>CM057455.1:504202500-509202500 GCA_016271365.2 Neoceratodus forsteri
GTACTCCGCTTCTTCCCCTTCTTCAGAGCACAAAAAGAAGAAGAAAGACAAAGAGAAGCGCCAGGAGCACCTGGAGTACTGAGAATGGCCCTCAACCATTAAGGCTGCCAGGCTCCAGCCTGCAGACAAAACCGCTCTGCTGCCTGCCCTGGTGACTGTTCAGGCCTCGTCGTCTGGTTCTCCCGGTACCACCTCTTCTCTTAAGCCCATTAAGACTGGCTCCAAGCAGGTATTCTCAACGGATAAGCTGCCCGCTGGGACCTCTGGCGGATGCCCGGTCACCACCGGTAAGCTGGACTCCGGTTCTTCTGGAGCCCGCCCGGTCCTTGGTAAGTCAGGTTCTCGCCCATTGGGAACCTGCCCGACATCAGCTGATAAGCCACTCAGGGGCTCCTCCCCACCCACCTGGTTCTTTTTCCACCGATCAATAAGTCTGACGCAGGGGATGAGCACACTCAGTCGAAGCTCGCCCATCGGGGGCTGACGCTGACACACCCAACGTCTGGCTGAGCTTGCTGACCTCCCAAGGCCAGCCCTCCCGTCCGGTTTCCCCTGACCAGGAGCCTTCCCCTCCACCTTTACTGGTGGAACCTCCTGTGCCCGACCCTCTACTTGGGACGGAGGGGGAAGTGGGTTCCCTGGACCTGGTATTTTCTTCACCCACTCCAGCGCTGGTAACCCTCCAGAACCCCACGGATGCCTCTGTCGGGGCTCTTACATTGGAGTGAGTTACTCCACCATCTGCCAGGGACCTTCCTATCCTGTCGGGCCTTTTCTCAACCCCAATGCCAGCAGTCCCCTTCCCCCCCGCCCACTGGGCTCTGGGCCTCTGATCTCCGATGCCCGTAGCACTCTTTGGGCCACCTCCCGTCGGAGCCTCCATCAGGCCCCCTGCGCCTGATGCCATCTTTCCCGATGCCTGAAAACCAGACGCCAGGCATCCTGGCGCCGGCCCAGACGCCAAGTATCCTGACATCGGGACTCCCAGTGCCGGATAACTTGCCAGGTCCCTCTGCTCTGTCTCCTTTGAGGCCCCCTGGGACTCCCTTAGACCATCAGGATATTCTCAATGGTACGCCCTTGGGCTGTTCACATTACCTGGGCCTGCCGACTCCAGGCTACCCGCCGTTAGGCCTGACGTTGGCTCCTTTCACCCACGGTTTTTACCCTGGCTATCAGGCACCGGGCAGTGGCCCCCCGTTTTCAGGCCCCAGGTTACCCTCCCCCTCATTATGCAGGGGCGGGTTACCAGTATTTCCAGACTCCACATCAGCCTCAGCCTCCACCTCAGCAGGACCTCCAGGCCATGTTCCAGACCTGATGGCAGGAGGCCAGATCTCAGTTGGTGGCAGATTTAGACAAGAGACTGCCAGCCCCGGTGGCAACCCCCAACCCACGCTCCTTGTCTCCCGTGGGTTCGCATAGGACAGGCCGTTCCACCACGGCGCATATTTCTGGGGGCACTACTCCAGAGGTCACTCTGACTGAGCCTAAGACCTCTGACGGGGGAATCTGGCTGACTCCTCTGGCTCGTCCTCTGGAAACCTTTCGGGAGCTATGGATTCCAAGGTTAAGGAGTCTCCCAAGTCTCCTCCCTAAGACCCCTCCTTCACCGAACTCCTCTGCATCCTCCAACAAGCTAATGGTTGGAATGCAGAGGAGCAAGACCCAAAACACAAGCGCCTAGCAGAGCACTTGGATTTAGCGGAGGCATCATCCATTCCGATCCCCCCATGGACAAAGCCCCATGAAGATCTCGCCTCCACTGCCGTACTGCCAAACCTAAACATATGAGTACCTCCTCTCCTGACAAGGAGTCTAGGCAGTTGGATCAGTTTTGGCGTAAGATCTGTTCCTCCTCCTAAATGTGCTTTGTGTTCCTTGAACTATGTAGCACATATGATTTCATATCAAAAAGCTACCATGGCTCAGCTCGAGGGTAGTCTGGAAAAGGTGGAGGACTCGGACCTTAAGTTGGAGCTTACCAAGGCCCTGAGGCTGTCTAAGATCTCTTGTAGGCATGCATTGAGAGCTACCTACGACTGTATAGATGCTGTGGCTCGCTCTTCAGCAACAGCAGTCTGCCGCAGGCGCCTCGTTTGGCTGTGTATTTCTGGGATCTCCCAGGATGTTTAGGCAGCCTTACAGGACGCACCTTTCCAAGGCTCTGTCCTCTTCGGAGGCACTACCATGGACATCATCACGGGCCTCCAGGACAGCAGGCAAGCCCTGAGATCAGTTAAGTCCATGTATAAGGCGGGCTTCAAGCCTCATCAGCCCATTTGGCGCCAACAAAAGCACCAAGGCAAACAGCCTTTTAACAAGCATCAGACCAAAAGGAGAGCATCTGAACCTGCCGTTGCCTCTCCCCCCCCGCCTCCAAGACCCAGCGAGCCGCAGGCGGTGCCTTCCCCACTCATTCCTCCACCTCCTGACTCCTTCAGCCCCCCTTCACCTTCACCTTCAAACAGTGTGGAGCCAGTGGGGGGGGCCAAGATTTGCCCTGTACCTAGCAGAGTGGCAGGGCAACACTTTGGATTCCTGGGTCATTCAACTCCTAGCAAGAGGGCACACCGTCGAGTTTCTGGATAAACCTCCAGACTCTTCTTCAAGACGATCTTATTATCCCTCTGACCACGTAACACTGGTGAGAGATGAGATCCCAGCTGTACTCCAAAAATCTGCAGTAGAGCCAGTTCCCTGGGCACAGAGGGGAAAAGGGTATTACTCCCATTTCTTCCTCATTCACAAAAAGATGGGCAATCTCAGGACCATCTTGAACCTCAGCTGGCTGAACCTTTATGTAGAGTACAAAAGGTTCCACATGTTGACTCTTCAGGGACTCTTGCCCTTGCTCCAGATAGACCATTGACTCTGTGCACTGGATATGCAGGACGCATACCTGCACATCCCAGTTTTCCCGGGCCACTGCCACTTCCTGTGGTTTTCCTTCTAAGGGGAGGACTACCAGTTCAAAGCCCTCCCCTTCGGCCTTTTCCTCAGCACCCAGAGTCTTCACCAAGTGCCTAACAGTGGTGGCAGTGGCACTTTGTTGCCAGAGAATGTATGTGTTCCCGTACCTGGACGATTGTCTCATAGCAGCCCCATCCAGGAGCAGCCTGGAGGATTCCCTGTACTCCACCCTGGACCTTTTTGCATGACTGGGTATTACTATCAATTATCCCAAGTCGTCTCTGGTCCCGTCCCAGCGCCTCCAATTCATTGGAGTGGTACTGGACACGGTCCAGGGCAAGGCCTTCCTTCCGTCAGAGTGGATACTTTGCAGGAACAGGCCAAGCTCGTAGCCTCCTCCAGCCATGCCCCAGCCAGGGTGTTTTTATGCCTCCTTGGCTTGATAGCCACAGCCATTTCAACCATACCTCTTGCCAGGCTGCATATGAGGGTCACCCAGTGGACTTTACGGATGCAGTAGGAACAGGGTAAAGATGACTTGGATCATCCTATTCTGGTGTCCAGTGCGCTCAAGAAAGACCTCTCATGGTGGCAGGACCCTCCGAACATGTCTCGGGGACACCGTTCAGGCCCTCCCTGCCCTTGTGGACCCTGATCACAGACTCATCGGGTCTGGGTTGTGGAGCTCACCTGGGGGATCAACCAAACCCAGGGGAAATGGTCCCAGTTGGAATCCTCGCTCCACGTTAACATTCTGGAGATAAGGGCGGTCCTGTATGCCCTTTAGCCCTTCCAGTCTCTTCTTCTAACAGCGGGAACACTGTTGGTACAGCCCAACAGTATGTGCATGGTCTGGTACATCAACAAGCAAGGAGGCAACCGATTGTATCCCCTATGCAGGTCTGGTACTGGTAGTCCAGCATGGTCTTCATCTCACGGGCCTGCACATTCCAGGCATTCACAATGTCCTGGCGGACGACCTCAGCCGTACCATAGCCCTAGTTCATGAATGGGAACTACACCAGGAAGTGGCAGAAAATCTGTTCCACCACTGGGGGCATCCAGAGGTAGACCTATTCGCCTCCCCATCCAACGCAAAACTTCCCAAGTTTTGCTCACTTGTTCAAGAGCCTGGTGTCATCTGGCTAGTTGCATTATCTCTCTGTTGGGCAGGGAGATACTTGTACGCATTCCCTTTCCCTTTCCCATTCTGCAGGCCCTTCTTCAGGCAGAGGGGGCACAACTGTTGCTGATCGCCCCCTCTGGCCCAGGCAGATTTGGTTTCCACTCCTACAGCAGTTGGCTGTGGAAACCCCAGTATCTTTGCCTCTTTGATACAATCTGTTGACGCAGGATCAGGGCAGACTGGTGCAGCTGGGCCTCAGGTCCCTACACCTCCATACATGGTTCCTTCAGACATAATTGCAAACCATTTTGGAGTCTGCAACAGGATCGCCCAAGTTTTGGTGGAGGCCAGAAAGCCTTCCACTAGAGCTACTAACGCTATGAAATGGAAACTGTTTTCCATTTGGGTGGCCTCAAAAGGGCAGGACCCTCTTTCTTGCCTGGTGCCCCAGGTGATGGAGTACCTCTTGCACCTGTCTGACTCGGGACTCTGTTACTCTTCGTTAAAGGTCCATCTATCTGCTGTCTCTGCCTACCACTCCCTGGTGGGCGGGAAGACAATTGCTCAGTTGAAGTTATCCAAAACATTTCTGAGAGGGATCCTGTATCCGAAACCCCCTATACATAACCCCGAACCCCCCCTCCTTGAGATTTGAATTTTATTGTGGAAAAGCTTACTTTACCACCCTTTGAACCAGCAGTAAGCTGTGAGATGCACGATCTGTCTTGGAAGGCGCTCTTTTTAGTTGCCATTACTTCTGCTCAAAGGATCTCCAAGCTTCAGGCCCTGAGGTGTAAGGAGCCTTATCTGATTTTCCACAGAAACAGGGTGGCTCTGCGTACAAATCCTAAGTTTCTTCCCAAGGTGGTTTCTGAGTTCACTCTGAATCAAACTGTTGAACTACCATCCGGCTTACGCTAATAGGGGTGATGGGCTCCTGCACATTTTAGATATGCACAGGATATTGTGTTACTACATTAGCAGGACTAAGGACATCTGTAAAAATGACAAGCTTTTTTTTTTTTGTTTTAGTTATTTCTTTATTACTTCTCGGCCACAACCAGAGCTCTTTTACCCCCATGCCTTGCCCCTCCCCAATCGGCCACATTGCAGTGGGGACTTGCCCCACTCACCACGGAAGGCCAGGGGGCAGACACCAGAGGAACTACCTGGAGTGCGTCTGGCGCAGTGCCATAGACCAGCCATCATTGTGTGCGGAGGATTTTTTTCCCCCAACATGACCCCCACCACCACCACCACTCGGTGCAGCGTGCGATGATGCCAGCGATGCTGTCGTGCGTGCATCCGCACACGGCAAATCCAGTGTCGGCCACACCAACCCAGATCTTGACCACAGCATGCACCACCCCCAGCCACTGCCAGGAGCCAGTGTGAATGTGGTAATCCCTCCCCAGCCACCCCGGAGGAGGAGAGCAGTCCTGGGGATGCTCGATTCTCCTCCACCTGGCCGACCCTCCAGTGCCCGAGGTCTCACCCGACCCCGGGTCGACCAGGCTAGCCAAGATAACCAGCTTTTAGTTTCCTTCACCCCCAAGACTCTGGGATCGGCAGTCTCTAAACAGCAGTTGTCCAAATGGTTGGCTAACTGCATTCATTTTTGTTACCAGGAGAAGTCAAAGGTCATTCCACCAGAGATGTGGCTGCCTTTTTTTCAGGAATGTGTCTGCAGCAGAGATTTGTGCTGCTGCAACTTGGAGTTCAGTCCACACCTTCACTAAACATTACAGTATGGACATTGTCTCTAGGCATAGGGCGAGTTTTGGCCTAGCTATCCTGCAGGGCCTTCTGTCATAGACCTGCTCTGGTCTTTCTGCAGACCTTCCTTCCTCGCGTGCTTCAGTTTATCCTGATCGGTTGACTGCTTGGGACTCAGTCCTACGTGTAATGACCTACTGCAGGAACCCTCTCGAAGTAAGACAGTGCAGTTACGTAAGAACTTACCATACAGTAGATCTTCGAGAGAGGTTCCTGCAGTAGGTCCTCTTTTTCCCTCCCTCCTTTCCCCAGTCTTCTGTTTGCTCTTGCAGGCCTGTCTGGAGTGGAATCCAGGGACTGTATCCTTTTCTCCTGTTGCACTCTCTTGGGTCTCCAGCAGAAGAACTGGAAGGTGGGCGCGGGTACCGGCCACTTATAGGATCATGCTAATGTTAGTCGCGTGACATCTGGTGGACGGTCCCCCGCCAGACAATGCTAGAGGGCGTAGTCCTACATGTTATGACCTACTGCAGGAACGTCTCTCAAAGATGTACTGTTACGGTTTTCACGTAACTGTACTTTCCTGATATACTGCGGTTTTCAGGCCTTTCAGCTAACTTTTCTTTTTTTTTCTTCTAGGTTGTGTGCTCCTGCTCCCCGGAGGCCCCCTTCCACTCTACTCCCCCCAACCCCGTGCACCCAGGCTCCTCTGGGACTTACGTGCTGCCACAGCCTTGCAACGTGCGCCCAACTACTGGTGCAGAGCCTGCAAGGGATTGGTCCTCATCTTGCCACTGGGTGTGTTTTCCTCATTTTCTTCCCTCGTTACGCGGAGCCCCAGACATTCACAGATGTGCATGCATATGAAGGCGCTCATGCGCACTGGCACTGGAGACCGCCCCGATCCACCCACCTGGCCTAGTGCCTAGCCCCCCCCCAACCTATGCTCAAGTCTTCCACCAAGCCTCTACTCGGTGGCAGTCAAGAGCCAGAGAGGCCTACCACCCCTACCCAGGAGAAGAGAGCTGCCTGGCAGCTGCTCCATCCCTGTCAGCACTCCCCAGCTGACCCCCAGCATCCCGTGCTTGTTTCCGAACATGGGTTGCCAGTGTTGCAAGAGGTCGTCTAGCACCTCAGCCCTCTGTGCCACTGGGCCACCCTTCCAGCTAATTGTTAGGGGTATGTTTAGAACAGGAGTCCATTCTGTGTCAACTCAAAAGCTCAGAGACTTTTTTTTTTTTTTTGTATAAAAATTGTTACTTCTATAATACTGTGGTATTCACGATAACCATGGTATTATGTGTCATGGTTATCATACCGTCAAAATTTTAAACCGTGACACCCCTACACTGGAGCATAACAGCCAAGGGTGCGAAGGAAGAAGTGAAAGAAAAATTTACCAGTACCCCAAAAGGGCTGTTCCACAAACTCTGGAAGTTCGGCACAACCATGGATCATACAGAACTAAATCCAAGATCCTGAACCTTGCCTAGAGTAAAAAAAAGAACCGGGTTCAGTGATTGTAGGCTCCGTTTTGATCACAACTTCATCCCCATGACACTGCAAAAGAGGGGAACTTCCCTAAGCATTAGAAGCATCTATCAGCTAAAAACGTTAAGATGCACCCCTTTGCTCCTGCCCAATTCAAAATTTTCCTGCCTGATGGACAACTATTTTTCAAAACTGTAGCGGATGCTAAGCCGACCATGAAGAAGCTCAAAGTTCCGCCAGACCTGAATGCGCACCCTGACTCTGTGGCAGAATTCATGACGGGCCCAGCACCGTGGAGGAAAGCTTCATGTTCAAAAAAAAAAAAAACAAGCTGCTCTGCTGCAGACATTCCTTGCACCAAAGGCCAGACATAAGGAGAAGTCACTCGGGGAACCCAATGACCAACTAAATGACTGTTGAGACTTACTTGGACAGTAAAACAAGGCTGTGGCAGTGAATTCCATTAGATGCCAGGTGGCACTGAAACTGCTTTCTGAAGACTGCAATAAGACTTGTACATTTCCTATCTTTGACCAAAAACAGTCAAGTCTACAAAATGGACGGAGCAAATATGATCTGAGTAACTGTATATTAACAACTAGGGTAAATCACTTCTTAATTATTGTAGGTGGGGGACTGTGTCCGATTGTTCGGGAATCCTATGGTAGGTCATTATATAGGTTGCATTCATGGTGTTGTGGTTCCCCTCCACCAAATCTTATGAAGAGATTGGTTCCTATTGGTTTTGACCTGGCCCTGTGAAATGTGCGAGAGGAGAAAAGTAGTGTGGTTCTGGCCCTTGGGATTGGGAATGAGTGGAGCTGGACCAGTTTGACTATTGGGGGTAGGGCCCCTTTATACAGACAGGCCCTCTTGGATTCCCCCCTCCCCCCAGACGTTGTCCTTCGGTGCCCACAGGTGAGCCAAGCCAGTCAATGACATTGCAATTATCTGGGGAACAGCTGGGAATGCCAAGTGGTGTGGGATGGAGAGGACCATCTCTGAAGCAACAAAGCTTCTCCCTGATGGGTGAGCTGCTTAGCTTATTTCCACCCAAGTCAGAAGGGACGAGAGGTTCAGGAGATCCCAGGATGGGAACGGGTATCCCCCGCAGCCCAGCCAGCACCGAGGAGCACCAGTCCCATCCATTAAATAACTCTCACAGCAGTTTAAAGCACCATGGCAGGTTTTACCACTGCCACACAAAAGGCAAAAGCAAAATGATGGTCTAAGACTCCCAGGTTTGACAGACTAAGTAAACAGCTTGGCATCAGTGAGTGGAGGGAGGCGGAGGGGGTACTGGAGATCAGCATGGGATATGGGGGACTATGATCTGGTGTTAAGGCCACCCCACATTGCATATTCTGTGGATGGGTGTTCGGGTCTTGGGGTCCCAGGTGCCACATGAATATAAAGGACCAACATTGTGATTCACAGGGACTGGGGTTTTCCGGCAGTGGCGCAAAAGCCATACAGGAGCACTAGACAGAGGGCAGTGTTGATAAGGCTTGCCCATTTGGGGTGGAACACTGTGAAACTGGCCTTAATCTTTGAAGGGTGGCCTAATGGATGCAGACCCACTACTGATAAATGATTTCTTGATGGGGGAGGACTGACATTTGGTCACATGATCTGAAAGATTGCACATGTTTTGTGTGTAAAAGGCATACACACTGGGCTGAGGTAAAGGGTCTGAAAGGTGGCTCATTAAGTGCACAAATAGCACAAGTTTTCTCACTCTGGAACCTCACCCTGCCGATCAGATCACAGCTTGCAGGCTGACAGTCAGGAACCCTAATGAAGTGTTTATCTCCAGCTGGAGAAGTTATTTCTTTTTATGGTTTTTGATGTTTATGTTCTTGTTATGGGTTTTGTTATGGTTTTTGATGTGTATGACACTGTTCAAGAGGCAGTGTGGAGCACTTTAACCTAAAGATGGGGAGAGAGGTACCAGGGATTGTCACCCATAAGCCTTGCCAGAGCATATAGGTTATGCAAAGACAGTACCAAAATGGAAGCGGGGAGGTTGTGAGTTACAACATCAAGGGCCTAAATAGCCCCATCAAATGTACAGCACTTCTGAATTAGCTTAAAAAACTCCAAAGTGAAGTAGTCTTCCTTCAGGAGACCCACCTGACATAGGAGGAAGGGAACAGACTGAAGTGTGCATGAGTGGGGAAGGTTTTTCGTGACACATTCCGGCAGTACCCTCCTAGGAGGAATGTTGCAAGTCTACTACATAGTTACTGCCCGTTTTGAGGTATAGGAAAGCTCTCTAGATCCTGAGGGTAGGTTTATTCTCCTTTGGGGGGGGTACAAGGCAAGGTTTATTCTCCTTTTGGGGGGGGGATACAAGGCAATACCTTGTACCCTCGTAAATGTTTTATGCTATGAATAATGACAAGGAGAACGCAGATCTCACTTCCAGATCGAGCTCCTGCAGCAGGTAATAAACAATAGGACTATGCCACCAGGCACTAGGACGCCACGGAAAACTTCTAGCTGGCAGTTCAAGGCAGGGGACAGCCCCAATGTCGGCTCCATCCACAACGTCAACAGGGGTCTGTTCCCCAGCGCCACTTCAATTCTTTTCTCACCATCGACCCAGCATCTCGGCTCCATGGATGCCTCCTGCTTCCCATCGACTGCCATTTTTCAGGCGCTCCACACAGTTCAATTTCTTCAAGTATTTCAATTGCCTCTTTATTTCTGCCAAGTCTACCACTACAGCAGCGGAGCGGAGTGTGCATGCGGCAAACAAATTCTGCCTAAAGACAGTCATTTGGCCTGTCTCTTATGCCTGGGCCCAGAACACAAGTTGGACGATTGCCCGCACTGCCAAAGCTTCAACAAGTGTACCCGCATCTGCCACCTGAAGACTCTTAAAGCCTATCTACTGGTGCAGAAGTTGCACTCTGGGCACAGCTGCTCCTCATCTTGTGCTCACGATGTCTCCCCCAAAGAGAAGAAGCACTCGGGAAAGCATCACAAAAAGGACAAGAACAATTCCAGGTCAGACTAGCGGTCCCATTCCCCATACAAGACCAAAGCATCTGCCTCTGGCTAGAGGTTGGACTCTTCCCCACCCAGGTCGCTTGCTCTCTTGGGGGCTTCGCTCAACAGGCCTCCAGCCTCTTCTCAGATGTCGGATGGGAGTCTGGGGCATGGGCCTTCTCAGGCCTCATCTTCAATTTCTTTGGCCATCAGACCCCACAGACATTCGCTAGGGTCTCAGGCCAAGGACTTGGCCTCCTCTTTTACGTCTTCAACGGGAGTCCAGACAGGATCCTCCAGTTTGTCAGCCAAGACTGATGACCATGACAGGTGCCAGGGTGCCGACCATTCTAAGAAAGCACCCGCTGCACCTGACCTGTCGTCCGCAGTCCCATTGGACCGATGACAGTCTGTGACTACTTCTGTCTCCTCCATAGTGGAGTCGGACAGGACATCTACCTCCCAGCAATTGTCAGAGCCCCAGGGGCCTACGCCAGAGGACCTGATGACACCTGACTTGATGTCAGGCCCTTCAAAACCTCTAACCACAGGGCCTGACAACCAATCCCCTGATGCTTGGTCCCCGAGAAGAGGGTTAGGTGCCAGTTGAATGGACCGACGACGGCTACCGGAGCCCCAGAGATGCCAGGCCTGCTGCCAGTCCCTTCGGGGCCAGTCGAGACGCCAGATCGGCCGTCTGGATCGATGGTCCCTTTGGCAGAGGTAGGTGCACTCTTCACAAGCTGGTGGAATACCATTAAGGGTGACATCCCTCCCAAACAGGAACCTATGGGAGCACCAGTGGCTGTCCCTCAGCCGTAGCCGACGCCTCCCCCCCCCCCAAGACTCCATCGTCACCCCCGGAGCTAACCCGCCCGACTCCAGGTGACTCGGATCATGGCTCAGATGGACATCGGAGTCACAGGCATCATACCTCCTCATGGTCTTCCTCATGCAGGAGGAGCAGGTCCAGGGACCGTCACTCCCATTAGTGGAGCAGATCAAGGGACACCACTCCAAGCATCACAGCAGGTCCACTGATGCCAGACCAAACATTCAGGGGACTAGTGATTCCTCCTCATCTTATGCCTCTTCCGAGGATGACTTCCCCCTGCCCTCATCGCATCCCAGAAAGGACTCACCAAGGTCACCACCTGATGGTCCCAACTTTTTAGAGGTGATGAGGCACATACAATTCCTTAACCAGTGGGAAACTGAGGACTTGGACCCAGAGAGGAGATGCCTAGCTAAAGTTTTGGGGACCACTGACCCCAAACCGTTGGACACGTACGCCCAGTTAAAACCATTTCAGGATGTAATGAAGCTGGCATGGAAACACTGTCCACTACTTTGGCAGTTCCCAAAAGGCTGACTACCTGTATAGAACCCCCAGGAATGAGCCACACCTTGGTGAGCAGCCAAAGACTAACTCCATGGTTCTAACAGCAGCCCATTGAAGGTCGCAGTAGCCCAGGCATACCAGTTTCCAACCACCAGACAAGGAGTCTAAGAAGATAGAGCAGCTGGGGTGGAGAGTGTATGCCTCTTCCACCGGTACCATCAGGTCTCTAAACTTCCTGGCACATATGGTCATGTACCAGAAGTGCCTGTGGCAAAAGGTTATGGACCTAGCCTAGACCCAGCCAGATTTGCAGAACAAGGCAGAGCTCCTGGCAGTTCTGCAATCTAGTTCAGTGGATACTGCAGCTCGAGCTGCCACCTCAGGTGGCACTCATGGCTATGGGTGTCTGGGTTCAAGCAGGACCTCCAGGACACCATTCTTGATTTGTCTTTCCAGGGCCCTGTACTTTTCGACCAAGAGGCCGAAAAGATCATTACAGACCTACAAGATTTGGGAAGGGTTGTCTCAGATGTACATACAATGTACAAATCAATGCCGGCCCGGTGGCACTGAGGGTTGAGGCGCTAGATGCCACACCTCGCGCCATGTTGGTGACCCGGGTTCGGGAATGGACTCTGGTTATTGGGGGAAGGAGAATCTAGCATCCCAACGGATGCTTTCCTCCTCCTGGGGTGGGTTCTTGGGGTGCTCATAAGCACCCGACGCACCTATGCCTGTGGAAGCACGGGCATCAGGGCACAAGCAGCTCTCCAGAGTCGGGGTGGGGAGGACGTTGAGGGCACTTGACAAGTGTCTGGACATTCGTCCTGCATGCCGACGTCCTCGGGGATTACTCGGTATTATTCTTTGTTTTGTTTTTTTTTTAAATGGAAGAAGGCACTAGGCCCATCAAGACCACTTTCCCCACAATCCTGGGGGGAAAGTTTTTAACTGCCTAGTATTAACCTATCAAGTTGGACCTTAAATTTTTCCCAAGATGTTTCATCAACTATATACTGTGGCAGAGAGTTCCACAAAGCTGCAGTTCTAACTGTGAAGAAATATTTCCTTTTATTAGTGAATGCCTTTTGTACTTTAATTTGTCTATTGTTACATCTTAGTCCATATACCTTGTTCATATATGTTAGTCCACTTAATTTCATGAGACGTTTTTCATTTAAGATGTTAAAGAATAACAGCAAATCACCTCTGTCTCGTCTCGCTTGTAGGTCATATAAACCCAGAGATTTCACTCTATCTTTATATGGTAGGTATTTTATGTCAGGGATGAGTTTAGTCATTCTTCTTTGTAGACTCTCGATCAATTTCTTACCCTTTTCCAAATACGGTGCCCAAAATGAAGATGCAAAATCAGTATGTGGTCTAATATAAGCTTTATATAATTTTGTTATACAATCTTTATTACGCGTTATAAATGATTTTTTTATACCATTGATAATTCGATTTCCTGTTTGAGTTACTGTGATACATTGGCTACTCCAGTTAAATTTGTTATTAACTATAACTCCTAAATCTTTTTCTTGAGTTCCAGTCGGGATTTGTTTCCTGCATAGTGCATAATTAGTACCCGGGTTCTTTTTACCCAAGTGCATAACGATGCACTTGTCAGTATTAAACCACGTTATTATCATTTGCCCATTTTTCCATGATCATTAAATCCATTCCTAATCGGTTAATATTTAATTCTGAATCCACCTCTGCTGATATTTTAGTATCATCAGCGAATTTGCTGATCTGGTTTTTAACCCCCATTTGTAGGTCACCAGTAAAACTCCAAACAAGGTAGGACCCAACACCAACCCTGAGGGTCCACCACTAGTAACAGGGATACTGGATGAAACTACATTCCTAATTCTAACAATCTGGCTTCTATCCTTCAACCATTCCTCAACCCATTTGACAACATATCCATTAAATCCCAATTTAACTAATTTCAAGACTAAAATATTGTGTGAGACCTTATCAGATGCCCTTCTAAAGTCCAAGAACACATCATCAACCGGAATTCCTCTGTCCAGACTACTACTTATACTTTCATAGAAAGTAATAAGATTAGTGGTACATGATCTTCCCTTACAAAATCCATGTTGTGTATTATCCACTAGACCCTTAATTAGTAGTTCTTGATCTAACCTTGTTTTCAATATTCTTTCCATAATTTTACACACCACCGAAGTGAGACTAATGGGTCTATAATTGTCCACCCTACTTCTGTTACCCTTCTTATATATAGTTATCACGGTAGCTAGCCTCCAATCCTGAGGGACTACTCCACACATATATGATTTATTAAAAATCATATATAAAGGAAATAGAAGTGCATCAGCAATTTGTTTAATAAAGTATGAATTTAGGTTATCTGGCCCAGAAGATGATGTTTCCTTTAAACTATTAATAGCCTCCTTTATTTCTGACAAGGTAGTTTCTTCATAAGGGCTAGAATAATCATATGCTAGCTCTTTTAAGGGATCTTTATATGTAAACACTGTCCCGAAATAATGATTAAATACGTTGGTAACATCTAGTTCACTTTCCACAATTTTCCCTTCATTGATAATGGTAGCTATTGAAGAATTCAAATTTTTATTTTTATTGATATATGCATAGAAGGATTTTGGATTAAATTCCAATGTTGATAATTTAAGTTCAATACATTTTGTTTCTTTTGTAATGAGGGATTTAGTAGATTTAAGTTCTTTTTTATAATTACTTCTATTTACTTTGCTCGGGTCAGCCTTAAGTTTTCTAAATGCTTTTTGTTTTTTATTTATCTGTTTTAGTATTTTGGGGGTTAACCAAGTGGGAATTTTGCCTTTTTGATTATTTATTTTGATTGTGGGAATGAAATTTTTTTCAAGGTCATATATCGTATCCTTTAGAATAGACCAGGATTCTTCTGCATTCTTATCTTTAAACAATGTAGTCCAATCAGTTTTTAGTAATATACCCTCTATTTCTTTATAATTACCCCTATAATAATTATAACGATGTTTAATTTCCCTGCAACAATTTTTATTTCCTATTAAAGAAAAAGTGACAACCTTGTGATCACTAGAGCCCAAGGGTTCAATTATTTCTATTTTATCCAATTTATCCGGGATGTTAGTCAGGATAAGATCCAAGATATTTTTTTCACGAGTCTGTTCCAGTACCATTTGTTCAAGACCTAAACTAGTAATTATTTCCAGATATTTATATTCAATATTTGTAGTTGCTGTAAGATTTAACCAATCAATACCTGGGAGATTCAAATCCCCCACAGTGATAAGATTAGATGGTTCAGAATATTCTTTCAGGTATTGTATAATAGCTTGGTCATATGCAAGATCAGCATTTGGAGGACGATATATATTTATTAGTATAGTTTTTTGTTTCTGGTATTGGAACTGTACACAACATCCCTCGATCTGTATCCCATTTACCAAGGGTATAGCAGACTCTATAATTGAAATTGTATCCTTTGTGTACAGGCAGACCCCTCCACCTATTCTATTACCCCTATTGTTGTAGTACAAGTTATATCCTGGGATAGCATTGAACCAATGAGACTCATTATTCCACCATGTCTCAGTGATTGCTATGAAATCTATTTCGAGCTTATTCATTCTTCCTGCTAACTCAGTTAACTTAATGTTTAAACTTCTGGTATTACACAGAAAAAATGTGAATTCATCGGGGAGAAAAAGGGAAAGAAAACACTCATCGGTCCTAGATGATGACCGATCCAGGCCTCCCAGTCACCTACCTACGGGCAGACCCTGCTGTGCAGGCTCTCCTATGAGGGTTGATGAAGGGGAAAATGGAGAAGCCTGGCACTCTAGGGGCAGACTCCGTAATGGTGGTCTGGGGGTTGACCGGTTGAAGGAGTAGACGGAGAGGGCAGGCAGGCGGGATAAAAAGAAAAACAAAATGTACAAATCAGAACCCTACCCTCCTAGGCACTAACCCTTTCGGAGGCATCAGGGACAGCAGTCAAAGAAACAGCCCCAGCAAGGAGGATTCAAAAGGAAGGCACCCCCTCAGACAGCAGGCTCTTGGGGACAATGCATGGCTAAGCAACCCAGAGCTCCTCTCCCCACACCTTCCACCTCAGTCTGACTCCTTGCCCCCCTCCCCCAGCAGAGCTGTTAGGGAAAGCAGTAGGAGGGCAGTTCTCCCTTTACCTCACAGGTTGGTCGAACATCACCACAGATCAATGGATGCTACAGCTCATAGGAAGGGGCTATGCCCTGGAGTTCTCTTGGTTACCTCCAGACAACCCACCAGTCCATACAACCTGTTCCCCATCCCACGCAGGTCTCATCTGGGTGGAAATACAGGCCCTCCTGCCCAAGCAAGCCATTCAAGCAGTGCCAGAGCCCTAGAGGGGCATAGGGTACTACTCTCGCTTCTTCATGGTTCCAAAGAAGACAGGACTTTCATCCCATCCTGGAGCTCAGTCAATTGAACCTCTTTATAGAGTACAAAAGGTTCAGCGTGGTGACACTCCAGGGGTTACTTCCCTTGCTGCGCCAAGGAAATTGGTTCTGCTCTCTGGACATGCAGGACGCATTCATGCACATAAAGATCCTGCCATCCCACAGGAAGTATCATCCGTTCATGTTCAAAGGACAGCACTACTAGTTCAGGGCCCTTTCTTTCGGCCTATCCTTGGCACCCTCGAGTATTCACCAAGGGCCTGACTGTAGTAGCGGTTGCTCTCAGAAGGCTGGGGCATTACATCTACCCCTACCTCGATGACTGGCTGCTTTTGGCCTCATCCAGAGAACAGCTCTGCCAGACCCTGGAATGCACTTTCAACATGTATGCAAGGGGTGTTGAGTAGGAGGGGCATACCAGGAAAGGAACAGCAGCAAGTGAAGAGGTGACTGCTCTCTCAGTGGAAGGGAAGTAAATGCAAATCTAGGAGCTTTCATTATTACTTCTTCGCATTGATATTGCATTGGGGAAAGGAGGAGTAGGAGTTTGAAGAAGGCTGTGCAATGGCTACTTAAAGCCTGTTTTTGAGTGTGGATGGGAATGATAGGAATATAAAAGCAGTTGCTCAATATATCTAAACGTGTAAACAAAGGAGGGAAGGAAATAAAGAAAATGTTTTGCACTGATAGAGGAGGAGAGGGAGACTTGGGGAGTGTTTGGTATCCTGCATCTGGAAGGGTGGGGTGCTTTGGTAGGCAATGACAGCAATGATAGGGTGGTAGGCTGCAACAACTCGGTGCACCAATCTTTCTAAAAATTGCCTGGAGTGTGGGAAGATGTTTAGTGTACAAACCACATAGAAAAACTTAGAAAGGAGACTGAGGGTCTGCAGGAGGAACTAAGACAGGCAAGGCAGATTGGGGTGGGTTTAGCCCAATACTGGAGGGAGGAAGAAGGAGATGAGGGAGGGCGAATTTCATTTACAGTGGTGAGGCGTAGGTCAGAAGAAGGGAAGAGACAAAGGGGCCCAGGCCAGGAAGAACAATTGCCGGGAAACCAGGTCAGGAGACAAAAGACAAATGGAAGGAGGAGATAGGGACTTGTGAGGGAGGCAAGAAGTGGCAAAAGTCATGGAGTGGAAAGGAGAGAACAGGTTACTGTGAAGAGAGAGGGAGGCATTTGTGAAGGGCTTCAGAAAATAGTTCAGCACTGCTAGAGAGGAAGAAGGTGGAGGAGGAAATGATGAAATTAGAGGAGAATTGATAAATGCCTGACCAAACTGGAGCTGGGAAGTTCTGCTGGGAGAATTGCAATAGGGGGTAAAAGGGGGAATAATGCAGGAGGAAGAAGAGGAGCTGGAAATGAGAGAGGGAGATGAATGGAAGCAAGCAGGGAGTAAGAGGGGTGGAATCTAGTGCTGGGGGACTCAATACTAAGAGGATTTAGGTGGGTGGCAGGGGGAGAGGCATAGTCGATTTGGGTGAGGCCATGCAGGAATGACAGGGAAAGGTGGACAGTCTGTTCTGAAATATACTAGAAGGGTAGGGACAAGCCTCATTTAATTATACATCTTGGGACAAACTCACTTGGCTGACAAAACAGTAGATACAGTCCAGAGGAGGTTTGAGGAACTAGTACAATTTGTGAGGGAGCAGGAAGATCAGTAAACTTTTTCTAGAGATACACTTCCGTGCCAAAGGCAAGTACAACAAGGGAAGTTGAGAATAGAGGAATTTAACGGATGGCTAAGAACCTGGTAAGTGTGCTAAAGGGTATGGGCTGTTGGAGGGTGGAGGGACCTGGGAGGACAGTAGTCTCTATGCCAAGGACAGACTACACTTGAGTGAGGAGGGAAAGAAAGTGTGGAAACAGAGGATGGAGGAGTACATAGAGGAAGTTGGGAATTTAAACTAGGAGTGGGGCTGGCAGTTGGGGAAGAGATATGCAGAGACCACAGGTTGGAAACAGATGAACTTACCCCCATAACAGTGACAAAGGACTAATGGCAAGTACTGTTGGTGATGCTAGGAAAGGAGGGCAGGATGAGGGGGAAAGGTGGAAGGTGGTTACCCCATAATGCTAGGAGCCTTGGGAGGAAAACTGCAGAGTTAAGGTTCTCATGGCAGAGGAGAGGTGGACATTGCAGCCATCACGGGAAACATGGGCCACCCAATACAATGACTGGGACCTGGCTGTGACAAGGGTACAGGTTATTTCGTGGACAGGGTGATTGGAAAAGGGGGTGGCACTATATGTGAAGGAAAGACTGAAGTGTGTAAGGGAGGAAGGAGAGGAGGGTAGTACGGAGTCACTTTGGATGCAAATCCAGGATTCCAAGAATAGGATTCTTAGAATGGGAGTGGTGTACAGGCCACCATCTCAGACGGAGGAGTTAGACAGGGAACTAGCGGGACAGATCAGGAGGACCTGTGAAAGGGTAGTGTGGTGATTGTGGGGACTTCAACATGCCAGGAGTGGACTGGAACACCCCAACAACCAGGAACAGAAGGGAGCAGGTACTGCTGGATGCCTTCCAGGACAGCTTCCTGCTGCAAATGGTCAGTGAACCAACCAGGTTAGGGAATACCTTTGACCCTGTGCTGGCAAATGGGGACTTTGTGAGAGAACTTATAGTGGAGGAACCGCTGTCAGGGAATGACCACCACTCAGTATGGCTCACATTGGATATGGGCAAGGAAGGAGTGGAATCTGGCACAATAGTGCTCGACTTCAGGGGGGCCGACTTTGGGAGGATGGGGGAAGTGGTAAAAGGGTACCTGGCCAGAATTCAATCTAGTATGGACACTAACCAGAGGTGGGAGCTCATAAAGCTGGGGATAGTGGAGGCAACAAAACCTGCTGCAAAGCCCAGAGCAAGAAGACTAGGGCTAAGAAACCGATCTGGTTGAGCAAGGAGGTCATGGAAAAGGTAAGGAGGAAAAGAGCTGCCTTTTAGGAAGACAAGAAAACAGGGAGGGGAGGACAGGGAGAAGTACTTGACAGAATCGAAGGAGGTGACAAGGGCAGAGGGGGAGCCAAAGCATCTACGGAACTCAGGCTGGCACAAGACATTAAGAAGGGGAGAAGGACTCTTAAGTACATCAGGGAGAAAAGGAGCTGTAAGGACTACATAGTAAGGATTAGGAAGGAAGGGGTTGGGTGGAAGCAGGGTGCTATAGATGAAGCTCTAAATGAGTACTTCTGCTCAGTAGTTACTAAAGAGAAGAGGGGTGACACCCAAGGTGGGAGAAATGGCAGAAGCAGGGTGGGAAGTGGTGACAGATGGGGAAATCATGGAGAGCAGAGTTCGAGAGGGTTTGAAGGCACTGGAGGGTGGACAAGGCCAGGCCCAGATGGCATCCACCCCAGGGTACTGAAGGAGCTGGTAGAGGTCCTTCAGGACCTTTGCAGACCCTATTTAATGCCTCACTACATCTGGGATGTGTACCTCAGGACTGGAGGATGGCTCATGTGGTGCCCCTCCACAAGAGTGGCCCCAAGGATGAACCGGAACTACAGACCAGTGAGCCCTACATCCATAGTGGGTAAGCTAATGGAGACTATCCTGAAAGAGAGGCTGGTGGCCCTCCTAGAGGCCAAAGGACTACAGGACAGCAGACAGCATGGCTTCACACGGGCGGATCCTGCCAAACCAACCTGGTCAAGTTCTATGACTGGGTAACTAGGCAACTGGACAGGGGCCATGCAGTGGATGTCCTGTATCTAGACTCAGTAAGGCATTCACCCGTGCCACATGGAAGGCTGGGAAGGAAGTTAGTAGGCACAGGGTGGCAAAGCTGGTGAGATGGGTAAGAAACTGGCTGCAGGGAAGGCAACAGAGGGTGGTGGTGGTGGGGAGCCTCTCACACCCAAGGGCAGTGACAAGTGGTGTTCCACAGGGCTTCAGTGTTGGGACCAGTGTTGTTTGGGATATTCATTGCAGACATATCATGGGACATCAAGAGCAAGATCAGTCTGTTTGCTGATGATACCAAGTAGAAGCGGTGGTGGATGACCTAGGGGATGGCAGGGGTTGCAGGATGATCTGGCAAAGCTTGAAACCTGGTCAGACACCTGGCAACTGGGCTTTAATGCCAAAAAGTGCAAGGTGCTGCATTTTGGGATGAAGAACCCAAGGAGGAGTTACCAGCTAGGGGGAGTGCAGCTAGCCCAGATGAGGAGGAGAAGGATCTGGGTGTGCTCATTACAGGGTCAGTGAACAACTCGGCACAATGTAGGAAGGCAGCTGCAAAGGCCAACAAAATGCTGGGTTGTATTGCAAGTGGTATATCCTCGAGGAGGGAGGAGGTGATTCTGCAACTGTATAGGTCATTAGTTAGACCACACCTGGAGTACTGCGTGCAGTACTAGCATCCGTATCTGAAGAGGGACATTAAGTTACTGGAGGGGGTGCAGTGCAGAGCGACAAAGATGATCAAGGGGCTGGGGGACTTATCATACGAGAGGAGGTTGAAGGAGTTGAACATGTACTCACTGGATGAGAGGAGAGAGACAGGGGTGACATGATTGAAACCTTTACATACATGAAAGGAATAAACAAGACAAGTACAGAGGGGCTGTTCAAAGTAAGGGAGGGGAGGGACACCAGGGGCCATGATATGAGACTGGAGCGAGGAAGATTCAGGAGGGAGATGAGGAGACACTTTTTTACAGAGAGGGTGGTGGCTGGGTGGAATGCGTTACCTACTGAAGTGGTATGCAGTAGAACAGTGGACTGCTTCAAACAAGGATGGGACAGGACAAGGGGGAAGGTTAATGAAGGGGAAGGGTGGAAGGGAGGGGCAGCTGCAGAATAAGGGGTGCTAGCTGCACATTCGAGCAGACTTGATAGACCTCTAGGCCTTTATCTGCTGGCAAATTTCGTATGTTCGTATGTTCTGGGACCTTGGGATAACTCTGAATCTCCCAAAGTCTGCCCCATGGCCATCTCAGAGACTCCAGTTTATAGGAGCCATCTTGGACACAGTTCAAGGGAGAGCCTTTCTTTCATCGGACAGGGCAGATTGTCTTCAGGCACTGGCTCAGAGATTAGTCTCCGTAAACCAGGCTCTAGCCAGAATGGTCCTACAGCTCCTGGGGCACATGGCTGCTGCCATAGTGACCATGCCTCTCGCTCGTCTGCACATGAGAACTCTTTAATGGAACCTCAGGGTGCAGTGGAATCAGCGAAGTGACTATATCTCGACCAGAAAGTCAGGATCTTGAAGGCGTAGCATCAAACCTTGTCATGGTGGCTGATGCCCTCCCGCTTAACGATAGGGGCACCATTCAGCAACCCCTCTCCTCAGCAGGTGGTCACCATGAATGCGTCAGGCATGGGATGGGGTGCCCATGTCAGGAACCACCAGACCCCGGAGTCCTGGACTTGGATAGAACACTCTCTACACATCAGTGTTCTGGAAATGAGGGCTGTGCTATATGCCTTACAGGCGTTCCAGGCCCCATACTACTGCAGATGGGCAACATGCCAGTGGTTTTCTATATCAACAAGTAGGGGGGGAAACACATTCTTACCCCCTTTGCAGAGAAGCAATGAAGGTCTGGTACTGGGCAATAGATCACAACCTGGAACTATTCTCAGTACACGTCCCAGGTGTGACAGGGTAGAATAGAACCCTGTCCCATTTGTTTTAGAGAAAGTGTTTAAATGCAAGGATCTGTATTCTTTCCTTTTCTCTCTTGGTTGCGCAACCAGAGAAATTTTCCTGTGAGACCTTGGATTTGATCAACCCCAACAGTCTCACAGTCCTTTGCCTCACTGTCTCTGTTTTCTCTTGCTGTCTGTTTTTGCTCTATATCTATATCTGCTAATATAAAATATATGATATTCAATGTATGGAAATGTAGCTGATATTGGGAACACTTTTGTTTAGAAAATTGTGTTACTGTTGAAATGTATATATTTATTATTTGAGATGAATGTAAAAAGCTAGAAGTTACTTGGGTGCAAATGCCTGAGCCTTTTGCAGTTGCTGTGGGGACTTCAGGAAGTTCTCAATGTTCTAGCAGCTCCTGAAATTTACAAAGAACAGGATGCTTGCAAAGGATGGGGGTTGAAAAAGACTTATAAAAACAGCTAAGCTGAGCTGCAAGTGAGATTTTTTACAAGAAAGGTTTTATTTTTGCTTCTGTACATAGTTATTCTGAACAGGTTTATTTTATATTACTGCAACTACAGATAAATATTTTTGTGGAATTTTGCAACTGCTCCTGGATTTTCCCTATGCTTCCTGACCTGTGCCTCAACACCAGGTCTTCAGAACGCGCTTGCAGAGGGCCTCAGTCACTCGCAGTCCCGGGCTTACGAATGGGAGCTACTTCAAGACAGCAGATGATCTATTCACCAGATGGGAGACTCCAGAGTTGGACCTTGTCGCGTCCCCACTCGGTGCCTAACTGCCCAGTTTTTGCTCGCTAGAGCCAGGGCCTGGTGTTTGTTGGTGAGACGCGTTGTCCCTCTCTTGCACTGGGTGGTTTCTCTATGCCTTCCTGTCCTTCCCCCTTCTGCAGCGAGTTCTGCTCAAACTGTAGTTGGAACCATGAACCTTGGTACTGGTAGCACCATTCTGGCCCAGACAAATTTGATTCCCGCTTCTGCAGCAGATGGCGGTAGAACTTCCAGTTCCGCTTCCTCTATTCTTTTGCTTGCTATCCCAAGAGTAGGGCTCTCTAGTTCCTTCCAGCCTCAAGTCTCTGCATCTTCATGCATGGTTCCTGTAGACTTAGTCAGGAGCAGGTTTGGGGTGTCCGAAGGGGTAGCATAAGTGTTGGTGGTTGCTAGAAAGCTGTCTGCTAGGGCCACGTACACCATGAAGTGGAAGTGGTTCAGCCTCTGGGCTGCTGCCTGTGTCTTAGATCCATTCTCCTGTGAGGTGAACTGGGTCCTGGAGTATCTGTTATCCCTGTCTGACTTGGGTCTAAGCTATTCCTCCATAAAGGTACATCTTTCTGCTATCTCAGCCTATCGCATACCAGTGGATGGCAAGACCTTGGCGAAGCTTGATCTGTCACGTACCTTCCTGCGAAGTGTTCTGTACATTAAACCTCCCCTTCGAGATCCTGTCCCTCCATGAGATTTGCTCATTTAGAAAAATTGACTTTGCCCCCTTCCCCGTACTAGCCACGAGTTGCGAGCTCTGCTTTCTCCCTTGGAAAGCATTATTCTGCATTGCTATTACTTCGGCCCAGAGGATTTTCAAGCTCCAGGCCCTTATGTGAAAGGAGCCGTATCGGGGACAAGATGTCCCTTTGCACAAATTCTAAGTTTCTTCCAAAGGTGGTTACAGAGTTGACTGTCACCCACGACATCCACCTGCCCGTTTATTACCCTGAGTACTCCAACAAAGGGGAGGCCTTGTTGCATACCTTAGATGAACATAGAATTCTTAGGTATTATGTTGACTGTACTCGGTCCATTAGGAAGTCGGACCAGTTTGTTTCTTTTGCTCAACGGATGTTGGGAGCACCAGTCACCAAACAGGCCATGTCAAAGTGGCTGGTCAGCTGCATTGTTTTCTGCCATGGGAAGTATGGAAAACACCTGCCGGGTCCAGTGAGAGGTCACTCAACCAGAGGGATTTCGACATCCTTCGCTTCGCTCAAGAACGTGACAGCAGCAGGCCTTTGTGCTTCAGCCACCTGGAGTTCGGTGCACACCTTTGTCCGGCACTACAGTTTGGACATTGCTTCCAGAAGGAGGGCAGGTTTTGGCCTGGCACTCTTAAGAGCCCTGGGGTATTACCTTTTCCACCGCCCTTCTTACCTGGTGACATTCCAGTACTGCTTGGGACTCAGTCCTATTGGTTATTACCTGTTGCAAGAGCTGTATCTCGAAGTGAGATAGTAGTTATGTAAGAACTTACCATAACAGTAGATCTTCAAGAAGAGCTCTTGTAGCAGGTGTGCTTTCCCTCCCTTCTTCCTCCAGTGCTTCTGTCCGATTGTCCCTTTCAGGATGACAGAACCTCCTCGGTTTGTCCCATCCTTTATGCTAGCTGCGTCTCCGGCGGGTGAACTGAGGTGGTGCTGGGGGACCACCCCTTTATACAGTGGCTGATGTCATGGGCGGTCCCCTGCCTTGGACTGCTAGCCAGAAATTTTCCATGGGGTCCTAGTGCCAATCAAGGTACAGGGCAAGGCAGCCAGGTTGCAACGTGCCTAAAAGGGCTGGCCAGACAACTA
Source organism: Neoceratodus forsteri (assembly GCA_016271365.2). Taxonomy (NCBI): domain Eukaryota; kingdom Metazoa; phylum Chordata; order Ceratodontiformes; family Ceratodontidae; genus Neoceratodus; species Neoceratodus forsteri. The sequence continues at coordinate 504,226,725 of CM057455.1, forward strand.
GTGTTGGTAGAGGTGTGGCGACACCTTAATCCAAAAGTAAGAACTTCTCCAGTATAGTAACTTGGTAACTTAATGGTGACAAACAGAAACAGATATATTTATCTGTGTATTCCTGCTGCAGGGATTTATTTAACTCAAAAAAATTGATTAGCGTTTTGCTCATAAAATGCAAAATCTTTGTGAAAATGCATAGCTCTTGCCTCAGTGTGTTTAACAAACACAGCACTTCTAGTAAATATATATAAATACTTTCTGTACAGTTAGTATAGTTTCCAAGAAAAAAACTGCTAACCAATTATTTAAAACCCTGTGCTTTCTGTGTGTGTGCAGGTGTTGAAATGCATTTCTGTATTTTCTGTTTTGAATTGTATCTAGTAAAAGGGCCATGCAATGATCAACAAGTGGCGTGTTGCATGCATGGATCCATTTGGTGGTGGTGGTTGGGGCTTTGTAAAAGTATTAAAAAATGTGTCAAATGAGCCGGCCCGTCGGCACAGTGGTAGGGCTACCGCTTGTGGCGCCAGCGACCCGGGTTCGGGAACCGACTCGGGCAGCTGGAGGGCTGGCTGGGGGGAGGAGGATTGAGTGCCCAGCAGCTGCTCTCCTCCTCCGGGTGGGGTGGGGGTGCAAGTCCCGCTGCTATACTGCCACCTGGGTGACCACAGGTGGAGGTGCAGCAAAACTATGCACAGCAAGATGGGAGGACGTCTGCCGGGAGCCGGAGCATCAGCATGCCACTACGTGCTCTGCCCCTTGGCTTCCCCAGCGTGCGGACGTCCTGAGGGCAGGGAGACAAGAAAAAACGGAAAAACCCTGCACCAGGCTCCCGTAGACGGGACCCGGTCGACCCGAGAACACCCATAACCAGGCTTCATAGAAGGGGCTGGTGAGGCCTTCCGACACAGACTTAAGGACCAGGAGAGGACTGGGAGCCCCTATCCGCCCGCCCGAGGAGTATACCCGGAGCAGGATGGGGACAAGGCTTGCCGTACCGGAAGAGGTACCTGGGACGGGACTACAGGAGCGTACATGACCTAGGGATCCCAGAAGAAAGGATCCTGGTGCAGTGAGGAGGTACAGGTAAAAAAAAAAAAAAAAAAAAGAAAATGTGTCAAATGGACATCATCATCTTTTGCAATTTAGAAATCTGGCACATATACACCAAGCAGTAGCAACTAATGATTTGCATGGAGCATGTAACTGACTTTAGGGTGCTATAATATCATTGCGAGGGGGTGGGGTGGAGGCTGTCGGATAGTACACATTATGTGGTTTGAGCATATAAAGGAGACGCCATTACTACAGAGACCTTACCAATTGCAGGTGAAGGTTAAAATCCATTTTTGCATGATGGGCTTACAGTTGTTCATTTAGATGCCCAAATAAAATTAGTTGTCTTTTATAGAGATGGGGGGTGGGGGGCACAAGTTCATGAGATAAGTGCACAAAAACTGCAGCCCATGACTAGCTGTTTAGGTTGAAATGGACATTGGGTCATTAGTATCAGTTTATACTATGAGATTGTCTAAATTAGACTGTAGTTCAGATTTGTACTGCTCTCGACCATTAACGGCATTATATACTCAAAGAAAAAAAGAAAGAAATTCAGATTGCACTGTCTGGTGAAAAATGGTGAGAATAACTTAATGGCTTGGTTGTAAAACCTGTTTGCTGATGTAGTTTGGATGTGGCATTTCTGGCAATATCCCCACCCCCGAACAAAACCATTTTACCGTCTTCTGTCTCCTTCTCAGCTCCAGGACATCTTTCCAGTCACAGCTGAAACTTGAGGGCTACAGCAGTACCCCCATGTTAAATTCTGTGTAAAAATTAAATGCAGTCAATTCAGTTTAAATGAACACATGAGGTGGAGCTGGAGAGAGAAGTCATCCGACCATGCTAGACAACCACTGAGAATTGCAAGTGTATTTCATGTATATTCGTTTTGCTTTCCAAAGTTCAGTTGTGTCCAGTATTGCATCACTGGTAATGAAGTGATAAGAAGAGAGAATTACATTTCGTCTGTCTGGCTGTAAAATCCCATTCATGATCATTTTCTCTGCAGAATGAAAATTTGCTTTTGCAAGGTCTAATACATTACCAGTGTTCCCGCCCCACGCAGTCCCTTGCTACCAACAACATGCACTCGTGTTTTATTTTTTCATGCCTTAGAAACATCACATTAATTTTTGTAAAAAAAAAAAAAAAAGTGTTTCCGTATTACATGTGCAGAATTAACTGCTGAGTGTACTTAGCCTTCGCTGAACTGCAGCAGTCTTTCTATTTCCGGCGCAAACAAGACTGCTGTTTAATAAATGTTAGTCTACTACCAGCATGCTGTAGAAAAAATGAGGAATGGCAATATGTTGCTATGTGGTTTTGTATTATAATAAAACATGATTATAGACTGAGTACAACATGTTGTATCAAATGCCATAAACTATTAAACATTGCAGTAATAATCTAGTATTTCTGGCAGGACACCTGTTAGTCACACACACATATATGCGCAATTAACCACAAACTTCCTGCATGAAGTTTTACTCATAGATAACAATTGCTCATTTAACTCTCATTCAAGGAACATGATGGCATACAAGTGTATATATAGTACTACACTTAATTTCTGTATGCATTGTCAGATTTTTTTTTTTTTTTTTGGACATTCAGTACTGTATTCACTGGCTGCTGCAAAAGCAGAGAGCATGACTAACTAATCAAAGTACAGTTCACTGAGAGAACTCCAGTGAGTGAGTGAGTGAGGTCTTTTGCCATTTGGAAAATATAACAATAATATTGGTAATTATCTGAGTAAAACTTTATACAGGAAGTTACATGTTCAATTACAGTAAAAGACTGAATGAATACAGCATTACAAAGAAGTGCAACTTACTATTCATAAGTTTAACTATTATTTATAGTACCACAACATAACATACTCTGTCAGAGCCCCCTTCCCAAGCCCTCAAGTCTTGCCTACGGAAATTGGGATGCACATAGGGTGAATACAGAGTGTTCCCTTACACTACCCCTTGTTGAATTCTGGGTAAAATTGAATTCCCTAGGGCTCATCTTCCTCGCTACTTTAGTGTGTGTGTGTGTGTGTGTGTGTGTGTGTGTCTCTCTCTCTATTTATTTATTGAAATGTTTCACCAGGAATGGCACACTGAGCAACAAGACGCTCGTCTCACGGTGCGACCTGGAGGGGGAAGGGGTACAGAGGAGAAGGAGTGTACATGATACATATCAGTTGAGTTGCACATTGGAGTCATGAAATTGAGTGTCATTGCATGCTTTGTTACTTGAATAAGAGTGGCATAACATACTTTGTTTACATGAATGAGAGTGACATTACATATTTTGTTTACATACATACATGCCTACATTACTAGCATTAAATTGAATTATAGTTAACACAATGTTGACAGCTTAGAACTTGAAGTCTTTAAGAACAGGGAGTGGGGATTAGGTCAGGATAAGTTACATTATACAAAGACGACTGTACTGACTAAGGGAAGACGTTTGACAGGGAGATAGGCAGAAGTGCAGTATGGGGCAAGTGCGTGGGTTGGTAGAACAAACATATGCCAGCCTTTGGTCAATTGCTAAGCTGCTGGTCAGGCCGCGTAAGGTGAAGTGGGAAACGATAAGGGAGAGTAGAAGCAGGAAGGGGGGAAGGGAGGAGGTCAGGGGCATGTACAGTTTGCCACGTAGAAGTTTGTGAGGGCAGAGGATAGAGACTGTTTGGAAGAGGAATGGTGGATTTGGGCCAGCAGGTCATTCCAGAGCTTAGGGAGATGGTAGGAGAAGGCAGATTGGCCTACAGAGGTCTGTCGGTGAGGGATTACCAATAGCTGGGAGTTAGCAGACCTGAGGGCATGAGAGGGGGTTGGTGGAGAGGCTAGGGAGGAGGCGAGGTAGGGCAGAAGGGAACAGAGCCAGAAGTTAGAAGCAAAGTTAGCACTATGAAGTAGTCGCCGGTTGCTCAGGGATGGTAAGGCCAACATCGGAAAAGTTTCAGTGTATGGGAACATGGGGGCATCGAGGGCAAAACGTTAGAAAGCATTGAAGAGGGGATCCAATCTGGATAGGGTGGACTTGGGGGCGGAGCTGTAGACTATATCACAGTAGTCAAGGGAAGGTAGTATCATTTCTGGACTATTTCGCGTCTCACAGGTAACTGGAGACAGCTGTGATTTCTGTAGAGAGCGGCAAGCTTAGGGCGCAGTTTTTTCAGGATAGTGTCCACGTGGGTGGAGAAGGAAAGGTGTCAGTCAAGTCAGACCCCTGGGTACCTAAAAGAGGACACGTCTTCTAGGTCTGTACCATCAAGGGTATGGAAGATCAGTGGTGAGGTAAGTCTGGATAGTCTCTGCCTAGTGCCGAAAGTCAAGGAGACTGTTTTCTTGTCATTGAGGGAGAGTTGGTGGGAGTTAAACCAGTGCTGTACCTTGTTGAAATCAGTCTGGAGACTGGAGGCGACTTCCTCATAGGTCCGGCCAGAGGTAAAAAGGACTGTCATCTGCATACGTATGTATTGAGGTAGTGGAGCAAGTTTTTGGCAGGTCATTTGGTAGGATGGAAAAGAGAATAGGGCTGAGCACTGAGCCCTGGGGAATACCAGTGGTAATAGGGAGTGGGGGTGAGGTGGAGTCAGCTATTTTTACAGACTGGGTTCTGTCTTGCAGGTAGGCTCTGAACCAGTTAGTGACCGTCGCGGATAACCCAGCACCAAATAGGCAAGATAATAACGGGGGGGGGGGGGTACAGTGTCGAAAGCTTTGGCTAAGTCGACGAAGATTGCTAATGTAATTAGACCTTTGTCCATCCCCGAGAGGATGGAATCCATGAGTCTTAGTAGGGAGGTGGTGGTGGAGTGGCTATTCCTAAATCCGGACTGGAAAGGTGTGAAGAAGTTGGATTCAGAGAGGAAGTGGGAGAGTTGTGAGAGCACGAGGTGTTCCTGGAGTTTCGAGGGGAGGAGGGAGATGGGGCTTTACCTAGAGGATAAAGAAGAGACCACAACCCAAAATAAAACAAAAAACCTTTTGGATTCCATAAACCTTCCACGATTATCAGAGGTGATGAGAACCAAGCTGAATCGCTCCATCTCTATAAAACAATTACCAGGGGAGAAGACCCCAGGCCCAGATGGATTCAGCAGTGAATTCTACAAAGCGTTGGGCCCTACAGTGGCCCATCTGCTGGCAGAGGTCTTTAATAAGTGTTTAGAAGAAGGTAAAACCTCAGAAAGCTGGACCCACTCCCTAATAACAGTAATCCCCAAACCAGGGAAAGATACTACAAAATGTGCTTCGTTTCGGTCTATAGCCCTACTTGATCAGGATTTGAAGATATTTACAAAAATACTTTACTTTCCATTCAGCTTCAAAAATATATAGATTACTGATTCATCCAGACCAAACTGGGTTTATCCAACACCGTCAGCTTAGTGATAACATAAGGAGACTTTTGAATATTATTCAGAAAAAAACCTCTAATACACACATAGATTTGGCAGTTTTCCTAGATGCAGAAAAAGCCTTTGATAGGCTGAACTGGACATATCTTTTCCAGGTGCAGGAAAAAATGGGGTTTGAAGGGAACTTTTAAAAATTGGTGAAGCTGTGCTATCAGGATCCTTAAGCAAGGGTAAGGGTAAACGGTACACTGCGCCCCCCACTTAAAATTCAAAGAGGAACAAGGCAGGGATGCCCCCTCTCACCATTACATAGACTTTGACAGCAGATGAGGACCACTTGGCCCACCCAGTCTGCCCATTTCCCTACCTACTGGATAAGCTGCAGATTCTAGTTAACCAACAGCCTACTTCCTTCCACCCCCCACTACAATTGCCTTGTGTCTGTCCCATGCATGTTTGAATTCCCCCACTGTTTTAGCCCCAACAACCTCCCCAGGAAGGCGGTTCCATGCATTCACCACTCTCTCTGTGGAAAAAAATTTCCTCACATTACCCCTGAGCCGTCCCCCCTCTATCTTTAAATTGTGCCCCCTTGTTCTTACACATCTCTTTTTCTGAAAGATGCTACCCTCCTGGACCTTGTTGATTCCCTTGAGGTGCTTGAACGTTTCTATCATGTCCCCCCTGTCCCTCCTTTCATCAAGGGTATACATATTAAGCTCTCTCAGTCTCTCTTCATATGGTTTTTGATGCAGACCCTGCACCATTTTAGTTGCCCTCCTCTGGACTGCTTCCATCCTGTCTATGTCCTTGCTTAGATGAGGTCTCCAGAACTGCACACAGTACTCCAGATGGGGTCTCACCAACTGTCTGTACAGAGGGATAACCACTTCCCTTTTTCTACTTGTGATGGCCCTTCCTATGCATCCCAGTATTCCCCTGGCTCTCCTTACTGACTTCTCACATTGCTTACCAACCTTTAGATCATCTGATATGACTACCCCCAGGTCCCTTTCCATTTTGTTGTTGTTAGTACCTCCCTGCTATTGTGTACTTCTCCTGGGTTTTGTTTCCCAGGTGCATTACTTTGCACTTCTTTGCATTGAATCTAAGTTGCCATATGTCCTGACCATTCCTCCAACCTTGCCAAGTCCCTTCTTATCCTTTCTCGCCCCCTTGTGCATCAACTCTGTTACAGATCTTCGTGTCATCTGCAAAGATGCATACCTTTCCCTCCTGACCCTCTGCAATGTCACCTATAAAGATGTTAGAGGACTGGACCCAGTACTGAGCCCTGAGGTACTCCACTAGTAACCCCCCTTTCTTCAGAATGTGTTCCATTTCCTATTACCTTCTGTGTCCTGTTGTGCAGCCAGTTTGCTACCCAGGCTACCACCCTGGGACCCACTCCCAGGCTAGCTAACTTGATTATTAATCTTTTGTGCGGGACTGTGTCAAATGCCTTGCTAAAGTCTAGGTAGGCCATATCCACAGCCCCTCCCTGGTCTATTACTTTGGTCACCCAGTCAAAGAAATCAATTAGATTTGTCTGATATGACCTTCCTGCTGTAAATGCACACTGCTTTGGGTCCTGTGTCCTGCTGGCCTCTAGGTACTCAGCAGTTCTTTCTTTCAGAAGTGATTCCATCATTTTCCCTACCACTGAGGTCAGACTTACAGGTCTGTAGTTTCCTGCTTCTGCCTTACTCCCACTTTTGTGAAGGGGAATCACATGTGCCCTCCTCCAGTCCTCAGGTACCACCCCATCCTCCCATGATTTGTTAAAAAGTGTGGTCAGTGGTGTCACTAGGTCCTCCCTTAGTTCTTTTAGGATTCTGGGGTAAATCCCGTCAGGCCCCATTGCTTTGTCCACCTTGAGTTTTAGGAGTTCTTTCAGGACTTTTTCTTCTGTAAATGGACTGGTGTCACCCCCCCTACCCAGCGTGCTTCTATTATCTGGTTTAGGTAACTCCTCCTCATCTTCTTTTGTGAATACTGAGCAAAAGTATTCATTCAGTATCTCTGCCTTTTCACTGTCTCCCTCTGCCCACCTCTCCTCTCCCCTATTAACCTTCACTATTCCTCTCGGAACCTTTCTATGCTCCCTAATGTACCTATAAAAGGTTTTATCCCCCTTCTTAACTGAATTGGCTATTTTTTTCCTCGGTTTGGGCTTTTGCTGTTCTGACTGCCTTCCCCACTTCTTTCTGCTTTAATTGATACAGTTCCCTGTCGTGCTTTTTCTGTGATTCCTTATACTTTTTGAATGCAGCCTTTTTCTCCTTAACCTTCCCTGCCACCTCTTGTGAGAACCATAGTGGTTTTTTACTCCGCTTTGTTTTCTTTATTTGTTTCACACAAAGGCTTGTTGCCTCTATGATGGCAGTTTTGATTTTTCTCCATTGTTCTTCTACCCCTCCTTTTGGCCATTTGCTAGTGTATTCACCCATTTTGCCAAAGTCAGCCCTTCTAAAGTCCAGTATCCTTGTTTTTGTATGGCTTGTCTCCATGGTTGTGCTTATTGTGAAGCACATTGTGCTGTGGTCGCTTGTTCCCAGATGTCTACTGACTTGTAAATTTGTGGTTCTCTCTCTCCATTTGAGAGTACCGGGTCTAGTATTGCTCCCTCCCGAGTGGGTTCCAACACAAGCTGTCTAAGGCTTGCCCCCTGCAGGGCATCGAGAATGACCCTGCTCTTGGATGTGGCTGCAGTACATGTCATCCAGTTAACATCTGGCATATTCAGGTCCCCATCAACAGTAACTCCCCTTTTTCAGCCATTTTGAGAATGTCCTCTGTCATTTTCTTGTCCATTTCCTCCCCTTGAGATGGGGGTCTGTATACAACCCCTGAGCGGATTGTGATGCCATTCCCTGTCTCCAAGGTGACCCAGAGTGCCTCTTGTCCTCCCCTTTTACTTTTTAGTTCTGTAGCTTTGATCCCTTCCCTTATGTAGAGAGCTACTCCACCTCCTCTTTTCACCTCCCTGTCCCTTCTGTAGACTGTGTACCCCGGTGTGTTGACATCCCAGTCATGGTTCTCCATGTACCATGTTTCCATGACTGCCACAATTTCCAGTTGTTCATCTTCCATCAAGGCTACTAGCTCAGGAAGCTTGTTTCCCAGACTACGGCCATTGGTACTCATTGCCCTCCTTTTAATGTTGGCTTTATCCTTTTTTTCCCCCCTTGCCTACTCTTTTTGCCCTTGTCTGTTTTTCCATTTACCCCTGTTCTGCCCTTTGTTAAGCACTGTACCTCAGTGTTTACCTTACTACCTGACATGTTTTGTGGTGGGAGGATTGAAATTTCCTGCCTCTTATCAGCACCCCCCCCCCCCCATGGCTAGTTTAAAAGCTTGCCAAGGAAGCATTTAAACCTGTCACTTAGTCTGCATCTGTCCATGAAGGGAACCAAGCTCCTATCGTGCCAGTATAGACCTTCATCTCTCCAGGTGTACCCCCAGTCCCCAATGAAGCCAAAGCCCTGTGCTCTGCAGCAGTTTTGCAACCATTCATTAAACTGCGTGGTGTGCAGTACCCTAGCCTCGCCCCTGCCATGGACTGGCAGCGCCTCTGAGAAGGTAACCTTGCTTGCTACCTGTCTGAGGCACCTCCCAAACTCCACAATTTCATCCTGCACTGCACTGATCCCATGCCTAGCTAGGTCATTTGTCCCAAGGTGGACAATGATATCTAGTTCCCTCTCCTGTGATGCTGCTTCTACAATCCTGAGGATTCGCTTCTTGTCCCCCAAGCCATGGCACCAGGCAGGCACCACTTCCCTCTCTCCTTCCCCAGTTCTACCCTGTAACAATTGGGTCCCCTATCAGAAGCTGTTTCCTTCCTGTGGTGTCCCTTGCCACCCTTTTGTAGGTCTCCTTTGTGGATGTCCTCAGCATTCTTCTTGGTCTCCACTGAGGGTGCCATCATAAAGGAACCTTGCTCTGCCAGACTGGCGTATGGTTTGTGTAGAGGTACAACTAGGGGGCTTTGCCTCTGTTCCACCATCTGCACCCTTCCAGAACCCACTGTGGTCCAGCTGCTCTTCATGCTTGGCAGCCTCTGAGGCAGTGGTGCTCTTTGGGTGGGGGAGGCCTCCTTATTCCTTGCCAGTTCAGCCCAGAGGTGGGCAGCCTCCTCCCTCAGGGCTGACAGTTGCCTGCAAATAGGACAGCAACGCAGTTTCCAGAATGTCTCCCAGAAAACTGCTGCCCCACAGCCAGTGCATTGCACCACTCCCCACTTGTCCCGCTCCTTTATAATATACAATGTGTAATATATATATAATATATATATAATTTTTTTTTTTGTTGTTCTTTTTGTGGTATGTACTTACCCTTTATGCACTGTGCTGGGTAATTAAGAATATGACCGTTCTTCCCCAAGACCTAGTGAGGAAGTGATGTCAGAACATTGGCTATAAAGGAAATGTCATGCCTGCGGCGGTGGGTGGGTAGTCCACAACCACTGGTGACTGTTAGAAACAATCAAATACACCACTGCTCCACCACCCTGGTGAGTACTGCCCTTTTATAGTAATTCAACTAACCTTCAGTAACTGATTTGTAAACTATTCAAAAGTAATTTGATGCAAATTGTCACAGAATACTAGTAGGCAGTCCAGTTACCTACAAAGGAAAATCAACTATGCAGTTATTTCAACCCTTCTGAAGTTGCTCACAAGATGAGCAGTTTTGAAAACCCCCTTCCTGATTTAAAAACTTACATTGGTATTGCTTTGTGTTTAATTAAGACTGTAAAGTAAGGAAAACTTCCCTCAGATGTAAGCAAGAGAGAGATTTGTTGCAGATTTCTAGTCCAATATAGTATATCCCATGCAGCTCTCAGTTGTTTCAAAGCACACCCTGTTACACAACTTCAAGAAGATGGGTTTACTTTTTGCAGTCATCATGGAGCCATTGGCGCAGGCCATACGACAGAAGAGGGAGGTAAAGGGAGTAGAGGTCCAACCCACAAGATTTCCCTATATGCAGATGATACCTTAATTTATCTGGGTAATCCTGGTACCTCCTTTCCACACTTGATGGATCTATTGAGGGACTTCGGGGATATCTTGGGTTTTAAGATTAACAAAGAAAAATCAGAGGTGATGGTCTTGGGGAGGGATCAGGATCAGAAATTGAAAGAAATGATTCCTTTCAAATGGGTGGATAGTAAAATCAGATATTTAGGAATACAAATTCCCAAACAGGGAAATCTAATCTACAGATATAACTATGGAACCCTGAAACAGCAAATATATGCGGATATAAATAGATGGTCCATTCTCCCCTTATCATTCACAAATAGAATAGAGACAGTTAAAATGAATATTCTTTCTCGTTTCCTCTTCTTCTTCACAAGCCTCCCCCTCCCAATTCCTAACAGAGACTGGAAAGACCTTAAGATTTTATATGTGCAGGGAAGAGACCTGGAGTCCGATGGGATATATTAATAGAACATAGAGAGAAGGGGGGAATGGGACTCCTGGATTTCCCTAAATATTACTTAGCTGCCCAGTTACTACCAGTTATTTAAATGTTGAAGTGTGGGAGGAGCCATGGATGGCGAGAGATAGAGGAAAAGGATTGTCATATGGGTCCCTTGAATATCCTGCCAAGGAGGATTCTCCCCAAGGATTTAAAACAACTAAAAAAACACCATAACACACCATACAATGTCAGTGTGGCTGAAGGCCAGGCAGGAATGGGAGATACTGAGACCAGTATGGGAATATCTGCCACTGTATAGCCTGCCGGGCCTCCCAGTTCACAGAGGGGATACTTGTCTGACTGGGTGGGCGATCAAGGGACTTAAATACCCAAGGCAACTCTTGGGGGTAGACCGCCTCAAATCCTTTGTGGAAATACAGAGAGAATTTAATCTAAGTGAGATGGATGCATTTAGATATAATCAATGCTGCATTATATACAGCACAATATAGGGTTAATAGAGCTGGCTCAGAACCCAGCAGCCCCTGTAATATTAACCCATCAGACGAGTATCGCGCAAGATACTGAGACATACATCTCACAAATATATAAAATATTGGTGGAGGACAGAGGCCATTCAGAGGGTAGCAGATCGCTGGAATGCCGGAACAGACCATAGTACCCCTGAAGTTAGATGGAAGGATATCTGGAGAGGAATACATAAAACAACAAACTCTCCCTCCTGGAGAGAATTTAGGTGGAAAATCAATATTAGTTATTTCAAGACTCCCAACAATCTCGTACCACTATGCCTCCTTTTCATCTAATAAGTGTTGGAGGAAATGTGGGTCCAAAGGCACACATCGCCATATTTTTTGGGCCTGCACCCGAATTACATCTTTTTGGATAGAAATATCCAAAGAAATAACTAAAATATTGTCCCTGAGGTCATCACTGGACTTCGAGAACCTGGTGCTCGGTTTACCTCCAATAGAAATGAAAAGGCAGACCAAGAAATATCTCTTCTATGTGCTGGTGGCAGCAGCACTAAAATCTCATACCCAGAAATGGCTTAGGGAGGACCATCCCACGACAACCCAATGGTATAATATTGTTAATCAAATTAAAAGCATGGAGGCCATTACGGCATGGCTAAGACTGACCAAAGAGAAATTTAATGTTGGATGGCTCCCCCTTTTTGATTATTTGGAGGAAAAAGAAGGCATTCTAGTCCTGGAGCAGTTGTTACAGGCCTGAGGTTAGAGTGAGGAGCAGATGATGGGGCTATAGTTGGCCCAAACAAAAATAAAATGGGAAAGGGGGGGAATAAATAAAAGGGGGGCTATGAAAACCATACTGGGGGGGACAGACAACAATAATAATGTAGGAAATATTACACTGAAAAGTTGGAGGGACCATGGTATCCTTCTCCGTATGCCCTCTCCTCTGAGTAGGAGCGGAGATTGACTGCTATTACAGTTTAATGGTACTCTAAGAAGCTAAACGGCTGCAACTGATGGTGAGATATTGGAGACTCCTGTGGTAAGCTCCCATATAGTAAACAGGGAAGAGAGTCTTGATAATAACAACTAGAGACACTGAGAACAGGTAGTTTTTATTGTTGTTTTTTTAATTTTTTATTGATTACTATTCTAAACAAAGGCATTCATTATCAACTATCCATCAGGAGAAGATGATCACAATCCCAGAGAACCAGAGTTTTCTCTGGTTTGCAGAAGCTGTAGAGACATTCACCTCTTTAATCTTCACAGCAACGGGATCTAGGGAAGAAACAAAATGGACAATTGAAGGAACTTTGTCTAAATATTGCAGTTTGTAAACACTGATGTCGATAAATGTATTTTTCATAAGGGACATTATTTCTGAACATAAATCTGTAACTTTTACTCCTTTTTATTTTTACCTAATAAAGTTGTTTTCAGGTTCAAAAAAAGAACACACACCACACACTCTTGCAACAGAACTGCCTCAGATATTCGAGCCGCGCAGCTCCATTCCTTCACCCCCGCTCGTTTATTTCCCCAGTCTACTTCTTTGTTTTGAAAATGCAACACACTTGCCCTGGCTCACAGATTTGAGCCATGCTGCCCTGCTCATTACCCATTCAAAAATGAATCACCTTCGTCAGCATTAGCAGTTCGCAGTGGGACTGTTCTGTACCGTCTCTGCAGCTCCACAGCTGTCAGCATGTCGGCAGCATTCCTGTCTGGATCTAATTTAAAATGGTAACCCTGCCAAGTAAGGGCACTCAGTAGAGCTGCATAACAAAACAAAAAAATGCACATTAATCTGCCTGTTTTCACAGATTTAAACCTCTTTTTGTTGCCAGCATGTTTGTGCTCCCTCTCCATTCACCTTCAGACTTTCTGTCCCTCTAAGCAGCTCCACATAGCATAACCATTTGCCCGCAACCTCTCCCACTCCAACATTGCGTGTTTTTTTGGGGGGAGCTAGGAATGACAAGCCACAGTTTGTTAACCCCAAAATAAATAAACAGAGCTCCATCACCAAGGAAAAAAAAAAAGAGCATACGCTGTGCGTGTGTGTGTGTGGGGGGGGGCTGGTGACAAGAAACTGCAGGAAAACAAATTAAATTGGCAGTTTCTGTGCATATGTGTTTCTGTTCAGGTTGGGGGCAGGTAATGACAAGATACTGCAGAAAAACAAAGAAAATCCATGGTCTCTGTCAACTTACAAAAGGAGTTTTAAGTACTGTCTTCAGACAGGACAAAAGTCAAATACACAAGCGAAGAAAACTATTTTATTTCAAAATGGTCTGAATAGCCTTTACGGTATTGTATAAAGCACAATACTGCCCACCCTGTCGGGTACTATTGCTTACGCTGCCCCAGTGTCTAGATAGAGTTACTACCTTTTAAGAAGCTCAAAGTGAGACATTTCTTACTGAGACATGATTTTTCACAGGACAATATGTAACCTCGACCAATGCAACAGACTTGTTTTCTCTGTATAATCAGAATTAAGACTAAGTATGTCCAGTTTCTTAGTTGCTTCTGTTGTTTCTTATCATTGTAAGATATTTTAGCTTTCTATAACATTTAGTGGAAAGTTAGAAAATATTTTTTCTATTATAAAATCAGGACATGTAGTATTTTTCATGTGTTTTTTGCAGGACACAGCTGCCCAAATCAGGACTGTCTTGCGAAAATCAGTACAGGTGGTAACGCTATGTCTAGACCTTTCACTGTTTTCATTCTTTCCCGGATACCTCCACCTTTCTTTGTTACATTATGGCTGTAAGGCCTGGCACCTTGCATGACCCCCAGCACCGGCAATATAATGTGCAGAAGGGAGATGACTGAGAACTCCGAGTCTCTCTTGGCAGTGTTTCATGGTTTATGGCATTTAATATAGAATGCTGTATTTAAGCTGGATGTCTTGTATTCAGTCTGTAATCATAAAAGTTCTTTATTTAGAAAATAAAAGCCAGTTGGTGATTGTGGCACACAGTTTACACAGCATTCAGATTGCTGCTGTAATTCGTCTGAATATCCCGGTTGTTATTTTCTAAATGAAAGTTACTGGTAGCTAACCCTAAACAGCTGTGTCTGGGTTTTCACTTCAACTGCCCTGGTTACCTGACCCGATAAGCAGTACATCCCCAACCTTAACCATAAAGATTCAGTGAGATGCGGTCATAACCCACAGCAGCATGTATCTACAATTTTATGTGTTTAAAAGATTTTGTTTACAGTTGAACATATTAGAACATTGATTCTAGACTGAACTGTTGTATGTTCATGGTTTGTGGGGGAAGGGAGGGATGTAGGTTTGGGTTGAGGTCCTTTCACACCGTATGTTGTCCTGAAAGGATTTTTTGTAATTACTTTTAATCCTCCTGTTAATTTCAGTTTTACATATTTCAGAATTTGACTACTTTTTTGCAGTTGAATTCCAGAAGTCCGATTGTTGCACAGATGCGGGGACAATTCATAGATATGCTTTCCTTCACATGTTTGCGAAATATTTATCTAACAAATGAATAACTAAGCCTAAAACATTTTTTTTCCATTCTGGAATGGTGAGTTCAGAAACTGTGGTCCAAGGTTGACAGATGTAGTTTCACAGGGTCAAATCCCACTAAGATCGGCTTTTAAATTCAGTTGCATCTAATCACATGTTTGCATTTAGATTGCATTGTAACATTTCTGTCTATCGTATGTTATTCAACTAGAAAATCTGCTAAAAGAAAATACAAAAAAGTAATTGTGGACATATATTAAGGTGCTCATCTATCCAAGTAGCCGTAACATAGAAACATAGACTTTGACAGCAGATAAGGACCGCTTGGCCCACCTAGTCTGCCCATTTCCCTACCTAGAGGATAAGATGCAGATCCTATTTAACCAACAGCCTATTTCTTCCTACCCCCCACGAGAATTGCCTTATGTCTGTCCCATGCATTCTTGAATTCTCCCACAGTTTTAGACCCCACAACCTCCTCAGGAAGGCTGTTCCATGTGTCCACCACCCTCTGTGAAAAAAATACTTCCTCACATTGCCCCTGAGCCATCCCCCCTCTATCTTCAGATTGTGTCCTCTTCTTTTTGCACATCTCTTTTAATGAATGATGCTACCCTCTTGGACTTTGTTGATTCCACTGAGGTACTTAAACGTTTCTATCATGTCCCCCCTCTCCTTCCTTTCCTCAAAGGTATACATATTAAGCTCCTTTAGCCTCTCCTCGTATGGCTTCTCTTGCAGACCCTGCACCATTTTAGTTGACCTCCTCTGAACTGCCTCCATCCTGTCTATGTCCTTGCGGAGATAGGGTCTCCAGAACTGGACGCAGTACTCCAGATGGGGTCTCACCAACTGACTGTACAGGGGGATAACAACTTCCTGTTTTCTGCTGGTGATGCCTCTCCTTATACATCCCAGTATCCCCCCAGCCCTCCCTACCGCTGTGTATAGACAACCGAAGATAAGAGTGAGTCAGAGCCTTTGATGATAAAATGCAAAGGCTCACTTGCTACTGCTAGCATTTTTATATGTCTAATGCAGCAAATAAATGGACAGGGATCAATATGATCACAGTTAATGATGCTGATATTTATTAATTGCGTTTGTCAAGTAAATAAGCCATGCAAAGTGAATGGGTGGGAGCACAGCAAATATTAATTTGCTATACTAACATACTAAGAAGCCAGCAGAGTAGGCCCTATGGTCTGTCGAGTCTGCTCAGGGATCACTGCCTGGACAGGGCACCGTTACGGCCTTCCCCACCCTTCCCACAAGGTCCCCCATCCTCCGATGGGGTTCTGAGATGCACCCTCTCCCTATACTTATCCCAGCCTCTCCTGAAGCCCTCCACAGTTGCAACAGCCACCAGCTCCGTGGGCAACGCATTCCAGGGTTCCACCACCCTCTTAGTGAAGTAGCGTCTTCTTGTCTCTCCCCTTAGTCTCCCACTGACCAGCCTCATTGTGTGCCTCCTAGTGGTCCATACTTCCCTCAGCTGAAGCACCCTATCTTGGCTTACCCTATTTATTCCCTTGAGATATTTGAAGACCTCGATCATATCCCCTCTGTCCCTCCTTTCCTCCAGAGAATACAGGTTGAGCTCATCAAGTCTCTTCCCATAGGGCTTTTTCCCCAGACCCTGTATCATCTTGATCCCCGCCTCTGGACTCTCTCCAGAAGAGCAATATCCCTTTTTAAGTAAGGACGCCAAAACTGCATGCAGTATTCAAGATGTGGTCTAACCAGGCAGTTGTACAGCGGAAGGAGCACCTCTTGGCTTCTTGAGGTTATCCCCCTGGCTATGAACCCCAGCATTTTATTTGCTTGGGCCGCAGCCCTTCTATGCTGCTCTGAGTTGTTCATTTTGGCATCCACCACCACCCTGAGGTCCTTCTCCCCCCTCGAAACCTGCAGTGTCTTCCCTCCCAAGGTGTACACACGAGCTGGGTTTCTGACCCCCAGGTGTAGAACCCTGCATTTCCCAGTATTAAACCTTAGTTTCCAGGTGCATGACCACCCCTCCAGGACCTCCTGGAGGGCCAACCTCCCATCCACCACCATCCCCACAACAAGTTCAGTGATGTGTCATTAGTTCAGAGGGGTGGCACAAGATGTACAGCTTACAATACTACATATTCAATTCCTTCAAAATAGGTTTTGGTCACAGTAGGTATTGTATGTTATCCTTGAGCTGGCCTGCCAGATGTAGCGCGTAGCCCCACCGCTGCGGCAGGGCTTACAACCCGGTTCGGCGGAGCAGGCGCGGAGGGCCAGCTCTCCTGTTCGGGGGGGGAGGGTGGAAGAAGTTCCTGGTGCTCATCGGATCCCTGGTGAAGACAGTGGTCTGACAGCCAGTGCTCACATCTCTGGGGAGGTGGGCAGACGTTGGCATGTGTGCCCCTGACGTCATTGCACGTCCTGCCTCCCAGGGACTGAAAATGCAAAAAAAACTCTGGCCCAGCGGGATGCCTCGTGCTGCAGGTCCCCCACCACTAACCCGTGGCACCCCTGGGTAAGCACATACCGTTGTCCAATGGGAGGAAGGACCTCCTTCCAAATGCCCCACCTGGGGGGTGGGCAAGCCAGGGCAGTTAACCAGGTAGGGTAAGTCCCAGGGTCGGTGAATGATGGGGCTGAGCGTGGTGTAGGGCTGATGGGGGGGCGGTCCATCGGCAGGAGATAAAAGTATAGCAAATAAAAATTTTTAAAAATAATATACGTTATCCAGGCAGATAAACAGTCTTGCTACATTTTATATATGTGTTTTTTGTTTGTTTTTATGTGAAGAATGTGCAACTGCTACTCTCCAAGTACGTACGTCTCTGTATATCTTTGGACAGATGAACGCCCCATGGCAAGTGCTGCTGCAGCTTAATCCATGTATTAGAATGGGCAGTAATATCTGGGTCTGCAGGTTGTGCACAATGCACTCAGTGGCAGTGCACATCAAAAGAGGCATGCTGCAGATGATGCTCAGAAGGCTGGAAGTTATGTCTGGTGGACCCTATGAGTAAGGCTGCAGAATCCTTTTATCCATTCCAGTCATATCAGAATGTTGTATTGTAGTGTTGACAACCCCAAAGAAGACCCCACCACTGATTTGCCAAGACTCCGGGAACCCAAAACCATAATGTTTATCCTTTTGCTGCTTATTGGGGTTAAAGCCCTAATGCCACATTTCTTTACTTTTGTGTCATTTGTTACCTTGACTGGTGCATTAATGTGGCTGGTCCCTTTACAAAGCTTACTACACCTACATCATTTGTGAACTGCTGCAGCAACACTGCATAAAGCATCCCAATACAAACCACAGTATTCCTGCCACCACGAAATTGGCTATGAGCTGTGCAGTTGCCACAAATGAGAGTGAAGTATGTCTATATAGTATCAACAAAGTTTAAGTTGTAAATGCAGATACAAATAATGCAATTAATATTTGCAGTGATTTATTTATTTATTTTTTAGTCTTTTGTAACCGAGTAAGGCCCACTAGGCACAACTGCCTGTTTTCAGGGGCGACCTGGGAGCAATGAGCGGTTAAGTGACTTGCTCAGAGTCACACAGTATGCAAGTGGAGGTTGTGAGAATCACTCGGGTCTACCCTGCTGGATGTATCAAGCATAGCAACATAGAAACATAGAAGTTGACAGCAGATAAGGACCGGCAAGGCCCATCCAGTCTGCCCATTATACCTGGGGTCTCATGCAACATCTGCTGACTAATGTAATAAAATATCTCTGGTTGCAACCTGACGTGGTACTCGTGTACCTATATTATGACTACTGCGATCTTCCTATTATCAAGCGTGTACCACCAGTGAATGCCTGTAACACTGGTTGCTTTTTTAATCTAAGCACTATGTACTGTACTGTTTTGTTTGCTGTGATGTATTGCTCTCCTGACGAGGTGCCTGTGTAAATAAGTCTATGACTCAAAGGTCTGTAAACAGATGATCTAATAAATAAATAAATAGGTGGAAACATGCCATGTGGTACATTAGCAACCATGGCCTAATACCATAGTAGACCATGGTTTGTAATGTAATACCTTGGCAATCCTCTATAGGCAAAAAGCAGTATACAAATGAAACTAATATGCAAATAATTTGCAGTTCGTACTTCGTCCAGCTTATTTCTGCTCGTTCACTCCTCATTCCTCTATCCTCTAGGCTATACTGCCAGCACACCTCATCTGACAACGGAACAAATAATACACAGGGACTTGAGAATTGCACATATATACCAGAATTGTACATATAAACCTCTGCAAGGCTTTATTCAGAAGGAACGATTTATCTGCAGTACAGTAGCAAAGCAATAGTCATAACTTTGAACTGAAAATGAAAATAACATCTATCATGTAGCAGAGTGTTCATGTTCTGTTTTTGTTGTAAGTGCATAATTTAATTTCATCAAGTCAGAGAATATTCTTACACTTAAAATAGAGATTAGCAACATACTGGTATTTTTTAATGCTGAAAAAATGTCTAATTCAGAGCATTCCATCTATTTAACAGTAAATCTGAATTTATGCTATTATTGTTACGCTGAAGTGCACTTGCAGTTGTGTAGACTTCAGTCTTGTCAGTCAAACCAGCATAATCATGAAGCGCATTGCTAATCGTAGTCGGCTGACTTAGAATCGGCACATATTTCAAGACCAGGAGGCATTCATCTTTATTGACAGGAGGTCTTAAAAAAACAAAAAACATTTAGTTAACAAACCATTGCTTAAACAAACGAAAATCACAAATAGAAACTGAAATGTAAAGTGGAGGGGAGAAAGAAGCAGTACCGCGCGTGGGCACCCAGTCCGTTATGATTTTAGTGTAGATGGATAGGTAGGTAGGCAGACAGATAGACAACTGCATAGACGGAGGGGGGGAGAGAGAGATTTGAAGTGCAGGGGATCGCCGGCTCACTGCTTTAGCTGAAGCAGACAGCACAACTCCAGCTGCAGCTTCAGAATTCCAGGAAGTCCCACTGTTCTCTTACTGAGAACATAGGCTCTTCTTGCTAGGCTGGGCACCCAGGATTATCGGGTGTCCAGAAACAATGTTTCCAGGCATATTTTCAAAGCATGAACACTGGAATCTAGCTAAACCGGTCCCGTTTACCTAGGTTCAAGTGTTTGTTTTTTGAAAATACATTATTCTTGTAGGCTACTGTTGTCGGGTGCAGGATAACAATGCCTTCATTTATTGAGACAGGGAGCTGCGGATGTGAGCTGCTTTTTTCACATATTTTTTTTCATGGACATGGAGACAAAGCGTGCCACTATTGCATTGTTCAGGAAATGCTGCAACCACACAAAATGAATGATCCCGATATAAAATACATTCTTTCTTACACCATGAAATCGGTTCTGAGTTGTGAGATTGGTACAGATGAGATTGCTGTAAACCAGGGGCTCAGTTTTCAAAGGGTGATGCAAGGCTTGCTTTGAGCCCCGTGATGCAGCCATTTTTTGATGCAGCTGCACCTGATTTTAGTACATCACATGCAGTCGCAACAGTTTCCTCATTTTACAGCACCTTTCACCAAAGATTTGGCGCAAGCCCTGTAAAAAGGGTCCCCCAAATGGCACAAGTTAGATATGGAAAAGCTGGTCTAACTTGCAGCATTTGTCGCTCATGATTTGAAAATGTTGTGTGACAAACGATTGGCGTACCAGGGGCTTGTGGCATTCTCGGGGCTTTGAAAATCGAACCCCAGATCCACAGCATTATACAGTAATTGTAAAATGCATTTTTCAGTAACTTATTTAAAATGTCGATCTGTGTCTGTATCTGAGCTGCTACCATGTGTGAATGAGTACCATGAGGAGTCTTAATAGGCAGCCCGAGCCCCTCCCCCAAGCAATACATGTTATGTGGGTTACTTTTTTTTTTTTTACTCAAAGGAAAGAAATGAGTAGTCTAGCTACTAATTAATTAACACACACACACTCACACACATACGGATATTTTATGAAGATGCCCATATAGGTGCATGCCTCAGACAGCTAGTGTTGGAACCCACTCGGGAAGAGCAGTCTTAGACCTAGTACTCTCAAAACAGGGACGAAGAGAGGATCTCAGATTTAGAAGTGGGTAGCAGTCTGGGAACAAGTGACCACCGAACAGTGTGGTTCACAGTAAACACAGCCGTAGAGTCAAGCCATACAAAAGTGAGGGTACTGGACTTTAGGAGGGCTGACTTTGGCAAAAAGGGAGAGTGCATAAGGAATGCACTAGCAAGTGGGCAAGAAGGAGGGATGGAGGAACAATGGGGGAAAAATCAAAACTGCCATCAAAAAGGCAACAAGCCTTTCTGTGAAACAAACAAAACTAAGGGAAAAAACTCACTATGATTCTCAAAAGAGGTGGCGGGGAAGATTAGGAAGAAAACGACAGCATTCAGGAAGTATAAGGAATCACAGAAGGAGCAGGATAGGGAACTGTATCAGTTAAAGCAGAAGGAAGCAGGGAAGGCAGTCAGAATAGCAAAGGCCCAGAACAGAGGAAAAGATGGCCAACTCAGTTAAGAAGGGGGATAAAACCTTTTATAGGTACATTAGGGAGCAAAAAAGACAAAGGGATGGATAGTGAGGCTTAATAAAGGGGAGGTGGGCAGAGGGTGATAGTGAAAACGCAGAAATCCAGAATGAATACTTTAGCTCATTATTCACAAAAGAAGAGGAGGGGGAGGTACCTAAACCAAACAATAGAAGCACTCTAGAGAGGGGTGTCAGTACCAGTCCGTTCACAGAAGAAAGTGTCCTGGAAGAACTCTTAAAACTCAAGATGGAGAAAGCAATGGGGCCTAATGGGATTCACCCCAGAATTCTAAAAGAACTAAGGGGAGAACTAATGACACCACTGACTACCTTTTTTAACAAATCATGGGGGATGGTGTGGTACCTGAAGAGTGGAGGAAGGTGGATGTTATTCCCCTCCACAAAAGTGGGAGCAAGGCAGAGGCAGGAAACTACAGACTTGTTAGTTTGACCTCAGTGGTAGGGAAAATTATGGAATCACTTCTGAAAGAAAGAATTGTTGAATACCTAGAGGCCAGCGGGACACAGGACCCAAGGCAGCATGGATTTAGTAAGTAAGTAAACATTTATTTCTTTAAGGCGCGCTTCCAAAGCTCAGGGCGTCTTTACAGTATCAATCATACAAAACAAAACCACAACTATAAACAACATCAAATTCAGAAAACAATCCAATATAATTTAAATCACTAAAAAAATGCTTGGTTAAAAAGGAAGGTCTTTAAAGCTTTTTTAAAGCTCTCCACAGTCAGGCAATTGCATATCTGGCGAGGTAGAGAATTCCACAGGGTAGGGGCCATAAAGGCAGATGTTTTTAAGGTTACCCTGTGAATCTCCAGCAATCCCTCACCAGAGGATCGGAGGGAGCGGGAGGGACAGTAAGAAGTCGGGAGTTCTTTCAGGTAACGAGGTCCCAAACCGTGTAGGGCTTTATAGGTCATCAACATGACCTTGAAAGTGATCCGCCACTGTACAGGCAGCCAGTGCAATTCACGAAGCACAGGTGTTATGGTTGGACCCGGGCTTCAGTCCAACAACCTAGCTGCCGCTTTTGCACCAGCTGTAAGCAACGGATATCCACCCGCAGCCCTAGATAAAGGGTGTTGCAATAATCAAGGACGATTGGACACAAAGGCGTGGACCAGGGTAGGAAGATCCTCTGATGGAATCAAGTGTTTCACCCGTGCTATATTCCTTAGGTGAAAAAGGATGATTTGACTACAGCTGACACCTGTGCCCTCAGGGTCAAGCCCCTAGTCTAATATAACACCAAGGTTACGCACCTGACCAGATGCCATGGCGGGTTCCTCCCAGAAATAAACCTGAGAGTTTTCCGCCCATGGATTTGATATCTTACCCCGGTTCCACCACCAATACCTCTGTTTTCCCTGGGTTCAACCTCAGCCAATTAGCACTCATCCAGTTCTGTATCTCCTGGAGGCAGTTGTTAAACAATGTACTTGACTCAGACTCCTGCTCGGTCACAAAAGACATATAGAGTTGAGAATCATCGGCATAGCAATGAAAACTCAAACCAAAATGTCTTATGATGTCCCCTAATGGAAGCATATACACTGCAAATAACATGGGGGACAACACTGAACCCTGTGGCACTCCACAGTGTAGACAGCGAGAGGTCGAGGAATAAATCCCCGACACTACTCTCTGTGTCCTACCCTGCAGAAAAGATTTAAACCAACTGTGGACCACCCCCCTTAGTCCACAGAGAGACCACAGGCGTTCAAGCAGCACCCCATGATCCACAGTGTCAAATGCAGCTGAAAGATCAAGGAGAACCAAGATATAACGAGTTCTCCGATCTCTTGCCATCAGGAGATCATTCAGTACCCGAACAAGAGCCGTCTCAGTACTGTGCTGTTTCCTGAAGCCAGACTGGAGAGGGTCATAGATATAGTGGATGTTTAAATAATCTTCCAGCTGCAAAGCGACCACCTTCTCAATAATCTTCCCAAAAGGGAAGATTAGAGATTAGTCTGTAGTTTCCTGGGCAGTCGGGATCAGGGAGGCTTTTTCAGAAGGGGACGTACTATTGCCTCCTTCAAAGGATCAGGAAAGATCCCTCTCTCCAATGATGCCACTACTATCCTAGTAAGGATCGGGCGATAACCTCTACACACCCCCATAAGTAGGCGTGAGGGCCGGATCCAGCCACAGAAAGTTGAGGCGTAGAGTCTGGACGATTCTCACTATATCCATAACTACCGGTTGACTGAGCGTGGACCAGGTCAAATGGGTACTTTGTCCCTTGATTGCTCACTGCAAGGCGCAATGGGGAGGTCCTGGCTGATCTCATCTCTGATAGCAGACACCTTATCAGCAAAGAACGCCGAAACTCCTCACACTGTAATTGTGATAATGCTCGACCGGCATGAAGACAGACTGGATCGCACAGTCTGTCCACAGTCCAGAAGAGCTGGGCAGTCTATTCCTTGCTGTAGCGATCTCCCTGGACAGGAACTCTGCCTTCTTATGGGAATTGCTAACTGGTAGATTTTATAATGATCCTAGCAGTCTAAGCCTATCAACTTCAGGTGAGTCTTCCGCCAGCGTCGTCCAATCTTGACCTGTCTCTTCAACCCACGGATCTCCTCGCGGTAAACCACAGGGACTCGGGGTGAAGAGTACAGGGGCGAACACGGAAAGGAGCAATGACATCCAGGGCCCCCACAATTGCCCTATTATAGGCCAGCACTAAAGACCCTGGATCCATGCTATCCATTGGAAAACCCAAGAAGTCCAGTTCCGTCATTAGGCCTTCTGAGGTAACTCCTCTCAAAGGACGGAACTGTTCTATCTCCTTAGGGGCAGGCCTCTTTCGGGGGGCCATGAAACTGAACCTCAGGGCATGATGGTCAGACCAACCGATGGGCTCCACCTCCACATCGGAGATTTCCATCCCCAGATGGAATATCAGGTCCAATGAATGTCCCCCCTGGTGGGTTGCAGTGGTAATAACCCGTGTCAGGCCCAATGAATCAATCAATTGGAGGAGGTTTTGTCCAAAAAGCGCGAGTTCATCGTCGACCCAGGCATTGAAATCCCCCAGAATTATCCATCGGGATTCCAAAACCCTCTCGCGATGAATCACTGCCACTTCCCTCAGGAATTCTCTCCCATCACCTGGTGGACGATAAATGAGGAATATCCTGAATCCTGCACCTGCACCCACAATACATTCAAAGGAGTTGGTATATCCAACGGCTCCTCCCTGAGTCCAGTTCCTGTCTAAAACAGACTGCAACTCCCCGCCCTGCGTCCACTCTGGCAGTGAATCACCGAGAACCCGTCCGGAACCGCAGATCCCAAAATGGGGCCTGCATTTTCATCAAGCCAGGTCTCGGTGATGCAAGCTGAGTCCACAGAAGCAACAAGATCTGCTACTAAAGCAGTCTTGTTTCTAATAGACCTAGCATTGCTTAACACCGCCCGAAAGGGACGGGACTCCAAGGATGACTCCGCTTCCTGCCTGATCAAGTCAGTGCCCTTGGGTATGGACGCAAGATACGATGGACCACACTCCTGCATCCATTTCGCCCCAGGGCACCTCCTGGTTCTAACTGTTCCTATCCACCCACTCCTTTCCCATCCCCCCCAAGAGTTCCAGGATCTCCTATTCCCACCACTCCTACGTCTCGAAATGCCAAGTGTTCGGCATTTCCTGTACACTTCTAAAGGGAGTGCGGGACATTCAAAAGGTCGGAGATCCTTTAGTCTTGAGGGGGAGTACCGCCTGACTGTGCTTTCACCAACCCAACACATTAAAACCTATTAAAACCACTAAAAATAACACTTTAATAATGTGCCCCCTAATCAACTTTACCAAAAAACAAAAAATAAATAATAGAACAAACAAAAACACAAAAAAAAAAAAAAAAAAAACACTCTTTTTGATGAAAACTCCTCCACTTCCTCTCACAAAGTAGTGGAAAAGAGAGGCAAATTATTTACCAATCCCACCCACTGTCTCTCACACAGAGAGGAGAATAAAATACATTTTCAAACTTAATACTTGTTTAAACTAACATAAAACTAAACTAAAATAACTAAATTATAAAATTAAAATATTCAGTCAACAAAATCACTGAATAATCTTGATCAATCCAGCAGCTTTGTCATATCGGAAAAAGTTCACATCTCAGGGAGTCATAAATGTAAATTGGTCCTTTCTATGGGCGCTCACTTCCACGGAGAACCAAAAACAGTCATGTATCCCAACGAAGTTCTAAAAGGGAAACTCTAATGCAACTTATTATTTACTAATTGTAGATTCAAATGAAACAAACAAACTTGCTATTGTTCCCATATACGGATTCACATGTCAAACCTGCAGGTTCACATTTCCCTCATAGATCCATAATCTTCACTCCAGCCAGAGTAGGTGTTGGATTTATTTCCCGACCTCTCCCAACCTCAACCAGCCCCAGAACCCTTCCCCAGACCCGTTCAGCCAAACGGAGCGCCCATCAGCTACTGCCTGATGAGCAGAAGCACCACAGAGCCAACCACCCTACAGCAGCAAAGTTTGCAGCACACCACTGAGTCGGGCCAGGGCCGAGAAAGACCTCAGGAGGAAAATGACAATTTGCCGTCTGACCAAACAACTGTCCGATTCCAACTGACTCTTTGCAGAACCAGAGTATGATAATTCAATCTCCACTTAGTTAAAAAGTCCCTGCAGCACGAGAATCCTCCTCCTTCAGTTCCACACCATCAGCTCCATTCTCCCCATCAACATCCCACTCTGAAACCTCGCACACAGTCCAAGCACTGATTCAACTCCAAGCCTCACAACCCAACCAGCAAGGTAAAAATTTCTTATTGATTATGTCTCTGGTCTTACTTCATTGACAGTGTAAATTAGGGATTAAAAATGATTCTCTGTCTCAATCTCAGTCTCCGTCTCCCAATTCAAACAATTCTCCGTTTCCTTATTAGTTATACGGTAAAATTTAAGAACGATTTAAACGACTCTCGTTCCCCAGTTTAAAATGATTTTCCGTTTCTCCGTTTCCCAATTCATGCTGTTTTAAAGCAAAGTTAACAAGGGACAAAAAAGAAATCCTGCAGCTATTTCTCCTGCTGCTTACAGCCTGCCCAGCGCGCGGCATTTACAGTGAGAAGTTCTTGTTAGATGAATCTAATAGATTTCTTTGACTGGGTGACCAAAGTATTAGACGAGGGAGGGGCTGTGGATGTGACCTACCTAGACTTTAGCAAGGTATTTGACACAGTCCCACACAAAAGATTAATAAATAAGTTAGCCAGGCTGGGAGGGGATCCCAGGGTGGTAACCTGGATAATAAACTGGCTGGACAACAGGATGCAGAGGTTAATAATAAACAGAGTCCACTTTGAAGAAAGGGGGGTACAACAGGGTTCAGTACTGGGGACGATCCTCTTTAATGTCTTTATAACTGTCATCATGGAGGGACTGGAAAAAGAAGTATGCCTCTTTGCAGATGACGCAAAGATCTGCAACAGAGTTACTACACAAGGGGTGGTGGAAAAGGATGAGAATGGACTTGGCAATGTAGGAGGAATGGTCAAAAGTATGTCGGCTTAGATTCAGTGCATATAAGTGCAAAGTAATGCACCTGGGAAACAGTAACCCAGGGGAAGAGTACACAGTGGGAATGGGAGGTATTAACAACAACAGAAATGGAACGGGACTTGGGGGTAGTCCTATCAGACAACCTAAAGGTAGGCAAGCAATGTGAAAAGGCAGTAAGGAGGGCTGGGGGATACTGGGATGCATAGGGAGAGGCATCACAAGTAGAAAACAGGAAGTTGTCATCCCTCTTTGCAGACAGTTTGTGAGACCCCATCTGGAGTACTGTGTGCACTTCTGGAGACCCCGTCTTTGCAAGGACATAGACAGGATGGAGGCAGTCCAAAGGAGGGCAACTAAAATGATGCAGGGTCTGCACCAGAAACCATATGAAGAGAGACTAAAGGAGCTTAATATGTATACCCTTGAGGAAAGGAGGGAAAGGGGGACATGATAGAAACTTTTAAGTATCTCAAGGGAATCAACAAAGTCCAAGAGGAGGGTAGTATCTTTCAGAAAAAGAGATGTGCAAGAACAAGGGGGCACAATTTTTGAAGATTGGGGGGGGGGAGAACGGCTCAGGGGCAACATGAGGAAGTATTTTTTTCACAGAGAAGGTGGTGGACGCATGGAACAGCATTCCTGAGGAGGTAGTGGGGTCAGAAACAGTGGAGGAATTCAAGAATGCATGGGACAGACATAAGGCAATTCTCGTGGGGAGTAGGAAGAAGCAGGTTGTTGGTTAACTAGGATCTGCAGTTTATCCAATAGGTAGGGAAATGGGCAGACTGGGTGGGCCAAGCGGTCCTTACCTGCCGTAAAAGGCTATGTTTCTAAGATGTGTGTGTGTGTTGTATGTATGTATATATATATATATATATATATATATATATATATATATATATATATATATATATATATATATATATATATATATATATATATAAAACACAGATTAAATACAGAGAAAATTAAACAAATACGTGAGTGCCTAAAGGTTGAGGGGTTCCAGTCTTGCATCAGTGGTGCCAAGCCTTAGGAAACTGATACCGACAAAAAAATTTCTGCTGCACTCTTATGTGGCAAATACTAACTAAAGTAAAAAGTGAATGATTCAGTGGCACAAGCTCTTGTTGACTTCATTTGTCCCGTCCCAAAAAATAAATTACAGGAAAACAGTCATGATGAAAAGAGCCAGGGCATATGTTCGTCCTAGAGTCAATAGCTCTGGCTCTAATTCTGTGTGTAATACATTTATAGATACACTTTCAGTAATTTAAATCACTTGAGAAGACTCAGTATCCATGAATAAGATTTCCTTCTTTTTTTTTTCTTTTTTTGTTAATATTGGGACCAGAAAGCACTGCAGACGAGTTCAGCAGTTAACTGTTTGTTTTTAAATGCAGGGAGGACCAAGAAAACAACAAAAAAAAAACAGAGAGATCAACATTAAGTTTTTTAATGACCATCTTTATTCATCATACTTCGGTGACATCTATGGTTGTAAGCAATTAGAAGCAGTACGATTTTTTTTTTTTTGTTCCTTTTTAGCTCCTGAAGTTCACACAGACAAACTGACAGTAGGTTCACAGTGTCACACTGATACGAGTGCCAGGTCTGCATAATGAGAGACTTGCTTTGCACAAATCATGTCAAGATGAATGCCTCAACCATCTTCCGTTTCTTTCCCTGACATGATTCCTTTTCCATCCAACATAAACACCTAACATTTTACTAATTACAGGGTACATTTCCCCTATATAGTCTGGGGGCAGCCCAGTCTGCCCTGGGGGTGAATGTTAACAAATGCCAGTCTTGAGTGCCTGACAGGGTTAGTTGTTTTTTTGTTTTTTTTTTCGTGTGTAAGTACTACTGTCTTGTACAGTATTACACACAGAGGTAACTTCTGATTAATACTTATTTGCTCAAAACAAAAGGGTTGGGGTGTCATGAAAATTGCCTAAATGGTTAATCCTGATCTGATTTTTTTTCTTTTTTTTTGCTTGTGTTAGCTTGACCAAGCATTACCTGAGGCTATAAAAAATTTAGCTCTTGCGGAGTGTCAATAAGCATTTAGATTATTACTCTCTAGACTCAAAATGTACCACTTCTCTTTTATGTGTTTGTGAAGCATTTTCATCAGTCTTTGAGCACATAGTAACTTATGTTGGAGCGTTGTAATGTTTACATTATATTGTTTATTCATTTTCATGAGTATAACAAACAAAAATTGAATATTGTGACCTGTGTAGATGACAGTACTTATGTTGGTGGTGTTCACTTATAAAATGCATTATCAAAAAATAATTTACACATTCAGTTCACAGCACTTACAGAAGTAGTATTTTTTGGGGGGAGTGGTTAATGGGTTGGGGGCTGCACATCACGTCTCAGTATTGTTTGCCTTTCTTACATATGAATTTTATGTATTTATTTATTTGTTATTTATTAAATTTTGTTGACCCGGTAAGCCCACTGGGCCTAGAAGTCCCTTTTTCAGGGGCAACCAGGGGTAAGGGGGGATACAGATGGTAAACAACTGAAATTGAACCAGATTAAGTTGTTGATGGTATTTTTAGTGAATGGGAGAACTTTTAGTTAGCTATTCTCTATTTCTTTTTTGCTGATAGTTTTATCTAATTATAAATATAACACATTTTTCTTGAAGTAAGATTATAAATATTTTTTTTTTCCAATGAGAATAGCAAACCGTGTAGATCACAAGATTATATGCCACTCCCCCCCACTCCCCTATATTGGTCCCCTTTTATAGGTCCCCCTTCCCCATATTGATGCAGCGCAAATGAGTATTGTCAGGTCCCCTTGTGGGCTTATTAACGCATTATATAACTGTCAAATTAAATAAGATGGGGGGTGGTCATCAGGGGTCCGATATTTAAAAATGGGCAAAGCAGAGCACAAATATTTGCACTGCACTTTGCGCTTGCCCAGGTGCTCAGAAATGCTATATTAGGTGCAACAGCACACCAACGCTATTCAGCTAAATATAGGGCCATTGTGGCCCAGCACTACGCCACTTCAAGTTTATTTATTTAGCTTTTGTTAAGTAGGTAAGCACACTAGACAGAAAACAGATGCTAATTTTCAGGTGCGACCCGGGAGGTTACAAGGAAAGACTGAAGCGGATTACAAACCGGTTGTACAGAGCTCAGGTAGACAGTATACAGGCATGTCATAATGAGACTGTGAGGGAATTTAAAATAACAAGGAGTACATAGACAGGGCACACTATGAGCAGATACAAATGCAGGGCTCTGGATTGGTGCCCCTCAGTGAGGACCAAGGTTGCAAGTGTGACACTTGTTAGGAGGGCCACTGGCATCTTAAGTGCAACTGCAGGCCGAGGCAAGCAGCAAGTGATCCCAGAGGGAGTTTCAGAAATAGGTGTGGGAGGGTGAAGTACGAACATGGGCAGGAAGTTAATTCTGTAGTCTCAGAGCACATGCAGCAAATGCTGTGTCACCCATTCAGGTGCGAGTATTGGGAACCTGGAATATCGCAAGACCATGCGACCTAAGGGAATAAGAGGAGTGGGCAGGTTTGAAGAGCTCTTCCAGGACAGCAAGAGTGGCCATTCCGACAATCTTGTCAGTGAAACAACCCAGGACAAAGCTCCAATGATGGCCTGATTGGAAACCCACATAAGCTTATTGCTTAGAGGTAAAGTGGTGGGTGAGGGCGGCGGGCTGCAAGGGCAAAGTGGCATATATTATTGTAAGCCATTCCCATTTTGAGAGGTGAGTTTTAGCAGTGTGAGTAAATGTGATGAGACCATAGCAAAGCATGGGGAGAAACACCCCTCTCGCCAGGACAGTACGAGCAGCGGGGGTAAGACTGTTTTTCACTCTGTAAGCCAGGCCCAGCTTGCTATTTACGGCTCTGCATACATGGTGAATATGCTGGGAGAGGTCAAGCTGAGGGTCAAGGGTAACTCACAGGTATTTGACAGAGCCAGCAACCATCATGGGGAATCCATTGGTGCCAGTAACACTCAGGGGCACAGGGGATGCTTTTAACTTTGCCGGGGATCCAAAGAGCATGGCCTGTGTTTTTCTAAGATTGAGAACAAGTCTATTCACTTTTAACCAGGATTGTATGTTGTTAAAGTCAACGTTTAAGTGCCAGTTAATGATGCTAATATCCCGGGAATGGGTAAGGGTGTCCAGATCGTCTGCGAATAATGTGGCACTACAATGGGACGGCACAATGGGGAGTTTGTTTACAAATAGGGAGAAAAGGATGGGCCCAAGCACAGACCCCTGAGGAACTCCAGATTTAACTGGGGTGAGCTCTGAGAGAGCCTTGTTGAATTTTGTGAGTTGCTGTCTTTCTTGGAGGTAGTTGGAGAATCACCCAAGGTTTGGGGCAGACGAGCCAAGGGACCGGAGTGCGTGCACAGACGTACATGGTAAACCAGGTCGAAGGCCTTGGAAAGACCAACAAAGATGGCTCCAGTGAGCTTGCCTTGATCCATGACAACCCTGACCTCATAAGTAACCTTAGCAAGGGTAGAGGATGTGCTGTAGCCCTTGCGGAAGCGATGTTGAGCTGGTGTCAGCAACTCGTGTGATTGGATGTATTTGAGAAATTGGAAGCAACAACTATTTCAAGGAGTTTGCTGACAGCTGATAAGATGGCTATGGGCCAGTAGTTTTCAAGGTTTTTTGGGTCACCTTGTTTGAAAACCGAGACCACCCATGACACCTTCCAGAGATCAGGGATTGCCCCAGTGGAGAGCGACGAATTAAGATATGGCGATGAGCAGGGCCACTGGAAAATTGTGCCCGCAATTTTTACCATTCTCCACAAAAACTGCCATGTTCCACAATTTCTTGCAGCTTTTGAGTTTTTACATTGCACTGTGTGAAAAGTATTAACATTTTAAATAAAATACTTGCAAATATATTGACAGTTTTGCATGCAAACTTGGGTTGGGCTGAAACAATGCAGTGCAAAGTAGGGCAAGGGTTTCATGTGTGACACTGCCTTCTTTTGAATCCTTGTCTTGTTTAGTTTCAAAATCCACTGGCCAAGCATAAGTACACTTAAACACTTAATATTTGTTTTGTGTTGAAGCAGTCTATCAGAAAACTTTTTGTTACCACAGAGACTGAAACAAAAGATGGGAGAAAGGGTGCAAATTATCCCATTCACCTAAATTGGGTGCTAACTACAGTATGAAGGCTTTTTGCAAGTGGTAGGACAGGTTTTCTTGTGAACATACTTTCATTCAGACTAGTTCTGATTCAAACAGCTGAGGATGTTTGGATGGCCTTGCTGATTTTAAACTTGAATAAGCTAGTTGCTAACAGTGATCGCGCTCCTAGCAATCTACAACCTAGATGCTCACGTGCAAAGACTACAATAAAAACCTGACTAAAAACAAGCTAATGAAACACATACAGTGTATCTGTTCATCTTTAACTAAATAAAATAATTGCAGCCATAGTAATACAAAGGTAAATTACAGGGTACCCTGAGTACTGTATGATGCGGTAAAAATACATCACCAGCAGAAAACAGGAAGTTGTTATCCCCCTGTACAGACAGTTGGTGAGACCCCATCTGGAGTATTGCGTCCAGTTCTGGAGACCCCATCTTCACAAGGACATAGACAGGATGGAGGCAGTTCAGAGGAGAGCAACTAAAATGGTGCAGGGTCTGCAAGAGAAGCCATAGAGGAGAGGCTAAAGGAGCTTAATATGTATACCCTTGAGGAAAGGGGGGGGGGAGACATAATAGAACTGTTTAAGTACCTCAGTGGAATCAACAAAGTCCAAGAGGGTAGCTTCTTTCAGAAAAAGAGATATGCAAGAACAAGGGGGCACAATTTGAAGACAGAGGGGGGACGGCCTCAGGGGCAATGTGGAGGAAGTATTTTCACAGAGAAGGTGGTGGACGATGGAACAGCCTTCTGAGGGAGGTTGTGGGGTCTAAAACTGTGGAGAATTCAAGAATGCATGGGACAGACATAAGGCAGTTTTTGTGGGGGTAGGAAGAAATAGGCTGCTGTTTAAATAGGATCTGCAGCTTATCCTCTAGGTAGGAAAATGGACAGACTAGGTGGGCCAAGCGGTCCTCATCTGCCGTCAAAGTCTATGTTTCTATGTTTCTATTGGTATGTTTTGGTAAGCGGGTAAGGTCCACTAGGCACAAGTGCCTGTTTTCAGAGGCAACCCAGGAGCGCTGAGAAGGTTACGTGACTTGCTCAGAGTCCCACAGCATTCATGTGAAGGTTGTGGGAATGAAACCCAGGTCTGCTAGCTGTTCCAAGCTCATTCACAGTTTGTTACTCTAACCTCTAGTCTGTACTGCCAGCCCCAATAACCCCCAGATTTAATGTTTAAATATGTGATTTCAAAAACAGTGTACCATACCTACAGTGCAAATAATGAACATTAAAAATGTTAACACCATTTTACTAAAGCTCAATTATTCACTACTCTCTCTGCTTATTTTTTCTTACACCAAAGTGCGTGAATAGCTGATAGAGTACTGTAAACAGCTGCTGATTAGGCTTCATTATTTTAGATCCAGAAACAGAAAAATGTATTTCTTCTGGATTTATTTAATATTGATTTGCTGTGGCTCACTTTATAGAATCTATTTAGCACTGTATTAGACAGATGTTTTTAAATTTTGGAAGACAGGTAATGCTTCTGATAGCCCATCAGTTTAGTATTCCTTTTAGGAACATCAACTTTTCTTTATGTTTTAAATATATTCACGTGGCAATGTATTCCTTTAGCAGTTTATACTGACTAATACATGCTGCAGAAAACATTAAAAGATTTATTGTGAAGCACTCAGGGTCTATAGTAGAACCCCAGCAATTTCCCCGCAATTTTTGTAAGAAGCTCCGCAATTTGGGGTAACTTTTTCCCTCAATCTTCCAGTGGCCCTGGCGATGGCTAATGCAATGAAAGAGGCACCAAGGCGGAGGAGTTGGGGCTTCAAGTTATTGTGCCTAGCACTGGAGTGAGGGGAGAGACCAGAGAGTAGTCTCTGCATCTCCCACCTGGACACAGCCTTGAAATAGAAGGAAGGGCGAGAGACAGGTTCAGACTGGGGGCTGCGAGGCACACCTTGTTTATCAAGGTCTGGGTTGGGAACTAGGGAGGTGTATGCAGACAGGTCAGAGAAGTGGCTATTAAAGGCATTAGCAATTGTGAGTGGATTGTTAGAGGTTGTACCACCTATAATCATGTCTGAGACATCCCCTTTAGAGAAACCACTAACTATATTCTTGATATTTCGCCAAAAATTTCTCGGGTCTCTAGCTGTGGATAACAAGGCAGATTTGCGGAAATTGCTTTTTCCAGACATTTCTGAGATGTCTGTGTTCCTGGTTCATAGGCATGTCATGAGAGGCCTTGAAACTAGCCCAGCATTTATCCCTAGATTTCATAAGGGCAAGTAGGCTAACATGGAGCCATTTTGTGACAGTACCCCTTACTCTCCTTTTAATAAAAGGGGCATGTTTGTCTTGCAGGGCAGAAAAAATTGCAAGAAAGTTGTTTAGGGTGGTAGAAGTGTTGGGAGAATCAAGTAATGAGGACCAGTCTGTGCGTCCCAGATCTGCGAGGAAGGATTCCAAGTTAAAGTTGGAGAAATCCTTCATAAGGAGAATTTTGTATGGAATTCTGAGAGGGAAGACCTTCCAGACACAGAAAATAGGGGTGTGGTCTGAGATAGTCTGAAAATGTACCAGAGTAGACCACCCTCTCCAATATTGTTAGATAACACTCAATCAAAGAGAGTGCTTTCTCCGAGTTGTAGAAAGCCTGATGGGCTCACGGATAAGTTGAGAGAGCCCAGCCAGCAGGAGCTCATATTATCTAGCATTGAGCCCAGCCAGCAGGGGCTCATATTGTCTAGCATTGAGCCCAGCCAGCAGGGGCTCATATTGTCTAGCACTGAGCCCAGCCAGCAGGGGCTCATATTGTCTAGCATTACCCCCTAACCAACTGAGGTTAATGTCACCTAGAAGCAGCAACTAGTTCTCCCGGACCATAGGAGTTATGGAGTCAAGGAGGTATGTTAGCCCTTGCACGCCATCCTTGGGAGGATTGTATATGCAAACTAGATGCATTTTTTTTTTGTACTACCCAGCAGAAGTACATAAAGGAACTCACATGAGGGCAAGGAGGGTTGCTGATGGGGTACAGAGGATATGTTTAGTTGATTTTTGTAGTAGAAAAATTATCACACCTCCTCGATCTTCCCAGCACGGTCAAGCCTCATGAGTTTGAAACTGGGGAGAGCACTCGTAGAGTCAGGGGTAGAGGACTTCAACCACTTTTCAGTAACAGCAAGGATGTCTAGCTTATAGTAACCAGCAAGGAAGTAAGTTCAGTTAGGTTTGGTATGGGAGCAATATGAGGCATGTTAGGGAGTGACTACTGCTGGAGGGTCGAGTTTTACGCAGGAAACGTTTTGAGCAGAACAAGACAGACTTGAAATTCATGCACCAGGTAGGCCAGAGTTGGAAGTCCACAGTGGCAAGGAGGTTAGAGAAGGTAAAATCAGACACCGGTGTCTGCTCTGAATTTCCCCTGGGAAGGGAAGATGGTCAACAGTGAGCAATAGCAGAAACAGGGAGGTAATTATAATGCAAGTCAGGGGGATGCGACCAGCAGCGGGAAGCACTGGTGCTGTACATTCACAAATTAAAGAAGGTATGTTGGGAACACACCTAGGCAGCTGATTAAGAAGTCAAATAGGTCTTGGGGAGGAGCTAATTTCTAACCTTAAGGAACATGGCAAGCAGAGACAACAGGAATGGGGCCAGGTAATAATAGAACAGCCTGGATGAACCTCACTTTAAGCTACTCATACCCAATTTCAGATTAGAAGTATTAGCAAGTTCAAGCTGCTTGTAAATTGTGCGCTTGACTACTAGATGACAGTACTAACCCCAACATTTCAAAAAATGTATAAAATGTGTGCTTGACTACTACTAAATAACAGCACTAACAGCTGACATGTCAAAACGCAGCACCAAAGTTTATTACGAAGACAACACCAAAGTCCATCCCACTCAGTCTCTTCCCGATGGAGAAACTGGTTCAGGTCTAACAAGTTCTCTGACAGAATTTATTTATTTATTTTTTTATTTTAGCTTTTGTTGACTGGGTAAGTACACTAGACAAGTATTATGCCTATTTTCAGGAACGACCCGGGAGAGTACAACATAGGGATACAGACGTTGTTTACAGTGGAGAGTAAGTACAGCATGACAACATGTGGGAAATAGTAACATAGTCCAGGGGTGTGGACGGTCATAATACAACTTATTACTGTTAAGGTTAATGTACCCCCGGGGTGAGTAGGTCACCTACAGATTACAACAAAAAGCATATACACATTTTTCACGTTAGAGACAATTTAGAAAGGCAATGTCCAGGGAACCTTGGCATGGGCAGTGTGCCCTGGGTCGAGTGCCCTGGTAAAGTGGTAGAGTCAAGGAAAACTGCAGGAGTTATCGGGTAGTATCTGAGGGAGGCAAACTATGAAACCGGAAGAGCAACCGTATAGAGAAATTCTCTACGGAGGCTTAGGGCAGTCACACGCTGAGGCAAGTTTCAGGAAACCCCGGAGGGAGTTACGGAAGCACAGGTGGGAGGAGGACAACCGGGTCTGCACTGGAAGGGAGTTCCAGAGTCTGGGCACATATGCGGCGAAGTCCCGGTCACCCATGAGGGTGCGGGTGGAGGGAGCCTTGAGCATCCCCGGGGCCTGGGACCTAAGGTGGTAGATAGTGGTGTCTGTTACCGGCAGGAGCAGAGCCAGCTCTGGGGGGGTGCCAGTTCTGACCACTTTGTCCGTGAGGCAGCCCACCCTGAAGTCCAGGTACCTAGCTGGGGAGAGCCATCGAAGTTTTTCGTATAACTCACAGCGATGGGTGAGGCGGGGGACAGCAAGGGCAAAGCGACAGATGTTGTTGTATGTCGTGTGCCACCGAGTAAGGTGGAGTCTGGGGAGCGAGGGAATAGGTGCAGCCCATAGCTGAGAGAGGGAAGAAGAACACCTTTGCGGGGCTAGTCTAGCTGCAGGTGTGAGGTTGAACTTGGCCCTGTAGGCCAGGCCCAGCTTGCAGTTAACTGCCCTACAGATGTTTAGGATGTGGCTACCCATGTCAAGTTGGGGGTCAAGGGTGACCCCTAGGTATTTGGCAGAGTTCACTACGGGGAGGGGGGATCCGTCGGGACAGGAAATCTTTAACAAGGCCGACGAGGTTTTGAGTTTGGCTGGTGAGCCAAAGAGCATGGCCTGAGATTTTTTCAGGTTCAGGACCAGTTTGTTTTCAGTGATCCAGGTTTGAACTTTGTTAAAGCCTTCGGACAAGGCCTTGTTGAGAGTAGCGACATCTCGGGCGTGAGCCAGGATCACCAGGTCGTCGGCATAGAGGGTGGTACTGCAGGTGGAGGTCACCACGGGTAGCTGGTTGATAAAGAGGGAAAAGAGGAGAGGGCCCAGTACCAAACCCTGAGGGACACCGGAGGTCACTGGAAGGGACTCTGAGAGGACTTTATTGAAACTGGTCCGCTGCGTTCTACCATGCAGGTAGCCCAAAAGCCAGTTCATGGCGAGTGGGGAGAGACCGAGTGACCACAGTTGTGAGCCAAGCAACGTGTGGTCAACAAGATGAAAGGCTTTGGACAGGTCAATAAATATGGCTCCGGAGAGTTTGCCCTGATCCATGGCTGATCTTATTCTGGATGTGACCGAGATCAGGGCAGTGGTGGTGGTGCTGTGACCCTTGCGAAACCCGTGCTGGGCACGGGAATGAGGTTCACATTCACTACAGGGTTACTAAAGGGGTAAACTTCACTGTTGGAAGGGAGAAGTATGTATCCACTTTAGACTGTGACAGTAACTACAGGGTTACTAAGAGGGTAAACTTCACTGTTAGAAAGGAGAAGTATATATCCACTTTCGACTGCAACAGTAACTACTGGTTACTAAGGAGGTAAACATTCACTGGTAAAAAGTATATATCCACTTTAGGCTGTAACAGTAACAGAAAATACACTTGGGAGTTTTTGACTGCAATAATATCTGCTAAGGCACCTATGAAAAGCCCCACCTTAACCATTCATAGCAGCTAACCACAGACATTTCTGGGCCATTTAAGAGGTTGTGAGAGAGGAGGTGGGTGGAAGGGCTTTTTCTCCACTGCAGCAGTCTGGGGGTGGAGGGCGTACCTACTAGGACCAGTCCAGACCTCCTACCCCTGATGTCCTCCATGGACTGAAGCCGGCGCTGCTGCTATCGGGCCAATTTAAACTGCTCCCAGCAGTTTAAAACTGACGCCTTTTCTTCTGGGTAGGCTCCAGCAAACAGGAGTGCAACAGAAGTTTTATGGTCAACCTTGGAATTCATCTCCCCGTTGGTAGTGGAGCAGGGTCGGGGTCGAGCTAGGAGAATTAAAAAAAAAAATAAAATAAAATAAAAAAAGAATAAAGTCCCTGTTCTCCACTGCAGCACTCTATGGAGGAGGGGTACCCACTAGGACCAGTCCAGCACTCCTACCCCCGATGCAAGAAAACTCCATTGAGCATGCTCATCTACAAGGAGGCCCTTGTAGGACAACTTGATCAAAGTAGACACAATATCACAGTACAATACAATACAATATAGTACAATTGTGATACATCAAGTTCAAACAGTGTTGAGACAGGTAAACAATGTACATTACGAGGGGAGTTATGGCTAAATTATATACATTTCAGGAACTAAGCTAAGGGGCAGGAAAGGGGAAACATGAAAGAAGTTTACATTCAGATGCTTTATGAGACTGTAATGATTTCTCCACTAGGAGGGCTACCAGGTGCTTTGGCAGTGGCAAATTTCCATAAGTGCTTTGTTGGCCAGGGTTTTAAATACATTTAAGGAGTCCAGTTCAGGGAGTTTTAGTGTGGCTTGTAGTTTGTTCCAGGTGGATGGGATTACATGGCTAAACACAGATTTACCATAAATTTCTTTTTTGCCCAAATCTGTTGATGCACCTTCGGTCTGAGGCATCTCTCGCAGAAACAGTTGAGGTCTGGCTGAGGTTGTCTGAACCCACTTTTGCTGAGCAGCTGGGGAAAGGATTTTAGTTGCTGGATAAGCTTTAAATTCTTTATCAGTCTGTGGACATTAGGGCAGGAGTGCTGACTTGTAAAATAAGTGTTGTGTGGTGTGGGGGATCCATAGTGGAAGATGGATATTCATTTATCTTTTCTATAGGTATTGTGAGCAGCACTCTGGAAGTTTCTGTCCTTCTCAGCCAGTATCAATTTATAGCTCATTGGGGCTTAAATACCAGGGCTTCTCACAGAGCAGTACCGCAGAAACCATTGGGATCTGGCAGAGGTTGTCTGAACCTGCTTTTGGTGAGCAGTTGGGGAAAGGATTTTAGTTGCTGGATAAGCTTTAAATTCTTTATCAGTCTGTGGACTTTAGAGCAGGAATGCTGACTTGTATAATACAGTGTTTGTGTTGGACCTTCCTCCAGAGGAGGTTGCAGTGCTTGGAGGTGCAGTGAGGGGCAGACACAGGGCTGATACACTCTCATGAGAGTCAGGTGTGGGCCCTAATCCCACCCTTTCCCACCCCTCCCTCCCCAGAGCATGGCTCATTTATAGGGGAACACCTGCCCTGCAATTGGAGGAAGAGGCCTCGGGTGCAGCTCATGTAGTTCTATCCCGTAATGCAGACACGGGGCAGGGAAAAAGCATAGGTAGGTCTCAAATAGGAGTACAGCATCCACAATGAATTGCTGATTAGTGTGATAGGTGGATATTGTGGAGGGCCTTCAACTGGAATATATCAGGTAAACTTTCTGTTAGAGGCTGGGCTAGCATTAGTTAATTCTTAAATATTCTTGCTGTTGGCAGAGGTAGCAGTGGAAGTTTGAAGATGTGGTGAGGTTCTGGAGAACTAACTTATCTTTGTCATAAGTTTTTGTAAGTTTTGCTGTTGTGTTTTAAATTTGGCCTAACTCCTTAAAATCTTTCTGGGGAAGGTCTCCCACCCACCCCTTGTATTAGCCTTTCTTAGTCAGTGTTAGTGGCTCAGAAGGTAGCATATTCGCCTCTGAGGACGGGAGATTAGAGGGCTGTGGGTTCAGTTCCAACATCTGGCACTTGGGTTAATATCCCAGCACTGACACTGTAGTGCAGCATGAGAG
This sequence comes from Neoceratodus forsteri, assembly GCA_016271365.2. Lineage (NCBI taxonomy): Eukaryota > Metazoa > Chordata > Ceratodontiformes > Ceratodontidae > Neoceratodus > Neoceratodus forsteri. The sequence continues at coordinate 504,266,886 of CM057455.1, forward strand.
GGGTGCTGCACTTCTGAGGTGCTGTCTTTCAGATGAGACATTAAACCGAGGTCCCATCTGCCTGGATTGATGGTAGTTCAGGTGGATGTTAAAGATCCCATGGCACTTATCGAAAAGAGTAGGGGAATTTCCCCGGTGTCCTCGCCAAATTTCCCTCATTCACTAAAAATATACCACCAACAGCTTAATCTGGTTCAAGGTCAGTTGGCATTCATCTGTATCCCCCTCCTCTGGGTTGTGCCTGAAAATGTGCAGGATTTGTCTAGTGCACTTATCCAGTCAACAAAAACTAAATAAAAAAATTAAAACTAAATCTGGAAGAGCCACTTGGGGTTGGGTTTCAAGGCTGGGAGGGAGGAGCTTAGGAAGTTGTAAACTTCCCCTATGAGCTAACTCTTAAGGTTAATAGTCAGGTGGGGAAAAGTTCAGCTACTCAAGCGTTGCAAGTTTAAAAGTCTGCATGCTGTATTGCGGGGATCGCCTAGGTATAGGTACTGGTAGCTCGAAAAACTGTACAGCCACTGAGTTGGTAATTTGGCCTAGAAAAGACTGTTGTGGTGATGAGGAAGGGACCACATATCACTAGAGCAGGTATCTTTGGGCAGGTGGTTGGGTGCACAGAGTGTGGTGCGGCCATGATACTGGACTGGGTTTGGAAGTTTGGGGGATGCCCAGTGTGCTACCAGCTGGCACAGCTTAAGGAGGAGGTAGAGGGGATCCGAAGGCAGCTTGGGGGGAGGATTGGAGAGGTAGGAGGCAAGCGGTCACCTACATGGAAGCACTAGGTGCTGTGGCCTCCCAAGCAGGGGGAGGAGTGAAGAGAGGTGCTCACCCTAGGAGAGAAGGGAAGGGGGGTTCACAGGGGGATCTAGGGGACCCTGGCAGGTGGGGCCCAATAGATGGAAATTTTCACAGCAGCAGGCAAGAGTCTGGGGTGTCCTAAGGAAACAGAGAGGGGCAATAGGGACGGGGGGGCACTGGGGGATGGGCTAAGGCTCACAAATTGTTTTAACCCTCTACACCCAATGGTAGAAGAGGGGTGTGTGAGTGGGAGGAGGAGGATGATGATGGTGCTGCTGCTGAAGCTGGGGCAGGGACAGGTAGGGTGAAGGGGCAAGAGGCAGTGGCGCAATAGAGGGGGTCCCGGACAGGATGGGGGAAGAGGGGTAGGAGGGGAGAAGGAAAAGGAGGATCAGGGTAACAAGGAGGAGGCTGATGGTATGGAACAGGGGAGTATGACAGGCAGGCAGGAAGGCACAGAACATAAATGGGATGATAGCAAGCAGAAAGCCAAGTAGGCAAATGGATAGGATGGATGGATTAGTAAGGAGTGGGGAAAGAGATGCAGAGAAAGCTATTCGGGTGTGGGGGGGATAAAGAAGGCCAGGACACGGGTAGAGGAGGTGACCAGGGACAATAGTGAAGGGGCTACCTTCGACACCCAGATTGTGGGAAATGTGAGGAGCCAGTTTGGGGGAGAATCCGGACGAAGGGATGAGGAGGGGATGGAAGGAGGGGAACCCGGGGGGTGAACAGGGAGGTAAGGGGGAGGTTGGAGTACTGCTATTGGGGGACTCCATGATCAGAGGCATCCAGTGGGAGGGTTAAACCTGTCTGATCAGAACCAAATGCCACCCAGGCCTGACGGTGCACAAGGCCAAGCATGAGTCGTATTCACTAGCAAGGGAATGCGGGGGGACCCCAGACATTCTAGTGCACTTGGGGACAAACGACAGAAATGGTATTAGTGAACTGGAAATTCAGGCAAGGTTCCGGGAGTTGGCCAGGGTATGCCTTTGCATAGGCTGTAAGATCTCCTTTTCGGAAATCCTGCCAGTGTCAAGGGCTAGTGGGGAAAACAAGATGAAGATTAGGGAGATAAATCAGTGGCTTAGGGAGTGATGTGGGGAATTAGGGTATGGACTGGGGGAGACCTGGGAGGATAAGGGGCTGTACACTAGGGGCAGGCTCCACCTTAATTTGGTGGGGAAGGAAATCCTTAAGCTCAAATTAGCTGGGTTCATCAGCAAAAGGTGGGGTTTAAACTTGTGAAGGGGGCAGGGATCAAAAAAGGGGTAGTGCCAGCAGGTACGATAAATGAGGGACATGGTCTCCCCTCCTCTAGGGGGCTAGGGAGGTATGGAAATGGGTCATCAGGTAGGGTGCAGGAGCTGAGAAATGGGAGCACAAGGGGGAGAAAGAAGAGGGAAAAGGGGTGGAGAGTGGTCCTGATAAATGCCAGGAGCTTAGGAAATAAAATACCTGAGCTCCAGGCAATGCTAGTTGAGGGGAGGTAGATGTGGCAGCAGTCACTGAGACCTGGGCTACTCAAGGGCACGAGAGGGACCTAAATCTGGAGGGCTATACTATGTTCAAAAAAGATAGGGGGGAGGGAAGGAGGGGTGGTATAGCACTGTTAGTCAGAAATGGCATGGGTATTGGAGTGGTAGAGGGGAATGTGGAGGCTATTTGGGTCACATTGTTGACGCAAGGGGTAAGAGAGTAAAGGTCTGAGTGGTATACAGACCACCAGCACTGGCAGAGGTCCTGGAAGAAAGTTTGGTTGCAAATCACGAGGGACACTGTAGACTGGGAAAGGGAAGGGTAGTGGTAATGGGGGACCTCAACATGCCAGGAACAGACTGGGGGACTATGATGTCACCAGTGGCCAGAGAGCAGAGGCTGCTGGATGTTTTCAAGGATGCACTTCTGACACAACAGGTGGGTGAGCCAATTAGGGAGGCCCGGACACTGGACGTGGTCCTGGCGGACAGTGATCAGATTAGGGACCTAAAAGTGAGGGGCCCACTGGCAGGGAGTGATCATGCCGCAGTCTGTTTTTTCCTGGACCTAGCGATAAGGAAAGCCGAACAAGGATGGTAGCAACCGACTTTAGGGGTGCAGATCAGGGAGATGGGAAGGATCCTAAAGATTGTCTGGACAGGATAAGGCCAATATGGATGCTGACAGCGGGGGGTCATTAAAAGGGGAATACAGGAGGTTACCAGATCCTGCGCAAGGGAAAGACGCAAGTTCGGTAAGGCCAGAAAACCCTGCTGGTGGACCTGGGAGGTACAGGAGGTGGTGAGGGAAAAGAAGCGTCCTATAGGTACTTCAAGTGCTCAAGGAGTGAAAGGGATCAGGAGGAATATGAGCTGACAGCCAAGAGAGTCACCAGGGTGGTGAGAGCAGCTAAGGCAAAAAAGGAACAGTACTTGGCCAGTGGGATCCGGATGGGGGACAAGGGGTTCTTTAAATACATAGGGGAAAAAAGGAAAGTAAGGGGTCAGATCAGTAAGATAAGGATAGGGGATGGTTTGGACACAGGAGGCGGGGGAGCAGGCAGAAGTCCTAAATGAGTACTTTGCCTCAGTTTTTACCGGGGGGGGATGGAGGGGCTACGTCTTGCGAGGGGAGCTGGGGCAAACCGGAGGAAGGGGTGGGACTGGTAGAGACCAGGGGCCCTGATGGATCAGGGGAAAGGGAGTGTCCACCACAGACAGGTGGGGGCCCAGTAGTGCACAACAGTGCAGGGTGAAAAGGGGGAGGACGTGGAGGCTGAAATCCCGGTAGAGAGAGTAAGGGAAGCCCTCACGTCCCTTCAGGTGGAGAAAGCACCTGGGCCAGATGAGATGCATCCCAGGGTGCTGAGGGAACTGGTGGATGTCCTGGCAGTCCCTCTAGCGGAGCTTTTCAACATCTCTCTGATGACTGGGTGGGTGCTCCAAGACTGGAGGATGGCCCATGTCGTGCCGATCCACAAGGGGGGATCAAGAGAGGAGGCAGGAAATTGCAGGCCTGTTAGCCTGACATCAGTGGTTGGCAAAGTGATGGAGGGTATTGTCAAGGAAAGGCTAGAGGGGTTACTGGAGCAAACTGGGTACTTGGATGATAGGCAGCATGGCTTTGTCACAGGAAGGTCGTATGAGCCTTGCTCGAATTCTATGACTGGGTAGCGAGGGCCCTGGACCAGGGTAGGCCAGTGGACGTCCTCTTCTGGACTTTAGCAAGGCGTTTGATTTGGTACCTCAGTAGCCTGCTGGCTAAGCTGAAGGAAATGGGGTAGGGAGACAGTTGTTAAGATGGATAGGAAATTGGCCTCTGAGCGTACTCAAGGTGGTGGTTGGAGGGTTAGCCTCATCTCAAGGTGGGTTAAGGTGTCCCAGCGTGAACACAGTTGTAGCACATCAGCACGCCCCTGGACAGAAGGTGTAGGGTTCTCGTCCCACACCGGGATTGGACTTGCACCTAGAAATCGCTGGCATCCAAGTGCAGTATTGGGGGGTGCTGTACTGCTGGGATGTGCCGTCCTTTGGATGAGATGTTAAACCGAGGTCCCTTATGCCCATCCTGGTGTTGTCCTGGTGGGTGTCCAGGTGGAAGTAAAAGAACCCAGGGCACTCTTCACAAAGAGCAGGGAACATTCCTGGTGTCCTGGCCAACATTCCCCTTCCCATAAACCGGTTCATGCAATTATCCAGGCTGTGTGTGGGTGATGATGTGCGATATGGCTACCACCACACATTCAGTCACTTCACTACCAGTCTAGCATTGCTTGTAAAGCACTTTGGGATACTGTGTATGAAAAGTGCTATATAAATGCTGATTCTTCTTCTTCTACTAGTGGGGTTCCCCAGGGGTCAGTGCTGGGGCCACTCCTGTTCAACGCCTATATCTCAGACTTCAGTAGGAGGATCAGGAGAGAGATGAGTCTCTTTGCAGACGAATCAAAGCTGGGTGCAATGGTGGATGGAGGGGAGGGTGGCCTTGCAGGAAGACCTGGAGGCTCTGGAAAGGTGTTCGGGAAAATAGAAACTAAAATTCAATGCGAGGAAGTGCGGGGTTCTGCACCTGGGAGTCAGAAATCCAGGCCAGGGGTATACCCTGAGAGGAGACATGATTCAAGTCACGGAGGGTGAGAGGGACCTGGGGGTAGTGGTAGATGTCAAAATGAACAACTTGGAGACCTGTATGAGGGCAAGGGCAAATAGGATGCTGGGATGCATCGCCAGTGGGATTACCTCCAGAAAGGCAGAAGTGATCCTTCCACTGTACAACTGCTGGGTTAGGCCACACCTCGAGTATTGTGTACAGTTTTGGAGACCACATTTAAAGAGGGACATTACACTCCTAGAGAGGATCCAAAGGAGGGCAACCAAAATGATCTGGGGCCTGGGGAGAGGACCTATGAGGAGAGGCTCAAGGAGCTCGACATGTACACCTGGAGGAAGGGATTGACAGGGGGACATGATAGAAGTCTTTAAGTACATGAAAGGGATCAATAAAGGAAGCCCAGTCAGGGTGCTCCAAAGGAAGGAGGGTGGGGCAACGAGAGGTCATGGGTGTAAGCTGGAAGGGGGCAGGCTCAGAGGGGAGGAGGAGATGTTATTTCACCGAAAGGGTGGTAGAGCCATGGAATACACTGCCCAGAGAGCTGGTAGAGGTGGAGACTGTGCACAGGTTTAAGAGGGGATGAGACAGGTACAGAGGCAGGGTAAATCTGACCAGGCACAGTACAGGTGGAACATCTGGGACTGGGGACAGTATAACCCAAGGGAGAGGGGGGGATACCAAAATCGGCCCTCAGTGCGGGTGCTGATAATCGAGCAGACTCGAGACCATTAGGCCTATTCTGCTGGCATTTTAGTGTGTTAGGTATCCACTTGATCCTGACTTGCTACTCTCTGCTGAGACCCTGTCTCCATTGCCCCCCCCCAATCAGGACTTTCCAGCCCCCTCAGATCACCCCCCCCCAAGGGGAGTGCCCGCCTCACCTACCATGGTGGCATCTTTCTGTAATTAGATGGTCCATCCTGTGGGTGGTGCCTGGGGACCATCAGAGCAGTGGTCCGGTGTTGGGGATGTGAGGCCAGATCCCTGGGGCCCTTATTGCCTTCTCAGTCTTCCGGGGATTTTTCTTTCCATTTCTCCCATCCCCCCCCCAGACGCTGGACATGCAATGCTGTCCAGCGTGTGATGTACGCACTCCTGCCCATGCCTGCAGAATGGCCGCCTGGTGCCATTCCCCTTCTCGAGGTCCCCGACTGCAGTACACCCAGTCTCCACTGGACACCACTAGCATTGAGGGACTCAGACCCCCCCTTCCTCCCAGGAGAGGAGAACAGTCCGTTGGATGCTCGATCCTTCCCTTCCCAGCCAACCCCCAGCTCCCCGGGCTTGCTTCCGAACCCAAGTCGCTGCCGCGAGGTAAGGCTGATTCTTCAACTCTCAGCGCCACTAGGCCGTCGAGCTTTACCGTAATGTGTGCAGAATTTGGGTACTTTTAATAGTATGAAAGCATTTTTTCTAAGGGTGTAGGAGCTATGATAACAATGAAAAAGGGAGGTGATGTAGGAAGGGACTTTATTCTGAAATGTTTTAAGAGCCCAGATATTAATGTGTAGTGTCCTTCTTGCGGCCAGGGAAGCCCAGCCTACAGCTGTGTACAGGGCACAGTGGTGGGTTCTGTAGGGTGCATTAGTTATAAAGCGGATCGCGTGGTGAAACATGATAGCAAGCTTATGAAGGTTGGTTACTGTGCTACTATTATAAATGATATCCGTGTAGTTGAGTAAAGGAAGAAATGTTGCTTGAACAAGCCTTTTCCTCCTATCTAAGGGGAAAATTGGATTTGTTTTTGTATTAAAAAAAAAAAAATTTTGTTTTCACTTTTTCTAGCAAGAGATTCAGTGTGGTGTGTGAAGGATAGTTTGCTATCTAAACATACCCCTAGGTATTTGAATTGATTAACTAACTCTAGTGAGTCTCATAGTAAGATTAGTATAGGTGCCGGTGTGGCCTGTCCATGTAGAGAAGTTGGGGGATGCAAGGGTAAAAAGTACATAATTTTAGTTTTCTTGCCATTTAATAATAGTTTTGATCTTAGCAGGTTTTCGCTCCAGCTGACTGAAATCAGACTGTAGTTCTGTGACGACGTCTGACAATGAGGGTTTGAATGTATAAAGGATGGTACCGTCCGCGAAAAAGTGGAGTCTGGAGTTATGGATGTTGTCACTAACGGATTTGATGTAAATTGTGAATGATGGGTCCAAGAATGGTTCCCTGGGGTAGACCTCTAGTTATCAATAGGAAGAGGAAAGGAGTCTCGTTTGGTTTTGATGCATTGGAGTCGACCAGTAAGGTATCTCGTGAACTAGTTTAGTGAGCAGTTATTTAGACCGAGGTCTTTGAGTGTGGCTAACAGAATGTTATGACTGACTGTGTTGAAGGCCTTGCTTAGGTCTAGGAAGACAGCTTCAGTAAAGGTTGTATTATCCAGGGCAGTGAACCAATCATTTGTCACCTTGGCTAGATCCGACACCATACTATGGTTTTTCCAGATTGGAGGGGGTTAAATAAACTTGATTTTTCGAGGTGTTCCTTCAGCTGATTATTCACTAACTTTTTTCTAGGAGTTTCAACAGGATGGGCAAGATGGAAATCTGTCTGTAATTATTAAGGTCACAGGGTTCTCCTGATTTTAAATAAAGGTAGTATAAAGAAGGCTGTTTTCCAGCAGGATGGGACCGTTCTTGGGCATGCAGAGTGCCTAGAGGCCATTTGCCTGGTTAGCCTGGCAGTTAAGAGCAGCACCCCCACTTGCCTGGTCCCAGAGGCTATCCTGGTGCTAGTCCCCCCCACCCCACCGATCGATCATCCCAAGTAAAATAGACAGTGGCCTTGGTGCTAGTGCCCCCTCCCCCACGAATGCCAGTCTGAAGTAAAATAGACACTGTCCCTGGTGTCTAGTGGTCCCCACTGGTGGATGTCCAGCCCGATGTACACAATAGACACTTTCCCTGATGCCCAGTGGTCCCCCCAACAACCTGCCCCCATGCCTGATGTTGCTATATGTATTCCCTGATGTCCAGTGGTCCCTCCCCCACCAAGCCTGATGTTGCAGTATGTATTCCCTGGTGTCCAGTGGTCCCTCCCACCCATGTCTGTGGTTGAAGGAACTATTCCCTGGTGTCTAGCCCTCCATCCCAATCCCCTGTATAAAGTACTGACATCATTCCCTGGTGTCTAGTGGATGCCCCATCACGATCCCCTGTAAACGATGATAAAACCATTCCTTGGTGTCTGGCAGACCCCATTCTGGCAGGTAGTGCCCCACCTCTCCTCTCCCCCTTCCATCCCAACTCCCAAGCCAGTGGCTGGCACAGCCCTCCACTGTCCACCACAGCTGGCCACCGACTGAGCTGTCAAATGAGTGGCTGGCTGTGGTGGAGAGCAGAGGACTGTTCTGGTTGCTGGCTCGGGGTTGGGATGGAGGGGGAGTGGGGTGGTGGTTCACTACCTGTCAGGGTGGGGGGTCCACTGGACACCAGGGAATGGCTTTACCATCATTTACAGGGGATCAGGATAGGGGAAAGGGGTTCACTAGACACCAGGGCATGGTGTCACTACCTTATACAGGGGATCAAGATGGGGGAACACTGGGCAGCAGGGAATAGTTCCTTCAGCATTGGGCATGGGTGTGGGGAAGGACCACTGGGCATCTGGGAATATGTATAGCAACATTGGGAATAGGTGCAGGTCGGAGGAGGGACCATTGGACACCAGGGAAAGTGTCTATTGTACATTGGGCCGGTGATTGGCGAGGTGGGCCAAGGGAAAGTGTCTGTTTTATCTCGGGCCAGTGATCAGTGGGGGGACCACTAACACCAGGGAAACATAAGTTCTTAGGTTCGGGGAAACATTACTTTTTAACTTCAGAATAGTGATCAGGGAGGGGGCACTAGCAGCAGGGAAATTTCATCTACAACTTCAGGACAGCAATCAGCGGGGGGACTAGCACCAGGGAAATTTATAACTTCAGGCTGGCGAATGGCGGTGGAGGGGGTGCCAATAGACGCCAGGGATTACTGTGTTTGGGGTCGGGGAGGCTACCGCACTTCTTCGCCAGCCGTTAGGTTTGCACGGCAGTAAGTTGTGGTTTTGATCGGTGATATGTGCGCCACACAAGGGAAACAAGCAAAACGATCTCGCATTGCACACATACTCTGAATATTGGACTGTGCCAATATTCAGGTCCCTTCCCCTTCTTTAACACTGCAACCTACCTATGAATAGTACTTGGGCGCAAACCCTATTTGCCCACGCTAACTGGGCTTCAATATTGCCCAGCCATGCTAAACCTTGGTTTTGCACCTAGGATGTGTTTTGAGTATTGGGCCCCAGGTTTTGAAAAATAGAATGAATATCATTATTACATTATTTAAAAAAATATGTAACTGCTGGCCATTAGACCCAGTTCATAATACAGTACTGTCTGAGCAATTCCTTCACTGTGCATCAGTAAGCGCAGCATTTAACTCTCCACAACCCTAGTTCACCCAACTGTAACATTTGTTATACCTTTACTATACAGTGAATGAGACACTACATCTGTTGGGCATCACCAAATAAATGAAACAGTTTGGAAATAAAGCATGAAAATAAATGCATATATCACAGAAACTGGTGACTGGTAAAGCTAGCAGAATAAAATAGCATGCCAACTGCATTGGAAACATACATGCAGATAGAAACAAAAATATACAGTATAGTTTCTCCGTTAAAACTGTGTACTATATTACAAGTAAAAGCAGAAAAGTGGCTGCGAGACCTTGACAATGTGGGTTGTAGGCACCGATCTTAGATGTGTGCCCCCTCTTCCACCACAAGCAGGACATAATACAGTTACAGCGTCTCTAGAAACAGTAAACGGGGAACAGGAAGATTAAAGGCAGGAAAAAAATGGTGAATCACTTGTGGGAGATAAGAAAATAAATGCTTGAACTTTCAGCACCATGTTCTCAGCATATGTGGGCAGCTCCTAAGTGTCCTCTACTTTAGGCATAAGATACATGTACTGTACATCATCCGTACTCCATACATAACATCCCAGAAGTACAAACACTTGGCAGTGGAGAAGAATAAAAGCAGTTGTGTCTACACAGCACTAGTATTTGCTTGTGTTCCTTTTGTGGTAACTAGCCTGTTTCCAAACTGTTTTTCCAGCAGGACCCCACAGTAACACATACATTCCAACATCATTCAGGAATGTCTAGTAAGGGGGGATGGTGGTAAGCACAGATCAAGTTTCTCCATCTAGCAAAACAGTCTAGGAAGCCACTTGTGTGTGCCTACTCTGTGAAATGCCAAAGTAATACAAGTGCTAGCTGTCTTCACAATTTAAATAAAATCTATATTGGACTGAAAGGACATTTGTGTATGTGCAATAATGACAGCAGCTAAATGCACAAATTATTTATTTTTTTTTGTTGTTGATTTATTTATCCCATCAACCAGCCCCCTTCCACCACCCCCATTACTGCTCCCGGGTCATGCCGCCATTCTCTCGCCAATTTGAGGTGCCGCTTCTACTCGGTGCAGTGGGGAGATCAGACTATCCTGGCAGTCAGCTTCTCTATAGAAACATAGAAGTTGACGCAGATAAGGACCGAAGGCCCATCCAGTCTGCCCATTTCTTTCTACCTTATAAATGTGCCATCGCCTTTGCTCTGTCAGTGGCCTATCTATTCATAGTCATTTGTATTGCTCCCTTATGCCTATCCCATGCCTGTTTGAAGCCCTGCACTGTATTCATAGCCACCACTTCTTGTGGTAAGCCATTCCATGCATCCACCACTCTTTCTGTGAAAAAGAATTTCTCACATTCCCCTTAATCGGCCTCCTCTAATCTCATGCTGTGTCCTCTTGTCCTGCTATTTTCTTATATTTAAACATGTTAGACTCTTTCACCTTGTTTATGCCCTTAAGGTGTTTGAATGCCTCGATCATATCACCTCTCTCCCTCCTTTGCTCAAGGGTATACATATTGAGCTCCGTTAATCTGTCCTCATATGTCTTCTGATGCAGTCCCTGCACCATTTTGTTGCCCTTCTCTGGACTGCCTCAATTTGGTTAATGTCCTTGTGAAGGTGTGGCCTCAATACTGCATGCAGTACTCAGATGGGGCCTAACCAGTGTCTTGTACAGAGGATTATTACCTCCTCTTACGACTTGTGATACCCCTACTAATACACCTAACACCCCCTAGCCTACTCTACTGCTTTAGAGGTCTGCTTGATGATTTTAGGTCATCAGTGATGATGATGCCCAAGTCTCTTTCTTCCTTTGTGACTGCTAGCAACTCCCCTCCCAGCCTATAGGTGGCTTCAGGGTTTCTATTCCCTATGTGCATGATTTTGCACTTCTTTGCATTAAATCCCAGTTGCCACTCTTCTGACCATTCTGCTAGTTTATCCAGATCTCTTCTCATTCTGCCCACCCCATCTGGATCATCTACTCTGTTGCAGATCTTGGTGTCATCTGCAAACAGACAAGCCTTACCCTCTAGTCCATCTGCAAGGTCACTAATGAAGATGTTGAAGAGGACTGGCCCCAGGACTGATCCCTGAGGTACCCCACTTGTGACTTGCATCTCTTCTGACTGTATACCATTTACCACCACTCTCTGTTTTCTGTCCATCAACCAGTTTGCCACCCAGTTGACCAACTTCTGACCCACCCCGAGCCTACCCAGCTTATTTATCAATCTTCTATGTGGAACAGTGTCAAAAGCTTTGCTGAAGTCAAGGTAGGCGGATCAACTGCTCCCCCTTGGTCCACCACTCTGGTTACCCAGTCAAAGAAATCTGAGATTAGTTTGACAGGACCTTCCTTTTGTAAACCCATGCTGTCTTGGATCCTGTGCCCCTATGGATTCCAGGTGTTGCACTATCCTTTCCTTAAGGAGTGCCTCCATAATCTTGCCCACTACTGAGGTAAGACTGACTGGTCTGTAGTTCCCCGCCTCCTTCCTGCTACCACTCTTGTGGAGCGGGATCACATGAGCCCTTCTCCAGTCTTCTGGGACTTCTCCTCCTGGTTTTGTCCCTTTGTCCCATGAGCACGTAGCCAAGGTGTGCAGTGACACCAATGGTTGAGCCGTGCACGCTTCCGCACGCAACACTCCGGGTGTCTAGCTCTACTCTCTCAAGAAAGGGGGTGAGGGTGCCAGGAGGGATCCTTTCACATCCTGGTCAGTTACAGTTGCATCCGTCTGTCTGGCTATTCTAACACAGAAACATAGAATTTGACAGCAGATAAGAACCGCTTGGCCCACAAAGTCTGCCCATTTTCCCTACCTATGTTATTACCGCAGACCATGCTTGATCCACAGCTCTTTCTCCCTCCCCAGTTCCTTTCTACTATGATTCCCCTCTGCCTGTCCCATACATTCTAGAACCCCACCACTGTTTTCGCCCCAACCACCTCCTCTGAAATGCTGTTCCAGGAATCCTCCACTTTTTTTTTTTTTTTTTTTGGAAGAACTAGTTCCTCACACCCCTCCTGAATCTTACCCCCCCCAGCTTTATAGCATGTCTTCTTGTTCATGAGCACCTTTTTTTCTGAAAAATTCTTCCCTGTTTACCTTATTTACCCCCCCATGAGGTAGTTAAAGGTCTCTATCATATCCCCCCTTCTCCCTTCTCTCTTCCAGGGTGTACATATTGAAGTCCTTTAGCACTCCTCATAGGGCTTTTAATGCAGCCTCTGCACCATTTTAGTTGCCCTCTTCTGGATTGCCTCCACTCTGTCTGTGTCCTTCTGGAGATGTGGTCATCAGCACTGGACACCGTACTCTAAGTAGGTCCTTATCAGTAATCTATACAGAGGCAGCACAGCCTCCCTCTTTCTGCTGGTGATACTTCTTATACACCCACCATCCCACTAGTCCTTCCAGCTGCCTTGTTGCACTGCTCAGCTATCTGTAGGTTATCAGATATGATTACCCCCAGGTCTCTTTACTGTTTGGTAGTTGTCCGTAGCACTCCACCATTTAGTACTCTGCCCCTGGATTTCTGTGCCCTAATTGCATTATCTTGCACTTGTTCACATTGAAATCCAGCTGCCATACCCTTGACCACTCCTAGTTTTCTCAGGTCCGTCTCTGCTCATCCTTTCTACACTCCCCCCAAGAGTGTCTACCCTATCCTAAGCTACCCAGCTTGCTTACTAGTCTCCTATATGGAACACTGTCAAAAACCTTACTGAAATCTACCTCTGCCCTCCTCCATCTACTTCTCCCTCTACCACCTTCCTTTCCTGACAAATGCCTTTTTCCTCTACTCTCCCCATCTCTCCCTCCCCCCCTTGTGCCCTACCTCTTTACTGTCTCTCTGCTCCACACCACTGCCCTTTGACAAAGCTAAATCCTTTCCCATCTCTCCCCCACCCTCCTTGTACCCTACCTCCTTACTGTCTCCCTGCTCCACACCACTGCCCTTTGACAACACTAGACCTTCTCCCATCTCTCCCCCCATGTACCCTACCTCCCTTACTGTCTCCCTGTTAGTTGGGCTGTCGCTTTGATTTATTAAAATCTCTACTATAAATGTTAATAAAATGTAAGCAAAAAACACCCCCATTGAAATCAATGGGGTGCGCACACACAGCCTTCATTTACTGACATCATAAAAACAGGGCTGCGTGTGCCTGCGTGGGGGCATGTCGAAGGGTTCAGGAAGGGCCTCGTTTTTACTACAATGTCCAGTTTCAACTTTATGAGTGTTCTAACTTCTTTTATATGCACAAACAGGAGAAATTATTTTTGCCATTCAACTCTGGGACAGGTGAGCAATTGCGTATGTTGGGGTGGGCAGCACCCAGGCAACTAGGAAGCTGCTCTTTAAGTCTGACTGTCAGAGGTGCAGCCAGTACCTCCCTGATCTCCCTCAGTACCCTTGGATGCACCCTGTGTGGCCCCATAGCTTTGTCCACTTTCAAATTTATTCTTTCATGTATTTATTCATTCATTCATTTCAAAAGTTTCACCAGAAAAGTCATACTGAGCTGATAACAGCTCGTTTCCAAATGCATCCTGGGGTTGGGGGGAGAGTGGAAAAGAGAACATATACAAAGTACAGTGTGTAAAATAATATAAAATATAAATAATAAAATATACAATTTAAGAACATTTAATGAATAAATTGCCAAGCCCATACAGTAAATTGTGGAATGAGCAAAAGAATGTTAAACAGTAAGCAGCATCAAAATAAGTAAAAGAAGCAAAATAGTAGTGAAACTAGTCCCTTCAGGACTCTCTCCTATGAAAAAGGACTAGTGTCCACTTCCCTACTTGTTTTTGTGGCCCTCTCCTTATCCATGGTGGACGGAGGGCCATAACTGGGCGGTGGAACTACAAGGGTACAATCTTTTTAGAAGGGATAGATGAGGTAAAAAAAGGGGGGGGGTAGTACTGTATGTGTGGAGGGGTTAGTTGCAGAAGAAATTAGGGAGGACAAAGTATCCACAGAGATCCTTTGGGCTATGTTGAGGAGTAAGGGGGGTGCAATAAGGATGGGGTGGTATACAGACCACCTCATCAGGGTAAGGAAGTGAATCTAGAATTGGCTAGGGATATACAGGAAAAGGCCAGGAGAGAGGAAATCCTAGTGGTGGGGGACCTGAACCTATCCGATGTAGACTGTCAAGTTATATCGGCCACAGCAGAAAAGAGCAGGGGCTTTTTGGAATCCCTGCAGGATGCGCTTCTAAGCCAGCTAGTTAAAGAACCTACCGGGGAACTATACTAGATGTTGTTTTAACAAACTGAGGCAGAGTGGGGGAGGTTGAGGGTGGGGAAAGCTTGAGGGACAGTGATCACCGGATGGTCAGGTTCTCCGTCCAGACAGAGGCAGAATTGGGCAGGTCAGCCACCAGGGTGCTTGACTTCAGGAGGTCAAATTTTGAGAAAATGGTGGGCATCTTAAGGAGGGAGCATGCAGGGATCCAAGAGCTGGAAGAGGTAGAGCAGCTGTGGGAAGCAATTAAGGGCAGAATTCTCAAGGCTACGGAGCAATGCATCTGGAAAATCAGCAAACACAAAAGGGGAAGAAAACCACTGTGGTTGATGGCAGGGGTTAGGGAGGCTGTCCGGGAGAAGAAAAAGGCCTACAAAAGGTCACAGGATAGTAGAAAGGTGGGTCTATAAGAATAAACTCGGGGAAGCAGGAAGAACAGTAAGGAAGGCAAAGGCAAGCACGGAGGAGAAAATAGGGAGGTGAGAAGGAGTGACAAAAGATTTTATAGGTATTAAGTGATGAGCGAAGACTTAGAGGGGAGGGTGTAAAACAGCTGCAGGAGAAGAGGAAAAGGCAACCCTCCTAAATGAATACTTCGGATCCGTTTCTATGACAGAGAAGGAAGGGAAAGGGCTTGTATTGAGTAAAAAGGGGAGAGAGGGCAAGGAGGTGGACACAAGTCCCTTCACAGTGAAGAGGGTGTTGGAGGAGATGAGAAAAATAAAAACAGACAATGCTATGGGACCTGACCGGGTACACCCAAGGGTGCTTCGGGAGCTAAGGGTGGATCTGGCAGAATGTCTGGCAAAGCTGTTTAATCTATCCCTGGAATCGGGGAGGGTCTCGGGAGACTGGAAAAAGGCAGAGCTGGTACCACTATACAAGGGAGGGAGAAAGGATGAACCGGGCAACTACCACCCAGTCAGTCTCACCTCTGTTGTAGACAAACTGATGGAAACCTTCATAAAGGAGAGACTGATAGGGTTCCTAGAGGAGGAGGGTCTGATTGATGTCAGCCAGCATGGGTTCACAGGTGGCAAGTCTTGTCAGACCAACCTAATTGAATTCCTTGAGGGGGTTATGGAGGTATACGTTCGGGGGTGGTGGATGTGGTCTATCTGGATTTCAGGAAGGCTTTTGACTCCGTCCCACAGAGAAGGCTGATAAGCAAGTTGAACAGTCTGGGTGTGGAGCTAGGCTTACAAAGTGGGTGGAGGACTGGCTGGGTGGGAAGACCTAGAGAGTGGTGGTCAGTGGGAAACACTCCAGGGAACTAGGGGTGATGAGCGGAGTGACACAGGGGTCGGTGTTGGGGCCCATACTATTTAATGTGAACATGGGGGACTTAGTGGAGGGTCTAAGTGGGAAGGCGTGTTTGTTCTGGATGACACAAAGATATATAATGGTGAATGCTCTGGGGGATGAGGCAGGATCTAGCCAGGCTGGAGGAGGGCAGAAAAGTGCAAAATAATGCACATAGGACGAAATAACCCAAGAGCCACCTACAGCCTGTGGGGTGGGGGGGGGAGCAGATCACTGCAGGTCATAGAACAAGAAAAGGACCTAGGGATGTGGATCACAGACACATTAAAGGCTTAGGAGTCTGTGTGAACAAGCAGCCAGGTAAGCAACAAGAGTGTTGGCATGCATTGGAAGAGGCTTCACTAGTAGGAGGAGGGAGGTGGTCATGCCAATATATAAAACATTGGCCAGGCCACAATTGGAGTATGGAGTTCAATTCTGGAGGCCCCATTTGCAGGGTGAAAAGGATAGGATGGAAAGGGTGCAGAGAAGGGAGACCAAGATGATCCAGGGGTTGCAGGGGAGACTATATGGGGAGAGGCTGGAAGAGCTTGGGCTCTATATGCTGGAAATGAGACGGGAGGGGGGAGACATGGTGGAAACCTTCAAGTACATGAAGGGAATAAATAATGTTAAGGGAGATGGCATCTTCAGACTGAGCAAAAACAAAACCACCAGAGGCCACGCATTTAAGCTGGAATGAGGCAGATTTAAGGGGGACGTGAGGAGGTGATATTTCTCAGAGAGGGTTGCACAACCATGGAACAGGTTGTCGAAGTGGGTGGTGGGGGTGGATATAGTGGAGAAATTCAGAAGAGCGTGGGATAACTACATGGGACTAGGAAGAGGAGGAGGGAGATAAAAGGTAGGTGGGGCGGGGCTCTCTCGGGCAGACTCAAATGGCCGAATGGTCTTTTTCTTCTGGCACGATTCTATGGTTCTTCTGTGAACAGAAGTATTTGTTCTGCCTTTTCCTGGTTCCACTCTGCAGAGTCTCCCCTTTTCCCTTTTTAACCTTACAATCCTACCCCATGTCTTCCTCTTTTCACTTGCATACCTAAAAATTGTCTTGCCCCATTCATTACCTCCTGGGCTATTCTCTCATCAGTTTACGACTTTGTGCTCCTTACTGCTTTCCCTGCTTCCCTCCATTTTCCCTGATACACCTCACTATCCTTCTCCCTCGGTGTCTCCTTATACTTGCTGAATGCTATCCTTTTAGCTTTCATCTTTTCAGTCACCTCTTTTGAGAACCATGGCTGTGTCTTTTTCCTGTTGCTTTTGCTCACTTGTTTGATGCAGAGGCTTGTTGCCGTTACTGATGCTCCCTTTTAGCTTTGCCCACTGTTATTCCATCTCCCCCTGCAGGGTCATCCCTGAGGCATTCACCCATCGTTATAAATTCTGCTCTCCTGAAGTCCAGAACCCTCGCCTTTATGTGGTTAGATTCTGCAACTGCCCTTATATTGTACCACACCGCACAGGGCTCACTGGTCTCCAGGTGGCTTCCCATCTTGACATCTGAAACACTGCTCTTGTTAGCAAGCAGGGTTTTTTTTCTGAAGCACCTTTCCCTGAGGCTCTCAGCGCTGTACAGAATACAGGCAGATGAGGAACATAATTAGTGCAAACTTTAAAAGCTGAATAATAACATCAGCAATAAAATCAGGGCAATGTGTACAAAGCCCTGAAGGCTTCTCTGAAAAGGTGCGCCTTCAGACCTCGTTTTAAATTGTCCACTGAGGGGGCCTCCCTCAGGGACCTGGGAAGTGAGTGCCATAGGACAAGTGCTGCCACCTTAAAGGCACCATCTCCAGATGTTTTTAACCGGACCCTGGGCACCACTAGCAGGCCCTCGTTGGCAGAATGGAGGGAGCGCAGGGGGCGGGCCAAAGTAGGGAGGTCACACAGATAGCCTGGTCCCAAACTATAGAGCTTTTGCAGGTGAGTAAACCCACCTAACTGATAGCCAGTGCAGGCCATGCAGAATCAGTCACGTAACAGGACCTTGAAAGGCCCATCAGCAACCTGACTGCCACGTTCTGCAGCAGCTGCAGGTGGTGCAGGACCACCCTCACTGACCCCATGATATAGAGCATTGCAGTAGTCGAGTCTAGATATCATGAAAGCATGCACTAGCGATGGTAAGTCATCTGGAGGGATTAAAGTTTTAATACGGGTGATGTTCCTAAAATGGTAAAAACCAATCTGGACAACGGACAACAAATGAACCTCAAGTGTCAATTCGATGTCTAGGATCACCCCCAGATTCTTCACCCTTGTGGACACTAAAAGAGGAACCCTCCCAAGCATCAGGCCTGTTTCAGCCCTCATGGCATCCGCCTCCCTCCTGCGACCTGGCTCGATCACCAGCACCTCTGTTTTAACTGGGTTGAGCCTCAGCCATTTAGAGGACATCCAGTCATGAATCTCAGCCAGATCCAGTTAGTGAGTACCAAGTCCAGTATTTCCCATCACGAGTGGATTCACTGACTTGTTGCCTGAGCAACACCCCTTGCAGAGAGTCCAGGATGTCCCTGCTTCAAGCTGAAGCCACTGCTCGGAGGCTGCAGTCTGTATCCAGCAGATTGAAGTCCCCATCAACAGCAGCCCCCCCTTTTCTGCCATCTTGCCGGTGGTTTCCACCAGTACCTCATCCAGTTCCTACCCCATGCTGGAGGCCTGTAGATCACTCCAGTGTGAATAGTGACTTCATTCCACATCTCTAGGGAAACTGGCTGGCTACCTATCTGTCTGTCTACCTACCTATTAAATTTCTAAGCAGATCTGGATGCCCACCCCCAGTACTGCTGAATTATACTCCACCCCCCCCAAAGTACCTGCCCCTTCCCCCACCACAGTAAAGGTGGTAACACCCACCTCATCTCCGTGCTGCCAAAGGGTATGCCAACACTGGGGTGCCCAACCCAGTGTCACCTAGGGTCCACTCCACTTGTGTTTATATAAAAACTAGCAAACAAAAAATCACCCCAACCCACCACGCCAAATCCCCACACACTCTCAGCCACCTAAAAGTGTTCCACAGCATAGATCCACACTCTGATAAAAAAGATGTATTGCTGCTGGAACCAGCGACTGCGATATGAGAAAATAAGTCCAGTCCGACTGATGTATTTCAATGCATTTTGAACTTTTGCTAATAACTTTGTCATTTTTAAATATGTGTAAACCAAATTTTCCACATGGCTTTTTTGGGACCCACCCATGAATAAGGAAGTTGAAATTTTTCAAATCTGTCTCAAAATGTGATTTCACGGTCACTCTGCAAAATTACTTTTCAGGCATGATTTGAAAATTTTAACCAACTGGGTTCATGAGTTGGGGTCATAGGAAGATAGTAATGAAAATTTGATGTAAACATATGGTCAAATGATCAAGTTACAAACGAACACTGAAATATTTCAACATTCCTCATAACTTTGCTAATTTTCAATATTTTGACTCCAAACTTTCAACATAACCATTTTTTTCACAACATCTCATAAATGTGAAGTGTCATTTTACAAATCCTGGACATGTATATTTTCACACTTGTGGTGCAAAATGACATTTTGGACAGTATTTTATATATGTCATATGTCATATTTATAAGGGGGAGTCATAAAGTGTCTCTCAAAAATGTGGGGTCAAAAGTTGAACAAACAGAAAAACAATATTAAGCGTTGTGTGTAATACCACTCTTTACCCCAGCGGGTAGTGTTTTGTGATCCCATGCTGGTGAGCTAGATGGGCCGGGGGGGGGAGGGGGGTAACAGCACTGTCATGCGACACCACCACCCCAGTCAGGGAAGGGTAGGTAGGTACAGGGTTGCCCGCACGGGCCCAAGTACCATATAGTGAAGATAACTCTTCTCTTGGCATAGGGCCCTGTACCTTTGCACCCATGGGTGCTGGAGGGCCCTGTGCTTCAGCAAAGAAATGGATTCTTTGCCGTGTACATCTGTGTCTGCAGCCATATGGAAGTGCAGGACCCAGAGGGCTGTGTGTTATACAGTCCATCAGACAGCCAGTGAATTCTTGATTTGTGTTGCTGCACTTCTGTGGGTGGACGTATTCTTCATCTAGCACAGGGCCCAAAGGAACACATTTGCATCTGTTGAGACCTGCATGAATGCGGTTACAATTCCACTGTCTGAAACAGGAAGGACATTCTTTGCAAAAAAAAACAAACTGCATTAATACGTAAGAGGTCAGCTTAATGCCACAAAAGCAGGGAAATGTGGAATTAGGGTTTCCAGTCCTGTCTCACCATCACCACCCCCCAGGCAGCAAATGGACAAAACCACTGACAGACATCTACATACAACTGTTTCAGATGACACAAATGCAGTAGCACTAGTGTGCTACCTTCATGGATTTGGATGTGTGACTCCATAAGTACAAGCCCCCCTACCCCCATGTGCCTGTGCTTGTGGAGCCATACCTGTGTATATGTCATGTAGTGTGAATGAGTACATGTGGCTGCAGTGGTGCAGGCTTCATGTGGGGCTGTGCCTCTGTAGCCAGATGTACTCATGCAGGCTGTACGAAGTACCACACTAAATAGCATAAACCTCTACTGCATGGTTTTCTGTATGCAGCTGCATAACTGACAAACTGGGGGACATGAAGCTGCACTCCGCAGTTTGTCAAAGTACCACTCTGCAGTGAGCCAAAGAGCAACAGCACATCGCCAACAGGTTAGAGA
The DNA here is from genome assembly GCA_016271365.2 of Neoceratodus forsteri. NCBI lineage: Eukaryota > Metazoa > Chordata > Ceratodontiformes > Ceratodontidae > Neoceratodus > Neoceratodus forsteri. The sequence continues at coordinate 504,287,472 of CM057455.1, forward strand.
CTTTAGAGAATCAGATTCACAGTCAGAATTTGTGGCTTGTGGGATTGCCGGAGGAGGTGGAGGGCGACTCTGCACAACTAGTCATAAAAGACTGGCTGGCAGAACAATTTTGTCCTTATTTGCAGGGAGAGTAGATATGGGCAGTTAAAGCTTACCGCATGCCGCACAGATCTAAGCCACTAATGGAGCTCCCGAGGGTTTTAATGGCAGTAATGGTCAGCATGGTCACCAGAGATAAGCTGCTGAACCTGGCAAAGAGGCACAGACCATTGTCATTCAGAACTGCCTCTGTGCATCTATTCCCATATCTCTCTCTTTTTATTTTTTTTTTAAATATCTTTTACACACATACATACAGGAGAGCATATAACTTATTACAATATAAATATTACAGGCTGGCAGAGACTTAATAGACTTCTATTTTCCATCATTTTCTAATGTTAAGAGTTAATAACTTATTAGACCCATCTCTTATTTAGATTTATTTAATTTGTCAGTGTCAGTGGCTCAGTAGGTAGCACACTCACCTCTGAGGCTGGGAGATCAGAGGGCTGTGGGTTCAGTTCCCACATCTGGCACTTGGGTTAATATCCAGTACTGACACTGTAATGCAGCATGAGAGGGGTGCTGCATTTCTGAGGTGCCGTCTTTCGGATGAGACGTTAAACCGAGGTCCCATCTGCCTGGATTGGTGGTAGTTCAGGAGGATGTTAAAGATCCCATGGCACTTATCGAAAAGAGTAGGGGAATTTCCCCGGTGTCCTGGCCATATTTCCCTCATTCACTAAAAATACCACCAACAGCTTAATCTGGTTCAAGGTCAGTTGGCATTCATCTGTATCCCCCTTCCCCGGGTCGTGCCTGAAAATAGGCAGGATTTGTCTAGTGCACTTACCCGGTCAACAAAAGCTAAAATAATAAAAAAAAAAAAATCTCACTCGAATGTTAATTGACCTGTTCCCATTGAATGTGATTCTTTTGTAGGGACTGGATGAAGGTTGAAGACAATTCGAATTAAAACCTTTTGAAGCAGTTTTCAAGGACAAAAGTCAGGATCAGTGGATGTTATATAGTGTACCCACTTTTGCCATTTCATTGCAGTAGTCGTCTTACCCCCATGTTCCATATTGAAGGTCTCAGCTTTGTACATATCGGACATTGTTTCCATTCTTGTATAGCTGGAATCAGGGACGTCATCCAGCATCTAGTAATTGTTTTCTTTGCAGCTGTATAGCAAATTGGTAATATTGTACGTCCCCACTGGGGGGAGTAGTCCAGGAAAATCCCCACTAGAAATTGTTCAGCTGTAATTTCAGTTGACTCAGAAAATAATTTTGAGAGCTCGTTTTGGAATGAAATCCAGAACGGCACAATATGAGAGCATTGCCAAAATATATGCCCCAGGGTGGCAACCGAACATGCACAGCCTCTCCAGCACCTCCCATATTTCTCGGGGAGATATTTCTGCAGGATGGAAGGAGACATTTCCATGAAAATTCCCTCCTGGGGGGATATAACAGATTTTATTTCAGTCATTGAGGATCGAGTCCAGTCGGTCATGGTAATCTCTGTTTCTAAGTCCCTGTTCCATCCATTCAAGATGGAGGCTGTAGATGATGGAAGACTGTTTCTCGGGGCTCTGTATGTGATACCTATTAAGTGCGAACCCAGGTTACCTTTTATAGCTTCTGTAAAGAGCTTAAGTAGGTCCGCATAGGGGAAGGTAGGGAAGGCTGAATGATTTTGGTACGTAATATATGATTTCGTAGCTGGAAGTAACGAAATCTATCGGAGGTGTTAAGGTGATATTGAAGTTGGAGTTCATCAAAAGGGATGATCCCTTCCTTTCTCAGGAATTGAAACACATGGATGAACCCCACAGATCTCCACTGAGAAAAGGTATGATCCATGTATGTTGGGACAAAACTTTCGTCTTGTGATATCACTTTACAGTACTAGTATACAATCGATAGAGTACCAGAGTGCCTCAGTTTTTTCCATATTTTATAAGGTTGCGATGTGATACCTGTTAAAGCTGAGGGGTTAAGCGATCTCCCTTCGGAAGAAAACAGGATCTTTTTTATATCAAAGAGGTCATTTAAATGAAACTCTATTTTTCCAAGGGGAGGAATAGGAATCAGTCAGCCACAACATCACTATTCTAAGAAAAGAGGCTTGGGCATACAAATTCAAGTCTGGGAGGTTCAATCCACCCTGAGAAAGGGGAAGTTTTAGGATAGAGAGTCTAACTCTCGGCTTGTTTTTCCGCCATATAAAGTGTAATATAATGTTATTCCAGGATTTAATGTAATATTTCGAGAGGAAGAAAGGGATAGTTTGAAGCAAATATAAGATCCGAAGGAGGATATTGGTTCATGTGATAGAGATTCGTTGGTGTAAAGGAAGGAAAGCTGTGTCTCACCTTTCCAGGTCTGCCTGGATTTGTGTTGTGAGAGGTTCATAGTTACTGAGCTCGAGTACTTCGAGATCAGATGGGATATGACGTCCCAGATATTTTATTTTGGTTGATCGCCATTTGAATGGAAATAATTTTTTTATTGATTGGGGAGGGGAGTAATTAAATGACAGTATTTCAGTTTTATTTACGTTTAGTTTGAAGTCAGATATTTTTTCGAATTGGGTTAGACTCTTACAGGCCTCAGGGATAGACTGGGAGGGAGTTAACAGTATTAACAATATATCGCCCACGAATAGACTAATTTTATGTTCTTGGTGTCCTATTGGTATTCCTTCGACCAGAGGGGAATTTTGAAGAAGGGCCACCAGGAGTTCTAGGAATAAGGTGAAGAGGTATGGGGATAAAAGGCAACCCTGTCTAGTTCCTCTTCCCATAGGTAGTGGGGGAGATAAGGATCTGTTAACTCGAATGTATGCTCGCGAGGATTTGTATAGATTAATTAAAATTGCGATGAACTGTGGAGGAAATTGAAAATAGCTAAGGGTGTCCCATAGAAAGGGCCAGGAGACCCGGTCGAACACCTTTTCTGCGTCTAGTATTCCCAGATATCTCATACGCTACCAGACTTAGGAGGAAACAGTTTGATGAGGTACGAGTGACACTCCGCTACCTTAACATACCCCATACCATCCAATTTCTAGCCAAACTACAAATTGTACAGGACAGTAAGGTTTACATTTTTACAGATCCCTCTGATGCTGGGAAGTGGGCGGCGAAGATGGCGGCTGCCAGAAAAGCCATGAGGAGCGCTGAGGCCAAAGATGGAGAAGAAGAACAGGGTACTTGAGAACTGTGATTCTGTACTTTTTTTTTTCTCTCCCTTTAAATAAAAGTAACTGCAGTGGGTATTAAATTTATATCTCTAGCCTTAGCACTCAGAAAATGTTTTTCCTCAGTACTGCTCTAACGGTTCATCCTTAACATCTTTACATTTGCATGTTTAAAAGTTGGAAAGAATAAGGAGAACACTTGGAGGAGCGTTATCTTAGATCGCTAGTTGTGATCAGGTTCTGAATCGCACTTCTCCAGGTACTGAAAATAAAATGGGCAGCTTCAGAGTTAATGAGTTGCCCACAGTTAAGAGGGCATTTTCATAATTAAAATAATAATAATACTTTATTTGTTGTGCGCCTTTCAGGCATCAAGGCGCAGTACAATAAGACAAAAAAATACAACAAAATCAACATCATAAAAACAGTAATAATCAGCAATTGATACAGCCATACACTTTTACCCAGAGAAAAGATTTCAAAGCCTGTTTAAAACTCCCCACAGTCGTGCACTTCCTAATCCAACAGGGTAGAGAATTCCAAAGGGAGGGGGCCGCAAACATAAAACACAGCCCCAGCAGATTTTAAAATACCCTTGAATCTCTAGCAACCCCTCGTCAGCTGAGCGGAGCGGTCTTACAGGGTGGTAAGGAATTGGTTCTTTCAGGTAATCGGGGCCCAGTTCATACAGGGCTTTGAAAGTCAGTGATCCAACCTTGAAGGTGATCCACCATTGGACTGGCAGCCAGTGCAGTTCCCGCAGCACCGGTGTAATATGGGCAGATCTAGGAATACCCACCAACAATCGTGCTGCGGAATTCTGCACCAGCTACAAGCAGCGGATATCAACCCCTGGTAGCCCAAAGTAGAGCGAGTTGCAATAGTTAAGGCGCGCGGTCACAAAGGCATGGATTAAAGTTGGCAGATCACCAGACGGAACAATGTGCTTGATCCTAGCGATGTGTCTTAGATGGTAGAAAGATGTCTTAACCACAGCTGACACCTGAGACAGAAGTGTCAGCCCCGCATCCAGAATCACTCCTAGGTCTCGCACCTGTTCAGAGACCTGTAGCTCGACATCCCCTAGGAACACTCCAGATGGGGAGCCGGCCCCAGGTCCCCCATCCGGCGATCCGAATTCAAAACCAACACCTCCGTCTTCCCAGAGTTCAACTTCAGCCAACTGGACCTCATCCAATCCTGGATTTCATTGAGGAAGCTATTAAATAGCGAGACGGCTCCTTCCTGGCTGGGAGCAAAAACCAGGTATAGCTGGGTATCATAGACATAGCAATGAAACCTCAGCCCATACCATCTCACAATGTCTCCGAGGGGAAGCATATACACCACAAACAACATGGGGGACAATATAGAGCCCTGAGAAACCCCACAAAGCAGAGAGATGGGATCAGAGCTAAAAAACTGAAACCACCCTCTGAGTTCTTCCGGTGAAGTATGAGGTGAACCATCTGAGGACCACCCCAGAAAGCCCACAAATACATCTCAGGTGCTCAAGTAGTACCCCATGGTCAACGGTGTCAAATGCTGATGACAGATCTAATAGTACCAAAATGGACTGTTTTCTCCGGTCTCTCGCCATCAGGAGATCATTGAGCACCCGGACCAGCGTGGTCTCGGTACTATGCCTCTTTCGAAAACCTGATTGGAGAGGCTCATAGGTGCTATGGATGGTCTGGTGGTTCTCCAACTGGGTCACCACTATTTTCTCGATCACCTTCCCCACAAAGGGGAGATTCGAGATAGGCCTGTAGTTAGCAAGAGAGTCTGGGTCCAAAGAAGCTTTTTTTTTTTTTTTTTTATTTAAAACATTTCATTTTTACATTTCAGCTTTCATATTTACTGACATTCATTCTAAGTAAAATGCCTTTTTTACAGAAAAAAGAATACATTCCAATACTAACATTGCTATTTCCTGATATATTCTTATTACACTCCTTGATAACAATTAATCTCAACATTATTTTAAGATTAAAATTAACCACAAAAATAACTAAAACCTTTAGGGGACAGATAGCAGCATAGGGAGAATAGAAAACAAAGTTAAGGGAAACATGAAAGAGGGGAGAAGGAGAAAAACATTACAATTTATTCCATTATATCTTTATATAAGTCCCATCGAGTCCACCTGTTCATATAAGAATTTATACAATGGTCAGCAGCAAAAGTAATTCTCTCCATTGTTGGAATTTGATGAACTATTTGCAGTCAGTCCTTAGTCTGTGGTATGGACTGCTGAAGCCATTTTTTGGTAATGGCCTTCAAAGCAGCTACACATAATACAGCCCATAAATAATGCCCTTCCTTCCCTTTGATTTCGGAAGGGTATACTCCCAGTATTATATTTTATGGGCCTACCCTAATATCTGTTCCAAATATTTTATTAAGATGGTTCTTTACCTCTTTCCAATATGTCTAAAGTGAAGGGCATCTCCAAAAAATATGTGCCATGTCCGCCTCCAAACAGCCACATTTTCTCCAGCATTCTGCACTATTTCTCAGGCCCATTCTAAACTGCCTGCATGGGGTTAAGAAGTATCTGACTTTAATTTTCCAGGCAAATTCTTGCCAATTTGGGGAAGATGTAGTACGCCAGCTGCCTGTAAACACCAGGCACCACTGTATTTGGTTTAAACGTATTCCCAATTCCTGCTCCCAACGTTTTTGTATAGAGTATGTATTATATGTTCAGTCAGCTATTAGATTCCAATAATGCATTGTTATTGCTCCCTTGCCATGTGATGAGCCCCAAATAAGTTCAATTACTTTGGGGAAAGGTCTAAGATTATCATATTGTGAGTCATTTTGCAACCTAGCATTAATATAGCCCTTTAATTGATAATAATATAAAAGGTCTTTCTCTGTCCAACCATATAGGGACTTAGTACTTTCAAATGAAATAATTGTATGTCCTTGAAGTAGCTGCCAAGAGGCATATACACCCCTATCCATCTGCTTTTAGTACCAATTTGAAAACTTAGCTGGGGTAAACCATTTATCTGCAGACCACCAAGTATATCTCCAGGTATTCCTACCTGTATGACCCCTTCTGATACCTTGATACCAGCCATTCAAGGCCGCCATGACTGAAGACAGTGATGTTCCCAAATCAGAAGGTCTGCCGTGTGGGTCAAACAGCTTAGAACATAGCTGTGTCTTACCTGTCTGATGTAGTTCAGGTTGTTGCCAGTGTGCCCTGTACTTCTGGTGGGCCCATAGCAATGCAGTTTTCATTTGAACCGTAATCCAGTAATCTATTATATGTGGACAGGCTCTCCCCCTCCTCTTGTTTTAGTAGGTACAATGTTTTTTTTTTTTTGCTATTCTGGGACGCTTATTTCCCCATATGAAGGCCATGACCCATTTTTGCCAACTATTAAATTCCTTTTGTGGAACTGTGCATGGGACTGTTTGAAATAGGTATAGGAGCCTCAACATTATATTAGTTTTAATTATTTGTAATCTAGAATAAAATGGAAATGGTATACAATTCCATCTCTGTAAGTCTGCTTGCAGTTGTTTGATCAAAGTTGGGTAATTATCTACATATAATGTTGGGGATTTACCTACTCTAACTCCCAGGTATTTAATAATCTCACTATCCCACTTCATAGGGTATTTTGATTTTATATCTTCAGGGACTGTAGCAGATATCACTAACACCTCCGTCTTTGACCAATTTAAAGTATAACCAGAAAGAGATGAAAATCGCTTAATTTGTTTAAAAACCTCTGGTAAGGATTCTGCTGGATTCATCAAATACAATAGGACATCGTCCGCATAAAGGGCCATTTTGTGATTGGTATGTCCCATAGTTACACCAGCTATCCCTTCGTTTACCCGTATACTCTGTGCTAGGGGCTCTATGTACAGAGCAAAAAGTAAAGGAGATGGGGGACAACCCTGCCTGGTGCCTTTCTCAGGCATGAAGGAGCTGGACATGTGTCCATTGGCACTAATATATGCTGTGGGGTGGGTATATAATTTGGATAGAAAACTCAAAAAGTGGGTGGGAAAGCCAAAACCGGCCAGGGCACCCCACAAAAATGACCAAGATACTTGATCAGAAGCCTTTTCGGCATCTAGACTTATCGCATATGCTGGAGTTCCCGACTTTTGTAAATGTTCGATTATATCTACCGACCTCCTAATATTATCAAAAGTTTGTCTTCCAGGGACAAATCCTGTCTGATCTAAATTAATTATTTCTGGTAGTATTTTTTCAAGCCTTCTGGCCATTAACCCTGTTAATATTTTATAGTCTTTATTTAATATGGAAATTGGTCTGTATGAAGAACATATAGTGGGGTCCCTGGCCGGCTTCGGCAAAACTGAAATGATGGCCTGGGTCCAGGATGGAGCGCAGCTACCCTCGTTCTCCCATAAGGAATTGTGTGCATTTCTTATTAGGAGTATAACAACCTCCCTGAATTCTTTATAGAATTTATTTGGCAAACCGTCTGTGCCCAGACATTTTCCTGCCTTGAGGCACGGTCTCCCCTTCTGTATCTCTCCCACTGAAAATGGGGAAGTTAGGGTCTTCTGTTGTTGTGTAGAAATTTTGGGTAAACGAAGGGGTGCCAGATATATTTCAGTCACCTCAGGAGCGGGATTTGCCCCTTTACTATATAATTTCGTGTAAAAGTGTTTAAAAGATTCGGCTATCCCTTCCACCTTGAATTGCCAGGTCTTGGTTTTTGTGTCCATTATTTTTGGAATGCATGTTTTGGCCTTCTGCTGTCGAAGCCTACAAGTTAGAAGTCTCAACGCCCTTGAGGCCCTCTTCATAATATCTTTGGCGTAAATAAAGCAACTTTTGTTGGACTTGGTAATCGAGTATATCTAGCAACTCTCTTTTTAGCTTTTTCAACTGCATCCCTCTACCCCTGTCTAGTTGCTGCTGCTGTTGACATTCCAAAATGGTTGTTTGGTCCTGTAACTGCACTTTTTTCTTTCCCTCAGTTTTTTATTTCTAGATGAGATCTCTATGAATTTGCCATGCACTATAGCTTTCACTGTATCCCATAAAATCCCTGGGGATATTTCAGAGTCACTATTATCCTTTACAGCTTGTTCTATTACCTTTTCTATTGTCTCTTTAGTCTCCTCCTCATGTATCAACGAGAGATTCAATCTCCAGAAAGTTTGTTATGCCTAATAGGGCCTAACTTAAGTTTCAGATAAATTGGTGAATGGTCCGAAAGTACCATATCCCCCAACCAAGAGTCAGAGCACAGAGCTATGGAGTCTCTAGGTAGTAAAAAAATAATCTAGTCTTGAATACGACTTATGGGCCAATGGAAAAAAATGTGTACTGTCTACTTCTTTTATGCATCTGTCTCAAAATGTCCACGAGACCTAATTTCCCCATTAATTTCACCTCTTAGCTATCCCACATTCCTGTCTGGCCACTCCACCAGATGAGTCCAAATGAGCGTTAAGCCTCAAATTTAAATCCGCCTCAATAACTAGATGGCCCTCTGCCCATTCAGTTATTCTAAGAAAGAATTACCTGTAGAAGGAAAAATCGGAACCTGGAGGGGCATGCAGTGAGACCAAAGAGACTGTGGTACCATTATGTTTACCCTTTACACCTGCATAGCAACCATTGCAATCTTTAATGGAATCACACACTTCAAATGGGCATTTTTCCGGGTCAAAATTGCAACACCACGCCATCTGCCTTTCTTATATGATGATGACAGAACTGACTGGAAGCCAAACTTTTTAAGTTTATCATGCTCTTCCTTGTTTAAGTGGGTCTCTTGGAGTATTATGAATGATGCTTGCTATTTTCGCAAGAAGGACATTGTTCTGCTTCTTTTAATTGTATGCGTTACACCATTTACATTAAAAGACAAAGTAGTAATCTCAGAGATATCCATTTTCTATTTGGGTTATTTGGTAATTCTTAAAACTCCCCCTGTTAGTATGTTCATATTCCCAGCTCTCCCTTTTCTCCCTCAACATACTCTTCAGAACAGCTGCAGCCATGTCCCCATCACATCTAACAAACTCAAATCTTAATAAACAATACCACATCAAAACCATGGATGTGGAAACAATTGAAAAACTGAAACAGCAACTGTTTGAACTTGTGCTTCCAAATGTGGAAACCCCTTAAGTGCACCCAGCAGGGGTTCCTAGCTCCAGTGATCACCCTGTACTGGAAGAACACCGGAACGAGGAGTGTTTTTACCACACCAAGTGTGATACTCCTCGAGAGCCTAAAAGAGTGTTAGCAGGCTCCTAATTACACTGAAAAGTGTATATAATAGTTGACGTCACTTAACCAATTCAGCCAGAGAGAGAGAGAGAGAAAAAACATAGACAAACTTTGTTCAAATAAGGCAAAGTGTTGTATCCCTCCCCCCTCAAAAAAACCCACAGTACTTTTTTAAATATGAATAAACGACAATACTGCCTTTGTTCAAATGCTTAATTGTGCCTAAATGTAGTGAAGACTGTGCTAGATACAAACTAAAAGATCGCTATTTTTAAATTCAGTGAATTCCCTCTGGTAACTGCATTAAGCAAACTATACGTTTCGAGTTAGGAGAAAGAAATTATGTCCAAAGGGAAAAGCACCCCACTCAAAACTAGCATATGTCTTCATACAAAAGTCTTGCACACATATAGCTCAGTCCAGGTTTTTAATCTCAGTTCCCAAAGGCTAAGCCAGGTAGGAGAAATTGCGCTCTAAAAGCACCGACCTGTTTTCCTCCTACAGATGATTCTCAACATCGTGCCATGAGGCAGCAGCACTACCTTCTTGAGGAGTCCAGGGGTTTGTGATCAATCTCGAGAGTCCTTCTGCAGGCCTTCACGGTTCTCCTGTAGCTTCTGGATCAAGCCTCTCATCGCTTGAAATCGCAGTTGCTGACGTCTTCCCGCCGTGTCCTCTCTTCCTTCTGCCCGTTGAGATTGCCCCGTCCGTAGAGCGCTCTGAAGACTTCTGGAAAATTGAGTTTTTAATAAGGGAGGGCTGTGACTCCATCAGGCCTTTTTCAGTTAGCACCCCTCTGGTTTCCTCTGGTGTGTCGTACGTTTTAGGACCTTCCGGCCAAAAGACCCTGATTTTTGCAGGATAGGGCGTATGAAAACGGAGCCCCTTGGTTTTTAGCAGTTTGATTATGTCTGCGTATTGAGAGCACTGCCTTTGGATCTCTTGTGGATAATCATGGTCAAAATACAGTCTATGGTTTAGGTACATAACTTCCTTCTGCTTCCATGCCCTTGTCAGTATGTCTTCCTTTATTTTGTAACTGTTAAATTTTATAATTATAGATCGTGGCTTGCTCCTTCCTCCATGGGCCTTGGCTGAAGAGCCCTATGTGCTCTCTCAGTGTTCGGTATGTATTCTGTAGGCAATTGCAGGACGTCCATTAATAAATCAGTAAGGAAATCTGCCATCCGACCAGTTTCAGTACCCTCAGGGAGGCCATACAATCTAATATTCTCCCGTCTTGAGCTACTCTCCAGATCAATGCACTTTTCGTGTAGTTTCTCTGTCTGGGCTATTGGCGCTTGCATTATCGTCCCTGTTTGAATCGCGCCTTCCTCAGTGTTTGTAATTCGCTCTTCAGCTGTCTCCAGTCACTGCTCCAACCCAGATAGGTTTTGATCTAAGTTTCTAAATTCCAACCTTGTCTTGGCTGTCATCTCTCGAATTTCCTTGAAGAGTTGTTCAAAGTGAGCGTGAGATAAATGCTCTGTTTCTTCTTCCGTATTGACTGCACTAGCAGGAGAAGGGCTGCGATTCGGCCTTCCAGTGGGTAAGCTCGATCTCCTTTCATCCTGCAGGTCAAACTTGTTTTTCGGCTTATCCCAACCTGCTTTATCTTTATTTTGATTTGTTGACGCAATTTTCTTGTATTTTGATGCAGTGTTGTACAAATTTTATCTTTTTGAGCTAGTGGGGTAGGGAGCTCCACTCACTCGCCTTCTGCCGGCTCCATGACATCACCGGAAGTGCTCCAAAGAAGCTTTCTTCAACAAGGGTGTCACCACCGCCTTTTTCAAGGAACAGGGATATTCACCCGAGTCAAGGGAGCACCAGACTATCTGTGCTAGAACCGGGAGAATGGACTCCCCACACCCCATAATCAGGGATATCGGACCCGGATCTAAACTACAGCATGTAGAGCACATCCCTTGGACAATCCGCATAACTTCCACAATTTCCGGGCGGTCAGAGGTACTCCAGGAAAACGAAGGGGTGGCGACCAAGCCCTGATCACCAGCAACATGCACAGAATGTGTCGAGTGGATCTCTAACCTAATGTCCATCACCTTATCAGCGAAGAAAAGGGTTAAACCCAATCTGAGGCAACTTAAGCTTACAAGGTTATAATGTCAGAAGTTAAGAAATGTTAGTAAAGAACAACTAAGTACGTATATAGAAATGTTTTGATTATGTATAGGGGACCGCATGACACCAGTAGCCTTTAGGGGCAAGAGATGAATAGTTACACATGACAGGAATGAAAATGATGTTAATAGTCATGTGCTCATGGGCTGTAATGCCACAGTATACAGTAAAAATGTAAAGGGTTATATGTCAGTACACACATGGTTTCCCTCCTAAAGAGGTATTAAGTAAGGGACACTGACTCCTATATATCACATATATCATGAATGAAGTATTTTTTTCTTTAAGTATGTATCGCATTGGTTGTTCCTTGCAAGGGACATTATGTATGTATACAATGTACTATGCAAAATGAATAAAATATAAATAAAAAAGAAGTAATTGAGGCATACAGTATAGGTAGTATTGACTAGTTGTCAACTATGTTGTCTTGCATATTGTTACCAGTGAGGAATAATATATAAGCAAGCCAGCTGGAGTCTTTGGTAAGCCAAACTGTTTTCGTTATATAAAAACGGTGTCAGTTTGCATTTGAAACAAACACAATGATTAATGCCATTGTCCACAATGCAGTGCAGTCTTTATTTGAGAAAGTGCTTTTCATATAAGCTAAATCTCAAAATAGGTCACATGATTATGCAATACAGAACTGAGGTGAACACTATGCAAGAGAAAAAAAATCGGTGTAGTTATGTTCAGTAGCAACAGCATGTTATCAACTCAAAGATTTGGGGCCCTGTTCACAGAAATGTTTTTCCCATGCTAAGCCTATGGCACTGTGATTTAGTGGCTACAGCACCGGCTTGGCAACTAGGAAATGACAGTTTCACACTCCATCAGACCCAAATGCTGACTGCGTAACCTTTAGAAATCACATAACCTCCTAGTGCTTCAGGTCACCCAGCTGTGGAAATGGGTAGAAAGATCACACTGAAAATAGTACATTGCGACCGGCCCGGTGGCGCTGAGGGCTGAGGCACTAGACGCCACACCTCGCGCTGCGCCGGCGACCCGGGTTCGGGAACGGACTCGGGTGGCCGGGGGTCGGCAGTGGGGGAGGGAGGATCGAGCGCCCCAGCGGATGCTCTCTCAAGGTGGGAAACCAAGAACGCCTGCAGCCCACATCACTGTGAGCCGGTGGAAGCACCGACAATAGAGGGATGGAGGCGGCTCCATGTAACGGAGTCGGGAGGGGGACGCTCGCCGACGCGATGAGTGCTCTGGCATGCGCTGCAAGACGCCAACACTCAGGACTTACGCCCCAGCGTCGACGTCCTGTAGAGGAAGGGACGTAAGTGAGAAACGGAAAATTCCTCCGCAGCCCTAGATGAAGGCCGCCTAAGTCCATCCGACCACCTACAGGACAGACCCCACTGTGCAAGGAGAGGAGGACGGCACTCTAGGGCAGATCCCTAAGGTGGGCATGGGAGACATGAGCGGACGGAAGGAGGGGGCTCCGGAGGTAGGAAGGAGGATAAAGAAAGAAAGTAAAAAAAAAAAAAAAGAAAATGGTACATTGCATCTCTTCTGCGCTATCCTTGGTAAATAAATTGTAAAAATAAAAAAAATATACTTTTTTGTGTAATGGGCCCCAAGTAAGAACCCAGAGACAAAAACTAGAATTCACTCGAGTAAAAAAGTCAGATACTTTACTAGCCACAGAAACGTAAGTGGAAAAGAGCTTAGAAATCATATGCAAAGGAAAAAAGAAATATACTTTTAACTGGATTTGAAGAAGAAACAGATTGACATGGGGAGAGGGAGAATGTTTGTTACAGATGATGGGTACTACAGAGTAAAATGCTCAGCTTCTAGTAGTGTAAAGGGAAGGAGAAAGGACAAGAACTAGAAAAACAAGGGAGCAAAGTAGGAGTTTACTGGGTCAGAGGACGATGTGGAGGCAAGTACATTGCAAATTTTGTATACAGTATTCGTTTGGGTGGCAGAATTTATTTATTTATTTTTTTGCCTCCCGTGTTTTGTCCCATGGTCCCTCCCTATGACATGGGCAGTGCCTCTATCAGCCTCACATGCACAGAGCTTCCCGGCAATGAGAGCAAGTTCTGTGTCCCAGCGGCAGAGGTCCCTGCATCCCTGGAACCAGCCACGAACCCTCCCTGACTGAAGCACGCTGGCACTCATCAGTCACCTCGGCCAGGCCTGCCTCACGACACAGTGACCCAAGCTTACTCCTGAACCTGAATCACCTGCCCGGCAGCAAAACGTGCTGCCGCTGGACTACTGAGGCGATCCTTGGCAGATTTGTAAAGGCCAGGAGGAAGATTTGAAACAACAGAGAAAGAAATGGGGAAAGAGTCACTGACAGCTTCTAAGGATGGGAGTAATACTGTATCTCTCAGGTTTGGGGGAAGATGTTGACAGCTGTGTTCTAACCATACATGGGTCTAAAAAGTTTGAATTTGGGAAGGCCATAGAAAGTGAACCCTCTTTAATAGTGAGAGAAGCTAAAGGCATGGACTGTTGCTGTCAAATATGTTCCTTCACTGGCCAAAACTGTGCAGGCCAAAGTGGTTCTGGGAGGCAGGACTGTGGAGGCGATCGAAGAGGACTAACAAACCCTTTTCTCAGTTTGTAGGGAACAGACTACAGATCAGGTGGGGCCTCAGATCATTTGGTGGGGGACCCATAGACTTGGAAGGGTTATGGCAGAGGCACTAAGGAACAACATTTGTGTTGATATTCTGCCAGGATGGTATGGCCAGTCGAGAGTAGAAATTAAAGGTGAGGCATGCGCAGGCTCAATTAAAGGCAATACCAATCATGCCGCAGTGAGCTGGTAAATATCTAGAGGGTGTGAAGCTGTGAAAATTCATAGATCTCTGTGGTAGTCTCCCAAGAGTAATAGTGGAGTTAAAAGGGGTTTTGGCTTTGTCTCTCAGAGATATCTTTTGGGACCCCTTACAGACATAGACAGTGCCAGAAGACTGGAAATGGTTAATACTGTATCACCCCTCAGTTCAAGGGAGCGGGTGAGGTCTGACCGAGGTACAGTAGCTGCAGCCTTGCATGAACTTAACATTTTGTTAGCCAACTGATAGCTCAGTAGATGGAATAGAACAGGCTGTTCTCTATCACACAACATGGTGCTCAGTAGATAGATCCTGCTAAAACAACCTTGTGGCCTTCTTTAAGAAGGAAGTAACTAGGGAAGTGGTATAAGGCCATTCAGTAGATGTTGGCTTATCTGAACTTCAGGAGGTCTTAAACGCCATACTCTACAGAAAATGCACTGAGTAAGTACCGCTACATGGGGTCTACAAAGTACAAGAAGTGAACAGCAAATTGACTGATGGGTAGGAAGCAATGAGTAGTGATGGATGGTCACCATTCAGAGTAGAGGAGAGATTTGCTCTAGGTCCTTTGCTCGTTAAAGGAATTTTCTAAGGTGCAGGTACTCCTTACTTATTCTGGTAGCTTGTGTCAATGATAGAGAATGCTAGTTTTTTACATTTTTGGAAAAGCCTGCAAATGGTGGGAAGGGATCGTAATTTGGCCCTGACAAGGTGGTCAGCCAATCCCTTCCACTTCCCTATAGCTTAGATTCGTCCCACACTGAAACATGTAATGACGTGTCCTCAGGAATAGCCCAGTGGCGAGTGTCATAGGAGTCAGTGGGGCTGATGTTTCATTAATTTTAAATGCACATTAATGGCTAAAGTGTCTTCAGTTATTCAGGAACAGCAAGGCATACGTACCAGGACGAGGTCAGGTCTAGGGCCTTTTTTATTTTTTATATTACTTTTTTGGTTTGGTGTCAGTTTTTAGAGTTAGTCAGTGATGGGGTTTTTCTTGTGCTTCATTGAATATTCAAGGATGATCGCCGCTGTGCTCCAGCGATGTGTGGGACTTCACCCAGAACTCCCCAGGCCCACCATCAGGGATTGCTCTTTCTCCTTGATGGGCCTTTGTGGTGATTTAGTCAACCATCCAGCACAGACACTTGGGGGTCTCTGCTGGTCACTAATCTGGGTTGCATCATTGTAGTGGTATCACAGGTAGCAGTTTGTTTCATCCCACTCAGTGGCACATCAGCCAGGGACACAGTGAGAGGCTCGAAGCCTCGTGGCAGGAAATGTCCAGATAGTGGTGATGTAATGTGTGGGGAACCCATAGCCACAGAAAGGCAGAATGATCCACAGTATTTACTGGTACTTCAGGTGAGTCAATCGGAGGACGAAGTTGATAGCAGAGGGGGAGGGCAGTCCACCCCCTCGTTGGGGCTGCTTTCAAGAGTAACTGCATTTTTTGATTTTGTTTTTAAATCGGGCTTTCTTATTGGCCAGGGACACAGTAGAAGGCTCAAAGCCTTATGGCAGGAAATGTCCAGATAGTGGTGTCATAATGTCGGCATCAAGCATAGGGTCGTTGAGCCAGCGATGTATGGGTGGTCCATAGCCAACATAAATGAAGAAGGATCTACAGCATTTACCGACACCTGATGTGAGTCAGGAGAATCCTCGGGGCTGGAGTTGATAGCCAGGGGGAGGGCAATCCACAGCTCTCATCCAGGCTGCTTTCTAGGGTTATGGATTGTGTAAAATCAGGCCTTTTTATTGGCCAGGGATGCAGTGGAAGGCTCGAAGCATTGTGGCAGGTAATGTCCAGATAGTGGCGTGTAATGTCGGCATTGAGCACAGAGTCATTCTGCCAGCAATATGTGGGGGATCCACAGCAATTACTAACACCTTAGGTGAGTCAGGGGAGTCTACGGGGCTAGAGTTGGTAGCCAAGAGGAGGGCAGTCCACAGCTCTCATTGGGGCTGCTTTCTAGGGCAGTTGAGTTTTTAAAGAGCCACCGACGCCTGGAGAAGAACTTTTAAAAACAAAATATTTGGACACACAAAGGGACTTACTTTTCTCATTAGTTCTGTATTTCTTATCCCCATTATTTATTACTGAGGTCATGTGCATGAAAACAGGATAGTTGCTCTTGAGGGTTCATCAGCTCCTATTCCTTCTTCCCAACCTGATGGCTTAATGCTCTGCTTTTGACATCACAATTATTCCCATGGCAACAGACTGTGATGTCAAAATAGAGCACTATAACTTCAAGTAGAGAATAAGCTAGAGACAGATGAACTCTATGGGATAAAGATCTTGTTTTATGGCAATTTCTCCAAAAATAAATAATGAAGAGGAGAAAGCAGTAGAAGATATCTGAAATACAAGCTGAATAGTGTCTAAATATTATGTTATCTAAAGTTTTCCCAGTGGCATCAGCTGCTCTTTAAATCGGACCATTTCAATTGGCCCAATCAACAGAAATCACACTGTCGCTCACTGGGGACCAAGGGGCAAGAGCAGGAGTGATTCATCGGCTAAATGGCCAGAGTCAGCCTCTTTTATTTATTTTTTTTTTAATTTCTATTTTTGTTTCGCACAGCCAACAGGGATTTACCCCATATCACCCCTGCCCCGAGGGGCTGAGAGAGGAGGGGGGTAGGACATGGTAATCCAGAGAACCGGGTTGGGGGGGGGACGAACCGGGAGCCAGGAATCTAACTGCTCGGCCTTAGGAATTTTCTGTCTTAGTTCTCCCTGGTGATGTGGACGTGCAGTGTCCATGGCAAGCAGCAACGTGTGACAACATCTGTTACAACCACCAGTCCTCGCACTGCTGAGACTCACTGGTTTACTGACTCCCTGGCTACAGTCAGGAGTCAGAATATTGCCAGGAGTTTGTACCCACCAATCCAGTGGAGGAGAGCTGTCCACCAGACCCTGTACCCTTCCCCCCCTTCCACCTGACCCGCTGCTCCGGCTTAACTCCCAAACCTGTATCATTGCCACTGCGAGCAGTAACACTACTGCTGTGCCGGCGGGTTGGCTACAGTAGGTCTCCTTGAAGCTGCACTCAGCTCTTGCCCTATTTAAACAGTATCCTCTGGCCCAAAAGGATCTGCACACCTTCCAAGAGCTAGCATGTTTGAGTCAGCATCAGGGAAATGTTCAGACTCCTCACCATCTTTCGATGTGGCACCTTCAAAAACAGGTGTGCAAAGAAAAACATAAGCATTCTCGCTTCAGGTCCGTGTTTGGGGGGTTGTTCAGTGTGGGGTTTGGAGCACTTCTGCTGCCTTGGTCTTGGAGTCTGACACTTGCCCGCGGCTTTCTGACACCAGCAATGATTGCAAAACCCAAGGTCCTCCTTTTCCTGTCCGAGGGACCCCCTGCCCCTCCCGGCAAGGCTATCATGGTTCACAAAAATCTGACTCTTAAGATTTTGCAGAGAGAGGAACTGTATGGACAAGACCTCTTTCGTGTTCTGTTTGCTGGCTGTTCTATTTTTGTGTTCCGTTTGCTGGCTCATCTGTTTAACTCTAACAAGCATGACATGGGGCTTTCTTACATGTTTCTTTCCAGAACCCAACCCTAGGGACCTTGGTACAAAAAGCTTCTTTGCCACTTCAGGGTCAATTTACCATGAAGGACCCCTTTTGAGAAGAGTCTGAATGCTGGGTTTCATTGTTCTCATGATTTGGCAGCCATCTGCTTAGACGTAGCAGTTTACTTAACCTACGCATCCTGGACTGCCATGAAGTGGCTGGGTCATCTCGTGCCTAAATTGGACCAAGCTAAATGTAACGATAAAGCCAGCTGTAAGCTCCAGCATAATCTGGACAGGGCAGTGGCTTGCCTTTTAGAGGCAGTGCTGGAGTCTGCCACCCTAGCCTGCCAGAGATCACAATGGTCCTATCTCAAAAACATTTGTATGTACCCCAGGGCCATTGGCCAGGTGACTTGGAGTCAGATAGCTCATCTGCCCTTCAACGGGTTTAGCCTCTTCAGAGATCACCTAGGGCAGTCCATTGA
Organism: Neoceratodus forsteri; assembly: GCA_016271365.2. Lineage (NCBI taxonomy): Eukaryota > Metazoa > Chordata > Ceratodontiformes > Ceratodontidae > Neoceratodus > Neoceratodus forsteri. The sequence continues at coordinate 504,305,944 of CM057455.1, forward strand.
GGACCTTTTGGACATTAATCAGCTGTACTGCCCCAATCCTCTAGGGGTCGTAAGGGTGGTATGCTCTCCTTTCAGGGTAAGGGCCAAGGTGCCCAGTCCTTTCATGGACATCAGGGTTTCAAACCCAAAGGTGACTGCAACTGGGAAAGCAAGTTCCATGGAGACAAAAAAACAATCAGGTGCCCCTAAGGGCAGGGCAGCCTACAAGTCTTCTAACTGAGGATTTGCTAGTCCATCCAAAAATCAGACCATTGGGAGAGTACTCATTGATTCATTTTATTTATTTATTTTTTATTTTTACTTCGTTTTTGTTGACCGGGTAAGGTGCACTAGCCATAGAAATGACTATTTTCAGGTACGACCCGGGAGAAATACAGGAAATAAAACATCTTTACAAAAGACGATACAGGAGCATATAGACAATAAGTTCATACAAATATATCAATACAGTGTAAGTAATGGCAAAACAATATGATACACAGTAGAAACAACTGATTTAGCAAGAAAAAATGTAGCAATAGTAAAAATAAAGGAGGGCGGCACAGCAAAAGTCTTAGGCAACATTGTGGCAGAAAACATAAGTTAGGTTAAGTTCCGTGTGTGTGTCAACTGGTAGTCAAGAGGGAAGGAGCAAAGAAAGGAGGTGCTGAGATCGTCAGTTCAGATTGTTCTCTAAATTTCTCTCCAGGCCCACTAAGAGATTATCCCTTGTATTCCCTGGTGTTCTAAAATCCTTCCAAGCTGATAGTGATGCAGAAAACAGTAAGAAATCTGCTGGAATTGCTCCAGTTCTAGAGAGGAGAAGGGGAGAGGGGTCTGCCCCTTATTCTTCCTTGTACGCAAGAAGATAGGCTAGTTCCACTAAGTTCTGGACTCTGCCTGTTTAGACTAATGCATCTTGAAGGTGGATTCAAAATGGAAGCCATGCAGTTCATAATCTAGGCAGTTCAACCAGGTGAGCTCTTAATTTCCATAGAATCGATGGAGGCATACTTCCATGTACACATAGCCCTTCATAACCAGCAGTACCTTCAGTTTGCAGTGAAGGATGCACACTACCAGTACACAGCGCTTCCATGTGGGCAGCATTAGCCCCCAGGGTATTTGCAAATACCATGGTGGTCCTGGCAGTCTACCTGCACCAGAAGGGCATCCGGGCCCACCCTTACCTAGACAGCTGGCTAATATGGGCGAAGACAGTTTACTAGGCCAAGGCAGATCTCCTGCAGGTGACAACCTTCCTTCAGAAACATGTTTTTCTAATCAACTAGAACAAAGTCTGGTCTTGCCGTCCCAGTCTTCCTTGCATTTCAAGGGCTGCTTAGCACAGCCCTAGAAAGGTTTCCCTGTCAGAGGGCAGATGAGTGAGCCTCTGGGACAGCCTGGACTCAGTTCAGGGCTTCTTTCATCCTTGGCTATTTCTTTGCCTTCAGTTGCTGGGAAACATGTTGTCATGCCTGAATTTTGTTCCATGATCCATTGGACATTCTAGATCATTCTAGACATGACCTCTGCGACAATAACACCATTCCCAGTGTCTCTCTGGTGTTCTGCCTCCTCCTCCAACAAATGTTCAGAGGGACCTCCTTTGGTGGAGGAGCAGGGATCACACCCTTAGGGGTATTCAAGGATCTAGGACCAGCTGTCCTGCAAATGGATGCCAGTCTGAATAGCTGAGGAGGCCTTGCTGAAGGGCAGGTGTGGTCAGCAGATAGCTGTGACCATAGTGGTTTGCCTAGCTCTTGCCTTTTCAAAGCAGCTGAATGGAAAGGTAGTTCTAGTCCAGTTGGACCATCACAAGGGCTGTGGCATACATTTGATAGCAGGGAAGAACCAAGAGTTCAGACTTACAACAGGAGATGTGTACCCTACTGCTCTGGGCAAAAAAGTATCTGTTCACAGTAAAGGTCCTTTATCTTCCAGGAGAAAGCAGTCTGGAAGCCAACTGGCTCAGTCACCAACAAATGTCTTGGAGAGGATGGCAACTTTACCAGGAGGTGTAGCTCAGTGGTTCACTGTTTGGGAAAGCCAGTACTGTATATGTTCATGTCCAGAGGCAACAAGCAGCTGCCAAGATGTTGTTTGAAGGTTCCGGACACCCTAGCTGTGAAATAAGATGCTTTTTCCTTCCCTTAGAAGAAAATCATCTCCTTTATGTCTTTTCATCGATACCACTGATTGCCTGGATCATTTGAAAAGTGTGTACCAGCTGAGCACAGCTCTTTCTAGTCCCATACTGGCCTCACCACCCCTGCTTCACGGGTCTCCTGGAGTGGTCAGTGGTTCCACAACACCTGCCAAAAAAGCTGAGACCTGCTTTGGCAGGAGCCAGTCCTGCACTCGACTCTACCAGGCCACACCTGAAGGTCTGGAAGTTCGGTGCCAAAGGTTCCTAGTTCTGGGGTACTCTGAGCCAGTGGTGCACAGACTACCAAAGGCCATGAAGGTGTCCACTTCACAAATCTGTTACAAGGTGTGAGCTACCTTTTTCAGGTGGATCAACAAGAAAGGAGCCCCACCTCTGGATAGTGGGGTCCCCTTGGTTCTGGATTTTTTTTCCAGGAAGGCTTTATGCTAGGCCTGGCTCTAGCTACCTTGCAAGCTCATGCCTTGGTGCTGAAAGCAGTCTTGCTCAACTGTACACAAAGCACATTGGGGTACCATCCACATGTCGCCAGTTTCCTAAGAGCAATGACACTGGCAGACCAAAGGTTCATGAACAAAACCTTCCGTGGGACCTCAGTTTGATGCTATGGGCCCCGAAGAAGGCCCCTTTGAACTGCTGACTCTCCTTAGCTTGCTGTCACTGTCTAAAAAGTTGTTTTTTTTGGTGACGATCACCTTAGCACAAAGGCTGGACAAACTGAGTGCCCTGGAATGTGGAAAGCCTTTGTGCACATTCCATCCCGACATGGTAGTGCTTTCTGTCCTAAGTCTCAGAATGACAAGGTGCAGCAGTTTCACTCTCTAGATGTTTGCAGGGCCTCAAAGCACTACCTGAACAGGACCCGGGACTTTTGCCGATCCTCTTGCCTGTTCATTCTGCTCAAGAGCCCTAAAAAGGTTGACAAGGTATCTTCACTGAAGAAGTCATCTTTGATTGTACCACTGTAGATGCCTGTCATACTGTACTTCTGTATTTGCATATCTTCCAGCGTGTATCTGATTGTACACTTAATCCTACGGAACACTGAGTTAAAAGAAAAAAAGGTATACTCACCTATATTGGTTCTTATTGCATTAAGCAGGAAATCGTGGAGGTCTGTTGAGTGTCAGGCAGGTCAGCCCTGGTGGGTCTTAGAGGACACTGTACAAGGTCAGTAGCCACTTACTGGGTTGTAAGGGCATTGAACTCTTCAGTGGACATTTATGGTCCTCGAGACATTACTATCTGAACTTGCTTCCAAGCCTCTGCAAATGTAGCATTTAGAAGAAGGAGCTACAGGTCGCAGTTCACCTCTAAAAGTAAGTGCCTGTTCCACGACTGGCACAGGTATAGCCCTAGGGTTGCAGCCGTAGTCACTTCTGCTTGGTAAATACGCAGTTGTTAACAGCTGCACAGGATGAAAGGATGTAGAGATGACAGGGAAATGAAACATTTCACACCTAGCAATAGAGTTTCATGGAGTACGCCACATCCTTCCATCCTCTACCCTCCCTGCCAGTTGTTGTGGGTTTGTTGTTCAGGTTCCAGTTTGAGTCAGATGGTCACTGGTTGTATAGTCATGCTCAGGCATCAGGCAACTGGTGTTTTTGCAGATATGGCAGGCTGTTGTACCAGAAGGAAGTCCCAGCTACAGTACATTTCAATCTTGTCTTTTAGAGTGTGTCTGTGTTGTCCACAAATTGAAATCAGAGGATTTTCTAGCACCAAAAAAACAACATAGATTTAGTTTTCTTGTCATTGAGGACAAATCCATGTGTGGTGAACCAGGAATGCAGCTTATGGAAATCCTTCTGGAGATTGCGAAGGAGGGTTGTGGGGCAGTGGTCTTTACAGAAAAGAGCAGTGTCATCTGCATAGAGGATTAGCCCTGTGTGCTTGCAGATCTTAGGGAGGGAATTTGTCATTGAGCACTTTATCTTCTGGGCCAGAGCAGCCCCAGTGATCACGGCCGCCAGCACCCGCACCCCCAGACCATGTCTGCCGTGCGGATAGTCGCCAACTCACTGGGCTGGCCAGTGACTGGACACGTGCACCCCCCCATTAGGGCCCTGCGGCACGGACACCCAGTGGCTACAGTTCACAGGTTCAGGGGCGCAGGGTATGGCCATCAGCCAAGCGGTCGCCCACTGTTTTCCTCCAGGAAAGCCCCAAGGAGCCAGATGTGCAGTGGCATCGGTGCACATACATGCGGACACCCGCCGCGCTTCACCCCTTTGTTCCCACAACTTGTAGAGCAGCTGGCCTCCGCCGGGTGCCACCACAGTGCGGTACAGCGCCCTCACCCACCCCAGAGGAAGGAGAGCAGTCAGGACACTAAATCCTTCCTCTCCCTGCTGCCTCGCGCCCAAGTCTGTTCCCAAACCTGGGTCACCGGCGCAGCGCGAGGTGTGGCGTCCAATGCCTCAACCCTCAGCACCACTGGGCCAGCCTTAGGGAGGGAATTTATAATGAGGGAAAAGAGAAAGGGGCCTAAAGTGGAGCCTTGGGGGACTCCATATTTAATGGGATGGACATCCGAGTAAAGACCCTTGATCAAGGTGGTGTGAGATCTTTTGGACAGGTAGTGCTGAAACTAGTTAAGAACCTCCTTCGAGAAATTAAGTTGAGAGAGTGTTGAGGAGTATGGGGTGATCTATGAGATCAAAGGCCTTGGTGAGGTCTACAAATACCGAGTCGGTATAGAGACCTTTGTCATTGGCAATCTAAATGAAACTGGTTAGTTTAACTAAAGCGGTCTCTGTGGCCAGCCCTGAGGCCATGTTGTGAATCTGTGAGTAGATTATAGGTTTCTAGGAATTCTATAGTTTGGTCTAGGACAATCTTTTCCAAGATTTTGGAGATGGGAGCAAGAAGGGAAATAGGCCGGAAGTAACCCACACTGTTTTTAGAACCAGATTTGTGGAGGTGTTTGATGGTGGCAATTTTCCATTTAGTGGGGAAGACACCAGTGCAAAGGGAGTGATTTGAAGATATTGGTGAGAGGGAAAGCAACGTGTTCACAGGCCAGTTTAATAATGTAGTTGTCAATGGCGTTGGCAGCTAAACTGGGGCTGGGATTGTTCTTTTTTAAGTAATGTACAACCTGTGCAGGAGAGATAATGAAAATGAAAGCTGGGGATGGTATGGGTTGTAGGAGGGTCGGCTGCGTTGACATGGCTTGTGACGTACATTTGATTGCATGGGGGCTTGTATTTTTCATTGTTATGTTATTAAAAAAAAGTGAAGTAGACCAATCTCATAGTATTGACACAGCTGCAACATCATATGTCTCGACGATACCAATCTAACAAAGGTGAACAGCACATTGCATGCACAGTTGTATGATATGCATTGGGTTCAGCCTGAGTTAGACCGAAGATCTTGCCCATTATTTACATACCTTATTTGTTGACTATTTTTGGAAGTCTGCATATTATGTTGCTAATTATCAACTGATGGCACATGCATGGATAGATACTGGTCTGCAATTTATACCTGTGTTACACGAGGCATACCTACACTTGCTTCTGTTTCAGTGGCTGATTGAGAAACGAGTCAATTAGATTTAGATCGCGTTATCAAATAGTGTATGTTTTATGAAAAATTAAGAAAGGGGGTTGGATGTACTGTTTAGGTTGCATACAAATTCAAACATTTCTTTTCATAACTGGTGAAACGTGAACATCATCTGTTTCTGTAATGCTGACAATTCATTTTTGTATGCTTTTTTGTATAATTAAAGTTGTTCTTGCAGTAATACAGCAGTTCTAGTTTAACATTAGAAATTTCACTTGCAAATAGTTAAATAAAGCATATTATGAATCATAAGTATTGAGTAAATTATTTGCAGTCAGAATTGTATTTTTTTTCTTTTATCAAAATCAGCAGAAAGCACTTGACAAAGTACATATTATTAATCATTTTTCTTACACACATCAGCATAGTGCACGGAAAATAATATGAAATATTGAACCACCCTGTTTTACTTTTCTCCCCCAGTCATCAGATAGTCACATACACATCCATGGCCCTCCACCAGCCCCGCCCCCTGAGAACCCGCTGACTGAGAAGGGTGCACGGAGCTACAGAGGATCCTGTGGTGCGTGAGGGCTGCCGATCTGGCCCTCCACCACCCCACCCCAGAACCTCCGACTGAGAAGGGTGCACGGAGCTACAGAGGATCCTGTGGTGCGTGAGGGCTGCCGATCTGGCCCTCCACCACCCCCACCCCCGAGAACCCGCCGACTGAGAAGGGTGCACGGAGCTACAGAGGATCCTGTGGTGCGTGAGGGCTGCCGATCTGGCCCTCTACCACCCCCACCCCCCGAGAACCCGCCGACTGAGAAGGTAACTCTGCCCCTGAGCCAGCAAGGGAGTGCTGATTGTAGTGACTCTCCTTTAGACACTGTTTATGTTGGATTTCTGCCCAATTTTTGCGAGAAACTCTGCAAGTCTACCTGGACAGTGGTACCTCCTACCTTGACTCGAGGATCGCCAAGGCGCTGAGTCCGATCACCTCTCCACCTGCATTCCTGTGCCTTCTGCTGCGTGGAGCACTGGCCCGCCGGCTGCCCCACCACCCCCGCCACCACCCTTGGTCATCACTCATTGATATAGTGGAGGTCACGTGTTGCTGAAAAACCTATCAGCCCACTTCTCCATAAGCAAGCTATATAATACAGCCACTAGGGGTATTTCAACACTCCTTGTGATATTCTCTCCCAAATCCCAACAGATCACAAAACTGCAAGCTCCTATTATTCCACTAGGGGCTTCTTCCACTCAAGGGCTTTCCGCCTTCCTAAATCACTGTACTGTCAGCTCAGTGCTTCTTGCAGCCCCCTCCTATATACTGTACCACGATTCACCCACGGTTCACTAGCTCATAACTGAGTCTACCTCTCGGTCTCGTCCCCGCTCAGCCTCTTCCCTATCCCTCCCTCCTCCCCTGACTTGACGCTCTGCTTGGGTCCCCCGTCCCTGAGAAGTGCCCTGTGTTAGGGCTGCACACTTCCTGTGACATGGCTCCCCTCGCTCAGGCTGGTCCCTCAGCCAACAGCCTGGGTTCTCTGGCGTACTCTGTCTCCTTTAGTCCTCCCTCTGCCTGGGGGGCGGCTAAAGGGTTAAAGATAGCCCACTTAAACATCCGCAGCCTCCTACAAAATCATGTGGAACCAACTGCCTGGACTGCCTTCTACAAGCCCGACATCCTGTGCATCACAGAAACGTGGCTCAAACCTCGCACCCCTGACTCTGCCTGCTCCCTCTTGGGCTACGGCATGGTCCGACTCGACAGGGCCGGCAATAAAAGAGGCGGGGGTGTACTCATTTACCATAAGGCCCACTTAAACATCTCCATTGTGCCGCACCAAACCCAGGGACCCTCTCCCTGCGAGTTTCTCCAAACACTTGTTCTACTTGGTAACACCAAGAAGGTGCACATAGTTTGTGCATACAACCCTCCCAAGGGGGGTCTGCCGGGACTCTCGATGCTCATAGAGCAACTCCGGGATAAGGTGGGCTCAAGTGAGCTCCTCATCCTTGGTGATCTAAACCTTAATTGGCTGGGGCCCAGTACCAAATTGTTTGAGCCAATGCCCTCAGGCCTCTCCCTCAGTCAGGTTATCATGGAACCCACCAGGCTCTCCTATCATGGTGACAAGGGGACGCTCATTGACTGGGTCTTGAGCAACCGACCTGACAAAATCATCAACTTGGGGCTCCTTCCTGACTCTGTCTCTGACCACTCGCCGATCTACTGCGTTTGGGGCTTGAACCCAACCAAAGTTCCCTGCAGAGTGATACTAATGAGGGACTACTCGAAACTTATAGTCCCAAACTACCTGGAGGACCTACAGGGAGCAGACTGGTCCCGCGTCATGGCTACGCATGACCCCGTCGAAGCCCTAGACCTGTTCATTGCGGCATTTGCCCCGCTTCGAAATAGGCATGCTCCCCTATCTAAGAGGAGAGTCAGAGGCTCGGTCACGAAATGGCTTCACAGCGAGCTCCTCTCGCTTATGAAGCAGCGTGACAAGTCCTGGGCAAAATACAGGGCATCCCGCAACCAGAAAGACCTCCAGGAGTACCGACAGCTAAGGAACTCCTGCAAACGGGCCATACATACTGCAAAAAGAGAGTACTGTAGTGCAGCACTGGTTGCCGCTGCAAAGGACCCACGATGTTTCTGGAAGAACGTAAAAAATCTAGTCGGTTCGACCGAAGTACAAGTCACCAACATGAACATTGGTAAGGCCAACTGCAATAACTCCCAAACCATTGCCTCCTCTTTTAACCGCCTCTTCACTGACCTGCCGGCTGCCACCCCCCCACAGTCCTCTGCCCCAGCTCACTCTTACGGGTCCCCACCCCCTCGTCCACCTTTCTACCTCAAAAAGATCACTGTGGGTGAGACCCAGGCTCTCCTTGCTGGTCTTTCTCACCACACAGGAGCGGGTCAGGACAGCCTGGAACCCAGACTACTCAGCCTGGGTGCCCCCTTCATCGCCCATCCTCTTGCCCACATATTCAATGCCTCGCTTATCTCAGGGGTCATCCTACATATGGAAAGTGCTAGGTTGTCCCCATCTTGAAAAGTGGTGACCCTAAGGATATCGACAATTATCGCCTATCGCAATACTATCGGCTGCCTGCAAGCTATTGGAAAAAGCCATTGCATCACAACTTTCCCACTACCTACAGGGATATGATGTCCTTTCCTCATCTCAGCATGGCTTCCGTAAAGGCTACAGCACCTCAACGGCACTTGCTGAGGTCACCACTAGGATCGGGACTGCAGCAGACCAGGGCAAGTTGATGGGGGCTATATTTGTTGATCTATCCAAAGCCTTTGACCGTGTGGACCATCCCCTCCTCCTCTCCACACTACAGACCCTTGGCTTCTCCCTCTGTGCCCTCGACTGGTTCGCGAACTACCTCGGGGGCAGGCAGCAACTCACCTGTTTCAATCGGACCCTCTCACCCGTGAACAGTGGGGTACCACAAGGATCTGTCCTTGGACCTGTCCTGTTCTCCCTGTTTATCAGTGAGTTACCCTCTGTTGCCGCAAAAGGGCACCTAACCTTGTATGCGGATGACCTGGTCATCCTAGCCGGCGCTCCTGATGCCACCAGCATCAATAACCAGCTCAACTCGGACTTCTCACATATCAGAGCGTGGCTAGATGGGCATAAACTCACAGTCAACTTGAAGAAAACCCAGGCCATGCTATTTGGCACAGCAGCCAAAATCTCCTCTTGCACTACGCACTTCAAAATCCATGGATCCAGCAACTCCCTCTTGCCGACAGTCAACTCAGCTAAGTACCTGGGGGTCACCCTCGACCCTCTCCTTGATCTCTCTGGACATGTCAGAAATATATGTAATGCTACTAATGGCAAACTTGGCTTAGCGATGAAGAAGATCGTCTACCCCGACGCCCAGCTGGCTGTAGCTAAGGGATATTACTTCCCACCCTTCATGTGGTCTCGTTGCCTTGCCTCCATCCCGCCCTCAAGCTCGATAGGTGGGACACCACGCAACAACATCTGCCGCGCCCTCTCAGCCCCCCGTCTCACACACCGATGTACGCTCTACTCGCAACTGGAATGGCTCCCCCCTGAAAAACACTGGACCTACATCATGGGAAACTTCATTGACAATATAATTCAAACGGCCACTCCTGCCTCGCTTGCTCTCCCCCTGAAACACGCCTCCCCTGTCTACCACCTCAGGTCTTGAGCGTCCCAGACCCACCTGGTCCCCAAGACCCGCACCCTCTCAGGAGACTGGGCCTTTACCACCCATGCCCCCCAAACTGTGGAACTCCCTTCCTTTACAAGTTTATGCATCCCCCTCCCATTCCACCTTCAAAACCTCCTTCTGAAACTTCCTCAAACCTGCTGCGCCCTGCCTGTGTGCCACTTAACGCCCAGTCCGACAGCCCTCCCTCCTTCAGTGGTACCCCAGCTAGGCTCTTTTTGCCCCGCCACCTTGGTGAGGCACCTTACTAGTGGTTATGCTATGTATTGTCTATTATCAGCCTAGGGGAGGTCCTATACCCCTTTGCTGCCCCGGGGCCTGTATGTACACTATGATATTTGACCCACTGTTGTTGCATATATGCTTATCCCTATACTATGTACTTCTGCTTTAATAACCCTTGTTGTTTCACTCCTGTGTTGGAGCATGCCGCTCCAGGTTTGTACTGTAACTATGTATTTCTCTCATGTATACCTTGTAACTCTCCCGGGTCGCACCTGAAAATAGGCACCAGCTGTCTAGTGTGCTTACCCGGTTACCAAAAGCAAATAAATAAATAAATGTTCACTGATGGTTTTAGAAACATAAACCATTAGTTCTAGGGACATGGATATGTTGTTCATCCACACTCATTGGCAGGTATCCTTGCCGCTTTAAATCTTGCCGGAAGGTCTTCAAGCTTGCTCCTCCACCCACCCGGTGGTATAACCTCGGCTCCGCCCCATGACGCCAGATCTTCCTTACCGCTTGAAGCTCAGGTTCCTCCTTAACGCCTGCGTTTGTGACTGGTCCTATTCTCCGCTTATGGATTTAAAATAAATTTTGCAAAAGACTTCAGTCTTCTATCCTCATGCTGCGATGGACAAATCGACTCCCGATTTGAGATGCCCATGCGGCAGAAGATGTCTCGGACGGATCCACACCCACGTGTGTCACTGCTTAGGCCTTGAGCACGACCCGCAGGCTTGCGACCTGTGCTCATCTTTCGGCCTACGTCCCCGAAACCGTGCTGCCCGATTGCAACTGGGCTGCCCCGAAGCGCTTTCTCCGGTGAAGTCCAAGAGGCCCGGTTGGGCGTACCGCGCGGGCGGGTTTCGGTGGATCAGCTGAGCGGATGGTCGCCTCAAGAGGAGGCGGCGCGGGTCAGATCTTCCTCGGCCGCGCATTTATCCCGCCTTCTGGGTTCTTCCTACACGGCTTCTTTTAAGGAGCTTTGTCTGTCCCTCTCCACTAAAGGAGAAGGGCCTGTGTCTGCTGGACCTTATTCTCGGTCCAAAAGAGGACAGGGTAAGTCCTCCGTCGGCGCTCTTGGGAGCGGAAGGTCCCTCTCCCGGGCCGTCGACCGTCGGCTTCGTCGACCGGCCGCTTCGCCACTGGCCTCACGGTGTCCCCGTCAGGTCAGTTGACCGAGACTCCCACCGATGAAGTCGAGATTTTTCTCGACCCATTGGACGGGCTGTCGCCTTTAGCAGCCGAGATTCCCCTCTCCCCGGTTCCCCCGGGAGGAGTTGAGGATCCCGTGGGCTCGCCTATGCCTCCGGTTCCGGAGCCCTCGGATGGACCATCCGAGCCGAAGGGAGTGCCGTTCGGCCGACACCTCCCCGCACCGACCTCGGAAATTCCGGGACTCTCGGTCTCGGTCTCGGACCTCTTCGCGGTCCAGCCGATCCCACCGTCATAGGCGGTCTCGGTCTCGGCACCGGCGTAAGCGGCGCGCCGCTCGTCCGCCTCCTCCTCGATGAGGGAGGCTTCGCGTAAATTACGCCGACGGTACGAGACCTTATGTTGCAACAGTTTCTCCTGGCCGGGAATAAGCCGACCCCGCCGCCTTCCCGGCCATTAAGTGGCTGTCACCGAACGCCGACTACAACCCCGACTTATCCGAGGAGCCTATACCCAGGCCGGTTAGTTCGCTAAAACCAGTTGCTCCACCGATTCCGTGGAACCTCCGCCTCCACAGCCACCAATTGGGGCTCCGACCAAGGATTCTCGGTCGAAGGGGTCCACCCATCGCTGGTCAGTTACCCCTCTCCCACCGACCTCGCAGGTGAAGGGTGGCTCAGGCCAGAGGCAGCTCTTCGAGGACTCTTCCGAGTCCGAAGATGATTCCTCCTTTTTCTCCAAGCGACTGGACTTGGGAGTCTTCAGGAGGTCAGTCAATGGACGATAGCCCGTCGTCCTTCCTAGGACTGCTTCGGCTCATCTCGGAGTCTACCGGGATGGAGCTCGAACCCGTTTCCAACGGGCCAGGTATCCCTCACGGAGATTCTGGACCGAGGGATTCTCTGGACGGAGGCTCTTCCCGTGGCCGAGGCCACAGTGGGTCCGGCACTGGAGCTTTGGCAGCGCCTGCTTCCTGCCCTGCGCCTCGGCCAGGATGGCCAGGAAGTATGCGGTCCCTACCGTTCCTTGTCCGTTTTGAACACCCTCTGCGGAGGGGTTGGTTACCGACAGCGTTTTCCGGCGCGCCGGCAACGCCAGGGATGTGGACAAACCTCCTGACAAGGAGTCCAAGAAATTGGACTATGTCGGGCGAAAAGTCTACGCTGCGTCCTCTCTCGGCCTTCGTCAGGCCAGTTTGGCCGTCCTCATGGCACATTTTTCTCATGCCCTGTTGGCTCCCTGGATGAGGTCATCCTCATCTTCCGCCGATCTGCAGACTACGGTTAAGCAGGTGCGGGACCAGGGCAGGGCAGTGGCCAAACAGCAGCTCAGACTGCTTTGGATATAGGGACTCGTGTGCCAGATCGGTGGCGGCGCGGTGGCTATCGTCGGCGGGCTTGGCTGAGGATATCCACCTTTACTTCGGATACCCAGCACAAGTTGGCGGATGTTCCCTTTTTGGGGACTGACCTCTTCGGCCCTGGGGTGGAAGGTCACCTGCAGAGGATCGAGAAGTCCAATGCCACCTTGGACTCGGTCTCTTCCGCTAAGAAGGACAAAGGCCGCAAACCACAGCCTAAGCCCTTTCGTCCTTCTGTGCCCCCGGGGCGCCCGGCCCAGCAACGTCAGGGCCAGCAGGCTCGGCCTTGGCATCCCAAACCCAAGCCGCCGGCTTCCTCTAACAGGAGGCAAGGAGAAGGGCCCAGGAGGTCCTCGGCCGGTCCCTCCTCCAAGCCTGCCCAGTGACGGGCTGAGGGGTCGCCCATCCCGTCACCTGACCCCTGGTCCCCCGGGGACGGCTCCGCACTTCCGTTCGCCTGGTCCGCTGTTACCACGGACAGGTGGGTCTTGGAGGTGGTGGGAAGAGGCCTGCCTCTGGAATTCGAGCAGGCACCACCCTTCAGAGCCGCCGCCTCGGGGCCGGGATCCCCAGCCTCACTGGCGGCTCGTCGAGCCGACATCGCTCCTCCTCCAGAAGGAGGTGGTAAGAGAGGTGGTGGAGCCTCCTTCAGACCCAGGGTTTGTGTCCAGGTACTTCCTGGTTCCGAACGGACGGGGCTGGCTCCCATTCTCACCCACACGACCAAACAAGTTCCTAAGGTCTCAACCTTCAGGATGGTCACTCTGGCTCAGATAATACCATCCTTGAACGCCGCTGTGGTTCTGCTTCTGGACTTGCAGGACGTTTTGCCACGTCCCTATCCGTCCGTCTCACCAGAGATTCCTTCGCTTCCGAGCGGAAGGATCCTCTTCAGTTCCAAGCCATGCCCTTCGGCTTGTCTCCAGCTCCAGGGTCTTCACCAAATGCATGGCTGTGGTGACAGCATTCTGCGGCGCCGAGGTCCGGGTGTACCCTTACCTGGACGACTGGCTGATAGCAGCCCTCCAGGAAGGAGGCGGAGTGGTCCAGAGATCTGGCCCTCCAGGTCTGCTCTCAACTGGGCCTCCTTATCAACGAGGCCAAGTCGGAACTCGAGTCAAGCAGGTGATTCTATTCATCGGGCACAGCCTCGACTCTCTTCGAGCCAGAGCTGCTCCCGGCGGACAGGCCGAGGTTCTTTCCTCCTTGCCCGATCATTTCTGGTTGGGCACTGCGCCTGCCCGGACTTCCTGCGCCTCCTGGGTCTCATGGCGGCCTGCACCAGCGTGGTCCGTTGGGCCCGCTGGAACATGCGTCCCCTTCAGTGGGGACTGGCCAGCCAGTGGTCACAATGCTGCGATCCCTTGGACCAGCTTAGTCGGTGACACAGGGGATGTGGAACGCTCTCCAGTGGTGGACCGTTCCAGATCATTTGCAGGAGGGCATCCCGTTCGTCCGCCCCGAGCCGACGGTCTCTCTGTCGACCGATGCCTCTCTGATGGGTTGGGGTGCCCATCTGGGGAACACCGGGCTCATGGCCTCTGGTCCCCGCGGGAGTCCCGATGCCACATCAACCTGCTGGAGCTCCGAGCGGTCCGCCTAGCTCTCACCGCCTTTGCTCCGTTCCTCCGGGGTCAAGTGTCCGAGTCCAGACGGACAATACCACGACTATGTACTATCTAAACCGCCAGGGCGGGACGCGCTCCATGCTTCTATGCAAGGAAGCTCTCCAGATTTGGTCACTCGTGCGCAGCCTGGAGGCGGATCTCCTAGCCATTCACGTGGCAGGAGCCTCCAACACCCTCGGCCGATGCCCTGAGCCGGATGGGGGCTGCATCCCACGAGTGGTCTCTCCTGCCGGAGGTAGTACAGCATCTGTTCTCCCTTTGGGGCACACCTCAGGTGGACCTGTTTGCCTCCAGGGAGAACGCGAAGCTGAGTCTGTTCCATGCCCGCCCCCTCAGCAGGGCTCGCTGCAGGGGGATGCCTTCTCGAGGCAATGGACCCCGGCCTCTTTAGCCTTTTCCCCATTTCCTTGATCCACAAGGTGCTTCTCAAGGCGAGGAGGGACAAGGCGAGGTGATTCTGATAGCCCCAGACTGGCCTCTGCAGTTCTGGTACCCAGATCTCCTCAGTCTCAGCTCCAGGACTCAGGGCAGCTTCCAGCTCGCCCGGACCTGCTCTCAGTCAATCAGGGAAGGTGTTCCATCCGACCTTCAATCCCTGCACCTGACGGCCTGGTTCCTGAGCTGCTAGGAGTTCCAGGCCTTGGGTCTTTCCGACGAGGTCCTCAATGTAGTTGAGGCGTCCCATGAGTCGACCAGAAAATGTTATGCCTTCAAATGGAAAAGGTTTTCCATTTGGTGTCAGGGCAAGGGCTTGGACCCTTCCTCCTGTTCCTTGGCAAGCATCTTGGACTATTTATGGTCCCTTTCTAGTCAAGGGCTTGAGGTCGGCGACCCTAAGGGTGCACCTGGCAGCCATCTCTGCTTACAGGCGGGCGGGAAGCAGTCAGTGGCGCAGGAGAAGGTGGTCTGGCGCTTTTCAAAGGCCTTGATCACATTTCCCTCCAGTGCGGGAACCCCACCTCCGTGGGATCTACTGCTGGTACTGGCAAAGCTCATGGCGTTTCATTCAACCTATGCACAGGTGTGCTCTCTCACCTGTCGTGGAAGACCGCTTCTTGGTGGCTATCACGCCAGCCAGAAGGATGGGAGAGCTCCAGGCGCTTTCCATCGAGTCTCCTTACCTGGTCTTCCACAGGGACAAGGTTGTCCCTGCGCCCCCACCGAAATTCCTTCCGAAGGGTGGTGTCGGAGTTTCACCTTAACCAGGTGTTGACTCTGCCGGTGTTCTACCCCAATCACCTCGGGAGGCCGAATATAGGCTCCATACTCTGGACCCTAGAAGGCGCTCGCTTATTATAAGGAGCTGTACGGCTGAAATTGGGAGAGGTTCGCCAGCTGTTTGTCACCACGCTGAAGCCGCATCTGGCAGACCTGCAGCCAAGCGGACGATAAGCAGGTGGGTAACCTCCTGCATAGATCTCTGCTATAAGTTGGCGGGCATGGAGCCTCCCAGAGGGATAAGAGCTCATTCTACCCGCCATACTGCTGCAACGGTGGCTGCTTCCAGGGACGTCCCTATCCAGGAAATCTGCAGGGCTGCTACCTGGAAGTCAGCAAACACCTTCATTACCCATTACCACATCGACCTGAGTCACGCCGGGATGCTGGTTTTGGGGCCTCGGTTCTCCAGTCTCTTCCCAAGTATTGGGGTGTGCGTCTTGCCCTCCTCCCGGAGAACTGCTAGGAGTCTGCCAATGAGTGTGGATGAACAACATATCCATGTCCCTAGAAATACAGGTTACTCACCTGTAACAGAGTTCTAGGAATGGTATATGTTGTTCATCCACCGACCATTTCCTCAGCTTGCGCACAACCTGAGCTTCCAGCGGGCAGATCTCGGCCATGGGGCGGAGCCGAGAGTTATACCACCCGAGTGGGTGGGAGGAGCAAGCTTGAAGACCTTCCGGCAAGATTTAAAGCGGCAAGGATACCTGCCAATGAGTGTGGATGAACAACATATACCATTCCTAGAACTCCTGTTACAGGTGAGTAACCTGTATTTTTGCAATCTGTAATGTATGAATTTGATAAAAAACGGTATCTGCTGTACTGGATTTGAGTATGGTTTGGTCTAAATATAGACCTACCAGCAGTCTGCTTTGTGTTATGCAGTCATAGTCAGGGCCCCTGGTGTTCTGCGGCAGAATTTTCTGATTTCTGCGGCAGGGCTCCTTGACTTCTGCTGCAGCATTTTCTGATTTCTGCAGCATGATTTAGTCATTTCTCTGGCAGAATGCAGTCCTGTCATTGGCTAAATATGATGTGATGTCATTGATGACATCATGCTGAGCGTAGAGGAGGGGCTTCAGGATAAATGAGGTGGAAAAGAAAGCCTGACACTATGGAAAAACAGTATATTTATATGAAAATTCACCAAAAACAATGAATTCTGCGGCACTATATATATTCTGCGGCATGATGCAAATTCCGCAACCCAGAACTGCAGAATTCCAGGGGCCTTGGTCATAGTATTCTGAACTAGAGTTAATTAGCTGTCAGATCCACATACAGTGATGTGTAAGTCATACAGTGCTATTTTTTGTTGTTTTTGTGTAGTAATCAAAAAAAAAATTTTAATTGAAATATACGGCAGGCTGAAGTTAGGTATAAATTTCTTATTCAGTAGGTGAAAGCATTGCTGATGATCAGCTGTTCGATGACAGGCTGACGAGATTTTACAAAGAAAATCCTCTCATTTGCAAACACAATCTGTCGTCCTGTTGACTGCTGCAGTCTACTTCATACTCATTCAGATAACACAGCAGATACACAGTTAATGAATGAAATAACACGTTACCGGCTGATGTACAAATCCAGTACAGTTAAACCTGACATGAGTTTCCCTCAGATGAGCTGTCACACTTACTCACCGTTTGCATTTGTCAGTTTCAGACATCAGAGTGAACAGGGGTGGTGATGTAGCGTGTCACATGATCTCTGATCAGACCTGCAGACAGCAGTTGATTGTAGTGTTGTATACTGGTTTGAAACACTATGAAAAAATATTCTGAATGAAACGACTCGGGTTCACTATTTTAATGAGGAAAACCTGCATTTAAAGACACAAACACATGTAACATTTCAGTTTTAATGACTATTGAAGACAAACTAGTAAAAGAATTGAAACTGATATTTAAAAAACAATTTCTGTGGGGTAGCATGTTGTGCTCCCATGGTGGTGACACGGGTTCAGGAGTGGACTTGGAAGCCAGTTGAAGAGGCATGGCAGCCCTCCCATCCAAGAAGGGATATTGACAGGTCATGCCATGGCAGTGACTCCCTGTTGTGGACCATGGAGATGGGCAGAACTTAGTGGGGGCAAAACCTAGAAAAATGATGCACTGCAAACAGTCTATGTCATGGTTGTTGGCACTCTCAAACCTTGCCCACTGTGTATCCCCGCTGGCCCGATGGTGGGAGGAGCAGTGAATAAGGGTGGGTGGTTGCCAGCACCAGAAAGTAAGAAGTAAGTTGACACCCTGCAAGGCAGACAAGCTGGATGGAATAAATACAGCTTCTACAAGAAAAAAATTACTTGCGGGTTCAGTGCTGTTCGCCTTTAAAATTTGCACAGTCAACCAATTTGATGTGCAAACGAATGGACTGTCTAGCCAGTGGGCTTTGCTTCATTGTGTACTGTTATAAACTAAATTCAGAGAATAATGTTTTTAATTGTCATCCTTCCTGAGTGTTAGACTCTGTTACCAGTGCCTCAGCACTAAGTCCCTGCTGGCCCAACTAGGGATCCTAGATTTTTGGACACAAATTCAGGTCCCCTTGAGTGGTAAATGTGCCCTAACCACTAGACCAACTAGTGGGCCTGTGCAGTCTGGCTGTTCTTAAAATTTACACATGCTTACCATCAGTTATTCATTTGGTATTAAAGGACAACAGTTGTCCTCCCTACACGCCCCCCCCCAAAAAAAAAACTGCAATCCCCCCGCTTAGGCTTTTCAGCCTAAAAAATAATTTTTCGATTGCCTCTGTCTAATAATATGCCTTCCAGTGTATCTGCTGTAATGTAAACATGGCTGAAGCAGTGCAGTGCCCTTTCACATGCTCTGCATTGCTCCACTGTTTATACAGTGGAGCAATGCAGAGCTGTGCTGCGCTGCTCTGGCCATGTTTACATTATAGCGGATAAACATAGAAATATAGAAGTTGTTGGCAGATGGGGACCGTACCATCCATCAAGTCTGCTCTTGGCTTCCTACCTCCCTACTTATCTGCCTGCTTGTGTATCCCACAGTGTCTGTCCCATGCCCGCTTGAATTCCCCCACTGTCTTGGCTCCCACCACCCCCTCCAGCAGGCTATTCCATGGTTCAACAACATGCTCTGTGAAGAAGAATTTATAATGATAATAATCTTTATATTGCGCCTTTCTAAAATCAAGGCGCATTACAATAAAATAACATCATATTAAAACATCATAAAACATTAAAATCAGGATTAAAGGGACACTGTCAACCCCCTTGGGTCTCAGTGTCCCTAGTTTAAAAACATATTTTATGATTGCCAAAATTCTGAAAAGATTGTTGATGTAGCTGGTAGTTTGATTCTGACTCCTATTTTCTTTAAAAGAGTAAATAACAGACTGCCCCAACATAGTGGTGTTATCACACCAAAACAGGTTTGTTTACATTCCTTGATCAACTCCAAATGCATCTTTCCTGGACTTGGGAACACACACAAAACAGTCTAGCCCCTCATAATGCAGTGGGAGTTCAGGAGGCTGCTGCCTTATGAGTGACTGCACTGTTTGGGTGTGTTTCTAATGCTCAGGAAGTATGCAGTAAGAACAAAACCAGGACTGTAAACAAAAACAAAGTTGTTTATAAATATACGTTGCCATGCATTTCAGTTCTACTAAGCAAAGAGACAGACATAACAAACAGCAACATCAGTGAATTTTAGAGAGGGTAAGCAATCATAAAATGTGGGGTTTCAGCTAAAAATAATATAATGAAAAACAGGTTGACAGTGTCCCTTTAAAATACACAGCAATTTCCTCGCATTGCTTCTGAACTTTCCTCTCTCAAGTCGAAGGTTGTGCCCCTCTAGTCCTGCTGTAGTCCTTGACCTGAAAGAGGTTCTGCACGTGCACCCTGTTGTTGCATTTAAGGTATTTGAATGTTTCTATCATGTCCCCACGATTCCTGTGTTGTTCTAGGGAGTATAATTAGAGGTCATCCAGTCTTGCCTCGTACGGTTTCTGATGCAAGCCCTGCACCATCTTTGTTGCTCTTCACTGTACCATCTCCAGCCTATCTATATCTATATATAAACATAAAGTAAACTTACAAGCTCAAATGGGCAGACTGGGTGGGCTGTAGGCCCTTATCTGCTGACACAGTCTGTGTATCTATGTATATACTTCCTGAGGTGTGGCCTCCAGAATTGGACACAGTACTCCAGGTGAGGCCTGACCAGGGAATGATACAGGGGCATGATTACTTAATGCCTTCTGCTCGTGATGCCCCTCCCTATGCATCCCAGGATACCACTAGCCTTCAGTGCTGCCTTTTCACATTGTCTACTGACCTTGAGGTTATCTGATATGATCACCCCTAGGTCTCGCTCCTGCCTGGTAACCACCAGCTGCTCCCCTCCCACTGAGTATAGTTTCCCTGGGTTACGCTTTCCCAGGTGCATGACCTTGCATTTTTTGGCATTGAAATTCAATTGCCAGGTCTTGGACCACTCTTCCAGTTTTTGGAGATCAGCTTCCATGCTTTGCTGTCCCTCTGTTGTGTCTACCCTGTTGCCGATTTTGGTGTCATCTACAAACAGGCACACCTTTCCCTCCAGTTCAACTGCCGTGTCGCTGATGAATATGTTGAAGAGGATTGGCCCCAGAACTGA
Organism: Neoceratodus forsteri; assembly: GCA_016271365.2. Taxonomy (NCBI): domain Eukaryota; kingdom Metazoa; phylum Chordata; order Ceratodontiformes; family Ceratodontidae; genus Neoceratodus; species Neoceratodus forsteri. The sequence continues at coordinate 504,326,086 of CM057455.1, forward strand.
GCCCTGCGGGACCCCGCTAGTCACCCTCCCCTCCAAAGACAGAGTGCCATTTACTAATACTCTCTGAGTTTTCCCATGTAACCAGTTTCTGACCCAGTTTGTAAATTCGGGCCCAATTCCCATGTTCTCCAGTTTTTTGACTAGTCTCCTGTGCAGAACCGAGTCAAACACTGTGCTGAAGTCCAGGTAAACGACATCCACTGCTCCACCCTGATCTACTGTTTTGGTGACCCAATTGAATAAATCAACCAGGTTTGTCTGGCAGGACCTCCCTGCTGTGAAACTGTGTTGATGTTTGTCGAGCTGACCAGTTTGCTCCAAAAGAGCTGGGATTCTTTCCTTCAGCAGGGACTCCATCAGTTTTCCCACAACTGACGTCAAGACTAACTAGACGGTAGTTACCAGGCTGTTCCTTGCTTCCACTCTTGTGGAGTGGTACTACTGTTGCACTCTTCCAATCTTTGGGCACCTCCCCATTCCTTAATGATTTGTTGAAGAGCACTGCTAAGGGGGCTGCCAGTTCCCTCCCTAGTTCTTTCAGTATTCTTGGGTGTATCCCACCTGGCCCCATAGCTTTATCTACCTTTAACTTGTCTATTTTGTCCAGGACCCTTTCCTCTGTGAAGGGACCCGTGTCTATTCCTTCAATCGGACACTTCTCTTTATTTATTTATTGAAATTTGTTGACCGGGTAGACCCACTGAGACAACAAAGTCCCTTTTTCAGGGGCCACCCGGAATTAATTACAGATAAGAGAATGCCTATTGTTAGTCTGTTACTATCTGCTTCCTGTGTGAAGACTGAGCAGAAGTACTCATTGAGTGCCTCTGCCTTCTCCCCGTTTTGCTCTGTGGTTTGTCCGTCTTTTTTTGTGATTGTAACAATGCCCCCTTTGGTCTTCCTTTTTTCACGTATGTACCTGTAGAAGATTTTGTCACCCATTTTTACTTCCTGAGCTGTCCTAACCTCTGTTTGAGCCTTTACATTTCTTATCACTTTCTCTGTCTCTTTTAGTTTCTGTTTATATTCTGTTTTGTCTGCCTTGTTCCCTGACACCTTGTACTTTCTGAAGGCCATGCGCTTTCTCTCACCATGGTTGCCACCTCCTTGGAAAACCATAGTTGGTTTTTCCTCCTTTTGTTCTTACTAACCTAACGGGCACACTGTGATGTGACCATGGTTATTGCATCCTTCAGCCTTGTCCAATATTCCTCAACGCTCCCTTCTGTCGAGTTACTAAGGTTGTCGCTTAGGCAGGCCTTCATGTTTGTGAAGTCTGCCCTCCTGAAGACAAGGACCTTCAGTTTGGAGTGTGTGGAGTCTACAGTTCTTTTTACCCTGAACCATACCGTGTTATGATCACTGTTGCCCAGGTGGTTCCCTACTTCGACACCCATAACCCTGTCGCTATTTGTGAATATCAGATCTAGAACCGCATTACCACTTGTGGGTGATGTCACTAGTTGACTTTGGCCTGCTTCCTGTAGTGTAACTAGGAATTCCCTACTCTTCTGTGATGCCACTGTGTGAGTATTCCAGTCTATGTCCGGCAGATTGAAATCCCCCGCAAGCACCATGTCCCCTTTGCCGGACATCTAGAGGATGGTTTCCAGGATTTCCTTATCCCTGGCTTCTTCCTGATTTGGGGGTCTGTAGATTATTCCTACCCGAATGGGTTTCCGGCTTCAGGCCCCTATTGTGATCCATAGATCCTCTGTTTCCCCTAGTGCCTGCTGCATCTCTGTAGCATTGATGGTATCCTTAACATAAATAGCTGCCCCCCCTTTTCCCAGTCCTATCTCTCCTAAACAAGTTGTACCCTAGGATAGTCACCTCCCAACCATGATTATTTGTGAACCATGTTTCAGTCACGGCCACCTAGTCTAGTCCTGCCTCAGCTATTGTGGCAGTGAGGTCAGTCATCTTGTTAGCCATACTGCGTGCATTGAGGCATAGTGCTGACCACTCTTGCTGTGCTGCTTTGTTTGTCAAGCCTCCCTTGATCTTATTGTTCGTCCCTTTATAGTTTTCCCTGTTTATGGTTCCTCCCTTTCCATTGTGATGGTCAACACCAGAGTCTGAAAGGGTTTTACTTTCCCAGCTATCTGCTTTTGCTATTCTGGAGTGCGTGGATTTGGTGCTAGCTGGAGGGGGAGAGCCAGCAGGCTCTATGTGTACCTATCCTAGAGCTACTGTCATCTCCCCTCCCGCTAGTTTAAATGTCTTACATGGACGTCAGATTTCTGTCTCAGTGCTCTGACGCCATCTTTAGTCAGGTGGAGGGTGTCGAATTTAAAGAACTCCCTTTTTACATGGGAAGACACATTCTAGGGACATGGATATGTTGTTCATCCACACTCATTGGCAGTATCCTTGCCGCTTTAAATCTTGCCGGAAGGTCTTCAAGCTTGCTCCTCCCACCCACCCGGGTGGTATAACTCCTGCCCGCCCCATGACGCCAGATCTTCCTTACTGCTTGGAAGCTCAGGTTCCTCCTTAACGCTTCCGCGCTCGCGACTGGTTCCTATTTCTCCGCTTATGATTTAAAATAAAATTTGCAAAAGACTTGAGTCTTCTATCCTCGGCTGCGATGGACAAATCAACTCCGGATTTGGAGATGCCCATGCGGGCAGAAGATGTCTCGGACGGATCCTCCTCCCGCGTGTGTATACTGCCTTAGGCCTTGAGCACGACCGCCAGGCTTGCGACCTGTGCTCATCTTTCTCGGCCCTCGTCCTCGAAGACCGTGCTGCCCGGTGCAACTGGGCCGTCCGAGCGTTTCCTCTGGTGAAGTCAAGGAGGCCCGTTGGCGGTGTCACGGCGGCGGGCTCGGCGGATCAGCTCGAGCGGATGGTCGCCTCGAAGAGGAGGCTGCACGGTCAGATCTTCCTCGGCTGCTGCATTTATCCCGCCCTCTGGGTTCTTCCTACACGGCTTCTTTTAGGAGCTTTGTCTGTCCCTCTCCACTAAAGGAGAAGGGCCTGCGCTGCAGGACCTTATTCTCGGTCCAAAAAGAGGACAGGGGTAAGTCCTCCGCCGACGCCTCTTGGGAGCGGGAAAGGTCCTCTCCCCCGGCCAACACCGTCGCTTCGGGTCGATCATCAAGCCAACATTGGCCCTCACGGTGTCCCTGGCCAGGTCAGTTGACCGAGACTCCCACCGATGAAGTTGAGATTTTTCTCGACCCATTGACGGGCTGTCGCCTTTAGCAGCCGAGATTCCCTCTCCCGGTTCCCCGGGAGGAGTTGAGATCCTGGGCTCGCTTGTGCCTCCGGTTCCGAGCCCCGGATGGACCTCTCCGAGCTGGAGAGTGCTGTTCCGCCGACACCTCCCGCACCGACCCCGAAATTCCGGACTCGGTCTCGGTCTGGACCTCTTCGCGGTCCAGCTGCTCCCACCGCCATAGGCGGTCTCAGTCTCGCACCATGCCGGCGGCCGCTGCCCTCGGGCCCCTCCTCCTCGGATGAGGGAGGCTTCGGGCGAAATTACGCCGACGGTACGAGGACCTTATGTTGCAACAGCTCCTCCTGGCCGGGAATAAGCCGACTCCGGCGCCTTCCCCGGCCATTAAGTGGCTGTCACCGGAACGGCCGACACAACCCCTCGACTTGTCCGAGGAGCCTATACCCAGGCCGGTTGTTCGCCAAACCAGTTGCTCCACCGATTCGTGGAACCTCCGCCCACAGCCACCACTGGGGCTCCACCAAGGATTCTCGGTCGGCAAGGGTTTACCCCATCGGCTGTCAGTTACCCTCACTCCCGACCGACCTCGGCAGGTGAAGGGTGGCTCAGGCCAGAGGCAGTCTTCGAGGACTCTTCCGAGTCCGAAGATGATTCCTCCTTCTTCCAAGCGACTGGACTTGGAGTCTTCAGGAGGTCAGTCAATGGACGATAGCCCGTCGTCCTTCCTAGGACTGCTTCGGCTCATCTCGGAGTCCACCGGGATGGAGCTCGAACCCGTTTCCAAACGGGCCAGGTATCCCCTCACGGAGATTCTGGACCGAGGGGATTCTCCGACGGAGGCCTTCCGGTGGCCGAGGCCATAGTGGGTCCGCACTGGAACTTTGGCAGCGCCCTGCTTCCTGTCCTGCCTCGGCCAGGATGGCTAGGTAGTATGCGGTCCCTACCGTTCCTTGTCCGTTTTTTGAACACCCTCTGCTGAGGGTTGGTTACCGACAGCGCTTTCCGGCCACGCAACGCCAGGATGTGGACAACCTCCTGACAAGGAGTCCAAGAAATTGGACTATGTCGGGCGAAAAGTCTACGCTATGTCTCTTCCTGCCTTCGGCCAGGCCAGTTCGCCGTCCTCATGGCACATTTTTCATGCCCTGTTGGGCTCCCTGGATGAGGTCATCCTCATCTTCCCGCCGATCTGCAGACTACGGTTAAGCAGGTGCGACCAGGGCAGGGCAGTGGCCAAACAGCAGCTCCAGACTGCTTTGGATATAGGGGACTCATGTGCCAGATCGGTGGCGGCCGCAGTGGCTATGCGTCATGGCTTGGCTGAGGATATCCACCTTTACTCGGATACCCAGCACAAGTTGGCGGATGTTCCTTTTGGGACTGACCTCTTCGCCCTGGGGTGGAAGGTCACCTGCAGAGGATCGAGAAGTCCAATGCCACCTTGGACTCGGTCTCTTCCGCTCAGAAGGACAAAGGTCGGAAACCACAGCCTAAGCCCTTTGGTGCTTCTGTGCCCCAGCGCCCATGTAGCGTCAGGGCCAGCAGGCTCGGCCTTGGCATCCCAAACCCAAGCCGCGGCTTCCTCTAACAGGAGGCAGGGAGGAAAGGGCCCAGGAGGTCCCTGGCGGTCCCTCCTCCAAGCCTGCCCAGTGGCTTGAGCTGAGGGTATGCTTCACCCCGTCACCTGCCCTGGGTCCCCCCCATTGGGGCGGCTCGGCCACTTCCCGTTCGCCTGGTCCGCTGTTACCACGGACAGGTGGGTCTTGGAGGTGGTGGGAAGAGGCCTGCCTCTGGAATCTAGCAGGCACCACCCTTCAGGCCGCGCCTCGGGGCCGGGATCCCAGCCTCACTGGCGGCTCGTCCGAGCCGACATCGCCTCCTCCTCCAGAAGGAGGTGGTAAGAAGTGGTGGACCCTCCTTCAGACCCAGGGTTTGTGTCCAGGTACTTCCTGGTTCCGAACGGACGGGGCTGGCGCCTCATTCTCACCTGCCTACGACCTAAACAAGTTCCTAAGGTCTCGAACCTTCAGGATGGTCACTCTGGCTCAGATAATACCATCCTTGGAACGCCGTGTGGTTCTGCTCTCTGGACTTGCAGGACGCGTTTTCACGTCCCTATCCGTCTGCCCCACCAGAGATTCCTTCGCTTCGAGCGGAGGGATCCCTCTTCGAGTTCCAAGCCATGCCCTTCGGCTTGTCTCCAGCTCCCAGGGTCTTCACCAAATGCATGGCAGTGGTGACAGCATTCCTGCGGCGCCGAGGGGTCCGGGTGTACCCTTACCTGGACGACTGGCTGATAGCAGCTCCCTCCAAGGAGGAGGCGGAGGGGTCCAGAGATCTGGCCCTCCAGGTCTGCTCTCAACTGGGCCTCCTTATCAACGAGGCCAAGTCGGAACTCGAGCCGAAGCAGGTGATTCTATTCATCGGGCGCAGCTCGACTCTCTCTGAGCCAGAGCGGCTCCCGCGGACAGGGCCGAGGTCTTTCCTCCTTTGCCCGATCATTTCTGGTTGGGCAATTTGCGCCTCTGCCGGGACTTCCTCGCCTCCTGGGTCTCATGGCGGCCTGCACCAGCGTGGTCCGTTGGGCCCGCTGGAACATCGTCCCCTCAGTGGGACTGGCCAGCCAGTGGTCAGCAGCGCTCGATCCCTTGGACCAGCTTGTGGTCGGTGACACAGGGATGTGGAACGCCTCCAGTGGTGGACCGTTCAGTTCATTTGCAGGAGGGCATCCCGTTCGTCCGCCCCGAGCCGACGGTCTCTATCGACGATGCCTCTCTGATGGGTTGGGGTGCCCATCTGGGGGAACACCGGGCTCATGGCCTCTGGTCCCGCGAGTCCCGATGCCACATCAACCTGCTGGAGCTCCGAGCGGTCCGCCTAGCTCTCACCGCCTTTGCTCCGTTCCTCCGGGGTCAAGTGGTCCGAGTCCAGACGGACAATACCACGACCATGTACTATCTAAACCGCCAGGGCGGGACGCGCTCCATGCTTCTATGCAAGGAAGTCTCCAGATTGGTCACTGGCGCAGCCTGGAGGCGGTCTCCTGCCATTCACTGGCAGGAGCCTCCAACACCCTGGCCGATGCCCTGAGCCGGATAGGGGCTGCATCCCACGAGGTGGTCTCTCCTGCCGGAGGTAGTACAGCATCTGTTCTCCTTTGGGGCACACCTCAGGTGGACCTGTTTGCCTCCATGGAGAACGCGGTTGAGTCTGTTCCATGCCCGCCTCAGCAGGGCTCGCTGCAGGGGGATGCCTTCTCGAGGCAATGGACCCCGGGCCTCTTTTACGCCTTTCCCCCATTTCCCTTGATCCACAAGGTGCTTCTCAAGGCGAGGAGGGACAAGGCGCAGGTGATTCTGATAGCCCCAGACTGGCCTCGCCAGTTCTGGTACCCAGATCTCCTCAGTCTCAGCTCCAGGACTCCGCGGCAGCTTCCAGCTCGCCCGGACCTGCTCTCAGTCAATCAGGGGAAGGTGTTCCATCCGGACCTTCAATCCCTGCACCTAACGGCCTGGTTCCTGAGCGGCTAGAGTTCCAGGCCTTGGGTCTTTCTGACGAGGTCCTCAATGTAGTTGAGGCGTCCCGTAAGGAGTCGACCAGAAAATGCTATGCCTTCAAATGGAAAAGGTTTTCCATTTGGTGTCAGAACAGGGCTTGGACCTTCCTCCTGTTCCTTGGCAAGCATCTTGGACTATTTATGGTCCCTTTCTAGTCAAGGGCTTAGGTTCGAGACCTAAGGGTGCACCTGGCAGCCATCTCTGCTTGCAGGCGCGGGCCGGGAAGCAGTCGGTGGCGCAGGAGAAGGTGGTCTGGCGCTTTCAAAGGCCTTGATCACATTTCCTCCAGTGCGGGAACCCCACCTCCGTGGATCTACTGCTGGTACTGGCAAAGCTCATGGGCAAGCCATTCGAACCTATGCACAGGTGTGCTCTCTCTCACCTGTCGTGGAAGACCGCCTTCTTGGTGGCTATCACGTCAGCCAGAAGGATGGGAGAGCTCCAGGCGCTTTCCATCGAGTCTCCTTACCTGGTCTTCCACAGGGACAAGGTTGTCCTGCGCCCCCACCCGAAATTCCTTCCGAAGGTGGTGTCGGAGTTTCACCTTAACCAGGTGTTGACTCTGCCGGTGTTCTACCCCAATCACACCTCGGAGGCCGAATATAGGCTCCATACTCTGGACCCTAGAAGGGCGCTCGCTTATTATAAGGAGCGCACGGCTGAAATTCTGGGAGAGGTTCGCCAGCTGTTTGTCACCTACGCTGAAGCCGCATCTGGCAGACCTGCAGCCAAGCGGACGATAAGCAGGTGGGTAACCTCCTGCATAGATCTCTGCTATAAGTTGGCGGGCATGGAGCCTCCCAGAGGGATAAGAGCTCATTCTACCCGCCATACTGCTGCAACGGTGGCTGCTTCCAGGGACGTCCCTATCCAGGAAATCTGCAGGGCTGCTACCTGGAAGTCAGCAAACACCTTCATTACCCACTACCACATCGACCTTGAGTCAGCTGGATGCTGGTTTTGGGGCCCTCGGTTCTCCAGTCTCTTTCCCAAGTAAGTATATGGGGTGCTGCCTGCCTCCCTCCTCCCGGAGAACTGCTAGGAGTCTGCCAATGAGTGTGGATGAACAACATATCCATGTCCCTGAAATGGGTTACTCACCTGTAATAGGAGTTCTAGGAATGGTATATGTTGTTCATCCCTGACATCTCCGACCTCCCGGCTCGACGCACAACCTGAGCTTCCAGCGGGCCAGATCTGGCGTCATGGGGCGGAGCCGAGAGTTATACCACCCGGGTGGGTGGGAGGAGCAAGCTTGAAGACCTTCCGGCAAGATTTAAAGCGGCAAGGATACTGCCAATGAGTGTGGATGAACAACATATACCATTCCTAGAACTCCTGTTACAGGTGAGTAACCTGTATTTATTACATACCTAGGTCATGAAAAAATTATTTTTTTTATGTTGAAAAGCCTAATCAGGGGTGGGGACGGGTGCTGGGAGGACAAATGTTGTTCTTTAAGCAAACTGTATAACATCACTTCCATGTGATGTTGGCTGTATGAAGTAAAATGAGGAAAGTCATATACACCTTTTTTTTGCTCATCCAGTTTCTGAAGTGAATGTGTGCCTTGCTTTGCTGTGCATGTGTTGAGCTAAGACGGACATTTACAGTATTCTAAACTTTAAGTTGTTGTAAGGTATTACTGTCTCTCCAGGACTGAGATGAGCCCACAGAAGGCTGTCTCACCTATAACTCGAGTTGTCTTAGTGTCTGAGTCAGAAAAAGTAAATCAGTGAACCACAATAAAGTTCCAGAAGGTAGCTTCAGCCCAAGGGGGTGGCGTGGGGAAGGATTCAAGCAACATATATAGCTGTTTGAGCTGGTGAGGATAAGCAGACCTAAAGGACATGAAGTAACGGGGATCGGGGGGATAAGGGGAAACATTAGAAAGCATTACTTCACACAGATGGTGATCAGCATGTGGAATAGCCTCCCTGCTCTTTTTTATCTACTATGCTTTTTTCCCTACTGAGTCGTTAGTAACTCAGCCCTTGGTCACGGCCCCTCTGTACCCCCACCTCCGGCAATGACTGAGCTCTCCACAGTCTTGCCCCCCAGAGGACAAAGTTGCAGAGCTGTTTCCCTACCATCTCCGCACTACAAATACCTAGTCGTGAGAGCCGGCACCAGAGGCTAATCGGGGCCCAGAGGGAAGGGCACCATGGAGACGAGCCAGCAGCATTTTTCCCCCCTGTAAGCAGGGCGGGGATGGGCAATGACGGCCGGCGTCCGCCCCGTCCTGAAATCTTGCTGGTGTCAGTGCGTTGCTGTGAACTCAACCTCCGCTGGGTGCTGCTCGTGCGCTGAGCACTCGACCCTCCCCTCCCCTCCCTCCTGGAGAAGGAGAGCAGTCCTAGGGACGCTCGATCCTTCTTCCCCTCCCCCAGCCGGCCCATCCGACGCCCCTGGTCCTTTCCCGAACCCGCGTCGCAAGCGGAAATCCAACCGCTGCACCGACAGGCTGGCCTCCCTGCTCTTTTAGAAACTAGTGCTCTTCAGGCTTTCAAAACAGGACTAACAAGATCCCTGAGGAAGAGTTAACATTGGTATTAAGCAGCATAAGTAGGGGTAAGTAGGACAGAAAAAAAATTAAATGTACAGAAAGAGAACAATGGGTAAGCAAATATGAAATGAGAATACTGCAGTGCATCCCATCCCATTTAAATTAAGCAGTGAGGCATGACAGGGTGTGTTATGGTGGGATAACGGCCCACCTCTGGGTGGGTTGAAGCACGAGGCATAGCCGAGGGCTTCCACCACCCGAGACAGGCTATTAGCCCACCATAACATACCCCCAGGAGTGCCTTATTGCAATTATGAAATGGGTAATTTTTTAGTAAATTTTATGTATTTTTAAACATACTTTCAGCTGGACCATTGTGCTGGGATAACGGCCCAGCTGAAAGCAGCTCTCTGCCAGTCAGAACTCAGCATTCTTTCTACCCATTTCATAATGTCTATTAAAGACATGCTGTTCTAACAGGTGCTTTTTAAATGTGTAATTTATTCGCTTTCTAGATTATATATACTCATTTAATTTATTGAATATTTTTAATGGATAGCATGACCTACTATTCCAGAATTTCAAAGCCCTGCCTGTGACTACCTTGAGTATGGGGCTTCTTTTCAAAGTAACTAATTTGGCTGCATTATAATAATAATAATGATATTCTTTATTTATAATGCGCTTTTCAAGAAATCAAAGCGCAGAACAAGTTATAGAATCACAACATGATAAAACATTACTATCAAAATTACAATAAAAATTATTAATACATTTCATCAAGCATCATAAGACAATAATAAAATCAAACCCAAATCAGTCAGTCGCTTCCCCATAAGCCTTAATCCATAGAAAGGATTTTAAGGCTTATTTAAAACCCCCCACTGTCGCACACTCTCTAATCCGACATGGTAGAGAATTCCAGAGGGTCGGAGCCACAAACGCAAAGGCCCGGGCACCCGATGATTTCAAATGACCCTCGGAATCTCCAGCAACCCCTCGCCGGCCGAGCGGAGCGGTTGCTCCGGGAGATAGGGAACCAGGAGCTCTTTCAGGTAGTCAGGGCTCAAACCATGCAGGGCTTTGTAGGTCAACAGACCAGCTTTAAAGGTGATCCGCCACTGAACCGGCAGCCAGTGCAGTCTCCGCAGCACCGGGGTAACATGGGGAAAAACGAGAAGTCCCAGTTAACAACCGGGTTGCAGAATTCTGCACCAGCTGCAAGCGGCAGATATCAACCCCAGGAAGCCCAAAGTAAAGGGAGTTGCAGTAGTCCAGACGTGAGGTCACAAAGGCGTGGATCAGCATGGGTAGGTCCCCGGACGGAACAAGGTGCTTGATCCTAGCGATGTTCCTAAGATGGTAAAAGGAAACTTTAATGACAGCCAACACTTGATCACGTAGTGTCAGCCGATCGTCAAGAATCACCCCTAGGTTCCGCACCCATTCAGAGGTGGAGAGCTCCACACCCCTCCCCCAGGGATAAACCTGAGGGATGGTTTATCCCCCACCCCACTATCCGGCGACCGGGATCCACAACCATCACCTCCGTCTTCCCGGCATTTAACTTCAACCAGCTGGACCTCATCCAACCTTGGATTTCACCGAGGCAGCTATTAAACACCGAGAGTGCTCTATTCTGGTCAGGTGCAAAAGACAGGTAGAGCTGAGTATTATCGGCATAACAATGAAACTCCAGCCCATACCGTCTTACAATGTCTCCAAGGGGAAGCATGTACACCGGAAACAACATGGGAGACAGCACAGAGCCCTGAGGCACCCCACATGACAGAGAGACAGGATCGGAAGAAAACACTCCCGATACTACCCTCTGAGTTCTACCGGGGAGGAAAGATGTAAACCATCTGAGGACCAAGCCTGAAAGCCCACAGATGATTCTCAGGCACTCAAGCAGAACCCCATGGTCTACAGTGTCAAATGCTGATGACAGGTCCAAAAGGACCTCCAAAAGGACCAAAATGGACCGTCTTTTCTGGTCTCTCGCCATCAGAAGATCATTGAGCACCCGAACCAGCGCAGTTTCGGTGCTGTGCCTCTTTCGAAAACCCGATTGAAGGGGATCGTAGATACTATGGATGGTCACGTGGTTGTCTAACTGAGTAGCCACTGCTTTCTCAATTACCTTCCCAACAAAGGGAAGGTTTGAGATAGGCTGGTAGTTACCGAGGAAGTCAGGGTCCAAAGAAGCCTTCTTCAACACTGGTGTCACCACTGCTTCCTTCAGGGAGCAAGGATGTACCCCAGAGTCTAAGGAGCACCAGACTATCCTCGTCAGAACCGGGAAGATAATCTCCCCACATCCCATAACCAAGGCTGTGGGGCCTGGATCTAAACTACAGGACGTAGTGCGCATACCACAGACAATCCTCATAACATCCTCGATTTCCGGCCTCTTGAAGAAACTCCAGGGAATAAGAGGACACGTGACCGGGGCCAGGTCTACGGCCACTCCCATAGAGAGTGTCGTGCAGGTCTCCACCCTGATGTCTTCCACCTTATCTGCAAAGAATCGAGCGAGCTCCTCGCACTGAGATTGCGAAAAAGCTCTACGAACCTGCAGACAGACTGAGTTGCACAGTCTGTCTATGGTTCGAAAGAGCTGAGCCGGTCGGTTCTGAGTAGCAGCAATTTCCCCAGACAGGAATACTGCCTTCTTATGGGCGACTGCTGACTGGTAGAGTTGATAATGCTCTAGCAGTCTAAGGTGGTCGGCATCTAAGCCGGATTTCCGCCAACACCTCTCTAACCTGCGTCCAAGTCGGCGCATCTCCCTCAAGTCCCCATCGAACCATGGGGACCGGGGGCGAAGGGAGAGAGGACGCACACGGATGGGAGCAATAGAATCCAGGGCATTGGTGATGGCCTTATTATAGACCAGAACCAAGGCCTCAGGATCACTGCTCATCATCGGAAATTCTGATAGGTCAAGCACCGCCGATAGACCATCGGGAGTCACATCCCGTAAAGGGCGGTACTTGACCATCTCCACAGGGGTAGGTCTACACAAGGGGGTGCTGAAATTGAATCTCACAGTGTGATGATCAGACCATCCGACAGGTTCCACCCCGACGCCGGAGGCTTCCATCCCCAGGAGGAAAACCAGATAAAGGGAATGGCCGCATTTATGAGTGGCAGAGGTAACAACCTGTGAGAGGCCCAATGAATTCATCAATTGGAGGAAGTGCTGTCCCAAATGCGAGAGTTAATCATCGATCCAGGTATTGAAGTCGCCCAGCACCATCAACCTGGGAGACTCCAATACCAGGTCAACGACGAAGTCCGCCACTTCCTTAAGGAATGGCTTCCCATCCCCGGGTGGACGGTAGATGACAGCCACTCTATAGCCCCCACCTGCCACTACAACACATTCAAAAGATCTGGTCTCCTCTACTGGAACACTAGTGAGACCCACTAGTCTGTCTTAAAGCAGACCGCAACTCCCCCACCCCTGCGATCCAATCTCGGGCGGTGTATCACCGGATACCCGGCCGGAATAGCCGCCTCAAGAACGGGGCCAGCATTACCATCCAGCCAGGTTTCGGTGATGCAAGCCAGATCCGCCGTTCCCCCCAAGTCCGCCACAACGGCAGTCTTGTTTACAATGGATCAGGCATTGCACAAAACCGCCCGAGTTGGACAGAGTTCTGAGGATCCCCCAGCCACCTTCCCGCCGTTATTAGCGGTGGTGCCCTTGGGTATGGGGATCAGACAAAGAGACCCACGTTCTGACCTCCATTTCGCCCCAGGGCGTCTTCTGGACCTAACAATCCCGATTTGAGCGCTTCCCTCATCCATCCTCCACTGTTCAGGCCCCCCCCCCGACCCCTCCTTCTTCGTACAATTCCCAAGACCCTACAACATTGATAAATGGAAAACAACAAAGGAGAGGGAGAAAAAGGGCGGAGGGCCAGAAGAGTGGAGGATGAGTAGCGCACGACAGGGGGAGAGAAATAATAACACACATCTACGTCCTTCAACGAGAACTAATAAAGTCCTACTCTCACAAATCAATACAAGAAATAAACCCCCTAAAATTAAAACATTTGCTAAATAACATAAGCAAAAAATAAAATTAATCCCAGTTACCCCCTATTTCTCAGAGTCGAAACCTACTTTCCGGAACCCAAAAAATAAACAAAAATAACTAACAATAAAATAAAAAATAATAATAAATAAATACAAATGGGAGACCCTCCTCTCACAAGGATATCCCGTCATAAACTCAAAAAACAAAAGAAAAACACATATAGAACCATAAAAAAAACAAAATAAAATTATAAATTTGCCAAGAAAACATGTACTCCCACTACACGCTTAATTAGCACCAGGCACTCTCACTACCTGAAAATAAAATAACACATAATACTTCAAAATAATAAAATAAAATAAAAGATTGTGAGTAGGCAGGGACTCACACTCCCCACGAACGCACAATAGCCGAGCACTCTCACTGCACAGACAAAGTGTTTAGGTCCAGAGAAAAGGTTTCAGTTCGAAAAAAAACATCCAGAAAACGATAAGATAGTCCAATCACCAAGGATCGATCTACAGTCACCTCAATAGGTAAAATAAGTCTTCAAAACAAGCAAGTACTCGGGACAAAATAAACCCCATAGAACGCTCTGGTCGGGGTGGGGCCCACAGACCCTACCCCTAGGGTCAGGGCCCCAGAGACAGGGCGATATCACAACCACCCCAGCACCGCAAGCCCCTCGGGGCAGACAGAAGCCCAACCCTCCGGCTGGTCGACAACTAGCCCCCTCACCCTCTGGTAGCAAGGACCGGGGGATCCCACCCACCACAGCCATCTTAGGGCAAGGCCTGGCTTCAAATCTTTCCTTCCACTATAACAGGTAGAACTTGCACTCGATGAAAATGTCAAAATTCCCCAAGTAGCCAAACGCCAACCAAAGGGGAACAACGTCCAAGTAGCAGGATCCCGAAACTCCAAAACAGGCCAGGCAGATTTCCTCTCACACTAAGGAAATAACTAAATGATCACCAGCAAGATGCTGAAAAAATTCTAATCGAAACCACAAACCAATAAAATCCCGGTTCGGAAAATTAACAGTCACATATAAATGAATTAGAAAGACCGTAAGCTTCAGAGCGACCACACATATTCGTAGAATGAGTAAAACAATCCAATCCTGTAGTTCCTCACACACAAAAACAAATGGAACCAAAAATATTCCATTCGTCTAAGCTTCAAATTAACGTCGATACCGCCATTGAAACACAGCCAGGTCGTACTCACAAAAGCGTCCTTATTCCGCTTGGATCAGCTCCAAGTTGGCGTTCAAGCTGCCTTAAAACACAGCCAGTCAGTTTCACAAGGAAGCATAACTCCACGGACAAACTAGAAGGAGACTACTGGTCCAATCTGAAAGTCCAAATCCCGTAACCAGATACTCAAAATAGCGATAGGACAATAAAATAATGCAATAATACAAAACATAAACTAAAAACGAACTAAAACTGGTAAAACAAAGCAAATAAACGAGAATAGGACTTCAACATAAGACTAAGAGGAAGCGTGATTCAGTGCAGACCCATACCGGTCACCATCATGCTCTGATGTAGTGATTCACAACTGCTGTTGATGCGATACAGTATTGGTAGATGCATGGGGCCTGGGACTAAGTCCCTGCATCCTTCCAGAAACCAAGTCATCTAGAGCATGTTTTTATGGTCTAACCTGTTACAGTCCTAGATGATAGCTACATTCAGAATGTAATGCTTGCTGCTAGAAACTCAATACTGTTGTCAGGAACTGGGTGTGGTTTTGAAAATTCACCCAGCTGCATCCGAATGGGCAACAGACACTAGTGCATCAGATAACTGCACCTGTGTCCTGCCTTTAAAAAATTCGACCCATCGTATTGTTTTCATGCTTTAATATTGTACGCTGTGATTCGTACTGGATCATATTATTTGTGTTTTGCAAAGCACTTGGGCCTTGTGGGGAAAGGCACTGAATAAATAAACTGGATTGTAGTTCAGCTGTGGGGGAAGGGGGAATTGTTTAACCAGGAAAAAGGTACACTAAGCTGGAGCTTGTTTCCAGGTGCGGCTTGGGAGCACAAGGAACTTACGTGACTTGCTGAGGGTCGCGCAGTATGCAAATAGTCTCCAAGCTTGCAACTGAGTGCGGGACTCGCACCAAAAGTGCTACATTGCAGAATTAGAATAAGCATACCCCCACTAAATCTCATACCAAAAATTAGGTTTCTACGTTACTTTGTTTTAAAATTATGACCTATTTGGTAACTCTTGATTTCACCAACTATTCAAAAAAGCCAGTTTCAGTGAAGAGCCATTGATGGTGTCATCTCCTAAACTCACGCTCTAGTCCTCCCTGTCAGCAACCTTATATGACCTGCTTCTCCAAAGTTTTAAGAAACTGTAGCTGTAGTAATCCTTTAAAAAAAATGGCATAGGGCTGGCTGCAGTGCTTGCATTTCCAGAACATACAGATGCATGGCACAGTACTTTAGAACATGCCAGAAGGTGGATTTGGAATGCAGCACTGAACCAAGGCATAGAATATCAAGGTGGTGCACAATTTAAAAATGTTGGAAGGAGGACACACAGTCTCAGAATCTGACAGGGATATGCCATCTCAAAATGTGGTGGGACAGTCTGTCTCGAAATGCTACAGGGACACACACTGAGAAATTTGGTGGGGACTGGCAATTTCAGAATATAGTGGGGATGCACGTTGTCTGTGACAGGACACACCATTTATTCTGAAATTGCTTGTCCCTGCCAAATTCCAGAATTGTACGCACCCACCATATTTCAAAATTATGCATCACATCCTCACCACATTCCAACATTATGCGTCCCAGCCACATTCTAAAATTATGCATCCCTGCTACATTCTGAAATTGCACATCCCTTCCCAGATTACGCATCCCTTCCCCATTTCTAAATTGTGCATCCCTGCCACATTCTGAAATGGCACATCCCCGCCAAATTCTATAATTGCTTATCCCAGCCAAGTTGTGTTTCAGTGCCACATTCCAAAATTGTCACTGCCACGTTCCCAAATTGTGCATCATGTCACATTCCGAAATTGTCACCACCACATTCTGAAATTAAGCATCACTACCACATTCCAAAAATGAGTCACCACCACATTCTGAAACTGTCACCACCACATTCTAAAACTGTATGTCACCGCCACATTCTGAAATTGTACGTCACTGCCACTTTCCAAAATTGTGCATCGCCACCACATTTCAAAGTTGTGCGTCACTGCTACATTCCGAAATTGTGTCACCGCCATATTCTGAAATTGTGCATCACTGCCACATTCCGAAATTGTCACTGCCACATTCCAAAATTGTTAGTCACCACCACATTCCAAAATTGTGCGTCACCGCCACATTCCGAAATTGTACATCGCAGCCACATTCTGAAATTGTGCATCGCCGCCACATTCCAAACCTGTCACCACTGCATTCTGAAATTGTGCATCAGTGCCACATTTCAAACCTGTCATCACCACATTCTGAAATTGTGCATTAATGCTGCATTCTGAAATTGTATGTCACTGGTGAATTCTGAAATTGTGTGTCACCACTGCCTTCTGAAATTGTGCATCAACCCCACATTTCAAAATTGTGCGTCACCACCACATTTCAAAATTGTGCATCACCACTACATTCTGAAATTGAGTGTCACTGCCACATTCCAATATTGTGAGTCACTGCCACATTCCAAAATTGTGTCACTGCCATATTCCGAAATTGTATGTCACAGCCACATTTCAAAATTTCTAAACTGCGCATCCCTGCCACATTCTAAAATGGCACATCCCCACCAAATTCCATAATTACTTATCCAGCCAAGTTGTGTTTCAGTGCCATATTCCAAAATTGTCACTGCCACGTTCCCAAATTGTGTGTCACGTCACATTCCGAAATTGTCGCCACCACATTCCGAAATTGAGCATCACTGCCACATTCCAAAAATGAGTCACCGCCACATTCTGAAACTGTACGTCACTGCCACATTCCGAAATTGTACGCCAACGCCACATTCCAAAATTGTGCATCGCCACCACATTTCAAAATTGTGCGGCACTGCCACATTCTGAAATTGTCACCGCCACATTCCGAAATTGTCGTCGACACAATCTGAAATTGTGCCGCCGACACATTTCAAAATAGTGCGTCACTGCCACATTCTGAAACTGCATCACCGCCACACCCTGAAATTGTAACTCCCACATTCCAAAATTATGCGTCACTGCCACATTCACAAATTATGCGTCCAGCATACAGTCAAAATTGTGCATCGCCACCACATTTCAAAATTGTGCATCGCCACCACATTTCAAAATTGTGCGCCACCGCCACATTCTGAAACTGTGCGTCACTGCCACATTCCAAAATTGTCACCGCCACATTCCAAAATTGTTATCGCCACAGTATGAAATTGTGCCGCCGCTGCCACATTTCAAAATAGTGCGTCACTGCCACATTCTGAAACTGTGCGTCACCGCCACACCCCGAAATTGTAACTGCCACATTCCAAAATTGTACGTCACTGCCACATTCTGAAATTGAGTCTCTGCCGCATTCCAAACCTGTGTGTCACCACTACATTCTGAAATTCTGCATCACCTGCTACATTCTAAAATTGTATGTCACTGCTGAATTCTGAAATTGTGCGTCACCACTGCCTTCTGAAATTGTGCGTCACTGCTGCATTCCAGAATTGTGCATCACCACCACATTCCAAAATTGTGCATCACTGCTGCATTCCAAAATTGTACGTCACTGACACATTTCAAAATTGTGCATCACCTCCACATTCTGAAATTGAGTGTCACTGCCACATT
The DNA here is from genome assembly GCA_016271365.2 of Neoceratodus forsteri. NCBI lineage: Eukaryota > Metazoa > Chordata > Ceratodontiformes > Ceratodontidae > Neoceratodus > Neoceratodus forsteri. The sequence goes on from CM057455.1 coordinate 504,344,204, forward strand.
CTGAAACTATATCACGGCCACATTCCGATATTGGTGCCACTGCCACATTCCGAAATTGTACATCACTGCCACATTTCAAAATTCTGCGTCACTGCCATATTCTGAAACTGTGCATCTCTGCCACATTCTGAACCTGTGTCACAGCCGCATTCTTAAATTGTGCATCACTGCCACATTCCAAACCTGTGTGTCACCACTGCATTCCAAAATTGTGCGTCACCACTGCATTCTGAAATTGTGCGTCACTGCTGCATTCCAGAATTGTGCGTCACTGCTGCATTCCGGAATAGTGCATCACTGCTGCATTCCAAAATTCTGCATCACTGCCATGTTCCAAACCTGTGCATTACCCCACATTCTGAAATTATGCATCACTGCTACATTCCGAAACTGTGTTACCGCTGCACACCAAAACTGTGCATCACCACCGCATTCCAAAATTGTACATCACTGGTGCATTCTGAAATTGTGCGTCACTGCTGCCTTCTGAAATTGTACATCACCACTGCATTCTGAAACTGCAATATCGCTGCATTCGAAACTGTGTCACCACCACATTCTGAAATTGTACCTCACCGCACATTCCAAAACCACATTCGGAAATTGTGCATAACCACTGCATTCCGAAATTGTGCATCACTGCTGCATTTTTTTTATTTTAGTCTTTGATATCCAAGTAAGGCCCACTAGGCACAAGTGCCTGTTTTCAGGAGCGACCCGGGAGCACTGGGGAGGTTAAGAGACCTGCTCAGAGTCACACAGTATGCAGGTGGAGGTTGTGGGAATCAAACCCAGGTGGATGTACCAAGCTCTTTCACAGCTCATTACTCTAACCTCTAGGTTATACTGCCAGCGTTCCAAACTTGTATGTCACTGCTGCATTCCGAACCTGTACATCACAGCAACGTTCTGAACCTGTGCATCACTGCGGCATTCTGAAATTGTGTGTCACTGCTACATTCTGAAATTGCTCAGCACCACCGCATTCTGAAATTGTGTGTCATCACCACATTTGGAATTGTGCATCACCATGACATTCTGAAATTGCACGTCACTGCCACATTCCGGAATTATGCATTCCTGCCACTTTCTGAGACAGTGTCATTGCTGCATTCCACAGTTGCAACCTGGTAACATTTTGAAATCTCATACCTGCAGTATTTTAAACATGGCACACAACTGGGCTGGCCCTGTGGGGCTGAGGGCTGAGGCGCTGGACGCCTTACCTTGTGCTACGCCGACGACCCGTGTTCGGGAGTAAGCACGGGTCAAAGGGGGTCGGCAGGGATGGAGAGGGATGAAGTGTCCGAGGACAGCTCTCCTTCTCCGGGGTGGGGGGGTCCAACAGTGGTCAGTGTTTGCCTGGCCCCTAGCGGTAGCTGGTGGCTGGCACACTGATGCTGCATCTATATGTGGGGGGCAGAGGAGCAGCCGTCGGACGTGCTGCACGCTTCTCGGCCCAAAGGGAGTAAACCATGGAAAAACAGTAGGCACCCTGGTTGAGCGGCTTGATGGCAGTCTGACGGAACACCGACTCTGGGGCGTCGCCCGAACTGAATCCGGACAGGGTGGAGGAGTAGGGGGCTCTCCACCACCCTGCTGCGGGGTAAGCGCAGAAGAAGAGGGTGAGGACCCTGGGGGGCGGACGGTGACGGAACCTATAGGATGCCAGGTAAGGTGCAGTCCAGGGTGCCAGCAGAAAAGTATAGCTAAAAAAAAAAAAAAAATGGCACACAACTTTGTTATTCTAAAGTTATGTTTGACACTGCATTCTATCCCCCTGTCACATTCTAAAGTACTGTACCTTGCATCTACACATTATGGAAGTGCATGTGCCGAACCCCCCGCCCCATGTCAGTTTTCCTTTTTCAGATATTTGCTACACCTGCAGTTTTAAGTAACATAGGAGAAATTAGTCATATAAGGTAGCTTGCATGGAGGACTAGGTTGTGAGTTCAGGAGATGACATCATCAGTAGCTCTTCACTGAACTAGCTTTTTTGAACAGGTGGTGAATTAAGGGTTACAAAATGACTTGAAACGTTTAAACAAAGTAACTTGCAGATCTGATTTGTGGCATGAGGCTGATTGAGGATATGGTGATCCAAATTCTGAATTTATTGATGCCAATAATTTTGGCGGCAGTCACTCCACTATGTTATACTGCCTGCCAACAGTAACTGGGTAGCAAATTGAAGGTGTGGCCAGAAAAGGTAGAGTTCCAAGCCATCACGGTCACCCTGTTTTTTAGGACTTGGATGACTGTTCTTTATTGATTTTAAAGGAAAGCTACATGCAAAAATTATAAAACACATGCTGTGCATTGTATTTTTGTTTTTCTGATGGTCCCTGGTGTTCTGTTCCATGTGTCAGTGACAAGTTGTTTTTTTTTCCTTTTAGCTGCCAGTTTTGTGACCTCTTGGGGTAGCCATGCAGGCTTCTTTTAATGCCTTTAAGCTTATGGAATTTTCCCAGAATGCTTTTTGGAGTAATATAAATTAGACCCAAGTCTTTCAAATGTGTATTGGCTTTATTATCACCCAGTAACAGCACTTTATAAAGAAAATTGGCACACATCTAGAATAACAACAGTTGGCGCTTAGAAAAATCTGTCTTCGGCTGAGGAGGGAGGGCAAACACTTTTTCAAAGCAGTTAACTTTCACAAGCAGCTGCAGCTAGATGCTGTGACTAGATAAATAACAAGGATCCTGGGCTCTTAATTCTAATGCAAAGTCCGTTCACACTGATCACCCATGAAAACTGGTCATTTGGCCCATGGTCTTATCAGTATAAACAAATAAACAATTCAAGTCATTCCCAGAGGCATTCTGGGAGAATTCCAACAAAATCAAAGGCAGTGTAAGAAGCTTGAATGGCTACTTCCAGATCCATAAAACTTGCAGAGAAAAAGTACAAAAAAAAAACCCTTGCTACAGACACAGGTAACAGAACACCTGGGATCATCAGAGAAACAAAAGCCCAGTGCACAACATGCGTTTTTATAATTTTGCATGTAGTTTTCCTATTAAGCAGCAAGACTGCTTTAAATGCAAAGCTGTCATATTGTTGTCTGCTGTTGGTGTAGGCTAGGCTATAATTTCTGAAACGCCATGCGTCGCAGAAGAGGTAACAAGTCATTGCCAGTTAAGTACTCCTTAAATGCTGTGGCACTTTTATCAGGGTTTTATATTGTGTCACCATCTGATGTAATCTCATAGTCATTTCCATGTAAGGAAGGTGTATAAAAGTTATTTACACATTTTCACATGTTAAGTTAGATTCCAACAGTAATACTGAGATAAAACATTTTGAGTTTCTGTCTTGCATTGACCTCATAACCAGAGTTCACGCCTATCTTTTATGTATGTATGGATTGATTTGGAATAGCCAGCATGAAGTTACACCACAGCCATAGTGTCTCACTAAGATTTGTAGTAGCCAGTAGATAAAATGGGACTGGATTTTAGATTTTTAACACAACAGAAGGCAGAAGTACTGGCAGGATGGGTGGCAAATTTGCTAGCCAACACTGGAAGAAGGGGGAATCCAGTTGCCCCAGGACAGTAGGACAGTACACTGCCTGTTTGTATTTAATAACATTTTTATCATACCTAATGCACTGTAACAATTTGTAAGTGTAAAGCTTGGTTCATGTCAGTCAGTATCTGAGATTAAAGGGAGATGTGACCAGCTGTGACCCTCCTGCTCTTGTGCAAAGACATCCTTATAGGACTGAATGGCGTCATCTCCATTACGTCCCATCATGCATGCCATGCAGAATGTGTCGTTAGTGGGCACAAGGATGAAATATTCTGGCATGGAATCTTCTGGGGCCTTTAGGAAGCAACAGTGTACCCATTGTTTCATCATGTATGGCCAGGGCCCCTAGATCTTTGCAGCACTGCAGTCCTGATTTCTGTTACGGTGTTTATTTCTTCCGGCATCAGTTATTTATTTATTTTTTCCCTCCTACGTGCTCCACAACCCACCTCTCCTTCGGGCTACCAAGGTCCCTTCCAATCCACCTGTCCCTTCCTGAGCCTCCAACCTCACATAGCAGCCACCCCAGGGTAACCCAGCGTAACCCTTTGCCGGATGGGTCCCCCTCCTCCGAGTGGGAAGGCACCAGGAGGGGAGACCAGCATAACTACTTGGCCTCAGGGTGCTGCTGAGGTGGACATGGCTCCTTCAGGGCATTGGTGGACCGACAGCTGTCATCCGGTCGATCGTGGAGCGGTTTCCGGTTTTCTGTGTTGTTCCCACTTGCACCGCCTCTGCAGTGCTCCTGGTCTCCACCAGAGGCCAATGCAGAGCGCCACCATCCCAGGAGAGGAGAGCAGTCCTATGGATGCTCAATGTTCTCCTTCCCCTGCCAGCCTCCAGCATCTCGAGTCCATTCCTGAACCTGGATCGCTGGCATGGCTCAAGGGAAGGTGCAGCGCATCAGCCCTCTGCGCCACCGGGCCGGCTTCAGCATCAGTTATTAATGTCTGTGGCTGAATGCAGTCCTGCCATTGGCTAAAATATTATGTGAAGTGCAGTCCGGTCGCCCTGAGGGCTGAGGCGCTTGATGCCTTACCTCGCGGCATGCCAGCTACCTGGGTTCGGGAACCAGCCTGGGCATATCTGAGGTCAGCAATGGGGGATGGAGCTGCTGGAAGGCAGCTCTCCTCTCTGGGGAGGTGTAGTGGCATTCCTCTGCTGATGGCTGCCTCCTCCCAGGCCGGCATAAGGTAAGCCCTGGTAATTCTGGGTGACGGTGCTGGGGGGTCGGTTGGATGGAGGGCTCTCCAGAGGAGTAGAAAGTGTGACATGATAAAAAAAAAAAAATGTGATCTCATTATGCTGACTATGTGGGGGCTTCAGGATAAAAAAGAGGAAAGCAGCCAGGCACTATGGAAAACTGTTCATTTTAATAAAAAAATCACCCAGATCAGTGAATTCCACGACACTTCATATATTCTGTGTCACGATGCAAGTTCTGCAGAAAATTCCATGACTGTCGAATGGCATATTTCCTGGGCCTGGTGTAAGGCTTTAAAAACTCTGCTTGGTGGTATATCCGTAGTTTGTATACTGTAAGATGGTTGGTGCAAGGACAGTGCTGCTGCTTATGAAACCAGCTACCCCAGTTTGAGAGCATGCTTTAGTCATCAGGGGCCAACTGGGGGAAGGACGATGGTGCTTCAGATGGACTGCTCTCCTCCTGGGGGAGGGGGGTGCTAACAAGGCCAGCAATTTGCTTGCCACCTAGTGAAGCCTGAGTGGTAGCTTGGCTGAAGTGGTGGATACAAAGGAGCATTGGGACGCGATCGGTGCCTGCATGACCCACACATGGGCAGGTGTGGGCCCTGGACATCACTTAATTGCCGTGTCCTAGAGGAGAGAGAAATCGCACTGGCCGAGCATATGAAGCCCTGACACCCCCCACTGTCCAACATCTGGCTTCACCTGCACCATGGGTGGCTGGATATAGTGGTACAGCTGCTGAGGAACTGAATGGCAGGCTCCACCTCGGGGATGGGGGTGGCAGAAACTGAGGGGGCAATACAGTGGTGAGTCCCAGGAGCACAGGTAAGAGGGGCCCCTATGGATGGGGGAGACACTAGCAAGTGACGGAGGCAGGTTCCAAAGGGGGGGATAATATTAAAAAAATATATATACTATAAGTTATCACTTTTTTATGTACCTTTGGAAACTTCCCATGGTTGTGATGTCTAGAATCCCAGTAGGGTTGCACAGCTGCTTTGTCACTGTGTCACTTTTCTTCTATCCTACTATCCATGACTGATGAAAACATTTTGCTTCTTCTAGCACCCAGGTGGAGAGGAAGTTCTAAGAGAGCAAGCTGGAGGAGATGCAACTGAGACTTTTGAGGATATTGGCCATTCCACAGATGCTCGGGCATTGTCCAAACAGTACATCATAGGAGAACTTCATCCTGTGCAAGTTTCGATATATTTAAAATATTATGTTTTCTCAGGCTAATCTCTCATTGCAGCTACTGTGATGCAGACTGTAGAAATTATTGTTCCCATCAGCAGGTGGAGATGGAGGGAAAACTTGGCTTTGGGACCTTTTTTATCCCAGGATCCTGTGGTCTTTATCTCCACAGCAGAAGAGCAGACATTACAAAGTTGTGTCTATAGCCTGATGTTTTTTTTTTGGGGGTAGACTTACCTAATGTCTAAAATTTGAGAGAGGTGCAAAGACAAACATGATCTTTCTGCAGAAGAAAAGTAAATATATGCAAGTAAGTTGTACTTTACGACCCCTCTTGAGTTGTTGCATATTATGCTGTTATTGTGATGTCATAATGGTGCACTGCTGGTCTGACTTCAGGGGCATCTCTTGCAGCAGACCACACCTGTGGAATTGTAGCTGTCAGGCACTAGGTCCACACAGAAACTTTTCTAGCTAGCTGTCTACCAGGGGGCTGCCCACTCTGATGTCATACATTGACGTCGACCAATCCTACAAGAATGGGCGGCCCCCGCACCCTCCTCAGTTCTTTTCCCACCATCGACCATTGCACGTTGAACTTCACAGAGATCTGCAAGCTTCAGTCAACCGCCTTTTCACCAAAAATCTTCGTTGAAACTTTTCTTATTCGTTTTCTCCCCCTCGTGTCTATCACTTTAGTAATAAAGTGATTTTCTAACTCTGTTACTATTGAGATCTGCCTCCAGGAACCTCTTCAGAAAGTGTACCTGTGGGCAGAAGATTCCAGAGAAGGATGACCATGAGGCCTGCGTCTGCTGCCTAGGCCCAGAACATGACACCTAGGCTTGTGTGATGTGTTGTGGCTTCAACCAAGCTACCAAGAAGCGCCGAGTGCAGACCTTGGAAACTGTTCTGGTAAAGCAAAAGGTCGCCCTGATGGAGAAGGAGCATGAGGCTAGAAGTTCCTCCACTTTCCCCGCGACGTTCTCTGGCTTGCAGCCCTCCGAGGTCTGTGACAAGTCAGCGGGAAAGCACAAATACTGAGACAAGAACCATCCTAATTTTTATTTATTTATGTATTGAAATGTTTCACCAGGAATGCGCACTGAACAACAAGTTGTTCGTCTCCCGGTGTGGCCTGGGGGAGGGATACAATTGGATGTACAAACAGTAATTAAACATAGTTACATTTAGCATGCATGAAGAGAATATACAGAAATGAAAAACATCACTATCGCCATTACCCTGCTAGAATGGCATTACAATTAAGATACAGGTGAACAGAGCTATAGCAACAGTATTAATACAGTAAATTAAACATTCTATTACATTTGGCATACTTGGCAAGTAACATACAGAAATTAAAAACAACACTATCACCATCACCCTGCTGGAATGGCGTTGCAGTTAAGAGACTGGTGATCAGAGCTGTATCAAGTGAGTTACAGTGGGAGGACAAGCAAGAGGGACAAGGGGACGGGGTGCCAGCTGTGGGGGGAAGAAGCAAGTAAGACAGGGGGAACCAGGACAATACCCAGTAATGAACAATAGCCGTGGCAGTAGTGTGTAGTGTGAAGCAATTTAACAGGACTAAGTGCGAGCTGGAGTAGAAGCTCAGACAGAACAAAGTGCGAGTAAATTAGGTCAGTGCATATAGGAACTAGGGGATTCTGTTTAAGTGTAGAGGGGTAGAAAGGAGAGCCGGGAGAGAGTCGGAAGCAAGGGATTAGGTTGGGAAAGGGAAGGTGGGACTAGAGTTGACCCCACCAGGATGCTGGAAATCCTGCCTGGGGCATAACTGGACAAGGCTTTGGAAGAGGGGGAAGGGCAGGGAAAAGTCAGAGGAGTGAAAGGGAGGGGGGAGAGAAAGAATTTTGCCTGGAACTAGCCCACTCCAGGATGCTCAGAGTCCTGTCAGGGGGCAGAACTAAGTAAGTAAAATGTTGTTTATATCAAGCGCCCTTCCCAAGCTCAGGGCGCTTTTACAATAATTCAAATCACTTAAAATCACATTTCAGAACAATAAATCAAACAGTCATACAATACACTTATTATGTTCCGGCAAATGCTAGGGCAAAAAGGAAAGTCTTTAGTTGTTTTTTAAAACTTTCAACAGTTAGGCATTCTCGTATCTGATGAGGTAGAGAATTCCACAGGGTTGGTGCCATATAGGCAAAAGATCTACCTCCAGACGTCTTTAGACGTACCCTGGGAATCTCTAGCAATCCCTTGTCAGAGGAGCGAAGAGAACGAGCAGGACAGTAAGGCACCAAGAGCTCTTTCAGGTAGGGCGTTAAAGGTCAATAATGCGACCTTGGAGGTGATCCGCCACTGTATTGGCAGCCAGTGCAGATCACGCAGCACAGGTGTCATATGGCTAGATCTTGAAACTCCCATCAACAACCTGGCCGTCGCGTTCTGCACAAGCTGCAGGCAGTGGATATCCATCCCCGGCAGCCCTAGATAGAGGGCATTGCAGTAATCAAAACGGCTGGTGACAAAGGCGTGGACCAAGATGGGAGGATCTTCCTGTGGAACCAAGTGTTAAGCTAAGCAAGGACAAGTAGGTATGAGAGGAAATAAGGGGGGGGGGAAGGAAGGAGGCGGCCTAAGGGGGAACCCTGGTCCACCTCGTCTCATTCACAGTCTCTGCTTCGAGTGCCGACTGCAGCTACGCCATCCCAGTTGTTGGGGGCAGCAACCCTCTGCCTTGCACGCCCTTTCCCCTGTAGGGCTACCATTGGCAGCTCCCCCCACCAATCTCAGTAGTGGGTGTCGCTTCCAGGGGCTTGGGCACCCCGCCGACCTCTCAGCCCCTGCTGTTCAGACCCTTGTTTTTGGCAGGCACCCACTCGGGTGGCTCAGCTGGCTCGTCGTTGATGGGCTCATCCTTGGTGGTCACCAGGACACAACCTACTCCCCTCCGCCAATCTTGGCTGTGTCTTCGGTTGCTGTACAGCAGGTCCTGGTCTCCTTTCCAGTGAAAAAGGTTCTGCTTTGGTGGATGGAACCCCCCAACCTGTTGAGAGGGGTTCCTTTCCTCATTACTCCCCCTCAGCACATTCTCACTACAGATGCTTGGGGGTTGGGGTGGAGGGCTCATCTGGGGCCCCACAAAACACAAGGGACGTGGTCTAAGCCAGAGTCCTCACTCTACATCAGTGTCCTGGAGATGCGGGCAGTTCTTTATGCCCTGCAGGCCTTCCACACTCCACTATACTTGGGTCTTTTGCTAGTGCAGATGGACAACATCAGTGTAGTCCACTACATCAACAAACAGGGGCACTCTTTTGTACCCTCTCTGCTGTGAAGCTTTGAGAGTCTGGTACTGGACTCTGGAACATGGTCTAGAACTGTCAGCCATCCATGTTCCAGGCGTCCAAAATGTCCTGGTAGACAGGCTAAGCCGGTCACAGTCAAAGACGCATGAGTGGGAGCTGCTGACCTCAGTAGTAAAATTTCTCTTTGACAGATGGGGTCATCCAGAGCTGGACCTTTTTGCATCCCCACTCAATGCAAAACTACTGCTTTTTTGCTTGCTTGATCCAGGGCCTGGAGTTTACTGTCGAGACGCATTGTCCCCCTCCTGGAAAGGGAGATGTCTGTATGCATTTTCTCCCTTCCTTCTGTTCCAGAAGGTTCTGATCAATCTTCAGATGGAAGGGGCTTTATTGCACCTTTCTGGCCTTGTCAAATCTGGTTCCCTTTACTGCAGCAGCTGACAGTGGAACCTCCAGTGCCCCTGCCTCTGTGCACCGGCTTGCTCTCGCAGAACCGGGGTACCCTGGTCCATCCAGACCTCAAATCCCTGTATCTTCACACTTGGCTCCTGAAGACATAGCCATGGCTAGATTTGGGATGTCCCCTAAGGTGGCTGATGTCCTGGTGGCAGCTAGGAAGCCTTACACTAGGGTCCCTTTTTCCATGAAGTGAAAGAATTTCGCTCTGTAGGCTGCTTCACGTCAACTGGACCCCTTAACTTGTCCAGTGAATCAGATTCTGGAGTACTTGCTGTCCCTATCAGACTCTGGTCTAAAGTACTTCTCTCTTAAAGTGCACATGTCTGCCATTTCTGCCTTTCACGTGCCTATTGATGGATGTATGGTGGCACAACTGGAAGTTTCATGTACATTTCTGAGGGGCATTCTTCATCTGAAGCCTCCTATCCACAATCCTGTCCTGCCTTGGGACTTGAATTCTGTGTTGGAAAAACTTACTTTGGCTCCTTTTGAGCCGGCTGAGACATCCGAGCTACGCTTTCTGTCATGCAAAGCATTATTTTTGGTTGCTATTACTTCTGCTTGAAGAATTTCAGAGTTCCAGGTGCTTATGTGTGAGCAACCTTATTTGACTTTCCACAAAGACAGGGTGTCTTTGCGTACTAACCCTAAGTTTCTTCCTAAGGTGGTGTCGGAGTTTACTTTAAACCAGTCCATCCATCCACCTGCTTGTTTATTTCCCAGAGCATGCCAGTCCAGAGGGAGCATTGCTCTACACTTCAGACGTACACAGAATTTTAAGTTTCTGTAAACACCGTACAAGGACTGCAGGAAATCCTCTCAGTTGTTTGTTTCTTTCTTTCGCCCCTGGGTAACAGGACATCCCTGTTTCCAAACAGTGCCTGTCCAAATGGTTGGTTAACTCTATTATGTTTTGCTACAGGAAGTATGGTAAGGACCTTCCTGGTGTTAATCTTGGCCATTCCACCAGAGGCATGGCCACTTCATTTGCTTGTTTCAGGAATGTTTCAGCTGCAGAGATCTGTCCTGCTGCTACTTGGAGTGCTGTCTACACCTTTACCAAGCACTACAGTCTGGACATTGCCTCTAGGCATAGGGCCAGTTTCGGCTTAGCTGTTCTACAGGGCATACTTTCTTAGGCTCCTAGTTTGCAACCACCCAGACTACATTTCTTAATGTCAGAATTGCTTGAGACTCGTTCTGTAGCTGTGGCCTGCTGCAAGAGATACCATCAAAGTAAGATAGTACAGTTATGTAAGAACTTACCATAATAATAGATCTTCAAGAGGATCTCTTGCAGCAGGCCATGCTGTCCCTCCCTCCCCCTGGACCTGTGAGGTCCTCCTGTGTCTGTCTCTCCTTCTACCATTTATTTTTGGTGGGAACTTTTGGTTCTTCCTCGGTCCCTCAGTGGGATATCAGTTGCTATATGGTCTCCAGTGGGCGAACTGAGGAGGGCACAGGGGCTGTCCACTCTTACAGGATAGAATGACGTTGGTGTGTGACATCAGAGTGAGTGGCCCCCTGGTAGACTGCTAGCTGTAAAAGTTTCCATGTGGTCCTAGTTCCTGGCAGCTATAGTTCCAAAAGTGTGGCCTGATGCAGGAGATCCTCTCGAAGATCTACTGTTACAGTAAGTTTTTATGTAACTGTACTATCAGCATGATGCCTGGCTCTTCTCACAGGCTTCGCACTCACCCACTAGGACTGCCCCCCGACCCACGTCTGAGCTAAACACCTTTTGGGCTTATCGGGGGGGGGGGGCCAGAAAGCTCTGCCGGTGGGGTGGGGTAATCCATGGAGCACTACAATGGGTCAAATGGGGCAAGTCCCAGAGATGACAGGGTGATGGGGCTGGAGGAGGGGAGGCAGGTAGAAGCAGACAGGGCATCCAGGGGGATAAAAAGAAAGAAAAGAAAAAAAAAAAAAAAAAGAAATGTTGGGCCTTACTGTTCATTCTCTGGTAGCCACTAGGGGACTACATTTGCATTGTTAATATGATGTATTAATCTTTTCTGAAATTGTTTCACTTGCCTCTTGTTTTAGGTTCAGCATTTTGCATACATAATCTTTAGCTGTGACATTTCATTCTTCTTTTTATTTATATTTATATATATATATAAATACATTTTTTAGGCTTTTTTCCATTTTCTTCCTGTAGTGCCTGTGACCCCTGGCAAACATGGCAGTGCATGCACATGGAGGCGCACATGCACTCTGGGCACCAACTCTGCCCCTTCAGCCCCACCCCTGGCAATTGCCAGGCTCCCCGTAGCCCAAACTGCCATTCGTCTTCCACAAGGTGCCAGCCAAGGGCTGGGGAGAAACCCCTCTTCCCTTCCCTTCCCGAGAGAGGAGAGCCACCTCACGGCAGCTCAGTCTTGCTCCATGCCCTCCCCTCCTGCCGACCCCCGACAACCCAGGCTCGTTCCTGAACCTGGGTCACTGGCGCAGTGCAAGGTTGGCATCCAGCACCTCGACCCTCCACGTCGCCCGGCCTTCTTTCTTACATTGGCATTATATTTTCCTCAATATCTTCACCTTTTACCTTTCGTTCTTTTCCTCCACTTCGTCTCGTGCAAGGCAGGGCCATAGTGAGAATTAGCTTAATAATAATAATAATATATCTTTATTTATAAAGCTCCTTTCAAATGTCAAGGTGCTGAACAATAAGAACATATAAAACAAATAAAATACCCAATAATCAGAAACAGAATAAGTAAAAAAAAAATAAAATAGTCAGTTTGGGTAAGCTTTTGGCCATAAATGCATTTTCAGTTTATGATCATCAATAGCCCAGCAGATGGCCATAGTTGGCATTGGTTTGTTTGCTCATTGGCAGCCCAATGTAGGGTCATAGTGAGCACTAGCTTGTTTTATCTCTGACATCCCAGCAGAGGTCCATGGGGAACATTGCCATGTATGATCACCGGTAGCCCAACAGAGGGCCACAGTGAGCATGGTCTAGTTTTATCACTGACAGCCCAGCAGAGGGCCATAGTGAGCACTGGTTTATTTGAGGAGTGACTGTCCAACCAAGGTGCGTAGTGAGCATCTGCTTATTGCATCACAGGCAGCCCAATAGCAGGTCATGGTGCGCAACAGCTTGTTTGATCACTCACAGCTCAACAGGGGGACCGTAGTGAGCTTTGACTGGTTTGATCACTGCCAACTTAAGATACTGTAGAACGATAGCAAATATCAGCTTGTATGATCACTGACAGCCCAGCAACCAGCTCTAGCTTTGTAGTCCAATGCTGTCACTCCCACCAGGTCACCCAGTTCACTGGAGACAATATCCAGCAACCAGTAGACTCGGATGTAGCATACCAGAGGACAGCATAACGGAGAGGTAGGTTGAAAGAAGAGAAGCAGGTAGGATGCATAAATGATACAAGAAGACTGATAATTTCCAAATTGTTTAGTTCCTTTAAATCTCTCCAAACATAACACTGAAGCTTCAAACATAATACAAAGGGTTTATGTACAATTTATTGAAATTTATTTAATCCATGGAGGCAAGCAGAGATAAAATACAAATCTAATTCCCAGTTGCAATGGGGGGGGGGTGTATAAGTAGCAGAATGGGGGAAGTGCACATCAGCAGTGATAATACATAGGAAGATGCCAACAAACTCAATGAGGTGGACACTTGATACACAGCACTGCATACATTGTCAGGCAGGTGCACAGGGGATTACCACTTCTCAAAAGAAAAATAAATAGCAATACAATGGGAGCATTTCAGAGCAATAAAATATGTCAGCAATTCACAGGAGCAAACGTAAGCTTAGTCATCTTGGGTAGAAGTAGGCATTCATCCTTAAGATTGCAAGGGTTGCTAAGGCTGAGGGGGCATGGGTATGCAAATTCTTGTGTCAGGAGGTGAGGGATAACAGAATATGAAGCTGCTTAACCTGTATTACATTCTGCTGACCATGCCACTGCACAAACTGCACCACCGTCGGCTCACACACACTAAAAGTGACACTAATATAGACTGCACAGAAAGAATACAATATATGCAACAGGTGCCTAGCACTATGTGCTTTGACACATATTGAAGAAACATGATCTCCAGGTCATACAGTTCACTGGGCCTGATCACCAAATCCTGCTGACCGACAACTGAAAAAATATACTTACTGCATCTGATGCAGTGCAGTACTGACATCGCAGAGAATCACTGGCAATTGCCTTCTTGTGGATTTCCAGAGATTTTACCTTTTTTCTCTTTGTTTTTGGGGGGAGGGGGCCTAATTCACTGTAAACACAATTTGGTGTACATTTTTTAATTTATTCAGGGTGCATCAGATAGAGAGATTGCTGAAGAAGTAGTTGATGTTCTGTCTTTGTATTTATTTTTTTTTTTGTTTATGCAAAAATTAGTGTTACTATACAATTTCATGTTAGGTAATTGTGCTCGAGGTATAGGTGGGATTTGCACAAGGATCTCCACAGCATTGAGCCCAGTCTCATGCCTAGGGACAGTTATGTTTTCTAGGAAGAAATGGGCACTGCAAGGTTCCCAGGGACGTGGCTACCCTGTGTCCTTTATGCTGAGTGAGTGGTTCAGGACACACATAGGTACCTGGCTGCCCATGCTAACATGGGCGAGGACTCCCACTTTTCCATGCACTTCTAATAACTCATGCCTCTGAAGTGTAGTAAAACACACTCCACCCATCTGAGCCCCACCACCCTCCCCACCCAGCTCATAGACATTGCATCTTCCACTTGGTTATGTTTAAAATGTAATCATTTACCATCCAGTGCATTACATTGATCCTCCTCCTCTTCTCATCGCCAGGCCTGAATGTCAGTAATCTCTCCAAGTAGAGCTTTATGGTGAGCAGCAGAGGGTGAGGAGCGGCATCCCGTGTTGGACTGTAAATAAATAACTTTTAATCCTGACTAAGGCAAAGAAGGGAGCACCAGTAATAGTTATCCATCAAAAAATGTTATCCTACCTTTTTTTTTTGCAGTAATGTATTCCTGATAATCTTCGATTCTTCAATGGAGTATTTTAAATAAATCAGCTATTTCTTAATTAAAACTTCTTTAATATATGGATTGTAAAATTAATAGTACTGTAAAGCATATAAAAAATTTCCCGATAATAGCATCAGTGCCAGACTGATAATAGCACCGTTCACAACTGATAATGCCATCGTTCATGACCTGTAATAGTATTGTTCGGGACCTGAACGATAGTATTATCACTTAAACTCCACAGCTCAACTGCAAGTCTGCCACACCACTTTTTCCAAAGCATGCCTTCTGACTGGCCGCTTTTCCTTTGCGGGTGGGCAGAACACATTTTAAAACATGGTGGTCATCTCTCGATTGGCGAGAGTGAATAGCGTCTGGTTCTCTGAATTTCTCTCTTTTTTTTTTTTTTTTTTTCTTCCCAAACCACAACAGTGTACTTAAATACTTGATCCTGCTTCACGAAAAAAAAAAAAAGTAGGACTGCCTACAGAACTAAAACACAGCATACTTATAGAACCTGTTACGAGGAGCAGAGAGGGGCACAACCAAAACAATGCATCGGCGGTTGGCCAGGACCACAAGATGCCTGTAGTGCAGTGGCTGACTGCCCGTTACAAAACTATTTCAAATAAAAAGATCTCTGATCCATATATTAAAAAAAAAAAAAAAAATAAAATAAAAAAATAATGGATACCTCACTGGGCATTACCGGGTAGATACCATATCGAGGTCTCAATGGTATTACTCACCTGTAATGCCCAATGATGTATTAATTATTCTCTTCGTAATTTGTGTTGCTCTACAGTAAAGATGGCAGCCCCCAGCAGCTTTCAGAAATCTTCTCCCCAGAGAGCAGATGCTAACTGCACCCACTGTATTTATAATGAAAATGTGTCAGGGTGTTGCCAGCACATGTTTCTGATGGGCAGCAGCACAGCACCATCCTGACTTGTTTACAACCATGGCAGTTGAAATGGCAAAAGACCAATAACTTTTAAGAACTTCAAAGTCTTTTATCTTGCCTTGAGAATGAAATAAAGCAAAAAAGAAAATCAAATTTATTGATGTTTTGTCCTAACTGCCCATCAAGTTATTTAACTTATTAATTAGTACTGCTGCTTTAAGGACAGGGTGTGGAGGGTAGAGGGGGTTCATATGTGAGGGGAGGTTACTATTTAGGAGGTCCCAGCGTGAAGGTGGGGGAATACTTCTCAACCTAATGTGACGCTCACAATTTGGGATAGTGTGAGACACTGACCCTGAAAATGGGACAACTCTTCAGGTAGCGAGATGCATGCTCAGAACACTGCAGAATGCAGTGCTTTTTGTTGTGGTGTTTAATTTTGATTTGTCTTCATAGAGTGTTATGAATTACTGCTTTAAAGTCTAAGCAAACTGCACCTTTTCCATATGGGACAGAGCAATTCTGAGGGACAATGAGGTATGTATCACTTATTATGGTACAGTTGAGAGGAGAAGAGGAGAGGCACAGTGTCACCACACTGGGACTCTCAAAATATTTGTTGGGACTGGAAGAACAAATCCAGGACCCTTATTTTTTTCTGCAGGGAATGTCGGACCCTGAAAACAAAAATCCTGGCTAAACAAACAAGAAGATACTCAGTCATATCCCTTGCGCAGGGAAGCAATGTGAGTGTGGTACTGGGCAGTGCAGCATCAGCTCCAGCTATCAGCAGTCCACGTCCTGGGCATCCACAACATCTTAGCGGACAGTCTCAGTCACACCCAGGTAAGGGCTCATGAGTGGGAACTGCGTCAGTCGGTGGTGCTGAGGGTTATGGCACTGGACGCCACACCTTGCGCCATGTCGGCGACCTGGGTTCAGGAACGGGCTGGGGCCGTCGGTGGTCGGTAGGGGAAGGAAGGGATCGAGCATCCAGAAGACTGCTCTCCCTTCCCAGGGAGGGTGTTAGGGTATGCGACGCTCCTGAGCAGCCTCTGGCAGTAGTCGGGGGCACGCCATGGAACCTGCAGCACAAGCAGATGCAGGGGTGGAGCTGCGGCGGACATCAGGCACGCAGAGTGCCACTGATGTCATTGCACGTCCGAGCTCTAGGGGGCAGAAAAAGCAAGAAAAAAACCCTGCCGGGTGAGGTGACGGCAATCTCCGGGAACCAAGGCCCCACATGCCCATTGCCGGCCGCAAGCCCTGACTCTACCCTCAGGGGACCTTCAGCCTCTCCAAGGGGCCCGGGAGAGACGAGGGTCCTGATACCAATGAAACTGTCAGGGAGAACAGTTCAGGCAGTCGGTTAGGAGCTGCAGGTTGAGTGAGGGCAGCCCGAGAAAAGCCCTGGAAGGTAGGAGATAAATGGACCCCGGGGTCTTCCAGATCTCTATCTGTTCGCCTCCCATACAATGCAAAACTACCCAGTTTCTGCTCACTCATTCCTGGAGCGGGTGTCTTTTGGCGAGATGCGCTGTCTCTTTGCTGGACATGGAGGTTCCTGTACACTTTCCCTCTCTTCCCGCTTTTGCAGAGGGCTCTCCTCAAACTGCAAGCAGAGGGGGCCCAGATGATTCTCATCGTTCCATATTGGCCTTGCCAAATAGGAACCTCTGACTTAGGATCAGGGCAGGTTGGGCCATCCAGACCTCATGTTCCTTCACCTGCATGCATGGCACCTTCAGATGTAGCTGTCTTTTGCTTTGGGGTCTTCTCCAGAGTAGCTCAAGTCCGTGTAGAGGCCAGAAAGCCTTCTACAAGACACACCTACGAGATGAAATGGAAGAGATTCTCCATCTGGGCAGCTGTCAAAGGTTGGGACTCCTTTTCCTGCCCGGTCCCTCTAGTCTTAGAGTACCTTCTGCATCTTTGTGACCTGGGACTTCGTTATTCCATGCTGAAGATCCACTTGTCTGCCATATCCATCTACCACATTCCAGTGAAAGGCAAAACCTTGGCTCAGTTGGAGGTCTCCCATACTTTTTTGAAGGGGGTGCTCCACTTAAAACCCCTGGTTAGGAACTCTGTTTCCCTGTGGGATCTGAACTTTATTCTTGAGAAACTCACTTTTCTTCCCTTTGAACCTGCTGTGAGTTGCAACCTGTACTATCTGTCTTGGAAAATGCTATTTTTTAGTTGCTGTCACTTTGCTCGAAGGATTTCCGAGCTCCAGGCCCTTATGTGTGAGGAGCCCTATTTGATTTTGCATAGAGACCAGGTGGCTCTGCATTACAAATCTAAGGTTCTACCAAAGGTGGTTTCTGAGTTTATTTTAAACCAGACTGTACACTTGCCAGTGTATTACCCTGAGCACTCTAATCAAGGGAGGCCGTTCTGCACAAGGATTGCTTGAAACCATCATTCTCGGCGACTTTAATCTTGACTGGATGTCCAAAGCAGCTGCACCACTAGTCTCTTTCTGTGATGACCATGGCCTAACCCAACTCATCAATGAACAGACACGCCCAAACACTAAAAATCCTGCGAAGAGTACCATTCTGGACGTATTGACGTATTACTCGTAAGCAAACCACACCTTTTCTCCCATGCTGGCACCTTCTTCTCGGATGTCCATGATCATTGTTTCATCGGAGGAATAAGATCTACCAGCAAGCCTCCCGCTCCCTCCAACTTCCGACAGAAGAGATCAAGCCGAAACTTTAACATACCTGCCTATATTGCAGACCTGAAATTATCCTTGCGTTGGCAGGAATTTTACCTTGCTAAAACAGTCACCACCGCCTACGACATCTTCTATGATATACTATCAGGGGCCCTCAACAAGCATGCCCCTACGACCAAAGTCCGCACAACGATCATAACCAACAAATGGTTCATCCCTGAGGTTAGATCATTGCTGTTCGAAAGAGATAAACTTTGGAAAAGGGCATGGAAATCTAACCTGCCTAATGACTGGAACCTATTCAGAAAGGTGCGTAACGTATGCACCAAATCTATCAAAGATGCTAAAGCTTCCTTCTACCGCACACAGAACTCGATGCTTCTTCAAAAACCCATGCAAATTCTGGAGCACTGTCAAGAATCTGATGGATCACCCTACAGGTAACTCCCTCCCAAACAAAGTCATCTCAGGAAACAATATTATCAGTGATAGGGCAGAGATCTAGACTCCTTCAATAACCACTTCGCAACTGCAGGTCTGGCGTTTGACAACTCCCCAGCTTGCAAGATACGGTCTACGTCAAACTGCACCCCTCAGATATCCTTAGCTATCCCCAACCTTTTCAAGCTTCAACCTACTTCACTAAAAGAAGTTGAAGACCTGTTATTACGGATGGACCCTAAATAAAGCGCAGGTGCTGGCTCGTTGGATCCCTACTTTATCAAAATCGCATACCATGTCCTCGCTATCCCCATCACTCATTTATTCAACCTGTCCCTCTCCCAGGGCACCCTACCGCCGGTCTGGAAGACCGCCCATGTCATACCACTTTTTAAATCCGGTGACCCAGGGGACCTCAACAACTACAGACCCATTTCTCTACTCCCAGTACTATCTAAATTACTAGAGAAAATCGTGAATACACAACTAAGGAACTTCCTCGAAGAAACAAATCTATTGAACCCGATGCAGTCAGGATTCAGAGCCGAACATAGCACTATCACAGCACTGTCCAAAGTTACTGATGCATGGCTACGAGCCCTTGACACAAGGAACTTCACCTGCGCAGTCTTTTTGGACTTAAGCAAAGCTTTTGACACTGTTGATCACAACCTTCTCCTCACCTCGCTTCAAAACATAGGAGTGGACTCTACCTCGCTGCTCTGGTTCACTGACTACATCTCAGGACGTCTCCAGCAAGTCAAAGCCAAAGGCGAGCTTTCCCACTTAAACCACTCCAAAGAGGGGTCCCTCAAGGATCTATACTAGGTCCGCTCTTATTCGCAATATATATAAATTACATAGACTGCTGTATAAAAAATGCCAATATCCACCTGTTTGCTGACGATACCGTCCTTTACATCAGCAGACCCACACCTGAGGCTGCCTGCAATGACCTGCAAAATGAGCTTGACCTCCTGCAAAGTCAGCTAATCCACAAAAAAAAACTACTATTGAATGCTAAAAAAACAAAAGCAATGCTCTTTTCTCCGCTTGCCCACTCACCTAGCCCTACAGTAGGTGGGCCCACTCTGGAAATCACTACAATACTAGGTGAAAAATTAGAATTTATAACCAAATTCAAATATCTGGGAGTATGGATTGATAACGGACTCTCCTTCACAGAACACATCCGAAGACTTGCTGAAAAAGCTTTGGTAAAGGCTTGGACTTTTCTACAGGCTATACCACTTCCTCACTATTGATGCATAAACAAGACTGGTCCAGTCTACTTTCCTATCTCTGGTGGATTACACAGATTTCTTGTACAGCCAGTGTTCCATCTCCCAGCTAGCCAAACTCGACACGCTGCACCACCGTGCGCTAAGGTTTATCACAGGTCTCCCTGATTCTACTCATCACTGCATCCTGTACGATACCGTGGGATGGACATCCCTTAAACTTAGGCGCCACAAAAATGCTGCTGTCTGGATCTACCGTGCCCTTACAAACAAACTACCCCAATATATTTCCGACTGCCTACCCCTATGCGCAGTAAGAAAATATGCGCTCCGAAGCCATTCCTACATCTCCCTTGCAATACCTAGAGTAAACTTGCGTTTCAGTAGAGCGGCAATTAGCTTTACGCTCCCAACCCTTTGGAACAATTTACAGAAGTCCCTAAAACTAGATGCCCTTGTCCCTGCTATACTCAATCTTCAAGGCTCGATACTGGAGTACAGTAAACGAAATCTGCAACTGCTTTGCTCGTCCCCTAACAGCTCCTAAACCACCCATGGCTCATTGCCAGATCTGAACCATGATCATAGCCGCTTCTAAACTGCGGCCATACTTCCCCCAGATAGCCACGACTTCTAGTTCACCAGGGCATATAATCCATATATGCTGCTCTGAAATTTTCCTTGCCTCCTAGCACCAGCTGGCGTTCAGCCTTAAGCATACATGAGGTCTATAGTTCTCGAATGTTGTTGCTATTATTTCTTACTAGCCAGGCCTACCTAGTATCCTAAACCTTATATATTTATATATAAACCCAGTGTTGGGGCATTGCCATATTGTATACTGTAACTAATGTACGTCGTTTGCATAACCTGTATCCATGTTTCAAGCAGGTCCACCTTGAAAAAGAGCTCTGCTCAACGGTGACCACCTGTATAAATAAAGATTTGATTGATTGATTGCACTCTTTGATGTGCACAAAATTTTACGTTATTACACAAATCGGACAAAGTCTGTCCGCAAGACAGATCAGCTTTTTGTTTCATTTGCGCCCAAAGGGAGGACGCTGCAGTTTCAAAAACTGTGTTTATCCAAATGGTTAGTAAACTGCATTTTGTACTTCTACCAGAAGTACAACAAACTCTTTCTGTGGGAAGTTAAAGGGCACTCAGCCTGAGGCATGGCTGTATCTACTGCTTGTTTCAGAAATGTTCCTGCCGCTGACATCTGTGTGGCAGCCACTTGGCGCTCTGTCCACACCTTCATGAAGCATTATGGACTGGACATTGCCTCTAGGTGCAGGGCTGGCTTTGGACTAGCCATCCTTTAAGGCCTTCTGTCTTAAATTCATTACCTACTGCAGACCTTTTCCTGACTCCCATGTTCAGTTTCTGTTTGACTTACACTGCTTGGGAATTGGTCCTAATAGCGTTGCCTACTGCAGGAGCCCTCTCAAAGTAAGATAGTACAGTTGCGTAAGAACTTACCGTAACAGTAGAGCTTCAAGAAAGGCTCTTGCAGTAGGCAAGGGTTTCCCTCCCTCCTTCCCCCGCTGCTGCTTTTTTCTAGTCAGTTTTTTCTTTGGGCTCCAGGTCCACAGCTGCTGGTCAGGCTGCATTTTCCTACAGCTTCCCTAAATTGTGGCACCTTTTATAAGTACATCAGGAAGCATTGAAAGACAAAGGGAGGGATAGTGAGGCTGAATAGAATGGATGATGGGTGGGTGGGCAGAGAGGGACAGTGAAAAAGCAGGGATACTGAACGAATATTTCTGCTCAGTACTCACAAAAGAGGAGGAGGGGGAGGTGCCTAATCCAGTTAACAGAAGCACTCTTGATAGGAAGGTCGATCCCAGTCATTTCACAGAAGAAAGGATCAGGAGTGCCAGCCTTTATGAACCTTTACGGGTGCTCACTGCCAGTAGGTTGTATTTTTCCTATAGCTAGGTTCCCTAGTAATAATTTTTTACAGGCTTCCCTCAAAATATTGAGGGTGCTTAAGTCAACTTTGTGGGTGCTTGAGCACCTCTGCACCCATGGAGTCGGCTCCTATGGAAAGGATTCTGAAAGAACTCCTAAAACTGAAGGTGGACAAAGCAATGGGGCCTGATGGACTTCACCCCTGAATTCTGAAAGAAAGAAATAAGGGGAGAACTAGTGAAATCACTGACTACCCTTTTTAACAAATCATGCGAGGATGGTGTGGTACTGTACCTGAGGACTGGAAGAAGGCGGATGTGATTCCCCTTCACAAAAGTGGGACCACGACAGAGGCAGAAAACTACAGACCTGTCAGTTTGACCTCTGTGGTAGGGAAAGTGATGGAATCACTTCTGAAAGCAAGAATTGTTGAGTACCTAGAGGCTTGTGGGGCACAGGACCCAAGGCAGCATGGGTTCACAGCGGGAAGGTCATGTCAGAGGAATCAAATTGATTTCTTTGACAGGGTGACCAAAGTAGTAGACCAGAGAGGGGCTGTGGACATGGCCTACCTAGACTTTAGCAAGGCATTTGACACAGTCCCACACAAAAGATTAATTTTCAAATTAACCAGCCTGGGAGTGGGTCCCAGGGTGGTAGCCTGGGTAAAACATTAGCTGGACAACAGGACACAGAAGGTAATTGTAAATGGAGTCCACTCTGAAGAAAGAGGGGTTACTAATGGGGTACAATGAGGTTCAGTACTGGGTCCAGTCCTTTTTAATGCCTTTATAAGTGACATCACAGAGGGACTGGAAGGAAAAGTATGCTTCTTTGCAGGTGACACAAAGATCTGCAACAGCGTTGATACACAAGGGGCGTGGAAAGAATGAGACAGGGACTTGGCAAGGTTGGAGGAATGGTCAGAAGTATGGCAGCTAGGATTCCATGCAAAGAAGTGCAAAATAATGCACCTGGGAAACAAAAAGCCAGGGGAAGATTACACAGTTTTTTTTTTGGGGGGTAGTAACAACAACAACATTTTTTTTTTTTTTTTTATTGTTTTGTTGACTGGGTAAGTGCACTAGACATATCCTGCCTATTTTCAGGCACAACCCGGGGAAGGGGGTACAGATTAAGCTGTTGATGGTATTTTTAGTGAATGGGGGAAATTTGGCCAGGACACCGGGGAAATTCCCCTACTCTTGCCGGTAGGGGGACCCTGTTGCTGTGCATGGTGGTCATTCCAACCCTGACCTTGAAAGAGGAAGGTTTGCAGCAGAGGGCTACGATGGCCCAGGGTACTGGAGTACAGATGGTTATGTCAAATGAGGGATCCGCTGAGGTGGCGGCTGGGATGCACCCGATGAATGGCCAGCATATCGCCGGAGTCAGCGGTCGCTTGGAAGTACACGAAGTACAGCCTTTAAGTTTGGATGAGAAGAGGGGTTGTTTAGAGGAGGAACTCCTCAGGTTGAGTGAATTGATTACGCAGGGGAATCGGAAGGAAGACCTGGAGGATGACAGGAAGAGGAAGCGCTCTGAGACGTCGCCAGGAGCTCTGGAGGCTGTGGGTCCAAGTAAGATACATATGGCTGTTGAGCGGCTAGTTTCTGCTATTTGTGCAGCACCACAGGCATGGGGGGATCTTGTTGAAGCTACTTGGTCTCCGGAAGGAGCTTTGCGGGATGCCGGATGGATCCCTGTGTCGGGAGCTGCTTGGGAGCCAGCTGGGGTTACTACAATTGTGCATGTTGGTCCTGATACACAGATAAGTACTGTTAGCTGTGCTGCTGATACTCCTTCCATATCTAACCCTGTACTGTGTGATGGTTCCCCTGCTCCTGAGTCTGCCCTTCCGCAAGCTGTTCCGAAAAGTTTGGTGGTTGAGGATTCTGCTGTTGCTACAGATGCAGTGCAGGAGCCGGCTCCTGACCATTCTGACAGGCCTACTTATGCTAGTCATTTTCGTCAACCTGTGGAACTAGCTAAGCGGCGTAATGCCATTTGTCTTTGCTATGTGGGTCCCAGAGATGATCCCCACGATCGTTTTTATGTTGATAAAACCCTTTTGAAACTAAGCATGGGGTTCTCCTCTGAAGTTTATGCACTGATTCGTGTTCCTGGGGAGTTTATCTTTGATATTAGCTTTCGTACCCCTGCTCTATTAGAGACCTTTTGGTGCCGTTATTTAAATTTGAAAACAGATCTTTTATGGTCTGACTTTATTATTTTGCCTTTATATAAACAGCCCTTTCCGGTTATCACCATCCTTTTTAGAAATGAAGGGGTTAATGTGGTAGATATTGTGAACTGGTTAACCAAGAGGTGCGACATTCAGGGTAATCCTGTTCCTATCTTGGACACTGAGGGATTCTGGAATGGGGGATGGACATTTCGAGTGAAATTGCATTCTGCGGATACTGACCTAATACATCGGCCTAATTGTTTTTTTTTTTTCTGGGTAGGGATAAGGGTTTCCTCTTCTACCCAGGCCAACCTAGAGTCTGTTTCAAATGTGGGTCTAAGACTCATATTAGCACCTCGTGTGACATGCTTAAGCGTACCCACTGTGGAGAAACTGGTCACCCCAGTGCTCACTGCTTTCAGACGTCCAGGTGTAATCTCTGTGATGAGATAAGGCATACTTTTGAGACTTGTCCTCTGGCTGCTAAGAACACTGCTGAAGCGGATTTTGGGGTTCAAGACCATTATACACGGTTGGCTGTTCAGCAAGGCCTTTCTTCTGTGGGGGGGGGAGTAAATCATAGAGCCTCAGCGCCTGGGCTTCCGCTGGCCGGGAAGACCCTGCCTGATGAGTCTGCTTTTGTTTCTGATGCTGTTCCTTTAAATGGAGTTGTGGCACCCATTGAACCTGAGCTGGGTGTTGTGGGTGCTGCTGGTCCTTGCATCCCACTGCCCTCGGATCCAGCCCCCCTGATGAGGGTTTTACCACAGTTAGTGGTAAGAAAGGGAAAGCGCTTAAAGGGAAGAGTAAACCGGCTAAGAAATCCACTGTCTCTTTCTCGGTCCCTTCTCTGGCTGACCCTAATATTTATGACATTTTGAGGATGATTCTGAGGTGGTGTCAGAGTTGATTCAGCCTTCTGTGACCCCTTCTCAGCCTGAGCCTCTGGTGCCTTTAGGAGACCATATGGAACCTTGGCCTCAGGACTGCAAAAGCAGGAGGGTGGCTCAGACCTCTAGTAAAGTGAAGTGATATTTTCTTTCTGTGACTTATGGCTCCATTTCACTTTCGGGTGGCATCCTTGAATGCAAATTGCATTAAAACATCTGCTAAGCGTAAACACACCTTTTCTCAGTTTGTACATGAGAATTTAGATTGTGTTTTTTTTTTTTTCAGGATGTTCGTTTACATTCTCCTGAGGAATTACTGGCAGCTACCACTGGTTGGATGTGGGGGACTGTTTTTGGTCACAAGGGAAGGATTTATGTAGCTGGGTTGGGATCTGTTTTTTTCTTTCACACATTCAGGTGGTTCATCATGTAGAAGTTATGAAAGGTAGGGCCTTGGTTCTGGATATTAAATGGGGTTCACTGCCTTTGCGTTTATTGAATGTCTATGCACCACAAACTAAATTTGATAGGGTGGCCCTTTTTAAATCACTTTACCCCTTTTTGTGCACTTCTTCTATGGTTATTTTGGGAGGTGATTTTAATTGTTCTTTACCCTCCCACGTATCTCCAGCTTGCGGTAAGAAGGTTTACTGTGATGTGGCTTGTTTGGCTCAATTAATTGCAGATGTTGGTTTAGTAGACGCTTTTGGACCTAATGTTGGAGGGTCTGGTAATACATATTTTTGTGGTCCCACGGCATCCTGGATTAATTATTTTTTTCTTTCCTCAGGGGTTGTTGTGGAGTCCAAATACTTGCAAAAGGTGGCTACATCTGACCATAAGTTACTTAAATTAACCTTATGTGATGTGCCAGCGCCCAGAGGGGACCAGGCCTTTGGAAATTAAATACCACCTTACTGGATATCCCTTGTGTAGCCGAAGGGCTCCATTCTCTTTTGATGGCACGTCAGTCTGTTTTTTTCTTTTGTATGATGATTTAAATGACTGGTGGGGGGGACACCAAAAATGAAATCAGGACATATTTTAAGATGATAGGTAGAATTAATGGGAGGCTTCGGCGTGATGAGCTTCGTTATTTAAGGGGTCGACTTCATTTCTGGTCCACTTTCTGTCAGCATCTAGGGTCTGACTGTATTGACAGGATTAAAGAGTTGAAGGTGGAACTGGCACAGTTACAGTCACAGGTTGTGCTGGATATGGAGTGGAAGCATAAGAATGGGATTTTTGGCAAAAAAAGGACACCTTACCATTTGAATCTATATGGCTTTTTAGGGAATCCCGTGGTAGGATGTATTTGAATACTGAATGGGGAGTATTGACTACTGAAGGTATTTTAGATACTATTCATGCTTATGCTTCTGACTCTTTTAGGAGTAACTCTCTTTTGAAGGCCTCTATTTGAGATTGGTTATCTTGTAGGACATTACCTACTTTGGCTCCTGACTTACAGAATACTTTGCTTAAACCCATTACATTGGACGAATTAAAATCTGTGATTTGGTCCTTGAAAGCAGGGACTGGTTCTGATGGACTCCCTCATGAGGTCTGTAAGGTGCTTTGGGAAGTGTTGGGGGTGGAATTTTGTGAGGTCTTGAATGTAGGCTTACAAGCTGGTAATCTTCCTGAGAGTATGTTGCAGGGCATTTTGTTATTACTTTTTAAGAACAAAGGTGATTGAGGAAATTTGGATAATTGGAAGCCTTTGTCTCTGCCAAATACTGATTATAAAATCTTGATGAAGGTGTTATGTAATCATTTATGGGGGATCTTGGATTCCTTGTTACATCCCTCACAATTTAGTGGAGTTCCTAATATGAGGGTTCAGGATGCCCTGATTCTTGTCAGGGAGATTTTACATAAGGGGGCTTCAAGAGAAATCTTTGGTCATGTGGTCTGTCTTGATCAAACGAAAGCTTTTGATCAGGTAGAATATATATATACCTCTGGGAGACCTTGAGGAGTTATGGCTTTCCTTTACAATTCATAGGTTGGTTGCAAACATGCTATAAGGGTATTAGTTTGTTGCCAAGTGTGAATGGTTGGTTAGGTCGGCAGGTTATGGTATATAGGGGTGTTAGGCAGGGGTGCCCACTCAACCCTTTGCTTTATGTGCTTTCCTTAGACCCCTTATTGTATGCTTTAAACATGTCAGATGACATTATAGGTCTGTCAGTCGGTTGTGAAGATCCGCAGATTGTATCCGTAGCCTATGCAGATGATTTGGTCTTGGTTTTGGCGGATAGATCTTCTGCTGCAGCAACTCAGTTATTATTGCAGACCTTCTCTGACATTTCTGGCTCCTCCATTAATAAATTTAAAAGTGGGATCTTAACCATTAGGCTACGATGCCACTGATGCAGCCTTAATTTGGAACATGCCTATAGATTCAGGCTATCTGAAGATTCCTGGTGTTTATTTTGGGGGTGCTGATGCCCACAGTTATAATTGGGAAAGGCAGTTGTTGGCGGCACGTGACAGAGTGGCTCTTTGGAATAAGGGACAGATGACAAAAGCTAAACAAATTTATCTTATTAAGACCTTTTTATTACCATATTTTTTGTTTTTGGTGGCAGTCCCCCCCACTTCTTTGGAGTCATCACTTTATAGTACGTTTTTTCTTTGTTTGTAGGAAGTAGGCTGAATCTGGTGAAGAGGGTATAAATATATTTACCTGTTAGTGAGGGTGGTTTGGGGATGTTGAATCCAGTGGTATTTCTTTATGGTACTTTTATTTTTTATAATTTAATTCCGTTGCTTAAAGGGGATAGTAAGATATGGACCCTGTGGGTGGCTGATAGTATTGGTCTCCTTCTGGAACAATGGGACTCTTCTACCTTTTTACCACGTCAAGCCAGGCTGTCTACTTATGCTAGTCACTTTAAGGGGATGTTTAGGAAATTAAAGTCCTGGCACATTGTCAAACGGTCCCTTTATACTCAGTCTCGTAAATAATTTTATAATTATGTGCTGCAGGATTTCTTTTATGTAAATCCATGGTTTCGGGACTTGCCCATTGCTGATCAACATTCCAAACTGCAGTTATTAGTTAGTAAGAGAGTCCCTAAGTATATGTGGGATTTTTTATGGCTTTTTCTGCATAAACGGTTGGGGGTGAAGGGTAATATGAAGCATAAGGAACTCTCGGAGAGATTTTGCCCAAGGGAGGAGACTTGTACAGGAGTAATTGAAACTTTGCAACATTTCTTTTTTGACTGTCCCTTTGTTATGTCCTTCTGGTCTCAATTCCATGCTACCTGGCCACTGAACCCTTTCCAAGGTCAGTCATCTGAGATCTGGACAGAGGGGGTACTTCCTGGCTCATGGATAGTTTATGATTCTGTCATGATTAGTCTTTTAATGCGATACATTGGCTTTCAACTTTGGCAGGCTCATTGCAGCCTTATGCTTCGGAATCAGCTGAAAACTGAAAATCAGGTTTTAGTTAACATTAGAAAGGAAGTACTCAGATGGAGGATGCTGGAAAAGGGGAAAGTTTACCCAGATCTTTATATTGGTGGCGGAAAATGAATTGACTTGATATGGGTTAGAGGTTTATTTAGGACACTTTTTCCCCGTTTTCTGTTTTTTTCCTTTTGCTAATATAGAGTTTTGGCCCTTTCTGTTATTTTTTGGAGGTTGTAGTAATGTATACCATATTTTACTGCCAGACTCCTTTTTCTTGATAGTTTCATTTATTTTTCAGATACTATATGACTTTACTATCTGTTTGTTTTATATTTGTACCTTTCTTTGGTGTGAATTTACACTGTTTGTATTTGCTTGCTTTTTGCAGTGCTATGACTCTTCTCCCCAAACTCTTTTAGTGGGGTGGGGACAGGGGTTATGTGTACATAATGTTTTTTTTGGTTTGACATTCGCATATAATGTAATCTGTTTTTCTGTTATTTTCTTCCTTCAATATGCTTTTGTATACAGCACTTCGATTTAGTATGTTTTGCTTTCCGGTTTTTCCCCTACTCTTAGTGGAGGGAGGTGATCCTTTTTCATATTATGATTTAATTTTGGTTTCTAAATGTTTTCTTAAAAAGTTTCATGTAAGTAAGCATGACTGTACTACTCCTTTGATTTCTTTTCTGGTTTCTATATTTTTTGTGTGACCTGACACTATTTTGACCTTATATTGATTTCTCATACGTTATGATTTGTATATTGTTTAGTGTGACTCAACACTGTTTGTACATTATTTGTTTTTGCTGTTAGTATAATAAAGTACTCCCCTACTCTTTTGGTAGGGAGGGGGAAGGGTTTGTTTTTCCTTTCGGTTGGGGGTTTCTGGTATGTTGTACCGATAGTGTATGTTTTTTCTTTTCATTTATTATGATTTTGTATGATGTAATACAATTTTGTTTGATTGTCCTTTTGAGTTTTGAATAAAAAATTCCCCTACTCTTTTTTTCGATAAGTGCCATGGGATCTTTAACATCCACCTGAACTACCACCAATCCAGGCAGATGGGACCTCGGTTTAATGTCTCATCCGAAAGACGGCACCTCAGAAGTGCAGCACCCCTCTCATGCTGCACTACAGTGTCAGTACTGGGATATTAACCCAAGTGCCAGATGTGGGAACTGAACCCACAGCCCTCTGATCTCCCAGCCTCAGAAGCAAGTGTGCTACCTACTGAGCCGCTGGAAAGGGTCCTGGGGGTAATCATATCAGATGACCTTGAGGTTAGCAAGCAATGTGAAAAGGCAGTAGGTAGGGCTGGGGGTATACTGGGATGTATAGGGAGAGGCATCACCAGCAGAAAACAGGAAGTTGTTATCCCTCTGTACAGACAGTTGGTGAGACTCCATCTGGAGTACTGCGTCCAGTTCTGGAGACCCCATCTCCGCAAGGACATAGACAGGATAGAGGCAGTCCAGAGGAGGGCAACTAAAATGGTGCAGGGTCTGCAAGAGAAGCCATACGAGGAGAGACTAAAGGAGCTTAAAATGTATACCCTTGAGGAAAGGAGGGAGAGGGGGACATGATAGAAACTTGTAAGTACCTCAGTGGAATCAACAAAGTCCAAGAGGGTAGCATCTTTCAGAAAAAGAGATGTGCAAGAACAAGGGGACACAATTTAAAGATGGGGGGGGCAGCTCAGGGGCAGTGTGAGGAAGTATTTTTTCACAGAGAGGGTGGTGGATGCATGGAACAGCCTTCCTGAGGAGGTTGTGGGGTCTAAAACTGGGGGAGAATTCAAGAATACATGGGACAGACATAAGGCAATTCTTGTGGGGGTAAGAAGAAATCGGCTGTTGGTTAACTAGGATCTGCAGCTTATCCTGTAGGTAGGGAAATGGGCAGACTAGGTGGGCTAAGCAGTCCTTATCTGCTGTCAGTCTATGTTTTCTTTTCCTGTCACTCCTGTTTCACAGGTCTCTGGCAGGAGAACTGGAGGCGTGTGTGGGGGACCACCCTTATATACCCACATCAGTCACGTGATGCTGGAGGGGTTGTCCCCTGCCTGACACTACTAGCTAATTTTTCCATATGGCACTAGCACCTGGCAGTTCAGTCCTAATAGTGATGCCTACAGCAAGAGCCTCTCTCAAAGATCTACTGTTACTGTAAGTTCTTACGTAACTGTACTTTATGTAGGAGGGAGGACGTGTGACAGATATATGGGGGAAAGGAGTGCCACAGTTCAGGGAAGCAGTAGGAGAATGCAGCCTGACCAGCAGCAGTGGACCTGTGGGGGACAACCATGATACGAGAGTCATGATTTCTAAGGGAGTGGGGGGAAGGGGAGGAAGTGATAGAGAGGAGAGGTACATTGGGAAAGAGCCAAACCAGAATTTAGCTAAGAAGTTGGCATAGTGGGAATAGTGCCTGTCTGCCAGAAAAGGGAAGGAGAGAAATTGATAGAGCAAAGGTGGGTATGAGAAGGGCAGTCGAGAGCGAAATGACAGAAGGAATGGAAGAATGTGTCCAGACTGACTAGGAAAGTCTTGGGAGTGGCACCATAGACTACATCTCCATAATTATAAACTGGGTATCCTTTAACGGTCGCTGTAATTACAGGCAGTCAAACTGAGTCGCTCAGTTTGACTCACCTTTATCACAGGATACCATTTTCATCTAGATACAATGCCTTGACCTGTCTCAGACCACCATCTGTTAATTAAAAAAAAAAAGTCTCGGTCCAGTTGAGTGTGTGCAACCACCGACCCTTTTTTCTCACTGATACTGCTGTGGAGTTTTGAAATACTTTCCCACTGCTGTGTAGTGCTGTGACCTTATTTTTAACATTTTGCCATGTTGCAGTTGCCCTTCTGGCCAGCCAGTGAGTTGCTGCTGACATGGTCTCCTACACTGTACACAATGGATACTGATGTTGTTTTCTGACCCTGCTCTACTACTTACACTTTATGACTGGTAGCATTGAATGGTGCTGCCAATTTTGTGCATATATATATCAACATACCGTAAATGTGCAGGGCGGGCAACACATTTCTAAAATCAGAAAGTGGGAGTACATTGTACAAAACAGGTGGTAAAATACTGCCTTTCTCTCCTTATCTGTTCTCTTGTGTGGGGTGCAGTTTTTTTGAGGATGTCATCCATGCGACCAGAAGAGTCAAGGTGTTGGCCAAGCCAAACCCTGAGATACCTAAAGGAGGTGGTATCCTCCAGTGTTGCCCCATCAAGGGTGTGGAAAAGTGGGAGCTGAGAGTGTCTCTGTCTTGTGCCATAGGTCATGGAGACAGTGTTCTTTGCATTTAGGGATAGTTGATTTGAGCGTAACCAGAGCTGAACCTTGTCAAAGTCATGCTGAAGTCTGGACATCACATCGGACAGGGAGGGACCGGTGGTATACATTTGAATAGAGGTGGCAGAGCAGACCGCAGGAAGATCATTGAGGAAGATAGAAAATAAAAAGGAACCAAGCACAGAGCCCTGGGGGACTCCAGTACTGATGGGAGGGAGGGAGGGACTCCGGTATTGATGGGGATCAGCGATCCAAACAGATTGTGTCCTTCCCATGAGGTAGGCCCAGAACTAATTTATGGTAGTGTCCGAGATGCCTGCAGCAGAGAGTTCGGCAAGGAGGAGGGGGTGGGAGATGGTGTTGAATGTTTTAGCTAGGTCAACAAAGATGGCAGAGTTGATGTGGCCACAATCCATCCTGGTAAGGATGGATTGTGGGTCTGAGGAGGGAGGGAGGTGGTAGTGGAGTGTTGCTTCCTGAATCCAGACTGGAAAGTGGTGAGGAAACAGGACAAGATCAAGGTAGGAGGAGAGTTGAGATAGCACCACATGTCTTGGAGCTCAGCAAGGATGGGGAAGAGAGAAATGGGATGGTAATTACCTGGAATGGAGGAATCGCCACCTTTAGGGAGGGATAGGACCATGGTGTGCTTCCAGGCAGCTGGGACAGAGGCTAGTGAGAAGGAGAGAGGCAAGGGGGGAGGAGATAGCGGGGGCAGATATATAAAGGAGCTTGGAGTTTAACCCATTGGTGGACCTACCCTTGGAGGGTTTAGGGCAAGGAAAGCCTTGAGAGTGTCAGAGGGGGATATAGGGGAGACTGAGAGAGAGGAGGATAGTGGGGAGATGTCTGACGAGGAGAGGGGGTTGGGGAGTGGGGGAGGGAAGAGAGAAGTGTGGAGGCACAGGTGGTAAAGGAGTTGAACGCTGTGGCCACAGCTAAGGGGTCAATCAGTGTGGATTAACCAACTCTGAGAACAGGGACGGAGGCTGAGCTGTGGGGGAGAATAGGGCATGAACAACCTTCCAGAATTTGGAAGGATGGTTTATGTTTGTGTGGAAGGTCGTAGAGAAGAAGCCAGCCCTGGTGAGCCTGACTGCTGTAGTGCAAGCATTACAGAGTGAGGTATACCTTTGGTAATCAGCAGTAGAACCAGAGACTTTATGAGCCTTCCAGGCCTGGTCTTGGGTACACAAGCATGCCAGCAGTCCGCCAGTGAGCCAGGGGAGATTGTTTCCACACACCCTAGTTCGGCTAAGAGGAGCATAGTTATTCCAGATGGTGAGGAATTTTGTTTTGAAATATTCCAGGGCTTGATCAATAGAGGTGGCAGCATGGATGTGAGACCAATCTGTGTTTGACAGTTCCTCGTGGAGAGTGTCTGGGTCTGGGGATTTGTATGAGTAGATCATTAAGAGCCTAGGTGGGGACTTGATCTGGTGGATTTTGCATACCAAATAGATCAGGTGGTGATCACTTAGGGCATCAGGGAGGATGCCAGCTGCAACAATTGGTGGGGGCCGGTCAATGAGGGCATGGTTTTTGGACTTTGTGTTTGGGGCTCATTTATTAACTGGAAAAAGTTTAGGGAGCTGATGTCACTGTTGGTTTTGGAGAGTGAAAAAGCCAGCCAATTTAAGTTAACATAGCCCATAATATATAGTTCACCTGAGGAGGCATGTTACAAGACAGTGATCAGAAGGTCAGTGATAGTTGAGGGGGGAAGGCCAGGGTGACAGTAGACCCCTGCAACAAAGATGGGGAGAGAGAAAGGGAGAGAGCTTTGTCAGTAGAAGCTTGTATGCTGTCGGGAGAGAGGTGGCTAATATAGGGGTAAACTGGGTCGACGAAGAGTTATATATGGCTATGCCGCCTCCTGTAGTGGAATGGTCTTGGCATAAAAGGGACTAGCCAGTAATGGAGGTACTGTTGTCAGAGATTTTTAGAATTGAGCCAAGACACAGGATTAGTATGTCAGAAGTGAGGGTTAGGTGAGAGGTTGGAGTAAGGAAATTCTAGGGAGGAAGCTCCTGATGTTTAGGTGGGCAAGCTTTAGAGTGTTATCATCATTCTTTTAGCCAAGAGGAGAAAGACTAACTTTTCCAAAGTTTTGTATTGTTTACATCCATGTTTGTGAGTATTTAATTCCACTGAGGCCAGTTTTTATCATAGTTTTTAGTACTTGCAGCTATACTAGCCTTCATATCCTAATGTACATGTTGTGTTCCATTAAAAGATGGGTCAAAAAGTCACAGATTTGTGCAGTGGCTCCTCTTGGGGAGTCTCAGCAGAGGTGGTACTTCCCAGAGTCCTACATCTTGATGTTTGGCTTAAAGACAGGGTTACACAAAGTGGAGAAAACAAAGACAGGGCTGTCCCTCCACCGTCAGTCCTGTAAGCATGGCCTGGCCAGCTGTGTGTAGTCACCAATGTAGCCAAAGCCATATCCCCCGGCAGCCATAGGAGCTGTTTGTGTAACCGGTGGTGCTGCTCCCTCCCCCCATGTTGCAATGTGCTACCTCTGCTGCCTGAAACACAGGGTCAGGTCCCCTACATAGATGTGCAAGGTGCAACTGCAGTCACCATTGGGACTGACCTTTTTTGTACTTTTTAATAACACTAAAGTGAATAATGGTAAAACATAATATTGTAGGGGACTAGGAAGGTAAGCTACACTTTCTACAGAAAGTTTCATTATTTTCTTATTGGCATTAAGAATTGCAGGATTCTATCAAAGTGTAGTAATTTTATAACCAGAGGGGTTGTAATACAACTGAAGTTGCTTGATTTCTGTGCTAGACACATAGGATTTGGAAGGATATTTGTGCAATATTTTGGAAGTGTCCTGCTGGCTAAGCAGTGAGTTTATCCCTGGTTTCAGATAAAGGGTTTGTGTGTGATTAGAAGCAGACATAGCAAATTGTCTTCACTGAAAGGCCTGCTTACATCACAGGTGTCACTAGTCAATCAATTGATTCTGGGTGGGGCTTGTATCACTGTTCTGTTTAGGCATACTACACAGAGTAAAGTCAGTCAGAGGACCTGCCTGTTCCTTTTGGAAGCTGAGAAATTGGCTATACTGCAGAGAACAAACTAGAACGCATTTGAGGAACTGGTAACTTGGTAAAACATAATATTGTAGGGGACTAGGAAGGTAAGCTACACTTTCTACAGAAAGTTTCATTATTTTCTTATTGGCATTAAGAATTGCAGGATTCCATTAAGGTGTAGTAATTTTATAACCAGAGGGGTTGTAATACAACTGAAGTTGCTTGATTTCTGTGCTAGACACATAGGATTTGGAAGGATATTTGTGCAATATTTTGGAAGTGTCCTGCTGGCTGAACAGTGAGTTTGTTTTTATCCCTGGACTCAGTAGAGTGGTTTGTGTAGGAGCAGTGGTCTAGTACATTGTTGTGTTGGTTGACTTACTATAAAGGGCAGTGCTCACCAGGGTGGTGAAGCAGTGGTGTAATTGATTGTTTCTAACGGTCGCCAGTGGTTGTGGCATTTCCTTTATAGCCAAGGTTCTGACATCACTTCCTCAACAGGTCTTGGAGCAGAACTGTCATATTCTTAATTACCCAGCACAGTGCATAAAGCGTAAGTATACACACACCAAAAAAAAAAAAAAAATTTGTATATTACTCATTGTATATTGTAAAGAAGAGGGACATGTGGGGAGTGGTGCAATGCACTGGCTGTGGGGCAGCAATTTTCCGGGAAACATTCTGGAACCTGCGTTGCTGCCCTATTTGCAGGCAACTGTCAGCTCTGAGGGAGGAGGTTGCCCACCTCCAGGCTGAACTGGCAAGGACTAAGGAGGACTCCCCCACCCAAAGAGCACCAGTTCCACAACCACTGCCTCAGAGGTTGCCATGTGTGAAGAGCAGATGGACCACAGTAGGTTCTGGGAGGGTGAGGGTGGTGGAACAGAGGCGTAGCCCCCGAGTTGCACCTCTACACAGATCATATGCCGGTCTGGCAAATCAAGGTTCCTCTATGATGACACCCTCATTGGAGACCAAGAAGAATGCTGGGGACATCCACAAGGGAGACCCACAAAAGAGTGGCAAGGGACAACACAAGGGAAAGAAACAGCTTCTGATAGGGGACTCAATTGTTAGGGGTGTAGACCTGGGGAAGGGAGAGGAGAGGGAAGTAATGTGCCTGCCTGGTGCCATGGCTTGGAGGGACAGGAAGCGAATCCTCAGGATTGCAGAAGCAGCATCACAGGAGGGGAAACTAGATATTATTGTCCACCTCGGGACAAATGACCTAGCTAGGCATGAGATCAGTGCAGTGCAGGATGAATTTGTGGAGTTGGGGAGGGGCCTCAGACAGGTAGCAAGCACGTAACCTTCTCAGAGGTGCTGCCAGTACATGGCAGGGGTGAGGCTAGGGTTGGGTTTAGTTTAGTTTATTAGTCTAGGAATTAATATCTTTGAGCCAGGGCTCTTTTACAAAGGTTCCACGTCACAAAGAACATTTAACAAAGCACGATACACAATAAAGGTAAAACCAGACAGGAAAGTTACATCATAAATTTGCTATTAACAGTTTAAGGCAGTAACGTTTTTAAGTTTCATAGAAAAACAAGCAATAACAGGTTCAAGCGAGTAGACAATTTCGAGGTTAAAGAAACTTCCAGGGAGAGGGTGATCATTAGGAGCCAAAAGGAGGCTAGAGAGGAGGGAAAGGTGGTGAGCGGGAGAGTAAGTGAGAGGGGACAGGGAAAAAAAAAGGGGGGGGAGTGAGTTTGGGTGGGAGACAGGAAGTAGCAGAGGTACCAGAGGGTTCATTAGTCAGGGAGGAAGAGGCCTCAGATGTGAGGATGGACACGAGTAGTAGTAGTCTTTATCTTTATCTAGCACAATCACAGGGTACTGCACACCATGCGGTTTAATGAATGGTTGCAAAACTGGTGCAGAGCACAGGGCTTTGGCTTCATTGGGGACTGGGGGTCCACCTGGAGAGATGAAGGTCTATACTAGCATGATGGTCTGCATCTGTCCAGGAAGGGAAACACACTCCTAGGTGACAGGTTTAAAGGCTTTCTTGGCGAGCTTTTAAACTAGCCAAGGGGGGAGGTGCTGATAGGAAACAGGAAAGTTCAAGCCTCCCCCCGAAAAGCATAGCAGGTAGTAGGGTAAACACTGAGGTACAGAGCTTGACAGAGGGCAGGACAGGAGTAAATGGAAAAATGGACAAGGGCAATAAGAGCAGGGATGGGGTAAAAGGATAAAGCCAACATTAAATGGAGGGCAATGAGTACCAATGCCCGTAGTCTTGAAACAAGCTTCCAGAGCTAGTAGCCCTGATGGAAGTGGAACACTTGGATATTGTGCAGTCAGAGAAACATGGTACACGGAGAACCATGACTGGGATGTCAACATACCAGGGTACACAATCTACAGAAGGGACAGGGAGGGTAAAAGAGGAGATGGAGTAGCTCTGTACATAAGGGAAGGGATCAAAGTAACAGAACTAAAAGGTAAAGGGGGAGGACAAGAGGAACTCTGGGTCACATTGGAGACAGGGAATGGCATCACAATCCGCACAGGGGTTGTATACAGACCCCCGTCTCAAGGGGAAGAAATGGACAAGAAAATGATAGAGGGCATTCTCAAAATGGCTGAAAAAGGGGAGATACTGTTGATGGGGGACCTGAATATGCCAGATGTTAACTGGGCAACATGGACTGCAGCCACATCCAAGAGCAGGGTCATTCTCGATGCCCTACAGGGAGCATGCCTTAGACAGCTAGTGGTGAACCCACTCGGGAGGGAGCAATATTAGACCTGGTACTCTCAAATGGAGAGAGGATCACAAACTTAGAAGTCAGTAGACACCTGGGAGCAAGCGACCACTGCACAGTGTGCTTCACAATAAACACAACCATGGAGACAAGCCATACAAATACAAGGATACTGGACTTTAGAAGGGCCGACTTTGGCAAAATGGGTGAATACCTGAGGAATGCATTAGCAAATGGCCAGAAAGGAGGGGTGGAAGAACAATGGAGAAAAATCAAAACTGCCATCATGGAGGCAACAAGCCTTTGTGTGGAAACAAATAAAGAAAACAAAGAATAAAAAACCACTATGGTTCTCAAAGAAGTGTCAGGAAGGTTAAGGAGAAAAGGCTGCATTCAAAAAGTATAAGGAATCACAGACAGGAACTGTATCAATTAAAGCAGAAAGAAGTGGGAAAGCAAAGGCCCAAACCGAGGAAAGGATAGCCAACTCAGTTAAGAAGGGGGATAAAACCTTTTATAGGTACATTAGGGAACATAGAAAGGTTAAGGGAGGGATAGGGAAGATTAATAAAGGAGAGGGGAGGTGGGCAGAGGGAGACAGTGAAAAGGCAGAGATAATGAATGAATACTTTTGCTCAGTATTCACAAAAGAAGAAGAGGAGGAGTTACCTAACCAAACAGTAGAAGCACTCTGGATAGTGGGGTTGATACCAATCCATTTAAAGAAGAAAGAGTACTGAAAGAACTTCTAAAACTCAAGGTGGACAAAGCAATGGGGCCTGATGGGATTCACCCTAGAATCCTAAAAGAGCTAAGGGAGGACCTAGTGGCACCACTAACCACACTTTTTAACAAATCATGGGAAGATGGGGTGGTACCTGAGGACTGGAGGAGGGCAGATGTGATTCCCCTTCACAAAAGTGGGAGCAAGGCAGAAGCAGGAAACTACAGACCTGTTAGTTTGACCTCAGTGGTGGGGAAAATGATGGAATCACTTCTGAAAGAAAGAATTGTTAAGTACCTAGAGGCCAGCGGGGCACTGGACCCAAAGCAGCATGGATTCACAGCAGGAAGGTCATGTCAGACAAATCTAATCGATTTCTTTGACTGGGTGACCAAAGTAATAGACCAGGGAGGGGCTGTGGATATGGCCTGCCTAGATTTTGCAAGGCATTTGACACAGTCTCACACAAAGATTAATAATCAAGTTAGCCAGCCTGGGAGTGGGTCCCAGGGTGGTAGCCTGAGTGAAAACTGGCTGCACAACAGGACTCAGAAGGTAATAGTGAATGGAGCACATTCTGAAGAAAGGGGGGTTACTAGTGGAGTACCTCAGGGCTCAGTACTGGGTCCAGTCCTCTTTAACATCTTTATAGGTGACATTGCAGAGGGTCTGGAAGGAAAGGTATGCCTCTTTGCGGATGACACAAAGATCTGTAACAGAGTTGATACACAAGGGGGGTAGAAAGGATGAGAAGGGACTTGGCAAGGTTGGAGGAATGGTCAGACATATGGCAACTTAGATTCAATGCAAAGAAGTGCAAAGTAATGCACCCGGGAAATAAAAATCCAGGAGAAGAGTACACAATAGCAGGGGAGGTACTAACAACAACAATAATGGAAAGGGATCTGGGTGTAGTCATATCAGATGACCTAAAGGTGGGTATGCAATGTGAGAAGTCAGTAGGGAATGCCAGGGGGATACTGGGATGCATAGGGAAGGGTATCACAAGTAGAAAAAGGGAAGTGGTTATCCCTCTATACAGACAGTTGGTGAGACCCCATCTGGAATACTGCGTGCAGTTTTGGAGACCTCATCTACGCAAGGACATAGACAGGATGGAAGCAGTCCAGAGGAGGGCAACTAAAATGGTGCAGGGTCTACATCAGAAACCATATGAAGAGACTGAGAAGCTTAATATGTATACCCTTGATGAAAGGAGGGCAGGGGACATGATAGAAACTTTTAAGTACCTCAAGGGAATCAACAAAGTCCAGGAGGGTAGCATCTTTCAGAAAAAGAGATGTGTAAGAACAAGGGGGCACAATTTAAAGTTAGAGGGGGGACAGCTCAGGGGTAATGTGAGGAAATTCTTTTTCACGGAGAGAGTGGTGGACCCATGGAACCGCCTTCCCGGAGAGGTTGTGGGGTCTAAAACAGTGGAGGAATTCAAACATGCATGGGACAGACATGAGGCAATTATAGTGGGGGGTTGCAGGAAATAGGCTGTTGGTTAACTAGAATCTGCAGCTTGTCCAGTAGGTAGGGAAATGGGCAGACTGGGTGGGCCAAGTGGTCCTTATCTGCCATCAAAGTCTATGTTTCTATGTTTAATGTAAGTGCATAATTCTAAGTTGTAGAAAGTATCATACCCTGTCCATGAGCACAGGATACATTTTAGAAACCCCAGTCAACTTTTTTTTTCAGTTTTTTCCTTTATTTCCATGCCTCTCCCCACCCTTTATCTTATTTCATCCAGGTGGCCCTCCCTTAAAGACCTTTGCTGACATAAGGCCGGACAGTTTTCCACGTATGGGATCTTTGGTGTCAGTTCACAGTTTAACCCGAAGAAGGGTTTACTCATTGGCCCCAGTTGGTGTGGTTACACTGATTTCTTGGTTATGGAGAATGATCAATGACTTCTTCCTCAGAAGGTGTCAGCTGCTGCATCCTGCTCTACCAAGAAGTGTGTATGCATGTCATGTGACCAGCATCAGTCCCCCTTGAGGATAAGCAGCTTCTTTATGATGCACCATAGCCTTTTCGTGACCTGTTGCCTATTTCTTAAAGTTGAATCAAGTAGCCATTTGGCTAGGTTATGCCATGCACTTATCTTTCAGATCTGTTAAGAGATTTCCATGGTACTGAAGCTCTGACTAGCCGGCACCATGCTTAACTACTCTAGACAGTATTTGCTCTCTAAGGAGCAAGCAGCTCCACACTTGAACATTTATAGAAGGGGTAGACATAGCCCGTATGCCGGAACAGGAGTAGAACTACTGTCCGATTCAGCCATCCTAGGTTCAGGAACAAGCCAGAGTCATCGGAGGGCTGGCACGTGGGAGGAGGGCTGAGTGTCCCATCAGACATTCTCCAGGTAGGTGTCTGTGTGTGTGTGTGGGGGGTGCATCCTGCTTCTCTGTGGCCACCTGGGTGTTCACAGGTAGCAGTGCAGAGAAAAAGCAGAACAAAGAAGGGAGCTGGAATGCGTCTCTGTAATCTGGGTGCCTCAGGCGTGCCTGCACTTTGTGATGTCACTGTGCTCGGGGGCCAGGGAGAGGTTGGCATACAACTAAGCAGATGAAGTCCTTGCCAGCCCACCATGCTCATGACTGACTCCAGCCACCACCTCCCAGGGATACCCCCAGTCTTCGCCTCCACCGTGAGTGGCCAGATAGATTTGAGGAAGAAATGCCAAGGAACTAAAGACACACTCGGCCCTGGAGGGCAGGCCAGGGGAGCAGCACTTTGGTGAGTTGTGGGTGGCCTTTGGGTTCCTGAGAGGATGGCTTGAAGTCTCGACAGGTGAGATAAGGACAGTTGGCAGGAACAGGAAGGAGGCCTTGCCTGTGGCCAGGGCATAAACAGAAATGTTGTTTTCCATATCTCATTGCAAACGTGAACATTACTGGCAATGGTCATGGCACAAGTTCTCTATTTCATGCAGGAATTTGCAGTGTGTGTTTTTAAACTTAGTTCTGTTCTTCTACACTGAATGTTTAGAATAAGGCTAGGTGGTGCCTTAGAGTTTATTTTGCATTCCATGTATTGATTACTTCTACACTGAAATGTTTGTTTTGATCATAACTGCTGCATTCTCTTGTATGCACTGACTAGCTTTAAGATGGTGAGAGAGAGTTTAAAATTATTTTGACTTTCAGAGACTCCAGATTTTCCTAATCAATCAATCAAGTCTTTATTTAACCAGGCGTTCATCGTTGAGCAGAAGCTCATTTGCAAGATGGACCTGGGTGGAGCATGAACAATTGTATATACAGGTCAACACAGGTATTTACAAGGCAGTACAGATAATACTGTTTGCAGACAGGAATAAAAAGAAGTTCATATGTACATAGAATTATACAGGTATTGTACAGATTACAGGGTATTTATATACATAGAAGAGTCTATAGGAAGATGAAGCAGGTTATCTAAGGTTGCAGGAGAAAGTAACGGAAGGAAAAAAAATATATACTCCAGGTAGAGGCGAAGGTAGAGGGGGTAGGGGGGGAGAAAGGCTAGGAGGGCACGGTGCACAGAGAAGAGTTGGTAAAATGGGATGTAGAGAAGGTGGATGGAGAAAAGGAGTATGTGTGAACCCCGGGATTGAATGCTATAAAGTATGGGGCATGGTAGGATGTCACAACCCAGGGGTAGTGAGGCCTATCCGAGGTTGGGAAAGGAAGGATAAGGGGATGGACAGGCCTAGTGTTGATAAGACAGGGGGATAAGAGAGAGAACAATTAGGCTTGTGAGGAGCAAGTTGGGGAGTCAGTACTTAAAATTTGGTCTAGGAGTGGCTATATACCAGTACAGACACCGATACTGGGTCTAAGTGGGTGAAGCACTTACTGATTTTATTGTTTTATCTTTATAAAATTGTTCTTGTGAGCATTGCTTGTTTTGTGTCCACACTCGTGTACTAGCAAGAAATGTTACTCTAAAAGCCAGCCCAGTGGCACGGAGCTATCATGCAGGCAACCTGGATACTGGAATGAACTCTGGTCACTGGCGGTTGGCCAGCAAGGGAGAGGATCAAGCACCACAGGGACTGCTCTCTTCTGTCCCAGGTAAGGGGTGGCCATGACTGCCCCCAGGTGGAGGCCTGGGGGTAGTGCAGGTTCTAAGAGGCTTACAGGAAGGGGGCTACAGTTCTGTAGCGCATGGCGTGCATGTCTCAACACACATGCAA
This sequence comes from Neoceratodus forsteri, assembly GCA_016271365.2. Taxonomy (NCBI): domain Eukaryota; kingdom Metazoa; phylum Chordata; order Ceratodontiformes; family Ceratodontidae; genus Neoceratodus; species Neoceratodus forsteri. Next base: position 504,386,556 of record CM057455.1, read on the forward strand.
CTATATGTTGCTTTGTCCGTGGAAAAGGGGTTAATCAGAAGATAGGCAGGCTTAATGAAGCTTTGCTCTCTCCCTCAGCCCATGCCGCTACTCTGTCCCTGGGTAATTCTGAATTGTACACTGGGAGGGGAGTCCTCCCTCCTCTGGTCCCTCCATGTGGGGAAAATTTGTGGGGGACTTAAGCCCAGGAATTAGGAGGATGTAGCCGCTAGTCATGGGGATAGAGACATTGCTGAGATTCCACCCGCCTAATTCTGGGAAGAAAAGCTTTATTTGGGAAATGTAACTGCAGTTCATGAAAGGTGCACCAGAATTGCATTATATAAAGGCTGACTGGTTGGTTGGTTGGTTGGTGAGCTGATGTGGCAACAGTGAATAACGTTGCCACAAAGTTGAAGGGCAGAAAGAAACATATCTGGACTCTCTCTCTCTCTCTCTCAACTGAAAAGGTGTTCAAAGTAAGGCACCACTACCTGGATGCATTTTCTGGGGTTTCCATGCCATTTTAATTCATCTTGACAACAAAATTAATAATCTGAGAGTGGTGTACTACATGTCACTAGATTTATTTTAAGGTTTATTTATTAATTGATTTTTTTTTTTTTTCCAGGATGATTGGTGCAAGCTTCAGAAACCTGCCGTAAGTGTTGCCACAGTTGTTCTGGTTTTAAGCTTAGAAGTTAGTCTAAAAGGGTGTAAATGAATGCTTCATTGGTCTTCAGTTAATATTGTGGTACACCCAGTCTTGCAAGTTGATTGATTAATTTTTTACTTTATCCCTTTTCTGTTACTCCCGTGATTGAGGTCATCTTCAGCACTGCCTCACCACTGCCACTCGAGGAGCCTCTCTGACACTAGGCTTTCCACCTCAAGTACAGGGACCAGATTACATCCCTCTCCCCCAGACTAGGGCCCTTGGAATACCTCACTCATTGGGGAACAAAGTCTTTGTTTTTTGGTGGTCCTCAAGACCCCCTTTATATTAGTGCCAACGGTCAGATAATTGATGATCACCTTAAGATTGCCAGCTGTTTTAACTGCTTCTTTACTGACCTAGCTAGGTGCAAACCCAACCCTCCTTGTCCACCTCCCCCCAGTCAGAGGCAACTGGACACTGTCATCCCAAGTTCCACCTGAGATTGGTCAGGAAAGACGAGGTACTTTCCGTTCCGAAGCATATAAAAGCTGATGGCTCCCATCCTTAATAAATGGAAAGTCATGGTGGGTGTGCCAATCCATAAAGGTGGACCTCGAGAACCTGCAGAAAGCTTTCAGCCCATTTTCACCCATAGCCCAACTGGCAAATGTACAGGAGAGAGTGGTGTATAACCAGCTACAGGATTACCTGGACAATACCATCTGCTGTCCAACACACAGGGATGTAGCCTACAGTGACGCTCCCAGAACTTCCCTAACCAGACTGGACACCCTCTTCCACTCCTTCTGCCATTTTGCCCTAGACGGTCCTCCCAGTACCCACCATTGTCTCCTCTACCAAATGTTGTCCCTCCCAGCCCTACATGACAGGAGACGGGCCCACTGCGCTAGTCTCACTGTTAAATAATGGTCACAGTCCGTGCCCTCTTATCTCTCTTCCGCTGTCCCCTCCCACTCCCTCAGACACTCCGAATCCCGGTCCTTGTCTGTCCTTCACATGTCCACCTCTGCAGGCCAGGCTGCCTTCTCCTATTGGTTGCCTGAATTGTGGAATTATCTCTCCTCTGCCATTCGGCATGCCCCATCCCCCCACTGTTTCAACACTCTCCTCAAAGACCACTTCCGCAACTCCTGTTCCTGCACCTAACCATCTTGCTACTGAATTATGTTCTGGCACTTGCTTACCTGCTTAGGCTGGATTACCAGGCTGTATTGCCGACTCTGAGCTAAATGTGGTAATTCTGCTGTTCTATTCATGTGCTGTATTTGGACTATTATTGTAGTATGTTACATTGCTATTCTTGCTCTACTTGTATGAATTCTGTTTACAAATGTACCTTCTCCTATGTTCCCCTCCTCCCAGGACGCATCTGGAAACAAGCAATTGTCTGCTCAGTATGCTTTCCTAGTAAAACTTTTAAATAAATAAATCAGCATGACTTCATGAAATCCCATGGGACTAACACTGCATTCATAAAATTTGTGGCTGATACTCTGAAAGCTTTGGACAAAGGATCACTTACTGGTGCTATCTTCATCGACCTAACCAAGGCTTTCGACTTGGTTAACCACAATGTGCTTCTCAATAAATGGACCCAGTTGGGTCTAGACAGTCATTCCCTCACCTGTCTTACTAACTACATTGTTGGTAGGGTTCAGGTGGTCAAATGGAAAGGGATCCACTCAACTCACCTACCTGTCAATGATGGGGGTCCCCCAGGGCTCCATACTAGGCTCCTGCTCGTCTCCATTTTTATTAATGATGTTGGTGACAGTTGTGGTAAGACCAGCCTTTTATGTTACACTGATGACGTCGTTCTCTGTTAGAGTGCAGAAGTTATTGACAGTGTTACCACTATGCTCCATACAAGTCTGAATGTCCTTGAAACATGGTTTGCTGATAACCTGCTAGTATTGAATGAAAGAAAGAAATAAACAAAACAAAGGAGTCTTATTCGGACCCAAGTACCTTGGGATATCCAGGCAACACCTACTTACCCCATACACTTCCGCTGGCTCCCATCTAGAGGTAGTGGATAAATTAAAATATCTTGGCATCTACCTTGCCGAAGATCTTACATTTAAACTACATGTAGATCATATCATGAAAGTTATACACCAGAAACTTTGCCTCCTGTACTGACTGGGTAACCCACTGACCCCTGAGACCAGGTCAGCTGTAGTAAATGGTACCCTACTCCCCACCCTACTATATGCTTCTCCGGTGCTCCAGTTTCTTAGAAACTTGGAAACTAAAAAAACTAGCTGTGCTATACAATAAGATCAGCTGCTTTGCAACAATGCCTCTCCCAAGAAGACACCATTGTGAGGTCCTATCCTCACTAAAATGGCCCACACTAAATGACAGGATGTCCTATCCACTCCTTTGCCACTCCTATAAACTTATCAGAGTCTATAGACCTCCTAGCCTTAATGGACTGATAGCCCCAAAGCCCTTGAAGCGATCTTTGTGCTTCTCATATTGCACACCATCCTTGACATTACCAGAGTTAGGACTAACTTGGGCAACAGGTCAGTTGCCTACTCTGCTGCCTACTACAGGAACTCACTACATGCCTCCATACTACAGGAACTCGCTACTTGCCTCCCTATTGCAGGAACTCACTACCTGCCTCCTTAACTAACTCCACCTCTCTCAGTGGCTTCAAGAAAGGATTAAAAAGCTTCCTACTAGAGAGTTGCCAATGCACTTGCTACTGCTGAACCATACCCACATCAGACTAATGTATACATCTCGTGCTTTAATGCTTGGTTACTGCTTCTGGTGTTCTTAGCTCATGTCTTGTAACTTTTATATTCTACTGATTGTTGTATCTTATATGCACTGTCCTGCACATGGGCAATTGTTGTTTAAAATGTACTGTGTGATTTCCTGCATGTACCCAGTTGATCTCGTGTTTCATTATCCTCTCTTGTGCCTCATCTGTATACCCTGTGTGCTCTCTTGCCTCAGTACCTTATGTATGTACCTAACTGATGTGTTGCCACATTACCCACATTTGTACATTATTGTAATCTCATGCTGTCTTTGAACTTTGTAAATTTGCCTGTAACTAAATCCAGTTCACCCCTGAAAAAGGGGCCCATGGTCTCAGTGGGCCTACCCGGTTACCAATGCTCAGTAAATAAATAAACTTGGGAGCAGGCAGTCCTGTACCTTGAGCAAAATCTATAGCACATTGGGTCAGCATTCATTCATGACTTCTTATATTTCCCTGTTACAGTTTGCTGTGAGGTGTCAATTTGGGCAACATATAGCATATCAAAAATAGGGGAAATCCCACACTCAAAAAAAATAAATTGTATATAATATGTGTATTTTATTAAGTTTGTATAATTAGCAGTATAGCCTAGAGGTTGGAGTAGCATGCTGTGAATGAGCTTGGCACATCCAACAGACCTGGGTCAGATTCCCACGACCTCCACTTGCATACTGTGTGACTCTGAGCAAGTCACTTACTTTCCCCAATGCTCCCGGTTCGCCCCTGAAAACAAGCACTTTTATCTAGTGGGCCTTATCCGGTTACCAAAGAATAATAATTAAAAAAAAAAAAAAAAAGTTACTGACTTAAGTGATTATTTATTATAAATGTATTTTTTCTGATAAGCAGGTAAAAAAGCTGTTCTACTCATGTATTTCCTGATAGAGGGCACTGCAAAATACAGATACTGCATCATTTTCTACATGCCATGAGTCTTAATCGCCCCTTTTTATATGAAAAAAGTTACTCAGACCTTAAACTTTCATTGCCTTTTTTTTTCTCAAAGAAAATGAAAAGTTGCTTGTAAATTTCCCCTCACCACCATCAAAAAAGAAAACGTTCCTTCTCAGTAAATGAAGCAACCCTGGTTTCTCTTTCCTATTAAAAATTGTATTTTGGATACGTTGGAACAGAAAGAAATGCCAAGCACTGCTTTGTATTTATTTCATTATTTTTAGTCATTTTCTGAACATTGCATTTAATATACATTCCAAGAATAAGACTTTCAGCATTGCTTTAGAAACATTCATTCAAAGAATAAGACATTCAGCATTGCCTTATAAGCAATTACATATAGAATAATATATGGGGTGGGGTGTGTAACAAGACTTTTACACACACACACCCAAGGAGTTGCTCGAGAGGTTTATCTAAGTAAAATTCGAGTTTTACACACCACCTCATGTTTTATTTTCTATAATTGCTGGGCATTGTTTTTTTCACCACAGCAATTATATAACATAAGAAGACGTCTCTATGCAGCCACGCTGTGGTCCGGCTGGGTTTCAGCAGGGTCCATGAGTTGGGCAGTGACTATTGAAGACAGCCTTTTCTATTTTTTTTTTTTTTTTTTTTAAGTACCTTAGTTTTTTGCCCAGAATGTGTGTGTGTGTGTTTTTTTTTTTTTTTTTTTAATATTGACTTTCCGCCAAGTCCGAGTGGCCGTGTAAGCTTCAGCAGTAAGTTAGGGCATCCAACAGTGAGGAAGGGAAGCGCGGCCGCTGGTGCATTTGTAGTATGAGGGAAACCTGGCATGTGTTTGTCATTATAAACACTCCTTTATAACAGCAAATTACACACCTGGTTTCCCTATGGGAATAAACAATACCCAGTTATTGTAGTAGGGTTAATCACTTAGGCTTTCCTGTTGCACACTGGGGATATGCCTATTGAATGCATTATTAACATTACTTGAAAGAGGCATTAAGGGGAATGGGACAGGAATCAGGGGTTGAGGAACAGTGGGCAGTATTTAAAATGGGGATTACAAGAACAACAGAAATATGTATTAAGCAGGTTAGCAAGAGGAAAAGGAAGAGGAGACCATTATGGTTTTCCAAAGAGGTAGCAAAGAAAGTGAAAGCCAATAAGATTGCATTCAGGCAATACAAAAAGACACAGGCAGAAGGGGATAGGGAGAAGTACCAGGAGAAGCAAAGGGAGGCAGGGAGGTCAGTAAGGGAAGCCAAAGCTCAGACAGAAGAACACATTGCAAAATCAGTGGGTAGAGGGGACAAAACCTTTTACAGGTACATAAGTGAAAAAAGAAAGACAAAGGGAGGGATAGTGAGACTGAAGGGGAGGATGGGGGCCGTGGAGGATGACAACAGTAAAGCTGACATATTGAACAGGTATTTCTGCTCAGTCTTTACTGAGGAAGAGAGGAGAGGTAATGGGTCTGAAGGGAGTACAGGGGTGAGAATGGTGCAGAAATGGACACAAGTCCCTTTACGAGAAAGGGTCCTGAAGAAACTGGAAGTATATAGAGTTGATAAAGCAATGGGGCCAGATGGGGTGCACCCCAGGGTCCTTAAAGAACTAAGGAGGTGGTGGCTGAACCTCTGGCTATCCTGTTTAGCTGATCACTGGAAACAGGGGAGGTACCCAAAGACTGGAGGACAGCAGATGTAGTCCCCTTAAACAAAAGTGGGAACAAAGAGGAAGCAGGGAACTACAGACCAGTCAGCCTCACCTCGGTAGTGGGGAACATCATGGAAGCACTACTGAAGGAGAGATTGGTGGAACATCTGGTTGTCAATGGACTACAGGACCCAAGGCAGCATGGTTTCACCAGGGGGAGGTCATGTCAGACCAACCTCGTTGAATTTTTTGACTGGGTGACTAGGGAGGTGGATCGGTGAGGGCAGTGGACATGGCCTATCTGGACTTCAGCAAGGCCTTTGACACTGTGCCACATAGAAGACTATTACACAAACTGGGGAATATGGGTGTGGGCAGGACAGTAGTGTGGTGGGTAGGTAACTGGCTGGGTGACAGGACACAGAGGGTGGTGGTAAATGGCTGTCACTCCACAGAGGGAAGAGTGACCAGTGGGGTACCACAGGGATCAGTGCTAGGACCGGTCCTATTCAACATCTTCATCAGTGACATGGCGCAGGATCTAGAAGGCAGAATTTCACTGTTCGCTGATGACACAAAGCTCTGTAACAGAGTAGACACACCAGAGGGTGTAGAGAGAATGAGAAGCGACCTGCAGAAACTTGAAGAATGGTCAGGGGTTTGGCAGTTGAAATTCAATGCAAAGAAGTGCAAGATAATGCATATGGGGCACAAAAACCCTGGCACAATATATCAGTTGGGGGTGAGGATATAGCATGCACCAAGCAGGAAAGAGATCTTGGGGTTATCATCTCTGATGACCTCAAGGTAGGGAAACAGTGTGACAAGGCAGCAGGTAAAGCAAATAGGATGCTGGGATGTATAGGCAGGGGCATCACCAGCAGGAAAAGGGAGGTCATAATTCCGCTATACAAGACACTAGTGAGGCCCCACCTGGAGTACAGTGTACAGTTCTGGAGACCATACCTACGTAAGGACATAGACAGGGTAGAGAAGGTTCAGAGGAGGGCAACAAAGATGGTGCATGGATTGCATCACAAGTCCTATGAAGACAGGTTGAAGGAACTGAACATGTACTCCCTGGAGGAGAGGAGGGAGAGAGGGGATTTGATAGAGACATACAAGTATCTTACAGGGAGGAACATGGTGCAGGAAAACACTATTTTTAAGCGAAAAAGATGTTCCAGGACTAGAGGGCATGGGATGAAGTTTGAGGGAGGACCATTCAGAGGAAACATGAGAAAGAATTTCTTCACAGAACGGGTGGTGGATAAGTGGAACACCCTGCCTGAGGAAGTGGTGGGGGCTGAAACAATCACGGGATTTAAGAATGCATGGGATAGACATAAAGGAATTCTGGAGGTCAGGGGTAAGGGGCAACAGACTTCTAGGAAAACAAACTGAACTTACAAGCTCAAATGGGCAGACTGGGTGGGCCATAGGCCCTTATCTGCCGACACTATCTATGTATCTATGTACCATTAAACTCATTTATTATTGAAAGAGATGCTAAACATCATTTACTGGGTAAAGCACCACATGGCTGCTGACAAAACATTTCAGAAACACCTCCCAAAGGTAAAAAGAAGAGTCAGAGGTCAGCAGTCAAGATGGCTAAATAAAGAACTCCTATGTAAGTTAAAAGTCCGAGATAAGCAATGGAAACAATACAAAAAATCTGGGCTCCCCCTGGATCTTATCCTGTACAAGCAGTATAGAAATGATTGCAAAAGGCGCATCAGGCAGGCTAAAAGCATATACTGTCAAAACCGCTACCTAACTCCTCCAACGACCCCTAAAATTTTGGAGCCACATTAAACTTTTTAGGATCTACACAAGCTGTCACCCCTCAGAAATGGTCCTGCAAAGGTGTCCACTGTAATGACTCCTTCACTATTGCAAAGCAGCGATTTAACCAGTAGTTTTCCGACCTATCTGCCTACACAGCTTCCCTTCAATCTCCTGCTACACAACTGAACTCAACATTCCCTGGCGATTCACCTACCTCATCTAAACCATTCTACTTCAAAGCGGTCACCAGGCATCAAGTCTTCAAGCTGCTCAAGGCTATCTCTGACAATACCAGCCCGGCTCTGATGGAATGGAACCCGTCTATTAAAGATGGCTGCTCACCTCATATCTGGACCTATAGCTAGAATCTTCACCCTATCCCTCTCCAATAGCTCTGTCCCTGAAATCTGAAGCCGCCAGAATTACTCCGTGTTTAAAAAGGCAGCAAAAATGACACGACCAACTACAGACCAATTGCTATACTATCAGTCCTTAGCAAGATCCTTGAGAAATTAGTCTCTATTCAAGTTACCGAATTCGTTGAAAACTCCAACTTACTCAATACAGCACAGCACAGCTTTAGAAAACACCACAGCACCATGACTGCACTAGCAAAATTCTCCTCTGACATTCTTACCAACATGGACAAAGGGAAGCTAACAGGGGCTGTTTTCATCGACCTCACTAAAGCGTTCGACCTTGTTGACCATCCTTTACTACTTGCCTCCTCAGAAATCTGGGCTTCTCCTACCCTGTCACTACCTGGTTCCAGCAGCTACCTTGCCAACAGGACTCAAGCAGTGAAATTCAACTCGGCGATCTCTGACAGTGCTGTTATCAATATTGGCGTCCCTCAGGGCTCCATTCTCGGTCCTCTCTCTTCTCACTATTTGTAAACAATCTCCCTGATGTAGTAACCTCTGGCCACTCACTACTTTATGCTGATGACCTGGTCATCTATGCCCTCTGACAATATCACCAACCTGAATGCTGCCCTTACCACAGACTTCCACTTGGTGCAGCGCTGGCTACACACCCAGCTTGTCCTTAACTCCAAAAACTAAAGCCATGCTATTTGGATCCCCACACAAATTAAGAACCTGCTCTTCTTCTCTCTCTGTGCCTGACATTAATGGTAACCCTCTGGAGTCTGTTAGCTCTTTTTGCTACTTGGGCATTCACCTTGACCAAAATCTTGACCTAAAGCTGCACATCCAGGAAACTTGTAAATCTGTCAATTGTAAGCTAGGGGCTGCTTACAGGACTAACTACCTGCTTACCCCTGCCGCTAAACTGGCAATTGCTAGAGATCCTGTTACCAACCCTCACCTCACGGTGCTCCCATCCTAACCATGGCCAGCAAAACTGCTCTGCACCAATGGGACACCACCTTCAACAATGTTTGCAGGTATCGGCTAAAGCACCGCGCCTCAAGCACCATTGTCAGCTATACAAAGACCTGGGCTGGCTATCTCCCTCCTCCACCAGGCAATATACCTCTGCAACCTTTCAGACACCATCATCAGAGCATCAAAGCCAGCTGAGCTCTCAAACTACTCAACCGGTTATACCTTCACGGGACCTTAGATCCTCTGACAAGTCCTTATTGAATATTCCTCTCTGCCGCACAAAAAAGGGCTCGGGAGCCTTCAGTTATGCTGCCCCTCACTTTTGGAACTTGCTGCCCCAAGGACTAAGAAATGCTCCTTCTCACGATGCATTTAAGCACAATCTCAGAGCTTTCCTTACCTCGATGGACAAATGTGTTTGTTTTGATCCCTCTTGAATCCCATGCTCCTAACCTGTTCTCCTCCCCTTCCCTATTATGTATTATAGGCACTTGCGCTTTTTTTATTCTTGGTTGTTTTTTGCTTTTATGTTTCATGTTTGTTGATACTGTATAACATTGTTGTTCTGATGCCAATTGTTAAGCTCTCTAATTACTGCCTAGCCACTTAGCTTGCCCTCGCTCCTGAGCTGTTTTCCCCCACCTTCATTCCTTATCCTGCACCCTCTGTTCCTGTAACACTTACTTTCCCAGCCCCGCTCTCTTCCTTACCACTTAGCCATTTCTCCAGTACCCCCTGTCTTTACCCCTCCCTTTTCCTGCCCCTCCCTCTTCTGCTCTTTGCGCCTCCTCCCCTCTAACACGCCCTCCACTCCCCTCTCTGCCGTCTTTCGGTTCCACCGGCCCGGTAACAGGTTGCTACCTTGTACCACTAATGCCGTAACTTGCCGCCACCCTTCCTACCTTTCTTTCACCTTTCTGCCCCTCTCCCTGCCAGCTTTCCCCTCCTTCTTTTATTCTTCCCTCTTCTCCCTATGCTCAGTCCTCACCCCCTTCCCTCTCCTATTTTATCCCGCCTCCCACCAGTTTGCGTGACTCCCCTCTCTCTCCTGCCGTCTCGTAGTTCCACCGGCTCGGCCGCAGGTTACTACTCTACCCCGCCAATGCCATTTTCACCGCCTCGCCTCTTGTCCTCCTCCCTTCTTCTGCTCCGCTGCGCTCTTACTAGGTGCACTCTATCTCTCTACCCCACTCATTTCCCTATCTGTTCGTGCCCTTCATCCCTTTTCCCCTATACCCTGCCCTTCCCACCCTACCCTTCCCTCCCCATTCCTTTAGTTCAAATCCCTCCTCACCCTTGCACCTAGTCCCCCACCACCCTCCCTGCACATCACCCTCTCCTCTCTATTTTTGCACCCATAGCTTCACTGTTCTGTTCCCGAGCCTCTCCGTCTCTCTTGCCGACTCCTGGTTCCACCGTCCCGGCCACAGGTGGTAACCTTCTCCCACTAATGCCGCACTTGGCGCCTTAACCTCCCTCCTGTCCTCCTTTTGCTATTCGCCCACCACCCCTGTCTCCGTCTCTCTGCCCTACCCTTACACCTGTCCCTACCACCTCTCCCCTAGTTCTCAACAACTGAATACATGTAATTTTATCCTTATTGCTATGCTTGACTACACTGTGTGACTTTGTCCTTTGCAAATGTATCCTGCTCTGTGTAATTTCTTATGTATCCTGCAAATGTATCCTGCTTTGTGTAATCTCTTATGTATCACTGTGTTCTGTAACTGTACCTCCCGGGTCGTGCCTGAAAATAGTCACTTGTTGGCTAGCACACTTACCCGGTCAACAAAAACGAAATAAATAAATAAATAAATAATTTATATCCATAGCATACATCGAAAGGCAAGCAAGGGCCATGAGAGTCCTAATCCTGAAATGCATATTTTAAAACTATAGCAGAGACTACTAAAACATCAAAACATATAATTTGTTGGCAAAAAAGGACCAGTTGGCCCACCCAGTCTGCTTGGACATTCCCAGCCTAATCTGTCTCCGCAACCTCTAACTGGTTTCCGGCCACCCTCCCTCCACCCTTCCCTTTTTCTAACACACCCCTATGTCTAACCCACGCATGCTTGTAGCCTTCCACTGTGTTTGCCCCTACCACTTCTGCTATTCCTGGTTTCTACCATCCTTTCAGTGAAGAAAGATTTCCTTACATCTCTCTTAAACTCTCCTCCAACTTCATCGCATGCCCCCCCCACCCCTACCCCGGTCCTGGTGCTCTCCCTCATTTGAGAGAGACTCCCCTCCTGCATCCTGTTCATCCCTGTGAGGTACTAGTTGTAGAACCTGCTTCCTGTTACTTCCTGCCAACCAAGTTAACATACTGTGCCATACTTGTAAAATAAAATAAAAATCCCCCCTCCCCCCCCAATTACCATACAGAGCAGGAAGAGGAGGGTCTAATACTGCTTTTCAGCAACATCTCATTTGAATGAAACAAGTCCGATCCTAGAAGCTGAACATGTTAAATAAAGGATGCATTTTGACTTCCTGATTTAATTTCTAAAATCCAGCACAAGGCACAAAGCAAAAGAATGGAAAATCCAAAATAGGAATTGGTAATATGGGAGGGGGAGATAGAAGAGCAGCTGCTCAGTAGATGTTTGAATAAAGGTATTTTGAGGGTCTGCTCAGAGAAGCATATTTAAAAGATTTGAATAACACATGGGAGCTTAAAACGTAAAGCAGCCTTTGCACAAAATGTCAGTCATAGTATAGTGTGTGATCTCACAACAGCTTGGTGCTAGTAAAGTAATTCAGAAGACATTTGACATAGATAATGCCAGCAGAAAAAGGCACATAGGCCCCTCCAGTCTGCCAGCCCTAACTACTTTGCACTGGCCTTAGTGGTCTTTCACTCCAACCCACCATTTGTTTCTGTCACCCCTTTTCTAACTAATGCCATATGCCTGCCCCACCCCTGTTTGAACGTAATCACTTATTTGACCCGTACCACTTCCTCCAGCAACTCGTTTGCTTGTCCACCACTCATTCAGTAAAGAACTGCTTTGCAGTTGTCCCTTCTGAATCTTCCCCCTTTCAAGTTTCAGTGAGCTCCCCCTTGTCCCTGTATTTGAGCTTAAGAAGAATGGCACCTTGGCATCCACCCTGTTATATCCTATGCAAGTACTTGTATGTTTTGATCATGTCACCTGTTTGCCTCCCTTTTTAAGGGAGTACATGTTTAGGTCTGGCAGTCCCTCCTCATATGTCTTGCCTTCTAGTCCATGGACCATCTTGATTGCCCTGCCATGTACTGCTTCCACCTAGTTGCAGTCTTTAATCAGGTGTGGACTCCAGTACCTTACATGGTATTCCAGATGCTGTTGCACTAGATACCTGTACAATGACAGGATCACTTCTGCTGCTTATCCCTCTCCCTGTGCATCCCAGCATTCTGTTTGCAGACCCACAGCTCTATTGCAGTGTGTTGTTGTTTTCAGACTCTCTGATATGACCCCTGGGTTCTTTTCTTCTGTGTTGCTTTGCAGTACCACCCCACACACACACACACTCTTTCATATTGCACTTTTGGGTTTCTTTTCCCAGTGTGCATAACTTCACATTTTGTAGTGTTGAAGCCCAGCAGCCATATCTATGATCAGCTCTCCTACCTACGCAGCTCCCTCCCTGTGTTCCCAGTTCCCTCTCTGTGTTCCCAGTTCCCTCTCTGTGTTCCCAGTTCCCTTCCTGTGTTAACACTTGCGCAGATCTTCATGTGGTCTACAAAAGAAGCAGAGCTTGCCCTTGATACCTTTCCCTATATCACAAATAAACACACTAAAAAGGACTGGCCCAGCACTGACCCCAAGGGTACTCTGCTTGTTATGTGCTTTACCTCTGAAAATTCTCCATTTACTATCCTCTGTATTCTTCCCCTCATTCAGTTCTTTACCCAAGGCTTACATTTTTCTTCATCTCTAAGTCCTTTAATGTTTTGACCAGCTTCCAGTTGGGGCACTGAGTCAAAGGGCTTGCTGAAATCCAAGTAAACTACATTGACTGCCTGTCCCTTATTGACTGCCCTAGTTACCCAGTTGAAGACGTTTGTAACCTGAGTACACTTCCATTATTGGCCTGCCTTGATGCTAACACTTGCCCCCACCCATGGCTAGGGGTTGTATTCTGCATTTGGCTCTTAAAGGGTTATTATACAAACCATTTCTATTTTACCCTGGAACTGGGGTGAGCCATGGAACTGGGGACCTGCGCAGTAATGTTGGGACATCAATAAAACACAGTAAGCATAAAGGAATGTCTTCTCATTTTACCTAGGATCAAGTAATAGGTTTTACTCTGTCACAAGATGAAAACAGCCATTTTGCTCGACTAGGGGCTGCAGGTGCAGAAGGTACAAAGGCTACAAAGTCCACTGCATTGTACACAAAGACCAAGTGGGTGCCCAAAATTAGGGATCAAACAAAAGTCTCTTTGTCCATCCCTTTTCTGGGATCTGAGCCGGGACGGAGCATGGACCTCACAGGATTTGAACAACTTTGGGCTCACAAAGCACATTTTTCCACACTGGCAGAAACACTTTTGGGAGAGCTAATGTCCTTACTGAAACACACTGGTCAGAAACAGGAAGACTCTTTGGGAACAACTGGTGTCCTTACTGGCAGACACACATTACTTTCTTGTTAGAAACTGCACACTTTAGGGACAACTGATGTCCTTTACTTGAAAACACACATTCTATGACATAAACCAACTTTATAGTATGTGAGCCATTTTCCCATCTTCTGTTCAGAGAGGCATTGTCCCATTTTCCGGTCAGGGTGATCTACTCCATCTCCTACAGACACTGTGCCAGTGAGACATGACTGTTCTATTTTCATACATCCTGTCAGACAGAGAGTTTAGTCCTTCTAATCCTTCACAAGGTTGAGGGGCCTGGGCTCTGTTTCTCATGGAAAAGGGGAGGGGGTTCTTTCCCAGTTAGAAATTAAATAGCATGGTGCCTCCATTCAGAGTAAATTATAGTGGGTCAGTTGTTTGTGTGGTACAACCCAGTAAGGTGCTGTACCTACCCACCTCTCCTTCCAGTCACCCCAACACAGACTATACCAACTGCAAAACACATTCAGTTAAGAACTGTAGCGAATAATATGTTTACAGACCACTTTAAACATTAACAATAAAATATTTATTGACAAGGAAAGGGAATTGGGATGCAGAAACAAACCGTTGTCAATATTTGATAGAATTGATGAAACCACAAACCATAACGGTAACAACCACTGTGCCCACCCATAACACAACCACACATTAAACTTGCCGACTCCCCCACTGGTACCAGTGTCCCCAAAAGTTAGTCTGGGTACCCAGGAAGAGTTGCAGACCTGTACAGTGCAGCTGGTTGGCAAGCGTTGGTGCACTTTTTTAAATTTTTTTTAAGTATGCAGTACTTTCAGAAAACTATGCACAGTCCCCAGGTCAGAACAGGCCCTGTGGTTACTCATGGTTCTGAAGCTTGGTCTCACAGGGTCTGAAATGGCAGATCAGTTAGCAGAGCTGGGGCCTTGTGTTGCACAGGAGGATAGCTGCTCTTTTGGCTTTGCCAGTTTTGCTTACAGCTCGTCCCCTTCTCTGAAGCTCTTGTAGCTTGTCACCTTCGAGGCTTGCATGCAGGGAAACTGAAGATAGACCAGTACTGAGGATCAGGGCCACACACTTACTCTACACGTCCAGGCATCGAACCCTCAGGGCAAATGTTGGGTAATGCCTAGCTGTAGCATCACCTGACTGACTCCCCAGACTTTCCCTCTGGAAGTGTTTTGTGTTCTGGAGCTAAAGAGTCACACAGTCTTTCACTTTCTGCGGAGTGCAGACACAGGCACATCGTTAAACAGATTGGGCTTACTCCCAGGATTGGTGGGGGGGGGGCAGTCTCTCAGATGGCTTTACAACTTTTGCACTGTGTACCTCAGCAGCTTACTAGCTTCCAACACAACAGTGTGACATGGCTAAATAAGATCCTGTCCCATTTGTTCTGCAGAAAGAGTTAAATGCAAGTATTTCTTCTATCCTCTCCTTTTCAGCCTCTGATTGTGCAATCAAATTTTCTTGTGAAACCTAGGAACTGATCACTCTGACAGTCTCGTGGTTTCCACCTCCCCACTACTGTATCTCTCTGTTTTCACTTGCTGTTTCTGTCTTTTCATTTCTTCCCCCTTGCGTATCTGCAGTTATAAAAATATATGTGAATCTTTTTGTGAAACTGGGATCCCTTGATTTGCAAATGCATATAGTTATACTGTTGAAATTAATGCAAAAAGCTATTTGGAACTTAGGGGCTTAACTTTGAGATCCAGTTTGACCTCCACAAACTAATTTGCAGAGTTGTCAGTAGGGGATTAGGTTTAGGGCAGCACGTTCTATTTTGTTCACCTGCAAGAAAGAAACTGACAGAAACTCAGAAACATTTTTGTGTGAAAACAGGATGTCTCTTAAAGGAGATGGGGAATGATTTTTACATAGTTAACTGCCCTTCCATCTTCTTTCCATGCCAGTTATGTATTCTGATATGCTTTGATGATTTTTTTGCTAAATCCCAAGTACATCCAAGGGTACTAAAGGAACTGGCTGAGGAGTTGGCAGGGCCACTGGAAGATCTAATTAATAGTTCACTAGAGTCAGGAGTGGAACTGCAGGACTGGAGAACAACACATGTAGTGCTCCTCCACAAAAGTGGTCCCAAGGATGGCCCAGGGAATTACAGACCAGTCAGTCTGACCTACATTGTGGGCAAGCTCATGGAGACCATACTAAAGGAAAGGTTAGTGTAATATCTAGAGGAGCATATTCTCCAGGATGCAAGGTAGCATGAGTTCATGGGGGGTGGGGGGTCGCGTCAAACTAATGTGATTGACTTCTTTGATTGTGTCACTAAGACAGTAGACAGTGGCCAAGTGTTAGACATCTTCTATCTTGATTTCGACAAGGCCTTTGACTCTGTGCCTGACAAGAAGTTGATCAAGAAGTTGCTGGATCTTGGGTTTGGGGAAAAGATGGCCAGATGGGTGGAAAACTGGCTGATGGACAGAACCCAGAGGGTGGTTGTGGGAGGAGAGTTATCTGGCACCAGAGAGGTAACCACTGGGGTTCCACAGGGCATGGTGCTGGGACTGGTGCTATTCAATGTCTTTATCAGTGACATTGGGGATGGGGATAGACAAATGTGTCTATTCGCGAAAGACACCAAGCTCTGTGGGAGAGTAGACACAGCTGAAGGGATACAGGACCTATAGGAAGATCTGGAAAAGCTGGGGATGTGGTCCAGGATCTGGCAGCTTGACTTCAATGCCAAGAAATGCAAAGTTATGCATATTGGAGCCAAGAATTCTAGGACAGTGTACTACCTGGGTGGAGTCTGAGTATGTGCGTCAGAGGAGGAAAAGGACCTGGGAGTGATGATCACTAGTGACCTGAAGCACTCCACACAGTGCAAGAAAGCAACAGCAAAGGCAAACAAGATGCTGGGATGCATATCTAGGGGGATCAGTAGTAGGAGAGAGGTTATACTGCCCTTGTATAGGTCTCTGGCAAGGCCGCATCTAGAGTATGGAGTTCAGTACTGGTGCCCACACCTCGAAAAGGACATTAAGCTGCCTGGGAAGGTCCAGAGGAGAGCTACAAAGATGATAGCTGGTCAGCAGGGAAAGGCATCTGAGGAGAGATTGAGGGCACTGAACACGTAATCCCTGGAAGACAGGAGAGATAGAGGGGACATGATTGGGACCTTCAGGTACTTGAAAGGGATAAATAAGGTTGATAAGGAGAGTCTCTTTAAGCTGAGTGGCAACCATAACGTGAGGGTGCACAGTCTTAAGCTGGAGGATGGGAGGTTTAGGAAGGAGGTCAGGAAGCACTTCTTCACAAAGAGGGTGGTAGACACTTGGAATGCGCTGCCGGAAGGCGTCATCTCGTTGAAGACAGTGGGCAGCTTTAAGAGAGGCTGGGCTAGGCATAGGGGGAAGGTAAGGATCATGGGTAGGGAGGATGGGAGGAGTTTGGAGGGAGAGCAGGGACAGTAGTTAAAGCTGTGGACCCTGCAATACGAGCAGACTAGATAGAAGACATTCTATGACATCAGTAACTCCCATTCAGTGTTATTCATCTGAATGGCCTGTAATGGGCGTTTCTGATGTCATAGAATGTTCAGGCAGTATGAAAAGAGAAAGAGCAGCAACTGATGAGAGATGGATTCAGGGTAGTTAAAAAGGCAGCAAAATTAGATTATTAATTTAAAAAAGATCAAAAACATATCAGAATTATGGGTAGCCAATACAAGAACAACTGAAGGGCATCTAGAGGTGTAAAAACTGTTTTCTATCACCATTAACAAAATCAGGATGCAGAAATTGTCAGGCAGACTTCTTACAAAAAGAGCAGCAATGTATGTTGGAGAGAGAGAGAGATTGAAATTTAGAATTAGAGATGCCCTCAGAGGAAGGACTTTGTTCTGTTTGAACTGCCTATCTTAAAAAAATATTCTGCACAAATATTTTTTTATTTTTATTCTATTGTTATTGAGAATAATACAATGTTACACGTAAATTGTATAACCGCTCCTAGTTTTTCTATGCTTTCTGACCTATGCCTCAATGACAGATGGGAACTCAGTGGGCTTCTCCCAGTGCTGGCTTCAGAAACTCGGGCAACACTGCAGCCTATAGTACAACACAGTTTCAACCCCCATGATGGCTGAGGGCTTCTTTAAGGATGCCCAAAAGTATTTTCTCCCAAATGGGCTGAACACTTTGACTCTGACTCTCCTAGTTAATGGAAGATATAGGCAAGTCTCCCAGCTGTCGACTGTGGAAATCTTGGGGCTGATTTCCAAGATGTTTTTCTCTCTTTCTGCTCTCCGGCCTTCCTCAGTGAGCCCCAGGCAGAAGTGCCGGGAGCTGTGTTTTCTCCCAACTTCTCTGCAAACAGAACGGCAGCCTCTGTTTGTCAACACAGCTGTCCATCAGGAAAATTAATATGCAGCAGGCTTACTTGACACTTGATTGGCTGACACTAAAGGTGCCAAGAACACTGTTCACACCTCCTTCCCAGGAGCCATAGCAGCAGTCCTTAGAGCTCCTTGATTCCTGATTGTGTGAAACAGGGTCTGGGGTCACAAAAATGGCATCCATGTAACCAGTTTGTACACAGTCCCAAGTTTAAAGTTTCAATGCAGGCAAACTCTGCAGTCTTATTAAATAACTGTCCCACAGTTCAATAGCTACGCCTCTGCACTGTTATCCTGTTGTGGAATGGGCTCTAACAAAGTCCTTGTCTACCTGTTGCTAGCACTGTAGCACTAAGCCCCCCTGCGGCAGGCTGAAGCAGATTTACTGAGCAGTCTTGGTCATTTAAAGCTACAGTAGACAGCAAGCATTTATACACTCTTTACAAGTAAAGTTGACTTTCTTTTACTCCCCAGTGTGCCTCTGAACCCCCACACATGTTCTGGGATCTCAGGAGCTGGAACACATAAGAGGATGCCTGTAATTAGCTGCAAGTGCAAAATTAGAAATGTGTTCCAGCACTCAACTGCATATGCAAGCAGACCGCCAGCTTGCACGTTCGAGCATCAGGCAGCTCGATCATGCGCACACTGAGCTGTTCTGCAGTTCACTGCTTTAAAAGCACTAACTGCGCTGTACCACTAGGTGGCAGAACTTCAGTTATTTACACAACTTCTCCAAACCCCATAACAAGCAGGCACACAGGGGCCCAGGACTGGTGCATCAGACACAGAGAGTAAAACCTGGTAAGCCCCACCTGTGGGGGGAGGTTGCATCAGTATGTCTCCTGTGCTTTTTTCTACACTTAGTATTCATTTTAAAAGAAATGAGTGAGTTCAATCCTAAGCCAGAGGTTTTATCATTTCTCAGAGTCTGCTCCATTTCAGTCTTTTTGTAATGTCAAACAACGAGTCACGTGTAGTCAGAAGGATCTGGCTAGGCACAAGAAGTTACAGATCTTCATTGGGGATATCTCTTTCAGTAGGTCATACCTATGGAACTTAGCTAAGGAGCTAGGATCCCATGGAAGCCTTTTTCTGTAGCAGTCTACTAGGGGCCACCCACGCCGACGTCGGCCCCACTCCCTCCTCAGTTCTTTGTCGCCATTTCCTGACTTGTATGATCTCCTGCGGAAGCCTCGCCATTCAGTCAACTGCCATTTTTCATTACACTTTTTATTTTCTTTAATTTTATGTCTAGAACCGTTGAGTCATTCCTTCTTTTCCATCACTGCGGAAAGATCTTCAGGAATGACAAACAAGATGTCGGTGTTTGCTGTTTGGGGATTTCTCATTCTTCTGAAGTCTGCACCCTCTGCCAGAAGTGCAACCTCACTACCTTGTGGTGCCACAAACGCACCCTTAAGTTGTTTCTCATGGAGCAGAAACTAGTCAGCCTGGAACAGGGATGCTCTGGGTTATCTTCTTCCCCCTCTCCTGCTCACCCTTCTGGGTCACAGGTGTCCAAGGCCCTGGACTAGCCCTCAGGGATGTACAAAGAGAAATTCCACCACAAGAACCATCCTTCAGGTCATCGGTCTCACTCCCCAGGCACTGTTCCACATCGACCCCTGTGAAGGCGACTACCTTCGCCACCCTGGCCCTTCGTTCCCTATGCTGCTACTGGTGGTGGTCTCTTCTTCGGCTACGGCTGATTCTCAGTCGGCGACCTCCAGTTTGGCGGCTCTTGCCTCGCTGGCTCTCCCCGCTCCTCTGCGGGTGTCTCCAGTGTCAGGCTCCAGCTGTGGACAGCAGGTCATCGACAGCTAGCCTTCCAGTCACACCCCGCTCCGGCTGGGTCGTCGGCAACTGGATTCCCCCCCCCCGGCCTCGTTGCCCTCAGAGGCCGTTGTCAGTGAGCGGCTCCTCTCCATCAACAGTTCTGGTCAAGATGGTTATTCAGCAACCCGTCGGCGACCAGAACTCCTTGCTAACTTCAATCATCACGTCATTGGTTCAGCAGTTAACCCCAGTGCTTGCTAGGCCATCGACACCTCCTGCATTGATTGCTAGTTCGGTTCACCTGATGACTTCTCGGGTGTCCTTGCCGTCTTCCGTGTTGGCCTACAGCTCAGACCTGGTTGACACTAAGGAGGAGTATCACCCTGACCTCTCCTCCCTGAAGAGGAGGAGGGGTTGGAGAAAGAGGCCTACTCCACGGACAGGTCTACAGCTTCCTCTAGAAGTGGGGGCTGTGAGGACCCTAGTTTCTATGGCATCATAAAGCAACTTCAGTCTGCCATGGGGTTTCAGACTGAGGAGGATAATGCCACCAAAAGGAACATGGTGGACTTCTGGAGATCCCTGACTCTCCCCCTAAAGTCATCACTCCCTTGCTGCCAACCTTAGGAGGATACGGCACAGGTGGTCTAGCGCAGACTCCATTCTGTGCCAGCTATGCCCAGGAAGGCAGACCGCCTATATCGTGCCCCTTTGGGCAAGCCTTTTTATTCTATCCAGCCAGAGATGAACTTGGTGGTCATTAAAGTTGCCCACAACCATTCCAAGGCGTCCAAGCACCTCAGCTCTCTGCCTCCAGACAAGGAATCCAGGAGATTGGATCTGTGGGGCAAAAGGACCTTCACCTCTGCTATCTTGGGGCTCAGGATCTCCAGTTACCTTTCCCACATGGTCAAGTATTTGTATTTTAAAACGAGCTACTAGCTCTGACTGTTTTACTTAATATACCGGAGTCGGTGTGGAAGCCCTGGTTGCTGTGGCAACCGGGAAGAGAGACTGAAACAAGTCTTAACTATACCTTTGTGTTAATTGTGACAGTATTAGACGGACAGTACACTTTTTCAGCAAATTGGGTGCATTATTCATAGTAAAGGGCCACAACTATTGAAATGAGCACCACTCGCATTTCCACGCCTACTTCTGGGTTACTCACTATATGCAGAGCCCGTGCGAAGAGCAGAGTGGCGCTGCCGGAGGCTGCACATGCAGAGACACACGTGTCTGTGGGTGTCTGCAATGTCCGCACTGGACAAAGGGGATAAAGAAGCCTAAAGGGAGTTTAACAGCACTGTTGACCAGTAGGAGATATATACTTTTAACCTGTATTACTAGTTGAAGGCTACAATGGTCCAGACTAAGGGGAAAAAGGGAAAGAACGTCAAGAAAAAACATATACCAGGAAACAATACAGGAATAAGAGTTTGTGTGTGAAAAATGTTCCCAAAATACCGCCCTTTTAAAAGAAATAGACCAACTACGTAGAAGATTAGACACAAAGAAATCACTCTACTGGAGAGCTTCATAGATGAGGCAGTAAAAGAAACAAGTATAAATCAGCAACAAAAAAAGGGCGATACACATGAAATGTTTGACTCCCCCTCTAGTTCAATAAATAACCCTATCACAGTCCCCTCATGCCCCTCGATTGGACATGTTTCTCAGTATATTAGCTTACAAAATAGATATGAGTTTGTTAGTAGACCCAGAGAAAACTGAGGAAAAGTCCACACCAGCAACCACAACCCATGCAGTACTGTTACTAGAATTTCACAATCAGTTGTTACAGAATCACCACAAGCTAGAGATACTATAGTAATTGGAGATTCCTTAATAAGGGGGACTGATGCAATGATTTGTGAGGGACGGAAAGAATCTACCACAGTTAGCATGCTTCCTGGGGTCAAGATTCAGAATATAAGCAATTTACTAGATGGATTACTAGAAAACACCACTAATCCTTTAGTTATTCTACATGTTGGAATAAACTACCTTTCTACTTGTGACCTCCCCAATATACAGTCACATTTTATGACTGTATTTAACCAGATTATAAGCAAAGAGGGAGAAGTAATTATGTCTGGATTATTGTCTACCATTGGGGAAAAATGCATACAAAAATCACATGATTTACAAAATAAATATGTGGTTGAGACAATATTGTTTGTCAAAAACATTGGTTTTATAGACAACTCTACTACTTTTTTTAATAATCCAGCTTGCTGTAAGGTGGATGGACTGCACTTAAATCATTTTGGAACTAGGATCTTGGGGAACAAAATAAATAGAGTTATAAAATTTCATTTAAACTGGGCGAGGGGGAGAGGGCCTCGAGTGACTATATGAATACAAGTCATATAGCTAAATTTTCAAACTTTAACCACTTGGGGTGGAACGGTGTATTGATTAATGCTAGAAGTTTGACCAACAAGTTTGAAGAATTTAAACATCTTTTGGAAACAAAAAAACATTCAAATTGCATTAATTACTGAGACATGGTGGGAAAAGAATGACTGTTGGGATAAAGACGTCTTGGGTTACAATGTATACTCTAAAAGTAGGATCTACAGGAAAGGTGGAGGGGTGGCTATTACTTACAAAACAACATATTGAGCGAGGAAATTCCAGCAGATATTCCTAATCTTGAATCATTATGGATCAAACTCTTTCCCCAGATTGGACCCTCTTTTACTTTAGGATTAGTATATAGACCTCCTTCTATAACATCCGAGGATGACAGGGCACTTTTAAATCACATAGAAAACTTGGATCCAGCTAGTAATCTTATGATTTTTGGGGATTTCAACCTAACTAATATTGACTGACAAACAGCTTCCACAGTTAATAAAACTGAAGGTCGATATCTGGATCTTTTTCAGGAACTGGGGTTAGAACAAAAAGTGCAATTCCCCACAAGAAATGACAAAATATTGGATATTATTTTAACTAATACAGAACATTGTATCTCCAATATTAGAGTAGAGGAAACTCTCAATAATAGTGATCATAACATGGTTTTCTTTCAAATTATTGGGAAGTTAAAACAAATAAATACTGGATCTACTCTAACACTAAACTTTTATAAAGCTGATTTGGGGGGTATAAAAACTGGGCTTAAACAATGGGATTGGCCCAAAGAATTTATTGCATTGACAGTTGAGGGTAAATGGAGGTCATTGATATACAAACTAAAAAGTCTTATTAAAATATACATACCCACAACAAATAAATACAAAAATAGACACAAAATTACTCCTCTATGGTTTAATGCACCAATAAAACAAGCAATAAATAAAAAAAACCTTTTAGGAAGATTAGGAAAGAATATTCTCATCTTGTCCCCAGGTATAGGCTATTAGTGAAAAGTATAAAAAGTATGATTAGGACTGCAAAATCTAAATATGAATTGAATTTGGCACATAAAGTAAAAGATAATAAGAAAGCTTTTTTTGCCCATGTTAATAGAACAAAGGGGAAGACAAACCCTATAGGACCCTTTACAACTAATGATGGGAAACGAGCTTCAAATTTCAAAGCCACTAATATTCATAACCATTACTTTTGTACTGTATTCAGTACAAGAGATGAAAGGATGCAAAACACCGTAGATCTACCTCTTATTGATGAGCCCACTATACGATCTAAAGTAGTTCTTGACAAGTTAAGGAAATTGGACATCAATAAGTCACCAGGCCCAGATGAAATCCATCCTAGGGTGTTAAAAGAAATAGCTGATGATATGATAAATCTGATTGACAGGAGCTAAACACAGGGTATAGTAAGGGGTATGAAGTAGGAGGGGCATAAGGGGGAAGAAGCCCACCTTCAGCACGACAAGTGTTTTGACTCATTTATTTATTTATTGGTTTCTTTTCTTTTTTTTCTTTTTTTTTTTTTTTAAAGAAAATTATCTGAGGATCAGTGGCAGGATTTTTAGGACAGTAAATTAATAAAAAGGGAACTAGGAGAGCTTCAGTAGCAGACAAGTAGTGGAATAGCAGTATAATTGCAGTATAATGTGGGGAGTGGTGCAATGCAGTGGCTGTGGGGCAGCCATATTCAGCAGACCTTCTGGACACTGAGGTGCTGCCCTGTCTGCATGCCTCTCTCTGGACTGCGGGATGAGATAGCCAGACTCAGAGCAGAAGTAAACTGGGTCAGGAGTACCATCGCCCCTATCCAGAGACCACCCAGTCCAATGCAACTGCCTCAAAGGATGCAGAGAATGAGGAGCAGTTAGATGACAGTGGGCTCAGGGAGGGTTAGAGCGGGTCAGGCAGAGGCACATCCCAGATCCTGTTCCACTCAAGAACTCTTATGCCACACTGGCAAATGAGGACAACCAAATAGAGGTACCCAGAGAAGTGGAAGGAAAGGATGTGGAGGTTAGCCAAGGAGGTGACCTCAGCGGGGAAAGCAGTGGACCCCAGAGGAGGAGGAAGCGAACCCTGGTGGGGGACTCCGTCATAAGAGGGATCCAGCTAGGAACACAGGAGGGGGAGGACAGGGAGGTGAGGTGCCTACCAGGTGCCACGGCATGGAGGTATGGAAGGAAGATCCTGGGGATCACTGGAAAGGCAAGACGGGAGGGTGAGCTGGATGTCATTATCCACCTAGGTGCTAATGACTTGGCAAATGGGGAGCCAAAGGAAGTTCAGGAAGAGTTTAGGAAATTGGGAGGGGTCTCAAGCAAGTAGCTACTTCTGTCACTTTCTCAGAAGTACTCCTGCGAGAGGCAAGGGAGAGATAGAGTGCATGCACCAGGAACTTTAACTCATGGTTGAAGAACTGGTGTGTGAGGAAGGGCTTGGATTCATTGGTGACTGGGGACCCACCTGGAGGGATGGAGGTTTGTTCGAGCCTGACGGCCATGCCCATCCTGAGGGAATCCAAGCACTTCAATAACAAGTTTAAATGCTACATTGATAGCATTTAAACCAGCAAGGGGGGTGGCAGGCCAGCAAGGAGAGCACCTACTTGCTCACCCCCACAGCTAGCAGTGGAACCAGTGAACCAGAGAGTGGCTATCTCTGCAAAGCATGTGCAAAACATGGAGATTAGTGCCCAAGAGGTGGATAGGCAGAAAAGGGCAAATTCAGCAGAAGGGCAGACAGCAAGGAGAACCAGGGATAAAGGACAACCAAGGAAGGGGCTGGAGTAGAACAGCCGAAACAGTCTAGGGAGGTCAAATCATGGAAAGCCACGTGTGCAAATGCCAGGAGCCTTAGCAACAAGATGGAAGATCTGGAGGCTGTCATGGTGCAGTCCAGACCTGGACATTGTGGCCATCACTGAAACCTGGTGTAATGATAACCATGACTGGGAGATGGCCATACCTAGCTACAACATATTCAGAAGAGACAGAGCAGGCAGGAAGGGAGGAGGTGGCACTGTATGTGAAAAATGACATAAGGGCCACAGAGATCCAGGAGGAACAAAATGGGGAGAGATACTGTGGGTTAAGCTGGAAAGGCAAATGGGGACAGCTATCCGCACAGGTGTGGTCTATAACCACCAGCCCAGGAGGAAGAAACAGATGAGGGCTGATGCTAGCCATCCAAAGGATGGCAGACAAGGAGTGAGGTAGTGCTGGTTGGAGACTTCAATATTCAGACATGGACTGGAGCATCCCAGCAGCAGTCAACTGAGAACAGATTTATCCTGGACTTCGCTTGAGGTGCCTTCCTCAAGCAACTGGTCATGGAACCAACTCGGCAGAAACAATACTGGACCTTGTGCTCACAAACAGGGACAGTGTGATGGGGGTAACAGTGGGGAGCACCTGGGGAACAGTGACCACCAGTCATTGTGGTTTGAAATCGCAGAAAGAGCAGAACCAAACCACACAAAACACGTATCCTGAATTTTAGGGGCAGACTTTGGGAAAATGGGAGATACTTGAAAGAGGCGTTAAGGGAATGGGACAGGAATCGGGGTTGAGGAACAGTGGGCAGTATTTAAAATGGGGATTACAAGAACAACAGAATTATGCATTAAGCAGGTTAGCAAGAGGAAAAGGAAGAGGAGACCATTATGGTTTTCCAAAGAGGTAGCAAAGAAAGTGAAAGCCAAAAGATTGCATTCAGGCAATACAAAAAGACACAGGCAGAAGGGGATAGGGAGAAGTACCAGGAGAAGCAAAGGGAGGCAGGGGGGGTCAGTAAGGGAAGCCAAAGCTCAGACAGAAGAACACATTGCAAAATCAGTGGGTAGAGGGGACAAAACCTTTTACAGGTACATAAGTGAAAAAAGAAAGATAAAGGGAGGGATAGTGAGGCTGAAGGGGAGGATGAGATAGTGGAGGATGACAACAGTAAAGGTGACATATTGAACAGGTATTTCTGCTCAGTCTTTACTGAAGAAGAGGAGGGTAATGGGTCTGAAGGAGTACAAGGGTGAGAATGGTGCAGAAATGGACAAGAATCCCTACACGAGAACGGGTCCTGAAGGAACTAGAAGTAATAAGAGTTGATAAAGCAATGGGGGCCAGATGGGGTACCTTGGTGGTCCTTAAAGAACTAAGAGAGGTGGTGGCTGAACCTCTGGCCATCCTGTTTAGCCGATCACTGGAAACAGGGAGGTACCCAAAGACTGGAGGACAGCAGATGTAGTCCTCTTATACAAAAGTGGGAACAAAGAGGAAGCAGGGAACTACAGACCAGTCAGCCTCACCTCGGTAGTGGGAAGATCATGGAAGCACTACTGAAGGAGAGATTGGTGGAACGTCCTGGTTGTCAATGGACTACAGGACCAAGGCAGCATGGTTTCACCAGGGGAGGTCATGTCAGACCAACCTGCTTGAATTTTTGACTGGGTGACTAGGGAGGTGGATCGGGAGGGGCAGTGGACATGGCCTATCTGGACTTCAGCAAGGCTTTGACACTGTGCCACATAGAAGACTATTACACAAACTGGGGAATATGGGTGTGGGCAGGACAGTAGTGTGGTGGGTAGGTAACTGGCTGGGTGGCAGGACACAGAGGGTGGTGGTAAATGGCTGTTACTCCACAGAGGGAAGAGTGACCAGTGGGGTACCACAGGGATCAGTGCTGGCACCGGTCCTATTCAACATCTTCATCAGTGACATTGCACAGGACCTAGAAGGCAGAATTTCACTGTTCGCTGATGACACAAAGCTCTGTAACAGACTAGACACACCAGAGGGTGTAGTCAAAATGAGAAGGGACCTGCAGAAACTTGAAGAATGGTCAGGGGTTTGGCAGTTGAAATTCAATGCAAGGAAGTGCAAGATAATGCATATGGGGCACAAAAACCCTGGCACAATATATCAGTTGGGGGGTGAGGATATAACATGCACCAAGCAGGAAAGAGATCTTGGGGTTATCATCTCTGATGACCTCAAGGTAGGAAACAGTGTGACAAGGCAGCAGGTAAAGCAAATAGGATGCTGGGATGTATAGGCAGGGCATCACCAGCAGGAAAAGGGAGGTCATAATTCCGCTATACAAGACACTAGTGAGGCCCCACCTGGAGTACAGTGCACAGTTCTGGAGACCATACATACGTAAGGACATAGACAGGGTAGAGAAGGTTCAGAGGAGGGCAACAACGATGGTGCATGGATTGCATCACAAGTCCTATGAAGACAGGTTGAAGGAACTGAACATGTACTCCCTGGAGGAGAGGAGGAGAGAGGATATGATAGAGACATACAGGTATCTTACAGGGAGGAACAGGGTGCAGGAATACACTATTTTTAAGCAAAAGATGTTCCAGGACTAGAGGCATGGGATGAAGTTGGAGGGAGGACGATTCAGAGGAAACATGAGGAAGAATTTCTTCACAGAACGGGTGGTGGACAAGTGGAACACCCTGCCAGAGGAAGTGGTAGGGGCTGAAACAATCACGGGATTTAAGAATGCATGGGATAGACATAAAGGAATTCTGGAGGTCAGGGGTAAGGGGCAACAGACTTCTAGGAAAACATAAACTGAACTTACAAGCTCAAATTGGCAGACTGTGTGGGCCATAGGCCCTTATCTGCCGACACTGTCTATGTATGTATCTTTCTCTTGTATACTACAACGTTCTCTTAAAACCGGAAAAGTCCCTCAAGATTGGAGGGTAGCTAAAGTAGTGCCCATCTATAAAAAAGGATTGAAAACTAACCCTGAGAATTATAGGCATATTAGCCTAACTTCCCTTATGGTAAAAAATACTCGAAAGTATTATTAAAGATCTTATACAGGAGCACCTTGAACAAGCCAGGCTAACTGACCCAGCACAGCATGGGTTTACCAAGACTAGGTCCTGCCACACTAACTTGCTGGTATTTTACGAGCTAGTGACTAAAGAGATTGATTTGGGTAAATCTGTGGATTTGGTCTTTTTAGATTTTGCCAAACTGCCACACTTCGAACTTATTAATACCCTGAGAAAATACAGTCTAAACAACCATATAAAAAATTGGGTAAAAAACTGGCTGATAGGATGTAAGCAGCGAGTTACTGTAAATGGGGAGTTTTCAGATTGGGTTCCAGCCACCAGCGGAGTACCACAGGGGTCAGTACTGGGACCCCTGCCTTTTCAATATCTACGTATCTACATTAACTGTTAGAGATCCCAATATATCGATGTTAAAATTCACTGATGATCGTCGGGTAGGAGCAGTTTTAAATCAGCCTAACAGTAGTGTAGCACTCCAATCAGCTTTGGACAATATACAGAGTTGGGCTAGTACCAATAAACTATTGTTAAACCCACTAAGTACAAAGTCATGCACCTAGGTATACATAATAAACGACACAAATATAAATTAGGCAACATAGATTTATTGGAAACAGAACAGGAAAGAGACTTGGGGATAACTGTAAACTCTGATTTAAAATTTAGAACATATTGTAAAAACCAAATTGGCAAAGCAAATCAAGTACTAAACTGTATACTTAGGCATATGTTGAGTAGAACGACAGAAGTACTACTCCCCTTGTACATTGCATTGGTGAGGCCACGATTGGAGTATCGTGCGCAGGTATGGTCTCCATACCATAAGGAAGATATAAATAGAATGGAGGGAGTCCAACGGAGGTTTACTAAAGCCCTCACGGGTATGTCAAGTATGACTTATGAAAACAGGCTGAGGGCACTAAAATTGTATACACTACAATATAGAAGATTAAGGGGAGACATGTGCCTATTATATAGAGCACTAAACGATGCTACCCTCATCATTGAGTTAGGAATCATCAGAATTGATTAAAAGTTTAACACCAGAGGGCATGCTAAACAACTATATGTTCCAAAAGGGAAATCTCTACGTAGAAAGCACTGGTTCAGTCTTAAGGTCGTTTCTATATGGAACCAGCTGCCAGCAGAAGTAGTGGACAGTCCTAATATGGATACATTTAAAAATAATTTGGATGTAGCAATCGGGGACAGGGTTAAGTACCAAAATTACTAGACCATATTGGCAAGCTTTGTGGACTTTGTGTCCTTGTAGCTTGATATACCTATGATAACTATGAAGTACATGAATACCCTCTGGAGGAATGGTAAGGCTGCAGCCCAGGCCCTCCTGGACGGGGCACAGAAACAGGAGCTTCTCAGTGTCCTGCAGGGGGTGGATGATATTAGTAAGCACCTTCTTAGGGCTCTGTATGATTTGTCTGACACTACTGCCCGGGCAGCTGTCTCTGGCATTTGTCTCCACAGACATTCCTGATCCGGGTTTCTGACTTTGCAGCTGATGTGCAGAAGAAGGTCTTGGATGCTCCTTTTCTGGGCACTAAACGTTTTAGTCCAGATGTCTGTGACATAATTAATGAGCTGCAGGCCTCAGGGAGGACCATTAAGTCGGTCGATTCCCTTTATCATACCCAGCCCAGGGCCCGTCCATAGTCTTTCAGAAAGCCCCTCTGAAGTCTGGGCAAGGGTCCCACCCTCAGAGCAGACATTGGGCCAGTGCTTCCCTGCCCTCTCCCAGTGCTGCCATATCCTCTAAAGGCAGAGCAGCCACTCAGCTTGCCTCCACGTGACTCCTTCTCCAGCCCCCCTCCTCCGATTCCAAACTCGGGGAGGTGGTCGAGGGTCTTTTCTTCCTCCTCCTACAAGATTGGAGGGAAATCACCTCAGATGCTTAGATTCTGCAACTAATTC
Source organism: Neoceratodus forsteri (assembly GCA_016271365.2). Classification (NCBI taxonomy): domain Eukaryota; kingdom Metazoa; phylum Chordata; order Ceratodontiformes; family Ceratodontidae; genus Neoceratodus; species Neoceratodus forsteri. The sequence goes on from CM057455.1 coordinate 504,416,594, forward strand.
ACAAAAGCCACACCTTAAAACTTCTGGAAAGGCCAACCAGTATTCCAGCAGGGCCTGAACTAGTCCCCTAGATTACCTTCCAGTGTTAAGGGAAGAGATCCAGTCTCTTGCACAAAAGCACCATAGAGCCCATCCTGTCCGCTCAGCGGAACAAGGGGTTTTACTCCAGGTTTTTCTTGGTTCCCAAAAAGACAGGGGATCTTTGACCCATCATGGGATCTCAAGGGCCTCAATCTGTTCATTCAGTTCAAGAGATTCCGTATGGTCACCCTGCAGGGTCTGTTGCCCCTCATCAAGCAGGGGGACTGGCTTGGTTCCCTGAACATGCAGGATGCATACCTTCACATCTTGATACATCCCAGCCACCGTCTGGTAGTAGCTCAGGTTCTCATTCCTGGGGGAACATTTCCAGGTCAGAGTCTTGCCCTTTGGCTTGTCCTCCACATCACAGGTCTTCACCAAGTGCTTAGCAACAGTAGCTACAGCCCTTTGGTGGAAGGGATATGTGTTCCCTTATCTGGACGATTGGCTCCTGAAAGCCCCATCCAGGGAACTCTTACTGACCACCTTGTACAGGGCTCTACAGCTGTTTTACTCCCTGAGTGTCGCAGTGAACCTGCCCAAGTTGGGTTTTCACTCCTTCTCAGTGATTACAATACATCAGAGCCATTCTGGACACCTCTTAGGGCAGAGCCTTTCAACACCAAGGCAGAGCAGACTGCCTGATGGCATAGGCCTTAGTGACCAGGGAACGGTATGTTCCAGCCAGGTCCTTTCTGCATCTGCTGGGGGTTAAGGCAACCACCATAGCTAGTGTTCCACTAGCCAGGCTTCATATGCAGGTCTCCTAATGAACCCTCTGAGTCCAGTGGGATCAATGCCATGATGACCTAGATCAGTTAGTTGTGGTCTCATCCCCGTGTGCCGGGTCCTCCAGTGGTGCCAGAATCTCAGCCATCTTTGGGGGGCCGGTCTCTTCCCTCATCCCCTCTCCCAAACAGGTCCTCACATTGGATGTCTGGGGATCAGGCTGGGGAGCCCCTCTAGGTCCTTTCCAGACACAGGGAACCTGGTCAACGATGGAGATGAGTCTCCACATCATTGTGCTCAAGAGCGGGCAGTCCTTTATGCCATTTAGGCCTTTTAGAACCGTCAGTCCCCAGGTCACCTGCTGATCCAGTCAGACAACATCAGTGTGGTGTACTATCTCAACAGACAAGGGGGAGACTCCCTTGCATCCTCTCTGTTGGGAGGCGATGAGGGTCTGGTACTGGGCATTGGACCACAACCTCGAGCTGTCGACCATCCATTTGCCAAGGGACAAAAACGTCTTAGCAGACCGGTTCAGTCAGTCGCAGTCTTGCCATCACGAGTTAGCACTGTTGCCCTCCATGGCCGAATGCCTCGTTCAGACGTGGGGGCTGCCAGAGTTGGACCTTTTTGTGTCCCCACTCAACACAAAACTGCTGCTTTTCTTCTTACTAGATCCTGGGCCTGGAGTTTTCTGGTGAGACGCATTGTCCTTCTCCTGGAGAGGGATGTTTCTTTATCCCCCACCCCCAACCCCACCACTGATTCAGCAGGTCCTTCTCAAGCTACAGATAGGGGGGGCTGCCCTCATTCTGGTGGCACCATTTAAGCTTTGACAAATCTGGTTTCCGTTGTTGCAGCAACTGGCAGTGGAACCCCCAGTCCCACTCCCGCCTTGCCGGGACCTACTCACTCAGGCCCAGGGGACCCTGGTTCATCCAGATCTCAAGTTCCTGCGACTGCATGCATAGCTCCTGAGGATGTAGCCATAGCACGCTTTGGCATCTCCCAGAGAGTGGCCAATATGTTGGTGGTGGCTAGGAAGCCTTCCACCAGGGCCACATATTCCATGAAGTGGAAATGTTTTGCAATTTGTGCATCTGCCTGTCACCTGGACCCTTTTACCTGTCTGGTGAACCATGCCCTGAAGTACCTCCTGTCCTTTTCCGACTCAGTCCTTAAATATTCCTCCATTAAGGTGCACATTTCTGCCATCTCCACTTTACATGTGCCAGTGGACAGTCGTCCAGTAGCCCAATTCGAGGTGGCCCATATGTTTATAAGGGTCATTCTTCACTTGAAGCCCCCTGTGTGTAACCCTGTCCTGGCCTGAGACATGAATTTTGTATAGGAGAAACTGACCCTGCCTCCTTTTGAACCATCTGGGTCTTGTAAGCTACACTTTCTCTCTTGGAAAGCATTGTTTTTGGTTGCCGTTACTTCTGCTTGAAGGATTTCTGAGCTTCAGACTCTCATTTGTGAGCAGCCTTATTTAATTTTTCACAAAGACACAGGGTCTCTTTGTGTACCGATCCAAGTTTTGTTTTTTTTTTTGTTTTTTTTTTAAATTTACTATACTTTATTAAATTCCAGTGAGTCAGGAGATACAAAGTGTGTCAACCCACTTCTCCCTCTGGGCTGAAACAGCTTTTAGAGAGGTGTCTGTCCTCGGGTATTCACTGCCACCAGCTGGACTGTCTCCAGCACCACCTTCAAGTCTACAAACTTGAATAACTAAACGTGCAATTGCACAAGTTAAAGTCTGGTAGTCTCTCTCTCTCGGGTGGCGGATGCTACACAGAGTTTACCCCAGCCAGTGGAAACCAAATATTACCTTAGAAAAATGACATCACAGTCACAACTGTTGAGCAAATATACAGAAAATAGCTTTTTATTTAACAGAAAGTGCACTGAGCATTTACAGGATATATATTTACAACACAAGAGAATAACACTCATAAAGGAAAAGTAAACAAATGTTTTAAATAACAGATGGCAAAAGAAGAAGGCTATTACTGAAATATGCTAGTACTAAACTTACCCTTCCCTGTCCGTTCAAGAGACCACTGTGCCCTATGCTAACTGCCAGCTCCCATGGACCTAGCTAGAAGGGTAAGCTCTAATCTTAGATTCTTCCTCCAGCTTCAGAGTAAGAAGAACACTCTTCATTGTCTTTCAGCCTCTTATATATTCTCCTGGGAATAGGTAATGCCTATTCCCCCTTTGAATGCACCAACCATCTAACATATATGTATTTAATTGTCCCAATCAGACTGAAATCCTATCGGTGACCAATTATATTCCCCTTTAACCTTAAGTTTATATTTGAATGAATCAATCCATTCAAACTGGCCTGTGTGTGTGGACAGGTCTGCGTGTGTGTGTAGAGATGTCCACTTGAGATATATGACCCAGCTCTTATCTAGCAGCTAGGGAGGACTGAGAATTCCACAAGCAGGAAGCAGCTGGACAGTGGATTTTAGCCTGTGTGTGTGTTTTTTTTCCAAACTGCCAAAAAAACACCAGCTAGAGAATCCAAACCATTAACTGTTTCCTTCCATTTCTGTACATCTCTTCTCCCCAGTAATGAAGGCATGTCCCTTGGGCCACCCCAAGTGACGCAGCTGTTTATGCAATTACTGGGAAGTGCCCAAAAGTATCTAGCCCTGCCGTTAACCCTGTCTAGATAGTCCATTTGCATTTTGTTTGCCACTGCAATGCTGGATGGTCATGTTGTATGCCTGCAGTACCAAACTCCAACGTAGTAGTTTTTTATTTTGCCCACTTGACCTATGAAGCCAAATTAGGGGATTATGATCTGTGACCACAGTAAATTTTCTCCCATATAGGTAAGGCTGCAGCTTCTGAAGGGCCCACACTATTTTTAAGCATTTCTTCTCGATTGTGGTGTATGCCTCCTCTCTGGACAAAAGCCTCCGGCTGAGGTACACAACCGGGTACTCCTTTCCCCTGCTGGGTAACTTGGTTCAGCACGGCCCCCAGTCTATGATCTGAGGCATCCACATGGACCATACACTTTAAACTATAATTAGGGCTAGCCAATACAGCTGGGCTGCTTAAGGCCTTTTTTAGCTCCCGGAAAGCGACCTTACAGCCTTCTGACCACTTTAATATATCTGGCTTTTCCTTTTTGGTTAAGTCTGTCAGGGACTTGGCCAGATCGCTATAGCGGGGAACAAACCTTCGGTAGTACCCTACTGTCCCTAGAATTGCCCTGACCTGTTTCTTTGTGGTAGGGGTAGGCCAGGCAAGGATGGCATTAACCTTGGCAGGCCTCGGGCGGATGTGTCCACTGCCCACCTGGTGCCCAAGGTAGGACACTTCTGCCGTACCTGTCTGGCACTTTTCCGCCTTGACTGTCAGACCTGCATTCTTTAACCTGTAGAGCACATTCCGTACGTTTTTGATGTGCTCATTTCAGGTCTGGCTGTATATGGCTATATCATCCATATAAGCCAATGCAAACTTACCTTCCCCAGACAGAATGCGATTCACAAGCCGTTGAAAGGTTGCAGGTGCATTTTTTATTTCAAATGGCATTACCTTGAATTTGTAAAAAACAAATGGAGTAACAAAAGCTGATTTCTCCCTGGCCGCAGGGGTCAGAGGTACCTGTCAATAGCTCTTTGTTAGGTCTATTGTGGTCAAATACTTGGCTCCCCCAAGTCGCTCCAGGGTCTCCTTTGTTCTGGGCATGGGATAGGCGTCAGACTCCATGCTGCTATTAAGCCTTCGGTAATCAACGCAGAATTGTGTGGTGCCATCCTTTTTTGGTATCAGTACCATGGGTGATGCCCAGGGGCTACTAGATTTCTGGATTACTTCAAGTTTCAGCATCTCCTTGAGCTCCTTTTTCACAGTCTGCCTAATGGGCTCAGGTACCCCGTAGGGGGACTGTTTCAGGGGAACCTTGGTCCCTGTATCTACGTGGTGGTGCTCTGCCATCGTGGTGTACCCTGGTTTCCCCTGTGAACATGTCCTCAAATGTTCTCAGCACACCTTTAATTTCTTGCACCTGGGCTGGTGTCAGCTGTTCAGAGAGGGTAAGGTTGTCCACAGAGGATGCAACCCGGGCCTCCCCAAGCAGGTCTACCAGTGGATCCATCTTAGTTTCTTTCTCTGGGGCACTGCATACAGCGAGGACCCATTTCTCCCTGTCATGGTAGGGCTTCCGCATGTTAACATGATGCACCTTTCGCCTGCATCTCCTGTCCGGTAGCTCTATCATGTAATTGACATCACTAACCTTTTGGACAATGGAGAATGGCCCCTCCCATGCTGCCTGTAATTTATTTTGTCGGACAGGGATGAGTGCCATCACTCGCTGTCCCACTTCATATTCTCTGACTCTGGCCCCACGGTCATACCAGACTTTCTGCTATTGTTGTGCAGTGGCCAGGTGCTCCTGAGCAAACCCTATGAGCTCCCTAAGGCAGGTCCTGAAGTTCAGGACATACTCCACAACAGACTCCCCTTGGGAGGCACGGTCCCCCTCCTTTTCATCCTGAATTAAATCTAGGGGACCCCGCACCCTAGGACCAAACAGGAGCTCGAAGGGTGAGAACCCTGTGGACTCCTGTGGGACTTCCCTGTATGTAAACAGGAGATGAGGCAAATATTTGTCCCAGTCCCTCTTATGCTGGTCAGCAAAAAGTCCTTAGCATGGTCTTAAGGGTTGAATTAAATCGCTCCACCAGACCATTAGCTTGGGGATGGTATGGGGAGGTTTTGAGCTGCTTTACCCCACACTTTTCCCACAAACTACTTATTAACCCTGACATGAAGTTGACACCCTGATCTGACAGTAGCTCCTGGAGAAAGCCCACCTGGCTAAATATTCCCAACGGTGCATCTGCCACTGGTTCTGCCTCAGAGGATGTTAGGGCCACTGCCTCTGGGTATCTGGTGGCATTTATTTATTTATTTAAGCGTTTTACCAGGAAGGCATACTGAGCAGTGTACCACTCGATTCCAGATGTGCCCTGGGGGAATAGGGGTAGGCAGGATACAGTAATAATAGAATTTACATACATATACATGTTCAGTACAGTTCAATTTAGAGCAGACAAAATCTTGTATACAAATAGCAAGTATACAGACAGGTGGTAATGTAAGGGAGCGGCATGCACTGATTTACGTATATACCCCGTAGTACACAGTAAGTAGGGGTTGACAACAATGGGAGGAAACAGTGGATACAGTAAACAGCTGACAACAAGGTTGCGAGGGATTCAACGGGGCAGGATGCAAGAGCAAGTGGTAGTGAAATGAGTCTTGAGAAGGGCATTCCGGTGTGGAGTGCCTGTGGCGTGTCTAATATCAGCCGACAGGGAGTTACATAATTTGGGCAACCTGAAGCTGAAGGCAGCCTGTCCAGACCTGGTGGATCTGTGTGGGATGTGAAGAAGCAGAGAATCAATGTTCCTGAGTGAGTAGGCCAGAGGGGGAAGAACATTCAGGGAGGATGCCAGGTAGGAGGGGAGTGACTGCGACCAGAATTTTGCAGCGGTTCTAGCACAGTGTTGCAGTCTCCGATTGTGGAGAGAGGGGAGGTCCAAGGACTGGTAGAGGTCACAGTGATGTGTACTAGGATGGGAGTCCAGGGAGAACCGGCAGAAGGAGTAGAAGAGGGGGTCTAGTCTGGACAGGGAGGTTTGAGGGGCTGCACAGTAGACTACATCGCCATAGTCCATTATTGGGAGGATCATCTTTTGAACGATAGCTTGTCGTGTTGGTAGGGGGATGCAACTTTTGTTGTGGTATAATGCGCCCAACATGGGGTGCAGCTTCTTATACATAGCATCAATATCGCCGAGAAGTCAAGGTGCTGGTCTAGCCAGACCCCGAGGTATCTGTAGGAAGGGCATACCTCCGGGGGGAGCCTTCTAGTGTGTGTGGGGGGGGGGGCAGGAAGGCGGGACTGTTTGGCCCGAGTGCCGAAAGTGAGGGAAACAGTTTTTTTGGGTTTAAAAATAGTTGATTTGAGTGGAACCAACATTGGATGGAGTCAAAATTCTCCTGCAGACAGGCTGCCATGGCAGTGGGGGATGAACGAGAGGCAAACAGCACCGTGTCATCTGCATACATGTGGATGGCTGTATGAGGGCAGGCAGCAGGCAGATCATTGAAAAAAATAGAGAACAGAGGGCCTAGGACAGATCCTTGGGGGACCCCGCTGATAACTGGGAGTGAGGTGGAACTAGCTGAGCCAATACGGACAGACTGGGACCTATCTGCCAGGTACGACTGGAACCAGTTGGTGGCAGGCACAGCCAGTCCAGCTTGAGCGAGTTTAGACAGTAACAGGGCATGAGAGACCGTATCGAAAGCCTTAGCCAGGTCGAAAAAGATAGCCGCAGTTATCTCCCCTTTATCCATACCCGTAAGGATGGTGTTGGTGAGATGAGGGAGAGCGGTGGTGGAGGAGTGATTTTTTTCTAAACCTGGCCTGGTAGGGGGTGAAGAATGAAATGGAGTCGAGGTAGTGGGAGAGCTGGGCTAGTACAAGGCGCTCCTGTATTTTGGCTATGATGGGGAGCAGCGATATGGGACGGTAGTTGCATGGGGAGGAAGGGTCGCCTCCTTTGGCTAGGGGAATGACTGTGGCTTGTTTCCATATTGTAGGGACGGACCAGAGTCTGAAAGACAGGTTATAGAGAGTGGCTAGAGGGTAGGCTATGGCTGAGGCAGAAAGAAGGAGCATTTTGGAGTCAAGGCCCGAGGGGCATTTACCTTTGGATGGATTGAGTGACTGAAGTATTTTTAGTACCTCAGCGGGTGTAACCGGGTGGAGCGAGAAATAGGCCGGTGAGGATACAGCAAGGGGAACAAGGGGAGGGAGAGAGGGGTGAGAGGAGAGTAGAGAGGATGTGGTGTTGGTGAAATATGAGTTAAACTCAGTGGCAACAGTGCATGGATCAGTGATGATGCTTTCATCTATGTTGAGTGTGGGAGTAGGGGGTTGGGCCGGAGGGGTGAGTAGAGATTTTATCGATTTCCAGAATTGTGCTGGGTGAGAAAAGTTATTGTTGAAAGCAGACTTAAAATAATTAGATTTGGCCTGATGTATGAGTCTTGTGCAGGCATTCCTTAGCGAGCTGTAGTGTTGCAGAGCCATTTGAGTACCTGAAGCCCTGAAGGTATTCCAGGCTCGGTCCCTGGCTCGTAGTTGTTCCAAGAGGTTTGCTGTTACCCAGGGTAGGTGGGATCCTCTTACTCTGCATCTTCTGAGAGGTGCATGGAAGTCCCAGATAGCCAGGAGGTTGGACGTAAAAACTTTGAGTGCCTCATCCATGGAGGTAGCCCTAGGGATGTAGGAACAGTCGATGCTGGTGAGGTAATTTAGGAGTGTGGTCTGGTCAAGGGATTTGTAAGCTCTGTTGTATAGAGTGTGGGGGGGGGGAGCCTTGGGTCTGAAGAGTTTCCGCACCATATAAATCATATGGTGATCGCTGAGGGAGTCCGGTAGTAGGCCAGCGTTAGTTATACGATGTGGGTGGGTGGTAAGGGCCCAATCTAGTAGAGTATGCTTCTTGGATTTGTGGTTTAGGCGAGTGGGTTCCGTTATTTGTTGGGACAGGTTTAGAGCATCTATTTGACAGCATGTTTTGGTGGCTGCGCTGCCTAGCCAGTTCTGGTTGAAATCTCCAAGTATATGAAGTTCACCGTCAGCCGCAAGGGACCTCGGGTTGCCTAGGTGGTCTAGGATGCTAGACAGCATTGTGTCCGGCGGGCAGTATGATCCTGCTATGTATACGGGGATCGAGTGCAGTAGGGAGATTTTGATTAGAAGAGAATCTATTGATAGCGTGGGTACGATAGGTCTGATTGTGGTGAACTGGAGTTTAGAGGAGATGTACACGGCAGTGCCACCACCCTTCTTTTTGCCCAGTCAGTCCTGCCGAATTAAGGAGTACCCAGGTATTGAGAATTCGGTATCAAGGTTGTGGGGCTTCAGCCATGATTCAGTAATGATTATGATATCAGGGCAAAGGGATAAGACACTTGTTTGTAAGGCCACTATTTTGTTCAGAATGCTACATATGTTTAGGTGGACTATTTTGAACCCTCTTGGAAGGTGACTAGCCGGGGCGGAGAGTTGCCCGTTTATTGGGGAGGAGGGACCAAGGTTACGTTCTACATCACCGGCTATAAGGAGCAGGAGAGCCAAGATGTGCTTTACTAGGTGCATGTTCCTTTGAGATTTCCAGCGGATAGGGAGAGGATTATGAGTCTCGGAGGTGGGCATAAGGTCTAAGGAGTAGGAGACATATAAAGCAGGCAACCCTGCATGAAGAGAGGGAGGAAGGATAGAGGCCCCCAATAACCAGTTATGCCAGCTGTGCAGAGTGTGGTGAACTAGGGCAGAAGAAGAGTAGGGGGGTAGCTTTACAGTCTCAGAGATGAGGGGCAGAGAGCTTAGTTGATTTGGGTAGGACGAGGGTGGAAGGGATGACATGGTGGAACAAAGAACGACCATTATTTGAGAGAGATGGAGCATTTTGATGGAAGTTAGAAAACTGCTCAGGGGTGGGAGTGACCACTAGTATCGGAAAAGTATAAGGAACTAATGGAAAAGTGGGCTGATTGGTTCACGCGGTCATGCGGTGCAGCCTATAAAACAAGGAGCTCACCAAGGGTGGTGGTGGGGGCAGTGGGGAGCCGGCACACAGTGCCAGTGGGGACTCCCTCTTGCGCAGTCAGCTGGAGCTGCTCCTAAGCGTGGGGTCTCTACCTGTTGGGCAGAATTTCGGCACGATGCTTCGCGGGGCTGTGGGGAGGGCTGAACCAGCTTGCCCTCTCGACCTCTCTGTGGGGCAGATTGCACGACATGCCAAGGGGCTGTGGGGAGGGCTGTGAACCAGCTTACGAAAAGAAAAAAAAAACAGGGTAACCACTAATAAAATCCAAGGGCCCGTCACAGTGAGAACCAAGAACAAAACAGTAAAAAGTTTCAACTTTCAACTTGGAAATGAATTTGAATAAATGACTAAATAAAATAATAAACAAAAAACAAACACTTCTAACACACCTACTACACCTAACAATAGCATGACCAACCAAGGCCAGCCAGAATGGTCTTTATCGCTTTTAGTCAACAACTACCAGGATATACCACTTGCCAGTGTGACTTGGGGTGCTCAGTGGCCCCACTATGTCCACAGCTACCCTCTTGAAGGGTTCATCAGTAATGGGCAGGAGCACCAAAGCTGCCTTGGCCTTGTCCCCCAATTTCCCCACCCACTGGCACAGTGGACAAGTCCTGCAATAATTTGCAACATCCTTGCCAATACCAGGCCAGAAAAAATTGTTGGTTAGACACTTTTTCGTGCTCCTCACCCCCAAGTGCCCTGAAAAAGGGACATTATGGGCGAGGGCCAAAAGCTGCTGATTGTGAACCTTAGGGACTACCAGCTGCTGGAGTACCTCACCGTCTAGCCCTTCCTCTATTGTATATTCTCTGTACAACAGCCCATTGTCCCAGTAAATGGACTCTTTACTCCCCTGAGGACACTCAGCCCTATGAGCTATCTCCCTCAGTTTTTGCAAGGTAGGGTCAGTTTGCTGTGCAGCACTCAGCTGCCCTCATCTGACCCTTCCCAATGCCCCTTCAGAAGGAAGTCCTGTGGGCTCCTCTGTTTGTGACTGGGGTTCTAGACTCCTGCTTCTAGCCAGCCCCTCCCCTGTGCCTGACACTTCCTCAGCTGCTGAGGGTGTGGCTAGACCACCCGGAGTCACCCCGTCTTCACCCTCAGAAGCTTGCCCTTGTGCCTGACTACGAGTTACAACACATACCAGTTTTTTCCTGGGTTTTCTCCATGGCCCCCTTCCCAGCTCAGGAATACTCTAGCCATTGGTAATTGGACTGGTGGCCCTGTGAATGCCCGGACCCTGGAGTATTTCCCAGGCACCATCTGCTTTGTCCGGATGAGATCCTGCCTTACCAGGGAGATGTCAGCGCCTGTGTCCCACAGTCCCTGTGTTACTATTCCATTAACTGTAATGGGATGCAGGCTCTCATCAGAGGAGAGTGGTTCTTCAGACTGGACACACCCTACAAACACACCAGTGCTCTTTTGATCACCCCTTCCCCATACCTCTGCCCCTCAACCAGTTTCTGAGGGCAGTTATATCTCAAGTGTCCCACTTGATTCTTGGGTCCTGTCTCTTGAGTCCCCTTAGAACAAGAGGGTTCTACTTTGGGCTCAGGTGCAGGCTGGTTTCCTTTGGGCTGCCCCCCATGGGATCCTTTATAACCATGTGCTGCCCCCCCCCCACCATAAGACTTACACTATGTGTAGGGCTGGCTAGACAGATACATGTCGGCGCTTGCTGCCATCTCGGTTGAGGAGGCGCATGCCCGGTCTAGGAGCCATACGCACATGTCCTCGGGTACAATTTTAAGGAATTGTTCTCTCACCAATACAACTTTGATTAGTTCTACAGTGGTTGCTTTAGCCCCCTCCACCCACCTGTCAAGGTAAGTATGCAGTTGAACCTGCAATTCTGCATAACTGTCTTCTGGGCTTTTCTTTAACTCCCTAAATTTCCTTCTATAAGCTTCAGGAGTTAATTCAAAATGTTTCAACAGCACTGTTCTAACTTTATCATAATCAGCATAGTATTCATTACTCATTTTAGAGAACGCATGCAAAGCCCTCCCCGTAAATAAGGGTGTGAGATAAGTTGACCAGGAAGCATTAGTCAATTGAAATTGGTCACATACTCTCTCAAATGACCTTAAAAATAAATCAAAGTCATCTCCCTCTTTAAAGTGAGGGAACAATTTAGAATTAATTTTGGCTTCATGAGGCAAACTCACTCCCACCCTACTCAGGGTCATCATCTCCTTCTCGTGCTGTCGTTCTTTTTCTCTTTCTTCATGTTATTTCTCTCTGTCTGCCAGTCTTTTTTTTTCCCCCCGTTTTCCTCTGCTTCCAGTCTTTTGGTCTCTGCTTCCCATCGTTTTGTTTCTGCATCCAACCTTCTTGTTTCTGCTTCAGTATCCAGTCTTTTCACCTCCAGTGCCTTGTCTTGCAGCAACAGCCGCAGTCGCAGTGCCTCAAGCTGGTTGGGGGGGTCTGCTACCTCAGTTCCTGACTCACCCCCAGGGACTGTCTGCTTCAGATCATGTGCCATGAGGGTAGCTATGAGGTCTGCCTTTTTCTTGTGTTTTAGACCTTCAAGCTGAATCCCCTTTTCCTGGCACCTTTCACAAAGCTGTGGCACAGTAAGTGAGTCATACTCCATGGAGCTCATTCTCTTAACTTACTCTACACTGTGCTAACTAGAAACAAATAAAACGGTTGTACAAGTGTATTCTCTTATAAATCCTGTTTTGCAATGCTAAGGTAACTGCTCCACTGGCAAACTCTGTATCTCAGTGTGCTACGCAGTCCGCTATCATCACCCCACCACTGCCAACCAATACGTGACAACCCACCTCTCCCTCTGTGGTGAAACAGCTTTTAGAGAGGTGTCTGTCCTCGGGTATTTGCTGCCACCAGCTGGACTGTCTCCAGCACCACCTTCAAGTCTACAAACTTGAATAACTAAACGCGCAGTTGCACAAGTTAAAGTCTGGTAGTGTCTCTCTCAGGTGGCAGATGCTACACAGAGTTTACCTCAGCCAGTGGAAACCAAATATTACTTTAAAAAAATGACATCACAGTCACAACTGTTGAGCAAATAAATAGCTTTTTACTTAACAGAAAGTGCACTGAGCATTTACAGGATATATATTTACAACATAAGAGAGTAATACTCATACAGAAAAAGTAAACAAATGTTTTAAATAACAGATGGCAAAAGAAGAAGGCTATTACTAAAATATGCTAGTACTAAACTTACCCTTCCCTGTCCTTTCAAGAGACCACTGTGCCCTATGCTAACTGCCAGCTCCCACGGACCTAGCTAGAAGGGTAGGCTCTAAAGTTAGATTCTTCCTCCAGCTTCAAAGTAAGAAGAACACTCTTCATTGTCTTTCAGCCTCTTATATATTCTCCTGGGAATAGGTAATGCCTATTCCCCCTTTAAAAGCACCAACCATCTAACATGTATGTATTTAATTGTACCAATCAGACTGAACACCTGTCAGTGACCAATTTTATTCCCGTTTAACCTTAAGTTTATATTTGAATGAACCAATCCATTCAAACTGGCCTGTGTGTGTGGACAGGTCTGTGTGTGTGTGTAGAGATGTCCACTCGAGATTTTAGCCAGCTCTTATCTAGCAGCTAGGGAGGACTGAGAATTCCACAAGCTGGATGCTGCTGTACAGTTGATTTTAGCCTGTGTGTTTTTTTTTTTCCAGACTGCTAAAAAAACACCAGCTAGAGAATCCAAACCATTAACTCTTTCCTTCCCATTTCTGTCACACAAAGTAACAGTGAGATACAAATCATACAAGCCACCAATTACAGATTACATAATTGCACCAGCTGACACCAACAAAAACATCACAGAGTTTGCATATTTTACTATTACTATCATCCACTCCCCCCACCGTCAACTAAGCCTTGCCAAGTGTTATTCCCTGTAAAGGGGAGACCAGAACTATCAAACCCCGAGGAGTCTGTAGGAAAGGTTAGGGTTTCCATATGGGATATGCCCAGAAAGGTTATAGCCCTATTTCGCATAGATGCAATATGCTTCTCCAACTGTAGAGCCAACAACACTTCTCTGTGCCATTCTAACACTGAGGGTAACACTTCTGCTTTCCAGTGTCTCATGATTATCAACTTGGCCGTTGAGGCAATCAGAGACAGATGGGCTGTCCTAATTCTAGGGGTACCATAGAGAAAAAGATTAAATAGACATGCTTCCGTGTTAGATAGGGTATTCAATCCTAATAGTGGATCCAGTGTTCTTTGGATATAACAGCAGAAGACCTGTACCTTCGAACATACGGTACAGGGTACCCAAGGCTTCTCCACACCTGGGACAGCTCGGGGTGGGGGTCCAGCTAAATTTGTAAAGTTTGACTGGAGTAAGGTATAAATTAGCATGATGTTAAACTGCACTAGCCAGAGCCTGTCTTGCTTAATAAACCTATAGTTATTCTGCCAGATTCCTCCAAGTCTCTGTAGTTTCAGGCAGTGCCAGCTCTTGAGTCCAATAGTAGCAAACACCTGAGGGCAGCGAAGGGTCAGACCCTTGCAAATACTTATATACCATGGATACTGAGTGTGGTTGATCTGCAGTCTGTAAAATTGCGGATAATTCAGGACCAATCCAAGGTTTCTACTGAAGGTGGTGTCTGAGTTTATTCTTAACGAATCAATCCACCTTCCTGTTTATTATCCAGAGCGTGCCAATCCAGGGGAAGCATTGCTCCATACTTTAGATGTGCATAGAATTTTGCCTTAGTACACCTATCGTACCAAGGACTGTGAAAGTCCAAACATTTGTTTTCTTTTGCCCCTGGGAAAGAGGGTTCCTCAGTTTCTAAACAGTGCTTGTCCAAATGATTGGCCAACTGTATTACTTTTTGTTATAGGAAGTACGGTAAGGAACCTACTGCGGATGTCCAGGGCTATTCCACCAGGGGCATGACCACTTCAGTTGCTTGTTTTAGGAATGCATCTGCTGCTGTCGTTTGTGCTGCTGCCACTTGGAGTTCTGTCCGCACTTTTACCAAGCATTACAGTTTGGATATTGCCTCTCATGGGCATGCAGATTTTGGCCTAGCCTTTCTTCAAGGTCTTCTCTCATGAGGTCTCTGTGTCCTGTCTCCCTTTGTGGGTCTTTTCTGATGTCACTGCTTGGGACTTATTCCATAGGTGTGATCTGCTGAAAGATATCCCCGATGAAGATAGTACAGTTACATAAGAACTTACTGTAACAATAGATCTTCAAGTGAATCTCTTTCAGCAGGTCATGCTGTCCCTCCCACCTTCCCCCTTTGGAGTCATTCTGTTCCAGACTGGTTATTTTCTTCTTATTGTGTTCCTGTCTTATACAGGCCAAGACTCCCTTTCTCTCTCCTGGGTTCCCCCTGGGTAGGCTGGGCACGGACAGTCTCCAGCAGGAATGGACTGAGGAGGGAGCAGGGCTGCTTATGCCTTTGTGATATATGATGTCGGCACGCCAACATTGGTGGTGTGGGTAGCCGCTAGTAGACTGCTACAGAAAAAGGCTTCTGTGGGATGCTAGTGTCTGACAGCTAAGTTCCATAGGTGTGATTGCTGAGATAGATTTCCTCGAAGAGCTACTGTTATGGTAAGTTCTTGCGTAACTATACTTTCCATCAGCAGAGGGCAGATTTATTTACTTACTTTCATGTCATAACCTGTTTATTCACTCGAGGTGTGAGCAGAAACTTAAATTACAGACAGCATGTAAAGGATAGAAAAGTTAAAAAATTAACCCGTTCTAAATGAACCGCATTTCAGAGCGCAGCTGTGGTGCAGTCTCCATTCATCCATTATAGTCAGCTGTGCGATTTATTTTTACTTAATTATTTATTTTTTTTTTTTGTATACTTTATTTCTCACCTGGAAATGGGGAACTCTCTCCAGCTACCTTGCCAGCCAAGGCTCTACCTCCTGGTCTGAAGCTCAACAATCCAGTCCGGCTCTGCCTGGCGGATCCCCTGGCTCTGAGCCCCCCGCTATGGGACCGCTGCCCTGGTGCTCTATCTACAGTCAAATGCACCGGGCTGGAGTCAGCGGACCCTCTGGAAAGCGAGCCCGACGGTGGGAGTGTGGCCAAGACTGGAGGCACCTTCACCTATCCTCAGCCCGGGGTTTTCTTCTTTTAGGTTGCCCCAGGAGCGTGGACGTGCAGTGATGTCTACACGGAGAAGCCGTGGGCATCCGCCATACTCCTCCCCTTATGTACCAGGTGCAAGAATTAACCCCGGTCTCCACCGGGGGTCTCTACTGCACCATGGATCCCCAGAACCCACCCCAGGGAGAGGAGAGCTGACCTCCGGACGCTCAGTCCTCTTCCCTTCCCTGCTGACCTCCCGATGTCCTGAGCTTATTCCGAACCCGGGTTGCCGGCGTGGATCGAGGTGTGGCGTCCAGCGCCTCAACCCTCAGTGCTTCCTGTTTTTCCTTATTAATAGTATTCATTTGCAAACTGTACTGCTATGACTTGAGTGAGCATGTTTGAGAGATTGACAGCGATGTAGAGGGAGAGCTGGAGAGAGTTTAAGAATGAGAGGGAGCAGTACATGAGCACTAAATAGCAGAACGTGAATACCTCCCCTTCCCCCATGCACAGGTGGTGATCCAGTTGTGCACCATTACGGGTTCTGTCCACCATCAACATTAACTATCCCAACATGTGATTCCATAATGGCGTATTGAAAGGGGAGGTGCTACTACTGAGGTCAGTAGGCATGCAGTTTCCTGCAGCTGTGAAGCAATGCTCCCAATATTCAGGCAAGCCGAGTGTATCAGTGGTGCATACTGGATCAGAACCTATTTGTAGCTGTCCCTCTCTGTTGCTCTCTTAATAGCTCTTTCTCTTTTTCTCAAACTCTCACATGTCATAGCAATAAACAGTTTTCAAAGGAATATTACCAATAAGGAAAAATAAATCATACACACTGATAGGTTAACTGTTAAGCGAGGCATGACTGAAGTCTGAACAGCTGATTATAATGGACAAACAAGAGACTGCACTGCTGCTACTCTCTGAAATGCGGTTAGTTTAGAAAGGATTTTTTGTATTTTTCTATTCTTTGCAAGCAGTTAAGTTTCTGCTCATACCTTGAGTGAATAAACGGCCTATGACATGAAAGTAAATGAAGCTGCCTCTTACTGACAGAACTGTAACTTGAGCCAAGTCAGATTGTTCTCACTACACATCACTCCTTGTTTGACATCATGAAAAGACCCAGAGCTCAGTTGGAGAAAACAAAAAAAATCTCTGGCTCATGATCAGGCTCATTAGTCTCTCTTTAAATGACTACTTAGTGAAGAAAAAAATCACAGGGGTCATAATGTTTTGTTCTCAAAAGGCAACTGTTATTACACGGGGATAGAGTAACCTAGAAAGGGAGAGAAATTAATGAAAACACTTGCCTTTGATCTGTAACTATTTGATTTGGTATAAGTTCATGGAACTACAGACTTATTCCCCCACATCATTAATTTATGCCCCCTTCACCAATGGCCCGCCCAGCCCAGTCTCACCCACCATCCCCTGGTCTTACCCATTTCCAGAGATCCCTGAGGGATAGCTCCCTGTGGCAGGGCCAGGGGAAGGAGACCATCTTCCCCAACCCCACTGACCCAGTCCAGACTCTGAACCTGGCCCGATCGATGGTGCAGGGCCTGCGATGGGCCAGCTGGCATCATCCTGCTGGTGGAATTTCCCTCCCTCATCACCCACCCCCAGCCTCCAGCCATGCCTGATGTGGCATTCCATACTGCTGTAGCTTTGAGATTTGCTTTCATGGGTAATCATGAGGCATGATTTCTCTTGAAAAGAATAAAGAAAAGCTAATCAGTGATTTTTTTGCCATATTTTGAGCTTTGAAAATGAAGGGTCAGACCTGCATGAAACGTGGACCAGTGGCATTCCTATGACTCTTCTGCCCCCAAATTGCGTCGGATGGAGTTATATGAGCAGCTGTTGATTACAGTAGTGCAGTCCAGAACCTTGCGCAGTACTCCAGATGTGGTCTCACTAATGACCTGTACAACTGGAGAATTGCCTCCTGACCACTGCTGTTTATCCCCCTCCCTATACATTCCAACATTGTGTTGGCCTTTCCCACAGCTCTGTTACAGTGTGCTATGGATTTTAGGCCCTATGATATCATGAACCCTGTGTCTTTTTCTTCTTGATGCTTTCTGACACCTCCCTTTTTCGTAGTACACTCTTGGGTTGCTTTTCCCAGTGTGCATGACCCTATAGTTTTTTTTCGCATTGAAGCACTGCTGCCATATCTTTCACCAGTTTGCCAGCCTGTCCAGATCCTCCCTAAGTTCTCTTATCTCTTCCTCCTTATCAACTCTTAGCACACATTTTAGTGCTGTCTTTGAAGAGGCATACCTCGCCCTTTGTGCCTTTCTCTACAGTATGTAGCAAATGAAACATTGAAAAGGCCAGGGCCCAGCACTGATTATTGCAGTACTCCGTTCATAACCTCCTTTACCTCTGAGAACACCCTATTTACAACAACCCATTGTGTCCGTCCCCTCAGTCATCATTCTACCCAAGATACAATTTTTCTCCACCCCCAAGTCCTTCAGCTTCTTGATCTGTCTCTTGTGGGGGGCTGAGTCATAGGCCTTGCTGGAATCTAATCGCACTAGATCTTCCGTCAGTATAGACTCCATTTCCTTCCCCACTATAGACATCAGCCTAACTGGTCTGTAGTTTCTTGGCTCTGCTTTCCTTCTGCTCTTACATAGAAACTTAGACGTTGACAGCAGATAAGAACCACTAGGCCCATCTATGTATCATGCATGTTACCTTGTGGTAAAGTTCCACAGCGATCGCCATTTATTTTGCGCCTTTGCAAGAATCTTTTTCCGAGTTTTCTCGGTTTCTTCCATTTTCTTTGTCTTCTCCGACACAGAAGAAGAAGTGTGAGGTTTGTGGAACCCAGATACCTCACAAGGATGGTCGTCACAAGTGTATCATCTGCTTAGGCCCGGGCCATGACACCGTGACTTGCTCAGACTGCCAGCCTGGCAGCAGGCTCTGGAGGCCCACCTATTGAAGTTGCAGTTGGTCTCGCTCGAAAAACAAATGGAGTGACTTTGGGTTTCCACTTCTTCTCCTGACGAGAAGAAACACAAAAAAGAGAAGGAGTGGGAGCACTCAGAAGACTGTTCCTGCTCCGAAGCCAGCAGGCCTTCCACAAGCAAGGCCTCTCCGCCGCTGCCTTCAGTGAAGGTTGTCCAGGCTGTGTCCAGGGATGCTGCTGGGCCATCCAAAGCTCTGCTCCTTATCTCTATGGGTAAGTCAGCCACCGGCAGCTCTGGCAGTCGCCCTGCTAGTGTCGCTAAGTCGGTTCCCGGCTCCTCCGGAGACCACCTGGCCACCAATAAGATGACTCCCCGCCCCTCGGGGACTTGTCTGGCCTCAGCCAATAAGTTGGCAGGGGATTCTGCCCCCCTTCCACCTGGCTCCTACATCTGATAAGTCGGCCGCCTCCGGCACCCGCCCAGACATGGCTCACCTGTCAGGGAGTCCGGTCGTTTCACCCAATGCCCAGTCGAGTCCAGGGAAGACTGCCACTCTCCCCCTCCTGTAGCCCAGGCTTCGCTTCCGGCTACTCTGGGGGGAGAAGAGAGCATAGGTCACCTGGACGTTGAGCACATGTCAGATTCTGACCTCCACTCACACATTAGGGTCCCTGGGAAGGAGGCCCACCCCCCCACCACCACCGTCAGGTCCGACAACGGAGGCCCCTTCAGTCTCTTCTAGGTGGATCATTTCAGCTCCAGCTAAAGTTCAGCGCCGGATCCTGCTCCTATGTCAGAGCTGATGGGGCACATCCCTATGCCAGACCCTCCGACAGCTGTATTCTTGCCTTCGACAGAACCTTCGTGTCTGCACCCGACACCGGCTACTACTGCAGATCAGGTTCCCATGTTGGAGCCCCTACATCTGGTTCCGACGCCAGCCTTCCTGACACCGGATCCATTTCCAGCGCCAGGCCCAGCGGTGCAGATTCCAACGTCTGTGTCCCGACATCAGCTATCCCAGCGACTACCCCGCCTTTGATTTATACTACGGTGGGTCTTTCATGGGCTCCTCCAACATCGGCCCCTCTGACTTTAGGTCTTTTCTCAAGACCCCTCTCTATCCTGCACTACTCCTTGGGGTACCCAGTGGACCATCCCCCGGCAGGTCCACCACCAGATTGGTACTCTGCGGGAAATTACTACCTGGGATACCCTCCCCCCCCTCCGTATCTGGGGTATTCCTTTCTGGGATACCATGGGTATCATTACCCACCTGTCCATGATGTCCCTCCTCTTCCTCCCACCCCCTCCAACTTCTCAGCCAGATTTCAGGACTCTCATTCAGTCCTGGTGGAGGGAGACATGGACAGAGTTGGTCATGGACCTGGAGAGTCGACTCCCAGCACCTCGTTCCCCTCCCAGGTCCCTGTCCCCTGTGAGCTCAGTCCTGTTCATGGTTCATATTTTGGGGACTACCCCCGGATATTACCCTTCTGGACTTGGGTACACCAGAAGGCAATCTGGATTCCGGGGAAGACTCTTCAGAGGAGTCATCAGACCAAGAATCCCCGGTCCCTAAAGGGAAGACCTCTCCAAAATCCGCTCCAGAAGATCCTTCCTTTTCAGATCTCTTGAGGTCCATACAAGATTTCTATAGCTGGGAGTCCGAGGATCAGGATCCTATGTGGCAAAGACTCGTCGAGCACCTTGATCTCAAGTCTCTTTCCCCAGTTCCTGTTCCTTCATGGATCGGACCTCACGAAGACTTCACCACTACAGTCTGGCAACTGCCCCATTCTGTCCCAGCTGTGCCAAAAAGGGCGGACAGGACTTACTGGGCGCCTGTGGGTGCTCATTTCCTGGGTATGCACCCAAAGGCAGACTCCGTTGTTACCTTTGCGGCTCATGATCGGTCTACCGCCCCTAAGCACATGAGTATTTCTCCTCCGGACAGAGTTCAGACAGATTGACCAGTATGGGAAAAAGGTCCACTCTTCGGCTACATGAGCATTGCATTCCCTCAACTATGTAGCCCACATGGTGTCTCACCAGAAAGCTACCCTAGCCAAGCCCGAGGCCCGTATCCAGTCCATGGAGCCTTCAATCCTCAAGGAGATCACCAAGGACATTCACCTGTCCAAAATTTCCTGCAAGCATGCTCTTCGAGCCACTTATGACTCTATTGATGCAGTGGCTCGTACCTTGGTGACTGCTGTCTCCCTTCGGCAGCACGCTTAGTTTCGTATCTCTGGCCTCGCCATCGAGGTCCAGACAGCGATCCACGATGCCCCCTTCAGGGGCTCGGTACTTTTTTGGTGGTGACACCAAGGATATTATTACGACCTTCAGGACTGCGGTCAGGCCCTTAGGTTCCATAAATCCATGTACCATTCAGGCGTGCAGGGTCAGCAGCCCTTTCAAAAAAGGACCTGGAGGCAGCGCAAACAAGCCCAGAACCATCAGGGCAAACGTAAGGCCAGGGGAACCTACTTTTCTCCCCCCTGCCTCCAAAAATCAGAGATGCTCAGGGACCCTCCCCCTGCCCGTCCAGCCACCTCCTGACTCCCTTTGCCCCACTTCCTTCTCAGCCCCAGTGCGAGGAGCTGGTGGGGGGGGGTTTGCCCGCCATGCACAGGAGTGGCGGAGCATCACCTCCGACGCTTGGGTCCTGCAGCTAGTGTCCCAAGGGCACACTCTGGAGTTTCTGGAATCCCCTCCAGAGTCTCCATCACGAATGTCAGCCTACTCTCCAAACCAGACCATTCTTGTAAGGGTGGAAGTACAGGCTCTGTTGTTAAAAGAAGCAATAGAACCGGCCCCTCTTCGTCACAGAGGGCGGGGGTTTTACTCCCACTTTTTTCTGGTTCCAAAAAAGACGAGTGACCTGCAACTCATACTGTACCTCAGCAGACTCGATCTGTTCAGCGAGTACAAGAAATTCAGGATGTTAACCCTCCAGAGCCTCCTGCCTCTTTTTCAGGAGACTCACTGGTTGTGTGCTCTGAACATGCAGGATGCCTACCTGCTATCCTGATTTTTCTCAGTCACCGCCGCTTACTGCGTTTTTGTTTTCCAAGGGGAACACTTCCAATTTGGGGCCCTCCCCTTTGGCCTCTCCTTGGCACCCCGGGTTTTTACCAAGTGCCTAGAGTGGTGGCTGCAGCCCTGCAATGCCAAGGCATGGTGGTTTTCCCCTACCTGGACGACTGGCTGATTTCAGCTCTGTCCAGGGTCTCTCTTTCAGAGGCCCTTTCAGTTACTCTGGATTTGTTTTCCAAGTTGGGGATTATGGTCAATGTCCCCAAGTTTTCTCTGATCCCTTCTCAGAGACTGCAGTTCACTGGAGTCATATTGGATACAGTCCAGGGCAGAGCTTTCCTACCCTCTGACAGGATGGAAACTCTGGTGAAACAGGCCATGTTGGTAGCCTCTTCCAAATTTCTCCCAGCCAGGGAGGTTCTCCATCTGCTCGGTTTGATGGCGGCCTCCATCTCCATGGTTCTCCTGGCTGGGCTCCAGATGAGAGTTGCCCAGTAGTCCTTGCGGGTTCAGTGGGATCAGCTTCAGGATGACCTGGATCTCCCAGTCCTGATTTCCTTCGCTCTTCAGAGAGATTTACAATGGTGGAGGGATCCCTCGAGCCCGACTTTGGGTCTCCTGTTTCGAGGCCCAACTTCCCTCGGCACGTTGACCACAGATGCCTCCAGCCTGGGTTGGGGGGCTCATATGTGGGACCACCAAGCTCAGGGACTCTGGTCCCGTTTAGAGATGTCCTTGCACATCAATGTTTTGGAGATGAGTGGTCTTGTACGCTGTTCAAGCATTTCAGTCTATTCTCCCAGAGGGATTGCTGCTAGTCCAGATGGGCAACATGTTGGTAGTCTGGTACATCAGCAAGAAGGGAGGCACTCAATCGTACCCCCTTTGCAGGGAGGCGATGAGAGTGTGGAACGGGACAGTCCAGCACAATCAGTCTCTTAACAGCTGTGCACGTTCCAGGAATGCAAAACGTCGTGGCGGACAGTCTCAGCAGATCTTACACCCTCACTCATGAATGGGAACCAAACCATGAAGTGGCAGATTCACTGCTTCAGAGGTGGGGGTGGCCGGAACGTGACCTTTTCACCTCTCCATCCAGTGCAAAACTTCCCAGTTTTTTGCTCGCTTGTTCCAGAGCGTGGTGCTTTCTGGCATGACGCGTTGTCTCTCTCTTTGACAGGGAGATTCTTGTATGCTTTCCCTCCATTTCCCATTCTGCAGAGGGTACTTATCAAGCTGCAGGCAGAGAGAGCCCGGATGATCTTGATTGCTCCTCTCTGGCCGAGGCAAATTTGGCTCCTGCCTCTTCAGCAGTTGGCAAGGGAACCCCTGGTTCAAACAACATGAAGTCTTGCTATATTATAGACATTAGCAGTTTGTTCCAGCTCTAGAACTGCCCCGGAGTGAAATGGTTAAAACCATTCCAAAATAGAATTTTGGGACGAGAGCAACTCTATCTGTGTCATTTCAAACTTAAACTGTCAGATTCTTTACTCCGCCTCAGTGAACAGTCGCTCGAGATTTCTCCTTCTGCTCAGTTCATTTCTCGGTTTAAAAGTGTTTTCTCGGTTGGATTTAACGAGAATAGTTTTATTTTAACCACAAAACCGTTCGGTTCAAGCTCTATCTGTGGTAACTGTAAGTAAATGAAGGTTTTGTCTGTGTGGAACTTGTAAGTTATCGGTTCGGTTTTGAACCGATCAGTGGGTTAAAACTCATTTAAAACTAAAAGTTACTATTTTAGAGTGCGGTTCCGGTTCTTATCGGTTCTAAAAAAGGATTTATTATGTTTTCCAATACCCGTGACACGGTTAGGAACCGATAAGGTGTCTTACCTGGCACTGCGGTTAAAGGGCAAGTTTTTGGTTAGGCTGGCATTATGTCTGAGAAACCCAAAGAAAAACCGGGCCCACTGGGTTTCAACACTGTGATGTTTGTGGGGAAGTCTTTGCCAAGGCTGACCCACACACCCATGTGTTTGTGTCTGAGGTTTGACCACCTCAGTCAGACTGCCAGGTATGTAAATTTCCTGCAGCCACCCTGGAAAAAAGATTGGGCAGGCTCAGGGAACAAGAGGCCAAAAGTCCACTGACCGGATGGCCAGCCCGGTTCGGTGCCAACCGAACCAGAGGAGTGCCCTCTGACCAGGGCCAGACTTCCTCGGGCAAAGAAAAGCTGGTTCTGAGGAACCAATTCCAGTAAAGAAAACAAGAAAATCAGCAGGTCTGAGTCCAAAATTCCTTCTCCAACTGCTGCAGAGATAGCAAAAGCCATACAAATTGTCCAGTCACTGTCTCAGGGTCCGTCCAGACCACCACTATCTGGTAAAAGGTGCGGTTCGTCCGGTCCCAGTGGTTCAGGATTATGATATTGAGGAATTTTATGAACCAGAGGAGGGGAGGAGGATTATGAACAGTATGAATGTGGCTGGGAAGGTCTGGGTGTGCCCATTGAACGGACATCTCCCAGACAGACCTAGAATCTCCCCTATGCTGTCTGAGTCCCCATCTCATTTTATGTTTCATAAAAAGTTGCTGAAACCCTCCAGCTTCCTTTAGAAGAGGCTGTGGATGAGCAAGAGACTGATTTTGTAGAAATGATGGATATTCCAGAGTCTAGGAGATTGTCTATTCCTTTACATAAGTCTTTTAGAAACAAACAATTAAAATTTTAAAGCTCCTAATTCTGTGGCTCCTGTAGATAAAAGATGGACAGAAGGTATACATTGTTGAGCCCTGATCACGAATTCCTTTCTCAGCAATGCAGTCATATTGGGGTAGTTCAGGCTGCTGCCTGTGATAAAACTAATATTCCCTTGGCTCACATCCTCCTGACAAGGATTCCAGGAAGATTGATGCCATGGCAAAAAACAGTATATAGCAGCCTCTCTGGGACTCAGGCAAGCAAATTATATGGCTTATGTAGCTAGGTATCAGAAATCTAGATGGGATACTGTTATGCAATTGGCCAGCAGGCCCATGGCCAGCTGGCTAGTGAACTAGAACAGGTGGCTGCTGATGGCATTGAAGCCTCTAAGGTTCAGTTTCATGCTGCTGTGGATGTTAATGATGTTTCCTCTAGGGTCATGGCCACATCTGTAGCTTTTCATAGGTTGGCCTGGCTCAGGTGTACTAGTTTGTCTAGGATACCCAGACTAAGGCTATGGATTTTCCTGTGGTGGAAATTCTCTGTTTGGAGAGCAGACGAGAATTACATGAAAGATGGATGAATATAGGACTACTTATAAGAGTGCCCAGGCTAAGGGGCGGCAAGCCACTCCTCAAAGGCATGCCCCAGGGGTAGGGTAGGCCTTTTCACAGGCCTTTCTACCAGACTCGGGCCTCCTCTGCCTATGCTCAGAGGGCTTCTTCAGAGGCAGGGGCAGGCGAGGGGTGGGCAGACCTGCTCCCACCCCCCAGCCTAAAGCTCCTGCGAAACAGGCACCCTGATGGGGTGCCCAGGTCCGATTCTCCTGTACCAGTGGGGGCAGGCTGGCTTACTTCAGTCAGAATTGGCTTCTTTAATCTCAGACAAGTGGGTTCTGGAAGTAGTAAGCCGGGTCTGCTTCTCAGCTTCAAAAAGTTTCCCAAGTTGAGAAGCAGACTTTTCTACAAGTGCTTCAGAGACCCTCGCTCTGGAAACAGAGGTCTCATCCCTGTTAGCTCTCAGAGCAGTAGAAAGGGTTCCTCCCCTGCATCAGGGCAGGGGTCTGTATTCCAGATACTTCCTTACCCCAAAAAAGACAGGAGAATGGCGGCCCATTTTAGATCTCAGATGTCTGAACAAGCATCTTCTGTAACCAAAGTTCAAAATGGTAACTCTGGCAATGATTTTACCTTCCCTAAGGCCAGGGGACTGGCTAGCCTCCCTGGACCTCAAGGATGCCTATTTCCATGTCCTAATCAGAAGATCCCATCAGTACCTCAGATTGAACTGCCCTCAGGTCATTACCAGTTCAGAGCAATGCCCTTCAGCCTTACCTCTGCTCCAAGGGTATTCACAAAGTGTCTAGCAGTGGCAGTGGTCCACTTAAGGAGGCAGAGGATTGCTGTTTTCCCTATCTAGACGACTGGCTCATTGTAGGCCAGTCCCAGAACAGGTAAATCTCACCTGCAGGTCACCCAGCAGCTTCTCACCTCCCTGGGTTTTCTGCTAAACCTACCAAAGTCTGTTCTGGAACCAGTCCAGGTACTCACCTTTATAGGGGCAGAATTGGACACAAAGCTAGCCAGACCTTTCTTCCCCAGAAGGGTAAGGAATTTAGTGGCTCTGGCCTCTTCCTTCACTCTGCAGGTCTCTCGACCAGCAAGACACTTTCTGCAGCTCCTGGGGCACATGGCTGCATCCACAGCTGTTGTGCAGGGAGCCAGATTTCAGATGAGAGACATTCAGTTTCACTTGAGAACCTTTTGGTCTCAGAGGAGAGACCCCCTTTCCAAGTTGGTCCCAGTGACTCAAACCCTCCAGTGGTGGCAGGATCAGAGCAATTTAAGAGCGGGGGTCCCCTTCATTTCCCCTTCTCACGACTTGACTCTCACTACAGATGCTTCCCTTCTGGGTTGGGGAGCCCACATGGGCGACCTTTCCACTCAGGGAGTTTGGTCCCCCCAGGAATCTCTGCTCCACATCAGTTTGCTGGAACTCAGAGCTGTCTTTTAGCTCTTCAAGCTTTTCTGCATCTGTCCATGACAAGGTGATACAAGTCAGAACAGACAACACCACAACAATGTGGTACATCAACAAGCAGGGGCACTTTCGGTCTTGACCTTGTGCACCGAGGCAATGAAGTTGTGGTCTCTGGCCTATTCCTGAACACTTCCCTCATAGCAGTTCATCTTCCAGGGAAGGACAATGTCCTAGCGGATGCCCTCAGCAGGATTTCCCAGGGCCATCACGAATGGTCCCTGGATCCTCAAGTGCTGGGGATAGTTTTTGCCAGGTGGGGCATCCCTCAGATAGATCTTTTGCAGCCCCAGACAATCACAAACTTCCTCTGTTCTGTTGCAGGCCTCCAGTGCTAGGCTCCAGTTCCCCTGGATGCCCTTCTTCTGGATTGGGAGGGAAGTTCCTCTATGCTTCCCCTTTCCTCTCCTATTCAAAGTACTAGTCAAAATCAGATCTCAGCCTTGCAGGGTGATTCTGATTGCCCGGATTGGGCCAGGCAGCCCTGGTACCCACTCCTTCTGTCTCTGACAGTCCATCTTCCCTGTGCCTCCCCAGGAATCACAGTCTGTTGACTTGTGCCCAGGGAAGGGTTTGGTATCGGACCTCAAATCCCTCAACCTCAAGGCCTGGCTCTTGAGGAGTTAGAGTTGCTGATTTACACCTCTCTCAGGGTGTTCTTGAGATCCTAAAGGCTTCCAGAAAGCCTTCCACTAGGAGCTACTTATAGTTCTAAATGGAAAAGGTTTTCCATTTGGTGTGCTGGGAAAATATTTCCCAGAATCTGCTGAATTGCCCATTTTGTTAGATTACATGGTACATCTTAATTCCTTGGGTCTCAGACCAGCTACCCTGAGAGTTCATTTGGCAGCTGTGTCTGCTTTTGTGTCAGCAGGAAAGTCATCCCTCTTTCCTCTCTCCTGGGTTTTCCAAGTTTTTAAGGATTACTCCATACTAATCCTCCTTTCAGGAACCGGCCCCTGCTTGGGACCTTAATGTTTGCATTGCCCAGTAAATGCAACCCCTTTGAACCTCTGTCTTCTGCAGAGCTAAGTACCTAACTTGGAAAACTGTTTTCTAGTGGCTATCACTTCTGCCAGACGATAAGTGAATTGCAAGCCTTGTCAGTGGAGACTGACTTTATTTCTTTCCACAGGGATAAGGTAGTCCTTAGGACTAATAGGAAGTTTTTGCCTAAGGTGGTTTCAGATTTCCATCTTAATCAATCTATCTCCCTTCCAGTATTTTTCACTGATCACTCCTCTTCGGGTGAGAGAAGGTTGCACAGCCTGGATGTTAAGAGAGCTCTTAGTTATTATATAGAGCGTACCAAAGATCACAGGTTCGGATCCCTCCAACTTTTCCTTACCTATGGTGAAGTTGGGAAAGGCAAACCTGCCACTAATAGATCAATAGCCAGGTGGATTGTCTCTTGTATCCAATTTTGTTATCAGAAAGTGGGCAGAGCCCCCGGTTTGAGGGCTCATTCTACTGGGGGTACAGTTGTCTCTCTAGCTGCTGCCAGAGATATCCTCTATTAGAGATTTGCCAGGCTGCTACTTGAAAACGGTACACACTTTTACCAAGCATTACTCCCTGGATGTCCAGGCCAGAGAGATGCTCGCTTTAGCACAGCTGTTCTTCAGAGCCTGTTCCTAAGTAGGTTCTGCCCTCCTCCATGGAGGTACTGCTGTGTATTCTGCTAATGTCTATAATATAGCAAGACTTCATGTTGTTTGAAGAAAAATTACTCACCTTAGTAATGTTGTTTCTTCTAATGGAGTCTTGCTATATTATAGAACCTCCCAACCTGCCCCTCTCAGAACCTCTACTTGGTGGGGTGCGGGCAACTTAGTGTGGGCACTACTTATGTCCTGTTAGCATTTTGTCCCCTTTGGGACTTTGGGGGTGTGTATGTGTACGCGTGTGTGTGTTTTATTATACTTATGTTCCATTTTCATATTATTAGAATGGTGTTAGTATTTCTGGTCCCCTGACTTGAGTCTTGGGTGTTGGGACCATCAGTGGTTGTTATTATTTAGGTAGCCATTTGGCTAGTGTAGGTTACAGCTTCCACACAGACCTTAGTGAGTTTGGCTCGTAAAGATCTGACAGTTCAAGTTTGAAATGACACAGATAGAGCTGCTCTCGTGCCAAAATTCTATTTTGGAATGGTTTTAACCATTTCACTCCGGGGCAGTTCTAGAGCTGGAACAAACTGCTAATGTCTATAATATAGCAAGACTCCATTAGAAGAAACAACATTACTAAGGTGAGTAATTTCTTCTTCCGCTTCCATTGAGGCACAACCTCCTCACTCAGAACCAGGGTCAGCTTGCGCACCTGGGGCTCAAGACCCTGCACCTGCATGCATAGCTCCTGCAGACATAGTGAAGTTTTGCTTTGGGGTTTCCACCAGAGTAGCCCAAGTAATAGTGGAGGCTAGAAAACCCTCCACCAGATCCACTTATGCCACGAAGTGGAAACGTTTCTCTGTCTGTCCGGCTTCCAAGGGTTGGGACCCTTTCACTTGTTCAGCCCCGCATATCATGGAGTACCTGCTTCATCTTTCTGACTCAGGGTTATCTTATTCCTCTCTAAAAGTACATCTGCCTGCCATTTCGACGTATCACGTGCTTGTGGATAGTAAGCCCATGGCCCAGTTGGAGATTTCCAAAACCTTCTTGAAAAGGATTCTCCATCTGAAACCCCCCATCTGCAGCCCTACACCACCTTGGGATTTACATTTTGTGTTGGAGAAGCTCACCCTCCATTCTTTTGAACCAGCGATGAGCTGTGACTTGTGCTATCTGTCTTGGAAAGTGCTGTTTTTAGTTGCCATTACTTCTGCTCGACAAATTTCCGAGCTTCAGGCCCTGGTGTTTAAGGAGCCTTATTTGATTTTTCACAGGGACAGGGTGGTCCTCAGAACAAATCCTAAGTTCTTGCCTAAGGTGGTGTCTGAGTTCACGCTGAATGAGTCAGTGGGACTACTGGTCTATTATCCGGCTCCCGAGAGTAGAGGTGAGGCACTCCTGCATACCTTGGATGTGAACCAAATCCTAAGGTGCTATATTCACCAGACCAGAGAGTCCTGTAAGGATGACCAGCTCTTTGTTTCCTTTGCCCCCAAATCCTTGGGGAAGGCTGTCTCCAAACAGTGCCTGTCTAAGTGGCTAGCTAACTGCATCCACTTCTGTTATTAGAAGTACAACAAACCTCTGCCAGGGTATGTTAAAGGTCATTCCACTAGAGGCATGGCTGCATCTGCAGCTTTTCTTCGAAATGTTTCTGCAGCGGAGATTTGTGCACCAGCAACTTTGAGTCTGGTCCATACCTTTACCAAGCATTGCAGTCTGGACATTGCTTCTAGGCGGAGGGCCAGGTTTGGCCTCGCCGTTCTGCAGGGCCTTCTGTTCTAGGCTGGTCACGTTCTGTCCTTTCCTTTTGATTTCTCCTCCTCCCATGTCTCTCTTTGGAGGGACTGCTTGGGATTCAGTCCTACTTGTAATAACCTACTGCAGGAGCCCTGTTAAAGTAAGATAGTACAGTTACATAAGAACTTACTGTAACAGTAGATCTTTGAGAGAGGTTCCTGCATTAGGTCATATTTTTCCCTCCCTCCTTCCCCCCAATTTCTTTTGGGACTCCAGAACCTGTTTCCTTCTCATGTCTTTCCTTCAGGGAGAACTGGAGAGCGAGCGTCACCTGGCGTCTGGACTGCATGGCAAATTTTTTCCTGCAATGCCTGGTGGAGGACTGCCCACCCGATGTCACGTGACCCTATATAGTGGGCAGTCCCCCACCAGGCATTGCTGGAAATGTTTGCCATGTGGTCCAGACGCCAGGTGGCACTAGTCATACTTGTAATGACCTACTGCAGGAACCTCTCTCAAAGATCTACTGTTATGGTAGCTCTTGGGTAACTGTACTTTCTTGTACCTCTCCTGTACTAAAAGATGTCTTTTACTTGTACCTTGCTTGTGCCCTTAAGATACTTGAAGGTTTCTATCATATCTCCCCGTTCCCTCCTCTCTTCCAGTGTATACATATTGAGGTCTTTAAATCTTCCTCCTAAGTCTTTGTACAGCGGGACTGCATCTCTTGTCCTAGGGAGTACCCCTGTGACCAGCTGTGACAGGAAAGTGACCAGATTCAGTTATTCTTTTTCTGTTAGTTTAAATATTCATCTGTTACAGGTTCTGTTTAGAATGGACACAAGATGGCTGCCAAGTCACATGTATAGGCAGCTAAGGCGAGCTGGCCACCCACTGTGTAGGTGCCGATAATCTTGTGAGAAGGTTAGCAGTCATTGCTGATAGGATGAGCATGGAGGAGACAATTAAATCATAATCCCAGTGGGAGTCTTTCCTGGGATATGTTCCCATGTCGAGCAGTGGACCCAGGTGCATGTTGTAAAACTTCAAGAAATAGCGAGGCAGGGCTAAGAAGGAGATGAGGCCACACACACACACACGGGTCGGGGATACCCGGGGAGGGGGCTGTCACTCCAGGGAGAGGTCTCCTCCCCACAGCTCAGAGTACATAAAGGGGAAGGAGCAGGAAACGTTTCTCTCTCCCTCTCTCTCTTTCATATTCTACATCTGAAGAAGGGAGTCCGGCTGTATGTTGACTTGGTAAGGAAGTACAGCCTAGGGGGAATGTCTTCTGGAGCTAGCAGCAGGTAAAGAGGCTTTAGGTGAAGCTAAAGTTTGAGGTTTTTCTGACAAATCTAACTTACTTTATTTTCTATTCTCAGTAAACATGTAAACCTTTTGTAATACTGTAAATACAGTATATCCTGTTTGTAAATACCTGTAGTACCTTCTAGTAAAAAATCTATTTTTGTTAGAACCAGTGACTGTCTCATTATTGAAAAGATAATTCTATTATTTCTGCTGGACCCTGTTTGCAGTCCATCTCTGAAGTGCACTCTACCTAACTTTATTTATTTATTTGTTTATTTTTATTGTGCCCCCGCACCCTGACCCATCCCTCTTTCAGGCCTCTCTGGATATGCTCACTTAGCTGCTCCTGACCCCACTGCCCCACATCAATCAGTCAATCAAATCTTTATTCGCAGCCAACCCCGATGTATCCCTTCATCAGGAGGGTCCCTTACCTTCGTAGGGGATAAGCCTTCCAGCCATGTTAATGATCCTAGGTGCTGCTGAGGTGAGATGGAGATCCAGGAGCCCAGCAATGCGGGTCTGGAGAGGACATCACCCGATCGGCCAGGGTGCCATTTTTCCACTTTTTCTCCCCTGGGAGTGACGTGCCACAGACTTCTAGGTGTCCACCAATGTCCACCACTCCCTAATCCTATGCGATCTGACATCCTGCTGTGCTCCCGGCCTCCGCCAAGGGCCAGCAGGTGCCGGGCCACATCCCTACCCCCCCCAGAGAAGGCGAGCTGTCGCTGAATGCTCCATCCTGCTACCCCGGCTGGCCCTCCAGTGACCCGGGTCCGTTCCTGAACCTGGATCGCTGGCATCGCAGATGGAAATCCAACCACTGCACCAACGGGTCAGCACAATTTTATTATGTTTAACCTTCCTGACCTTGAGCAACAGGGCATTTTCCTAGTATAACCAAGTGGTGGCAGAGTATTAGAAGTCCCCAACAAAACTGCCCTGTAAGCTGGATGGACCAAGGAGCAGTTTTGTCGCCACTGGTGACAGAGCGGAGCGGATCAGTGCACAGATTTAAAGCAAGAATTCAAGAATTTGTGAGTAGTGTGCTTTCCTGCAGAAGCAGGAACTCTGGGAGAGAGGTAAAAGTCTTACCTAGCACATGGAGTGCCAGTAGAAATATATCTTAACTGTCACGAAACAGAATATGCAAAAAGTTACATTGTTAACTACTGTTTGTTTTTTTTATTTATAGAAAAGCATCTTAGTTAGAAAAGGTGAGCTTTTCAGCATATGGCAGATTTTTTGTGCATTAGCCTCGTAAACTGTGCGCAGGCGGGGATTGTCAGTAAGGGCCTGACAATGAATGGGAAAACCGTAGAATGGTTCACTCAGAGAAACATTTGTGGGTGCAAAGGAAAGAGTTGCCAGCCCGAACACAACACAGTTACAGTACACCAGTGCACTCATAGTACACCAAACAGGTTGTTTCCTGGGCTATCCAGCCACAATAAATCACTCTGGATACTATATCTGAATAATTTTCTTCTTTTGTGGTGGAGTGCATTGGTGTACTGTGACCCTGACAAAGAATGGACTCCTAGAAGCCCTGTTGCAGCAGAACCAAATGTAAGGGGGGGGGGCAGACAGTCTCCAGAGGTGTATGACCAAGTGTCTTTGCAGCAGGTGGTCATAGAGGAAGGTGCCCAGTGTAGTGAGACTGAGGTCACAGTGGCTGAGTCAGAGGGGCAACTTGAGCCACAAGCTGGTGGTGCAGTACAGCCCAACCCTCAGCTAGGAGCTGGTGCAGCAGTGTCTCAAAATCAGCTGGAGATCCTGAGGATGGAGCTTGCGCTGAAGGAGGTCGAACTGCAGAGGGCAAAGCTTGAGGCTGAAAGGGAGAAAGTAAGGCTGGAGGCTGAGGAAAAGAGAAGGCTTGGCAGCATGAAATCTGGATGCAGATGGAACGAGAGAAGGAACGAGTGGAACGAGAGAAGGAACGAGTGGAACGAGAGAAAGAACGACAGCATGAGATCGAGATGGTGAAACTGCACCAGCAAACACCACAGCAAACCGTAAGTAATGGCATAGGGGGTCCAACCCACGAAGCCACAATTAATTTTAAAATGTTTCCTCAATATTGGGATGGGGATGTTCTTGATTTGGAACCACTTTCAGGGCTTAACATTTTTTTTGGGGGGGGATTACACAAATCATGCTGCTTTTTAGGTCCCTCTCCCTGCGAATTCTGGACCCCTCCAGGTGGGACATTACACTCACACGTGCTCACAAAGATCGGGGGAAAAACACCATTGAAATGAATGGGCCTATTCATTTCAATGTGGTAGCTTGGCTGCTTAGCTACGGTGGCAGTAGTGAGCCTTGCAGAACTTAAAGCTGTAGTCCTGTTTAAGTCTAATGGGCTTGTCTTGCTTTGGCACTTTGTTGCGCATGTTTGGCTTTCAGAGCATCATCCTGCAATCTGTCCTCCTGCCCAGAAGTGTGTGTGCACAGTAATTGTTTTTTTTTTTTGGTTTTTTTAATAACTTAGAATTCCGGTGCATGCCTCATCATCTTACATTGCATTTTCTAGCAGGATTGGACTGTAGTGGACCTGTTTTCATTGCAGACAGAGTTATATGGCATGTGAAACACACATGTATAAGAGGGGGGAACAGGTGCAGTTTCATTCGTGGAAGTCCACAAATGCAGCACTCTTCAGCTCTTGAGAGCCCTGGTTTATTAAATGCATTTTGTGGAGACATCTCTGTGTGGACATTGTGGTATTTGCTGAAGAGTGCTGCGTTTGTGGATTTCTGTCATTGTGGGGTTACAGCCCTTCACACAGCACCAGCCCAGTCATTTGCTTCGCAGCAGCATTCTTGTGGATTCATGCAATTTCATTCGTGCACTGGCACTGCGGAGAGATGGACGTCTCGTAGTAGTAGTGATTTTTTCTAACTGCATGTAGGCTTAAAATCCCTGAATTTTATTTTAGTAGCAGGCAGACAGGGTTCAACTACAAAATGGAGTCGGTGTGAAAACGGGAAGGAAGTTTTGATAAAAATATATTAATTTTGACCACAGAGCAGACCGTGTGTTCCTGATGGCAGCATTGCAGCTGCATAAACCTTGTATGTCTGACTGCAGGGAACTCTTTTGAAAGGGCAGACAACTTTAATGTAAAAAAAATATATATATATATATTTTGTCACAGAGAGGGCCCTGGGTGTCTGAGCAGTCACTGGCAGCGTTAAAGAGCACCGTCTCCAGTCCGCATGCATGTGCGGAGTCCCGGTTTCACTCTTCCAAAAAAAAAAAAAATTGCACTACTTATTAGCCCTCTGTTTTACTAACCATAGCCATAGTGGGATTGCACTTATATGGCAGGATCCATTTACAGGTTTTATTGTGTATGCCACCAAATTCCCCAAACTCGTTCGTGCACGAATTCTGCTTCCAGCATGACCATACTATGTGGCCGGGGACACATGGGAACGGAGCAGCTGGCGGCTTTCGGTTGGCGGATTAAAATGATTATAATTGCTAGTAATATTATAGATTATATAGTCCACAGACATGCTGCTCGCACTGAAAGGGCCCATCACTAAGTGAAGCTTACATGGCAGGTAACAGCTTTACATTCTGTCCACTATCCGTTCAAGGCAGAGAACCTTGTATATAAACATGAGCCATACATGACACACATGGAGAGTTTTTATGTCTTACAAAGAAGAACTACTTGAATTGATTCATAAAGGGGTGTCTTGAGAGGAGAACAAGTCTGATACTTTTATACCCATCTATATAGGGCATTTTACCATTACAAACCCCCCTCCCCCCCCCGTCGCTCTTTCACAATAGCACAGTGTGAGTGAGCCATGTGCCATATAGTGACATCAGCAGGAGCAAGCCGTCTGGCAGCTGAACACCCAAGACAGGATCAGCAGGCGAATTCTCTGCTACCAACGACTCTAAATGTGGCAACATGCTGTCACCTCTGACAGAAATTACAAATGCACACCACTTTTGAGGCTTGCAAGAAGTTGATTTTTGGACCAACGGGGGAAGGTGCTCTTTAAGTTTCATTGGGGACTCTTTTGAAAGGGGACAGAACTTAGCTAAAAAAAGAAATATTTGGTCACAGAGAGTGACTTTGTGTGCCTGGGTAGTCGCTAGCAGCAGGAGGGTTAAACTGCCTAATAATAGGGACTCTTTTGGATGTGGAGAGAACTTTGCTTAAAAAAAAAAAAAAAAAACTATTTGGTCACAGAGAGGGGCCCTGACATGTCTGACTAATCTCCTGGCAGCAAGATAAAGATGAAGGGGACATAACTTTGAATATATCTATTTATCTTAGAGTGGCGCGGTAGGGTTGAGTAAGCATTTTAATGTTAAACCCCAAGGTTTGCACTTTAATAACTTTGCAGCTGTTCAATGGATTTGCATGAAATTTGCTATAATTCGTCCCGTGGGGTAGATCTCTTGACGTGCCAAGTTTCGTTTTGATTGGGTGTGCGGATTTTGTGCAGTGCATAGTGAAAAAAGTGTAAACGTTGCTTTTTTGCCCATTTTTCCTCATCGCTCTGTGTCCACACCATTTGGAATTTTCACCTGAAATTGTCAGGGTAGAAAGAGCTTGCCCCAAAGAACAAGCCAGCATTAGTTTGGTGAAAAAATATTAATCTGTTCCAAAGTTATTCAGCTTTTGTTCAGTTCAGTCTTTTGGATAGCTGCATGGTACAAACAAGGGTTTAGGGCTCACATCATGAACAGGGATTCATTAAATCCCTGTTTGTGAGCCGCCATCTTGTTTTCAAAACCTTGTAACTTGCCCCAGGGATGTCTTCTGTGGAGATTTAATTATGGGTTTTGTTCAGGGCGACGCCCTTTACAAACCCATGGCTTTGGTTTCCTTTAGTTTACTCAAAAAACATCCATTTTTTAATGTTAAAATCCTTGTTCGCCATTCGCTTTCGATCCTTGTTCATGAGGTGTCAGAATCTTTGTTCGTGAGCTGATTCTTGTTCATGAGATGTCAAAAGCCCTGTTCATATAGGGACAACTAGTTAGCCCTATCTCGTAAACAGGGATCGGCACGCGAACAAGGAGTTTGACACCTCACGAACAGGGATTTAGCTCACGAACAGGGATTTTGACAGCTCATGAACAGGGGTTCTAAAAAGGAATCCCTGTTCGTGAGCTGTCAAAATTCCTGTTCGTGTGCTGTCAAAATCCTTGTTTGGAAAAACATCCTTGTTCGTGAGGTGTCAGAATCCCTGTTCATGAGGGGACGACCAGATGGCCCTAAAAATCCATGTTCGTGAGGTGTCAAAATCCTTGTTCGTGAGGTGTCAGAATCCCTGTTCATGAGCCAATCCCTGTTTGTGAGCTGTTGAAGTCCTTGTTTGTGAGGGGACGACCAGATGGCCACAGCTTACGAATAGGGATGTGGCTCATGAACAAGGATTTTGACAGCTTACAAACAGGCATTTTTAAAGGTTGCTGTTTCTTTGCCACTTCAGTGCAAAGAAACGGTTAGGACTTTTGGCTTGAAATTTGCAGGGTAGAAAGGGGGTGTCCCACCTAAGTGACTTATGCTGGTTTGGTGTTTAAAAAAAAAACAAAACAAAAAAAAAAAAATTTGCATCGCTTCCAAAGTTATGGCATTCCAAAGTTGAGAAATTTCCCATAGGATAACATTGTGGCGAACGTGGTGCCTTTTGGTGCCTGTATCTCAAATGGTTCAAGATGCTGATTTTTCGCTTAGCACAGCTTAGTACACCCTTAGGTGTACTAAGCACGCGTGCAGGTTACCGGTCCATGATTACAACTGCAGTGGAATGTTTTCCAAAGTTGCTATGGTTACTGAGATATTGCACCATTTGCAGCACAAGGCTTTCTTGGAATGTGTCTAGGGCTGCGCTGCGTCTCTACAATTATAGGTAGGTGGGGGGCCCCTGCACTCCCACATATGGATACCATTATGCAGTAATCGGACTGCTAGGCCAGCCATTATGCAACACACAGTGAGATGATAGGTCATTACAATGTCTGTGCACTTATGGACAAATGGGGGCCCTGCACTCCCAAAAACTGATACCATGGGAGCACAGGGCCTAAACCATATAATTGTAAGATTACACTTCCTCAAAAAGTAAGAACATTCATTGCAAAAAACATTGCTAATGCATCAGTTAGGGTTGAAGGGACATAAGTAGGAAAATGAGGTGTTAGAATTGACACCCTAACCCCTCACCTTGCCACCCCACCCCCACCCTCCACAGGCCAACAGGTGACAGCTGTACCTTGAGGTCATCAGGCCTACCCCTCACCCCATTCTCTTGTACTTTACCATGTCAGCTTTCTTACACATGGAATGGGGTGAGAGTTAGGGCCGACGACCCCAAGGCACAGCCCGTCACCTGTTGGTCTGTGGGGGGTGCTATGGTGTCAGCCCTAATGCCTCATTTCCCTGCTCTTGCTTCAATCCTAACTGATTCCTTAACAAAGTTTTTTGCAATGAATTTATATAGTAGTAGATCAGGGAGGGGCTGTGGACATGGCCTACCTAGACTTTAGCAAGGCATTTGACACAGTCCCACACAAAAGATTAATATACAAGTTAGCCAGCCTGGGAGTGGGTCCCAAGACGACAGCCTGGGTAAAGAATTGGCTGGAGAATAGGACACAGAGAGTAATAGTAAATGGAGTCCACTCTGAAAAAAGGGGGGTTAGCAGTGGGGTACCACAGGGTTCAGTATTAGGACGGTCCTCTTCAATGTCTTTATAAGCTGACATTGCAGAGGACTGGAAGGAAAGTATGTCTCTTTGCAGATGACTCAAAGATCTGCAACAGAGTTGATGCACAAGGTGGGGTGGAAAGGATGAGAAGGGACTTGGCAAGGTTAGAGGAATGGTCAAATGTATGGCAGCTTAGATTCAGTGCCAAGAAGTGCAAGGTAATGCACCTGGGAAACAAAAACCCAGGGGAAGAGTACACAATGGGGGGTGAGATACTAACAACAACAAAAATGGAAAGGGACCTGGGAGTAGTCATATCAGATGACCTAAAGGTGGGCAAGCAATGTGAGAGGGCAGCAAGGAGGGCTGGGGGATACTGGGATGCATAGGGAGAGGCATCACCAGCAGAAAACAAGAAGTTATTATCCCTCTGTACAGACAGCTGGTGAGACCACATCTGGAGTACTGCGTGCAGTTCTGGAGACCCAATCTCCATAAAGATATAGACAGGATGGAAGCTGTCCAGAGGAGGGCAACTAAAATGGTGCAGGGTCTGCACTGGAAGACATATGAAGAGAGACTTAAGGAGCTTAATATGTATAGCCTCGAGGAAAGGAGGAGAGGGGGACATGATAGAAACTTTCAAGTACCTCAAAGGACTCAACAAAGTCCAAGAGGGTAGCATCTTTCAAAAAAAGAGGTGTGCAAGAACAAGGGGGCACAATTTGAAGATAGAAGGGGCGGCTCAGAGGTAATTTAAGGAAGTATTTTTTCACAGAGAGGGTTGTGGATGCATGGAACAGCCTTCCAGAGGAGGTTGTGGAGTCAAAAACAGTGGTGGAATTCAAGCATGCATGGGACAGTCATAAGGCAATTCTAGGGGGTTGGGGTAGGAAGAAGTAGGCTGCTGGTTAACTAGGATCTGCAGCTTATCCATCAGGTAGGGAAATGGGCAGACTGGGTGGGCCAAGAGGTTCTTATCTGCCGTCAAATTCTATGTTTCTATAGTGTATAGTCACAGAGAGTAACCCTGTGTGTCTTGACTAGTTGCTGGTAAAAGGACAATGTTGGGGACTCTCTCTGCACTTGAAAGGTAGAGAAGTGCTTAAAGCCATTTTATTTTATTTTTTTTTTTTTTTTGCTGGACAATATGTAACCTTGACCAGTGCAACAAATTTCTTTTCTCATAATAATCAAAATCAAGACTACGTGCTGTAGGCTGTTAGTTGTTCATATTGTTTCTTATCATTTTACGGTATTTTAGTTTTCTGCAACAATTAGAGGAAAGTAAGAAATCATTATTTAGGGAACTTCCCCAAAAAACACACACACACACACAAAATGCCTTCCTCCCCAAAAATGTGAGTCCCCCAGCCTAAACCTGGTTTTAAGGCCTGCACCTTACACCATTGCCTTCTGGCCGTGCTTTGCATGTATTTGCTAGAATGGATGATCAGGACTGTTTGAACTATGGTAAAGTTGAAAGGGTGTTATTAAAATGTTTTGAACTCACTCCTGATGCTTAGAGATGAAAATTCAGAGAAGTAAGAAAGAGCACAGGAGATAGCTATGTAGAACTGCATGTCCAAATGTACCCGTTTAGACCGCTGAGTGGATGGGGCTATAAAGCTAGGACTGTCAAGCAAATAAAAGATTTGCTTGTAAGGGAAAAATTTCTTAAAATTATACCCGAGAACCTGCACATATGGCTACTGGACTGGGCATGCAACTCTGCGAAGGAGGCAGCAGAAAGTGCTGACTTGTATGTGGCCAGCAGACCACATGCACAGTGTAGGAACCATGAGGGTGGGGCAGCACATGGTTTTAAGGGGTCCCAGGGAGGGCAGCCTAAAGTAAACCAACCTGCACCTGAGTCCAAAAGAGAACCCACCAGTCCTAAGGGGAACAAGGAGACGAGGGCAAAGAAATACTGGATTTGCCAGAAAGTGGGGCATCTGTGCTATGACTGCCCTAAAAACATGAGCAACGTGGGAAAAACCCGGGGGAGGGGGTGATCAAGACAGAATCCAGCAGATAGTAGCCTGCGCACACACTGTAGTTCTGCACCAGCTGCAGTCGGTGGAGGGTACCTCCAGAGACCCCGAAGTAGAGAGCATTGCAGTAATCAAGCCTAGATGTCACAAAGGCATGAACCAGCATTGGCAAGTCCGAAGGCGGAACTAGGGGTTTGAGCCTGACAGTGTTCCTCAAGTGGTAAAAACCACTTTGGACAACAGACAACACCTGAGATTCAAATGTCAACCTGTCATCCTGGAGCACACCAAGATCTCGCACCCTAGGGGAGGTCATCGGTACAGTCACAAGAAAAAGACCTGAGGCCACACTGGAGGTACCTCCATCATGCCCTTGGCCTGGCTCAAGCTCTAGAACCTCCATCTTGTCTGAGTTGTCGCAACCAGCTGGAGGACATTCAATCATTGATCTCGACCAGGCAGGTGTTAAGCACTTTCACAGCGTCTGGTGTTCCCAGGGCAAAGGACAGATACAATTGAGTATCATCTGCATAGCAGTGAAAACCCACATGGTATCACCTAATGAGCTCTCCTAGGGGTGGCAAATACACTGCAAGCATCATCGGCGACAAGCTCAACCCCTGAGGCACTCCACATGGCAGGGGCCTCGGAGAAATTCCCTGATCATCACCCGCTGCATCCTGCTAGAGAGGTAGAACTCAAACCAGCTGATGACAGTGCCGGTGAGTCCACAGTATTTTTTGAGACTGTCAAGAAGCACAATGTGGTCTACAGTGTCAAAGGCCGAAGAGAGATCGAGGAGAACAAGAATTGATTTGTGTCCTCTGTCTATAGCCCTAAGGAGGTCATTTTGCACCCTGACTAATGCTGTTTTGGTGCTGTGCTTGGCTCATAGATATAAAAGGTCACAAGGTGCTTCTCAACAACTTTTCCCAAAAACGGGAGGTTGGAGATTGGTCGATAATTCGCCAAGATATCCGGATTCGAGAGGTTTGTTTTTTCAAAAGGGGCCTCACTAGAGCCTCTTTCAAGGAATCTGGGAAGACCCCCTTCTGACAGCGAGCACTGGACAGTCAAGGCAAACACCGGGCCAACGGAACAGACACATCTCATCAAAAAACATGTTGGTGCCGGGTTCAGTTCACAGTATGTGTGCTTCAGCTTTGAGATGACCTCAATGACCTAAACCACCTCCACCGGTTTAAACTCCTCCCAGACAGGCAGAG
Source organism: Neoceratodus forsteri (assembly GCA_016271365.2). Lineage (NCBI taxonomy): Eukaryota > Metazoa > Chordata > Ceratodontiformes > Ceratodontidae > Neoceratodus > Neoceratodus forsteri. Next base: position 504,457,375 of record CM057455.1, read on the forward strand.
CGCCTCTACCATACCAAAGGCGATCATACCCATGCACATGTACCCTATCCTAGTTAATGGGACAGTAACACAGGAATTGAGGGACACTGGCACTTCCGTCTCCATGGTGAGGCAGGATGTGATCCAGGCGGAGCAGATGCTGCCAGGGCACTTTTCCAAGATTCGGGGAGTCACAGGTCCAGTGGTCCAAATGCCAGTGGCTCAGGTCTTCCTGAGCTGGAAAGGTGGCCAGTGGGGTACAGGAGGTGGGAGTTGTACCCGATTTCCCTGTGGATGTGATCATGGGAAATTATTTTGACCACAGGGAAAACCTAGTGTGTGTTGCTACTTGTCAGATGAAAGGGCAAGCTTCTGAGGGTGAGGAGGGGCGACACAGCCTGTGCTAACCCTTTCCTCAACAGCTGAGGAAGTGGCTAGAGTGGGTGAGGGGCTAGCTAGGAGTAGCAGCCCCAAGCCCCCACAGCAAACAAAGGAGTCATCAGCCGAGGGCAGATTTCCTTCTGAAGGGGAGTTGGGGAGGGCCAGACAAGAGGAGCTGGGCAGAACTCAGCTGGCTAATCCTACCCTCCAGAAACTGAGAGATAGGCCTTTGATTCGGTTTCCCACCCCCTGCTTCTCCAAAAACTTGAGTCTGCTGGCCTGGCTGTCCCTGCTGTGCAATGGTTTAGTTCATACCTCCAAAACAGGCAACAAGTAGTCCAAGTTGAAGACTGTATCTCTCCCCCTCTGCCTATCCTCGCTGGTGTTCCCCAAGGCTCCATACTTGGCCACTTCCTCACTCTTTATAAACAACTTTTCCTATGTCTGTTCCTCCTCACATATCACCTATGTTAACGACACCGTCATTTTCACCGCTGGCTCCTCCACTTCCAGTGTGCTGGCCCCCCTTCAGGAAGATTTTGATAGAGTCCAGAGATGGTTCTAGGCAAAGAAACTTAAACTTGACACAAAGAAAACCGTCATCATGACATTTGGAACTAGACAGAAATTGGCCACACTCTTGTTCCCCACCCCCTTCTCCACCATTGATGGCTCCTCCCTCACCTAGGTCTCCAATTTCAAATACTTGGGCATTTGGCTGGACATCCACCTTGACTTCTCCTCACAAATTGAGTCCATCTGCACAAAACTTTGATCTAAACTGGCCGTCCTCTATCGTCACAAGGACAGCCTTCCTCTCCCTCCCTGACAGGAGCTAGTTTCCAAAATAATTCTGTCCGTCTTAGACTATGCTGATGTAGTTTATGGTTCTGCTCCAGTCACAACCCTCTCTAGGCTTGACGCACTACTTAACTCATTTTGTCGCGTCGCCACCGCTGCTCCACCCCTCACCCACCACTGCTTTCTCTACTCCACCCTCTTCCTCTTACCATTACCTCAAAGTAGAATGGTCCACAGTGTCTCATTCATAGCAAAATACTGGTTCGAGAGCCTGCCACATACTTTTCCTCTCTCATCTCACCAGTCAACCCTTCAGCCTAGTCCCTTCAAAGCAGGGACACTTGCACTTTTTCCTTGCCACATCCTCACTCAGTTGCAGGCCAGTCATCCTTCTCCTATTGCATTCCCTTCCTCTGGAATCAGCTGTCCTCTGACCTTCGCCTTTCCCCTTCTTTCATTTCCTTGAAAGCTCAGCTCAGGCTACTTCCCCCTACCCTGTGCACTCATCTCCCCTTCCCCTCCTCCAGTCTCTTCATTTTCACCTCAGCAAATCCCGAGCTTACTATCCCTGCAACCTGCATCAGATAATCCTGCAGATATTTTTGATTGTTGAAATTTACATGATTTTTATGTTGTGAACCACTGTGTTTCAGGTCCTACTGTTAACTGACCTTTAAACTCGAAAAATTACAGGAGAAGCTTGTATACTATCAACTACGCGAATATCTGGAAACACACCAGTTAATCTCTTCATCGCAGCACGGCTTCAGATCCAAGCATGGGACGGACACTGCACTAACCAAATTTTCGGCTGATATCCTAGGCAATATAGACTCAGGGGTCAGCACAGGCTCGGTCTTCATGGACCTGTCTAAAGCGTTCGACCTGGTAAACCATAACCTCCTTTTACAAAAAATGTGCGCTCTAGGCATGGACGCTCATGCCCTTGGATGGTTGGCTAATTACCTTACGGGCCGGACCCAGAGGGTCAAGTGGAAGGACTATGTCTCCCAGTCTGCACCGCTCAAAGTAGGAGTACCTCAGGGGTCAATACTTGGTCCCCTTCTCTTCACTTTGTTTATAAATGATCTGCACTCACATTGTGGGAGCAGCAGCGTCATCCAATACGCGGACGATGCTGTCATTTTCCGAGCCTCTCCTAACTTAGGAGAACTGGGGAAAGCCCTCCAAGAGGACATTCTTCTGCTGGAGGACTGGCTCACTCGGAACAAAATGGTATTAAATACCAGCAAAACTAAAGCGATGTTATTCGGGCCCAGATCCTTGGGTACAGATAGGTCGCTGCTCCTTCAGCTCCAGTCCAGAGGGGGCGATAATCTTGAGGTGGTTACCTCCACTAAATACCTAGGGCTAACCTTGGACCAAGGCTTCACCCTAAAAAATCATGTTGACCAACTCACCAAAGCCATACATGGTAAACTCGGTATCCTCTACAGAATAAAGGACCAGATTATCCCAGAAGCCAGAGTTGCCATCGCAACTAGCGTACTTCTCCCCAAGCTCACTTTTGCGGCACCTGTTCTCCAAGGCGTGGCAGCCACGGATAGCAGGCTCCAGACCCTATACAATAAGATTGTCCGATTTGCAACATTATCTCACCCCAGGACACACCACTGCGAGGCTCAAGCCAAGCTCAGCTGGCCGTCATTGGAAGCCCGCCTCATCTACCCCACTCTGTCTTGCTTTTAAGCTTCTGGGGCCCTTACCTTCCCCGAGTCTCAAAGGACTAGTTAGTGTCAAAACCAACCTGAGGAGCCTCCGTTCCTCAGGACAAAACCTCTTAGTGGTCCCCAAAACAAAGACAAAAGCTGGGTCCAGGTCCTTTGCTTTTACTGCACCCTGCCACTGGAACAAACTCCCACTGGAGAATGCAGGGAGGCAGGGTCTATCTCCTACTTCGGTCTAAGCTCAAAGTTCACCTGTTCACAAGGAGCACTTGCCAATGCACTAGGAACTGACCTTACGTCTCGCCCCTCCTCCCTCTCCACCTTCTGTATGGTAAAGGCTATTTAGTCTTTCACAGTTATACAGTATGGAATTTGCCTTATGTGTGTTATCACTGTTTAAACCATTTGTAATTTATGCAAGCTTGCAGCCCTGCTTACCTACTTGTACTGTCTGTTAACCTGTATGTTAATTTTACAGCTCTTACCTGCTTTTACTGTTTCTATGTACCTGTACTGTAGTGTTTACCCCCGGGTCGCCCCTGAAAAAGGGACTTCCGGGGCCCAGTGGGCCTACCTGGTCAACAAAATTCAATAAATAAATAAAATAAACTGTATTTAATCCTGTAACTGTTTTGTTTTGTTCAAATTATGCTGTACTGTATGTGCTTCACTCTGTATCCCTTTCCCCGGGTTGCACCTAGAAACGAGCCTCAGCTCAGTGTGCCTTTCCCGGTTACCAGATTTTAAATAAATAAAAATAGCAGATAGTGCTGAGGACTCTCAGGGGAGCCAAAAGTCAGTTTACTGGGAGAATGGGCTGTTGTACAGGGAGTGTACACTATAGAGAGGGCTAGAGGGAGAGGTACTCTGGCAGCTGGTAGTCCCCCGGGACTGCCACAAGCAGCATTTGGCCCTAGCCCATGATGACATCGCTTTTTCAGGCCACCTGGGTATTAATCACACAAAAAGGCAGCTCGTCAGCAACTGCCTTTGGCCAAGTATGTACACAGATGTGGCAAATTACTGTCTGACTTGCCCACAGTGCTAGATGGTGGGAAAGGTAGGGGACAAGGCTAATACCGCTTAGGTGCCCCTGCCTGTTATTGATGAACCCCTTAAGAGGGTAGCCATAGACATAGTGGGGTCCCTACACACCCCAAGTTGCACTGGCAAAAAATACATACTGGTTGTTATGGACTACGTAACCAGGTACCCCAAGGCAGTGGCTCCATTGAGGTGAAAAAAAGTGGCTGATTAGCTCCTAGGAATCTATAGCGAGGTGAGATTTCCCCAGGAGATTTTGTCAGACCAGGGGATGAATTTCATGTCATTAATGAGTAGTCTGTGGGAGATGAGTGGGGTGAAACAGCTCTGTGCCTCACCCTATCAACCGCACACAAATGGCCTGGTCAAGTGGTTCAGTGAGAACCTCAAAACTACATTCAGGACATTTGCCGACCAGCACAAGAGGGAGTGGGACAAATATTTGCCCCACCTCCTGTCTGTGTACAGGTAAGTCCCACAGGAATTTTCGAGGTTCTCACTCTTTGAACTCCTGTTTGGTCACAGGGTGAGGGGGCCCCCAGATTTAGTCAGGGATGAATGGGAAGGTGACCTTGCCTCCCAAGGGAAATTTGTTGTGGAGTACATCCAGAATGCAGGACCCAGGCCGGCCCGGTGGCGCTAGTAGCTGGACGCCTTACTACTTTTACATGACGACCCGCGTTTGGGAATGAACACAGACCGCCGGGGGTCGGCCAGGGAAGAGAAGGATCGAGCGCCTGACGGCCTCTCTCCTTCTCTGGGGGGTCAGTCTGCAAGCTCCCGCCACTATACCGCCTCCTGGGGGAGCTCGGGAGGTAGGTGCGCTAGAGGGAGGTAGCAACGTGGGTTCCTGGGACAGACGTCGGCAGGGGGCAGAGCAGGAAGTGCATCTCACCACGCCTCCTTGCTCATTGGCCCTCATTGCACGCTGGCGCTGGGGGAAGGAAAGAAAACCGAGGAAATACACCCTCTCCTCACCTAGGTGACGACTCCTCACTGCGAGCTGTCAGATCTTCGGGGCAGACTCCGCTGCACAAGCATCCATGAATCAGTGGTCGGGGGGAGTAGGTAGCTTCCTCCACCCCTAACGGGGGGTAATCCGGTATCATGGATGTACATGGACCAAGGTGCTCTAGGGGCAGACTCCAGTGGGATGATGGGCTGCGCAATAGAGGACGTCTGAGTGAGTGGTGAGAGAGGGCAGTAGGAGGGATAAAAAATACTAAGTAAAAAAAAGAATTGCAGGACCCAGCTTAAGGAGCTGATGGGGCTTGCCCAAGAGCACTAGCCACAGCACAACAGCGGCACAAAGCCTAGTATTAAGCTGGGGAGTATGAAGTCGGACAGCGAGTGATGGTACTTGTCCCAGTCTGACAAAATAAATTGCAGGCAGCATGGGAGGGCGCATTCTCCATAATCAGGAAGGTGAGTGAGGTCAGTTATGTAGTAGGATTGGCTGACAGGAGGGGCAGGCAGAGAGTATGTCATGTTAACATTTTGAAGCCCAACTATGATAGCGAGTAAATGGTTCTCACTGTGTGCAGTGTACCAGAAAAGGAAAATGAGGCTGATCCCCTGGTAGACCTCTTTGGGGAGACACGGAAGGGATCCTCAGTAGATTACCTCACCCTCTCAGGACAGCCAACACCAGTTCAGGTAGCAGCGGTTAGGGAGTTGCTGTGAGCATTTGGGGACATGTTCATGGGGAGACTGGGGTACACAACGATGTCTGACCGCCACGTAGACAGTGAGACCCAGGTGCTGCTGAGGCAGTCTCTCTACAGGGTACCAGAGGGAGTTAAGCAGACTGTGCAAGAGGAACTCTGGGAGATGCTGGCTCTTGGAGTGATCCAGGAGTCCAATAGCCCCTGTGCCTTTCCTGTGGTCCTGATCCCCAAGACGGATGGTACCACATGGTTCTGTGTCAACTACCAGAGGCTTAACAGCTGCACAGAGTTGGATGCCTACACTATGTCCAGAACAGATGCAGCCTTGGAACAGCTGGGGGAAGCCCTGTTCCTGACCACGATATACCTGACAAAGGGCTGCTGGCAGGTACCCCTAACCCCTTCAGCCAGGAAGAGGTCTGCTTTTGTCACCTCATTTGGCCTGTTTGAATTCCGAGTAATGCCATTTGGATGAAGAACACGCCCGCAACCTTCCTGTGGCTTCTGGATCACATTCTTTCTGGGGCAGGTGAATATGCGCTATCGTACATGGATAACCTAGCCATTTACAGCCAGACATGGGAGGGTCATGTCAGGCACATGAGGGAGGCATTCTGCTGACTGAAGGCTGCAGGGCTGATAATGAAGGTGGAAAAATGCCAAGTAGGCATGGCTGAAGTGTCCTACCTTGAGCACCAGGTGGGCAATGGATGCATCCATTCAGAGCTGGCAGAGGTTGATGCCATCCAGGCCTGGCCAATCCCTGCCATGAAGAAACCAGTAAGGGCATTTCTGGGGCAGCCAAGTATTACAGGAGGTTTGTCCCTCACTACAGTGATGTAAGAAAATGCCAGAGAAAGTTCTCTGGACAGAGGACTGTGAATCTGCCTTCCAACAGTTGAAGGAGGCATTATGTGGGTCACCCGTGCTCACTAGCCCCAGTTATGACCTTAGGTTCATTGTGCACGTAGATGCATCAGACCATGGGCTGGGCGCTGTCCTGAGCCAGGTTGCACCACAGGGAGAGGAGCACCCCATAGTGTGTCTGAGCTGGAAGCTTCTTCTCAGGGAGCAGGCATATGCCACAATCGAGAGGGAGAGTCTGGGGATAGTGTGGGCCGTTCAGAAGCTGCAGCTGTATTTGTACAGGCAGTAGTTCATTGTGGTCACAGATCATAATCCCCTGACATGGCTCCATGGGACTAGTGGGCAAAATACAAAATTATTGCACTGGAGTGTGACACTACAGTCTTATAATATGACCATCCAGCACAGGAGTGGTGCGCAAAATGCCAGTGCAAATGGACTGTTAAGGCATGGCTAAATGCATGGCTTGTTCCTTTAGGCACTGTCCAGTCCCTTCATGAATGGCAGTGTCTCTTGGGGGTCTCCCAAAAGAGGCATGCCTTCATTTTCTGCGGGGGGGAGATGTGACAGGAAAGTGACCAGTTTCAGGTTTTTTTTTTTTGTTCGTTTAAATATTCATCTGTTACAGGTTCTGTTTGGTATGGACACAAGCTGGCTACCAGGTCATAATGTACAGGCAGCTAAGGTGAGCTGGTCACCTACTGTGTAGGTGCTGACATTCTTGTGAGAAGGTTAGCAGTAATTGCTGACAGGATGAGCATGGATGAGATGAGCCATAATCCCAGTGGGGAGTTTTTCCTGGAATATGTTCCCTTATAAAATGGCAGGGTTAAACCATGTAATCTGATTGGCTCTTATTTATGTATAAAATATGGTTTACACATGGTTAAAAAAAGGACTGCTCAGCAGTGAAGAGTCTGCAACACAGATCAGTGGGCACACAGGCATTTCAGTTAGCCCCCTACTGCCTGAACTGATCTTCCACCACAAACATGGCTGCTACCTTTACACTGTAAAACAACTTCAGCTGGGCCCTAAAAATATAACTACCTTTAATAAAAAATAAAACATAGAGGATAATGTATGGTCCTCTATCGTTAACCGGTCAGTTAACAGTCGAGAGGTTGCCAGGGTGACCATGTAAACCTCGAGAGCGAAGCTCGAGAGGTTTACGTCGCCATAACAACCTCGAGACGATAAATCGACGGTTGCCGATAGAGGACCATACGATTACTTTATAGTGTATGGTCCCACTATCAAAAAAAAAAGAACTTCGTTTTAAAAGTCACACTTGGCCCTTCAGTCCTTCCCGTCGGTTTCCCTTCAGTCGGTTTCCGTGTCGAAAAAAAAGCGCGCACATGCGCAGACCACTCGCTGTTGTTAACCTATCGATGTGACGTAGGATCGATAGGTTAACAACATATCTACGTCACATCGATAGGTTAACAACCTTAGGAAATGATGATTTCCTAAGGTTAACAGCGTTCTAACATACATTATAAATGAATTAAGTACTGTTTCCCTGATTATCACACTCTCCTTACATACATAAACAAATTGGAAATAATAAGTATTGTTTATAGTTTTCACTACAGCTGTTTCTTTGCCGACAGTGAAAAATCCCCCTTCTATCTTTAACTGCTTATCAGGGAACTCTCTTCTTCTTGCCCTGACAGTGAGATAATTGAGTCTTTAGCTGTAACAAAGGCCTTTGCTGTCCATGTGTACAGTGTGTTGGGAGAAAAACATTCTGCCAGTGGAACTGAGCAGAATTTTGAATCCATGTATTCCGTGGTAAACATTCCATATCTTGAATGTGGAGAATAACAGAGAAAAAAAAACAGGAAGAAGAAAGTAGGCAGTAATACAATGACATCATCAGTGACATCACTTGCAGTGGGCGGAAGGACTATTTTATCACAAATGCACACAAGTAAATCTATTTTTTCTACATATAAACATGCTTTTCAAAATAGTAAAAAGTAAAACAAAAAGGAGCCTATTTTATGAGCGCAACAAGGCACGAAGGGGTGTGTGAAAACCATATTTGACAGCACGGCCAGCAGCTGAAGTCACTCGACCTTCAGCCTCATGCCTTACTACGCCCCTGGCCGAGCTGTCAAATATGGTTTACACACACCCCTTCGTGCCTTATTGCTTACATGTCAAGCAATGGACCCAGGTGCATATCATGAAACTTCAAGAGATAGCGAGGCAGGGCTAAGGAGATGAGGACGGACACACAAAAGCACTCACATGGGTGGGGATACTGGTGGGGGGGCTGTCACTCCAGGGAGAGCTCACCTCACCACAGCCCAGAGTACATAAAAGGAGAAGGAGCAGTAAATGTTCGCGCTCTCTCTCTCTCTGACATTTAACATCTGAAGAAGGGAGCCCTGCTGTAAGTTACCTAGCAAGTTGCATTAAACTGCTCCTTCAACTCACTGTCTTTTTTTTTTTTTTTAGTGTTGCAAATGCAGTGGCAACTGTAACCATTTTTACTCTTAAGTGTTTTTCTACCCTTGAGCAACTCACATGAACTGCACATGCAACACCTTTAGAAGTTTCCTCCAGCCCTTTCACGACACTTATGTAACACATATCCAGTGCATTGGTTGCTTAATCATTGCATTTGTACTGCACCACTATTCAGCCCATATTGCACTGACATTTCATTTCAGGGCTAATCTGCATGTTTGAAACTATTTTCATCAACTGCTTTGATTTTCTCAGTATAGCCGTACATGAGTAATGTAAACCCAGAGCTGCAGTATGGACAATTTTCTTCACTCCTGAATCGCGCTACTTGTCTTAGGTTAGGACGTCTTTCTCCTCTGCTCTATGGTGGTTTCCTTGTCTTCAGTCCTGGTTCCAGCACTGCAGCAGAGTTCAGGGGACGGGATCATGGGACTGTCTGTACAGGACTCCACTCTTGCCCTGAATCCCTGTATGTAGAGATTCTGTACTGTAGTAATGTACAGGACAAATCCGGTCCCGATGCAGCGGCAGACTGGTAGAAGGTGAAGAATGTCTAATCCAGTAGCTGAGAGAGGCAGACAGGACAAACCTGCTGTACTGTGCAGTATTTAATTATGTTTTTTTAGCACAGATCACCATTTTAAAATGTTGTGGTTTGAAAAATATTGCTGTGCTGCTTGGTCCTATTACGAGTACAGTATGTGCATACAAGTCAGCTTCGTGGAGCATTTTACAAAAAATTAAATTGTGATGTATGAAATCACTAATTGGGAGTTTTATCGTTTGGGCAGTAGGTCTTTCTTTGAAAATGTACTGCAGTTTTCCCATGGGCACTACTGTACTATATTCGCTGTATTCATTCATTCAAAAACTCTTAAGCAGTGTTTATGAAATGCATTTTACTATATGTTGCAGCTACATGGAAACTGTTAGCAAGCCATAATGAAAGGATATCTCTTGCAGCAGGTCACATCTTAGAAACTACAGCCACCAGGCGCTAGGACAACATAGAAACATAGACTTTGACGGCAGATAAGGACCGCTTGGCCCATCTAGTCTGCCCATTTCCCTACCTACGGGATAGGCCGCAGATCCTAGTTAACCAACAGCCTATTTCTTCCTACCCCCCACAAGAATTGCCTTATGTCTGTCCCATGCATTCTTGAATTCTCCCACAGTTTTAGACCCCACAACCTCCCCAGAAAGGCTGTTCCATACATCCACTACCCTCTCTGTGAAATAATACTTCCTCACATTGCCCCTGAACCGCCTCCCCTCTATCTTTAAATTGTGTCCCCTTGTTCTTGCATGTCTCTTTTTCTGAAATATGCTACCCTCTTGGACTTTGTTGATTCCACTGAGGTACTTAAAATTTTCTATCATGTCCCCCCTCTCCCTTCTTTCCTCAAGGGTATACATATTAAGCTCCTTTAGTCTCTCCTCACACGGCTTCTGTTGCAGACCCTGCACCATTTTAGTTGCCCTCCACTGGACTGCCTCTATCCTGTCTATGTCCTTGCGGAGATGGGGTCTCCAGAACTGGACGCAGTACTCCAGATGGGGTCTCATCAACTGTCTGTACAGAGGGATAACAACTTCCTGTTTTCTGCCGCTGATGCCTCTCCCTATGCATCCCAGTATACCCCCAGCCCTCCCTACTGCCTTCTCACATTGCTTGCTAACATTAAGGTCATCTGATATGATTACCCCCAGGTCCCTTTCCTTTTTTGTTGTTGTTACTACCTCCCCCCATTGTGTGTTCTTCCCCTGGGTTCTTGTTTCCCAGGTGCATTATTTGCACTTCTTTGCATTGAATCCTAGCTGCCATACTTCTGACCATTCCTCCAACCTTGCCAAGTCCTTCTCATCCTTTCCATGCCTCCTTGTGTATCAACCATGTTGCAGATCTTTGTGTCATCTGCAAAGAGGCATACTTTTCCTTCCAGTTCCTCTGCAATGTCACTTATGAAGATATTAAAAAGGACTGGACCCAATACTGAACCCTGCGGTACCCCACTAGTAACCCCTTTTTCTTCAGAGTGGACTCCATTTACAATTACCTTCTGTGTCCTGTTGTCCAGCCAGTGTTTTACCCATGCTACCAACCTGGGACCCACTCCCAGGCTGGTTAATTTGACTATTAATCTTTTGTGTGGGACTGTGTCAAATGCATTGCTAAAGTCTAGGTAGGCCATGTCCACAGCCCCTCCCTGGTCTACTACTTTGGTCACCCAGTCAAAGAAATCTATTAGATTCGTCTGACATGACCTTCCCGCTGTGAACCCATGCTGCCTTGGGTCCTGTGCCCCACTGGCCTCTAGGTACTCAACTATTCTTTCCTTCAGAAGTGACTCCATCACTTTACCTACCACAGAGGTCAGACTGACAGGTCTGTAGTTTCCTGCCTCTGTCTTGGTCCCACTTTTGTGAAGGGGAATCACATCAGCCTTCCTCCAGTCCTCGGTTACCACACCATCCTCCCATGATTTATTAAAAAGAGTAGCCAGCGGTTTCACTAGTTCCCCCCTTAATTCTTTTAGAATTCTGGGGTGAATTCCATCAGGCCCCATTGTTTAGTCCACCTTCAGTTTTAGGAGTTCTTGCAGAACCCTTTCTTGTGTGAAAGGACTGGGATCAACCCCCCTATCCAGAGTGCTTCTGTTAATTGGATTAGGCATTTCCTCCTCCTCTTTTGTGAATACTGAGCAGAAATATTCGTTCAGTATCCCTGCTTTTTCACTGTCCCCCTCTGCCCACCCACCGTTCATTCTGTTCAGCCTCACTATCCTTCCTTTGTCTCTCTCCTGCGCTGATGTACCTATAAAGGTTTATCCCCTTCTTAACCGAGTTGGCTATCTTTTCCTCAGTTTGGGCCTTTGCTATTCTGACTTCCCTCCCTGCTTCCTTCTGCCTTAACTGGTACAGCTCTCTGTCCTGCTCCTTCTGTTTCCTTATACTTCCGAGATGCTATCTTTTCTTCCCTGACTTTCACAGCCACCTCTTTTGAGAACCATAGTAGGCTTTTTCTTTCGTTTGATTTGTTTATTTGCTTCACAAAAGGCTTGTTGCCTCTGTGATGGCAGTTTTGATGATTCCCCATTGTTGCTCCACACCTCCTCCTAGCCTGTTTGCTAGTGCTTTTCTGAGGCACTCTCCATCTTGCCAAAGTCAGCCCTCCTAAAGTCCAGTACCCTCACTTTTGTATGGCTTGACTCTGTAGCTGAGTTTAACGTGAACCACACTGTTTGATGGTCACTTGTTCCCAGATGGCAACCCACTTCTAGATCTGAGATCCTCTCACTGCCCCCGTTTGAGAGTACGAGGTCTAAGATTGCTCCCTCACGAGTGGGTTCCGAAAGTAGCTGTCTGAGGCCTACCACCTGTAGGGCATCAAGAACAGGGAAACATTTCTGCTAGCAGTCTTATCGGGCTGCCCATGGCGACGTCACTACGTCGGCGGCGACCTTTATAGCCGTGGGCTGCCCCATGCCCTCCTCTGTTCTTTTCCCACTGTTGACCATCACACCTTTGGCTCCATGAAGCACTGTTGCATCACTCGACCATCATTTCTTCATACTTTTTGTCTTGTTTCCCAACCTAGACCCTTAATCACTTTATCCCCTAAAGTGATTTTCCCCTTTCCCTTTTGTTTATGCCCAGTTCAGATACTCTCTTCCATCGCTGCAGCTGTGGGCAGAAGAGCTACGACAAAAATTTACACAAATCCTGTGTCCGTTGCCTCGATGCCGACCACAACATCCAGGCCTGCCAGATGTGCACTGGCTTCAATCAAGCCACCTGGCAGCGTCACTTGAAAGAGCTAAAGGCCTTTCTCATGGAACAGAAGGTTGCCATCTTGCAGAAGAAGCTCTAGGCCAGGAGCTCCTCCGCTTCTCCGGCCCCAGGTCCCATTCTGCTAAGGTCCGGGACAAGTTATCGGGGAAGCACCGCCACCAGCAGAAGGACCAGTCTTCCTGGGAGCATTCTCAGTCACTGCTCCCTGCACCGACCATTTTGGGGTCATTAGCTAGGCTGGCAATGACCTCCGCTGCTGCCGACACCCAATTGACTGCAGGATTAATCTTGGCAGCCCTCTCTGCCGAGGCTTCTCAGTCTGGCAGTAGCTCATCATTGGTGGGCTCTTTCAGTCTCCTGCTGATGATTCCTTAGTGCCTCCCTCACCCTATCTGCTGCAGGGGGGACTTTGGCAGTATGGCCTGTGGGCTCCGCTAACACTGGCCCTTCATCGCTTGGGTTTCCATCTTTATCCCTGCCGATGCGCCCGCCCCTGCTGAATGCCCCTACCACCTCATCAGGGGTCACAGTCAGGGAGCGATGCTGATCTGCTTGTGGCTGGCGACGGTCATTCGTTGTCGGACATTATACTGCTCCGGTCGACCCCTCTTACTGTCCTAGCGACATTGGAGATGCAGGCACCCCAGCTGGCTCCTCAACCTGCCTCCATCTCGTTGCTATTTCAGCCATCCCTCTTGACACTGGGGCCTCGTCATTGCCGCAGGGTATTCTACCAACACCAGTAGCCATCGACATCCATGTTTTGTTCTCCTTCATCCTGGACCTCATGTAGAAGGTCATCCCGCCTCAGGCCTCCGAAGCCGGTGGGGCCTTCTCATCCAGTTTTGAAGCCATCACACCAGGTATAGTCGAGACCTGCCCCCTCTTACTCGTCAGTATCCTCGGTGCCCCCTTCTGAGCCAGGGGATGATGATGATGATTATCACCCTGACTTCCTCCTCCCAAATGAGGAGGAGGAGGATGGGATAAGATAAGGATGCTGGCACTAAAACTCCCTCTATCACCACCACAGTCTCTTAAGTGGGGGAAGACTCACCCAGATATGTCCTGTGATTGCCCCTGGATGACCCCTGTTACACTGCTGTAATGCAGCAACTACAAGGTGCCATAGGTTCGACTCTGCAGAGCAGGACATTACCAGGTGGAACCTGACTCACTACCTCGGCCTGCTAGAGTCCCCTCTTCCCTCATCATCCCTCCGTTAATTGACACATAAGAGGATGCCACTGTGGTCGCTTGGTACAGGCCTAACCTGAGCCCCTAGATGCCCAGGAAGGCAGACAAACTGTACCAGGTCCCCCCCAGGAAGCTCTTTTTCACAGGGTCCTCTCAGGCAGATTCCTTGGTTTTCAGCGCGGCCCATGATCGGTCCAGGGGATAACAGCACCTTGGCTCCCTCCCTTTGGACAAGGAGTCCAGGAAGATGGACCTTATGGGCAAGAGGGCATTTGCCTCTTCCACTCTAGCTATATGGATCCTTAATTATGTGGCCCATATGCTCAAGTACCAGAATGACCTCTGGGAAACTGGCAAGTCTGCCACCTAGTCCCTTCCCTAGGGTCCCCAGAAACAGGAGTTGCTCAGGCCCCCCCCCCCAGTCTGTTGCTGACATGGGCAGGCATCTATTGAGGGCTGCCTATGATTCTTTAGATGCCTCACCTAGAGCCTCTGAGGTGGGCATTTGCCTGAGGAGGTACTCCTGGCTCAGGGTGTCAGGATTCACTACTGATGTCCAACAGTCCATTCTGAATGTTCCCTTCAGGGGCCACAAGCTCTTTGGGGGAGACGTACAAGACATTCTCTGTGAACTCCAGGCCATGGCGAGGACCCTGCATTCTGTCCACTCCCTTTACCACACTCACTAGAAGAATGGACAGAGTATGCCCATTTGATGGGCCACCCAATGGCCTAGGCCTGACACCAAACAGCCCAGCAAATGCAAAGCTGCCTCAGCCCTGCCTAACTCCTCCTTCTCTACCAGAAAGTCCTCATAAGGTGGAGGAGCGGGCCCAGCCTCAGCCTGACTCCTTGCCCAACCCCCTCCATCTGGTTCTCTAGGGTGTGGTGGTAAGGGATCGCTTCTCCCTCCATCTGTACTGGTGGCAGTAGCTCACAACAGATGCCTGGGTACTGCAGCTTATAGAACAAGGACACACTCAAGAGTTTGTAGAGATATCCCCAGATCTTCCCCCAAGGCCTTTGTTTTACCCTCCAGGCCACGTACACATGTTGCTGGAGGAGGTCCACATGCTGCTGCGAAAAAGGGCCATAGTACCGGTTCCTGAGATGAGTCAGTGGAACCTGGGGTTCTGTTCCTACTTCTGTCTTGTCCCCAGATCCACTGGGGATTTGAGACCCTTCCTAGATCTGTGAAACCTGAACTGTTTTATCCAGTACAAAATGTTCAGAATGCTCAACCTCCTGAGCCTGTTGCCCTTGTTCCGGAAGGGAGACTGGATCTGTTCCCTGGATATGCAGGACGCATACCTGCACATCAAGGTTTGCCTTCCCCACAGGAAGTACATCAGGTTCCAGTTTCAGGTGGAGCACTACAACTTCAGGATCCTACCCTTTGGCTTGTCTTCGGCACCATGGGTCATCACCAAATGCCTAGCAGTGGTGGCAGCAGCTGTCAGGAGGGAAGGTCTTTATTTCTTCCCCTACCTGGATGATTGGTTACTCAAAGCTGAGTCTCAGGAGCAACTGTCTTTGACTCTGGTGTGTATCTTGCAGTTGTTCAACAATTTGGGGGTAACTGTCGTGTTGTCTCCCGTCAAGCTTCTCCAGTACATAGGAGTGATACTGGACATTGCCTAGGGCTTCATCTTTTCTGTCCCCAGACAGGGTGGAGCACCTGATAGTGCAGGCCCAGGAGCTCTGCACCAGCCACTATGTCACAGCCAGGACGTATCTTCTGAATGTGGGCCTAACAGCACCGGCCATTGCCACGGTTTCCTGGCACAGTTGCACATGCGCATTCTTCAATGGACTCTGAGGGTGCAGTGGATCAGCAAACTGATGATTTGGAGCAAAAGGTTCTGGTCTCATCGTTGGTCAGGAAGGTTCTCCAGTGGTGGATAGAACCCAGCCATGTACTCAAGGGGGTTCCTTTCCTCATTCCCTCTCCTCCACAGATCCTCAAAGCAGATGCCTCAAGGACAGGATGGGGCATGCATCTGGGTCCTTACCAGACCCAGGGGACACAGGCTGTGTTCAAGACTTCCTCTCACATCAATGTCGTCGGGATGAGAGTTGTCCTGTACGGGCCTGCAGGCCTTCTGGTGCCATTATGTCCCCGGGCCATCTGCTAGTGCAGACGGACAACATCAGTGTGGTACACTACATCAACAAGCAAGCGGGCACCCACTCTTCTTGTGCAGGGAAACGAGGATTTGGTACTGGGCTCTGGACCATGACCAAGAGCTGTCGGCCGTCCATGTTCCACATGTCCAAAACACCTTGGCAGACAGGCTCAGTAGGTCACAGTCCCAGATGCATGAGTGGTGACTGCAGACCTGTGTCATAGAAGACCTGTTCAGTAGATGGGACCATCCAGAATTGGACCTTTCTGTGTCCCCACACAATGCAAAGCTGCCACTTTTCTGCTCGCTCGATCCAGGCCTGGAGTTTTCCGGTGAGGTGCATTGTCCCTCTCTTGGAAAGGGAGGTTCCTCTATGCCTTTCCCCCCTTTTCTGTGATTCAGAGAGTAGTAATCAAGCTCCCGATGGAGGGTGCCACTCTGATTCTGGTGACTCCCTTTTGGCCATGTCAGATTTGGTTTCCACTGTTGCAACAGTTAGCAGTGGAGCCTCCATTGCCCCATCCCCTGTGCCTGGACTTGCTGTCACAGGAACAGGGAACCCTACTCGACCCAAACCTTCGGTCCCTCTACCTGCATGCCTAGCTCCTGAAGACATAGCCATTGCCAGGTTTGGTGTTTCCTCTAAAGTGGCTGACATTCTGATAGCTGCCTTTAAACCCTCCACCAGGGCAACTTATTCCATGAAGTGGAAACGTTTTGCCTTGTGGGCAGCTTCCCAGCACCTGGACCCTTTCACCTGCGCAATGTCTCAGATTCTAGAGTATTTACTGTCCTTATATGATGCTAGCCCGAAATACTCCTCTCTAAAGGTGCACTTGTCTGCCATATCTGCCTTCCATGTGCCAGTTGTGGGCTGTACGGTGGCCCACTTGGACGTGTCCCATACATTTTTGAGAGGCATCCTGCACTTGAAGCCTCCCATCTGTAACCCCGTCTCAGCATGGGACTTCCAACTTTATTTTAGAAAAACTTGCTTTGGCTCCTTTTGAGCCTGCCGCAACTTGTGAACTACACTTTCTGTCCTGGAAAGCAATATTTCCAAGCTGCTGTACAGGCACTCATGTGTGAGCAACCTTATTTGATTTATCACAAAGACAGGGTGTCTTTGCGTATTAACCCTCAGTTCTTACCCGAAGGTGGTGTCTGAGTTTACCCTGAATCAAACCACCCATCTGACTGGGCACTAGGTTACAACAGCGTTAACAACGAAAGCGCCATCAAGAACAGTGCCAGGACAAAACATCACCAGATAACAACAGTGCCAATGGTAGCGGTCCAAATCCATACCGACGACTGCTGCCAAAAAAAAAAAAGAAATAAACACTTTGGTTTTAGGCAGTGGAAGACAATGCAATTTTATTTATAAGGCGCCCAATCCTGGAGGCCCTAGGCACCCGAACATAAACAAGGACAAACCTCAGTAAATAAAAGCATAATAAAACCTCATTAAAATATAACAAGATTAAAATTCAGCAATATAGAGGTATTTAAGAGTCCATCTTCAAGGGACTGGCCAAGGCTTAAAGATGATGTCAACAATCAAAAGCCAGGCAGAAGAGGTGGGCCATTAGCCTCCCCTTAAACACCTCAGTCAAGGAAGCCTTCTGGATGGCAGGTGGAAGCAAGTTCTACAGGGTTGGCCCGGGGACACTAAAAGCACAATCTTCAGAGGTCTTGAGCTGAACCCTGGGAACATCCAGGAGGCCCCTCAAAGAGGAGCAGAGGGAGCAAGCAGAGGACATCAGTATCAGGAGCCCAGACAAGTAACCAGGACCCAGTCCCTGTAGGGCCTTAAAGGTGAGGAGACACACCGTGAAAAGGACCTCCACCTGACCGGCAGTCAGTACAGAGCATGCAAGACCAGAGTCAAATGACTGGACCTCGAAAGGCCCGTCAGTAACCGGGCTGCTGCATTCTGCACTAGCTGTAGCCTGTGGAGGGTCCCTCCCATGACCCTGAAGTACAGAGCATTGCAGTAGTCAAGCCTAGAGGTCACAAAGGCATGTACTAGTGTTGGCAGGTCCTTGGGAGGAACAAGGGGCTTAATCCAGGCAATGTTCCACAAGTGGTAGAGGCCCCTGCTGACTACAGCTGACACCTGATTTTTAAAGGTCAGTCCGCCATCAAGGATCATGCCCAGATTTCACACCCTCTGAGAAACCACCAATGGAGTAGACCCCAGAACCAGTACAGAGTCAACCCCCAGTGGCAGCTCATCATGCCCACGACCAGGCTTGATCACCAGCACCTCAGTCTTAGCCAGGTTGAGTCTCAGCCAGCTGGATGCCATCCAGTCATTGATTTTAGCCAGATAGCTGTTAACAGCTCCCGATGTTCCAGGTGCAAAGGACAAATACAGTTGGGTATCATCTGCATAGCAGTGAAACTTGACACTATATTGTCGAATGATCTCACCCAGGGGCAGCATATACACTGCGAACAACATCGGCGATAAGATCAAACCCTGAGGTACTCCACAAGACAGAGGCACTGGGGGGGAGGAGAAATTCCCCATCACCACCCACTGCACTCTGTCCAAGAGATAGGACTAAAACTATTTGATGACCGTACCGGCGAGTCCACAAAATTCACAGAGTCGATCAAAAAACACGACATGATCCACAGTGTCAAAAGTTGAGGAGAGATTGAGGAGCACAAGAAATGACCTGTCTCCTCTATTTCTAGCCCTAAGCAGGTCATTATGCATTCTCACTAGAGCAGTTTCAGTGCTACGTCTGGCCCGAAAACCCGACTGGAATGGCTTATAGATATCTGAGGACACCAGACGATCCTCAAGCTGCTGTGCCACCAATTTCTCAACAACCTTGCTGAAAAACGGCAGGTTGGAGATTGGACGGTCATTCGCCAGGCTGTCTGGGTCGAGGGAAGATTTCTTTAGTAGGGGCTTCACCAGTGCTTCTTTCAAGGCAACTGGGAAGACCCCCTCAGCCATCAAGCACTTGACAATCCTGGCGAACACCGGGCCAACGGCATCAGCACATCCCATTAAGAAACAACCGGTCTAGTTCACAAAAGGTGTGCTTCAACTCCAAGATCACCTTAGTCAATTCAGACACTTCCACTCACCTAAACTCCTCCCAGGCAGACTGAGTGCCTCTGAAACTCCCAACTCGACCACTGTGAGGCACCAGCCTCCCTGGCAGAATCCCCAACCGGATGGCCAACACTCTGTTGGAGAAAAACAGAGCAAACTTTTCACATAAAGTGGTTGAAAAAGCTTTTTCGGCCACAGACGGGCAGTATGTAGAAACCTGTCTACGGTCCAAAACAGCTGAGAAAGTCTGTTCCTCCCCGTAGCAATTTCCCTGGACAGAAATGCTGCCTTTTTATGGGAAATTGCCCCCTGGTACTCAACATAGTGAGAAGGCAGGGCCAGTCTGTCGGCCTACAGCCGGGTCTTCCACCAGCAACACTCCAACATCCGACCCCTAATCTTCATTACCTTGAGATCCCCCTCAAACCAAGGAGATCTCAAGTGAGAGGATCTGGGTCGTATACGGACTGGTGTGATGGCACTTAGAGCTTCAACAGCCATCCAATTATAGGTGGCCACTGCCTCTCCAGTGCCAATCACACATGCTGTGTCAACTCTAGATCAACTAATGCCAGTAGTCCCTCTGGGTCAACACCCTTTAGTAGGCGATTGCTGATCATCTCCACAGGGGATGGACTTTCGAGGGGGGGGGCCCCCAAAGCTGAACTCCACGATGCAGTGGTCAGACCAAATGACCTGATCGCTCTCAGGGTTGTCAATCTCAGGACCCAGCTGGAACACCGGATAGTGTGTGTGGCTGTGTTGATGGGTAGCAGCAGCAACCGCTTGTGACAGGCCCAGTGATTGCATCAACTGGAGGAGGTCGTAACTGAAATGCGAGAATTTTTCGTCGACCCAGGCATTGAAGTCCCCCAGGATTAAACACCTGGGGGACTCTTAACACCTGGTTGAAGATGAAGTCCACTACCTCCTGCAGGAATTCCCTTCCCACCCCTGGGGGGCGAAAAACAAGGAGAATTCGTTGCTTGCAGAAAAAAATAACTCACCATAGTAATGATGTTTTGTCTTCCTGTATTCTGACCGCCTACCCTGCCTCCCCTACAGAACCTATGGAAACGGTTGGGGCATCTGCACCTCAGTTATGTTTTTTCACCCCACTAATGGGTAGTGTATTTTTTCTTGGGCATCAGTGACCTGAGTCTTCTTTATGCCCCTGTTGGTTTCTGTTTGTTGCCCCTGGCAGTGCTTAGGTCTGGTTATAGAGTTTTTTTTTATATCTGTTGCATTAGTAGCTTCATAAGAATCTGATCAGTTACAAGAATGTACCGAGGACAGCGGTATGAAAACAGAGCTTGAGTTCAACATTCTGTGCATTTCCATAGAGTTTAACTCTTTGCTCTCCGGGCAGCTGAAACAGTTGGTCATACTGCATTTGTCAGAATACAAGACACCATTAAAAGAAACAACATTACTATGGTGAGTAGTGTTTTCTTCTCTCACAAGTGAAAATATCAGCTTCGACAAGTTCTCTCAAAGTGACACTCTCACCCTCACAGGACCGATAGCCACTTTTAAATCAGAGAAAAAGTTCTGCTCTCACCAGTACCCCTTCCAGGATCAGGAGCCTCAAAGTCAAAGGAGGGCACACAGACGAGGAATACTGGGGCCAGCACTTGCAAGGCCACCCGCTGCAAATTCCGACCGGAACAGATCTCTTAATCGCCAAGTTCAAATCTGTTGATATGGCAGTCCCACATAATGCAGCCAGCAGTTTTCGGCTCTGCCCCCCACTCGGGGAGCTTTGCCTCCCACACCCCTCATAACTAACTCCCAAGGAGGGGCAGAACACAGGGAGGGGTACAGCGTTGGGGGGGTATATCTGTTTCAGCACTGTTATAAAAAAAAAAAAAAACACTTGGGTGTGGAGAAAAGTAAAGCTGCAGGAGTCAGGAGACCGGGAACAGAACCCTGGTCTCCCAAGCTGTACTGGCCAAGCTGCTTGTGCTTTAGATCTCTCCACCACGGGACCAGCTCAGCCAGCCTCTGCACTTTTCTCCTACTTTTCCACTTCCTGCCTAGCCTATACAGCCACGGGGTTGTGGCTATTCTGCCCCTGTCGCTGTTAAAGGCAAACGTGGTTTTGGAAGCGTGCTTTAGACCGCTCTCTTCTAGCCGCGCTATTCTAACCAGGTAGGCCTTCCTGTCTATTTACTCAAGAATGTCTGCTGCTGCATCCAAGTCTGCTTCGTCCTCTCAGGAGCAGCCCTCAAGTCCCCCACTACTACTGGTTATAGTGGCCGCGTGCACCTCAGCAGAGTCCGAGGCTTCCGCCACTCTTAAGCCCATTTCTGCTGCAGGGTCTATGCAATCTGGTGGGGCCAATAAGTCGCTGCGCCTGGCCCAGGCTGTTAAGTTGGGCACCAGGGTCTCTGGCGCCCGCCCAGACATGGTAGACAAGTCGGTCATCGGACATTCCGATGTCCGCCCGACCGATCAGCTCACGTCAGGGTCTGGCATGGGCTCCAATGACGTCCAGTTGCCGGATTTCTCACAGTCTTCACCAGCTGGGTCACCCCCTCCTCTCCCTTGGAAGAGCCTCCTCTGCCCTGCCTAGATCAGCGAGGTGCAGAGGATGGGGGTCGTCTGACAGGTGACCCTTTTCCTGGCTTACCTTCGGACCTGATGTCGGATCTCCCGAGTAACTCTCTGGGCCCCTCCCCACGAGTTCCTCCAGCGGGGATGCCAGCACCGACTTCGAGCATGCCTCCCGCCAGTCCCGTTTCAGGCCTCCTCAGGGTCCTCCTTTGGGTCCCATGGCACTGCTGTCAGGGGACCCCGTCAGGTCACCCGAAGCCACATTATGTTCCTTACATTCCTCCGGGGTATACCCCCACTTACTCTTTACCAGGTTACCCAATGCATACATACTATACGCAGGGCTACCTGATACCGGAGTTTCCTTTGGGATACCCACCGGTCTACCAGCCTCCTCCACCCCGTCCACCACCTACTCGGTCTCAGTCGGACTTCTGGGCTGTTCTCCAATCCTGGTGGTCGGAGACGAAGGCTCGGCTCGTTTCAGAACTGGGTAGCCGCCCCCCCCCCCGAGAGATGTTATCCGAGTTTCGTCAGACCAGATGTCCAGGTCAACTCCTACACTGGACCCGCGTCAGTCAGCATCGGGCCTGTTGAATGGCCTTCGTCTAGGTTCATGATGGATAAAGCCTATCCTAGCCCTAGGGAGGCCTCTCATCCCGACGTCCAGTCTTCAGAGTCCTCGGATCCTTGCTCAGATTCAGACTCCGCTTCCTCTGCGGCTTTAGGGTTTGAAACTCCTCCCACAGAGGAGCCTAAGCCTAAAGAGTCCTCTAAATCCCCACCTGAGGATCCTTCTTTCGCAGACCTCTTCAAAAAAATTGTGGAGGTATACGAGTGAAAATTGGATGCACAGGATCCTATGTGCCAAAGACTAGCTGAACACCTGGACATCCAGGAGGCAGCGCCTGTCCTTACAGCTCCTTGGTTGGAGCCACATGAGGATTTGGCCTCCACCATTTGGATGATGCCTTCTTCCATACCGGCAGTAGCTAAAAAAAGCGGACAGGATGTACAGAACACCAGAGGGTAATGATCACCCGAGTGTTCACTCCAAGGTGGACTCTATAGTTATTACTGTGGCTTATGACAGATCCTCCAAGCTGAGACACATGAGCGCCTCCCCTCCTGATAAGGATTCGAGACAGCTGGATCAGATTGGGAGGAAATTCTGTTCTTCTTCCATTTTGGCCATTGTGCCTTAAACTATGTGGCGCACATGTTGGTCTACCAGAAGTCCCATTTCCGTCAGCTGGGACCTGTCATCGAGGCTATGCCAGACTCTTCAGTCCAAAACTATCTTGACTGACACTATTAGATCCCCCAAGTTCGCCTGTTGCCATTCACTGAGGACCACCTATGATGCTGTGGACTCCTCGGCCAGGGGTACTTCCACAGCAGTTTGCCTCAGGAGGTATTCCTGGCTAAGGGTGTCTGATTTGGCACCTGATGTTCAGGCAGACATCCAAGATGCTCCCTTTAGGGGTTCTGTCCTTTTCGGAGGCAACCCCCAAGAGATTATCACCAGCCTTCAGGACAAGGGCAAGGCCTTATGGTCAGTCCACACTATGTACCACCCTAGATTTAAGGCCAAACAGCCATTTTGTCACCAGGCTAAGCGGCAGACGAAGCAGCAGCAGACAGCCAGATGTAAAGCAAAACATCGGACACCTGCAACAACAGCCGCCTCTCCTGCCAAAGCTCAAAGGGCCTCCAGTGTGGCTGTCCCCAACCCTTCCTCCGTCTGTTCACTCGTGGCCCACCCCACCCCCGCCTGCTCCCCTTCCCTTGGAGGAGCCGGTGGGCGGAAGGTTTGCCAGTCACCTACCGGGGTGGGAAGCAGTCACCATGCACTTATGGGTCCTTCAGTTAATCAGACAGGGCCACACTCTGGACTTCCTTGAGAAACCCCCAGACAGGCCTCCAGGGGTATCTCATTATCGAAAGGTGCACATTCCCCTTTTAAGGGAAGAAATCAAGGCTCTTATGCAAATGGAGGCAATAGAGCTCATTCTGTCAGACCAGGTAGGAAAAGGTTATTACTCCTACTTCTTCCTGGTCCCTAAAAAGACTGGAGATTTGCATCCCATCTTGGACCTCACTGCTCCAAACCTGTATATAGAGTACAAATGGCTTAGAATACCGACCCTCCCAGGTCTGCTGCCCCTCCTACACAAGGGACAGTGGCCCTGTGCCCTGGATATGCACAATGCGTACCTGCATATCCCATTTTTTTAGGCCCATCACTGCTGCTTCAGGCTCACCTTTCTAGGGGGAGCATTACCAGTTCAAAGCCCTCCCCTTTGGCCTGTCATGGGCACCCCGGGTTTCTACCAAGTGCCTTGCAGTAGTGGCGGTAGCCCTGAGGTGCCAGGGCCACTATGTGTTCCCCTACCTCGATGACTGGCTTCTGTCAGCCCCATCGAGGGAGCAGTTGGAAATTTCCCTTTGGGCTCCCATGGCCCTTTTCACGCAAGTGGGGATTACTGTCAACCTTCCCAAGTCCCAACTTGCCCCTTCCCAACACCTCCAGTTTATTGGAGCGGTGCTGGATACGGCCCAGTGTATGACTTTCCTCCCTTTGGACAGGGCAGAAACCTTGCAGAAACAGGCTCATCTAGTAGGCTCCAGCAGGCGGGTCACAGCCAGGTCGGTGCTACGACTCCTTGGCCTTATGGTAGTAGCCATCTCCACTGTCCCTCTGGCCAGGCTGCACATGTAAATTTCGCAGTGGACACTCAGAATGCATTGGGATCAGAGGTTAGATGACCTAGACCGCATGGTCATTGTCTCCAGCTCGATGCAGTGAGACACAGGGGGGAGGGAGGTGAGAACTACTCCCTTCACAAAAGAAAGGGTCCTACAAGAGCTTGCTAAGCTCAGGGTGGATAAGGCAATGGGACCTGATGGCATACATCCCAGGGTACTTAAGGAGCTAAAGGAGGAACTAGCAGAGCCATTAGCAGAATTGTTTAGTGAGTCTCTGAGCACAGGAGAGGTCCCAGAAGACTGGAGAAGGGCTCATGTGATCCGGCTCCACAAAAGTGGTAGCAGGGAGGAGGCGGAACTAAGATCAGTCAGTCTTACCTCAGTAGTGGGCAAGATTATGGAGGCACTCCTTAAGGAAAGGATAGTGCAACACCTGGAATCCATAGGGCACAGGATCCAAGACAGCATGGGTTTACAAAGGAAGGTCCTGTCAAACTAATCTCATAGATTTCTTTGACTGGGTAACCAGAGTGGTGGACCAAGGGGGAGCAGTTGATGTCGCCTACCTTGACTTCAGCAAAGCTTTTGACACTGTTCCACATAGAAGATTGATAAATAAGCTAGGTAGGCTAGGTGGGTCAGAAGTTGGTCAACTGGGTGGCAAACTGGTTGACTGGCAGAAAACAGAAAGTGGTGGTAAATGGTATACAGTCAGAAGAGATGCAAGTCACAAGTGGGGTACTTAGGGATCAGTCCCTGGGCCAGTCCTATTCAACATCTTCATTAGTGACCTCGCAGATGGACTAGAGGGTAAGGCTTGTCTGTTTGCAGATGACACCAAGATCTGCAACAGAGTAGATGATCCAGATGGGGTGGGCAGAATGAGAAGAGATCTGGATAAACTAGCAAAATGGTCAGAAGAGTGGCAACTGGGATTTAATGCAAAGAAATGCAAAATCATGCACATAGGGAAGAAAACCTGAAGCCACTTATAGGCTGGGAGGGAGTTGCTAGCAGTCACAAAGGAAGAAAGAGACTTGGGCATCATCATCACTGATGACCTAAAATCATCCAAGCAGACCTCTAAAGCAGTAGGTAAGGCTAGGGGGTGTTAGGGTGTATTAGTAGGGAATTACAAGTCGTAAGAGGGAGGTAATAATCCCTCTGTACAAGACATTGGTTAGGCCCCATCTGGAGTACTCAGGCAGTATTGGAGCCACACCTTCACAAGGACATTAACCAAATTGAGGCAGTCCAGAGAAGGGCAACAAAATGGTGCAGGGACTGCATCAGAAGACATATGAGGACAGATTAGCAGAGCTCAATATGTATACCCTTGAGCAAAGGAGGGAGAGGTGATATGATCGAGACATTTAAACACCTTAAGGGCATAAACAAGGTGAAAGAGTCTAACATGTTTAAATATAAGAAAAATAGCAGGACAAGAGGCCACAGCATGAGATTAGAGGGAGGCCGATTAAGGGGAATGTGAAATTCTTTCACAGAAAGGGTGGTAGATGCATGGAATAGCTTACCACAAGAAGTGGTGGCTATGAATACAGTGCAGGGCTTCAAACAGGCATGGGATAGGCATAAGGGAGCAATACAAATGACTATGAATAGATAGGTCACTGACAGAGCAAAGGCCGATGGCACATTTATAAGGTAGAAAAAGAAATGGGCAGACTGGATGGGCCTTGCAGTCCTTATCTGCCGTCAACTTCTATGTTTCTATCTTCTGTGGTGGCAGGATCCCAACAACCTCACCAAGGGGCTCCCCCTTCCAGTTCCCTCCTCCCACCCAGACCCTAACTACAGACATGTTGGGGATGGGCTGGGGTGCTCACTTGGAGAACCACAGGACTCAAGGGCTGTGGTCTCAGTCGGAGCTCTCCCTGCACATAAACGTGCTGGAGATGAGGGCAGTGCTGTATGCTCTTTAAGCCATCCAGCATTTGCTTTGCCAGGGCCCACTATTAGTCCAGTCGGACAATATGTGTGTAGTCTGGTACCTCAACAAGCAAGGCGGCACTCACTCATATCCCTGCTGCAGGGAGGCGATGCGGGTGTGGAATTGGGCAGTTCTATATTGAGTTGACCTCACAGCTGTTCACATTCCAGACGTGCAGAATGTCCTAGTGGACAGTCTGAGCCGCACCAGAGTATGAGCCCATGAGTGGGAGCTAAAGCAAGAGGTGGTCAAACATATTTTCAACCTATGGGATCATCTACACCTGGATCTGTTCGCCTCCCCATACTACGCAAAACTACCCAGGTTTTACTCGCTCACTCCCGGGAATGGTGCTTTCTGGCAAGACACGCTACCCCTTGCTGGACAGGGAGGTTTTTGTACGCCTTCCCTCCCTTTCCAGTTCTGCAGAGGGCGCTGCTCAAGCTTCAAGCAGAGGGAGCTCATATGGTTCTGATCGCCCTGTATTGGCCTCGCCAAATATGGTTTCCTTTTCTTCAGTAGCTTACAGTGGAGCTTCCCGTTCCTGTACCTCTGCCACGATCGCCTGACTCAGGAGAGGGGCACATTGGTCCATCTAGGTCTGAAGTCCCTTCACCTTCATTTGTGGCACCTCATGACATAGCTGCTTTTCGCTGAGTTTCCTCCAGAGTGGCTTAGGTCCTTGTAGAGGTTAGAAAGCCTTCTACAAGGACAACATATGCCATGAAATGGAAACATTTCTGCATTTGGGCTACCTCGAAGGGTTCGGATCCTTTCGCATGCCCCGTTCCCCAGGTCGTGGAGTATCTACTGCACCTCTCTGACCTGGGCCTGAGTTGCTGTTCGCCGAAGTCCACTTGTCCGTTGTTTCTGCCTTTCACTCCTTGATGGAGGGCAAAGTTGTGGCTCAGCTGGAGGTTTCCAAAACCTTCCTGAAAGGGATCCTCCACCTGAAACCCCCGGTGCGCAGTCCTGCGCCACCTTGGGATCTCCATTTTATTTTAGAAAAACTGACCTTGCCTCCTTTTGAAGTGACTTGTAGTTGTGATATTTATCGTGGAAAGCACTCTTTTTGGTAGCAGTCACTTCTGCTTGAAGGATTTCCGTGCTATAGGCCCTGATGTGTAAGGAGCCTTATTTAATTTTTCAGAGACCAGGTGGCTCTTCATACCAATTCTCAGTTCTTGCCAAAGGTGGTTTCTGAGTTCTTGTTGAACTAGTCTATTCATTTTCCAGTGTATTACCATGAGTATTCCAGTCAGGGCGAGGCTATTCTGCATACCTCAGATGTTCACAGAATCTTGTGTTAGTATACCAACAGAACCAAGTCTGTCCAGAAATCTGACCAGCTTTTTGTTTCTCTTTTTCCGTTCTCCTGTCACTCCTTTGGAAGGTCTCCGATGAGAGAACTGGAAAGCGGGCATGGGGATCGCCCACTATATAATGTCACGCTGCTGTCGGTCACGTGATGTTGGCGGGCGGTCCTCTGTTAGCCACTGTTAGCTAAGGTTTCCGTGTGGTCCTGACGCCAGGGGGCGCCATCCTCAAAATGATTACCTACTGCAAGAGCCTCTCCCGAAGATCTACTGTTATGGTAAGTTCTTACGCAACTGTACTTTTCTAAACAGTGTCTGTCCAAGTGTATTTTCTATTACAAGAAGTATGGTAAGGAACTTCCTGGAGGGGTTAAGGACCACTGTACCAGAGGAATGGCCCCTTCTGTTGCGTGTTTCAGTGGGATTTCGGCAGCTGAGATCTGTGCTTCCATAACCTGGAGTACTGTCCACACTTTCACGAAACACTACAGTCTGGACATCGCCTCTAGGAGGCGGGCAAACTTCAGCTTAGCTGTTTTACAGGGCTTCCTTTCATAGGTCCTTTTCTCCCAGCTACCCACTCCGGTCTCCTATGCGGTACTGCCTGGGACTCATTCCTAAGGTGTGACCTGGTACAAGAGATATCCTCAAAGAAAATAGAACAGTTATGTAAGAACTTTCTCTAACAGTACATCTGTGAGAGAATCTCTTGTAGCAGGTCATGCCATCACACTCCCACCTTCCTCCTTGGTTCAGAGTCTTCTTTTTCCTGTTCTCCCTTCTCCAGCATGGTTAACCTTCTGTTTCCTATGCTCCTTCTGGTGGATCTTCCTGATTCTTCCTCAGTTCCCTCAGGAGCACGTTCTTGCTGGATGTCTCCGGTAGGGAACTGAGGAGGGCATGGGGCTGCCCACGGCTATATAGGGGTACACTGACATAGTGACGTCGCAGTGGGCAGTCCCAGATAGACTGCTAGCAAAAATGTTTCTGTGTGGTCCTGGCACCTGATGGCTGTAGTTCCTAAGGTGTGATCTGCTGCAAGAAATTCTCTTGAAGATCTACTGTTATGGTAAGTTCTTGCATAACTGTTCTTTTATTAACTCACTGAAAAACATAGCTAAGCCATTAAGAAGCTCATTCAGAAATGCTAAACCAGCAAGTTACAGAAATAGTTTTGTAACCCCCTTGTTACCTGGGGTTACTAGAATCCCAGTAAGACCTAGTGGTAGGCAGGGAAGGCAGCTTGTGAAACTCCAGTTAAATGGGTTTCACAGTGTCTCACTCTGTCCTCAGTCTTAGCTGAGACTGAGGGATGACATCACCATAGAACTATCGTAGCTGCATGAGCCACAATGGAATCTGCAGCAGGGAGTTAGAGTAGAATGTTGGGAGGTTTGAACAGTAGTCTGTAGGCAGTTGGAGTTTGGAGCTTGTTGTGAGAGGAGCACAGCAGCTCTGTGCTAGGCTCTTGGAGCCTCAGCCCTGAAATAGGGCTACACTTAGGGAAAGGTGTATGTTTCCACCTAAAGAGAGACACAGTGAGCTATTTTAAAGTGGTGGAGACCGCTGAATCGGGTCTCAGTGCCCCATCCCTGAGGGGATGGGGCAGGAAGATTTGCCTGCATTTCCAGGGGCAACCCCCTGGCTACTGCTAGTGAAGAAGCTGCCTTATTTTGTCCAAGAGTATGGGAAACAAGAAGATTTCATAATTCACCTGTGGGGCACCTGCAACCAAAGGGTGAGTGCTGCTCTTTCTAAAGGGCCCATGTTTCACCCTGGACTTGTGTTAAAGTGGGGATTGGACTACTGAAGTAGTGGGAGGCCTAGAGTAATAGGCTTATCCAAAAGTAAAAGTATGTTAAAGTCCAGCACATAGGGGAAGTCAAGACATGTAGAGGAGATGTGACATACGTCTACCCAGTAATCTACATTGCCAAGCTTTCAGAAAAGAGTTGTTTAGTTTCCAGAGAAATGGCCAGGTATGGATTGTGGGAGCTGGAGGTGGGAGACCTCCCATCTTTAGTAACCAGGTCCACCTCTACGGATTTGCTCTGTGGATTTCTACTTTGCTTCATGCACTTGGCCAGTGATGAGGGAAGTACCCAGACGTGGGATTGGAAGGAAAATTCCCTATGGGAGTTGAAGGCTCTTGGGTGGTTTGGGGAGCCACTAAATGGAAGACTGGTTCATTCCCATAATGGACCGCAGATCAAGTGGCCGGCGGGGGAGCCGGGCCAGTGGGGAAAACCCAAGTAGTGTACAAGTCGGGCTGTGCCAAAGCTGCATACAGAATCCGGGCTGTGTGCCTGGTGGGTTTAGAGCCTGAGGCTGGAAATGTGAAGAAGTGTTCTGTTGTCTCTAATCTGCATTACCAGGAATGTAGCCCCATGAGGTCCATCTATGCTTTGTTTGTTCAGTTTGGATGTGAATAAAAGCCGCACTGTAGAATCCCATTCCTGGTTTTGGACATTACAGTTATTGCTTCCTGTGTTGGATTTACTTGGGTGCCCCTGTGCGGAGTAGCCAAACCTAGGCCCCCTGTGCCGAATAACCTAGTCCTCCCCGAACCCAGTCCCCACCAGGTACTGCTGTCAGCTTCAACAGCATGCCACCTGTCGTTTTGCAAAAAAGGCAGGGGTCCGGGGGTTACAGTTTAACTCAACCTCTCCACAGCAGCTCTCTGAGAGTTCCACCCCTTCTGCACTCTTACTGCATCCCGGGCCTTTGTAAGCAAAAAGGAAGCCATACGCACCATACCATAAACAAATGCGAACACCTCATGAAACATATGAGCTGCACACAAATATAAGTGACAAAGTTGTTCAGCACAAAATTACCTTTCTAACGGTGGTATGCAGTGAATTCTTAGCAAATTTTTTTTTGTACTAGCAAAATCCCCCAAAACTTTTTTTTTTTTTTTTAATAAAAAAGGCAACATGAACCATTTTTTTTTTTTTGGGGGGGGGGGACAAGTAACTAATCTACACCAAATTATGTATCCATACATGATAAGCAGGTAGTAAAGT
Organism: Neoceratodus forsteri; assembly: GCA_016271365.2. NCBI lineage: Eukaryota > Metazoa > Chordata > Ceratodontiformes > Ceratodontidae > Neoceratodus > Neoceratodus forsteri. Next base: position 504,488,032 of record CM057455.1, read on the forward strand.
AATTATGTACTAAAAAGCAAGCTTTCTAATACAAAAAAAATGCATGTTTATCCTTTTTTATTCAAGGTGTTTTTTCGAGGCTTGATGAATAAGTCAACCATACCATAAACAAATGTCAATACCTCCTAAACTGTAAGTGATAGAGTATGAGCGGCAAAGATGTTCAGCACAAAATTACATAGAAACATAGAAATTGTCAGTAGATAAGGGCCTTCGGCCCACCTAGTCTTCCCTAGAAAATTACCTTTCTAATGGTGGTATGCAGTGAATTCTAAGCAATTCAGGTTTTTTTATACTAATCAAAATATCCAAAAAAACTGATTTTTTTTTTAATTAAAAGAACAACATAAACCATTTTTTGTGGAAAGACTGTAACAACACCAAATTATGTATCCATACATGATAAACTGGTAGTAAAGTACCCCAAGAAATACATAAATATTTTAAGCCCAAAGCTGATGCGGGAAAGTGGATGTTTTCTGCTGCCACCTACCTGTGACTTGTACTGTAGCTTGGTAAGGAAGCACAGCCTAGGGGGAAAGTTGTAGCTAGTGGCAGGTAAAGAGACTTTAGTTGAGGCTAAAGTTTGATTTTTTTTTTTTTAAATATCATCTGTCTAATTTATTTTCTGTTCTCAGTAAATGTGTAAACCTTTTGTCATACTGTAAATATATCCTGTTTGTATATACCTGTACTATCTTTTAGTAAATCTATTTTTGAGGGAACCAGTGATTACCTCATTATTGAAAAGGTAATTTTATTATGTCTGCTGGACCCTGTTTGCAGTCCATCTCTGAAATGAGTCTACCTAATTTTATTGTTTTTGACCATCCTGACCTTGAGAACAGGGCATTTTCCTTGTATAACCAGGTGGTGGCAGAGTTTTAGAAGTCCCCAACAAAACTGCTCTACAGGCTGGGATGGCCCAAAGGGCAGTTTCTGCAACACCAGCAAGCAGTTGAATATGTCTGCATATGGCGCTGCTGTTACTTCTACAGCCTCCTTGACATCCTAAGGTGTAAACTACAAGGTCCCATAGATCTATTATCTTTCAACCTTTTTAGTTTTCTGTCACCTTTTTCCCCTTTATTTTGTCCATGTTCCCTCTCCTAATTTCCCTGGCCAGGTTCTGCTCCTTCTTTGCCTTAGCCACCCACACCACCCTAGTGGCCCTTCTGGCCATCAGCTCATACTCCTCTCAATCCCTTTCACTCCTTGAGCACTTGAAATGCCTATAAGCCGCCTTCTTTCCCCTCACCACCTCCTGAACCTCCCTGGTCCACCAGCAGGGTTTACGGGCCTTACCGGATTTTTGTCTTACTCTTGCACAGGTGCTGGTAGCATCCTGCACCCCCCCTCCTGATGATGTCTCACCTACTGTCAGCGTCCATGTCTGGCCCAATCCCATTCTAATGCTTCTTAAGGATCCTTCCCATTTCCTTGAAATCCGCCCCCCTGAAGTGAGTTACCTCTGTATTTGTGCAGCCTTCTACCCCTCCTAGGTCCAGGCAGAACCAGACTGTGGCATGGTCGCTCCCTGCCAACGGGTCCCTTAGCTCCATGCCCCCAAGCTGGTCACTGTCTGCCAGGATCACAGCCAGTATCTGTGCCTCCCTGGTCGGCTACCACCACCTGCTGAGTTAGAAATGTGTCCTGAAAGACATCCAACAACCTCTCTTCCCTGGCCACCGAGGATGTCATAGTCTCCCAGTCTGCTCCTGGCATGTTAACGTCCCCCAGCACCACCACCCTTCCCCTGGCCAAACTGCAGTGTCTCCCAACATTTGCCACCAGACTGTCCTCCAGCTCTTCTGCCAGCGCAAGGGGTCTAGACACCACTCCTATTTTTACTGTCTTGCCCCCCCCACTTGTTATCAAGATGACCCAGATCGCCTCCACAGTTCCCTCCGCCTCCTCCACTCCTCCTATGCCAATGCAGTTTTTGACTATTATTGCTACCCCTCCTCCCCTTCCTTTCCCTTCCCTCCCCCTTGTACTTCCTGAACGTGGTATAACCCTCCAGGCTCAGGTCCCAGTCATGCCCTGCAGTGGCCCAGGTCTCAGTGACTGCTGCCACATCCACCTCTCCCTCAGTTAGCATCGCCTGGAGCTCAGGCATTTTATTACCCAAGCTCCTGGCATTTAGCATGACTACCTTCCACCCTTTCCGTATACTTCCATTTCCCCTGCTTGCCTTCCCATGGGGATTCCGTCTTCCCCCAGTCAGCACCTTACCAGTCGGCCTTTTCCCATATTCCTCTCCCCGGGGGGTAGAGACAGAGTCCCACCTTTATTGGACCCCCCTCAACAGCCTTTTCTCCCATCCGTCCCCCCTTCACAAGTTTAAACCCCTCCTTTCCCCAATGAACCCCTCTATTTTCAGCTTAAGGATTTCCCTTCCTTCCAAACTGAGATGGAGCCTATCTTTAGCATATAGCCCCTTATCCTCCCAGGTCCCCCCACCCCATCCCCCATTAACCCATACCCTCTGGCCCCACACCACTCCCTCAGCCACCAGTTTATCTCCCTGATCTTCCTCTTGTGTTCCCCACTAGCCCTTGCCACCGGCAGGATTTCCGAGAAGGAAATCGCGCATCCTATGTCCTGGCAGACCCTGGCAAGCTCCCTGAACCTTGCCTGTATCTCTAGCTCACTATTTCCCTCAATGTCATTGGTACACAGGTGAACCAGTATGTCCAGGGAACCTCCACAATCCTTTGCCAGCTGATATACTTCATGCTTGGCCCTGTGCACCATTAGCCCAGGAAAGCATTTTTTTCTAACCGGGCAAGCTACACCCTCCCTATCCCATTTGATACCCTTGATCGTGGAATCACCCATCAGGAGCACTCTGCCCCTTTTCCTCCATTCACCCCCCTTCCATGTCCCTCATTCTTTCTACTGGCCCCTCCCCCAGCTGGCTCCTTGCTCCTCCCCTATCTGGGTGCCACCTGCCCCCCCATTTACCTGGCCACCTCCTCCCAAGTATCCTTCTGTACCCTGCTACCCCCTGTCACTGCTCGTGTACCCCCCAAAATCTGCTAAACTTGCCTGGCTCGTCCTCCTTTGTTCCGTCTTCATTCAGCCCCTCCTTGCCTGTCATGCTGCCCTGGCCTAAACCCACAGCTCCCTTTACTGTATCCTCCTTGTACTTCTGGTCCCTCTCTTTGCTCTTTCCTCCCAACTGGTCCTTCTCCTTGCGCTGGCCTCCCTCTACCCCCTCCTCCTGCTCTGATCCGTCGCTCCCCCCAATTTCCCATGTTCCAAGTTCCCCCCTGTTCTTCCTGCTATCTGGCCCTGCTTCCTGCCCCCCACTCCCTTTTCATCTCTAACCACCCCTGTCATGGCTACATCACCCCCCTCATCCTCAAGCAGAAGAAGAGAATTGAAGCAGTTACTGAGCTTAAGGTCTGATCCACCTCGCCCCCTTGCTTCCTTCTGTCCAGCCCCAGCCATCTGCCTACTTCCCTGAGAATGTCCTTCCTTTGCCCCCCGGTAGAGTCCCAGATACCTGCCTGTTTCCTTGGTAGTGTCCTCCTTTTGGGCCCCTCTGTCAGGGTCCCTATGTGACCAAATTATACTTTCTGCCTCCTTTCCTATGCCCCGCCCCTAGTGCTTGGTGCAACCCCATGGGAGAGCCTTGCCCTATTCCCAAACCATACCTCCCCCTTCCTCCAGCTGTCTCCTAATCCCATAAACCCCCTCCCTCAGCTGTGCCAGCTGGTAGCACACTGGGCAACCGCCAAACATCCAAGCCCAGTCCAGTATCATGGCCGCCCCACACCCTGTGCACCCCACCACCCTCCCAAAGTGTCAGTGGCTTAGTAGGTAGCACACTCGCTTCTGAGGCTGGGAGATCAGAGGGCTGTGGGTTTAGTTCCCACATCTGGCACCTGGGTTAATATCCCAGTACTGACACTGTAGTGCAGCATGAGGGATACTGCACTTCTGAGTTGCTGTCTTTTGGATGAGACGTTAAACCGAGGTCCCATCTGCCTGGATTGGTGGTAGTTCAGGTGAAACATAGAAACATAGACTTTGATGGCAGATAAGGACCACTTGGCCCACCCAGTCTGCCTGTTTCCCTTCCTATTGGATAAGCTGCAGATTCTAGTTAACCAACAGCCTACTTCCTGCAACCCCCCACTACAGTTGCCTTATGTCTGTCCCATGCATGTTTGAATTCCCCCACTGTTTTAGACCCAACAACCTCCCCAGGAAGGTGGTTCCATGCATCCACCACTTTCTCCATGAAAAAAAAAATTCCTCACATTACCCCTGAGCCGTCCCCCCTCTATCTTTAAATTGTGCCCCCTTGTTCTTACACATCTCTTTTTCTGAAAGATGCTACCCTCCTGATGTCCCCCCTGTTCCTCCTTTCATCAAGGGTATACATATTAAGCTCTCTGTCTCTCTTCATATGGTTTCTGATGCAGACCCAGCACCATTTTAGTTGCCCTCCTCTGGACTGCTTCCATCCTGTCTATGTCCTTGCGTAGATGGAGTCTCCAAAACTGCACACAGTATTCCAGATGGGGTCTCACCAACTGTCTGTACAGAGGGATAACCACTTCCTTTTTCTACTTGTGATGCCTTTCTATGCATCCTAGTATCCCCTGGCTCTCCTTACTGACTTCTCATTGCTTACCCACCTTTGGGTCATCTGATATGACTACCCCAGGTCCCTTTCCATTTTGTTTTGTAGTACTTCCCTGCTGTTGTGTACTCTTCTCCTGGGTTTTTGTTTCCCAGGTGCATTACTTTGCACTTCTTTGCGTTGAATCTAAGTTGCCATATGTCAGACCATTCCTCCAACCTTGCCAAGTCCCTTCTCATCGTTTCTACCCCCCGTTGTGTATCAAGTCTGTTACAGATCTTTGTGTCATCTGCAAAGAGGTATACCTTTCCCTCCTGACCCTCTGCAATGTCACCTATAAAGATGTTAAAGAGGACTGGACCAAGTACTGAGCCCTGAGGTACCCCACTAGTAACCCCCCTTTCTTTGGGTGGATGTTAAAGATCTCATGGCACTTATCGAAAAAGAGTAGGAGAATTGCCTGGTGTCCTGGCCAAATTTCCCTCATTCACTAAAAATACCACCAACAGCTTGATCTGATTCAAGGTCAGTTAGCATTCATCTGTATCCCCCTCCCCCGGGTCGTGCCTGAAAATAGGCAGGATTTGTTTAGTGCACTTACCCGGTCAACAAAAACTAAATTAAAAAAAAAAAAAATGCTGCCCCTGATGACGTGTGGTCCCATCCCCTCAAAGTAGGTTTCTGGGTGAACCACCAGGTTCCCCACTAGTCCAAGATACACCCTAGCCACTAATCAGGTCACCAATGAGTCCCTAGATACAGTCCCACAGTAACTATAGGTACCCCCATTACTGATTACAGTACTCATGATAAACATATGGGGAAGTGTACAACCCTAAGCTCCTCTCTCCCAGCCTTTAACCCACCCCAGTCTAGAACTACATGAACTGCACCTGAAGCCTTTTCCTCCAATTGCAGGGCAGATGTTCCCCTATAAATGAGCCAAGCTCTGGGGAGGGAGGGATGTAGGAGGGTGGGATTAGGGCCTACACCCGACTCTCACGAGAGTGTATCAGCCCTGTGTCTGCCCCTCACTGCACCTCCAGGCGCTACCAGCTAAGAAAATCTTTCAAGTCTACTTACTCTCGCAGCCTCCAGCTAGAAGCTTCTTCCCCCTTCGCCTCTAACTGAAGACTGCAATCTTCCAGAGAGTGTAATCTGCACCACCTCCACTGCAAAACTGAGACACTCCCAGCTCCCTCAATTTAAAGTCAAAACACAGTTACCTGAAGCAGTTTACAGCCTCTACAGAATCTTCCAGAATATAGTCTGCACCACCCCCACTGCAAAACTGAGACACTCCCAGCTCCCTCAATTTAAAGTCAGAACACAATTACCTGAACCAGCTTACAGCCTCCACAGAATCTTCCAGAGAGTATTGTCTGCACCACCCCCACTGCAAAACTGAGACACTCCCAGCTCCCTCAATTTAAAGTCAGAACGCAATAACCTGAAGCAGCTTACAGCCTCCACAAAATCTTCTAGAGAGTATCGTCTGCACCACCTCCACTGCAAAACTGAGACACTCCCAGCTCCCTCAATTTAAAGTCAGAACACAATTACCTGAAGCAGCTTACAGCGTCTTCATGTAGGTACTCTTCCCTGCCCCCACCACCAGCTTCCTTTATAATCTGTGAATGCTCTTCTCTTCACTCTTATCGTGTTCTTTACTTCCGCAGTGAACTACATTGTGCTTCTGCCTCTTTTTCTCTTTGATATCCTTCCAGCTGAGCTTTCTGCTGCCTGTAGTATGATTTTTTTTTAAATGCTTCACGTTTTCCCTCCACCCCATTTATCAGCCTTATTCTCTCCCTGTTTTTTTTCTCAAAATCCCCTTCATCCTGTCAAAATGTGCTTTCTTGAAATCTCATACTTTTACTGTGCTTGCCACTTTTTGGTCCCCATTTGGACCTCCAACCCCTCTGTTTTGTGGCTGATAAATCCTAGTGGTTCCTGAACTACCATATTTTGGATTTTCTCACTGTTTATGAGTACCAGATCTAGCAGGGCCTTTTTTCTTGTGTTCTGGACCAGTTGAATTAGGAATGCATCTGTCAGGAGCTGGTTCCTAGTGCTTGCCATGATTGTAACGTTCCATTCAACATCTGACATGTTAAAATCCCTTACTGCTACCCCATCATTAATTTCCTTTCCCTCTTTAGCCTCTCCCCTAGTTCTTTCTTCATCGCCTGGTGGTCTGTAGACCACCCCAATCCATTTCCCATTCCCTGTTGATGCTAGTACCCACCCTCAAGGTTTGCAGCTTTTCTGAGTCCCTCCAGCTGCCAATTTCCATTGCCTCTGTTCCCCTTTAATGTATAGGGCGACTTCCCCTTTTCTACTTCAGCTTCCTGTTTGGGGGACAGGACCTATGAGGAGAGGCTCGAAGAGCTAAATATGTACACATTGGAAGAGAGAAGGGACCGGGGGGACATGATAGAGGTCTTCAGGTACATGAAGAGGGTAAATAGGGGAGGAACAGTCAGGGTGCTTCGAAGGAAGGAGGAAGGGGCCACTAGAGGGCATGGGTGGAAGCTGGAGGGAAGATTCAGGGAGAAAGGAGGAGGTGCTACTTCACTGAGAGGGTGGTGGAGCCATGGAATGCACTACCTAGGGGCTGGTGGAGGCAGAGACAGTGGAGGGTTCAAGAGGGTGGGACAGGTACAGGGGAAGGGTTCAGGAAGCAAAATCCAATGCAGCAAGAATATCCGGAACTGGGAAAGGAGAAGCCAGAGAAGGCGAGGGGGACAGCAAGGTCAGCACCCAGAGTGGGGGCTGACCAAACGAGCAGACACGAAAGACCGTTAGGCCTATTCTGCTGGCATTTTAGTATGTTAGTATGTCCTTCAGTTATAGTGTGAATAATTTATTTAATATTTATATATTTGAAAAGTTTTACCAGAAAAGGCATACTGAGCTAAAATAGCTAATTTCCAGATGCATCTTGGTGGAGGGGGAATGGGTAAATACAATTGGTGTATTATACATAACAAAGATACAAACGTGAACTTCATACCATGAATTAAATAATAGTGAAAAGATATGTACAGTTGAAATTATGCGTACAGGCAAACCACATATGAAATAAATATTAAATTCCCAAAACTAGGCATGGGAGGCAAGTCGGAAAGGAAGGTGAGGAGAGGGGTTAGATAAAGAAGGGGGAGGCAAACCTTTGTCCCTCTGCGATGCAAATCCTACAAGGGCCAGACACTGCACAGTGCACACCCAGACCATGTCCTGGTTTCCAGGCCTGCAAAGAGAGAGAGACAGGGTAGCAAGGGAGAGGCAAACCTTTGTCCCTCTGTGATGCAAACCCCACAAGGACCAGACACGGCTGGATGCACACCCAGTCCATGCTCTGGTTTGCAGGCCTGCTATGAGAAAGTTAGGAGTGGAGATGGGCAGGGAGTAGAAATAATCCGATTAGGAGGGAGAAAGTGGGGAGGGGAAGGGCTATGATTTAGAGCCTTTACAGGGAGGGTGGGATGTGTGGTCAAGGGGATGGAGGAGAGAGAGCGCATAGGAGGATTGGGAGAGAAAGGGATTGGGGGAGAGTGCAAGATTAGGAAGTAGGTGTATGGAGACGATAAAAATAGCAGGGGTCATTGGAGGAGGAGAAGGAGTAAGAAAGGGCTAGGTAAGGAGGTTGTGCGAGCTGCAGTATTTTAGTAAGACGGGTGAGGGGGGAAGGTCAGAGGGGATAGGGGAGGTAGAGGATTACAGAAAAAAAGGGTCTGGGGTTAGGGGGAAGTAGGGGGCTGGGGGGGAGGAAAGGGGGCAGGGGAGAACTATGGGAGGAGTAGAGGGGATAGAGAACAGTGATATGGGGCTGGGGTAAGGGGGGAAGCAAGGGGACTAAGGGGAGATCCAGGGAGAGTGGTGGAGAGAGAAGGATAATATTAATGCAAAAAGTGGGTATCATGTTATGGTCATGTCCCACTCGTGGTTTGAGGTTGCCCATGTCTCGGTGACAGCCGCCAGGTCAAGCTTCCCTTCTATGACCATCGCCTTCAGCTCCAACATTTTGTTGCCAAGACTCCTTGTGTTTGTGCATATCATACTCACGACAACTGATCCCAACCCCCTTCTTTTCATTTACCCTTTGTGTGATTGCCTCTATACTAAAGTTTGGTGAGGGAGGCTGGCCAGGCCGCCCAGGTAGTGACATGAGTTAAATTCCCTGCCATGCTGACCCCTCCCCAACCCAGTGTCCTCCTGCCTACCTCTTTGGGATGTAAACTGTCCCCTTTAAACCGCCTCTGATCCCTACAGGTCAGGCCTCAGTCCCTGAGGAACCAAAATCTCTGCTCCCTGCACCATTCCTTAGCCATGTGTTGAAATAGAACACATGGAACTGTTCTCTACCATTCAGGGGTGGCTACAGTAGCACCTCAGAGAAGGTTATGCTGCCCCTGCTTTCACCTTCGCTACCTTCCCCAGAACATGGAAGTGTGACTTTGCATGTTCTATGCACCTCCTGCTCAGATTGTTCATGCCCACTGTACAGTTAGATCTAACCTTCCTTCCCTCTCTCCCGTGAGTTCCACACTCTGGGTAGGAGTCGTCTGCTGTTCTAGAAAAGCAGCATATCACTTCTTTACCATAAAGTGTAAGAACCAAGTCCCTTCCATGCCTCTGACAGTTAACTCCCTCACTGCATGTACATTTCCCCCCTTTGGGGCTGTCCGGCAGTGGCTGCCTGTTAGAAGTACTGGTCCATTCCTTCCTCGATGGAGGTAGACTGGGATTCCTCCTGTTGTAGTAGGATAAATCTGTTACTTATGCGCAGCCTCAGTTCCACAGGCATAGACTTACATCCTTAATTCTTCTCTTCCTCCCACCCATCATTGTCTAGCTTCCTTCTCTGACTTGTGTTGGCTGTGGAGGTGGCTGCAACAGTAGTGCCCAAGAGGCTATAGCTCACAAGCAGCATATTTCAGCCAATGCAGCTTCCAGGTCTGCCCTCATGGCCAGGAACCTCTACAGTTGAGACGGATGTTGAACTCCCAGAGCACCCTCTGGTTCACCGCTGTCCTACACCCCTGCACTCCCTCCACATCCCTCCAAAGTATCTCCCTGCATCCTTTTGTTTCTTCAAAATCTATAAGGAGTTTTGAGAAATTAGTAGGTTACCTGTCCTCTTACAGCATACAGCCTGTCCATAGTATAATGGGTCCTGGTCAATACAGCGCAAGCAAAAATGCATGGTCAGTTCTCGCACAGACAAAACACCAACAGCAAAAAATAGCGCATCAGCAGTACAGCATGAATGGATGACTGTGTCGGGGGGCAGATTTACTATTACAAAGCCCAGGAAGACATAACTCGGGAGGGGGAAGTTGGAGGGCAGATTTTCTGTTACAAACTCGGGGCACAGCTTGGTGGGGAGAAAGTCGGGGAATTAACTATTACTTATCCCAGAGGATGACAGCCGGGGCGGGATTTATTGGTACTAACTCGGGAGGGTGACAGTCTGAGAGGGCGTGATAACATCCCTATGTTATTTTGTCCCATTCGCTGTTTTTCTTGATGCTGTTTTAACGGCGCTGTTATTGTGACGTGATTATTCCCATGCTAAGTTGACTGGATACCCAGTATGACATGTTGTGCTACCCTGGATTTTTTTTTTCCACAGGAACCTCCTTACAAAACCCCTTTAAAGTTACTTTTAATCTCCTTCCTGCTCTCTAACCTTACATCTGCTGTTGTACTTTACTTGTGGTATCCTCATTCTTCCTTGGTGCCTCTTCTTCCCATCTCCAACTATCAAAGACTCCTGCAGTCCTGTGATTTTCCTGTGGATGGCCTGCAGACCCTCCTATTCAGACACCACTCTCCTGCTCAGGGGCACTCATGGGATAAGACACTTGGGTCAGAGTATTTCTGTGCCTCTCCTCCTTTTTATTGATGCTCCTTTCTTTTCACATGATTGGCTGGTGCCAATCACATGACCAGTAAAATGTATTTATTTATTTCAAATTTGGTTTCTGGGAAAGGCACACTGAACCGAGGCTCATTTCCAGGTGCAGCACAGGGGTAGGGCAACAGATGGTGAGACTGGGTATAGAACATGACAAAAATACAAATAATTAAAGCATAATGAGCTTGGGTGGTTAACAGACAACACTGCAGGATGCATCACAGTGTAAGGCAGTTTAAAATTTAAGCAAGTGACATCACATTTGTAATAGTTGGGATCTAGTGGCCAATTGGCCTTTACCCTCGGTATTATACTGTTGAAGAGATAGTTAGGAGAGGGGTACATGTAGGGACATGAGCAAGGGGGAGGGGAGGAGGCGTAAGTGCTGTTTGAGGGTGGAGTAGGAGGGAAGGTTCCGGAGTTGGGGAGCCTGAAGTTTCCATAAAGGTAGGAATCTGTAGAAGAAGGCAGCTTTGCCAGCAGACAGTAAGGGGCGGGGAAGGAAGAAGATGTTGGCATCCCTGTTGAGTAGGCCATAGGGTGAGTTGGCTACTGGGGAGCGCATATCTAATGGGTAGGGTGGAAGTAGGCTGAATCAGAATTCGGCTGTGAGAGAGAGAGAGAATGGGTAGTGCGTCTGTGTGATAGGGGCATGAGACTGAGGGAGGAGTAAAGATGGCAGTGATGCATTCTGTTGGGGGAGTTTGAAGCAAATCAGCAGAAGGAATTTAGCATGGTGTCTAAGTGGGAGAGCGAGGAGACTGGTGCTGAGCTGTAGATGACATTAGCATAGTCAGAAATTGGAGTTGTCTTTGCGATTAGTTCAAGACTGGTGGAGAGAGGGAAGGAGTCTTTACTTTGGTACAGAATGCCAAGTTTAGGGTGGAGCTTAGAGGTGATGGCATCTATATGAGTAGAGAAATTAAGGTGGGGATCAAGCGAGACCTCTAGGTATTTGTATGCCGAGACATCATCTAGAATCAAACTGTCCAGAATGGTGAAAGCTGGGGGGGGGGGGTTATTGCCAGTTTTGGGGATGATCCGAAGATCATGGAAATGGTTTTGGAGGTGTTTATTTTTAATTGTTTTTTTGGGGAACCAGGATTGCATCTTAAGTAGGTCTCTGAGTAGGGAGTAGACATCCGAGACGGTTGGCCCAGAGACAAGCAAAATGGTGTCATCCGCATACGTATGTATTCGGTAGCTGGACCATATTGAAAGGAGGTCATTTATGAAGGCTGAGAAAAGGATGGGGCCAAGGATAGACCCTGGTGGTATTCCTACTAGAATGCGGAGGGGGAGGATGAGGAGTTACCCACCCTAACTGACTGCTGTCTGTTCTCTAGGTAAGCTATGCAGCAAGCTACTGAGAGGGGTGCTAGGCCAGCTGCACCTTGCTTGGTGAGGAGGAGGGGTGAGAGACCAAGTCAGAAGCCTTAGCCAGGTCCACGAAGATGGCAGCTGTCAAGTCGCCTTGGTCCATGGCTGAGTGGATGTGTTCTGTGGCTTGCAGGAGGGATAAGATTGTGGAATGGTGCTTACATAAGCCAGATTGGAATCGGGTTAGGAAGCAGGTGGAGGTTAGATACTCTGCCACTCTAGAGTGAACTAAGGTTTCTTGCAGTTTGGCTAGGGCAGGGAGGAGGGAGATTAGGTGGTAATTACCAGGTACCGCGGGATCACCACCTTTGTGGAGAAGAATCACTGTAGCAATTTTCCAGGCTTGGAAGACTTTAACAGAGGAGGAGAGATTTAGGATATGGGCTAGTGGAGCAGCAATTTTGGGAGCAGAAATTTGAAGGAGTTTGGGTTGTATCCCATCTTGGCTGGATTTGTTGGCATTTAAAGATGAGAGCGTGTATAAGGCTTCTTGAGGTGTAACAAGTGAGAATAGGAAGGTATTATGTGAGGCGTTCGGGGTATGATGGGGGGATGGTGGAGTGGTCGAGAAGGGCACATGTTGTAAAGAACTTATTCAGAATGTCAGGAACACATATAGGGTCCAAGATAGATTGGCTGTTGTGTTTTGATTGGGATTGTTGCTTGAGCGCGGGGCGGCAATCAAGGAATGGATAGTCTTCCCAAAGGAGGCGGTGTTTGTGGTTTGCAGGTTCTTTTTAAAGTATTCAGCTTTAGCATGACGGATTGCCCTTGGTGCAGGCGTTCCTGAGGGATTTGTATTCTTGCCATACTTGCAGGGACAGGGAGGATCTGTAGCGTGACCAGGCACTGTCATGGGCCCTGCATTGGTTTATCAGTTCTGGAGAGATCCAGGAGTGATGAAGTTTCTTTACTCTGGTTTTGACCAGGGTGGCGTGAGAGTCCCAGATCTGGATAAGTGTGGATATGAATCTGGCAACGACAGAGTCCACGTTAGGAGCAGAGTAGCGTGGGGTCCAATCTGCTGTGCTTGGGTTATGTTGGAGGGCATCAGTGTTTATTAAGTGGAGTTGGCAGATGCTTATGTATTTGGGTGCTGATTGAGGAAGAGGAGTTTTCCTGACACAGTACGTGACAGTGATCCCTTAGGGCATCAGATAGTACTCCAGCAGAGGTGATTCTATGAGGTTGAGTGGAAAGGATCTAATCTATGAGTAGTCTGGTAGTCTTAGAGCCACAGCCGTGGTTCTCTGACAAACCCGACCTGTCAGACTGCCACCCGCAGTCCAGGTCTGAAGCTACCAGCCCTTCACAGAAACCCAGGTACTCTGAGAGCCACAGCTGTGGTTCTTTGACGAACCCGACCTGCCAGACTGTCACTCGCAGTCCAGGTCTGAAGCCACCAGCCCCTCACAGAAACGCAGGTAGTCTGAGAGCCACAGCCGTGGTTCTCTGATGAACCCGACCTGCCAGACTGCCACCCGCAGTCCAGGTCTGAAGCCACCAGCCCCTCACAGAAACGCAGGTACGGACTTGCCGTCAGGGACTGATTACCTCCAGGAAGGGAGCCCTAGCTGCCAATTTTTGCTTTCTTTACATGAGGTCAGCTGTCTCTGGGTTTAAATCCAGAATCTTCTACTGCTGTGGCCTACTGGCTGCAGTCAGCCCCAGGAGCACTCCGATTGGCTCCATATAGCTCTGCACTGTTAATGTTTGATTATATTGTGCTAGATTATGTTTTCTGTTAAAACTGTCTTGTTTGTATTTTATAGCTGAAGTTTTCTGATTTAATGTAAGCGCCTGTATTGTGTTCCTCATAAGACCAGTAGCGATCTCAGATCAGGCCTTTGAAACCCCCCTCTTCACCTTTTTACGCTAGTATTGTGTTTTAATAGCCCTGTTATTGCTCACTCACACTTGAGCACCTTGCCTAACATCTTGGTCTGCAACCCCCGTTTAAAACAGTCTGCATTTCTTTTAAGCTCCAGGAGCAGCCCCACCCCCTCTGACTTTCTTATTTAATTCTCTTCTGCCTTCTTCTTCCAGGTAGTCTGAGAGCCACAGCCGTGGTTCTCTGATGAACCCGACCTGCCAGACTGCCACCCGCAGTCCAGATCTGAAGCCACCAGCCCCTCACAGAAGCGCAGTGCGGACTTGCCTCAGGGACTGATTACCTCCAGGAAGGGATCCTAGCTGCCACTTTTTCACGCCCCCCACCCATTCCTGATTAAATACACATAAACCCTGCCCGGCTTTCTAGCTCACTCCTCTCTAGCTCCCCCGATCCTTTTTCCACTATGTGTGTGTCAAATCGTGGATCCTGTTCTGGTCCTTCTATCTCATATCGCATGCCCAATATATGCCACCTTAAGCCTTTATTACTGTGGATACTAATCTGAACTGCTCTGTAGCTAGTTCCTGTCCCTGCTTGGATATATGCCTTTTCAACTCCCCAGTTCTTCAACACTATTTTCATATTACCTTTAACGCTGGCACACGAAATGAATCACCACCTCAGCTTATGACTTCCGCCAACATCATAGACGCGTCACCTCTACAGATAGCAGTCAGAGTACTCGTCTCTGCCACCCTTAGTGGGAAGGAAAAAAATGTTGGGGTGCGCCCCCAGGTGATGGCCCTGGCAGCGTAAAGGAGTTACCAGTACGAAGCTTACTATTGCCACTCTAAGAAAACTTTTACTCCTTCTTCTCCTGTGCTCAGGAAATGTGGAGCTCAATCCGAGGCCACCAGCTGCTATCACATCGCCCTCTGACCTTGCCACACTGAAAGGCATGACTTTCCTCCACATTAATGTATGCAGTCTGTTAAAAAAGTTCTCCATGATCCAGGCCTGGGTCCTTTATACTCAACCAGACATCCTAGTGGTTTCAGAAACCTGGCGTAGACCGGCCACCTCCGACAGGGAAGTCAATATCCCTAACTATTTACTAGTTAGAGCAGACAGATAGACACTCCGAGGTGGAGGGGTTGCCATCTATGTCAAGGATAGGTAAATAGCATCCTGTCTGAGTGCTTTATCTGTTGTAAATGCTTATGAATGTCTTTCTCTTTAAGTCACCATCTCGTACACTTCAACATTATGTATCACAGGGTGCTATAGACCTCCTTCTGCCGATCTACAATCGTTATCTCATCTGAGTAATATCATCGAATAACAGTCCTCAGAAATAATTATTCTTGGGGATCTTAATTTAGACTGGCTCCTCTCGTAGCTTTCTTTGACACCCATGGATTATCGCAACTCATTGTCAAACCAACACGAGTAAATAAAAAGAACGTGGATAACAGCTCCCTGCTAGATGTTATCCTAGTGAATAAACCACATCTCTTCTCCTTTGCCGGCACCTTCTTCAGTGATATCAGTGATCACTCATTTATGGCTTGCATAAGATCAAGCAACAAACCTACTACTTCACCGAAGTCTGCTGCCAAGAGATCTAGATGGAACTTTGATCTCACTGCCTACATAAACAAACTGAAACACTCCTTGTGTTAGCAAGAGTTCCATTTGGCAAAAAAACACGCAATCAGCATTCGACATATTTAGCAAAATTATCCTGGACGCCCTAAATAAATATGCTCCTGTAGTTAAGGTGCGAATAGCGAAAAATGCATGTAGATGGTTCACACCATTAATAAAATCTGCATTGACTGAAACAGATAACCTATGGAAAAAAGCACGCAAAACGAAATCTGCTGCGGACTGGTGCAAGTTGAGAAGGGCACGAAACTCTTGTACTAGAATGGTTAGAGATACAAACGCTGCATACTATCATTCTGAATTTCTCTCTGCCTCCAAAAACCCTACAAAGTTTTGGAAAATCGTCAAGGACTTGTCTGGTCACACGTCCTGTGGCTCACTACCTGATGAAATCTCCTTAAATAATAACACCATTAGTGACAGACTGGAAGTTCTGGATGCCTTCAATAATCACTTTGCGACTGCAGGCTTAGCCTTCGACAATTCCCCAGCGAATTTGATACGCTCTCAGGTGGATAATCAAGGTGCAGATCCTAGCGTCACCGATTCAGTCTTCTCCTTGCATCCTACTACTCTGAAAGAAGTTGAAGAGCTATTGCTAAAACTGGATGTAAAAAAAAAGTGCTGGTGCGGATACCCTCGACCCATATATTTTGAAGGTGGCCATCCATGTGTTAGTTGTGCCCATAACCCATTTATTTAACCTATCATTAACTCAAGGATCTATTCCTTCAATATGAAAAACAGCGCACATCATACCCCTGTTCAAGTCCGGAAATCCCTGTGATCTAAATAATTACAGACCAATTTCGATTCTCCCGGTCTTGTCAAATTTACTGGAAAAAGTCGTAAGTAACCAGCTGAGGCAGTATCTAGAAGCTAATAACCTGCTTAATCCAGTCCAATCAGGGTTTAGAGCTAAACATAGTACCATCACAGCACTTGCCAAAGTGACTAATGTCTGGCAAAGAGAGCTAGACAACAGGAATTACACCTGCACCATATTCTTGGACCTGAGCAAGGCCTTCGACACTGTCGACCATTCTCTGCGACTCTCTTCCCTGACCTCACTAGGTGCTGACCCATTATCTTTACAGTGGTTCAACAACTACCTCTCTGATCGTTTCCAGCAGGCGAAAGCGGAAGGAGATCTCTCAACTCTCAAACCTCTCCTAAGAGGTGTTCCCCAGGGTTCTATCTTATGACCGATCTTATTTGCAATATACATCAACAGTATTGATGAAAGTATAACTAAGGCCAACATTCATCTGTTTGCAGATGACACAGTTCTTTACGTAAGCCACTCGTCATTAGTCTGTATGTAATGACCTTCGGTCTGAGTTCAACCTGCTGCAACACCAACTCCTAAATAGAAAACTATTACTTAATGCCAAGAAAACAAAAAGCGATGCTCTTTTCTCCCTCTGCCCAAATGGTAAATTCAGCCCTATCAGATCCTGTGCGCAGATTACTACAATTCTTGGCGAGAAATTAGAATTTGTCCCTAAATTCAAATACCTGGGAGTATGGCTGGACCATAGGCTCTCCTTTATAGAGCATGTTGAAGAATTACTCAAAAGATTATGACAGAGACGTGGCCTGTTCTTTAGTATAGCCTGCTTCTTAACTAGAGATGCCAAACTACAGCTGGTACAATTAACCTTTCTATCCTTGATAGATTATGCTGACATCCTCTACAATCACTGTCCCATTTCCTACCTCACCAAACTTGACACGTTATATCATAGAGCTTTGAGGTTCATCACAGGTCTGCCTTATTCCACTCACCACTGCTCCCTATATCAATCAGTGGGGTGGAGTTCTCTTCAGTTCAGGCATGATAAAAATGCAACCTTATGGACCCTGAGAACCATCTCCAAAAAACTGCCCCAATACATTACAGACTGTCTTGCTATAAAACCAGTAGGCAATTAAGCCCTGAGAAGTTGCAAATCTCTCATACTGATGGTTCCCAAAGTTAACTGTCGCTTTGGGAGGGCTGCTATAAGCTTTACAGTGTCCTCCTTGTGGAATAAATTGCAACAAAAAACTGAAACTGAGGTCACCCATTGGCATCTCATCTTTCAAGCTCTTATATTCACGTCTCACAAATTATCAGTGCAATTGTTTCCCATGACCATGAATTGTCATCATGCTAACCTGTACCATTTAACCATGAACAAATTACTTCTAGTGCTTGTCTCTTCCCTGCCCTGGTCTGTCATCATGCTTTCATGCAACACCTTGATGCCTCTGTCCTCCCTTTGATACTGGTCTATCTTCCCGTATTCTCCAGCCTTCTTTTCACAACTCTGTACTGCACTCATCCACAATCTACACGCAGTCATACTATAAAAGTCCTAACTCCCCTTTCCCTCTCCCCATAGGCCCCCACCACCACATCAGTTCTACCGACCTATCCTTGAGACTTCACTTCTCAATGTTTATCCTTCGCTTACATATTACATACCCTCCTGGTACCCCATCTGCCATTAGTTGGTGGTTCTCCAAGCCATTTTCATGGCTAGTACTAGTGACTGCCCCTGGTAAATGAACTAACTGGTACTTCTATACAGAGAACATGGTGTATATACAGTTGCATGGTTCAATGGTAGACCTGCCCCCTTGTATTTGAATCCTCCTCTGTTATGGCTTGCCTTGTTTTCCTTTTATCATTTGACTTCCCTATTACTGCACCATTATGTTTGTGTTTATATAGTTATTTACATGTATTTATATGTTTTTATGATGGATGTTACCCGACCCTGTTCTAACCAGGTCCATCTTGTAAAAGAGCTCTGCTCAATGATGTTCGCCTGGATAAATAAAGATTTTGATTGATTGATGAGTGAGTGGTTTGGAAAATGGAGGTTGTAATGGGTGGGTTCCTTGATCAGTTGGGTGAGGTTTAGGGCTTCAATTGTGGTGAGGGAGGATTTAGAGGAAGGGCAATACAGTATATGCAGTCCATGATGCTTTGCATTGTGTGGGCATGTGTGATTTTGTATTTTCTTGAAACTTGGCTTCCCAGCCAAATGCCCTTTGGAGTAACCCCTGCCTCAGTGTTTGCGCACAGAGGTTCTTTGTCT
This sequence comes from Neoceratodus forsteri, assembly GCA_016271365.2. NCBI lineage: Eukaryota > Metazoa > Chordata > Ceratodontiformes > Ceratodontidae > Neoceratodus > Neoceratodus forsteri. The sequence continues at coordinate 504,506,523 of CM057455.1, forward strand.
TTTTTAAATAGTTTATTTTAATGGGTTCACCACAATATAACCCAGACAGACCGTCTTAGGGTAGCTGGTTCATTCCACTGGGGTGTCAAACAGACGAGGCATACTGATGAGTCCTGGTAGGATGAAACACATGTCTATGTCATCTGTTAGCACCCTTTGCAAACTGTGTGAGAGGCCCTTCGGCACCATGCAATTCTGCTTAAAGTTGAACCAGCATAACATTCTGTGGTGATTTGCATATGCAGTCCATGATGCTTTGCATTGTGTGGGCATGTGTGACAGTGTCTACTGACCTATCCTCATTAGAAATGTTCTAGTTGCTTCCTTGCTCTGGTAGCAAGCTCACGGTTTAACTGAAGTGAAGTGTAAATGCAGACAACTGCTTCACTACTGCCCAAGCCCAATGCACTAGTTAGCAGCTATCCTCCCTCACCCAGCTAATTGTAGGGACAATTTTCACTTACCTTCCTCCAAACTCAGGCGAGTACTTTATCTGCTATGATATTGGGGTGTATCTCATACACCCCTTGGTACTTTCCTGGCTTGATCTTTGCCAGGTATATTCATTACCAGGACAGGGTTGATGTCTAAATGGTTGCATTGTGACTAATCCTGATGTAATGGGTCCCCCCAATGAGGACTCTTCCCCCAGCCAGGGGTCCTTTGATAAACACTGAAGCAATTACTTCAGCATCTTCACCATCACTTCTGGCCATCTCCCATGTTCTCCCACCCCCACTCTACCCCTGGTTTTACCTTCCTCCTTCTTTCTACTGTATGTACTGAAAGAAGGCTGTGATGTCTGCAGCTCCTGCTGATATCCTTGTTTCCAGACCTTCCTTTGGTGCCTTAATTCTAGTTTTGCAGTCCCTCAGTAATGCTCTGTATTCCTCTGTTGCCTGGAAGAAACCTTTTCCTTTCCAGCAGTCATTAGACCTTCTTTTTATTCAGAATTAGTTGTCTTAGGTCCCTGTTGAGTCAGGGTGCCACTTTTCAGCCATTATTCCCTTATTGTTTATAGGAACACAGACATCTGCAGATGCCTCAAGCACTTTCTTTAATTATAACCTCATCTACATGTTCCTAAAGTTACTAGTCTTGGTGCCTAAGCGGTCCTTGCATCCCATTGGTTCTTTCACATTTACATTGGAAATGGCCCCATCTCCACTGCTAAGAACAGGGTCAGTGGTGGCCTCAAACCTCTTCTAGCAAACAAAACCTGCTCATTCTCACAAGACAACTAGGTAGCAAGTTGCGGACCTTTGTCCCCTCCCTCCCTCCCCCAGAAGACAAGCAGTCGTAGGACGCTCAAGTCTTCTCCCCGACCGCCTTTCCAAAGCACCCTGGGCTCACTCCCGAACCCAGGTCGCTGGCGTCACAAGCGGAAACCCAACCTCTGTGCCGGTGGGCTGGCCTGTAAATAATATTTTGTTGGGTTTCAGAAATATATAACAGACATCCTAATATTTTTGTTTATTTTATTTTTATTTAATGTTATTGACCTGGTGAGTGCACTGGCAGCGAGTGCTTTTTTAAGGCACGACCTGGGTACAGCAGCACAGGCAATGGAGGAAGTACAGTATGTCAATAGAGGATACATAAAAGAAACAGTGGTGTAGTAGTATACATGAATTCGATATATGTACAAGTTTGAGAAAGGGGATGGACATTTTGGAGCTTTATCATGGAGTTACATACACTGGATTGAAAGAAACCAGGCAGGTAGCATTGCTGTTGTATGTGAGGTTGGAGTCACTATAGAGAGAGAAAGAGAAAGTTGGAGAGGGAGAGGGGAAGGGAGAAAAAGTATGCAAAGTGCCTTCATGTCAGCACTGCACTGAAACAGCTGTCATAGACAGCTCCATCTCCCTGCAACAAGTAGCAGCTGGGAGCCCACCCCAGCGTGCTCATGTCCCCCGCGCACACTGTATGGCGCGATGGGGGGTTCTCTAGCGGCTCCTCTGCGCTCCCCCCCCCCCAACAGAGTTCCAGGTGCCACTCTGGGAGCCCACCCCAGCATGGCAACAGTCCGTAAGGCTGACGATGGTCTGCACCGGAAGACATATGAAGAGAGACGAAAGGAGCTTAATATGTATAGCCTCGAGGAAAGGAGGGAGAGGGGGGACATGATAGAAACGTTCAAGTACCTCAAGGGAATCAACAAAGTCCAAGAGGGTAGCATCTTTCAAAAAAAGAGATGTGCAAGAACAAGAGGGCACAATTTGAAGATGGGGGGGGGGCAGCTCAGAGGTAATTTAAGGAAGTATTTTTCACAGAGAGGGTTGTGGATGCATGGAGCGGCCTTCCGGAGGAGACTGTGGAGTCAAAATCAGTGGTGGAATTCAAGCATGCATGGGACAGTCATAAGGCAATTCTAAGGGGTGGGGGTAGGAAGAAGTAGGCTGCTGGTTAACTAGGATCTGCAGCTTATCCAGTAGGTAGGGAAATGGGCAGACTGGGTGGGCCAAGTGGTCCTTATCTGCCGTCAAATTCTATGTTTCTGTGGTGCCCAATCCCCATCGGCTCTACTGTATCTACCCCCCTTCCCCACAGACTTCCAGGTGCTACTCTGGGAGCCCACCCCAGCATGGCAACAGTCCGTATCACCAACTGGGGTGCCCAATCCCCCGTCGGCTCCACTGCCCCCCCAAACAGCCTTCCAGCTGCCACGCTGGGAGCCCACCCCAGCGTGGCAAAACTCCTGCGTCGTCTTTACAAAAAAGTGCCCTGTAAGAAAAAACTGTCCCTCACTGACTGTGTTGACCCACTCACGCCCACCCTCTGCGCACCTTGCCTCCCCACACCCCCACCTCACTCCATACTTACCTCCAGAGTCTGGCGTGACGATCTTTGGTGGACCAGGAACACGTCTGCACTCTTCAAAGCTGCCCGCGAACTGAGGAAATGCGGTAAGCTGCATAATGGAATAAATAGGTTTTTCAACTTTGATGCATATCTCAGGCATTTTAGAAATTTTTCACCACATTTTCAACATGGGTTCTTGGGACCCCACCTCATAGAATTCTGGCACTGTCATTTTGTTATTCGGTCCCGAAAGGTGATTTCGCGGTCACTGCGTGGAACTACTTTTCGGGACCGATTTACGAAAGGACAGTGTCACAGTTCATGAGGTAGGCCCCCAAAACCCTATGTTGAAAATTTGGTGAAAATCCCTCACCCTCTGAGCCCATAGCCTACTGGCTAATAGCCTTAAGGATTGCGGGCCACCCTCATAGTACTTCTGGCGCAGGAAAAGGAGCTTTTGCTCTACCTGGTAACCTAACAGTTCCAAGAGCTTTTTCTTATATTTCTGTCATTGCTTTGTGCATTCTTTATCTATCTTTTGTTTTTGTAAATCCTCTAATTCCTGAATATGTGAAATTAAGGTCTCTCTCCGAAGTTCCCTTTCTTTCTTTTTCCTAGAGGCTAACTGTATGAATTTACCCCACAGCACTTTCTTAGCAGTGTCCCATAGTATTGAGTCCAAGGTGCCCTGTCCCCATTCTGCTCCAAGAATTGTGTGTAGGTGTCTATGATTTCTTCTTTTATTTTCTCATCCCCCAGCAATGATACATTGAGGCGCCAAAATGACGTTCGGCGTGTTTCCCCTAAATCTATTCCCATGAACAGAGGGGCATGGTCTGAATACAAAAAATCTCCAACCCAGGACTCAAAAACCCGGTGTATCTCCTCTTTAGTGACCAAAAAATAATCAAGGCGAGAGTACATAGATGGTACCATCACTCTTGACCATGTAATCATTGCCAACGTATTTAACACCACATTTGCTGATCTTAGTCATGTGCTACCCCCTAACTTTTTTGATCCCACCATAGTCAACCCAGCTCCTGTTAGTTCAGGTTTGCCACCAGGGCACCCTCCTTTCCATTTCAAAGCAATCCTGGAAAGCCTAGCTAAAAAAGTCTAGGGTCCGTGGCGATTCACTGGATATGAAACTTCTCGGCCTCACCATTGACGAAGTCCTGCTCCCACTAACCAAAATCCTCAACCATTCCCATATGCTGTCCCAGTTCCCCCAAAAGTGGAAACTGGCAGTGGTGACTCCAGTCCATAAAAGTGGTGACAAGACTCTCATGAACAACTACAGGCCTATATCCATCCTCCCTCCTCTATCCAAAGCCTTGGAACGGATAGTGGCTGATCAGCTCACGAAGTACCTTGTAAAATACAGCCTGCAATGTTCCCAGCAGCATGGCTTCCGCAAAGGGCACAGCACTACCATGGCACTCCTCAAATTCACCACACATATCCATCATGCATTTGATCAGAGCCGGTTGGTTGGCGCCTCTTTTATTGACCTGACTAAGGCATTTGACACTGTCAATCACTCCATTCTCCTCAAACAATTATCCCTCCTTGGTCTTTCAAGTGAAGCTGCCCTCTGGTTTCAAAGCTACCTCAGTAACCGGACCCAACAGGTCAGGATTGGTGAATTCCTCTCGTCATCCCTACCAGTCTACTCTGGAGTACCTCAAGGTTCTATCCTGGGTCCCTTGTTATTCAGCATATTCCTGGACAATCTCCCTGCCTCCTGCCATGACAGAATGTTACTGTATGCAGATGATGCAGTAATCTTCACTTACTACGCCCACACCTCCCTTCAGTCTCAACTACAGAAAAGTTTCACAGAAGTGGAAGACTGGTTTTGCTCATATAAACTCATCCTTAACCACAAAAAAACTAAAACAATGTTGTTCCATGGAACCCACAGCAAGTACAAGGACCATGAGCTCATAATTAACAACCACAAAGGTGTCACTCTTGAGCAGGTGGATATGTTTAAATATCTGGGCCTGACCCTTGACTGCTCCCTCTGGTGTACCAAACACATTGACAATATCGCTAAAACTGTGAACTCCCATATAGGGCTACTATACAAGCATAAACATTGCCTAACGGCTGAAGCCTTGAACCTTGCTATCCAGAGCTCTGTTATCTCAACTGTTGACTACGGGCTTGTTATCTATAGATCCACTACTGATACTGCACTCCGGCGCATAGCTGTAGCCCTTAATAAGGCATGTAGACTCCTTATTTCAGCTGCCTGCCTTTCTCACACGTGTGACATTTACAAGCAGGCTAACGGGCTCCAGCTATCTGGCAGGCTAAAGTACCAGACCTGCATCCTAGCCAAGAAGACATCACTGGGCCTTATGCCCCCTGGAGTCCAATCAATATTGACCCTGCAGCATGTCTGCCACCTAACTAGAAGATCGGACAGTCTAACCTTTACAATATCTCGCTGTCGGACCTCTCAAGCTCAGCGTTCTTAACCTTGTCAGAGCTTCCACCTGGTTCAACTTGCTACCTACAGAAATCTCCAACATTGCCACGATTGGTGCTTTTAAGTGTAAACTGCGTCAACACCTCGTGGCTAGTGCCTTCTGTGATTGCTTCTTATAATCCTCTCCAGGCATACTATCCTCAAGCATCCCTCCTCGCTGCCTCAGCTCCTCCTCCTCTCCTACCCCCCCATTACTGGGTATAGGATGAATCTGTCTCCATTTCTTTTTCATCCACCCCTTTCCTCCTCCCTTGCTGTTTCCCATCTACCACGTACCCAACGCAGTGCCCTCCCCATTTCTCCCCTCCTCCCTCTCTCTGTCTCTCATACCACCCCCTCACCACCACCAGTCTTCTTTCTCTTTTCCCACTAACCCACTCATAACAAAGCTTCACTGAGCTGCCCATGACTTGTACTGTATAATTGACTTGCAACACAATTCCTTGACAATGCCTTTGTCTGCTATTATTGTAACCTTATTTGTCTTTTTTTTTTTTTTTGTAAGTTCCATTGTAATGATCATGTTATGTTTTGTACCTTATTGCCTTGATGTGGAACCTTTGTAAAAGAGCCCTCGGCTCAAAGGTGTCATCCGAAATACAAATAAATAAATAACATATTATGTGGCGCTGAAAAAAGTATAGTCTCTCTGCCTCCCATGTTGAAGGCGCCATACATCTATTAGCCCTAGTTCCCCCAATAATTTATAGACCTTCCTTGCAGTCTGGTGGACTTTCCCTGAGGATTGGGAGGAAGAATCCAATTGGGGATTAAATGTTAAATTAAAATCGCCTCCACAAATTAAAGTCCCTCCCGATTCTTGAAACATAGTCAGAAATGCACAGTATTCTTGAAATGCTGAGCCTGGGGGAAAATACACTGATGCCAGTATGATCAAATTCCCAAAATATCTACCCTTCAACATCGCATAGCACCCTTCTTTATCTATGCTAGAGTCTATTTTCTCAGATTGGGTTTTGGATGGAACCAAAACCGCAGCACCCCGCCTCCTACCTTTCTTATATGATGTGGCTGCCATTGCGCTAAAACCCAGACCCAAAAACTTATTATGCTCATTTGCCGACAGTTGCGTCTCTTGGAGCAATAAAAAGTCCACTGTAGCTCTCCGTACTTGACTTAGAATCTTACTTCTTTTTATGGAGCTAGTAAGTCCGTTAACATTGAAAGAGCAAGTCTTAGTTCCTTTGTTAGCCATAGTATAATAAAATAAAAGATAAACTCGTACTATTGGTTCTTCTCCTCTGTTGCCCAATCCACAAAACAAGGCATACCCCCCAATGCATCTGTTTGTTCTCCACGTCCCTTACCTGGTAGTAATTTACATATACATTGTTACTAAAGAGAATTAAAAAAAAAAAGAGCACTGATAAAGAAAATATTGGCCAGCATGGCCGAAAACTCCAAAACTTTTAACATTTAAATGTGACCTCCAATAGTGAAGACCCAAATTAATGGGCCTCTATCTTTACCCACCCTTGTGAAGGGTGAGGCAAATGAGGAGGGGTGTAGTACATCCCCACTAAGGGAGACCCCCTCCAAGAGCTTAGGTAGGTGGTTAACAGCTTTGTGCCTAATTCAGAGGCACTGCTTATACAATCCCTGTGATGGCACTATGTGTTGAGCTCTCACCAATTCAGAAATTATGTTTAGGTATTGTCTTAACTATAATAGAACACTGTATTGCCCGACTAATGTTTCTGTAGCTTGCCTCCTGTGGGCCATTGAAGCAGGGCACCAGCTACTCTGGCAAGAGGGCCACAGGTCGCAGGTACTAGCCCCAGCTCATGAAGCGCCAAGCATAGGGAGCTGGAAGTGGGACTAGAAAGGGTCCCAAAGAGATATAAATATCTCCCTAGCAATCAATTTAAAGTGTGGAGCTGGGATGGAGACAGACTAAAATCAGTCCCCTCCCCCCCCCCTGTAAATCACAGTTAGCTTCGGTCTCCGAGGGCCACCCCAGCCCTACATACATATAATTGGGCCAACCCCTCGATAGCTCTGGAGGATACAAATTCTGATAATGGTCCAGATATCCCCAGGACAGCCCACAGGAGCCAACCCCGGAAGGACATCTCATACCAAGCATCCATATATTCTTTCTTCCTCCATATATACCAGGAGGCTAATAAGCCCAAAAAGCCTGTTCTATAAGCTTTCACAGTTCTCCGGGATAGCACCTGCCCCCAGAAACCATTAGCCTCTCCGATTTCAAATTGGGCCCGAATTTAGACAAAGACAAAGGACTCCCCTCTAACCATGCTCCCTAGACTCGGCGCACCCCCCCCCCAGGGGCACACTGCAAAACGCCATCCACCATAACCAGCGTACCACTGCCTCTGCTATTTTAGTTTCCGCTCTGAAATTTTAAATAGCAGTATTTTACTTTCATTTGTTAATGTTCGTTATGTTGAATACAAAGCCATAAAAAAACAGCTATGTCATCTCAAGACTTGTGTTCATATTGGGGCTGTCTATATTTTAAACATATATTTTGCGCCCAACAGATAAAAGATGGTAAACAGGGGTATCCCCCATTGCTACTTAAGTGTCCCTGCAGTTCAAGTCATATTCTCCTTTCCTGTGTTTTGGTTTTCTTTGCTTTGTGGCCTTTCAGCGTCCTGTAGTTCGCCATCACGACCTGAGGATTTTCTCTTGGCCCAGACTCAGTCCCACAAACCGGAAACGCTCGTGCTTGCTGTCTCTCCTTTTCTCTTTGGTCTGCTTCTCAACTAGGCCTTACCACGCAACTGTTGCTGTGTCTGCTCTGGCCCCCTCTCAGGCATAGAAATCCCCCGCTGTTCCAGGTATGTCGCCGCATCCTCTAGGTCTTGGAAACGGACTGGACCCTTCTCTGTGCATATTTTTAAGCGCGAAGGGTATTCTACAAATGCTTTTTGGCCCTTTTGCTGTAACATTTCCACTACTGTCAGGACTCGTCTTCTCCTTGCAAGTAATTGAGTGGTAGAATCATGGTCGAAATAAAATCTTGTCTCTCCAAATTCCGCGTTTTTCTTTGACCAAGCCAGCTGTAAAGTTTCTTCCTTCACTCGATAGTCCAGAAAGGCTAATATAATTGATCTAGGTCTAGCCTTTGGATCTCTTGGCCTGGGAATCCGAGATCTGTGCGCCCTAATTATATTTAGTGCTTTATTCTGTGGAGTGTTCAACATTTTGTGGATGAATGAGTCAATAAAAGCAATCATGTTCCCAGATTCAGTGTCCTCTGGCAAACCACATATTCAAATGTTATTTCTCCGGTTCCTATTTTCCAATTCTTCTAGGTGTTGCTTTAATATGGTAGTGCAGTGGTATATACATCTGTCATTTGCATATAATCAGTTACTGCTGTTTCTAAGTCCTTAGTTTTCTGGGATAAAATTGCTATATCTTTCCGATCTTCAGAGACTTTGCTCTCTAATCTTTTGGAGGGTCTCGTTGATTTTCTGGAGAGTCAGGCATAATTGCCGTGAGGTAAATGGTACAGTCCAGCTCCACTTCAGGTCCCTCAGATATGGGTTCAGTTGCAGAGGATTCCGGGGTCTGACAGGCCGTAGTCTAGCGTGAGGTCTCTTAAGTTATTTTTACCCTGTTTCCCACCGCCTAATTGCAGATTGTCCTTAAATCTTTGTTTTGGTGACATCAGGTACGCCGTTATACATCTTGTAGAAGACAGGATGGAGTTCTATCAATTGCGATTCAGGCGGATGTAGTTTTTGGTCTGGCTGCTGTCGTTAGTTAAGACGCCATTCAGGTGAGGCTCAAACGGGAAGTCCTAAAACTCTCAGCTTCAAGTTGCAGGGGGTGAGCTCTAATATTATAGTGGAGATTTCTGTAGTTTAACCCCAGGAGTTCCTACAGCTGTGAGTCTATAAGGGCTCTAAAAATCAGACACATGTCCCCCCTCAATCGTCTGTATTCCAAAGAATACAGTCCCAGGATATTAAGACTAGTTTGATAAGCAAGTCCCTTTACCTCTTTAATATTGCGAGTTGCCCTTCTCTGCACTCTCTCCAGTGCATTTATTTCTCCTCTGCCGCCTGGTGACCAAAACTGGGGACAATAATCAACGTGTAGTCTCACCAAGGATGTATAAAGGGACAGCAAGACATCCTTTTGTTTGCGTTTAAAATGTATTAATTTATGTAGTGTAAGATGCAACTAGATTTTTTAATGACTTGGTTACACTGTGACTTGAAGCTAAGGTCATTTGTTATCCTAATGCCTAGGTCTCTTCATCCTCCACCTTGTTTAGTATCTGCCCACCAAGTGAATGATCCCTCTGGCAATTTAGTTTCCCAAAATGCATTACACTGCATTTATCCGCATTAAAAGTCAATTTTTGTCACATGCCCAGTTTTCCAGATCACCTAAATCTGTTTGGAGGTTATCTGCCTCATCTTGGCTATCCACAATGTTACCTATTCTGGTATCATCGGCAAATTTGGATACCCAAATTCCTGTAGCAGAATTCATTGAAGCAATGTATATATTGAATAAACAGAACCCTGAAGCACCCCGCTGGTCACATCTGCCAAACCTGAGCATGTCCCCTTTATGCTAACCTTTTGTTTCCTATCGGAGAGCCAGGCTTCTATCCAGCGGGTTATTTTGCCCTCTATACCGTGCTCAATTAAGGCATCTACAAACTGTCTATGAGGTACTTTATCAAAAGCCTTTGAGAAGTCTAAAAAAAAATGACATCCACTAAATGTTTACTGTCCAAGGCTATACTCACTCTGCCATAGAATTCAGGTAGGTCGGTCTGACACGACCTGCCCTGAGTGAATCCATGCTAAGTGTAGTCAATATTATTTGTTAAGTTAAGATGGTTGATTATGTGGCCCTTTATGATGCCTTCAAGGATCTTGCCCAGTACTGCTGTCAGACTAATGGGCCTATAGTTTTTCACCTCATGCCTATTTACCTTTTTTGTGTATGGGTACCACTACTGCCTGTCTCCAAGCCTCCAAGACTAGCCCTTCGTCCAGTGATTTCTGATAGATGGCTGTGATTGGGCCAACCAAAAACTCTGCCAATTCTTTAATAATTCTGGGATGTAACCCGTCTGGTCCCTGGGACTTGTTCTGATCTAGTTTCAGAAGTCTTTTAAGAACATCTTCCCTATTTATACTGAGGCCTGTATTAAGTGCCTGGTCCCAGTGGCCCACTCTGGGGTGTGTCTTGCTATTGAAAACAGATGTAAAGAAACAATTATATTGTTCGGCCATTTCAAACTGATCTGTCACCATACTGCCATCCAGGCCGTTTAGTGGTCCTATAGATTTGCTATGACCCCTCCTATTATTAATGTAGATGTAGAATGACTTGTAATTATTGTGGACCTTTCGTGCTAGCATCAGCTCTTGTTTCTGTTTAGCATTCTTTATACTCTTTTTAGATTGCTTGAGAAGCTTTTTGTACTTATCCCAACATTTACTACTACCAGATTTCTTAGCTTTTATGATGCCCTCAAATGCTTTATTTATTTATTTTTTTTATTATTAGTTTCTGCACTGATGTTGTCATCCATTTTGGCAGAATTTTATTTTTCCCTTCATATTTATTTACTGAAGGGGTGAAAGTTTGTACTAGGGAGACTACCTTATTTGTCAGAAGGCCCACATATATTGTAATGGTTGGTTGTTAAATTCCTCTGCCCAGTCCCATACAGCCAATATACTTCGCATCTCTTCAAAATCAGCCTTGTTGTAGTTGTATATTATTTGTATCCTTTTTTATTTCCCAACTTACCCTTGTATCTGAAGCTTACCATAGAGTGATCGCTTAGACCCTTGGGGTAGAACCCTACAATCATAAATATTCTCATCTAAGTTACTTAGGACCAAATCAAGGATATGATTTCCCCTAGTGTTTGATGTAACAAACTGATTCATACCTGCCAAAATGAAGGCTTATAGATATCGTAGCTCTATGGTAGTTTCGGCTTGTGGTGTATCCCAGGTTATCCCGGTGAGGTTTAAGTCGTCAAGAACTATATTATTGTCAGTAACAGTAATTTTCTTAAAGAAGTCCAGCAGTTGTACATCATCCTCTTGTGTAATGGATGGAGGTCTATATACCAGACCCAAATTTATTTGGGCAGGTTTTTGTTTTTGGGGGGATTTTAACCCACAGGATCTCAATACTGTCCCATTGGTTAGTGTCCACAATATCGGAAACTATACTCTTGGCAACATAGAGCCACTCCACCTACCTTTGACATGTCCTGTCCTTATGATATAATGTATAGCCTGGTATATTTTATCCCAAGGGTCATCTCCCCAAGTCTCAGTAATGGCACAAATATGCACATTAGAATTACACATATTGTTGAAGAATTCGTCAGTTTCATTGTTTAGGCTCTAGCTTTTATTAAAAGGAAATTTCAGGTTTCTGGGGCAGGGTTCATGTTTTTACTTAGTTTGATCGGGAGTCCCCCCACCTTCCTGCAGTTTAAACCTATATCAATTGATTGGCATAGTCGATGTGCAAAGATAAGTTTCCCCTGTCTACTTAGGTGAAGACCATCCTGTGCATACAGCCTATGGTTCCTGAACGTGTCCCTGTGCTCCAAATATCTATATGCACATTATGCGTATTTCTTAAACTGTGTGCAGTTTTCTTTAGACTTAAGTGTTTCTAAAATGTCTTGCAGCCATTCATTGTATGTAGGCTTTTGTTTTTCAAACTACAGCTTTAGTATTTGTCTTTTAGCTATATTAGCTATCAGATAGATACCACGCCTTCTACTTTCCACAACATCTCCGTCTGTTACGTTCCCCAGAACACAACTCTCTGTGGTAAATAAATCTTGCATTCCTAGTAACAGGTCAAGTTTGCTTTTAATTTCATTCCAGAAGGTTCTTATCTCTGAACAGTCCCATAAAACATACATCAGTGTGCCTATTTCTTTACTATATTTGTAGCCTGTTGGAGATGGTATCCTCTTCATTTTGAATATTTTTTTTTTTTTTTTTTTTTTGAGGGGTCTAGTATAGGTTATTAATGATTTTTTTAACTTTATTTACTTTTAAAATGAACATATCATAGGCAGTACAAACAAAGTGACATTACAGATATGTTAGCATGAGGTACATCGAGTTTGAGTTGCGATACAACATATGAGGTACTATACAAAGAAAAAAAAAAATTATGAGCATACTGTAAAAAGCCAGTATGTCCAAACAGGATTGTTCGGATTGCCAACCACGTTAAAACCTGTGGGATAAAGACGACATTAGGTAGAACAATAAGGAATATAAATATAAGGAATATAAAATATATGACCGAAACAGCCAGTGTTCCCACCCACTTAGTCTACATCAAGGGTTAAAGGTAAATTCCAATACTCTGTAGCTGTATTTCAACTCTACTTTTTAGTGAACCAGCTCTGTAAAAGGTATATATGTAAACATAACTGATATGGACTAAGTACTGACACTGTAGTGCATCATGAGAGGGGTGCCGTCTTTCGGATGAGACGTTAAACCTAGGTCCTATCTGCCTGGATTGGTGATAGTTCAGGTGGATGTTAAAGATCCCATGGCATTTGTCGAAAAGAGTAGGGGAATTTCCCCGGTGTCCTGGCCAAATTTCGTCATTCACTAAAAATACCACCAACAGTTTAATCTGGTTCAAGGTCAGTGGCATTCATCTCTATCTCCCCCCACACACACACACATGGGTCAGTGCCTGAAAATAGGCAGGTTTTGTCTAGTGCAATTACCCGGTCAACAAAAACTAAAATAAAAATAAATAAATAAATAAAAATGTACTGGTAAAATGGTGGTGCAACAAGGAAAAAGTGAATGCTCAATTAGACTCCAAAATCTGTTAATGAAAACTCCAATACTGGAGTCAGAACAGATGAGCTATAGGAGGTGCCAAAACTGCGCCAGTGATGTAGTTTTCCTCATGGTCAGTGCCATTTTAGAATCAGGGAAACCACCAATATCTTTTAATGCAAATATGGGGAAAAGGCACATGCTGCCTGAAAGCTCCTCCAAAAACCCAGGAATTAGAAGGAAAAATGGTAATAAGTCACATAAATAAGCTTCTCCTCCCCGATTTGTGATGAACCCCAGTTCAAGTTACCAGTACATTAGGGGAACATGTTGGTCAGAAATCAGCCCTTCTCTTCTGAGTTGGGCAACAACTTTGTGATGTTCGTGAGGAGGGGGAAGAGGGTAATACAGAGTCGTTATGGATGTAAATCCAGGATTCCAAGAATAGGACTCTCAGGATGAGAGTAGTGTACAGGCCACCATCTCAGACAAAGGAGTTAGACAAGGAACTAGCGGGACAGATCAAAAGGGCCTGTGGAAAGGGTAGCACGGTGATTGTGGGGGACTTCAACCTGCTGGGAGTGGATTGGAGTACCCCAGCCACCACAAATGGAAGGGAGCAGATACTTCTGGACACGTTCCAGGATAGCTTCCTAATGCAAATGGTCAGCAAGCCAGCCAGGTTAGGGAACACCCTAGACCTCGTATTGGCAAATGGGGAGTTTGTGAGGGAGCTGGGTGTGGAAGAATGGCTGGCAGGGAGCAACCACCACTCAGTGTGGTTCACATTGAAAATTGATAAGGAGGGAGTAGAAACAGGTATAAGAGTGTTGGATTTCAGGAGGGCCAACTTCGGGAGGATGGGGGAGGTAGTTAAAGGGCATCTAGCCAGAATCCAGACTCATATGGACACTAACCAGAGGTAAGGATTGAGGAGGCAACCAAAACCTGCATCAGAGTCCAGAGTAAAAGAGCTAGGGTCAAGAAACCTAGCTGGTTGAGTAAGGGGGTCATGGAGAAAGGAAGAAATAAAAGAGCTGCATTTAGGAGGTTCAAAAAAAACAGGCAGACGGGAGGACAGAGGATTACCTGAAGGAATCTAAGGAGGTGACGAAGGCATTAAGGGCAGCCAAGATGTCTAAGGAGCTCAGGCTGGCACAAGGCATCAGGAAAGGGGAGAAGGAATTCTTCAGGTACATCAGGGAGAAACAGAGTTGTAGGGACAAAATAGTAAGGATTAAGAGGGATGGGGCGGGTGGAAACAGGAGCAGAGAAGAGCAGGCAGAAGCACTTAATGAATACTTCTGCTCGGTGTTTACTAAGGAGAAAGGAGGGACGCTATCAAGGGAGGTGGATGGTCAGGCTCAAGGGAGGAGGAGGTGACAGATGCGGGAATCAGAGAGCATGGTACTGGAGGGCCAGAGGGTACTGAGGGTGGACAAGGCACCAGGGCCAGATGGCATTCACCCCAGGACACTGAGAGAGCTGGCAGAAATCCTGGCAGGGCCCTTGGCAGACCTGTTCAATGCCTCCCTGGTCTCAGGAAGCATACCCCAGGACTGGAGAATGGCTCACGTGGTACCCCTCCATAACAGCGGTCCCAAAGACGAACCGGGAAACTACAGGCCATTGAGCCTCACATCCGTCGAGGGAAAACTGATGGAGACAATCCTGAAGGAGAGGCTGGTGTCCCTCCTGGAGACCAATGGGCTGCAGGATGTTAGGCAGCATAGGTTTGTCACGGGCAGATCTTGTCAGACCAACCTGGTGGATTACTATGACTGGGTAACTAGACAGTTGGACAAGGGCCATGCATTGGATGTCTTGTTTCTTGACTTCAGTAAGGCATTCGTCTCAGTGCCACATGGGAGGCTGGGTAGTAAGCTGGCAGGTACAGGTTTAGGGGTGAAAATAGTGGGATGGGTAGTAAACTGGTTACAGGGAAGGCAGCAGAGGGTGGTAGTGGGAGGGGAGCTCTCATCTTCAAGGACAGTGACAAGCGGAGTACAACAGGGCTCAGTGCTGGGACCGGTGTTTGGGTTCATATCAGACATCTCATTGGGCATCAAGGGCAAGATCAGTTTGTTTGCAGATGATACCAAGATTGGAGCAGAAGTGGATGACATAGGAGGGTGGCATGGGTTGCAGGATGATCTGTCAAAATTGGAGACCTGGTTGGACACCTGACAGTTGGGGTTCAGTGCCAGAAATTGCTAGGTGCTACATTTCGGGGCAAAAAAACAAGAAGAAGGAGCTACCAGCTTTTGGGGGGGAAGGGGGTTCAGCTAGCCGTGACAGAGGAGGAGAAGGATCTGGGGGTGATTATTACGGGCTCAATGAACAACTCTGCACAATGCAGGAAGGCAGCTGCAAAGGCAAACAAAATGCTGGGTTGTATTGCCAGGGATGTATCTTCAAGGAGAGGGGAAGTGATCCTGCCATTGTATAGGTCACTGGTTAAACCACACCTGGAGTACTGCGTGCAGTACTGGCGACCATACCTGAAGAGGGACATTAAGTTACTGGAGGGTTGCAGCGCAGAGTAACAAAGATGATCCAGGAACTAGGGGACATACCCTATGTGAGCAGGTTGAGGGAGTTGAACATGTACTCACTGGAGGAGAGGAGAGACGCGGTGATATGATTGAAACCTTCAAGTACATGAAGGGAATAAACAAGACTGGCACGGAGGGACTATTCATGTTAAGGGGGGGCTAGACACACTCGAGATCATGATCTCAGATTGGGGGGGAAGGTTCAGGAGGGAAATGAGAAGACACTTTTTACGGAGAGAGTGGCATCTGGGTGGAACGCATTGCCTGCGGAAGTGGTATCCTGTAGAACAGTGGACTGCTTCAAAAGGGGATGGGGTAGGGTAAGAGGAAGGAGCAGGGGAGGTGAGGGAGGGGTAGCTGCAGTATAAGGGTTGCTAGCTGCACACTCGAGTAGACTCGATAGACCATAAGGCCTTTATCTGCTGGCAAATTCGTATGCTCATATAACAAGAGTTGTTCCTGAGGTGCTGCACTTCGAAACTCAGCCACTATGAGGTGTTATTAATTATTTTGTATTCAATTTTAAGTCTTGGATTGAAATTGCTTTCCTCAAAAACTCCCAGATTTGTTGCCACTTCCACTGTGACGTGTATGTTTAAGATATTACTCCATAACTTTATAGTTTCCACAGCTTTCCCATGGATTTTGCTAACCAAACTTGCATACCATTGTGACACCAAACAATCTTCTTACATATTCTTATTAATTTTCTCTGTTCATGAATCTGTTGTATCTACCAGGTTTCTCTTTGCCTAGTGATTTTTTTTTATGGCATGGTGGACTTGGTAATAAGAAATATGCATCAGTTGGCCTAAGGTTAAAAGCACTTTTTGTTCTCTCCAAATGTGGTAAATTTGGCATTTGTTATTATTTGCACCACTGATGTAATTCCTTGCTCCTTCCAGTTGTTATGTTTCAGTGTTTGATTATTGACTTTCAAGTTACTGTTACCCCATACTCTGGGGAGGGGTAGGACTGGCGACCGGTGTCAGTCTGGCTCCCAGCAGCGGCTGGGGGTCTGCACACTAAGACTGCACTTAGGAGGAGTGGAGGTGGGGTAGATGCCGGCGTGCTGCATACAGGAGGCGTGTGCAGCTTGGCCATAGGCATCATTGTACACCGGGGGAGACAAAACACATCTACCAGCAGCAGGATGGCACTCGACCCCTGCAGGCCCCACACTGAACTAGCTGGGCTCACCAGGTCAAAATACAGATCCTGTCTGTGATGGGCCTTGGGGGTTCCTGTCTGCCCAGCCGGGGTGCAAACCCTGGGGGTACTAGGCTGGCAGTAAGTCCCAGTGGATGTCAGGGTGGCGGGGCTAGGAGGTCTGAGCTGAGGGAATGCCATCCAGTGGAAGGGGATAAAAAGAATGTTGAAAAAATAAATAAAGGCTGATTTAGAGCATATTTATAAGTACAACTAGTTTTCTTTCTTGTTTCATGGGTCTAGCGCATAGGTAATTTTTTCATTGCTGAAGGCCAGGTACAGTGAACTATAGGCTCTAGTTCCAGACTGGCTGTTCTGCAGATACCTTTTTCTATCTCTACCCAGGTAAGAATACATGCATTTGGTATGCTGTTGTTCTCAGATATGCCATTATGTACAATATGCATCTGTAAAGTATAACTCTGTTTTATTTCTGGAACTTTGAAGCCACCATTATCTACAGAAATAGCTAACCTCTGCAGTTTACCTCTGGCTCTTTTTTTACCAGCACAAATTAAGTTGGTTATCAGGTTTTGGACTTTTTTAATCCATTCTTTTGGTATTTTGTTTTGTAGCATACCCTATTGGAAACGACACCCTTAAAAGTAGGTTCATTTTGACTGAATGTATTCTCTGACCCATACCAATTGGTAATTTGTTCCATGTTTCCGTGTCATTTGTAAGGTTTATTTAAGGCAACTGTTTCTTTTGCTGTGGGACATAATTTGATTCCAAGATACGTGATGTGTTTTGGGCACCACCTCAGTCCCAGGTCTGCAGCTACTTTTCTGTTGCAAGGATGATTAATTGGTAATATCTCTGATTCCCCAGCCTTTTATTTGTGACCTGTCATTTGACCAAATTCTTGCATCACCACTAATAATCTTTCTATAGATTCTCTTGATTGTGAAACAGGTAGTATTACATCATTAGGATATGCTGTAGCTTTATGCTGTTTCTTATTGAACTTATTCCTTTTATTTGCTCATCATGTTGTATCTTTTGTAATAGGGGTTCTAATGCAAAGTTGAACAGAACTAGTGACAAGGAACATCCTTGTCTTTTACCCTGGCTTGGTAGTTTTGATTTGAGCCCATTTGTTAAAACCATTGCTTTCAAGTGCTTATAAGGTAGCTACACCATTTTTATAAAGAAATGGCATATCTTGCAAGGATGTTAAACAAGTATGGCCATTCCACCCAGTTGAATGTTTTTTTGTCATCCAAAGTGACCAAGGCTGCTGGAGTTTTTTCAATCTCTTGCAGTTTTTGTCAGATATGTTACCTTTCTTATGTTGGCAGATATATCGTCCTTCCATAAATCCAGTTTGCAGCAGGCTGATGAGGTAAGGCATTGTTCATAGATACATACATAGATACATAGACAGTGTCGGCAGATAAGGGCCTATGGCCCACCCAGTCTGCCCATTTAAGTTTGTAAGTTCAGTTTATGTTTTCCAGGAAGTCTGTTGCCCCTTACTCCTGACCTCCAGAATTCCTTTATGTCTATCCCATGCATTCTTAAATCCCGTGATTGTTTCAGCCCCCACCACTTCCTCTGGTAGGGTGTTCCACTTGTCCACCACCCATTCTGTGAAGAAATTCTTCCTCACATTTCCTCTGAATCGTCCTCCCTCCAACTTCATCCCATGCCCTCTAGTCCTGGAACATCTTTTTCGCTTAAAAATAGTGCATTCCTGCACCCTGTTCCTTCCTGTAAGATACTTGTATGTCTCTATCATATCCCCTCTCTCCCTCCTCTCCTCCAGGGAGTACATGTTCAGTGCCTTCAACCTGTCCTCATAGGACTTGTGATGCAATCCATGCACCATCTTTGTTGCCCTCCTCTGAACCTTCTCTACCCTATGTCCTTACGTACGTAAGGTCTCCAGAACTGCACAGTGTTCGTCGTATTCTTGTTCCCAGTGGCTTTGCGAGTGGGTGGTGGGGGTAGATTCCATGAGCAAATTCAAGAAGGCGTGGGACTGCTACGTGGGGCTAGATAAAAGTAACAGTGGCATGGAATAAAGGGAGTAAGATAAACCAGACAGAGTGTAACAGGCAGACTCGAGGGGCCAAGGGGTCATTTTTTGCCGGCAAATCTGTGTTTCTATGTTTTTATCTTTGCATCGAGGTCCAGTAAAATAATGGGTCTGTAGTGTTCACATTTTTTTTTGCTCTTATTGGGTTTTAATTTGAGCATTATGACTCCATTCATCATGGATTCTGGTAGTTTCTCTTCCTCCATAGTTTCTGTGATAGCTTCTTTTAAAACTGGAGCAAGTTCTTCGGAATATGCTTTGTAAAAATCAGGAGTGGAACCATCTTCTCCAGGTGCCATTCCCATGGGTAGTTCACTGATTGCTAATTTCATTTCCATGGTAGATAGTTCTGCCTGTAGTTGCTCAACTTGTTCTTCTGTTAATGTGGGAAGTGATGCATTTTCCAGGAAGGGGAGGGAGTGAAAAAGAGCTATAGATCAAGTAGGGACTACAGTGAAAATGTAGGTAGGAAAAAAGGCCAGACTGGGTGGGCCAAACAGCCCTTATCTGCCATCAGAGTCTGTGCTTCTATGAATCTAATTCCTTCTGAGGCTGACTACTTTTAGACATGTATAATTTTACGTAGTACTGTGCAACAGTTGTATTTATTTCATGTGGAGCTGATGTCACAGCAGCAGCACTAGGTTGTTCAGTTATTGTGATTTGAGATTTTGTGCACACTTTTCTAAGATAGAGGGCCAATATTTTGGTGGCTTTGGGACTATCAGAGATGTAGTTTGTTTTTGATTTCCTATGTACCATTTCTGTAGCTTGATGTACATTTTCATTAAATTTCTTCCTGGCTTCTGCCCATTTGTTCCAACGCGTCCCCAGATACATTATGAGATATTTTTATTTATTAATTTTTTAAATTTACATTTTACCGTTCTTTCCCTGTTTTCCCCCTACCCTCCTGTGTTGGTCTCCTCGGTCTGGCATGTGGAGGCATGCGACACACGTGGTGTGGAGGCGCCCTCTGTTTACCACCTGCACTGCCCTCTGACCTTCACCCCGGGCAGTGGAGCTACGGAGGGCAACAGGGTTTCTCCCCGAGAGAGGAGAGCTGCCTTTAGGCTGCTCGATCCTGCGCCTCCTTCATGGCCCTGATGACCCTGGCTCATTCCCAAACCTGGCCTGCTAGTGTGACTTGCTGGCAGTCCAGCCACCAGTGCCAAATGTTCTAATAGCTTTTCCTCTCTTCTGCTGCCTTCTTCTTCTTCTCTATGAATATAGTTACTCATTTCCCTCTTAGGTAGTATTTCAGTGTTTACCATGTGATGGCCCAGCTTGTTTCCCTCTGGATGATTATTTTGGAGGAATTCTGTTATGGTGGTGTTAATATCTGACTTGTATTTTTCATTCTGAAGCAGGAGGCTGTTGAACTTCCATGAAGGTGATATTGATCTTTTTATATCTGTCACAAGGGTTACACGAGCTGAAGCATGATCAGATATGGTGATCGGTAAAATAGTTGTTTCTACTATGTCTGTCATCCTGTCGCTTGGTATAAAGCAAAGTCAATTCTCGATGCTGTCTTGTGTACATTAGACTGGAACTTGTAATCTTTTTCATTCTTATGTAGTATTCTCCAAGCATATAGATAGTAGTTTTCCTCCGAGATTCCTTCCGGTACTTTTGTACTTTGTGTCAGTAGCCACCTTAAGTTAGTGCTGTCTAGAACAGGGTCCATTATCGAGTTCGTATCACCTCCTATTATTTTCTAGAATCCGAGATGAACATTAGCTGTTCTGTTACTATATTAAAAAGTCCTGGATTATTGGTATTAGGACTATATATGTTAATAAAGGCCACTTTAACGAATCTTAATTTGCCTGCCACCCCCAAAATTTGTCCTTCAAGATGTTGCCGTATGTACTCTTCGTCAACTGTATAGTTCCTATGTATTCTTCCTTTCCTTCTGCTCACTCCGTTTCCATATGCTTTACCCACCCAAGATCTTCTCATCATTAAAACTTCTTCACTTTTCATGTGGGTTTCTTGTATAAATGCTACTAACTCTCACAGCCCCCAACAGAGCTTGACTCACCTAGAACCACCATTCCTGGAACTCTGCCAGCAGCTGCTTTACATGGCTCCCTCACAAGTCTCACAGCCCTCAGTGGAGCTTGACTCGCCCAGAGCCACCGTTCCTGGAACCCTGCCAGCAGCTGCTTTACTCGTCTCCCTCACAGCCCCCTATGGAGCTTGACTCACCTAGAGCCGCCGTTCCTGGAACCCTGGCAGCAGCTGATTTACTCGGCTCCCTCACAACCCCAATGGAGCTTGACTCGCTCAGAGCCGCCGTTCCTGGAACCCTGCCAGCAGCTGCTTTACTCGGCTCCCTCACAACCCCAATGGAGCTTGACTCGCCCAGAGCTGCCGTTCGTGGAACCCTGCCATCAGCAGATTTACTCGGCTTCCTCACAACCCCAACAGAGCTTGACTCGCCCAGAGGCACCATTCCAGAAAGTGTAATCTCTTGTTCTAGGGTGCAGTAGGAGCCATACCTCCACCAGTCCCAGCTCCTGTGCCAGCCTCCTGACACATTGACCTACCCTGGATGGTCCTCTGTTGTCACTCCTGGATTTGTCCACTTGGGGTTTAATGACTCTGTTAAAATCCCCACCAATCAGATAAAGGGCCCCCGGGTCTGGAGAACAGGATAAGAGTCATTTTAAGAAAGTCATCATTCTTCTTCTCATTGTGAGGGGCGTAAAGATTGAGGATTGTGCAGGGGACCGAGCCGTGAGTGCCCTTGATGCAGACATATCGACCCTCCGGGTCTGCAGTTATCTGGGTCACCTCAAGGGGGCAGGATTTATGAATTAGGATTGCCACCCCTCGTTTATGCAGCTGAGTCGTGCATGATGCCACATGGACCTGGCCCACCCAGGACCGCTTTAATTTAGCATGCTCCATTTCAGTTTAGTATGTCTCTTGTAGGAGAGCGACGATAACCCCCTTTCTCCTAAGTTCCTATAATATTCGTGTCCTTTTGATTGGACTGTTGAGGCCTTTAATGTTATAGGTTATTACCCTACCCACAATTGTGTTTTTTAACCCACTCCTCCCACCGCGCCATAGTCAGACAGATAGCCCACAAACTGCACCCTAAACTGTGAGAGCTAAAACAGGTATAACTTTGAATAGTCAAGTAAACAGATAAAACATTAGTGTCCTTGAACTGAAGGGCCTCAAGGAGTATAGGAAAGAGCTCTGTCCCTTTGTGGGCACTAGATCCCAACAGAGCCGCACGTGTGTGTGTGTGTGTGTGTGTGTGTGTGTGTCATTCCACAGTGCTGGACACTTTGTGTCCCATGAGTCACTCTCCTGCCCCAACCTTGTAGTGGCTCTAATGTGGTTGAAACATCCGCTAAACAAGTCCCTCTCTGATTTGGAGAGTGTCCCCACAATCGATTAGTTTTACTGCCTGATATACTGCACTTCACTGCTGTTTCATGCAATCAGCTAAGGTGCTTTAATTGTGTTGTGCACTTTACCACAGCTTGTGTCACTCTGCTGTGGTGCTTTAATTTACCTGCTGACTGTTATATATGCTGTTTGCTAGCATCTGCATTTCTGAATATTTACCTGATCTACCATAGTGTTTCAGGCTCTTGCAGACATCAGTGTCTTGGACCTGAGACTGTTAATTCGAATCTTGTCCTTTCCCCTCTGGTCTCTTCACTTTCCACTCCGATCCCTTTTGCTGTCAGTGTTTCCTGTGCATGCGAAGGGCAACCCATCCCCCATCCTTTTGTCTTTCTTCTACTCTTTTGTCTGCTTCAACCACCCTTAATGTACTCCCTTCTTTCTCTACAGGCTCCCTCACAACTCTCACAGCCCCCAACAGAGCTTGACTCACCCAGAGCCGCCATTTCTGGAACCCTGACAGCAGCTGCTTTACTCGGTAAAATCCTTGTCCTTCCTGGAGAGCTACACTTGCCTGTGTTAGCCCGTCACCACTTTGCCCCGCCCTCCAGTTTATAGTGTCCTCCCATCACGTGACCTGTCTCTGGTCCGCCCTCCAATTTATAGACTCCTCCCATAAACTCTCCAATTTATAGTCTCCTTTCATAAACTGTCTCCCCACTTTCCCATTTGCACTTTATATTCTCTGTCCACTAGATGTCACTGCTGTTTCCCAATGTTTGTGTACACTGCCTTTTGCCTGTTATACCACTAGGTGTCCCCTGCTGCGCACCCACTTTGCCTGCACTTACACTCTCAAATCTTTCAACACCTCTTCCTCCCATCCACATTTTCCTCTGCTCTCCCCTTTATTTCCCCTTCAAGCCCCCTCCCCCCAGTCTCTGAACTGCAACCCTTCTCTCTAAAGGCAGTTTTCATCCTACTGAAGAGTGCCCCGTTATCGGAGGTTATGGCTTGCGTCCATGGCACTACTGCAACATCTATGTAGGCTTGCCCTTCTTCTCCTACTCCTATCCGGAAACATCCATTCCAACCCAGGTCCTCTACATTCGCTGTCTTGCCACATTAACAAAAAACAATCACCTCACGATTGCCTCCATCAGCATCCGTAGTTTGCTGCCCAAATTAGATGACCTCCAAGCTGGGTTTCTTAGCATATGCCTGATATTCTTGCTGTTAATGAGACGTGGCTTTCCCCTAAGATTCCTGACTCTGCGGTCTCCCTCCCTGGTTATGTTCTATTTAGACAGGACTGAGTAGGTAGGAGGGGGCTGTGCTTTTTATCTAAAGGACACTCTAAAAGGCCAAATTATTCCGCTTGCTCCCCCTGCTAACAACTCTCAAGCCTTTGCTATCAAAATATTCCTTGGTCAGCTTGGTAAATCCCTCACTGTAATGTCAGTCTACATGCCACCATGTGACCAGTCAGCTGGCTTTAAAATGGTCATTGACTTCCTGGGTAATCTCCCACACTGTCCTGAGACAGTGGTTCTTGGGGATTTCAACGTCAGTTGGCTCGCCCCCAAGGCTGACCCATTCAAGGATGCCCTTGCAGCCATTGATGTCACCCAGATGGTACCCTCCCCACAAGGGTCAACCACAGGACTGGGAATTGCTTCCTCCTTGACCTCATCCTAACCACCCACCCTAATAGAATCACTAACACCATAGTTCTACCCAACTCACTTAGTGATCATTTACCAGTCCTGTGCCACTAGTCCAACAAACCACCCAAACCAGAGCCTAACATTTCCTACCAGCGGGTACTAAAGACAGGGAAGCTTAATCAACTTTAAGTTTTTCTTGCACACTGTGACTGGTCCCCACTTGACACTTGTAACAGTATGGATGAAGCACTTCACTACTTCATCTCCCAATTTAATGCAGCCTGTGAAAAATGTTCCCCTTTTCAGAAAGGGAGACTTTGGGGCTTCTCCAACCCTTGGATCACCCTGTCACTTCTTACTTTGATGTCACATAGGGATAACCTTTGTCGCCTTGCTCAGAATACTGGCACACTTGGTGACATGCAGCGCTACAGGGCAGCAAGGAACCTGTGCACGCGGGAGATATGGCGAGACAAATAAAATTACTTCAGGAGAGAGCTCTCCAACTTGTGGGGTAACAGCAGAAATTTCTGGGGCAACATAAAAGATCTTAAAGGCAAGCCAAATAAAACCTCCATCTATGAGTGAGGTTAACGGGTCCACCATTCAGGATCAGAAACTTAAAGTGGATGCCTTCAATCGCGCTTTCACAGATCTGAGTGGGGTACTTCCCCCTGACTATTTTAATGAATCCACTCCTCCCAAAAACACCATCTAACCCCCCTTCCCCCGCCTTTCTACTTCAAAAGAGTCTTGCTAGTGGACACTAGGAAATATTTCTGCAAGGTACTCGGTGCCAACAGATTCAGTAGCGACTCCCTTGATCTAAAGCTTCTGACCCTCTCGCTAGAATCTGTGTTGTTACCTCTGTCCAAACTTTTCAACCTCTCTCACCCTTAGACAGTTCTCCCAACAGTGGAAAGCGGCCATTGTTTCACCCATTCACAAAAGTGGTGACAGGTCTCAGCTCTCCAACTACTGCCCTATATCAATTCATCGTCAACTTTCTGAGGCCTTAGACTGTATTGTGTTGGACCAGTTGTCTGAATATTTGTACAAGTATCACGTTCAATGTCTGCAACAACACGGTTTTCATAAAGCACATAGTACGACCACTACCCTCCTCACTTTCTCTGAACACATCCACAAGGCCTTGGATAATGGTCAATTACTCAGTGACATTTTCATAGCCCTTACTAAGGCCTTTAATACCGGTAACCACCGGCTCCTTCTCCGCTCTCTCTCCCTGCCCTTGGCCTCTCTAATTAGGTCATCTGATGGTTTGGTAGTTGCCTTGAGGGTAGATCCCAATGTGTTAAAATCCGTGATACACTGTCCTGCAGCCTCCCTGTGCGCTTAGACATCCCTCAAGGGTCCATCCTAGGCCCGCTGCTATTCAACCTCTTTATCAATAACCTCCCCAATGCTTGAAACAACCTTATGCTCCTCTGTGCTGATGAAACGGTTATTTACTCTACCCAAACTGATCTGCTCCTTCTTACCTCTGACCTGCATTCAAATTTCTGCTTGGTAGAGAACTAGTTTGGCGGCCATAAATTGCTAATGAACTACAAGAAAACCAAGGGCATGCTGTTCTCAGGCCCTCACAGTAGGTACAGATCTGCTAACATCACTATCTTTAATAAACAAAACCTACCGCTTAACCAAGTTCATGCCTTTAAATATCTTGGGGTTACTCTGGACAGCTTGCTGTCTTTCCACCTCCATGTCTGCCTTATCTCTAAGGCGATTAATGCCAGACTAGGAATCCTGTTTTGAAACCGCCATTGCCTGACACCAGAGGCTCTTAGATTCGCTGTTACCAGTCAAATCCTGTCCATTATCGACTATGGGCTAATTATCTGCGGGTCCACTCCTGACTCTACCCTAAAAAGAATTAAGATTTCTCTGAAGAACTGCTGCCTGCTTGTCGCCGGAGCACAGAAGTGTACCCATACATGGGAACTCTATGAAAAGACCAGGTGGCTTAATCTCTCCTGTAGTATCTTATACCAGACTAGCCTCTTCACTAATAATATTAGCCTTAACCTTACCCTCTCCTCCACTCATGCATTTTTGGTGCCCGTCACCACCCGGCGTCACATGCGTAGTGGTAGCAAGCTGTCCTGCCTCTTCCCTTTCTACCAGACCTCCCAAGCCCAGCGCTCTTTCATCTTAAGAGCTCCCTCCTGGATTAATGCCCTTCCTCCTGAGATTTCTGTGGAGTCAAAGCTTGGCCCTTTCAAATCCAAATTGTGGCAATACCTCTCCACTCTTAACTTATGTGACTGTTCCTACATGGCCCTGCCGTACTTTACCTAACTTCTACCCCCAGCCTCTCCCCCTCTCTCCAACCCCACTTCCACAACCCTCCTCCTCCTCCTCTCTCTCCTCCCCAACCCTGTTTGACCCCACCCCTTTGTCCCCGTTTGTTGTATCAATCGCCCCTGCCCAGTTCTCATTCAAGCCTCTCTCTCCCTCTTCTCTCCTTCCTTGCTCCCTCATCACTTACTCCCTATATCCTTTAATCTGACTGCCTCCTGCAACTGCAGTTTTTCTCCTCCTTGACACGGAATCCTGGCTGACCAACCTTCGGTTCTAGGTACCTACCTTTAACTCCACCATATTCTATCAAATTTACATCTTACCTAGCCTGCATCCACTCCCCCACCCCACCCTACTATCTTCCGCTATTCCTTGCTCTCCTCTACTTTTAACCTCTACTGTCAGGTCCTAACCTAGCTGCTACAGACTCAAAATGTGCAATTATTTGTATTACACCTACTATAATACCAGTGTCTTAAGCCCAATGTATTGTAAACCAACACTATTACTGTACCTGTGCTGTATCTGAACTTGTTTTATTCTCACCTTTATGTCATGCTTCTCATTTTCTTGTTTTTTTTTTGTTTTTTTTGCTTGTTTACCTTTTCCTAGTTGTGTTATTATGACCCTGCCTATGTATTCTTTTTTTTTTTTAATTCTGTTTCTGCACCACTCTCTCAGGGAACTCTCTCTGGCATCCTCCTTCTTTTGTGCTGTACCTCCCACCACTCACCCCCTCCCTTGCTCCAAGCAACACAGCCCCCGGATCTGAAACCCCTGGGGAAGGGCTGCCCTATCTGCCCAGGGTGCTCTGTCTATAGTGTAGAGTGTCAGCCGAGCAGTGGGGCCAGAGAAGAGAGGGCCCGGTGTTGGGAGTGTGGCTTGGGGGCAGAGGTGCCTTTGCCTATCCGCGAGGGTGGTGATTTTCTTGTTACGTTATCCCGGGAGGCGACGTGCAAAGATGTCCAGTGCACGCTAAGGGGCTCCCTCACCCGCTTGCAGGACATCTGCCATTGCTCTGATATCCCCTTGCATGCTCCTTGTCTTGCTGCAACTGCCAGCCTCCACCGAGCTGCTGCTAGCAGCGAGGCGTCAACTCCCCTCCCAGGAGAGGAGAGGCAGTCTTCCGGACGCCAGTCCTCTCCCCTGTGACCCCCAGTGCCCGAGTCTGTTCCCGAACCCGGGTCGCTGGTGCAATGCTAGGTGTGGTGTCCAGTGCCTCAACCCTCAGCGCCACCGGGCCAGCCCCTACCTATGTATTCTGACGCTGAACCTTTGTAAACGAGCCTTTGGCTCAAAGGTATTCAATCCTAGATGTAAATAAATACATGTATTATTCCTTTTGAGATGCTGCAGCACTTGTAACCTTTTTTGTCTTGTTTGCTGCCCTTTGACATTTCATGTAATACATATTATTTTGGTATCACTCATAGTCTCCACTGATGTTAATAGCCTTCCTTGAGGGACCTGTATTATTACTTTTCTTATTCAGCCTGTATGTTTTTGGAGACCAAGTCATTGTTGTTATATTATCCCAATCTGTGGAGCACCATTCATGACAATACAGTTCCGTGTCAGTGATTTCCTAGAATGTGGGCTTGTTATTGCCTTTAGCTCCCTTCCCCTTTATTTACTATTAGAATAGCTTTGCATTGCTGTCATGATAATATGAAAAAAGCAGTTTTAACACTCTTAATCATCTTGCTGTCAAGATTGACTTTTAATCTCTGTTACACTTCTATAGTACTGTATCTCTAACTTGACGTTTCATAACTGTCCATAAACATTCCAGCACCTGGTCTCAACATTTACAGTCAACTTGTAAGAAGAAACAAACAGATTTGTTAGACAGTGAAAAATCCCCATACACATATGCGTTATCTTATAGTTAAATGTGTATCTTTTAGGATTTCATCAGTACAGAGTCTGTTGTCCCATCAAACAGATTGGGTATGTATATTCTGTAAACAGTTGTTAAATTTCAAGGACGGACACCAAAGAAAGCCATCCACTGATGACACTTGCAAAAAGTAAACTCTTCGTTAGTCCTGTGACCCTTTTTGCCTTGATATATTATTACCACTTCTATTACAGCACTCCATCTCTGTTCTTTGAGTTCTCCATTCCCCCCTCCCCATAGGACAGTTTTGGTATTGCATAAATAAGGTCTTCCTTGTGACTCTATTCTATGCATACAGTACATAGCCCATCTTTAGATGATTTCCTAAAATCATCCCCCCCCCCACTTGTTTTCCTGAATTATTGGCATCTACCCCAGCCTTACTTCTTCCTTCACTACATTTCTTGCAAGTTATACTTCAGTCAGAAAGAGATAAAATGAGCATTGTGATTTTATAACTGGGTTCACCTTTTTCCCATAGGGAAACCATGGCATAATTTGTTGTTATAAAGAAGTGTTTATAACGACAAACACACACACACAGTTTCCCTCGTTCTGCACATGCGCCACCCGCAACTCTTCCATTCTGACCACTGGCAGCTCAGAGACTGAACCGCCACTCAGATGCGGCGGCAAGTAATTTTCAAAAATCAAAACTAGTGAGAGAGGAAAAGAAACATAGCATTCACCTGCCAACAGAAAGGGATAAATAAAAAAAGTTTAAATAAATAAAGGCGTCAGCTGCACGGACCACATGCTGAAACCTAACTGGACCACGGTCGCACAGGAAGGACTGTTTATTTTATATCATTGCTGTGGTGAAAAAGCCAAACCCAGCAGTTATATAAAATATGAGGTGGTGTGTTTAAACTTGAAGTTTACACACACCCTCAGTGTCAGATGCTTTTCACAAACCCCTCAAGTTTTGCTCTCGGAATTTATGTAGCATCTAACACCTCAGGAGTGTGTAAACTTCACGTTACACACATCGCCCCATACTTTATTCTATATATATTGCATTTGGGATTACCCCAGTTCAGTTGTCTGTGGTCTGAGGATAGCGCTCAGTACTGCCTTTCAGATAGGACATGTAAACCATGAGGGACATATGTAAGAGAGAAAACGGTCCTTCTAGGATCGTGGATATGTGTTCATCCACACTTCTTGGCAGAGTCCCTTTCCCTTTAAATCAGCCAGAAAGTCTTCAAGCTGGCTCCTCCCACCCACCCGGGTGGTATAACCCTCGGCTCTGCCCCATGATGCCAGATCTTCCTTTCGGCTGGAAGATTCAGGTTGCCTCCCTCATGCAATTGCATTTTGTAGGCCCTGGCTTCAATACCTTCCGTTATTCCGAAAATTCACCTTGTTCGTGTTAGCACTTGCGATTATTTTCCTCGATCATGGAAAACAAGTCTTCCCCTGGATTTTGCCGGTGTTTGTGTTGCCAGAAGATGTCGCGCACCAACCTGCATGCCATGTGTGTTTATTGTTTGGGTGTCTGCCATGACACCACAACGTGTGAATTTTGCCTCGCGTTCCAACCTAATGTCCTCGACGACCATCTCGCACACCCTAAGCTGGGGAGGCCCGGAAAATGGAACCCACCAGTGAAATCCAATGAGGCCTGTGGGCTGTTTCTGTGGCTACAGGATCTGCTGAGCAATTTGAGCACATGCAAGCCTTTGAGGAGGAAGTGGCTCATGCCGCGGAATCTTCCTATCGGAGCTTTTTCGTTCCACTCAACCTGGGCTCCACCTTCTCGGGTTCCTTCAGAGAGTTGTGCCAGTCTCTCCTAACTAAGGGTGAGAGTCCTACGGGCATGCACTCCTCTCAGTCCTGTAAGCAGGAGAAGGACCTGGGACTGTCTTCGACTCGACAGAGATGCTCTTGGGATCAGGAGAGATCTCAGTCCCAGTAACCAGCCCTGTCGACCTCGGTCAAAATCGCCTCCTCGGCCTGACCGAAATGTCGATCAACGACGTTGAGATAATTCTCGACCCGATCGACCCCTTGTCGCCAACTCCGGTTGCCGACTCCCTCTCTCAGACTCCGGTCCTTGCTTTCCCCGAGAAGGAAACCCAGCCTGCTGGGAATCCAGCCGAGGAAGTGCTCCCTGACCCTGGGAAGTCACCGGTCCCACTGGTGTCTCTCGAGCGACTGAGTCAGCCTATCCAGTCACGATCGAGGTCTCAGACCCCCTCGACCGAAAGGCCGAGGAAGGGCCATAAGCACTCTAAAAAGAGGCGACACCATCAGTTGTCCTCAGATGAGGAGAGGCTCCAGCGGTGCTACAAGGACCTCATGTGACAACAGCTGGTTTTGTCCGGGCACGTGCCTACCCCGGCTTCTACCCCAGCCATGACTTAGCTTTCACCTCCCAGGCCAAAGCGTACTCCTTTGGAGCTGATTAATTCAGTTCCTCCACCCGAGGAGCTGGCAAAACCTCTGGTCCGGCCTAAACCGGTCTCTCCACCGATTTTGGTAGAACCACTGCCCAACTAGCCTGTGGGAGGGGCTCCTTCTAAGGAAGCTAGACTGGACACTGGGCTTCCCCGGGGTCTCTCGGTCACTGTCACCCCTGACCTCCCCCGGCAAGTTGAGGGTGATGTGGGCAGTTGGCCGCTGTATCCGGATACCTTGGATTCGGAGGAAACTGGTCTCCATTCTCATCCAGGGGATGATGAATCGGCTGGTGGGACAGAGGCGGAGGAAGGTCCTTCGTCCTTTCAGGGCATTCTTTGCCTCATCTCTGAGTCCACAGGGATGCCCCTGGAACCTAGCCAGAAAAAGGCAGAGTACCCTCTCACTGATATCCTCAAGAGAGGGGACACCCCGACGGAAGCCTTTCCTGTGGTCTAGGGTCAAGGCCATTGTTGACCTGGCCTTAGAACTTTGGCAGCACCCTGCTTTCTGTCCAGCTACATCTGCCGTATGGCCCTCAAGTATGCAGTGCCCATGGGGTCCCTTGCGGGGTTCACAGAGCAGCCTTTGGCCGAGAGCTTTGTGACCACCTCTGTGTTCAGGCATACTAGTAGTTCTACCGTACTAACAGACCTCCTGAGAAGGAATCCAGATATTTTGATCACTCTGCCCGGAAGGTCTTTGCAGCCTCATCTTTAGGCCTCCATCAGGCAAGCTCAGCCATCGTCATGGCACACTTCTCCCATGCCCTTTTGGGGTTCTTGGGCAAAGTCCTCCCACATCTCCCTGCGGACTTGCAGACCACGGTCAAGCAGATCTAGGACCAAGGTCGTGCTGTTGCCAAACAGCTCTGGACATCAGGGACTCATGTGCTCGTTCGTTGGCAGCCACAGTTGCCTCTCACTGCAGGGCTCGGCTGAGGCTCGCCTTCTTTCCGGTGGATACTCAGCACAAACTAACTGATGTGCCTTTCCTGGGCACCAATCTCTTCGGCCCAGGTGTGGCTGTTCAACTTCAGCGCATTGAGCAGTCCAATGCCACCTTGGACGCCACTTCTGCTAAGGGTTTTTCTGGTCTCAAGAAGCAGCAGAAGAAGAAGAAGAAATCTTTTTGGCACTCTTCCCCTACAGCCCAGCAGTCCTCCTTTCAAGGGGTTGGGCAGCAGTAGCAGCAGGTTCAAGCTTGGCGCCCCCAGCACAAGCCCGGACCCTCCCAGGTCCATAAGGGAGGCCGGGGTTCAGGCCCTGGACCCTCTGTATCCAAGCATACCCAGTGACGGGGTGGGGGATGCCACCCCTACTCCCGTCGCGCCAGTTCTGAGTCCTCCCGTGGGGGGCCGGCTCTTCCACTTTCTTTCCGCCTGGTCCACTGTTACCACAGACAGGTGAGTCTTAGAAATGGTCGGCCAGGGGCTGCCTCTGGAATTTGAGCAGTACCCTCCAAGCCAAGCCTGCTCCCCACGGGAGGAGAGGGTATCCACCCACACTCAGTCGGGTCTCCGAGACGACATTGCTGAGCTCCTCCTCAAGGAGGCAGTAGCTCCAGTGGCTGACCCTCCAACAGACCCAGGCTTCGTTTTCAGGTACTTCCTGGTTCCCAAGTGGACGGGGGGGCTGGCGTCCCATTCTAGATCTGCACTACTTGAATCAGTATCTCAGGTCACGCATCTTCCGGATGGTCGCTCTGTCTCAGATCATACCATCCCTGGAGTGAAACATGTGGTTCTGTTCACTGGATCTCCAGGACGCGTTCTTTCACGTCCCAATCCGTCCATCCCACCAGCGGTTCCTCCACTTCAGAGACGAGGGAACCCTATATGAGTTCTGGGCAATGCCATTCAGCCTGTCATCGGCCCCACGGGCCTTCACCAAATGCATTGCAGTGGTGGCAGCCCACCTTGGGCATCGGGGGGGGGTCAGAATTTACCCCTACCTTGACGATTGGCTATTAGCAGGTTCTACCTAGCAGGAGGTGGAAAGGTCCAGGGACCTGGCCCTCCAGACTTGCTCCCAACTCAGCCTCCTGATCAATGAGGCCAAGTCGGAGCTCATGCCTTCTCAGGTGATGTGCTTCATCAGGGCAGAGCTCGACTCTCATCAAGCCAGCGCTCAGCTCCCGGCGGACAGGGCGGAGGTTCTCTCCTCCTTTGCCCAATCATGTTTGGTTGGGCAATTGTGCCCTACCTGGGACTTTCTGCACCTTCTGGGTTACACAGTGGCATGCACCTCCATTGTTCGTTGGGCCCAGTGGCACATGGGCCCCCCTCCAGTGGGGAGCTGCCCGCCCAGTGGACTCAGCACCATGGTCATTTCGACCAACTGCTCATTGTGACCCAGAAGATGTGGATGCTCTCCAATGGTGGACTGTCCCAGACTGGTTGCAGGAAGGATCCCGTTTGTCCACTCTGAGCCAACAGCCATCCTTATGACAGATTGCCTCTCTCATGGACTGGGGAGCCCACGTGGGGGACAACAGGGCCCACGGATTCTGGGCCCCCCGAGGAGTCCTGTTATCACAGCAACCTGTTGAAGCTCAGAGCGGTCAGACTGGTACTGTCAGCTTTCGCTTCTCAGCTCCGGGGTCAAGTGGTTAAGGTCCAGATGGACAATACCGTGACCATGTACTACCTCAACAAACAGAGTGGCATGCATTCCCGTCTGCTTTGCAGGGAAGCGCTCCGCATCTGGACACTCGTGAGCCATCTGGAGGCAGATCTCCTAGCCATCCACATGGCAGGCACCTCAAACCAACTGGCTGATGCTCTCAGTCACATAGGTGAGACATCCCACGAGTGGTCTCTCCATCCAGAGGTAGCATATAGTCTGTTCTCCCACTGAGGCAAACCATTGGTGGACCTGTTTGCCTCCCAGGAAAACACCAAGCTGAGGCTGTTTCATGCCCGACCCCCTCATCAGGGCTCGCTGCAGGGGATGCCTTATTGAGGCCATGGACCCCAGGCCTCTTCTATGCCTTCCCACCATTTTCATTGATCCACAGTGTGCTCCTTAAGGTGAAGAGAGACAAGGTGCAGGTGATTCTGGTAGCCCCAGACTAGCCACACCAATTCTGGTACCCAGATCTCCTCAGCAACAGGCTCCCAGAGCCACTTCCAGCACGCCCAGACCTGATCTCACTTAATCAGGGGAAGGTATTCTATCTGGACCTTCAATCCCTGCACCTGACAGCCTGGTACCTGAGCAGCTAGAGTTCCAGGCTTTGGGTCTCTCCGAGGATGTCCTCACAGTAGTGAAAACATCCAGGAAGGAATTGACCAGGAAGTGTTATGCCTTCAAATAGAAAACGTTTTCCATTTGGTGCCTGGGCAAGGGCCTGGACCCTCTGTCCTGTCTAGTGGCTAACATTCTCGACTACCTTTGGTCTCTGTCCAAAGGGGGTCTTCGGTCATCGACCCTTAGGGTGCACCTTGTAGCCATCTCTGCTTACCAGGCATGGGCCAGTCAGCCGACACTGGCGCAGGAGACAGTGGTCAGGCGCTTTTTCCAAGGCCTGGATCACATATCCCCTCCGGTGCATGAACCTCCACCTCCGTGGGATCTACTGCTTGTACTGGCAAAGCTCATGGGCAAGCCATTCGAACCAATGCACAAGTGTGAATTGTAACACTTGTCATGAAAGACGGCCTTCCTGGTGGCTATCACATCTGCCAGAAGGACAGGGGAGCTCCAGGTGCTCTCAGTGGACTCCCCTTATCTGGTCTTCCACAAGGAAAAGGTTGTCCTGCGCCCCCCAACCGAAATTCCTTCCAAAGGTGGTGTCAGAGTTTCACCTTAATTAGGCGTTGACTCTGCCAGTGTGCTACCCCAGTTACACCTCGGAGGCTGAATACAAGCTCATACTTTGGACTGGAGATGAGCTCTCTCCTATTTTAAGGAGAGAATGGCGGAGATTCGGGGAGAGGTTTGCCAGCTGTTTGTCACCTAAGCTGAAGCTGCTTCTGGCAGACCTGCAGCAAAGCGGACAGTTGCTCGATGGATTACATCTTGCATTAGTCTGTGCTGCGAGTTGGTGGGCAAGGAGCCTCCCAAAGAGATGAGAGCTCATTCTACCTGCCATACCGCTGCATCGGTGGCTGCTTCCAGGGACATTCCTATACAGGAAATCTGTCGGGCTGCTACCTGGAAGACAGCAAACACATTCATTACCCGCTACCACATTGACCTTGAGTCATGCCGGGATGTTGGTTTTGTGGCCTCAGTTCTCCAGTCTGTTTCCTAAGTAGGGGATGTGCACCTTGCCTCCCTCCTCCCGAAGAACTGCTAGGAGTCTGCCAATAAATGTGGATGAACAACATATTCTCAATTCTAGAAAAACAGGTTACTCATCTGTAACAGTAGTTCTAGGAGTAGTATATGTTGTTCATCCACATGGACCCACTCAACCTCCCCAGCTGTAGATGCACAAACCTGGCTTCCAGTGGGCTAAGATCTGGCATCATGGGGTGGAGCCGAAGGTTATACCACCCGGGTGGGTTGGAGGAGCCAGCTTGAAGACTTTCCGGCTGATTTAAAGGGAAAGGGACTCTGCCAATAAGTGTGGATGAACAACATATATCACTCCTAGACTACTGTTACAGCTGAGTAACCTATTTTTATTAATTGCCCCATTGTAAGTGTTCTGATGTGCACCCTTTAGGACTTCATGCAAAAGAATACCTGAATAGATCTTACCTTGGTTTTCCTTGTAGGATTTTGAAGTGCGGGAACCATGCTTGACCTAGTACACAGGCACTCTAAATGTTTATCCATAGTCCCTCAGTACTCCTCCTCTGTCTCACTCACTTCCAACGCAAGGCAGTTGTTGGGCGGGTATCACAGAGATGGGCTCTGTCATGCAGCTCCAAGATAGATTCTTTGTAACTGTTTTCACTCAGAGCCCCATACAGGATGGGGAAGACATTATAGCGGCATGCTGTGTATTATTCCTGCCCTTTTGCCACATCCTCTCAATCCAGTTATGGGGCCTTCGGCATGGGTCATCTTGCCGCAAACAAAAACCACATGGCAATGAATGCTGCAAGTATAAGGACATGCGCTGGAATAATGTTGGGTAAAACACCAACGACCACAGAAACCGGGCACGCTCTTAATACACAGGCTTCCTTAATTTTTGCAGGGGGCTTTGCCCCCCGCATCCCATCCTGAAATTTGGATAACAAAATCCAGGGTGGAGGTGGACTTCGAGGATGGGGAGGAAACTCGGGGAGGGAAATGTTTTTTTTTTTAAAGCCACAAAAAGTTGAAATGCAGGGGGACCGACCACGGTCCCAGGTCTCCCATTCCGCCATGTGCTGGTGCCTTGGTCACTCCACCATGGGAGCAGCTCGACCTAGCACCCAACACACAGTAACTTGATCCCTCACAAGAAAAGCGTACAGCGATCGGAGTGGCGGTAATTCCCTACCACTGTTATACCCCGTCGCTGTAAATCCATGTACTGACTACACAGTACGGTTAATACTGAGCTGTCATTCATGTGCAGTATTTACCCGGTACCAAGGGTCTTCACAGGTAAACAAGTGCTTTCTCATTTTTCTTAAGTCTTTTTGCCACCAGTATTCATTGTGATAGTCACTGATTAGAGGGTTTACTTGCCTGAGCTCTCCATATCGGTTCAAAGAATTAAATACACCAACATTGGTCTGTATTTCATTAATCCTTTGGTTTTTTACTTGGGACACAGTCTTTCCCTTGCAAGGCAGACAGGGTGCTGGTATGGGAAGGTGTTCAGGAATATCTTGGTTAATTCAGTTTCTGCTGCTTCCATAGTGTTGAAGGTTTGTACCCCATTTTTGAGCCAGACCCATAATCATGCAGGATCCTTAAGGTGAGAACGGGTGTTAACCTTCTGTAGACCTGCCTTTGTGTATGCATATTTTTCTCTTTTTTTCACAAATGCTTGGGCCGTGATCATTGAACAGATTTAATTCCAAGTCCATGTATGTTAGATTTGGCATGTCTTGCGTCTGTTGCTGGATGAATGTTTTGTCTTGAAAAGTGGTAAAATGAAAGATGAAGACTCTCGGTCTCTTGTTGGGGCGAGGCTTGGGTGCTAGACCACGGTGAGCCTGCTATATTGAGTATTTTAATTTGCCCCTTGGTAATCCAAACCTTGCTTTGAGTAAAGTTTGTGGAATTCAACAGGGTTTTTCCCCTCTTTTCCTTCAGGGAGGCCAAATAACAGAAGGTTATCTCTGCGAGAATAGTTTTCTAAGTATTCAACTCTTCTTCCATTTTTTTTTAAACTTTCTCAAGTCTCTGATCTTTTCTTCCTTTTGAAAGGTCCCTTCAGGCTAAGTGGGTGGGCTTCAGAGTCATTGATCTTGATTTCGTGGGCATCCACCTCTTTTTTTTTTATTTTTTTATTTTTTTTATATCCTTTATTTCTGCAGTTGCGTTCATTACCCTGGCCCTTAGGGCCATCATTTCATTAAAAATCCTCAACAGTTTACTCAGTGGTTTAAAGAGCAACTTTCTAGCTGGTGCCCCCAAAAAACACAAATAGCCATTACCTGCCCCCAAATTAAATCCTTCATAAAATTCCTTTAGAGAATGTCCCCATTTTGAAAGGGAAGGGATTGTATTTTTGCTCTGTGGAGCTCCGCCGCGCTGATCCCTTCCACTTCCTTGTACCTCTACCTAGACTGACCCGCCCCGATTTGTCCCGTGCTACCGTGTTTTGTAACATCACTGTTTGAGTAGTGTGGGGACAAGCATCCATTGACTTGAATGGGGCTGTTTTAAGAAATTTAAATCTGGGTAGTTTAGATGGCCAGTTAGGATAAATCATGGCCACCGCTTAACTAACAAGGGACCTTGTTAGTTGTCTTCTCCTGCATGTGGTGGATCAATAGTTTTGCTTTTAAACAAAACAAAAACTGTGAGAGCGGTTGTTTTCAGCATAGGTGGCCTGCAGATTTCCAGTGATATGCTGTTGCAACACACACACCAAGATCTGCAACGGGGAGATACTCCAGAAGGGGTGCAGAAAATGAAGAGGTACCTGGAGAAGCATGAAAGATGGTCTGAGGTGTGGCAACTGAGTTTCAGTGCAAAAAAGTGCAAGATAATGCACCTGGGTAGGGGGGACCCTGAGGAGAGCTACAGGATGGGGAGGAGACTGGGTGGGCCTAGCGGTCCTTATCTGCCAACAATTTCTCTATTTCTGTGTTTCTATGTAGAGGGGTACAACGTTCCGTGACATAGTTTACATAGGTGGGTACAGAGCATAGTAGGCTATTGTCCATATAGCTCGCCAAACCTTAGCGTTCATAACCCCTGATATTGTTTTTAACATAATAGTCATGTAATTTTTTCTTAAATTTCTTCATATTCCTACTACCGATTTAATTCTTGGGGAAAAGAGTTCCAGAGTGCCACCACCCTCTGATTGTACCAATTTGACCTTTTATTGGTATCACATCTCTCACCCCTTAACTGAAGTGAATGAGATCTAGTACTGTAAGTCGTATGTTTCATCTCAAGGCCCAAACAGTTCCCACAGGTCACTTTCAGTTAGCGCTCTAATTAAAAGGCACATCCCCCCATAATCTCTGATACTCTGAATTGAACAACCCCAAACTACTTAATCTGCCTTCATACTTCATACCCCTCACATGCTTTACCATCATTGTGGCTCTCTTCTGTACTCTCTCCAAATTTTAATCCCTGGTTTTGTTCCTGGTGCCCAAAATTGCTCATAGTATTCCAAGTGCAGCCTCACCAGCGAGGTATACAATGGCAGTATCACTTCTTTCTCCATGACTTTTGAACTGTGGTATAACAACATTTCAAAAAGGCTTTTAAGGTATGGCAAATAGTTTGTTCCATGAGGTACTCTGCAAGTGGAGCACTTGCCCCTAGCATTTCGCATCCAGGGATGATGCTTCATCAAGAGCCTGGCCAAGACAGGTATGCAGAGGGCTGTCACTGTGGTCTGGCAAGAACAGGCTTGAACATCTTAGGTGCAAGGAGCCTGATCCACCCCCCCCCCCAAAGAGATAGATAAGGTGCCACTTGCCCCCAGACATGGTCTTGATCCAGCCATAGCACCTCTCACGGTGCAAGGAGCCTGATCCACCCCAAAGAGATAGATAAGGTGCCACTTGCCCCCATGGGCAGCGGTCACAGTCCAGCCATAGCACCTCTACGGTGCAAGAACCTGATCCACCCCCAAAGAGATAGATAAGGTGCCACTTGCCCCCGGCAGCGGTCATGATCCAGCCATAGCACCTCTACGGTGCAAGGAGCCTGATCCACCCAATTTCAAAGATAGATATGTTACTTGCCCCCATGGGCAGTGGTCATGATCCAGCCATAGCACCTCTACGGTGCAAGGAGCCTGATCCACCCACCCCCAAAGAGATAGATAAGGTATGACGCTTGAAAAATTTCCATGATTTCTCTGGGCTGTGTGAACGCTGAACCGGATCATCACTTGCAATTTGCTGTTTTCAATTTCAGCACCTTCGCAGGGTAGCGCTATTGGCTCCATGCTGTGTAGAGCTCCCTGAGTGGCTGGTCTCACTCACCTGAGACAGGAGCACCCTAGACATGTGGCTTAATGTAAGCCTGCATCCCTATACTCGGCTTCTAATTTATATATTTTAATTTAGCCTGTTCTGCTCGGCCTGTGTAAAGTAACTTACCATCTCCCCCCAACCCCCGCTGCAGTTTCTCTCCAACTGTATGTGCACTGATTCAGTGCTAGCGCTGCAAACTTCCCGTTGATTTTTCCCCAATTAACTCTGTACACTGCCTTGAACTGAGTTTGGAAAAAAAATTTACTGGCTTTGTTAATATATATATATTTTTTTAATCCTGTTGAAGACTGTACTGGGTTTACATGCTTACTGCTATGGACCTAGTTAGAAAATTCAGTGAATTGTAAAATCTGTGTAGCCTCTGTCTTGAGCCTAAGACTCCTGCCCTTGACTTTCATTCTTAATCATCTTTCTTTGTCGCCCGTCCTCCTCTGTCTCTGTTCTGTCCCTCCTGCCCTTCCCCATCAGTCTGTTCTTTTGTGCTTGATTTGGATTCCCGAGTTAGCCGGCACCTTGCCTCTGTCTGAGACCGCCCCCTGACTTGTCTTTCAAGTTGGTGCTCAGCTCTCTTTGTGTGTCTCTGTTTATACCCCCCTCCCCCATCTGCTCCTATTTAATCTGCTGTCTCCTTCCTTACAGGTGCCACTTGCCCCCACGGGCAGTGGTCACGATCCAGCCATAGCACCTCTACGGTGCAAAGAGCCTGATCCACCCACCCCTCAAAGAGATAGATAAGGTACGACGCTTGAAAAATTGCCACGATTTCTCTGGGCTGTGTGAACGCTGAACCGGATCATCACTTGCAATTTGCTGTTTTCAGTTTCAGAGCCTTCTCAGGGTAGCACTATTGGCTCCATACCTGTGTAGAGCTCCCTGATTGGCTGGTCTCACTCACCTGAGACAGGAGCACCCAAGACGTGTGGCTTAATGTAAGCCTGCATCCCTGTACTCGGCTTCTAACTTATATATTTTAAATTAGCCTGTTCTGCTCGGCCTGTGTAAGGCAACTTACCGCTCCCCTGCTGCAGTTTCTCTCCAACTGTATGTGCACTGATTCAGTGCTAGCTCTGCAAACTTTCCCTTGATTTTTCATCCCACCCTCCCAGGCCTCCTTTAAATGCACACAGTCTCTGCCCACTCCTATCTGATGTTTCAATTTATTGGTCACTTCCTGTCAACAACTGCAATTCCTCCCATCCCCTTTTTGCAACCAAGCCTTCAAGCAGCTTTATCTCATTCTGTCTTGCTGAGGCATACTATTTTGGTACTTAAGGTTTGCTTATTGCTGACTAGCATATCCTGTCTTGCTAAGGCAGTTGATTTAGGTCAGGTGATCTCTCTAGTACAGTGATTCTCAAATGGTGAGGCCAGCCTCCCAAGGGAGGCCCCATACAGTTCCAGAGGAGGCCCAGTCAAGTCTGATAATGTACAGAAATGTAATTTATTTATGATTTAGGATTAACACCTTTGAGAACAAGGTCATTTCATAGGTTCCACGTCACAGATTATACAAAGTGATGAGGACAAATCCGTTGAATCGTCACATCACAATCATAGGAAAAAATAAAAATAAAGTATAAGTACATCACAATCTAAGTGAGCAGCTAAGGAGACAACTATGATGCACAGAGGAAGATCATTGTACGAGTATGAGCAAGTGCAGAAAGAAGTAGGCAGTGGGTAAACAACCAGTGCAGGGGAACACAATATTACAGCGCTTAGGAAATTGAGTGTAGGCTAGAGCCAGAAGTCAGAACAGGGGGTGGAAACATCAGCCCAGGAGGCATCATCAGTGGTGCAGGAGAAAGAAGAAGGGAGAGAGAGAGGTTAGAGTGTGTAGGGCATGAGGGGAACACTGCAGGAGGATAATGGTGGTAGGGAAGATAGCCAGAAGGAGGGAGTATTTAAATTTTCAGTTTTGGATGTTTTGTGTGAAGGATGAAGCAAAACAAAAGGATATGGCAGGTGAATTTCTTTATTTATGCATGAATTGGTGACCAGGAAAGGCCCTGAACCAAAGCTCATTTATACTGTAGGTGTGTATTTACATGTAAATTGGTGACTAAGAAGGCACACTGAGTCAATGCTTATTTCTTCAAGTAGGTGTTTATATGCAAATTAGTGACTTGGAAAGGCACACAGAGCGAGGCTTGTTTCTACAGTAAGTATTTATTTATATGTAAATTGGTGTCTGGGAAAGGTACACCGAGTCAATGCATGTTTCAGGTGTGACTTGGTAAGGGTACAAGAGGTTGCTTAACAGTGTCAGATGGGTAGAGATGATGTGGCTAGGTTAGTTGTTCCAGCTAAAGAGGAAGTAGAGTAATAAGGGCCCAAGAGTTAGAATAGTGGCGTGACAAAGATAACCTGGGGTGTGGGGTTGGGGGATGGAGAACAATAAGTTGAATAAAAAAGAATATACTCTGTTAGCATTATTAGTCCAGTTTTATTCCTGGTGCACTGTGCAAAAGTATGATTTATTTTTCTATGGGGAGGCCCAAGATTTTTTCCAGATTTGAGGGAGGCTCAGAATCTGTTCCACGGCTTTGGGGGGAGGCTCACTGTCACAAAGTGTGAGAACTAATGCTCTAGTACTTAGTCTGCTCCAGAGTAGTGGCTAAGAAATTTGCTTCAAAGCCTCTCTGCCCCTAGTACTACTCTGTAGTTAGGTGGGTAAACTCTTTTCTTATTAGCCTGACTAGGAGCTGTACTTAAGGATTAGTGCTTCAGGCTCCACTGCCTATAGTAGTATTCTGCAGGGATTAAGAAATTCTCCTCCATTGAGAATCCCTTCTCTTGCCCGCACTTGTAGTGCCCATTGGGTGATAGTCTCATAATGAGGGCATATTAAACATAGAAACATAGAATTTGACGGCAGATAAGGACCGCTTGGCCCACCCAGTCTGCCCATTTCCCTACCTGATGGATAAGCTGCAGGTCCTAGTTAACCAGCAGCCTACTTCTTCCTACCCCCACCACCTAGAATTGCCTTATGACTGTCCCATGCATGCTTGAATTCCACCACTGTTTTTGACTCCACAACCTCCTCTGGAAGGCCGTTCCATACATCCACAACCCTCTCTGTGAAAAAATACTTCCTTAAATTACCTCTGAGCCGCCCCCCTTCTATCTTCAAATTGTGCCCCCTTGTTCTTGCACACCTCTTTTTTTGAAAGATGCTATATTACCTGCTTCTATGCTTGTCTCTGCTCATCTTACATGTATTGGACCCGAATGTGAATCAAAAAATAACTCCTAGAGTGGAGAATGGATCTCTTTTTACATTGTCCAACCGGGACTTTTCCTATCAAGTAGAAGAACTTGTATGTGCTCTAACTTCCCCAAGCCCGCTGCTGGTCCTTCACCTGCACTGGCATACAGGAACTCTCCTAGAGCCTGCCCACAGGGCTACACCACCTTCTGCTTACTCCCCCCCTACTCCCATTGACTCTCTTGGTCAGGGTATTAGTGTATGCAGCATCAGGAAAACTGGGAACTAGCCTCAGAACTCCCTGTACTGCCGCAGATAAAGCACGTAACCGAAAGAAGACCCAGCCACCCACGCTTCTCCTAGGACTCTGCAGCAAACTCTTGTTCTTGCTTTTACTATGCTCAGGAAATGTTGAGCTTAATCCAGGCCCTCTGGCACCCATGGAATCCCCAGCAGAGCTACAAAGCCTCAAGGGGCTTACATTCTTGCATGTTAATGTATGTAGCCTATTAAAAAAAAAATCTATTCTGTTCAGGCCTGGGTATGTCGTACTGCTCCAGATGTTCTGGTGATCACGGAGTCCTGACTCCAACCGGCGACCAGTAACAACGTAGTTAACATCCCCTCCTACTCTTTGTTCAGAGTCGACAGGCAAACCAGAGGTGGTGGGGTAGCTATTTACATCAAGGATAAATTCCCTACCTCCATAATTGACTCAACCTCTGTCCCAAAAGAATTCGGAAGCTTGTCATTAAATATTGAAATTGCCACCGGTGTCTCATTATGTATAATAGGATGCTACAGACCCCCATCAGCTGGACTACAGTTGTTAAAACATCTCGAAAACATCCTGGGTTCGGCATCTTTAGAGTGTATCATACTAGGGGACTTCAACTTAGACTGGCTCTCCAGTGCATCCACCCCACTTAAAATGTTCTATGATTCCCTTGGGTTGTCACAGCTAATAAATGAATCTACTCGTCCTAACAAGCTCAACCCTAATAACAGTACTCTCTTGGATATCATTTTAGTTAACAAACCCCATTTATTCTCCCATGCTGGCGTCTTTTTCTCTGATATTATTGACCATTGCTTCATCGCGTGTGTAAGATCCACTCTTAAATCCACAACTGTACCAAAATTCTCCTTTAAAAGGTGCATATGCAACTTTGATCTCCATGGGTATACATCAGACCTAAGAGACTCCATGCGATGACAGGACTTCTGTCTAGCCAAGTCCCTGACTACGGCTTATGATATTTTCTCAGAAATTGTGCTAGGAGCTCTCAACAAGTATGCTGTCATAGTAAAATAGTAAAAGTTTGTGCCAGAAACAAATCCTGTCGGTGGTTTACAGAAGACCTGAAAGATGCTTTGCGGAGTAGGGATGTACTCTGGAGAACTAATTTAATAAATGACTGTAATTCTTTCCGGAGGATGAGGAACCTCTGCACCAAAATGGTCAGAGAAGCCAATGCTAATTTCTACCGCTCTCAGCTGGAGAGCTCCTCAAGAAATGCCTCCAAATTCTGGAAGACTATCAAAGACATTGAAGGGCACACCACTGTAAATTCTCTACCTACTAAATTATTGATTGACAATACTGTCATCTCCGACAGACCGTCTATCCTCGATGCTCTCAATAATCATTTTGCCACTGCAGGGCTAGCGTTTGACTCCTCTCCCGTGAATATCCTCCGCCAACAACTTAGATTGGATACACAAGAAAAACCCATCCCCAGTCCATCCTTCTCTCTGCAGCCTACCTCCCTGAAAGAAGTCTAAGATCTTCTCCTTCAGCTGGACACTAGGAAAATTGCTGGGGCCAACCTCATTGACCCGTACTTCTTAAAGGTCAGCTACCGTGTCCTCACAGTCCCAATTGCTCATCTCTTCAACTTATCCTTGTCCCAGGGTGACCTACCGCCCATTTGGAAAAATGCACTTGTGGTCCCTTTGTTTAAGTCAGGAGATTCTAGTG
Organism: Neoceratodus forsteri; assembly: GCA_016271365.2. NCBI lineage: Eukaryota > Metazoa > Chordata > Ceratodontiformes > Ceratodontidae > Neoceratodus > Neoceratodus forsteri. Next base: position 504,550,875 of record CM057455.1, read on the forward strand.
ACCTCAATAACTACAGGCCAATCTGTCTACTTCCAATCCTGTCAAAGATGCTGGAGAAAATAGTAAACTCCCAGCTTCGGAAGTACCTGGAATCAGAAAAATTGCTCAACCCGTTACAATCCGGTTTTAGAGCACAGCACAGTACAATCTCTGCTCTAGTCAAGGTGACAAATGACTGGCAGCCTGAATTAGATAAAAAAAAAAAAAACTTTGCGCAGTTTTCTAGGACCTAAGCAAGGCGTTCGATACCATTGATCACAGACTGCTTCTGTCGTCCCTCCGGAACATTGGTTTGGATTCCCTGTCCCTTAAATGGTTCTCCAACTACCTCTCGGGACGACTTCAACAAGTAAAGGCAGAAGGGAAGGTTTCTCCACCAAAACCCCTATTGAGGGGTGTACCGCAAGGTTACATTCTTGGTCCCTTGCTCTTCACCATTTATATTAACAATGTAGATGCCCCCATCAAAAAAGCACAAATACACCTATTCGCGGATGATACGGTACGCTGTGCTAGTAGCCCCACACCTGAAGCAGCCTGTAAAGCCCTTTAAAATGAATTTAATCTGCTGCAACATCAGTTTATAAACCAGAAACTGCCCTTAAATGCAAAAAAAACAAAGCAATGTTCCTCTCGCCCCTTCAAAATGCAGTAAATCCTGCAATTGCTGGGACACTCCCGCAGATCACTACCATTCTAGGTGAGCAGCTGGACTGCGTACCAAAGTTCAAGTACCTGGGGGTCTGGTTAGACCATAGACTTACTTTCACAGATCACTTAGAAGAACTGGCAAAGAAACTTAGACAAAGACTTGGTCTGTTCTTTAGGATTAATAGTCTCCTCGCAAGAGACGCTAAACTGAAACTGGTTCAAACTACCTTTCTTTCCTTATTGGATTACACAGACTTTCTATATAGTCAGGGACCTGCAGGTATCCTAGCCAAACTCGATTCGCTTTATCACAGAGCCATAAGATTTATCACAGGTCTTCCATACTCAGCCTACCACTGTGCATTGTACACGGCAGTGGGATGGTCATCCCTTGCTTACAGACGGCAAAAAAATGCTGCGGTTTGGACATACAAAGCTGTCTCAAATAAACTGCCCCAGTATATCTCTGTCTGTTTACCTTTGTGCACTCTGGGGAAGTATGCCCTGAGAAGCACCTCATATATTTACCGTTATGTTTACAAAGCAAAATCTCGCATTGGCAGAGCAGCCATCAGCTTTGTGCTCCCTCAACTGTGGAACAAGCTGCAAAATACTTTGAAATTAACTTACCCCATCAGCCTAGCAGCTTTTAAATCTCTATATGTACATCATAATGAGTCCTGTGTCTGTCAACCCTAAAGAGTGACTCCTATACCTCCAAGCACACTCTAATTACTACTGTTAAAAGACTGATCACATCTGTAATCGACTCTTCCCTCTCCCCTTTTTCTACCCCATATCTGTCCCTTCCACATTCCTTTGACCCTGGTTCCAGCTCTAAATTCTCCATACCGTACCACTATATATCTTTTTATATTAGGTTTTATTTGTGTTCGGTGCACCTGATATGTATATTTCTTTACTTTTATGAAAAATTGTGTCCTACCCAAAACTAGCTGTATCTTCTGTTCCAAACATATACTACTGTCAATGCTACGTGCTGATACTTTATATATACTGTATTATTGTATCTCACTTTATTTGTATTATTACTATTTTCTTGTGTGTTGCATCCCATGCATATTGTTCCTTGTTAACAAACCCAGGACCACCTCGAAAATGAGCTTGCTCAACAGTGATCGCCTGGTTAAACAAATAAAGACTAAGACTAAATAAGTACACTTCTCCTCAGGGTGGGAAGGGAAGGGAAGGTGACTCCCTTGTTATCTGATTGTCTCGCGGATGGTTCATGGGATTGTGGTTGTAGGTGCAGTGCGTGCAAGGAGTACGGTTGGATGGAGTCTGTATGTACCATTTGCCACAGACTTCACTCCCATAGGTGGTTAGGTGGGCAGGATTGAGAAGAACAACAAAAAAAGTGGGGATAGACCTCATTAATGTGGGTAATCTCCTGGGCATTAGATGATCAATGCTCTAGTGCAGTAGGGTGCCTGGCATAGCAACTGACCCTCCAGTGGGAGAGTCTGAGGGGCTTGCAGTTAAGCAAACAGTTGCTGTCACCAGCCACAAATTACAGTTCAATTGCCAAATAAAAGCCCTTGAAATATGTAATTGTAGTAATTAACAAACTCTGGTCAGAGCCGATATGGCTGTGGAGAGCTTTTAGGAGTGGCAAGAGCATGGAAAAGATTATGCGGTGCTTTTGCTGCAGCCATACGTAATACTGCAGCAATTACAGTACTATGCATGTGTGATAATTGCACATGTGCAGTTTGTCCTGTAGTCAGCCCTGTGCAACATGGCGGTGCTGACATAACTATGTATGCGCAATAGTCATGCATGCGCAGTTTAAGTCAACATCACCATGTTGCAGACAGCGGCCGTTACTGCTGCAGTTGTGGAACGGAAACATAGTGCGCCAGGAAGTGGATATGTTTATGCAGCCCATGGAGGGGAAGGGCTGCATAAGCAGAATCGCTGGAAACTATGTCAGAGCATTGTGGCAGCATATCAGGCAGCAGTCCGGTTACGTGCTTCCACAGTGCTCTTATACAAATCTGATAATGGCATAACATTCGTAGAGCTTGGCCCACACAGCCGTACAAGTCAGACTCAGGAGGAGTCTATTAACAAACTAGAGATCTGGTCTGGGACTTGCTCATGATCACTGTCACTTTCTCATTTTTCTAAGCAGTAATTTCTGGCAATTGAGCCTTAACCATATTGATTTCAGTGCTGGTAGACTACTTCTGGTTTTCCCCTGATTGTATATGGTGGTGTAGTAGCAGTCTTGAAGTGGTAGCTGCTGGTGATGGCATGTTCTGGAAAAAAGTGGTCCCCATGCTTGTCTGCACATTTTAGAAATTATACCATTCCTTGTTTTTGCTGTAAAGAAACTGACCCCTTTAACACAGAAACAAGGAGTCAGTTATGACCTCTATCCACCCCCCCCTTTTCGCTTTAAGTGAGGAATGGGATTATGGGTTTGCATCCAATGTACAGTGGCAGCCATAGATACATAATATTGTTAAACACTAATCAACTGTATGTAAAGGCTTTTTTTTAATGTGTGCTTTCTTAATGTTGTCAATACCACTCCACCCATTTGTACTCTGCCCCAGGATTTCTGAGCTGCAAATGCATTATTTAACATGTAACACACCCCCTTCCCCCACCACCCCCCGTTACCCGGGGTTACTAGAATCCCAGTAAGACCTAGTGGTAGGCAGGGAAGACAGCTTGTGAAACTCCAGTTAAATGGATTTCACACTGTCTCACTCTGTTCTCAGTCTCAGCTGAGACTGAGGGATGACGTCATTTTAGAACTGTCGCAGCTGCTTATGCCACTCTGGAATGTTGCAGTTGGAGGTTAGAGTAGAACGTTGGGGAATTTGAAGTTAGTTCAGTAGGGTCTGTTGCAGTCTGTAGTAGAGGTGCTATGCTGTAGGCAGGCCCTCAGAGCTCTAAGCTCTGTCAAAGAGCTATTTTTTGGTATAGGTGTGTGTTCTCACCTGAAGAGGAATACAAGAAGAACACATTGAAGTGGTAGAGACCGCATTCAGTGGTTCAGGGCCCCATCTCTGCGGGGATGAGGGGAAGGAATCAGCCTGCTTCCAGGGGCAACCCCACTGGTCCGGCTAGGGAAAAAAAGAAGCTGCCTGATTTAAGTTCATGCTGAGGCACCAGAAGTTCTGGACGAGATTTCCTTTGAGGAGAAAACGCCTGTGGGCACCTGCAACCAAGGGATGAGTTCACTCTGCTAAAGGGCCATGTGTTTTCACCTGAAACAAAAAGAAACTAAAGTGACTGTTACTGTGGGGTCAGGAAAAGACAGCCAAGTACAGTTTGGAAGATGTGGGGATTGGACTGCTTAACTCTGTAGGGGGTCTAGAGTAATGGACACAGCCACTTATTTAAGTATGTTCAAGTTCAGCACAAATGGGATGTAAAGACAGTAGATTGAATGTGAATACATTTAAAAAAAAATCTACACAGCAAAATGCTTTAAAGGATGAGGTGTTACAGTCCAGAGAAATGGCGGAGTATGAATTATGGGAGCGAGAGGTGGGAGCCCCCATCAGTAGTAACCAAATTCACCTCTACGGGTTTACTTTGGGACACCTGTTGCTTTTTCTCAGGCACTTGGCCAGTGCCTGAGGAAAGTACCCAGATGTGGGATTGATGAGGAAGATTCCCTTATGGAGCAGAAGTGCTCATAGGTGGTTTAAGGAGCCACCAGTAAATGTTTCCATGCTATATGGAAAGTGTCCAAGTGGCTTTCAAGGGAACCGAGCCAGGGAAAACCCAGAGCAGAGTACAAGTGCGGGCAGTGTGCCCAGTGTGTTTCAGAGCCTAAGGGCTATACTGAATGAGGAGGTGTTGTGGTCTCCATAAATCTGCATTACCAGGAGTGTAGCACCGCGAGGGTACATCTATGCTTTGTTTATTCTGTTGGATGTGAATAAAAGCCACACTTTAGAATCCCACTTCTGGTATTGGACATTACAGTTATTGTTTCCTTTGTCCGGAGTTACGTGGGTGCCCCTGTTGCAGAGTAGCCAAACCTAGCCAATGTGCCGAGTGACATATTCTTCCCCGAACCCAGCCCACCAGGTAGAGCTGTCAAGATGGAAATGGCATAACTGAGTGGGGGTTACAAACATTTTTGTGTTTAGGACAAAAAGGCCTTTCAAATGAGGGTAGTCACTAATCTAAATTCTTTATAGTTTTTTATGTTTCCTTGCGCTTGAGCAAGAAACGTCTTATGGTAGAATTACATTTCAGAGGTGTGTCATGGACTAGTCCAGTGCACAGCAATCTATAGTGGGCTCGTCCCTGACAGACCAATGAGCAGGCAACCAGACTGTGACACTAGTCACAGTTTCACAGCTGGAAGCCGTTCTCTGGTTGAAAGAAATGAAGTGCTCCAATGAGAGCACTTCATTCCTTTCATTCATGCCCTTACTGATCTTGCCATTTGTCTCCTCACCCACCCTGCAGCTGTCTGGGTACCCAGCCATACACTGCATCCATCACTCTCTCTGCCATAAGCAGTAAACAGTCCTAGCAGTAAAGAACAAATAAATATAATTTATCCTTCCCTTGACAGACATCGCGTTGAACATGTTTGTGTCTCTGTGTGAATGAGAGTACGTGTTCTTGTCCTTGAGCTCCTCTCTCTGGTGCTTCATCTGTGCCACAATGCCCAGCCTGGGCATCGCTCTCTGTGATGGTACCCACTAACCCGCCCCGCAGATCGGAGTGAGAGTGCTGAGAAGTGAGGCAGCATTGCCTGCAGAGCTGTAGCTTAACCCTGGACTGCGGGGAGAGAGAGAGAGACACGGGCTGCAGGGACACACACTGAGAAGGAGAGGCAGCAGGCCCCGAAAGAGAGCACGGGATTGAAAGAGGTGTTGAGTGGTACCAGTGTCCGGGACAGAGCAGAGAGAGAGACCCCAAACAGTGACAGCAACATGCTGAGATGTAGGGAGTAAGCAGAATGAGAGTGATCACTAGATGACAGGCTGTCACTATTACAGCACAACCTTGGCAGTGTGAAATTGGGGGTAGTGCAATTTAGTGACCATAACCACGATGACTGGTGGCTCCCAGACCTGCAACTGAACAAACGTTCATTTCAGTGGGTGGAGACAGACACAGCAACATCGAGAGCTGCTTCCAGTGCGGCATATATGTGCAGGTCCAGTTTGTTCCAGTCAGAGATGGTGTCACCCCCTCCTCCCTTAAAAACGGAGAAGTGGAGTACAGTGTGCGCCCGAGCTTAGTTGCCATCATTTTATTGCCACTTATTCTTCCGGCACTTTGCTGTCAGTCTGACTCTCTGTTTGTCTTTCTGAAGCCCAGTAGAAGCAGACAGCTCATATAGAGAGGCAGAGAAAGTGGCAGTGAGAGGGTCAGGACTGGGACAGAGAGCAGCGCTGCAGAGTTTTCCTTTCACCATGGGGGAGCGGAGATCAGAGAGAGAGAGAGACCAGGAGAGAGACAATGTAAAACAAACTTGGTGCACCTATTCCACCAATCCACAAGAGGAGCACCCAGACAGAGACAAATATGTAGGTCACATATCTTCCCCTTCACATTGACTAGCACAGTGTAGGATGGGCACTCCTGGGCAGTTGCTGCCCCCTACACATCCAACTCACATCAGCACATATGGAACAATCAGTAGTAGCCAGAGACTGATGTAGGTTACTCATCTTCCCCTCCACACAGGTTGGCACAGTAACAAGGTGACCTCCAGGTGGGCAGCCCAAGGTAAATAGCGGACTATGGCCTAGCAGAAGTTGGTGATTGGTGCCCCCTCCACAACTGTCCCACCACTGCACATTGGCTGCCCCAGCCAGAGACAGAAATGTGAGTTGCACATTTGCCACACCACATCTGTTTCTATCTAGCCTGGTGGGCTCCAGGTGGGTGGAAATGGGGCTGGGGTCCAGATCCACTGGGTGGCCTGAGGCCATTGGCACCCAACACGCACCATTCTGCATCTCTGCACATGTGAAGCATTTTCTCCTTCCATTCCAGCTCCTGCACATGAGGAGCACTTTACAGGAGCCAGTGACAAATGTGGTTCACACATCTGCCCATCTTCATCCATCTGAGTTCCTTGAAAGCTGGAACTGGCATTGGGTGGGTTCCAGGCAGATTTCTGTGGGAGAATGATGCCCCATCCCACCTCCACATGAGGGTAGTACCCTGCAGTAGCAGGGATAGAGATGCAAGTTGCACATCTGCCCCTTCATATCCGTCCCTGCTCCATCAGGGCTAGCATGAAGGTTGACGTGGGCTTTAGGTGACTGGCACTTCCTCACCCTATGCCACACCTCTACACTTGCAGATCACTCTGCTTCAGCCAGATGCTCTCCCACCTAATATGCTCTGCCCATGGAGAGCACTCTGAGGTACTGAGATATAAAATGTGGATCCTGTATCTGCCCCTTCACAACTGTTCCCATTCTGCTGGGTGGGGGGGCTGGATACAGTGGGTGCTTCTGCGTGACTGGTGCCCCCTCTTGCACTCCCATCTATCAACCCAATACTTTATAGCAGCCAGAGAAGAGATGTTGGTTGCACATCTGAAGCATCATAAACTGTACCCATTTCAAACAGTTCCACACACAGGCTGGAGAGGAGTCTAGGATGGTAGCCCCTAAGTGACTGTTCCCTCCCCCCCTTACATCCCACCTCCACACATGGGGAGCACTCCTCCCCCCTCCCTTACACATTTGCAAATAGAGAGCACTCCTCCCCTCCGTGCCTTCTTTATATATAGGGAGTCGTTCTCCTTCTACAGCCTCTTCCACATGGTGGACGTAGTGTCTTATGTAATCATATTTGGTCTCAATCCTTGTTGAATTCAACATTGTACATATTCAGCCAGGGGAGGCCTCCTTGGAGTTCCCAGGGTTAGGTTGCGGCATTCCGGGGACAGGGCGTTCTCGGTGGCCATGCCTACCCTGTGGAACTTTTTTCCTGTCTATTTAAAGGAGGCTTCCTCAGTAGAAGCCCGAAAGAAGGGCCTACAAATTTACCTGTTCCAGCAAGCTGTTATTGATTAATTGTTTGATGTTAGTGGGATAACTCAAGGGTCCATCCTGGGCCCTCGTCTCTTCTCTCTGGTCATTAACTCCCTGCCTAACATTTGCACCACCTCAGAACTCATTCTCTACACTGATGATGCAGCCCTTTTCTGTCAGGACAAAAACACCAACGCTCTCATTAAGAAACTCCAATTTGATTTCAGCAGACTTCACACCTGGTTCACGTCCAAAGGTCTTGTACTCAACTCCCAGAAAATGAAATTCATGGTTTTCTTCAGCCCCCGCAAACCCCTTGGCTTTGACCTCTCCCTCTATGACAGCCTTGGTAACTAAATTGAAGGATTCGGTGAATTCAAGTACCTTGGCTTACTCCTGGATAGTCACCTCAATTTCGCTGCTCACACTAGCCTCACAATCAAAAAAGTCCACCAGTGCCCTCTGTATCCTCCACAGAACCAAGCATTACCTTAACAGGGAATCCAAATCCCTCTTAGTCTCCAGCTTCCTCCTTCCTGTCTTCGACTATGGTTTACTTGTCTCCCTCCCCCCTCTCCAAGAAAAATTTCTCCAGACTTCGAAGCTCCTACCACAACGCTATCCGCTTTGCCTCTTGTGTCCCTAAACTCACACACCACTGTGACATTTATAAGCTCACCAGTCGGCCCTCCCTTGAGGCCCGCCTCAACTGTAAGATGGCCACCTTCTTCTTCAAACTCTTCCGTAGACTGCTCCCCTGATTGCCTCACTTCTCTCTTTCAGACAGCCACCACCACCAAGACCACTAGACTGTCCTCCACTCTCTTTCACTGTTTCTTTCTGCTGCACCACTCAAGGCCAGAAAACACTCTCTTTTATGGGACCCAAGCTCTTCAACTCTCTCCCTCCGGAACTAAAACTCTGTCCCTCCACAAATGCCTTCAGACACAATATCAGGAGACATTTCTCTCCCACCTGCACCTGTTCGCAGCCCTAATCTGGCTCCCCTTCTGCACTTTTTCCCCCTCACTCTCTGGTTATCTACCTCAGGCACTTGCCCTCTCTTTCTAACACTTGTAGTATTGTTAATCCACCTAGGCTAGGTTTTAGATTACACTTATATTTTTGTTTCCCACTGTATGGTTGATGTCACCTTGTATTTGTTAATTCACCAAGACTAGTTCATGGTTTACCCTTTAGTCTATATTATTCTAATTTTATGTACCATTTTATTAACCTTCGCTGTTAAATGTTTAAGCTTATGTCATGTCTCATGATTGTTGTATGTAAATGGACGCTTGTGTAAACGGGCAACAATGCTCACATGCCTTTCCAGTGTAACCAATAAAAATGAAATGAAATAGATGCATTTTAAATCTGCTCCTAGTTGAATTTTACATACATTTTTGGCGTATGATTTTATATTGTTTGCTGTTTGTATTATATAGCACCCAGAGTCCCAGGAAATGGGTGCTTTGCCGCATGCGCACCCAGAACCTGGAACTCCTTTCCTACCCATGTCCACTCCTCCTCTTCTCACACTTGTTTCTGGAGTTCCCACTGGGATTACTTGAAGAGCTCATCGGCTTGTGGCTGTCCGCAACTGCTTTAATTAATTGTACTGACCCTGCTATGTACTGTGCATGTTTTTGTTTGCACTCTTTGCAATTGTGCGCAGCCTATTTCTTAAGCACTGATGTTAGCCATGTATTGTCTGTATACTTTTCTATGCAATCTGTATATAATTCGTTAACTACTATGTTGACTGTATCTGGTGCCATGTGTTTCTCTGCACCAACCTGTTGTTCATTGTACTATCCCGGGTTGCACCTGAAAATAGGCATCTTTTTTTTGTCAAGTGTGCTTACCTGGTCAACAAAAGCTAAATAAATAAATATATGTCTATTGTATATACTAATGTAAAGAAAATTGCTTTATTTTAATTTATATTATGTGTCTTTACTTTTTGTATCTCACACCATGTATTGTCTTTATCATTGCTTGTACAGGAACCTGCTTGGAAATGAGCTTGCTCAATCGATGTTATCCCTTCACAATAAACTTGAACATGGAGAGCACTCTTCCCTCCATTCCATCGCCACACATCGGTATCATTGCTTCACCTCCATACATTGTGAGCACTGATCCCCTGACACCCTAGTGCTTCTCCCACTACATTTCACCTCCCCCAAATGGGGATCACTTCTCCCACTGCATCCCACCTCCTACACATAAGGAGCACTCCACCCCTCCATTCAACCTCCACACATGGGGAGCTTTCCTCCCACTTCATATCAGCTCTGTACATGGGGAGCACTCCACCCCTTCATCCCACTGCCCCTACATGAGGAGCATTGCTCCCCATTCATCCCACTCCTACACATGGGGACACCTCCACACGTTTGCATCACTCCTCCACTACCACCATCCCACCTCTGCATATAGAGAGTACTCCTAACCCCATTCCACCTTTGCACATGGGAGCACTCTGCAACAGCCAGAGACAAAGATGTCAGTCAGACATCTGCCTTTCCATACCTATTCCCACTCTACATGATAAACTCCAAGTTGTGCAGAACTTTGGTGGGGTTGAGATGTAATGAGTGGGTTGCCCTGGGAGATGCTGCCAGTACCCCTCTCCACCTCTCTGAATGAGAGAAGTCCCCTCCCGGAATCAATCTTTATTCTTTTCTCCATTCACCACTTTTCTGCTAATTATCCTCCTGTTGGCTTGCCTTAACAGTCACTCCCCTCCCAAGACAGGACTATGCCACTAGGACAGGGCAGATTTTTCCTCGATCTCTCCTGTCTTCTCTTCAGACCACACCACCAGTCCAGCCAGCGTCCAGCACAGTTAAGAAGACACGCTGCATGTTACTCACGGCTCAGCCACGGATGGGTCTGTTCTTTCTGTGATAGACCATACTTCAGGTTCTCCCACAGTTCAGCTGAGGCTAGAGAAGAGCAGCACACAGTCTTGCTGTACCACCATGACAGTCAACCGGACACCACAACTTGCTCGCCACTGTACAGACAACGCTTCACAGCTGCTTGCTCACTAGTCTGTCTCACCAGGCTTCTCCTGCTCTCTGTTGATGTCTCGATCTCCCCTAGCCATCAGTGATCCCATGTATGCACATTTCATTGCAGCTAGCTCCAGCTGCTATGGAGACTGCTGAGACACTGAGTGCTTAGCAGCTGAGCCTGAGGCAACCCGAAAATAAAATACAGTAATTTGAAAATTTCTGAGGTAATTTTGAAAGGGGAGGGGTTGAACACCCTGAACACCCCTCTGCCTATGCCCATGCAATCCACAACAGTTCAGACACTTGCAGTCCTTACACTTAAAGGCACTCCTCCCAGCCAGCCCCCCTGCCTGCCCTGAAACACAAATGGATGCCAACTACTACCCCTCCCACTTCCTTCGCAAGTAGCGAGGTTCCCTCGCTCTCAAGCAGTCAGTCCTATACAAGTAGCAGAGTTGGGGGTTCAGGGCTGCAGTTGTAACTTTTGTTGTAATGGAGCTCCAGCGTGCCTGAATACAACAGGACAGCTAAACTGAGTCCCCTTAATGTCTACAGATGGAGGGCTGCTGCACAGATGATTGTTACAGCCACTCAGGCACCACCAGGGATTTAAAACAAGAGCTGGACTATGGCAGTCAGCCTGCCATCCGCCTCCTCCTCCTCCTACACTGACTGCTTGCAGCACTTGCCCCGCTCCTCCTGTGCTACCAGTGCCCACCAGCGGTCAGTAGTGTCGGTGGGTGGCCCCCATTGGAGTGGTCAAGCGAGCTCCTCAACTTGTTACTAGCCCCCTCAACCAATACTCTATTTTGACTTCCTTCCATGTCTGATTGCATTTGCCTGTTTCTAGGCACCCAATAATCTTTTTTTTCTAGTGTCTACATAGATACAGAATATTAAATATATCAAAATTAAATATAATTGCTTTGAAGAAGATAGAAGCTTTTATTATGGCTTGGCTTCAGTGTATGTTTGGAGAACGCTGAAATCTCATCTTGATTGTTTTACTTCCTTATTGCTGTTTTGTATTTTCAGGTTAATTCAAATATAATAAAATATAATTGTTTTTTTGAGAAGATAGAAGCTTTTATTATGGCTATTTTTGGTTTGATCCACGCACACTGAAGTGTTGAAGCAGTGAGATCACCACGATTTCGGCAGCTTTGCACAATTCCTCTAATCCTAAAAATGTGTATCACAATGGTTGCATAATTGTAGGTCTATATTCAAATGTATTTAATTCATTATAATTACACACTAGGAAGAATGTTCTTAATGAGTGCATTTAAGTCTTCATAATTTGACCTTTTGCAATTTTAATGACCTCCCAGTCATGCAGTCATCAATTTGTTTTATTTAAAGATTTCTTTACTCAGTTCATCAATAATCCAATAAGATTTAAAATAAAATTACTTTAGAACAAAAACTGTATAAACTTTAGGTTTGATTTTGCACAAATATTAACTTCTATCCGAGTTGAAAATACATAGGAAATTAGTTGTATTTACTTTTGTATTTCTCAAACCTTTGCGGAAATTTGTAAAAAAAAATTGAGAAAATAACCTTTTGCTGGGTCTTGACCCCCATAAAGGGAATGGCTTAAGACTTATTTAGGAGTCATTCAAGAGTTATCCCAAGGTCAAGATTTAGTGAACCATACATTTAATGCATTTTTAATAGTAGAAGTTGCCAAAGAGAACATAAGAAAAGGAAAAATCAGTGGTACAGCATAGATGCCTAAAAGGTATCTAACCATTTGGTTCTAAAAGTTTCACAGACAGCCAAGTCTTCTTTATGTACGTGAACATTGTTGTCTTATGTCTTCCCCCTATCTGGTCAGTGTCAGCTTCACATATAAATATTGCTGGATAATAATTACTAAAATGTATCTGCTGCTATTTTCCTGAAAAGATTTAACATGATCCCATCCTGGAAAGATCTAATCTAAAAAATGTGTTCCATGGAAACCCCTTTTCAAGCTAAAGTGATATGGCTTTAGGCTCCGCCCACAGTCATACAAATGAAGCTAGCATCTGTGTTTTGTTAAAGCAGATCATTTTGTTTCAAGCTGGGGTTTTTTCCTTCATATTAAGAACTAAAGAATTCCATTGAAGTGCTCTACATTACTAGAATAACTTCAGGATCTGCTGTTAAATTAGGCATGACAAGATATAAACCATATGTTCTGGTCTTAGTGTAGTGGTTTCAGAAAGCAGGCTGTCAGAAATACAATAGGAGTTATGCCAAACAAATGTAAAGATCTCTAAAAGTATAGGAGTTACTCATAACCCATCTTATGAAAATTGTTCAGGACAAAAATACCTTTCAAGTGAACCTGTTCCTTTAAGCTGCAGTAATTATATTTTTTAAACTATGGCCATCTGATTACCTGAATTTTCGTTTTTCTTCACACTTTTCACCTTTCGGATGGCTATATTTAAAAACATCCAATGAATTCAGGTTAGTGACTACCCTTATTTGAAAGGTAATTTTGTCCTGAACAACTATCATGTTGGTTGTATATTGGTAACTTGTATACATTCCATGATATTTACATTTGTTTGGCATGACTCCTACTGTGTTCATGCAGAGAGAGAGAGAAAAAATGAGGTTGTTTGAAAGACCATATTTTACAGAATATAAATAATTCAGATTAGTGACTACCCTCATGTGAAAGGTCTTTTTGCCCTGAACAACTTTCACACTGGTTGTTTTTTGTGCACCTTAAATTGTTTTAAAGATATTTAGATTTGTTTGGAAAGTGTGCACATTTGCTCTCGGAGAAAAGCAGCTTTGAGTTCTGTGTCCATCATTCTAAACAGAAAGAAAGGAGCATTTTTAACTGCCATAGGGATTTGCAGTGTTATGGAAGGATACACTGAAAGCTACTAAAAAATGTGTTCCATGGAAACCCCTTTTCAAGCTAAAGCGATATGGCTTTAGGCTCCGCCCACAGTCATAAAAATGAAGCTGGTATCTATGTTTTGTTAAAATGCCTCACCTCAGTTTCTTACCTTACTTAAATTTGTTTTTCAGGAAACCCTCATTACTACAATGGAATCCACTTCCAGGTATGGGCTTTTGAAAATGGACTCAGCATTCTTATATGGAGACTGGATATCTGAAGTGCATTATAATAAATTGAACTGAGAAAATACTATAACCTGATTAGCTGTTACCTGTGCATTAGATCTGTCTAATGCACAGGTACAAACAAGTCTAGATTTTATCACTAATGCACAAGTAAAAACAGTTGTAGATTTTACTAAGTTAAATTAAACTTGGAACACTCATGCATCCAGTGAACTGTACCTCCTAGTCCTTCTCATTATCTTGGTTTACTTTTCAATAAATGTATTTTTCTAAATTTCTAACAAGTTGGTAAGTACACATTAATCTCCCAGTTTCCACTGCTCACTTGTTGGTCGCATAGTGTCTGCCAGCTTCTCACTCAGTTGTCTGCCTCACACTCGACCAAGAAGTTCACATAACCTTACTTTTATCCCCCACCCCAAAACTCTCAACCAATGCTGTTTTTTCTCTTTTGCTTTTCTCTCCAGCTGCCATCATGCTGGAGGGATCGTGTCCGCTGTTATCTAAGTTGTTTTATTTATTGATTGATTGATTTAATTACACTTAAAATCTCTTCCAGCTCACAATTGACCTACCACCTCCCCTGCAGTCCTCACATGCCACCCTTCATATGCTAAACTTCCAATATAACCATTAAAAAAATAAGTAAAACGTGCCATTTAATTCATTGTTTTACAGTCACAATGCTTTTCCTTTTGCTAGCACTCCAAGTTCTGCCGAATGGCTTCACGGTCATCAACTCTTCTCTGTGGCATTTGGTACCACAATAATCTAATTTTTAAGCTGTCTACTTTCTCGGTATTACTGCAGACTAACAGAAAATCAGTTCTTTGTGGGCTTGAGGGAGGCATATATTGGAGGTGAAAGATTGTACACAAACTGAACTGTAAGAATGGACTGAGGTGGGGGGTCTACAATTACAAAGGCTACGTTAGTACAAATGTCCTAAGTAACAAACAAAAAATTGCATTAAGCTCATTTAGGCGGAAGAATTATTTCATGTCAAACTTACACAAAAAATTTACTTTTTATTATTTAAACCTATTAGTTTTAATTTAAACATACATATCAATTACATAGTCCCATTTTCTAAGCACAGTAAGACACTCCAGTGCTGTGCATTAGACAGTTCTAATGCCTGGCCAGTGGCTGAAGGCATGCTGTCTGAGGTCTCTTACCATATTATGCCCCTGGCTGTATGTTAGAAACATAGAAATTGTTGGCAGATAAGGATCACTAGGCCCATCCAGTCTGCCCATAGGCCCTATACATTGTATGTGGCCACTGATCCTATATGTCTCCCCCCCCCTTTTCTCAAAGGTATACATATTAAGCCCCTTTAGTCTTTTCTCGTATGGCTTCTCTTGCAGACCCTGCACCATTTTAGTTGCCCTCCTCTGGATTGCCTCCATCCTATGTCCTTGTGGAGATGGGGTCTCCAGAACTGGACGCAGTACTCCAGATGGGGTCTCACCAACTGTCTGTACAGAGGGATAACAACTTACTGTTTTCTGCTGGTGATGCCTCTCCCTATACATCCTAGTATCCCCCCAGCCCTCCCTACTGCCTTCTCACATTGCTTGCTAACCTTAAGGTCATCTGATATAATTACCCCCAGGCCCCTTTCCATTTTTGTCATTGTTACTACCTCCCTCCCCCATTGTGTAATCTTCCCCTGGGTTTTTGTTTCCCACGTGCATTATTTTGCACTTCTTTGCATTGAATCCAAGCTGCCATACTTCTGACCATTACTCCAACCTTGCCAAGTCCCTTCTTATCCTTTCCACGCCTCCTTGTGTACCAACCCTGTTGCAGATCTTTGTATCATCTGCATAGAGGCATACTTTTCCTTCCAGTCCTTCTGCAATGTCACTTATAAAGACATTAAAAAGGACTGGACCCTGTACTGAACCCTGCGGTACCCCACCAGTAATCCCTCTTTCTTCAGAGTGGGCTCCATTTACAATTACCTTCTGTGTCCTGTTGTCCAGCCAATGTTTTACCCAGGCTACCACCCTGGGACCCACTCCCAGGCTGGTTAATTTGATTATTAATATTTTATGTGGGACTGTGTCAAATGCCTTGCTAAAGTCTAGGTAGGCCATGTCCACAGCCCCTCCCTGGTCTACTATTTTGGTCACCCAGTCAAAGAAATCAATTAGATTCATCTGACATGACCATCCCGCTGAGAACCCATGCTGCCTTGGGTCCTGTGCCCCACTGGCCTTTAGGTACTCAACAGTTCTTTCCTTCAGAAGTGATTCCATCACTTTCCCTACCACAGAGGTCAAACTGACAGGTCTGTAGTTTCCTGCCTCTGTCTTGCCCCCACTTTTGTGAAGGGGAATAACATCTGCCTTCCTCCAGTCCTCAGGTAGAACACCATCCTCCCATGATTTGTTAAAAAGGGTAGTCAGTGGTGTCACTAGTTCTCCCATAATTCTTTTAGAATTCTGGGGTGAATTCTGTCAGGCCCCATTGCTTTGTCCACCTTCAGTTTTAGGAGTTCTTTCAGAACACTTTCTTCTGTGAAAGAACTGGGATCGACCGCCCTATCCAGAGTGCTTCTGTTAATTGGATTAGTCGCCTCCCCCTCCTCTTTTGTGAATATTGAGCAGAAGTATTCGTTCAGTATCTCTGCTTTTTCACTGTTCCTCTCTGCCCACCCACCATCCTTTCTATTCAGCCTCACTATCCCTCCCTGTGTCTTTCTATGCTCCCTGATGTACCTATAAAAGGTTTTATCCCCCTTGTTAACCGAGTTGGCTATCTTTTCCTCAGTTTGGGCCTTTGCTATTTTGAGTTCCCTCCCTGCTTCCTTGTGCCTTAACTGGTACAGTTCCCTGTCTTGCTCCTCCTGTGTTTTCTTATACTTCCTAAATGCTATCTTTTTCTCCCTAACCTTCCCCGCCACCTCTTTTGAGAACCACAGTGGCTTTTTCCTTTGTTTTTATTTATTTGCTTCATACAAAGGCTTATTCCCTCTATGATGGCAATTGTGATGTTTCCCCATTGTTGCTCCACCCCTCCTTCTAGCTTGTTTGCTAGTGCTTTTCTAAGGCACTCTCCCATCTTGCCAAAGTTGGCTCTCCTGAAGTCCAGTACCCTCACTTTTGTATTGCTTGACTCTGTAGCTGAGTTTATCGTGAACCACACTGTTTGGTGGTCACTTGTTCCCAGATGGCTACTCACTTCTAGATCTGAGATCCTCTCACTGTCCCCATTTGAGAGTATGAGGCCTAAGATTGCTCCCTCACGAGTGGGTTCCAAAACTAGCTGTCTGAGGCATGCCACCTGTAGGGCATCAAGAATGGCCTTGCTCTTGGATATGGCTGCAGCAAAGGTGCTCCAGTTAACATCTGGCATGTTCAGGTCCCCCATCAACAGTATCTCCCCTTTCTCTGCCATCCTTAGGATGCCTTCTATCATATTCTTGTCCATTCCCTCTCCCTGACATGGAAGTCTATATATAACCCCTGTGCGGATTGTGGTGTCATTTCCAGTCTCTAAGATGACCCACAGTGCCTCCTGTCCTCCCTGTTTGCTCTTTTGTTCTGTTGCTTTTATCCCTTCCCTTACATAGAGAGCTACTCCTCCTCCGCTTCTACCCCCCTTGTCTCTCCTGTAGATTGTGTACACTGTTATGTTAACATCCCGGTCGTGGTTCTCTGTGTACCATGTTTCTGTGACTGCTACGACATCCAGGCATCCCTCTTCCATCAAGGCCACAAGTTCAGGGAGCTTGTTGCATAGACTACGGGCATTGGTACTCATTACCCTCCATTTCTTGATGGCCTTACCCCTTTTTGCCCCATCCCTGTCCTTACTGCCTTTGTAATTTTCTCTATTTACCCCTGTCCTTCTCCCTATCAACATCTCTATCTTGGTGTTTAACTTCAGTTACTACCCTGATTTTGGAGGGGGGGCTAGGATTTCTCTGCTCCTTTCCAGTGCCTCCCCCTGGTTAGTTTAAATGCTTGCCAATGAAGCATTTAAACCTGTCACCTGGGATCCTGGTTCCCCTCCTGGACAGATGCAGACCATCACGCCAGTATAGGCCAGCATCACTCCAGGTGGACTCCCAGTCCCCAATGAAGCCAAATCCCTGAGCTCTGCACCAGTTTTTCAACCACTGATTGCATCCCGTGGTGTGAAGCACCCTAGCCTCATCCATGCCATAGACAGGCAGCACCTCCGCGAAGGTTACCATGCATGCTACTTGTCTAAGGCCCCCTCCCCAACTCCACAGACTCTTCCTGCACTTCTCTGATCTCTTTCTCAGCCAGGTCATTTGTCCCTAGGTGGACAATGACATCCAGCTCCCTCCCCCGTGCAGCTGCTCCAGCAGTCCTGAGGATTCGCTCGCTGTCTCTCCAAGCCATGGAGCCAGGCAGGCACCTTACCTCCCTTCCCCTTTCCTCCCCCAGTTCTACCCGCCTAACAATGGAGTCCCCCCACCACCAGTTGTTTCCTTCCCCTGTGGGGTCCCATGCCACCCTCCTGTGGGTCTCCTTTGTGGAAGTTCCCATCATCCTCCTTGGTCTCCACTGCAGGTGCCTCCATAGAGGAACCACACTTTGCCAGATCGGCATATGAATTGTGGAGAGGTACAACTGGAGGGATGCTCCTCTGTTCCACCACCCTTACCCTTCCTGAGCCCACTGTGGTCCAACCGCTCCTCTTTCTTGGCAATCTCTGAGGCAACGGCAGTGGCCTTCGTGGTCCCTGGGTGGGAGAGGAGGTCCCCCAAATCCTGGCCAACTCAGCCTGGAGATTTGCAACCTCCTCCCACAGCCCAGAGAGGTGCCTGCAGATGGGACAATGCATCCTCCAGAACGTCTCCCGGGAGACTGCTGCTCCACAGCCACTGCACTGCCCCACTCCCATCATGTCTTATTTCTGGCCCCTTAACTGTTGTTTGGAATACTTACTCTTTCCTCTATTTGTTTATTTATTTTTTTAATTTTTTTTTTCTCCCTAGCTACTTACTGCCTCTGTGCCCTTTAAGCTCCTGATCTTCCTGTTTTGAGCCAAGAAGTTCCTAGATTTCTCAGTAGTCTCCTTATTTGCTCAGTCAGACCTTCAGCAGCTAGGGGGGATGGAGAGCTACTCTTTTCCATCTAGGATGGTGAGTTGTTTGTGGCTTTGTGATCACTCACTTCCTGCTCTCAAATGTGAAGTTCCTGTTGTCAGTCAAATCCTGTGCCTATAAAAGTAGAACTGGCTTAGGGTGTGGGGGTGGAGGAGAGGGAAGGACGACAATATAATCCCAGTAGAGAAGTATAGTTATAACAGCAGCTCCTTCGTCTTGGTGTTCTCTGGCAGAAGCTGTCTAGGGCAGTTTATAAATCTGGCTTTAACCTGACTTCCTTCTAGCTAAGCCACTCCCCCTACTTCACAGCTCTTTCTACACTTAAGTTAATTGCACAGATAACAATTCCCTTCAACCACTTGAGACAAACACCTAGATAACTGCACAGAAAACAATTCACTTCAGCCAACTCGGACAAACACATTAACTTTTTTTTGTTTTGGTTTTACCCTAAATTGAAGGTCCCAGTAGTAGAGTTCTAGTTCTTTAGTCCCGGTAGAGAAGTATAGTTAGAACAGCAGCTCCTTCTTCTTGGTGTTCTCTGCCTGTTCTCTGGCAGAAGCCATTGAACAGGATTGGTCCTAGTACTGATCCCTGAGGTACCCTGCTGGTCACCACCTCTCCCTAGATTGTACCCCATTTACCACCACCCTCTGTCTCCTGTCTGTTAACCAGTTCCTAATCCAGTTCACCACCTTATCTCCCATGCCCAGACTACTCATCTTGTTAATCAGCCTTCTGTGTGGGACAGTGTCGAAGGCTTTGTTGAAGTCCAGGTAAGCGACTTCTACTGCCCCTCCCTGATTGAGTTCCCTTGTCACCCAATCAAAAAAAAAACTATTAGATTTGTTTGACATGACCTTCCTGCTGTGAATCCGTGTTGCCTCAGATCCTGCGCAACACTGGATTCCAAATGTGTCCTATCCTTTCTTTCAGCCATGTCTTCATGATCTTTTCCACCACTGAGGTGAGGCTGACTGGCCTGTAGTTTACCACCTCCTCCCTACTGCCACTTTTGTGCAGTGGGACTATATGTGCCCTCCTCCAGTCCTCTGGAATGACACCCGTGTTGAGTGACTTTGTGAACAGGGCCACCAGAGGCATTGCTAGTTCCTTTCGCAGCTCTTTTAATATCCTCTGGTGGATGCCGTCTGGCCCCATGGCCTTATCCGCCTTCAGCTTTGTGAGTTCTTCCAGAACTCTCTTCACTGTGAGTGGACTGATGTTGACTTCTCCTCCCCTATTGCCTCTGCACCCCAACTGTGGTCCTTGATCTGCCCCCTCCTTATTGAATACTGAGCAGAAGTATTTGTTCAGTATTTCTGCCTTGTCCAGATCCCCCTCCTTAGACTCTCCCTCTTCCCCTTTGAGTTTCACAATCCCCCCCCAAGTTTTTCTTCTTTCACAAATGTACCTATAAAATGCCTTATCCCTTTTGTTTACACACTGTGCTAAACTCTCTTCTGTCTGTGCTTTCGCCCTCCTAACA
This sequence comes from Neoceratodus forsteri, assembly GCA_016271365.2. Classification (NCBI taxonomy): domain Eukaryota; kingdom Metazoa; phylum Chordata; order Ceratodontiformes; family Ceratodontidae; genus Neoceratodus; species Neoceratodus forsteri. Next base: position 504,571,224 of record CM057455.1, read on the forward strand.
GCCTTCCATGTGTTCCTCCCTTTGGCTCCCCTTATATTTCCTGAAACTCAGCTTTTTAGCCCTGACTTTGTCCTCACCTCTTTGGAGAACCATAGTGGTTTCCTTCTTCTTTTCCTTTTGGTCACTATCCTACCGCATTGGTTTGTTATATCCATTATGGATCCTTTCAGTTTCTTCCATTGTTTTTCCACCCCCTCTACTATCTCTCCCTTCCCCAGGACTGCTTGTATACATCTACCCATTTCAGTGAAATCTGCCCTTCTGAAATCTAATACTCTTACCCTTGTATGACTTGATTGAGTCCATGTCTCCATGCTGAACCACACCATGTGGTGGTCACTGGACCCTGGCTGCCCTTCCACCAGTATTTCTTTGAGTCTGTACCCATTGGTCCATACCAGGTACAGAACTGACTTGTCCCTGATTGGCTCATGCACCAGCTGCCTGAATCCAACCCCCTGCAGGGATTCTAGGATGACTGTGCTTCTGACTGAAACAGCCATCTGAGTGGCCCAATCCACATCCAGCATATTGAAATCCCCCAGTAGCAGGATTTTGCCCTTAGTTGCCATGTCGTGTATGTCCTCCACTAGTTCCCTGTCTACTTCCTTCCTCTGTGCTGGAGGTCTGTAGATCACCCCAGTGAGTATCGCTGTTCCATTCTCTGGCTCCAGTGTGACCCACATTACCTCGGCCTCCCCCTGTCTTCCCTGAACTTCTGTAGCCTTTATACCATCTCTGATGTACAAGGCCACTTCCCCACCCTTTTTACCCTCCCTGTCCCTCCTGAACAGTGTATAGCCTGGTACATTGACTTCCCAGCCATGATTTGCAGGGTAGGAGGAAGTAGGCTGTTGGTTAACTAGGATCTGCAGCTTATCTGTTAGGATAGGGAAATGGGCAGACTAGGTGGGCCATGCGGTCCTTATCTGCTGTCAAATTCTGTGTTTCTATGTTACCATGTCTTTGTTATTGCTGCTGTGTCAAGGTCTTCATCTACCAATAAGGCCTCCAGGTCTGGAACCTTATTTCTTAGGCTACGGCATTTGTTAGCATGACCTTTCATGTTTTACAGTCTGCCCTCCCTCTGCTCTTGTTCTCCCTATCCAGCATCTTCCCCCACCCCAGTTTCTTTTCATGTGTGCTCCTGCCACCCCTATATTACTCATTTTACATTCTTTACCTGCCTGCCCCTCCCTGCCTATTTTCGCTGTTCCCATAGCTGACTTATGTTCCTGCATGTTCTCATGGGGGGGGGGTCCTAAGCCTCCTGGCTGTCCCCCCCTTGTCCAGTTTAAATACTCACAGCTGAAGCATTTAAACATCTCACAAAGGACCAAGGACCCCTTCTCAGACAGATGCAGCCCATCATCCTTATATAAGCTTGCATCTGCCCAGGTCAGGTCCCAGTCCCCTATGAAGCCAAAACCCTCCCTTCCACACCAATCCTTCAACCAGGAGTTGAAGGTACAGATGCACACAGAACTCTGTAATGCGCACCCCATCATTTCTTATTGTTTATTTGTGGGATCCAGTGTAATGATCTAGTCATATGCACTAGATTTTCAAGGCAAAAGTTGTTTGATCCCCCAGTGTGGTTGCTCTGTTTGTTTCTTCCAAGTCTGTGCATAGAAAATAAAGGGGAAAAAAAAATGAGGCAGCAAACTACCTTTGTCAGGAAATCTTAGAAAGTATTATCCCTGGATTTTGTCCATTAGTTTTGCTGCCTCTGCTGCCTCAGAGAGCTGGCAAGTCTTACCTCCCATACAGTATTCGGAGACTTGCCAGCACGAGAAAGACATGATGCATGCCCAACTCCCGAAGTCTTTCTCGGATTCCGTCAAAGGCCTTGTACCTCATATGCATAATATAAATCCAGAAAAATTTGAATCCGGGAGTCCTGTCACGTGATCCGGCTCATACCCTTAGCGTACTGCTGGATCAAGTCCCATTCCTGAGAAGACCAAAGCTCTTACATGATTGTACAACGGATAGGTACTCTGGTATTTGATCGCAGCTTACTGCCACGTGGCAAGATACGGTAAGCCTTCATTATAGTGAACTCTGTTTGCAGCTTGAGTATGTCAGACAACCAAATTTGTAGAAATGCTGCCAGGTTGTCTCCTTCCATCTCCTCTGATGAGCCTAATAGACAGACATGTGTAACTCTAACTGTATTTTCAAGGTTTTCAAGACACTGCCGTAAAAGCCCATTTTCTTTTGCTACACCAGCCACGATTACCAGAGCTTTGTCTGCAAGTGCTGTTGTTCCTGTAGTGTCCTCCTCGAGCTTCCCAACGTTTGTGTTCAGTAGTTTAAGGTCGGTGCCAAAGTTTTCCATTTTTTGATCCAGGCTTTGGATAGCTTGAAGCAGTGTGGCGTTTGTTGGTTGAGGACCCTGTAGCTCAGATGCACCAGTCTGGGAGTCCTGACTATCGCTCGACGTAGGCGCTTTCAAGCAGACCCTCATCGTAGTTACTCCCGATTTGTTTGTTCGACCCATTATCATTCGTCGAGTTACTAGAGTCCTCCAAGTTCGGTATCAAAATGTAGATAAAAAGCTGCTCTTCGATCTGGTACCAGTCTTTACTAGAAATATGACCAGAAAAATAAGAATTTATTAAATCTTGAGTGCCGCCCGTGGAGCTGCAGGGAAAAGCTGTTCACAGCTCGGCTGCTGGCCATGCCCCCAATTTGTGTCTATGTAAAGATATTTTTTGCAATAAATTCCACTGACAATTTGAATAGACATGATTGAAGTCAACATGCCATTATTGGCTGTCACACATTACTCTCTAAAGGCCATACGCTGCACTATGTACCAAGTCAGCTTTTATAGGAAAGCTGCTCTTGGTCTTTAAAAGGCCTGTTTATGTGGCCATCAGTAGACATGCATCAAGCCGCTCTGGTGCCACTGAGACCTCCTGCACTGATCGATCTTCTTCAAAGATATCTCCATCTGAACAAACCTTTGAAGCTATACACATGTCAGCACTAGGACCACATGCAAACTTTGCAAGCCAGGGGCTGCCCATGATGACGTCATGCGCCAGTGGCTACATGAATGTGGATAGCCTCTCCTCTCCTTAGTTCTTTTCCTGCTGTCAATTAGACTCTTCAGACTTGCCATTGGAAACACCACTGCAAAAAAAAAGCTCCCATTTCCTTTATTTTTCTTCTATAAAAATAGTTATCACTTTAATAGTGATTTTTCAGTGACCTGTATGCCGCTGAAAGAACCGTCCATGTTTTTTTCAGTATTGCAGTTGCGGGGAAAAAATCTACAAGGACAGCATACACAAAGTGTGTGTCTGCTGCTTAGGCCTCTCTCAACATGAAAGTCTGCGAGATTTGCTGAGGATTCAGCTCTGCTACCAGGAGACACAGGAAGGGGGCATTGGAGAAATTCCTCCTAAAAAAAGACCTTAGCAGCAATGGAACGATAGCTACTGGGCAAATCTGCATCACCTGCCCCATCAACCGAATCACAATCTTCTAAGTCCTGGGATAAATCCTCCTCCGGGAACCATAAACTCAAACACTGGGACAAGGAAAGGGCTTCCTTTGACAAGGTCCAGGTTGCTGCTACATAGAGCAGGTATGTCCCAAACTATGATACCATCCACTCCATCAGCAGTGCCCTGCCCCAAATCAATGACCTTCGACCAGACACCAAGGTTGGGGCTTGGTGTAGGCATTACTGAGCCTATTACAGCCAGTACATTGCCATAGATCCAACCTCTGCTGTCAACTACTGCGATCATGACCACAACTCAAAGTGGCATCAATGCACAGGCAGTTGTCCTGTCATTCTCTGATACGACGCCTACTGCTAGGCCTACCTTCACTTACAGTGGGTCATTCAGTGGGGCTACTACTATAACCATCTTGTCAATACCCCACTGTAATACAATGCAGAATAGACCTATGCAGCTGGCATCACCAACACGCTCCTCCATTCCCATTGATGAGAGGTACGACAATGAATGTGAGTATAACCCTGTTTTCATCGTGGAAGAGGATGAGGAGGAAGACTATGCTGAAGATAGCCAATATATGCAGGGCACCAGCTCCACAGTCTCCTCCTGCAGTGAGGACTCTGTAATGAATACACCCAGATCACCTCCTGAGGATCCCTTTGTTTTTTATTATGATGCAGCAAATGCAAGCTGCAATGGGTGCTGGAGATCATAGAGAAGGGGAATGGCCCTGGAGCTTCTGGACAACCCTCCAGACCATCCACCAGTTATTACAACATATCCACCAGGACATATGGCCCTGTTGTAGGAGGAAGTACAGACCCTGCTTCAAAAATGAGCCGTAGAACGTGTACCTCCCAGACAGAGGTACAAAGAGTTTTATTCTAGATGCTTTCTAGTCCCCAAGTGGACAGGAGATCTATGACCTATTGTTAACCTCAGCTTGTTCATAGAATCCAAGTATTTTCAGATGGTCTCTTTACAGGGTCTCCTTCGCCTGCTGCAGACAGGGGTTGGATATGCTCCCTAAATATGAAGGTTGTCTAGCTGCATATCAAAATCGGAAAACCTCACAGGAAAGGGGGGGGGGGGGCATTACCAATTCAGAGTGATGCCCTTTGACTTGTCTTCAGCGCCATGCATCTTTACCAAGTGCTTGGCAGTGGTGGCAGCAGCCCTCCACAGGGAAGGCCTCTATGTCTTTCCTTACCTAGATGACTGACAATTAATAGCCCACTGCAGGGACCAACTACGGCAGACCCTAGCTCGAATCAGACAGATGTTCGTTGCTCTGGAGGTGACATTCAACATGACATAGTCTGTACTGATACCTTGCCAATGCCTGCAGTAGGTAAGGGAAGTTCTGGATATGGCCCAAGGTTCTGTGTTTCTGCCACTGGACAGAGCAAAACAACTGCACAAGCACAGTTGGTACACAACAGCTGTTATGTCTCAGCATGAATGTTTGTATGCCTTCTGGGCCTTATGGCAGCAGCCATTGTCATAGTGTCACTGGCCAAGCTGCACGTGCAGATCCCACAATAAACTCAGAGTCCAGTGGGACTAACTAACATGATCTAGAACAAATGATCTAGTAACTTCTCCTTGCGCAAAGCACCAGTTGGTGGATGGAACACAGCAGCCTGCTCAAGGGCGTCCGGTTCTTGATTCCTATTCCACATCCTATCCTCACTACAGATGCCTCAGGATCTGGATGGGGAGCCCACCTGGGGCCTCTTCAGACATAAGGCATGTGGAACCAGGTGGATTGTGCTTTGCATATAAATGTCCTGGAAATAAGAGCAGTCCTATACGGGCTCCAAGCATTCCAGGACCAGTTGTTCCCAGGTCTTCTGTTAATACAGATGTACAGTGTCAATGTGATGCATTACATCAACAAACAAGAGGGGAATCATTCCTGCCCCACTGTGCAGGGAAGCGGTAAGAATTTGGTATTGGGCGCTGAAACACAATCTAGAACTATCGGCAGTACACGTTCCAGGCATCTAAAACATCTTGGCAGACAAGGTAAGCAGGTCACAGTCCAGGGTGCACAAGTGGAAACTGCTGACATTGGTGGTCGACGACCTGTTCACAAGATGGGAGTGTCCAGTGTTGGACCTTTTTGTATCCCCACACTACACAAAACTGCCACCTTTTTGCTCATTCGTTCCAGGGCCTGGAGTTTTCTGACAAGACGCGTTGTCCCTCTCCTGGAAAAGGAGGCTTCTGTATGCCTTCCCTCCCATTCCACTCATTCAGAGATTACTACTCAAGCTGCAGATGGCTGGGGCAACTCTAATACTCATTGTTCCCCTATAGCCTTAGCAGATATGGTATCCCCTGCTTCAGCAGCTGGCAGTGGAGCCCCTAGTACCTCTTACCCTGTGCAAGGGTCTACTGTCACAGGAATAGGGAACCCTTGTCCATTCGGATCTGAAGTCCCCATGTCTTCATGCATGGCTCCCGAAGCCATAGCTATACTTCGCTTTGAGGTATCACAGAAAGTGGCGGATGTTCTGGTGGCTGCCAAAAAATTGTCCACCAGACACCGCTGCTCAGTAAAATGGAAGCGGTTTTCTTTTTAGTTCACTTCACATAACCTGGATCCATTTACCTGCCCGGTCAATGAGGTTCTAGAATACTTGCTGTCCTCATTAGATTCAGGCCTGCAGTATTCCTCAGTCAGAGTGCATTTGGTTGCTATATGAGCTTTCCACGTGCCTTTGGACGGCCGTACGGTTGCTCAGCTGGAGGTAGCCCATGCGTTTTTGAGAGGCATTTACACATTAAGCCTCCAATTCGAAATCCTATCCTGGCTAGGGGTTTGAGTTTTATTTTGGAAAAGCTGACTGGCTCCTTTTGAGCCAGCCTCAAGTTGTGACTTCATCTTTCTTTCTTGGAAAGCATTATTTTTAGTTGAAATCACTTCTGCTCAAAGTATTTCAGAGCTGTAGGCTCTAGTGTGTGAACCTCCTTATTTAAGCTTCTACCAAAGGTGGTGTCTGAGTTTACTTTAGATCAAAGCATCCACCTACCAGTGAATTATCCAGAGCATGCCAGTCTAGGGGAAGCATTGCTCCATACCTTAGATGTGCATTGAATTCTCATATATACTATACTCACCATATTAAGGACAGTAGAAAGTCCTCGCAGCCTTTTTGTTTCATTCATCCCTGGGAAAGAGGGTGCCCCATTTTCTAAACGGTGCTTGTCCAAATGGCTAGCACATTGTATTACATAGTGTTACAGGAAGTATGATAAGGAACCTCCTGGTGTGGTTCATGGCCCTTCCACTAGAGTCATGACCACTTATGTAGTTTGTTGTCTGAATGTTCCTGCTGCAGAAATCTGTGCAGTTGCCACATGGAGCAATTGTCTCGAAAGCAAACTGGGTTTGGCCTAGCTGTGCTACAAGGCCCATTATCATAAGTCAGTAGGTTCTAGCCGCTCACTGTTAGCCTTTGGGACTGACTCATTCCAAAAGTGTGGCCTGATGAAAGAGAGATCCTCGCAAAACAGAACAGTTACATGAGAACTTACCGTAACAGTAAATCTGTTTATCAGGCTATGCCATCCCACCCTCCTTCCCCCTTCAGGGGTACGACAAAGGAATTTTGTCTTGGTGCTATCTTGATGCTTCCATTACTGTCTTTTCCAGCACTCCATCTCGCCATGTATGCAGAGTGCTGGGGTCTTTCCCAGTTCCCTAGAGGGAGGTCCTCTGAGCATGATCTCCAGCGGAGAACTGAAGAGAGGAAGGGCCACCCACGTTTTTGTAGACACTGGTACACGATGTCATCGTGGGCGGCCACTGGCATGCAAAGTTTCCATGTAGTCCTAGAACTGGCGTGGGTATAGCTTCAAAGGTGTGGCTTGATAAAAGAGATTCTCTCGAAGATCTACTGTTACAGTAAGTTCTTACATAACTGTTCTATTTGTGTTTAGATGGCTCCTCTTAGCACTGATGCAGGCCATGCTGGAAAGGGGCCGTGAGTGCGGTGGTCACAGTCAGTTGCGAGGGTGCACCAGAGCAAACAGTGTAGCCTCTCCACATGGCTGCTTACACTGCTTGCTCCAGAATGCATCCCCAGCCCTGCAGAGGCTCGAGGAGAAGAGCCAGGGTGTACTTACCTCGATAAGATAAGTGTTCACATTAGTACCACACAACCATGCACTACATGTTGCCTGCTGGTACCTGTACAGAGCATCTAAAAATGGGGGGGGGGACTGAATTCCATAATTATGGCATGGCCCCCCCGAGCTAAGAGCAGGTTACTGAGTTGTAAAGTAAGCTTTTTAGATGATTTTCCAAGATCTATCCTCGCCGTCGATTCCCATTTAGTCTGCAGCACTTCATCATGTGGATGGTCCATAAAGAAGCAGGCGTTGCGGGCATCCACATCATGAAGTGCTGCACACTCGAGCAGACTAGATAAACCGGATGGCCTGTATCTGCTGGCAATTTCGTATGTTTGCATGCTGCACGTTGATATGGGGTCATCTGATCCCCACTTTTGGAGGCAAGCATCGCACACAGTTCATCCAAGGCTAGGTTTCTAGGCCTTTTTCCCAGACCTCTTCCTGGGACATCTGCTTCCGTGGAAGTACGGAGCTCTCCTTAACCTCACCATGCTGTGGCATTAGAGGATCTGGTGGCTGATTCTGGTGAACGGTCGACTCATTCTGGACAGTTGACTGTGAATCCTCGACAGTCTGCCTGCCCTGAGCAACAGATTCCCTGGTGGTAAGGCCAAACCTGTACTTTCGGTCTACATCGGGGGGCACCTCAACATCGTCCACTGGTGTCACCCGTACTGTTATCACCATTAGCAGTGATGACACTAGACCTCCTTCTAACACTGTCCATGGTGTGGGAGAAGGGCCAGTCCCAGAGGCTGTTTTCCTCTCCAGTACCACTTTGGAGACTGTCCATATCCATGATGTTGCCAGTAGTACCAAGGCATGAGATAGCTATGAACATGGGGACTGTGATGGTTATGGTGTCAATCCTGGGCCCAGCTAAGAATGAGGTGCTGATCACAGAGTCATCTTGGAGGTTGTCCCCAACTCTGGAATTGTCCACAACACCTAGGAGGGTGATGACATTGAGCTAGGTGTCAAGGATGGTGTTGACCACAGTGACAGGATCAGGCCCATCTCCAAGGATGTTGTTAGACCTGAGCACTGTGCAAGAGGCGATGCTGTCTCAGATTTGGGCCATGACCTAGAGGAGGCTTTCTCCCCAGAGCCGATGAATGACACTGTCACCGGTGAGGACTGGGGTTGCCCTGTGGACCTGTATAGCTCCGGCCTCCTCACATGGGGCTTCACTTCACAGGCATTGATGAGGTCATTACTCAGATATAGGAGGATACCCTTCGGGTGACTCTGCTAGGCTCTTCCCTTGGTCAGAGCCCCCCGTGCAGTTCCACAGACCAAACTGAGGCCCCAGAGACCTGCAGTCTCCACCACTTCTAGAGGAACATCGCCATTTCCTTGAAAGAATGCCCTTGTTAATGGTCCTGAGGGGCTCTTAATGTGGGAGCAACATCAGGCGTGGATCAGTGCCTTAGAGGATTGGCACAGGGAGTCTGACAGCACCCAGTACAGGCCCTTCTCAGTGGCACCAAACATACCTCGAGTTGGTGCCACGTCTTCATCAGTGTACTCCTCTGAGGAAAAGGAATCATCTATCCACCTTCCTTCCTTTGCTGAGTACACTCTATACCAGCGATTCCTCATGGAGATGCTCCAGGCAATTGCCTTTAAGGAATATACCTACCACGATATAACAGGCCTGCCTTTGGGACTCCTCAGGGTTCCCAGTGTTCATACTAGTCATCCCTCCTTGACCTAGAACTATGGAGGAGGCATCCAGGGCCATGTGGTGGTGTCCCCTCTCCAATCCATCCATCCCCAGGGACCTCCTCATGTGGTATTGCACACCCACAGGGTCTGCAGGCGAGGTACTTCACCCCACCACTGAACTTCAAGTACTGCAGCCTTATCGGGGCTATGGAGCTTCACATGTGACCTCTGGATTCAGATTCCACCTACCTGGATGCTCTTGGAAGGATAGCATGTACCTAGGCATGCGTTCACATGTCCATCTCTGCACATCAGGCACATATGGAAATGTGATTTATTGCCTTTGGTCGTAGCTGCACAGTCTGTCTGGCACTGCCACAAACCAAGACAGTCAGGCAAGCCATTGGCCTTTCCACCTGGGATCCGGCGGTAGCACGACACTGGTCGAGGGCATCTTATGACAGTAGTGAGGTGGCCTTCAGACTGGTGGGAGCAGTGGTCTGTATTTAGCAGATGGCATGGTTTTGCCTTTACAGACTGGCACCTTTGGCCCAGCATAAGGTGCTTAACTCTAATTTCTAGTGGGCTTATTTCTTCTCCTCTTGGGTCAGACAGGAACTATCAAGGAACTCTTCTGCTCATATGCTACAGGAGCCCCACTCTGTCCCTAATTAGTGTCCGGTCTCACCCGACTTGTAAAGAGCCCCTGCCCTCTTGTTCTCCCCCATGCAGAGGGCTGAAAGTATCTTCTACTGTCAGAATAAGACAGCTCCTCTTAAAAAAGGGAAGCTTGCACGCTGACCCATAAGTTAGAATCGGTGGTGAAGATTGATTCTTGTAAGATAAGAAAGTTATATATTTACCTTAACTATTGATCTTACTTCGAGAGGGTTCCTGCAGTAGGTCTTCACATCTAGGACTACGCCCCCTGGCATCGGGTTCCAATGGCAAACTTGTAGCTAGGAGTCATCAGCGAGGACCACCCCCCGGCAATGGGTGACACGACGTCAGTCCGACCATAAAAGGGACGCCTTCTCCCCCTCCTGCTGAGGTGTGCAGGCAGACGGAGGTTGCCTCTCTTGAGGTTTCTATCGGTTCTCCCACTCGTAACACCGCCGATAAGTCACCCTGCCGGTGGGCTCCCGGCCCAGACTGATAAGCCTGACCATGATCCTTCCGCAGCCAGCCTGGTCGCGTCTGATAAGCCGGATGACTGATCCCCTGTCGACCGCACAGACGCATCTGCTCTCCTGTCGGGCTTCCTTGATGACCCCGACCCCGGAACGAGGGTGCTCATGGGGGACACTTCATTCCTGTCGATATCTATTCCCAGGGATTCACCACCCATTCCTGACCTTTCCCTTCCGTCGGGATTGTTACCAGACCTGTCGTTGGGTTTTCTTCCAGAGCTCCCCCCTTCACCTGGGTCTTTTCTACCTATGGATTCCTGCCCCCCCCCCCAGAGATCCGTCGCCAGACTGGGATCTTTTAGGCATGGAGCCCCCTCCTTCAGGACCCTCTGGGACGACACCTGATCCCTTACCACTGCCCAGCGGTCCTTTGGCACCTCCCCCGGCAGGGCCTTCCGCTCCTCCTGCGGGACCCTCTGGCAGTTTTCTGGGGCCTGACCCCCATGTTCTGCCACCGAGTGGCTCTCCGCTGGACCCTTCTTATCCGACGCTGGGCACAGTGTCTCCGACGCCGGGATACCCAACACCTGGATATCCCACAGGCTTACCAGGATAACAATACTCCTTCTGGCACCATCCTGCTTACCAGCCCTTGGCCGGGTATCCCGGGTACCAGCCTACTCCTCCCCCTCCACCGCCGCCTGATCATGAATCTATCCCGGCGTGGTGGCAGGATGCTAGCACTCCACTCCTAACTGAACTTAGACAGTCCCAGACACTCAGAGGAATTCCTCTACCCAGAGCACCCCCCACCCCAGTTCCGGTGGGACGTGCTGCAGGTTCTCTGCCAGTGGGCGACACCGGTGTGGACCCTTCCATTCCTAGTGGCTCGGAGCCCTCTGATTCGGATGAGGACTCTTAATTTAATCAACCACTCTGAACCCCATTCTCCAGTCGAAATCCATACTAAAGAATCCCCAAAATCTCCCCCAGGAGGATCCTTCTTTTAGGGACCTATTGAGAATCATTCAAACAGCAGGGGACTGGCCATCCACAGAAACTGATCCTCAGTGCAAAAGGCTGGCAGAACATTTGGATTTGTCCACCAAAGACCCTGTACCCATCCCCCCCTTGGATGGTTCCGCACGAGGATCTTGTCACGACAGTCTGGCATCAGCCCTCATCCATACGGCTGTTTCCAGGAAGACTGACAGAATCTACTCCCCAAGGATCTCACCTTACAAATCATCCAGATCCGACTCTATGGTCATCACAGCTGCGCATGACCGCCGGCTCAGCCTAAGCACTTGAGTTCCTCTCCACCAGACAAGGACTCAAGACAGCTTGACCAGTTCGGTAGGAAGATCTATTTGTCCACCTCCTGCGCCATCCGGTCGTTGAATTACATATCCCATTTGGTGGCTTTTCAGAAGTCCTCTCTCTCTCTCTCTCTCTCAGAACTGGAGAGGGACCTTCAGGACATCCCTGATGAAAATCTCAGGGTGAAACTGCTTGACAAGGTTGGCATGAACAAATCTTCCTGCCGTCACCTCTCAGACCCTTATAATTCTGTGGACTCCATTGGCCTGGACTCGGCCTCGGGAGTCTGCCTCGACGCCTAGCATGGTTGCGCCTCGCAGAGCCTGCACAGGATGTTCCATCATCCCTCTTGGAGCGCACCTTTCAGGGTTCCATTCTCTTTGGCGGCAATGCAAAAGACATCATTACAGGACTGCAGGAGAGCAGTCGATCCCTCAGAGACGTACGCTCTATGTAGCGGAAGGGTCAAAAGAAATAGCCCTTTCATCACCCGAGAAGATGGAACAAGAACCAGAATAAGCATCAAGACAAGAGACGCACCACTGGTTCTGGAGCCCAAGCCCCTCTGGCTAAATTCGCCAAAGCAGCCTCAGGATCTAAGGCTCCACTCCCCTCAGCGTTCTGACTCACTCCCCCTCCTCCCGCTCCCTCTGTTTCCCTCGGAGGAACCAGTAGGAGGGAGGTTCGGCCTCCACCTGGAGGGGTGGAAGGCCGTCACCACAGATGTATGGGTGCTTCAACTCATACAAAGAGATCACTCCATCGAGTTCCTGGAGATCCCACCTCCAAACCCTCCGGGAAGGTCCTTTTACCAGTCTGATCAGATCCCCATCGTCCACCAGGAGATTCAGGCCCTGCTACGAAAAGCATCCATAGAACCTGTCCCTCAAAATCAAGTAGGAAGGGGATTTTACTCCCATTTCTTCCTAGTTCCAAAAAAGATAGGGGATCTGCGACCTATCCTAGATCTCAGCACACTCAGCCTCTATGTGAAGTACAAGGAAGTTCCGCATGCTGACTCTTCATGGACTCCTTCCTCTGCTCCAGTCAAACTCATGGCTGTGCTCCCTGGATATGCAAGATGCTTATCTTCATATTCGCATCCTTCCGGCCACCACCGCTTCCTTCAATTCTCCTTCCAGAAGAACCATTTTCAATTTAAGGGAACTTCCCTTTGGCCTGTCCTCAGCACCCTGGGTTTTCACCAAGTGCCTTGTGGTGGTAGTGGCATTTCTTCGCCGAAGGGGCATGTATGTGTTCCCATACCTGGATGACTGACTCTTGTCAGACCCATCTCCAGCCAGCCAAAAGGAGGCTCTCTCCTTCACTCTGGATCTGTTTGTCCAGCTGGGCATCTCAGTCAATCTCACCGAGTCCCAGCTAGTACCCTCTCAGCACCTCCAATTTATTGGAGCAGTACCGGATACAGTCCAGAGCAAGGCCTTCTTGCCGCTGGATCAAGCCGAGATCTTGGCTTCCCAGTCCACTTTGGTGGCCAAAGCTCGATGAACCCCAGCACACTCGGTGCTCCGTCTTTTGGGTCTTATGGCAGTGGCCATTCCTACCATTCCCCTGGCCAGGCTGCACATGAGGGTTACCCAGTGGTCTCTTTGGTTCCAGTGGGATCAACGAGTGGACGACATGAACCAACTGGTCATGGTATCCAGCAGCCTTCAGAAAGACCACCTCTGGTGGCAGGACCTCACCAACTTGTTGGTGGGAGCTCCCTTCCACTCTCGGGCTCCCTCCCAGACCCTCACATTGGATGCCTCCAATATGGGTTGGGGAGCCCAATTGGGGGACCACAGAACTCAAGGTTCATGGTCTCCTCAGGAGCAGCACCTTCACATCAACATCCTGGAGACCAGAGCAGTCCTTTGTGCTCTCCAGGCCTTCCAGTCATTACTTCTCCCAGGAATACTGTTAGTCCAGACAGACAACATGGCGACTGCCTGATACCTCAACAAACGGGGGTACCCGATCATACCCTCTTTGCAGGGAAGCAGTGAGAGTATGGTATTGGGCTCTTCAGCATGGCCTGTTTCTGACAGCAGTACACGTCCCAGGCATACACGACACCCTGGTGGACGGTTTCAGCCGATCAGTGGCCAGGGCTCATGAGTGGGACCTAAAGCAGGAGGGAGTCGAAGCCCTGTTTCATCGATGGGGTCGTCCAGATCTAGATCTGTTTGCCTCCCGATTCAATGCAAAACTACCCAACTTTTGCTCGCTCGTTCTCGGGCATGGTGCTTTTTGGCGAGACGCACTGTCTCTCTCTCTCTTGGACAGGGAGGTTTCTATACGTGTTTCCTCCCTTTCCTTTCCTTTCCTTTCATACAGAAGGTTCTGTTAAAACTTCAGGCAGAGGGGGGCCCACTTGATTCTGATTGCTCCTCTGTGGCTCCGTCAGATTTGGTTCCCACTGTTACAACAATTAGCGCTGGAACCGCCAGTCCTTCTGCCACTGTCTCACTACCTTCTGTCTCAGGAGCAGGGCACCCTGGTACATCCGAGCCTTCAGTCTCTCAATCTTCAGGCGTGGCACCTGTGGACATAGCGGTGGCTCACTATGGAGTCTCCTGTCAGGTTGTTAAGCTGCTGGTGGAAGCCAGAAAACCCTCCACCAGATCCACCTACGCCATGAAGTGGAAGAGATTTTCTATTTGGGCCACAGCCAAACACTTGGACCCTTTTTCTTGCTCAGCTTCCCAGGTGTTAGAGTACCTTGTACATCTTTCTGAGTTGGGCCTTAGTTATGCTTCCATTAAAGTCCATCTTTCTGCGATGTCGGCCTACCACCTTCCGGTGGAGGGCCAAACCATACCACAGCTAGAGGTTTCCAGAACTTTCTTGAAGGGTATCCTTCACATCAAACCTTCAGTCCGGAAACCCTGTTCTCCCTGGGATCTTAATTTTATGTTGGAGAAACTTACTTTGCCCCCTTTTGAACCGGCAGTAAGTTGCGATATGCACTTCCTGTCATGGAAGACTCTGTTTTTGGTTGCAGTTACTTCAGCTCAAAGGGTTTCAGAGCTTCAGGCCTTTGTTTGCAGCGAGCCTTATTTGATTTTCCATAAGAACCGGGTGGTCCTAAGGACTAATCTGTCCTTCCGAAAGTGGCTTCGGAGACAACTCTTAACCAGAGCGTTGAACTGTTGGTCTATTATCCTCAGCATTCCAACAAGGGGAATATCTTTTGCAAACCTTGGATGTGCATTGTATTTTGAGGTACTATACCTCCCAGACTAAGGAGGTTCGAAAGTCGAACCACCTGTTTGAGGCCTTTGCCTCCCAGTGCCAGGGCCAGGCCATCTCAAAACAGATAGTTTCTAGGTAACTGGCTAACTGTATTCACTACACTTACCAAAAGGACAGGAAAGTCCTTTTGGGGGCGGTTAAAGGCCACTCCACTAGAAGCTTGGCCACCTCTACTGCTTTTTTCAGGAATGTGTCCATTGTGGAGATCTGCGCAGTGGCCACTTGGTCTTGTCCGTCCACACCTTCACTAAGCATTACAGTCTGGACATTGCCTCTAGGCGTAGAACTGGTTTTGGCCTTGCAGTCTTGCAAGATCTTCTGTCTTAGGGCAGACCCTTAGTTGGCAGACATTTTTCATCCTCCTGGAACTTCGTCTCAGACTCCTTCTCCTTTCTTAGACTGCTTGGAATTCAGTGCTGTATGTGAACACCTACTACAGGAACCCTCTCAAAGTAAGACATAGCAGTTATGTAAGAACTTACCGCAACGATAGATCTTCGAGAGAGGTTCCTGCAGTAGGTCTAGTTTGCCACCCACCTTGCCCCAGCTCCTGGAAATCTTCCTTTTTTATTATGCCTAGCCCTCGGGTCCCACCAGGGCTCAGGGTTTCAGGAGTTGTTACTCCTTTCTTTCTGCTATCCTCTCTCTAGGTCTCCGGTAGAAAAGAACTGGAGGGCGGGCGTGGGACAGCACCTTTTATGGTCGGGCTGACGTTGCATCACCTGATGCCAGGGGGCGGTCCCCGCTGATGATTGCTAGCTACAAGGTTGTCATTGGAACCTGACGCCAAGGGGCACAGTCCTATATGTGAAGACCTACTGCAGGAACCTCTCTCGAAGATCTACTGTTACAGTAAGTTTTCACGTAACTATTTCTTCCACAATATCTTCATCATTGATTACCACACCCACCCACCATCGTCTGCTGTAGCAGAGCCAAGGTCTCAGGGCAGCTCATGTTGTTGCTGGCTGTCACCTCTAATGCTGCATGGTGCTCCCCAGTTGCTCCCTTTCCTGTAAGGGCAATGTGTTTTTAGGAAAAAATTTATATATAAAAAAACTGGAGTGATGGCTCTTTTTAGGGCTCCAAACCAACCAACAAAAAATAGATAACTCCTTCATTCTTCCTGACCTCTGTTATATTCCCTCCTTCTTGGGTATATCCGTATTAGTTGCTAGATCAACTTTAATTCCTCTATATAGTAGCCCTGTTTACGAGTGTGTACTGAGCACTACAGTTGGCTCAAACTAATTAGCCTTCCCACAGGGTACATTCCTGTTCTTGCAGGAAAGGCAGGTCAGTTTTCTAATCTGGTTTTCATTTGGCTATGCCAGGCAGTTTTTCTACTCTGCATATGTTTTTTCTCCCTATGCCACATTGGCTATTAAGCTTCAGACTCTGGGATGGCTGTTGAGATGGATACACGGGGCTGAGTAGCCCTGCAGTTGCACATGCACCAGGGGATTGTACCCTGCCTCCACTCCCCCTGGGAGGCATAGCTTGTTTTAAAGAGAAAATCCCCTCAACCTATTTTCTGTATACCTGTGTAGTTTGTAGACATGGATAATGATTCCTTCTTTTGCATCCCCTAATTTCATCCTAAATATAAATGGTATGCCGATTGGACGGTGACACCAACACAGTGAAATACCTCGCTGTCAGCAAAATCAACACTTTGCCGACAGCTCGTGTTGGTGCACCCGAGACAGGGGCACACCGTCTCTCAGTCCTGCACCCCCCCCCCCGAGTTAACTCCGACTGGAGTTGACAATCTGTAGGACAGGGGGTGCGGGGGCAGAGCCCCCCAATAGGAAAGCAGGACCGGGAAACCTGTAGGATTTATGTCTGCCACAACTTGCGGTAGACATAAATCCCGTCACTGTGATGCCGGTCGACAAAAAGTGTTGTTGAACCGGCATCATAGAGCCAGTATAAATGATGTTGCTTAAATCTATTCTGCCCTGGTGTGAAAACCTGTTTGACTCCATTGCAAAGGTCATGACCTCACTCCTGCAAGGCATCATGGGAGTTGATGCGAACCTGCAGAAGCCAATAGAAGTTATACTCATTCAGTTCTGTTACATGTCTTGTGAAGTCCCTATATTCTCTAACAGCATTTTTTTTTTCTAACTCCAATACACTTTAAACTACAGAAACACTAGGGCAGTTACCATGCCTTGAAAAGTTTCATGGCCAGCATATGATAAGAAATGATCATGGTTCCAAGTATAGGATTGATAATAAAGGCGTTCAGTTTATACAGAATATGTTTCAGTTGTCTTCCTGTTTACAGTATACAGGGGTTATATAATCCACAAATCCAGTATTAACCTATTGAAAAGAACTCCTAAAATTGGCCTGTGCAGCAGTGACAATGGGCTTATGTAACATTAAATGTCCAGAAATGTCATAGTTGTATCTGCACAGAGGTACAGCACTGTGATGATGCTGAAGTCCATAAAATGCAGAATCAGTGATGTAGAAACCTAAAAAATGATATTGGGAATAACCCTTCAGGGACAATGCCCTCACTTCCCAACCACACAAAATGAAGTATTCGAACATGTATTCAAATATTAAAAGTACCAAATTCACTTAAAAGTAGTAAGAACACCTCTTAATAGCTAACTGGAACTACAAGATTTGAGATCCCGACCAACATATTACAACTTTAAATGTTTTTGTACTTATTGAAATTGATACTGCACTGCCTAAGCTGTGTCAATTATGAAACCATATGCCAGGATCTTACTTTGAGAGGGTTACTGCACTAGGTCTTAACAGAGTAGGACTGCGCCCCCTGGCTTTAGGACCATCTGGCAAACTTCTAGCTAGCAATCAGTAGAGGGGACTTCGGTGTCACATGGACGGACGCCAGCGTGACTGTATAAAGGGGCGGTCCCCATGCCCGCTCTCCAGTTCTTTCCCACCGTCGACCTGAATTGTTGGAACCTTGTGGCTGAACAACTTCAGTTGTTTTACCATCTTTAGTCCAAGTATTAGTATTTCCATATTTTTTCTCAAATCCATTGTGTTGCATGTCTTCGCGTAGACCAAAGAATAAGTGTTCTAAGTGCGGTGCGCAGATCCCGCAAGGGGATGACCACTCCCACTGCATTCTCTGCCTGGTCCACAAATATAAGGTAGTGGATTGCCAGATCTGCCTTTCCTTTAACCAGGCCATGCGTGCCCGTCACCAGAAGGCCCTCGATGCTCATCTCCTAAAACAACACCTTGCATTGATGGAAAAAGAGCTTCAGGAGCTAAGGGAACGCTGTTCTTCATCCACAGAGAAAAAGGAGAAGCGCCGGGAGCGGGACCATTCTCCCTCTACTTATCATCGCCAGACAGTCGACACCACATTGGGTGGGACCTCCACATTGGTGAGTACTCCACCTCATAGGTCCCCATCCACCCTAGTGGACTGGAGGCCTTCTCCCCCTCCTGCCGTGGTCAGTGGGCAGTCAGAGGTCTCCTCTTTGGAGGACATTTCCTTTGGGGTCTGTTGCAAGCTCAGCCGATAAGTCTTCCTCTGGCCCCACCACCAGGAGCCCGGCCTTGGTCGTCCAGCCAGACTCCAGCCTCTCAGCTGCTGTCAGCCTGACCTCTCCCTATAAGTCTGACGTCTGCTCCTCCGATGCCCGCCAAGTTTATTTTTCATTTTATTTTAGTCTTTGGTAACCGGGTAGGGCCCACTAGGCACAAGTGCCTATTTTCAGGGGTGACCTGGGAGCATTGGGCAGTTAAGTGACTTGCTCAGAGTCGCACAGTATGCAAGGGGAGGTTGTGAGAATCAAACCCAGTTCTGGTCTGCTAGATATACCAGGCTTGTTCACAGCTCATTACTTTAACCTCTAGGCTATACTGCCAGCCCTGCCTTGGTCAGTTGACGCTGATAAGTCAGTCGCTGGCTCGCCCGACACCCACCCGGTGGTGGCTCTCCCATCAGATACCCATGTGGTCTCTAACATCGCACAGAGTGAGCTTTCAGGCTCCCCTAAGTAACGCAAGGGTTCCCCCTCCTGGGCCTCACTGACCCAGCCCGACATCTCATTTTCCACCATCCCTCGAGAAGCGAGCACTGCTGTTCAGGAGTCCTCTCCTGCATCAGGCTTGCTTATTGAGACACCTGCCTCTCCGGCAGACCTGTCAACAGGGGTGTCTAGTCCCTTACCCCCCTCGCCTGTCTCTGTTCTGACGTCGGGCGCCTTTAGACCCTCGACACCGGGTCGCTCCCCGGTTCACATTCCCTCAGATCCGGATATGGACCAGGAACTTTTTGCTCCAGTGCTGGACACCCTCCTGGCCCTTCAGGGGTCCGGGTCCCTGCCCCAACCCCAGGCCTGCGGACAGACCACACTACCCCCAGCGGTCCCTCAGCACCTCCTGTACCTGGGCCTTCTGCCCCTCCTCTGTCTGACCTCACAGGCAACTATCCAGGCTACCTGCTGCCTCAGTTCCCCTACTACCTGACACTGGAGGGGGCCATCGCCAGGTTACCTGCTGCAAGCTCCGATTCCAGAGTACCCGACGCCAGGTCAGGGTCCTTTGTACCAGGGGTATAATCTGTACCACTACTGATACCACACACATGGCTGACCCCCTACGCCATGGGGTATCTGAGCTACCAGCCTCCCCTACCTCTGCCACCCCCGCCGGAACCACAAGATAACATCCTGGTTTGGTGGAAGAATGCCAAGTCCCAACTTTTACAAGAGTTGGGTCAACCCCAGCTGGTCATGGTGGCCACCCCGATCCACAGGACAAGGAGTTCCATCCCCTATAGACTGGATGTCGGATAGGGATTTGGACAGGTGTCCAACGGGGTTTTCCATAGGTACCAGGGTCATGGAGGAGGTACCAGATGTTGCTCCCTTGCCCAGCAGACCGGAGTCCTCTGGTTCCAACTCCGACTTGGTGGGCCAGTCAGAGCCTCATTCCCCTACAGAGCCTCAGCCCAATGAGTCTCCAAAGTCTCCGCCGGAGGATCCGTCCTTTGCGGAACTCCTCTGGTCCATTCAACAGACTTGTGGGTGGGCATCCCAGGAGAAGGACCGCAAGAGAAAAAGGCTGGATGAACATCTGGATCTCGCCAGTGCGGATCCCCTCCCCATTCCCCCCCATGGATGGGACCACATGAGGACTTAACCTCTACCATATGGCAACAGCCGTCGTCTATCCCTGCAGTTTCTAAAAAAGCTGACAGGACCTACCATCCCCCAGAAGGGGCTTGCCATTTGACGACTCATCCTAAAGCTGACTCTATTGTTATCACAGCAGCTCACGATAGATCAGCCCAGTCTAAACACCTGAGTGCCTCTCCACTGGACAAGGAGTCCAAACAAATGAACCAATATGGCCGAAAGGTCTATGTCTCTTCGACCTGCGCCATTCGTTCTTTAAATTATGTGACCCACATGGTGTCCTTTCAGAAGTCGTCTGTTTCCGAAGAAAAAGAACTCCAGGCCATCCCGGACGAGGACCTCAGGAATCAGCTACTAGACAAAGTAAGACTCAACAAGTCTTCCTGCCACCACGTATTACGGGCCACCTATGACTCTGACGATTCAATGGCTCATTACACTGCCACTAGAGTTTGCCTGAGGCACCTGGCCTGGCTCCGTCTTGCAGGATTGGTGCAAGACGTCCAGAGCACCTTGCTGGATACCCCCTTCAGGGCCTCCATCCTTTTTGGGGGTGACACCAAAGACATAACAACTAAGCTACAGGAGAGTGGAAGATCTCTAAAAGACGTTCGCTTTATATACCACTCGGGTCAGAAACCCAAGCAGAATTTTTCGTCGCTCCAGAAGAGGTGGAATAGGCAGAACCAAGGTAGACGACAGGGCAAACGTGCCACCGGTTCAGGTATCCAGACTCTTCAGGCAAAGTCCCAAAAGGCTGCTGGCGGCAGCAAAGCGACTCCCCCCTCTGCCTCCTGCCTCGAGGGGGTCCCTTCCACCTCCTTACCTATTTCTGAAGGAGCAAGTTGGGGGAAGAATCGCCCTCTGCCTAGCAGGATGGAAGGCGATAACCACAGATGCTTGGGTCCTCCAGCTCGTTGCAAGAGGACACTCCATAAAGTTTCTGGACAGTCCCCCGGGCAATCCACTGGAAAGGTCCCACTACCCATCAGGCCATCTAGGCCTTCTCCAACAGGAACTTCAAGTTCTGTTGACCAAGTCAGCCATAGAGTCAGTTCCGCCAGGGCAGATAGGAAGGGGATATTACTCCCACTTCTTCCCGGTACCCAGAAAGACAGAAGATCTGAGACCTATTCTAGATCTCAGTCTGCTCAGCCTCTTCATAGAATACAAGAGGTTTTGCATGCTGACTGTCCAGGGACTCGTTCACCTGCTCCAACAAAATCATTGGCTGTGCTCACTGGACATGCAGGATGCTTACCTGCACATTCCTATCCTCCCAGCCCACCTCTGTTTCCTGAGATTCTCCTTTCAGGAGAACCATTATCAGTTCAAGGCCCTTCCTTTTGACCTCTTCGGCACCTCGGGTCTTTACCAAGTGCCTAGCGGTGGTGGCTGCAGCCTTGCACTGCAAGGGGATTTCTGTGTTCCCTTACCTGGATAACTGCTTGCTGTCAGCTCTGTCTTAAGACAGTCTGATGGATACTCTTTCCACCACCCTGGACCTTTTTTCCCAATTTTGGTATCACTGTGAATTATCCCAGATCTCTACTCTCACCCTCCCAGTGCCTTCAGTTCATTGGAGCGGTGCTGGACACGGTCCAGGGCAGGGTCTTCTTACCTATGGACAGAGCGGAAATCTTTATTCAGTAAGCCGCGTTGGTGTCCTCATCCCGTCAGACCTCAGCGCATTCTATTCTCCACCTGTTGGGTCTTATAGTGGCTGCCACACCCACAGTCCCTTTGGCCAGACTGCATATGAGGGTGACCCAATGGTCCCTCCGGGTAAAGTGAGATCAACGCATGGACGACATGGATCACAGGGTCCTAGTCTCCAGCAATTTGAAGAGGGATCTCCTCTGGTGGCAGGATCTATCCTACCTTTCTCTGGGGGTCCCTTTCCATCCCTCACCACGGATGCTTCGGGCCATGGCTGGGGAGCCCACCTGGGAGACCACCAGACACAAGATATGTGGTCTCCCCTAGAGGAGCATCTGCAGATCAACATTCTGGAGATGAGGGCAGTGCTATATGCTGTCCAAGCCTTCCAGTCCCTCTTGTTCCTGGGAACACTAATGATCCAGACAGACAACACTGCCACGGTCTGGTACATCAACAAACAGGGAGGCACCCGGTCGAACCCCCTTTGCAGGGAGGTGATGCGGGTGTCATTCTGGGTAGTCCAGCACAGCCTGACATTGATAGCAGTCCATATCCCAGAAATCCAAAATGTCCTGGTGGACAGTCTCAGCTGCACTGTTGCTTGGGCTCATGAGTGGGAGCTAAAGCAGGAATTAGTGAAAGATCTCTTCCTTCAATGGGGTCGGCCAGAAATAGACATAGTTGCCTCCCCATCCAATGCAAAACTACCCAGCTTTTGCTCACTTGTTCCCGGGCATGGTGTTTTTTGGCGCGACGTGCTGTCTCTGTCTTGGACAGGGAGATTTCTGTACGCTTTCCCTCCCTTTCCTATTCTACAGAAGGTTCTGCTGAAGCTCCAGGCAGAGGGGGCCCACATGATTCTCATTGCCCCTCTGTGACCTCTGTAGATTTGGTTTCCTCTGCTGCAGCAGCTGATGATAGAACCCCCGGTACCTCTTTCTGTCTCTCATGACCTTCTGTCTCAGGAGCAGGGCAGTCCGGTGCATCCAAGCCTCAGGTCTCTTCACCTGCATGGGTGGCACCTTTGGACATGGTCATCTCAAGCTTCAGCGTATCTTCCAGAGTCGCTTAGGTCTTAGTGGAGGCCAGAAAGCCCTCCACAAGGTCCACGTATGCTATGAAATGGAAGAGATTTTCTATTCGGGTCGCAGTCAAAGGTCTGGACCTTTTTTCTTGTTCGGCATCCCAGGTCCTAGAGTACCTCTTGCACCTGTCTGATTCAGGCCTCAGCTATTCCTTGTTGAAGGTCCACCTATCTGTGGTTTCTGTCCATCACCTTCTGGTGAAGGGCAAAACCACTGCCCAGTTGGAGGTCTCCAAAACTTTTCTTAAGGGGATCCTCCACTTTAAGCTTCCGGTCCAGAATCCAGTTCTCCCCTGGGATTTAAATTTTATTTTACAGAAACTTACTTTGCCCCAGTTTGAACCAGCAGCAAGTTGCGACGTGCGTTATTTATCTTGAAAAAGGCTCTTTTTAGTCACCATTACCTCTGCTTAAAGAGTTGGAGCTTCAGGCCCTAGTCTGTAAAGAGCCTTATTTGATTTTCCACAGAGACCAGGTGGCTCTGCAGACTAATCCTTTCTTCCAAAGGTAGTTTCAGAATTTACTTTGAACCAGAGTATTCCAACGGGGATACCTTGGATGTGCACAGGATTCTGAGATATTATATCTTTAAGACCAAAGAGGACCGTAAGACTAACCAGTTGTTTGTCACTTTTGCACCTGAATGTCAAGGCAAGGCCATTTTCAAGCAGGGTTTGTCAAAATGTTTGGCTAACTGCATCTCTTACATCTACAACAAGTATGAGAAGCCCCTTCCAGGGGACATGAAAGGCCACTCGACTCGGGGCATTGCTGCTTCAACGGCCTTGCTGAGGAACGTGTCCACAGTGGATATATGTGCAGCGGCCACTTGGTCTTCCATCCATACCTTCACCAAGCATTGCAGTGTGGACATTGCCTCGAGGCGTAGAGCCGGTTTTGGCCTCGTAGACTTACAAGGCCTCCTGTCCTAAATAGACCTCTAGTTGGCAGACACTTCCGACTTCCTTTTTTCTTTGACTGCTTGGTATTCATTTCTACTCTGTGAAGACCTACAGCAGGAACCCTCTTGAAGTAAGATATAGCAGTTATGTAAGAACTTACCGTAACAGTAGATCTTCAAGAGAGGTTCCTGCAGTAGGTCTAGATTTCCCTCCCACCTTCCCCCAGCTCCTGTGTCTTTCCTCTTTTCCTTTCCTGGGGCTTTGTTATTAGCAGCTCAGGGCTTCAGGAGTAGTTACTCCTTTCTCCTGTTTCCTCTTCTGAGGTCTCCAGCGGGAGAACTGGAGGTTAGGCGTGGGGACTGCCCCCTTTATACAGTCATGCTGATGTCCATCATGTGATGCTGGGGGCAGTCCCCCACTATAGATTTCTAGTTAGAAATTTGCTGTGCGATCCTGACGCCAGGGGGTGCACTCCTACTCTGTGAAAACCTACTGCAGGAACCTCTCTCAAAGGTATACTGTTACAGTAAGTTCTTACGTAACTGCTATTTCTGGAGCATTCAGTGGCTTTGTTTAGGAGGAATCGGCCCCAACACATGTAGCGTGCTACCAACTGCCCTAAGGTGGCTGCCTTCTTGTCATGCTTGACTCTGCTCACATGCCGGGAGTAGTAACCATGTGGAAGCCAAGCTAGTAGTAAATTTATTTTTGCGGAAATTAATACCTAACCTCTAACATCTTATTCACTGTATGTGAGCTACTAACTCCGAAACCTAATCAGCTACTGTGAAATAAAGCATTCAGACTTTAACTTTGACACAAGTGGTGCACGTATTAATTTAAGTCTGAGGACATAAGCTTGTATATACAGTCATTCCTGTGCCTTAGAGGCATCCTCTGGTTCTTGTCAGGCAAAGTCTAATTTTGATCACTTCCAATCTCCCATGGCAGTCAGCCTACTGATTGAGCCTGTCCCCACTTATAGCCCAAGGAGTATGCCACAGTTTTGCTAGCAGGATGTGCTCATAGCCTGTCACCCCCAAGTACAAGCTGAGCAGGCTTTAAGAGCTATGTTAGTTCATGCAGGGACTTCTTAACACTCCTACTTTTGCTGCCTGATAACATGCATCCCAACCATGGACCTATCCCAAGAATGGGTCCTGCTCCCTAAGAAACTGGGAAACTGATAGATTGTCTTTCTAAACAGTAGATGTCTCCGGGCAAAATGCAAGCAGTTTGAAGCCTGGGTGGAGACTGTTCATCCAGACATAAAAGTGCTAACCAAATCATACTAAGGTTCATACTAAGTTTAGGTGCAAGAGCAAGAAGGCAGAAGCCCATGAAGCTCTTATACTAATCCAGTACATAATAGGAGAGGTCATACCCATTACATATAAGACTATCCAATCTATTTTTAAAAATACTTTTAGTTTCACTGGTAACGTTTAGTGCTAACCTGTTCCAAGGGCCAACAACTCTGACAGTAAAAAAATATTTACGGCTAGACTTAACAAAAGGTTTTCTTACCAATTGTAAGGGATGGCCCCTGATGTTACGACCACAGTTTTTAAATTCTAGACCCAGTTCACACAATAAATAAGGGTTTTGAATAATATCATACAGTACCATAAGATCACCACGAAGTCGACGTGTAGATAAGGGCATAAGTTTTAAAATGTCTAATCTGTTCTCATAAGGAACTGTGAATAGCTCAGAAACTTTTTTTGTTTATTTTCTTTGAACTCTTTCCAGTAACAGGCATTCAGATTTTTTATAAGGATTCCAAAGCTGTGAGGCATATTCTAAATGTTGTCTAACGTATGCACGAAACAAGGGCAACAATACTTCCTGTTTTCTAGATCTAATATTACGTAATATAGACCATATCACTTTATTAGATTTGTTAATGATATTGTGTACATGATTATTGTAATTAAAGTTATCTGAAATATTGACACCCAAATCCCTTTCATCAGATGTGGTCTCAAGTAATATGCCATCCAAATAATAGGGACTTTGTAAATTACTAGAACCCAAATACATTACTTTGCATTTGGAGATATTCAAATTCATATCCATTTTTAACCATGTTGTGATATGGTCTAGTTCCTTTTGAATGGCAACAACCTGATGATCAATGACACAAAGGGCCACCTATTTTTACATCGTCTGCATATTTAATAGTAAATGAGGAACAGCCAAATCGGTCAACCAATAAATGCCTGGAACAGACAAGGGCCCAAGACTGAACCCTGTGGCACCCCACTAGTCACACTACCCCTAGCTGAAATGCTCCCATTAATGGTCACTTGCTGAGAGCGATTATAAAGCCAGCTAATTATCCAATTGACTAGAAACTTGTTTATATTGAGCTTGTGAAGTTTAGTAATTAAGGCCCAATGTGGCATGATGTCAAAAGCCTTACTGAAATCAATATAAATAATATTGCATGGGACATTTCTGTCTAATAATAAGCTGATATGTTCATAGAAACATATTAAATTTGTCAGACAACTTCTACCTTTTTTGAAGCCATGTTGTTCTGCATTGTGACAATCCAGGACTGGGGAAATTAAATATTTAATTAAACTCTCTAATAATTTACAAATAGAAGAAGTTAGACTTATAGGCCTATAATTATCCCACTTATTTTTTAGCCCTTTTTGTAAATGGGGATGACTTAGGCTTCTTTCCAGTCATGGGGAACAAAATTGGTGGCCAAAAAATGTTCGAACATCAATTTTAAAGGAACTGTAATGACATCAACTAATAAAAATAATAAATGACCTGCTATGTTATCTGGACCCAGACTATATTTTCCTTTCAATTTCAATATTTTATTTCTAATGGTGTCCAAAGAAAATTTAACTGGTGAAACATTGGCGGTGTCTAGTAAGGTATAATCATAAGTTTGATTAGAGGATCCGGAAAATTTTTTACAGAACTTTGCATTAAACAAATCGGCCATTTTTTTAGACTCATATATTAAAGTATCACAGTCCAATAATGGACCTACTTGACATGTAGGTTTCCTTAGAGAATTGATATTTGAATAAAATTGTTTGCTATTAGATTTGTGGGTGCTGAATGCTAAGTTTTGTTCCCAGTTAGATTTAGCCTTCCTAATCAATCTTTTGATTATATACCCTTGAGGAAAGAAGGGAGGGGGGGACATGATAGAAATTTTTAAGTACCTCAGTGGAATCAACAAAGTCCAAGAGGGTAGCATCTTTCAGAAAAAGAGACTTGCAAGAACAAGGGGACACAATTTAAAGATAGGAGGGCGGTTCAGGGGCAATGTGAGGAAGTATTATTTCACAGAGAGGGTAGTGGATGCATGGAACAGCCTTCCTGAGGAGGTTGTGGGGTCTAAAACTGTGGGAGAATTCAAGAATGCATGGGACAGACATAAGGCAATTCTTGTGGGGGGTAGGAAGAAATAGGCTGTTGGTTAACTAGGATATGCAGCCTATCCTGTAGGTAGGGAAATGGGCAGACTAGATGGGCCAAGCGGTCCTTATCTGCCGTCAAAGTCTATGTTTCTATGTTTTGCATGTTCTTTGTATATGTTTATAGGAAATCCAGTCAGAGGACATTTTAGTCTTTTGAAATTGAATATATTTTTTCTGCTTTTGCCTAATACATTTCTTGATAGATTGATTCATCCATTTAGGAGCTTTAATATTAGTCTCATTTTTAAGTTTGGATGGAATATATAGTTCTTTAAGTTGAAATATAATTTTCTTAAAATATTCCCAGTAATCTTCCGGGGTAAAGTCTGACAATATAGATACATAGACAGTGTCGGCAGATAAGGGCCTATGGCCCACCCAGTCTGCCCATTTGAGCTTGTAAGTTCAGTTTGTTTTCCTAGAAGTCTGTTTCCCCTTACCCCTGACCTCTAGAATTCCTTTATGTCTATCCCATGCATTCTTAAATCCGTGATTTTTCAGCCCCCACCACTTCCTCTGGCAGAGCTGTCCACTTGTCCACCACCCGTTCTGTGAAGAAATTCTTCTCATGTTTCCTCTGAATCGTCCTCCTCCAACTTCATCCATGCCCTAGTCCTGGAACATCTTTTTCGCTTAAAATAGTGTTTCTCCTGCACCCTGTTCCTCCCTGTAAGATATTTGTATGTCTCTATCATATCCCCTCTCTCCCTCCTCTCCTCCAGGGAGTACATGTTCAGTGCCTTCAACCTGTCCTCATAGGACTTGTGATGCAATCCATGCACCATCTTTGTTGCCCTCCTCTGAACCTTCTCTACCCTGTCTATGTCCTAGTATGGTCTCCAGAACTGTACACTGTACTCCAGGTGGGGCCTCACTAGTGTCTTGTATAGCGGAATTATGACCTCCCTTTTCCTGCTGGTGATGCCCCTGCCTCACATCCCAGCATCCTATTTGCTTTCCTGCTGCCTTGTCACACTGTTTCCCTACCTTGAGGTCATCAGAGATGACAACCCCAAGATCCCTTTCCTGCTTGGTGCATGCTATATCCTCACCCCCCAACTGATATATTGTGCCAGGGTTTTTGTGCACCATATGCATTATCTTGCACTTCTTTGCATTGAATTTCAACTGCCAAACCACTGACCATTCTTCAAGTTTCTGCAGGTCGCTTCTCATTCTGTCTACACCCTCTGGTGTGTCTACTCTGTTACAGAGCTTTGTGTCATCAGCAAACAGTGAAATTCTGCCTTCTAGATCCTGCGCAATGTCACTGATGAAGATGTTGAATAGGACCGGTCCCAGAACTGATCCCTGTGGTACCCCACTGGTCACTCTTCCCTCTGTGGAGTGACAGCCATTTACCACCACCCTCTGTGTCCTGCCACCCAGCCAGTTACTACCCACCACACTACTGTCCTGCCCACCCATATTCCCCAGTTTGTGTAATAGTCTTCTATGTGGCACAGTGTCAAAGGCCTTGCTGAAGTCCAGATAGGCCATGTCCACTGCCCTCCCCTGATCCACCTCCCTAGTCACCCAGTCAAAAAATTCAATGAGGTTGGTCTGACATGACCTCCTCTGGTGAAACCATGCTGCCTTGGGTCCTGTAGTCCATTGATAACCAGATGTTCCACCAATCTCTCCTTCAGTAGTGCTTCCATGATCTTCCCCACTACCGAGGTGAGACTGACTGGTCTGAGTTCCCTGCTTCCTCTTTGTTCCCACTTTTGTATAAGGGGACTACATCTGCTGTCCTCCAGTCTTTGGGTACCTCCCTGTTTCCAGTGATCGGCTAAACAGGATAGCCAGAGGTTCGGCCACCACCTCTCTTAGTTCTTTAAGGACCCTGGGTGCACCCGTCTGGCCCCATTGGTTTATCAACTCTTATTACTTCCAGTTCCTTCAGGACCCTTTCTCTGTAAAGGGACTTGTGTCCATTTCTGCACCATTCTCACACCTTGTACTCCCTTCAGACCCATTACCCCCCTCTTCCTCAGTAAAGACTGAGCAGAAATACCTGTTCAATATGTCAGCTTTACTGTTGTCATCCTCCACGCGGCTCCCATCCTCCCCCTTCAGTCTCACTATCCCTCCCTTTGTCTTTCTTTTTTCACTTATGTACCTGTAAAAGGTTTTGTCCCCTTCACCCACTGATTTTGCAATGTGTTCTTCTGTCTGAGCTTTGGCTTCCCTTACTGACTTCCCTGCCTCTCTGTTTCTCCTGGTACTTCTCCCTATCCCCTTCTGCCTGTGTCTTTTTGTATTGCCTGAATGCAATCTTTTTGGCTTTCACTTTCTTTGCATCCTCTTTGGAAAACCATAATGGTCTCCTCTTCCTTTTCCTCTTGCTAACCTGCTTAATGCATAATTCTGTTGTTCTTATAATCCCCATTTTAAATACTGCCCACTGTTCCTCAACCCGTGATTCCTGTCCCATTCCCCTTAATGCCTCTTTCAAGTATCTCCCCATTTTCCCAAAGTCTGCCCCCCTAAAATCCAGGATACGTGTTTTTGTGTGGTTTGGTTCCTGCTCTTTCTGTGATTTCAAACCACAATGACTGGTGGTCACTGTTACCCAGGTGCTCCCCCACTGTTACCCCCATCACACTGTCCCTGTTTGTGAGCACAAGGTCCAGTATTGCCTTCTGCCGAGTTGGTTCCATGACTAGTTGCTTGAGGAAGGCACCCTGAAGGTAGTCCAGGATAAATCTGCTCCTAGTTGATGCTGCTGCTGGGATGCTCCAGTCCACGTCTGGAATATTGAAGTCTCCAACCAGTACTACCTCACCCTTGTCTGCCATCCTTTGGATGGCTAGCATCAGCTCCCTATCTGTTTATTCCTCCTCGGCTGGTGGTCTATAGACCACACCTGTGCAGATGGCTGGCTCCATTTTCCTTTCCAGCTTAACCCACAGTATCTCTCCCCCATTTTGTTCCTCCTGGATCTCTGTGGCCCTTATGTCATTTTTCACATACAGTGCCACTCCTCCTCCTGCCTGCCCTGTCTCTTCTGAATATGTTGTAGCCAGGTATGGCCATCTCCCAGTCATGGTTATCATTACACCAGGTTTCAGTGATGGCCACAATGTCCAGGTCTGACTGTACCATGACAGCCTCCAGATCTTCCATCTTGTTGCTAAGGCTCCTGGCATTTGCACACATGGCTTTCCATGATTTGACCTCCCTAGACTGCTTCACTGTTCTCCAGCCCCTTCCTTGGTTGTCATTTATCCCTGGTTCTCCTTGCTGTCTGCCCTTCTGCTGAATTTTGCCCCTTTTCGCTTATCCACCTCTTGGGCACTAATCTCCATCTTTTGCACACTGCTTTGCAGAGATAGCCACTCCTCTGGTTCACTGGTTCCACTGCTAGCTGTGGGGGGTGAGCAAGTAGGTACCCTCCTTGCTGGCCTGCCACCCCCCTTTGCTAGTTTAAATGCTTGTCAATGTAGCATTTAAACTTATCATTGAGTGCTTGGATTCCCCTCCAGGATGGATGCAGGCCGTCAGGCTTGAACAAACCTCCATCCCTCCAGGTGGGTCCCCAGTCACCAATGAATCCAAACCCTTCCTCACAGCACCAGTTCTTCAACCATGAGTTAAAGTTCCTGGTGCATGCACTCCTATGCTCTCCCTTGCCTCTCACAGGTAGTACTTCTGAGAAAGTGACAGAAGTAACTACTTGCTTGAGACCCCTTCCCAGTTTCCTAAACTCTTCCTGAACTTCCTTTGGCTCCCCATTTGCCAAGTCATTAGTACCTAGGTGGATAATGACATCCAGCTCACCCTCCCGTCTTGCCTTCCCAGTGATCCCCAGTATCTTCCTTCCATCCCTCCATGCCGTGGCACCTGGTAGGCACCTCACCTCCCTGTCCTCCCCCTCCTGTGTTCCTGGCTGGATCCCTCTTACGATGGAGTCCCCCACCAGGATTCACTTCCTCCTCCTCTGGGGTCCACTGCTTTCCCCACTGAGGTCACCTCCTTGGCTAACCTAATATGAGTTCCCAATTGATGTTTCCCATAATATGTTTCATGGTATCCAAGTCAGCTTTGTCGTACAGATAGATTTTAGTATAGTTGGGATTATATACAAAAGTCTGTACAATATTAAATGTGATAGTATTATGATCACTATTCCCTATAGGATCGCTAACTAACATATTTTCTAATTCAAGGTCATCATCACAAAGGACCAAATCTAAGATAATATTTCCTCTGGTTGGGCAAAATACATTTTGCCGAAGTCCCAACTGAGTACATGTATACAATAACTTCTTCCCATTGCAGGTATTTACACGTAAATTATGCCGGTCAATCGAGCCAATGTTAAAGTCCCCAGTGATGACAATTTTACCTAATGATTTTGCCTGTTCAAGTTCGGATAAAAGTGCATCTAATATATCAATTGACTAATCTGGAGGATAGTAACAAGAACCCAATATGAGGGCCTCAGAAGTAGATAAGTTTATCTTAATCCAGATAGACTCTGTTTGTTATGAATTTTAATATACTTTGTTATATCTATAGAGTTAATTTGATTCCTAATAAATAACGCCACTCCTCCACCTTTCCTTAGATCTATTGAAAGTATAGGTTGTGAAACCAGGTATGTTAGTTCCCCATGATGTTTTTGCATCCCCCCAAGTTTCGCTGATGGAAATAATGTCGACATCCCCATTATTAATTCTACATTTTAATTCGTCCAATTTTTGAGTTAAACATCTAGCATTAAAATATAGAAAATGTAATTTATGGCATTTACAGAGCTACTGACTGGAGTTTTTAGAGATGGTGGCCTCTCCACCATCTCACCCCCAATTTTTAGTTTAAAAGATGGTGAATGGATGTCAAAAATTGTTTACCCAAAGTGGCATTACCCCGTCTGCATAAGTGTAACCCATCATAGCTGAATAATTCTGGATGGAGATCGAATTCCTCCCAATGTGTTAAGCATGTCAAATTTTGGTTTAAACACCATTTTCTTAACCATTCGTTCACAGCTTTGATTTTATGATTTAGAAAAGATGAGAAACGAGGGATAGGTAAAATTTCTGATATACAAATCGTGCAGCCCATATCAACAAGTTTATTTGTTAAAGCTACAAAATCCTCTTTAATTGATTGGACAGAGTCTTTATAAATGTTATTGGCGCCAACATGTATCAGTGCATTGGGATAACTGCCACGGTCCTTCATAATCTCGGGTAACATAAGTGTGAGGTCAGATATTTTGCATCCACTAAAACTAGAGCAAGTTCTGTTAGCTTTGTCCGGGTTGCAGATAGTCCTATCCAGATGTTTAGTCAATGAATCACCCAATACATAAATTTGTTGGTGCACGGGAATGTTAGGCACGGAGTGTGAGTCATTAATAGGTGGTAATGTAGGTTCAGAGGACAAATCAATGAGCGGGATGTTATTGGTATGCTGATTATTAACTAGTGGTAAATTAGAAATGCCTGACTCACTCCAAAAATCCCTGATGCCGCTATGGTACTCTGGATTTAACTTCCTGAGGGAAAATTGCCTTGGTAAGTGTGGTGGTGGGGGATGTACTTTTACTACAGGGAAGAATTAATAGCTTGTAAAATAAACTGAAAGACAGGTCCGCTAACTGTGAATGCTAGCCACTAAACTGATACTGGAAAATGGCCACAAATATCTGGTCCTCCATACAACGTATATT
Organism: Neoceratodus forsteri; assembly: GCA_016271365.2. NCBI lineage: Eukaryota > Metazoa > Chordata > Ceratodontiformes > Ceratodontidae > Neoceratodus > Neoceratodus forsteri. The sequence continues at coordinate 504,604,149 of CM057455.1, forward strand.
CCGCCAGGTAAATGGGATAAGGGGCTTGGACACCTTTTGTAACTGCTATACCCAGATAAACCCAAAATGGGTAAAGACAGTCGTAGGTGACTTCGGTATTTTATTTATTGAAAAGTTTCACCAGGTAAGGTACACTGAAGTGACAGTAGAGAAGTGAGTCAGAGCCTAGGGCTAGGTCAGCCGGTTCAGAAGATAGTATAGATGTATAGAGAGAGAGCTGAAGCAAAACAAGCATACATAATAGGAGCCAGGATTGGCTCCGAAAATATAAGTGCATTGATTTGGTTGTGGTTTGGCAACCAGGGCAACAGGCAGGGTGTGAGACAAGAAAAGGGGAGGGGGGAGCTTAGGGCCAAATGCAATTTGCAGAGAGGAAGTTGTGTAGAGCTTGATTTAATGAGCCAGGCAAGGAAGAGGATCAGATTTGAGTAGGAAGAGCATTCCACAGTTTAGGGAGCCGATAGGAGGGGGAGGCCTGTCCACTAGAGGTGGATCTCCAGGGAACAGTCAGGTTCTGTGGTCGTGGGATCTTAGAAGTCAAGAGGGAGTGGGTGGGGGTGGGGATTAGGGAATTTAGATAGGGAGGGGGTGTACCAAGCTAGTACGTAGAGGTGAAAGTTGAGCAGTGATGTAGTTGCCTATTTGTCAGGGAAGGGAAGGCTAAAGCTCGGTACAAGTGACAGCGGTGGGTAAGGGGAGGTGCATCCAGAGCAAACTGACAGAAGGAGTTGAAGAGGGTATCCAAGTTAGCTAAGGAGGAGGAAGGAGCTGAGCAATAAACGATATCGCAATAGTCAAATCTCAGGAGGATCATTTTTTGGATCAGTTCACATCTTGCCTGGGGCGGAAGGCAGGAGCGGTTCCTGTATAAGTCGCCGAGTTTGGGCAAAGCTTTTTTATTATGGCATCTATGTGGGCAGAGAAAGTGAGATGTTGATCCAACCAAATGCCCAGATACCTGAATGATTCAGTGGCAATTATGGTTGCCCCGACGAGGGTAGTGAAAGAGGGGGGAGACTCGTGTTTGGACAGTTTCTGGCACATGCCGAATGTCATGGAGAAAATTTTCTTGGTGCTTAGGAAGAGGTGGTGAGGTTGAAACCAGTTCTGGACATTATTGAAATCGTTTTGGAGCCTGGAGGCGACATCCACGGGTGAAGACCCTGAGGCGAAAAGAACCGTATCTTCAGCATACATATGTATAGAAGATGAGGTACAGATGGATGGCAGGTCGTCTAGAAAAATGGAGAAGAGAATCGGGCCTAGTATAGACCCTTGAGGGACACCAGAGCATATTGGTAGAGGAGGGGAGATTTAGTCGGATGTTTTTACAGACTGTGAGTGGTTGTTTAGGTAGGTGCTGAACCATTTTATGGCGTGTTCAGACAGCCCGGCTGATGAGAGGGAGCAGAGCAAGAGGGAGTGGGATATGGTGTCAAATGCTTTAGCAAGATCAATAAAAATGGCAGTGGTGATGTGGCCGCAGTCCATGCATGTCAGGATTGCATCAGTGATTCGGAGTAGCGAGGTAGTAGTGGAGTGATGTTTACGGAACCCAGATTGATATTGGGTGAAGAAATTAATGTCGGAGAGGTACAAGGATAGTTGGTCTAGGACTAGGTGTTCTTGTAGTTTAGCAAACGTCGGGAGGAGAGAAATAGGGTGGTAGTTCTTGGGGGAGGAGGAATCGCCACCCTTTGGGAGGGGGAGGACGATTGCATGTTTCCAATCAAGGGGAATTTCCACCAGTTGAAACGAGAGATTGAGAAGGGCAGTCAGTGGGGGAGCAATGGCCGAGGCAGACAGGTTTAGTAACTTCGTGTCCAGTCCTTCGGGGAGTTACCTTTGCACGGGTTGAGGGCCTCCAAGGCCGTCAGCATGTCAGTTGTCAGGATTTTAGAGAAGGAAAAACCGAGCGGTGGGACTGGTGGACTCCTAGTAGATGCGGAGGACGATTTGTTTTTGGTTGGGAGGGAGCCTAGCAGGGCAGAGGCGCATGAGGTGAAATGTGAGTTGAAAACTGCGGCTACGCTAGGTTGGTCAGAGATGACAGTATTGTTTAGTTGGAGGAGGGGGGAAGGAGGGGTAGCCTGAGGGAGAAAGAGGTGAATTACCTTCCAGAATTTGGATGGGTTGTTTATGTTAGCGTTAAAGGTAGAGCTGGAGTACTCAGCCTTGGCCAACCGAGTGGCTTTTGTGCATTTGTTTCTGAGAACGCAGTAGGCCTCATAATCTTTAGGAAGCATAGTACTTTTATGGCACTTCCAGGCTGCATCATGCACCCTTTAACAAGCAATGAGTTCTGGAGAGATCCAGGGGAGGTGGTTTCCACGGACGTGAACCCGGCATAACAGTGCATGTTGATTCCAGACTTCAAGGAATCGGTCTCGGAAGTATTTGGCTGTGACATTTAGGTTTCTGGCAGCAGATATAGGTGCCCAGTTAGTGTTGGCCAAATCGTAAAGAAGCAGTGCATTGTTCAGGGATTTGTACGAACGGATTTGTAAAGGTTTATGGGGACTTTGACTTTGTGAACTCTGCACACCAGGAAAGTCATGCAATGGTCACTGAAGGTGTCTGCTAGTGTACCCGATTTGATGACCCTATGGGTGTGAGTGGTAAGGGCCCAGTCGATGAGGGAGTGGTTACCTGTCTTATGGTTTAGCCTACTTGGATCTTGGATAATTTGGGTTAGGTTGAGCGCATGTATAGCATTTAGCACTTTGCTAAGTATGGTAGACCAGTTTATGTTGAAGTCTCCCATAATATACAATTCACCAGCAGAAGAGGGGTTAGCTAGTGTGGCTGTGAGGTCGGTAGCAATGTTGGGTTTTGAGCCAGGATGGCAGTAGGCACCTGCTACAAAGATAGGTTTGGAAAAGGGGAGAGAGATTTGCAGCAGCAAAGCCTCGTAGGCTTTAGGTATAGCACTAGAAAAGACAGAAGTGAATTGGATAGAAGAGGAGACATAGATAGCTACTCCGCCTCCTCGCCCAAGCCGGTTCTGTTGCGATATGGAGAAACCAGGGAGAGCCAGTGACAAGTTACAGATTTTGTTATTAAACTAGGATTCAGAAAGTATGATTATGTCCGGGTTGAGCATAGCCACCAGTGGCTGTAGCAAGACTATTTTAGGGAGGAGGCTATGTATATTGATATGTAGTATTTTAAGGCCATTTGGAAGAGCTGTGAGATATGGTTCATTCTATCCGCAAAAGATGGTTGAGCTGGGCCAGGGTTAGGGTTTATGTCGTCAGCCAATAAGAGTAGGAGGGCAATAATAATATAGTGTAGTTCTGCACTCTTGAACCAGGAGGGGTTCCGTGAGTGACCGGAGCTGGGGCATTTACTAATAGCAGGGGGCCAGGAACTAAGCAGCTGTATGAGAGAGATGTATATGGGCAGCGGAGCAAGAGAGGGGCAGGGGCGAGTAGGTGAGTGAGTCCAGGAAAAGTAATGGGAGAGGGCGTTGCCTGCAAGTATGCAGGAAGTGGGATAATGTTAAGTTTCTGTAGAGGGAATGGATTAGGGAGTGGGGGAGAATCGAGCACTATGAACACCAGAATAATGAGGTATAAAGTTGAGGGAAGCATCTTGGTTGAATTATATGATCACTTTTATTTAATAGTCAGAGTGTTACAGGCTCCAGGATAAAACAGAGTAACAGGTTAGCCAGCCAAGACAGAATGGGCCAAGGACACCAGAGTGGTGAGGGGGGTAGTGGGAAGGATGAAGAGGCTAAAACAGAAGAAATTAACTGAACTGACTCAGGAAGGAGCTCAGCAGTATGTTTCTGAGAGAGCCAATGAAAATAGAGACAGTAAGAGGAAGGAGGGGCATATGTGTATTTAAGGGAGGCCTGGGAGGGGTGGGAGGGCCGAAAATTACAGCAAGAAATATAATAGCTGGCTAAGGCACTGAGCTGTTAGACCAATCTTGAAAAGGTGCACCAATCGGGTGAACCGTGCTGGCCGGCCGACCAGTCGGGTGCCAGTGTCTGAGGAACTGGGACCAGTGGTAGCACCGCCGGAGCGCGTTAGAGGCAGCGGTGAATACCTGGGTAGTTGGTCTGGGAGCAGGTTCCAGGTGGGCGGCAGGAGCTGAAGGGCCCCATCAGTGGCGGCTGAGAAGGCGCCGCCTTGCTGATTGCAAAAGCGCCACTCGGGGCACACGGCCGAATCTGGGGGAGGAAGGAGAAAGAAAGGTTAAATATAAGTTGAGGGAGTGGGAAAAAATTTAAATGGAGGGTCGGGACACTGGCGGCAGACTGACCATGGGGGGTGGAGGTGAAAGCGAGAGAACAAAGAATGTAAGTGGAGGAGGCAGGGCTGGGCTGCAGCGAGACAAAGGGACTGAAGGTAAAGAGAAGATTAATTCAGGAAAACAGATTTAGGCGGGGCGGGGGATGGGTCAAGTGCGATCAGGCTTGTGGCTACAGTAGGAGATGGGAAGAGATAGTGGCAGAGGGAGAGGTGGAGGAAAGCTCAGAGAAAAAGCAAAGAATCCAAGCAAGTAGTGCAGGGGGAGGATAGGTAGACAAGAGTGAAAAAAATTGGCAGGCTGAGGGTCCCTGTGCTAAGGCTAAGATTACTAAACTAGGCAGTAATCAGGCATGCACAATTATGGCTAGGCAGTATATACATAAAGATGTTCGCTAAAAATTACAGCCAGATCTTCAGTTAGCTAAAAAAAGCAGCATTTAGCAAGGTCAGGCAGGTATTAACAATTAAGTTTGGAAAATTACAGCAAGAAATATAATAGCTGGCTAAGGCACTAAGCTGTTAGACCAGTCTTGAAAAGGCACACCAGTCGGGTGAACCGTGCTGGCCGGCCGACCAGTCGGGTGCCAGTGCCTAAGGAACTGAGACAAATCGTAGCACTGCCAGAGCACGTTAGAGGCAGTGGTGAATACTTGTGTAGTTGGTCCGGGGGCGGGTTCCAGGAAGGCGGCAGGAGCTGAAGGGTCCAGTCGGTGGCAGCCGAGAAGGCACCGCCTTACTGATTGCAAAAGCGCCGATCGGGGCTTATGGCCGAATCTGGGTAGTTGGTCCGGGGGCGGGTTCCAGGAGCGTGGCAGGAGCTGAAGGGTCCCATCAGTGGCGGCCGAGAAGGCACCGCCTTACTGATTGCAAAAGCACCGCTTGGAGCGTATGGCCGAATCTACTGGATTAACTGGAACACTAAAAAAAAAAAAAAAAAACGCAGCTGCTACCATATAACAAGTCTGTACTTAACCCAAAAGGTCACAGAATATACCAGAGCCAACTTCAGAAGGGACATCCAAACCCTCATTGACTGGCTACTGACAGCTCACCCTGACAGGATAAAAGAGATTGCAGTTCTCTCTGACAGCATAAGTGACCACTCTCTGGTCCAGTGCACATGGGTTGCTAAACATCCCAGACCTTCATCCCCGGGTTATCCTCAAGCCAGGTCCTAAAAAAGACGAGGTAGCCGAGTACAGGAGTAAGGTAGCACAAATCTACTGGAGCATCTTGACCTGATCCTGGATCTTGACCTGGCCTTACACTGAATTTAGCAAAGTCTGCAACCAGTCTGCTCCAGTCTAAAAACAAAAGGTCAGAGGTGACACCAATGCCTGGTTCTCACCGGCAGTCCTGGAACCAATGAATGAGAGGGACAAATGGTGGGCCACTGCCAGCAAATCTAGGGTCGCTGCTCACATCAGACGTGCAGGGAGCTCAGAAACCAGTGCAAATGGAGACAAATCAGACTGCTTCAAATCCCAGCAAACCATTAACTGGCACAATGACAAGAAATTCTGGGAAAATGTCTGCTGTCTACTTAACAAAGAAGAAAAGAAATCACCTACAGTTTTGAACATTGATGGCTCTGAGGTTCTAGTCCCCTCAGAAATTGCCAATAAATTGCCAACCTGAGCTACTATCAGGGCTCCAGATATTGTGTACATTCCCTATTTGCTCTTGTGAAATGGGCTTCTACGCATCTTTTTTCAGGTGGCTCACATACCAGATATGTGCATTAGGCTGCAGTCCAGCATTATTATTGTTCCCCCACCACCATCCAAGCACCTTTCAGACTGAGTTCGATATTTTAGTGCTTTCTTCCCCTCCACCACGTGGACCATTGGACATTACTGTAATGGGATGGGCCCCCCTCACGCCCCTGTCCCTTTCCTTAATATTGAGTGGTTCGGCTGACCTATTTCACCATTCTGTAACTGTGGTGTTGGTCCATCACTCCTAGAGCAGAGATGCCCCCCTGCAAGTCCGAACCACCCACTTCTATTTAGGAGTATCATTGACCACTTTAATCAATTAAGTTATAGTATCCATATGCAGAAACGCAAATAAAATTTATACAAACAGCAATACATTGTTTAACACTGTATTAAACAGATAAAATTAGTAGTGTCCCCTCAACACCTGTAGGGGACTTCCCCCTGAACCTCTGAAATGGGACTTAACCACTCTGTTCCCAAAACCTCCACGTGCTGCTCCCTCACCCCACCCCCATCCCCACTTCCACAGCCCCCAGTGACCAGCTGTTCAGGTACAGATAGTTTATATGGAACCTTATGGTCCCTGGCATAGTCTTCCAATGTATTCCATGGGGTGGCAGCACGGATTGAACCAAACATGTTGTGAGGGTGGAGTAGTATACTTGCTTTCTGTGGGCAGAGTGCATTACAGTTCTGGACAGTACTGCAGCCCCCAAAGTCCCAGTATTTCTGTTAAGTAGTGTGAGGTCCCCCAGGACCCTACTGTTGAGTGCTGTAGGTTTGTGACTCACTCGTTATGCCATTTAAAATCTAGATCTTACTTCGAGAGGGCTCTTGCAGTAGGTAATTACATACAGGACTGAAGCCGGCAGGTGTCTGGGACCCCACGGAAAAATTTCTAGCTAGCAGTCTCTGGCGAGGGACCACCCCCACGTCAGGTGACTGACGTCATGCGACGTCAGTATAAAGGCGCGGTCCCCCATGCCCACCTTCCAGTTCTTTCCTGCCGTTAGCTTGTGAAAGTGCCTTGCGGTTAAGTTCACCTGCTCATCAGTCTGTCGTCGGTAATTTTACCTTAGTTTTTTTCTTCGACTTACTTAGAATTTCTACTAAATTCACATCAGTCATCGTGGCCGTGTATGTCATCCCCTACACCCTTCGAGCACAAGAATAAGTGCGACTCGTGCGGGGCCCAACTCCCACAGCATGACGGTCACTCCCAGTGCCTCTTCTGTCTGGGCCCGGATCACCCTGTGGAGAAGTGCCAGCATTGCCTGAAATTCAACGCCGCCACCCACGCCAGCCGACTGCTCCTCAGACGTCCGCCTGGACCATGCTGGTAAGGTGACCGTCGACCCTTCCATGGCGCACTTCCTCGGTCACCGCGACTTGACTAAGTCGCGTGCTCTAAGTAACATCCCGAGGACCACTCCTCGATGGCTGTCTTGGGGCTTCCAAGCCAGCGTCGACCCCCCTGCTAACTGCGCTCAGGCCCTTGGTGCCTCCGGGTAAAAGGAGACTCCCACTCCTGGCGCAGGCCGCGCATGCCAGGCCTCTAGTTCGAGTGGCTCCAGTATGCTGGACGTCGGCTCCTCTGACGTCCGCCTAGAGAAGATCGCTAAGTCGTTCGACCCTTCGGGACAGCGCACGGTCACTCCTCTGCCCGACCAGGCCGTTCCTCCTTCACGGCCTGCCTCAGGCGTTGGGTCCACTAAGCCGGACAACGGCTCTGACGTCCGCCCGGACTGTGCTGGTAAGGCGACCATCGACCCTTCTGACGGCCGCACGGCGCAGGAGCCGATACCGGACCCTGGCGTCCTGTCCGCCGTCCCTGGTTCCCCGCAGCCTTCATTGCCCACTGAGGATCCAGCGTCTCCCCATCTGACCCTGGGAATTTTCATCCACCCTCCCGGGGGGATGCCAAGGATGTGGGCATGCTCTCGTCTGGTCTCCCTCCCACTGGGCCGGACGACCTGACGTCAGTTCCTCGGACGCCAGCGCTGATGCTGGTTTTGCCGATGCCAGGTGGCATCCCTCCTCTGGAATCCATCCCCACGCCGGGCCTGCCTGGCCACCCGTTCCTGGTCCGCCTGCTGGGTCATTGCCGGGACCTTCTGCTTTGGCAGACCCCCGGTTCCCAGGTATCAATGCCCGTCATACCCAGGTCGCTGTCAACGGCCTGCAGTATCCGACACCGACTTACCCGACACCCCAGTACACGGTGCCTCAGTACCCAATGCCGGGCTACCCGCCGTCAGGGTACGGATACGTGCCCTACGGATACCCCCAGTATCTGTATCCCCTTCCTTCTCCACCTCCTCCTCCTCCTCCACTGCCTCCTCAGCCGGAGGAGACTCTGGCTTCCTGGTGGGCTGAGGCCAAGGCTCAACTCACCAGGGAGGCAGACAGCCATCTTCCGACACCAGTCCCGGTTCCGGGCCCCCTACGTCGGAGACAAGAGACTCCCTTCCCTACACCGGATACTAGAGGTGAGCCCTCCGGTTCCAGAGCGGGGCTGGATATGCTTCCCAAGGGTCTGTTCCTCCCCCGTGTCAGGAGGTGGAGTCTTCCTCTTCTTCATCCTCCTCAGAGCCCTCGGACGACTCCGATGGGCGCTCCAAGTTGGACGATAAGCCACGCTCTCCGGATAAGCCCAGGTCGAGGACCCCTCCAAGTCTCCTCCGGAGGATCCTTCCTCTACGGAGTTGCTGCACAAAATCCAGGCCATCCATCAGTGGCATTCTTTGGAGCCAGATCCACAGAGGCAGAAGCTAGCTGCCCATTTGGATCTGCCCAAGATCGCTCCTAGCTTGGTTCCACCCTGGATCGAGCCTCACGCGGACCTTGCTACCACTATCTGGAAACAACCCTCTGCCATAGCCCCCCTTCCGAGGAAGGTGGACAGGCTATGTTAGGCTCCGGAGGGTGTTGAGTTTCTTACCTCTCACCCCAAGGCTGACTCTGTAGTGATCAGCGCCGCCCACGGCCGGACAGCCAATCCAAAGCATTTGAGCTTTTCACCCCCCGATAAGGAATCCTGCCTTCTGGACCAGTATGGGAAGAAGGTCTTCGCTTCTTCCACTCTGGGTATTAGGGCCTTGAACTACGTCGCCCATATGGAGGATTACCAGAAGGCCGTCCTTAGCTAGGCGGAAGCTAAACTGGATTCCCTTCCTGAGTGACAGACCAAACAAGAAGTAGCAGACCTGGTCCGATCTGCTCATTCGGCCAGTAGGCACATGCTTGGTGCTTCATACGATGCAGTGGATGCTGCTGGTAGGAGCTCAGCATTCGCTGTAGGTTTGCAGCGACAAGCCTGGCGCCGAGTGTTGGGTTTGGTCCCTGAAGTGCAGTCTGCCGTCCAGGACACGCCCCCTTAAGGGATTCGGTGCTGTTCGGTGGTGATGTCAAGAATATCATCACCGGACTGCGAGAGAAGGGCACTGCTCTCAAGAAGGTCGACGACTTGTACAGAGCCCCTCAACACCAGCACTGTCCCTTTCGCAAGCGGGCACAGACCAAGGCAAAACCACACAAGGAAGCGGCCAATAAACGCCGGGTCCCACAGGCCACGAAGCCCCCCGCCCAAATGAGCAGCGGAGCTCCAGCCGTGGCACTGCCTCACACCACCTGACTCCTTTCCTCTCCCACAGCCTCTGGCTTTTCCAGAGGAACCGGTAGGGGGGGGAGGTTCTCCCTGCATCTATCAGGTTGGGAGAGAATCACATCAGATGTTTGGGTGCTCCAGCTGATAGCGGAAGGACACTCAATAGAGTTTCTTCAAAAACCTCCCAGAAAACCCCCTCCAAGGTCGTCTTACTCCCCAGAACACCTTCTTCTGGTTCGGGAAGAAATCTCCGCCCTTCCTCGGAGGGCGGCGATAGAGCCCGCCCCCCTCCATCTCAGGGAGACGGGTTACTATTCTCATTTCTTCCTGGTTCCGAAGAAGTGAGGCCAATCCTGGACCTCAGTTCCCTGAACCTGTTCGTGGAGTACAAGAGGTTCTGAATGCTCTCACTGCAGAGCCTTCTGTCCCTCCTTCGGCCGGGACAGTGGCTGTGCGCCCTGGACATGCAGGATGCCTACCTGCATATCCCTATCCGCCCGTCCCACCGCAAATACCTTTGGTTTTCTTTTCAGGGGGACCACTACCAGTTTAGGGCCCTCCTATTTGGTCTCTCCTTGGCCCCCTGAGTATTTACCAAATGCCTTTCTGTGGTGGCGGGCCACCTGCGTTCCCAGGGGGTTCAGGTTTTCCCTTACTTGAACGATTGGCTCCTGGTGGCCCCATCCAGGGAGGATCTCCTGCTCTCTCTTTCCCTTACCCTGCAGGTTTTCACCAGCTTGGGTATTACTATCAATCAGGCCAAGTCCCATTTGATCCCATCTCAAAGACTCCAGTTTATCAGGGCGATCCTGGATATGACTTCCGGTATGGCCTTCCTGCCTCTGGACAAGGTGGCCACCCTTCAGGCTCAGGCCAGCCTTTTGTCCAGCCGCAGGCAGGTCATTGCCAGGTCAGTCCTTCGCCTCCTCTGGCTCATGGCGGCTGCCATTCCAATGGTGCCTCATGCTCGGCTCTGCATGAGAATCTCTCAGTGGACACTTCGGTCTCAGTGGGATCAATTGGTGAACAACTTGGATCGTGAAATCCTGGTCTCCTCTCCGATGGTTCGGGACTTGCAATGGTGGATGGTTCAGGAGAATCTTTGCTGGCGAGTTCCCTTCTGTCTTTCTCCCCCGTCCCAAATCCTGACAACAGATGCCTTGGGTGAGGGTTGGGGAGCCCACCTGGGATTTCAACGGACCCGGGGCTCTTGGTCCAGGCTCGAGCAGACTCTTCACATCAATGTATGCCTTACAAGCTCTGCATCTGTATCTGCTTCCCGGTCATCTGGCCATTCAGACCGACAGCATGTGCGTAGTGTGGTACATCAACAAACTGGGAGGAACCTGTTCCTACCTTCTTTGCAAGAAAGCGATGCGGGTTTGGGATTGGGCGATACTTCACAACCTTCACTTCACGGCGGTTCATGTTCCGGGGGTCGAGAACACTTTGGCAGACTACCTCAGTCGGTTGTTCGCCCAAGCGCACGAATGGGAACTGGATTGGGGGTAGTAGGAGATGTCTTCCTACGCTGGGTCACCCCTCAGGTAGACCTGTTTACCTCTCCTTTCAATGTAAAACTTCCTATTTTCTGCTCGCACGCTCAAGGGTGCGGAGTTTTTTGGAGAGACGCTCTGTCTCTAACCTGGAAAAGCAGATTCATCTATGCTTCCCCCCGATCCCGTTGATCCCGAGGGTCCTACACAAACTCTGTTCAGAAGGAGCTTGCATGATCCTCATCGCTCCATTCTGGTCCAGGCAAGTTTGGTTCTCTCTTCTGCAACAGTACTTAGAGGAGCCTCCTCTTCCTCTGTCGCAACTCTTGTTGACCCAGGATCAGGGGACCCTGGTCCATCCAGGACTCAAATCCCTTCAGCTGCATGCGTGGCTCCAGCAGACATGATTCAAACCTGGTTCGGGGTTTCGTCGCAGGTGGCGGAGATTCTAGTGGAGGCCAGAAAGCCCTCCACTCGTTCCACTTACGCCATGAAATGGAAAAGGTTCTCTATTTGGGCCTCTTCCAGAGCTTTTAAGCCATTCTCCTGCTCTGTTGGGAGGCTCCTGGATTACATGCGTCACCTCTTCGATCTGGGTCTCAGTCACTCCTCCTTGAAGGTTCACATGGCAGCCATTTCCGCATGCCGTGTTCCTTTTGGGGACAGGTCTTTTGTGCAGCTGGAAGTCGCTAAGACTTTCCTTAGAGGGGTCCTCCACTTGAGACCCTCCGTTCACGCACCTGCCCCTCCTTGGGACTTGAATTTCATTCTCGAAGAAGCTTACCCTGCCTCCTTTTGAGCCGGCAGCATCAGCAGACCTTAAGTTCCTTTTCTGGAAGGCTCTCTTCCTGGTGGCTATTACCTCTGCTCGACGAATTTCTGAGCTTCAGGCCTTAATGTGCAAAATCCCGTACTTGATTTTCCACAAGGAACGTGTGGCTCTTCGTACCAACCCTGAGTTTCTCCCTAAGGTGGTAGTGGAATCTACGCTGAATCAGTCCATGGAACTGCCTGCATTTTTTACGCAACATTCCAATCAAGGGGAATACCTGTTGCATACTCTGGATGTTCACCGGATTCTGAGATACTATACCAACAGGACAAAGGATCTCAGAAAGACTGATCAACTGTGTGTCTCTTTTGCTCGCAGAAGAGAGGGCAGTGCTGTCTCCAAGCAATGTCTTTCGAGAAATGGTTGGCTCATTGCATCACTTTCTGTTATGACAATTATCACAAGACCTTGCCAGGTCAAGTCAGTGGCCACTCCACTAGGGGTGTAGCTGCCTCTGCTGTTTGTTTCAAGAATGTGTCGGCGGCTGACATTTGTTTCAGCTGCAACTTGGACTTCTGTCCATACCTTTATGAAACATTACAGTTTGGACATTGCCTCTCACCGTAGAGCTGGCTTCGGGTTGACTGTTCTGCAAAGTCTTCTTTCCCAAGACCTTCACAGCCAGAGGATCTGTGTATGAGTAGTTTCCTCCACCCGTGAGCTTCTCTTTGTTCCAGACTGCTTGGGACTCAGTCCTGTATGTAATTACCTACTGCAAGAGCACTCTTGAAGTAAGATAGTACAGTTACGTAAGAACTTACCGTAACAGTAGATCTTCGAGAGAGGCTCTTGCAATAGGTAATACCTTCCTGCCCTCCATCCCCCTTAGCTTTTTCAGCTTCTTTTCCAGGATGGGAAATATCCACTTCTCTCTCATCTCATCTTTTGGCCTTTGGCGGGAAAGAACTGGAAGGAGGTTGTTGGGGACCACCCCTTTATACTGACGTCGCATGATGTCAGTCACCTGACCTGAGGGCAGTCCCCCACCAGAGACTGCTAGCTAGAAATGTTTCTGTGGGGTCCTGACGCCTGCCGGCTTCAGTCCTATATGTAATTACCTACTGCAAGAGCATCTCTCAAAGATCTACTGTTACGGTAAGTTCTTACGTAACTGTACTTTCTGCATTGCCCCCTCCCTTTCTGTTGAAATTATGTGCTTATGCCCCACACACTTCCACAGGTTCTGGACCGATGGTCAAACTCATAAGCTGTTAAGATTCTGTTTTGTAAAAATAAGGGGTTCAGGCCAGCATCTGTCATCCATTCTCCCCCTCCCTGTTATAAGTATAGCACTACTACTGCTCTCTTCTCCTTTACTTCCTAGGTCACAAATGCTTCAGATAGGGTTGTGTATGCAGTGGCTATATTCACTGACCTTGCTAAAGCATTCAGTCTGCTAAACCACCATCTGCTTTGTACCAGACTAAGCAACCTGGGGATTTCTTCCTCTGTCCTGTCCTCATTTAGGAACTATTTTGATAGAAGGAGCTAGTGGGTAAAAGTTGTAACTACATTCTCTGTTCCTGCACTTACCATGATGAGTGTGCCACAAGGTTCAATAGTTGGACCCCTACTATTCTCCCTTTATAGTAACGACCAACACCAGACCCTTGCCCACTGCACCCCTATCTACATGCAGATGACCTCGTCCTGCACAAAAGCTTGTGCAGTATGTCCAACATTAACACCATTTTAACCACTGATCTCTATGGATTGCAGCACTGGCTCCTATCTAACAAACTCCTCTTAAATACTGCAAAGTCACAGACCATGCTGTTTGACTCTGCTCCCAAAATTAAAAGCTGCACTGTCACGTAACAGTACTGTGTAGTGATGGAACCCCTCTTGTAACGGTGCCTATATTCAATTACAGTGGTGTCACACTCGATGTATCCCTTGATTTCTCCCTGCACATAAGTGTCTGAAAATCAGTAAACACTAGATTGTTTCTTTTGTATAAGCTCAAACAAAATCTTACCCCACTAGCCTGTCTATCCATTGCTCTTGGTATCCTGCTCCCTAAACTCAGTTATGGGGCATCTGTAATCTGTGCATCTTCCCAAACCAACTTACATAAATGGGACGTTGCATATAACATCTGTCGACTCACCGTGTCTCTAAGCCGCCATACCCATCATTACACCTTATGTGCTAAACTGTGATGGCTTCCTCCTGCTGCCCTGCATGACCTAGCACTTGGAGGGGTAATTTGCAACATCTTGCAAAACCAGCCATCTATTTCACTGTTTAGTCTTCTCTGCACCCCAGTTGATACCTACCCACTAATGTCTCTCATTTGTGAAGAAATGCCTATCCCAGGAACAAGGACATGGCTGGGAGGCATTTCTTTCTCTGTTGCTGCCCATAGGCTGTAGAGTTCTGTACCTTCTAGCCTATACCAGTGTCCGACTGCCTTTACTTTCAAAAAGAGATACTGCAATCACCTCCTTAAATCTTATGTATGCTTTTGTGACTAGAGCTCTTTTTTTTTGCATACTGGTTGCTTCACCTTCATCCACAGTGTTAGTCTGCCCATTCTAGCAAGACTTTTTTTTTCCCCCCTGAACTTTATTCACCTTCCTCAGTGAACTTTCTCCAGCATCCTCCTGAACCCCTGGTCTCTACCTCCCGTTGTGCCCACCTTGCTCCGCACCCCTCTAGCCCGGCACATCCCCCGGGTTTGAACCCTCCAAGGAAGGGCTGCCCTATCCACCCAGGGCACTCTATCTATAGGGTTGAGCTCCGGGGTGGGACACTGGAGAGGCGCAGTGGACATTGGGAGTGTGTACCAGAGGGGGAGACGCCTTTGCCTATACCCGAGGAAGGGGTATTTCCATGTTTTTTCACCGTCCCCTGAGCTCGGACGTGCAATGGCGTCTGGTGACGCCTGCCCCAGCTCCGCCCCACTACTTTTGCTGCCATGACTTGCGCAGTGCCTCTAGTCTCCACCGGGGCTGCTGCAGTGCCAGGCAAGCCTGGAACCCTCCCCAGAGAGAGGAGAGCTGTCCTCTGGACGCTTGATCCTCTCTCTCCCCTGCCGACCCCCGATGACCCGGGCTCGTTCCGGAACCCGGGTCATCGACGTGGCGTGAGATGTGGCATCCAGCACCTCAACCCTCAGTGCCACTGGGCTGGCCCATTCTAGCAAGACTTGCCTTGCAGAAGCTTGATAAACTATTTATATTTGTCAAGTCTCATTAACAAGTAGTTGGCTTGCTCCTCCAGTGCCTTGTAATTTTGACCTTCTTTGCTTATCTATATACTGCCTTTGCTATGTGATCCGTTATATATGCTGTTGTCAACATCACTTATGTTTTCTGTACTGTAACTTGTTGTTCACTGACCCTGACCCTATGTAACCTCCCAGGTTGTGCCTGAAAATAAATATTCAGCCTTCCAGGTCATAATGTCGCATGCTTAATAGCGTACGACATTATGACAAACCCAGGATAGCACCGTAGGCAAGAGCGAATGGTGCAATACCGCGTATACTGCTGTATGTAGTATTGCACCATTCACACTTTCCCAGGCAGAGAATAAGACCTCTGCTGGGACTGGGTTACACCAAGCAGCTGCCGTCTCTCACTGGACTGAGCCACAGCAGCAGGAACCCAGGCGCTGCGTCTGGGACCGGGTTTGATTCCCGGTCCCAGAAACTTTTTTGGGGGGGGGACTTTGTGAGCTCCCTGAGTTAAACCCCACCCTGGAGTTGACTCTTTAGTGGAGGATTGTTTGGGGGGGTGTGGGTGGCGGAGCCCCCACAAGAGAGACTTGTGCGTCATGGCAGAAATTGCACTGTGTTGGCAGTGCGATTTTGCCATGCGGCATAATGTCTTGCGACATTATGACCCCGTGACAGCATTCAGTTGTCTAGTGCTCTTACCTGATCAACAAAAGCTAAATAAATAGGACTGCCCCCCCCCCCACAATAAACATGGCATACACATTTTCTAGTGGAGTTCAGTGCAGGTTATGTGTTACCTAGCAGCCCTTTAGACATCAGGAGGCAGTCGGAGTGAGAAGACCAAGGGCCGTGCCATGGCTCGCATGTGCAAGATGATCACCTTGCATACTGTGCCTCGTGGCATGTCATGCCTAAGAGGGGCCAGACTGCATGGCCATTGCACGACCCCCCCATCCCGAAACCCCAGGTACTTACTGTGGCAACCTTGTGATCAGTCCTTGGAGTGAAGCAGAGGGATCTGTGTGATCGCAGACATGTAGATTGTTAGAGGGGGTGGATTTGTGCAGTTTACCCCAACTGAAGTTTGTGTGCAAGGGGAGATGACACCTCACTCATTTGTGAAGGAGATGGCACATCAGGCAGGTTGTAGGCTTCCGAAGTTGACTGTTGGGCCCACGATACGAAAGGGCAAGCAGCAACAGAAGGTCCTGAGAAGGGGAAAAGGCAGAACTACTTCTTAGATATCCTTCACTTTGGTTCCATTAGGTCTTGTGTGTTCATGCCTGACAACAGTAAGGGAAGACATTCAGGGAACTCAGTGGTGAGTGCCTTCTCAGCTGCCTCTGGGATTAGAAATGTCTTCTGTCCTGTTCTGAGCCAAGTCTTTAGCCTGGCAGGGTACATGAAGTGGAAGTGGGTCCCAGTTTTGTGCAGCTCGGCTTTAATATTGGTGAAAATGTTTCCCCTCTGATCTCTCACCCCGGTGCTTAAATCATTGTAAAGCCAGATTGCATAGGTTTGGTATTTGGTTCTGGCTTGGTGCTGTACATAAATTTTGTATTGAAAATTCCGTAACCTTATTATGAAACCTCTGGTCTCTGGTTGGTGGTCAGCCAAACTCCGGTGCGTCCGTTCTATCGGTTATGGTATTCAGTTTTCCCAGTGGGGATTGGGGGGGGAGGGTCAAAGAGCTCGAGCAGCATTGAATTAGCTGTGTAATAAGAGTCCTCAATCTCTTTATTCTCAGGTAGTCTGTATGCTAGAATATTGTTTCTTTTGCAATAATTCTTCTGATACTCTGCCTGCTCTTCAAGTTTTTTATTTCTGCAAGATCCCTGATGCGTTCCAGACTTTCCTTCTCCAAGGCATCCACAAGGCTGGAATTTCTCACTTCAGTATCTTTGATCCTCCAGGTGTTGATAACGATGGTGCTCATAATCTGCTTAGCTTCACCCATCGCTTCTGTTACTGTTGAGGGCAGGGCTGACATTTCTTCTAACAATCGAGTCAGTTGCTCAGATCTTACTTTGAGGGTATCTCTTGCAGCAGGTCACACACCTATGAAACTACCACCTCCAGGCACTAGGACCACCTGGAAACTTTTCTAGCTAGCAGTCTGTCAGTGGGCCGCACACTCTGATGCAAGGGTGTAGGTAGGCATACTCACTGTACACATTTGTGTACAGTTTTGTTGAGTGCCTGTCACAAACCATATGGCTTTCTGTTAATATTATCAATCTAATCTAAAGTATTTGAGTTAGTGTAGGCCACTGAGGAGTGTCTCTGTTTAAACTTCTATTGATTAAGAGACTGATATATGTATAACCTCTTTAGTGATTAGAGCAATAATCTGACAACAATCCGATTTGTTTGGAAGGGGGTAGTATTTGGAGAGAATGTGTACATTTTTTAAATGGAGGGGGGGTAGCTGTTGGAGAGTGTGTGTACTAAACAGAAATTTCTGGCTACACCCCTGCTCCGATGTCACCCTCTGACGTCAGCCAACCCTACAACAGTGGGTGGCCCCCACGCCCTCAGTTCTTTTTCTGTCATCGACCAATGCACTTCGGACCTCCAGAGATCACTGCAAGCTTTAGTCGTCCACCATTTTCTTTTTGTTTTTTCCTTTCTTTTCTCACCCTAGTTTTTTGAATTTTCTTCTTTTGATGTCAAACCCATCTTCATCCTTCAGCCGAGCCTCCAAATTGAAGTGTGCTTGTGGGAAGCAGCTCCCAGAGAAGCATGACCACTGCCTGCATCCGCTGCTTCGGGCCTACTCACAACACTCAGGCCTGCAACATATGCAGAGGTTATTTAAACAGGCCACTCGATGCCATCGTCTGCAGGCACTGGAAGAATTCCTCCTTTGGCAGAATGTTGCTACCATGGAATGGGAGCTGTATTCCAGAAGCTCTTCCTCTTCGCTGGCCCTGTCTTCAGAGTCACAACCCTCCTCCTCCTCCTCCTCCTCTGGGGGGGGAAATCTGGTGGCAAGCACCGGGATAAGGACAGAGAGAAATCCTGCCCCCCCCCCCATTCGCAGTCCCTACATAAGGCCAAGACTGCGACGGGCTTGGTCGCCTCCTCGGGGGTGACCTCTTCTGCCTCGCACGCCCCCTCTCCCGCAGAGCTACCATTGGCAGCTCCTTCAGCCAACTTCTCTTTGTCAGGCAGAGGCTCCTCAGGGGCAGGATCCTCCCAGTCCCGCAGCCCTTGTGGTTTAGGCCCCTTCTAGTTGCAGGGCTGCTGTTAGGAAGGCAAAGGCTTGGTGAGCTCAGAGTCATCTACTGCCACCCATCCAGCACCCTCTGCTGTGCCAGAGACCTCTTCCTCTGCTGTGAAGCCTATACCTTCCCCAGCATCTCCCCCAGCTGTACCATGGTCGCCTTCACCTTCTAGAGTCTACGACCGAAATCTCCCTCAGGGCATCGTCGGCCCCTCCTCACCCAGCACCGGTGCCAGTAAACGGGCCTTTCCTTCCAGTCACCTGTCTGGCCTCAACCAGCGCCAACTCCTCAACTGTTGGCCCCTCCACAATTGATGCAGGCGCCACAACTACACCAGAGCTGGTCACTCCACAGCCGATGCCATGGGGCTATCCAGTGTTAGTGGCAGTAGCTTTCAGGTGATGCTGTCATCCCTCTGGGATTTTATGCAGGCGTGGCTCCTTCCTTCAGGACACAGGCCCTAGAGGCCCCTCATGTCATGACCCAACACCAGGTACTCCTAGAGAACCCCACCCCGTTCCTCACCGCTTGCACCCTATACACCTCCCATGCACCCGGGAGATGAGGGAGAATACTACCTGGATCTCCAACCTTCTGACGAGTCCAAGGAGTCCGATGAGGAACAGGGTGAGGGGGCTTCCCCTTCTCCCTCCACAGTTTTCTCTGATGGTGACGAGACCCCAAAATACATACCTTGGTCCCCCCAGATGACACGCTCTTTCAGCGGGAGCTACATCAGATTCAGTCGACCATGGGTTTTGAGAGAGAGGAATTGGATTCATCCCTACACTGGCTGTCCTCTTACCTATGTCTGCCAGACTCTTCTCCCCTGGTGGTCCCTCCTCTGATTGACACTTTTGAGGATGCCACCATGGCAGCCTAGCATTGCCTGAACCTGATACTCACTGTGCCTAGGAAGGCTGATAAGTTATACAGGGCCCAAGTGGGGAAGCCCTTCAGGGAACAGCCATAGGCAGACTCTGTGATTATTAATGCTGCCCACTACCGTATCATGTGGCCAAAACACTTGTGCCCCGGACAAGGAGTCCCACAAGCTGGACCAAGCAGACCTTCACTTTGACCATGCAGGCCATAAGGACTGTAAATTATATGGCCCATATGACTCAATACCAGGATGTGTTGTGGGACCAAACCTAGGAGATGGTCAAATCTCAACCTGAGGACCCGGCTAGTCAACAGCGCCTTCAGGCCCTCAAATCTGGAGTGGACGTTAGCCGACACCTTCTACATTCGGCCTATGACATCGTAGATGTATCGGCCCAGGCGTCGGCAGTCTGCATCTGCTTTCATAGTCACTCCTGGCTGAGGGTGTCTGGATTTGGTCAGAGTGTGCAAATGGCTATCCTGAATGCTCCTTTCAGGGGATATAAATTCTTCAGGGCTGATGCACAGGATATCCTCTCTAACTTACAAGCCTGTGGACGTACCTTACGATCTTCCCACTCTATGTACCATGCCCAACATGTGTCCAGCGGGTGCCCTTTTGTCTGGCTGCCCACAGAACCCGAACCTCCTCCAAGCCAATTAAATGTAAGGCTGCCCCATCCCTGCGTGCCCCTCCTCCAGCAAGGCCCCTGGAGGGGGAAGCGTGGTGCCAGCCACAGCCTCCTCTTCAGCCTGACTTCTTGTCCAACCCCCCCCCCCATGGGTCTGAAGGAGGTGGTAGGGAGTCTCTTCTCCTTGCACTGGGAAAGGTGGATGGAGATTGCAGGTGACAGTTGGGTGTTGCAGCTCATAGATCAGAGCCACTCCATGGAACTCTTAGAGTGACCACCAGAAAGACCACTGGTTTCTACTTCTTACCGGCCCCATCCCAGTACTGTAGGAGATTCAGTCCCTGCTCAGAAAAAGGGCTATAGAACCCATGCCAGAAGCCCAGCAGGGTAGGGGGTTCTGCTGCCATTTCTTTCTGGTGCCAAGATGCACAGGCAACCTTATGCCTATTCTGAATCTCAAGGAGTTAAATCTCCTTATCCAGTTTGAGAAGTTCAGGAAGGTAGCCCTCCAGGGTCTGCGGCCCCTCCTGCACCAGGGCAATTGGATATGCTCCTTTGACATGCAGGACACATATCTTCACATAAAGATATGTACCTTCCACAGACAGTATCTCAGATTTTATTTTCAGAGGCACATTTCCAATTCCGGGCCCTGCCCTTTGGCATGTCCTCTGCTCCTCGGGTGTTTGCCAAATGTTTAGTAGTGGCTGCGACTGCCCTCAGAAGACAGGAATTCTATGTCTTCCCTTATCTGGATGATTGGCTCCTCAAAGCTTAATTCAAGGACAGCCTACTACGGATCCTGAAACATAGCATCTGCCTGTTCCAGGACCTGAGCATTACAGTCAGCTTGCCTAAGTCTGTCCTGATGCCCTATCAGCAACTTCAGTACACTGGGGCAGTTCTGGACATGGCTCAGGGCATGCTGTTCCTCCCCCAGGACAGGGCAGACCATCTCATAGCCCGAGCATGCTTGCTGTTCCACGGCCCCTATGTTCCAGCCAGAGCCTTCCTACATCTCTTGGGCATGATGGCAGTGGCCATAGTCACAGTGCCCCTGGCCAGATTGCACATGAGGATTCCCCAATGGACACAGACAGTCCAGTGGGACCAGTGGTTAGATGACCTGGACCAGGAGGTCCTGGTTTCTGTCCTGGTGAAAAGAGTTCTGCTGTGGTGGTGGAACCCAGCAACCTCCGCAGGGGGCTTCTTGCATTATTCCTTCCCCTAAGCAGATTCTTACCACAGTTGCTTCAGGGATGGGGTGGGGAGCTCACCTGGTGCCCCACCAAACCCAAGGGATGTGGTCCAAGATGGAGTCCTTGCTCCACATCAGTGTTTTTGGAGATGCAGGTGGTTCTTTATGCCTGCCCATCAGGCTTTTCATACTCAGCTGTTCCCAGGTCTTTTGCTGGTCCAGACTGAAAACATCAGTGTAGTCCACTGTATCAACAAGGAGGGGGGCATTCATTTGTATCCCCTTTGCAGGGAAGCAATGTGAGTCTAGTATTGGGCTCTAGACCACAGCCTGGAACTCTCAGCCATCCACGTTCCAGGCGTCCAAAACGTCTTGGCGGACAACCTATGCCGGTCACGGTACAAGAGTGGGAACTCCTGCCCTTTGTGGTAGAAGACCTCTTCGACAGATGGGATCCTCCAGAGCTGGACCTTTGTGTCCCCACTCAATGCAAAACTGATGCTTTTTTGCTTGCTCAGTCCAGGGCCATGAGTTTTCTGGTGAGAAGCATTGTCCCGCTCCTGGAAAGGGAGGTTTCTGTATGCCTTTCCTCCCTTTCTGCATCTTCAGAGGGTTCTAATCGAGCTCCAGATGGAAGGGACTATGATGATGCCCATTGCCTCCTTTTGGCCTCGTCAGATTTGGTTCTCCTTGCTACAGCAGTGGAACCCAAGTACCTCTGCCCCTGTGTACCAGCTTGCTCTCCCAGAACTGGCGCACCTTGGTCCATCTGAACCTCTAGTCCCTGCACCTCCATGCATGGCTCCTGAGGACATAGCCATAACTCAGTTTGGGGTTTCTTCTGAGGTGACTGATGCCCTAGTAGTGGCTGGGAAATCTTCCACCAGGGCCACTCATTCTATGAAGTGGAAGCACTTTGTGCAATGGGCTGCTTCACGTCAGCCGGATCCTTTCACCTGTCCAGTGAATCAGGTCTTGGAGTATCTGTTGTCCCTCGTAGACTCCTGTCCGAGATGCTTCTCTATTAAGTTGTACATGTCTGCCATCTCTGCCTTTTATGTGCTGATTGATGGTCGTGCATTGGCACAGCTAGAGATGTCACCTACATTTTTGAGAGGCATCCTTCACCTGAAGCCTCCTGAGTCCTATCGGCAATCCTGTCCCTACATGGGACTTAAATTTTGTGTTCGAAAAACTTACTTTGGCTTCTTTTGAGCCTGCCACAACTTGCAAACAGCGCTTTCTGTCATAGAAAGCGTTATTCTTATTTGCCATTTCTTCCACTCG
The DNA here is from genome assembly GCA_016271365.2 of Neoceratodus forsteri. NCBI lineage: Eukaryota > Metazoa > Chordata > Ceratodontiformes > Ceratodontidae > Neoceratodus > Neoceratodus forsteri. Next base: position 504,626,480 of record CM057455.1, read on the forward strand.
AAGGATTTCAGAGCTACAGGTGTTCATGTGTGAGCAACTTCATTTGGTGTTCCACAAAGACAGAGTGTCTGCGTACTAATGCTAAGTTTTTTCCTAAGGTGGTGTCTGAGTTTATCCTGAATCAAGCCATCCACCTGCATATGTATTACCTAGAGCATGCCAATCCAGGGCAAGCATTACTCCACACTTTAGATGTGTACAGAATTCTGCTTTATTATACACATCATACAAAGGACTGCAGGAAGTCCAAACAGTTGTTTGTTTCTTTCGCCCCTGGAAAGAGGGCGCTTCTGTTTCTAAGCAGTGTTTGTCCAAATGGTTAGCAATCTGTATTACATTTTGTTACAGGAAGTATGGCAAGGAACTTCCTGGAGCTGTCAAGGGCCATTCCACCTAGGGTATGGCTGCTTCAGCTGCATGTTTCAGAACTGTCTAAGCTGCAGAGATTTGCGCAGCAGCTACTTTGAGTTCTGTCCACACCTTTACCAAACATTACAGTCTGGACATTGCCTCTAGTTGTAGGACCAGGTTTGGCCTAGCTGTCCTTCAGGACCTCCTTTCTTAGGCTCAAAGCTTCCTCTGCCCAGACTGCTTTCTTCTATGGCAGAATTGCTTGGGACTCGTTCCATAGGGATGGCATGCTGCAAGAGATAACCTTCAAAGTCCGATAGTACAGCTACATAAGAACCGTAACAGCAGATCTTCAAGAGGCTCTCTTGCAGCAGGCGTGCCGGCCCTCCCTCCCTCTTTCCTCCTTGGCCTGGTAGATCTTTCTGTAACCTGTAGACACCTTTTTGCGTCCATGTTGGCAGGAACCTTTGGTACTTCCTCAGTAAGGGACACTTTGCTCTGGTCTCTGGTGGGAGCACTGAGGAGGGTGCAGGGGCCATACACACTTATAGGACTGACTGATATTCAGATAATAAAGAAAGAAAAAAGATGGAAGGTTATACAAGTCCCTTATTGATGCTGCCTTTTTCACACCTAATAACCATGTTTCAAGAGCTAGTACTCCCCATAAAAGTAGCTTTTACTTTTTTGACAATTCAAAAATATTCTTTCTGATAATACCAGGTGTAATGTGTGGAAGAGGACTGTAACCTGGAGGTGAAAATATCTACATAGAAAGTTGCAGACTGAAAAAGGCCACTTGGCCCATTGTGGTCTGCCCAGTACTGTTTATCTAATGTAAAATACAAAAGCCTCAGATCAGTCATAGATACATAGATACATAGACAGTGTCGGCAGATAAGGGCCTATGGCCCACCCAGTCTGCCCATTTAAGTTTGTAAGTTCAGTTTATGTTTTCCAGGAAGTCTGTTGCCCCTTACCCCTGACCTCCAGAATTCCTTTATGTCTATCCCATGCAACCTTAAATCCTGTGATTGTTTCAGCCCCCACCACTTCCTCTGGCAGGGTGTTCCACTTGTCCACCACCCGTTCTGTGAAGAAAATCTTCCTCACGCTTTCCTCTGAATCGCCCTCCTCCAACTTCATCCCATGCCCCTAGTCCTGGAACATCTTTTTGCTTAAAAATAGTGCATTCCTGCACCTGTTCCCTCCCTGTAAGATACTTGTATGTCTCTATCATATCCCTCTCCCTCCTCTCCTCCAGGGAGTACATGTTCAGTGACTTCAGCCTGTCCTCATAGGACTTGTGATGCAATCCATGCACCATCTTTGTTGCCCTCCTCTGAACCTTCTCTACCCTGTCTATGTCCTTACGTAGGTAAGGTCTCCAGAACTGCACAGTGTACTCCAGGTGCGCCTCACTAGTGTCTTGTATAGTGGAATTATGACCTCCTTTTCCTGCTGGTGATGCCCCTGCCTATGCATCCCAGCATCCTATTTGCTTTACCTGCTGCCTTGTCACACTGTTTCCTGCCTTGAGGTCATCAGAGATGATAACTCCAAGATCCCTTTCCTGCTTGGTGCATGCTATATCCTCACCCCCCAACTGATATATTGTGCCAGGGTTTTTGTGCCCTATATGCATTATCTTGCACTTCCTTGCATTGAATTTCAACTGCCAAACCCCTGACCATTCTTCAAGTTTCTGCAGGTCCCTTCTCATTCTGTCTACACCCTCTGGTGTGTCTACTCTGTTACAGAGCTTTGTGTCATCATGAACAGTGAAATTCTGCCTTCTAGGTCCCAGAATGTCACTGATGAAGATATTGAATAGTACCGTCCCAGCACTGATCCCTGTGGTACCCCACTGGTCACTCTTCCCTCTGTGGAGTGACAGCCATTTACCACCACCCTCTGTGTCCTGCTGCCCAGCCAGTTACCTACCCACCGCACTACTGTCCTGCCCACACCCATATTCCCAGTTTGTGCAATAGTCTTCTATGTGGCACAGTGTCAAAGGCCTTGCTGAAGTCCAGATAGGCCATGTCCACTGCCCTCCCCTGATCCACCTCCCTAGTCACCCAGTCAAAAAATTCAATGAGGTTGGTCTGACATGACCTTCCCCTGGTGAAACCATGCTGCCTTGGGTCCTGTAGTCCATTGACAACCAGATGTTCCACCAATCTCTCCTTCAGTAGTGCTTCCATGATCTTCCCCACTACCGAGGTCTATTTGCATGAAAGGAAAATACTCCAGTAATAATATTCTTCAGCTGATACTGGTGTTCTCAGGCAGAGACAGTGGATGCCTCCCCCAGCAGTGGGAATTTTACAGAGCTTGCTTGCTCCCTCTGCTCCTGCTAGCTCCCAAGGTAATTCAAAAGATGAGGCAGTCAAGAGGAAACTTCATCCAAATAGCTCCAGAGTGGCCAAGAAGGCCATAGTTCCTGGACTTAGTGACCCTAGCCCAGCAGGTTCCATTTGGACTCCCACTTTGTGGGGGCAATATAAGGCTTCTGTTACACAGATACTGGACTTTTTTCAGGCAGCGGTGGTCAAGGGTCTAATGTAGAGTACCCTATGGGGGCAGGTGTCTGTACATAGGGCAGCACTGAGAACATTCATGGCTTCATCCTTGGGAACTTAGAGGTCGTCTTTTTTTTCTCTCGGTGAGCAGAAGCCAGCCATCATTCAGTCTCTGGTGCCACCATGGGACCTAACTTAGTGCTGAACACCCTGTGTTGGGCACCTTTTGAATCACTTTTGCCACTGCTTTTGGATATTCTGTCCTACTAAAGTGTGTTTCTTGACTATCGTCATGTGTGAGGTGGTAGGACTTTTATAACTCAATTATGGCTCCTCCACTTGCAAGTTATCGTCCTGCGCCTTCACATTTGAAAATAAATTGCATATTTTGAGTCAGACCATAAACACACACCCACATGCACGTAGTGTGACTCGTAAAACCTATAAATACAAAACAAATAACCCGGAGGAATCTGCCTCAACAGTAAACCCAAACACCCAGTGGAGTAAAGTGAGACCCACTCACCAGTTATATATTTAGGAATTTATTCACGTATAAAACATTAGGAGGCGGTATAGTGCAGTGGTTAAGGGCACTGAGCTACAAACCTGGAGACCTGGGTTTGAATCCCACACGTCCCCACTTGCATACTGTGTGACCCTGAGCAAATCAATCAATTTCCTTGTGCTCCCAGGTCGCACCTAGAAACAAGTGCTAGTTTAGCGTGCCTTCCCTGGTTAAACAATTTCCCCTTTCCGTTATAGAACCAGTCATCAGACAATACCTCAACTATAACGTTTCGTAGTCCCGAGCTGCCCACTTCTTCAGGAAATTGCCTATGATTATTTTGCATACATCAAAACATACAGTTCTATACAGTTACAAGCATATATGAAATATAATTTTTTTTGTGTTTTGTTTCTTATAGACATCCTTTTTTCTCCTATGGTTATTTCTTTACTGTACCATAACATAAATCACCCACTTGCTAATAATGCTGAATACCTTTTATATCGGGGTACAATTCATGTTTCAGAACACCAACATACGTGTGTATAGGCACTGTGTGGACAAAGGTGACTGAGTTTATGATACCTGGCGGAATCTTCATGTGTCCGGGGCTCAATGCTGATTGACATCTTTGGGCTGTACCACTATCTAGGTAGGGCTGCTATGTAGCCATATGTATTAACTCTCCATTGACAACGTTGGAGCTAACAGAAAAGAAAATGACAGTAAGTATGAAGAAGTTTCTCCTTCCTGTAAAGGTTTGTATAGAGTTGCTAATTTTCCTTAAAAATGCTTGTCAATAGTACAGGTCCTGGGATGTAGGGCTGGCGTAACACTGCTGCGTCCGGAGTATTTCCTTTGTTTTTCTCCATCCCCAAAGGACATGACTTGAGCTCATGGATGGATGCATGCATGAGTGTGACCTTGCACACGTCCATGCTTAACAGCGTTCCTCCTCCCTTTGAACCACATCTCCAGCTTGCACCACCATGTGTAGGCACCTGTTGGCGGTAGCACATGGGAGTCCATTGGCCCACCCTTCCTGAGGAAGAGAGAGTCCTCTGGGACACTTGCTCCTCCCCACCCACCCCAATGAGCCCTTTGATGACTCGGGCTCATTCCCGAACCGGGTTAGTTGACGTCACAAGTGGTAGCGCTGTGGCTGTGCCAGCAAGTTAGACTGTTTTTTTGTGTTCTCTAGGCAGACAGACCATTTATTCTGTAGGATGAGTAACAGAAAAACAACCAAAATGTTTGCCCATCCCCTAGTCCCTTACTTACAGCAAAACTAATGAAGTCTGTAAGGGATAGTAAGTTGCTTTTCTAGGGCATCAGTGTGTAAATGGAGGTAATTTGGAGATCTTACTTTGAGGAAGGCTCTTGCAGCAGGCCAAACCAGTAGGACTAAGCAGCCAGGCACCAGGACCACACGGAAAACTTCTAGCTAGCAGTCTACCATGGGGGACTGCCCACTGCTGACATCAGTCAACTGACATCAGCCTAGCCTATATCGGTGGGCAGTCCCTCATACTTACCTCAGTTCTTTTCCAGCTGTCAACTCGCACATGTCGGACTTTAGCAGACGTCACAGCTACAGTTGCCGCCATTTCCCGTGCTTCTGCATTTGGGCAGCTGCATGCCATTTGGACCCTTTCACCTGCCCGGTGAATCAGGTGTTAGAGTACCTCCTTTCTCTTTTGGATTCAGGCTTGGGGTACTCCTCCTTTAAGGTGCACCTTTCCACCATCTCTGTGTCCCATGCACCTATCAAGGGCAAAGCTGTCGCTCAGCTTGTGGTGTCCTGCACATTTCTGCAGAGCATTTTGTATCTGAAACCTCCCATTCAGGACCCGGTCCCTCCATGGGACCTCAACTTTATGTTGGAGAAACTCGCTTTACCCCTCTTTGAACCAGTCGCGATTTGCAAGCTGCGCTAGCTGTCGTGGAAAGTGCTCTTTTTAGTTGCTGTTACTGCTGCTCGAAGGATTTCTGAGCTACAGGTTCTCATGTGTAAGGAGCCTTATTTGTTTTTTAACAAAGACAGGGTGTCCTTGCATACCAATCTTACATTTTTACCTAAGGTGGTGTTGGAGTTTACTTTAAATCAATCAATCCATCCACCTGCCAGTTTATTTTCCTTCTAATCGGGGGGGGCGATGCTCCATACTTTTAATGTTCACAGAATGTTGCGGTATTACACGAATCGCACCAAATCTTTGAGGAAAACTGACCATTTTTTTGTTTCATTTGCCACCAAGAGAGAGGGCGCTTCTGTTCCCAAACAGTGTTTGTCTAAGTGGTTAGCAAATTGCATTGACTGCTGCTACCGCAACTACAACAAACCTCTTTCTGGGGTAATCAAAAGGTAATTCCACCAGGGATATGGCTGTTTCCACAGCTTGCTTCAGAAATGTGTCTGCTGTGGACATCTGCGCAGCTGCCACCTGGAGTTCTGTCCACACCTTCACCAAGCATTACAGTCTGGACATTGCTTCTAGGCGCGGGGCCAGTTTCAGCTTGGCAGTTCTTCAGGGCCTTCTGTCATGAGCTCTTGACTGCTGACTTGTCCTCCTCCCAGTGGTGTCACCCTGGTGATATGCAGTACTGCTTGGGAATCAGTCCTATTGGTGTGGCTTGCTGCAAGAGCCTTCCTTGAAGTAAGATGGTACAGTTATGTAAGAACTTACCATAACAGTAGATCTTCAAGAGAAGCTCTTGCAACAGGCCCTGCTTTCCCTCCTTCCCCCTGCTGCTCTTTGTCTCTCACACTACTACTGCCTTTCTTTTGGTTCTCAGGAACTTCCTCGGTTCTCCATTCACTGCCTGTTCGGTGTCTGGTGAGAGAACTGAGGTAGGTGTGGGGAACCGTCCGCCTATATAGTCTAGGCTGACGTCAGCTGACTGACAACGGTGGTGGCCTCCCCCCCCATGGTAGACTGTCAGTAGAAATTTTCCATGTGGTCCAGGCACCTGGTGACTTTATCCTACTGGTGTCGCCTGCTGCAAGAGCCTCTCTCGAAGATCTACTATTACGGTAAGTTCTAGCGTAACTGTACTTTTCTCTGTGAGCTTTCTTTAATAAAGCTGTCCAGTGTACAGTAGCCAATTAAATTGAATAATATAATGAAAACACTTACTTTTTAAAACTTTCTTTTCTTTCAGTTGGTGGGCCAATTGGATAATCCCAGGAATTGCAGCTGTCATTGTGGCTTTCATGTATCATGTATACATGTCAGAGAACTAAATACTTGAAGGAGGAAAAGGAAAAGAAGAAAGAGCAGAAGAATCTAGGGCATAAATTACATTGTAACATGAACACGTCCTAATACTACACATTTCTAAAAGAAAACTCTAATTATTAAATTGCAGGAGCATTTTAGTTTTTTAACAGATGTTTTCTAATCATTTATATATGTACCAAAAATGTTTACTAATACTGTATTTTCCTAATGCTCTCTTCATTTTAGAGATGCTTGTATATTGTCCTATGACCAGATATCCCCTGGTTCCTTCTCTTATTAAGTGTGATACTGAAGATTATCCTATCCTCCTATCTGCCAGTATCCATTTTCCCCATGATGGAGTGAGTCACTGAGTTGGAAATGGATGATGCGGTTGCCCGCATTCAGGCCTTTAGCAGTCTGGTCTGATATTTTTAAAATGGAGTTGATGGTGGACAAGATAGTTACTTTACCATTCAACGTATAGAGCATCTATCTGGTCTGAAACATTTAAAATGGACCAGCTAAGGGTAGTCTCAGGCTATTAACACAATCCAGTAGATATCACTCTGTGGCTTGTTCACTATCTAAGCATCTTCACCTTATTTATATAATGGTTGTGCTTACCTCATCGTACCCAGGTTTTGTGATTTATTTACTCTCTGCCTGATGAGCCATCACAGAAATATTTGTATACTGGTGGGGGTAGTTTATTGCTGAAAGACAGCTGTGTTTTTCAGAAATCCGCTGTCATGGTTTTGTGTTATAAAATAAATGTTCTAGGGACATGGATATGTTGTTCATCCACACTTGTCTGGCAGGTTCCTTGCCACTTTAAATCTTGCCGGAAGGTCTTCAAGCTGGCTCCTCCCACCGACCCGGTTGGTAAAACTCTCGGCTCCACCCCATGACGCCAGATCTTCCTTACCGCTTGGAAGCTCAGGTTCCCTCTTTAACGCTCTGCGTGTAGACGGGATCTTAATTCTTCTGTTCGGCCGAAACTTATTCTAAAATTTTCAAGACTTGGGTCAAATTACTCCCTCGCGGCTGCGATGAACAAATCGACTCCCGGATTTCGGCGGTGCCCATGTGGGCAGAAAATGTCCAGGACGGATCCACACTCCATGCGCATCTACTGCCTCGGCCTAGACCATGACCCGCTGGCCTGCGAGTTATGCCGTTCATTTTCGGCCAACGTCCTGGAAGAACGCGCTGCCCGGTTACAGCTTGGGCGTCCCGAGAAGCGCTACCCGCCAGTGAAGTCGAAGGAGGCCCATTGGGCGGTTACGGCGGTGGCTGGCTCGGCTGAGCAACTCGAGCAGATGATCGCCCTCGAGGAGGAGGCGGCACAGGCCGCATCATCCTCTTCCTCGGTCGCGGCATTTATCCCGCTCTCTGTGGGTACCTCATATTCAGCTTCTTTTAAGGAGCTTTGCCAATCCCTTTCCACGAAGGGAGAGGAGCCATGGGGACATTCTTTTCAGTCCAAAAAGAAGGACTCGAAAGGTAAGTCCCACTGTCGGTGTTAGTGGGAGCGGGAGAGGTCCCCTTCCCCAGACAGTCGACACTCGACTTCGGTCGAGGTTGCTGCTAAGGCCGCTGGCTTCACTGTGTCCCCGTCAGGTCAGCCGGCCGAGACACCCGTCGGACGGGCTGTCGACTGGTGAAGCCGACAACCCTTCTTCACCGGTTCCCCCGGTGGAGACCGAGGACTTGCCTGTGCCTCCGGTGCCAGAGTCCCCGGTCAAGGCTTCCGAGCCAAGGGAAGAGTGGGTGTCCCCCGCCCCTCCCAGACCCTTTCTCGGAAACACCGAGGATCTCGGTCTCGGACATCCTTTCTGTCCAGCCGATCTCGCCGACATCGGCGGTCTCTGTCTCGCAGTAGGCGGCGCTGCCGCTCGTCCTCGTCTTCCTCTTCGGAAGAGGAGAGGCTTCGGCGCAAATTGCATCGACGCTACGAGGACCTGATGTGTCAGCAGTTACTTCTGTCTGGGAACAAGCCAACGCCGTCGCCTTCCCCGGCCATCAAGTGGCTGTCACCCGAGCAGCCAAAACAATCCCTTGCTGTAGTTGGGGTGCCCAAGCCTGGGCCAGTTGTTCAGCCGAAACCAGCTGCCCCACCGATTGTGGTGGAACCTCCGCCTCCACAACCGAAATCGGGGGGGGCACCGACCAAGGACTCTCGGTCGGGTCAGGGCCTGCCCCACAGGTTGTCGGTCACCCTCACTGCTGACCATCCTCAGCAGGTGGAGGGTGGCTCAGGCCCCAGGCAACTCTTCGTGGACTCCTCGGAGTCAGACGATGACTCCTCCCTGTTCTCCAGGCTCATTGACCTGGAGTCCTCCGGGGGCCAGTCGATGGACAGAAGCCCATCGTCTTTCATGGGTCTGCTTCGGCTCATCTTGGAGTCTACCAGGATGCAACTCGAGCCCGTATCCAAGCAGGCCGAGTATCCCCTAACGGAGATACTGGACCGAGGGGATTCAGCCACGGAGGCCTTTCCGGTGGCTGAAGCCATTGTTGGCCCAGCCTTGGAGCTCTGGCAGCGGCCTGCTTCCTGCCCTGTGCCTTCGGCCAGGATGGCCAGGAAGTATGCGGTCCCTACTGGCTCTTTGTCCAGTTTTGAACGCCCTCCATGAGGGTTGGTCACCGATCGTGTTTTCCGGCATTCCAGGAACGCAAGGGATGTGGATAAGCCCCCCGACAAGGAGTCCTAAAAGCTGGACTATGCCAGGCGCAGGGTGTACGCTGTGTCCTCCCTTGGCCTCCGCCAGGCCAGCTCGGCCATGCTGATGGCACACTTCTCCCACGCCCTCATGGGCTCCCTGGATGAGATGATCCCTCATCTCCCAGCCAATCTGCAGACCACGGTCAGGCAGGTACGGGACCAGGGAAGGCCGGTGGCAAAACAGCAGCTCCAAACGGCTCTGGACATTGGAGACTCCTGTGCCAGATCAGTTGCGGCCGCGGTGGCCATGCGCCGCAGATCATGGCTGAGGATATCCACCTTCACGGTGGATACCCAGCATAAACTGGCGGATGTCCCCTTCCTGGGGACCGACCTCTTCGGCCCTGGAGTGGAAGGTCACCTCCAGCAGTTAAAAGTCCAATGCCACTCTGGACTCGGTCACCTCCGCCCAGAAGGACAAGGGTCGGTGACAACAGCAACATAAGTCCTTTAGAGCCTTCGCCTGTGGCACGTCTGGCCTAATAGCACCAGCACCAGGGCCAGCAGGCTTACGCTTGGCACCCCAAACCCAAACCTGCGGCTTCCTCTAATAGGAAGCAGGGAGGAAAAGGCCCAGGAGGTCCCTCGGCAGGTCCCTCCACTAAGCCTGCCCAGTGACGGGTTGAAGGATGCCGCCCCCAGCCTCGTCACTCCCCCCTGGGTTCTCCCCGTGGGGGGACGGCTCCACCACTTCCTTTCCACCTGGTCCGTTATCACCGCGGACCGTTGGGTGTTGGAGGTGGTAGGAAAGGGCCTGCCTCTGGAGTTTGAGCAGGCCCCGCCCTTCTGAGCCGTCGCCCCTCGGGGGGGCTACGGGGTCCGCGAGTCTCTGTCGGCTCGCCGAGCCGATATTGTCCTGCTCCTCGAAAAAGAGGTGATCAGGAAGGTGGCGGATCCTCCTCCAGACCCAGGGTTTGTGTCCAGGTACTTCCTGGTCCCAAAACAGACGGGGGGCTGGCACCCCATTCTCAACCTGCACAACCTGAACAGGTTCCTAAGGTCTCGGACCTTCAGGATGGTCACTCTGGCTCAGATAATCCCATCCTTGGAACGAGGCATGTGGTTCTGTTCTCTGGACCTCCAGGACGCGTTCTTTTACGTCCCAATCCGTCCGTCCCACCAGAGATTCCTCCACTTCAGGGCAGAGGGATCCCTCTACGAGTTCCGGGCCATGCCCTTCGGCCTTTCCCTAGCTCCCAGGGTCTTCACCAAATGCATGGCAGTGGTGACGGCATTCCTGCGGCGCCGAAGGGTCCGGGTGTACCCCTACCTGGATGACTGGCTGATTGCAGCCCCCTCCAGAATGGAGGTGGAGCGGTCCAGAGATCTGGCCCTCCAGGTTTGCTCTCAGGTTGGCCTCCTCATCAACGAGGCCAAGTCAGAACTCATGCCAAAGCAGGTGATCCAATTCATCGGGGCAGAGCTCGACTCTCTACGAGCCAGAGCACGGCTCCCGGCGGACAGGGACGAGGTTCTTTCCTCCTTTGCCCAGTCATTTCAGGTTGGGCAATTGTGCCCTGGCCGGGACTTCCTGTGCCTCCTGGGCCTCGTGGCGGTCTGCACCAGCGTGGTCCGTTGGGCCCGTTGGTACATGCATCCCCTTCAATGGGGGCTGGCCAGCCAATGGTCACAGCACTTCGATCCGCTGGATCAGTTAGTGACAGTGACCCAGGGGATGTGGAACACTCTCCAGTGGTGGACCGTTCCAGCACATCTGCAGGAGAGCATCCCATTTGTCCGCCCTGAGCCGACGGTCTCTCTATTGACTGATGCCTCTCTGATGGGTTGGGGTGCCCATCTGGGGGAGCACAGAGCGCACGGCCTCTGGTCCCCTCGAGAGTCCCGATGCCACATCAACCTGCTGGAGCTTCGAGCGGTTCGTCTAGCCCTCACCCGCCTCGCTCCGTTTCTACGGGGTCAAGTGGTTCAGGTCCAGACGGACAATACCACGACCATGTACTACTTAACCGCCAGGGCGGGACGCGCTCCATGCCTCTGTGCAGGGAAGCTCTCCGCATTTGGTCACTCGTGCGCAGCCTGGAGGCAGATCTCCTTGCCATCCATGTGGCAGGAGCCTCCAGCACCCTGGCCGATGCCCTAAGCCGGATAGGGGCTGCGTCCCACAAGTGGTGTCTCCTGCTGGAAGTAGTACAAGATCTGTTCTCCCACTGGGGCACGCCTCAGGTGGACCTGTTTGCCTCCAGGGAGAATGCGAAGCTGAGACTGTTTCATGCCCGCCCCCCTCAGCAGGGCTCGCTGCAGGGTGATGCCTTCTCGAGGTCGTGGACCCTGGGCCTCTTCTACGTCTTTTCCCCATTTCCCTTGATCCACAAGGTGCTTCTCATGGCGAGGAGGGACAAGGCGCAGGTGATTCTGGTAGCCCCAGACTGGCCCCGCCAGTTCTGGTATCCAGATCTTCTCAGTCTCAGTTCCAGGCTCCCAAGGCAGCTTCCAGCCCGCCCGGACCTGATCTCAGTCAGTCAGGGGAAGGTATTCCACCCGGACCTTCAATCCCTGCACCTGATGGCCTGGTTCCTCAGCGGCTAGAGTTCCAGGCCTTGGGTCTTTCTGACGAGGTCCTCAGCGTAGTTGAGACGCCCCGTAAGGAATCGACCAGAAAATGCTATGCTTTCAAATGGAAGAGATTCTCCATTTGGTGTCAGGGCAAGGGCCTGGACCCTTCCTCCTGTTCCTTGGCAAGCATTTTGGACTACCTGTGGTCCCTTTCTCAGCAAGGGCTTCGGTCGACGACCCTTAAGGTACACCTGGAAGCCACCTCTGCTTACTGGGCACAGGCCGGGAAGCAGTCAGTGGCACAGGAGAAGGTGGTTGGGCGCTTTTTCAAAGGCCTTGATCACATATCCCCTCCGGTGAGAGAACCTCCACCTCCGTGGGATCTACTGCTGGTATTGGCTAAGCTCATGGGCAAGCCATTCGAACCGATGCACAGGTGTGACATCTCTCACCTGTCGTGGAAGACCGCCTTCTTGGTGGCTATCATGTCAGCCAGAAGGATGGGAGAGCTCCAGGCGCTTTCCATAGAGTCTCCTATCTGGTCTTCCACAGGGACAAGGTTGTCCTGCGCCCCCACCAAGTTCCTTCTGAAGGTGGTGTCAGAGTTTCACCTTAACCAGGTGTTGACTCTGCCGGTGTTCTACCCCAATCACACCTAGGAGGCCGAATATAGGCTCCATACTTTGGACCCTAGAAGAGCGCTTGCTTATTACAAGGAGTGGACGGCTGAAGTTCGGAGAGAGGTTTGCCAGCTGTTTGTCACCCACGTGAAGCCGCACCTGGCAGACCTGCAGCCAAGCGGATGATAGGCAGGTGGGTCACCTCCTGCATAGATCTCTGCTATAGGTTGGTGGGCATGGAGCCTCCCAGAGGGATAAGAGCTCATTCTACCTGCCATACCGCTGCATCGGTGGCTGCTTCCAGGGACGTCCCTATCCAGGAAATCTGCAGGGCTGCTACCTGGGAGTCAGCACACACCTTCATCACCCACTACCACATCGACCTTGAGTCACGCCGGGATGCTGGTTTTGGGGCCTCGGTTCTCCAGTCTTTATTTCCAAAGTAGGGGGTGTGCGCCTTGCCTCCTTCCTCCCAGAGAACTGCTAGGAGTCTGCCAGACAGTGTGGATGAACAACATATCCATGTCCCTAGAAATACAGGTTACTGCCTGTAACAGGAGTTCTAGGAATGAGTATGTTCATCCACCACGATCTCCGACCTCCCGGCCCCGGCCTTAGCCTGGCTTCCAGCGGGCTAGATCTGGCTTCATGGGGCAGAGCTGAGGAGTTTACCGGTGGGTGGGTGGGAGGAGCCAGCTTGATGACCTTCCGGCAAGATTTAAAGCGGCAAGAAACCTGCCAGACAGTGTGGATGAACAACATATACCATTCCTAGAACTCCTGTTACAGGTGAGTAACCTGTATTTTTGTCATATTCTTTGGGGTTGCCACCAGTCAGTCCTTTAAGCAGGGGCAGTGCAGCATCAATGCAGCCTTTATCTAAATCTGTCGGAAGCTTTGTTTTGCCTCATTGTGGTTGTGGTTGTGGTTGTGATGGTGATGATGATGATGCATCAGCAGTGGGTGGAAATATCCCGAGAAGCTGTTTCATTCTCTTTACTGCTACAGAAAGATGCCACTCTCCATGAGAAGATCAAGTAGTTGTACTTATCAACATAAGGTGTAGCAGTCCAAAGGCACTACTGTTATTTTGGAAAAAAGACCTGCTGCTTCCAAGTTTACCTCCTAACCTGAATATTGCTTACTGTGAATGTACAACGTGTGACATGATCATTCAAAAAGAATCCCATTATCCTGAACATAGAGGGAACTGTCAAAATGACATGTTCTCCATTGCACTGGAGTTATTGATGTGGTGAACTGCTTCTCCAGGGTTCAAAATGCCCCCGTTTAGCACACCTGATAAGAAATGCTACCCTCTTCAAATAACTGATTACCTACGAGGCCAGACAAAATGGGATGGGACATTAGTAAAATGAAAGTGATGCTTCTTCATTGTGGTAAAAGGTACTGAAGATGGGTGCCTGACTGTGACAAAGATGATTATTTTAGTTGAATCAGAATGCCCAGACGTGCCAGTTTCAATGCATGGGACCCCCCCTCCCTGATAGTCCTGTTTATTGCTATGCACCACTGTAATTGTCCATTTTAAGCATGTTCATCGGTTTCCAGTATTTCAACTACGGTTGTGTTTCAGCCTTTCTTGTACTATGCCATAACTGTCATTGTAATGTTTTTATAATACTGTAAACATACACACACATATTTCCCCAAATTCTACTGGACAACAATAGAATATATGAAAAGCTAAATATATATATGTAAAAGAATTAAAAATAAACAATGTCCTTAAATGTCTGTTTTTTTAAGTCATATTACATTACTCTAACAGTATAGCAGTGTAGTACAGTGTTTAGATGAACTGCTATATAGAACATTGTCAAAAAGGCGTTGGCTTTTGATGTTGGGTTTCCTTCAGCCTGCAGACCATCCACTTGTCTTATTTGTTTAACTTGTTTACAACTTTTATTATCTAGTAACAGTCGTACAAAGGTGTTTTTTCCACTGCACCTTCCACTGCATTCCCGTAGATATCAAACTTTATCAGATTTGTCACATTATGGGTCACAGCAAGCACACATACAGAACTCTTCTGTTGTAATTAATATATTAACATTCTGCACCATATCAAACATAAGGGGCCCTGTATTCAAAAATGTGCAAAGCAGAGCGCACAGATATACACTGCTTTAAGCAATAGCCCAGGTGCCTGAAGAAACTATATTCAGTGGAACAGCACACCGGCGCTATTCAACTGAATATAGAGCCATGTCGAGCCACTGCTAGGCCACTTAGTACAGTCCAAAGTATGCTTCCGAAATAGGGCGCCACAGTGGCTTGCACCCGCGATAAATTTCTGATATTCAGATGGATCCATGCAGATGAGCCCGTGCATTTGCATGGAGAGCAAGGCTGGTTTGCACAAAGCCACCCCTCCCCAGTTGCCTGGTCCCAGAGAGCTATCACTGGTACTAGTGGTTTCACCCTCCCTCTGATCCCACTCCCGTATGTAAAAGAACATATCCCTGGTGTCCAGTGTTGCCCCCTTCCTCTGATCCCCACTCCCATATATAAAAGAACATGCCCCTGGTGTCTAGTGGTGCTCCCCTCCCTCCGATCCCACTCCTGTATATTAAAGAACATGTCCCTGGTGTCTCATCTACACGGCTGTGGCAGGATGGCTGTTGCTGTAAGAGGGGGGCAGGCCATGACCTGGGGAAGGGGACATCGAGCATGGGGGAGGGACCACTGGGCACCAGGGACTATGACATAACTTATCGGGCATGGGCACGTGTGCTGGTAGGGGGAGTAACCACTGGACACCAGGGACATGTTCTTTTATATACGGGAGTGGGATCTGAGGGAGGGGGGCACCACTAGACACCAGGGACATGTTCTTTTATATATGGGAGTGGGATAGGAGGAAGCGGGCACCTCTGGACATCAGGAGCATGTTCTTTTAAATACGGGAGTGGAATCAAAGGGAGGGGGGCACCACTAAACACCTGAGACATGTTCTTTTACATACTGGAGTTGGATCGGAGGGAGGGGGGCACCACTAGACACCAGAGACTACTGTGTAGTAGATCTGGGGGTGAGGCATTTCCTCCCCCAACCACTAGGGTTGCGTGAGGGCAAGTTGTGGTTTAGGGCAGTGGTATTTGCTCAGTGCAAGGGGACAGTGTAAAAATGCCCTTGTGCGGCACAAATCTCTGAATATTGTACTGTGTCAATATTTAGGTTCCTGCCCCTCAGTTTGTACCTCCCTCCACAGTTTGCCCGAGCACAAACCCTGTTTGCCTGCACTAACCAGGCTTTTGAATATAGGGCAGTGCACAAAACCCTGTTTGCATGGGTGAATTAGGTTTTGCGTCTGGGCAAACTTTTGAATGTAGGGCCTCAGAAGTTCAGATGCATCTGGTGATAGTTTAAAGTTAACCATTTATTTGATTCTGCTGTGAGTCCATGAAAAGCTGAGTCCCAGTTGTTCCCATTTCAAATTAAGATTGATCCCTATTACTTGATTTCTGCAAAACTAACTTAAATATAAACCCATGTCTTATCCATGATTTTAGTACCGTCAGGGGGAGAGGAGCTAGGGATTTTCAAAGATTTTGCACAAAACAGGAACCTGAAGTTTTGCATTTAGAGAAGAGTTGTAAGCAGAATTCTTGCAGGAGTAGCTTGTTAACTCTAAACACAACTAATGATGGATTTCTGGCGGAGGGTTTACAGGACTTGTACAGTAGATCGCCACAATAATCTATGGCTTTCATGCTTTTCTCAGTTGGACAAACGTGCATGGGGCTAAAGCTGCCGTAATGGCACAGTCGGATCCTTTTCATACAAAATAATCACTATTTTATGTTTGTTTTTTGCACTGATGTCTCTGGTCACATCACAGTTTGCATACAACAGATCAAATGGCACAACACTTATAGGAATTTATCTTTTTAGCTCAGTTTGACCTTTTATTTAATTTCTGTTGAACATATAAATCATATCCATTTCCTCATACAAGGTAATGTAACAGCAGTGTACAGTACAACACCGTACTCCAGGTCAAATTGATACACACATAACATGACACACGTATTCTTGTACAGAAGGAACGAGGGGCTTTCAAGTCTACGTTTGTAAGAATACAATAAAATTCCAGTAACTTGCCAGCCTCTTCAGTGGCTTTAGGTATGCCCTAAAGGATAACAATAAAGGATGAGAAAACAGTCACAATCTATGTAAATTACTGTATAAACCGTGTCAGAAAATAGGCAGTCAAAACTGGAATGTAGACTTTTTTTTTGCAGTTAATCATTTTTATTGAAGTATTCGCGCAATGCTGTACAATTGTCATAAAACCAGAAATACATTACAAAACATCACGGTATATAACAGTCCCATAGAAATGAGTGCATAGTTCATACAGGTATTACAGAATAGTTAACTAGTAAGGCAGGATCTTCACCGAGGGTATACGAACGTACGAATTTGCCAGTAGAAATAGGCCACCTGGTCTATCTAAGTCTGCTCGAGTATTCAGCTAGCACCCTCACCTTGCAGCTGCCCACCTCCCCTTCCCAATTACCCCCCACCTTGTCCCATCCCCTTTTGAATCTACCCACTGTCTTACAGGCTGCTACCTCCTCCGGTAGAGCATTCCATTCTGCCATGACCCTCTCAGTGAAAAAGCGTCTCCTCATTCCCGTCCTAAATCCTCCCCCTCCAATCTAAGGCCATGCCCTCGTGTCCCTCCCCCTCCTCAGCCTGAGTATCCCCCCAGTGCCCACCTTGTTTACCAATTTATGTACTTAAAGGTCTTGATCATATTCCCAGTCCCGTCTCTCCTCCAAGGAGTTGCATGTTCAGCTCTCTCAGCCTCTACTCGTATGGTCTGTCCTCCAGTCCTTGGATCATCTTTGTTGCCCTGTGTTGCACCCCTTCCAGTAATTTCACATCCTTCTTCAGATATGGGCACCAGAATTGCACACAGTGCTCCAGGTGTGGCCTGACCAGTGCCCTGTAGAGAGGCAGGATCACCTCCCTGCTCCTGGTAGAGATCCCTCTCGCGATACAACCAAGCATCCTGTTGGCTTTCGCTGCTGCTTTCATACACTGCTCTGTATTGTTCACCTTCCCCATTACAACTACCTCTAGATCCTTCTCCTCCTCGGTGGAACCTAGCTGCACCCCTCCCAGCTGGTAACCCCTCCATGGGTTCATTGCTCCAAAGTGCAGGACTTTGCACTTTTTTGCATTGAACCCCAACTGCCACGCTTCTGACCACTCCACCAGTTTGGTCAGGTCATACTGCAGCCCCTGCCAACCTGCTATATCGTCCACCACCACCCCCCCCCAATTTTGGTATTGTCAGTGAATAGACTGATTTTATTCCCGACGTCATACGAGATGTCCACTATGAATATTCCAGACAACACTGGCCCCAGTACCGATCCCTGCAGCACCCTGCTCATCACAGCCCTTGGAGATGAGTCCCACCATCACTACCCTCTGCTGTTTCCCCTGCAGCCAATTCTCATTCCATTTAACCATCTTAGTCCCCACCCCCACATACCTCAGCTTCCCTCCCAACTGCCTATGCGGTACCAAATTGAAGGCCTTACTGAAGTCCAAGTATATGACATCCACTGCATGACCCTTGTCAGTATTTGGACCCTTGGAAGTATTTTTTCACAGAGAGGGTTGTGGATGCATGGAACGGCCTTCCAGAGGAGGTTGTGGAGTCAAAAACAGTGGTTGAATTCAAGCATGCATGGGACAGTCATAAGGCAATTCTAGGGGGTTGGGGTAGGAAGAAGTAGGCTGCTGGTTAACTAGGATCTGCAGCTTATCCATTAGGTAGGGAAATGGGCAGACTGGGTGGGCCAAGCAGTCCTTATCTGCTGTCAGATTCTATGTTTCATTCGTGACCCAGTCATAATACTCAACTAGGTACGTCTGGCAGGATTTTCCAGAGACAACCCATGTTGGTGACTGTCCTGGAGCCCATTGTCTTCCATAAAGGTCACCAGCCTTTTTTTTTTTTTAAAGTATTGTCTCCATCAGCTTGCCCACAACGGAAGTTAAGTTTACCGGCCTGTAATTACCCAGCTCATCCTTTGGTCCACTTTTATGGATGGGTACTACATGGGCCATCCTCCAGTCATGCGGTAAGCACCCTGTGTCCAGGGAGGTATTAAACAGTTCCGCCAGTGGTCCAGCCAGTATCTCTGCCATTTCCCTCAACATCCTGGGGTGTATGCTGTCTGGCCCTGGTGCCTTATTCACCCTCAGAGACGTTAACCCCTCCAATACCCTACCCTCAGTAATCACCCCATCTGTTACCCCTCTCCACCCTGCCCACCCTCAGCGGTAGCTGCCCTCATTTCTCCCTCATGAATACAGAACAGAAGCATTCATTCAGTGCTTCTGCCTGATCCACCCCTTTCTCTGCCCACCCCCTGTCCTTCCTGATCCTAACTATGTGGTTCTTGCAGCTCCTTCTGTCCCATATGTATCTGAAGAAGCCCTTTCCCCTGTCTCTGGTGCCCTGCGCCAGCCTAAATTCCCTGGAGGTCTTAGCTGCTCTGACTCCCTTGGAAACTTCCTTGGACCTCTTCACA
Source organism: Neoceratodus forsteri (assembly GCA_016271365.2). NCBI lineage: Eukaryota > Metazoa > Chordata > Ceratodontiformes > Ceratodontidae > Neoceratodus > Neoceratodus forsteri. The sequence goes on from CM057455.1 coordinate 504,645,531, forward strand.
TACTCATCCCTATCCTCCCCTTCCCCGATTTCTTGAACGGTGCTTTTTTAGCCCTCACCATTTCTAAGACCCCTCTACTTAACCAGCTCATTTTTTTTAGCCCTTCCATTTTTGCTCTGCAATCTGGTACATGTCTCTGTAGCCTCCAGTATCCGTGATTTGATTTTTTTCCCATTTCTGATTCGCATCCCAGTGTGGCTGTATTCCTTCCAGATACCCCCTTAAGATTTCCCCATCCTACCATAGTTAGACTGTCTCAAGTCCACCATCCTGGTCCCTGTACCTGCTGCATATATATATATATATATATATATATATATATATATATTTTTTAACACTTTGTTTTATCACTGCAGGGCATCTCTCCAGGGTACCCTTGGGACTACCACCACTACTCTCAGCCTGAAACCTCCCCATCTGAGCTCTCCCCCCGGCCCCCATGGCATGTCTAGCCCCCCTGAATCACCCCCCCGGGAGAGGGGCTGCCAACCCTTGGTGGCCTGTCTGGGATTAGAGGGATAGCCGCGGGACCAGGGCTGGAGGCAGGAGATCCCTGTGAGGAACGTCCAGCAGCAGGATGTGGGTGGGTCACTGGAACCCCCTAAGCCTCCGCTTAGACCACCAGGGTTTTCCGGCTGAGGTTTCCCCCGGAGCACGGTTGTGTAATGGCATCCGAGCACAGCGTGCTGAAGCCGATTCTCCACCTCATGTTGCTGCACTGCAGGTTTCTTGTGTTGCCCCCAATCTCCAAAAGGGGGGCACTAAGGAACAGCACATGGCCCTGGCTCCCTCCCTGGGAAGGGAGAGCAATCCTCCAGATGCTCGATCCCTTCCCTCCCCTGCTGAAGCCCGGCAGCCTGAGTCCATTCCCGAACCCAGGTTGCTGGCGTGGCTCAAGGTGTGGCATCCAGCACCTCAACCCTCAGCGCCACCAGGTTGACTTCTTCTCTGCTCATATTAAGTGTGAACCACACCGAGAGGTGGTCACTCCCAGTCAGTGGGTCCTCCACCCCCACCTTCCTTACAGTCTCCCCATTGGCCAGAACTAGATCCAGTGTATTTCCCAACCTAGTCGGCTCAGTGATCATCTCTGCCAGGAAGCAGTCCTGGAAGGCATTCAGGAGTAGTTGCTCCCAAGCACTCAAGGTGGCTGGGGTACCCCAATCCACTCTTGGTAGAGTGAAGTCCCCCACGACCACTGTGTTACCTTTCCCACACACCTTCCTAATTTGCTTCGCCAGCTCCCTGTCCAGGTCTTCCCCTTGAGTCTGTGGCCTGTATACCACCCAAATCCTGAGAATCCTATTCCTCGTATCCTCGAAATGCATCCACAAGGCCTCTGTCATACCCTCCTTCCCCTCTTCCCTTGCACACTTTATCCCTTCCCTTATGTACATTGCTACACCTCCCCCTTTCTCTTTTCCCCTATCCTTCCTGTAAATCCTGTACCCTGGGATCATCAGGTCCCAGTACTGGTATTGGTTGGCCCATGTTTCTGTGATAGCAGCTATGTCCACCATCCCCTCTGCCAACAGAGCCTGTAATTCTGTGGTTTTGTTCCCCAGACTCCTTGCATTCAAGGAGACAACCCTCCAAGATGTTTCTTACACTCCTTACCCAATTTCCCACCCTTCTCAGCCCCACCCTTCGATCTCTCCCTGCTTCCAACTGAGTTTGTAAGGGGGGTAGGCTTGTTTGTCTCCCTGGAGAGCCTTCCCTTCAGCAACCCACTCGCCACCCCCCCCCAGTTTAAATTAACCTTTGTTTCTATGTATTCTTCTAACCTCTGTTTTAACACCCCCTTCCCCTCCATGCTGAAATGTAATCTGCCCCCTGTATACAGATCCCTATTGTATGAGACCCTGCTCTAGCCTCTCACTAACCTGTACCCCTTGGATCAATACCAATTTCCCAGCCAACTGTTGAATTCATCTATCCTACCCTTCCTTGCCGTACTTGCCCTGGGCAACTGGAGTACCTCAGAGAAGGCCACTGAGCTCCCTTCCTCCTCACTCAATTTAACCCAGTTCCATGAACCTCTCCCTACCCACCTCTACCATTTCCCCTTCGGAGTCGTTTTTACCCACGCACACCACATGTGTATTATGTCTTCCCCCTCTTTGCACACTTGAGAATAGCCTGTCCTGCTTTATTTGCCGACAGCTCAGGTACAGACTCTACCCATATGCGACTATGTCTTTCCCTTTTATTCCCCCATCTGACCCCTTTTAGTGTGGAATCACCCAGCACTAGCATGTCCCCCCACCCCCTCGTTTCTTATCATTCCCCAAAACTCTCTTTCCTTGTGCCTGCCCTGAGAGTCCACCCTGCCCTGCACATTTGCTTCCTGATCTGTACCCTCAACTCCACCCACAGCTGCCTCCCCAGTCTTACTCCTTCCCCTAACACTCTCTGAACCTGAGTTGTCCCCTTTCCCACCTGGAGCACCCTCATCCTCAATGGCATCCCTACCCTTCGCCCTGAACCCCCCCTTCATCCCCCCGTACTGTAATCTCCATGTCCACCCCCACAGCCTGACCCTTTTTCCCCTTAACTGGGATCCACTCCCCCTTCCTCAGAGCTGTGCCTCCTGGGAGACACATAACCTCCCTCTCCCTCCTGACACCTGATCCTGTCTCCATACCTCATACTATTGAGTCCCCCACTAGGAGAAGCTTCCTTCTTCCCTGAGATTCTCTGGCCCTGCCCCATGTGCCCCCCTCCTGGTGGGTCTGCCCTTCACCCCTGGTCACAACTGTGGATTCCCTTTCAAGACTTGCCCTCTTCTTGAGAATATATTTGTTCTTTAGTTGTACCGGGTGTTGGGGGTGCTTGAACTCCACCATTCCTCAACCTCTCTGAGCCCAACGAAGTCCATCCAGGCCTCTGACTGAGTGCCCTCTGTGGCAGTGGCTGGTGGTATGGTGGTCCCCAGTACTCCTGTCAACTGTGCTTGAAGCCTGGCATCCTCCTCCCTCAGTCCAGAAAGGTGCCTACAAATGGGGCAGCACCGCAGTTCCCAGAAGTTTTCTGAACACTGCACCCACTGCATTATACCATTCATTGTGCATCCTGCGTACTCAAGTATGCCTCTACCCTATTTTAGTGTGTTTATTTTTACAGTCTCTCCCTTTTACATAGTTTATTTATTACTCTGCTATGTTTCCGCAGCTCTTGCTCCTTTCTGCTCTGTGCCCCTGTCAAACTTATCCTGTTCCTAACAGAGTGAAATTGACAAGATCATGCAATTTAAATGTACAAATGTCCACTTAAGTGATATAATCAGCAGCTCTTCCTCCTCCTCCTTCTTTTGTTTTTATTTGCTCTTTAGAGCCCGTCCCTGGGCAGAGCCTGTATGTTCCTCCCAGCTAACTAAGCATTTAATAATGTGTGGAGGTGGGGGTCAGTGGGAGGGCAAACTTACGCTCTTACCTCTCCTAGCAGCAAGCAGAATGAACAGGTATCTGTTGCATCAGGCCACACCTAAGGAACTATAGCCGCAAGGCACTAGGACCACACAGAAACTTTTCTAGCTAGCAGTCTGCAAGGGGCCACCCACAACAACATCAGATGCAGACGAGGCCCCTCCCATATAAACATGGGCAGCCCTGCGCCCTCCTCAGTTCTTTTCTCGCCGTCTGCCATCACATGTTGGACTCCATGGAGACAACGCCATGTCAGTCGACTGCCAAATTTGCTACTTTTACATTTTCTTTCTTGTCTCATCCTAGTTTTAGTAATCACTTTATTTTAAAGTGATTTTGTTTTTTCATTTATGCCAAACAACCCCAAAAAACTCTTTCATTGCTGCGGGCGTGACCAGAAGATCTTCAATAAGGATGACCACAACGCTTGTGTCCACTGCCTAGGCCTGGACCATGATGCTAAGGCCTGTGAAGCATGCCATGGATTCAGCCAGGCTACCCAGTGGCGCCCCCAGAAGGCCCTCGAAAGCTTTCTGCTAAGACAAAGTCACTCAAATGGAGAAGGAGCTCCAGGCCAGAAGCTCCTCCGCTTCCTCAGCCCCATCCTCCAGCTCTTACTCCTCCAAGGCCCAGGACAAGTTGGTTGAGAAGCACAAACACCAGGAGAAGGATTGGAGCAAAGAGAGATCCTCCCCAGCCTGCTTGCGATCGCTGCTTAGGGCATCTACTGCAGCAGGGTTGGCTTCCACCTGACAACCCCCTCTGCTACTCACAACCTTTATTCTACAGGGTCGGCTCCAGCGGCGCGTCTCACCAGTATAACCTTAGCTGGCAGTGTCTCCTCGGTGTCAGGCCTCCTCTTGCCCCCGCCAACCTATTAGCCCCTGCTGTTCCATTCCCTTTTCTCCATGGGCCTCCAGACAGGGAGCTTCACCGTCTTGGACCCAACCGGCTCTGGCATGTCGTCATCAGGGGTTCCTCCTCCCCAAATGACATCCTTGGCCTTTTCCTTGACCTCCTCTTCCATGTCAGGGACTCAACCTCCCCCATTGTCACCTCAGGCCACCATGTCATCTTCAGGATCTCACCCCAACAACATTCCAGACTGACTCTTTGACACCAGGGCCTCAACCTCTCCCATCGTCACTGCAGGCCGTACCACTGGCACTGGGACCTCAAGTTCCCCTGCTGGCACTGTTGGGTGTCCCGACGCTAATCTCTATTGGTGCCCCAGCCATGCTATACTCCTTCCGGGAGTTCGTGCACTGCCTTGGTGCCCCCCCCCAGGGTTGGCGACGCTGGGGCCTACTTGGCCTGCTCCCACATTAGTGCCTTCCAGGGCTTCCCTGTTCCTCCTTGATCCTCGATGTCATGGGTGCCCATGTCAGAGCCAGTCAATGAGGAAGAGTACCATCCTGATCTACTCCCTTAGGAGGATGAGGAAGAAGGATGCTGCCAGTCCTGCACACTTTACCTCCACGATTTCCTTAGGGGATGAGGACTTCTCCAAATATACCCCATAGCCCCCCCGATGACCTCTCCTTTGTCTCAGTGCTAAGTCAGTTACAGACCACCATGGGGTTCGATGCCGAGGAGCAGGATGTTACTAGGGAAATCTATTTTGAACTGCCAGATTCTCCACCCCTCATCATTCCGCCTCTAACAGTGGCCTTTGAGGGTGTCACCATGGCTGCCTGGTACAGATCAAATTTGATCTCTGCTATGCCCAGAAAGGTGGACAGATTGTACCAGGCTCCCTCAGGGAAGCCATTTTTTGCAGAGCAACCACAGGCATATTCAGTGGTGATAAATGCTGCACATGATAGGACTAAGAGTCCTAAACACCTTCACTCTCTTCCCCCGATAAGGAGTCCAGCAAGCTGGACCTTAGGGGGCAAAAGGACCTTTGCCTCTGATATGCTGACCATCAGAGTGCTGAGTTACATTGTCCATGTGGTCATTTCAAAATACCTTCTAGAAAAATGCCAAAGCGGCTGCCCAGGCCCTTCCAGAGGGCCCTCAGAGGCAGGAACTGCTCAAAGGCCTACAGTCTGGGGCATATGTGGGTAAGCACCTTTTGAGGTCTGCCTGTGATGCAGCCGACACATCTGCTAGAGCTGCAGCATTTGGCATTTGCCTGAAAAGGCACTCTTGGCTTAGGATTTTTGAGTTTGCTGTGGACATACAACAGTCCATTCTGAATGCCCCCTTCAGAGACTACAAGCTCTTTGGGGCTGATGTGCAGGATATTCTTTCTAACCTGTAGGACTCTCTGGTCTGTCCACTCCCTTTATCACACCCAGCCAAAAAGTGTCCAGAAGGTGCCCTTTTGTTGGGCTTACCACAAACCTAAGCTGACCACCAAACCCCAGGGCAAGCGTCGGGCAGCAACAGCCCTGCCTACCTCCACCACTGGGAAGGCCCCAAAGGAGCTGGTGTGGCCCTGGCCACTGATGCTACCTCAGCATGACTCCTTGCCAGACCCCCACCCTCCAGGACTACAGGAGGTGGTGGTAGGGGATCGTTTCTCCCTTCATCTGGACAGGTGGACAGAGATCACAACAGATGCTTGGGTCCTGCAGCTCATAGGGCAAACCACACTCTAGAACTTCTGGAGTGACCTCCAGATCTGCCTCCAGTTCAGTCACATTACTCTCCAGACCACATTCCGGCGCTGTTTTGGGAAATTCGTATGTTGCTGCAAAAAAGAGTCATATAACCTGTTTTTGTGGCTCAGAGGAACAGAGGTTCTATTCCCACTTCTTTCTAGTCTGCCAGTCCACAGTGGATTTATGGCCCATCCTAAATCTGAGAAACCTGAATTTCTACATCCATTACAAGAAGTTCAGGATGGTGACCCTACATGGCCTGCCACTGCTACACCAGGGAGACTGGATATGCTCCCTCAGCTTGCAGGATGCATATCTGCATATCAAGGTGTATCCTCCCCATCAGCAGTACCTCAGGCTCTTACTTCGAGATACAGCTCTTGCAGCAGGTTACACCGTTAGGACTGAAGCCGGCAGGTGTCAGGACTCCACGGAAATCTTCTAACTAGCAGTCTTCAGCGGGGACTGCCTCCGACGTTGGTCCCGCCCCCGACGTCAGACGTAGTGCATAAGGAGGCGGTCCCGCCAGATTCCCCAGCTCTTTCCTGCCGTCAACTTGCATGTCTCGACCCTTCGGTTCGTTTGTAGTGCGCGACGCCTGGTTAAGTTCTTCCGTTTGGAAAAAAGTTTGTTTTCTCTTCAAAGTTGCTGTCTGATGTCCTCTCCAACCTCTGTGGAAGGCCATCCGTCGAAGTGCGCCTGCGGGAAGCAAATCCCGTTTAAAGACTCGCAGTCGGCCTGCGCCCAGTGCCTAGGCCCAGATCACGATACCCGGGCCTGCACCTTCTGCCAAGGATTTAATAGCTGGACCCGGATCCGTCGCCAGAAGGCCCTGCAGGCGTTCCTGCTCGAGGAAAAGGTTAAGGCCATGGATTCAGCCTCCAAGGGGGAATCGTCTGAAAAACCCGGAGACAACTTGAGAAGCATAGGGAGAGGGTGAGATCAAAGTCCCCTTCTAGGGCCTCTGACTCCTGTAGCTCCGGCTCCCGGTCTGACCGCTCGCCTTCCCGGGCCCGCTCTCAGCCTCCCCCTGCAGCGGTGAAGACTCCTTCAGGTTCTTCCTCTCTTCCTCAGGCCAAGACCTCCAGGCCCTCTTCTTCTTCGGCTTCCAAGGCCCTGCCGAGGTCAGGGGACTGCCACCACCACCACAATTCCGGTTCCCATCATCCGGATCCCGGCGCCCGGTCAGTCTCCTTGCCTCCTCCTCCCCAGCGGAAGACCAAAGAGCTGACTTCACTCAAGAGGACGTCGGATCCGACGTCGGCACACCCGTCGGCCAAGCACCATCGGTCCCGAGAACCGACAACCGCCAGACGCCCATCGCCGGTTAGGACTTCGCCACCACGAATGCCGGTCAGGGGACAGATGCCCGCCCCTATAGAGAGGAGAATCCCTTCGCCTCCCACTGACATCAGCCAGGAGGCGCTCACGGAGGAGGAGCTGACCCAGCCCGAGGACCAGACGGGCGAACCCAGTCCTGTTGCACCCCCCAGGGAACCCTCCCCAGAACCCGAGGCCCCTGGGGAGCTGACGCCGGAACCCGAAAACCGACCATTGGCGCGCGGTCCGTCGTCGGGCCTCAGCTTTTCCAAGGTTAAGGAGCTGTTCACCTACTGGTGGGATACCATAAAAAAGGATGTGGTTCCCACACCTCCGCCTCTTCCTCCTCCTCCACCTGCGGCTCCACCGGCCCCTGCGCCCCCACTCCATCCGGGGCTGCAGGCCGAGTACCTTCCCCCCAGGAGCCTGCGGATCCTCCTAGGGGTAGACCAGACAAGAGGAGACCTCCGTCCAGATCCTCTTCAGGGTCACCCAGCCCCAAGAGACCCAGAAGACGCTGCCATTCGCCCTCGACGGAGGACATGGGATCGGACTTCTCGGACGGATCCAGATCCCCCTCTCCAGTCAACGTCCCTTCTCCGGACCCACGTGAGCTCCCAAGATCTCCTCCGGATGACCCATCGTTCTCGGAAATTGAGACATATCCAGGAGAACATGGGCTGGGACGCAGAGGAACTCGACCCCAAGAGACTACGCCTTGCCAGATATCTTCGGCAAAAAGATCCAAAGCCTGTGTTGGTGCCACCCTTGGTGGACACCTTCGTGGACGTCACCAAGGCAGCGTGGAAATGTCCACACTCACTCCTGGTGATGTCGAAGAAGGCTGACCGCCTGTACAAGGCCCCTAGGGAGGACCAGTACTTGGCATCACATCCTCTAGCCGATTCTCTGGTCATTACAGCCTCTCATGACCGGTCCCAGAGGCTGCAACATTTGAGCACCCTGCCACCAGACCCAGAGTTCAAGCAGCTGGACGCTATGGGCAGGCGCACGTATGCATCCACTACCTGCGCCATCAGGTCCTTCAACTACTTAACCCACATGGTACAGTTTCAGAATGCCTTGTGGGAGCAGGGACTGGATCTGGCAGAGAAGATGCCAGAAGGTGAGCAGAAGGAGGAGTTGCTACAACTCCTTCGCATGGGTTCGGACGTGGGAACCCAGGTGCTGCGAGCTGCGTACGATTCCGCGGACTCCTCGGCCAGAGCGGCAGCCTCAGGCGTATGCCTCCGGAGACACTCTTGGCTCCGTGTCTCCGGATTTACCCCGGACGTCCAGAAGAACATCTTGGACGCCTCGTTTCATGGAGAAGTTCTTTTTGGTGAGCCCTCGGAGAAGGTCCTCACCAAACTTCAGGAATGGGAAGGCGGTGAGGTCTGTCCAGGCCATGTACAGACCAAGCTTAGTTCCTTTCATAGAACCAAAGCCGTTCGAGGCGGATGCAGAGACAGCAGTCCGCACGGTCTGCAACAGAAGGCTCCTTCTCCGCAGAGCCCAAGGGAAGTCGTCCGAGGGCCGAAGCCAATGCCCTGCAAAGTCGGCCCAGCCCGCAGGACCCTCAATCGCCACAGCATGACTCCTTCCCAGCCCCTGCCCCTCGGGATCAACGGGACACCAAGGTCAGAGGTCGCATCGCGGACCACCTGCCAGGGTGGCAGTCCATCACCACCGACAGGTGGGTTCTTCAGTTGGTCAAAAAAGGCCACTTTATAGAATTCGTGGACAAGCCACCCACAAGGCCTCCTCTGCTCTCCCGTTACTCGGGTCAGCACAGATCACTCATCAGGCAAGAGGTACTCGCACTCCTGCAAAAGGGAGCAGTGGAGTACGTCCTAGAGAACCAGAAAGGATCCGGATGCTATTCCCACTTCTTTCTGGTTCCGAAGAAAATGGGACCTCCGTCCAATTCTGGACCTCAGCGACCTCAACATGTCGGTTGATTACAAACGTTTTTGCATGGTGACCCTCCAAGGGCTCATTCCCATGCTGAAAAAGGATGCCTTCTTAGCGTCCCTGGACATGCAGGACGCCTACCTGCACATCCCAGTAGCTCGAGCGCACAGGAGGTTCCTGCGCTTCGAGTTTCTCGGCCACCACTTTCAGTTCCGGGCTCTTCCGTTCGGACTGTCATTGGCCCCCAGGGTCTTTACCAAGTGTATGGCAGTCGTGGCAGCGTCTCTAAGAAGACAGGGCCACTACGTGTTCCCGTACCTGGACGATTGGCTTCTCATGGCCGCCTCCAAAGAGGCACTGTTGATGGCCATTCAGAGCACCCAGGATCTGTTCCAGTCTCTGGGCATTCTTATCAACTACGAGAAGTCTCTCCTCGTACCGTCCCAGAAGCTGCAGTTCATAGGCGCAGTTCTGGACACCGTCCAAGGGAAAGCCTTTCTCACCGACGAAAGAGCGGAACACATCAGATCCCTCATCAGGGATCTCTCGGCGAAGAAGACTGTCCCCGCCAGGTTGGTCCTTCGCTTGCTCGGACACATGGCTGCGGCCATTCCAACCATCCTTTGGCAAGGCTCCACGTGCGGGTAACTCAGTGGATGCTCAAGGTGCAGTGGGACCAAAGGCAAGACCACATGCAGCATCCGGTCAGAATCACGAACGCCGTGATTCGAGACTGGCAATGGTGGCTAGACCCAGGGATACTCTCTGCGGGGGTCCCGTTTACAGCGCCGTTCCCGAAGGCAATCCTCTCCACAGACGCCTCAGGGCTGGGGTGGGGAGCACACCTGAACGGGGTGAGGTCCCAGGGAACATGGACCCCTCAGGAAGCCCAACTCCACATCAACGTCCTGGAGATGAGGGCGGTCCTTTACACCCTGCAGGCCTTTCAGTCAGAAATCCTGTCGAGTACTCTTCTGCTTCAGACAGACATTACGGCAGTGATGTATTACCTCAATAAACAGGGAGGCGCACACTCTTACCCCCTTTTCAGGGAAGCTGTGAGAGTGTGGGATTGGGTAATCCGACACGGCGCAAGCCTGATTGCAGTTCACGTTCCCGGAGTGGACAACACAATCGCAGACGGCCTGAGTCATTCCCAGGCCAGAGTTCATGATTGGGAACTTCTTCAGGATGTAGTAGAGGATCTGTTTCTTCGATGGGGCACTCCAGAGTTGGACTTGTTCGCTTCCCCATCCAATGCAAAACTGTCCAATTTTTGCTCGCTAGATCCAGGGCCTGGTGTTTTCTGGTGAGACGCGTTGTCCCTCTCCTGGGCGGACAGATTCCTCTACGCTTTCCCTCCCTTCCCGTTGATCCAGAGAGTCCTTCTCAAACTGCGCAGGAAGCATGAAACAATGATCCTGGTAGCGCCTTTCTGGCCCAGGCAGATCTGGTTCCCCATGCTGACGCAATTGTCCAGGGAACCTCCATTTCCGTTGCCGTTCAGCTCCCATCTATTGTCTCAAGAGGGGGGTTCACTAGTCCACCGGACTTCGCTCACTGAATCTGCATGCCTGGCTCTGAGGCGTAGCCATTATGCGACAGGGGTCTCATCAAGAGTGGCGAAGTTCTTTCAGCTGACCAGAAAGCCCGACCTCGCTTGTCTCGACCTCCTATGAAATGGCGCTGATTTTGCTTGTAGGTCGCAGGACGCGGCCTCTCCCCTTTAGAATGCCCAGTGAAATTGGTTCTGGAATACCTGCTTTCCCTCTTCCACTCGGGTCTCGCCTACTCCTCTATTAAAGTTCACCTCTGTGCGATTTCGGCCTACCACTTCCCGGTAGATCAGCGCACAGTGGCACAGCTATATGCCTCTTGAGACTTCCTGAGAGGGGTGTTACACCTTAGGCCACCCATCAAGGATCCCGTCCCTCCTTGGGACTTACTCTTCGTCCTGGAACAACTCACACTTCCCCCTTTGAACCTGCCACAGATTGCTAGCTGCGTTTTCTGTCGTGGAAAACGTTACTTTTAGTTGCTGTCACGTCAGCAAGGAGAATTTCTGAGCTTCATGCTCTCATGTGTAAGGAGCCTTATTTCATTTTCCACCAGGACAGAGTGTCTCTGAGGACGAATCCATAATTCCTGCCTAAGGTGGTCTCTGCCCTCATTCTTAACCAGGACATCGATCTGCCTGTGTATTTTCCCAGGTACTCTAATAGAGGGAGGCATTGCTTCACACCTGGATGTTCACGCTCACATAAGGTACTACCTGAACAGAACTAAACAGCTTTGCACGTCGGAGCAGCTATTTGTATCCTTCGCTGAGAGGATGCGGGGCCAACCAGTCTCAAAGCAGACACTTTCTCGCTGGCTTGTCCAGTATATTTCCTTTTGTTACAACAATAAACAGAAGCCCCTTCCGGGTACAGTCCGGGGCCACTCAACAAGGGGGGTGGCTACCTCCTTTGCAGCACTGCGCAATGTCTCCACCTCGGTCATTTGTGCTGCAGCCACTTGGAGCTCAGTGCACACATTTTTTAGACGCTATAGCCTGGATATTACATCACGGCGGAGAGCCGGTTTTGGCCTTGCCGTTCTACAGGGTCTCCTGTCCTAGAGTCAGGACTTGCTCAAGATCTCTCCTATTTGCCTCCTCCCAGAATGCTTAGAGGCGCTATTGCTTCGGAATCCGTCTAATGCGTAACCTGCTGCAAGAGCTGTATCTCAAAGTAAGATAGTACAGTTACGTAAGAACTTACCGTAACAGTAGATCTTCGAGAACAGCTCTTGCAGCAGGTACCCTCCCGCCCACCATTCCCTCTTGGAGGAGGTATGGCCTACCAGGCCTTGGCAGGAGCTAACTCTCTTTCTCCCTTTTTCTTCTGATGGCGGATCCTCGGTCTCCCCTTCTGATGTCATCCTGCGGCCGGGAGTCTCCGGCGGGAGAACTGGGGAATCTGGCGAGACCGCCTCCTTATGTACTACGTCTGACGTCGGGGGTGGGACTGACGTCGGAGGCGGTCTCCGCTGAAGACTGCTAGCTAGAAGATTTCCGTGGGGTCCTGACGCCTGCCGGTTTCAGCCCTAATGGTGTAACCTGCTGCAAGAGCTGTTCTCGAAGATCTACTGTTACGGTAAGTTCTTACGTAACTGTACTTTCCGGGGGAGCACTTCCAGTCCTGAGCTTTGCCCTTAGGTTTATCCTCTGCGCTGTGGGTCTTTACTAAATGCTTGATGGTGGTTGCAGCCACCCTCAGGAGGGAGGGGCTGTATGTCTTCCCTTACCTGGACAGCTGGTTTCTCAAAGCACAATCCATGGCAGAACCTAAAGCGTACCAGGCAGTTGTTCCATGCCTTGGACATCATGGTCAGGCTGCCCAATTTATTCTTGACCCTTTGCCAGCACCTCCAGTACATCGGGACAGTCCTGGACATGGCTCAGGGCTTTGCGGTCTTGCCACGGGACACGGCAGACCACCTCATGGCCCAGGCCCACAACAGCAGGTGTGTCATGGCCAGAACCTTTCTGCAGCTCTTGGGTCTCATGGCTGCAACCATTGTCATGGTACCTTTGGCCAGGCTGCACATGCAGATTCCCCAATGGATACTGGGGGTCCAATGGGACTACTGTACCAACAACTTAGAACAGCTGGTTCTAGTCTCCTTTCTGGTCAAAAAGGTACTATTGTGGTGCATGGAGTCCAGCAACCTGTTGAAAGAGGTTACCTTCCTCATTCGTTCCCTTCAGCAGATTCTCACCATAGATGCTCCGATGTTGGGCTGGGGGGGGCTCATCTGGGGCCTCATCAGACTCAAGTGATGTCCAGAGTGGAGGCTGCCCTCCACATCAGTGCCCTAGAGATGAGGGCCATGCTGTATGCTTCACAAGCCTTCTAAACATATCTGTCACTGGGCCATCTGCTGGTGCAGATGGACATCAGTGTCGTACACTACATCAACAGACAAGGTGGGACCCATTCATACCCTCTGTATCAGGAAGTGATGAGGGTCTGGTACTGACCTCTGGAACATGGTCTAGCACTGTTGGCTGTCCATGTTCCAGGCATCCAAAACATCCTGGTGGAGAGGCTAAGCCAGTCGCAGTCTTGAATGCAAGAGTGGGAGCTGCTGACCTCGGTTGTAGAAGACCTGTTTGACAGGTGGGATCGTCCAGAGTTGGACCTTTTTACACCCCCACTCAATGCAAAACTGCTGCATTTCTTCTCACTCGATCACTCCAGGGCCTGGAGTTTTCTGGCAAGACGCGTTGTCCCTCTCTTGGAAAGGGAGGTTTGTCTGCACTTTCCCTCCCTTTCCTCTGATTCAGAGGGTGAAAATCAAGCTCGAGATGGAAGGGGCTACTTTGATACTCATTTACCCCTTCTGGCCTCATCAGATCCAGTTCTCCTTGCTGCAGCAGCTGACGGTGGAACCTCTTGTGCCTCTGCTCCTGTGCCAAGGCCTGCTATCACAGGAGCAGGGCACCCTGATCCATCTGGACCTCATGCTTCTGCACCTCCATGCATGGCTCCTGAAGACAAAGCCATGGCAAGATCTGGGGTGTCCCAAAAGGTGACCGATGTCCTGGTGGCCACTAGGAAGCCTTCCACCAGGGGCCACATATTCCATGAAGTGGAAGTGCTTTGTTCTATGGGCAACTTCCCATCATTTGGACCCTTTCACTTGTCCAGTGAATATGATTTTGGAGTACTTGTCCCTTTTAGATTCTGGCCAGCAGTACTCCTCTATTAATGTACACCCATCAGCCATTTCAGCCTTCCATGTGCCTGTTGGCTGTATGGTGGCACAACTAGAGGAGCCCAGTACATTTTTTGAGACGCATTCTCCATCTGCAATCCAGTCCCGCTTTGGGACTTGAATTTTGTGTTGGAGAAACTTATTTTGGCTCCTTTTGAGACAGTCGCAACGTATACGCTTTCTATCATGGAAAGCATTATTTTTAGTTGCTGTTACTTCTGGTCAAAGGATTTCAGAACTTCAGGCTCTGAAGTGTGAGCCCACTTATTTGGTTTTCGGATTTCTGAGCTTCAGGCTCTGAAGTGTGAGCCCACTTATTTGGCTTTCCACAAAGACAGGGTGTCTTTGTGTACAAATCCTAAATTTCTTCCAAGTTGGTGTCTGAGTTTACCCTTAAACCATCCACCTGCCTATTATCCAGAGCATGCTAATCCAGGGAAAGCATTTCTCCATACTCTAGATATATTTAGAATTTTGCGTTACTATACACACCATACAAAGGACTGCAGGAAGTCCTCGCAGCTGTTTGTTTCTTTCGCCCCTGGGAAAGGGGATGTACCAGTTTCTAAACAGTCTGTCCAAATGGTGACCAACTGTATTACTTTTTGTTATAGGAAGTACAGTAAGGAACTTACTGGTGATGTTCATGGTCATTCAGTCAGGGCATGGCCACTTCAGTTGCTTATTTCAGGAATATTTCAGCCTCTAGGAGGAGGGCAGGGTTTGGTCTGTGTGACAGGTTTGAATATGGCCCTGACCCAGTTGTTATGGAGATGGAGTTTAAATGCAATGATCTGGTCTGTTCTCTCCTTTTCTGTCTCTTCGCTGTGTGGTTGCACAACCAGATTTTCTTGTGAGATCTAGGACTTGATCACCCTGATGGTCTTGTAAATTGTCTGCCTCTCACTATCTCTGTACCCTCACTTGCTGTTCTCTTTTTTCTCCCCCCTTTGCATATATGCTGGTATAAAAATATGTGAATCATTATGTGGAAATGTAACTGATACTGAGATCACTTTGTTTAGAAATGTATATAGTTTTACTGTTGAAATGTATATAGTTATACTGTTCAAATGATTGCAAAAGGCTGTTTGGAACTCAAGGGGTTAACCTGTTAGCAAACTCTTTGAGAAACTGTAAGCAAGAGGTTAGTTCTGGGTCACAGTGTTCTTTTTGCTGCACTTGGAACTTACAAGAACACTATGAGAAGCATACTGTTTTCTTAGCGAGTGGGGGTTACAAAGAGCTGCAATTTCTTGCAGGAGAGAAACACAGAGACTAAGACTGGAAATTGAGAAGAAACCCAGATGGACTTTATCTGTTTAATCTGCCTTTGTAAATAGTTACACTAAACAATTGTAAACAAAAAAGAAGGGGGTGTAAGAATCTGCTTTGATTTTATGAAACTTAATCAAGTGTCAGAAGTTGACAGTTATCCTGTGCTCAAAATAGATGATTTGGTGGACAGATTGGGGAGTGGCAAGTATATCAGTACCCTTGATCTCACCAAGGGTTACTGGCAAATGCCACTAGCTAAAGAATCCAGAGACAAAACTGCTTTTGCCACTCCTGTAGGATTCTGTCAGTTACCACCATGCCATTTGGTTACATGGCACACCCGCTCCATTCCAGTGGTACATGGATGTAATTTTATCCCCGCACACTGGTTATTGTGCTGCATACCTGGATGAGGTAGAAGACTTGGTTTGCTGGCCAAGGTACCTAGCTTCACCTGAGCTCTTTCCTTCTAAGACTGCTTGAAAGGCAGAGTAGAGAAACTTACCAGAGCAAGGGAAAAGGATTAAGACTTAGTTTGGCTAAGCAGATTTACTGTGTGGTGGTGTTTTTATTTTTTACTCGCAGGGATTGCTACTGTTTGTTGCTAACATTTCATTGCTTTATTTTTCTCTGATTCAAATTGTTGCTGGTATACCTTCTTCTGCATTATTACAAGGTGTGCCTACAGGTGTGTGCTAACAGATTACTGCTGTAATCTTCTGATTCAATTGTCTTTTGCAAGGTATATCTTCTGTTACTGCTTTATTTTCTCTGGAGCAAAGTGTTTCTTACAGCGTATATCTTCTCTGAAATTATTACAGGTGGTGCTTTACAGGTTTTACAGTTTTATCTAACATTAGGATAAGCTTTCAGGGTTACTGCATTTGTTGTTGACTGATTGTTTCTGCTCTTACCTCCTTGTTCTTTCGTCCGTGGTTCTTCTTTTTAGGCAGGGGAAGGGCCCAGCTATCCACCCCCATCCCCAACCACCCCACGCTACACTCCTTTTATAGGGTACCATAGTTGTGACATTTCCTGTGGCAGAGCAGGAAGGGCGGATGAGTGGGGCCTCCACAAGGTGATCTCATTTACAGGGCACTAGTAATTTAACTTGTTATAACAAGTTAAACAAAGCACAATTAAACCATTACTTGCATTTTTTTTCCTTCTAATTACTCTGACTAGGTTACAAACCCAGCAACTTATTTGGAATGGATTTCATTAACTGCAGGTACCGTGGAACAATTTTCAGAAGGACAGTCTTACAGGATTTAGGACACTGTCCTACATGCTGGGCCTTTGGAGATCTTAGGGCTCAGCTCCGGGCAGCATGGGCAGAGATTGCATGCCTTAAATTTCATATTGAAGAGGAAATACATTATAAGAACCACCCGCCATTTCCCAGCATCCAACAGAAAACCTTGACATGAGAGCGTAGTTGGTCCAGGAGGTTGGCAGGTGGTTAGAGGAGCAAATCAGGTGCCCCATCACTCTCTGCTCTCCAACACATTACCTCCAAAACCATATAAACACTACAAACAGGTATCTGCCTCTATCTCTGAAATCAAATAAAGAGGCAGAAGACACTGCAGAGCAGGACACTGCGGCACAGGAGCTAGACAACAAAAACTCACCCAAATCAGGAACCAAAACAAAACAAGCACAAAGGAAATCCAAAAACTTCGATCATAGGAGACTCCATGATTCGGGGAGTTGATACCCATCTCCAGCCAGGGGTGATGGTCAGATGTCTCCCAGGTACATCAGCATGGAGAGACACTGACCGCAATTGCTAAATTGTTCACAAAGCAGAAGAAAACATTGATGTCCTAGTACACATAGGACTATGATCTCGCCAGCCGGTCAGTTGTGGAGATCAAGGAACACCTGACTAGGCTGGGTGACAAACTATCATCTATTTCGGTCAGCATCTCCTTCTCTGAGATCCTGCCAGTCTGGGAGAGGAGCAGATGGACGGAAGGTCAGAGAAGGGAGATAGGGGAGCTAAACACGTGGCTCAAGGACTGGTGCCAGGAAAAAGGACACAGATTTGTAGGGAACTGGCAACAGTTCTGGGAGCGAAAGTTCTTTAAATTTGATGGACTGCATCTGACTAAAGAGAGAGTCAGTGCATTGGGGCAGAAGTTTGATGTCTTTGCAGAATATTTAAACCAGCAAATAGGGAGAGGGGTGCAGCACCCCATACGTTGAATGGGAAGAACACCCCTCCCCCCTCAGCTAGTGGTCAAACAGGAATTCAGCATGTTTGCTGTTCATTTGCATCACCAGGTAAGAAAAAAGGTTTGTCTCCCCATACGACGCACAGGGGTAATGCCAAACTTCACCCAACAACTAACACACCAAAATCTGGCCAATGGAAAATCATGTACACAAATGCTCACAGCCTGGGAAATAAGATCCCAGACCTGCAGGCAATAATGTCAGAGGCTAAACTGGACATAGTAGCAATTAGTGAGACGTGGTTTACCAGTAACCACACTTGGGAGACTTCAGTACCTGGCTATGTATTGTTCAGAATAGACCGAGGTGCAAAAAGGGGGGGAGGAGTGGCCCTGTATGTTAATGAAAATATCAAAGCTACAGAAATTCAGAATACACATAAGGAGCCAGAAGAACTGTGGGTCACCCTGGAAACAGGAAATGGGACAGCCATAAGAACTGGGGTTGTCTACAGGCCTCCAGACCAGGGGGAGGACATAGACACATTACTGTTAGAAGATATACAAAACATGACAGCTAAAGGGAGGTTCTGATAATGGGAGACTTCAACATGCTGGATACAGATTGGTCAATACCAGCAGGAACATCTGCCAGAACTAGACTCATAGTGGATTCCTGCAGGGGAGGGCCTCAAACAACTGGTACAGCAACCCACAAGAGACAGGGCTATCCTAGATCTAGTACTGACTAACAAAGAAGGGATCACAGATCTCCAGGTAGAAGGTCACCTGGGGCCAGTGACCATCACATGGTATGGTTCAATTTGGCTACTACATCTAAATCATCCCATTCCAAGGCAAAAATATGGGACTTCAGAGGAGCTGACTTTGATAAGATGGCCAACAGAGTTAAGCTAGCCCTGGAAAAAGAACACAGGTGAGGGGTACAGGCAAAGTGGGCAAGCATTAAGGATGCAATACTTGAAGCAACATCCCATTGTGTTAGACAGAAAAGGAAGTGCAAAGAAGAAGGAAACCACTTTGGTTCTCAAATGCAGTAGCAGAAAAGGTCAGAGCCAAAGGCTGGCCTTCAGGAAATATAAGGGAACACAGCGGGATGAAGATAGGGCATACCAAACTGCCCTAAGGGAAGCAGGTAAGGCAGTAAGGCAGGCAAAGTCCCAAACTGAGGAAACACTAGCACGAACAGTAAAAGAAGGTGACAAGACTTTCTATAGATACATTAGTGAAAGGAGAAAGTCCAGAGGGATTGCTAAGCCTAATGGAGAAAAGGAGCATGTGAGGAGGAGGACCCTGTAAAGGCATCTATCCTAAATAGATACTTTTGCTCAGTATTTATTGAAGAGAAGGTAGGGCAGGGCCACAGCTCAACATCATGGACACAGAGGGAGGGAGGTGAGCACTACTCCCTTCACAAAAGAAAGGGTCCTACAAGAGCTTGCTAAGCTCAGGGTGGATAAGGCAATGGGACCTGATGGTATACATCCCAGGGTACTTAAGGAGCTAAAGGAGGAACTAGCAGAGCCATTAGCAGAATTGTTTAGTGAGTCTCTGAGCACAGGAGAGGTCCCAGAAGACTGGAGAAGGCTTATGTGATCCCGCTCCACAAGAGTGGTAGCAGGGAGGAGGCAGGGAACTACAGACCAGTCAGTCTTACCTCAGTAGTGGGCAAGATTATGGAGGCATTCCTTAAGGAAAGGATAGTGCAACACCTGGAATCCATAGGGGCACAGGATCCAAGACAGCATGGGTTTACAAAAGGAAGGTCCTGTCAAACTAATCTCATAGATTTCTTTGACTGGGTAACCAGAGTGGTGGACCAAGGGGGAGCAGTTGATGTTGCCTACCTTGACTTCAGCAAAGCTTTTGACACTGTTCCACATAGAAGATTGATAAATAAGCTGGGTAGGCTCGGGGTGGGTCAGAAGTTGGTCAACTGGGTGGCAAACTGGTTGACGGGCAGAAAACAGAGAGTGGTGGTAAATGGTATACAGTCAGAAGAGATGCAAGTCACAAGTGGGTACCTCAGGGATCAGTCCTGGGGCCAGTCCTCTTCAACATCTTCATTAGTGACCTTGCAGATGGACTAGAGGGTAAGGCTTGTCTGTTTGCAGATGACACCAAGATCTGCAACAGAGTAGATGATCCAGATGGGGTGGGCAGAATGAGAAGAGATCTGAATAAACTAGCAGAATGGTCAGAAGAGTGGCAACTTGGATTTAATGCAAAGAAGTGCAAAATCATGCACATAGGGAAGAGAAACCCTGAAGCCACCTATAGGCTGGGAGGGGAGTTGCTAGCAGTCACAAAGGAAGAAAGAGACTTGGGCATCATCATCACTGATGACCTAAAATCATCAAGCAGACCTCTAAAGCAGTAGGTAAGGCTAGGGGTGTTAGGGTGTATTAGTAGGGGTATCACAAGTCGTAAGAGGGAGGTAATAATCCCTCTGTACAAGACACTGGTTAGGCCCCATCTGGAGTACTGCGTGCAGTATTGGAGGCCACACCTTCACAAGGACATTAACCAAATTGAGGCAGTCCAGAGAAGGCAACAAAATGGTGCAGGACTGCATCAGAAGACATATGAGGACAGATTACAGACTCAATATGTATACCCTTGAGCAAAGGAGAGAGAGAGGTGATATGATCGAGGCATTCAAACACCTTAAGGGCATAAACAAGGTGAAAGAGTCTAACATGTTTAAATATAAGAAAAATAGAAGGACAAGAGGACACAGCATGAGATTAGAGGAGGCCGATTAAGGGGGAATGTGAGGAAATTCTTTTTCACAGAAAGGGTGGTGGATACATGGAATGGCTTACCACAAGAAGTGGTGGCTATGAATACAGTGCAGGGCTTCAAACAGGCATGGGATAGGCATAAGAGAGCAATACAAATGACTATGAATAGATAGACCACTGACAGAGCAAAGGTCAATGGCACATTTATAAGGTAGAAAAAGAAATGGGCAGACTGGATGGGCCTTGCGGTCCTTATCTGCCATCAACTTCTGTGTTTCTATGTCAACTTCTATGATGTCGTGGTGTACAGTCCAGACTGGAAAAGTCACCTGGAACACCTATGAGCAGTTATCCAATCGATCAAAAAGGCAGGTCTGACAGTCCTATCAAGTGTGCATTGGGCATGCAGGAAACCAGATATTTGGGCTATGTTTTGGGAAATTGAGAAGTCAAACCAGAGGTTTCCAAGATAGAAGCTGTAGCTAACAGCCCTGTTCCTAAAACAAAGAAGCATATCGGGTCATTTTTAGGACTGGCTGGTTATTATCGGAGATTTGTTCCCAACTTTGCCCAGTTAGCTACTCCCCTCACTGAACTCACAAAGAAATGGTTCCCAGATAGTGTGAAATGGATCTCAGAGTGTGACGAGGCTTTTCGAGCCATTAAGGCTGCATTATGTCCAGCCCCTATTTTAAGAAGCCCAGACTTTGAGAAACCATTTTTGTTACAAACAGATGCATCAGAAGTAGGCCTAGGTGCAGTTTAAGTCAGCATCTAGATAGGAAAGAACATCCTATTCTGTACACAAGTAGGAAATTGCACGATAGAGAGAAAATGTACTCCACCATTGAAAAGGAATGTCTTGCAGCAAAGTGGGCAATGGAGTCCCTTAAGTTTTACCTACTAGGAGCTGACTTTGTACTTGTAACAGATCATAATCCTATCTGTTGGCTTAACCAAATGAAGAATAAAAATGATAGAATCACACTGTGGTGCCTGGCACTACAGCCATTTAAATTTAAAGTGATGAACAAATCTGGGAAAGAGCATGTCAATGCTGATTTTCTGTCTAGATATGGATCTGGAATTGAGAATTCAGAAGGCTGACAAAACAAGTGTGTGAGTTTAAACTTCACTATTTGCTGTATATTTATGGACAAAAGGATACTGCATATGTACAGAACTATAACGGTTATATGTTTAATTAAATTTTATTGATTTGTAGGATGCCTTTGAGCCCAAGTTCTTTTACAAAGGTTCCACATCCGTGACTAGACAAGATACAAAGTAGTAATCCTAAAAAAACATAAAAAACAACACCCTGTTTAAACATATACACAAAGACATTGTGGATTACAGGTTAGAGCTGTGAATTACATGAGCACAGTTATAAAGGCAGAGAATAGTGCAACCCCTAGGAGCCTTGTCATCAGGTAGGGGAGAGGGGGATGGTCAGGGGAAATTGTATAGCAATAGGTGGGTGTTAAGGGTAAGCTGTGAGGGCCTTGTCATGACCAAGTGCAGCCAGGAGGGCGTGTGATGAGGAGAGACAAGTGCTGCATCAATCATAAATTGGCAGAGGATTGAGATATCCAAAATTAGTTGCAGGAACATTTAGAGATTGTACTTCGGTGTTGTTTGAGGTTAGTTTTGAATTTGGCTAGACAGGTGGTGGCAAGGAGGTGCTCGGGTAATTCATTCAGCCACATGGGGGCATGGTGGGGATGGACAGGGCCTCTCTTGTCCTCCCCCTGGTGGCCTGTGGCATGTTTGCAGCCACTAACAGATTGCCAATGCAGGGTGGTGTTTTCCCCATAAGTGCTTTCTTCCCTAGGGTGCACGTCTGATGAATGACCCTGTTTTTTAGGGATAGCTAATTTGAAGCTCATACAGTGTACAGGTGTGCATATCGTGCTGTAAATCTAGGGCTAGCCTACAGGCCTTGTTTAGAGCCACCTGTACCCATTTCAATGCAATATCCATTGCCGCCTCATATATCACTATTCCATAGTCGATATGTGATAATATGGAGCTGTGTACTGCAAGGCGGAGGGCCTCGGGGAGATAGGTATTTCCTGTGCCTGTAAAGGACACCAATCTTAATGTTGATTGTCTTGACCAGGGAGTCAGTATGTTGAGCAAATGTAAGGGTTTCTTCCAGTGTGATCCCCAGATACTTGAACATGCAGACTTGTTCCAGTGGCTCACTGCAGGAGTTTGTAATGATGAGGGGGTTTTGTTTGATTTTTTGTGTGTACTGGTAATAAGCATGGCCTTGGGTCTTTTTATAATTAAGTAGCAGCTTATGTCTGCAGAACCAGATCTCCGAAGAGGAGAATGATGCCTGAAGCTCAATTTGCAGATTAGCAAGGGACGTGCTGCTTCCCAGGAGCACCGTATCATCAGCGTAGAGTATCAGTTTGGTGTCTCAGGCAGTGGGGAGGTCATTTAAGAAGATACTGAAGAGTAGGGGCCCAAGGATTGATCCCTGGGGCACCCCCAGTGATACCTTTCTTGCATTAGAAACTGTATGTCCAATTTTGACACATTGAGGTCTGCTTGTAAGGTAGTCTTGGAACCAGCATAGTGCACTAGGTGCCACACCCGTGTTTGACATTTTGTTCAGTAACGGGGTGATTGTGTCAAAGGCTTTGGTGAGGTCTATGAAGATAGACCCCACCAGTTTGCCTTCATCCAAGGCCTTGTGTGCATAGTTCGTAAAGTCCAACAGAGCAGTGGTTGTGCTATGGCTTTGTCTGAAACCATGCTGGTTAGAGCAGAGTAGGTTGTTGAGGTAGTCAATGAGCTGACCAGCCACAATCTTTTCCAGTGCTTTGGACAGTGGAGAAAGTATTGAGATGGGCCTATAATTGGCTACCAAAGATTTGTCACCTCCCTTATTCACAGGTGTGACTAGGGCCTGCTTCCGGACCTCCGGGAATTGAGCAAGAGTCAGTGATTTGTTGAAGAGCTTGGTGATGGGCACTATGAGGATGTCCAGGGTGAGGGATAGCAGTTTCATGTCGATCCCATCGCTACCCTGTCTTGTCTTGCCCAGTACTTTCCTGACCTTAGCTAGTGTCTCCTTCACAGTCACCCTTTTAAGGTAGAAGGGTGGGTGAGAGTATTTGGAGAGTACATTGTTGGTCTGACTCTGCTCAGGGTGGAAGTAGGCTGGTGGTAATACTGCTGTGAGATCAGTGAAGGCCTTGTTGAATGCCTCCCCCATGGCTGGGGGTCTGTGATGTGATTGCTACTGATGTTAAGTTGACGGGGATGCATCTTGTCCTCCTTGCCAAGGATGCTCTTGATGCTATCCCAGAACCTTTTGCCATCTCCCCAGGAGTTAGCAAGCTGTGCTTTGTGATAACTGGCTTTGGTGAGCCGGATTAGTTTAGTGCAGCTTTTTCTGGCCGCTCTGTAACACTGGTAGTCATGCCTGTTACCCATGTTTCTTGCCTTATCCCAAAGTACATAGATACATAGACAGTTTCGGCAGATAAGGGCCTATGGCCCACCCACTCTGCCCATTTGAGCTTGTAAGTTCAGTTTATGTTTTCCTAGAAGTCTGTTGCCCCTTACCCCTGACCTCCAGAAGTCCTTTATGTCTATCCCATGCATTCTTAAATCCCGTGATTGTTTCAGCCCCCACTACGTCCTCTGGCAGGGTGTTCCACTTGTCCACCACCCGTTCTGTGAAGAAATTCTTCCTCTCGTTTCCTCTGAATCATCCTCCCTCCAACTTCATCCCATGCCCTCTTGTCCTGGAACATCTTTTTCGCTTAAAAATAGTGTGCTCCTGCACCCTGTTCCTCCCTGTAAGATACTTGTATGTCTCTATCATGTCCCCTCTCTCCCTCCTCTCCTCCAGGGAGCACATATTCAATTCCTTCATTCATTTTGAGAGTAGTTCTCCATTAATCCACTCATTAGCCTGCCCTTTAATTTTCCTCTTTGAGAGGGGGGCATAGATATCACAGATGCTGTTGAAGCCATTTGTGAAGTAGCTGAGGGCCTGATTTAGGGATGATGCCTGACTGTTTGGGGTCCAGTCATGAAGGGCGACTGCCTATTTGAGGGCTCCAAGCATACCCTTTCTCAGGACTCTGCTCGATATGAGGTTGGGTGGGCTTTTGGCGAATTTGTTAGACCACAGCAGTGTGATAGGGGAGTGGTCACTTAGCGTGTCAGGCAGGACCTTGACCTCGGCGATTCAAGACGGTGATCTTGCTAGTACCCAGTCAAGAAGGGTGCTGCTTCCAGTCTTATAATTCTGTCTGATAGGGTGGGTGACTGGTTGTGACATATTGGTGGTGGCAATCATGTCCCTAACTGGTGCAGCCTCCTTCTCATTCCAGTTTATATTAAATCTCCAGTAATCATGAGCTCCAATCCATGTGGGAAGGTGCCTATGACTTCCATCACTTTGGTAAAACCTGTAGTGGCTCCCTTTGGAGGTAGATATACTGTGACAAGGATTAGGCATTTGCCATTCTGCCCGGTCTGTGCTTTTAGTATTAATGTCTCATGGTCTTCAGCCACCCTGGTTTCAGGGAGAACAGTACACTGTAGAGCGTCCTTAGCATAGGTAATGCATCCTCCTCCTTTTTTTTTCCTGTTCTGTCGATTCTATAAGTTTGGTAGCCAGACAGGGCAATTTCGCTGTCTTTGATTCTACCAATCAGCCAGGTTTCTGTTAGGCAGAGGACATCTGGGGTATGGAGGATCATCCATGCCTGCAGCTGCACAAATTCTGTAGTTAAGCTGCAGATGTTTAGGGAGGCAATTTTTAGCCCATGGGTCTTACGCACACCAGTACCCATTGTAGTGACTGGGCCTAGGTTCTAGTGTATGTTGCCTGAGAGTAACAGAAGCATAAGGATGATCTTTCTAGCCGAGAGGTTTATGCTGTGGTTAGACCTAACCTTCCTAGATCTGATTTATATTAGAAGTTTTTGGAAACCTGTTTTTGTAAAACAGGTTCCCTCTTAAGGAGGGGAGTATGTGACAGGGTTGAATACAGCCTTGTCCCAGTTATGGAGAAAGAATGTAAATACAAGGATCTGTTCTATTCTCTCCTTTTCTGTCTCTTCTCTGGTTGTGCAACCAAATTTTCTTGTGAAACCTAGGACTTGGTCACCCTGACTGTCTTGCAATTCTCTGCCTCTCGTAATCTCTCTACCGTCACTTGCTGTTCTGCCTTTTCTCCCCTCTTGCATATCTGCTAGTTTAAAAATATATGTGAATCATTATGTGGAAATGTAACTGATACTGAGATCCCTTTGTTTAGAAATGTATATAGTTTTACTGTTGAAATGATTGCAAAAAGCTCTTTGGAACTCAAGGGGTTAACCTGAGATGCAGTTTTTAAGCCCTTTGCAGAGTTGTCAACAAGAGGTGAGTTCTGGGACACCATGTACTGTTTTGCTGCACCTGCAAGGAATGAAACTGACAAGAACGTTCTATAAACTGACAAGGACATTCTGTGAGAAGCAGGCTGTCTTAACGAGTTCCCAGACAAAGACATAAAAAGAGCAGCAATGCTTTTGCTAGAGAGATGAGAGATAGAGAGGGGGAGAGAGAGACTGAAACTTGAAATTAAGAGATACCCTCAGAAGAAGGGCTTAGTTTTCTATGTTTGTACTGCCTTTGTAAATAGTTATACTGAATAATTTTTATTTTTTATTTTGCTGTTATTGAGAAAAATAAAATGCTATTTGTGAATTTTGAAACTGCTCCCAG
Organism: Neoceratodus forsteri; assembly: GCA_016271365.2. Classification (NCBI taxonomy): domain Eukaryota; kingdom Metazoa; phylum Chordata; order Ceratodontiformes; family Ceratodontidae; genus Neoceratodus; species Neoceratodus forsteri. The sequence goes on from CM057455.1 coordinate 504,671,525, forward strand.
TTTTCCTATGCTTTCTGACCTGTGCCTCAATGACAGATGGTGTCAGTCTAAGTGGGATGTATGCCATGCATACTCTCAGCCAGGAGTTTTGTGCATGGGTACTAGACCTAGTACCAGGAAGCATAGCGAAAGCTATGGATTCTGCAGCAGCATGCACAGGGTCATTACCAGAAGAATGGCAGCCAAACTAGAAGCAGAAACAAAAGTCTGAACTGAGACTGGTCAGCCAAAACCAGAGATGGGGGGGGGGAGAACAAGCAGTGACAGAACCTGAAAGCCTGACTGCCTTTTTCCAGTGGTGGGCTATACAACAAAAAGAGGAGAAACAGAAAAGAGAAGAGATGAAGCAACTCGAGCGGCAGAGAAAAGAGATGCAGCGACTGGAGTGGCAGAGAAAAGAGCAGCGGAGAAAAGAAGAGATGCAATGACAGGAGCAGCAAAGAAAAGATGAGATGCAGCGATGGCTGGATGCCGTGCAAGCTATCAAATCTGGAGGTTCAGGCACAGGTCCAGTAGAGCAACAAAACACCAACAACTTAAAAGACCTTCAACATACAAAGTTGTGTCCCTCGGATGATGTCGAAGCACACCTGACTACTTTTAAAAGGGTTGTCACAGCCAGCCAGTGGCCAAAGCAGCATTAGGCAATCAGACTGGTACCTTACCTGACAGGGAAAGCCCAACTTGCCTACAGCAATATGGACACTGCACAGTCAGAAAACTATGACCTGGTGAAAAGAGAGGTCCTTAAAAGATATAACTTCTCAGGAGAGACCTAGGTAGAGATTTCGATCTCTTCACCCAACTCGGAGAACTCCTTATGAAATGACTCCTACCAGAGGGCAAAACTCTTCCCACAGATCATTGAAACATTTGTAATGAAGCAGTTCATCAACATCCCTCCCACAGACATACTCCTTTGGGTAAAAGAACACCGACCGGAAAGTGGGGAAAAGTTTATTTGGCTGGAAACTACCAAATGGAAGTATAGCCTAGAGGTTAGAATAATGAGCTGTGAATGAGCTTGGTACATCCAGCAGACCTGGGTTTGATTTCCACAGCCTCCACTTGCATACTGTGTGACACTGAGCAAGTCACTTAACCACCCCAGTGGTCCCAGGCCACCCCTGAAAACAGGCACTTGTGCCTAGTGGGTCTTAACCGGTTACCAAAAGAATAAAATAAAAAAAAGGATGCCACAGCGGTGAGATATCAGCCAAGCACCATTAAGACACTCTTTTTTTCCATTTAACAAATGAAAATGCTAAAACTAAACTGATCACTGATTGTGATTTTCTTTCAGAACAAGCCAACAATGTTTCTCTCCAGGGTTATTTTAAGCAGCTGGGGATGAAACCAAAACAGTGAACCAATGTTTAAAAGATGTAACGGGCTACTGTACAGAGTTTGGATTAAACCTTAGACACAGGACCAGCTAGAACAATTGGTTATACCACAAAAGTATAGATCCGAGTTGTTACAGATAGCACATGATAGTCCTGTGGCTGGTCACTCAGGGAGAGACCACACCCTTGCCAGATTGCTGTACAGATTTTACTGGCCTGGAATTCATGAAGATGTTGCTACCTATTGCAGTTTTTGTGCTGAGTATCAGAAAGTAGCCCCAGTGACTAAAAAAGACCTGATGCCCTTGCCCTTGATAGATGTGCCTTTTGAGAGAATTGCAATGGATGTGATTGGCCCCTTAGACAAAAGTAAAAGGTAATTGATTCATTTTGGTAGTATGTGACTATGCTTTTCGATACCCAGAAGCAGTTCCAATGCATATTGTCACAGCCCCAAAAGTGGCAGCAGAGGTTGCCAAAATTTTCAGCAGGGTGAGCATACCTAAAGACATTACTGATCAGGGTAGTGATTTTGGTGCTGCGTTACTCAAGGAACTGTACTGACTACTAGGTATCACTGCCATGAGAACCTCCCCTTATCACCCACAGACAGACAGTCTTGTTGAGCATTTTAATCAAACCCTAAAATGCATGTTAAAAAGGTTTGTTAAAGGGGAAGGGAAAGGCTGGGACCAGTACTTCCCTTGCCTGCTTTTTGCTTACAGAGAAGTGCCACAGGCATCAACAGATTTTTCATTATTTGAAATGATGTATGGTAGACAACCTAGAGGCCCACTAGATGTAATAAAAGAAACATGGGAAGGTAGTCCCCATCAGAAACAATCTGTTGCATCTTATATGTGTGCCCTGAGAAAGAAGCTGGCAAAATATGTGGAAATCACCCATAGTAATCAGGAAGAGGCCCAAAACCAGCAGAAGGTGTATGACCATGGGGTAAAAGGAAAAGATCTTACTTTGAGAGGGCTCTTGCAGTAGGTAATTACATATAGGACTGACGCCGGCAGGCGTCAGGACCCCACGGAAAAATTTCTAGCTAGTAGTCCCTGGCGAGGGACCACCACCATGTCAGGTGACCGGCGTCAGGAGACGTCAGTATAAAGAGACGGTCCCGGACGCCCACCTCCAGTTCTTTCCTGCCGTTAGCTCGTGTGAGCGCCTTGCGAAAAAGTTTTTACCGTCAGCCCCTTCTTACGTCGTTTTACCGAAAAAAGCGTAATTTTTCGACTAACGTCAGTACTAACATTGGTGTATGTCGTCCCCTACACCCTCCAAGCACAAGAATAAGTGCGATTCGTGCGGCGCCCAGCTACCGCACAAAGATGGCCACTTCCTGTGCCTGTCCTGCCTAGGTCCCGATCATCCGGTCGAGAAGTGCCAGCAGTGCCTCAGCTTTAACGTGGCTACCCGAAAAAGGCGTCAGCAATCCCTGGAAGCCCATATTCTAAAGAAGAAAATGAGCTCTATGAAGAAGGAGCTTAAAAAACTGAGGCAGGCATCCACTTCCCCCGGAGGCCATCGAAAGAAGACGGACTAGGAGAGGCACCGGGACAAAGGCTCCTCCACCGCGTCTCCCTCGGGAGTCGCTGGGACACAGGTAACATCCCCTCTGGGGGATCGCTCCTCGACGGCCACCTCGGAGGTTTCTGAGGCAGTGGCGGCCCGTCTGTCTGGCTCGCGCTCGGGCCTTGCGGGCGCCTCCGGGCAGTTGGAGGCCTCTGCCCCTGGTTCGGCCGCAGGCTCGCGGCCTACCATCGTGGGCGACTCTGGTAAGCTGGGCATCGGCTTCTCTGACATCCGCCCGGAGAGGCTGGTAAGATGTCCGACCCTCTGGGGCGGCCTTGCGCTTCTTCCCCACGGACGAGGCTGGCCTCTCTCGACCTGTCTCCGGTGATGGCTCTGTAAGTCGGATGTCGGCTTCTCCGGCGCGCGCCGAGAGCTCGCCTCTACGCCTCACGTCGGCTCGTCCGGCGTCCGGCCGGTGAAGGAGCCGACGACGGACCCCCCAATGTCTGTCGTTCCTGGTTCACCACAGCCTTCACTGCCATCTGGGGAAACAGAGTCCCCCCCTGAACCCGGGGACTTTTGCCCTCCGTCCCCGGATGAAGCTGGGGATCTTTTGCCTCCGTCAGTCCTTCCTCCATCTGGAGCGCTGGACCTGACGTCAGCTCCCCGGACGCCGGCCCCTCTGACGTCGGTACCTCCAGCGTCAGGACCTCCGCCATTGGCCCTGACGTCGGTCTTACTGACTCAGGGAGATCTGCTCCCATCGGGCCCTCTGGGTTCTCCACTACGGACCCGCCTGTGAGGTTCCCGGCTGGGCCGTCTGCTCAGACAGCCCCCCCCGGCTTCTGAGTATCCTCCGTCTTACTCAACGCCGGTGTACCCGGGAACGCTGTATCCGGCACCACAGTACCCGATGCCGGGCTTCCCGACGCCACAGTACTCGACGCCTCAATACCCGATGCCGGGTTACCCGCAGCCAGGTATTGGATATGCTCCATATGAGTTTAACCCGTATTCTTATCCCCCGCCTCCTCCTCCTCCACTGCCCTCGTGGCCGCCGGTGGACCTGCAGGAGACTCTGGCCTCCTGGTGGGCTGAGGCCAAGGCTCAGCTCACCAAAGAGGTCGAGAGTCGCCTTCCGGCGACGGTGCCATCCCAGGTTCCGGTACGCTCCAGGCGGCACACTCCCTCACCACCTCTGGACTCCAGGGTTCTTCCATCTGGATCCAGAGAGGGGAAGGACATGTGTCCCCGGGGACTCCCCAAGGGGCCCGTTCCTCGCCCGGGTCGGGAAAGGGAGTCTTACTCTTCTTCATCCTCCTCTTCACTCTCGGACTCCTTGGACTCTTCTGACGGCTGCTTCGAGAGAGACGAGCCTCGCTCTCCATCGAAGCCCTGGCCAAGGACTCCTCTGAAGTCTCCTCCAGAGGATCCTTCTTTTACGGAGTTGCTTAGAAAAATCCAGGAGGTTCATCAGTGGCGCTCCTTGGAACCAGATCCTCAGCATCTGAAGCTCGCTGAACATCTGGATCTGCCCGAGACAGCTCCTACATTGGTGCCACCCTAGATAGAGCTTCACGCCGACCTTGTTACCACTATATGGAAACAACCGTCGGCCTTAGCTCCACTTCCTAGGAAGTCGAACAGGCTATAACAGGGTCCAGAGGGTGTTGATTTCCTGGATTCTCACCCTCGTGCCAACTCGGTCGTGATTAGCGCCGCTCACGGCCGGTCTGTGAACCCTAAACATCTTAGCTCATCACCTCCTGATAAGGAATCTTGCCTTCTGGACCAGTATGGGAGAAAGATTTACGCTTCCTCCACACTGGGGATTAGGGCCCTGATCTATGTCAGCCACATGGGAGACTACCAGAAGGCCATCCTTACTCAGGCGGAAGCCAAGCTGGACTCCTTGCCTGACTCCTAAGTCAAACAGGAGTTAGCTGATCTCGTCCACTCTGCTAGTTTGGCCAGTCAACACATGCTACGTGTGACATACGACGCAGTGGACAGTGCTGGGCGGAGCTCGGCTTTTGCCATAGGCCTACGGCGTCATGCTTGGCTCTGCGTGTCAAGTCTGGTCCCGGAGGTGCAATCTGCTATCCAGGAAGCACCTTTCCGGGGGGTCAGTGCTTTTCGGGGGTATTGCAAAGACATCATTACCGATTTGCAAGAGAAGGGGATGGCTCTGAAGTCAGTTGATTCCATGTACCGTCCCCATCAGCAGCAGTGCTGTCCCTTTCGTAGACGGAATCGGCCAAAGGCGAAACCCCAGGGAAGGCGGGCCACAAAACGTCGGGCTCCCACAGCTGCTAAGTCCCCCGCCCAAAAAAGCAGCGGGTGCTTCAGCTGCGGCGCTGCCCCACACCATCTGACTCCTTTCCTCTCCCACTGCCTCCGGACTCCCTGGAGGAACCGGTAGGAGGGCGGTTTTCTCTCCACCTTCCGGGATGGGAGAGGATAACCACAGATTCTTGGGTGCTCCAGCTCATAGCAGAAGGACACTCCATAGAGTTTCTTCAGAAACCACCCCGCCACCCCCCTCTGAAGTCGTCGTATTCACGGGAACATCTTCCTTTGGTCCAGGAGGAAATCTCGGCTCTTCTGCTGAAGCAAGCAATAGAGCCCGTCCCCCTTCATCTTCAGGGGGCGGGCTACTATTCCCATTTCTTCCTGGTCCCAAAGAAGACGGGAGATCTCAGACCGATTTTAGATCTTAGTTCCCTGAATCTTTATGCAGAGTACAAAAGGTTCAGGATGCTCTCTTTGCAGAGCCTTCTGCCCCTCCTCCGGCCAGGTCAATGGCTTTGTGCTCTGGATATGCAGGATGCTTATCTGCACATTCCCAATTGCCCATCTCATCGCAAATACCTTCGTTTTGCGTTCCAAGGGGACCATTACCAGTTCAAGGCGCTCCCGTTTGGTCTATCCTCAGCCCCCCGAGTATTTACCAAATGCCTGGCAGTGGTGGTGGCCCACTTGCGTACCAAGGGAGTACAGGTTTTCCCTTACCTGGACGACTGGCTCCTGGCGGCCTCGTTCAGGGAGGAACTCCTGCGATTCCTCTCCCTTACCCAGCAGGTCTTTGCCTGCCTGGGTATTACCATCAACCATTCCAAGTCTCATCTGGACCCATCCCAGAGGCTACAGTTTATTGGGGCAATCCTCGATTCGACCATGGGCAAGGCCTTCCTGCCTCTGGACAGGGCAGCCTCCCTTCAGACCCAGATAAGTCTGTTGTCCAACCGCAGGATGGTCTCGGCGAGGTCGGTCCTTCGCCTTCTCGGGCTCATGGCGGCTGCTATCCTGACGGTCCCTTGCGCTCGACTCCACATGAGGATCTCTCAGTGGACTCTACGCTCTCAGTGGGATCAGCTAGTGGATGACCTAGATCACTCAGTTCTGATCTCCTCGCCGATGATGCGAGACTTACAATGGTGGATGGTTCGAGAGAACCTGTTTTGGGGGTTCCTTTCTTTCATCCTCCCCCCTCCCAGACTGTAACCACAGACGCCTCAGGCGAAGGTTGGGGATCCCATCTAGGCCCTCATCGGACCCAAGGCTCCTGGTCCAGGCTAGAACAAGCTTTCTACATCAATGTGCTCGAGCCTCGGGCAGTGTTGTACGCTCTCCAAGCCCTTCGCCAATACATCCTTCCCTGCCACCCTGCCGTCCAGATGGACAACATGTGCGTGGTGTGGTACATCAACAAGCAGGGAAGGACTCGGTCCTACCCTCTATGCAGGGAGGCAATGAGGGTTTGGGATTGGGCAACACAACACGACCTTCACCTCATGGCGATTCACGTTCCAGGAGTCGACAACACCCTGGCAGACAGGCTAAGTCGCTCTTCTGCACTGACTCACGAGTGGGAACTGGACCAAGGGGTCCTAGACAATATCTTCCAACTTTGGGGAACACCATAGGTCGACCTGTTCGCATCCCCCCTAAACGCAAAACTTCCCACCTTCTGCTCGCTCGTTCCAGAGCGAGGTGCTTTCTGGAGCAACGCTCTTTCTCTAGACTGGAAGGACAGGTTCGTCTATGCCTTTCCCCCAATTCCTCTTATCCCACAAGTCTTGCAGAAACTAGCTTCAGAAGGAGTGAGAATGATTCTGATCGCTCCTTTCTGGCCCAGGCAAATCTGGTTCTCTCTTCTACAACAATATTCAGAAGATCCTCCTCCTCCTCTTCCTCTTCCTCTTCCTCTATCTCAAGGTTTGTTGACCCAGGATCAGGGGACCCTGGTCCATCCAGGCCTCAAATCCCTTCAACTTCATGCATGGCTCCTGTAGACCTAGCCCAATCCCATTTTGGAGTGTCTCCCAAAGTGACGGAGATTTTAGTGGAGGCCAGAAAACCCTCCAAGAGATCCACTTATGCCATGAAGTGGAAAAGATTCACTATTTGGGCTGCTTCCAAGAACGTGGAACCTTTCTCCTGTTCAGCGGGGCTTCTGCTGGAGTATCTATGTTATCTGTTCGACCTGAGTCTCAGCCATTCCTCTTTGAAGGTACACATGGCGGCCATTTCGGCCTATCATGTTCCCTTTCGCAAACAAGGCTTTTGCTCAACTGGAGGTCTCCAAGACCTTTCTCAGAGGGGTTCTCCATCTGAGATCCCCCATCCGTACTCCTGCCCCCCCTTGCGACTTGAATTTTGTTCTCGAGAAACTTACCCTTCCTCCCTTCGAACCTGCAGCTTCTGCAGATTTGAAGTTTCTTTCATGGAAGATGCTGTTCTTGGTGGCCATTACTTCGACTCGAAGGATCTCCGACCTCCAGGCCCTGATGTGTAAAATCCCCTACTGGATTTTTCACAAGGAACGAGTTGCTCTTCGCACGAATCCTAAGTTTCTACCTAAAGTAGTAGCAGAGTCAACCTTAAAAATCAGTCCATAGAGCTACCTGCCTTTTTTACGCAGTACTTTAATCAAGGGGAATATTTACTCCATACTATGGATGTTCACTGGATTCTGAGATACTACACCAACAGGACGAAGGATCGAAGAAAGACTGATCAGTTGTTCGTCTATTTTGCTCGCAAAAGGGAAGGCAATGCTGTTTCCAAGCAATGCCTGTCTAAGTGGTTGGCTCATTGCATCACCTTCTGTTATGACAAATACAACAAGACCCTCCCGGGTTAAGTCAGAGGCCACTCCACAAGAGGAGAAGCTGCCTCTGCCGCTTTTTTCCAGAATGTTTCTGCGGCAGACATATACGCTGCCGCCACCTGGACTTCTGTCCATACCTTTACGAAACACTACAGTTTGGATATTGCCTCTTGCCGTAGAGCAGGCTTTGGGCTAGCTGATTTGCAAGGCCTCCTATTTTGAGGCTTGCACGGCTAGAATTACTTCTTGGAGTAGTTTTCCTCCTCCCGGTGCCTTTTCTTTGTTCCAGACTGCTTGGGATTCAGCCCTATATGTAATTACCTACTGCAAGAGCCCTCTCGAAGTAAGATAGTACAGTTATGTAAGAACTTACCGTAACAGTAGATCTTCGAGAGACGCTCTTGCAGTCAGTAATACCTTCCCACCCTCCATCCCCCTAGGCTTTTTCAGCTCCTTTTCCATTGAGGGAAATATCCGCTCCTCTCTCTTTCGGCCTGTGGGGAAAGAACTGGAAAGCGGGCGTCGGGACTGCCTTTATACCGGCGTCTACTGGCGATCGCCAGTCACCTGATCGTAAGAAGGTCCCTCCCAGGACTGCTAGCTAGGAAATTTTTCCATGGGTCCTGCCGGCATCAGTCCTATAATGTAATTACCTACTGCAAGAGCCTCTCTTGAAGATCTACTGGTACGGTAAGTTCTTACGTAACTGTACTTTTTTGAGCCAGGTGAAAAGGTCTTGCTACTATTACCCACTACTCAAAATAAACTGTTAATGAAGTGGCATGGGCCTTATAAAGTGCTTAGATGTGCTGGCACAGTTAAGTGTGACACTGACACCCCAATAGGAAAAATCCTACTACTGTAAGATATACCATGCTAACCTCCTGAAGAAGTGGGTTGAAAAAGCACCGGAAGCTGTTTTGCTGGTTTTACCAGAAACTGATGAAGATATTGATGTAGCGTATGACAAACTGGAACAAACTATAACTGCTGATGCTGTAAAGGTGAATCGAACAAACTGCATAAATTTGTAACTTGGTAAAGACTTTTAACAGTACTTTTACCACAGTACCAGGTTGAGCAAAAGGGGTCGAACACATAATAGTGATAAGGAATGCTCGCCCCATTAGGCAAAAGACATTCAGATTACCAGAGTGATTAAGAGCAGACGTAGTTAAGGAAATAGAAAAAATTAAAGAATTGAGTGTCGGAGAAGAGTCGAGAAGTGCTTGGTCATCACCAATGGTGATTGTAAAAAAAGAAGGGAGTGTAAGAATCTACCTTGATTTTAGGAAACTTAATCAAGTGTCAGAATGTGACAGTTGTCCTATGCCCAGAATAAATTTGGTAGACAGACTGGGGAGTGCAAAGTATATCAGTACCCTTGATCTCACCAAGGGTTACTGGTAAATCCACCTAGCTAAAGAATCCAGAGACAAAATTGCATTTGCCAGTCCTATAGGATTCTATCAGTTCACCACCATGCTGTTTGGTTTACATGGTGCACCTGCTACATTCTAGCGGTACATGGATGTAATTTTATCCACTCACACGTGTTATTGTGCTGCGTACCTGAATGATGTCGTGGTGTACAGTCCAGACTGGAAAAGTCACCTGGAACACCTATGAGCAGTTATCCAGTCAGTCAATCAAAATGGTAGGTCTGACAATTAATCCTAATAAGCGAGCATGGGGCATGCAGGAAACCAGATATTTGGGCTGTTTTGGGAAATGGAAAAGTCAAGCCAGAGGTTACAAGCTAGAAGCTGTAGCTAACAGCCCTGTCCCCAAAATCAAGAAACATGTCAGGTCTTGTTTAGGGTAAGCTGGTTATTATCGGAGATTTGTTTCCATGTTCCCAGCTTTGCCAAATTAGCTACTCTCCTCACTGAACTCACAAAGAAACGGTTCCCAAATAATATGAAATGGACCCCAGAGTGTGACGAGGCTTTTCGGGCCATTAAGGCTGCATTGTGTTCAGCCCCTGTTTTAAGAAACCCAGACTTTGAGAAACGATTTCTGTTACAGACAGATGCATCAGAGGTAGGCCTAGGTGCAGTCTTGAGTCAAAACATAGATATCACAGGACATTCTATTCTATACATAAGTAGGAAGTTGCACGACAGAGAGAAAAGGTGCTCCACCATTGAAAAGGAATGCCTTGCGGCAAAGTGGTCCATGGAGTCCCTTAAGTTTTACTGGAGCTGACATTGTACTTATAACAGATCACAATCCTCTCTGTTGGCTTAATCAAATGAAAGATAAAAATTCTAGAATCACACATTAGTACCTGACACTACAGCCATTTAAATTTACAATGATGCACAAATTTGGGTAAGAGAATGTCAATGCTGATTTTCTGTCAAGATATGGATCAAGGGCAGGATTCTCAAAGCTCTCAGAAGGTGTAAAACCTTCCCTAAGTCCCCAAAACTCCCTCAGCTATGGAAAAAGTAGGGGCATTTGCTCCAAGTGCTATTCACAAAAACCCCTGCAGCTGCGGGAAAAAACACTATGGACTGTGGAAAAAAGTGCAGCTGCGGAAGTCCCTCAGGACAAAAAGGTGTGAGATCAGTGGAGCACAGTCCCTGAAAGGCTATTCACAGCCATGTTTTTCCTGCAGCTGAGGAAAAAATGTTACACACTGTGGAAAGAGGCATAACTCTCCCTCAGCACACTGCAGTAGTGCCCCAGCAACTGGAATCAATTAAGGTGGAGGTGCACCACAGGTAATAGCATCTCAGACAGTATAGCAGTGGCTGATGTTACAGCACTGAAAGCACACATTGCCATGCTATGGCAACAGACATCAACCACTAGACCCAGTGCAGCCCATGACAGAGCCCCACAAGCAGTAGAGCCTGTCCAGCCAGCAGTGAGTGCTACCCCCTTCCCAGGCTACAGGAACACCCATGGGAGGGACGATCAGCAGGGACAGTCAGCTACTGTGGTGCCAGGGTTTCACAGGTACCTGCGGTGCTGCTGTGGTCCCAGTTGGGGACTGGTTGCTGGTCTCTGTGTGTGCTGTCAGCCTCATATTATAGCAGCACTGTTACAGTCTGCTGCTTCAGCTAGTGGTTCCGTATTGCTGTGCCTTCACAGCCTCCACAGCTGCCGATTCGCAGTACTTGCGTAAGTCCTGCGGCAGCTAAACTGCTGTACGTGTGGCACATTTTATGGAAATCCGCAGCTGCGCTGGTTTTCTTAGAGAATACAGCACAGCTGCATTTCCGAACTGCAGCAAGCCTTTTTCCCATAGCTGCGGGAATTTCAGCTTTCTTTGTGAATCCTGCCCCAGGAATTGAGAATTCTGAAGGTTGAAAAAAATGTGAGTTTAAACTTCTTTGCTATGCTGCATAAGTACTGAACTGTAGCAGTTATAAGCTAATGTTAGATGGGAATTTAACAGAACATTTTGGAAACCTGTTTTTGTAAATCAGGTTCCCTCTTAAAGAGGGAGTATGTGACAGGGTTGACTAAGGCCCTGTCCCATTTGTTATGCAAAAAAAGTTTGAATGCAAGGTTCTGTTCTGTCCTCTCCTTTTCTGTCTCTTCTCTATCTGGTTGTGCAACCAAATTTTCTTGTGATGCCTAGGAACTGATGACTCTTGACAGTTGCGCAATTCTACACCTCTCGCTATCTTTCTGCCTTTTCTCCCCTCTTGCATATTTACGGGTATAAAAATATATGTGAATCTTTATGTGGAAATGTCACTGATACTGGGATCCCTTTGTTTAAAACTGTATGTAGTTATACTGTTGAAATGATTGCAAAACTCTCTTTGGAATTCAAGGGGTTAACCTGAGATGCAGTTTTTTAAGCCCTTTGCAGAGCTGTCAACAAGAGGTGAGTTCTGGGACACCATGTACTGTTTTGCGGCACCTGCAAGGAACAAAACTGACAAGAACATTCTGTGAGAAGCAGGCTATCTTAACGGGTTCCCAGACAAAGACTTATAAAAAGAGCAGCAATGCTTTTGCTAGAGAGACAAGGAGAGTGAGAGACTGAAACTTGGAATTAAGAGAAGGACTTAGTTTTCTCTGTCTGTACTGCCTTTGTAAATGGTTATACTGAATAATTTTTATTTTTTATTTTGCTGTTATTGAGAAAAATAAAACGCTATTTGAGAATTTTGAAAGTACTCCTGGTTTTCCTATGCTTCCTGACTTGTGCCTTGAAGGCAAATTTGTGTTTCAGTGTGTTTTAAAGGCAAATGGCATAAGATTTCTTGCTGGAACAACAGAACTAAAGCAATTAAGCTGCCATTTTGGCCGCTGCCAGGCCACGCACCTTCAGAATGCAGACCTTTAGTTGCATTCCTTCCTCCACTGTAACTGCATTTCAGACAGAAAGCAAAAAGTTTTAACTATTGGTAACAAACTTTGGTCAGAGTCACTACAGCCACTAATGCAGTCACTTGGTAAGGGCCATGGAGCGTGCATACATACCTGTTGAATACTGTACATATCCGTTTACATTAAGCAAGTAGAGCAATTCTCCCGATAGTGTATTCATTCTCTCAACAGGAAGATTTGAAAATAATGCAGTGGTTGTCAGTAGGTGAGCAATGCCTTTCCCTTTAAATGAGTTCAGTTTGTTTGTATGTAACCCTGGCACTGTCTATCCAAGAGCTACACCACCCCTGCCTTGTAGGCCTAACCAAGGTTGAGGGGCCTGGGTTTTATTTTTATTTACTTATTTATAAAATATTTCACCAGGAAAGACATGAGCTGAGGAACAGCTCATTTCCAGAAGCATCCTGGGGAGAGAGGAGTATAAAGGCTGGGAGAGCAATTAAACAATATAAGCTTAATAAATTATTACATAACACAATACAGGAAATATTTTTCATAATAGTGTACCTAGGTGAGTAACCTCCATGAGAACTTAAATGATACCACCCAGGACCAAAGACCAGGGGACCAGAGGGTGAAAAGACACAGAAGTGCTGTGAGGGTTGGAAACAAGGTTTTAGTAAGCGCTAGTGAAATCCTAGGGAATGAGATGGGGGGGGAGGGGAGAAAGAAAGCCTGGTCCAGGAAACCCTCTTAAGGATGCATGGAAACCCTGCCAGGAGGGCAGGACCAGACGGGATAATTGGAGGAGAGAGAAAGAGATGGGGGGAAGAGGAAGGAGGGGGTGACATGGTGACTAATAATAAGGGAGTGCGAAGCTGGAGGGAGGGGTTAAAGGTTAGGTTAAGGAGTAGGGAGAGGGGAATGGTAAAGTAGGACAGAGGGGGTAGGGTATGGGGAGGTGGAAAGGGTGGATGGGGAAAAAGTGTAGTGTAGAGGGAAATGAAGCTGCCTAGGGCTAGGGAGAGGGAAGGGGGAGGAAAGTCAGAAAAGGGATATTGACATTTTTGGCTTTAGAGAGAGGGGAGTAAGGGGAGGGCGGCAGGGGGCTAGAAGCAGGTGCAGTTAGGGGCAAAGTAACTGTGTAGAGAGAGGGAAAAAGGGGACAAGGAAAGTCGAATAGGTGAAGGAAGCGAGTTCCAGAGTTTAGGGAAGCGATATGAGAAAGCTTCCTGTCCAATGGAAGTGTGGCGATGAGGAATAGCTAGAAAGCCAGAGTCCGAGGATCTATGAGAGTGAGAGTTGGGAGCAGAGAGCGAGGAGAGGTAGGAGGGCAGGGACCCAAACCAGAATTTGGAAGTGAAGCGCCTGTACTCGAGGGAAGCTAGAGCAAGAGAGTGATAAAGGGTGCAGTGGTGAATGTGAGAGGGGGGAGTCAAGGGCAAAATGATAGAAAGCATTGAAGAGCGAATCCAGTCTGGCAAGGGAAGACTTGGGAGCAGCGCTGTAGACTATGTCGCTATAGTCTAAGATGTGGAGAATCATTTTCTGGACAATATCATGCCTCACTGGTAGTGGTAATGCACTCCGTTCCTGTAAAGGGCACCGAGCTTGGGGTGCAGTTTTCACTTTAAAACTGTCTCTTTTCCCAATATCACATTATTGCACAGTGCCTCCGCCCAGAGTATACTTTTTTTTCCTCAACTTTATTTCCCTCCCATTACCGCTGGCTGGGGCCCCTTCAGTTGACCTACCTGTTCCCCTCCTATCTGAAATCCTCCCAGCTGTACCCCAGTCCTTGGCACCCCATGACACACTTCATGGAGCAATCCTTCTGGAATCCACCCCCCGGAGTGGGGCCGCCTTCTGCTCCTTGGCGCTTTCTTCCGGTGCTTCCACGGGCGGAGGTGACACCGAGACCAGGTCCACAGCGGGCAGGATCTGGTGCTGGAGGTGAGGGCAGACGACATCTACCCCCCAGCCAATGGGTGTTATCCCTGTTCTTAGAGAGCTCCTCCTAGGAGCTCGGACATGCAGTGACGTCCAGTGGCCAGATGTGCTCCCACACCCAGCCCATGGATGTCTGCCGAGGCTCCTCCCCTTGCATCAGCATGATCCCTGGACTGTAGCACTCCCAGCCTCCGGTGGGAACCGCTCACACCAGGGAGTCATCCACCCACCCTCCTGAGGAGAGGAGTCCTCAGACACTGAGTCCTCTCCTTGCCTGCTGACCCAAGCTCGCTCCCAAACCCAGGTCGCCAGCGTGGCATCTAGCACCTCAACCCTCAGCACCACCGGGCCGGCTCCAGAGAATATTTTTACATGGGCTAGAATAATACCTGGTACAACCCCCTGGGATGCTGTACCCACCCACAATATCATATAGCCACCCCACACATGGCCCAATGACCAAAATCCCACATTCAAACATTTTGGGATTTAAAGGCTTATTCTAATAATATGCTCATGACACCAAGATTTATAAAAAACAAACAAGCAACAATTTATTTACAAGGGGTGAGGGTTAGGAAGGATGAATCTGCAGCAGAGGTTAAACTTACATTGGATTTAGACTGGCATTTCAAATTAGTATCAATATAATTATGTTGCATTTTAAATTCAAACATTAATCACAGTGGCCAGTGCCACCCAGCAACCTCTGATGTGTCCAGATCTATATTGCTATATAAACTAGCTGCAGTAGAATGGTGACACACATGTTCAGTGCCCACACTGGTACCAGTCCCCAGAATGCATTAGAACCCTGCAATTCTAAACCTGACCTGGGTACCCAGTACTATGCTCTTAAAAAAGGTGCAGGCTTGTTACATGGTGCAGCTGTGGTGGCCAGCATTGCAGATGAGTTGGGGCCCTTAAAAGAAAAATACAGATTAACTTCATCCTTACTCTCGAGACACATCATCCTGACTGTAACTTGACAGAAACATTCTCACTCTGTTAATTATGCTGGCTAAGACTCAAGATCACTGAACTGGGCAAAACTCTGAATAACTATTTACAGTCCTAATTTATTGGCAGAGGGTGAGTCTGCCTACTCACAGTTGGAAGTCCTCATCTGGTTTTGAGAAACATTGCTGAGGATGACCCCTGGAACAGGCTTGGCCACTTGTATTTCTGGGAACGTCTCTCAGCATGAAGTTGGTACCCCTTCTCTCTGGGCTTAACAGTCACATTCATTGCAGACCCATCTGAGACCGGGGATGGCACGCTTCAGACCCCCACGTCTAGGCCATACCCCCCCCATGGGGAAGTGCAGATGGCAGTACCTAGCTGGCACACTACCAGGCTGAAATCCCAGGCTGATCTGGAAACAAGTCTTTTAGCATTCAGCGCAGTTCAGCATATTTATATTTAACTCATTAGATGCTTTAAATGGTCAGTTACTTCAACCATGTGCCAGCGTGGCTAACATGGTCCTTTAGCTTGTAGGTACAGACTTTCACTGATGGGTGTTTTTCCCCTAAGGCTAGGGTGACCCAGACTCTCACAGTCCATGCAAAGACACACAGAAGTTTAGTTTGAAATTTTAACACACTAGAAAGAGGGTCAGGCCTGGCTGTCTACCACTTGAGACAATCGGAACACAGATGGAGCTTGAGGCATAGCTCCCAACCATTCAGCATACTTGACTTCATAGTACAACTGATCACTGTAGTGTCTCTCAAGCTTAGAACACAACATCACAGTCCCTTCTGGCTTTGCTGGCATTTGCAGCTCCAGTTTGAACACTCAGACATTCGCTGGCCTCCCAGGCACTGTCAGGAAAGGTTCCATGTGGCCAGGGAACCTCCCTAGCAGTCCTGTAGGTACATCATACAGTCACAATCAGCATTTCATGAATTACTGGACCCTTCTCTGGTCACTTGCACAAATGTCCACCCATTTCTTTACCGGTGGTTAAATGCAGGGTGCAGACAGATAGCCACATAGCACTTCTCTCAATAGGTTGCACTTCTAAGCAGAAGTTTACTCACTCAGATGGATTCAGAAGCTTCCCTTTTCTGGAAGTTACAGACTTCATCAGCACTCTCACTGCTAAGGCAGAAGCATTTCTTGCAGCTCTCTCACAATTGCAGGCAGATGCATGCTGGTTTCTTCCCATTTCCCTAATATGGAAAGGCAGATTAGCCCTGGGGGACAAATTCTGGCAACCCCCAGGCCAGCGACTTCAGTTGCTTGCTGCCACTTTCTCTGGCAGAGCAGAAGCCCCCCATCCCCTGCAGAGGGGCTTTTGCCGAACACACTAGACCCATTCTTTTAGCTAGGGGCCAGAGCCCCCTCCCTGTGGAGGTGCTCACACTGAAACTGAGCTCAGCCTGAAATGTCTCTAGATTTTGTGGAGCTCTCTCAGGCTCCCAATTGGCTGAATTCACCTGTCAGTCCAAAAACTGAATATTCATTAGCCTTCTTCAATGCCTGATAGACTCCCCATTCTGGCTCCTAAATGAAGTCCCTGCTTTTTCCCACAAGCCTTTAGCAAAGTCCGAAGAGTCTCTGGAATTGTCCCAAAAGTCCTTGCACTGAAATCCTGGCTTTCTGATTGGCTGCCACTCTGCAAACATGGCTGCTAGTATACACAGTTTCCCTGCAGTTCATCACAGTCTCACCATTAAAGTTCTGGAGCAGCCAGATAAAATATTTGATTTAACTTGTAGCCCCATAGTTTAGTAGCCACTACTGTGCCCTTCTAAATGCTGCCACTCATAATCATTTATCTGCATTTCCTCGGCCCCTCACTGCTGCCAAAATAAGCTGTCCCCAAGCAGCAGACAGGCGGCTCATGAGGGTCCCGATTCAACAGTCTGGTGCAACCAGAACAATTTGATTTATTTACACAGCCCCCCTCTGATTAATATACCCCTTTAGTGTCCTGTTGAGCATTCACCTTTATTTGCATTTATTTGCAGATCCTTGCCTGTCGCTAGTGCCAATATTTATGCGGTCTTTGCGCTAAGACAGACAACTCATAAATATTAATACTGCCTCATTAATATTCATGAGCAGTAAACACAAAACGCATGGCACGCTTTATCTACAAAATCTTGGCAGGCATTTAGAACTGCTAGGAATGCATGTGTTAAATTAATACGAACTGTTAAATCTTTTTATGTGGAATCCCTCAAAAATGCAAAAGGCAACTCTACCAAGATCTGGCAAACAAGACAGCTGAGGGACACAAAGCAGCCCCGACCGTCCCCACCAAGATTGTCATTCACGGGGTTGAATATGATGAACGTGACCTCATGCTAGAAAAACTGAACACTCATTTTGCCACCACTGGACTCGCGTTCAATTCTTCTCCCTACCAGGGCTTCCCAGCTCCCCCCGTCCTACCCCAACCCCCACAAGTCTTTGCCTCCTCATCCCCTCCAGCTCAACCCAGTAACCTACAAACAAGTAGAGGACCACCTTAGTAAATGTGATATCAGAAAAGGGGGTGGAGCTGATGGCATTAATCCCATCTTCCTCAGGCTAGGCTACTATTACTTAGCTGCACCAATCCTCCACATCTTCACTCTCTCCATCTCCTCAGCCATGGTCCCTTCCTGTTCGAAATCCGCTCACATCTTTCCCCTATTCAAATCAGGCGACCCCTGTGACCTAAATAATTATAGACCCATCTCCATCCTTCCTGTACTATCTAAACTCATCCAGCTTAAAGACCATTTAGACAAATTTTCACTTCTCAACCCTGCCCAGTCTGCGTTCAGACAAAACTACAGTACCACTTCTGCCCTAGCAAAAGTCACCAACAATTGGCTCACTGCGTATGATTCCAAGCAAGTCACAGGTGCCATTTTCCTAGACCTCAGTAAAGCATTCAACACCGTTGACCACAATCTCATCCTTAGTGAACTCAGCAAAATAGGCACAGCTAATACCGTATTACAATGGTTCTCCAGTTACCTTACAGGTAGAACTCGGAAAATCAAAGCGAGTGGTCAGGTATCTGACTCCCTTCCCATCAAATGAGGTGTTCTGCAAGGCTCCATATTGGGCCCCATATTATTTTCCATCCATGTCAACTCACTGGACTCAACCGTCAAGTCCAAAATACACCTTTTTGTGGACTACACTGTTTTATATACTTCCAAACCAACATTAGCTGAAGTACGAGATGAACTCCAAGATGAGTTCACACAGTTCGAGTGCAGACTCATCAGCTACAAACTGTTACTCAACATGAAAAAAACTAAGGTACTGTACTTCGTACCTAATAGCAATAGACCCTCTCCCGAACTCAGTGTGACACCTGCACCTATCGTGACAACCCTAGGTGAACTGTTAGATGTGGTAGATAAATTCAAATATCTGGGCGCATGGAGAGACGGTAAGCTCTCTTTAAGCATACACATCGACTGCCTCTCTAGCAAGCTGAAAGCTAGACTAGGCTTTTTCTTCAGGAACAAAGCGCTCTTTCCCCCCAATGTCAGATGCAGACTAGTGCAGGCCACATTCCTCCCTCTCCTAGACTACGATGACATTATTTATAATTGTGCCGCTGCTTCCAACCTCCACAAGCTTGATATACTGTTAAATCGGACTCTGTGCTTTTTTACTAAAGCACCTTTCCAGATGCATCACTGTGACTTATATAAAAGAGTTGGCTGGCTACCCCTTGCCACCAGGCGGTTACTTCGCTTGGTACCTGGACCCTCAAAAGTCTGCTAAACAACTTACCGGCCTACATCTCCTCACTTGTTAACATTTCCCATTGCTCCTACTCCCTTAGAAAATCCAACTACATCCTCCTTGATGTACCTCAGACACGTACTGTACCTCTCTCAGCATGGGGGCCATTAGCTACACCATCCCATTGGCGTGGAATCTCATCCAGTCAGCACTCAGGCTCACCAGTGTTGTTCCAATGCCTACAGTACCTTCAAATCCCTGACCTATAAATACTTCACAGTAATCTGTTGCTGCCATAGGAACAAGTACCCTGTACCTGGTTTTTGGCACTGCCATCAATGGTAGTACCCTTTGTCTTCTTATACTCTTCTCTCCTACCCTTCCTGGTCCCCCCAGGCCCCTGTCTTTCCCAGTCCATCTCCCATCCCACCGGCTACGCCATCCATGTTTTGGATTCCCTTCTTCCCTGCCCAGCTCCCACCCTTGTTGCTCTTTAGTCCTCTTTAATCATTCTAGCACTTATCCATTGCTGACATACCCACTTGCGACCTCCTTGACTGTCTTTACTTAGGTTGCCCCCTCCGTTTGGCCTCCTTACTCACTTGAATCTATGTATTTAACCTTACCTCTGTCCTGTCCACTCTCTCAGCCCATTTCTGGAATTTGCCAAAATTTGGATCAAGTATTTACTGTTTTTACTGTTACCTGTGTCTCACTTTCAACATGGATTAGTTCCTTTCGGAACTGTAATTGCCAAATGCCATGCCTTGCCTGATAATAATTACCTCACTGTATCCTTGCACCACATGTAACTGTCTCAGGCTTTGTATTGTATACATTCTTGTACCCATTTTTGTCCAGAAGTTTACTGTTTGTTGTATATAGTATATATTGTCCCTTTTATGTGTCAGGACCTTCCTTTGAATGAGCTTGCTCAGTGGAGTATTTCCTGCAATAAACCTGAACTTGAATCTTGTGGCTTCTTTAGCCACACCCAGGTTACTGCCCCACCCCCGTGCCCTACGAGGACTGGGACCACTGAAGAAGCCACTAGTTGGACTGCAGTTGAGGTCTGAAAATGGAGCGTGCATGAGAGCATGCACAAGCTCGCCGGCTGGCCGTGGAGCATTTGGGAAAATGGCCAGCGGCTCTGCAGCCGCTCCGCTAGCCCACCTTGGTCAAAAACAAACACTGGGGATATTCTGGAGGCCCAGGGCAAATGGGAACTCTGGCCAATGCGTGAAAACGGGGAATCATCGTGAAAGCTGCCAAGAAGTAATGGGGAGAACGGGAATCAAGGCAAGCCTCATTTTGGGGACATTACATATATTATGTACAGCATGTATTGCTACTTCGTAAACATGGTTAAGCAGTATTTAGATTCAGCTTCACTTAGGTTAACAACATGTGTTTGACTGACAGCTGATCCAGTGTAATTTTTGAGCGTACTTCTTTTGGCAAGTCATCAGTGAAAGTGTAATTCTTTTTTTAAATCTTGCATTCAGCATGTGAGCATTTTTGTTGCACTGCTACACCTGAGAGAAACTTCATTACTCCTCCCCTCCTTTCTCTGTAGTTTTCAGTTCAGCGGGGGACGATACTAAGGGGTGGGGATAGACGTCACATTGGAAGTAACTTCCTATGGTTTATGGTGAGGTTTGTCTGAATGAATGGTCAAGAAGATGATGTCATTCAATGAAGTGGTCTCTGCACTGTGTGTGTCGAAGGAGCTTGCTGGGCTGTCTCAAGCCGCTGTAGTGCTGATATTGGATCAGAGCAGCAGTTGATAGTGTTACTAAATGCTAGTAAACAGTCTTTTGCTGTAGCACATGTCCTGGATGGGGGATGTTCCTTTCAATTGTGAGTACTGTTACCTTTTGTATGTTGAAAATGTGTTCAGTTGAGGGTGGAGCTAACAGCCCAGAATGGAAGTTGACCTTCAGTGAGCTCCTCAGCAGAGTATTGAACTTGAGATTTTAATTTCTCCAAGTGGAGTTATAGCACTCACTCTGACATCCATATCTAGCTAAAAGTATAAGGTATCGGAAAATTCAGGTTTGATGGTGATGGAACATACTCGAAACATGCAGAAACAAGATAATTTCATAGCAGGCACATCACATGCTTTGGGGCCTGTACTGCTGCCATAAACCACGGGAGATTTGCAAACTTTCCCAGCATCAATGGAGTCTCTACAAGTGTCTTTAAATGCCCTGACCAATTCCATTAGAATCCTGGACAAGAAATTCAACGCCTATGCAGAGTGACTAGTAAAAATGGAGGCATCTGTGGAGGCGATGGGTCCTCTGGTCGAAGAAACTGCCCGAACATCAGGGAAAGCACTGTCGGTTGTCACAAACTCTCTGATAGAGCAAAATATGCTCAAAGTAAGAATAGAGCAGCTGGAAAACTCTGCCAGGGCACCAAACATATGTATTCTGGGCATCCTGGAGGGAATGAAGGAGGATGACCCCATCAGTTTCTTAGGTGGATGCCAGAGTCTCTGAGCTGGGGTTCACTCTGGTGATTCTGAAGGCGTACCAGATCAGCCCAAGAATAGTATGCGACGACGAGGAGGAGGGCCCATGCACCATACTGATCATCACTCAGTCATCCAGCATGAGGGATAGAATCCTGAAAGCAGCTAGAGAACAAGGGAGAATTGAGCTGGAGGGAGCCAGAATTATATTTTTTCCTGATTATTCATTCGATGCAAGAAACCGGAAGAAAGCCTTTGATGGGGTGACCAAAAAATTGAAAGAATTAGACATTCCATACAGATTGAGTTTCCCTGCAAGGCTACAATTTACCCTGCATGAGAAAATGTGTGTATTCACCGATCCCAAGGCTGCAGGTGCATGTATTGCCAAAGTTCAAGCCCGAACAGAAAATCACAATCGGGAGAGCTTCGACTCCAGGGAAGAAGTACGTGGGATACTACTGCAGAACAAGAGTCAGGGCTCATCGATTGGGGAACTGTGCTGATCTTAATAATAACTACAGTTTGAAAGGTTGCTTGATTATGTGTAATAGTTCTGGTCTACTCGTTTTCACTTTGCCTTGAGGCACTCAGGACTTCTGATTTAACCAAAATCTGATTCTGGTTTTAAAATGTTTTGATGATGCTTGTAAGCTGCCAACCTGCTGTAGCTAAGTAAAGGGTAGATTAACTGTTTAAAACTTATATACGGTTAGTCAAGTTATCATGATATGCTGTGGTCTCCGATGCAGGGTAATTAGGGGCTTCGTCACAAAATGGTGTTTGAGTATTAAGCTCTGTGGTGTTCGCTTGTTAATGGTGGTCTGGTGGGACTAGATGGCCAGTCAAGTATGTGTAACTTCAGTGAATGTGGATGTCAGATACACATGCCTTGTCATGGTATCGACTCCGCCTTTGTGATTTAATCTGTCTATATGATAGTTCTTTTTTTTTTTTTTTACTGTGGTTAGGGAGCAGCAGAGTTTCTCCTGTATGTGTGTTCACTATCCACAGGTGATGATTCCAGTGAAGTGCTTAAATATTTTAGAGTGCATGTCTTGAAATTTAACAGTCAAATGTTGTAGTGCTGGAGAGCTGCAGAAAGGTTTATTTATTTATTTAGTTTGTGTTGCCTGGGAAAGGAGGACTAGACAGTTCTGCCTATTTTCAGCATCGTCCTGGACAGGGGGATACAGATGGATGCCAACTGACACTGAACCAGATTAAGCTGTTGGTATTTTTAGTGAATGGGGGGAAATTTGGCCAGGGCACCGGGGAAATTCCCCTTCTCTTCAGAGGGGGAACCTCTGTCCAAGATGGTGGATGCACCCTTGCTTGCTGAGGAGGTGGCGATGGAGGTGGAAGACCTGGTCTCAACTCCTGCCTCTGTGTGTGTGTGTGTGTGTGTGTGTGTGTGTGTGTGTGTGTGTGTGTGTGTGTGTGTGTGTGTGTGTGTGTGTGTGTGTGTGTGTGTGTAGAGACCACGTCTGCAACTACTGAAGCAAAGCTGGTTTCAGTGTCTAGTGCAGAAAATGAATCTACACTACAGGTTACAACTTTAGATCCTCTGCTGGGTCACCCTGACATGGACTGTCAAACGTCTTTACCCCTTGCCGTCCCAATGAGGGATTTTTCCACTTTTGACTTTGCTACTGTCTGTTTGGCTGAAAAGGAGCTTCAGGACTGTTTGGGTGATGCAGAACGTCGATTTGAGATTACAAAGAAGAATTTGAACAGAGAACTGCAACGGATTCGTGAAGTCAGATTGGCAGGATGTATGTCTCCTGCAGCCCACAATAATACTTTGCAACAGCCTACATTGCCTTTTCAAGCAGCTGAGGTGCCGCCCTGTGCAGCCCATCCTGGCGAGTTCTCAGCTGGAATACTCCCGCCTGCTTCTCAGCTGCCCCTGCAGACTACAGTGACATCATTGCATACAGTGCCTAGTTTGCCTATTGTGACACACTCTCCTCTCAATTGCTATCTCTTGATACCAATCCTGCTACAACACCTACCTGGTCTGTAGAAACAGCATTGCAAGGAGCTGGTTGGTGCAGGAACCTGCAGAGGGAAGTGGGTTTCGGTCCATCCCTATTCGTCCCCTGCCTCAATGATTTTCCTGAGCTGCAGCATTCACCAAACAGAAGTCTGCCTATGTCTGACCCTTGTGTCTCCTCAAGGAATTGGAACTTACCAGCACCCAGTCTTGGAACCTTTGCAGGGTTCTCTTATTTGTGCTGCTTCTCCCACTGCCATTACAGAGAATACAGCTCCTGCAGTAGTGGAGCCCTCTCAAAGAAACTAGAGCCAAATCGTTTCTTTTTCCTCATTGTTTAAATTTCAATTTGCTGCAAAGCTGCATAATGCGATACGATTGGTTTATATGGGCGGTTTACCTGAGCCACCAGACTGAGTGTATGTAGCTCGGACACTACTCAAGGACTCTCTGAAATTCTTTTCTCTCGAAATATATGCACTGATTCATATTTCCAGTGAAACTACGTACGATGTCAGCTTCCAAATGCCTCGTGGCTTGGAGCGTTTTTAGTCACGATATCATGCCTTAAGAAATACTGTCCTGTGGACCCCGTTTAAGGCAATTCCCCTTTCCACACCAGCTTTTAAGAATATTACCGTCCTGTTTCGGAATGAAGGTGTTGACATCACTGACATTGTCTATTGGCTAAAACAACGTTGTACTGTTCAGGGTCAGCCTGAGGCAATATTGGACACGGAGAATATTTGGACTGGAGGCTGGAAGGTTAAGGTTTTGTTACACTCTAATGATTCTGGTCCAGTGCACCTACCTAATTCTTTTTATAGGTCGTGATAGGGGGTCTTGTTTTACCCTGACAACCGAAAGCTTGTTACCGTGTGAGACCCCTCTCACCTTAGTAATGTCTGTGATAAGCTGAAATGTACTACCTGTGGAGAATTGGGTCATGTGGGGATTCACTGTCTAAATGAGTGTAAATGTAATCTTTGTGATGAGCTGGGTCATACGTTTCAAAATTGTCCGTTGGCTGCTCATAATCAGGCCACACATGATGATGGTACTGATCAACGTTTTGTAATCACGCAAGCCCAGAAGGCTTGTCTTAGGACCACCTCAGTAGAGCCAACTTCAGTAGTCACTCGACCTCTGCAGGTCCCTGAGCCTGTTGTAGATCAGGTTGTGGTACCCCGGTGGCCTCTTGTGTGGCACCGCTTACTGAAACGACCCCTCCTACCCCTGACCCTGTCCAATCTGTCCAGCTTGTCCTGGACCCTGTTCCAGGCCCGAATACTATGCCACCCCCCCCCGAGTACCCACTAGTGTTATGCGTCGGAGGTCTATGAGAAATTACCCCCGGGCATTACCATTGCCTCCTTGCTTTGGAACCCCTCCTGTGATTTTGTCTAATGCCTTGAGCTACTCCAAACTGTTTCTGATGATGCTGGAGGCAAGTCTGACTCTTCCTCTGTTGCATCTTCCTCCCGGATGGTATTACTGATTCTGAGATTCAACTGGGTACTGGTCTTTCTCAGAAGTGGAAGGCCAGGGTTAAGCTAAAAGGGAAAAAGGTGATAGGGAAAAGGAAATCGTAACGTGTCTCTGTTCTCCTTGTGTTATGTCTCACTTTGTTTGTCATACTATTAATGTGAATACTATTAAGCGTCTGGCAAAAAGAAGATTGATTTTTTTCCTGTTTACGGCTCTTACCTATGGGGACTTTCTGTTGCAGGATACACGACTCCATACCACCCACTTAGATTCGACAGGCAACAGGACTGGCTTCTAGGTCCTTCTTTTTGGTCCATTGGCCTGGACTCCTGTTCGGACTTGGGATCTTATTCAATATCCCAGATTTTCATTTGCTAAAATTGATTGACGAGTCTCTGGCAGAGTGTTAGTCTTAGATTTTTAATTGGGCCCTGCCTTATCAGGTTATTAATATTTATGCTCCCAAATTAAGTCTGCACGATAGCTTTATTTTCTTTATCTCATTTATTTGCATACTCCTTCAGTTGATATTTTCTGGTGACTTTAACTGTGGCTTAAGTCTTCTTGACAAAAGCTCTTTGCTACTACCCAGAAATTGTTTTGTGACTCCTACCAATTAGGGAAGTTGGTTCATACTGCTCATCTCACTGGATGCCTATTACTCTTTTACTAAAAACATACTCCTACATTTCAAAAGGGTAAGCTGGCTACCAGAATTGATTTGTGTTTTTGTCCCGCACACCTCAATTACCTCTGCTACTGTACAAGCTGTGGAATTTTCTGATCATAAACTGCTTTCCGTGAGGCTTGGTTCTGATGTCACTGTTCGCAGGACCAGGACTCTGAAAATTCAACATATCTCTGTTGCAAATTCGACTTTCATGCAGTCCCTTTATCCTTTATTCAGGCCCGAAACCGTTTTTATTTGTTACGCAGACCCTATTGCATGGTGGACGGACACTAAACATGATTTGGTGCTCTTTTTGGAAAAATATAGTCGTCAAAAATCTCGAAGAGAATATTTGGAATATTTACAGAAAAGGGTACATTTTCAGTCCCTGTTGACAATAGCTTATACAACAGGACAAGATCTTTCTCAACAATTGCACTTAATTCAGAATGATATGTTGAAATTCCAATCTAGAAAATCACAGCAACTTTATCATCAACACAAATTTAATGTGGTAGGCACGAGGGCTGTTGTTTGCCCCTTGGAATCGAATTCTCAACAAATTACACAAAAGAATATGTTGTGTCTTGCTGATTCTAATGGCAGCTTATGTACCTCTCAGTCGGACATCTGTCGGATAGTGACATGTTACACGACTGCCCTCTCTTCTTCCTTTCCAGCTGCAGATGTTGATCCTGCGGTGTTGTATAGGGACCTTGACATCCCTATCCCTTCACAGCCGTGTTCTGACTCAGCCTGTATACCTGTTACTGAGTTAGAATTGAAGTCGGTTATTTCTTCCTTACCTTTACGGAGGACTCCTGGTCCAGATGGACTCCTCTGCCTTATATAAGGTACTGGGTGACCACCTGATCCCTGAATTAACTTCAGTATTTACCTCCCTGTTAGCTAGTGAGTTTATCCCTTTAGATTTTACTAAGGGTACTTTGATTTATATCTATAAACAGAAAGGAGATATACATTCTCTTGAGAATTGGCGCCCCTTATGTATGCTAAACACTGACTTTAAGTTATTAATGAAAATCATTGTACAACGCCTTATGAGGATAGCTGAAGTGGTTTTGCACCCTCCTCGGTCCTGCTCTGTACTGAACAGAAGAATCTCTGACCATTTGATTCTCCTTCGAGAATTATTTTCTCATGGCTACGCAGACTCTGTTTCGGGTTTTATTGTATCGGTAGATCAGAAGGTGGCTTTTGATTCAGTTAACCATGATTTTTTATGGAAGGCACTACATTCTATGCATGTGTCTGGTGAAATGATTCGCTGGATTATGACTTTTTATAGGACTGCCACTGTTGTGCCTGTTGTGAATGGTTGGGTTGGACCTATGATCCCCATAAAAAGAGGGGTTCGCCAAGGGTGTCCTTTGAGCCCTCTGTTACATGTATTTTTTCTAGATGTTTTGCTTCGCCGTCTGAATACTTATCCTCAGATTCATGCCCTTTCCAGTTCTACTTTAATCTCGCCATATACAACAATTGCATATGCAGACAATGTCTGCATTATTGTGGCTAATGCGGCCTCTGTGGTTACTGCCCTCCAGGAATGTTCTTCCTTTGGTGATTTTTCTGGTGCGAGTTTAAGTTTTACCAAAAGTTTTGGTATTCGGTTAGGATCGAAAATAGCCCCTTTTTCACATATTGGTCCTTTACAACTTGTTGAGGGGCCTCAATGCATTTTGGGAGTTTATTTTGGGACTGTAGATTCTGACCTTTTAATTGGTCTGCTAATTACAACAAGGCAAACTTAAGGTTGCCTCATGGAATAAGGGCAGATTGGGAAGAGGAAGCTGTTTCCTAATCAAGACTTATTTGATACCGACTTTCTTTATTTAAGCTATGTATTCCCAATCCCTAAACAATTAGAAACTGCAGTTCTTGGTCTCTCTTTCAAGCTCTGTGGGAAGCTGGCTTAATCCGTAAAACGGAATGTTACTTACTTACTTATTTCTGAGGGGGGTGTTAACATGATTAATCCTCTGTTATTTTTTTTCATGTATTTTTTTGACTGCAAATCTTCGGCCTCTATTGATAAATACTCAGAGAGGGTGGGAACCTTGGTTCTATGATTCTTGCAGATTATGGTTTCATTTATGGGAATGTGATTCATTAACTGTGATACGACAAACTTTGGGTATACCGGTATATATTAAGCACATGTTTTTACGTTTGAAACAGTGGAGGATATATACCCAGATGTTGTTAATGAATTCTCATAAAGTGTTATATAATAATCTGCTCCTGACCATTTGTGCAATGCAGTTGCCCTTGAAAAGTGCCCAGCCAACATCTTCCTTCCCTATTGGTTTTGTTACGTGTAAAGGATGCCTGCTCACATGTGACTTTCTATTGGCTGTCGTGTCATGAAAGAATCAAGTCAAAGATAATCATAAACACAAGCAGTCTCAAGACCGACAATGTTCTAGACTATTGTGTATTTCTAAATTGGAAACTATATCGCATTTATTTTTGAGTGTTCTTTATTCGCACTGGTGGGTTTTTTTGGCAAGAGTCTGGGCCACTCCATTATTTCAAACGGTTTCTTACCAGAATATTATGTATGGTGTTTTTTCTCCCCAGTGGTCCCTTTGGACTCTGGACACATTAAATCTAGTTTTTGTAGTAATTAAATGGAATATTTGGATGGCTCGATGTCTGTTTACTCTACAGCAAAAAACCTGTTCTTATTCAGAGCTTGAGAAGAAAATCGTAACAGACCTAACTAACATTTATGTACATGAACGTACATTATTTTCCAAGGAGACATTACTTGAACTTTGGAAAGCTCTTCTTTGGATCACGGACTTTGATTTTGCAGTGACCTGATGGATTGTCTCTTGATATGCATAGTTCTGTCCTGTTTTTTTTGTTTACTTCTGTTTTGAGTCCACATGTTTTTGCAAATTGCTTTTGTTTTGGTACTGTACGATTTCTTTTGTTTCAATAAAACTTTCCCCTTCTCTTTTCCAGAAGTGCCATGGGATCTTTAACATCTCCCTGAACTACCACCAGAACAAGCAGATTTGTCTTTGGTTTACAATACACTGTGTGCTTTATAGTTTCAAGTTAAATGACAGGCGCAGGTGAGCCTGGTAAATGAATACTGCCTGAAAGTTACTCTAGTAAATGTGGAGCATTGGCTGCGTTTATGCTCCGTAAAGTTTTAAAGTATGAGTAAAATCTGAAGTGTATCCCCCCCCCCCGTGTGGTTAATCGAAGAATACTGTGACATCCATCCTATAATAATAGCCTGTATGCTGTACCATTTCTTGGTTAT
Organism: Neoceratodus forsteri; assembly: GCA_016271365.2. Taxonomy (NCBI): domain Eukaryota; kingdom Metazoa; phylum Chordata; order Ceratodontiformes; family Ceratodontidae; genus Neoceratodus; species Neoceratodus forsteri. Next base: position 504,700,392 of record CM057455.1, read on the forward strand.
GCTGCCTATTCTGGGTAGAATTTTGTTTATAAAATTGAAGAAAACTCAAAGTTAAAAAAAAGAATATGTATTCAGTTGATTAGAATTATGCAGTTTTACCTGTGTTTTGCAGAATTCGTTTAACCATTATCAAAAAAAAATCCCACCTGACAGCCTTTTTTTTGTATTTTTCTGAATAGGGGATTCCCTTAACAAATTGTCAGTGTTTTTCATTCAGTATGAACTTATCCATAACTCCAGCATCACACAGTTCTTGCTGTCACAAGTAGTGGGTTTTGAAATGATGATGCATCTGTGCACCATTACCAGTCCAGTTCCAGCATATATTTATTTATTATGGCCTTGGATAACACCTTTGAGCTGAAATCTTCATTACATAGGTTTCATGTCAGGTAAAAACAGCATACAAAAGACAGCAGTTGGCATAACAGCAATTGCAACATCGAGATAAACAGCAAAAAAAAAAATAGTAAGCAGACAACAATTACAACACTGAGATAAAGATAAGTAGGAGCTGCTGCTGAGTGGCTGAAGGCTTTGCCTAGCTTTGTCAGGTTGTTACATGCTGGGGGAGGATAGTCCAGAGTCTAGGAGTGAAAAAGAGTGGGGAACAGCCAAGGGCCTTGTCATGCAGGAATAATCTAGGGGTGAGGGGATCTTTACTAAGAGGGCACACCCCAGAGTGGCAAGACACAGAAATAGGGAGCTTTGATGTAAGGGAGGGAAGGGGGAGAGGAGGGGAGCATCTAGGGGTAGTGAAAAAAGGGGGATGCTCAGTGGAGGGTCTACATCGGGAGAGGGAGTAGTGTGAGGGAGAGGGAGGACAAAGGGGGGGAGACGGGAGGATTAGTGGAAGCAATCACATGTGGAACCAGACACTATTTGTTGATTAATGGTCAGTTTAAATGCCCTAAGGTGGGTAGGTTGGTTATATTATCCTGAAGGGAGTTGAACCAGAGGGGGGCCCGGTAAACAAAGGATCTTTGGCCTAGGGAGGTTCGGCAATGGGGGGTAATGAAGTACTGGTTCTCTGAGCTCTGAGCAGGGTGGGGGTTGATGCACGGGACCAGCAGTTGGTGAACCCCGGGGGCACCAAACCTAAGTGGATTTTCTTGGTGAATAGGCAAGTTTGGTTTTAGTCTTCCGCTGAGTTGAAGCCAGTTAGCCTGGGTGTATAGTTCACAAGTATGAGTCAGTCATGGCGCGACCGTGATTAACAGACAAGTTTTGTTTAGAGCCATTTTGATGCACCTTAGAGACTTATTGGAATCTGAGCCATAGATAGCCAGACCGTAGTCCACTAGGGATATCTCTGAGCTGCACACTGCGATACTTAGGGCCTCAGAAGTCAGACTACTCTTGTGCCTGTGTAGTTGTCCTATGCGCATGTTGACAGCTTTGGCAGTGTTGTCAATGTGGAGGGTAAAGGAGAAGGTATTGTCGACCGTGAGTCCCAGCTACTTAAAATGTGAAACAAGCTGTAGTAGCAACCTCTTGTCATTGCAAATTGAGAGGGGGTAAGATTTTTGCTTGTTATGAGGGCTGGAGAACAGCATCGACTTTTTTTTGTAGTTCATAATCAATTTGTGGTCAGTGAACCATTCCTCAACACTGGATAAATCTCGCTGGAGCTGGCTTCTAGGGCTCAAGGGTCCAGGTCACTGGTGAAGATGACAGCATCATCTGTGTATAGGAGGATTCGGCCCTTGCAGGCAAGAGACAGGTTATTCAGAAATAGGCTGAAGAGGAGGGGGGCCCAAGACTGACCCTTGGGGGACACCCAAGCAAACAGGTTTTACAGTCAGAGAGTACCATATCTATCCTAACTTGCTAACTGTGACCAGTTGTGAAGGTAGCTAAGAAACCAAGTCACAGTGTCAGCAGAGAGACCAGAAACCACTAATTGGTTGGCGGGAAGGACATGATTTACCGTGTCAAAGGCTTTAGTTAAATCTATGTAAATGGCCCCAACCAGTTGCCCTTGGTCAAGGGATTTGTGAATAAAGCCAGTGAATTCAAGCAATGTTGTAGTGGTGCTGTGGCCAGTCCAAAAACCATGTTGTTCTGGACTCTGCAGATTGTATTTTTCAATGTACTCAACAAGTTGATCAGCAACAAGTCTTTCTAATGCTTTCAAGAGAGGCAGGAGAAGGGAAATAGGTCTGTAGTTCCCAGGTAAAGCCTGATCGCCATTCTTATGAACGGGAATGACAACAGCAGCTTTCCACCTTTGTGGGAATTTGGACTGCCTAAGGGATAGGTTCATGATATGAGTAAGGGGAGACAGGAGTTTCTCCAGGGTGAGGGCAATGAATTTGAAGTCTAGGCTGTCTCCTCTGAATCTTACTTTTCCTAGCACCTTACGCTAATACTTCCTGGCTTCAGTAGCCGTTATGGCCCTGAAGTAGAAAGGGGGGTGCACCAAAGGCTATGTGGGTTTGTCAGGGGTGATGTGGGAGATAAAGTCGGGGAAGAACACCACTAAGATCAGTGAAGGCATTAAGTGTGTTGGTTATGGTTTTAGCGTCAAGGGTGGCGGGGTTCATTTATATTGAGCATGGTGGGGGCAGATTTAGGCTCCTTACCGGTGACCTCCTTTAGGTTACTCCAGAATTTTCTGCCATCATTCCAGCTCTGGGCAAGGGCTTCTTTGTAGTACTGGTTTTTAGCTACATGGCTTACTCTCCAATGTGGTTATTTACTCATGAACTTTAGCATTTGTGTGAGGAGAGGGAGACTGCACATTTGTTTTTAAGGCAGAGTGAGGGCTTGGGAAAGAGGGAGAAAAGGCACAGAGCCCAAGTGGAGTGCCACTGATGAGTGCAGCTCCAGTGCGGAAAGGAAGTGAGTGGAGAAGTGCAAGCAATGAGCCTGGCTCCCTTGCTGTGAGGAGGAGCTAGCAATGAGTGTGACTCCCTTGCTGTGGGGGAAATAAAAGAGAGAGTGACCGACAGAAGAAGTGGAGGGAGGAACACAGAGACAGAGAGAGCAGACTGATTGTACTTCAACTCTACTGCACAGAGCAAGCATCACTGTAATTATGTGAATTGATTGGTATCCGTCACGGGCTTCCAGAGCACCCTTTCTCTCTCTATTGGCAATACATCAGCATAACTTACTATGCAGTCATAAAAATGAACAGGATGATGTGTTTTTTTCTTTCAGTAGAAACCTTTTAACCTGACTTAGAAGGGAAATTACCCTTTCGCCTTACTCACAGGAGTTACCAAGGGCTTCTAGAAAGCTGGAAGACTTTGAGATACAAGCGAGTGAACAAAATGACAGTTGCTTCTGCTGCAACCTTGTGGCTGCCAAAACCCAAGGAGTTAACCGCAGTGTAAAGCATAACTCTCCCCTTCGATCCACTGCCCCACAGAGAATAATTTGCAGAAGCAGCTGCATAACCCCCTTCATTGAGACAAGGAGGCACATATAAACAGCTTTAACTAGAGTCCAGCAGGCATATAAATGTTCATTAAAGTTCTCACGAAATCAGGCCTTCTTTTAGTCCACTTGACAATCCCTTGAGTCTTTTATCTGGCCGCAGACTCAGCCTCTGTCTTCTGCATCTATCGACCCATGTGTCAGGGGTCATGGAATTGGCAAGTTTTTCCACCATAGACAATGCAGAGCCTAGCAGGCGACAAAAAGGAGTGTATGATTCCTAGAGCCCCAAGCCACTGTCTAACAGCATTGAAATGCTTTCTCCATGCACGGATTTGGAATGATAAGTCTGGGTACATTTTGACATTTGCCCCATTGATATCCAAAGGGTATTTTGCTATCACCTCTGCTAAAACCAATTCCTTTGTCTCCGAACATGAAGTTTTTAATAAAATGGTGCATGGCTGAGTTGTAGTCACCAGACAAACCCTCGATTTAACTCTGTAGGCTTTTTTTCAACATTGTCCAGTCAAAAATAAAGTCCTCTTCAAGTGAAAGTGATCTCTGCAAGCAGTGTCATAAAAAAGTCAAGAGATTTGTTCCCTTGAGCCCTGAAGGACTCTGACAAAACAGAGATTACCAACTTTAATTCCATTCTCTGATGCCTCTATTCTGCCCTGGAACTGACCATTTTTTTGTTTGCTTGCACGTGCAGCACACAAGAAACATAGTGAGATAGTAGAGCATTGCAGAGGTGTGGCAGTGTTGTGGCCAATGCAGTGGACACTTTAATGGCGCATCTCTTGGCCACCAATTAATGCTGAAGCTGATGATGACAGCAGTTTCAGAGCGAGTGCCACACTTGAAAGAAATCTGCTGCTGCAATCAGGCAGTTTCATCATTGCTGCAGCAGTCCCCCTCCCTCCCAACCAGGCACACAGCAGGACAACAAATTTAAATGTTAGCACCCTCCCACTGCTACTGCCCACCCCTCCCCCCTTGTTCTCCATCCCCTGCCGACATCTGGGTGCTCAATCCCCATGTCAGCATGCATCCCCCTCCGCCTATTAATGTGGCACACTGGGAGCCCACCCCAATGTGCCAAAAAAATACTTCTTTGATGATTCTGACACCTGGATGCCCACTCCCGGTGTCTGATGCACCACCCCAGTGTTCTCAGCCAACCTCAGGGTGCCCAATCCCCGGGTCGGCATTTATCCCTCCCAGTATTCTGGCACACTGGGAGCCCACCCTAGTTGTATGCTGAAATCTATTTTGTTAATATTTCACCTGTAAAAAAGAAAGCAGTCCCACAACGTCTTTTTTTTAACCAGAAAAAAAAGAAAACAGTCCGTCTTTCCCGCCGGCCCCCCTCCTCTGACCCGAACCCTCCCTCTGCGAACCCTACCTCCTCACACCCCCCTCACCCATACTTACCTCCAGAGGTCAGTAGCAGTGATCTTCTGTGGACTGGGAACACGTCTGCACTCTTCAAAGACCAATTCCAGCTCCAGGCTTCATGTGAAATTAATAATGTTCTTATAGCTTCAAACTGGAGGGGTGGGGGGGTAAAGCCCTTAAAAGTCTTCACAAAGGCAGCATAGACTTTGCAGGTCGTTTTTCAATTCATTTTTATTTTATTCCTTTTACGTTTCACTCTGTTTCTGAAGCTTGTTCACTGGGTTCTGTTTTTTAATTTTGTTCAGCTTACATCTATAACATAACTATAACCACAATTAATCCGCTATGTCACCTTAACCAAACATAATACAAATTTTACATAGTTTTGTTCAACTACACAAGAAACAGCTAGCCTGCCTAGGATCTCTATTTACTTGCTTTGTTAAGAATATTCAGATTGCATACCCTTTCCTGTAGACACAAAAATAATATAAACACTCTGTTCACCATGGAGCAAAATCCGATTACTATCCCAGAATGTGGGCTATAACTCCTTTGTTACAACAGCTATACCAACATACCTAAATCTGCAGTTATCAGTATTTCTTTTAAGGCCACAAAGCAATCTCCATGATGGGAATATACCTTTCTGCAAGACATAAAGTTAATTGTGCTTTTTTAGAATCATTCAGTTAACAGTTTCTCCTGCTTACATTTTCAAAAGAAATCACCATATTATTTAATAATTTATTTTAACTTAAAGCCCCTCAAATCCTTTTACTTTTTCCAAGCATTTAAATACTTCTTCAGTAGAGCAACAACAAAGCAGGCATACCTAAGGCTGTGGTTTGTCTATATTTTTTCACAAAACTCCAGACAGTGTCTCTCGATGTTTTCTGTAAAGTAAAATAGTTTAAAGCGTTCTTTAAAAAAAGCTGTTTTACTACCTCTACTTAGTTTACAGTCATTGTTTTAGGTTATTAATCCAATGTTTACTAAATACCTTTAAATCAAAGCACTGCAGGTCCTGCTTTGTTTGCCCCATAACTTAGCATTCTGTTACAATGGCGCAACATGCTGGATGCTAGTTCCTCTCAAGCTTCCCCAGAAGAGTGTTCGTGGAATGGCGTAATGACGTCACTACAGCGTGCCCACGCATGCGCACACCAATCCTGTATAGCACATGCCCATGGACTCTGCCAAGGATCTCAAAAGGCATAACACTGTTCTGGGGAAGCTCATATATTGCTCCATTATAAAAAGGCATTCATAACTAACTCACAATTCGCCATATCATCTATTTAACCCAAACTTCATTGAGCATTATTGCTTCTATTAAATTAATCAATAAAAATTTTAAAATATATTTGTACTTAATAAAAAAGGTTTTTTTAAAAGAAAGAGTTTTGTGAAAAAATATAGACAAACCACAGCCTTAGGTATGCCTGTGTTACTGTATTGAAGAAGTATTTAAATGTTTGGAAGAAGTGAAAGGATTTGAGGGGCGTTAAGTTAAAATAAATTATTAAATAATATGGTGATTTCTTTTGAAAATGTAAGCAGGAGAAACTGATAACTGAATGATTCTAAAAAAGCTCAATTAACTTTATGTATTGCAGAAAGGTATAATCCCATCATGGAGATTGCTTTGTAGCCTTTTTTTTTAAAATTCAAGTTTATTGCATATTTTGGCACAGGTATACAATAATTAAAAGTCATTTCCATCACTTTTAACTTTAAAAGTACATACATTTTACATCAGAGATGTCTTAATACATAGTCATATTTCATCAGTTAAGACTTTTTGCACACTAATAATTTATTTTTATTTTACAGAGAGAAGCTTGTTAGATTGTAACTCCCTAATGATCTTTAGTAAGGCTCTTGTATCTCCATGCCCCTCCCTTCTCCTCCTCCACCCCGGTCAATTGCCCCCGTCTCCGGCATCACCAGTCATGGAGTCCATCTCCTCACAAAACTCTGTGTCCTCAGGTTTATTCTATAGGTGATTTCCTCCATGTCCTTAATCTCACCTATAATGGACACCCAATCCTGGTAAGCCGGTGGACATGGTGAAAGCCTTCTTCTGGTTAGAGCTTTATGAGACACTGTGAGAAGAACATTCCACAGGTAGGTCTTGTCTACTCCCCTAATTTCGACTGGTTTCATTCCCAGTATCAAGTTTCTGGGACCTAGGATGGACTCTATAGAAAATACCTGCTTTATCTTCTGCTTAATTTCTGCCCAGTAGTTTTTATGAATCGGGCATGACCAAAAAACATGGAGATAGTCTGCCTTAACCATCTCACATCCCCTCCAGCACCCCCATACAGTTCTTGTCCCATTTACACTGGACAGCTGGTGAAACAAAAAAACTCATTTTTACTTTCCACTCAAACTCCTTCCACGTCGGGGAAGATGTGGTCCTAAAGGTCTGTGCAAGAGCAGCAATCCAGTTCTCCTCAGCTAAGTTCTCCCCCAGCTCAAGTTCCCACCTGCTTTTAGTCTGGGCGACCCTACTCCCTCCCCTATCTCTTAGGACTCCATATATAGCGGATACCTGCCCCCGACTCTTGTTAAATTCATTATTTCAGCCATAGTGTTCATCAGCCCTACTGAAGGTTTGGTTTGTTTATGAAGGGTTTGCAATTTATGTATATGGGCTCTTATTTGTAAGTACCTAAAGTAATCTGCCTGTCCTAGGGAGAATTTTCCTTTGATCTGGGTAAATTCCAGAATGATATTTCCATCCAGGAGCTGGCTTAGAGAGTATAGGCCCACTCTCCCCCATCTTTTGAAGGTAAGATCCTGTCTGGGTGGGGAAAATTCTGGGTCCCAAGCAAACCATCTTAAGGGCCAAACCTCTTCATCAAGTCTATGTTTGGTCCATAGATGTCTCAAGGACCCCAAAGAATTTTTTACTGACATCAGGGAGATATTCCCATCTCTAATCTGGGTTCCTGGTGTCAAGGCTGTAGCCCCCAAGGGCACCCCATCTGTTAGGACCTCCTCGATTACTTTCCATTGGGCTGTGTATGCTCTAGTCGACCACAGGAGGGCCCATCTTAATTGGGTGGCTAAAAAGTAATCCTCCAAACTAGGGACATTCCTACCCCCATATTTTTTATTTGCTGCAATATTGCATTTTTGATTCTAGGTCTCCTATTAGTCCAGATAAACTTTGTAAGCATCCTTTGCCATACTTGGAATTGATTCTTATGTATTTTTATTGGGAGACACTGAAAAAGATACAAATATTTAGGGAGTATATTCATCTATACTGACTGTATCCTTGAATATAGAGGTAGGTTTAAAGCCTCCCACCTTTTAATGTCTTGCCTAATCTGGGCCACTATTGGCTCGAGGTTAGTTGAATAAAGCATTGTTAGGTTTTTGGAATTTGAGTGCCAAGGTATTTTATTTCCCCCCTGTTCCAGTTCGTGTCCAGTAGCTGCCTTATGTTAGGTGGAGGGTTATAGTGGAATTTCAGAACTTCTGTTTTATTTTTATTTAGAGTATATCCTGAATATTGGCTGAATTTGTCAATTACGGACCATATTTCAGGGATGGATCTGTTCGGATTGGTTATATATAGAAGGACGTCATCTGCATATAGAGAAATTTTATGTTCTTCCTCTACTATCTCTATTCCTTTTACCTCTCTTGCTTCCCTTATCGCCTGGGCTAGGGGTTCTATATATATATCGAAAAGGAGCGGTGACAGTGGGCAACCCTGCCTGGTGCCCCTTCCCAGATCAAACCTCCGCGAGATGCCCCCATTTACCCTCACAAAAGCCTGTGGAGAGGCATATAGAGCTTTAATTGCCTCTAAAAATGGTGATGGGAAGCCCATTCTTTTAAGTACCAAAAACAGAAAATTCCAATTAATTTTGTCAAATACTTTTTCTGTGTCTAGACTCATTAGGCAGGTGGGAGTATGTTGTTTATTAATGATGTCAATTATATTTATGGTCCTTCTAACACCTTCAGGGGCCTGCCTGCCCTCTATAAAGCCTGTTTGATCTGGATGGATTAAGCCTGCAAGAAAGGAGTGGAGTCTTTTGGCTATTATGGCCATGAAGATTTTATAATAGAAACATAGAAACATAGAAGTTGACGGCAGATAAGGACCGCAAGGCCCATCCAGTCTGCCCATTTCTTTTTCTACCTTATAAATGTGCCATCGGCCTTTGCTCTGTCAGTGGCCTATCTATTCATAGTAATTTGTATTGCTCCCTTATGCCTATCCCATGCCTGTTTGAAGCCCTGCACTGTATTCATAGCCACCGCCTTGGTAAGCCATTCCATGCATCCACCACCCTTTCTGTGAAAAAATTTCCTCACATTCCCCTAATTGGCCCCCTCTAATCTCATGCTGTGTCCTCTTGTCCTTCTATTTTCTTATATTTAAACGTGTTAGACTCTTTCACCTTGTTAATGCCCTTAAGGTGTTTGAATGCCTTGATCATATCACCTCTCTCCCTCCTTTGCTCAAGAGTATACATATTGAGCTCTGTTAATCTGTCCTCATATGTCTTCTGATGCAGTCCCTGCACCATTTGGTTGCCCTTCTCTGGACTGCCTCAATTTGGTTAATGTCCTTGTGAAGGTGTGGCCTCCAATACTGCACATAGTACTCCAGATGGGGCCTAACCAGTGTCTTGTAAAGAGGATGATTATTACCTCCTCTTCCGGACTTGGATACCCTACTAATACACCTAACACCTCCCTAGCCTTACCTACTGCTTTGGGGTCTGCTTGGATGATTTCAGGTCATCAGTGATGATGATGCCCAAGTCTCTTTCTTCCTTTGTGACTGCTAGCAACTCCTCCCAGCCTATAGGTGCTTCAGGGTTTCTCTTCCTATGTGCATGATTTTGCACTTCTTTGCATTAAATCCCAGTTGCCACTCTTCTGACCATTTTGCTAGTTTATCCAGATCTCTTCTCATTCTGCCCACCCATCTGGATCATCTACTCTGTTGCAGATCTTGGTGTCATCTGCAAACAGACAAGCCTTACCCTCTAGTCCATCTCCAAGGTCACTAATGAAGATGTTGAAGAGGACTGGCCCCATAACTGATCCCTGAGGTACCCCACTTGTGACTTGCTTCTCTTCTGACTGTATACCATTTACCACCACTCTCTGTTTTCTGCCCGTCAACCAGTTTGCCACCCAGTTGACCAACTTCTGACCCACCCTAAGCCTATCCTGCTTATTTATCAATCTTCTATGTGGAACAGTGTCAAAAGCTTTGCTGAAGTCAAGGTAGGTGACATCAACTGCTCCCCCTTGGTCCATCACTCTGGTTACCCAGTCAAAGAAATCTGTGAGATTAGTTTGACAGGACCTTCCTTTTGTAAACCCATGCTGTCTTGGATCCTGTGCCCCTATGGATTCCAGGTGTTGCACTATCCTTTCCTTAAGGAGTGCCTCCATAATCTTGCCCACTACTGAGGTAAGACTGACTGGTCTGTAATTCCCCGCCTCCTCCCTGCTACCACTCTTGTGGAGCGGGATGACATGAGCCCTTCTCCAGTCTTCTGGGACCTCTCCTGTGCTCAGAGACTCACTAAACAGTTCTGCTAATGGCTCTGCTAGTTCCACCTTTAGCTCCTTAAGTACCCTGGGATGTATGCCATCAGGTCCCATTGCCTTATCCACCCTGAGCTTAGCAAGCTCTTGTAGGACCCTTTCTTTTGTGAAGGGAGTAGTGCTCACCTCCCTCCCCCTGTGTCCATGATGTTGAGCGTGGGCCCTGCCCTACCTTCTCTTCAGTAAATACTGAGCAAAGTATCTATTTAGGATAGATGCTTTTACGTGTCCTCCTCCTCACATGCTCCCTTTTCTCCATTAAGCTTAGCAATACCCCCTCTGGACTTTCTCCTTTCACTAATGTATCTATAGAAAGTCTTGTCACCTTCTTTTACTGTTCGTGTTAGTGTTTCCTCAGTTTGGGACTTTGCCTGCCTTACTGCCTTCCCTGCTTCCCTTAGGGCAGTTTGGTATGCCTCCCTATCTTCATCCCGCTGTGTTCCCTTATATTTCCTGAAGGCCAGCCTTTTGGCTCTGACCTTTCTGCTACTGTATTTGAGAACCAAAGTGGTTTCCTTCTTCTTTTGCACTTCCTTTTCTGTCTAACACAATGGGATGTTGCTTCAAGTACTGCATCCTTAATGCTTGCCCACCTTGCCTGTACCCCCCACCTGTGTTTCTTTTTGCCAGGGCTAGCTTAACTCTGTTGGCCATCTTATCAAAGTCAGCTCCTCTGAAGTCCCATATTTTTGCCTTGGAATGGGATGATTTAGATGTAGTAGCCAAATTGAACCATACCATGTGATGGTCACTGGCTCCCAGGTGACCTTCTACCTGGAGATCTGAGATCCCTTCCTTGTTAGTCAGTACTAACAAGGAATGTAATCTACATTAAGAGGTGAGATTGGTCTATACGAACCACAATCCTTCAAATCTTTACCTTCTTTTGGGATCACAGTTATGGTAGTGTAGTTCCATGAGGGAGGGACCGCCTCACCCTCCAGCCAAACCTGGTTATAAACCATTTTAATATAGGAGCTATATCTACTACAAACATTTTATATAGTTCTCCTCCAAACCCATCTGGGCCTACCTTGAGGTCCCCAACCGTGTTTAGGATCTCCTGGTGGGTGATTGGGCATTCCAGTATTTGCCTTTGGGTCTCTGTAAGCCTAGGCAACTTTAAAGCTTCTAAAAATTTCCAGGCTGCCCCTGGACACGGGTCTGGTTGGGGGTGATACAGTTGTTTGTAGTATGTAACTAATGTATCCGCTATTTGCTCCCACTTATGTGAGATGTGCCCTGTGGTCAGGTGTCAGAGACCTGTAACATGTGCCCGGGCGGACTGTTGCTTCAGTCGGTATGCTAGGAAGCAGGTGGCCTTTGGTCCCCCTTCATAGTAGGTCTGTTTTGTATATAACAGGGCTTTCTCAGTCTCTAGCAACTGCAGTCTCTGAAGTCTTAACTTGGGTTCCTTTATCTGGCTTTCTCTATTTCTACAAAATTTTAATTTCTGTTGCCCTTCTAAGGTTCTAAGTTCCTGATTTAACTGTTCTCTTTGTTTACCCTTTTCCCTCTTTTTATATGTAGCTATTGAAATCAGCCTCCCCCTGAGCATTGTTTTGACCGTGTCCCATAAAACTCGGGGTGTAGTATCTGGGCCATCGTTCAATTGAATGGCCTGTTTTATTGTTTCCCTAATCTCTTCTTTCACCTTCTTGTCCCTAAGCAGGCTGACATTTAACCTCCATTGCGTTGGTTTTTTAGGTAGCTGGAGATCAATCTCCGCATATATAGGCTTGCGGTCTGATAAACTTTGAACCCACCCATAGACTCAAACGCGATAGATCCTTCCATATATAAAAAACATCTAATCTCAAAAAAATGTTGTATCTTGGGGAATAGTATGTGTAGTCCCGAGCTAGTGGGTATTTTTCCCTCCATATGTCCATCAATCCCGTGTCCCTCATGAGCCTTTTCAGCGGTTTGGAAATCCTTCCATTAGGTGCCGGGACACTTGAAGTAGTATCCAGGGACCTGTTCATGACTACGTTCCAGTCCCCCCCCCTCTGCAATTACCACTCCCTTTGCCCTTTCTGCCAGTAACTTAAACAGTTCTGCAAAAAAATAGCTATAGATGAGCCTGGGGGAGCATACACATTTAATAACGTTACCCGTAGATCCTGGACCCATCCCACAAACAACACGTACTGAGGCCCTGCATCCACTATTACCTCCTCTTCTTCAAATGGGAGAGAAGCCGATAAAAGTATTGCAACACCCCTCTTTCTCCCATTCGTGAGGGACGCATGATAGACAGTCGGAAACTCCCGAGTTCTTAACTTTAGAGTTTCTTTAGGAGATAAATGTGTCTCCTGTAGGAATTGTATCTCACAGTTCTGATTTTTAAGGAAGTTTTGTAGTTGTTTTCTTTTAATAGGATGGTTTATACCATTAACATTATTAGATATTATTTTAGATTTAACCTAAGCCATATTTTAGGTTTTGGGCCTTTTCCAATGTTCTGCTCCCTTTCTTATTTTTAGTGTATTTAACCTTCACCTCCCCAGTCTTTACATCCTCTTTCTGCTTCAGAATTATTTTCTGTCCCTCCTTCTCCACTCTAGTGTCCGTATGCACTTGTCTACAGCAGTCTCTGTGCTATTCAAGATGTCTATTATGAAACAATAACTTGCTGGTTCTCAACCACCAACCAGCCTGTACATAAGTAAAAACGTATGTTACTCTATCCCCCCCAGTGGGAATACTGTCCTTTTAACAGTGTGTAACCAAACTCCATTAACATACAAACTACAACTTTCAAAACTTTGTGAATGAACATCTTTAAACAATTACAAAATATCCCTCCCTCTGCCCCCCTTTCATTATGCAATCCTCTTTTTTGATGTAAATATTGCAGAGGGAATGTGGTATGTCTTTCTTGAAAACCCAACTTCCTAGGTCAGTCCAGCCCCATACGGTTGGACTGGTCTGTGTCTCATTTGGGACACTTTGCCCTATATGATGTTGTGGGCTAAACCTTCTCAGAACGCCATTTCTGGGTCTCAACCTTAAGCTCAGAGGTAGTACTGACGTTAGCAGAGCCAGAAAGCAGAAGGTGGTCATTTCAGATTCCACTCTTTGAGCCATCCCTCCCCCAGCCCCTTGTTGAACACAATTCAGAGAGGTCCTCCTCTCCCAATCCATTTAACAGTAAGGCATTCTTCTTTTAATCCCCCACTGAAATGCAACAGGAGTGAGGACAGAAGCAGCAAAAAACTATGTCCTGCCAGCTGGCTGACTGCAAAGCTAAAATCGCTTTAAAGGAAAGCAAGGATTATTCCCCCCCTTCCCCCTCTCCCTTTTTCAAACTCTTGCAGAATGAAGGAAGGTTGCGACATCCAACTATATTGTGCTTTAATGTCCTTAAAATTTCTGCATCTTTTTTTGCCTTTCTCCATCACCCTGTTCAAGACATGCGAGGGAAGTAAAGAGATCCCCCCCATATCCCAGAGCCCTCCATAGCTCCGTAGCACCCCTCTCCAAGCCACCTCCCCCAGCAGCCAGAACCCCCCCACCTCCCTTAATTTGAGGCCCCCAGACTGGCTGCATGTCTGCTACTACTCGTACCTTCTATTGAGTCCCATTCAGCAAGTCCACCTCACCAAATACTCATACTGTGTTATAACCAGCAATCGTGTGATTCCTCTTTCAGTCTATGGTGGTTCTGTCCGACATGGGGGCCATCGTCTGGTCTTGTGCCTCTGTTGCAGTGACATCTTGTGAGGTGATCCCGGCCAGCTGCACCACAGAAACATAAGGCTTTAAGAGCTCAGTGATGTCTGCTCGGAGGTTGGTTGAATGTGGCTGGGAAGAACGTGTCAGCCCTTTGCGTGCCACCGACCAGGCTGAACGCCGGAGCTCTTTCTCTATTTGTTCTTTCTCCAGTCCAGGGACTGGTATTCTGATTTCTTCTAGGAAGCTTTTGGCTGCCAGCAGGTCTTCGAAGACTTTAGAGCCTTGCTTGGTTTCTACCCATAAGCGTGGAAACAGCATCTGTGCCTTTAAATTTTGGATCTGAGCTGCTTTAGAATCGCCACATGGTGCGATGTGCCTCCTGAACCCCACAGTATAATCATTATCTATCGTCTATACAATGAGTGGACCAAGCATAATTTTTTCAACCTCCACGCCTCTCTGAAGTGTTTCCTTTGAGTTGTAATTAGACATCTGTACCACGAAGGATCTTGGATGAGAGCCAGGACTCGGGCGCTGGGTGAGGGAGGCGGTCGCCCGATCCATGGATACATCAAATTCTGAAGGTAACTTTAGTAATTCCTCAATATCTTTGTAGGAAGGTATTAATGCCTGTAGTGCTCTCTTCAGCTCCTCAGGATGCCATAGATCCTGAGGTTTTGTCACCTGTTCCTTCCTTCAATATCGCCTATCTTGGCCTGTAATTCCTCTCCCTAGCCATCAAGAACAGCAGGAGGCAGTCGGCGTCCGCTTGCTCCACAACTGTTGTAAAGCCCAGCTCCAGTTTGTCTGTTCTGTGCTCTATTCTGCCGATGTCAGCTCTCAGCTCCATTAGTGAAGTATCTATCTTTTGTACAGTTCTGGCTGTCTGCATAATCGACGCTACTAATTGCGGGTACTCCTCGTCTGGCCCAGTCTCCATTGCCGTGTTGTCTTCATCTTCAGTAGGTCCTGGTGTTCTTGACATTTTTTTCTTCTCTCTGTAATAGGAGCTGTAATTTTTGGGCCGGGGTCTGTGCATTCCTGCTTGACTCTGCTTTCGATCTGGTCGTTTTTGCCGGCGACTGCATTTTTAAATGATTTAGATGCTGATTGATTCTATATTAGGCTGGGAGGCTCGCTAGTTTAAGCTGCCATTCAGGCTGCCGACGTCACTGGAAGTCCACTTTGTAGCCTTAAAAGAAATACTGATAAGACTGCAGATTTAGGTATGTTGGTATAGCTGTTGTAACATAGGAGTTATAGCCCACATTCTGGGATAGTAACCTGATTTTGCTCCATGGTGAACAGTGTTCATATTATTATTTTTGTGTCTACAGGAAAGTGTATGCAGTCTGAATATTCTTAACAAAGCAAGTAAATGGAGATCCTAGGTAGGCTGGCTGTTTCTTGTGTAGTTGAACAAAACTATGTAAAATGTGTATTATGTTTGGTTAAGGTGACATAGCAGATTAATTGTGGTTATATTTATGTTATAAATATAAGCTGAACAAAAATAACAAACAGAACCCCATGAACAAGCTTCAGAAACAGAGCAAAACATAGGGGGAATAAAATAAAAATTAATTGAAAAATGACCTGCAACGTCTATGCTTTGTGAAGACTTTTAAGGGCTTTACCCCACCCCCCCCCTCCAGTTTGAAGCTCTTTAAAGACCAGCCGGGAACTGAAGAAATGACGGTAAGCCTTATAATGGCAGTTAGTGGGGGGAGTTTCAACTTAGGTTGCTATCTCAGCCAGTTTTTGCAGTTTTGGTCCCAAATTTCAATATGTTCTTGACTTACTCATGAACACTGACACTGTCATTTCGCTAAGCTACTGAAAGGTGATTTACCGTCAGTGCAATGGAATCACCTTTTAGGACCAATTAATAAACGACAGTGCCACTGTTCATGAGGTAGGGTCCCAAAAAGCCCATGTTGCAAATTTTGTGAAAAACTCCCAAAATGACTCAAATTTCCAATATTGCCATTTTTTCCATACCCTCTTATGAACAGTACAGCTGTAATTTTTTTGCATCCTTCCCAAAATGTGTATTTGCACCTGTGGCGCAGAATGGCATGGCTGCTGTGCGAAATCAACTTTCAGGACAGATTAATGAAATCACAGTGCACTGTTCATGAGGGGAGGTCCCAAAAAGGCCATGTTGAAAATCTGGTGAAAATATTGCAAAAAATGACTGCGTTACGAGCATGCGTTGCACAGTTTCTACACACACTCATAACTTTGCCACTTTTTCATATTTTCACTCCAGATTTTCATCATTGCCATTTCTTCACACCTCCTCATGAAGAGTACAGCTGCCATTTTTCATATCCTGCCCGGAATGTGTTTTCACACTTGTGGCATTGGAATGCCACACTCACTGTGCAAACTCACCTTTTGGGATAGAGTAACAAAATTATACTGCCACTGTTCATGAGGTGGGGTGCCAAAAAGCCCATGTTGAAAATTTGGAGCAAAAATACCAACAAACACCCGAGGCATTGGGGTTTCCAACCATAACACCCACCCTGTACAGACTGACAGGCGTCAGGGGTGTGACTTGGGGTCGTTGTCCTTAATGCTCATGCCATTCCACCCCCACCCCCACCCTGCAGCCACTAACAGGCATCAAGGTGTGCCTTGGGGTCTTTCAGCCCTAACGTTCACCCCCTTCTCCTATACTGCACCCACCTCAGCTTATTTCCTTATGGAATGGAGTGAGCGTAAAGGTCAATGACATCATGGTATGCTGCGACACCTGTTGGTATCTGCAGGGTGGGGTGAGGTGGAATGGCATGAGTGTTATGGCTGACAACCCAAAGGCACACCCCAACGCATGTCAGTCTCTGTAGGGTGGGTGGGGTGGGGTTGGACGCATTTATACTTCACTGCCATTCCTATTATGCATCTCTAACTCTCAGATACTAATGCCAATGCCAGCAAGCAAACATTCGGCATTGACAGATGCTTGTCTTTGTGAAGCTTGTGACTGCTGCTAGGGCAGTTGTGGTTTGCTTATCGGTATCTGCCACAGTCCCCATCAAGTCTTTTAACTCTGAGTCATTAGATTCCAGCTTTTGCAATATCCGCTCAGTTTTTGAGTACATGGCCCACATGGACTTCAGTGTCGTATGTCAGTGCGACTCTGCTGATGCAGTTAGGTTGCTGGCACAGCACTACTTGTAGATTCCGTGGCCTTATTTGTACCAGGCCGCAGACCTTTCATCAGTTTGGACTGCATGTTCTGTGGTTGGACCATGTAGAGACAAATATCTTTCAACTCAGGAAACCATTATCTATTTTTCTGTGTAGGTTTTGTAGTTTGTTTTGCAGTTTTAAAAGTTTTATTTAATAAAACACATTTCAGTGGAGGAGAGATCTATCAGGTTGTTTCCTGCCTGGAAGATGACTCTCTAGCACCCTCCCCCATTTGACCTATTAAATGTATAAACAAAGTAGATTTTTTGTATGTTTTCCAATCTACCTATAACTCATGGGACAGAAAAGTGTGACTTTTTTTCCTGCGTGTCCTCTATGAATTAACCAAAAATGTCCTCAGGTCACAGCTTGTATTTTTGTATTGCATTTATTTGTTTTACCAGAAGGAGGTTGTATTGATCAATCTTCGTTTACAGTGATCTCCTGGATAAGATAACCATCGATACAACAAAAGGTACAGGAGTCAGATGTACAGAATTTAATCTTTGACTACTTACTGTATACTGAGCACAGGTAGAAGGTCATAACACAGAGCAATATATAGAGAACTTAAAAAAACATCCAAAGACATCAAAAGAGCAGTCTGCGTAATAACCCAGTTACAGAAATATTTCAAACCTGTTTCATGCATGGTTCACATTAATATGATAGTTTAAATCTTTGGTTGGTTAGTGTCCACTTATAAGGCAATATTGTCAGTTCCAGTGGAGGTGCTAAGGTCTTGGTCGACAGTAGAAAACTGAGCAGTAGACCCAAATGTGGTGCCTGACGTGTAGGGGTTTTCAGATGGATACAGGGGTCTGAATTTGTCACAGCATAAGACAGACAGGAAGCGAATCACACAGGCTGCAGCACTGGAAGCCAAGAGAACAACTAAGAAGGGAGGAAAAAAATATTACATTACTGCAGAATGATTATATAAGTTTGTGTAGCCATCACCTACAAGAAGAGAACAGTAAAACCGTAAACAATGAAATCCCAGCAAATGTGGTGCATTTTTTCTTTTTCATTTTTACCCATTTTACATTTGATATGCGCATGCACACCAAACATTTTGCTACAGTGAAAGGGGATAAGCAGGGTGTGTCACTGCTGAGCTCATTGCAGTTGAAAATAGCAGGGGCTTGGCCGTGTATGCCAGTGATCACCCACTCTCCAGTTGACCTCTCTCCCTACTTGGGGGGGGTGGAAACTTTGTGTATTTCAAAGGACCCAAAGCTGCTCCAATCAGAGGGCTTTGGTCCTTTGATTTGCATGAAGCTGGCCAGTCAGCAAGCAGCTGATTGGCTGTCAACACCAGCAGCCTTGTCTTTTAACACAGCAGCCTATCTTTGTTCCTGGCACCAGCACGAAGTTAGGCCACTGTTCCCAAGTTCAGCTAAATATGTTTTTAGGTAGTAGAAAGAAAGCTGAACTCAGGAACTTACTTTGTTTTTTGATATGAGGGCTAAAATGTACTTTAATCCCGCTCAGAAGTGGAGCCGGGATACTAGGTATGCATATATATGAATATGCTTACGTGCATGCCCAGTGTCCCGGTTCCACTTTTGGAATGTGATTACAGTGCTTTCAAGCCCTCATTCCAAAAAAGTGACTAGTTTCCTGAGTTCAGCTTTTTTTTCTTGTACTTAGAAACGTATGTAGCTAAACTCAGGTATTACAAAATATTTTTTGTAATGTAAGCGGAGCGGGGAGCCCACCCCACTACTGATTCTTTCTCCCCCTTCCCTCCCTGTGGCTCACCCACCCACCCTTTCCCATCTTTATCTATATAAGCGGAATGGGGTGCCACCTCTGCTACTAATTATTTTTCCACCTCCCACTCCAAGTGCCTTTCTCGCCCACCCACTCCTCCCATGTACGTATATATTTAATTTTTAGCAGAGCGGGGTGTCAACCCCTGCTACCACTTCTCTTGACACCCCCTCTCTCCAGGTCACCCACCAGTGTCCAGTCCCAGTGTCGGAAAGCATTCTGTTCCTCCATGTTTGTTTGTTTTTTAAGCCTGTAAAAATAAAACCTTCCCACTGATGCTCATTGTCGCAAGGTGCCTCCCCACCCACCCTCCCACTCAGCGCCCACCGCCCAACACTCCCTAAGCTCTTACTTACCCACCGGGGTCTGACGCTCATCTCTCTGGACTGCAGACACGACGTCCCTCTTCAATGCCGGACCGCAAACTGAGGAAATCAGGAATGTGGTTCAATGTATTTGAGGGGGTTTTGAACTTGGTGGCATAACTTGGACATTTCTGGATATTTTTGCACCAGATTTTCAACATACCTTCTTTGGGACCCTTCCTCATGAACAATTACAGTGACATTAGGCAAATCTGTCTCAAAAGGTGATTTTTGTGGTCGCTGTATGAAATCACCCTTCGGGCAGGAGTTGAACATTTTCTCTGCCTTTGTTCATGAGGTGGGGTCATAAAAAGGGTATATTGAAAATGTGGTGTAAAATATTTAAAGACACTGAAGTCATGAGCCTGTGTTGTAATTAGCAAATGCAGGCTCATAACTCGGGTAATTTTCAATATTTTGACCTCAAATTTTTAACATAGCCATTTTTTACAGCACCGCATGAATGTGTCAGCTGTTATTTTCAAATTTTGGCCAAAATGTGTTTTCATGCCTATGGTGCAGAATGATGTTTTGGTGGCATGGAATAACGTTTTGCCTGGGATTTAAAAATTGTCACCTACTGGGTTCATTACGTGAGATACTAAGAAGGCTATGCTGAAATAGGATAAAATGCCCAGGTTATGACTAAACGTTACACTAGTTCAGCGTTCACGCATAACTTCACTAATTTTCAATATTTTGACTCCACACTTTCAACGTACCCATTTTTCCACACCACCTCATAAACGTGATGTGTCATTTTCAAAATACTTGGCAAGATGTGTTTTTGCAGCTCTGGTGTGAGATGCCATTTTGGCCAATATACTATAGATGGCACATGTCATGTCTATAAGGCAAACCCTAAAGCAAGTCTCTTCAACATTTGTGGTCACAATTGAAAAAAAAAACAAAAAAAAAATTTGTTTAATATGTGTCAAATGTCCGGCATTGACAAATGCTTGTTTAAAACTGTTATCATATTTCCCATTATATGTTTCCAGTTAATACAGAAACTGTCGTCCAGAGCGGACAGCTGCAGTCCTTTTTTTTGTACCTTTTTCAGAAGATTGGCCGTGTGCTTGATATAGCCTTGTATTAGCCTACGTATTAATAATGGGGTTTGTAGTAGACCCCTTATACTTGTCTAGTGTCAGAACAGTTTATAGGCCGAAAGACAGAGAAGCACAAAGAGTTTCTGTCACAGGTAAGAAAGTGTAGAAGTCACAGGTACCAAATCTCACATGGGTAAACAGTCCTCCCTCACGTACCTACAGTAAGCACAGTAGCTAAGTTTCATATCAACAGTAATTAAAAGCAAGTCTTTTCGTCCTACTATTCGAATTGTTAAAGGGAACATAAACACTGTTGTTAGTATTTAATATAATTCATAATTTTCAAGTGTGAAATTTTTTTGTGTCATATGTTTATTGAGATTTTTAAATATACATCACACTTATATCCATAATATACCAATACTATACATGAGTTATAAAAGTAGTAAAAAGAACAGGAGTTAACTATATTAATCACATCATGTTTAGTGTCAGACATTTATAAGCCATTGTAGATCGTACAAATCAGCAGTCTTATATCATAACAAATGTTCTTGTAGGATCACCACAATTATAAAATGTGTCCAACTCATATGTTATATCAACTCTACTCCTATTTTAAGAAACAGAAGGATAGAAAGAAGAATAGCATTCATGGGCAAAGAATGAATGAAAAGCCCTATTGTTAGTAAATAACAGCGAACTAAAGATAAAAGATACAAGCCACTGAATGTACGATTACTAAAACCAATGATTGAAGGTAGTTTATGTCAGACATCACAGATCGTTCTAAATCTGTGTAGTAACATTAACCTTCACATTTCTTTATCCGGTTCTAGGTCCTAGCAAGCTACTGTGTAGGCCAGTCCCCACATTTCCCATCCAACCCCACCTTCTCACAGCATCATCGCCTCTCCCACTGCAAGGGTGTCTAAAAATGTACCCCAATCATTGAGAAATGTTTCCTCCCTGTCCCGTAATACATAAGTAAGACAGTCCATGACTTGAACTTGAATGGCTACTCTTTTCCACTGTTCTGTTGTTGGGATGGTATTCGTCACCCATAGATTCTGGATTCCCTGTCGGGCAACCATCAACAACACCCTCATCCACCTTTGGTAAAACACCCAGTTCCCTTCCTCGGTGTCATCCACCCTAAAGAGGAGTGACAAAGGGGACGAGACCACATGGCGGTCACTCATTGCAGATAGTTCTTGGGCAATGTCTCTCCAATATGGTGTCAGTCAAGGACATTTCCAATAATAGTAAAAAAAGGACCCCTGAGCTGCCCCACATTTGCCACATTTTGGAGATACTCCTGAATAAAACCTATGCACTACACTTGGTGGGTAGTACAAATGATGTATAAACTTGTACTGCATCTCTTTAAATTTATTGCAGAGGAATAGACCCATGTGGGAGCCTAACATCAAATCCCAGTCAGCCTCAGAAATTGAAATGCTGAGGTCCCTTTCCCACCACAGCCTAGCTTTAGAAGTATTGTTAGGAAACAGGATTCTGTCTTCTGCTGCATGGCCTATCAAGCCTTTCTTGGATTTTCTAGCTCCCAGAATTTCTCATTCTGCATCTCTCAAGGGGGAGTACTCCAAGGATTATCTATCTAGTTTTTGGTACTAATTTTGAATTTGAAAAAAAACTAAATAAATGGGAATGAGGCATACCCAAACCCACCTGAATCTCCTCAAATGAACTCATTCCAGTGTTAGTAACCAAATCCCCCAAACATCGTACTCCCTTCTCCTGCTATAGCACAAAGCCCACATCCTCCAGTGGGGCAAAAAGCCAGGGTTGCCCACAACTGGGATCAGGAGAGTGCTAGCCTGAGTGTCCCCCTTCCTCCTTTTAATCATCGACCATGCTTCTAGTACTGAAATGACCAATGGATTGGGATCCTCAAGCTGCCTGTATGCTTTAATACCTCCTTCAGCCAAATAAGCCAAGATTCTTCCTGAACAGCCTTCTTCTAAATTTAGCCAGTGGGCCGCACCTCCCCCATTAACCCATGTGCAAAAATCTATATTGCACCACTAAGTGGTAGCCCTCAATGTCTGGAAAAGCCACTCCACCCTTTTCTTTTGTCGCTTTGAGTTTTTGCAAACTGATTCTCGGCTTCTTGCCTTGGTAGATAAAATCTGAAAATCCTTTTTCCAGCTTTTTAAGATCCTTATTTGTAGAGTAATAGGGAACCCTCTGCATGGCATATAAAACCCAAGGTAAGACATCCATCTTAAGGAGGTTAATCCTACCAAGCCAAGCAATGGGGAGAGCTCGCCATTTAGCCATATCCTTTAGAATTTCTTCAAACAATGGTGTATAATTTCAAGCATATAGGTGTCTGATGTCGGGTCCAACTCTTACCCCCAGGTATGTGATATACTTATCAACTAACTTAAGACCCCACATATTCCTCGCTCCTCTTCCTTCCTCCGACTCAAGTATAACATTTCTTATTTTATGTAAATTCAGTTTATACCCCCAAAGAGAGGCAAATTGGACTATAATCTTTAATGAAGCAGGTATAGATTTTTTGGGTTGAGTGATGAAGAGGAGAATGCTGTCCACGTATAGAGTGGTAGTGTGCTGCCATCCCTCCTTACCCAGCACCCCCGAAATAACTGGGTCATTCCTTATCTTGATAGCCAGCAGCTCTATTGCAGTTGCAAAGAGCAGGGGGGAAAGGGGGCACTCCTGTTGCGTTCCTCTCCCAAGTCAGAATTCCTCGGAAGGTAAGCCATTAACTAAGACTCAGGCTACTAGGGTGTGATAGAGCACATTTACCAACTGTATAAACCCATCTCTGAAGCCAAACCTCTGAAGAGCTTTCCTCATGTAGGGCCATTCTTTCCCATCAGATGCTTTCTCTGTATTCATGGACAGGACACAAGCCCTACTAGGATGCTGAGAACCCCACCAGATCACATTCAACAATCTTCACATGCTATGATAAGACATTATCCCTTGCACAAACCCTGTCTGGTCAGGGTGGATAATGTATGGTAACACACCTTCCAACTGAAGAGTCAGAACTTTAGTCATAATTTTACAATCATAATTTAACAGGGAGATGGGTCTGTATGAGGAACAGTCCAATGGATCTTTACCTGGCTTGGGGAGCACACAGATGTTAGCCTTACAACAGGTTTTATGTAACCCCCTCTCCCCCGCTAGCTTCCTCCAGAAGATCCCTTAAAGGCCCCGCTAACTTGTCCCAGAGCTCTTTATAATATTTGGATCCAAATCCATCTGGGTCTCCCGCTTTTCCTTTCTGCAAAGTTCCTATGGGCTTAAGCACCTCCTCCTTAGTAACAGTAGCTCCCAGCATCTCCCTCTGTCAATCAATCAATCAATCAATCAAATCTTTATTTTACCAGGCGGAACACCATTGAGATGAACTCATTTTCGAAGTGGACCTGGATGAGGTTCACAAAGGTGCAACATAATACATTCAAGGATCCTCAATGACAGGCAGCATAGAGGTACATGTGATAAGGTACAGGGCATGGAAGGTATCCATGTCAGCATATAAGTTTATGCACTATACAGGCAGGTCAATTTACAATATAGGCAGATGCGATATATATCTATATAGAGAGAATATTACAGAATATACACAGTATATATACAGGATCTACACTATGTGTAGGCAATAATATAGAAAGGTAGGAAGGAAGGCCTCAGAGGGAGGGTATGAACATCAACTCCTGATGCAGCAAGATAAGACGAGACAGAGGTGTGGCCTGTAGAAGTTAGGGAAGGGGCCAAGGGCTTAAAGGTGAGAGAAAGGGGGATGACAGGGATAGACAGGGTGCAGGTGCAGATCTTATCGAGCCTTACTACCTTAAACTTGGCTACTATGTCATTGGCATAAGTAGCTGCATGTCTCTTTAAAAGACCTCAAAAACAAGTTTTTGAAGGACAGTGACACCAGGGTAGTGTGCTGAAGTATTTTTTGTGCATTATTTCAAAGAACAGGGAGGGCATGGCTTATTGCCGCTCTGCCAAAATACGTTCTGGCTTTAGGGATCAAAAGAGAATATAAGAGAGACTTCTTAATAGGCAGTTACCAGGATTGCAAACAGGCAGACAGTCCTTAATGTATTGTGGAAGCTTGTTAGTGATGGCGCTATATGTCCAGAACAATACATTTCTTTGTCTCCTAAGACTAAGTGAGCTTCAGCCTATGGAAATATAGAGAGTACAGTGATGGGTGGAATAGGGAGCATCGGTAACAAATCTAAGCACCCGTTGATATAGGGAGTCAAGTTTGGAAAGGGCTATGTTTGAGCCATGCCCATACAAGAAGTCAACATAGTCTAGGAGAGGCATGAACGCAATTTGTACTAACCTTTTTTTCCCTTCCTGAGTTAGAAAATGCCTAATTCTGAAGAAAATCCAAAGCCTCTGTTTTAGTTTTTTGGAGATTTCTTCTGTGTGGACTTTGAATGATAGTTTAAAGTCTATCCAAACTCCCAGGTATTTAAAGGATTCTACATAATCCAGAGGCTCAACAAGCAGAGTGAGAATTTGAGGGGCCATCGATGGGGTGCAGGGTTTGGAGGCATTAACTGATGGGGCAAAAAGCATGACGTTCATTTTCTTAGCATTTAAGAGGAGTTTTGAGTGCAAATTATTACATTTGATTTGGAGATTGTTTCATGCACGCTCCAGGGTGGGCCTGGCTATGTATAACACTGTATCGTCAGCAAATAGGTAAATGTTTGCTGACTTGATTCCTGAATTTAAGTATTTATATAAATGGCAAATAAGAATGGACCCTTGGGGCACACCTCTTGTGAGGGGCTTTTGTTGGGGAGAGGTTACCCCCTGCCTTGACCTGCTGGTAGCGGTCAGTGAGGTTGTTGGAAAACCATTTTAGGGCCAGATTGTTAACCCCAATGTTCCTTAGAGCAGCCAAAAGCAGAGTGTGATCCACCATATCAGAGGCTTTGCTGAGGTCAAGAAACAGGGCACATACATAGTTTCTGGCTTCCAGAGCATTCAACCACTCATTCATGACCTTAGCAAGTGCTGAGACAGTGCTATGACGGGCCCGAAAACCAGACTGGATTGGGTTTAGCAGGTCCGATTCCTTTAGGTACTGCCTAAGCTAGGAATTACCCACCTTTTTGAGTAACTTAGATAAAACAGGAAGCAGGGATATTGGACGATAGTTGTTTAGGTCACTAGAGTTGCCAGATTTAAAAAGTGGTATAACGTGGGCTGTTTTCCACATGGCAGGGAAGGGTACCTTGGGTGAGGAACATATTAAAAAGACTGGTGATTGGGGGAGAGACAAGACATAGTAGCCAGGTTTGAGGTGATAAGGCTCGATAAGATCTGCACCTGCACTCTTCCTAGCATCCAGCTGAAGTAGGAGGTCCTCCACTTGCTTCACAGAGACAGGGCCAAATGAGAAGGTTTTGCCTTGGATGGGTGAAACTAGGTTAGAGCAATCAGATTTCAGGTTACACAATTGTGCCTGAAGGTTATTGGCTGGTGAGGCATTGAAGGCTAAGCCTGCTGTGGCAAAATGGTTATTAAAAGGCCGGCCTGGTGGCGCAGAGGGTTGAGGCGCTGGATGCCACACCTCACGCCGAGCAGGTGACCTGGGTTCGGGAACAAGCCTGGGTCATCAGAGGTTGGCGTGGGGGGAGGGAGAGGATGCGAGTGGCTGCCACCTGGCAGCCCTCTGCCTCGGGAGGGAGGAACAGGTTTCCTCAGAGCTTGGCCACCCCCTGGTGGAGGCTGGAGTGGCTGCATCACTCCAAGGACTGGTGATGCTAGGCTGAGGGAGGGTTGAAGAGACTGGCACTGGAGCTGTGATGTGCATGTGTGCCTTTACGCACATGCTACACCACTTCCAGGGTCTTGGGAGTAGGAGTCACCAGGGAGAAAATGGAGGAAGCATAGGGGGCCACTGAGGATAAAGCCTCCGGACTGACTCAGGGGATCTGCTGGGGCGTGCATGGTGCCATAAGATCCTGAAAGACCCTGAGACCGGTAGGGTTGGCAGATGATGAGGGTGACTTGCTGAAGGAGGATAAATAGAATTGAAAAAAAATAAATAAATAAAAATGGTTATTAAAGAGGTCAAGAATTTCCTGCTTGTTGGTGGAGGAGCCACCAGCAAAGATTTTAGGTGGGAACGGGCTAGCCAAGCTATGTTCTTATAGGTCCTTTAAAGTTTTCCAGAATTTAGATACACAACTGGATGAGGATTCAAGTTCAGAATGGCAATAGATGGATTTCTCAGCCCTAGTTAGTCTGGTGCACTGGTTTCTAGCAGCTGTGAAGGCTGCCCAATCTGCAGGCTGTTTGGTTTTTCTTGCCCTTTTCCAGAAAGTGTCCCTATGTAACAGTTCTGTTTTCAAGCTAGCAGTGAACCATGGCCATGATTTCTTCTTAGTATGGATTTTAACTAGAGGTGCATGTTAGTTAATAGTGCCAAGGATGATATTATGGAAGACTTTGTAAGTTTCGGCTACCGAAGAGGCCGAGTAGAAGTCCTGGAAGTTAGCATATAGGAGGTCAGATAGCTCTGTTTGCTTCTCTTAAGGATATGATTAGAGGAGGAGACAGCCTTAGGGGCAGTCCGCACACAGGCTGTAACACAGTGATCTTTAAGATCATTGAAGAAAACAACTGAATGAGACCAGAGATGGGATTTGTTGACTAAAGTGACGTCAAGCAATGTGCTATGATCCAGGTTTTTAAGTTGGGACTGGTAGCTTCTGTTATAAGTTTGGACAGCCCAAAGTTATTGCAAAGCTCTTTTAGAGGCATGGATGATGTGGAGAACCAATCCATATTGAGATCACCCATGATAGTAACCTCAGAGGACATGGAGCCTAGGACATTACATAAGTGTTACAGCACCTTGTTCCCTGTAGAAGGAGGCCGACAGTATCCAATGGTATAAATGGGAATTGGCAGGGCTAGTTGCACCTTTAGAGTAGTGCATTCAGATTCCAGAGGTACAGAGGTGGAATCAAGCTACAGAGGCTGTGAATTTGTCCTGAACATAAATAGCTACCCCTACCGCCCCTTGATAACCTGTCTGTCCTATGGACAGTGTACAAAGGGATGTTGATTTCATGGTCAAGAGTAGAAGGCCTCACCCAAGATTCTGTCACCACTACAATGTCAGGAGTGGTAAGGTTGAACCAAGTCTGTATAGCATCTAATTTCTTTAGCAAGCTAGAGGCATTTATGTGGATCAGGCTTAGTCTCTTTATCTAGAGTAGGGCAGAGGGAGCAGGAACAGGGAGGGGAGGACTGGGGTTAAGCTCGACATCGCCTGCACAAATAATCAGCA
The DNA here is from genome assembly GCA_016271365.2 of Neoceratodus forsteri. Classification (NCBI taxonomy): domain Eukaryota; kingdom Metazoa; phylum Chordata; order Ceratodontiformes; family Ceratodontidae; genus Neoceratodus; species Neoceratodus forsteri. The sequence goes on from CM057455.1 coordinate 504,728,180, forward strand.
ATAGGAGAAGTTTTATGAGTGTGTTTAATAAAAGCTTAAGCAGATGGGATCTGGCCCTTTTTGGGAGGTTGGAGTCAGTGAAAACAGGTGAGGAGAAATATGTGGTATGGGGACACAAAGTTGCATACAAAAGAGTCATAGTGGAGGAGGCACATATAATGGATGGGGAGTGAAAGGACCAGAAGTGCCTTACGTAGCTGGTGTAATACAAGGCAGTAGAGCAGCTAGGCATATAAGGTAGAGCAATAAGTGTTGGATTAGGTAAAAGGGTGAACGTAGGGGATAGAAGATGGGTATTATGTACCCAAAGTCTGTAAGAGGGGGCTGCAGAAACAGGTTCAGAATGTAGGTCATAGGTGAAGCGGAGCATGCCTGTTAGTCACCCCAACCAAAGAATTAGAGAATTAATTATAGTCCGGAGACAGTAGCACACAATGCACCAGGAACAAGGTGTGCGGAGCAAGGGAGTTATGGCTAGCGCAGTGGAGCAGAGGATACAGTTGTTAGGGCAGAGGAGAAGTACAAGTAGATAAAAGATGTAGAAAAATTGAGGGGACAGGATGGTACAATGGTAGGGTTGCCACCTTTAGAGTAGAAGGTCCAAGGTTCGAAGCCAGGTAGCGGAGAGAGAGATGAGAAAGCAGGGCAGAGGGAAGAAGAAGAGGCAGCAAAAGCAGTGGGAGGCAGGAGAAACTGAGAAGAAAAGTATAGGTAGAGGGAAGAAAAGTAAGTAAATATGGAAGTATAGCTGACTCAGTGCTGACCCCTGCTAGTCAGTAAGTATATAAAACAAATGAAAAAGTGGGGACTTACAATTTAGTCAGGGATGGGTCAAGTGATTGGTCACGTGACCTTATGGGCCTATAAACATAAAGCCGGAACAGGGTGGGGGGATGGGGCAGTTGACACTCAGCATCGATGGGCTACTCTAGTTCAAGCTGTGTAGCATCCTGTGTTGGTTGCTCCGTACTTTGCTGTGTGCTGGAAGCAGGCTCCTTGCATGGGATGGAAGCTCTGTTTGGGAGCAGGGTAAGAGGAGCCTGTAGATAAGAGAGACAAAAGGTCAGGTTATGTAAGGGGAGTGACCTTGGGAAACAAAGGCCGCCAAAGCTGGAAAGCCGGCAGAGGAGAGTAGCAAAATGGGGGAGGGAGGAGTCGAGTACTGCGCATGCACAGCTCAAGAGTGTGCCTACAGTGGGAGAGACAAGCATGAAAAAGTACAAAACTATGACAAATCAGGGTAGCTCTGCAAGCTACAATACCACAGTAGCTGTTAAAGAACATCTCCTCTAAACTGAATTAAGGTACTCTGTTCAAACTGTACAAAGTAAGGTGCCAGTAGATAGATTAAAGCAATTCAAAAAACTATCTGTAGCACTCTGCCGACCTCTGATCATCATTTAGAGTGGCGATATTTAGTCCTGTAAAAAATGTCTCAAGTGAGAGATCTGAACCCGTGCATTCCGCCTTATATAATTGCTCATAGGAGGCTTTAACGCAATTTCTAATTCAGGGGTCCTCCCACACTATTGTACCCTCTTTATCTCTAATACCAGTTATTCTTTTAGCAGTTTTGTTTCCTTTCATTAGACGCACCAAAAGTAGGCCCGGTTTATTTCCCCATTCATATATCCTCTGGCATGCAAATATTAACCTAGATTTAGCTTCCTCTGTCAGGCTAAGATTTAGGGCCTTCCTAGCAGTCATCAATTCCCGCAATGTCACCTTATCCTTTGCCCTTCTAGCTGTCTGCTCCAAGGTCCATTTTCTCTGTTCTAAATCTTGTATTTTCTGCTTTTTCTCCCGCTTTAATCTATCTGTATAACTTATAATTACCCCTCTCATAATAGCTTTCCCTGCCTACCAAAAAGTCTCAACTATTTCCACAGACTCCTGGTTTTTGCACAGCATAGAATTTCTATTGCTCTTTTAAGTAGTCCCGAAAATCCTTTTTCACCAATGAGTATGTGTGGAACCTCCATCCTCCCTGCCCCATGTCCTGTTTAAATAAATGGATGTCCATGAGGACCATGGCATGGTCTGATACCACAATTGGACAATGTTGCACATCCGTCACCCAGCCATAGATGTCTCTCTAAACATAAATATAATCTAGCCTGGACCATGAAGCATTTTAGGGGGGATAAAAGGTACATTCTCTAGCTCCAGTATTGGAGGTCTGCCACACATCAGTCTTATCTAGGTCTGACAATCCCAACTACCATTGCTGAATGGCTTTTGAAGCTCAGATCCTCTGCCTGGAATAATTCAGCTGGAGATCCGCAACACAATTAAAATCCCCTCCCATTATTAGATTAGGGAACTGTTCCTTAGTTAATACATCAATAATCCTCTGATAGAACATGGGACCATGACTGAGGGAGCATAGCTGCTACCAGATGTGATCTGTTTGTTGTAAACTTCCCTAGCCACAAAAATAAATCTGCCATCCGTAGGATCTTTAACTATCCAGTGAAGCAGGAATAGAACGTTCTTGTGAATTAAAATAGCAACTCCTCTTTTGTGGGAGTTGTAAGAGGATGTGTAGCATGCTCCCACCCAACCTCCGGCCAATTTACTGTGTTCCTTGGGGGTTAGATGGGTTTCTTGAAGCAACACCACCTGGGCCCCATTTGTTTAAGTGGCATCAAAATTTTGCACATTTAACAGGGGAAGCAAAACCCTTACCATTTCATGATATAACGTTCGAAGGCCTAGCCATCATAAAAGTAGGGTAAATGAGCCCTTAGGGACCAAATTACATTCCTGTAATGGATAAATGTTAGGGAATCTGGCACCAAAAGACCGGAGAAGATTAAGGTAGAGTATACATGCAAACAGCAAGTGTACTGTATAAAACAATGGCTTAACAGTTAGTATCAACCATCTAAGAACTAGAATATAAACAAGTCCCCCTTTTCCCCACCTCACACCAAGCCCAAGTACCCACAACATGTAGAGGACTGGCTGGGTTGTTAGTCTCCCAGCCTATCCTAGGTAGTGACCATATAGCAAACACATAACACAGCTAATGTACAGAAAAAAATCCCTCTCTATGTATCACCCCCTTCCTCCACATCACTTTTTTTTTTTTAATTATTCTTATTTATCCGCCTGCTGCGGCGAATACTGGCGGGGGCATCCAGCTGCTGACCCTGCCTGCCGGGAGAGCACTAGGCTCACTCACATGATGGGGGATCCGGCATGGCCGTCGCCAATCCGCTGTAGGGTCTCCCCATACCCTATCCAGCCAGACCAGCTCCAGACCCCTCAGTACAATTCCACACAAGTCCTCCCGGCGATGCAGGGTGCAGCCATCAGGCTTCATGGTCGCGTCCAGCCAGTTCCACTTTTTTCTCCCATTGGGAGCGCAGACGTGCAATAACGTCTGTGCATGAATGTTCTAACATCTGCCGCGCTCCTCCCCCAGTCACACCAGCACAAGCGGTACCCCTGGGTGTCCCCAGGAGTCGCCACAGCTCGGTGTGGATTCCCTAGCTCTCCCCAGGACTAGGAGAGCTGTCTCCCGATGCTCAATCCTAGTCCTCCCCTGCCAACCCCTGACAACCCAGGCTTATTCCTGAACCCGGGCCACTGGCATAGCGCGAGATGTGGCATCCAGCGCCTCAACCCTCAGCGCCTCTGGGCTGGTCCCTCCACATCACTTTTAATTCAATTTACCTTTCCTTAACATGCATACTCCTCAAAAAAAAAAAAAAAAAAGGAGCAAAGGAGCATACAGAAATCAAAATGACATTATACCACTATTGTGGAGCTCTAAAATGCAGCTCCTACGACATTAATTAAGCTTTCATTCCAAGAGCAAGCCCTGTCCCCCTAGGAAGGAGATCTAAAAGGGCTCCTACTCAATGAACCCCAACCGGTCTCAAGGAGCACCACACGGTGCTGGATCCCCCCACAGCATGAAGCACAGCAGAGCCCCCTATCCCCACCCTCAGCTCATCTCACACTGGGGACCGCCTCTCCCCCAGTGATCAAGAATAGTGAGCTTATAAGCCAAATTCTGCTCCATCACCCAAAGTGACTCCCCAACCCCAAGCCCCAGCCCCGCACAAGAGGGAATAGCAGGAGCAAAAGCAGGAAATGGCCCACCCGGGCTCCTTATCTCCTTACCTCAGACAGACTTAATTTATTCCCTAAAGGCCCCTCCACCCCCCAATCCCCCATCAAGTAGGAACAGTCTTTAAGAAAAGTTTTTTCAGGACCCTGGGCTGAGCAAGAGAAATGGCCAGTGCTATCATTTACACACTCAGGCCCCCCAATGACCTACCCAAAGTCCACTGAGTCTCAGGCCACAAAGATTCCATGCATCCTCAGCCAGTTTCTTCATTTCTCCATGTAGCTTCCTTAAAGTTCTAATCTCAGAACCAGAAGTATCAGTCCTCATTCAGGCCATCATACCTCAGAGGAATCTATGAGGCAGTGGGGCTGGCTATTATCCACTTATTTATTTTAGCAAAGTCCAATAGAGTAAATAGTACAGTGCTCACTAGTAATAAAACATTTTTAAATTACAGAATTTCACTGTTCGCTGATGACACAAAGCTCTGTAACAGAGTAGACACACCAGAGGGTGTAGACAGAATGAGAAGGGACCTGCAGAAACTTGAAGAATGGTCAGGGGTTTGGCAGTTGAAATTCAGTGCAAAGAAGTGCAAGATAATGCATATGGGGCACAAAAACCCTGGCACAATATATCAGTTGGGGGGTGAGGATATAGCATGCACCAAGTAGGAAAGGGATCTTGGAGTTATCATCTCTGATGACCTCAAGGCAGGAAACAGTGTGACAAGGCAGCGAGGTAAGACAAATAGGATGCTGGGATGCATAGGCAGGGGCATCACCAGCAGGAAAAGGGAGGTCATAATTCCACTATACAAGACACTAGTGAGGCCGCACCTGGGTACACTGTGCAGTTCTGGAGACCTTACCTACGTAAGGACATAGACAGGGTTGAGAAGGTTCAGAGGAGGGCAACAAAGATGGTGCATGGATTGCATCACAAGTCCTATGAGGACAGGTTGAAGGCACTGAACATGTACTCCCTGGAGGAGAGGAGGGAGAGAGGGGATATGATAGAGACATACAAGTATCTTACAGGAAGGAACAGGGTGCAGGAATGCACTATTTTTAAGCGAAAAAGATGTTCCAGGACTAGAGGGCATGGGATGAAGTTGGAGGGAGGACGATTCAGAGGAAACATGAGGAAGAATTTCTTCACAGAACGGGTGGTGGACAAGTGGAACACCCTGCCAGAGGAAGTGGTGGGGGCTGAAACAATCATGGGATTTAAGAATGCATGGGATAGACATAAAGGAATTTTGGAGGTCAGGGGTAAGAGGCAACAGACTTCCTGGAAAACATAAACTGAACTTACAAACTTAAATGGGCAGACTGGGTGGGCCATAGGCCCTTATCTGCCGACACTGTCTATGTATCTATGTATGTATCTATGTACATTATCATTAAATAAAGTGACACAAGCATGACACAAGCACTAAGCACGTGAATTGCAAAGCTCACTACATTACAAATTATGAAATGGGTACTAAGAATCTCGGTTCCTGATTGGTCGAGAGCTGCTTTCAGCTGGGCCGTTATCTTGGTTCAACAGCCCAGCTGAAAGTAGCTCCCTGCAAACAGGACCCAGCACCCACTCTGAGAACCTTCCCCGCTGACTGCACTCCTCATCTTTGCAGCTCACAATAATGGCTCCTGCTCACCCCATTAACTTGAGATGTACCTGCTATGTCTTTCAACTGCCACTTCCCAGCTGAAAGTAGCTCCCTGCAAACAGGACCCAGCACCCACTCTGAGAACCTTTCCCGCTGACTGCACTCCTCATCTTTGCAGCTCACAGTAATGGCTCCTGCTCACCCCGTTAACTTGAGATGTACCTGCTATGTCTTTCAACTGCCACTTCCCAGCTGCTCCCTTGCTCTGTATTCACTCCGAAGTTCACAAAGCATCTTTGTCCCCCAATTTGCCACTGACTGCAGTGTTTTTTTAAAATACCCAGCAGGACAGCGAGTGGGCAGGCACTACTTTTTGTCTTTTTACTTAATTGCTTATAGTTCTAATGTTGCAGTAATTTAAAAGAGACAAAAAAATATGTTTTTTTTTTAATTTACTGACACTCTTTGGACCCATTTCATAATCTCAGTAAGGGACTCGGGGGGCATTATGGTGGGATAACGTCTCTTCTTGGGTGGTGGAAGCACTCAGCTTCACCTCGTGCTTCAATCCACCTCAGGTGGGCTGTTATCCCACCGTATCCCCACACCAGGCACTTGGGTTAAATCCCAATACTGACACTGTTGTGCAGCATGAGGGGGGTGCTGCACTCCTGAGGTGCCGTCTTTCGGATGAGACGTTAAACCGAGGTCTCATCTGATTGTTCTGGTGGTAGTTCAGGTGGATGTTAAAGATCCCATGGCACTTCTCGAAAAGAGTAGAGAAAGATTTTATTAAAACAAAAACAAACATTATACACAAACTGTTCAAATCTTTTTACAATATATTACATAAATTAACCTATAACAGTAATATTTTTCCACAATTCTTTTGTTGTTTCCTCCCCAAAACCTTACATTCTTCTTGATATATATTATCAATTCCACCCTGAAACTTAAAAAATTAATCTTGCACTGTTAATTTCTTATTTTGTAGAAATCTTAGATGTGTCTTTTGCCATATGACCCACTTTGACTGCTAGAATAACATGAACTGTATTTTTACTCAGATCCCCCCATTCTTTTGTTAACTGTCCATAAATCAAGCTATCATAGGTGATATTCTTAAAAATTTGCATACCCCAATAATTTGCTACCATCTCCCAAAAAGCCTTAATAAAGGTACAATCAAAAAATAAATGAAATGTACTTACCTCCTGTGTTCCACAGTCCCTTTCCCCACAAATTAATTCCTCTATTTTTTTTATGCTTATGATTTCCACGTACATTTAATTTCTCATGGCCGCACATCCATATAGTCGCTCTCATTTTCCTCGGTATTCATTTTTCCAAGGTTAATTCCAAAATCCTCTGCACATTTATCCCTCAACCTTAAACACGGGCTTTTCCCAAAACTTTTTCTCCATTATTTGTTTATACATCTGCTTCCTACTATTAGTAATTAAGGCAGCTACCATAAACCCCCACTGGTTTAAATATTTCCTTCCCACCTCCATATAACCAGGTCAACTTTTACCCCTGCTATATTTCCCTTTTTCCCAATATTTTTAATCAAAGATGCACTCCATTTCTCTGTCAACCATATCCATTCCTTCCCTTCTCCCTTTATAATGGGAACAAGATTTGTATATACAAACTAAAAAAAAAACACAGGATTTATCATATTCAACCCCCCCATCTTTAATTGTTCTATATGTTATTCCCCTTTTAACTGGATTCAACTTACTCCCCCACAGTAATTGGAAAAAAAAAGACTCATTATTTTAGATTGCATTTGTTCTGGTACTGGAAAAATATATGCTAAAAACAGAAATATTGGAAGTATAAAGTTTTTCAATAAATCATTTTTTCTCTTGTCATACTCCACTGCCTCCATCTTTGTACCTTTGAATGTACAATATCATATTTTTCTTCCCAGTTCCATTGAATCTCTTCTTGCCCTCCAAAGTAAATCCCTAACACTTTAATGCCTCCTGTTATTATATCTAATTCCCCTTTCTTTTCCCTCTCCACGTTACCTATTGGATAGATTTTACTTTTTTCCTTATTTATCATGATCCCACTGTATTCACTAAAACTTTCTACTATTGTTAGCATTTTATTACCTGACATTTGATCTTTGATTAATATTGTGCAGTCATCTGCATACACACTTGTTTTGTTGATTTTTTTTAATTCTGCCAAATCATACTTTTTCTGTCTCTTCTTCTATTTTCCTCAAAATGGGATCCAGGCAAAAAACATATGATAGCAGGCTTAATGGGCACCCCTGCCTTACCCAATTTCTAATATACATTTTAGTCCCTAGATGCTCATTAACCATAGGACAAATCTGTGCATATTGATATAGTACTTTGATTAAATCAATTAACTGTTTAGGAATATGAAATCTACCCAAGGTGTTCCATACATACTGATGTTTAACTACATCAAACGCCATTTCCTAATCTATAACATATAAATAACCTTGCAATTCTTCCTCCTGTCCCTTTGCTATTACCTCTGTTTAATATACATTCAATTTTGTTGTATATTCCATCCTGGAATTGCCATGTCTGGGTATGTAATATTAAATTATCCGTAAATGTTCTGAGTCTTATATTTATTATTTTAGCTAAAATCTTGTAGTCTGATGTTAAAAGGCTAATAGGTCTCCAGTTTTTAAGTTTAGCTTTCTCCCCTTTTTATGCAAAAACAATGGTAATGCTAACTTTCATGCTATCTGCTACTGTGTCTCCATTCATTATCCCATTACATATTCTTGTAAGTATGGGTACTAGTTGTTCTGCAAACTTTTTATAAAATATATTAGGAATATCATCTATTTGTTAAGGTCTTACTTGCTTCTGCCACTTCTCTAATCTGTTTGTTTATAGCTTCTACCTCTTCTGCCTCTAGCTTTGGGATTTTAGTAGTAAACAAATCCTCTCTCACCCTCCCCTTGTTGATACTTTTGACTTTAAAAACTCTTGTATAATACATTTAATATTTCTTATATCTGAATAAACTTTTCCCTTTCCATCCTGTAATTCGTACATTACTCTACTTGACACTCTCTCTCTTTACTGCTATCATAGGGATTTGTATAGTACTTTGTGCCCTGAGTGTCACTGTTTTGTGCCATAATTAACGCTTTAACTTTCTTCAGCTGATATTCTTTCATCTGTGTCTTAATTCTTTCAATTTGTTTAGATTCGTCCACTTTCTCTTTTGCCTGTCTATTCATCAGTTTATAAAGTTTGGCCCTTAAAGATAAATATTTTTCATATCTGTTGACTCACATTTTTGACTTTCTTCGATTAATAATTGTTTGGTCTCCCCTTTGATATCTTCCCACCATTCTGACATGCTTTCATATAAATCTACCACTGTTAACTTATTTTCTAATATTTCCTTTTTTTCCTGTATACACCTTTTTTTCCTGTAATTTAGCAGTCTTCATTCTCCAAAATCCTTTACCACATTTCATTCTGTTTTCTAGATTTATTTCAGTTTCTACAGCTATATGATCTGAGGATTCCACTGGTATACTTTTAATATTACAGACCTTAATTCTTTTTTGTATCATCCAAAAATCTATTCATGTGAGCCCCTAAAATAGGTATGCTCCCATTTCTTCCCTTTTATCTTGTACCCATCCTTCACCCTTACCTTCTCTAATATTGTTTTAAGATGTACTGTGTCACAATAAATCTTTGATGTAGCCCTCCCCAATCACTTTTAGATAACCCACAATTAAAATCTCCCCCCAAAACTATCAATTTTGATGTATGCAAAAAATGTTCTATTTGATCCATTATGTTATTTCATTCTTTTTTTGCCTTGGATTGTATATCACAATAATTCTGACAAAATTATGCTTGATAATCTGATCTATAATCAAAGCTCTACCAGGAACAAGATCTATAACCTTTAAAATTTTACTTTCCAGGGATATAAAAGCCACCCCCACCCATGTACACCTTCCAATACCAATGGACCATAACGATGACCACCCAGATCCAATTTTTTTGAGTTTGGTTTATTTCTTCATTTGTGTGCAACCTTGTGTCTTAGAACACGTATATATCATTCTTAAGATCACTTAAAATGTTAAAGACAGTCTGTCTTTTATGCTTATTCTTAATACTGTTAGTACTATGGGTAATACATTTCGGACTCCCCATGTTATTGTTTGTGTTATATGTAGATCAACATTCTCCTTTAGATTTTTTTTTATACTTGAGTATCTGTTGTCTCTCCTTCATCTTCCTCCTCATCCTCTGAAAGGCCTGTATTAGTTCCCTCAGAAACCCTGTCCATCGTGGACCACTCCTTGTCTTGCAATAACGTATATCGGTTTGATAATTCTACCCCTTCTCAATCGTTTTCACAAGGAATCGTTTGTCTCAAAGAGATTCTGCTTTTGTTTTTTTAACTAGTAACCACTGTGTAACTTCCTTCAGTTTTTGCATTTTTTGTTTGTCCTTTTATTTCCTTTTGCTTCTCTCCCTTCATCATCACAGGCTATGATTCTTTTTCCTTATTTTCTGATTCTTTCAGATTCTGTCTCCCTTCCATCTCTTCTTCAAAAGCCTCCAGAACAACCTTATCGTGTTTATTTTTTTCTTTCTGGGCCACCACTAAATAAACATCCTGTTCAGCCCTTTCCCTTGTATCCGTGCTATTGTGAGAGGCTCATGGGCGTTTGGAGAAGGAATGCCCCCCTCCTCACTTAGACTACATTTGATTTTATTCTTACACTCGGTCCCAAAGTGCCCCACCATCCCACACAGACCACACTTTGTTTTCCCATATACATTACTCAGGTGGCCTCTCTCTCCACACCTGTAACAGGCCCGGGTTTGTCCCGAATAGAACATGATTCCTCTATTCTGTCCCCCAAAAAAAAGCAATTTGGAAGGTGCATTACTTCCTCATCCACTTGTTTGAGAGTTATTTTATATTTCCACCGTCCCCCGTCCATAAGCAGTTTTCATCCAAAATAGGTTCAGGTCCATGCATGGTTGCCCTCTGCTTTATCCAAAAATTAATATCCATCACATTCATGCCCTTGTTTCTAAATAGTACAGTCATAATCTTAAAGGCAGGTTTTGTTAGTGGAATAGCCATAAAATATCTCCATATTTCTGTGTTTTTCAACTGATGATACAGTTTCCAGAAGTGATCTAAACCCCCTGCAAGTTTAAAACTAACATCAAACTCTGTGCTTCCAGGAACATGTATAAGGGCCTATATTTCATAGGGATAGAATTTCATGTTTGTCATTATAGTTGTTTCCCAATAAACAGTCCAGTACTTCTTCTGTAGGCCCTCTAAACCTTAAGCATACTGCATTGTGTCTCTTGGCCTGCTGTGCTTTCTCTTCTTTGGGGAACAGTTTTTCCTGGGTATTTCCTTCCCAAGACCTTTTCTTTCTGGCCTTCTTCCTCATTATGCATTTCATTCTCAGTTAAAATGGCTTTTTGTTCTAGTCCCATAGATGTTTCATTGCTATTGTTATCACTGTCTGATATTTTTTTTTGCTTGTCTTCCTCTGAAGTTGTATCTCCTGGTTTTAAAAAATCAACATTCTCCTTATCTCCCTCAGGCATTTCTTTTGTTTGCTGTTGTTCTAACATTTCAGTAGCTTTTGATGTACTGGTCCTGTTTGGGTCCCACCCCGACCCATCTTCTTTCCTCTTCCATCCTGCATCTAGCAAGGCCTTGGTTACCCAATCAGGAGTATCCGTAAAATCTCTAAATGTTTCTACTTCTGAATCTACCCTTTCCATTTCTGTTTCTTGCTGTCCCTCTAAATTGCCTTTATTTTCTATATTTTCTTCCAGGTTTTTACTTTTTGTTTCCTCCTTAATCTCTTCAGTTGCCATTTGAGTTGTATCTTTATTTTCTGCCACCTTTCTTAGGCCAAGCCAGTTTCTACCTATTTTAACCTTTTCTCTCCGGGCTGATAGTTTGCTCGCTTGTTTGACAGAACCTGTGGGAGTGGCTCGCTTTGATGTTGCCATGTCATCCATACTCTGCTGAGCCTGACAGGAATCCGGCCTTGCCACCTTACTACTTTTCAGCAACATTTTCTGGCCTTTTTTTTTTGCAATCCTCTGTCATTTTATTCTTAAGCTGAAATTCTTTAGAAATGACGTTTGTACTCACAGAAATATCTTCATCTCCTTCCGTCTCCATGGAAGAAGTTTTCCGTTCAGTCTCTTCATTTCTCCACTCCATTTTTTCATGCCACTCAATCTCTTTCTCGGTCCATTTTGCTCTTATTTTCATTCTCCATCTCCTGGCCTGTAGTAGTATACAAGACTGGGGTTGAGGCCCGCTCCCCGGTCTCACACTTCCGTCATCACTCTCTCCAACAAAGACACTGCCACATCAACACTTCCTCCTCTTCTGCTGTCTGGCTCCAAACTGAGCTCCTCCACTTTGCTCACAGGAAGTCAATCCCCCTGCTGGCAGAGTAGGGGAATTTCCTGAGTGCCCTGGCCAAATTCCCCCCCCATTCACTAAAAATACCACCAACAGCTTAATCTGGTTCAAGTTCAGTTGGCATTCATCTGTATTCCCCTTCCCCAGTCATGCAAAATAGGCAGAATTTGTCTCGTGCACTTACCCGGTCAACAAAAACTAAAATAAAAATAAAATAAAACTTCCCCCCTATCATGCCATATTGCTTAATTATAGAATTAGTTAGAAATATTTGGCTTTCTGATTGGCTAAATAAGTATTGTGACCCATGTGTAAATCCCCAGTGAAAGTTCAGGAAGTGGGATGTGGAATATGAATGTAACCCCCTTTGGGGAGTATATAATATTTTGTCTGCTGTAGGGCTTTGGGAGTTATTTTGGCCTGGTGAAAAAAAATGGTTAATCCTTCTGCCACACAGCGGGACCTGCTGTGGGTCGGAAGGTCACTGCAGGTGCATGGGGTATTTAGCCATGAGTTTTTGGTGGGAAAGGGGAGTTGTCCCTGTGAGAGAGAGAAAGAGAGAGCCAGAGATGCTGGGAGGAGAGTGAAGGGGCCGGACTGGGGTGATTGACGACTCCAGCCCATGGGTGGCAGCTGGATGAACACAGGGAGAGGTAGGAGTGTCAGAGGAGCTCAGGGACGGAAGAGGATGACCTCAAGATAGTGCTAGCTATGGAGGGAATCACCACAGAGAGGGGGAGCTTAGAGAGGAGGTCTGCCAGCACATAAGGAGGCAGTGAAGGTCTCTTCAAAAAGCCCTGTAGTCCCAGAGAGAATGGAGTAGTGACAGAGCTCTGCAACTCTAAGGGATGTGTTGCCCACTGGTTTGGGGACAGTTGCCTTTGGACTTAAAGGAGTTATGCCCTGGAGGTTGAGAGGGAGCAAGTAGCCCCAAATTGTGCGGTCTGCCAGTTCCCAAGGTATACCTGTGGGACAGCCAGTGGGAGCACAAGTTAAAAGGCAGAGCAGAGGTGCCAGTGTTGTTCAAGGGATGCTTGAATCATGTCCAGTAGTGTAGGCTGCCAGCAGGAGAGAGAGAGATGCGGGGATGGTGATCTGTGCTGCCTAAAGACTGTGCGACCGTAGTGGTCCAGAATTAATCTGCCTGAAGACTGTGAGAGCACAACAGTCCAGGGAAAGCTGCTTAATCTGCAAGACCATATCAGCCTGAGATGTGCTGTGAACCCCCATGGATTGACTTTTGCTCCATGAAGTAATGTTTTTATGGTTCAAAAATGGATTCCACTGTTGGTTCAACCTTGCGTGGACTGCAGTTATTTAGTTGGAATACCAGTACAAGTTAACCTGCTTTTTTGAAGGCAGGTGCCAGAATGATGCCTGCACCTCACTGGACATAATGAACTACACCATACCATAAACCATTTTGGTAAGGTTTCTGATATGGGCACCATCCTCCCCACAGACTGCATTCCACCTCATACCCCTGGCGGGTGGAGGGGGGGCTACATGGACAAATCACATGCAGAATTCATGAGCCACTTCATCCACCCCTGATTTCCATCACAAACATGGCTGCCAGCTTTGCTGACTGAAAACCATCAACCAAACCTTAAAAAGTTGAACTCATAGTTCAAAAAAGAAGAAATAACTGAATGTTACTTACTCTCTTGATCCCTTCCATACACACACACAAACAAATTAAACAAATGAAAAACACTTCAGTTTTAGTTTGTGGTGTATCTTTAGTGAACATGAAAATCCCTCATCCTATCCTTACCAACCTGATAGGAAAATATCTTTTGCTGACCCTGCCATTGATATAGCTGATGCCCTGGCTCCAAATGAGGCCATCTGTTAGTGCTGGTGGGAGTGAGCAGTCTTCTGTGGAATTGAGCAGAACTTTCTTCTTATTCTATTTATTTTCTCTGTTCAGGCCGTCCCCTGTCTCACTGACCCCTTGCCCAGCCATGCCAGCCTGCTTCTCCTGAACTTACCTGCCTGATATGACCACAGCCCCCCCTCAAAACCATGGCAGGGAGTCCTCCTTGACCCACTGGACACAGATCCAGTTCAGGCAGTACCTGGGTAGGTGATGCAAGGCCTGTGAGGGACCGGTAGTCATCCTACCAGCCAGGATATTTTTTCACTGTTCCTTCTCTGCCCTGAGGAGAGGCATGCATTGACATCGGAGGTGACATTGTGCACTTCCGCACACGTCACATCTGATGCCTGCTGTTCCTCCACTCCCATGTTGTGGCTCCTATGTCCTTGGCCCCCCAGCCACCACTAGGGGCCAGGCATACCCCAAGTGCTGTGTCATCACCACCCCAAAGAGCAGTCCATTAGACACTCTTATCCCCCTCGCCAGCCCAGTGCTCCAACTTACTCCCAAACTCCGTCATCAGTTGAGCAGAACTTTGCATTCTTGTTTTCCATGGCATACATAAATTCTGGGCAAATTTCACTTATGGAATGTTACAGGGGCTATTTTCTCTTTACTGTAAGAATACTGTATATTTTAAAATTACTATAAAAAAACTCTTTTAATGTAAAACATTTCATTTACTTATTGTTAAATTTAGACCCCATTTATAATCTTAATAAAACACTCTAGAGTGAGCTTTGTTGCGGTATGGTGTCGGTTTTTGGGTGGCTGTAGGCCCTTGGCAATGCCTTACAATGCCCCCAATGCATACTGTTATAGCACAATGCATACCTGTTACATCTTACTGCTTAAATAAAGCTCAGCACATTACTGCACTTTTCTGCCATTCACTACACTGTTAGTGTGTGGATTACAGTAATGCTCATAGATTACTAGTACTACCATCTTCTAGTGAAGAAGTTATCCAAACTAGTTTGTTGTCACTGATCCAATTCAGAGAATCAAGGTTTACGAGTACTTATGAGTTCCAGAACCTAGTGACATCAGTTGAGCTGAAGTCTTTGAAGTATTTAATGCAGGGCTTCTGCTTTACTGATGCCACAGGGTTCTGAAACTTCCAGGTAATTAAAAATAATTTTTTGACAAGAATAATGAAACAATTGGAATATCTGAAAACAAACAGAATAGTACACAATTATTAAACAGACTTTACAGATGCCCAAGTATACAGTCGTATTCAAAAATGCAAACAACGTGGTTCATGTTCCCTTTCAGGCTGATTTGAGCAAACAGAATGTTTTTTTGTTTAAGCAAATTTTTGTGTATGCCTGAGCACCCCATATTCAACCTGGGGTATTCAAGGCCTCGACCCAGTGTGCTCATGACACAAAAAAAGGGGGCAGGGCTCTCTTTTGCTTTCTGGAACGGGCAATATCCAGTATGGTGACGTGGCTGCATGGGTGCTATAGGGGCTGCACTTGGACATAACACATACCACCATGTGCCCACCTGAGCCACTAGACCTCCAAGGAAGGATGTACTCATTCAGGAAAACCAGGGCTTTTTTTTTCCAAACGTGGAACATGAGAAAGAAGGGGAGTAGGTTGGGAAACTGCTAGGAATTGCAATGCCAGGTCATTGACATTTGAGTTTCCACTTAGGAACACCTGAATGTCACCAGTTGTGTGAGAATCTTGGCATATTTGCAGACGGCTGCATATGTGCACAGAAATTCTGTTTTTAGGGATTGTTCGCATATGCAAGCCAATCAAATACAGAAAAACTGCTGTCTGCATTTCTGATGTTTCAAATCAGTGAATGGGCTTATTGCCCAGTGGTAACAGCTGTCACTCAGTAGCAATGTAAGGTCAGGGTTTAAAATCCTCTCAACTGTGATGACTCTGGGGCCTGGCATTCCTTGGGGTTTGAACTTTCACATGATGCAATGTTGGTGTTGCCCTAATTGGCACCTATTTTGCAAGCATGGCTGTGTTAGTATTTTTTAGGTGCCTGGGCAGACAGTGCCAATGATAGGGAATTTGAACACTGTGACACCTAATTGTTCAGACTCTGAGAAATGTCAAGACACTGATTCACCATCGCTTCAGGGACATTTAAAGGGAAACATTCATGTACTGTTGCTGACATAGTTTGATATCCCATGAAGAGTCCTTTCAAATGAGGTATTGGGCTCACCTATAGCTGGATAACCTCTAGAGATATACAGTAGATGACTGAGTCTGGTAAATATCAGTACTACACTGCAGCCATTTTTAGAACATTGTGATGTCATCGAGGAATAAGTTGTGTTGACTCAGTGTAGTTAGGCATAGCTTGCTCCTTAATGACATCACAATTTTCTAAAAATGGCTGCAATGCAGTATTAATGTTAGCATTGTATCCATCTAGTTCATACGTGTTAGCATTCCTGCTTTTCAGTACTCCTGTATAGTCTGCTCACTTTATTGAATGTAATCAAATAGTATTATCTATATTGTGTACCAAATCTCTGTACTTTTATGGGCAGACTAGGTGGGCCAAGCGGTCCTTATCTGCATCAAATTCTATGTTTCTATGTTTCTGTATACTATCCTTATGTTCCCCTACACCCCAGGCCGCACCAGGAGATGAGCAACTTGTTGCTCAGTGTGCCTTCCTGGTGAAACATTTAACTAAATAAATAAATAAAAAAAATAAAAAAATGTTGAACAGATTCAGACAGCTATCTTTCTAGAGTGCTTCCCACTACAGATGAGCCCAATACCTTGTTTAAAATAACTTTTAATGGGCTCTAAAACTATGATGGCCCTTGGGTAGGAATGTGTCCCTTTAACCCTTACATTGCATTTCCTTACTTTTGTGACTTTAATCATCAACCCAAATAGATTATTTAATGTATTTTTTTTTTGCAATAAAGAAAACCTTAGTGGTGAAAAAGAATATTAGGACTGGGTATTACAACCTAGATCTTCTGTTTCACAGTCCTGTGCCCTAATCATTAGGCTCTGCTAGATTCTGGATGGCATTGTTGTGTTGAAACTTGTGTCTTGCACAAATGGACCCAGATCACTTTAACTATAAATGGTGGAAAGGAAAGAGAAATATATCTCAGACTAGGTATTGTGTACACAATCTATCTAGAGTGTTCACCTCTGAGATATGTTTCCCTTTTCTGTTTCCTTTCACAGCCAACATGATCTGGGTGTATATAAAGGAAAATTCCACACCTTAGATGTGGCCCCTGTCGATGATGCTCCCTCATTCAAGTACCTTGGGGTCTGGTTAGACTGACATCTAGACGTTTCACGGCATGTGGATGCCATCCACAGTAAACTCCACCCTAAACTCTGCACGTTTTACAGGAACAAAGGCTGCATCCCTCCTCCTGCTAGCTGATATATTATCCTTGAAATTATTCACTCCATTATTGACTATGGCGACATTATCTATAGTGCCAAGTCGAAGACCACCCTTGCTAGATTGGACCTCCTCTTTCACTCCTTCTGTCACTTTGCTTTGGACTGTCCACTCCACACTCACCATCACTCCTTATACTCCTCTCTCTTCCTCCTCTCCCTTGAAGCTAGACGCTTCACTTATTGTGCCTTCTTTATCTCAAAATTCTGGCTTACCTCCCTCCCTCCCCCTCTTACCTGACCTCTCTCCTCTTGCCCCCTCAACCTTCCTCGTGATCCCTTCACAACTCTAGTTGCTGTTCCTTTGCACTGCCTTCTAGGAAATCCCTCGCTAGCCAGGCTGCTTTCTCCTACTGCTTCCCCAAACTTTGAAATTCCCTCCAGCAACCATTCGCTCCTGTACTTTCCAACATTCTCTCTCCCTCCTTTTCCATGACTTCACCTCTCACTACTGCAATCTCACCTGATACTTGTCCCTTCTCTTCTTCTCAGTACCCTCGCCCCCTCTTTTCTCCTCCTTCTCCCCTGATCTAAACCTGTTCCCCCCTTTCTGTTTTTTCTTTTTTCCACTGTATAGCAGCTAGCCCCATGCTACCTCTGCACTTTGACCTGTATTTCCTTTAATCCTAATGGGGCAATCCCTCTGTTCTGTTCATTGCATAAATTGTCTATTGCTAATGCTTATTCCAGCGTATTGTCCAACTATGATTTCTACTTGTTTCTGCTTGTTATAATTGTTCATGTTTAGACTCAATGTATTGTATAATTTATTGCTGATTGTTTCTTGAACTCCTTCTCCCCCTTCCCCTCCCTCCAGGACTCATCTGGAAACAAGCTTTTGTTTGCTCAGTATATCTTTCCTGGTAAAATTTTTGAAACTAAAATAAATAAATAAAGGAAAATTACTGATCTGTAACTCTGGATCTTCTAGAGTATCTCCTTCATGGAGCAATTCTCATGTCTTAGAGCCAGAGGCACTAGGACCCTACAGGAATTGGAACTTTTGGTGCTGGCAACATCCGTGCACAGCAGTGACATATGCCACCATGCATGCATGCACCATCAGCATATAATGCATGGCCACAACTGCCTCAGTACCTTTTTTTGTGTTACCGAGGAGAGGGGGAGAGAGGAGGAGAGAGAGGGGAGAGAGGGGAGAGAGAGGGAGAGAGGGAGAGAGAGAGAGAGAGAGAGAGAGAGAGAGAGAGAGAGAGAGAGAGAGAGAGAGAGAGAGAGAGAGATAGATAACTGAATCAAAATTAACTTGAAATTTAAACAAATGTAAACATTATACCAAACACAAAAAAGGCAAAAGATAGCTTAACTGCTCCTATAATAGCCTATGCAATCCATACACTGTGATGAGTAAAAGGGAGCAGACAGACACGACATATACAAAGAATGCACATGAGTCCAAGGGATGGTTGGCAGGTGAGTGCTGCTTTACGTAGAAACATAGAAATTATCAGCAGATAAGGGCCACTATAGGCCCTTCCAGTCTGCCTGTAAGCCCTATACTTGTACGCAGCCTCTGACCCTATCTGGTCAGTGTTTTTTCATCACTCCCTCCCCAACTCAAGGTTCCCTTGTGCCTGTCTCAGGCATGTTTAAAACCCCCCACTATGCTTGTCCCACCACCTCTTGTGGCAGACTATTCCATGTGTTCACCACCCTCTCCGTGAAGAAATATTTTCTCACATTTCCTTTTAATCTAACCCCCCTTCAATTTCATACTGTGGCCCTTGTTCTTGTACTCCTTCTACACTGGAAGATGTCCCCCCCACCGCACCTTGTTTATGCCCTTGAGGTACTTGAAAGTTTCTATCATATCCCCCTACTCCCTTCTTTTCTTCAGTGAGTACATATTGAGGTCCTTTAGTCTCCACTCATATGTTTTGTGGTACAAGCCTTTCTGCAGGAGATCCTCTAAAAGACCAACAGTTATAGATAA
This sequence comes from Neoceratodus forsteri, assembly GCA_016271365.2. NCBI lineage: Eukaryota > Metazoa > Chordata > Ceratodontiformes > Ceratodontidae > Neoceratodus > Neoceratodus forsteri. The sequence goes on from CM057455.1 coordinate 504,747,578, forward strand.
GTAACTTTCTTATCGGGTTTTTTTGTTACTTTCTGTTTTTGTCCCCATTTCTCCTCACTAGCTGCTAGATCCCTCTTCCATCAACCCAAGCCATTTTGCCCTCTGTTGTGTCTTCCAATGGTCCAACCTGCCACCAGCCTCTTCTCAGTGTCCTCTCTGGAATCCTGATCCTGTGAGTGGATTCATACATGAATGGGGCAGGCACAAGGGTCTGATAAGGGCAGGAAGAGGTGGAAATAGGGAGGGGAAACGGGAAAAAGATGATCATTATGGTCATACTCATAGCAAGAATGTTATGTGGAGTTGGGCAGAGTAAGTGAGCTGGGACATTTTTCTACTGTCATGTTCTATGTTTCCATGTAACTCACAGCTTGTCCCCTGTAGGTGGGACCCCTGGCTCCCCAAGGCTGGAGGAGGATACGTCATTCGGCGGTCAAAATCTGGGAGGAGGAGGCACGGAAATAAACAGGAAGGTCTAACTGTGGCATGGGGTGGGGTGGCTTCATATTCCTCCAACTGCTGGGGTATTTTGTTCCTCATTAAGCACTCTGTTATCCCTCTTCACAGGGGCTGGGCCCCAGCCTACCTTCAGAACATCCTGTGTGGGTGTGTGATGCCTCTGTTTCAGTCACCAGGAGAGTGGATGCATGCTGACGTACTGTAAGATCCTTCCAGACAGCCACTCATGGCACAAACCCTGGTCATCTGGATGGCAAATGGTAGCTCTTGTACTGCTATGCTAGCCGTCCGGCAATGTTTTCTTCTAAGAGTCTCCATGGACTACTCATCCTTGGTTGTTTAGCAAGCAGTAAAGCAGTAAAGATCTTCCAGATAAAGGTGGTCTGTAAGACAACAGAGGCCTGATATTCAAATATGGGCAAACGTGGCATGCAAAGGTTTGTGCCACACTTGCCCTTGCACCCACCCCAGGGATTGCTGTATTCAGTCGGATAGCACACTAGCATTATCCGACTGAATATGGGGCCATGTTGGTGCAGTGTTTAGTGAAGTAGCACTGCCAAGACATGAACCTGACCTGTATGCAGCCCATAGGGAACTGTGCCCCCAGACCAGATAGTACCGGGAGCCCAAGGCATGATATTCAGTGGAAAAATGCAAATGAACCCATTGGGCATGCAAGGCACTAAAGGGCCATATGCATGGGCATTATGGACTCGTTTGCATGGGAAGTGGTGACAGGTTTGTGCCCATCCTGTGGCCACCTGCCACAATAGGCATGGTGGCTAGTGTCCCCCCCCAACCCTGAACGACCATCCCTTCAGTGCAAATGTCCTTCCCGGTGTCCAGTGGCACCCCTCACCCTCTGATCACCTGTCCCCATAATAGCCATGGATGCCCTGGTATCTAGTGGCACATACACCCTCTGATGACCCACCCTGTAATAATTTCATTCTCCCTTGTGTCTAGTGGCACCCCCACCCTCTGATCACCTGTCTCCCTAATAATCTAATTTCCTCTGGTGTCTAGTGGCACCCCCGCCCTCCAGTCACCCTCCAGTCACATGTTCCCACATTATTTTTGTTGTCACTGATGTTTAGTGGTACTCTGCACCTGCTGAACACCCATTCCCATACAACGTTTGTTGTCCCTGGTGTCTAGTGGTACCCCCTGCTGATCCTCCATGACTGTAAGTGTTGTGAATTCCCTGGTGTCCAGTGGCACCTCCCCCACCCACTGATTCCCCAGCCCATCAGGCTTAGTTGGTTCCTCACATCTAGTGTTACAGGGTGCACACATACAGTATGCAGTATACTGTACACATGCTTCCTGTCATCCCACATGGCAGTCAGCTGGGAGGTGAGAGGAGGGCTGTGCTGGTCACCATATTGAACCTTTGTGCAGCATAGTTTGCAGAGGTACTGGTAGTTGGTTAGGTGGTGCCTTGAAAGTGGCAGCAGCTGGTAGCCATCGAGGATTCTGGTGGGGGGGTACCAGGACGGGTGATCGTCGGGTGGGGGGTACCACTAGACAGCTGTGACAACACAAAGAGTACACGCACATGTGATGGGGGGTGTCACTAGACACTGGGGAAAACAATATTATTATGGAGACGTGCGATCACAGGGTAGGGGCTGCCACTAGACACCAGGGACAACAAAAAGAGTATGTGATGTGTGATTGGAGGGCCGGGGTGCCACTAGACATCAGGGACAACAGAAAGAGTGCAGGGACATTGGATTGGAGTGTAGGAGGTGCTACTAGACACCAGAGACAACAAAAGGAGTACCAGTATGTGTGATCAGAGGGTGGGGGTGCCACTAGACACCAGGGAAAACAAGATTATTATGGGAAAGGCCAATCAGAATGTGTGGGGTGCCACTGGACACCCAGGGCATTCACAACAATTGTAAGCACAAGGGATTGGAGGGTGGGGGTGCCTATGGACACTAGGGCATCCACTGATGCAATGATACAGGGTTCGAAGCGAGAGTGGCAGGTGGCTGCTGCACCACTGCCCACCAACAGGGCCTTGCTCCTTGTTAAGACAGGGTTTGCAAAGGAGGTAACTTGCACCTGTTTAGGTGGCATTTACTGCCTGTGCAAACCTCTGGATTTGCTGCTGTGCCTATGTGCAAGGGAGGACCTTCTCATTTGTATGGGCACAGCAGTAAGTTAGTGCCTGGCCACTAATGGGTTTCACCTTTGCTTTGGGGGTGTCTGAATATAAACCCTACACATGAATTGGGTGCAAAGCCTGGTTAGTGTGGGCTAATAGCCCCTTAGCACCCATGCTACTTTTGAATATCTAGCCTGAGGTCTTACAAGGAAAGCAAAACACTGTAGTACTGCCAACTCAAAATCTACATTTTCAGAGGAACAACGTAAGTTCACATGTGGTTGCCCATTTATATTGAGGGCCTGTCTGCCTACTAAGGACCAGGTTCAAAGGGACATCTGGCTTCTATGAAGGTATGGTTTTTGACTGAGCAGAAGGACCGAGTAGTAGTGTGTGATGCTTGTGCAACTTATACTTTGTCTTACACGCTAAGTCATTGCTACAGGAACTACCACCCTGTTGGGTTGCCATAAAGATGCAGGAACTCTCATGGAAAACCTGTTGAGGTGTCATGGGGAGGAGGTCCCCAAGACCAAATGTACCTTAGAAAAAAGGCCCAAACCCAAAGAAAGAAGGGCACCACAGGAAGGGAAGATAGTGGTAACAAAACATCTGAATGTCCAAAGGACACTTGGCCATGCACAGCCTCAAAACCAAAGGCACATTAGGGAAGAAGGCCCATCAACAAGGAGAAAGAGGCACCACAGGAGGATGAGGGGAAGATTGTGGCAACAAAAAATCTGAGCATCAAAGGGGTGCATAGGCATGCATTGTTTATGTACCTCTCAGTGGGACATGGCAAGTGTTGTACACTGCTGCTCTATACTACAGGCTGAAACCTTTGAATTCCAAGGGATGTCAGGCGCCTATGAAAGTATGGTTTAGGACTAAGCAATAGTGTGTGATGCTTCTGCAAATTGTTGCACTTTGACTTATGCTGTTTTTGCCCCCTACTACAAGAACTACCACCCTGTTCAGGGTCCATAAAGATGCAGCAACCCTCACAGAAGGGTTCCAACCCCACAAGGTGTCAAAGGCATGTGGTCCCTGAGACTGTCTCGAGTTTTAAATCTGAGCTCAAAACTTATTTGTTTTTTAAAGCTTACTCTGAAGGATTTTAAAATGTTTATGATTGTTTAATTTAATTGTATGGTTTTAAATGTGTTTGTACAGCGCTTTGGTTTTGAAAAGCGCTTTAAAAATAAAGTTTTACTTCACTTTACCAAAAGTATCTTAGGAAAGAAGGCCACAAAGAACAAATGTGACAGATGAACTTTTTTTCCCAAGCAGAGGCAAGATGTAGCCGGACTGAAACAAATCAAAAACAAATGAGGACAGTCACCATCCACCTCCAGCTCTCAGTAGAAAAACTAACTACATGCGCCTTTGGCACAGAGGAGGGGAGAGGAGGAGGAGAGGAGAGGTCCCACCTCCACCCCCCGTGGAGAAAAACCAAACCTAGGTTCCTATCCCTCCAGTTTAGGGTCGGTATTAGTGATGGCTCAGCTGCTGTAATTTAGATACCCAATTCAGGGGAAAACATTAGAGGATGGTCTCTCATTCTGTCTCTCTAATGAGACAATGCTGAAGGGTGTTGCAGTGTGTTTGGATAAGACTAAAGGAGCTCTCTCCCTTCTCAAAGAAGAACCTCACCCACAAGACGTGATATGAGAAGAGTAGCATATGCTCACCAGAGGTCACCCATCCTAAGCACTGCTAGAGCCCATCCTTGAATGAAAACTAAGGAGAAGGGGAACAGAGATAGACCAGGTGATGTTGGCCAAATGCAGATAGGATTGCTTTGAAAGGTGTCACCAAGCTAATCTGCATGACCGAGAGACACTCTTGAAGAGGGACTGACCCTCAGGAAGCAGAAACCATAAGTACAACATTAGTAGGTACAGCTCAGTTCATCTGCACAGCTAAAGAGGCCCCCATGGTCAAAACCAAGCCCTCAAGATGCTAAGTGGGGAGGATGCCGGTAGGTGTCACGGAGTGATCTGCATGGCGAGAGGGATCTCCTTGGTGAGGCCCCACCCTTCAGGTTTGGGCTTCAATGGCACCAGAAGCACATCAGGTCTAGACAGAGACCAGGAGGACCCAAGGGTAGAAGGCAGGCAATATGAATGAGATGTGTGAAGGAAACCTCACAGGACAGGCATCAAAATCCCAGTAGGCTCAAACAAAGTAAATAGACTGAACTAACATGGAAAATGGATAGCGAAGAGTCTGATGAAAAGGCAAAACTGAGACATGGTGATGTCAGTGTATGCAACAAATTAATAAGTGACTGATAGCCGAGCAAAGCATTTAATATAACTTAGAAGATACTGGTACTAGAGTAAACATACTGTAAGTACCTCTGGGCAGGTTACAGAGCAAACAACAACTGGCCAACGTAGAATAATGTTAAGGGAATCCAGAGGTTAAAGATCAACTGCATCAAATAAGGCTGACAATAAAATAGAAACATGGACTATGATGACAGACAAAAAAGACTGCCCATGGTTCCCTATCTAACCCTGTGACCTATTGTCCATACAAGTGAGTTTTATCTCTCCCTATCCACCCCCTATTCCTCTTCCTGTCATCCTGAGTAACTGCTATACCTTTCACACTGTCCCAACCATGGTGAAATAATTAATGAATTTTTTGCCCACCACCTCGGCTGGTAGACTGTTTCATGGTTCTAACACCCTTTCTATAAAATAATACTTTATTATATCCCTGTTGACCATGCCTCTTGTCAGTTTCCACTGATGCACTTGTGACCTTGAACTGTTACTCATGCTAAATAATTCCCTGCTGTTCACCTTGATTATTCCTTTCAGGAACTTGACAGTCTCTGTCATATCTCCCCCCCCCCCCGTCTGGTCTCCAGAAAGTACACATTCAGTGCCTTGAGGTGATCCTCATAAGACCTTCCCTGTTGGCCCTAAATCATCTTTGTCATCCTTCGCTGCACCCTTCAGCCTGTCCTTATCTTTCCTGAGGTAAAGACTCTAGAGCTGGAGACGGTACTCTAAGTGTGGCCTCACCAAAGGTAGCATTACCTCCTTTCTTCTGTTGCCAGTACTCCTCCCAATACATCCCAGCATCCTATTTGCCTTACCATTGACTTGATGGTTTGAGGGATTCATTAATGATAACTCCTAAGTCCCATTCCTCAGCCATAGTGCTAAATCTTACCACACCTATGCAGTATTCTGTCCTGGGGTTCTTTTCCCCCGAAATGCATCGCTTCACACTTTTTGAGATTGAATTTCAACTGCCAAATCCTAGACCACCTCTCTAATATTTGCAGGTCACTTTGCATTTACCTGATTCCATTGTTGTGATTCACCCTCCCACAGAGCTTAGTGTCATCTGCAAGGAGACACACCCTTTCCTGGATTCATTTTCTAATGTTACTGATGAACATATTGAATAGGACTGGGCCCAGAACAGATCCCTGTGGTACCCCACTGATGATCGCCCTCTCTTCTGATTTGAACCCATTAACCACAACCTTCTACTGCCTACCCTTTAGTGAGTTACCTACTCAACTTACTATGCCCCTAGCTGGACCCAGGTTCTCCATCTTCTTCAGCAATCATCTGTGAGGCACTGAGTTGAAAGCCTTGCTGATGTCAAAGTATGGAAAATCCATGGAGTGGCCCTTATCCAATGCCCTCATCACCCGCTCAAAGAAAACTCAGGTTAGTCTGACAAAATCTCCCTGCCTTGTAACCATGCTGTTTACTATCCTGGAAACCATTACTTTCCAGGTAGTCCACGATGGCCTCTTTTACCAGTGACTCTCTCAGCTTCCCTACTACAGAGGTAAGACTGACAGTAATAGTAGTAGAGTTTATTTATTTCAGGCACCCTTCCCTGTAGACTCAGGGTGCCCTTACAACAAAATATGCAAATACAGCAAAAAGGAACGGTCAACATACAACAAATACAATTTTACACAAACCCCATTAAAATCTAAAACAGACTAATTCCCAAGCTGTCTGATGGTCCCAAAAGCCTGCTCAAACACCCTGCTACAAATATCCAGAAATGGCTCGTTGAAAAATTGAAGTTGGGGCCTGAAGCTAATAAATTCAAAATAGAAAGAGCCCACTGTACTGTCCCTACTCCAAAGTTGGGGGAGAGGCCAAGACACTTTCTGGTGAATTACCTTAGATTTCCAGATAAAGAGTTCATGCTTCAGGCTGCCAAGGTGAATGGCTCTATACAGGTTGAAGAAGGAAAAGTATTTGTCTTTCAAAATTTAAGCAGCGATCTCCAACTGAAAAGACAACAGTTCAGTGACCTAAAGGCAAAACTTCACAGGTGGGCTGGGAATTTATCGACCTCTATTCCTCCTGCCTATGAATTTCCAGGCTGGGATGGCCACCTTGATTTTTCACATCTCTGAGGGAAGCAGAAGAGTTTTTTTGAATTTACTACACTTTGCCCCTTCTAGCCTGACTGGCCCCCATCAGTCCTATCCAGCCCCGTTACCTGCCCTTCACTCACTGTACCCCATGAATAACAGCTCATTGGAAGGGCTAGGGTGTGTTTTTTTTGACAAGCAGGCAAGTCTGTTATTGTAGCCTGGGGGCCAGCCCTTACTTCCTCATGACAGAGGTTTAGTGTCGGTTGGTGAGGAAGAACCCAGTAGGTGGTCTGGGGTAGGTGATGGGATGGCATCCTGTTGCAGTCGGGGTGTTTTTCTGCATTTTCTGTCCTGTCCTCTGATGTCAATATTGCATCACGCTGCCGATGTCCCCCTCCCTCAGTCCATGGCTCCAACTGCACCATCACCTGTGCTCATCCAGGTGGCAATGTGGCAACAGAGACCATACTCCCTCCCTCCCTCTCCCCACTCTCTTTATGCTCCTAAGGTATTCTAACCACCCATCATACAAGAGGCTGATTCCTGATGTAATGAAAACTAGCCCTTTATAAAACCCAGAATCAACAACTTCCTTGTGGCACTTGTCCAATGATAGCAGTGGACCAGCACCAATATGCATGGTAGGTATGTCCCATGTGGTGCCTTAAGATCTTCCCCTTGACTTGACTCAAGTTCGGGGGGATGAATGGGTTGGGGGCTTGGGAGGCGAGAGCAGTTGAAAAGAGGGGGTTACACCACAGAGGGGGAATGCGCACAAGTGGAACTGAACACCTTGCTTTGCCAGGGGTACATGGGTAGGACAGGCTGTGTGTTGGTCTCTGCTCTCATTGCTGAGTGGTTGGGGTGTAGCTTTGAATTGCTCGTGTGCTTCTATTTGCCTCCATTAATCACATGGCGTTTATCGACGGCTTGTCGGCGCAGCGGTTGGATTTCGCCATATGCTAGCGACGGGTTCGGAATGGACTGGGTCACTGGAGAGCTGGCCAGGGGAGTAGGATTGAGCATCCTGTGACTGCCGCCTTCCTCCGGGGAGGGCGGGGACATGACTCGCTGTCTGCTGCCTCCTGGCGGAGGCCAGGACAGCAGCAGCTTAAGCGAGTCCCACTGCACAAGGGGCATGGTGAACGTCTGCTTGGCCTAGACGTTCATGGCACACCATGCCCCCAGGGAGAAAAGCGGAAATCCTGGCCTCCTGGTCTGCTGGATAATGGCTGCTGGCTCCTGCCGACTCGAGATGCCCTGACGCCCCAGAATCCACCTCAGCAGCACCCGGGGACTGATTGACTAGTGCGCTGGTTTCCCCTCCTGGCACCTTCCCCCTTGGAGGAGAGGGACCCATCCGGCGAAGGGATATGCCGGGCCACCCCTGGGTCAGCTGCAATCTGAGGTGAGTGGAAGGGGGTCAGGGCAAGGGGGTCGATGGAGTCATGAGCAGTCGGAAGGGGAGGCAGGCCAGGGAGCAAGTAAGGCACAAAAAAACCCCAAAATATATCACATAGAGTTTTAATCATCTGCTTTCTGTGTATGTGGGTAGCAGTGAGGGGGTGCAACAAAGCAGTACAATGCAAGGAGTGGACAATAACGTTGGCAAGCTATCTGCAGAGTTATCCTACAAGCAGCCGTGCAACTACTCCTATGAAGCTGGATTTCTCTACTAACCACCTGTGCTTGATAACTCAGGTTGCCAGTGTATTAAGAAGATTTTTCCTGATTCGTTTTAATATCAGTTGACTATAAAACCATGTTTTTTGCATCCACGCACAACAAACCTAGGGCTTATAGGCTTAATATCAGGAACAACCTTAACACAGCCCTTGAAATGGTCCAAGTCTTCAAATACACTTTCATTCTCAAGTTACATTGACCTAGTGACCAAGGCTGCTAATGTTAAATTAGGCCTTCTCTACAGGCACAAGCAGTAGCCTACAGAGCGGCCACAGACACTGCCCTTAAACAGATCTCTGTAGCCCTGAATAAAGCTTGTAGGCTTGTCACTGGGGCCCAAAAGCACACTCACACAGGTGACTTGTATGCTCAGTCTGGATGGCTCAACCTAAAAGGCAGGCTACAATACCAGACTTGTCTGCTTTCCAAAAAACATTCTAGGCCTTACTCCTTCTGCTGTATAGAACTTACTGTGCCCAATAAATAACCCCAGACAAACAAGGGCCTCCAACAACAAACTGTTCAAGGTTCCCATCTGTCGAACATCTCAAGGGCAGAGATCCTATGTTTACCGTGCCCCCATCTGGCTCAACTCACTCACTAGTGACATCCTGACAAAAACAAAGCTCACACCTTTTAAAAGTAAGCTACGTTCCCACCTTGTAACACTTAATGTTTGTGGCTGCCTCTTCTAAGTTGATTTCAGGTGGGGATCTGTACTTAAAGGAGTAGTACACCCAGAATGTGCAAAAAACATATGTTTTGTAGAGTGTTTTGATATGTATGTTAAGTCCGAGTGTGTTCTTCCCTCTGTCTGCTATTTGGAGTTTTTCCTAAATTGCCTACTAGCTGTATGGTAGTTTTACGACCCCTGGGGATCTCCATAACAAATAGTTTTATTGCCTTTCTTTCTCCCAGGATGCCCCCATCTCATGTAACAGTGATGTAGCCATGCCCTTAGATTTAGCATGTGTATTGCTTTAAAATTAATTTAGCAACAGCAGAGCCTTGTAACTTCTTATCCAGTGAGCACAAATGGCAACAGTTAGTTTTGCAGATACCCGAGAGCAAGCTAACTAGGGTTTCTGTAAGACAACAGCTACTAAATAGCTCTAATTCATTATTTGTGTTTTTGATGTTACAACACTCCTGCTAGCTAGACCTGATGAACAGAGAAAACAAAAATAGTGAATTAGAGCTATTTAGTAGCTGTTGTCTTACAGAAACCCCAGTGAGCTTAATCTCAGGTATCTGCTAAACTAACTGTTGCCATTTGTGCTCTCTGGATAAGAAGTTACAAGGCTCTGCTGTTGCTAAACTAATTTTAAAGCAATACACATGCTAAATCCAAGGGCATGGCTACATCACTGTCACATGAGACAGAGGGCATCCTGGGAGAAAGAAAGCCAATAAAACTATTTGTTATGGAGATCCCCAGGGGTCGTAAAACTACCATACAGCTAGCAGGCAATTTAGGAAAAACTCCAAATAGCAGACAGAGGGAAGGACACACTAGGATCTAACATACATATCAAAACACTCTACATAGCATATGTTTTTTTTAAATTCTGGGTGGACTACTCCTTTAATACAATGTTGCTCTCACATCCTCGCAGCCAACCCTGTGCTCCTCCCTCTCTCCTACTTTCCTCACTGTCTCCCTGCCACACCCCCCTCCCCAACGTTCCACCCCACTCCCTCCTCTCCCCCCACCCCTAGCTACCCTCCTCCTAAAGCCAACCCTCCCCCCTAACCTTTCTCCTCCCCCACAAGCCAGTCACACCCTCTTTTGGCAACTGCTACCTTGGTGGACAGGCTTACCCTATTCTGTCCTTCCCTACTGCACTTATATTTCCCCTTACTTCAACCTCTCTCACCCTCTGCCTTCCTAAAGTTGTTCACTATAATCAATCGCTTTCAACCTTTCTACCAATTACTAGCTTGTCTACTAGCAGTATTGCATGATGCATTCATGTATCATATGTACAGATTGCCTGAGCAAACACACCTCTGTAATCTTGTATATACTGTTTGATATTCCACCTGACATGGTATTTTGCTATCCCATTGTAATGTAATCCACTATATGACCTAACCATTGGGCAGTATTCCGTTATATGCTGGATCTTTCTTCTGTTTTCCTATTGTGTAACACTAATGTGGAATGTATCATTCCTATGTTTTATAATTAAGATAAGCTGACCTATATGTCCTGTATGTCTGTACACAAATAACATGGAACCTCTCTAAATGAGCTGCTACCTCAAAGGTATTTAATCCAAGAATAAATAAATAAACTGATAAAATAAGAGCTGTTTCCCTTTTTCTTCTTAATGTGCTCATTACCTTTCTTAAGTTTCGAACATCCGCCCCAGGCAGTTGGGGGGAGGATGTGAATTAGACAAATCTATAATGTTGGTACATTTTTGTTTAATATGATTTGTGCCATTTACACCCAGTTAGCCACCAGTTTGAAAGGAAAGATACTCTGTGGCTAGGTAGGATGGAGGGGGAAGGATGTATGCTTAGTATAGTTAATTGCATTGCAATGTTTATGGGGGGGGTCACTGGTCTGTATTGTTATGTCTGGTTTATATGCAAATTCTGGGACAAGTTTTTCTGATGGGGAGGGATGGTAGGGGAAGAGGGTGGACAAGAAAAGCCAGGAATTTTTATGTGTGCTGTGGGTCGAACAGTTTCAAAAAGTTTGTTCTGTGTTCACCGTCATACTGATTGCAATTAGTCGAAACTTGTACATTCGTATTCTTTCAAGACATATTTACCGGTGCAATATAGGGTGCAGGAAATAAGCAACAGCGACAGTGGGTGATAAATTCTGCATAAGAAAGTACTAGGGAGGGTGTGTAAGCTACACACCAGTATATTGCTGTTACAAGAGAACCACATGATGGAGGGGGAGCTAGCTAAAACAGCAAAGGTACGTGGAGATACCTGGGCAGGCTCCTTTTTCAACTCAAAAACATGGGGCATAGCTATATGGTTGAAGCCAGCATTTCCAGGTAGTATTACCTCTACTAAGAAAGATGAAAGCCGCAGATGCATTCTGACACAAACTGAAATGTATTATGGGTCACAGTTCTCAGTGAGGTTGATATATGGCCTCAACTTTGATAACAGCTCCTTTTATGGCAGGCTGACAATAGATATAACAAAATTTAGAGGCTCTGGTACCTGGGGTCTGAGTCCTCATCTTGGATAGGTCCAATCCCGTCCCTTTACCTATCTCGGTAATGCTAGGGCACTGGACGAACTTTGAAAATCATATGGTTTGATAGATGACTGGAGGCACAAAACTCCCTCAGACTGGGTGTATAGGTTTTACTCCCATGCCTCTTAATGCCCAAATAGATATAATTCTTCTCTTTTTTGCTACATGAGCCATTCCTGGTGTCCGATCATGGACCTGCAGACCTGGTCATTCAGGCTGGGACCAATTCTCCCCCCCCAGTAAAACTGACCCAGTACTGCTTACCAAGCCTGAGTTTAAACAATTTATCTCTGATACAATAAAAGATTTCTTAGTGAACAATATACAAGAAAGAGTTTTCACTGAACAATGAGGCTGAGGAGATGTTTTGGTACATGCAACTTTGCCCCCATCCATAACCTCGACACTTCGCTACCCAAACTGCACACAGACAATTTTCGTTGAGGGCACTGTATTCACTGTTCAAATACCACGTATACCCACTTGTTTACCCACCCACGTTCAGGCTGATGATTGGAAATACAGCAATTCATTAACTGCAGTTCAGCATGTGTTATATACCTACTAACCTGCCCATGTGGATTAGGGTTATGTTGGCCATAACAAAAGAGCCCTTAAAACAAGGGTGGGTTGTGACAGGGTTGAATAAGACCCTGTCCCAGTGATTATGTAGAATGTGTTAAAAGCAAGGATCTTTTTTGTCCTCTTTTTTTCTGTTTTTTGTCTGTCTGATTACGCAATCAAAATTTCTTATAAGATCTAGGACTTGATCAACCCCCACCCAGCTATCTCCCTGCCTTTGTTTCTTACAGTCTCTACCTTGCTTATATACCCCACCCCTTACCCGCACTCCATTCCATTCCCACCCATCATTGTCACACTTGCACTTAGCTCTTGACCCATATCCCTCTTCTCCCTTCCTTTTTTCTCCCTAGTCTCTTCACCCCTTCCATTCCTTCCTCTACAATTACTTCCTTCACCCTCCCCCTGTACTATCCTAATTTAATCCCCACTTACATCACTATAATCCCTGCTATCATCCTCCTTACCGACAGCACCCCCCCAAAGTCCTCTGCTATGCCATCCACTGTTTTTCTGTCTTTATCATCCTTGTCTTCACTTTATCCCTCACTCTTCTATATCAGGGTCAATATGCTTCAACGTACTCATTACTGAGTTTTACTGTATTTGCACTGTATTGACACACTCCTGTATTTTCACTGAATTTGCACATTTCCCCAATTTATTGCTTTGTAAATTCTACCACTATCATTTATGAACCCATGTTCTTGTATTCCCTGAATTTGCACTGTATCTTTATGTTTAATTTCCCAGTCAATGTTTTTTAGTACTGTACATGTTTCTGCTTCACATTCAGGACCTCCTTGTGAATGAGCCTGCTCAATGGGAGTATTCCTGCAATAAACTTGAAACTTGAATATATGTTTATAAAAGTATATGTGGGAATCTTTATGTGAAACTGAGTTACCTGATTTGTAAAATGTAGGCAATAACCTATGACAGGGTGTGGGGTTATTGGGGATTAATGAACACCCTGGGTGCATTGTGAGGCAAAAGGCCGCAGGCTGAGTGCCCTCACAGCATTCGGAGTGTTCATTAATCTTCAATAACCCCACACCCTGGAGTGGGTTACTGCGCTTATAACATGGGGTTACTATAGTGTGATCAAACAAATGGCAAGTCATATAAAGTGATGAAAAAGTAAAGATTTTTATGAAGTATCCTTCCCCCACAGAAAGTACCGTGTTTCAATGCTGGTGATATATACAGCACAGTGTACCTGTGCACACAGACGGCAGGGAGACTGTACGGACACCAAAACAAGAAGATTTATTGCCATACCGTGACATATCACTCACAAAAACAGTAAAATTTTCTACATTACAAATCGCTCCATGCAGTGCAGTCTGCAAAACATACCCCTCTCTCCACTCGAGCTGTGAGAGACACTGATGGCTGATTGTAAGTATGGTGCAGTAAACACTTATGGGGATTGCATGCTAGTGCTGCTAAATATTAACAAGCGGTCACGTTTGTAAAAAAAAAAAAAAAAAAAAAATCGACCAATCACACACTCAATACAGAGAGACAGAGACACACACACCAAGACTGCAGTAACTTTGAATTAAACATTGTGTTGGTGTGTGTGTGTGTGTGGGTCTCTCTCTGTCTCTCTCTCTCTCTCTCTCTCTGAAGTTAACACTGTCGCCCTCTCTCCGGTGTTCTCGCCCCCTCCGATCCCCTGCCCCATTGTCACTACCTCCGGCAACTGGCCTCTCACACTGTCATTGTTCACTGACCACATATCATAGTTGGGGGGGGGGGGAAGCTCATTACTGTGCATACAACTGCCAAAGGAATGGAATGACAACCTGCATCACAGACAGGGGAATGTAGTTTCAACTACTGAAGTCAGAGAGAGAGAGAGAGAGAGAGAGCAGATTGCTGCACCGTTCTACTACATGTCCCGGTGCCACTGTGTCACTTCATCTGTCACACACAGAAATACCTTTTGCTGTTACTGCTCTCTCTCTCTCTCTCATGCTCTCTTATGTGTTAGCAACCCAGTAGCTAGACAGTTGAGTGTGCACAACTGGCACCCACAGGGGATGACATACATAGACATGAACATCAACAGGAACGCTGGGTAGCAATCCTTTAGGAGGAGACGGCAGGGAAAACTACAGCCACGAAGTTGCATGATGGGGATGGGTGGCAGGGAAATGCAGGGATTCTCTGCCCCTCCCTAACTACCTCCTGCACCTGGTGTGAAGACAGCAACTTTGCACGATGCCACGGGGAGCGGACTTCATCATGGGGGGAGGCTCTGTTTACACATCTCCTGAAAAGAGCTGTCTTCATACCGTGATTCACTGCTTCACTGCCTGAGAAGAACTGGGACAGGGTGAGCAACACACACAGTTTGTCTCTGGTGCACCATACTGTGCTCCTCGTCTTCTGGTGGACAACTGTCACCCGCACTGTTAAGTATTTAAATGGCTGCCTGTTGCAACTGATTTCCACACACATAACTAGTGCAGGTCTGCCCAGGGATCTCTCTCTGCAGCACTTCTCAGCAATTGTGCATTAATAGACATTAATGCACAGTCATGTGGTGCTGTTTAGCCAATTGGCTTTATACTTTTATCTATCCCATATTATAAATAGTTACACTGGATTCCACTTGTATGCCATTCAGATCTATGCACAAAAAAACTGAAGTCCCGATTCTTGCCCTATTCCAGCAATGTTAATTATTTTGTTCGTATGCACACATTTTTTCAGTTATATACACATTTTATTTATTTATTTTTTATTTATTAAATTCTCGGATTACAAATACCTTTGAGCAGAAACTGCTCGTTTACAAAGGTTCCACATCAAAGGATGAGGGTCAACATACATACAGAGGTAGTAAAAGAATGCACAATTAATAACTAAAACAACTAAAAGAAAAAATAAAGATACTAAGTTATAACATACTTTGAGATAATATTCATAAAATGAGCAGCGTGAGTAGGCAGCTGGCTGCAGTAGCAATAAGAGATAGAGGGCACCATAGGCAGTTAGTATTGCAGGCATGCGACCGGGAGAGGAAGTTGGCAGGCTAATGGGACACTGTCTGATGGTGGTGGAAAATGTCTTGTACCAGTGGAGATGTGAAGCAGGAAAGGAGTCTCAAGGAAGGCCCAGTGCCAGAGGGAATGAGATTGGGAAAGGGCGGGCTGTGAGACATGAGTGAGCTGGGAGGTGTTTAGAGAGATCTCTGTTCAGAGAAGCAGTCACATTGAGTGGTAGAGGTGAGGTAAAGTTTGAGATTCCTTTTGAAGGGTCCAAGTGTAGTAGAGGAAAGTGCTTCTTTATTGAGGGAATTGAACCATTGAGCGGCTTTATAGATAAAGGACTGCTGACCCGTGGAGGTACGACATCTGGGAACCTGAAAGGTTAGAGATTGGGCACCACGTGTTTGTTGAGTGCCACTGTAGGTAGTAAGGAGTGAGCTAACACCAGGTGGCATGAGACCAAGGAGAATCTTTTTGGTAAGTAAGCAGGTCTGGTATTGTATTCTGCTGCATAGGGTAGCCAGCTGGCCTGTGCATAGAGGTCACAGGTGTGAGTTTGTCAGGCTGCACCCATCAGTAGTCTACAGGCTTTGTTGAGAGCAACTGAGATCCTCACGGAGGGCACTTGCTGTGGCAGAGCCATAGATGGCAAGGCCGTAGTCAATGATAGAGGTGACAGAGCTGTAGATGGCTAGTTTAAGGGCATCCATGGTATACAGTGCTTGTGTTTGTGTAGTAGTCCAATCCGTATATTGGCGGTCTTGGCAACAGTGTCAATATACCGAGTGTAGGAGAGGGTACTATCCAGGGTAATACCAAGGTACTTGAACTCCTTGACATGTTTGAGTGGATTCCCAGTGTGGTTCTTGATGGTGAGGGACAGAGAGTTGTGCCTCCTCTGTCAGTTACAGAAGGACATGGCTTTAGTCTTGCTGTGGTTCAGGACAAGTTTATGAGAACTGAACCAGTCTTCGATGCGATTGAAGTTGAGCTGCAGCTGGGATTCAAGGACTGTAATGTCATGGTGGCTGGAAAACAGGACTGGATCATCTGCGTATAGTAACATTTTTTGGTGGCAGGCACTGGGGAGATTGTTGATGAAGAGGGAGAAGAGTAGAGGGCCCAGAATAGACCCCTGGGGGACTCCGGAGCGGACCGGTTTCTCATCCGAAGAGATCCCTGCAATCCTTACACGTTGGATCCGATTATCAAGGTAGCTGGTGAACCATGGAAGGGCATCGCTGGAGATCCCAATGGAGGACAGTTGCTTGAACAGTAGGGGTGGTTAACTGTGTCTAATGCCTTGGTAAGGTCTATAAATACTGCCCCTCCACAATTCCCTTTGTCAAGCGTGGCATGGATGAAGGTTGTAAATTCCAGTAGTGCAGTGGTGGTGCTGTGCCCTTTTCTGAAGCCATGCTGCTCTGGGCACTGTACATTGTACTTATCCAGGAATTCAAGTAGTTGGTCCAACGCTATTCGCTCCAGCGCTTTGGATAGTTGGGGGAGGAGTGAGATAGATCTGTAATTGGTGTGCAGTGTCCTATCTCCACTTTTGTGAACCGGTGTGACAGTGGCTTTCTTCCAGAGAGAGGGGAAATGGCCCAATCTAAGCGAGAGATTAAAGATCTTTGTAAGTGGTTCTAAGATTTCATCAAGGATTTGTGCCAGCAGTTTCAGGTCAAGGGAGTCACCACTGTACCCTTGTTTGCCGATGGCCTTTTGAATGTATTTTCTAGCTACTTGTTTTGGGACCTCCTTAAAAAAAAAACTTTGGGGTTGTACGTTCTAGTTGGGGGGTAACTTGGGAGGAGCTGGAGGGGAGGTCGTTGAAAAAATTTGGTGGAAGGACACTGTCCAGGTTTGTAAATGAATTATTAAAAGTGCTGGTGATGATACCTAGGTCAGTGTAGGAGTGCCATGAAGGTTGAGCATAGTGGGTGGTGCTTTAGGATCCTTGCCTGTGAGTTCTTTCATGTTGTTCCAGAATTTGTTTCCCTGGCCCTAAGAGTTGGTCAGAGCCTCTTTGTAATAGCTGCATTTAGCATTCCATATTCTTTGAGTGCAATCATTTCTGGCTGCTTTGTATAATTGTATGTTTACTTGCGTCAGAGTTGCATGAGCACAATGCCAGAGGTGGTCTCTGTGCTTGAGCAGAGTTAAAAGGTCAGTAGTAACCCAGGGGTTGGTCTGTCCTTTGACCTTCATCTTTTTCACTGGTGCATAGATGTCGCAGGCTTCATTGAAATGTTTGATAAATAGGTCCAGAGCTTTGTTGGTGTCATTGAGGAGTCAAGCACTGCCCAGTTCAGCCTGGTTAGATGGGATTTTAACAGCTGGAGGTGCCCTTGTTTGATAACCCTGGCATAGATAAGCTTGGGAGGGGGCTTGTGGTATTTATTTGACCAGGAGCAGATGACAGGCGAGTGGTCACTTATTGTATCCGGGAGTACAGAAACATTGGAGATGCGTTCAGGGCGGTTAGATAGAATCCAGTCTAGAAGCGTAAGGGAGCCTGTCCTATAGTTACACCTAGTGGGGGCATTGACCAGTTGAGCGAGGTGATGCGCCGTGGCTGCATCCTTATAGGTAGAGGCATCAGCGGAGAGCCAGTTAATGTTAAAATCACCCATGATTATGGTTTCAGAATTATGTTGCTGGATCCTTAGATATTTCATGATGCTATGGAAGCCAGCAGCCTGGTCTCTCGGGGGTAGGTAAACTGAGGTGACAGTGAGTTCCTTGTTATGTGCACCAAGGAGGATTTTGATTGTGATGACCTGAGAGGAGTTGCTCAGGCTAGGGGATGGGATGATGTGACCCATAAGGGTATCCTTAAGATAGATGGCACAGCCCCCGGCCCGTTTAGCAATCCTGTCTTGCCTGAAAATGCAGTAGCCAGGGATGGAGACTGAGGTATCAGAGATTTTAGGGTTTAGCCATGTTTCCACAACTGAGAGGACATCAGGGTTGTGCTGTAGGATCCATGTTTGGAAGGAGTCAAGTTTGTCGAGGATGCTGCAGGCATTGATGGATGCCATGGTGAGTGTCCCTGTCCTCCTGCTTGGTGCCACTGCTGGCTGCCCAGGTGGTTCTGGGTTGGGGTGAACATTTCCTGAGAGCAGGAGCAGCATAAGGAGAATTTTTAGGAGAAAGGATTTCAACATCTTGTAGATACCTGGTGCTTAAGTCATAAACCAAAAGAAATTATCAAAAGCTGAGGTCCAGAGTCACAGAATGTGTTAGAATTCCTGAAGGTGATGAACTGTGCCTGCGCATATGCAGGATGTGAAATCCATTTGTCTGCATGCTTCTTTGTCATTTAAAGAGGTTGTCGAAAAGCCCACATACAGATCATGGAGCAGGTCAGACGAAAATGTGGATTTAAGCAGACCTAGAGTCACTGAGTTTGTCAGACTTAATTGCTTGACTTATGTTTTGCTTGGGATAGCTTCCAAAAAGTTGATTTTTAAATGAAAAATGCAGATACCTGGTTGTGATGTTTTGCAGAAATCCAGTTCAGGATTGACATGCTGACCAGCAGGTTCCCAGAAGGCCTTTGTCACATCTTTGACGGTTGCATAGTTGTCATTCCTTTGCAGTCACTAGATTGTCCCTTGTAGTTAATCCACTAATCACCTGACAAATGGCAGAGCCCTGTTAAACTTACTTTTCCTCCACCCCCTGCACCATAATGATAGTGAGTGCTGTTAGTTTTCAGTTCTGATTAACTCACAGAGGGCAATGGACTGATGGCAAAAGATCCGAATTCAAAATTTGCTCAAGTAAGTTTTTTGCCCTGAACGCTGACCTCAGGGCAGCACTGAACCTGAGGCAGCACCCTGTAGCTTCTCCTACCACCTATGCCTATTGGTGCATTTCATCCCCTGCCCCTGGGGCAGCATCCTGTAGCTCTTCCTACCCACAAATCCTATTGGTGTAAGTCCACGCAATGCTGTTGGCTATTAGGACACTGCGCCAGGGACAGCACCACTAACCAACCATCAGGGCACTGCCCAAGGGGCAGACAACTGGAACCACCTACCCAAGCACTGCCCCTCGGACAGTCCACAGGAATCAACTACCCAGGCACTGCCTCAGGGGCAGTCCACAGGAACAAATCATCTAGGCACTGCCTCAGGGGCAGCCTCAGGAACCAACTACCCAGGCAGTGCCCCAGGGGCAGTCCACAAAATAAAACAGCCAGCCATCAGGCCACTGCCACGGGGCATCCCACAAGAAACAACTACCAAAGCACTGCCTCATGGGCAGCCAACAGGAAACACAAGCACTACCCCAGGGGCAGCCAACAGGAACCAATCATCATGGCAATGCCCCGGGGCAGTGCCAGTAATTAACCATCATAGCACTGCCCCAAGGGCAGCAAACAGGAACCAACTACCCAGGCACTGCCCCAAGGGCAGCCCTCCACTGCCCCAGGGGCAGACAACAGAAACCAACTACCCATGCACTGCTCCAGGTGCAGCCCACAGGAAACCACTATCCAAGCACTGCCTCAGGGGCAGCCAACTGGAAGCTACCATAATGGCACTGCCTCAGGGGCAGCGCCAGTAACCAACCATCATGGCACTGCCCCAGGGGCAGCAAATTGGAACCAACTACCCAGGCACTGCCCCAGGGGCAGCCAACAGGAATCAGCCATCATGGCACTGCCCCAGGGGAAGCCAAAGGGACCAACTACATGGGCACAGCCCCAGAAGCAGACCATGGGAACCAGTTGCCCAGGCACTGCCCCAGGGGCAGCCCACAGGAAGCAACCATCATGGCACTGCCCTAGGAGCAGCAACAGTAACCATCGTGGCACTGCCTCAGGGTCAACAGCCCATGGGAATAAACTCTCCAGGCACTGCCCCAGAGTTGGCCCCCCACTGCACCAAGGGCAGACAACAGGAACCATCTACGCAAGCACTGCCCGAGGGGCAGCCCACAGGAAACAACTACCCAAGCACTGCCTCAGGGGCAGCCCGCAGGAAACAACTACCGAAGCACTGCCCCAGGGGCAGCCAACAGAAACCAACCATCATGGCAATGCCCCAGGGACAGTGCCAGTAATTAACCATCATGGCACTGCCCCAGGGGCAGAAACAGGAACCAACTACCCAGACACTGCCCCAGGGGCAGCCAACAGGAAACAACCATCATGGCACTGCCCCAGGGGGCAGCCAAAAGGAACCAGCTAGACAGGCATTGCCCCAGGGGCAGCCCATGGGACTCAATCACCCAAGCATTGAGCCAGGAGCAGCCCACAGGAATGGACCCCTCCATGCATTGCCCCAGGGGCAGCCAACAGGAAACAACCATCATGGCACTGCCCCAGGGGGCAGCCAACAGGAACCAACTTCATAGACACTGCCCCAGGGCAGTCCATGGCTCAATTGCAGGGACTGCCCGGGGCAGCCCACATGAAACAACTACCCAAGCACTGCCCCAGGGGCAGTCAACAGGAACCAACCATCATGGCACTCCCCCGGGGCAGTCAGAAGGAAAAAAAAAACTACACAGGCACTGACCCAGGGGCAGCCCATGGGAACTAATTACCCAGACACTGTCCCAGGAACAGCCCATGGGAATAAACCCTCCAGGCACTGCTCCAGGGGCGGCCCCCCCCACTGCCCTGGGGCAGACAACAGAAACCAACTATCCAAGCACTACCCCAGGGGCAGCCCACAAGAAACAACTACCCAAGCACTGCCTCAGGGGCAGCCCACAGGAAACAACTACCCAAGCACTGCCCCTGGGGTAGCCAACAGGAACCAACCATCATGGTACTGCTCCAGGGGCAGCACTAGTAACCAACCATCTAGGCACTGCCTGAGGGGCAGCAAACAGGAACCAACTACCCAGGCATTGCCCCAGGGGCAGCCAACAGGAACCAACCATCACGGCACTGCCCCAGGTACAGCCAAAAGGAACCAACTATAGAGGCACTACCCCAGGGGTAGCCCATGGGAACCAATTACCCAGGCACTGCCCCAGGAGCAGCCCCCTACTGCACCAGGGACTGACAACAGCAACCAAATAGCCAAGCACTTCCCTAGGGGCAGCCCTCAGGAAACAACTACCCAAGCACTGCCCCAAGGGCAGCCAACAGGAAACAACCATCATGGCACTGCCCCTGGGGCAGCCAAAAGGAAAGCAAGTACACAGGCACTGCCCCAGGGGCAGCCCCTGGGAACCAATTATGGCACTGCCCCTGAGGCAGTGCCAGTGTAGCTGGTTCCATTTGGCTGCCCCTTGGGCAGTGCAGTAATGGTTGTTTCATACATACAACCATATGAAATTGCCAGCAGAAACCGGCTATGATGATCTATCGACTTTGCTCAAGTGTGCAGCTTGGTTAAATACCATGGAGCTTCCCCCTTCCCTTACTCTTCCTGGAGTTGTACTTCCCCCATCTCAGTCCCATCCTGCAACCCTCACTCACCACAGCCCCCCCTGTGTCCTAACCTTCTTCATTACCCTGTCCCACCCCCTCTTGAAACTGGTCACTGTCCTTGCTGCCAAAACCTCTTCCAGCAACTGGTTCCACTCCTTTACCACTCTTTATGTCAAAAAGTGCCTCCTCATTTCCCTCTTGAATCTGCCCCCATCAATTTCAGGCTGTGATCCTTTGTTGTACCTTCCATCTTTAAGTTAAAGATGCCCTCTGTGTTCACCCTGTTTATAGCCTTTAGGTACTTACAGGTCTCAATTATATCCCCTCTCTCCCTTCCTCCTGTCCTCCAGGGAGTACATGTTCAGCGCCCTCAGCCTCTCCTCATAAGTTATGTCCCCCATGCCATGGATCATTTTGGTTGCTGTCCATTGGGCCCCTCCAGCAGTTTGATATCCTTCTTCAGGTAAGGGCACAAGACCTGAACACAGTACTCCAGGTGTGGACTCACCAGTGGGTTTTATGTGATAAAGGTGAGTTTTTTAACTCACTGACCAATACAAACAACTCAAAAACCACCCAAAGTCAAAAGGGTGATCAAATCAGAGTGACCACCGCAAACAGCGACGGTCACATATGTACCAAACAAAAACAAGAAAATAAACATTTTTATGCTGGGGGCTATGGCCATCACACCCCACCCCCCAAAACTAATATAATCAACTCCTGGGTGGGGTGCAGACTCAGGAGAAAGTTAGAAACACAAAAAAAGCCAACCTGGACCCAAACCCAGATCCACCAGCTCAGGGGTGGTGGCCCAAGCCACTATGCCAAATGGCCAGCTCGGCAGGGCTTGGCCAAACAAATCCCCATATCCTGCAGTTGTGAGTGTAGCTCACTGCTACACTCAATCTAAAGCACTTATAGCTGTTATTCACCACTCGCCCTTAGTACAAGTGGTTTTATTCAGTCGCTCAAATTGAGATGTGCAATAAAACTCACTGACATCACTGCACACTCACCAGGGACCTGTACAGTGTGAGAATAACTTCCTTCCTTCTAGAGGTGATTTCCCTGGTGATGCAGTCCAGCATTTTATTTGCTTTGGCTGCTGCCTTTCGACACTGTGCAGTGTGTTTAATGTCCCCCGACCATTACTGCCAGGTCCTTTTGTTCCACTGATACTGCCACCTGAATTTCCCCTAGTCAGTAACTGGTCTTTGGGTTTCTGGTTCCCATGTGTATCACTTTAAACTTCTTGGCATTAAAACTCAGCTGCCATATGCCCGACCATTTCTCCAGCTTAATTAGGTCCTCCCTTAAATCCTGTCTCCCCTCCTCCATGTCCACCCTCCCACAGAGCTTAGTATCATCTGTGAACAGGCAGATTGTACTCTTGATCCCCTCTGCTTTGTTGCCAATAAACATGTTGAACAGCGCTGGTCCCGGTACTGAGCCCTGTGGAACACCACTAGTTACAGGCCTTGGTTTGGAAATCCCCCCCCCCCCCACCACTCTCTGGTTCCTGTCCCATAGCCAGCTCTTGACCCACCCCAGTAGTTTCTCCCCCAATCCCAGGTCTCCCAGCTTGCTGATCAGCCTTCTGTGTGGCACTGAATCAAATGCCTTGCTGAAGTTCAGGTACAGTACTTCCACTGCCTACACCAAGTCCAAGGTCCTCGTAACCCAGTTGAAGAAGTTTATCCTGTTGGTTTGACACGATCTCCCCCTAACAAACCCATGCTGTCTATCATCCTGTAGACCAGGGGTTCTCAAATGGTGAGGCCAGCCTCCCTTGGGAGGCCCCAACATGTTCCAGGGGAGGCTCAAGCAAGTCTGAAAAAGTGCTGTATTTAAATTTTGAGTTTTATATATTTTGTGTGAAGAGATGAAGCAAACTGAAAGAGGATAATAGTAGGTGAATTTAATGTATTTATTTACTAATAGGTGACAAGGTAAGGTGAATGAGCCAAGGCTCATCTCAGGTGTACCCAGGGAAGGGTAGGGAGTGAATACATTTCAAAAAGAATTTACACAGTGAACAACAGTGCAAACAAATATGAACAATATATTATTAATGAGTGGTGTTAACTGATCAATTTGTAAAGTTATGGCAGAACAGCCCAAATGCAAGGGATGAGCATAGAAGTGCTAAGAGCAATAGCAGTAAGGAGCAAAGTAATAAGCTGAATAACAATATTTGTTTATTTTATTTGTTATTCAGATAACACCTTTGTGCACAGGAGCTCTTTTTCAAAGGTTTCACATCAGTATAAGACAAAGAACTGAATGTGAGCCAAGTACTCAAAGGGGTTTCAATATATGCATGGTGTACTGCACAAAGAACAGTATGTTATTATTCTTTGGAGAGGCCCAAGATTATTTCAGTTTTTAGGGGAGGCTCAAAATCTTTTCCCTGGATTTGGGGAGGCTCACTGTGACAAAGTCTAAGAACTATTGCTGTAGACCATTATCTTCAAGGAAGGACACCAGCCTTTCCTTTAAGAATGGTCTCCATTAGCTTACCCACTACGGAGGTTAAGCTAACTGGCCTGTAATTACCTGGCTCATCTCTGGGACCACTCTTGTGAAGAGGTACCACATGAGCTGTTCTCCAGCCTTGAGGTACACACCCTGTTTCCAGCAAGGCCTGTAAGTGGTGCTGCCAATATCCCCGCCAGTTCCCCCTGGACCCTTGGGTGTCACCCATCTGGGCCAGGTGCCTTTTCTGCCCACAGTTCCCTTAGTCCTCTTAAAACTGTCTACAACAGTCTCACCCTCATACTCCTTCCCCCCTTTAAGGGGCACCCCAGTCCTCCCCTCTAGCATAGGCCCACTAGCTTCCCTGGTGAAGACAGAGCAGAAATATTCATTTAGAGCTTCTGCTTGCTCAATCACTCTTTTCTGCCCACGCAGCCTCCCTTTTCATCCTAACTATCTGATCCCTTCTCCTTCCTCTCTCCTTACTGTAGCAGAAGAAGTCCTTTTCTCTTTCCTTAATCCCCTGTGTCAGTCTAAGTTCTTTCTTTGTCTTGGCTGTCTGGACCTCTTTCCCTACCTCCCTAGTTTTCACAATGACACAGAAAACTAGTTTTGTTGCTGTACTGGTCCTTGTGACAAAAGATCCAGAAAAAAAAAAAAGAGATGATTTGATACCTCTTATTGGACCGACATAGATGTTACGAAAGGAAAAAAGTGCTTTAACTTTTGGACTACATAGAGTCCTTCATCAGAAACCAAACCTTAGTTACTGATGTAGGACTCTGTGTAGTCAGAAAGCTAAAGCACTTTTTTTCTTTTGTAACATCTATGTTAGTCCACTAAAAGGTTTCACATTATTTCTTTTTTTCTAGCTTTCACAATGTAAGCTTTCCTGTCTTCCTCCCTCAAGGTACGCTTATTTTATTTATTTAGAAATGGTTCACCAGGAAAGGCAACATGAGCTGAGACAGCTCGTTTCCAGAAGTGTGTGTGGGGAGGCTACAATGTTGGGAAAACAAAACACAAAATACAGAGTAATACACTACAGAGCAATATATACAAATAATACACCTTAGCAGGGTCATACCAGAGAGTAACAATGTTTGGAAAACAAAAATACAAAATACAGAGCAATACACACTGCAGAGCTATATATACTATTAACACACCTTAGCAGAGTCATACCAGAGGGTTATAATGTTGGGAGAAACAAACACATAAAATACTGAGTACTGTAGAGCAAGATGTACAACTAGCACACCTAGCAGAGTCATACCACAGGGTAGCAGAATGACCCAGGGCCAACCTGTCAACCTTCAGGAGAAACAAACCAGGTGGAAAGGAATGAAAGTACAACAAACAAAGGTAAGGAATGGAGGAGGTAGACACAGAATAAGTGCAGGGGGAGAAGACAGCTCGTGGTGAGAAGTGCTAAAGCTTGTACTTCAGGAAGGCTGCCCTCTTCTTTATCTTTTCAGCCATTTTTCTTCCAAACCAGCTAGGCCTCTTGGTTCTGGAATGCTTTTTTTGATTCCTTGTACAAGTGTTGGTAGGCTCTATTATCCCCGTGCTGCCCCTGGGACAGTGCTTGGGTAATTGTTTCCTGTGGGCTGCCCCTGGGGAAGTGCTTGGCTAGTTGGTTCCTGTTGTCTACCCCTGGGGAAGTTCCTGGGTAGTTGGTTCCTGGGGCAGTGCCTGGAGGGTTTATTCCCGTGGGCTGCTCCTGGGGCAGGGCCTGGTTAATTGGTTCCCATGGGCTGCCCCGGAGCAGGTTTGTCCCTATTGGCTGCCCTGGGGCAGTGCCTGGGTAGTTGGTTTCCATTTGCTGCCCCTGGGGCAGGACCCTGATGGTTGGTTGTTGGTGCTACCCCAGGGCAGTGCCATGATGGCTGGTTCCTGTTGGCTGCCCCTGGGGCAGTGCTTGGGAAATTGTTTCCTATGGGCTGCCCCTGGAGCAGTGCTTGGGTAGTTGGTTCCTTTTGTCTCTCCCTGGGGCAGTGGGGGTCTGCCCCGGTGCAGTGCCTAGATGGTTTATTCCCGTGGGTTGCTCCTGGGGAAGTGCCTGGGTAGTTGGCTCCCATGGGCTGCCCCTGGGGCACTGCCTGTGTAGTTGGTTCTTTTGGCTGCCCCTGGGTCAGTGTCATGATGGTTGGTTCCTGTTGGCTGCCCTTGGGGCAGTGCCTGGGTAGTTGGTTCCCATTTGTTGCCCCTGGGGCAGTGCTGTGATGGTTGGTTCCTGTTGACTGCCCCTGGGGCAGTACTTGTGTAGTTGTTTCCTGTGGGCTGCCACTGGGGCAGTGCTTGGGTAGTTGTTTCCAGTGGGCTGCCCCTTGGGCAGTGCCTGGATAGTTAGTTCCTGGGGCTGTCCCTGGGGTAGTGCCGTAACGTTTTTTATTTAATTATTGAAATCTTGGATGTCACCAGTGAGCAGATGCTCATTGGGAGGTTCCACATCAGATACATTAACACAAGAAGACATAATAAAGTTACAGTAATTATACATACAGAGTACAAAACAATTCAACTGTACATGGCTTGCAATGACAAACAGTTACACAAATTGTGCTAAGGTTGGTTCCTGTTTGCTGCCCCTGGGCAGTGCTTGGGTAGTTGTTTCCTATGGGCTGCCCCTGGGGCAGTGCTTGGGTAGTTGGTTCCCCTGGGGCAGTGGGGGGCTGCCCCTGGTGCAGTGTCTGGAGGGTTTATTCCTGTGGGCTGCTTCTGGGGCAGTGCCTGGGTAACTGGTTCCCATGGGCTGCTCCTGAGTCAATGCCTCTGTAGTTGGTTCTTTTGGCTGCCCCGGGTCAGTGCCATGATGGTTGGTTCCCGCTGACTGCCCCTGCGGCAGTATTCGGGTAGTTGTTTCCTTCGGGCTGCCCCTGAGGCAATGCCTGGGTAGTTGGTTCCTGTGGGCTGCCCCAGAGGCAGTGCTTTGGTAGCTGGTTCCAGTTGTTTGCCCCAGGGCGGTGTCCTGATGGTTGGTTAGTGGTACTGTCCCTGGGGGAATGTCCTGGTAATCAACAGCATTGCATGGACTTGCACCAATAGGATTTGTGGGCAGGAGGAGCTACAGGATGCTGCCCCAGAGGCAAGAGACGAAATGCACCAATAGGCATAGGCGGTAGGAGGAGCTACAGGGTGGTGCCCCAGGGGCAGCACTGCCTCAAGGTCCACGTTCAGGGCAAAATACTTGCTCGAGCTTTTGGCAACAGGTCCCCATTGATTTAAATATGCCCCCGTTCATTTCTATGGCACTCTGGTTGTATGCACATTCCGGCTGTATGCACAAGTTCAGCTTGTCCCGAGCATGTGCATATATAAGAAATCCACTGTATAGTGTTTGAAATAAATGCAAAAAGATTTGGAGTTCTTGAAAGAAACAGGACATGTTACAATGCAGTTTGACCTTTTGTCCTCCTTATCTCAGCAAGAGGCAAGCTTGTAGCTTGGTTCACTGTGTACTTGTTCTAAGCCTTTTACAGGAAGGAAACTTTCAAATTCTGTGCAAGCGGGAGACATCCTGTCTCCAAACAGGAGGATGTAGCAATTACTCTGTTTAAAAGAGACCTTATAAAAGCGGAGAGAGTGCTGAAAAGTTTAGTTTTTTTGGTTTTGCTGGACTTCACTGTTTGGACTGCCTATGGCTGAAACAAACAATTTTATATTTTTTTTTATTCTATTGTTATTAAGAATAATAAAATGTTACTTGTTAATTTTACAACTGTTCCTGATCTTCCTATGCTTCCTGACCTGTGCCTTGACGATATGGTGTGACAGGGTTAAATAAGGCCCTGTCCCATTTGTTATGTGGAAGAGTTAAATGCAAGGATCTGTTATGTCCTCTTCTTTTCTGTCTCTTGTCTGACTGGTTGTGCAACCATATGTTCTGTGACACCTAGGAACTGATCACTCTGACTGTCTTGCGATTCTCTGCCGCTCGCTATCTCTCTTCCTTCACTTGCTGTTTCTGACTTTTCTTCCCCCTTGCATATCTGCGGTTATAAAAATATATGTGAATCTTTATGTGAAACAGGGATCCCTTTGTTTGAAACTGTATATACTGTAGTTATACTGTTGAAATGATTGCAAAAAGCTATTTGGGATTTAGGGGGTTAACCTGAGATGCAGTTTGAGCTCCTCTCAGGCTTGTTTGCAAACTCTTTTGCAGAGCTGTCAACAGGAGACCAGCTTGGGACACTGTTCTATTTGCAAGTCTGCTCTGCAAATAAACTGACACAGTTCTAATACATTTTATGAGAAACAGGATGTCTCCTTAAGGAGTTCAGGATGAAAAAGTTAATTGTCAGGTAAAGACTTGTTATAAAAAGAGCAGCAATCTTTTGCTGGGGAGAGACTGAACATTGGAATTAGAGATACCCTCAAATGAAGGACTTTGTTTTCTCTGTTTGTACTGCATTTGTAAATAGTTATACTGAAAAAATTGTATTTTTTATTTTACTGTTATTGATAATAATAAAATGTTACTTGCAAATTTTACAACTGGTCCTGGTTTTCCTGTGCTTCCTGACCTGTGCCTTGACGACACATGGGTGACCGCAAAGATACAATTAAGAATAATTACAATGAATATGCTATGGCAAAACATTGTGCAGCAGCTGGACATGGGTCAGACGCATCTTTGAAGTTTTAGGTGTGGAAAAAGTAGAACTTGGGGTGAGAGGCGGTGACTTGGTTCGGAAACTGCTTCAAAGGGAAGTTTTTAGGATTTCTATGCTGAATACAGTGACTCTATTAGGCCTTAAAGCAGCAGTGCAATGAAATTGGGCAACATTTTTATCCTATCTTTTTTCATTAGAAAAGATTCCAGGCATCTTCCAGTTTTATATGATGGTACAATTTTTTAATTCCAGCAACATTTGAGTATTTTATAAATGTTTCAAATAAGTTTTTTTTCTCAAGAAAAAAATATGGCCACCACATTTTCCATAGAAATAACATTGCAGGCCGGCCCACTGGTGCAGCAGTAGCGCTACCGCTTGCGACGCCAGTGACTCGGGTTTGGTAGCGAGCCTGGGTTGCTGGAGAGCCTGCCGGGGGGAGAAGAATTGACAGCCCGACGGGCTGCTCTTCTTCTCCAGGAGGGGAGGGATGTATCCCTCACCATGATATTGCCACCAACTGGGTGACCACAGGGGGTGCCAGTGTGGTCAGGGAAACAGACAGTAGGGAAAGGGATCAGCTGGGAATCTGACTGGAGGCATGTCTCAGCATGTCTCTGCTTCATTGGTCCCCCTGGAGTGCTGACACCAGAGGGGGAGGAGACCAGAACAAGGAAAATGTGCCCTGCTCCTGGTCCAGGCAACAAATCCCCAGCACCACATCCACAGGAGGAACCGAGGGCAGACTCCACAGTGTGTGCTCCCGTGTAGTTCGGGGGAGGTTAGGGGAGGCATGCTTCGCCCTGTTTGGACGGTTAGTCAGGGGCTTGAGAGGTAAGTGGAGCGAGTCGCACCTTAGGAGCAGACACCTCAGGCCTCTTGGTGGATGTATCTGTATGGTGCATGAGGCTCCAAGAGAGGGACTAGGAGCAGTGAGCGAGTAAGGGGCCAAAAACAAAGATAAAAAAAAAAGAAACAACGTTGTAAGCTGGCCCGGTGGTGTGGAGGGCTGAGGCATCTATGCCTTACCACCTACCATGCCAGCGACCCATGTTCGTGGTTCAAGCGGGTCACCGGGAGTCCGCCAGGGAGGGAGAGGACTGAGCGTCCGGAGGACAGCTCTCCTCTCCTGGGGAGGTGTGGTACTGGAGATGGCTGCATGCCTGGTCCCTAGTGGTAGCTGGGGATCTGCTCACCAGTTCTGTAGAAAGCAGGGGGGTGGAGACGGAGCAGACACCCAGTGTGCCATGTATGGAAGCATGCACGGCTCAGCCATTGACATCATTGCATGCTGCCGTGCTGCACTCTCGGAGAGGGGAGAAAAATGGAGGATGAAAATCCTGCCAACTGGCGAGATGGTCCCCTGTAGGCTCTGCACATGGCTAGCTGGCACCTCAGAGCCATGAGGTGAGTACCAGTGGATGCAGGGGTGACAGGGCGGGGGGCTGGTGGATCGGGCCGGTGGTGGAGGAACTAAAAGAAATTAACAAAAAAAAAGGAAATAACATTGCAGACCTGGCCAGGGTTAGGATGGAAAAAATAAAAAAGTTTCATGGTGCACAGCTAGGAGGTACCTAGACAAGTACATTTAGCAGCCTCTACTTTCTTACCCTAACTCCCGACAGTAACCTTGACTCTTTCCACTCTTTCTCCCTGCATGAAAATTAATTGTACTATTCTGCTATTGTCTTATTCACTCTTGTAATATGTCTCTACATATTGCTTGCATATTGTAAAATGTATGTACATACTGTTGTATTTTATCTTGATGTTACTCTCTGTCTCTTCACTATACACTCATTACCCGGGTTACACCTGGAAACGAGTTTCGGATCAGTGTGCTTTTCCCAGTCATCAAAATTTTAAATAAAATAAAATAAATAAATACAAAATTTAACACAAGTATGCTAATATGTAATTGTAGCTGAAACTAGCTTTTTTGGAAAATCAGTTTTCATTGCACTGCTTCTTTAGTGTTGACATCCCTCTATTTTCATATTTATAATTGTAGCATGACTTGCTGGCTCTGCCGCTATTTGGCCTTTAATGCTTTGTTTGTCATGATGACTTAAATTGTTCCACCTTATTACATATACATGTTTTTATGCCTATAGTTTTATGTCTGTTTGTAAGTCTTCCTGTATGCTTTTGCACACACTCTCTTCAGAACTGTGCAGTATGGAGTTTGACGCTTTGCACTTTTTTCTGGACTGTCTGTTTAAGGAATGTCCCTTTTTAAACTTACGAGAGAGACACCTTTCACATGCTGCTGATGACTGTGATCGCCAATACATATGCACATAGCGAGACCACTGTGACACTAGGCCAGCATGTCTGATGAGTGAGGTTCTTTTGGTTTATTTTGTTCTGGGCTGTGATTGCTGTGAAGCTAAAACTATGCACTGCTGCTTTATGTCTAACATACTAGCCTGTAAGACAGGAAATTCTTTCTGAGACCTATTTATCTGCTCAGACTACGCTATGAACCAAATTCTGTCTTGTGGGTGAGCTACAAACATTCTGCACTTGCTGTGTTTTTTATTGCTTTTGATAACACACTAATCACACTAGTAAAAGAGTTTCAAATAGTTGGAGACTACTATCCCATGTTTTATGGTGCTGATCCGTACTCCACAGAGTGACGACCTTGTGCTTGATTGAATTGTACGCTCCTGGGTATGTGCACATAAGTCACAGTGTGAGCCCCTGAGGTTGTGTAAGCATTATGAGAGCTGACTACTTCTGAAAGTTGCTATTAATCCCAGGCAGTGCACTAATGGCAGCAGCCCTTGGATGGAATAACCAACATTCTGGCATGCAAGTTCTTGGGCCTAGGATCTCAGGATGCTGAACATTTGGTAATGGTTGGTTTGGCGGATTGAAAGTTATAGAAGGTTGAAAATGTGAAAAACGAATGCTTTATAAGATTTTCAAATTGCTCACAGTCCAGATAGCTAAAAATGGCTTAGAGTTAAAACCTGAAATTTTCATGAGTAGGTTTCAATTTTCCACAAAATCTAATTCCAATTTCATGCATATGCAGCTTTGTTTCTCACAAATGTTTTCATAAGGATCTTTTTGTGAAAATGGGGTGTCCATTTTTGTGACAAGAGAATGTCATTTTCTAGACGCATTGCAAATAACGCACACACAGAACAGAAGTGAAGTTGCACGCGTGGGTATAGGTGCGAGGCAGATGAACCATGTAGTAGGTTCAAACCACTTGGCCCCTAGTGCTGCTCATCCCCTCCCTTCCAAAGTTGATCTGTGACATTTTTTTTATTTAACTTTTTGGTTTCCCAAGATAGCCCAGCTGAGGTGCAACATCGACTTTGCCATGAAGTCTGTAGAGCACTGGGAGGTTAAATTACTTTTCCAAAGTCACACACTTGAGTATTTGGCTCTACTGAGGTTTGAACCTGTGATTTCCAGGTTTCCAAGCTGGTACTATAACCACTGCACCACACACTGCCTCATGGTTCAACTAAGTCTATTGCTTTATTGCTGCAAACCCAACCGGACAGCAGCAGCAGCAGCAGCAGGACTTGAGAGACTGGAGCCAGCACACAACAAGGGAATGCCATAGCAGGCAGGTTATGAACAAATGTGCTGCAGATATATTTTTTATTGGTGCAAGTGTGTGTGTGTGTGTGTGTGTGTGTGTGTCAGTATATCAAGTGCATGGGGATTCTGTACGGATGGTGGTGAATAGTAAGTGTATCTTCCTTGGGGTTTGAAAAATCACATAATGCATTGCAGTGTTAGGATAAATCTGAATCTGAGGTGTGGTCTGTTGGAATTGCTCAAACATTCACACATTCTCGTCAAGTGTAGGTGTGTAACTATTTTCTGTGCCTAGACAGTGCCAAAGTTAGGGCAGCACCAATGCTGCATCGCTTGATGGATCAAACCCTGTGGAAGACCACACCTCAAATTAAACAAGAGTCAGGGAACTTTTTATTCTAACATTGCAATCTGTCATGTCATTGGTCAAACACCATGGAAGATCACACTTCAGATTCAGCAAGGCTCAGAACTTTTTACCCTAGCACTGTATTTCCTTACTTGTTGAGCTGTGCTCTTCAACCCTAGCTGATGCATTAACAGAGTTTTTCTCAGTATCTATCTCTGTCTGTCTATCTATCTGCCTACCTGCCCACCTTTCTTTTGTTTTGTTTTTTTTACTCTGTGTTTTTATCCATCTTACTGCCCTCTCTCACCACTCTTTCGGACTTCCTCTGCTGCATGGTCCCTCTTCTCACTGGGGTCTGCCCCTAGAGTACCTGGTGCCTCAAAGCCCCTTGATGACTGGATTACCCCCCCGTGTGGGGTGGGGAAGAACCCCTACTCCGCAGCTATCGATCGTGGACCTGCACAGCGGAGTCTGCTCTGATGATCTGAGGGCACGCAGTGAGGAGTCATCACCTAGGTGAGATGGGGGTGTTTTTCTTGTGTTCTTCCTCTGACATCGGCGTACAATGAGTGAGGAGATGCGGTGAGATGTGCCTTCCGCTCTGCCAACGTCTGCTTCGTTCCCACACTGCTACCTCTCCTCTACCGCACCTACCACCCAAGCTCCCCCAGGTGGCGGTATCGCGGCGGAAGCTTGCAGATTGCCCCCCCGCCCAGAGAAGGAGAGCTGCTGTTGGGCGCTTTATCCTTCTCTTCCCTGGCCGATCCCCGGCAGTCTGTACTCGTTCCTGAACACGGATCATTGGTGTGGTGTGAGGTAAGCCATCCAGCGCCTCAGCCCTCAGTGCCACTGGGCTGGCCCAACTACCTTTCTGTCTGTCTGCCTGTCTGTATGTATGTATCTGTCTGTTCTATCTACTTGTCTATCTGTCATGTATGTATGTGTGTGTGTGTGTGTGTGTGTGTGTGTATATATATATATATATATATATTTTCATATAGTAAAACTTTGATAATGCATCATTGGGTTAAACACAAAAAGTAAGAAATTAAAATCTTTAGGGTTACCTCCCCGGACCCGGCCGCTGATCCCAAGATTAACAGCTGACGAGGTGTGTCATTGGGGTTGTGAGGCCTAAATGTCACCCCATTCTATCTGAAATTACATTCACAAGCCACAGTAAATAAGAATGGGGTGACATTTAGGCCCCACAACCCCAATGACACACCCCGGCAGCTGTCAATCATGGGATGACGGGCAGGTCCCGGGTGGGAGAGGGACAACCCTAAAGATTTTTCATTTCCTGACTTTTTGTGTTTTAACCCTAAATGATGCATTAACAAAGTTTTTGCATAGAATTTCCTTACTTTTTGAGAAAGAACAGAAAACTAAGAACTTGCACAAGTTGGTGGGGGCACCTCCTTTTATCCCTCTGAACCCGGCTGTCTATTCCTCTCAACTGTCCCACATTAGGAGGGGCAGCTCTAAAAAAATCAAGTAGGGTTGGGCAAACTTATGACTGCAAGGCCTTTTTGCTGATAACATCTATGTTTCTACAGATAATAACAACTGGATACACCTTTTAATGCACTGTGATAAGGAAGGTTTTCATGTTTCCTTTTATTTTTGTTGCTGCACAGTGTTGAGTGTGTGCAGCTGCCCAGGTGGTGGAAGACAAACGAGATGGAATGCTGGTCTTTTCCCATCTAGCATCTCTTACATTTCCATTTTATGCACTGTAACCATTTGTCCACACCTCTCTAATGCTCCACATTAAAAGGGAGAAGGGGGTGAAAACCAGAATACCAAAATGCGCCCAGAATGATTCTGATGTTCCTTCTGGCACTAGCTAGAATGCCCACCCAACTAGTCAGAATACCCCTCCAAACCACAAAAATTACCACTAACTTGGCAGAACAGTCACTGTGACCCACCAGAATGCCTACAAAACCAGTAAGAATGCTCACTGGACCTGCCAGAATGCCCACCCAAACAAGCCAGAATGCGTGTATTCCTGCGAGAGGCATTCTGTCAGATCAGTCGCCATTCTGCCAGATAGCGGTGGCTATTCCAGTAGGTAAGTTGGGGTGCATTCCAGCTGGCTGGGTGGGCATTTCTCTCAGCATGTGGTAACCATTCTGTGGGTCAGGAGCATTCCAGCAATTTGATGGCCATTCTGGATGGTGCCAATAGGAAAACTGAAACATACACAGAAACACAGACAATGGTGGCAGAAAAAAAAACCAGAGGTCCATCCAGTCTGCCCAGAATCCCTAGAACCTCTGGAACCTACTGTTCCCCCTGTCCTCTCTCTATTCTCCTCCTTGGTCCTGTGCCCCCCTCCCCCCGTAACCACTATTCCCTTCATTATGTCCCAGCCCTTCTTGACTCCCCTGACTGTTTCCGTTCCCACCACTTCAGCTGATAGACTATCCCAAGGTTTCACTACCCTTTCCATAAAGTAGTACTTCCACACATCTGTCTTGAACCTACCTCCTGTTAATGTCCACTCATGACCATGTGGCCGCGAATTGATATTCAGGCCAAATAGTTCCCCGCAGTTCACTTTGTTAATTCCTTTAAGGAACTGGAAGATCTCTAGCATGTTTCCCTTCTCTCTTTCTGGTCTCCAGTGACTACAAATTTAATGCCATGAGGTGCTCCTCATAGAATCTGCCTGCTGGCCCTGAACTACTTTTGTTACTCTGCACCGTCTCCAAACTATCCTTATATTTTCTGAGGTGAGGACTCCAGAACTGGGTGCAGTACTCTAGATGAGGCCCCACCAGGTATCTATAGATCAGCTGCAATCATTCCAGTTCTGGGCGCATGCCAGTTTTGGATTAATGCCATTTGCCTCTAACTCCCATTAATAGGGATGTCTGACTCTCATTTTACCAAAAGGATTGCTATGTGCCACTATCCCAAATGGAAAAGCTGTTGACCACACAGAGAAGGTGCTGTAAAGTCAGCATTTAAAACAGAAATTCACAATACTCTATTATGATGCTAAATCAAAATTAAACGTTGCACAAAGAAAAGCACCAAGCTGTGTTTCCACAATGTTCTGAACTTATACCCCGTGTTACATGATGTGCCACACATTGTGAATGTCAGTGTCTGACATAAATTTCAAGGCTAGAAGTATGTGGTATGGTACTGAGTTACATGTTTGACTGATAAGAAAAAAGTACAAACCAGCAAAAAAAATCAAGAGGTGTTCCCCTCATTCCATCACAAATACTTCTGCATCAATCAGACAGGGGGTCCAAGCTAATGTTCGTCCTTGCTTACTTTAAAAAGGGGGTTTAACGCTTTTCTCAGTGCTGCCTGTGTCCGTTTCTGCAGGATCACTGGGGCTGAACTCGGGTTAGAGGTACTGAATGGCCTGGATTGATGGGTTATACTGTATGTGTTTTCTGCTGACTTTCTTTGCTGTGCAGGACGTGCATAAGGCACAGCCACTCCTTGCGGGAAATGCACTCCCACAGTATCACAAGACACGCCTGGCAGGATATCGCACACCATACATCAGCTCCTTCCGTAACTCAACAAGCAAGTCATGAAGCTGACATTTAATTTTGCTTTGAAACAGTATTATATATACATACATTCAGGTGCTTACCCGTCCGTGAAATTGTCAAGGCTGATTGAAATCTTTCCAGCCGACCAGTCAGAACCCCCCTCCTGGGCCCTCTAAAACTACCCTTAAAGAAATGGCTTGCAGACTTTTCAACAAAATAAAGCAAGGCTCAGCATGTGTGTAGAGTCTATTCAAGATGCGGTGGGACTTGAATGAACCTTAATCCTCATGCCGCTGTCTGGTTTGCAGTGAGCAGCGCGAGCTGTGCGGTGACTGACAAGTAGCACTCTAAAAAAAATTCCTATTGCTGCTCTCCTGTCCTCCTCTCCATTTCAAACGAACCACCAACCCTCGCTCTGCATTCCTCCTCTTTCTTCAGATTCGCCCAAGACAGCTGGGCAGCCATTGCACGTTATTGCAAGTAGTAGGGGGTGGGGTTATGCTGGAAAGCAGATGAAATTACCAAGAAAAGTTATCCTTCTTCACAATGGCACAGGGCCACTGCTGGACTGACAGCTTTTTTTTTTTTTAAACGGCAATTTAAAAAGGGTAAATTTTTTTGTACGCAGTGGTGTACAATAAGTATGCATGGTTAAGCCACTGCTCTAGATGGTTTACTAGGACAAACGTCCCAAGGTTTAAAAAAACAAACAAACTACCATTCCAATGCAGGTGAAGAAACTATTTTATAATAAACTAATCAAACAACTAAGAGTTTTAACAGTTAGCAATAAGATTTATATTTTAAAAAATATTATTTAATACAGTTGCCCATCTTCTAAGCAAAGAATCTCGCGATCAAAGAATTTGCAGGCTCACGATCAAAGAATTTGCAGGCTCATGATCAAAGAACAAAAAAAGCTGTAATTCAAAAATTACAAGGAACTGCGGTAAACCACCACAATGGTTCAATAGAACAAACCCCCCTGAGCAAAACCCACCCTCATTTGACTTCCTAGGGCACCCCTGGGCTGAGAAAATAGATTTTTTAATTCAGCCATCTCGTCCCTCGATCGTGATGCACGATCACGATCAAAGAATCTCGTGATCAAAGAATTTGCAGGCTCGCAATCAAAGAATTTGCAGGCTCATGACCAAAGAATTAAAAATGCTGTAATTCAAAAATTACAATGAATTGCAGTAAACCACCACCACCACCACCATGGTTTGACAGAACAAAGCCCCCTGAACAAAACCCACCCTCATTTGACTTCCTAGGGCACCCCTGGGTTGAGAAAATTGATTTTTAAATTCAGCCATCTCATCCCTCCCTCCTCAGGATCACAAGAACAGCTGCACGGAAGTCTGAGCTGGACGTCATTGTCCACCTAGGGACAAATGACTTGGCTCATCATGAGATTAGAGCAGTGCAGAAGGACTTTGTAGAATTGGGGAGGGGTCTAAGACAAGTAGCACGCACAGTATCCTTCTCAGAGGTGCTGCCTGTCAATGGCATGAGTGAGGCGAGGGTACTTTGCACCATGCAGTTTAATAAATGGTTGAAAATGGTGTGGAGCACAGGGTTTGGCTTCATTGGGGACTGGGGTTCCACCTGGAGGGACACCAGCCTATACTGGCAGGATGATCTACATCTGTCCAGGAAGGGAATAAGTCTTTTGAGCAATCGGTTTAAATGCTTCATTGGCAAGCTTTTAAACTAGTCAAGAGGGGAGGCACTGATAAGCAGCAGGAAAATCCCAGCCTCTCCCTACAAAACAGGGTACTAAATGAGAAAAGACCAAGGTAGAAAGGTCAGTGGGGATGCTGCAACAGAAGGTAAAGCCATCAAAAATGGAGAGCAATGAGTACCAATGCCGTAGTTTGAGTAACAAGCTTCCTGACTTAGTGGCCTTGATGGAGGAGGAACATCTGATATCGTGGCAGTCACAGAAACATGATACACACAAAACCATGACTGGGACATAAACATACCAGGAAACACTATCTACAGGA
This sequence comes from Neoceratodus forsteri, assembly GCA_016271365.2. Taxonomy (NCBI): domain Eukaryota; kingdom Metazoa; phylum Chordata; order Ceratodontiformes; family Ceratodontidae; genus Neoceratodus; species Neoceratodus forsteri. The sequence continues at coordinate 504,785,967 of CM057455.1, forward strand.
GGGCAGGGAGGGTAAAAGAGGAGGAGGAGTAGCTTTTACATAAGGGAAGGAATCAAAGCAACAGAACAAAAGGGTAAACAGGGAGGAGAAGAAGCACTGTGGTAAATTTGGAGACCGCAATGGCACCACAACCGCAGCAGGGCGTTAGTACAGACCCCCTGCTCAGGGGAGGAAATGGACAAGGAAATGATAGAAAGGATACTTAGAATGGCAGAAAAAGGGGAGATATTGCTGATGGGTGATCTGGATATGCCAGATGTTAACTGGAGTGCAGTTGCAGCAGCCACTTCTAAGATTGGGGTTATTCTAGATGCCCTACAGGGGGCATGCCTTAGACAACTAGTATTGGAGCCCACTCGAGAGGGAGCAATCTTAGACCTGGTTCTCTCAAATGGAGATGAAGAGAGGATCACAGATGTACAAGTGGGTAGCCATCTGGGAACTAGTGACCATTGAACAGTATGGTCTACAATAAACACAGCAATAGAGCTGCCATACAAAGGCAAAAGGTACTGGATTTTAGGAGGGCTGACTTTTGCCAAATGGGTGAGTGCCTAAGGAATGCACTAGCAAATGGGCAGGAAGGAGGGGTGGAAGAACAATGGGAATAATAAAACTGCCATCACAGAGGTAACAAGCCTTTGTGTAAAGCAAATAAACAAATGAAACGAGGTAAGAAACCACTATGGTTCTCAAAGGAAGTGGCAGTGAAGGTTCAAGAGAAAAGAAAGCATTCAGGAAGTACAAGGAATCTAGAAGGAACAGTACAGAGAACTGTATCAGTTAAAGCAAAAGGAAGCTGGGAAGGCAGTCAGAACAGCAAAGGCCCAAACTGAGGAAAAGATAGCCAACTCAGTTAAGAAGGGGATAAAACCTTTATAGGTACATCAGGAGCGAAGGAAGACCAAGGAGGGATAGTGAGGCTTAATAAAGGGGAGGGAGGGTGGGCAGAGGGTGACTGTGAAAGGCAGAGATACTAAACAAATATTTTGCTCAGTATTTACAAAGGAAGAGGGAGAGGTACCTAAAACAAACAGTAGAAACACTCTGGATACAGAAGTTGATACCAGCCCATTTACAGAATAAAGGGTTCTGAAAGAACTCTTAAACTGAAGGTGGACAAAGCAATGGGGCCTGATGGGATTCATCCCAGAATTCTAAAAGAACTAAGGGTAGAACTAGTGACACCACTGACTACCCTCTTTAACAAATCATGGGAGGATGGGGTGGTACCCGAGGACTGGAGGAGGGCAGATGTGATTCCCATTCACAAAAGTGGGAGCAAGGCAGAAGCAGGAAACTACAGACCTGTTAGTTTAACCTCAGTGATAGGGAAAATGATGGAATCACTTCTGAAGGAAAGAATTGTTGAGTATCTAGAGGCCAGAGGGGCACAGGACCAAAGGCAGCATGGATTCATAGCGGGAAGGTCATGCCAGACAAATCTGATAGATTTCTTTGACTGGGTGACCAAAGTAGTTGATCAGGGAAGGGCTGTGGACATGGCCTACCTAGACTTTAGCAAGGCATTTGACACAGTCCCACACAAAAGATTAATATACAAGTTAGCCAGCCTGGGAGTGGGTCCCAAGATGACAGCCTGGGTAAAGAATTGGCTGGAGAATAGGACACAGAGAGTAATAGTAAATGGAGTCCACTCTGAAAAAGGGGGTTAGTAGTGGGTACCGAGGTTCAGTATTAGGATCGGTCCTCTTCAATGTCTTTATGTGTACATTGCAGAGGGACTGAAGGAAAGTATGTCTCTTTGCAGATGACACAAAGATCTGCAACAGAGTTGATTCCCAAGGTGGGTGGAAAGGATGAGAAGGACTTGGCAAGGTTAGAGGAATGGTCAAATGTATGGCGTGCTTAGATTCAATGCTAAGAAGTGCAAGGTAATGCACCTGGGAAACAAAACCCAGGGAAGAATACACAATGGGGGTGAGATACTAACAACAACAAAATAGAAAGGGACCTGGGGGTAGTCATATCAGATGACCTAAAGGTGAGCAAGCAATGTGAGAGGGCAGCAAGGAGGGTTGGGGATACTGGGATGCATAGGGAGAAGCATCACCAGTAGAAAACAAGTTATTATCCTCTGTACAGACAGCTGGTGAGACCCCATCTGGAGTACTGCATGCAGTTCTGGAGACCCAATCTCCGCAAAGACATAGACAGGATGGAAGCTGTCCAGAGGAGGGCAACTAAAATGGTGCAGGGTCTGCACCGGAAGACATATGAAGAGAGACTTAAGGAGCTTAATATGTATAGCCTCGAGGAAAGGAGGGAGAGGGGGGACATGATAGAAACTTTCAAGTACCTCAAGGGAATCAACAAAGTCCAAGAGGGTAGCATCTTTCAAAAAAAGAGGTGTGCAAGAACAAGGGGGCACAATTTGAAAATAGAAGGGGGGCAGCTCAGAGGTAATTTAAGGCAGTATTTTTTCACAGAGAGGGTTGTGGATGTATGGAACGGCCTTCCAGAGGAGGTTGTGGAGTCAAAAACAGTGGTGGAATTCAAGCATGCATGGGATAGTCATAAGGCAATTCTAGGGGGTGGGGGTAGGAAGAAGTAGGCTGCTGGTTAACTAGGATCTGCAGCTTATCCATCAGGTAGGGAAATGGGCAGACTGGGTGGGCCAAGTGGTCCTTATCTGCCTTCAAATTCTATGTTTCTATGATGCATGGTCGTGATCAAAGATCGTCAGCGAGCCGCGATCAAAGATTTTAAAACCTTATAACCTTCTTTTTTGACCATTTTGGATGAAACCAGAGGCATGGCTCGATAGATTGAAGCCCCCTAAGTAAAATCCATCCAAGTTTTACCTCAGGCGTGACCCCTGAGCCGAGATATTTGTGTTTTTATGATCGGAAATCTAAAAACAAGATGGTGCCTCACGATCAAAGAATTCTCGGGGACGAAGATTCTTGAACCGTGAGGCTGCAAATTCTTTGACTGCCAGGTGGGATGAAAGGGTCTGAACCCCATTCTTTGTTCACAAAACATACATATAAATATTCCCATTGACTTATAATGGGAACATAAAAGTGGCATAACATTTGAATGCCTTAATATTTTTTCGCCAAACAAAAAACCGCATGTTCGGCCACCAAAGCTCTTTCAAACAAGCCATCTTGTAGAGTGGCATGCCACATGACAGCCACGCAGGGCCACATACAAAATCCCAAAAGCTGCCTCCAAAAATGGATAATTTTGCATTTTTCAGTGTTTTGGTGCGTAAAGACTGTAAGTCTGACCGAAATTAAATTTGGCAAGTCAAGAGATCTACCAAGCCCCACCATGCATGCCAAATTTCAGGCAAATCCATTGAACAGGTCCAAAGTTATAAACGCGCAAAGTTTTGACTTTAACATAGAAGTGATATCTCAACCCTAAATATAGTGGTGTGACCGCGCCACTATAAGATATATATAGTCCTTGCAAAAAAACTTTGTTTATGCACCATTAGGTTTGAAGTGTAAAAAGTGAGGAAATGCAATCTTAGGGATCCCAAGCATAAGACCCTGCCCCCACCCTCACCCTCAGCTTCCAACCCTAAGGCCCACCTCCTCCCTGCATGCAGAAATTGGTGTGAGGGGTGTGCTTGGGGTTGTGAACCCTAATGTTCACCCCATTGTTTTGTTCTGTATCCATGTTAGGTTATTAACTGTTGAAATGAGGTGACCTTTAGGGTTCGCAACCCCAAGGCACACCCCTCATACTTGTTTCTGCAAAGCAAAGGCTTTCTACCCTGAAAATTTCAGACCACTACCTAAAGCCGTTTCTGAGATACAGATGGACAAACATTTGGGGTAAAAATATTTAAAATTCCCAAAGTTACAAGCGTGCATAGTGAAACTGCAATAAATAGTCATAACTGTGCCATTTTTAATAATTTTGAACCCAGATTTTCAATATAGCCTTCTTATGACCCCATCACATGTACCCAGCACAGAAAATTTTCAGATCCCCACCAAAACGTAATTCTGAGCAATTGCAACGCCATTCCGCGCCACAGGTGCGAAAACACATTTTGGCCAGGATTTGAAAACTGACAGCTGTGACAAACAAGACGTGAGGTAATAAGAAGGCTTTGTTGAAAATATGGGGTGCAAATATTGAAAATTTACAGAGTTACGAGCATGCATAGCCAAATTGCAACAAATGGTCATAACTCTGCCATTTTTTATAATTTTGACCCCACATTTTCAAAAAGCCGTCTTATGACCCCACTTCATGAGCAATATGATTGTCATTACACAAATCCTGCTGGAAAGGTGATTGCACCAACCAACCACAAAATCACCATTCTGGTGGGTGGTGCGTAACGACAGTCATATTGTTCATGAGGTGGGTCCCCAAAAGGCCATGTTGAAAATTTGGGGTCAAAATCTCAAAAAATGCCAAAGTTATGCATAAAAGTTGAAACCCCCATTGAAATACATTGAAGCGCATTTACCTTAGTGTCTCATATTGCAGTTACCTGTTCCAGCAGCAAGAGGTGTCTTTGATCGGGAGAGTGGATATCGAACCTGGGACCTCTTCAGGTGAGTGAGGGTGTATGGGGGTGTCAGGGGGGCTGTGGGGAGGTGGGTGGGGAGTGTGAGCGTGATTGGTGATAGGCTTTTTTTTACAGGTTAAAAAATATAAAGAAAAGAGATTGGGGGTGGTTTTCTTATTTACAGCATAAAAACAATATGGGAGGGTGAGGGATGCCACTAGCCACCAACAAAATAAAAAATGGGCACTGGGGATCAGGGATGGAGGGCCACTAGACCACCAGGAAATTCCATGGACTTGGAGATTAGGGAGAGAGAGCTACTAGACCACCAGGAACTAATAAGTAAATAATATCGAGGATGGGGGGTTACATATAGTGATGGGGCTGGGTTGGGGGATGCCTCTAGCTACCAATAAAATATAGAACAAGAATGGAGGGGCATAGTGAAAGCTGCACTGAAGATGAATGTGTAGCGATCACCATGAGAGCCTAGTATGTGATTAAACAGCTATGCACTATAATAAAAAAGGTTGAAACTGCTTTATTTACACCAAGACCCAGATATTCAAACTGCGCCAGGCTGTGGCGAAAGCTTGGGCACAGCGCAACTTTGCTGCGCAGGGGTGTGGACTGGGCGATTTTCAACGGAGCTGCGCCATGGTTTTGTAGCTTTGAATATCGCACCATGGCCACTTGTGTGCATGGCGCAGTGGCACTGCGCCAGCGCAATGGCCAGAGTGGAGCATGGGGATGCGCTCGCAAGTTCCATTGCGCCATGCACAGCTACCGCGATATTCAAATCTTAACATGCAAATGGGGCTATAATGTATGCAAGGTGCACATGGGGCCATTTGCATGTCATTATGGCTCCATTTGCATGCAGGTGTGCCGACCCCTGATGACTTGCACCTGGCGCCCTGCCAAGCAGCAGCCATTGGGGACTGATGCTCCCTGCAGCCCGATTGCGGGCATCTGTATAAAAGACAGAAATATCCATCCTATATCCCTGGTGGTCCAGTGGACTGCTACCTGCCCGATCATGGGCATCTGTCCAAAAATAGAAAACAGTCCAATATCCCTGGTGGTCTAGATGTACCCCCCCACACTGAGCCCGCCCTCCCCCAGTCAGTCAGCGGCAACAGCACCCATCTGCCCGCCCGACTGACACCTCCAGTAGCTTGCATGGCCATTGGCTCACAGCGCTAGCTATCGAAGTAGAAGCTCTCGCACTACACACATTCCAGATATGGATGAATCATTCACATATCTGGAATGAGTAGTACGGTAGGGGCTGTGGGGGGTAAGAAGAAATAGGCTGTTGGTTAACTAGGATCTGCAGCTTATCCTCTAGGTAGGGAAATGGTTAGACTAGGTGGGCCAAGCGATCCTTATCTGCTGTCAAAGTCTATGTTTCTATGTTTCTATTTCTGCCCATTGTTTGGGCAAACTGACCCCAGAATCAGATTCCTCAGGCCTGATTAGGTAAACACAGCTGTTGGTGTTTACCATCGGTTAGATTTTTCAAAATATTTAAATTTGTTTGCCTCACTAACTGAAAACAAGATAGCAGAATCTCGACACTACATTCTGCATTTGCAGCAATTAATACCGCTTTTGTGGCAACAAAACAGTTGTTTTGTATGGCACATCAAACTTTTCCCGTAGGAAATAACGGGAAAATTGAAACTTTAATAACGTTTGAACAGATTAATATTCTTTCACTAAACCTTCAAAAAGTACGTCTATGACCCAAGACCTGTGTACCCTGCAAATTTCAAACCACTACTCCACAGTTTCTGAGAAACAGTGTGACAAAGAATTTACACAGAAATGGTAATTTTCACATTTTTTGACACTCCATATCTGACCAGAATGAAATTTGCCACATCTATAAATCATTGGCCCCTGATGGTACATACAAAATGTCATGCAAATTGGCCAAACTATTGCAAATTTATTAAAGTGCAAAATTTCAGGTTTAACATACTGCAGAAGTGACCACTGAACCCTAATTAAAGGGGCGCGACTGCACCCCTGTCATATAGTATATGGTTTCAGCTTATTATGTATGGAATTCAGTGGCTGCTCAAATGTTGTTGCGCACATTCCAAAAGATGTGCACTTTCCAAATGTTATTGTGAACATTCTAGTATCAATATTTATGAGCCGCTTGTTAATATTCATGACGCTATGTAATATCTGCCTTCTGATTGGTCCAAACAGCCCTTTTCCAAACCCAAATCAAAACAAACATGGTGGCGCCACTTAGCAAGTGGCTCATGGAGATAGCTTGAATATGGACTGCCATAGTCAGCTCTGTGTTGTCAAACCATACAGATTTGGCATTTTTTTGAAAATTTGTTTTTCACTTTTTTCTGATCAACTGCTACCGCGATTGTACATTTACGGACTCTGTGGCAGAGTGAGCTGCCGGCAACAACCAGGAGCATGAACACAAGGTATGAAACCTTGTAAAACAAAAATGTGGATACATTTTTCTTTTTATTTGCATTTGGGGAGCCATATACTATAAAAAATTTAATATGGGCGAGCATACACAACTCACCTTGTGTTTCCATCTCGGGGTTGAGATACCAGCATGGACCTCTCGAGTTTCGCTCTCAAGGTCTATATGCTGGTGTCTCAACTCCTCGATGGAAACACAGGCTCATTGTGTATGCTCACCTATACTTTATTCCATATATACCTATAATAAAAGATGGGGAAGTGTGTGATATGAGAATGTAATGCACACCCAAGGTATGGGATCCTACATAAATCCCCAAGGGTGATGCCTGAGGAATTTATTAAAGCATCCCATACCGAGGTAGCACATTAAATTCTCATATGCACACCACCCATTTTTTGATTTTTTATAATAACTGGGGATCAATTTTTTCTCACTTGATTTCTGTGTCAACATGTCTCAGACACACAGACTGAGGAGATATGTACTGTAATACTCCGGACCTCCAGTGTTGCCGAGACTGACACAGACACACAAACTGTGATTCATACTCACTAACAGACACACACACACAGTGTGTGTCTGTGGTATACACTCGTCCTACCTTTTGTAGAAAAGCATTGTGTTCTTATGGTTTGTGATTGCTTGAGTTTGTGTTGGCTCGGCTGTGGGTTTGTCCCGAGGCAGCACAATGGACGAAGAGCGGGATCTGAAGATACTTGTTTTTGTAATGTAAGGGCAGGATCAACTACATAGAGGGCTAACAAAATAAAAAATAAAAAAATAGGAGAGATGGTTTAATCCAGCAAACGGTCTTGTGGTGGTGTGGAGCTGCCATGTTTGTAGAATTGTTCTGCCCACACACCCATAGAATGTGAGCCAATGAGGTCGCCATATGGCTGAGTGGTGTTGCGCGTGAATGCCATATATATATATATATATGTGTGTGTATATATATATATATACATATACACACACACATACATATATATATATATATATATTTTTTTTTTATAGTGTCACAGTAGTGGCACTCTTTGCTACCGTACAATGGATTTGCCTGAAATTTTGCATGCATGGTTTGGTACCGTAGATCTCTGGATCTGCCAAATTACATTATGGTTGGATGTATGGTTGTGGAGTTACTGACCATTTGCACATTTTTTGCTCACGCCCACAGTCCGCACGGTTTGTCAGTTTGGTCCAAAATCTTCAGGAAAGATGCAGCCTTGGTCACTGATGTGCCTTTCATAGATTTGATGAAAAAATATTAAACTGTTCAAAAGTTATTCAAAAAAAAAATTCCCATTATAGTCAATGGGAAAAGTTAACAAAAATCATGCAACTTTTGCAAATGGTTGTTTTTACTGTCGTAAATGGGCCTTTTACTTTTGTGAATTGGTCATTTTTTATTTCAGTTACTGCACAGAAAAATGCCTGGCATTTAAAATTGGGACTCTGTAGGAGCACACTGCTTGTTGTGTTCACCTAGTCAAGTCCTGAGGATGTTAGACGTATATTTTTTGGGGGGTTTAAACCCCCCAGAAATGCATTTTTAAAATTTTCTGAAAAATACTTTCACAAAATACTTTTGCATATGCGAAAGTTTTGTGATTTTTTTTTTTTTGTGAAACTTTTGTGATTTGTGACAGTATTTTGCAAAAGTATGCTCAAAATAACTGCAAATCTTTGCCACTCTCCTGCAACAAAACAGTTTGGTCTTTTCGGCTGAAATTTGTAGGGTGGCAAGCTCTGGTCCCACCGATGTATTGTTCGGTGCGAAAACATTACAGGGCCCAAAGTTACAGCATTCTGAAGTTCTGTAGTTTTCCCATAGGATGACATTGAGGCATCCATGGTGCCTTTCAGAGCCCGTATCTCGAAAACGGTTTGAGGTACGGACTTTTCATCACAAAAATTCTTAGTCCCCCTAAGCTCAGAACTAGGGTGGAAGGTCCTGAAACCCATGAAATTTGAATTTTATTCCTACCCATACGGATCCTGAGATATTTATGATTTACTGTTCCAATTGCTCATTCTCATGTCCGATGACCACTGTTATGGCCACAGACTTCATATTCACAACTCTTTCTGCTGCCCCTATCTTGGACACAGTGCACAATATGGATTTGGTTGACTCATGTTGTGGGAACTACTCACTCTCATGATTACTACCGCACTTCCATTTTTTTACTAGCTGCTACGGTTCCCCAGATATGGTCAAATTAATGTTGCAAGCCTTCTGAGACCTACAGGGCCGCTGTATGGCTCTGTGCATCTGTGTAAGTGGGAGCATGGGGCCCGGAGGACCTGCGCTCCCACAAACACATATCATTACACAGAAATGGGCAGCTTGGTTCGGGCACCATGCTCCCACCAACACATACCATTTACTATTTATATTACACTTTCTCAAAAAGAAGGGAAATTAATTGCAAAAAACTCTGTTAATGCATCAGTTAGGATTATTTCCACAGTGACAAAAGTGTGGAAATGTGATGGTTACTAGATGTACCCTTCAACCATTTCTTCCTTCTCTTCACAGACAACAGATGCCGAGGTCTGCCACAGGGTCATGTGGCTTAACTCTCACTCCATTCTCCTTTACTGTACCATGTCAACTTGTTTACATATGGAATGGGGTGAGAGCTGGGATGCACAATCCTATGGCAGACCTCAGCATCTGTTGGTCTGGGGAGGAGGGGTGGGGTGGTTGGGGGGTTAGCATCTGGTAACCCTAACATCGCATTTCCACACTTTTGTCGCTGTGGAAATAACCCTAACTGATGCATTAATGGAGTTTTTTTTGCAATGAATATATATATATATATATATACATACACATAATGTACTCAGTCAGTGTGTGGGCTGAAAACAAACAAAAAGGTAATATGAAATGCATACAGAAAATAGAAAATAGAGTTAGAATCAATGTTTTAATCATAGGACTCCTTCAAGAATTATCTATAAAGAGAAAATAGCAAAGATAATCAGATATAATGATATAAATGTGATGTATACAAGGAAATAATACCATTGAAGGGGCTGATGAACTCAAACCAGGAAGCATGAGGGGTGAGTGGCTTTAGAAGCTCTCCCACCCCCTCAATGGTTTTATTTCCCTAGTACACAGCACTTTTCCATTGTTTGCTTTGTATACAGTATTCCAAGAATGTACGTACAGTATACTGCTGGCACCATGCCCCACTGGCAATTTTGTTATCCTTGGGAATAACCAAAGTACCAAAGCCATGTGGCCATTGTCATTTCTTTGTAGCCTTGTTGGAGTCAGATTAATAATTAATTGCTTTGTGTTTTCAACTGTGAAACCAAATACTCATTAAACTTGTATTAAACAATTTTTTTTTGCTTTTTAGGTGACCCATGCCCTCCCATACTGAGATGCCCTTGTAAATACAGTGCTGCACCTCAACAGAGTATTACTCAAGGAAGCAAATCTGCAACTAACTACATAAATAGAAGTACTCTGCAGTTTTCAGTATTGTATTTTTTCTAATTCAGTCTTGATTTGTTTAAATGATGCAAAATTCATGTGATGGCAATTATATTGTGAAGAATAATATTATAAATTACAGGGCTACTCACCAGTGAATATGCTATTTGTGTTGGTTGTTTCAAAACTGTAGTTCTTTGTGAAAATCCCCGCTATAGCCACTATTGCCACAGGATAGATTGTGAAAGTATAACGGGCATACTTTTCAAAGACGAAATTTTCCAACATGAACCTATCAAATTCAGAACATTAGATGAGTAGATGTACCAGTTTTACTTCGGAAACACATTTTGAATGGGGTCATGCTTGAAATAAAGAATTGCTTGAATTTCTACAAGGTAATGGGGCAAATGTAAATGTCACACAAAGAATTGTAGCAGAAGCTCATTAATTGGTGCCCAGTACCGTACAGGAAGGCAACACATGAAAACACACAGCAGCTTACCAAATAGGCAGGGGGTCAGCACTGTTACTCAAAATAAAGAAAACAAATAAGCTTGCAAGTCTGAACATGCACTTTGTTGTTTCACTGGGTAGCATACCTCCTTTTAATACACAGCCATCATGACTGATGTAATGGTAGTAAGGTATCCAAATATATGCATGACCAAAGTTTCAAAGTCAATGAGCGGCAAATGGTAAAACTCCAGAAGAAAAACAGGACTCCACAGAGTCAGGTGTGCACTTTCAGCTACGGAGTAAACATAGAAACATAGAATTTCATGGCAGATAAGGACACCTTGGCCCACCCAGTCTGCCCATTTCCCTACCTAATGGATAAGTTGCAGATCCTAGTTAACCAGCAGCCTACTTCTTTCTACCCCAGCCCCTAGAATTGCCTTATGACTGTCCCATGCATGCTTGCAACCACTGTTTTTGACTCCACAACCTCCTTCGGAAGGCTGTTCCATGCATCCACAACCCTCTATGTGAAAAAATACTTCCTTAGATTACCTCTGAGCTGCCGCCCCATCTTCAAATTGTGGCCCCTTGTTCTTGCACACCTCTTTTTATGAAAAATGCTACCCTCTTGGACTTTGTTGATTCCCTTGAGGTACTTGAAAGTTTCTATCATGTCCCCCTTTCCTCGAGGCTATACACATATTAAGCTCCTTTAGTTTCTTCATGTCTCCTGGTGACCCTGCACCATTTTAGTTGCCCTCCTCTGGACAGCTTCTATCTTGTCTATGTCCTTGAGGAGATTGGGTCTCCAGAACTGCATGCAGTACTCCAGATGGGGTCTCACCAGCTGTCTGTTCAGAGGGATAACAACTTCCTGTTTTCTACTTGTGATGCCTCTCCCTATGCATCCCAGTATCCCCCCAGCCCTCCTTACTGCCCTCTCACATTGCTTGCCCGCCTTTAAGTCATCAGATATGACTACCCCCCTGGTCCCTTTCCATTTTTGTTGTTGTTAGTTTTTCCCAGGTGCATTACCTTGCACTTCTTAGCATTTAATCTAAGCTGCCATACATTTGACCATTCCTCTAACCTTGCCAAGTCCCTTCTCATCCTTTCTGCCCCACCTTGTGCATCAACTCTGTTGCAGATCTTTGTGTCATCTGCAAACAGACATACTTTTCCTTCCAGTCCTTCTGCAATGTCGCTTATAAAGACATTGTAGAGGACTGGTCCTATTACTGAACCCTGCTGTACCCCACTAGTAACCCCCCTTTCTTCAGAGTGGACTCCATTTACTATTACCCTCTGTGTCTGATTCTCTAGCCAATTCTTTACCAAGACTATCATCTTGGGACCCACTCCCAGGCTGGCTAACTTGTATATTAATCTTTGGTGTGGGACTGTGTCAAATGCCTTGCTAAAGTCTAGGTAGGCCATGTCCACAGCCCCTCCCTGATCTACTACTTTGGTCACCCAGTCAAAGAAATCTATTAGATTCGTCTAGCAGGACCTTCCTGCTATGAGTCCATGCTGCCTTGGGTCCTGTGCCCCTTGGGTTTCTAGGTACTCAACAATTCTTTCCTTCAGAAGTGATTCCATCATTTTCCCTATCACTGAGGTTAAACTAACAGGTCTGTAGTTTCCTGCTTCTGCCCTGCTCCCACTTTTGTGAAGGGGAATCACATCTGCCCTCCTCCAGTCCTCAGGTACCTCCCCATCCTCCCATGATTTGTTAAAGAGGGTAGTCAGTGGTGTCACTAGTTCTACCCTTAGTTCTTTTAGAATTCTGGGATGAATCCCATCAGGCCCCATTGCTTTGTCCACTTTCAGTTTTAAGAGTTCTTTCAGAACCCTTTCTTCTGTAAATGGACTGGTATCAACTTCTTTATCCAGAGTGTTTCTATTGTTTGTTTTAGGTACCTCCCCCTCTTCATTTGTAAATACTGAGCAAAAATATTTGTTTGGTATCTCTGTCTTTTCACAGTCACTCTCTGCCCACCCCCCTTCCCTTTATTAAGCCTCACTATCCCTCCATTGGTCTTCCTTCATTCCCTAATGTACCTAAAAAAGGTTTTATCCCCCATCTTAACTGAGTTGGCTATCTTTTCCTCAGTTCGGGCCTTTGCTGTTCTGACTGCCTTCCCAGCTTCCCTTTGCTTTAACTGACACAATTCTCTGTCCTGCTCCTTCTGTGATTCCTTCTACTTCCTGAATGCTTTCTTTTTCTCTTGAACCTTCACTGTCACCTCCTTTGAGAACCATAGTGGTTTCTTACATCGTTTAGTTTTGTTTATTTGCTTCACACAAAGGCTTGTTAACTCTGTGATGGCAGTTTTTATTATTCCCCATTGTTCTTCCACCCCTCCTTCCTGCCCATTTGCTAATACATCCCTTAGGCACTCACCCATTTTGGCAAAGTCAGCTCTCCTGAAGTCCAGTACTTTTGCCTTTGTATGACTTGACTCGATTGCTGTGTTTATTGTGAACCATACTGTTCAATGGTCGCTAGTTCCCAGATAGCTACCCACTTGTACATCTGTGATCCTCTCTTCATCTCCATTTGAGAGAACCAGGTCTAAGATTGCTCCCTCTCGAGTGGATTCCAATACTAGTTGTCTAAGGCATGCCCCTATAGGGCATCTAGAATAACCCCACTCTTAGAAGTGGCTGCTGCAACTGCACTCTGGTTGACATCTGGCATATTCAGATCACCCACCCTTTTTCTGCCATTCTAAGTATACTTTCTATCATTTCCTTGTCCATTTCCTCCCCTGAGAGGGGGGGGTCTGTATACAACCCATGTGCAGATTGTGGTGCCATTGCCTGTCTCCAAATTGACCCATAGTGCTCCTTCTCCTCCCTGTTTACCCTTTTGTTCTGTTGCTTTGATTCTTTCCCTTATGTAGAGAGCTCCTCCTCTTCCTCTTTTACCTTCCCTGTCCCTCCTGTAGATAATGTATCCTGGTATGTTTACATCCCAGTCATGGTTCTGTGTGTACCATGTTTCTGTGACTGCCACGATATCCAGATGTTCCTCCTCCATCAAGGCTACTAATTCAGGAAGCTTGTTACCCAGACTACAGGCATTGGTACTCATTGCTCTCCATTTTTTGATGGCTTTACCTTCTGTAGCAGCATCCCCCACTGACCTTTCTACCTTGGTCTTTTTCTCATTTAGTACCCTGTTTTGTAGGGGAGGCTGGGATTTTCCTGCTGCTTATTAGTGCCTCCCCCCTTGACTAGTTTAAAAGCTTGCCAATGAAGCATTTAAACTGATTGCCCAAAAGACTTGTTCTCTTCCTGGACAGATGCAGACCATCCTGCCAGTATAGGCTGGTGTCCCTCCAGGTGGAACCCCAGCCCTCAATGAAGCCAAACTCCTGTGCTCCACACCATTTTTTCAACCATTCGTTAAACTGCATGGTGCAAAGTACCCTCGCCTCACCCATGTCACTGACAGGCAGCACCTCTGACAAGGATACTGTGTGTGCTACTTGTCTTAGGCCCCTCCCCAACTCTACAAAGTCCTTCTGCACTGCTCTAATCTCATGATGAGCCAAGTCATTTGTCCCTAGGTGGACAATGACGTCCAGCTTAGACTCCCGTGCAACTGTTCTCATGATCCTAAGGATGCGCTTCCTGTCCCTCTAAGCCATGGCACCAGGCAGGCACCTTACTTCAGTTTTCCTGCTCCCCAGTTCTATCCTCCTAATAATTGAGTCCCCCACCAGGAGCTGCTTCCTTTCCCTGTGGTGTCCTCTGCCTCCTTCCTGAGGGCCTCCCTTGTGACATTTGTCTGCAACCTCCTTAGTCTCCTCTGCAGGTGCATCCATAGGGGAACTATGCTCCCCCAGAATGGTGTATGGATTGTGGAGTGGAACAACTGATTGGGTGGGCCTCTGTTCCACTCCCTTACCCTCCCTGAGCCCACTGTGGTCCAACTGCTGTGCTTTCTTCTCAACCTCTGAGGTAGTGGTGGTGGCTCTGGTGCTCCCTGGATAGGGGAGGCTCTCTTACTACTGTCCAGTGTGGCCTGGAGGAAGGTTCCCTTACTACTGTCCTGTGTAGCCTGAAGATGGGCATCTTCCTCCCTCAGGGCAGAGAGTTGTCTGCAAACAGGGCAGCACCTCAGCCTCCAGAAAGACTCCCGGAAGACTGCTGCCCCACAGCCATTACATTGCACTACTGCCCACATGTCTGTCTACCTTCTTATTTATTTTCATTTTTTTGTGTGTGTGTGTGATTGGTTTGTTATATAGAAATATATGTATTATACAATGTGTTTGCTTATATTGTAAGTGCAGTGTGCTAGAGAGGATATGACAGTGATATGCACCTTGCTCTCCTGAGGAAATTATGTCAGAGCCCCAGGTATAAAGGAACTATTTCCAGGGGTGGGTGAAGCGAGGGGTGGGAAGGGTTTGGGCCTAAACTGTGCCCTCATGAAACAATCAGCTAAAAGCTCTGACCTACCGCTGAGATGAGCAAGTGCTACTTTGTCAAAGATTAGTGTCTCTAAATATTAAAATGCTTTATGCTGTGCAAAATGTTACAAGACCAGACTTGCAAGCTACTTCTGTGAAAACAGACTGGAGAAACCCGCAAAATAACAAACTGGCTAAAAGCATATAGGTGCCTGACTGCTCACGCCAACAGCTAGTGTGTATGGGACAAACATAACCAGGCTTACAAGAAAGACTATGCACTGGGTTAATATGTCCACTTCTTGCCAGGGCATTCACAAGGACAATAGTATACATTGGATCTTAGGGGAGAGCTGAGGACACGTGACCACAATAGGGCTATGAAGGTCTGTAAATTCAAAGGATAAAAAAAAAAATCGGATGTACACCAATGTATTAAAAAGCCTCTCAAAGTCTAAATCTCTTTGTAAAGACCTGGACAGCAGTTCAAGTGCAATACAAAATGGCCGTGTGAGCACTCTCTTGAAGTAACCAAGGAAAGGGGCTTAGCTGTGCAATCAAATCACAGCTCTCTACCATTTTTTGTTTAGAGGAGAACAGACTACAAAAATGCTCATGCTAGGCAAAAACAAGAGACCACTTCACAGGTGAGACAGAAAACATATAGAAGGGCTTGGTTAAGCTGGCCCCCTTCATGCATGTTTGTTGCATCTATTAATAGAAGAAGACACTTTCGGAAATTAATCTTTTTGCATCATTCACACTTTGTAGACACAGCAGACAAATTATTTTTTTTTTTTTAGTTGTTTAACCAGGAGTAGCACACTAAGCTGAAAGCTTTTTTATATGAGTGACCTGGGAGCACAGGGAAGTTAAGTGACTTGCTCAGGGTCACACAGTATGCAAGTGGTAGCTGTGAGATTCAAACCCGGGTCTGGTCTGCTGGATGTCACCAGATTTGCAACTCAGAGGCTTAAACCACTGCACTATACTCCCTCCCTCAAATTCTGAGCATGTTTAGAGCATCCTAGAAGACTATGGGTTCAAATTTCAAAGCTTTCAGCATGGTGAAAGGGGCTTGTGCCACAAAGAATGGTGTAAAGTGTCCCTTGTGCCAAAAGATGCACTGAGAGTGATTGTCCATGGCAGCCTGCATCAACCACAGGATGACCGCTCCAAACAGGGCTTACACTACCAGTATGCCCAAACATGGGCTGCAGCATGATGCTAGGGGTCTTGCAGCAGACACAGGCTGCCATATCCCCTAATACAGGGTTCTCAGAACTCTCCCACAGGGAGAAATTCTAAGTACCCTTAAACCAGCCAGGGCTGTCTAAGGGTATTAAAAAAATGATCCTGTGGGTGAGTTGTCCTGTTAGCGGCAATGTTCTGTGGTTCCCCCTCCCTAGCCCTGATGTCGATGGGATACATATGTAACAAAAAAACGTCCCAGGGAATGAGTGTTTCCCATCCCTGATGTTATCTCATATTATTCAGATATCCTCTCAGGCTTGTGAGCCCACCTGACCTCGACAACAGCCTGAGTTATGTTCGCTTTCCTGATCTCGATGTGATTATTCGAAGATATCCCCTCCCTGGTGGGGTTAGTGGCCCCCACCCTCACACACAGGTAGTGCCACCACCCAGCTCCCCCATGCTGAAATAGAGCTGGTGACTGGCACAGCCCTACTTTGACCTCTGTGGCCGGCCACTGACTGAACTGTCATAGAGCGCTCACTGTAAAATGTATGCACAGTGCATACACTTTGCATAAGTTTTCCATGACAGTTCACACGGTGGCTGGCCACGGAGGTGAGAGGAGGGCTGTGCTGATCACTGGCTCCATTTTGGGATGGGGAGTGGGGTGGTGGCACTATCTGCTGGGGTGTGGGGGGCCACTAGCTCACCAGGGAAGGGGGATATCTTGAATAATAATATACCGGGTGACATCAGGGATCAGAGTGTGGAGCCACTAGAACACCAGGGAAGTGGGATGTCTTGAATAATAATATACCAGGCAACATCGGGGATCAGGGAGTGGGGCCACTAGAATGCCAGGGAAGGGGGATGTCTTGAATAATAATAGACCGGGTGACATCGGGGATCAGGGAGGGGGGCCAGAATAATATTATAACAATCCGGGAACAGGGAGGGGTCACTAGATCACCAGGGATGGTGGGGTGTACTGAATAACATTATAACACTTTCGGGGATCGAGATGCACTAGACCACCAAGGACGGGACTTGACATTGTTTATCAAGGGATCGGGGATAGAGGGACCACTTGCCTTTGCGCCATGGAGCCTGCTGCAAACCCCTCCCATGTGCCTTATGTTTGTCACATGGGAGAGGTTGTGGCAAGTGTGGAGATTTAGGCGCCATGACCCCCTCCTGTAACAGAATCTGGTGCAGAGTCCCTGGCACACCAGGCTTTTGCGCAAGCTGCTGTTTGCTGCAGCTTGCAATGATCTTAGCCCATTTTGAGAATCAAGCCCCATAACTTGCCTCCATGTACACCGTGAGGACTTGATTCTCAAAATGGGCTAAGATCGTCACAATCTGTGGCAAACAGCAGCTTGTATCAAAGCCCAGTGCACCAGGGGCCCTGCATCAGATTCTGGCACAGGAAAGGTCCTGGCATGTAAGTCCCCACACTTTCCACAACCTCTCCTCTGCAACAAACACAAGGAGCACAGGAAGGGTTTACCACAGGCTCCATGCAGCAAAGGCAAGTGGTCCCCCATCCCTGATCCCCTGATAAAGTATGTCAAGTCCTATCCATGGTGGTCTAGTGCTCTCCATGATCCCAGAGTGTTATAATATTATTTAATACTCCTCTTCTGATTCCTGGTGGTCTAGAGCCCCCCTCCTCAACCCTTGATTGTTATATTATTCAGCAACCCCCTTCCCTGGTGGTGTAGTGGCCCTCCCTCCCCGATCCCTAGTGGCACTCTGTGTACACTTTACAGTAAGCACTCCATGACAGTTCAGTCAATGGCCAGCTGCGGAGGTGAGAGGGGGGCTGTGCTGGTCGGCGGCTCTGTTTTTGGGATGGGGGAGCAGGGTGGGGCTGTGTGTGGTGCCACTAGCTCACCAGGGAAGGGGGTGTCTTGAATAATAATATGAAGGATAACATTGGGGATCAGGGAAGAGGGCCACTAAACCACCAGGATTTTTTTTTATTACATATGTATACTGGTGATATTGGGACTTGGGGGGGGGGGGGACCATGGCACATTGCCACTACCAGGACAACTCACCCAGAGGAGGATTTTCTAAGCACCCTTAGACAGCCCTGGCTGATCTAAGGGTACTTAGAATTTCTCCCTCTGGGAGAGTTCTGAGAATCCCAAATTAGGGGATATGGTAGCCTGTGTCTGCTGAAAGCTGCTTAGTGCCATGCCACGGCCCATTTTTTAGTGCACAGGTGGCACAAGCCCCATTTGGGGCAGTCAGCCTGTGGTTGACGAGGCTGCCATTAAGAATTGCTCCTGGTGCATCTTATGGCGCAAGGGGCACTTTGCACCATTCTTTGTGGTGCAAGCCCCTTGTGCCATGCCAGGAACTTTGAGAATTGAGCCCTGTAATTGAAAAAGTATGTATGTTGTGATTGCCAGAGACGCCAGCTTCATAACAAACAAAACATCCTGTGCTCATCTTTGATTCTTGTGAACTGCTTAAAGGTTTTAATATGTTCTAGTGTGGGAAGATAAAACTCTAATAGTTAGGTGTGCCAGCTTCATGGCACTGAGCGGCACTGCATCGCTCTGGCATGCTGGTGACCTGGGTTCATGCCCTGAGCCCACAGCAGAGGCCAGTGGGAAGGGAGTTCAGAGTGTCCTTTGGATGCTTCCTTCCTGGGGGATTGGTCCGTGTTGCACCACTTCTACAGTGCTCCTGGTGGGAGCTTGCAGTGATGGCCTTGGTGATGTGGGTGAACACATGCTGCTGGATGTCCCCATCCCAGAATGCTGCTGTGGTTGCACGCATTGGGAAGGTGGGTGGGACCGAAAAATTGGACCGTGCCTGTCCCAGCCAGCTAGGTGACAGCTGCCGTCCCACCACGCCGCAGTCCCCAGGGTGCACCACTCCTCTGCCCTGCACCTGTTGTTTCAGAGGGATCAGTGATTGTAACTCCTCTCCCCTGTGCCCCCTCCCTGAGGGGAAGGGGGGGCTTCCTGGCAGGATAAGCCGGAACCCTCTGGACACAGAAAACATAGGATCCAGGTGGCAGGATCTGGCATGCAGGGATGAAACTGACAGGCATCAGGGACATACATGACCTGAAGGAGTGGCAGTCTGGGTTGCTGGGGTGGGCAGAAATAAGGTAACACAAAAAAAAAATAGGTTCCAATGTTTTGGTGAAGAAAGAAAATGATATACCATAGCAGCAGTTCGAACAACAGCGTACACAGCACAGCAGTGCTAGCAACAGAGTCTTTGATGTGTGCGTCATACTTCAACACTATGCCAAAGTTCAAGACAGTAGCTATGGAGGTCCACGTAGCATATGCAGCTAATCCATTCTGCACCTAGAAAGCAGACAGGAAAACATACATTACTAAACTTGTGCAAGTGGTCCAATCAGAGTTGTTTAGGTTCAGAACTTAACCTGCCCCACCTATTTTCCTTTTCCCCCTCTTACTCTCTCTCTCTCTCCCCCTCGCAAGTGACCTCTACCTTTTTTCCCTTCCTCTCTTCCCCTCTTCCTCTCTCACTCTCTGTAGTGACAGCAACCTTACATGCAACAGCAATGTTACCTGCCTTTGTTTCTTTTAATCCAGTGTATGTAACTCCATGATAAACTCTAAATGCCCATCCCCTCTTCAAACTTATCGTAATCTCTATCGAATTTATGTATACTGCTACATCACTGTTTCTTTTATGTATCCTCTATTTGACATATTATATTCACTCTATGCCTGTGCTGCTGCACCCGGGTCATGCCTTAAAAAGGCACTCACTGCCATTGCACTCACCTGGTCACCAAAGTTAAATAAATAAATACAAAAGTAATTTTCTGTTGTGGAAGTACTTCACTGCAATGCTTTGAATGTCTTATATCGTATACTTCAGTCTTTTATTTATTTATTAATAGCTAGGATTACAAATACCTTTGAACCAGCGGTTCAGTTACAAAGGTTCTGCATTAAACAAGGATAGGTACAATAATAAAACAGAGGTTACAAATCAATTGCATTTTTAATTACAGGTACAATCGTGTTACAAATTGTGGTAACAGGACAGGCACGACAGTGCAAAGTACAAAGACTTTAACAGTCAGAGCATGACCGTGTCAAAAAAAGTGCAAACATTGCTAGATTGGAGAAAAGGCACAGTAGGGTGGGGAGGAAAAGAGGGAGAGGAGCCAACAATAAAGAGAGCCTATAGCGGATGTAGGTGAGGGAGGGAGGGATGCGGAGAGCAGGAGGCGGAGGAGAAGAGGTAGGAGGGGAAGGGAGGGGCAACAGAGGAGGGTAGAAAGGAGGGACATGGACACGGGGAAGGCAGAGAGGTGTGGAGAAAATGGAGGGTGGGGTGGTGAAATAGGAAGGGACAGAGTCATGGAAGGGGATGGAAGGGTGGAGGAGGAGGTGGGGGGAGAATAAAAAGGGGGAGAGGAGGATAGAGACGACAGGACTGAGTGAGGAGAAAAAAGGAGATAAGGAAGCAGGGACGCAGGGAGGGTGCGATGTTTTAACCATAATATATAGAATAATACGTGGAGTGGTGCATATAATAAGAATTTTACAAACACCCAAGGTGTTAGATGCTACATAAACCCCAAGAGTGAAGCTTGGGGGGAGCATTTAATGATTGAGAGTGATGAATTTGTATCCGCTGGAGACCAGGAGGCAGAGGGGGGACATGATAGAAATGTTTAAGTAAGGCCTGCTGGTGCAGCAATAGCACTACCGCCTGCTACACCGATGACCCAGGTTCGGGAATGAGGCCGGAGAGTCAGAGGGACAGCCTGGAGGAAGGAGACTGAGCGTTCCAGGGATGGCTTGCCTTGGCCGGGGGGGGGGTGCGGATCAGCACTTGGCCGACTCCAGGCATAGGCTCCAGCCATATTGCTGGGGAACAGGCATGGTGGACGTTGACAGTGATGCCCTGACATTGGGGTGCACACCACGCTCACAGGAAAAAAAGGAAAAATGGCTCTCCAGACACCGGGTAGAGGAGCGTCTGGTGCAGACCCCAGAAGATCCCACCTATCTGCCCTGAAGCTGGACCAAACACAGACAGAATGTTTGGGGTGTACGGGTTCACCTTGCCCCGCCTGGGGGAAGAACCATGGCTACATGGGGGTTCAGTAGGGCTCCCCGTAGGTGAAGGAGATAGGCAGACACCATAGGCATCTGCCGATGAGTCGGCAAGCCAGGGCCAGGGGAAACCAGAGTAAAAAAACTAAAAAGTTTAAGTATGTGAAGGGGATTAATAAAGTGGGGAGGTGCTTATTCACAGGGAAGGCAGGTGCAAGAACTAGGGGTCATGGATTGAGGGTGGAGGGGGAAGGTTTAGGGGGAATGTGAGGGGGCATTACTTCACTGAGTGGGTGGTGGAGCCATTGAACAGGCTGCCAGAGGAGGTGGTGGTGGGGTCTGAAACAGTGGAGGGATTCAAGATGGCGTGGGACAGACACAAGGGGTTGTTCTGGGAGCCGAGGAGGAGATCTTGGGGCGAAGGTGGCAAGTAGGGATGGAGGGATGGGGCAGACTTGATGGGCCAAGAGGGTCCTTTTCTGCTGTCACATTTTCTATGAGTCTATGAACACTGTGGATGTGTGTAAAATTTGGGTTTTACACATCACCTCATGTTTTTGGAAGTGTCTTATCGCCTGCATCATTTTATTAAAAAAAGTAAAAGTTTTGACAGTAGATGGAGCTGCCCTTTAAAGCATTAAAGCAGTTTGGTGCTAACCCCCACCCAAGTTTGAAAGGTCATGTTTTAAAGCTACCTCCCTCCTAACAGATATCAATGCAGTAGGTTGCAGTCCGTAGATAGCATATCCCTGAGGTAGACACCTGAGCAGCAGCAGCAGCAGGGATCGGAGGGCAGAATCCATGCTGCAGCAGTGATTGCCACCTGTTCCTTTCCATGGTGATTTCATCATCACTTGGGGAAGGACAGTGATCGTAAAACAGAAAACATTGGATGGCAACGAAAAATACTAAATACTGAGAGAAAGATCCTCTGTTGCTGCTGTGTGTGTTGGGTAGGTGGTGGTGAGTAAGTATTTCTGGCGGCAGTTACTTCCGGGAAGGCTTAGTGAGGGCTTGGTGAGGGAAGCAGTGTGAGCATGTGCACCAAGAAGGAAACCCGGTGTGAGTCGGATGTTATAACGGTGAATTAAAACTGGATTTCCCTATGGGAGAAAACACTCTCCAGTTATTATGGCATTACTGTGATCGACCAGAAGTAAGCAGCACAACCCAAGCTCTGCAATAGAGGCAAACCAGGCCTTAGCACCAGCACGTGAGTGGTACAAATACTAATTTCATCAGCACATCCATTAACTGTTAGGGTACGTAGAGCTACGGTAAATTGCATCAGCATGATAGCTGTAAAGTTAACCAAAATGCCAATAATACCTAGGGCAGTGCGATAGCCTAAAACTTTCAGGATTCATGTGTACTTCAAATATGTGACATTCCTACATACTCTTTATGTGTAGCACCATACAATACTGGCTATAGTGGCCGTCCGACAGCCCAGCAGCAGCGTAGTGCACTGCCATGCAGGCAACCCGAGTTCAGTAGCAAGCTCATGTCACTGCATTGGGAGGCAGGGAGCTGCCATGTGGCAGCGTGTCACAGTCGGAAAGGGTTTGTGGTGGGTTCTAGAGACACAACAACTCCTGTGGCCAGGCCGGGGAGCTTGCTGTTGCCACGGGGGTGCTATGGTAATATGAGGCCACTGAGGCACTGCCCATGTTATGAGGTGGAGGCAGGGGCATGGGAAGAAAACCACAGGAGAGGAACCTCCCCAGCCATCTGAATGACGGCAGACCCCCCCCAAAAAAACAAGGTGCATCCATGATTACAGGGTATACCCCCTAAGGCGACAGCTGGGGGAGAGGGAGTAAAAATCTGTGTGAAAAAAATATTAGCTAGTTCTGTTTAGGGGTAGATTGTTTGTAACTGTGAACTTGAAGGACTGAGTTATAGAGAAAGACAGGTGATATGGGGGTTGAATTGTCACAGCTTTCGATTTGTGAGCTTTATGCTTGAAATTTATATTTTTCTCCTATACATTGTAGCCATATTAACAATCACAAAAATTGTGATTTGCCATTATTTATTGACTTAAAACTTTTTTAAATTAGTTTTGTATTTAAAGAAAGTTGGGAAAGTCGTGGTGTTACCAAGCCACGTCACCCTGCGGGAGACCTTGGTATCCAAAGCCCAACTCCCACACTGGGCCAGTGGGGTCTAGGATTTGATGTTTAGTTAGCACTCTCAGACTCTGAAGAGGGCACTACTTGTTCTGCTATGACAGTCCTCCTTCAGTGGGTTCCAGAAGCAGCATTGAAGGTCCGGCATGGTACGGTGGCATTAATCATGGGTCGTGCCAAACCAACGTTCAGTAAGGTTTTTGACACTGTGATGCATATCAGGCTACTAAGACAAGTATGTGAGATAAGGGGGCTTCGAGCACACCCAACTCTAAGGGCGCTACTGCCATTGTACCTGTTGTACTCTGTTCCCCCTGATGAAGCCTCATATGAAGGGCACTATGTAGGGCAAGGGTTCCTACCATGTTTGTTGTTTTTGTATGGCTATTTAATATATTATATTAATTCTACTCCTCTGGTGAGCACTCTGCTTTTTTTATTTTCCACTAAGACTGGTACATCACTGTGGTATATACGAGGCACACACAAGGTAGATTATTAATTGGCTTGGGGGCAGGGAGCTGAGAGTTGGGGGGAATGGGCACTAAGAGTGGAGAGGGGGTACTCAGAGGAATCTCTCAGGGTCTGGCGCTGGGGCTACCACTGTCCTACATTGCCATCAGTGATCTGAAAGCAGAGATCTCAAGCAGGTTGCTTATGTTTTGTGATGACATAAAGCTGGCCAGGGAGATGGACTCCCTTAAGTGTGGGGACTAACGTCAGAAGAACCTGGACAAGCTGGACAATTGGTCAAATTCCTGGAGTCTTAGATGCAGTCTAGCAAAATGCAATTTGCTACAGCTGAGAAGGAAAAACAGAGGAAGTACCTACATACTGTGTGGATTTCCACTTGATATTGCTGAGGAGGAAATGGACTTGGGGGCCATAACAGACATGGGGCTGAAGCCTGACAAGTGGTATGTAGTGGCTGTGAAGAGGGTCAGTAGAATGCTGAGGATTATCAAAATGGTGGTGACCAGGCCAGCCTGTGAGCACAGCAGCAGCACTGCCACTTGTGCATTCCAGAGGAGGTTCACCTTCTCTGAGGAGGGAGATCGCCTGACTCTGCTGCTCTAGCACCACCTGGGTGACTATTGGTGGCATTGCTACTGGCAGACCAGCTGGAAGGGGGGACACCAGCTGACTCCATGTGAGTACTCTTGTGTGCTAACGTTTGGAGCCCTAGCTGCTAATGTCCCAGGAGTGACCCTGTAAAACAACCTTTACCCACAGTTTGAGTATTATAAATAGTAGTGGGTGGGTGAGCTGCTTTGCAACCTTTATATTTCTGCTTAAATGGAACTTTGCTACCCCTATGATTCTACAAAAGTGGAGGTTTGCAACCCCTGTGAATGTAATGAATTGATACCAATGAAAATCAGTCTGTGAAAAGAGCTCTCTAGTTGTAAATGACTGTGATATAAGATGTGCCCCCTAGCAGTAAAAGACTATAAAAGGAAGACTGCAGCAGTGAGAAGCTGTGGCACAAGTTGTACCTCTAATGGGGAAAGACCATGATGGAAAGAGGAAGGGAGAGGGAACATTGTTTAACCAGGAGTCACACAATAAGCCAAAGCTTGTATCCAGATGTGACCAGGGAGTACAAGGAAGTTAAGTGACTTGCTCAGGATCACACAGTATGCACCTAGGCGGCTGGGGTATTTAAACGCAGGTCTCCAGATCTGCAGCTCAGAGTCTTAATCCACTGTACTATACTGCCTCCTATGATGAATGGAAATATGCCTTCCAGTAGAGAGAGGCTGCAGCTGATGGTGTTTGCTCAAACTTAGGCTCTCTAGACAGGCTGTGCTGGGCCTGGCCCAGGATCTTTTTCCACCTCACAGCTCCCTGTCTTCCAGAAAGAATTCCTCTTCCTACACACGCACACACGCACAGCCTTGTCTGCTAGAAACATAGATGATGACAGCAGAAAGACTGACAGTCCATCTAGTCTGCCTATACTACCCTAGAACCCCAGAACATACAGTCTCTGTGAGGTCTACACCTACCCTCTTCCTCCTTTTATTCTCCGTGTTTCTGCCTTCCTCATTCCACTAAATAACTACTATACCCTTAGCTGTATCGCAGCCGAGTTTGAAGCCATTTATGGTTCTGGCTCTCACCACCTCTGCCGGCAGACAATTCCATGGCTCAGCCACTCTTTCTGTAAAATAATACTTCCTTACAATTTTTGTAAACCTTACCCCATTACCTTCTATTCATGACTCCGGGTCCTATCTTCTCTGTTCCTGGTAAATAGCTTTTCACAGTTTCCCTTGTTTATTCATTTCAGGAACTTGAAGGTCTCAATCTAAAGCTACCAACTTTCTGAGGTCTAAAACTGGGACAGTTCATCCTGATCATGACCCCCCCCCACCGTGTCACTCCCACGGACACCGCTGCAGTCAACGCTGCACACAATCAGTTAAAATTTTTCTGCTTGCTCTGGCCATGCCACCCCTCAGTAACACCAGTAGCAAACATTCAGATTAGAACAATACATCATTCTGCTGCAGCAAGTTACAAACCATGATCTACAGAAAGTTCATTAGAAGCAAACCTGCGTTAAATTGTGATCAGACATTCGAGCTGCATGTATTGCTCCCCCTGACAGTGCCATCCAACCTGCTTACACTCACCTCATTTGCTGAGCAAACTTCACTTCAGTAACTCCCACAACACCAGATTGTTTTCACACATTTCCCTACAGCTGATCAGGTTCAGGGTACCTTAGTTCCCTGCTGCCAGTCTCTTCTCTGTCTGTAGTCCCTCTAAGCTGCTGGCAGGCAGACGTCCACATGTGTTTGTTTGCACTACTACCCAGTCTAATCTAACAGGAAGGAACATGCTTTACTGTGCTCCCACTGACATGTTTGCAGTGCAACACAGGCACAGGGGTTGAAGTTGCAAACTGCTGTCCAGCCCGAGCAGCGCCACGCTGGTGCTGAAATAACTGCCATTCATGGATTAACAGTCAGCAAAAAAAAAAAAAAAAAAAGGACAAAACTGGGACAAGTAAGTAAAAACTGGGACAAAAGTGACATTTTGTAAAACTTATGGGGACACTGGAAAATGCTGCCTGAAATAGGGACTGTCCTGGGAAAATAGGGACAGTTGGTAGCTTTATCTCAATCATATCCCACCTCTCTCATCTGGTTTCGAGTGAATACATGTTCAGCACCTTTAGCCGATCCTCATAAGATCTGCTTTCCTGGCCCTGAATCATCTCTGCAACAATACATTGTACCATCTCTTGTCTGTCCCTGTCTTTTTTTTAGGTGAGGACTCCAGAACTGGGAATAGTATTCCAGGTGTGGCATTAACGGTGACTTATGCAGAGGTAACAGCACCTCCTGCTTCCTACTGTCGAACTCTGTCCCAATGCACCCTAGCATTCTGTTGGCCTTGCCGAAGACCTTCGACTCAATTTTCAAAGGCCCTGTAGATCAGGGCAAGTTGCGCCAATCCCCACCTGTGGTAAACTCCAGGTGCACCAGAGACCCTGTGCTGGGTTTTAGTCCAACAGGGGGCCCTGCACCAAAGTCTCCAGATTTGCCGCAGGTGGAGTGTTGGACCAAACGGGTGGTGCACAAGAGTGGTTTGATGGAGGGTGCCATCACCCCCCCTGCCTGGCGCAAAGCTGCCTCCTGTACCACAATATTGAGGGGGCACCAAATCCCACCTGGTACAGTGACGATGGTCCCTAAAGAGTGCCCTATTGGGTGATGTGTGCAACGGCATGATGTGGCAGGTAAAATGGTGACACTCGATAGTTGTGCCCTCTACAGTCCCACAGACCTGCAGAGAGGGTACTTGCTAGCATGCAGGCACCGATGCTGTCCTGAACCCCCTGGTGATATCAGCCTTGCCGGCTGTCCCATAGCCATCAAACTCCCCAACAAGTGGGGACTGTCCCTGGCTGCATAGTATGCAGTACAGTTTTGTGTCATGCATGTACCAACTAGGAGCTCAACATGCCACTGCTGAACATCCCTCTGAGTGCTGGTATACTGCATCTACAGGTGCAGTATTAGCAATGGCAGGGTTGTTGGGCACCTCATAGGTAGGTGTCATACATGAGTCTGAGTGAAGGAATGACAACAGAACTGCTACCACAGATACAGGAGTGGGGAAACTCTGTCTCTGCCGCCGTACCCTACTCTGTTGGAACAGTGTCTATGACATGTTGGGTGGGTGGGTGCACAGTGTACAACACCCACATATCTAATGGTGACAGTCCCTGACAGTCCCGTAGAGTGTCCAAGGCAGATCAATGCAGATGCCCTATGAGACTGTCAGGGACAGTGTTACCATTAGATATGTGGGTGTTGTGCACTAAGCACCCACCCAACAGATCACTGACACTGTTCCAGCATGGTAGGGTACAGTGGCAGGGATGGAGCTTTCCCATTCCTGTATCTGTAGTAGAAGTTCTCCCCTGTCATTCCGTCACCCAGACTCATGTATGGCATCTACCTATAGGGGTGCCCAACAACCTGCCATTGCTACTATGACACCTGTAGTTGCAGAATGCCAGCCCTCGGAGGGCTGTGCAACAGAGACATACTGAGCTGCCAGTGGGTATGTGTGTGACACAAAACTGCACTGCATACTGTGCAGCCAAGGATGGTCCCTACTTGCTGGGGAGTTTGGCAGCAACGGGACAGCCAGCAGGACAGATAACACCAGTGGGGCCCGGGACAGGGCCAGTGTCTGCATGCCAGGAAGTATCCCTTCTGCGGGTCTGTGAGACTGTAGAGAGCACAACTGCTTGGTGTCACTGTTCTACCCTGCCAAACCATGCTGTTGCACATACTACCCAATAGGGCACTCCCAAAAGACTGTTGTCACTGTACCAGGTGGGTTGCAGGGTTCCTCCCCCCCAACTTGGCAAAGTCCTAACCTGCGGTGCAAGGGCTGTTAGACCAGATCATGATTGGTCTAACCATAGCCATGACTTGTGATCATGGCGGGGCTTTTAAAATCCTAAATTAGGAGATACTGCAGTCCCACCATGACACTTCCCCCTTGAAGCACCACTACTTTGGGCGCAGGGGTGATGCAGGGCTAGTTTGCCACAAGGTCTCCCTTTTTGATGCAGCCTGTGTTTGAAAATTGGGATTGCCACAACTTTTGACACAAAGTGACACTTGCATCAATTCCGTTTGATGTAGGCACCTGCACCAAAAGTGGAGAGTTGGGGGCTCTAATGAGTGGCTAAGGAGAAGGGGCATCTCACTTTCAGCTCCATCTCCACAAGGCTCTTAATCAATGAATTTAAATGGTAATTTCATAAAAATAGTACAACAAAAAGTGAAAAAATAGCAAGTGGAAATAACCATGGAGCAATATCTGGTGCCAAATGTCGGAAAGCCGTCTTGTAGCACAGCCAAAACATCTAAGAAAGCTGATGCTGCAGTGATGGGTAAAGGCCCTGGAGTTTTAACTTTATCCGCCAAAGAAAAGGAAATTATCGGGCAAACACTCACTGATCAAGTGATGATGGTGAGCAACCCCAGGTTTGACACCCTCACAGGCAAATTTTCTGAACTGACTGTACAACTTACTGGACAGGTGTCAAGGATTGCAGAGGCATAGGAGAGACTTTCCATAGTGGAGGACCAGACTCATCGACTCCCAGAGTCTGTTAGTGAACTAAGGCAGGAGCTAGAAGAGCTTAAGGAACAGCTCGACTAACAAGAAAATTATCAATGCCGCAACAATCTTCGGATCTGGGGACTCCCTGAGAAAAAAAGGGTATCTCGCCTGAAGCTGTGGAAAAGTGTTGCCAGAGCTCCTGGACCTCCAGCCAAAGAGGGGCCAGCCCTAAATTGAGAGGGCACACCATCCTCTGGCACCAAGACCTCCAGTGGGGGAGTCACCATGTCAAATAATATTCCGCCTGCACAATTTTAATGATAGGCGATATGGTTTGCCTTTAAGAAAAGAAAGCAAGTAATATATGAGGGCGCCAGGCTATTTTTGCATCAAGATTTCTCTCAACACCTCCAATGGAAGCGTTGCCTGTTCAGTATGGTTCTGGATGAGTTGCAGATGAAGAAAGTCAACTTCCAGTTCATTTATCCAGCAGCTGTTAAGATCAGAAAGGAAGGAGTGACCTACACCTTCCATGAGGTGGCCAGAATGCAGCAGTACTTAAAGGATAGGGCCAGAAATAATCAGAGCACCATTTCACAAGCAGATAAGTGAGCCTCAAACTTTGGTCATAAAACTTGAATATTATTTGATAAAACTTTGTGTGCTGGCTGAATGTGCTTGGGACTATAGATCTGCCCAAAGGCCCAAATATCTATGGGCTCCTGGGCTCTGTGAACTCCAAGGAACACTCGAGGGGAGTATTGGGGAAATAACAAGTGTGATTAGACCTGCAGTGAATTGAATTGTAATAATGTGGGATTCTGCCCAAAAAAGAAGAGGGGCGGGAGGAGATGTTACAGCTGGTCCCAATTGTGGGAAAACCCTGCCTTCTTACCAGGTATGGAGGATGGGGGCTTTGGGATTTGGGAGATGGGAGGGGTGTGCTGTATGAGGGACCTGTATGCAGGAGGGCAGATGAGGACATCTGAGGACCTTCAGGAGTACTATGGTATACCAGTAACATATCGCTACAAGTATTTTCAAACATGGGCATATGGACTGAGTAGAGAGAGAGAGAGGGCAATAGGGGATGTATCAACCCTGGGACCACTGGAAGAGCTACTGTGGGGTGCATGATCCAACCCAAAGGGACTAGTAATGCGGTCAGGGAAACAGGACTGAGACATGTTCCCAAACAAGATGGTCAAGATCAGGGGGCTATGGGAAAAGGATCTGGGGATTCAGATATCAGATAACAACTGGGCCACAGTAATGACATCATACATGGGCCTCCTAATATGCAACAAATTTGAAGAATCACAGTTTAAGTTTTTGCACAGGTTGTACTGTCCGCCAGTTGTGGTCAATAAATTTTATCCAGCAGTCCCCCTTATATGTGGCTGATGTAACAGTGCCTTGGGCACATATATTCATTACTTTTGGGAATGTGGAGACCTGCACCCATTCTAGTTGATGATTGCACAGACAGTCACTGATGCCCTTTATGTACAGGTAGCAGATACTGCAGTGTCATTACTGTTTGAGGTGGAGGATTAGGGGGAGGAAGGATGGGAGGCATACTCCAGAACAGTACAGGCATTACTAGCCTTGGCCTACCAATGCATCCAAAATATGTGGGTATCCCATGTTAAGCCCACACTTGGTCAGTGGAAAACCCTGGTGGTTAATAACCTGGCACTAGAGAGATTAACATACCAAATGTATGGCAGAGTGAAATTATTTCTGAATCAGTGGGGCCCCTGTTTATCTGTCTCTGTTGTGATGTGATGATCCATGGCAGCATGGTGTTAGAATATTTAAGTATATAAGAAAAGGGACTTAGCTGTAGTTGTGAGAAAGAATAACTGCAACAATAAAGTTTTGCATTGGAGGCAGAGCTACGACACTTTTCTTAAATGAATATTGCCTCTGAGGCACAGCTAAGTCCCTTTTCTTACATATTTACTATTCTAACACCATGCTGTCAGGGATCACCACTCAAATGAAATTCTGACAAAAGAGAACTAAGGGGACCCTGTGTGGATTCAGACTCTCAACCTATCATTTATCAGGCTGTACACCTTTCTACTACATCACCAAGCTGACACAGCAGTGAAACTCAGGTCTTTAACTATAGAGGTTAAAGCCCTGCCTGGGAGACAGCCCTTTCCATATCTGCCTCGGAGACGACTTTCATTTAAAAAATAGTGTCTTTAAAGGAGGCACTTTCTGTATGTCAACCAATCAGGGGCAGGCTAGAACTACCCAATCAGAGCAATAAAAAACATGTGGGAGGGCCATTTAGAGACCAGATGAATAACCAGTCAGCAGCAATAGACAGAAACATCAGTTACTGCCCTCATAAAGTAAAACCAATGAGACACAGCAGAGGGCAGGATTAAGTAGTCTGCCTCCAAGGCAGCACTGCCTCAGAGGCAATATTCATTTAAGAAAAGTGTCTCTTGCCCCCTGCAACCAATTCGCTTCTCACTTTACCATTTCCATAGCTGTACCTAGATCTCCCATCTTCTTCAGCAGCCTTTGGTGTGGCACTGAGCTGAATGCCTTGCTAAAGCCAAAGTATAGTAAGTCTACTGCGTGCCCCTTGTGAACAACCCTGGTTATCCAATTGAAGAATACTATCAGACTGGTCTGGCAAGACCTCTCTGCCACAAACCTGTGCTGCTTACTATCCTGAAGCTTATTGTTCTCTAGGTATTCCAGTAGGTCCTCTTTGACTAGTGTCTCTATTGGTTTCCCTACCATGGCTGTAAGACTAATGGGTTTATAGCTTCCCAACTGCTCCTTGTCCCCTCCGTTGTATAGCAAAACTATGTCCCCCATTCTCCAGTCCTTGGGAGCCACTCTTGCTGCAAAGAGCTACTGAATAGCCCCATCAGGGGTTCGACTAACACCGATGCCAGTTCCCTTAGTACCCTCGGAGGCATCCCAATCAGTCAAGGGGTCTTGTTTACCTTCAGGGCTTCTAATCTTTTTCTGACTTTTTCGCTAGTATACTTCTGCAGCCTCATTTCCAGGACCACTCTGTCAGCTGCCTTTATGTCAATCTCTGGCAAAGGCCCACTGTTCTCCCTAGTGAATACCAAGCAGAAGTAATCGTTATCATGGCTGTTTTCTACTCGTCTTCCTCTAATACCTTGCCTCTGCCGATAACCTCGCAAATCCCTCGTCTTTGTTTTTTCCCTTATATATTTAAAAACTGCTCTTGACCCGCACCACAATATGCAGTTCTGTGTCTGCCTTTGTGAGCTTGACTGCCCTTTTGGCCTCTCTAGTTTTTTCCTGATACTCACCCCATTCCTCATCCCCCTATTTTTCTTTGCACCCTTATAAAGGCCCCTTAGGGGAGGGGAACGGTCCTTTGGAAATAGCTCATGAGGACCCTGGGGGAGGACTCCTCGGTGGAAACAAGGGGGCTTAAAACATATTTATTTACACAGGCATATGGGGAGTGATAACCCCTATTAGTTGCACAATATGAACATCTGAGATATTTAGTTGTGCAATTTAGCTGTTTACTGTACTCTTTGTTTGTATAAGAAGTTATTTATATTTTTATATTATTTCCTTAGGATTGTATTTATTTATTTTATGATGTGTTGCTTGTCACAAACCCATTCAGCAGGTCAGCCCTCTACTCCCAAAGTGCCAACCTCTGAGCATAGAATTGTGAACAGTTTAACAGAACAAGGTAACCCTCTTGTCTGTTTTGTGGGTTCAAGTCACCTTAGTCTCAAGTTCTGGAGGGATTCAAACAGATAACCACTTGTTAGCATACCCAATTATCAGGCTCAGATAATTCTGTCTTTGGGGGGGCCAGATATCTTTGCCTACGGGCACCTAACCAGGTGTAACTAAATGAACCCTTAGAACTCTATGCAAGACCTAGAAAACTCTATTTCCCAGTTTGGTATCACAATAAGCTCATACACAGTGTCAACTATAACCTTCAAAGCTTCACTTATATAAAAATAAATTTCAGGGCACAACAGGCAGTTTCTGTTTTTAAAATATATATCTTTACTTTAAAATTGGTAAAATTACAGAACAAAATATCCCAACACATACAGCCTTAAAACAAACAGGTTTAAAAGTGCAAATTCCTACAATACATACACTCAGACTAGTCTTGTCTAAGGTCCTTACTTCTTAATCTTTCAGTGCTTCGTGGCCTCTCTTCTCTCAGTCAGATACTGAGAAAAAATGTCAATATTCCATGTCTGCAAAGTAGTTTAAAAACAGTCTTGAACTGGCCTTCTCTCTGATGTCACCTAACTCCGCCTTGGTGTATTAAAAAAATGTATATATTATAACACAGGAGGTCCCACTAAGATATTTAAAAAAATAATAGCTGACCTAAAAGAATCGCCTCTCTTTATGAGACTGGTCCAAACCGATCTGTGATCTGTTTCCCCTAGACATCAAAAGTCTCTTTGATGTAAGTCACTGTATATTCCAAGCAAATGTATATTGCTCTCCTTCATTTAGTCTGGGACCTGGTATACCCAGACATCAAAGGTCTCTTTGATGAAATGAGCTGGCTTCCAAGGAGGATACCCATAACACTGGCCTGTGTCCCTTTTCTCCTGACACCCAGTGCAAATCAAAGGATCTCCCTGAGGGCATTATAAAATTAATATTTTGGTTCCTGTCTTCAAAGCAAATTTAACAAACTAATTGCATTTCAGATAGCTGCAGTTTTAAGCTATGTCCTGTCCTTTGAACTTATCCCTGGGGTGGGGGTGGGGGGTTGATGTGTCAGTTCCAGCAAGATAGAATGTTCTCTTGACACAGTCCAGCATACATTTTTTTATATTTACAAAAAAAAATGATACAGGAATCAGAACCAGCTGTCCAAGTGTGACTTTGCTATCTTTGTTTTATTGTACTGGCACCCTGAGTCTCCAGGGAAGGGTGCCATAGCCACATAAAATCTACTCCTCTTCCTCCTCTGCTACTTCTTTTTGGTCCTCACTGCCTCTCTGACCTTTTCAGAGAACCAAATTGATCTCTTATACTTATTTCTCTTGACAAGTGTTCTCATCTATGTTTTCATTGCCATGAGAATACAGACATTTATGGCCTGTCATCTTTCTTCTACTGCCCCAATGCTGTCTACCCCAGCTAACCTGCCCAAGACTAGTTCCCTCATTTGATCAGTCTGACCCTATGAAGTCTAGCACCTCAGCCTCTCTTAAGGGTTTACTGGTGCCCAGGGCCAACTTGAACCATGTAGTATTGTGCTCGCTGGACCCCAGTGGTTCCCCAACCCACATTCCATCTACCTTTTCTGAGTTGGGGAGTACATTGAGAATAGCTGATTGTCTAATGGGTCATCTGACCTGCTGTACCAGCATGCAGTCCTTCAAAATATCAAGCAGAGCCTGGCTTCTGGCTCTCCTGGCTGTTGGGATGTCCAGTGGATGTCTGGCAGGTTGAGTTCTGCTGGTACTACAACCTTCCCTTTTGCCACCTCTTTTTCAGCTTCTGCTTCTAGTTCCTAATTTCTTTCCTCTCCCTGCCCTGGTGGCCTGTAAACAATGCCCAGGTGAAGTTTTCTACCAAATGACTCTGTGAGCTATACCCACAATGATACTACCTCCCCTTTCCCTCCAGCAGATGCATCATCTACTACCTCAATTCCTTCCCTAATGTAAATGGGCACCCCTCCAGCTCCCTCTGTAGCACCTCTGTAAGATGTATCCAGGGATGTCCATGTGCCAGTCTGTCTCATTAACCAGCATTTCTATAACGGCAACTAGATCAAGCCAAGAGTCTGTCATCAGTGCCTGGAGTTCACTAAATTTATTACCAAGACTTCTGACATTGAGGCACAAAACCCTTCATCATATGCTCCCACCCGTCTTGGTTCTTGAATGACTTCTTCCTTCACAGTTCCCTGATATCCCAGGTGTCTTGTGTTTTTCCTTTTTCTGCTGGTCTATTTGGTCTACACTCCCCAGCCCTCTGAATGTATTCCACTTTGCTACTACTTCCCATGATTCCTGGGGAGCCCTGGCTAGTTTCCCCACTTCACCTACCTTAACTGTGGAATACCTAGCCCCAGCCTCCCCTCAAGTTAGTTTAACTGTCTGAAACTGTAGACATGAAACATATGCCCTAATGCACTAGTTATCTTTCTTGTTAGGTGAAGTCCATTACCTTTGAAGAGCCTTCTGTTCCAGAAGACCCCAGTCCACTACAGAGTGATACCTCTTGTTCCTGACACCACCATTTTAACCACCCATTGAACTCCTTGATCTCCTCCTTCCTCACTCTGTCCTCCCACTTCTCCCTACCCCAGATAGGGAGGACCTAAGAAAAGGCCAAGGAAGCTGAATTAATCTTCAGTTTGTCCCCCAGGTTCTGGAAGTCCTGCTTCACTGTCTCCACAGGTCAATTTTCCAGATCTTTGATACCAGTGTGTATGAGCACTCCCTGCTCCCTCCCATCCTCCACTATCCTCCCTATGTTCCCCTAGTCCTGGTTGGCTGGTGCCCCAGGCAGGCATCTGACTACCCCCTCCCCTGTTCTGCACTGTTTTCCACCCTCTCTACATGTCTAACCATGGTGTCCCCATCACTATAATCCTCCTTACCAACTTCCACCCGTTCTTTCCCCCAGGCATCACCATATGTTCTTTCCCCTCACATCAACTGACTCTGGGTCCCCCCATTAGAGTCAGGCATCTGTGCCTCTTCCAGGGGTGAAGAGCAATTTGCCATTGGTATCTCTGGGGCATAGATGACTGCTGTGACTGCCCCTGCTGCTCGATCATCTCCCCCTTCCCTTCCACACCACCCTCCATCCCCCTGGGCCAGGGCACTGGGTCATAATATTGAAAGCAAAGGGTTCACAGTCAAAAACTACACATGAAAAATGGCGAAGCCAATGGTAGCGTTCAGGAAAAACACTGAGCACTACCATGGCTAAAATAAAAAGCTGTAATGAGTGTTTGTAGATGGCTCTGCCCCCCCCCCGCAGCCCCGCCCCGAATGATTAATAATCACTTCCATGGGAGTGGCAACTTAGGGACAGGGAGGAACTTGGGGCTATTTATTTGTGGGGGTGGGGGGCAAAAGTGCAGGGTGGGGGGAGAATAAATGAAAAATAAAACTCAAGAGGGGGAGAAAAAAAAACACAAAAGCCTCAAGACCAGAAATATAACCCTGATCTTTGGAGTGTTCCGCTGCTCTTCTCTACTTTTGGCCCTAACCTCTGTGCCATGGCAGCAACTTGGCAAAATAGCATGCAGAATATTGTCCTCTTCCTCCCAAGTGATGTCAGCTACATGGATAGTGGTAATTTACTTGTGCTACGCTATCCCTGTAGCTATTCTGTCAGATGCTATTTTTGCCATCCAGATTATACTACGCTATAATCTGTGCGGCATATTGACAGGGTACCCTGAACCAGTGGGCCTCTGAGGCAGAGGAGATACATTGGGTGGCCATCAGCTTAGTTGGAGTTGCAGGTGGGATATTTCTTCACTTGCTGTTACTAACTGAGCGTGGAGCTCCCAGAAGGTCCTACATATTGGTCAATGTCCCCTCCTCCAAAGCATAGCTCTGGAGATGAGCCCCCATAATCTCCACAGCTGACTACCTCCCCACTCACACTATGCTCCATTCTAGCCTGCAAAATGCTTCTAAAACTGCATGAGTTACTTAGTAATGTGTGGATGTTGACTGCCTGTCTTATAACCTTATCCTATATACAGTAGATAGAAGCTAAGATTAACAGTATTAGTAGTAATCAGTAACACTCCACCTGAGAAACACCCTTTCTGTCTGCCTGATTTATATGAGTTTTTGGTAACCAGATAGGACCATTGAGACAAAAACAGTCCCATTTTTAGGGTCGACTTCAGTTTGCAACAAGCAAACAGAGACAATACATAAACATATTGAGAGATTGGTGGAACATCTGGTTGTCAATGGACTACAGGACCCAAGGCAGCATGGTTTCACCAGGGGGAGGTCATGTCAGACCAACCTCATTGAATTTTTTGACTGGGTGACTAGGGAGGTGGATCAGGGGAGGGCAGTGGACATGGCCTATCTGGACTTCAGCAAGGCCTTTGACACTGTGCCACATAGAAGACTATTACACAAACTGGGGAATATGGGTGTGGGCAGGACAGTAGTGTGGTGGGTAGGTAACTGGCTGGGTGGCAGGACACAGAGGGGGTGGTAAATGGCTGTCACTCCACAGAGGGAAGAGTGACCAGTGGGGTACCACAGGATCAGTGCTGGGACGGTCCTATTCAACATCTTCATCAGTGACATTGCACAGGATATAGAAGGCAGAATTTCACTGTTCGCTGATGACACAAAGCCTCTGTATAGAGTAGACACACCAGAGGGTGTAGACAGAATGAGAAGGGACCTGCAGAAACTTGAAGAATGGTCAAGGGTTTGGCAGTTGAAATTCAATGCAAGAAGTGCAAGATAATGCATATATAAGACAAAACCCTGGCACAATATATCAGTTGGGGGTGAGGATATAGCATGCACCAAGCAGGAAAGGGATCTTGGGGTTGTCATCTCTGATGACCTCAAGGTAGGAAACAGTGTGACAAGGCATCAGGTAAAGCAAATAGGATGCTGGGATGTATAGGCAGGGGCATCACCAGCAGGAAAAGGGAGGTCATAATTCCACCATACAGACACTAGTGAGGCCCCACCTGGAGTACAGTGTACAGTTCTGGAGACCATACCACGTAAGGACATAGACAGGGTAGAGAAGGTCTCAGAGGACGGCAACAAAGATGGTGCATGGGTTGCATCACAAACCTATGAAGACAGGTTGAAGGAACTGAACATGTACTCCCTGGAGGAGAGAGGGGATATGATAGAGACATACAAGTATCTTGCAGGGAGGAACAGGGTGCAGGAAAACACTATTTTTAAGCGAAAAAGATGTTCCAGGACTAGAGGGCATGGGATGAAGTTGGAGGGAGGACGATTCAGAGGAAACATGAGAAAGAATTTTCACAGAATGGGTGGTGGACAAGTGGAACACCCTGCCAGAGGAAGTGGTGGGGGCTGAAACAATCATGGGATTTAAGAATGCATGGGATAGACATAAAGGAATTCTAGAGGTCAGGGGTAAGGGGAAATAGACTTCTAGGAAAACAAACTGAACTTACAAGCTCAAATGGGCAGACTAGGTGGGCCATAGGCCCTTATCTGCCGACACTGTCTATGTATCTATGTATGTATCTATGTATATATAGAAACAGAGAAGATAAAAATAATTGAATATACAATGTAGGTTCATATAGCAAATATACAAGTCAAAAAGATAAAACAATTCAGAAGGTATATACATTTCAGCAGTAGTAGATATACAAGTCAAAAAAAAAGATAAAACAATTCAGAAGATATATACATTTCAGTAGTAGTAATCATGACAGAGTAAAAGGTAAGAGTACCAGCTATGACTACAATCCACAGAGACCAGAGCAGCAGGATGAAGAGCAAGGGGGAGTAACAAAGAAAGGAAGCACATAAAGGTAGGTGAGGGGGAGAGCTAAGGGCAAGGTAGGAAGGAAGAAAAAAGTGTATTAACGGAAGCATGAGCAAATAGCAGAGGCAGAAAGGGAAGCAGTCAGATGGGTTTGGAACCTGGAAAGAGTGCAACAGGACAGTACAGAGGGGGGTAGGAAATTCCAGTTGGATACAGCTGCAAAGGAGAAGGAACACCGGCAGTAGCCAAATGAACTAAGGGCTTTTTGAGGAGGGGGAGGAAGGCTGATCTGAGGGTTATAGGGGCTCGTCTAAGGCGTGGCGGTCTCAATGGCAAGGGAGGTGGAACTTGGACAAGTTTATGCACTAAACTTAATGTAATAAACCTTAGTTTTGATTCATAAGACAGCCAACCAGGTGAGGAGAGAACGTCACAGTGGTGGTGATGGGCATCATCCCCCAGTGCGAATCTACCCACCCTATGGTAGGCCTGGGAAGAGGAGCGACATGGAAGAGGCATTAGTAGAGAGCAGTAAGGGAGCACCTCAAATGAGGAGTAGAAGAAGGGATGAGGTTGCAATCCTGAGGCAGGTGGCAGATGTGAGGAAAGGACGAATGTGAAACAGGAGACCAAGTTTTTCATTAAGGGATTTAATAACATTGGAGACATGTGCTCTGAGAGAGAGTGAGGTGTCAAGGGTAATACCCAGGTATCTAAAGGAATGGACAGACTCAAGGGTATCACCATTTAGGGAGGAAATGCACAGAGGGGAGAGGGCATGAACTGAGGGGGGCAGGTGGGTGAATAGCATGCTTTTGGCCTTTTTAGTGTTAAGGTCTAATTGGTTACGCAGAAGCCAGCCTTCGAGGGCAGCAAAGTCAGATGCAAGTTCACTATTGATTAGCTTAATATCAGAGGATGAGTGAAAAATCTGCATAGCGGTGAACGGAGGAACCTCCACAAAAGTTAGATAGATCAATGATAAAAAGAGAGAATAACATTGGTCCCAGTATGGAGCCCTATGGGAACCCGAGGGTTAGGGGTCGGAGGTCAGAGATGGAACCTGCCCACTTTGTTGAAGCCTGCTGGATAGATAGCTATTGATCCATGCCAGGGAACTAGTATTGAGACCAACCGTATGAAGTTGGAGCAGGAGACAGTGGATAACCAGGTTGAATGCTTTGGTAAGATCTACAAAAATGGAACCAGTGGCAAAACCTTGGTCCATTGCCTGGAATATATCAGAAGTAACTTTTGATAAGGCAGTAAGGGTACTATGGTTTCTTCTGAAGCCATGCTGATAGGGGGGATAGCAGATTGTGTTGCTCCAAGTAGTTCCAGAGATGATTATACAAAATGCTCTCTTGGATTTTAGCCAGGGGGCAGAGAATAGAAATAGGCTGAAAGTTTTCAGCAACATTATTAGGTACTCCCTTGTGCACCGGTACAACTACCGCAACCTTCCATTTATCAGGGTCTGTACAGAAAATGAAGGATTGGTTGAATGGGTCTCATATAGGCCGTGCAAGGGCTGCAGCACCTAATTTAAGAAATTTGGGCTCTTAGGTGTCAGGACCAGACGAGCTCTCTGGTTTTAAGTTACTGAGAAGCCACTGGACTTCTTTGAGGGAGGGGGTGGGGGTAGGAAGAAGTAGGCCACTGGTTAAATAGGATCTGCAGCTTATCCAGTAGGCAAGAAGGAAATGGGCAGACTGGGTGGGCCAAGCGATCCTTATCTGCCGTTAGAGTCTATGTTTCTATGTTTCAGTTTCAGGTGGAATGCAGGTCGGGCTCAGGGGGAGGGGACTGAAGAAGAGGAGGATGTGTTACAGAAAAGTAAGGTGCACTTGTGAAGATCGGTATAGAATTCATTAACTATATCCTTACCCTATGTAGACAGAAGCACTACATGTATGGGGCTTAGCCCTATTCATGTAGAACTGCCAGCAAAGATAATGTTAGTACAGTTTGAGAGCCCACCTCCCCCGATTCTATTCACATTCTATTACTCCCTACATAGAGCACCTGCAGCCCCGTTCTGTATCTCCTGTCATCAAAAAGCTGTTTTTCGGGGCAGGGTTGCAGCGCTGAGACAGCCACTTGGCTCATGCACAGAAAGTATGAGCCAGGCATTCTAACAACTTTG
This sequence comes from Neoceratodus forsteri, assembly GCA_016271365.2. Taxonomy (NCBI): domain Eukaryota; kingdom Metazoa; phylum Chordata; order Ceratodontiformes; family Ceratodontidae; genus Neoceratodus; species Neoceratodus forsteri. Next base: position 504,826,909 of record CM057455.1, read on the forward strand.
CTCCTGGGTGTTTTTGTGTAGCCTGTAAAGTTTTCAAAATATTTAGATTTGTTTAGCATGTGTGCAGATGCACTTACAAACAGCAGATGCTTTTTTTCTCTCTGAGTGAACACTCAAGCAGACATGCCAAAGAAATGTAAATATTTTGAAAACCATACAAGTTACACATACACAACCAGTGTCAAAATTGTCCACAACAAAAAGACCTTTACAATTAGGACAGTCACCAAGCTGGACTCAGTATAGTTTTTAAAATACAGCCATCTCTGCTGATGTATTGTAAAGCAGTGCTTGTTGTTGAATATATGGGTTCAGCTACATCATTGTCATATGAGACAGGATGCATTGTAGGTACAAAACAGCAATAAACTTAGTTGAGATCGAGATCCCCAAGGGTCGTAAAACTACTGTAAAGCTTGCAGGCTAATTTAGGAAAAACTCCTGGTAGCAGACAGAGGGAAGGACACGCTAGGACTTCACACAGAAATCTAAACACTCTGCACAACGTAAGTTTTTACAAATTCTGAGTGTACTACTCCTTTAACTTCTGAATAGGTAGCATCTACTTTGCTCTGAATTGAGATGTTGTCATGGTGACCAGGTGAAAACCAATCTATTTGAGATTGCAAAGTGAAAATCATCCAATTCAGTGTTAAAAAGTAGGAATGGAACTTTATTTCTGGTTAGATTTCCTTTGATATTTAGTACCACAGAAACGTCTAAAGTTATGCCTGCATGGATCTACAGTGCCAGTAGCAGAAATCTCTGGAAAACCATGGCCATGCATGTGCCCCCCTTCTTTCAGGGAGCACTTAAAGGAGTAGTACACTCAGAATTTCAAAAAAAAAAAAATATATGTTGTGCAAAATGTTTTGATTTGTATGTGAAGTCCTAGTGTGTCCTTCCCCCAGTCTGCTATTAGGAGTTTTTCCTAAATTAGTCTGCTAGCTTTATAATAGTTTTACAACCCCTGGGGATTGCTATCTGAGTTAAATTTATTGTTTTTTTGTTCATACAATGCATCCTATCTCATATGACAGTGATGTACCAGAAACCATAGATTCAGCAGCAAACACTGCTTTAGAATTAGTTCACAAGAGCAGAGCTGTGTAACTTTTCTTATCCACTGTGCACAAAGGCTACATATACAGTTTAGCAAATACTTGACAGCTAACTGAGTGGGGTTTCTGTTACTTCACATTTGTAAAACTAAAACAAAAAAATTGAAAATCATGTCACAGAGCAAAATCAGCACTAACTGCCAGTTCTAACTAATAGAATGTTGGTACCAATATTTACAGTTTAGTAACTATTTGAGAGCTAACTGAGTGGAGTTTTCTGTAAGAAAACAGCTAGAGTCTTTACTAATTATAACATTGGTGGTCTGGGGTGATTTCTATGCTTTTTATGGTTGTGTGTAGTTTGATTAAATTAAAAGTTTTAAAATCAAAACACTTATACCTGCTAGCTAGACCAGACATGCTTAGAAAACAAAAATACTGAATCAGAGCAATTTTGTAGCTGTTTTCTTACAGAAAACCTATGCAGTTAGCTCGCAGGTATTTGGTAAACTGTACGTGTAGCCATTTGTGCACACTGTATAAGAACAGTTACACAGTTCTGCTGTTGTGAACTAATTCTAAGGCAGTGTTCACAGCTGAATCTATGGTCTCCGCTACATCACTGTCACATGAGACAGGCTGCATTGTAGGTACAAGAAAAACAATAAATCTGGCTCAGATGGAGATCCCCTGGGGTTGTAAAACTACCATAAAGCTAGTAATCTAATTTAGGAAAAACTCCTAATAGCAGACAGAGGGAAGGACACCTAGGACTTCACATACAAATCAAAACATTTTGCACAACATATATTTTTTGCAAATTCTGGGTGTACTACTCCTTTAATGAAATGTGCACAGAACACATTTTTAACATCTGTTTAACATACTGGGGACAGTGTATGTCATGTAGTGTACTGTATTTTGGTGCTCATGCTAATTTGCAAAGTGTGTAACGTGCGTGGTGATGTGCATACTGCAGTTAGTGAAAACTGTGGTTTTGTTACATGCTGTAATATCAGCACTTGCATTAGGCCCCATTAAAAGTGCTGCTTATTTTTGCCAGATAGTATCATTTGATAACATCCAGGCTGTCAGAAGAGAAACATGTCAGTGGTGGAAATCTCTGGGAAATCATGGCCTTGGATGTGTGCCCCTTCTTCCTGGGAGTACTTAATGAAATATAGCATCTCTTCTGTGTTTTATACTCATTACTGTGTACAGTGTGTTATCTTGGGGGTTGTTTTTTATTGAAATATTTCATAGTGTAATACATTTCACAGTGCAGTACAGTGTCCAATACATTTTAACACTGTATCATTTCCATATTGATGAAAACATGATAAGCATAGTTACACACTATAGTAGGTACTTTATCTTACAAAACAAATTGTCATAGAAACAGAATTCAAACAACAAATACAGTGTACTGTAGTACAGTACAGTGTGTCATCCACATTCCTGTCGGGTACTATTTAATGTTCTGACAATTATTACATCATACAAGTTTATTTAGAAGTAGACTCCTTGCTTTTATCTTTGTATCTACTTTAATCCATCACAGATATAACTTCATAGCTGACATATTAATCTGTTTTTATTAAGTTTACTCTTTAATTGTTTATAATTATCTCTCATTCAGAGAGTATGCTTACAAGAAGTGATAGCCTTTTATCTAATCGAGGAATTTCCCAGTAAATTGGCAGGAAAAAAATACGATGTCAAATTTAAAGCAGTCTACAGAGCTATCTACTTCTACTTCTGTAGGTAAACTCTCCACTGATACTACAGTATATCGCCTAATGAACTTCTGCTAGTTCTTAAAAAAATCCCACAGTGACAAATAACATCCAGACAAGTGAGACTCCCTGTTCACAAGGTCTGCTGTCTAAAGCAGATCTTTTATGTTTTCAGACTAATCATAATATAAATTCAATTCAGGAGACAACTGACACTGAACATCGTGAGATAGATGTAAATCACGCTAACATGAAAGTTCTCTCTACTCCAGCTGCAGCTCCAAAAAAAGTAAACAGTAAAATGAATAGCTGATCCTCTACAGGAACCTTTAACTTCTTGTTTTTTTCTGAGAAAAAATTAACACTGATAAAGGGCAACTAGTAACAGTGGAGGTGCAAAACAATTTTACCTGGAAAACCCTGAATTTACTGAACTCCACTCAAATCATTCTATAGTGATTGAGGTGGGTACCCAAGGGTTGCCAGAAGGTAAGATGGATCTATTTAGTCCACTGAGTATAAACTCTGACATACGTTCTGTTCTTCTTGAAGAAGAAAAGAGTCTGGATGGCTATTTACATAATCCAATAGAACCTCCCAGGAAGATTTATCGAATTCTGGCCCAAATTTTTCTAGAATTCTTAATAATTCACTGAATAATCTCAATGGATAATGATAAGGACAACGATAGGTTTACTTTGACAGGCAATTAAGTGTTTCTGTGTATTAGAGGAATGTATAAAAAAACATGATGAAACAAATGATTCTCTGAATGACTTGATACAACATTTCTTGGCTTCAGAATTAAAAATACCAATTACCTCTGATAATGTAATTTTATCAAGGAGGGACAGAGATCAAGATAACCAAGCTGTTTACACATTGGTCTGTGATATGGATATTGCGAAAGCAGCATGGTGTTACATACTAATTACCAGCAGATTAGGTCTTACGGTCTATCGAGTCTGCTCGAACCTCAGATCCCTAGTTGGGTGCCGAGGCCCCCACTCCCCTTGTGTTCCAGAAACCCCTATCATCCATCCCCACTCCCCTGGGCCAGGCCATCATCTGATACATCCACTTTCTGTGTCTGTCCCACCCTCTCTTGAAGCCCTCCACTGTGGATCTCTGAACCAGCTCACCAGGCAGTGCATTCCAAGGATCCACCACCCTCTCAGTGAAAAATCTCCTCCTCTTTTCCCCGCACCCTTCCACCTTCCAACTTCAAACCATACCCTCTGGTGATACCTCCCTGCTTTAATCTAAAGATCCCCTCCATGTTTACCCTATTTATTCCCTTGAGGTACTTGAAGACCTCGATCATGTCCCCCCTGTCTCTCCTCTCTTCCAATGAAAACAGGCAGAGCTCCTCAAGTCTGTCCTCATACATCAAATTCCCTAGTCCTCATATCATCTTAGTTGCCCTCCTCTGCACCCTCTCCAGGAGCTGTATGTCCCTCTTCAAGTGTGGTCTCCAGTACTGTACACAGTACTCAAGGTGTGGTCTAACCAGACCATTGTACAGTGGCAGAATCACTTCCCTGCTCCTAGAGGTGACCCCCCTTATGATGCATCCCAACATCCTGTTTGCCTTGCTAGCCGCTCTCCTACACTGCTCAGAGTTATTCATACATGCATCCACCATGACCCCTAGGTCTTTTTCCCCTGTTGAGGCCTCCAGCACCTCCCCTCCCAGGGTGTACCTGTGTTTAGGGTTTCCCCACCCAAGATGTAATAACTTGCACTTGGTGATACTGAAATTTAATTTCCATGTGTGACCCCAGCTTTCCAGGGTGTCCAGGTCCCCTTGCAGGGCCAACCTCCCCTCTTCCCCCTCAACTACTTCTCCCATCTTGGAGTCATCAGCGAAGAGACTCATTTCACACCCTATACCCTCCCTGATGTCCGATATGTATGCATTAAACAGGATCGGACCCAGGACCGAGCCCTGCGGTACCCCACTACTGACCTCTCTAGGGTTCGAGAGCGCCCCACCGACCACTACTCTCTGGGTGCATCCAGCTAGCCAGTTTCAATCCATCTGACCATCAGAGGGCCTACTCCCAATCCCGTCAGTTTCTCCACCAGACCATTGTGGGGGACTGAGTCAAACGCTTTGTTGAAGTTCAAGAATAATACATCCACAAATTTGATAATTTGCACAGGTTACACCTTGTGATTGAACCACCAGTCACCTGTTCATTAATAACAAATAAAAACAGATCTTCAAATTTTTCTCCAGTCAAATTTTTGACAGGAAAGAATTTTCTGGGGCATAACAGTTCTTTTGACTGGGCCTTTAATGGTAGAAATGGCAATTTACCTCAGGGTCCTACACAATTTACCCCAGTAACTTTATCTATATTTGGAGTTTCTAAGAAAATTCAGGAAATGCCAGAAGTTCTGATGCCTACAATATATTGGAAACTGAATATAAAGATGTATTAGATGTTAAAGGGGAAGTAAACATTGCAGGGGTCTCTGAAATTGTGAAAGCCCATAAAAAGATATTTCAAACAAGGTATGGAACTTCCTTTTAGTTGTCAAGAGTTCTGCGATATGAATATCTAAATACTCTATAAATCAAAACAAGGCAGCAGCCATTTCATGGGATCCTGAGACAGAAAGTGATGTCACTGAGGGGCAAGTTGTAATTAACAACATAGAGTTAGCCCTTCAGTGACATCACTTCCTGTTTTAAGATTACATGAAATGGCTGCTGCTTTGTTTTGATTTACACATAATTTGATATTCATATCTCAGGACTTCTGACACCTATAACTAAGCCTAGTACCTTGTTTGAATGGTATTGTCTTGTGCTTTCACAATTTGAGTGACCCCTGCAATGTTTACTTTCCTGTTAATTGACCCAGAGGTCTCCCTGGGGACTCTCAAACTGATTTTATTGTGAAAGATGAGTGGCTGCTGGCTCACCGGCACAGTGGTTGGAATTCCGCTTGCGACGCTGATGACCCGGGTTTGGGAATGGACCTGGGGAGTCGGAGGGCCTGCCGGGGGAGAAGGATTGAGCATCCTATGGACTGCTCTCCTTCTCTGGAGGGAGGGATGGGTAGAGTATCCAGTGCTCAATGGACCCCTGGTGGAGGCCGGGGGATCTGCAGAAGACCGGCTCCAGTACATTGAGGGGCGGGGCGGACACTGGATGTCATTGCATGTCTCCGCCCCTGGGGCAGCACACTCAAAATGAGGATGAAGTCCGTGCCGGGACCTGGCCTCTCTGGTTCCCTGCCTCCCTGCTGACCAGTTCCGGCTCTGCGGCATCACCAGCCCTGAACCCTGCCCTGGGGGGGAAGCCAGGGAGGCAGTGTCGGTGGTGGTCCTGCCGACACCTTCTCCCTTCATAGATGGGCCTGTTTATTGCCATAGCCCCACCCCGGGGGGTAAGCCAGGGGGTATCCACGGGGGTATGTCAATAAGGGAACAAGGCAGGTAGCCGGGCTGGTGCAGAATGTGGGGCAGCTGGCAGCAAAAAAAAAAAGAAAAGAAAGGTGAGTGGCTGGGAGTGGCTGGCTGTACAAATTTTACAAAAAGTAGAAAAACTGAACTATATGGGTATTCATATTGTAGATTTGAACAGAGATATCATGAGGCAAAACCATTATTGTTCATAGAATAAATCTGGGTCCATTAATGTTTATCAGAGGCAGCCTTTAAGTAATTTTCTATGCTGACTATTGCAGTTTGAGACAAATGCTTCATAGATGCATGTCCAAAGGGATATATTAGATTTAGCTCTAGGTCCTGCAGAAGAGTACATTCTGTCCTGGAACATATCAGGTTTAAAAGCCAAACTGTCACATACTGAATGGTTGGAATACATCTTACATTTTTTTGTAATGTGTTTGCAGGAAACATGGTCAATTACTAATACAGATTTAAAAGGTTTTCAAGGTTTCTTTTCAACTGCCAAGAAATATTGTAAGGCCATGAGACCAGTCAGAGGCCTAGCTACTTATGTTATGGTGTCCAATACTGTAAAAAAATATAAAACTTCTCAAAGAACATACTAATTTTTTGCTTCTTAAAATAGATTTGTGTAACACTTCCATTCTTGTACTTATTGTTTATATTCCCCATTCTGTGTCTACCTATTATGATCCTGATTTCGGGAATGATTTGAATCTAGTTTTAGCAAAACATATAGATACTTATCCTGAGTCTGTGTTTGTTATGGTTGGTGATTTCAATTCAAGATTTTTGTCTGACTCTGGTTTACCACAAGTTTCCTTTCATTTCCCTTCTCATATGGATTATATTAGGAAGTCTGAAAAGAAATATTCCAGTGACAATGGCGCTAAAATTATTTCTATGTTAATTTACCATAATCTTCTCATCCTTAGTGGAGACACGGCCTGTGACCCCAAGGGGAAATTTACATTTTACTCAGTAAATGGTGACAGTGTCATTCATTTAGCTATAATCTCTATTTTTGACACTTAGGGCCAGATATTCAAAACTTTCACACTGGGGCGCAAACTGTTTGCACAGGGTTGGCACTGGGTTTGCGCAGGTCCACTATATTCAAAAGGACAAACAGCGCGGGCAAACTGTATTAACGCCAGGCAAAATGATAATGTATGCAAGGGGCAAACTGAGGGGGCGTGTACATGAATACAGGTGCAATGCTATATTCAACGAATTGCACCACGCAAAGTGTTTTTGCGCGACTTAACGCAACACTTTGCGTGGTGCAAATTACTGCCCAGGAAAAGGTAGTCTTAACTCTGGGCAAACCAGCTTTGCGTGACTTTGTGGCTTTGCATGACTTTTGCACAGTTTTGCATGACCCTAAGCAGTAAGTATGAAACATAGAAATAAGCCAGACATAGAAGAAACATGCTGCTCACGGATGACATCCCTATGATGCCATCATCTGCCTCCCAGTCCCAGCCATGCCAGGCAGTAAGTGGTGACCCAGCTCCCAGTGGATACCATGGCAGTGCGTCCATACAGCACACACCTGCAGACCATCCCTTGGTGGACACCAACAGATGCCAGCACACACAAGGAGCACTGTGGACATGGAGGGTGTTGAGGGGAGGGTGTACAAGAGGCCAGGCTGCACCACTGACTGGGTGTGGCCACAAGGCTGGGATAAGCCATGCAGTGCAAATGGGCCAGTGTTGGGAATACTCCAACACCAGTGTGCCTGTCTGATGATATGTGCCCCCCCAGGCACATACTGCACATCTGTATAGGCACCACAGCCCACACAACCAGCGGTGTATATGTCACTGTGAGTATCTCATGCCAGTGGTGCAGTGTCTGTGGGTCGCACAACAGTGTAACAGTAATGTCCACTGTTAGTAAACACCTGCAAGTTGGGCCTGTCACTGTGTACAGTGCATTGGTCATCACTGCCCTACACACCATAGATATTGCTCTGTCCCTCACACTACTGGCCTCCTTGCTACTGTAGTGTCTGCTGTGCACTGTAGCATGAACTACAGTTTGACAACTGTATGCAGCACCACCACCTGTGCCTGTGCTGTAGTCCCCTGGGGCACAATATTCTATGTTGTACTGTACAAATGTAGCTTGCAGCTACCACCATGCACTGCCAGGCTGACCAACAGGTGGAGGTGTGGGCATACCCAGCCAGCCCCTATACTTCCAGACTGACCTACAGGTGGAAGTGTGGGACTCTGCAATAGCGCTGGGCAAACTGCATGCAAATCAGGTCATAATTAGATGCTAATCTGGATGTTTGCCCACAGACTACCTAAGTAGGCTCATTTGCATGTCACTTTTGAATATAGCAAATCTTTGCCCTGGGCAGATGTGATAGTGCCGGGCAAATGGCTTAGCTTCATGCTAAACCTGCACAAATGTGTTTGCGCCATGCAAACATTTCAGAAACATTGTACATTTCTGCACAATGTAATTTCACATGCGCTGATGCTTGCAGCTTTACTGACTCTATTCCTTTGCTAGTACACACACTGGCCACATAGTTCACTTCTACATTCCTTCAGGTCGCTGTGAACTGGGATGCTGTTGTGGTTTGCTCTTCCTGGTTGCTATATTCAGAGCTGTCTTATTCATGGGCTATTTTTGCACTGCACTCCCAGCCCAGTTTGCCCAGTTTCCTTAGCATGCTATATTCAGCAGGTTTAGCACTGGGGCTATCCCTTTTGAACATAGCGGGCTATTGGTTCCGGGCTAATTTAGCCCACTGGGCAGTGCTAATTCAGCCCCAGGGCAAAGTTTTGAATATCTGGCACTTAGTGTTTTAAAAGATCTATGTATTAATATGCATGTAGAAAGCGACCACGACACTCTTTTAATTAAACTCAGTACATTTATTTATTTAAAGCTGGCAAATTCCCAGTCACATACTGATAATATTCTTTCTGATATTGTTAAAAAATGTATCCATATAGATCACATCTTTGAGTCTTCATGAAACTGTGTTGTTTACTGAGTCTAATCATGTGAAGATACAGCAAGTTTTTGCCTCTGGCAGCTTAGATTCAGTGCAAAGAAGTGCAAAGTAATGCACCTGGGAAACAAAAACCCAGGGCAAGAGTACACAATGAGGTGTGAGATAGTAACAACAACAAAAATGGAAAGGGACCTGGGGGTAGTCATATCAGATGACCTAAAGGCAGGCAAGCAATGTAAAAAGGCAGTAAGGAGGGCTGGGGGGTACTGGGATGCATGGGGAGAGGCATCACCAGTAGAAAACAAAAAGTTGTTATCCCTCTGTACAGACAGTTGGTGAGACCCCATCTGGAGTACTGTGTGCAGTTCTGGAGACCCCATTTCCAAGGACATAGAGGATGGAGGCTGTCTGGGAGGCAACTAAAATGGTGCAAGGTCTGCACCAGAAGATATATGAAGAGAGATTAAAGGAGCTTAATATGTATACCCTCGAGGAAAGGGGGGGTATGATAGAAACTTTAAAAGTACCTCAAGGGAATCAAAAAAGTCCAAGAGGGTAGCATCTTTCAGAAAAAGAGATGTGCAAGAACAAGGGCACAATTTGAAGATGGGGGGATGGCTCAGAGGTAATGTGAGGAAGTATTTTTTTCATGGAGAAGGTTGTGGATACATGGAATGGCCTTCCTGAGGAGGTAGGGGAGTCAAAAACCATGGGAGAATTCAAGAATGCATGGGACAGACATAAGGTAATGCTAGTGGAGTGTAGGAAGAAGTATTTATTTATTTATTATTTATTAGCTTTTGGTAACCGGGTAAGTGTGCTAGGCAACAATCCTGCCTATTTTCAGGCACGACCCGGGAGAGCACAGGACATTGGTGTACATAGTACAGTAGTACATAATAACATATTACAATAGTACATAATAACAATCAGGGTAAACATAAGACAGCAAGAGCAATTAACAACATAAGGTGATTAGAGCATCAGAGTCAGATACAGTGCATAATAAAGATATATAGTAACAAAAATAGACTAGGGTCCGTGCCGCAGGCCGGCAGTAGGGTGAGCATTTGCAATGTCCAAGGGCATGAATGTGAGAGAATAGTGAGTTTTTAAATTCCCGGTGTGAGGCAGAATTTTTAACCTGAAGGGGGAGTGAGTTCCAGAACTTAGGAGCAAACGGAGAGAATGCCTGTTCACCCATTTTTATTGTGCAAGGTCTGGTAGAGAGCACAGGGACAGAGGAGGGCCTGAGAGTACGGGTTTGGGAGGCAGGAGTCAGCAGGTTAGCCAGATGGTCAGGGCAAGGGGTCTGGACAGTGAGTCAATAAAGCACCCCAGGGAGTAGGCTCGTAGATCCTTAGGTGACAGCCAATTTAAACCGGAGTAGAGGAGGCAGTGATGAGTAAGGCGAGGGGCAGTTAAGGCAAATCTGCAGATGTTGTTATAGACGGTGTCCCATTTGCTAAGTATAGAAGAGTTGGCAGCGTAGATGAGGGGCAGAGTGTATTGGAGCTGGGGTAATAGGATTCCCCTCACTACTGATAATCTGGCTGAAGGAGTGAGGGAGTGACGCACACGATAGGTGCCACCAATTTTTGCATTGACAGTTCGACAAACCGTGTTGACATGTAATGACAGGTCAAGGGAGGGATCAAGAGTGGCCCCCAGGTATTTGAAGGACGCTGTGTTGGTGATAGGGGAACCATCTAGGCAGTGAACCAAGAGCCTCGGGGCAGTGGAGGGCAGTTTTTTTGAGGAACCGAATAGCATGGCTCGAGTTTTGTCCTGGTTAAGATTTTGGTGGCTGTTCGAGAGCCAGAGTTGAAGGACTTGAAAATCATTTGAGAGAGTGGAGTTGATGTCCTCTTTTGATATAGACTCTGAGTAGAGAACAAGATCGTCAGCGTACATTAGAGTGCAGCTGTGTCGGGAAAGAGCGGGAATATCATTTAGGAAGAGGGAGAAAAGGAGAGATCCGAGAGTGAACCCCTGTGGGACTCCATGGGAGATCTTTATGGGGGAGGAAAGGGCCTTGTGAAAAGCTACCGCCTGAGTCCAGATAGCTGTGGAACCAAGATAGAGTTGGGTCAGATGCTCCTATGGATTGGAGCTTCTTCAGCATGAGAGAGTGATGAACCATGTCAAAAGCTTTGGACAGGTCTATGAAGACAGCACCGGTGAGTAGGCCATGGTCCACATTACTTTTGATGTCGCTGGTTAGTTGTGTCAGTGCCGTAGTGGTGCTGTGTCCAGGCCTAAATCCGTGTTGGCAGGGGGTTTGGAGATTAAACTTGGCAAGGTGTTCAGCGAGCTGGCGGTGGACTATTTTTTCAAGAAGCTTACTGAGAGTGGGTAGGAGAGAGATGGGGCGGTGGTTGGACTTAAGTTTAACATCACTCTTTTTGTGAATAGGGATAGTTCTGGCTATTTTCCAAGTAGATGGAACAGTGGACATATGGATCGAGAGTTTGAAAAGCCTGGTGACAGGCTTGGCCAGCTATGGTGCAAACTGCTTGAGTATACCAGGATGGATGCCATCAGGCCCCTGGCCCCTGCGTGCCGGAAGGGAGTTAAGTAGCTTGCGTACTTCTCGGTATGTGGTTAGAGCCAGCACAAGGGTGGGTGGTGTAAGGGACAAGGAAGGGCAGGAGGACAGTAAACTTGGGGCATAGTCTGAGTTGCACAAGGTGGCATGGAAAAGAGGGAATTGAAGGCGTTGGCAATAGTACTCGGGTTGTTGCAGTGAACGCTTTGAATATTCATGTTGGTTGGATTCTGCTGCTTGTCATCGCCAAGAATTTCCTTGATTTGGGACCAGTACTTTTGAGGGTTTTCAGATGAGGATTTTAGTAGCTTCCTGTAGTAGGTACTTTTGGCAAGGCATATTTCTCTTTTGCATTTGTTCCGCGAGGCTTGATAGGCTTCAAAGTCAGTGCGAAGATGAGATACCTTCCACACGACCATAGTTTGTCCCTGCTTTTGAGAAGTTGAAGCAGGGGGTGCATTAGCCACTTGGTTACCTTCCCTGCCACCCTACATGTGGTGACTGGGATATGAAGGTTTAGTAGTGCGAGGAGGACGGAGTTGTATAGTCGATAGAAAAGTTAATGTCCTTGGTTAGGCAGAGAGGAGACCAGTCAACTAGGCTGAGATCATTTTTGAAAGCATCCACTCTTAGGTGGGAGAGGTTAGGAAAGGTAACTATTTTAGAAGGGAAAGATGGGGTGATGGTGTCCCAGACACAGTAAACAGGATAGTGATCACTAATGGTGTCAGAAAGCACTCCAGCCGAGGTGGCGTATTCCTCCCTGTTTGTGAGTATCCAGTCGAGCAGGGTGGCGCAGTCACCCCCCCAGGAGACTCTAGTGGGTTCCTGGATGAGCTGGGATAGGTTTACTTTACTAACCATAGAGGATAGGTTGGCTGAGCTTTTCTCAGACCAGTCGAGGTTAAAATCCCCAAGGCAGATAATGTCATTTTTGCCTGTTACTGTTGGCAGGTTCTCCAAGAATTCAAAAATACCCTGTTTAGCATTTTTAGGAGGGACATAAATACAGAAAATATGGAGTTTCTTAACTCCCACCAGAAGAAGGAGGGAATGGAGGATTTCACAATTAGGTAGTGTGGGGTTCTGCAAGAGGGAGACGTTCAAGTGAGTTTTGTAGTAGAGGGCAAGGCCACCCCCCCTTTTTGCCCCGAGTCGGTCAACACGTAGCATATTGTATCCTGGAAAGGAGCAGTGACAGTCAATGACTGTAGGCTTTAGCCAGGTTTCAGTGATGGCTAGGATGTCCTGGCCATTCACTCTCACCCAGACCTGAAGGGTTCAGGGTACATTTGATATGCTATAATTACTAAATCTCATTAGTAATAGAGGGCGTAGGGTAGTGAGTGTGCACTTTCCAGGCGTCTGCCAGGTTCAACTTATTCCTAGACAGAGATACAATGTACATAGTAACTCAGCATCTGGTGTAGAGAAAATTACTTATTTCTACCAATGTTTATGGGACTAAATCAGATCTATGCTCCATCACCTGCATCTACCAAGGGGACCAGCAGTTAGTAATTTGTGGGATATGACCCTGTATTTTCGCCGTCATCCGTTCCATCAGGTATATATCATATATCAGATCTTCCCAGGATTTCATAGTTGGGGGGTTGGTTTTGAGCCAGTTCTTTGTAATGGCCTTTTTCGCAGCCATGCATAGTATAGACATTAAATATATTTTAGATTTTTGTTTGAAATTGTGGGGGAAGTGCTGCAGGACGGTTAAAGCTGGAGTTAGTGGGACAAGCTCTGGGTTTATACTCTCCAGGACCTGTTCTACTCTACGCCAGAACTGTGTCAGCTTATTACAACTCAAAAAAAATATGAGCGTGATTCACTTCTATGCAGCCGCATTTCCGCCAACAGGAAGAATCCTGTCCTGGGAGAAACTTTGCCATAATTAAAGGTGTGCGGAAGTATCGTGAAACCACCTTCCAGCCAAATTCTCGCCACATGTATGAATTTGTGGTTCTGTGTTGGTGCCTCCATATCCATAACCAATCTTTTTCTGATAATTGGACCACAAGTTCCACCTCCTAAGTCTTCTGTATTTTTATCAATTCATGTTTATAATTCAATCTATGGGCCTGGTATAATCTAGATATCATATGTCTAGGGTTCTGTTCTTTAAATATTGCCAATAGGAGGGTAAGAAGAGGTGGGACTCTATTCGGTTCCACCACCAGGCCCATGGTAGTCTTGTGGAAGTGGCGGATCTGAATGTACCTGAACCAGTCTCGGGTATGGAGGAAAAACCCCTCCTGCAGCTGTGGGAATGTCTTGAATTGACCATTTAAGTAAAATTGATATGTATGTCTCAGGCCCCCTGTCCTCCCAGTTCCCACACCCCCCATCCATCCCTGCTGGTCCAAATTCCATATTCTTCCAGGGCATTCCTATCCAGTGAGCACCAAATTTATTCTCAGGAAGTCTCAAGTGAAAAACCCAACTTTTCAAATAACTCCGGGTGTAAAATGAGATTTCTTGGTCTCTAAGACCAGTTGGAGGTGGCTGGTATATAGAGGTCTTATCTAGAGTTTGTGTCGCAAGGATCTGTTCTTTCTGTCTCCATTGTGGTCCCAAGTCCCCAGGGTTCAGCCACTTCCTCATATGTATGAGCTGGGATGCCAGCGTGTAACCAGAGAAACTGGGAAGGGCCAGTCCACCTCGCTCCTTAGGTGCCTGTAATCTGCTCAGTGAGATACGAGGTCTGACTCCCTGCCAAATGAAACTTGAAATTAATCTATTCCATCTTCTTTCTTCTATTTTTGTAAATCTTTGAGGTATTGTTTGCATCAAGTATAACACCTGAGGCAGAACATTCATTTGGACAACTTGTATTCTATTAATTAAGGATACTGGGAGATGGGTCCAGGTTTATATTTTGTTTTAATTTGATTGAAGGAGTTATTATAATTCAGCAGGAAAGTCTGCCTTGGGTCTCCTGGTATATTGATGCCTAGGTATTTTAATGGTTTACTGTTCCAGTTAAAATTATATTTGGTCTGTAGTAAGGCTGATATTCTTGTCCCTATGCATAATGTCTCTGTCTTTTGAGTGTTAAGTTTATAGCCTGTTATCTTTTCTATTAAGGTCAGGGCCTGTACTATATTCGGGAGGGACATCTCCGGTTCTGTGACATATAATAATAAATCGTCGGCATATAATGCCACTTTGTGTTCTATGGGACCCTATCCGATATCCCTTCAACCCCTCCAGTTGTCTAAGATATTGGGCCAATGGCTCAACATACAAGGCAAATAAGTATGGGGAGAGAAAGCAGCCTTGCCTTGTGCCTTGGGACAAATAAAATCTCTCGGAACATGAACCGTTGACCTTTACCACCGCCTGTGGGTCCGAGTAGATACCTATGATGTTTTCAATAAATTCAATGGGGGAAGCCTGCCTTAAGGAGGGCTTTCCCAAGGTAAGTCCTTGGAACCCTGTCGAATGCCTTTTGAGCATCAAAACCTAGGATCAACAGGGGAGTATGGGAATTATGAGTGTGCTCTATTAGAAAAAGGGTTCTTTTGATGTTATCTGCGGTTTGTCATGTTGGGATGAAACCTGACTGATCCCTATGAATCAGTGATAGCATCACTTCGTCCAACTGATGTGCCAGTAAACTGGCATATATCTTATAATCTTGGTTTAGAACGGAGATCGGTCTGTATGAGTCGCATAGGTGGGTGGGTTTTTGTGGTTTAAGAATAACCGAGATCGTGGCTTGAGACCAAGAGAGGGGTATTTTGCCTTAGAGTGACTTTCTCTCATAGCTTCAGTTAATGGTTCCTTAATCCAGTCCCATGCCGTCTTGTAAAATTCCACGCCATATCCATCTGGGCCGGGGCTCTTTCCATTTTTAAGGGATGTAATGACTGTTTTTATTTCTGTGGTGGTAATTGGGTGGGTCAGGGACACTTTCTGTGTCTCCGTAAGCTGTGGAAGCTTAAGATCAGTAAAAAAAGCATCTATCTCTCTTTCGTTAGCTGGGGAGGGGGTCTGCTGTATATAATTTAGCACAATATTTTTTAAATGCGGAGAGTATGGTTATCGAGGTGTTACATGATTGTCCTGTAAGGGGGTCTCTAATGTTTGTAATTGTGGTTTGCTGAATCCGTTTCCTGAGCCTATGGGCTAGGATTTTGCTCGCCCTTGAACCTCCCTCATAATAGTGTTGTTGCAGCCATAGTAGGGCTTGTTCTGTTTTAGCTGTCGAGGCTTTGTATTGAGTGTTGGGTAGCGGTGATCTGGTCTAGTAAGGAGTCATCTCCCTGCATGTGAGCTAACTGTAGGAAACTTAAGATTTCCTGTAATTGTTTTAAATCCCTTTCCATTCTGGCGTTTCTTTTGGGTTGCCTAGGCAATAATGTGGCCTTGTAGAACCACTTTCAAAGTATCCCATAACAATTGGGGAGATATCTGTGGGGAGGAGTTATCTGCTAAGATCTCCGATATTTTATTCTTTATCAAATCTTTACATTCTGGATCTTGTAAAAGAGAATTGTTAAGTCTCCAATATGTGTTTTTCCTTTCCACTCAGGAGTATAAATCCAGGGTGAGTGGGGCATGATCTGATAAACGTATGTTATGGATCTCTGAATTTACTACCTGATCTAAGTGTTCCTCTGATATACAGAAGTGGTCCAGCTGGGTATAGTGTCTATGAGCGTGTGAGTAAAAACTAAATTTCCTTGTTGTGGGGTGTAAATGACACCAAGAATCCACTAGGCCCAATTCCCGAATCAACTTTCTCCACTGACGTTGGCCAGATGTCTGGGTGGGGGGTCTTAAAGCTAAAGTATCTCGGGATGGGTCGAGCAGACAATTGTAATCCCCTCCAAGGATTAACATCCCCTGCTTGAACTCCAGGATTTTATCCATTAATAGTTGGATAAAAGAGGCATCACTGCCCGGGGGATATAAATATTTGCAGTTGTGTACTGTTGTCCTCTGAGAACACCCCTCACTAGTACCAACCTGCCCTTTGGGTCTGAGTAGTGGTTTTTAATGTCCATTCAGAATTTTTAGCTATCATGGTTACCACCCCCCTTCGTCTGCCCTTTTGGTAGGCTGAATCAAAAATTAGTTTAAACCGAACTTAAGTAACTTTGGTGCTCACTGGATGTAAGGTGAGTTTCCTGTAATAGTAGAATTTCTGCTTTAAATTGCTGAAGTGCTTTAATAATTTTATATCTCTTAATTGGCCCAGATAAGCCATTAACATTGTACGAAAGCACTCTTAATTAACTACTCATAAAAGTGGTAAATATTGTATGCGGACCCTCGCTTCCCCAATAAGCCCACTCTGAGGAGTGTCTTCGGAACCTTTTGTCTGCTGTGATTCTCCCATCCTGGTTATAACATTTCACTTCCTCCGCTCAGTCCCAACTGGGGAGCTGGTGTAGGATAACTTATAACTTCTATGAATCCGTAACTATGTACAAACGTGACTTCCAAGTCATAGGTGGCTATCTTGGGCCCACCTATGCTTTGCATCCTATAAGGATGTTGAGAGGACGTTGTGGAAGGTCTCCGCTAGGGGGTTCCCTCTGGGTAGTATAAACCCAAAATAATAAATATATAAACTTGGAAAAGAGGAGAAAAAAAAATTTGGGAAAGGAATTACGTGGTGTCTAAGTTGTGTCACCTCAAAGGTACCAAATCTCCCATGTATTCCCTCTGTTTGCAGAATATATGTAATTTTAACTCCCTATGTATCTAAATGCATACTAGTCAATATGCCTCGGACCTAGTTTTTTCCTTGTAAATTTGTTAAACATTAGGTAAAAATAATTGACATGGGCCTTAAATAAACCAGCATGCTGTCCAAGTAGAGTCTGAAAAAGCAGTCCTCTGTGTGATGCCTTCAAAAACTGCTAGACTTCTTGTAAATATATAATCCAGCAAGTTCATGTCCTTTCTGAATTAATCGCCCTCCCAGAAAGATGGACCTAAGGTGCAGTCCCATCTTCAGGGATCCGTAATTTAGGTGGTCTCTCAGCCAGGGTGGGATCACAGACCGGCCGGCATCCTGCCCCCCCCCCCGGGGCTCCCACAGCAGACCCAGACCTCAATTCAAACTCCTTTACTAGGACAGAGTCCTGCACAGATGGAGTTGATCTACTTTTGAAGATCATATGATTTCTTAGTTTGTCAGCCAGGCCTGGGAGGAGCCCCCCAAAATCAGCCCCGCAATTAGAGGAGAAGTGAGCGTAGGTGGAGGACGGCCCCAGCCGGGCCCAATCCCCTTCACATATATTTCTGGATCTAGGCCATCCAGCCTTTGATTTACTTTCTGGCAGCTCCACGGACCAGGCACAGATGGCAAAGCAGGATCCCATTCAACTAATTTTGATATCTGGTTGGAGGAGTCCTAAAGCTCAGGGGTCCCATGGACAGGCTCAGGCCTCTGCCTGCGTCAAAATCAACGGGTCCCCTTTCGCTCCACATCCTCTCTATATTCCAAATTAGTTACTCCATCAGAGCATTTTCTGGTGCTTTCGTTGAGATCTACTGCCAGTGTCCAGCGCAGGGAATCCGCCTAATTCTGAGTTTCATTCATGCCCAGATCCATAAGGGGAAGGTTAACAGTGGTTTCCTTCAGATTCTGGAGCGGCTGGTGGTAGCCCCCTCGAACATTCATTACTACTGAGCTGATACACTAAACGCTACAGAAGGCCCCCCCCCAGACCAGGCCCAAAGAAAAAGAAAAACCTCTCATCTACGTATCCTTAAAGAAGTTGTGGGTCACCCACAGGGCCCCTAGTGAGGCCAACACCCGTCTCGGTCCGCTCCCCCCCCTCAGTGCAGAAAGACTCACCCAGTTCAATCCATCCTCTCCGAATGCTCAATCAACCGGTCTCAGAACCCCTGTAGGCCTCGTGAGCGACTCTTCCAAGAAGGTCCAGATTCTGTTGCATCTGAGCGCTCTGTATGTCCTGAGCTGATTGCTGAAGTGCCCGTGGGTCACCATGTGTGGTATTGGATGGGAAGGCACTTCATGGTATCGTTAGGCCACGTTCTTGTAAGTCAGTCAAAGCCTCTGTAGCTGAATGGTAAGTGCGCTGGCCCTCTGGAAATTGCACCATTAGCTGAGCAGGATATGGGGTTCGAAATTTGAACTTAGTCTGCCGAAGAACCTGAAATTGTGGGATGCATTCCCTTCTCTTTCGCATGGTATATGGGGCGTAATCATTGTCTAAGAAGATCCGAGTAGCTCCAAAAAAGACCTTCCTCTGATCCCAGGCTTTCTTTAAGATATATTCTTTAGTTGTGTATCTGAGAGAGCGTATGATTATGGAGCGGGGGCGTGCTGTAGGGGAAGTGGGTTTGGGCCCTAAGGCCCTGTGGGCGCATTCAGTCTCCATTACAAAGTCCAGATCTAGGACTAGTGCAGTGCACAAAAGAGTGTCTACAAATTCCCCTATATTCTTGCCTTCTGCCCCTTCTGGAACTGAATATATTCTAAGGTTATTCCATCGCTATCTATTTTCACTGTCTTCCTGCCTTTCCACAATGTGCCTGCATACTTGAGTTGTCTGCTTTAATTAGGATTTCAGTTGTGTGATCTGTAATACGGTCGAGGTCTGCTCCTGGTCTATGGTGGTGACCCTCTTCTCCAGGTTGTGGATATCGGACTTAATTTCAGTGATCGTTTCCTTAAACAATCTGACCTCTGTCTTTATGTCAGATAATTCTGCAATAATTTTGTCCAGCTTGCAATCCATTTAAAGTGCTGTGGTTGTGGAGGTTTGTGGATTGTTCTGCTTACTGCTGTGCTTGGAGCAGTCGCTGTGACAGATATCTCCATATACCAGGCAAATCTAATTTTTTTTTTTAAGCCTGTTGCAACAGCCCTTTTTACTCTCCTCCTTTCTTGCTGTAATTCCTCATCTTTCTTTCCATGTTATATAGGCAGGCCACCTATAGAGCGTTCTTTCTATTCCTTGAGTATTCTTGCCCTGGTATATGAAGATCCACACAGCCCTTTCTTTAGTTGCCCCCCTCTTCCCCTCATTTCAGAACCTTCCTAATGTGAGGTATGCAGAAATAAAATAGTTGCTTAAAATGAGTATTTCATTTCATTTGGATATGGGGAATTGTAAGCACTTAGTTATATCCATGGTGTGGGTCCTGTAATGACCCCTTTATGTATGCAAACCCTCATATGGTCTTGGTTTGCATCCCGTTTAGCGTTAGGTACCCCCCCTCTTTGGTCCTCTCCTTATAAATATATGGAGTAAGTCAGAGCTGCTTTCTAGGCTAGTTGTTCTGTGGCAATAATATAATTTCAGCCCCAAATGTTTTCAGAGCAACTCCGAGGCAGAACTAGCCTGTATAAGTTAGAGTGGCGGCTTCTCGATCGTGCGAGCAGCCCGTGCCGTGGAAACCACCCTCTTTATCTGGTCAAACACTCTGAACACCGCTTTAGAAGTGTTCCTGCCTCCCGAGTGTCCCAAACACTGAATATCCCGGTTTTGTGTGTATAAAACCCCTTTAAAGTCCCTTTCAACCTGTTTGCAGTTTAGAAGAGGTATTTCTGGTTTGGAACTCGTTCTAAATGGCAGAAGTAACACGCAAAGCGCTTCATATTGAGTAAATAAATAAACAACCTTTATTTTACTCTATTTGCAGCATACAAAAATGAATTCATTCAGTAAAGACTACAAAATGACTATTTCATGACCTAAACAAGCTACTAAAACGAAAGAAGGCCTGTAAAAACGAGTTGTACAACACTGTGGTTTGTTTAGCCTTAAAATCCTCCCCCCCCCATTCTCTGTTAAAGAAAGGTTAAACAAAAGTGTTTTTTTTTTTTTGTTTTGTGTGTTTAGTTAAAATACTTCTAAAAAGTGGATTGAATGCTTTTAATTCATTCTTTTGGAATAATTTATAAAACAAACAAATGTTTCCCTCTTAGAAAGTTACCTACTTCTCTGTGTGGAGTCTCATTTCCTATTCTGTACTATAGAGCTGGCCGGCTGGTCACCTCCCATATTTAAAGGCACAGTACTAGGAGGTGGAGTTACTCCTGCATTGTCTGAAACGAAATTTTTATTGACCAGTTGTTGTTTCTATATAGTGATGTTGACAACATGACAACTTAAAAGAAATGTTATTCTGTGGTCAGAAATGAAAATAGACTTATTCTGTTGTTTAAAGATAATTTTGAAAAGCATAGGGTGGAATTAAACAAGTCACATGTTCCCCTTTTGGTATATAAGCCTTGGCTTTATTCAGTTCTGTAGATAGCCTGGTGGGGTCCAGAAGTACTCTGACCCCAGTAAGATGTTCACTAGCTCCTTCTAGTGTCCGAGATGCTGCTTGGAAACTTATGTTTATTTTGAAGACATTTTATGTTATTTATTTTTGTCATCGGAAGTTCGCAGTAATTGTCCAGCTTCAATAAAATGTTTGCTTCTGAGTATCTACAACTGTGGAACAAGGTCCTCCTTAAAAACCCACACCTCACATATGGTGGCAGTGGTGGGATTATTCCAGTAATACTGCTCAGAGTATTGGAGGAGGACGTGGATGTCCCTGGAGGAAATACCAGTGGGTGTACTGACTCGAACCATGGCAGAGAAGTTGGGACAACCCTTGATGACCGGCATACCAGATGTTAGATGGAAAACTTCGAAGCCTGAAGAGAATGGTGCAGTTGGGGTACCCATGGAAGATGGTGAGAAGGAGGAATTGGAGAGACAACCCCCTACTGGAGATGCCCAAGATCTACTGCAATGGCTATGCATCCAACAAATTGCCTTGGAGAAACAGAGGGAAAGGGACATGCAACGCAATGAGGCTAGGTGGGCAGAAACTTTGAGAGCCATACAAGCTATTGGCATTGGTAGACCACCGCCCCCACCAAGTGATAATCCTAAGGACATAAAACTTACTAAGTTAAGTGCAACAGATGATATAGAAACATATCTGACTACATTTGAATGCATAGCACGAGCCTGTCAATGGCCTAGAGGACAGTGGATGATACATCTTGCACCATATCTTACTGGGAAAGCTCAATTAGCCTATGGCAATGTGGACAGTGCAATGAGTGAAGATTATGATGCTGTAAAGGAAGCTATTTTAAAGTGTTATGACGTATGTTTAGAGACGTATAGGCAAAGATTTCAGATTTTAAGATTCCAGTCCTCAGATACACCACAGGAGGCCTTCACCAGATTAAAGGACTTATGTACCAAGTGGTTGCAACCTTCCACCAATACTAAAGAACAAATGTTGGAGGCTGTTGTTTTGGAACAATTTTTATGTATCCTACCCCAAGACGTCCAGATGTGGGTTCGAGAACATCGACCAGAGAGGGCTAAGAAGGTGGTTCAGTTAGCAGAAGACTACTTGACTGCAAGGCCAAATAGGAACAAGGGGTATCCTGGAACCAGTACAATCCATCCTACGGTAAGGCCCTCCTTGGCTACTACTTCTATTTCTAGTGGAACTGCTAAAAGTGTAAATGTTGCCAAGTCTTCTATTGCTGAGATAACATGTCATTCCTGTCAAGGGAAAGGGCACATTGCAAGGTTCTGCCTGAAGAAGAAAACCAGCCCTACTCATTTGGTGCTGGCCAATTGGGGACAGTATATTATACTTGTTAAAGTCAATGGAAAGGACATGGTTGGGTTATTAGATTCCGGTAGCAGATAAACTCTGATCCGAGCTAATATGTTACCTGCATTTCCTGATTTTCAAACACAAACACAAGTAACCTGCATTCATGGTGACACACATAAGTACCCAATACTACAGGTAGAGATTCAAGTCCAATCTGTTACCCGTAAAATAGAGGTTGGTGTGGTTTCCCATCTCCCTGTGCCAGTTATCACTGGGCATGACCACCCGGATTTTTCCCAATTACTTGCCACTACTACAAATATAGGAGCAATGACTACCCGAGCTCAAGAAAAAAAAGACACAATCTTACAACACTCATTTCCCTTTGAAGAAGATTTATTTGAGCTTCCTGGTAAGACAAGAAAAAACAAAAGGGAAAAACGTCAAGACAAACAGATGTGGTAGCAGTCCCATAGAGACTCTAAAGATACTGTTGATTTGAAGGACTTAAAGAGACAAACAGATTTTGGACTAGCTCAGTTGAATGATAGTACACTAAAACCTTTTTTTTTCACAGGTGGGCAAAGAACAAGAAACAGAACACAGTATGGTGCTGCATAAGGGACTCTTGTATAGAAAGTGTATTAATCCAAAAACTGAGGAAATTGTTTTACAATTAATGGTGCCTACTGTTTATAGGGATCAACTGCTAGGGCTTGCACATGACATTCCTATAGCTGGCCACCAAGGAAAGGAACGTACATTACAGAGATTGTTATGCAGATTTTACTGGCCAGGTATACACGATCATGTAGCTGAGTATTGTAGATCATGTGAACAGTGTCAGAAAGTAAGACCCGCCCTTTAAAAAGACAAAGTGCTCCTTCAGCCTTTACCTTCTGTAGACTCCCCATTCACCCGTATAGCCATGGATATAGTAGGTCCCTTGCCTAAAAGCGCAAAAGGAAACTGCTTTATTCTAGTTATTTGTGACTACTTTTCAAAATATCCAGAGGCTACACCTATGCGTACAGTTACAGCTGAAAAGGTTGCTGAGGAGTTGGTGAAAGTATTATATAGAATGGGTATACCTAGAGAAATACTGACAGACAGGGGCAGCAACTTCTATTCCCAAGTATTACAACGTCTTTACCAGACCTTGGGAGTACACTCTATTTTTACGTCCCCCTACCATCCTCAATCTGATGGACTGGTGGAACGTTTTAATAAAACATTAAAACAAATGTTAAGAAAATTCACAGAGGAGGAAGGCAAATCCTGGGATAGGTATTTACCATTCTTAATGTTTGCTTACCGTGAGGTTCCCCAGGCCTCCATAGGGTATTCCCCTTTTGAGCTACTAGTCGGTAAAAATCCCAGGGGGGTGTTAGACATAGTAAAAGAGAGTTGGGAAGGAACAAAGTCTGATACTGTACC
The DNA here is from genome assembly GCA_016271365.2 of Neoceratodus forsteri. Classification (NCBI taxonomy): domain Eukaryota; kingdom Metazoa; phylum Chordata; order Ceratodontiformes; family Ceratodontidae; genus Neoceratodus; species Neoceratodus forsteri. The sequence goes on from CM057455.1 coordinate 504,850,675, forward strand.
CATGTCTACACTAGACTATATTACTTCCTTGCGACACAAACTAGCAAAGTATGCTAGGAAGGCCCAACAAAGTAATATAGGCCATCAAATATCTCAAAAACAGTACTATGACAAAAGGGTTGGGTTTAAAACTTTCCAGCCTGGTGATAAGGTACTCCTTTTGTTGCCATGTATGGAGAATAAATTATTAATGAAATGGCAGGGGCCCTATACTGTCCATAGACAAACTGGACCGGTGAACTATGAAATTATCTGCCCAGACAAAAGGCAAAAATACAAGATCTATCATGCTAATCTTTTAAAACTCTGGCATGACAGAAAGCAAACATCTTTATTTGTGTACCCGGGAAAGGATGAAAATGAATTGGAATTAGCTTATGAGTGCCTAGATGGGTTAGGGGAAATGAAGGATGTAACCATCAATAACAGATTACGTCCTGAGCAAAGAAAGGAACTACAGAATATCCTTACTAAGTTCCAGACCATTTTTACTTCAACACCTGGGAAAGTTGAAGGAGTTGAACATCACATAGAAGTAAATACTGATAAGCCTATTAGGCATAAACCCTATAGGTTACCTGAAAGTCTGAGGGAGGAAGTTATTAAAAAAATCAGAAAAATGCAACATTTAGGAGTAATTACACCTTCAATGAGTCCATGGAGTTTTCCTATGGTGGTGGTAAAGAAAAAAGAGGGAGGTGTAAGGGTTTGCCTAGATTTTCGTAAATTAAATGCAGTATCTCGATTTGATGGGTATCCTATGCCCCAAATCGATGATATTATTGATAGATTGGGTAATGCTCAATACATAAGCACATTGGACTTATCAAAGAGATATTGGCAAAAACCCTTAGATGCAGTCTCACAAGATAAAACAGCTTTTAGTACCCCCTTAGGCTTATTTCAGTTCACAAAAATGCCATTTGGTTTGCATGGTGCTCTGGTAGCTTTCCAGAGATGCATGGATCATCTGTTACATCCCCACATGGACTATAGTGCAGCCTATTTGGATGATGTCATTATTTTTAGTCCATCTTGGGAGGAACATATGATACACCTTCAAACTGTAGTATCAGTTATACAGAAGGCCGGACTGACTATAAATCCAACTAAGTGTTCGTTGGCCATGCAAGAGACCAAATACTTAGGCTTTATTATTGGGAATGTTGAAGTGAAGCCTGAAATAGGTAAAGTAGACACTATTGCCAACAGTCCCCAACCTCAAACAAAAAAAATAAGTGAGAGCCTTTTTAGGACTAGCTGGTTACTATTGACGTCTTGTGGCCAATTTCGCAGATATAGCCAGTCCATTAATTGAACTTACAAAAAAGAATAAACTGGAAAAGATTCAGTGGAATGTACAGTGTGAGCAAGCATTCACCCTTTTGAAGGCAAAATTGTGTTCTCATCCCATTTTACATCGTCCAAACTTCCAGAAACCATTCATAGTACAAACAGACTTGTCCAATCAGGGTATTGGGGCTGTCTTGTCCCAACTCAATGGGGAAGAAGAACATCCCATCATATTTATCAGTACAAAATTACATTTAAGAGAGACTAAATATTCCACAATAGAAAAGGAATGTTTGGCTATTCGTTGGACCATAAATGCTCTTAAATTTTACTTGTGGGGCAGAACATTTTTGGTAATTACTGATCACAACCCGTCATGTTGGCTACACATAATGAAGGATAAAAACCCTTGCATCATGCATTGGTATTTGGCCCTGCAACCCCACAATTTTGAAATACAACACCGAGGAGGAAAGAAACACCTTAACGCTGATTATCTATCACGTTATGGTGCAGATGATAATCTGGCAATAACAGACTCCGGAGTTAAAGTAAGTAATGAAAGTAATGAGTAAGAGATACTGTTAGTTTGGTATCTCTCAATGAATAATTTTGTTTAAGGGACTCCGGAGTTGAGCTTTGGGAGAGGGAAGGCTAAAGTTCCATCTCCCTTTTCAAAAACGAAATGGGAGATCTGTTCCATTAAAGAAACTGTTAAAAGAAACCAATGATGATGTTATTGAAAGATTCCATTGGTTTCTTCTTGAGTGGGGAGGAATGTGACAGATAACTCCATACACCAGGCAAATCTAATTTTTTTTTTTAAGCCTGTTGCAACAGCCCTTTTTACTCTCCTCCTTTCTTGCTGTAATTCCTCATCTTTCTTTCCATGTTATATAGGCAGGCCACCTATAGAACGTTCTTTCTATCCCTCGAGTATTCTTGCCCTGGTATATAAAGATCCGCACAGCCCTTTCTTTAGTTGTCCCCCCTTCCCCTCGTTTCAGAACCTTCCTAATGTGAGGTATGCAGAAATAAAATAGTTGTTTAAAATGAGTATTTCATTTCATTTGGATATGGGAATTGTAAGCGTTTAGTTATATCCATGGTGTGGGTCCTGTAATGACCCCTTTATGTAGGCAAACCCTCATATGGTCTTGGTTTGCGTCCCGTTTAGAGTTAGGTACCCCCCTTTTTGGTCCCCTCCTTATAAATATATGGAGTAAGTCAGAGCTGCTTTCCAGGCTAGTTGTTCTGTGGCAATAATATAATTTCAGCCCCAAATGTTTTCAGAGCAACTCCGAGGCAGAACTAGCCTGTATAAGTTAGAGTGGCGGCTTCTCGATTGTGCGAGCAGCCCGTGTGGCGGAAACCGTCCTCTTTATATGGTCAAACACTCTGAACACCGCTTTGGAAGTGTTCCTGTCTCCCGAGTGTCCCAAACACTGAATATCCCGGTTTTGTGTGTATAAAACCCCTTTAAAGTCCCTTTCAACCTGTTTGCAGTTTAGAAGAGGTCTTTCTGGTTTGGAACTCATTCTAAATGGCAGCAGTAACACGTAAAGCGCTTCATATTGAGTAAATAAATAAACGGTCTGCATTTTACTCTATTTGCAGCATACAAAAATGAATTCATTCAGTAAAGACTACAAAATGACTATTTCATGACCTAAACAAGCTGCAAAAATGAAAGAAGGCCTGTAAAAACAAGTTGTACAACAGTGTGGTTTGTTTAGCCTTAAACCCTCCTCCCCATTCTCTGTTAAACAAAGGTTAAACAAAAGTGGTTTTTTTTTGTTTTCTGTGTTTAGTTAAAATACTTCTAAAAAGTGGATTGAATGCCTTTAATTCATTCTTTTGGAATAATTTATGAAACAAACAAATGTTTCCCTCATAGAAGGTTACCTGCTTCTCTGTGTGGAGTCTCACTTCCTATTCTGTACTATAGAGCTGGCTGGCTGGTCACCTCCCATATTTAAAGGCACAGTACTAGGAGGTGGAGTTACTCCTGCATTGTCTGAAACGAAATTTTTATTGACCAGTTATTGTTTCTATATAGTGATGTTGACAACATGACAACTTAAAAAGAAATGTTATTCTGTGGTCAGAAATGAAAATAGACTTATTCTGTTGTTTAAAGATAATTTTGAAAAGCATAGGGTGGAGTTAAACAAGTCACATGTTCCCCTTTTGGTATATAAGCCTTGGCTTTATTCAGTTCTGTAGATAGCCTGGTGGGGTACAGAAGTACTCTGACCCCAGTAAGATGTCCACTAGCTCCTTCTAGTGTCCGAGATGCTGCTAGGAAACTTATGTTTATTTTGAAGAAATTTTATGTTATTTTTGTCATCGGAAGTTCGCAGTAATTGTCCAGCTTCAATAAAAGTTTTGCTTCTGAGTATCTACAACTGTGGAACAGCATCCTCCTTAAAAACCCACACCTCACAGTCACCCCGTCTGGAGGTGGTAGAAGTGTGTAAGCCATGCTGTGAGGAAATGGAGGTGGCCAAGTCTGAAGCTTTGTTTTCAAATTCCGGCGGTTCCAGTGGTAGGATCGCGAATTGGTTCGAGATATCCATGCTAGGGTATTGGTTTGTCTCCCCTAGATCAAATTGCTCTGTTGTTTCCAAAAATTGACAGTGATTAGCAGGGAATAATGTCAGAGGGAACACGGAGCACGGGAGCTAAGCCACCATCACAGGGGTGATGTCACCGGAAGTCCCTAGATTTAAATATTGATAAAACAAAAGTTATGGTCTGGGGAAAAAGGCAATGCTATAAAATCAATAATGTGAAACTAGAAATGGTAAAAACACATACATATTTCAGTGTCACATTTTCATTTAATAATAGCTGGCTTTCTCACACAAAATTGCAATTTGAAGAAGTAAGACACAATTCTAAATCCTTAATTAGATTTAATTCACTTTATGGGGGTTCTACTGTATATCTCACTTTGCTGGCATTGGAAGCAAAGCTGAGTCCACTGATTCCATATGCTGCTGAAGCTTGGGGTTATTATATCCCTTCATTCCTAGAGGTTCCAGTTTCTAATTTTTATAACTCAGTACTTAAAGTCCCCAAATCTACTCCTACAGCGTATGAAAGGGTGGAAATGGGCCACCTTCCCATAGAAGCATTTCAGAAACTACAAATTCTTAACTATTAGATCTACAGTATAAACAATAATTCAAACCAATGGCCATTAAGATGTCTTAATGAAAAAATTAGGTGGATTGATAACAATGTTATATCTCCCTGGATACATACTGTACACTTCTGAATACGCTTCGTGAGTTGAGACTCCAGAGATTATGGAGGGATGACTTAGTTAACATAAATATATGTACTGTATTTTGTACAAAGGCATTTTAAAGGCAGTCTTCTTTGTTGCAATGGAGAGAAAGATCTTGCCTCCATAAAGATTTTAAACTTCTCATTACGGTTTGCAGAAAACAAAATATTTCACAGATGTGAATCATACATATCAATGCCTCTTAATCTGGATGAGAGGCATATTATTACACTTATCCGTTTTGACCTTCTTCCTCTAAAACATCTGGAATTATGGCATCAGAAAAAATCTTGCTCTAGATTTTCTTTGGAGTGTTTTTGTAACAGCAAAATGGAGAATAATTTCCATGTAACACCCCCCAGATGGGGTCTTACCTTTAAATGCCTCCTGACTCTCCTGTCTGCCTGCTCCAGCATCCACCTGTTTCTCCCCTGGTACTTCTGCCACCTGGCCTGAGTCCTGTGGTGCCCCAATACCCCAGAATGACTCTACGATGCCGGTTCAACAACCCTTTTGTTGATTGGCATATCGGTGACAGGAATCATGTCAACCCTAAGTTGTGGTTCACATAAATCATGTGTGTCTCTTGGTCCATTTTTTTTTTTTATCAGGGCGAAGCCCCCCAAACCCCCATGTGGGAGGCTGTGCCCCCACCCCCCGTCTTTAGGATTATCAACTCCAGTCGGAATTGGTTCGGGACAGGGGTGCAGGACCGGGAGACAGTGTGCCCCTGTCTCAGGCAAACCAACACAGCGACCTGTTGGCAAAGTGTCAATTTTGCAGACATGGTTGTAGTTCACTGTGTTGGTGTTGCCATACATGGGGCATACCCCCCAGAACAGACCCAGAACTTTGATTTAGCCCATTTTGGGCTTAAAACTAAAATCACAATCCACTGCTACTTTATCTTGCACAGTGGCACAAGCGGCAATTGTGCATGTGCACTGTGTGCTTTTGATTTACTGACCGCCATTTTTTCAGTTGATCTGAGGGTGTTTCTTGGTCCTGGTGCTCCTGCCAAGCAAAATGGGGACCAGTGACCTCAAGGAATGTGGAGAGAGACCTCTTGGTATAATAAAAATAAAGTTTTAAAATGGGGCATAAACTGGGCTCATGAATATTAATGAGCACCTGATGAATATTTATAAGTAGCTGCCTGCTGCCTAGGGGGTCTGTATTTTGGCAGCAGTGAAAAGAATGTAAATAAATACTTAATAGTGGGCTCATTCAATAGGGCACTGTTGGGGCTAGCAGACTGTGGGGTGATTATTTAAATAAAGTATTTATGCTGGCTGCACTCAAACTATATATGTGGGACACTATATGAACTGCTACAAAAACTGTATGTATAGCAGCCTTGTTTGCAGCCATCAACCAATGGGAAGTCAGGATTTACAGCAGAGACTTTTGGGACAGCGCCAAAGACTCTTGGGGGGAGGAGGAATAATTATTGGCACCCAAATGTAAGCCAATGAAGAGACTGAGACTGTAAATGACAGCTTGGGCAGCCAATCAGAATTCAGAAACTTTGCTCCTTATTTAAGTGGGACAGTTTGAACTGAGTTCAGTCCTAGTCAGTCTGCAGTCAGTTTAGAGAGTCTGGCTGGTGCTTCCAGAAGGAAGGGGCTCTGCCTGCTGCTTGGGGATTGTGGGGAGAGGCCTGCTTTGCCTCCTCCAAACCTGAACACTTACTTAAGTGTGGGACTGCCAAGTCTGCAGACCACACTGCAATTCTCCAAAAGAGAGATCAGGAGAAAATTTGTTCTCCCGAGCTGACATTGCAGACTGAAGTGGGGTCAGAGCTTGAAGGATCCCCATTTTGTCTCCTGGTAGGAAACTGTATTTGCCTCAGAGACTGTGGCCTAAATCACAAGTCTCTGGTCACCAGAATTGTCTCCAGCCAGTTTGCCAGTGGGAGATTTGAATTTCTGCATTGCATTTCCAGGACTGCAGTTCGCAAGCAGGTAAGCTGCATGGCCTGTCGGATATTATACCAGAACTTAAACTTGTGAGGCCTGACAACTTTCCTAAAAGACTGTTGCTGCCTGTGAGAACCAAGCTGCCAGATGACCAGAGAAGGGAAACTGTTCCTACGGAGAAGATTATCGTGGGTTGCTGCCACCCTTAGGAGGGATGCCCAGAAGTGGGGTGAGTTGTGATAGCCCTTGTCCCTGTATCCTAGTCCTGGCCAGAAAGGATGAAGTCCTGCAGCCTGCAGCCACATCCTGTCTCGAGGGGAGTCATCCTGGAAATCACCCCAGATCCCAAGGTTCAGGGAGTACAATAGGGCTTGCACATTGATGGCACAATATATAACCTAATATTCTTCAGGTGAAGCTACCTCTGGCTGGAAGCTGCAACACTGGACTTAAGATTTGCAAGAAAGTGAGTTGTGCTCACAACAGAGGGAGATGAACCTTACAATTTACAATTGTCTTTGGTTTGAAGCAGATTCCTTAGGAAAGTTAATATTCTTCAGGTGGAGGATACTTCTAACTGAAGGGTGAAATAAGGAACTTAGAATTATCAGAAAAGGCAGTCTTTCAATCAACAGAGGGGAGGTGGACCTTGCTTTACTTTTGTTACAATTGTTAAGATTTTCAGTGCAGGAAGAGTTTAAACCCACAGGAACTGCATACTGTCTACTGTGCACAGCTGACTTGATTGGAGTTAGTGATTGACTGCATTGCAATATTTGTAATACTGTGAGTTATTCACTGGGCTAAGAATTTGTCATAAGTCCTGAACTGAGAGCAGGTTACAGGCTGTGTATTGGACCCAGACAGTGCCTAGGGGGTGGAAACAGGTTTTTTCTTTTGTTTATCTCTGTGTGCCTTAAAAGGCCAGGCCAGACTGTGTCAGGAAGTGCTTACATCACAGCTACTTATCAGCCAATAGCTCCAGAAGAATCTTACAGACCTTGATAACAGTACTAATTTTAGCAGGCTCATCAGATAACCTAATATTCTCCAGGTGAAGCTACCTCTGGCTGGAAGCTGCAACATTGGACTAAAGATTTGCAAGAAAGTGAGTTGTGCTCACAACAGAGGGAGGTGAACCTTACAGTTTACAATTGTCTTTGGTTTGAAGCAGATTCCTTAGGAAAGTTAATATTCTTCAGGCGGAGGATACTTCTAACTGAAGGGTGAAATAAGGAACTTAGAATTATCAGAAAAGGCAGTATTTCAATCAACAGAAGGAGGTGGACCTTGCTTTACTTTTGTTAAAATTGTTAAGATTTGCAGGAAGAGTTTAAACCCACAGGGACTGCATACTGTTTACTGTGTCTGTCCTTGTGCACAGCTGACGTGTTTTGGGGCTGACTGCTTTCAGAGCACAAGTTACCAGGCTGTTTTGGGGCTGGGGAGGTTTATCTGTGTCTGACTTGGATGTTTGGATTTTTCTCTGATTGATTAGCAGGGTATTTTCTCTGTCAAATTGTCTTGTAGGACATCTTGCTGACAGGAAGGCACTCATCGCAGCGGTAGGTCAGAGCTTTTAGCTGATTGTTTCATGAGGACACAGTTTAGGCCCAAACCTTCCCATCCTCACCCCACCCACCCCTGGAAATAGTTACTTTATACCCGGGGTTCTGACATCATTTCCTCAAGAGGGCAAGGTGCATATCACTGTCAAATCCTTTCTAGCACATTGCACTGACAATATAAGCATACACATCATATAATACATATATTTCTATATAACAAACCAATCACACACACAAAAAAAAAAACTAAACAAGGTAGACAGACATGTGGGGAGTAGTGCAATGTAATGGCTGTGGGGCAGCAGTCTTCCGGGAGTCTTTCTGGAGGCTGAGATGCTGCCCTGTTTGCAGACAACTATCTGCCCTGAGGGAAGAAGTTACCTGTCTTCAGGCTGCACTGGACAGTAGTAAGGGAATCTTCCCCATCCAGAGAGCACTAGAGCCACAGCCACTACCTCAGAGGTTGCAAAGAAAGCACAGCAGTTGGACCACAGTGGGCTCAGGGAGGGTATGGGTGGTGGAACAGAAGCACACCCAGTCAGTTGTTCCACTCCACAATCCATACAACATTCTGGGGGAGCATAGTTCCCCTATGGATGCACCCGCAGAGGAGACTAAGGAGGTTGCAGACAACTGTCACAAGGGAGGCCCTCAGGAAAGAGGCAGAGGGCACCACAGGGAAAGGAAGCAGCTCCTGGTGGGGGACTCCATTATTAGGGGGATAGAACTGTAGGGAGCAGGAAAAACTGAAGTAAGGTGCCTGCCTGGTGCCATGGCTTGGAGGGACAGGAAGCGCATCCTTAGGATCACAAGAACAGTTGCATGGGAGTCTAAGCTGGACGTCATTGTCCACCTAGGGACAAATGACTTGGCTCATCATGAGATCAGAGCCGTGCAGAAGGACTTTGTAGAGTGGGGGAGGGGCCTAAGACAAGTAGCACACACAGTATCCTTGTCAGAGGTGCTGCCTGTCAGTGGCATGGGTGAGGCGAGGGTACTTTGCACCATGCAGTTTAACAAATGGTTGAAAAAATGGTGTGGAGCACAGGGGTTTGGCTTCATTGGGGGCTGGGGTTCCACCTGGAGGGACACCAGCCTATACTGGCAGGATGGTCTGCATCTGTCCAGGAAGGGAACAAGTCTTTTGGGCGATCGGTTTAAATGCTTCATTGTCAAGCTTTTAAACTAGTCAAGGGGGGAGGCACTGATAAGCAGCAGGAAAATCCCAGCTTCCCCCTACAAAACAGGGTACTAAATGAGAAAAAGACCAAGGTAGAAAGGTCAGTGGGGGATGCTGCTACAGAAGGTAAAGCTATCAAAAAATGGAGAGCAATGAGTACCAATGCCTGTAGTCTGGGTAACAAGCTTCCTGAATTAGTAGCCTTGATGGAGGAAGAACATCTGGATATCGTGGCAGTCACAGAAACATGGTACACACAGAACCATGACTGGGATGTAAACATACCAGGATACACTATCTACAGGAGGGACAGGGAGGGTAAAGAGGGAGGAGGAGTAGCTCTCTACATAAGGGAAGGAATCAAAGCAACAGAATAAAAGGGTAAACAGGGAGGAGAAGAAGCACTGTGGGTCAATTTGGAGGCAGGTAATGGCACCACAATCCGCACAGGGGTTGTATACAGACCCCCCTCTCAGGGGGAGGAAATGGACAAGGAAATGATAGAAAGTATACTCAGAATGGCAGATAAAGGGGAGATATTACTGATGGGTGGTCTGAATATGCCACATGTTAACAGAAGTGCAGTTGCAGCAGCCACTTCTAAGAGTGGGGTTATTCTAGATGCCCTACAGGGGACATGCCTTAGACAACTAGTATTGGAACCCACTTGAGATGGAGCAATCTTAGACCTGGTTCTCTCAAATGGAGATGGAGAGAGGATCACAGATGTACAAGTGGGTAGCCATCTGGGAACTAGCGACCATCGAACAGTATGGTTCACAATAAACACAGCAATAGAGTCAAGCCATACAAAGGCAAAAGTACTGGACTTCAGGAGGGCTGACTTTGCCAAAATGGGTGAGTGCCTAAGGAATGCACTAGCAAATGGGCAGGAAGGAGGGGTGGAAGAACAAAGGGGAAAAATAAAACTGCCATCACAGAGGTAACAAGCCTTTGTGTGAAGCAAATAAACAAAACAAAACAATGTAAGAAACCTCTATGGTTCTCAAAGGAGCTGGCAGTGAAGGTTCAAGAGAGAAAAAGAAGGCATTCAGAAAGTACAAGGAATCACAGAAGGAGCAGGACAGAGAATTGTATCAGTTAAAGCAAAAGGAAGCTGGGAAGGCAGTCAGAACAGCAAAGACCGGAACTGAGAAAAAGATAGCCAACTCAGTTAAGAAGGGGGATAAAACCTTTTATAGGTACATCAGGGAGTGAAGGAAGACTAAGGGAGGGATAGTGAGGCTTAATAAAGGGAGGTGGGTGGGCACAGGGTGACGGTGAAAAGGCAGAGATACTAAACAAATATTTTGCTCAGTATTTACAAATGAAGAGGGGGAGATACCTAAAACAAACAATAGAAACACTCTGGATACAAAAGTTGATACCAGCCCATTTATAGAAGAAAGGGTTCTGAAAGAACTCTTAAAACTGAAGGTGGACTAAGCAATGGGGCCTGATGGGATTCATCCCAGAATTCTAAAAGAACTAAGGGTAGAACTAGTGACACCACTGACTACCCTCTTTAACAAATCATGGGAGGATGGGGTGGTACCTGAGGACTGGAGGAGGGCAGATGTGATCCCCTTCACAAAAGTGGGAGCAGAGGCAGAAGCAGGAAACTACAGACCTGTTAGTTTGACCTCAGTGGTGGGAAAATGATGGAATCACTTCTGAAGGAAAGAATTGTCAGTACCTAGAGGCCAGAGGGCACAGGACCCAAGGCAGCATGGATTCACAGCAGGAAGGTCATGCCAGATGAATCTAATAGATTTCTTTGACTGGGTGACCAAAGTAGTAGATCAGGGAGGGCTGTGGACATGGCCTACCTAGACTTTAGCAAGGCATTTGACTCAGTCCCACACAAAGATTAATATACAAGTTAACCAGCCTGGGAGTGGGTCCCAAGATGATAGCCTGGGTAAAGAATTGGCTGGAGAATAGGACACAGAGGGTAATAGTAAATGGAGTCCACTCTGTGAAAGGGGGTTACTAGTGGGTACCGCAGGAGTTCAGACATATCCTCTTCAATGTCCTTATAAGTGACATTGCAGAGGGACTGGAAGGAAAGTATGTCTCTTTGCAGATGACACAAAGATCTGCAACAGAGTTGATGCTCAAGGTGGGGTGGAAAGGATGAGAAGGGACATGGCAAGGTTAGAGGAATGATCAAATGTATGGCAGCTTAGATTCAATGCTAAGAAGTGCAAGGTAATGCACCTGGGAAACAAAAACCCAGGAGAAGAGTACACAATGGGGGGTGAGATACTAACAACAACAAAAATGGAAAGAGACCTGGGAGTAGTCATAACAGATGACTTAAAGGCGGGCAAGCAATGTGAGAGGACAGTAAGGAGGGCTGGGGGGATACTGGGATGCATAGGGAGAGGCATCACCAGTAGAAAACAGGAAGTTGTTATCCCTCTGTACAGACAGCTGGTGAGACCCCATCTGGAGTACTGTGTGCAGTTCTGGAGTCCACAAGGACATAGACAAGATGGAAGCTGTCCAGAGGAGGGCAACTAAAATGATGCAGGGTCTGCACCAGAAGACATATGAAGAGAGACTAAAGGAGCTTAATATGTATAGCCTCGAGGAAAGGAGGGAGAGGGGGGACATGATAGAAACTTTCAAGTACCTCAAGGGAATCAACAAAGTCCAAGAGGGTAGCATCTTTCAAAAAGAGTGCGCAAGAACAAGGGGCACAATTTGAAGATGAGGGCGGCTCAGAGGTAATGTAAGGAAGTATTTTTCACAGAGAGGGTTGTGGATGCATGGAACAGCCTTCCGGAGGAGGTTGTGGAGTCAAAAACAGTGGTTGAATTCAAACATGCATGGGACAGTCATAAGGCAATTCTAGGGGATGGGGGTAGAAAGAAGTATGCTGCTGGTTAACTAGGATCTGCAGCTTATCCATTAGGTAGGGAAATAGGCAGACTGGGTGGGCCAAGCGGGCTTATCTGCCCTCAAATTCTATGTTTCTATGTTTCTATATTGACACCACTATTGTACCATCCCAAAATATAGTGTTTTTGCGCCCTCCACATCCCCCATGAGAGGGGTTTTGCTCCCTGCACCGGCCGCATTTAATTATAATCAACTCCAGGTCGGAGTTGTTTCAGGGAGGGTGCAGAACACCAGGAGAAGCGGTGTCACTAAAAACAGACCATTACAGTGACTGTCACTGTAATGGTCTTTTTTCAGGTTTTGCTCTTGTGGTGTCACTCTCGTGTGGGCCTCCACCCTGCAACACCAGTTAAAGTGCTTTTACCAACTGATTTGCCTTTCAAGTTTGTGCTGTGGATTAGACTATTTGTGCAGGTCATCGGACCTGGAGATTACAATTTTCTTGGGAATAAAGTGTGGTTTATGTTGCAACAGCCAAGTACAAAATAAAGCCTTAATAATTTCTTTATTTAAGGGCCCCGACCAGCTGCGACACAGGCCAACCTGCGGTGATGTTTCAGGCCTGCAACGTAGCATATCCTGGGTACCCAGTGAGGTTAACCGGACAGTTCAGAGAGGTGAATGTACTGTGTATATGTGCTTCATAAAGATAAAAGACCTTGCCAAATCAAAGTACTTACTATTCTAGTTTTAATTTGCATCCCCTATCCATTGTTTAATTCCCCAAATACATCCGTTTGTTGTTTGAATGTTATCCTGGTCTGTGAGCATATCATTATTGAGTGCTGGGTTGATTCAAATAATTGAAAGGTACTGTGTTGCTGCTGGTAACCATTTGTTTACAGGCACACAGGGTGCATGCAGAGTTCCAGACCCTGTTGGTAAGTGTGGTCACTGTGAGCATATTATTAGCACTCCACTTATTGTAAATTGAATGCAAAGTAAGGTGTTTTGGGGGAACTGCAAGCATGGGATCACTAGGTGGGGCTGTGGGTAAGTACAACTTCCCAGAGGGTTGTACTAACTTAACATCTAGTCCATTCAAAGAAATTTCTGAGTGGAGGCACCATAATTGTAATTTTACTGTTGGGCAAAAATCCCCAGTCACTGGTAGAACCAAACCCAGGCCCCTCAACTTGCAGTTAGGGAAGCAGGCAGGGGTAGTAGCCCTTGTTATAACAGCACCAGGGTTACACATATTTTGTTTCAATGCCCATTGTATAAAAAATTGGAGAGACAAATTTCTAATAAATCAGCTTGCCATCTATAAGAATACCTTAACAAATACAGTATTATGTATGTGCTTTTAAATCCAGTGATAATTGCACAGATACATAGAAATTGACGGCAGATAAGGACCTCTTGGCCCACCAAGTCTACCCTATTTATCCCTACCTAGTATGAGGTCTGATGCCCAAACTGAACTCCAGAGCATCCTCCCTTTACCTCCAGGATACCCTAGTGTCTGTCCCACTCCTTGAATCCTGTGACCATTTTAGCCCCTACCATCTCCTCTGATAGGCCATTCCTAGCGTCCACCACTCTCTCCTTGAAAAAATATTTTCTCATGTTACCCTTAAGCCGTCCCCCCTCCAAATTCATACTATGCCCCCTTGTATTGGATCATCTCTTACTTTGTAAAATCCTCCCTTCCTGTACTCTGTTTATACCAGTGAGGTATTTGTATGTATCTATCATGTCTCCCCTTTTCCTCCTTGGTTCCAGGGAATACATATTTATTTTTTTTTTAGTTTTTCCTCATAGGTCTTCTCCGGCAGGCCCTGAACCATTTTAGTTGCCATTCTCTGCACTGCCTCCACCCTATGTCCTTTCCCAGATAGAGCCTCCAGAACTGAATGCAGTACTCCAGGTGTGGTCTCACCAGTGTCTTATACAGGGGCAAAATGACCTTCATCCTTCTGCTTGTGAAACCTCTCCCTATGCATCCAGGCATCTGGCTAACCTTCCCTACCCCCTTGTCACACTACCTAGCCTCTTTTAGGTAATCTGAAATGACAACTCCCAGATCTCTTTCCTGCTTTGTGACTGTTAATACCTCCCCTCCTAGTTTGTAAGTTGCCCTTGGGTTCTTGTGCTCTAAGGGCATGATCCCACACTTTTTTGCATTGAATCCTAGCTTCCATGCTCCAGACCATTCCTCCAGTTTTTTAAGGTCCTCCCTCATCTTTTCAACCCTCCCAGCATTTCCCAGCATTATCACCCTATTATACACTTTCATGTAATCCCTGATTAGACATACCTTCCCCTCCAGCCTCTCTACAGTGTTCTCAATGTAACCCCCCTGCAAATGGGGGTTCTTAAGAGCCTTCCCGGAGCTGTTTAATAGCTCCTTGCCTAATTGGTGTTCGACGCAATGACGCCCAAAATGCGGCCATAGTGAGTGCTTTTAGAGCCTCCAGAACTGTCTCTTTAAGAGCTGCCTGCTCGCAGGCTCCAGTGGGTTGGTATGGGGGAACTGGTATTTCCCTGCTTGAATCCCACCTGAGCTGCGGTGTAATCACCCCATCCTGTAGTCGCTAACAAGCGCAACGGGAGCCCATCTGACAGATGTAACTATTTGGCTGTAATTATTTGAAGTATTGGTAAACTTGCAGTTTGTTTAACCTGCTTTCCTTGCAGCTGGGACTCTGTGTGTTCGGCCTCTCCATTTTGGACCTGGACTTCCGAGATGGGCCAATGGAAAGGGGGGCACTGAAGTGAAGATCATTTAAGCCAACCAGAATCAGGACTCATAATGGAGCTGGCTGGCCATAGGGGATACAGCCAGTAATTCTGGGAAATGAAGTCCTGGGATATGGCACCCTTTTTGCACCAATGGGGACCCACTTAAGTGATTGGTATCTGCAGCCCACCAATGGGATCGGGTGGCACCCGAACTGAGAGTCGTTGCCCAAACTGCCAAGGGGCAGAGTCGTTGTGGTTGTGAGCGATGAAGGAGCTCTGTGCTCCTGCACTGTTGAGCTTTCGTGCGGGAAGCACCTGTGGAAGGCCACATTTCAGCAGGTTGAACGCCAGCAAGTGACAGATTAAATCCACTAAGCAGCGGTGAGAGGAGGCTGTGCAAAAGTGCAGCTACCTACCAGGCTCACCCTGTAGAGGACTGGAGAATCTGCTTCAATCGCACTCGGTCTGTCAGGACAAGTGAAGCTGCGTCATTTGGGCCCAGTGTTCTGTGGAAAAAGTAATTGGAATTAAACAGTAGCTGCCTGGTATGGTACCCCTCTCCTGTTCATATAAATGTGTGGAGTAGTGGCTGAATTCCAGGCTCGATCCTGCAAGTGGTGTGGGGGTGATTGTCTGCTGGAGTTGTGAGTATTAAACCAGGGTAACTCCCTGTCAGGTGTTCATAGTGAAGGCACGATTTGTCTGGCTACACGAACTGAGATTGCTGGATATATTTAATCCCCTTAGGAATCAAATGCTTGTTTTCTGCATCAGGGCCCCAACCAGCTGCATTGAGATGCTAGCCTTCTATTGCCTGGGTACCCAGAGACAGTGACTTATAGGTCAGGCCTGTGCACAGTGCCCTAGGTATAGATCCAGATATACGTGTATATTAGAGTGGTAAGCCAAGTAACCTGATTTCCCCCCAGTCCTTGTTATCTCCCCCCTAAATAAATCAGATTAGTTGTTTTGCAAAAGTATACTGACTGACCTGTGTGTCTATGTTGGATTATCGTACAGGAGGTTATTGGCTAATTGCATCTTGTTTTACAGAGGATCCTCAGAGGCAGCGGATTGAGCCAAGCCTGGGGGTGAGTGTATATGGTAAGGGTACTGTGATTGACCTGTGTGGGCCACTAGTGGGAGGAAAGGGTGGTTACAGTGACCCAGAGGGCTGTGACCAAATCATACCAGACTGTCCTACCCCCGACCTCTGGGTGGAGGCACCCGCCATCGGATTCAGGCCCCTCAACCTGGTAGCTGCTAGTCAGGCAGGGGTAGTAGCCCTTGAGATAGCGCCCCCTAGGGATTACACTTTGGAGGCACCACTGGGATTCGTGTCCTCTAGTGGCCGAGTAGATGAAGTACCTCAATATGGCCAAACTAAAAGAAAAACTGGAGGGGGACATCATAACTAAGATTAAGTTGGACCCTGTTAAGACAATGGTGCATAAACTGATGGGGTGGGTTAAAGCCGAGGAGTTGGATTCCCAGAAAATTGTGTTATTACTGGATGTACCTCTGGGGACAAAGAATGCTGACCTTGTTTCTGCAGTGGAGCGTGTTAAATGTTTAGGTAAGGTGGAGGTGAAGGGGCGTATGGCTGATCTACTTGACCAGACCTTGCAGATGCTACTCTTATGCAGTATAGTTATACATCCCGAGAGGGTACCCCCAGTGATCTACCCGGAAGGTGCCGAACAGGGGTGAAGGGTCATTCACATCTGAAGTGGGTCAGTCACCCCAAGGGGGTTCCCCAAGACTAATAGCTTTAAAGATAAACTGCTTAAATTGCTAGCTGTGGAAGGGAGGACTACCCAGGAGTTGCTGCAGGTGCTGGACCTGTCTAGTGATCCCACCCCCCAAACCTCCCCAGGTACCTCTCCCAGGCCCCCCAAGAGTTTTGTTCTGGCATCACCCCCTTTAGTTGTTCCCCCTCTACCGCTAGACTCCTATCGAAGACTAAAACTTTTTTCTGCTACTGTGCCTGTACCTTCGGGGGAAGATGATTTAGAGGCTTGGATGGACTATGCTACCCCTCTAGTCCAAGAGTGGCAGTGCTCTGAGGGGGAGAAATGAAAGAGACTGATGGAGAGATAGAGGGGCCCAGCGTTGGAAGCCATTTGTTTCTTGTGAGCTACTAGCCCTGAGGCCACTGCAGAAGAGTACCTTTCTGCTCTAGAGGGAGTGTTTGGGAGTACAGAAACTGGGGAGGATTTATTATGGAAGTTCAAGTCCACCAAACAATGGAGGAATGAGAAATTGTCAGCCTTTGTCACTCGAGTGGAAAGGGCATTGCAAAAAGCTTATCGAAAAGGAGGGATAACTGCCACAGCCTTAAACCAAGTCTGGCTGGACCACATTTTGAAATCTGCTAGGTTTTCCAGTGTGATATTGTTAAAACTCAAGTTACATGACTGACTGGCTGCCCCTCCCAAATACTGTCAATTGATGAGAGAGATCCGAGAAGTAGAGACTGATGAAGAGGGGTGGGAGCCCTATGTGGGAGTTGTGAATCTATGCCAGACCCCTTTGTCCAGTGAACCAGATGAGACCCACCCCTCGAGGGGGCTGAGTCAGGGGCCTGATGTTTTTTCTGTGCCTCCAGAGGCCTAAGGAGGAGTGGGGGTGCATGCTGTCTCCTCTGACCCCCGGGTGGAAAGTGATTTGAGGGCTGAGATTAGAGATTTACGAGAAATGGTGAGGGACTTGAAACAAACTGCTACCCAACCTGGCAAGCTGGGGGAACCTGAGTTATCTAGAAATAAACTACCTAGTCAGGAGAAGCCCTCTAGACCCCCGACACCTCCCGGCAGGTGAGATATTTCCCTCCCAGCAAAGACCTCTGAGATCCTAAGTTCTGTTATCATTGTGGAGAGGATGGGCATTTTCAGACTGAGTGCAGGTTACCCAAGAATTTGAGGAGGGTCAACAGCAGGCTAGTAACCTGGCATCGCAAGGCATGTACCAGACCTCTGGGAGGGCCTCCACGGAAGACTTTTGTGACCAGAGCCAATGCCCAAGCAACTTCCAAAACCCCACTCCCTGAATGGTCTGATGTGATGGACCCCTCAATGGAAACCACCATGAGAGTGAATGGAATACCCACCCGGGCTGTGTTGGACAGTGGCTCTCAGGTAACCATTATGTTTCAGGACTGGTATCGAAAACACTTGCCTGAGGTGCCTCTGCAACCTTTGGATGGACTACATGTTTGGGGGCTGAGCGATAAGGCTTACCCTTATTCTGGGTATATTTGGATCTGGTTGTCTTTTCCTACTTCTGTGGCTGGAGTGGCTGAACAAGTGGAAACCTTGGCTCTAGTGTGTCCCCCCACTGGACTGTATGATGGGGTGCCCTTGTTAATTGGAACCAATGCCCACGTTTGGTCGCTTAGCGCTGTTGTGCTCTAAAAAACAGATGTCCAGGCCTGGGCAAGCTCTCAGAATACCTGCTTTGATTCAGAAGGCCTATGAGACTCAGAGAAAGGCCGGCCAGGCGGAACCTGAAGGCCCGGTGGGGGTCGTCTGGAAGAAGGATCTAGAACCACTACTACTAGCCCCAAATGCCCAGTGTGTTTTGCAGGGGAAAGTCCAGATTAACAAGGATGTTAAGAATAAGATGTTGATGCTGGATGCACCAGGTGAGGGAAAGTTGCCAGAGGGGTTGTTGGTTAAACCCAGTATCTTACCTGCTAGAGCCCATGCCTTTTCTAGGAGGGTAATGGTTCAAGTGCATACTGTATCTGATCGAGAGATTCGAGTGAAATGGGGTTGCACCCTGGCCACGGTGCACTGTGCCGATACTGCTGTACTGCCCCACAACAAGACTCCCGGGAGAGGTGACTGAGTGACCCCCCAGCTGTTTGATTTTGGTGATTCCCCACTACCAGCAGAATGGAAGAAAAGGATCAGTGAAAGGCTTGCCCAGAGGGAACAGGTGTTCTCCTTGAAGGAATGGGATGTAGGATGTGTGTAAGGGGCTGAGCATCACATCCAGCTACAGGATGAGCGACCTTTCCGTGAGCGATCTCGATGCCTAGCCCCTGCTGATATAGATGATGTAAGACGACACCTGCAGGAGATGCTTGCAGCTGGGGTGGTACAAGAGTCCAGGAGCCCCTACGCCTCACCTATTGTGGTAGTGAGAAAAAAAAATGGGGCTGTCCGGATGTGAGTGGATTACCGTACTCTGAACCGGCGGACCATACCAGACCAGTACACCATGCCCCACATCCAAGATGCCTTGGACTGTTTAAATGGCAGCAAATGGTTCTCTGTGTTAGATCTTCGCAGCAGGTGCTACCAGATCCCAATGGCTCCAGAGGATCGAGAGAAGACTGCTTTTATTTGTCCCCTAGGCTTCTACGAATTTATGCGAATGCCCCAAGGAATTTCGGGTGCTCCTGCTACTTTCCAGCGTTTGATGGAGCGTGCTGTGGGAGCATATGAATCTGCTCGAATGTCTGGTTTACCTAGATGATGTCATAGTGTTTGGCAGTTCATTGGAAGAACATGAAAGCAGGCTGTTCAAAGTCCTGGATCGATTGGAAGATTTTGGTCTCAAATTATCTATAGATAAGTGCCAGTTTTTTCAAATCTCTGTAAAATATGTGGGACACACAGTATCCACTGAAGGCATAGAGACTAACCCCAGGAAAGTAGAGGCTTTGACTACTTGGCCCCAGCCCAAGAATTTGAAGGAGCTGCAGTGGTTCCTGGGGTTTGTGGGTACAGGATCATTTATCAAAGACTACTCTCGGGTGATCCGCTCTCTGCTTAACCTTACGCGAGGATATCCCCCAACCCATAAAAAGTATAAGAAACTTGCACAATCGGGGACTGAAAGAACTTATTTCCGCCCTAATGATGTGTTTGGCACCTGCTGGACTGCTGATTGTGAGGAAGCTTTCCATGATATTATATATCAACTTACTCATGCCCCAGTGCTGGCCTATGCTGACCCTGCCAAACCATATGTTCTTCATACTGATGTCAGTCTGCAAGGGTTGGAGGCCGTACTGTATCAAGAGCACCCAAATGGTCTAAGAGCTGTAGCTTTTGCCAGCCCAGGCTTGACTCCTTCAGAAAAGAACTACCCAATGCACAAACTAGAGTTCCTGGTTCTGAAATGGGCCATTGTTGATCAATTTCATGACTACTTGCATGGAGCTAAGATATTGGTGAAAACTGATAATAACCCCCTGATGTATGTGCAGACCTCAGCTAAGCTAGATGCCTCTGGCCATAGGTGGCTTTCCGCGTTGTCAGCCTACAACTACACTGTTGAATATAGAGCTGGCCTGAATCATATAGATGCTGATGCCCTTTCCCGGAGGTCTGTATCCCGAGTTGATTGGGTATGGTTATCAGAACCTGACATAAGGGCTCTTTGCCAAAAATTTGACAAGGAGTAATGGGCGTCCCCTGATGCTGTGGACTGTTTGGTGGACTGTTTGGGGCCATCTGAGAACTGCTTACCTGATGCTTACTGTCATTTTTCTGTCATAGACACTAGTATGCTGCCCCAATTCAGTAATGATAGCCTCCAACTGGCTCAGTCCCGAGATCACATGATGAACCCTGTCTTGGAAGCCCTGCAGAGAGGGGGAGATGTGTCAAAATTACGTTCCACTGACTTGCGAACTGCGCTGTCGTATAAAGAAGGACCTAAGTTGAAGCTGATTAATAGGTTGTTGTACAGGGAGATTGTGGGTGAAGAGAGGTGAGTAATCAAACAACAATTGGTGTTGCCCATTGCTTTTAAAGAACTGGTGTTGAGGTCCCTACATAACCACATGGGACATCTCGGCATAGACCGCACCCTTGATTTAGTGTGGTCTCGATTTTATTGGCCCAAAATGAGTGCTGACGTGGAGCAGTATATCAAGACCTGTGGTCGATGCTTACAAAGAAAGGCCCTGCCTCAGAGGGCTGCCCCTTGGTCAACATCACTACTAGTGCCCTGTGGAACTGGTTTGCATTGATTTCTGAGTTGAGAACCAGATCTGAAGAACATCGCAACATATTGGTAGTTACTGATCATTTCACCCGTATGCCCAGGCTTTTCCCAATTAAAGATCAGAAAGCAACTACGGTGGCTAAAGTCCTTGTTGAGAATTTCTTTGTTCACTATGGGGCCCCCCAGCGAATTCATTCCGATCAGGGGAGAGATTTTGAAAGCCGCCTGATTAAAGAAATGCTGTTCTTGTGGGGGGTCCAGAAGTCAAGAACTACCCCGTACCATCCTCAGGGTGATCCACAACCTGAAAGGTTTAACTGCACCCTGCTCGATATGTTGGACAACCTGCACCCTAAAGACAAACCTAGATGGAGTCAGCAGATCAGTGCCTTGGTCAATGCCTATAACTGCACTAAAAGTGATGCCACTGGGTTTTCCCCATATAGACTGATGTTCAGGAGGGAAGCCAGATTGCCAGTAAATGTTTGTTTCGGGGTTTCTCCTGATGGGGTTCAGGTGGCTAATCATCTACAGTATGTGCAAAAGTTGAAAGCCCAACTCAACCATGCCTTCCAACTAGACCAGACCATGGCGGCTAAGCGAAACCCGGCCAATAAAGAAAAGTATGATAAAAAGGTGAAAGCAATGGAGTTGAGAGAAGGGGACAGAGTGCTACTGAGGAACTTGGGACTGCATGGCAAGCATAAGATTGCTGATCGATGGCATCACCTCCACCATATTGTTGTGGGAAAATTGGAAGATTTACCCGTATATAAAGTGCAGCCTGAAAATGATTCAAAAGATGTGAAAACTATACATAGAAATCATCTGCTGCCAATCGGACACATTTTAATAGAAACTGAACCTCCCAATGCCCTCCCCTCTAGGCCTATCACTAGAGCTGCTGCAAAGAAAAAGCCAAGATCAGTTGACTCCTCAGAAATCAAACTAAAGAGGCTTCCTCCACCCCTCTCTGATGAAGTTGATCAACAGTCTGTGCCTGGGGACAGTGAGAACAATGTTGAGTACTACCCCTCTTATGAATTGAGCCAATTGTTCAGGGGCAATCCCCTAATTAACTCTGGGGACAAAGTTGGGTTTTCTGGACTGTCTGATCCCCCAGCTTTGTCTCTGGAGCCGATGCTCCCTGAGGATGAAGTGAGTGGCATTAAAGCAGAAGAGGTGGGATCCTTGAGCTTGGCTGAACTGTCTGGCCTGGCTGAGTTATCTGACTTTTCAGAAGAAGGAAGTAATGCGGGGGAGCAAGCTAGTAATATGCTAGAACCTGAAGAATATTTTGAGTGCCCTGATGGTTCCTTGCCAGTACCAAAGATTTCTCCCGCTGACCCAAATGCTGCGAACTCAGAAATGGTAGAACTAGGCCCTGAAGGTACTATGGACTCTGGGTCCCCTCCTCCTGTAGTGGTTTCCCCAACCCATCCCAGTGGGGCTGAGAGGTTGTCAGAACCTGCAGAGGGTTTATCCGAAATCTCTAGACGGACTGGCAGAGAAGTACGGCCTGTAGTGAGGTTGAGTTATGAGTCCCTGCGTCAGCCTGTGGATCTACCTCTGAATGTGGTTCATAAAGGGGTGTATGTGTCCCTGAGCTCCTTGCCTAAATTGACCCTAGGAAATGATTCTCAACTGTTAGTATCGCCCTCTGAGTATGGTGCCCCTGCCCCATTTAGCCTACCCATAGCTGATAGGGAAGGTCTCCCTCTATTCAAGTGTCATGGGCAGGAAGTAATAACCTGAGTTAAAAAAGAAAAAGGTTGTCTGTATGTGTAATGTTGTATAACCAATAGTAAACTGTGTATTACAGTACCAATGTATGTAACCAAAGGTCTGATGTTCTGTCAGTTTAAACTGTTTGCCTTAAAGTGATTTAAGAGTAACTACTTGACGCGGACGTCAAGTTTTTTCCAGGCCAGGAAGAGTGTAACCCCCCTGCAAATGGGGGTTCTTAAGAGTCTTCCCAGAGCTGTTTAATAGCTCCTTGCCTAATTGGTGTTTGGCGCAATGCCGCCCAAAATGCGGCCATTGAGAGTGCTTTTAGAGCCTCCAGTACTGTCTCTTTAAGAGCTGCCTGCTCACAGGCTCCAGCGGGTTGGCATGGGGGGATTGGTGTTTCCCTGATCGAATCCTGCCTGAGCTGCAGTGTAATCACCCCATCCTGTAGTCGCTAACAAGCGTAACGGGAGCCCATCTGACAGATGTAACTGTTTGGCTGTAATTATATGGAGTATTGGTAAACTCGAGGTTTGTTTAACCTGCTTTCCTTGCAGCTGGGACTCTGTGTGTTTGGCCCCTCCATTTTGGACCTGGACTTCCAAGATGAGCCAATGGAAAGGGGGGCACTGAAGTAAAGATCATTTAAGTCAACCAGAATCAGGACTCATAATGGAGCCAGCTGGCCATAGGGGATACAGCCAGTAATTCTGGGAAATGAAGTCCTGGGCAACGGTGCCCTTTTTGCACCAATGGGGACCCACTTAAGTGATAGGTATCTGCAGCCCACCAATGGTATCGGGTGGCACCCGAACTGAGAGTCGTTGCCCAAACTGCCAAGGGGCAGAGTCGTTGTGGTTGTGAGCGAGGAAGGAGCTCTGTGCTCCTGCACTGTTGAGCTTTTGCGCGGGAAGCGCCTGTGGAAGGCCACATTTCGGCAGGTTGAACACCAGCAAGTGACAGATTAAATCCGCTAAGCAGCGGTCAGAGGAGGCTGTGCAAAAGTACAGCTACCTACCAGGCTCACCCTGTAGAGGACTCGAGAATCTGCTTCAATCGCTCTAGGTCTGTCAGGACAAGTGAAGCTGCGTCTTTTGGGCCCAGTGTTCTGTGGAAAAAGTAATTGGGATTAAACAGCAGCTGCCTGGTATGGTACCCCTCTGCTCTTCATATAAATGCGTGGAGTAGTGGCTGAATTCCAGGCTAGATCCTGCAAGTGGTGTGAGAGTGATTTTCTGCTGGAGTCGTGAGTATTAAACCAGGGTAGCTTCCTGTCAGGTGTTCATAATGAAGGCACGATTTGTCTGGCTACACGAACTGAGATCGCTGGATATATTTAATCCCCTTAGGAATCAAATGCTCATTTTCTGCGTCAGGGCCTCAACCAGCTGCATCGAGATGCTAGCCTTCTATTGCCTGGGTACCCAGAGACAGTGACTTATAGGTCAGGCTTGTGCACAGTGCCCTAGGTATAGATCCAGATATACGTGTATATTAGAGTGGTAAGCCAAGTAACCTGATTCCCCCCAGTCCTTGTTACCTCCTCCCTAAATAAATCAGATTAGTTGTTTTGCAAAAGTATACTGACTGACCTGTGTGTCTATGTTGGATTATCGTACAGGAGGTTATTGGCTAATTGCATCTTATTTTACAGAGGGTCCTCAGAGGCAGCGGATTGAGCCAAGCCTGGGGGTGAGTGTATATGGTAAGGGTACTGTGATTGACCTGGGTGGACCACTAGTGGGAAGAAAGCAGGGTTGCAGTGACCCAGAGGGCTGTGACCAAGTCATATCAGACTGTCCTACCCCCGACCTCTGGGTGGAGGCACCCGCCATCGGGTTCAGGCCCCTCAACCTGATAGCTGCTAGTCAGGCAGGGGTAGTAGCCCTTCGGATAGCGCCCCCTAGGGGTTACATCAATATAGACATTGAAGAGGACTGGCCCCAACACTGACCCCTGCAGCACCCCACTTGCTACCTCTCCCTCCCCAGAGTGTTACCAGTTTACCACCACGCTGCGACTCCTGCCAGTAAGCCAGTCCTCTACCCAGAGTACTAACTGGCTCTACCCGTCATC
Source organism: Neoceratodus forsteri (assembly GCA_016271365.2). Taxonomy (NCBI): domain Eukaryota; kingdom Metazoa; phylum Chordata; order Ceratodontiformes; family Ceratodontidae; genus Neoceratodus; species Neoceratodus forsteri. The sequence goes on from CM057455.1 coordinate 504,875,287, forward strand.
CTACTGATCTCAGTCCTTTGGCTGCCTCATAGATAATGTCATTCACACTGGCATTCTCGCCTCTGTTGCCAACCTGCTGACACCTATAAATCCTAGTTATAATCTTTGTTCTGGGGATAAATCCATAATATACCTAGCTGTAAAACTCAAATGGGGACTCAAGCTTTTTCCCATGCTGCACCTAATTTTGGAACTCTCTTCCTGTAGGCCTTAGGCTCTCCCTGACCCATGATACTTTTAAAAGGTCATTGCACGCACACCTCTCGGTAACTGACTTGTGTACTTGTTTTTATCCTCCTTGAACTCCCTCCTTTTCTACAATGTTCACTGTCTTTCTCCCCTTTCCTCATCATATCAACTTTTGCACTTAATCTGTTCTTTTCCTCTGCCAAGTCCTTCATAAACTGTGCCCTAGTTTCCTTCTAACGCTATCCTGGCCGTGCTCCTCTCTCTCTCCCCCCCCTTCTGTAGACTGCCACATAGACTTATCCCTTCCTATAACTGTCACATTTGAACTATAAATACCTCTTACATTTGAATTCTTGATCCTATATCCAGTTACATCTATTTATCTATTTTTAATAGTTTACATTCTCACTTCTGTTCCCACAATTGTATGCAATATTTATTATCTGTTTTTGTATTTAGTTGTGGTTCTTGGACCTAATGTGTTCAACCTTATATTGTACATTTTTTCATTTACCTCATTGTTATTGTAGTTCCCATGATGTATGCTAGCTATATTTCTGATTTGTCTTAATTCTTACTGACGAAACTGACAACATTGTTGATGTATTTGTGCTGTAGTCTTCCTTACCTTATTTGGATTTGTAATTGTATTTCTGTGGACTGTTTTTCATTTGTACCCTCCAGGGTCGTGCCTGAAAATAGGCATTTTTATGTCTAGTGCACCTACCCGGTTATCAAAAATGAAATAAATAAATTTTAGGATACACTTGTAGGTTACAGTTTGTTTATTAGTCTTCTATGAGGGATGGTGTTGAAGGTCTTTCTGAAGTCCAGATAGGCCATGTCCATGCCCACCGCCCCGCCCTAGTCCACCACCTTAGTCACAAAACTCTATTAGGTTTGTCTGGCAGGACCTTCCCTTGGTAAAACCATGTTGTCCCGGGTCTAGTAGGCCATTCATATCAAAGTATTCAACTAACCTTTCCTTCAGCAAACATTTCATTATCTTGCCCACTACTGAAGTCGGGCTGACAGACCTGTAATTTCCAACCTCATTCCTATCACCACCTTTGTGGAATGGGACCACATCTGCTCTTTTCTAGGCCCCTGGCACTTCCTCTGTCTCTAGTGATAGGTTTAACAGTTTAACAACTCCTTGAGGGGTGCAACCAACTCTTCCCAGAGTTCCTTTAGCACTATGTGCTGCACTATGTCCAAGTCCATCACCTTGTCACCCGTAGCTTCTTCAGCTCACTCAGAACTCTTTCCTCCATAAAGGGGCTGGTGTCTACCTTTCTACCGGTTATGCCCCTGTCCTGAATCTCTGGCCCTGCCCCTCCCCCTTCCCCATGAATACTGAGCAGAAATACCTGTTCAGTATGTCCACTTTTGTCGGTCCTCCTCTACATGAACCCCCCCCCCAGCCTAATTATCCCTCCCTTTGTTTTCCTCCTTTCTCCAGTGTACTTATAGAATGTCTTGTCCCCTTTCTTAATTGTCTTGGCTATAGTCTCTTCCATTAAGGCTTTTGCTCTCCTAACTGCCCTCCCCACCTACCTTTGCTTCTCTTGGTATATTTTCTATCCTCCTCCTTCTGCATTCTTTTGTAGTTAATGAAGGCTAGTCTTTTTGACCTTACTACTTCTGCAACTTCCCTAGTGAACCAGATTGGCTTCCTCCTCCTGTTCTTGCTGACCCACCTAACACATAGATTGGTTGCTCTATTAGTAGTATGTCTTTTTACAGCCCACTGTTCTTCCATCCCTTTTTTCTCCCCTGATTCTGCCAGGGTTCCCCTAAGGCATACCCTTATTTTCTTGAAATCTGCCCTCCTGAAGTCCAGGACCCTTGTTTTGGTGTGGTTTGGTTCTGGCTCAGTTCTTACATTAAACTTCACTGACCGATGGTTGCTGGTCCCCCGGTGGTTCGACACCTCTATGTTATTGACACAGTCTCAGGTCATGCACCATACTGTCCCGAATGGGTTCCATTGCAAATTGCCTGAGGCTTGCCCCCTGCAGAGAGCCTAGGATGTCCCTGCTCCTTGAGGTTGATGCTGCTGGGGGACTCCACATCCACAATTGATGATGCTAAACTGTCGTACAACTTTCTGAGTGCAATTTTCAGACATAGGAAAAATATTGTCTAACTACTTTCTGTACTTATTGTACTAATGTAATTGTCTTCCTTTTTAATTAATCAAATTATGTATACAATGTATTTTTATGTACTATTGTTGGAATGACCTGTGGTCGATCAGTGAAAAATGTTGAAACCTGAAACCCATTCCTGTCACATGTCTTAACTTGGCAACCATGACAGGTAACACTTTTTTCAAGTATGCAATGTATCATTTGCAGTGACTTCTTTTTAACGTCTTCCAAAATTGCTTGATGGCATCAATGAGTTCTTTGTCTGTGGTTTGTACTTTGTACTGATAAATGTTTTTATGGCCTGCCACACCATCTTGGCTTGGATCCATATCTAGAGGCCTGCTGTGACAACTATAAAGCACACAAATAGGACAAATAGAACGAACCTGTTTTTTTTTTTTTTTACTGATGCTTCTGTTTAGTACAGTACTTATTCTGGTGGCATCCTAACCCAGTTAATTCCAGCAGCAGCAATAGCCACTGCTGATGTGGTGTAGTCATTGTCTTGAAAGACGCAATCACCATCTGGATATTTTCTCTTTATGTAGTTCTGCACAGCTCCTGTGACATTATATTACTTGAAAAAATCTCTATCCAAGGTTCCTGTGGTCATAAGTCAAGTGGCACTGTTAACAGTATGTGACATTTTAATGGTTTCACAAATGACAGTACAATTTAGCATCAGTAACCCTTGAAAATGCACAGTGGAGTGCCAGCCCAGTGATGTGGAGGGCATTCAGTGCCTGACTGACAAAGCAACACACTGAAGAAGTTATAGCTTTCGAATTTCTTGTGGCACAAACATAACATTCAGTATACATAGTCCCCAAGGTGTCCCCTGAAGTCACCCAAATACACAGGCTTCTACACAAAATGATAAAGTGTTTTTTTCATATTTCTGTGGGTTGCCTGTGAGGCAAAGGGCAGCTAAAATGTCTCCTTGTAACGATGTATTTGCTTCACAAGCAACTCAAAGAAATTATAACTTTTGAATTTCTTGTGGCACAAACATGAAATTCAGTACACTTGTTTACCAAGGTGCCCCCTGAAGTCTCCAGAAATGCCCAGGTTTCTAAAAAGGTAAAGTGTGTTTTGAGGATAATTTTTGTGGGTTGTCTGTGAAGCAAGGGGCTACTAAAATGTCTTCTGGGGGACAATGCATTTGCTTTACAAGCAACAGACAGAAGTTATAACTTTTTTTATTAGTATTTTGTAAGTTTTTCCCCCAGTTTTCTTCCCCAAGAGTCCCAGAACCCCGGCAGACATGGCAGTGTGTGCATGTGGAGGTGCACACGCACTCATTGTATTGGCTCAGCCAGTTCTGCCCCACCCCTGGCTATCGCTGGGCCCCCCATTGCCTGAACTACCATCTGTCCTCCACCGGGTAGCAGCCGACAGCCAGAAAAAACCTCATCCTTCCCCGGGAGAGGACAGCCACCTTGCAGCAGCTCAGTCCTACTCCTCCCCCCTTCCCCCGCAGACCCCCAACAACCCAGGCACATTCCCGAACCTGGGTCGCTAATGTGGCATGAAGTGTGGCATCCAGCACCTCAACCCTCAGCACCACTGGGCTAAGAGTTATAACTTTTGAATTTCTTGTGGCACAAACATGAAATTCAGTATACAGTAGAAGCTGCTTAATTGGGACACCCTGGTGGCAGGCTTTTTGTCCTAATTAAGCGTCCATCCCATTTAAAAGAAGTGCCTATTCTTTGCCAATTTTTTTGTGATCTGATTGACAGCGATCTTTCTGCTTGTGGAGAGAGAGAGTGCAGAGAATGCAGAGGGCAGTACAGTACAAGTATTTTTGGCTTCCGGCCCTCACTTCATAATAAAAAGCAATGCAATGCAAAAGCAAAAAACAGAAATCCATGTTAAAAATGTTTTACCTACAAAATGTACACACTCTGTTGTTCTCTCTCTCTCTCCCCGCTGGAACTCTTGGGCATTTGAAATGGTCTCTTTCTCTTTCCCGCCTGCTAGAAACCTTGGAAACATGGTTGCTGCTCATCTTTCCACTTGCTCACACATGAAAAAAAAAACATAGCATAGCGAAGAGGTGACAGGAGCCACATTTATCTGACTGTGTTGCAGCGTGGTTGCGGCTTAATTTAAAGACAGTATATATGAGAGAGAGAGAGAGAGAGAACATATCGAGGGACACCAAACAATCAGCCGTGTAAAGTCCTGACTGATGGCTTGCTACTCACTTGCAGGTAGTTCCATGTTCCAAAAAGGTATCATGTAATAACATCAAACCAAAATGATTGGCTCCAAAAACAACTAATTTTGGGTGCTGTTATTAGGGGTTGCTGAGCACACTATTCACTGGATGGGAATTCGACTGTGGGGAAGGGTGAATGGAAGCCAGGAATAGCGAAGGGAAGGGGAGAGACAGGGAAGGGGTTTTGGGGGATTGCCATACCTGCTGCTGCCTAGCTAGTCATGTCTTGTGGTGGTGTGGGTGGGTAGCTCAGGCATAGCAGGTACAGGGTTCGGGTTCAGTTTACTACATTCTGATATATGGATTTTGCCCTTCCCGACATGCACCCCCCGGAGTTGATAATATCAATTCAGGATGTGTGTTGGGGGTAGCCTCCCGGCAAAAACACTTTTTTTTACATTTTGGATGTTGGGTTGCTGTTATGTGTATATCGCCGATGTGCTTTTTTGCGATATACATTCACCATAATGGCACTCGCTCTTTTGCAATTGCTATTATGACATGGAACCTTCCAAAAATGCTCTCTCTCTCTTCCCCGCCCACTAAAAACCTCGGAAACAAAACCATAGCATAGCGAAGAGGTCACAGGAGCCACATTTCTCCCACTGTGTTGCGGCATGGTTGCGGCTTAATTTAGAAGAGGTGATAAATTGGGAGTGAGGAATAGGAGCCACAAATCCCTTTTCATACATAACTAGGTGTGAAAGGGGATTAGCGGGCATAGCGAGAAGAAAAGTCTGGCAAGAATCATCCCATTTAGGCGGCTGGGGTGTCCCTTTTAAACAGCTACAAGCCCCATAGGATAACATAGCCAATTAATCGGTACCCGGTGGGATGTCCCAATAAAGCGGATGTCCCAATTATCCGCGTCCTGATTAAGTGGCTTCTACTGTACTTGTCCACCAAGGTGTCCCCTGAAGTCCCCCAAATGCCCTGGTTTCTAAAAAAAAGGGTAAAGTGGTTTTTGAGAGTAAATTCTGTGTGTTATCTGTGAAGCACAGGGCAGCTCAACAGTTTGATTTCTACCTCAAATGTCTGATGGCAGGGCCTGCTTTGAGTTCTAACACTGTACAGAAGCAGGCATAACTTCTGAATTTGCTGTGGTGTAAACATGAAATTCAGTGTGCCTATCCCCAAGGTGTCGCCTACAGTGCCGTCTTAGCCTAGGTTTCTAAACAAAGAGTAAAGTGGTTTTCAAGGGTAATTTTTTTGTGTGATATCTGAGAAGCAAAAGGTGGATAAAATGTCTCCTGGGGGACAATGCATTTGCTTCATAAGCAACACACACAAAAAGTTATAGCTTTTGAATTCATTGTGACACAAACATGAAATTCAGTATAAATGTTCCCCAAGTTGTTCCCTGAAATCCCCAAATGGCCAAGTTTCTAAAAAAAGGGTTAAGTGATTTTCGGGGGGTAATTTCTGTGTGTTGTCTGTGAAACAGAGGGCAGCTCAACAGTTTGATTTCCACTCTGAATGTCTGTTGGCAGGGCTAACACTGTACAGAAGCAGGCATAACTTTTGAATTTCTTTTGGTATAAACATGAACTTTGGTGTGCCTGTTCCCCAAGGTGTCCTCAACAGTGCCCTCTAAGCCCAGTTTTCTTTTTTTTATTTAATTTTTATGTTTGCTTGCACTCATGTGCAAGAAACATAGTGCCATCATCTGTGATACTGGATGCAGTGGCATACAGTTGAAAGGGAGAGCTCCGCTTCAGTGAGCAGAGCTGTCCCCCCCAAGCATGCAGGCATGCAAGCACTGCATTTTGCATGCTCGTGCTCATGCGTGCTCCCCCTGATGCACACACTGTAGGTCAAGGGTGCTCAACCCTGTCGGCTCTAGGCCTCCTCCAAAAAACAAGTCTGGTGCCACGCTGGGAGCCCACCCAGCGTGGCAAAACAATATAACGGCTGATGGGGGTGCCAAACCCCCATTGGCTCCACATCTCCAGGCCCCCAAAAAACATTTCCAGGTGTCACGCTGGGAGCCCACCCCAGCATGGCAGAAACTGTTATGCCCAGGCGGCCCAACTCTGTCCAGCTCCAGCCCCCAAGCAGTTTTTCCTGATGCCACACTGGGAGCCCACCCCAGTGTGGCAAGTGTCCCGATCATCCTTCTTTAAAAAAAAAGAGTCCCTGAAAGAAAAAACGGTCCCTCATGTCTCACACACCCCTCCCGACATGCACCCACCCACTGTGCACCCTGCCTCCCCACACACCCTCACCCCATACTTACCTCCAGACTCTGGTGTGATGATCTTCGGTGGACCGGGAACACATCTGCACTCTTCAAAGCTGACCGCGAACTGAGGAAATGCCGGTAAGTTGTATAATGTAATAGATAGGGTTTTTTCAACTTTGCTGCATATCTCAGGCATTTTTTGGAATTTTTGCACCAAATTTTCAACATGGGGTTTTTGGGACCCCTCCTCATGAATTCTGTCACTGTCATGGCATTAATTGAGCCTGAAGGGTGATTTCGCGGTCACTGCATGGAATCACCTTTTGGGACCGATTAATGGAACGACAGTGCCAGTGTTCATGAGGTGGGCTCTCAAAAAGCCTATGTTGAAAATTTGGTGAAAAAATTCCTAAAAATGACTGTTTTACAAGCGTGCATTGCATAGTTCCTACGCACACTCGTAAGTTTGCACATTTTTAATATTCGCACTCCAGATTTTCAACATTACCATTTTAACACATCTCCTTATGAGCAGTACAGCTGTCATTTTTCACATCTCGCCCAAAATGTGTTTCCACACATGTAGCACACAATGGCGCAGTTGGTGTGCAAAATCAATGAATGGGACACATTAAGAAAATCACAGTGACAGTGTTCGTGAGCAGAGGTCTTAAATGGCTATGTTGAACATTTGGTTAAAAAATTTCCAAAAAATGACTGTTTTAGGAGCTCACATTGCGCAGTTCCTACACACACTGACAAGTTTGCGAATTTGTAATATTTGCATGCCAGATTTTCAACATTGCCATTTTACCACACTTCCTTAGGAGCAGTACAGCTGTCATTTTTCACATCTCGCCAAAATGTGTTTCCGCACATGTAGCATACAATGGAGCAGTCGGTGTGTGAAAACAATGTTTGGGACAGATTAAGAAAATCACAGTGACACTGGTCATGAGCAGAGATCTTAAAATGGCTATGTTGAAAATTTGGTGACAAAACTCCATAAAATGACTGTGCTACGAGTGAGCATTGCGCAGTTTCCATGCACCCTCGTAAGTTCATGAATTTGTAATATTTTCAGTCCAGATTTTCACCAGTGGCATTTTTCCACACCTCCTTACAAACAGTAAAGCTGTCATTTTTCACAACATGGCTGAAATGTGTTTTCACACTTTCAGCGCAGAAATGCGTGTTCACTGTGGGAAATCATTGTTTGGGACAGATAAAGAAAATCACACTGACACTGTTCATGATTGGAGGTCCCAAAATGCCTGTGTTAACAATCTGCTGTAAAAAATCCCCAAACTAGTTACATTACGGGTGTGCGTTGCACAGTTTCTACGCACACTCGTGACTTCACCAGTTTTTTCAATATTTTCACTGCAGATTTTCAACATTGCCATTTTTTACACCTCCACATGAACAGTACAGCTGTCATTTTTCACATCCTGTTCGGAATGTGTTTTTGCACCTGTGGTGCCAAATGCCGTAGTCGCTGCGCAAAAGCAGCTTTTGGCTAACAAACTGATATTGCCACTGTTCATGAGGTGGGGGTCACAAAAAAACCACGTTGAAAATTTGTAGTGAAAATACCAAAGGATGCCTGAGGCATTAGGGTTTCCAACCATAATGCCCCACCCTGTACAGAATGACAGACATCAGGGCTATGACTTGGGATTGTTGCCTGCAATGCTCATACCATTCCACCCCCACCCATACCCTGCAGCCAGTGAGAGGCATCAAGGTGTGCCTTGGAGTCTTCAGCCCCAAAGTTCACCCCATTCTCCTATACCGCTCCCATCTCACCGTATTTCCTGATGGAATGGGGTGCACATAAGGGCCAAAGACCTCAAGGCACACCATGGCACTTGCTGGTGTCTGCAGGGTAGAGTGTGGTAAAATGGCATGGCCGTTATGCCTGACGGCCCAAAGGCACACCCCAATGCCTGTTACTATCTGCAGGGTGGCAACGGGCTTGGCTTCAGTTCAATACTTCACTGCCATTCCTAGTATGCAGCTCTGTAACTCTTACACTACCAATGTCAATGCCAGCAAGCAAACATTCAGCATTGACAAATGCTTGTTATGTAAGCAACAACCCAGAGGTTATTGGGGATTAATCAACACCCTGGGTTGCTAGCCTTGCTTGTAGAACAGAAAGCAGCTAACTGAAGGAAGCTACATTTTCTTATTAATTTGACACGTATATCTCAGCAGGAGTCAGGGTCAGTTGAGATTAAGCAGACAGATACTTTATTAGAAGTAGAAGGGGTCTTATTTAGGGTTAAAAAAAGAAGGAAAAGAAAGAGAGTCAGTGTGTGTTCTGTGCTGTGAAGGGTGCAGTGTCAACTTGCTTTGCTGGACCAGTGGGAGGAGGGGAGGCTTGGTTGGGGATGTGGCTTAGACACTGTAGGGGCAGGTGACTCAGATTGCAGCTTCCTGTTGCTAGTCTTTTTTCTTACTAATTGCCCTCCATCCCACCCACTCTAAGCCAGTTCCACTTTTATAGCCACTGGATTTGACTGTCAACAGGAACTTCCTGTTTGGCAGTAGGAAGGGAAGGATCATAGAGACACATTGGTTTTGTCAACCCTGTGTGGTACCATTTGCTTATAACTGACTCTTCAGTGAATAGCAGAGCATTGTGGGAACCTGGAGGACTAGCAATAGGCTAGTATACCTCCTACCCCAAAACAACATCTCTCTGTTAAAAGCACTGTTGCCTGGTGGTTCTCTTGCCCTTTTAAGGGCTTGTAAACCTTCAACTCACAGAATCTGGCTGAATTTAAGTAAATATTGTTATTTTTACTTACGCCAAAACCGGAAGTGAATGGACGCTATTCCGGTTTTCGCTTGAAACCTGCCCCTCAGCTGTGGGGCGAAGTCTGCGGGGCCAGGGCGGAGACGCAGAGATACGCAAGCGCTTATGCATGTCTGCTGTGTCCGCTGGGCATGCTGAAACTGCTGGCATTAGACAAACTTGGATAAGATAATTTTAGCATATCCTCTACTTAGTAAATATACACCTTTAATAATGGAAAACAAACTTAGTAAGTGTATGCAATGTTTGATGCATAGTGGGGGAAAGTATGAGAGCGAGTATGTATGTGCTAATTGCCATCTGATTACTACTTTTGAAGCAGAGATAGTGTTTCTGCTTAATATTATACCAGTTTCTACTGATATTAGGGAATTGGAAAGTTACATTGATCTTAAGGATGAACAACTTCTTTCTAATGAACAATTTCCTTCACATTTAGGTAGCATTTCTATACCTCCTGATGAGGAGACAATTGTAATGACTAGTACTAGTATACCTGTTGCCTCTGCCCCTCTTATAAGGTGGATGATTATCCGCCCTCTTCTCATGATAATGATGACTGAACCATTGTCACAAAGCCTCTTAAAAAAAGGAGGGGCGGTCAAATACACAATAGTGCCCCTATTGAAACTCGTAATAGGTTTGAGCAATTGACTGTATCAAATAATGAAGTGCTATATGATTTATCCTGTGCATCACCCTCTGTTGATAACAATGGTTTAAAAACACTTTTCAATCAGGAGTTAATGCCCATGAATATTTGTCCTAGTAAGTCTCAAGCTACCAAATCAATACCTATTAAGTTAATCGCTCCAGAGTGTGTTAAACAATCACCTGTTTCTGATTCTTGTACCCCTACTGTCTCAAAACAAGTATTAGTCCTGGGAGATTCAATCATTAAGCACACTGACAGGGCGGTATGCAATAGTGATAAGAGCAACCGCACTTGTTCTAGCTTCCATGGGGCCAGGGTATCTGACATTACCTCCATGATGCCTAAAATTTTACAAAATGCGGGGGAAAATTCACTGTTTATCATACATGCTGGTGTTAATGATATAAACAACACCTCATTTAATCAATTACAACAACAGGACTATGTGGCGTTATGTAACCTGTTACTTGATAGGGGATGCTGTGTATGTATATTTGAAATTCTACCTGTCCCGAGAGCAACATCTACCATGATGCAGAAAATCAAAGCCATAAATGAATGGCTGAGATAGTGGTGTTTTAAGCAGGATATACCCTGTATTACCCACTGGGAATCATTTTCAGATTGTTCTTCCTTGTTTGCTGGGACGGTTTACATCTCAGTCATAGGGGTAGTACACTTATGGGGAAAAGTATCACTAAAATCATAAATCATTGTTTAAACTAAAAACAATGGGGGAGAATGGGTCTATTTCCAAGTCTCTGAATACTTACCAAAATATTATTACAACTATTATTACAACTAAATGTAAATTCCTAGCTTTGAATGCAAAATCTTTAAACCAACTCAAATTAGCAGAACTCGAAGTCAAATGTAAAATTTTAAATATAGGTGTGGTGGGAGTAACTGAAACTTGGTGGGACACATCCTCAATTTGGTCCAGAGAAATTCCAGGTTATAAGTTATATCATAAAAACAGATTAGATAAGCAAGGTGGCGGATTTTGTATGTACATACGAAATGATATTCCTTCTTTTGAAGTGTGTTCTCCCTTTCCTTTGGAAAGTATATAGGTTAAAATCTTATTGAAGGAGCAGTCCTATATAACTATTGGTAACATCTATCGAACTCCATCTGCAAATTCAGATTACACAACTGATATGTATAAAGAAATTACACATTTTTCAGAATCTCAAGATACTGTAATATTTGGTGACTTTAACCTACCTCATATTAACTGGGACTCATTCTCAGGACAGTCTTATGCTGAGAAAGGACTAATAGATGTGGTAGTTAGTACTGGGTTACAACAGCTTGTTACTGAACCCACTCGAGGTCCTAATATCTTGGATCTATTATTTACTAACATAGAGCAACAAATTAGCAATTTACAAATTTGGGATCCACTTGGGACTAGTGATCATTCATCTATTCTTTTTGAAATTTAACAGTTTAAAACTACACAAAGGAAGTTATACTGTATAAAAAATTATAATAAAGCAAATTTTTTTAAAATCAATGAATACTTACAAAACATAAACTGGGAATCTTCTTAATTGTACAATACAACAAGCTTGGGACTTTTTTTTAAATATTGTACATTATTTGGAAAATACCTTTATTCCATCTAAGAGGAAATTTAATAATAAAGAAAAAATTCCCCCTTGGTTCAACAAGACAATTTAAAATCAGATTAAAATAAAAATTTAACTTTTTAGGAAATTTAAGAATAGTTCTGTTCCATTTAAAACTACTCTATTACATAAATACAGACTATCTGTGAAAAACTTAAAAACTTATATTAAATTGGCAAAAAATAAGCTAGAATTTAAACTAGCTCACACAAAAGACTGTCACAAATCTGTTTTCTCTTATATAAGTAGTACAAAAGGTATATCAAGGAACATTGGTCCCATTATAACCAATGGCTTTTCTCTATCTGATATAGAAACCTTGAATCTCTTTAATAAGTACTTTTGTTCTGTCTTCTCTCAAAAATCACCTGTTAGTACATTTAAAGTTCACCACATAGATTATCATAGGTTCTAGCCAACTGACATTATACAGGCTATCAAAAAACTAAAAAAAAATACTAGTCCGGGCCCAGACGGTATTCATCCATGGTTTCTGATCGAAACCTCTATAAATATTTCTATACCTTTGTCAATTATCTTCAACAAATCCTTACAAGAAAGCATTGTACCAAATGATTGGTGTTCAGCAATAGTTACTCCTATATTTAAAAAAGGCAATAGAGGTTCCTTAGCAAAGTTATCGTCCAATTAGCCTGACCTCAGTGGCTGGTAAATTAATGGAACGAGTAATGAAGTCTCTAATAGATCAAGATTGTAAAAAATTAGGAATTTATGATTCAAATCAGCATGGGTTTACTCCCAAGTATTCCTGCACCACCTATCTGATATATTTTTACAATAATATAAGTACTCTACTAGATGTGGGTATCCCTACTGATGTAATTCTTCTGGACTTTATTAGAACTTTCGATAAAGACTCACATGAAAAACTCATTACTAAAATGAACAATCTAGGTTTGTCACCTGATATTGTCAACTGGACTTTAAACTGGTTGACAAATCATTCTCAGAGAGTCAGAATTAATGATATCTTGTCTGATTCAGGTAGTGTGACAAGTGGTGTACCACAGGGGTTGGTCTTGGGACCAACATTGTTTAATCTCTTTATCAGTGATTTACAAACAGGGCCAAATAACTTCATGGCTAAATTTGCAGATGATACTGAATTGGGGGGCAAGGTTAATAATCAAGAAAATATTTCTGCATTAAAGAAGGATTTGGAAAAATTAACACTTTGGGCAAATGAAAATCATATGCAGTTTAATCAAGACAAATGTTTAGTAGTGCATTTCGGTAAATAATCCAAAAACGATATATCATATAAATGGACTACCACTTCACTCATCAAATTGTGAAAAAGATTTAGGGATATATATTAATAATAAACTTACATCAAATGATCACTGTGTTAGAACTGCTTGCATGACCAACAGACTTTTGAGGCAAATAAAACGCACTTTTGTTAATCGCACTGAACAATGCCTTATTCCATTGTATAGGGCATACATTAGACCTTATCTAGGCTATGGCTCACCTCTCTGGAATACAAACCCAAAAAAAGACATAGCAATTCTTGAACAGGATCAAAGGAGAGTAACTAGAACGATTCCAAGATTAACAAACTTGGATTATCAGAACAGATTAAAAGCTACTGGTCTCTTCTCTCTTAAAAATAGAAGATTAAGAGGTGCTTACGGTTTTTAATTTAATAAATTCACCAGATCTAATGGAAAAATGTGGTCTAACACTCTCCAAAAGGAGACATGTTCCGAGACTGCATAATAAACATCTTGAAGTAAAAACTTATAAAACCAGCAAACGGGGAAACTTTTTTCCAGTAAGAGCATCCATTGTATGGAACACCTAGCCACAAGAATTGGTAGAGGCAACTAGTGCCACTGTCTTTAAAAACAAATTAGATGTTTGGTTGAGGTATAATAGATAAATAATGTCCCACATAGTGTGGGGGAACAGTCTCGATGGGCTCTGGCCTTCTTCTGTTCTTTCATACCAAGAAATATCAAGTAATACAAGGCCGCACATAGATTATCTTTAAAACACAAAGAAAACAACATAAAATGTTTTTCTCCTTGTTTAAAGACCAACAAAGGGACTGTACCCTGCCAACAGGTAAAATAGTCCCCCACAAATAACCCATATGTCAGGAGTTTTATGCACATACAAATGTCAGAAATTCAGTACTGACATGATTTCTGAAGTGTGTTGTGCATAAAACACTTTCTGATAGTTGCCACACCATGAACTGTGGGCCCATCCCCAACACACATGCAGTTCTGAGCTGTAGAGAGAGACACAGACAGACCGCTGGCAATCTCTCTCTCTCTCTCCAGGAGTACCTCTCTGCTCTTGTGTCAGTACTGTCCACTGACAAAACCCGTGAAACTGGAGAGAGAGAGAGAGAGAGAGAGAGAGAGAACTGCCTTTCCCTGGTCACTCTGTCAGAGGTGGGGAAGAGGAAGAACTGCATTCCCTTTATCTAGTTGATCTGATTCCTTATCAAACACCTAATTTCTAAACAAGCATTTATCAATGCCGAATGTTGATTGTGTTGGCCCTATCACTGGTTCAATCTGTTTGTCCCAGTGGTGCAGGCAGCTATTTTGTACTGGGCTGCTGCCTGCTTTGGCACCTTTTTCTGCTGAGGAGGAAATCTGCAGCTGTCCCGACAGAGCTCCATTGAGGTGGCTCACTCCCCCTCTCTCACTCACTCATTCTATTTCTCCTGGCACTGCAGGCTACCCTTTTGTACTGGGCTCCTCCTGTGTTGGTGGCTTTTCTACCCACAAAGAAATCCACAGCTGTCCCGACAGAGCTCCATTGAGGTCGCTTACTCCCCCTGTCTCACTCAGTCAGTCTGGTTCTCCCGGCGCTGCAGGCTGCCCTTTTGTACTGGGCTCCTGCCTCTGTTGGCACCTTTTTCTGCCCACAGAGAACTCTGCAGCAGTCCCGACAAAGCAGCATTGAGCTCGCTCACTCCCCTTCTCTCACTTGCTCATTCTGTTCTGCCGACGCTGCAGACTGCCCTTTTTTACTGGGCTCCTGCCTGTGTTGCTGCCTTCTTATGCCCTTAAAGAAATTTGCAGCAGTTACAATACAGCTCTGTTGAGCTCACTCACTCGCTCATTCTGGTTTTCCTGCCACTGCAGGCTGCCCTTTTGTACTGGGCCCCTGCATGCATTGCTGCCTTTTTCTGCCCACAAACAAATCTGCAGCAGTCCCAACAGAGCCCCGTTGAGCTCACTGACTCCCCTTCCCTCACTCGCTCGGTTTGTGTCTCCTGGCGCTGCAGGCTGCCCTTTGTATTGGGCTCCTGCTTGCATTGGTGGCTTCTGGCCAGAATAAATCTGAAGCAGTCCCGACACAGCCCACTGAGCTTGCTCACTCCCCTGTCACTCAGCATTCCCTGCTTCTGCCGGGCGCTGCAAGCTGGCCTTTTGTACTGGCCCTGCCCGCGCTACACATTTTCTGCCCACAAAGAAATCTGCAGCAGTCACACTTGAGCTCCACTGAGCTTGCCCAGTACTGCTCTGTCACTCGCTTGTTCTGTTTCTCTTGGCGCCGCAGACTGCACTTTTGTATGGGGCTCCGGGCTGCGTTGGCACCTTTGTCTGTCCACAAAGAAATTCACAGCTGTCCTGACAGAGCTCCATTGAGGTCGCTCAGTCTCCCTCTCTCATCACTCATTCTGTTTGTCCAGGCGCTGCAAGCTGCCCTTTTGTATGGGGCTCCTGCCTGCATTGGCACCTTTTTCTGCCTACAGAGAAATCCCAGCAGTCCTGGTAGAGCTCCATTGAGCTCACTAAGTCCCCTTGTCTCACTCGCTCATACTGTTTCTCCCACTGCTGCAGGCTGGCCTTTTGTACTGGGCCCCTGCCTGTATTGATGCCTTTTTCTGCCCACAAAGAAATCCGCAGCAGTCCTGACAGCTCTTCGGGTGAGTTCACTCACTCCCCCTTCCTCACTCGCTCTCTCGTTCTGTTTCTCCCAGTGCTGCAGGCTGCCCTTTTGTAGTGGGCTCTTGTGTTGGGGCCTTTGTCTGCCCACAAATAAATCTGTAGCAGTCCCGACAGAGCTCAGTTGAGCTTGGTCACCCCCCCACCCCACTCGGTCGATCTTAATCTGTCCCAAACACTGATTTCCCAGAGTGACCCTGCTATTGCCCGGTAGGAGTGCAAAAACATATTTTAGCCAGGATGTGAAAAATGACAGCTGTAGTGTTCATAAGGAGTTGTGAAAAAATGCAACTGTTGAAAAGGTGGAGTGACAGTATTACAAATTTGCGAAGTTACAAGGGTGCATGGAAACAGTTCAATGCATGCTTGTAACACAGTCATGTTATGGAGTTTCGTCATCAAATTTCAACATAGGGATTTTAGGACCTCTGCTCATGAACAGTGCCACTGTCATTTTTTTAATCTGTCCCGAACACTGACTTCCCACAGTGACCACGTTATTCTGCGCCGGAACTGTGAAAACACATTTCAGTCAGGATGTGAAAAATGACACCTGTACTGCTTATAAGGAGATGTGAAAAAATGGCACTGTTGAAAATCTGGTGTGACAATATTACAAATCTGCGAAGTTACGAGGGTGCATGGAAAGTGCACAACACACACTTGTAACACAGTCAATTGATGGGCTATTACTACCAAATTTTCAACATAGGCATTTTAGGACCTCTGCTCATGAACAGTATCATCATTTTCTTATTCTGTCCCGGACAGTGATTTCCCACGGAGACCGTTCTATTCTGTGCCGGAAGTGCGAAAACACATTTCGGCTAGGATGGGAAAAATGACAGCTACACTCTTCATAAGTAGATCTGGGAAAATGGCAATGTTGAAAATCTGGAGTGAAAATACTATAAATTCAGTTATGAGCATGCATGCCAACTGTGCAACGCACACTCGTAACACAGTCATTTTATGGAGTATCATAACCAAATTTTCAACATAGGCATTTTAGGACCTCTACTCATGAACAGTGTCACTGTCATTTTCTTAATGTGTCCTGAACACTGATTCTCCACAGTGACTATTCTTTACTGGAACTGCAAAAACAAATTTTGGCCAGGATGTGAACAATGACAGCTGCACTGCTCATAAGGAGGTATGAGAAAATGCCAATGTTGAAAATCTGGCTTGAAAATATTGTAAATTTGTGAAGTTACAAGTGTACGTAGCAACTGCGCAACGCACGCTCGTAAATCAGTCATTTTTTTGATTTTTCCCACCAAATTTGCAATATAGGCTTTTTGAGAGCCCATCTCATGAACACTGGCACTATCGTTTCGTTAATCAGCCCCAAAGGGTGATTCTGCACAGTGACCGCAAAACCACCTTTCAGGGCCGATTAACACCATGACAGTTAAAGAATTCATGAGGAGGGGTCCCAAAACCCTATGTTGAAAATTTGGTGAAAAGTCCTAAAAATGCCCGAGATATGCACTCAAAGTTGAAAACCCTATTTATTACATTATACAGCTTACGGCATTTCCTCAGTTCGCAGTCGGCTTTGAAGAGTGCAGACGTGCTCGGTCCCACCAAGATCGTCGCTACCAGACTCTGGAGGGTATGGGGTGAGGGGGGTGAGGCAGGGTGCAGTGGGTGGGTGCGGTTGTGGGAGGGGGGCTGAGGACCGCTTTTTTTCTTCATGGGGGAAAAATAAGACATCGGGGGACTGTTTTCCTCTTTAACAGGTGTTTTGGCACACTGAGGTGGGCTCCCAGCATGCTACGTGTGTGAGTGAGTGGGTGGGTGCATTAGCCAATGGGGATTGAGCACCCTGCCAGCAAACAAGGAAAGGGAAGGGAGCTGCAGGGAGCCGAGGGGATTGGGCACCCTTGGCTAGATAGAGATGGGGGTATCATTATGCTGATGGGGATTGGGCACCCCATCGGGCAATCAAACGGGGGAGGGTATCATTTTGCCAACGGGATTGGGCACCCTGTCGGCAGGAACAACACGGGGTATCCTTATGCCGACAGGGGATTGGGCACCATCGGCAGGAACAACATGGGGAGGTTACAGAATGCCGATGGGGAGTGGGCTAACCCGTCGGCAAGTAAACACAGTGGGGGGGAGGGGGTTATATTGTTTGTGAACATGGTGGTAACCCACCGCCATGTTCACAAACAATATCAGGGGTTTCACATCCCGCCCTGCAATGACAGGTCGCTCCCTCATTGCAGCGGATGGCTGATGCTGCAATGACGAGGCGGCCTCTGATTGCAGCGGCTGATGTTTTAGAAAGTTGTGGCATGCTGGCTGAACTAGTGTCAGCAGCAGCAGCATGCCACGGCATTGGGGGACAGGGGACAAGCCTTTGCAGGCTGTGGGGGCATTGGGCACAACAGTGCCATGCCTCCACAACCTGCTTGTGAAGAAAGTTGACGCAACATGTTTCTTGTGCATGTGCGCAATCAACATAAAAAAAAAAGCAGTTAAAACTTAACCATTATTGCAGAATTCACAACTCTCACTTGGGACCCTACTATTCTCCAGCGACACAGCGAAAGAGACAGAGGCAGACATGATTCATCATGATCTTGTTCTTACTGTGTGTCTGCCTCTTCTCTGAACACCGCATTTCCCTGATTGGTCTGTTGGGGGAAGAGGGCGGGGGAGGAACAACATGGATTGCACACACGGAGACATCATTCACGCTGAAGACAGATACTATCACTCCTGTCTCTTAACCCAGTTATCTGCTTTGCTTCGCTCATGTAAATGTGGTGCAACCCTTAGCCAGTTTCCCATAAGTTGACCCATTATGTAAATGCAGTGTAAGCCCCCTCTCCAGGAGAGGGGCTTATGTTTACCATTAGGGGCCCCACTTTTGTGCCTTCCTCCCAGTTTTTGGGTTTTGTAGGTGTTTGGGGAAGGCACCTTTCTGGGCTATACATTGAGACTGACACTAGTGGCAGCCTGTTTTGGGCTGGCAGTATAACCTAGAGGTTAGAGTAACGAGCTGTGAACAAGCTTGGTACATCCAGCAGACCAAACCTGGGTTTGATTCTCACAACTTTCCTCTTGCATTCTGTGTGACTCTGAGCAAGTCACTTAACCGCCCAGTGCTCCCAGGTTGCCCCTGAAAACAGACACTTGTGCCTAGTGGGCCTTACCCAGTTACCAAAGACTAAAATAAAAAAAATAAAAGGAGGGAGCAAGGGCAGCTCGGGGGGACATAGGAGGCTGGCTGGGAGATGGCAGGACAGACAGGTAGAAAGGAGCGCATCGCTTTGGGTTGGGGCCAGATCTTGAGGGGGATCCCCCCTGTAAGTGCAAGGTAGTGCAGTGAGTAAGGCGACATGGCGCTGAAAACTGTAGGTGCGTGGGGAGGGCATCAGTCAGCCTGCCAGCATCATGTGTGGGTGTGGGGGCTCCAGGGAAAAAGGGGTAGGGAGAGCACCTTATAATATAGTTTGTGGGGTCCCAGGCCCATGGGAAGTAGGTCTGGACTGCCAGAGCTGGAGGTTTTGTGGCAGGATTCCTCCATGGGAGCAGTGGTGGCAGCTCCCCTCCTGGTTCCCGGTGTGGCAGGGTGGTTCAGACCTGGTTAAGAGGGTGCCGGAGGCTTCTCACACACTATGGGGCCTGCTTGGAGGAGCAGTTCTTGGGGCATTGATCACAAGGTCTTCAAATGGTCCGCAGGTTGGTTAGGACAGGCCTTGGGAAGCCCTCCAGACCCGGTAGCTTAAAGCAAGCACAGGATGTAAGGCTGATGGGTATGCAGTCCAGAAGTATTTTGAGATCCCCCTGCATGGAGAAAGGAAATTGGGTGTGACTGTGGCCACATTTTGAAAGGGATTACAGCAAATCTTTAAGGATTTTAAGGGACTGGTCAGGGAAGGAAAATTCCTGCATCCCCACGGTAACGGGACCAGGTGGGAGAAGCATCTCGCTTCTCCAACAGGTTGGAGACTGACCATGGTAAAGGAAAAAGAACAAGTATAAGTTAGAGACCAACTTACCAATGCCAGAGGGTAAGTTTGGCTCGAAGGTCTAGTGAAGGTCCTGGGTATAACATCCGAGTTTTCCACGGCTTCCTGGAGTGGAATGTTGCCTAGGACATCTGTTCTCCCAGTCCTGTTCCCCCTGGCTCTGTAAATAGTTTGTGCTCCATGGTGCCGGAAGGCAAATAAGGTTTTAAGCAAGCAATGGGAACCCCTGGGTCCTTGCAAAAACCGCTGGGACCTCAGGTGCAATAAACTATTTTGTTGTTTATTCCTGAGTGTGCGAGAGTGTTTTTTAAAGTTTTTACTACATAGATGAATGGCAGAGAATCTAATGAATTACTAACCAGGCTTCTTTGGGGGAAGTTTAAAGTTCACAACCCTCTTGATGTCAATGCTTCCTGGACTTGGATGCTGGTGGGGAACTCTGGGAGAAGAGAGAGAAAAGAAAAGGTCTCCTGTTCCAACCAGTCGAATCCAGAGGTGTGGCGAGGGATAGTGGTTTCCATTATTCTGCAGTAAGATCCAGGCCATGGTAAGATAACACCATTTTATTCTCCATTGATGTTCTGGTCTGGGTTCCTTTGGGTAGGCCCCCCTACCCTCTTGAAACATGGGGAGCCCCTAGACAAATGGGGAGGTAGGGTGGCTACATGTGGGGGCTAGTCTGGGATGTTTTAGGGAACCTTTGCCCCCCAGTGCCCTGTGTCCTGGAACAAAGGGTTGGCAGTCCGGCCTGGATGGGATAGGCCATGTGGTGCACTTAAAATTCCATCCTGGGTGTGGTGGTCTGGGTGGTAGGCCGCAGTCCTGCTCTTGAGTGCAAGCTTACGTGGTTTGCTGGTCATGTAATTCCAGACTGCTTTCTGATTGGCTGGAGGGTAAACTGAGGGGAAAACCAGTGAAGGAGGCATCCTCATTTTGGAGAGAGCAGGAACAAGTAGAACAAGGAGGATTGAGCCAAACCATCAGAGCTGAGGGGAGTTGTTAAGAAAGAACTGTCTAATCCCACCGATTCTGGAAGGTTTTCTTGTGCCTGACAGGTATGGATCCATTGTCACGGATGACTGGGTGGGGGTTTAGAGCCATAGGTGTGCTTCCCTCTGAGGAACCTATGTCCATGGTTCCTTCATCATTATTGTCCTGGTTATGAAACATTGCAGGAAAAGGACAGGTGGAGGAGCGATGTGTTAGATGTGGCTACAAGGGAGAAGGAATAGCCCATCTATTAGTGTGCAGCCTTTGCTCAAGCTCATCCCCCAGAAGCATATTTGGCCAGGACCCTCCAGTTATCCATTGAGCATACCCACTCAATGCTTCAGAAGGCTCATCCTCGGTATGGTCAGAAGGAAGCCTGGAGCCTAGTGCAGTGGAAAGGCTGTCATTAGAGGACCAGACCCCAGAGCAGGTGAAGAAGGCAGAGCCAGTGCGAGGGCCCTCTCTCTTTGTAATTATTGAAGCAGAGGAGGTACATGGTGAGGGTGCAGCTGCAGCAGAGGAGAAAAGAGGTGAGGAGGGACATAGCTGTCTGCCCAGTTTCTCCTTGCTGGCTGCCTCTACTCCCCATGGCAGAGGGAGGGGCAGGGGCCTTAGACCACTGGTGGGTGAACCCCCAGGGCCCAAGGGAACACCACCCAGGCCTCTGTCTGGAGGCAGCCTGCCAGCTATAAGATCATGGTAGACCTCTCCAGATCAAGTGAGACCTAAAACTCCTGTAGCTGGTCTGGGGTCACCAGGAAAGAAGGAAAGAAAGCCTGGAAATGGACTTTTGGCTGACGATGAAAACTTTGATGATGGCAGGTTTCTTGACAAAAAGTTTCAGTGAAATGATTATGACATCTATCGGGCCATACCCAAGCCTTTTCACATCCCAGTGATTACAGCTAATGATAGAACCCCCCACACCCCAGGGCATTCCCATGCCCTATGGAGCAGGATGGATGGACTCAACTGGGAGGATCCTCTCAGTGTGGAGTAGAGGAAGGGAGTATGACTGGAAACAGGAAAAGCCCACAGGACTAGCATAAGGGATCTGCTGGAGTGGAGCCAGGCAGAATGGTGGGTGCGGTGCCGATTGATGATTGAGTATGAGAGCTTGGACTACCCTTACCTGTCAGAGAAATGGTGGGACATTGTGGAGGAAATAAGAGAAGACTAGTTCTATCGTGAGAAGCTAGAGAAGTTAAAACATCATCCTTGAAGTAGTGATCGTCTATCCCAAGAACCGTTCCAGAAGGCCAGAGCTATGTGCCACACTGCCCCCTGGACTGGGTTAACTTTATTTAAACACTTCGCCTTGGTGCAAGACTTGGCTGGATGTCATACTAAGTACTTTATATTTGCTAAAGACTCTTTTGGAGACCTTACTACCAAGCCAGACCCTGAATTCTACTTTCTACGAGGGAAGAGGACCCCGTACTTAGAGTGCCTTCTTTAGAGAACTCTGACTGTGCCAGGTATTGCTCCCCGGAGCTGGTTTCTAACCCCCATGAATAAACTGAATTTAAGAGAACTGGTGAAGGATTAAAATTACTTTTCTACTCCAGAGGATTACAAATTAGGACATCAGCTTTCGCTATTTTGAAACGTTTTCTAAAAATTTCAATCATTAAAGCGTGTGCATGAGGGAAGTGAGTGGATGGTTTAAGTGTGGGTAGACTGATTATGGTTAAATATATATATACATATCTATTTGGTGATTATGGTTATTCTAATCATTCTCAGAGAAATATCAATAATAATTTAACCTAATGAAGATTGTTCATATTGCTTAGGCAGCATTTAAAAAATGTGACCCCCCTGACGTAGAAATTTTCTTTTTGGGGTTTTTGGGTATAGCAGTAGGTAGGCATGGGTTCCCTCCTCCCTCTTGTAAGGGGGGAGCCCACCATATGTGACTCTGGCTGGTGCTGACTTCCCCTGGGAGTGCTCATACTGGGGAAATGGGAGCGTGTCGGAGGAACTGGTGAGGTCTTTGCCATCATTCCCCTTGGGAATAATTCCCCAGGGTGGGGGAAGAGTGTAAGCCCCCTCTCCAGGACAGGGGCTTACATTTACCATTAGTGATCCCACTTTTGTGCCTTCCCCCAGTTTATGGGTTTGTAGGTGCTTGGGGAAGGCACCTTTCTGGGCTATACATTGAGACTGCCACTAGGGGCAGCCTGTTTAGCCCTTAAAAGGAGGAAGCGTGATCAGCTCAGGGGGAGGATAGAAGGCTGGCTGGGAGATGGCAAGACAGGCAGGCAGGAAGGAGCTTCTTGGTCAGGGTTGGGGCCAGAGCTCGAGTGCAAGATAGTGCTGAGAGTAAGGCGATGTGGTGCCGATAACTGTATGTGCATGGGTAAGGAATCAGTTAGCCTGCCAGCATTGTGTGGGGGTAGATGGGGCTCCAGGAAGAAAGGGGTGGTGAGAGCTCCTTAGGAGGTAGTTTGGTGGGTCCCAGGCCCGTGGGAAGTAATCCTGGACTGCCAGGGCTGGAGGTTTTGTGGCAGAATTCCTCCAGGGGAGGGGTAGTGGCAGTTCCTTTCCTGGTTCCCGGTGTGACAGGGTGGTCCAGGCCAGGTTAAGGGGGTGCCAGAGGCTTCTCACCCACTATGGGGCCTGCTGGGAGGGGCAAATCTTGGGGCACTGATCCCAAGCTGTTCGGACAGGCTATAGGTCAGTTAGGACAGGCCTTGCGAAGCCCTCTGGACCAGGTAGCTTAAAGCAAGCACAGGATGTAAGGCTGATGAGTACGCAGGACAGAAGTATTTTGAGATCCCCCCACATAGATGGAGAAAGGAGAACGGGTGTGACTGCAGCCACATTTTGAAGGGTATTATGGCAAATCTTTAAGGATTTTAAGGGACTGATCAGGGAAGAAAAATTCCTGCATCCCCATGGCACGGGACCAGGTGGGAGAAGCATCTCATTTCATCAACAGGTTGGAGACTGACCAGGCAAAGAAAAAAGAACAAGTATATATTAGAGACCAACTTACCAATGCCAGAGGGTGGGTTTGACTCGAAGGTCCGGTGAAGGCTCTGGGGAGGTTTCGGGCATAGCATCTGAGTTTTCATCAGCTGCCTGGAGTGGAATGCTGCCTTGGACATCTGTTCTCCGAGTCTTGTGCCTCATGACTCTGTAAATAGTTTGTGCTCCATGGAGCTGGATGGCAAATAAGGTTTTAAACAAGCAATGGGAACCTCTGGGTCCGTGCAAAAATCTTTGGGACCTCAGCTGCAATAAATTGCTTTGTTGCGTATTCCTGAGCATGTGAGAGTGTTTTTTTTAAGTTTTTATTACATGGATGAATGGCAACGAATCTAAAGAATTACTAACCAGACTTCTTTGGGGGGAGTTTAAAGTTCACAGCCCTCTTGATGTGAGTGCTTCCTGGGCCAGGATGCTGGTGGGGAACTCTGAGAGAAGAGAGAAAAGAAGAGGTCTCCTGATCCAGCCAGTAGAATCCAGAGGAGTGGCGAGGGGTACAGGTTTCCATTTTTTGGTAGTTAATGTTCTGGACCAGGTTCCTTGGGTAGGCCCCCCTTCCCTCTTGAAACATCGGGAGCCCCTAGGCAAATTGGGAGGTGGGGTGGCTACAGCAATAATCCAGAATGGGGTGGCTCATTGACTGCCGCTAGCTAGTCAAGCTACAGGTGGGTGCTGCTCATGGTGAGACTGCACAAGAATGAGTCTCTCACTACTGCCAAGTGACAATACACACCTCCACTGTCACTGCACTTGGGTACAGTACAATGGCCAAGAGGCACTGTTACAGGAATGGGGCTTTCACTACTGTTAGGGGGACCTGTCATGTAAATGCAGTTATGGTCATCCGGGATGGAGTGGCACCTTGACTGCCGCTGCCTAGCAGAGCTACAGGCGGGTGCTGCTCTCGGGGAGACTGCACAGGAATGGGTTGCAATTCCATATGAAGAGTGGGCTACACAGCTGCTGCTCTCACTACTGCCAAGTAGCAGTACACGACCTCCACTGTCACTGCACTTGGGTACAGTAGAACGGTGAAGGGGCACTCTTACATGTGCGAGAGTGTACAATGTACATTTCTGATCTGCCACCACTCTCACTACCTGCATATGGCTGCTGCTTTCTTTTGCCTTTGGACTGCAGAGAACAAGACCCGGCGGCGGATCTCCACTGTCACTCCACGCAACCATGGATTAATGCTTACTTAATCCATGGGCACGCAGAGTCACTCCATCAGTGGCATGGTTATAATATACTTCTTACATATTTAATCCATGACTGAGCAATACCTCACATTTTGTAGATCTCACATAACTAACAGAGGATGCTTCATTACACAGACAATTTTTATACCCCACAGGAGGGTTTTTCCTTAAATCATAATATCAAAATATGCTGCCTACGCACACATTCATGCCTGCAATAGTATCAACATATGGAACCATTGCTCAGAATAAGTAATTATGTACATAATGTGTCCAGGCTGTTATTTTGCCTGTATGTTCATACCTGCTAGATGGATTAATAACAAAGATTACTATATATGCTAATCCTGAAAATCTCTTATCCAGAACTATTTTAAAACTAGTATGTTAGTTAGCAAAACACATTAACATGGCAGTCGAGTTTAATCTGTTCACTGATAATAATAATATTGCTACTCAGTATGATCTGCAATCCAGTTTATAAAGTAACACACAGTTGCTATTTATCCCACATTATACAATGGAAAGTAAATTTTCTAGATTCTGATTGGTCAGTGTGTGCTTGTTACAGTGAAGTTTTCTGAGCATTATCTCACAACATAAAATCCAAACATACAGCTAATTATGTGTCAGACTAAATAACAAGCCATAGCTTCTCTTAGCAAGAGAGCTTGAAGAATTGTAATACACAAGCAAAAGCTTAGTTTCATATAAAAACCTTATTTACTTATGTTGTGGGGGGCAAAAACTTTTGTCATGGCTAAAACATTTCAAAGTTAGGCAGAGAACAAGTATCAGAACATCTCCTTTATAGTGTGGGAACATCTCCTTTATAGTATAAGTTTTACAGTTTTATTTTTTATGAGGAAACACACCACATATGACTATGGCTATGCAAATACCCAATTGTCTGGTATTGTGTAACACACTACAGTGATAAAGATAAAAGACAATTGATTATTTCAATACCCATGATGCAGTGCTTTCAAATGGGGAGTGTTTCCTAAAAAAAAAAAAAAAAAAAATATTAAATTAAAAAATAAAACTGTATAATACTCTAAATTAGATGTCCCTACACATAAAAGGGATATTCCAACACTTATTCTCTGCCTAATAGCTATCTACAGGTATCATTTGTGTCCCCACAATATTAATAAATAAGAGCCATTGTATAATAGCGATAATGCACTCCAGAGTGTGGGTTTTGCTGAAATAATCTCATTTCTGGGGTGTTGGATACACTTCATCTTCAGTCTCATGCCTAACCACCCCAGGCGTGAGATAATCCTAGCACAACCCACACCCTGTTGTGCATTATTGCTTAATTATACCATTTGCTACATATTTATCACTATCTGTAAATGCTGTGCTGCAGTATAACTGTGCAACAAGAAACTTTGAGAGCCTGTGAAAATGGGTGCACAAATTCAAAACTGATCAAGTGTAGTTTAACAAGAGAAACAGTCACTGAACTGTAACAAAAACTCACAGAATCCAAAAGGGGAAGCATTCTAGTCGGTGGTGCCACAAAGACCCAAAAATAAATGGATGTGTAGCTGTTTGGGAAGAACCTAGTGATCAACAAGCCGTGTGCACAAGGTAGGCACCAGCTTGTCAAATGGTCATGCAGTTTGTTCGCAGAGGCTTAGTCCAAAGTCAATGTTAAGAAAATAACAAAAGTCAAGATGCACAGCCTCTTTGCAGCCAAGTCCCACCTGCCTCAATGGCCCGACAAAGCCCAGTCCCAGTTCATGTACTTACAGAAGGGGAGAGAGTCTCTTAATCTGAATTCTCAGCATCCGCTGCTCACTCTCTCACTCCACAGTCTTTCTGAATTGTTTTCTGTTAGAGTCCGGTGTCCTTTGAGAAAGGATTGCAGTCAGTCCGAAACATGTCAGGTTGATGTTTTAATTCATGATTTAAAATAAATTATTTTATTTTATTCATGCTTCCCTCTCTTTTGAGTTTGTGTGTGCCAGAACCTTTGTTTCAATAATGTCCTTAGGGTCACTAAATTAATACTGCTTTCCCCCATACACAATCTTTAGTTTTGAGGGGTACAGGACATTATGGGAGATTCCACATGCTTGTAGAACAGTCTGCATCCCACTGAATGCCTTTCTCCACTCTGGTTGTGAAGCTTAGGTTGAAGTAGATGAATAGTTTTTCACCCAACTCTGTGGTAACATGATCTCTGTGCCTGGCAGCTTCCAGGATGTGATCACACTCATGGGAGCCTTGGTGAGTGATTAGGAGGGTCAAAGGCATGTTCTGTTCATCTCTCCTTCTCCTAGGGGTTATTTGGAATACCTGAAACACCATCAGCATGGGTTCCAGTTGTAGTGTCTCTTCCAACCACTGCTCCACAAATATTGCTGGATTATCTCCTTCTGTAGCTTCTTGAAGTTCCAGTAGTGGAAGGTTGAGGCTCGGGTTGCATTTTCCAAAGCTTCTAATACGAAGCATGAGGCGTTATTTTCTTTGATCAGACCATTCATGGCAGTCACAGCATTCACTGCCAAGTCTGCTTACTTGCTGCTCACAAAACTTGAATGGAGACTTAAAGCCAGCAATGTTTTGATCCAATGCTATAACATGCTTGTCCAGCAACCGTGCCTTTAGTGTTGCTGGACCGGCCCTTTGGAACTCCTTTCCAGCTTGTGATAAGGAGGCTCCGACAGTCGAGATTTTCAAAAAGGGTCTAAAGGCTCATCTGTTTTGTTTGGCTTTTCCCCGATGAAGGTGATTGACCAGTACTAGGTAAACTCTAGTTATCCTAGGATTTTGTCTACTGTTTTAAATATTTATGGATGTGTATGTGTTGTATTTTTCATTTATGACCCTACCTGTTTTATATAAGGCACCCAGAGCCCCAGGGATTGAGAGTAGTATAAATAAACTTGCCTTGCCTTATTGAGCACTTGTATTGCTCATAGCAAGTCTTTATTGGAGGGTTCATCTGAAAACTCTGTCAGAGTACCTGAGGCCGTTGCTTTACTGTTCTCACTGGGCCTAGGCTGCTGGTCCTTCTGGCCTCAATCTTCTGTCCATTTCCTCGGGTTTTCCATTGTCAGACCAGCCTTAAACTTCACCAGATTGTTCTCGCCACAAAGCAGTCTGTTTCTGAGTGTAGACAGTTGACACATTCTCTTTTTGCATAAATGGATATCGATTTTTGTTCTGTGTGCAGGAGTTCCTAGAATGAATACCTTTATAGGATGGCTGCAGGACATTGCCCCGAAGCCCAGGTTTCTAAACAAAGGGTAGAATGGTTTTTGAGGGTAATTTCTGTGGGTTGTCTGTGAAGCAAAGGGCATATAAAATGTTTCCTGGTGGCCAGTGCATTTCCTTCACAAGCAGCACACAGAAGGAATTATAACTTTTTAATTTCTTGTGGCACAAACATGAAATTCAGTATTTACATTCCCCAACATAGAAACATAGAAGTTGACAGCAGATAAGGACCACAAGGCCCATCCAGTCTGCCCATTTCTTTTTCTACCTTATAAATGTGCCATCGGCCTTTGCTCTGTCAGTGACCTATCTATTCATAGTCATTTGTATTGCTCCCTTATGCCTATCCCATGCCTGTTTGAAGCCCTGCACTGTATTCATAGCCACCACTTCTTGTGGTAAGCCATTCCATGCATCCACCACCCTTTCTGTGAAAAAGAATTTCCTCACATTCCCCCTTAATCGGCCTCCCTCTAATCTCATGCTGTGTCCTCTTGTCCTGCTATTTTTCTTATATTTAAACATGTTAGACTCTTTCACCTTGTTTATGCCATTAAGGTGTTTGAATGCCTCGATCATATCACCTCTCTCCCTCCTTTGCTCAAGGGTATACATATTGAGCTCCGTTAATCTGTCCTCATATGTCTTCTGATGCAGTCCCTGCACCATTTTGGTTGCCCTTCTCTGGACTGCCTCAATTTGAGTTAATGTCCTTGTGAAGGTGTGGCCTCCAATACTGCACACAGTACTCCAGATGGGGCCTAACCAATGTCTTGTACAGAGGGATTATTACCTCCTCTTACGACTTGTGATACCCTCTACACAATTCTAACACCCCCTCAGCCTTACTCTACTGCTTTAGAGGTCTGCTTGATGATTTTAGGTCATCAGTGATGATGATGCCCAAGTCTCTTTCTTCCTTTGTGACTGCTAGCAACTCCTCCCAGCCTATAAGTGGCTTCAGGGTTTCTCTTCCTATGTGCATGATTTTGCACTTCTTTGCATTAAATCCCAGTTGCCACTCTTCTGACCATTCTGCTAGTTTATCCAGATCTCTTCTCATTTTGCCCACTCCATCTGGCTCATCTACTCTGTTGCAGATCTTGTGTCATCTGCAAACAGACAAGTTTTACCCTTCAGTCCATCTGCAAGGTCACTAATGAAGATATTGAAGAGGACTGGCCCCAGGACTGATCCCTGAGGTACCCCACTTGTGACTTGCATCTCTTCTGACTGTATACCATTTACCACCACTCTCTGTTTTCTGCCAGTCAACCAGTTTGTCACCCAGTTGACCAACTTCTGACCCACCCTGAGCCTACCCAGCTTATTTATCAATCTTCTATGTGGAACAGTGTCAAAGCTTTGCTGAAGTCAAGGTAGGCGACATCAACTGCTCCCCCTTGGTCCACCACTCTGGTTACCCAGTCAAGAACTCTATGAGATTAGTTTGACAGGACCTTCCTTTTGTAAACCCATGCTGTCTTGGATCCTGTGCCCCTATGGATTCCAGGTGTTGCACTATCCTTTCCTTAAGGAGTGCCTCCATAATCTTGCCCACTATTGAGGTAAGACTGACCGGTCTGTAGTTCCCCGCCTCCTCCCTGCTACCACTCTTGTGGAGCGGGATCACATGAGCCCTTCTCCAGTCTTCTGGGACCTCTCCTGTGCTCAGAGGCTCACTAAACAATTCTGCTAATGGCTCTGCTAGTTCCTCCTTTAGCTCCTTAAGTACGCTGGGATGTATGACATCAGGTCCCATTGCCTTATCCACCCTGAGCTTAGCAAGCTCTTGTAGGACCCTTTCTTTTGTGAAGGGAGTAGTGCTCACCTCCCTCCCCCCTGTGTCCCAAGGTGTCTCCTGAAGTCCCTCAAATGTCCAAATGTCCAGGTTATTAAAAAAGGGAAGAGGGGTATTTGAGGGGTGCATATGCTGTGTATGGTGTTGGTGAAGCGGAGAACAGCTTGACAGTTTGTAGAGAGAGAGTTTTCCATTCACAAACACTCTACCGTCAATTCCCCACCAAACAAGATCCCCATTTCCCTTTGGACTTTTAAATGGCTCATAACATTGGCACTTTGCTTTACTTAATAATACAGCAGAATATACTTAAACTAATAGTACAAAGTAGGGGAAAGCTGGTTGATCACAGTGGAGTCAGTGCATGAATATATGTGACAGTTGAAAATGTCACACCGTGGTAGTGATCAGAAATGACACCTAAATATAATGGCACAATAATAAACATGGTTGGTGTTGCGGAGGTGACGCATATAACACCTGCAGTAACATAGCACTGAACTGACATGTTGCTGCTTGATTACATGGCAATAAATAGAATACCATTGGGCACAAATGTACTTGTATGGTAATTACATGCTCCAAGACTTGAGAAACTGCCCTTGCATGCTTTGACCCCTTTTAGAGTTATTGTACTTGCTCCAAAACAGCTTTTTTACCTGCTTGTTCTAAAATTGCCCTGTATGATTGCCTGATCAAAAGACTGCCATAAACATTAACCCCTAAATGAAGAAACAGTACGCTTTTCAAACTAATTTTTTTCTGCCAGTTGCAACTGCATGTCAACAACTCTTTTTGCATGATCCAGAGACAGTGAGTCATCCTATTGCATCTGACAAAATTTTAGCCAGTCGTCTGAGACAGGAATAGCATAGTCAGCTAAGGAACTCCTTGTCACCTGCTTGCTTCAGATTCTTTAGGCCAATACTTCCCTAACAGTGAGCTAGGTAGTGCAGAGAACTACACCCATTCACAGAAAGGGATCCGAAGCCCAGTTGGGTTGGATTTCCTTTTGTTATCCATGGACCAGCACCCTTGATTGGTCCCCTACCTCACAGACAGTACTACTTTTATGTACACGTACTAACCTTAGGGCTTAGGCACTTATCGTATAAGCATAAGTGTCAGGATCTGAGTTCTACTGTATTTTTACTGAGAATCAGAATGCCTTTGCTAGTATTCAGATTGTAACACTTGGGAGATACTTCTATTTACACCACTGTATAATGATTAGTTAGACAATACTGCCATCTTTAGTGATAGTGCAGAACTGTAACTGCATATGTAACCGCAAGTGTCCTTCATGATATACAAGACCTATTGTCTTAGCTATCTGTTACTTTTGCTAGCTCAGCATACTTTCCCATGCTAGTGAGAAGTCAGGTCAGTTACCACCGGCCAATCATAATGTTTTTTTATATCTTTTTAGCTGTTGCTATGACAATTATCAGGAGTATAAGACCCTCTGCATTGCACCTTCTCTCTGAGAAGAGACATACTGTTACCTATAGGTAAGAAAGATTGGAAGTATTCTCCCAGTGATCACACTGTTTAGTTGTAAGCCTGCTTTATATATCAAAAATAAATCACTTTTTGGGCTGGACACCACTTGTCTGTCATTTCTTCACTTTAGTGCAGTTCCAACAAGAACCTGAAAAGGTAATGGTTTTACCATCCCATAAAGGTTCTTCAGTGAGTCTCCCGAGGTTGACAGCCCAGAGGTGTTTCCAGATCCTCAGCTTTGTTCAGGTCCAGTTCTTATGATTCTTTCTTGAGGCCCATGGTGCCAGCCTGGAGGTTTTTTAAGGTTTGTCAAGTGCTTCAGTTGTATAAAATTCAGCAGGTCCTTTCCCAAAGTTAGTGGTGATGGCCTGATGGTCCTTCAGTTTGCATTGCCAAATGCTTCAGGTTTCTCTCCAGGGTCTATGGTGACAAGCCTGAAGCTCCTCCTTTTGTCAAGTTCCTTGGAATTACAAATGTCTAATTCTTTCTTGGGGTCCTTTGAGACTGCCTGGAGGCTGTACATGTAGAATACAAATCTTTGTGTTGTTCTCATCCCTGGGTTTTGTCACTGACCAGTGGGCCAAATCCTTTGCTCCAGGTAAAAGTTAAGTTTTTCAAGATAGCCAACAGACAACACATGCTCAGATGTTGTTCTGTTTATGATATTCTCCACCAAATCATCAATGGTGTCCAGTGCATCCACATAGACTCTGGTGTAATACTGTGCATGCTAAAACTAAATTTAACATTTTTTTAGAGTACTTAAAAGTTTACAGTAATATTTTTAGAGGACTTAAGTGACATCAAGTAGAGTTTTAAGTGATTTAAAGGTGTAAAGCTGGTGCTCCAGAAATTGTTATTGTTTGCACCTCTTATTCTGTTCTGATCTCTGTGGTTCCATTGCTTAATAAACTAGACCTGTTTCATGAGTTGTGTCTGCTGCCTCTCCATTTCAGTGAAACTTTCATCATGTAGTCAGATAGTCAAAAAACTGCCATACCAATGAACTGATCGAGGCAGCACACTTCACCTGGCATTGGCGAAGGACATGTTAATCAAAGACCTGTTGGAGTCCAGGTTGGTTCAAGGTTCTGGGCATCATCCATTTTGGCACACTTCACCCAGGATGTTGGATGACTAGGTAGTGGGAGCCAAGAAACTAGCATGTTTTACTCTAATACAGAATGGGAAGAACCTACTATGTTGAGGTTGTCTGAGACTCACGTGCATGTTAATACTGCTGCAGAGACCACTCTTAAGATTGTAAGAGTGGTCCCCTGTGCATTATTAGGATATGAGAACCACAAACTGTAGATGAGAGGCTTTGTCACCCTACAAATGTAAGTGAGATGATTCACATAACCATATGAGCGGTCTCAGTTGCATTATTAATAGAATATTGATCAAGGTTGATCAATAACCTGTGTTGATAGCTAACCTGAATTGATATATATATATTTATTACATATATATCTTGTATCATTCTATTCTATTGAATATACATAGATACATAGACAGTGTCAGTAGATAAGGGCCTACAGTCCACCCAGTCTGCCCATTTGAGCTTGTAAGTTCACTTTATGTTTTCCTAGTAGTCTGTTGCCCCTTAACCCTGACCTCCGGAATTCCTTTATGTCTATCCCATGCATTCTTAAATCCTGTGATTGTTTCAGCCCCCACCACTTCCTCTGGCAGGGTGTTTCACTTGTCCACCACCCATTCTGTGAAGAAATCCTTCCTCACGTTTCCTCTGAATCATCCTCCTCCAACTTCATCCCATGCCTCTAGTCCTGGAACATATTTTTCACTTAAAAATAGTGTACCTCACCCTGTTCTTTCCTGTAAGATACTTGTATGTCTCTATCATATCCCTCTCTCCTCCCTCCTCCAGGAGTACATATTCAATTCCTTCAACTTGTCCTCATAGGACCTGTGATGCAATCCATGTACCATCTTTGTTGCCTCCTCTGAACCTTCTCTACCCTGTCTATGTCCTTAATAAGTAAGGTCTCCCAGAACTGTACACTGTACTCCAGGTGGGGGCCTCACTAGTGTCTTGTATGTAGTAGAATTATGACCTCCCTTTTCCTGCTGGTGATGCTCCTGCCTATACATTCCAGTATCCTATTTCCTTTACCTGCTGCCTTGTCACACAATTTCCCTACCTTGAGGTCATCAGAGATGATAACCCCAAGATCCCTTTCCTGCTTGGTGCATGCTATATCCTCACCCCCCAACTGATATATTGTGCCAGGGTTTTTGTGCCCCATATGCATTATCTTGCACTTCTTTGCATTGAATTTCAACTGCCTAACTCCTGACCATTCTTCAAGTTTCTGCAGGTCCCTTTTCATTCTATCTATACCCTCTGGTGTTTTACTCCTGTTACAGAGCTTTGTGTCATCAACCAACAGAGGTGCACTTCAGGTCCTGCGCAATGTCACTGATGAAGATGTTGAATAGGACGGTCCCAGCACTGATCCCTGTGGTACCCCTACTGGTCACTCTTCCCTCTGTGGAGTGACAGCCACTTACCACCACCCTCTGTGTCCTGCCACCAGTCAGTTACCTACCCACCACACTACTGTCCTGCCCACCCATATTCCCCAGTTTGTGTATGTCTTCTATGTGGCACCGTGTCAAAGGCTTGCTGAAGTCCAGATAGGCCATGTCCAGTGCTCCTCCCTGATCTACCTCCCTAGTCACCCAGTTGAAAAATTCAACGAGGTTGGTCTGACATGACCTCCCCTTGGTGAAACCATGCTGCCTTGAGTCCTGTAGTCCATTGACAACCAGATGTTCCACCAATCTCTCCTTCAGTAGTGCTTCCATGATCTTTCCCACTACTGAGGTGAGGCTGACTGGTCTGTAGTTCTCTGCTTCCTCTTTGTTCCCACTTTTGTATAAAGGGACTACATCTGCTGTCTTCCAATCTTTGGGTACTCTCCTATTTCCAGTGATTGGCTAAACAGGATTGCCAGAGGTTCAGCCACCACCTCTCTTAGTTCTTTAAGGACCCTGGGGTGCATCAAATCTGGCCCGATTGCTTTATCAACTCTAATTACTTCCAGTTCCTTCAGGACCCTTTCTTGTGTCCATTTCTGCACCATTCCCACCCCTTGTACTCCCTTCAGACCCATTACCCTCCTCTTCTTCAGTAAAGACTGAGCAGAAATACCTGCTCAATATGTCAACTTTACTGTTGTCATCCTCCACGCGGCCCCCATCCTCCCCCTTCAGTCTAACTATCCCTCCCTTTGCCTTTCTTTTTTCACTTATGTACCTGTAAAAGGTTTTGTCCCCTCTACCCACTGATTTTGCAATGTGCTCTTCTGTCTGAGTATTGGCTTCCCTTACTGACCTCCCTGCCTCCCTTTGCTTCTCCTGGTACTTCTCCCTATCCCCTTCTGCCCGTGTCTTTTTGCATTGCTTGAATGCAATCTTTTTGGCTTTCACTTTCTCCGATACCTCCTTGGAAAACCATAATGGCCTCTTCTTCCTTATCCCCTTGCTAACCTGCTTAATGCATAATTCTGTTGCTCTTGTAATCCCCATTTTAAATACTGCCCACTGTTCCTCAACCCCTGATTCCTGCCCCATTCCCCTTAATGCCTCTTTCAAGCATCTCCTCATTTTCCCAATGTCTGCCCCCTAAAATCCAGGATTAGTGTGTTTGTGGGGTTTGGTTCTGCTCCTTCTGTGATTTCAAACCACAATGACTGGTGGTCACTGTTCCCCAGGTGCTCCCCCACTGTGACCCCCATCACACTGTCCCTGTTTGTGAGCACTAGGTCCAGGATTGCCTTCTGCTGAGTTGGTTCCATGACCAGTTGCTTGAGGAAGGCACCCTGAAGGGAGTCCAGGATAATTTTTTGTAATTGTGACTGTTTAATTACAACTTTATCATTTTCTTGTGTTCCTGTTTGCTACTAGTAAATGAGCCTGGCTCAATGTCTTTCCATTTCTTTCCTAAATAATCATTATGAATGAATGAATAATATATTAAAATTTAAAAAAAATCTCCCCCAAACGTGCGTGTGTCCAGGGCATCTGTGCATGAAACGCCCTTTACAGAATAAGAGTGTTTATAATGATGCACTTTGCACTTCTTTTTGAATAAAAATAGTCGGGCTGGCCTCAGCTAGGTGCAAACTGTGCTCCTGCACCTTGGGGGCCCATACTTTTTTTTTGAGGAAGCAAAAATAATTTAAAATTGCATACATTTTGTTATAGATGAAAATGTTTACCAGCAAATCAAAGTGGAAGACAACTGACTCTGCTATTGTTACAAAAGGTGTGGGCAACTTTGCTGCAGTGGAAAAATTTAAGTTAAGTAAGTGCTAATGGTGTTAATGGCCATACTTTACACCTCCCAGGTTGACTGCTTTCACAAACAAAGTGCTATGTTGACAAGAGAACTTGTTTGTAACCTGGACATGTAGCTGAAACAATGAATGATATGACAAAATCTGTTTCAAAAGTATATGACCACTCAAAATCAGGGGTTGATCTTAACATTGTTTTACTAGTCCAAACACCAGTGCAAATTGTCCAGGGCTAATGCAGCTAACTCTCTACTTGTTCATCTTGACTAGTGCAGGTTTTCATGGCTGTTAATGAAGTTAAAGGAAAACTGCACCCTCATATCTTCTAAATGTCATTTGCTTCCATGTCAACAGACAACTTTTTTCATGTAGCTGTTAAAGATAGAAACATAGAAACATAGACTTTGACGGCAGATAAGGACCGCTTGGCCCACCTAGTCTGCCCATTTCCCTACCTAGAGGATAAGCTGCAGATCCTATTTAACCAACAGCCTATTTCTTCCTACCCCCCACAAAAATTGCCTTATGTCTGTCCCAGATGTATGCAACTGCTTCTGTTAGTTTTCACACTTCATACTAGGCACTGTCACTCTCTTGGGAGAGTCCATTTCATGGTTGTTGAAATCTCATTGTCCCTGAGAGCTGCATTAGCATATGAGAATGTGATGCGTAATCAGCCTTTAAACTCCCTAGTATGCCTGTCCGCTTAAGTAGTTTTAAAAGAACATAGCTGCAAGAAGGTGTGAAATACCACATTTACCTTCAGGTAGTTTTACAAGCTATTTGAGTTGTAATGCAGTTTTTCCCCCTTTAAACTCCATTCGGTTTATAAGTTTCCACAGAATTTTTGCAGGGTGTTTGTTATTTTAGCATAGAGATACATGAGATATATATGGTTTATCTGACATCATGTTCTCATATGCTAATGTAGCTCTCAGGGACAATAAGATTTCAACAACCACGAAATAGACCCTCCCAGGAGAGTGACAGTGCCTAGTATGAAGTGTGAAAACTAACAGAAGCAATTGCATACATCTTTAACAGCTACATGAAAAGAGTTGTCTGTTGACATGGAAGTAAATGACATTTAGAAGATATGAGGATGCAGTTTTCCTTTAAAAAAAGCCTGTACTTTAGCAGGCTCTAGTCCTCATGCTAATCTCTCTCGATGTTCCAGATGGCCTGGTGTGGTTAGCAGCTCATTAAGAGCTACAATTATCTGGCACTTCAAGAAAGGGGTCCCACAAAAAACTCAATGTGAATCATTATCACTCAATTGTTAGAGCTTTCAGCTAGTGTTCAGGGTGTGATCCCTAGGTGTGGTCACTAGCTTCCAGTTTTCTGACTGTTTCTCTGTCTAAAAATGTGTCCCATATTATTAAGACCACTGCCTCTCATTTCCCTACATTTTGAGTGTCTCTATCCAATATTTCAGTGACAAAATGTGAGGAGGCATACAGGGTCGGCCCTGCAAGTGGTGGGTTTTATCCCAGCCTCACCATAAGTTCCCTCTCCCTTCCAAATCTCTTAACTCTGTTCTGTTCCTGGACAGTACTGCAGACCAGATTCTGAAATGACCATCCACAGATCCATAGCTGGCATTACTGGCAAGTGTAGGGGGTCCCCAGCTCTTCTAAATGGATCATGCCAGCCATCACTGTCCATACAACCCCACCCTATCTCACCCAGCATGTCCTTTCATCCTAAAAACAAAACTTTGGATCATGTATGGTAGAAAAATAAACCTTAATAAAATACATACTTTGAAAGCTTAAAATAGGCATTCCTGGGGAACATAGATCATCCTGTATAGAAACAGAGATAGTATGGCATTATGCCTGTGTACTGTTTCCCCTGGGCCAAAGAAAGCACTGCACAATGTTAAAGAAAAATCCATTATTGTTGGTGGAGAGCATGTTAAAATCAATGCTTTTAAAAATAAAAATGTCATAGTTTTCTATTTCCCAAGCCCCTTAGGTTTGTGTAACCCCCACCCCCAAAGAAGTCTTACATG
This sequence comes from Neoceratodus forsteri, assembly GCA_016271365.2. NCBI lineage: Eukaryota > Metazoa > Chordata > Ceratodontiformes > Ceratodontidae > Neoceratodus > Neoceratodus forsteri. The sequence goes on from CM057455.1 coordinate 504,913,135, forward strand.
TGCTCCTAGCTCACTTGAGACAGTACAAAAACTTCCAGAAGTGCATGTCTCCAGTTGACTATAGGGTGGGGGCTGACAGTGTCTTACTCTGCCTGACTATGTTTATTGCTCTGTGGGTGGTGGTGACAGTGTGGTGAGGTGCATGATGATGTCAACTATTGTGTGTGTGCAGAGCTAGGACTGCTTGATTAAACATTTGCTGTTGTGAGATCCACTGGTGTGTGTGCGTGTGTGTGTGTGTGTGTGTGTGTATGTGTGTGTGTGTATGTGTATGTGTGTGTGTGTGCATGCAGAAAGAGAAGGGAGGAAAGGAGGCCATGGTACAAACATTGGGGGCTCACTGTGTGTGATGGCATGCAGTCTTGTTTTTTCTGCTGGGGAGCTGGAAGCAATGTGGGAGCTGGATAAATGTACAATCGGAGTATCTCTTGGCTTGCATTGTTTCCTGTATAAGTGATCAAAATTTACCATTATAATTGAGGGCTAGTGCAACCATCTACAGGCTAGTGCAATTTTGAATCAACTTACCCTGCTGGCTAGCGCAAAAAAATTTCTATGATTGACCCCTTCTCACAATGGCTCAAAAACCTGACCAGCACAGAGCAAATTCAGATTTCCTGACAGGAACCCTGAAAACCTGATCACCAGGTAAAAAAAACTGATGGGTGGCAACTTTACAGGTGTCCCGTGATTTTATTTATTCATTTAGAGTCTAGGATTACAAGTACCTTTGAGCCAAGGCTCTTTTACAAAGGTTCCACATCAATTGAGGTACAATACAAACATTACATAGAGTTGAGTAACAATGCAGAAATGGTGTACAGACATTTTTTAGGAGCTGAAATACATCACATTTAGGGAACGTGGGTACCAGAGGGGGCAGGGTAGACAGAGGTAGCTGAGGCTTGGAATGGACACAAAAAGAGCGGTTCAGCCATGGGCATTTGTCAGGCTTCAAAAAAGTGCTTGGGGGGGTAGGGGCAAAAATGGAGAGGGTAGGCTGTAGGATGAGGGAGAGAGAAAGGATAGGAGTAGAAGTGCTAGGAGGGAGATCAGATTATGAGGAACAGTCGCAGGAGCTAGAGGCAGCTAGGTGGAGGTGAAGGCTGGCTTTGAACGGGCCTATCTTTTGCAGAGAGGAGATGTCTTTGTTAAGTCCATTAATCCAGCTAGGAGCTCAATGTGCAAAGGATCTTTGGTCCAGTGTGGTGCAGCACCGAGGAATGTGCATCATTTGAGTTTCAGAAGCCCTGGTGAGGCGGGGCATATGTGCTGTATGGAGAAAAGTTTGAACTCTGGGGGGAGCAAGGTGTAGCATAATTTTCTTAGCCATTAGACAAGTTTGGTACTTGATACAGTTTGATAACTGGAGCCACCCTGTTTGGGCATAGAGGTCACACGTATGGGTGAGATGGTGGGATCTGTGATTAGTCGGCAGACTTTGTTTAGGGCCAAGGATAAGCACCTGAGGGCTGTGTCAGTTGCAGAGCCGTAAATAATCAGACAATAGTTGATTACCAGGAGAGACACACTAAGCTGAAAGCTTGTTTGCAATTGTTTAACCAGGAGAGACACACAAAGCTGAATGCTTGTTTACAGGTGCAACCTGGGAGCACAGAGAAGTTAAGTGACTTGCTTAGGGTCACACAGTATGCAAGTACTTGGGGAAGCAGTATAGTGCAGTGATTTAAGGCTCTGAGCTGCAAATCTGAAGACCTGGGTTTGAATCCCATAGCCCCCACTTGCATACTGTGTGACCTTGAGCAAGTCACTTAACTTCCCTGTGCTGCCAGGTCACACCTGTAAACAAGCTTTCAGCTTAGTGTGTCTCTCCTGGTTAAACAATTGGGGGAAAAAAGTGGGGGCTGTCGAATTCAAACCTAGGTTTGCAGCTCAGAGCCTTAAACCACTGCACTATACTGCCTTATATGATAATCCTCTCTGTTCTCTCTCACACCTCCAGAAAAGTTAAGTTGTTTAACTTTTCTGCAAATCAGAGTATCTGAGGTATGAGTGTCCAGTGATGATGTCCCTGTCCTTACAGAAATGAATATGGCAGTAGCACCATACTTACTTATGTTCTGGCTCCAGGTTCAGTCAGATTCATTTCCAATGGTGAAGTCAAATAATTAAGTGCAGTCAATGGCACTAATTAAAAGATGCTGGTTAAACTAGTAGACCTGCTACTGCTTTATTAATATTGGACAGGAGGGTTATTTATTTATTAGAATTTCAGATAAATGCCTTTAGGTTAGTTAGGTGTAAATGTTGGATGTGCCGGGGGGGCCACAAGGAATGAAGCAGTGGGGTCCACAGGGAATGGAGTGGTGGGCCACAGCAGAGGGCTGCACAGGGGCCAAGAATGATTAAGGCCGGCCCTGAAAAGAGTAAGTAGAAAGCCATGGTGTCCAAATAGAAGCAAGAATGCCATTTGTGTGAAAAAACATTCTGTCCCTTCATGTCTAATTACTAACTGGTGGTAAATGTTTTGGCTGGATAAAGTAATACAGTGCAATGCCAAGCTGTCACTCACCAGAAATCTTATGAACCACAAATCTGCGGGGCTGTGGTAACTCAACCAGGCTCCGTGTTTGTAACAGTTCTTATAAGAAATGACCAACATCATGAAGCATGAGTATGGGATCAGGGCTAGAAGGACCATGCCCATTGGGATGTACCTGTCAAAACACATAAACATGCATGATTCTCACAGTACCAAATGAAATCTGTCTTCATTGAAGGTGATTCAAGATGTCTTTCCCAGAAAAAAATTAGATGGTAGCATAAATAAAACACATGTATGGCACCTGTCATGTCACAAAACTTGAACATAATATTTTTAGATTAATGTCTGAACAACTTAGTGATATTGTAAGTGGCCTTTGCATGAGTTCCTTAAAATCTGCAATCATAAAAAACAATTATCAAATTTTAAAACAAAAATCTATGTAGGGTGCAAACAAATACTATAACTTTAAACTGGTAAGACAAAAATGAAGTTTTAAAAATATACAGTATGCCCAACTATGTGGCTCTCACTCTGCTGACCTCAAGTTCATGACCCAAGGCCAGGGCATCAGAAGATGAGACTGGTAGGGGAGGATTAAGCATCCAGTTGAATGCTCTCCTTCTTACAGTTGTGGGGGTGGGGTGGCAATTTAGCCACTGCTGTCATATTTCTCTGTATATTTTTATGTTTAACAAAGTGTCCCTCCAAAGGAGGTGGGTACACTGTGTATCACTGAGAATATGCTTGTGAACGTGAGTGAGCACATACTGTACACCTGGTTACCGTAAATGGGGTGCAGACCCACAGGTTAAGGGATAATTGGGCATCTCTTACCCTGGTAAATAAGGATTTGGTTGGTCCTGAACAGCTTATACCTAATCAGCATGTAACTGTGAGGGGATTTACTAGGGAGGAGAAAACCCTGCCATTAGCTAGTGTTCTCCTGGACTGGGGTGAGACAGGAGAGAGGGTGCAAAAAGTGGCGGGGCAGACAACCTTGCCCTGGGTGTGATTATAGGGAATAATCTACAGCAAGGGGTGGTGTGTGCAGTTACCCACAGTCAGACAGTGAAGGCTGCTTGTAATTCCCTGAACCCCACAGAAGCCCCTGTGGAAAAGAATAGGAGACTGGTTCCCCAGCCTGTATCTCCTGAAAGGGAGAATAGTGAAAGGGAGGTAGGACTTCCTCAATTAGCCATTCACCAAACAGCTACAGAAAGTTATTCTGAGGAGGGAGGGATAACACATGGCCAGAAAGTTAGGGATGGCAGTGACTCTGAATGCCCTGATACTAGAGCTAAGGATCCCCAGTTTAGGAACTGAGGGGGACATGTCCCATGCTTTGGGAAAATGTGAAGATTTTGCAGCCACTCAGAGGACTGACCCTAGTTTGGAGAGACTAAGGGCTTGTGCAGAATCTGATGGGACACAGGGAGGTGATATGAGACATACAGTAGGTATTTTGGGACAACAGACTGATGTATACACAGGACATGAGGACAGAGGGAGGGATGATAGGCAGGCAGCTTGTCATTCCCCAGGAGTATCGTTGCAGTTGCTCAAGATCACTCATGATATCCCCATGTCTGGACATCTGGGCATCACTCACACCATACAGTGATCAGCCCAAGATTTCTCTAGGCCCAACTTCACCCAGCAGGTGAAGGAATATTGCAGGTCTTGTCACTGGTGCCAACAGATAGGGAAGGCAGATAGTAAAACAAAACCTGCTCTAATTCCCTTGATCATTGTGGAGGAGCCATTCCAGAAGGTAGGAATGGATATTGTGGGACCCTTGAATAACATAAGCTCCTCCAGGAAAAAGTTTATCCTGACGGTGGTCGATTTCACCACCCTATACCCAGAGGTGGTCGTCCTCTCCTCAATTAAGGCAGACAAAGTGGCAGACGCCTTGCTAGGGATTTTCTCCCATGTCAAGTTTCTGCAAGAGTTTATCTCTGATCAAGGGGGTAAGTTAATGTCAGACCTGATGAACTGTTTGTGGGAGAAGTGTGGGGTGGTGCAGAGATGCCCAACACCTTATCACTCACAAAGATTTAATGGTACCCTATAAAAGATGCTCCAAGTGTTTGCTGAACAACATGGGAGGGACTGGGAGAAATGCCTTCCCCACCTGTTGTTCACATACAGGGAGGTACCCCAAGAGTCAACAGAGTTCTCCCCCTTTGAACTCTTATACTGACATAGGGTGCGTGGGACCCTAGACTTGATTCAGGAAGACTGGGAAGGCAAGCATGCCACCCAGGGAGCACCCATAGTGGAGTATGTCCTTAAGTTTAGAGAGAAGTTGAAGGAGCTTATGGGGGTGGCCCAAAGTAACCTGTCAGCTGCCCAGCAGAAGAAAAAGGTCTGGTACAAATGCAGAGCCAGAGCTTGCTTGTGCAGTGCAGGCCAGGAAGTAATGGTCCTAATTCCAGTCCGGAAGTACAAGCTAATCCAACAGGTCAATAAAGTGAACTATATTGTGGAACTGCCTGACAGGAGACATACTCAGAGGATGTACCATGTCAATATAAAGCCATATGTTAATAGGGCCGGCATAGCATTTCCTGTGTGAAGTCCTCGGGAGGGGATGGATGAGGAATACCCCCTTCTGGACTTGCTAGAGGAAAGCAAGCAGGAGTCATCTGTGGAGACAATCAAGCTATCACCCCAGTTGACCCTGGAACAGACCCAGGAAGTGACGGTGGTTTTAGAGGACTTTTCTCATTTATTTACAGCCAAGCCAAGATGAACTTTTCAGTCTCTTCCTAAACACCCTCCCAAGCTCCTGCTCCAACAAAATACTGCTTTACGTAGATGATGCGGTGATCCTAGCAACACACTCAGACCCTCTCCAACTCCAAAGCACGCTGCAAAGCACCTTCCTCCAAGCTGAAAAATGGTTCAGTAACCATCGACCAGTCCTGAACCTGAAAAAACAAAATCAATGCTGTTCGCACATCGGCAAAACAGTGCCAAGGACACTCTTCTCATCACCCCTAGCACACTCCTCCCACTTGAACAGGTAACAACATATAAGTACTTGGGCATCACTTTTGATGCAGGCTTTACATTCCACGGCCACCTAAAATCCTGTCCTCAGCCATGAACTCCAGGATCGGGCTCCTCTACCGCCACAAAGACTGCCTCCCAGAACCTGCCTTAAAATTGGCCATCACCTCATCTGTGCTGTCCTTGGCCGACTACGGCCTTCCAGTGTACACAGCGGCAGACCTGTCCGCCCTGATTAAAGTCCAGACCTCTATTAACAAAGCCTGTAGGCTCCTGACCGGCGCACACAGCAGAACTCACACTTGCCTGATTTACACTGCCACCAACATACTCACTCTTGAAGAACGACTGAAATACCACACCTGCCTTCTGGCAAAAAAAGCCCTATCGGGGTTATGCCCAGCAGGGGTCTCCGCATCCCTGCAACCAGCCGTCCGGCCGGTGCTAACCCGTAACTCCACCAAAGCCACCTTCCTAGTACCCAGGGCAAGGACCTCTCTCTGCCAAAGATCCTTCCATCATAAAGCCCCGACATGGTTTAACAACCTTCCTGAGGGAATATCAAAGATCCCCGGGATTGGACGGTTCAAAACAGCCCTCCGAAAACATATCATCGACAGCCGGTGCTGTAATTGCCTGTAGTGGAACACAACCCTGTCTCAAACAGCCCCCCAAGTCCTCTGGGTTCCATGGATGACTGGGCAACTGTAGCAACTGCAGCTGTAATAACTTGTGTGTATATAATAATTTGTGTGTATATAATGATCGTGTAACTCAACGTATGTATGTATCTCACCTGTATGTAACCTCTGTCTATAACTGCACTTATTGTTGTCTCCTTCACCCACATGACAAGGTACCTTTGTAAACGAGTCTCTGACTCAAAGGTTGTAAAACTGATTACTTCAATAAATAAATAAATAAACTCCTTAGCAACCCATGATGTAGACACAGGGACACAAGCGCCCATCCGACGGACAGTCTACCGGGTGTCTGAGACCATCCTAAAGAACATTAGGAGGGAAGTGGAGGAAATATTGGACTTAGGGATAATCCAGAAAACTCACAGTCTCTGAGCCATGAATGTGGTCCTCATCCCCAAGCTGGATGGGCCCACTTGCTTCTATGTGGACTATCATGGACTCAACACAGTCACAAAATCTGACACCCACCCAATGTCACAAACAGACAAGCTACTAGACAGGTTGGGTGGGGTGACATACCTTACCACAAATGACTTTACAAAAAAGATACTGGCAGGTGGAGCTAACTGCCAGAGCTAGAGAATGGTCAGGCTTCATCACTCCAGTAGGATTATTTGAATTCTGGGTAATGCCTTTTGGAATGAAGAATACCCCTGCCACATACCAAATGCTGGTCAACCAGGTGTTACAGGGTACTGAAGAGTACACAGTGGCTTATCCGGATGATATTGCCATCTTCAGTACCAGCTGGAAAGAACACCTGTCCCATCCAAAGGAAATGTTGGGCAGAATACAGGTGGCAGGGTTCACTGTAACGGCCAAAAAGTGCCAGGTGGTTATGGCAGAGGTGGCATACCTAGGCCATATAAAGAAGTAGGGGCAGCTCCTTCCCAACCAAGCAAAAAATGAAGCAACAGGGGTGTGGCCCACGTCTGAAACCTAAAAGCAAGTTAGGAGTTTCCTTGGGGCCGTGGGGTACTACTGAAAGTTTGTGCCCAATTACAGCACCCTGGTGGCTCCCCTATCTAGCTTGCTAAAGAAAAGACAGTCTAAAAAAGTAAACTGGGAGCTAGCCTGTGAGAGGGCCTTCACAAGGCTAAAAGCGGCACTGTGCAGTGCCCCATGCTGGCCAGCCCAGATTACACTAGGCAGTCTGTGGTACAGATGGATGCCTCAGATGTAGGGATTCGAGTGGTCCTCAGCAGGACATACCATCAGGGAAGAGACGGCCCAGTAATGTACCTGAGCAAGAAACTACTTCCCTGGGAGCAGGCATACTCCATGGTAGAAAAGGAATGCCTTGCACTAGTATAGGCCCTGAAGAGATTGGAGCTGTACCTCTATGGGAGGTGCTTCGAGGTACACCTCTGGTGTGGTTAAATGAGATGGGCAAAACAAATGGACACCTTCCCAGATGGAGTATTGCTCTGCAGGCCTATGACATGACCATTACACACAGGTCAGGGTGTGCCAACATGAACACAGATTGCCTATCTTGCCAATTAGAACAGTAACTGAATTATGGAAACCCTGTCATACAATGGGGTGTATTTTCACAGATTCAGTTTTAGGAGGTAGGGACATTGTGAGTTGGCCATGTCTGTCATATTTCTCTGTAATGTTTTTATGTCTAATGTCCAAATGGCCAGGACCTAAGGTCTGACAGAAAGATGTTCATTTCACTGCAAGGTACTTGGGAAGAATTGGTGTGTATTTCAGTGTCTTGACATCTCCCCTTTGCCTAGGACAAAGGCTTGCTTGGAGGTAAACAGGAGTTACATTTCAATAGGGGATTGGAATTTCCTGGTAGCTGTTAAAGAGGAAGATTCCACAAATGACAGGAGATAGACAGGCCATCTCCTCTGTTTTAAAACTTTGAATTCCAAAGAGAAAAGGTTTTCGAGTATGGGTTCTACAGGCACCCAGTCTAGGAAGCTATTGTTAAATTCTCTACCAAGTGCCACAGTCTATTTCCATTTTGATAGTGTCAGGATGGTAGTGTAGATCAAAGCCAGCCAGGGAGGTAGGACTGGAGAAAATCAAAATACTGGTAATTTTGGTTCTCTTGCAACATTGTAAAGAGCAAGAAATACTCCCTCCCCCTGCTGGTCTAGAGATGAACAGTTGGACCTGGGAATATTAAGACTTCTAGCCAATCGGAGGCCAGTTTTGCAGACTGCAGAAATGGCTATATAAGCCCTCTAAAACAGAGACTCTGGGCAGAAGTCAAATTTCCTCCCATATGCACAAAAGATGTATTTTCCATATTTAGGCAAACATATATGTTAAATATACAAAAAATGGCCCCTTTTTTATATATTTCAAATACTTTATATGAAATTGTAGGAAACATATGACGTATATATGAGACATGCATGGGCTATATATGGACCACATATAAAAATGCATTTTCCATATGTCACCCATTCACATAAAATATATTTGGCTTATATTTCCCTACTAGTTCATATATATAAAAAAGGGGCCAATTTTTGTAAATTTAAAATGCATGTTTGGCCATATATGGAAACTATATATTTTTTCTATATGTGCTGAGACACATGAAGACTGCCAAAAACACTGAACACCACTGCAAGAAAAGCTGGGACTCTGAGAAAAAGCAGAGCGAAAGAGAGACTTTGCAAAACTCATTTTTGGGACTCTGATTCTCTACAGAGAAGGTAGAAATTATTCAGTTAATTCACTAGTTCGTTTTGAATGTATTTTCCAAATTTTTTGTAGTAATTCTGTAACCAAATCTCTATGTATGTTAGTATGGTGCTTATTTATGTAATTAGTAAAAGCTCTTGCTTTAATTTTAACATACTACTGCCTGGGAATATTTTGTTGTGTGTGTGTGTGTGAGAGGGTTTTAGGATGGTTTATTTAATCTGTATCACACCTGTTTAGTGCTATGGTGCCCCACGCTACCGAAACTAGAATCCTGGAAGGGAATCTTGGACCCTACAGTAGGGTAAAAGTACACAGAGTCTCCGGAGAGGGTCTGAGGGGTCTGAATCAGGTTCCTTTTCCCCTGTGGGAGAAGACACAATCAGGGTTATGAGAGCAGCCCCAAAGAGCTCGTAACACCTGGGTTTTCTCCCCATTGCATCAACCAAAGAGGGTTCTCACCTGGCTACAGACTTAAGATTGTATTTTGCTGATACCCAGAGAGAAAAAGCCCTGGACCCTTGTAGTGAGTGTTCAGTTGTGAAATCAGTGAGCACACTAAAATGACATGAGGAGGGTATTTCCTGACCCCCATCATGGGTTGTACTTAGGGGAGGGCACTGTGAGCCCAGTGGACCCGCCCCCAGGAGTGGATTTTTGACAGAGGGCACTAAGTCCCACTACATGCATGTCTCCTACTGCTAGGTAGGAAGCAGCATACAAGGATACTCAGCCAGCATGTGGAGGGAGTGATGTGGTGGGATGTCAGATTCCCAGAGGAGTGTGTTGAAGTCATTCCTCCATGTCAGAAGATATATAAGGTTGAACAGGGAAAAAACTGGTTCTCTGATCAGAATCCAGCCTCCTTGCCCCACAAACATCACTAGGGTCCACATTAAGCAGGGTCCTCCTTCACCAATGTCCCAGGCCAGCCCTGGTTGCTGCTTCCATCTTCCGCTCTGGAGAGGACCCATAGGGGGGTATTAGGGATAGAAGCAGACCCAGGAACAGTAATGACCTCTCTGATATTCCAGTAAAGATAGCTTAGGATGTGGTACTCCCAGCCGGAGATGAATTACTAGATGAGGTCAGGTAGGAGCCAAAAAAAATGTAGTACTGATAGTCAGTTTTTCAGGCCCTGTACACACTGAGTAGTGTATTAAAAAATTGCAAATAAGTTTTTAAATCCATGTTGTAGCACAGTTGTTGGAAGGTCCACACTGCCCTATGACACCATGCTAACCTGAGTGAATTCCCATGTATGAGTGTAGCACCAGGGCAAAGCATTGCAGGTACTGCAATGCATGCTGGGATACTCATGACTGGGCATCGACGCGCACTGCTGTAAAATATGGCACTGGAATTGGGAGGTCATTGTGAGCTCAGGCATATGTGTGAGTTATGTTTTATTTGTTTTCAGTTGGTGAAAAATAGAGAATACTGGATGGGCAACTATGTACAACCAGTGTGTTCTGCCACAGGGTAGTAGTAGTAAAATATTTATTTACACAGGATACAAAAGAAGAAATTTACACCATTCGGGCTTTAAATACCCTCTTGTCAAGGTGCTTCTGTCTGATGTTTCTTATAAAACTTTAAGTTACACATAAACACAATTTAACATGAAAAACAAATACAAAAACATTAATAAATTATAAAAGTAGATGTTCATTTGCCCAAATCTGTTAACACATATACAAGTATAATCATCCACAAATACAGCTAAACAGCAAACCCACTGCTCATCTGTTACATGTACATCAAAAGCTTAACTCTTGAAGGGGGGCGTGGCCTAACCAGGCAGAAGATGGCAGCAGAATTCAGAATCTCTGCAGGAATGACTGCAATCTAATCTCATCCAGCCTTCACCAGACCTTTCTTTGATACCAACTCCTGTGACCATCCTGTAATCTTACTGCCTGACACAGTTTTTAAGTCATTTTTGATCCATCATCTACTTATATTCAATTATTCTACACTGTACTGCAACATACTAGGCCTCATCCTTCAGCATTATGACAGATCTCCAAGTACAGCAAAGCTCACTTGCTAGAGTGGAAGTAATGTTTTCTAAACTGATGGCTGAGATTAATGATCTAAAAACCTCCACCCAACAGAATGCGACCACTCTTGAAACTTTTAGCCAGAAAATTGCATTTAATGAGAAAGCAACGACCTATAACACCACTACTATTCATGACCTCCAGGCTACTGTCTGCAATCAAATTGAACTATTAAATCCCTAGTGCCAAAATTGATGATATTGAAAATCGTAATCGTCATAACAATTTACGATTTTTGGCTTCCCTAAAGGTGTAGAATTGGGAGACACACTCGCTTTTATTACCGTGCTGCTCAATGCTTAAACTGCCTCTGACCTAACATTAATCATTGGCGGTCTTACACACTCTGGGTCCCAGGCCAACATCAGACCAGTGACCAAGGCCTATCATTGCTCGCTTCTTGAACTATTCCCATACAGAATTAATACTGAAATGAGCCAGAGAAATGGGAAACTTCAGTGGCAGAGTTTAATATTTCCATCTACAGAGACTTTTCAAAGATTTAACCATCAGAAGGAAGGCCTACAATCCACTTAAAAAAATCCTCCACCAAAGAAGCATTAAATTTGGTCTACGTTACCCTGCGACACTACGCCTTTTCTCAGGCTCTTCCTTCAAGGATTCTGAAATCCCTGACACCTTAGCCAACTATCTAGAGGTCTCTCTCTGCAATCTCACCCTGAGAGGTTCAGCTGCAATTGGCAACCCAAACACAGCTTTGGTATCCGCACGGAGGGTTGACGACGAGGTACAGGAATGTGGAGAAAGTGTTGCAGAACTCGCAGCCCCAAGCAGCAGTGCCTCAACTGATTTGACCCCAAGGCAATTAACACGGCTGCAAGAGAAGCTTCTGTCGGGGCATTATTCTTCAAGACTTTCATGCTGTTCTAGCGAGGTTTCACCCCAAACACTCCAAGCTGCAGCCTCTCACCTTCAAATCAACCCCTCTGTTCCCTTGAGCAATAAGTTTGCTCTCTTGGAGGATGACATGCACTCCTCGCAGGAGGATCTTTCCCAGCAAATTTCAGATGAACATCCCTCTAATTTGGGCCCTGTTCCTCAGGGATGTATTGCTGCCAATACTTCATGGGCAGAAGTTGTTGCAAGTTCCCCCCTCAAATCTTTAGAGCCACCCAAAAAGAAACATAGGGCAAAGACCAAAAGCAAGAACATCAATAGTCACAATCCTGTTAATAAATTTAAGGTGTCATGAGCTTATATGGTCAGTAATATGGTCACAGTTGCTATGTCTTGGTAGGTTTTGCTTCCAGGATACTTAAAGGGAGTGCCAGTACACTTTTTCTGCCTAGCCTTGGCTCTACAGTCTATGCTACCTGGTTGCTTTTGCTCCCAGCGGGTGCAGAAAGCAAAGGCTGTACATCATGGCGCAATCAATTTACTTTTTGTTGCAGTGCTTAAACAAGCAGCTTAAAGGCCTTCAAGGGAACTTTGGTATATCAGCAATGCTTTTCTAACCCATTATTTTAGTGTTAGATCTTATACATTACCTCACTAAACAGGATCTCTGTATCTAGCCTTTTACTCTCCAATTTAGCAGTGTATCAGGTTTATAGTCTTTTGGCTGTTCAGTTGCATATCTTAAATCGGTATGCATCCTGATTATTGCATTTTCTTTTTTCATATGTGAATTATTATATATTACAAGGCAACTTACCCCTTCCCTCCCCTGATGACAGGTTCTTAAGTATTATTGGCAACTACATTTAATCTATCTCCTTCCCTACACTCCATTATTCTTACTACCTCCTGTTTACAATATGGAACTATCATTAACACTTAAAGAGGTAGGCTATGTTTGGTATACTGTTGCAAAGGATTGTCAATCTACATCTTCCTTATGCTCCTTATTTTACTCGAAGCCTACAGATACTATAGAAATCCACTGCTGTGTAGTCCCTCCTGTTTTGGGGCTCACTGGGCCTAGTCTTCTAGACCTAGTCACCCCATATAACACCTATTTAGGTGATTTTCGAGTAATCAGAGCTGATCTTTACTATGACTACCTCTTCTGTCTACAGTTATCACCAAAGCCTATATCTCTCCACAGAATCCCGATTTGCATTTGGCTCAGGGCGTAAGGGCTTAAATTGACCTTCCCTTTCTTCTTTCCCCCTCAATATTGTGTTCATTATGTACTTATTCTGTTGCACTGCAAAGTATACTCAGAGTCATTCTAATGTGGTAATGATCTACTTTTCCTTTTATATTTATTCATTTGCATTCCACCTGGCTCCCTGAATTCCTCGCTCTATGTCTAGGCTGTACTGGCATCTCATATATGGTTCTTTAATTTACTGCTATTTCGAATTGGTATATCTTGTACTATCACTACTAATGTTTATAAATAAGTTCTGGCATTTAGCTTTATCCTTATACCTTGTCCTGTTAGCTTACAATTAAGCTGAGGTTATTACTGGGATTAGACTTAGGTTTGGGCCGATATATATAACCGGTCTTCCCTGGTCTCCTCCCTACATCGACGCCCCAGAGTATGGTGAGAGAGTCTCTTAGCTAGTTGGCTGACTCATATCTCCTCACACCCATAAAATGTTTTCTTTGTTATTTAGCTTACTAGTATTGTTGTTGTTAATGACTTTCTTCCTTCCCCATCTCTATTCTAACTTTAATAAGATATCTGTGCTACTCATGTATCATACATCTCACTTTTTTTGGCTTGAATGTTCCTGCCACTCTCTGCATATACGTAAGCTCTCTATATTGTATTCTAATCATCCTCTGCCTCATTTATTTGTCCCTTCACACTCCAGCGATTATTCCCTTTCTTTAACACTAACAATATGAGTGACATGCTTTTATATACATGGAATGTGAAGGGACTTAATTCTCCTTGTAAGCGGAAGCAAATTCTTTCACATCTCAAAAACATAAAACACAAATTGCTTTCTTCAAGAAACAAAATTATTAGCAGAGATGTTCATAGACTTAAAAAAGATTGGGTCGGTCAGATCTACAAATCATCCTATACCTCAAAAAAAAAGAGGAGTTGCTATTCTTATTCATAAGAGTCTCAAAAGGTCCCTTGTAAACTCCGTTTCCGATACTGCTGGCAGATGGGTGATGGTCAAACTGAATACCAACTCTGGTCCTCTTCTGCTTGTTAATGTCTATGCACCCAACTCTGATTCCCTGGAGTTTTTTCATAATTTAGCTCAACAGATTCTATCCTTCAACACTGATAATACACCAGTTATTTTTGGAGGGGATCTTAACTTAGCTTTAGAAGCCAGCATTGACAGAAGTAGCCCCACTACAGAGGCCCACCCTAGGATTATTAAAGTCCTCTCATTACTAATGCAAGATGTTGGATTAGCTGATGTATGACACCTCCTTCACCCCTGTGATCGAGAATTTACTTTTTACTCCTTTCTCCATAAGACATACAGTAGAATTCACTACTGGTTAGCCTCTTCTGTTATAATGGAAAAAACTATTGATTCATCCATCTCTTCCATCATAATCTAGACCATTCCCCTGTCAAACTGCAACTATTGTGGGGCCCATTAGCACCTAAATCTTCTTACTGTCGGCTGGACCCTCTCCAGGATCCCAATTTCTTACCCATGATCAAAGCACAAATTCAGGACTTCCTTTTTCACAATACCCCAACCGAATCTTCTATGTCCTCTGTATGGGAAGTTCTTCAAGCTTCGATTCGAGGGAAAATTATCAGTTATGCTGCACATAGGAAAAGAGTAAGGGAACAACAGCTGGCTGACTTGGAAAAATCTCTTAAGGCTAAAGAGAATTTATACTTTTCTTCTAATAAGCACTGTCCTGATTCTCAACTTCATCTTGAAATTCTTCAACTAAGAGTTAAAATTAACAAATTAATTTCTCAAAGCCTCTCTCAGTATGCCTCTCTAGACCAATTATCTCATGTTACTCATAACCAACTCACTGTATATGACATATTGGCAGGATTACTTCAAGTACATGAACCTAGTTCTTCTAGACCCTAATTCTTAGGGATATTTAGCCCTCCTTATTTTGCTCTCAGATTAGGTTTTCTCGAAACTTTTGTGCATAGATTTCTCCTCTTTTTTCCCTTCTTCCTGTTTTCTCCCTCTCTCCTTCCCTTCTTCCTTGCTTTTTTCTCTCTTCTTTCTTTTCTTGCACACTTTTCTCTTATCTTCACCTCTCCATTACTGAACATTGTTCATATTACCACATTTATCACTTTTTGCAATTTACCGAATGCCTTGCCATAGCCTGCCCTAGCATGTATTTTGTACATGGTTGCTATTTCTGATCCTATAATACCCTATTGATTGTAACCCTTCTGCTCTCTACTTACATCCTGTCTAGGTTTGTGTTTTATTATCAGTACATTTATATAAGGCTTCTCCAATATGTTTACCCTAAATACTGTGTTTTGTTAAGTGATATTTTATACCTTACATGGAGGATAGTCTTCTATTGTATAAGATGTGTGCTTTCTTATATACTCGAATTTCAATAAGAAGATTAAGTTAAAAAAAAAGCTTAACTCTTGTTTCATGGTGGTCTTCAATGCTGTTACAGTTAAATCTTGTGTTTTCAGGTGTAGAGGTAAATTGTTCCATGTAGCAGCTGCCCTGTATTGAAACGTTATTTGTCCATAATTGTTTTGTATTTTCAGTATCACTATGTCTCTGGATCCCTTTTTCTTAGTGTGAAATTATGGTTTGGTCTAACCAAATTTGTCTAGGAGTCCAGAAGGTCTTTTATTTTTGTACATTCTATATGTAGATGTTGCACAGATCTTCTGGATTCAAGCATTATCCAGTTTAATCTTTCATACATGTAACAATGGTGTGTGTTAAAAGTGCATTTAAGTACAAACCTAGCTAATCTATTGTAGCAGGTGTCTAATTTATGTAATGCATGTTTGTTTGCATAGGTGTATGTACTGAGGGTTTTTGATTCCCTTTGACCTTGAGAGCGAAGCTCGAGAGGTCTGTGGGAATCAGAACCTCGAAGTGGCAGAACACACTGGTTATGCATAATGTTGCTCATCCTGTATTTTTTTATAATGTATAATATAATGTGAAATATGTGCATTTTGTTTTTTTCTCTTTCACAGTGAAACTGACTTGTACAGTCTCTAGAGGTTCTAGGATGCTGTTCTACCACAGAAGGGTACAATCACATTCCATGACCTTTAAACTGTGGTACAACAGCATTTTGAAAAGGATGGTCTTCTATATAGAACAATGCTCTACTATACACTATGGCCCACATTTTCAAATGAGATATATGGCACAAAGTAGAGATGCGCTGCCCACCTCAAATAATGTGCCAAAGCATGATATTCACAAGAAAGAGTTACGTTGCGCATATCCAGATGCGCCATCATGCAGAGATAATGTATGCAGTGCAAATAAAGGGGGCATTTCCATGAATATGCTGCACATCCCTATATTCAGCCAAAATGTGCGGCACATCTACCTCGCATCTCGGAAATGCGCTGTCCAAAGTTAGGCAGGGAAAAGGCATGCCTAAATCAGCCAGCCACCCACAGGCAGGCCACAGAACATGAGGCAGGCCATCCGGTGACAGCTCTCAGAGGTGCACCAGAACATGCTCCAGGCACCCACACACAGCTGTCATGCCAGGATGGATGTACCCAGAGCCACAGGTGCCATGTCATCACTGGCACCATCCAGGGAGCAACTTCCCCACTCCGCACCCTGGACGTAGATACCCATCAGCCACACACTAGTGCTGTCACGTGCCCCCCAGACACACCAGGTGAGCAGACAGTCACAATGCAGCAAATGTACTGGGAGTCATGGCCTACACCCATGTGGCCTGCAGGGTGCCACTTGGCAATGGCATGCATCCAGGGTGCTGTCTGGGGCAATGGTGCCAAGGTAGCTTGGTGGACAGGTGGCAGTCTGGCACAGGCCAGGGACTACTGATCTGTGGCACACACCTACAGTGGTACACCATAGGTGCACACAAGTGTGACACACCCACTTGGGTACCTGGTCACCCTCTGCACTCTGCCATTCCTTGCAGTCATCATCATGTTCCTCATATATGGGGGGTGTGGGACACTGCAGGTGACTGTACATTGCATATGGAGCTGGTGTATCACATGCATGTGGTACACTGATCAGACTGTGTCACCCTGTGCCCTCCCCTGTTGCATGTCCTGGTGGGCCCCTGTGGCCACTTTTCAGGTGGGCCCCCGTACCCCAGTCCAACCCTGTACATGGCTATGGGTAATAGCACTGTACCCAGGCCAATGCAGTCCACCCACCCACACACGAACAGTCCATCACACCTGCCTGATAGGCTGTAGTACCTCCTGTTCACCTTTGTAGAGTGGTGGGGTAGCCCTGCAAAGCTGGAACCAAGCATGCCCAGGGTATGCTAATGGCCTGAATATATTCCAGTAATGAGCTGCGAATGTGGGAGATGGGCTTGGAATATGCAATGAGGTCATTTTCATGTTTCAGCTGACTACTGCAACTTTGTGCACCGCGCAAGTGACTTTGCAGCACGCATTTCCCCATGCTCCACATAGGGCACATGTGTAACAGCATGGATTGTGTCCACACTGCTGTTAACATGGGTTAAGGCAACCATGTTTGCCTAGAACTATGTTCAAACTGCTGGCCCACTGGTACAGCTGTAGTGCTACTGCTTGCGATGCTGATGACCCAGATTCAGAAGCATGCCTGGGTGTCAGAGGGCCATCTGGGGGAGGAGGAGGATGGAGCCTTCTACAAACTGCTGTCCTCCAGGGGAGGGTGGGAAAAGTTCCTAGTGGTCTCCTGAACCCTGGTGGAGGCCAGGGGTCTGTCAGCCAGAGCTGGCATCTTCAGGAGGTGGGTCACCTGCTGTGCTGCACATCTCCCACTGTGCAGTCACGCATGTTCGGGATAGTCAACTAGACATGCGCAAGTGCATCTCATGGCGCATCTTCTGAATATCTCATTATTTTGGGCTGGTGCATTTCAGATGTGTGGCACAGGCACTTACATGATTTTGCAGGGGACTTTTGAATATGGGGCCCCAAATTATATTTGTGTCGCACAAGGTTAACTCAACCTGTGTAACAGCATGGATTTTGTCCGGACTGCTGTTAACATGGGTTAAGGTAGCCATGTTTGCCTAAAACCATGTTCAAACTGCTGGCCTACTGGTGCAGCTGTAGTGCTACTGCTTGCAATGCTGATGACCCAGGTTCAGAAGTGCACCTGAGTGTCAGAGGGTCATCTGGGAAAGAAGGATGGAGCTGGTGGTCTCCTGAACCCTGGTGGAGGCCAGGGATCTGGCAGCTGGAGCTGGCATCTTCAGGAGGCAGGGCAGACATCAGTGTACACTCCCCTGATGTCATTGCATGCACTGCCTCCAAGGGGAAGGAAAACAGAAAAGCTTGGGCTGTACAAGATGCCACCCATCTCATGTCACATGCCACAGGCTTCACACCGCTGACCTGTGGCACCCCCAGACACCAGATCCAGACATCCGCCGGGAGGAAGGGCCCTCTCCCAAAGGCCCCTCTCTGGGGGTGCGGGTAATCCAGAGAGGAACACTGGAGAAGATAAGTCCTGGAGGCAGTGGATGATGGGGTTGGGTGCGGGGATCTGGGGCAATGGGCCCAGTCCATAAAGGGAAAAAAAATAAAACTGTGTTCAAGCCTGCCCCCCAGCAGGGTTTGAGCATGGTTTTAAAGCATGATCATAGCATGTTTTTTACCATGCTACAATCTGAACGCAAACCTTTTAAACCGTTTTAACAGAGTTAAGCAATTTAAAAACCCTGCTGTGTACAGGGCCTCAAGCTACTGCAGTTTCAACATTATCAGTCTGCCTCTTAAAGAATAAGAGAATGGTAACTTTATTGTATACATATGTCCTAATAAATTTATTTCAAATATTCAACCTGTTTCAATGGACTGCATAATTCCTGGATGTAGGATTATCACCCTTAGATGAGACAAAAACCAGATAGTGAGCCCCCCAGACTCATCCCTAACCCAGACTGTTTTTATGCCTGTTAAATACATTTCTCCTCCATCAAAGCCATTTGTAACTTCAGAGAAGACTTTAACGGAGCAGTAAAAGAACATGCTTAAAATGCAGCGACTTTACACTTCTCAGAGTGACTGTTTTTACAAGCAAAGGTCTGTAACAGACATCAGAAATGTTTGTGACCAGGACATGCAGCCACAACTGTGAATGATTTGTTAGAATCTGATTTGAGAGTATGTCATGTGAGTGCTCAAAAACCCACACTACCTCTGTGCAAAACCAGATGACTGGATAAGAACACTGAAAACAGATTTTCCAGTCCAAAACTGGACAAATGGCAACCCTACGTGAATGACTTTCAGTCAAATAGAACTTACTACTGCCTGTTAATAGTGTTGTTTCTTTTTTATTTTACTATCTCTGTCAGTTATGTCCTTATGAAGGTATCTACCTAAAGAGTGTTCACCCTATATGTACAGTCAAGTCAGGCAGGATGCAGTGCTGAACTTTGCAGTATTTCTGCAGAATGCTGCAGTATGCTTCGGGTAACAGTGCAGTTCAATGGCAATCAAACCGTTTTGTCATACAGGAATTTGTGACATGTCTTTTACTGAGCTGTATCCTGGCTCACACTACTGTATAGGATACAGCATATAAAATTATACTGTTAGATAACTGCATAATGGTTCAAAACTTTCTTCTATGTATTCATATGGCCACCAATTACATTAACACATTAACATATTCTTCATTAATATTAGCATCCTCATAGGCCATATAAATGAAAAATAAATTCCAGGACCACTCATCATGGTTTTATTTTCCATAAGGCTGTTATTCCCACAACATGGTCCCCAACTAGGCCGGTCTCTCCGACCCAATATCACGACTTCTCTGGTGGGTCCTGCCACAGGGTCGTGGTCAGAGGTGCCCAGTCATCAGTGTGGGGCCTGTGAGAGACTTGGCCCTCACTGCACTGGAGTCATAGGTTTCTTTCCCTTAGTTTTTCTCCTCAGTGGAGCCCACATGTGTGCAATGACACAATGTGAGTACTTCACCTTTGCAAAGATGTCTCCAGCATCTGAACATGGGATCCCCTTCCCTGACTGTCTCACAAAACTGCTACCTAGATGTGCAGTCCCCCTCCCCAAGCCAGGAGAGCTATCCCATGGATGCTCAATCCTCCCTCCCTCCCTGGTCAGCCCTTGAGTGACCCAGGTCTGTTCCCGAATGCAGGCTGCTACCATGGTGGCAAGTAAGGTGTCCATCGCTCCAGCCCTCCACACCACCATGCCAGGCTTATCTATCATGATTAATCTAGCACTGGCAAAACAATAATGTAACTGGTAGCCATATGAATAAATAGCAGAAGGTGTTTTTGGTTTTAAAGTTTCACAAAGGTTTAAGGAGCTAAAAAGGCAGTTGCCCATAATTACCTCCTAAGTTTATGTATAGTAGTCCATATTACTTCCGTCATTCATGAATTTATCTAGGTTGTGTTAAAATTATCCTTTGATGTACTAATGATGACAAATTCTCGGAGATTGTTCCGTGGATCAATTACACATCCAGTAAAGAAAATTTACGTTTATCAGTTGTTGTTTAATTTGTAATGGATGATCTCTGGTATTTATTTGTGTGTCTCTGAAAGTCATACTAAGTTAATTTAATAAACACGGGTCCTGCACAATGTCATTCATGAGTAAAATGTCACCTCTCTTTCTACGGTCTTCTAAGAAGAAGAGAGTCAGCATATGTACTCTATCTTTGTATGGTAGTTCTTTGAATCCCATAATAATTTTGATTGTTTAACATTGAACTTTTTCAACTCCATATCTGATTCATATATGGACACCATTCCTGACTACCATATTCCAGCAGTGGTGTCACATATGAATGGTAAAGGGGCTAGATATATTTATTTTTATTGCTCCAAGAATCCTGTTGGCTTTGGATATTGTTGCTGTACAATGGTCCTTTTGATCAAAAGAATTATTTATAACACTGTTCAGATCTTTTTCTATCTCCCTGGCTTTTAATATGGTGTTACATAGAGAGTACTGGTGATGTGTCTGATTTTTTCCCAGCTGAGTGACACCATTTTGAACCATTATGAAGTCATTGAGTAGTCTCCTTTTTCTATATAGTACTGTTGTTTGGTTGGGTGACTGTTTCTCTGCACAAGATTTTAACTCCATAGAGGATACAGGTCATCCTGGTGACCTCTAGAAACTCTACCGTATAGGATGCCAAGTTGGCATACTGCACTGGTTGGAATGCTAGAAATATAAGCTACAGAGTAGAGCCCTGCTCAGTGTACACAGCCTAAAGTTGATGACTGGTGATAACCAGCTTAAGGGTTAGGATTCAGCATATGGGGTATAGGGAGCTCCTGGGCACATGTGCAAGAGAAGTACAGCTAAGTCAACTTTATATGAAAGGCTGAATGAATGAAAATAATAGAGATTGTCAGAGACCCTGTACAAAGGGGTTACTACTGATGGAAGAATGATAGGGTTAACATGCACTGCAGCAGCCAGGTGCCATTTGATTGGCATGCTGGGAAGTATGACGACTGGGGTGGAGTGGTTACCTGTGGAAACATGTGTACAGAAATGAACTGGCTGTGATTTAATGAATTGGGGCCCATGGGCCCACTGTGAGGAAGTGCACAAATGAACTTTGACATGATCCTCTAATAAAGAGTCAAATACTTGAAGCTAAGTTGTCCAGTGAATTTTGTTCAGCCACGCTGAGGTGCTCACATCCCAATGGTGTCCCATAACATGGGTGACTCAAATGGAGCAACTTATTTTGAGCGACTTAATTTGAATTTGAGCACCTGTGGGAACAGTGACTACCACTAAATGACGAGTGTCTCTAAATGGTGACTGTCACTAAATGGCGAGTGTGCCAGATCAGCAACTCACCAAAACAGCAAAGGGAAATAAACAGCAAGGGGAAAGTAACTGCACCCATTCCCAAGTACCTGCACCCATCCCAACAGTTCAGCAGTCTCAGAGTTTGTTATAATCAATGGTGGGGGGTATGGGGGGGCTTCAAGTTTTGGTGTTGCCTGATATGTTTACTGTTGTTTTTTGCCTGCTGTGTTGGGTGTCTCCGGCGCATCCTTGCAGCAGGTGGTGTTAATCAGGTGCAAAGGCATAGGAAATGAGAGTGCAAGGTGGTTTGGGCTACTTTCCAATTCCAGGTGTGAAGTTGTGCCTTAGATTACCGTGTTTTCCCTGTCCACTGCCATTTGCCCATTGTTTTGTTTTTTTGTTAGAGTCACTATTTTGATGCTCGTTCATTTGTTCTGGGGCTGTATTTGTGTTCGGCATTTTTCTATCGTGCATAAGGTTTTCGCTGTTTTGTACTTGTTAATATCACATAGAACCCATCCAACTACTCCAGCAGGCAGTCCAATCACCAGTACTATTGAGAACAAGGGGCTCCCAGTGAACATAGCACAGATACCCCTAGACACTGGAGTTCACTGGGCCATGCCTGCCCTAACCAAGGCAAGGATGCAGATCATTTGCCATACTACCAGTGAGGGGTTGCATTGTGTGGTCCTGTGCAGGATTTGAATATGGATTTGCAGCCTTTGGAAAGATTACACAGTGGATGTACTGGAGATACGTGATTGTGAATTTACATGGAGCTTAGCAAAGCAACTGGCAGGTTAGTGTGAGGTGGGATCAGATTTAGGTGATTGGACTGGAGGCTGAGACTGGTGTGGCCATGCATTAGAGAAGGCCTATCAAAAGGTTTTTATGGACTGTGAAAATTGCTTGAAAGGATGACACCAAATGCCAGACAGTGTCATGAGAAAGGCACAGAAACAAATCAGATATTACACGATGGTTAGTCACCCCACTATACATTAGCATATGAATGTGTCAGTGCTTTGGGATTTCTAGGGGGGAGTGATACTGGTGTTTGTGGTTCTAGCAAGCACTTGTGGGAACAAGTGAGAAAACTTGCAAATTTAAGGCCTGGTTTCAGAAAGTGTGGGCACTTAGGCATTGACCATTCATTGTGTTTTTCTGCAGCATCCCTGTATGGGAGCCAAGAAAACTGTCATTTATTGCGAGGCATGAGCGGAGGTAGGTTAGGTTTTCTCCATTTCCTTGATAAGTGTGGAAGTGTCCATTACACGGTGACAGGCTCCTGCTCACATGACATGCAAACCATTGCCCAACTCTACTGAACAGCATGTCTTGTAATACCTAATACATCCATGTGGTTGTGTCATCTCCACCACAAGTGATGCAAGCAGCAGAGAATGACAGTTCCAAACAAAGGTAATTGGTGCACAAATGAGGAGTGGAGCGCTGTAATGGGTGGCCAGCCCAGAAACAATAGCACAGTTCCAAGTAAACAGCACTTTTTATACAATAAATTAAATCCATGGCAAGTAAATGTTCAAAGCAAAGTTGCTTATTTTATTATCACCAAAGTAGTGAACCCCCAGTGCCTTGGAAGGCACACTGCCAAGGCGCTAGGGGTTCACTACCTTGGTGATAATAAAATAAGCAACTTTGCTTTGAACATTTACTTGCTATGGATTTAATTGCCATATAGTAAGCACTGTTTACTTGGAAAGTAACAGAATGATGCAAGCATCCTGTATATTCTTGGGCCCTGAGATGTGGGAGACAAGGAATTCAGCTGGTATGGCTACACACTGCTTGCCATGACAAAGTAATGAACAGTATTTACATCAACTGGAATTTACCCACTGTGGACACTGAGCCACAGGTTGATAGTCCCCCTGTCATTAGGGGACCCCCAGCGAGAAGATAGTGCAGCTTCCCAAGGAAGATCATCATTCACCATTCAGCACTGACACAGTACTACTCAACCCTCAGACAGAGGAACTACAGCAGGAATTTGCCAGTCATGATGTTCAACTTGAGGTAATCTCTACAAAAGACTGCCACCAGAGAAGCCAGCCCCAAGGAACTCTGGACCCATGGAAAGAATAGATGTTGACACTGAGGCTGTGGGAGCCTGTGATATGAACATTTTGACACTAAGTCAAAGTACAGGGAGATACTGCAATTCATCTTTGAGTGGTGGAATGTGAGACACAGTCTGAGGATGCACACTAGAGATGCCACACGTCTCAGAAGCAATCTGAACATTAGCAGGATGGTGGGTTTGTCATGAAGCCACACTCGAGGAACTATCACAGCCCAGAGAACAAATGGCCAGGACAATGCTCTGGACTAAAGACATTTCTGCCTCAGTGCTTTGCCTGACACATCAGTGACTGGGTTGAACTTCACTCTCGAACCTGTTCATCCCATAGGTGCAGTTGTGTTTTGTTTCAATATAAATAATAGACTCTTGCTGGGCACTTTCCTTGCAGGGCAAAGTTGCTAAAAACAGAAATAGTGTGCTTTGTCATGTTTGCTGGCTGGAAAAAATATGGCAAAACAAATGTTGCTGTGCATATGTTTCTCTCTCCCTAGGTGAAACAAAGCAGCTGAGAGCCAAACCACCAGCAAGAAAAGTGCTGGAGTCCCTAAACAATCCTATGCTGAATAATAGACCTTTAGGGTAAGGACTACCCCTGCAGTGACTCTAGTAGGGAACTGTCTCCACAAACCTTTAATATGGACAGCCCTTGTTTGTATATTATATTGTCATATATTTTTGTAATGTATATTGTGTGTAACTAAGCACAATCCTGTGATAAATGTGTAAAGAGCTATATTCTTCAAAACATTAGACTCCCTCTTTTTCTGAGTGAGGGGGGCCATTAAATGTGGGAGAGGATCCAGGATGGCAGTGCAGGGTGAAAATAAGCAGGTAGTGACCCCAAATAGAAGGACCCCTCAGGGGAAAAAAGCATTTCCCAACTGAGGATCTGACCATGTGGGAAGCCTGGACTTTACCTACCTGCCAAAAAGGTAAGAGAGGAACAGGTTGGCCAGATACCGACCATCCAGTGCAGTAAGACCTATGGCAAGGCATCTAGGATGTTAAGGTATATAGTGAGGGGTTTTGAGAGTAAGAGAGGGGAGGTGATACTGCTACTATACAGATCACTGGTGAGGCCGCACTTGGAGTCCTGTGCCTAGTTTTAGAGTTCTCACCTGAGAAAGGACCTTGATAGGCTGGAGTCAGTGCAACAGAGGGTCACAAAAATGATCCAGGGCCAGCAAGTCAGTTCATATGAGGAACAACTGAAAGCCCTGAATATGCACTCACTGGAGGCCAGACAATGCGAGTGACATGAAAGAGATGTATAAGTTCCTAAGGGTTATAAATAGGGTAAATTGTGAGGTTCTGTTTGTTAGAAATAGAGAGGAAGCCATGAGGGGCATGAGTGGAGATTGGTGGGAGGTAAATTCAGAAAGGATATGAGGAAGTGAAGAATAGTGGAGTCTTGGAACAGACTGCCTGTGGAAGTCATGGAGGAGAGGCACTTAAATTAGTTCAAACATGGCTGAGACAAGACCAAGGAACTCATAGTCCCACCTGAGGGAACCAGGAAGTAGGAG
The DNA here is from genome assembly GCA_016271365.2 of Neoceratodus forsteri. NCBI lineage: Eukaryota > Metazoa > Chordata > Ceratodontiformes > Ceratodontidae > Neoceratodus > Neoceratodus forsteri. The sequence continues at coordinate 504,938,617 of CM057455.1, forward strand.
GAAGCAGAAGGGAGGACAGGGAGTGAATAACTCACTGCAGCACTAGGTTAGGGGGGAAGTTAATAAGAAATATGGGCATACTAGATGTGCTGCTGGTCTCCTTCTGCCCTTAGATTCTGTTTCTGTGGATATCGGTGGTACCCAGAGCAGTCCATCATGTAGACCTGGACTGGTTGGGAGGGATGGGTAGTGTTCCAATTTGCCTGGCAATTAGGCGCCAGAAGAGAGGGATGCAGTCTCTGTGTGTGTGGAGAGCAGCACTGTGCCCACTGGTGGGGGGATTGCTCCTTGTAGTTCAGGATAGTGCTGTTTTTTTGGCGTGACACCACAGGCGCCCACACTGGTTGATGGGTGAATGGTGGAGTAGCTAATCCCCTTGTGTGGTGCCACCAAAGGTGTTGGCAAGGGGCCAGCTGAGATACCTGAGGCATAGGTGTCAGGTGAGACAGTTACTGGGTGCTGGAGTGTTAAAGGTACTCCTGTGTCCTTGGCTGGGGTGGGCACTCACCTTGCCTTCCAAGTGGCTAGCCCCTTGGGTATGCTCCCACATGGAAGCATGGCTGTCAGTCACTTACAGAGCCTAAGAGTTGCAAGAGGTTTAGGACACGTCACTACAGCAAGGGCATCATGATGTCATCAAAGGAGCTCCTGGAGGCTACCAGGGAGGGACTAGGCACCTGGGACATATCAGATGCCACGTAGACTAATGGGTGAGGATTGGGGATTTGCCCATAGGATGGGAATTAAGGGGGACCACCTGTAGGGTGTGGAAACCCCAGCGGCAATCTTCTCAAAGGAGGCTTCCCAATGGCTTTTGACCCTGAGGCAGATTCCCCTGCAGATCATTGCAGGATGCCCTGGTGGAGGGATAACCCCAGAGACCTGTCTGCATATAACCATCAAGCATCGAAGAGAGAGAGGTAAAACAGATCCTGTACTGAGACAGCAGAAACAAGGTAGGAGACCCATCTCTGGGATGTGTGAACAGGAGGGAGAGAGAGAGAGAGAGAATCCCTGAGTGAGAGGGGCACCATGGCCTGCACCACTGTAACAGAACCCCAGAAAGGTGGGCCATAGAGTGCGCTGGGTGACACAATAAGCTACAGCATGGGTGATACCCAGTAAGGCAAGCTGGCATCATTAGTGAACAAGCACCCAGGAGTATGGTGAGGGGGAAGAATCAACCCTGATGGACTCCTTTGATCAAGTGTTCATCCTGTATGTGTAGAAACCCATGTCAGCATAGCTGTGTAAAGTGAAATACATGAAATGTAAGTTACAGAGCAATGCCCTACTCAGCGATATACAGACCAAGGTTTAGGACCAGTGTTAGCCAGCTTTAATGTTAGGAGTCAGCATGTTAGAGAGAGGGAACCCCCTAGGCACATGTACCTGAGAAGATGGATAGGCTGTCCATATGCACCAGGCTGGATGAATGAAATTGATAGACAGTGTCTGAGACCCTGTACAGAGGAATAAAACTGTTGGGAGCACAGTAGAATTAAAATGTGCTGCATGTAAAGGGAGCTTTCTGTTCTGCACCCCTCACACATCAACCTACTTTGTGGTTGGCCTGGGTTCTTTTGGGTGCAGTACACAAGCAGAACACCAGGCTGACCATAAGATAGTTCAGTGTGCAAGGGGTGCTGGGTGCCCACGACATAAAAGACCCCCCCCTTACATGAGGAGGCACCACTGGGATCCTCCCACACCTCACACAAATACCCTCCAAAAACGTAGTCTCAAAAAGCAGAATGATTGTCCCACAGAATTGCCCTGGAGTATTTGGCAAAGACAAAATTGTGCTTCAAGACTTAGAAGATTGGTGTAGAGGGGAGCAGTTGGATTGTAACAAAGCCTTCTTAGTGACCGGCATTTCAGAGAGGTTTGAAAGATCCAAAATTGTTGATGAACTGTTGGCATTGGAATGTTTTGACAATTTAAAGGTTCAAGGACTGAGGTATGACCGTAATTTTAAAAGTGTAAGCACTTTGATCGAAAGTTATACTGAAACTGATGTTGCCAAGCTGTCCACCACTTTCTCCCTGACTAGGGATAGGTCCACCTGGACCATAGTGACTCATAACCATGGCAAGAAAATGCCCAAGGGTCCCTCGGATGTAGATGATTTTAAAATGAAATTTTAAATGTGGTTGAAGTTGGAGGGGAAGACTACTCAAGAAGTACAAGAACTATATAAACTTGACAGTGTCACCCCGCCTGAGCAACCCCCAGCTTGGTTTGTTGCTTGGGCACCAGGGGGAGGAACAGAATCCTACCCGAGGCAAAAAACCTTCTCCAGGAGCAAACCAGTATCACCATGGGAAGATGATTTTGAAACATGGATGGGTCAAGCCATACCTATGGTGCAAGATCCCCAGTGTCCTGAAGCCAAAAAGAGATGTTGGCTGTGGAAGAGTTTGAAAGGACCTGCTATGGCTGCCATTGGAGCTTTGCAAGCTGCCCACCCTGATGTTACTACTCAGATGTACCTCAATACCTGGAAGGTATGTTCGGAAGTACTGACAGTGGCACATGTATTCTGAGAAATCTGCAAGGGACAGTGCAATGAGAAGCTGAAAAGCTGTCCGAATACTTGATAAGTCTCAAGTAGTTCATACAGAGAGACTACCATAAGGGAGCAGCGACTGCCCAAGACATGAATAAGCTGCTTTTGGAACAAGTCCTAGATGGAGCTGGACACTCAGAAATGCTTCTGATGAAATTGCGATTGGAGGAATGACTGAGTAATTCCCCTTTCTATGGTGAACTGGTGCATGAAGTCCAAAAGAAAGAGGACAGAGCTGCACAGCAAGGCCCAATGGCAGCACCTCTGAGGAAAATAGAGACTCCTCTAAGCAACGACTCACAACAGTGCAACTGAGGATTTGAAGAGACAAGTAAAAGAAATGACTGAACAGGTGGCCATGCTAAGGGCTTCCAGAAAACTAATACAGCAAAAGACAGTTCCATCCTCGGAGTGTTGGAGATACTACACTGGCCAAATGTCTGCCCTGCCAGAAACTGAGAAGGTAAATACTGCTGTGATTGAAAGGCTTTCTGCTACCGCTGTGGTGAGGATGGACACCGAAAGACATACTGTGAAAAAGCCTGAGAATTCTGCCTTGGTACTACAAAAGTTGTTGAAAGAGAAGTATATGTCTGAGAAAGGCCAGCAGAACCCAGTGAAGGAACACACTGGGGTTCCAGATCAAACATACTTCATGAAACAGATGCAGTCTGTTAATGTTACTAGCTCCAGTATCCCCCAGGACTGATAGGACCATCTGGGCAAGCAGTCAATACAAGCCCCTTCATGGCAGACCAGGTCTTAGAAGCACTAAACAAATTAAAAGAGGATAAAGCCTTGGGACCAGATAAAATACATCCCAGGATCCTGACAGAACTGGGAAAGGAACTAGTGGCACCCCTGGCAGCCCTACTTACTAAATCACTTATGAAGAGTGAGGTTCCTGAAGGCTAGAAGAGGGCACTGGTGATCTTGCGCCATAAATCTGGGAACAGGGAAGTGGCAGAAAACTACTGCCCAGTGAGTCTATCTTCAGTCATAGGAAAATTAAAGGAATCCTTACTAAAGCAAGGAATATTAGCATTCCTGGAATCCAGCACTCAGCAGGATCAAAAATAACACGGGTTCATGACAGGGAGGTCTTACCAAACAAACTTGGTAGAGTTGTTTGACTGGGTTACAAAGGTGGTTGATAATGGGGTGTAGTAGATATGGCTTGCCTGGACTTTATCAAGAGCTTCTACTCTGTTCCATACAGAATGCTGATAAAGAAGCTAGACTGCATGGGGGTGAAACAGGAGGTGGTAAACTTGGTGAAAAATTGGCTGCACAGCAGAACACAATGAGTGCAGATTAATGGCACATTATCAAAAATGGGGGAGGTAACCAGTGGGGTACCCCAGGGCTAGGTATTAGGGACTCTGCTATTCAATGTATTCATAGCTGACTTTGCAAATGGGCTCGAAGGGAAGGTGCATCTGTTCGTGGATGACACCAAGATTTGCAACAGGGTGGACTCTTGGAAGGAGTTAAGAAAATGGAATCAGACCTAAAGAAGCTGGAGAAGTGGTACAAAGCTTTGCAGCTGAAATTCAACACCAAAAATTGCAAAATCATGCACCTAGGAAGAAGCAATCCAAAAAGGGAGCACTACTTGGGAGGAGAAAGACTAACTGCAAACAGTCAAGAACAAGACCTGAGGATCATGATATCAGATGACTTGAAAGTGGGTAGGCAGTGCGATAAGGTGGCACTAAAAGCTAGTGGCATGCTGGGATGCATTGTTAGGGGAATCACAAGCAGAAGGAGGAAGGTGATAGTTCCACTGTACAAGGCACTTGTCTGCCCCCACATTGAATACTGTGTGCAGTTTTGGAGACCACACCTTAGGAAAGACATTGACAGGATGGAGACAGTGCAATGCAGTGTGAGAAAAATGATACAGGGGTTACACCAAATGACATATAAAAAATAAGTTGAAGGAGGTAAACATGTACTTTCTAGAGCAGAGGAGAGAGAGGGGAGACATGATCAAGACCTTCAACTCAAGTACATCAAGGGTATAAATAAGGTGCAGACGCAGGAACTATTTCTTGTCAATGGAGGCAGTAGAACAAGGGGACATGACCGGAGACTGAAAGGGGGAATATTTGGGATCAATAGTAGGAAGTTCTTCATGGATAGAGTGGTGGATGCTTGGAACAGCCTGCGACCAGAGACTATGAGAGGAAAAATGATAGAAGAATTCAAGAGAGCTTGGGATAGACACAAGGGTATCATTCACCAGGAAGCAAATTGGGGGAGTAGACAGTACAAACCTTGGACAGACTAGATGGACCTAGCGGTCCCCTTCTACTGTTGTCTTCTATGTTTCCATGTTTCTATCTGCCAGAGTCCTAGCCAAGATTGAGCGGGTGGACCGCACCATGTTACTAGATAGTAGTGTCTAAATAACCATTGTGTTTGAACACTGGTACCAGAAGCATTTGAGTCACATGCCATTACAGCCACTGGAAGGACTAGCTGTCTGGGGCATAAGCAACTGGCTTTACCTGTATCGGGGGCACATTGTTATTCAAATTCGAATTCCCCTGAAGTGTTGCCGGGGTCCAGGCCCCGATGGAAACTCTTGCCTTGGTGTGCCCCAGTACTGGAATGAAAAATGAGACATCAGTATTGGTTGGTACCAATACTAACTTGTTTCAGCAATTGACTCAACTATACTGGGAGATGGAGGGTCTACAGTCCATATACAGCTTATAGATACACTATTGGATTCAAAGTGTCTATATGAAAGGGCCCACTTCTGGTAAGTCAGAGACTGAAGATGAATGAGTGGGAGTGATTTGCACAAGAGATGCCCGACCTTTGATTCTACCTCCAGTTGCTGAGTGCAAAATGATGAGTTAAATGGTATTTGAGTCTCTTGCCAGAAGCCCTGCTTACATTGTGGATATGCCTTCCAATGGCAAGCAACCAAATAGCATGCTAGTCCATAGAAGGGTGGTGCCAGCCCCTTGTACATCTTTCAAAGTTCAGAAGATTAATGTTCTGTTGAGGAATGAGACTGACAAAAAAGTGACTATTCAGAAAGGATGGACCCTAGCCCATGTCTACCAAGCAGAGATGGTATGAGATAAAGTTCCGAACCAAGTCACCAGTAAAAGGCTTGATCCTAACTTGTTCAATTTAGGAGACTCACCAATACCCGAATCTTCGTTTTCATTTCATTTAATTTCATTTCATTTATTTTATAGAGAAAAAATCTGTGAGCAAAGAATTCCCATTTTCACAGATGTCCAGTCTGGAATCTTACAAGTGACAGCTTTCAAGTACTTCAAAGGAATCAACAAAGTCCAGGAAGGTAGCATCTTTCAGAAAAAAAGAGATGTGCAAGAACAAGGGGGCACAATTTGAAGATAGAGGGGGGACGACTCAGGGGCAATGTGAGGAAGTATTTTTCCATGGAGAGGGTGGTAGATGCATGGAATGGCCTTCCTGAGGAGGTCGTGGGGTCAAAAACAGTGGGGGGATTTCAGAATGCATGGGACAGACATGAGACAATTCTAGTGGGAGGTAGGAGGAAGTAGGCACTTCTTGTTGGGGGGTAGGAAGAAATAGGCTATTGGATAACTAGGATCTGCAGCTTATCCAGTAGGTAGGGAAATGGGCAGAGTAGGTGGACCAAGCAGTCATTATCTGTCGTCAAAGTTTATGTTTCTATTTAACTGTGACAGAAGGTTTTTTTTTTATGAATTCTTTGTTAACCTGGTAAGGCCCACTAACCACAACTGCCTGTTTTCAGGGGCGACCCGGGAGCTCTAAGCTAGGTAAGTGACTTGCTCAGAGTCACACAGTATGCAAGTGGAGGTTGGGGGACTCATACCCAGATCTGCTGAATCAAGCTCATTACTCTCGCCTCTAGGCTGTACTGCCAGGCCATTAGCCAAGACAGCAAATGTCTTTTCCAGCAGTGTGCTTGATGTGGTATGTACTCAAGGGGAAGAGCATCATATAAGACTGACAGAGAACAGACCATTTCGAGAAAGGTCCTGACGCCTAGCTCCAGCAGATATGGAAGATGTTTGCAAACACTTACAAGAGTTACTAGCCGCTGGTATCATATCCAAATCCAGAAGCCTTTGTGCATCCCCCATTGTGGTAGCCCACAAGAAAAATGGGTCTGTTTGTTTGTGTATTGACTACTGGACTTTAAACAAGCGTACTATAACAGACCAGTACACTGTACCGCATGTGGAGGATGCTCTTGCCTGCCTCAACAGCAGTAGATGGTTTTCCGTCCTGGATCTACAAGTGGGTATTATCAGATTCCCATGGCTGAAGAGGACAAAGAGAAAACAACTTTCATTTGTCTCCTGGGATTTTATCACTTTAAATGGATGCCACAACGTATCTTGAGGGCACTGGCCACTTTCCAGAGGTTGATGGAAAAAGCTGTGGGAGACATGAATCTGTGGCAAGTAATAGTCTATTTGGATGACCTGATGTTTTCAGATGCACTCTACAGGAACACGAAGAATGTTCGATGAAGGTTCTGGACAGACTCAAAGAATTTGGACTCAAAGTGTCAATCGATAAATGTCAATTCTGTCACCTCTCTGTAAAACATGTTGGGCACATTGTTTCAACAGAAGGAGTCCAAACCGACGCTGACAAAGTCAAGGCCCTCACTGCCTGGCCTAGGCCCCATAAACTGAAAACATTGCAGTCCTTTCTTGGCTTCTGCAGTTATTACCGGAGATTTGTCCAGGATTTTTCTGAGGTGGTCTGACTGCTTATGAATTTAATGCAGGGGTACCCCCCTCCAAATTACAAGAAGCAGAAGGCGAAATAAATGCCCCAAAAGATCTTCTACAAAGTTAGTGAACCATTCAGAGGCCAATGGGATCCCGACTGTGAAAATGCATTAAGGGAAACAATTAATTAAATAATTAAGAGACTTACTGTAGCTCCTGTGTTGTCATTTTCGGATCCCGCCAAACACTATTTCTTACTATTTCTTACACGTGGACGCCAGCATGGATGGGCTGGGAGCCATCCTATATCAAGCGTACCCTGAGGGGAATGAGACCAGTTGCATTCGTAAGTCAAAGCCTGACACCCAGCAGAAAGAACTACCCAGTACACAAGCTGGAGTGTTTAGCTTTAAAACGGGCCATTCCAGATCAGTTTCATAATTACCTTTATGGGGCAAAATTTACAATAAGAACTGACAACAATCCTCTTACCTGCGTCAACACCACTTTGAAGTTGGATGCAGCAGGTTACCATTGGTTGTCTGCCGTTTCCACGTATGACTTCATCCTAGAGCATCAGTAGGGCTTGAACAATACGGATGCAGATGCCCTGTCATGCCAACCCCACCCTCCAGAGGGGAGCCAGTGGACTCATATGACCCCTGCAACTGTGAAAGCTGTATGAACAAAAAATGTGGCTGCAGGTAGCGAGACGTCTGTTTGTCACACCAGGGCCATTGATGCGATGGGAGCCCACCTTAATGCTATACCAGAAGCCTACTACAACTTCAAGGGCTTGGACTTCAGTCATTTGCCCCAGCCAAAACAGCGAGGACAAAGATGGTCACAGCAGCAAGATTATAGAATAAGACAGATAATTTCGACTTTAGAAAAAGGAGAAGGTACAGATAAAGTGTCAAATGATTATCTCGATGTTCTATTTTGTTGCGAGAGTGGAACAAGTTGTCCTTGAAGGATGGACTGCTTTTCCAAACTGTACAGGACCCGAAAACAATGTTCCCCTGTAACCAGTTGGTACTATAATGTTTGAGATGGAACATCACTGCAAGAATTGTGCCAGGTGTATCCAAAGAAAGACTTTGCCCCGGAAAACAGCACCACTTATGAAAATTAAAACCAGTGAACCTATGGAACTGGTATGTATAGAGTTTTGTGTTACTGGAACCAGACAGCAAAGGCTATAGCCACATTCTAGTCATCACTGACCACTGTACAAGGTATGTACAGGCGGTTCCACCATGCTGCATTGACATGAAATTTACCGATCAGCATTACAGCGACGGCACAATGTCGACAGTCAGCATTGTGTCATCAGGAGCAGAAGGTGTTTTCAAAGCCCCACACACCCCCATGTGGGGGCTCTGCCCCCTGCACCCCGCACATTTTAGTTTATCAACTCTGAGTTGGAGCTGTTTTGGGGAGGGGGAAAAATCACAGTAGATGGCAGTGTTGGCAATATCGCGGACCATTACAACGAATTGCAGATTTTGTTGCTGTAATGGTCTTTATGGTATTGCTGACGCTGTGTGAACGGTATACTTGTATGGGCTACACAACAACAACAAAAATCAGACAGACCAGACTGTTGTGAAGAAACTCGAGGAGTTTGTAACTCATTACGGTATACCCCAGTGTATTCACTCCGACCAGGGGCCTGACTTTCAGAGCTGCCTAGTGAAATAATTTCTTGCTGCACATGGCATACAGCAGTCACACACCACACCCTACCATCTGCAAGGGGACCCACAATTGGAAAGGTTTAATTGTAACTTCTTAGACATGTTGGGTCATTTTTACTACTGAATCTCAAACTACACAATCTCAATACCCACCAGCTCGAGACCAACATCCAGACATTGCAGTAACCCAACGGTGTAACATCCTGACAATGGTAAATCCGACAGTGGACTAATGCAGGGTTTCTTGTCTATTGGGAGGCTTTGTGCCCGCACCTCATAAAATAATGATTACCAACTCTGAGTCCTGGCAAACTTCACTGTCATGTTTACCATCATTTATTTGTTTAAACATTTTACCAGGAAGGTACACTGAGCAGAGTACTGCTCAATTCCAGGTGTGTCCTGGGGGAGGGTGACAGTGGGGATACAAATATTCAATATACAATCAATACGAACATACAAAATTTGCCAGCAGATAAAGGCCTAGAGGTCTAGCAAGTCTGCTCGAATGTGCAGCTAGCACCCCTTATTCTGCAGCTGCCCCTCCCTTCCACCCTTCCCCTTCATTGACCCTTCCCCTTGATCTGTCCCATCCCCAAGACTATAACACAAGGAACAGAATAAATCAATCGGTACATGCACAATTAGTGCAAGTGATAAAGAGACAGGGTAAGCAATATTCAGTCAGATCCAGCAATAAGATAGTGGACTAGTCATTTGAACAGAACAGAGTCAGCAGAGTTCGGCATGCCCTTATTAACCAGATGTCATTGGGATGTTATACCATCAGGATAGTGCAGCGTCAGGATGTTGGTCTCGAGCTGGTGGATGTTGAGATTGTGAGTTTTGGTATCCTGTAGTGATGCCATTGAGTATGCTGGACCCAGAACAGGAAAGCAATTGGAGCCAGCACATCACCAAGATGGTGCATGCCTACAATTGTACCTGAAACACTGCTACAGATGCTTCTTTGTACCTGTTAATGTTTAGCCAAGAACCCCATTTATCAATTGACCTAGCTTTCCGAGTATCCGTGGATGGAGCCTCAAAAGAGTCTTACCTTGAATACATGAAGCACCTTAAAAAGCAACTACAAGAAGCCCATCAGTTGGCTGCAGAAGCTGCTAGAAAAGTTAGTGCTGGTAATAAATTTTGGTATGACCAGAAAGTGCATCACTATGTTTTGCAAGTTGGAAACAGAGTTCTCCTCAAAAATCTTGGCCTCCTTGGAAAGATAGTGGATCACTGGTCTTCTGAACCTTATGTTGTCCTTGAAAAGTTAACTGATTTACCTGTTTACTGCATCTATTAAGAACATGGCTGAGGGATTGTTCAAGCTATTCGCCATAACCACCTTATGCCAATTGATCAGCTCAAGCCCATTTCAGAGTCTGCAACAGAGCCTGGGCCGAGACCTGCCAGAACCAGATATTGTGACAAAGCCAATGAAAAGATGGCACTGACATCTCATGATAACCCTGTGTGCAGTGACCCGATTCCACCATCTGCCAACATGGGCAGTTCCAACATTGAGGAGGACAAGGAAATGTATTGGTATCAACCTTCTACAGGTGTATCCCATGCCTCAATGACCCCTAGGGATTGGCCACAAGTAGGTTGTAAAGAGACAGACTCCTTGTACTGTTTAAACCCTAATGCAGGAACATTGACATCAAGTGCACCTTTAGCTGGAGGTCAAGAAGCACCTTTTGCGGACATGGATGTAGAAGCATTAGTGGAGGGCTTTTCAACAAAGACTGATAGGACATGTGCTATTCCAGACCAGGCCTCTGTGCTGGACACTGTGCTGGAAGACGGCAGCACACACCCTATTCTTATGGAAGATGCAGGAAGATCAGGAGCTTAAAGGGCACAGAGACAGTAAGTAACTAGGGAGAATAAAAAAAAAGAAGAAATAAATAAAAAATAAACAGAGGAAAGAGTAAGTAGTTCAAACAACAGTTAAGGGGCCAAAAATAAGACCTGATGGGAGTGGTGCAGTGCAGTGGCTGTGGAGCCGCAGTCTTCCGGGAGACATTCTGGAGGATGCGGTGTTGTGCCATCTGCAGGCACCTTTCTGGGCTGAGGGCAGAGGTTGCTCATCTCCAGGCAGAGTTGGCCAGGATTTGGGGGAACTCCTCTCCCACCCAGGGACCACCAGGGCAACTGCCTTTGCCTCAGAGGTTGCCAAGAAAGAGGAGTGGTTGGACCATGGTGGGCTCAGGGAAGGTGAGGGTGGTGGAACAGAGGTGCATCCCTCCAGTTGTACCTCTCCACAATTCACATGCCGTTCTGGCAAAGTGTCGTTCCTCTATGGTGGCTCCTGCCGTGGAGACCAAGGAGGATGCTGGGAACCTCCACAAAGAAGGCCCACAGGAGGGTGGCATGGGATCCCACAGGGGAAGGAAACAACTCCTGGTGGAAGACTCCATTGTTGGGGGGGTAGAACTGGGGTAGGAAGGGGAGAGGGAGGTAAAGTGCCTGCCTGGTGCCATGGCTTGGAGGGACAGGGAGCGAATCCTCAAGATCGCTGGAGCAGCTGCACTGGGGAGGGAGCTGGATGTCATTGTCCACCTAGAGACAAATGACTTGGCTGAGAAAGGGATCAGAGCAGTGCAGGAAGAGTTTGTGGAGTTGGGAAGGGCCTTGAACAAATGGGACACACATTAACCTTCTTGGAGTGCTGCTGTCTGTGCTTCATGGGAGAGATAGGTTGTTCACACCATGGGATTCAATCAGTGGTTGAAAACTGGTGCAGAGCTCAGGAATTGGGCTTCATTGGGGACTGGGGGTCCACCTGGAGTGATGCAGGCCTATACTGGCATGATGGTCTGCATCTGTCCAGGAGGGGAACCAAGATCCTAGGTGACAGGTTTAAATGCTTCATTGGCAAGCATTTAAACTAGCCAGGGAGGAGGCACTGGAAAGGAGCAGGGAAATCCTGGCCCCCCTCTTCCAAAATCAGGGTAGTAAGTGAGGTTAAACACCAAGATAGAGATGTTGATAGGGAGAAGGGCAGGGTAAATGGAGAAAATTACAAAGGCAGTAAGGACAGGGATGGGGCAAAAAGGGGTAAGGCCACTAAGAAATGGAGGGTAATGAGTACCAGTGCCTGTAGTCTGGGCAACAAGCTCCCTGAACTGGTGGCCTTGATGGAAGAGAGATGCCTGGATATTGTAACAGTCACAGAAACATGGTACACAGAGAACCATGACAGGGATGTTAACATATCAGGGTACACAACCTACAGGAGAGACAGGGAGGGTAGAAGAGGGGAGGGGAGGAGTAGCTCTCATGTAAGGGAAGAGATAAAAAGCAATGGAACAAAAGAGTAAACAGGGAGGAGAGAAGGCACTGTGGGTCACCCTAGAGATTGGAAATGCACCACAATCCGACAGGGTTGTATACAGACCCCCATGTCAGGGAGGGAATGGACAAGGATATGATAGAAGGCATCCTTAGGATGGCAGAGAAAAGGGAGATACTGTTGATGGGGGACCTGAATATGCCAGATGTTAACTGGAGCACCTTTGCTGCAGCCACAACCAAAAGCAGGGCCATTCTTGATGCCCTACAAGTGGCATGCCTCAGACAGCTAGTTTTGGAACCCACTCATGAGGGAGCAATCTTAGACCTTGTACTCTCAAATGGGGACAGTGAGAGGATCTCAGATCTAGAAGTGGGTAGCCATCTGGGAACAAGTGACCACCTAACAGTGTGGTTCATGATAAACTCAGCTACAGGGTCAAGCCATACAAAAGTGAGGGTACTGGACTTCAGGAGGGCTGACTTTGGCAAGATGGGAGAGTGCCTCATAAAAGCACTAGCAAACAGGCTAGAAAGAGGGGTGGAGCAACAATGGGGAAACATCAAAACTGCCATCACAGAGGCAACAAACCTTTGTGTGAAGCAAATAAACAAATCAAAACAAAAGAATAAGCCACTATAGTTCTCAAAAGAGGTGGCAGGGAAGGTTAGGGAGAAAAAAATAGCATTTAGGAAGTATAAGGAAACACAGAAGGAGCAGGACAGAGAACTGTACCAGTTAAGGCAGAAGGAAGCAGGGAGGGAAGTCAGAATAGCAAAGGCCCAAACTGAGGAAAAGATAGCGAACTCGGTTAAGAAGGGGGATAAAACCTTTCATAGGTACATCAGGGAGCGAGAAAGACAAAGGAAGGGATAGTGAGACTGAATAGAATGGATGGTGGTGGGCAGAGAGGGACAGTGAAAAGCAGGGATACTGAATGAATACTTCTGCTCAGTATTCACAAAAGAGGAGGAGGGGAGGTGCCTAATCCAGTTAACAGAAGCACTCTGGATGTGGGGTGGTGGTGGGGGGTCAATCCCAGTCCTTTCACAGAAGAAAGGGTTCTGAAAGAACTCCTAAAATGGAAGGTAGACTAAGCAATGGGGCCTGACGGAACTTACCTCAGAATTCTGAAAGAATTAAGGGGAGAACTAGTGATACCAGTGACTACCCTGTTTAACATATCATGGGAGGATGGTGTGGTACCTGAGGACTGAAGGAAGGCAGATGTGATTCCCCTTCACAAAAGTGGGAGCAAGACAGAGGCAGGAAACTACAGACCTGTCAGTTTGACCTCTGTGGTAGGTAAAGTGATGGAATCACTTCTGAAGGAAGGAATTGTTGAGTACCTAGAGGCCAGTGGGGCATGGGACCCAAGGCAGCATGGATTCACAGCGGGAAGGTCATGTCAGACGAATCTAATTGATTTCTTTGACTGGGTTACCAAAGTAGTAGACCAAGGAGGGGCTGTGGACATTGCCTACCTAGACTTTAGCAAGGCATTTGACACAGTCCCACACAAAAGACTAATAATCAAATTAACCAGCCTGGGAGTGGGTCCCAGGGTGGTAGGCTGGGTAAAACATTGGATCGACAACAGGACACAGAAGGTAACTGCAAATGGATTCCACTCTGAAGAAAGAGGGGTTACTAGTGGGGTACCGCAGGGTTCAGTACTGGGTCCAGTCCTTTTTAATGTCTTTGTAAGTGACATTGCAGAGGGACTGGAAGGAAAAGTATGCCTCTTTGCAGATGACACAAAGATCTGCAAAAGGGTTGATACACAAGGAGGTGTGGAAAGGATGAGAAGGACTTGGCAAGGTTGGAGGAATGGTCAGAAGTATGGCAGCTTGGATTTAATGCAAAGAAGTGCAAAATAATGCACCTGGGAAACAAAAACCAAGGGGAAGATTACACAATACGGGGGGAGGTAGTAACAACAACAAAAACAGAAAGGGACCCGAGGGTGATCATATCAGATGACCTTAAGGCTAGCAAGCAATGTAAGAAGACAGTAGGGAGGGCTGGGGGGATACTAGGATGTATAGGGACAAGCATCAGCAGCAGAAAACAGGAAGTTGTTATCCCTCTGTACAGACAGCTGGTGAGACCTCATCTGGAGTACTGTGTGCAGTTCTGGAGACCCCATCTCCACAATGACATAGACAGGATGGAGGCAGTCCAGAGGAGGGCAACTAAAATGGTGCAGGGTCTACAAGAGAAGCCATACGAGGAGAGACTAATGGAGCTTAATATGTATACCCTTGAGGAAAGGAGGGAGAGGGGGGACATGATAGAAACTTTTAAGTACCTCAGTGGAGTCAACAAAGTCCAAGAGGGTAGCATCTTTCAGAAAAAGAGATGTGCAAGAACAAGGGAATACAATTTGAAGATAGAGGGGGGACGGCTCAGGGGCAATGTGAGGAAGTAATTTTTCACAGAGAGGGTGGTGGACACATGGAACAGCCTTCCTGAGGAGGTTATGGGGTCCAAAACTGTGGGAGAATTCAAGAATGCATGGAACAGACATAAGGCACTTCTTGTTGGTGGGTAGGAAGAAATAGGCTATTGGATAACTAGGATCTGCAGCTTATCCTGTAGGTAGGGAAATGGGAAGACTAGGTGGGCCAAGCGGTCCTTATCTGCCATTAAATTCTATGTTTCTATGGTACCTCGAAAGTCTAGGAGAGCATGTAAGCCACCTATGACACTGACTTACGACCTCCCTGGTGCATCCTCTGAAATCCCTATACAAGTGGTGCATAAGTACCTGATTACCCTTATTTATTAATCTGTGTCCATTGTTTCCTGTCCCTGACCTGAATTAGTTAATGGTGCTGGTAAATTTACTGATGATATGTCTAACTGGGTTAACACTGATGCTAAATGTATTAATAATGTGTTTACATGTGTTAACACTGATGCATAACTAATAGAGAGGATGCTGGTATCTGGTTAGAAAATGTACAGTAATGCTGAGATGTTTGAAATGTTCAATGGTTAGGAATTGATTGTCTAGACAGAAATGTTCCTAAATGTATGATGGTTTATGCTGCCACTTTGGACTCCGGACATTAGAAGTATTATGGCAGTGTCTTGTTGAAGATGTCCTTGGGGGGGGCGGGGAGCACAGTAGGTAACCCCCCCACTCCCATGTGGGGCTTACCTGAGTAAGGCTACATCACATTTCTGCCCCTGATCTTTGCAGCAGCCACCACAAGGTTCTTATTCCTCAGCCCCATGTTGGAAACAGTGCCGAGGTCCGTTGAGCTGTCTGTGCCTCTGGGCAGCGGGAGAAAGTTTCTGCTCCAGTTTGGAAGTTTACTGGGCTGCCTTTTGCCATTTCTAAGATGGCCACCCATGTGGTAGCAGCTCATGCGCAGCCAAGCCCTTAAAGGAATTGCAGCTCCCACAACTATAGTTGGCCATGTGGCCATTATGGAAAATATGTTCTGGCTCCAGGGCAGGCAGTGGAGCTGGGAAATAAATAAATGATGCCTCTGGACATAGGGGGGATGGTTTCCTGGTCATCTAGTGAGCAGTGGGACTGGGAAAAGTAAATGTGAGGTGCGCATGTGCACCTACAGTCATAGATGATGTGAAAAGGGCACGTTTCATTTTGGGAACCCCATCAGGCAAATGGGGCTCCCCTCAAGCAAAACAAGGCTTTCACTGGCTCCCTCAGAGCAAGCGGGGCCAGGGCATGTACAGTAGTTACAGCTCCTGAATGAGCTTTTAAATATATTTAGGGGGGGCTGCAAATAAGGCAACAAGATGTACACAAAGATGGTGACCCACCATTGATTCTCTCTGGCGCTGAGGCTGTTGGGAAGAATAAGAGATCACCAGCAGTAGCTGGGAAAAATGTGGCCAATCAGGTGGGGAGGAATGGGAGTCTATGTAATGGTCTGTGCTTTGGTTTCTGGGAGGAGTTCAGCAGAGAACTGGAGGGAGAGTGGCTGTCTTGGAGGGCTGCATGAGCTGGTAGACAAGCCTGAGTGCAGACAGGCCCCTCCAAACCCAAGACTCTTTAGGCAGATCTCCTAAAAGCCATTAGTATTCTAGCAGGAACATAACTGGGCTACTGTTTTTTCTTGTGGGAATTACAGTGAGCTGCTCTTCCTTATTTTTCAAGTCTGTAAAATATTTGGACTGTTTGAACTATTTTCCTAGCCTTTGAATTGCTTGTACAGCTTCCCAGCCCGGAAGAAAGTTATTTGGGCTGAGCTGTAGACTGTTTGAATCCTTGCTGTGTTTAAGTCCCTATAGAATCTGTGTGTCCAGCTGGATGTCCAGGGTGATTGTGTGCCTGCCTCGTACTCTGGACCAACGAAAGGCCCATGAGGCGAAGATGGCGAAATGCCTTAGAGGTGCAGATGATGAAAGGCCAGAAGAGGCGAAGATGACGAAAGGCCTGTCACCAGTGAATGGTCCAGCACCTGCTGCACTCAGAGCGGTACTGGAAATTCAGATCACCCCTCAGCATCTCTAAGACTGCCAGCAAATTGTGAGTACCTCTGAAGCACTCAAAACCAGCCTCCTGATGAAGTGTCCCGGAGAGGATATGAAGCACTGTGGTAGTGTGCTGTGGTTCTTTATTGCTCCACTGCCGTGAGTTTCTGCATGTTCATATTGGCTGGTTTTGAGTGCTTAAAATACTGTGTTTCTTGATTCTGTTTATGACTACAGCACCCACTCGTTCTATGTGGCACAAAGGCACCTGTGCTCTCTGTGAGTACCTCTGAGCTGTGACACCAGGGAATTTTTCGCTATTTAGCTAGCTAGCTAGATAGTTTTAAAGGGGGTGAAATCCTGGGCAGGACTTAGTAATCGGCAGGAAAGGCCCAGGTCAAGGATTACAAAAACATTTATTTTATCTGGTATCAAGTTTGGCCAGTTCATTTTAAAAGACTGTTGTTCCTACAGTATCCCCAAATTGTCTTTAACTGTACAGCATCTGGTTGGCCACCAGCAACATGGTGAGGTACCCACCGCATCGGACAGTACCAACTCTTATGGCTGTAGCGGAAAGTCGAGTGCACCCATGGGGTGGTACAGAGACTGTGTGGGGAAGATTGTTTAAATCAAAATTGTTTACATAGAAACATAGACTTTAACGTCAGATAAGGACTGCTTGGCCCACCCAGTCTGCCTATTTCCCTACCTATTGGATAAGCTTCAGATCCTAGTTAACCAACAGCCTACTTCTTCATAACCCCATCTTTGTTCTATGTTTTTAGTTCCCCTTCAACCTCTCCCTATAATAAATCAGTGGTTAGTTTATTTTAAAATTGTTATTCATGGTTATTGCTTAGTGTGTATTGTTACTGTGTGGGGACAAACTAACTGAGTGTGGGATGGAAACTGTTACTTGTTCCTGGGGGCAGGTTAGCACCATATTGGGTAGCCTTTATATATCCTTGCCCAAGGTGGAGGTGCCAAAACCTGTTCCTGATATCCTATCACTATTAACAGGAAATGAGGTTCCCTAATAGCAAAAAACAATAATGATAATCTTTATTTAAATTAAGCGCCTTTCAAAATATCAAGGCACTGTACTGTGAGGTTAAAACAACAATAAAATTAAAATCAGCAAACACAACAATGAAATAATCTGTCGGGGTCCCTTCAGTCCATTCCATTAAAAGCCTGTTGCCATAAAAAAGTTTTCAATGCCTGTTTAAATCCCCCCACAGTCACGCACTCCCGCAGCTGACGGGGTAGAGAATTCCAGAGGGTAGGGGCCGCATACATAAATCCACAGGCCCCAGAAGATTTTAAAGACACCCTTGGAATCTCCAGGAACCTCTCGACAGCCAAACGGAGCTGTCACTCGGGGCAGTAAGGTACCAGGAGCTCTTTCAAGTAGTCAGGGCCAACTCTGTGTAGGGCTTAATAAATCAATAATCTGACTTTAAAGGTGATCCACCACTGAATCAGCAGCCAGTGCAGATCACGCAGCACAGGGGTAATATGAGAAGATCGAGAAGTCTCTGTCAGCAACCATGCTGCAGCATTCGGCACTAGCTGCAGGCAGTGAATATCAACCCCAGTTAGCCCTAAGTACAGGGAGTTGCAATAATCAAGGCGCGAGGTCACAAAGGTGTGGACCAATGTAGGCAGGTCACCGGACGGAACAAGGTGCTTGATCCTGGTGATGTTCCTCAGATGGTAAAAGGAAGACTTGCCAACTGCCGACACCTGAGATCGCAGTGTCAGCCTGTTGTCAAGCACCACCCCCAGGTCTCGTACCCGTTCAGAGGCAAGGATCTGGGAGCCCCCCCCAGACAAAGTCCAGGGGGCTGACCAGCCCTCTTACCCTCTATCCGGCAATCCGGATCCATAACCATCACCTCGGTCTTTCCTGCATTCAACTTTATTCAGCTCAAATTCATCCAAACCTGGATTTCAGCAAGACAGTTGTTAAATATTGAGAGACCACTATCCTGGTCAGGTGCAAAAGAGAGGTAGAGCTGTGTATCATCAACATAGCAGTGAAACCTCAACCCATACCATCTTACAATGTCTCCGAGGGGCAGCATATACACTGCAAACAGCATGGGGGACAGCACTGAGCCCTGAGAGACCCCGCATAACAGAGAGAGTGGGCCAGAGGAATAAATCCCAGACATCACTCTTTGCATTCTGCCAGTGAGGAAAGATGTAAACCACCTGAGGACTGTACTAGTCAGGCCACAGATGGACCTCAGGTGCCCAAGCAGCACCCCATGGTCCACAGTGTCTAAAGCAGAAGAGAGAGCAAGGAGCATCAAGATGGAGCGGCTTCTCCAATCTCTTGCCATCAGGAGATCATTGAGCACCTGAACCAGCGCAGTCTCTGTGCTGTGCCTTTTTCGAAAACCGGATTGAAGAGGTTCGGAGATGTTATGGATGGTCAAGTGGTTCTCCAACTGTACCGCCACTACTTTCTCAATAACCTTCCTTATAAAGGGGAGAATTGAGATTGGTCTGTAGTTGGCCAGAGAGTCCAGGTCCAAAGAAGCCTTCTTCAGGAGGGGTGTCACCATCGCCTCCTTCAGGGAGCTTGGAAACTCACCTGAATCAAGCGAGTTCTGGACTATCTGTACCAGGACTGGGCTGATAATATCACAACAACCCATAATCAGGGAAGTTGGGCCCGGATCCAAACTACAGCTCGTAGGGCGCATACTCTGGACAATCCGCATGACATCCATGAGTCGTACCAGAAAATAGGCATATAACTTGTCTAGTGTACCTACGTAGCCAACAAAAGCTAAATAAATAAATTAAATAAATAAAGGTACTCCAGGAAGCACAAGGTGAGGTGACCTGGCACCGATCAACAGCATCCCCCAGAAAGTGAGTCAAGAGGATCTCCGCCCTGATGTCAGCCTCCTTATTCGCGAAAAACTGAGCAAGCCCATCGCACTCCACTTGCAAAAGGCTGGAGCTGCAAACAGGCTGGGCTGTACAGCCTGTCCACAGCTCTGGAAGAGCTGAGCCGGTCGATTCTGAGTGGCAGCAATCTCCCTGGACAGGAATTCTGCCTTCTTATGGGAGGTCGCTGATTGGTAGACTTGATAATGCTCTACCAATCTAAGGTGGTCGCCCTCCAGGTTGGATTTCCACCAGTGCCACTCTAACCTTTGTCCTAGTCACTGCAACTCCATCAAACCAAGGGGCCCGAGGGAAAAAGGGAGAGAGGATGAACACGGACTGGAGCAATTGAATCCAGGGCCATGGAAGTGGCCTTGTTATAGGCCAGCACCAAAGTCTCTGGATTCGAGCTTACCGCAGGAAATTTCGAGAGGTCAATCACCACTGCTAGGCCTTCAGGGTTAACATCCTGTAAAGGGCGGTAACTGACCATCTCCAGCAGGGTAAGCCTATTGGGGGGTGCAAAAGTTGAACCTCACAGTGTAGTGATTGGACCAACCTACAGGTTCCACCTCCAAATCGGAGGCTTCAATCCCCAGGAGGTCAAACCAAATCAAGAGAGTGACCAAATTTATAGGTGGCAGAAGTAACAATTTGTGTGAGACCCAGCGATGTCATCAACTGGAGGAAGTGCTGTCCAAATTGCGAGAGTTTATCGTCGACCCAGGCATTGAAGTCACCCAGAACCATCAGTCTGGGCAACTCAAATGCCATGTTGACCATGAAATCCGCTACTTCCTGTAGGAATCGGTTCTCATCCCCGGGTGGACGGTAGATGAAAGTTGTCCTACAACCTACATCTGCTACCACAGTACACTCAAAAGATTCATTCTCCTCAACTGATACACTCATGAGGCCCAACTTGGTCTTGAAACAGACCCCCCCGCAGTCCAATCTCGAGCAATGTATCATTTTTGTATGGTTTTATTTATGCACCCTTACCTTTGGGGCTTCTATCAGGGTCTCTTCCACCAGCCGTCAAACACAAGCGCCCACCTGAACCGACTACTCCGGGCTACATCAGGTAAGTGGGGTCTTGGTGCTCCCACAGCCCAAGGAGTGACCCCAGACCCCAAGGAGAACCGGAGAGATGGCCGGTGTTGGGTGTGAGGTTGGACGGGCTGCTTTCCGATCACCATCGCCTCACCTGAAGGAAGGGGGTATTTCCGTGGTTTTTCTGCCCAGAGCATGGATGTGCAATGACGATCCTCCCAGCGAGTGCGCATTCCCGCATGCCCCTGGAAGACGTCTGCTGTGCTCCAATCCCCAAGCATCTGCTGCCAAGCACTACAGTGCATCAGCCTCTACCAAGGGTTGCCAGTGCATTGGAAGATCCCCCAAACCCTCCCCAGGACTATTAGAGTTGTCTACGGATGCTTGATCTTAGTCCTCCCCTGCCAACCCCCAGATCCCTGAGCTCGTTCCCGAACTTGGGCTGCTGATGTGGTGTGAGGTGTGGCATCAGGCACCTCAACCCTCAGCGCCACTGGGCCGGCCAGTAATTGCAGTCTTATTCTTAACTGATCTGGCATTGCATAAGACCGCTCGAGTCGAACGGGTTTCCAGAGCCGCCCCAACTACCTGCCCACCAAAAATAGTGGTGCCCTTGGGTATGGGGACTAGATATGGTGAACCATATTTCAGGCTCCATTTCACCCCAGGGCATCTTCTGGGCTTAACTACCCCAATGTGAGAGACCCATTCATTTGTTCTCTGATGTCCACACCCCCCAGCCCCCCCCAAGAACAATATGCAGCACTCAACAGCGCTGGTAGGTTGACAACATCAGAGGTGGGGGGGGGAATGGGCGGAGGGCACAGAGGGCAGAGGAAAAATAGCGCACGACCAGGGGAGAAGGCCTACACATTCTACAGGCTTGTCAAAATCAAAAGACAAAATACAAAAGCACCAAACCCAAAAGGAGACCCCAAAACAAACAATAGTAAAAGTACCTAACCCAAAAACTACACAAAATAAAAAAAATACCCTCCCAAAAAATAATAAAAGCACAATTAAAAATAAACCCCTCTAACACTGCATAAATATTTCAGTCCCACACTCAAAAAAAATTTTTCAACAGGGAGGGAGACAGACATGTTTGGAGTAATGCAATGCAATTACTGTGGGGCAGCAGTCTTCTGGGAGACATTCTGGAGGCTGTGATGCTGCCCTATCTGCAGACATCTCTCTGCTCTGAGGGAGGAGGTTACCCATCTCCAGGCTGACCTGGCAAGAAGTAAGGAAACCTCCTCCCCCACCCAGGACCTGGCAAGGGATTGGTAGAATTCCTCCCCCCCCAGGGACCACCAGGGCTGCTGCCGCAGAGGTTGCCAATAATAAGGAGTGGTTGGACTATGGTGGGCTCAGGGAGAGCGATGGTGGTGGAACAGAGGCGCATCCCTCCAGTTGTATCTCTCCACAATTCATATGCCTTTCTGGTGGAGCATTGTTCCTCAATAGAGGCACCTGCAGTGGAGACCAAGGAGGATGCTGGAAACCTCCACAAAAGAGACCCACAAAAATGTGGCATAGGATCCCACAGGGGAAGAAAACAACTCCTGGTGGGGGACTCAGTTGTTAGGGGGGTAGAACTGGGGGAGGGAGGGGAGAGGAAGGTAAAGTGCCTGCCTGGTGCCATGGCATGGAGGGACAGGAAGCGAATCCTCAGGATCGTGGGAGCAGCTGCACGGGAGAGGGAGCATGATGTCATTGTCCACCTAGGGACAAATGACCTAGCCTGGAATGGGATCAGAGCTGTGCAGGAAGAGACTGTGGAGTTGGGGAGGGGACCTAGACAAGTAGCTTGCACAGTAACCTTCTTGGAGGTGCTGGCTGTCTATGGCACGGGTGAGGCTAGGGTACTCTGCACCCTGGAATTCAATGAATGGCAGAAAAACTGGTGCAGAGCACAGGGTTTTTGCTTCACTGGGGACTGGGGGTCCACCTGGAGGGATACAGGCCTATACTGGCACAATGGTTTGCATCTGTCCAGGAGGGGAAATAGGCTCCTGGGTGACAGGTTTAAATTCTTCATTGGTAAGCTTTTAAACTAGCCAAGGGGGAGGCACTGAAAAGGAACAGGGAATTCCCAGCCTCCCTCTACAAAACAGGGTAGTTAACTAAGTTAACATCAAGGTAGAGAGATCAAGAGGGGGTAGGGCATGGGTAAATGGAGGAAAAGGCGAAGGCAGTAAGTACAGGGATGGGGCTAAAAGGGGAAAAGCCATAAAAAATGGAGGGTGTTGAGTACCAATGCCTGTAGTCTGGGTAACAAGCTTCCTGAACTAGTGGTCTTGATGGAAGAGGGAAGCCTGGATATTGTAGTAGTCACAGAAATATGGTACACAGAGAACCATGACTGGGATGTCAATATGCCAGGGTACACAATCTACAGGAAGGACAGGGAGGGTAAAAGAGGAGGAGGAGGAGGAGGAGTAGCTCTCTACATAAGGGAAGGGAAGATCAAAGCAACGGAACTAAAGGGTAAACAGGGAGGAGAGGAGGCACTGTGGGTCACCTTAGAGACAGGAAATGGCACCACAATCTGCACGGGGGTTATTTACAGACACCCATCTCAGGGGGAGGAAATGGACAAGGAAATGATAGGAGGCACCCTTAGAATAGCAGAAAAAGGGAGATATTGTTGATGGGGGACCTGAATATGCCAGATGTTAACTGGAGCACATTTGCTGCAGCCACACCCAGAGTCATTCTACATGCCCTACAGGGGGCATGCCTCAGGCAGCTAGTGTTGGAACCCACTTGGGAGGGAGCAGTCTTAGACCTGGTACTCTCAAACTGGGACAGTGAGAGGATCTCAGATTTAGAAGTGGGTAGCCATCTGGGAACACACGACCACCAGACAGTGGGGTTCACAATAAACACAGCCATAGAGTCAAGCCACACAAAAGCAAGGGTACTGGACATTCAGAGGGCTGACTTTGGCAGAATGGGAAAGTGCCTAAGGAATGCACTAGCAAAAGGGTATGGGGGAGGGGAGGAGGAGGAACAATGGGGAAAAATCAAAACTGCCATCACAGAGACAACAAGCCTTTGTGTGAAGCAAATAAACAAAACAAAATGAAGGGAAAAAACACTGTGGTTCTCAAAAGAGGTGGCATAGAAGGTTAGGGAGAAAAAGATAGCATTCAGAAAGTATAAGGAGCCACAGAAGGAGCAGGACTGAGAACTCTATCAGTTAAAGCAGAAGGAAGCAAAAAGACTGTCAGACTAGCAAAGGCCCAAACCGAGGAAAAGATAGCCAACTCAGTTAAGAAGGGGGATAAAACCTATTACAGGTACTGTACATTAGTGAGCGAAGAAAGACCAAGGGAGGGATAGTGAGGCTTAATAAAAGGTAGGGAGGTGGGCAGAGGGTGACAATGAAAAGGCAGAGATACTGAACAAATACTTTTGTTCAGTATTCACAAAAAAAGAGGAGGGAGAAGTACCTAAACCAAACAATAGAAGCACTCTGGATAGGGGGTCGATACCAGTCCATTCACAGCAGAAAGGGTCCTGAAAGAACTCCTAAAACTCAAGGTGGACAAAGCAATGGGGCCTGACGGGATGCACCCCAGAATTCTAAAAGAAGTAAGGGGAGGATTAGTGACACCACTGACTACCCTTTTTGACAGATCATAGGAGAATGGTGTGGTACCTGAGGACTGGAGGAAGGTGTATGTGATTAGACTTCACAAAAGCTGGAGTAAGGCAGAGGCAGAAAAGTACAGACCTGTTAGTTTGACCTCATTGGTTGGGCAGATCCAGGAGTGCTATAGATGGTGGAGCTGAAGTCAGATAAAAAATAAAAATAATAGGCCGGGGGTCTGGTGGGCCGCCTAGGCCCCTATAAGTTTTTTAACATTTTGGTGCATTCTGGTGCATTTTGGAGGGTATTTCCAATGCAATTTCTGCCCATTTCCTCTCTCCCCATGCTTTGTGAGTTGTACCCTAACACCATCCTCAGAGTCCCCACAGTCCACAGGACAGTATGTTGCCCAAAATACCCTCCCACCCCAAAAATTAAACAAAATACCAAAAGACTGCACCTGGCAGCAGCGCATCTGAAACACAGAAAAATGAGACAAGTTGAAAGAGACTTGGTGATAAAGACAAACTGCAGACAAATTAAATGACAATCCAAGTAAACAAGTTCACAAATGTCACTCACTCAAGCACGTTATGACATTACCATAAAGCCAACCCATCCCAGTTTGTCCTGCAGTACAGATTAACCTATCTCCCAGCCTTACCTCAGTAAAAAAATAAATACAATAACTATAGAAATATGGGAACAAAGTCACTTTGCTACCTAGTTTCTGAAAATATAATTTCAAGTTTGCTTGCTATGTTTGCAAAACAGATTTTATTCTATAGAGCAACTTATTACAAAGAAAATAAATGTTTAAATAAATAAACTATTTTTTATTGTTTTAAAATGTCCTTTACTGGGATAACCCCATGGTATGAGGCACCTAATTTTTATGATAGGCCTAAGAAGTCAGTAAGCAGACAGTAGAACACAGTTTTTAAACAAATACAAAAATGCATTTTTTTTATTAGCAACAGCACTTGCTTGGGTACATCCCAACTTGCACCCCCGCTCCCCATTTAACACATATAACTACATAAACTAAATATTTGATTCTATCACTTTTTTCTTTTTTCTTTTGTAACTGCCTGTGTCAATGTGCCAAACAACGTCTTATGACTTCTACTGCTAATTTTGCTCTCCCAGCATGCAGAAACTCCTGCACATGCCATAATATACAGCAGAACACCTTTAAAACCTCCTATGTCTATTAATTCCCTCTGTGATCATTCACACTGTACAACCACGATTGAAAAGACCACACAGATTAGGCAAACAGTACATGCTGAAGTTTTTACCTCAGTTCAAAGGTCGCATGTACCAGTTTCTGCCTCTCCTGGTTCGTGCTGTTGCTGAGATCAGACCTGCCCCAGCATTAGTTTTGTACCACTTCTAGCATGCTACCGGAGGGCACTGCCCTCCAACTCCCTCTCCTGCGAATCCACACCAGAATCAATTTGCCATATGGGACAAAACCAGCAGTGACCATAAACTATTTTAATGTCATGAATTTAAGCTCCCCATACTAGAAATTAATAACACTAGTACTGCATTTATTACACACCCAGTTTGATGGAGCACTAATGTCCTGTCCCATCCCAGCAGTCACCTCCCAACCAGTATAGTTTGAGACTATGAAAGTCTTTCTTTTTAAAGCAGGAAGTACCTGATTAAATGAAGACTTGATCCATTTTCAGCAGGCTGAAGTCTATGTGCCCCTAGTGGAGTACTGTCTCTGGTCACCTGGCCACTGAACTCTTTCTCTCTAGACAGCACACACTGACCCCATGACTCCTAATGAACAGAGCTCTCAGCTACAGATTGCTTCAGTTACTGGAAGATGACCTGAACCTCACTCCAACTCCTTGTGCTGATTTATTAAGGACAAACCGACCCCGCATTACTGGACTGCTGCCGCCTGAAACCCGGGGCTCTGCTCTTCACTTGTGGGCTCCACTCTCTCTCCCTGTCTGTTCCTCAGTAGTACACTCACTCCTCTTTTGCTCCAAAGTTAATCTTCTGAGTGAATGAATTACAGCTAACTCTTGTTTTGGCAACCCAGACATTTAAAGAAGGCACCCCTTGCTAGCCACTACTGGACGCAACAGCAAATCAAGAGCAGTGAGCATCAGGCGACCTGGTTGAGATCTGTATTGTTAAGGTCCACTCCGCTTTGCAGCAGCTGTACCCCCCCTGCATGACCCTCCCCACACACGAACAAAGGAGCTACACCAAGCCTGCAAAAGTAG
The DNA here is from genome assembly GCA_016271365.2 of Neoceratodus forsteri. Lineage (NCBI taxonomy): Eukaryota > Metazoa > Chordata > Ceratodontiformes > Ceratodontidae > Neoceratodus > Neoceratodus forsteri. The sequence continues at coordinate 504,965,173 of CM057455.1, forward strand.
AGAACAATTTCTCAGGCTCACCAAGGCAAGACCAGCTGCTGCCATAGTGCTAGGACCTGACCACATGGTGCAGGATGAAAGTTAGTAAGAAATTCATGCTGGAGACTGGCTTTTCGGTGGGGGAGGGATCAACTATGTAATGCGGGGGTGGGGTGATTGTTTACTGCACTACCAGGACACTGGAGGACAGATGAGACCTGTGTGGTTTAAGCAGCTTCCATGGAGGCACTAGTGCATACAGATTAAGAATGCAGCACAGTGTGTTACTAATAGAGGTGCTCCATGATGGGGGAGCTATAGCACCCTTAGCCCCCTCTCTAAATTCACCTATGGGTATGAAAATGATGGAATCACTTCTGAAAGAAAGGATTGTTGAGTACCTAGAGGCCAGTGGGGCACAGGACCTAAGGCAGCATGGATTCACAGTGGGAAGGTCATGTCAGATGAATCTTCCTACTTCTCCCTCCTCTATATCTATGCCTTTCTGATTGACAGTATAGCACATATACCCTGGTCTCGATCATGGATCTTTTCTCTAAACTAGCACTCTTGTACTTATTAGGACCTTTAGTCCTGTGGTTGCTCACAATTTGACTCTACTGTGTTCCTACTTAAGACAATGTTTAAATGCACTTTTACTGTATTTTGTAAAATATTTGTAATGATATCTCTCATATTTTGTATCCTGAATATTGCTGAACTTGCACTTGCATCTCTCTTGCTGTTGTCCCAAGTGTATTTCTATCTCACTGGTAATTGTATTTGTACCTGTACCCTCTGTATCACCAATTCTTGTAATGCTTCAAACTGTAATTTGTACCCTTCTGAGTCATGCCTGAATATAGGCATTTCTATGCCTAGTTCACTTACCTGGTTACCAAAAGCAAATAAATAAATAAATAATAGATTTCTTTGACAGGGTGACCAAAGTAGTAGACCAGGAACGGGCTGTGGATATGGCCTACTGACTTTAGCAACGCATTTGACACAGTTCCACACAAAAGATTACTAAACAACTTAGCAAGCCTGGGAGTGGGTCTCAGGGTGGTAGCATGGGTAAAATATTGGCTGGACAACAGGACATAGAGGGTAATAGTAAATGGAATCCACTCCGAAGAAAGGGGGGTTACTAGCGGGGTACTGCAGGGTTCAGGACTGGGGCTGGTCTTCTTTAATGACTTTATAAGTGACATTGCAGAGGAACTTGAAGGAAAAGTATGCCTCTGTGCTACACGGGGGGTAAAAAGGATGAGAAGGGACTTGGCAAGGTTGGAGGAATGATAAAAAGTATGGCAACTTAGATTCAATGCAAAGAAGCACAAAGTAATGCACCTGGGAAATAAAAACCCAGGGAAAGAGTACACAATGGGGGGGAGGTACTAATAACAACAAAAATGGAATGGGACCTGGGGATGATTATATCAGATGACATAAAGGTAGGCAGGCAATGTGAGAAGGCAGTAAGGAGGGCTGGGGGATACTGGGATGTGGAGGAAGAGACATCACCAGTAGAAAACAGGATGTTGTCATCCCTCTGTACAGTTGGTGAGACTCCATCTGGAGTACTGCATGCAGTTCTGGAGACTCCATCTCTGCAAGGCCATAGACAGGATGGAGGCAGTCCAGAGGAGGGCAACTAAAATGGTGCAGGGTCTGCACCAGAAATCTTATGGAGAAAGACTAAAGAAGCTTAATATGTATACTCTCAAGGAAAGGACAGAGAGGAGGGACATGATAGAAACTTTCAAGTACCTCAAAGGAATCAACAAAGTCCAAGAGGGTAGCCTGTTTCAGAAAAAGAGATGTGCAAGAACAAGGGGGCACAGTTTAAAGATAGAGGGGGATGGCTCAGGGGCAATGTGAGGAAGTATTTGTTCACAGAGAGGGTGGTAGATGTGTGGAACGGCCTTCCTGAGGAGGTCGTGCGGTCAAGAACTGTGGGGGAATTCAATAATGCATGGGACAGACATAAGGCAATTATATTGGGGGTAGGAGGAAGTAGGCTGTTGGTAAACTAAGATCTGCAGCTTATCCAATAGATAGGGGAATGAGCAGACTGGGTGGGCCAAGTGGTCCTTATCTGCTGTCAAAGTCTATGTTTCTATTTGTGTATTGCACCTAAAAGAACCCAGGCCAACCACAAGGTAGGCCGGGTGTGAGGGGGTGCTGGGTGCGCATAACAGAAAGACCCTCCCTTACATGCAGCAGACAGCTGCAACAAGGCTGGCATGCCACGGAGGAAAATGACTGGGGTGGAGTGGTTACCCTTAGAAACCAGTGCACAGAAATAAATTGGCTGTGATTTAATGAACTGGGGACCAGGGACCCATTGTGAGGAACTGTACAAATGAAGTTTGGCCTGATCCCCTATTAAAAAGAGTCAAGTGCTTGAAGCTGTCATCCAGTATATTTTGTTCAGTTACCCAAAGGTGCCTGCATGCAGCAACTCCAGCAAGCAGTTCATCAACCTGGACTGGTGAGCATAACACTGTATATCCCTAGACACAGTAGTTCCCTGGGCCATGCCCACCCTATCCAGAGCAATGATGCAGAATGGCCACCTTATCGCAAAAGAAGGGTCTGCATATACAAAATAAAATACGTATCTTCCTTGAATGAAAATGTTTCATGTACTCCCAGGATGTCTTTGTAAACCAGTATTAGGGGCCCAATAGTGCCTTGGTAAACAACCCTACTTTGGACAAATGAGTTCTGGAAATATACTGGGATATTCCCTGGAGGTATCCTTGATGCCTCCAGTCCACCCATGAACTCCCATCCATAACTTGTAGAAGTACTTGGCTTTTGTGGAAAAAAAAGTTTATACCCTGGTTACCAGCAGGGCAATTCAAGAAGATCCCTACTGGAAAAGGGTCATAGCCATGTTTTTTTATTCAAATTACTGGATTTCCTGGTGCACAAGCACACTGGAGGTTTCGTTCTGTTCTGAACTTCTTGGCTCTGAATGAGCACATTGTCTACAAAAAGTTTCACATGCTTTCACTTGGGATTCTACTGCTCTATCTGTCTCATGGGGATTCGTTGTGTGCCCTGGAAATACAAGATGCATACCAGCACATAACGATTCACAGATGCCACACAGGCTGTTCCTGCATTGTTGCCTACAGGAATGTAACTTTTAGTTCAGGGTGCTGCCTTTTGGCCTGGCCTTGGCACTGCATGTGTTTGCCAAGTGTTTGTAGCTGTGGCAGCATTTCTGCACTGGGAAAAACTGCACATCTTCCCCTACATGAATGATTGGCTGCTGAAAGGATCCTAAGGGGAAGTAGCTGTACACACCCTGCACCACACCCTGCTCTTTACGGCTTCTCTACTGTTACAAGTGGGTGTGGTAATGAATAAGAAGTCAGGAGGTGGAAAACTAGGTTTGCTGGCAAAGGCACCTAGCTTCATCTTTTCTTCTAGGTTTGCTTGTAGGGACAGAGCAAGGAACAACATTATCAGAGCAAGGAAAACGATTAAGGCTTCTTTTTGCTAGGCAGATTTACTGTGTGTTGTTATTTTCTTTTGTGTTCACAAGGTTTGATGCTGTTTTTGCTTACATTTTACTGCTGTAATCTTCTCTGATTCAAATTGCTGTTACATGGTATACCTTCTGCTGCATTATTACAGGGTGTGCCTACAGGGCTATTACTGTTTTGTGCTTACAGATTACTGCTATAATCTTTGCTGATTCAAATTGTTTTTTTGCAAGGTATATCTTCTGTTACTGCTTTATTTTTCACTGTAGCAAAATGTTTTTTGCAGGGTATATCTTATGTGAAATTGTTACAGGTGGTGCTTACAGGGTTTACAGTTTTATCTATCATTAGGCTAAGCTTTCAGGGCAACTGCATTTGTTGTTGGTTGATTGTTTCTGCTCTTTCCTCCTTGTTTCTTTCCTCCGTGGTTCTTCTTTTTCCGGCAAGGGAAGGGCACCACCCACCCCACCCCACCCCACCCCAACCACCCCATGCTACACTCCTTTTAAAAGGTAGCACAGTTGTGACATTTCCTGTAACAAAGCAGGAAGGGGAGGATCAGAGGGGTATCCACACAGTGACCTCACTTACGGGGGCACAAGTAATTTAACTTATCATAACAAGTTATACAAAAAACAAATCAAACTTTTGCTTTCATTTTCCTCCTAATTATTCAAACCAGGTTATAAACTCAGCAACTCAAGTGGAATGAATATTATTAACTGCAGGCACTGTGGGACACTTTTCAAAATGGCAGTTATACAGGATTTAGGACGCTGTCCTACATGCTGGACCATTGGAGATCTAAGGGCTCAGCTTCAGGCAGCATGGGCAGAGATTACACACCTCAAATTGCATATTCAGGAGGAAATAAAAGAACCACCTGCCATTTCCCCGACATCCAACTGAAGCACCCCGACCGCAGAGGGTAGTTGGTCCGGGAGGTAGGTAGGTGGTTAGGAGAGGTAAATCGGGTGCCCCATCACTCAATGCTCTCTAACATATCACTTCCACAAACCATATAAAAACTATGAACAGGTATCTGCCTCTATCTCCAAAATCAAGCAAAGGGGAAGAGGACACTGCAGAGCAGGACACTGCAGCACAGGAGCAAGCACAACAAAACTCACCTAAAACAGTGACCAAAAAAAAAAAAAGAAACACAAAAAAACACTTCTGATCATAGGAGACACCATGATTTGAAGAGTCGATACCTACCTCTAGCCAGGGGCAATGGTCACATGTCTCCCAGGTACATCAGTGTGGAGAGACACTGACCGTAGTGCTAAAATCATGCAGGGAGCAGGAGAAAACATTGATGTCCTGGTACACATAGAGACTAATGATCTCTCCAGCTGGTCAGCTGTGGAGACCAAGGAACACTTGACCAGGCTGGGAGACACACTGTCATCCATTTCGTCCAGCATTTCCTTCTCTGAGATCCTGCAAGCCTGGGAGAGGGGAGAAAACAGGCATAAGGTCAGAAAAGGGGAGCTAAACATGTGGCTCAAGGGCTGATGCCAGGAAAAAGGACACAAATTTGTAGGTAACTGGCAACAGTTTTGGGAGCGAAACTGGAGGGTAAGGTTTGTCTGTTTGCAGATGACACCAAGATCTACAACAAAGTAGATGTTCCAGATCGGGTGGTCAGAATGAGAAGCAATCTGGATAAACTGGGAAAATGTTTAGAAGAGTGGCAACTGGAGTTTAATGCAAAGAAATGCAACATCATGCGCATAGGGCAGGGGCGTAGCCAGGATTTAGTGGAGAGGGGCTCCCAAACACTTCTAGGGGAATCTGGGGGCATGCCCCCCCAGAAAATTTTGAAAATTTGCGAGTTAAATAGTGCAGTTTTGTGCATTTTAGGCAATAACTGTTGAGTCACAAAATGCATCAAAATTCCACCACTATCATTTTTTATTTGATAGCCCCTTATGTTTTTTGCCTCACTTGTGACCAGATAAGTCACTTCATTGCATTGTGTCCATTTAGCAAGCTGTATTTGAGCCAGCCACACTTTCATTCCCCCAGACCCTCATGTCATCACAGCCCCTTTCAGTGTGAGATGAGAGCAGAAGATTCACCTTAAAATTAGCCAAAGTTGAGAACCCCATGGTTATTTTCCATCCTCCACTCATATCTTATTTTTATTTAGCCCCCATGTTGTTGATGTGACCAGATAAGTCACCTCATTTGAGCTAGCCACACTTTCATTTTCTATTCCCCCGGTCACATCAGCCCCCATTCAGTGATCACATTACCAGGATGTCCTTTTGCAGTTTGTTATAAGAGCAGTATTACACTGCCACCATTATACTTGTCTTGCAATTAGGATATCCCAATTTCATGTACAGCAAAAATAAATAAATAAAAAAAATGTCTCCATTGGTCATCTTTAGGATTATAGGGCTGATGTTCAGCAGACTTATACTGTATGTTATGTCACATAATATAAATTCACAATATTTTGCAAAACATGGCTCAGGAGTTCTATGCTGACAAATACAGGACTGCAAGAACACGTTCTGTTCAGAATTTTTAAACCGATTTAATCAGCACAGAATTCGACAGAAATCCCCACTGCCAGGCCACTTAGTTTGTCAAAATTCCAGGACTCCCCCACAGTACTTTTTCCTTAATACCTCACCCTTTCATTTTTAAATCATGTTTGCCCCATTACTATTCCTTGCCAGTGCTGCAGAGCTACCTTGTAAAATCCCTGATCACTGTGCACACTCGAGTCTGCCTTCTCAGTCTGACTAGACACTCAGGCCTCTCTAGATTTGCCACCCGTCCACTCACTAGTCAGCCTCTTCCCAGGCTGATCTGATTAATGCTGCAGCCTGCCTGAGACTGCTGAGTCCCCTGTCTCCCTTAACATGCTGTCACGCTGAATAAGTCCGCAATGATCCACCTGATTCAGATACACACCACACCAGGCTGCCTAGCCAAGACACTAGCTGTTGCTGCCTCCATGCGGGAATCTTTCTTTCTCTGCCAGTGTGCAGTGCGCTTCGGCGGCTGTGCATCATGTGACTGCTCCAATCTGCAATCATGTGATGCAGAGCCGATGCCTCTTCATGTCTCAGCCGAGCGCCGGAGGAGGCAGGGCACATATTCATCAGCTGATTCCCGGCGCCCCGCCCTGCATGCCATCCTTAGCAGACAGTGGGTTTTAAAGTTTAAATGGACTGCTTCGCTGGTGGAAAAGAATGGCAATGGGTGGCACACGGTGCAAGTCTTGGAATCTGGCACTGCATCTGTCTGTGAGTAAATCCAGGAGGGATTGAATCACTCCACTTGACTGTGGCTGATTTTAAAATTATTTTTTTTTGGCATTTCACATGGCAAGTCGGCGTCTGGTGGACAGTCGGGTAGGTGGGGGGGTTTCTGAGCACCCTGGAAACCCCCCCTGGCTACGCCCCTGTAGGGAAAAGAAACCTTGAAGCCGCCTATAGATTGGGAGAGGAGTTGCAGGCAATCACAAGGGAAGAAAGAGACTTGTACATCATCATCACAGATGACCTGAAATCATCCAAGCAGACCACTAAAGCAATAGGTAAGGCTAGAGGGATGTTGGGGTGTATTAGTAGGGGTATCACATGTTGTAAGAGGGAGGTAATAATCCCTCTTTACAAGACACTGGTTAGGCCCCATCTGGAGTACTGCATGTGTAACCCCTACCCAAGTATGCCGTTTCCATCTTGAAAGCATTTCCAACATCTAGGGCACAATTTTCCTTTTCCTACCCACAGTTTTCCACACTTTTCTTTGTCACAAGCACTTTTAAAAGCTGGCAAATGCTGTAATTTGATGCAGGACAAGGGCATACACTCTCAGGCTTTACTGCTCCTTGGTAAACAGTTGGCATTTTAATAGCAGCACATGGATAACATCACGCAATGGCACATTAGTTAAACATTGCTTCAGTTGTTTTGGGCTACCCACTGCTAGATAGCCAAAATGCTAGCCATTGCTTGAGCGACCTTTCTTACATTCCTCCCCAAATTCCAAACCCAAATCCTCAGTGGTGCCTCCATTTTTGTAACCCCTACCCAGGTATGCCGTTTTCATCTTGACAACACTACCTGGTAGGCTGGGTTCAGAGAGAAATATGTCACTCGGCACATTGGCTAGGTTAGGCTACTCTGAAACAGGGGTACCCAAGTAACTCCGGACAAAGGAAGCAATAACCATAATGTCCAATACCAGAAGTGGGATTCTAAAGTGTGGCTTTTATTCACATGCAACAGAATAAACAAAGCATAGATGGACCCCCACAGGGCTACACTCCTGGTAATGCAGACTTATGGAGATCTGAACACATCCTAGTCACTTTAGCCCTTAGGCTCTGAAACACACTGGGCATGCTTCCCGAACTTGTACACTGCTTTAGATTTTCCCTGGCACAGCTTCCTTGCCCGCTTTCCATATAGCATGGAAACATTTACTGGTGGCTCCCTAAACCACCTATAAGCACTTCTGCTCCATAAGGGAATCTTCCTCATCAATCCCACATCTGGGTACTTCCCTCAGGCACTGGCCAAGTACTTGAGAGAAAGCAATAGGTGACTCAGAGCAAATCCGTAGAGGTGAATTTGGTAACTACTGATGGGGGGGGGGGTCTCCCATCTCTCGCTCCCATAATTCATACCTGGCCATTTCTCTGGACTGTAACACCTCATCCTTTAAAACACCTTGCTGTGTAGATTCTTTTTAAATGTATTCACATTCAATCTACTGTCTTTACATCCCATTTGTGCTGAACTTGAACATACTTAATAAGTCCATTACTGTAGACCCCCCCAGAGTTAAGCAGTCCAATCCCCACATCTTCCAAACTGTACTTGGCTGTCTTTTCCTGACCCCAAAGTAATAGTCCCTTTAGTTTCATTTTGATTCAGGAGAAAACACATGGCCCTTTAGCAGAACAAACTCACCCCTTGGTTGCAGGTGCCCCACAAGCATTTTCTCCTCAAAGAACTCTCGTTCAGAGCTTCTGGTGCCTTAGCAAGAACTTAAATCAGGCAGCTTCTTTTCCCTAGCCGGACCAGAGGGGTTTCCCCTGGAAGCAGGCTGATTCCTTCCCTCCATCCCCGCAGGGATGGGGCCCTGAACCACTGAAAGCGGTCTCTTACCACTTCTATGTGTTCTTCTTGTGTTCCTCTTCAGGTGAGAACACACACCTATACAACAAAAAATAGCTTTTTGACAGAGCTTAGAGCTCTGAGGGCCTACTTACAGCAGAGTACCTCTTTTCAGACTGCACAGACTCTACTCAACTCACTTCAAATTCCCCAACGTTCTACTCTAACCTCCAACTGCAACATTCCAGTGTGGCTTATGCAGATGCAACAGTTCTAAATGATGTCATCCCTCAGTTTCAGCTGAGACTGAGAACAGAGTGAGACAGTGTGAAATCCATTTAACTGGAGTTTCACAAGCTGCCTTCCCTGCCTACCACTAGGTCTTACTGGGATTCTAGTAACCCCGGGTAACAGGAGGGTTACACTTGCAAGTACTGGAGGCCACATCTTCACAAGGACATTAACAAAATGGAGGCAGTCCAGAGAAGAGCAACCAAAATGGTGCAGAGACTGCATCAGAAAGCATATGAAAACAGATTAATGGGGTTTAATATGTATACCCTAGAGCAAAGGAGGGAGAGTGGTGATATGATCAAAACATTCAAACACCTTAAGGCATTAACAAGGTGAAAGAGTCTAACATGTTTCAATATAAGAAAAATAGCAGGACAAGAGTACACAGCATGAGATTAGAGGGAGGCTGATTAAGGGGTAATGTGGGGAAGTTCTTTTTCACAGAAAGGGTGGTGGATGCATGGAATGGCCTACCTCATAAAGTGGTGGATATGAATACAGTGCAGGGCTTCAAACAGGCATGGGATAGGCATAAGGAAGCAATACAGATGTGTATGAATAGATAGGCCATTGACAGAGTAAAGGCCTATGGGACATTCATAAGGTAGAAAAAAAATGGGCACACTGGATGGGCCTTGCGGTCCTTATCTGTCATCAACTTCTATGTTTCTATGTCCTGACCCCTTATCAGTGTGTCTCCAGTAAATTTTGTTAGGTGGTTCAGCACACTTCCATAGCAAAGGCATTTCTTCCAGAGGACCATGTGTCAGCATTAATGGTACAGGTAAATGACATTGGAGGGAGCCAATTGGTGTCAGAAATGATCGTGCTCTAGTGGTAGGACTTGCTAGCTGCAGCTACATTTGTAGTACATCTGGCCTAACTGTACATAAGAATCCCCACACAGTGCAAAACTGATTCATTTTTGCTTACTTTCTACAGTGGCTGGAGGTTTGAGGTGAGATGTGTTGTTTCTGTCCGGGGCAGTGCTGGAGGCAGAGTTGGTTCACAAGGTAGGGATGTATTTCAAATGCATCTGAAATTTCTTCTTTATTCTTACTGGTAGCACCATATGGCATCAGAACCATCCATTGCTTAATCCGACCCAAAATGGCTGCACAAGAGAGAAAGAGTTAAGTGGTGTCTGAATTCACCTTGAATCAGTCCATCAAATGGTCGGTGTTCTCTCTGAATTCTGTAAATCTGGGGGAAGTTTTTCTGCATTCTCTGGATATTTATCAAGCTCTGCTTTTTACTAGGATATGAATAAGGCTTTCAGGCAATCAAATCAACTGCATCAAAATGTTTAAATGCTATTTTGAAACATTTTCATGCATTTGTGACAGTTTACCTTTTTTATGGCACAAAAGTGATTGATGCATGTGTCATTTATTCGACACATACGTTATTTTCTGTATGCAAATTGCTGCAGTTGCATCAAACAGTTAAAACACATTTTTATATGGTCTAATTTTTTTGGCGTTTAACCCCCCTCCATAGGGAGAAGCCAGAGAAGGCGAGGGGGACAGCAAGGTCAGCACCCAGGGTGGGGGCTGACCAAACGAGCAGACACGAAAGACCGTTAGGCCTATTCTGCTGGCATTTTAGTATGTTAGTATGTAGTATAGTGTGGGGTGTACGGCTGACTTTTTAGAGCCCCAAATGTCTAGCTGGACTGCTGCTGGTCTTCTTGGTCTCTCCAACTCCCCAAGGATATGGATTTAGTGGTAGGGGCCTGGAGGAGAGCTGCATGACAGTATGAGGCATAATTTCTTTGTTACCTCCTGCACCATGGCACCCTGGCTTGGCACCAAACATCAAAGGCTACTCCATTGCTCTCAATGGACTGAGAGCATTAGGGCTTGTGATAGCAGTGGGGAATTCCCGCTGACTGCCTGACTGAACCGGACTGCAAGCATGATCATGCACAATAGCAGGTGCCACAAAATAATTAAATAAGAGCAGGTGCCCTTTGCAAAACATGACTTTTGAAGCCAGTATCCCACTGCAGCAAGGGGGCACAGTTATATTTGTGCACTCTGATCCCCACTACCAAAGCAAAAGGGGTCAGAGATCAGAGGTTGCACTTTCACAAATCAAACTGCACAGCCTGTAAGGGGAGCCCAAGGAGCTCTTGAGACACAGGAAGGCTGCATTAATCCTGATGAAAGTTTCTGGCAAATCCTCCACCGAATACTGTAATAGATTTCCAGTCCTGCCTGAGTGATGGACTTCTCTATGGACCCATGGTGAGCTGACATTCCCCAGTGAATAGCAGGGACTGTGCCAAATTCCTATCAGTCTGTGTGTGTTGAAAGTGAGAAATAGACTGGTGCATGTGTGAAGCTGCTGGAGAAGACAGACCACACATCTGTCAGAGTGAGAGAGAGAAACAGAAACATAAAATGTGATGGCAGCTAAGGACTGCTTGACCCACCCGATCTGCCCTTTTTTCCCTATCTACATTGTTACTACAGACTGTACTTGATCTACCGCTCTTTCTCCCACCCCTTCCCTTTCCACTATGACACCCTTGTGCCTATCCCATGCATTCTTGAACCTCTGCACTGTCTTCGTCCGTACTACCACCGCTGGAAGATTGTTCCAGCAATCCACCACTCTTTCTGTGAAGAAGTACTGTACTTCCTAACGTCTCTCCTGAATCTACCCCCCTCCAGCTTCATAGCAGGTCCCCTTGTTCTTGAGAGCCTTTTCTTCTGAAAAATAATTCCCTCCTGTAACTTATTTACCCCTGTGAGATATTAAAAGGTCTGTATCATATCCCTCCTCTCTTCCAGGGTGTACATATTGAGGTCCTCTAGTCTGTCCTTGCAGGGCTTTTGATGCAGACCCTGCCATTTTAGTTGCTTTCTTTTGGACAGCCTCCACTCTGTCTATGTCCTTCTGGTGCTGTGGTCTCCAGATCTGCACACAGTACTCTAGGTGGGGCCTTACCAGAGATTTATACAGAGGTAATGCCGCCTCCCTCTTTCTGCAAGTGTGAGAGGGAGAGAGAGAGAGAGAGAGAGAGAGACAGAGAGGGAGAGAGATGTAGATCCTGCTAGACTTTGCTGTACTGCAACCTTGAACAGTTGAACTGTAATCGCAGCTAGCCTGGGAAGCCGCCCAGCCAGTACCATAACCCAGTGTAGTGCTGGTTACCCGTAGAAGACTAGGAAGTGGATGTCAAGATTTGGTATGTTGGTCAGACAGGACTGTGTTTCCACAGATGACTGAGCTTCCCTGTGTGCTTAAGAAAATCATCTGTTGAATGTGGAGGTCATGACAGGCCTGACTGTCATCATTGAAAACAGCCATCTGCCATTCCACACTCAAGACCTTGAGAAAAAAGAGAAAGAGTGAAAACAGCCAGACAGGGACTCACTTCAACTGTGCCATTGCTCCTGTGCGTTAAGGGAGATCCCCTAGTCTGGAAGAACCATGAATAATCAGGGTTTTCCCTGCATCTGCAGCTTTGCATTATAGTTGGGAAAGCTTTTGATGGACTAGGCCATCCAGATGGGATTTACAAATACCCATTGTGGGTTAAAGAGCCTTTGGGTTTGGGGTATTTACATGTTTGTATTACATATTTAAGTGCACCACTGCTGGTCAACCACATGCAGCATCATCAGACCTACACCTTTTCCATGACTGGGTACCCAGTGAAGCACCAGGAGTTCTCTAGTAGTAATTAAGGGTTATTAAAATTTGTACCAGTAAGGAGACAGTAGTGCTCACCCGTACCATTGGGCAATGCAGGGAAGTACTACATGTGTGTTGTGGAGGGCTGGCCACCATATTTTGGGTTGAGCCTAGAAGGGCATAGAAAGCACAGCCAGTCAAAGGAAGGATGGGTTCTGACCATCTTCGCTCCCTAATTAATCTAATATATAAGGCCAAATCCCTTAATTCTCCAGCAACAGTTATTGCTGTGGATTTCGAAAAAACTTTCGATTCTTTAGACTGGAATTTTCTCTATCTTGTGTTATCGCGTTTTGGCTTTAGCAACCTTTTTTGCTCCTGGATCAAACTTCTTTATACAGCTCCCAAAGCTAGGGTTCTTACCAATTCCACATTATCCCAACCTTTTAAATTAGCTAGGGGCACCAGGCAAGGATGCCCACTTTCCCCATCCCTCTTTATTTTAGCTCTTGAAACTCTAGCTACCTTTCTAAGACAGAACAATGATATTAAAGGTATATCCATTGGGCACACGCGATATACATCACTGTCATATGCTGATGATATGCTCATCCTGTTAGAAAATTTGGAATTATCTGCACAACCACTTACCCGTATACTTAATTTGTTCTCCATGCTTTCTGGACTAACAGTAAATTACCAAAAAACCGAGGTATTACCATTAAATAAATACTGTAACCCTTTCATGAACAATCTCCTTGCATTTTGCTGGCCTCCACAAGGTATCACTTACCTAGGGATACAAATTTTGCCCTATCTAGACAAAATCTAGGAAACTAATCTTCATCCCTTACTCGCAGACATCAAAGCAAATTTAACCAAATGGAAAAACTTAAACTTATCTCTTCCCGGTAAAATAGCCACTATAAAAATGAACGTTACACCTAAAATTATTTATTTGTTCGCTTGCATCCCACTTAAAATCTCTCCTCGTCTCCTTCACAATATTGACAAAATTGTAGGAGACTTTTTATGGGAAGGCTACATACCAAGGTTTAACCGTATTAAATTACACTCTCATTGGTCTCACGGTGGTTTCGGACTACCCTGGTTTATGGCCTACCTTTGGGCATTCAGAGCCTCACAAACTATTAAATGGTTATCTAAACCTAATTATAATGTACCATTATGGCTTGACATGGAAGCTTCCTTATCCCCAGGACAGGTCCCTAACAGCTTTATATATTTTACTTCAACCTCTAAATTAAGAAAACATCCTACAATTAATGCGTCTATTCATTACTGGTTTAGAATGCATAAATGGCTTAAAACCGATCCTACTCCCATATCTTATACTTCTATTTGGGGAAACCCGAAAATCACTTTAGGGATCAAATCAATATACTGCAACTCTTGGAAACATAAGAACATACTCTTTCTGAATGATATCTTGACTGACAATGGTAAAACGCTAAACTCTTTCAGTAACCTACAAACAAAATGGAATATTCCTAGAAAAGAATTTTGGAAATATCTATAGATTCGTTCTGCTACACTCCCTATTATTCAACAAACCAACAAGCCACTGCCAACCTCCACATACATTAATTTATGGATTAATACCTCTTCTGGCTTAATCAGTAAAATCTATAAACAAATCAGAGATGTATTACCGAACCAATCCCTCCTTGCCACGAATAGATGTAACCTTGCATTAAAGGATAACATATCTGACTCCCAATGGGATGAATGCTGGAAACTTTGCCAAAATACCTTTAAAGATATGCATAGCGTGCTTATTCAGTATAAAATTTTACATTTATGGTATAGAACCCCCTCCCATCTGCACAAAATAGGTTTACTACCTAACAACAACTGTTGGCATTGCAACTCACCAAAGGGTGATCTTTTACATATACTATGGTCATGTAAACCAATATCTAAATTATGGCAATCTATTCACAACCTAGTCTCTAAAATCATCGGCCGCTGTATCCCATTTGAACCTAAGTTTTATCTACTAGGATTTATAAATAAAAATATAAAACTAACAAAATATCAGCATAGATGGTTACATATTCTATTTATGCAAGTTAAGAGATTGGTTCTAATGCGTTGGAAATCTTAGTTAATACCTACTTTGAGTGATATTCTGAATAGTTTAACCTACACTGCCTCTTTGGAACGGCTCTCATACTTGGCACAGGACCGACTTAATGAATTCTATCTCTGCTGGCAGGACTATTTAAGCTTCCTCCAAACACATAGGTGATGTGTACCATCAGACTCCTTAACCTGGTATTACCTCAAATACAAACATTTCTTTGTGATAATCTTTTCACGCAGCTCTTTTTGTTGATTATAAAATTGTTGACTATCTTAATTTGATTTTCTTACTATCTTTTCATCTACAGTATAGGTATTTAACTATATATAGATTTAATCATATACTATATATAAAGTCTTTTCTTTTTGAATGTAGGCTATACAATTATCATAATGTTAATTGTTATTATAATATGTTAAACATACTATTGCCTGCATTACATACTATATAATGTACGTCTCTACTTGTTTACTGTACCATGTACTGTATTTATTAATATGGATAAAAACTCAATAAACAATTTAACTATAAAGAAAGGACTGCCCGGGTAAGTATATTATTTGGCAGCAGCTATGAGGGAGACTGAAGATCAGCCTTTGTGTTTAATTTAGGCTAGACTGACATCAAACAAACCAACCAACAGTTTATACTCTTACCTTGTTGTGTAACTCCCTTTCCTTTCCCCTAGGACCAGTTCCTACAACCCAAAAATGCCCTTGTTATTTTTTTATGTAGACTGCCTGGATATATCTCATTTATATGGTATAAGCATTGCAATTTGTGAGGAACTGTTATTGCACTGATTTAGTTTGTGGGTAGGGTGATGCAGTAGGGAGGTGGGGAGGTACTGCATCCCAAGAAGTTGTACCATACTGACATCAGGCCCACTTCAACCTTTTTCTAAATGGAGGCACTGTACAATTAACTTACGTCTTTGATGCGAACCTTCCAATCAGAAGTTTAGTGCCACAATCCCTCAAACATGAGTGAGCCCACAAGACAGGGGTAGTAACTATCAACATCCGTAAGAGGCACCACTGGGATCTCCTGTTTACCACCTGGACATGCACAGGATCCAAGTGCAAATCAGGAACAGTTTGGTACCCCCAAAGTTTTCAAAGTTGCAATGAAGTGTGACAGACTTATCATTTTGGACTCAGGTGAGGACATGGATCCTCTGAAAACAATATTAGTTCTGGGAGTCCCCCTTGGGACCTGCCAGGAAGAAATAGAATCTGCCCTCTTCATAGTTAAAAGTCTTGGAAATGTGACTGGGAAAGGATGCATGCTCAACAATGCCACACAGACTCTGACAGTGCTGGAGGAGTGCAGCAGTGCCGTGGATGCCACTAGACTAGAGCTTTTGATGGACTGACCCCAAGGGAAGCAATGGCAAGTGGTCTATAATGATACATGCACATGTGGTGCCAAAACTCGATGTCCCTTTAAAGTCAGAATGATTTGAGGAGAGATGCTACCAGCGGTTAAAGGCTGAAGGGAATTCAGTTGCTGAGGTCCAGAAGCTACCTGGGTCACTCAGGACAGTGAGTGAGGGACTGAGATGTGTGCCACCATCTGGAAAAGATTCATACCGGCAATTGAGGTTGTTTTGAGAGTCAAGCCCACTGTGCAGGGGAAGATGACCTGGATCCCAAGACATAGATGGACAATGCAGTTCAATTAGTGCAGTACTGACAATGTTTAGAAGTGGAGAAGCAGAAGCAACTGGGGGACAGCCTCAGAGGACCAGTACTGGACGTCATCTAAACCATGAGTTCTACTGACCCAGATGCCCCTGTACAGGAGTATTTAGTTATGCTAGTGAGTAGTTTTGCCAGCACTGAGCCTAATGATGACATGTACTGGAAATTTAAGATGCACAACCAATAGAAGAAAGAACCACTGTTGGCCTACTTGAACCACCTGGAGAGGGAACTGCAGAAAGTTTACAGAAAAGGAGGTGTGGCATCCAAGGACTTGAACCAAGTGAGACTGGAACAGGTGCTCAAGGCTGCCTGCTATTCCAGCCTGCTAATCTTCAAGTGCTATCTGCTGGAAAGAAGGAACCATTCACCGTTCCACAGAGTGGTACTGAGAGAGGTATGAGAGGCCAAAGAACAAGAAGAGCAATTGGACTCCTATGTAATGTTAGGAGCTGGGACTCCAGTTACTGAGAATTGGACAGTACCTGAGGGTCAGGAGCATCAGGATCTACTGAAGGAGTGGAGAGAACTCATGGCTGTCTCAACTACCAAGGTATCTTCAGCTGGTGGGCAGGACACCCACAGAGTCTACGTGCAATGCCTAGCCGACAAGATTTCAACAGTGATGGGTACCAGACTACAAGTGTAAATCTGCTATGTAACATGTGACTTCAGATCCAGTTGGATGACCTGCATGCAAGTGGCTAAGGTGTGCAGCTGCAATACTCTGCAGGTGGTCCTAAAACTGTAAAAATTACTGAGCGAGAACCTGCTGCTGAAAGTGCCACTGTCAAGGTGCTGAGTAGGGACCACCCAAAGGAAAGGAGCAGCGACTGAAAAGCCACAGAAAGGCCAGCATGCATCTGACTAGCTAGAGAAGGAATCTTCTTCTATTACTGCAGTGGGGAAGTTGGAACCTAAACAAAGAGTGTCAATCCTGCAGTAGCGACAACAGCAGCAGCTTTAAGGTAAGCAAGCCTGGGATGGGAGAGACAAGGGTGGTGGAAGGGGGAGGTCACTCTTAATAACAGGGCTGAGTCCTGTTTATTGTGTACTAGGTTGGGGGAAATTTCAACAAATAGTAGAACTGGAATTGGATTCTGATTCTGAATCTGACCTTTTTTCAGAATTAAGCTTTTTGGCCTTTATTTCCAAAAATGCAAATTCCGAAAAGAAAAACTCAGTATTCAAGGTATCCAGTTCTGTGAATCAGATTTCGATGGTCCTTACATTGGAACTGCTTCACCAGTGTCCAAAATATTCGACTTCAGCATGTTCACCAAATGAAAATGCGGCATTGATCATCTTTACTCTAGGCCATAGGTGCCGGAATGGGGGGGCCACTAGGGCCATGGCCCTACCACTTTCATAAGTGGCTCTATCACTTTTTGCTATCATGGTAATATATTTAATAGGGGATAATGTTCTCCTTACATCCTTGACCCTACTACTTTTCAAACCATTCTGGCATCACTGCTCTAAGCTGATTTAGAAGGCGAGCTTCTTGCCTATGGAAACACCTGATTATTTATAGTTCTTGGGCTTTGATCACTGTGTGCCCTTACTAACAAAACTGTCACACTCGTATGTAAAAGTTTTTTTTTTTGCATTTGAATTACTTGCAGAATTACTATTCTAGTTAGCACTCTGTGTAGATGCCTTTCCATGTAACTGGATCACACAGCACCTGAAGAAAGAGCCAATATGACTCCTAAAGCATGTGTGATAAGTCTCTGTTAGTCAAAACTAAGTTATCACCACCTGCTATTTTTATTGTTGCATCAGTACTTTTGAGAATGTATGTTGACAGGACAGATGTGGATCATGAATGGTGTTTATGGATCTGCTGAATGAAATGATTTCATACTATAATTATTAGAAAAAAATCCACTCACTCTCTGTCCTGAAGGATGAGCCACCCAATGTTAAACAGATTGCTGGCGATCCATATCAAATAAAATTCAGGAGGATGAATGTCTGGATTGCAGAAAACATGGCCAAGTTTGTTCCTGAAAAGAGAATAAATCTTTAAATCTTTATTTGTACAGCACCTTTCTTAAAACCAAGGCACCTTTACAATAACTGCACATAAAACAATAAAATAAACACAGATCCAATAACTACGAAATTCATAAAATACAATAAAATATCATCATTGGGGTAAGCTTTTAACCATAAATGGGTCTTAAAGCCCTTTTTAAATTCATCCACGGATGCACACTGCTGAAGCGGATGGGGTAGAGAATTCCAGAGGGCAGGGGCCATGTACATAAAAGCACAGGCCCTAGAAGATTTCAAAGAAATCCTTGGAATCTCTAGCAACCCCTCATCCACCAGGCGAAGCGATCGATTAGGGCAGTAAGGTACCAGGAGCTCTTTCAAGTAGTCCAGGCCCAGTCCATGTAGGGCTTTATAAGTCAGAAGACTTACTTTAAAGGTGATCCGCTACTGTATTGGCAGCCAGTGCAGATCGTGCAGCACCGGAGAAATATGACAGGTACAAGGAGTACCTGTCAATATCCGCGCCGCAGCATTCTGCACGAGCTGCAAGCAGTGGCTATCAACCCCTGGTAGCCCTAGATACAGGGAGTTGCAGTAATCAAGATGCGAGGTCAGAAAGGCGTGGACCAAAGTAGGCAGATCACCGGATGGAACTAGGTGCTTAATCCTGGAGATGTTCCTCAGGTGGTAAAAGGATGATTTGATGACTGCCGACACTTGTGATCTCAGTGTCAGACCATCATCAAAAATCACCCCCAGGTTCCTCACCTGTTCAGAGGTAGGGAGCTGGGTGCCACCCAGAAAAATTCCTGCGGGCAAACCACCTCCCATCCCCTCTATCTGGTGACCCAGGTCCACAGTCATCACCTCCGTCTTCTCTGAGTTCAACCTCAGACAGCTCAAATTCATCCAGTTCTGGATTTCAGTGAGGCAGTTGTTAAATACTGAGAAAGCTCTATCCTGGTCGGGTTCAAAAGATAGGTAGAGCTGCGTATCATCAGCATAGCAGTGAAACCTCAGCCCATACCTTCTTACAATGTCTCCAAGGGGCAGCATGTACACTGAACAACATGGGGAATAACACCGAACCCTGAGGAACCCCACAAGACAGAGAGACTGGGCCAGAGGAATTAATCCCCGATACCACCCTCTGGATTCTGCCAGTGAGAAAAGATCTAAACCACCCAAGGACTGTACTAGACTGGCCGCAGATGAACCTCAGGCGTTTGAGAAGTACCCCATGGTCCACAGTGTCAAAAGCTGAAGCGAGATCAAGAAGAATCAAGATGGAATGGCTCTTTTGATCTCTTGCCATCAAGAGATCATTGAGCACCTGAACCAGCACCGTCTCGGTACTATGCCTTTTTCGGAAACCAGATTGGAGTGATTCATAGATGTCATGGATGGTCATATGGTTCTCCAGTTGTACAGTCATTACTTTCTCAAACACCTTCCCCACAAAGGGAAGGTTAGAGATTGGTCTGTAGTTAGCATGGCAGTCTGGGTCCAAAGAAGCTTTCTTCAGGAGGGGCGTTACCACTGCCTCCTTCAGAGAGCTAGGAAACTCACCTGTCTCCAAGGAGCACCAGACTATCCGTGCTAGGACTGAGACAATAATATCACAGCAACCCTTTATCAGGGAGATTGGGCTCGGATCCAAACTACAGCATGTAGGGTGCATACCCTGGACACTCTGCATGACATCAATGAACTCTGGCTGGTAAAGGAACTCCAGGAGAGCCTAGGGACCATGACCAGGTGCCAATCCACAGCTTCTCCCATACAGGATGCAGGCTGGAGTGCCGCCCTGATGTTGGCCACCTTAGTCACAATGTCAGTTACTAACTTATAAGTCAATATCAACAATATCTTGCCAAATGGCAATAACACATATTAAAACATGTATTACAAACATATTTACAATTAATTCTGTATGGCTAATTATGTAAAAGATCAGTTTGTGCACAATGGGGCTTCTGTTTGATAAAACAAAAACAAGGCGCTGTGTCAGCATGTGGTCTGAAAACAAAACAAAATGGTTCTATTAAATGCACCCTAAAAATAGAAAGAGTTAAAAATCAGTGTTTCAAATGTAGGTCTTCTTCAGGAAATAGCTAAAAGAAAAAGCAAAATTAGTGTAGAGGAGAGGTAAAGTAATGGGGAAAGAAAAAAGGGGAGGATCTGGGAAAAGAAGTGATAAATGGCAAGATAAAGGCAGAATCTGGAAAGCAAAAAGGTGATGGTGGGAGTGACAAGGCATAATAGCAGTGAATGAGCTAGAGAAGTTTCCACGTGTGGACTAATTAGCAGGACCTAGTAAGAAGGTTGAAAGGTGACAAATGTGTGGGAAGGAGACATAGCTGGAAACATCCATGGAAAAAGAAAATAGATGTGTACAGATACAAACAGACTTTAGGCAAAAGAAGGGATAGCTGAAATATATTAATAGAACATAAGTCTATCATTTAGACCAGAGGGCCGCTGGGAGCCAAGGCGACTTACACACACTTGTGACCTGTACACTCAGGCAGAATGGCTTCCTCTTATCAGCTGGATACAGTATCAAACCTGACTCTTAGCCAGAAAAGTCCTCCTCAGGGTCATGCCCTTGGGCATTGAAAAGCTCCTCATTGACCACCAAAACACCCAGCAAACTAGAAGTTCACAACAACTAACCTTCCTTGTCCCCAGATGCCGACTACCATGGGCCAGAGGGCCTTTGTCCACAGAGCACCACACTGGTACAATACTCTCAACAAAGAAACTCTTACTGCTGCTGCTCTTGGCCCTTTTAAGAGACAACTCCGACTTCATCTCATTTCAGCTACTCGTTGTGACTGCCTCGCCTAATCAGGGGCCCACTGCTCACTGCCCTCCACTTCAGTCTTGACAGCTACCTCTCCACACCTTGCCCCCTTCTACCTGCCTACCCCCTTGCCCCCTCTCCCTTTCCTCCCCTCCCCGGGCATTTTCTTACTTTTATCCCTCCCCTTTAGAGCTCTTACCCTCACCCTCTACTCTCCGACAATGGCCTTCCTGCTTGCATACCCTTCCCTCCCACCTGCAGTGCTTATTTCTAAGATTCCCCTTGGCTGGTATGTCATGCTACCTAACATTTGGCACATTTTGAATTACTGGAATTTCCTAAGCCTCAGTCTCTTACTTCTTTTTATTGTGTAACTATGTATTATTATGTTGACCTTTGTATGTATGTATACCCCCATTCCTTCGACGTGGAACCTTTGTAAATGAGCAGTTTCTACTCAAAGGTATTTGTAATCCTAGATTTCAATAAAAAAAAAAATAAGCTTGGTTTCCATGTTTTTTCTATGGTCAGAATCCCAAAAGCCCTGCTGAAGTACACAAACAGAAAGATCATTGACACTGTGCTCCCTGAAGATAAAGCGGGTACAATGGGTTTATCAGTATCTCCATTCCTGACTGCCCTGTAGTGTTCCTTGAAATGGTCAGCAAGGCATCTACCAGTTTCGCTGATATAAATAGCTGCACACCTCCTGCAAAGAATACAATATACCACATTAGTGGAGGTGCAAGAGAACTCCTTAGTGACGTGAAAAACAGCTGTGCGCCCCCGAATTTCAATCACACTAGAAATAAACTTGTAAGTGCAGCAGCCAGTTCTTTTGCAAGGTTTGGTACCTGGTAGGAAGGAACTGTTAGGAGTAGGTAGGCTACTCCTTACCAGTTGATTCCACAGGTTGGGTGGCCAGTGGTAGGAGGCAATAGGTGGTTACTGGTGATGATCCTGTGAAGAGAAGGTGTACTCTAATGGAAGGGAAGCACTAGTGGAATTTGTTGTTGTTCTTGCATGACAGTATCCTACCTATGGGGTCAAGTTACAGAGTGTGTTTCTGACCCGGGAGAGTGGTCCACTGTGCTTTTAGGATATCCCCCTGTTCATAAAAAAAATGATGCATTATTTGGGACTGCTCAGCAAAATCATCATCTTCACTGCATAACCTGTGAAGTCTCAGAAACTGAATATGGCAGGCCATTCTTGACATGTTTAGGATGGAAGGAGCTGTGGAGGAGGAAATTGTGTGAGTCAATGGGTTTGTAATAAACTGATGTCTTCAGACCAGTGTTCTACACTGACAGTTCGATATCCAGAAAAGGCAGTGCAGAGGAGGATACTTCAACAGTATACTGAAGGGAAGGATGGGCTGTGGTAAACCTGTCCAAAAAGATTTGGAGGGTCTGTTTTGAGCAGGAGGTAGCCCCCACACATTCATCTCTGTAATGTTTGTAGAGTTCAGGCACAGTCCCTGTGAATGAGAGAAAAAAAACTGTTCCTCCACCCAACCCACAAACAGATTGGTAAAATTGGGACCCATCTTGGTACAGATCACAACTCCACTGATCTGCTGAAAAAAACTGTTATTGAAAGAAAAAGCACTGAGTTTAAGGACAAGTTCTGCCAGATGGGTAAGTGTGTGTGTGGGTGGCTGCTGGACATCACACTTATTCAGAAAATGCTGCACAGCTATCGGGCCATCATTGTGGGGGACCACTGTGTATAGAGATTTGATGCCCATGGGTGAAGATGAGCTGATAGAAGCCACTGAATCTGAACCTGCCAAATAATGAGCATGGTTAGTGTCTTTAATATAGGAGGACAGGGATTCAACAAGTGGTCTCATAAGGCTGTTCAAAAATTCAGAGATGTGGGATGTGGGGTGGGAGCAGGCAGACACAATAGGACATCCAGGGTTACCTGTTTTGTGGATTTTGGGAAGGAGATAAAACCTGGATGCTCGAGGGTGCTGAACTATGAGTCTCTTAGATGAAGCAGGGATCTCTTAGTTTTCAGTAGCAGAGGTGATGGTGGTGGTAACCTCAGTCTGATAGTCAGTAGTCGGGTCCTGGGGAGGAGAAGAGTAAACCTGGTGTTGGAGAGTTGCTGTGTGGCTTCAGGTATGTACAGCTCCTTTTGCCAGACCATAACAGCACCCCCCTTATCAGCTGGTTTAATAGCAATGTCATTCCTACATTGCAGAGATCTGAGGACTGCAAGCTCACCAGTTGCCAAGATTAGAGTGGTCGTGCCTGTAATGAAAATTGAAGTTAGTGGTGTTTTCCACGCATTGGTTAACAAAACAATCAACAGCAGCAAAACGTCCGAGGTGGGGGAAGGCATGAACTACATTAGGGATACCCTTGAGGAAAGGGGGGGGGGGCATGATAGAAACTTTTAGTACCTCAAGGGAATCAACAAAGTCCAAGAGGGTAGCATCTTTCAGAAAAAGAGATGTATAAGAACAAGGGAACACAATTTGAAGATAGAGGAGGGACGGCTCAGGGACAATGTGAAGAAGTATTTTTTCACAGAGAGGGTGGTGGACATATGGAACGACCTTTCTGAGGAGGTTGTGGGGTCAGAAACAGTGGGGGAATTCAAAAATGCATTGGACAGACGTAAGATAATTCTTGTGGGGGGTAGGAAGAAATAGGCTGTTGCCTAACTAGGATCTGCAGCTTATCCAGTAGGTAAGGAAATGGGCAGACTAGGTGAGCCAAGTGGTTCTTATCTGCCGTCAAATTCTATGTTTCTGTGTTTCTATTGATGTCATTAATTATTCTGGTAATACTGTCATCATCTGCAGGAAGAGGAGTCTCATTAGAAAACTGAGCTGTAAGTCGTATTCTACGATAGAAGCACTGCAGATCAACTTGAACCCCACACACATATATATATATATATATATATATACTGTATATCTTCTCTACACTAATTTTTCTTTTTCTTATTTAGATATTTCCTGAAGAAGACCTACGGTCAAAATGTCAATTTTTAACCCTGTTTTCTATTTTCAGCATGCATTTAATATAACCATTTTGTTTTGTTTTCAGATCACATGCTGACACAGCACCTTGGTTTTGTTTTTACATTCTGTGTGCTACATTTGCTGTGACCCACTATGCCTACTCTGAAATCTCTTCTTAATTCTCTCTGATGCTTCTTTATTTCATCTATGTCTGCACTCCCTTCTAATATTTCTAAGTCTTCTTTTGTATTATTTTCTGCCATTTGCTCTTAGACTAAACTCTGTAGTCAATGACAGTTTCTTTCCAAATGCCGCCACCTGGGTATTATTCCTCAAGGTGTCTGTTTGAAATTCCACACATGTTCATTTGGGTCTGCTATACATGCTTTCTCCACTAATAAACTTTTGAAAAGTTTCTCTAGGAAACATATCACAGACACCATTCTCTCCACTAAGAAAAAGTTGATCTCAGTTGACAAAATCATCCAAAGGCAAAAAGATTTCCTGCAGTGGACAGCCCCACATAACCTTCCTTTTATTAAGCACTGCATCCAACACCTTAACTCCACTTTCTTGCAGTTCCTCAAGGACACCAAATCTGCCAAACCCCAGTCTCTCTACCAGCAGATTAGCAACGAGCATGAGCCCTTGAGTCAGACACTAGCAATTTGGTATTCCTCCAGATCTCCCTGTCACAAGATGAGTGATCTCTTCTTAACAAGGGTCTCTGTTTTGTGCCCACACCCAGACATCTCGATGTGCCCCAGGTTCAAGTTGATCTGCAGTGCTTCTATCGTAGAGTACAACTTACAGATCATTTTTTCTAATGAGACTCCTCTTCCTGCAGATGATGACAGTTCTACCGGAATAATCAATGATATCAATCCCCAATGTAGTGCATGGACCCTCCCTCCAGGACGTTTTGCTGCTGTTGATTATTTTGTTAACCAGTTCATGGAAAACATCACTAACTTCAATTTTCATTGCAGGCACCACCACTCTAACTTAATAACTGTGTGAGCTTGCAGCCCTCAGTTCTCTGCATTGCAGGAATGACATTGTTATTAAGCCAGCTAATGGGGGGGGGTGCTGTTGTGGTCTGGCCAAAGGAGCTATACATCACTAAAGCCACACAGCAACTCTCCGACACCAGGTTTTACTCTTCTCTTCCCCAGGATCGCACTGCTGACAATCAGACTGAGGTCACCACCATCATCACCTCTGCTATTGAAAACAAAGAGCTCCCTGCTTCAGCTAAGAGAATCATAGTTCAGCATACCCGGGCATCCAGATTTTATCTCCTTCCAAAAATCCACAAAACAGGTAGCCCTGGATGTCCTATTGTGCCTGCCTGCACCTGTCCCACATTCCATATCTCTGCATTTTTGGACAGCTTCATGACACCACTTGTTGAATCCCTGCCCTCCTACGGTAAAGACACTAACCATGCTCTCCAGTTATTTGACAGGAGGCAGTATAACGCAGGGGTCTAAGGCTCTGAGCTGCAGATCTGGTGACATCCAGCAGACCAGACCTGGGTTTGAATCCCACAGCTTCCACTTGCATACTGTGTGACCCTGAGCAAGTCACTTAACCCCCTTGTGCTCCCAGGTCACTCCTGTAAAAAAGTTTTCAGCTTAGTGTGCTATACTTGGTTAATAACTAAATAAAAAAAAAAAAGATTCAGATCCAGTGGCTCCCATCAGCTTATCTTCACCATGGACATCAAATCTCTATACACAGTAATCCCCCACAATGATGGCCTGGCAACTTTGCATTTTCTGAATAAGCATGACATCCAGCAGCCCCACACATGCACTTACCCATCTGGCAGAACTTGTCCTAAACTCAATGCTTTTTCTTTCAATAAGTTTTTTTCAGCCGGTAAGTGGAGTTGCCATGGGTAGCAAGATGGGTCCCAGCTTTGCCAATCTGTTTGTGGGTTGGGTGGAGGAACAGTTATTTCTCTTATTCACAGGGACTGTGCCTGACATATGCTACATAGACAATTGTGTGGGGGCTACCTCCTGCTCCAAAGAGACCCTATAAATCTTCTTGGACAAGTTTACCATGGCCCATCCTTCCCTTCAGTACACTGTTGAAGTATCCTCCTCTACACTGCC
This sequence comes from Neoceratodus forsteri, assembly GCA_016271365.2. Taxonomy (NCBI): domain Eukaryota; kingdom Metazoa; phylum Chordata; order Ceratodontiformes; family Ceratodontidae; genus Neoceratodus; species Neoceratodus forsteri. Next base: position 504,991,401 of record CM057455.1, read on the forward strand.
TTTTCTGGATATCAAACTGTCAGTGCAGAACACTGGTCCGAAGACATCAGTTTATTACAAACTCACTGACTCACACAGTTTCCTCCTCCGCAACTTCTTCCATCCTAAACTTGTCAAGAATGGCATGCCATATTCACAGATTCTTAGACTTTCGCAGGTTATGCAGTGAAGATGATGATTTTGCTGAGCAGGCCTTTGGCAGGATGAGAAATTTAAACAAAAAATATTTCTGTTTCACTCTATCCTATCCTCTTATTCTCTTCTTGCTATCCTTAATTTTCTGTCAGGGTGGCCAACCTGACATTTCTACCCCTTTTCTGTACTATCCCTTTTATTAGCAGTCCTTCTAGCTCAAACCTACCACAGGAGTTAAAAGCAGATCATCCTAAAATAAAAGCAGAGCCTCCTAATTATAGCTAAGTCTGTAAAGACTTTGGAGTTTCCCCAGACACCAGAGTATTCCCAACACCAGAGAGAACTGCCAAATACTCCCGCATGATCGCACAATCGCACAGGTAGTGTGCATACGTTCGTGTGGTCCGAGTGCGCACATTCGTGCAGTTCAATACTGTTGCAGAGCCATGGAGCGCTAAAAAAGCAGGACAGCTTGCTAGAAGATGTTCTAAAAAGCAAGCGAGTCACTGCAAAGCTACAAAAGAGCAAGCTGGCTATTGCTATGGGAGTAGTAAATACTCCCTGCAGCCACTCGCTGAAAAACTCAATCTGCTCCCTGAAAAGGTTTAAAGGTTTAAAAATAAGTGCTGCAGACAAGAGTGCAGGCTGTTCCAGTGTACTGAAGCAGAATTTAAGGGAGTCTTGCTAGTTCTTTGTGATAGAGACTGTAAGGAAGTAAAATACATTGTGGGGGTGAAAAAAAATGAAAAGTTTGCTGACAGCTGAAATGGCAAGCCATCAGGAGAGTGCAATACAGGCAAATGTATACAAATACAGTCCTAGCCCAGCAAGATAATGATTCTAGGCTGTATATGGCATGTTATGGCGTTGAGGAATGTACATATAAGTATTTTACAGTATAACTATGAAAACTGTGTATGAAATAAGATTAAAGCAAACCAGGAAAAGTTCTGAATTAAAGGAGAAACTCTGACTTTTCAGGGTAAATAGATAGGGAGCGCGCCCCTACTCTGTTTATTCTTGGGAAGGCTGGAGATCTCAATATAAGCAGACTGTAAACAAAATTCTGATTTATTTTGTCCCTTACCTAAATGGAGGGCAGGTTGTTGTGAAAAGTCTTTTATAGGGCTGGCAGCCCAGAAAGTGACTATATATGCAGAAGTATCTCTGGTGATATCACAACAGGGGGAGGAGCTAAAAGGCCCCAATGATGCCTAAGCCACTAATTAAGGTTCTGTTAGGCAAAATAAGACCTCTCTGTTGATAAAGGTATTATAGAAGTAAAAAGGATTATAGTGGCATCTTACCAGGAGACTCTATAACCTAGTAAACTGTACCAGAACTAAGAGAAAAGGTTTTGTGTATAAATTGAGAGTCACATGATCATGATGTCATACTTATTTTGTTTTAAAACCTGCCCACTAGTGGCTCAAAAGAGTCAGTGCATTCCAATCAAGTGAGGATAGAGGAGATGTGAGAGTTTACACACAGCAGTATGAGAGAAGATATTGTATATACAGAGAAGAGCAGGGAGCCTGAAGGAAGACTTACCTGAATTTTGATTTTGAATTTATTTTGGTGTGGAAGTTTTAACACCCATTTATTTCTTTTCTGTAAATATCTTTATTTTTTTAATTTTATCATTTTGAAAATAAAATGATAAATGCAGCACCTGCTTTTTTATGCACTAAATTGGTTGACTGGAGTCTGTTATTGAACCCACATGCTTACAAGGCCCAAATAATGCATAGGTTTTTTTTTATTAACGGGGATACCCTAAAAGCACTGTGGACAGAACACTGTCTTGGGTCAGAAACATGCCCTGTAACCTTGACCCCCATAGGAAGGATACTGTCATACAAGAACAACGACGAATTCCGCTAGTGCTTCCTTCCATCAGAGTACACCTTCTCTTCACAGGACCATCACCAGTAACTTTCTTATTTTGCAAACTAACCTTAACATTGGTGCTTCCTTTACAGAACCACCTATTGCCTCCTACCGCTGGCCATCCAACCTGTGGAATCTCCTGGTAAGGAACAGCTGACCTACTCTTAACAGTTCCTCCATACCAGGTACAAAACCTTGCAACAGAACTCACTGCTACACCTGCAAATTTATTTCTAGTGTGACTGAACTTCGGGGGCCCACAGGTGATTTTCATATCACCTAGCAGTTCTAATGCACCTCCACTAATGTGGTCTATTGTATTCTCTGCAGGAAGCGTGCAACTATTTACACTGGAGAACCTGGTAGATGCTTTGCTGACCATTTCAGGAAACACTACAGGGCAGTCAAGAATGGAAACACTGGTAAACCCATTGTATCCCACTTTATCTCCAGGGACCACAGTGTCAATGACTTTTCTGTTTGTGTCCTTCAGCAGGGCTTCTGGGATTCTGACCATAGAAAAAACATGGAAACCAAGCTGATCATCCACCTTGTCCCCCAGCAGCCCTCTGGTCTAAATGACAGACTTATTTTCTACTGATATATTTCAACTACCCCTTCTTTTGCCTAAAGTCTGTTTGTATCTGTACATATCTATTTTCTTTTTCCACAGATGTCTTCATCTATGTCTCCTTCCCCCACATTTGTCACCTTTCAGCCTTCTTACTAGGCCCTGCTAATTAGTCCACACATGGAAACTTCTCTAGCTCATTCACTGCTGTTACGCCTTGTCACTCCCACCATCACCTTTTTGTTTTTCAGATTCTGTCTTGCCATTTATAACTTCTTCTCCCAAAGCCTTCCCCTTTTTTCTTTCCCCATATACATATTCCTTATTTTACCTCTCCTCTACACTATTTTGCATGTTCTCTTTTAGATATTTTTTGAAGAAGACCTATGGTGGAAACGTTGATTTATAACTGTTTTCTATTTTTTGGCATACATTTAATACAACCATTTTGTTGTGTTTGATAACTTGCTTATAACTTGAAACTACAGTACATAATGTTCAAAATCATGAGCAGTAATTGGATTATATTGTCATTTTGTAGCCTGTTTTGCGACAGCAAACTGTAAATGACCCGGAAATAGGCTGGCCAGAGGCAGTCATTTGCATGTTGTGTTTCTATTTTCTTTTCCTTGTAGGCTATCTGACCTGATCTTGTGGTTAGTCACCAGAAGACATGGGCAGGAGTCTGAGAGATGTCCTATGAGCTCATTCTGAACCCTAAATTTGATGACCAGAGGATGGCCAGTAAGCAGCCAGAACACCCAGATGCCAAGTTGCCACAATGTTGTGGGCCTGACTGTACTGTTGGGCCTTCCCATTATCCCCCTCTGCCACAAGCTATATGCCCCAGGAGTTAAATGGGATTCTTCCTGTGCTATAGCACTGTTAGGGTATTCAGCGTTGGATCATAGTAGACCTGAAGTCTGTGCTGTCCAGAAATATTCATTTGTGCACTTTATTATAGCTGTGGACAGAGCCTACAGCCATCTTGCTGTCTGTAGCTGGAAAAATGGGATAATGAAGCACACATTTTAGTACTTTTTAGTGTATCCTTCCACAGCAACTCCAAATCACTACCCAGTTGAATAAAATACCCCCTTCTGTCTACTGGGTTTCTGGAACTCTAGACCTGTCAAGTGCTTTTAACATAAATAACAATATACTGTATCAAATATATACTGTATGTACGTTATATAACATTTTCAGAGGGGTCTTAATTTTACTCATGTTTGACTTCCCACAGAGGATACAGCAGCTACCTGCAGAGCAGTTTCAAATTACATTCTTGGCCATCTCTCCCAATGTGTGCATGTGTGTAGCAATGATTTATATCATTTTCTCAGAAGAGTTGATTCATGTTAACCCTTTTAGGGCCTATCAAATTAGTAACATTGAAACTCTCATGGTTTTATATTTATAGGAAGGGTAAATGCTAGCCAGCTAATGTTTTCAGGGTTTTCAGAGGTTGCAAAGGGCATCATAAGGGATTACCAAGAAATCATAGTGGTGTCATCTGCAATGTTCCCAGACTGAACAAAGCATTTCCCTGTAGCACCCTCATTTTCCCTGCATTTTCCATGCAATACTGGAACAAAACTCCTGTACATTTTCCTGTATGCTCAAATCAATACATGTACGCAACTGATTTCATTATGTCTGTCAGTAAAATCACTATATTTATTTATTGAATTGATTCACCAGGAAAAGCACACTGGGCAAAACAATGCTCGTCTCCCAGTGCGACCTGGGGGGAAGGGAACAAGGGGAGAATAACACGCAGGTTATCAAATAACATAATAGCAATATACATCTACTAACATAAACACATAATGACAATACATATTTTTTAAAATTTACAATTTTGGCAGTTGTACAGGAGGAGTATTAGGCATCTAAAGAACGAGATGCGGTAAAAAGAACTAACCTGTACAGTTATACAAATTAAATACATCGCACTTGTACATACATTGAGTACAGTATTGGTGCTGTAGGTTTGTTTTAAGTTAGAGTTGGGCTGACCAGAGAGAGACCACTGCTTGTGTGGTTAGGCGTACATGTCCACAGCCATGGATAGGGTGGTGCCGTTGGGCAGACAAGGAAAATTGGAAATATGGGGGAGAGTTAGCTGTGTGCGCAGGCACAGCTAGCAATGAAGTAGTTTGACAGTGCAGTTTCCAGGGAGTGTGTAGAGGAAGAGTGACAAATTTGAGGGGGGAGAGCATTCCAGAGTTTTGGGAGTCAGTACGAGAAGGCAGTTTGTCCAGCGGAAGTCTGACAACTCGGAGTATTTAGTAGGTGGGAGTCAGTGAACCTGACAGCATGTGGTGTGGTGGGAGCTATCAACAGTAGCATGGAGAGGTAAGTGGGGAGAGCACCAAGCCAGAATTTGGAGACAAACTTGGCACAGTGCTGTTTGCATTGATTTTCTAGGGAGGGGACCGCGAGGGAGTGGTAAAGGTCGCAGTGGTGGGAACGGGGGGTGGTATCTAGAGTGAATCAGCAGAATGCATTGAAAATAGGGTCCAGTTTAGACAGGATGGATATAGGTGCTACACTATAGACGATGTCGCAGTAGTCTAAGGAAGGGAGGATCATTTTCTGTACTAGTTCCTGTCTTGCCGAGAGGGGGAGGCTGGTGCAGTTCCGGGAGAGGACTCCAAGCTTGGAGCATAGTTTTTTGATAATAGCATCAATATGGTTGGAGAAGTTTAGATGACAGTCGAGCCATATCCCTAGATACCGGAAGGAGGTGACGTTCTCCAGGGTTGTCCCGTCCAGTGTGCAGAAGGAGAGGAGGGTGGGGATTTGGGCTAACTGCTCTCTAGTGCCAAAGGACATGGTGACAGTTTTTTTAGCATTGAGAGAGAGCTGATATGAGCTGAGTCAGAGTTGGACCTTACTGAAGTCTGACTGGAGGTTGGAAGCTACTTCAGCAGGGTAGGAGCCAGAGGAGAATAGGACAGTGTCGTCCATGTACATGTGTATAGAAGAATTTGTGCAAACTGTTGGTAGGCTATTGAGGAAAATAGAGAACAGGATGGGGCAGAGTACTGAACTTTGGGGGACACCGGTGGTCATAGAGAGGGGGGAGGATGTGACATCAGCAATTTTTACATATTGATTTCTTTCAGAGAGGTAGGCACTGAACCAATTTGAGGCTGAGATAGAGAGGCCTGCTTCAGAGAGGCTCCACCCAACAGTGGGTGGGAGACGGTGTAGAAAGCTTTGGCGAGGTTGATAAATATAGCCGAGGATATCATCCCTCTCTCCATACTGGAGAGGATGGAGTCAGTGAGTCATAGTAGGGAGGATGCAGTGGAGTGGTCCTTCCTAAAGCCAGATTGGAATGGCGTGAAGAAATTTGTGTTGGATATAAAGGAGGTAAGTTGGGTGAGCACCAGGTGCTCTTGGAACTTAGCAAGTGCAGGGAGGAGGGAGATAGGGCAGTAGTTTGAGGTAAAGGAGGGGGCCCCCTTTTGGTAGTGGAATGACAATGGCATTTTTCCAGGCCTGAGGGACAGCAGCATTGGAAAAGGAGAGGTTTAGGAGAATTTCCAGGGGGGTAGCTATGACCGGTGCCAAGAGGAGGAGGAGGAGGAGGAGTTTGGAGTCCAGCCTGTCTGGGGAATTTCCTTTAGTTGGGTTTAGTGACACTAAGGCCTCGAGGGCAGCAGGTTGTGTGATAGACTGGAAGGAGAAGGTGCAGGAGCTGAGCATTCTAGTGACTCCTGTGTTAGGAGTATGTGGGGTGGCAGGGGGCAGGGAGGAGAGGAGAGCTGAGGCACACAAAGTAAAGTATGTGTTGAACTTGGCTGCTACAGCTCCTGGGTCGGATAGGAGTGAGTTGTTTATTTTTAGGAGGGGAGTTGGATTTACAGCTGGGGGGGAGAAGAGGGACTGAATACTCTTCTAGAATTTGGATGGGCTATTTAAATTGGACTGGAGGGAGGACTTGAAATATTCAATTGTTGCGAGTCTGGTTGCTCTGGTGCACTTGTTTCGTAGCGCACGGTACTTATTGAAGTCTTGAGGGAGGTGTGAAGCCTTATGTGTATGCCATGCTTTATTGCGGACATTGTGGCAGACTACCAGTTCTTGTGTGATCCATGGTAGGTGGTTGCCGCGCACCCTAGAGCGACACAACGGAGCATGCAAATTCCAGACAGTTAGGAACATGTCTTGGAAGTGTAAGAGAGCATCATTAATGAAGCTGGCTGAAGCGGGTTGGGTCCAGCTAGCAAGGGCTAGATCTTTGAGCACGGCAGGAAGGTTGAGGGATTTAAAGGACCGTTGGATTATGGACATTAACCAAATGTTAAGGCTGTTTTAAGTGTTCTTATTTATTTTAAATGGTAAAACTCACCTGTAATATATCACAGAGGTGCTGGAAAAATGTTGGAATCTCTTAAGCTTTGCTCTCAAGGTTCACATGTCCCCAGAAATCTTGATGGTATTATAGCCCTGTTACAATGTATTGATACAGGATAGCCTGGCTGAGATGCAGTATCTCATATTCATTGGGGTCATACTTTTATCCAATTTGGCAATTTACTGACACAGGATAGCTTTGCTGAGATGCAGTATCTTATTTTCAGGTTGAGGGGGTTCCTAACTGTCACAAACCCACTGCAGGGGTCAGGCACTCTGTTCCCACAATGCCCAACTTTGAAGTGCGATTCGTAAATGGGGGATAAACAGGAACACCCTCCTGTTTGTTTTGGGTCCACGCAAATTACCAGTCTCGAGTCCTGAGGTTAATTATGAACCCTTTTTAGCTAGCACACCCAGGTAACAGGTCCAGATATCACACTCTTTACAAGGAAATCAGCTCAATACTTGTCCCAGCTTGCATTCAACCAACCTGGTTCACAACCCCCTGCTGACTCAATTAAGACATTAGTATTTTCTTACCTTGCTGGATCTTTACACAGATCCTTGTTAGCATGGTTGCTTATGGTGACACTCTAAGCAATTTAACAGTTATGTCAGAATTATCAATACTGTCCCACCATTCACACTCAAAATGAGCAAGTCCCCAGGCAGGTTTAAGGAAAAACAAGGTTTACTAAAATTAAAAATAGTAAATAAATACAGACCATATATACATTAATGTTACAGTCAGAAAATAAATGGTCAATTACAAAACAAAGCATCTTGTAATTGATTTAGCTAATTCTACCTCAGGGTTTCAGTTGGCAAATGATTTGGGCTGTTACCTATCTTGGCAGAAGTGTCCCTTAGAAGTCCAGAAACAAAGATGACTCTTAGAAGTCCAGAAAAGAGTGTCAGTCCTTTCAACCAAGCTTCACCAATATCAGGGAGACCAGAATGTCCCTCCCTCCTTGTGATGCCACAGCTCTGAGCTGTTGTGAGGTCACACTCAGTCCTGCACACTTAATTTGTAACATGCAGCTGCATAGGCAAACAGGTCAGGTTACTACTTGATTGGAATCTGCAAATACAGCAATATATTTAATTATAAAAAGACAGTATGTCTTCCTCAGAGTATGGTTTACAACATCCTTTGATGTCGTAGAAATATCCTGTAAGGTTAATTCACATATGCTTTCCAAAAACAATCTTCCTCCTGTTATCCTATAAAATGTAACCTTTTATGGCAGTCTTCCTAAGTTTAAAGCAGTTGTTTTTTTTATAACCTGGTTGTATAACAGCTACACAGGTTTTGGCAAGTAGGTGTTAAAACAGGAAAGAAAGCTCTATCCAGCTTACGAACATACGAACATATGAAATTTGCCAGCAGATAAAGGCCTAGAGGTCTATCAGTCTGCTCCGAATGTGCAGCTAGCACCCTTATCTCTGCAGCTGCCCTCCCTCCCACCCTTCCCCTTCATTAACCTTCCCCTTGTCCTGTCCCATCCTCGTTTGAAGCAGTCCACTGTTCTACTGCATACCACTTCAGCAGGTAACGCATTCCACCCAGCCACCACCCTCTCTGTAAAAAAGTGTCTCCTCATCTCCCTCCTGAACCTTCCTCGCTCCAGTCTCATATCATGGCCCCTGGTGGCCCTCCTCTCCCTTACTTTGAACAGCCCCTCTGTACCCATCTTGTTTATTCCTTTCATGTATTTAAAGGTTTCAATCATGTCACCCGTCTCTCCTCTCCTCCAGTGAGTACATGTTCAACTCCTTCAACCTCCTCTCATATGATAAGTCCCCCAGCCCCTTGATCATTTTAGTCACTCTGCACTGCACCCCCTTCAGTAACTTAATGTCCCTCTTCAGATACAGATGCCAGTACTGCACGCAGTACTCCAGGTGTGGTCTAACTAATGACCTATACAGTGGCAGAATCACCTCCTCGAGGATACACCCCTTGCAATACAACCCAGCATTTTGTTGGCCTTTGCAGCTGCCTTCCTACATTGTGCCGAGTTGTTCATTGACCCTGTAATGAGCACACCCAGATCCTTCTCCTCCTCTGTCTGGGCTAGCTGCACTCCCCCTAGCTGGTAACTCCTCCTTGGGTTCTTCATTCCAAAATGCAGCACCTTGCACTTTTTGGCATTAAAGCCTAGTTGCCAGGTGTCTGACTAGGTTTCAAGCTTTGCCAGATCATCCTGCAACCCCTGCCATCCCCCTAGGTCATCCACCACCGTGCCTACCTTGGTATCATCAGCAAACAGGCTGATCTTTCTCTTGATGTCCCATGATATGTCTGCAATAAATATCCCAAACAACACTGGTCCCAACACTGAGCCCTGTGGAACACCACTCGTCACTGCCCTTGGGTGTGAGAGCTCCCCACACACCATCACCCTCTGTTGCCTTCCCTGCAGCCAATTTCCTACCCATCTCACCAGCTTTGCACCCGCCCCTGTGCCTACTAACTTCCTTCCCAGCCTTCCATGTGGCACTGAGTTGAATGCCTTACTGAAGTCCAGATACAGGACATCCACTGCATGGCCCCTGTCCAGTTGCCTAGTTACCCAGTCATAGAACTCAACCAGGTTGGTTTGGCAGGATCTGCCACGTATGAAGCCATGCTGTATGCTGTCCTGCAGTCCTTTGGCCTCTAGGAGGGCCACCAGCCTCTCCTTCAGGATAGTCTCCATTAGCTTACCCACGATGGATGTGAGGCTCACTGGTCTGTAGTTTCCCGGTTCATCCTTGGGGCCACTCTTGTGGAGGGCACCACATGAGCCATCCTCCAGTCCTGAGGTACACACCCCGAATGTAGTGAGGCATTAAATAGGTCTGCCAAAGGTCCTGCAAGGACTTCTGCCAGCTCCTTCAGTACCCTGGGGTGGACGCCATCTGGGTCTGGCGCCTTGTCCACCCTCAGTGCCTTCAAACCCTCTTGAACTCTGCTCTCCATGATTTCCCCATCTGTCACCACTTCCCCCCCTGCTTCTGCCATTTCTCCCACCTTGGGTGTCACCCCCCTCTTCTCTTTATTAAATACTGAGCAGAAGTACTCATTTAGTGCTTCCACCTTATCGCACCCTGCTTCCGCCCAACCCCCTTCCTTCCTAATCCTTACTATGTGGTCCTTACAGCTCCTTTTCTCCCTGATGTACTTAAAGAAGTCCTTCTCCCCCTTCTTAATGCCTTGTGCCAGCCTGAGTTCTGTAAATGCTTTGGCTCCCCTTACTGCCCTTGTCACCTCCTTCGATTCTGTTAAGTACTCCTCCCTGTCCTCCCCCTCCCTGTTTTCTTGTACTTCCTAAAGGTAGCTCTTTTCCTCCTTACCTTTTCCATGACCTTCTTGCTCAACCAGATCGGTTTCTTAGCCCTAGCCTTCTTGCTCTGGGCTTTGCAGCAGGTTTTGGTTGCCTCCACTATCCCCAGCTTTATGAGCTCCCACCTCTGGTTAGTGTCCATACTAGATTGAATTCTGGCCAGGTACCCTTTTACCACTTCGCCCATCCTCCCAAAGTCGGCCCTCCTGAAGTCCAGCACTATTGTGCCAGATTCCACTCCTTCCTTGCCCATATCCAATGTGAGCCATACTGAGCAGTGGTCACTCCCTGACAGCGGTTCCTCCACTGTAAGTTCTCTCACAAAGTCACCATTTGCCAGCACAAGGTCAAGGGTATTTCCTAACCTGGTTGGTTCACTGACCATTTGCAGCAGGAAGCTGTCCTGGAAGGCATCCAGCAGTACCTGCTCCCTTCTGTTCCTGGTTGTTAGGTGCTCCAGTCCACTCCTGACATGTTGAAGTCCCCACAATCACCACACTACCCTTCTCTGCAGGTCCTCCTGATCTGTCCCACTAGTTCCCTGTCTAACTCCTCCATCTGAGATGGTGGCCTATACACCACTCTCATTCTAAGAATCCTATTCTTGGAATCCTGGATTTGCATCCAAAGTGACTCCGTACTACCCTCCTCCCCTTCCTCCCTTACACACTTCAGTCCTTCCTTCACATATAGTGCCACCCCCCCTCCTTTCCCAATCACTCTGTCCCTATGAAATAATCTGTACCCTGGTACAGACAGGTCCCAGTCATTGTATTGGTGGCCCATGTTTCGTGATGACTGCAATGTTCACCTCTCCTCTGCCATGAGAACCTGTAACTCTGCAGTTTTCTCCCAAGGCTCCTAGCATTAAGGGTAACCACCTTCCACCCTCCCCATCCTGCCCTCCTTTCCTAGCATCACCAACAGTACTTGCCATTTGTCCTTTGTCACTGTTATGGGGGGTAAGCTCATATGGTTTCCCAACCTGTGGTCTCTCCATATCTCTTCCCCAACTGCCACCCCCCACTCCTAGTTTAAATTCCCAACTTACTCTATGTACTCCTCCATCCTCTGTTTCAACACTTTCTTTCCCTCCTCACTCAAGTGTAGTCTGTCCTTGGCATAGAGACTACTGTCCTCCCAGGTCCCTCCCCACCCCCAACAGCCCATACCCTTTAGCACAACACCAGGTTCTTAGCCATCCGTTAAATTCCTCTATTCTCAGCTTTCTTGTTGTGCTTGCCTTTGGCATAGGAAGTATCTCTGAAAAAGTTACTGATTTTCCTGCCTCTTCATATAATTGTGCTAGTTCCTCAAACCTCCTCTGGACTGTATCTACTGTCTTGTCAGCCAGGTCATTTGTCCCAAGATGTATCATTAAATGAGGCTTGTCCCTACCCCTTCTAGCATATTTCAGAACAGACTGTCCCACCCTTTCTGCTGTCATTCCTGGCATAGCCTCCACACAAATGCGACTATGCCTCTCCCCCTTGCTACCCCACCTAACTCCTCTTAGTATTGAGTCCCCCATCACTAGATTCCACCCTTCTTACTCCCTGCTTGCTTCCATTCATCTCCCTCTCTCATTTCCAGCTCCTCTTCTTCCCCTGCATTATTTCCCTTTTACCCTGTTGCAATTCTCCCAGCAGAACTTCCCCGCTCCAGTTTGGTCCAGGCATTTATCAATTACTCCTCTAATTTCATCATTTCCCTCCTCCACCTTCTTCCTCTCTAGCAGTGTACAACTATTTTCTGAAGGCCCTTCACAAATGCCTGCTCCCTCTCTCTTCATAGTAACCTGTTCTCTCCTTTCCACTCCATGACTTTTGCCACTTCTTCATCTCCCCTCACAAGTCCCTATCTCCTCCTTCCATTTGTCTTTTGTCTCCTGACCTGGTTTCCCCGGCAATTGTTCTTCCTGGCCTGGGCCCCTTTGTCTCTGCTTCCCTTCTTCTGACCCTCTCCTCACCACTGTTGGCTTAAATCACCCTCCCTCATCTCCCCTTCTTCCTCCCTCCAGTATTGGGCTAAACCCACCCCCAATCTGCCTTGCCTGTCTTAGTTCCTCCTGCAGACCTTCAATCTCCTTTCTAAGTTTTTCTATGTGGTTGCACACTAAACATCCTCCCACACTCCAGACAATTTTTAGAAAAATTGGTGCACTGCAGTTGTTGCAGCCTACCACCCTACCCATTGCTGTCATTGCCCACCAGTGACCCTCCACCCTTCCAGATGCAGGATACCAAACACTCCCCCAAGTCTCCCCTCTCCCTCCTCTATCAGTGCAAAACATTTTCTTTATTTCCCTTACCTCCTTTGTTGCACACATTTAGATATATTGAGCAACTGCTTTTATATTCCTATCCTTCCTATCCACACTCAAAAACAGACTTTAAGTAGCCATTGACAACTTCTTCAAACTCCTCCTCCTTTCCCCAATGCAATATCAATGCGAAGAAGTAATAATGAAAGCTCCTAGATTTGCATTTACTTCCCTTCCACTGAGAGAGCAGTCACCTCTTCACTTGCTGCTGTTCCTTTCCTGGATGTCTGCTTTTGCTATGACAGGTGCATATCCTTTGCCTGTTTGAGGAAGTAATGTCAGAACCCCTGGTATAAAGGAAATAATGGACCAAGGGTGGGACCAGGCCAAGTCTTCCAGAAACAATCAGGTAGCTGAGTCCTCTGGTCAGACCATTAGCACCCTTCCCCCACTCTGCACTCAAACTTTGCAGCTGGTGAAGCCAGCAACAATGAATCACAATTCTACTCAAAGCCCCCAAAATAAGTTTGCTACCCAAAGAAACAGGACTCCAATTCAAACAGCTTCACCAACAGCACATCAAAATATGCTTGGAATTAGAAGATATATGTCTCCAATTCAAAGAAACAGACCCAGTTAAATCACACCAATTATGTTTTAAAACAGAAGAAATAGGTCTCTACAAATGCAGCCTGCCACACAGTGAATCAAACAAATGAGCCCGCTTATAGCTACCAAAACAGGTTTCAAAATTCCAACAGCCCCAAACAATACCCTGCTAGCCCCTTAGTAGCAAGAAAGAAAAGAAAGAATCTTCTACCAAGTAGAATCCACAAGAAACAATGTAAAACAACAAGAAGCTACTGTACTGTAGATCTGATCATGTCCCCCTTCTAGTTCCTTCTGAGAAGCCAAAGCACTGAGTTCCAAACTCTGTGATTTCCCTTGTGCTGCTTTCAAAATCAGACAGTTCCAAACTCTGTGATTTCCCTTGTGCTGCTTTCAAAATCAAACAGTTCCAAACTCTGTGATTTCCCTTGTGCTGCTTTCAAAATCAAACAGTTCCAAACTCTGTGACTTCCCTTGTGCTGCTTTCAAAATCAAACAGTTCCAAACTCTGTGACTTCCCTTGTGCTGCTTTCAAAATCAGACAGTTCCAAACTCTGTGACTTCCCTTGTGCTGCTTTCAGAATCAGACAGTTCCAAACTCCTTATCTTAAGTTTATCCTCCAGGTGAGTGAGAGGGCAGACCATTTTTTAATCCTCTTTTAAAATTCAGTGTCCCATGAGGCTCTGCTGCTTGCCCTGTTTCCTAAGCAGGACTGCCATACAAAACATAGATTTATAGCAAACTTAAATACACATAACTGGCAGACAGCTATTTCTGTTACACTAACTTTGGCCATTTTTACAATGTACTGATACAGGTTAACCTTGCTAAGATGCAATATCTCATTTTCAGTGGGGTCTTACTTACTTTTACCCATGCTTGACTTCCAACAGAGGATACAGCAACTAAATGCAGAGCAGTTTCAAATTAGATTCTTGGTCACTTCTTCCAATGTGTGCAAGTGTGTAGCAATGATTTATTTATTTTTTTATTTATTGAATATATCGAAATTACAAATCTTTAAATCAGAGACTCCTTTGCAAAGGCTCCATGTCAAATACGAGTTAACTTTACAATACAAATTGTAAGAACAAGTGGATACATGAGGTACAGAGCTGGGTACAGGACATACAGAGGGCAGACAACTATACTCTGAGTCGTGACAAGCAGATGAGCAACAAACCACATATTACATTAGGATAGTACAATAAGTAACATAGAATTGCAATATAATTGTGAACACTTAGGAGCAGGTACAAGCCTATCATTTCAGAGATGAGGGGGACCACTCAAGAGGCGGATACAGACACAGCATTTCAGAGATGGGGAGAAGGAATGGAGGAGGAAGAGAGGAGGGTGATGGGGGTTGCCATTGGAAAAGACTTTGTGAAAGCTAGTAGGGGGAAAAAGTAGGGGGAGTAAGAAGAGCAGGGGGAGGGGAGTAAGGTTATAAGCAATCACAGACACAGAAGGAAAGGAGTAACATAGAAACAGAGAATTTGATGGCAGATAAGGACAGCTTGGCCCATCTAGTCTGCCCATTTCCCTACCTAATGGATAAGCTGCAGATCCTAGTTAACCAACAACCTCCTTCCTCCTACCCACCACTAGAATTGCCTTATGTCTGTCCCATGCATTCTTGAATTCCCCCCACTGTTTTTGACTCCATGACCTCCTCAGGAAGGCTGTTCCATGCATTCACAACCCTCTCCATGAAAAAATACTTCCTCACCTTACCTCTGAGCCATCCCCCATCTATCTTCAAATTGTGCCGCATTGTTCTTGCACATCTCTTTTTCTGAAAGATGCTACCCTCTTGGACTTTGTTGATTCCCTTGAGGTACTTAAAAGTTTCTATCATGTCCCCCCTCTCCCTCCTGTCCTCGAGGGTATACATATTAAGTTCCTTTAGTCTCTCTTCATATGTCTTCTGCTGCAGACCCTGCACCATTTTGGTTGCCCTCCTCTGGACAGCCTCCACCCTGTCTATGTCTTTGCAGAGATGGGGTCTCCAGAACTGGACACAGTACTCCAGATGGGGTCTCACCAACTGTCTGTACAGAGGGAAAATAACTTCCTGTTTTCTATTGGTGATGACTCTCCTTACACAACACATTTTCCCATCAGCCCTCCTTACTGCCTTCTCACATTGCTTGTCCAACTTTAGGTCATCTGATATAACTACCCCCAGGTCCCTTTCCATTTTTGTTGTTGTCAGTATTTCACCTCCCATTGTGTATTCTTCCCCTGGGCTTTTGTTTCCCAGGTGCATTACTTTGCACTTCTTTGCATTGAATCTAAGCTGCCATACATTTGACCATTCCTCCAACCTTGCCAAGTCCCTTCTCATCCTTTCCATCCCACCTTGTGTATCAACCCTGTTGCAGATCTTTGTGTCATCTGCAAAGAGACATACTTTTCCTTCCAGTCCCTCTGCAGTGTCACTTATAAAGACATTAAAAAGGATCAGACTCAGTACTGAACCCTATGGTACCCCACTAGTAACCCCCCTTTCTTCACTATGGACTCCATTTACTATTACTCTCTGCGTCCTGTTGTCCAGCCAATGTTTTACCCATGCTACCACCCTGGGACCCACTCCCAGGCTGGCTAATTTGTTTATTAATCTTTTGTGTGGGACTGTGTCAAATGCCTTGCTAAAGTCTAGGTAGGTCAAGTCCACAGCCCCTCTCTGGTCTACTACTTTGGTCACCCAGTCAAAGAAATCAATTAAATTCATTTGACATGACCTTCCCACTATGAATCCATGCTGCCTTGGGTCCTGTGCCCCACTGGCCTCTTCGTGCTCAACAATTCTTTCCTTCAGAAGTGATTCCATCATTTTCCCTAACACTGAGGTCAAACTGACAGGTCTGTAGTTTTCTGCCTCTGTTTTGCTCCCACTTTTGTGAAGTGAAGTTACATCCACCCTCCTCCATTCCTCAGGTACCACACCATCCTCTCATGATTTGTTAAAAAGGGTAGTCAATGGTGTTACTAGTTCTCCCTATAGTTCTTATAGAACTCTGGGGTGACTCCCATCAGGCCCATTGCTTTGTCCACCTTCAGTTTTAAGAGTTCTTTCAGAAACTTTCTTCTGTGAAAGGACTGTTATCGACCCCCCTATCCAGATTGCTCCTTTTGACTGGATTAGGTACCTCCCCCTCCTCTTCTATTGTGAATACTGAGCAGAAGTATTCGTTCACTATCCCTGCTTTTTCACTGTCCCTCTCTACCCACCAACCCTCCTCTTTATTTAGCCTCAGTATCCCTCCTTTATCTTTCTTCACGCCCTAATGTACCTAGAAAAGGTTGTAGCTCTCTAAGTTTGCATTTGATGGGGCCCAGTTTCAGTTCAGAGGAGATAACTACAAGTAGTTTATTCATCCAGAGGGGAGCCCTATAGTAGAATGCACATTGCCCCAAGGACATCCTGCAGTGAAGGACTAGGAGTGGGTCTTTTATAGAGTTTCTGGTGTATCTAGCTTGAGGGGCAAGCTGGATTAGATCACAGAGCCCCATAGGGACCAGCTGAGATTTTCTTGGCTGTAAGGCAGGTTTGGTATTTTAGTCAAGCTTCAAAATTTAGCCAGTTTGTTAGCTTGTAGAGGTCACAAGTGTGGGTCCACCTATCACACCCAGAGACTAGCCAGCAGGCTTTGTTTAGCACTACCTTGATATGACTGAGAGCAGTGTCATCAGCTGCACCATAGAAAGTAATCCCGTAGTCAACCAGGGAAAGGACTGAAGATGACACGGCCAAGCAGAGAGCTGCAGGAGGCATACAATGTTTGTGTCTGTGCAGCAGGCCAGTTCTTGAGTTAATGGACTTGGTTAGAAGATGGATATGATCATGGTAGGTAAGATGGGAGTCTAGGATGATACTCAGATATTTAAAGGATTTTACCGGCTTGAGTGGGGTGGTTTCATAGTTAAGAATGCGAAGAGTAAAGTCTTTTTGTTTGTTTTAGTGATGGGTGAAGATCATAGCCTTGTTTTTTTTTTTTTGAAATAACAATTTTATTAAGGTTCATTTTCCACAAACATCAAGACATACATAAAATAGACAGACTATTCTATAAATAAATAAAACAGAATATGACAAAAAACAGCGGTCTTAAATAGCTTAACTAAATTAATTATTAAAAAAGGGATACAAACAGCATTAGACCTAATCTCATGAAGCCATTACATTTTGTAGTTCAAGGTGTTTATGTATTTCCATGCACTTCATAATGCCTCAGAGTTAACCCTCATTTTATTCCCAAAATAGCAAGGGGGAAAACACTCTCCCTTACCAGGTCTTAAATTTCACTACTTAGAACAAGTTCTCAGGTATCCACCTTATGCCTTTTAGAATATGTAATGTAACTTTTTGAAGCATCATTGTCCATAACGGAAGAAATGGCTCAAGACATCTGGTTAAGTTGTAACCAAAAAAGAGACAAGAAACAAGGGAAAAAACAAAGAAAGATAGTGGAATTGAGCTAGGCATTTGTCAAAGGAGAACAATTTAACATAGTTTCTAAGAAGTGGTGGGTGGGGGGGCAAATATGAATCAAAAACACTTAATAGTCCTAGACATTGCTGTGACTGAAATATTAATTAGTCCTTTGTGAACAGGGAGATCTAGTATATGGTATCAAGGGAGGAGGGAGGCAGAGTCATCAACAAACCCTCAATTAGGTATAACCTAAAATTAGATATTCTCTTGTATTGACCTTAAAGCTATGTAGTATAGAAGGAGATAATCATGTATTAGGTATGGTCGGCTAATATCTCTAGAACATTTCTGTTCTCTTTATCTGCTTGGTAGTGGAAAAATGGCAACCATCTGGATTTAAATTTCTCTAGGTTCAACCTAAGTTTAGCTGTTAGTTTTTCCATCTCCAACAGATCTAGACATGTAGAATACCATAAATCAGGGGATCGTGGGGTCGCTAAAAGCCAACTTTTAGTAATGGCTGTATGTGATGCTGCCAAAAGAATGAAAAATAAATACTTCTGTGCTCAAGTTTGAATATATGGAGGGGAAGACCCCATAACCAAATCTTTGGGTCTCGAGGTAGCTGAAGTTGAAATATCAACGACACTCTATGTATTATTTGTTTCCAAAAAACATCCAATTTCCCACAGGCCCAAAAAACATGTGTGCGATTACTCACCTCTCTGCACTTTCTCCAGCATAATTCAGAGGAAGTAGTCTTATGTGTGTGATTACCCACCTCTCCGCACTTCCTCCAGTATAACTCAGAGAAAGTAGTCTTAAAGTGTTTGGTGACTTGAGGGGTATGAAAATATCTAATTGTCACTTTCCACCTGAACTCTTTCCATGTTGGCGAGATTGTAGTGGATTGCACTCCTTCCCAAATCTGTTCCCAATCTTTTCCCTCTAAACTAACCCCAGACTCTTTGGACCATCTCTCTTCCACAGTTTTTATAGCCTGTGAGTCTTTCGAGGACAGGAAAGCTGTCATTTTAGAAATCTGACTTCTCTGTCCCTCCTGTGAGGTCAAAAGAAGAAAAAGTTCCCAGAGGGGATTAGTCTCTTCAAGTATTTGGGAGTTTAGATTTTTACCCTTCAAAAAGTGGCGCAATTGCAAAAACCAAAAAAAGTCTTGCGTAGGAAGATTGAAGTCTCTGCTTAGTTTATTAAAAGTCTTAAAGACCCCCCTCATAGAACTGGCCTATGTACTGTAATACAGATCTCATCCATCTAAGAAAATCTCCATCCATCTGGAAAGGAAGAAAATCAAGGCAGGCCCTCAAAGGGGTCAGGGCTGAGATCCTGGACCAAACCTCCATATATCTGGTTACCAGTAGCCAAATTTGTTTCATAGTCAAAGACCAGTGGTTAAGGGTAATAAATTTAAATAAACCCTCCCGGTCCATTAGAATAATATCTGAAAATTTTGCAGCAGTAACTAAGGGTTTCTCTAACTTTGTCCATTGTGGGGGATCAGTTTCTACACTCATGGCCACCAGAGCTTGCAGTTGAGCTGCCCAGAAGTATTTGACAAAATCTGGGAGGCCTAAACCCCCACCCTTCTTTGCTCTTTGTAAAATCTGCCATTTAATCCTGGGTGATCTGTGCTTCCATAAAAATTTAGAAATAGAGGTCATTAGACTTTTCCAAAATGGGAGGAAGGGGAGGTCTGATAGGAAACACATTAAATAAAAAAGAAAACAGGGAAGGACATTCATCCTAACATCCTCAATATGTCCAGAGAGTGAGAGAGGGAGTTCATTCCAATGGTTCAAGTCTTCTTGAACATTTTTCAACAATTTCAAGTAGTTCATTTGGTACAGATTACTAATCTTAATAGGTATACAGACTCCTAGATATCAAAATCCCTCTCTTGCCCATTTAAACTGGCCTATTTGAGGAAGTGAGCCTAGGGTGAATGAACCCACGGGTAGCATTTCTGTTTTTGTGTCACTGATTTTAAATCCAGATATTGTTCCAAATTCCAGCAGGAAGGAGCCCAGAATCAGTGCGGAGTTTACCGGATCTGCAAGGTATAATAAAGTATCATCTGCATACAAAGAGATGTGTGACTCAGTACCTTCCACTTTAATTCCCTTATATATTTCTGACTGTCTGATTAAAGCTACCAAGGGCTTCATACTTAATGCAAAAAGGAGGGGAGAGAGAGCATGCATCCCTGTCTTGTACCCCATTGAATATTAAAGGATTCTGAAATTATTCCATTTACTTTCACTCTAGCCCTGGGATGACTATACAAATTTAAAATCCAATCTCTAAATTTTTCCCCAAACCCAAATTTAACCAATGTTTGTTCCAAAAACAACCAATCGAGGTGATCAAAGGCCTTTTCAGCATCTAATGAAATGATCACATTGAGTGTGTATGAGAGGGACAGGTTACTAGAAGAAAGGGTATATAGTAAGAGGAGTATATTATCTTGAATGTGACATCCCGGGATAAAGCCGATTTGGTCAGAGTGAACTAAATCCGGGATAAGAGCTTAAAGCTGCACCCCCACCAGTTTAGCAAATATTTTTGCATCCACATTCAAAAAAGAGATAGGACGATAACTTGAACAGCACTGAGGGTCTTTCCCTGGTTTAGGGATCAGTAAAATCGTATCTTCCCCCCAGGTATCCGGAATGGCCCCCATTGTATGCTCTATATTGCATATCCAGTTAAAGGTAGGGATCAAGTCCCCCGCAAATAACATAAAATTCTACAATGAAGCCATCTGGGCCTGGGGCTTTGCCTGAGCTAGGAGAGTTAATTAACAACTCAATCTCATCCTCAGTAAAAGGTCTCTCAAGCACCTTTACCTGGGAATCTGTTAATAAGGGTAGATTTATTTTGCCCAGAAATTGGGCTATCTTCTGTGCATGTTCAAGGGTCCTCTCCTGAGAGTATAGTTGCTTAAAAAAGAACACAAACTCCTTTGCAATTTTTGGGGGTTTAGTCGTCACCTGACCTGGGGAGTTCTTAACTGCAATTTTGGAGATATAGTGATCTGCTGCCTGCTTCCTGAGACGGAGGGCCAACAGGCTGCCCGCTCTCTCCCCCATAGTATCTTTGACTAGTAAATCGCATAGCATTAAGGGTACGGCATTGCATTAAATCATTATAATTTGCTCTAGCTTCCTTAAGCTTTTTTAAAGTAGACTGATCTCTATTAACCTTATGTAATTTGTCTAAATCCTGAATAGTATTCAAAATAGCCGCAACCTGGGCTTTGTGTAATTTATTTCGGTGAGCTGAGTAACTAATAAATTTGCCTTTCAAAACGGCCTTAAGACCACCTCAGATAAATTTTAAAGGGGTATCAGCCTCGTTATTCTCATCAGAATATAACTTAATAGTTTCTTTCACTGAAGCTAAAAAGGCCTCATCTGTTAACACTCCTGGGTCCAGTCTCCAGGCCCCTCTACTACTGTGTGGACCCCAGCCAACCTTAACTTGGACTATACCATGATCTGAGAAGGAGACCGGATGAATACTAACATTACAAAAATTATGTATCTCAGTTTTCCAGGTATAAATTAGATCAATTCTTGAATATGAATTCATAGCTGGGGAATAAAATGTATAATCTTTCCTAGTGGGATTTTGCCAATGCCAAACATCTAATACCCCCCACTTCCGAGGTTAAAGTCCGTAGGAGCCTGGAACTGGATGCAAGCCCCTTTTTAGTCAGTGGGTTCTTGTCCAGGGCATAGCTCTCAACACAATTCCAGTCCCTCATAAGAATCAACTGTCCCACAGGGAGGCCAGCTATTAGGCGAAACAATGCCCTGAAAAATAAAAACCTCGATGAGGGGGTAGGAGAATAAACTGAAATTATATGTAAAGATTGTCCACAGAACTAGCCTGTGAGAAGCACCCATCGACCATTTCCCTCCCTTTGAACTCTTGAAATGTTTAATGGGAGTCCCCTTCTAATTAAAATAGCTGTGCCAGATTTGGGTGCAGAGGGATGAGAATCAGAGAAAACAGAACCCACCCAGGATCGTCTTAATTTGTCGTGTTCAATTTTTGACAACTTAGTCTCTTGGATGCATGTAATATCGCAGTTCACCCTTTTTAATTCCTGTAACATTCTGGCTCTTTTCACTTTATTGCTTAAACCTTTAACATTTAGTGAACATAAATTAAGTGATGCCATTGTTATAGTCATTAATCAGCATCCCATAAGTCCCCTTCCATCCCCTCCCCATGTAGGAAGCCTGCTCTTGTTTACGAAAAAAATAAATAAAAAAGACAGATTACATTGAGACAAAAGTAACATCAAAAAACACATATATTAACTAAGTAAAAGGCCCCAACCGGGGACCTAGGTTTAACTGCTAGAAAACCCCCAACAGGAGGTAAATTGAGGCAAAGTATGATGGAACTTGCCTCTAGGGTGTCGAATTATCCCACCCTAAGAAGACCAATACTACTAGAGTGGGCTCGAGGAGAGGTAATATTCTCCTCCCAAGAACTGTGATAGAAGGGTATGGTACCTAATGTGCCAAGAACAAATCCACAAGTTTACACTTGTGAATGTGTTCCTTCCTTTCCTAAGATATCCCAGATGACAAGTGGCCAAGCAACCTACCACCAGCCCGGGGCTCACTCAATATAAATTAATAAAGGATATCCTTTAATGTAATTGCTTCGAACAATAATTCAAAATTTCAAAGTGGGTAACTGTATATGTACCTTTTGGCCAGTAAGTGGACATAACTTTATAAGAAAATCCCCCCCACCCAGTTCTCTCTTCCTTCCTCGACAGGAAAGTGGAAACTAAAATGATATTCCCTCCTGTGTTCTTCACCCCAACCTTAGACTGCTCCAACGAATACAGCCTTTGACAACATCATATTATGACTTATCACAGAACTGTGTAGTAAATTATTCCCTAAAACAGTCCAAATCAAATAAAGTCTAGTAGTCCCTTTAAAAATTCTTCTGGCGAGGTTTTTTCCTCCTTGCAAGGTTAAGTCACAGACCAGGGAGCAAAATAAATTAGGCTAGATTGAGGAAGGAACACTGCTCCCCGAGTTTAACCCCCACTGTGTATAAAACAAAGTATACAGTCTTGCTACTTAAAATAAAAGGAATAAGAAACAAAAAATAATATTGAGCAGTACTTGTGGGGAAATTGCCAAAGTAAGGATCCAGGCTCGAGAAGATGGGGGATCAATTAGATAGTGTCACCTTGATGCAGTCCGGACCCCTCTTGGGAACTACAGAAACATAACCCAGTGTAAGAGAGTTCCGGGTTGCAAATTATAGTGCCCCTAGTGCCAATGAAAATATATGGAAGCAGACAAACCTATGTGGCTCCACTTTCAGCCCCTTACCAACAAGGCCCAACAAGAAGCCTCACGGAGCGAACTCCACGTCTCCCCATGGCGTAGAAAAGGTAACCAAACAAGAAGAACTTCCAGTCCTGGCTCAGGCTGCATGTTGTTTTGGAGTAATCCATCTGGCTACATCCACGTGAAGTGGTAAAAGGGAATCAACCCTCCTTCTGTGTATTCGTCGACCCCCAAGGGTGATGGCCCAAAGCAGACCCTCGATTTCCTGTTGTGCTTGTTCCTTACTGGCATCAGGAATCTGTATACCTAATGCTTCCAGCACTGGAATCGCTTGAAGAAGTGAGTCATAGACATGTGTCCCTTCTTTATCCTGCACCCATAACCTGGCCAGGTATCTCAAAAAAGCTTTCAGCCCTTTGTCCCTTAGCGCACATACTACCAAAATTATTTTTTTCCTTTTTGCCAGCATAAGTGGTGGATAATCTTGATCGAAATAGACTCTTCATCCATCAAGATTTATGTCTTTTTTATTCCAGGCCAAGTGTAGTATTTTTTCTTTCATTGGAAACCGCAGAAACTTGATTAGAACTGATCTCGGAGTGGCATCCGGTCTGGGTTTGGGAGCCACAGCCCTATGCGCCCTTTCTATTTCAAGTTGCAAGTCCTCCTCCAGTGAAAGCTCTTGTTTTAACCAGCATTCTAGGTAGGCTATCACGTCGGCTTGTTCTACCCCTTTGGGTATACCAAATATGCAAATATTATTTCTTCTTGCCCTTGCCTCTGCATCCTCAGCTCTTAGAGTAAGCTCCTTCTCCCTTTGGTGCAGAAATGCTAGCGAGCGGTCGAAGGCCATATGTTCATTCTGTAAACTATCAAGATTAGCCTCAACAGCGGTAATCCGAGACTCTAGCTTTTTGAAATCATTTTGCAGACCAGTTATTTTAGAATCGACGTGATGTAAGATTTTTAGCATACGGTGACCGTCAGCTTTAGTGAAAGTGGTATTGCTTTCTGAGCCAGAGTCATCTTCTTCATCCTCTGATGCGGTCAACACCGAGGATTGAGATGTCAT
Organism: Neoceratodus forsteri; assembly: GCA_016271365.2. Lineage (NCBI taxonomy): Eukaryota > Metazoa > Chordata > Ceratodontiformes > Ceratodontidae > Neoceratodus > Neoceratodus forsteri. Next base: position 505,015,431 of record CM057455.1, read on the forward strand.
TGGGCTTACAGGCTGAGCGCCCGATTGAGAAGTTGATCTTCTGGCTGAAGTCTTCAAATCCTCTTTTTTTTGGTCTTCCCCATCATGGCACGGATTGAAGATGTTGTGGAAACAAAGCAAAAGCTCTAAGTATCGAAGGATGCTCTTAGATTCTAACACTTAATAGCCCCAGGCCTCCAGAGTCACAAATTAGGCTGCCATCTAGTGTGTGACGTCAACTGGAAGTCCCCGCCTTGGTTTTTTTATAGTTAAGCAAGAGTTTGTGCTCAGTGAACCAGGCTTTTGCTTCCGAGAAGAAGCTCTGCAGGTCAGTTTGGAGGGTGAGGGAGTTTGGGTGGCTACTATAAATAACCGTGTCATCCACATAAAGAAGAGGGTGACCTGTACAGGCTGAGGGAAGTGTGTTCAGGAAGAGACTAAAGAGGAGTGGACCTAAAATGATCCCTGAGTGACCCCAAAGATAACAGGCAGACTGGAGGAGAGGGTAGAGTTAATTTTAATGTGCTGAGACCTTGCACTTAGGTAGTTCTCAAACCAAGATGTGGGTTCCTGTGCAAGTCCAATGGATGGCGGGGTCATGAGGAGGAGGAGGAGGGCATGATTAATTGTATCAAATGCCTTAGTTAGGTCAATATAGAGTACCCCAACTAAGTGTCCGTGATCAAGAGCTTTGTGAATAAATGAAGTATATTCCAGCAGGGCAGTGGTGGCACTGTGGCCCTTTCTAAAACCATGCTGTTCATGGGGGAGTAGATTATATTTTGATAGGTAATCAGTTAGCTGGTCAGCAGCTATTTTTTCAAGGGCCTTAAATAAGGGGGGAAGGATGGAGATTGGGTGTTAATTGCCCGGGGAGGTGTGGTCACCACCTTAATGAATGGATGTAATCACAGCCTGTTTCCAGAATGTTGGAAACTGGCCTAGACAGAGAGAAAGGTTGAGGATTTTGGTGAGGGGGGCAAGGACAGCATCAAAGGTGAGGCAAAGGAGCTTAAAGTCCAGGGTGTCACCACCATGCTGGGATTTTCCTAGCTTCTAGTTAGGTAGGATCAGGCCTCGTGGGTGGAGATGATCCTGAAGCGGCAGCATGGTGTTTTAGGGGGAAAGAGGAGTCTGCACACAATGGGGGGGGTCAAGGAAGTTGTAGAGAAGCACACTACTAAGGTCTGAAAAGGCAAAGTTAAAGGCATTAGCTATAATCTTGGGGTCCTGCGAGAAGCCACCACTGACAACAAGTTGGGGGGGAAGATGATTTACTACTGAGCTCCTTGATGTTATTCCAGAACTTATGCCCCGAGCCCCAGGAGGATGTGAGTTCCTCTTGATAGTGGGCTGCCTTGGCTTTATGGAGTTCTTAAGTACATTTATTTATAGCTTCCCTGTAATGTTGTTTGTCAAGGAGGAGGCCTGATTCACAGGCTTTGCACCAGAGGTTATCTGTGTGTCGCATGAGATCCAGAAGGACTTGGGTGATCCAGTGTGTGTAGTGTGGCCTTTAATGGTTCATTTTGTGACAGGGACGAAGAGGTCACATGCTGTGTTGAAAGTGGAGATAAAGTAAGATAAGGCACTGTCAATGGACCATGCAGTGTCAATAGGGGACCAGTCACAATTCAAGAGATGGTCCCTAAATAGTCTAAGGGAACCTTTTTTAAGATGTTGGAGATAGATTAGTTTGGGGGGGTGGTTTTAGTGCCTAGGCAGACCACCAGCAGAGCACAGGAGAATAGTCACTTAGGGCATCTGGAAGGACACTGACCTTCGATATCCGTTGGTGGGTGGTTGGTAAGAATTAGGTCCAAAAGGGTGGATAAGCCAGTTTTATGATTAAGTCTCGTAAGGGATGGGATGACTTGAGTGAGGTCCAAGGCTGCTATATTGTCCTTAAAGTGGGCTGCTGCAGGTGATAGCCAGTTGACATTGACATTGACATCACCTAGGGCAATTAATTCATATTTAGGAGGAAACTGAGCTATGTACTCAGTTACTGCACTGAAGGCCAGTTTTTGGTTTCTGGGCGGACTGTTATCAAGCGACTTACCAGAGTTGCCCACAAACAATTTAATTGTGGGTGCCTGAGCACCATGGGGAGTGGAGTGGATGGGACAAGAATGGCTTGTAGCATCTCTCTTATAAAAAGAGCACAGCCACCTCCCCTTTTCCCAAGTCTGTCAATACTGAATAGGGAGTAGCCCACGATGGCCACAGTGGAGTCTTGTGTCTTAGGGGTGAGCCAAGTTTCGGTCACAGCCAGGACATCAGGTTGGTGCTAGATCATCCAGCCTTGTAGAATGTCATGCTTTTTTAGGAGGCTGCATATATTTATAGAAGCAATTTAGAGGCCGTCCGTCCTGTCCTTAGAGGAGGAGGAGGAGGTGGAAGGGGGAGGACCAGGGTTTGGGTGAATATTTCCTGATAGAAGTAAGAGAAGGAGTGTGTGCCAGAGAATTGCAATTTTAAGCAGTCTGAGTTTAATAGAGGGGTAGTGGGGGTAGGATTAGGGTTTAGTTCCCACCACTGGGGTGGGGAGGGGCCTAATGGGGCGAGCTAGTAGGGCAGATAAGTACAGTCAGACCTGGTTTATCTGTAAGCATTTGTGTTAATCCAATTTTTTATGCTATAAAACTCTACGTAGTAACCAGACATTGATTTTTTCCCAAATGATTTATTATTATAAAAATATTCACTCTTTAAATACAATGCAAAACATACAGGTACATGTACATTACTTTGTTTCATACACTTTTTTTTATGTAACATTTCATTTACATTTCAGTTACATTTAAAATAATCCATGATTCCTTTTTGTTTAGCATTCACTGCCCCCTTTGCATTTACACATTTTTTGATATCCAGAGCATAGTCCACAGATTTCTGTGTTTCATCTGATGGGTTTTGCTCCAATTAGGAGATAATCAAATCCAAACTTTTTTTGGTCTCTAGTGAGGTTATTGGAGGTGTTAGTGCTGCTGGTTCTAAGTTAGAGTCCTCATCTTCAGTTTCAGGCATGCTTGGGTGGTTGATGCCCCCAATATCTGAGTAAGTTAATGAGGAAGAAGTCTCCAGCTGTTCTTCAGCTGCTACATACTGTTCAGTTGTCAGGGCTGTGCCTATTTGGGGTACCTGCTGTATCAGGGTTTGCTATTCAGTAAGTATGCCCTCTACTGATGATGCTGAATGTCTCGGTGCATGATCAGCATGTGGCATAATGCGGACATGTCTCCAGCAATTATTTATTGTTTCCTCTGAAACTGTCCTCCAGGAACTATTAATGAACTGCTGTGCTTGGTGTACTGTAACTTTCATATCTGCATCACTCTCAGCACACTGAATGAAGTGACAAAGTTCCTTCTTATAAAAGCACCTGAAATTTCGTATAATCTCTGCATCCATTGGCTGTATGTATGATGTGGTGTTGGGTGGCAAAAAGTGAAGTTTCACATTAGACAATTCTGTTGGTGGGGTATGGCTAGTGGCATTGTCTGCGTGTAGGATACCATGTTTTTGGTGTAGGCGCATTACTCTGTTGAAGTTAGTGATCCATTTTGTTAAATTCATTCCCTGTCATCCATGCCTTTGAATTTGCTCTGTATCTGGCATACAATTCAGGATCAAAATTTCCTGCAAAACAATGAGGTTTATGAGACTTCCCTATAACAAATGGCTTCCACTTGTCTGAGCTATCAGCACTGCAGCATAAAGCCACAGTCAGCCTGTCCTTAGATTTTTTTTTATCCCAGCCACTGGAGCAGTGGCAACAGTGGCACTGGGACCAAGTCTATGAAACAGACCTGTCTCATCAATATTGTATATTGCACTTGGTGTGAATCCTGAAAGCACCTCCTGTAAGCTTACCCTCCCAGAAACAACAGCTGCGTGGTCTGCACCAGCTGCCTCTCCATGGTACTGCTTCTGATTCAGACCATGTCTTTTTTTAAATCCGTGTATCCATCCTCTAGAATACCCAAATTCTGTAACCCCCAGCTGCTGACCAAAAAAGTTGTCCTTTTGTGTCACCATGGCATCAGAGATGCTGGCACCTTTAGCATTCATTTCTGCTACCCACATACTGAGTGCAGCCTCCACCTCCTGGTGCTACCCTTTGCGTACGCTGGTAAGCTAATTGAATCTGCTGCATAAGCAATTAATTTCTCATGAGCTCTCCAGATGTCACTGCATGTCAAGGCTCCAAGAGTAAGCTGGAACTCTGACATTGCATAGAGTGCCATATCCTTGTATGACCTTGGATTATTCTGCCTCCAAATGCATAAAGCTTTTTTCTGTGCCATTGAGATCTCTGTGCATCCCCTCTTTCCAGAAGAAGTTTCAGAATCTAAAATTGGCATTATGTCTGTAAAGAGAAACAAAAAGACATCCTGAGCATAAAAATAAGCAATTTTCTCACTCACATTATAGTATGCATCTGATTTAACCGTAGGCATCTAAAAGCAATTTTCCCACTCACATTACGATATGCATCGGATTTAAACTTTGGCATTTAAAAAGCATTTTTTGAGGGGCGTGGCTAGCCATTAGACATGGCAGATGTGTGCTAGTTAGCTCCTCAGGACATTGTGTTTGAATTCGACTTAAAAGCTGTAAACTGACTAAAAAATTTACAGAACTTCATTGCGCTTATCTCCTGCTATCTAAGGCATCAGGCAAAAATAAAAATCGACAGGGGAAATTGCATTTTGAGGCTGCAAACTTGGCGCACCTGAGGAAGTCTGGTGAGGCTGATCCTAAGCAGCAGGCCTTGAGCTCGGAGACTGCAGGAGCCAGCGGAGGGATAGGGTTGAATGCACTAACCAAATTGCTGGCAGGAATCCCTTCTATGCTGCTACAAATGCAGCCAGAAATGAAGACAGGTTTTGTCAACATAACCGTCAAACTCACCCATTTCCTGGGAGTAATAACGGGGCTCTCGGAGACAGCTGTGGAGCATACAAGCCAGATTGATGAGCTGGAGCAAAGAGTGAGTAACCTGGAGGACTCTGACAGAGGTCTCAGTGGAAAAAAATGGGCTTAAGACCTCCCTTGAGGAATTGCTGATGCGGGTCGATGACCAAGAGAATTGCTCGTGGAGGTCTAACCTCCACATCACTGGACTACCTGAGGGGACGGAGGGATGGGACGCTACTAAGGGCCTTTAGAGGTAACTGGTGCAGTATCTGGACCTTCCACAGGACCATGAGGAGTTTGAAATAGAGAGGGCATTCTGCGTTGGGCAACCTCCTAAGCCTGGAGAGTGTGGGAGACATTGTCTGATTAAATATCTGATTTACGGATAAAGAAAAGATGCTGCAGAAGGCTAAGCAGGCAGGGCCTATCCTGTATGAGAACTCGAAGATCTTCATTTACCAGGATAAAAGCAAGGATTTTCAGAGCCAACACCAGAAATTTTCCCAGATTAAAAGCAAGCTACATAATCTTGGGTGGTCTTTTAGTTTTCGATACCCTGCTCACCTGCAGATAGACTGCCTGGGTCAAGCCTCACGCTTCTTTGTGTGCCCTAAAGCCACTGAAAAGTGGGTTGCTGAGGAGGAGGAGGCCAGGAGGGAAAGGGTGCAAGCTGTTGACCCCCTTTGAAGACTCGTAGGAGTCGAGGCGGTAGGGGTACTTTTTGATGCACTTGCTGATTCTGTAATATTGCAGCATGACTAGAATTCAGTAAAATATTTTGTTAAAGAGTTCTTTTGCTTTTGTGATTCTTATTTTTCATGCTTGCGAAGCTATTCCTTGTGTGCACAACCATTGTGGATTTGGTTCATTTGTGGAGGACGGCTACCTCCGGGAGTGCAGCACGGGCTGAGTGCGACTGTTCGTGGTGTTCTTTTGGGTTTATTGCAAGCTGTTGATGCCTAAGTTCTGTTAAGTATGTTCTTTAATAACTCAATTTCCTGGGGCTCCTATGTCCTCAGCGCACAACCCTAAACTGTCTTTGCTTTTATAGTCTTTTGGCCCAGTTCTTGTTGTTAACTGCTATTGGGGCCTTTGTTACACAAAGGGCGGTGGACAGTTGTGCTTGAACTCTGGCTGCTTTGCGTTTCTGCTCAGATAGGTCTGCTGACCATGTCTGGGGACACAGATACCAACGGGAAGGCTAGGAGTGCTATCGAAGGGGAATCTGCTTTATATCTATGCCGTGGAACTGTATATGAGCCTCAGACTCACTGTTGGAATCTGATTCCCTGATGTTCTGCATGCGTGCATTGTGGCTGCCTCCAGCAGCTTCCTTCTTGTTTATTGACACTAAATTTCTGGAGTTAATGTGTAACTTTGTGCCTGTTACAGCTTTTGCTTAGTAATGGCATAGTTCATATGATGCCCCTATGCTTATAATGCAATGTGGTTACCTATTTTCTGCCAAATGTTTGTAGTGGGGTTCTTGGTGGGTTATGTTTTGACCTGTGGTGCAGGGGGGAAGAGTAAAAGGATATTTCCATGGAGTTCCTGTTTAGGGGGTGTCGGAGGTGGGTTGTTCAGTGGAGGGCAAATGTTGGGGATACAGTTAGACATATTCAGGGAATTGAACGGGGGGCTGGGGGATGAATGGCACAGCATTGGGAATAAGGCTGGTGGGCTGTCGTGGGCTAGCTCTGGAGAACAAATTTACTCTGTCTCTCCTTTTGGACTGGCACTGGTGCCCCCTGGTGCTTGTTCGCAAAGTTTTCTGGGGGAGCTAGGTGCTTTGAGGGCAGTTTGGTGGAGAAGGAGGGAAGGGGGTAACTCTGGGTTGTGTTTGGATAATAAAGTACAAAAACTGGTTCTGGGTGAACAGTTCTCTTTAGCTGGTTGGGTTATGTGTTCTAAAAGTGGGAATAATGGCAAGTGATATTAAAGTAATCACATGGAACATAAATGGCCTTAAGTCCATTTTGAAACTAAGGAAAGTTATGGCAGAGGTGCGCAGAATGAAGGGGAAAATTTTGTTGTTACAGGAGACCCATTTTTCATCTCTGGAGACCCAAAAGACTTCCAAATTTATGGGAGGGATGTGGGTGTCTTCCACATATTCATCAAAGGCCAGGGGTGCTTCAATTTGGTTACCCTGTAGCCTCTAGGTGAAGGTGGTGGACTCATTGGTGGCCTCCGAAGGTCAATATGCACTTGCAAAAGTAAACCTCCCAGGGGGTAGTACACTCCGGGTCAGACCCATTTATGCCCCAAATATGGAGGATCCTGGGATTTTTCAGCGCTTGGCGCAAGACATGTCCTGATGGAAAGGGGGCTGGGTTATTGGGGGTGATTTTAACTGCGTGCTTGATGCAGTTCTAGATCGTTCAAAAGCAATCATTGTCCCAATGTCTCAGAATGCCAAGGCCCTGGAACAGCTGCAGGGGGATCTGAGATTGGTGGATGCATGGAGACGCGCCAACCCAGCAGGGAGACATTACAACTTCTTTTCTCATGTACACCAGTCATGTGCTCGAACAGATAGACTATTAGTCTCAACCACATTGTTGATGGGGGCTGGGGAGGTAGATTATCTTCCAATTTTGGTATCTGATCATGCCCCTCATTGTCTTACCCTGTGGCTTTCTGGACCTCCTTGTCCTCTCCGAAGTTGGAAGCCAGACCCACTCCTTCTGAAGGACCATGATTATATAGAATATAAGAAGGGGAGCATACAGGAGTTTCTCTTTCATAATGGTAGGGGTGACACATCCCATGGGAGGCTCTGAAGGCTTTTATCAGGGGCCAGACTATGTCATATGCTTTGCATTGGAAGAGGGGGGGGAGGAGAGTGCCTTGGCTTCCCTTAGGACAGAGATCTCCGAGTGTGAGGCGGCCCACAAATCCAAGCCTACTAGAGTACTATACAATATCATAAAAAGATTAAAGTGTCAGTATAATACTTTAAACAGTTTACAATTGGAGAGATCTATTTTATTGGCCAATGCCGGTGCCTATTTTGATGGGGATCATGGGGGCAAGATGCTAGCATGGCAGATTAAGTACAGAAAGGCAGAGAGGATGGTGGGAGGGATCAGTGACTCCTGGGGGGGGCTTGCTACAAGACATGGAAAGTATTGGTAGGGCTTTTGAAGCCTTCTACAAAGAGTTATATACCTTAGAAAGCAGTCCTATGCAAGAAGACCATGCATCATTCTTTCGAGGTGCCCCCTTGACGGTACTGGCAGCAGATGTCTCTAAGGAGCTGGATGCCCCCTTGACTAGACAAGAGGTACTATGTGCGCTTAAGGCCCTGAGGAGGGGAAGCCGCTGGCCTGGATGGGTTACCCACTGACTTCTTTAAAAACGTTTGACTCCCTTCTGCTGGACCTATGTTTGATATGCTGGTTGAGGGACTGTCCTGAAGTGAGTTGCCCCCCTCCACACGGTCCGCTGTAATCACAGTTCTGCCCAAACCTGCCAAGGACCTGACTAAGTGTGCATCATATAGGCCTATTTCTTTACTAACAGCTGACTTCAAGATCTCGGCTAAGGCAATGGCCACTCGGTTGGTGCCAGTGTTGCTGCCTCTGGTCCACCAGGACCAAACAGGGTTTGTGAAGGGCAGACAAGGGAAGCATAATATCAGATGAACTTTGAATGTAATCTACAGATGGGGACGGGTGAAAAATTCTCACGGGGCAGCTGTGGTAGCACTAGATATGGAAAGGCTTTTGATCATGTGGAGCGGGGCTACCTATTTGAGACCCTGGGTAGACTGGGGCTGGGCCTGAACTTTTGTCACTGGGTGCACACGTTATATACTTTTCTGTCAGCCCAAGTGGCGGCCAATGGCTGCCTGTCTAGGCCCTTTGTTCTGGAGCAGGGCACTCATCAGGGGTGTCCGCTTTCTCCGTTGCTATATGTCTTGTCATTGGAGTCCCTTGCAGCGACATTACATGCGCAGGCAGGTATAAGAGGATTTATGGGGGGGGGGGGCACTGAGCATAAGATTGGCATGTACGCAAATGACCAGCTCTTGTACCTGCAGAATCCCGTGTAGGATTTGCCAGCCATGCACCAGCTTATGAAGGAGTTTGGGGCATATCTGGCCATAAAGTAAATTGGACAAGGAGTGAGTTACTGCCAGTGGGAACTCGGGACAGGGCCCAGTTAATAGCTAATTTGGAGGGTCTGCAGTTAGTGTCTTAGATAAAATATCTGGGTGTCCTGCTTTCTACCTCATTTGGGCAGCTCTGTGCTCTTAACTTGAAGCCCCTCCTCGCTAAACTCTCCGAGGATTGTGACAGGTGGACGGCGCTTCCCTTATCTCTGTTGGGTAGGGTGGGAGTTATAAAAATGACCATCCTTTCTTGATGCTTATATCTGCATCAGTCACTCCCCATTAGGGTCCTGCAGTGGCACTTCAGACTCCTCCATGCCTTACTGCATAGATTTATGTGGAGAAGCGACAGTGCGAGAATCCGGAGAGCTACGTTGCACCAACTGCCTAAGAAGGGGAGGAGGTTACCCGACTTCAGGGCTTATTACTGAGTGGCACAGTTGGCGTTTACATCTAACGGACCTGGAAGGGAGTCATGTGCCTGGTTGGGATTGGAGGAGGTGATGTTGGATGGAAATTTCAGAAATATCTTGAGTGGTATGCTGGCATCTCTGACCGAGCAGTCGGTTAAGAACCCCTTCACCAACACCACCCTGGGGATTTGGGTTTGTGCTCACTGACATATTGGCTGGCAAGGAGGTGCCTCTCCCTTTGTGGGCCTGGTCTTGGCTGTGCGGGGGAGGGAGGTATGCTCTCTCCCCCTGATATAACGATTATGGAAATGGAGAAGGAAGGGATTGACATATGTGGAGCAGCTGTATTGGGGGTCTGATTTATAGCTTCCAAACCCTTTGTTCTAGATGAGGCCTCCACCCTGGGGATTTTTTTGTCTACCTCCATATCCTTCAGCTGTTTGGGACTACCCTGTTTGCTGTGGAAGGGTGGGCCTCGCCCTCGCCATTTGAAGAGGAGCTTTACAGGACCCAGCCTGGTCATAAGCCACACTCAGTCTTTTATTGCACCATAGTGGGTGTTATTATGGGCATGCCAGATGTGGATAGGCTATGGTGGAGTGACGATCTCATGCTACCCATTGATGTCTACACTTGGAAGTTGGTCTGCTCTCACTATTTGAATTACTCTTATAGTAATAGGCTCTGGAAGGTTTAATTACATTTTTTACACAGGCCTTACATAATGCCAACTAGACTGCATGCTATAGACAACTCAAAACCAAAAGTCTGTCCTAAGTGTAAGGCTGAGGCAGGAGACTTTCTTCATATGGCACTGACTTGTGCAAAGGTTGCCCCCTTCTGGCATGCCTTGCATGAGATAATGTCCCAGGTGGGGTACGCCACCCTTGAAATCTCCACTTGAACTTTTACTGGGTGTGGATCCAGTCCATCCAAACTGGGCTACTAATAATCCTTTATGGTCTATGGCCTTAATTAATGCTAGAAGGACCATAGCCCAGATGTGGATGTCTGCTACCCCTCCCACAATCAGTAGATGGGTGAACAATTTGTTATCTTGCATGGCCTTGGAGAAAGCGCAGATGGGGGCACTGGGCCGATCGAACCAAGTTTGTGCGGTATGGCAGCCCTTGATTGTTGCAGTGGGAGGGGGGCTGTTTCCAACGTAAAGAGCTGGGGCTTCTCCTTTTCCTTTCTCTTCTCCCTCTGGGTTATGATGTACAGTCTGCCGCTGGGTATTTAACTCCTTGTGGCCATCGCTGATGTCCCATGACCCCTTACACAATACCTGTTTTATTGTTGCTGAAGTATTACTTTGCCAGTCCTGCACTTATATATCTGTAATCCACATGGTTTACAACTTTCCTGACATGTGATGAGTTGTGGCTCTTTTTAAGGTAACAACCTGAACCTAACTGTATCTTTGTCCATACAATGATTGAATACATGTATTGTCATGTTTTCAGGCTGTATAAGCAATTGGGCATGCTTGTTGCTGTGTAATTTGCTATATGTATGCATTCAGGAGGTTACTCAGTTATTTGCTTACCCTGAACCACCTAATAAACTATTTAAAAAAAAAAAAAAAAAGCATTTTTCACAGTCAAATTAAGAACACATCAGGAGCATAAAAATAAGCACTTTAAAAAAATCACTAGAAATGTTATGATGCAGTATGATACAGTATGCATACGATTTAACCTTTGACATTTAAAAGCATTTAATTTTCACACTCACATTACAGTATGGCTTTTAAAAAGCAACTCACATTGGGTCACGTGATGGCAGCCTGAGGGGAAGCAGCGCACCCGCGGAGCTCCGTTGCCAGTCCGACAAATTTCGCCGTTTTCAACATTGCCACTATCTAATTTGAGCCTGCTAACTATTAAGGGTGATCGAGGAGATCGTTGCCAGCTGATCGATCGCCAAAATAAATGGAGGACTACATCAAGAAAGCAAGACCGAAGCACACTCCTCCCCGAACTCCCGAAAAGGACAAGGCCGCTAAGCGTGCGAAACAGCAGGCTGCTAGTTTATCAAGCCTGCCCACGGGAGACGTTCCGCTTTCAGAGGCTAGATTTCTTGAGCTCCTGCAACCGCTACAGGCCACAATCACTTTGGTGGCAGAAGATATGCAACAAATCAAGAAATCAGTCGAGTCCCTAACTCAAAGGATGGGTGATACTGAAGCCAAAATGAGTTAATTAGAAAATAAACAGACAAACCATGAGATGGAGTTAACATTAGTAAAACGGAGATTTAAAAAGCTGGAGGATAAGATCGAGGACTTAGAGGGGCATAGCAGACGCAACAATATTGTTATAATTGGGGTCCCTGAGAAAGAAGAGGGAAATTCCCCAATCTCCTTCATTCAGAAATTATGTGCCAAGATCGCTGGCCCCCCCCCAGCTGGAGGAGACTACATCATAGAAAGAGCACATAGGGCTCTGCGGCCCCCTCCTGCACAGGGTCAACCCCCTAGGCCCTTGATTGTGAAATTCCTCAATTATTTGGATAGGCAGCATGTGCTCGACAAAGTGAGGGGGTAAAGGAGCTCCTATGGGAAGGCAGGCGGATACGTATTATTCAGGATCTCCCCCACTCAGTGAGAGTAAAGCGTCAGGAGTTACACCCGATTGTTACAAAACTTATTGCTGCTGCCAAACAGTTTAAAGTGAAGTATCCTGCAGTCCTGATGGTTAACTTAGATGGCACCTGGTTGTCCTTTGAGTCCTGTTCACAAGCCCACCAAGAACTGCAACGGCTCCTTCCTGATCTTTTCAAATGAGGAGATGCTCCTATAGGCCTTGAAAATGTGGGGTGTGCCTAGTGGACTGTATGTGCATCCTATTATCCACTTTCCTTTTTTATATTCCCTTGTGAAGTGTCTGGATACTAGTCTTCTGCAAGATTCGACTAGCCAAAATCTGGACTGATCATTGGCAGGTTATATGATGGACTATATACTCTTGGAATGGTCTCTGGGATCTCCCTATGCGTGAGGGGACTAGCAGTACAGTCTCCTTGTTGACTGCCGTGACACTCTGCATTGGCTCGATCCCTGCTATGGATTATATTTTGTTTTTATTGAACACTTATCCCCCCTTTTTTTTTTCTGTTTTATATAGGGGAAAGTCTCAGTTCTGACTGTTACCTGCTCTGGATATGATCTAGGCATCCTGGAGGCTGGATCTAATCAGCGAAGGAACTAATTTCTCGATCAGGCTACCTGGATTTGGAACTATCTTTGTTTCCCCTTTTTTTTTTTCCTACATTATGTCAATTCCTGGCTATTTTGGACTCAATAATGTCTTTACTATTCGGACGTTGGTGGGCGGGGGCTGCGGGTTGTGTAGTCGAACATTTTGGGCTGCTTTGATATATATCATGTTGCGGATTGTTCTTAGGAGAGCAGTTCCATGGAACTGGGGGGCAGACGGTTTGGGGAGGGGGCTTTTCTGTATGTTGGTGGTCAATTATTGGAGGGTGGGGGAGGGTCTTGGCATTAGATGGGGTCAGGGCGATGGGGAGGGTTTTAACAATAGTCAAGGTTACTGTTTCTTGGGAATGTATGTTTACTTTCAGCAGGTTAACACCTATTTATGTTTCATTCTCCTTGGGTGAGTCTTAATACTCCCGTGTCCCTACCTATGTACATGAGGATTCCTACTTCTATATATGATGAGTCAAATGTATAGGATCATAACTTGGAATGTAAAAGGAGCCAAGGATAGAGCTAAGCGGCAAATAATATTGAAACACCTTTACCAGCTGGGTGCACATGTTGCTCTTCTTCAGGAAACCCACCTGAAGAAGGATGATCTTCAGTATTTCAGGAGGACATGGGTTGCTCAGGTGTATGGGGCTGGGGTCTCGACCAGAAGGGCTGGAGTGGTCATATTAGTGGCTAAAGGTGTCCCTTTTAAATTATTAAAAGAATATTGGGATCGGGAAGGCCGATTTATACTTGTATGGGCGTAATTAGCTTCGCAAACCTTACTCTTAGGATCAGTCTATGGCCCTAACAGTGACTCCCCTTGTTTCTTCTCTATGTTACTACAGAGGGTACTCGTAGACATGCCTCCATTAGTAATTATTGGAGGAGATTGGAACTTAGTGCTACAGAACGATATAGACCGAACCTTCAATAAGAAGAAAGCTCTCTCACCGGCACAGAGAGCTTTAAAGGGCCTTATGAGTAATGCTGACCTAGTGGACATATGGCGTGTCCTTCACCCTGGAAAACGACAATATTCCTTTTATTCCCCAGTCCACAATTCCTACTCAAGAATTGATTATATCCTACTCAGTTCTATTGCAATCCCTGACATTATAGAGGCGGATATATCAGCAAGGGTTATCTCGGACCATGCTCCGGTTAGTATATTATTTAGACCATCCCCTTCACTCCGGCGTTCACCGCAGTGGAGATTAAATACTCAAATATTAAAGGAAGAACACCACCTAAACCAGTTAAAAAATATATTAGCTTATTTTTACAAGTCAATCAAAATTCAATACCTCAAAAGGATATGATCTGGGCCGCACTGAAATGTTTCTTAAGGGGGGAATTAATAAAGATTACCTCTAGGAAAAAATTCATCCAGAGGAATAAGATGAACTCTTTGCTAACCCAAATTAGCCAAATTGAATACAGATTATCCCAATACTCGTCTGATACAGACAGACTTAAGTTGCATAGGCTACAGGCGCAATATTAGGAGCTTGCCTTCTGAAACCGAGCTTGCTTTTGCGAGCAAGCTTCAATATTTAGGCACAGGTGAGAAGGCCGGAAGGCTACTTGCAATGCGGATAAAGCAGACGGATTCAGCTCAGTATATTGCAGGAATCCGACCCTCCCAGGAAGACCAGGTCTGTACAGATCCTCATTTCATGGCAGATGCCTTTAAAGACTTCTTTCAAATGGTATACTCCAAAGACCCTCAGTTAGATGCCTCAGATTCGGACATTAAGGAATTCCTGCAATCGGTTGCACTGCCAGAAATTTCTTCGGAAGAGGCCGCAGGCCTGGTCTCCCCAGTAACTACTCTTGAGATTTGTCAGGCTATACAGCAACTACCTCTTGATAAATCTCCCGGCCCTGATGGCTATCCTAATAACTTTTTTAAAGCCTTTTCCTCTGAATTAGCCCCAATCCTTTTAGAAGTGTTCTATTACTGGTATGAACATGGGGTGTCTGATTTGTCTTTCTTTGAGGCAACAATTACCTTAATTCTGAAACCAGGTAAAGACCCCTTGAATTTAGATAGCTATCGCCCTATCTCGTTATTGAACACAGATGTAAAAATCTTAGCGAAGATCCTTGCAGATAGATTGGCTAAGGTAATGGATAGGCTGATTTGCAGAGAGCAGGTTGGTTTCATGAGGGGAAGGCTACCTCAGGATCACCTCAGGAAGCTACTACATCTCATGATGGAGGTCAAAAGGTCGGATACTCCGGCTGTGCTCCTTTCTCTTGATGCCGAAAAGGCTTTTGACAAGGTGTCGTGGGGCTTTTTATTCCATACTGTATCTGCCTTTGGCATCCCGAATCACTTTATAAAATGGGTCCAAATTTTATACTCTTCCCCCTCTGCCAGAATTAAATGTAACGGGGTCTTGTCTCAACGTATTAAGCTTGAACGGGGCACTAGGCAAGGCTGCCCCTTGTCCCCACTATTATTCAATTTATATTTGGAGCCGTTCCTGCGTAGGCTAATGGGGAATCCGCTTATATGGGGCATTAGGGTGGGAAGAAATTCATATGTCTGCTCCGCCTATGCAGATGATGTATTGTTGCATGTCGAAAACCCAGATGTCTCTATGCCGGCCATACTCGAGGAAATAGACCGTTTCTCAGAGGTGTCGGGTTATAAACTAAATTGTGCAAAGTCAAAAATGTTTCCACTAAATAAGAAGGTATTAAGGTCAGATTTTGGCGCCCTTGGCTTGGGCTGGGAAGACAAGTCCCTATCATATTTGGGTATCAACATTTCCACAAGTATTTCGTTAATGATTCAAAAAAATTTAGATACTCTGGTTCAAACCGTATCAGATGATTTGACTAGATGGAGATCCCTCTTCTTAACACTGTGGGGTAGGGTAAGTATTTTAAAGATGAATGTTCTACCTAGGCTTCTATACCCTTAAGTATGATTGGGGCATATCTCCCAAAAAATGGTTCCTCAAATTAAGAAAATTTTTGACTCATTTTTTTTATGGTAAGGTGTTAACCCATAGGTCGTATTTATACTATTGCCCCTTAAAAGCAAGGGTTTAACCGCCTTCAGTTTATCTATACTATATCAACATATCTCTAAGTTAGGGTGGTGGAAAAAGAGAGGACATCTCTAGGCTATAGGCCCTCTGGTTAGATATAGAGTATGGGCTAGCGAAGGGTAGGAACTCTTCGTTGCGAGCCCTTCTATTTTCCTCCCCTTCCGATATTCCTGGGTCATTTAAGAACAATCCTATGGGATGGTCTTTGAAGGCTCTTCTCCAACTTCAGCAACATTTTAAAATCAGGTGGTGGACCTCCGCCGACCAACCCATTTTTCAAAATATCCACTTTAAGATTGGGGGTAACACTATCTCCCCGCCTTTCTGGTCGCAGATTAGCCACCTCTCAGCTGCTGATCTTTTGGATCGGGGTATGTTGAGATCCTTTGAGGACCTTAAAAGTTGTTATGGTTCTGATGATAATTATTTTTTTAGATGGCTGCAGCTGAGAAAGGCATTGTCTCCATCCCTCCCCTTGTTTGCAACTTCGGCTTGTGAATCGCTAGATATTGATTCTCTCTTAGCAGCTGCGACCCAGCCACATGCTATATCTAAAGTATACAAATTGTTACTAGAATGGGATGCTAAACTTCCATCCGGAGTCTGTTACTATTGGGTCAATGAGTTAAATCTCACAGACACTCCAGGTTTCTGGATTAAGTTGTGGAACTCTATCTACACATATCTTAAACAAGACAGACTCAGGCTGATCCAATTCAAGTTGTTACACCATTTGTATCTAACTCCACGCACCTTTACAGATGGAAGGCTGCGTAGCTCCCCACTCTGTTGGAGATGCGACCTAAATGAAGGTTCCCTATACCATGTCTTCTGGGCATGTCCGAAGATCCAACCTCTTTGGGAATCTCTTAGTAAGCTGGTGCGCCCTATCCTTGGCTCTTACACGATAAACACTCCAGAAATTTGTTTATTGAACATCTTTCCTGGCTCCACTCCCAAATCATGGAGAGCTCAAATGTCAATTATCACTGCCACTATGAAGTTGATAATTTTAAGGCATTGGTCATCTGATTGCTCCCCAACTCTTTTGGAGTGGCACCGTGAATGTACGTTAGCTCTTCAGCTGGAAAGATATATAGCTTATAATCGAGGCCAGAGGAAAGTCTTTACATTAAGATGGGGTCACTTAGACCGCCTCCTGCGATGCTGGAATCAAGACCTAATGTAAGCTACCTGGCCTATCCTATCTCCTTCTTTTCTCTTTCTCTCTCCTTTCCTAATCTCTCCCTTGTACAGTAGCCTTGGGTGGGGGGGTATGGGTGGTGGGTTCTTTTTTATCTTACATACCTATCTTTTTCCTGACTTGTTATTACCCTATTTTCTTACTGTAATATGCCCTAGATGTAACACGTCATGTCTCTAAAGACGGTTGAATTGTACCTGTTATAGTATGATACTGCTGTTTTTCTTGTTCTCTTCTGGAGTGGCATATAATAACAATAAAAATTGTAATTATAAAAAAAAAAAAACTCACATTAAAAGCACAAAGCATCATGAGCATAAAAATAGTGTAAGCATCAATATTTTAGCAAAGAAAACATCAAGTGCGGCACAGGAGGAATTTCAAAAAGGAACAGTTTATCACTAGCTGAACGAAGCAAATCTACTCTCTGTGAAACAACCAGATGTACTGTACTAGAAACTGCTACAGAACTAGGGTTTTACTCAGAAGCAGAATGATTACTTTTTTTTAAAAGCAGAACTGCACTTGGTGGGGGGGGGGGCATACTGCTAGCTAACTGGAGGACATGTACCAGGTTTACTAAGGGGGTGAGCGTGTGGTAACCGGGGAAGAATGGCATTTAAAAAGCGACTCACATTAAAAGCACAAAGCATCATGCACATAAAAATAGTGTTAGGATCAATATTTTAGCAAAAGAGAAAAAACAACAAATGCAGCATAGGAGGAATTTCAAAAAGTAACAGTTTATCACTAGTCGAACGGGAGACCTATAGCTTGACAAGTAGCTGGGAAGCAGAACCATGAGGTCAGTCAAATTCTGTGAGATCAATCGGGGGACATAATGACTGGGACAGGAGCAGATTTTTTCAGGCAGATCTACTCTCTGTGTGAAATAACTAGATGTACTGTACCAGAAAATGCTACAGAACTGGGGTTTAACTCAGAAGCAGAATAACTATTTTTCTTTAAAGCAGAACTGCACTCAGGAAGAGGCACACTGCTAGCTAACTGGAGGACATTTACCGGGCTTACCTTGGTGGGGAGTGTGTGCTAACCGTGGGATAAATATAAAAAATTCAAACTCAGGGGCATACTTTAGCATGGAGGCACACCGATTGATTTTTTTTTTTTTAAAGCAGAACTGCACTTGGAAAGAGGTATACCACTAGCTAACTGGGGGGGAGCATCGATTTTTTTTACACAACAGATCTTCACTCCTGGAGCAGACTTTAGCATGGAGGCATACCACTAGCTAACTGGGGAACAGACAGAACTTTAGCATGGATAAACATTCAAACTCGGGGAGAGCTGAATTATTTTTTTTAAGGGCATACGTGGAGCTAACTGGGGGACATTTACCAGATTTACCTGTGCGGGGAGCGTGGCCTAACTGGGTCAGAATGGATTACTGGTGGGGGGGGGGGCTCTACGGCTCACTGCTTGCAAAGACACCTACCTAGGTACAGCAGAAAAAAGCTGTTTTCCTAGAAGTAGAAGCACCAGTTTTAAGTTGCACATGGAGGTGATTGGAATTGAGCTGAAAAAAAAGGGAAAAGATAACTCAGTAAAACAAGACCCATATGAAATGAAAAAATACTCAGAATGTAATTTAATAAAACATTAAAACATTTCTTTACCTAAAACAGCAACAGTGGCAGCAGGAGGTGAGTACACTCGTGTAGTTAATGAAATTGTTGCTTTCCGTTGATTTAACATGCCAGAGGGGACTAGGAGTGCTTGCGATTAACACTCTGTTAGCGCCTCCACCTGAGTACAATTAAAAAGTGGATTAAGGAGGTCACAGTCAATATGTATTAATTAGCCTAGTTAGAGACAAATGCAAATGGATTCGGATTCTCAGTTTTATGTATTAAAGGAGTAATTAACATGAGAAAAAAATCTGTTTGCATTGTGTCTCATTTGGGAAACCAGACATACGGATTAATGAGGCACGGATAAACCAGGTCTGACTGTAGTATTTTCTCTGAAGATTATATTTATGTCAACCCTTTCAGGACCCATCTAACTAGTAACATTGAAACTGTCATGGTTTTATATTTGTATGAAGGGTAAATGCTAGGCAGGTAATGTGTTAAGGGTTTTCAGAGGTTGCAAGGGGCATTATAGGGGATTACAAAGAAACCACAGTGGTGCTAACTGCAGTGTTTCCAGATTGAACATAGCATTTCCCTGTAGACATCCTCATTTTCCCTGTATTGGCCATGTCATACTGGAACAAAACTTCTGTACATTTTCTTGCATGCTCAAATGAATACTTGCGTGAAGCACGCATTAAGCATGGGGCTTAATGTTAAGCTGCCAACCCTTTAAGAACACTTAGAATCTGCACATAAGCTAATTGTTGCACTGCCTGGCAGTGCCATGTTGCCTGTCAGTCAGAGATTTTGTCAGTCTGAGGCTTGTCCTCAGGAGAAGAACATCTGCAGCACAGAATAAACCTGCCTTATTATTATTTTATGCGTCCATTTAGTTATTCACATGGTCCGGATGGGGTCCTCACCAGCAGCAACTGAAGGGCCTGGCAGACCACAGAGAAGGTAAGGGGTCCTTTTAGTGGCAAACCAAATAACCAAAATGCCACACATGGTGGAGAATGCGGACCTTCTTTTGTCCAGACCCCCATCTCGCTTATCTGCGTCGCTGGGCACCCTAAGTCATCACCCCAGTATGCCTGAATTGTCTGAATGCTAATTAAAGTACAGCCTTGGCTGCAGCGAGAGAAAATAATGAACTGTCTCCTGCATTGTACAACAGCCTGCAGCCTCCGTCAATGTTTTAAGCTGTGGAAGAAAAAAAAATGTGTTGCATATTTCAAGCAAGCTCCTGATAAAATGCATAGCCAGCAACTACTCATCCGAGCCTCAAACGTCCTCCGAGCTCCACAAACTGCACCCCCCCACCTCGTGGCAGGTTCAGTGCCTGACCTCCTGCTCCACTCCACAGTGCAGAAGCTGCTCCAGAATGGACTACTAAATTCATAAATAAAAGAGAGCAGCAGTGAGAGAAAAAAAAAACACAACCTGTACCAATTGTGTCATTCTGTCTGGGCCTCTTGCAATAGCTCCACGCTGCCCTCCTTGCAGGCTCCCATGTCCCACTTCTAGTGCACCAGCATCAGCCTCCCCACGTGACTCCTCTACGAACTGCCCCTGCTTGAGCCAAATTTATCGCAGCTCCACAAATTAAGCAGCTCAGTGCCTCTCAAAGCAGGACTGCAGGTCCAAAGCAAATAACTGTACTGCATAAAGAACTGTTCCAGCTCAAAGCTGCCTCACAGGGACCGCTCTCCTCATGGGCCACCCATCTTTAAACAGCTCCACAACCCAGTCCCATCAATTCAGCCTCCCCCGGCTATACAGTTCAGTACTGGAGCTCCGCTCCTCACGGAGGCAGACCACAGCTGCCACGGACCAATACCTTGCTCCTGTCAAAAGCCAGTCCTGCTACTGTAAAATGAAGCGATTTGCTCCACACTTGGCCCTCCTTCCTCTCACCCAGATCAAGCCGCTCAGCTTCCCTGCCACAGAGCGATCCGCTACCTGACTCACTGCTGCAGTTCTTCTCTAGCCCTTCAGCAGCATTGAGCCTCCGCTCTTTTCCCTGACTCACCAGCTACCTTCCTCCAACCATAGTTCTCCTCTCGCATCTGTGGTCGCTCAGAGCTTCAGAAAGGAACACTCCACTTCCCTGCTTGGCCACGCTTCAAGAAAGGGAGTGAGCAAAGGCATATAAGCACCTGAGGGACCAAAGAAAAACAAAATAAATAAATAAATAAATAAAATGGGGTCAGAGAGAGAAAAAAAAGGCACACGTAAGTAACCTGAAGCACAGCATAAATAACTCTCTGGTGCAAGGCAACAAGAAAAGAGAAAAAAATATATATACCCACTCGGAGCCACAGAAGCTCAGGGATCAAATACAATGGGGTCAAGAAAAGCAAACCAATAGACTGTACTGCAGCATAACTTGTCAAACAAGACCATACAAATAAAACCTGGGGGCAGAGTATAAAATAAACAGAAGGACAACCCTGGGAGACAGACAAAAATGCAGCTGGGCACAATAAGGCAATAAATACTTCCCCTCAATTTGTGACTTACCAAATAAAACTCCCACCATTTTGCTGTGCCAGTTCATGGGGAAGAAGCTCAGCAGGGTGGCAATCGCCATTTGGAACATTGTTCGGCAGCCAGGCAACCTCGTGGCAAGGATCCTCCATCTTGTGCAGAGCAAAACAACAAGAAAAGAAGTGAACCTTGGCCCTCTCTGATGGTGGCCATCTTGCTACAGTCAGGCAGTCAAAACCCATAGGAACTGCATGTATCAGTTCTGCGGCCATCTTGTGAAAGGCAAAAATTGACCTTACTCCATTGAAATTAATGGGAGTCCTATTGAAATGAATGGACACTGCAACAAATAGCAGGTTTTTGCAACAAAACCTTTATTTAAATAACAAACAACACATACTTGAGTGGGCATTCTTTATTAAGATGTCAATTGATGAACTTTGCTACAAACATTTTTAATTTTGTCTACAAAAATAATTTTTGCTCGGCATTTCATCTATGACATGACGTCCTGTCTCCTGCATGACGGGAACTCCTTCTCACCTGTACGACCTTTGCTCAGTGAAACAAAGCTCATCTCCAACCACAATATCTGATGATGACACAAATATGGGCGCTGGAGCATCCGGAGTCCTACCGACATGCACCTCAAGGGTGTGGGGCTACAAAATCGAAACAATCCTCCATGACATCCAGTCTTCTATTTCTGATCAAGGAGCACCAGCTATGCAACCTATTCAAGATGACTTAGCCTACATTAAAGCCATTTCACCACAGTCCACAGTCTATACCAGCCTACAACTAGTACCCTTCTCAGCCTTGTCTAACAAAGACGCTATCAACTGTCTGGAACAATTCCAAGCATGAATTTCCTTCAATGGTTGGACTGATCCCTTGCACATCTCCAATGCCTTGCACTTGCTTCTGAGAGGGACTGCCATTTCCTGGTTCAGCACACTTCCAGACCAAGTCAAAGGAGATACTGCCACACTGTACATAACCTTCAAAGCCCATTTTCTCCAAGCACACCCACCCTGGTTATTGGAGCAACAACTGTGGGAACGTACAATGCAACCCACCGAATCTCTAGAAGCCTTCATTGTGGACATTGAGACGCGATGCAAATGCCTACAGAAAACAGAGCAAGTTCTTTGTCCAGGGACTGTCTCCTCAATTTCATACCTATGTCATACAGCAAAAGCCAACCACCTGGACAGACACCATCCAAGCTGCATGGCTAGCCCGAGTCCATCTCAATATTTCAGTCTGCCGGTGCTCAGGTGCTCCAAACCTAACAACTGGCTGCACTCACCACATGTGTCCAACAGTAACAAGCAATGATTGACAAGCTTATTTCATCTGTCAATACCTTACACATCAACTCAACTACCTCCTCGGTGAATACTACCATTATGCCACCACCTCAACAGCGACCAGATCCACCTCTGCCTTCCCGAGAGCCCGTGACTTGCCAGTGGTTTGGATTCAGGGGACACACTGCCACTGTCTGCCAAAAGTGAAAGTATTACCACAAGACTCAAGAGAACCAAGGATGCCCACCACAGCGCAATCAACATGATAACTGCAACTACTTCCAGGATCAGGGAAACTAGCACCACCCAACAGACCAGGGGCTTTTGTTGGGCAGGGAACACAGCAACTGACCACCCCTCTGACACTCGCAATTCAAACAAAATGCTTCCTCCAACTGAGAACTCTAGCACACTCTCACTTCCAGGGGAAAAGGTACCTGTCATCTGATCACCTTTCCTAGCAAACTATGTACCTGTAACCATCGGAGATTGGTCTACACACGCCTACCTAGGTACAGCAGAAAAAAGCTATTTTCCTAGAAGCAGTATTTATTTATTTATTTATTTATTTATTATTTTATTTTAGCTTTTGTTGACCGGGTAAGTGCACTAGACAAATCCTGCCTATTTTCAGGCACGACCCGGGGGAGGGGGATACAGATGAAAGCCAACTGACCTTGAACCAGATTAAGCTGTTGGTGGTATTTTTAGTGAATGAGGGAAATTTGGCTAGGACACCGGGGAAATTCCCCTACTCTTTTCGATAAGTGCCATGGGATCTTTAACATCCACCTGAACTACCACCAATCCAGGCAGATGGGACCTCAGTTTAATGTCTCATCCGAAAGACGGATTGTATTGTAAACAACCAAGCTATTCATCACAGACCTAATGTCACTCCAGCTGACATAAAGTGCATTATCGCAGCAAATACAGCTACAGTACCTGTCACAGGCATGGTCCATCTCAAGCTCCACTTTGGCTCACAGCAAGCTACTGTCAAGTTTTACATAGTGCCTGATCTTCAACCTGCAATAATTCTTGGCCTGGACTTTCTCAACGCTCACAAAGCCATCCTAGACTTTGCCTCAAACAAACTGTTGCTAGATCCTCTGAGGCAACTTGCAGCTATAGATTCAGTCACTGTGCCTCCTCAGTTGGAAATGGTTTTGATTGCCAAGATTCAAGGTGAACCACTTCCACAAGGTATTGTTGGCATCATCACAGAATCCCCAGTCCTGCATTTGTCAGGTCTCCTTCTGGGAAATACCTTATCGGCGGTGCATGATGGCGCAGTCTTCCAAAAATGCTGCAACTTCACAGATGAGCCAGTGGTCATTTCAAAGGGTGCCAACATCGGAAAGTTTGTCTGCTTATCAGCTCCATCTCATGCAAGAACCTCGGCCTGGTTCTACCAACTCTAATCCTGTAAGTACTACCATGACAACTCCAACTTCAACAGAGTTACCCCTCAGTCAGAGACTATCCTCTTCCAAACTTCCAACATCTCCAATGGAAAAGCAACAACTTTTGAAATTCCTGCAGAATTACCCAGATGTCTTTGTTGGTTCAGATAACAAACTCGGATGCTGTGATATCCTGCAACACACCATTGAAGTACAGCCCAACCAGAAACTAATCCGTCAGCGAGCCTACAAAGTCGGACACAAACAGAAACAAGTCCTTGAGGACTTAATCAAAGACATGCTTGTCCAAGACATAGTCGAAGAATCTACAAGCCCCTGGGGTGCACCTTGCTTGCCGATGGTAAAGAAGGACAAAGGTTATCACTTTGTGGTAGACTACAGAAAACTCAGTGCCTACAAGGTGCAGAATGCTCATCCCTTGCCTACAACCGAAGATGCTTTAGAGAGTCATGGTGCTGCCAGTCCTACTTACTTCACCACTTTAGACCTTCATAGTGGGTTCTATCAAGTTTCCATTGATCCAGATTCTTGTCCATACACAGCATGATGCTGCCACTTGGGACTTTTTCAGTTCAAATGTTTGCCTATGGGTCTTCGGAACAGTCCAGCCACATTTCAACGTGTTATGGAAGCTGTACCACGTGGGTTGTCTTTGAAATATTACCTAGTCTACCTGGTTGATGTGATTGTCTTCAGCAGAACTTTGCCAGAGCACCTCCAACATCTCCAAGAAGTGTTCGAACGTCTCAGACAAGCCAATCTCAAGCTTCGCCCAGAAAAGTGTTGTTTCGCATAGCATCAAATTCATTACCTGGGACATGTGGTTAGTACTCAAGGCCTCTCTCCAGATTCAGACAAACTCTGAGCAGTCAGAGACTACCCAGAGCCTAACAATCTCAAAGACCTTCGAGCTTTCCAGGGCTTGTCTGGCTACTACTAAAAGTTCATTTGCAACTACACCAAGATTGCAGCTCCACTGTACGCCCTCACCAAAAAGGGATGTGACCATATTTAGACTTCTGAATGTAAAGAGGCCTTTGAAACCTTAAAACAAAACCTAAGCTCTTCTCCAGTATTGGCCTACCCAAGATTTGACCAGCCCTTCAAGCTCTACTCAGGTGCTAGTTCCTTTACAGTGGGTGCTGTGCTCTGTCAAATTCAAGATGGAACAGAATGAGTTGTCTCCTATGCCAGGCACTCTCTTTCCTCAGCTGAGCAGAACTATGGCATCACAGAAAAAGAATATCTAGCCATGGTATTTGGCGTAAAGAAATTTGACTGCTACCTTCGCTACTCCTGCTTTACAGCTATCGTTGATCACTCTGCCCTCAGATGGTTATTTGAAATGAAGGAGCCAGTAGGCAAGTTTGCTTGATGGATCACCATGCTGCAATCCTACAATTCTGAAATTCAGTACAGACCAGGTTGAGTTCACTCAAATGTCAATGGTGTAAGCTGGAGATGATTTCCCTCTGCATCTTTCTCAACAGATGAAGAATCCTGCTTACAAGCTCTTCCCTTCCATGCCATGGATGTGCTTCCTGTGGATACTCCTACAGCACCTCAAGTTGCTTTTGCTGCTACCAACCGATTCTACAGAGAGACACACAAATCCTTGGTTACTGCAAGCAGCTGAACAGCTTCTCATCTCCTCAACATCTGATCTGTACCTGGCAACTGTTAAAATGCATCAAAGAACTGACATTCAATTTATGGACATAATCACCTACTTAGAGTCTGGAACCTTACCGCAACAAAAGAAACATCGCCAAGATGTACTTTTCCTTGCTTCGCAGTACTTCCTTAATGGTGGCATGCTTTCTCACATTTGGACCAAGGAAAACAAGGGTCATTGCACAGATAAAACTCATGTACAGCTAGTTGTGCCAGCCTCTCTAATCCCTCAAGTTCTTCTCTCCACTCATACCTCTCCACTTTCTGAAGGTCATATGGGAATACACAGAACTTCAAAAAAGATAAGACTTCACTTCTTCTGGTTGCACATGAACAGGGACATTGTCCAGTTTGCAAAATCCAGCCAGCGCTCTTCTCAAAGAAAGTCTCCTGCCAAACTGACAAAGGCACACATCATCCCAATGCCTGTAGCCACTGAACCATTCCAAAGAGTCAGCACTGACATTCTTGGGCGCTTACCAACATGCTCTGACTCTGGCAACAAATACATCTTTGTCTTTGTGGACTACCTGACAAAGTATTTGGAACTCATCCCCCTAAGAGACATTAAAGCTGTCACTGTTTCAAGTGCCTTTCTCAGCACAGTCATTTGTCGTCACGGTACCCCATCATATCTACATTCAGACAAATGCACTACCTGTCCACCATTGTCTGAGAAACTTGCAAACTTCTCGACATAAAAAAGACACATACCACAACTTACCGTCCACAATGCAATGGACAGAGTGAAAGAATGATGTCTACCATTCTCAGCACACTCTCCAAGTATCTGGATGAGACTCATGACACCTGGGACCATTTTGTTCCCTTTGTGCAGTTTGCATACAATACTAGCCCTTCTGTCGATAGCACAGAATACACTCCCTTCTTCTTAGTCCATGGACGTCACCCCAGAACTACACTGGACAGGGATGTCTCACTGTTAGAGGTTTCTAAGTCAGCTTCTTCTTTCATTATCCCTCTGCTGAAACAGCCGGGACTTGCCCGACGAGTTGCAATCACCACGTTGGACCAGAGAACATCGACAATGCAAAAAATGTCTGCAGCCAAGGTGCATGAGCCTTCATTCTCTGTTGGGGGCATTGTTTATTTGTACCAACCTGTTCTTGTTCTGGGCACCACCAAGAAACTGCTTCATCCCTGGACTGGTCCCTTCTACATCATAGAAAAGCTTCCTCCAGTCCACGTTCATCTGCGACGCAAGTCGGATGGCAAGCTGGTACACAACAAAGTCCATATAAACTGACTAAAGCATGGGTACCGGAGTAACAACCTTCTAGATGACCACAGTCCTCCCAGAAATGAAGCTGCCCTTGAGCCTGCCATCCTCTCTGAAGCTGAGATCCATCTAGACAACTTGCAACTAGTTCCTACAGATCTTCCCACTCCTGACACTCTCCAGCCAGATTCCGTTTTACCAGATGATTTGCCTGGGACTTCCTCTTCTTCTCAACCTTCTTCTTCTCAGGACTCTCTTCTACACACCACAGTGTACCAGATCGAGAAGATCTTAAGGAAGAAGTTCACAAATGGATCCTGGACTTACAGAGTAAAGTGGTGTGGATTTCATAGTGGACAGAACTCCTGGGTCGCTTTTAATGACCTGACCCCATCCTGTCAGGAACTAGTGCAATCAACACATGCCTCTATTCCCACTGACAGGAAAAGTCGACGGAGGTCTTAAACTTTTGTAAACTGGACTCAGTGTAATGTGTTGGGACTAATTTCTTCTGGGTTAATTTACTGGATTTACTGGATTTTGTATGGGACAAAAGGAGGCCTAAGCCCATCGAGATTGTCCCCCTCAATAGTGGCTCATTAGCTTTTTTGTGAATTTAATGTCAAGCTTTGTTTTAAATGTATCAAAGTTAGTTATTTCTATTAATTCTTGTGGGAGTGAATTCCATTGTTTAGATGCCCTAATACTAAATATTTGTCACGCTTATTGGTATGTGCCCATTCAACAGTAAGCTGTTTATTGTGGCATCTGCTTACCGTACGTTTATTTGATGAGGTTAATCCACATTGCTGGTTAGTATCATTTTAGTAAAACCTCTCTGGGTTTGTTCTAATTGTTTTATATCTCCCTTTAAATATGGGTTCCAAAAAGGGTATCCATAGTCTAAATGTGGTCTAAGAATAATAATAATAATAATAATTTTTATTTACAGGGCGCCTTCAATAGTCACGGCGCCATACATAATAACAATTAAAACAGTTAACATCATTAAAAAATCCAACCAGACCAAAACAATTAAAACAATCAATATTCAGGAAAAGCAGTTTCCCACAGAAAGGTCTTCAGACCCCTCTTAAGACCCTCCACAGAAGTGCACTCCCGGAACCGATGGGTTAGAGCGTTCCAAAGGGTGGGGTCAACATACGAGAAAGCCCAACCACCCGAGGATTTGAAATTCACCCTTGGAACCTCTAGCAAGACCTTGTCGACCAAGCGGAGAGATTGATCGGGGTGATAGGGAACCAGAAGTTCTTTCAGATAGGCTGGGCCCAGATTGTGTAGGGCTTTGAAAGTCAGCAAGCCGACTTTAAAGGTGATCCACCACCGAATTGGTAGCCAGTGCAGTTCGCGCAGCACCGGAGTAATATGACAAGATCTACTAGAACCCATCAAAAGCCATGCTGCAGGTGATGGATTTCAACCCCAGACAGCCCTAGATAGAGAGAATTGCAATAATCCGGGCACAGGGACACAAAGGCATGGACTAGAGTAGGCAGGTCAGCAGATGGAACAAGATGCTAAA
Organism: Neoceratodus forsteri; assembly: GCA_016271365.2. Classification (NCBI taxonomy): domain Eukaryota; kingdom Metazoa; phylum Chordata; order Ceratodontiformes; family Ceratodontidae; genus Neoceratodus; species Neoceratodus forsteri. The sequence continues at coordinate 505,043,631 of CM057455.1, forward strand.
CCCTGGCAATGTTCCTAAGATGATAAAAGGAAGTCTTGATGACTGTAGACACTTGCGAATGCAGTGTCAGCCTATCATCAAGAACTACCCCCAGGTTCTGCTCCCATTCAGAGGTCGGGAGAGATACATCACCAAGAAAAATTCCTGAAGACGCACGACCACCCGACCCCCCTATCTGTTGGTCTGGGTCCACAATCAATACTTCAGTTATCAGAGTTCAACCTCAGCCAGCTGGAATTCATCCACTTCTGGATTTCTCTTAGACAGCTATTAAAGGCCAAGAGAGCTCCCTCCTGGTCGGGGGCCAAAGAAAGATAGAGCTGGGTATCATCTGCATAGCAGTGAAACCTCAGCCCATATTTCCTTACAATGTCTCTGATGGGTAGCATGTACACTGCAAATAACATGGGTGATAATGCTGAACCCTGAGGCACTCCACACAACAAAGCTGTTGAATCCGAGGAAAAAGCCCCGGACACAACCCTTTGTGATCTCCCAGTGAGAAAAGAATTAAACCATCTTAAAACGGTTCCAGATATTCCACAAAGCAGCCTCAGGCATTCTAGCAACACCATGTGATCTACGGTGTCAAACGCTGAGGAAAGGTCGAGGAGAACCAAAATGGAATGGCTCTTCCGATCTATAGCCATCAAGAGATCATTAAGCACCCGAACCAGCGCTGTCTCGGTACTATGTCTTTTACTAAATCTGGACTGGAGGGGTTCATAGATGTCATGGATGGTCAGATAGTCCTCCAGTTGTGCAGCCACTACTTTCTCAATCACCTTCCCAAAGAAGGGAAGGTTAGAGATAGGTCTGTAGTTTTCGAGACAGTCAGGGTCCAAGGTAGCTTTCTTCAAGAGGTGTGTCACAACTGCCTCTTTCAGGGAGCTGGGAAACTCACCAGATTCCAAGGAGCATCTGACTATCTACACAAGGACAGTATAGATGATGTCAATACAATCCAAAATTAGGAAGGTCGGTCCAGGATCCAAACTACAGAATGTAGGGCGCATGTGCTGTATGAACCTTATGACGTCCATGAACTCCAGCTGACTGAAGGAGCTCCAAGAAAACTTGGGCATCTTGGTCTCACACCGATCCAAGGCAACTTCCCTAGAGTGTAATGGCAGCAGTTCCGCCCTAATGTCGGCCACCTTATTTGCAAAGAACTGAGCAAGCTCATCGCACTCCAATTGCGAAAAGGCTTTCCAAACTTGCAGACAGGCTGGGTTGCACAGTCTGTCCACAGTTCGAAACAGCTGAGCTGGTCGATTCTGAGCAACCGCAATCTCCCTGGACAGGAATTCGGCCTTCATACGGGTGATTGCAGATTAATAGACCGAATAATGATCCTTCAATCTAAGGTGGTCAGCATCAAGGGCGGACTTACGCCAGCTACGTTCTAACCTTTGCCCCTGTCTCCACATCTCCCTCAACGTCCCATCAAACCAAGGGGACTTAGGGCAAAGGGAGAGGGGGTGAACAAGAACTAGAGCAATAGAGTCCAGAGCCCCCCTCATGGCTGTGTTATAGGCTGACATGAGGGTCTCTGGACCACTGCTTGCTAACGTGGGGGACGAGAGGTCAAGCACCGCGGCAAGGCCTTGGGAATCTAGATCCCAAAAAAGGGTGGTACCTAACTAGTTCCACAGAAGCAGGCTGTCTAGAGGGGGTGCAAAAACTAAACCTCACAGTGTAATGGTCTGACCACCCGACAGGTTCCACCGCCACATCAGATGCCTCGACCCCTAGGAGGAAGATCAGGTCCAAAGAGTGTCTAAATTTATGTGTAGCAGAGGAAACCACCTGTGTAAGGCCCAGCATTGTCATTAGCTGGAGGAAGAGTTGACCAAATTGCAAGAGTTCATCGTCAACCCAGCATTGAAGTCACCCAGAACCATCAATCTGGGTGACTCAAATGCCATATCGATGACGAAGTCCACCACTTACTGAAGGAATCGCTTCTCATCACTGCGTGGATGGTAAACGAGGGTGATTCGAAAGCCTACACCTTTTTTTTTTTTATTTAGTTGTTTAACCAGGTATAGCACACTAAGCTGAAAGCTTTTTTACAGGAGCGACCTGGGAGCACAGGGAGGTTAAGTGACTTGCTCAGGGTCACACAGTATGCAAGTGGAAGCTGTGGGATTCAAATCCAGGTCTGGTCTTCTGGATGTCACCAGATTTGCAGCTCAGAGCCTTAGACCACTGCGCTATACTGCCTCATCCTCCACCTGCTACTACTATACACTCAAAGGACTCAACCCCCACCGCTAGGACCTCTGTGAGGCCAAGTTCAGTCTTGAAACAGACCACACACCCCCCCCCACGATCCAATCTAGGGCGGTGTAACACAGAGTACCTGGCTGGAGTCATAGCCTCCAACATGGGGCCAGAATTATCATCCAGCCAGGTCTCGGTAATGCATGCCAGGTCCACCGTACCCACAAGATCAGTAATAACTGTGGTCTTGTTTTTAATGGACCTGGCATTGCACAACACCATCCGAGTTGGATGAATCTCACGGGCTGCCCAGGCCATCTGCCCACCATAATCGTTGGTGCCCTTGGGTATGGGCACCAGACATGGAGAACAACAATCCAGATTCCATTTCACCCCAGGGCGTCTTCTGGTCCCAATCACCCCAATACGATGGCCCCCTTGATCAACCTCTCCCGTTTGTAACCCTGCACCCTCCTCCCTCTCTTACGAACAATGCCCAGTGCTCTACATTGCTGGTAGGTCTCGAACTGAAGAAGGGGAGAATAGAAAGGGCGAAGGGCATGAAGGGAAGAGGATGAGTAGTGCACCACTGCGGAGGATGAAGGCCAGCACATGCTATATTATTTATTTTTTATTTAGCTTTTGTTGAATTATGCTATACTGCCAAATGAAAAATAAAACCAACAAACAACCCAAAAATAAAACTACAACTAATAATACCCACCTAATAAAAATAATTTAAAAGCCTCACCCAACACCCAAAATAGCTAACATCAGATCAGAGCCTGGAATTTAGAGACCTTGAACAACCCCCCTGAACACAAAATAACCCACAGAAAAAATAAACAGAAAACAAAGCTTAGGGACTCTCACCCCCAAATCCAAACACATAATACAACAAAATACAATAACTAATTAATTCCCCCCCAACCCAGTCCTCTCACCACTGGGGGAGAGAGGTAAAAAAGCAATATACAATACAATAAATAATTAATTCCCCCCCCAACCACCCAGTCCTCTCACCACTGGGGAGAGAGGGTAAAAAAGCATTCTCACTGCCAAACAATAAAACAATTATAATAATACAGCAACAAATAAATATAAACAGAGCAAAATTATTCCAAACCATGAAAATAAGAAAAATAATTATAGCCCCCCCAGTCCTCTCACAACCGAGGAGAGGGCTAATTACAAACTTTCACACTGCCAGGGAAAAAGAACCATAAGGTCCAACAGAAAAAAATAAAAATAAATAAAGTACGTGGGTGCAGGGTCCTCTTACCACCCGATCATCCAGGCAACAGAATTTTAATAATCTACAAAGAGTCAGGAGGGAGTCAGCAGTCTCTTCAGTCCAGGCCCGGAATTAAATGAAGCCTAGACCAAGGGCCACCAAAACCTGAATAGTCCAAAAACAAATCCAAGGGCTGAGTCAGTAACCATTTTTGCTGAAAATTCCTTTATGGAACCCCTCTACTCACTGCCAAGTGCTCTCAGGAGAAATAAAGCCGCCCAACACCAAAGGACCCCGAAAAAGGCCACAATTGCAGACGTTTTTAAGGCCCAAGGGAGCAAGATACCCCGGCCAGCTCCCCAGCCAGGAAATAACACCCAGCCCCCTGTGGGGGTGGCAAACCTCCATAAAGAAAAAACACCCAGCAATAAACCAGGGGGAAAGGAGACAGTTCAACAGCAGCACTCAGGCAGGGAACACAGATCCAAATCGCAAAAAGCGGTTCCTGCAGGCTCACCTCAAACAAAAGTACTCCACCACGTGCAACAGTCAACACCCAAGTTTGAAGGGTGGACAAAAAGGGAGCACAAAAATCATAGATCCCCAAGGCTTGAAGTCCTTCCACAGCCCTACAGCTTTACCTCTCCCTTGCAGATCCTCACAGAGGGGGAACACAAATCCAAGTCACAAAAGCAATTCCTGCAGGCTCACTACAAACAGACCTAGCTGAGCACTTCTCAGACAGCGTCTGGGACCAGGCAAAGGTCCCCCTCACATGCCCACGCCACTCCACAAGCAACATGGTGGCACAGAAGAGTTCCACAAGGTGAACGAAAAAGAAGTTCAGCCAGCACTATTGTGTTGTTCTCTATGGTCAGCACATGTAGAATGCCCAGACAGCACAATCAGCACCATTGGAGCTGTAGGAGTTTACTCAATGTTCAACCTGGTAAGGCCACATCTGGAGTAGGACACCCAGTTTTGGAACCCCCACAGTCGGCTCACTCAGCGCATTCGGCACTCGCTAATAAAAGCGAACAAAATGGGCGATTAGAACCAATAAATAGAATAAACTAAAATATAAGTAAAATAAAAGTAACCACATTCACCATGATTACCAAGTAAAAACCAAACTCAAAACTAAAAAAGCAGCAGTCGCACGCCCAGCCTGGCGGTCATCTTGCTATCCACATATATGTTCTGTTTGATGGGACTAAACACTGTTTGGATTTATTAAGAAATGATTTATTAATTTGTTGTAATAATATATTAGTTGTTTTTGCTACTTTATTACAATGTGAGGAAGAAGATAATTTATTATTAACTAAAATGCCTAAGTCTCTTTCACAAGTTGACTTTTTTAGAAGAACATCATTTAGAAAGTAATTTGTTTGAGGGTTTTTTACACCAAAGTGTAGGACCATACATTTTTCTGTATTAAATGTCATGAGGTTCCTTTTAGCCCATGATTCAATAGCAATAATAACAATAATCTTTATTTTTATTGAGCCTTTCAAAAAATCAAGGCGCAGAACAGGCTTTAAAATACATCCAAATAACATATCATAAAATACAATAAAATAATTAATGACATCCACATAATAAATAATAAGATCAGATCGACTCAGTATCCTCCCCAAACACTTTTCTCCATAAAAAAGATTTCAAAGCTTTTTTAAAGTCTCCCACCATCGTGCACTCTCTAATCCAACGGGGTAGAGAATTCCAAAGGGTCGGCGCTCTGAATACAAAAGCCCGGGCGCCAGATGATTTCAAAACTACCCTTGGAATCTCTAGCAACCCCTCGTTGGCTGAGCGGAGCTGTCGCTCCGGGATGCAAGGCACCAGAAGCTCTTTCAGGTAGTCAGGGGCCAGATCATGCAGGGCTTTATAAGTCAGCAAGCCGACTTTAAAGGAGATCCGCCACTGAACCGGCAGCCAGTGCAGACTCCGCAACACAGGGGTAATATGGGAAGAGCGAGGAGTCCCAGTTAATAACCGGGCCACGGAGTTCTGCACCAGCTGCATGTGGCGGATATCAACCCCTGGAAGCCCAAAGTAAAGGGAATTGCAGTAGTCCAGGCGCAAGGTCACAAAGGCGTGGATCAATGTAGGTAGGTCTCTGGACAGAACAAGGTGCTTAGTCCTAGCGATATTCCTAAGATGGTAAAAGGATAGCTTAATGACCGCCGACACTTGTGCATGCAGCGTCAGCTGATCATCAAGAATTACCCCTAGGTTGTGTACCTGTTCAGAGATAGGAAGCTCAACCGCCCCCAGGAATAAACCTGAGGGATGGTCTGTCCCCCAACCCTCTATCCGGTGACCTGGATCCACAACCATCACCTCCGTCTTTCCAGAATTCAGCTTCAACCTGCTGGACCTCATCCATCCTTGGATTTCCTCGAGACAGTTATTAAACACCGAGAGTGCTCCATTCTGGTTGGGTGCATAAAACAGGTAGAGCTGAGTATCATCGGCATAACAATGAAACTCCAGCCCATACCATCTTACAATGTCTCAGAGGGGAAGCATGTACAGAGCAAACAATATGGGGGACAGCACTGAGCCCTGGGGAACCCCACAAGACAGAGAAATAGGGTCAGAGGAAAATATCCCCGACACCACTGTCTGTGTTCTGCCAGTGAGGAAAGACGTAAACCATCTGTGGACCAAGCCTGAAAGCCCACAGATGTTTTTCAGGCACTCAAGCAGTACTCCATGGTCTACAGTGTCAAATGCTGATGACAAGTCCAACAGGACCAAAATGGACCGTTTTTTCTGGTCTCTCGCCATCAGGAGATCATTGAGCACCCGAACCAGTGCAGTCTCGGTGCTATGCCTCTTTCTAAAACTGGATTGGAGAGGATCATAGATGTTATGGATGGACAAATGGTTGTCCAACTGGGTAGCCACTACTTTCTCAATTACCTTCCCAACAAAGGGAAGGTTTGAGATAGGTCTGTAGTTAGCGAAGGAGTTGGGGTCCAAAGAAGCCTTCTTCAACACAGGTGTCACCACAGCCTCCTTCAGGGAGCTGGGATATTCACCAGAGTCTAAGGAGCACCAGACTATCCTCGCTAATACTGGGATGATGATCCCCCCACAGCCCATAATCAGGGCTGTGGGGCCCCGATCTAAACTACAGGATGTAGTGTGCATACCTTGGACAATCCTCATAACATCTTCGATATCCGGCCTTTTGAAGAGATTCCAGGAACAAGGAGGGAAAGTGACCAAGGACTGGTCCACAGCCCTTCCCATAGAGAGTGTTGAATGGATCTCCGCCCTAATGTCTTCCACCTTATCTGCAAAGAACCGAGCAAGCTCATCACACTGAGATTGTGAAAACGCTCTTCGAACCTGTAGACAGGCTGGGTTGCGCAGTCTGTCCACGGTTTGAAAGAGCTGAGCTGGTCGATCTTGTGCAGCAGCAATTTCCCGACAGGAACACTGCCTTCTTCACGGTAATTGCTGACTGATAGAGTTGATAATGCTCGCAGTCTAAGATGGTCGGCATCCAAGTGGGATTTCCACCAACATCTCTCTAACCTGCGTCCTAAACGCCACATCTCCCTCAGGTCCCCATCAAACCATTGGGACCGAGGGCAAAAGGAGAGAGGACGCACACGAAATGGAGCAATGGAATCCAGGGCAGAGGTAATGGCCTTATTATAGGCCAGAACCAAAATCTCTGTTTCTATGCATATCCCAGGGAATTCTGATAGGTCAAATGCCGCAGTTAGACCATTGGGAGTCACATCCTGTAAAGGGCGGTACTTGACCATCTCCACAGGGGTTGGTCTACGCAGGGGGGTGCCAAAATTGAATCTCACAGTGTGATGGTTAGACCATTTGATGGGTTCCACTCCCACAGCGGAGGCCTCCATCCCCAGGAGGAAGACCAGGTCAAGGGAATGGCCGCATTTGTGAGTGGCAGAGGTAACCACCTGTGAGAGGCCCAATGAATTCATCATTTGGATGAAGTGTTGACCAAAGTGCGAGATTTCATCATCGATCCAGGCATTGAAGTCACCCAGCACCATCAACCTGGGGGACTCCAAAACCAGGTCAATGATGAAGTCCGCCTCTTCCTTAAGGAATGGCTCCCCATCTCCAGGTAGACGGTAGACGAGGGCCAGTCTATAGCCCCCACCTGCCACAATGACACATTCGAATGATCTGGCCTCCTCAACTGGCACACTGATAAGACCCAATTCGGTCTTGAAACAGACCACAACCCCCCCCACCCCTGCTGTCCAATCTCGGGCGGCGAATCACCGAGTACCCGGTTGAACTGCCGCCTCAAGAATGAGGCCAGCATTACCATCCAGCCAGGTCTCGGTGATACAAGCCAGATCCACTGTACTCACCAAGTCAGTCATAATAGCAGACTTGTTCACAATGGATCTGGCATTGCATAACACCGCCGAGTTGGACAGATCCCCTGGGAAGCCCCAGCTACCGGCCCATCATTACTAATGATGGTGCCCTTGGGTATGGGGGTCAAACAGGGAAACCCTCGTTCAGATCTCCATTTCACCCCAGGGCATCTTCTGGGCTTAACAATCCCAATGCGAGTGCTCCCCTCGACCATCCTCCACAATAAGGTCTTGTTTTAACAGGGATATATTTTTTATTGAATCTACTCTACCACCAAGCTTAGTATCATCTGTAAATTTTGAAATCTGGTTAAATGAAGAGATATCAAGGTCACTTTTGAAGATATTAAAGAGTGTGAGTCCCAGGACAGAACCCTGGGGTATCCCACTAGTAACTCATCCTTGTTCTGACAAAACTCCATTTATTTTCACCACCTGAGTCCTGATATATAACCATGTGATACCCAATTTGTCAGGTACTGAGATAATCCATGTTTATTCAATTTCTCAGTTAGTAATGTGTGAGACACTTTGTCAAATGCTTTACTATAATCTAAAAGGATTACATCTGAAGAAATCTTGTTATCTAAATAACTACTGATATTATTGTAAAAGGATACCAAATTTGTGGTACAGGAAGATCCTGGTTTAAAACCATGTTGTGACATGTCATCAATACCTAGCTGTTGCATTTCAGTCTCCATTAATGATTAAACCAGTCATTCCATAATCTTTCCTATAATAGATGTCAAACTGATGGGTCTGTAATTTTGGATGCTAGATTCATTGCACTTTTTAAAAATGGGAATGACTATGGCTTGACATCAATTGTCTGGTATATCATTTTCAATGAGAGACTTATTAAAGAGTATTGTAAGTGGTAAAACCAGGGACTCGTTTGTTTCAACCAAGAATCTTGATTGAATATCATCAGGTCCTGAGCTAGTTGATTTTGTTTTACTTTTTATTTATAGTTTTTATGGCATTATAATGCAATGCATAGATAAGCCTTGAGTCATGGTGTACAACATGGAGATTGCTAATACAATTGATATGCGGAGTGAAAGTTATGACTACTTTGTTACAAGCTAAGGGAGATAATCAGAAAGTAAACTTTATATAATGAGATAAACACTTTGACTAATGCTGTCAATGCCTAAAAAAAGAAAATAAGTAATATTAGTTACCTCAAATTACTAAACTGGCAAACATGCCATTGGTGCATGACTCTTTGTGTAAAAAACTCGGGCTATCCCTTTCAGTAAACTCCCCATTACACACCTGGAAGATTTCCCAGGAAAGCTAGGAGTCCAAGAAACAATACAATTTGAGAGTGATTCAGCAAGAAGTCCATAATAAACAAATGAATTCCAGATACACTGACTGTCCAAACTAAAAAGAATGATCCCCACTTTAATACAGCCAGGATCTCCCAAGTTGCCATTTGTGTAACCCAAACAGAGTCCACCAAACAAACTGTAGACCACAAAAGCAGTAGCCTTTATATCTTTTTAATGAATGGAGTAGAAAAAACTCACAGTCCTGACTCAAGTGTCATCATCGTCGGATTCATTAGAAGAAGCCCCATCACGTGTGGCCCATTCAGCCTCCAATTTCTCCACTAGTTGCCTCCTTAGGGTCAGTATACACATCTACTCACTGGCCCACCTCTACTTGTAGGTGGACAGGCATAAGCATGCTGGTGGGAATTTTCAAATCCCTCAGTTTGCGTCAAATCGGGTCAAAAGTTTTCCACTTCATGCGGGTTGCATAAGAAAGATCCAGAAAAATCAGTGTCTTAGTGCCATCAATCTTGATACCCCTCTTAGCTCGAGCCACCATGAGAATTCTGTCCCAAATCACCAATGAGACTGCCTGGAGCATAACCATTCTGGCTCCTTCTGTCTGACATGAAGCTCTACGGAGGTTGATGCGGTAGGCTCTAAGTAATGAATCTTTTAAACGTAAGCCGAATGTCTTCTCCAGCCAAGCAGTGCAAAAAGCCAGGAGGTCATCCCCTTCTATCCCCTCTGGAAGGCCCAGTATGTGAACATTCGTGGCCCGTGACTGGTTCTCCAAATGTTTCAAGTGCGATTTTAACAATGCCTGCTCTTTAACGCTTGTAGCCACCATGGCCTGGGCCTATTCTGAAGTTTTCTCTGCTGTCTGTGCAGTCTCAACCAGACCATCCATCTTTTGTTCTACCTGTAACATCCTCTCATGATAGGAATCAATTTTCCTATCTAGCTGTTGAACCATCTTAGTTAGGTTTAGAACAGCAGATTGTAGCGATTCTAGAGTGGCTGGTTGAAGGGTCTCACCCTTTGGATTCTCCTGAGGTTGGCCTGCAGAGTGAGATGGCGCCTTAGACGTTGCACCTCATGGTGTAAAGAAATTGGCCTTCTGATTAATGTTTTTCTTTCCCATCTCCAAAAAAAGTCCTCAGGTTTAGACTACTGCTAGAACTGAAGTATAATGAATCAAGTTTATAAAAGTGCAGTTGTTGTGGTATTTCCAGGGTGCTTTCTAGGGAGCTCACCAGAAGTGCATCCACAGTGGCCGACAGCTAGCCATGCCCCCCAGCTAGTTGATTTTTTAATAAATGATAAGGCCTTCCGTATCTCTGAACATTCAATGTTACGTGAAATAGATGCTTTATTATATACTAGGGAAATTAAATCTATTTTATTGAAGACAGAACAAAAATATTTGTTAAATCGATTTGCTGTTTCATAATTATCGGTGATAATGTTCCCATCTTCTACTAAGGAGCCAATGATCTTATTATTACTCTTTTTACTGTTAATATATGAAAAGAAAGATTTTTGATTAGATTTAGTATGGGCTAGTTTGAATTCAAATTTAAGTTGTGCTTATTTAATTGACTTTTTTAATAGGAACACTGTTGTTTTGTACTTATACATATTGCTCATGCTATGATTTCTCTTACGTTTTTTAAATAAATATTATTTTTTTTAACCAGTTTGTGTATAGATTTGATAAACCAAATAGGGATTTCTGCTTTTTTGTTTATTTTGATTTTGTAGGAACATATTTTTCTTCCAGAAGTAAAATAATTTGTTTAAATTTCCTCCATGCACTATTGATTGATTTATTCTTAAATGTTTCTTCCCAATTAATTTCATTTAATTTAGTATTTATCAAATTGAAATTAGCTTTATTGTAATCCTTAAGCTTAGTATTTACAGAAGGTTTAGTAGTTTTGGTAATCAATTTAAATTGAATTGAATTATGATCACTACTGCCAGTTGAAGCAGTGATATTTATATCAGAAAATATATTTTCCACATTTGTAATAATGAGATCAAGTATATTTGTTCCCCCTAGTTGGCCTGCATACCAATCGTTCAAGACCAGAATCTATACATAGTGTTGCGAATAATCTTTCCTGTAAATTTCTGGTTGTAAATGTTTTCCAATTGATACTTGGCATATTAAAATTGCCTAAGATAAGAGCATCACCATTGTTAACCATATCCAAAATAGTTTTAATCATATCCGTTGTATACTGGGAGATCTGCAGAGGGTGGTCTGTAACATTCTTCAATGGTTAGTTTAGGTTGTCCTTTCAATTGAATTGTGACCCAAAGATATTCCAAATTGTCAGAAATATTAATTTCATAGGATGGATTGTTGCTTCTTACGTACAGACATACCCCCAACCTGATCTTTTTTCTCTGTCTTTATAATATAATTTGGAATTTGGAATATCTCTGGACCACTTCATGGAAGGGTCCCACCAAGTTTCGGTAACCGCAACAATGCCCAGGTCCTGAAGGGTACATTTTACTTGTAATTCAGATATATTAATGTTATTTAAACATACTGCATTGTAAGATATTATTTTACAAGATCCACTATGATGATGGTTATTAGCAATTGTTAGAAATTTGGGAATCTGCCCATTCTCCCCCCTTAAAACTAGTTTAAATGATTTTCAATCACAGAGGCCAACATTTTTCCCAGTATAGTACTTCCTCTCCTGCTGAGGTGGAGCCATCCCAACAGAAAAGAGAGTCCCTATTACAAAACTTCTCCCAATGTGGTATACAGTATATATTTTGTTTAAGACAACATTTCCTCAGCCAATTATTCATTTGTTTAATCTTAATCATCCTTAGTGGCTCTTGGTACAGGAAGGATTTCTGAAAAGCAAACCGTACAACCTTTTTCTACAAGTATATTATTTAATGCAACAAAATCTTCCATAAGTCGTGAAATATCCATACGATTAATGTCATTTGTTCCCGCATGAATTACAACCAATGGATTATGTCCTGCAACAGAAAGAATGTTATTCAGCATTTTTGTTACATCAGACACCTTAGCCCCCCCCCAAAGAACTTGAGCATGTACGGCTTGCTTTATTAGGGTTTCAAATTACCCTATCAAGGTGCTTAATTATTTATTCTCTTAATACATAAATCTGTCTAGTAGGATCTAAAGGGGTGGTGGAGTTAGTGGTGTCCATTGGAATAATTGTCTGGGTGGTGGGAGGAGCCTGAGGTTTAGACAATTTTGGGGGTAAGTGTGGTAAATCAATTGTATGAGATATAACTGTAGTATTTGTTTTATTATTTAAAGGAGGTTGCTGACTCAAAGCTATAGGTATTGTAAATGAAGTTTCATTATCATTGACCATATTAGTGCGGTTAAACTGCTCATTGTTATTTACAGTTGCATACTGCATCACCTTACAGCATCCCCGCATCCATTACTTCTGTCCCACACATTCTTGAATTCTCCCACAGTTTTAGACCTCACAACCTCCTCAGGAAGGCAGTTCCATGTGTCAACTACCCATTCTGTGAAAAAATACTTCCTCACCTTGCCCCTGAGCCGTCCCCCCTCTATCTTCAAATTGTGTCCTCTTGTTCTTGCACATCTCTTTTTCTGAAAGATGCTACCCTCTTGGACTTTGTTGATTCCATTGAGGTACTTAAAAGTTTCTATCATGTCCCCTCTCTCCCTCCTTTCCTCAAGGGTATACAAATTAAGCTCCTTTAGTCTCTCCTCATATGACCCTGTCTCATTTTGGTTGCCCTTCTCTGGACTGCCTCCATCCTGTCTATGTCCTTGCGGAGATGGGGTCTCCAGAACTGGACGCAGTACTCCAAATGGGGTCTCACCAACTGTCTGAACAGAGGGATAATAACTTCCTGTTTTCTGCTGGTGATGCCTCTCCCTATACATCCCAGTATCCCCCAGCCCTCCTTACTGCCTTCTCACATTGCTAGCAAACCTTAAGATCATCTGATATGATTACCCCCAGGTCCCTTTCCATTTTTGTTGTTGTTATTACTTCCCCCCCATTGTGTAAACTTCCCCTGGGTTTTTGTTTCCCAGGTGCATTATTTTGCACTTATTTGCATTGAGTTCAAGCTGCCATACTTCTGACCATTCCTCCAACCTCACCAAGTCCCTTCTCATCCTTTCCACACCTCCTTGTGTCAACCCTGTTGCAGATCTTTGTGTCATCTGCAAAGAGGCATACTTTTCCTTCCAGACCCTCTGCAATGTCACTTATAAAGACATTAAAAAGGACTGGACCCAGAACTGAACCCTGATGTACCACACTAGTAACCCCTCTTTCTTCAGACTGGACTCCATTTACAATTACCTTCTGTGTCCTGTTGTCCTACCAATATTTCACCCAGGCTACCACCCTGGGACCCACCGCCAGGCTGGTTAATTTTATTTATTTTTATTTAGTTTTTGTTGACCGGGTAAGTGCACTACACAAATCCTGCCTATTTTCAGGCACGAGCCAGGGAAGGGGGATACAGATGAATGCCAACTAACCTTGAACCAGATGAAACTGTTGGTGATATTTTTAGTGAATGAGGGAAATTTGGCCAGGACACTGGGGAAATTCCCCTACTCTGGAGGGTGCTGTTGGTGGAATTTTCAGTCAGAGTACTTGCAGACACCGACGAAGAAGGACGTCCGGGGAGCTGAGGAGCTGCTTTCCTTCTCAGCTATCAGCTGCACTAACTTTTCAGGATGGAACCTACCTCGGAAGGAGGTGCTGTGCTGGCAGCAGTTTCATTGCCGACTATGGACGTTGAGTCCGATTCCAGAAACAATGCAACAAATGAGGAGGAAAATATTCAGGAGCAGCTTTTTGTCATGGAACAGCAGTATTGTGCAAGGCGGAATGCATTACTGACGGAGTTGGAGCAACGCCGGTCAGGTTTGATGGATGCACATCACCAGGAAATGGAAGTCATGCGGGGAGAGCCCCTGCTGGAATCCGAAAGTGTTTGTTGAATACCGGAGCTTTGGAAAAAGAAATGAATGCTAAGGAACTACCTAATTGTGTTTCTCCACCTGTACAATCGAAGGGTGAGTCTTCTTCTACTTCTGACATGGATATCAATGTTTTGACGTCTACAGTGGTCACTGCAGGAACCTTGGTCTCACCTGAAAGACTTTCTCATACAGTTGTATCAAAGACATTGGGTTCTCAGACTCCTATGGGTTGTTTTGAAGACCCAAATATTAAAACCTGTGTTTCATACACAAAGTTATCTATCTCGCCTGACTCAGACTGCCCCCCCCCCCAAAATCTGAACTTCATTCAAACCGGGTCTGTTGAGGCTCCTGATTCTCCTCCGTGGGTGGCCACAGCTTTGGAGGCTGCAGGGTGGGTCAGATCCCCAGATGGAAAATCCTGGGATGCGAATGTAAAGCCTTTAGAGGCTTCTTTGCCCTCATCAGTTTCTATGGTTCCCAGTATTCCCAGTATTCCTTTAGGTCAACCATCTGCAATTTCATCAGTCCCCTTTTCTAAGGGTACTAGTCCTGATATGTTGGATCACAATAGGGAACTGGAAGAGGGTGATTTAAGCCGGCCTCCTGATCTCCCGAATGTGGCTTCCCATGATAGTATTGCTTCCCCTTTACCAGGGCAAACAACTGAGTTTGGTCAGGATGAAGGTCCTTCTGTGTGGCAAGGTAACATTGCTGAACACCTTTTTCCAGCCACTTTTGGACTGGGTAATGAACCTGCTGCACGACGAAATGCTGTTTGTTTGAAATTAAGGAGGTCACAGGAGGAGATCCTGAATAGACTTTTTATTGGTCGTGACTTGTTAAAAAACAGTATGAGGTTTTACACCTATGAGATTTATGCACTGATTCATATGCCAGGGGATACAGTTTTTGATGTCAGTTTTAAACATCCAGCAGGTTTGGACAGATTTTGGAAGCAATATCTAGCTTTGAAACATACACCTTTGTGGAAACCTTACTTGGCAATACCTTTGACTAAATCAGTTTCAAAGAAAGTTACTATTCTATTTCGAAATGAAGGGGTGAATGTTGCTGACATTACATACTGGTTGAAACAGCATTGTTCCGTTAAAAGTCCCCCGGAACCCATTCTTGATGAGGATCATCTATGGACAGGGGGTTGGAGATATCAAATTGACTTACGTATTGAAAATGGTTTAATTAAGCACTTGCCGAATTGTTTTTTTCTGGGCTGGGATAGAGGGGTGCTTTTTTATCCAGGACAGCCCAGAGCCTGTTATAAGTGTGGGGCTTTAGGTCATTTGAGTAATGTTTGCGACCAGCAAAAATGTGGATTATGTGGGGATTTGGGGCATATAGGTGCACACTGTAGAAACCCTATGAAATGTAATTTGTGTGAGGAAAAGGGACACACTTTCCGTACATGTTCTTGGGTGTCGCATAATCAAGCTGACACTGCCCGCAGAGCTGAACAAGACGTCTTTGTCGCAAATGCACAAAGAGAACGTCAAAGGTTGCAGGATTTGCTAGACCACTCTGAAGCACAGAGAGTAGTTCAGGACCCTGTTCCTAGCTTAACTGAGGGAGTGGTTTCTCACATCCTGATCCCAGATGAAATGGATACCAGTGCACTGGCTCCTCCATCTTCCATTGATATAGGACAGATTGGAATTTTGGTCTCCAACCCTTTGCCCCTGGCAGAAACTATTGTGCAGCCTGGATTGGAACCAACAGTTTCTGATTCTCATTTAACTACTGTACCTCACACTACTCAGGAACCCCTTTGTATGCCTCCCCCTTGGGCATTATCCGATACCCCCTTTCAACGTGTCACTAGATCAAAAGCATCTAGAATGAGTTCAGGGGTCCCATCTTTTTTTCCAGAAACAGAATGCACCTCAATGACGAACCCATTTGCTCCTTTACAAGAACCTGACGGAGATGAAGAAGAGGCAGATTTTGATTTCTCGTCTATTGCCTCCTCACTCCCTGAACATGTCCAGGATTTTGAGGTCAAGGATAAGCCCAAACCAAAAAAGCGGAAAAAACAGAAGTGATTTTTGTCCTTTTTTATTTAGGGTTTAATTTTTTTTTCTCTCCCTCTCATCTACACCTTTCTGGCAATGAATATTTATTTTCTTACTGTTAATGTTAACAGTATAAAGTATCCTTTAATGAGACAAAATACTCTTGACAGTCTCAGTACTCATCCTGGTTCAATTATTTTTTTACAAGACACCAGGTTAAATTCCCTGGCTTGTATTAAAGAAGCAAGTCAGGACTGGCGCTGGGGTGTTTCCTTTTGGTCACCTGGGAAAGCAGTATGTGATGGCTTAGGGATTTTATTTTTTTCCAGCTTATCTATTAAAGTGTTACAACTTTTAGATATAGTACCTGGTAGAGTTATTCTCATGGATATAGCTGTTTCTCATTGTGTTTACCGACTTTTAAATATTTATGCCCCCCGCAGTCCAAAGCTGATAGAGCAGCTTTATTTAAATGGATTTCCCCATATTTACATACCTCAAAATTGGTGGTTTGGGGGGGTGACTTTAACTGTGGTTTAACAAATAGAGACTGGGGATGTAAGACAAAAAAATTATTCTGTGATACGAATGCTTTGTTGTATGTTTTACGAACAAACAATTTGGTGGACCCCTATGACATACTTCACCAAAAGCCAGAGCACACCTTTTATAAAGGATCGATCTCTACTAGAATAGATTTTTGGTTTGTATCTCAGAGAATTTCTTGTAGTTCTGTTTTGACGTTGCTCTTGGAAACATCTGATCATTTACTTGTTAAATTCACTCTCGGAACCTATCAAAAACTTGCTCTAGGCCGTGGTTTTTGGAAGCTGAATACGTCCCTGTTACAGGATGTCACTCTTGCCATTCAGTTAGATTTCTTTTTTTCCTTAAGGTCTGATATTTCTTTTCTATATGATAGTCCTCTGGATTGGTGGGAGGACACGAAAAAGGATATATTTTTTTTTGCACTTTTCAAGACATAGAGCTAGAGATGCCTATCTCACATATTTGGGGTATAGAGCATGGTATATGGCTTTTTTATCGAAGGCAGTTTCCTCAAAGGGTGTACAGAGGCAAGAATTTTTGGCTCTCAATGAAAAAATGATAGCCTTTCTCCATGATAGAGAAAAACAATATAGGATGCAGCAGAAATATCTTATTATGGGCACTAGAGAGATAATGAATCCTCTTGATTTATCTAGCCAAGAATTGCCACCTTTATGTATGACCTCTTTAAAATCTTCTGATGGAACTTTGGTTGATGATACTCGTCAGATCAGGAACATGGTGCAAGAGCATGTTGAAAAGACCTTTTCTACACCTGGTTTAGCATCCTGTTTCCTTTTTTCACACCTTAGACATACCGTTACTTACGGATTGGGAAGTTGCTGCCTTAAGGGCTCCTTTTTCTTTAGTTGAAATTAAGCAGGCAATTGGTCATTTGTCCACTAATACAAAACCTGGTGGGGATGGTTTGCCAAATCTGTTTTATAAAAAATATGGAGATACTATTGCACCATGGCTGTTGGTTGTTTTCCAAGCTATATGGAAAGAACAAAGAGTTACTCTTAGTATGGGAAATGGGGTCCTTTTTTTTCGGTTATAAAAAGGGAGACCCAACGGAATTACAGAATGGGAGACCTTTAAGTGTCCTAACCACTGATTATAAAATTTTAGCCATCATTTTAAATAACCGACTATTAGCTGTTTCACAAAAATTGTTGGTTCCTACTCAAACCTGTGCAGTCTCGGGTAGGAATATTTCCCAAAATTTACTTATTATTAGGGAAGTAATAGAGCAAGGTTTAAAGAAACAGCTAACTGGTTATCTTCTAGCGTTAGATTTAGAAAAAGCTTTTGATGCTTTAAGACATGATTATCTTTGGGATGTCTTAACGTACTATGGTATACCGTCTATTTTTTTAAATCTACTTAAAACCCTGTATAACTCAGCAATGGTAACACCCTTGGTTAATGGTCATTTGGGAGTTCCGGTCCCTTATCAGATAGGAGTTAGACAGGGCTGCTCTTTGAGTCTGCTTTTATTTGTATTCGGTTTGGACCCTTTATTGAGATATATTGACAGGGATACGCAGGTTCAGGCTATTGTGTCCTCTGAGAGTTTCTGTTTTTCAAAGATTTTAGCATATGCAGATGATTGTATTTGCTCTATTGCAGATGTAGATTCTGGAATACACACTTTGACATTTTTATGTTCTGTACAATTGGGCACTGGTATTACAATTAATACGTCTAAATGTTTTTTGTTACCTTTAGGTTCTGCTTATAGTGTTAACTTGTTTGACATACCAGTAATCACTACTAAAGTGAAATTTCTTGGGGTTTTTTTTGGTTCTCATGATTCAGTAAATAGCAATTGGGACGAAATTTATGATACGGCTCTTTCTAAAGTTAAAAAATGGCAAGCATGGAAAATGACATGAAAGAAACGTGTTTTTCTATTAAAATCCTACGTAGCCCCTCTTTTTCTTTTTCTGTCTCATATTTTTCCTTTGCCTTTTGTTATGCATTCTAAAATTATGGGTCTTTTTTTCCAGTTATTGTGGGGTAGTCGCTTGAATCCTGTGAAGAGAGCACACACCTACAGACCCTGGAAAGAGGGAGGCTTAGGTATGTTACACCCTATTGTGCATTTTTTTGGGAATTTTTTCTATTCCTCTATTCGACCTCTTTGTTGGAAAACACTGCTGTAGGTACTATGTGTATGTCCCTGTGGGGAGCCCCTTTTCTAGCAGCTTGGGGACGAGGAAAATGGCACCCTGTAGAAAGGCAGCTTCCTTTATATGTGCAATACACACTTAAATATATTCGATTGTGGAAAATAGAATTATGTTGGTTTGTGTCACATGAGAGAAAGTCCTTTTATAATGATATTGTTTCTACTTGTTATTTTGAGGAACCCCTTTTTTTAGTTTTAGTTGATATAAATACATCTTTTTTGCTAGCTAGTATTATAGAGCCCAGAATACCAGACAAAATGCTAGATGTGGTTTGGTTGTGCGCCCATCAGAAACTAAATGTAAAAGCTAACCAGAAGCACAAACAAATATGTGATAGGGTTTGTCCAGAAGTTTCCTGTCGGGGACAGTTGGAGACGATACAACATTTATATTTCGATTGCTCACACACCAACTATTTTTGGTCAGCACTGGCACATTGGTGGGGAGAACCACTGTTTGAGTCTATTACATATAATATCTTGATATTAGGCCAACTCCCACAAGTATGGTGTAAATGGCATAAAAGTACAGTATATGTTATACTGGCTTGCCTTAAATGGCATATTTGGCAAGCGCAGTGTTTGAGAATTCTACAAAATAAGATTTATTCTATGCAAGAAATTTTCTTTCATATACAGGGTGACCTGGATGCATTATATGTTTATGAAATTAACACACTGGGGACTACCGTAGGTGCGAGTCTTTGGAAAAATGTACCTTCCGTGGGTTGAAAGATTATGTTCTTTTCGGTGTCTTTCTACCTTTGTTTCTAGTTAGAAATATATGAATGTCCTAATTACTGAAGGTTTTTTTTTCCCCTTAAGACTGGAGTTTTTGTTTTTGATACAATAATTTGGAATACATTGTATTGTCCTTTAAGTTATCTTATTACAGTGGGTGCAACTGACACTATTTAGTATGTTTTCCTACTTTATAGATTTGAATAAGAATTTTTTCTTTCTTTTCTGGGGTGGGGGTTCCCTTTCTAGGTTGTGATTTGATGTGTTTTTTTTCCTTTGTAGTAGACAAGTTTTTCTACGACTGTATTACCTTATTGACCTTGTTTCAAATTTTTGTTTTCATTTTGTGTGAAGTAATACTGTTTTGCTATGCTTTGCTTTTGTTTTTTTGAAATAAAAATTTCCCCTACTCTTTTTGATAGGTGCCATGGGATCTTTAGCATCCACCTGAACTACCACCAATCCAGGCAGATGGGACCTCGGTTTTACGTCTCATCCGAAAGATGGCACCTCAGAAGTGTAGCACCCCTCTCATGTTGCACTACAGTGTCAGTACTGGGATATTAACCCAAGTGCCAGATGTGGGAACTGAACCCACAGCCCTCTGATCTCCCAGCCTCAGAGGCGAGTGTGCAAACTACTGAGCCACTGACACTAATTTGATAATTAATCTTTTGTGTGGGACTGTGTCAAATGCCTTGTTAAAGTCTAGGTAGGCCATGTCCACAGCCCCTCCCTGGTCTACTACTTTGGTCACCCAGTCAAAGAAATCAATTAGATTTGTCTGACATGATCTTCCCACTGTGAACCCAAGCTGCCTTGGGTCCTGTGTCTCACTGGCCTCTAGGTATTCAACAATTCTTTCCTTCAGAAGTGATTCCATCACTTTTCCTACCACAGAGGCCAAACTGACAGGTCTGTAGTTTTCTACCTCTGTCTTGCTCCCACTTTTGTGAAGGGGAATCACGTCCACCTTCCTCCAGTCCTCAGGTACCACATCATCCTCCCATAATTTGTTAAAAAGGGCAGTCAGTGGTGTCACTAGTTCTCCCCTTAATTCTTTTAGAATTCTGAGGTGAATTCCATCAGGCCCCGTTGCTTTGTCCGTCTTTAGTTTTAGGAATTCTTTCAGAACCCTTTCTTCTTTGAAAGGACTGGGATTGACCCCCCTATCCAGAGTGCTTCTGTTAATTGGAATAGGCATCTCCCCCTCCTCCTCCTCTTTTGTGAATACTGAGCAGAAGTATTCGTTCAGTATCCCTGCTTTTTCACTGTCCCTCTCTGCCCACTCACTGTCCATTCTATTCAGTCTCACTATCTCTCCCTTTGTCTTTCTGTGCTCCCTGATGTACCTATAAAAGGTCCCCCCCAATTATTTAACCCCTTCTTAACCAAGTTGGCTATCTTTTCCTCAGTTTGCTATTCTGACCTGCTTCCTTCTGCCTTAACTGGTACAGTTCTCTGTCCTGCTCCTTCTGTGCTTCCTTATACTTCCTAAATGCTATCTTTTTCTCCCTAACCTTCCCCGCCACCTCTTTTGAGAACCGTAGTGGCTTTTATTTCATTTTGATTTGTTTATTTGCTTCACACAAAGGCTTGTTGCCTCTGTGATGGCAGTTCTGATGTTTCCCCATTGTTGCTGCACCCCTCCTTCTAGCCTGTTTGCTAGTACTTTTCTAAGGCACTCTCCCATCTTGCCAAAGTCATGGGGGGAGACTGTGTCAGATAAATCTGACTTCTGGACCAGAAGTACAAGGAGGTTACAGTAAAGGGAGCTGAGGGTTTAGGCCAGGGGAGCACGATAAGCAAGGAGGGACTAAACGGAGACAGGAAGGAAGGGAGGATGAGCCAGAGTAGTTTAGTGGATGGGGAAGAAGGACCAGTCGTGAGCAGTGAGAAAGGAGTTAGCGAGGTACAGAAGGTTACTCGGGAAGAGGAGAGGCATAGGATTGGGGGGATGGCCAGGCTAAATAAGGAGGGGGCAGCATGTGGCACCCAGATGGGGGAGGAACAAGGTGCCGGATGGGTGGAGGGGCCCGTAGAAAGAATGAGGGACATGGAAGGGGAATGGAGGAAAAGGAGCGGTCAGAGTGCTCCTGTTGCGGGATTCTATGATCAGGGGTATCAAATGGGATAGGAAGGGAGAAGCCTGGCCAGTTAGAACAAAATGCTTCCCTGGACTAACGGTGCACAGGGTCAAGCACGAGGTATATCAGCTGGCAAAGGATTGTGGGGGTTCCCCGGACATACTGGTCCACCTGGGTACAAATGACACTGAGGGAAATAATGAGCTAGAGATACAGGCAAGGTTCAGGGGAGCTTGCCAGGGTCTGTCATGACATAGGATGCACAATTTCCTCCTCAGAAATCCTGCTGGTGCCAAGGGCTAGTGGGGAATACAAAAGGAAGATTAGGGAGATAAACCAGTGGCTCAGGGAGTGGTGTGAGGCCAGAGGGTATGGGTTGATGGGGGATTGGGGGGAGACCTGGGAGGATAAGGAGCTCTTTGCTAGAGATGGGCTCCATCTCAATTCGGAGGGGAGGGGAATCCTTAAGTTGAAAATAGAGGGGTTCATTGGTGAAAAGTGGGGTTTAAATTTGTGAAGGGGGAGGGATGGGAGAAAAGGCTGTTGAGGGGGGGTCCGATAAAGGAGGGACTCTGTCTGCACCCCCCTGGGGAGGTGGAGGATTGCGGGAAAAGGCCGACTGGTAAAGTGCAGACCAGGGGAAAATGGAATCCCCATGGGAACACGAGCAGGGGAAATGGAAGTATAGGGAAAGGGTGGAAGGTAGTCCTGCTAAATGCCAGGAGCTTGGGCAAATAAAATGCCTGAGCTCCAGGTGATGCTAACTGAGGGAGCAGTGGATGTGACAGCAGTCACTGAGACCTGGGTCACCGCAGGACACGACTGGGACCTGAATCTGGAGGGTTACACTATGTTCAGAAAGGACGGGAGGAGGGAAGGGGAGGAGGGGTAGCAATGATAGCCAAAAACTGCATTGGCATATGGGGAGTAGAGGAGGCGGAGGGAACCGTGGAGGCAATTTGGGTCACCTTGATAACAAGGGGTTGCAAGAGAGTAAAAATAGGAGTGGTGTATAGACCCCCTGCACTGGTGGAGGAGCTGGAGGAGAGTCCTGTGGCAGATGTTGGGAGACACTGCAGATTGGGCAGGGGAAGGGTGGTGGTATTGGGGGACTTAAACCTGCCAGGAACAGACTGGGAGACTATGACATCCTCGGTGGCCAGGGAACAGAGGTTGTTGGATGTCTTTCAAGACGTGTTCCTAACTCAGCAGGTGGGGGAACCGACCAGGGAGGCACGGGTACTGAATGTGGTCCTGGCAGACAGTGACCAGATTGGGGGCCTGGAGGTAAGGGACCCACTGGCAGGGAGTGACCATGCCATGGTCTGGTTCTGCCTGGACCTAGGAGGGGTAGAAGACTGCACAAAGGTGGATGTAACTGACTTCAGCGGGGCAGATTTTAAGGAAATGGGAAGGATCATTAAGGAGCATTTGGATGTGATTGGGTCAGACATGGACACTGACAGTAGGTGGGAAATCATCAACAGAGGGGTGCAGGATGCTACCAACACCTGTGCAAGAGTAAGATGAAAATGTGGTAGGGTCCAAAAACCCTGCTGGTGGACCAGGGAGGTCCAGGAGGTGGTGCGGGGAAAGAAGGCAGCCTATAGACAATTCAAGTGCTCGAGGAGTGAAAGGGATTGAGGGGAGTACGAGCTGATGGCTAGACGGGCCACTAGGGTGGTGAGAGCAGCTAAGGCAAGGAAGGAGCAGAACCTGGCCAGGGAAATTAGAGAGGGAACAAGGGGTTCTTTAGATACATTGGGGAAAAATGAAGGGTGAAGGTGCAGATTAGCAGGATTAAGACAGGGGAGAGATGGGCACAAGACCTGGGGGAGCAGCCCGAGGTACTAAATGAGTACTTCACCTCAGTTTCCACCAAGGAAAATGGGGGTGCTGCATCATACATGGGAGGAGATGGTGGTACTGAAGGGGAGGGACCCTTACCGATCGATGGGTCCGAGGAGAGTGGGCGGCATCAATGGCAGGAGGGGGGAAGGCTAAGCAGGGAGAAGAGGTAGTGGAAGTGGAAATCACAGCAGAGAGAGTGAGGGAAGCCCTAAGGTCCCTTAAGATGGAAAAAGCACCGGGCCGGATAAATTACATCCCACAGTGTTGAAGGAACTTGTGGATGTCCTGGTGAAACCCCTGGTGGAGCTTTTCACCATCTCTCTGAGGACAGGGTGGGTGCCCCAGGACTGGAAGGTGGAGCATATAGTGCCTATCCACAAGGGGGGATCAAGGGAGGTGGCAGAGAACTACAGGCCTGTCAGCCTGACATCAGTGGTGGGCAAGGTGATGGAGGGCATCGTCAAGGAGAGGCTGGGGGGACCTGGAAAAGTCAGGATGCCTGGACAATAGACAGCATGGATTTGTCCCGGGGAAATCATGTCAGTCAAACCTTGCGGAGCACAAAGTACATTTTCTTGACCTGGAAGGACACTACTTCTTTATTCAGCTGTGAGCTGTGTGAGACATTCTATATTGTACTTGATATCTGCAACAAACATGCACTTTTGCTTAATTCTGTGGGAGGTGAAACTAACTACCCTTGGTAATTGCTTTTTATTCACATATTTATTTAGTGTTTAACCAAAAAGGGGCTTGCAAACTCTGTTTATCTTGTTAGTAACTTCAGAAGGATTTAAATACTGCATTTGGGTAGATCCTTGGTGGTAGCCAGATTGTCTACTAGGATTTTCTGACAGTTAAACTATTTTTAAATAAATTACAGGTGGCTGAGGAGTTGAAAAGGAGCTTGCAAACTCGCTTATCTTGGAAGTAACTTACAAGTGTTTGAATACTGCATTTTGTTGTCCTTGGGGTAGCTGGATTGACTACTAGGATTTTGGGACAGAAACTATTTTTAAATAATTTACTGGTACGTAGGAGTTTGTGATAGTTAAACTATTTTTAAATAAGTTACTGTGGTTAAGCAGTTGTCATAGCAAAACCTGCAGTGTGAAACAGGAAAAGGCAGTCTTTCAAGCAACAGAGGGAGGTGGATCTAGGTTTACGTTTGTTTGTTACAATTCTTAAGATTTTCAGTGCAGGAAGAGTTTAAAGCACAGCTGACTTATTTTGGGGCTGACAGCTTTCAGAGCATGAACCACCAGGCCTGTTTTGGGGCTGGAAAGGTTTACCTGTGTCTGACTTGGATGTGGATTTTTCTCTGTTTGATTAGCAGGGTATTTTCTGTCAAATTGTTATGAGGGCATCTTGGTGACAGGAAGGCACTCATCGTGAGCGGTGGGTCAGAGCTTTTAGCTGATTGTTTCAGAGAGCACAGTTTAGGCCCAACCCTTCCCACCCTCACCCCACCCACCCCTGGAAATAGTTCCTTTATACCTGGGTTCTGACATCATTTCCTCAAGAGTGCAAGGTGCATATCACTGTCATATCCTCTCTAGCACACTGCACTGATAATATAAGCATACACATTGTATAATATATATATATATATATATACCTGTATATATATTTCTATATAACAAACCAATCACACACATGCACAAAAAAGATGTGGGGAGTAGTGCAATGTAATGGCTGTGGGGCAGCAGTCTTCCAGGAGTCTTTCTGGAGGCTGAGAGGCTGCCCTATTTGCAGACAACTCTCTGCTGTGAGGGAGGAAGCTGCCCGCCTCAGGCCACACTGGACAGTAGTAAGGAACATTCCCCAGGCCACTGGATGGTAGGAAGGAACCTCCCATCCAGAGAGCACCAGAGCCACCACCACTACCTCAGAGGTTGTGAAGAAAGCACAGCAGTTGGACCACAGTGGGCTCAGGGAGGGTGAGGATGGTGGAACAGAGGCACACCCAGTCAGTTGTTCCACACCACAATCCATACACCATTCTGGGGGAGCATAGCTCCCCTATGGATGCACCCACCGAGGAGACTAAGGAGGCTGAGGACAACTGTCACAAGGGAGGCCCACAGGAAGGAGGCAGAGGACACCACAAGGAAAGGAAGCAGCTCCTGGTGAGGGACCCAATTATTAGGGGATAGAACTGGGGAGCAGGAAAACTGAAGTAAGGTGCCTGCCTGGTGCCATGGCTTGGAGAGACAGGAAGCGCATCCTCAGGATCACGAGAACAGCTGCACAGGAGTCTGAGCTGGATGGCATTGTCCACCTAGGGACAAATGACTTGGCTAATCATGAGATTAGAGCAGTGCAGAAGGACTCTTGTAGAATTGGGGAGGGGCCTAAGACAAGTAGCACACACATATCCTTCTCTGAGGTGCTGCCTGTCAATGGCATGAGTGAGGCGAGGGTACTTTGCACCATGCAGTTTAATGAATGGTTGAAATAATGGTGTGAGCACAGGGTTTGGCTTCATTGGGGACTGGGGTTCCACCTGAGGGACACCAGCCTATATTGGCAGGATGGTCTGCATCTGTCCAGGAAGGAACAAGTCTTTTGAGCAATCGGTTTAAATGCTTCATTGGCAAGCTTTTAACCAGTCAAGGGGAGGCACTGATAAGCAGCAGAAAATCCCAGCCCTCCCTACAAAACAGGGTACTAATTGAGAAAAAGACTGAGGTAGAAAGGTCAGTGGGGATGCTGCAAAAGAAGGTAAAGCCATCAAAAAATGGAGAGCAATGAGTACCAATGCCCGTGAGTCTGAGTAACAAGCTTCCTGAATTAGTGGCCTTGATGGAGGAGGAACATCTGGATATCATGGCAGTCACAGAAATGTGGTACACACAAAACCATGGCTGGGACATAAACATACCAGGATACACTATCTACAGGAGAGACAGGGAGGGTAAAAGAGGAGGAGGAGTAGCTCTTTACATAAGGGAAGGAATCAAAGCAACAGAACAAAAGGGAAAGCAGGGAGGAGAAGAAGCACTGTGGGTAAATTTGTAGACCGGCAATGGCACCACAATCCGCACAGGGGTTGTATACAGACCCCCATCTTAGGGTGAGGAAATGGACAAGGAAATGATAGAAAGAATACTTAGAATGGCAGACAAAGGGGAGATATTGCTGATGGGTGATCTGAATATGCCAGATGTTAACTGGAGTGCAGTTGCAGCAGCCACTTAAAAGAGTGGGGTTATTCTAGATGCCCTACAGGAGGCATGCCTTAGACAACTAGTATTGGAGCCCACTGAGGGAGCAATCTTAGACCTGGTTCTCTCAAATGGAGATGAAAGAGAGGATCACAGATGTAGAAGTGGGTAGCCATCTGGGAACTAGCAACCATCGAACAGTATGGTGCACAATAAACACAGCAATAGAGTCAAGCCATACAAAGGCAAAAGTACTGGACTTTAGGAGGGCTGACTTTGCTAAAATGGGTGAGTGCCTAAGGAATGCACTAGCAAATGGGCAGGAAGGAGGGGTGGAAGAACAATGGGGAATAATAAAACTGCCATCACAGAGGTAAAAGCTCTTGTGTGAAGCAAATAAACAAAACAAAACGATGTAAGAAACCACTATGGTTCTCAAAGGAAGTGGCAGTGAAGGTTCAAGAGAAAAAGAAAGCATTCAGGAAGTACAAGGAATCACAGAAGGAGCAGGACAGAGAACTGTATCAGTTAAAGAAAAGGAAGCTGGGAAGACAGTCAGAACAGCAAAGGCCCTAACCGAGGAAAAGATAGCCAACTCAGTTAAGAAGGGGGATAAAACCTTTTATAGGTACATCAGGGAGCGAAGGAAGACCAAGGGAGGGTTAGTGAGGCTTAATAAAGAGAAGGGAGGGTGGGTAGAGGGTGACTGTGAAAAGGCAGAGATACTAAACAAATATTTTGCTCAGTATTTACAAAGGAAGTGGGGAGGTACACTATAAACAAACAGTAGAAACACTCTGGATACAGAAGTTGATACCAGCCCATTTACAGAAGAAAGGGTTCTGAAAGAACTCTTAAAACTGAAAGTGGGCAAAGCAATGGGGCCTGATGGGATTCATCCCAGAATTCTAAAGAACTAAGGGTAGAACTAGTGACACCACTGACTACCTCTTTAACAAATCATGGGAGGATGGGTGGTACCGAGGACTGGAGAAGGGCAGATGTGATTCCCTTCACAAAAGTGGGAGCAAGGCAGAAGCAGGAAACTACAGACCTGTTAGTTTAACCTCAGTGGTAGGGAAAATGATGGAATCACTTCTGAAGGAAAGAATTGTTGAGTATCTAGAGGCCAGAGGGGCTCAGGACCCAAGGCAGCATGGATTCACAGTGGGAAGATCATGCCAAACAAATCTGATAGAGTTCTTTGACTGGGTGACCAAAGTAGTAGATCAGGGTGGGGCTGTGGAAATGGCCTACCTAGACTTTAGCAAGGCATTTGACACAGTCCCACACAAAAGATTAATATACAAGTTAGCCAGCTTGGAGTGGGTCCCAAGATGACAGCCTGGGTAAAGAATTGGCTGGAGAATAGGACACAGAGAGTAATAGTAAATGGAGTCCACTCTGAAGAAAGGGGGTTACTAGTGGGGTACCGCAGGGTTCAGTATTAGGACCGGTCCTCTTCAATGTCTTTATAAGCGACATTGCAGAGGGACTGGAAGGAAAAGTATGTCTCTTTGCAGATGACACAAAGATCTGCAACAGAGTTGATGCACAGGGTGGGGTGGAAAGGATGAGAAGGGACTTGCAAGGTTAGAGGAATGGTCAAATGTATGGCAGCTTAGATTCAATGCTAGAAGTGCAAGGTAATGCACCTGGGAAACAAAACCCAGGGAAGAGTACACAATGGGGGTGAGATACTAACAACAACAAAATGGAAAGGGACCTGGGGTAGTCATATCAGATGACCTAAAGGTGGGCAAGCAATGTGAGAGGGCAGCAAGGAGGGTTGGGGATACTGGGATGCATAGGGGAGGCATCACCAGTAGGAGACAGGAAGTTACTATCCCTCTGTACAGACAGTTGGTGAGACCCCATCTGGAGTACTGCGTGCAGTTCTGGAGACCCAATCTCTGCAAAGACATAGACAGGATGGAGGCTGTCCAGAGGAGGGCAACTAAAATGGTGCAGGGGCTGCACCGGAAGACATATAAAGAAAGACTTAAGGAGCTGAATATGTATAGCCTCGAGGAAAGGAGGGAGAGGGGGGTCATGATAGAAACTTTCAAGTACCTCAAGGGGATCAACAAAGTCCAAGAGGGTAGCATCTTTCAAAAAAAGAGGTGTGCAAGAACAAGGGGGCACAATTTGAAGATAGAAGGTGGCGGCTCAGAGGTAATTTAAGGAAGTATTTTTCACAGAGAGGGTTGTGGATTCATGGAACGCCTTCCCGAGGAGGTTGTGGAGTCAAAAACAGTGGTGGAATTCCAGCATGCATGGGACAGTCATAAGGCAATTCTAGGGCGTTGGGGTAGGAAGAATTAGGCTGCTGGTTAACTAGGATCTGCAGCTTATTCATTAGGTAGGGAAATGGGCAGACTGGGTGGGCCAAGCGGTCCTTATCTGCTGTCAAAATCTATGTTTCTATGTTTCTATGACTGGGTGATGAGTGCCTTGGACTTGGGTAGACCAGTGGATGTCTTCTTTCTAGACTTCAGCAAGGCATTTGACTCTGTTCCTCATGAGGGCCTGTTGGATAAGCTGGGAGAAATGGGGGTGGGGAACCAGATGATTAGATGGATAGGAAATTGGCTCCAGGACCGGACCCAGAGGGTCGTAGTTGGCGGGATAGTCTCATCCCCAAGGAGGGTCATTAGTGAGGTCCCACAGGGGTCAGTCCTTGGGCCCCTCCTGTTCAACGCCTACGTCTCTGACATAAGGACAGGTATCAGGAGTGAGATGAGTCTCTTTGCGGATGACTCAAAACTGGGGACAGTGGTGGATGGGGAGGAGGGGAGGGTGGCCCTACAGGAGGATCTGGAGGCTCTGGAAAGATGGTCTAGAAAGTGGAAGCTGAGGTTCAATGCAGGGGAAATGCAAGGTATTGCAGCTGGGGGGCCAGAAATCTGGGCCAAGTGTACACCCGGGTGGGGGATGCTACAAGTCTTGATGGCTAAGAGGGACCTGGGGGTGGTGGTGGATGTAAATATGAACAACTTGGAGACTTGTAGGAGGGCAGCAGCCAAGGGCAACAGGATGCTGGAATGCATCGCTAGGGGGATCACCTCCAGAAGGAGGGAAGTGATACTTCCTCTGTATAACTGGTTGATGGGGCCGCACCTCAAGTACTGCGTGCAGTTTTGGTGGCCACACTTAAAGAGGGACATTAAACTCCTGGAGAAGGTCCAGAAGAGGGCAACCAAAATGATTTGGGGCTTGGGGGACAGGACCTATGAGGAGAGGCTCGAAGAGCTAAACATGTACACATTGGAAGAGAGAAGGGACCGGGGGGACATGATAGAGGTCTTCAGGTACATGAAAGGGGTAAATAGGGGAGGAGCAGTCAGGGTGCTTCGAAAGAAGGAGGAGGGGGCCACTAGAGGGCATGGGTGGAAGCTGGAGGGGGGAAGATTCAGGTGAGAAAGGAGGAGGTGCTACTTCACTGAGAGGGTAGTGGAGCCATGGAATGCGCTGCCTAGGGGGCTGGTGGAGGCAGAGACGGTGGAGAGGTTCAAGAGGGGGTGGGTCAGGTGCAGGGGAAGGGTTCTGGAAGCAAAATCCAATGCAGCGAGAATATGTGGAACTGGGAAGGGAGAAGCCAGAGAAGGCGAGGGAGCAGCAAGGTCAGCTCCCAGGGTGGGGGCTGACCAAAAAAGAAGACACGAAAGACTGTTAGGCCTAGTCTGCTGGCATTTTAGTATGTTAGTATGACTTCTTTGACTGTGTCACTAGGACAGTAGACAGGGGCCAAGCGGTAGACATCCTCTATCTTGATTTCAGCAAGGCCTTTGACTCTGTGCCCCACAAAAGGTTGATCAGGAAGCTGGTGGATCTCGGGGTTGGGGAAAAGATGGCCAGATGGGTGAAAAACTGGCTGAGGGACAGAACCCAGAGGGTAGTTGTGGGGGGAGGGTTATCTGGCACCAAAGAGGTAACCAGTGGTGTCCTACAGGGCTTGGTGCTGGGGCTGGTGTTGTTCAATGTCTTCATCAATGACATCAGGGATGGCATTAAGGGCAAAATTTGCCTATTTGTGGATGATATCAAGCTCTGTGGGAGAGTGGACACAGCTGAAGGGATATAGGACCTACAGGAAGATCTTGAAAAGCTGGAGAGGTGGTCCAGAATCTGACAGCTTAGCTTCAATGCCAAGAAATGCAAAGTTATGCATATTGGAGCCAAGAATCCCAAGACAGAGTACTACCTGGGTGGAGTCCGAGTATCTGCATCACAGGAGGAGAAGGACCTGGGAGTGATGATCACTAGTGACCTGAAGTACTCAGCACAGTGCAAGAAAACAGCAGCAAAGGCAAACAAGATGCTGGGATGCATATCTAGGGAGATCAGTAGTAGGAGAGAAGAGGTTATACTGCCCTTGTACAGGTCATTGGTAAAGTCGCACCTAGAGTACAGAGTTCAGTACCAGTGCCCACATCTCAAAAAGGACATTAACTTAATGGATTAGGTCCAGAGGAGGGCTACAAAGATGACAGTGGGTAGCAGGGTAAGGCATATAAGGAGAGGTTGAGGGTACTAAACATGCACCCCTGGAAGACAGGAGAGAGAGAGAGAGAGAGAGAGAGAGAGAGAGGGAGAGGGAGAGAGAGAGAGAGAGAGAGAGAGAGAGAGAGAGAGAGAGAGAGAGAGAGAGAGACTTCAAGTACTTGAAAGGATAAATAAGGTTGATAAGGAGAATCTCTTCCGCTTAGTGGGCACCATAACATGAGGGGCACAGTCTAAGCTGGAGGGTGGGAGGTTTAGGAAGGAGGTCATGAAGCACTTCTTCGCAGAGAGGGTGGTGGACACTTGGAATACACTGCCGGAAGAGGTCATCTTGTTGAAGAGAGTGGGCAGCTTTAAGAAAGGCTGGGATAGTCATAGGGGGAAGGTAAGGATCATGGGTAGGGAGGATGGGAGGAGTTGGGAGGGAGGGCAGGGACATTAGCTCAAGCTGTGGACCCTGCAATTCAAGCAGACTTGATAGATGAAATGGCCTTCTTCTGCTGGCTTCTTTGTATGTTTGTATGAAAAAATAACTTATTGGGGTTTGATTTTGTTTTCTCTTTTCAGGCTGCTTGCTGTCTTTTGCAGTGCCACTGCCTACCCGAGAACTAGAATGTGCCTCAACACTTTGATCCATTTTAGAACAAAAGATCCCTCTAATGTAACGTCCTTCTGATGACTCCCACCCATACAGGCCAGGGACAAATTTATTGTCATGACTCATGACAGTACACAGCACACCAACAGCAGAGCAGTCCATCACCTCTTCCTTCTAAGATTGCCAGACTGGCTCCTATAATACTTACTGTTAAGTGAAAGTGACCAAATTCAGCAACTGTTAAGTGTGCCTCAGAATTTGAATTGGAGATGCAGGTACATCTGGTGTATTAATCGCACACAGTAGTCCCACACTGAGGGTTGGGTAATGCTGATACGTCATGTAAGTTTGTAACGCAATATACTATGAAACCTATGATAATAAGGAAAAATGGGGAATGAGGGATAATTATGACACTTGTGTGTAGTGCTTGTGCTTTACTTGTGTTGCACTGTAAACACTCAGCCTGCTACAAGTCACAGTCAGATTATCCCCTGGGGCACCAACAGCCAGCAGCACAGGGCAGGTGAATTAACTTTTATGTTGTCTGAACAGTATTTTTTTTTTAATACATCGTGATTCGTGAATGAATCTAGGTGATGATGATCGTTATTCATGACTGGGTGGCACAAGTCCAAAGATTTATTTTGTCACCCTGATGTACTTGCTCTGTACACACAGCTGCACTGAAGCCAGGCAAAAAAAGTGTATTTGGGATTTCTGGGACTGTTACATTTATTGTGGGCTGCCCTGCAGTCTCTCTCCCTCTCCCCTCTGAATCTGGACTGAACGTCACAAAGATTTATTTTGCCACCCTGCTGCCCTTGACTTAGTGTACACACAGCCACACTGAAGCCAGGAAAACAAATTGGGGATTGTATGTAACTGTAAAACTTCTCTGGTACCCACAGTAGTTCCTCTCTCGCTCTCTCTCCTCTGGATCTGGAATAGCACAAGTCAAAGATTTTGTCAGCCTGCCCTTCTGGTACACACAGCTACTGTCTGGGGCCAAGAAAAAAACTTTAATTTGGGATTTTCTGTAACTATAATCTCTGGGCCCCTCCTCTCCAGTACTCTGGATCTGGAATGGCACAAGTCAGATTTTTGCCAGCCAGCCCTTTTTGTACACACAACTAATGTTTGAGGCCAAGAAAAAACTTTAATTTGGGATTTTCTGTAACTGTAATCTCTGGCCCCCCTCCCCTCCAGTACTCTTGATCTGGAATGGCACAAGTCAGATTTTATCAGCCTGCCCATTTTGTACACACGGCTACTATCTGAGGCCAAGAAAAATACGTTAATTTGGGATTTTCTGTAACTGTAATCTCTGCCCCGCCCCCGTACTCTGGATCTGGAATGGTACAAGTCAGATTTTGCCAGTCTGCCCTTTTTGTACACACAGCTACTGTCCGAGGCCCAGAAAAAAAACATTCATTTGGGATTTTCTGTAACTGTAATGGGCCCCCAGAACTCAAGTCTCTCCCTCTCGCCACTAGTCTCACTTTCCACTCTCCTCTGGAATGGCGCGTGTCAGATTTTGCCAGCCTGCCCTTGCTTACAGTCACCAGCCCAGCATTGCCACTTTGCATCCCCCCACTCCACACCACTATTTCATAGTCCCTCCCCAATCCGACTCCTGATGCTCCCTCCCGAATCCCAACCCTGACCGCCTTCACCCACCCCCATGATCAGTTCTGTCCCTCTTCCATAACTTCTTCTTTGTTCCTTCCCTTCCCTACCCTCTGGCTGGAGGAATTCTTGCTTTCTTTTTTTTTTTAGGGTGCTTTTGCTTTTGGCTGCTTCACTTTCACTTCTGCTGCCCAGCGCAGCTCCTCCACTTCTCTTTCTTCCTGGTCCTTCTCATTCTGGGCCGTGTGGTGTACTCAGCATGGTTATATACTGTGAGTGCATCACGTGACCTTCTGTTGCCTGATTGGATGCCGCGGGCTGCCTGTATGTGCTAACAGCATCCTCATGGCAACAGAAACAAAACTGGAAAACGGCACCTCCATTGACCCAGAACCGAACTTCTATTGCAAAGTCTGTATTTATCCGGGTCTGTGGATTGCGGGTTTGATTCGGAGGTCCGGATCTTCCACGGAACAGTCCGCCCAGCCCTAATGTGGGCAGCTCCTCAAAACACTTAATGGTCATCACACACAGGAGCACAAACAAGGCCTGTGTCTAAACAGTACACTTCATGTTAATGTACAATTATGTAACCAGATCCAAGTCTCCAACACAGCACACCCAAGGGTCATTTAGGGATCGCCAGGGGTCGCATTTGCAACCTCTTCAAATTTTTTTGTGACCCCTACATTTTTCTTGTAACCCTTGGCTGTACTTTGGCTTTCATCTGTTGAATTTTTTGACTGGGTGACTAGGGAGGTGGATCAGGGGAGGGCAGTGGACATGGCCTATCTGGACTTCAGCAAGGCCTTTGACACTGTGCCACATAGAAGACTATTACACAAACTGGGGAATATGGGTGTGGGCAGGACAGTAGTGTGGTGGGTAGGTAACTGGCTGGGTGGCAGGACACAGAGGGTGGTGGTAAATGGCTGTCACTCCACAGAGGGAAGAGTGACCATTGGGGTACCAAGGGATCAGTGCTGGGACCGGTCCTATTCAACATCTTCATCAGTGACATTGCAGGATCTAGAAGGCAGAATTTCACTGTTCGCTGATGACACAAAGCTCTGTAACAGAGTAGACACACCAGAGGGTGTAGACAGAATGAGAAGCGACCTACAGAAACTTGAAGAATGGTCAGGGTTTGGCAGTTGAAATTCATGCAAAGAAGTGCAAGATAATGCATATGGGGCACAAAAACCCTGGCACAATGTATCAGTTGGGGATGAGGATATAGCATGCACCAAGCAGGAAAGGGATCTTGGGGTTGTCATCTCTGATGACCTCAAGGTAGGAAACAGTGTGACAAGGCAGCAGGTAAAGCAAATAGGATGCTGGGATGTATAGGCAGGGGCATCACCAGCAGGAAAAGGAGGTCATAATTCTACTATACAAGACACTAGTGAGGCCCCACCTGAGTACAGTGTACAGTTCTGGAGACCATACCTACGTAAGGACATAGACAGGGTAGAGAAGGTTCAGAGGAGGGCAACAAAGATGGTGCATGGATTGCATCACAAGTCCTATGAAGACAGGTTGAAGGAACTGAACATGTACTCCTGGAGGAGAGGAGGGAGAGAGGGATATGATAGAGACATACAAGTATCTTACAGGGAGGAACAGGGTGCAGGAAAACACTATTTTAAGCAAAAAGATGTTCCAGGACTAGAGGGCATGGGATGAAGTTGGAGGGAGGACGATTCAGAGGAAACATGAGAAAGAATTTCTTCACAGAACGGGTGGTGGACAAGTGGAACACCCTGCCAGAGGAAGTGGTGGGGGTTGAAACAATCACGGGATTTAAGAATGCATGGGATAGACATAAAGGAATTCTAGAGGTCAGGGGTAAGGGGCAACAGACTTCTAGGAAAACAAACTGAACTTACAAGCTCAAATGGGCAGACTGGGTGGGCCATAGGCCCTTATCTGCCGACACTGTCTCTGTATCTATGTATCTATGTATCTGTGTATCTGCAGCCCTGAAGACAGAAATAGCTCCTTTATATTGTTTGCCTTACTTGCCACTCTGTCCTTACATGTCTGTCCTTACTTATCTGTTGTTTCCGGTGCTGCCTGGCTGCCTACAATGTGAGGGGGCTGGGTAATGATGAACAAAACAAGCACCGGAGAAGTGACTGGGAAGGGGGGGTTGGGAGTTGACAGACACAAGTGCTGAGCTACCTGACTGGCTATTGGGTGAGTATTTGCATATTCATTGCCTTAGTTCAGAAGGGGGTGCATCAGCAGGCGTTTGAAATCCGCCTGCTCTACAGTGAGAACATGTTACCATTTTCCAGATATTTATTTTTATCTAGTTTCTAGGCCTCATTGCAGAAAGATGAGCTATAGGAACTGGTTATGTAGGACTTGAGTGCAGCAGCTCTGGTTTTTTTTTTTTTAAGGAGGAGAGACCTGTAATAATCACACAGACACCAACATAGGAGTAAGCTGGCAAGTTAACTGTACTGATAACACATTAGGAGCAACTGCAGAAAACACGGGCTGCTGCCCGCCAGATATGGGTTTATATAAACAAGCTAACGCATACGTATTGGCAAAGCATACTCAAGTCACGTATGCTAATTAACTTCTTTATATCTTTCTTCTCAATTAAACTTCCCCCCCAAACATAAAATGTTTAAAGTTCTATGAAGCTCAAAGTTTTTGTGAGTCTATATAGTCACAATGCCAGGCAGGCCTTCGTATCTCCCTTCCACTGACACGGCTAATTCTCGGGCTGGAGTTGGTGCCAGTTAATTGGTCCCATCTACTCAGGGCTGGTGCTGACTCCACAGGCTCACTCTGTGACTGCCCCAGCGTCACTTGTGGTGGGACCGCCATTGTAGGCACCTCAGGAATCCCTTCATCCTCCATAATGTCATCCTTCTGGCTGTCCTCTTCTTCTCCTTGGAAGTGCAAGTTCCGTGGGCCACAGGGGCGGCACGGCTCTGGGGTTCACAAGAGGTCTCTCCTGTTTCTACAATACAGTTTCCCATTTGCTTTGACTACATAGGAGCATGGCTGTTCAGTATGGCATTCCACAATTGCAGGGGTCCAGATATTTTCAGAGGTTTGCAGGTAAACATGCTGTCCTGGCTGCAAGGCTGGGAGTGGTCAGGCTTGCAAACTGTAATAAGATTTTTGGTTTTCTTGAGCTCTTTGTAGTGTAACTTGCACCTCAACTTCTGGTATTTTTGGTTTAAAAAGCTCAGATCTGGTAGGCATTATTGAAGGAAGAGGGATGCCTGGATATCGTGGCAGTCACAGAAACATGGTACACAGAGAACCATGACTGGGATGTCAACATACCAGGGTACACAATCTACAGAAGGGACAGGGAGGGAAGAAGAGGAGGAGGAGGAGTAGCTCTCCATGTAAGGGAAGGGATTAAAGCAATATAATTAAAAGGTAAACAGGGAGGAGAGGAGGCACTGTGGGTCACCTTGGAGACTAGAAATGGCTCCACAATCTGCACAGTGGTTGTATACAGACCCCCCGTCTCAGAAGGAGGAAATAGAAACATAGAAACATAGAATTTGATGGCAGATAAGGACCGCTTGGCCCACCCAGTCTGCCCATTTCCCTACCTAATGGATAAGCTGCAGATCCTAGTTAACCAGCAGCCTACTTCTTCCTACCCCCACCCCCTAGAATTGCCTTATGACTGTCCCATGCATGCTTGAATTCCACCACTGTTTTTGACTCCACAACCTCCTCTGGAAGGCCGTTCCATGCATCCACAACCCTCTCTGTGAAAAAATACTTCCTTAAATTACCTCTGGGCCACCCCTCTATCTTCAAATTGTGCCCCCTTGTTCTTGCACACCTCTTTTTTTGAAAGATGCTACCCTCTTGGACTTTGTTGATTCCCTTGAGGTACTTGAAAGTTTCTATTGTGTCCCCCCTCTCCCTCCTTTCCTCGAGGCTATGCATATTAAGCTCCTTAAGTCTCTCTTCATATGTCTTCTGGTGCAGCCCCTGCACCATTTTAGTTGCCCTTCTCTGGACAGCTTCCATCCTGTCTATGTCTTTGCGGAGATTGGGTCTCCAGAACTGCACGCAGTACTCCAGATGGGGTCTCACCAGCTGTCTGTACAGAGGGATAATAACTTCCTGTTTTCTACTGGTGATGCCTCTCCCTATGCATCCCAGTATCCCCCCAGCCCTCCTTGCTGCCCTCTCACATTGCTTGTTCACCTTTAGGTCATCTGATATGACTACCCCAGGTCCCTTCCATTTTGTTGTTGTTAGTATCTCACCCCATTGTGTACTTTTCCCTGGGTTTTGTTTCCCAGGTGCATTACCTGCACTTCTTAGCATTGAATCTAAGCTGCCATACATTTGACCATTCCTCTAACCTTGCCAAGTCCCTTCTCATCCTTTCCACCCTACCTTGTGCATCAACTCTATTGCAGATCTTTGTGTCATCTGCAAAGAGACATCTTTCCTTCCAGTCCCTCTGCAATGTCGCTATAAAGACATTGAAGAGGACGTCTAATACTGAACCCCGGGGTACCCCACTAGTAACCCCCTTTCTTCAGAGTGGACTCCATTTACTATTACTCTCTGTGTCCTATTCTCCAGCCAATTCTTTACCCAGGCTGTCATCTTGGGACCCACTCCCAGGCTGGCTAACTTGTATATTAATCTTTTGTGTGGGACTGTGTCAAATGCCTTGCTAAAGTCTAGGTAGGCCATGTCCACAGCCCCTCCCTGATCTACTACTTTGGTCACCCAGTCAAAGAAATCTATCAGATTCGTCTGGCATGAGCTTCCCACTGTGAATCCATGCTGCCTTGGGTCCTGTGCCCCTCTGGCCTCTAGATACTCACAATTCTTTCCTTCAGAAGTGATTCCATCATTTTCCCTATCATTGAGGTTAAACTAACAGGTCTGTAGTTTCCTGCTTCTGCCTTGCTCCCACTTTTGTGAAGGGGAATCACATCTGCCCTCCTCCAGTCCTCGGGTACCACCCCATCCTCCCATGATTTGTTAAAGAGGGTAGTCAGTGGTGTCACTAGTTCTATCCTTAGTTCTTTTAGAATTCTGGGATGAATCCCATCAGGGCCCATTGCTTTGTCCACCTTCAGTTTTAACAGTTCTTTCAGAACCCTTTCTTCTGTAAAT
This sequence comes from Neoceratodus forsteri, assembly GCA_016271365.2. Classification (NCBI taxonomy): domain Eukaryota; kingdom Metazoa; phylum Chordata; order Ceratodontiformes; family Ceratodontidae; genus Neoceratodus; species Neoceratodus forsteri. Next base: position 505,082,225 of record CM057455.1, read on the forward strand.
GGGCTGGTATCAACTTCTGTATCCAGAGTGTTCCTACTGTTTATTTTAGGTACTTCCCCCTCTTCATTTATAAATACTGAGCAAAAATATTTGTTTAGTATCTCTGCCTTTTCACAGTCACCCTCTGCCCACCCTCCCTCCCTTTATTAAGTCTCACTATCCCTCCCTTGGTCTTCCTTCGCTCTCTGATGTACCTATAAAGGTTTTATCCCCCTTCTTAACTGAGTTGGCTATCTTTTCCTCGGTTTGGGCCTTTGCTGTTCTGACTGCCTTCCCAGCTTCCTTTTGCTTTAACTCATTCTATCCTATTGTCACTTAGAATGTTCAGATACCCTCTGCCTGCTGCTAGAACACCTGTGTGCCTGAAGGGATTTTAGATTTGCAGCATTCATACAAACACACTGTGCTTAAATCTGCATATCTTAAAAACCATACATCCAATTTTAAAACTGTAAAAAGAAAAGTTTTTCAGGACAAAACGTTTTTGAAAATGAGCGAGGTTTGGTAATGTCTATTTAACTGGATTTATTGTTGTGTAAGGTTGTTTCATATTTTAATAAATTTGATGATTTTATCTAAATATAATTATGCTCTGTTTAGTTAGTCATGCAAAATATTACATTTCTGTAAAATTGTTGATTAAAATGGTTAAAATATACAATAAACATCTGTAACTGTCTAAATATAAATTTTGCAAGTTTTTACAATTTCTTTTAGTCAGAAATCAATATCTGAATTACTTGTTATTACAGTTTGAGTTTTTGTTCCACTCCACTGGTTGGAATTTTGCAGTGTTTAATTCTTCTTACCACTGATTTTAGTTTATGAATCTGATTATCAATTTTTTTTGTTTTCCCCCCAGTTCAGTAAGAATATATTTACACAGTACCTTAGAAGGACATATCAGGAAGTGATGCAGGAAGGAAGTGCTTTGTGAGGTCAAGTGATATAAATAGGAAGAACACTTCCAGTGTAGGTCAGGGAGCTGACACAGGAAATGGAGACATTTTACAGTGCTGGAGGTCTCTCTATGATTAATTGCATATTTGCTGTAGTTAAAATGTATAATTTAATTGAAATAAACTATTTTATTTTATTTTTGTAATAAAATCCCATAATAAGAATAGGAAACTGCATTTTATTTGTGCTGTTTGCTTTATCATACTGTAAATGAAGCATGATGCTGTTCATGTAAAGGTTCGTAGTCTTTCAGTAAACATCATGCTACATAAATCTGTGTATTTAATTTCCTGGTATAGTTTATTTTTAGGGGTTGTATTATGGGATGGTTTAAGGTGAGGGAATGACTGTATGATGTAGCACTGTGTGTTGGGGGGGGGTCCTGCATTCATAATACAGGCTCAGATGCACTTCATATGTTCTGGGGAAATGAGAGGGGCTGTATGCTTGTAATAGTGGTGCTAATATACACTGTAGATACATTATGGGTATACGTATAGGATGATGAAATTGCTGAAAAGGCACTGGTAATTTGGGGTATACTGTATCATGGGGAAGGGGTGAGTGTGTCTGTACCAAGGAATGATGCTCATAAGCACTGCAGTCATTTTGAGTCATGAATTGGCACCTGCCCTTGGGGTATACACAACTGTGGGGAAGCAGGTGGGGCTGCCTGCACCTGGTAAAGGTGTTTATATGCCATGCAGAAACATTGTGGGTACATATACAGGGTGATGATTGACATGGGCATCTGTAAAGGTTGTGTACTATGTGCTGTGTCACATGGTTTGCCTGCATACACATGTGATATGTTGCAACATTCAGTATGGCACACTGTGTTGGTGGGAAGGAGTGTGGGTATGCCTGCACCATGGAATAATACTCATTGGTGCACATGTGTACTGTGTGCTATGTTTCGTTTGAATGGACTGTATAAGTCATACACTGGCACTGATCACATCACAGTGCATCAGAGGTAAGGGCTGGTCTGAAGCATTATGAGCACAAGGAACTAAAGTGGTTGTGGAGTGATTCAAACTTGAATAGAAAATTACAGTGCATCTGAGGGTAGTGTTGGAATTAATCTTGATGTGCACAATGGACTACACCATGGTGACTGAGGAGGGATCCATATCAGTAATGCACATCACAGAGTGTCAGAGATAAAGGTTGGACTGAAGACTGATGAACAGATGGACTAAATCAGTGACTCTGGTGGGATTTGAACCTGGACAGCACTTTACAGTGCAGTAGAGGTTGGGGCTGGACTGACACCAGATCAGTCAATGGACAACACCATTGGCTCTGGAGGATCTGAACCTGAATTACACTTCACTGTTCACTACAGTTTGGGGCTCAAGAATGCATGATAAGGAGATAGATTTTACAAGTGGCTGTGGAGGGATTTGAGCCTGAAGAATACTTTACAGTGCATCAGAGATTGGGGCTGAACTATGTTCATATGAATTGATGGGCTACACCAGTGGATGTGGAGGGTTTTGAACATCAAATGCATTTCACAGTGCATTATGGGATTGATCTGGACTGATATATGGTAAGTCGATGACAACACCATCAGCTGTGGAAGGATCTGAACCTGAAATGCACTTCACTGTTCACTACAGTTTGGGGCTCGACTGACACATGATAAGGAGACAGACTCTTACAAGTGGCTGTGGAGGGATTTGAATCTGAAGAATACTTTATAGTACATCACAGATTGGGGCTGAACTGGTGTCATATGACTTGATGGACTACACCAGTGGATGTGGAGGGTTTTGAACATGAAATGCACTTCACAGTGCATTATGGGATTGGTCTGGACTGATGCATGGTAAGTCAATGGACAACACCATCAGTTGAGGAGGGATCTGAACCTGAAATGCACTTCACTGTTCACTACAGTTTGGGGCTCGACTGATGCCTGATAAGGAGCTAGAACTTACAAGTGGTTGTGGAGGTATTTTAACCTGAAGAACACTTTACAGTGCATCAGAGGTTGAGTCTGGACTGATGTCATACGAGTCGATGGACAACACCAGTGACTGTGGAGAGATTCAAAACTGATTTGGCCTTTACAATGCATCAGAGACTGGGGCTGGACTGATGCCAGATAAGTTGAAGGCAACACCATTATTTTTTCATTTTAAAGAATCAGCAACTGCGTATTAGGGAGAAAACTCAAGTACAGAGCATGAGACAATATGCTACTGACCCTAACCCACTTATCATCCATAGCGAGGGAGCAACATGCCACATAGATTTTAATATAGCCATAATCCGAACATAAACTCTTTAAAAAGTAACAAAAGGCGCTGAATTCATGTGACCTCATATAGTACATGCATAAGAAACACTCTCTCCCATCAGGAATGCCAGCCGGATCCATAAGATGTGATCACACAGGATGACCAGAAATTATCCCAAAATGAACAAAGTAACAACTATGAAAACTTATAAATGAAAATAAAAACAAATAAATACAGATTACAAATCGAGATTTTGGTACCAAAATGAAGCGAGTATTTTAGGGTAAGAGCAACACCTCCATCTTGAAACTAAGTTTTCAGTCACCGTGCTCTTCCTGCCCCAGTGTGCACTCTGACTGGTTAGTGGAAATAGTGATGTGTGCAATAAGCATAGAGGAAGCATGGCAACAGCGAGGATTAATATGACCAGATGGTGATGCACTACAGAGCTAGGGCAGGTGCAGGTGAGGGCTGTGACCCCTAAATGAAACATCAAAAAACAAACCACTGTACACTCCAGAGCCCAGAGCGCCACTTTCCTCCAGTGAGGGTTGAAAAATGTGTCCTGTTGAATGCTAAATAAGGATTTAGCCTAACATTTCAGGCTCACACATTGATAGAATAGTGGAAGGCACAACAAAAGATCTGCATGCAGGTTCCCTGGTGCTTTGACAACTAAGGCATCATCAGGGGGACGGTGCCTGCATCCAAGACAATCCCTTTATACAATTAAATTCAGAATTGGTGATGTCAGAAAATCTGACCAATCACAGAGCTCGATTTTTAAATACAGAAATATTCAGCTCACTTAGTGGTATAAATGGACTAATAGTTATAACAATCATATCATCAGTTACAACATGTTATTGTAGAAAAATACCCCAAAAGACAAAAAATACACCAAAGTGGTGACAGCCAATCGGATTGCTCGAATAAAAAAATATAAATTATGAAATTATAGTGTAAACCTGATCAACTAACATGTTACACTAAAATAAGATGATTTGTTGTTACAATACAAGCTAATGGCAGAATGAACATAATACATCTTACACATACATGCAAAATAGTAAATTTATTTTTTATGTATTAAGGCTTGTTTTTCAAAATAGCCAATGGAAATGCATATTATATTAGGTAAAATCAGTAAGGTACGATGTCCCTAATAGCTGGTATAACTCAATTCATCAAATGTAAACAAATGCTTGAGCTGCACCAAGAGAAAGATATGGGCATGTCCCGTCATCAAAGCCTACAGCACATGATTTGGGACGCCATATGGCGTCATCAGGAAAAAGAGGTATGTTTTTATGGCCATATGGTGTCATCAGGAAGGAATGAGGTTAACTGATACAGTTCTCTGTCCTGCTCCTTCTGTGATTCCTTGTACTTCCTGAATGCTTTCTTTTTCTCTTGAACCTTCACTGCCACTTCCTTTGAGAACCATAGTGGTTTCTTATATCGTTTTGTTTTGTTTATTTGTTTCACACAAAGGCTTTTTACCTCTGTGATGGCAGTTTTTATTATTCCCCATTGTTCTTCCACCCCTCCTTCCTGCCCATTTGCTAGTACATTCCTTAGACACTCACCCACTTTGGCAAAGTCAGCCCTCCTAAAGTCCAGTACTTTAGCCTTTGTATGGCTTGATTCTATTGCTGTTTATTGTGAACCATACTGTTCGATGGTCACTAGTTCCCAGATGGCTACCCACTTCTACATCTGTGATCCTCTCTCCATCTCCATTTGAGAGAACCAGGTCTAAGATTGCTCCCTCTCGAGTGGGCTCCAATACTAGTTGTCTAGGCATGCCCCTGTAGGGCATCTAGAATAACCCCACTCTTCGAAGTGGCTGCTGCAACTGCACTCCAGTTAACATCTGGCATATTCATATCACCCATCAGCAATATCTCCCCTTTTTCTGCCATTCTAAGTATACTTTCTATCATTTCCTTGTCCATTTCCTCCCCCTGAGAAGGGGGTCTGTATACAACCCCTGTGCAGATTGTGGTACCATTGCCTGTCTCCAGATTTACCCACAAGGACAAGGAAATGATAGAAGGCATCCTTGGGATGGCAGAGAAAGGGGAGATATTGCTGATGGGGGACCTGAATATGCCAGATGTTAACTGGAGCACCTTTGCTGCAGCCACATCCAAGAGCAGGGCCATTCTTGATGCCCTACAGGGGGCATGCCTCAGACAGCTAGTTTTGGGAGCAGTCTTAGACCTGGTACTGTCAAATGGGAATGGAGAGAGGATCTCTGACCTTGAAGTGGGTAGCCATCTGGGAACAAGCGACCACCAAACAGTGTGGTTCACAATAAAAAGCTGTAGTCAAGCCACACAAAAGTGAAGGTACTGGACTTTAGGAGGGCTGATTTTGTCAAAATGGGAGAGTGTCTCAGAAAAGCACTAGCAAACAGGCAAGAAGGTGGGGTGGAGCAACAATGGGGAAACATCAAAACTGTCATCACAGAGGCAACAAGCCTTTGTGTGAAGCAAATAAACAAATCAAAAATGAAAGAAAAAAACACTATGGTTCTCAAAAGAAGTGGCGGGGAGGGTAAGGCAGAAAAAGATAGCATTCAGGAAGTATTAGGAAAAACAGAAGGAGCAGGACAGAGAACTGTACCAGTTAAAGCAGAAGGAAGCAGGAAAGGCAGTCAGAATAGCAAAGGCCCAATCCGAGGAAAAGATAGCCAACTTGGTTAAGAAGGGGGATAAAACCTTTTATAGGTAAATTACGGAGCAAAGAAAGACGGAGGCAGGGATACTGAGGCTGAATAAGGAGGAAGGTGTTTGGGCAGAGAGCGATAGTGAAAAAGCAGGGATACTGAATGAATATTTCTGCTCAGTATTCACAATGGAAAAGCAGGGGGAGATACCTAATCCAGTCAATAGAAGCACTCTGGATGGGGGGTTGATATTAGTCCTTTCACAGAAGAAAGGGTTCGGAAAGAACTCTTAAAACTGAAGGTGGGTAAAGCAATGGGGCCTGATGGAATTCATCCCAGAATTCTAAAAGAACTAAGGGAAGAACTAGTAACACCACTGACTACCCTTTTTAATAAATCATGGGAGGATGGTGTGGAACCCGAGGACTGGAGGAGGGTGGATGTGATTCCCCTTCACAAAAGTGGGAGCAAGACGGAGGCAGGAAACTACAGACCTGTCAGTTTGATCTCAGTGGTAGGGAAAATGATGGAATCACTTCTGAAGGAAAGAACTGTTAAGTACCTAGAGACCAGTGGGGCACAGGACCCAAGGCAGCATGGATTCACAGCAGGAAGGTCATGTCAAACAAATCTAATTGATTTCTTTGACTGGGGGACCAAAGTAGTAGACCAGGGGAAGGGCAGTGGACATGGCCTGCCTAGACTTTAGCAAGGCATTTGACATAGTCCCACGCAAAAGATTTATAAACAAATTGGCCAGCCTGGGAGTGGGTCCCAGGGTGGCAGCCTAGGTAAAACACTGGCTGGACAACAGGACTCAGCAGGTAGTAGTAAATGGAGTCCACAGTGAAGAAAAGGGGGTTACTAGTGGGGTGCAGCAGGGTTCAGTACTGGGGCCAGTTCTTTTTAATGTCTTTATACTGTAAGTGACATTGCAGAGGGACTAGAAGGGAAAGTATGTCTCTTTGCAGACGACAAAAATATCTGCAACAGGGTTGATACACATGGTGAGGTAGAAAGGATGAAAAGGGACCTGGTAAGGTTGGAGGAATGGTCAAATGTATGGCAGCTTAGATGTAATGCAAAGAAGTGCAAAGTAATGCACCTCTGAAACAAAAACCCAGGCAAGAGTACACAATGGGGGGTGAGATACTGACAACAAAAATGAAAAGGGACCTAGGGGTTGTCATATCAGATGACCTAAAGGTGGGCCAGCAATGTGAGAAGGCAGTATGGAGGGCTTGGGGGATACTGGGATGCATAGGGAGAGGCACCACCAGTAGAAAACAGGAAGTTGTTGGCCCTCTGTACAGACATAGAAACATGGAAACATAGACTTTGATGGCAGATAATAACCACTTGGCTCACCCAGTCTGCCGATTTCCCTACCTACTGGATAAGCTGCAGATTCTAGTTAACCAACAGCCTACTTCCTGCCACCCCCCACTACAATTGCCTTATGTCTGTCCCATGCATGTTTGAACTCCCCCACTGTTTTAGACCCAACAACCTCCCCAGGAAAGCGGTTCATGCATCCACCACTCTCTTGAAAAAAATTCTCCCATTACTGGTAGGTCCTCCTCTATCTTTCAAATTGTGCCCCCTTGTTCTTACACATCTTTTTCTGAAAGATGCTACCCTCCTGGATTTTGTTGATTCCTTTGAAGTACTTGAATGTTTCTATCATGTCGCCCCTGTCCCTCCTTTCATCAGGGTTATACATATTAAGCTCTTTCAGCCTCTTTTCATATGATTTCTGATGCAGACCCTGCACCATTTTAGTTGCCCTCCTCTGGGCAGTTGGTAAGACCACATCTGGAGTACTGTGTACAGTTCTGGAGACCCCATCTCCGGAAAGACATAGACAGGGTGGAGGCTGTCCAGAGGAGGGAAACCAAAATGGTGCAGGGTCTGCACCAGAAGACGTATGAAGAAAAACTAAAGGAGCTTAAGATGTATAGCCTAAAGGAAAGGAGGGAGAGGGGGGACATGATAGAAACTTTCAAATACCTCAAGGGAATCAACAAAGTCCAAGAGAGTAGCATCTTTCAGAAAAAGAGATGTGCAAGAACAAGGGGGCACAATTTGAAGATGGGGGGGGGGGACAGCTCAGAGGTAATGTGAGGAAGTATTTCTAAAGATAAATGTGCTGAATGTGTAATGTGAGTTGGGTTCTGGTTCCCCACCACCTGTGTTGTTATGCTAGCTGGAAGCTGTTCCAACGCTCATCTTGGACTGTATCCAAACTGCTCACTTTGTCTGGGCCCTGCCATCTTGGCCTAGACTGCCTCTCCCATCTCAGAGGCATTTCTGATGAAAGACCCCCTTGGAGATTTGGGCCCTTGCTCAACACCATCGAACAGGTAGTGACCACCACGGTGAGTCGCGTAGTCCCTGCTTCCCCTGGCAATCTAGTACAACATCCAGAGGTCTTCATCTCATCAGTCCTGCCTCCTGGTCTGGGTAGCACGAGTACGAAACAGGGTAGCTCCCTGCAACACAGTTACAATCATTGTATGTCATCTGATTTGCTTGTTTGGGTTTATTACAATGAACTGAGCCATCTGGCTCTGGATTGCAAATTCTGGGTTGAGTATATGCTAATTGTTTTCTTTCCTAAGGGCCCTAACAACAACTGCAATGCCAGCCTACCCAGGGCAATGCTTCAGGCGAGCCTGTTTAATGACTGGGTACCCAGGGTTGTGTGACGGTATCAAAGGGACTCACTGTGCATGCTTGTTCAGTCTGGGTTAATCGGATATGCTAATTGTTTGCTAGATTCATGCTCCACCCCATTCACATCCCCCTGAATAAATCAGATTTGTGGTTTTCTACGTTGAACTTGGCTAGTGTGTACCTTCTTGATGGGAATACAGTATTGTTATTGTATTGTTGCATCATTGGTCTTATTTTACAGGGGGTCTCCAGGGCAGTTGCAGAGGATCCAACCCTGGTGGTAAGTGCAAGGGGTGTGAGCGAGTCATTACTACTATATGGTCCATGTGAATGTTTTGTTGCTATACTGTTTAGGCAACTAGCGGGGTTGGCGGGGGGTTATAGCATCCTGGAGGGCTATACCAACAGCAGCTACGCTACTCCAAGACCATACCTCCGGGTGGAGGCACCCGTTCACCAAACTCAGGCCCCTCAACCTGTGCTAGTCACACAGGCAAGGGTTGTAGCCCATAGGATAACGCCACCTAGGGGTTACAGGTAAAACTTCAAAAAGCACTAAGTGTTAGTGCCGCAACACTGTTGCCTGTCCGAACTTCGGTGCTCCATGCCCCGTTGCCCAGCTCACTTCCCAGCCCACTGATGGCTGACATCAGCCCAGTATCTCTATTTCCCATACTGTCAACCCCCAACCCCCAACACTATACCTCCCAGAAGCCACAGAATTGTCCTTTATGACCTGAGGTTGTGGCCAATCAAGTCCTGGGGGTTAGCCACCACTAGATGCCAGTTAGTAAGGCATCTGATGGTGGGTAACCCCAGGGAATTCTTTAGGATGGTCACCACCTCAGGTCATACAGGACAATACTATGGCTTCTGTGAGGTATTTGTTTAGGTGATGGAGTTAGCTAGTTAACAGTCAGGAAGAGAGACATACTGGGTTGGGCTGGGCAGCAGGGCAGGGGTGTGAAAGTTTGGAGTATTGGGAGTGCAGCACTAACACAGAGTGCTTTTTAAAGTTTACTGATTGGGTCAGGGAGGGAGGGTGCGGAGGGGGCCATGCTTTATTGGACTTTACTGATTGGGGGTTGTAGTTGGTGTGGTGGGGGTAATGCTTATTTTACTGGAGTCAAATGGAGGCTGGGCGGGGGACAGTCATCCACTCCATAGATCATTATGTGTGTAACCCCCCTGCAAATGGGGGTTCCCAAAAGACTTCCAGGAGCTTGCTTGAATGCTCCAAGCCTGAATGGTGTTTGGCATTTAAGCCATTTATCAGTGAGTGTTTTTAGAGCCTCTGGTACTGTCTCTTTAAGAGCTGTCTGCTTGCAGACATAATTAGTTTGTATGGGGGGACTGTGTGCTTCTCTGTTTGAGTACCACTAAAGCTGCTGCCAATTCACTCCATTTTTGCAGTCACTAGGAGTGCAAAGGGAACCTATCTGAAAGATGTAACTGTTTGCCAGAAACCATTTAGAGTAATAATGAAATTACAGTTTGTCTAACCTGCTTTCTTTGCAGTCAGAACTGTGTCTGCCTAGTCCCCATTCTGGTTTTGAACTGCTGAACTGGACCAATCAGTGTGGGGTAGCTAGCTCTAAAATGGTGCCTTGGACGAATCAGAACTTGGACTCATAATCTGAGCCAGCCACAAGAGGATTGTATGGGCAGTGACTCTGGGAGATGTAGTTTAGACTTGGCGCCTTTTTGGACCAACAGCAGCAGTCTATTGTGAGTGACAGCCAATCCAGTCAAGAACTGGGAGGAACTCAAAGGAAGTGCCTGGTTTTGTCTGTTGGAGTTTCAGTTTAGATCTGGCAGTGAAGGGAAAAGAAATCCTGTGCTCCTTCAGTGCACAGTTTCAGTCAAAAAACGCGTGTAAGACCCAGAGTTCGGTCTGCAGCTTGTGTAACTGCTTGTTAGGACTGAATCAGTCCTGTGAAAAGAATCAAAGGATCTCTGAAGAGTAGAAACCAGGCTCACCCTGTAGAAGACTGGAGAAATTGTTGAATTGCACTCGGTCTGTCAGGAACTGAATCTGCTGTGTGTTCTCCTGGGTATTGTGCAGTAATTGCGATCGGGATAGAGAAGCAGCCTGCCTGGTATAGTACTTTTTTACCATATAAATGTGTGAAGAGTCTCGTGGAGCTCAAGAGTAGCCCTGCTGACGTTGAAGGACCCTATCTTGTTTGGAGGTCGTGAGTACTAATTCAGGGTCGCCCCTGTTGAATTGCCACATTAAATCCAAATGGAATCACTGTACTGCTGACTGTTTAAGCTAATTTTTCTTTCACTGTGTGAAAGGGCCCCTACCAGCTGCCACGGTTTGGACTAGCCACTAGGGCTTGGGTACGAGGGACAGTAACTGGTAGGGATAGGCCTGCACAGAGCCATAGGTAGATAGTAAAGTGATAAGCTAATTAACCTGATTTCCCCTGTCCTTGTTATATCCCCTAAATAAATCAGAGCTGCTTGTTTCAGCAAAGTTATACTGCCTGAGGTATTTGTCTATGTTAAAGTACTGTACTGTGATTGTTGCACTGTATCTTATTTCACAGGAGGTCCCAGTGCCGGAACCAGACCTGGGGTAAGTGTATACTGTGAAGGTAATTCTGATATATTGTGGGCCACTAGTGGGAAGAAAGGGGGGTTGCAGTGTCCCAGAGGGCTGTGACCAAGTTAGTTTAACTATTGCAAACTCTGACCTCTGGGTGGAGGCACTCGCCATTGGATCCAGGCCCCTCAACCTGTTAGTGGCAAATCAGGTAGGGGTAGTAGCCCCTGGGATAGCGCCATCTAGGGGTTACATCTTGGAGGCTCACTGCTGGGATTGTGTGTCCTCTAGTGGCCATATTTACAAACCACTGTTAAGAAAAAAATGGGTACCCCGACAGAAGTGGCTGTGCACCGCTGGTGGAGTGGTGTACTGGGGAGGAGATTGACCCCCAAAATGCTATGCTTATCCTGGACATCCCGGTATCAACACGGACACTGTACAGGAGTACTTTCCAAGGTGGAAGGTTTACAAAACCCTGTGGTGGTGGGTCTGGCATGCTAATCTGCTCACCCACACTTTCCTGGCCCTAGTAGAGTTTAAGGATCCCATAGATAGCTCCAAAGTGCCACAGACCATTACCCCAGAGGGAGCCCTCACTGCCTGAGAGTGATAACTAGTACAGTAAAGACCTGGGGAATGAGCCCCACCACTGTCTGAAACTTTTGAGGAGAAATTTGCTAAATGGTTGCTGGGGGAAGGGAAAACTGTGGAGGACTTGAAGAAACTATTCTTGCCACCTGGGGGTGTTCCTCCCCCAACACCCTCTCCCACTCCAGTACCCATAATGGTGGCTAAACCAATGCAGACTCCTATTTCTGCACCTGTCATTAGTCATGACTCTTACCGAATGTTGAGGATCTTCTCTGGCACCCTCCCCACCCCCCAAGGGGAGGATGACTGGGAGACCTGGATAGACTATGTTGCCCCCCAAGTGCTAGAATGGCAATGCTCGGAAGCCGAAAAGTGAAGAGGGTTAGTGAGAGCTCCGAGGTCCTGCCCTGGCTACCATCCGGTGCTAACGGGCCAGTAACCCTGAAGTGACTGCACAGGCCTAATCTTGAGGCCTTGGAGAATGTGTATGGGATCCCAGATTCTGATGAAGACCTATGGTGGAGAGTAAGAGATGCACAACAGTACCAAGGGGAGTTGTTGTCTGTGTATGTATCTCGGCTGGAAAAATTGTTGCAAGAATGCCTCAGAAAGGGTAGTTTGCCAGCGATTGAACTGGACCGAACCAGGCTGGACAGGATCCTTAAGTCTGCCCCCTTCTCAGAACTCTGTTGCTTCAGTTACGCCTGGCAAATCGACTGGAATCCCCACCCTCTTATGATGAGTTAATGAGAGAAATTCGAGGAGTTGAGAAAAGGCGACCTCGGGAGGGACCTGCACCAATAGCTGCGGCTATGACCCGAGTGACTGAGGGTGGCCCATCAAATGAAGTTCAGGGCAGAGGTTGGCAGTCAATGAGTGCTCTGATAAGGAAAAGATATGCCACAATGGGGCGAACTGTTGAGAGAGATCCGGAATTCAAAACAGTCCCTTTATGAAGGCCACGCCTGCAAGTACGGGCCCGACCTATATCCGACTGCATCTGCTATGGGGTGGGGATACCCACCCATGTATCTCCTACTGATAACAGCTCCGAACTCGATTCCTTGACCATGGAAGTGGAGAAACTGACGAGATGTCTCCAAATGCTTATCACGCTGCAGACAGAGATGGCACCAAGGTTTCCAGTTAGTAATACCCCTGCCCTGGCTCCCAGTGTGGTGCCTCGGCCAGCTCAAATTCCAGAAAGTATGTTTTGCTATAATTGTGGGAAAGATGGGCACATGAAAAGGGAATGCCGGTCCCCAAAAGACACTGACAAAGTTGCATATAGGCTACAAGGAGAGCTTCAGAGAACAAATCAGTGGTTAAGAGGTGCACGAAATGATCCCAGTGAGGGCACCAAAAATGCTAACTCACGTCCTTTTGTGGCAAGGTCAGTTGCCCAGGCCCCCACTACCTCCTCTCCAGACTGGTCCAGAATAGTGTGTCCCTCCATGGAGACCACTGCAAAGGTGAATGGAGTGTCTACAAGAGCTGTATTAGACAGTGGCTGCCAAGTGACAATTATGTTCCAGGATTGGTATCAGAAGCATTTGTCAGACGTACCCTTACAACCATTAGAAGGACTGCATGTATGGGGGTTAGAGTGAGAAGACCTACCCTATTCCGGGTATATCCGGATTGGCTGTCTTTCTCCACCTCCGTGGCTGGAGTGGCGAACAAGTAAGACCCTAGCCTTAGTGTGTCCCCCACTGGACTGTATGATGGTGTCCCTTTGTTGATTGGAACAAATGCTCATATGTTCGGAAGGCTGGCACAGTTGTGTTATGAAAACAGGGGTCAAAGACTAGTAGAGCTTTAAGAGTTCCGCTTTAATTAAGAAAGCCTATGAGGCACAGAGAGATGCTGAAAAAATAGAACCAGAGGAACCGGTCGAATTGTATGGAAGAAGGATCCTGAGTCTCTGATCCTGGTGCCAAATGCCCAGTGTACCTTACAGGGAGAGGTCCGTATCAGAAAGGATGTTAAGAATAAAATATTAATGTTGGATGCACCAGGCGATGGAAAATTGCCAGAGGGACTGCTGGTCAAGCCTAGTATTTTGCCCGCTAGAGCCCATGCTTATGCCAGAAGGGTAATGGTCCAAGTTCATAATGTGTCTGAAAGAGACATTCGAGTAAATAGAGGTTGCATCCTGGCTAATGTGCATTGTGCAGACACTGCAGTGCTGCCCAGCAGTAAGAGTTCAAGGAAGAATGACAGAGTAACGCCTGACTTGTTTGATTTCGTCGGCGACTCCCCGCTGCCAGCTGAATAGAAAGTGAGGATCAGTGAGAAGCTTGCCCAGAGAGACCAGGTGTTTTCTTTAAAGGAATGGGATGTAGGATGCGTGCAAGGAGCTGAGCACAATATCTGGCTGCATGACGAAAGACCATTTCGTGAGAGGTCTCGACGCCTGGCACCTGCTGACATAGATGATGTGAGACGGCATCTGCAAGAAATGTTAGCTGCTGGTGTAATACAAGAATCCAGAAGCCCTTATGCTTCCCCCATTGTGGTAGTGAGGAAAAAGAATGGGACAGTAAGGATGTGCATGGATTATCGCACCTTAAACCGGCGGACTATCCCTGATCAGTACACAATGCCCTGCATTCAGGATGCTTTGGACTGCCTAAACGGGAGCAAGTGGTTCTCTGTGCTGGATCTCCACAGTGGGTACTACCAGATCCCGATGGCCCCAGAGGACCGTGAGAAGACAGCCTTTATCTGTCCGCTTAGTTCTATGGATTCATGAAGATGCCTCAAGGGATTTCAGGTGCCCCAGCCACTTTTCACCGATTGATGGAGCGTGCAGTGGGGACATGAACTTCATTAGAGTGCCTGGTATACCTAGATGATGTTATTGTGTTTGGCAGCTCACTGGAGGAACATGAGAGCAGATTATTTAAGGTATTGGACCGACTGGAGGACTTTGGCCTTAAACTGTCCATTGATAAGTGTCAATTCTTTCAAACATCAGTAAAGTATGTGGGACACATAGTATCCACCGAGGAATAGAGACCGACCCAAGTAAAGTTGAGGCCTTGACCACCTGGCCACAGCCCAAAATCTAAAAGAACTGCAAAGATTCCGGATTCTGTGGTTATTATCGCGTTTCATCAAGGACTATTCAAGAGTGATCCGTCCTTTACTTAACCTTACTCAAGGGTATCCCCAACTCACAAAAATACCAAAGTCAGCGTCCCTCAAGACTGAAAAGGTGTATTTTCGTCCGAGTGAAGTATTTGGGGCCAGCTGGACTCTGACTTAGAGACTGCTTTTCATGAGATCATATATCAACTACCCATGCTCCAGTGCTGGCCTATGCCAATCCAAGAAAACCTTACGTCCTGCACACTGATGCTAGCTTGCAAGGGTTGGGGGCTGTGTTGTACCAAGAGCACGAGAATGGCCTGAGACCAGTGGCCTTTGCCAGTAGAAGCCTGACCCCATCCGAAAAGAACTATCCTGTACATAAGTTAGAGTTCCTAGCTTTGAAGTGGGCTATTGTTGACCAATTTCATGAGTACTTGTATGGGGCTAAAATACTAGTAAAAACTGACAATAATCCTTTGACCTATGTGCAGACCTCAGCTAAGTTGGATGCCACTGGCCATAGGTGGCTTTCTGCATTATCTACATATGACTATGCTCTCGAATACCGAGCAGGTCTGAACCACATAGATGCTGATGCTCTCTCCCGAGGCCTGTTCCCAGAATGATTGGGTCCGATTGGCAGAACCTGACATTTGGGCACTCTGCCGGAAGTTTGACAGGGAGGAACAAATGTCCACGGACGCAGTGGACTGCATGGTGGATTGCTTGGGACCCTCTGAGAATTGCATACCTGCTGCTTATTGCCACTTTTCTGCAATAGACATTGGTGCACTGCCTCAGCTGGACAATGACAGTATTCGGCGGGCTCAATCCCGCGATCCCATGATCAAAGCAGCTTTAGAAGCCCTCTATGCAGGAAAAGATGTGTCCAAATTACGCTCCACTGATTTGAGAACTGCACTGTTATACAAAGAAGGTCCTAAGTTGAAACTGATCAATAAACTGTTATACAGAGAAACAGTGGACAGAGGGGGACAAGTAGACAAACAACAACTGGTGCTGCCTACTGCCTTTCGAGACTCAGTACTGATGTTCTTGCACAACCACATGGGGCACCTTGGTATAGACAGAACACTTGACTTGGTGAGATCCAGATTCTATTGGCCTAAGATGGGGCTGATGTGGAGCAACACATTCGAACTTGTAGTCGCTGCTTACAGAGAAAGCTTTGCCCAGAGGGCTGCCCCTTGTTAACATCACCACCAGTGCACCCATGGAGCTGGTCTGTATTGATTTTCTGAGTTTGGAGTCAGATCAAAGAAATATCAGTAATGTGCTGGTGGTCACTGACTATTTCACGAGATATGCCCAAGCTTTCCCACCAAAGACCAGAAGCATCCACTGTGGCCAAAGTACTTGTAGAAAACTTTTTGTTCACTATGGGCTCCACAAAGAATCCATTCTGATCAAGGGAGACTTTGAGAGTCATCTGATCAAAGAGATGCTTTCTCTGTGGGGAGGCAAAGTCCAGAACCACTCCTTACCACCCCCAGGGGACCCAAGAGTCCGAACGTTCAACCGCGACGTTGTTAGATATGCTAGGCACCCTGCACCTAAAGGACAAGCCTAGATGGAGCTAACAAATTAGCACCCTGGTACATGCTTATAACTGCACCAAAAGTGATGCCACTGGTTCTCCCCACGCCTGATGTTTGGAAGAGAAGCTCGACTACCGGTAGATGTGTGTTTTGGGGCTCTCCTGATGGGGTTCAAGCTGACAACTATTTACAGTATGTGCAAAAGTTAAAGGCCCAGCTAACTCATGCGTACCAACTGGCTCAAACCATGGCTGCCAAAAGAAATCTGGCCAACAAAGAAAGGTATGATAAAAGGTGAAAGCACAGGAACTCCAGGAGGAGATCGGGTATTGCCAAGAAATCTGGGACTGCATGGCAAACACAAGATTGCTGACAGATGGCACCATCTCCTCACATTGTAGTGGGCAAACTAGATGATCTGCCAGTGTACAAAGTAAGGCCTGAGAATAATTCAAAAGATGTAAAACAATGCATAGAAATCATTTACTGCCCATTGGCAAATCTTGATTGAGTCTGAGCCCCAGAAGATGCCCCTCTGGACCAGTGACTAGAGCTGCTGCTAAGAAAAGATCAAGAAAGTCTGCACCTACAGAAGCAAAGTTAAAGTGTTCCCCTCCACCAGTTGAGCATGACTGTCAGTCCATATCGGAAGAAAGTGAGAGTGACTTTGAATACTATCCTTCTTACGAACTGAGTCAATTGTTTGGGGCAATCCCTAGTCAATACTGGAGATGAAGCTGGGCCTTCTGGACTGTCCAAGCCCCAGCTTCGTCCCTGGAGCCAATGCTCCCAGAAAGTGAAGTGCAAAGCATCAGATCAGATGAAATGGAATCATTGTGCATGGTTGAACTGTTTGAGCTTTCAGGGAGGAAAATGATAGATTGGGGCAGACTGGTGATACACCGAACAAGAAGAGTATTTTGAGTGCCCTGACAGTCCACTGCCAGTGTCCGAAAGCCTCCATGCGAGCCAAATGTTGTGGACTCAGAAACTGTAACTCCTGGAGCTGAAAGTGCCCCAAGTTCTAGCCTCTCTACCCCAGGAGACTCCCTGACAAGTGAGGACAATGCTGAAAATGAGGCTCAGAGTGCAGAGACTGTAACAGTTCCCCTAGAAAGACTGGTCGAGCTGTAAAGCCTGTGGTGCACCTCAGTTATGATTCCTTGGGAGGCCTGTGGATTTGCCTCTCAATGTTGTCCATAAAGTGTATGTGTCCCGAGCTCATTGCCCAAACTGAGCGTCAGTGCTAACTCAAGTTACTTGTGTTGCCTCTAATTATGGTGCCTTGCCCCATCCAGCCCCAAGGTAACTGATAGGAAGGGCCCCCTCTTCAGGTTTCATGTACAAGAGGTAATAACTTGAGTTATGGTACAATGTATATGTAATACTGTGTAAAGAGTGACGACTGCAATGTTTCAGAAATGTGTTCTTGGTAAAATGATATATTGACTGATGATTACATGTGTGAGCCTAATGCAATATGTATGGTTGCAGTTAAAACTTATAGAGGTACTTGCTTGACGACGTCCAAGCTTTCCCAAGCCAGGAAGGTGTAACTCCCCTGCAAATGGGGGTTCCCAAAAGACTTCCAGGAGCTTGCTTGAATGCTCCAAGCCTGAATGGTGTTTGGCATTTAAGCCATTTATCAGTGAGTGTTTTTAGAGCCTCTGGTACTGTCTCTTTAAGAGCTGTCTGCTTGCAGACATAATTAGTTTGTATGGGGGGACTGTGTGCTTCTCTGTTTGAGTACCACTAAAGCTGCTGCCAATTCACTCCATTTTTGCAGTCACTAGGAGTGCAAAGGGAACCTATCTGAAAGATGTAACTGTTTGCCAGAAACCATTTAGAGTAATAATGAAATTACAGTTTGTCTAACCTGCTTTCTTTGCAGTCAGAACTGTGTCTGCCTAGTCCCCCATTCTGGTTTTGAACTGCTGAACTGGACCAATCAGTGTGGGGTAAGCTAGCTCTAAAATGGTGCCTTGGACGAATCAGAACTTGGACTCATAATCTGAGCCAGCCACAGAGAGTTGTATGGGCAGTGACTCTGGGAGATGTAGTTTAGACTTCGCCTTTTGGACCAACAGCAGCAGTCTATTGTAGTGACAGCCAATCCAGTCAAGAACTGGGAGGAACTCAAAGGAAGTGCCTGGTTTTGTCTGTTGGAGTTTCAGTTTAGATCTGGCAGTGAAGGAAAGAAATCCTGTGCTCCTTCAGTGCTGATTTCAGTCAAAAACGTGTGTAAGGCCCAGAGTTCCGGTCTGCAGCTTGTGTAACTGCTTGTTAGACTGAATCCGTCCTGTGAAGAGAATCAAAGGATATCTGAAGAGTAGAAACCAGGCTCACCCTGGAGAAGACTGGAGAAATTGTTGAATTGCACTCTGTCTGTCAGGAACTGAATCTGCTGTGTGTTCTCCCGGGTATTGTGCAGTAATTGCGATCGGGATAGAGAAGCAGCCTGCCTGGTATAGTACTTTCTTTTTTACCATATAAATGTGTGAAGAGTCTCGTGGAGCTCAAGAGTAGCCCTGCTGACGTTGAAGGACCCTATATTTGTTTGGAGGTCATGAGTACTAATTCAGGTCGCTCCCTGTTGAATTGCCATTAAATCCAAATGGAATCACTGTACTGCTGACTGTTTAAGCTAATTTTTCTTTTCACTGTGTGAAGGGCCCTACCAGCTGCCACGGTTTGGACTAGCCACTGGGCTTGGGTACCCAGGGACAGTAACTGGTAGGATAGGCCTATGCACAGAGCCATAGGTAGATAGTAAAGTGATAAGCTAATTAACCTGATTTCCCTGTCCTTGTTATATCCCCTAAATAAATCAGAGCTGCTTGTTTCAGGAAAATTATACTGCCTGAGGTATTTGTCTATGTTAAAGTACTGTACTGTGATTGTTGCACTGTATCTTATTTCACAGGAGGTCCCAGTGCCGGAACCAGACCTGGGGGTAAGTGTATACTGTGAAGGTAATTCTGATATATTGTGTGGGCCACTAGTGGGAAGAAAGGGGGGTTGCAGTGTCCCAGAGGGCTGTGACCAAGTTAGTTTACCTATTGCAAACCCTGACCTCTGGGTGGAGGCACCCGCCATTGGATCCAGGCCCCTCAACCTGTTAGTGGCAAATCAGGCAGGGGTAGTAGCCCCTGGGATAGCGCCATCTAGGGGTTACATGTGGATTTATGAGTGGACAACTGGACACACCTGACAAGTGGGCTGCTTTAGTGCAGGAGTTATCACTGCACCACCACCTGAGCTGCAAGGGAGGGAAATGTAAGTGGAAGGCCTTGGGGACAAGATAGTGCAATGGTCATGCCAGCAGCAAAATGTAAAATTGTATTTGGTGGGGGATATTAGGTTACAAGAAACTAGTATGTTCATGTTCAAGGTGATGTGACAGGTAGGGCATCCTGATACATAGAAACAGACTCTGATGACAGAAAGAGACTGATGACCCATATTTATTACTACTTTAGTTACCCCTGACCTAGTGCCACGGTGTGTTACTCACTCCCTGCCCCCTTCTGCTTCCTCCTGCTTCCAGGTTCCCCATATGGGTCTGCGAGTCCCTTGGCAATGTCTCCTTTATGTCTGAACCCATTTTGGGTTCTTGCCCCCACATCCTCCACTGTCAATCTGTTCCAGGGCTTCACCACCCATTTAGTGAAGAAGAGCTTGATCACATCCTTCCTAATTTACATTTCTCTAATCTCTAATCATGCCCCCTCATGTAGGTCTTCACAGTTTACCCTATTTATACCCCTTATGAACTTATAAGTCTCTATCAAATTCTCCCTTTCTTGTCTGGTTCCATCAAGTACATATTCTGGGCTTCCATTTCTCATAGGATTTCCTTGATGACCCTGAATTATTCATGTATTATGTTTTAATGAATGTTTACTAAAAGAGTTTTCAGTATCTGATACAGAATTGTAACCATTCACTTGCTATGATATAAAATGTAGCAAATACAGATATACTTACATGAAACTGAATCACATAAAAAAGGATCAATATCCTAAATATCAGACATATATTTTGGTAATGTTATATGGCATTTACGATGCAACATAATTTTAGGATAAACTCTGGATTGGCCTCAGAGTGAAAGAAAACCCAGTGACACTAACATTCCTCCCTTTTTCCTGGAGCTCATGCAGGGTAATACAAAAACATTGAAGTTGACGGCAGAAAAAGACCACATAGCCCGCCTAATCTGCCCAATACCCCTACCCATATTACCCTTGCTCATCCTGTGTCTACTTCCTCTTGTGCCTTTTATCCAAAATTCCTTTATGCCTATCCCATGTGTTCCTAAACCCCTCCACTGTCTTTATCCCCACCACCTCCTCCTGGAAGTTGTTCCAAGTATCCACCAACCTCTCAGAGAAGAAGAACTTCCTCACATTCCCCCTAAACCTCCCCCACCAGCCTCAGAAAATGCTTCCTTGTCCTTGAAAATAGTTTACAATGGAAGATGCTCCCCTCGTGCACTTTAACATCTGTGAGATATTTGAAAGTCTCTATCATGTCACCCCCTCACTCTTCTCCTTCAGTGAGTACATGTTTAATTTTCGGAGTCTTTTCTCGGGTCTTTGATGCAGGCCCTGCACCATTTTGGTGGCCCTCCTTTGAACCAACTCAACCCTGTCTGTGTCCTTTCTGAAGTAATGCCTCCAGAACTGGATGCAGTATTCCAGATGTGGTCTCATCAATGATTTAAACAATGGTATAATGAACTCCCTCTTCCTGCTGGTGATACCCCTACCTATGCAGCAAAGCATCCTGTTTGCCTTACCCACCACCTTGTCACACTGCCCAGCCACCTTCAGGTATTGTGTTATGATCAGCCCCAGGTCCCTTTCTGGTTTTGTTACTGCAAGTTCTGCTCCCCCTAGTTGGTAAGTCATAGTCTGGTTTGTGTGACCCAGGAGCATGATTTTGCACTTTTTTTGCATTGAAACTCAGGTGCCAGATTTGTGACCAGCTCTCCAGTTTCTTTAGGTCATTCCTCATACTTTCCACCCCACTGGACATGTCTAGCATGTTGCAAATTCTTGTATCATTCCCAAACAGGCATACCTTTCCTTCCAGCCCTTCTGCAATGTCACTGATAAAAACATTGAAGAGGACTAGGCCCAGTACTGACCCCGTGGTACCCCACTGGTCACTATGCCCACCCCTGAGTGAAAGCCATTTACCACCACCCTGTGCCACCTGTTCTCAAGATAGTTCTTTACCAACCTAACTAATTTAGGACCCACTCCCAGACTACTCAACTTTTTCACCGGTCTTCTGTGGGGGACGGTGTCAAAAGCCTTACTGAAATCCAGGTAGGCCATGCTCACTGCACCCCCTGATCCACTACCCTAGTAACCCAATCAAAGAACTCAATCAGGCTAGTCTGACAAGACCTTCCCCCCATGAAACCATGCTGTCTACGACCCTGTAGTCCATTGGACACAAGGTATTCTACCAACCTTTCCTTCAGTAGTGATTCCATAACTTTTCCCAATGCCGAGGTCAGGCTGACCAGTGTGCAGTTACCCGGCTCCTCCCTGCTTCCACCCTTGTGGAGTGGAGTTACATCTGTCATCCTCCAGTCCCCCGGGACCACCCCTGTTTCCAGTGATAGTTTAAATAGGGTTGTCAGAGTTGACACCAACTCCTCCCTGAGTTCCCTCCGTACCCTAGGGTGCACCCCACCAAGTCCCATTGCCTTATCACTTTTAGCCAGGAAAGCTCCTCTAGCAACCTCTATACTGTGAAAGTGCTCATGTCCATCCCCATTCGCTTGATGGCCTTTCCCTTGAGTTTGATATTTGTTCAGTATCTCGGCTTTTAGGTGGTCCTCTTCCACGTAAACCTCTTCTTCCTCTTTTAGCCTAACTATCCCCCCTTTGGTCTTTCTCTTGTCACTTGTGTATCTGAAGAATGTCTTATCCCCCTTCTCCAATGAATTAAAAATCTTTTCCTCTGCTAAGACTTTGGCCCTCCTGATTGCCCTTCCTGACTCTTTTTGTTTGTCCTGGTACTTCCCTCTGTCCTCCTCCCTTTGGGCCATTTTGTATCTCCTAAAGGCCCATTTGTTCTCTTATCTTTTCTGCTACCTCTTTTGAGAACTACAGTATATAGGTCTCTTACCGACCTGCCTGTAGCCTTCATGATGCCCTTCCTAAGTTTTGCCCACTACTGCTCCACTCCCTCCAGTACCACTACCTTGGCTAGAGTGTCCCTTAGACACTCTTCCATTGCCTTAAATTTGGCCTTTCTGAAGTCTAAGACCCTAGTCCTAGAGTGGCTCAGTTCTAGCACAGTCTTAATATGGAACCTTCCTGAGCGATGGACACTGGTTCCCAGGTAGTCCACCCACTGTGACACTCACCACACCCTTTCCAAATTCGTCAGTGCCAGGTCCAGTAACGCCCCCTCCTGGGTGGGTTCCACAACTAGCTGCTTGAGGAATGCTCCCTGCAGGGAGTTCAGGATGTGCCTACTCCTGGTTGACAATGTGGCAAGAAGGCTCCAGTCCACATCAGGAAGATTGAAATTCCCCACCAGTACCACCTTCCCCTTATGTGCTATCCTATGGATTTCTTCCATCAATTTCCTGTCCACCTCCTCCCCTGTGCAGAAGGCCTGTAAATCAGCCCTATATGAACAATGACGCCTTTCCTTTTTTTCGGGATGACCGATAGTTCCTTCACCCCAGGCATCCTTCCCTGCATCTCTGTAGCCTTTATGCAATCCCAAACATAAAGAGGCACTCCTCCCTCTCTTCTACTGGGTCTTACATCATAATGGTGATTGCCAAAAGGTGACCATCATTATGGCGAGGGTACATCGACGAAAATCAGTTTCTGCGAGGTACACTTCCAACGCTGGGAAAATGGCGCTGGGGACTTGGATTGTATATTAATGCAGGGGCTGCACTCCTGCACCCCCCTACTAAAGTTCTTAACTCCAGCTGGGTGCATATCGGGGGTGCAAATTTGGGGTAGGGTTTCGGGTCAAGGCATAAAATGTAGCATCTGACCCAAACTCAGAACCCTCAGAGCTTAGGGCTGCCACCCACCCACCATGCTATGGGGCCAGCTTGGCAGCCCCATGCCAACCACGCCAAGCCAACCCTCCCTCCCTTCTGTCATGCTTGCTTCTCCCCCACATGCGTATACATATAGTGACATCCTGCCGCTATATGCGCAAACCTCCCCACCCGGTCGCCTTCCTCACTCCCTCGCCCTGTCATTCCAGTGCCGCAAGTGGGTCACCATCTTGGCAGGTGCCCACTTGCGGCTAGCCCACATCACAGGATACCCTTCTACTGTCCCTGTCCTTCCTATAAAGAGTGTATCCTGGTATAGCCAGATTCCAGTCCTGGTTTTTGCTGCACCAGGTTTCTGTAACAACTACCAAGTCCAGGTCCACCTCCATCATAATTGCTTCCAGGTATGATATTTTGTTCCCAAGACTTCTGGTATTAGTGGAAATAGCCTTCCAGAATGTGTTCCCTTCCTCCCTTCCTGCTCATGCTTGCCTTTCTTTGTCTGTCCCATTACTGAACTTGATCCCCCTCTTACCTCTTACTTCCTGGTTTTCTTCTTCCCCACCCCTGGAATTTCTTTCCGGGCCACTTATATCTGGATTCAAATAGTTACCCTCATGAGCCTATGTGTGTGGGAGGGGGAGGACAGACTAAGTCTTTCTGCTTTAAACTGCCCCCCCCCCAGTTTAAACACTTGCCAATGTAGCATCTAAACCACTCACTGAGGACCTCGGAGACCCTTCCAGACAGATGCAGACCATCCCTGCTGTGCAGACCCTTATTTCTTCAGGTAGAGCCCCAGTCTCCACTGAAACCAAATCCCTCCTGCCCACACCACTTCCTCAATCAAGCGCTGACATTTTTGGTGCGGAGGATCCTGTATGTATATAGGTATATGTAAATAACTCTGTTATGTATAGGGAGCTAACCATAGCATGCCAAGTCCTTCTCATTGAGATTTCATCTGTCAGCCATAAGTGAGTAATGTCTTTTTTAGCTGCTGCTATTAATAATAGTAATAACTTTAAAGTGGATCCCCTTACCTCCTTCCCTAGGATAGCCAGAAGCACGAAGGAAAGAGACAAGCCCTGGATTATTTTTGTGACTCTCTGCCAGCGTATCAGTGTCTTTTCTCAGCTGAGGACTCCAGAACTGGGCACAGTACTCCAAATTGGGTCTTACCAACCATCTGTATAAGGGCAGTAACTCCTCCTCAAACTACTGTCAAAACCCTCCATATACACCCCAGCATCTTAGATGCCTTGCCATAGGCCTTATTGAACTTGCTAGTTTTCTTGAGTGAGTCACTGATGAGAATTTCCAGATCCCACTCCTCTGCTGAAAAGGCTAGCTGAACCCAGCTTGTTCAATACTCCATGGTCATTGATTAGCAAGACTCCTTCTGATGGTTGAGGGCTTGCCATTGACCATTGGAAACTTACATGGTGGGGCCACTGAGTCATCCATAGACCAGCAACATCATGGAGAAAATGTCTGTACCCCTTCTGTAGCACAAAATGGAGCAAATTAAATTATTATCAGCATCTCCCACTGTTAACTCTTTAATGCTCCTAAACAACACAGTGTATTTCACTGTAATATTGCATGACACAATAATACATATTATTTGGGGGGTGGGGATTGGGCACGAATCTTCTTCTGTTACTTACTGCTGATACAATAGGTATAAAAAACTATTGGTAATTTTTGACGAATAACACTGGGGATGCTATAAAGGCACATAATCAATAACATGTACCTTTATATCCTACTCTGTAATATTTTAGGGCATGGTGTAGAGTATGCTATAACCTTTGAATGTGTAGATGTGCTGATGAAGTTTCCTGTTTTGGATGGATCCAGTTTTATCAAATGTACAATACTTTTTAAGGGACCTTTCAAAGAGAAAGAAAAACTTATTCCGAGAAAAAGATACTTGCACACAAAAAGGCCAAGGAGACAGTGATAACATTTTGGCACGCACCTTACATTTAATGCAGAACTGACTATTTTTATAAGCTTCCAACAGAGGAATCACTCAATAGGACTTCTGCATAACCAGGTCTGTGCTATGGAGGGAGCACTGTATAACATGCTAAAAAGAGTGGATCTGGGTAAGATCCTCATTTGTTGCCCATGTAAATTGCTCATATGTTAAAAAGAAAACCAATAACACAACTTTCCTTAGAGCTACCTAGCACATAATTTTTGCTGGCGGCAGCTGTGTTTTTGCAGTATGCCCTTAAAATAGCTCCATGTTCTACTTATATGCTAACAACAGGCTCCATAGCAACTAATGGACTTGCAGAAACCAAAAGGCACCATCGGAGACAACTACCAGTCTCTGGTCCAGTACACAGATACACCCTGGTGGGTACTGATGCCATGACCTTGAAAGTTTAGAAGCCTATTCTGTTGTTGTGGCCATCACTTTGGTTGCCCAACAGACTACGGATACAGTGTACAGTAATTAAGCAGCCCTGAAGGCAGGCTGGGCAACAATGCTCGCTGGCAGCTTGGCAACAAGCTACAAACAGTATTTGCTAGCATCTTGTCAAGTACACTGCCAGTTCACTCATGGCGATTGTAACTACTAACAGCACAGTCATGCTGCGATAGTTGTGGTGTAAACTTATGTCTGGTTAAATCCAGATTTTGTTTTTGTGACTGTTTTTAAGAGAATTAGTGTGCAATCTGGTGACTGGCTATGAACCCAATTACCAAATAAAACAAAGGTAGAAAATGGAGAATTCTGATTGGCTGCCAGCATTCAGGATGTTGCTGAAAATAGACATAATCACCTAATCCTCCTTTCCCAGTCAGCAACAACTGAATAAATGAATTCTTAAAGGGTTTGGTAAATGGTTGGAAGCCCTCATGTATAGTAAAATAATAGTTTAACTATGAAAAATGAAAACATTTAAGTTTATTAGTAACAGTAAGGCACTTCAATGGATTTGATTACCTTTGTTAACCTAAGGCCCTTGGCTGGCTCTCATGCCTTATGGCACTCTAGGGTTAGAGTAACTGATGGTAACCCTTCACCTTTCTGGTCCTTAAAATGCTTAAAATTGTGTTTTGATTGGGTTTAAATTCAGCCATAGAAGGTTGGATGAACAAACCTACAGTATGTTAAAAAATAGCCCACGGTTTCCCTTGTGGTCAAATGTTTCGAGATTTAGATCTTGCTTTATTTGGAAGATTTTTTTATGTCTCTTAAAACTTGCATGAATGTTTTCACTGAAGCTTAAACAACAACAGTGCTTTAGATCAATTTTTTTTTCCAGGTAAAAAGCGACACCAAACTGAGACTCTGACCCTATTAACAAATGGCTACGTACAGAGAATATATTATCTAGCACTTTTTATTCCTGTAACATGTTCACTTGTCATCACTGTAAATAAGCTCTGCTCAGTGGTTTTATCCTAAATAGAACTGAAGGAGAGCAGACCCTGAGGCTATGAATGATGTGATGGGGGAGGGCTGAGGACTCTAGGGAGGAGAGCTAGGGTGCAGCTTTCTGCGCTTGGGGAGGGCTGGGGCCATGCACTGGAGCAGGTGGCTGGGCTATGGGGTGTGGTTCAGGCAACATACTGAACTGTGGGGACTCTGGGGAGGGGGCTAGGATGCAATTTACTGGGCATGGGACGGGAGTAACACAATAGCATATTTTGTTTCAAATTACCCCCCAAAATGCACCAGAATGCACCCATTGTGTAAAGTGCCATAAACATCCACAGAGTGAAAAAGATTAAAAACCTGGCAAAAAATGAAGAAAGTTGAAATCAGGGATTTATGCTCACAGATCAATGTGACCAATGCCTAGGCCAGATGGAAAGCCAAGATATTTTATTGTTTAACTGCTGAACTTTCTGGACAAAGTCCATATTCAGGACAAAGTCCATGATGCCAAAGAGCTCTATCGGGAGGACTAGAGTCTCTTTGTATTCAGTGATCTTAGGCTGTAGGTCAGGATGAAGCAGGCAGAGTACAAACAAATTCAGAGCAAGCTGCATGCTACAGGGATTCACTTTCAAGTATTATACCCTGCAAAATTGGTGATTGCCACAGAAAATGGCAAAAGCAATTCAATTCAGCTGCAGACTCAAAAAAGGAGCTGCCTGCCTTATACCCAAATCTGTTTCTGCCAGGAAGGCGAGAGGCCAGAGCCAATCCCTGAGGGCCTGGAGGCTACTCCCAGATTTTCTGTCTGAGGATGGTTGATCATTACGGGTGCGGAGGAGCTGCTTCAACTGACCTCATGGTTTTTCTTAAATTGTTAGAGATCTCAGCTAAGAGGCGATGGACTCTGTTTGAAATATGTAACTAAACAATGTGCTAGAATATAACCTCAAGCTTTTAATGCTATCCACTGCTTGGTACTTTATGTTATTATCTGTTCCATGAAGGGGTGAGACTCTCTATGTTTCTGTTTATCAACTATCTTAGCAAAATGGTGGCACATGCAGGGTAAACTGCCCTTTTACTTTTCTACAGAGACGCTATTCTTTAGCTTTGTTTGGCTCACTGATGTCAAAAGTACTTGATGTACACCCCTCTAAAGTGGACTATTTACTTTTCTGTGCATCGATGGATATGGAAGTGACCAGTCTAGTGGTGTGGGCTGCATGTTTTGAGAAAGCAGTGAAAGTACCATACTAAACTCTGGCTGGAGGACTCTTTTAGTTAATGATTATAGCTCCTTGGTTTGGACTAATTTTTGTAAAGTACATAGCAGCAGGCTAAGAATGTCTTATGCTGAGAAGTGTTGGTCCTGGGGATGTTGGGGTGGCAGGGCGGGGGCTCCATCTTGCTATGTGAGAGCTTTGTTTCTATGGAGTGTCTTCTGGATACCACTCACAGATCTTACCATAATGCTGAAAACTTCTCCCCTGGCCAACTCCTGGGTGTATGACTACTTCCTCTGGGGGTATGCCTGGGAGTGCAGCAAGCGAGAGGACAACAAAGCGATTGCCACTGCTTGGTGCACACATTGGCATGGTGTGGGGGTCTGCAGGTCACATTCCCACAGGTACCAACCCACATAAGTGTACAGGGTGGAGATTTGGGGAAAGAATCAGGTGAGACTGTTTTTCTTTTCACCTACATCTTTTTTGATATTACAGAATGCCAAGTGAATATGCCTGGGGGAGGGGTGGTATGCCATTAGTTCATCATGGACCAAAATGGTAGGGAGAGAGAAAATGGTGTGAGACAACAGATTGGGTAAAGGTCTGTGTTTCTTGCTAACTGTGTTACTGTTTCTTGTTATGGGGCGCGACATCAGGAGGGATCAGGGAAATGGATGGTGTACTTTGCATTATGAATGGGCAAATGCTGCTGTAAGTTTATCATTAAATTCTTATGATGAGGGCTGTTACTAAATATATGTCATGGAATGTGAAGGGTGCACAATCATGTATGAAGAGGCACTGTATTTTAAAACACCTAAAGAACTACAGGCCTCCGTGGCCATGATTCAGGAAACCCACCTAATATGTCTCAAATGCTGGGACTGCGTGTAGACTGAGTGGATCAGGTGTGAAGAGAGGTGCTCACACTAGGGGAGAAGGGAAGGGGAGTACACAGGGGGCTCTAGGGGACCCTGGCAGGTGAGGCCCAAAAGGTGGAAATTTCCACAGCAGTAGGCAAGAGACTGGGGGTGCCCAAAGGAAACCGAGTGGAGTGGTAGGGTCGTGGGGCACTGGGGGATGGGCTAAGGCTCACAAATTGTTTTAACCCTCTATGCCCATTGGTAGAAGAGGGGAGTGTGTGTGTGGGTGTGCATGTGTGTGTGGGGGGGAGGAAGAGGATGATGATGATGATGCTGCTGCTGGTGAAGCTGGGGCAGGGACAGATAGAAAGGGGTAAGGGGCAAGGGCGTAATAGAGGGGGTCCCAGACAGGATGGGGGAAGAGGGGTGGGGGAGAAGAAAAAGGAGGATCAGGGGAACAAGGAGGATGGTGTGGAACAGGGGATCACGACAGGCAGGAAGGTGCAGGACACAAATGGGATGATAGCAAGCAGAAAGCCAAGTAGGCAGATAGATAGAACGGATGGATTAGTAAGGTGTGGGGAAAGAGATACAGAGAAAGATACTCGGATAGGGGGATAAAGAAGGCCAGGACAAGGGTAGAGGAGGTGACCAGGGACAATAGTGAAGGGGCTACCTTTGACACCCAAATTGTGGGAGGTGCGAGGAGCCGGTTGGGGGGAGAATCCGGACGAAGGGATGAGGAGGGGCATGGAAGGAGGGGAAACCCAAGGGGTGAACAGGGAGGCAAGGGGGAGGTTAGAGTGCTGCTATTGGGGGACTCCATGATCAGAGGCATCCAGTGGAAGGAGCAGGGGAGGGTTAAACCTGTCTGATCAGAACCAAATGCCACCCAGGCCTGATGGTGCACAAGGCCAAGCATGAGTTGTATTCACTGGCAAGGGAATGGGGGGGGGGGGCCCAGACATTCTAGTACACTTGGGGACAAATTACATAAATGGTAATAGTGAGCTAGAAATTCAGGCAAGGTTCTGGGAGTTGGCCAGGGTATGTCTTTCCATAGGCTGTAAGATCTCCTTTTCAGAAATCCTGCTGGTGCCAAGGGCTAGTGGGGAAAACAAAACAAAGACCAAGATTAGGGAGATTAATTAATGGCTTAGGGAGTGGTGTGAGGAATTGGGGTATGGACTGGTGGGGAACTGGGGGGAGACCTGGGAGGATAAGGGGATGTACGCTAGAGACAGGCTCCACCTTAATTTGGTGGGGAAAGAAATCCTTAAGCTCAAACTAGCTGGGTTCATCAGCGAAAGGTGGGGTTTAAACTTGTGAAGGGGGGAGAGATCAAAAAAGGGGCAGTGCCAGCAGGTACAATAAATGAGGGACATGGCCTCCAATCCTCTAGTGGGCTAGGGAGATGTGGAACTGGGTCACCAGGTAGGGTGCAGGAGCTGAGAAATGGGAGCTCAATGGGGAGAAAGGAGAGGAGGGAAAAGGGGTGGAGAGTGGTCCTGATAAATGCCAGGAGTTTAGGAAATAAAATGCCTGAGCTCTAGGCAATGTTAGTTGAGGAGGAGGTAGATGTGACAGCAGTCACTGAGACCTGGGCCACTCAAGGGCATGAGTGGGACCTAAATCTGGAGGGCTACACTATGTTCAGAAAAGATAGGAGGGAGGGAAGGGGAGTGGTATAGCTCTGTTAATCAGAAATGGCATGGGTATTGGAGGGGTAGAGGAGGCAGAGGGGAACGTAGAGGCTATTTGGGTCACCTTGCTGATGCAGTGGGGTAAGACAGCAAAGGTCGGAGTGGTATACAGACCACCAGCACTGGCGGAGATCCTGGAAGAAAGTTTGGTGGCAAATCTTGAAGGACACTGTAGATTGAGAAAGGGAAGGGTAGTGATAATGGGGGACCTCAACATGCCAGGAACAGACTGGGGGACTATGACGTCACCAGTGGCCAAAGAACAGAGGCTGCTGGATGTCTTCCAGGATGCACTTCTGACACAACAGGTGGGTTAGCCAACTAGGGAGGCCCAGACACTGGATGTGGTTCTGGCAGACAGTGGTCAGATTAGGGGCCTAGAGGTGAGGGACCCATTGGCGGGGAGTGATCACGCCACAGTCTGGTTCTTCCTTGACCTGGGGGGGGAGAGGAAAGCCGAACAAGGATGGTAGTAACCAACTTTAGGAGTGCAGACTTCAGGGAGATGGGAAGGATCCTTAAAGATCGTCTGGACAGGATAAGGCTGGATATGGATGCTGACAGCAGGTGGGAGATCATTAAGAGGGGAATACAGGAGGTTACCAGATCCTGCGCAAGTGAAAGGCATAAGTTTGGTAAGGCCAGAAAACCCTGATGGTGGACCCGGGAGGTACAGGAGGTGGTGAGGGAAAAGAAGGCAGCCAATAGGCGCTTCAAGTGCTCAAGGAGTGAAAGGGATCAGGAAGAATATGAACTGACAGCCAAGGAGTCACCAGGGTGGTGAGAGCAGCTAAGGCAAAAAAGGAGCAGTCCTTGGCCAGTGGGATCCAGAGGGGGGACATGGGGATTCTTTAGATACATAGGGGAGAAAAGGAAAGTAAGGGGGCAGATCAGTAAGATAAGGATAGGGGATGGTTGGACACAGGAGGCGGGAGAACAGGCAGAAGTCCTACATAAGTACTTTGCCTCAGTTTTTACCGGGGGGATGGAGGAGCTATATCTTGCGATGGAAGTGGGGGCAAACCAGTGGAAGGGGTGGGACTGGTAGAGACCAGGGGCCCTAATGGGTCTGGGGAAAGGGAGTGGCTACCACAGACAAGTGAGGGGCCAGCAGCGCAGGATGAAAAGGGGGAGGACGTGGAGGCTGAAATACCGGTAGAAAGAGTAAAGGAATCCCTCAGGTCTCTTCGGTTGGAGAAAGCACCTGGGCCAGATGAGATACATCCCAGGGTGCTGAGGGAACTGGCAGATGTCCTGACAGTCCCTCTAGTGGAGCTTTTCAACCTCTCTCTCTCTGAGGACTGGGTGGGTGCCCCAAGACTGTTGTGCCAATCCACAAGGGGGGATTAAGAGAGGAGGCGGGAAATTACAGGCCCGTTAGCCTGACATCGGTGGTCTGCAAGGTGATGGAGGGCATTGTCAAGGAAAGGCTAGAGGGGTTACTGGAGCAAACTGGGTACTTGGACAATAGGCAGCATGGCTTTGTCACTGGAAGATCCTGCCAGAAAAACCTTGTTGAGTTCTATGACTGGTTGACAAGGGCCCTGGACCAGGGTAGACCAGTGGACATCCTCTTTCTGGACTTTAGCAAGGCATTTGATTCAGTACCCCACAGTGGCCTGCTGGCTAAGCTGAAGGAAATGGGGGTAGGGAGAAAGTTGTTAAGATGGATAGGAAATTGGCTTTCTGAGCATACTCAGAAGGTGGTGGTTGGAGGGTTAGTCTCATCCCCAAGGTGGGTTACTAGTGCGGTTCTCCAGGGGTCAGTGCTGGGGCCACTCCTGTTCAACGCCTTTGTCTCGGACATCAGGAGAGGGATCAGGAGTGAGATGAGTCTCTTTGCAGATGACTCAAAGCTGGGTGCAGTGGTGGATGCCCTGGAGGCTCCGGAAAGGTGGTCGGGAAAATAGAAACTAAAATTCAATGTGGGGAATTGCAAGGTTTTGCAGCTGGGAGTCAGAAATCCAAGCCAGGGGTATACTCTGGGACGAGACATGATTCAAGTCACGGAGGGTGATATGGACCTGGGGGTGGTGGTAGATGTCAAAATGAACAACTCAAAGACCTGTAGAAGGGCAGCAGCAAGGGCAAATAGGATGATGGGATGCATCACCAGGGGATTATCTCAAGAAGGGCAGAAGTAATCCTTCCACTGTGCAACTGCTTGGTTAGGTCACACCTCGAATATTGTGTGCAGTTTTGGAGACCACATTGGAAAAGGGACATTACACTCCTAGAGAGGGTCCAAAGGAGGGCAACCAAAATGATCTGGGGCCTGGCGGAGAGGACCTATGAGGAGAAGCTCAAGGAGCTCAACATGTACACCCTGGAGGAGAAGAGGGACAGGGGAACAAGATAGAGGTCTTTAGGTACATGAAAGGGAACAATAAAGGAGATCCAGTCAGGGTGCTCCAAAGGAAGGAGGGTGGGGCAATGAGAGGTCACGGGTGTAAGCTGGAAGAGGGCAGGCTCAGAGGGGAGAGGAGGAGATGTTATTTCACAGCAAGGGTGGTGGAGCCATGAAATGTACTGCCCAGGGAACTGGTAGAGGTGGAGACTGTGGATGGGTTTAAATGGTGATGGGACAGGTACAGGGAGACAGTAAATCTGACCAGGCCCGGTACAGGTGGAACATCTGGGACTGGGGACAGTATAACCCAAGGTGGAGGGGGGGGGGACACCAAAATTGACCCTCGGTGCGGGTGCTGAAAAGCGAGCAGACTCGAGAGACCATTAGGCCTATTCTGCTGCCATTTTAGCATGTTACTATGTTAGGTGTATGGAGCTGGGAATAGTACGAAGCAAAGGGGAGTTGCCTTTTTTTATTGCCCAGTCAGAATAATTTAAGCTGCTCCGAGAAACTGCTGATGGTAAAACCAGAACTCTTACTGGGGTCGGTCTGTGGACTAAATAAAGATAGTCCACAATTTGGCAAAGTATACCCATCAGCCAGTAATCATTTTGAAGGATTGGAATATGGTTCTGAATCCTGATGTGAACAGAACAGGGATGGGGGAAGGGGCTGACTCCTGCTGAGCAGAATCTGAGGGAGCTAATGGATTCAGCGGGTATGGTAGATACATGATGTATGGTTCAACCTCTAGATAGAAGCTCTACATTCCATTCCATCCCTCACAATTCTTTTTCAAAAATTGATTATTTCCCTTAGTAGTCATGACAATCTCCATGGAATGCAGGAATGTAAACATGAGAGTCAGGCACTTTTGGATCATACACCGATTAGTCTGAAGCATTGCTTTATTAAGGAATTGAATGCAGATAAAACCTGACATTTTAAGCTAGTCTTGTGGTGTGAGAGGCTAAGCTGTTGAGTGCTTTACCTCCTGCCGTGCTAGTGTCCTGTGTTCGGGAATGAGCATGGTTGCTGGTGGTCGGCAGGATGGAAGAGTATTAAGCATCACAGGGACAGCTCTCCTCTCGGGGGTGAGGGGTGGCCAGCCATCTCAGCCCATGACTGCCACCGGGTGGAGGCCTGGTGGCACTGCAGGTCCTGAAGGTGACTCAAAGGGAGGGGCCATGGCCATGCAGGATGTGTACACCTCCATGCATGTGCAATGCTGCCGTCGAAAGGGTGAAGAAGGGAAGTAGAAAAGCAGAAAAATGGGAGGATGAGCTACATGAAGTTCTGCCTGTCACCCTGGGGCCTGCTCTGCCATCCAGACTGGGGGAAGGGGACTCTGGATGTGTTGCCCAGGGGGGAGCCTGCAGGGGACATATACTCAAAGTATTGCAGGAGGGGGAGACAGGACTGAAGAGGCTGACCCTACCACCTGCAGGAGAAACACCTTACTAATAAAAAAGCTGGCATTTTAATAATGAATTACTCAAGGAGAAGGTGGTCACTGACAAGATCAGGCAGACTATCCTGCATTCCATGGAAGACAACGAGGGTTGGTGCATGATCTGAACACATTGTGGGAAGCCAGAAAGTGCTGTATAAGGTGGGAGGCCATTAGACTAGCAGTAAAAAGGAAATGGGAGAGGGAATAGGCTGCTAACACCTTGTTGACAAATGGGCTATAGAACATAAGCTTAATACACACATGCCAGAGGCAACCTGGATGAAACTGAATGCTCATAGGGCAAAACATGCAGAGATGTTAAGGGAGAAGATTGAACATACCATATTCAGAGTTAAAGTCAGATACCGTATGTGGAGCGGGGTGAAAAAGTGGGCCAGCTCTTGGCCTTAAGGCTTAAGCAGCAGGAAAATCAGAGTAATTTAGGGTATACAACAAGGGGATTTATTTATTTAAAAGTTGATAACCGGGAAAGACACACAGAGCCAAAGCTCATTTCTAGGTGCATCCCAAGGCAAGGGATAAGGACATGGTATACATTAATACAAGAGCATAATCAGCAACAGGAAGAACAAAACATTTACAATATACAATGCACAAAAATACAGTATAGCAATACAGGAGATATCGGAACATTTACAGTATGCATTGCAACAGGTACATAGTATATTTAATATAGCAATAAATAAGTACATGTGTTGATGAGCAGACAAGGCACACTGAGTTTAGTGCATGGAGAAACTAGTACCACGAGAAATAATAGGTTCAGTGAGAAGTAGGCATACATATACACATCACGCACTGCAAGAGTAAACAGAGCAGCAGTGAGTGTGGGCATGAGGCCAGAGACATTCAGGTGTGGAGGGAGCATAAACGGGAGGGGTGGGGAGGCATCTGAAATACATTTTGAGAGATGCAGCAGTTGGCAGACTGCGTACTGAGAGAGGGAGATTGTTCCAGAGGGCTGGGAGCTGGTAGGCTGGTTAGTTTCCCAGCAAGTGAGTGCGGCAGAGACAGGGCAAAAGAGTGGTGATCACGGGTGCGCAGTGATTAACCAGTGTCAGGGGGCAGGGGATATGAGAGAAGACAGGTAGGAGGGAAGGGTGTTGAACCAGAACTTGGCAATGAAGGAGGCGCAGTGTGCAAGGCGATGATCTGTGAGCAGGGGAAGGGATACGGTTTGGCAGAAGAAGCAGTGATGTGTGTGGTAGGGGAGGTTAGTAACGAAATGAAAAAAAGCATAAAACAGAGGAACTAGCTTGGTGAGGGATGATTGTGGTGCTGAACTGTATACCATGTCAGCATAGTCAAAGGAAAGGAGGATGAGCTTGGAAACAATTTCCTTCCTGATGGTGCTCAAGAGACTGTCCTTGTGCCGATGCAGCACATCTAGCTTAGGGTGCAGCTTACTGTGTATGGCATAAAGGTGTAGGAAGAAGTCTAGTCTGGGGTCCAGCCATGCACCCAGATATTTGCAGGAGTCAATGGCCATGATTTTGGAGCGTCTAGGGTTAACCTTAACATTTTTTTGCACTAGCCAGCAGGGCAAGTTGATTCAAAATTGCACTAGCCTGCAGATGGTTGCACTAGCCCACAATTATAATGGTAAATTTTGATCACTTATACAGGAAAAAATGCAAGCTAAGAAATACTCTGATCGTTGCACATTTATCTTGCTCCCACATTGCTTGCTGCCCTCCCCAAAAAAAGACTGCAGTGCCATCACGCATACTGTGTCCCCCATTGCTATGTACCATGGCCCCCTTTCTTCCTCTTTCTGCCCCCCGAACTAGAGGATACCACAATGCTAATGTTCAATCAAGCAGTCCTAGCTCTGCACACACAACCGCTGACAGCATCATGCCCCTCGCCACACTCTCACCCTCACCCACAGCACAATGAACAGAGTCAGGCAGAAAAAGACGCTCTCAGACCTATCCTGTGATCAACCAGAGGCCTTCACTTCGGGAAGTTTTCATAAATTGTCAAATGAGCCAGGGGCACATCTAGGATTTCTTTGAGGAGGGGGTTATACAAACCTAAGGGGCTTGGGAAATAGAAAACTTTATGACATTTTTATTTTTAAAAGTATTGATTCTAACATGCTTTGCCCCAACTATAACAGACGTATTTAACATTGTCTTTCATCAGCCCATGAAAGCCAGTACACAGGCATAATGCCATTCTGCCTCTTTTTCTAGTTAGGAGGATCTAGGCACCCCAGGAATGCCTATTATAAATTTTCAAAATATATTATTTTATTAAGATTTATTTTTGTACCACACATGCTCCAAAGCATTGTTTTTAGGATGAAAGGACATGCTGGGTGTGATATGGGTGGGACTGGATGGCATTGGCAGGCATGGTCCATTTTAAAGAGCTGGGGACCCCAACACCTGCCTGTAATGGCAGCTATGGATCTATGGATGATTATTTCAGACTCTGGTCTCCACTGGTATCCAGGGAAAGTGCAGAGCTGAGAGATTTGGAGGGCAGAGGGAGTAACTATGATGAGGTTGAGATGAAACCCACCACCTGCAGGGTAGACTCTGTATACCTCTCAGCATTTTGTCACTGAAATGTTGGATACAGGCACTCAAAATGTAGAGAAATGAGGGGCACTGGTCTTAGTAATGTGGGACAAATCATCATACAGAGACGCATTCATAAAACTGGAAACTAGTGACTTAACTGCAGTCTACCCTCCACCACACTCTGGACACTAGCTGAAAGTCCTAACAATGGAGTGATAATGACTCACATTGAGTCTTTTGTGGGATCTCCCTCTTGAACTGCCAGATAATTGCAGCTGTTAATGAGCTGTGAATCACACCAGGCCATCTGGAACACTGAGAGAGAGAGAGAGAGAGAGAGAGAGAGAGAGAGAGTAGCATCAGGACTAGAGCCTGCTAAAGTAGGGACTTTTAACTTCATTAACAGCCATGACAAACCTGCACTAGTCAAGATGGGCAAGTAAAGAGTTAGCTGCACTAGCCCTGATAAATTTGCACTAGGTTTTGGGCTAGTGAAACAATATCAAAATCGACCCCTAAGTCTAGGACATTGGTGGGAGCGGGGAAGGGAGACAGAGCAAGGGAGAAGGATTAAGACTTAGTTTGGCTAAGCAGATTTACTGTGTGGTGGTGTTTTTATTTTTTACTCACAGGGATTGCTACTGTTTGTTGCTAACATTTCATTACTTTATTTTTCCTCTGATTCAAATTGTTGTTGCTGGTATACCTTCTTCTGCATTATTACAAGGTGTGCCTACAGGTGTGTGCTAACAGATTACTGCTGTAATCTTCTGATTCAAATTGTCTTTGCAAGGTATATCTTCTGTTACTGCTTTATATTTCTCTGGAGCAAAGTGTTTCTTACAGGGTATATCTTCTCTGAAATTACTGTATTACAGGGGAGCTTACATTTTGTGACTTTTTATCATTGGGCTAAGCAAAATTACTGTTTGACACTGTGTTTTATTTTATTCTTGTTTGTTGAAAAGGTTTGTTGTCTCAGAGGTGTTTCAGTCTCCTTCTCACATTGAAGGAGCTAATTGCTTTTCCTCCCACAGCTCTTCCAAAGGATTAGGTGTGTATGTGGGGATGGAGCTGGCAAACTGTCAGTAATTTCCAACAGAAAGAAGGGTTAAAAAGTCAGGTTAGTTGATATCTTGGAGGTAGAAGACTTGGTTTGCTGGCCAAGGCACCTAGCTTCACCTGAGCTCTTTCCTTCTAAGACTGCTTGAAAGGCAGAGTAGAGAAACTTACCAGAGCAAGGGAGAAGGATTAAGACTTAGTTTGGCTAAGCAGATTTACTGTGTGGTGGTGTTTTATTTTTACTCACAGGGATTGCTACTGTTTGTTGCTAACATTTCATTGCTTTATTTTTCTCTGATTCAAATTGTTGTTGCTGGTATACCCTTCTGCATTATTACAAGGTGTGCCTACAGGTATGTGCTAACAGATTACTGCTGTAATCTTCTGATTCAAATTGTCTTTTGCAAGGTATATTCTGTTACTGCTTTATTTTTCTCTGGAGCAAAGTGTTTCTTACAGGGTATATCTTCTCTGAAATTATTACAGGTGGTGCTTTACAGGTTTTACAGTTTTATCTAACATTAGGTTAAGCTTTCAGGGTTACTGCATTTGTTGTTGACTGATTGTTTCCTCTTACCTCCTTGTTCTTTCGTCCGTGGTTCTTCTTTTTAGGCAGGGAAGGGCCCGCCACCCACCCCATCCCCAACCACCCCACGCTACACTCCATTTATAGGGTACCACAGTTGTGACATTTCCTGTGGCAGAGCAGGAAGGGGTGGATCAGTGGGGCTCCACAAGGTGATCTCATTTACAGGGCACTAGTAATTTAACTTGTTATAACAAGTTAAACAAAGCACAATTAAACCATTACTTGCATTTTTTTCCTTCTAATTACTCTGACTAGGTTACAAACCCAGCAACTTATTTGGAATGGATTTCATTAACTGCAGGTACTGTGGAACAATTTTCAGAAGGACATTCTTACAGGATTTAGGACACTGTCCCATGCTGGGCCTTTGGAGATCTTAGGTCTCAGCTCGGGCAGCATGGGCAGAGATTGCACGCCTCAAATTTCATATTGAAGAGGAATACATTATAAGAACCACCGCCATTTCCCAGCATCCAACAGAAAAACCTCAACCGCAGAGGGTAGTTGGTCCAGGAGGTTGGCAGGTGGTTAGGAGGAGCAAATCAGGTGCCCCATCACTCTCTGCTCTCCAACACATTACCTCCAAAACCATATAAACACTACAAACAGGTATCTGCCTCTATCTCTGAAATCAAATAAAGAGGCAGAAGACACTGCAGAGCAGGACACTGTAGGCACAGGAGCTAGCACAACAATACTCACCAAATCAGGAACCAAAACTAAACAAGCACAAAGGAAATCCAAAAACTTCTGATCATAGGTGACTCCATGATTCGGGAGTTGATACCCATCTCCAGCCAGGGTGATGGTCAGATGTCTCCCAGGTACATCAGCATGGAGAGACACTGACCGATTGCTAAATTGTTCACAAAGCAGGAGAAAACATTGATGTCCTAGTACACATAGGGACTAATGATCTCGCCAGCCGGTCAGTTGTGGAGACCAAGGAACACCTGACTAGGCTGGGTGACAAACATCATCTATTTCGTCTCGGATCTCCTTCTCTGAGATCCTGCCAGTCTGGGAGAAGGGAGCAGATGGACAGAAGGTCAGAGAAGGGGAGATAGGGAGCTAAACACATGGCTCAAGGACTGGTGCCAGGAAAAGGACACAGATTTGTAGGAACTGGCAACAGTTCTGGGAGCGAAGTTCTTTAAATTTGATGGACTGCATCTGACTAAAGAGGAGTCAGTGCATTGGGGCAGAAGTTTGACGTCTTTGCAGAATATTTAAACTAGCAAATGGGAGAGGGTGCAGCACCCCATCGTTGAATGGAAGAACACCCCTCCCCTCAGCTAGTGGTCAAACTGGAATTCAGTGTGTTTGCCGTTCATTTGCATCACCAGGTAAGAAAAAAGGTTTGTCTCCCCATACGATGCACAGGGGTAATGCCAAACCTCACCCAACAACTAACACACCAAAATCTGGCCAATGGAAAATCATGTACACAAATGCTCACAGCCTGGGAAATAAGATCCCAGACCTGCAGGCAATAATGTCAGAGGCTAAACTGGACATAGTAGCAATTAGTGAGACGTGGTTTACCAGTAACCACACTTGGGAGACTTCAGTACCTGGCTATGTATTGTTCAGAAGAGACCGAGGTGCAAAAGGGGGGGAGTGGCCTGTATGTTAATGAAAATATCAAAGCTACAGAAATTCAGAATAACATAAGGAGCCAGAACTTGTGGGTCACCTGGAAACAGGAAATGGGACAGCCATAAGAACTGGGGTTGTCTACAGGCCCTCAGACCAGAGGGAGGACATAGACACATTACTGTTAGAAGATATACAAAACATGACAGCTAAAGGGAGGTTCTGATAATGGGAGACTTACATGCCAGATACAGATTGGTCAATACCAGCAGGAACATCTGCCAGAACTAGACCTCATAGTGGATTCCCTGCAGGGAGGGCCTCAAACAACTGGTACAGCAAACCCACAAGAGACAGGGCTATCCTAGATCTAGTACTGACTAACAAAGAAGGGATCACAGATCTCCAGGTAGAAGGTCACCTGGGGGCCAGTGACCATCACATGGTATGGTTCAATTTGGCTACTACATCTAAATCATCCCATTCCAAGGCAAAAATATGGGACTTCAGAGGAGCTGACTTTGATAAGATGGCCAACAGAGTTAAGCTAGCCCTGGCAAAAAGAAACACAGGTGAGGAGGTACAGGCAAAGTGGGCAAGCATTAAGGATACAATACTTGAAGCAACATCCCATTGTGTTAGACAGAAAAGGAAGTGCAAAAAGAAGGAAACCACTTTGGTTCTCAAATACAGTAGCAGAAAGGTCAGAGCCAAAAGGCTGGCCTTCAGAAAATATAAGGGAACACAGCGGATGAAGATAGGGGCATACCAAACTGCCCTAAGGGAAGCAGGTAAGGCAGTAAGGCAGGCAAAGTCCCAAACTGAGAGCACTAGCACAAACAGTAAAGAAGGTGACAAGACTTTCTATAGATACATTATTGAAAGGAGAAAGTCCAGAGGGGTATTGCTAAGCAATGGAGAAAAGGGAGCATGTGAGGAGGAGGACCCTGTAAAGGCATCTATCCTAAATAGATACTTTGCTCAGTATTCACTGAAGGAAGGTAGGGCAGGGCCCACAGCTCAGCATCATGGACACAGGGGAGGAGGTGAGCACTACTCCTTCACAAAGAAAGGGTCCTACAAGAGCTTGCTAAGCTCCAGGGTGGATAAGGCAATGGGACCTGATGGCATACATCCCAGGGTACTTAAGGAGCTAAGGAGGAACTAGCGAGCCATTAGCAGAATTGTTTAGTGAGTCTCTGAGCACAGGAGAGGTCCCAGAAGACTGGAGAAGGGCTCATGTGATCCCACTCCACAAGAGTGGTAGCAGGGAGGAGGCGGGAACTACAGACCGTCAGTCTTACTCAGTAGTGGGCAAGATTATGGAAGCACTCCTTAAGGAAAGGATAGTGCAACACCTGGAATCCATAGGGCACAGGATCCAAGACAGCATGGGTTTACAAAGGAAGGTCTGTCAAACTAATCTCATAGATTTCTTTGACTGGGTAACCAGAGTGGTGGACCAAGGGGAGCAGTTGATGTCGCTACCTTGACTTCAGCAAAGCTTTTGACACTGTTCCACATAGAAGATTGATAAATAAGCTAGGTAGGCTGGGTGGGTCAGAAGTTGGTCAACTGGGTGGCAAACTGGTTGACTGGCAGAAAACAGAGAGTGGTGGTAAATGGTATACAGTCAGAAGAATGCAAGTCACAAGTGGGGTACCTCAGGGATCAGTCCTGGGGCCAGTCCTATTCAACATCTTCATTAGTGACCTAGCAGATGGACTAGAGGGTAAGGCTTGTCTGTTTGCAGATGACACCAAGATCTGCAACAGAGTAGATGATCCAGATGGGGTGGGCAGAATGAGAAGAGATCTGGATAAACTAGCAGAATGGTCAGAAGAGTGGCAACTGGGATTTAATGCAAAGAAGTGCAAAATCATGCACATAGGGAAGAGAAACCCTGAAGCCACTTATAGGCTGGGAGGAGTTGCTAGCAGTCACAAAGGAAGAAAGAGACTTGGGCATCATCATCACTGATGACCTGAAATCATCAAGCAGACCTCTAAAGCAGTAGGTAAGGCTAGGGGGTGTTAGGGTGTAATAGTAGGGGTATCACAAGTCGTGAGAGGGAGGTAATAATCCCTCTGTACAAGACATTGGTTAGGCCCCATCTGAGTACTGGCAGTATTGGAGGCCACACCTTCACAAGGACATTAACCAAATTGAGGCAGTCCAGAGAAGGGCACCAAATGGTGCAGGGACTGCATCAAGACATATGAGACAGATTATCTGAGTCAATATGTATACCCTTGAGTAAAGGAGGGAGAGAGGATATGGATCGAGACATTTAAACACCTTAAGGGCATAAACAAGGTGAAAGAGTCTAACATGTTTAAATATAAGAAAAATAGCAGGACAAGAGGACACAGCATGAGATTAGAGGGAGGCCGATTAAGGGGAATGTGAGGAAATTCTTTTCACAGAAAGGGTGGTAGATGCATGGAATGGCTTACCACAAGAAGTAGTGGCTATGAATACAGTGCAGGGCTTCAAACAGGCATGGGATAGGCATAAGGGAGCAATACAAATGACTATGAATAGATAGGTCACTGACATAGCAAAGGCCGATGGCACATTTATAAGGTAGAAAAAGAAATGGGCAGACTGGATGGGCCTTGCGGTCCTTATCTGCCGTCAACTTCTATGTTTCTATGTTTCTATGTGTAGTCAAATTCTGGGCAGAGCCAAATGCCATAGCAACCATTTTCTTGGTGTTGTATTTGAGAGATTTGGCATCAAACCACTGCAGAATTGCTCTCGAAGTTGGCTTGGAGGATGGGATCAGTTTGCACTAGAGAGGGACCAGATGTGAAAATCACCGTATCATCAGCATACATTTGGACATGAGATACAGAGCTGACAGAAAGGAGGTTATTTATGAATATTCTTAGTCATTAATTAGGGATGCAAGTGGAAATTGCAAACTGTGTTCAAGAATTCTATCAGTGACTATGCCAAGTGGAAGCTATCCATAAAAATTAGGAGCCGCAAATAAAAAACTATCTCGCTTAGGTAACTCACTCTAAACTTACAGAGGCCCAACAAGTCTTGGAGGGTAATGTTATATTGAGGAAGTGCAGAGAACCATTAACGTCCTTCATTTAGACAATGCCCCGGGTCTGGATGGCATTATGCCTAATTTGTATAATGCCTACTGTTGGAAATTGGCTCCCTTCTTGTCAGATACATACAATTACATTTACAGGGAAGGCACAAGTGTACAAAGACTCAT
This sequence comes from Neoceratodus forsteri, assembly GCA_016271365.2. Classification (NCBI taxonomy): domain Eukaryota; kingdom Metazoa; phylum Chordata; order Ceratodontiformes; family Ceratodontidae; genus Neoceratodus; species Neoceratodus forsteri. Next base: position 505,125,667 of record CM057455.1, read on the forward strand.
GGAAGCCATGTTATTTTATTCCTCTAACCAGATAAGGATCACTCCCAAGTTGAAAACTTCAGGCATATCTCATTCATTAATTTAGATTAAGACCGTATAATTTTAGCTAAGGTGTTAGCTGCATGTTCAGATAAGGTGTGGAGTGGTCTGGTGGGAGATGAGCTAATGGGATTTATGAGGAATAGAGTATCTAGCGACCATCTGAGAAAGCTAAGGCACCTTATTTCCATGTCCAGGGATCCCAGCACTCTTGCGTTGCTGATTTCCCTAGTTGTGGAGAAAGCCTTTGATTTGGTCATGTGAAACAATTTATTTGAGGTTTTAACATGTTATGAACATCCCCACCGGCTTGATTGACTGGATTAGATTGTTGCACCACCACCCCACTGCTAAGATTTATTGCAGCAGTGTGTTGTCTACCCCATTACAACTCACCAAAGGAACAAGACAGGGCTATTCAGGGCCACACAGGGCTAGCACACTAACCCAGTAAACAAAAACTAAATTCCCTATCCCTCATGTTATTTAATCTATACCTTGAATATCTGACCTGTGGGACACTGTCAACCTTTTTTGCATCACATTAGTTTATGGTAAAAACTCACATTTTAAGATAGCTTACCTTCTCTAAAATTAATTGATGTTGCTGGCTGTTTTATTTGCCTCCTTGCCTATTAGACCTGGAATGCATGGCAATGTATAGCTATACACAATCTTGTTTTGCTTCAGATCATTGAACTGCTCTTATTGCATACCTCCTCAACATCAAAAATACCTTCAAACAGTGCAGCTACTCATGATACCATAGTCTTCTCTATTCCCACCACATACTGAGTGGCTAGATTGTGTTGGGGGTGTTCCCAAGTCCAGCAAAGATGCAGTGGGAGTTGGTCAAGAAATGTAAACAAACATGTTTTGGTGTGGTAACACCAGTATGGTGGGCACTCAGTTTTTCACTTTTTAAATGAAAAACAGGATCTGAATCAAACTACCAGCTGGTTAAACAGTCTCCATAAAATGTGAGCAATCAAAAAATGTGTTTTTTAAACTAGGGACACTTTGAATCCTAAGGGGGTAGACAGTGTCCCTTTAAAGTAAAGCCACTTGGGTTTAAAGATTCGGCAGTATGAATTCAAGTTGTCCACTTTTGCGGATGATATTCTTTTCCATCTCACCTACCCACAAACATCCCTGCTCATTGTACTGGGGAGACATAGGAGCTGGAAGCAGGGGAGGCAGGGGGGTCATGCCCCCCACTTTCAAAAGTGAGGGGGCATTGCCCCCTCACTTTTATGAAACTCAGGATTTAAATAATTTTGTCCCGCTAATCCCCAGCAGCCTTAAATGATCCCACCACCTTTCCTGTAAATCACCTGCCTGTGGCTCTTTAAATTAACCACAAATGGTAGGCAGGAGGACCAGGTAAAAGATCACGGCTCGGATGCTCTTGTCTCATTCCAATTAAATTGGATCCACAGATGTTAGTGCTGTATTATGTGTGGCAGAGGATTGGATGGCTGGAAACTGTCAGCTGGAATGTAGCATAGTGTTGCCATGTGGATCATACCATCATGCTTACTGCACTGAGTAACATTGGACTTGATAGTTCTGCCATTAAATGGTTCACCAGCTACCTAACCAATAGGTTACAACAAGTCAAAGCCATAGGAGATCTATCCCCACAAAAATCCTTGTTACGAGGAGCCCCACAAGGCTCCATCCTGGGCCCTATCCTCTTTGCAATATACACCAATAATCTGGACTCTCAGCTGAGCACAGCAAATGTGCACTTATTCGCAGATGATACTGTACTCTATACCACAAATTCATCCTTGGATCTGGCCCATGAGTACTTACAGAAAGACTTTGTACCCTCCAATAAAACCTTCTCACTCATAAGCTCCTCCTCAATGCCAAAAAGACTAAAGCAATGATTCTCTCACCAAAGTCTACTTCCGGATGTCCACATATCACACAGATCCGAAAACTCTTAGATTAACCCCTTGAAGTAGTTGATATCTTTAAATACCTAGGGTTCTGCCTGGATAACAAGCTCAACTTTCTGTGCCACTTAAATGAAACCTTGAAGAAACTAAGGCAGTGATTAGGTTTATTCTATCACATTAAACACCTACTCACGTTAGAAGCCAGAAGGAGACTAGTACAAACTACATTCCTCCCTATACTGGACTACGCTGACTTCCTTTACAGTCATTGCCCATCAACGATGCTAAACAAACTGGACACCCTTTACCACCGGGTTTTAAGATTTATCTTAAATCTGCCCCGTAGTACACATCACTGTCATCTATACCAGGTCTTGGGATGGACCTCACTCTCAACTAGAAGAAAAAGGAATGCTCTCCTCTGGTTTTTTAGAGAATTATCTGATAACCAGGGACACTGGTTTACTGCATACGCGGTGACGCGGACGGAAAAGCGGAATTCTGATTGGCCCATGGAAAACGGCGCCAAAAACAGAAACAGCCTTTGTTCTCAGGAGCGCCGTGAATACAGTGCTATAAAATGTGAAGTAGCGTTGTTGTCTCCCGCTGCTCTGTGGACTGTTTGCCGACCCATTTCTGCTACACTGATCTGTTCCTGCTCAGAAGGCCCCTCTGAAACCCGGACATCCATTAAAAAAACAGAACAAGTAAGTTGGCTTTTCTGTTACTCTGCTGTGGCTAAGTTTTTTAAGAAAGTGCACTGTGGAGGGTCTGTTCTTCTGCAATGTATGGCTTTCCTGAAGCTCTGGGGCTGGAAGCAGTGGGAGGGTGGGGGACTGAATAGAAGACCGAAGAATACTTTATCTGCTCCCGTTTTTTTTTGTTTTGTTTTTTATTATTTTTTTGTTGCCCGATCTCATGGAGAAACTAGATAGTTATTAAGTAAGGTGGGGCCTGAATGTTGGATAATGATCTGCACTACTGGCTTGAAACTGAAAGGTTTTTATACATTTTATTAAGTGATCAATATAGTCCCGAAGCTTCATTATGTTTATATGAAATAATATTTTAAAAGAAAGTACACTGTTGAGTCTATACAGTCTCGGGGCACGTGGACACGAGACTGACTGAAGACTTTATCTGTTCCTATTTTTTATTTTATGCCCTTGTAAATTTGATGTGCAGCGATGTGTTGCCTTGTGCAGTTCCATGGGGAAGGGGAGGAGACCCGGAGTGATTAAAAAATTAATCTGCTCTCGAGTAATATTTTTTTTCCTTTTCTTCATTGCCCAATATGATAAACTGCGCCTGTGATGTGATCAAATGTCTACCCTTAATGTGAAAGAAAGACTAAAGTCTATCCATCATGGAGTGTTTGCATTGGAGCCTCCCAACTGGGTGCCCATACTACTTTCTACAGTCCCGAAGCTTGGTGGTGTACCCAGCACTTGATCTCTAAGTGATCTGCTCTTGTTTTATTTTTATAGTTGCCCTGAGAAAGTCCTTGTTTGCAGTCTGAGCTGGACAAATGTGTGTCCTAAATAGAAAGGAGGATTGTATTTATTGTTATTGTCTGGTGCTGGGTTGGGGAGAGTGGGCACGCTGGTGTGGTGGAGAGTAGGCACGCTGGGTTGGGGAGAGTGGGCACGCTGGTGTGGTGGAGAGTGGGCATGCTGGTGTGGTGGAGAGTGGGCACGCTGGGTTGGGGAGAGTGGGCACGCTGGTGTGGTGGAGAGTGGGCATGCTGGTGTGGTGGAGAGCGGGCACGCTGGGTTGGGGAGAGTGGGCATGCTGGTGTGGTGGAGAGTGGGCATGCTGGTGTGGTGGAGAGTGGGCACGCTGGGTTGGGGAGAGTGGGCACGCTGGTGTGGTGGAGAGTGGGCACGCTGGTGTGGTGGAGAATGGGCATGCTGTTGTGGTGGGAGATGGGCACGCTGGGTTGGGGAGAGTGGGCACGCTGGTGTAGTGGAGAGTGGGCACGCTGGTGTGTGGAGGAGTGGCATGCTGGTGTGGTGGAGTGGGCATGCTGGGTTGGGAGAGTGGGCACGCTGGTGTGGTGGAGAGTGGGCACGCTGGTGTGGTGGAGAGTGGGCATGCTGGGTTGGGGAGAGTGGGCATGCTGGTGTGGTGGAGAGTGGGCATGCTGGTGTGGTGGAGAGTGGGCATGCTGGGTTGGGGAGAGTGGGCATGCTGGTGTGGTGGAGAGTGGGCATGCTGGGTTGGGGAGAGTGGGCACGCTGGTGTGGTGGAGAGTGGGCATGCTGGTGTGGTGGAGAGTGGGCACGCTGGGTTGGGGAGAGTGGGCACGCTGGTGTGGTGGAGAGTGGGCATGCTTGGTTGGGGAGAGTGGGCATGCTGGTGTGGTGGAGAGTGGGCATGCTGGGTTGGGGAGAGTGGGCATGCTGGTGTGGTTGGGTGAGGAGAGTAGCCGTGCAGGTGGGGTGGGGTTGGGAGAGTGACCTTGCAGATGGCATAGGATGCGGGGTGTGAAGAGTGGCCGTGCTGGTGGGGTGGGGTGGGGAGAGTGGCCACGATGGTGTGGTGAGGTGGACAGAGTGGCCATGCTGGTCTGTCAGGTTGGGGAGAGTGGCAGTGCTGGTGTGTTGGGGTGCCATGCCAGTGTGTCGGTGTTGGGAGAGCAGCCGTGTTAGTCCATTGGGATGAGGAGTGGCCATGCTTGTGTGGGACTGACGACCATTCATGTTGGTGAGGTGGGGGGATCGGATGGCCATCCATGCTGTCCTGTGGTGTGGAAGGACTGGTCATGTTTTCTTGGGTGAGGTGAGGGAACTATCCATGTGGGTGTGGTAGGCTGACAGTAATTCCTGGGACTGTCCATTAAAATAGGGGTTCTCTGTGTTGGAGATGTGGTTTATGAGTTGCCAGGCTTGCTTGGGTAAGGCGGCCTGGCAGTGTTTCACAAAGGGCTGTATATTAACACAGGGTCAGCCTTTGTTGTGGCTGCAGGCAGGGAAGCTAAACATATTTGACTGGGAGGGATAGGAGGAGCTGGCAGTGTTGCAGCAAGGTTCGTCTGTACTGCACTTCAGGGGTCTAAATCAGATTTTACAACCTCTAGCCAGCAAGGCTAGTCACTGACTGAGAAAGTCGCCAACCCCACAGACTTTTCCTCTGGTCCAGCTATTGTACTTATGTTTGCTTTCTCCAACACAAGCCTGCAGGGCAAGTTAAAGGAGCATTTTACTAGCCCAATACAAAATCTGCCGGCATTTGGCTAGTGAGCCACTGCCAATGTTTACCTCTGTGCTAGGAAGGGACACTCACTGTTATATTCAGGAAGCTGGCCTTGTGAACTGGGATAAAAGTGCTTTAAAGGACACTGTCAACTCTGGTATCTTTTATGGTGTGGGCAATGAGTGTGCCTCAAGCAGGAACTAGCGATATAAAATCCATAAACAGTACCAGATTTCTACATTAGTGCAAGATTAGAGACTCATTATGTAAAAAATATATTTCAGGAACCGAACGAAATGTCAAGCCCTCGTCCACGAGCTGGAATGATACTGGCAGCACGATGCCACCAGCATCAGTTGGACAGAGGGCAACTAAGGAGGGTGTGCAGAGGGATGTGCTGCTCACCGTACATTGCTGTAGCATCGACTTGCAGGCAGGGGATTAAGTGGTGGTGATGTCGGTGCCACGGGGGTGGTCACTGGCCACAAATGAAGGGTCGGGTGGCACAGTGACTTGTGCAGTGGACAGAGCAGTGTTGTGGGGGGTTCACTGCTAGGAATGAGTCAGGGCACTGTGTGTGTGTGTGTGTGTGTGTGTGTGTGTGTGTGTGTGGCTGTCTCAGTACCAGGACTTGGAATGGGGCACTGGGGTGTGTATGTGGAGGGGATGGCAGCCTGTTGCCGGGACTGGGCAGGGTTTTTTTGTGTGCACAGCTCATATGGCATTTGTGGCAGGGTCCCCGCTGCATTCGGTGCTCTCCTACAGCCCCCTGTACACAGCACTATGTGTACCATTGTGAATGGTGTGTAGTGTGGGCATGCCCCTCTTCCCCAGACCACCCTAGTGCATAGCTGGCTGTGCAGATGGGGAATTGGAGTACACACCTGGCAAGAGCACATTTGGTGAATGCCACCAGGGATCCACAAGACCCCAGATGTGTGGCATTTGTGGGTATGTATGCCTACTCACCCAGTTTACGCTGCAGGATGGCATAGTGCATAGGGTCCATAATAAGTATCTTGCGCTACTGTGCAAATCTGGTACCATTTATGCATTTTAAATTGCTAGTGCCTTCTCTAGACACACTCAATGCATACACCATAAAAAGACTCAAAAGCTGATGGTGTCTCTTTAAAAAGCACAGTACCACTGCTGCACATGACAATAATTTATCATTTTTTTTCAAATTGCCTTTGTTCATCTTTTACATTGTATAAGTAAGGTATAGAATAAAAATCATTTTTTTCTGTATTATTTTAATTTTGGGCTGATGCCCGTATGCTGAAGGATCATTGTCCTGTTCTCCCTGCTGTTCCTAGCTACAACTGCTTGCATAAGAATTGATCACATAATATGTTGTGTAAGCCAAGCTCAAGTCAAGTACTTAGATATTTTTGTTTTAGGAACATTTGTATGCAGTGTAATGTTGGTGGGGGTGTTACTGCCCATCTGTCAGGGCTGGCTGTGTGTCTGGGGTAGGGGTTGCTGGCTGTGTGTCTGGGGTGATGGAGTAGCTGGCTGTGTGTGTTTTGGGTGGTGGGTTTGCTGGCCATGGGGTTTAGGAGTGGGGTTGCTGGCAGTGTGTTTGGGGATGGGGATGTTGCTGGCCATTTTGGTGGGGCAGGGATGACAATGAGTTCTTAAAGGAGAATTACTGGCAGAGGTGAAGCTCAGCCGCTGTACTCGATCGTGGCTTTACTCACTGGTCCCCTGCAGGCATTATATTAATAATCATCTTTGTACCTGATCACACAAACTGGTAAATCCTCCTGGCATTTTAATTTTGCACTTGTGAACATCCCACGGTCTCGCTTTATGAACTGTTGATGCTGCCTTGCCCCTGACTCAATAGTGCCCTTATGCATGGAGATTGAAGTTGATATCTCCAGTGCCCTTTATAAATCCCATGGTGTGCTCAGTGCACTACTGCCCTGCCTATAGAGGAAGAGGCATGGACAGCATCATCAGCTTGCAGTGTTATGAGCAAGAGCATGTCATGTTCAAAGGCACCATAATTAAAATGCCAGGCCCACTGGGGATGTACCACTTTGTACTAGTGAGCAGGCACAAAGATGAATTTATTTATGTTGACTGTAGGGGAGGTAGGAGAGATGAAACCCCAATCTGTACCATGTTCATGGCTTCACCTCTGCCAGTAGAACTCCTTTCATGAGTTTGAGCTCCGACATGAAAACTAAGAGGCTCCATTTGCATGAAGACCAAGTCAGAAAGTACCCAATTTACTGTGGGTGTAATTCTGGATTGGTTTATTACTTGGAAAAGATTGTATAGCTCTCTGTTAGCATCCTCATTAATCACATGTGGATTTATTTAATTGGATGCACTTTGTTTACAAATAAACCGATTCAGGCAGCTAAATTTCAGATAGGGACTGAACCGATGGAGTCCACCTTGACGTCTGGTGGTTCAGCAATTCCGTCTGAGCTCTGACAAGCAAGCTTGGGTACATGGCATTGGGTGAGTACTGTGATTCCACTGCAGTCGTCACACCTGAGGAGTGTGGGCTTCAGTGCTGCACTGCATGCTGTCACATCTGAAGGATGAGGGCTTCAGTGCTGCGCCTCCTGCTGTCACACCTGAGGGGTGGGGGTTTCAGTGCTGCATCACTTGCTGTCACACCTGAGGGGTGGGGGCTTCAGTGTTGCACTGCCTGCCATCACACCTGAGGGATGGGAACTTCAGTGTTGCACAGCCTGCCATCACAACTGAGGGGTGGGGGCTGCAGTGATGCAGCTACTGCCATCACACCTAAGGGATAGGGAATGTAGTATTGCTACCATCACACCTGAGGGATGGGGAACGTAGTACTGCTGCCATCACACCTGAGGGATGGGGAATGTAGTACTGCTGCCATCACACCTGAGGGATGGGGAATGTAGTACTGCTGCATCACACCTGAGGGATGGGGAATGTAGTACTGCTGCCATCACACCTGAGGGATGGGGGTCGCAGTGCTGCTGCTTCTATCGCACCGGTGGGAGGGGGGCCATAGTGCTGTTACTGCTGCCTTCACACCTGAGGTGATAGGGGCCGCACTGTTGTTGCTACTGCAATTGCACCTGAGGGATGGGGACCACAGTGTTACTTCCATCACACCTTGGGGATGGGGGCCGTAGTGCTGCTGCTGCCTTCACATCTTGTACCTAAAACAACTTTTAATTGCTACAAGGATGGATGGATGTACAGTAGTGGAGGTCAAAATTGCTAAAATGCATGTTCACAGAGTTAAAAATTGTTAAATAAAGTACACAAAGCCAAACACTGTTAAAAACGGATTTTGGCTTAGGAGACACTGGTGACAATACCAGTTTTTACAATGTGCAAAATGGAATTTGCCCTTTCTCAATCCCGGTAAACCAGTGTCCCTGCGTGATAACCTCCCTGCATACATCTTGAACATCTTCAAATGGGCTAAAGGGTCCTATGGCCTAAGATGCTTCTCCTTAATCTGCTTCCAGATTCCTAGAGTGAAAACTACCCTTGGCTCAGCAGCAATCAACTTCTTACTTCCATCACTTTGGAACATTATGCAAGACTCATTAAAATTATCCTCACTTCCAAGCATTTTCACATTCAAAGCTCTATTAACAGATTATCTGAAGGAATCATGCAACTGTTTCAGATGCCGATGACCCCTAAGCCCTGGGTGCCACTCTCAAATCCTACACCTAAGTATCTCATCCACCCCACATTCCTAACAACAGAAACCTAGGACCTACAAGCCTAGTTCCCTTAATCCAAGATGACCCTGCCTATTCTCTACCTTTTACCTATTCTGGCCTCCCTTTTGGCTGCCTACTCTTTCACCCCAGTTTCTACCCTATTCCTTAATACCTCCTTATTTTTTATCATTTAGGTATGAGCTCTTACTTAGCGGAGACTATATGGGATTGTTGTCTCTTCTCATTTCAGTAAAGCTTATCATTATGTACCTTTGCATGTTAATTATGTTGACCGGTATGTATAGGCCCATATTGACCGACACCTTCACAATGTTTTTTCTTTTTTTTTTTTTTTTTGCACCGTTGTCCACCGTAATTGTAGTCTTATGAAGTGTACTGTATTGTATTAATGCCCAGGACCTCCTTGAAAATGAGCTTTGCTCAATGGTGTTTATGCCTGGTTAAATAAAGTGATAGATTGATTGATGTGTGAAAGGAGAGACTCTCCCTCGTGACTCTCCGGGTCTGGCTTTCTTCTCTGCTCTCTGGTCTCTGCCTGCAGCCTGTTTTTTTTTTTTTTTTGGTTAAAAAAAAGTTTGTTGCCCGTTTTGCAGACTGCTGTGCTGGGATGTGCTTTGAGAATGGGGGTGACTGCAGCGTGTACCCACAGCAATGGCCTTTGGCCTGAGCACGCCTTGAACGCTGGACTATTGAACGAGCCTGAATGCCAGGCCTAGAAACAAAGATGAGACTGCAAGTTCAAGTCTAACAAGTTTTATATTTGCAGCCAGAATGACATGATCTGATGATGTCTCTGGTCCATCACTGGAATTCACTTGGATTCTTACAGATCTGTGTAGAACCACGTAGGGTACAAAAAGAGTAGAATGGAACAGCATTTATCTGTATACTGCACCTTTTAGAGCTCAAGTAACAAAACGGTATTTTACAAAGCAGGGTGTTAGATATTTGGAGAGCAGTGCTTCCTGCAAGCAAGTTTAACAAAACGTTATCCATACCATAGCAATCAACGCTTGCATTAAAACTCAATTTACTGATAGCGAGAATGCTGGTCAGGATGCTGGGGCAACTTCTTGGTCATCGTGATTACTGTCATCATGAGACTGTTTACTTGTATCTAGACAACTAACAGAGGTGAGCAGAAGGAATCTTGGTTAGCCTCTCTCTCAAACCTTAGGTCCTCTGGCAGATCAATGCATACTATTTATACTACTTTACAGTGATAAAACTTAACATGAACCCAAGTACTGGTACAGAACTTGAATCCATAGCTTTCTGCACCAGAGGCAAGAGAATGCCACCTTTTGGGCCACACTTATGCCATCACAATTAACAATATCTGTTAAAGCTCAAAAGAATGCTCTGAAAGGAGGTGAAGGAAACATAGAATATATTCAAGTTCAACCTTTAAGATGCGATCTGTGTCCTTATTTTAAAAATGTACCAAGCACTTTCCCATACCTGAAGATCCTTGAAGCATAATATTCTATTTAAATGTAATATAATATGGAATTGCAGGTCTTAAGGTCGGTTATCAAAAGGTAAACTCAAATCAGTCAGGGGGATGAAGTCAAGTGGCAGTGGTACTAACTTTGCTTGCTGGTTTATTGATGTACTCTCTCATCGGACTCTTCTTGCCAAATGTCAGTCTGACTTCACTGCACCCCAGTTTAAGCATATGCATCACCCTCCTACTTATGCTGTGTTTAACCCTCCTCAGTGCTGTCCTTTACCACAACTGTGAACACCAGCATAGACACATTTTGAATACCCATTATTCAAAAGGGTCCCATGGAGGACTGTTACAGCAGGCTGATGGTTCCACTAAAAATAGTATTTATAGGCAGCAGCTTAGTACAATATAATTATAGTAGATGCACATTTACAGGACTCATATTTAAGGGAAAAGGTGCCAGGGACAGCACTATGGGACTTGGACTAGGCAGTTGCAACACCAAGGATTTGGGGACAGATGCAGATGCAGAGGGTGTGGAGTTGGGCACACACATGACATGTTTAAAGGTGTTGACGCTGCAGCTAGTAGCTTCTTTGGGACTGGGAGGGAGGTTATTCCAAGTAATATGTACTGTGAAAGATTTTTATATAAAAGCTGCTGATCCGGGGACCGCAAGGGCCTAGCGTCCCTCAAGCCTCCAGCCTTTATATAGAAATCTTTCACAGTACATTACACAAATGCCTATACGGTGGGTTGTTGATGGCATTGGTAAGGCAGTTGCCTACTTCAGTTGTGACTGCAGACTTTAAGGTCAGCCAGAGTCTCCCACACTCTTGACTCAAGGAAAACAAATTTCCTTGAAGTCAAGGGTAGGGAAGATGTGACAAAAATTTGTTTTATCTTTAAAAAAAAAAAACTTACCAAAGAGCACCTAAAACCACAGACCTTCTGTGGACCTAGTGGCCCCCAGATCCCTGACTTTTTACAAGAATTTTTCATGGCTACCCCCTCACCCCTGGACCTTGCCCCCCCCCAATTTTAGAAAGGCTCCAGCCCGGGGGAGATTGTCCACTTTAACTAAGTCTCTTCCCATAAGTTAAATATTGAAAAAAACAGAAGTTCTCCCATTAGATAGTGAAGTGAGGCAGGCCAACATTGTTACCCTAGGACTTACCTGGGCACTCAAAAAACTAAAATATTTAGGAATCATGGTGTCTTGGGACCCAAAAACTATGAAAGCTGACAGTGTGGATACCTTACTTACCTGTATCTTGCAAGATCAGCAGAGATGAGAAAAGTTATCGTTCTCCTTGTGGGATAATATTAATATTATCAAAATGAATATTCTTTACTGTATCCTATATCCCATGGGCAGACTATATATGCTTCTTTCCCTGGTGTAGTTTAAGAGGCTCCATGGATTACTTACTATGTTTCTGGGGGAGGTGGAAGGTTGCTAGACAATCATATGTAAGCCTGCTTTGGGAACTTATGATAGGGCTCTTTAAATTCTCTGTCTGGTGCTGTTGTCCCACCTGCGGGCAGGTGGAGCCTTGGGTTTGTAGCTTAAAAGGAGAAGTTATGGCACCAAAAGGGGGGGGGGGGACCAGGAGCCAGTATTGGGATCAAAGATGGCTCCTGGTCAAGAAGTGTAGCAGTTCAGCCACAGGACTGAAGTTCGGGGGCCAAGGTGGGGTGATTGCCACCCTGGTCCACCACCCTGCATTATGTCAGTTTTTCAGTGAGTGAAGTAGTGGTTGGGGAGTGCTGGGGGCCACTCCATGGGGGTTGGGATCTTTGATCTGTATAGGAGTTGGGCCCTGTTGGAGTAGGATTTATCCTGCCCCGTGCACCAGGGTAGGCCTGCAGAGGTGTCCCTGTGTGTGCGTGTGTTCTGCGGATTTTCATTGGTGGGACGCACAGTGATGGTAAGAGCCTGTGGCATGGAGGGCAGTGGTGGCAGCCTGCCCTTGTTTCCCCAAGTTTCAACCTGCTGGTAGCATTTCCTTGAGTGAGAGAAGTGACCAGGCCCCTAGTTTTGTTCATCCCGTGCTGCAGTATCCACAGAAGTGCGTAGCAGGAGGGTGTGTGGAGTGCTGTGCCATGGGATTGGCCATCCCCCAAGGAGCTGGGACTATGGATACTCACAGGCCTGGTTGGAAGAGCCCCTTGCACATTCGAGCAGACAGAGAGTTCGAGAGGGAGACTGGCGTGAGACCACAATGTATTCGAAGGCCTTGCTGTCTTGTAGGGTGAGCAAGTGCTGCTCTCACCATCAGCTGGGAGTCTCAGCTCTCTGAAAGTCAAATACTGTGCCATGGAGATCCTGTGGTTTACACTGTAAGAGGGGCTCTGTGCCCTGAACGTCAAAACTGGCTGCCTCCCCATCCTGAATTTTTACCCACCGCTCCATGGAGTGTGCTTACTCTATTAATTAAATCAGTTTAATTTCTCCTTTTAATCCTGCCTTGACAATGGACTTTGTTTTAACTGCATTAACCAACTGTCCCCACAGCACTCACTGGAGTACCACCCAGTTGCCCCACGCCACCCAATGCAGAGGACTGGAAATGGAGGAACTTGCTGCACCCCCTTGCCATCTTGGCCGCTTGTCTGGAATCCAGGTGTGAGCTGCTATTTCTGGATGTTGTTGTCCATGCTGTACAGTGCCCCCTTCCCTCTTGTACCATCTGGCATACCCCTAGACACAGGAAGAGGGGGCTTACACATATACTGACTTGTCTGCCCCAAAACAAGTTCGAGGATTAAATCTTCCCCACTTCTGCTTGTATTATTTGGCCCTACGTGGCCCTAAATATTTAAGGTGGGTGTTATTCCTGCAATAATAGTATAGCCTAGAGGTTAGAGTAACAAGCTGTGAATGAGCTTAGTTGATGCAGCAGACCTGGGTTTTATTCCCGCAACCTCCACTTGCATACTGTGTGACTCTGAGCAAGTCATTTAAACTCTACAGTGCTCCTGGGTCATCACTGAAAACAGGCATGTATGTCTAGTGGGCCTTATCTGGTTTCTAAATAAAAAAAAAAAAGACCTGGAACAACAGCTCTGCATGCCACATTGGTTGCATATTGAAAAGGTACTAGCAGCAAAGGCGGGGATACAGCTTAATGTATTCCGGGTTATTCCACTTAAAGCACTTTCAAAACCCATGTATTTTACTCCCATCCACTCCTCTGTATGTGCCCATCAGCAGCTATGCTGGTTTTAAAAAATCAGTTTGACTAAAGACTGTGCCTAGCTGTCCACTGGAAATCTTAATACTAAATTAGGGGGGACCCATTTGCTAAGTTCTGGACCACCCTAACCTTTCCATCTGTTGAACACCTCATGCTAGGTGGTCAACTTATCCCCTTCACCACATTACAAAGGACACATGGCGTGGAGAATTCCAAGTGCTTTCAAATCCTTCAGGTATACACATGCAATAATCAAATACTTGGGTCCTACACCTTGCATACAGAAAGGGGGAATAAGATTATGAGACTACTGGTGGTAGCTAGTCAGCCTCACACCATATCTAATATACAATATATTTCAAGCTACATGGGATAAACCTGAATAGAGTAGATGGTACTTGTACATATTGGAATCAAGCTCTTACTATAGATTACATACCAGAGAAGTGGGAGAAAATATGGCAAGACTTATATCAAGTTTGATAAATACAGACATATACAATTTAAAATATTACAAAATGTATACTTTATTCTCACAAAACTCCTTAAAATGGTCAAAAAAGAAAGTGATACATATTCTAGGTGACAAAGGGCCATGGGGGACCTATTGCATGTACTATGGTCCAGTGACAAGGCTCAGCTGTTATGGGAGGCCATTTAAAGGAGCCTGGATCCATTACTGGGGTTAGAGGATGCCTTCATACTCATAATTTGCATTGTGGGGGACTATGAGGGCAGGCTCATGGGTCAACGGAAAAGATATAGTGCACTCATTGCCATGATGGCCAAATAAATTATTCTGAGGCACCAGTTAGATACTGGCTCCCCACTAAAATAAGAGTGGCACCAAGAGAAACAAATGACCCTCTAAGCTGAAAAAATAATAGCCAGTGAGAATAACAGGCACAAAACATTTGCTTGAAGATGGGACTTCCTGTATACCTTCCTATCACTGATGGAATAACTGGCTCGGAGAAACTGATAAAGGAATATGACATTGAAGGGGGTTGCTCAGTCTGGAAAGAGCTTGGTGTAATATTCTTTGGCTATCTTTACAACATATGCGTTATCTTACCCAGCTTACTGATCTTCTCAATCTGTTGTGCTGTACATAGCTGGGTATGGTGTTTTGTGATTCTTTGTATGAAGTCTTGTTTGTGGTGTTTTTATAAAGACAAAAATAATAGAGTACACTGAATTTAGAAAAAAGGAAAAAGGGATTTCATCAATTGTAAAATGGAGGGAGTCGTCTACCTACTAAAATGTCTGTGCAATAAAACATATATCAGAATGACCAGCAGACAGTTAAAGTCTAGAATGTGTGAAAATAAAAGTAATATTAGGTGGCAGGACATGACTTCACTTTTGGATAGATATTTCAAAGCGGCACAGCATCAGTTATCTACTCCTAGGTTTTTTGGCATAGAAATGGTGGTACCAGATAGAAGAGAAGGAGATTATGAAAGGAAACTCCTCACAAGCGAAGTCTACTATATTGCTAGGTTCTAGTACACAGATGTGAAATATGGCCTTAATGATTCGATTGATTTGCTTCCAGTATCTATGAAGTTAAAAATAAAGGAAATAGATATGTGTCCTTTGGAACCACTTTTTTCCTGGCCACTTTCGTCAATTTTCACGGTTCAGCTATTTACAAATTCTTTCCTCTTTTGTTTAATTACAGTTCCGTTTTCCTTCTCCTATGCATTTTTTTTCTCTCCTGTATTTTTGGATTTATATTTCAGTCCCCCCCATATATACCACTGACCCGAGATGGTGGACCTAGTTTTCCCCAGGTTCCAGTCCAGTTTGGATCTACTAGGCCATCTACTTTATTTATTTTATTATACTGAGTCTTTTGCGAAGAAAAGATGTATTATTGAAGAGATGCTTTGTACACTGACTATATTGAGACACACTTCCCATTGAAGCTGGACACCTAGTTGCTTTTTCTATAAGCAACACTAGGTGATGCTATGTAGTGGGTTGGGGTTGACCCTGAGCACGCTCATGCTCGAATGCATGTCACCCGATGTCTGATGCTACTGGTCATGTCTGACTCCAGCAGACTACACTATAAGTAGTGGACCTGCATTGACGTTCACTGCTGTCTGAGCAGAACACATGGGAGCTACACAAGTGACTGTAGGTCTCTGGAAAGCATAACTTTCTTAGCCAAGCACTTGTATTTCCATAGTGTTTTTACTCCATGGATATGGCAAGAGCGGCTGTTCAGCCCTGTCCCACATCCTCCTAACTGGCATCTGCTGCTCCTGGGACTTACTTTCTAGGAGAATCCTCCCACAGCTTACCTCCCATGGTGGGGCCAGAGAAGGAAGGGCCATCATTCCCCCAATTCTGAAGTCCAGGTAGGACCAGGTAGCCTGGTTTGCAGCACGGGTCAGAGGTGTGTGGCAGGGCTTCATTAAGGCCCCACCATTCCTTTTCCATTTTCTCCCTTCTTCCGATGCTGCAGCAACATGGAGGATGCATTCCCATGGAGATGCACATGTGCTGCAAAACCACGGCCCCTTCCACCCACCCTGACCTACTGTAAGTCTGCCTCCCAACTGTCAGTCAAGAGCTAAGACAACACACCACCCTGATCTGGAAGAGGAGAGCAACCAGGCAGCCGCTCAGTCCTCACCCAGCTCTCTCCCCCACCAACTCCCAGCAACCCAAGCTCATTCCCGAACTCAGGTTGCCGGCATGGTGAGAGGTAAGGCACCACAGCGCCTCAGCCCACTATGCAAGCCAACAGGGTCAGTTAGCCAAGCACTTTTAAGGGCAGATGCCTGGAGGAAAATCTGAGCAAATTAAGTAAAATATGTGTCATTGTTTTTACTGAACTAGGCTGAATTCTTACTGGCAACAAAACAGTTTAGTCAGTTGAAATCACTCTGATAGTCTGTAATGCAAATGTGGGTGCAGAAATGCTACACTGAAAGCATTTAGCATGATGCTTGCCTGCGGAACACATGCTAATATGAAGGACTGTTTAAAGAGTCTTTTGAAGTAAGTGAAACTTGCCTGTTTTTATTACATATGACAATAGGAGTGCTATAAGATTCAACATGATGACTTTTATTATCACTAGTTTCATATACTGAATGGTAAAGATTTCTGCATGTAAATAGAGTGATCAAAAGAGACTCAAATAAGATAGAATTGTTTCTTTTATAAAGTTATGAACGGTCACCTTCTGGCTACACCTTGGCATAGCAGATTAATTATATGCTTATAATTATGTTGTAAGTTTTTAAAAATGTTTTGCTATTACAAATATATTATGTGGTAAAACATGTGTAACTGTGTACCCTTCATATGAAACATTTTAGAACTGAAGGCCTGGTATAAACCCTTCACAGAAAACTAAAAATGAACTGATGGCTCTGGTGTAAGTGCAGGGTTCATTATATGTTGCTCAGTTTATTTATTTATGATTTTTTGTTGACCAGGTAAGTGCACTAGACACATTCTGCCTATTTCTAGGCACGACCCGGGGGAGGGTGATATAGATGATGCCAACTGACCTTGTACTAGATTAACCTGTTGGTGGTATTTTAGTGAATGAGGAGAAATTTGGCCAGGGCACTGGGGAAATTCCCCTACTCTCCAGTAGGGGAACCCTTGGCTGTCTGTGACAGGACGGCCAGTCCAGAGGAGACATTGGAGACGATGGATATGGAGGAGACAGGGGAGCAGTTCTCCTCCCCTGTTATTACTATGCAAGAGGCTGTAGATGCGGCTTTGGTAGCTGCAGATTTTTCAGAAGAGGAAAATGCAGATGAAATCTTCCTATCATCAGAAGAATTGAGAGAGGAAATTGTTGAGTACTGAACTATCAGAGTCTGGTGTTTCGCAAGGATGGCTGACGGATCACTAATCATGTTTACTGGCCGAGAGAGAGCAACATCTGAGGAAAGCCCGTTAGCTAGGGCTAGAACTGGCAGCTTTGACAGAGTGTGAACCACCTGTCAAGTTAGAGGAAAATTCTGTTAAGGCTGCGATGAGTCAGCAGGGAGCTGATTCTCAGTCCTCTCAAATAGCTGATGCCCAGTCTTCCAAGCCAGCTGGTGTAACGATGTCAGCGGAAGAACTGACAGCGATGCTAATGCTTGTAAAAGTAACAGAAAGGCTGGCAGTTTAGACAGCGGTAACTCTGTGTGCCAACAGCCTGCATCCACAGTACAAGAGAACATGGCAAAAGTCAACAAACATAGGCTTGGTACAGGATGCCAGTCTCAGGTGGTGTCTAGTGAGATTACTGCGTCTATTAAAGAAATGATGACTCACCAGGACAAAGGAGAACTTTGCTTATTACCTAAGAACCAAACTATTCAAGGCTGGAGTAAAATGACACAAAAAAAGGACGTGGACACTAGGCCTCATCCTGAAGCCCTGAGAAACAGGGAGATCGGGGTCAAAACTAGTCGCCCATTCACGCGCTGGAAGACGCGGGATGGACAAAATCTACAGATGGACATTGGACACTAGACCCACAGGATTCCTCCTTTGTGCAAATGCTGGCAAATTCTGTTCCAGTTGTGGCCACCACCCCTGAAGCAAGTACATGCTCCAACACACCCCGGGGTAACTCTGACTTTGTTGCTAATAATTTTAACATTAATGTTGTGGTTATTGAACAGAATTCTGAGGTTAACACCTCTAGTAATGCTACAGTTATTGAGAATAATGATTGTAATGTTAATACTGATGTAGAGGGCCCTGTAAGGATAGGCCCCCGATTGAAACCCTGCAGGATTCTACGGAGTGGGTTAGATTAGGTGCCATGTTCAAAATGTCAGACTTGTTTCAGAATAGGGGTGAATCTGCCTTTAGACACAATGCAATAAGGCTTTTTTAGAAAGGAGGCCTAGAGGCGCCGCCAGACAGGGTTCATATTGCAAAGAATTTATTAAAGGGGTCCATGAAATTTTTCTCCTTGGAGATCTTTGCTCTAATCAGTATTGGACATGCCAATTATGAATATTAGTTTTAAAAATGTATCGAGCTTAGATAGTTTTTGGGCCCAATACAATGTATTGAAAAATAATCCTGTCTGGGTGCCCTTTCAGGCAATACTTTTGACTAAGCCCCTAGTCAAAAATATCATGATTATGTTTAAGAATTAGGGGGTTAACATAGAAGACATCCTTTTTTGGCTAAGGCAACATTGTGAGATCCTAGGCAAGCCCACTCCCACCTTCGATAGTGAACAAATCTGGGATGGAGGATGGAGAGTGCGAGTGAAACTCTATTCCACCAACTCAGGGCCAGTCCACCTACCCAGTACTTTCTTTCTGGGGAGAGACAGGGGATCAATATTTTATGCTGGCCAGCCACAATCTTGTTTTAAATGTTGCTCTCGGGCCCACCTCAGCTCTGCATGCAACACAGCCAGGTGCAGTCACTGTTCAGAGATTGGACATAATTCCGCCAAGTGTTTGAATTTGTTCAAATGCAATTTATGTGAATGCACTGGACATGCCTATGAACGATGTCCGTGGGCCTTCCACGATAGGAAAGACTGTCCATCACATGAGGGGATTATAAATATGGCTCAGCAACAACAAGCCAACTGTAGAACAAGAACCCTTAGGTTCACAGGCATCTGACTCTCAACAAGTTGAGGTTAATATTTTGGCTGGAAATCTCGATCCAGATACCCCTCTCATAGAAGAGATAGAGAGACAACCTACAGATATGCCACCCCACCTCCCACCCCGCCTATGGAGAAGCACTTCAAAACAATACCCCAGAAGAAATGCTCCAGGCTTGGGAAAACTGTTTCCAAGAAGTTAGGAGGCACTGATACAAAGCAGGACCCTCCTCCGAAGTCTTGGAAATCAGGTAACAAATATGCAGCCCTCACTTCTGAAGGCACAGATAAGGAATCAGAGGAGGAAGGCATGGACACTTTCTCCATTATGTCTACCACAGATATGGAAGAAGGGGGTGGAGAAGACATAGAAACATAGAAACATAGAAGTTGACGGCAGATAAGGACCGCAAGGCCCATCCAGTCTGCCCATTTCTTTTTCTACCTTATAAATGTGTCATTGGCCTATCTATTCATAGTCATTTGTATTGCTCCCTTATGCCTATCCCATGCCTGTTTGAAGCCCTGCACTGTATTCATAGCCACCACGTCTTGTGGTAAGCCATTCCATGCATCCACCACCCTTTCTGTGAAAAAGAATTTCCTCACATTCCCCCTTAATCGGCCTCCCTCTAATCTCATGCTGTGTCCTCTTGCCCTGCTATTTTTCTTATATTTAAACATGTTAGACTCTTTTCACTTTGTTTATGCCTCTTAAGGTGTTTGAATGCCTCAATCATATCACCTCTCTCCTCCTTTGCTCAAGGGATACATATTGAGCTCCTTTACTCTGTCCTCATATGTCTTCTGATGCAGTCCCTGCACCATTTTGGTTGCCTTCTGGACTGCCTCAATTTGGTTAATGTCCTTGTGAAGGTGTGGCCTTCAATACTGCACGCAGTACTCCAGATGGGGCCTAACCAGTGTCTTGTACAGAGGGATTATTACCTCCCTCTTACGACTTGTGATACCCCTACTAATACACCCTAACATCCCCTAGCCTTACCTACTGCTTTAGAGGTCTACTTGGATGATTTTAGGTCATCAGTGATGATGATGCCCAAGTCTCTTTCTTCCTTTGTGACTGCTAGCAACTCCCCTCCCAGCCTATAGGTGGCTTCAGGGTTTCTCTTCCCTATGTGCATGATTTTGCACTTCTTTGCATTAAATCCCAGTTGCCACTCTTCTGACCATTCTGCTAGTTTATCCAGATCTCTTCTCATTCTGCCCACCCCATCTGGATCATCTACTCTGTTGCAGATCTTGGTGTCATCTGCAAACAGACAAGCCTTACCCTCTAGTCCATCTGCAAGGTCACTAATGAAGATGTTGAAGAGGACTGGTCCCAGGACTGATCCCTGAGGTACCCACTTGTGACTTGCATTTCTTCTGACTGTATACCATATACCACCACTCTCTGTTTTCTGCCCGTCAACCAGTTTGCCACCCAGTTGACCAACTTCTGACCCACCGAGCCTACCCAGCTTATTTATCAATCTTCTATATGGAACAGTGTCAAAAGCTTTCGAAGTCAAGGTAGACGACATCAACTGCTCCCCTTGGTCCACCACTCTGGTTACCCAGTCAAAGAAATCTATGAGATTAGTTTGACAGGACCTTCCTTTGTAAACCCATGCTGTCTTGGATCCTGTGCCCCTATGGATTCCAGGTGTTGCACTATCCTTTCCTTAAGGAGTGCCTCCATAATCTTGCCCACTACTGAGGTAAGACTGACTGGTCTGTAGTTCCCTGCCTCCTCCTGCTACCACTCTTGTGGAGCGGGATCACAATGAGCCTTCTCCAGTCTTCTGGGACCTCTCCTGTGCTCAGAGACTCACTTAAACAATTCTGCTAATAGCTCTGCTGGTTCCTCCTTTAGCTCCTTAAGTACCCCTGGGATGTATGCCATCAGGTCCCATTGCCTTATCCACCCTGGAGCTTAGCAAGCTCTTGTAGGACCTCTTCTTTGTGAAGGGAGTAGTGCTCACCTCCCTCCCCTGTGTCCATGATGCTGAGCTGTGGGCCCTGCCCTACCTTCTCTTCAGTAAATACTGAGCAAAAGTATCTGTTGGGATAGATGCCTTTACAGGGTCCTCCTCCTCACATGCTCCCTTTCTCCATTAAGCTTAGCTAGTACCCCTCTGGACTTTCTCCTTTCACTAATGTATCTATAGAAAGTCTTGTCACCTTCTTTTACTGTTCGTGCTAGTGTTTCCTCAGTTTGGGACTTTGCCTGCCTTACTGCCTTACCTGCTTCCCTTAGGGCAGTTTGGTATGCCTCCCTATCTTCATCCCGCTGTGTTCTCTTATATTTCCTGAAGGCCAGCCTTTTGGCTCTGACCTTTTCTGCTACTGTATTTGAGAACCAAAGTGGTTTCCTTCTTCTTTTGCACTTCCTTTTCTGTCTAACACAATGGGATGTTGCTTCAAGTATTGCATCCTAATGCTTGCCCACTTTGCCTGTACCCCTCACCTGTGTTTCTTTTGCCAGGGCTAGCTTAACTCTGTTGGCATCTCATCAATGTCAGCTCCTCTGAAGTCCCATATTTTTGCCTTGGAATGGGATGATTTAGATGTAGTAGCCAAATTAACCATACCATGTGATGGTCACTGGCCCCAGGTGACCTTCTACCTGGAGATCTGTGATCCCTTCTTTGTTAGTCAGTACTAGATCTAGGATAGCCCTGTCTCTTGTGGGTTGCTGTACCAGTTGTTTGAGGCCCTCCCCCTGCAGGGAATCCACTATGAGTCTAGTTCTGGCAGATGTTCCTGCTGGTATTGACCAATCTGTATCCGGCATGTTGAAGTCTCCCATTATCAGAACCTCCCCTTTAGCTGTCATGTTTTGTATATCTTCTAACAGTAATGTGTCTATGTCCTCCCTCTGGTCTGGGGGCCTGTAGACAACCCCAGTTCTTATGGCTGTCCCATTTCCTGTTTCCAGGGTGACCCACAGTTCTTCTGGCTCCTTATGTGTATTCTGAATTTCTGTAGCTTTGATATTTTCATTAACATACAGGGCCATTCCTCCCCCCCTTTTTGCACCTCGGTCTCTTCTGAACAATACATAGCCAGGTACTGAAGTCTCCTATGTGGTTACTGGTAAACCACGCCTCACTAATTGCTACTATGTCCAGTTTAGCCTCTGACATTATTGCCTGCAGGTCTGGGATCTTATTTCCCAGGCTGTGAGCATTTGTGTACATGATTTTCCATTGGCCAGATTTTGGTGTGTTAGTTGTTGGGTGAAGTTTGGCATAACTCCTGTGCGTTGTATAGGGAGACAAACCTTTTTTCTTACCTGGTGATGCAAATGAACGGCAAACATGCAGAATTCCTGTTTGACCACTAGCTGAGGGGGGAAGGGTGTTCTTCCCATTCGACGTATGGGGTGCTGCACCCCTCTCCCCATTTGCTAGTTTAAATATTCTGCAAAGACGTCAAACTTCTGCCCCAATGCACTGACTCCCTCTTTAGTCAGATGCAGTCCATCAAATTTAAAGAACTTTCGCTCCCAGAACTGTTGCCAGTTCCCTACAAATCTGTGTCCTTTTTCCTGGCACCAGCCCTTGAGCCATGTGTTTAGGTCCCCTATCTCCCCTTCTCTGACCTTCCGTCCATCTGCTCCCCTCTCCCAGACTGGCAGGATCTCAGAGAAGGAGATGCAGACGAAATAGATGATAGTATGTCACCAGCCTAGTCAGGTGTTCCTTAGTCTCCACAACTGACCCGGCTGGCTAGATCATTAGTCCCTATGTACTAGGACATCAATGTTTTCTTCTTTTGTGAACAATTTTAGCATGCGGTCAGTGTCTCTCCATGCTGATGTACCTGGGAGACATCTGACCATCACCCCTGGCTGAGAGATGGGTATCAATTCCCCGAATCATGGAGTCCCCTATGATCAGAAGTTTTTTGGATTTCCTTTGTGCTTGTTTTGTTTTGGTTCCTGATTTGGGTGAGTTTTGTTATGCTAGCTCCTGTGCCGCAGTGTCCTGCTCTGCAGTGTCTTCTGCCTCTTTATTTGATTTCAGAGATAGAGGCAGATACCTGTTTGTAGACTCCATTGCTAAACGCACCAGGCAGAAACGATGTTCTAAAACCCAGTAGTGCTAATCCTTCGATGTCATGAACCCTCTCTATAATTCAAAACCCATGAACAATTTATCATTTACCACACTCAGCATAATAGTATTAAAGTGGAAAGGAAACTAGCTGGAGCGATGTACACTTTGCAAAAGGGAGCTAGTGACATCACCTGTATTTTACATACCCACCTGAAAACAAACTGGGAACTCCAACAGGCCTTTAAAGCTTGGTCTCTGGGGCCTTCCTTCTGGTCCACAGGGTTGGACACCTGCGATGGGGTAGGCATACTTTTTTCCAATCCCCTGCTGCAAGTTTCCAGATTGATTGATATTTACCCTGGGAGGGCTTTGCTACTGGATATCACATACAGTACCTCTCAGAAAGGTTTCGCCTAATAGCCATATATGCTTCCTAGACTAAGGCCCTAAGGACTGCATTATATCAAGATGTCCAACCTTACCTACACACTTCCAGGCTTGTAATTTGGCTAGGTAATTTTAACTGTGGCCTTCAGCACTCTGACAGGGGCGACCAGGATAGACTTTATATTTGTATCCTCAGTCTTGCACATCACAGATGTAGTGACACAAGCCAGTGAATTTTCTGATCATGTAGCCATTAAAGCTAAAATCTTGTGGAAAGATGTGCCACGTTGTAAAAAGAATAAATGGAGATTAAATGAGTCAATACTAAAGTACCACAAGGTATAGCACATGTAGAAACGGGATTGGTCTGCCAGGCTTTCGGTAATTGAACGTTATGACGATGGCGCAGAGTGGTGGGAAGACACAAAAAACTCATGGAGGACCCTGTTTAAAAAAACACACACTTTGATTCAAATAAAGAATATCTCCACTATTTGAACCTATGACAGCAACTTCAGTATCTAATATCTCAAGCAGAATCATCTTCTTTTGACTATAGCCAACAGATTAATAACATTAGGAAACAAATGATGGCTATTCAATATAATTGAGCTAAATCTTTAGGTCAGGAAGCCTGATTTGGTACACAGGTAAAAAGAGGAGCAATGGACCCATTCAAGGAGTACAAAACTAGAGTAGATACAGTAATAGAATAATAACAGGGTTTGTTATTTGGGGAAAAGCCTTCATGTCCAGATGCAACAGAACATTTGCAATCCTTGAATTTACCTCAGGTTACTGAATTAGATGCAGACGAATTAACTCAAGAAGTAACAGTGGCAGAAGTTTTTAAAGCCATTGGCCATTGCACCTTTGACAAAGCTCTTAAACTTGTCCCTGGATATGGGGAGAGTGCCAGAAGACTGGAAGAGGGCAGACATAGTGTCTTTACACAAGGGAGGTAGTAAGGAGGTGAAGGAGAACTACTGACCTGTCAGCCTCACGTCAGTGGTGGGGAAGGTAGTGGAGGCATTAATCAAGGAGAGGGTGGTGGTTTATCTGGAGGAGAGTGGCTTGCAGGACAGCAGACAACACGGCTTCACAAAGGGGAAGTCTTGCCAGACAAACCTAATTCAGTTCTTTGATTGGGTGATTTAGGTGATTGACTGGGGGGTGGACGTGGCCTATTTGGACTTCACTAAGGCTTTTGACACCATCCCCCATAGGAGGCTGATGAGCAAGATGGAAAGCCTAGAGTTGGGTGGGAAAACAACAAGCTGGGTGGAGGTCTGGCTGTCAGTAAGAACTCTGAGGGTGGTGCTAAATGGGGTGCACTCTGGGACAGCGAGGGTGAAGAGTGGCGTGACACAGAGGTAAGTTTTGGGTCCGCTTCTCTTCAATATCTGCATCAGTGATATTGCTGAGGGTTTGAGGGGGAGGGTGTGCCTATTTGCTGATGATACAAAAATATGCAATAGGGTGGACACCCCAGGGGGGTGGAGGACATGAGGGAGGACTTAAAGACACTTGAAAAATGGTCTGGGACATGGCAGCTGAAATTTAATGCTGAGAAGTGTGCTGTGATGCACTTGGGGAGTAGGAACAGAAGAACCAGGTACACCCTAGGTGGGGAGGAAATTAAAGTAACAGAACAGGAGAGGGATCTGGGGATCATAGTCTCCTCGAACCTTAAGGTAGGAATCCAATGTAGCAGGCTAGAGGGAAAGGCCAATGAAATGTTGGCATGTATAGGCAGGGGCATTACTAGCAGAAAGAGGGAGGTAATAATGCCCCTTTACAAAGCCATGGTGAGGCCGAACCTGGAGTATGGGGTTCAGTTCTGGAGGCCACATCCCTGCAAGGATATAAATGCATTGGAGAGGGTTCAGAGAATGGCAACCAAGATGGTGCAGGTTATGCAGGGACAGTCATACAAGCAGAGGTGTAAGGAGCTGGATCTGTACATGATGGAGACAAGGAGGGAAAGGGGAGACATGATTGACACTTTTAAATATGTAAAGGGGCTTAATAACGTGGGAGAAGAGGGTTTACTTAAGAGGAAGGAGGGGGTCAAAACTAGAGGGCATAGCCTCAGACTGCAAGGAAAAAGATACAATGCCAATGTGAGAGGGTGTTTCTTCACAGAGAGGGTGGTGGAGCCCTGGAATAGACTACCAGACAGAGTCGTGGGGGCTAAATTGGCGGAAGAATTCAAGAAGGCATGGGACAAGCATATGGGGCTGAGTATTTGGGGAGGGTGGGGGCTGGCAGGGAGGGGGAGGTGTAGGGGGGCCAAAAAAGGGCAGACTAGATGGGCTGGTATGGTCTTTTTTCACCATCAAGCTTCTATGATATGATTCTATGATAATTAAAAATGGATTCTGCCCCTGGCTTTGATGGTCTGGGGGCAGGAATATATAAGCAATTTAGTGATGATTTAGCCCCCACTCTGACTATTCTATTTAACCATATGCTAGTTAACTCTAAATTTGCCCCTTCCATGTAGGAAGCAATTTTGGTTTTAATCCATAAGAAAGGCTCAAAATCAGATATCAATAATTGGAGACCTCTCAGTCTTTTAAATACAGACCTCAAGCTTTTAGCCAAAATCCTATTAGCTAGGCTTTCCAAAGTATCTTATTTGATTAGCCCAGAGCAAACATGTGCAGTTCCAGATAGTCAGCAATGTGATAATCTAATAATTTTGAGAGAGCTCTTCTTTAGAGGGGAGCATAATGAAGTACAAGAAACGGTAGTGGGGGTGGACCAGGAAAAAGCATTTGATAAACTGACACATGAATACCTGTTTTCCACATTGCTGGCCTTTGGGATTCTTTCTATCTTTGTGGACTGGCTAAAAATCATGTATGAAAGCGCTTTATAATCCTGACTATTAATGGATGGTATGGGAAACATATCAGGGTACGTAGAGGGGTACAACAGGGATGCCCCCTTAGTCCCATCCTGTATGCCTTTGAAATTGATAGTGGTCAGCTATTGGTCAAACAGGGATTCAGCATGTTTGCAGTTCATTTGCATCACCAGTTAAGAAAAAAGGTCCATCTCCCCATACAACGCACAGGGGAAATGCCAGACCTCACCCAACAACTAACACTCCGAAATCTGGCCAATGGAAAATCATGTACACAAATGCTCACAGCCTGGGAAATAAGATCCCAGACTTGCAGGCAATAATGTCAGAGGCTAAACTGGACATAGTAGCAATTAGTGAGACTTCAGTACCTGGCTATGTACTGTTCAGAAGAGACCGAGGTGCAAAAAGGGGGGGGCGGGGGTGGAGTGGCCCTGTATGTCAATGAAAATATCAAAGCTACAGAAATTCAGAATACACATAAGGAGCCAGAAGAACTGTGGGTCACCCTGGAAACAGGAAATGAGACAGCCATAAGAACTGGGGTTGTGTACAGGCTTCCAGACCAAGGGGAGGACATAGACACATTACTGTTAGAGGATATACAAAACATGACAGCAAAAGGGGAGATTCTGATAATGGAAGACTTCAACATGCCGGATGCAGATTGATCAATACCAGCAGGAACATCTGCCAGAACTAGACACATGGTGGATTCCCTGCAGGGGGAGGACCTCAAACAACTGGTACAACAACCCACAAGAGACAGGGCTATTCTAGATCTAGTACTGACAAGCAGGGAAGGGATCACAGATCTCCAGGTAGAAGGTCGTCTGGGGGCCAGTGACTATCACATGGTATGGTTCAATTTGACCACTACAACTAAATCATTCCATTCCAAGGCAAAAAAATGGACTTCAGAGGAGCTGACTTTGATAAGATGGCCAACAGAGTTAAGCTAGCTCTGGCAAAAAGAAACACAGGTGAGGGGGTACAGGCAAAGTGGGCAAGCATTAAGGATGCAGTACTTGAAGCAATATCCCATTGTGTTAGACAGAAAAGGAAGTGCAAAAGAAGAAGGAAACCACTTTGGTTCTGAAATACAGTAGCAGAAAAGGTCAGAGCCAAAAGGCTGGCCTTCAGGAAATATAAGGGAACACAGCGGGATGAAGATAGGGAGGCATACCAAACTGCCCTAAGGGAAGCAGGGTAGGCAGTAAGGCAGGCAAAGCCCAAACCTAGGAAACACTAGCACAAACAGTAAAAGAAGGTGACAAGACTTTTTATAGCTACATTAGTGATAGGAGAAAGTCCAGAGGGGGTATTGCTAAGATCAAAGGGGATAAGGAGGCATATGAGGAGGAGGACCATGTAAAGCATCTATCCTAAATAGATACTTTTTGCTCCAGTATTTACAGAAGAGAGGTATGGCAGGCCCGGCTCAGCACCATGGACACGGGGGGAGGGATGTGAGCACTACTCCCTTCACAAAAGAAAAGGTCCTACAAGAGCTTGCTAAGCTCAGGGTGGACAAGGCAATGGGACCTGATGGCATACATCCCAGGGTACTAAAGGAGCTAACGGTGGAACTAGCAGAGCCATTAGCAGAACTGTTTAGTGAGTCTCTGAGCACAGGAGAGGTCCCAGAAGACTGGAAAAGGGCTCATGTGATCCCCCTCCACAAGAGTAGTAGCAGGGAGGAGGCAGTGAACTATAGACCAGTCAGTCTTACCTCAGTAGTGGGCAAGATTATGGAGGCACTCCTTAAGGAAAGGATAGTGCAGCACCTGGAATCCATAGGGGCACAGGATCCAAGACAGCATGGGTTTACAAAAGGAAGGTACTGTCAAACTAATCTCATAGATTTCTTTGACTGGGTAACCAGAGTAGTGGACCAAGGGGGAGCAGTTGATGTCGCCTACCTTGACTTCAGCACAGCTTTCGACACTGTTCCACATAGAAGATTGATAAATAAGCTGGGTAGGAGCGGGGTGGGTCAGAAGTTGGTTGACTGGGTGGCAAACTCATTGACAGGCAGAAAACAGAGAGTGGTGGTAAATGGTATACAGTCAGAAGAGATGCAAGTCACAAGTGGGGTACCTCAGGGATCAGTCCTGGGGCCAGTCCTCTTCAATATCTTCATTAGTGACATTGCAGATGGACTAGAGGGTAAGGCTTGTCTGTCTGCAGATGACACCAAGATCTGCAACAGAGTAGATGATCTAGATGGGGTGGGCAGAATGAGAAGAGATCTGAATAAACTAGCAAAATGGTCAGAAGTGTGGCAACTGGATTTAATGCAAAGAAGTGCAAGATCATGCACATACAGAAGAGAAACCTGAAGCACCTATAGGCTGGGAAGGGAGCTGCTGACAGTCACAAAGGAAGAAAGAGACTTGAGCATCATCATCACCAATGACCTGAAATCATCCAAGCAGACCTCTAAAGCAATAGGTAAGGCTAGGGGGATGTTAGGGTGTATTAGTAGGGGTATCACAAGTCATAAGAGGGAGGTAATAATCCCTCTTTACAAGACACTGGTTAGGCCCCATCTGGAGTACTGCATGCAGTACTGGAGGCCACACCTTCACAAGGACATTAACCAAATTGAGGCAGTCCGGAGAAGGGCAACCAAAATGGTGCAGGGACTGCATCAGAAGACATATGAGGACAGATTAACGGAGCTCAATATGTATACCCTAGAGCAAAGGAGAGAGAGAGAGAGAGAGAGAGAGAGAGAGAGAGGTGATATGATCTAAACATTCAAACACCATAAGGGCATTAACAAGGTGAAAGAGTCTAACATGTTTCAATATAATAAAAATAGCAGGACTAGAGGACACAGCATGAGATTAGAGGGAGGCCGATTAAGGTGTAATGTGAGGAAGTTATTTTTCACAGAAATGGAGGTGGATGCATGGAACGGCCTACCTCAGGAAGTGATGGCTATGAATACAGTGCAGGGCTTCAAACAGGCATGGGATAGGCATAAGGGAGCAATACAGATGAGTACGAATAGATAGGCCACTGACAGAGCAAAGGCCGATGGCACATTTATAAGGTAGAAAAAGAAACTGGTGGACTGGATTGGCCTTGC
Organism: Neoceratodus forsteri; assembly: GCA_016271365.2. Taxonomy (NCBI): domain Eukaryota; kingdom Metazoa; phylum Chordata; order Ceratodontiformes; family Ceratodontidae; genus Neoceratodus; species Neoceratodus forsteri. Next base: position 505,155,190 of record CM057455.1, read on the forward strand.
GGTCCTTATCTGCCATCAACTTCTACGTTTCTATGTTTCTATGATACTCAAATTATGGCAATACTTCAAGCTCAGGAAGTCAAGGGTATTACAATAAAAGAGAACAACCCACCTATCAAAATTCTTGCCTATGTGGATGACCTAGTACTCACCATAGCCCTGGGTACTAATGAAACTACCCTGCCAGAGGTCCTGCATAATTTTTTGGTCATGTCTGGGTTTCAAATCAATTTTGAGAAAAATAGAGGGGTACCGTTGGGGTCTATGCCACTACCTGCATCTGGTAGCTTAGGAGGTATTAAAATTTCATAAGATCCCATTACAGTCTTAGGTTTGGAATTTGGGACTGGGAATACCCAAACTCAAAACTGGGAGAAAGGGATCAATCGGGCTAATAGGCCAGCAGACTGGAAGGGTAAACAATTGTCTAAGAGAAAAAGAGTAGCTCTAATGAAAACATTGTTGGTACCTATTTTTTTGTATCTGAGCCACATTTATTCCTCCCCCCCAGGAAATAATAACCCCAGCTGTATAGCATCTTTTTTCAGGCTAATAATGTATGGTACACACATGGGGCTCCGGGGGAAATACCACTCAGATACAGTGTATGTGGTATTAACCATGATAAGGTGATATATTTGGCAAGCCCGCCGCTGTACAGTATGTGGGTTTTACAACAGAAATAGGTTTCCCAGATAGAAATTTTAGTCAATATATAAAAAAAAGCATTAAACAGGCTAATTCAGTATGACGTGGAGAATTTTCCCCCAGAAAAGGTAAACCATTTATGGGTTAACTGTGATCTATGGATAAACTAATGATGCAAAGATGGTATAAAGATGTATGATTAGATCACGGTACTGGATTAAGTTTGTTATATGAAATGTAAATCTGTATATGATGATTCAAAATCACACATGCCCACACAATGCAAAGCATCGTGGGCTGCATATGCAAATCACCACAGAATGTTATTCTAGTTCAACTTTAAGCAGAATTGCATGGTGCCGAAAGGCCTCTCACACAGTTTGCGAAGGGTGCTAACAGATGACATAGACACGTGTTTCGTCCTACCAGGACTCATCAGTATGCCTCGTCTGTTTGACACCCCAGTGGAATGAACCAGCTACCCTAAGACAGTGTGTCTTGGTTATGTTGTGGTGAGCCCATTAAAATAAAAAAAACTATTTAAAAGACAAAGAACCTCTGTGCGCAAACACTGAGGCAAGGGTTACCCCTATGATGACTGTTGCTTTGTGATTGTAATGAAGTCCAATTTCTCTAATAAAATTCCCCTACTCTTTTCGAGAAGTGCCATGGGCTCTTTAACATCCACCTGAGCTACCACCAGAACAGGCAGATGAGACCTCGGTTTAACGTCTCATCTGAAAGATGGCACCTCAGGAGTACAACACCCCTCTCATGCTGCACTACAGTGTCAGTATTGGGATTTAACCCAGGTGCCTGGTGTGGGGATAGAACCTACAGCCTTCTGATCTCCCGGCCTCAGAGGCGAGTGTGCTACCTGCTGAGCCACTGACACTAGTTGATATAATAATTCATATATAGAATGTACAATTAAATACAATATAATGTTATTTTTAGATGTCAGTCAGACACCCTGAGGAAGGGGTCTGTTCCCTGAAACTTTGGGTGCATTCAAGTCCGAGAAGTATATATGTGCTATCAAAACTTCAGTAATAAAATTGACATTTTTTACATTTAATGAGTAGACCATAGTTTTCCAATCTGTGTTACAGTTTTGTAACCACCCATCAAAATAGTTTGACTTTAACATGAATCAATTATCTAAAGTTTCATTTTTAGCAATCGCTGTGGGCTGTACTTTCAACCCTAGTAGATAGGAATTGTTCGGCACATTACATAGGGCAGTCTTCCAGTTCTCATGTGGATAAACTCTGTATCCAAACAAGGTAAGTGCATGAGTGTAGCACTGGGGCTACCAAGTATTGCTATATTCCTACAGTTATTTGGATGCGCTTTTATAAAGTTTATTCCTTGGGTGCATTTTAAAACAATGGTTAGGGAATGAACTTGTTTATAATCCATTTACTCAGGACAGCTCCATTGGGATGCCTGGTCTTGTCTTCAGAGGGGTCCCCCTTCCACAAATATAATAGCTGCCTGGAGGGAGTAAAGCACAGGGCGGTCAAGTAACTTACTTAAGACCCCACAGTGAGCCAATGGCTGTGGTGGGATTTGAACCTGCACCTCAAACTTCCCAGGCTTGTGCTGTAGACACCGGCTCATGCTGCTTTGTTGTTCTGGGGTTAGAGCAAATATGGTAGCCATACTGGTGACTACTCACATATGAGCTGTACTGTTTGTCTAGTCATAAATGTATGGCTGTGACATACAGAACTGTTTTACTGATTCATTTATTTTAATTAAAATATTTTACCAGGACATTCGTATTGAGATATACTGTATCATCTTGTTTAGAAAGGTGTCAAAAGGAGGCGCAATCAAGGACAAAGTGACACAGCCAGATTATATAAAGACAACAGAAATGTTTCAGCAGTGTACTTAGACTGTTTTATCCACAAATGACTTCATAAGTGTGTTTTCTTATCACTGAATAAAATGCTACTATTATTGTGCTCAGGTTGACCAGCTGGATCTGCCTGTAGTATAACACATGATTATACTGCTTGTGAATGTTCAAATGCAATTACCTTCGACACAGTGTGGAGAGAGCATATACAAGCCAAAGTCCATTCCACAGGTAAATGACTAACCAGACTGAAAACGTCCACGCATCAGGGGTGACCTCCAGAAAAAACTTGTCGGAAGTGTTTCTGACAGTTGTTAGGAAAAGACCTGTTAAAGAAATAATTGTCCATACGTGTGATTCCAGTCTCAGATTTTAGATTTCTTGTACATTTTTAATTCGGGTGTTAGCTGCAGGAGCTGTTCATATTTTGTATCTTCAATAAATTTAACATTTTCATTGGCTTCTCATACAGGTAAACAAAACTCAGTTTTCCCCAGAGAAAGGAGAACACACTCCAGTCTCTCGAATCTCAGTGTACAGTAGACAGTGCTCTCAAGGACAAACATAAAACCATTCAAGACAGAAAAGTAACATTTGGAAAGCCCTTATAGATCCTGGGACAAACTGGTTCTGGTCACAAGTATTGGTTGATCTCAATATTTACTGGACTGACACAACTTTCAAATGCTGTAATAATCAGGTTCTAGCCATATTAACCGTCCAGTTATTATGGCAGAAGTGTCAATCATAGTATCAGCATTCTATTCAGCATTTTTGCCTTTCACTTCGTGATCATACCCAGTCACCACCAATGCACAACCCATTACAACACCGCCACCTCAATCACATTAAAAATCCGTATCATCATCATGTTTGTTTACAGAAGTATATTAAATTTCTTTGAACCAACCTTTAGTTGATTTTAAAAATAGCTTTGTTTTATTGCATTTTAAATGTAAAATAACCTCTTGTGGTTTGTGGACCAGCAATTATATAAAATTAACAATGAAGTGTTGTCATTATTTTTTTTTTTTCACACCCTCAGTGTGTGACACATTCACAAACCACTCGTGCTTCACTCTCATAGTTTCTGTGGTATCACACACCTCGGGTGTATAAAAACAAAATCATAATGTAAAACACCCCATAAAATGTGGGCCCAATTTCATGTTGGGCCATCTGTCCTATATGTAGTTCTACTTTGCAAGGCCAGGGGAGAAGTTCCCAAAATGGACTACCAGAAGCCACACTCCCTACCCCCAGTTCTGTTGGTTCCTATGGAGGATGTGTAATGTCTGTGGGTTGAGGAGTCCTACAAGTCAAAATTATGTGTTTGTACTGGCTCCATTTTATGTCTGGCCGCAGAGCATGACCAAAGTCCCAAACTCATCCCTGTTTGTACTGGCCTAGTTTTATGTAAGCCTTCAGAGCAGGGCCAAAGTCCCCAACCCATCCTCATTTGCCCCCACCACACACCACCTAGGTGATCATATTTTTGCTAGCTGTGTCTGAAGCAAACAACAGTTTTTATCAGCCCTGCAGTTTTACCTTTTGTGAATTGCTTGACAGAAGTAAAAAAAAAAGCTTTACCCGGGAAATACTTCTTTTAACTTTATAACACTCTGTTGATGATACTGCCACAGTGGAGGGGTACTTTTCACTTAAATATGCTCATCTAGTATAATCCACAGGTAAGGACAGGATCAGGGTTCAAATTAATTTATATTATATGGGGAGGGACAGCATGCTCCCTTTTTATTAGAATGATGTCCCCAAATGTAAACAAATCTATAAATACTATATAGAATCATAGGAATTAAAGACAGAAGCAAGTTATGTTACACAAGTCAAGTCAAGTTTATTAGCAGAAATAACTCCATGGAGCATGCTCATTTACAAGAAGGTCCTGAACGGACGATTTGGTACAAGACATACAACTAGTAAACGGAACAAATACAGAAATAATATTTTACAATAGTCAACACAATAGAACATGTTAGATACATGGATGAACAAAAGAGAAAAATATGTTTTTTTTTTACTTCATTTAGACAATTGAAACAATCACTTTAATCAATATGAGGTTGGCAACCAGTGCAAGGGTATGAGCACTAGACTTTCAGAGGTAAGTGCCTTAGCTTGAATAATGGAAGCTTTTACAACCAGAGCAGGTGAGGGAGAAAGGTATGTTCAGGTACGAGTTTGGTCGTGAGATAGACATGAAGATAGGTGACATGACAGAGGGGATGGACAGAAAGATGGGTACAAGGATAGAAGGCGCGAGTATGGGGTGCGTACTTATCCTCTTTGTAGTAAGTTGATTTTATAGCCATCTCTAATGAGAAGAGGGTGTGACAGTGACATAATTAGGAGGATAAGTATATGATAAAGTTATTTCTGAGATTGGCATGTACAGGAGTTGTACAATTTGCTGTTGACAAGGTTTTTAAAAATATTTAGTGATACAAGATTTAAAAGTTTGAGGGTAGCTTGTGCTTTATTCCAAGCAGCTGGAAGGGCACTGGATATAGCCAATTGGCTGAAGTGGGAGCAGGAGTGTGGAACATCCAGCAAAATGAATGAGCTGCTTTGTAGCGAATAGTGGCAGGTAGATCGCTGAAAAAGGCTGGATATGTAGGAGGGGAGTTTTAGCAGGAGGGCTTTGTAAAGACATGTGAGTAAGTGGATGAGCCGTCTTGTGGACGGGGAAGTCCAACCCAGGGAGGTGTATATATCACGGTGATGTGTGAGACGGTGGGCATTAGTGATGAATCGCATAGACCTATGACAGAGTACATCTAGCTGTTGAAGCAGGGAGTCTGAGCAATGTCCATAGATTACGTCGGCATAATCAAGGAGCGGGATGAGCGTGGTCTGCACCAATCTCAGCCTAGCTTCTGTTAAAAAAAAGGAATTTATTCCTAAAAAAGAAACCAAGTCTTCCTTTTGCTCAGTAGTTGGTTACACTAAATTCTAACTCCCTCATGTACTTATCTAAGCTCATGTTTAATGACTTCAGTTAGCCAGTTTCAATGTATGATTTGTTTGTCTATTTACTTTCTTTTTCTTGTTTGACTTTGTATGAACTTTTACTGCTTTCCTCCAGGGGTTGTAATTTAACTAACTTACTAACTAACTAGTAGTTTGCTGTGTCTGCTAGTTATTTTCCCCTGTTCCCTTTAGATTTACTATATATTCAAACAGTCCATTAGTGTATTATGTTCTTCCTTGATTCATTTTATATATGTTAATAAGCCCCCACCTCAAATTCTTCTCTTTGCTATGCCAAATAACTAGAGCTTGTTTAGCTTCTTCTCATATCTTTTTCCTCTCACTTCCCATCTTTGTTATGCCAGTCTCCTTTGCACCCTCCGAACAGCTTAAATATCCATCTCATAGTATGTCAACCAGAACTTGCCACATCACTTCAGGAGTGACTGCACTAACAACCTGTACTATGGCGTGATTACCTTCCATGAGTGACTAATTCGGTTTTGTCCAGTGCAACCTAATATTTGGTTCTCTTTTTTGCCACATGGCCACACTGTGCTCTAGGTTTTAGGCAATTAGAGATGATTATTGCAGCCAAGACCACTTTTCTGTTGTGTTCATCTTATTTTTCTCTTGTTAATGAAATACTGAGTTTTTCCTTCCTAGTTACATCACTGCAATTGTCAATTTGGAACTACAGTTTCCGTTGCTTGGCCCAGCCTGCAGGTTTGTCTATAGTATGTGTTGATGTAACATGTCTACCTCCGTGGAAGCCACTGCCTCATCAGTTTTAGTATCACTGACAAAATACAATATTTTGTCAGCAGCAGTGATTTTGGTTATTTACTATACAGGTAGTTAAGTGGTGAAGCTAAAAATAATAGTTGCACTGAAAGCTACGAATTACGATTGTATGTATAGTCCAATGCCTGGGCTACCTCTCAATCAAAGTCATTCACTGTCACAGGAGGGAATGTTTGATGGAGGGGGGCTGTTTTCAGTTCAAATGGGCAAAGCAGAGTACAACTAAAGAACAACCAGATGGGCAGTTTTTTCCAGTCAAACTTTTTTCTTTTTCCCCTGGTCAGCACCCCCTCCTAATGGCACCCCCCATCACCCACTGCACCATCTCATGGACTTACACATGCCCATTGCTTATCCAGGACCAACATGTGGTGGGTGGAACACCATGTCGGTTGTGCATGGGCCTGCAGGGGTGCCAGCATCACTCCTGGTGGACCAGGGCTTTTGCCCTCCAGGTTTTCCCCACATGGATTCTCACTGTGCAGTGATGTCTAGTTGCACACACCAGTGTGTGGCAGTGCCAGCATCTGGTAGTGTTCCTCCCCTTCTGCCGTTCCCAACTTATTTAGTTAATATAATTCAGAAGAAGGATACTGGGCATTATTTATGCTCTAGTGATCTTTTGCCTGTTTGGTTCCCTAAATTACACACTAAAGACTGGTTTCTATTTCTCCGTTTCTCCATTCCTCATTTATGGTTTCAGAGAATTGCTAAGTTGAACACAACACTTTTGAGCTCTCATTTTGAAGCACTCATTTTTCACTGGGAAGGGATTATAAATGAAAGCTATTTGCCCATTCCCTTCCCCTTTCTGGCCCTGCTCTTGTCCAGCGCTGACCCCGTGCCCCCTCACACACCTATGTTTTGTGATGTAGGAGTTTGTAGAGTGAAGGGGCACACTCCATTGATGGCAATGGGATCATTATTTAAAACATCTGTTTTTATATTATAGAGGTCCACTGAGGGCAAATCAAAGCAACCGCTCAACAAACCTAAGCAGTGGCTGAGCAGGACTAGAACAGGACTAGGAAGGGATCAGGTGGCCAGCTGCCATTTATGATCCCTTCCCCCTCACAGAATACAAAACAAAACCATTTAAATTATGAAGAACTACAATCCAGTTCTGGTAAGCTACTGGTGTGTGGGGTGGGGTGGGGGGGCTTATGGAAGTAGACTGAAATGAGCATGACTGGTAACCTTTAAAACACTGCAAGCTAGGTCACAGAAAAATGAGCAAGCTGGGTCACAGAAAAATGAGAGAGAGGAGAGAGAGAGAGATAGATAGACAGAAAGAGAAAGATGGGATCGCTAAAGCTGAATTGAAGGAGGGCTTCTCAAAACCATGCATAGAAACATACTGTAGAAACATGGAATTTGGGGGCAGAAGGAGATGAAGGTCCATTGAGTCTGCCCTTTCTGTGTTACTTCACCCCACCAACCTAATGGTATTGGCTATGTCCCTCCCCCACCACCCCACCCTTCCAACCCTTTCTGTTCCCCCCCCTTTGGACAATTAGTTCTTTGCCCTGTCCCATCTAGGTTTAAACCCTAGCTGCCCCCACCACCTCCACCGACAGTCTGCTTCCCGGTTCCACTACACCCTCTGTGAAGTAAAACTTCCTCATGTTTCTCCTAAGTCTACCCCACCACAAGCCTCCAGTCATGCCCCTAGTGACTGCATCCCTATTTCTTTCAAATAGTCACTCACTGTTTATGCATATGCTGATATAAAAACATGAGTGTAACTCACAGTGTGAACCTGCTTCACTGGATGGAGTATGAAAACTGAAACTGATGTGTAACTGCTGCCCTGCGTGACACACTCTTCTTCACAGATATAACTACAATTAATTTTCTATTATTGATTAGTTATTTGTTTCTGTATGATAATCCTCAAAAATCTAGTGCTCCTAAGTATAGGCCTTGCACTATGTGAGCAAGTGTATAAGTGGAACGAGACAGGAACAGCCCAGTATGAGTACACAACAGACTGCAATGGTGTGGTGTCTCGACTTGCTGGTAGTAGGTGGGAGATGTGTGTATCACATGCACTAATAAATATTTTATTTATTTATTTATCTGAATTTTAGTAACTGGCTTAGACCACTGAGACAATTACAGTCCCTTTTCAGGGTTGACCTGGAAGTGCAACACAGCATGAGTACAATACAGAGCGATTCCACAATAAGACAGTTGCAGTAACAAAAAGACATGTAGCAGTAACATAGAAGAGCAAATTAAAATATCATAAGGCATAATAGAACACAGGCAATGTAGCATCAATAATATAACAGATAAACTGGGTATTTTCAGGACATTTAGGACAGTTACATGTATACCATAACAATGTAAAAAATGAGAACACAGCAGATATTTTTTATTTTAATTTTTTACATTTTGATCTCGGATTACAAATACATTTTGAGCTTAGAGCTCTTTTACAAAGGTTCCACGTCAGCAGCATGATGCAACAGGTTAACAGAACAAAAAGTATGGGAAAACAGTATACTTAGAGAAAGGAGAGCAACAGGCTTACAGACTAAACAGGGTATGGTAAAATAATTATAAATAAGAAAAGAAAGCAATAATTGACATTCACAGTGAATTAAAGAATAGAAACGAGTAACGCTAAGCAGTTTCATGCACAGGAATGCATACAGTAAATTGAAAATCAGCCAAAACAAGCTTTGTCAGTTACTGGTAAAATCATAAGATAAGTTGAAATCAGCCAACAGGCCTTGTCAGGACAGACAGGTGGGGGGCATTATGTAGAAGGGAGGAAAGGTGAAGGGGGTAGGGTAGCGGGGGGGGGATGTCAGAGATGGTGCTAAGGAGATTTAACAGTAATTAAGTGCTAGGGTTTTAGATTGCCAAAAAGGGTTTAGCTAGGTATTTTCAGAATAGTTATACATATACTAGGACAATCTCAAAAATGCCAAAAATGAGGACACAGGCAGATCGGTATAAGAGGTACTTTGGGACAGACAAGTGGCAAGTGTAACATAAGGTGGGAGCAGAGGGTTGGGGGCAGAGGGCAAGGAGAGGATCCTGGGGCAGGGAAGAGGCAGAAAGAGGCAGAGGGTTAAAGCAGGGTGAGAGAAGGTCAGGTGGAAGTGGAAGTAGGAGGATGCTGCAGGTGCAGAGAGGGTGGAGAGCAGATTGGTTTGGAACGTAGGAAGAGAGGGACAAGACAGAACGGAGGGAGGAAGGGCGTACCAATCAGACACTGCTGCAAAACAGAAGGACTTACAAGCAACATCGCAACTTAGGCCGAATGAGAAGGGGAAGGAGGCAGATCATCATATACAGTATTTCTGTTTCATCATATCTCATGTGTCAGTGTGTATTTACCAGGATACTGCCAATGCAAATGAACCTGAAGAGACTACACGCAAAGAAGTTGGGGGGGGGGTGGCAAGTCTCACTGGTGACAGCATGCACAAATGTGTATGGATTAACCAGATCTGACTGTACTATACCATGATAAGTACAGTGGTTTAAGAGAGAGATGTAGGCATGGTGCCCATTGAGAACACCCCCCACTAGCTCAGCAGTAATAGGAAGTTAAATTGCCCAGGTCCAATTATTTATCTAAGCTGTGTTTAAAGGTAGCAGGTGTTCCTGACTTGACCAGTTCATCTGGTTAACCATTCCATATCTTCACCACTCCCTGGGTAAAAAAGAATCACCTAGCTTTGGTTTTAAAAGGTTTGCTCTGGAGCTGGTACTTGTGTCCCATAGTGTTATGGTCACTGTCTTTGAAACTCAAATTCAAGCTGCCACATGTTGATGCATCTCTGATAATATCTGTACAGAAACAAAATATTACCTCTAATATGCACCCCTTCCAGAGAGAAAATCCCTAGGAGCCAGATATTCAAACCTTTGTGCCTAGTGCAACTCCGTAGTGCTGAAATAGCGCTGGATTTGAGAGAGGCTGCAATATTGAAAAGCCCTATTAGCGCCAGCGCTGTGTGGTAGTGCTGACACTAATAGGTAATGGTATGCAGGGGCGTGGACAGGAGAGTGCCCATGAATGCCAACAGCGTGACGTATTCAAATGTATGGCACCGCACTACATTAGTGCGACCTGTAGCGCGGCACTAGATACCGCCGGGAAAAAGCTGGTGGTAATGCGTGGGTGCCTCACCATGATTCCTGACCCCCCTTCCATGTAAAATATAAGACCTATCCCTGTTAGTCTAGTGGTCCTCCACGCCCCTGCATGACTCCCGACCCGTTTCCTTTTAAAACAAGGTCTAATTCCATGGTTGCTAGTGGGCCCCCCCAACTCCCTGCATGACTCCCGACCCGTTTCCTTTTAAAATAAGGTTTATTTCCATGGTAATCTAGTGGTCCTCCCACCCCCTACATGACTCCCAACCGTTCCTTTTAAATAAGAGTTAATTTCCATAGCAGTAGTCTCAGTGGCCCCCCATCTCCTGCATGACTCCAAACCCATTTCCTTTTAAAATAAGTTTATTTCCATGGTAGTCTAGTGGCCTATTCAGTACAGTGGCACTCCCTGAATACTGCAGTCGGCTGCCGGCCGTGGTGGAGAGAAGGAGGAGCTGAGCAGTCCTTCGGCTCAGGGGATGACCGTGTTCAGGAGGGGTACTGGGAGGTGCATAGCTGGGTGGGGGACCACAGACTACTAGGGAAATGTATTCTGTGACCACGGCCGGGGTCAGGGGTCAGAGTCATGGGGGTGGGGGCATCACTAGACTACCATGGAAATAAACTTTATTTTAAAAGGAAATGGGTCGGGAGTCATGCAGGGTGGTAGGGGACCACTAGACTACCATGAAAATAAACCTTATTTTAAAAGGAAATGGGTCGGGAGTTGTGCAGGGTGGTGGGGGGACCACTAGACTACCAGGGAAATTACTTTGACAATAAATCTAAATGGGTCAGGAGTCATGCAGGGGGATGGGGGACCACTAGACTACCAGGGAAATTACTTTGACAATAAATCTAAACAGGTCAGGATTCGTGCAGGGGGGTTGGGGGACCACTAGGCTGCCAGGAACATTACATTTAATTTGATTCTGAATGGGACAGGAGCATACCTCTCCACTGTCCCTGATTATCAGGGATGTCCTTGAATTTACCTCACAATATTACTCTGTCCCTCCTCACAGTTGTGTTTCTGTGGCTACACAGTGGAAATCATAAGCACAAACTAATGTTAAGCATTAAAGTTACAGATTTGTTCTTCGTTAGAAACTACATTTTACACTAAGCCCCATATTCTACCAGTTAGTCTGGGTGGATATCTCTACTTTTGAAGATGTGTCCCTGATTGTGGTCCTTTGTCCCTGATTTGTTTAAGCCTTGTCCCTGATTCAGGAGGCAAGGTGTTGTGGGGTATGTATGCACCGACTGTGCCTGGCAGCACACAATTCCTGCTGCTTCCATCCTGTACTTCTATTCCAACCAACAGGGGATGCTGTGGGTATGCCCTGGCCTGCAGCGTCCAGCCTGTACTTCCATTTCGACCAAAAGGGGGAGCTTTGTGCTCCATGTAGTAGCACCGGGCAAACTGTATGGTACTGTATGCTAAGCAGCACTTAATGAGATGCAAATGTACCTGTTTGCCCAAGGATTACTTAAGTAGGCTCATTTGCATGGGAGCTTTGAATATAGCTCCTGTTTGCCCCAAGCTAACTAGTTTGCACCGGGCTAACCTCACTTCAGCATAGCACAGTTCTGCAGTGTGTGGCTTACATTTTTGTTTGCAGTCATACCTCTCAACTGTCCCTGATTTTCAGGGAAGTCCCTGATTTTACCTCAAAATTTACTCTGTCCCTCCTAAAAACTGTTTCTGTGACCGAACAGTGGAGGTTGTAAGCATAAAATAATGTCAAACATTAATGTTACTGAAGTGTTCTTTCTTAGAAAATGCATTTTACACTAAACCACTTATTCTACCATCTTCCTGAGTGGATATTACCAATTTTTTAAGATGTGTCTCTGATTGTAAACCTTTGTCCCTGTTTGTTTTAAGCCTTGTCCCTGATTTATGAGGCAGGAGGTAGAGAGGTGTGTTTGCAGTAGCTGTGAGACATCTCTGTGCAACCACACACAATGTTCTCCACCTGCAATACTGGCTTGCTGAGTCTAATGAGCTGCAGTTGCAGTTTGCACTTCCCTTTTGCAATATTCAGTGCTGTCTTATTCCCAGGCTATTTTTGCCCTGCACTCCCAGACCAGTTTGCCTGGCTTCCTTAGACTGCTATATTCAGCTGGTTTAGCACCGGGCTGTTTCCTTTTCAATATAGCTTGCTTTGTGCTCCGGGCTAAGTTTGTCCACCAGGCATTAGTAATTTGTCCCCGGGGCAAAGTTTTGAATATCCGGCCCTGTATATCATCATTAGATGACTTAGACAGACCTTGTATAAGATTTGTTGTCTTTCTTTGGACTCCTTCTAGTTTTAAAATCTATTCCCATGTACAGGGACCAGAGCTGGGAGCAAACATTCGTGTAGAGCCTTACATCGGACCTATAAAGAGGCATTATAACATTGCCACACACCAGGTACACTCCTGTACACATAAAAAAAAATGTATAAGATGTGATTAAAATCTCTGCTTCCCAGCCAGGGTTGAGCTTGCTAAACCTTTAACATTGCATTGCAAACAGGAGAGCTATGGCCTTCTCCTGACTGTTGAGCTCCCCAGTGGTCACCTGTGAGCCTCTTAGGGACCAGAGCACACTATATAAAAGAAGCAACAAGAGAGTGGTTTCCACAAAAGAAAGAGAGAAAGCAGTGAGACATCAGTTCATATTGGCTTGTTAACATTTGAAGTGTAGATTCCTGATCGATGAGAGGGTCACCTTGCATTGGCGGTCAGGCTGACGGTGATTTGGCTGAATGATGAGACCAAGAACCTCTTTAAATATTAAAATGATGGAATGAAAACTAAGTAAGAAAACGGAACTGACCTGAATTAATTGCAGGCTTTCAAGCAGCTTGGTGGTGGTGGTGGTGGTGGTGGTGGGGGGCAGTACTGGTACTGCAATTATTTAATTTTGATTTTGGCACACACTAGGTGCATCCCAATAAACATTTAAGAAAAATGTATAAGACGTGATAAAATCTCTGTATTATCCAGGGCTGAGCTTGTTAACCTTTAACGTTACATTGCAAACAGCAGAGGTGTGGCATTCTTCTAACAGGTGAGCTCCTCAAAGGTCACCTGTGAACCTCTTATGGGCCAGAGTATACTAAATAAAAGAGGAAGCCAGAGAATGGTTTCCACATAAGAAAGAAAGGAAGCAGTAAGACCTTAGCTCATATTGGCATGTAAAAATGTATAGTTTCCTGACCGATGAGTTGCTCTCCTTGTCATCGGTGGTCAGGCTGATCATGATTCAGCCAAAGGATGAAACCAAAACCCCTTTAAATATTAGAATGATGAAATGAAAACCAAGTAAGAAAACTGAATTGACTTGAATAAATTGCAGGCTTTCAAGCAACTTGGGGGAGGGGGAAGCACTGGTACTACTACTATTTGATAGTAAGCATTTTAAAAATAGTTCAGAAAAACGTATAAGAAATATGATAAAATCTCTGTGTATTAGCCAGAGTTGAGTTTGCTAAACCTTTAATATGGCATTGCAAACAGGCGAGCCGTGGCCTTCCAGTTGGTAAGTTCCCCAATTATAACCTGTGAGTTTCTTATGGGCCACAGTACTCTCTATAAAAGATGAAGCCAGAGAGTGGTTTCCACACAAGAAAGAGAGAATGTGGTGGTATATTAGCTCATACTGGCATGTTAAAATTTGAAGTGTAGATTCCTGACTGATGAGGGGGTCACCTTACCATTGGTAGTCAGACTGATCATGATTCAGTTGACTGATGAGGCCAAGAGTCTGAGAGAGTTGACTTGAATGAATTGCAGACTTTCAAGCAGCTTTTCTTGGGTGGGGGGGGGGACACTGGTGCTACAGCTATTAGATTTTGATTTTGGCCACACACTAGGTGCACCCCTGCTGATATTTAAACAAACAAAAAAAAATGTATAAGAAATGTGATACAATCTCTGTGTAATAGCCAGGGCTGAGCTTACTGGATCTTTAACATTGCATTGCAAACAGGTGAGCTATGGCCTTCTCCTAACTGGTGAGCTCCCCAGTGGTCACCTGTGAGCCTCTTATGGGCCAGAGCACACTATACAGTATAAATGATGAAGCCAGAGAGTGGTTTCCACACACAATAAAGAGAGAAAGCAGTCAGAACTCAGCTCATCTTAGCATTTAAAATTGTAGAGACCAGTGAGGGGGTCACACTGGCATCAGTGGCCATGCTGATCATGATTCGGCAGAATGATGAGACCAGAAACCCCTTCAAATGTTAAAATGTTGGAATGAAAACCAACTTTCCTACTACCTACTTTCCACATCCTCAACGGGACGGTCCTCCAGAACACCTCCTCATTCAAATATCTGGGGTTTGACTTGACCAACACCTCAGCTTCTCTGGTCATATGGACACCATCCTTAGCTGCACCCCAATGTAGGCGCACTATTTAGGAACTAGAACTGCCTCCTTCTCCTGTCTAGGTGTGAACTTGTCCAGAAGATGATCCTCCCCCATCTTTGACTACTGCAACGTAGTCTACAGTTCCGCACCTAAGACCTCCCAAGTCAGACTGATACCCTCTTTAACTCCATCTGCCGCTTCACACTCAATGCTCCTACCCTCACTCATCACCATCAGCTTTACCACACTTTGGCTTTTCCATCTCTTGATAACAGACATCTCCTCCACTGTGCTAAATTCATCTCCAAATTTTGGTTTGGCTCCCTCCCTACTTATCTTAACTCTTCCCTAACAATCCCCTCACCATCCACCCATTCACTTAGATCCTCAGTTTCCCATACTGCAGGTGTCCCATGCTGTATGACTGCTGTCGACCAGGCAGCCTTCTCGTACCGCTTCTCTAATCTGTGGAATCCCCCCCCCAATTTGCATTTTTCCTTCCCCTTCCTCTATCTCCTCAGCCTTACACAATTACCTATCTGTGAACTGTAGCTGCAACTGAGCAGACCATGTTGCATCTGAATGGGCTGTAATAGTTATCATATTACTGCACTTGTGGGTCTTCTGTTCACTGTGAAGTAATGGGATATACATACCAACTGTAATTTCTTGCTGCCTGTTGCTGCTTGTTAATTGTTCTCTACTTGGTAATGTACCCTATGCATAATTGGCACTATATACTGTTTTGTTGTTTGTCTATGACTTATTTGTATGTCTTCCAATTCCCATATATTGGCAATGTATACTGTTGTGTTGATTACGTTTTATTGTGTGCCTTCCAACTCCCCCACCCCTAGGATGCACCGTGAGATGAGCAACTTGTTGTTCAGTGTGCCCTTCCTGGTGAAACTCCTAAATAAATAAGAAAACTGAATTGACTTGAATAAATTGCAAGCTTTCAAACAGCTTTGCCGGGGGCACTGGTACTAAACAATCTGATCTAGATTTTATCCACACATCAGGTACACCCCTGCAAACATTTTTAAAAAATGAAGAAAAATGTATAAGAAATGTAATAAAATCTCTGTGTATTGCCAGGGTTGAGCTTGCTAAACCTTTACTACTGCACTAAACCTCATATTCAAGCTGCTACATGCTGGTGTGTCCCAGGTAATTCTATACAGAAACAGAATATCATCTCTAATAGGCACACTTTCAGAGACAAAAATCCTGGTTGTTTAAGTATGTCATGTAAAATGACTTAGGTATACCATGTATAAGTTTTATTGCCAATCGTTAGGCTCCTTCTAGTTTTAAAATAAATTTCCATGTACAGGGACCTGAGCTGTGAGCAAAAGTTCACGTGTGGCCTTACAGTACATAGGACATACAGTATAAAGAAACATTATAACATTGCAGGACCTACTAACACAAGCTTTTCTAAAACAGGATTTTCAAAGCTGTCTTGCTGCTGTAACAACAATGAGAATTTTGTTTAAGGTCTTGGTGAATCATTATCCCCAGGTCTACATTATTTCCTTGTATATTTTCCCTAATACTGTACCAGTTAAATAATAAGTTGGCTGTTTATTCTTTTCCCCCTAGCTGTTGCACTGCACACTTGCTCAAGTTGATCGTCAAGCTATTATGTCCTACGCAGTCCAGAATGGTGTTGATGTCATCCTGTAGTGAACTGCCACCTACCTGGTGTCATCTGCAAATTTCATTAACCTATTATTTATTTTATTTTATTTATTTTATTTAAACAGCAGTTTGGGAAAACCTTTGAGCCATAGGCTCATTTACAAAGGTACCTTGTCACAGTAAGACAAACGAAAATACACGGTATAACAGTACAACACATAAGTATAACAGTAACTTAAGACATAGATACAAACAAGCTGGTACAGGTAGGATTGATGCAAACAATACCAGAGTTATGTTGTCCTTAGCAGCTTAGTAATAAGCTTTGTCATAAGTATTGAGTACGGCTTTGACTAGTGGCAATTACAGCATCGGGTGTTAATAAGGTGGTTACGTAATGAAGTTTTGAAGCACGATATAGTTGGAGCTTCGGAGATGGAGGGGGGCAGTGTGTTGAACCAGGAGGGCCTAAAGCTGAAGGCTCTTTGGCCGTGAGAGGTTCTAGCTCTAGGAAAACAAGAGGTTTTCCCAGAGGTCCGAGTATGAACTAGTGGGACAGAGCGGCGTATGGTGGTGGTCAATCCTGGTGGGGATAGCTCAAGGAGGGTCTTTTTTGTAAGGGTACAGGTCAGATATTTGAGGTGCTCGTCAAGATCAAGTACCAGCGCTTTAGCGTACAGTAGACAGGTGTGTGTCAGCCTAGGTGCTCCAGTAATTAACCTGCAGGCCTTATTCAGAGTAGTGAGAATTTTATGGAGTGCGGACTGATCAGCAGCACCATACACCAGCAGTCCATAGTCCACTAGGGACAGGATAGAGGAGGATGACTGCAGTCGAGAAGAGCCTCCGGGAGGCAGTGTTTATACCGTGTAAGATGCCCAATCGGATATTAGTGGCAGTGGCTAGGGCAGCGATGTGTCCATGGAAGGAGAGGAGGGTCAAAATGGATCCCTAGGTATTTATAGGAGCAAACTTGATCGAGTGGGAAAGAGGACCCAGAGTGAATGAGGAGTTTGAAGTTGCAGGACTTGTTTTGGGGATGAGTGAAGAACATGGTTTTTGGTTTTTTAAGATTTATCACCAATCTATGTTCCTTGAACCAGCCCTTGGCTTCAGTGAAGGACTTCTGCAGCGAGTCCTGGAGGGCAATAGGGTTACGACTTGAGGAAAAGATGACTGCATCATCAGCGTACAATAGAATGTTCCCAGAGCAAGAGCGTGGAAGGGTGTTAAGGTAAAATGAGAAAAGTAAGGGGCCCAGAATGGAGCCCTGGGGAACCCCAGAAAAGATGGAACAGATGTCTGAGTAGGTCCCATTAATTTTTACACGCTGTGAGCGGTCAGATAGATAACTGGTGCACCAGGAGATAGGCCCAGCAGCAAACCAGACAGACTAAGGGCATCAAGAAGGAGGGGTGGGAGACAGTGTCGAAAGTTTTCGAGAGGTCAATGAAGACAGCACCAGCCAGAGAACCAGTGTCTAAGGAGGAGGGAGAAAGTTGGAGAACTCTAGGAGGGCTGTGTTGGTACTGTGGCCTGCTCGGAAGCCATGCTGCTCAGGACAAAGGATATTGTAGGTGGAGAGGTAGTCAGAGATTTGAGAGGCCACCATTTTCCAAGGCCTTGGAGAGAGGAGAGAGAGAATGGAGATCGGTCGATAGTTTCCAGCCACAGTCCTATCACCACCTTTAAAGATAGAGGTGACAGTGGCGACTTTCCAGGCAGTTGGAACCTTCCCCAGACAAAGAGAGTGGTTGATGAGGCATGTGATCGGGTAAGGACTGTGTCTAAGACCAGCCGTAGGATACACGGATCAGGGTGTCACTGCCTGTACTATTACTCTTGAGGGCAGTGACAAGGTGGCCTAAGTTCTTGGGCAGAAACACAGGAGGAGAAAAATAAGGCGAGAAAGATTTACGCAGGTGCTGGGGAGGAGAGTCAAAAAATTTGTAGGGAGGATAGGGCTAAGTCAGTGAATGAGGTGTTGAGGTGGTTGGCTATGAGGCTGGGTCTGAGGAGAGCACACCATTAATGTTGATCTGGGTGGGTGGGGGGTGTGCAGTCCCATTTAACTGTTTAATGTTATCCCAGAAGGTTCTGGGGTTCCCCATGAGGCCGTGAGTGAGGACTGATAGTGCTCAGACTTGGCCTTTCTGATGGCCTGAGTGCACTTGTTTCGGGCGGCAGCATATATAACCGCCTGTCATTGGGCCGGCCAGTCTCAATGGCACGGTGCCATAGGTTGTCCCTATGTTTGAGCTGGTGGATCAAAGCTGGGGTTACCCAGGGGGCATTCTGCCTTTTAGAACGGCGGGTCAACATTGGGGCAAAGATATCACAGGCATTATTAAAAGTTTGGGTAAAGAAGGAGAGAGCTGTGTCGATGTTAGGAGTTTCCTGTATAGGAGACCAGTCAATTTGGGACAGAAGTTCCTTAAGTTTTATCAGTCCACCAGGTATTAGACGCCGCCGGCATGTGGACTGTGCTATGGGTTTGGGGACTGAGGATGACCAGTGGAATAGAATGGGGAGTGATCACTGAGAGAGTCTGGGAGGACTTGTACATTGGGGATCCGATTAGGGCGGTTGGTGAGTACCACATCAAGCAGGGTACTGGAGCTCTCTTGGGGTTAGTCCTGTAGGGTGGGTAACTAGTTGCGTTAGGTCTATTGCAGAAAAGGAGTCTCGGGTAGAGGAGGAGGAGGGGCTGAGTCAGTTGACATTTAAGTCACCCACCAGAATTTGATCAGCGGAAGGAGGTAGAGAGGTAAGGTATTCTGTAAGAGAGGCAATGGCCTGCATTTGGTCCCTCGGGGGCACGTATGCAGTAGTCAGATAAAGGGGTCCCTTTAAAGGGTCAGGGGTTAGTTTCAGCGTAAGCGCCTGGGCCCTGGAGTCAAGGGATGGGAGCGGCAGGGCTAGTACAGGGAGAGATTCCTTGACATAAATAGCGCAGCCGCCGCCTCGCCTCCCAACACGGTCAGACCCGGAAAAGGGTGAAACCAGGAAGGGAGACTAGGGAGTCAGGGGAGGATTTCGACAGCCAAGTCTCAACCAGGGTGATGACATCAGGGTTAATTGATGTGACCAGGCATTGTAGTGAGTCAAACTTTTTTAGGAGGCTACAGATATTCATGGAGACCATGCATAGGCCTGTGGTGCGAGTTGGGAGCTCCTGGGAACCGGGCCAGGGTTTGATGAATGTTCCCTGACAGAAGTAGTAGCATGACTAACACCCTGGCTGGGAGATGGTGAGAGGTTTTCCATGATTGACATGGGGGGGAAGGAGGTTAAGGGAGCAAGGGGTGGCAGGGAGGTACAGGAAGGAAAGCAAGAATAAGAAGACACCCAGATGTGCCTGAGGTGAAGAGAAAGCTAGGGGAGGGCAGGGAGGATGGGGACACACAGAGGTCCCAAGGGGCAGGAGAGCAGGTTCAGGAGCAAGGGAGGGAGGGGTGCCAGGGCACAGTGCGGACTAGCAGATGGGTAAGTGGGTAAGTGCACTGCTAGTGGGGATAGGCACAGGCAGAGCATGAGGCAGGGCCAATACATTGTGGTGAGCAAGATCCCAGGGAAGTAGTGCTGTACAGGTAGGAGTAGGAAGCAGTGAGGGAGCATAGGTCCCACTAGTGGCCAGCAGGTATAACCTGCAAATGCAAACCTTACTAATGTTCATGTCAGTAATGTAGACAGCAAAAAGTACTGCCCCCTCTCCCCCATTAGCCAAGTTTCAATCTGGGTGAAGGTTGTGATCCTCAATATGAAGAATTTTTAATTATTAACCAATTGTGTACAGTACTGTATGTGACACAGTGCTGAAGGTCTTACTAAATTCTTCCCAAACCAAATGGAGTACCTTTGTCTATTTCTTCATTAACCAGTTCATAAAAGCATAGGAGTTTGATCGTGCATGATCTATTTTTTAGAACAAGCATATGTCAATGCCGAATGTTCACAGCTGGTATTGCTGTTATACTGAGACTTACTTGTACACATTTTTACTATATATTGCTCCAGGATAGATCAGATGAGATGCAAAATCTCATTTTTGGTGGTGACCACCTTTTAAACATTGTTAAATTGTAATTACCCAGGACAGGGCAGCTAAGAGGCAATATCTACTTTTAAGTGGGCTCCCACATTTTGACCCCAAATGTCCAACAATCTGTTTATGACCTGATGTTATGAGCAAGACAAGTGGAATTTTTTAAATCCTATCTGAAAGATGATTTTGCTGTGCAACTGTAAAAAACAAGTTTTGGAAGGGATTTGAAAACATGAAGTAGAGGGAGGAGAGAGTAAGCATTAAAAGAAACAGGAGAGTGGACACAAAATAAGTCATGATGGGAGTGGTGCAGTGCAATGGCTGTGGGTGGCAGTGTTCTGAGAGACATTCTGGAGGCTGTGATGCTGCCCTATTTGCAGGCACCTCTCTGGTCTGAGGGAGGAGGTTGCCCATCTCCAGGCTGACCTGGCTAGGAATCATGAAACCTCTTCCCCCACCCAGGGACCACCATGGCCACTGCTGCTACCTCAGAGGCTGCCAAGAAAGAGGAGCGGTTGTACCAAGGTGGGCTCAGAGAGGGAGAGGGTGGTGGAACAGAGGTGAAACCCTCCAGCTGTACCTCTCCACAATCCATATGCTGCTCTGGTGAAGAGTGGTTCCTCTATAGAGGCACCTGCAGTGGAGACCAAGGAGGATGCTGGGAACCTCCACAAAAGAGACCCACAGGAGGGTGACACAAGACCCCAACGGGGAAGGAAACAACTCCTGGTGGGGGACGCAATCATTAGGGGGTAAAAGTGGGGGAGGAAGGGGAGAGGGAGGTAAGGTGCCTGCCTGGCACCATGGCTTGGAGGGACAGAAAGCGAATCCTCAGGATAGCGGGAGCAGCTCCACGAGGGAGGGAGCTGGATGTCATTGTCCACCTAGGGACAAATGACCTGGCTGGGAATGGGATCAGAGCAGTGCAAGAGGAGTTTGTAGAGTTGGGGAGGGGCCTTAGACAGGTAGCATGTACGGTAACCTTCTCGGAGGTGCTGTCTGTCTATGGCAAGGATGATGCTAGGGTACTCTGCACCATGGGATTCAACGAATGGTTGAAAGACTGGTGTGGAGCTCAGGGTTTTGGCTTCACTGGGGACTGGGGAGCCACCTGGAGGGATGCAGGCCTATACTGGCGCGATGGTCTGCATTTGTCTGGGGGAAGGAAACCAGGATCCTAGGTAATAGGTTTAAATGCTTGATTGGCAAGCATTTAAACTAGCCAAGGGGGAGGCACTGAAAAGGATCAGGGAAATCCCAGCCTGCCCCCACAAAACACAGTCATTAGCAAGGTAAACACCCAGATAGAGAAGTCTTTCCGGAGCAGGACAGGGGTAAATGCAAAAAAAGGCAAAGGCAGTAAGGACAGGGATGAAGCTAAAAGGGGTAAGGCCATCAAAAGATGAAGGGTGATGAGTACCAATGCCCATAGTCTGTGTTACAAGCTCCCTAAACTAGTGGCCTTGATGGAAGAGTGATGCCTGGATATTGTGGCAGTCACTGAAACATGGTATACAGAGAACCATGACTGGGATGTCAACATACCAGGATACACAATCTACAGGAGGGACAGGGAGGGTAAAAGAGGAGGAGTAGCTCTCTATGTAAGGGAAGGGATTAAAGCAACAGAACTAAAGAGTAAACATGAAGTAGATTAGTCACTATGGGTCACCCTGGAGACAGGAAATGGCACCACAATCCGCATGGGAGTTGTGTACAGACCCCCATCTCAGGGGGAGGGAGTGGACAATGAAATGATAGAAGGAATCCTTAAAATGGCAGAAAAAGGGGAGATATTGTTAATGGAGGACCTGAATATGCCAGATGTTAACTGGAGCACCTTTGCTGCAGGCACATCCAGGAGCAGAGTCATTCTTGATGCCCTACAAGGGGCATGCCTCAGACAGCTAGTGTTGGAACCCACTCGGGAGGGAGCAATCTTAGACCTAGTACTCTCAAATGGGGACGGAGAAGGGATCTTGGATTTAGAAGTGGGTAGCCATCTGGGAACAAGCGACCACCAAACACTGTGGTTCACAATAAGCACAGCCATACAGTCAAGCCATACAAAAGCAAGAGTACTGGACTTTAGGAGGGCTAACTTTGGGAAAATGAGAGAGTGCCTCAGAAAAGCTCTAGCAAACAGACAAGAAGGAGGGGTGGAGGAACAATGGGGAATAATTATAACAGCAATCACAGAGGTAACAAGCCTTTGTGTGAAGCATTGCTTTTAAACTAGTCAAAGGGGGAGGCACTGATAAACAGCAGGAAAATCCCAGCTTCTCCCTACAAAACAGGGTACTAAATGAGAAAAAGACCGAGGTAGAAAGGTCAGTGGGGGATGCTGCAACAGAAGGTAAAGCCATCAAAAAATGGAGAGCTATGAGTACCAATGCCCATAGTCTGGGTAACAAGCTTCCTGACTTAGTGGCCTTGATGGAGGAGGAACATCTGGATAATGTGGTAGTCACAGAAACATGGTACATATAAAACCATGACTGGGATGTAGACATACCAGGATACACTATCTACAGGAGGGACAGGGAGGGTAAAAGAGGAGGAGGTGTAGCTCTTTACATAAGGGAAGGAATCAAAGCAACAGAACAAAAGGGTAAACAGGGAGGAGAAGAAGCACTGTGGGTAAATTTGGAGACAGACAATGGCACCACAATCCACATAGAGGTTGTATACAGACCCCCTTCTCAGGGGGAGGAAATGGACAAGAAAATGATAGAAAGTATACTTAGAATGGCAGAAAAAGGAGAGATATTGCTGATGGGTGATCTGAATATGCTAGATGTTAACTGGAGTGCAGTTGCAGGAGCCACTTCGAAGAGTGGGGTTATTCTAGATGCCCTACAGGGGGCATGCCTTAGACAACTAGTATTGGAGCCCACTTGAGAGGGAGCAATCTTAGACCTGGCTCTCTCAAATGGAGATGGAGAGAGGATCACAGATGTGAAGTGGGTAGCTATCTGGGAACTAGCGACCATCAAACAGTATGGTTCACAATAAACACAGCAATAGAGTCAAGCCATACAAAGGCAAAAGTACTGGACTTTAGGTGGGCTGACTTTGCCAAAATGGGTGAATGCCCTAGGAATGCACTAGCAAATGGGCAGGAAGGAGGGGTGGAAGAACAATGGGGAATAATAAAAACTGCTATCACAGAGGTAACAAGCCTTTGTGTGAAGCAAATAAACAAAACAAAATGATGTAAGAAACCACTATGGTTCTCAAAGGAAGTGGCAGTGAAAGTTCAAGAGAAAAAGAAAGCATTCAGGAAGTACAAGGAATCACAGAAGAAGCAGGACAGAGAACTGTATCAGTTAAAGCAAAAGGAAGCTGGGAAGGCGGTCAGAACAGCAAAGGCCCAAACTGAGGAAAATATAGCCAACTCAGTTAAGAAGGGGGATAAAACCTTTTATAGGTACATCAGAGAGCTAAGGAAGACCAAGGGAGGGATAGTGAGGCTTAATAAAGAGGAGGGAGGGTGGACAGAGGGAGACTGTGAAAAGGCAGAGATACTCAACAAATATTTTTGCTCAGTATTTACAAATGAAGAAGGGGAAGTACCTAAAACAAACAGTAGAAACACTCTGGATACAGAAGTTGATACCAGCCCATTTACAGAAGAAAGGGTTCTGAAAAGAACTCTTAAAACTGAAGGTGGACAAAGCAATGGGGCCTGATGGATTCATCTCAGAATTCTAAAAGAACTAGGGTAGAACTAGTGACACCACTGACTACCCTCTTTAACAAATTATGGGAGGATGGGGTGTACCTGAGGACTGGAGGAGGGCAGATGTAATTCCCTTCACAAAAGTGGGAGCAAGGCAGAAGCAGGAAACTACAGACCTGTTAGTTTAACCTCAGTGATAGGGAAATGATGGAATCACTTCTGAAGGAAAGAACTGTCGAGTATCTAGTGGCCAGAGGGCACAGGACCCAAGGCAGCATGGATTCACAGCGGAAGGTCATGCCAGACAAATCTGATAGATTTCTTTGACTGGGTGACCAAAGTAGTAGATCAGGGAGGGGCTGTGGACATGGCCTACCTAGACTTTAGCAAGGCATTTGACACAGTCCCACACAAAAGATTAATATACAAGTTAGCCAGCCTGGGAGTGGGTCCCAAGATGACAGCCTGGGTAAAGAATTGGCTGGAGAATAGGACACAGAGAGTAACAGTAAATGGAATCCACTGTGCAGAAAGGGGGGTTACTAGTGGGGTATCACAAGGTTCAGTATTAGGAGTGGTCCTCTTCAATGTCTTTATAGGCGACATTGCAGAGGGACTGGAAGGAAAAGTATGTCTCTTTGCAGGTGACACAAAGATCTTCAACAGAGTTGATGCACAAGGTGGGGGTGGAAAGGATGAGAAGGGACTTGGCAAGGTTAGAGGAATGGTGAAATGTATGGCAGTTTAGATTCAATGCTAAGAAGTGCATGGTAATGCACCTGGGAAACAAAAACCCATGGGAAGAGTACACAAGGGGGGGTGAGATGCTAACAACAACAAAAATGGAAAGGGACCTGGGGGTAGTCATATCAGATGACCTAAAGGTGGGCAAGCAATGTGAGAGGGCAGCAAGGAGGGCTGGGGGGATACTGGGATGCAAAGGGAGAGGCATCACCAGTAGAAAACAAGAAGTTATTATCCCTCTGTACAGACAGCTGGTCAGACCCCATCTGGAGTACTGCATGCAGTTCTGAAGACCCAATCTCCTGCAAAGACATAGACAGGATGGAAGCTGTCCAGAGGAGGGCACTAAAATGGTGCAGGGTCTGCACCAGAAGACATATGAAGAGAGACTAAAGGAGCTTAATATGTATAGCCTCGAGGAAAGGAGGAGAGGGGGACATGATAGAAACTTTCAAGTGCACCTCAAGGAATCAACAAAGTCCAAGAGGGTAGCATCTTTCAAAAAGAGATGTGCAAGAACAAGGGGGCACAATTTGAAGATGGGGGCGGCTCAGAGGTAATTTAAGGAAGTATTTTTTCACAGAGAGGGTTGTGGATGCATGGAACGGCCTTCCGGAAGAGGTTGTGGAGTCAAAAACAGTGGTGGAATTCAAAAATGCATGGGACAGTCATAAGGCCATTCTAGGGGGTTGGGGTAGGAAGAAGTAGGCTGCTGGTTAACTAGGATCTGCAGCTTATCCAGTAGGTAGGGAAATGGGCAGACTGGGTGGGCCAAGCGGTCCTTATCTGCCGTCAAATTCTATGTTTCTGTGTTTCTATGTTTCTATGAAGCGAATCAATAAAACAAAATGAAGGGAAAAAAACACTATGGTTCTCAAAAGAGGTGGCAGGGAAGGTTAAGGAGAAAAGGATAGCATTCAGGAAATATAAGAAAAAACAGAAGGAGCAGGACAGAGAACTTTATCAGTTAAAGCAGAAGGAGGCAGGAAAGGCAGTCAGAATAGCAAAGGCCCAAACCGAGGAAAAGATATCCAATTCTGTTACAGGCAAACTAGATGGGTCAAGCAGGCCTTCTCTGCCTTCAAATTCTATGTTTCTATGACACCATCACCTGTCATGTTCAGAAGGTGGGGTAACACAAGGGATCTGTTGAACATTAGGGGCCAAAATCTGCAAAAAATAAAGTTATGAGCAAATGTTGGAACAATTAGTTCCCTCATAACTTAGTTTTTCAAATTTTTACACCAAATGTTCTACATAATCTTTTTATGACCACTTATTCCGAGTATGTCAGGTGTAATTTATAAAACAATGGCTGAAATGTCATTTTACGCCACAAGTGTTAAAACACATTTTTGGTAGGATTTGAGAAATGACAGCTATCACATACATGAGGTGGTGTTGATAAAATGCCTATGTTGAAAAGTTGTGGATAAAATATTGAAAATTACCACAGTTACGAGCATGTGTTGAAAAATTGCATCACAGGCTCATAACTTTGTTGTTTTTGCATATTTTACCCCAAATTTTCAGCATAGCTTAAATTCATATGAGCCCACCTCATGAACAAGGGTGGAGAAAATGTTCAAATCCTGCCAAAAGTTTATTTTGCACCACAAGTATGAAAAAACAGTTTGACCAATATTTGGGAAATGACACCTGTCATATTCATGAGGTGGTACTGTAAACCATATAATTTGTCCCACCTGCCCCCCCGACCCCGGCCTCTATTAAATACCCCCCCACTCTCACCCCGCCTACCTACTCTTCTCTCCCTTATTGCCACAATCCTTGCATAAATTGAGGAATAGCCACACATCCCATTAAAGACACACTCCTTTCTCTGTAGGCTGGTTCCACTTAAGAAACTGAAGAAATGCAGCCACCACTGAACCTCTTAATTCTGCTCACCTTTCTCCCTAGCTTAATGCTTCGCCCCTTGGCACAGCCCACCATCAGAGCCCATGACGGCCAGCAACAAACCTCTTATGCTGCTTAAAATCTACATCTGCCCCTATAACCACCCCAAATAATAACTACAATAGTGAACCGTGCAGTGAACCACTGCTGCAGTGCAACATCTACCCCCTCCCACCACCACTCACCAACATGCTCCTAGTAACAAACAAATACCCTAAGAGAGCCAATGTACACAAAAATTGTTCCCAGTCCTTAAAACAACTCAGACTGTATGCTACTTGGCTATTCTGGCTTCTCCTACTCATTTCTGGGAACATACACCCCAACCCTGGCCCATGGGGCATGGACAAATTTGTGCCTGAGAAGCTTAAACTCACTCAGGACTGCCTCTATTAATATTTGCAGTTTACCAACCAAACTTGATTCTCTGCAAGTGTGGGATACCCAACACAGCCCTGACATTCTATCCTTGGTAGAGATGTGGCTTACCCCCTGAATACCTGACACTGACATCCAACTAGACAGCTATAAACCATTTAGACTGGACAGAGCAGGCAAACGTGGTGGTGGTGGCTACGTAGTTTATATCAAGGAGCACCTGCAGGGTCAGGCCCTCCCACCTATACGGGCCATAATGTTCAACTTCTACCAGTAAAATTAGTCCTTGGAACTAATGGAAAGAACATCACACTAATCTCCACTTAAAACCCAACAAAAGAGCTGGCAGCTGGATTTAATGTACTGGTGGAGTACCTTACAGGCCACCATCTAAACTCTGAGGAAATCGTACTCGGTGACCTCAATATAAACTGGCTGTCCCCAGAAGCAGCACCATACAGAGATACCCTCAACTCCTTAAACATCTCTCAGCTAGTTGAAACACCAACATGCACTAACTACCACAATGGCACTAGCAATCTACTAGACCTGGTCTTGACTAACCACGCTGAGTGAGTTACTGGCACAATTGTCCTCCCAGACTCTATCAGTGACCACTCCCACATCCTCTGCACCTGGTCAAACAAATCCCCCAAACCACTTGCAAAAATGGTGACAACCAGGATCCTACAAAAAGGACAACTAGGCTTCCTAAAACAGCTACTCTGCCAACTTGATTGGTCTCCTATCTTCTCCGCTACAAATGTAGACAAGGCATTAGAGTACTTTATAAAGACTTTCAACTCAGCCTGTGATGTCTTTGCACCCTTCACTACTAAAAAAATCAGAGGCTCTCAAAAGTCATGGATTACACTCGCACTCATTGATCTCATGCATACCAGGGACAACCTCTGGCATATAGCCAGGGCCACTGGAAAATTGCGGGCGCAATTTTTCCGCAATTTTTACCCTTCTCCGCACAAAATCCGCAATTTCTTGCAATTTCTTACATTTATGGAATTTTTGACTGAAATTGTATACAAATGTTTAAATTCTCAAGGAAATCTACTTAGATACAGTATACTAACAATTTAGTACACAGACTTGGATTTGACCAAAACAGTACAGTGTGAGGTGAGAAGGGCTCAAATGTGACTCTGCTTTCATGTGATTCACTTCCCTGCTTTGGTTTCAGAATCCTCTGGTCATGCATATGTAGACTTGAACACTTAAAATCTGTGTTAAAGGAGACTATCAGATAACTTTTTGCTGACACAGAGACTGAAACAATAGGTGTGAGAAGAGGTGCAAAGTGCCCCATTCACCTAGATGAAGCCTTGACCACAATGCTTGTTTTTGAATGGTAGGGTAGATTTTCTTGTATAAATACTTTCAATCTGAAAGGATTTTGATTCAAATGTGTCAAGAGTTTGGGATGGCCTTGCTAAATTATAAACTTAAATGTGCTTCTGAGGGGTTAGTGACAGTGATTTTACATGTGAGTCTGCCGCAACTGCATACTCACATGCAAAACCTACAAAGGAAACATTTCTGAAAACATGCTGAACAGGTTAAGTATAGTTAAACAGTTACCTTTAAATAGACAAAGTAATTGCAACCCAAGTAAAATCACTGCAAACTGAGTAGAACTAAAGTATAATGTATTGAAAGCTATTGTATGATGTAAAGAAAAGCTATTGGTATGATTTGATACTTTTATCATGTGATTTTAAAATGTACTTACAGTGTTGATTAAAAACAGTAATTATTTTAACAAAATAAATACTTTTCTTACTAGACCTTTATTAGGCACCCTGCTTATCTGTTTGTTATTGCACCAAAGCAAGTAGTTTAAACAGGCTTCATTATTTAACAACTAGAAACTGGCAAAATATGTTGTTTCAGGATGTATTCAGTACAGATTAATTGTAAATTACTGAATAAAATCTAGTTAGCACTGCATGACTTAGATGTCTTGATTTTTAGGAAATATGTTACATAATGATTAGTTTACAGAGCATTTCAAAAACCACATCTTCATGTTAAAAGCATTTACAAGTGGCAATACATTTCTCTAACAATTTATGTGATCAATACATGCTGCAGTAAACAATAAAATATTTATTAGGGGGCAGTTGGGATGTATAGTGAACCCCACAACTTTCCCGCAATTTTTGCAAGAAAATCCTCGCATTTTTGGTAAAATTTTCCGCAATTTTCCAGTGACCCTGCATATAGCCAAAAGCATGGGAGCACAACCTGACCTCCAAAACTACCGCACAGCTCGCAACAAATATACCCAAGCAATACGCCTGGCTAAATCGCACTTCTACTAATCTGAACTAGACAATTCCTGGGGTGACTGCCGCAAATTCTGGGCAAACATAAAAACGCTAACAGGGAACCCTAACCGATCTTCACCAGACCTACTGAATCTGAATGGGAAAACAATCCAAGACCCAAAAACCATAGCTAACACCTTTAATAAGGCCTTCATTGACCTTTGCACAGTGCTCCCTCCCACCTACCTCAACCCTGTCAACAATACCCCCAGCCCAACCGGAGCTGCCCCCTTCCCCGGCCATAAGAGCCTTGCCCCACCATTCTATCTAAGGGTCATCAAACCAACTGAAGCCAAAATATACCTCATGCAGGTATTCCACAAATCCAGGCAAAGTAGTGATGGCTTAGACTTGAAACTTCTAACACTCACAATAGATGCGGTCCTGGTCCCTTTAAGAAGAATACTCAACCTATCACTGATCTGTGGACAGTTCCCAAAGCTCTGGAAAGCTGCAGTTATAACACCAGTTTTCAAAAGTGGTGATAAGACTACTCATACAAACTACCGACCAATCTCAATTCTACCCCCAGTCTCCAAGGCCCTAGAATGGGTGGTCTATGACCAGCCAATCGAACACCTTGATAAACACCAAATTCAGTGCAAAGAACAACATGGATTTTGAAAACTGCACAGTACAACATCTGCCCTTGTTGAGTTTACTGGATTCATACATGACTCACTGGATCGAGGGCACGTAGTGGGGGCCACCTTTATTGACCTCACTAAGGCCTTCGACACAGTGAACCATAATCTCCTGCTAGCCCACCTGCAAGAGACGTCAGTGTCCACCACCTCCCTGAGCTGGTTCTGAAACTACCTCACTAACCGGGTACAACAAGTCACAATTGGCAATACACTTTCTGATAAGCTTAATGTAAGCACAGGTGTCCCCCAAGGGTCTATACTAGGCATGCTGCTCTTCAGCCTCTTTCTAAACAATCTCCCAAAAGCGTGCCATGACAAAATCCTATTGCATGTGTATGACACAGTTATCTATTCCAGCCGCCCTGATCCCATCTCCCTTGAGCAAGTGCTTCAGTGCAATTTCACCCTGGTTGAACACTGGTTTACCAAATGCACGGTTACTACTCAACTATAAGAAAACAAAAATTATGCTTTTCTCCTCCGCCACAGCAAAGCTAAATCAGCCCACCTAACCATCCGATACATTAAAAATGAAACCCTTGAAATGGTACACACTCTCAAATACTTAGGGGTCATACTGCATAGCACCTTATTGTACACACTGCATATCGACTATGTCACAAAGACGGTGTGCAATAAAATTGGACAATTATATAAACACAGACATTGCCTCACTCCCGAAGCACTTAAACTAGTAGTTGCCAGTTCAGTGCTCTCTGTACTAGATTATGGCCTCGTAGTCTACATCACTGCTTCGGATTCTACCCTGAAAAGAGTTGCCACTGCCTTAAATAAGTCCTACTGACTCATTCTGGGAGCCCCACTACTAACACACGCGTGTGACCTGTACTCACATACAGGCTGGTTGAACCTTGATAATCGCATCATATACCAAACCTGTCTCCTGTCCAAGAAAGTCACACTTGGTCTTACTCCACCAGATGTCCACTCTATGTTTCATAAAATAGCCTTTCCCAGGCAGACCAGAGGGTCACTCAACACCCAATACAAAGTCCCCTACCACTGCATGGCTCAGGGGCAACGTTCTTTTATGTACCATGCACCTAAGTGGTTAAACTCACTACCAGCTGACCTTCTATCCGAACCCACGCTTGGACTGTTCAAGAAAAAACTCCATTCACACTTATCGTGCCGCATTATATGCTCTTGCCCCTAGAATTTACTAATCCCTGGCCTCCGGCACGTGACCTTCATTACCTGCACCCTGGCCCTTCCTGTTTTTGCATACCTCCCTCTACCCATACCCTACCACTGGAATCCTGCCTTGACCTTCCCCTCTATGACAAAGGGCTGCCTGGCACACCTGAGCTCCTGGGACGGAATCCCTCCCCTTCCCTACTCCTCATGTTCTACCTAATCCTTTTGCCTGGTACTATGCCTTCTTCCACAATAACCTTCCCAAGATTGACTTACCACTGCTCTAAATGATACCTATAACTACCCGTTTGTCTGTACGTTGTTACCTACTGTATGTTGTTGACTACTTGCCTTTGTGATCCTTAATTCAATTCTTAATGTATTTTTCTCACTCCTGACGTGGAACCTTTCTAAATGAGCTGCTAGCTCAAAGGTTGAAATCTGAGACTTGAATAAATAAGTAAATAAGAACAAAGAAGCTGCCCATTCTACCTAAGGAAGAAAAAAGGAAAACATTATTGAAAATGATGGACAAAAATGTATAGCAATAAGGGTGGTTTTCAGCAGGGTAGTATGCCCATCTGGTGGTCACTCAACTATACACCGAGGCCAGTACATTCTTAAGACAAAGGAACAAATAAATTTTGGGGCATCCCTAATAAGACCAAGTCACCTCTTATATTCATAACAGAGCTCAGAATAGACCTACCAAGCAATATTCATGGGGGTGGGGGCATTGTATTTCTGAAAAGAACAATGCCTAAACCCTGGCCAATTATAATTCGATTGTTCGACTATTTAAATTTCTATATCTTAATATTAAACACATGTGGAAAAGTGCACTGCTATAAAAGAACTGCTGGAGGACTTTCATGGCGATGCTGACAATCAGGGTTCAACCAAATGCCCAAGTCACTGGGATAAGCAGAATCATATTCACTTTACTAGCCCTAACCACAGTCTTAAAGGGATAAATACAAGAGGGCCTAGTGCATTCAATTTATAATCCAATCAGACTCCTTCCAGAAGAGTATTGTTAATCTGACTCCCCCTCTCCTCAATTCTGGAATGTGTTCTAGTGCTCTACATTTAAAGGACCTTGGGCTGCAGCTGCTGTGATGCTTCTTAAAATGTGCCCCAAGGGAATTTTCAGTTTTCAGATACTAATGCTCTCACATGCTCTTGTACACAACATTTTAAAGAAAGACTAGCCCATCCTATATAAATGTAGCCACAACTGCACCAGCCCACATACACCACAATGGATGTTTTGCAATCAATGTAGTGTTTTAGCCTGTATTTCATGCCAGTTACAAGGTGAGTACACACTGTCAAACCACTGTAGGCAAATCACCAAAAAAGCAAACAGATTAGTGGGGTGTATAAACAAGGCTTTCATGACTAGAAATGAACACTGCCTGATCGCACAGTACAGATCATACATTAGATCACTTTTGGATTATAGGTGGCCATTTTGGTCACTGTATTTAAAAAAAGAATATTAAATTGGTGGAAGCTATTCAAAGACAAACAATGTACTGTAATTAATACCAAGACTTTCCAGGCTAACTTATGCTGCAAGGCTTGATTGACTGAATCTATTCAGTTTAAAGGACAGGTGACTGAGGGGAGATATATTGTTTCTATACAAGCTACTAAAAAATCAAGAACTACAAATTCAGTGCAGTATAACCAGTAACAATAGACCAGTGAATCTCAGATCACATAACCAACAATTAAAAACCCATAGGGCAAACACCACCAAGAAAGACACTTTTTTCACAGTTAGGGCCCTTAAGGCATAGAATACGCTGCTCCAAAACCTAATTGAGATTTCAGAGTATAACAGATTTAACAAGTATTTGTCAATGCCAAATGATGCTTGCTTCTATGTGCTGTTTAGGTATTTGGAAGTCATTGGAGTGCAAGTATTGAAAATATGCGAACTTATGAGCGTGAGTAGGAACTGCACAATGCACGCTCGTAAAACAGTCATTTTTAGGAATGTTTTCACCAAATTTTCAACATAGCCATTTTAAGACCTCTACTCATGAACAGTGTCACTGTGATTTTCTTAATGTGTCCCATACATTGAGTTTGCACACCGACTGTGCCATTGTGCACTACATGGGCAGAAACACATTTTGGGCAAGATGTAAAATGACAGCTGCACTGCTCATAAGGAGGTGTGGTAAAATGGCAATGTTGAAAATCTGGAGTGAAAATACTGAAAATTAAACTACGAGCTGAGTAGGAACTGCGCAACGCACGCTCTAAAACAGTCATTTTTAGGAATTTTTTCACCAAATTTTCAACATAGCCATTTTAAGACCTCTGCTCATGAACAGTGTCACTGTGATTTTCTTAATGTGTCCCATACATTGATTTTGCACACCGACTGTGCCATTGTGCGCTACATAGGCGGAAACATGTTTTGGGCAGGATGTGAAAAATGACAGCTGTACTGCTCATAAGGAGGTGTGTTAAAATGGCAATGTTGAAAATCTGGAGTGACAACATTGAAAATTCGTGAACTTACGAGAGTGCGTAGTAACTGCGCAACGCACGCTTGTAAAACAGTCATTTTTAGGAATTTTTCTGCCAAATTTTCAAAATAGGCTTTTTGATAGCCCACCTTATGAACACTGGCAGTGTTGTTTCATTAATCATTCTGGAAAGGTGATTTCGCACAGTGACTGCAAAATCACCCTTCGGGCCAGAATAACGCCATGACAGTGACAGCATTCACGAGAAGGAGTCCCAAAAACCCCATGCTGAAAATTTGGTGCAAAAATTCCAAAAAATGCCTGAGATATGCAATAAAGTTGAAAAAACCCTATCTATCCCATTGTACAGCTTACCGGCATTTCCTCAGTTCGCGGTCGGCTTTGAAGAGTGCAGACGTGTTCCCGGTCCACCGATGATCATTGGGTGGAGCTCCGGAGGTAAGTATGGGGTAGGGGGGTGTGGGGAGGAAGGGTGCTCAGTGGGTGGGTGCGGGTTATGGGGGTGGGGAGACTGCGAGGAAGGTTTTCTTCTTTACAGGTTTTTTTTTTTTACTAAGATGACGTTGGACGCTTGCCACACTGGGGTGGGCTCCCAGCGTGGCAGCAGGAAAAGTTGGTGGGGCGTGAAGCCGAGGGGATTGGGCACCTCCGTCGTCCAAAACAAGATTTGCCACGCTGGGTGGGTCCCAGCGTGGCACGAAAGCTTTTGGGGAGTGCAGCTTTTGGAGCCGACGTGGGATTGGGAACCACGGACAAAATAAGATTTGCCACGCTGGGTGGCCTCAACGTGGCACTGGGAAAGCTTTTGGGGAGTGTAGTTCGAGCCGACGGGGGATTGGGCACCTCCGTCGGCTATACAGTTTTAAGCCACGCTGGGGTGGGCTCCCGCGTGGCACCTGGACAGCTGTTGGGGGGCGGAGCCATCGGAGGATTGGGCACCCCATTGGCCATACAGTGTGTGCGTGGGGGGAGCACATCAGCACACAATATGGGTGCTTGCGCGTGCATGTGTGTGTGTGTGTGTGGGGCTTCTGGCTCACTGAAGCGGAGCTCTCCCTTTGAACTGTATGCCACTGCATTTTCAGCTGTCATTGACAGCTGGAGCAGTGATTGGGGAACTGGGCGCGCCTGCAAACACACTGACTGCATTGGAAGACGGGCTGACACACCTCCGAAAACTCGGATGATGGCACTATGTTTCTTGCACATGTGTGCAAGCAACATAAAAAGGAACTAGATAAATAATTTACAAACAAACTAATACAGGAATGATACAGCCACTAGGAGCAGGAGACAGCTCAAATGGACTTTGTGCCTTCTACTGTCTTGTCAACCGAGTAATACAGAGTAATAAAATCATGTCCAACATCTGCAACGGTGCAAATATTGCATATACGACAGATGTGGAAACCAGCTCTAAGAGGTACCCTGCTTTCATTAGATCTCACAAAATGACTATTGTGAGTAGATCAGATATGCTGTTGCCTTTTCTAAAGGTCACTCGTGGTGTAACCCCCACAAAGGGACCTAACTCTGGATCTGAAGAAAGGGCATGCCACCTGTTTCTTATAATTTGCTATATTTCTATAGACCGGTCAGTATAATCTGTGGCAAAAGTGTCTTAGGAATTATTGTCCTTATTTCAGATCCTGGGTTTTAGCAAATCAGCTGTGTCCTTTTTACAGGCTGTATGAACCACCTCATGAATAGCTCCTTTCCTTGAAACTGGTCAGCAGCATCCCTTTCATAAATAACAGCAGAAGTACAATTTTCCTTAGTTCTTAAACCCTGGCTGTACAGGATACTGTCAACCAAGACCTTGGGTGTGAACTCTCTGCACCAAGTAGAGTATTACCAGCTACTGGCTTCCTGTAGGATGCACATACAACAGTTTTGATTGTCTCCTACACTTAATCTGATATCCAGAAACTTAATAGACACTGGATCTGAGTGGTGGGTGCTTTTCATATTCCGATTGTTCAAATTCAGCCATTCTATAAGGGCCGGAATGAACCCTGAACCCCTACTCCAGACACGTATGATGTTATCATTATAAAAGTATCAATGCTCAGTGTGTCTGATGTGGGGGTTTAAGTCAACAAAAAACACTTTATCCTTCCACCAAGCCAGAAGAATGTTGATGTACGACTGTGCAAGAGATGCACCCATCATTGTCTCCTGCAACTGAAAATAACATTTTTCATCAAAACATAAAATAAATATGATGTAACACAAATTTGAGAAAATCCAAAATTATCCTTTGTGGTGCCATTTCTAAATCTGAGTCTGAATCCATGAACTCCTAGGGCCCGATTCCAAGACAAGTTCACCGTGGTGCAGTGCGACTTGCACCAACACAGATGGTGTAGGTCGCACATTACGCCACAGGTTCCGCTAGCTGGGATTCTGAGAGGTGGCCTGTGCCATGGCATGGGTGGCCTGAGCCCAAGAGGACTCATGCCACCCAAGGCCCCTACAGCATGACAGAAGGGGGGTTACAGCAGCAGCAGCTGTGCTCAGTTCTGAAAGGGCAGCTGCCGTAACCCCCCAACGCCATTCCAAGAGGTCATGCAGCACTGCGGGGTTAGATCAGCAATTAGTTGGTGTAGGAGCTTCTGTCCTACCTAAATGCCCGATGCCCCCCCGCAGTGCCCCAATCCACACACTGCCGTGCCACACAGACCCCCCCACCGCATTACAACCTCCCCACCCCCGGCAATACTGGGGTTCCACCCGCTGATGCCAACCCCTGGTGCCAGTGCCACTCTGCCAACACCCACGTGGCCCACTGGGGCTTGCAGGCATGTCTTGGAGCTTGGGGTTGGGGAGTCTGCGCCCTGACATCGGGTTTGTCAGTGGCTTGCAGCACCAAGGTCAGTTGTGCCCTTCCTGTGGTGCAACCCTGGAGATGCTGCAAGTCGAAGGGCGTAGGTGCCGGGGACCCTTCCTGTTCTGGAATCTGGTACAGGGTCTCCAGCATAGCGGCATATGTCACAACTCGCATCTGCCAGCAAGTTGCACCATATGTCTCAGAACTGGGCCCCTTGATTGCTGTAATGCACTGCTGATGTTTTTGTACAAGTATAGAGAGAGATGATACATTAATGGTGATCCAGCAAAATTTCTGTGACCACATCAGCCCCTCCAATTTATGTATAACATCCATAATATTATAGATGCAATTGCAAAAGCTATGCCTGTAGTTCAGTGGGTGAAGCAACAAACCACTCCCCCATCAGGCCTTTAAAGGCCAACCCCCCGGCTAGTTCCAGGATTCATTTCTTCGTTGTGTTCGGAGGCAACACCCCCTAATTCCTTGTCCCCCTCTCTCATTTGTTCCTTTTCTCTTTTCATCTCCCCATCTCCTTTCCCTGAGACTCAACCTCCTTTCTCTTGCCTGCACTCGTTTCTCCTGCCTGCCACTTTCTGGCCTCCTGCTGACTGCTCGCACATTGCAAGCTATGTTCCTCCACTGCTGCCACCTCTCTCATGTCCACTCTTTTCCGGACCTTCTTGCACTCGTTCCTCCTGCCTGCCACTTTCTGGCCTCCTGCTGACTGCTCGCACATTGCAAGCTATGTTCCTCCTAGTTTCTCCACTGCTGCCACCTCCCTCATGTCCACTCTTTTCCGGACCTTCTTGCATTGATTTTCAGCAGCCATCCTATGCCTCCGGTCCCTGGGCATGCTGGCATCTGCCCCCCTCCAGCCTGGTTTTCTCTCCTTGTGGCTTCCTCCCCCTGTCTGTCCCTTCCTGCCCTCTCCTTTGGGTGGCTGCCTTCCTCATTGCAGCATTATTCCTTCCTTCTCCACCTTTAGTTCCCTCTGGCTTTTCTCTCGCCCTCCGTCTGCAACCTCCCCATATGACGCACAGGGGAAATGCCAGACCTCGCCGAACAACTAACACAATGAAATCTGGCCAATGGAAAATCATGTACACAGATGCTCACAGTCTGGAAAACAAGATCCCAGGCCTGCAGACAATAATGACAGAGGCTAAACGGAACATAGTAGCCATTAGTGAGACATAGTTTACCAGTAACCACACTTGGGAGACTTCAGTACCTGGCCATGTACTGTTCAGAAGAGACCGAGGTGCAAAAAGGGGGGTGGAGTGGCCCTTTATGTCAATGAAAATATCAAAGCTACAGAAATTCAGAGTACACATAAGGAGCCAGATGAAGTGTGGGTCACCCTGGAAACAGGAAATGGGACAGCCATATGAACTGGGGTTGTGTACATGCCTCCAGACCAGGGGGAGGGCATAGACACATTACTGTTAGGAGGTCTACAAAACATGACAGCTAAAGGGGAGGTTCTGATAATGGGAGACTTCGACTTGCCAGATACAGATTGGTCAATACCAGAAGGAACATCTGCCATAACTAGACACACGGTGGATTCCCTGCAGGGGGAGGGCCTCAAACAACTGGTACAACAAACCACAAGAGACAGAGCTATCCTAGCTCTAGTACTGACTAACAGGGAAAGGATCACAGATCTCCAGGTAGAAGATCACCTGGAGGCCAGTTACCATCACATGGCATGGTTCAGTCTGGCCACTAGAACTAAATCATCCCATTCCAAGGCAAAAATATGGGACTTCAGAGGAGCTGGCATTGATATGATGGCCAACAGAGTTAAGCTAGCTCTGGCAAAAATAAATACAGATGAGGGGGTACGGGCAAAGTGGGCAGTCATTAAAGATGCAATACATGAAGCAACATACCATTATGTTAGAGAGAAAAGGGAGTGCAAAAGAAGAAGGAAACCACTTTGGTTCTCAAAAACAGTAGCAGAAAAGGTCAGAGCCAAAAGGCTGGCCTTCAGGAAATATAAGGGAACGCAGCAGGATGAAGATAGGGAGGCATACCAAACTTCCCTAAGGGAAGCAGGGAAGGCAGTAAGGCAGGCAAAGGCCCACATCTAGGAAACACTAGCACAACCAGTAAAAGAAGGTGACAAGACTTTATATAGCTACATTAGTGATAGGAGGAAGTCCAGAGGGGGTATTGCTAAGATCAAAGGGGATACAGGGGCATGTAAGGAGGAGAACCATGTAAAAGCATCTATCCTAAATAGATATTTCTGCTCAGTATTTACTGAGGAGAAGATAGAGCAGGGCCCACAGCTCAGCACCATGGACACGGGGGGAGGGAGGTGTGTACTAGTCCCTTTGTAAAAGAAAGGGTCCTACAAGAGCTTAATAAGCTCAGGGTGGACAAGGCAATGGGACCGGATGGCATACATCCCAGGGTACTAAAGGAGCTAAGGGTGGAACTAGTAGAGCCATTATCAGAACTGTTTAGTGAGTCTCTGAGCACAGGAGAGGTCCCAGAAGACTGGAGAAGGGTTCTTGTGATCCCACTCCACAAGAATGGTAGCAGGGAGGAGGCAGGGAACTCTTATCTCAGTAGTGGGCAAGATTATGGAGGCACTCCTTATTGAAAGGCTTGTGCAACACTTGGAATCCATAGGAGCACAGGATCCAAGACAGCATGGGTTTACAAAAGGAAGGGCATGTCAAACTAATCTTATAGATTTCTTTGACTGGGTAACCAGAGTGGTAGACCAAAGGGGAGCAGTTGATGTCGCCTACCTTGACTTCAGCAAAGCTTTCGATACTGTTCCACGTAGAAGATTGAGTAATAGGCTGGTTAGGCTTGGGGTGGGTCAGAAGTTGGTCAACTGGGTGGCAAACTGGTTGATGGGCAGAAAATTAAGAGTGGTGGTAAATGGTATTGTCAGAAGAGATGCAAGTCCCAAATGGGGTACGTCAGGGATCAGTGCCGGGGCCAGTCCTCTTCAATATCTTCATCAGTGACATTGCAGATGGACTGGAGGGTAAGGATTGTCTGTTTGCAGATGACACCAAGATCTGCAACAAAGTAGATGATCCAGATGGGGTGGACAGAATGAGAAGAGATCTGGATAAACTAGCAAAATGGTCGGAAGAGTGGCAGCTAGGGTTTAACGCAAAGAAGTGCAAGATCATGCACATAGGGAAGAGAAATAATGAAGCCGCCTATAGGCTGGGAGGGGAGTTGCTGGCAGTCACAAGGGAAGAAAGAGACTTGGGTGTCATCATCACCAATGACCTGAAGTCCTCCAAGCAGACCACTAAAGCAGTAGGTAAGGCTAGAGGGATGTTGGGGTGTATTAGTAGGGGTATCACAAGTTGGAAGAGGGAGGTAATAATCTCTCTTTACAGGACACTGGTTAGGCCCCATCTGGAGCACTGTGTGCAGTACTGCAGGCCACACCTTCACAAGGACATTAACAAAATTGAGGCAGTCTGGAGAAGGGCAACCAAAATGTTGCAGGAACTGCATCAGAAAACATACGAGGACAGATTAACGGAGCTCAAAATGTATACCCTAGAGCAAAGGAGGGAGAGAGGTGATATGATTGAAACATTCAAATACCTTAAGGGCATTAACAAGGTGAAAGAGTCTAACATGTTTCAATATAAGAAAAATAGCAGGACACGAGGACACAGCATGAGATTAGAGGGAGGCCGATTATGGGGTAATGTGAGGAAGTTCTTTTTCACAGAAAGGGTGGAGGATGCATGGAACAGCCTACCTCAGGAAGTGGTGGATATAAATACAGTGCAGGGCTTCAAACAGGCATGGGATAGGCATAAGGGAACAATACAGATGAGTATGAATAGATAGGCCATTGACAGAGCAAAGGCCGATGGCACATTCATAAGGTAGAAAAAGAAATGGGCAGACTGGATGGGCCTTGCGGTCCTTATCTGCCGTCAACTTCTATATTTCTATGTTTCTATGTTTCAACCCTGATACCTCGCTGGCATTTCCCGGTGATGTCACCCGCTTCCCGATTGTGGCTCTTTCATTCATGCTGTGCTGCCTTCTTTCTCTGCTGTGGCATGCTGCTCAACCTCTCAGCATTCAACAGCATTGAACTGCCCTTCGGATGTCCTAGCTGGGGGCCAGCCTGTGTGGCACTTTGTTCTTTTGATTGATACTCTATCTCCAACTAATGGGAACAATTTTTTTTTGTTATGGTTCGTTTCTATCACCTTAGCTCACTGATTTCCTAGTTTGGGTGTCCGGAAATCTGTCTAACTTTGTCGCGAACTTCAATATTCTGCTGCAGCCTCTGTCTTCCCCCGACCCCTTGTTCCTGTTTCTGTCAGCTCAGTAGTTTCCTCCACCTCTTGTCTGCCCTGCCAACATCCCTTCCCACTGTCATTCATCATTCCTGTCATTGAATTTCTTTCCATTCCTCTGTGGGATTCATAGGCATCTTCTGTTCATTTGGGCTCTCCTTATTCTTGCTGTTCTGACTTCTTTTGGGGTTTTCCTTCTCTACCTTTTACCTTACCGTTTGTATATTTCTTAACCTTCAGTCCTACCTACAACATATATTACTCCTCTTCTGTCATCCACTGGTTTACCCTGCTTCCTCTTGCTGCTCGGTGCCAACCTTCTGCGCCATGCCTCTATTATAATGTGTCTTTCATTCTCAAACCTTCTCTCTTCCCCTGCCTCTGTCATTGTTCTTTCTTTTTGACTCTCCATAGTCTGCCCTCTGACCCTTTTGTTACTCCATTCCTAACCACCACCTCTCCGCATGCCATCTTCGCTACTGGTGTTTCCCTATCCTGCCATCACCATACCCATTCATATCCTCCTCATACCCTAGTCCTATGTTCTGTTCCACTCAACTCACATATCCTCCACGCCACGACAAACCTTCGTTGTTACCAAACCACATCCTTCCTATACCTTACTTACCCTCTTACCTACTATTAACCATACCGGCCTTCAAGGCTTTCACTCCCTTATCATACATCATCCATTTCATGCCCCACCTTAACCATACTGGCCTTCA
Source organism: Neoceratodus forsteri (assembly GCA_016271365.2). Classification (NCBI taxonomy): domain Eukaryota; kingdom Metazoa; phylum Chordata; order Ceratodontiformes; family Ceratodontidae; genus Neoceratodus; species Neoceratodus forsteri. The sequence goes on from CM057455.1 coordinate 505,196,915, forward strand.
AGGCTTCACTCCATTATCATACATCGTCCATCTCATACCTCACCTTACTGGTACCGGTCTTCAAGGCTTCACTTCATTATCATACATCATTCATTTCATGTCTCACCTTCACCGTACTGGTCTTCCAGGCTTCATTTCAACATCATACATCATACATTTCATATTTCACCTTAACTGTTCCAGCCCTGAAGGCTTTTGATCCACCTTCATTTATCATTCATTAGTTCTCGACCATCTCGTCCTTCCATATCAATTTCTCCACTCAATGTAGGCTGTGGGCTTCGCCCGGCTAGCCTCGTCTCTTCCCCTCGCATCCTTCATTCCTATTCTGCAGTCCATGTCAGCTTTCTAGGCTTCCCTCCATTAGTGAACCTTGTATATTCATCTCAGTCATCCATTCCAGCCTCATAGCTCCTACTTCATTACTCCCGGTACTTCGTACCTCAAGTCCGCATCTAGAACATGGGAAGCTCAGAGCAAGGTCCTTCTCCCTGGCCCATAGAGAGAATGTCTTCGCTCTGGGTGGACTTTCAATTGTCCCTCATTTCGGTGACACCTCTGGATGTAGAGCTTAGGAATTCAAGCTGTGAGGGGTGGGGCTCTCTTCATCAGGGCCCCTTTGGCTGCCTGAGTGGGTCCGGAGTCATCCTCTCTGCTATTCTCCATCTGACCACCTCTGGTTCACCTGGTCCATTTTGTAGGCTCATGTAGACTGGCTGAGTGCCTCATTGGTCTTTCCTCTCCTCCTTTGCTTTTGGGCGTCTAGTTGCAGAGACATCGCTCACAACCCTCAACAGCATTTCTGTTAGAAGGACAGAGTGAGTTTCGTCTAAATTGGAATCTTTTCCTCTTCCCTCAGTATTGACTCTAAATTACAGTAGCTGAGCCATCACTAATCAAAATGTTCTTCAGCTTGGAGGGAAGGTGACCTAGGCCTTGGATCCCCAGAGGTTTCCTCCTCAAAGGGTTGTTTTCCTCTCCTCTGTGCCAATGGTTATAATATTTAGATAGGGTTAGTGCTTTTATAGGTTCTGTAGTTAGGTTTCCTGTTGGATGGAGTCAGATAGTGGCTCCGGCTGTTCCCTCTCTCCTTTGGAATTTCCGCCCTTTTTGCATCATGTCTGCTTTCATTTTGCTCTTCTCTTTATCAACTCTTGTTCCTTTCCTGTCTTCCAATTTCCATCTTTGACCTCCATTCCTATCCTCGATATCTTCTGACTTCTCACCTCCTTTGATGCTCGACACCCTTTTGGGTATTCTTTTTGAGCTTCTTCCTAAGCTACCTTTAGTCAAAGTAATTATTCCCGCAGTACCTATAGGGGTGGAACCCTCCTCTAGGGTTCCTCACCATCGTACCCCTATAGGGTGGCATATCCCATAGATAGAGAGGTGAACAGCTACAATATATCAAAGTTACACAAGCATACATCATACCAAGTTGCATAAGCACATTGAATTGCAAAGGCTATGCCCGTAGTTCAGTGGGTGGAGCAACAAACCACTCCCACATCAGGCCTTTAAAGGCCGCTCCTCCTGGCTAGTTCCAGGATTCTTTTATTCATTGCCCCATCATCCTCCCTTTCTCCTCCTCCAGTGGCACATCTCTATTTCCCATGGGCTTCTTCCTAAGCTACCTTTAGCCAAGGGAGTCATACCTGTGGCACCTATAGGAGTGGAACCCTCCTCTAGGGTTCCTCACTTTCGGACCCCATAGGGTGGTATATCCCATGGATAGAGAGGCGAACAGCCACAATGTATTGAAGTTACACAAGCATACATCATACCAAGTTGCATAAGCACATTGAACTTGATGTTTTCGGTACTATCTTTTTCAGGAAATGATCCACAAATCTGGAGAAACCCTCACTGGGTGAACCCCTGCCAAAAACAATTGGTCACTGAGTAGAATCCCACACAGACTTTTGGACTTTGGGCAATGTATATAAGTTAGGGGGCACAGGAAATCAGTTTTCAAAACTTAAACTTCTCTGTAGTAATGCAGCCTTCAGCCATCTAAAATATTTTTATATGCCAATGTGAGGTTGAAGGTCAAAGACTTGTAACAGTTACTGTCTGAGTGTTGCCTTTTTGTTATTAAAATTTATATTGAAAAGTTTCATGTACATCACTATACATACTGTACATTTTAGTGACCAGGTTACTGTACATGCATGCTATATCAGCATATCAGAAGAGTATCACAGGTACATGGCTTGCAATGGTTCACAGTAATTATCCATCACATGTCAGATGGTACACTTTTCTGTTACTACTATGTGGCCCATGTCATAAATACAGAATTAATAGTTTGATAACAGGTAGGCCATACCTATGGAACCTACTCAGATAAGGGTCATGCCTTCCACCAGGATAGGCAGGTAACCACATATAATTTGTCACATTATGCTCCATGATGGGTGCTTGAACAGAGTCCCAATTTTGTGCACGAAAATTACATTTAAGGTCCAAATTTCTCAGTAACTTGAATGAATCTATTTCCAAATAAAGACTATTTAATTTTCTGGAGGGAAGAAAGAACAGACCTCTTGTTAGGAACTTTACCTGGTCTGCTTACAATGATTGAGATAAGATGTTTAATACAGGTAAGTTCACTATTGATTACATGCCGATCTCTGGGTGGCTATTTGTGTATTTCCATTACTTCGTCTGCCCCTCCTCATTTTTATGTTTGCTTACATGCATGTGCAAGAAACATAGTGCCATCATTCAAGTTTTTGTAGGTGTGGCACTCTGTCTTCTAATTCAGTCAGTGTGTTTGCAGGTGCGGCCACAGCTCACCAATGAATGCTGCAGCAGTCTATGACAGCAGTTGAAAATGCAGTGCCATATAGTTGAAAGGGAGAGTTCAGTTTTGGTGAGCAGCGATAAGATAGTGTTGATTAGCATATTGCTGGCAATCCTGCTTGTATACGTCTCTGCTTTCTCTTCCTTTCTTTTCTTCCTTTTTCTTCATTGGTGCCCAATCCCCCGTCAGCTCAATTAACCCCCCCAAAAGAAACAGACTTCCAGTTGCTATGTTGGGAGCCCACCCAGCGTGGCATATGTCTGTATGGCCAAAGTGAGGTGCCCAATTCCCCCTCGGCTCCACGGCCCCCAAAAAATCTTCCAGCATGGCACAAGTCTCGTGTTGTCCTCCTAAAAAGAGAAGAAACACCTGAAAAGAAAAAAAACGGTCCCTCGATTGTCTTGCCCCCCACAACCTGTGCTCACCCTCTGTGCATCCACCTCCCCACTCCTCCACCTCACCCCATACTTATGTCCGGAGGCTGGCGTGACGATCTTCGGTGGACTGGGAACACGTCTACACTCTTTAAAGCCAACTGCGAACTGAAGAAATGCCGGTAAGCTGTATAATGGAATAAATAGGGTTTATTTCAACTTTGATACATATCTCAGGCAGTTTTTGGAATTTTTTCACACCAAATTTTCCAACATGGGGTTTTTGGGACCCCTCCTCATGAATTCTTGCACTGTCATGGAGTTAATCGGGCCTGAAAGGTGATTTCGGGTCACTGCATGGAACCACCTTTTCGGACTGATTTAAGAAACGCAGTGTCATAGTTCATGAGGTAGGCCCCAAAAACCCTATGTTGAAAATTTGGTGAAAATTCACAAAATGACTGATTTACGAGCATGCTGAAGTTCCCATGCACTGCTGGTGTTCACAAATTTTCAATATTTTCACTCCAGATTTTCAACATTTCCATTTTACCACACCTCCCTATGAACAGTACAGCTGTCATTTTTCACATCTCACCCAAAATGTGTTTCTGCACATGTTTATTTATTTATTTAGTTTTTGTTGACTGGGTAAGTGCACTAGACAAATCTTGCCTATTTTCAGGCATGACCTGGGGGAGGGGGATACAGATGAATGCCAACAGACCTTGAACCAGATGAAGCTGTGGGTGGTATTTTTAGTGAATGAGGGAAATTTGGCCAGGACACTGGGGAAATTCCCCTACTCTTTTCAATAAGTGCCATGGGATCTTTAACATCCATCTGAACTACCACCAATCCAGGCAGATGGGACCTCGGTTTAACATGTAGCGCACAATGGCGCAGTCGGAGTGTGAAATCAATGTTTGGGACAGATTAAGAAAATCACAGTGACACTGTTCATGAACAGAGGTCTTAAAATGGCTATGTTAAAAATTTGGTGACAAAAGCCCATAAAATGACTGTGTTATGAGAGAGCATTGTACAGTTTCCACACACCCCTCATAAGTTCATGAATTTGTAATATTTTCAGTCCAGATTTATTACCACTGGCATTTTCCACACTTCTTTATGAACAGTACAGCTGTCACTGTTCACACCATGGCCAAAATGTGTTTTTGCAGTTCTAGCACAGAAATGCATGGTCACTGTGGGAAATCACTGTTTGGGACAGATTAGGAAAATCAGAGTGACACTGTTCATGAGTGGAGGTCCCAAAATGCCTGTGTTGACAATCTGCTGTAAAAAATCCCCAAAGTAATTAGATTACGGGTGTCCATTGCACAGTTTCTACGCACGCTCATGACTTCACCAGTTTTTTTAATATTTTCACTGCAGATTTTCAACATTGCCATTTTTCCCCATGAACAGTACAGCTGTCATTTTTCATATCCTGTTTGAAATGTGTTTTTGCACCTGTGGTGCCAAATGGCGTAGTCGCTGTGCAAAAGCAACTTTTGGCTAACAAACTGATATTGTCACTGTTCATGAGGTGGGGGTCACAAAAAAAACATGTTGAAAATTTGGAGTGAAAATACCAACGAACACCTGAGGCATTAGGGTTTCTGACCATAACACCCCACCCTGTAGAGAATGACAGGCATTAGGGGTGTGACTTGGGATTGTCACCTGTAATGCTCATACCATTCTACCCCCACCCACACCCTGCAGCCAGTGAGAGGCATCGAGGTGTGCCTTGGACTCTTCAGCTCCAAAGTTCATCCCATTCTCCTATACAGCACCCATCTCACCATATTTTCTGGTGGAATTGGGTGAACATAAAGGCCAAAGACCCCAAGGCACATTGTGACACTTGTCGGTGTCTGCAGGGTAGGGTGTGGTGAAATTGAGTGGCCGTTATACCTGATGACCCAAAGGCACACCCCAATGCCTGTCAGTAACTGCAGGGTAGTGGTGGGGTTGGCTTCAGTTCAATACTTCACTGTAATTCCTATTATGCAGCTCTGTAACTCCTACACTACCAACGCCAATGCCAGCAAGCAAACATTTGGCATTGACAAATGCTTGTTGTTTTTCTTTTGGCCTTTTTCCTTTTGCAGTTGCAGGGGGTACTTCAGACTGTCTGTGGCTGTAAAACAGTAACCTGTCATGTGACTTCTGTGTGTTTATTTTGGAATTTTTCTCCCTATGATTCCTGTTTGCAGCCTTTGTCCTACGTTGCTGAGACAGTATTTACCAGCTTCTTCTGGGTATTATTTTGTATCCTATGGAAACACATTACCTTCTTTGTATTCCCTTTAACCTCTTGCACATTTCATTTTTTTTTGTCTTGAACGTCCTTTTATACATAGCTGTTTTCTAGTTCTGTGCTTGAAGTTGATTAAATTCTGCTGAACTAGTAGTACTGGGCTGTAACTTGCTCCAAATTTCAGAGAGAGAGAGAGAGTGGTTTAAGTGCGCTTATATAGCCTCTTGAACAGCTTGATCAGAATATTTTCTAGTTTGAGTGAGCACACTAGAGATGCTTTCTCCCAGTATATTTTAAGGACTTTGTCAAGTGTACCCACTGAAGGTGTCTTATATACGTAAAGTCCATGGGATACTCTGTTCCTGTTCCTATACTATTGTAAAGTAATGCCACTGAACTACGGATATATTTCATGAATGGTGAGTTTTTCTAATAAAAAAAAACAACCTTTGAGCTCACCCTAGTCATATTTGAGTCAAGGTTATTGGTAGAAAGTCTTCTTTGTACACTCCTGGCTGCATCCTGGAAACAAAAAAGGATTCCTCGCCATGACTTTAGCACTGACTGCCCGAGAATTCCTCTTGATGCCACAATGTTGTACCTCTGCTGTTGCCATGTGAAAGTTTATCAGCAACCGAATAAAACATCTTTTAATAGAGAGCTCAAATGCAGAGTCAGGCTGAGGAATGGAGGGGGTGCAGATGCTATCTATGATACTGTTGGGTGCCATTACAAAACCTCCTCAGAGCCACTGACCGCAAAACTATGATAGAATAGTGTACACCAGACCCCTTAAGGTGCAGCTGACTGCACATGTGCAGTACCAAGCAAAAAATGTAAGTACCAACAAAACAGAGTGGTGACAGTGTGGATGTGTCATTTTTGTATAGCAAAAGACACGTACATACTAAAGAATGGATATGCATATGCTGCACAATACAGACACATACATGCATGCAAGCATAAACACACACACCTCAGGGAATAAATAAGCATACGCACCCTCCTACAATACACAGACTCTAAACTTTTAACTCAATCAGTTTCTGCACTAGGGCCTCTGGAATCAGCATGATCTTTTGGAAAAATAAAAAGGTCTCATAAGCTGTGATTGATAAGCCTCCATTATTCCTGCTTGTAATTGATTCATCTCAATGGAGTGGGACAGTTACGTTTTCCATATTCTTCGTTCCTGGGTCACTAACAGTTCCATGGTCTGAAAATCTACTCCAAGCCCTGAAAGCCCTATCACGGATATCAGCAATGACATGTAACAATTTCTTGCTTACGGTAGATGAACGCTAATAACATAAATTATAGTGAAAAAAAAAATGCCACCGGGAATTTAACCTGGACCATCTAACTATGGTTCTTGTGCTCTACCAGTGTGTTATAATTTCACATGATGGGCCAGAAGGTTTCTAGATAGTGATGCATGCTAACAACATAACTTGTAATGAGAAAGAAAAATTGTTCACAACTGGGAATCAAACCCAAACCCTCTACCAAGTACTATCCTGGTTCTCTGCCACTGTGCTTTCATGCCACATGGTGGGACACAAGGTTTCTAGACAGAGGTGCATGCTAACAACATAAATTGCAGTGAGAACAGAAAAAATATTCCCCACTGGGAATCAAATCCAGCCCCCCACACCCAACTATTGTCCTGGTGTTCTGACATTATGCCATCATTCCACATGGTGAGATAGAATGTTTTTAGATAGAGATGCATACTAACAACAGAAATTGAAATCAACAAGAAAAAATGTTCCCCACAGGGAACTGAACCCAGACTCCCTCCCAACTACTGTTCTCACTTACAGTAGTTGCACGCTAACAACATAAATTGTAGTGAATAAAAAAAATGATCTGGGAATTTAACCTGGACCACCCAACTATGGTTCTGGTGCTCTACAAGTGTGCTATCATTTCACATTTATTTATTTGCTTTTGTTAACCGGGTAAGCACACTAGACAGCCAAGTGCCTATTTTCAGGTGCGGCCTGGGAGATTACAAGGTACATACATGAACATCAGGCAAATACAAGTGGAGGATTACATTACATAGAATTAGCACAACAGGGACTTTACAAGCATCAGATTTCATTAGGCAAATAGTAGTGAAGAGTTAATATAAAGTGACCAGAACACAGGGACATTGTAAGACAACAATACCAAAAACAGGTATTACAATACAGTATTAAACATTGTAGTCAGTAGGAAGAAGTGCAGTGTGAATTCATCACTCCAGGCAGCAAGTTGTAAGGCTAGCAGTTAGAATAAGGAGGAGTCACAGTTGGGATAGTGTGAGCCCAGTGCGAGAGAAAGGAGTGCACTGTTATAGTGCTCACTCTGTTTTACCGGTGGGCCTAAATGGTCCATTTTTATGTTGCTTGCATGCATGTGCAAGAAACATAGTGCCATCATCCGAGTTTTCGGAGGTGTGTCAGCCCCTCTTCCAATGCAGTCAGTGTGTTTTCAGGCACGACCTCAGTTCCCCAATGAGTGCTGCAGCTGTCTATGACAGCTCCAAAATGCAGTGGCATACAGTTGAAAGGGAGAGCTCCGCTTCAGTGAGCAGAGCTCTCCCCCCATGCACACACATGAGCAAGCATGCATATTGCGTGCTGATGAGCTCCCCTCCACGCATACACTGTATGGCCGACGGGGGTGCCCAATCCCCCGTCGGCTCCACGCCCCCCCCAACAGCTGTCCAGGTACCACGCTGGGAGCCTACCCCAGCATGGCAACAACTATTATAGCTGACGGGGGTGCCCAATCCCCCGTCGGCTCCAAGGCTGCACGCCCCCCGAAAAGCTTTCCCGGTGCCACGCTGGGAGCCCACCACAGTGTGGCAAATCTTGTTTTGGCCAATGGGGGTGCCCAATCCCCCATTGGCTCCACGTCCCCCCAAACAGCTTTTCCTGCTGCCACGCTGGGAGCCCACCCCAGTGTGGCAAACACCCCGCTTCGTCTTCTTAAAAAACAAAACAACCTGTGAATAAAAACGTCCTCGTGTCTCCTGCCCCTCCAACAACCCGCACTCACCCACTGAGCGCTCTGCCTCCCCACACCCCTCACTCCCATACTTACCTCTCCGAGCTCGGCGCGACGATCATCGGTGGACCGGGAACACGTCTGCACTCTTCAAAGCCGACCGCGAACTGAGGAAATGCCGGTAAGCTGTATAATGGGATAGATAGGGTTTTTTCAACTTTGTTGCATATCTCAGGCATTTTTGGGAATTTTGGCCCCAAATTTCAACATGGGGTTTTTGGGACCCCTCCTCATGAATTCTTGCACTATCATGGCGTTAATCGGGCCCAAAGGATGATTTCGCGGTCACTGCATGAAATCACCTTTTGGGACCGATTAACAAAACGACACTGCCAGTGTTCATAAGGTGGGCTTTCAAAAAGCCTATGTTGAAAATTTGGTGAAAAAATTCCTAAAACTGACTGTTTTACGAGCGTGCATTGCACAGTTCCTATGCACGGTCGTAAGTTTGCGAATTTTCAATATTTTCACTCCAGATTTTCAACATTGCCATTTTACCACACCTTCTTATGAGCAGTGCAGCTGTCATTTTTCACATCTTGCCCAAAACGTGTTTACGCCCATGTAGCGCACAATGGTGCAGTCGGTGTGCGAACTCAATGTATGGGACACATTAAGAAAATCACAGTGACACTGCTCACAGAGGTCTTAAAATGGCTATGTTGAAAATTTGGTGAAAAAATTCCTAAAAATGACTGTTTTATGAGCGTGCATTGCGCAGTTCCTACGCACGCTTGTAAGTTCGTGAATTTTCAATATTTGCACTCCAATGACTTCCAAATACCTAAATAGCACATAGAAGCAAGCAACATTTGGCATTGACAAATGCTTGTTATATATGCTGTGAGAACAGGAGGAGTATGAGCTCAGTTATGCTCTGCCCAAGTCGTAATGTTTAGGTAGTATCTCAGTTAGTTGGGGCATCTCAGGCTGAGAGGGCTTGTCTAGTGCAGAGACAGGTGGCAGCCGTTTTGAGAAAACCCCAGAGGGAGGCTTTAAAGCCCTGGTGCGAGGTAGAGGAGCGAGTGCTAGTTGGAAGAGAGTTCCAAATCCTGGGCGCATACGCAGTGAAAGCTCGGTCACCCATTTGTGTGCGGGTTTTAGGTACCAGGAGGGCATGGGAGCCCTGGATCACAGGTTGTAGGAGGGTTCAGCAAGAACAAGGGTCTCAGCAAGGTTTTGAGGGGTGGCAGTTCTGACAATATTGTCAATGAAGTTGCCCATGACATAAGAGCGTTGAGTTTCTGGTGGGAGCCACTCAAGCCGGGTGTAAAGCTCACAGCGGTGTGAGGCAGGGGGCTGAGAGCGCAAAACAGCATATGTTGTTGTATGCTGAGTCCCACTTTACTAGACTAGTTTTTGCAACATGGGCAAAGGTGATTAGTCCATAGCAAAGCTTGGGTAGGAGGACTCCCCTGGCTAGAGCAAGATGGACAGCTGGAATTAGACAGCTTTTTGCTCTGTAAGCCTGACTCAGCTTGCAGTTTGAGGCCCTGCATGTATTTCGTATGTGCAGCTTCATATCCAGCTGTGGGTCAAGGGTTACCCCCAGGTACTTGACCGAGCCTGCGACAGTCAGCGGTGACCCATCAACCCCGGAGATCTGTAGTGAATCCGGGGCAGCTTTTAACTTGGCTGCTGAGCCAGATAGCATGGCCTGCATCTTCTGTAGGTTAATAACAAGTTTATGGTCCTGCAGCCAAGTTTGGATGTGGTCGAAGTCCGAGTTTAGTTTGGTGTCAATGGTGGCGATGTTCTGGGATTTGGCCATGATGACTAGTTCAAGTTCAAGTTCAAGTTTATTGCAGGAAAACTCCATTGAGCAAGCTCATTCACAAGGAGGTCCTGTGACATAGACACTTAAAGTACAAACATAGATAGGTAATAACAGTATATACATGAAATGCACGTTACATGATACAGGCTGGATATACATACAAGGGTACCACATAGGGTGACCGCAGGTGGTAAACATTAATATGAGACAGGGAAGCATCTTACAGGTTGCATACTGATAAATGAAACATGATAACTGGTGTGTGAAATACATATATTTTGGCAGCTAGAACAAACAGACTACAACTGATATGGGGGGAGGAGTGATTTGATAGAGTAGCAGTGGAGCGTAAGCATAGATAAAGCCAGGAGTAGAAGGGGAAGGGAAAGCAGTTAATATGACAAAGCAATTATACCTTACCAGTGGATAAATATGGCACACACAGGTGGAAGGAAGAGACTTAATGACAGTTACAGGTGTCTTTTATTTTGGCTGAACTTAGCGATTTGTAGAAGTTTATTGAAACTGTGCTAGTTAATTTCAGTACGGTTTGTAATTGGTTCCAAATGGAGGGAAGGGCATATGCAATAGCACGTTTACCAAAGGAGGCCATCTGCATACAGCACTGAGGACCCTAGAGCCGGAACCAAGGGTAGCTCATTTATGAAGAGAGAGAGAGAACAGGAGAGGCCCCAGGACAGAGTCCTGGGGGACTCTGCAATTAACCTGGGTAGGCTCAGACAGGACCTTGTTGAATTTGGTGTACTGATACCTGCCCGTGAGGTAATTACTGATCCATGCAAGAGCTGGGGAGGAGAAGCCAAGTGACAGGAGAGAGGAGCACAGTAATGTGTGGTCAACCCGATCAAAGGCTTTTGAGAGATCAACAAAGATGGCCCTGGTCAGTTCACCTCGGTCAGCAGCAGACCTGATCTCTGAGGTAACAACTGCTAGGGCCGTGGAGGTGCTATGCCCCTGTCTAAACCCATGTTGTGCAGGGGAGAGAAGGTTGTGGGTCTGTAGGTAGTGGGTGACCTGAGAGGCGACTACCTTTTCCAGGAGCTTGCTGATCGCTGATAGGATTGCAATGGGATGGTAGTTCTTGAGGTCTTTTGTGTCCCCTTGCTTGGGTACAGGTATCACCTTGGTTATCTTCCAGATGTCCGGGACTATGCCTGAGGTGAGCGATGCGTTGAAGACATAGGCTATGGGCCAGGCTAGTACGGATGCCCCTAGCCTCAGCAGCTTGGGCTCCAGGCAGTCATGCCCAGCTCCAGTGTATGAGGATAGACCAGCAAGGAGCTTCTGGGCCTCCGTGTCTGTTACTGCCTTGAGGTAAAAGGGCAGTAGGGGGGTTGTCCCTCTGGGTGAGGAAGCCCGCCAGCAGGGTAGTGTGGCAGTTTGGGTAAAGCAGGCAAGTCTGTGAACTGAACGCTGAAGGCATTGGCACAATGAGAGGGTTGTTGCAGTTAACCCTGTCATTAGGATGTCAGTGACCTGACCTCATGGCCCCACCCACCACTTTCTTAATGCTCTGCCAGAAAGTCCTCGGATTTTTGGCTGTGGAGAGCAGGACAGACTGACAGTATTCACTTTTTGTTGAGCGAATGGCTCTCTTGCATGAGTTCCTCAGCTGTCTGTAATTCTGGAGATCCATGCTGGACAGTGAGCTCTTATACCTCGCCCAGCATTTATCCCTTTGCCTCATGAGAGTATACAGGCCTCCATGGAGCCATTTAGTTGCAGTGCCCCTCACTTTCCTTCTTGTGAGGGGGGCATGCCTGTCTTGAAATGGGGTGAATGTTTTTAGAAAATTGTCAAGGGCCATTGAGGGGTCATTGGTGGCCATGACCTGAGACCAGTCAGTATGCCTCAGGTCTTCAAGGAAGTCTCCAGCATTGAGTTTGGAGTAATCCCTCATTTGAATCACCTTGTGTGGGATTTTGGGAAGGGCATTGCCCCATACGCAGAAGGTGGGAGAATGATCTGATATAGCATCTGGTAGAATGCCACAGGAGATAATTTTCTCCGTTCTGTTACTGAGTACCCAGTCGATGACGGAGACCTTGTCGCCTCTGAGAGAGGGCCTAGTGGGTTCAGAGATGAGCTGACTTAGGGCCAGTCCAGCCAACAGTGGTTCGTATTGCTGGGCACTACGATCTGCCCAGTTAAGGTTGAAGTCCCCCAGGACTAGTAACTCATTCGAGCCAACCTCTGGGCTGAGACTGTCTAGGAGGTAGGAGAGCCTGGACACATCACCCTTGGGAGGGTTGTAGGCACATATCACATGTACCTTTTTGGAGTTCCCTAGCAGGAGGAGGACATGTAGGAACTCACAGAGCTGCAATGCAGATTGCGAGTGTCCTATGACTGAGACGTTTAAGTACGTTTTGTAGTATATGAGTACTCCACCCCCCCCCCCTCTTGTTCTGGGGCCTGTCCAACCTAATGAGGTTGTAGCCTGGAAGGTCACAAACTGAGTCAGATACGTGTGGCTTAAGCCATGTCTCAGTGATCCCCATAATGTCTGGATTATAGTGGGCCACCCAAGCTGTTAGCTCAGTATGGTTTGGTAGAAGGCTGCGTATGTTTAAGTGCATGAGCCTCAAGCCTTTGGCTGATAGCCAGGAGGAGGGTGGTTTCGGGGAGGGTCTAGCGTTCATCGAGCCCATAATTTGAATAGGGGCCCCAGCCAGTCCGTGCCTCCCAGGACAACCTCTCAGTGGAGGCATCCTCTCAAGCCGCCGGGGTGTCAGACACAGAAGGGAGGCAGGGGCAGTGAGGGGACTGAGTTGATTAGCAGAGGGGCCAGAAGGTTTCTAGACAGTGCTGAATGCCAACAACAGAAATTGAAATGAGCAAGAAAAAATGTCCCCCATTGGGAATTGAACCCAGACTCCCTCCCAACTACTGTTCTACTACTCTGTCACTGTGCTATTGTTCCACATGATGGGACAGAAGGTTTTTAGACAGAGATGCATACTTACAACATAAACTGTAGTGAGAAAGAAAAAATGTTTCCCTCTGGGAATCAAACTCAGGCTCCTCGTAATTACTGTCCTGGTGCTATGCCACTGTGCTATCATCCCATATAGTGTGACAGAAGGTTTCTAGACAGAATTGTATGCTATACAAAAAATTCCTTGCATTGAATGCAGACTCCCCACCACCACAGCCGCAGTGGAGTTTAGTAATGAACTCTCTGCAAACTAGAAGTACTGTTTCCCTCCAAAGTTGCATTCAAACCTAGACAAACCTCAAAACCTCAGTCGGAACTAATTAAATTGACTACAACATGGAAGTAACAGTTCATATTCTGATTAAACAATTTTTCTCATAATACATACTGTAAATTGTAGAGAGAAAGAAAAAAACTGGCCATACTGGGGATCAAACCTATGCTTATGTGTGCTTGAAACACTGCAGCAAGCACTAAAAGCCTTATCACTGACATTATCAGTGACATTATGCAGCTGAATCATTCAGAGTGAATGTAACCTTAAACCTGACTAAATGCAGAAAATAACAGACACTCACATAAGAGGTGCTTCACAAGCTACTCTTGCTCTAGCCCCAATAAGCTACAGTTGCTATGGCACCTAAAAAGAAAAAGATGGTACATACACTGAAGGCTAAGTATTTAAAGTGCTTTCTTCAGCTAAAGTGCTGTGTCACCTTCCAAGATGCAATTCAAACACCTACCAAGGCTTCATTAGGGTGCAGTGTCAGCAAGTGGGACACAAGTATAAGTAATGCTGCACATTAATATTTCTGAGGACCAAACATTAGTAATTGCAAACACCTGTGTACACTGTGCACAATAGTTTGGCATACATAATTACAATGCTGAAAACAACCCCTTTTGCTATGCATTTTGTCTGTTCTTTTTCTTAAAATACAAATACTTCTTTATCATATGTACTGTATGTACTGTATTTTGTTCACTGTGGCACTTTAATTTCACTGCAATTCTGTATGCAAAGCTCCTGTGCAGTGTTTCTCACAAGAGAAGCAGGAAGAACAAATCATTGGAATGTCTGTTGTGTTTTAAAATAGTTTACTACTCTGAACATGTATATTTTAATGTTTTTTTATGTACTGCGACATTTAAAACCATCATTCACAGAAACACTGACTCTGTTGGCAGATAAAGGCCCATAGACCTATCCAGTTTGTCCAAGCCTGCCTAGTTATAGGATTGTGCTCCTTTTGGTCCTCATTTCTTCCCCTTCCTCCCTCAACTGCCTCTGTACATGGGGACTGTTCCCTGACAGTCTTTATTTCTACCCCTTCCTCCATCAGCAGCCCCCCATTTTGCCCCTGTGTCTGTCCCACCCCTTTAGACCCCACCAATGTTTTAGTGCAGACAACCTCTACCTGAAACTTGGTTCCATTCTGCCACCACTTTTTCCATTAAAAAGTTCTTTCTGACATCCTTCTTGAACCTTCCCCTACCAGTTTCTTGAATTTTCCTCTGGTGTCTGTGTTACCCTTCATTGTGAACAATTCACTGCTGTTTACCTTGTTTATCCTGTAGAGATGCTTGAATGCCTCAATCATGACTCCTCTCTTCCTCCTGTCTTCCAGCCAGTAAATACTGAGATCTCACAAGGGCTCTCCATAAGACCTCACTTGTTGCCCCTGTATCATTTTGGTGGCCCTTCTCTGCAGTGTCTCCAGCCTATCCCTATCCTTCCTCAAGTGTGGGCTCCAAAACTGCACACAGCACTTTCAAGTTCAGTTGAATCAAGGGATCTATAGAAGGGTGGTGTTAGCACTCTCCTTCTGCTAGTGATCCCTCTCCCGATACATCTCTTGGACTTTGTTGATTCCTTTGAGGTATTTGAAAGTTTCTATCATGTCCCCCCTCTCTCCTTTCCTCGAGGCTATACATCTTTAGTTCCTTTAGTCTTTCTTCATATGTCTTCTGATGCAGACCCTGCATCATTTTGGTTGCCCTCCTCCGGACAGCCTCCACCCTGTCTATGTCTTTGTGGAGGGTCTCCAGAACTGCACACAGTACTCAGATGTGGTCTTACCAACTGTCTGTACAGAGGGCCAACAACTTCCTGTTTTCTACTGGTGATGCCTCTCCTATGCATCCCAGTATCCCCCAGCCTCCTTACTGCCTTCTCACATTGCTTGGCCCACCTTTAGGTCATCTGATATGACTACCCCAGGTCCCTTTCCATTTTGTTGTTGTCAGTATCTCACCCCCATTGTGTACTCTTCCCTGGGTTTTGTTTCCCAGGTGCATTACTTTGCACTTCTTTGCATTGAATCTAAGCTGCCACACGCTTGACCATTCCTCCAACCTTGCCAAGTCCCTTTTCATCCTTTCCACCCCACCTTGTGTATCAACCCTGTTGCAGATCTTTGTGTCATCTGCAAAGAGACATACTTTCCCTTCCAGTCCCTCTGCAATGTCACTTATAAAGACATTAAAAAAGGACCGGTCCCAGTACTGAACCCTGCGGTACCCCACTAGTAACCCTCCTTTCTTCACTGTGGACTCCATTTACTATTACCCGCTGTGTCCTGTTGTCCAACAAGTGTTTTACCCAGGCTACTACCCTGGGACCCACTCCCAGACTGGCTAATTTATTTATTAATCTTTTGTGCGGGACTGTGTCAAATGCCTTGCTAAAGGCTAGGTAGGCCATGTCCACTATCCCTCCATGGTCTACTGCTTGGGTCACCCAGTCAAATAAATCAATTAGATTTGTCTGACATGACCTTCCCGCTGTGAATCCATGCTGCCTTAGGTCCTGTGCCCCTCTGGCCACTAGGTACTCAACAATTCTTTCCTTCAGAAGTGATTCCATCATTTTCCCTACCACTGAGATCAAAATGACAGGTCTATAGTTTCCTGTCTCTGTCTTGGTCCCACTTTTGTGAAGGGGAATCACATCCGCCCTTCTCCAGTCCTCAGGTACCACACCATCCTCCCATGATTTATTAAAAAGGGTAGTCAGTGGTGTTACTAGTTCTTCCCTTAGTTCTTTTAGAATTCTGGGGTGAATCCCATCAGGCCCCATTGCTTTATCCACCTTCAGTTTTACTAACATACTAAAATGCCAGCAGAATAGGCCTAACGGTCTTTCATGTTTGCTCGTTTGGTCAGCCCCCACCCTGGGTGCTGACCTTGCTGTCCCCCTCGCCTTCTCTGGCTTCTCCCTTCCCAGTTCCGGATATTCTTGCTGCATTGGATTTGCTTCCTGAACCCTTCCCTGTACCTGTCCCACCCCTCTTGAACCCCTCCACTGTCTCTGCCTCCACCAGCCCCCTAGGTAGTGCATTCCATGGCTCCACCACACCTCAGTGAAGTAGCACCTCCTTTCTCCCTGAATCTTCCTCCAGCTTCCACCCATGCCTCTAGTGGCCCTTCCTCCTTCCTTGAAGCACCCTGACTGTTCCTCCCTATTTACCCTCTTCATGTACCTGAAGACCTCTATCATGTCCCCTGGTCCCTTCTCTCTTCCAATGTGTACATATTTAGCTCTTCGAGCCTCCTCATAGGTCCTGTCCCCAAGCCCCAAATCATTTTGGTTGCCCTCCTCTGGACCCTTCCAGGAGGTTAATGTCCCTCTTAAGTGTGGCTCCAAAACTGCACGCAGTACTCCAGGTGCGGCCTCACCAAGCAGTTATACAGAGGAGTATCACTCCTCCTTCTGGAGGTGATCCCCAGTGATGCATCCCAGCATCCTGTTGGCCTGGCTGCTGCCCTCCTACAAGTCTCAGAGTTGTTCATCTTGACATCCACCACCACCCCAGGTCCCTCTCAGCCATTGAGACTTGTAGTATTCCCCAGGGTGTACACTTGGCCTGGGTTTCTGGCCCCCAGGTGGAGTACCTTGCATTTCCCTGCATTGAACCTCAGCTTCCACTTTCTAGACCATCTTTCCAGAGCCTCCAGGTCCCTCTGCAGGGCCACCCTTCCCTCCTCCCCATCCACCACTGCCCCCAGTTTCGAGTCATCTGCAAAGAGACTCTTCTCACTCCTGATTCCTGTCCTTATGTCAGATACGTAGGCGTTGAACAGCGTTTTAAGAGTTCTTTCAGAACCTCTTCTTCTGTGAAAGGACTAATATCAACCCCTCTATCCAGAGTGCTACTATTGACCACATTAGGTATTTCCCCCTGCTTTTCCATTGTGAATACTGAGCAGAAGTATTCATTCAGTATCTCTGCCTTTTCACTGTCGCTCTCTGCCCAACCACCTTCCTCTTTGTTCAGCCTCAGTATCCCTACCTTAGTCTTTCTCTGCTCCCTAATGTACCTATAAGAGGTTTTATCCCCCTTCTTAATTGAGTTGGCTATCTTTTCCTCGGTTTGGGACTTGGCTATTCTGACTGCCTTACCTACTTCCTTCTGTTTTAACTGGTACAGTTATCTGTCCTGCTCATTCTGTGTTTCCTTATACTTCCTGAATGGTATCTTTTTCTCCCTTAACTTCCCGCCACTTCTTTTGAGAACCATAGTGTTTTTTTATTTTGTTTTGATTTATTTGCTTCACACAAAGGCTTGTTGCCTCTGTCATGGCGGTTTTGATGTTTCCTCATTGTTGCTCCACCCCACCTTCTTGCCTGTTTGCTAGTGCTTTTCTGAGGCAATCTCCCATTTTGACAAAATCAGCTGTGTAGGGAGACCACATTCATTGTCCTCCAATCTGGCACATCCCCCAACTCTGAAGTGCAATTGAGGAGATCCATTACGGGTCTAGCCTGGACCTGCCACATCTCCTTTAACATCCTCAGATGCATCCCATCTGGGACCATCAATGTAATCGCATTCAGTGCCTCTAGGCCCTGTAACACTCTTTTTTCTATGACAGGCTCCATGTTGGCACCAGCTAATGATCTACTATTGGCTTTCATGCTACAGTCTGGCAACAGGCCCCTGTACTTCAGCATAAACACTCAACAGAAATAATCTTCAGTAAATTTGTGTTACTGTTCACATGCTGCACCTAGCCTTCCCCATTCTATTTGTTTCCAATTAGTATTAATCCTCCTTTCTTTTTTTATACATACATTTTTTCTTTTTGCCTTTTTCTCCCCTTCCTGGGGTCACGGCATACATATGCTTATGCGTGAATGGAGGCGTGCACACATGCCAGGATCCGGTGATCCCTTCCCCCACCCCAGACTTACGTCATTGCTCCTGCCGCCTACGCACCCATTGGACCTCCCCCAATGGGTGTGGGACTACGGAGGAGTGGGCATCCACCCCTGGAGGGGAAGTCCCACTCCAGTCCCCCCAGCTGGCTCCTCGGTGACCCAAGGTCATTCCCAAACCCAGGTCGCCAGTGTGGTGCGAGGTGTAGAGTCCGGTGCCTCAACCCTCAGTGCCACCAGGCTGGCTTTAATCCTCCTTTCTTGGTCTGCCCAATGACACCCCTCCAAGCCCTGTAACTGACCTTCTTACAGACTTACTGTTCATCCACCTCTTACCCAGGACCACAATGTGGTGGGTGGCAGCCATGTAGTGGTAGTAAAATTCTTATTCATATAAAATATGAACAAGGAATAAGCTCAGTTGAGGTAAAGCTAATTCCAATGAGGTCCTGGTATGTCAAGCATCAATACAAGATATAAAGAACAACATTATACAGCTGCTACAAAAAGTATAAATATTCAGTGCATGAAGACATTTCAGGACAGCAAAACACTTAAACAGTTTTTTAGAAAAACAATCATTTTTAGTGCACTTAAACAATTTTTATTGCACAAATCATAAGACTTACTTTCTTTAAATTCACACATGACACTGTGAATACTACTAGATTAATAAAATTATAGCCAGACTAGCATTTTAAAATTTGATTATCCTATGTTCACAATGTAACAACATGGCAATGGTTTAGCAGCTTAAGTAAGTATCCAGTTTTTAATTTTACCTAAACTTATGTCTCCACTGGCAAGTCTCAAAGTATGGAGAACAGAGTTTCACAGGACTGGTCCTTAGAAACATAGAAACATAGAAGTTGTCGGCAGATGGGAACCATATGATCCATCAAGTCTGCCCGTGGTTTCCTTTTGGAACATCTAAATCTGCACATAACTGGTAGCAATGGATTATATAGGGGCATCAAGGATAAGGTGGGCAAATCTGTTGTGATAAACATTCAGCTTTACAAGTTTCACTTCAGAAACTCTTCATCGGGGAGTGTCCCTGATGAAGTGTTTCTGACCCAAAGCACTGTGGCATTGTGGCAGTGGTGAGATCTGTTTGCACGCTCACCTTTATTTGCTATTAAAGCACTTGAAATATAACTTTGAGTTTTGCTTTTTTGTGCTTTGGACTACAAGTTCTTTGGATGTTACTGTTTGCTGTGGGCTGAACGCCCTTACCTGCACCTCTCCTAACCTGGGACATTTGCAGTTTGGTCATTTGGAACTTCTAAATCTGCATATAACTGGCAGTGATAGGTTACATGGACCATCAAGGATAAGGCGGGCAAATCTGTTGTAATAAACATCTAACTTTGCAAGCTCCCTTCCCAGTGCCCCAGCATAAATAATTTCCTTGTAGTCCAGTACTGGGAAAACCACATAATTTATTATATATCTACAAGTCTTCTGTGTCATGCAAGATTTTAGATGGTTTAACATACCCAGTTCCTTACCCAAATTACTAGTCAGTTTTTCTATACGTATGTCCCACTTACATTTGTCATCAAGTCAAACCCCTAAGTACCTGTAAGATCTGACCTGTTGCAGAATTCTCTAAACTATGTTTCTCTAAGCTATGGGGTTCTCTTTCCCCTTCTATTCACTCTGCTCCTCCCTTTCCCACTCTTAAATTTCTCCTCCTTGAAGTCTATTCACTTCTCCAGTTGCCTATGATGTTATGTTAGACTCCATTCACCTGTAACTCACCAATCACTGACATCAGCGCTTTCCCACTCCCTAGCATCAATCATTCCCGCTGTTTCTTATTTTGTTATGATTGATTACTATTTTGTTCTTTTACCATTTCCATAGTTTACTGTATGGTAACTTACTGTCATTTTATTCTTTAAGCATTCTTGTACTGTATATTCTGACATAGTTATTTCCTTCTCTTTTATACGCTGTATTTTGTGTCTATTCTCTTTTCCTCTCTTCTCCTGCCTCCAGGATGCATCTGGAAATGAGCTGATACCAGCTCAGTATGCCCTTCCTGGTGAAACCTTTGAAATAAATAAATACATAAATACATGCAATTATACTATTAGAGACCATGATCTGCAATTCTTCCTTGTTCATCTCAATATGTATATCTCTGTTAAATAGCACTATGTTGTTTTTGTGTTAAGTATTAGTCTTTGTTTTTGAGAAAAAAGCTTGACTATGATCAAATGCATATTGCAAATCATTTCGGATCTGTCTGTGACAGCTTGTAAAGTATTTTGCTTGTGTGTTTTATTTTTATTATGGTCTACTGTATGCTTCTGTGAAATATTTCAGCTGAAGTGGGAGGTCTGGTGGAAGCTAAAAATTACATTCTTCTATAGCCCATGCCTTGGGGAACTTAACTAGGAGTGGCCCTTGTTTAAGCAGTCATTTTCCTTTCCTGTAAAGGCCCTTTATTTTGGGTAAACTTCAAAGGGCTGAGTCCCTTTCATAGGGAAAAAAAACATGTTTTCAATATAAACAGGGTCAAGGTAGAGTAAAACTTTTCCAACTGTGCTACATGGCCTGGATGACAATGCAAACTGAGGTGAATGCACACATCCGGTTTGGAAAAAGGCTGTCCCCAGGGATCAAAATCAGAGACAGGGTGTGATGACAGAGGGGCCTGTCCAATGATAGTGGGCTGGACAGCCAAATGTATTTCTGTTGTACTGTATGTTTGCAGTGAGAATTCAGTTGTGCTGGGATTTTGAACTAGTAACATCATGGGTTTGAGTTTGCCATAACTCGCCAGTTTCCAGTTGGGGGTAAGCTTCTTCTACTTTACCTTGTGATTTAGATAGCGTTGAATTAGATTTTTCCTGTGTGATCTCTATCTTTTTAAAATGTGTTTATTTTATCTCCATAGAAATACTGTATTCTCCATAGTCTCTAATGTGGTTTATCCTATAGTCTTTAATGTGTATCATTCTATAACATATGTAAATATCATGGAGTATTAAATATTATTTTTTGTATATCTTTTATTGATTTTAGAAAGATCAAAAGAACAAAACAATACAGTGCAACACAGTACACATCAGTAAGACTACAAACCAAGTCTAAAAACACACAAGCAATCCTTTCCATTAAAAGCATGTTGTGCATGATTTTGAAATCAAGACCCCACAGACATGTACATATGTCTGTGTCACATGCAGTATGCTTGGGTACCACCTACCTTTACAATTGTAGAAACAAGCATGCCCTATTCTACCCCCCAAAACCTTAGCATGCAACTTCTTTTAAAATACAGGTTTCCATTGGAGACAAAGAGATCAAAAAGGGTCCACAGCACTCCATAAATATTTTTTCCTTCCCCCTTTGGGAGACAAGACAGTTGTTCCAGGGCTAAAGTTTGGATAACAAGTGTTTCCCATTGCAATTGTGTGAGTACAACACGAGATCCATGTGCTGAGAAAACACTACCTGGCCAAGCTTAAAATAACCCTAATCCAATATGGGTATGGTTCCCATCCCTCTTGACCCCAGTCTTCCATGCCAAAAATGGGTGCGGGCAGGACAGTAGTGTGGTGGGTAGGTAACTGGTTGGGCGGCAGAACACAGAGGGTGGTGGTAAATGGCTGTCACTCCACAGAGGGAAGAGTGACCAGTGGGGTACCACAGGGATCAGTGCTGGAACCGGTCCTGTTCAACATCTTCCTCAGTGACATTGTGCAGGACCTAGAAGGCAGAATTTCACTGTTCGCGGATGACACAAAGCTCTGTAACAGAGTAGACACACCAGAGGGTGTAGACAGAATAAAAAGGGACTTGCAGAAACTTGAAGAATGGTCAGGGGTTTGGCAGTTGAAATTCAATGCAAAGAAGTGCAAGATAATGCATATGGGGCACAAAAACCCTGGCACAATATATCAGTTGGGGGTGAAGATATAGCATGCACCAAGCAGGAAAGGGATCTTGGGGTTATCATCTCTGTGTGACCTCAAGGTAGTGAAACAGTGTGACAAGGCAGCAGGTAAAGCAAATAGGATGCTGGAATGCATAGGCAGGGGCATCACCAGCAGGAAAAGGGAGGTCATAATTCCACTGTACAAGACACTAGTGAGGCCCCACCTGGAGTACAGTGTACAGTTTTTTTTTTTTTTATTTAATTGTTTAACCAGGTATAGCACACTAAGCTGAAAGCTTTTTACAGGAGCGACCTGGGAGCACAAGGAGGTTAAGTGACTTGCTCAGGGTCACACAGTAGGCTAGTGGAAGCTGTGGGATTCAAACCCAGGTCTGGTCTGCTGGATGTCACCAGATTTGCAGCTCAGAGCCTTAGACCACTGTGCTATACTGCCTCCAATTCTGGAGACCTTACCTACGTAAGGACATAGACAGGATAGAGACAGTTCAGAGGAGGGCAACAAAGATGGTACAAGGATTGCATCACAAGTCCTATGAGGACAGGTTGAAGGAATTGAATATCTACTCCTGGAGGAGAGGAGGGAGAGAAGGACATGATAGAGACATACAAGTATTTTACAGGGAGGAACAGGGTGCAGGAATACACTATTTTTAAGTGAAAAAGATGTTCCAGGACAAGAGGGCATGAGATGAAGTTGGAGGGAGGACGATTCAGAGGAAACGTGAGAAAGAATTTCTTCACAGAACGGGTGGTAGACAAGTGGAACACCCTGCCAGAGGAAGTGGTGGGGGCTGAAACAATCATGGAATTCAAGAATGCATGGGATAGATATTAAGGAATTCTGGAAGTCAGGGGTAAGGGGCAACAGACGTCTAGGAAAACATAAACTGATCTTACAAGCTCAAATGGGCAGACTGGGTGGGCCATAGGCCCTTATCTGCTGACACTGTCTATGTATCTATGTAAAAAGCATGGAGATTAGTGTTAGATCCACTGAACACCCTGACATTGCAGTAATACCCTGTGCCACACTCGACCACAATTGCCTCAAAATGGGGCAGTCCCAATACAATGCATGTATATATCCAGGGCTCTCCCACACAATGGAGAGATTGGTGGGTTAAACTTATGCATGACACTGGGTGGGGGGAACAATCGAATACATTTATATTGGAATTCCTTCTGTTTATTGCAGAGTAATAGTCCCATATGTGACTGTAATAGTTCTCATCTGAGATACTTGTTCCCAAATCCTGCTCCCAAAGCACTTTGACCCTCCTCAATAGATCAGGGAGAAAGAGTTGATCTTGCTTAGTTACCTTCTAGACCAGTCCCTTGCTCTCTGACCTAGAAGCATATGTTACCTGTTCCACTTGCGCTAATGGCAAGGCTTCCACAGGGTTTCTACAAAGTCCTCTACCAAAAGCCCTTATTTGTAGATATCAGAAATGATGAGAGCTTGGGAACCCATTTCCACTGCAGGTCCACAAAAGAGCACATCCTCACACTGGTGAACAGGTCTCTGAGGCACTTCTACCCCTCTCTCCCACTCCTTAAAGCCTCCATCCTCTAACCCTGGTAAAAAAGTATGGGTTTGCATGCCACAGGAACCAACCATGTATAGTCATCCACTGCATCCCTACATTTCTTCACCTGTTCCCATGCTTCCAGCACCCATCAGACTAATGGGTTAGCATCATCCAGATGCTCATATGACTTACATCCCCCACCTGTGCGGTATGCTGAGAGGTACCCAGGACATCCCTCTTCTTCTAAGTCCAGTCAGCTAGCTGCTGGGCTTTGATTCACCCAATCTTGAATATACCAGTGCTGAACTGCTAAGTAATAACCTTTGAGATCTAGGAAATCAAAGCCTCCTCTGGCCATGCCCATTTAAATATTATCTGTATATACTTCATGCTTTCTGCGACAGTCATTTCAGGTATAGATAACCTGGGGTAAAGTGGCAAATCTGTGATCTGTTTCCAAAGAAACAGGCTATGAAGTCACCATATCTGCTACAAGTCACCATATCTAAAGTGAAGCATTCTCAGCTGTGACAAAAGGGGTGGGTAATTTTCCCTTTGAGAAAGAGCACTGTACTGTTTGAGCAGTGGCTCTAGTAGGATTCAGACCCAGAGATACTCCAAGTAAGAGTCACGCTGAGTGGTGGTGGCATACCAAGGTAACCTTTTTAACGCATCTGAAGGGTTGTAAAAACTGGTAGCTGTGTAGACTGAGTTCAAGGAGAGAATCAGTCTGTGACTGTGTCACTGAGCTGCCTGTAGTATAAATGGTTGTATTCGTCTGCATATAAGTGGTATTTAACAGATGATTCTCCAAAGTAGAAATCATTCATGTAAATATTAAATAGAAGTGATCACAATATGGAGCCTTGGGTACTCCTGTAACAATAGGGACAAGACTCAGTTTATGTTTTTTTAATGATACCATCTGTTGATGTTCCTTTAAATAATGGAGAGTAAAACCAACAACTGGAACCTTCTGACAGGTGAACTGAGTTCAGTTTGGACTGGAGGATACTGTAGCCAAAGTGCCAAAAGCTTTTGACAAAACAACAAAAATGGCACTTTCTGATAATCTCCTGTCTAGGGCAAGCTGGATATCGCTCTCAGCTTTTGTTAAGGATGAAATCGTACTATGGTTAGACCTAAAACCTGATTGAAAACAAGTTAGTTTGTTATTAGTTTCCAGAAATATCCTGAACTGCTTACAAATCAATTTTTCAAGAATTTTGGAGACAAGGGAAGTGATGATATGGGACAGTAGTTTCCAGTTTCCGATCTAGGGCCTGCTTTATGGATTGGGATGACTTGGGCAAGCTTCCATCGCTCCATAAATACCCCAATTGAAAGGGAAAGATAGAAAATTTGCACCCAAGGAAGAAAAAACTATCACAGGGGATGCATATTTTACTAGTTTAGCTGGAATATTATCCAGCCCAACAGCTTTAGAGGAGTTAATTTTCAATAATTCCTACTCTAGTATCATCTGCTAGTTTATCTGAAAAACAAAACTAATTTTGTAATATTGGTACATCTTTGTTATCATCAGTCTGAGATATCTGAGTTGGATTGTCTCCTACTGCCAACATACCCATTTTAGTAAAATATTTATTGAATGCTTCAGCTTCAGTGTCATTTAAAGGTACTGCCAGTTCATCCCACACAAAAGTGCCTGGCAGTCCAGAATTATTTTGATGTAATAAATTAGTCAGTCTTGAAAAAATCCTTTGAGTTATATTTGTTACCGTCAAACTTCTGTTTATAGACATAACATATACATGTATAACTTAATCTCCACCACCAATATGGATTTAAGGGGTCACAGTACTGAGACTGCCTTGGTTAGGTTCACAGACCCAGTCCTTAGAGCTACTGAGTCTGGTTGTCTTACAGGGGCTGTGTTCGCGGACCTAACCAAGGTATTTGACTTTGTTGATCATTCTTTTTTGATGAACCATCTTAAAATTTTGGGTCTGTGTAGTTCTGCTGTGGCTTGGTTTAGTGATTACCTTTCTGATAGGTCACAGTGTATAAAATTTCGTGGTGCACTTTCATGTTATAGGAGAGTTCAGTATAGAGTCCCCAGGGTTCCATACTGGGCCCCTTGCCTTTTTCCCTTTTAATTTTTTTTTAAACTCATTGGAGATTTATTAGGTAAAGTTTGCAGCATCTCTGCACATAGTATAGAAACAAACATGCATTCATAAGACTGTGATAGTATACAGCGTCTGCCCTTAATATGATAACAATAGTAAATGTCTCTAGCTAGCCTAATGTCCCAAAAATATGAAATTGTCCAGTCCATTCTCTGGTTAGTTCCAAACTACAGTAAGCATGGAAGTAATATAATATTCTATAAATGACAATGTCCCTGTGTTCTGGTCACTTTATATTAACTCTTCACTACTATTTGCCTGATGAAATCTGATGCATGTAAAGTCCCTGTTGTGCTAATTCTATGTAATGTAATGTAATCCTCCACTTGTATTCGCCTGATGTTCATGTATGTACCTTGTAATGTACCTTGTAATCTCCCGGGTCGCACCTGAAAATAGGCACTTGGCTGTCTAGTGTGCTTACCCAGTTAACAAAAGCAAATAAATAAATAAGTCCCAACATAGCCCTGGTCATCTTCCGGAATGTCCAGCCAGAAAAATCAAAGAATATGAGAAACCTCTCTAATTTGGGGGTACAGTACACTCCACTTATAATGAACACGGTTATAATGGACAATCAGTTACAGTGGACAAAAACTGATTTCCCAAACCAAATATATCAAATCCGATGCATTTTCCTCTGGTTATAATGGATAGAAATATTGCTTATAACGGACACTTTGAAGCTTTTATAGGTATTAGTAGTGCATTTTGGGGAGCTGGTGAGGAAATGTGGCAAATGTAGAATTTAGATGGAAAAGCTACACAGACTAAATTTCTTATAAAATAATTCTCCATCAGCTACATGAACTTTTATTAGTTGATTACACTAAAATGGAAGTGACTTTATATTTTAATAAAATTCTTTCAGTACAATTGCTCTTGTTCTTACTGTCCTAGAACCCAAACATTAAGCCACTAGAGTTATCTTCTTACTTTCTGAAATAAACTTCATAAACAATTCATTTTCCCTGACAGTTAAATAACTCTAAATAAGCACACAAGGTACAGAAACATATATGCTAGGAAGGATTCTGAGTAATTTGTGAAATTTTATAATAGTTTCTCATTCACTCTGAGCCCCCGCTCATACACATAGACACACCTAATACATAGGCGCCACCACTTCTGGATGTAATGGACACTGGCTATAACAGACAAAAGTTGTGTGCACAGATGTGTCCATTATAACAGGCTTGCACTGTAGTCCCAGCAACAGTCTGAGGATTGAAAAAGTAAAGCTGGGACACAACAGACTGTGTGCAAAGGATGTGCAAAGAGCTACAGCATACAAGAACACATTTACAAAGAACCAAAATAATAACAACAAACTCTTTAACCTTGGTGCCTTATTCCCTCCTCCTCACATAACAACACTACCATTAAGTAATCTCCATATTAAGAATCATTGTTGATTACCATCTGTAACTGATGCTAAGGGTGCCATATTTCCGAAATTTTCTCATGTTGCAGCCTAACAAGATGAGTTATTCCCTCTCCATTCTTTCCAATTCAGCCGCTCTGTATTTCCACTGGTCTAGGGATGGTGGTACCAGAGATAGCCAATTAGAGGTGATACATTTAAGTGCTGCCACACCCAGAATCTGACCCAGTCAGCGAGTGTTACTAGGGCAAGACAACAGAGCATGGAAACCCAGCACCAATTCAGTAAATGTAGGGGGAAAGTGACCCCGTAAGTTGTTGGATTTCTAAATGCACAGTTTGCCAAAACCCCTGAGAGCCTGGGGCAGGTCCAAAATATGTGATGATGGGCCCCTTGGGCACCACAGTTGCACCAACAGAGGTCTGTGTGGCTGGGATTGAAGTGTTTAGTTATCATTGGTGTTTGGAAGAATCTGACTAAAATTTCCAATTAAATTCACACCAGGATGGGGATGTAGTGACCAGCCAACACAAATGTAAATGCCCTGATCAGTGTTCAAAATTAATCTGTGTACCCTGCTTGAGTTTGAGTTGTTCCCATAATGCTGTTCTCAGGGCAGTGCTACCCCCGGGACAGCACCCTTTAGCTCCTCCTCCAGCTTATTCCTATTGGTGGATTTTGCCCACTGGCAGTGCTGCCCCCGGGGCAGCACCCCCATGCTACACCTCCCACCTATCCCTATTAGTGGATTTCGTCCCCTGCCCTCGGGGCAGCAACATTTAGCTGTTACTTCCCATAAATCTGATTGTTGCAAGTCTGAGAAATTGAGGGTTTCAAGTGTGCATGAGAATGTTATGGAAATGCTCCCACCAGCAATGTGTACTGCTTGTCTTTGAATATATTGCCCCTCACCACCATATTTCCAAGGGAAGACAGAGATTTACAGTTATAGAACCATATTTTTTTTTTGGGTGGGGGATTTCATGGCATATAAACCTGACGAAAAGTTTAACATTTCAGAGGACAGTTTTACTGTTATTTATTTATTTATTTATTTCAATTTAGGATTAATACCTTTGAGTCCAGGACTCATTTTCAAAGGTTCCAGGTCATTGTTGAACAAACATTACAAATATAACAGTGTTTACAGAGAACAGAAAACAGTTACACAGACATTCAAATACCAAAGAAATCTTATATATCCAACTAAAGTTTGAAGAGGATAGGGTAAATAGGGGTTCAACCTTTTAGTTCACTATTTAGTTGGTGAGTCTAGCCTAACGGGGGTAGGGGGTCAGCCAGGGATGGCGTGGTGGTGGTGGTGGAAGTGGTTTGTCAGCTGAGTGGGCCTCATTCGGGGATGGGGGGGTAGATGAGAAAAGGGGGGGAAAGGGATAGGGTTGGGTGGCTGAAATTCTGCCATATTAGTGCAGGCAAGCACAATTATTTTTTGTGTCAAGAAGGGATCTGAGCCCAGATTTGAAGGTACTAATTTTGGGTGATTCTGTAAGGTTAGCAGGTAACTCATTGTACCATTTTGGTCCTTGGTACAGGATGGAGTTCTGGGCGAGTTTTGTCTTTTTGAAGGGAATTACCAACCTGTCTGTAGCCGAGCTTCTTGTTGATTTGGTGGGAACTGCCAGCATAAAGAGGCAGCCCAGTGTGGGGGGGGGGAAGCCCAAGAAGCACTTTTTTTCAGAAGTAGGCAGGTTTGGTATTGTGCTTTAAGATGGAGTGGGAGCCATCCAGTTTCAGGGTAGAGCATGCAGGTGTGGGTGTCCTGGGCAGCCCCTATGGCTAGTCGACAGGCCTTATTTAGTAGTGTGCTGACCCTGTTTAGGGCAGTTTTAATGCCTGCCCCATATATAGGCAGCCCATAATCTATGGAAGACATCACTGAACTACTGATGGCAAGTTTCAGAGCATCTGGTGTCATAGAGTGCCTATGGCGGTAGAGGACCCCAAGTTTTGTATTTGCTGACTTGACGACTGAGTCTATGTGGCTGAAGAAGGTTAGTGTATTGTCAAAGGTGATGCCCAAGTATTTGAACTTTGTTACTTGTTCCAGTGTTTCACCATTATGGTTCTGGATGAGCAAAGGCTGGTATTTCTTTTTGCTTTGGGAGGTAGAGAAGAGTAAACTTTTAATTTTTTTATTGTTTAGTAGTAGTTTGTTTTGTGTGAACAAGGATTCAAGCTTGAGGAAGCTGTCTTGGAGTTCGGTTGTGATATAGTTGTGATCTTTTCCAGCGACCGATATTACTGCATCGTCAGCATAGAGAATAGTGCATGCTGTACATGCAGATGGTGCAGAGTTGATGAAGAGGCTGAAAAGCAATGGGCCAAGAATAGAGCCCTGTGGGACCCTGAGGGACACTTCCCTAGCAGATGATAGGGTGTCTCCAATTTTGACTCATTGTGACCTGTTTGTGAGGTAGCTTCTGAACCACAGTACCGTGTCTGGGGATAGACCTGTTGAATGGAGGCAGTTTAGGAGTAGTTTGTGGTTAACAGAGTCAAAGGCCTTGTAAGGTCGAGATGAAGACTGAGCCAACTGCCTCCCCATTATCTAAGGCATCATAAAGCTGGGAAGAGTAATCAAAGGCGTGTAAGTGTGGAGTGCTTTTTCAGAACCCATGTTGCTGTGGGCAAAGTAGGTTATATTTATCAAGATACTCTGTAAGCTGCTCCGAGACCATTCTTTCAAGTGCTTTAGAGAGGGGTGGTAGAATGGGTATTGGTCTCTAGTTGGATGTTAGAGTTTTGTCCCCGGCTTTAAAGACAGGCGTGACATTGGCTAACTTCCATAGTTTTGGAAACACCTATGTTCTTAGAGATGCATTAAACACCATCGAGAGGGGACCGGCCAATTCATTTAGGAGAAGACCCATGAGTTTCATATCCACTAGATCAGCCCCCATCCTGGTATTGCCAAGAACCCTCTTAATGTGCTTGGTGGTTTCGGACTTAGTGACCTGCTTAAAGTAGAATGGTGGTATTGCATCCTTTGGGGGGTTAAGAGGGGTAGTGGGGTGTTGTTGCCTGAGCTGATCTTTAAAGTAGTCAGCAGGAAGTACTCCAGATAGGTCTGTGACAGCATGGTTGAGCTAATTTGCAGTGTCAATGGGTTCCTGTAAGGGACCTTCCCTTGTTACTGGTAGATTGGGTGGGGCCTTGGGGGTCTTTCCTGTTAGGGATTTGATGAAGTTCCAGAATCCCCTACTGGAGCCCCAGCTCTTGCTTAAGAGGTCCTTATAGTAGGACGCTTTTGCCCACCGAATGAGCTTGATGCAGTCATTTCTAGCTGCCCTGCAGGAATGAGTGATGCAGGAGTTCCAGATGATTTTGCAATGTGCCAGAGATTGTTTCTATTCTTCATTAAACTGATCAGGGGGTTAGTGAGCCATGGGTTGGAGGTATCCCTGACTTTCTTTGTTTTGTACGGAGCAAAAATATCACAAGCACGGTTGAAGTTCATTATGAAATAATTCAAATGCCTCATTACCATCAATATCTCCTGCCAAAGGAGACCAGTCCAGTTGTGATAGGTACTGTTTGAAATGGTCAAGTAGCCCTGGCCTCAGGCAGCGATTTTTGGACACCTTAGGTGGGCCTTTGGTGAAATTGTTTGTCCAGGTGCACTTCACTGGGAAGTGATCACTGAGGCTGTCAGGCAGGATGGTGACATCTGATATATGCTCTGGACATGTGGAAAGGAGCCAGTCTATAAGGGAGCTGCTCCCTGTTTTGTAGTTGATCCGAGTGTTATCGGTTACTGTCTGGGATAAGAATAGGCTGGATATTAGATCCCTGGCTTTTGTCTCCTTCGGGGAGTGCCAGTTTATGTTGTTCTGATGTTAGTGTGATCAACTTTAATAATTTGCTTTTTCTGAAGGAGAGATACAGAGTACTATGACTAGACTTGAAAATCTTATAAAACTTCAGTGTCCTTCAGTGGCTCGGTAGGTATGTTAGCATGCTACAGATCCATGGGTTAAGGGTTCATTTTTCTGAAGGATAGATATGGTGTAGTGACTACATTTTGAAATCCTATGTAAATTCACTGTGCTTCTATGGCTTAATATGTATGTCAGTATATAAAGCATCCAGAAGTCAAGGGTTCAAGCCTAGAGCAGGGATATTTTTTTATGTGTCACTTTATTCTGAGTAGAGACAAAACTTGGGAAAACTAATAAAAACAGTGTATTTTGGTGGCTCAAGGTGTATGTCTGTCGGCATCCGAAAGAGCCAGATTTCAAGGGTTCAGACCTTAATTAGGGACATTTTTTTGTGCTTTGTGTCACACTCAGTTGTTAGGATTTAATCATATAGGTGTCACAAATCATCATCTTTTTTAATATTGATAAATTAAGACAGAACTAGGTGAGAGAATATATTTTATTTATAAATTGTAATAAATGGGGCAGTGCCATGATGACTGGTTACTGGTGCTGCCCCTGAGGCAGTTCCATGATGGTTGGTTTATGTTGGCTGCCCCTAGAGCAGTGCTCTTGCTGCCCCTGAGGCAGCGCCTGTGCAATTGGTTCCCATGGGCTGCCCCTGGGGCAGTGTCCTCGCTGCCCCTGTGGCAGTATCCTTGCTGCTTCTGGAGCAGTGCCTGTGTGTTTGGTTCCTGTGGGCTGCCCCTGGGGCAGTGCCTGGGTAATTGGTATCTATGTCCTGCCCCTGGGGCAGTGCCCGTG
Source organism: Neoceratodus forsteri (assembly GCA_016271365.2). Taxonomy (NCBI): domain Eukaryota; kingdom Metazoa; phylum Chordata; order Ceratodontiformes; family Ceratodontidae; genus Neoceratodus; species Neoceratodus forsteri. The sequence continues at coordinate 505,228,997 of CM057455.1, forward strand.
TAATTGGTTCCTGTGGGCTGCCCCTGGGGAAGTGCCTGGGTAGTTGGTCCCCAGGTCTGCCCCGGGGCAGCACCTGAGTAATTAGTTCCCATGGGCTACCCCTAAGGCAGTGTTCTTGCTGCCCCTGGGGCAGCACCTGTCTAACTGGTTCCTGTGAGCTGCCCCTGGGGCAGTAGCTATGTAATTGGTTACCATGGGCTGCCCCTGGGGCAACAGCTGTGTAGTTGGTTCCTACTGGCTGCCCCTGGGCCACTGTTTGGGCATTTGTTCCTGTGCACTGCCCCATGGGCAGGTATCAGGCACCAACTACACAGGCACTGCCCCAGATGCACCCCATGGGAACCAAATACACAGGCACTGCCCCAGGGGCAGCCCATGGGAACCAATTACACAGGCGCTGCCCCAGGGGCAGACCCGGGGACCAACGACCCAGGCACTTCCCCAGGGGCAGCCCACAGGAACCAATTACACAGGCACTGCCCCAGGGACAGCCCATGGGAACCAATTACACAGCACTGCCCCAGGGGCAGCCCATGGGAACCAATTACACAGGTGCTGCCCCAGAGGCAGCCAACATAAACCAACCATCATGGCACTGCCCCAGGGGCAGCGCCAGTAACCAGTCATCATAGCACTACCCCATTTATTACAATTTATAAATAAAATATATTCTCTCACCTACTTCTGTCTTAATTCAGCAATATTAAAAAAAGGTAATGATTTGTGACACCTATATGATTACATTTTTGGATTTTTGGCATCGGGGGTTGGAGGAGTGGACTGGTCCTTGCTGGGATCCCCCCTTCCCCAATTCGGATACGGACTTGGTACTGCACTCTCCTGTGGGGCTCCTGCTATGTGGAGTTGGACCATGGAGAGAGAATTCAGAAAGAAAAAAAAGGCGCCAACTTTTAAACTGCTGGTGCAGTTTAAATAGCCGCGCTTCAGCCCCAGTTGTGGCAGTTGGATTTTTGGCATCGTGGGTTGGAGGTGTGGACTGGTCTTCACTGGAACCCCCTCCTTCCCCAATTTGGATACAGACTTGGCACTCTGCTGTGGGGCTCCTGCTACGTGAAGTCGGACCGTGAGAGACAGAAAGGTGGACAATTTTTCCCACCCCACCCACCCCATTCCCACCCACCCACCCATTTCTTCCTCCCTTTAAATGCTTGTAAGCCCTCCCTAAATGACTATGGACCCTATCAGCAGGATGGGTGTGGCTGAAAAGGTTTACCCATGCACATGGCGACAGTCATCATGGAGACATCCCCGACAGAGACAGCCGCAGTGCCGACTGTCAGCATTGCAATGTCGGGATGCCTGTGTATCCATCAGCTGTGCCCCCCAGTCTCAGGATTCTAACTCCAGTCGGAGTGGACTGGGGGAAACACTCAGCGGCAGTCCCGATTGCCATACAGACCACCACAGCGACTGGGGGATTTTGTCCGATTCCTGTCACTGTGGTGGTCTTTGCGATCAGGGAGTCACTGCGGCAATGGTATATGGACTGAAAAATCAGTTTTCTGTCTTTGACTTTTTTCACTAGCTTTTGATATCTCACATTGCACGGGGTTTGTTGCAGCATGCTGCTTACTTTTTCCTGTACCATTTGATTATTGCATACTCCTGCCTACTCTCTTAAATTACCCTGGGATGTTGCTTTGGGTGTTTGCTGGGCTATCAACAGCAAAAGTTAGTGTTCCCTAGGTTTCCTACTAGCATATACCTAACTGTCTGTAATCTCTGGGGTGAGTGTTTGCAATTACATCTGGGTCACCGTTTGACTGTCTACGCTGAATACTTATACACTCTCAGGCAGACCCTGTCCTTACTAGCTGTACTAGAGCACTATGAACTCTGGCCTGACTCCTCTCATGTTGACCCACCGGTCCCTGCTGTCACTTTGAGTTGGGTGTCACTGGTCACTGCTGAGCTCAAATATGAAATGGAGACTCCCAGACCTACTAGGGAAGGTGCCATGCCCTCCTCGCCTCATGCTGTCCTCTCCATTGGTCTCCTCTCTGGCCTTTTTCTCTCTCCCTAATGGTCATTGACTCTTCTCGGTTGTCTGGGGAGCATTGGGGTATGACTGTCCCCGATGAGGTGTTTTATTTCACCTTCTCTAACCTCCTAGCTCATGATAGACTGCCTCCCTGTTCTACCTGCTGTCTTGACCTCAGATGCCTTCTGTGTACTGCCATGGGGAGAAGACGACCAGCCCATAGGCCCTTGGTCAGAGGTACCCCTTCCCCATAAGGTATCTTCTCTGGCTCTTTCTGGTGATACTGGCCCTTCCTGGTGACATCGAGCTAAACCCAGGTCCCGCTTATCAGGCCTCTTCACTTCCTGTGTGTTGGAAGTTGAGCAAGGGGTTAAAAATTGCTCACCTTAACATTCGCAGTCTACTGCCCAACCTTGATGAACTTTCTGCCTGGGCCGTGCACTGTAAGTCTGACATACTAGGCATTACAGAGACCTGGCTGAAACCCTCAATATCTGACTAGGCCTGTGCACTCCCTGGCTATGAGTTTATTAGACAAGATCAGCTAGGAAAAAAGCCGGGGGGGGGGGGTGGTGGTATTCTAATGTACTATAAGAGTCATCTTAGAGTGTCTGTGGTAATTCATCAGCAGTCCTCCCTGTGTTTCTGTGAGCTGCTACACACTGTGTTGTTATATGGAAATACAAAGAAGCTACATGTTGTATGCACATACAGTCCCTCCAAGGGTGGTCTGCCTGGGCTTACCCACCTCCTGGATACCATTGGGCCTTATGTTGGGGATAATGAACTTTAGATCCTTGGAGATGTCAACTTAAACTGGAAGGGAGGTAATTCCAAGCAGTTTGAACCTCTGCTGGCGAGTCTTGTCCTGACTCAGCTTATCCAGGAGCCCACTAGATGGTCTGCTAATGGTGGTACTAGCTTCCTACTGGACTGGGTCCTATCAAATTGTCCCGAGAGGATCAGCTCTGCCGGAACCCAACCTAACTCCATCTCAGATCATACCCCAGTGTTTTGTGTGTGGAAAATCCCCTCACCAAAAATTTCCCACAAAATCATCCATGTTAGGGATTTTTCTAGGTTTGATCTGGGGTCATTTCATGAGGATCTGAGTATCACTGACTGGTCAGGGGTGCTTAGTGCCCATGACCCCCTCTACTGCTGTCTCCCAGTTTCTCACTGTTTTGGTGCCCTGAACAAGCATGCCCCCTTATTAGGCAAAGAGTAAGGGGGCATGCCACAAAATGGTTGCACGGGAGCCTCTTAGCCCTCATGAGTGCAAGAGACAAGTGTTGGGCTCATTTCAAAGGTATGTTGTATCAGTCCATCTTCCAACATTATAGGACGCTCAAAAATGAGTGCAAAAAAGCCATCAGGGTGGCAAAAAGTGAATACTGTAAATCTGCCCTGCTTAGCTCTGCTAGGGACCCACTAATGTTCTGGAGGAACATAAAAACTTAGTCAGCGGCTCCTCCAACTCTGGGGCATCTGATATTATCATTGGTGGGTCAAGTTGTAGTAATCCACTTACAATTGCAAATGCTTTTAAGTCCCACTTTTTGGACTTGTCCTCGCTTACCTCCCTTTTCCCTGCTGTAGAGAATATCAGTGGCCTCTCGGCCTCCGTCCCTCAGGAGATACACTCCTCTCACACATTATTTTATCTCAGGGCTGTGTCTGTCATGGAGATGCAGAGACTTCTGTCTGGGCTCTCCCTACACTCCAGTGCTGGCCATGATAACGTAGAGCCCAAGCATCTGAATCTGGGTGCTCCCCACATTGCCTTCTCAGTGGCATATATCTTCAACCTGTCCCTTGCCACTGGTGTTATCCCTGACATTTGGAAAGTGGCAAGGATTGTCCCCATTCCGAAGCAAGGTAACCCCAAAGTCTGGGACAACTACCGTCCAAATGCCACCCTATCGACCATTAGCAAACTCCTAGAGAAAGTTGTGGCCGAACAGCTCATGGAGTACATTCAGGCTCATAAGTTGCTGTCCCGTCTGCTGCATGGCTATCGAAAAGGGTATGGCACATTCACGGCCCTTGTCTCTCTCTCAGCTAGCATCAGGGCAGCCATGGACCAGGGTGAACTCTTTGGGGCCATATTCATTGACCTATCCAAGGTCCTTGTGGACCATGCATTACTTTGCTCACAGATGCAGTCCCTTGGGCTGTCCCCTCCTGCCTTGAGTTGGCTTAGAAACTACCTCTAGGGCAGACTACAACAGACCAAATTCAACAAGGTCCTCTCTGAACCCACTCCGGTGACCCCTTCTCTTTTCTGCATTTGTTAACAACCTCCCTGCTGCTGCTTCCAACTGTAGCGCCACCCTTTATGCAGATGATCTACTCATCCTTGCACATTCCCGAGACGTTGGGGTTCTCAACCTTCAGCTGAGTGAGGACTTTAAGAATATTCAGTCCTGGGTAATGTCTCACAAGCTGGTCCTTAACCTAAAAAAAAACTCAAGCCATGCTTTTTGGGTCAGTAGCCAAGATCAAGGCCTCTCCTACCCCTCTGTGTGTCAGTGGTGTGGACGGTGCTCCCCTCCTAATCACAGTTTCTATAAAATACTTTGGGGTGACACTTGACCCCCAACTCGACCTGGGGTGTCACATCCTAAATGTTTGCAGAGCTGTAAACTGTAAACTGGGTCTTGCCTATAGGGCAAATCAAAGTCTGACGTCTGCCGCTTGCTTGGCGATGGCCAGAGGTGTGCTGCTCCCTTCACTTAGCTACAGCCTTCTCCTATTCGCTAGCACCTCCAAGGTCCACCTCGCTCAGTGGAACATGACGTACAACAACATCTGTCGCTTTGCTCTGGCAGCCCCATTCCTCACCCATCATTGTAAATTATATGACAAACTGGACTGGCTTTCCCCAGCAAATCACTTGAACTATGGGTTGGGCTGCTTCGCAGGAAAGGTGTTCAGAACCGGCACCCCTCCAGGGCTGGCACAGCTTCTCAAGCCTGATGAATCCTCCTCCTACTCCCTCAGGTCTCAGGGTCCTGGGGTGCTCAAAGTTCCTTATACTCATACCCTAATGGGGGATGGGGACTTTGCTATGTGTGCTCCGAGGCTATGGAACTCCCTTCCAGACCATGTTCGTGCCTCCCCCTCCCACCTAAGTCTCCAGAATTCCCTGTGGGGGCACTTGAAACTGGCCTCTACGTGTGGGTGTCCCAAGCCACCTTAACCAGGTCTCTAAATTGGACTCACCCAACCCTGGGATCCCTTTTGCAGGCTCTAATGACACTGCCTACTGTCCTTTAACTCTGGGAAGCATGCGATTTGCTTGTTTATCTGCTCAGGAATTATCTGTTTCTGTGGCTCTGGTAAAGGGGTTACTCATACAATGTAATTGCCATTGAATGTCTTAGCTTATTTATTCTGTATGTATGTGTGTGTATATATATATATATATATATATATATATATATACATTTATAAAATGAGTGGTAAATCATAGAAATTCCAGTAACATGATTGGACAGAATCATCACATGACCGTGCATTATTTCCCAACGACCATACGCCTCCCAGTACGACCGCACCTCCCAAACTACTTTCCAGCCCTCAAAACCTTCTCACCAGCAGTGAGATCACCTCCACGCCAATGCAGTATAGCAGCCACATACAAACACACACACACACACACACACACACACTGTTACTACTGCACACTGTCTCACCACCTAAATTTAAAAACAATATAATGCAGCCCATTTAACAGAAACCTGTGTATAAAAAAAAAAAGACAAACTACAGTTCTCTTTACTTCCTACTCTCACTTTCAGTTAAAAAATCTCCTTCTACACAGACTCTGCCCGTCTCGTTCACCACTTTCACTTTTCTACCTGAGAGAAGGTGATCGAAGCGGTGAAGTCACAGAGGAGTAACAGTTGTTACGAAGTTGCAGTTCTTGAGCGAAAGATAGTGCTTCTTGCTTGATTTTCTCACTCACTAAATAGCTGCAGGGAGCAGTGATGGACGACTGAGACGCCAGTGAGTCTGCACAGCAGACGCAAGCCAGAGCCGAGAGTTGTCATAGCAACACTCGCCTGGCTTCAGCCTGCCTTGTAGCTGCTGCTGACTCGCCTAGCCTCCTCTTGTACATACACTCTGCAGCTTGTTTTAGCGAAATTAAGGGAAAGTCAGCAGCGAAACACTTTTATCTTTTTTTAACTCAAAAGGACTTACTTTCAACTCAGAATAGCTTGTCACTTCCTCGCACGCGCACCGCCCGGTCACGCCATACTTCATCACCCGCTTACTCAGACTACTTTGTTAACTCTGCCAGCATATAATTTACTAGATACACCGAGGCATTATTATAAACCAACACAACCTAACAGGAGGCACACACTTTTCATCTTTTTAAACACAGGACTTACTTTGAACTCTGCCAGCATATCATTTACCAGCTAGACAAAGGGATTATTTTCCACCCACCCCCAAAACATGTGTGGCCATTTTATAAGATAGATATACCACTCTAGAATTGTCTTGGTGGCTCTGATATCGCATGCCTTGGTGTTGAATACTCGCCCGCGGCCTCGCAGTATCACAACGCACACCATGGCGTGCGATATCAGAGCGACCGCACACCCTAGAGTGGTATATCTATTATATATATATATATATATATATATATATATATATATATACTGTATTACCTATTACTGCTTACTGTAGACTATCTATGTTCACCTGGCTCTTTTGTGACTCTGTACATTGCCCCTCTTGTTGTTATGTACCCTGTTTGAACCTGTATTTTCATTGTACTCTCCTGGGTCGTACCTGAAAATAGGCATATAGCTTGTCTAGTGTACCTACCTGATCAACAAAAGCTAAATAAATAAATAAAATAAATGCTCACAACTGAGTTTGACACAAAGCACAAAAAAATGCCCCTGGTTAAGGTCTGAACCCTTGAAATCTGGCTCTTTTGGATGCAGACAGACATACAAATTGAGCCACCAAGTTACACTGTTTTTGCTAGTTTTTCCCAAGTTTTGTCTCTACTCAGAATAAAGTGACACAAAAGAATATCCCTGCTCTAGGCTTGAACCCTTGACTTCTGGATTTTTTGCATGCTGGCATACATATTAAGCCACAGAAGCACAGTGAATTTACATAGTATTTCAAAATGTAGCCCCTACACCATATCTATCCTTCAGAAAAAGTACATTTTTCCCTGGTCAAGGTTTGAATCCTTGACCCATGGAGCTGAATCATGCTGACATACCTATTACGCCATTGAAGGACGCTGAAGTTTTATAAGATTTTCAAGTCTAATCACACTACTCCGTAACTCTCCTTCAGAAAAATCAAATTAATAAAGTTGGTCATACTAACATCAGAACAATAACACTGTCCTCTGAAATGTTTAACTTTTTGTCAGGTTTATATGCCATTAACCCCCCCCCCCCACCAAAAAACCCCAAACAAAAACTGGTTCTATAACTGTAAAACTCTGTCTGCCCTTGGAAATATGGCGGGGGGGATATATTCAAAGACAAGCAGTACACATTGCTGGTGGGAGCATTTCAATAACATTCTCATGTACATTTAAAACCCTCAATTATCCCCTGCAACCTTTCTAGTGCAAGTCTGAGGAATGGTATTTACTAACCTGGGAAAGGTGATTATACCTGCAACTTTTATGGTGCTCAGGAATTCATCACATATGGGATGCCTCCATCCATCCTATTGGCTGATGCACGATCATAAATCTTTTCTCGGCTGCCAGAGGCCAATCCCCTGGCTACATCCAGAAATTCCAGTCTACTTTGTGCATCTGAAAAGGCCAGTTACAATCTCTGATAGCTCCTAGACTTCAGGTAATTTTTACAACAAAACCTACTCTATGTCATTTTCCCTACTACTACTACTACTGTATAGCACACGTTGACATTAAAAGCACGTGTTAACATTAGTTTCTTCTTCCCTGTGCAGGTCGGGACCCTCAAGTAGTGTCCCCACCTGCTAGCTCCCTGAGGACGAGTGTTTGGGAAAGGAGGCAGATCTGCCTCCTTTCCTGAATGCTCGTCCTGTAAGTTGTATGTCCCTAATGTAACGGCAGTCTGTGGGGGAGTGTAAGCGCAGGCTTGCAGGAGCGTGGGAAACAACCTGAGGGGGAGTTGCCCCCCCCCCCGGCTTGCCACATGGGCCGATGAAGACTGCATGGCGATGGCAGGAGTTCAAAATGCAGGCAAGAGTCAATGGCCCCTCTGAAGCAACAGCAGAGTGGTAGGGTAAGCACCAAGCTGAGCTTCCCAACAGGTTAATGAAATCAGATTTGTGGGAAGTAACAGCTACATGTTGCTGCCCTGGGGGAAGGGGATGAAATCCACCAATAGGGTTAGGTGGGAGGCAGAGTGCGAGGGTGCTGCCCTGAGGGCAGCACTGCCAGTGGGCGAAATCCACCAATAAGAGTAAGCTGGAGGAGGAGCCCTGAGAACAGCATTATAGGAACAAATCACACTTGAGTGCCCTCTTGCTCCCATTTCAACTGTTGTGCCTCTAGCGGGGGGAGGGGGAGTCAGAGTGTGAAAGTAATGAATAAAGCTCAGAAAGATGACTGAATTTTTCTGTAAGAGTAATAATGTGGTAAAAAACATGATTCTAGTCTGGTGCGATCTCTCCTAATCTGGGGAAGAATACACAAAGACATCATGTAGTGACGGACCTGCAGATATCTATAGCGGTCTTCCCTTCTCAGAGAGTATTTATTTTGTAACTGAGCAAAGGGTAGACAGCCATGGCCATCTGTTCATTGTAGAAATGTAGTTAATTTAAGTCCCCCCCAGAATGCTTAGCCAGGGTCCAACTGAGGGGGGAGAAAAGAACCTTCATGCTGGATAAGGGAAAGAGGACCTACTGTATTTGGGGTGTGGGTTGGTTTCCAGAGATGCAAAAGGATGCACAGGGAGTGTTTAATCCAGGGGTTACTTGTGTGGGACCATATGTGTTGTGGGGGTAGGGGGGATTACATTTGTTGGTAAGGTCCCCAAAGCCCAACCTGACAGAGTGGCCTCCTCTATCTGGTACCAGCCAGAGCTGACTTGCTGCTTGGCCCAAGAACAGAGTTGGGCCCTCTGAGTAGCCAAATAGTATAGGTGAAGATTGAGAAGCACTAAGCCACCTGAACTACAGGGGGCCTGTAATACCACTTTGCAGAAGTGAGGGTGAGATCCGGACCAAATAAATCGATGAATGCCTTTGTGAAGATTATTCCAATAGAACTTAGGTATAGGGATTGGTAAGGTTTGGAAAAGAAACAAAAGGTGAGGTAGGACATTCATTTTAATGGTTTTGATTCTCCCATACAAAGTAAGGGACAATAGATTTCACCTGGCTAAGTCCACTTGCAGGGCATTATAAAGTTTAAGGTAATTATTGTTAAACAGTAAAGAAGTATCGGCCGAGATGTGGATCCCCAAGTACTGGAAAGTATTTTTCATAGCCCAAGTGAAAGGAAGGGAACGTTGGAACTCTGGAGGGGGAGAGCCACTTAAGATCAATGCTTCTTTTTTTTTGTGTGTGTTATTTCTTTATGCTCCTCCCCGGTGCTACCCCATTCTCCCACTCCTTTGGATCTCAAAGGCACCCACCACCCTTCTGACCCCTGCTGCCATCCACCAACCCCTATAGCAGCCTTACCTGGGTAGCCTGGCGTATCCCTATGCTGGGTGGGTCCCTCTCCTTTGAAGGGGAAGTGCCTTTCAGTGAAGAGCACATCCCAGGGCTGCGAGGTTGGTCTGTGCTGACTCCGGGGCTTCATGGTGGCAGGTAGCCGGAGCTCGTCATCCGTAAGGATGGGGAGCCATTTTTTTATTTTCTGCCCCGCCCAACACTGTTCTTGGCCTTGCATGAGCTAAGGCAATCCTGGGGCAGGGACATGCAGGGAGTGTGTCGAGGCTCATGTCCCCACAAGCATGTCACCAATCCACCCACAGGTACCCAGGCTAATCCCACCCCCCTGGGAGGGAAGCATCCCATGGACGTTTGTGAACTCCCTCCCTGCCAGTCTCTGCTCCTGGTATCTGGGCTCGGGGCACAAATCCGGGTTGCCAGCATGCTGAGTGAACCCCTTTGCTCAGCACCACAGAGCTGGCCTAAGATCAAAGCTTTTGATTTAGTAAAGTTAATTTTATAGCCCATTAAGGAACCGAATTCCTGAAGAGTCCTTTGAAGAGGAATGTGGATCAGTGAGAAAGAAGAGGGAGTTGTCTGCGTAAATGACTAATTTCTGCTCATCCCTGCCTGCCATCACCCCTATAATGTGGGCATTGGTTCTAACTGACACCACAAGTAGTTCCAATGAAAGGGAAAATAATAAGGGGGACAGGGGACAACCTTGCCCAGTACCCCAACCCAGAGTAAAATGATCTGACAAAAATCCATTTACTTTAACTCTAGCTTCAGGGGCACTATAAAGCAAGGTGACCGCAGTGATAACGTTTTCCCCTAGCTCAAACTTCCCCATGGTGGTGACCATAAAGGGCCAATCCACCTAGGACAGTGACCAGGGGAGTGCAAGAGCTGTGGCTGCAGTAGGGCCCACACTGTCAGGGGGCATCAGAGGTCAGCATTAAGAAGATCTTTCATCACAGACAGAATTGCAATTTTCTCTTTGGATATTGCTTATCCATTTGAAATTGGGACTGTCAGCAGTGACAGCAGTGGTAGCAGAAGACTCCAACTCCAGTTTCACATGGTGGGGGCATGCAGAACAAAGAGGCAATAGGGCTCATTACTCAAAACATTTAATCTTGGTGCTCGAGTCCCCAGGAGAAGCAGGGAAAAATTATATTGTTCAGTTTCTTGAACATGGTGCCAGCAAGTGAGACGGGGCAGCATGGATAAACTACAAATGCTTAGCAGTACTGCTACAGAAGAAATACCTACGCTATAAATATTTTATATGCTCTAACAGTTATTTTATGCTTATTGGTGGGGAGGTACTATAGGCCCCACAACATATTTTGCAGAGGGATCCTTACAGTTGTTGGCACAGCCCTGAATCAACCCTGTCAAATGCCTTTTCGGCATCCATACTTATCGCTAGTTGAAAAGATTTTTGAATTTGTTGGGTGGTAATGATATTCAAAAAGCAATGTATGTTATCTTGTAGAAAATGGCCGGAAATGAAATCTGTCTGGTCTGTGTGGATAAAGGTAGAAATACATAACTGAAGGCGGTCTGCCAAGATACCAGTAAAGATATTTAGGTCCACCGGTAAAAGGGAGATAGGGCGATATGATCCACATTCCTCCGAATTTTCATCAGGTTTCAGTTTTCCCTTTTATTGATCCTATTTCTCCTATTTCTTGGTGGTCTGCCAAGATACCAGTAAAGATCTTTAGGTCCACCGGTCAAAGGGAGATAGTGCGATATAACTCACATTCCTCCAGATTTTTATCAGGTTTCAGTTTTCTCTTTTTATTGATCCTATTTCTCCTATTTCTCATGTTACTCATAACTGTGACTTACTTTTATATGAGGATGATGCTGTGTTACTAGCCCATAACTCATCTAGACATGAAATCAATTCTACACTGACTTATGAATTTGCTAAAGTACAGGACTGGCATTGGCAGAATAACTTTGTTTAAACAGAACAAATACTAAATCTATGCTATTTGCTTCTGTTCCCAAACTGAAACAATTTTCTTGAGATTTCAAAGTTTATTCTACTGATGGGTGTTTACTTGAGCATGTTGACTCATTTAAATATTTTGGAGTCACATTAGTTCCGTCTTTAAATTTTAGTATATATTTGGACAAAACATCTGCTAAGATTCTCTCGAAAATTGATACACTTTACGGCATTCGTAATTTTCTAACTAAAGAAACTCACCTGGTCATAGCACAGCAAAACCTCTTACTAGTTTTGAATTATGCTTCTGTCATTACTGATTCTGCACCAGGTAGTACTGTGTCCAAGAAAGAAGTATGGTTACAAAAATTTGCCCTCCTAGCACCACACTGCATCCATCACTGTCAAATTTTGGAAAATCCCACCTGGCTATCAGTCCACAATAACTATAAGCTACTTTTATCTCAGTTTGTGTTTAAAGTTATTAATTCTGGTGTTCCTGTTATCTTGAGCAAACTCTTAGTTAAACATGCTCCTACCTATGAATCACGATCTTCAAATGAACTCCAATTGGCCAAACCATTTGTGCCTACAACAGCTGGAAGAAGAATTTTTTCATGTTGTGCAGCCTCTTTGTGGAACTCTTTGCCAACACAATTTAAGCATCTCTCATTCTTTAAACGTTTCTCCTCAGCTGCCCTTGAATATTTTAAAAATGTTAATGTGTGTTCATGTAAATTGTATTGAGTGCTGTGTTTATTGTAATTGTCCTTGGAACTTTGTATCATAAGTTTCGTTTTGTAATTATCATGACCTCAGGTTGTACCTGAAAAAGGAATATATATTCCAGTAAACCTTTCTGATACTCAAATGAAATAAAAAAAAATTGAGTTTGGCTCTTTATCTCCTTAGTATAACAATTACATGAATGTTTGTATGCTTTTCTTTCTGTTAATGCTGTTTCTTCTTTGGTGCAGGCTGTGGCTCTGGCCTGATCCCCAGCCCCAACACATGGCTCCTCAGGTGTTTATCTAAAATCTCTGACATGTTTCCTCGTGGCTTGCCCCCCCCATGGCAGGGGCTGGTAGGTCCCCTCATACTGGCCAATAGAATGGATCTGGTGTCACCCGGGAGATTGCCCTTCCACGGGTGGGGGACCTGCAGTGGTTTGGTCCATCATTGTGTGCTACTCAGGGCTTTTCCTTCCCCAGCCCCTGATGAACCAGGCTCATTCCTGAACACAGGTCCCTGTTGTTCTATGTGTGATACATAGCTCAATGCTTGTGATACGTACAGTACAGCTGAATGATATAGGTAGTGCTCAGGTACATGGGAGCGAGAACAGTAGGTAGGACAGTGCCTGCAGTATGTAGGAGTTGGATGATATGGTTAGTGCTTAGATACATCAGCATTGGATATGAACATAGGTCAGTGGTTGTAGTACATAAGAACTGGATTAGATACGATTGGTGCTTAGATACTTGAACAGATGATATAGCAGCTGCTAGAACTTGATGTTTTGGCCTTTCTCTGTATCCCACCTTTGGCAAAATGCTTCGTTGAGTAGGACTGAAGGCCCCCGCCAGGTGAGAAAAGAGTGCCAGAGAAGGAGGAGGAGGCAGGGGAGGATGGAGGGAAAGCTATTCTCCCCCATAGAACCTCAGGCTACAGCCTTTCAATTCTGTGTGTGGTACATAGCTCAGTGCTTGTGATACGTACAGTAGAGCTGAATGATATAGGTCGTGCTCAGGTACATTGGAGCTAGAACAGTAGGTAGGACAGTGCCTGCAGTATGTAGGAGTTGGATGATATGGTTAGTGCTTAGATATGTCAGCATTGGATATGAACATAGGTCAGTGGTTGTAGTACATAAGAACTGGATTGGATATGATTGGTGCTCAGATACTGGAACAGATGATATAGCAGCTGTTAGAACTTGATGTTTTAGCCTTTCTCTGTATCCCACCTTTGGCAGGATGCTTCCTTGAGTAGGATTGAAGGCCGCAAAAAGAAATGTAATTACTAGTACAATTACCTCCTCCAACTCCGGAAAGTGTGGCCAGTAGCACGCAGGAGAGGAAAAAAAACCTTAGGGAGAACCTCCAAGGACCCATGGCTACTGACCTGCTCGTCCTCTGGGCATACTAAAGGAGTGTAATCCTAATTTAACCAATATTAAGTTGTTGTTTAATTCGATTTTCGAGGTTGATTGAAGAGTCTTGATTTTGATTGTAAGCAAGCAATCCTGGATTTAAGGTACTGATGTTTAGAGTCCAGCAAGAAGACGGTAGCAATATCTTGTTAGCAAAGTCCCAGTTCAGAAAAAACATAGGTGTACAAGGTGAAAAGTTTGATACAAGGTAAACTCGATCAACAGTTGAGAGAAGAATAACATCTTAGAAGAGCGAGTGTAGACTGGCTGAAGAGTAATCCAGAAGGCGAAGAATTCCTTTCCGAAAGGAGGAACTATGACAGCTATTTTCTTCCAAGGCAGAATAAGGAGAACGGTGATCCATGTGCCCCGATTTGCAAATTACCATAAATTACCAGGCCCTTGGTAGCGAAGTGAGTAAGCTGAGTACAGGCTGCTAAGCCGTAAGAGGGAGGAGCAAATTGAAAATCTCCAGGCCCCGTGTGGGGTGAAGCAGGTAAGTATAAAGTAGGCGATATAAGCCTGATGAGGGTGAGTTGGGCAAAGCCAGGTCATTTGAAGAGAGCGGATAGAAACCTCCATACGCCCTTGCAGGGCGAGGCAGATTTCTAAGGAATAAACATATGAGCCCGTAGAGGGTAAGTTGGAAGAAATCGAGCAGAAACAAGCTGTTATAGGCAAGGTGGATAGAAACCTCCATGCCCCATTTGCAGGGTGAGGCAGGTTTATAGAGTAAACATTAAAAACCTCCATGCCCCCTTGTGAGGTGAAGCAGGTTTGTGTATGGTAGATGTTTGCAGCCCGATGAGGGTGAGTAGGAGTAAGTTGAGCAGAAGCCTGCCCTTTTGTGGGCGAAGCAGATAGAAACCTCCATGTCCCCTTACGGGTCGAGGCATGTTTGTGTAAGCATATAAGCCCATTGACGGCAAGTAGGAGTAGAGGAAACCTCCTGTTTTGCTGAGCAATATAGCCCTGTAGAGGGTGGTATAGAGGTATGCTTGAGCATAAGCCAGGGCCAAATGAGCGAAGCTGCAAAGGCGGACTTTATGAGGTTAGGTATGACAGAGTCCAAGAAAATGTTGAGTCCCAGATGGTCAAGGCATGGCAGGAGAATGTGATGAAGAGGAGACTAAGTCAGATGAATTGGCAACTCGCCCAGATATGGTAAGCCTCATATCACTGGAGTAGGTTAATGTCCGAGGCCGGAATCTATGAGATCGGAAGTGGCATGATGGAATAGAGCATGGCTAAGATGTCCTGGCAGAAGAAGGCAGCAGCAGTAAGTCCCAGAAAAAGCTGAACCAAGCATGGTGAGAAACATCAAGTGGAGCGGATTACAAATGTCCTGTGATGTCGTCAACAGAAGCAGAGGTAAGGTCCACAGTTAAGCAAGCAGGGACATCCGTGACGAATGGAAGTCAGGTGCAGCAGGCGGAAAGTAGGCAGCTGGCAAATGCCCAGTAATGGATAACTACAACTGAAAGCGAGACATCATGGTAAAGTCCCCAAACATGTTGCGTGAAGTCGGCACGGAGGTGATGTGAAAATAAAGAAGTCTGATGAAGAGCTTGGTCAATGATGCCCAAAGTAGTATGATGACAATCCAGAACAAGGTGGGCAGAGAGTGGCAGTAAGGTAGGCTCAGATGAAGGTCAGCAGGAACAGATTCGAAGCAGGTCGCAGCTCACCATGAATGAATGCTCGGACAGCCGAGGAAGCCAAGTCCACCAGGGATGGCAGAAAATAAGTAACAAGCTAGGCCCCCATGTGGGCTAGCAAAAAGACAGGATGGCTATGTAGGGCTGTCTGAGTAGTGTAGAACTGAGTGATTCAAGCTGGACTGCCACATGGGTCAGCCAGAGGTAGGGTAGGAGTGGCTGGACCTCCACGTAGGTCAGCCTGAGGAAGCTGGACAGGCAAGACTTCCATGTAGGTTTGCCAGAGTAGCAGAATGAATGAGTCAGGCTTGGCCTCCACGTAGGCTAGCTGGAGTGGCAAGACCTCCACGTAGGTCTGCCTGAGGAGGAGCAGAAGGAGCGAGCTAGCCCCCACAGGGGCTGGTCAGACAGGCAAGTCAGCATGGCCACATTGTGGCCTCATCCAGGTCACATGAAGAGGATGCCAGGAGGATCAATATGAGAAGCAGGTACATGAAAAGTAGGTAGCCAGTGACTGAGCAGCAACCAGAAACCTGGTGTCAGGCAATATCGGAAAGGGACTCCCATGGTCTGGTATAGAGAGGAATCCTGCAGAGAAGGCATCAGGAAATGGTTCAAACAGACAGCCAGGGCTCGTTCAGGGTGAAGCAGAAGGCTGGATCTCATGAGGTCCATTAATGTAGTAGGGCAACCAGGTCAAAAGGGCAGAATAGCAGTTTAGTCATTGAGAGGTGAGAGGGACTGCAGGCTTGCCAAGTGAATGAGCAGGAGTGAGGGTGATGTTCCTAAAACAGCACTAAAGCAGCAGGCCAGAATGCCCCAGGCCATACAGCAGCTTGTAAGTAGGAGGGAGCACATCATGGAATCTCTGGGCACAGCTCTCGATTCTTCCCAAACGGCAAGGATGTCCTTAAAAGCATCAATGGTAGTCTGGATTGCCAAATGTTATGTGCTCACAGTGAGACTCAGGTTCGGTATTAGAAAAGGAAATGACCATCAGGAAGGCAGCTGGAAGCATATTAATGAGTCCCATAAGCAGGAACGATGTGGATAAATACGAGTGGGAAGTGGAGTACCTGAAAGATGACCTTGCCAAGAATAGTCGGAAGCCGAGGTCCTAATATGTGAGGCAGGAGGAAAGATAGATGAGCAGGGAATGGTTGTCCAAGCAGGAAGGAAGGAAGGCCGATAGGCCCCGGCAGCAGGCGCAATGAGCACCAAAGTGGAGGTAGTCCAGGTTTCCTTGCTTTGCAGAGCAGCAAGAAGGGATCGGAAGTCCAGTTCAGAGGTGGTAGCATTCAGCTGCGATGGAGGCACTGAATGTAGCAGCGGCATTGCAGTGTGGGCTGATCTGGAAGTGCTATAGCCAAAGAAACAGGAACAATGGAGGCTTCATATGTGCGGGGGCACAGCGGTAGCATGGAGTGGTGGCTGCTCAGTGAAATGGGACAGAACAGCAGCGGAAGCAAGAAGCAAGCATGCAGCAGAGAAGAGCAGTCTGCAAGAAGCTGTGCAAGAATAGTGGAGGAAACCGAGTGGCCACAGGGAACACGGCTCAGCATGGCAAGGAGGAGCAGCAGCTGGAATCCCCAAAAGAGGAGAACAAGGTACGGGAAGAAACACCAGACAACAGGAGAAGTTGGGGGTGGACAAAACAACTAAATGAGCAAGAGACAGAGGGACTGGGTGGGGGGAGTGCCAAGCACAGGTAGAACAGAGACTAAGGAAAGAGAGCAGCCACGCACCAGCACCACAACACTAGTGAGTGCAACTCACTGTAAGCAGAGCGGCCGTAGCCTGAGGGTTTAAATCACCAAGGAGCATTTAGAGATTTTAGCTTTTGATATTTTACTGGCACATGTTTACTGCAGACATTTATGAACTGCTGGTAAAATAAGGACCATGCATCACTTTCAGTGGAGATTAAGTTCTCATAGTTTACCTTCCAAATCCAGCCTAAAAACTGCATAATTAAAAATGTTAAAGGTCCTCCATCTAACCATTATCACATTACTGAAACTCTGATACTTATTTCACAAACAATAAAATAGCTGACCAAGGGAGGGATAGTAAGAGGAAAGAGGGGGATCTGTAGAAGAGGATAAAAAAGCAGATATATTGAACAAATACTTCTGCTCAGTATTTAAGGCAGAGGAGGAGGAGGATGGAAACAGACCAGAAAGACAAGGGTATAATAGGATGGGAGGTGGACACAAGTACTTTTACAGAAGAAAGAGTGCTGAAGGAGCTATCAACGTTAAAAGTAGACAAGGATAGCAGACCCGGTGGTGCTGAGCGTTGAGGCGCTGAACACCACACCTCACACCACGCTGGTGACCCATGTTTGGGAATGAGCACAGGCCACCGGGGGTTGGCAGGGGAGGGAGAGGATCGAGTGTCCGGAGGACAGCTCTCCTGTCCCAGGGAGGGAGGATTGGTGCTCCTGCTGAATGACTGCCTCCAGGTGGAGGTCTGAGGGCAGTGCGGGACTGTGGGTGCCATGGAAGGGAGGGTGCTGCTGGACTTCAGCGGATGCATTCACGCCGCCACGTGAGCACGTTCTGCATGTGCGCACCTGCAACAGGGAAGGGAAAAAATGGAGGAAAAACACCCCCAGGTGTGGAAGATAACTGACCCTTCACAGGCTCTGCACCCAGCAACTAGACGGGCTTTGGGTAAGTCCCAGTGAGACTGGGGTGACAGGGCTGGGGGTATTGGTTAGAAGGGGGCAGAGAAGGAGATAAATACCTATATAAAATAAAAAGTAGACAAGGCAATGGGACCAGACAGGGTGCACCCCAGGATACTGAAGGAACTGAAAGAGGAGTTGGTGGCACCTCTGATGGCCCTTTTCAACCTGTCATTGGAAACAGGGAAGGTACCAGAGGACTGGAGGAGGGGAGATGTGGTCCCACTCCACAAAAGTGGAAACAAGGAGGAGGCAGGGAATTACAAGCCTGTCAGTCTGACATCGGTGGTGGGCAAGGTAATATAATCACTACTGAAGGAAAGGATTGGAGAATACCTTGTGGCCAATGGTCTACAGGATCCTAGGCAACATGGCTTCACAGGGGGAGATCTTGTCAAACAAACCTGATTGAGTTCTTTGATTGGGTAACCAGAGCGGTGGATCAAGAAGGGGCAGAGGACGTGGCCTAGCTGGATTTCAGCAAGGCCTTCAACACTGTTCCACATAGGAGATTGTTAGGCAAGCTGGGGAGCCTAGGAGTAGTGTCTAAAGTACTAAAAATGGGTAGAAAGTTGGCTGAGCAATAGGAGTCAGAGGGTGGTGGTAAGTGGCACCCACTCTGGAATGGGCAGAGTGACCAGTGGGGTGCCACAAGGATCATTACTCATGCCAGTCCTCTTTAGTGTCTTTATTAGTGACACTACAGTGGGATTAGAAGGGAAAGTATGCCTGTTCACAGATGACACAAAACTCTGCAACAGAGTAAACACACCGGAGGGGATTAGAAAGAATGAGGGAATGATTTTAAGAAACTGGAAGAATGGTCACAGGTTTAGCAGCTAGGTTTTAATGTAAAAAAGTGCAAAATCAATGCACATGGGGCTCAGGAACCCAAGGGCACTATACCATCTGGGAGGAGAGGTATTAGCAGTCACAAAGCAGAAAAGGGACTGGGGGGGAGTCATCATTTTTGATGACTTAAGGATAGTGAAACAGTGCAACAAGGCAGTGGGTAAGGCTAGCGGAATGCTTGGATGCATATGGAGGGGTATCACCAGCAGAAGGAGGGAGGTAATAATACCCCTGTTTAGATTGCTGTTGAGACCCCGCTTTGAGTACTGTGTATGTTTCTGGAGACCCCATCTCCGAAGGGACATTAATAGGGTGGAGGCGGTGCAAAGGAAGGGAATCAAAATGGTGCAAGGCCTACATCAGAAGCCCTACAAAGAAAGGCTAAAGGATTTGAATATGTACTCTGTAGAAGAAAGGAGGGAACGGGGAGATATGATAAAGACACTCAAGTACCTCACAGAAATAAACAGGGTGCAGGAATGGAGCATTTTCCAAAGGAAAAGATGCTCAAGGAAAAGGGGTCACAATATGAAGCTGGGGAGGAGGGGCCAGAGGAAACATGAAGAAGTACTTCTTCACTGAGAGGGTGGTGGATGCTTGGAACAGCCTCCCAGAGGAAGTGGTGTGGGCTAAAACGGTCATGGTTTTTAAATGCATGGAATAGACACAAGGGAATCTTAGAAGCAAGAGCGGGGTGCAGGCTGGCTTCCAGGTAGGGTCTCCGGTAGCACCATAGGCAGGGAATCTAGGGAAGACTGGGTGGACCAAGTGATCCTTATGTGCTGAAAACTTCTGTGTTTCTGTCTTACCTGATGGTCAGAGAGGGATCAAATAGGACCCCGCTGAACCCTTTATTTTACCGAGCAGTTTGTTAAAATAAGATCCAACAATGCTGAAGCCATTTGATCTTTTTGGATTTATTCTTGTTTTATCTTTTATTAACTGAGTTAACCCCAAATTTGCCTGGAATTCTGCTAAGCGATGGGCTCCACCCATTATGTGCCAATTACATTAAGGTCACCTAGTACCAGCAGTTCATGGCTATTGTAATCAAACATGAAGTCTTGTAAGACATCAGACATTTTCATCCTCTCTGAGTCCTGGCTCTCCCCTAAGATCCTTGATAATGTCATCACCATCCCTGGCTACTCACTCATCTGTCAGGATAGCACCAGCAGGGGTGGCGGGGTGACCATATACCTCTCCTCCTCCATTCAGTTCACTACTATTGTCTCCATCTCCTCCTCTTCTGCCTATGAATGACTGTTTCTAAAACTCTCCGTCCCTTTATCCCTCCTTAACTTTGAGGGCAGCATCAACTGTGGTCCAGGCCTCTTCCCCTCCTCAATCACCAACCTCATCACAACTCTCTCTACCCATTCCTCATTAAGAGAACTCCTCATCCTGGGGACTTTAACCTAAATTGTCTCTCCCTTTCCCATTCCAAATTCTGTCATGACATCTCATCCCTTAACCTTACTCGAATGAGTACTGAACTGACTCACCTTAATCACAAATCCCTCAAGCATATCCTTCTGGCCTGGGCTCTTGTGTCCTACCCTCACTGTATGATGGGAGCTGGCATCCTCCCAGATGCACTCAGTGACCATCACATGGTCTACTGTATGTAAAATTCACCACCCAAAAGTCCCTCTAAAACTCCTAGAGATCCAGTCCTTCAGGTCCTTGGATTTGTCCTCCCTCCAAGAGGAATTAGATACAACTAATCGATTGCCTATCTCCTTTGCCCCCTCCGTTGAGTCTGCCCTCAGCTATTTTGGACCAAGTTCTTGTTGATCATGGATCGGCATGCTCCCCCCAGGAAAACCAGCATCAGAGGATCCCACCTCCCTGGGTCTCCGCTGAATTACTAGCATGTCTGCATGCTTGAGACCTTGCTTGGAAGGCACACAAGGCCTCAGGCTCTCCTGTGGACTTTTTCAAGTATTGCACCCTCCAAAATCCCTGCACCAGGGCCATCAGAGTGGCCAAATCTGAGTACTTTTCTGCCACCTTTCAGAACAATATCAACCACCCCTCCAAGTTCTGGAAGGTAGTACATGCACTCTTCTCCCCACCTGCTCAATCCCCCATCCCGGTCCTCAAGGTGAGTGGTTCTGCTATCTCTGACCCCCTCTCAGTAGCTTCTGAATTCTATGCTTACTTCACTACCTGTGCCACCTCCCTTCTCTCCTCTCTCCCACCTCCCTCACACTCTCCAACTGCCCCCCGGCCACTCCTCCCAGCCCCATCCTTCTCCTTCTCCCCCATCTCTCCTACTGATGCACTAAAAGCTCTCCTAGCATTCAACCCTCAAAAGGGCAAGAGCCCTAATGGGCTCAACCTGAACCTCCTCCATCTCTCAGCCCCCTCCATTACCCTCCCACTCACCTCCCTTCTAAACCTCTCTTTCTCCCTTGCTTCTGTACCCAGTGCCTGGAAACATGCCACTGTAATACCTCTCCCTTAATGTGGTGACTCCTCCAGTCCAGGCAACTACCATCCTATCTCCTTGCTCCAGATCTTGCAAAGCTTCAAGAACACCTCGTTCTGTCTCAGCTTTCCTCATTCCTTGACTCTTCCTCCTTTTTCACCCCCTTTCCAGTCTGGCTTTTGTAAGTCCCACTTCACATCTTCCTCCCTCCTCCAGCTTACTGATTCCATTCTCTCCAGCATGGATCAGGACTGTATCACATCTGCTATATTTGTCAATTTGGCCAAAGCCTTTAACACCATAGTCTACCAGCTTCTCCTGGATAAGCTTACTGCAGCAGGGCTATCTGACCAGGCTGGATACCCTCTCTCACTCATTCTGTCATTTTGCTCTTGACTCTCTGCCCCACACCCATCACTGTGACCTTTATACCTCTTTCTCCTTCCCCTCCCTTGAAGCCAGGTGCCTCGCCCATTGCTTCTCCTTTGTCAGGAAATACTGGCTGGGCTCTCTCCCATTCTACCTCGCTTCCATTCTCTCCACTCCCCCCCCAACACACTCTCCAGAACTCTGGCTTCTGGTCCCTGGCTGTCCCTTCCAGGTCTACCACTACTGGCCTGGCTGCTTTCTCCTATCGTTTCACTAAACTCTGGAACTCCCTTTCCATACCCATCTGCTCTGTTCCCTCCCTTCAGTCTCTATCCTCTCTTCTTCTCAACTTAATGTCCCACTCCTGCAATTGCATCTGACCCCCCTGGAAATGGAACCCGAACCCCCTCCTACCCCCAGCTGCTCTAGTCAACCCATGCCCTCCTCTTCTTTTTTCTCCACTCGGTTTCCTCACCACACCCCCTCGTTTTCCTTCCTCTCCTATAACAAGCCACTCCTTATTTCCCTTCCCCTTTCTTTCATCCTGCACCCCTTGCAACCTCTTAGTGCCCCTTTCTTTTACACTCCTTTCTCCACTCAATTCCTCAGCTCAGCCCCTCAGCTTTCCCCTTCCTCTCCTATAACAATGCACCCTGCCTCACATTTTCCCCCTCCCTCCCTTTCATCTTGCACCCCTCCAAACCTCACATTACCCTCCTCACCTTTCATTTTCACATTCTGCTGTTTCTCTATTTATCACCCTCTGCTGTACCCCTACTACCCCTTCTTCATCTCACTTCCCCTCTCTTCGTCCTGCAAACTTCTGCTTCAGCATCCCTACCCTCCCATTCAGTTGTAATCCATGATGCACTTTACTTCAGTTTATGTTGTACTGTTTTCTTTATTGCATCCTACTGCTGTTGCATGTAGTAACTCAGAACATACTGTATTTGCTTGTGACAAACTGACTTCTGTAACTGTGATCTGGTCATACATGCTATATTTGTACTCTGTATATTTGTCCTTGTTCTCCAATACCCCCTTCCCCCAAGGTGCATCTGGAAACGAGTTGCTACCCAGCTCAGTATGCCTTTCCTGGTGAAACAGTTTGAAATAAATAAATAAATAATAACATTTTTCTGGTTTACCTTAGCTGGACCATACACCCCTGTCAATAGGATGGGCTTTGAGAATGGCAGTTTCTCTTTCAATACAAACACTTCTGTCCTTCAGTCTCCCTTTTTATCATAATCTCAGTTGCCACAAGCTCTGATTTCCTGTAGATTGCTAAACGTCGGCTGTGCAGGAGGCTGCGGGGGATGCTGGCGTGGAGCAGCCTGGGTATTTTCCTTTTTTTCTCCCTGGGGGCATTGCATGTGATGGCGCAAGCTCGCATGTGTGCTGTGATATGTATGCACCAGAACATCCAGTGATAGCCCCTCCGCTTGCATATGCTCCCATCTGTGCTGCCGCCTGGTCTCCACTAGGCAGCAGTCCTACATTAGGAATCTTATCCCCCCCAAGGAAGAACAGCAGTCTGTGGGATGCTCTGTCCTTCCTCCTGAAGCCAGCCCCCAAAGATCCATGCACATTCGTGAACATGGGTCACCAGTGTAGAAAGTGGTAGTGCTACTGCTGTGCAACTGAATTGGTCCCTCTCTCCCTTTCTTTAGCCTGACTACTCATTCCTAGGTTTTGTGCTGCTCCCATATATAACAAAAGAATGCTTTGTCACCCTCCATTAGCCTTAGCTCTGCCTTTGCCTGCCTCTCTGCCCTATTTACCTATCTCATCCTTTCTTGATGTGCCCCCTGCCTTCTTCTGTCCAACTTTATTTTTTATCTGATGAATACCTTTCTTTTTCTTCTCACTGCCTCTGCTGCCCCTTTTGAAAACCAGAGTGATTTCTTCTCCCTCTTCCACTTCCCCAGCATCTTGGTGCAGAGATCTGTCGCAATCAGTACCCTCTTTTTACTTTGATCCTATTTACTGGCTGCTCCTTCCACTGCTATTACATGCTGCAATTTTTCCTCCCAATAGCTCCCTTATCCTTCAGAAATGTGCCCTTTTGAAGTCCAGAACCCTAGCCCTGGAAAGTGTAGCCTATTGGCTTTCAACTTGACTTCAACCCACATGGTTCTGTCATAACTGGAATCAAGTGGTTCCCTCACTGAGGCCTCCTTCCCTCCCTGTTGTCCCTGTTTGTCAGGACTAGGCCCAGTTTGGCCTTCTCCTTAGTGGGTTCTGTGACCCTCTGGCTCAGAAATGCCTCTTGCTTCTTTTCCATTGGGGCCTGGCTCTTTGTGCACATTGCTACTGGAAAGCTGCAGTCCACATGTGGCAAACTGAAACCTCCCCTGGCACCTCTCCCAGTCCTGTGTCCTATTGATCTCTTCTTCTAGCTCGCTCTCTGTTTCTTCTTTCTGTGCAGAGGGCCTGAACAGCACTTCAACTCAAGTTGCCCTCCCTCCTACCACAATTACCTGTACCTATCTGGCTTGCAGTTTGGATTTCTAAAGCTAAGTTGGCCTCCTTAGAATATAATGCTTCTTCACCTCCCCTTTTCCCTATCCCTACTGAACATTGTGTACCCTGGGTGATACCTAACATTCCCACGCATGGTGCTTGATGCCCACGTGTCAGTCAGTCACCAGGTCCAATTGTCCCTTAGCCATTATTGTCTGGA
The DNA here is from genome assembly GCA_016271365.2 of Neoceratodus forsteri. Lineage (NCBI taxonomy): Eukaryota > Metazoa > Chordata > Ceratodontiformes > Ceratodontidae > Neoceratodus > Neoceratodus forsteri. The sequence continues at coordinate 505,253,449 of CM057455.1, forward strand.
GGTCACAGGTCTTATTTCAGAGACTCCTGGCATTAGCACACCTCACAATCCATAACTGCTGCCTCCCCTCTAATGTCTGGTCCCCTTCAGATATGTGCCTTTGAAACCTTCTGTTTTTGCACTTCCTCTTGCACTTGCTGTGTTCCACCGCCCCCATTTCTTTCCTCCTTAGTCCTGTGTTGCTACTAGTTAGGTTAGGTTCCCTTTTTTCTTATTTATTTTATTTGTTTATAGGTTTTGACTAGGAAAGGCACACTAAGCTGCTATAGCTTGTTCCCAGGTGCATCCTGGGTGCTGGGTTACATGGACCTGTTTTATTGATGGGGAATGTTGGCCCTGTCACTAGGGGAAACTCCCCTACTCTTCTTTGATAAGTGCCATGGGATCTTTGCCTTCCATTGGGACAGTGAACAGAGATGGGCAGAAGGGACCTCAATTTAACATCTTAGCCAAAGGACTGCATCTTAACAGTGAAGCACCACCTTCGTTCTTCACTCCAGTGTTAGTTAGAGGTACTACCAAAGTACCTGTTATAGGGCTATTGCCCTACTGTATCTTCTACTCCCTCCTCTCCTGCTTGACCTGCTCTGACTTACTGGACTAGTGTTATAGAGGCCCTCCTGGCCCACCTCAGTTGCATGGATGTTCCTATCCTTAATGGTCACCTAGCTGAAAGTCTTTTCTAGGAGTTGTTTGGACCTATGCTCCAGCACCCTGACGCCCTCTTTGTTTGGGTGTAGGCCTAGTCTTTGTTAGCAGCCTCTATTCCCACCAAGTGTGGCTCCAATCTCCTAGTCAATGAACCCTCCCAACCCCACCCACACTAGCCCTTTAGCCGTGACTTAAACTGCTCTGTCAGTGTTGCAAAGACTGTTAAAGGTAGACCACATTATTTAAATAGAAAATATTTTTGTCACTTTGCTGTTGAGGGTTATGGTTTGAAATTTGAAATGTCTCTTAATCTGATGCATTGGTTTTCATTTGTGCTGCTGGGACCAAATGTTGAGAAACCATTTTTATGAAAATCCATGTTTAGGTTGCGGTAAGAAATAAAAAAAAAAAACTTGTGTTTTGATGATATCATAATTGATAGTGTATTGATGATGTCAATATTTATAATATACATTTATACATTAGGAGTGGGGCAAGATAAAGTGATTTCTTGGCTGGGGACATCACTAATAGCAATATGTCAAAACTAGGTTGCTGTAAGTGTCGTCATAATTGATATATTGAAGATTAAGATTATCACAGTGGAATACTGAACCAATCAGAGAGCGAGTATCACAATGCTCATGACATCACAATTGCCTAAGGTAGCACTGAAGCCAACAATTGAAATCAAAGAGAAACAGGTAAATCTCACACAAACATCTGATATAAAGCTAGAACTAGTAAAGTAATTAAGCAATAAGCCACAAGGGGGTGTGGGTTATCGGAGAGTTACCACGGCTGCAGTAGTTTGCCACGAGCGCGCAGAAACAGTGGCAACTCGACAGCCGTGGTAAATCCCTGGATAACCCACACCCCGAGTGGCTTATTACATTATACCAGGAAAAGGAAATGAAGGATTAAGAAAAAAATTAAAGAAAAAATTTTTTTATTGACTTTTAGGTGAGGTGTCTTTGTGCACAATGTTAAGTAGTCCTGTGTAGCTAGGGCTCTGTAAGTGATAATCCAGTCTACCGAGCTCCACCATGTGGTGCCGACATCAATTACAGTGGATGATGTCCTGAGATGGAATTTGCTGTTCGGGAGTATAACAGATGTTTTGTTTGTTTTCAGTAATATTTTCTTGTAGCTTACATAAATGATGCCGCTGGGGGACTTCCGCTGAGACACGGGAAGTTTGATTGTGCTTAACAGTATAGTGGCAGCACCGTTGAAGGAGCAGGAGTCCGCGATTCTGAGCAGCAATGAGAAGAAGGTAGCAATTTTATTTTATTTTTCTGTCAGCTGGTAAAGGACAGTGAATTTGTTTTGGTGGCACAGTCAGGTTGCAGGTTTGAGTTCACAGCGCAAGTGAGGTTCACAGCAGTTTAGCGAGGATTAAACATGGCGGTTTGTGGCTGTGGAGTTTGGGGGTTGGATGAATTTGAGAGCTGCGGCTGGCTGGCACCTTTTGCGGTGATTATCAGAGGATTTACAACGGAGGTAAGGTGCCAGCCTGCCGTTCTCATTGGTCAGTGTCCAAGGTCCATGGTATAATGTATAAATTGAATAGGCAGTAATCTGACTCAAACTATGCAGTTTATCAACACTTTTTTTCTATACAGGTTTTGCTTTCCAGTCACATTTGTCTTTCAGGGACATACTCTGTTCCTAGGGGTATATTACCTGTTCAGGCCTGCATCCTTCAATCCACGCCCCACCCAAGCCTCTCCATAACTTGCTAGTTACCCCACGGCTTTTCCCTCTGTGGCAGGGGCTCAGGGGGGTCTGTCCACTCCCCCGAAGCAGTACACTATGTGGACTGGGGTCCCATCTAGTGCTGGGAGGTACTACTTGGGTTTTTGTCTCTTGTAGGTCACTCCCATCTCCCTGAAATGAGCGCAGCCTTCTGGTAGCCACATGCATACACACACACACACACACACTGCATACCCTGTTGCAGGAGCAAATTCCCTGTCCAAACTGCAGAGGTGGGTGTGGTGCTGGTCCTTGCCATTGACCCTTCCTGGCCAAGGCTCACTGCCCCATGGCAGCTGCCCCCAGCCTGGCCTGCCTCCTGATGCAGCGACTTGAGTTTGCTCCCAAACCTAGGTCACCTGCAAGGCAATACTCTGCCACTGGGATATTGGTGTGGCCCGTTTATCATCACTTTTGTGGTGTTAGTGGTTTAATAACTCACTTTTGGTTTTGCTACATGAGATCCTGTCCCCTCACACTTAAAGATAAATTGCATATTTTGAGTCATGTCATACACCCACTATGTACAGTCAGTATTTAATAAACGCTCTTAAAAAATAAACTGTAGATGCTGACTAAATATAACACCATGCCATGAAACATTCTGCCTCTAACCTTGCCTTGCAGTTTGATAAAAATAATATTCTTGAAGTTTTAATCCAGTAAAAGGGAGAACTCAAGAGCCAAAGTGCCTGACTGCTTTAGTACCACTGGAAGTGGTTACAGAGGACTGGAGGGGGCAGATGTAGTCTCTCTTCACAAAATTGGGAATAGGGAGGAGGCTGGAAACTATGGACCAGTCAGCCTGGCCTCATTAGTGGGGAAAATTATGGAATCACTACGTAAAGAAAGGATTGTGGAACACCTTGAATCCAGTGGAGCAGAGGATCCAAGACAGCATGGATACACAGCAAGAAGGTCATGTCAAACAAATCTAACTGATTTCTTTGACTGGGTGACTAGGGAAGTGGATCAAGGGGAGTGGTGGATGTGGCCTACCTGGATTTCAGTAAGGCCTTTGATACCGTTCCACATAGAAGCCTTGTGAACAAGCTTGGCAGCCCGGGAGTGGGCCACAGGGTGGTAAACTAGATTAGGAAGTGGTTGAGTGATAGAAGACAGAGGGTGGTGGTAAATGGAGCTCAATCTGAGGAAAAGAAGGTGACCAGTGGGGTGCTACAGGGATTAGTTTTGGGGCTAGTTCTGTTTAAATTTTTCATAAGTGACATTGCAGCGGGGCTGGAAGGAAAGGTGTGCCTCTTTGCAGATGACAGTAAGATCTGCAACAGGTGGACACTCCGGGAGGGGTGGAAAAAATGAGGAGGGACTTAGGTAAACTGAAGGCATGGTCTAGAGATGGCAGCTGAGATTCAATGCGAAAACGTACAAAATCTTGCATTTGGGGTGCAAGAACCCAGGGGAGGATTACATAATGGGGGGGATACTAATGGTCACGGAGCAGGAAAGAGATTTAGAGGTACTCATATCTGATGACCTAAAGGTGGCCAGACAATGTGCCTAGGCTGTGGGGAGAGCCAGTGGGATGCTGGGGTGCATAGGGAGAGGTATCACCAGCAGAGGAAAAGAGGTGGTGATGCCATTGTACAGATCACTGGTGAGGCCTCATTTGGAGTGCTGTGTCCAGTTCTGGAGGTTGCATCTCTGTAAGGACATAGACAGGGTTGAAGCAGTTCAATGAAGGGCAACAAAGATGGTGCAGGGTCTGCACCAAAAGTTATATGATGAGAGACTGGGAGACCTCAATATGTATACCCTGGAGGAGAGGAGAGACAGGGGAGATATGATAGAAACCTACAAATATCTAAAGGGCATGAATAAGATACCAGAGGGAAGCATCTTTCGGAAATGGAGATGTTCAGGAATGAGGGGGCATGACATGAGGTTGGAAGGGGGTAGACTAAGGGGGTAACGTGAGGAAGTATTTCTTCACAGAAAGGGTGGTAGATACATGAAATAGACTCCCAGTGGAGGTGGTAGGGCAAACACAGTGGGAGAATTCAAAAATGCATGGGACAGGCATCGGGGAACTCTAATGATAGGAACGAGAAGGTAAAGCCAGAGATCAGGTAGGGTCTGCGGCTTTTGCAGTAGACAGGGAAAATGGGCAGACTGGATGGGCCTAGTGGTCCTTATCTGCTGTCAGTTTCTATGTCTCTACCTTGTGACCAAGGAATGACTCATCTGACATACCTCATTCACATTTCTCTGCCTTAACTGTCAGCCCAGCAGGTTTTAGTCTGTGGAACACTTCAGTCACTTGCCTGATGTGTTCATCCCATGTCCAGTTGTATATGGTGATATCATCCATATATGCCAGTGCAAAGTCACCCATTCTAGACAGAATGGGGTCTACAACAGCAGTGCTACCACTTGTGTTGTCATCAACAAACATTGTTCATCAGGAGCCAGCTGAGGGGGAGGATTAAGTGCCCCAGTGGCTGCTTTCCTCTTGCATGGAGGGAAGGATGCATTGCCTTGCAGTGCTGGTGCCACCTGAAGTTGTACTGGTGACAGTGCAGCAGGCAAGGCATGGGGGGTTGGGGCAGAACTGACATGGGTTTAGGGGAGTGTGCATCAACATGCTCCTGCCCAGACTTTGGTCCCCGCCCAGGAGTCCCCACAGTGATTGAGATCCACAGCAGCACAAGGAAGTTAATGGGTAAATTCCCTCTGCTTGAGTTCTGTGATGGCCAAAATACTTGGTCTGAAGGCAGTATACCCACTGAGCTGGGTAGAGAACATAAAAACAGTTTAAAAAAAAATGATGTGGTCTACAAGCAGCTGAATGCATTCTTCATCCTAAATGGCATTACTTGAAATTCAAATAGGCCAACAGGGGTGACAAAGGTTAGCCTTTTCCTGGCTTTGGGGTCAGCGGTGCCTACCAATAGCCTTTTGTTAGTTCTACAGTAGTCAAGTACTTGATTTCCCCTCTCTTTTGTAGGACCTCATCCATCCTGGGCATAAGGTAGGTGTCTGACTCCATAAAGCTGTTAAACCTGCAGCAGTCGATGCAGAACCTTATGGTCCCATCCTTCTTGGGAATTAGCACTACAGGACAGGTCCAGGGTATACAGGATTCCTGACTAACTTGAAGAGCAAGCATCTCCTTAAGATCCTCCTCTACAGCTTGCTTCAGTCTCTCTGGAATCCTGTAGGGTGGCTGTCTCAGTGGGGCCTGGGACTCTGTGTCAACATGGTGCTCAGCCACTGTGGTGTACCCTGGTTTCCCTGTGACTATTTCTCTGAATGACTGTAGAACCTCACTCATCTTTGTTGTTTTGGCTGGCATCAGCTGCTCTAAGAGGCTGATAGCATCTACCAAGGATTCCCCGCACCTCACCAAGGAGATCTACCCATTGATCTGCCTCATTCTCTTCCTCCTGGTAGCTACACAAGGCAAGGACCATTTACTCTCTATTGCAATAGGGTTTCATCATGTTTACATTGCATATCCTCTGTTTGCATCTCCTGTTGGGCAGCTAGACTACGTAATTCTCCTCACTCACTTTCCTGACTACAGAGTATGGACCCTCCCAGGCTGCCTGCAGTTTATTTTGTTGGACCAGGATGAGCACCATCGCATATTATCTGACCTCGACTTCCAGGTTCTGGCTCCATGGTTGTTCCATTGTTTTCTGTATCTGCTGTGCAGCGGTTAGGTGCTCCTGGGCATGCCCCATGACCTCCTTGAACTGCGCATTAAAATTTCAGGACGTACTCCACAACACCCATTCATATCCTACCAGATCTAGTGGCCCCTGCACCTGTGGCCAAATAGAAACTGAAAGGGTAAAAGTAGCACTTCCAGTGATGTCACCAACAGTACTGGCTGCTTGAGTTAGTGCTCCTTTCCTGGCGGTGTCTAAATCTCGAAGCATCCGGCAACAGAGGCAGAGTCTGGACATGTAATTCACTTCAATGACATCTGCAATAAATCCAGCAACTAATTCGAGGGGTAGAGTGGGGCACCAAAAACAACAAATGTCACAGACCCTGACAAGACCGCAGTGTCAGCAACTCCCCATCGAGGGCCTCAGAGTCCTTAACCGGATTTACGGGGGAGTTAGACAATATGGTTCCCAGCAGCAGCTCCATAGATAGTTGAGCCACATCAGCCAACATTCTGAAAACACTTCATCAAATCGATGCCAGTGTGATTGATAATAAACAAGAGTTAAAGAGACTGGAATGCCATACAGCAGATGTGGAGTTGGGCCTGAACGAAGTTTGTGAAGACCCATGTGGCTCGGCCACACGGTCCTATACTTGATGAGGTGGGATAGAGACCTCACTGAAGATGAAGATGCTGAAGTGTGTGGCAGGAGGAAAAATATTCATATCTTTGGTTTCCCAGAAGGCAGCGAACAACATGACTCAATGCGTTTTGTGCAGACGTGGCTTTGCCAAGAGCTAACGAGGAAAATTCAGCAAGAGCCAACCTCAGATAGAAAATATATGAAATACTCATGAGGGGAGTAGCCAAATTCCAATCAGGGCAAAAACACAATCTGGCAGATTGGAACAAAAAGGCCCACTCACCCAAAATACTGATACAATTATTATTTTATTGATAAGTCAAATATTTAACATAGAGCATCTCAAGTCAAATAGTATATTTAAGCTCTTAGTCCTATGTTTTGGAGCTAATCCTTCTTCAGGGAATGCACTGGTTCTTATCTAAAAAAATATATTATTTTTAAATTGTATTGCCATATCTTTTCTCATTTTTAAATTATAATAAATTATTTTAATGAACAGCAGATTACATTCATACTTACATTTGACTTAATATATTTACAATCTCCAGAATGTCTCTGATTCTTCTTTTTATAATCTAATTACATTAAAATTCATAATTACACTCTATATATAACACTATGCAGCCTCTGATGTACTTTTATAAAACAAAACAAAATGTGCTTAGATGCTAAAAGATAGTAAGATTTCACACATCTCTTTATTATGAGTATTGTCCATAATGACCGCTGCTCCCCCTTTGTCTGCTTTTTTCATAACGATTGTGTTATCATTTTCTAAACTCCTTAATGCTCCAAACTGTGCAGCTGTCAAATTATATTTAGTTCTTCTATCCTGGTGTCTCTCAGTCTTTAATGTTATTTGTATATCTCTGTTTACTAAAGCAGTGTATGTTTCTATATTATGCAGTATAGCCTTGGGTGGGACAAAGGAAGACTTTAACTTAAGTTTTTGACTCAATGCCATTTTTTTCTCCTTTTCTTGTATATTTACATTAAGAATGTGGAGCATGGCCCGGTGGCACTGAGGGTTGAGGCGCTGGACACCACACCTCGCGCCACTCCGGCGACCCGAGTTCAGGAGTGAGCTCAGAAGCCGGGGGTCGGCAGGGGAGGGACTGGATTGCGTGCCTGTAGGGTTGCTCTCCAGTCCCAGGGGGAGGGCATTGGGGAACTTGGCGCTCCGGCGGCCCCTGGTGGAGATCGGGGGCACTGCAGTAGCATGGGCTGCCATGGCGTGCTTGACGTGAAGGCAAGGGGTTGCCGTGTGCCTTACAGAGTCGGGGGTGCCCACGCTAGGAGGGGTGGGTGGAGACAGAACACAGAAGGAAACCCTGCACGCCGAGATCAGGCGACGGCACCTTTCCCCCATGCCCAACGCCGGGTTTCCTCAGCTGGCCTTTGATTTCCTACCCAGCCCCCTCATCCAATGCCAGAGTCTGACGTGTAAGAGTGCCCCAAGTAGGTGTGGGGGGGTGACCCTTCCCGGAGGGGGTTAGTCGGGGGTACTGGCATTGGCGAGGAGGGGAGAGAGGAAGCACAGTTTGGGACTCACAGGTGGGCAGGACAACGGATGGGCTGCCTGAGAGAGGACCTCGGGGCCATGACCGGAGGGAAAAAGAACTGAAAAAAAAAAAAAAGAATGTGGAGCATTATGGAGTTTAGAAAATGATAACACAATCATTATAAAAAAATGCAACACCAACAGTGCCATTATTTAACACTGTCCAATGGGGACATTTAAATGAGGTAAATTATGAAATGTAGAAAGGATACAGAATGTTAAATGATTATTTGCAAAGAGAAATTAGCTTATGTATGTTTTTTGTTACTGTTGCAGGGGCAAAATACTGTCCACCTAGATTATAGAATGTTATATGAGGAATGTTGTATTTAGCATGTAAGCATATTTTGTTTCGTGTTTTATAAAATTAGATCATAAACTTTATAGTGTCATATATAGAGGGTAATTATGAATGTTAATCTAATTAGATTATAAAAAGAAGAACTAGAGACATTCAGGAGTTTATAAATGTAATCTGCTGTTCATTAAAATAATTCATTATAATTTAAAAATGAGAAAAGTTATGGCAATACAATTTAAAAGTAATATATTTATTTAGAGTAGAACAGGTGTATTTCCTGAAGAAGGATTAGCTCTGAAACGTAGGAACAAGAAGTCAAATATACTATTTGACTTGAGATGCACTATGTTAAATATTTGACTCATCAATAAAATAAGAATTTTATCAGTATTTTGGGTGAGTGGGCCTTTTTGTTCCAATCTGTTAGATTGTATTTTTGCCAAGAGCTAGAGATACCAGAGAATGAGCCACTAGACATGAAGTGAGTACGTCAGTCTCTGGGACCCAAACCCAAGGAAGGAGACCCTCCACGGTCCATTTTAATCAAGTTCAGCTGCTATCCTGTGAAAGAAATGGTTTTGAAGAAGGTGTGGGGCAAGAGGCACTTAAACTTGGATGGCAAGTGTGTTTATATCGACCAAGACTACTCCAGTGCCATGATGCAGGAATGTAAACAGGTCCTGACTGTAATCAAGCAGTTAAGAGAAAAAAATATCAAACCATAAATCAGGTACCCGGCCAAGCTTTTGGTGTAGTGGGAAGATGGGCACAAGTTGTATGATTCCCTGTTGCAAGTGGTGAAACCTCTTCAGAAAATTGGGATTTCTCTCCCTGATCTCCAACAGGAATCTATTGAGCACTCAATACTACAGCTCACCTGGAAGCCAGTCAACAAATAAGCTGCATCAGGAAGGAAGGAAGAGGGGAACTGGACCCAATGAACGCCTGAATAAAGAACTTTTGCATCTCTGCAAGACCCTGAAAAAGAACTCAAAATCATGAATACCTGCCTCCATAGGTAAGACTAAGACTCTGCCTTCTTTTTGTAGTAACAATTAGTGGCTGGAGCTACCCCGTTTTAAAAGGATCCCCCCTTTTTCCAACCATGACTGACCCTCAGAAGTCCTACCGAATACACTGCAGTAACCTCAAGTGGAATTTACTTAAGGACTGCTTCAAACTGTGTGTGCTGTTTTCCTTACTGTGTTTTTGTTTCCTGGATTCATGCAAGGCTCATGTACTGAAATCATTTGGCCCTCTGTACTCTCGGTGCATGACTGTGTAATGTGTGTAATGTGGCACTGTACACCAGGAGCGATCTCCTGTCTAGGCTTGTGTCAGCACTTGGCGGCAATTTGCAAATGCATCAGGAGCACGAGCTGGCGACTGTGCTGGACTGTAATACCTGGTTATCTATATGTGCTCTCCATGGACACAGACAATTGAAGTCTAAAAAATACCCTGTTTCTCCACACTGTGTATATTGCATTCTGTCCTATTTAAATGACTGCAGCAATTACCCCAGTTGGTATTTAAAACATGCTGAGTTAACTAACAACACCCACTGAACAGATCTGAACTTTTGACTCTACAAGTTTGAAACATTGGCTAATGTATTAATTGATTTGAGCTATACGCGAAGTGTCTGCAGGGGCGCTGCAGAGGGACAAATACTTAACAGTGGCTCTGTCGACTCAGACATATGGAAGTGGATATATTTTATGTCTGCTTCTTTATTGACTGACACAGTGGTGCTACTCAACATTATTTTCTAACTTTTTTTTCTGGTGGTCCTTGGGGGAATGGGGGAAGGGCAAGATTGCTATCCCCCTTCCTCTTATGACTTTCACACTAACACAGATGCTTTTTTCTGAGAACTTTGCTTATCAAGTGCTTTATGTTGCTAAATATCAAAATACAGGCATAATAGTGTAGCAGTTAGTATGCCAATCAAACATGTTTACTGGTTAGGATTTCGGGTGGGAGGGGTGGGATGGGGAGATGATCACTCATTTGCCACCAAGGGGTTATTTCTGTCATTGACATCACACTTTTTATGGCATTTATTCTGGATGCCATACATGATCATAAAGATTAATTGCCCACACCAGAGGTCTAGTTCAGGGGAGTGCTCCTCATTGATTCCCTTGTAGGGGCCCTTTCCTTTATAACTCTCCTTACCTTTCCCTTGGTGAACACGCAGCTGCGACGTGAGAGTGAGATCAATCACTTAGCGGGCCTTCCAGATGGAAGCCTATGCTCCAAGGTGGAGGGATAGCCCCTCAGAGCTAGACTCTGTTCTCACTAATAGCTTTAAAGCTCATCTTCTATTTTGTTCACTGGTTCTTGTTTGTTCTGCACATTGTTATTGTACTTGTCTTACATACGGGATTAACTGTTTGGGGGAAGGGGCTTGGTCTATTTGTTGTTTTTGGGAAGGGGGGGTTAAAGGAGCACTTAGGGTGTCAGTTGCATGGATGTACAGGCTATGTAATCTTTAGACAAAGCAAACCTGGGTCATCAAGCTGGCTGGGAGGGTTTTTCTTGATAAATCCCACAGAATTCTCCTAACTCACAGATGTTTGTTTAAGAAGATCTCATGGCATAATGGGGTCACTTAAAATTATATCCCTTTATATGAAGGGGATCAACTCTGTAGTGAAACATTATAATGTGATACGTGACCTGGCTAGGGCTCTCTGTGACATAGGACTGCTGCAGGAGACTCGTCTGTCTCCAGAGAAGCACAACAAACTCTGTAAAAGTTGGGTAGGGGAGGTAATAGCAGCCTCACACCCCTCCTCTAAGAAGGTACGGGTGGCCATTTTGGTGAAGAAAGGCCTGCCTTTCAAAAAAAACTCTAGTTTTACTGATAAGGAGGGCAGAATGGCTATCCTTTTTTTTGAAATTCTAAATTTTTATTGAATTTATGAAATTATTACAGACAGAAAGAAGCCTGAAAACAGGCGAGAGCCTCGGATAACACGAAACCCACAACACGCAATCCACCCTCCCTCCTCCCACCTCTGCCAATCCACCCTGGAGTGTGCCCCAATATATTGTTAAGGTTAACAACTTAGCTTATAAAATAAAACTGAAGGGGGGTTAGTAGACCCATATATCATTAGTGCAAATATAATGCATATAATTTGTCCAACTTTTTGTTGAACAGCTTGAGACCATTGAGTGACCTTGCAATCAGGTGTTCAGTTCTAAAACAGGCAGACAGATCATTTAGCCATTCACTGTAGGATATGGTCAGCTGGTCCAACCAGTGTTTCAACACAAGCTTCTTGATGACCATCGAAATTAAGACCATGTGAAATCTACGGTTCTTGACCTTGATGTTGGTATATATCCCCAGAATGCAAACTTTCACAGTGAATACACCATCCAGAATGAGCAAAAGATCCAAACTGGATTGAATTAATTGCCATAAGGGAGCAACCTTTTCACACTGCCAAAATATATTCAATAGGTTTCCTTCTGATTTACCACATCTGGAACAAGTAGAGACGGGAAGGCGGCCCATTTTACCTAGTTTGACTGGTGTGTAGTACATGTCATTTAAAATATGGTATTGGGTGAGTCTAAGTCTGTCCTGGTAATTATAAATATATAGATCTTTCCAGATTTGTGGCCAGTTAAGGAGTAGCTTGGGCAGCAAGGAATTCTAGACTTTGGAGCCTGGGAGCAGGTCTGGATGGCCTATAGCCAAGAGGCAGGCATATAGGAGAGAAATGCAATGCAGTTTAGGGGCTAAGTCCTTCAGCAGCTCCAGAATGGGTCCCAGTCTGGAGGGATGAAAGGAGGCACCAAATAACTTAACTATCAGATGTCTCAACTGGAAGATCTTGAAGATGTGCACTTGACTGAGATTATATTTCCGGAGGATATCAGGAGAACAGAGTAGGGAGTCCTGAGAATATAAGTAAGCCACTGTAATTCCCCATAGCTGAGGTAACCATCCTGGGGTGAGGCTAACTCCATCTATCCTGATTTTGGAATTGAGAGCAATAGGCTGGGCAAAGTCATTCTGTGGGGAAAGCCTGTAAAATGAACAAGCACTGAGAAAAAACCTTTATCGAGGTGCCAATCACTGATTGGCATAATGGGACCGGCAGGGCTTTCCATGGAAGGTAGATGATAGTTGGTGCTTCAAGGTTATATAGCCAGAGAAGTTGGGTTTCGATTTGTAGCCACATAGGTATATATTCACCTTCTGATTCAGAAAACCTTCCAGACCTAGAGAGGTGACTAGCCCAATAATATAAAAGAAAATTGGGAAGGCAAAGACCCCCCAAATCTTTGGGAAGGCTTAGTTTAAGGAAAGAGTATCTGGGATGTTTATTGAACCAGATGAAGTTGGAGATGAGGGAGTGCACATGTTGGAAAAAAGAGAGGGGAAGCCAAATGTTCAACATATTTAAAGAGTAAAAAAGTCTGGGGAGAACATTCATTTTTAATTATATTGATCCGTCCCCACAGAGACAATGGGAGTGCCTCCCACCTCTGGAGATCTTGTTGGATTTTGACCACTAGGTCGTCAAGATTTAGTTTCTTAACATTCGAGGGGTCAGTAGCTAGAAGTATGCCCAGATATCTGATTGACTGTGGGGACCATTTCATGCCAAATTGAGTGAAATCTGTCCTATGAGTATAGTGGTTTAAGGGAAAATTTTCAGTTTTGTTGAGATTAAGTTTATAATTGGAGAGGTGGCCGAACTGGGCTATTACCTTAAGGGCATGATCCAGGGAAGCTGTGGGGTGCTCTAGGTGGAGAAGGATATAATCGGCATACGCCGAAAGAGTTAAGGAGTGGTTTAGCACTGGGATACCCTGTATCTGGGGGGACGATTTAAGGTGACGAAGGAGGGGTTCCAAGTATAAGTTAAAGAGGAAAGGTGAGAGAGGACAGCCCTGTCTGGTACCAGTAAAGAGAGAGAAGTGGGGAGAAAAGACACTATTACAATAAATCCTGGCCGATGGGGAAGAATAAATGGTTTTGATCCATCGAAGGAAAAGAGAGGGGTAGCCGATTTTACATAGAGTCAACCAGAGAAATTTCTAGTCCACTCTATCAAAAGCCTTCTCGGCATCTAGAGAGATCAGGGCCATGGGAGTTTGAGAAGATTGAGCTACCTGGAAAATATGTTTCAGTTTCCCGAGATGGTCCGCCGAAGACCATCCTGGAACAAAACCAACCTGTTCAGGGCTCAATAGGTGGGTCCAGACCTTCCTGATATGTAGAGAGAGTATGTTGGTTAGAATCTTAATGTCACAATTAAGAAGAGATTGGATGGTAACTGGCCGGATGAGTGTGGGGTTTACCTGGTTTGAGAAGGAGGACTATTGTGGCTTTGAATAGTGAAGGGTCTAGCTAGTCGGCATTAAGCATGTATCTATATAACCTGAGTAGTAGAGGAGCTAATTCTTTAGAGAAGGTTTTATAGAAGTTAGAGGGGAAGCCGTCTGGTCCAGGTGCCTTATCAAGGGATAAACTTTTAATAGCATCGTCGATTTCTGAGATTGAGATTGGAGATGACAGGGAAGACTGGTGGTGAGAGAGAAGGCAAGGTAGGTCGAGAGACTCTAAGTAGGCCTCTATGTCCTGAGTGGATGGTGGGGAAAGGTGCCTACCATAGAGAGAGCGGTAGAAATTTTCAAAGACCGAGGCTATATCTCGGGGTGTGGTTTTGAGGGAGCCATCTGGGGCTTGAATGGAGGGAATGAGCCTGGAGCTTTCCAACTTGCATAGATGAAGAGCTAAGAGTCTACCAGTTTTTCCCCAACTGTCCACGTATTTAGATTTTGTTTTTAAAATGGTGTATTCTGCCTTCTCTCTCAACAAGTCAGCATACTTGTTTCTTAGGGATAGCAATACTTCTAAGGAATCCGGAGAAGTGGCCGAGGAGAGAGAGAGAGAGAGCTCAGCTGCTTTGATTTGAGCAAGGAGACACAAAGCCTCCGCCTCCCTCTGCTTTTTCCTCCTAGAGGCAATTTTAATAAATTCACCTTGAAGATAACATTTAAGTGCACACCATTCAAGATTGTCCCACTGTACAGAGCCTCTATTAAAGTCTGAGAAAGACTGAAAAAGGGATTGGATTTATCTTTTAGTAACTGGGTGTTCAATTTTCATGTTGTGTCCCTCTGCATGTCAGGGTCTGGAGATAAAACCAGCCAGGCCACTGAATGATCTGATAGAACAATTGTTTCGATCCTGGCTTTGCAGAGGCCAGATAAGAGGGAGAGACTGGTTAGAATGTAGTCCAGTCTGGACCAAGACTGATGAATGGGCGAATAAAATGAGAAAAGGTGGTGAGATGGATTAAGGATACACCATGGGTCACAGAGTCCAAGCAATTCTATAAAATCACTCAGAGCTCTCTGGGGTGGTGAAGGGGGCTTCAGTGGAAGATAAGATCTACCTAAATCCTCCGTGGGTGGAATATTCCAGTCTCCCCCAAGATTAGGGGAGTGGATAAGAATGATGCGAGCCTATTAGCCAGGTCCATAAGGAATGATGCATCACCTCCCACCGGGCCATACAGGGAACCTAAAACTACCTCAGTACTCATGAGAGATCCCCTAACCAAAATGAACCTGCCATTTGGGTAGACAATAGTAGATTCAGCCTGGAAGGGAATGTTACCCATGATGAGGATAGCCACTCCTCTACTGGAGGAGGAGTCCTCAGATGCAAAAACTTGGGACACTCCTTGCTGGCACAGCCAGATAGCCTCTTTGACCAATAGGTGTGTCTCCTGTGGATAGATGGTACCAGCATTAAGCAGGGTACAGTGTTTCAATACCTGGCATCTTTTCACAGGATCCCTAACTCCCCTAACATTCCAAGTAAAGGCTTTAACTGTATTATTCACCATTTATCCCAGCCAGTATAAGTGAACAATTGAAAATACCAGTATAACAACAATAACCCATGAGGCACACTCCAGCCCACCCCCGCTCCCTCCCGACCCAGTAAACCAATATAACCCAGTGGGGACCAAACAATAAATGGTAACCTGATAAGCCAAAAAGCATGGCTCCAGATAGAGAAACTGAAAATGTTCAACAGTGTCAAGCAGTGAGTAGAGTCACTGAGAACTACAACCTCCCTCCCACCTTGAGTCAAACTAGAATTAAAACTGTATCATGAAGTAAAACCCCTACCTCCCATTAACCTCTCCCCCCTTCCTAACAAACTATTTACAAAAGTACTCCTTGTGGGCTCTACCTGGAACCAATAAAAGTAGCTGATCACCTGTGAAAGAGAAGAGCCCCAGTGTCTGGTTCTGATCCATCAAGTACACAGGCCATGCCTGACACAGCACCAGATGATTGGAAGCAGGCCCCAACCCTCCTTGTACCAGCACGTGGTGTTATGCAGTACCACTAGCAAACCCACTGGAGCCCCCCCACATCCAGAACAAAGCTTAAAACTGCTATGGAGGTAAAGTGACACCCATCGAAGGAGTGCAACCAAAAAAAAGGGGAAATTTCACCCCTACCTGGCTGAGGCAACTCGGCTGGTCACTGTAATTGGACATGAAGCACCCATGGAATCTGAATCCAAACCCAATTGATCTCCAAGGGACACCGAGACTTCGTGAGAAGCTAGATTAAACCATAGGAAGGGGAAAAATAGAGGGTCGAGGTGTAGCAATTAAGGACCATGCAAAAATACTCCAGAACAAAAGCCTGGGATGAGGTGGGCATGGTGACCCTAAGGCAAGTTGGTTCCCAGATGAAAGGGATTTACTAGTCTAAGAAAAAAACAGCCCAAAAGAAAAAATGGGGGGATAATAGGGTCGGGAAAATTAGAAAAGGCCACCCCATGGAATGTGAGCCAGTGGAATAGGCTGGTCTGGGGAAACAGATTAGAGATGGACCTGTGCATGTGTAAACGGAAACCCATTGAAACAAACCCTTGCCTCTTGGTTCCTAAACCTAGACCTAAACAGACAGCCTACAACCGGAAGGCCTAAGCTCTTGCCCGAGAAGTCGTGAGCAGCTAGACAGGGCAAGTCCCTTTGGGGAAGGCTAACCAGGAGACTGTTGATCCTTCGCCATTAGGCCCTGGACTTAACACCCCCCCCCAACAAGGGAACACAAATAGAGAAGGAAAACTCCTGGAAGTGAAAATGAAAACTCCAGAACAAAGAACAGGCCTCAAAGAACTGCTTCACAAAACAGGTACACAATTTAACAGTTAACAGCTGAATGCTCATACAGTTCCTTTAGTGAAGAACCAGTTCAGGTGGAGTTGAACAAATCCGGTAGATGCTGTGTTAAATCCCTCCTGGCATTCTCGGAGCTATCGAAAGAGAATCAGGTGCCATTGATGCATACTTGTAATCAAGCTGGATAAAGCATTTTAAAGGCTGAACCCTATTTGACCCTATCCTCTTCAACCTATTGTTGGATGTATATAATTTCTTGGTATTTGAATGCCCGTGTAACTGTTTTCTGTTTTCTGTAAACACTGATATATTTGTAATATTTGTACAACAATGACTTGGAACCTTTGAAAATGAGTCCTGGACTCAAAGGTATTAATCCTAAACTGAAATAAATAATAAATAAATAAATAAATTTTATTCCTGCTGCGATGATTTTAGACACTACCAGATAAAAGACCGCATGTTTCTGCCCGGTTTCTTTTTTTTTTTTTAATTCTTTATTTATCCTCCCCGGGCTGCCCGCCGCCCGGTATTATCGGCCTGGTCACGGACCACGAGCTCCCACTCCTCACATCAGCCGCGAGCCCCCTGAAAGCCCCATGGCTTACCCCCCATGGCGGGGCTGCGGCACTCCCCGGTGCATGCCGCAGTCATCGGATTAGGTCGGAGGGCTGGCCTGAGGAGCTAATTGGAGCCGTGGCAGGCTTCATGGAAGGCGGCAGGCAGCTGTCTTTTTCCTGGTTTTCCGAGGAGGCGGGTCGCAATGACGCCGAGCGCCTGCCCCGCCCTAAGCGCATAGCGCTCGCAGCTGTGCGACTTCCCTGCCTCCGCCAGGGTCGCCAATGCTCCGGCACTTTCCACACCCACCCCCCGGAGAAGGAGAGCAGTCCATGGACGCCCATCCATTCCCCGCCGCCCTCCAGCCATCCAGGTCCGCTCCTAACCTGTCGCTGGCGCCGCATGAACCAAACCGCTGCGCCGATGGGCCGGCCCTTTCTGCCCGGTTTCTAATGGGAGGTCTTGGGTGATCCTTAAGGGTTTGCCCTCCCACAGGATGGCCTGTAACTCCCGGGATTTCGATGGGACGTGCTGCCTTTCCAGGAAACTCAGGAATTTCAGGATGATAGGCCTCAGGGGGGCACCTTCAAGGGGTCGAGGTCTCAGTGATCAGTGTGCCCTTTCAATCAGGTAGCTTGGGTTGAAGGGAGAGGGACCCACAACCTTGGTCAGCAACTTTTGGATGAATGCCACTGTATTAGTCCCTTCTTTAGCTTCGGGTAGACCAAAGAATAGGATGTTGTTCCTTCTACTCCTCCCTTCCAGGTCCTCCATCTTGAATTGAAGTTTGACAACTTGCTATCTCAGCTTGACGAGCTCAGGATCCGTGAGATTCCTCCAGCGATGAGGTTCTTGCTTCCATGTCTCCTATCTTGCACCCCAGGTCCCCAATTTCTGTGCGGAGAGACTTTAATTCAGAAGAGATGTCGGCCAGAGCTTCTTTGAAGGAAAGCAACTCTTGCAGAAAATGCTCCTTAGTTAGGGGACCTGCAGCAGATGCTTGAGAGGCTGTACAGCTGGGTAAGGACCCCTGCGCCTTAGACTTTTTTGGGGCTTTGACAGGTGAGGTCAGAAATGTGTGGTGTGGTGGGGCCTGTCACATGTCAGTATCCATCGTGGCGTAGATGTCATCGATGGCGATGAAATTTGACTGCACAGAGAGAGATCAGATAAGCAGGCATGCACTGGAGGCAATTTGAAGCTGGTTTCAGAGTTTGATCTCGAAGATGAAGCAGGATATAGAAAGGGAAGGAGAGAGCTCCTCTGGAAGGCTGCCATTTAGTCTGCAGATATCACGTGACTCCCCAGAATGGCTGTCCTTTCAGGTAGGATACCAGGCCGATTAATGCATATTGTAAATGTCTACAGCCCAACCCCATCAATACCACAGTTCTTTAGGCAGGTGTTTTGTAAGATAGCCACTCTCCCAGAGGGGCAGATTATTTTGGGGGAGACTGGAACTGTGTGGAAGATCCAGTTCTTGATCAGTCCCCAGGAACTCAACCCAGTCCCAGAGCCGTATCTAAATCGCTTAAAACACTTGAGGAGGAAGCGGGGCTGGTTGACATTTGGAAGGAGAATAACCCATCCAGTCAAAATTATACCTTCTATTCACATGCCCAGGGTAGTTACTGATGTATTGATCATTTTTATACCCAGAAGATTTGGAGGCATACAGTTTAAGAGTTAGATATCCACCCAATCTATTTATCAGACCACGCCAAAGTTAGCATTACAGTTAGTTTAGGCCCTTCTGACAAACAGTCAATAAAACGACTTAATGCGGGGCTTCTACGGGACGAAATGTTTGTCAAGAAGGTGAAAGAAGCTATTACCAATTATTTGAAAGAAAATGCAGACACTGCATCTAAGATTAAATTCTTTTGGGGTGGCCTAAAAGTTGTACTGAGGGGGAAGCCATATTGTACTCCACTTACAAGAAAAAAATTACTTATAATAAACAGAAAAATCTGGAACAGAAAATAAGAGAGTTAGAAAAGAAGCATAAGATGGGTGGACACCCAGAACTCAAAGGGGAATTAACAAAATTAAAGAAAGAACTAGAGAACATTCTCACTGACAGAACTGAGAGCAATTTAAGGTTTATTTCTCAAAAATATTACAAAGGGGGAACAGGGCGGGCCACCTACTTGCCTTCCGATTGCGTAAAAGAATGGCAGACAGATATATCCCCAACATCAGAAAATACCTTGAGGCATCCCAGCTGGAGAGCAGGCCTAGTAAAATCACTAGAATCTGTAAAAATTTCTGCACCAATCTCTACACCCAGGAAACCAGTACAGGCAAGGTAGATCAAATACAGAAATGTTTAGACAGAGTTGAGCTACCACAGTTAACCCAAGAGCAAGCTCAAGCCCTGGAAAGGCCATTCACCCAAGCAGAGGTCATACAGGTAATTAAAGAATTAAAACATAACAAATCACCAGGCCCAGACAGTTTCGTAACGGAATTCTACCAAACGTTCCGCGCCGAGTTAGCCCCTGTTCTCACACAGGTGTGTAACGAGAGCCACACCCAAGCAGCAAGTCTAGACACTTGAAGTAAAGCCCTCATTTCTGTAATACCAAAATCGGGCAAAGACACTACCACATGTGGTGGATTTAGGCCCATTTCTTTGTTAAATCAGGATGTGAAAATCTTTGCCAAGATGATTGCTAACCAGCTTCGACAGATCATAGCTTAATTAGTTCATCCAGACCAGTCTGGGTTTATACCAGGCCAGCATCTCTATGACAACATACACCAGCTCCTGACTACTATGGCGGGTGTCCATAGCAGCCTGCTGACATGCTAGGGGGTTATTGTGGCACTTAACGCAGAAAACACATTCTAGCCCTTTGACTGGACATTCCTGGATGCCTCTCTGTCCAAGTTTAACTTTGGAGAGAAGTTTTGATCCTGGATCAGAGCCTTATATACCAACCTGTCTGCCCCAGTTTGGCTTAACAGGGTCCTATCACAATCTTTTCTGATATGAAGAGGGACTAGGCAGGGCTGTCCCCGTTCACCCCTTTTATTCGCTCTTTGTATGGAGCCTCTGGCAAAGGTGTTTAGGACTAGTCCTGATATTGAGGGTATCAAGACTGGGTCAGTGGTAAACGCATTTCACTATATGTGGACAACACCCTCCTCTTTTGCAGGATCCAGCTAGAAGCCTCCCTAGGGTGAGGTCCCCATTAAGAGAATATGGTGCAGGAGTTACACAAGAAGCCCTAGAAGGAGAGACTGAGGGATCCATGCCAGAAAGCAGCATCAAAGCAGCCAAGAATGGAGCACTGGAAATGACGCAGTCATTACTTACTAGCGAGACAGTCCTGATAGGGCTGGCAGCCCTTGAGATAGATAAGGCCCCAGGACCAGATGGGTTGCATCCAAGGATACTTAGGGAATTAGCAGCAGAACTGGCTGAACTACTGGCTGGGCTGTTCAACAGCTCACTTATGTCTGGAGAAGTTCCAAGGGATTGGAGAATGGCAGACATTGTATCACTTCATGAGAGGGGGGGATAGGGAGCAACTAGGGACCTACAGACCTGTCAGTCTGACCTCCATTTATTTATTTGAACAAGTCTGATTTACAACCTTTGAGTCAAGGACTCATTTACAAAGGCACCTTGTCGCAGGGAGGGCAAGACAATAGAACATTGTGCAGATACAACATTGGACAGCATTACAGGTACAGACATTGAACACAGAATACACTTAGTTACATGTTGGTATAAAATACAGATTTACAATTAAAGATGTACAATTTCTCTGGACTTGCAGTGGAATACATCCTTGTATAAACCTAAGGGGGTAGGTAAAAAGGGGTAGGAGGAAAGATGGATTGGCAGTCCAGGGGACCTTGTCGAGATTAGGGGGCCAGGCAGGGAAAGGTCATGCAGTAGGATCGGGGGGGGGGGCAGGGTTAGTTTCACCTACAGCAGCGGACATTAAAGAGATGGTTCCGGAGAGCTGTTTTGAAGGGACCAAGTTTGGCAGTGTTGGTGATGCAGGTATGGAGGGAGTTGAACCAGGTGGGGGCTCGATAAAAGAAGGACCTCTGGGCGAGGGAGGTCTTGGTTCTGGGCACTTTGAAGGTGGCTTTATCAGAGCTGTGGGTGGAAACAGATGAGGATGACCATGGTAGGGAGGCAGAGACTCCTGGCGGGGGGGGAGCCCAAGCAGCGATTTCTTAGCAAGAAGGCAGGTCTGATACTGCAGACGTTCCTCGAAGTTGAGCAGGTTGGTGGAGGAATAGAGCAGGTGGGTGTGGGTGCGGCTGGAGGCTCCAGTCAGGAGCCTACAGGCCTTATTGATGGAGAGCTGGATTTTATAGAGGGCGGTGTTATCAGCTGCAGCATAGATGGGCAAGCTGTAGTCCACTAGGGACAGGACGGAGGAGGTGATGGCCAGCCAGAGGGCAGTGTGGGGCAGGCAATCCCTGTGGTGGTAAAGTAGGCCAATCTGAGAGTTTGTGGCAGAGGAAAGAGCGTTGATGTGGGTGTGGAAGGTGAAGGCAGTATCGAAAGTGATGCCTAGGTATTTCTATGTGGGCACTTGCTCTAATAAGAGCTGAGAGTTGGGGGTAATAAGGAGGGGGGCACTTCTAGCTTTATTTTGGTGGTGAGAGAAGAGCATTGATTTGGTTTCCTTAAGGTTTATGACTAGTCTGTGATCAAGAAACTACCTTTTTGTTTGGTTGTTGGCGAGTTGAAGGGATGATTGGAGAGTGGCGGGATCTGGGTGTGAGGCAAAGAGAATTGCATCGTCTGCATAGAGGAGCATCTTGCTATTGCAGGAGCTGGGGAGAGTGTTGAGGTAGAGACTGAAGAGAATGGGACCCAGGATTGAGCCCTGTGGGACCCCAGAGCTAACGGGCTGAATGTTGGAGAGGGAGCCGTTGATTTTTACACACTGGGATCTAGCGGAGAGGTAGCTGGAAAACCAAGCAAGAGGACCAGCAGAGAAACTGAGCTGGTGGGGAGAGTCAATTAGGAAGGGGTGACAGACAATGTCAAAGGCCTTGGAGAGGTCAATGAACACTGCACCGGCCAGGTTGCCGGAGTTGAGAGCAGAGTGCAGGTATTGGGAGAACTCCAGGACAGCAGTGGTTGTACTGTGTCCTGGGCAGAAGCATTGCTGCTCCAGGCACATAATGTCATACTTAGCCAAGTACTCAGATAGTTGGATAGACACCACTTTTTCGAGGGCTTTGGAGAGTAGGGGGAGGATGGAGATTGGCCGATAGTTGCTGGGGGAGGATCAATCACCGCTCTTGTGTATTGGAGTGATTTCAGCAGTTTTTCATGCACTGGGAACTGTCCAAGGCATAGGGACTGGTTGAGTAAGTCCATCAGGGGGACTAGGACACGTCCAGGACCAGGTGAAGGATCCTGGAGTCAAGGGGGTCACTGCTGAGGTTATTACTACCAAGGGCTTTTAGCAGATGTGGCCTGGTTTCATGGGGGGATAGGGTGCGCAGGTAGAAAGGGGGGCAATGCAGGGCAATGGGGATTGGATCAAAAAAACTGATGGGGTGGACAGAGCTTAGATCAGAGAAAGTGGTGTTGAGGTAGTCAGCTATAGGTAGTGGATCAGAGGAGGTAGCGCCGACAACGGTGAGTTGTAGGGACACTGATGGAATCACTAATCAGAGGACTTCCCGGACTACCTGGAGAGCAATGGGCTCCAGGACAGTAAACATCATGGTTTTGTGGCAGGAGGGTCTTGTCAGACTAACCTGATTTTTTTTCTTTGACTGGGTGACCAGAGAAGTAGACACGGGCCATGCTGTGGATTGGCTGTACTTTGACTTCAGCAAGGCTTTTGATTTGGTACTGCACAAAAGGTTGCTCAAAAAGATGGAAGACCAGCCTGGTGGAGTGGAGGGCTGAGGTGCTGGGTGTCTTACCTCCTGCCATGCTGGCAACCCATGTTCAGAAGTGGACTTGGGTTATTGGGGGTCGACTGGGAAGGGAGAGGATTGAGCATCCAGAGGACTGCTAACCTCTCCCGGGTTGGTTAGCTTGTTCCCACTGAACAACTACCACAGGTGGATGCCTTGGGGTAGTGCAGGTCTGGGACAGCAATGACAGGAGGGTGCTGTGGGACTCTGCAACATGCGCATGCCTCCCCACACGCATGTTGATGTGCATGCTCCAGCAACAGAGAGGGAGAAAACGGAAAAGGTGCCCTAGCAGGTGTCCATACCTAGCCAGGCTAAATCGTGCTCTCTCAGTGTGGGAGAGCCAAAGCGATGCCTGCTAGTCCCTGACAATGGGAAAAAAACAATATGGAATAAAAAAAAAAAGATGGAAGATCTGGATGTGGCTAAAACCATAGTGAACTGGGTGGGTAGTTGACTAGAAGGGAGGCAGCACAGGGTGGTGGTCAATGTGGTTAAATCAGAGGAAAGGGAGGTTACGAGCTGGGTTCCAGAGGGATCTGTCCTGGGTCTGGTTCTCTTCAACGTGTTCATCAGTGACATTGGTGAGGTAATCCAGGGCAGGCTGTGTCTCTTTGCAGGTGGCACAGAACTATGTGGGAGGGTGGATAGTGATGAGGGAATAAGGGATATGCAGAGGGACCTACAAAAACTGGAGGGGTGGTCAAAGGTCCGGCAGTTAAAATTCAATGCCAAAAAGTGCAGGGTAATCATCTAGGGAAAAGGAACCCCCAGATGGAGTACTAGATGGGTTGGGTGAGATTTTTCATTATAGAAGAGGAACGGAATCTAGCAGGTGTATCAGTATCTCCCTTAAACACATGAGCCAGTGCAACAAGGCCTGTAGCAAGGCTAACAGGATGCTGGGATGTATCAGGAGGGGTATTGATAGCAGAAGAAAAGAGGTAATACTTTCCCTATACAGATCCCTGGTGAGGCCTCACCTGGAGTACTGCTTCCACTTCTGGAGCCCTCACTTCAGAAAGGACAGGGATAGGTTGGAAACAGTGCAGTGCAGCGTAACAAAAATGATTCAGGGACAGGAGGACAGATCCTATGAGGAGTACCTCAAGGCACTAAATATTTACTCAATGGAAACCAGAAGGGAGAGGGGAGATATGATACAGATCTTCAAGTTCCTTAAAGGAATTAATAAGGTTAACTGGGGGGAATTATTTACCCTGAATACCAACTTGAGATCACATGGTCACAAATGGAAATTAACAGAAGGGAGGTTCAGCAGGGATGTGAGGAACTACTTCTTTACAGAAAGATTTGTGGAACCTTGGAACAGTATGTTTGCTGAGGTGGTGGGTTCAAATATAGTCAGGGGATTCAAGCAGGCATGGGATAGAATGAGGGGAATAGTGGTCACCTGGAGCAACAAGACCAGGGAGGAGAATGGGGCTAGGATGGGAGGGTTAGTAGCCTGATGGAACAATACGTTCCAGGGAAGGTTCCAGGGATTATAGGGAATATAGGCAGACTAGATGGACCTCTGGTCTTTTTCAGCCATCATGGTCTATCGTTTCTATGATCTCAACATGTACACACTGTAGGCGAGGCGAGAGAGAGAGAGAGGTGACATGACAGAGATCTACAAGTACCTCACAGGGGTGAACAGGGTGCATGGGGACATCTCTTTTTTTATACTTCATTTTTATCAGAGAGAAAAAGAATGCATTACAATATAATTCATCGCATAGCATATAAAGAAGCATCTCACGAAATACCCATAAAAACAAAGAGTTTTTCAGATTTTTTGGGGGATAAAAAGATAATGGCCCAGATATTCAAAAGGGTTGCGCATGGCGCAACAGAGTTGCGCCATGCACAACCCACTGATGCACCCCGCATGATATTCAAAAAGAGGGCGCTGCACAAATCCGCGCGCCAGAGCCGCATCTTTGTAATGTGCGTGGTGTTAGGCACTCCATGCATAACCTGTACAGCCCGATATTCAGCCCGGGATGCAGAGTCATGCATGCGCAACCCCTACCTGCACGTGCACAAAGTTACGCCCCCCAAAAAAGGAACAAGGGATGGCCACCCACAGGTGAGCTGCCGCATTGCAGGGTGCAACACAGCAGCTGCCACCTGTGGGTGACCACTCACATTTCTGCCGCACCTTGCGGCGCCCCCGCATGCCCCATCGCAGCATCCATGTAGTGAACTCTCCCCAAGTCCAGTATCCCTGGTGGTCCACTGGACCGCACTGAGCCCGATCGCGGGCATCACTAATAGAAACCCCCCAAGTCTAATATCCCTGGTGGTCCAGTGGACCAATTGGTGCCCGATCGCGGGCATCTGTACCATCAAAACCCCTAAGACCCTGGTGGTCTAGTGTACCCACCCCACCCACCCACTGAGCCCCACTGCTCTGCTCCCCTCAGCGGGGTGGTGGCACTACCCTCTGTACGCGCCACCCCGTCCGCCGCTGACTGACAGTTGGTAGGGCTGCACGCCCATTGGTTCACAGCGTGAGCCAATGGGTGTGCAGCCCCTACCGATTTACTCAATCCAGATATGTGAATGAATTCATTCATATATCTGGACTGAGTAGTACTGGTGGATATTGATGGCAGATAAGGACCGCTTGGCTCACCTAGTCTGCCCATTTCCCTACCTATTGGATCAGCTCCAGATCCGACCTAGTCAACCAACAGCCTACTTCTTCCTACCCCCCACAAGAATTGCCTTATGCCTGTCCCATATATTCTTAAATTCCCCCACTGTTTTTGACCCCACAACCTCTTCAAGAAGGCCTTGCCATGTGTCCACCACCCTCTCTGTGAAAAAAATACTTCCTCACATTGTCCCTAAGCCGCCTCCCACCTTCAAATTGTGTCCCCTTGTTCTTGCACATCTCTTTTTCCGAAAGATTTTAATTTTTTTTATTTAGTTTTTTATTGACTGGGTAAGTGCACTAGATGCTACCCTCTTGGACTTTGTTGATTCCCTTGAGGTACTTAAACATTTCTGTCATGTCCCCTCTCTCCCTCCTTTCCTCAAGGGTATACATATTAAGCTCCTTTAGTCTTCCTTCGTATGTCTTCTGGTGCAGACCCTGTACCATTTTAGTTGCCCTCCTCTGGACTGCCTCCATCCTGTCTATGTCCTTGCGGAGATGTGGTCTCCAGAACTGCATGCAGTACTCCAGCTGGGGTCTCACCAACTGTCTGTACAGAGGGATAACAACTTCCTGTTTTCTACTGGTGATGATTCTCCCTATACATCCTAGTATCCCCCCAGCCATTCCTACTGCCTTCTTACATTGCTGGCTAACCTTTAGGTCATCTTATATGACTACCCCCAGGTCCCTTTCCATTTTTGTTGTTGTTAGTACCTCCTCCCATTATGTACTCTTCCCCTGGGTTTTTGTTTCCCAGGTGCATTACTTTGCACTTCTTTGCATTGAATCTAAGCTGCCATACTTCGGACCATTTCTCCAACCTTGCCAAGTCATTTCTCATCCTTTCCACCCCCCTTGTATATCAGCTCTGTTGCAGATCTTTGTGTCATGTGCAAAGAGGCATACATTTCCTTCCAGTTCCTCTGCAATGTCACTTATGCCTGTAACTTTTTACATTCGTACCTTTGGAGCCAGAAGATTGGAAATTCATGGGTTCTAGGCCCACAATAGGTACTTGAAGTAATACCATAACTGATGCTGCAGTGCAGTACAAGGAGGGTGCTAACCAAATACAAAACTCTGGCATGCACATAAAGAGACAGTAGGGCCAAAACTCAAAATCAAGTAGCTTATTCTGTGGTCCCCTGCTGAAGAATTTGGTTGAGGATCTGAAGCACCAGGGTATTAGAGTCCTTCCTTTGCCACATAATAAATCACTTGGTTTTGAAGTTTGGCCTTACTACCTCTTTATTTGCATACTGTTCTTTTGTATTTGATCCAGCCTCCTGTATTTTTTTGTCACTGCAAAAATCCCATTTTCTGAGCACTCGGTGCTCTGGGATTGGCAAGGGGATGTGTAGAAGGTGTGGGAATAGATGGAGGCAGACACCAGTGTAAGAACTCAGATCAGCTTTTATTCAGAAAAATAAAATAAAACAGTGAACTGTTTCACGACCAAAAAAATACAGAGGGTCAAACTAATAATTAAATCAAAGTTCAGTTGTAATTCCAGCATTTGACCACTAGAAGGCACTAGGGTCTGAGGTAGGGTCAGCCCCTCTGCTGAGCCTTAAGATCTGCTCACAGCTGGCTCTAGTGCTCTACTGAGCTCTCATCTGCCTTCCACTTCCAAGGCTCCTCTTTAAACAGGAATATGATCAGGTGGTGCTACTAAGCTTCGCCCCTTTTGAAAACATAACCTTTATTTATATACATACTCCTTATTGTTTATCCCTAAACATTCTATATACATTTATATCTGATCATCTTTCACATTTCAATACTGGAATCATGTTATAATCATTTTATAACAAAATGTTATTGTTGAGGGTCATTCCCTGCTGTCCTGGCTCCTCTCACATGTCTTTAGCCCAATACAGTTAGCATTACAGAGGCCGGACAGCTCTATAGAAGACTGGGACAGGAGAGGGTCAGGTAGCAGCAGAACCACTCCCCAAACATCTTTTCCTCCTCAAGGAAATACCTAAATAAAAAAAAAAAATAAATAACAACACAGGTATTTTATTTTAACATTTTCCTATAAACTTTTATTTATTTATTTGTTTGTTTGTTTATTTATTTATTTATTTATTTATGTTTTTGGTAACCAGGTTAGTGCACTAATCCAGTGGACCATTTTCAGTCATGACCTGGGCCACAAGGTGGTGATGGAGTAACACTAACAGTGGACATTTTTACAATTTGTTTTACAGACATTTACATTTAGGTGTGTAGATGCTACAAGCACTCATGGATATAAAACAGTCATTATTTACATATTTGTACCGGCAAGGTAAAACTACTGAGTAATACAGGCAGTAGAACAGAGACGGTAGATTACCATGTACACAAACTAAACATGGTGCATCATCTAGTCAAGGTAAACATGCCTGACCTGGCAGACAGTCAGAGAGAGTCACATGCGGGTTTTGCTCAAAGGAGAAAGGGGCATGTGCAGGGAAGAAGAGGAAAAGCGGGGCGGGGGCCAAAGTTGTGGCAGGTTTATGGCAGCTTACGGTTTCCCGAGCAGCCAAGTGAGCATTTACATGTGGACTCATTCAGTAACCAGGCCTTCAGGTTGGATTTAAAAGATGCATGGGATGAAGATGTGCAGATGGTCACTGGAAGACTGTTCCAGAGGTAGGGGGCAGATATGGAGAAAGCCTTACTGCCCATCACAGTTGAGACCCAAGGGACTTCTAGGGTCAGAGTGGAGGAAGCCCGAAGAGGTCTAGCGGTCACTGTATTTATGAGTAGGGCAGCATAGGGGCATAGCTGGTTACTTCTGAGAGCACTATCCACCAGGCAGCCCGTGGCATAATCAAGGCATTGCTGGAGGGGGAGCCATCCTAATGAGTGGTAGAGTGTGCAGTGGTGGGTTTGAGAGGGGGCTTTGAGAATGAAGTGACAAATAGCATTATATGTTTTGTTTAGTTGGGTGTGTTTCATAGAGGACATGCTGGAATAGATAGGGGAACAGTAGTCAAGGAGAGGGAGAAGGCTGCCTTGCGCAATGGCGAGGTGAGCATCAGGTGAGAGTAGGTGAATTGCGTGATAAGCCGCCCCCAGTCTCTGGATTATCTTTCTAGCAGTCAGGGTTGAATGATTATGGAAGGTAAGTGAGGGGTCAAGAGTGACGCCGAGGTATTTGAAAGAGGTGACTTGTTTGAGGGGGTGGGGCCTGTGGGTGTGCATACAGTGAGGGAGGAGTCAGTTTTGGTGACTTTGTTTAGGAACGGCTTGGATCCAAAGAGCATGGCCTTTGTCTTTTTCCCATTTACTAAGAGTTTTCTGGATGCAAACCAGCTATCTGCCACAGCACAGTTTCCAGTGAGGGTGGAGGAGATGGATTCCAAATACTTATCACTGTGGTACAGGACTAGATCATCCGCATAAAGGAGTGTGTTGCAGTTTAGGACCTCTGTTGGTAAGGCATTTACAAACATGGAGAAAAGAAGGGGGTCAAAAATTGACCCTTGAGGAACTCCAGTGCTTGTGGGAAGGGAAGCTGAAGTAACTTTGCTTATAAGCTCGGACTGAGTCCTGTTTGAGAGGTAGCTTTCAAACCAGGTCGCAGGTCCTGGGGCACAGCCAAATTGTCGAAGTGAGGAGAGAAGGAGATGATGGTCAACAAGGTCAAACGCCTTTGATAAGTCAACAAAAACAGCACCTGTGGCCTTACCCATGTCCATATTTTTGAGGACATGGTTTGAAAAAACTTCCAGGGCAGAGGAGGTGCTATGGTGCTTATGGAAGCCATGCTGGAGGAGACATAGGAGGTTGTAATTATTTAGATGTTCTGACAGCTGGGAATGGACAACCTTCTCTAGCAGTTTGCTAAGATGAGGGAGCAAGGAAATGGGTCTATAGTTCTCAGCGGAGAGTAGGTCACCTGCCTTGAAGATGGGAATCACATGGGCATGTTTCCAGGTGTCTGGCACTGTTGATGTGGACCATGCAAGGTTAAGAATGTGTGTAAATGGCCTTACTGTGGCTGGGGAGATGATCTTCAGGAAAGCAGGATAGAGCCCATCACTACCGGGGCTGCCACTGGAAGGTAGGGTTCTCAGGAGTTTTATGGTGGTTGCAGTGCCAATGGCTCTGAAATAGAATGAGGGGGTAGAGGCTTCAGAGTTTAGAGGAGTGGGGGTGCACCCATTTCTTTTTTGGTAGGATGGAGGGAGTGGGGGAAGCTTACTAAGGTACGGGGACAGGTCGGTAAACATAGCATTGAAAAGGTCTGCGATGTCCTTGGGGTCATTTATATTGTCTGCTGGGGACTTAAGCTGTGTAATTTGTTTATTGGTCTTGGGGTTAAGTATGGACCCAGTTGATGCCCAGAAGCTACGGGGATTCCTCAGGATGTTTCGCTGGATGTTGGTGAAGTATTTCTATTTGAGCAACTTTGTCATCTGCTTACAGGCATTGCGTAGCTGCCTGTAGGCATTCCATAGACGGAGGGACGGGGACGCTTTGAAAGCTTTCCAACTAGAGTCCCTGGCTTTCATTTGTCGTAACAGTTCTTTTGTTATCCAGCGTGTGCAGCCACTTCAAACCCTTCTGGTCTTGATGGGAAAATAGTGGTCCTGTAGTTTCAGAAGGGTGCTAGAGAAGAGATTTACAGCAGAGGATACATTTTCTGTCAGATATAGGGAGGACCAGCTTAAGGACATTGCATCACTAGTCACGAGGTCATGGTTTGGGGTGTTAAAATTTCTGAAGGACAGTAGTTTTGGTGGGGGGTGAGCTGCTTTGTTATTTACAACAATGTAGGTGGGGGTGTGGTCACTAATAGCATCGGACATGGTCCCTGCTTGAAGGATTTGATCAGGCCGGTTTGCCATAACCCAATCAAGGACAGAGTGGTTTGTTGTGTGTTTGTTGTGTCTGGTTGTTGCTGAGATTAGTTGCTCCAGGTTGTGGGACTTTAGTAGGGTTGAGTAGTCCGGGTTTAGATTCCCTGCCCAGTTTAGATTGAAATCCCCAAGCAGGAAAGCATCCCTAGTTGGGGTGGTGCATGCTAGACTGGAGGGGAAACTAGACAGACCCAGAGTAGTAGCAGGAGGGGGGGTTATAGCAACAGCCAAAGTACATTTTTTTTGATGTGCTAATAGTTAGTTCGGTGATAATCCATTGGCTTATGGAGTCTGTAGGAGAGGATGCCACAATATGTGTTCCTGGACATACAGCGCTATGCCTCCTCCTCTCATGCGACCAGGTCTGTCCTGCCAGAGGAGACAGTAGCCTTGTAGCTGGTACAAGGCAGATTCATGGTGTGACTTTAGCCAGGTCGCGGATAGACCCAGCACGTGAGGCTTGTATAGGGTGACCCAGGCTTCAACCTCTAGAAATTTTGAAGGGAGGCTACATACATTTAGGTGGGTGATCTTTAGTCCATGTGGTCCAGCCCATGAGGCATCTGTGTGGTCAATGTGTGTATTCGTAGTCATTACTACATTACTGCATTTTCTTCTCCAAGCATTTTAAGCTTTTGTGCAGACTTATTGTTTCCTTTTTAATTTTCTGTTCTGATATACAGCAGGGGATTTAAAAAGTGTCTGAAGTGACCTATAACCTAAAACACCAGCTCAAACTAAACCTGTCCTTTTAAACATTTATTTCAACAGGTTTTCTGTATTTCTGTTGGATTCTTGGCTAGCAAACAGTGAAACTCTTCTCAGTCATGCTTGAAACAGCAGCCTGTTTGAATGTACCAGGCTGCAACAAGAGACTTCATAATATGAGCAGTCCTGCCTCACCTGTGCTACTAAAACACAAGAAAACCTTTACAAGTAGACAGAAAAGCTCAATTCCTGGCTTTTGTCCCAATTCTTATAACGTTGTAACCAGCTCTAAATGAAACAGAAACAGCAGTACTGTCCTTGAAAATATTCATTTTAACAAGTTCTCCACCTTTAATTCTTCTTTGGTTACTTTAAATTGAAATAAAACAGCATAACTTCCTGGTCACTCTTAAACAGAGCAGTCTGCCAGTGTGTGTTAAGCTGCAGTGAGAAACTTCCTGTTTTCAGCAAACCTGCCTAGCCTGAACCACTTGAACACCACAAAACACTAGTAGGCTGTCTAAACAGCCTAATTACTAGCTTTTGCACTGATTTTAGTCCTTTCAGCAAGCGCGACTCGCTCACTCTAATTCGCACATTTGTGAAGGAATGTGCGCACGTTCGCACAATCGTGCAGCAGGTTGTGCGCACGTTCATGAAGGATCGTGAATTGCTATGGGGAAGGGGAGATTTTCCTGGAAAAACCCTGAAAGGGAAATAAAGGAAAGTTAACAGAGAGCCATCTTACAGGTGGCCTGCCTATAAGATGGGGTGAAACAAATAGGAGAGGAATGAAATAGCAAGAAAATAAGTGCTGTTGCAACAGACTTTTAGATAGAAAAAAAGAGGACTCTCCAAGGCTATACCACCCTTCTACAGGATGCTACACTGCTGAGGTGCTGATGTTAAGCCAAGGTCATTTATGTCCTTGTCTGGTCACTATCTAGGTAGAAGTCAGAGATCCCATGGCACTTATCGAAGAAGAGTAGGGGAATTTTATCACAAAAAAATCTGACAATACAGAAAAAGACAATCATGCCATTAATGTAGAGAAACTAAAAGTCAAAACATAAAATATCAAGTAAGCAACAACAATAACAAAAAGAAAAGGAACATAAGGAACAAGGGTTAAAATACTTCTCAAAACACCATAAAAGAACAATCTGAGAAATCTATGAGTAGACTTCTTCCATATTACAAACCAAAATTAACATGTCGAGGATATTCCTTTCCAGAGCGTCAGAAATTCTTGTTCAGCATAACAATGTTTTTCAGAAATAAGTATTCCACTGTTTCAGTTTGATCACTACATGCATAGTATGGACAAATATGTCAGAAGGGTAGGGGAGTTTCCCAGGTGTGATGGTCAGAATTTCCACTGTCATCAAAATGGGTCCATATTGCTTCCCCTCAGGATGCCCTAGGTTACAAGTTATCACAAATCAGTGCGCCTTTCGTGGATGAATAAATTGATGAGGTTTATTCACAAATAGAATACCTGTGAGAAATCAGCATGGATTTTGTAAAGGGTGTGATACCAGGGCAGCTTTGATCAAGTTGGCTATGGATCTCTTGACTCATTTAATCAAGAATTGCTAACTGGAGTTGCCATATAGACCTGACAAGGTCTTCGATTTGGTAAGTTATGAACTCACATTACACAAATTAAAAGTCTTCAGGATTGCCAGCTACACCCTATTGTTGTTTGAAAATGCTCTGTCAGATAGAAAGCAACAAGTAAAAATAGGTGCCACTCTTTCCGACATGGCAAGAGTAGAAGCAAGTATTCCTCAGGGCTCAATACTGGGGCCTTCATTATTTTCTATTTCTGTAAGCAAACAAGCATTTGTCAATGCTGAATGTTTGTTGTGTGCACTGGTGTCACGGGTAGGGGGAGGAGGATGTTTGAAAATTGCTTCAGTGAAGTTGTTTGTGAGGTGGGGTCCCAAAATGCATATGCTGAAAACTTGGGGTGAAAATATTTAAAAATGGCCAAGTTATGCCACGAAGTTGAAAACCCTATTGAAATACATTGAAGAGCTTACTTCAGTTCACAGTTGGGCTTTGAAGAGTGAAGACATGCCTGCAGTCCAAGGTAGATTTTGGCGACGGACCTCCGGTGGGTAAGTATGGGGTACGGAGGTGTGGGGTTGTGGGTCCTGAGTGAGAGGGTAGGGGGTTGGGTAATGTAAGAACAGAAAATAAAATGATGGACAGTTTTCTTTTTTACAGGGAAAAAAATGATGAGGGACAGTTTTCTTTTTTTTAGGGAGTTTGCTGAACAGATGAGGACACTGGGGGATTTTTATTTATATATTTATTTATTTGGTATTTGGAAAATAACCTTTGTGCCAAGGCTCTTTTACAAAGGTTCCACATCATGTGAACAGAGTACAGCATTCAATCAAGAAGGTTACAGCGTTTTAGGACATTTGAGACACTGCACAGCACAACAATCAGGAGAAGGTTACAGAGTTCCTTAGTCATTTAAAACACTAAACAGCAAATGGACATCAACTTTAGTTGATTATAAGTGCAGGTAAGGTGCAGAGGCACTGGAGGTTAGGTTGGACAGAGTGTTAGTAAGGACAGGATTTTGGTGGTGGGGGGGGCCTCTAGTAAAAGTGCTCAAGGAGGCAGCGCTGAGGCCAGGGAAGCATAGACCCATCCTAGTGTAGAGAGGGGGTGAGGGGTGTACAGGAGCAGCCCCTTAGAGTGATTCAGAGGCATTGTCAAGGAGCATGTGGGAGGGTGACTTCTGTGAGAATAGTTGCTGTTAGCAGAGCCAGGCCTGGGCACCCTCAATGTCTGTATACTGTTTGGGGGGGAGGGTTACACAGCAGACAACAATGGACGGACAGATGACACTGGGGGATTAGGCACCCCCAGTGTCTGCATACTGTTTTGGGGTGGGGGGTTACACAGCAGACAATGATGGACAGTTTTCTTTTTTTTTAGGATAAAAAAACAAGCATTTGTCAATGCCGAACATTTGATGTATTGCAAGATGTCCACTGCTGCACCTTGTTTATGCCCTTGAGGTACTTGAACATATCTATCATGTTCTCCCAACTCCTTTCTTTCCTCCAACAAGTACATATTGAGATCCTTTTATTCTCCCCTGATATGTTCTGTGCTACAAGCCATGTACCATCTTGGTTGCCTTTCTGTAGACTGCCTCCACCTTGTTAACGTCCTTTCGCATTTGTGGCCTTCAGAACTGCACACAGTACTGTAGGTGAGACCTCATTAGTGCATTATACAATGGCATCACCACCGTGTGCCTTCTGTTAGTGATAGCTCTACCTATGCACCCCAGCATGCCACTGGCTGTCCTTGCAACATTCGTGCTCTGCTTTGATATCTTTTGGTCATCAAAATTGATAACTCCTAGGTCCCTTTCTTCCTTGGTGATCATCAGCACCTCCATCCCATCCTGTAACTCTCCACAGGATTCCCTCTTCTCAGGTGCATTATTTGGGCTTCTTTGCAATTAACCTTAGTTGCCGCTCCTCAGACCATTTTTCCAAGTCTCTCCATGTCCCTGCTCATTTACTCCACCTCTTCAGAAGTATTTCCACTGTTACAGTGGTTGGTGTCATCTGCAAACAGGCAGGCAGACCTTTCCTTCTAGCCCTTCCACAATGTCTGTAATGAAGACATTGAACAGGACTGGTCCCAGGACTCATCCCTGAGGTACCCTGCTGGCCACCCACTCTCCCCAGATTGGATCCCATTACCACCACCCTCTGCCTCCTGTCCATCAGCCAGTTTCTAATCCAGTTTATCAGCTTGTGCTCCATTGCCAGACTACTCGTCTTGCTAATCAGCCTTCTATTTGTCAGTGTCAGTGGCTCAGTAGGTAGCACACTCGCCTCTGAGGCTAGAGGGCTGTGGGTTCAGTTCCCACATCTGGCACTTGGGTTAATATCCCATTACTGACACTGTAGTGCAGCATGAGAGGGGTGCTGCGCTTCTGAGGTGCAGTCTTTCGGATGAGATGTTAAACCGAGGTCCCATCTATGCGGACTAGTGGTAGTTCAGGTGGATGTTAAAGATCCCATGGCACTTATCGAAAAGAGTAGGGAAATTTCCCCGGTGTCATGGCCAAATTTCCCTCATTCACTAAAAATACCACCAACAGTTTAATCTGGTTCAAGGTCAGTTGGCATTCATCTGTATCTCCCTTCCCCGGGTCATGCCTGAAAATAGGCAGGATTTGTCTAGTGCACTTACCCGGTCAACAAAAACTAAATAAATAAAAATAAAAATAAAATAAATGTTGGACGTTGTCTAAGGCTTTTCTGAAATTAAGGTAGGTAACATCAAACGTTCCTCCCTAATTTACTACCTTAATAAGGCATTAAGGTTTCCAATCCTAATACCCCACCCCCAACCTACAGAGACTGACAGGCATTGGGGGTGTCCCTCTGGGTCATTGGCCATAATGCTCATGCCATTCCACCCCCACCCTGCAGACACTGACAGGCATCGTGGTGTGCCTCGAGGTCTTTCGGCCCGAACGCTCACCCCATTCCATAATGAAATAAGCTGAGATGGGTGCAGTATAGGAGAATGGGGTGAATGTTTGGGCCAAAGACTCCAAGGCACATCCCAATGCCTGTCACTGGTTGCAAGGTGGTGGTGGGGGTGGAATGGTGTGAGCATTATGGCAGATGACCCCAAGGCACACACCCAACGCCTGTCAGTCTCTACAAGGTGGGGAGGGTGGGACATTACAGTTGGAAACCCTAACGCCCCAGTTGTTTGTTGTTATTTTCACTCCAAATTTTCAACATGGGCTTTTTGGGACACCACCTCATGAACAGTGGCACTGTCATTTTGTCACTCAATCCCAAAAGGTGATTTTGTGCAGCGACTGTGCCATTCAGCATCACAGGTGCTAAAGCACATTTTGGGCAGGATGTGAAAAATGACAGTTGTGCTGTTCATGAGGAGGCGTGAAAATATGACGGTGTTGAAATTCTGGAGTGAAAATATGAGAAATTGGCAAAGTTAAGAGAGTGCATAGAAACTGTGCAATGCACGCCCATAACATGGTCATTTTTTGGTTTTTGCTCACCAAATTTTCAACATGGGCTTTTTGGGACCTCCCTTCAGGAATAGTGGCACTGTGATTTTTTTACTCCATCCTGAAAGTTGATTTTGCACAGCCACAGTGCCATTCTGTTCAACTGGTTCAAAAACACATTTCAGGCAGGATGTGAAAAATGACAGCTATACTGTTCATAGGGAGGTGTGAAAAAAATGGCAATGTTGAAAATCTGGAGTGAAAATATTAAAAATTGTGGAAGTTACGAGCATGCATAGAAATTGCCCAATGCATGCTGGTAATGCAGTAATTTTTTGGAATTTTTTCACCAAATTTGCAACATGGGCTTTTTGGGACCTCACCTCATGAACAGTGGCACTGTCATTTCATTACTCAGTCCCAAAAGGGTATTCCACGCAGCGACCGTGAAATCACAGTTCAGGGCCGAGGAACGAAATTACATGACATGTTCACGAGGAGGGGTCCCAAGAACCCCATGTTGAAAATTTGTGGCCAAAATTTCTAAAAATGGCTGAGCTATCAACCAATATACTGTAAGTTGAAACCCCCATTGACTCCCATTATACGGCTTACCTTTCATTCTTTCAGTTTGCCGGTCGGCTTCGATGAGTGCAGACATGTCCCGCTCCACAGAAGATCGCGTCCACTGACCTCGGAGGGTAAGTATGGGGTAAGGGGGTGCAGGAAGGTGGTTGCACAGAGGGAGGGTTGGGATGGGGGAGAGGGACGAGGGAGACAACGAGGTACGGTTTTTGTTTTTACAGGTGAAAAAAAAAAAGGCCACAAGGGAAGGTTTTCTCAATTTGCAGGTAAAAGAAATAAATATAAATTTAGGCACACTGGGGTGGGCTCCCAGTGTGCCACAATAGTGCTGGGGAGGGGGGATGCCAACACGGGGATTGGGCACCCCAATGTCAGCCAGGGATATAGACCGGTTAGGGGAGGGTGCATCCGACACCGGGAGTGGGCATTCTAGTGTCAGAAAGGCAAAGAGGAAATTGTTTAACCAGGAGAGACACACTAAGCAGCAGCAGGGAAAGGGGACATTGTTTAACAAGGAAAGACACACTAAGCCGCAGCTGAAGGGCTCGCATTTCAAAGGACAGAGCCGCATTTAGCATTGGCTCTGTCCTTTGAAATGTTTGCGGAGATGAACCCCCTCAGCAAACCAGTGTCATCAGGGCACTGCCTGCTGATTTGCTGGCAACAGACTGGCCCCGCCGCATCACTGGCTATTGGGCTGGCACCCCTCACACTTCTCTCTAGCAACTCTCATATCAACATGTTCGTCTGCGCTTGCGTGCACGATGAACATAAAAAAATGTCTGCTCAAATGCTGGAATAATAATGTACGCAGACGACGCTGACAGTACACTACAATGTCAGTATTTCCATGCATGATCTTTGGGAGCAGCTCTAAATTAGTTTTGATCAACTTTAAATTGGTTTGTACAAAGCAAATTAATTCATTACAAGACTAAGCAGTGCTGTTTGGCACAAATTTAAAACTATCTTAAATACCAGAACAATTATCAGTTCGTAGACCTCAAGGAACCATGATTGCATCTGTAACAACCATTAAATATCCTGGAGTTGTTACTGATCAAAAATTATAATCATCCATTCACATGGATGTGGTTGCAAAAAGGTTAATCAAAAATTTAGTTGCTTTCTTTTCTTTTGCAGTTTCTATTTAAACCCCTACCTCACTATCCCCAATCTCCTCCAGACTTACAAGGCATACCATCCATCCCCCTTACCTTTCTTTTTTGCCATTCACTTTTTATTCAGTTTATATTGCAGAGGCATAACATCAAGGCAATATACAGACACACACAACATTGAATTACAATAGCCTTATAACAGTTGACATAAGAAATAGATCTCCGCAAACTCCTCCATACCCACCCCCCCAACACCCAAGCTCCCCCCATATACCCCCATACCCACCCCATACAAGGTGCTGCTTTCCCATGCGGTCAACACAAGACGTACCATTGGCCTATCTATGAGTAAGATATAAGCAATGGGGACCAGATTTTCTCAAATAAAGGTAATTGATTGTGCAGGACTGCTACCATTCTCTCAATTCTGAGGCTTGTGAGAAGGCCCGCTAACCATTCAGAATAGGTGATCTTCATGGGATCCTTCCAATGTTTAAGAACTAACCTTTTCACTGTGATGGAAATCAAGGCCATATGAAATTTCCTCAACCTGACAGAGACACCTGACATGTCCCCCAATAAGCAAACCTCTGGACAAAACATCTCATCTAATCCTAGTAACGGATTAATCTTACTCCTTATTTCATTCCATAGTGGAGTAATTTTAGAGCATTGCCAAAAGACATGCATTAAATCTCCTCCTTCCTGACCACACCTATAACATTTAGAATCTTCTACCAATTTTAAATCTGCTAACGTTTGAGGGGAATAATAGATATTGTGTAAAACTTTAAATTGTACAAGTCTCAGGCAGTCTTGCCGAATGAACTTATGGCAATTCTGCCAAATCTGAGGCCAATCTAATGTAGCGGTAGGAAAAATTTTGGCCCAGTATGCGGACGGAGCTACATTCTCCAAAAATGCCCGGTGGAACAAGACTTGATAAATTTTAGAGATAGCCTGGGAAGTTCCTATCAATGGTCCAATATCTGTCCAAAACGGTATACGGGCCAAGCCAACCAAGCCCGGTCCAATACTTTGAGCTAGTAAGTGTTGTAATTGATAAATCTTAAAGCTGTCTTTCGTAGACAGCCCGTGCTTATTTAATAGCTCAATAGTTGAAAGCAGACTCCCATCATTATTAAGAAAATCCTTTAAGGAGCAATCCCCAGGCAAAGGTGACCAATTATACCTGATAGTTTTATTTCCTATTAGCCACCGGGGGTTACCTATAATGGGTTGAGCCCAATCCTTAGTCTGGTCATATTTCAGGAAGTTGCAAAGCTGATTATGAATCCGTAAAGAGAGCCCTATGGGAGAGTTTATTAATGACGGTGGTAATAATCTACCAGTAGCATAAAATAAGGTCTCTGGGTTAAGACCAAAACTCTTAATGAGGCTGAGTTCGAGTTTTACCCACAACAGAGCATAGTCCACAGGAGGGGAGCTGCCCGAGGAATAGACCCATCTACCATATCTGTTAACATGCGCCGCCCAAAAATAAAGAGCAAAGTGAGGTAGTTTCAACCCACCCAACGTTTTATGGGCCGCTAATTTAGAATAAGACATCCTAGCTTTCCTATAACCCCACACAAAATCCGCAATTTTCCTATGAAGCTTAGTAAACCATGATAAGGGGATCCAAACATTCAGCATACAAAGGGGGTAAAAAGTCTAGGGAATATATTCATTTTAACAATGTTTATTCTACCCCATAACGACAATGGGAGTTGGGCCCACCTTTTCATGTCTAATTCTATATCATGAACTAAAGAATCCAAATTTAATTGACGCAGGCGGTTCAGATCTTTCGACAAATACAAGCCCAAATAATGAAGGGATTTTGGGCTCCATTGCAAACCCAGGTCCTCAATCTCCTTTTTAAATACCCTATTATTAAGGGGGAAAACAACTGTTTTATCTTGATTCAATTTGTAATTCGCTAGTATGCTAAAGTTCTGTATTACCTTTAACAGATTAGGAACTGAGCTATTAGGCTTCGAAATATAAATTAGTAGATCATCTGCATACGCCGTGACCTTAATAACTTGGCCTTTAATTTTGATCCCTTTAATTTCGGTGCATGACACTATACTTCTTATCAGAGGTTCCAGGTATAGATTAAATAAAAGAGGAGATAAGGGGCAACCCTGTCTTGTACCAGCCTGCAATTTAAAGGGTGCTGACATCGCCCCATTACATGTAACTCTAGCAGAGGGATTAGAGTACAGTGCTTTAACCCAATCCATAAACTTCATTGGAAATCCAAATCTATCCATAACCAGAAATAAATATGCCCAGTGCACTTTATCAAAGCCTTCTCAGGCCCAAGGAGACCAACGCTATTGGGGTGGTTGGACCCCTCGAGACCGAAAGACATATGCCAATGTTCTAAAGTGATCAGCAGACGATCTACCCTTCATAAAACCTACTTGCTCAGCTCCTATCAACTTGGGCAATACTTTGTTAATTCTCTCTGCCAATATTTTAGCCAAGATCTTAACATCGTAATTTAGCAGGGAGATAGGTCTATAACTGGCAGGCTTTTCTAACGGTTTATTTGGTTTAGGAATCAAAACAATAAGTGCTTCCGATAACGTTTTATCTACCTCCACCCCAGATAGAATATATTTAAACAAACTAAACAGTAAGAGTGTCAGTTGGGAGGAAAATATTTTGTAAAAATTAGGTGTAAACCCATCAGGGCCGGGGGTTTTATCTACTGGCAGGTCTTTAATAGCTGCTTCTATTTCCCCTTGCGTTATTTCAACATTGAGAAAACCACAATCCAAATCGCCTAATCTGGGGAGTGGAGGCGCTCCAAAATGACAGGATTTCAGAATGGAAGGAGGCGATTGCATACCGCTATACAGGGATTCATAATATTCTGGAAAATTAGAACCATATCCTCTGAGTGGTCTTAATACACCCATCTTCTTCGGAGATAATTCCTTCAATCAGACGGGACGCTTCTAATTGTGCAATACGCCTAGCCAAGAGCTTCCCCGATTTTTCTCCTTGATCTATGTACTTAACTTTGGTTTTGATTATAGCTAATTCAGCTTGGTCCCCCAACATTCTAAGATATGTCTCCTTAATCTTGATTAATTTCACTTGATCCTCTTCACGAGGGTTAGAAATCATCGCGGATTCTAAAGACCTAATTTTACTTAATAAATCCGACATAGTAACCTCTATTTCCTTTTTCCTATTAGTGGCTTGACTAATCAATAAGCCTCTCTGTTGGCCTTGAATGCACACCAGAAAATATCTGGGCGGACATTATCTTTCAAATTGAACTCAATAAACTCTTCTATTTGTTTCGTCAGTGTTTGGACTATCTTGGGCACTCTCAGAATTTGATTGTTTACTTTCCATCTATTGCCTTTTCGAATGAGGGAGGAAAAGGAAAGTGTAATCTCCACCGCAGAGTGATCTGAGAGTGGGGCTGCCTTAATCTCAGAACCAAAAACTCCTTAAGTAAGTGCGGAGGAAAGTATGTAATCAATTGGAACCCGATCCATGAGTAGGGGAGAAGAAAGTGTATTCTCTTGTCTCGGGGTGAAGCACCCTCCAAACATCCGCCAAACCCAAATGGTCTACAAGATCATTAAAGGCGCGAGAGGCAGGTGTTGGATATAAATGGGACCTGGAGGATCTATCCAATAAGGGGTCCAGCGCTATATTAAAATCCCCTCCTAAAATCATAGGTAGTTGACTGAATGGTTGTAAAGCCTTTAATAAATTCACCAAAAAATCATGGCGATCTGTATTAGGCCCATAGACTGCCCCTAACAAAATTTCCACATTTTGTAATTTTCCTTTCACTAACACATATCTACCTTCCTTATCCTGGATTACCTTCTGGGAAAAGAAAGGTATTGATCTGTGTATTAATATCATAACCCCCCTACTCTGTGTGTTACCTTGGGAGGAGAAAACTTCACCTATTTGTAGTCTTCATACTTCCAGTTTCCTCGTGAAGTAGATGAGTTTCTTGCAAAAATATTACTTTTGCTTTCACAGCCTCAAT
This sequence comes from Neoceratodus forsteri, assembly GCA_016271365.2. Classification (NCBI taxonomy): domain Eukaryota; kingdom Metazoa; phylum Chordata; order Ceratodontiformes; family Ceratodontidae; genus Neoceratodus; species Neoceratodus forsteri. Next base: position 505,295,663 of record CM057455.1, read on the forward strand.
ATATTTCAGTATCCTGTACTGCTTGACTCTATGACGAGCCCCCTTGACATTCCATGTAAGGAATTTAATCTGGGTATCCTCCCCCATTCAAATTTACTAATGTTGTAACACAAAATGACCGCACCCCTACAAAATAAGTCATGGTAAAACCAGCAGCCTTGTGTCCCTCCCCCCCAAGAGCCTACAACCTGTCACCCTCCTATAAACCCCACAACCAATAAAATCCCACCCCATCACCCCATCTCTAATCCCATCTCCTAATACAAATCCCCGAAAACCAATCCATCCTCCCCCCCCCCCCCAATAGTGACCATTTTCCTTTATGGCCCCTGGCACCAGCCCACATAGCACTTGGATCTGCGCTCTTTCCCAGCCATCCCCCAAATCCTTTGTGACAAAGTCCTTTTCATCCACAACTATATTTATATTGTAAGAACAAACAAGTCTAAAGTAATATTAATGCTGTCTTTAGGCTTAATCCGTATATCAGAAAATCACAAAACCCCTTTACTTTTAAACAAACAGTTGTAAAGAATAAAGATATAACCAGTATTGCAACGCCACCTGCATAATTCTGTTAAAGGGTAGGTATTCTCCCCCATATCCAGGGGGGGCAAGTAATTCCATGTCGATCGAAAGCCCGAACAGGGCCCGATCTGATTAGCTGGCTTACTGCTTTGACCCCATTTAAGACATATAGTTTACCACTAAATGACACAACCTTGTAAAATAATTATAATAAAAGTTATAAACTATTGACCCCACAATGCAGTCCATCATAGTCTTTGGGTCATCAGGTACCATGCAATAAGAAAAGACAAAAATAAAAATCTAATAAAGCCGAAGATCCATTATTGGAACTCGAGCCTTCCTCCAGCAACACCAAATAACTCTGGTCTCCCAAAATAGTGCCTCCAATAAACTAATATTTAGAAGAAGCCTGTAAGCGGCACTCCTCATTATGTGCAGGTGGTAATATCAAACCAGGGCAAAGTATAAACCTATAATAATAATTTCCACACAAGGTCCCTCTGATCTTCGGTTCCAAACATCATTTCACAGTCCAACTTGTTGCAGCCTAATAGTATCAAGCATCAAATCCATCACCGACATCTCCAGACGAATCCCACACTCCGGGTCTCTTCCCAGTACAGCCCTCCTTCATGGATCTTTGAATAGCGCAGGGAAAGCCTCATGCAATGCCACCATAGCTGATTCATGGGATTTGAAAGTCCTCCACTCGTTGAGAACAAAAACCTGAAATCTTGCCGGGTAGCCCATGCGAAATTTAATACCAGCAGCTATAAGTTTTTTCACCAGTGGATGATAGGCCGCCCTTTTCTGCCTTACTGAGAGTGGCAGGTCTTGCACCACTCTAACTCGAGAGCCCTCCCAAAAAATATCTTTATCTTCTCTTGCCTTATCGATGAGTAACTGCCTTTCTTGATAGTTTAAGAATTTAATAATAAAAGGTCTCGGTGGGATCAGGTGAAGGAACTGGGCGTAAAGCTCTATGAGTCCGTTCTACAATATACATTGAGCCAAAAGGTGAGGGCCCTGCAATCTTCTCAGTTAGTTTCTGGGCAAACAAAATCGGGTTTTGGGCTTCTGCTTTCTCTGGCAACCCAATAATTACAACATTATTACGCCGGCTCCGGCCCTCCAGGTCTTCGACCTTCAGCTCTAACTTATGTATACGGTGCGACATCAGGTTCACCGTCGCATCCACTTTTTCTCCTTTCCCTGCTAATGATTTAATACGGGCCTCATTATCTGATGATTTGCGAGCCAAATCCTCAATAACAACATTAATGCCCTTAACTTCCCTTGCCATATCTTGTATTGCTGATTTCAGCGGCCTGATTTCATCCAGGAACCGCGCAAGAGTGAGGGGTTCTTCAGAAGCATTATGCTCTCCGGCCGCTTGCGTTAACGAAGATGCCGAGGCCTTGGATTTCTTCGCCGCTTTTTCGGGGGTCGCGGGAGGAGTATGTTTAGGGGGCGATTTCCTCATCTCTGACTCCATCTAAAGTAAGGGTACAGGTTCTCCTCTGTACCTGATGCAAAAAGATCGGTTTAAGCCTCCTGAAAGCGATGAAATCGTGAAATTAGCGGGTGGCAGGTCAGAGCACATGGAGAAGCTGCTATTCCGTGTCCCGCATCACGTGACTCCCCTTCCCCTTACCTTTCTGACACGAGATGCCATCCTCCATGGGGTCATGGCTTACTCCCCAGGCCCTCCATCACCTGCAATATTTTTGCTGCCCTCCGTTGCACACCTTCCAGTAAATTAATATTCCTCTTCAGATACGGCCACCAGTACTGCACACAGTACTCCAAGTGTGGCTTGACCACAGATCTGTAGAGGGGCAGGATCACCTCCCTATGCCTGGAAGAGAAACCCCTTATGATACAGCCCAGCATTCTGTTTGCCTTAGCTGCTGCTTTCCTGCATTGGGCAGAGTTGTTCAGTGATCCCCAGCCTCACCCCGGCTTCTGTTTGCTGATGAACGAGGGTCTTGTTGGATCTTGGACCCGGTGTTTGGTTGAATAAGGTTATCGGTGGTCCTGGTCTGAACCTGGAGGAGGGGTCACTGAGGTAACTGGTCATGTGGGAGACCGGGTCTGGGGCCACTGGAGAGCATGCCACATTGAATCTGGTACTCTGTTGTTTCCTGAGGGAGGTGGGCTGGAGAGACGGCTCCATCTGGGGACGTGTTCATGGCCGAGTGCCTTCAGTGGCAACTCCCTGGGGATGGCCAGGCAGTCGAGTAGTCTGGCTCAAAGGGAGTTTTCCAGGATCCCTGGAGAGACAGCCATGCCAGAGAAGCTTATGTGAAGATCAGAAATTGGCTTTTTTTTTTCAACTTCCTCTTTCTCTTCTTTTTCCAGCACTTTGAACCTTGGCAGGCAATGAGAGAGTCCTGTTTAACTGTTTAAACAGACTTTGTATATAAACTGCTGATTGCTCTCCCAGCCTATGTGGGAGATAGTGTCGGGGGTAATAACTTTTTATCTCTGGAAAGGTGGGAGCTCCCCAGAGGGCAATAATATTCAACTAGGAGAATTTGTGTGACTTTTCTCTTTTACTGAAAACACTGTCTCACTTTGCAATATTATTTATTTTATATTGTTTGTATTTGGGTTGGGGTTTTGGTTGATTGTTGTGTGTGTGATTGTGGTGTGGAGTGGTGTGGAAGTTTGAGAGTGTGAGTTAAGTGTTGTTTGACTGGGTGTTTGTGAACTGTGGTGAAGATGTGTTGGACAGGTAAAATGACAATCAGGCATTATTCCCCCTCCAGGCTGAGGGACCTCCACCCTTTTTTTGCCCCTCTCTGTCCCAGAGGTATATAGATGGATCCAGGCTCTGGGGATAGTCAGGAGGCTGAGGCGGGGGCTCGGCCTAGTGGGGGAATGGAAAGGAGTGGGCGGATTGGGTTAGTGGGGACAAGGAGACACCCTGGGGAGAAATGGGTCCAGGAAACGGGTCCTCCCTGTCTGGTTCCCATACCCAAGGGCACTGCTTATAGCAGGCAGGTAACTTGGTCGTCCTCGGTTGCTCATCCTACTTGGGCTGTGTTATATAATGTCAGGTCCATTAAGAACAAGACCGCTATAGTAGCAGATTTGTTGGATCATCTGACCTGGCTTGCATCACCACATACATGTGATATGTCCAACTTGCTTAAGAGGGAGATTTGGGTCAAATTAGGAGGGAGATTGGCCTGCCAACATGCTTAAGAGGGAGATTTGGGTCAAATTAAGAGGGATATTGGCCTGCTAGTAGGGAGATGCCGTAATGTCATGAGTTTGTCCTTAAATGGCGTCAAAAAAATAAGAAGAAAGTCATTACAAAAATGTACTGTATTTCATTTTGTCAAGAATAAGCACTAAAAAGAATAAACAATTAGTTATATAAAGTTATCAGATACATTGTTCATCACTGATTTAATTTTTATGTGTCTTTATCTGCCCAAAAAACATGGATATTTTGGACAGAATTTTACTTAAGCAGGAGATTTTGTTTCCCAGGAGGGAGGGAGGGAGTTCAGTCAAACAAACAGGAGTCTCCTGCGTAAAGAGGGAGATATCACATGTATGTCACCAAGACCTGGCTGGATGAGAATGCTGGTCCCATTCTGGCTTCAGCAATTCTGGCTGGGTACTCAGTGATACACGGTCCGAGGATAGATCATAGGGGCGGGGGTGTGGCCATCTGTTTTAGATTAGAACTGAACCTGATGGAGGTACCAGTGGGAGCCACCAACTCCTTTGAATGTATTTTGGGTGAGGGTGTGGGGTGCAGGATTCTTCTCATCTACTATTCACCTGGAGATGGGAATGTTTTCCTGTGGGAAGTCACAGACTTCATTGTCGACCTGACATTGGGATCTCCCAGATGGCTGATCCTGGGGGATTTCAATGTCTGGGTTGACGATGAACTCTTGCAGTTTGGACAGGACTTCCTCCAGTTAATGAATTTACTGGGCTTCACACAGGTTATTTCCTCCTCGGTGGTCATTCATTGGACTTGGTGTTTCTTCTGGGGATTGAGATATCTGACTTGGTGGTGGAACCAGCCGGTGGTATGATCATCACCCCAATAGGTCTGCCCTTATGGAGATGTTCCAGGACTGCCCTTTGAGGGATGTGTCCCCTGATGGCCTGATGGCGGTGCTGAACCTATCTGGTATATCGAGTGAATGCATGGATCCAGGGGATCTGGTACTAGCCTATAACAGGGTGGTGACAGAGGCCCTGGATTCAATTGCACCTGTTCATGTTCATCCCCTCACTCTTCACCCCAGGTCTCCTTGGTTTGACGAGGCCTTGAGGGAGTTGAGGAGAGTGGGACAAAGGTTAGAGAGGTGCTGGCAGAGGTCAGGCCTGGAGTGTGACAGACTTAGTTTGATGGACCAGTACATGATCTATCAATCAGCAATTACCCGTAAGAAGGCGGAATTCCTGTCCAGGGAAATTGCTGTGATGCAGAATCGACCAGCTCAGCTTTTCTGGACTGTGGACAGATTGTGCAATCCACTGTGTTTCCAGCCTGGAAATGCTTTATCACAAGAACGTTGTGAGAAGATTGCTCAATTCTTCGTGGATAAGGTTGCCACAATCAGGTCCGGCGTCCGCTTGACCCTCTCTCAAGGGAGCTGTGGTGGTCAGCAGGAGATGTTGGACACCCAGTTTGTGTGATGTGACTTTGGCAGCCCCATAATCAATGATATTGTGATGGTTATCCAGTTGTTGCGTCCGACTAACTGTAGTTTGGACCCAGGCCTCACATGCCTTTTAGTAGACTGTGTGGATAAAATTGGTCTGGTCCTTGCCGAGATAGTCTGGATGTCCTTGGAAAGAGGGATCTTTCCAGATCCCCTTAAGCAGGCTGGGGTTCAACCCCTTCTTAAGAAGTCTTCCTTGGACCTGACTGTCTGGCTAACTACAGGCCTGTCTCTAACCTACCCTTTGTGGGTAAGGTTATTGAGAAGGTGGTGATGTCACAGCTGGAAGACCATTTGACCAGCCACAATGTTTATGATTCTCTCCAGTCTGGATTTAGGAAGAGACAGTACCGAGACAGCCCTTGTCCGGGTACTAAATTACCTTCTAATAGTGAGAAATTGAAAGACCCGTTCCATCTTGCTCCTTCTAGATCTCTCTGTGGCATTTGACACCGTGGACCATGGTGTGCTGTTGGAGTGCCTGCGGTTCATCTGTGGACTTTCGGGGATGGTCCTCAAATGCCACAGAGAGAGATGGTTTTGATCATTCCTTGAAGGTAGGACACAGAGGGTGGTGTCTGGGGTCTTTTCCTCAGCCCCATTCTCCTACCCTGTGGGGTGCCACAGGGCTCCTTTTTGGCGTCCATGTTGTTTGCAGTGTATATGCTGCTGTTAGGAGTGATTATTAGGCAGTATGGCTTGAGTTTTCACTGCTATGCACATGATACTCAGCTGTACACGTCCTTTGTGCCTGGCCAGGATGATGCTGTCTCGGTCTTTAATAGCTGTCTAGCCGAGATCCAGGACTGGATGAATGTGAACTGGCTGCAGTTAAACCCAGAGAAAACTGAGGTGTTGGTTGTGGACCCAGGTCATTGAGAGGTGGGTGTGTTGGCGGGATTGCCTTCGGGTCTATGGCTTGGAGGTGACCAGCAAACTACCTCAGACCGGGTGCGGAACCTGGGCATTATGTTTGCTGACTGGCCTGATCCTAAAATTACAGGTGTTGGTGGTTGTCAAAACCTCTTTTTACCATCTGAATAATATCTCCTGGGCAAAGCACCTGGTTCCTCCCGATGATCTTCCAACTTTGGTCCACACCTTCATTACCTCCCGCCTTGACTACTGCAATACCCTTTACCGTGGGCTACCGGGGGGTTGATATCCGCCACGTGCAGCTGGTGCAGAATGCAACAGCCAGGCTTTTGACTGGTACCTCTAGGACCAGTCATATAATGCCTGTGCTCCGTGGACTGCAGTGGCTGCCAATACAGTGGTGGATCACCTTCAAGGTCGGTTTGCTGACCTATAAAGCCCTACACGATCAGGGACCCAGTTATCTGCAAGATCTCTTTCATCCCTACTGTCCCCCCTGCCCTCTCCGATCCACTGACAAGGGATTGCTAGAGATTCCCAGGGTCCATTTACAAACATCTGGAGCAAGGTCATTTAGTTTTATGGCCCGACCCTGTGGAATTCTCTACCTTGTCGGGTGTGAGATTGCCTGACCGTCCAAAGTTTTAAGATCGCCCTGAAAACGTATTTTTTTAGCCTGGCATTTTTGGATTTTTAAAGCTGATGCTGTATTTGTTATTTTAATTTTATACTGTTTTTTATTAATCTGTTTGATTGGTATGGTACAGTTGCCTTGGTTTTAGAAAGGCACCTTTTAACAAATAAAGAATTGACTGATTGATTGAAGTACATAACTTAGCACTTTTTCGCATTGAATCCCAGCTGCCACTACCTCCAGTTTGGTTAGGTCCCCTTGTAGTTATTTCCATCCATCCTCTTCATCCACCACTGCCCCCATTTTGATATCAGCTGTGCACAGACTAACCCTGCTCCCAACGCTGTGTGCAATATTTAAAATAAAGAGCCCAAATAGCACCGGGCCCAGCACCGAGCCCTGCGGCACACCACTCATCACTGGTCTAAGTGTCGAGAGCTCCCCCCACTACCACCCATTGCAACTGCCCCTGCAGCCAGTTCCTTATCCAGTTTGTCAGCTTTGTCCCCACCCCTGCAGCAGTTAGCTACTTCCCCCCAGCATCCCATGAGGCACTAAACTGAAGGCCTTGCTGAAGTCCAAGTGCAGGACATCTACAGCATGACCCATATTCAGCTCTCTTGTTATCCAGTCATAATATTCTATTAGATTGGTCTAACAAGACCTTCCTGAGATGAACCAGTGCTGCCGCCCATCCTGGAGGTCATTATCCTGGAGGAATAACACCAGCCTCTCCTTCAGTATCGTCTCCATAAGTTTACCCACTATGGAAGTGAGACTGACAGGCCGATAATTTCCTGGCTCATCCCTAGGGCCACACTTGTGTATGGGCACCATATGGGCCACCCTCTAGTCCTGAGGCACCCATCCTGTGTCCAGGGAGATGCAGAACAGGTCTGCCAGTGGCTCAGCCAACACCTCTGCCATCTCCCTCAGCACTCTGGGGTGGATGCCATCAGGACCTGGTGCCTTGTCCACCCTTAATACCCTTAGACCCTCTAGTACTCTACTCCCCCTCGATCATTCCATCTGTCATCTCCTCCCCTCCTACCCCCACCCTCCCAGTCCATGGTGGTAGTGGACCATCCTTCTCCTTTGTGAAAAAAGAGCAAAATTATTCATTTAGTACTTCTGCTTGTTCCTCTCCCTTTTCCACCCACTCCTCTTCCCACTTTATCTTCACTATATGGTCTCTGCACTTCATCTTTTGCCTGACACATCTAAAAAAAAAGTCCTTCTCCCCTCCTTTGATGCCCTGTGCTAACCTTAGCTCCCTGGAGGCCTTGGCTACTGTCATTCGCTTGGTCACCTCCTCAGACCAGCTCACATAAGCCTCCCTGTCCTGTTCCTTTCTTGTTCTCTTGAACTTCTGGTATGCAGCTCTCTTCACCCTCACCCCCTCCAACACTTCTCTGTTCAGCCAGCGTGGTCTCCTGGCTCTGCACTTCTTGCTCTTAGTCCTGGTGCAAGCTTCTGTAGCCTCTGTTAACCCAGTTTAAATAATTTCCCACTTTTGCTGTGCATCCATCTCTGGCCTAATACTCTGAAGTCTCCCTTGCAGTATTTCTTTCATCCTCCAGAAGTCTGCTCTCCTAAAATCCACCACCTTTGTTAGTGCGCCTCCAGACTCCCTACTTAACTTGGCAGTGAACCACTCTGTTTGGTGGTCACTACCAGCTAGTGGGTCTTCCACCCTTATTTTCCTCACTGCATCCCCATTTGACAGCACCAAGTCCAGCGTGTTACCTAGTCATGTTGGCCCACTGACAAGCTGTGTCAGGAGACCATCCTGGATCGTGTTCAGAAGCACCTGCTCCCTGGCACTGGAGGTGGCTGGGGTGTTCTAGTCTACCACGGCAGATTGAAATCCCCCACGATCACCACACTCCTCTTTCTACACACCCTCCGTATTTGCTTCACTAACTCCCTGTCCAGTTCCACTGACTGAGCTTGTGGTCTGTACACCACCCCCAGTCTCAGCTTTCTACCCTTGGAGTCCAGAAGCTGCATCCATAGTGCCTCTGTCCACCCTTCCTACCCCTCGTCCCTCGTACATCTGATCCCTTCCCTCACATAGAGTGCTACCCCAACCCCTCTCCCAACCTCCCAGTCTTTCCTGTAAGTTTTATACCCCTGGATTGCCAGATCCCAGTCATGGTACTGGGTGGCCCAAGTCTCAGTCACTGCAGCAACGTCCACACTCCCCTCCGTAAGGAGCACCTGAAGCTCTGCTGTTTTATTACCCAGGCTCCTTGTGTTTAGGGAGAACACCTTCCACCCACTCCCATCTGTCCTCCCCCCTCCTTGGTTCCTTAGTCTGCCCCCCTCCTCTCAGTGGTCCCCTATTTACCCTTAATGTTATTAAGGAGGGACAGCGTGTTTTGCACTCCAACCTGGTGACCCTGCATGCTAACTGCGCACTTGCCTCCCCCTACCTAGTTTAAATACCCTGTTGAAACAATATAATCCTCTAATTTGCTCTTTAACACCCCTTTACCTGCCCCATTCAGGTGTTAACTGTTCCTTGCATATAGTTCTCTGTTAGTTCATGTATCTCCCCAACCTCTTACCAACCCATACCCTTGTGTTTTACACCAGTCTCTCAGCCAGAAGTTGAACTCTGCTATCCTTTTCTTTCTTGCCGTGCTCGCCCTTGGGACTGGTAGCACCTTCGAGAATGCCACAGACCTCCCTCTTTCCGAGCATGGCTTCCCCAGTTCCTCAAACCTCTTCTCTACCAACTCCACCGTGCAGCCCCCCAGGTAATTTGTGCCCACATGTATCACCATGTGAGGTTCCTGCCGTCCTCACCTAACACACTTTCTCAGAGCCTGCTCTGCCCTGTCTGCTGTCAGGCCTGGTACAGGTTCCACTCAAATCCAACTGCATTTTTCACCCACCACCTGATCCCTTTTGGGATAGAATCTTCTATCAGTATAACTCCCCCCACACTCTCCTTCTGGCTGCACCCCCACCCTTCTCATGGCCTTTGTTCCTTCTCTGTCCCTTAATTTCTGGAGCTGTTCTCCTTACTCCTTCTCCTTCCCTCTTGTCCTGCTTCCTGTCCACACTTGCGTTCTCTCTCCTAAGCATCCATTTTCCCCCTGTGGTCCGCCCCATCCCCCTATGCACCATGTCCCCTTTCTCCTGGGCGCTCCCTGATGCTGGGAAGTCTTTCATCACCAGGTGCAGGGCACTTCCTTTTTCCTCTGTGTTTTCACCCAACCCCTCAGGAGCCCTGTGGTTGGGGACTGCAAGTGTGCATGTCACTAAATGACATCATACGCAGCCAGCATGACTCTTCCCAACCCCGGTCATGCTGAGCCCTACCATCCGCTGCATTCAGGGGGATGTGATGGCAGTGGATGAGACCCTCCCTCTCTGGGGAAGGACGGCATCTTCTGGGATGCTCAATCCTTCCCCCTGGTGGCCACCAATGACTTAGACTCATTCCTGAACCCGGGTTGCCGCATCATGAATGGTAGTACTACCACTGTGCCAATAGGATGGCAAAAATTTAGTTTCTTATATAGGAATAGGGACTTGTTGACAAAAGACACTACGATTATAGGTGTTAAGTAAGTCTCACTCCCAACTCTTGAATATGTATTCCATTTGCTGCTTACCAACTCATTACCTCCAATAGCTTCTTCAGAAGTCCGAACTATCCATTGTTTACCTGACACAAAATGGCTGCCCAGGGTATAATGAGTTAATGCAATCAAACACTGGTTGTCAAAATAGGAAATCACCTGCAATAACATATGCCAATTTGCTTCAGGATTGCCCCACAGAACTCACATTCTGTGCTACTGATCTGAATGGCCTGCAATGGTAGCAAAGGTCAAAAAATTAGATTATTATTTTAACCAAAAAGGTTAAAACATATCAGAATATTAGATAGACATTAAACGGAAAACAGAAGGACGCCTAGAGGTGTTTCCTAAAGTGAAAGTGTTTCCTATCGCCTTTAAGAACAAATCCTATCCCTGAAAGAGGGGCACTTTATTTTAGAATGCACACTATGCCTTGCACTGTGGATAGACAGAAAGAATTCCAAAGAAATGATAATGATGTCACACTATAGTCATTGCAGTAATGCTATAAAAGTGTATGAAAACTTACCTTCAATGGCAGCTGAATCAGCTATAGCACTGAAGAAAATGGTAGCAGCAAAGACCAAGCAGCTAAGAACTATAAGCACTGCGTGCACTACACTGCGTACAGACATTCTGCTGTGCACTTCTCAAGGTGGTACCACTTTTAACAAACCTTTAAAAAGGTAAAAGAATAGATGTCTTTGTTAACAAATTCTCGGGCAAGTAGTTTTTCATTAACAAGTTGATTTCCAAGTTAATATGTATGCTATTGGGATCTCCCTGGTGAAACATAATTCATTCTTATCTGAAGGGACCTTGCCCTCCCTGTTTTATTATCTTTTATTAAAGGAGCTGGGCAATGCAATCATGTTATACCAGATGCAGCAGAGATTTGAAACACATATACACAAAAAAATGCAAAATTGTCTTTTGACTCAGAAATGTAATAGTAAATTACATTTTCTTTCTTTCTTTCTTTCTTTCTTTCTTTCTTTCTTTCTTTCTTTCTTTCTTTCTTTCTTTCTTTCTTTCTTTCCTGAGTCCCGGTAATAAAATGCCTGCACAGTATTTTATCTTACTTTTTTGTTCCCTAAAAATGTCAGTACACTCTGTATGTGCACTAAATGCTGTACATATGGAGTGTACTGACATTTTTAGAGGAAACATGCTACATCCTTGTACTAAAACAAGCATTTGTCAATGCCGAATGTTTGCTTGCTGGCATTGGCAATGGTAGTGTAGAAGTTACAGAGCTGCATAATAGGAATGGCTGCAAATTATTGAACTGAAGCCAACCCCACCACCACCCTGCAGAGAGTGACTGGCATTGGGGTGTGCCTTTGGGTCGTCAGGCATAACGACCACGCCATTTCACCATACCCTACCCTGCAGACACTGACAAGTGTCATGGTGTGCCTTGGGGTCTTTGGCCCTTATGCGCACCCCATTCCATCAGGAAATACATGAGATGGGTGAGGTATAGGAGAATGGAGTGAAGTTTGGGACCGAAGAGTCCGAGGCACACCTTGATGCCTCTCACTGGCTGCAGGGTGTGAGTGGAGGTGGAATGGTATGAGCATGACAGGCAAGAATCCCAAGTCACTTCCCTGGTGCCTGTCATTCTCTACAGGGTGGGGCGTTATGGTCGGAAACCCTAACGCTTCAGGCATTCGTTGGTATTTTCAGTCCAAATTTTCAACATGGTTTTTTTGTGACCCCCACCTCATGAACAGTGGCAATATCAGTTTGTTAGCCGAAAACTGCTTTTGCACAGCGACTACGGCATTTGGCACCACAGGTGCAAAAACACATTCCGAACAGGATGTGAAAAATGACAGCGGTACTGTTCATGGGGAGGTGTAAAAATGGCAATGTTGAAAATCTGCTGTGAAAATATTAAAAAAACTGGTGAAGTCACGAGCGTGTGTAGAAACTGCGCAACGCACACCCGTAATGTAACTAGTTTGGGGATTTTTTTTACAGCAGATTGTTAACACAGGCATTTTGGGACCTCCGATCATGAACAGTGTCAGTGTGATTTTATCTGTCCTGAACAATGATTTCCCATAGCGACCACGCATTTCTGCGCCGAAAGTGTGAAAACACATTTTGTCCATGTTGTGGAAAATGACAGCTGTACTGTTCATAAGGAGGTGTGGAAAAATGCCACTGGTGAAAATCTGGACTGAAAATATTACAAATTCATGAACTTACGAGGGTGCATGGAAACTGCGCAATGCTCACTTGTAACACAGTCATTTTATGAAGTTTTGTCACCAAATTTTCAACATAGCCATTTTAAGACCTCTGCTCATGACCAGTGTCACTGTGATTTTCTTAATCTGTCCCAAACATTGTTTTCACCCACCGACTGTACCATTGTGCGCTACAGGTGCGGAAAAACATTTTGGGCGAGATGTGAAAAATGGTAGCTGTACTGCTCATAAGGAAGTGCAGTAAAATGGCACTGTTGAAAATCTGGTGTGAAAATATTGAAAATTCGCGAACTTATGAGCATGTGTAAGAACTGCGCAACGAGTGCTCCTAAAACAGTCATTTTTGGGAATTTTTTCACCAAATTTTCAACATAGCCACTTTAACATGTTTGCTCATGAACAGTGTCACTGTGATTTTCTTAATGTGTCCCGTACATTGATTTCGCACACCGACTGCGCTATTGTGCGCTACATGGGCGGAAACACTTTTTGGGCAAGATGTGAAAAATGACAGCTGTACTGCTCATAAGGAGGTATGGTAAAATGGCAATGTTAAAAATCTGGAATGAAAATATTGAAAATTTGCGAACTTACGAGCGTGCGTAGGAACTGCACAATGCACGCTCGTAAAACAGTCATTTTTAGGAATTTTTCACCAAATTTTCAAAATAGGCTTTTTGTGAGCCCACCTTATGAACATTGGCAGTGTCATTTCGTTAATCGGTCCCAAAAGGTGATTTCGCGCAGTGACTGCGAAATCACCCTTCGGGCCAGATTAACGCTATGACAGTGACAGCATTCATGAGAAGGGGTCCCAAAAACCCCATGTTGAAAATTTGGTGCAAAAATTTCCAAAAATGCCTGAGATATGCAGCAAAGTTGAAAAAACCCTATCTATTACATTATACAGCTTACCGGCATTTCCTCAGTTCGCGGTTGGCTTTGAAGAGTGCAGACGTGTTCTCGGTCCACCGAAGATCGTTGCGCCGGACTCTGGAGGTAAGTATGGAGTGGGGGGTGTGGGGAGGCAGGGTGCGCAGTGGGTGGGCGCAGGTGGGCTGGGAGAACACCGAGGGAAAGTTTTCCTTTTTACAGGTTTTTTTTTTTCTTAAGGAAGACGACGCGGGACGTTTGCCACGCTGGGATGGGCTCCCAGCATAGCAGCTAGAAGGCTGTTTGGGGAGGCTGGAGCTGACGGGGGATTGGGCACCCCCGTCGGCCATACGGACTTGTGCCACACTGGGGTGGGCTCCCAGCATGGCACCTGGAAAGCTTTTTTTGGGGGGACAGTGTGGCCCTGATGGGGCATTGGGCACCCCCATCAGCTATACAGTATGTGCGTGGGGGGGAGAGCGTGAGCACGCAATATGCGTGCGTGCGTGTTGGGGGGAGCTCTGCTCACTGAAGTGGAGCTCTCCCTTTCAACTGTATGCCACTGCATTTTCAACTGCTGTCATAGACAGCTGGAGCAGTGATTGGAGCACTGCGACCGCGCCTGCAAACACACTGACTGAATTGGAAGAAGCTGACACACCTCTGGAAAACTTGGATGATGGGACTATGTTTCTTGCACTTGTGTGCAAGCAAACATAAAAAGTACTGATGCTACATTGTATAGTAACAACACATACTTTGTGTACTTGGACTAGAATACCATTTCTAGCAATTATATTAATTCAAGAGCATGCTGCAACACTGTGTGTGTGTGTGTGTGTGTGTGTGTGACGCACACATACATTCATACTGTTTTAGGTTTTAGTTGCATTTCCATCTAAGGTATATAGTGAAAATCAAACGTAAAAGATCATTGTGAGATTGCTTTCTACAGATAAAAAGCATTTTCACGGTTCTTATCTCAAGTATTTATATGGAATGCCTTGGTAAGAATTTCAACCCTTCTCTGGTGTCCAAACTAAGCTGTATATGACGTGATGTGTCTCTGTCAATGCAGGATTACATATGAACATACGAAAGCTCCAGCAGGAAAAGGCCCAAAGGTCTATCAAGTCTGTCCAAGTGTGCAGCTCACAGTATCCCCTCTCTGCAGCTGGCCCCCTCCCTTTCTCAGCTCATCATCCCCATCCTTATTCCTGCCTTTGTTCTTATCTGTATGTACCCTCCCTTTAATTCTATCCCACCCTCTTTTAAAACTGGCCACTGTCCTCAACATAATCAAGTCTTCTGGTAGTTTGTTCCAACCTTCCACCACCCTTTCTGTAAAATAATGCCTCCTCATTTCCCTGCTGAATCTCCCCCTTCTAACTTCAGACTGTGTCCTCTCGTAACCCACCCTCCCTTTAAGCAGAATAATCCCCCTGACTTAGCCCTGTTTATGCCTTTTAAGTATCTGAAGGTCTCTATCATGTCCCCCCTCTCCCTTCTATCCTCCAGGGAATACATGTTGAACTTCCTCAATCTCTCCTCATAGGGTAGATCTCTCAGCCCCTGGATCATCTTAGTCACACTACTAATGTCCTTTTTTAGGTATGTGCACAGAATTGTACACTTTATTCCAAGTGTGGTCTTATCAGTGATATGTACAGCGGTAGGATGACCTCTTCCTTCTTGGAGGTGATTCTCCTGGCTATGCACCCCAGCATTTGATTGGCCCTAGCCACTGCCCTCCAGCACTGTGCCGATACCTTCATATCCTCTGTGACTATTACCCCTAGGTCTTGCTCATTCTCAGAAATGGACACTTGCACACCCCCCAGCCAGTAGATGGTCTTAGGGTTTCTGGTTCCAAGGTGCATGACCTTGCACTTCTTAGCATTAAACCCTAACTGCCAGTCCCCGGACCATTGCTCGAGCTTTGCCACATCTTCCCTGAGTTCTTGCCTCCCTTCCTCACTGTCCACTGTCGCACATATCTTAGTGTCAACAGTGAACAGGCAGATTTTCCTTTTTTTTTTTTTTTAACTTTATTTATCTCCAATCCCTGGAGAACTCCTTCCAGCAACCTCAGGAGCTCTCAGCCTCTACCTCCCTCCGTGACCACTCCTCTCCCCTCGTGTCACCAAGCACCACCTGCGGGTCTGAACCCTCTGGAGGTAGGGCCGCCCTATTCACCCAGGGGTGCTCTATCTTATAGGGCAAAGTGCCCAGCACATGAGTCTGGCAGTGGAAAGGAGATGGCCCAGAGTTGGGAGTGTGGGCTGTGGAAGGTTGAGGCATCTTCATCTATCCCCAGGATTGGGGTTTTCTCTCTTTTTTTGTGCCCCCCCTCTCCTGTGGAGCCCAGTCAGGGAGGCAACATAGTGGCATAGCTTCACCCACCCATGGCATACACCGCGCTTACTCAGTCAGTGATCCTCCAGCCACCGCCAGAGGTCGCTCCATGAGCGAGCGCATCCCACACCCTCCCCCGGGAAGAGAGAGCAGTCCTTCGGATGCTCGATCTCTCCCCCCCAGCAACCCCCTGATCATTCCTGAACCCAAGTTGCCAGCGTGGCGCGAGGTGTGGCGTCCAGTGCCTCAACCCTCAGCGCCACCGGGCTGGCTTGATTTTACTGTTGATCCCATCAGCTATGTCCCTGATAAAGATGTTAAATAAAATGAGGCCTATCACCGAGCCCTGTGGAACCCCACTGGTCACAGGCTTTGGTTTGGAGCTTCCCCACTATCAATTACCCTCTGCTGTCTGTTCTGCAGCCAACTAGTAACCCACCTCACTAGCTTCTCCCCGACCCTCAGACTCCTTAGCTTGCCCAGTAACCTCCTGTGGGGACCCATGCAATCTGAATAACTATAGGCATATCTCCATCTTGCCTATCCTCTCTAAAGTTTTAAAAAAACTGATCTACAACCAACTAAAAACTCACATTGAAACTTTCTCACTCCGTAACCCAGCACAATCCGGTTTCCGGGCAAATCACAGCACAATCACTGCTCTGGCTAAAGTAACTAATGACTGGATCTCTGCTGTGGATGCTAAGAAGATTACTGGAGCAGTCTTCTTAGATCTCAGTAAAGCAATTTATACTGTTGCTCACAACCTCTTAGTCACTTGCCTCTCTAACTTAGGTGCCACTTCCTCCACCACCCAGTGGTTCTCCAGTTACCTAACAGGGAGAACCCAGAAAGTCAAAGCTGATGGTCTATTCTCTGCCTCTCTGCCGACTGTCAGAGGAGTCCCCCAAGGCTCCATTCTAGGCCCTATCTTGTTCTCGCTGTATATTAATGACCTTGAGTCCAACATAACGAGTTCCAATCTGCACTTCTTTGTGGAAGACATTGTACTGTATACATCTGGCTCAACATTATCTGAAGTTAGGGGAGTGCTTCAAGTTTACTTTGCCCAGCTCAAAAATAATCTAGTAAAGACCAAGCTGCTCCTTAGTGCTAAGAAAACCAAAGCAATGATTTTCTCTCGTAGTACTTCCTCTGGTTCCTCACCCACCCTGCCGAAAGTCTTTATTGTTACTTCCCTAAGTGAATCTTTGGAAGTCGTTTCCCAATTTAAATGTCTGGGTATCTGGATAGTCAATAAGCTCTCTTTTAATGACCACATTGAGGACTTATCCAGGAGGCTCAAAGCCAGGCTAGGATTCTTTTATAGAAATAGGTCTCTCTTACCCCTCGAGATTCGGAACAGGCTCGTTCAGTCTACATTCCTTCCCTTACTTGACTACGGTGATATAATTTACACTCTCACTACTCATGCAAACCTAAGCAAACTGGACATCCTCTATCACCACACGCTACTGCTCATTATCAACCCCCCTTACTGCTCTCACCATTGTGATCTGTACACAGCCGTTGGCTGGACATCCCTCACCACCAAACGTCTACTCCATGTTGGTCTCTGGACCCTCAAGTTGCTTCCGCATAAACTACCAAGTTACCGTTCATCTCTAATTTGCATTTCATACAGTTCTTACTCTCTTAGAAAATCTGACTTCATTCTGTTGGACGTACCCAGGACTCGTACCTTATTTGGTAAATGAGCTATCGCGCATGCTCTTCCTACTATTTGGAACCAACTCCAATCCATACTAAAATTTACTAGCATTGTTTCAGTTAACCTCTACAAAGTGCTAAGTGCATCTAAAATAAAAGATATTTGAAACTGTTACTAGGCCCCTCCCCAACCTTATGTGTGCCTTATATACTTTTATATAAGCCCCTCCCCACCATTAGACATACCTCGTTCTTATTGTCCACATTAGCACTAATATCATTGCTGTAATCTTGTAGTTTATAATTTGCACTCCGTGACTAATATTACAAGAGTTTTCACACCTTCTCCTCTACCTTTTCCTACTTTTGGCTTCCTACTTATATATTACTCCCTCTACTTATGCCAACCATCCCCCTCTCCCTCAACCCGTCCTACCTTATTTATTTATCCTATCTCTCCTGTTGTTGTTCAATATACTAAGAGTATTAATTGTAAATTCAATGTTAAGTTTATATACCCTACCTTGTACAGATTGCACTGTTTGCACACTACGAACCAAATGTTCCTTCACTGGTCATTGTTTTCCGATGCTATATCCTATCATGTAATTTTATTTTATTTTATTTATTTAGGGATTCGTATCATACCTTTGAGCTCAGAGCTCTTTTACAAAAGTTCCATGTCAAACAGTGACAATGACAGCAATAGCAAACAGTTTATATACAATACTTGAATAGTAGGTAGCTAGTATACAATAAGGTTACAATGTCATTCATAGTACCAGTGGTGATAGTACAATGTCAAGAGCATACAACTAGGGTAAAGGACAGTGTTTATATGTAGCAAAGGAGATAAAGAGGTGTGACACCTAGTGTGAGAGTCCGAGGAGGAGTGAAGGTGAGGGGAGGGAGACTGGGTGGGGAGAGTGGGCAGCCAAAGAGGTGGCTTTGTCTAGGAGGTTGGGAGGTAGTGGTAGTAGGTTGGTTATAAGGTTGATCCAGTGGGGGAAAAGGCACAGGGGGAGAGGAAGACGGATAGGGCAAGGGGGAAGAGTGGGGGTAAAAGGAAGGGGAAAGAGAGTGTGGGTGAGTGAGTATTATGGGTGTTAGAGTCCTAGTGGCAGTCACAAACTGTCCTAGTAAGAAGGTGTTGTCTTAGGCCATTTTTGAATTGCGAGATGCATTGGGAGTTTAGAATGTGCACTGGGATTTCATTGAGCCACTGGGGGGCCCTATAGCTGAAAGCACACTCCCTAATCTATGTTTGCATTTTGTACATTCGTAATCAGTGTTGCTCTAGTAAGCGTTGTATTATTATGTAATGTCTCTTGTCTATGTACATGTCTTAGTACCTCCTTGTGAATGAGCTTGCTCAATGGAGTTTTCCTGCAATAAACTTGAACTAGTCAAAGGCCTTACTGAAGTCCAGGTACAGGACATCTACAGCATGGTCCCCATCAACCGCCCTTGTGACCCAATCAAAAAAGTCAATTAGGGTTGTCTGACAGGCTCTACCTTAGACAAACCCTGCTGCCTTTCATTCTGGAGACCATTTTCCTCCAGAAAGATTATTAATTTCTCCTTGAAAATAGTTCCCATTAATTTCCCCAAAATGGATGTCAAGCTTACCGGTTTATAGTTATCCGGCTGATCCATAGGACCACTTTTGTGAAGTGGCGCCATGTGGGCCATCCTCCAGTCCATGGGCATGCGTCCCGTCTCCAGTGATGTGTTAAACAGGTCTGACAGTGGGCTTACCAATACCTCTGCCAACTCCTTTAGGACTCTTGGATGTACTCTGTCCGGTTCTGGGGCTTCATCCACCCTCAGGGCTTTCAGGATTCTGATCAGGAGGCAACTGCATGGTACTATATTCTACTCTGTGGATATCTGCACAGTATCAGTGGCTCAGTAGGTAGCATGTTCACCTCAGAAGGTCATGGGTTCTAGCCCCACACCAGTTATTTGGGGTAATACCCATAACTGACACTGTAATGCAATATGAGTGGGGTACTGCACTGTCTAGGTGACATCCCTTAGATAAGATGTTGAACTGAGGCCCCTTCTGCCCATCTCTGGTCACTGTCTAAGTGAACGTAAAAGATCATGTGCCACTTATCAAAGAAGAGAGGGGGAATTTATTTTTAATTAAAAATAAACTGATATAAGGAACTTATTCAATGTATGAATTACACATCAAAACATCAATTACAAAGTACAAAAACAGATTTTATAAAGAAAAATAAAGAACAAAACAAATCATATATGAAAATAAAAAAATATAGTAAATTTCAGAAAAAATAAAGCAAAAGTAGTATGAATACATGTATCTATATCTATACTGTATCTATATCTATATCTATATGAAACAAAGCACCATATCAATAGTATCAAAAGGATAAGTGCACACAAGAGTCTTTATAACATATAGTTATAATATCATTTCATGTGCAACTATAGTCTTAAACTACATGCATGCAGGACCATCTAAGGTTTGCATTTAGATTCAGAAGTACCCACACAATGTAAAGATATGTTGGTTGAAATGGGTGGTATTTGTGTAATAAATTGCTAACTAAAAGTGAATGCACTGCAACCCAAGGTACAAACGCAGATGTGTCAGTTGTACAGTATGCTTGGACGTGAGGACAGGTACACATGATGGATGCTTTATGCTGATTTGGGGATTTATTGACTTTTTAACATCAAAAATAGATACAACTGTAAACTGGACACTTTTACTTTATTGGGGAACCTGAAAGTAGAATAATATGTATACTGCCCGAATGTGACACCTGTGACTCATGTGTGAAGCATGTGCAATCAGAATATTACCTTTTCAAATTTGGGCAAGTAATATACGTTCATGAATGAAATATAGAATAAAGTATGGGTCGAGGTGTGTAACAAGAAGTTTACACCCCCCCGAGGGGTTAGATGCTACACAAACCCCGAAAGCAAAGCTCGAGGGGTTTATTAAAAGCATCTAACTCCCAGGGTACGCATAAACTTCGCGTTTACACACACTGACCCATGTTTTATTTTATATAATTGCTGGGTTTGCCTTTTTCACCTCAGCAATTATATAAAATGCATGCAGGTTGCTGCGCGGCCCACCCAGTTCGATTGGAGTATCTGGCCTGTGACTCGCGGTGCTGCTTAGAATTTACTTTTTTTCTTTGGGGGTGAGCAATAGAAACAGCTTCTGTTTCCAGTTGAAGATTCTGTTTAAAAATTGAACTTACCGCCGAGTCTGATTCTGAGTGGTGGTTTACTTTTCCAGGTGAAAGCGTGCGGCGAGAGCTCTGAAGGGAAAAGATGCAGTGGGGCATGCCCAGAGCGAAGGAAACTGTGCACATGTTTGCCGTTATAAATGCTCCTTTATAACGGCAAATTACACCACAGTTTCCCTATGGGAAAAAAGGCTAAGCCAGTAGTTATTAACACATTATGTAAATAACATGCTACAGGAGCTAAAGCCCTTTAAACTGTTTATTATAGCAGTAGTCACCTATGGCCAGTAAAACAACTTGACATTTCCATTTTTTCTCATAGCTGAGGGTCTTAATCCCCAGACCCTCAAGTATAGAGGGCTCTGCTCCCATAGACCCCTGCTGGAGCCTTGCCCCCTGACTCCTGGGTCCCATCAAACATTTTACAAACCTAGCTGCAATGCTGGTTATTATGCAATGGAATCTGGTTATTACAGCATGGGTGTCAGCCAGTCAAACTGAAAGTGAAAGCCATCTCATGCTCACACAAGAAAATACCACAGAAAGGACACCAGCCTGTTTTTTTTTTTTTTACCTTTTTTTTTCCTTTTAACCATACAGCACTAAACTGACCAGCAAGTACATAAAGTAAAGTATGAGGTGTTACACTATGAGTTTTTCCTACACATGCTCGGTGTGTAATATCATCATAAATCACTCATGCTTAGCCCTTGTGGTTTATGTGGTATTACACAGCTCAGGTATATAACAAAAATAATGTACAACACCCCATCCATTATTCTATATATATTGTACAGTAGGGTAATTGGACTTTGTAACGCAGCACTGTGCTACGGTATTGCTGCACTATCAGTGCCAACACAAGAAACCAACTACCAGCAGAGGCATAGACACACACACACACACACCAACAACAAGAGGTTTCCTCCTTGGACATTGAGGACTGATCAAACCTTCCCTACCCTACCCTGATGCCTCTGTATATAGGTGATGCAGATCGGGGTGTCAGAAAGCACATGCCCTATATATAAATCACACCATGAAACCATATTACACTTAAAAAACTGCTGATAGGAAGAGAACCAATGACAGAACCACAAACATAACTGAGAACCAGTCACAGATTATGCAGTTGCTGACCCACTAGAGATCATCAGCATCTCAGACTCATAAACGTGTCCTGTACATACCACAGACATGCCAAACAATCACTGAACATCATTTTTTTTAACTGTTCATATTGCCTGTTATCAGAGTTTGAACCCATCCCGGAGGCATCAGACTGCACCCACAACAGGTCATCAACGTCTCACATAGGTATATTCTGTTTGATTACATTTCTTATTAGATCCAAATACGCCCAGTTGTGTTCTGGACGAGTTAATTTGTAATCCATTCCATGTAGACATATGAACATATGAAATTGCCAGCAGATACAGGCCTCACGGTCTATCAAGTTTGTTCGATTGTGCAGCTAGCCCTTCATCTTGCAGCTGCCCCTCCCACTCCTCCCCTCTTCATATTTAACCCCCCCCCTCGCTCTGTCCCATCCCCTCTTAAAGCCATCTACTGTGCTACAGGCTACTACCTCCTCAGGCAGAGTATTCCACTTGGCTACCACCCTCTCTATGAAATACTATCTCCTGACTTCCCTCCTGAATCTTCCTCCCTCCAATCTCTGGTGCCCTCTCATGACCCTCCCCCTTCCGTTCTGGAAAATCCCTTCTGTACTAGTCTTGTTTACCCCCTTTAGATATTTAAAAGTTTTGATCATGTCTCCCCCATCTCTCCTCTCCACCAGGGAATACATGTTCAGGTCGCCCAGCCTCTCCTTGTAGGAGTATCCCTCTAATCCCTGGATCATCTTCGTCACCCTATGCTGCACCCCCTCCAGCAGTCTGATATCTTTCTTCAGGAATGGGATCCAGAACTGCATACAGTATTCAAGGTGCAGCCTGACCAGCGACCTGTAGAGGGGCAGGATCACCTCCCTATTTCTAGAGGAGATTCCCTTCGTTATGCACCCCAGCATTCTGTTGGCTTTTCCTGCCACCTTCCTGCACTGAGCTGAGTTGTTCATACTCCCCGTTATTAGCACCCCTAGATCCTTCTCCTCCTTGGTGCATTCCAGTTGTACCCCTCCAGCTGATAGCTCCTCCCCTGGTTCTTAGCCCCGAAGTGCAATACCTTGCACTTTTTGGTGTTAAACCCCAACTGCCATGCCTCCAACCACTCCTGTAGTTTGGTCAGGTCCTCCTGCAGCCCCTTCCACCCTTCAATGTCATCCAATACCGCTCCCATCTTTGTGTTGTCTGCAAAGAGACTGATCTTGCTCTGGACCCCATGGGAGATATCAGCAATGAAAATCTTGAACCACAGTGGTCCCAACACTGATCCTTGTGGCACCCCGCTCATCACATCCTTCAGTGTTGAGAGTTCCCCACCACCCTTTACTGTCTGCCATTCAGCCAATTGGTGATCTAGTTTACCATCTTTGTTTCCACCCCTATATATTCCAGCTCCCACCCCCCAGCCTCCCATTTGGCACGGAATCAAAGGCCTTGCTGAAATCCAAATACAGGACATCCACCCCATGGCCTTTGTCCAGTTCCCTTGTCACCCAGTTGTAGTACTCAATCAGGTTTGTCTGGCAGGATCTTCCCGAGACAAACCCATGCTGCTGACCGTCCTGGAGACCATTGTTCTCCAGAAAGGTCACCAGCTTCTGTTTTAGGATCATCTCTATCAGTTTACCCACAATTGATGTGAGGCTCACTGGTCGGTATTTGCCTGGTTCATCCTTGGGTCCACCCTTGTGAATGGGTACCACATGGGCCGTCCTCCAATCCAATGGCATGTAGCCTGTGTCCAAGAAGGTATTGAACAGGTCAGCCAATGGTCCTGCCAGGATCTCAACTAGTTCCTTAAGTACCCTAGGGTAAATGCCATCTGGACCTGGTGTCTTATCCCCCCTCAGTGCCCTTAATCCTTTCAGCACCCTATCTTCTGTGATCCCTGTATCAGTCTCCTCCTCCCCCTCACCCACCCCTCCTCTCCCAGGTGGTGCCTGCCCCCTTTTTCCTTCATAAACACTGAGCAGAAGTAATCATTTAGTGCCTCTGCCTGGTCCTCCCCCTTCTTCACCCAGCCCCCGTCCTTCTTTATGCTCACTATCTGATCTTTGTTTTTTCGCCTTTCCCTCATGTATCTGAAGAAGTCCTTTTCTCCGTTCTTAATGCCCTGCACCAATCTCAGCTCCCTAGACGCCTTGGCTGCTCTGATCAGCCTGGTAACTTCCCTGGACTTCTTGATATACATCTCCCTGTTGTCCTCCCCTCCCGATTTCTTGAGTCCCCGAAATGCCTTTTTCTTGGTTCTCACCTCCTCCATGACCTCCTGCGTCAGCCAGCTGTTGTTTTTTTTTGCCCTCCCTTTCTTACACCTTGTTCTTGTACATGTCCCAATAGCCTCCACCAGCCATTTCTTAATAATATCCCATTTTTGGCTAGCATCCATGCATGGTCTGATACCTGCCAGATGCCTGCCCACAATAACGTCCATCCTTTTAAAGTCCACCCCCTTGAGTTCAATCACCCTGGTACTTGTACCTCCTGATTCCCTGCCCATAGACAAAGAAGAAGATTTATCCAGTTGCTTCTGTAGGCCTAATAGAGATGTGAATAATAACACCATGTCATTGGCATGAGCAAGCAAATGTATTGAGGTGTCCTTGATCTTAGATCTGTGAAACTTAGTGTTGCTAACTGAAATTAAACCTTGTTCAGATACAAGGTAAATAAGGAGGGTGCCAATATACAATCCTGTCATACACCTCTACTAGTAATAATTTTATTTGTTAGCACTCTCTTTGTGCTATATTGTACTTTAGGACCCATATCTATGTAATATAAATGTTACCAAAGAATTTTGTGACTTAAGCTGTCAAAGGCAGCAGTAAGATCATCAGAACAACTATTAGTCTTAACATATTTGTGAATTAAGTGATTAAGCTCAATACAATTTTGGACAGTGGAATGTGTCTTTCTAAAGCCATTCTATCTCTTACCCAGTAAGTCCTTCTCCTCAATCCACTCTTCTATTCTATTTAACAGAATTGTACAAAAACATTTCTGGGTTGCATCAATGAGGCCAATAAGCCTATACATGGCTGTATTACTGGGATCTCCCTTCTTAAATATTGGAAACATAATATTTATTTATTTATTTATTTAAATGTTTCACCAGGAGTGCACATTGAACAACAAGTTGCTCGTTTCACGGTGCGACCTGGGGTGAGGGGTTACATAGGGTTGTGAAGGAAGATCAGTTACAATAGTATGTGGGTTGAATATTCCCTGTTCTAGAGTCTGGAATGGTTTTATGTTGAATTATCAAACAAAAATACAATTTTGACTAACACCAGTGGAAATTAAAGGTATGAGGGTCAGCAACTATTAACTCAGGTCTAGGGGCCTTATTTAATTTAATGTCTGTAACTGTAGACCTGACTTCTGAGTCAGAAAGGCTGAGGAGAATTTGGTCCTTCAAAGGAGCATATTCCAAGTTCCTATTTAGTAATCACATCTCTTCTGGCTTTCTTAACCTGACTGAAGTATAACATTCTTTAAAAAGGATTCCCAATCAACAGGTTGCTTGTTAGCATTCTATGCAGTAAAAATTATATCCTTGTGCTGTGAATTTCCAAAATGTGATTATTTTTCCAAAAGCCTTAGTTTTCCCACAAAAAATGTGATGTCTGTTTTTCTCTTCCTCTAGAATCATTCTATAGTTTTTCCTCTCCTAAAGCAATGTTTTGTTGTTGAGTACAGTTTTATATTCTTTAGCTTATTGTACATATTTATTCAGTTTCTTTCCTGCCCTACAAGTCTTATTAAACTAAGTCAGGAGCTGTCTCTACTTTATCTGCTACATACAAGGCTGATGAAACTACTTTATTTAGTCTTTCAAAGCCTTTTATAATTCCAGTCAGTGAAGTTTCCTGTAATAATTGAGCTTTCAAATGTTCTAAATGGTCAGAATGTAAAATGAGAGAGAGATTTCTTCTAAATTCTGGCCAGCCCACAATATTCTTCTTTTATTTATTCACACTACATTATCTGTAAATACTGAATCGAGAGTCTGGGAAAACAAATTATGATCAAGAGTTGTAATAAATGGGAGATGTGCTGATTGTGCTCTCATGTCCACTTTCAGATCCCTTACATTACTTAATACATTTAAGTTTACCCCTGTCAAATCAAAGTCATGTACATACCATGAACAATACAATCACTGAACATCATTTTTTTTAATTTTCGTATCACCTGTTATCAGAGTTTGAACCTGGAGGCATCAGAGGCATTAGTGTCAAGGCACAGGAGGTGGTGGAGGGGGTGTTGTGGCGCCACAGCTACTTCTGCTGTTCCTGGTGGAGCAAGCTTGGACCGAGAGCTGATGCTTCTGCTGCTACTACCACCACCGCTGTCACGGCCTAGGGACCCCTTTGCTGACTGGCTCACACCCTTGCCGACCGACACTCTGAGCATGACCGTCCCATTCCTCACTCTCTCTTACAGACTGTGAAGATGCCAACCATGCCTCACACAACCTTGCTCTGGTTGCTGTGTGAGCTCTCGGCCCTCTGACCACTCTTGCCTCGCTTGTTATTCTGTCTTCACTTCAGTCCTCACTGCCACAGAATTGGATCACCTGCTCTCTTTGCATGCAGTGCAGGTGCTCACTACAAAAAGTCACCAATAGGTGTGTGTGGGGGGATGCAAGCTTTCCAGCACTTCTGCCCTCTCTCCGGCGGGGTGGGGGTTGGGGTGGTGCAGCATGTCACAAAACAAACACCTATTATCTGCTGCCATAACCATTTATATGCCAAAAACATGGAGGTGATAAGTAATATTATTGGTGGGTCTGGGCCTGCTTTGGAGAAGATTGCTGGGGCCTGGGTCCCACAGGCCCATATAACCCAATGCCTATGATAACTGGCGTATTTAAAAGTTGCATCAGTCCAGTCAATAAATGGGCTCACCAGTAATTATAGCTAAATTATCCATGCAGACAGTCTTGTGTTTGAAATCCCCCACTTTAGCAAATTCAAATCATTTTACAGCTTTCTATAACTGTTTTCTATTTTTGACTCCTTTGTTAAATTGATTTGAAGTACACACCTGTGATGACTCAGTTTTTTTCTTATTTCTTTTTTACTCATTTTTCAAGTTGTAATAACATGAACAATACATCACAACAACATAGAGCATATAAGGAAACACATTAATTAAATTACATAATTTAGGCTGCAGTTAGTGCCAACATACTTAACATCATTTGGACATTATCTGAACCATAGACAGCTTATCTTATGTTAAAGTGCTCAGAGTATGTGTAACATACATCTTGTATCTCTAGTCATTTCATTTCATTGGATAAAAGATGGACTCTTTGTGGAAATAAATAACACCGATCTATGCCACTGCAGCTCAAATTTAGGGTAAACATTATTGAGCTGTGCAGTGTGTTTCTCTAAATAGTATATCTATATCACATAGTCTCTCCATGTTCCTACTGTGGGGACTGCAGGTGTATGCCGTAGCTTTGTGATAACATTTTTGCCACAACAATGGGGATATTAAATAATCTACGAAGATCTGGATTCCAAAAATCTTCTGGGGCATCAAAGAAAAACAGTGAATAAGCACTAAGGTGAAGCCCCCAGGTTGTGCTAAATCTTTTTGTAAAGCCATAAAAAAGGATTGAAGGGCCAGGCAATGCCTGAAAATATGCCCCAATGTAGCCTGATATTCGCCGCATCCTCAGCAGCAAGATGCACTAGTATTATGAGATTTGTGTTGCCTGTGAGGCAAAATAAAATACTGTATAATAGATTTCTAGGAGTATTTGTGCCATAAGTGTGAGGAGGTGACTTTATGTATATTCTTTAAGCAAGCCTCTCACTGCTGGTCTGTAATTATCTGCTTTAAGTCTCCCTTCCATGCCTGTCTCACATGCTGGGTGTTGTATGGCTGTTGAGTTAACAATGCCTGATATATATATGTATATATATACATATATATATATATATATATATATATATATATATATAAGAAATTTAATGTTTGGTATTATCCTGTCCGCTAATAGCTACAATCATTAGTTGCAATAGTGGAGAGAACTGGTCCTCGGGTGCAAGCTTTCTAAGAGAGATGTGCAGGAAGTCCTGTATCTGTAAATATAAAAAAAAATCGGACACTGGGAGCTCAAATGTGGTTTGAAGGTCCTCAAATGACCTTATAAAATGGGTGCCGAAAATCCTGTATTCTGATTTGTCAAAACAGGTCACTTGGCCATGGATTAATCCCCTGTAAACCCACAATTGCCTTGCCACAATACAAAATCCTTAGTGACAGCAATGTAAAGCGACTTTTTCAGATCACTCCACCAGAGAAAGATGAAAAAAACTACAACTACAGCATCCTCATTAGGACAAATCCACCTAGTGGAGAACTACAACTATGGCATCCTCAGAAGGACAAACCCAGTAGGTCGAAGAACTATTTTATTGCAAATACATGTAAACAGTGTTTTTTAAAATATTTATTTAGGTAAACCTCTAAAATAAAGTTGTCCATTTTATAAGTGGATTAACCCACTCCAGAGCATGGGTTTACTGAGCAGTAATCCATGCTTGGGTGGTTGAAGTCACTTGGCCTGTGGCCTCATGCCTCCCCCCCAGGCGTGGATTAATGCTCAGGAAACCCATGGTCTGTTGTGGGTTAATCCATTCGTATATCATGGGCTTTAAGGATTTGAAAAAAATATCATAATCCTAAACGGGACCATATAAACCATATCTTCGATAAGTGTACTGTACATATAATAATGATTGTGATTACTGCCTGTATTTCCTGTTACTCTAGATACTCCCTGTACAAACTGTACCTAGGTCACACCTGGAAATGAACCTCGGTTCAGCGTCCCTTTCCTGGTCATCAAATTTTAAATAAAATAAATAAAAATATATTAAAGCTGGAGTCTAATGCAGCTGGTGTGAAAATTGTTGCATCTGTAAGCAATCCAACTAGAAATCTCTCATGGGCAGCTTTTTATGATTGAATATCCAGAGCTAGTGATTTAGTATATGGGTTTCTTACCTGTCTAAGTAAGTCTGTAAGTGGATGTATGGACAAACAGGAGGCAGTGTCTGCCATATCCTCCGTGAGGACTTCTATGAATTTCCATTATGCATGATAGCTCAGACAGAGTCAGTAAAGTACCATCCATATTTGTGCTGCTGAGTGGTATAAAGTTGAATTAGGCAGTGATAACCCCCCCCCCCCGTTCTTTAGGAAGATATAATACAGTACTATGGATTTGGGGTGGTTTCCCCTGCCCAAGATAATTTATTATTTGATTTTGTCAGTGCTTGAAATAATGATTGGTAGGTATAACAGTAAGCGTCTGCCCTTAATACAGTAGTCTAGGTAATATGTTCATCTGGACACTATCGACCCTCTGAATAAGAGGTAGAAGGAGATGTGACTATATTTCTATGTCCTGATGGAGATCCTGGGTGATTTTATCATAATTAAGTGTCATTTCTTAATGGGAGTCTGTTGTTATATAGACTCCTAAGTATTTGAAGTAAGGCATATCCCATTTAAACTGGAACCTTCTACAGGTAGCCTCGGATGGGGTATAGTTTACTTGGAGTACCTCTGTTTGATTGATAACCTAGTTTTAAGATTACAAATAATTTCCCTGTACTCTACTATCCGCTGCTGAATAGTACAAGCATAATGTTCTGTCCACTGATAATATTTTGATTGTGCCAATAACATCCATACAGTACTATGTTGATATTTGCACCACCTCCCTGATAAAATGAAACCAGTTCCTCACAGTGTATTGCATTACCAAAAACCCAGGCTCTGGCCACAATGTAGTCATGTTCCCCCAAAAGTCTGTAACATAAGAGCATTCCATGTATAGGTGCTCTTATGTTTCAGGTATCCCAAAACACTCCGGTTGTGGACAATTTCTCTGGTCTACACGGTTATGTTAATAAGTATTGTTAACTCCTAAATGCCCATGGCACAAAAGTCAGACCTCATCTCATGTATAAACAGATAACCGTTTATCCTGCATGTAGTCTAAAACTACAGTCTTCTTGGAAGGGAATTTGTAGAATTCTGCTTTGGGTTCTATCACAGGGGCTAATAATGCTTCAAGGAGCTTTCTCCTAGAAGCCTGTATATGATGTGCTGTGTCTCTGTCAATGCAGGATCATGATCAGGAAACAACTGTATGGTATTACAGTCTGGTCTGTGGGTGTTCTGAACATGTATTTAGGAAAGCTGCCTCATTTTTATGTCTTTCATAGAGTCACTAATAAAGCACAGCAGTACCTTTTGTGAATTTTTTGCAGAAGAAAATTACCAACCTGCCATGAGGGAAGAACAACCTCCAACCACTACAAAACCATTGCAACTCATACTTTCTATTTGTGCATTAGCACAAAACCAAAATTATGAAATGGAAAAATGCTACGAAAGAAAAAATGTGGGATGTAACATACCCAATCCACCTTTGGCAATATTCTATACAGGACTTCTCTCTCTTTATTAGGTTCAGCTGGCTTCCCAAGACAGCTTGAAAAAATAAACTTAGTAACTGTGTCTCTAGTTTAAGTGGTGGTGGTGATGGCAGCACCCCAGACAACTTGAAAAAATAAACTCAGTAACTGTCTCTAGTTTAAGTGGTGGTGTTGGTGGTGGGGGGCACCCCAGACAACTTGAAAAAATAAACTCAGTAACTGTGTCTCTAGTTTAAGTGGTGAGGGGCGTATTTGGCCCTGGCCAAATTTCCCCCCATTCACTAAAAATACCACCAACAGTTTAATCTGGTTCAGGGTCAGTTGGTATTCATTTGTATCCCCCTCCCCCGGGCTGTACCTCAAAATAGGCAGAATTTGTCTACTGCACTTACCCAGTTAGAAAAAAAACCAAAAAAACTAAAAACTAAATAACACTGACATATAAGAAAATGGGGGTATCAATAATGTTTTTATGAGAAATATTCTTTTCTGTTTTGATAGGGATACATTTTTCCATAGTGATACTTTTCAATTAGCTTGCCGTTTTGCCAGTTCCCAATTTATGTCTTAAATCCCTCTTTCGAAGATTAGGCCCACAGTTTTAATAGGAGAATCCACAATTGGGATCTGAACTATTACTGGAAGTTATGGCACTTCACTAGGACCAATTGTAATCCCTCTGCTTTTCTGGTAGTTTAGTTGCAACCCAAACACATCAGGTAAAGCCTATAATGTTCCATAAACTGCACTGCCTGATTCCACATCCTGTATAAGTACACAGATATCATCTATGTAGGCCAGCACAGTTACTTTGTCATGCAAATTACCAGGCATTAAGCCCCTAATGCGCTGATATGACCCTATGCTCCTAAGAAGTGGGTCCAAACATAACACATACAGTTGGGGGATTAGGGGAAAGCCCTGATGAACCCCACATAAGACCTGCACATGCTTACCCCTCCAACCATTTACAATAGAAACACCGGCTGTCAGATACAACAATAAAATCTAATCTCTGAGTACTGATGGTATCCCATATCTATTCAAAACTTCAAACATATAATCATGGGACAGGCTGTCAAAGGCTTTGGCCTGATTTATTGACAGTGTATGCCTGGTTAATTGCCCCAGCTTTCCTCTTTCACAGACTTACCTCAAAATCATTAGCTTATCTGAAATAGACCTATTGGGGAGAGCACAAGACTGATATTGGCTAAAAACTTGTTCTGCTATCTCAGTAAGCTGAAAAGTCAGTATTTTTGTCAAAGATTTTAGATTTACATTTAATAAACTCAATGGTCTCCAATTTGTCAGCTAATTTCTATTACTCTTTTTAAGTAGAAAATCATGAGTGCTTCAGACATGGAACTAGGTATGGTTCTGGTTTCCAACATATGATTATACACTTCAGTTAATACCAGACTCAGGGACTTAACAAAGGTTTTATAAAACTCAGTAGTCAGTAGGTCTGTTCCCTGTGCAGTGTTACTTTTCAATGACGGAATTGCTTTCTCAACTTCATCAGCAGAAATGGGCTTAGACAATGTATGTTTAATCTTTTCTGGAAACTGCGGAGGTGAAAACTGGTTGAAGTAATCTGCCATATTGTGGGAATAGACTTTAATCCCAAAGGTAGCTTGCACATACCTTTCCACAATTTGTGGTAAACCATAGATAGCTGAAACCTCCTTACTGTGCCCCTGAAGAGAAGTCATTATCCTCTTCTCAGTTCTTTTTTGACATTCTGAAAAAGGGTCATCATAAGGTCTTTTAGAATTTTGAGTACCAAATTGCAGTTCTCTTTTCAGGGTTGATGCCCTGTCATATTCTACTTGCCTCATCTGCATCTGAATCAATTTTTAACTGCTCAGAATAAGAAACGTTATAGTTTATAGAAACTAAAATCAATTTATATAATATAGAACCTAACATACTAATTGCTAGCAGATTAGGCCTTATGGTCTATCGAGTCTGCTCGAACCTCAGATCCCTAGTTGGGTGCCGATGCCCTACCCCCCCTTATGTTCCAGAAACCCCTATCATCCATCCTCACCCCCCTGGGCCAGGCCATCATCTGATACATCTACTTTCTGTGTCTGTCCCACCCTCTCTTGAAGCCCTCCACTGTGGATCTCTGAAACAGCTCTCCTGGCAGCGCATTCTAAGGGTCCACCACCTTCTCAGTGAAAAACCTCCTCCTCTTTCCCCCCTCACTCTTCCACCTTCCAAATTCAAACCCTGACCTCTGGTGATACCTCCCTGCCTTAGTCTAAAGATCCCCTCCGTGTTTACCCTATTTATTCTCTTGAGGTACTTGAAGACCCCAATCATGTCCCCCGATCTCTCCTCTCCCCAATGAAAACAGGAAGAGCTCCTCAAGTCTGTCCTCATACGTCAAATCCGTAGTCCTCCATATCATCTTAGTTGCCCTCCTCTGTACCCTCTCCAGGAGCTGTATGTCCCTCTTCAAGTGTGGTCTCCAGTACTGTACACAGTACTCAAGGTGTGGTCTTACCAGTCCATTGTACAGGGGCAGAATCACTTCCCTGCTCCTAGAGGTGATCCCCCTTATGATGCATCCCAACAACCTGTTTGCCTTGCTAGCCGCTCTCCTGCACTGCTCAGTGTTATTCATACATGCATCCACCATGACCCCTAGGTCTTTTTCCCTTGTTGAAGTATCCAGCGCCTCCCCTCCCAGGGTGTACCTGTGTTTAGGGTTTCCGCACCCAAGATGTAACACCTTGCACTTGGTGATATTGAAATTTAATTTCCATGTGTCAGCCCAGCTTACCAGGGTGTCCAGGTCCCCTTGCAGGGCCAACCTCCCCTCTTCCCCCTCAACTACTGCTCCCATCTTGGAGTCATCAGCGAAGAGACTCATTTCACACCCTACACCGTCCCTGATGTCCGATATGCATGCATTAAACAGGATCGGATCCAGGACCGAGCCCTGCGGTACCCCACTACGACCTCTCTAGGGTTCGAGAGCTCCCCACCGACCACTACTCTCTGGGTGTGTCCAGCTAGCCAGTTTTCAATCCATCTGACCATCAAAAGGCCTATTCCCAACCCTGTCAGTTTCTCCACCAGACCATTGTGGGGGACAGAGTCAAACGCCTTGCTGAAGTCCAAGAATAATACATCCACAGGCTTTCTCCTTTCCAGTTCTGATGTTACCAATTCGTAGAACTCCACAAGATTGGTTTGACATGATCTACCTGGCACAAACCCATGTTGCTGACTATCCAGACCTCCCACCTCCTCCAAGTACACCTCCAATTGTTCCTTTAGTATACTCTCCATTAATTTTCCCACCACCGAGTTCAAACTGATGGGTCTATAGTTACCTGGTACTTCCCTTGACCCCCCCTTTATGGATTGGCACCACATGTGCCTCTTGCCAATCCCTAGGTATCCTTCCTGTCTCAAGCCACCTGTTGAAGAGCTCTGCCAGGGGTGCAGCCAGTATGTCCGCCAATTCCCATAGTACTCTTGGATGAATGCCATCCAGCCCAGAAGACTTATCTTTCTTTAGGGCCTTGAGGGCTTATCATACCCTTTCGGTGGAGCTAGCATCATCTGTCCCCTCCACCTTACTGGCCTTTTTATCCTTATCCTGATGTGACACCCCTGGGGTACCTCTCCCTCCCTTTTGCTCCATTTCGGTTGCTCCCCTGATCCCACTCACTACTGCTTCTATCCCCATCATGCCTTGCTTTGTAGATATCCCATTCCCCTCTCTAGTGAACACAGAGGCGAAGTACTCATTTAATACCTCTGCCTGGTCCCTCGTCTCTTCCACCCACCCTCTTTCTGATCTCAATCTGCCGAGATGTCCCTTAGTTTTTCTCCACTCCCCAATGAACAGGAAGAACCCCTTTTCCCCTCCACATATCCCGTGCCAGCCGCTGCTCTTTACTGGACTCTGCCCCCTCACCATCCGGGTGACTTTTCTAGATGCAAGATAGTACATTTCCTTTTCCCTATCCCCTCTTGTTGTTTTATATTTTTTGTAGGCCGCCTTCTTTTCTCTGACCGCTACCTGAACCTCACTGGACCACCAGCATGGTTTATGTGACCTTGCTCCCTTATGTTTCACCTTAGCGCAGGTCCTGACTGCCTCATGAAGTCCCCATTTTATGACCTCCCATCTCTTTTCTGTATTTGTCATTGATGTAATCCCCTTCAAGTGATCCTTGAGAATATTTCCCATGCCCACAAAGTTTGTCCCCCCTGAAGTCCACTGCCAGTGTCCTAGATCTCTCCCCTCTCCCTCCATGCTTATTTGAAACCAGACAGTATTGTGGTCGCTCCCAGTCAGGGGATCTTCTACAACCAGGTCCCTTACCAGATCCCCATCTGCCAGAACCACGGCCAGGACATGCCCCTCCCTTGTGAGCTCCATCACATGCTGTGTTAAGAACACATCCTGGAAGCCGTCCAGCAGCCTCTGCTCCTTGGCCACCTTAGAGAACATGGTTCCCCAGTTTGTACCTGGTATATTAAGGTCCCCTATCAACACCACTACTTCCCCTTTTGGTCCACACTGGGCAATGGTATTGTCCAGCAAACCATCCTCCAGAACATCACCCATCCCGGGGGCCCTATATACTACACCCAGCTTGACCTTACCTCCTGCTGGGGTTCGTAAGGTGACCTATAAGGCCTCCATGTTTCCCTCTGCCTCTTCTACTCTAGCAATTTCTATGTCATCTGTAATGAACATAGCCACTCCACCCCCTCTGCCCTCCTTTCTATCCTTCCTAAGCATAGTGTACCCCCACACGTTTAGGTCCAAGTCATGGTTTTTGTTGGCCCACGTTTCCGTGACTGCCGCCACATCCACCCCACCCCTGAACAGCATGGCCTGGAACTCTGGCAACTTGTTTCCCAAGCTCCTGGCATTTACTAACACCACCCCCCACCAATTATCACTGATCCCCTTTGTCAAACCCCACCTAGCTTCCTTATACTTCCATCCTCCCTCTGCTCCTCCTGAAACCTCCTCCCCCAGTCTATTTCTCCCCTCCCCCCCTTGAGTTTGAAGGCTACTCCCCTCATCTGGAGGAGAGGGCTTCTGGTCAACCCCTCCCTATCCCTTCCCCTCACAAGTTTAAACCCCACCTTTCTTGAATGTAGTCAGCCACCCCTGTTTAAGAACTTCCTTCCTAATGGGGCAAGATGAAGCCTGTCCTTGGCATACAGTCCCGTTATCCTCCCAAACTCCTTCCAGTTCCCCTAACACCCCCCAACTCCACTCTTCAATTCTACCTCCTGAGCCAGTCATTAACCTCTGTGATCTTCATTTTTTTCTCCACTGAGGCCTTTGGTACTGGCATTCATCCATTATCCCGACAGACTCTGGCAAGTTCTTGGAACCTTGCTTGGATTTCCAAAATGCTATTTCCTTCTAGATCATTAGTTCCCAAATGCACCAGGAAGTCCGGTTTCCCTCCACAATCCCTAACCAGTTCGCACACCATGAACTTTGCTCTGTGCACTGTCAGCCCAGAGATACTCATTATCTTCACCTGGCTATGGCATCCACCCCTCTGTCCCTCCCACTGGATACACCTAATCATCGAGTCTCCCAATAACAGAACCTTAATACCACAATCATCCTTATGGTTACCTCCACTATGCACTCTCAATCCCCATCCCCCCTTTATT
Source organism: Neoceratodus forsteri (assembly GCA_016271365.2). Lineage (NCBI taxonomy): Eukaryota > Metazoa > Chordata > Ceratodontiformes > Ceratodontidae > Neoceratodus > Neoceratodus forsteri. Next base: position 505,331,622 of record CM057455.1, read on the forward strand.
CGTGATATCAATTCCATGGGAGTCTTCCTGCCTTATTAGAGACCCCCTTGTCACCCTCCCCTTTCAGCCTCCCTTGTTATTTTGCCCACTTAACTCAGACCCCACCTGAATAGGTGTCCCCTTTAACCCTCTCTTATCTGAACCATTTATCCTGACCCTGATGGTTTCTCCTTCCCCCACACCACCGTCCTCCCCTTGTAATAGTACCCCTACCTCCAGAGGCCCTGTGTGGGTCCCCTTTACCTAGGGCCCCATCCTTGGTACAGACCCCCCTGCTGAAAGGGGGCCCCTTCCCCACCTCCTTGTCTCCCAGTTTCTCTCCAGTCGTACTCTCCTCCCTCATGTCTGCAATATGTTGCATCTCCCCCATCTGCTTAACATTTATGTTTCCCCTTCTCCCTCTGGGACTATTTCTAGCCTTTCCATTGCCGGTCTGTGACGCCCTATGGGTATCCAACTCCCTCCCCCTGGCCTCTGTATCAGTTTCCTCATTTCCACCAACCCCTTCCTCCCCCTCTAGGTTGCTTACTAGCTCAAATTTATTATGCCAGCCTACATCAAGCAACCTGAGTTTCCCCTGACTGCCCCTGTAAACTGCCCCTCTTCCTCCACTCTTGCCCTGTTCTCCTTAGGAGCTCCCTTCCCACAGTCTGCTCTTTTAGGCTTCCCACAACAGCACCTCCCTTCTCACTGTCTGCTCTTATAGGCTTCCCCACAACAGTCCCTCCTGACTCTTCCCCCTCCACTCTCTTTATATTCAGAATATTCACCCCATATGTTTACCCCTTAGCATCAACATCTCTATCTAAGGGTCCTCTGTCCCTAATATCCCCCCTCCTGCTTGCTGTAACATAACGTCCTGTAATTTCTGAGCATTGCCCCAGATTCCCCTCAGCCCCAGCCTTTTGCCACCCATATCCACACCCCTTAGCCTTGGACACCCCTCCCAGCTTACTTCTTAACCAATGTACTTCACTCCTGATACAAGATAGCTGTCTACAGAGTGAGCAGCCTCCCTTTCTCCAGGCCCAATTGAGAATTATTGCCATCCCACAGCCTGTGCACCCTACAACCCTTCTGAAGATGCCTGCCATGGTGGAATGTGGCCACCCTGTTTGTCCCTCTCTGTTCATAATGGCACACACCCCTTTTCTCAGTCCCTTCCCACTGGAATACAGTCTCTCTCTCTCTCTATACTGACTGCAGTTGTTTATGAACCCAATTTCAACCCCACCAATAAAGTTCCCAAGTCTCACAAACACATACAGTCCAGTGTGTGTCCAGTCCCACTAACAGTGTGTGTATGCAGACATCAGGTACCGTATGATGTCACAGGCCCACCAGTTCCTGTTGCTTCAAATTTCAGTCACAAACAGAAATGCACAGCCCTTCAATCCCAACCCCCAGTGGTTTTCAGTATTTAAGAAAGCCCACAAAACAGTGTGGGTGGGAGGGCTCTACCACCACCAGGCAAACATGACATTAAAATTTCACTCTAATTATCACTGCCAAACAAGTGTTCCCAGACCCAGTACACAAGCCCCAATAGTTACAATATCACAGCCCAAGTAACAGTTCTAAACTCAAAGTAGTAATTTTTAACACACATAACTAATTTCAAGTACAAAACTATTCAAATATTTCAGTTAAACAGAAGGTAAAACCAAACCTCTTTCCTGAACAACCTCCTACTTCTGTTCCCAGGTGGAACCTAATTCTACATATTTAACATATTGCTTCCTGATTTTATTAACTGCAACTTTTTGGAAAAAAAAGATCAAAAGGCTTTTTTGTATTTTCCCACCATGTTGTTGTAATTTCATCATACATATAAGCCACCGTTAATCTTACTTTAAATAATTCAAGCCATTTCTGTTCAAGGAGTGTATCAGAAAACACACTGTCATTCAACTTCCACCATCTTGCCCCTTTCTACTAAGATGCTGAAAATGAATTTATGCACTTTAAACACAAATTATGTGAAATTTCATTAGGGAGCATATTAGCCACTGCAATCCTGAGTGAGTTAGAAACAAATATGTAATAGATTCTGGTGGCCTTTTTCCCTTGCACAAATGTCTTTCCACCCTCCTGTTATAAAGTTCTATAAGCGTCTACCAAGCCTGTTGTGTGGATAATTCTGGCTAACAGAAGTGAGTCACAAAATAGTTTAGTTGTCTGGAATCTTCAATAAGTGACTGTCAATCCACAATTAAAATTGCCTTCCTTATAACCATTTTAGACGTATGAAAATATTATTGAATATTCCTGAAAAATTCAGTTTTAGAAGCTTTTGTCTGTGGGGCATACGTACAAATTATAGGAAAAAGCATGGACTTATGTGCTGCTGTACATCCAACATTAATGCCCTACCAGGTGAAATTTCCAGTAAGTGGGGGACTTAAAAGTCATAGCTTTTAAACAAAATAGCAATGCCATCACACCAGTCAAAACCAGTAAGAACTCCCCGAATGCAATTGTTTTTTGGCCTTTGAGACTTCACTTAAGGTTTTCAGCCTAGTATTTTGGATAAGAAATATGTCACCATTACAGGATTGCACTGACTGATAAGTAGCCAACTATTTTTATAAGTTTTTATGCTATTAACATTTGTGTTATTATAATACATGGTCTCTGTTTTTTATTCATAGGGAAAAAGTAGTTATACAAACTCGTAATACCATCCTGGTGACATCATGGATTCATAATATGATTGATCTGATGTCAAAACAATGGTATTACAGATTGGAATGTTCAGTTTCACTTGTGCTTGTGTCACTGGTTCAAAAGTGCTTTTAAAATGTGCCAGAAGACAGGATAACAATGAGGGTCAGCGCTGCGCTAACACATGGGGGCAGAGACTCCCCCTCCATACCAGGCAGTGGCTGCCTCACCCAACCTTAGCATTACAGTAACAGGAAGGCTATGTTTGCCGAAGGGAATTAGAAACAGAGTCTCACACAGTATGAGTGCTTACATCCTGGTGAGCTTGGGAAATGATGTGATGGCTGAATGAAGGTTGAATGTGTGTGTGTGTGTGTTGGGGGGTGTCAAAAGATATGTGTTGGTATGCTTAGCCAGGTGCAGGTAACATTTTTATTTATTTATTTATTTAAATTCTTTGGATACAACCTTTGAGCATGGTGCTTGTTTGCAAAGGTTCCACGTCAGCAGTAAAAGACATTTAAATCGTCACAAATCAAATAGTCATAGATGTTTGGGGGTTGATCACTTTAATTGGCGGGAGGTCAAAAACCTTCATATCATATAGTCAGATGTAAATGGTGACTGATCGCAGATAGATTGCCATGAATTACAAAAAACAGCATATGTCAATCTGTCTTTTATGGTTGCTGTAACTTTATCTCGGGATTCCAGTGATGTCATAAACCTCTTGAGCTACGCTCTCGAGGTTTATGACATCACTGGAATCCCTCAATGGAGTTACAGCACCTTAACAGATAGTTTGCCATATATGTCATTCTATTTATATTCAAAGGTAGAACTACTTCAGACATAATGAAAAATGAAAGAAAGCACACACCTGCCAAACCCATCATTTATTTTGGGTGATAGTGGAAATTATTGGACCAGCACTACTTGTGTAGCGTAAAGCTTTCATGAAAGCAACACATTATCGCCTCAAACTGGCGGCTGTGTTTATACGCCATGTAAGCTGAGAGGTCCCTGTTCAGTTAGATTTCTCACATCGCGTTAGTCGGGCGCCACCCCACCCCTTTGTCTTTTTAAAATCAGGGGTGGGCAAATCCCAAAGTAAAATTAAGTAGGAAAAAACGAAATGTAAGTCATGTAGGTCCCTGTTCAGTTAGACTTTCTCACATTGTGTTAGTTGAGGGGCTGTGCCCCTGCATCCCCTTTGTCTTTTTTAAAATTGGGGGGAGTAGAAGTACCCCAAAGTAAAATAAAGTAACTCGGTGATCCAAGTAATCCAAATGCGTGCATCATAGTGGTGTGCCGTTACATTACATCAAATGGATGGTGTAATGCTATGCTGGTAGTGGAGCTTTAACCCTGGTTTGCTAATCTCCACTATCGCCTTATTTTGGAACATAATGCTCTCTTTTTTTTAGACAGATTTCAAGAAACCTTGATGAGACAAGGTTTCTTGTAATGAGGATGGGAGAGATGAAGCCTCTGAATCCTCTTCATCCTCCATGTCTCCCTGCTGCCTGATTCTACGTAATGCAGTGTAATGATTTTTAACAGGCGTAGGGTTAACTCTAGGAGTCTTTGGCTTAGATTATATGTGCCTACCACATTTTCTTCTTGTCACCATACTAGTGCCTTACCCTCCAGATGGAGGTGGGGACTTAAGGTGGAGGGTTTGTTGTCTCCGAAGGTTGTACTTCTGACCCTTCTTTTAACTGAGACTTAGAAACTATCTTATCATGGCCAGTTTCCATAATATTGGAAGATGGAGGTGAAGTACAACAGGTACTGGCTCTTTCTGCACTTCCACTGGAGGTGGTCCTGTGTGCAATTTTTCTTTTATATGGGATGGTTGGGGTCACCCATCCTCCATGGTATCCTGCTTTTGTTCAGGCACAACAGGAGTCTTTTTGAGGGGAAGGGACAGGTTCAGACTCTTTCAACAATTAATCTTTTCCTGAAATTTTCTGTTGGGCCTTAGTTACTAAATTTAGCTGATGCAAACCCAATCTTCTGTTGTGTGCAGCATAAGCACACTGACTACAGGTATGCCCTGCACCCTCACATAGGTTACATTTTGTAGGATTTGGGCTATAAAATTTCACGTCTATACTCAAACACAGGCTACAATGGGAGCTATTGTAGGCATTACTCCGATTGGTCATCGGTGGTGCAGCCACCAGAGAGGACAGAACAATCAACCAGGGAAACCAAGATGCCAGCAAGTGAGTGGCAGTCTGAAAATGTAATATTGTCTGTTACATAATCAGTGTTTTTTTTATCTATAATAGGTTATAAAGTAAGTAACCTTCTGGAAACTTGTAAGAACTGTACTTCATATACACATCTTAACTGATGATCAGCCCTGGCACACAAGATGTGTGTTAAGATGGTGCTGGTAGGCGTTTAACATTTTTTGTCTGTTTGGGCTCATGGGGGCAACAGCTGTGTCTCCACCAATGTATAAAATTTGTACTCTGAGTCTGATGAGAGAGCAGGAGCTAACATAGACTGTGAGTGTCTAGTAAGAGATGTACACTTTTCAGTAGTGAGGCTGGAGACAGAGACTGAGTAGTGACTACCCAATATCCCTGGGCACTTGGCTAGAGCATCTTCATATCAAACTAAAGGCAGCCTGGTCTGTCTCAAAGTAAGCAAATGTATCATTCTACATATGTGCATGCACTCACCATCATCTTACCTACTTGATGTTCTGTTTTCACACACAGTTTTGGGCAGTTTGCATGCATCTAGTAGCCAAATGTAGCACTGTACTGATTACAACTTAAATCATGTTAAAGTAGGGAGATTTCCTACGCTAGAAAGTGGGCGGTGCAAGCAAAATGCACAGAAAAAAATGTTGCCATAAAGGCAGGGATCTGGGAGCTGCCAAGCCCCCAGAAGCTCTGGGGTTTTAGAAGCTCTCTGGTGCATTTGGGGGCTTATTGAGAAGAAATAAACACTTCTTTATGTCTCAGCCCACATATGATTCCAGGAGCAGAAAATCGTATCCTCCTCAGGTTGTTTTGTTATTTATTAATAAAAGTCTGGGGTACACATGAGAAAAGACTAATTATTTTACTCACACCAATGATCACCCTCCTCCTCCTCTCTCTCAGAGAGAGTGACACTGCTGCTAGTTATTATACTTATGGCACAGGCCCCAGCTCATGCTGCTCCGACCTCCTAGCGCGGTTCTCCTGTCTTCTCAAGATTTTCTTATATACTGATTTTTTTTTATTTATTGACTTTGTTTACCAACATTTTTTTTAGTCTTCTGTTTGTCCACCTTTGACTACCCAGCTGTCCCTGTCTAATCAACCCCCCCAACAGCTCCATCACCCAGCTTCTCTGGGGCTTACCTCACTCCTTCCTCACCCTCGATAGAGGGTCTCTTCAAATGTGCCCGTGTCCAGTGTGGAGCCTGCAGAGGGTGTGTGTGTGTGTGGGTCAGACTTCATCCTGAGGCTGTTTTTTACACCACATTTTCTCCTGCACCAACAGCAGTGATGCACTGTCCACACTCTACCATCATGGAGGCAGCCTTTGGCATCCCAATGGGTGAGATATCTTCCCTGATGTCCCACTGCACTGCCACCTAGGGTCACTAGGTGGCAGCCACCAAGCAAGATAATAACTTGTCTGCCATTCCCAAGGGAAGAGAGCCGTCCTCAGGATGCTCAATCCTCCCTCCTTCCCTGGCAGATCCCGAGTGACCCATGTCCATTTCTGAACCCGGGTCACCAGCGTGGCAGGAGGTGAGGTGACTCACACCACTTTCTCATCTCCTCTCTTTCACTAAGCAGCTGATAGTCCTGATTGGCTTCAGATTTCTCCCACCTCCACAGGCCCCCCACTTCATGCTCCCTCTTCTTGTCCTGACTCTCCTCCAACTCTGACCAATGCCGATCTCTGTCATATGTGTGACAGTGTGTGGTTACATTAGCAGCATCAGGAGTTTGCTTGGTGATGTGTGAGTATGCTCTCATTGGGAAGGCAACAGAGCTTCATGCTAATTGGGGCATGCGAACATATGAATCTGCCAGCAGAAACAGGCCTCATGGTAATCACAGTTGAAGGCTGGTTGCATGATATACGGGTCCAGGTCTCATAGAAAGACACAGACTGGCGTCTACTTGAAAGGCAGGCAGGGAGAAAGAGTCTGACTTCATCCATAGGGCAAGACATCTAAGGCAAGAAAGTGCCAAGATGCAAGTGGCAACATCTCTACACCAACACAAGACCTTGCATGCAAAATGTTGTGCAAATCCGTTGAATGGTTGCAAAGTTATGAAAGTGCACAAATTGTGGTTTAACAATAAACTGCCCTAAATATAGCGGTGCAACAAATGCCACTATACTATATATATATATATATATATATCTATTTCAGTACTTTGTGTAAACATACAAGAGGGAAAAAACAAAGGGACAGGACTAGGTTGGGGGGGTGGAAAAGGAAACTAAAAACAGCTCATCTGTTCAGCAGTCATTGATTAACAATATGTTCTGTGGCAGCTACACATAGAGATAATTACAGCATCTTAAAAACACTGCATATTCAAAAAAAAGAGTGGACACCATTTTATCATTGCCCACAATTACAAATTCATCTGTTACACTTTCACTTGTTACATTTTCATCTCGTTAATCATTATCAACATAAGCACATAACATTTTCTCCCACATACTCAGTGCATCTACTTTCAAAGAAATGGGGTTAACTGAAAGTAATCATTTAGACCTGGTGGATGATTTGAATGCAGTTTAAGTTGCCAAAACAATTCCCTGTTTGCAGCAATTTTCTATCCATATTACCACCATATACTGCATCCCTCCCTTGTTCAATGGTCTGGAAGCTGAAAATATGGTTTCTGTTTTTGATCTGTACTTGTTGTGATACAGCAACTACACCATCCAGTTTATAAATGTTCCTACTAGGCTCACTAATCTTTTCCTTAAACCTTCTCTTTGATTTACCAAAGTAAAAGGCAGGATATGTTTTATATGTGGCTATGTAGATCACATTCATCGTGTTGCAAGTTATGAAGTCTCTGATAGTGTAAGCTGGTGCCATCCACTGGAGGTGTAAATACAGATCTGGTCAATAGATGTGCACAAAAATGGCAATTGCCACACTGCCACACTGATGAATGCCACTTGGTAGATGCCCATGTGTCTGTCATGTTCCATTTGCCAGCAGAGACTGTGCACCGATTTAAAGGTTCTCACTCCCACAGATCATTTTTGTCATCTGTTCAGTTACTTCTGACAATTTATTTTCAGTAGATAAAATATACTGGCCCAGATATTCAAACTGCGCCCAAAAAGTGCGCAATAGCAGGAGCAAGCGCAAGTCTATTGCGCCTATGCGCAAGAGACGCGATATGCAAAAACGGAGCAGGCCAAACTGCGCCTACAGCCGATGACTGAATATCTCACCACCTGCGCCATAGCGCAACTAGGGAGGGGAAGCTGAGCAGATCTGATGCACCATAGCGCAACAAGAGATGTTCAGCTGAGCAGTCCAGAGGCTCCATAGCGCAACCAGGGACGCCCCCCAGCAGCAGAGCAATGTAATTGCACAACCAGGGAGGTAGGGGCCCACCACCCATACCACAGATGGGCACAGGAACACACAGCAGAACAGACATCATCCCCCCACACCCCATGCACTGCACAACTGGGGGAAGGCTGGAATAACCACTGGCCCATGGAGATAAGCAAACAACCCACAGCTGGGCCATGGTGCCCCATCACACCTACCGGCAAGCTGTGACTGGCACACAAGGAGGGCTGACCACCCCGTGCCACACCATCCCCCCAATGCAGAGCACACCCTGCACCGTGACACCCAGACATCCCCCCATGAGCAGTGACACCACAGCAGGAAACCCCATGCATGCCACCACCCCCACTGTGACACTGCAACCCGTGCACCACAGAACCATGCAAGCCAGCCCCACCACGAGCACCCATCAGCGGGTGGCAGCACACAGCAATGCAACAACGGCAGACACAGTGCCACCACGCACAGTCCCCCCGAGGTACTGCTGAGAGACCAACCATGCGTCGGCACATGAGGTACCCCACACGGGACAGGGCGTGCCCCGGACACCACCACCAGTGGTACAGCACCCTGCACAGTATTCCAATGACACACCCCGACCCACCACTGGCCACAACAGCCAGCACAGACACCCACAGTGGTGCGTGGAAGCATGCACCACACTGGATGCCAAACAGTGTATGGAGAGACACTCACCCATACCCAAGGGCACAACAACACAGGGATGAAAGTGGTGGGGCAACCAAGCCCCCAGTGTGGGCCCATGTAAACTGTGTACACACAACCCATAGTCCTCCATGGCACTGGAGTGCCAGCCACCTTGCGCAGGCACTGTGGACCCGTACACCACCATCATTATCCCGGAGCACAAGTCACAGACAGAGGGGCACATCCCTGCAACACACACAAGGCACAGCATGGAGGTGGGACAACAACTGTGGTGCCCACAGTGCCACCCGAGGCAGACATGCACCACACCAGTGACAGGAGGCAACCCAGTAATGTGACGGGTACAGTGGCTGCCCTGCAGGGACTGCCACCACTGACATGCCAGTGGATCGTGCAGGTCACAGACATGCATGTGTGCCAGCTGCACAGGCCATGGACGGGCCGATGGGTGCACCATGGACACAGAGCATGCACCATGGACCACTGCACCCAGTCATCCAGTGCACAGGGCACAACACACACACCACAGACACTGACTGATAGCTACCCCCACACCATAGTCACCTCCACACAGACACACACACCTACCCATGATCGCACCACCCCTGACGCCATGCACACCACTGCAGCTGAGCACCTATAGCCCACTGCAAATCAGAGACCACCACAGTATTCATATCAAAATTAAATGTGTTGAACAAATATATAAAATTCAACTATATACAATATTACATAAACTATATACAAGGTTGGGGGGGCCACAAACAAGGTGGGGGTAGGTAGAGGGTAGGAGTGGACAAATGGGATGGGAAAGGAGGGGTGTCAGGGTGGGTCCAGGGGGGTTGGGGAATAGTGGGACCGATTGAACCCTAGTGGGAGCGCCTCACCCCGCTCTGACTCCTCTGGGCTCTGTGCCTCCTCAGGACCCCGGTGTACCAATTTGCCTGAGGATGTCCAGCGACGCCCTCACCACCAGTAATATCTCCCACAGCACCTCCCTGATTTCACATAGATGGCAGGTACCTAGGACAAGGGAGCACAGTCAATAGGTGTGAATGCACAACCCCATACAGCCCGCCCACTGTGCATGGCATACGGCCATGGGACATACCTCTGTGATGGTGTGTGACCACCTGCAGTAATCACATCCACATGATCTGCCCACCCAAGCGCATACAGCCATGCGGAATGCTGCACACACCCACCGGCCAAGTCAGGCACAGCACCACCGTGGCCGTTTAGTGACATGGCTATGTGGTACAAAGGCAGTGGCACAACCATGTACCTGGTGCAAGCATGGACCACCATTGACGCACTCCCAGACATGCATTGCCACTGGACAGTGTTGACTGTAACAAGTCACGTGCATGGCAGTGGTGTCAATGGATGGTGGCCATGCCCCACTGCCCACCCTGTCACACAGCATGCAATAGTAATCATGGATGTATGGCACTCACCTTCATCGGGCCGGTCAAGTGGTCGGTGAGGGCCCTCGCCCCGCCTGGCTGTACCATGCTCTTCCTGCCGCCGCTCTTCACGTGCACGGCCGCGTTCCTCCGGGCCTGTGGGGCAAACATGGAGAAAGGAACATCAGTACAATCCCATAGCAAAGTCCCCTGCCCCCAGGTGTGTGCCCTCCCACCCAGCCAGACCCACCCACCCCACACCCCGTGAACACCACCACAGCCAACCCCGGATGGTCCCTCCCCATGTGCTGGACACATACAACACTGTTACCCATATGGAAGATAAAAGTGTGTTGACATAACCCCTACCTGGCTGTGGCACCGTGCCCCTCCTGGCACGTGCCCGCAGGAATGCCAGTAGCTCTGGCTCCCTCTGCCGCAGGTCCCCGTATTTGTCCCTGCACTGCTTGGTGCTCCTCCCCCGTCCGGTGGCCTCCTCAAGGGCAGTGGCCACCTCCTGCCACACCTGGGTCCTGGCCCTGTCCAGGGGCGCCTCCCCGAACAGAGGCCCATAGTGTGGCTCCACAATGACCACTAGGTTGGCCAGTTTGATTGCAGACCACTGGGCTGCCCTTCTGCGTGCCATCCTTGGTGCTGTATTTGGAAATATGGCACTCTGCAGTGTGGCTCCCCATGTGCAGATGCTGAGCGGTACAGCGCTGCCATTCCCTATTGCGCTGTCACTGAACAGCGCGATAGAGGTGCACCCATGCCTGATGCATGGCGCCTAGGGGGCAAAGGTCGGGCACAGAGTCAAGGGTCTCTGGTGCATGGACACGCATAGCGCCACTGGAACACAATGTGTGTGTAGCACGATTGGCTGCCTGTGTGCCAGCGCCATAGTGGCCTACCGCGCAGTTGGCCCAGTGCACCTATGATGGCCCAGTGCCACAGCGCCATGTAGTGACCATCGCTATAGCGCCACTGGCACAATGGTGGCCATGCCCTGCATTGCCTACCGTGCACAGCAGGTCATCAGCATGGCAGACGCCTGCGTCAGCAACCCAGGCATGCGCAGTGAGGTGTGTACTACGCATGTCACAGAACTGCGCCATTGGCTCAGCATGTTCAACACAATTGCGCAAAGTGCAATAGCGCGATATTCAACCGTCATATGCAAATCATCTAATCAGCCATTCAATGGTGCAGCACTGCAATTTGCATCTACTTAAAGTTGCGCCTTGCCTCATTTGCATGGGTTGCGCTATAAAAGTGCGACATTGGGCTGCAGTGGCCATAGTCGGTTACTGCAGTCTATTGGTGAGTTGCATGCTGTTTGGGAGTGTGGACTGTGGATTTAGGGACATGCATGGGACTGCACAGTCACAGGTAACAACTGCCATTCTTACAGGCTACATAATGACCTAGCAAAGTTATTGGAGAGGAGGAACACAGTGGTGGGAGGAGGAGGAGGCCTAACTTTACCAAGACTGAAACCGAAGCCCTGTTTGAGGCCTACCTGGATCAGGAGCCACTTCTCAGTGGACGGCGGGGAACAACTCAAGCCCGTGCTGCTGCATGGGAGGAGGTGGCATGTGCTGTGAACCTGCATGGCAGCCACCAGCGCTCCGTGCAGGAGTGTAAGAAAAATATGGGCACGGACAGGAGGATAAAGGAGAAGGTGGCTGCCATCAGGGCAGCATGTGCTGCAACAGGTGGGGGACAGCCGGAGGTGGTACAGCTGACCCCACAGGAGGAGAGGCTTGCTGGAAGCATGCAGTGCAGTGCCATTGAGGGTGTTCCAGATGGGTGGTGGCCCATCACTGCATGATAAGTCATGGTCTGTCTTTGGGGGGGGCAAGGTAGGTCACATGCAGTAACGCGACTTTGATTTCCCTTACAGATCCTGAGCATCTGCATGGGTCAGCGGTGGTGGGCCTGTCCACTGAGGACAGTCAGCTGGAGATGGAGGAGGGCCCATCCACCTCCACAGGTATACGTGGATCATTGTGACAGTGGGGCCGCCTGGCTGTCCACACTGATGTTGTTGTAACAGGTGTGGAGGAAGCCCTGCCTGTGTCCCAGCGTGCCGGTGTCCATGGATGCCAGCATGCTGTGACTGGGGCGGTGCAGAGTCCGTCACCGGTGATGATGACGCTAACGTTATGGGCAGTGACACATGTGTGCCACGGGATGGCCACACAGCAGGGCATTTCACGCCCATGGCTGTGGGTGGTGCTGCCGTGGAGGCCTGCGTGTCAGCACAGTCCCAGCCTGTGCCTGTCAGCACCAGTGGGGCAGCACTGGTGTCTGTTCAAGACAGTGGGATTGTTGCGGCCACTGCGGCAGCACCAATGAGCCCTGGGGAGCGGCAGCCGGAGGGGCAGCATCAGCAGTCGGCCAATGGGCTTGGGGGTACAGGGTTCAGCGGCGGCATCTGTGCACTGCCTGTGGACATGCCCAGACCTAGTCCTTGTGCGCAGCACCCACCCTCAAGGGGTGCTGATCATCAGGGCCATGCACACCCTGAGGGACAGGATGCTGAGGAGGCAGATGACCTCTTGGATGAGCACACCTGCCTACTGCAAGCATCAGTCCAGCAGCAGATGCAGCTTGCAACATCCATAGATGCACTGCGTGTGGCTCTGGAGTGGACAGAGGAGTGTCGTAGCAGGGACACCACTCTGATCCTGGCAGGGATGAACCATTTGTGGGAGGATGTGACCACTGCCATTGACAGGCATGCACAGGCATTCACTGCTGTCATGGTCACAATGGGCACACAGTCAGGTGCCCATGCATTGCAGACACCATGCAGTGCACTGTCCATCCCCCATTCCCGGCATCATGCAACTCCCACCCTGTCAACACCGGGTTCAGCTGTGGGCATCCCGAGCACTCCTGGTGCAGGCATGTTCGGTGTGCTGCAGACCCCTGCGCGTGCACAGTTGCGTTCACACAGTGGAACCCCTTGGGGACCATCGGTGCCACCCCATGAGGCCAGTGGTCAGCCTGTCAGTGCTGGCGGGTCTCAGTGGGGCCGCCCACACATCCATGGTGGCCGGGGCACTGTGTTGCATGACTGTCCGGTCTCCCAGTGCAGCTACTGTCTGGTGCTGCCCTGTGTGCATTGTATGTTTCAGTGGGCAGTGCATGGGTGGGTACCCGGCCCTGCACGCGGACACACAGTCCACCTGCACACCCTCCCGGCTGCTGTCCGCAGTTGCGTGTGCATGATGATGCCTGCATTGTGCTGTACACCAATGTGCAATGGTGCTCAGCATCTGACACACGCACATGGACAGGCAGTGGGCGTGGTGGCCTGTGGACATGTGTGTTGCTAGGGCTGGCGTTCTGGGTCTGTGTGCCTCCTGCCCTCTGTGCACATTTGGTACATTGTGTGTGTATGTGTGTGTGTGTCCATCCATGTGGCATGTTAATTCTCACCCATCCCTAGTTGTGTGTGTGCTTCTGTGCCCTGCCACTTCCCTTGATGGCATGCACCCCTGGTGTGTGTCCATGCGTGTTTGTGGGTTGTGCCTTAGCCACTGTTGGTTGCACATGGCCCCATGACTTACGTGGGTTGGCTGAAGTGCTCCTCCGTGATGGTGTCCCAGTGCAGCTGTGCTAGCTGGATCAGTTGGGGGTCCCGTCGGCCAAGGGGGGGCTGCCCATCACCATCGTCACCGGCGTCCTCATCGTCCCCATCGCAGTCCCCCTCTTTGACCTGTACAGCTATCCCACATTCGTTGGCCATGTTGTGCAGGATGCAACGGGCCAGGAATAGCCCGCAGGCCTTTGAGGGGCTGTACTGTAGGGCACCGCCGGAGGTGTCCAGGCAACAGAAACGTGCCTTCAGCATCCCGAACACCCGCTCGATGACATTATGTGTGGTGGCGTGTGCCTCATTGTAGCATTGCTGTGATGGGGTTGCGGGCTGCCAGTAGGGTGTGAGCAGCCAGGGATGGAGTGGGTATCCACTGTCACCTGTGTAGAGGGCAGAGGTTAGTTTGGTGATCAGCATCGCCCTGCCCCGGGCCATGTGGGGCACTATCCATGTCACCTCTGGCCATGCCCCCAGGCCCTATGATTGTCCATGTGGTTTGCATACTCACCCACTAGGTGTCCAGTGGGGATGTCCCCACTCTTGAATCTGTGGCACAGTGCCGACTGGTGCCAGATGAAGGCATCGTGTGCTCCCCCAGGGTGCATGGCCCAGACATTGATTATGCGCCCCCTGGCATCGCACACCACCTGGCAGTTGATGCTGGTATAGCCCTTGCGATTGATGTATGTGGCCCCCTCAGGGCCGGGTGGTGTGCGTATGGCCACATCGGTGCAGTCTATTGCCCCTAGCATGCCAGGCATACGTGCTACCCTGTGGAACTCCTGTATGTTTGCTGTGCACTCCGCCACTGTGCCGGGGAAATGGATGTACTCTGCAGCATGTGGCAGCAGTGGGCTGAGGAATTGGGTGAGGTGGCGTGACGTGGCCGACTGGGTTATGTCTGTGGTGTCCCCAGTTGGTCTCTGGAAGGTACCCATGGCGAGCAAGCACATGCAGGCTGTTACTTTAGTCTTCACTGACAGGGCATGGCTCCGTCGTGTGGTTGCCTGCATCACATCACTGCACAGCTCACAGAGCTGTCTCAGAATTGCCCTATTCAGGTGCTACCAGCCCACAATCTCAGTATCAGTGTACAGCTCAAAGCTGGTGCAGGCTTGGTACTGCCTGTTGGGGGCATACCACCGACGGGCCCTTCCACGGCCACGCCCCCCTGCCACACGCCTCACCCCCTCATAACGGCCTCCATCTGAAGGTGGCACTGGCCATGTCCCTGGCTTGTGTTCACCCCCCCTGGCAGCTGTTACTGTATTCCCCCCCCGCTGTCCTCTCTGCTACTTCCCCTGCACCGGGAACACCTGCCTGTGGTGGCCTCTGTGTTGTGTGGCACTTCCCCCTTCTGCACTAGCTGTGGCTCCCCACACCTTCCCTGTGCCTGGGTGTTCAGGGTGCCCTTTCCCTAGCCTGCCCTGTTTGTCCCTCCTGCCCTGTCTGTCTGCCTAGGGTTCTGCCTCATGTGGCTTCCCTGTAGCATTCTTGCGCCTCTCCCTTGCTCCTTTTTATTTTGGCTCTGTTCCGCTATGGCGCAACTTCCGCTTGCTCCCCTATTGCGCATGGCGCAAGTCGTTGAATATCGCACTGCGCCATTTATGCATGGTTCCTCCCCCTTCAGTTGTGCATGCCTTCATTATCATTGCGCTGTTGCTCAGCATGATTTCGGGGGCGCAACTGCCTCCTGCTGAATATCGCAGAATGGCGCAATTTCGGACTTGTGCAGGCGCAACCCTATTGCGCATGGCTCAACTCTTTTGAATATCTGGGCCACTGATTTTTTTTTTCAATTCTAATTATCTCCCCTGAGTCTGTGGGGAAGAACCCCTTAATTCTGCACCCAGACCTCACACCTGGCATCCACCACCAGGTCAGCTCTGGTCTGGGAAGGTTTGCAGCTTTCCCCTTTGGCAGGACGGAAGGGTGAAACTGAGATCCACACAGAAACCCCAACCATGGCTGCAGCCTGGGGTGTCATTCAGGCAGAGGTTCGGGGGTGTCATTGTGCATGGCCCAGAGGGGTTTTTCCTTTAGATGCCCCCAGAAGTGTGAACGTGTAATGATATCAGCGTGGGATGGGCGCACTCCTGCACACATTCCATAGACATCTGCTATTGCCTTATGGCTGCTGAGTGGCTCTGTCTGCTACACCCAGCCTCCACTGAGTGTCGCTAGATGCCAAGAACCACAACCCCCGCCGGAGGAGGAGAGCTGTCTGTGGGACATTCATCCTACCTCCCAAGGCTAACCCTCTGATGTCCCGTGCTTGCTCTCGAACACGGGTTATCAGCGCAGCAAGTGGTAGTGCTACCGCTGTGCCAGTAGGCCGGCAACTATGCCAGTTTTGTTCTATAATGTTCCTGACCTGGTGTACTTGGGGTGAGAATGTAGTTATAAAACTACCGTAGGTAAATCGACATTGAATGCTCTCCTTTGCTTTCTATTACTTGGTGCCTAAAGTGTTTCTCTATCCAGCAAATCTGCCTTCTTTCTAGCCTCCTGAACAATATCCTCTGCATAGCCACATCTTAACAAATTTCTTCTTTAAATATGTAGCATTCTCCTTATATGTATCCGGTGTACTGCAGCTGTGTTTCATATGGATAAACTGACCTAATGGTACTGAATATTCTTGGACAACTCGAGTAATGCAACAAAGAGTTTTTGTCAGTTTCTTTATGAAATAACTTTTTTACTAGTACTCCCGACTTGGTTCTAATCTACAGAACTGAGGTCACATGTGACCATGTAACGTATATTCTAATTAGTACTGTCTAAATATGCTATTCCTCCATTGAGCCCTTCCAAATTACCAAAAAATCAATGATAAATCTTTCGTATAAGCTGATTTTACTTAAGTAAGGGTTGATCTCTGAAAAAAGAAACTTTATTTCCCATTCTGCTAAATAAATCGTAACGTAATTGAGGGCCATAGCTGCTCCCATGGCTGTCCACTTTTCTTGTAGGTCCTTGAACAGAAAGCAATTGCATTTCAATACCTTCTCCATAATATTGATCAGAAATTTTACAAAAGATGCATTATAATCAGTACTTATATATAAATATTCTCTCAAGGCTTATAGACAACTGTCATGAGGGATGTTAGTGTAAAGTAACTGGACATCCAAAGTCAATAGATAACAGTCAGCATCTTCAAGATATTCAAAATGTGAATTGTATCCCTCAAATATGAATGGGCACCCTGGCTAGTGGTTTTATATAATTATCCACTAGTTGTGCTATTGGTTCCATAAGGGAACCAATGCTGGCCACTATCGACTGGGCTGGAGGGTTGCTCAGTGATTTGCATATTTTGGTTAGGCAATAGATTGTCACTCATAATGGATGTGCAACAGTAAGAAAAGCAAAGATTTCCTTTGAAATAGTTTGATTATTCAAGGCATCATGAATCAAAATATCAATTTCTTCCTCAAATGTATCAGTAGGATCTTAATTTACTATAGAAATTTGGATCAGACAACTATTTTAACATCTCCAGTTCATATTGTTCCCTGTCCCATACTATAATCAACCCCCCCATCCACCGGTTTTATCACAATGGGATCTATACACCATCATGCAGATTGCTTATGCACTGCAGTTCAGCAGCATGTAGACAATCCTAAATGACAATGCCATGCACTGGGGGTCCTGTGGACTCCTGCATGCAAGCATGTATGGAGGGAATACACATCCCTTCTGCACTGGATTCCCAGACTAGTTGCGCAGCTCTGCACATGGCTGGTCCAGGGGTGTGTCTAGAGGTGTGTCCGTACTGTGCACCATTCACAAAGGCTCAGAGTAATATGGTGCCAGGAACAGTGGGAGAGTCTGCAAGCAATGCAGAAGATTCATATGTACAGCATCTATTCTACAGAAGAGAGAAAAGGGTAAGTAAGTACATTTGAAGAGAGTGTTAGTAATTGTCACCATGAGGGCTCGAAGTTCAGGAACTCCACATTACCTAAATATTTTGGTATCTGGACTCCAAGGTATTTAAACTTAGTACCTCTCCATTTGAGTGGAAGTTGCTGTTGGAGAGCGGATGAGGGGGTTTACTGAAACAGGAGAACCTCTGTCTTTCGCAGATTAAGAGAGAACCATGACAGTGAGCCAAAAGTTGCCAAAATAGACCAAGCCACTGGTATCAAGAAGTCTGGATTTAAATGGGTAAGCAAGATATCATTCATGTATAATGTTGCCTTACATTCCATCCCCCAGTGGTATACACTCCACCACCTTACACTTCCACAGGGCTACAGCAAGTGGCTCTATATAGAGAGAGCAAAGAGCAATGGAGATAAGGGATACCCCTGCCTCATACTCTTCTACTGAAGAATGGGAGTATCATGGGATCCATACTCTTGTATAGGCTTGGGGGTCTGTGTATATGTTTTGAAGCCAGGTAACTTTGACTGACAAAGGAATTAGATGAAGGCCACACTGTGGATATGTTCTACTTTTTTATTTATTTATTTTACGCTTCCGAATTAACCTTTGAGCTATGACTTCAGCAAGGCTTTTGACTTGGTACCTCACAAACAATTGCTCAAGAAAATGGAAGACCTGGGTGTAACTAAACCCATAGTGAACTGATTGGGTAACAGGCAAGATGGGTGGCAGTAGAGGGTGGTGGTCAATGGGGTTAAATCAGAGAAGCGGGAGGTAAGGAGCGGGGTTCCACAGGGATTACTCCTGGGTACAGTCCTCTTTAACATGTTCATTAGTGACACTGAAGAAGGAATCCAGGGCAGGTTGTGTCTCTTCGCAGATGACACAAAACTATGTGGGAGGGTGGATAGTGATGAGGGAATAAGGAAAATACAGAGAGACATACAAAAGCTAAAAGGGTGGTCAAAGGTCTGGCAGTTAAAATTCAATGCTATACCCTGAAGAATCATTGATAATCTTTTGTATAAACTGATTTTGCTTAAGTAAGGGTTGATCTCTGAAAAAATTATCTTTTTTTTCCAATTCTGCCAAATAAATTGTAACGTAATTGGGGGCCATAGCTGCCTCATGGCCATCCTCTTTTCTTGTAGGTTATTGAACAGAAAGCAATTGCATTTCAATACCTTCTCCATCAAATTGATCAGGAATTCTACAAAAGGTGCATTATAATCAGTACCTATATATAAATATTCTATCGAGGCTCACAGACAACCGTCATGAGGGATGTTAGCGTAAAGTGACTGGACATTCAAAGTCACTAGATAACAGTCAGCGTCTTCAAGACATTCAAAATGTGAATTGTATCCCACAAATATGAGTGGGCACCCTGGCTAGTGGTTTTATATAATGATTTATTTTTATTTTATTTATTTAATAACATTTGGAATTACAATCCTTTGAGTCATAGACTCCTTTACAAAGGCTCCATGTCAAACAACAATAAGGACTTACATGTAATATTAAGCAGTACGGTATTCAGGTAAGAGAAACAAAAGAGAAAACAAGGAATGGAATTATACATACAATATTATACAATATTATAAATACAGTGATCAGGGAAAAAAGACAACACAGAAAACCACACAGACGAGGGATACAGAACATTTGTCTTTCGGACAGGAGGACCCAGCGTTATCCATAATATTCATAATATTTAGGTAATACATGAATATACATTTTTTTCCATATATAGCATACCATTTATGAGGTAGAGTTATAGTACAGAGCCCCGATAAGTGGGGGAGCAGGAGAAAGAAAGGGTTAGGGACGGTCACAGGCTGAAGATTCTAGCAGAAGAGCTTTGAGACTAGTCTTGAAGGGACCAATCCTGGTAATTATCCACTAGTTGTGCAATTGGTTCCATAAGGGAACCAAGGCTGGCCACTATCGGCCAGGCTGCAGGGTTGCTCAGTGATTTGTGTATTTTGGTTAGGCTATAGATTGCCACTCGTATTGGATGTGCATCAGTAAGAAAAGCAAATATTTCCTTTGAAATAGTTTGATTATTCAAGGCATCATAAAGAAAAATGTCCATTTCTTCCTTAAATGTATCAGTAGGATCTTAATTTACTATAAAAGTTTGGATCAGACAACTATTTTAACATCTCCAGTTCATATTGTTCCCTATCCCATACTATAATCAACCCCCCCCCATTCACTGGTTTTATCACAATGGGATCTATACACCATCATGCGGATTGCTTATGCACTGCAGTTCAGCAGCATGTAGGCAATCCTAAATGACAATGCCATGCACTGGGGGTCCTGTGGACCCCTGCATGCATGCATGTATGGAGGGAATGCACATTCCTTCTGCATTGGATTCCCAGGCTAGTTGCGCAGCTCTGCACATGGCTGGTCCAGGGGTGTGTCTAGGGGTGTGTCCGTACTGTGCACCATTCACAAAGGCTCAGAGTAATATGGTGCCAGGAACAGTGGGAGAGTCTGCAAGCAATGCAGAAGATTCATATGTACAGCATCTATTCTACAGAAGAGAGAAAAGGGTAAGTAAGTACATTTGAAGAGAGTGCTAGTAATTGTCACCATGAGGGCTCGAAGCTCAGGAGCTCCACATTACCTAAATATTTTGGTATCTGGACTCCAAGGTATTTAAACTTAGTACCTCTCCATTTGAGTGGAAGTTGCTATTGGAGAGCAGATGAAGGGGCATAGTGAAACAGGAGAACCTCTGTCTTTCACAGATTAAGGGAGTACCCCAACAGTGAGCCAAAAGTTGCCAAAATGGACCAAGCCACTGGTATTGAGGAGTCTGGATTTAAAAGGGTAAGCAGGACATCATCCACGTATACTGTTGCCTTGCATTCCACCCCCCCCAGTGGTATACACTCCACCTCCTTACACTACTGCAGGGCTACAACAAGTGGCTCTATATAAAGAGAGCAAAAGGCAACGGACATAAGGGACACCCCTGCCTCATACTCCTCTGCTGAGGAATGGGAGTATCATGGGATCCATACTCTTGTATAGGCTTGAGGGTCTGTGTATATATTTTGAAGTCAGGTAACTTTGACCTGGTGACAAAGGAATTAGACAAAGGCCACACTGTGGATATGTTCTACTTTTTATTTATGTATTTAACACTTTGGAATTAACCTTTGAGCTATGACTTCAGCAAGGCTTTTGACTCAATACCTCACAACAATTGCTCAAGAACATGGAAGACCTGAGTGTAGTTAAACCCATAGTGAATTGACTGGGTAACTGGCTAGGTGGGTGGCAGCAGAGGGTGGTAGTCAATGGGGTTAAATCAGAGGAGAGGGGAGGTTATGAGTGGGGTTCCAGAGGGATTGCTCCTGGGTCCGGTCCTCTTTAACATGTTCATTAGTGACACTGAAGAAGGAATCCAGGGCAGGTTGTGTTTCTTCGCAGATGACCCAAAACTATGTGGGAAGGTGGATAGTAATGAGGGAATATGGGAAATACAAAGAGACATACAAAGGCTAGAGGGGGTGGTCAAAGTTCTGGCAGTTAAAATTCAGTGCTAGAAAGTGCAAGGTAATGCACTTCGGGAAAAAGAACCCCAAGATAAAGTACTGGATGGAGGAGAGAGACTTAGCACTCAGTTCATGAACGGGATTTGGGAGTTATCATTAGTAACTCACTTAAGCAATTGAGTCAATGCAACAAGGCCTGTAGCAAGGCTAACAGGATGCTAGGATGTATTGGGAGAGGTATTGATAGCAGAAGAAAAGAGGTAATACTTCCCCTCTACAGCTCCTTGCTGAGGCATTACCTAGAATACTGCACCTAGTTCTGGAGTCCTCGCCTCAGAAAAGATAAGGATAGGTTGGAGACAGTGCAGCACAGAGTAACAAAAATGATTCAATGCAGTAGGTCAGGTCCTATGAGGAGCTCCTCAATGCACTAAATATGTACTCACTGGAGACCAGAAGGGAGAGGGGAGATATGCTAGAGACCTTCAAGTTCCTTAAAGAATGTAACAAAGTGAACTGCGGTGAACTATTTAGCCTGAATACCAATTTGTGGTCACGCGGACAAGAATGGAAATTAACAGGAGGTAGGTTCAGGAGAGCTGTCAAGAAGTACTATTTTATGGAAAGGGTGGTGGAATCTTGGAACAGTGTACCAGCTGAAGTGGTGGGCATGAAAACAGTCAGGGGATTCAAGTAGGGCTGGGACATAATGAAGGGAATAGTGGTACCGGGAATGACAGGACCAAGGAGGAGAATAGAGAGGACGGGGGGGGTTAGTACCCTGGATGAACAGTAGGTTCCAGGGATTATAGAGAACTTGAGCAGACTGGTTGGACCTCTGGTCTTTTTCTGCCACCATTGTTTATGTTTCTGTGTAACAAAGGCATCTGGAAACCCAAAGGCTAACAAGGTGCCCCAGAGAAAACCCCAGGACACCTTGGCAAATGCCTTCTTGGTGAACCCCCCCTACAAATTGGGGTTTACTATAATGTCTTCATGGGCTCTTTAATGCCCACTGTCAGGCTAGTGTCCTGTCTTAAGTAGTTCTGTGTCTATGCGTGAGAGTTCCATATTGAGCCACCGCGCCTGTCCCTTTAAGAGAATAGCTAATCTGTGTTCAGAAGATACTCTGTGCTGGGTCTCAGTGATTTATGGCTTGTGTCCAGCCAGGCAATGATCTGATTGCTCCATTCTGCTGTTGCTACTTGCACAGAGGGAGCCCATACAGGAACTGTGATTATTTACTGTTTATCTGCTGTTATATTAAAGACAGAGAAGTTTGTCTAACCTGCTTTGATTGCAACTCAAACATTTGGATGGGATCCACCATGCTAGGTCCTGGTCTTCCAGTAACTGGACCAATTGAACTGCTGGGGACCTTGAATGGATCCTGTCCCCAGGGGTCTTGTGGGAAGGAAATACTGTAGTCTTGTAGTTTTATCCAGTTGGTGCCCAAATGGACCTGGAGGGGGAGCCCTAACTGTGCCTGACAGCTCCTCTAGCCAACCAAACCTTTGGATTTATAAGGGAAATGCCCTGTGTGCCAAGAGACAGTGGATCAGTTAGAGCTGGAGGTTGAAATGTGAACAGCTCGAGCTTTTGAGCAGCTGCTCGTAGAAGGCGCGTAGGAGAAACGTCGGGAAGAGGCTCAACTTGCCTTCCTGCCACCTTCTCCTGCAATGAACTGCCTATTGCAGAAGTTGGACTTGTCCAATTTCCAGCCTGGAACTGCAGCAGAAGAGAAGAAGAAGTTTGTTAACACAACTTGTGATTTGGACCAAAGGCCTGCTCCTGAAGTGATCGGCTTGTGTGAGAGACTCGGATCGATAGGTGTGCACATTAAAGCTGTCAATTAGCAACCGGACTGAATCTGAACTGTTTTCCAAAGTAGTTATTGATATAAATGTGCTGAATGTGTTTCACGGGTCATGATTTGGTTCCTCATGACTGACTGTGTTACGCCAGCTGGAGGCTTCATTAGTAGAAGATCACGAACGTTGCCAGAACTGTTCACCCTGCCTGGGCCCAGCCATCTCAGCCTAGGCTGCTACTCCTGCACCAGAGACCATTTTGGTGAGAGATCAGCTTGGGGATTCGGCCCCTGCACAACACCATTGAGCAGGCTGTGACCATCTGGAGGTGTGTCATGTCAGCCCGGCTTCCCCCATCCCTTGATCATCACCACGAGGTCTACATATCACCTGCAGTGCAACAAGTTCCTGGTAGCGTGAGTATAAATCAGGATAGATCCCTGCAATGAAAGCTTAAATCATTGTGGTGCCATCTAATTGTCTTCATTTATTGGGTTTTTGCAATGAGCTGAGCCAACTGGCTTGGATTACAAATAATTGAGTTGGTTGCATGTTTAACTGCCTTAATAGCTTGGCAGAAGACACCAGGAGAAAGGACTGCTGTGTGACTGAACTTCTCTGCTGGGACTAAAGTAAAAGAACTTTTGTATTTGACTTTTAATTTAGGGTAAAAAAACTAACATACAAAAAAAAAAGTGTGTGTTTGGGTTAACTGAACTGAATGGGTATCTGAAGAGTTATCTAGGTGTAAATCTCAGGTGACTGAAAGGACTTAACTGCTGTGAGGTTTAAATTACTTGTAGAAAGATCTGGTAAGTAGGGGGAGTGGCTTAGCTAGAAGGAAGCTACATTTAAAGACTGCCTCAGAAAGTTTCTGCTAATAGCTTGGCAGAAGACACCAGGAGAAAGGACTGCTGTGTGACTGAACTTCTCTGCTGGGACTATATTGCGCTCCTTTCCTCCCCTCCATCCCCCACCCAAAGCTAGTTCTATTTTTATAGGCACAGAATTTGACTGACAACAGGAACTTCCTGTTTAGGGGCAGGAAGTGAGTGATCACAGAACCACCAAGGACCCACCATCCTAGAAGGGCAAGAGTAGCTCTCCGGCCCCCTCTAGCTGCTGGAGGTCTGCCTCTAAGCAAGTAAGTAGTCTACTGCGAAATATAGGATATTCTTGTCTCAGAACAGGACAATCAGGAGCTTAAAGGGCACACAGGCAGAAAGTAAGGAGAGAGAGAAAAAAAACAGAGGAAAGAGTAAGGATTGCAAACAGTTAAGGGGCCAGAAATAAGACATGATTGGGTGGTGCAGTGCAGTGGCTGTGGAGCAGCAGTCTTCCAGGAGATGTTCTGGAGGATGCGATGTTGTCCCATCTGCAGGCACCTCTCTGGGCTGAGGAGGAGGTCGCTCATCTCCAGGCTGAGTTGGCCAGGATTTGTGGGACCTCCTCTTCCATCCAGGGACCACCAGTGCCACTGCCATTGCCTCAGAGGTTGCCAAGAAGAGGAGTGGTTGGACCACAGTGGGCTCAGGAGGGTGAGGGTGATGGAACAGAGGTGCATCCCTCCCATTGCCTCTCCACAATTCCTATGCCATTCTGGCAAAGTGTGGTTCCTCTATGGAGGCACCCACAGTGGAGACCAAGGAGGATGCTGGGAACCTCACAAGGAGACCCACAGGAGGGTGGCAGGGGACCCTGCAGGGGAAGAAACAACTCCTGGTGGGGAACCCCATTGTTAGGAAGGTAGAACTGGGGAGGAAGGGGAGAGGGAGGTAAGGCCTGCCTGGCGCCATGGCTTGCAGGGACAGGAAGCTAATCCTCAGGATTGCCGGAGCAGCTGCACAGGGAGGGAGCTGGATGTCATTGTCCACCTAGGGACAAATGACCTGGCTAAGAAAGGGTTAGAGAAGTGCAGGAAGAGTTTGTGGAGATTGGGAGGGCCTTGGTCAAGGTAGCACACGGTAACCTTCTCGAGGTGCTACCCATCTATGGCATAGGAGGCTAGGGTGTTCCGCACCATGGGATTCAATCAGTGGTTGAAAACTGGTGTGGAGCTCAGGATTTGGCTTCATTGGGGACTGGGGTCCACCTGGAGTGATGCAAGCCTATACTGGCATGATGGGCTGCATCTGTCCGGGAGGAACCAGGATCCTAGGTGATAGGTTTAAATGCTTCATTGGCAAGCTTTTAAACTAGCCAAGGGAGGCACTGGAAAGGAGCAGGAAAATCCTAGCCCCCAAATAATCACAGTAGTAAACAGGCAAACACCAACATAGAGGTGTCGATAGGGAGAAGGGCAGGGGTAAATGAAGAAAGTGACAAAGGCAAGAAGGACAGGGATGGGGCAAAAGGGAGTAAGGCCATCAGGAAATGGAGGGTAATGAGTACCAATGCCCGTAGTCTGGGCAACAAGCTCCCTGAGCTGATGGCCTTAATGGAAGAGGGATGCCTGGATATTGTAGCAATCACAGAAACATGGTACACAGAGAACCATGACTGGGATGTTAACATACCAGGGTACATAACCTACAGGAGAGACAGGCAGGGGAGAAGAGGGGGAGGAGTAGCTCTCTATGTAAAGGAGGGATAAAAGCAACTGAACAAAAGAGTAAACAGGGAGGAGAGGAGGCTGTGGGTCACCTTGGAGACTGGAAAGGCACCACAATCCGCACTGGGGTTGTGTACAGACCCCCATGTCAGGGGAGGAATGGACAAGGATATGATAGAAAGCATTCTTAGAATGGCAGAGAAGGGAGATACTGTTGATGGGAGACCTGAATATGCCAGATGTTAACTGGGCACATTTTCTGCAGCCACATCCAAGAGCAGGGCCATTCTTGATGCCCTACAGGTGGCAGGCATTAGACAGCTAGTTTCGGAACCCACTTGTGAGGGAGCAGTCTTAGACCTCATACTCTCAAACGGGGGCAGTGAGAGGATCTCAGATCTAGAAGTGGGTTGCCATCTGGGGACAACTGACCATCAAACAGTGTGGTTCACGTTAAACTCAGCTACAGAGTCAAGCTATACAAAAGTGAGGGTACTGGAGTTTAGGAAGGCTGACTTTGGCAAGATGGGAGGGTGCCTCAGAAAAGCACTAGCAAACAGGCTAGAAGGAGGTGTGGAGCAACAATGGGGAATTATCAAAACTGCCATCACAGAGGCAACAAGCCTTGTGTGAAGCAAATGAACAAATCAAAATGAAAGAAAAAGCCACTATGGTTCTCAAAAGAGGTGGCTGTGAAAGTCAGGAAGAAGAAGATAGCATTCTGGAAGTATAAGGAAACACAGAAGGAGCAGGACAGACAGCTGTACCAGTTAAGGCAGAAGGAAGCAGGAGGGAAGTCAGAATAGCAAAGGCCCAAACTGAGGAAAAGATAGCCAACTCAGTTAAGAGGGATAAAACCTTTTATAGGTACATCAGCGGTAGAGAAAGACAAAGGGAGGGATAGTGAGGCTGAATAGAATGAACAGTGGGTGGGCAGAGGGGACAGTGAAAAGCAGGAATACTGAACGAATATTTCTGCTCAGTATTCTCCAAAAGAGGAGGGGAAGTGCCTAGTCCAATTAACAGAAGGACTCTTTGATAGGGGTCGATCCCAGTCCTTTCACAGAAGAAAGGGTTCTGCAAGAATTCTAAAACTGAAGGTGGACAAAGCAATGGGTCCTAGGAATTCAACCCAGAATTCTAAAAGAATTAAGGGAGGAACTAGTGAAACCACTGGCTACTCTTTTAATAAATCATGGGAGGATGGTGTGGTACCGAGGACTGGAGGAAGGCGGATGTGATTCCCCTTCACAAAAGTGGGTCCAAGACAGAGGCAGGAAACTCAGAACCTGTCAGTCTGACCTCTGTGGTAGGGAAAGTGATGGAGTAACTACAGAAGGAAAGAATAGTGAGTACCTATAGAGGCCAGTGGAGCACAGGACCCAAGGCAGCATGGGTTCTGGCGGAAGGTCATGTCAGAGCAGATCTAATAGATTTCTTTGACTGGGTGACCAAAGTAGTAGACCAGGGAGGGCTGTGGACATGGCCTACCTAGACTTTGTAAGGCATTTGACACAGTCCCACACAAAGATTAATAGTCAAATTAACCAGCCTGGGAGTGGGACCCAGGGTGGTAGCCAATAAAACATTGGCTGGACAACAGGACACAGAAGGTAATTGTAAATGGAGTCCATTCTGAAGAAAGGGGGTTACTAGTGGGGGTACATGAGGGTTCAGTATTGGGTCCAGTCCTTTTAATGTCTTCATCAGTGACATTGCAGAGGGACTGGAAGGAAAAGTATGCCTTTTGCAGATGACACAAAAATCTGCAACAGGGTTGATACACAAGGAGGTGTGGAAAGGATGAAAAGGGACTTGGCAAGGTTGGAGGAATGGTCAGAAGTATGGCAGCTAGGATTCAATGCAAAGAGTGCAAAATAATGCACCTGAGAAACAAGAACCAGGGAAGAATACACAATGGGTAGGAGGTAGAAACAACAACAAAAGGAAAGGGATCTGGGGTAATCATATCAGATGACCTTAAGGTTAGCAAACAATGTGATAAGGCAGTGGGAGGCTGGGGTATACTGGGATGTATAGGAGAGGCATCAGCAGCAGAAAACAGGAAGTTGTTATCCCTCTGCACAGACAGTTGGTGAGACCCCATCTGAGTACTGTGTCCAGTTCTGGAGACCCCATCTCATAAGAACATAGACAGGATAGAGGCAGTCAGAGAGGGCAACTAAAATGGTGCAGGGTCTGCAAGAGAAGCTGTATGAGGAGAGACTAAAGGAGCTTAATATGTATACCACTGAGGAAAGAAGGGAGAGGGGACATGATAGAAACTTTTAAGTACCTCAGTGGAATCAACAAAGTCCAAGAGGGTAGCATTTTTCAGAAAAAGAGACTTGCAAGAACAAGGGGACACAATTTAAAGATAGAAGGAGGGCGGCTCAGGGGCAATGAAAGGAAGTATTATTTCACAGAGAGGGTAGTGGATGCATGGAACAGCCTTCCTGAGGAGGTTGTGGGGTCTAAAACTGTGGGAGAATTCAAGAATGCATGGGACAGACATAAGGCAATTCTTGTGGGGGGTAGGAAGAACTAGGCTGTTGGTTAACTAGGATCTGCAGCCTATCCTTTAGTTAGGGGAATGGGCAGACTAGATGGGCGTAGCAGTCCTTATCTGCCGTTAAAGTCAAAGTCTATGTTTCTTTCCTTTAAGGGCCCCAGCATCAGCTGCAATGCCAGCCACCCTCGAGCAACTCTTCAGGCTAGCCTGTATTGCCATCTGGGTACCCAGTCTTGTTGAACTGTGTATTTGGAACCTAAAGTGCATGCCTGAGAAGCCTGATTCAAATCAGATTACTAATCATTTGGCTATATTCACACCCCTCCCTTGTTCACTGCCCCTAAATAAACCTGATTGTCTTTTTCACGTTTGACCTGGCTAGTGTGCATATTATTAGTTGGGTTACAGTATTAAGATTGTAATACTGCATTGCTAACCTTATTTTTCAGAGGGTCTCCAGGGCAGTTGCTGCAGTTACAGCCCTGGAGGTAAGTGAGAAGGGTGTGAGCAAGTTATTATTGATACCATTGTGAATGTATCACTGTGTTATATCTTAGGCCGCTAGTTGGGTTGGTGGGTGGTTAAAGCTTCCCAGAGGGCTATACCAGAGCAGGTAGGCAACCCTAATGCAATTTCTTTTGGTGGAGGCACCTTATTAGAGAACTCAGGCCCCTCAACCTATGTAGAGTCATGCAGGCAGGGGTAGTAGCCCTTAGCATAGTGCTGCCTAGGGGTTACATTGGCATCAAAACTGAGGACAGCAATGGGAATCTTGCATTGGGATACTGATTCAATCAGAGTAAATGTTCATCAAATGTTATCCATTATTTGGTGGTGCCAGATAAATCCCACCTAATCCACGTGGAATATGGTGGGAAGAATGGATTCCAGATGGGAAGCCTAGATCCCCACATAGATCAATGTTCAAAATGGATATAGGGCAATAACAGGTAGGACAGGTGGGGAATTTGCTAGGTTTAGGAAAGGCAGATATACAGCTGTACTTCCAAGATGAGGGAGGAAGGTCTCCAGAAGTAACTGCTTGAAATGTCTGATGCAAAGAGGGAAGAAGCTGTGGAGAAAAAGCCTTATACTATTCCACAGGGCACCCGTCTGGCCTGGAAATTTCTGTGTTTTTGCCACAGGATCGCTAAAATTTCATCCTGATGGATTGGAGCAATAAGTTGTTCCCTCTGTGCATCTGTAAGTGTGGGAGCACTCGGTTGAATAGGTAGTCAGAGAGGCAAGAGTCATCTGGAGGAGAGGGATCTGTATAAAGGGTGCAATAGTAGTCCCGAATAATCCTGCGAATCTGTATAGATTCACGATGCAACTGACCAGAGTCAGGGTCCTGAAGACGCAGGACAAATGCTGCTCATTTACAAGCATGGAGCTTGCAAGCAAGCCACCGACTCCCCAAGGATCCACCCTCATATTGGGAATGTTGTAGACAGGTTAGGGCATACTAGATCTCTTTTCATAATTCATATCCTGTCCACCACCACCCGGTCCCTTGAGGGTGTATAACTGCTGTAATGTAATTTGCCTGATGCTTAGCCAAGGCATAGAAACCCCCCGCATGACTGCTTTAAGTGTGACCCAAAGTATGTGTGCTGACATGTCTTCAGAGATGTTCTCCATGATGATTTGCGGGACCCTGTTTTTTACGATTGTACAGAAATCCTGAGCACGAAGCCCACGTTCAGTCTCCAGAACGTTGTTTTACATTTCTTACCCAGACCCAATTTGAAAGTGAGAGAATTCTGGTCTAACAAATATTAGGGGCCATACATAAGATGTCAGACTGTGGAAAATGCTCAGAAGCAGTGAAGAAATAGTTCAGTCTTGTGAAACTCCCGTGATGAGGGGAGTAGTATATGTAGGCATGACCTGTCAGAAATAATTTATGCCATACATCTACTAACCCCAATTCAGTCAAGTTTGTTCTGAGATTATTTTTTGACTGGTGTGGCTCTGTATTTGCTAGGTTTTAAGTTGTTTATACAGAGAGTGGTGTTGAAATCTCCATGTAGAATCAACAGTCCCTTCAGGAGGTCCAAGAGCTGGCTCAAAAAGTCACTGTAGACTGCTTTAAGAGAATTCAGGGTGAAATATACACAGGCAAACATGACATACATGTCAAACGGTCTACCCTGAAGAATAACATATTAGCCCTGTGGGTCCACAAATTCCTGGGACACTGAGAAAGGCAAGGAGGGTGGGACCAGAACTGCCACCCCTCTGCATTTCCCTTCCAAGTAGGAGGAAGCATAAACTGTGTATCTACCACCCCAAGATAGCTTCTGGTGGTCTTGTGCAGTCAAGTGAGTTTCCTGAAGGAGAATCACATCAGCCTGTTGTCTCCAAAGCAATTTGAATAACCTGGTACGCTTTACTGGATTTTTAAGTCCATGGGGAGTTGGGAGCATAGACATTAGGACTCATGCCACGTCTAACCACCCAGACTCCATTTACTCCAGGAGGTCCACCCATCCCGCTTTCCAAGGGGCCCCAAGCCTCCCCAGGGACAGGACTCCTCAATCGGACACCTGTCCCATAGAATCCAATGCAGCAGGGTGTTTTCTCAGGTCCTCCCTCAGGCCCACTCATGGGCCCCTGTGTAAACCAACCAGCAGGTGTGCACTGTCTAAAGTAATTTACATGGTCATCAATGTCTAAATTTTTTAAATAAGCAAACAAAACAATTAGAAAAGATGAACAACCTTCCATATGGGTAGCGAGTAACCAATAAAAATTCTGGTTACTCGCAAACAATCAAAGCAACAATTGAAGGACCTGGACTCCAACTGTGAGCCACCTCTGGTCTTTTGGGAGGGATGCAAGATGTCAACTGAGCAACCAACAACCCACCTTAATGTAGGGAACTATATACAATAATACTTCCAAGGGAGGGGCTAGTTGAGAGACCCACTCTCTCAGTCTATCTGCCACAGGGGACTGTCTAATAGAATGACTGTGGAGCCTGAGCTGGAAGAATAACTGGATGGGAACACCAACTTGGGCTCCGTTGGGACTGTAGCATCCCAAAAGGAAGGAGGTACAAAGGCAGTGAGGAAGGCGAAAAAGAATAGAAAAATGGAAAAATAAAGACATCATTAATGCCCAGTATCCCCCACTCCAAACTTCCCCCAAACCCCTAAAAAGTCTGCATTTTCCAATTGAAGACCACCCCCCGCATAACAGAAAGCCAAGGGGTAACATAGTCTGAACTGAAAGGGGGATCCAGCTTTACCCGTCAACTCAAAATCAATCAAGGAATGGGTGGGTCACAGTGTCCTCCCTTTGTCCCACTTCTCCAACCCAACTGGCAGACACACAAAATTCCAATCAGGACCCAGCATGCAATAAAGAAAGTGGTACTGTAACCCCTAGGTGGCGCTATCCCAAGGGATACTACCCCTGCCTGTTTGGCTAATAGCAGGTTAAGGGGCCTAGGTTCAGTGACGGGTGCCCCACCCAAAGGTCAGGGTTGGTATTGGTCTGACTAACCAGGCCATAGCCCTCTGGGACACTGTGACCCCCCCCTTGTCTCCTACTAGTGGCCCACACAGTATACACTGTTTACCTTCACAATACCCCTGATAGACTTTATACATACACCTATGTTTGGCACTTACCCCCAGGACTGGTTCCTTCAGCTTGGCTCTGGGGACCCTCTGTAAAATAAGGTGATGCAAGACAAAAAGCAACTATGCAATACCTTAGGTGTAAACTGACACCATAGACAATGTAAATTGCAGAAAAAAGTAGATCTGATTTATTCAGGGGACTATAACAAGGGTGGGGGGTAATCAGGTTAATTGGCTTAATCACACTATATATATCACAGCTGTGAATGCAGTCAGAGTCCCTATCAGTCCCACTCTCTGGGTACCCAGGATGGAGAAGGAGCTAGCCAGGACCGTTGCCCGGGGTAGGCCGGCATTGCAGCTGGTAGGGGCCCTGTGAGAAAAAAAGGAATAACATGCACACTCCCTGATTGAAATCTGGAGCTGGAGGGCTCGGTTCTGGGAAACAACACAACACAATAATCAGATGACACACTTGTGATTTAAAAGATAGGTTGCAGGGAGCTACCCTGTTTGTTACTCATGATACCCAAAGCTGAACACAGGATGGACGATGGTCGAGACTATCACTGGATTTTCTGGATTGCCAGAAGAAGCAGGGTGGGGAGACCAGACCCTCATGGCAAGGCCCAATGGCACTGGGTAGCAGCAGATTCAGTCCATTTCAAGCTGAGTCAACTTCCAGCCCTCAGCACACAACTCAGCTCAGGGGAAAACCAGATCGCGAACCCTTTCCAGTTCACAGCACATTTATATGTAAAGAAAATTACTGTACCAGGCAGACAGCTCCTCAATCCTGATCACAAAGTCACTGCTAAAACCCAGGAGCGCAAAAGCAGCTAAAGTTCCTGACAGGCCAATTGCATTTAGCAAAATCTTCGGTCTTCTACAGGTTAAGCCTGGTCCCACTTCAGTAGCTTGCTTCACAACACACAGATCTGATTCAGTCTGAACCAATTCTCTCTCTCTAGGCAGAAAACAGCAAGCAGGCCAGAATTCAGGCCTTCCACGGCAATCGCCTTGGTCCTATAAATCCATGTAGGATGTAAGAGAACCAGGGAAGATAACTGCAGTTCAGAGGATAAGGGGTGGGAGTTGAAGCAGGGGGTGAAGACCCACTGGTAGTGTTCTACAGGATAGCCAAAAAGGTCCATCATTTGTTGCATAGAGGAGTATCAAATAATCCAGTCAAATGACAGTTCCAAGGGCCAAGCTAAATGACCCCAAGCATCTACAATGGGGCTTGTGTCCAAAGAACAGAAGGGCAAATCCACAGTGAGAGCACAGTCTGCTGGAAAGTTGAGATAGTGAGATGACTGCATCAAGCAGGGGGGCCCCAAGACAACCATGAGGAAAAAGGCTAGGCAAACAGCATGGTGTGAAAAGGAAATCTGTGAGAGCCAACCCAAAAATGGACAACATGTATGCAGACTGGCTGGGGAGAACAAGCTCCCCCTCATTATGGGGTTGTACTCTAGCCTGGATATACCTAGGCCATGGTCCTCACTAAACAAAAGATTGCGAATGGGTCAGCCATAGGAGGTGGTCCACCCATGAATCCACTAGCTAGCCCTTCTTGTGTCACTCAATGGTAAGCCATTGAACTGTGCCAAAGGGTCTGCATAGTAGTAGCAGATAAGCCACTTAAAAAGGGGGGAACTGCATCACAAGGCACCATCCAATCAGAGTGGTGGCATTAATAGTGCATAGGGGAGAGAAGGATAGCTTCCCCTTCCACCCATGCTTTGCAGCTGCTGCCTTAGCCCCTCCAAGCTGCCCAAGGTCCCCTACCTCACAGACTTACCTTTTTGTAGGCAAAACAAGGATATGCAGAGGGCATGAAAGTTTAAGTCATAGACTTCTCTCCATGGAGGGCCTGAAACTGGGTGCAAATGTCTGCTACCATCAACTCACCCTGCTGGCAATGTTGCTTTACTGATGGCACCGAGTTCCCTTTAGCAGTAGAAACTGGGATCTTTGCCGCTCCTCCAGAACATTCAGGCACCACAATCGCCCAGGACTGAAAGGTCTGCTCTGGTTTCATCTGCTGAGATGTAAGTTTTTTGTCCATGAGGGAACTGCACCGCTAATTTCACTGGATAAGGGGCTTGGAATTTTAATTTTATTCCGGCGGGTTTAGAGCAGTGGGATGTAGTCTCTGCACATTTTGATGGTGGTTGCAGCATAATAATTATCAAAGAACACGAGTTTGGCCATAAATGTCTTTTCTTGCTGTTAGAACTTCTGAAGGATTTGTTCTTCCATGCATAATTGAGAAATGTAATGATCACAAATCTGGGGTGTGCACCAGGGATGGTCAGCTTTGGACCAAAGGTTTGATGGGAGCATTCTGTATCCAGCGGGAAGTAAGCTGGAAGGGTAAGTGCTGTATGGAGAAAGTGGTCAAAGAATCTTGGTAGATCAGTGCCTTCAAAGTTCTTGGGGAGGCCATAAATGTGTACATTTTTGCGGTGGGCCTGGTTCTCCGCATCTTCCTGCTGGGTCACTATCTGAGCTTGTACCTCTTGAATGTCCTCTAGTGTACATTCTGTGGCATCTACTTGTAGGTCTGTTGCTGAGGCCCATTGTTCAACTGATGTAGTCTGCTGATCTAAAGTCACCATTTCTTTTTTAACTTCCTTAATATCTCATAGCATGTCTCGAACTTCTCCCCAAAAGTTTTGTACCTCCTTATAAATTGTTTCCAGTTTAATTGTCTTATTTATTTTTCCACTTCTGAGAAGCTGCTGCTGCAGTTCTGCTCCTGAGGCCTGAAAGAGCTCCGAGTCTGACTGCTCAGAGCAGGATCTGCCAGCATCCTCCATGCTAAGTATTTTTTCTAGCCAGTGTACTTAATCTCATTACACTGACCCCTCTCTGCAGCAGTTTGGTGGCAGTTAGGATGAAGTTGTTCTAGTGAAACAGGAGTTTTGGCTGGGCGACAGTGGGAACTCCATGCTAAAGCAGCGATATGGGTAGAGAAGTCACCCAGATGTCCTTGCAGCTGTATTTCTGCAGTTCACTTCAGTAGTGGTGTGAGGGGTTTGGCAAGTGCTCTTGAGCACTGTACTGATTGCATCTCCTACCTTCTAGTTCAGGTTCATCAGAGATACGGTGAGAGTAACACACTGAGAAAGCAGAGTGCCAAAAGTTTTAATGAATAAAGAAGTGTATGCTTTTCTTTAAATTTTTATGTTTTTGGCTTTTTTGTCAGTGCTTCACTCACTGCGGTGCAGTCACAGTGTTTACAGCTGTTACACTGCCGTTTTTAAATATTCTAATTTGCTGTGTGCAAAATAATTGTTTTGCAGTAATACATTTTTTTTATTCCAATATAAAGAAGAGTGGCAGTGGACATAGGTGTGTGAGTGAAACGTCCAAGGAAGGGAAGCTGGTGTGGTTTCTGGTGATAGCAGGAGTGTGAATGTGTAGCCTAGTCACCCAGTAAGAAAAACTGTGTAGATGTGGCAGTATTATTTATATAGATTTGATAGCCTCAGAGTGGGTCATTATCTGTGTCGGATTAGGAATTTTAGTCTGAGATATAGGACACTGTCGTGGATGAGTGTAAGACTAAGCATAATATATGAGAGGAGGCACGGGAAGAGGTACATGAGGGAGTGGAACATGCTATGAAGCTGGGGGGGAGGAAGATTCAGGAGAGATGTGAAGAAATACTTCTTTACAGAAAGAGTGATGGATTCCTGAAACAGCCTTCCAACAGAGGTGGGGGAGGTGAAAACAGTGGTGGGGTTCAAGAATGTATGGGATAAGCACAAAGGAATCATAGTGGAAAGGAAGGCTGGAGGGAGAAAGAGCTGTAGATTGGGCACGTTCTGCGGTAATAGTGTAGATAGGGAGAAACAGACAGACTGGATGGGCCAAGTGGTGCTTATCTGCCATTAAATTCTATGACTGCTTTACACTGCTCAAGAAGCCGTTGTACCATGTAGAAGGTAGAATTTCACCTGGCGACCACCTCTTGCTTTAGCTGATGTGGAAAATTGTTGCCCTGCACCTGCTGTAATATTTTAAGTGCTTTAGCAGAATGACTAAAATGTTCACATATTTTGCATGCAACACTCAATACATTCTAATGCTTCTGACTTCTTTAAGAAAATGATGTACTACAAGACTGAGAGTATGAGCAAAGCAAGGTATGTGCACACACCCTCCATCCTTCACAGCATGTACAATGTTAATGATGGAAACTGGTGGGGGGAAGGTTTAAGAGGGATGTGAGGAAGTTCTATTTTACAGAAAGGGTAGTGAAGCCATGGAACAGTCTGCCAGTGGAGGTGGTGGGCATCAAGACCATAAATGGGTTCAAGTATGGCTGGGAGAGAATGAAGAGGTTGGTGGTTGCTCAGGTCAGTATCTGAAGGGAGGGAAGCAAGAGGATTGACCAGGAGGGATAAAACCCTGCATGGACAATAGATCCTGGGGCAGATAGGGAACTCCAGGCAGCCTATGGACTTGTGGTCTTTTTCTACCATCATTGTCTATGTGTCTTTGTTTCCGTTAGCTCAATTATCAGATACCAAAAACCCTGGAGAGAGAGAGAGGCCATAAGGAATAAGCCATTCAGTAAACCTTCTTCCGAATTCCTGCAGGATATTCACTGCAGTGTGATCCTTCAACTCAGAACACAGCAATGCACAAGGCAGTCTGTCACAAATGTTGTGTCAGTTGTGTCTGAGACTGAGAATGAGGCACAGGAATTATAAAAGGATGCCCAGTCACCAGTGACTGTCATGTAGTCTACAGTTTGGCTGTTAGTCCACATATCAGTTTTAATATGTATCTGTGGCACTGCTGTGAGCTTCAAGGCCAGCATCACATTTTCACACAATTCACGACAGACATTTGGTACTGCTTTGGTGGCAAAATATTTTCTGGATGGTGTTTGATATCGTGGAACTGCAATCTGCATTACTTGTTTATTTCTTAAATGTTGTTTTTATTGATTTTATACTGGACAAACCAATTAATTATCAATCAATCAATACTTTATTTGTTAAGCACCTGTCAAGATCAAGGTGCTGTAGAATCAGATAAAAACATCAACAGTATAAAGATATAAAATCAGTCTGGATAAACCTGAGAAAATAAACACGTTTTTAACATAGTTTTAAAACTATTGACGGTCAGGCATTCTCTTAACCGATGAGGTAGAGAGTTCCACACGGTTGGTGCTGCAAATGAAAAAGCATGAGCCCCAGAAGTTTTTAGATAAACCCTAGGAACATCTAGCAATCCCTCATTGGCAGATCAGAGAGGACGACTGGGGGAGTAGGGAGTCAGGAGATCTTTCAAGTAGTCAGGTCCCTGTTTATTTATTTATTTATTTATTTAAGCGTTTTACCAGGAAAGGCATACTGAGCAGAATACTGCTCAATTTCAGATGCGTCCTGGAGGAGGGGGGAGCATAGGTAGACAGTTGAAAACAGTATAGATAAGTGAATACATAGTGAGAGAACACTAACATTTGGTTCTGATTACAAGTCAGTAGTAGATTGAGAGAGTTAATTGATTGGTAACCACAGTTTATACAGCATGAGATAGACAGTTGAAGAGAGTATAGACAAGTGAATACATAGTGGAAGATCACTAACATTTGGTTCTGATTCCACGTTCGTAGCGGATTGACATAGTCAGTTGGTAACCATAGTTAAATACAGCAAGAGTACAATAAATTAACTTTGAACCATATGAGAGACAGTATAAGGTGAGAGAACAATTATTAGGCACCGATTAATTGCAATTTGCTAAGTGCAGACGTACCCTGAGATTTTACTAGTAGAAAAATAGAAACATAGACTTTGACGGCAGATAAGGACCGCTAGGCCCATCTAGTCTGCCCATTTCCCTACCTACAGGATAGGCCGCAGATCCTAGTTAACCAACAGCCTATATCTTCCTGCCCCCCACAAGAATTGCCTTATGTCTGTCCCATGCATTCTTGAATTCTCCCACAGTTTTAGACCCCACAACTTCCTCAGGAAGGCTGTTCCATGCATCTACTACCCTCTCAGTGAAATAATACTTCCTCACATTGCCCCTGAACCGCCCTCCTTCTATCTTTAAATTGTGTCCCCTTGTTCTTGCAAGTCTCTTTTTCTGAAAGATGCTACCCTCTTGGACTTTGTTGATTCCCTTGAGGTACTTGAAAGTTTCTATCATGTCCCCCTCTCCCTTCTTTCCTCAAGGGTATACATATTAAGCTCCTTTAGTCTCTCCTCATACGGCTTCTCTTGCAGACCCTGCACCATTTTAGTTGCCCTCCTCTGGACTGCCTCTATCCTGTCTATGTCCTTGCGGAGATGGGGTCTCCAGAACTGGACACAGTATTCCAGATGGGGTCTCACCAACTGTCTGTACAGAGGATAACAACTTCCTATTTTCTGCTGCTGATGCCTCTCCTATACATCCCAGTATACCCCGGCCTCCCTACTGCCTTCTCACATTGCTTGCTAACCTTAATGTCATCTGATATGATTACCCCAGGTCCCTTTCCTGTTTTGTTGTTGTTACTACCTCCCACCCATTGTGTATTCTTCCCTGGGTTCTTGCTTCCCAGGTGCATTATTTTGCACTTTTTGCATTGAATCCTAGCTGCATACGTCTGACCATTCCTCCAACCTGCCAAGTCCCTTTTCATCCTTTCCACGCCTCCTTGTGTATCAACCCTGTTGCAGATCTTGTGTCATCTGCAAAAGGCATACTTTCCTTCCAGTCCCTCTGCAATGTCACTGATGAAGACATTAAAAGGACTGGACCCAATACTGAACCCTGCGGTACCCCACTAGTAACCGCCCTTTCTTCAGAGTGGACTCCATTTACAATTACCTTCTGTGTCCTGTTGTCCAGCCAATGTTTTACCCAGGCTACCACCCTGGGACCCACTCCCAGGCTGGTTAATTTGACTAATAATCTTTTGTGTGGGACTGTGTCAAATGCCTTGCTAAAGTCTAGGTAGGCCATGTCCACAGCCCCTCCCTGGTCTACTACTTTGGTCACCCAGTCAAAGAAATCTATTAGATTCGTCTGACATGACCTTCCGCTGTGAACCCATGCTGCCTTGGATCCTGTGCTCCACTGACCTCTAGGTACTCAACTATTCTTTCCTTCAGAAGTGACTCCATCACTTTCCCTACCACAGAGGTCAGACTGACAGGTCTGTAGTTTCCTGCCTCTGTCTTGGTCCCACTTTTGTGAAGGGGAATCACATCCGCCTTCCTCCAGTCCTCGGGTACCACACCATCCTCCCATGATTTATTAAAAAGAGTAGCCATTAGTTTCACTAGTTCTTTCCTTAATTCTTTTAGAATTCTGGGGTGAATTCCATCAGGACCCATTGCTTTGTCCACCTTCAGTTTTAGGAGTTCTTGCAGAACCCTTTCTTCTGTGAAAGGACGGGATCGACCCCCTATCAAGAGTGCTTCTGTTAATTGGATTAGACACTTCCCTCCTCTTTTGTGAATACTGAGCAGAAATATTCATTCAGTATTCCTGCTTTCACTGTCCCCTCTGCCCACCCACTGTTCATTCTATTCAGCCTCACTATCCCTCCCTTTGTCTTTCTACGCCGTGATGTACCTATAAAGGTTTTATCCCCTTCTTAACTGAGTTGGCTATCTTTTCCTCAGTTTGGGCCTTTGCTATTCTGACTTCCCTCCCTGCTTCTTTCTGCCTTAACTGGTACAGCTCTCTGTCCTGCTCCTTCTGTGTTTCCTTATACTTCCGGAATGCTATCTTTTTCTTCCTGACTTTCACAGCCACCTCTCTTGAGAACCATAGTGGCTTTTTCTTTCGTTTCATTAGTGATTGGGAAACGCCTAGGCACAAGCACAGGTAGGGACGAAATGAACTTGGAGCATGGAGTTTAGGTGCGAAAGGGAGGTGAAGCAACGAACGTTAGCTGGGAGGGAGTTCCACAGCATGGGAATGCGGTAACTGAAACCTGACGGACCTGTGGACCAGTAAGAGACAGCTAGAGACCCGGAGTCTGAGTTTCTGAGTGATTATGCTTGTGCTCTAGGATTTGTTAAGATGTCGGAGAGGTAGGAGGGGAGACGCTGCAACCAATTGTTGGCCGGGATCTTTGCGCAGTGGGTTAGCCTGCGATTGTCAAGAGAGGTGAGGTTCATTGCTTGATATAGGGCACAGTGGTGTATGGAGTAGGGGCTGTTCAGGGCGAAGCGGCAGAAAGAGTGGAAGAGAGGGTCCAGCCTGGCTAATGTGGTCTTGGGGTAGGCGCCGTAGACTACGTCCCCGTAGTCGAGGACAGGGAGGATAATTTTTTTCACAATGTCCTTCCTGGCTAGAAGGGGGATGCTGTCACGATTGCAGTAAAGTGCACCAAGCTTAGGATGCAGCTTCTTGAGTAAAGAGTCAATATGTGTGGAAAAGTTGAGGTGCTGGTCAAGCCAGACACCAAGGTATCTGAAGGTGGTGCAGGACTCCAGAGGGGAACCTTCCAGGGTGTGGAATAATAATGGTGAAGGAAGCCTAGACATTTTTTGCCTCATGCCAAAGGTTAAGGAGACTGTTTTGTTGGCATTTAGGAGGAGGTTATTGAGCGGAGCCAATGCTGGACTGAGATAAAGTGTTGCTGTAGTCTGGTCGCAACCTCGGAGAACAAGGGGCCGGATGCATATAGCACCGTGTCATCTGCGTACATGTGGATGGTGGTGTGTGTGCAGGCAGATAGCAGGTCATCCAGGAAGACCAAGAACAGGAAGGGGCCTAGGACAGAGCCTTGCGGCACTCCTGACGTGATTGGGAGGGGATCCGACGTGGACGAACTGATACAGACAGCTTGGGATCTGCCAGTGAGGTAGGAGTGGAACCAAGATGTGGCCCAGTTGGACAGACCAGCATTGACGAGTTTGGTCAGGAGAAGAGAGTGTGTCACAGTATTGAAAACCTTTGCCAGGTCGATAAAGATGGCAGCAGTGATGTGGCCAGCATCCATCCCTGTGAGGATGGAGTCAGTAATCCTGAGAAGGGAGGTAGTAGTGGAGTGGGATTTCCTAAAGCCAGACTGGTAGGGGGAGAATAAGGAAGAGGAATCCAGAAAGGTGGATAGGCGAGAGAGAACCAGGCGTTGTTGTATTTTGGCAAGGGTCGGTAGGAGGGAAATGGGATGGTAGTTGCTTGGGTTTGAGGCATCACCACACTTGGGAAGTGGGATTACGATGGCATGTTTCCACTCAGTGGGGACTTCTGCTAGGAAGAAGGATAAGTTAAAAAGGGAGGCAAGGGGTTGAGCTATGGCAGGGGCCGACAGGTGGAGCATTTTGGAGTCCAACCCGGTGGGACATTTGCCCTTGTCAGGGTTAAGGGCAACCAGTGCATTGTATACCTCATTAGGGGTGACTTGCAGGAAGGAGAAGGGGTGAGCTGCAGGTATGCCACAAGATGGGGTGATGGTGGCGGCATGCTGAGCAGGGTGAGGGGTGGACAAGGGACTAGCATGGCTGGTTGTGAAGACAGTGTTAAACAAAGTGGCAACTGCTGAGGGGGTCAGTGATAGAGAGTCCCCCAACCTGCAGGGAAGGGGTGGGGGGGCTGTGATGGTGGGCAGAGAAGCGATTTGACCACATTCCAGAATCGAGATGGGAGATGGGAGGAAGAATTGAATGCGCCTAAGAAATAGTTGGCCTTTGCTTGGCAGATTATTTTGGTACTAGTATTGCGGAGCGCACGGTAAGTCTGGAGGTCGGCCTGAGATTTGGAAGTCTTAAAGGTTTTCCAGGCCTTGTCTTGGATTCGGAGGTGGGCTAGGATTTCGGGAGAGATCCATGGGAGGTGAGCACCTCGGACTCTGGTACATCTGAGGGGGGGGCGTATTGGTCCCAGATGGCGATGAACTTGGACTTAAAGAACGACAGTGCCTCATCTGTCAAGGCGAATTGACTAATGCATGACCAGTCATAGTTGCCCAAATCATTTAATAATGAGGAGAGGTCCAGAGATTTGTAGGATCTAGACAGTAAGATTCTGGGTAGGGGAGCTTTAGGTTTGTGAATTTTGCATACGGAGTAGATTCTGTGGTGGTCACAAAGGGCATCCGGAAGGAGTCATGAGGCTATGACCCTGTGTGGGTGAGATGTGAGGGACCAATCTAGCAGTGTATGGTTCTGTGTTTTGTGGTTTAACTGAGTCGGTTCAATGATTACTTGTGTTAGGATTAGGGCTGTTACTTTGTCACGAAATTTGGAATGGGACTCAGCAAGTCAGTTCTGGTTAAAATCCCCCAGTATGTGGATCTCACCACCTGCTGCCAGGAAGTTTAAGAAGCCCAGGTAGTCCAGTATGGCAGGTGAATTGGTGCCTTAAGGGTAAGCAAGCCTTCCTTATAGGTGATCCACCACTGAACTGGCAGCCAGTGCAGCTCGCGCAGCACAGGTGTAATATGACTGGCCCTGGAAGTGTTAGTTAACAGCCTGGCCAGAGCGTTGTGCACTAGGTAGCCCCAGGTAGAGGGCATTGCAATAGTCAAGATGAGTAGTAATGAAGGCATGGACCAATGTTGGAAGGTCACCCGGAAGAACCAGGTGTTTCACCTGGGCGATATTCCTCAGATGGTAAAATGAGGATTTAACCACAGCCGACACCTGAAATTTCAGGGTCAGACCGTTGTCAAAAATAATGCCCAGGTTACACACCCATTCTGAGGTAGTGAGCTGGACACCATCAAGCCATAGGCCTGACATGTGCCCAGCTCCAGAACCTGCCCCGCAGGTTAGCCGGGTCCACAACCAACACCTCAGTCTTATCTGGATTCAATCTCAGCCAGCTCGAATTCATCCAGTCTTTGATCTCGGAGAGACAACTATTTAGCATAGAAACTGCATCAACCTGTCCGGGCACAAAGGACATATACAGCTGAGTATCATCTGCATAGTAGTGAAAACTCAAGCGGTATCATCTGATGATATCTCCTAATGGCAGCATATACACTGCAAATGACATGGGCACCAATATGGAGCCCTGTGGCACCCCACAGGATAGGGGGGAGGGCATCGGAGGGAATAAATTCCATTGACTACCCTCTGAGACCTACCTATGAGGAAAGATCGAAACCATTCGAGGACTGTACCCGACAGTCCACAAAGGAACCGCAGGGTCTCCAAAAGCACCCCATGATCCGAGTGCCAAAAGCTGCTGACAGATCAAGAAGGACCAAGATGGTACAAGCCTTTGGATCTCTCGCCATTAGGAGGACATTAAGTATCGGAACAAGGGCTGTTTCAGTGCAATGCCTCTTCCTAAAATGAGACTGGAGAACTTCAAAGACATTGTGAGTCACAAGGTGATCGTCCAACTGCAACGCAACCACCTTCTCAATAACCTTCCCCACAAAAGGAAGGTTAGAGACAGGTTGGTAGTTAGCTGGATCGTCGGGATCCAAGGAGGGCTTTTTAAGGAGTGGTCGAATGACCGCCTCCTTTAGGGTGTCAGGAAAGACTCCTCTCTCCAAGGATCTCCATACAATTTCAGCTAGGATCAGGCAGATAGCATCTATACAACCCACAAATAGGTGAGTAGGGCTTAGATCCAAACTACAACAGGTTGGGCACAAAGTCTGGACGATCTTCACAATGTCCATGAATTCCGGTCGGCTGAAATTGGGCCAGACAGACCGGGTGCTCACCACCTCCCATCGACCTTCACAACCCCTCATAGAGGGAGCAGGGATGATTCCGGCCCTGATGCTGGCAACCTTATCTGCAAAAAAATGAGCTAGCTCATCACACTTATTTTGAGAAAATGCTCTTCCGGACTGAAGACAGATTGGATTGCACAATATGTTGACTGTTCGAAAGAGTTGAGCCAGTCGATTTTGCACAGCAGAAATCTCCCTGGACAGGAACTCTGCCTTCTTATGGGAGATTTCTGATTGATAGCCCTCATAATTTTCCATCAATCTAAGCCTGTCAGCATCAAGGCCGGATTTCTGCCATGCTATCTCCAGCCTTCAACCAACTTGCCTCAACTCCTTCAAGGACCCATCATACCAAGGGTTCCTTGGGCAAAACATAAGTGGCCGAACCCGAACAGGAGCAATCAAGTCCAAGGCATCTCCCACTGCCTTATTATAGGTTAGTACTAGACCCCCCCCCCCGGACTCATGCTTTCACTCAGCAATCCCAATAGGTCAAGTACCGCCGACAGACCATCTGGGGTAATTCCCCTTAAAGGGCGGTACCAGACCATCTCCAAAGGGGTAGGTCAACTTGGGGGGGCCCCAAAACTGAACCCTATGGTATGATGGTCAGACCAACTGACTGGTTCCACCCCCAAGTCAGAAATCTCCATCCCCAGGAGGAACAGTAGATCCAGTGAGTGACCTCCTATATGGGTAGAGGAGGTAACAACCAGTGTGAGACCCAGCATTGTCATTAGCTGGAGGAGATTTTGACCAAACTGCGAGAGTTCATCGTTGACCCAGGCATTAAAGTCCCCCAGAGTAATCCATCTGGGAGACTCCAATACCATGTTGACGATGAAGTCTGCAAACTCCTGCAGGAATAAAACCCCATCACCTGGTGGACGATAAATGAGAAGTATCCTGCAACCTACACCCTCTCCCATGATACACTCAAAGGATCTAGTAATTCCTACCGGAACCTCCACAAGGCTCAGTTTGGTCTTAAAAAAGATGGCTATACCCCCACCCCTACGATCTAACCTCG
This sequence comes from Neoceratodus forsteri, assembly GCA_016271365.2. NCBI lineage: Eukaryota > Metazoa > Chordata > Ceratodontiformes > Ceratodontidae > Neoceratodus > Neoceratodus forsteri. The sequence continues at coordinate 505,376,126 of CM057455.1, forward strand.
GGCGGTGAATCACCGAGAACACAGCTGGAATTGCAGAAGCCAAAATTGAGCCAGCATTTTCGTCCAGCCAGGTCTCATTGATGCATGCCAGATCCACTGTTTCAACAAGATCAGCTATAATAGCTGTCTTGTTTTTGATGGATCTGGCATTACATAACACCGCCCGGGTTGGATGAGATGCTGAGGAAGACCTCGACTCCTGACCAGCATTAACTGCTGGGCCCTTGGGTATGGGAACAAGACAGGGACTACCCCTGTCCTGGCACCATTTCGACCCAGGCCGTCGCCTGGTTCCCACCACCCCAATCCATCTCCCCTTTCCGTTCCCCCACCAGGACCAATTCCCCACCCCTTTCTACTCCTCCTAATAATCCCAAGAGATTGACAATGCTTATAGACCTCTACTGGAAGATAGGGCCAATCAAAAGGGGTGCAGTTCCCTGAGCCATGTGGGGGAATACTGCCTGACCATCATTCGGCTACCCCAGCACATTATAAAAACAATAATAATCCCACACTTATAACTTAATCCCTGCCGAATCAACTAATATGATTACCAATCAAAATAAATAAACATGCTGTAATATAACTAAGACAAATCTATAACTATATAAAATTACAAATCATATACCCCCCACCACTTATAACAACAATAAAATAAAAACACAAACAATAGTAATATGAGTCAGTGTTAGTTATACGGAGAAATTCAGCTGTTTTGAGGTACTCTCACTGCCTCAAATAATAAGGTTCTTATAAACAGAAGAACAAGATCACAACATAGTAAGACAGTGCTATTACAACAGTATTTGTTGTTGGCATCTGTTAGTGACACATTGTCTGGTACCCTGCCCCTAAAATAGGAGCACAATAAAGTATAATATGATAAGTAAGCCAGGCGCATCAATGGAGATAGGCCCTCTGAAAATCAGTATTTGCATTAACGACCCTCCAGGTCTATCTGGCCTTACAGTGGTTGAATAATTAGTAGTCCTGCACATTAACACTTTTAATGCAGTGACCCTCATCTGTGGAGAGAATTCAAACATAGTTAAATGTGAGATGTAAGAAGAAGTGAGTCTGAGGGGGACAATCAGCACAGCATAACCACAATAGCTACCTGCACCAACTCATGGCCTCCACCACCACTTTGTCTCTCTACACAAAGAGCAGGAACTACTGCCATCTGGTACCCATCAGACTAACATTGAAATAAGATGTAATTAAGTTAACTGTAAAATTTCTCCCAAGAAAAATAAACTTGACGGATCGGACAGTCAATAAATCAGTTTTAAATTGTCCCCTAAAAATATAGAAGCCAAAGTCCAACAATCTGCCGATTTGAAATGGGAGGAAAAATAAAGTACCTTGTCCACAATGGAGAACAGTTCAAATGTTATGAGTGCTGCATTGTTCACATCGATGCAGCTTAATTTGAGGAAATGGTGTTGTAGGCAAGGAGCCCAGAGACCACATATACTGTGTGCTAAAAAAAAACCAAAAACAAGAAAATAACGTTAGCTTATTGCAAGATGTCCAGCACTCACGACACCCAGCAGTACCAACTGTTCACTAGCGCTGTCAATGCCATGCCATAGTTCAGGCCCCAATGACTGTATCACTTTCCTGCCTTCCTACTGGCTCCTCTCAGCCTGAACCTTGTCAAGTAGCTTAAAGATGTCTTTGGGGTTCCTATAGATAAACGTGTGACCTCCATGCATGGGTGTAGCCAGGCATACTCCAAGCACTCCATGGTGTGCAATTTTATTTAAGGGGGGGTAGCAAATAGGCTGTGAACTGCTTCCTTTTTCCATGAAAACTAAAAGAAAATACTGACCATTTCTGTAATTTTATTCATAGGAGTCAAAACTAGAAGGACTGGTCACTAATACTCTCTTTGCATCCCAAGGACAATAAAACTTTACAGGCTCTGGGCTGGTATGTGGGTGTCTTAGGGAACATGCATGGTAACAACCATTGTCATGAGATACAAAAGTTGTATTTATTGTGCCAAATGCGGCAACAAACATGGTCCTGGTGAACATTTGTATATTGTCTGGCTACACCTCAGGGGGGTAGCTCACCCTAACAGGGGGGGGGGTAGTAGTGAGTCCACTTTGTGTGCAGATCTGAAATCCCTGGCTACACCCCTGCCTCCATGTAGAACCCATAGTTTAGCTGGGTAGATTATATTGAACAAAATGTTTAGCTCTCTAAGCTGCCATTTCAGACCATTGAAATGTCTTAGTCTCTGTCATGTCATGAAGCTCAGATTTGGGAAAAAACGATTTTTTTGCCATCTACCTTAACTGCTCTTACAAACATATAAACACACAAATTACCCAGCAGAAAAAGGCCATTAGGTCTGCTAATCTGCTCATAACTGCAGGGTTCATAGCTTGAGCTACTGACTGTGCCCCCCTCCCCAATCCACCCAACCTTTCCATCCACCCCTCCTATTACTTTTACTTTCCACTTATGTCTACCTCACCTCTTTTTGAAGCTGCCAACCATTGTAAAAGAGACCAGCTCTTCCAGCAGTGCATTCCAACTGTCCAATACCTTCTCAGTGAAGAAGTGCCTTCTATATTCCCTTGTAAACTTTCTGCCATCCAATTTAGGACAGTGCCCCCTTGTGTTATGGTTGCCACTTAACCTAAAGACAGCCTCCTTATCCACCCTATTTATACCTTTCAAGTATCTGAAAGTCTCTATCATCTCCCCTCTCTCCATCCTCTCCTCCAGTGAGCACATATTCAGGTCTCCCAACCTCTCCTCATAGGTTTTCCCTTGCTGACCCACAATTATTTTTGTTGCCCTCCTCTGTACTTTCTCCAGTTGAATAATGTATTTTTTAAGGCAAGGGTGCCAGAATTGTAATCTATACTTCAAATGTGGCCTCACCAGTGACCTATACAAGAGCAGTATGACCTCCTTTGGCCTCTTCCAAGTCCCCCTAGCAATGCACCCCAACATTTTGTTTGCCTTGGCTGCTGCTCTCCTGCACTGCATGGAGTAGTTTAGGTCACTAGTTATTACCACACCTAGATCCTTTTCCTTCTATGTTACAGATAATCAGGCGCCTCCCAGATAATACTCCATTCTGGGATTCTTGGCTCCCAAATGCACACCTTTGCATTTTTTGGCATTGAATCCAAGTTGCCAAACCCCTGACGAGCTCTCAGACTTTTTCATATCCTACCTTAGGTCCTGAATCCCTTCAGCTGAGTCCACCCTCCCACAAACCTTGGTGTCATCTGTGAAAAGGCACCCTTAATGCCACCCCCAACATCATTAATAAATACATTGAACAACACTGGCCCTAGCACTGAGTCCTGCGGCACCCCACTCATGACCTCTCTGGTGTTAGATAATTGTCTCCTCACCAATACCTTCTGGGTTCTGCTCCCCAGCAAACTTTCTACCCATCAAATCATTGTCTCTCCAACCCCTAGATCCCCCAATTTCCTAATCAGCCTCTTGTGGGGTACAGAATACATAATTACACAGTAGTTTTTTTTTTTGAAATTCAATCAACTTTATTAAGTTTGTAATTAACAAATACAGACAAGTTACAGGAATCATGATCATGCCCAGACAAAACTCTGCCCACTTAACCCCCAACCACCCCCTCCCCCTAGGAATTCCTCCCCGAATGTGCCAATTTCCAAACTAGGTAATGTCTGGGTAGCCATGATTCCCAGTGCAAAAATAAAGAGTATCAGGGGAACCAGGGAAGCATCAAGATGGGTTAATTCAAGTATAAGGAGTAAAGCTTGCCTATTTTTTGTTAAAGAGGTGAAGCTTATGATGGGTGCCAGCAATCAGGCGCTCCATTCGAAAACACAAGGAGAGTTCGTGTTGCCATTCCTGATGGGATATAGATGTTTGATCAAGCCAGTGTTTAAGAACGAGCTTTTTAACTGCCATGGAAATAAGTGCCATGTGGCATCTCCTCTCTTTAACCCCACTTTGAGTATAGTCCCCTATGATGCAGACTTCTGGATAGTTACATAGTAGTTGCTGGCAGAAAAAGACCTCATGGTCCATCTAGTCAGCCCTTGCTTCCCCCTCTCCTAACCTCAGTAATCCTCTGTGTCTATCTCATGCATGCTTGAATGCTGCTATGGTGGTTTTATGAGTGCGTGGCTGTGTGTGAGGATCTGGGCGCAGGCTGCAGAATCCTCCTCATGTACCAATCTCCAGGACTTAAGGGGGAGTTTCTCCAGGAAATTGTGACCTTCATCAATGACTGGGTTTGGTAATCACTAAGGTGGCTTTTCTTCAGCGATTTCAATTCACGGGTGGATGACGAATGTTCACAGTTTGGTCAGGATTTCCTCCAGAGTATGGAAGCTCTGGGCCTTGCACAAGTTGTTTTTTTCTGGAACCCATCAACATGGCCATGTTTTAGACCTGGTATTCTCCCTGGGGCTTGAGGTTGAAAATCTCAAGATTGATCTGGTCAGTTGGTCAGATCACTGTGCTATCAGGTTCAGTTTCAGGAAGGGCCCCCCCCCTTGTAGTCCATCCCCTGTGGAGGTGGTTCAGTACCCTTCTTTGAGAAGGCTTAGACCAGAACGTATTGTAGTTCTGGACACCACTGAAATGTTGGCAGCTTGTGCTGGAGGCTGAGAGGCAGCTGTGGTGGCCTATAATAAGGTTGTTGCTGTGGCCTTGGACCTCATAGTGCTGGTCCATGTACATTCCTTGCTATCATGCCTCTGTTCACCATGGTTTGACGGCAAGCTGAGGGCAATGATAACCAGAGGACCAAGGCTGGAGTGTTGTTGGAAGAGGTCTAGGGCCCAGGAGGATAAACTAGTTCTGATGTCTCACTATGAGGAATATCAGAAAGCAATCACTCAGAAAAAAGTAGAATTTATGTTAAGAGGGATTGCTGCTGGGTAGAACTGACTGGCTCAGCTCTTCTGGACTGTTGAAAGGCTTCTTTATCCTGCCTGTCTGGAGCCATGAGAGCATTTTCACCTGTGAAATGCAAGGAGTTCACACGGTTCTTCTCAGATAGGGTGTCCTCCATTAGGACTGGAATAACACCAGCTGGGACACAACAGCCAACCAGAGGACAGCACAGGAGTCAGGGATGCAGTCAGTGGTCTTGGGAGGAGTTTCAGTCAGTGACGTTGGAAGGGGTCTGTGAGGTGATCTCAGGGCTTCAGTAAACATTTTGCAATCTGGATCCAGGTTTGACACAATTACTAGTGAGCTGTGTTAGGCATCTGGGCCTGGTGTTCGCCAAGATTGTCCAGTGCTCCTTATTAGAGGAGGTGTTTCCACTGGTGCCTAAATGTGCACTGGTGAAACCTCTTTTGAAGAAACCATCTTTGGACTCAGACATCTTTGTGAATTACTGTCCCATCTCTAACATTCACTTTTTTGGAAAGGGTTATCGAGAAGGTTGTTATTCTCTAGCTTGAGGCATACCTTGCAGCCTTTGACATCTTTGATCCTCTCCAATCTAGATTTAGGTCCAGGCATAGCATGGAAACTGCACTAGTCAGGGTGCACAATGACTTTGCTTAGGATGCAGGATAGAGGACAGTCATTTCTCATCCTCCTAGATCTGTCATCAGCGTTTAACACTGTGGACCATGGGTTGATTTTGGACTGGCTCAGGGAGTATGCAGGGCTCACCCACAGGGTCATCTGCTGGTTCAAGTCCTATCTCAATGACAGAACTCATCCCGGTAGTTCTGTCCTGTGGTATACATTAGGGTTCAGTTCTGTCACCCATGCTGTATGCAGTATATATGCTGCTCCTGGATAAGGTCATTAGGCAATATGGGCTTGGGTTTCATTGCTATGCCAATGATACCCAGCTCTATACGTCCTTGGCACCCGCAGCATAGGGTGCAGTTGACGTTACTTAATAAGTGCCTGGCCAAGATCTAAGACTGGATGTCATTGAGTTGGCTGAGGCTTAACTCTAAGAAAACTGAAATCACAGTGATGGAGCTGGGCCATGGGGGGCTGCTGAGAGAGAGACTGGGCTTCAGCTTGGTCTTTCTGGGCTTTTAGCCACCTCAAAGCTGAAAAATCTGGGAATAATTCTGGAGGAAGGGCCAACAGTGGAGGCTCAAGTGCTGGCAGTAGTCTGAAATGACTTCTTCCATCTGCAGAGCATCTGCCAGATTAAGTCCCTTATTCCCCCTGGTAACCTGACCATACTAGTTCACACATTTGTGACTTTGAGACTTGACTACTACAATGCTCTCTACCTTGGGGTCAGTCAAGATATGCTATGGTACCTGCAGAATGCAGCAGCACAGTTACTAACGGGCTTTCCAAGATCATGCCATATCTCTCTGGTGCTGTGTGATATGCATTGGCCACTGGAAAAGTGGCATATCTTCTTTAACTGGGACTTTTAACTTACAATGCTCTGCACAAGCTGGGCCCAGGCTACCTGGATCAGCTTCTGCACCCTCATATACAGTACCCGTGTACCATCTCCACCAAGGAGGGCTTCCTGGTGGTTCCAAGGGTGAGGCTGAAGACTTTGGGGGACTGGGCATTCAAGGCTGCAGGCCCAGTCCTTTAGAATTTCTTGCCCAGAGCTTTGAGGGAGCCCTCCCCAGTGGAGGCCTTTAAAAAAGGGGTCTGAACTTTCCTATTTCAGCAAGTGTTTGGGGTGAATGTATAACATCTTTGTACCCTTATAGCATACTTTATTAACCTATTTATTAATTTAGTCATAGATATGTTTTGTTAGTAGGGTGTTTTAATGGGTTGTATTTGTGACTGTGGTTTATCACACTGCTGTTTGTTATTGTAATAGTGACCTGAGTCGCTGAGGAAGGGTACCAAAAATAAAGAAAGACTACTACTACTATTACTACAACAACTATATGGGAAATGTATACGTGTTTTGTAAGGGGACTGAGTATAGGCTCCTCTGCAAAAGAGAAAAGAGAAAATATGGGGAAAATTTGTAAACTAGAAGGAGAGTTTGAACCACTGCTTAAAAAACAGAAAGAAAATCCTGAAAAATATAATTTGCTACCAGGCATACTAAAATTAAATTTGAAATAAAACTAAATATAGATGGGCAAAACTGACACTTTATAAACAGAACCAAAAATACAGGGAATCGGGGAAAGGCTGACAAGATTGCTTACAAATAGACTGAAGAAGAAACAGCTTAGAAGTATGCTCTCTACTTCTGTTAAATCAGATGGTACTATCACCACATTCAATGCTGAAATCAACAGAGTTTTTGAGATACTATTCTAACCTGTATAAAAGTAAAAGTTTCAGGTATTACTCTCACCTGTGTAAAAGTAAAAGTGGCATAAATACAGATGAAATAGACAAATTCCTATCAGATGTTAGGCTACCTAAACTTTCAGATACAAATATAAAAAATCATAGCACTGACTTTACTAAGGAACATACCAACATATAAAACTGCCAGCAGATAAAGGCCATTATGGTCTACCCAGTCTGGTTGAGTGTGCAGCTCTTCTATGATATTTCAGTAGAGCTGCCTCCTCCCACTCCTTCCCTCGTCCCAGAATTCCCTCTCTCCCACTTCTCTTCCACCGTCCCCTGTCCTCAGTGTGATTTTCCCAATAAGTCTATCCCACCCGCTTTTAAACCCATCCACAGTTTTGGCTGAAACCAACTCTTCAGGAAGCTTATTCCATCCTGAGGCCACTCTTTCGGTGAAGAAATGCCTCCTTGCATCTTTTTCAAATTCCCCCCTTCAACTTTATTTATTTCGTTTTTGTTGACCGGGAAAGGAGGACTTTAGATGATGCCCCCTTGATATCTCTGCACCCTTTATGTCAAACAAGCCCTCAGTGTTGACCTTGTTTATGCCCTTAAGGTATTTAAAAGTTTCTATCATATCCCCCCTCCCTCATCTCTCCTCCAGTGTGTACATGCCAAGTTCATCTAGTCACTACTGATAGAGTTTGTGCTGTAAGCCCCGAACCATCTTCGTTGCCCTACACTGCACACTCTCCACCAAGTTTATGTCCCTTTTTAGGTGAGGGCACCAGAACTGGACCCCATATTCTATTTGCGGTTTCACCAGCAATCTGTACAGGGGCATTATGACCTCCCTCCTCCTAGACGTGAAACCCCTGGCTATGCAGACCAGCATTGTCGTAGCTTTAGCTGCTGCTTTGCTGCGCTGCACAGATTGTTTCAAGTCGTTGGTGATGATAACCCCTAGGTCTTTCTCTTCCTCTGTATCTATTACTTTCACCTCCCCCAAGCCGGTACTCCTCCTCCTTCAGGTTTCATGTGCCAAGATGCACAATCTTGCATTTTTTGGTTTTAAAAGTCAGTTGCCAGGTTGTTGACCATCTCTCCAATTTAGTCAGGTCATCCTGTAGTTCCCTTCTCCCATCATCTGTATCCACTAGTCCACAGAGTTTGGTACTGTCCACACAGAGACAGAGACAGATTTTTCCCCAATCCCTTCTGCTATGTCCCCAATGAAGACACTGAATAACACAGGGCCAAGAACAGCGTCCTGTGGTACCCTGCTGGTGACTGGCCTAGGTTCTGAGATTCTCCCCCTACCACCACGAACTGACTCCTATTTAGTAACCAGCTCTTAATCCATCCCATTAGCTTCCCCCCTCCCCCAGCCTTTCTAGCTTGCTGACCAGCCTTCTGTGTAGGACCAAGTTGAATGCTTTGCAAAAGTCTAAATAAATTATATCCATCACCTGTCCTCTGTCCACTGCCCTTGTAACTCAGTCAAAGAAGTTGACCAGATTTGTCTGGCATGATCTTCCTGACTTGAAACCGTGTTGGATAGGGTCTTGGAACCCATTTGAAGCCAAGTAGTCCACCAGTGTTTCTTTAAGGATGAACTCCATCAGCATACCCACTGTGGAGGTCAAGCTGACAGGGCAATAGTTCCCTGGGTCATCCCTGGGTCCATTCTTGTGAAGCAGCACCACCTGTGCCAGCCTCCAGTCCCTTGGCACCATCCCAGACTCTAGAGAGGTAGTAAACAGGTCAGCCAAAGGGGCAGCTAGAATGTCAGCCATCTCTTTTAGCACCTTTGGGTGTACTTGATCCAGCCCCAGTGCTTTCTCCACCCAGATGGCCCTGAGACCCTTTAATATTGTTTCTACTGAGATGGGTGTTCCAGACCCCACTACCCTCTGAAGCAGCTTCCCTACTGCTCCTAGGTACCAGTCCCTCCTTTTTGATTCAAATAACTGAGCTGAAGTACAGGTTTAATACCTCAGAACCTTTTCAGTCTCACAATACTCTCCTTCCCCTTCCTTTTTTTTTGTTTGTTGTCAGGTCCTCCGGATGCTCAGCCCAGCTCCATCCACCAACTCCCTATACCCAGGATTATCCCCCTGGGTGAGGCCGCCAGGCGGGTACCCCTCTATCAGACACTGGGTAGGGGAGACCCAGCTTACCCACCAGTTTGGGGCCATGGGAGCGGCCCCTCTGGTGGACACAGGTAGGCAGTGGGGATGGTGGCAAAGCTGGCATCATTAGTGGGGGCTGGTGTTTTTCCTTTTTGCTGCAAGGATCCAAGAGGGAAGGGGATGTGCAATGATGACCAGCATATGCCCCACCCCCTGACATATGGCACCAGCTGTAGCGGTACCCCCAGCCTCTGTTAGAGGTCCACAATGCACTGGATACTCAACCCCCCTTCCCTGGAGAAAGAGAGCAGTCCCTGGGATGCTCAATCCTTCCCCCCAAGCTGGCCCTCTGGCTTCTAAGTCTATCCCCAAACCTGGGATGTCGGCGCTGCAAGTGGACGCGTTGCCACTGCACCAGTGGACTGGCCTTCCCCTTCATTTTTTTCCTTCACATACCGATAGAAAGCCTTTTCTCCTGTCTTGATTCTCTCAGCCAATTGGAGCTCCTTCCTTGCTTTCGCCACCCTGACAGTTCTGCTTGTCACCTCAGACTTTGACAGGTAAGCTTCCCTATCATCATCCCTCTGTGTACACTTATATTTATGAAAGGCTATAAATATAAAGTCTTTCATAATTAAGAAATCCAATATGTGATAAATAGGTTCCCGAAAGGTAAAATGCCAGGCCCAGATGGGCTGTCTGCAGAATTCTACTCCACATTTTCAGAATTAGGAAAAAAACTGTTAGAAGTTTTCAGAGATTCCAAATATTTTAACGGCCTGCCACAAGCCATGCAAGAAGCCTTAATAGTAGTTATCCCGAGAAAAAGACAAAGACCCCAAATTCGGCACTAATTATAGACCACTATCTTTTATTTTTTATTTTATTTAAACAGCAGTTTGGAAAACCTTTGAGCCATAGGCTCATTTACAAAGGTACCTTGTCACAGTAAGACAAACCAAAATACACAGTATAGCAGTACAACACATAGGTATAACAGTAAATTAAGACATAGATACAAACAAGCTGGTGCAGGTAGGATGGATGCAAACAATACCAGAGTTATGTTGTCCTTAGCAGCTTAGTAATAAAGCTTGTCATAAGTATTGAGTACGGCTTTGACTAGCGGCAGTTACAGCATCGGTGTTAATAAGGTGGTTATGTAAGGAAGTTTTGAAGCACGATATAGTTGGAGCTTCGGAGATGGAGGGCAGTGTGTTGAACCAGGAGGGGCCCTAAAGCTGAAGGCTCTTTGGCCGTGAGAGGTCCTAGCTCTAGGGATAACAAGAGAGGTTTTTCCAGAGGTCCGAGTATGAACTAGTGGGACAGAGCAGCGTATGGTGGTGGTCAATCCTGGTGAGGAAAGCCCAAGGAGGGTCTTTTTTGTAAGGGTACAGGTAAGATATTTGAGGCGCTCATCGAGATCAAGTACCAGCGCTTTAGCATACAGTAGACAGGTGTGTGTCATCCTAGGTGCTCCAGTAATTAACCTGCAGGCCTTATTCAGAGTAGTGCGAATTTTATGGAGTGCAGTCTGATCAGCACACATACACCGCAGTCCATAGTCCACTAGGGACAGGATAGAGGAGGTGACTCATGAAAGAGCCTCTGGGGAGGCAGTGTTTATACCGATGTAAGATGCCCAATCGGATATTAGTGGCAGTGGCTAGGCAGCTAAGTGTCCATGGAAGGAGAGGAGGGTCAAATGGATCCCTAGGTATTTATAGGAGCAAACTTGTTCGAGTGGGAATGAGGACCCAGAGTGAATGAGGAGTTTGAAGTTGCAGGACTTGTTTTGGGGATGAGAGAAGAACATAGTTTTGTTTTTAAGATTTATCACCAATCTATGTTCCTTGAACCAGCCCTCGGCTTCAGTGAAGGACTTCTGCAGTGAGTCCTGGAGGGCAATAGGGTTACGACTTGAGGCAAAGATGACTGCATCATCAGCGTACAATAGAATGTTCCCAAGCAAGAGTGTGGAAGGGTGTTAAGGTAAAGGAGAATAGTAGGGGCCCAGAATGGAGCCCTGGGGAACCCCAGAAAAGATGGGACAGATGTCTGAGCAGGTCCCATTAGTTTTACACGCTGTGAGTCAGACAGATAACTGGTGCACCAGGAGATAGGCCCAACAGCAAAACCAGAGAGCTAAGGGCATCAAGAAGGAGGGTGGGAGACAGTGTCGAAAGCTTTCTAGAGGTCAATGAAGACAGCACCAGCCAGAGAACCAGTGTCTAAGGAGGAGTGGAGAAGTTGGAGAACTCTAGGAGGGCTGTGTTGGTACTGTGGCCCGCTCGGAAGCCATGCTGCTCAGGACAAAGGACATTGTAGGTGGAGAGGTAGTCAGAGATTTGAGAGGCCACCACTTTTCCAAGGCCTTGGGAGAGGAGAGAGAGAATGGAGATCGGTCGATAGTTTCCAGCCACAGTCCTATCACCACCTTTAAAGATAGGGGTGACAGTGGCGACTTTCAGGCAGTTGGAACCTTCCCCAGGCAAAGAGAGTGGTTGATGAGGCATGTGATTGGGGTAAGGACTGTGTCTAAGACCAGCCGTAGGATACATGGATCCAGGGTGTCACTGCCCGTACTATTACTCTTGAGAGCAGTGACAAGGTGCTGCCTAAGTTCTTGGGCAGAAACACGGCAGACTAAATACTGATTATAAAATATTGGTAAAGCTGCTCAGCATACATCTACAGAAAGTCATTGCAAAATTAATTGGACCAGAGCAAATGGGCGTCATTCAATGATGCCAAGGTTCTGATAATATTAGACGGATGATGTCAATTCTTTGCTTTGCATCAAGTAACAAAAAAACTGTAGTTTTTTGTCTCTTGATGCCACAAAGGCTTTTGACTCCATGGAATGTAATTACCTTTACCATAATTTGCAATGTTTTGGACTGTCTACTACTTTCATTAAGTGGATATAAAATACTTTATAATAATCCAAAAGCAGCAGTCCTCACTAATGGAACAAAATCCAATAATTTCCCTTTAGTTCGTGGAACCAGACAAGGCTGTCTGTTATCTCCTGGCCTTTTTGTTCTGGCAATAGAACCTCTGAGGCCAGATATTCAAAAGTTAGCATTAGTGTTATTGGTGTTTGCCCATGCTATCTGGCATTTGCACCCAGTTGTGGGGTGGGGTCTGTATTCAAAGACTCCTGCAGCACAGGTTAAACCCATTAGTGCCCAAGTGCTAACATAATGCTGTGCCCATGCAAATGAGTTCAGTGGCAATTTCAAAGGTTGGCATCAGTGGTAAATGTTACCCAAAAGGGTGCTATCTACTGTCTCCTTAGTCACCGACTTAACTCGTAGCAAAGCCCGTACCTCCACCCCAATGATGGTGAGACGACTGTACTGTAGTCACTCACCTCCCCAAACCACTGATCACCCGTCCCCTATGATACGCAGTATCCTTAGTGTTCAGTAGCACCCCCACCCTCTGATCCCCCATCCTGGTAATACATAGTATTCCCTGGTGTCTGGTGGCATCCACCTGCACACAGTCCCGTTGATGATAATATTGCACCTGGTGTCCCGTGGCCCCCCCTCACAGCCATCATGATGATGTGAATATTTTTCGGTGTCATAGGGGCATAAGTCAGGAAGCATAGGCAGATCAGGAGAAGTTATAAAATTCACAAGTAGCATTTTATTATTACCAATAAAAAATCAAAAAATAAAATTGGACAGGATAACTCTTCGTAAAGGCAGTGCAAACAAAAAGTTCTCCATCAGAGCCTTTTTTTCTGGAAAAACATTGCTATTATAATATAAGATGTTTTTGCCTGGTAGTTCAAACTCTGCAACCTGTTCTTGTAAGTTACATCTCCTGTTTTCCACAAAAGGTATCACAACTTTACCATTGTCCTTCCTGAGGCCAGTCTGAAGAGCACCCTTTGTGTTAGCAGATGCACCAAAACAACACATTCCTGTTGACAATTCTCTAAACAAGCTTGTGTTCCAGATGATTTTTTCTCTAATAAAACCAAATAGCTTTTTGCAATGATTTCAACAATATAATTATATACATTTGCAAACCAAGGGATCCCAGTTTCACATAAAAATGCACATATATTTTTTTAACCACAGAGAAGCAATGGGAGAAAGAATAGATACAGCAAGAGAAGGAAAGGAGACAACAGGGATAAATTGTGGGACCATCAGACTGACCAAGTCCTAGGTACCACAACAAACATTTGATTGTGTAATCAGATAGGCAAGAGGCAGACATGTGGCAGAATAGGAGAGGGAAAAACAGATCATTGCTTTTAACTCTCTCTGAATAAGAAATGGGACAGGGTCTTACCCAATCCTGTCACATATACCCCTCTTTAAGAGAGAACCTTTTTTTTTCCTCAAACAAAAAACAGGTTTCCAAAACCTTCTTCTATTTCTGTTTTAACATTACCAGAACATTTACAGTTCTTTGCACATGCAGTATCCCTTTTTCCATAACACCTTTCACAGCAGACATTTCAGTTAAGCACACACTTTTTCAACCTTCTGAATTCTCAATTACTGATCCATGTGTTAACAGAAAATCAGCATTGGCATTCTTTTTTCTAGATGTGTACATCACTTTGAATTTAAATGGCTGTAGTACCAGGTACTATCTTGTGATTCTGAAATGTTAACCTTCAATTGATTAAGCTAACAGAGAGGACTGTGACATTATAAGCAAAAAATCAGCTCCTAGCAGATAAAACTTAAGGGTCTCCAGTGCCCATTCCACAGCAAGTCATTCTTTTTCAATTGTGAAGTACTTTTTCTCTCTGTCATGCATTTTCCTACTGCTATACAGAATGGGATGTTCCTTCCCATCTATATTCTGACTCAGGATTGCACCTAGGCCTACTGTATCTCTGATAAATCTGTCTATAACAGAAATTGTTTCTCAAAGTCTGAATTTCTTAAAACAGGGGCTGAACATAATGTAGCCTTGTTGGCCCCAAAAGCCTCATCATACTCTGGGAACCATTTCTCATTATTTGGGTACTGTTTTTTTCGTGAGCTCAGTGAGGGGAACAGCTAACTAGACAAAATTGGAAACAAATCTCTGGTAGTAACCAGCCAGATCTAAAAATGACCTGGATGTTTCTTTATTTTAGGGACAGGACTGTCAGCAACAGCTTCATCTTGGAAGTCTCTGGCTTTACTTTTCCATTACCCAAAATATAACCCAAATATCGTGTTTCCTGCATGTCTAATGCACACTTGGTAGGATTAATGGTCAGACCTGCAGTCTTGATAGACTGGATAACTGCTGTTAGGTGTTTCAGGTGGCTTTTCCAGTCTAGGTTGTACACCATGACATTGTCCAGCTAAGCAGCACAATAACCAGTGTGAAGGGCTAGAATTACATCCACATACCTCTGAATGTAGCGGGTGCACCATGTAAACCAAATGGCACAGTGGTGAACTGATAGAATCCAACTGAAGTGGAACATGCAGTTTTGTCTCTGGATTCTTTAGCTAAGGGAATTTGTCAGTAACCCTTGGTGAGATCGAGGGTACTAATGTACTTGGCACATCCCAATCTGTCCACCAAATCATCTATCCTGGGCATAGGATAGCTGTCAAATACAGACACTTGATTAAGTTTCCTAAAATCAAGGCAGATCCTTACACACCCTTCTTTTTATGGCTGCATGGCAGAGTCATGATGACATACTGCTATGATGAAGGAGAGAGAAGGGATAGTGAAAGCACATGACTGGATATCTTCCACTGAGTGCTTTGACTGGAGTTGAACCACATCTCTCCAACCCCTCTCCATTTAACACAGTGGCGTTCCTTTGTATGCTCCCACCCCACCCTTGCCCATACTATACTGCACTATTTTCTTCCTTCCAACTCAAAATAATACAGCTGGGCACTAGGAGGATGCAGACTGACTTGTCACAGCAGTAATCCTAAACTGTAACTGGATTTAGGAAGCTGCCAAAAGGGAGTCTGTAAAGAAAAAAAATCTGTAATGCTATTTTGATGCTGGTCCTAGGAGCTAGAGCATTAGAGCAGGTTGCCAGTTGTAAGGTGTTGCCGTGCATGAGCTTTGTCCAGCAAGTCTGTTGTGAGCAGTGATGAACAACTTACATAGTTTCCCTTTTAATCAGTGTGGTACAAGTGATGTGGATCATGTGTGTGTGGTGAGCAGCTTATGTATGCGGTGAACGGCCTTTGGTAATAGAAGTACTCAGCTCTCAAGAAGTTATTTGGAAGCTTGATTGGTAGTTCAAAATGAACTGGTGCTTTTTTTCTTGGCTCTGCGATGGTTTGCAGCATAATGTGTGGTTGGGAGTGGCAGTTCAGAGAGTCAGAGCAAGGTGAGGTGGGTGCCAGCAGTGACACTTAAATATGAGGTAGTTTTAATTAATATCTGTTTGTGTCACAGAAAGTGGGTTTGGGGATTGTTTTAGAAGTTGTTTTGGGAGTTTGCTTGACATTATTCCCATTTATCTGCAATCGTTCTCACCAGTGAACATCAGCTACACACTGACTGAAATCTGTTTTTTTCCTTACATGCCACTATTCTAAAAGTCAAAAAGAACTCTTACCTCAGTGGTGTTCGTTTGTCTGCTTCCCCCACCCCTGCCTGCACTACACCATACCATTTCCTTCCTTCTGACTTAAAATAACACAGCTTGGCACTTGGAGGATGCAGACTGACTCGTCATGACAGTAATTCTGAACTGTAGCTGAATTTAGGAAACTGCCAACAGGGAGTCTGTAAAAAAAAAAAAATCAATAATGCTGTTTTGATGCCGGGCACTGAGTTGTGAAAAGCTTCATCTGAAAAGCATTGTTTTTGTGGGACAAGCAGCAATACGGCAAATAATAGAAAACTGCTATTTTTTTTCTTCTAAGAATACATATCTTATATGAATCATTTGTAGTCATGCTAGTGGCAAGAAATTTGACATAGTGTACCATGTCTTATTAGTGGTGCTGATAATAGGAGATCAGGGTCCAGATATTCAAAACTTTGCACTGGGTGCAAACCGTTTGCGCAGGGCTTGTGCGAGTCTGTGATAGTCAAAAGGTCAAATAGCACAGGCACCCTGCATTAGTGCAGGGTAAAAGTATAATGTATGCAAGGGGCAAAAAGAGGGTGTGTGTACATGAATGCAGGCACAGTGCTATATTCAATGCATTAGTGCCACGACTTAGCGCGACACTTTGTGCAGTGAAAATTACTGCCCAGGAAAAGGTAGTCTTAAATCTGGGCAAACTAGCTTTGTGTGACTTTGTGGCTTTGCACAGCTTTGCGTGACATTTGTGCGGCTTTGCGTGACTGTAACCAGTAAATAGTACACATAGAAAGAAACCAGACATAGAAGAAACATGCTGTACATGGATAGCACCTCTTCTGATGCCATCATCTGCCACCGGTCCCAGCCATACCAGGCAGTAAGTGGTGACCTGGCACCCAGTGGACACCATGGCAATGTGTCCATACAGCACACACCTGCAGATCACCCTTTGGTGGACACCAACAGAATCCAGCACACACATGCAGCACTGAGGGCATGGAGGGTGTTGAGGGGAGGGTGTACAGGTGGCTAGTCTGCACCACATACTGGGTGCTGCCACAAGGCTGGGACAATCCACGCAATGCAACTGGTCCAGTGCTGGGACTACCCCAACACTAGTGTGCCTGTCTGTGGTATGTGCCCCCCCGGCCACATGCCGCACATCTGTACAGACACCACAGCACACACTGTGAGCATCCCATGCCAGTGTTGCAGTGTCTGTGAGTCACACAACAGCATAACAGTAATGTCCACTGTCAGTACGCACCTCCATGATGGGCCTGTCACTGCGTAAGGTGCAGCAGTCATTGATGCCCTACACACCATAGGCATTGATGTGTCCCTCACACTACAGGCCCCCGTGTTACTGTAGTGTCTGATTTGCACTGTAGCAGGACCTACAGTTTGACAATTGCATGCAGCACCACCACCTGTTCCTGTGCTGTGTAGTCCCCAGGGCCACAATATTCTATGTGGTTCTGTACAAATGTAGCCTGCAGCTACCACCATGCACTTCCAGACTGACCTACAGGTGGAGCTGTGTGCAGACCCAGCCAGCCCATGTACTTCCAGACAGACCTACAGGTGAAACTGTGGGACCCTACAATAGTGCCGGGCAAACTGTATACAAATCTGGACATAATGAGATGCTAATCTGGATGTTTGCCCAGAGACTGCCTAAGAAGCCTCATTTGCATGTCACTTTTCAATATAGCCAATTTCTGTCCCAGGCAAATGTTTGCGCTGTGCTAATGTCTTTTGTGCCACGTAAATGTTTCAGAAACATGGTACATTTCTGCAGAATTTCACATGTGCTGGTGCTTGCAGCTTTAATGTATCCACTCCTTTGCTAGCACACACACATTGGCAACATGGTTCACTTTTATCTTCCTTCACGTCACTGTGCACTGGGCTGCAGTTGTGGTTTGCACTTCCTGGTTACTATATTCAGAGCTGTCCTTTTTCCCAGGCCATTTTTGCGCTGCACTCCCAGCCCAGTTTTCCCAGCTTCCTTAGCGTGCTATATTCAGCAGGTTTAGCCACGGAGCTATCCCTTTTAAATATAGCGGGCTATTGGTTCTGGGCTAATTTAACCCTGGAGCAATGTTTCGAATATCTGGCCCCAGTATTGTAAAATAGTTTTCTGTTTCATTTTTTTAGTTCAGCAGATCTGATTTCCTGTATTAGATAGTATGAAAGCAAAAGGGACATGCTATTTATTTCAAAAAAGAGTTCATGGAGATGTGAATGCACTGATGTACTTCAATCTATGTTTAGTTTAAGTAAAGTGTCAACAGCAATTCACATTCTGTGTCAGCAGTTGGAAGTAAGGTATGTAATAGCAGCTGAAGTACCTAAAAAGAGAAATGTGTTGAATGTTTTACAAGTTTTTTATTTGTCCATCCAGAACTTGGGCCTCTTCATCCTCCTGTCTCTATATTTATGTAAAATCTTTTTTTTACACCTGGATGCATACCCCTCAAACTGTCAATGGCCAAATGCATGACAATATGTACAACAAATGGTTTAAATGTGTAGAATATCATCAAACATGACATTGCAATCCTCTTGGCACCCCTTTAACTTGCAAGTATGCCTCTAAATTGAGTTTCTGCCAGTGTAATTTCCTAGCATGAATAGCAGTTATTTCCAGTTGTAAACAAGCTGCTTGGATATTAATATCCATATAGTGTATGATGGACTGTGGTTGTGTATGGAAAACCATACACCACAAAAAGTCATTCTACTTCAGTAGTGACATCCTCACTAACGCAGAATGACTTTTCGTTCTGCGATAGTGAGGAAATCACAATGCAATCACCCCTGCCAGCACTGTTCATAGGATGGGGGTGGTTGGTGACTCCTGTGTGTGAGCTGGCTGGCAGGCTGGAGAGACCAGGAGTGGTGGTCTCCGGTGGCTGACGCTGACCAAAAAATGTAAGTGATCCTGTTTTGGGGCACTGTACACTATATAGAACAATGTATGGCCTCCCAAACAACTTGGCAACTCTTCCCCCTTGTGTTTTCTATGACGGCAGAGGGACCTATCAAGCTTCGCTTTCGAGGTCATCAGCCATCATAGAAAACACTCAGAGGAAGAACTGCCTTGTTGTGTATGGGAAGTTACACACTATTTTATATATTTTCCACTTCCACTGTGGCCTCCACAGCTGTAGGTTCATTTCTAGTGCTACTATTAGCTAAAAATGGATTTTTGGGTTGAGTCATCAAAGCAAATGGCACTAATATTGATGGTGACATTGCTCCAGGAGTTTTCACTCTCAGTTCCGCCAGCTTCTGTTGTTAAAATGTTCTCATTTTCAAATGTGTGAAAAAGTCCTGCATAAAATGCAACACTATGCATGTTCTCCTTTAATGGGATGTAATACTGACCAGACTTCTCTATTAAGGTTTACACAAAGCACAGTTTGAAAGAACAGAGAGCTCCCTGACATGGTGGTGGCAAGTTCAAAATGAGAAATGCTTCTATTAGAAAATAAATACATATCAAATCGAACCGTGTATAATAAAAGAGGTAAAATTCCATCATGGATAACCCCAGCTATTATAAAGTTAATTAAACAAAAACAGAGATTTTATAGAGCTATGAAAAGAGATGGAAGTGAATATAACATTTGGAAATATAAGACCTCATTAAAAAAATGTAAAACTAAAATTAAAATTGGAAAAAAAAAGTTTGAAACAAAGCTAGCTTATATTAAAGATGGTGGGAAAAGTTTCTAGTCTCGTATAAATAATGAAAAACCCAACTCAAGAAATATAGGTCCACTAATCATAGACAATAACGAAATAATGCTTCAAGACAGTACAGAACAATTTAATAAATAGTTTTGTTCAGTTTTTAACACTAAGCCAAAAGTTCTAAATCAATCAACAATTATTACAAAAAAAAGGATTTAATAAATGAGATAACTAAAGAAAAGATCATGGCCAATTTAAATAAATTAAATATAAATAAATCATCTGGACCAGATGGGTTACATTCAAGGCTATTGAAGGAAATCAAAGAGTGGCTCGTAAACCCCTTACACAAACTCTTTAACGTGTCATTAAATACTGGTGATGTTCCAAGTGATTGGAAGACAGCAATTGTGACACCTATTTTCAAAAAGGGAAATCGGTCATATATTCAAAATTACAGACCTATTAGTGTAACTAGTATAGTTGGTAAAATTTTTGAATCGATATTAAAAACCAGGATTGAAAGTGATTTAAGAGATAGGGGATTAGAGGATAAATCACAACATGGTTTTCGAAAAAACAGATCCTGTTTATCAGGTAATATGGTATTTTATGAACATATAAGTGATAGTATGGAGAATAACAAAGCTTTGGATGTAATATTTCTTGATCTCTGTAAGGCATTTGATAAAGTGCCACATGGACTGCTAATAAAGAAAATGAGAAAGCTCGGAATTAAGAACCCAATTATAAAATGGGTGGAAGAGTGGTTAAAGGATCGTACCCAATGTGTACATAAAAGAGGACACGTATCAGGAATGAGAGCAGTGACAAGTGGGGTTCCTCAAGGATCAGTTTTGGGACCAATCCTTTTTGATATATTTATATCAGATATGACATCCAATCTAAATAGCTTTGCTATAAAATTTGCTGATGATACCAAATTAACAGCTCAGGTTGATGCCTTGACAGACTACCAAAAACTTGTCAATTACCTAAAAAAATTGAAATATGGGATGATAAAAGTCAAATGACCTTCAGTACTGACAAGTGTGTTGTTATGCATTTTGGAAAAAACAATTTGCATTATGAATACACATTAAAGGGTCAAGTAATAAGAACTGTAACGCAGCAAAAAGATCTTGGTGTGACAATAGACTCTGACCTTACATTCCAAGCTCATTATAACAACATTATAAACAAGACTAATAGGCTAATAGGTTGCATAAAAAGAAGCTTTGCCTCTAGAGATAAAAAATGCATTATGCCACTGTATAGGGCCTATGTGAGGCCTCATTTGGACTACTGTTCTCCTCTGTGGAATCCATACCTCAGAAGGGATATAAATAGGATGGAGGGGGTCCAACAGAGATAACTAAACTGGTGGATGATATATCCAGTATGAGTTATGACAAAAGACTGGAAGAACTAAAAATGTATTCCCTGGAGGAGAGAAGAAAAAGAGGGAACGCCCTTTTTATGCATAAAATACACAAGGATGGAGACTTACTTACACAATTAAATATATCCTACAATAAACACAACTGTAATTTAAGAAGCCATAAATATCAGTTATCCCTTACATATCCTAAAACTAACAAAAGGAGATTTTACTATACACAGAGAATAATTCTGTTGTGGAAACTCACTTCCTAGTTCGTTAGTTGAAAACGTTGATCATGTTATCTTTAAACACAAACTTGATTCATGATTGTTATGATAAATATGGAATATACCAGCTTGGCTGGAGACATACTTATATGGGCCTCGGCTTTCTGTATATCTATATTTCCTAGTATAAATCCTAGTATGACAAACAAGAGAACAGCACTCATATCCCTTCAATGGAGTAAGCAGACCACCTTTATTTTCACTTTATGTGGGTTGGGTTCAAGAACGACCACTAGCATGTGTTGTAGTACTGGTGCAAAGACAGCACTTTATTGAAAATATAGATGTCTCAACACAAGAAAATAAATAGCAGGTACAAAAAATAAAATCCATTTAGAAGTCTGCCATGTTTGTTCAAGACACTGTCTTGGCATTAGAAACATAGAAACATAGACTTTGATGGCAGATAAGGACCACTTGGCCCACCCAGTCTGCCCATTTCCCTACCTATTGGATAAGCTGCAGATTCTAGTTAACCAACAGCCTACTTCCTGCAACCCCCCACTATATTTGCCTTATGTCTGTCCCATGCATGTTTGAATTCCCCCACTGTTTTAGACCCCACAACCTCTCCAGGAAGGCGGTTCCATGCGTCCACCACTCTCTCCATAAAAAATAATTTCTTCACATTACCCCTGAGCTGTCCCCCCCAACTTTAAATTGTGTCCCCTTGTTCTTACACATCTCTTTTTCTGAAAGATGCTACCCTCCTGGACTTTGTTGATTCCCTTGAGGTACTTAAAAGTTTCTATCATGTCCCCCCGTCCCTCCTTTCATCAACAGTATACATATTAAGCTCTCTCAGTCTCTCTTCATATGGTTTCTGATGTAGACCCTGCACCATTTTAGTTGCCCTCCTCTGGACTGCTTCCATCCTGTCTATGTCCTTGAGTAGATGAGGTCTCCAAAACCGCACATAGTACTCCAGATGGGGTCTCACCAACTGTCTGTAGAGAGGGATAACCACTTCCCTTTTTCTACTTGTGATGCCCCTCCCTATGCATCCCAGTATCCCCCGGCTCTCCTTACTGACTTCTCACATTGCTTACCCACCTTTAGGTCATCTGATATGACTACACCCAGATCCCTTTCCATTATTGTTGTTGTCAGTACCTCCCCTGCTATTGTGTACTCTTCTCCTGGATTTTAATGTGTTCCATTCACTATTACCTTCTGTGTCTTGTTGTGCAGCCAGTTTGCTACCCAGGCTACCATCCTGGGACCCACTCCCAGGCTGGCTAACTTGATTATTAATCTTTTGTGCGGGACTGCGTCAAATGCCTTGCTAAAGTCTAGGTAGGCCATATCCACAGCCCCTCCCTGGTCTATTACTTTGGTCACCCAGTCAAAGAAATTGATTAGATTCGCCTGACTTGACCTTCCTGCTGTGAATCCATGCTGCTTTGGGTCCTCAGCCCCGCTGGCCTCTAGGTACTCAACAATTCTTTCTTTCAGAAGTGATTCCATCATTTTCCCCACCACTGAGGTCAAACTAACAGGTCTGTAGTTTCCTGTTTCTGCCTTGCTCCCACTTTTGTGAAGGGGAATCACATCTGCCCTCCTCCAGTCATCAGGTACACCCCATCTTCCCATGATTTGTTAAAAAATGTGGTTAGTGGTGTCACTTGGTCCTCCCTTAGCTCTTTTAGGATTCTAGGGTGAATCCCATCAGGTCCCATTGCTTTGTCCACCTTGAGTTTTAGGAGTTCTTTCAGTACTCTTTCTTCTGTAAATGGACTGGTGTCAACCCCACTATCCAGGGTGCTTCTACTGTTTGGTTTAGGTAACTCCTCCTCTTCTTCTTTTGTGAATACTGAGCAAAAGTATTTATTCAGTATCTCTGCCTTTTCACCGTCTCCCTCTGCCCACCTCCCCTCTCCTTTATTAATCTTCACTATCCCTCCCTTAACCTTTCTATGCTCCCTAATGTAGCTATAAAAGGTTTTATCCGCCTTCTTAACTGTCTTCAAATTGTGTCCCCTTGTTCTTGCACATCTCTTTTTCTGAAAGATACTACCCTCTTGGACTTTGTTGACTATAGCAGCCTCTCAGTCTAGTGCAGGAGTAGTGCAAACCTTTGGGCCCTGCTTTTGCACATTTTTGAATACCTAGATCCTGATAGGTTGTTGAATTTTGTCGACCCGGTAAGCCCACTGGGCCTAGAAGTCCCTTTTTCAGGGGCAACTGGGGGGGGGCGGAATACAACTGAAATTTAACCAGATTAAGCTGTTGGTGGTATTTTTTTAGTGAGTGAGGGAAATTTGGCCAGGACACCGGGGAATTCCCCTACTCTCTAGTGGGAGATTTTCTGGCTGTCTGTCTAAGATGGCCACTTCTCCAGGACAAGCTGAGAAGGAGGAAGCTGCTGGGACAGGAGTTCAGGCCTCTGCTCCTGTCCTTTCTACACAAGAGGCTGTGGAACTCGCTCTGGCTGCAGCAGATTTTTGAATACTGAACAGGACTCGGACAATATGGAGGTAACGAATGTCTCTAATGCAATATCAGACAACAATAAGGACGAAACTTGTAGAAATGTTGTGGCTTCATAAGCTATTCAGAGTGCAGTCACTCAGAAGTGTGAAGTTCTTCTGAAACAGAAACAGGACTGGTTAAAGAAAGCGCGAGACATTGACAGTGAAATTATAGCTCTGAAGGCCGGCTCTCCCACGGCAGACAATGTGTCATATGAGCTGCTGGAGCAGACTCTGGAGAAAGACAGAAGGGTAACTGCTGCTGTCAACAATCAATTCTTGAAAGACTGGTACAAGATGATTTCTGTGCGGCTGGCAGTGAGAACGGTGCTGTCGCCATGTGTCAAAAGCCGACCTGTGTTCTAGATAGCAGACAACGTAAACGGAAAGTAAAGAAAGGGAAATCTCGGCTTGGAGTAGGCCGAGAGGCGGTGGATGGAATTGGGAAAGCAAAACAAAATTTGACTGAATCAGAAAAAACTTTCTCCTTTAGTGATCGAGTAAAGGAGAAAGATTGGCGTGATCTTGTTATGGATTTTCACCCTGCAGACTCTGTTCCTGTACAGCAGCTAAATAAAGACTCATGATCACCAGGAACAGCTTTAGAAGCTGCAGGCTGGATTACAGTCCAGCTGGGACACTGGTCTCCTGACCCCAGGGGATCCCTCTTATAAAAAAATGTGTGAGTCAATTCCTGCTGATGTGGCCACCAATGCTGGTTCAACGGGAGCTCCAACAAACTCTAAGGTAATGACATTTTAATTCCTAATGCAGATATAGATAAAAATGCAAATAAAGAGGTTTTAGGTACCAAAACTGTAGAGATTAATGCGGAAGTTCAATCTGTGGAGTTTTGACTAGGGTCTAGTCCTGAGGCCTTGGGAGAACATCAAAAGGGGTCTTCTATGGCTCCCTTGTTTAGACTGGCTGATCTCTTTCACTCTAGTGGGGGAACCTGCTCCTAGGAGGAATGCGGTCAGGTTGCTATACAAGGGAGGTTGGAAAATTCTTCAGACAGGTTGTTTATTGCTAGAAATTTATTGAAATCATCAATGAAATTCTTTTCTTCAGAAATTTTTTGCTTTAATTAATCTAGGTAACAGGAATTTTGATATTAGTTTTAAAAATGTATCGACTCTAGATAGATTCTGGGCCCAATACCAGGCGTAGAAAAACAACCCCCTTTGGATAAATTTTCAGCCAATACCTCTTACTAAACCTTTGATCAAAACCATTACTATTATGTTTAAAAACAAGGGTGTCAATGTAGAAGACATTCTTTTCTGGTTGCGTCAAAGGTGTGAGATTCTGGGGAGGCCCACGCCTACCATAGATAGTGAGCAGATTTGGGATGGGGGATGGAAAGTAAAAGTGAAACTCCTCTCCACAAATTCAGGCCCAGTGCATCTACCTAGTGTTTTCTTTTTGGGGAGAGAAAGAGGGTCTATCTTTTATACAGGACAACCCAGGACATGCTTTAAGTGTAGGTCTCGACTACATCTCAGTTCGGCCTGTGACACCGCTAGATGTAGTCACTGTTTGGAGTATGGGCACTTAGCCTCAGCTTGCCTAAATTTGTTTAAGTGCAATCTATGTGAACAAACAGGGCATGCCTATGGTCACTGTCCATGGGCATCTCACAATCGTGAGGATTGCCCCTCACATGTAAGACTAATCAATCAGGCCCAACATGTCCTGGCAAAACAAGCTGGAACTGCATAAACTAGAAATCAGGAGGCGGAGAAGGTAGATGCCTCTGATGTTCCACGTCAGGTCGACCCCCTTGAGACATCAGCCAGAG
The DNA here is from genome assembly GCA_016271365.2 of Neoceratodus forsteri. Classification (NCBI taxonomy): domain Eukaryota; kingdom Metazoa; phylum Chordata; order Ceratodontiformes; family Ceratodontidae; genus Neoceratodus; species Neoceratodus forsteri. Next base: position 505,401,674 of record CM057455.1, read on the forward strand.
TAATACAGGAAGAAAGTATAGAAGTAGAGCAGGACACCCTAAATCAGGATATACCAGAAGAAGGTACTGATGATAATATGCCCCCCTCCCCCTACTGAGGCACCATTCAAGACAATACACCAAAAAAGCGAAACAGACAAGGGAAAGCAATGTCTTCCACCAGAAATGTCCCCAAACCGGTACCTCCTCGAGGTACGGTGCAGTTAGGGAATAAATACAGTCCACTGGAGGAAGATACGGAGGGAGACTCAGAGGATGATACAGATACCTCCTCTGTCATGTCTACTACTGACACTGAGTATAGGACTGAAGATTCTATAGCTAAAAGAACCAGACGGAGACAGGTAGGTAAAACTCCCTGAGGTTAGTTAAACCATATGTGCTTGGAAGTTCCTTTTTCTCTCTACACATCATGCAATCATTAGTCATTTCTACTTTAAATGTTAATGGGATTAAAAGTGAGAAAAAATGCATAGGGTTTTTTTCTGTACTAAAAACCTTCCACTCAGACATCATTTGTATACAAGATACTTGGTTAAAATCACATATAGAACTTCAGCATGCTGCAAAGAGCTGGCAGTTAGGGCCATCTTTCTGGTCAATTGTGGTAGAACTCTGTGATGGGATAGGAATCTTTTTCTAATCCTGCCCTCAAAGTTTCTAAATTGGTGGATGTTCACCCAAGGAGAGCTCTTTGTTTAGATATCTCCTTCTTTTCAGAAAGGTTTTGAATTCTTGCAATCTATGCACCTTAAACCAAGGCACAGAGAATAGCTTTGTTTAAGGAGGTTCAGCCCCTTTTACATACCTCTCGATTGGTGGTTTGGCTTGGTGACTTTAATTGTGGCCTGGCTAAGGCAGATAGAGGCCTTCAAACCCAGAAACTTTTCTGTGATTCACTAGCCCTAAAACAAATGGTTTTTACTGCTAATTTGATTGATGCTTACAGGGAACTTTATCCTACAGGGGGATTTACGTATTTTACGGGTATACTCAAAACAAGGATAGATTTTATTTTTTTATCTAAAATAATTAAAGTTCTACAGGTTTCCACTAGGCCGATAGAATTTTCAGATCATGGGGTTGTTACAGCTTCAATTACATGGAAGGGAGCCCCCAGATGTAAAAAGAACAGATGGAGACTAAATAAGAAAATGTTAGAATATCCCAAAATTAGAAAAATGTGGTTAAGAGATTGGGCTGTACGGCTTTCGGTCTCTGCATGCTATGATACTATTACAGACTTGTGGGAAGATGCAAAAAAAGGGTGGCACTATTTTTTCCAGCACAAAGCTCATGTTGAAGCAACTAAAGAATATTGGACATACTTAAAACTTAGGCATCAATTACAGCATTTGATTTCATTAGCGGAATCCACTAAAAATAACTATAGCCAGTTAATTGCAACGGTAAAAAAACAAATGGTTTGCATGCAGTATAATAGGGGTAGGTCCTTAGACCAAGAATTAAGATTTGGGACTCATATGAATAAACAGTCTTTAGACCCATTTAAGGAAAGTAAAGAAATGGTTGAATCCAGGCTTATCACAACCCTAACCACGGCAGAAGGATGAACAGTAGGTACTCCTCATCAGCTGCTGAAGACAGTGGAGGAGTGTATGGCTAAAAGGATGGCAGAAGAAACTATCTTAGAAGAAACAGAAATAACCAGTGTTTGCATGACCTCCATTTACCTAGATTGTCTAATGAAGATCAGATAGTCCTAGAAGCTGAAATCACTATAGAAGAAGTTCATGTACTTATTAATAGTTTGGCCTCTCAGTCAGCTCCAGGATCTGATGGCATTGGTACAGGTTTCTATTACACCTTCTTAAATGAACTAAGCCCAGTATTGGTCATTTTGGTGAACCACACCTTACAAACAGGTAGATATTCTCCATCTATGAATGAAGCCATTTTAATATTATTGTTCAAAAAAGGGGACAAAAGCAATCTAAGGAACTGGCACCCACTAAGTCTTTTAAATACAGATTTAAAAAATGTAAGCAAAATTTTGCTAGCTAGACTTTCCAGGGTCACTCAGATATTTATACACCCAGTACAGACTTGTGCCATAAAAGGGAGGAAACAGCAAGATAATCTGCTCTGGTTGAGGGAAATATTTTATAAAGGGGAACTGGAACAGTTACAAGGAGTGATAATTGGGTTGGATCAGGAGAAAACTTTCAATAGGGTTGCACATAAATTTTTATTTCTAGTGTTAAAAGCCTTTGGGATTCCAGACAGTTTTGTGGGTTGTATAGCTTCAATCTATCGGGGGGAGGGGGCAGTTATGCTGTAATACCGAACATGAATGGTTGGCATGGACAGAAAATTTGTGTGGGCAAAGGAGTACGCCAGGGTTGCCTGCTGAGCCCCATACTTTATGCCTTTACAATAGATATTTTTATTAGACTGTTACAATTCAACTATGATTTAAAAGGTATAGTGGTATTTCCAAATCTGCCACAACAAAAAGTTCTTGCTTATGCAGATGATTTAGTTTTGATTTTAGCCCCTCAGTTCTCAGCCAAGGCATTAATGGATACTATAGACAGATTCTCTAGTATTTCTGGTTCCAAGATCAATTATTGCAAAAGTAAGGGGGTGGTCATAGGGTCTACACCTGTGCCACCCTTGGGTATGATAGCTGCAGTTCATGTTTCCAGAGAGCCTATTTGAATTCTAGGGGTACAGTTTGGACCTGGCGACATGGCAGGGAAAAACTGGGAAATTGCCCTCAGTAGGGGCAATTGCCTGATAGGAGGCTAGAAAGGACAACAGCTTTCCCAAAAGAAAAGGGTTATGCTCATTAAAACCATTCTTACACTCATTTCTCTACATAAGCTACATCTTTCTGCCTCCCTTTATTAATGTCAGGACTCAGTTACTTAGCATATACTTCCAGGCATTTTGGGGGTCGCAGTTGAACCCTATAAAGAGAGAATTGACCTGTCTCCCAATATCAGAAGGTGGGGTAAATATGCTCAACCCCACTGCTTTCTTTTTTAGTATTTTCCTGGTCTATAATTTGGGGTCAGTCCTGAGGCCTGGAGCAGTTATGTGGAGACATTTAGTAGAAAAGTGGTTACACCTATCTATGTATAGTTGGCTGGAAAAAAAACCCCAGATTATTGGCTAGAATCCCTTATCTACCATCATATGTAACAGATTGTATAAAACAGGTTATTAAGTGGGAAATCACCCCTCACCACTTACAGACCTTGGATAGAAAGAGGGTGTATAAATATATTTTGTCAGTTGAAAACAATGTAGAAGTGATATTTCCTGAACGTACTGATAATAAAAAGTCAATCATATTTCGTAGGTTTCATAGGTGTTTCCAAGCTGTGGAACTTTCATACATAATGCTTGCCAATTAATTAAAATAGTGTAGTTCTGTCAGATAGAGCAACATCAAGATTTCTTTTAAAGGTATTCATACTAGTACTTTCTACCACTGGTGCAGGAAGTCGGTTCCAAGTAGTAATTACCCTAATTGTAAACCAATTTTTCCTGAGATTTGAATTCCATTTTGGTAGTTCTAGTTGGAGTTTATGTCTTCTATCGCTGGTCCAGCCAGATCTAAGGTTTATTCCTAGATCCTCCCTTAATGCTGTGTCATTAATAATTTTATACATCATACATACATACATTTTATACATCATACATAAGTCCCCTCTTAATCTTCTATAGTTTAGCGAGTAAAGATTTAGGGATTCTAATCTTTTGTTATAAGCCATATGTTTTACTTCCGCCACAGATTTGGTGGCCCTACGTTGCACTCCCTCTATTCTGATCACATCCTCCCTTTTCTGGGGGCCCATACCTGGACTCCATACTCCAGGTGTGGTCTAACCAGGGATCCATACAGTGGCATCAACACCTCCTTTTTTCGACTTGATATATGTCTCAATATACAATTCAAAGTCTGGTTTGCTTTTTTAACATGTTCTTTGCAATGCTCACTGAACTGCAAACTAGAAGTGATCTTCACTCCTAAATCTCTCTCAGCATTTGTGTCCATCAGGATCTTCATCCCCATTGTATACTAATATTTCTTATTATGAGGACCCAGGTGCATGACCTTACTCTTGGAGATGTTAAGTTCCAATTTGCTGCGTCTAGTCCATGAATATATGTCATCTATAGCTTGTTGTAGTGCAGAAACTTCGTTATCATTGGTTACTAGAGCACCTATTCTGCAATCATCAGCAAACTTAGATAGCCATATAGTTGGGTATTCTATTGTCAAGGTAGAAATGTAAATATTGAAGAGACAAGTTCCCGGGACTGAGCCCTGTGGTACCCCACTTGTTACAGCTGCCCAGTCAGACACTTCGTCTCTAACCACAACTCTCTGCCTTCTCCCTGTTAACCAATCAGATATCCAACTTATAATATTTGTATTTACTCTTATCTTTGTTAATAATTCTATTAGTTCCATATGTGGCAGTTTATCGAATGCCTTAGCAAAGTCCTTGTAAATTACATCAACTGCATTGTGTGCATCCAACTCATAGCTGACTCTTTCACAAAAGGTCAGCAAGTTTGTCTGACAAGATCTAGACTTAGTAAATCCATGTTGTACAGGGTCAATTAACTTATTTTCTTCAAGATATTCCATGACAATATTTTTCAAAATTCCCTCCATGGTTTTACCTATGAGTGATGTAAGGCTAATCGGTCTAAAATTAGCTGGCTCCATCCTAGGACCTTTTTTGTGGATAGGGACAACCATAGCTGTTTTATAATCTTGAGGAACTTTACCAGAGTCCAAGGATGTTTGAAATAAATAGGTAAGTGGAGGTGTCAGTGGGTCAGCTAACTCATAGAGTAGCCTCAGATGTAAATTATCTGGGCCAGGGGATTTATTAATATCCCGTGTTTTTAGTCTCGATTGTACCTCCTCCGGTTTTATGATGATATTCCCTGGTATAGGGTCCCATTTATAATTTGAGAGGGGAATGTTACTAGAATTGAAGACTGAACAGAAATAATTATTCTGGATATTAACAGCTTCACTTTCAGTAGCTAGGTCTCCTGAGGAATTTTTGAAGGGGCCTAGTGTTGAAGTATTGCTTTTCATTGTGTTGATATATGAAGACCGAGGAAATTGACAAGACCAAAGCACCCTGCATTTCAGCCTAAGGAGACCAGAGAGGCAGTTGTTTTACAGATTCACTTAGAGTGACCTGACTTCAGCTAACTAGAAAAATATTATAAGAGAAATACATTTTTATAGACAGCATAGCAATTAACATAGTAGACAATACTGCACTTCTAACTACACAAGTAGTAAAATAGCCTCTCCTCTTAGTAGATACTGCACCCCTAACCACAGAGTGCTAAAATGTCCCACCTCTGACCAAAAAAGGAGAAGATATAGAGATGACTGGGTGGTACTTGTTAGAGCCTAGGTTCTTTTGAATTTCTTTCTGGATAACCCCCTCTGAAAAAGCCCCTCCAGGTAGAATATAGAATCCCAGACTTTTGGCAAGTTGACAGGACTGTCCGGTCAAGCTCTTAGAACATGGCTGCCATGTGATAAGTCATAGCAGACATTGACAGGAAGTTGCTGACAGGCTAAATAGTGGTAAGAAACTGACCAGATCTTAGCTTCTAGTATTAACAGCCTCAGATGTAAAACAAGCATTTGTCAATGCTGAATGTTCACTGCTTGTAATGCTGTTGTACAAGGTCTTGCTTGTGCACATTTTTACTATATGTTTACCCAGGATAGACTTGATGAGATGCAATATCTCATTTTCAGTTGTGTCCTACTTTTACATATTTTTAGATTGTATTTACCCAGGGCTGGGCAGCTGAGAGACAATATGTAATATCATCCAATTATTCACTGTTATCATACAGATGCTTAAGTAGCAGACAGGGACACATGTTTGAACCTTAGCCTGTGATGCCGAGGATGGCCATGTGAGTCTACTGTCTCTGAATCTGCAAGGTGAAAGGAATACATGAACAATTTCTGATTATTAAACAGTGTGTCCTTGGCGTGCACAAAATTTATTTCTGACTGTTATACCGTAGTAGCCAAACAAACCCAATGCTGTTGACTGTTTAATGTGCACTTTATTCTACTTTATTTATTATTTCACTTATGTTTGTAACCATAGGATCCCTGGATATCCCCATATAATCTAATATCTTGTTTTCATGAGAGCACAGACATATATCAATAACAGTTTAGGTAAGCATACATTGAAACCTACTGTACAGCATCAACACAGGACAGATTAGCCTGGCCTTTTCTCAGTAGCAGTCTCTGTCTACTTCTTGTATCTGTTACTGTAACTAAAGGCAGTGCATAATGTACTACATGCTGAAAATCCAAGCAAACACATTAAGGCCATAAAACAGCCAAAGGGCTTATCAAGTTTCATCTTTGGAGCGCAATATTTTCACTGGAATAGTGCAGCACAGTCTAAAGATCTGTGTGGATATGGGATATGCCATATACTGTACATCCTTCTAGCTGTACTGCTTTGTTTTACTGTAGTGCACAAATGGTACAGTACTGTAGAGATAAGTTTCTGAGGACAGTCAGTGGGAGCGGAAGCACTACACCAGAAAGGATATTATGACTGACTATATATCAACAAACAATTTATCTGATCCTGTGCAGCATGGTTTCATTAAATCTAGATCATGTCAAACTAACTTACTATCCTTCTATGAAAATGTTAACACAGAATTGGACAATGGAAAACCTGTGGATGTGTTTTTTATGGATTTTGCCAAAGCCTTTGACAAATTACCACACGCGGAACTAATTCAAATTCTGAGTAAAATAGGTATTCATTATAATATTGTGAAATGGATAGCTAATTGGTTGTCTGGTAGGAGGCAGAGAGTGGTGGTTAGGGGCGTGATGTCCGACTGGTCTGCAGTTACCAGTGGGGTGCCACAGGGTTCGGTGTTGGGCCCTTGTCTTTTTAACATCTGTATTTCATCTTTGCATCTTAGCAATCCTTCTATATGGATTTCCAAGTTTGCAGATGATTGCAGACTAGGTACAACAGTGACTTCTACAACTGAGACACTTTCTTTACAACAAGCTATAAATGAAGTATATGAGTGGACTAAAACTATCAAATTAGAACTTAATATCTCCAAATGCAAAATTATGCACTTGGGCAGAACAAATAACAATCATACCTATTGTATAGGGAACAACATTTTATTAACAACATTTGAAGAGCGGGAGTTGGGTTTCAAAGTTACGTCAGATTTAAAATTTAGCTCACATTGTAAACAACAGGCTAAAAAAGCTAACCAGAATTTGAACTGCATTTTGAGACATATTACTAGCAGACATGAGAATGTTATCATGCCCTTGTATCAGGCCCTGGTGAGACCTCACTTGGAGTATTGTGTACAGCTGTGGTCCCCTCAGTATAGGGAAAATATCATGAGAATCAAGAATGTGCAGCGTAGAGCAACTAGATCTGTGTCTGGACTGCAAAACTTGACATATGAGGCAAGATTAACCAAGCTTAATTTATACTCATTACATTATAGAAGATTAAGGGGAGATCTTTGCATGATGTACAAAATATCACAGGATGCTACACTGAGTAAGGACCTTAAAATGACCTATAGAACAGGATGTTCTAGCACCAGAAAGCATAAAATGCAACTTATATTGCCAAAATGGAATACTAATATAAGGAAGCACTGGTTTACTGTAAGGGTGGTGTCAACATAGAACAACTTGCCTGAAAGTGTGTTGGGGAGTTCAAGTATGGACATATTTAAGGCAAGGTTAGATAAACATCTAGCTTATAAAACTACTAAGTTTTAGTATTTTGATAAGGCAAGCATTATGGACGAGAGTCCCACAGCTTGAAACAACTTATGAAACTTATGAAAGAATGATTTATTTTTTATTCACCCTCCATTGTCTGGCTGCATGCTTCGTATAATTTTGAATGGCTCACACATTTCTGTCCTTTTGGGGGGGGGGGCTATTGTATTAGAATTTTTTTCTTTCCCATACTGTAGCTAGCTGTGAATGGCAACAGCATGAGATTTTTAATTTTCCCATTGAAATGACTAATGAATCTTTTGATTATAAGATAGATGGATAGATAGATAGATAGATAGATAGATAGATAGATAGATAGATAGATAGATAGATAGATTAATAGATAGATAAAACCTTTATTTTTCAACATGCTTGAACTCTTAGGACTATAAGCCCTGTTTAACAAAGCTGTCCTGAAATTTTGATGGTTGCATACCAATACATGATAATACACATACTTTGCAATAAATATCTATACAATATTTAAAATAACATTTATTGGCAATGCTGCAAACCACAGTCCTACAATAAGTACCAAGACAGAAAAGACCCCAAATAATTTCAGACAAAACAAGGACATCTATCCATCAATACATTATCATTACTAGTTTAAAAAATCTGAAAAGTCTTAGCTTTCCTAACCTCTGGTACTAGATCATTCCAAATCTTTGGTAAATAGTAGTATCATTGCATTTAGTTTCCACCATGGCAGGGCATCTGCGGTAGTGCGCAGGGTCATTACAGCACCAAAGTGTAATTTTGCCAACCTCTCTTTGTGGGGGCACCTCAATAACTCCTTGTAGAGGGCTGCACCCCATACCACCCTTTATTAATTATTTTAACTCCAGGGCAGACCTCGGGGAGGGGGTGGCAAAGCCAAAAATTGGTGCTGTGGTGTCCTGGCACTGTAATGCTGGTGCCCTAATGCTGTGTTAGGTTACATTTTACTATAGGAGTATTTTTACAAGGGTGACCATTAGGCACCTATTTTTTAATTCTCTCAGATTATGTCTAGGGTTATTTGTCTAAGCAATTCTAGATGAATACATTCCATCCCCTCTAAATTCTTTAAATGCCATTGGCCCAGTCCACTTTCTTCTTCACAGTTCTAGAGAGTCCCGCCCCAACTAATTTAGTATGCTGCAGTGATGGCTGCCAAAGTGACACCTCAAAACAAAATGAGCCATCCTATAGCAAGTTTTACCAAATCTATGTACTGTAACTGTGTCAAGGTGGCATGTTGATAATTGACATTACCATATTCTAATGTGGGTAACAAAAATTGCTGTGCAGTCCTATTCCTTGAATATTTTCAGAGTATAAGAGCTTTCCTATGAAGGACTCCCAACCTAGTATTTACTTTACTTACAGTATTAGCAATATGTTCTTTAAAAGTCAACATGTTATCAATTTGAACTCCCCAATCTTTATATGAGGTTGTCATTTCTAGTTTTTGCTTATCTAATGTAAATATATCCAATCTGTTGTCTGTAGTTAATTTAGTACCTTTGGCTCTAAATTCCATAACCTGAGTTTTTTTTCTACTTAAAACCATATTTGAATCCTTGAGCCAATATCGCAGAATGTCAAAATCAGACTGCATTACTTCTTGAAGTCAGGCTGTACTCTTAGATCTACCAGTCAATACCATGTCATCCACACAGAGACGTAGTTCACATTTAATAATCATATGTGGAAGAGAATTTACATAAATCAAAAATAGCAGGGGTCTCAAGGCCGAGCCTTGGGGAACCCCTCTGTAAATTTCTTCTTTGTCTGATAGAGAGCTTCCAATAGAGACTTTCTGTGTACGCTCTGTTAAGTATGATAGATGTCAGTTTATCAATGGATCAGACATGCCAACAAATGAAAGTCAATCTAACAAAATGTTATAATCAATCAAGACAAAAGCTTTAGAGAGGTCGATGAACACTGAACCGACAGACTCATCCTCCTCCAAACCATTAGAAACAATATCAATAAAGTCTGCCAGTGTGGTGCCTGTCAACCTCCCTGATCTAAAACCAGCCTAGCAAGGAGACTACAGACTGTATTTCTCCAAATAATTATAAATCTGAATACATACCAATTTCTCAAATAGTTTTGACACTGTTGATAGCAGGGCTATAGGTCAATAGTTGGTCAGTTTGTCCCCCCCCCCGAAAACTGGAATAATTTTTGAATCATTTCATAATTCTGGATATATTCCCTGTTCTAGGCTGGAATTAAATATTCCAGCCAAGACTGGGGCTATTTGTTCTGCCGAATACTTCAAGAATTTTATCTCTACCTGATCCGGGCTAGTAGCCTACTCTGTCAAATTTCACTTGGCTTTAGTGCTCTAAAGTATAATTTTGAAATCTCATTCAGAATTCATCCCCTAGTTACAGGTTTCAAACAGCTTATATCGCTTTTGGAAAGACTCTCAATTTTTATATCAGAAGGATGACAAAAATCGTGGTTTAAACCATTTGCTGTTTGATCAATTGATGTCTCAGTTCCATTATTATCCATAAGACTCATTCTTTGGTCCTTTTTTGTATTACCTTCTAGTTGTCTTATTAAGTCTCACTATTGTACTGCATTTTTTGTTTGATTTATTTTATTACGATAGTAATTTCTTTTTGTTTTCTTTATCATACTTTTACATTTATTTCTAACCTTTTTAAACAAATTCCAGTCCTCAGTCTGCAAAGTTTGATTTGCTTTCCTCCAGATTCTGTCTTTCTTTCTTATTTGTTATTTTATGTTTTTCTCAATCCATGGTTGATGTCTGTTTCTTTCTCTAGTGGGTTTAAAGGGGCATTTTTTATTACAGACATCCATAGAGGATTTTATAAATTCCCTAACAGCTAGATTCACATCTGGAATAAGGTTCAGTCTATTCTAGTTAACCTGTCCTATTTGTACTTTGTACTTGAAAAACCTGCATATTGAAATTTGTAAAATCTCTTACTTATAATGTTGTAACTGGTATTACTCTGTCAAACTTCATTTCCAATTCACATTCAAAATAACAGCGATTCCCCAGATTTGGTGTCCCAACCTTATAGTTTAATACTTCAGTACCAGAGGTTTTAAAAATCAAATCTAAAATATTTCCTTTACTAAAGTGAATACAGAAACATAGAAGCTTGAATCAGATAATAGATGCTCCTACCAGTAAGAGTAACCCATTCAGACTTAAAGGGTATGTGACGAAATATTTCTTAATGGAGAGGGTGGTGATTGCCTGGAACAGCCTCCCAGCAGAGGTGGTGGGTACTGAAATGGTAACAGGTTTCAAACATGCACGGGGTACCTTAGTAACAGAGGTGGGAGGGGTAAGGCTATAAATCAATTAGGGTCTAAGGTAGCACAGCAGGTAGGGACTTTAGGGCAGACTAGTCCTCACATACCAATGAAGTCTGAATGGGTTACTCTTACTGGTAGGAGCATCTATTATCTGATTCAAGCCTAGAGACATGAGGCCATGAGCAAGGTTTATCCCCCTCGGCCCCCCCTCCGCCAGTCACATTGAAGTCTCCAAATGAAATAATTTCCCTTTTTCAATCAAAGATGTTAATTTCAAGGTCAGAGTTTCCAGTGGTGCTATTTTAATTTTAGGAAGAGAATAGACTATACCTACACATAGCTTCAATCTAAAGAGGTAAATTAATATAACTTCAGTACCTTCAATGTTACCAGAGATTTAACAAATAATGCAACACCCGGCCCCCATGTGGCATGTCATAGCAGACGAAGTCATAATTCCTCGCAGGGATCTCTGAGTCTGGGTTCCTTTTTGTCAGCCATGTCTCCGAGATCCCCACTACATCATATGCCTACTTCGTTAACCAACTTTCAAATATATCCATCTTTCCTGCTAAACTCCTTGCATTATCATGCGCTAATTTAAAACTATCCTCTGTACTAGACTTGGATTTATCTCAATATCCCCCCTCACCAAAGTTAAAATCATACAGCATATTAGTCCTCAGTTTAGACTTATACTGACTAACTTTGATCCAAAATACCTTTTTGTTACTTTAAATATTGGTTCTAACTGAATATTTTTCTAGTAATGTAGAAATTTATTTCATCTGCTTAATGGTCTGGGTGCCCATAAAGTATCAATACTTGCAAACAGAACATTTAATATTTTATATGCTGTAATTGGGGCCTGGTTTTTGACCTCTGTTGTGGGTCCATGTATTCTACCCACAATTACAGTCAACATCACCAGCCAAAAAATGATTGAAGAATACATAAATTCTAAGAACTTTAGGAGATCTTATACTGTCCTACCCCAAGTCTCAAATGAGAAAAGGAAAAAACAACATTTTAAAAGGCCTCCCTTGTAGCCTTCCCCAGGTGGACTCACACAGGGTGACTCATGCCACTCCTGCATGAACCATTCACGTGTGCAGCCACTCTGTGGCCAGCTGCTTGTGCAGGTGCACCTTTGAAGTGGGCTCGGTACACCCTTAATAATGCCTTTACCACCGCTTCCACCCCCAGGTGCCTCCCTGCTTACCAGCACATGGTGGGAACATGAAACAGCAGCGGTCTGGGAGCTGGAGCTGAGAAGGGGGTCAGGCATCATGATGTTTGAACCGCTTGCAGCAGTCCCCACAGGACAGCAAGTTTAGTGCAGCTGTCCTTTGGCTGGTGCAGCTGCTCCTTTGTAGTGGGCTCAGCCCACCCCAGTAACACCTCCAGCATTGCCTCATCCTCTGGTAGTCCCCCCCTTGCTGACCAGGACACATTGGGAACACGAAACAGCAGTGGTCTAGGTGCTGGAGCTGATAAGGAGGTTGGGCACCATGATGTTCCAATTGTTTGCAGCAGTTCCCACAGGTCAGTAAGTTCAGTGCAGCTGTCCTTCAGCTGGTGTGGCTACACCTTTGTAGTGGGCTTAGTCCACCCCAAGTAACACCTCTAGCACCACCTCCAACCCTGGTAGACCCCCCCCCCGCTTACTGGGATACAGTGGGAACACAAAACAGCAGCGGTTTTGGCACTGGAGCAGAGAAGGGAGTCAGGCACCAAGAGGTTCCAATTGTTTGCTGTAGTCCCAACAGGTCAACAATTTCAGTGCAGCTGTAAGAATGAGAGTATAAAACTAAAGGCTACACACACACACACACACACACACACACACACACACACACACACACTGAACTGCATTATTAATCTGTTCAATGAACAATTCTAGTTTGGAAAGACAGACAAAAACAATTAGCGCTCTTGGGGGTAAGCAGTAAGTACTGACTGAATTGCTTTCATCTGCAGCTGGAAGCACAGAGAGGACAAGCATACAGAGAATAATGGCTGGGTAGGAGGTTATAATGAGAACTGTACAAACACCCCGAGGTGTGGGATGTCACATAAACCCCCGAGAGCGAAGTTGGAGGGATTTATAAAGGCATCCTACACTGAGGTGTGTGTGTGTGTGTGTGTATTTGTGTGTGTGTGTATAAAATTCAAGTTTTACACACCTACCCAGCCTTTATTTTAAATATTTGCTGGGCATCATTTTTTCACCATTGCAGTTATATAAAATACATACAGTGCTATTCAGCCACAGTCCAGTCAGGATGAAGGGCAGTCCGTGTCCGACGTTTTTTTTATTTTTTATTTTAAAGTTTTTCAGTCGGTGCGCTTGAAAGCTTAAAACTTCAGTGATGACAGGGAGGTTTTTTTCTAGATTTAGTTACCACCAACTGCGAGTGGCAGTTAAGTGTCCAAGAGCTGCACTGAAGAAGAGAAGAGGCGGCTGGCACATGCGTGGTCCGAGGGAAACCCAGCACGTGTTTGCCGTTATAACCAGCTAATTAGAACAGCAAATTATAACTGGGTTTACCTATGGGGGAAAAAACACTGGCCAGTAATTATAAACAGATAAGCCTCTTTTTACTTGTTTGTTTTGATTACACAAATCTCTTATATTTAGATTTATCATAGCCTTTTTTCTGCTACTTTCTTCTTTTCTTTCTGTGTGTCCTCCTATTTGTAAGATGACATGGGATAAAATGACATAGGGAAATAAGCGAACAGATTTGATTGGTAAATGTCAAGAATATTTATGAAAACAAGAAGTTGACACCTCAGCACATAAAATCACACCCTGGCTACAGATATCAATGGGAATTCATTGCTCACCTAATAGCCCAGCAAGTGGCACTGTTAGTCTTGTTTCATCAGGAGTGAGTTACTAAAACAGGAACTAGCAAGGCAACTGCAGCCCAAATTTGGTTTAAAAAACAGGCAACCTTGTATATTCACTGATGCACAATAATATACAAACAGCTTGTAAATGCTTTGCATTCACAGTAGTTTAAAAATCTACCCATTTCCAAACAAAAATAAGAAAAATAAGAAAAACTCTCAACTCTCCTTCCACATTATTGTGAGGATGTGCAGAAGTTTGAGATTGTTTTAGAAGGTGGAACTGTTTTGTCCTATTGAGCACAATGTTTTTTACTGGAAAGGTGCAGCACAGTCTAAAGATCAGTGTGCGATATGCCATGTACAGTACCTCCCTCAAGCTGTACTGCTTTGTTTTACTGTAGTGCACAAATGGTACGATACTGTAGAGGTATGTTTCTGAGGACAGTTGATGGGCGTGGAAGTGTTACATAGAAACTTAGAAACATGGGGCCTGATTCCAAGACAGCGGGGAGAGCAGTGCGCAAAGTATGCTATGGTGTAAAGATATGCCAAGAACCCTATGATATGTGAGCTGCACCAAATTCCAAGACAGCTGCCAGATACAACAGAAAATGACAAAATACACATGTTGCAACTAATGCCGCCCATGCATGTCATAGCCCGCAATTGCGGCGTAGCAATACGCATGTCATAACCTATGACCATATGAAAGTACGCAAGACACAGATATGTCGTAGGGACTACAGTGAAGATGTCGAGCAGCGGGGGCAAGGTGGCAAGCGGTGGCAAGAGGAGAGGAGAGTGACATGCTCATAGAGCAACTGGAGGCCCAAAAACACACAAGCGACCTCAAATGCCATGCAAGGGCCAAGGAAGCACACAACAGGCTGCAGACAACATCCACAGAAGGCCAGCCACAGGGTACGAGACCCCTCACCACCCATGAGTCAAGGCTGCTGGTGGCCATGAGCAGGCCCAGAGTCCACGGGGAAATGGACCACGACACACCCCAGAAGGACACAGGGATGGGTAAGTTGACAGTGTGATGCATGGCATAATGACCAATAAGAAGGAATGTAACAATGGGCAACACGGAGTGTGACAGATGGGAGGGAATGTGTAAGACCAGACAATGGAAAGTGGCGCAGTGAAGGGGAAGACGTATAGTGCAGGCAACACATGGGGAGGCATCACTGATGCGCTCTGTTCCCCCCCCACAGGCATAGCAGCAGTGGACACAGGGGCAGGTAAGCTGACTGCCAGTGCCATCTGCAGTGCAGTGGACATGGACACAAGGGCAGGAATGGTGGCATGCATGTTGGGCATGACATAATGTGGTGGCACTGATGCACTGTTGTTCCCCCACAGGTGCAGTGCCAGTGGACACAGGGGCAGGTAAGCCAGTGGCCAGTGCCGCCCCGACAACATGGGATGGTGTATCAGGGGAGCGGATGGAGGCAAGCATGGTTGGCATGTAATGGTGGTCCAGCACTGATGCACAGTTTTTCCCCCACAGGTGCAGTGCCAGCAGACAGTGGTGCAGGTAAGGCTATGGCCTGTGCCACCCCCAGTGCATGGGACAGCGATACAGGTGTGAGATAGAGGGAGGCATGAGAGCCATGACATGGGAGGTAACAGTGCTGCATCGATGTCACCCCACAGGTGCAGCCAAGGTGGACACAGAGCCAGTGTACATTGCCAACACCAACCCAGAGTGGTCCCAGCAGGACATAGCCAGGACACCAGTGGTGGGGAACTGCGTGGTGGTGGAGGAACAACAGCTGGAAGAGGAGGGCCTTGAACCAGTTACATCTTGTGCTGCCAGAGGCTGTGAGACCTGATTGCACCAGACATTAGCCCTGCAGTGTACCGTGTTCTGGAGAAGTCCCTGGATGGGGCCACAGCAGCCCTGAAACAGGGGTGGCTGAACACCACAATGGACCATGCGGCAGTGGAGGAGCTGACTGGCACAGTGATAGGGCTGCACGAGATGGAAATGCGCAAAATGGAGTCGGCTATTAACTGACTGTTGGAGGCCATGGCTGCCACACAGGCCGGTGTTCAGGCACAGATGTGTGACATCACCCACCTGGCCAATGTCATTGAGGGGTCGGTGGCACAGCTGATGCGGCAGGTGGATGCACTGGTGATCCTGCAACAGGACACCCATGCTGACCCACACACACAATGCCCCTCGGTATGGGATGCCACCACACAGGCACCACAGCAGGAGCTGCAGACACCAGCAAGACACAGGCACCACCGACAGCAGTGGCGACAGCACCACCACCACCACCACTGCCACCATGTGCAGCGGGCACACCACCACCACCACCCCAACCAACACTGCCACCACCACTGGCAGCAGAGGTGCAACAGCACCCACCACCGCCACTGACACCACCAGATGCACCATTGCAGGTGTACCCACTGCCGGCACCAACAGCTCACCTGACACCAGTGGCAGAACCCATGTCACAGGCAGTGCAGCCCCCTGTGCCAGTGACACACACAGTGCCGGGGTAACATCCACCACCAAGAAGCACCAGACGACCAACCGTGGCACCACAGGCAGCTAGACATGCATGGTATAGGGCAGCAGCGGCACCCACCGACAGGGGCCTGGGTGGATGGCACCTGGCACATGGCGCAGGACTGTAGGCCGATGACTAAAGGCAGCATGGGTGGTGGCACAGCAACAGTGCCAGTGGCACCCATGGACAGTACTGGCACAGTGGACAGCAACAGGGGCAGTGCGCCCCGTGCCGGCGCCATTGGGACAGCACACAGAAAACGGACTGGGCAGTAGCAGTAGGTGGAGGACTGAAGTGCTGCCTTGGCATGCTGCTGCTATGGGGGGGTGGTAGGCGCACAGTCTGGGTTGTCACAGGGTGCTGATGTGTGGTTTGTGTGAGGGATGTGCGTGAGCGTGTGTGTGTGTGGGTGCACTGTGGGGGCCACTGTGGTGAGGCATGTGTGGATGAGTGTGTGTGTGTGTGTGTGTGTGTGTGTGTGTGTGCACTGCATAGTCACTGGGTGTGGGTATGAGTGAGGGAGTGTCACAACTACATTGTTGTACAGTACTGCCACCTATGTCAAGTAAACACCTTTGCACCAAACGTCTTTGTGATGTCACTCATTACCACTGCCGTGACCAGACGTGTGTCACATCGCAGACTGCACAATGCATATTGCAAATGCACATAATAGGTGTAGGCTGCAGTTGTGTACAGGCCGCAGATGCATGCCGCTTTTGCATATCTGCATCATACGTAGCAAATGACGCACATGCGCTGCAGTACTGTATTCCGCACATGTACCCTATACGTGCAACATGTGTGAGGCTACCATGTCGGCAATAGCTAGGCCACAAAACACACTCAGGTGACACAGTGGACACTGGCAGCAGTGAAAGTGGACAGAGCAATAGTTGATGCCACAGACAGCCTGACAACAGTGCTCACCTTGATAAACACACCCATCTGATTGGTAAGTACATGGGCATTGCACGACCTGCACATCTACAGAACTCAGTACCTCATATAATTGCTAATGTACTGTACATATTTGCTTCACCAGGTGAGACACACATTGGTAATTGGTAAGTACCTTGACAGTGCGGTACCTGCACTTCTAATATGGATGAGGGACATGGAGCATTCCGATGTGCTGCATAGAATGTGTCTAATATGATGTACATGCAGTTACTAAAGCTGCCTCCCATCTGTACTACCAGGAGTGGCACACCCTGAACAGCGGAAGGTAGTAGGCCTGTGCAGCACCATCACTAATGCAGCACTCACTGTTGACACCAGTTGTTAATGCCATGTTACCATTTCCTTATCCAGGAGTAACACACTGGTCTGCAGGCCTGCCATTAGAGCGTACTGGGAGCACAGGGAAGGTAGGTGCCTTGCTCAGGGTCACACTGTATGCTTGTGAGGGCCATGGGAGGATAGCCCTGGACACGGGTGCATAGCCCAGAGCCGTATACCACTGTGCTATGCTTCACCCCAATGCGGGTGTAGTGCACAGGCCATGTGGCCTGAGCACACAATTGTACACATCACAGGGGCTCATAGAGGGTGCATGGCAGTGTGTCTACACAGGGCAGCATATTGATGCATGGTCAGGGTGGCGTATGGCAAGGCACGATGTGACAGCCATGTGTGGTTCTGATCTGCTGTGTATGTCCCACATGGTGCCTGTCCAATGGTGGCACTATTGATACTGGCTGTTGTCTGGTACCATAGCGAAGGAATGCTGAGCTGCTACACCAGCACAGACATAGGCAGGCATTCCCACTGTACACACCTGTGTACTGAATGTGTGGACCTGTGCACACCGGTGTGCTGTTCTGTCACCATTGTCATTATTATGTGGCATATTTCTGTTAGTGTAGACCACTGCATACATTCTGTTATATCACCTGTCTAGGGCATACATGGGATATATGGTGACACTCTGCCATGGTCCGCCGCTTGTGGAGGGGGGTGCAGTTTTAGGAGAGTGCATGTACAGTGCTGTTGTGTCAGTGGTGCTCCATTTGGATGGTGTGTGTACAACATGGATGGGTCTGGCTACAGCACTGCGCACCATAGAAGTGCACAAGGGGATTGTGCCGTGTCAAGTGTACAGCCACAACTGGTATACCTGTCATGGTTATTTTGCAGGTCACAGGTGCCCAGTGCCATGTCGCACAGCAGAGCAGTGATCCTCCATGGAAGGGCGCCAAACTACACACCAGAGGAGATGGCACAACTGGTCAACCAGGTGCAGCAGTGGCACACCACACTGCTGCCACCCAGCTGCAGATGCTGCACCACTGCAGAACAGGAGAGGGCATGGCGGGCCATTGCGGCTCATGTCAGTGCGGTCTGTGGCTTGTCCCGTAGCACACACCAGCTTCAACACAGGTGGCAGGACCTGGCCAGATGGGAACCGCAGATCCTGACACACCTGCTTGACATGGCAGCATGGAGGAACCAGGAAATGAGGACCGGCAGTAGCTGCACCGCAGGTGGGAATGATGACATGTAGCATGGCAACACCACTGACATGCAACATGTGCAATTCCCAGTAGTGGTGTACCTGTGTAACAGTGTCTCTCACCCACACAGATACAGGTCCCAGCCACCATGGACAGCGGGTGCATCCATCTTTGGTTCTAGAGCATGGTCACGAGTGGCGGGGGACCCATGGCCACAGGAGGTCAGGTAGGTGCATTCACGGCCCAACGCACATCACTCCCACAACATGGTGACTGCAGGGGAGGTAGGGCCTGTGTTGCATGGTCATGGTCATGTATGCAGCGGTATGGCACTGCACTCTGCCATGCAGCCCAGGTTTAGCCATGTGCACCTGCAGTGCCTGTGGCCATTGTGCATTGTCCATGTGCCTGCCAATGTGCACCATGTGGCAGATGGTGTGTGTGTGTTTGGCACTGCTTGCAAGGTGTGCTGTGGTACACACTCCTGTTTGCCTATCCATACAGTGTGTCCCTTTCCTGCTGTTCTCTCTGCCCTTCTCCCTTGCAGGTGGTGGGAGCCACCTTGTCCCATGGCAGCGGGCACTGCTAAGAGCAATGGCCGACTTGAAGGCCAGGAATGTGGCAGAGTACTGCTGGCACACATGGCGCTGCTGCAACAGGGTATGGCCAGTACTGCCTTCGATGGACAAGGAGGGGGATGAGGAGGAGGTGTTGCTTGTGGAGGACTCCAGCGACAGTGGGCCACAGGGGTCCATGGGGCACCATGCAGCAGTGCCTGTGGATGACCAAGCAGCAGAGGAGCCAGGTGCAGCGGATGTGCTGGTGGCAGACGTGCAGCCGGAGGAGGGCCTGCTGGAGAAGGTGCACTCTGCAGGAGAACAAGAGGTGGTGGTGCTGGCTGGAGGGGAGCTGGTGGTGGAGGCAGACACTGAGGTGGTGCAGGGGCTGATGGTGGGGCTGCATTGCCCTGTAGTAGGGCAGGTGGTGGTGGAGCAGCACCCGATGATGATGCAGGTGGAGGATGACATGCCCCAGGTTGCCGGTGCTGTCCGCCAGTCCGGGCACTGTGACCTTGCCCCTCAGCAGCAGGACGGCCATGATGCTGCTGCCGAGGCACCTGGGGGACAGGCGAGCCCACAGGTGAATTTGTACCCAGGGCAGCCGGTGCCAGGTGACCACCACTTGGTGGTGCTTGTCTCCACCATTATGGTGGACGTTGCACACCTGTACGGCTCTCTTGGGTCTCTTCTCTCTACACTGCAGAGGTGCTAGTGGTGTCAGCTCATAGACTGTGATCATGGACATTTGGAGTGTGTACTGCCTTGGGTGCCTGGGACATACTGGCTGTACGTTGGGGCTGGGGGAGCAACAGCTGTGTTTATGAGTGGTGGGGGGGCTGGTGGATTGTGGTTCCTGATCCACGGGAGTGGGGGCTGACCATGTTTTGGGTGGCTGTGGTGGGTGGCATGCCTGGGTGGGTGGCAAAGGTTTCTGGGGGCTGATGTCTGCGGGGGGGGTGCATATGGGCCCAGTTTGTACATTAGTATGCTGCTGTTTGTTATCGCTAATGGGGAGGGGTACTGTTTCCCAGTAAATACAAAAATCACACATGCCCCCACAATGCATCATGGGCTGCATATGCAAATCACCACAGAATGTTATGCTGGTCCAACTTTAAGCAGAATTGCATGGTGCCGAATGTGTGGCATGTGTGATTTTTGTATTTTCTTGAAACTTGGCTTCCCAGCCAAATGCCCTTTGGGGTAACCCTTGCCTCAGTGTTTACGCACAGAGGTTCTTTGTCTGTTTCCCAGTGCTGTTATTGTTGTTGCTGCTACTTATGTGTACCCTGCCTGCTGTTGTTTTTCATACTGTTGCATTAAATGTTTTATACTCACCCATGTCTCTGTGCATCTGTCTGTGGTCTGTATGTGCATGTGTGTGTGTCACTGTGCTTATGCGGGCATGCATGTGGTGGTGCTGCGCCATTTCATGTGCATCCCCATCGTGCACATGGTAGCTGTGTGCCGGCAGTGCACATCACAACCATGGGTGTGCGCAGGTGGTCATGGCTGCATATTGCCCTGTGTGCAGCAGTGCACTGTGCCAGTTCTGGGCCACATGCTGCCACACATTGCATGTCCCAGCTGTGTGGCAGCCTTGGGTCTGTATGGCTCCCTTCCACCTGGGGGACCAGTAGACCCTGTGGGTGGCACCAGTGGCACAGGCAATGGCGTGTCTCACTGGCATATGTCTACAGGTCTGCGCCACCCGGCACTGTGATCCTGTTGTGGTTGCACTGTTTCCATGTATCAGTGGCCATGGCAGGGGTGCTGTGCCTTGTGATGCCATCATCATGGCATTGTTTCTGTGGTCTGTGCCCTTTGACTTCTGTGCCCCCATGCCCATCACATGTGCGTGATATGGTCCCCTGTGTTTGCCTGTGTTGAAATCTACTGGACTGTCTGGACATGCTGCTACCCTTCTCACTGTGTCCTGGGGGTCCTGGGCAACTTTGCTTGTGTGTTCCACTGTTTGCCCTTTGATCCATGTTTGCAGCCTGCATCTCACAACTGTGTAGGCCGCCAGTGCGTACAGGCCACATCAGCTTCCTGTAGTTGCATTTATGTGGCACAGCTGTCACCTTCCCTCTGTTCTGTGTGTGTTGGGCTCCTTTGCTTATGTGTTCGACTCTTTGCACTGTGCTCCACCTTGGGGGACTGCTGTTTGTGTGGTGTGCTGCTGTCTGGCTGGAGGGAGGGTTCCTCTGGCCTGTGCACTGTTTAAGACAGCTCTTACCTGTTCCAACTTACGTTACCTTCCTCTGCCGTAGTTCTCTACGCTATCTGTTTTGTAATAGCAATTCCGTAGTGCTGGTGTGTTATGCCTGTCGTAGGCCACATTATGCACTGGTGTAGGCATTCTTTGGCGCAGCTGCATCGTATCTTGCATTTGTCGTAGCAGTTGCTTGGTGCAGCATAAGTGTTCTTTTGGAATTGCGCATGTCCCAACTTGCATAACTTGAGATTTGCACTATCTGGACTGCCGTAGTGCATTTACACCTGATGTAACTGTCTTGAAATTGGGCCCATAGACTTTGATGGCAGATAAGGACTGCTTGGCCCACCTAGTTTGCCCATTTCCCTACCTACTGGATAAGCTGCAGATCCTAGTTAACCAACAGCCTACTTCTCCCTACCCCTCCACCAGAATTGCCTTATGTCTGTCCCATGCACTCTTGAATTTCCCAACTGTTTTTGACCCTATTACTTTCTCAGGAAGGCTGTTCCATGTGTCCACCACCCTCTCCATGAAAAAATACTTCCTCATGTTGCCCTTGAGCCATCCCTTCTCTATGTTTAAATGGTGCCCCCTTGTTCTTGCACATCTCTTTTTCTGAAAGATGCTACCCTCCTGGACTTTGTTGATTCCCTTGAGGTACTTGAAAGTTTCTATCATGTCCTCCCTCTCCCTCCTTTCCTCGAGGGTATACATATTAAGCTCCTTTAGCCTCTTTGTATGGCTTCTGGTGCAGACCCTGCACCATTTTAGTTGCCCTCCTCTGAACTGCCTCCACCCTGTCTATGTCCTTGTGGAGATGGGGTCTCCAGAACTGTACACAGTACTCCAGATGGGGTCTCACCAACTGTCTGTACACCACAGTGATTTTCTTTTATTCACCCTCCAATGTCTGGCTGCCTCCTTTGTATAGCTATAAATGCTCCACACATTACTGTCCTCCGCGGGCTTCCCTCCTTACTCTAACATCCAACTCTGTGCTAATAGTCATCCACTGCATCCCGCCAAAAGTAACTTGAAACTGCGGATGTTGATCATGCACCCCAGACTCCTGTGTGATGCCATCCTTCAAAACCGCACAGTATTGTCTTGACATTTATTATTGTCAGCTAACCCCTGCTGCTCCTCTCCCTGTGCTAATCAAGTCCAAAGTGGTGGGGCAGTGGGAGGCACCATGTTTGCAGTGTAGAGGGCGGAGTAGTAAATGCCAACTGGCCACGGCAGGGTAAGGCAGGCATGGGATGGGACGAAACCTAAAACTTTTTAAGGGTGGCCCTGAACAGCTGTGTTTTCACTAACCATCACAGTCATGTTGTTCATGATTTGGGGGTTGCTGCTTTCCAGATCTCATTCAGGGACTTGACAGACCAGAAGTTAGTCAGCAGAGGTAGAAACATAGAAAAAACAAAGATGGTAGAAGACCAAGGGTCCATCTAGTCTGCCCATGTGTTCTTTGAACCTTTTCAGATCCCAGGACCTAACCCTCTCACTCTGTCTAATGCCTCCTACTGCTCCTGTTGGTTTTGATCATGCTTTAGCCTTGTCCCACCCCAGCTTAAATGATGTCACGGACTTTGCTTCAGTTCCACGTCATAATAACGATCGCAAAACAGCAATCGCTATTATGGTGAGTGTGTATCAACGAAAAGCAAATCGGCGATATACTCTTTAAGGCAACCTGACATTCGGATATGAAAAAAGTGTAAATTAGGATTCTCAACTCCAGGGGGGTGCATGTCAAGGAGGGGGCAAAATCTGGATGCCGGGAAAAAATTAAGTGCTGCAGCTCGCAGCTGCAGCAAAATGTACTAGTTTCTGGTCCCAAACCCAGTACTTGCTCTGCCAGAGCTAGCCTCTCACACCACCACCACACCACATGGCTAGCTCAGCAGCAGCAGGTACTCCAGTCCCGACAACCCCTTCCCTGTCCCCCCCCTTCCCTCGCTATTCCCCACTTCCATTTTCCCTTCCCCATAGTCACTGTCCCATACCCTCGCTATTCTGCGGGGTAGCCCAGAATAACAGCGCCCAAAATAAGTCACTATTTTTGTAGTTGCTCATTTTGGGTCACTATTATTATGATACCCTTTGCTTCCACTACCTCAGCTGGCAGGTTATTCCATGGTGCCATGACTCTTTCTGTAAAATAGTGTTTCCTATACTCCCTCTTGAAGCTCTCCCCTCCAAACTCCCACTTGTGCCCGCTTGTGTTGGAGTTGGAGACTCTGTTGAACAGGTCCAAGGATGGCACCTTATTTATTCCTCTCAGAAACTTGTACAGTATGTTTCAGTCATATCTCCCCGCTCCCTCCTTATCTCCAGTGAGAACATATTTAATGCTTCCAGATGCTTCTGGTATGAGTGCCCTTGAAGGCCCTAGATCCTTGTCACTCTTCTCTGAACAGTCTCCAACCGGTTTATATCCTTTTTCAGATGTGGACTCCAAAACTGGACACAGTACTCCAGATGAAGCCTTACCAGGGTCCTGTAGAGTGGCAGGATTACCTCCTTCCTCCTGCTATTGAATCCCTCCCTATGCACTCCAGCATTTTGTTGGCCTTGCTATAAGCTTTGTTGCATTGGCTTGTCTGTTTAAGGGTGCTGGTTATGATGACAGTTAGGTCCCATTCTTCCTGCATGGCACTGAGCTGGACTCTTTTGAGGTGGTACTCTGTCCTTGGGTTCCCTTTACCCAAATGAATCACCTTACATTTTTTTGCATTGAACTTCAGCTGCCAGATGTTGGACCATCTTTCCAGCCTCAGTAGGTCTTTTTGTAGGTCCTTAACCACCTCCTTGCTGTCAACACTTCCTCCTAGCTTGGTATTGTCTGCAAATAGGGCAATTTTGCCCTGAATACCTATGTTGATGTCACTGATAAAGGCATTAAACAGGACTGGCCCCAACATTGAGCCTTGGGGCACACCACTAGTGATCGCACCTTCATCAGACCTCACCCTGTTGACCACTACTCTCTGTTTTCTGACCCTAAGCCAATTTCCTACCCAACTGACTATCCACTTGGCTGCAATCTGGTCCTCCAACTTTTTTCATCAGGTGTTTGCGCGGCACCAAATCAAAGGCCTTACTGAAATCGAAGTAGAGGAGGTCTACTGGGTGACCTCTGTCTAGTTCCCTAGTGATCCAGAGAAAAAAAATGTGATTAGGTTCATTTGGCATGAGCTTCCCACCATGAACCCATGTTGGCTGTCATCCTGCAGACCATTCTTATCTAGGTACTCTACCAAGTCTTGTTTTATTAAGGTTTCCATCAGTTTCCCACTACTGATGTAAGGCTGACTGATCAGTAGTTGTCTGCTTTCTTCCAACTCCCTCCATTGTGGAGAGGTACTGCATCAGCTCTTTTCCAGTCTCCTGGCACTACCCCCGTTTGAAGTGATCTGCTGAATAAATGTGCTAAGGGACTTGCCAATTCACTTGCTAGCTCCTTTAGCACCCTCAGGTGTATTCCATCAGGCCCTTGTGACTTGCCTTTTCCATCAGTTGATCCAGGGCCTCTCTAACCCTACTGTTGGTGATTGATGGTGCTTCCATTTGTGTAACACCTTTGTCAGCAGCCTCAATGCCACTGTCTGGTATTGGGCCTTTGTGTTCCTTGGTGAATACTGAGTAAAAAATGTTCAGGACAGTGGCCTGCTGCCTATCCTCCTCCACTGCTCTGTCACCATCCTGGAGTCTAACCTTTCCTCCCCTCCCCCTTTTCTTTTCTTTTTCTTGTATACATTGAAAAATGGGCGGGGATGTAGCCTCCTGTTTTAGATCGGAACTGGGCCTTGTGGATGTACCGGTGGTGACCACCAACTCCTTTGAGTGTATCGTTGGCATGGGCTTAGGGTGCAGGATACTTCTCATCTACTGTTCACCTGGAAATGGGAAAGTTTTCCTGCAGGAAGTCTCAGACTTCATCATCAATGAGGTTTTGGGATCTCCCAGATGATTAATTCTGGGGGATTTCAATGCCTGGGTCGATAATGAACTCTCACAATTTGGACAGGACGTCCCCCAACTGTACACTTAGTTGGGCTTTACACAGGTTATTATCTCCGTGACCCACATTTGTGGTCACTCCTTGGACTTGGTGTTCTTCCTGGGAATGGAGATCTTTGACATGGTGGTGGAGCCAGTTGGTTGGTCTGACCATTACACCATAGGGTTCAGTTTCATGACTCCCCCAATGGGTCTGCCCCTGTAGAGATGGTCCAATACTGCCCTGTGAGGGATGTGACCCCAGATGGTCTAATGGCGGTGCTGGACCTATCGGGCATAGCGAATGAATGTATGGATCCAGGGAATCTAGTACTAACCTATAATAAGGTGGTGACAGGGGCCCTGAATTCTGCAGCTCCTGTTCAGGTTCGTTCCCTCACTCTTTGCCCAAGGTCCCCATGGTTTGATGGGACCTTGAAGGAGAGGAGGAGAGTGGGATGAAGGCTAGAGACGTACTGGCAGAAATCGGGCCTAGATGGTGACAGACTTAGGCTGATGGACCATTATGTAGTCTATCAATTGGCAATCACCCATAAGAAGGCAGAGTTCCTGTCCAGGGAGATTGCTGCTGCGCAGAACTGACCAGCTCAGCTCTTCCAGACTGTTGACAGATTGTGCAATCCAATTTGTCTTCAGCCTGGTAGAGCTTTTTCACAAGTGAGATGTGATGAGTTTGCTCAGTTCTTCGCAGATAAGGTTGCCACTATCATGTTCGGGATCTGTTCAGCCCCCTCTATTGGAAATCGCACAGGTCAGTTGGGGCTGCAGACACCATTCTTGATTGGACTGACTTTGGCCATGGACATCGTGAGGATCGTTCAGACTTTGCAGCCAACCTGCTCTAGTTTGGACCAGAGCCCAATGTGCCTTCTTGTAGGGTACATTGATGACATTGGCCCTGTCCTAGCTGAGATAGTCTGGAGTTCATTGGAGAGGGGAGTCTTTCCAGACCCCATAAAGGAGGCTGTTGTGCGACCTCTCCTTAAGAAATCCTCCCTTGACTTGGACTGTCTGGCTAACTACAGACCTGTCTCTAACCTGCCCTTTGTAGGTAAGGTTATTGAGAAGGTGGTTGTGCAGCAGCTGGATGATCATTTATCCATCCATGATGTCTATGATTCTCTCCAGTTGAATTTTAGGAAGAGACATAGTACCGAGATGGCCCTTGTCCAGGTGCTAAATGATCTCCTGATAGCAAGAGATTGGAGGACTTATTCCATCTTGGTCCTCCTTGATCTCTCTGCTGCATTTGACACTGTGGACCATGGTGTGCTATTTGAGTGGCTGTGGTTCATCTGTAGACTGTCTGGTACAGTCCTCAGATGGTTTTGATCTTTCCTTGAAGGTAGGACTCAGAGAGTGGTGTCTGGGATTTATTCTTCAGCCCCTCTCTCCCTATCCTGCGGGGTACCGCAGGGCTCCATTTTGTTACACATGTTGTTCGCTGTGTACTTGCTGCTATTGGGAGATATCATTAGGTGGTACAGGCTGAGTTTTCACTGCTATGCAGATGATACTCAGTTGTACATGCCCTTTGTGCCCAGGCAAGATGGTTTCCTCTTGGCTTTTAACAACTGTCTCTCTGAGATCCAGGACTGGACAAGTGCCATCTGGCTGCGGTTGAACCCGGCTATGACTGAGGTGTTGGTTGTGGACCCAGGTCATTGGGAGATGGGTTTGTCAGCAGGGCAGCCATCTGGGCTTTGGCTCGGGGATGTTCAGTTGACTACCTCAGATCAGGTGCAGAACCGTGTCATTATTTTTGACAGTGGCCTGACCCTTAAATTTCAGGTGTCGGACGTTATTAAGACCTCATTTTTCCATCTGAGGAATATCGCCCAGGTGTCTGGTTCCTCCTGATGATCTTCCAACTTTGCTCCATGCCTTCATGACCTCCCACCTTGACTACTGCAATGTCCTCTACCTAGAATGAGTAGAGATGATGGGAGGGGGTTAAGGATACAACATGGGTCACATAAACCGAGCATGTCCATGAAATCTCTCAGGGCTCTTTGGGAAGAGGATGGGGGTTTCAAGGGTAGGTAAGAATGGTCTAGATCTTGGGTGGGTGGTATATTCCAGTCCCCCCCATGAGAATTAAGGGAGTAGGCAATAGGGGAGCAAGCTTGTTAGCCAGATCCGTGAGAAACTGTGTATCCCCACCTACTGGGCCATAAAGGCAACCCAGTACTAT
The DNA here is from genome assembly GCA_016271365.2 of Neoceratodus forsteri. Lineage (NCBI taxonomy): Eukaryota > Metazoa > Chordata > Ceratodontiformes > Ceratodontidae > Neoceratodus > Neoceratodus forsteri. Next base: position 505,429,646 of record CM057455.1, read on the forward strand.
AGCTGTACGGAAAAGGGTACCTTTGACCAGAACAAAATGCCCTCCGGGGTCAGTAATAGTCATGTCATCTTGAAAGGGGATATCACCCATTATTAATATAGCAACACCCCTACTCGAGGGCGAGTTGCCCGAAGCAAAAACTTGGCTCACGCCCTGTCTGCATAACCAGGTGGTTTCCTTAGCAATAAGATGGGTTTCTTGCAACAAAATTATATTAACTTTTAGCAGGGCACAGTGTTTCAATACTTGATATCTCTTAGTGGAGTCTCTAATGCACCTAACATTCCACATAGCAATCTTAATCATTGTACTTGCCATTAGCAAGGATTAAAATAAACACAGATGATGCAAACATACATTTAAAACCCCAAAAGCACACTCCATTCCTCCCCCCTGCCCTCCCTCAAAATCCACTGAATAGAACCCCTACAATAATGTGTGAAATAATCCAGTAATAGCCACAAGTGCCAAGAAAAAAATAGCCAACAAGCAGATGCAGGGCAGCCTACCAAGAGGGGCCCTTAATGGTCATTGTTGTCACTATTGGTAAGGAGCTAAAAAGGCGTGAGCCCTTACGTGCTCCTATATTTTCTTAACAGTAATGCAATTTAATACCATTTTGAATAAGGTTATCAAGACCTCTTTTAAAAATGTCTCTATTACCACTCTGTAACAAACTTTCTGGTAAACTGTTCCACAAGTTCAACACTCTCTTAGTAAAGAAACACTTCCTTTTATTTGTTTTAAATCTATTACCCTGTACTTGTAGTGAGTGACCTCTAGTGTGTAAGTCTTGATTTTTTTTTGTTTAATACCTAATTCCTCTTTAAGTGTATTGTTCTTGATAATGTCAAAATATAAAATGAGGTCCCCTTGTATTCGCCTCTCCTCCAAGGTGTATAGTCCCAATCTTTCATTTCTTTCTTTATATGTAAAAGTTTTAACATTTGTTATTATTTTAGTCACACCACGCTGTACTCTTTCTAACCTTATTATGTCCCCCCTTTTATATGGATTCCAAAGCTGACTACAGAAGTCCAACTGGGGTCTCACGTATGATCTATAGTGAGGCAACAGTACCTCTGCCCTCCTACTCCTTATATTTCTACGGATTGGTCCAGCCACCCTGTTAGCTTTAGAAATTACATTTGTGCATTGTGTACTAAAACCCAGTTTACTATCTGTATAAACCCCTAAATCTCTGTCACCTGTCAAGTGATTTAATATAGAATTACTAAGTATATACTGAGTATGTTCATTATTTTTCCCTAAATGAATTACACACTTGTCGGTATTAAATGTCATACCTCATTCATATGCCCAGTGAGTTATTAAATCTAAGTCATGCTGAATGGAATCGATATCGTCATTAGTTTCACAAGGTCCCCCTAACTTGGTGTCATCTGCATACTTAATGAGTCTATTTTGTAGACTTCCCCCAAGGTCTGCTATGAACAACTGAAACAGCACAGGGCCCAATACAGAGCCCTGTGGCACCCCACTAGTCACCTTCCCTGTCCCACACAGGACTACATTCACAAACACCCTCTGTGTCCTGTCGACCAACCAATTTCCTATCCAGCATATTAAATATGGATCTATTTTATATGTTTTCAATTTATGAATTATAGCCCAATGCGGGACAGTATCGAATGCTCTAGAGAAGTCCAGCAGTATAATGTCCACTGCTATTCCCTATCCAAAAATTTACTAACTGGGTCATAAAAACAAATCAAGTTTGTAAGACATGAATGACCTGCTGTAAATCCATGCTGTGTAATATCTGCCGTGTCATGTATTTTAATGTGTTCATTTATTTTATCCTTCATAATTGACTCAAATTTTACTTGGAACAGATGTCAGGCTAATGGGCCTGACATTTTTTGTATTATTTTTGGGACCTTTTTTATGTATTGGAGTCATTTTAGTATTTTTCCAATCTGCTGGCACCTATCCTTTTTCTAACAATTTGTTAAACAATATCTCCAGAGGAAGACAGATAGTATTTTTTGCTATCAAATGTATTTGAGGAGTAATATTATCCAAACCAGGGGCTCCATACCTTTTTAGCTGTTCAATTTTTTTTTTACTATGTTTTTTTTGTCACAGGTTGGGGCTTTTTCAGAATCAAACTGTACATTTCCTTGATTAGTAGAATCAGTATAAACCGAACAAAAATACTTGTTAAAGAACTCTACCACTTGTTCTGGTATGCTAAGAATCCCTGGATCCCCTCCCCCTTTTATGCCCCCAACAGTCTAAACCCAACGAGTGTAATCCACCCCCCCAAAATACCATATTATGACATTCAACAAAGCCCATAATAATGAGAGATATGTTAAATAACATTGAGGGCCTAAATAAAATGACACAGCTCATCCCCACAATATTAACCCACCTATAGAACTATTTACATTAACCCTCCTTGATAAACATGAATCAAAACTGTAAAGAGTAAAGGATTGCAGGAGGGAACCCGCCCCCCGTCTGGTTCCCTCGGTGGTAAGTGAGTGATCTGACTTGAAAGGAAGCAGACACAGTCCCCCAAAAAAACAGATAGTGATGTAAAACTGTACAGCAGCTAGCATGTCTGGATCCCCTTCTTCCCCCAACCCCCAACATCTGAAGGTTACCCATCAAACTACAAGATAATAATGCATTGTCCCAGTGAAAGACAAGGAGGTGCCTACCTTTATGCTTGTAGTGCTGTGACAGGTGACAGGGGATTCAGGTAGAAGAAGAGAAAAAGACCCTAAAGCTCCTCGATCAAAATGACAACCCTCCCATTATTTTCAAACATGGTCGGAGAGCGGGAGACACCAAATAGGATGGAGGTCAGAGGGGTATTAAGCTCCCCACAGAGTTATTAGTTATTAAGCCTGTCTTAAAAAAGAGAGCCCCACCGCATCCTCCATAAATAAAAATTGGTATTTTTCCACTATGCAGGACAACAAAATGGCTGACTGAGAGGAATTCCTGGTAATTAGTATTAATATACTGCAAGCCTGTTATTGTTGAGTAGCACAGCCCAGTGGGTAGGGGAACCAAAATAAAGAGGGACTGGTGTGTGAGGAAATATGACTTCTGGGAATCGCTCTCCACAAAAAACCAAAAACTGGTATGGAGTAAGAGGAGGCAAGGTTCCCACTAGTAGGAGATTGAACAGCACAGGGCGCCATTTAGATAAGTGTCAACGTGGTAAACCACTGCAAGGGAATGCAGTGCACCTCCTTAAGGCCTTGAACTCTCACCCCGTAAAATGGACCCTCCAGCAAGGAGACCCTAACCCTTCCAGATCAGAGACCAACCCGATATAACTCAACTAAACAGCAACAGATAGGTACAAAGTTAACACAGAAAGCAATATGTTAATGTCCAAATGAGCAGTCAAGTAGCAGAGTAAAGATTAGGTAGTCTCTGGGCCAATTCTTTCTTAGTGACCTGAGGGCTATCATAGGAAGACCAGGCATCTTGAAGGAAGATCTGTAAACGTGCTGGGTATGACATTTTATATTTAATTCCAGCAGCTATTATTTTGGAGACAATTGGGTGGAAGACAGAGCACTTTTGATGAGTTTCAAAAGGCAAGTCCTGGTTAATTTCTGGGGGTTTACCCTCCCATAGAATGGCATGTAGCTCGTGAGCTTTAGCCAGGACATATTGTTTTTCAAGGTAACTTAAGAATTTTAGAATTATGGGTCTTGGTGGTGTTCCAGTTGGGGGTCACGGCCTCGGCGACTGATGTGCCCTTTCAGGTAGCTCTGGTTGAAAGGAGAAGGCCCTACTACTTTGTTCAAGAGCTTCTGTATAAATAAGATGACGTTTGGGCCTTCCTCAGATTCCAGCAAGCTGAAGATTCAAATATTATTTTGGCAATTCCTACCCTCGAGATCTTACGCTTTAGCTTGAAGTTTAGCAACTTGTTGTTTTAACTTAGTTAATTCTGGTTCTGTACCCTCTTTCCAGGATTCGAGTGAGATTGCCCTGGCCTTTACATCAGTGATCTTGCATCCAACATCCCCCATATCAGAATGCAGGGATTTTAGCTCAGAAGCAATATCAGCTAATGCTTCTCTGAATGGGAACAACTCTTGAAGAAAACGATCTTCTTAGACCTTGTGAAGAAGGGAGTGAGGTGGTGTGAGAAGGCTAAGTCCCTTGCACCTTAGATTTCTTAGGTGCCTTCAGTGGGGAAGTAGGAGGTGTGTGGTGCAGTGGAGCCTGCTGCATGCCGGAGTCCATCACGGCTCGATTTGCACCGATAGCGATGAAATAAAACAATCTAGAGTAAAAGTAGATGAACAGGTTCCAATATGCGGCAAGCTAGGATGGCAGAAGCTTAAAAAATTAAAGATTAGGCAGGATGGTGAAGGGTAAGAAGGAAGCTCCCCCAGAAAGCAGCTACCAGACAGCAAACATTATGTGACCTCATTGCCATGACATTTCTAATGACTCTTTCTCATATGAGACTATAAACTTGTGGTTTCTAGTCCAGTGATAGGACTATACAAAGAAACAATAAAAAAACACTTGAATGATGCCAGTACACCCCAGACCTGTTCTATAAATATATAAATACAGTACTCATATTGTGTCATATGAACCCTGGCACTGGTACTAGTGCTGGTACTGGTTCTGGTACCAGTTCTGGTACAGGTTCTGGTTGTGGTACTGGTATCAGTGGCAGCACCCCAATGACTTTTGCTTTTTTTAATAACAGTGCCTCTACTACCTTGTCCCTTACTCCTCTTATAGGATACAGCACCTCAGTCTCTCTCTTTTTTTTTGTTTGATGTACCAGGGATTGGATCACTTGTAGGGAAAAGGGATGTGCTTCTGGTGTCACTCACAGACTGAGAATTAATTATTTATTTTTCTGTCAAACACAGTTCAGCAGTGACACTAGGAGTGTGACTGATAATGCTGCTTAGAATCAACTTTATTGCTTTTTTATGCCTTTTTGGCAAACCATCTTACAGTCCACCATTATTATTATTCTTAGTCCCACTTCTGTCCATATTTTTCAAGAACAAAATGTTTTTACAGCAAGGTGATTTATAAAACATACAAGAATAATTTTTCTAATGTGATTTTTTTTAACCAAATTGGCCAGCTAGCCTTGTAGGCTAATGCAGGCTGTAGTCTTCTCTCACCAGACTGGACACCCTTTGTAATGCTTTCCGTTGCTTCGCTACCAACTTGCCACTCCACACTCACCATTGCTCCCTCTGTTCCTCCCTTTCCATCCTCTCACTTCCTCTATGTCCCCAGTCCCACTGCTCCACCTGGCCAAATACTGGTTTAGTTCCCTTCCCTTCCCTCCTACCTCTCCTCTTTCCTCTTCCCCACCATCTCCTCTTTTTACTCTCTACACTCCAGGGACTCCTGCAAATTCTCCATTCCCCATCCTCACTTGTGTGGGGCAAGCTGCTTTCTCCTGCCATCTCTCCTCCCTCTGGAACCTACTCCCCTCCTCTCTTTGTCTCTAACCCTCTCTTCATATCGTTTGTACCTGCAAAGGCAAATTCCCACTCTCCCCTGTACATGACTCTCCCCAATTTGAACCTTCCAACCTTTTGTTCTCCCCCAGTTTTCCCCTGTCCCCTTGCATAGTTATGGCTCCCTAATCTGGGTTAACTATGCTCTAGATCCCAGTCAGCTCCCTACTTGGTGTGATGCTTAATTTATGTACTCTAGCAAGCATTGTTTCACCAAGCACTGTTCACTTTATGCTCAATGTAATATCCCAAACTGAATATCTGATGAATCCAAGCACTGTTCACTTTATGCTCAATGTAATATCCCAAACTGAATATCTGATAAATCCAAGCACTGTTCACGTTATACTCAATGTAATATCCCAAACTGAATATCTGATTAATCCAAGCACTGTTCATTTTATACTCAATGTAATATCCCAAACTGAATATCTGATGAATCCAAGCACTGTTAACTTTATACTCAATGTAATATCCCAAACTGAATATCTGATGAATCCAAGCACTGTTCACTTTATTTCAATGTATTATCCCAAACTGAATATCTGATGAATCCAAGCACTGATCATTTTATACTCAATGTAATATCCCAAACTGAATATCTGATGAATCCAAGCACTGTTCACTTTATACTCAATGTAATATCCCAAACTGAATATCTGATGAATCCAAGCACTGTTCACTTTATTTCAGTGTATTATCCCAAACTGAATATCTGATGAATCCAAGCACTGTTCATTTTATACTCAATGTAATATCCCAAACTGAATATCTGATGAATCCAAGCACTGTTCACTTTATACTCAATGTAATATCCCAAACTGAATATTTGATGAATCCAAGCACTGTTCACTTTATTTCAATGTATTATCCCAAACTGTTAACTCATGTGGGAATCCTCATTTAATCTCTTCTGCTGGGCTACATATGTAATTTGCACTATATACTACCTTTGTACCTCGGGTGCTTGCAATACCCTTATGTCTGTACTCCCATTCCTCCCTCCCCTGGGTCATACCTGGAAATGAGCATTGGCTCAGTATGCCTTTCCTGATTACCACATTTTAAACAGAGAATAAAGTATGGGTCTGGGTGTGTAACGAGAATTTACACACAGCCAAGGGGTTTATGCATAGCATTTAACCCTGAGTGTGTGTGTAAATTCGAGTTTACACACACCCAGACCCATATATTATTTTACATAATTGTTGGGTTTCTCTTTTTTGCATCAGCAATTATATAAAATACAAAAAAAGGCTGCTTTCCTGTCACAGTCTGATTAAGTCATGGCATGCGGTTGGCTTTCACTTTTATTTAAAATGTTGTTTTTTTCCCCCAATATTGTGAGGGTGGTCAATCTGGTAGCCATGTGGTACATTTCAGTTACTTACTGCCAAGTGGCCGTGGCAGTTTCTCTCCATGTTGGGTTTGTGGTTTGTGAAGGAGACAGCGATCAAGGAGTGCGAACAGGTGCATGCGTAGAGTGGGGGAAACCATGCACATGTTTGCCGTTATAAACGCTCCTTTATAATGGTAAATTATGCCATGTTTTCCTTGTGGGAAAAAGCGAAAGCCATTAATTATAAATAAATAAATGATGGTACACTAGCCAAGAGCTTCTGTTTTACGGGATGGGTGGGCTCAAGTCAAGAACAAAATGTGTTTTTTAAACAGCAGATTGATTTGGGAGACACATAAGAATATTTTTTCAAATGCAATTTTTTGAATAAATTGACCAGCTAGCCTTGTAGGCTTATGGCATAGTAGCTAAGAGGCTTCTTCTTTGCAGGATGGTCAGGGTCAGTTCAGGAACAAAATGTATTTTTTTAAACAGCAGATTGATTTGGGAAACACAAAACAGTATTCTTTCAAATGCAATTTTTTTGACTAAATCTGGCAGCTAGCCCAGCAGGGTTATGGCACACTAGCCAAGGGACTTCTAGCTGGTGAATTTATGACTGTGTGTCTGTAGTTGAATTTGAGATATTTTCCTAACTGCAATTTCTGTGTGCTTTCCATTTAGTTTGGGCAGGATTGAGGGATTCTAGCTGATAAGTTTGTGACTCTGTGTTTGTCATTGGCTGTGTCTGAACTTTAAGTGCAGGCATCATATTACAGGGATTAGAGTAGTTTGAATGTGAGCTCTTAACTACCTTTTCAGTTTGATTCTTCATTTAGTTGGGGCAGGACTGAGGCATCCTAGCTGGTGAGATTGTGACTCTGTGTTTGTAGTTGAATGTTAGATATTTTCCTAACTACAATTTTTGTGTGCTTTTCTGTTTAGTTTGGGCAGGATTGAGGGATTCTAGCTGATAAGTTTGTGACTCTGTGTTTGTAATTGGCTGTGTCTGAACTTTAAGTGCAGGCATCATATTACAGGGATTAGAGTAGTTTGAATGTGAGCTCTTAACTGCCCTTTCAGTTTGATTCTTCATTTAGTTGGGGCAGGACTGAGGCATCCTAGCTGGTGAGATTGTGACTCTGTGTTTGTAGTTGAATTTGAGATATTTTCTTGACTGCAATTTTTGTGTGCTTTTCCATTTAGTTTGGGCAGAATTTAGGGATCCTAGCTGATTAGTTTGTGACTCTGTGTTTGTAATTGGCTGTGTCTGAACTTTAAGTGCAGGCATCATATTACAGGGATTAGAGTGGTTTGAATGTGAGCTCTTAACTGCCATTTCAGTTTGATTTTTCATTTAGTTGGGGCAGGACTGAAACATCTTAGCTGGTGAGTTTGTGACTCTGTGTTTGTAGTTGAATTTGAGATATTTTCCTAACTGCAATTTTTGTGTGCTTTTCCATTTAGTTTGGGCAGAATTGAGGGATTCTAGCTGATAAGTTTGTGACTCTGTGTTTGTAATTGGCTGTGTCTGGACCACAGTGAGTGGAGTGAGAAGCCACTGCCAGAGGACTCCTTGGCTAATTGTTTTTGGACACAGACTGTGGTGAGGACCCACCCTCCCACTCCACAACCCATACACCCCAGGGCTCACCCTACATTTATAGGGTGGGTCCCATAGTGCCTTGCAACATCCTGCATCCATACAGGAAGTAGCGAAGTAAGAAAGCATAACAATAAGCAAAAGAAAAAAAATAAATATTTGAGTGATAAGAAACAGCCGTCTTAAGCAGGTGGTTGATTGAGGAGAGAAGCAGACATGATGGGAGTGGTGCAATGCAGTGGTTATGGAGCAGCTGTCTTCAAGGAGACATTCTGGAGGCTGTGATGCTGCCCTGTCTGCAGGCACCTATCTGGGCTGAGGGAGGAGGTTGCTTGTCTCTGAGCAGAGCTGGCCAAGCTGAAAGCATCATCCGCTCCCACCCAGAGACTACCGGGTCCACAACCTGTACCTCAAAGGATGCCAGGGGAGATGAGTGATAGGACTACGGTGGGCTCAGGAAGGGTGAGGGAGGGGGTCAAAAGCACATCCCCCAACCAGTCCAGATAGTAACTCCTACACTGTTTTGGGGGAACAGGAAAGCCCCACTCAGCAACCTGAGGCTGGGACCAGGGAGGATGGGAGGGTCCTCCAGAATGGAGCCAAAGGAAAAGGAGGCAGGGGACCCCAGAGGAGGGGGAAGCTTCTCCTAGTGGGGGACTCTATTGTTTGGGGAGTGGAGTTAGGGACACCTAGCAGGGGAGAGAAGGAGGTCAAGTGCCTCCCTGGAAGCATTGCATGGAGGGATGGGAAGTGGTTCCATAGAATCACTATGGCAATAGCTAGGAGGGAGCAGCTGGATGTCATTGTCCACCTGAGGACCAATGACCTGGCTAGGAGAATGGTGGAGTTAGCCAGAGTCCAGGAGGATTTCAGGAAGCTGTGGTAAAACCTGAAACAGATAGCATGCTCCATCTCATTCTCGGAGGTGCTACCTGTCCAGGGCACAGGGGAATCTAGGGCATTCCACATCCATACCTTCAACTCCTGGTTGAAGAATTGGTGTGGAAGGGAGGGTTTGGGTTTCGTAGGGGACTGGGGCCTGACCTGGGCAGATGCGAGCTTATATAAGGAGGATGGCCTGTATCTGTCCGAGAGGGGGACCTTGGTCCTTGGTGAGAAGTTCAAATGCTTCAGCTGTGATCATTTAAATAGGCTTAGGGGGACAGCCAGGAGGGTCAGGAGGCTTAGGAACACTTCCCCCATGGGAACATGCAGGAACATAAGATGGCTACAGGAACAACTAAAGCAGGCAGGTGAAGACTGTACAATGAGTGTTACGGGGGGGAAGAGCACATAGGAAAGGAAATCAGAGTGGGGGGAAGATGCTGGAGAGGGAGAAAAAGTGCAAAGGGAGGGCAGACTGTAAAACATGGAAGGTCTTGCTAACAAATGCCCATAGGCTAGGAAATAAGGTTCCAGACCTGGAGGCCTTGTTGGCAGATGCAGACCTTGACATAGCAACAATAACAGAGACATGGTACTCTGCTAATCATGGCTGGGAAGGCAATGTACCAGGCTATACACTGTTCAGGAGAGACAGGAAGGGTAAAAATGGTGGGGGAGTGGCCCTGTACATCAGAGATAGTATAAAGGCTATGGAAGTTCAGGGAAGACAGGGGGAGGCTGAGGTAATGAGGGTCACCCTGGAGCCAGGGAATGGAACAGCAATACACACAGGGGTGATCTACAGACCTCCGGCACAGAGGGAGAAAGTAGACAGGGAACTAGTGGAGAACATACACGACATGGCAGCTAAAGGCAAAATCCTGCTACTGGGAGATTTCAATATGCCGGACGTGGATTGGGCCACCCAGGTGGCTGCTTCAGCCAAAAGCACAGTCATCCAGAAATCCCTGCAGGGGGTTGGACTCAGGCAGCTGGTGCATGAGCCAACCAGGGACAAGGCAGTTCTGGACCTGGTATGGACCAATGGGAACAGAGTCGAAGAAATACAGGTGGAAGGGCAGCTGGGGTACAGTGACCACCCCTTGGTGTGGTTCAGCATGAAGACATGGACTCAATTAAGCCACACAAGGGCAATAGTATTAGATTTCAGGAGGGTGGATTTCACTGAAATGGGTAGATGTATACAAGCACTCCTGGGGAAGGGAGAGGTACTAGAGCGAGTGGAAGGACAATGGGAGAAACTGAAAGGAGCCATAGCAGATATAACAAACCAACACATTAGGACAGTGGCCAAAGGGAAAAGAAGAAGGAAACCACTATGGTTCTCCAAAGAGGTGGGGGACAAAGTCAGGGCTAAAAGGCTGAGTTTCAGGAAATATAAGGTGAGCCAAAGGGAGGAGGACAGGGAGGTGTACCTTGAATGTTTAAGGGAAGCAGGGAAAGCTGTTAGGAGGGTGAAGGCACAGGTAGAAGAGGGCTTAGCACAGTCTGTAAACAAAGGGGATAAGGCATTTTATAGGTACATCAGTGAAAGAAGAAAAACTGGGGGGCAGGGGGAGTGGGATTGTGAGGCTCAAAGGGAGAAGGAAGAGTATAAGGAGGGGGATCTGGACAAGGCAGAAATACTGAACAAATACTTCTGCTCAGTGTTCACTAAGGAGGAGGAGGGTCAAGGACCACAGTTGGGTAGCAGAGGCAATGGGGAGAAGAGGACACCAGTCCATTCACAGTGGAAAGAGTTCTGGAATAACTCACAAAGCTGAAGGTGGATAAGGCCATGGGGCCAGATGGCATCCAACCAAGGATATTAAAGGAGCTGTGAAGGGAACTAGCAGCTCCTCTGGTGGCCCTGTTCACAGAGTCATTCAATATGGGTGTCATTCCAGAGGACTGGAGGATGGCACATGTAGTCCCACTGCACAAAAGTGGCAGTAGGGAGGAGGAGGGGAATTACAGGCCAGTCAGCCTCACCTTAGTGGTAGGAAAGATAATGGAGACACTGCTGAAAGAAAGGATAGGGGCATATATGGAATCCAGCAGTGCTCAGGATCGGAGGCAACACGGATTCACAGCAGGAGGAGCATGTCAAACATATCTAACAGATTTTTTTGATTGGGGTAACTAGGGAAATAAATCAGGGAGGGGCAGTAGACATTATTACCTACCTAGCTTTCAGCAAAGCTTTTGACAACGTCCCACATAGAAGAATGATTAACAAGATGGGTAGTCTGGGCATGGGAGACAAAGTGGAAAACTGGGTTAGGATCTGGTTAACAGAAAGGATACAGAGGGTGGTGGTAAATGGGGTACACTCTGGGGATAGGGGGGTGATCAGTGGGGTACCACAGGGATCAGTAATTGGACCAGTCCTGTTCAATGTCTTCATTAGTGACATTGCAGAGGGGCTGGAAGAGGCTGGAAGGTAGCTCTTCATCCCCCCCCAGCTGCTGGAGGTCTGACTCTGTGCAAGTAAGGAGACTACTGAGAAATATAGGAACTTCTTGTCTCAGAACAGGAAGATCAGGAGCTAAAAGGGCACAGAGGCAGTAAGTAAGTAGGGAGAGAAAAAAAAAGAAATAAACAAAAAGAGGAAAGAGTAAGTATTCCAAACAACAGTTAGGGAGCCAGAAATAAGACATGATGGGAGTGATGCAGTGCAGTGGCTGTGGAGCAGCAGTCTTTCGGGAGACATTCTGGAGGATGCGGTGTTGTCCCATCTGCAGGCACCTCTCTGGGCTGAGGGAAGAGGTTGCTCATCTCCAGGCTGAGTTGGCCAGGATTTGTGGGACCTCCTCTTCCATCCAGGGACCATCAGGGTCACTGCTGTTGCCTCAGAGGTTGCCAAGAAAGAGGAGCAGTTGGACCACAGTGGGCTCAGGGAGGGTGAGGGTGGTGGAATAGAAGCGCATCCCTCCAGTTGTACCACTCCACAATTTCTATGCCATTCTGGAAAAGTGTGGTTCCTCTATGGAAGCACCCACAGTGGAGACCAAGGAGGATGCTGGGAACCTCCACAAAGGAGACCCACAGGAGGGTAGCATGGGACCCCAGAGGGGAAGGAAACAACTCCTGGTGGGGGACTCCATTGTTAGGAAGGTAGAACTGGGGAGGAAGGGGAGAGGGAGGTAAGGTGCCTGCCTGGCACCATGGCTTGGAGGGACAGGGAGCGAATCTTCAGGATCGCAGGAGCAGCTGCACAGGGGAGGGAGCTGGAGGTCATTGTCCACCTAGGGACAAATGACCTGGCTTAGAAAGGGATCAGAGCAGTGCAAGAAGCATTTGTGGAGATGGAGAGGGGCCTTAGACAAATAACACGCACGGTAACCTTCTCTGAGGTGCTGCCTGTGTATGGCAGGGGTGAGGCTAGGGTGCTCCACACCATGGGATTAAATCAGTGGTTGAAAAACTGGTGCAGAGCTCAGGGATTTGGCTTCATTGGGGACTGGGGGTCCACCTGGAGGGATGTAGGCCTATACTGGTGTGATGTTCTGCATCTGTCCAGAAGGGGAACCAGGATCCTAGTTGATAGGTTTAAATGCTTCATTGGCAAGCATTTAAACTAGCCAAAGGGGGGAGGCACTGGAGAGGAGCAGGGATATCTTAACCCCCCCCCAAAAAATCAAGGTACTAAGTAAGGTAGACACCAACATAGAGATGTCGATAGGAAGAAGTGCAGGGGTAAATGGGGAAAGTGACAAATGCAATAAGGACAGGGATGGGGCAAAAAGAGTTAAGGTCATCAAGAAATGGAGGGTAATGAGTACCAATGCCCGTAGTCTGGGCAACAAACTCCCTGAACTGGTGGCCTTGATGGAAGAGGGATGCATGGATATCGTGGCAGTCACAGAAACATGGTACACAGAGAACCATGACTGGGATGTTAACATACCAGGGTACACAACTTACAGGAGAGACAGGGAGGAGAGAAGAGGGGCGGAGTAGCTCTCTATGTAAGGGAAGGGATAAAAGCAACTGAACAAAAGAATAAACAGGGAGGAGAGGAGAGGAGGCACTGTGGGTCACCTTAGAGACTGGAAATGACACCACAATCCGCACAGGGGTTGCATACAGACCCCCATGTCAGGGGGAAGGAATGGACAAGGATATGCTAGAAGGCATACTTAGGATGGCAGAGAAAGGGGAGATACTGTTGATGGGGGTCCTTAATATGCCAGTTGTTAACTGGAGCACCTTTGCTGCAGCCACATCCAAAAGCAGGGCCATTCTCGATGCCCTTCAGATGGCATGCCTCAGACAGCTAGTTTTCGAACCTACTCGTGAGGGAGCAATCTTAGACCTCGTACTCTCAAATGGGGACAGTGAGAGGATCTCAGATGTAGAAGTGGGTAGCCATTTGGGAACAAGTGACCACCAAACAGTGTGGTTCATGATAAATTCAGCTACAGAATTAAGCCATACAAAAGTGAGGGTTCTGGACTTCAGGAGGGCTGACTTTGGTAAGATGGGAGAGTGCCTTAGAAAAGCACTAGCAAACAGGCTAAAAAGAGGGGTGGAGCAACAATGGGGAAATATCAAAACTGCCATCACAGAGGCAACAAGCCTTTGTGTGAAGCAAATAAACAAATCAAAATAAAAGAAAAAGGCAGTATGGTTCTCAAAAGAGGTGGTTGTGAAAATCGGGAAGAAAAAGATAGCATTCTGGAAGTATAAGGAAACACAGAAGGAGCAGGACAGAGAACTGTACCAGTTAAGGCAGAAGGAAGCAGGGAGGGTAGTCAGAATAGCAAAGGTCCAAACTCAGGATAAGATAGCCAACTCAGTTAAGAAGGGGGATAAAACATTTTAAAGGTATATCAGGGAGTATAGAAAGACAAAGGGAGACATAGTGAGGCCGAATAGAATGGACGGTGGGTGGGCAGAGAGGGACAGTGAAAAAGCAGGGATACTGAATGAATACTTCTGTTCAGTATTCACAAAATAGGAGGTGGGGGAGGTGCCTAATCCAGTTAACAGAAGCACTCTGGAGAGGGGGTCGATCCCAGCCCTTTCACAGAAGAAAAGGTTCTGCAAGAACTCCTAAAACTGAAGGTGGACAAAGCAATGGGGCCAGATGGAATTCACCCCAGAATTCTAAAAGAATTAAGCAGAGAACTAGTGACACCACTGACTACCCTTTTTAATAAATCATGGGAGGATGGTGTGGTACCTGAGGACTGGAGGAAGGCAGATGTGATTCCCCTTCACAAAAGTGGGACCAAGACAGAGGCAGGAAACTACAGACCTGTCAGTTTGACCTCTGTGGTAGGGAAAGTGATGGATTCACTTCTGAAGGAAAGAATTGTTGAGTACCTAGAGGCCAGTGGGGCACAGGACCCAAGGCAGCATGGGTTCACAGCAGGAAGGTCATGTCAGACAAATCTAATTGATTTCTTTTACTGGGTGACCAAAGTAGTATATCAGGGAGGGGCTGTGGACATGGCCTACCTAGACTTTATCAAGGTATTTGACACAGTCCCACATGAAAGATTAATAGTCAAATTAACCAGCCTGGGAGTGTGTCCCAGGGTGGTAGCCTGGGTAAAACATTGGCTGGACAACAGGACACAGAAGATAATTGTGAATGGAGTCCACTCTGAAGAAAGAGGGGTTACTAGTGGGGTACCACAGGGTTCAGTACTGGGTCTAGTCCTTTTTAATATCTTTATAAGTGACATTGCAGAGGGACTGGAAGGAAAAGTATGCATCTTTGCAGATGACACAAAGATCTGCAACGGGGTTGTTACACAAGGAGGTGTGGAAAGGATGAGAAGGGAGTTGGCAAGGTTGGAGGAATGGTCAGAAGCATGACAGCTTGGATTCAATGCAAAGAAGTGCAAAATAATGCACCTGGGAAACAAAAACCCAGGGGAAGATGACACAATTGGGGGGGGGTAGTAACAACAACAAAAAAGGAAAGGGACCTGGGGATAATCATATCAGATGACCTTAAGGTTGGCAAGCAATGTGAGAAGGTGGTAGGGAGGGCTGGGGGGGATACTGTGATGTATAGGGAGAGGCATCACCAGCAGAAAACAGGAAGTTGTTATCACACTGTACACACAGTTAGTGAGACCCCATCTGGAGTACTGCATCCAGTTCTGGAGACCCCATCTCCACAAGGACATAGACAGGATAGAGGTAGTCCAGAGGAGGGCAACTAAAATGGTGCAGGGTCTGCAAGAGAAGCCATATGAGGAGAGACTAAAGGAGCTTAATGTGTATACCCTTGAGGAAAGAAGGGAGAGGGGGGACATGATAGAAACTTTTAAGTACCTCAGGGGAATCAACAAAGTCCAAGAGGGTAGCATCTTTCAGAAAAAGAGATTTGCAAGAACAAGGGACACAATTTAAAGATAGAAGGAGGGCGGTTCAGGGGCAATGTGAGGAAGTATTATTTCACAGAGAGGGTAGTGGATGCATGGAACAGCCTTCCTGAGGAGGTTGTGGGTCTAAAACTGTGGAGAATTCAAGAATGCATGGGACAGACATAAGGCAATTCTTGTGGGGGTAGGAAGAAATAGGCTGTTGGTTAACTAGGATCTGCGGCCTATCCTGTAGGTAGGGAAATGGGCAGACTAGATGGGCCAAGCGGTCCTTATCCGCCGTCAAAGTCTATGTTTCTATGTTTCTACGTTTCCTGAGTGTGTGACCAGACTCAGAATCGCACCTAAACAATAATCAGATACATCTATGTGCACAATAAACCTTAAAGAATAGTCCCAGCTGGTGAACACATGTGCTGACACAATGCTTGTGGAACATGGTATTGCAGGTTTCCGTCCACTGATCCCTTTATGGCCTTATCTTCCTGATGAGATTGGTCAGAGGTTTGTCCATGCTGCTGAAATTAGCACAAACTTATGGTAGTACCCTGCTAGCCCTTGGAAGGCCCGTACTTTCCTCTTGGTCATGGGCATAGCCCATCCCTCGATAGCCTCAATTTTCACTGTCTCATGCTGGATGTACCCACTCTCCACCCTATGCCCAAGATATGACACTTCTGTCATTCCTGTCTGGCACATCTCTGCCTTGACTGCCAGCCCTGTGGTCCACAGTCAGTGAAACACCTTGGTCATGTGCCTGACGTGACCTCCCAAGTCTGGCTATAGATAGCAATGTTATCCATGTACACCAGTGCATAGTCTCCTACCCTATACAGAATGTGGTCCACAAGCCATTGAAAGGTGGTTATCACATTCTTCCTCTTAAATGAGATTACCCTTAACTCGATTAATCCAAATGGGGTGATGAAGGTCAACTCTCTCTCTGGCTTTGGAGGTCAGGGGTACCTACTATACCAATACCCTTTGTCAGGTCTGTGGTGGATAGGAAAAGGCTCCCAATCACTCTAGGATCTCATCCATCCTACACATGGAGTATGCATTTGACTCTCTGCAGCTGTTGAGCTTGTGGTAGTTGATGCAAAACCTTGTGGTCCCATCTTTTGGGATCATTAACAATGGGGTGGCTCAGGGACTACTGTACTCCTGGATCACCCAGAGACCCAGCATCTCCTTGATCTCCCCCTCTATGGCATGTCTTACTCCTTCTGGGACTTTGTAGGGTGGCTGTCTCAATGGGGCTTGGGACCCTATATCCATATTGTGCTCTGCCAGTGTGTTATACCCCAACTTCACCGTGAACATTTCATCGAATGTATGCAGCACCTCATGCATTTCAGCAGCTTGGGCTGTGTCAGTCACTCAAGAGGGTGACAGCATCCACTGAGGATTCTCCTTTAACCTCTCCCAGGAGATGCACCAGTGGGTCTGTTTCAGCCTCTCTTCTGGTTATCTGCACACAGCCAGGACCATCTCATCCCTGTCATGGTAGGATTTCGTCATGTGTATGTTGCAGACTCGCTCTTGCACATCCTGTCTGGTAGCTCCACCATGTAATTAACATTGTTCACCCTCTGACCATTGAGTAAGGCCCTCCCAAGGCTCCTGTAATTTGTTCTGCCAGACAGAGAGGAGCACCATCACCCTTTGTCCGACTTCCTACTCCTGGTCTCTGGCCTCATGGTCATACCATGTCTTCTGCCTGTTGTGCAGTCACTAGTGCTCCTGGGCAAACTCCATGAGTTCCTTGAGCCTTGATCTGAAATTCAGGACATACTCCACAAGAGATTCTCCTTGATAGCAAGCTTACTCTCCCATTTGTCCCTTACCAAATCAAGAGGGCCCCTTACCCTATGACCAAACAGGATCTCAAAAGGAGAGAACCCTGTGGACTCCTGGGGGACTTCCCTATATACAAATAAGAAATGGGGTAGGTACTTGTCCCATTCTCCCACATGCTGGTCAGCAAATGCTCTTAACATGGTCTTAAGAGACCCACTGAATTACTCAACCAGACCGTTCATTTAGGGTGGTATGGCGAGGCCCTGAGTTGCCTTACCCTACACTTCTTCCAAAGACAAACTATTAGATTAGACATGAAGTTGGAGCCCTGGTCCTACAGAATCTTCTGGGAAATCCACCTCGCTAAATATCTTTAGCAGTTCGTTGACTACATTATCAGCCTCGATGGAGGAGAAGGGCACTGCCTCTGGCTACCTTGTGGCATAATCTATAACCAAAAAAAATGTAACACTTGTTTGTGCGACTTGGGGTGCTAAGTGACCCCACAATGTCCATGGCAACTCACCAAAATGGCTCTTTGATAACAAGTAGGGGAATCAAAGCCACCTTAGCCTTGTCCCCAACCTTTCCCACCCTCTGGCACTGCAGACAAGTCCAGCAGTAGTTTTCCATGTCTTTACAAGATACTGGGCAAATAAAAACTGTTAGTCAGCCGCCGTTCTGTACAGAAGCTGCTTCGTATACTCCCAAGGAACCACTATTTGCCGGATTACTCCTTCCTCCAGTCCTCCCTTAGGAACCTACTCAAAGTACAGAAGACCATTCTCCCAGTACACCTCCCTTTTTCCCAGAACTCCCCTTAGTTTTTGCAGTGATGGGTCAGCTTGCTGTGCTTGCCCTAGCTCTGCACGCCCAACCTTTCCCAAAACACAATCTGCTGTGACAGAGCCACCCATGGTTGGCTTTTCCTCAGTCTGTAGTTGTGGCTCAAAATTACTGCTCCTAGCTCATTGTTCTGCTACAACTTTTCCTGCTACTAAGATTGGGGGTACTTTCTCATGCACTGCCTCCTCTGTGTACTCAGGAGCCAGTTCCCTCTCCTTTCTACAGATAGTAACACACAAACTACTGCCCTACTATCGAAGTCATTACCCATGATTACATAAACAGCAGGTCTGGTATAACACTCACCTCCTGTATGCCCTGCCCACCTTACCAGCTTAGAAATATCTGGGACATTGGCACTGAGACCGGAGGACCTGTCGCTCCTCTAATCTGAGAAAAATGGCCATGCAGGATCTGTTCCTCCAGAAGCAAATACAGTTTCACCATAGAAATGGAGACTCCAGTGTCCCTCAGTCCTTGGGTTACCAATCCATTCACCACTACTGGATGCATATGTCCATTGGAGTTAGAGGGCACTGCACTCAGTGTACAGGCCACTATCTGCTGTGACCTCCTGAGCTACCCCTCTTGCTGCACTACATGTCTGGGAGAACTTGGTGAAGTTCTGACCCTTATTAAATAAGAACCAGAACACAGTGAAGTTCTGATTTATTCTGATTAGTTCTGATTTATTGATCAATATTTGAAAGAAATGCAAAAATGCACAAACATGGCCAAAGTCACTCACATTTGACACAGAGGCCCAAAGAAAATAATTTAATGGATTATTTGTATACAAACTAAAGTAAAACTGCTAAATAAAAAAGCAATCAGTCACTACTAACCCCTTCATGGCTGGCCTATAATGGTGGCATAGCCTGCTTGGGCCCGTGACATGACAGTGGAGAGAGAGAGAGAGAGAGAGAAAGAGAGAGAGACATGCAAATACCTATATCATAGCACCACCAGGCACTGCCAGACAGCAAAGATTTTTTATTTTATTAATGGAGCTGTGTGGGTATTATTTTGAAGGATGCTCCAGTCACATCTGAACAGGCCAAAGAAATGGATATGAATGATCAAATGAGCAGCACTAAGAGAGTCCACCCACCCTACCCATGTGATGCAACTGCTTTGCATACCTCAGTGTACCGTGGTATATGGTACACTATCTGGTCCAAGAGGTGGTAATGATTTCTAGTACTATGACTACTTCTATTGAATCTGATCAATACGCTGAATCCTTAAAGAAGAAAAATGAAAGCTAGGATTCAATGCAAAGAAGTGCAAAATAATGCACCTGGGAAACAAAAACCCAGGGGAAGAATACACAATGGGTGGGGAGGTAGTAACAACAACAAAAAAAGGAAAGGGACCTGGGGGTAATCATATCAGATGACCTTAAGGTTAGCAAGCAATGTGAGAAGGCAGTAGGGAGGGCTGGGGGTATACTGGGATGTATAGGGAGAGGCATCAGCAGCAGAAAACAGGAAGTTGTTATCACACTGTACACACAGTTGGTGAGACCCCATCTGGAGTACTGTGTCCAGTTCTGGAGACCCCATCTCCGCAAGGACATAGACAGGATAGAGGTAGTCCAGAGGAGGGCAACTAAAATGGTGCAGGGTCTGCAACAGAAGCCGTATGAGGAGAGACTAAAGGAGCTTAATATGTATACCCTTGAGGAAAGAAGGGAGAGGGAGGACATGATAGAAACGTTTAAGTACCTCAGTGGAATCAACAAAGTCCAAGAGGGTAGCATCTTTCAGAAAAAGAGACTTGCAAGAACAAGGGGACACAATTTAAAGATAGAAGGAGGGGGTTCAGGGGCAATGTGAGGAAGTATTATTTCACAGAGAGGGTAGTGGATGCATGGAACAGCCTTCCTGAGGAGGTTGTGGGGTCTAAAACTGTGGGAGAATTCAAGAATGCATGGGACAGACATAAGGCAATTCTTGTGGGGGTAGGAAGAAATAGGCTGTTGGTTAACTAGGATCTGCGGCCTATCCTGTAGGTAGGGAAATGGGCAGACTAGATGGGCCAAGCGGTCCTTATCTGCCGTCAAAGTCTATGTTTCTATGTTTCTACGTTTCCTGAGTGTGTGACCAGACTCAGAATCGCACCTAAACAATAATCAGATACATCTATGTGCACAATAAACCTTAAAGAATAGTCCCAGCTGGTGAACACATGTGCTGACACAATGCTTGTGGAACATGGTATTGCAGGTTTCCGTCCACTGATCCCTTTATGGCCTTATCTTCCTGATGAGATTGGTCAGAGGTTTGTCCATGCTGCTGAAATTAGCACAAACTTA
This sequence comes from Neoceratodus forsteri, assembly GCA_016271365.2. Classification (NCBI taxonomy): domain Eukaryota; kingdom Metazoa; phylum Chordata; order Ceratodontiformes; family Ceratodontidae; genus Neoceratodus; species Neoceratodus forsteri. The sequence goes on from CM057455.1 coordinate 505,450,278, forward strand.
TGGTAGTACCCTGCTAGCCCTTGGAAGGCCCGTACTTTCCTCTTGGTCATGGGCATAGCCCATCCCTCGATAGCCTCAATTTTCACTGTCTCATGCTGGATGTACCCACTCTCCACCCTATGCCCAAGATATGACACTTCTGTCATTCCTGTCTGGCACATCTCTGCCTTGACTGCCAGCCCTGTGGTCCACAGTCAGTGAAACACCTTGGTCATGTGCCTGACGTGACCCTCCCAAGTCTGGCTATAGATAGCAATGTTATCCATGTACACCAGTGCATAGTCTCCTACCCTATACAGAATGTGGTCCACAAGCCATTGAAAGGTGGTTATCACATTCTTCCTCTTAAATGAGATTACCCTTAACTCGATTAATCCAAATGGGGTGATGAAGGTCAACCTCTCTCTCTCTGGCTTTGGAGGTCAGGGGTACCTACTATACCAATACCCTTTGTCAGGTCTGTGGTGGATAGGAAAAGGGCTCCCCAATCACTCTAGGATCTCATCCATCCTACACATGGAGTATGCATTTGACTCTCTGCAGCTGTTGAGCTTGTGGTAGTTGATGCAAAACCTTGTGGTCCCATCTTTTTTGGGGATCATTAACAATGGGGTGGCTCAGGGACTACTGTACTCCTGGATCACCCAGAGACCCAGCATCTCCTTGATCTCCCCCTCTATGGCATGTCTTACTCCTTCTGGGACTTTGTAGGGTGGCTGTCTCAATGGGGCTTGGGACCCTATATCCATATTGTGCTCTGCCAGTGTGTTATACCCCAACTTCACCGTGAACATTTCATCGAATGTATGCAGCACCTCATGCATTTCAGCAGCTTGGGCTGTGTCAGTCACTCCAAGAGGGTGACAGCATCCACTGAGGATTCTCCTTTAACCTCTCCCAGGAGATGCACCAGTGGGTCTGTTTCAGCCTCCTCTTCTGGTTATCTGCACACAGCCAGGACCATCTCATCCCTGTCATGGTAGGATTTCGTCATGTGTATGTTGCAGACTCGCTCTTTGCACATCCTGTCTGGTAGCTCCACCATGTAATTAACATTGTTCACCCTCTTGACCATTGAGTAAGGCCCCTCCCAAGGCTCCTGTAATTTGTTCTGCCAGACAGAGAGGAGCACCATCACCCTTTGTCCGACTTCCTACTCCTGGTCTCTGGCCTCATGGTCATACCATGTCTTCTGCCTGTTGTGCAGTCACTAGTGCTCCTGGGCAAACTCCATGAGTTCCTTGAGCCTTGATCTGAAATTCAGGACATACTCCACAAGAGATTCTCCTTGGATAGCAAGCTTACTCTCCCATTTGTCCCTTACCAAATCAAGAGGGCCCCTTACCCTATGACCAAACAGGATCTCAAAAGGAGAGAACCCTGTGGACTCCTGGGGGACTTCCCTATATACAAATAAGAAATGGGGTAGGTACTTGTCCCATTCTCCCACATGCTGGTCAGCAAATGCTCTTAACATGGTCTTAAGAGACCCACTGAATTACTCAACCAGACCGTTCATTTAGGGTGGTATGGCGAGGCCCTGAGTTGCCTTACCCTACACTTCTTCCAAAGACAAACTATTAGATTAGACATGAAGTTGGAGCCCTGGTCCTACAGAATCTTCTGGGAAATCCACCTCGCTAAATATCTTTAGCAGTTCGTTGACTACATTATCAGCCTCGATGGAGGAGAAGGGCACTGCCTCTGGCTACCTTGTGGCATAATCTATAACCAAAAAAATGTAACACTTGTTTGTGCGACTTGGGGTGCTAAGTGACCCCACAATGTCCATGGCAACTCACCAAAATGGCTCTTTGATAACAAGTAGGGGAATCAAAGCCACCTTAGCCTTGTCCCCAACCTTTCCCACCCTCTGGCACTGCAGACAAGTCCAGCAGTAGTTTTCCATGTCTTTACAAGATACTGGGCAAATAAAAACTGTTAGTCAGCCGCCGTTCTGTACAGAAGCTGCTTCGTATACTCCCAAGGAACCACTATTTGCCGGATTACTCCTTCCTCCAGTCCTCCCTTAGGAACCTACTCAAAGTACAGAAGACCATTCTCCCAGTACACCTCCCTTTTTCCCAGAACTCCCTTAGTTTTTGCAGTGATGGGTCAGCTTGCTGTGCTTGCCCTAGCTCTGCACGCCCAACCTTTCCCAAAACACAATCTGCTGTGACAGAGCCACCCATGGTTGGCTTTTCCTCAGTCTGTAGTTGTGGCTCAAAATTACTGCTCCTAGCTCATTGTTCTGCTACAACTTTTCCTGCTACTAAGATTGGGGGTACTTTCTCATGCACTGCCTCCTCTGTGTACTCAGGAGCCAGTTCCCTCTCCTTTCTACAGATAGTAACACACAAACTACTGCCCTACTATCGGTCATTACCCATGATTACATAAACAGCAGGTCTGGTATAACACTCACCTCCTGTATGCCCTGCCCACCTTACCAGCTTAGAAATATCTGGGACATTGGCACTGAGACCGGAGGACCTGTCGCTCCTCTAATCTGAGAAAAATGGCCATGCAGGATCTGTTCCTCCAGAAGCAAATACAGTTTCACCATAGAAATGGAGACTCCAGTGTCCCTCAGTCCTTGGGTTACCAATCCATTCACCACTACTGGATGCATATGTCCATTGGAGTTAGAGGGCACTGCACTCAGTGTACAGGCCACTATCTGCTGTGACCTCCCTGAGCTACCCCCCTCTTGCTGCACTACATGTCTGGGAGAACTTGGTGAAGTTCTGACCCTTATTAAATAAGAACCAGAACACAGTGAAGTTCTGATTTATTCTGATTAGTTCTGATTTATTGATCAATATTTGAAAGAAATGCGAAAAAATGCACAAACATGGCCAAAGTCACTCACATTTGACACAGAGGCCCAAAGAAAATAATTTAATGGATTATTTGTATACAAACTAAAGTAAAACTGCTAAATAAAAAAGCAATCAGTCACTACTAACCCCTTCATGGCTGGCCTATAATGGTGGCATAGCCTGCTTGGGCCCGTGACATGACAGTGGAGAGAGAGAGAGAGAGAGAGAGAGAAAGAGAGAGAGACATGCAAATACCTATATCATAGCACCACCAGGCACTGCCAGACAGCAAAGATTTTTTATTTTATTAATGGAGCTGTGTGGGTATTATTTTGAAGGATGCTCCAGTCACATCTGAACAGGCCAAAGAAATGGATATGAATGATCAAATGAGCAGCACTAAGAGAGTCCACCCACCCTACCCATGTGATGCAACTGCTTTGCATACCTCAGTGTACCGTGGTATATGGTACACTATCTGGTCCAAGAGGTGGTAATGATTTCTAGTACTATGACTACTTCTATTGAATCTGATCAATACGCTGAATCCTTAAAGAAGAAAAATGAAAGCTAGGATTCAATGCAAAGAAGTGCAAAATAATGCACCTGGGAAACAAAAACCCAGGGGAAGAATACACAATGGGTGGGGAGGTAGTAACAACAACAAAAAAAGGAAAGGGACCTGGGGGTAATCATATCAGATGACCTTAAGGTTAGCAAGCAATGTGAGAAGGCAGTAGGGAGGGCTGGGGGTATACTGGGATGTATAGGGAGAGGCATCAGCAGCAGAAAACAGGAAGTTGTTATCACACTGTACACACAGTTGGTGAGACCCCATCTGGAGTACTGTGTCCAGTTCTGGAGACCCCATCTCCGCAAGGACATAGACAGGATAGAGGTAGTCCAGAGGAGGGCAACTAAAATGGTGCAGGGTCTGCAACAGAAGCCGTATGAGGAGAGACTAAAGGAGCTTAATATGTATACCCTTGAGGAAAGAAGGGAGAGGGAGGGACATGATAGAAACGTTTAAGTACCTCAGTGGAATCAACAAAGTCCAAGAGGGTAGCATCTTTCAGAAAAAGAGACTTGCAAGAACAAGGGGACACAATTTAAAGATAGAAGGAGGCGGTTCAGGGGCAATGTGAGGAAGTATTATTTCACAGAGAGGGTAGTGGATGCATGGAACAGCCTTCCTGAGGAGGTTGTGGGGTCTAAAACTGTGGGAGAATTCAAGAATGCATGGGACAGACATAAGGCAATTCTTGTGGGGGTAGGAAGAAATAGGCTGTTGGTTAACTAGGATCTAGGCCTATCCTGTAGGTAGGGAAATGGGCAGACTAGATGGGCCAAGCGGTCCTTATCTGCCATCAAAGTCTATGTTTCTATGTTTCTATGTTTCTATGAAAGACATAGTGATCACCACCCAGGCAGGCAGCCAGTCACACATCGCATTTTTCAAGTGCAGTGCAGTCATAAAAAAATGTGCCACTGCCACCTGAAGACCTGATGACACACAATACAATACAATTACATCCTTAATTCCACAGTTGCTGCCAGTCACTGCTAAGTAATGTAATTATCAAAAATAAAATACAGTAGGAGTATTCTTCGGAAATATTTACCTATAACATATGATATTTTATATGGACTAACATGTGACTCTGCCTGATTTAACAAAAGATTATTCACTAGCAAGTCGACTGCTCTGCACTAATATATAGTTCAATACTGTCATAGTGGCATGTTATATTCAGTCTGTATGTACAGCATGCGTTGCCTTGAATTTTCTTTACTAAAACTCAAATACAAAATATATAAATATATATATATATATATATATATAGAATAATGCATGGAAAAGTGTGGTTTAGGGGGATTTTATGCAACCCTGAGGTGTATGATGCCCCATAAACCCCGAGGGCGAAGCCCAAGGGGTTTATATGAGAATCACACACCGAGGGGGTGCATAAAATCCCCAGAGAAACACACTTCTCCATGTTTTATTTTTCATATTTACTGGTTTCTGGTGTTTTTTTGGTTTAAGTTGTCTTTTTTGTCACTTCGCGAGGGTAACTGTTACCGCCGACAAGCTTGTCTCATGCTGAGTGACCGATTGTGTAGTGCTTGTGAACGTCCAGTGTGAGGACAACTTGTTTGGAATTTTTTCTGATGATGCTGCGTACTGTTCTGCTTTGTAGTTTGATAGAGTCCATAAACCAGATGGTTTGAGCTGTTGAACTCCCCGCTGGCAGTGGTTTATAAACCACTGACCAGTAAATATATAGAGAATAACTGATAGGTTTCTGTCTATTACCAGTGAGTAATAGCATCGAGAGGTTCTGGACACATGAACCTCGAGAGCGAAGCTCGAGAGGTTCCAATATGTCCAGAACCTCGAGATGCTAGTACTCACTGGTAATGGACACAGAAACCTATCAGTTATTTTATTTAATATATGGATGCAATTTTTTTTTCCTACTGGGCGGTTGACCGTTTTAGTGAACTGAGTTTGTACTGGTCGACCGTCACACTGTCATACGCTCTGCGCTCGCTAATGACGGTTGCCGCCTCCTGCCCGTTCTTTTTTCATTCTCATCCTACCTGCTCTTGAGGACCGCAATGGCAGGATCAACCAGATATTCTCATTTCTTCAGGACAAAACTGCATTAAATCCGAGAAGCGCTATGACCGACTTCGCTCTCGGTAAGCGACAGAAATGCCTCCATGTTTCTTAAACTGTTCTGCCCACCCACACAGGAAAAACGGCCAATGAGGAGGCACGTTTAGGATGTGGGGGCAGGAGCTATCTTCTCTGATGCTTGCAATAATCCTATCATCAGCCCAAAACTGTAGTATTACCACTGATTGACAATACTATTACCACTGATTGACAATACTATTATCACTGAACCTTTGAGGGTATTACCACATTTTTTTTGTATGCTTTACAGACCTATTAAATTGAAGATCTATATATTAAATAGTAATAATCTCAGCCTAGTTACTTTAAGTGAGATGTAACCAGGCTAGCATACCACGCGCACACACAAACAAAATAGAAATTACATGAATTTTCAATTTGGTAGCATTTTTTTCTGTGAAGTATTCGCAGTCAAATATGGGAGACATGAAAAATATACAAAGAGTATTCAGTTTCTGGGTTTCAGGCATCTGCTAAGCCATGCACTGTACGAACATTAAAACAGTACAGTTAGGATCAGTTGCTGAGGGCAAAAAAAGTGACAAGTAGTAGTAGTAAGGACTGGAGTAAGGACAAAAAGTGATAATTAATAGTGACTTGTGAGGACAAAAAATGATAGTAGCAGCAGTAGTAGATAGCAGTACCCTACCTTTCAGATCAGATAGTAGTACCAGGTACCACCAAGTAAGTTTGTGACATGATCTGCAGTTGCTTGTTATATTTGTTTTGGACTCTGAACCCACTGATGTTATTTTTTTTCTATTCTGTGCTGCTCATGTGATCATTCAAGTAACAGTGGCCTGGCCTAGTCCGTCCTGACCTGACTTGTTGCAGTTAATTGCTACCTCAAGTAGTATACCCTGTTTACAAAAGATTTTCACCACAGGCACAAATTCTTGAAAGTGTTTTGTGGACAGGGTCTGCTCAGAGCAGTCGGTGTATATTTTATTCAGGCATCATATATGAAATTAAAGTGAGGAATGTTGACTTTGAGAAATGTGAGGCACTCAGCATTTTCTGGTGTCAAACAGGATCGTGTGTCAGTAATGACATTACCAGCTGAACTAAACAATCGTTCTGAACAGACGCTAGTCGGAGGGCAATTCATGTACTTCATTGCAATGTTTACTAAAGCAGGCCACATACTTTGTTTGGATTTCAAGTATTTCAAAGGATCAGCATTCCAGCTGGTATTGGGCTCTTCCAGGTACATTTCAACAATGGTCTGTGCTGAGGCTGTGTTACAAGAGGCAGATGAAGAAGATGTTACAATTACATCTTGTAAGTGACTCCAGAGACATGAAGCTGAACCAAGTGACTGTGGGACAGTGCTATGACTGGCTGGTGGTGAAGAAGAAGATTTGGAGCAGTGGCTGAGAAGGAAGAGGGAGAAAATGCCGCAACAGTAGGGGATGGGCCACCTGATGCTGTGCTGTGTTGTGAAGAAGATTCTGAATGTGGTGCTGCTGTTGTACTCTGTTCCATGACAGCACATACCTCGTCAATTATTTCTTGTTTGTTTATTTCGAACCAAATGTCATCATCATCACTCAATAGTTGCTTCGGTTTGTATCATGGGTCTAAGATTGTTGCTTCAATGCAGTACTCAGAATGAAGCATTTTACATAGTTTGTCATCTTCAACATTTTTGATCATATGTCTCATTAGATTTTGTATTCTCGGGGGCAGCCTGCATCTTTCAGCTGCACCACTGGCAGCCTGTGTAATCATGGAACTGTCTTGATTCTAACTTTTCCCTAATCAGATTCAATCTGAATTTTAAAATTTTTATTAGTAATATCACCTGGCTGAGTGTTGCTGTGTTTGCACTAACCTCCCTGGTGATTTTCTCAAATGGCTAGAGCAGGAAAATTAGAAACTCCAGCACAGCCCACTGTGGTGGAGTAATATAGACGTCTGCTTACCAATTTTATTTCTAAAGTGTACTGCCTGACACCTTTCTTTTGTTCCAGCAGCCTATGGAACACATAAAAGGTCGAATTCCATTGAGTAGAAATGTCTTGGATCAATCTGTGCAAAGGTAAACTGTGCTCCTGCTGTATTTTTTTCAAACAAGTGACGGGCTTTGCTTGAGTGACTGAAATGAGTGCATATTCTTTTAGTAGTGCTAACGATAACCTTAATCTCCCTGTCATCATTGAGAAAACCGTGAATTATTAAATTTAAGCAATGCGCAAAGCAGCGGATGTGAACAAAGTCCCCCTTCTCCAAGGCCTCCTTATGTTGGACCCATTATCTGCAACTACAACGCCAACTGACAGTCCCCGTGAAGTAAGCTATTGCTGTATTGGTTTTTGGAGCTCTTCACTGATGTTGTATGAGGTATGTTCAGATGGAAAATAAAACATTCTTAGAATAGCAAACTGTGATGCTTCACTGACCCCAGTCCCACGTGAATTATCGAAACATGCCCAATGTACTGTGACAGACATGAAGGGTTCAGGCTGTCAGCTTGTCCAGATATCTGTTGTGAGATGCATCACCCTCCCAACAGCACTGCACAAGACGCATCTTAATTTTTTATATATGACATTGGAAATGTCCTGGAAATGGTGTGGTTAAAGCTTATACCCAAGGGACAAACAAAAATTAAACTAGATCTGGTTTGCAGACCCCCTCAATGAGTCCAGAAAGAGAACTAGGACTACTAAAAGTCATCAATAACCTAGATCCATCAGAAAGAATAATATTGACTTGGGATTTTAACTTTACAGACATTGACTAGAAAAAACTTGAAGGTACAAGCAAAAAAGTACACAATTTCTGGAGGCTTTAAATCAAACAGGGCTCGTTCAGCTTGTTCTTGAAAACACCAGGGGCAATAACATTCTAGACCTGATTTTAACTAATATGGGACAATTAATACAAAATGTGCACACTAGTAATCCCTTGGGAAATAGTGACCACCAATCAGTCAAGTTCCTCATTAAAGATGTACCAAAATCTTTTAGGGAAGGAAAAGCTACAGTTCTAAACTTTAAAAAGGCTGATTTTCCTGCTATGAGGAAACACCTCACAAATTGGGATTGGAAGAAAGAAATCGGTAATCACACAGCTCATAAAATGTGGGACTCCTTGGTCAATGTATTACACAAAACTATAAACCTATGTATACCCAAGTATCCTAAGTACTCAACAAATAAAAATATCCCCAAATGGCTAGCTCCAAGAATTAAAACATTGATAAATAAAAAAATACATGGTTCAAAAAAATTAAACATGTAATAAATAAACAATCCAACTTACAGTATAGAGAGTTTGTTAAAAAAGTCAAATGGGAAATAAAAAAAGCAAAAAAAGACTATGAATTAAAACTTGCATCACTAGTTAAAGACAACTATAAGACCTTCTATTCTTACATAAATAATAAACAAAAAAAGAGTAATATTATCAGATCTTTCAAAAATGACGCAGGAGAAACACTTAGTAATAGAGATTGTGCAGAGTTACAAAATAAATATTTCTGCTCTGTCTTTAACCCAGTTACTTTACTAAATACTACTCCCAATATTACTTCTAGACCAGGGAGGATACAGATTAAACTACAAGATGTCTTAGATAAATTAAAAACAGTACATATAAATAAATCACAAGGACCTGACAAAATTCATCCTAGGGTGCTGTATGAATTGGCAGATCAACTTGCACCACCTCTAACCCACATATTCCAAAGATCCCTGGATACAGGACAGGTACCACAAAATTGGCAAGAAGCGTTGGTAGTTCCTATATACAAAAGTGGATCGAAATCTGAGTTAAAAAACTACAGACCGATTAGTTTGACATCGGTCATGGGTAAGATGATGGAATCCATTCTAAAGAATTATATAGTCGAGTACCTTGAGGTTAACAAACTGCAGGACCCGTTACAACATGGTTTCCGAAAAAAAGGTTCTTGCCAGACAGATCTCTTGACTTTTTATGAGAAGGTTGGTAAGGCCTTAGATGCGGGAAATTGTGTTGACGTCATTTTTTTGGATTTTTCTAAAGCTTTTGATAAACTTCCACATCAAGAATTAATACTTTCCCTTAAACAGTATGCATTAGATACCAATATAATAAATTGGATAGATGATTGGTTATGTGAAAGAAGGCAAAGAGTGGTGATACAAGGAGAAAAGTCAAAGTGGGAGGCTGTGACTAGTGGAGTGCCCCAGGGCTCTGTCCTTAGACCCTGCCTTTTTAATATCTATATAACCTCCTTGAAATTGGAAAACAATGATATCTGGTTGACAAAATTTGTGGATGACTGTAGAACTGGTGCAATAACCAATACTGTAAAAAACCAGCAGGATTTACAAGAAGCATTAAATTACACACATCACTGGACCGTAAATAGTAAGTGTGAATTGAATAAAAACAAGTGTATAACTATGCACTTGGGTAATGTAAAAAACAACAACCCCCTCTCTTACAAACTGGATAACACTGTACTCAATAAAATAGATAATGAAAGGGATTTGGGGGTAATAATTAGTTCTGACTTAATATTTAGTTCACACTGTAATACAGTAATAAGAAAGGGAAATCAGATCTTAAATTGTATTCTGAGACACATCTCAAGCAGGGATAGGAAGGTGCTAATCCCTCTTTATGGTGTTCTGGTTAGACCAAACCTGGAATATTGTGCTCAGGTCTGGGCACCTTATAAAAAAAGCAGAAATATATAATATTGAACGAATACAGAAAAGAGCGACTAAGTCAGTTGAAGGGCTGGAAAAGAAGACTTACCCTAAGAGATTGAGTGAGCTGAACCTGTTTACCCTGGAGTATAGAAGAACTAGGGGGGATTATTGCTTACTATTCAGATGTATAAATGACCCTGTACTCTTGTCAGAACTTGAACTAGTCTGGAGGAAATCAAGATATGAACCTAGGGGACACCCTTTTCAGTTTGAAATCCAAAAATGGCAGACTTTATCATGAAAACACTGGTTCAGCAACAGAGTCGTGGCAGGATGGAATTCATTGCCCAGGGAAGTGGTGTCTAGTACAACTATGGACTCCTTTAAAAACAAACTCGATGGCTTCTTCTTGGATAGAAAGAAAAAGTTATAAATAATAAGGCAAGCATTATGGACGAAAGTCTACATAGCTTGAAATCACCTATGAACCTATGAACCCATGAACCTATTGTAAAGATCTGGAATCCCTGTTGTCGAGAAGTATTTCCACAATGGTATGATATATCATAGCCACCTGAATCTTATATATTCAACCACGTTATATGGTAGCAAATCAACAACTATCATTTCTGAAATTGTTTTGGTTATTGTAATAGCAACAGGGTGAGTCAAAGAATATTTGGCTTTACGCTCATATGTTTCTGAGATGGTAAGCTGTCTCCTTGAAGGAGGAGGGCTTTTGAACACATGGTCACTTTCAGTAACTGTTGGAGAAGTCCTTCAAATGGCAGGAAGTAGTGGTGCGGGGGCTGCCACTGCTTTCATCTATGGGTGTTACCCAGAGTGTGGTGAGCCATCACTGTCACTTTCTCTTCGAAACTCACAACTGAACTTCTTAGTAATGTTATGACATCTGTCTAGGTGTCTTTTCAGTACTGAAGTTCTCAATGCTCCTTTCTTTTTACCCCTGCTGATTGGTCGTTTACAAATAGCGTATGTTACTATCAACTCATTGGAAACAATAATGGAGAAATATGACCAAGCAAAAGATGATATTTTTTCAGTTTTTTTTCCCCAGGAAGGCATGACACCTCGGTCACCTTTTCAGGCCTCCTCCCACCCAGATTTTTCTTGGGCCTGTTTCTCTTGTGGTTTATTCCTACTGCCCCCCTCCACAATCAAAACATTTCTGCCTGTTTCTTCCTCATCTGCAATTTCCATCTCCTCCAGTAAACCTTGTGCTGCCTGATCATTCTCTTCATTTTTATTATTAGTATTACCCTTATTGGGGTTAACTTCAGAAGAATCAGATGAGGGACTGGCAGTAGCACAGTATGCAATTTTTCCCTATCGTTGGGTGTCTCTGTGGGTGGTACCCACTACGCCTTTAGTTTTTTTAACTACATAACTTTTTTTTTTACTTGGGACTGATGATGATCCAAAACATTCACTTGTTTTGGATTCAAGCAATCACCTGGAAGACAAAACCTTAGACGTGAAAAATCACTTTTTGGGGTTTGATTTTGTTTTCCCTTTTTAGGCTGATTGCTGTCTTTTGCAGTGCCACTGCCTATCTGAGAACTAGAATGTGCCTCATCAACACTTTGATCCATTTTGTAACAAAAGATCCCTCTAACGTAATGTCCTTCTGATGACTCCCACCCACAGGCCAGAGACAAATTTACTGTTGTAACTCGTGACTGTACAGTGTACACAGCACACTGACAGCACAGCAGTCCATCACCACTTCCTTCCAAGATTACCGGACTGGTTCCTTCAATACAATTACTGTTAAGTGACCAAATTCAGCAACTGTTAAGTGTGCCTCAGAATTTGAATTGGAGATGCAGACACACAAGATTATTAGCTGCAAACAGCAAAGTCCCACACTTGGGGTTGGCGAATGCTTATACTTAATGTAACGCGATATACTATAAAACGAATGATAATAAGGAATAATAAGTGATGATGATGATGACATTTGTGTGTAGTGCTTGTACTTTACTTGTGTTGTACTGTAAATAGCCTGCTACAAGTCACAAAGTCAGGCTATCTCCTGGGCCACCCACAACCAGCAGCACAGGGCAGGTGCATCAACTTGTATGTTGTTTGTCTGGACAGTATTTTTTTTAATACATGAAATCATGATTGAAAGTAAGTGATCATGATTCATGATTGGATAGCACAAGTCAAAGATTTATTTTGCCACCCTGCTGCCCTTGCCCTGTACACACAGCTGCACTGAAGCCAGGAAAAAATGATATTTGGGATTTCTGGGACTGTTACATTTATTGTAGGCCACCCTGCAGTCTGTCTCTCTCTCTCTCTTACTCTCTCTCTCTCTCTCCCCCCCCCCCGTACAGCACAAAGATTTATTTTGCCACCCTGCTGCCCTTGCCCTGTACACACAGCCGCACTGAAGCCAGGAAAAAAAATTGGGGATTTTATGTAACTGTAAAGGTTCTCTGGGACCAGCAGTAGTCTCTCCCTCTCTCCTCTGGATTAGGAATGGCACAAGTTAAAGATTTTTGCCAGCCTGCCCTTTCTCACATACACACAGCTACACTGTCTGAGGCCAAGAAAAGAAAAACACTTTCATTTGGGATATTCTGTTACTGTAATCTCTCTTGGGCCCCCAGTAGTCTCTCCCTCTCTCCTCTAGATCTGAATGGAATGGCACAAGTCAAAGATTTTGCCAGCCTGCCCTTGTTCATACACTGTCACACAGTACAGTACTTTAGTTTGCAACTCTGCATTTGTATCCCCCCAAGCAGCCACCCAGGCCACCACTATCTCCCTAGTCCTGACTCCCGAGTCCCTGACCTGCCTTCACCCACTCCCAATGATCGGTTTCTCTCCCCCTCCCTAATTTCTTCTGTTGTTTGCACCCCTCCGGCTCAATTTATTATTTGATTTTTGCCTGGTGGTTTAAACTTTTTTTGGGTGGGTTTGGCAGCTTGGAAGTTGACGCTTTTATTTTGTGAGTTCTCTGCTGCTGAGTGCAGCTCCTGCTCCTGCTATTCTCTGGTCCTCCTTGCTCTTCTGGGCCATGTGGTGCACTCAGAATGATTATATACCATGGGTGCATCACGTGGCCTTCTGTTACCTGATTGGATGCTGCCGGCTGCATGTACATGCCAATGGCATCCCTATGGCAACAAAAGACAAAATACAGGAAATGGCATCTCCATGGACCTGAAACCGGACTTCTTGGGTGAAGTCCATATTTATGTGGGTCTGTGGATTGTGGGTTTGATCCAGGGGTCTGGATCTCCAGCGGAACAGTCTGCACAGCACTACTGCACTAATTCCATTTTTCTAATTTTGGGGACAAATATAAGACAAAATGCACCAGTTTCCAGAAGATATAGCACCAGAGTTCACCTTTCTCCATGCTTTTGAAACTAGGTGGCTTCCCTTTTTGTTCAGGCAGTGGCTGGCTTCCTTTAGGTTGCCCCCTGGGGATCCCCCAAAGCCACCTGATGTCCGTCCCCTATTACCATTGCAATTAGAGGATGGTTGGCTGGATATGAACTGATCAGCTATCTTGGCTACCTCCCTCATGGAGCTTGGAGTTCTATCTGACAACCATATTCTTAGTTCCTTGGGTAAAATTTTTATGAATTGTTCCCGAAGAAATAAACCTTTTATTTCCTCTACAGAGTGATGTTTTGTGCCTTCTAGCCAGCATTCTAACAAATTACTTAGTTGCACACACATTTCAACATAGCTGTACCCTGTTGCCTTTCTTATCCCTCTAAATGTTTGCCTATAGGCCTCAGGGGTTACCTCAAAATGCTTTAAAAGCATTTTTCACTTTATCATAGTCCATGCAGTTCTCATTGTAGATTCTGAGAAAACCTTCAAATGCTTTGCCTGTGACCACCCTTCATAGATGGGATGTAACTTATAACAACATCTGTCTGTATGTATCTTTGTCCCCTCAGCTTAAGCACCACTGCAAGCTTTACAGTGATTTAAACTGGCTGTCCCCCTCAGCCCTTAGGCAGTATTCCCTTGGCTCTCTAGTTGACTCAGTGATTAGGTCTCAAACTCCCACTGCCTTGGCCAAAATTCTTGTACCTCAATCCTCCCCCCCATGGATTGCACTCAGTGGAGAATTCCCTGCTCCAAATACCTAGGTGTAAAACGTCTAAAGGTTCTTGTGCCTTCTTCCACGCTGTGCCTCAAATGTGGAACTCCTTTCCCTTAACAATACGTAATGCCTGCCCCATGACAGTTTTAAAAAGCAACTGCAACATTTTCTATCTATATCAAACCCTTGCACATGCCATGATCCTCCCTAGATCACATTTAGATCCACTGCCCCATATTTCTCAAAATCCAGTGTTGTTCTCTTACCCCTAATCTATGTAACCTTTCTCTGGTTTTCCTGGTCCTTCCTTGGTCTGGTTGCTATACTACTTGTTTTTCCCCATAATTTCTCTGTTGCTACTCTATCTCCTATTTCATACCATCCCTATTTTAATCTGCACCAGCTGGAAGCTCCATTTTTGTCATGCAAATGTTTCTCTTTGTTATAAATATGACTGTGCGTTTTTTGTATTTATGCATGTATCTACTGATAAGCCTCGTACATATCCTGTAACTCTGCTTAGATGGCTTTTTGTCTTACTCTGATTGTTGTAACTTGGCCCAGGTCATGCCTGAATATAGTCAGTTTGTGGCTAGTGCACTCACCTGGTAGACAAAAACTAAATAAAATAAATAAATGAAGCAGTGACAATAGAAGAGTTGCCCAATAAGCCTTTACATAATTCAAATCACTTACAGATTCTCTCAAAGGATCTTAAACAAGCATTTGTCAATGCCGAATGTTGCTTGCTTCTATGTGCTGTTTAGGTATTTGGAAGTCATTGGAGTGCAAATATTGAAAATTTGCGGACTTACGATGCGTAGGAACTGCATAGCATGCGCTAAATAAAACAGTCATTTTAGAAATTTTTCACCAAATTTTCAACATAGCCATTTAAGACCTCTGCTCATGAACAGTGTCACTGTGATTTTGTTAATGTGTCCCATACATTGAGTTTGCAACCAACTGCGCCATTGTGTGCTACATGGGCGGAAACACGTTTTGGGCAGGATGTGAAAATGACAGCTGTACTGCTCATGAGGGAGGTGTAGTAAAATGGCAATGTTGAAAATCTGGGTGAAAATATTGAAAATTTGCGAACTTACGAGCCTGCGTAGGAACTGCATAGCACTGCGTAAAAAAACAGTCATTTTTAGAATTTTTCACCAAATTTTCAACATAGCCATTTAAGACCTCTGCTCATGAACATTGTCACTGTGATTTTCTTAATTTGTTCCGTGCATTGATTTACGCTTTTCCGACTCGCCATTCTGCGCTACATGGTGGGAAACACATTTAAGGTGAGATGTGAAAAATGACAGCTGTACTACTCATAAGAAGGTGTGGTAAAATGGCAATGTTGAAAATCTGGAGTGAAAATATTGAAATTTCACGAACTTACGAGCCTGCGTAGGAACTGCGCAACGCACGCTTATAAAACAGTCATTTTTTTGAATTTTTGCACCAAATTTTCAACATGGGGTTTTTGGGACCCCTTATCATGAATGATGACACTGTCATAGCGATATTCAGGCCTGGAGGGTGATTTCACAGTCACTGCACAGTCACTGCGAAATCACCCTTCAGGCTGATGCGCCATGACAATGACATCATTCAGTAAGGTCCCAAAACCCTATGTTGAAATTTAAAATTCTAAAATGCCTGAGATATGCAACAAAGTTGAAACCCCCTATCTAGGCTATTATACAGCTTACCTGCATTTCCTCGTGTTCGCGGTTGGCTTTGAAGAGTGCAGGCGTGTTCCCGGTCCACCGAAGATCGCCGCGCGAGTCCGGAGGTAAGTATGGAGTAAGGGGGGCATGGGGGCTGGGTGCACAGTGGGTGGGTGCGGGTTGTGGGAGGGTCGGAGGCGCTCCAGCGGGACCGTTTCGTTTTCAGGTTAAAATAAAGAAAAAGGCGTTGTGGGACCGTTTGCCACGCTGGGGTGGGCTCCCAGCTGGCACAAGGACGTTGGCGTTAAGCCGACGGGGATTGGGCACCCCGTCGGCCTATGGACTGATTGCCATGCTGGGGTGGGCTCCAGCGTGGCACCTACAACTGGGGGGGAGCGCAGCTCAGCAGATGGGGATTGGGCACCCGTCGGCTACACAGTACATGCGGGGTGCGCGCCTGCATTGTCTCAGGGGGTGGGGGAGGCGGCGCGTCTTACCTCTGCTCACTGAGCGTAGCTCCCCTTTCAACTGATGCCACTGCATTTTGGGCGTGTCATAGACAGCTCCAAAATGCATTGGCTTACAGGGGCCGCACCTGCCAGCTCACTGACTGAACTGGAGGAGGAGGTGACACACCTCCGAAATCTCCGATGATGGCACTATGTTTCTTGCACATGCGTGCAAGCAACATAAAAACAAATCAAGATCAGCCCCTTCCTGATACCTTGGAAACATCTTAGAATTGATGTTGGTTTCCTGGATCAAACCCCTCGTGTCATTGTTCACAGTTTGTGGTGACATCCTCTGTCTCTCATGTTCACGTTCTTTCTCTTACTCCCCTCTCAGCTGGATCTCATGTTGGTGCTCTCTCTCTCTCACTCTTCTTGCTCTCACTGGATCTCATGCTGGCACTGCTTTTCTTGTTCCTCAGCTTTCGCCTGAACTAGGGCAAGCTCCAGCTTCAGCCTCTGTACCTATGAAGTTGCCTCAGTTCTCGGCTGTGGCTCACTTTCATGCTCTCCAGCCTCTGTCTCACAACTGTGGCTAGTAGTGACCACTTTTACAGCGCATCCCTGGTCACTTTTTTCCAGGATGTCTATCAATTCTGTCCATGTTTGGCCTTCCTCATAGCCCAATGTTTTCCTTCGGCACAGCTCCTGCAGGTTTAGCAATGTGCACTTCTTATATTGCCCACACATTTTGTCTTCTATCTCTCTATTGTTGCTTAACAAAATCAAACTGATAGACTATACAGTCCTCTTTTGTATATCCTGTTCTGTGACTGGAGAGATAACCTTTATACTGACAAAACTGTTTCAGACCCCACCGCTACCACCAGTTTGTGCAAATTAGTCTCTCCAAGACAAAGCCAGTGACTGTTACCAGCATTCTCAAACTCTTTAGACACCTAAAAGGGTACTCAGAGCTGCCACCACTCAGCATAGACTCTCTCTCTCTCTCTCTCTCTCTCTGTCTCTCGGGGTATCTCTAGGTCTGAATCCCTGCACAGCCACTGCTCACACAGTAAAGTACTCTTTGCCCAAGGGCAGATGACTCGCCCTTCTGGCCCAGCTGAGAACACCTTATTTTAAACACAAAGTATGTTAACTGTAGCATTCTCTTCGGTGGCAGAAACACAGTTTTTGTACCTCAAAGGCCCAGTCACAGGAACATGAAATATGTAAAAAAATAATTCTTTAATACTTTAGGATATATACACTCATATAGTACAGGACACTACACAAAGACTATGAGGAACAGTAATTCTACAGAAATAGAAAGAAAATGTTTTGCACACAGCAGAAAGAAAACACACAGAAAACCCTTACTGCACTTCCGTGTTTTCCCAAAATATAATGGCTTACCCACACAGGACACCATGGTGAATCAGAGCAGACTCAAAACCTAGATGTTTGCTATTGGGGTCTCGCCTGACTAACTTGTTCAGGCCCTGGCAGTCCTCAAGACCCTCCAGCTGCCCCCCATGACATGTCATCCAGTATACCACTCTGACATCAGATGCAATGCTTCTTTTGAGTCCAGGGAAACCTCCCTTCTGGAAAGACTGGACAAAACTGGAATCTTGGATTTCATGGGTTGCAAGGTCCATCCCTTTGTTTTCCCTTCTATCCTGCACAGTAAGACTGACTGCTTCACTCACTAGCCATGGCCCTTAATGAAACATGAAATAGTCAGGGATCCAGGGTTCCTGAAGGGGGTTGGACCTGATACCTCTTTGTATACGTTGCAGACCACCATTTTTGTAAAGCAGAGACCCCCCCAGTACTATAATCAAGAGGCCTACTCTGTCACAACTCTTGTACAAGTTGTGAAATTCCCTGAAATAAGTATGATGTGAATGAAAAATATAAGAAAATCTGGAAAAGTGGAACGTTTTCTGAATATGATCTAGAAGCTTCAATATTGCTCAGATGGATCTAAGATTTGTACCAGTTATACACATTACGGCTAGTCATATAAAAAACAAGTCTCATTGTCATCATGTCTTTACAGTACAGACCAGTATATGCAATTACTGTAGGAAAATATTTCCAAAATTGCTGATTTTTGTCTGAGGTACCATTTGAGCCCTCCCTTCTGTCATTGTCCAAATCAAGGTCCCAACATCACAATCTGTCTTTGCTGCAAATATTGGACTTAAACCCCAACTATTGCCTGTGGCATCTGTCGTGTTCTCCCTTAGAACAGTCCTTCCTCCCTAGGCCATCATGTCCAACCCTCTCCTGTCTCGGCTGACCTTCCCTCCCTACTCCCTATACCCCCCTCCCTTTCCCACCCCACCAGGCCATGCCTACATTACTTATCAAACGACTCTTACATCTCAATCTTCTTCACACTTTAATGCTAGAGGAACTGCCACTCCTGCTCACTATGACTCCTCCAATGATATTTACAGTATAAACATTAGCTCATTACCATACGTCCATATATATCTATCCATGCAATTGTATTTAAATGGCACTACCTCCTGTTGAACCTATTGCTATGTTCTGATGCAAGTATCTTGTCACATGTGATGGTTGTATGTTATTATGTTGTTATTATTACTATGTAATTGTTATGAACATTCACTCAACCTGTGATGTCTTAACCCTGTTGGCAATTGTTTTGCCCCAGGTCCAACTTGTAAATGAGCTTGTCTCAATGATGTTCTGCCTGGCAAAATAAAGATTTTGATTGATTGGTTGAATAGACTTCATGGTGTTTCCTCCGACAAAGTAATCATTGTTTAAACTTGACTCAAATATCATGATTTATGACTGAGATATTACATTTTGTGTACCCCTACCTCCAAATGGACCAGGTCAAAATTTGTAGACATACGAGTAAATGAAACATTTATTTATGCACAAAAAACTTTTATTTTGCTTCATTGATGTAAGGAAATAATCAAATCAAGGGTGCATCACACTAAACAGTGTTAAAATTACAAATTCAATACAAAGAGTGTAGTTTAGAATTAAGGAAATGATTCTGATTAATTAAGATTTAGTTAACTGCACATATAAAACTTATTAGTCAATGATCTAAGGTTGTGAAATTTCCTGTTTAGTATTACACTGATAATGGCTACTTATTCAATTACATGAGAGCATCACTATACTAATCTTCAAGTTCATGACTTTTATCAGTCTTATACAGATGTGACCTTCAGTGTCACTTAATCACTGTCACTGTCTTCTCAGACTAATTTAAACTCGACTACATTTCATGGGGTCAGCATTACCCATACATGCAATAACACATTTGACATTTATTTATTTATTTAGTTGACTGGGTAAGTGCAGTAGACAAATTCTGCCTACTTTTAGGCACGACCCGTGGGAGGGGGAAACAGATGAATGACAACTGACCTTGAACCAGATTAAGCTGTTGGTGGTATTTTTAGTGAATGGGAGGAAATTTGGCCAGGGCACTAGCACAAATGCAGCCTCATTGGCATTTTTGTTTTGCATTTGCAGTACTTGGTTTGCATGGCCAATTTTGGCTTTGGTTCCTTTGTCATCATATACGGGACTAGCCTGCCTTCTTGAAGAGTTCACCCAAACAATGTAGGCTCAGGAAGCACTGGATTTGACTCATGAGCCCTTTTGCTGACTGCTATCTGGTGCAGAGCACACAACATGTGAAGTCTACAGGCACCCTCTGATGGTGGCAGAGTCCATAGGTCACCCTTTGTTGTCACATACAGGTGAGCTCAGAGTGCATCCAGGCCCCCACTGAACTTGTTTCTGTAGTATAAAATTTGATGAAGAACTCACACGCTGCTGAAATGACCTCATCAGTGACATCTAGGATTACTCCAGGTTTGCCATAATCTGCTAATGCACAAAGGTTGGCTGCATTTTCAAGGGCAACTTTTAGAGCATGCTTCTTCCCTCTTCTGAAAGGATAGCTGACAGTATCACAACCACTTAAAATGTAAGTACTAAGAACAACTGATGTGGGATGTGATGCATCCATGTTGCACATAGTGCTCAGAGAAGCTGCTACTGAATGACATGGCAGGAACACGCCCATCTTCTGAACCCATAGCTCTTCTAGACCAGCCATCTGAGTGCTATAGTAGATGCACATTACTATCAAATCAGTGTCTGTGGCTGCCACTAATACTCTCCGATATCCAAGTGTGTTTACACAATATGTGACATGGGAGATTATTCTTGTATCTGCTTCTTCATATTTTGTAATTGACAGGAATTACTACCACATCTTCTTTTGAGAGAAGAACATAATTACCTGGGTCTTTGAACAATCCACCAAGAATCAATCTACATTCTTCTGGTAGGTGAGTGTTGTGCTTTACCCAAGCACCTCTGAAGAAATCTAGGAGACTGACCTTGCTTTGGGAGTTGGCAATGAAGTCTTTCCAACAGGGGATGGGCAAAGATTCCCAAGGTTCATATGTTCTGCTCTTTGCGCGATTAAGCTTTTTCCCATTTTTATCGCTCCTCATTTTTCAAGCTTACTGATGGAATAACATCATACCTATCTCTTACAATGTTGATGTAGTTGTTGCAACTCTCTGGCTTTATTTGAAATAGTGTACAGTATATCTATATACTTCTCCTGTAAGTCACCAAATGTACAACTATCCAGACTTTTGGATTGTTGAACAAATGCCATGGCATCAACAGCTAGTACAGTAGGTTCATCTGAAAATGGCAGTTACCTTCTTCTGGCCACAGTTCACCAAGGTAACGTTTTAGGGTAGCTAGGTAATCAGCTTTGTTGCCTTTGTGCTTGGCATAGCCTTCAGGAAGGTCAGCATGTGGCTCACAAGAGCCGAAGCATACTGGGTATTTTGTCCATTCGTGATCGAAGGCTTCTACCTTTTTGCCATAATCCAGATCTCAGATAAAGTACAGGTTCCTGACCACATTGCTCTCCTCTTAATAGACCTCTTTCACTTTCTGAATGTGTGAGGGTGTTTTGACTTTACTCGTGAATATCTGAAGCTTTAGAGTTTTAACTTTTTCACTACCATTCTGTTGTGCTGCAGCTATGACTGCAATACCCTTTTCCTTGGCTTCAATGAAGTCATTTAATGTGACCTTTTGACCAGTAGAAATGTTCAGAAGATTACTGATATCACAGGTCAATGGATTGATCATTCTGCCAGTGACTATATTCATCAATTTAATTGCTGTACTGTCCTTCTGTGCTGTATACTCAGAGTCTCCATGGTGTTTGTGATCATCAGTGCCATGAAGGTGAGCCATCACCTTCATTTGTTCAGAGATTGCTGTTAGTGCTGGTAATGAACGCAGGTATTTTGCCATAGTGACAAGCTGCTGAGTTATGCCATGGAAAACAGGGTCTTGGCATCTTTGTTATACATCTGCTTGAGGGGCACACACCATTAAACTTACTAACTGTTTGGTGTGTGGTGAATTTTCCAAATCTGAATGCTTCAGTGATGTCTGGCATTATGGTTGGCAGGTCCGTCATAGCGGACAGGTAGTGGGGAATGCAGGAAACATATTTATGATGACCAGCAGCCACAAGATATGGAAGCAGTTTCTCAACTTCAGGCAGGTGCTGCTCCCAGTGTACAGCTTGTTCAGCATAGATATAGCAATTCACAATCTGAATCATGTCCATGTACATAAGCCAGAGCCTTGTTGTTGGGGATTTGCAGTTTGCCTCATGGAAATCATTCATTAACATGTCTACTGTTTCCAGTAGTTGTTTGGATGTATGAATCATTTGCATTTTATGCATCCTTGGCATCCATGGCATCTCTCAGTCTTTGAACACTTTCTGAGAGCAATGCCATGCACGCCATGTCTTTGTCATATTCACCAATGAGGCAACTTTCAAATGCATTCCAGTGTAGCTCATACATGGCAGCATGACCTATTCTATGAGCTCTCATCATAGCATAATAGTCTTTGCCTGACATGATTTTGTTGGCAGTTCCATGGAGGCAAACATCAGCTTCAACAAGGAGATCCTCTATTCTAGTTTCTTTTATTAAATACCCAATTGCCCCAATGAAATTCAGTACAACGTAGAAGCGATCCATAAAAAGGATGACTTTGCCATACTTCTCTGGCTTCTTTTTCTGAAGGCCAGGAGCAATCTCATAGACTGCTTCGTTGCAGGTAATTATGGAGAACTCCTGCCCAATTTTCTACGTGACCTTCATACAATACTGAACTGATATTTCGACCACATCAGGATTTACAGGAGGTTCTGGAAATTAAGGCCCATACCCAATCACAGTCACCTGTACTTCCTGTTGGGTAACTAATTCATAAAAGGAGGACCATGTAACAGGTTGTTCTATGACATCTAAATAAAATGTGGGACCTATATTCACTAAATGCCACAGCCAGTCTACAGGTTGAAGTGTTTCTGTGGTCTGCTGTGGTGCTATTGACATGCCAGCAGGTGAACAACTCTTCTGGCAGTCTTTGAGGGTGAGATTGCTTTTCCATGCTTGAAATTGCTGAAGATATGTGTGAGAAGACTTCCATTTTTTAACTAGGGGCACCCTAACAGCCATTGACTGTTGATCCTTACCTTCATCAGCATATTGATATATTGCATGTGATGCTCCATGCATAGTTCTACCATCCTTTGTACTCTCATGGGAGTCTAGATTGTCAACTGCATACTGTGTGAATCGACCTGACTTCAGATTCATGGGTATGAAAACCCCATCTTGAGCTTGCTGCTTATCAGCAGCTGCTGCCATGGTAGCAATATAATGTTGGATATCTTGGTAGCTAATGCTATTTGCAAATCTATTTAACATGGTTATGGTCTCCTTGCTCTGGCTGGTCTTTAGTTTGTGTAGGGCAGTACCAACATGTTTTGGTGTTGCCACACCAGCAATGGCTACGCATATGTCTTGCTCAAGATTCAGTACCCGCTCGTGTTGTTTTGGGTTTAGCTCAACTTTCCCATCATTGCCTAGTTCTAGAGTAGCATCAGTAAGCATCCAAGCCATGTGATTTTTAGAGAGTAGTATCCACATGTTTTGAAGCTGCTTCATAAGACACATCCAGGTTTGTTTCACACGCATCTTGGTCTTGTAATGCGCACTGTCTAGCTGATGCAATCTTTTGATGTTTTTCTCTGCCAAACTCTTTCAGTTCAGACCTTATTCATTTTGTTGCATTGTAACTGAACATATTTGCATCCATTTGAGTCTGAGTATCATTGGGTTCATCTTCACTTTCTTCTGTATATTCTGATTATTTCATAGTTTGCTTTAACTTGGCGACTTCAGAAAGCAACTGTCCAACATTCAACTGTGCTGAACACAAGAGATTTGATGTACCTTTCTGAGGCATTATAGTTACCCTACAGCCACTGGGATGAGAGTAGTATGTCAATAGGCATCTTTTCAGACTTGCTGACCTGTAGGATGCTGCATCATCTACATCATGATCTTCTAACCACTGGTGATATCTATCATGAAGTTTAACAATATAGAGGACACTTCCACTGTCAAACATTGGCCTACCAATTTGAGAAATTAGCCAACAGAATCCTATGTCATACATGACATCACCTTCCATGACTGTTCTTCTATTTATACAGTTATTAAGACATGACCTATGGTATCAAAAATCATGTGCTATTACATCTAGGCATTCATCCCCAAACCCTTGCAACTTAAGTAATGTGGTACTGTCATTGAGTTCTTTGGCTTTTTGCCACACTGATTTTTGACTATCAATAGTTGTGATCATCAACAGTTTCCTGTTCCCCCTCTTATCCCACTCCTTTTCACAAAAAACATTTACTCTTGTAATTCAATAGGCTATTGATTGAAGATTGTGTGACCATGTGAAAGAGACCTGGTTGCTCACTGTCCTGTTCTGAAACTCTGCAGCATTTTTGTTCAACAGTTTTTTTGTTGGTGTATGCATTGCGACAATTTGCATGCATTACTAGGGTCTTTGCTAGGAATTCATCTTTACATAATACGTCCTTTTCCAGTCAGAAAGCAACATCATCATCATGGTTCTGAATTGCAATCAAGAAGATGGGATAGCCAAGTTCTGTCAGTCTTTGTAAAGAGCCGCATTTTGCATTTTGCTGACAAATGAAGCAGCAGGAATAATTTGTGCTTGGTCACCACCTTTTAGTGCTAATTTGTAATGCTGGCTCCATGGTCAATCAGTCATAAATCTGAAATACAAAAATACACATTATAAATACTTGGCATAAAGCATCAAATTGATTACATTAAGAGCATTCACCGAATAAGCAGATTACTATTATCACAAAACCCCTATACACAATACAAAAATATGCGTTATACATACTTGGCACAAAGCATCAGACTGATTACTTTAATAGCATTCTCTAAATAGGCAGTTACTAATATCATGAAACTCCTATATAATATTTCAAACCATACCAAACTCAAACTAGAAATGCATATACTGTATGGCCAAAACTGGCAAATGCTAGACAGGATAGTGACCGTGTTCATTTGGGGGTATGGGTACATAAAATGGAATATCTCCATAATAAATCATAACATTTGAAACATAGAAACATAGACTTTGATGGCAGATAAGGACCGCTTGGCCCACCTAGTCTGCCCATTTCCCTACCTACAGGATAGGCCACAGATCCTAGTTAACCAACAGCCTATTTCTTCCTACCCCCCACAAGAATTGCCTTATGTCTGTCCCATGCATTCTTGAATTCTCCCACAGTTTTAGACCCCACAACCTCCTCAGGAAGGCTGTTCCATGCATCCACTACCCTCTCTGTGAAAAAATACTTCCTCACATTGCCCCTGAACTGCCCCTCTATCTTTAAATTGTGTCCCCTTGTTCTTGCACGTCTCTTTTTCTGAAAGATGCTACCCTCTTGGACTTTTTTGATTCCACTGAGGTACTTAAAAGTTTCGATCATGTCCCCCCTCTCCCTTTTTTCCTTGAGGGTATACATATTAAGCTCCTTTAGTCTCTCTTCATATGGCTTCTCTTGCAGACCATACACCATTTTATTTGCCCTCCTCTGGACTGCCTCTATCCTGTCTATGTCCTTGCGGAGATGGAGTCTCCAGAACTGGATACAGTACTCCAGATGGGGTCTCACCAGCTGTCTGTACAGAGGGATAACAACTTCCTGTTTTCTGCTGGTGATGCCTCTCCCTATGCATCCCAGTATACCCCCAGCCCTCCCTACTGCCTTCTCACATTGCTTGCTAACCTTAAGGTCATCTGATATGATTACCCCGGTCCCTTTCCTTTTTGTTGTTGTTACTACCTCCCCATGTGTAATCTTCCCTGGGTTCTTGTTTCCCAGGTGCATTATTTTTCACTTCTTTGCATTGAATCCTACCTGCCATACTTCTGACCATTCCTCCAACCTTGCCAAGTCCCTGCTCATCCTTTCCACACCTCCTTGTGTATCAACCCTGTTGCAGATCTTTGTGTCATCTGCAAAGAGGCATACTTCCCTTCCAGTCCCTCTGCAATGTCATTTATAAAGGCATTAAAAAGGACTGGACCCAGTACTGAACCCTGCGGTACCCCTCTAGTCACCTCTCTTTCTTCAGAGTGGACTCCATTTACAATTACCTTCTGTGTCCTGTTGTCCAGCCAATGTTTTACCCAGGCTACCACCCTGGGACCCACTCCCAGGCTGGTTAATTTGACTATTAATCTTTTGTGTGGGACTGAGTCAGGTTTCTTTTAAATGAAAGCAGAAACATTGTAGAAGATAGAAATATGGTATAATGTAATATACATGCAATGATTACTTTGTCAGAGGAAATGCCATGAAGTCTATTCAAACATTTAGCAGAAAAATCAGCCATTTTGAAAATATTTTCCTACAATAATTGCATATACTGGTCTGTACAGTAATGACATGATGACAATGATAATTGCTTTATGTGAATAGCCTCAATGTGCATAACTGGTACACATTTTAGACTGATCTGAGCTATATTGAAGGTTCTAGATCATATTTGGTAAAATGTACACTTTTCCAGATTGTTCTCATATTTTTCATTCATGTCATACTTATATCAGTGTATTTCACAGCTTGAACAAGAGTTATGACAGAGCAGACCTCTTGATTATGGTACTGGGAGTCTCTTCTTTCCAAAAATGGTGGCCTGCAAAGTATAACAAGAGATGTCAAGTCCAATCCCAGTTTTTGATGGCTTTTGTGGCTCTGGATCCCTTACTAAAAGGATTATTTTTGCTTTCAGGTCTCTCATTAAGTGGCCGGGGGGTTCAGTAGTACAGGCCAAAGAGACTGTAATCACTCTCCAGATCCATCTGGCATGCCTTTGGTAATTAACTTAATCAGCCAGTTTTTATCTCGGCTGAAATACTTGAAAGAGCTCTAGATGATACTAACAAGCATTTGTCGATGCCAAATCTTGTCTCACTAGCATTGGCATTAGTAGTACAGTGGTAGTGCAGGAGTTAGAGATGCATAATAGGAATGACAGTGAAGTATGGAACTGACGCCAACCCCACCCTCACCCTGCAGAGACTGACAGGCGTTGGGGTGTGCCTTTGGGGTGTCAGCTATAATGCTCATGCCATTTTATCTCATCCTACCCTGTAGACACTGACAAATGTCGTGGTGTGCTTTGGGGTCTTTGGGCCTTGTACTTACCCCAATCCATTAGGAATTACACTGAGATGAGCGCAGTATAGGAGAATGGGCCTCACCCTTCCCTGTAGACACTGACAAGTGTCGTGGTGTGATTTGGGGTCTTTCGGCCTTATAGTTAACCCATTCCATAAGGAAATACGTTGAGACGGGTGCAGTATAGGAGAATGGGGTGAACTTAAGGGCCGAACAGTCCAAGGCACACCTCGATGCTTTTCACTGGCTGCAGGGTGGGGTGTTACAGGTGGAAACCCTAACATTATAGGAGTTTGTTGGTATTTTCACCCCAAATTTTCAACATAGGCTTTTTGTGACCCCACCTCATGAAGAGCGGCATAATCAGTTTGTTAGCTGAAAGGTGGTTTTGTACAGCTGCTATGCCATTTGGCGACACAGGGATGATAACACATTTTGGGAATGATGTGGAAAATGACAACTGTATTGTTCATGAGGAGGCATAAAAAAATGGCAGCGTTGAAAATCTGGAGTGAAAATATGAAAAAGTGATGAAGTCATGAATATGCATAGAAACTGCGCAACAGACATCCGTAACCCAATTATTTTGGGGATTTTTTTAGCCACATTTTCAACAAAGGCATTTTGGGACCTCCCCTCATGAATAGTGTTGCTGTGATTTTGTTAATCTGTCCCAGAAGTTGATTTCCCACAGCAACCACGCCATTGTGTGCCACAGGTGCAGAAACACATTTTGGGCAGGCTGTGAAAAATGACAGCTGTACTGTTCATAAGGAGGTATGAAAAATGCCAGTGTTGAAAATCTGGCATGAAAATATTGCAAATTTGTGAAGTTACAAGGGTGCGTGGAAACTGCACAACGCATGCTTGTAACACAGTCATTTTATGAACTTTATCTTCTATCTGGTATGCCTACCCTCTCTCTAACATTTCCCACTACAAAATGCACAGTTTTTAGAAACATAGAAACATAGAATTTGACGGCAGATAAGGACCGCTTGGCCCACCTAGTCTGCCCATTTTCCTACCTAACAGATAAGCTGCAGATCCTAGTTAATCAACAGCTTATTTCCTCTTACCCACCCCTAGGACTGCCTTATGCCTGTCCCATGCATTCTTGAAGTCCCCCACTGTTCTTGACTCCACGACCTCCTCAGGGAGGCTGTTCCATGCATCCACAACCCTCTCAGTGAAAAAATACTTTTGGGCTTGGATCCAGCACAAGTTCATTATCCACGACTCCTTGTAGTTCTATGTTCAATGTATATTACCTGTAAATGTGCATTTTTACTATAATAGCAGCTATTTTTACTGTTTGTACTAATGTAACTTGTCTTTCTGTATTGTCACTGTAGGACCACAGGTCCACCTTGTAAATGAGCTTGCTCCATGGTGCCCGCCTGGATAAGTAAAGCTTTTGATTGATTGATTGATTGATTTCATCACCAAATTTTCAACATAGGCATTTTAGAACCTCTGCTCATGAACAGTGTCACTGTCATTTTCTCAAACTGTCCTGAAAACTGATTTCGCACAGCGACCACGCTAATCTGGGCCAGACATGCGAAAACACATTTCGGCCAGGATATATAAAATGACAGCTGTACTGTTCAGACTGTGGAGACAGCGCAATGCACGCTCATAAAATAGCCATTTTTTGGATTTGTTTCACCAAATTTGAAACATAGGATTTTTGAGAGCCCCCCTCATGAACAGTGGCACTGTCGTTTTGTTACTCGGTCCTGAAAGGTGATTCCACGCAGTGACTGTGAAATCACCTTTCGGGACTGAATATAACCATGACAGTGACTGAATTCATGAGGCAGCATCCCAAAAACCCCATGTTGAAAATTTGGTGTAAATATTCCAAAAAATGCCCGAGTTTTGCACCAAAGTTGGAAAAACCCTATTTATGCTATTATACAGTTTACTGGCATTTCTTCAGTTCACGGTTGGTTTTGAAGAGTGCAGACGTGTTCCCGGTCCACCGAAGATCATCACATCGGACTCCAGAAGTAAGTATGGGGTGAGGGGGGGTGTGGGGAGGCAGGGTGCACAGAAGGTGGGCACAGGTTGGGGCAGGGAGCTGGACAGACCGCGAGGGACCATTTTCTTCTTTTACAGGTTAAAAAAAAAAAACATTGCAGGACTTTTTTTTTTTTACAGGGCATTTGGCATGCTGGGGTGGGCTCCCAGCATGCCACCTGAGTGTTTGGAGGGGCTAATCAATGGGGGATTGGGCATCTCCATCGGCACATACTGAAGGGGGGGCAAGAGCTGAGGGGGACTGGGCACCCCCCTTGGCACATAACAAATGTGGGGTGCATTGTGCCGACAGGGAGTCAGCTCCCCCGTCAGCACATAAACTGGGTCAGGACATGCCGAGAGGGGAACTGGGCACCCCCAAAGTTGGCATTGTGGCAGGCAGTGTGGTGCCATGTTTAGGCTAATGTTTCACCAGGGAAGGCACGTCGGGAGATGACGCTGCATATGATGAACTTTGCTCTCTTTGCAGCAGATTTTTCCTTAGATGTGCTCGCACATTATGTATTCCTGGTGTGGCACCTGCATGCTGGCTTGTTGGAGAATGAGGGATGCACCTACTGATGCGTGCCCTGCATTCGTTCAACAGTGACCGTGCCTCTAAATCTGCTACTAAAGCAATATGTTGACTGGTGCACAAGTGCGAGCCAACATAAAAATTAAATGCAGACACATGAAAAAAAATGATACAAGAGTTGTTTACCAGACCTCCTTTTAGTTTCAGCCCACACTGCCACACCCACAATTGTTTAATTGTTACCCTCCCTCTTTTCAGGCAGCCCACTTCCCCGACCCACAATTTTAGTTTTTCTTTCCCTTCTCTTTTGCCTTTATTTTTTATTATATTATTTTCTTTTTCTGTTGTAAAATATAATTTCTCATCTTTCTTTTCTTGATTTTTTCCTTTCTTATTCTCAGTTTGTTCTTCTTCAACATACATCCCCCAACCCATGATTTTTTGTCACCCACCACCCTCCTTTCAGCCCACTTCCCCAACCCTCAATTTCAGTTTCTTTCACTTCTCTTTTGCTTTTTTATTATATTCTTTTCTTTTTCTGTTGTAAAATGTAATGTGTCTTTCTTTTTCCTGATTTCTTTTCTTATTCTTAGTTTGTCCTCCTTCAGTGCCCCCATGATCTTTTATCACCCTCCCTCCTTTTAGACCGCTTCCCTAACCCCCAGTTTCAGTTTTTCCCTTCTCTCTTTTGCTTTTTTATATTTTCTTTTTCTTTAGTAATGTAACTTGTCTTTTTTTCTTGATTTCTTCTTTTCTTATTCTTAGTTTGCCCTCCTTTGCACACATCCTCACCTCCATGATGTTTTGTCATCCTCCCTCCTTTCAGCCCACCTCTCCAATCCCCAATTTCAGTTTCTTTCCCATAGTTCCATTTTGATTTTTTTATTATATTCTTATATTTTTCTGTCTTTTTTTATTTTTCCTTCCTTTTCTCTTTGTTTGTCATCCTTTTGTTTTAATCAGCACACAACTCCATCCCCATGTCATCCATCATCCTTAAAGTTCCGTTGCTTCAGCCCCCAACACCACTTTTACTTTCTCTCTGAGACTTGTCCGGTGTCTGCTTTTTTTTGCTTTAAACTTTTTTTTGTTTTCATCATCCATCCGACGCCACTGTGACAGACCTTCCCTCCCACCCAAACAGGTAGTCCACTGCACACTGCTCTAGTCCCTCCTGATACACAGTCCCTCTTGAAGCAACTGATCCTCCTTCTCTGTTGAGTGCTTACTCTGGAATGGCACAGAACTGCAGGGCAGTCCCCTTTCATATGCTGGTTTGTGCATGTAAAACTTGGGTATCTGGGACTGCAGCTGTAGGAGCCCTTTCACCTCTACTCTCAGCCTCCAAAAACCAGTCAGCAAACAGGCTGGGAGGCTGTGATAGAGAACAAATTTGAAAAAACGGAAATCCGAGCCAAATAGGCATTGCTCAGCTTAGGAATTGCTGAAACCGAGCTGTTTGACTGGCCTTCACTGTACATAGTTCAGAGATTATGAAAAACAGCTGCGATTGTTCAGGTTAAACAGCAACTCTGCACTTCAGCATGTGCTTTCATAAATAAAATGTTTCAGCGGTCACAATTTACCAGAAAATTCATTTTTTCGTTTTCAGTGTTCTTTTCCAAGAATTACAGAACATCTTGGTAGTACATCAAAAAAGTCTGTATAGAAAACAGTTGAAAACATTTGCCTATCCCCTATTAAGCTCATAGTGCCTTTGTTTATGACATCATAGTGCTCACCATGACAACAGACTCTGATGTCACCAGCAGCAATTATGTGGTTAGCAGGGGAGAACCAGATACAGTTTGAAAGACTTAGTGAAATAATGGCTGCATTATCTACAATATTTAGTAGACTAACATCAGGGAAAAGTAAAGAAAATAACAAATGACTGGAAAACAATAAAGTTACAACCTAATTGTTGTAAGTCTAGTGTTTTTAAACTTTTTATTATAACAGAGAGTTGCTCTTTAAATAAGTATTGTTTAAGCTTGGTTTTCAAGGCGCCACATGTTTTGCCTGCATTAATTTTAGGGGTAAGGGTTCCACAGCTTGGGTGAGCACATGGAAAAGAGTGGTGCTCCATACTAGTTCTGAAGATAGGGGTGTAGAGCAAGTTGTTAGCAGAAGACTTTGTGAACTCTGACTGGTAAGCAAAATAGTTAGAGAGGGGAGAACCAGTAGCCCAGACTTTGTAGAAGGTGGTCCATAGAAAGTATACTAGCACCGGCGCAGTGGTGTGGAGGGCTATGGTGCTGGCACCTCACCTGCTGCCATGCCAGTGACCTGGGTTTGGGAGTGAACAGGGGTCACTCAGGGGTCAGTTGGGGGGGAGGATTGAGTGTTCCAAAGGATGCTTTCCTCCTCTAGGGAGGGAGAATGTTGGACTCCACTGTGACACTACCACCAGGGTGACCACAGGTGGTAGTGCAAGCTGAGCCACAAGGGAAGGGGGCACCTCCTGACTGGGATGCATGCACTTACTCAGTCCCCACCTACAAGGTACCTGTAATGAGGGGAATAAATTGTGGAAAATGCTGAGGCTACGTGGAAAGATAATGCACTCCCCCGCAGGCTCTAATCTGTCCGCTGTGCTGCCTGCTGCCAAATCCATTACCTATCCTCCTCCTCCCAGGACTGGGAAACCTGGCAGGCCTTGCCATGGTGGAGGCATCTGTAGGACTCTGCAAGGCAGCTGGGCAGTAAGCCCAAGAGATGATGGGTGATAGAGCTGGGGGGGAGTTGAAAGGCAGATAAAGGATGGCCGAAGAGGAAGGAGGAAAAAGTATTCTAGTTTTGCCCCAGATGGCAGCCAGTTCAGGACCAAGTACAGTTTGCAGTAGTATGTCCTTTTATGGCCATTTGGTGCAAAGCAACCTCTCTTGTTGTACAAAGCCACCTGCCTGGATGATGCCTTGCCAGAAAGAGTAGCCATAGAGCAGCTCCATAACTGAGTACAGGGACCAAGTTGTTCAAAGCTGTAACTAAGTGGCCAATGAAGCATAAAAGAAAACCACACTCAGAAGCAAGTTCATTAAAGATGCCAGTCTTGAGGTCAACTTTGCAATCAATTTATTGCAACTTCAGGCTTCAAAATGCGCCATAAATCCCAGCAATTTGACTAGTTTACGAGTCTTCTTCACTAAGTGGGCCTCATGTCAAATAAGTTTTAAAAAGAACACAGGCCTGCACCCGGGGACCGTGCTTGGCAACCACAAGTAGAAAATAAATAAGAAAAGCCAGCACAAGTCTTCCAGCAAATATCCTTCTTTTCAATCTGCACCAACAAGAATCGATGTCACACAAAGGAAGCGAGAAAAGTTTTTCTCAGGGTGCTAAATGTGCTTCATTTTATTCAGATAAATTCAGATGAATGCACCCTGCTTCCATTAAAAAGCTGTTTGCGTCACAGCAACACACTCCCAACGTGTTTCACGCCCCCTGGCACTTAATCATAGGAATCCTATGAAGCACCCCACTAGTAACCCCTCTTTCTTCAGAGTGGACTCCATTTACAATTACCTTCTGTGTCCTGTTCTCCAGCCAATGTTTTACCCAGGCTACCACCCTGGGACCCACTCCCAGGCTGGTTAATTTGACTATTAATCTTTTGTGTGGGACTGTGTCAAATGCCTGGCTAAAGTCTAGGTAGACCATGTCCACAGACCCTCCCTGGTCTACTGCTTTGGTCACCCAGTCAAAGAAATCTATTAGATTCGTTTGACATGACCTTCCCGCTGTGAACCCATGCTGCCTTGGGTCCTGTGCCCCACTGGCCTCTAGGTACTCAACTATTCTTTCCTTCAGAAGTGACTCCATCACTTTACCTACCACAGAGCTCAGACTGACAGGTCTGTAGTTTTACGCCTCTGTCTTGGTCCCACTTTTGTGAAGGGGAATCACATCCACCTTCCTCCAGTCCTCGGGTACCACACCATCCTCCCATGATTTATTAAAAAGAGTAGCCAGTGGTTTCACTAGTTCCTCCCTTAATTCTTTTAGAATTCTGGGGTGAATTCCATCAGGCCCCATTGCTTTGTCCACCTTCAGTTTTAGGAGCTCTTGCAGAACCCTTTCTTCTGTGAAAGGACTGGGATCAACCCCCTATCAAGAGTGCTTCTGTTAATTGGATTAGGCACTTCTCTCCTCTCTTTGTGAATACTGAGCAGAAATATTCGTTCAGTATCCCTGCTTTTCACTGTCCCCTCTGCCCACCCAACGTTCATTCTATTCAGCCTCACTATCCCTCCCTTTGTCTTTCTACGCTCGCTGATGTACCTATAAAAGGTTTTATCCCCCTTGTTAACCGAGTTGGCTATCTTTTCCTCAGTTTGGGCCTTTGCTATTTTGACTTCCCTTCCTGCTTCCTTCTGCCTTAGCTGGTACAGCTCTCTGTCCTGCTCCTTCTGTGTTATATATATAGAAAATAAGGGACTTCCCATAAGTAAAACCTCAGGAAGGGGATTTCCCATAGAGGGACTTCCCATAGGTAAAACCTCATTGTGTAATAGAGGAGGAGTTTCCCTATTTAGGGACCATTCTGGAACTAGTTGGATGTTATGGGAGGGACTTTCCCATAAGTGGGAGGGCTGTATAAGCTCTTCTCAAACACCAAGAGTCAGATTAGCTAACCAGCCAGTCACACTTACCTGAGGTTAAGGTAAGAGGAAGGACCTGTTCCTGAAACAGGGAATTTGTCTCAAGCAGCAGAAAAGCTGAGGTCTGAATTTTGAGATATCTAAACTAAGGTGGAATAGCATTATGCTATTGTTTATTTTCTAGTTCTGATTGAACTGTTTATTGATATTTATTTATTTTAGTATTTTTGTACTTTTTCATAAAATAAAACACACTGCGGGTGTGTTGTTCCCTATTATTGTGTCCTGCATTATCTTTGCATACTCACGTACCTGTGACAACTGTATTTAAAATAACTAGCTCGAGCTTGGTTACTTCCAGAGTTGATACTGGGAAACCATTTTTTAATTAATAGCCTTTAACCACTGACTAAATCCTTAATGCTTAGTCCCTAGAATTATCTGTGCCCCCCATAGTGGCTGTCTCCTAGCACTTTGCCTCCAGGTCCCCACCAGACTGCACCAGACCTTAGCCCCCAGTTAGTCATGTTTTCTGTCCACATGACTGATTACTGTTTTTCTCTGGTAATATGACCATCCTACACTGCACTATAGGATGTTATTACCCTACTTGCTACATTGGTATTTACTCTGTATGCTACCAATGTAATGCTACTGTGTGTGGTCCCTTGGAATTTTTTGCATTTGCACCCTTGACTCCCTTTCCTTCGGTGTATCACTGCTTAGTTCAGATCAGCACATGTTGTTTAAGGTCACGATTATGACTGGCTGTCCTGCTGACCTCACTTGCACACAACAGTGATAGGGAAGTATCTGTAGTGTTTAACCAGGAGTTTCCTGGTGGTTAGGTCTAGAACGCATTGTCACTCAACATGTCAGTGTACTCATCTCTTCTGCCTTACTGCTTAAGGAAAGTCACTAAAGTTGGAGAATCTTGTAGAGGATTTATCTCATTTTCTAAATTTTTTTCTATTGCCTGAAAATGACTGAGAACAAAAGATGTAGTATGTAGTGAAAAGGGACTTGCATCAATATGGCTATAGAGTTGTGAATTAACTGATGTTAGGAGGGCCTCTTCTGACTGACTCTGGTATTACATTATAACAAGAAAAACTGTTATATAAGCCAGGGAATACTGTGCCAGAGGGTTCTCCAGAACAAAACCCAGCAGGTTTTGATTAGTTCAGTTATGTGTGAAATGAGGAGATCTTAGGAAATAGAACATAATAGAATGAAGGTTTCATTCTAAATGATTAGTTTCTCACCGATGTATTAGCAGTTCCTAGCACTATAATGTTTCACATGCAAAGTCTCAAGTATCATCACACGAAGTCAGCCTCAGGGAGAGATCATTCTTATTCCTGTCAGTAATAACGTTTGGGATTTTCCACATTTTTATTTGAGTTGTACAATGTAAATTTAACAATTAAACTGCTTTTGATGTCTGCATTTCTGGTATCCACTTTGTTAGTTGAATCACAAAGATGGGTGCATATATCTTCAAATCAGGAACTAATCATAAGTATGTTAAAATTCAGTACCTCCACCAACTGTTTATAACTCATTGTCAGTAGTTTTGTTTATAATTACAGTATATTAATAGGAAAATAAAAGTCTGTGGATTTGAGGCTAGGATAAGATAGAATATTTATTTTCTAAAGCATGCTTCTTACACCCAGAAAGCTGTACATTCCATAAACATAAACCCACAAATAGATAAGCTGAATAAGAAAAGAAATAAACATCCCCTAATCAACATTATGGTGGCAGCAACAACTATATCGTCAGAAAAGATTTTAAAAGTATATCATCAAATGGGGCACCAAGGTAGGCAGCAGAGAAGGACCACACCCAAATTTCACCAGGAAGTGACCCAAACTCTGGATGGTGCAACCCCCCTACAAATGGGGGTTCCCAAAAAGTCTTTCTTGAGCTGGCCTAAATGCTCACTGCAAGGCTGGTGTCCTGCGTTTTAGCAGTTCAATTGTATTGCCAGTGAGTGCCTGTAAAGCCTCCACGTACTGTCTCTTTAAGAGCTGCCTAGATTGCAGTCATAATTAATCTGGGAAGGGGTTGAGTGTTTCTATGATCGAGTCCCACCCGGGCTATCAGTTAATCGCTCCGTTCTGCCATCACTGTTAGTGCAGAGGGAGCTCTGTTAGAAGCTGTACTTATTTGCTGATTATCCATTAGAATAGTAATGATATTGTAGTTTGTCTAACCTGCCTTCTTTGCAGCATGGACCTTATGTATTTCACCACCATTTTGGTGTTGGACTGCCAGTCAGCACCAATCAGTACCTTTGGGGACTATATAATGGAGCCTGTCCCCAGGGATCTTGTGGGAGCAAAATTCTGTAGGAATTGTAGTTTTTGCATTTTGGCACCAAAACAGACCTGGAGGGGAAGCCCTTGAACTGACTGACAGATAGATCAGCCAACCGTACATTTTAGATCCTGGGGAAAGTCCCAGGCTGCTTGCAGCTAGAGTCAGTCTGAATTGGGAAGTGAAAGTGGTAACAGCTTGAGTGATTCAAGCAGCAGCCCCTGTGTAATTCACGCAGGAGAACTGTGAAAGAGCTGAGTTTTGGCCTGCCTGTCTGCCTGCTGTCCCTGAGAGGGAAAATAGAGCTTATTTGGACTGAATCCGAATTGTGAGAGTAAGATAAACCACGGAACTGTGACCAGGCTTTAACTGGAAGAAGACCGAAGATTTGCTGAATACGATCGGCCTGTCAGGATTTCCAGCCACCTTTGAACTCCCGGCTTGTGCAAAGACCTTGTAATTGTGACTGGATAGCAATCTGCCTGGTACAGTAGAATTTCTTACATGTAAATGTGCTGTGTGCTGATAGTGGGTCATAATTTGGTTCCCCACTGTGTTTTGAACTGTGTTCTGCTCACTGGAGGCTGCATCCAGCTCCAATGGACTGAATCTGTATTCATCCCTTCAGCCTGGGCCTTGACACACTGGCCCTGCCAGAATACCCGCTGCACAGAGAAAGCCATCGATGAGAGACCTGCCTGGGGATGAGCCCTCTGTTCAACACTTTGAACAGGAATGATGCCTCTGTGATTCATGTGGGCCCTGCTTCTCCTGGCACTCCAGCTCAACAACCTGCAATCTCGATTTCATCCTGCCTGTGTCCTGCATTGGGTATCGTGAGTAGACATCAGGGTAGCTCCCTGCAACAACAGCTAAATCTAAAGTGTTGTCATCTGATTGCTTTGTTGTCTTTTCTGTCATGAACTGAGCCCTCCGGCTCCGGATTACAAATAGTGTGTGTTGTGCATGTTGCTTTCTTCCATCACTGGGCCCCAACCAGCTGCAATGCCGGCCTACCCCGGGCAATGATCCTGGCTAGCCCACCTTCCTCCTACCTGGGTGCCCAGTGTGTGTGACTGTGTAGGGACTCTGAAGTGCATGCATGACTGTTTGATTGATATAGCCTTTAAGCAATTCAACCTGATTACACCCCTCCCTGGTTCAAGTCCCCTGAATAAATCAGATCTAACTCTTTTTGCATTTAGCCTGACTGTGGTTCCAGTTTGTGCCAAAAGTACTGTACTGTTGCTATTTGTTGTGCATAACCTTGTTTTACAGGGGGTCTCCAGGGTCGAGCTAGAGGAACCAGCCCTGGTGGTAAGTGCAAACAGTGTGGGTAATTGCATGGTGAATAAGGGTCATTGTGAAAGTGATTAGTGTACATTGCTCAGGCCACTAGAAGGGAAAGAGGTGGGTTACAGTGTCCCGGAGGGCTGTGCCCAGGTTAGCTTGACCACTAACAACCCTGGAGGCACCCGTTTCAGTACTCAGGCCCCTTAACCTGCAACTAGCCATGCAGGCAGGGGTAGTAGCCCTTGGGATAGTGCCACCTAGGGGTTACAATAGCATGGCCACACAATGAGAAGGAATGCCATAGGACAAGGGCCATTACTGAGAAGCCCTGTCCCCTACTGATTTTGAGCTCAAGCTGGGGATTATAAGCAGTCCCTGGTTCCTGGATCGAATGGTTCTACTTGAATGATGGGGGGGGGGTCAAAAGCTCATGAAAGAAGGGTGAACTCAGTTTCTTTGTGATAATAAAGTTCATAATAATAACCTTGTAGTCGATCCTCTGTCTAACAGGAGCCAGTGCAGATCGTGTAGTTCTGGGGTGATATGATCTGATCTCCTTATGAAACTCAGAAGGCAAGCTGCAGCTTTCAGCACAATCTGTAGTAGTCAGATCTACACACAGAGTAGGCTCTTACAAACTGCAATGCAGTAATCGAGGCATGAAGAGATGAATGCTTGCATCACTGTTTTCAGGTCATCATGCTCTTCAAAGTGACACAGCCTGGTGATATTCCTGAAATGGTAAACCTGGTACTTGGCTACAGTCTGTCCTGAAACTTCAGAATAAGCCTCACATGAAGAACAACTCCCAAACTGTGAACCAGTGACCACCCTTTCAGCTGCAAGCTGAACTCCATCAATGATGGGTAGTCTGAGGTTGCTTACAAAAGCAAAGACCTGACAATCTGAACCCACCAAGAGCAATTCCATCTCACTCAGATAGCCAACCACTTGGAGGTCATCCAGTCCTTTATTTTAGCCAACCACTAGACTAAAAGAAGCACAGAGTGCTCACCCCTAAACTGCTCTGGTGCAAAGATGAGGTACAGTTGGGTATCAGCATAGCAGTGATATCTGGTGCCGTACTTCTTGATGATCCCTCCAATTTACAACATGTACATGGCAAGCAGAACAAGCATTTGTCAATGCCGAACGTTCGCTTGCAGGTATTTGCAGTGGTGTGTGGCACTTGGACATGGCTTAATGTCTTTAGCGGGTACAGTTTACAGAGGTGCAGCCCCTTCCCTTTTTGCACAGTCAGACTTTTAATTTCACACCCACCCCATCATATGATGCACAACAAGAAGTACAGTTACTGTTCAAAAGCATATTTCAAGGGTACCTACTGACGGCACACTGATCAGCAGTCAAAAGGGTTTGTGCCCAAGCATTTCAGCCAGTACAGCAATTAATACCTGTCCATTTGCTTTTACCTGTTGGGCATGGTGACTCGGACCACCCTCTGGATTAATGGCAAGGGATGTGGGACTCTGTGTTGGTCTACTGACCATGAGATATGACAGTTACAGTAGTATTTCAGGTAGAAATACACTCCAGTGGCTATGGTGACCCCGGTGCTGCCCATCACCAATACCTGTTTCCCACCGCCTAAGGACTGCAGCTTGTACATCTGTAGCTCACCTTCCCTGATCGACCAGTTCACAGTAGCCAGGAACTTGGCCACCCTCTCCTGCATGAGCTTCAGCAGCAGCTCTCTCCCTGCCTCCGTCTGGGTCTTGTCATTGGCCCAAGCCTTCAGATGCACCAGTGTCTCAAACTCAGCTGCTGCAGAAACAACTGGACCCCATAAAACCATGGCACAACACAGTGTCATCAGGAGGAGGTCCTGCAGAGTGGCACACATGGTGCCCGCAAATCTTGGTTACTCTTCCGTGTGGTCAGTACTGACATAGCCCAGCACCAGGATGCTTCTTCAGGAAACTTCATATGTCAATTTAAATAGGAACTGCCGCGGGGTCTGGGAGGTATAACTGGCATTCTTTTTAGCCAGTAGGAAAGCATGTAGGTGGGGAGTGGGCGGAGGCAGGTGTTCAGGCACTAAACTCAACCGTAGTATTACTGGGGAGACATGCGTGTGTGAGATGTGTCAGTGTCACTCTTGAAATTCATGTGAAACCAACAAATAAACATAAGGCAGAGCAGAGGCAGGTTGAAGATGTTCCTCTGTAAGTTAATTGGGGCTTCTGCCAGAGTTAGTTCAATGGGTGAGCCAGAGAATAAGGGAGCGGGGAGGACAGCAGCAGTGGGAGGAAGCGGGAGGGATTGTGATGTCAATGTGCTAAATACACACACGTTACCACCACTGACTGCAGTGGTGGTTTTCTTTGAACTGTAGAGCACTGCAGCTAAACTGCTGTCATACACAGCTTGCACATCCATTGGTGCGGTACGGTCAAGTCTGCTACATGGAGCACTGCATTGGACAGGAAGGCCACACAGCTTCAAAAAGTCATACTGTCCCACAGTGTTACTTGTGCATGCACATAAGCGAATGTAAAAAGGACATTGGAGCACATGTGCAAGACTGACAGGGGGCAGCGATTTCCGGTGATGCTGCAATTCATATGGCAGGCTAAGATTTGAGCTCCATCGGGTCCACCGATATAATACCTCCTTACACTAATTTAAATTCATTAGCTCCACAATTTCATTAAGAAAGAGGTTTGGATTGAATGGGGGAGTCACCAGAGGCTAACTAAATATAAATTGGTAACAGAAAAAGAAACATACCTCATCTGCAGCACAGCATGCATCCTCTCTGAATAGTATGGCAATGGGCAGTTTGGAATAGGGCAGCAACCTACAAATGCAGTTGTTATAACTGAGCTTCTGGACTTTCAACAGGAAACTCAATCATTATACGTAAAATTAAAATCTTTGGTTGCTAATATTGAAGGGAAAAGTCTGAGAAGTGGAACAGCATGCAACTAGCATGGATGGCACAGTCAATCGACTTGAGAGATTGTTTACTTGGCTTCTCCAAGAGACCCAAACCCTTATGGAAAAATGCAATGCCCTAGAAAATAGGTCGCACTGGAACAGCATCCGAATCTTTGAAGTACCAGAGGGAGCTGAAGCCAAGAGGTATGTTGTGGACTTTTTTCAAGAATTCTTGATCCTTTTGCCCTCTTGCTGCTTCCGATTGAGAGAGCACACAGATCCTTAATGGCAGCACTGGCGTTGAGCACACACGAGGCAAGCGGCCTCTTGGGGCGCCAGCAAGTGTCCAGGACTGGTGGGTGCATGGCATGATATGAATGCTGTTGAAGATATTTTAATTTGGTATTTGAATCCCAGCATTTGGAGCCCTTGCCAGTCCCACCACAGTCCACAGTAACATTTAAGGGCTTGCAGGAGGCCAGGTGCTGGCTGTAGACACTATTGGCTGTTATGTAAAGTTGGCCAGCCAATAGAACTGCTAGAAAGTGTCACACCTGTCCTCCATGGTCCTTTACCTTTTCCAGTCAGCTATGTGAGAGGGTAGCGTGAGCTTACAGCTGGAATGTTTGAGCAGGAGAGGCAGCTTTCTCGAGAGTCTGTACTGTATAATCGTCGGGGAAATCACACTGCTTTTGTTTCTTTTTCTTTAACCCTGACAATGAACAAAAAAGTTGAAAACTGCTTACTAAGGTAATTTTGAATACCAGCACAGCAGTTTGATTTTATGCTGTCAGTTTTCAGGAAAAAAAAGTATTCTTTAGGTTGTGTTTCCATTACCGTAGGCTATCAGCTATGGCACCGGCACCTTCATTAGCATAATGAATCTTTCTCTCCTATCGTGTCTTGTTCCTGTCACTCGGTTGCTCTCTGTCCACCAACTGAGAGCCTACTGGCACCTTCATTAGCATAATGAATCTTTCTCTCCTATCATGTCTTGTTCCTGTCACTCTGTTTCTCTCCGTCAAGCAACTGAGATCCTAGTGGCACCTTCATTAGCATAATGAATCTTTCTCTCCTATCATGTCTTGTTTCTGTCACTCTGTTTCTCTCTGTCCACCAACTGAGACCTTACTGTCAAGCCAAAGAAAAATTTAACTGTCATTTCTCTGAGTTAGTCATTCCACAGTGTAGTGGTATGGAGCAATGAGAGGGGAAAGACAGTTTGAGGTGACACGCTGTTGTGGCTCGCTGAGACATTTCTCAATGACATGCTGCTAATACTGTGCTTCTCTCTGTTTACACAAACTCAAAACCTAATATAAAGCCAAAAAAATTACATTTTTTTGAGTGGCTCATCAGAGAGAGGAGCGGGGACAGATGTTCGAGCTGACGTGCTGTTGTGGCTCTGCTGACATGCCAGTCTGACTGACATGTCGTTCTCGATGTCTTTACTGTCAGGCTGTTCATCCTGTGCTTCTCTCCTTCCACCTGCCTCTACTCCAAACAACCAGTGGAACCTACTCTCAAACTTAAAAACACGCACACACACATACACAAATAGATATGCTCACCATTACTAAAACT
Organism: Neoceratodus forsteri; assembly: GCA_016271365.2. Lineage (NCBI taxonomy): Eukaryota > Metazoa > Chordata > Ceratodontiformes > Ceratodontidae > Neoceratodus > Neoceratodus forsteri. The sequence goes on from CM057455.1 coordinate 505,492,586, forward strand.
GATCCTTCTTGATCTCTAAGGTGTACCGTTTTCAGATAATAAATATAGGAAATCAGTTGACATCTTCTGTGATATGAAAACAAAACGTCATAATAATAATAATAATACAGCCCTTTGATGTTTTTGATGTGTACAGTATTTATGTAGACGTTATTAGTGTTGTTGGCCTTTTACATTATTGTAACATACTTATAACACTAGGGTGGTTGCGTAGTTCTGAATGCAGCTATATTAGTTGTGTGCTGTAGCTTTTTTGATCTCTGTATATATTGTAAGCACAAGGCAATATCAGTCTCTGCCAGAAACTGATGTTGCCTTGTGCTAATAATATAATACAGAGATCGCAAAAACTATAGCTCCCAACTAATACAGCTGCATTTAGAAATATACAATCACCTTAGTGTTATAAATATGTTGCAATAATGTAAAATGCCATGAAGTTTGCTGGTTCCATTTCAGATCGCTGCCAGAGTGGGAGCTGAGCATCGGGGCCAGAGGACGGTCGTTGAATTAATTTTGACTTGACCTCCACTGCACCAAAAGTGCGGCACAGGGTCAAAACCGCCCACGGCAGAATGCCGTGCAGCATAAGCATGTTGCGTGCTTCACTTTTATTTGTACATCTGTAGAGATTCCCTCACACCCCCTGTTATGGGGGGCTGTGTCCCCCACCCCCCACTATGGATTCTAACTCCAGGGGGTCCAACACGGAGAGCGCACGGGTCCGGGATTCAGCATAATGTCATGCACTATTATGCATATGACATTATGACCCGGTACGCCAAAAAAAAGTGCTACATCAACCCATGGATACAAAAGGAGAATCTTCATCTCTGAAGTGCCCCCCCACACACACACACACACACACACACACACACACACATTAGCCAGAGAACACAGTGTGAAAGGATATAGGGAAAATAAATCCAAATTTGTGTTAAAATATGTTGTTCTGGTAGTAGTGGCTACTACTGTCATGTTTAATAAACACATTTGTGAGTAAAATGTTGGTTTCTGTTCTTTTTAATACTTATTCATTCTGTTACCAGTACCAGCACAGCAGTTTCAGTGTCAGTCAGTGACAGCTGACTGAATCATAATGATGTGCATGACTCCAAATGCTGTAGTTTAGTTCCCCCGACTGCTTGAAATTAACCAAAACATACACGCAACCAGAGACCAGCACAGCACTCATTTATTCACCCCTGCTAGACATCGAGTCATCAATTAAGCTGTGAATGTTTTGGTACCATATATTGTAGTGTTCATTGGCATTTATATGTCAGTCAGTATCAAGGGATGTGTACATTGTACAGTTCCAGCTCACATAGTGCTCTGACTGTGGCCAGCTGAGGTGGCGAGAGAAGGGCTGTGCCTGTGCTGGTTACCGTGTGTGGAACCGATTTTTTGCGGGTGTAGGCTTGTGGCATACTAAATGATGAGTTTGTGGGACTCTGGATACAAAGACCATACTGAGAAAAACTAAATATTGAATATGCAGCAAAATATTGTTTTTTTTTTTGTTTTTGTTTTTATGGGGTGGCTTGAGGATGGGGTGTTGAACCACTGGGAGATCTGTAAACATGTGAAGGAGATTGACCACTGTACTGTTAGTGACAATTAATAATATGGACTGTCTGCGGGAAGGGCACCACATGTACACTTATGATTTACAACATGCTTGTGTTGCCTGTAAGACTCCCATCGTATACACTTAATTATACGTGTGCTAGTTACATGTTGATGTTTGTGGGAAAATAAAAATAAATATTTTTCCAGCAGATGTTGGACACAGGCTGAAACTTATCTGGCTACATGTTCAGAATCTACCTGGTGACTAGTGGTCCCTCTTCTAGCCCGATTCCTCTCAGATTTACACATAACAGATCTCTTGGTGGATGGCAGTCACTCACTCTCAGTAGACCATCCCACGTTAGATTAGTTGAGTTATCTAATTGTGTCTGGCTTTTCATCCAATCACCAGTGCCCCCCCCCCCATCCACTGCCAGAGTTCCCACCCCATCCTTACATACTCATTTTTTCTATGACCAGCATGTTCTGTACTAATTTTCCTCTTAACAGAAATGAAAACATTTTTAAACAAGTGGCCCCTACCCCACAACGCTGCTCTCAAATCCCATCTATTTATTTCCGTATGCATACATCTGTTTGACCAGATATCTCCCCCCCACCTCACCTCGATCCAACTCCAACCAACCCTCGAATACTCAGTTCCATAAATGATACACAATGTATATTTCAGAAGATGGTGTAGTTGCCCCCCCAACATACAATAAAAATGCCAGCTCCTAATGTAGCACAATTAAGTATCTTACAGAACCCAACAGTAGTCACTGTCAGTTAACTCCCCCCTCTCCCAACAGCCCCAACCCTCCACCAACCAGGCCTAATTCCGGCTACCATTACTTCTCTTATTTCACCACTTCGGCTGGCATCCAAATTAGTGCTCAATGAAGGGTTGTTGGACCGGTTGGGGAGGTGGGCAGGGTGGTTGGATAATTACTGATGGTAGCTGTGGTTGTGGACGAAATGTACTGCATTGGCAACAATTATTTTCAGTAGTTTCCAATATTGGAGAAACCGGGGTGGAGGTACAGACTGTCAGGTGAAATATACAGTTTTTTGAGATTGATGTATCTGGGATAATTGCTATTTTGGGAAGTGGGAACCAGACTAGCAGGCTATACCACCCCAACTGAGCAACAGAACCAAAACTCATTCATAGGGCTGTATCTTTTTCACTGCTATCACATATTTCATGATATCCAAGAAATGTAACTATTGCAGTGAAAAATGCAGTAACCTAGGAAGTTGCCAAAAATCATTGTCAGGGTACAATCACAGCCAGATCCAGCACAGTGCTAGGCTCGGTTGTGACCACAAAATCAGCACTCACTGTGCCAGGTGGCAGCAGAAGGAACTCAAAAGCAGAGATCCTTGTCAACAGTCTGCAGCAGGAGGCACAAAGGTGGAAGTCAGTTATGGGGGAAAGAGATAAATAAAACCTAAATACAGATACAAATAATTTTTAGTTTCTGTGAATGAACTCTTACAGTCTTTAGTGGGACCCAGAATAATCTGCAATGGGAGTTTCGGACAGCCCCCCCCAAAAAAATACTTTATTAGAAGAAACTCTGATGGCTCAGTGGAATAAAAGCAATACAACTGAACTATTCTCAAGCTATCTGAACCTGCAATGTAGAACATGAATTGCTCTTCTGTTGCAACACAAACCCCCAGCTGGTAAAGAGTGTAAGGTGCAGAGACATTGACTTTACTGACAGTGGCAGTTAGTTATAAACAGTTAAACTGGGCACACTTTCAAAGTACACTGTTGCCTGGCCACACTTGCTCTAGAGAGGACTGGCAGTGCAGTTCAGTTCGAACATTAAAACAAGCAATCATTGTAAAATGCAACAGCCCAAATACTCAGAACATTTGAACAGTTTTTTCCATGCAACAATGCCTGCTCATAAGATATTGGGGGGGCAAATTAACAGAATTTACAATACCTGTAAATTCTATTGACATACAATAAGACTTGAACAGACACTTTCTTGTAAAAAAAATGTAGTTTCATGTTTGAATATCTGTTATGTCCTCTGGTGCAAGGGGTTCTGAAAACTAATATTCCCACCACGTCCCCAGTATCCTTCCTAGAAGCGGTCAGCCAGCCTGAGGGGTGCACACAGCCCAGTCAGATCATCGATGAACCCATGAAGTGGACAGCTGGTGGCCAAGGAAACAATGTGGACACGCATCGGGGGAGGAGGAGCTAAACAGTACACATTAGGTCAAGAACTTGGGTAAGCTGCCATATGAAGAAAATAAAAAAAGAGCAACCCTGTCCATTCTGGTGGTAGCATTTTCAACAAATGGGCACTGGATTAAGCTAAAATACCTTAGTGCTGCATTTGTGGCTGGATCATATATTACGCCAGTTCCTACCAGGACATGGGCAGGTCCTCAACTTCATGTAGCCTAAATTTATACTGGGAGTTAAGGAAAACACTAATAATGGCAGTAGCTGTTTTGTGGGTGTGTAGATAATTTTTGACAAAGGTTCATTCTGAGTGAGCAGATGAAGACTTATCATGCAATAACACCACCACTGCAATGTTTTCTTTGTAATCTATATAATTTATTATCAACAAACTCCCTCCTAGGTACCTCTCAACCTTCTGTCACTTAAATTAGGGTGGCATTCCAAATGAGGGACACTGACCCTCACAATGAGGGGCACCACTTTAAACATGGAGATGCAAACTCAGAACACTGTGGAACCTAATGCCTTTGCTTGTACAAGGTTTATACTTTATTTAAAATATTAGAATATTATACATTTCTGCTTCAAAATCATAATTTACAGCATGCCTTTCACCTGGGGTTGCACTTGAGCCTGTACTGCTGCTGCTGGCTGGTCAGAGGTTAAAGTGGCATTTCCCATCACTGGGGAAGGATCTAGGCTTCCACGGACACTTGGCTATCAGGCAGGCCCATGCCAGCTGTACCTTTACAAATGATGTCATGCCAACAACAATGAAGCAATGACCCTTTACCAATGGAATATTCTAATAGAAATTAATTTTATTTTTTATACATGAAAGAACACCAGTCACTGGCTGCCAGTGTTTTCATGATCAGCATGGCAACTCCTTTAAAGCTTATTCCCACAATTATATATGTAGGCTTTCTGATTGCAGATGTGCAGCTGTAGCAGTAGCAGTCCCCCAATTCTCAATCTTCATCTTGACCTTTGTCCCTCTACATGTTCTGAAATTAAGTGACTGTAAAACAAATGAGCCTTGTGTTATTAAATTACAGTAATTCAATACATAGGCCAGTCAGCTCATTGCTGCCTAAACCTGACAACTTTTGTAGAATTTGACTTGGCCATTTCTTAGGTACAGGCAAGAGATACATTGATATAAGATCATTTTTAAAGCACAATCACAGTGGGGCTGCACTCCTGACAAAGATATACAAACAGTAGGAGGAGACTACTCCAAAAACCTGAGAGACAGCCAAGAAAAATGTGATGTCCTTCTGAACAGTGACATATTCCAATATACTGTATATATTTTTTTAATTTAAACAGCATAGTATCAAACATTCAAGAAACATAGAAACATAGAATTTGACAGCAGATAAGGACCGCTTGGCCCACCCAGTCTGCCCATTTCCCTACCTACTGGATCAGCTGCAGATCCTAGTTAACCAGCAGCCTACTTCTTCCTACCCCCACCCCCTAGAATGGCCTTATGACTGTCCCATGCATGCTTGAAATCCACCACTGTTTTTGCCTCCACAACCTCCTCCGGAAGGCCATTCCATGCATCCACAACCCTCTCTGTGAAAAAATACTTCCTTAAATTACCTCTGAGCCGCCCCCATCTTCAAATTGTGCCCCCTTGTTCTTGCACACCTCTTTTTTGAAATATGCTACCCTCTTGGACTTTGTTGATTCCCTTGAGGTACTTGAAAGTTTCTATCATGTCCCCCTCTTCCTCCTTTCCTCGGGGCTGTACATATTAAGCTCCTTTAGTCTCTCTTCATATGTCTTCGGTGCAGACCCTGCACCATTTTAGTGCCCTCCTCTGGGCAGCTTCCATCCTGTCTATGTCTTTGCGGAGATTGGGTCTCCAGAACTGCACGCAGTACTCCAGATGGGGTCTGACCAGCTGTCTGTACAGAGGGATAATAACTTCCTGTTTTCTACTGGTGATGCCTCTCCCTATGCATCCCAGTATCCCCCAGCCCTCCTTGCTGCCCTCTCACATTGCTTGCCCACCTTTAGGTCATCTGATATGACTAGCCCCAGGTCCTTTTCCATTTTTGTTGTTGTTAGTATATCACCCCGATTGTGTACTCTTCCCCTGGGTTTTTGTTTCCCAGGTGCATTACCTTGCACTTCTTAGCATTGAATCTAAGCTGCCATACATTTGACCATTCCTCTAACCTTGCCAAGTCCCTTCTCATCCTTTCCACCCCACCTTGTGCATCAACTCTGTTGCAGATCTTTGTGTCATCTACAAAGAGACATACTTTTCCTTCCAGTCCCTCTGCAATGTCGCTTATAAAGACATTGAAGAGGACCGGTCCTAATACTGAACCCTGCGGTACCCCACTAGTAACCCCCTTTCTTCTGAGTGGACTCCATTTACTATTACCTCTGTGTCCTATTCTCCAGCCAGTTCTTTACCCAGGCTATCGCCTTGGGACCCACTCCCAGGCTGGCTAACTTGTATATTAATCTTTTGTGGGACTGTGTCAAATGCCTTGCTAAAGTCTAGGTAGGCCATGTCCACAGCCCCTCCCTGATCTACTACTTTGGTCACCCAGTCAAGAAATCTATCAGATCTGTCTAGCATGACCTTCCCACTGTGAATCCATGCTGCCTAGGGTCCTGTGCCCCTCTGGCCTCTAGATACTCGACAATTCTTTCCTTCAGAAGTGATTCCATCATTTTCCCTATCACTGAGGTTAAACTAACAGGTCTGTAGTTTCCTGCTTCTGCCTTGCTCCCACTTTTGTGAAGAGGAATCACATCTGCCCTCCTCCAGTCCTCGGGTACCACCCCATCCTCCCATGATTTGTTAAAGAGGGTAGTCAGTGGTGTCACTAGTTCTACCCTTAGTTCTTTTAGAATTCTGGGATGAATCCCATCAGGGCCCCATTGCTTTGTCCACCTTCAGTTTTAAGAGTTCTTTCATAACCCTTTCTTCTGTAAATGGGCTGGTATCAACTTCTGTATCCAGAGTGTTTCTACTGTTTGTTTTAGGTACCTCCCCCTCTTCATTTGTAAATACTGAGCAAAAATATTTGTTTAGTATCTCTGCCTTTTCACAGTCTCCCTCTGCCCACCCTCCTCCCCTTTATTAAGCCTCGCTATCCCTCCCTTGGTCTTTCTTCGCTCCCTGATGTACCTATAAGAGGTTTTATCCCCCTTCTTAACTGAGTTGGCTATCTTTTCCTCAGTTTGGGCCTTTGCTGTTCTGACTGCCTTCCCAGCTTCCTTTTGCTTTAACTGATACAGTTCTCTGTCCTGCTTCTTCTGCAATTCCTTGTACTTCCTGAATGCTTTCTTTTTCTCTTGAACCTTCACTGCAACTTCCTTTGAGAACCATAGTGGTTTCTTACATTGTTTTGTTTATTTGCTTCACACAAAGGCTCGTTACCTCTGTGATGGCAGTTTTATTATTCCCCATTGTTCTTCCACCCTCCTTCCTGCCCATTTGCTAGTGCATTCCTTAGGCACTCACCCATTTTGGCAAAGTCAGCCCTCCTGAAGTCCAGTACTTTTGTCTTTGTATGGCTTGACTGTTGCTGTGTTTATTGTGAACCATACTGTTCGATGGTCGCTAGTTCCCAGATGGCTACCCACTTCTACATCTGTGATCCTCTCTCCATCTCCATTTGAGAGAACCAGGTCTAAGATTGCTCCCTCTTGAGTGGGCTCCAATACTAGTTGTCTAAGGTATGCCCCCTGTAGGGCATCTAGAATAATCCCACTCTTCAAAGTGGCAGGTGCAACTGCACTCCAGTTAACATCTGGCATATTCAGATCACCCATCAGCAATATCTCCCCTTTTTCTGCCATTCTAAGTATACTTTCTATCATTTTCTTGTCCATTTCCTCCTCCTGAGAAGGGGGTCTGTATACAACCCCTGTGCAGATTGTGGTGCCATTGCCGGTCTCCAAATTTACCCACAGTGCTTCTTCTCCTCCCTGTTTACCCTTTTGTTCTGTTGCTTTTACTCCTTCTCTTATGTAAAGAGCTACTCCTCCTCCTCCTCTTTTACCCTCTATGTCCCTCCTGTAGATAGTGTATCCTGGTATGTTTACGTCCCAGTCATGGTTTTGTGTGTACCATGTTTCTGTGACTGCCATGATATCCAGATGTTCCTCCTCTATCAAGGCCACTAGTTCAGGAAGCTTGTTACCCAGACTACGGGCATTGGTACTCATTGCTCTCCATTTTTTGATGGCTTTACCTTCTGTTGCAGCATTCCCCACTGACCTTTCTACCTCGGTCTTTTCTCATTTAGTACCCTGTTTTGTAGGAGAGGCTGGGATTTTCTGCTGCTTATCAGTGCCTCCCCCTTTGACTAGTTTAAAAGCTTGCCAATGAAGCATTTAAACTGATTGCTCAAAAGACTTGTTCCCTTCTTGGACAGATGCAGACCATCCTGCCAGTATAGGCTGGTGTCCCTCCAGGTGGAACCCCAGTCCCCAATGAAGCCAAACCCCTGTGCTCCACACCATTTTTTCAACCATTCATTAAACTGCATGGTGCAAATTACCCTCACCTCACCCATGCCATTGACAGGCAGCACCTCTGAGAAGGATACTGTGTGTGCTACTTGTCTTAGGCCCCTCCCCAACTCTACAAAGTCCTCCTGCACCGCTCTAATCTCATGATGAGCCAAGTCATTTGTCCCTAGGTGGACAATGACGTCCAGCTCAGACTCCCGTGCAGCTGTTCTCGTGATTCTGAGGATGCACTTCCTGTCCCTCCAAGCCATGGCACCAGGCAGGCACCTTACTTCAGTTTTCCCTGCTCCCCCCAGTTCTATCCCCCTCATAATTGAGTCCCCCACCAGGAGCTGCTTCCTTTCCCTGTGGTGTCCTCTGCCTCCTTCCTGTGGGCCTCCCTTGTGACAGTTGTCATCAGTCTCCTCTGCAGGTGCATCCATAGGGGAGCTATGCTCCCCCAGAATGGTGTATGGATTGTGGAGTGGAACAACTGACTGAGTGTGCCTCTGTTCCACCATCCTCACCCTCCCTGAGCCCACTGTGGTCCAACTGCTGTGCTTTCTTCTCAACCTCTGAGGTAGTGGTGGTGGCTCTGGTGCTCCTGGATGGGGGAGGTTCCCTTCCTACTGTCCAGTGTGGCCTGGGGGAAGGTTCCCTTACTACTGTCCAGTGTGGCCTGAAGACGGTCAACTTCCTCCCTCAGGGCAGAGAGTTGTCTGCAAATAGGACAGCATCTCAGCCTCCAGAAAGACTCCCGGAAGACTGCTGCCCCACAGCCATTACGTTGCACTACTCCCCACATGTTTATCTACTTTTTTTGTTTGTTTGTTTTTGTGTGTGTGTGTGTGTGTGCGTGTGTGATTGGTTTGTTATATAGAAATATATATATATTATACAATGTGTATGCTTATATTGTCAGTGCAGTGTGCTAGAGAGGATATGACAGTGATATGCACCTTGCACTCTTGAGGAAATGATGTCAGAACCCCAGGTATAAAGGAACTATTTCAGGGGTGGGTGGGGTGAGGGTGGGAAGGGGTTGGGCCTAAACTGTGCCCTCACAAAACAATCAGCTAAAAGCTCTGACCCACGCGATGAGGTGCCTTCCTGTCAGCAAGATGCCCTACACAACAATTTGACAGAGAAAATACCCTGCTAATCAAACAGAGAAAATCCAGACATCCAAGTCAGACACAGGTAAACCTCCCAGCCCCAAAACAGCCTGGTGGTTTGTTAGCCACAAAGGAAAATCAAATATGCAGTTATTTCAACCCTTCTGAAGATGCTCACAAGATAAGCAGTTTTGAAAACCCCCTTCCTGAATTAAAAACTAAAATAATTAAACACAAAGCAATACCAATGTAAAAGTAAGGAAAACTTCCCTCAGATGTAAGCAAGAGAGAGATTTGTTGCAGATATCTAGTCCAATATAGTATATCCCATGCAGCTTCTTAGTTGTTTCAAAGCACACCCAGTTACACAACTTGGAAGAAGATGGACTTCTGTCTGAAACAGGATCACACCAGTAGTTTATAGTAATTGATCAATGCTGAAATGTTCAAGCTAGAACAACTGGCTGTGATGCAGGTCTCCCTGACTTGTGAAGACAATTTCCCCCACCTCAGGCTATGTCTGGCATCCAATTATAAACTGCAGCCTTTGCTATTTTAAAGCACACAGCCACCACCAGCAAATATTGCAAAATATATTGATGCAGATTGTCTCAGAATTCTAGTAGACAGTCCAGTTAGCCACAAAGGAAAATCAAACATGCAGTTATTTCAACCCTTCTGAAGATGCTCACAAGATAAGCAGTTTTGAAAACCCCCTTCCTGAATTAAAAACTAAAATAATTAAACACAAAGCAATACCAATGTAAAAGTAAGGAAAACTTCCCTCAGATGTAAAGCGAGAGAGAGAGATTTGTTGCAGATATCTAGTCCAATATAATATATCCCATGCAGCTTCTCAGTTGTTTCAAAGCACACCCAGTTACACAACTTGGAAGAAGATGGACTTCTGTCTGAAACAGGATCACACCAGTAGTTTATAGTAATTGATCAATGCTGAAATGTTCAAGCTAGAACAATCATCAACATTTTGTGACCGACTTAGTCACCTCTTCAGCTTGTGAACATAAACTCAAAACAATGGATGCTCAATAAATTTATTATGCAGTAGCTCCCAATGTCGGGGTCAAGATTACTTATATATGCTCCCTTCATGTTATAGTTGCTGGAGTGCTTTTTTAAAATCCCCAGCACTTAAATGGGCACTATGAGCTCCTGTTTATACTCCTGCTACTAAATGAAAGCCTAAGAGGTATGTCATCCTCCTGTTCCTCCCAGCCAGCTCCTCAAAACATGACCTCAGTGAAGGAAATGAAGGAGTGGGGGGCACTGCAGGCTCCGCAGTACACCCATCTGCATCCATAGGGCACTGTTAAACCTCCCCCAGCTCTGAAAGGCCCACTTTCCTTCTCCCTATAATTATACACCTGAAAAGCTGCTTGAAGCTGTGGCTGCTTCTGCTGTATTGTCACCACTTCTCATCCCCTTCTCTGCCTAGAATGATAACACGTGCTGCTCAGCTGTCCATTCTGCCCTGCACCGCACACCACGTCCAACAAGAGTCAGAAGGCTTGGAGGACCCTACATTTCAAGCATCCCCCGCCTGGCAGGAGATTACTGCACGCTTTGAATGTGCACATGAATTCGATTCAGCCCCAGCCAGATTCGATTGGCTCCAGCTCCTGAGTACTGTGGCATAGAAAGTGAACAGCTGATGGAGCATCGGAGCATGCCAAAACACAAATCCAGAGATCTGAGGTGAGATACAGAGAGCGAGAAGGAGAGCAAGAGAGCGAGCGAGAGAGAGAGAGAGAGAGAGAGAGAGAGAGAGAGAGAATGAGAATGTAGCGGAATTGTTCTCTCCTGCTCTCCTGCTCTCCCATCATGTTACAAACATTCTCTCTCTCTCTCTCTCTCATCCATTGGTTTGCAATGCGGATAAACAGCACACACTGTAGGTCACAGATATCGGAAGTAAATAGTTTACAACCTGAGTATGCTGGAGGGACTTTCTGGCAAAATGTTGTAATATATTTACTTCTGATATTTACACTTTCCAAACTCGTCTGATTTGTTTGAAAAAAAAAACATTTAAAGCATAAAAACTTACAAATCTGGTGTTCATGGTCTCTAAGGCATGAGAGCCAGTTAATGCCCACCTGAATGGTGATTGCCGTACTGTGCCATGAAAACACAATTTCAACTGTGAAGATGAAAATGAACCATTTTTAGCATGACCCTCTAAAGATCCTACTTCTCCCCAGACCAATCTTTGTCAGGTTTTATAATCATATGGTCCAGCAGCAAATTTTAACGAGGGCTTGGAGATTGGGAAAGCTGGAATATTGGGACCAGAGAATATAGTTTGTGAATTTGCTACTCCCTGATTGTTCAGCGCCATCGGAAATCTTTACTGCAATTGTTTGCAATGTTGCGAGCACGTACAATAAAATACATTCTGTTGTATCCTGCCCATTTGAAAATTATTTTACTGGAGGGGCCCCAGATCTACAATGAATTTGGTGCCCTACAGGATAAAGGACTGATGCAAGAGGATTATGGAGTGTCAGAATACCTGGGAAAAGTGGGACCTGCAAAAAAAGTCCTAGCCTGAAGTGTCTGCAGAAGGTAAGAACTGGAGGAAAGAACAAGGGCTTGATGAGAGCTGTAATTATTTTTTTTGTTCTGAATGCGAGGGCTTGTTTAATTTAATTGCCTACATGTGAGTCTCCTCAGCAATGCTCCAGATAGTTCAATGGAAGCTCCGGTGGATCTGATGTTGATACCCCGTATCTGCAGCAGCTGAGTGAGAACTGCAGGGCTTAATCTAAGCTGAAATGCAAGAGCGTTTGAAATGTCTGCCAGAGCGAGTTCAGTGAGTGAGATGGGGAATGAGGAAATGGGGAGGACAGCAGCAGAGGGAGGAAGCGGGAGGGATCGTGATGTCAATATGCTACATACACATTCGTTACCACCGCTGACTGCAGCGGTGGTTTTCTTTGAACTGAAGACCACTGCAGCCCAACTGCTGTCATAGACAGCTCGTCCATCCATTGGTGGGGTATGGTCGTGCCTGCTACATGGAGCAGTGCATTGGACAGGAGGGTAACACACCTCCAGAATGTTGTACTGTCCCAAAACATTCCTTGCCTATGCGTGCAAGCGAACGTAAAAAGGAAGAGGACAGAACTGTGGGGGTGGCCACAGTCAAGCCAATTGGCCACAACAGGAATGATCTCACTGCCTCCAACTGTTCCCGACCCATGTGACTAGAATCATGTGAGCACAGTTCCAGTCAAACCTACATATTTTCTGAGTCTGCCTGTGACAGGGTTAGGTCAGGACCCTGTCCAGTTTGCACAGGAAAAATAAAATGACTAAAAACCTATTCTGTGTTATTCCATCCTAGCCTTTGCCAGTTTTGTCCTTTCTATGTTTTCAAAAATTGGTTGTGCAACCATATTCTCGTGGGACCTAGGAGCTAGCCCTTCTGCCAGTCCGACAAACATCCCCCACTACTGTCTCCTTCTGCTGTACTTCCTTCTCTTGCTTCTCATACTGTCTTTGTTTTTCTTTATTTTTTCTTTTCTTCCTTCTCTCTAATACAGTACATGTTGATCCCCAATGAAAGTAGACTGACGGGGTCTGTAATTGCACACTTAGGAGTAATAACTTTGAAGTGCTCCTCAGGCTGTGAAAAGTGTTTCTAAAGCCAGGAGTATGCTAAGCTCAAAGGGTCACAGGGAGGTCAAATTAGAAAAAATAGCAAAAAAAAGACAAGCATTTGTCAACGCTGAAAGTTTGCTTGCTGGTATTAGCACTGGGAATGCAGGAGTTAGATACAGAATAGGAATGGCTGTGAAGTATTGAACTTCACACCTACCCCACCTCCACCCTGCAGAGAGGGACAGGCATTGGGGTATACATTTGGGTCGTTGCCCATAACGTTCATGCCATTTCACCTCACTCTATCCTACAGACACCGACAAGTTTTGAGGTGTACTTTGGGGTGTTCAACTTTAAAGTCACCCCATTCCAGAAGGACATATGCTGAAATGGGTGCAGTATAGGAGAATGGGGTGAACTCTGGGGCCGAAGAGTCCAAGGCACAACTCAGTGCCTGTCATTGGCTGCAGGGTGGTGGGGGTGGGGATGGAATGGCATGAGCATTACAATCAGCAATCCAAAGACACACCTCTGATGCCTGTCAGTCTGTACAGGGTGGGACATTATGGTTAGAAACCCTAACACCCCGGGCGTTTGGTGGTGTTTACACTACAAATGTTCAACATGGCCTTTTTGTGACCCACACCTCATGAAAGCATTTGGGACCTCTTCTCATGAACAGTGGCACAGTGATTTCACCAAATTTTCAATACAGGCATTTTGTGCCTTCTGCTCATGAACACTGTCACTATGATTTTCTTAATCTGTCCCGAACACTAATTTCCCACAGCGACCACACAATTCTGCACCAGATGTGTAAATGCATATTTCAGGTAGGATATGAAAAATAACATCTGTACTGTTCTTAAGGAGGTGTGAAAAAATGCCAATGTTGAAAATCTGGAGTGAAAATATTACAAATTTGCAAAGTTACGAGGGTGCGTGGAATCTGTGGAATGCACATTCATAACACAGTCACTTTATGGACTTTCGTCACCAAATTTCAACATAAGCATTTTATGACCTCTTCTCATGAACTGTGTCACTGTGATTTTTGTAATTTGTCCTGAACACTGATTTCCCTCAGCGACCGTGCTATTCTGCGCTGGAAGTCCGAAAACACATTTTGGCCAGGATGTGAAAAATGACAGCTGTACTATTCATAAGGAGGTCTGAAAAAATGCCAATGTTGAAAATCTGGAGTTAAAATATTACAAATTCGTAAAGTTACGAGGAAGCGTGGAAACTGCGCAACGCACGCTAGTAAAACAGTCATTATTTGGATTTTTTTCATCAAATTTGCAACATAGGCTTTTTGAGAGCCCACCTCATGTACAGTGGCATTGTCATTTTGTTTCTCAGTCCCGAAAGGTGATTCCGCACAGTGACCACAAAATCACCTTTCGGGATCGAATAATGCCATGACAGTGACTCTAATCATGAGGAGGGGTCCCAATAACCCCATGTTGAAAATTTGGTGGCAAAAGTCCAAAAAATGGCCACGATATCCACATAAGTTGAAAAAACCCTATTTATGCCATTATACAGCTTACCGGCATTTCTTCAGTTCGCGGTCGGCTTTGAAGAGTGCAGACGTGTTCCCAGTCCGCCGAAGTTCGCCGGCACCGGCCCTGAGGTAAGTATGGGGTGAGGGGGTGTGGGGAGGGTGCGTGCAGTGGGTGGGTGGGCTGTGGAGGGGGTACAAAAGGCCGCATGGGACCGCTTTCTTTATTTCAGGGGCAAAATAATAAAAATTATGTAGCAGGAAGGTTTTTCAGGCTTCATTTGTACACACTGGGGTGTACCATGCACCTGACCTTGGGGAAGTGTAAGCCAATGGGGGATTGGGACCCTGTCGGCAACAAACTGTCTGGGGCAAGGATGCTAAGGGGGATTGGGCACCCCCTCGGCACACAACAAATGGGGGAGGTACATTATGCTGACGGGGAGTGGGCTCCCCCATCAGCAAATGAATTGGGCAAATGAATTGGGTGTTGGCATGCACTGTTATCTGCCATACACTTGCTGCACACTGTAAAGTAAACAAGCTGTCTATGACAGCAGTTCAGATGCAGTGGTGACGTGTAGGAAATTTGCATACTGCCACAAATTGCCTGCCGACGGCAGTATGCAAATTGCCTACATGTTACCACCGCTGATTGTAGCAGAGGTTTTCTCTGAACTGTACGCCGCTGCATCTGAACTGCTGTCATAGACAGCTCGGACATTCATTGGTGCGGTGTGGCCGCGCCTGCAAGAAGAAGCAGGGCATTGGAAGCGGGGGTGGCACACCTATGAAAACTCATATGGTGGCACTATGTTTCTTGCACATGCGTGCAAGCAAACATAAAAAAGAAAGGCCCTTAACACTATGCACTCTCTGAGAAGAAAGGGCAATCTGCCTAAGAAACTGAGAACAAGAAACACCTAACCTAGTCGTAGTCATCTCAGATTCTTGAATCTCTTTACTTGACAGGGATGAATCAAAATACATGTGGCTCATATCAATTCATTCTAGGGTCCCATAGTCCTTAATAAATTCATTTAATACACCGGGACATACCATAATCACAGATCCCATTACTGAAACACAGGGTCTAAGGTCACCACAGCCACTACAGTGCAACCAGTACCATTCCCCGAGTATATTTCTCTCGACCCCAGGCTTCTTCATGCTCATTCAGCTTAAAGGGATTTCCTTGCTGAGAAATCCTCTCTAACTGCCTTATGGTCCCATTTCCCCAGGCTCACACATAAATCACAGTAACAGTACACCAATAAGGGGCTTTACACTCAGGGTGGCAATAAACTACTACTGGGACCACCGGAATGGATTTTCCCTGATTCTGTACCCCAGTGCCCAGAAACTCTTGATGCCCCCACAGTACAGCCAGACAGGTATCCGCTAGAGCTCTGCTTTAAATGTGGGGCACCATGTAGCCTGCCCCCAGGACATCCCAGTCTAGATAGCTACTGGTGTCCAAAAGTCCTTACAGGACACATCTCAGTACTTTCTCAGAGACCTCCTATCTTACCAGCCTACAGCTGTCAATCTGTTTGCTCATCTCACTGCACTCTTTTATTTCAAGGCTCTTTCCCAAATTGTCCCCAACTCTTGAGCACACCAACTACCCTCTTCAGGGAAGTCCACCTCAGGCCATTAGGGCCACCAGGAAGCATTCCTTGAGGTAGTACCCCCATGGGAACCATGGACAGCAGTTTGTTTATTTTTAAGGTTACAGTTTCTTGTAAAAGAAAGTTTCATTTTTAGTTTCTATTTCCTAGCTTTAAGAATCAGCACCAGTCCTTCTAACTGTAGCCCCCCCCAAAAAAAACATCTGGGGCAAAATGAAAACACTGATGGACTGGAAGGGGGGGGGCTCACAGCATAGATTCTCTCCATTCAGCTCCAATAAAAAAATAATCAAAGAAGGTCTTACCGGGAAGATGCAGTGATAGGGAAAACGATGGAATCACTTCTGAAGGAAAGAACTGTCGAGTACCTAGAGGCCAGAGGGGCACAGGACCCAAGGCAGCATGGATTCACAGTGGGAAGGTCATGCCAGATGAATCTAATAGATTTCTTTGACTGGGTGACCAAAGTAGTAGATCAGGGAGGGGCTGTGGACATGGCCTACCTAGACTTTAGTAAGGCATTTGACACAGTCCCACACAAAGATTAATATACAAGTTAGCCAGCCTGAAGTGGGTCCCAAGATGATAGCCTGGGTAAAGAATTGGCTGGAGAATAGGACACAGAGGGTAATAGTAAATGGAGTCCACTCTGAAGAAAGGGGTTACTAGTGGGTACCCTAGGGTTCAGTATTAGACGGTCCTCTTCAATGTCTTTATAAGCAACATTGCAGAGGGACTGGAAGGAAAAGTATGTCTCTTTGAAGATGACACAAAGATCTGCAACAGAGTTGATGCACAAGGTGGGGTGGAAAGGATGAGAAGGGACTTGGCAAGGTTAGAGGAATGGTCAAATGTATGGCAGCTTAGATTCAGTGCTAAGAAGTGCAAGGTAATGCACCTGGGAAACAAAAACCCAGGGGAAGAGTACACAATCAGGGTGAGATACTAACAACAACAAAAATGGAAAGGGACCTGGGGCTAGTCATATCAGATGACTTAAAGGTGGGCAAGCAATGTGAGAGGGCAGTAAGGAGAGCTGAGGGGATACTGGGATGCATAGGGAGAGGCATCACCAGTAGAAAACAGGAAGTTGTTATCCCTCTGTACAGACAGCTGGTGAGACCCCATCTGAGTACTGCATGCAGTTCTGGAGACCCAGTCTCCACAAGGACATAGACAGGATGGACGCTGTCCAGAGGAGGGAATTCAAAATGGTGCAGGATCTGCACCGGAAGATACATGAAGAGAGACCAAAGGAGCTTAATATGTATAGCTTCGAGGAAAGGAGGGAGAGGGGGACATGATAGAAACTTTCAAGTACCTCAAGGGAATCAACAAAGTCCAAGAGGGTAGCATCTTTCAAAAAAAGAGGTGTGCAAGAACAAGGGGCACAATTTGAAGATGGGGGGCTCAGAGGTAATGTAAGGAAGTATTTTTTCACAGAGAGGGTTGTGGATGCATGGAATGGCCTTCGGAGGAGGTTGTGGAGTCAAAACAGTGGTTGAAGCCAAGCATGCATGGGACAGTCAGAAGGCAATTCTAGGGGTGGGGTAGAAAGAAGTAGGCTGCTGGTTAACTAGATCTGCAGCTATCCATTAGGTAGGAACTGGGCAGACTGGTGGCCACGCCGGTCCTTATTCGTCAAATTTCTGTTTCATGTTTCTATGCAGGCCTCTTCACCCCCCGACTTTGGCACCCCTTTAGAATTCATTTCAAATGGGACTCACTGGGTCCACCACACCCAGAACACTTAAAGGGGAAAACTAGAACTCCCTTAAAAATACCTTGAGGGAATAAGCCTCATGGATAAATCTAAAACTAAGAAATAATTTTGTTAGTAACCAGAAACAAATCAGACAGTGAGACTGGCTCAAATTAAATTTATTCTCCTGGGCTCCAATAATTTAGGGAAACCCAGAGTTTCCATTTGCATAAAACATAGAAATCTTACAGCTTCATGGGGCTAACTTTCTACATTCGTCACTACAAGGGAGATATTTTAGAGGCAGAAACATATTAAGCAGGCAGAATATTACTTAGCTCAAACTGCAGCGATCAGTTGCTTCCTGGGTCAAATGATTTTCTTCCAGAAGTGTGAAGCTCCCAACCCACTGGCACTGGTAAGTACCTTCTCCATGAACTTCACTCTTTTCTTGAGGCCTCCACAACCCTGATCATCACCTGGAGTGCTCCTCTGAAACACCTGAGCAATTCCATTGCCCTTGAGAAGCGAGCATCTTCTCATCACCGTTCCCTGATACTTTCTTATCCCAAGGACATGGAGGGTGCAGCCTAATACCTACGCTACCACCCCTGCACCAAACGCTCTCCTCAGCCTCCCATTCTGGCCTGTTTACCCGCCTATGGTCCCAGGGCTCTCAGATCACCAGCATGACCCATCTCCTTACTGCTCCCAGGAAACTTTCCTGATGATGTAGCACTCGAGATGGTGGTTCGTTCATGTGACCACACAAACAGTTCCCTCCAAACCATTTCTCCCTGCGCTCAATTGGAGCTAACTAGCTCGGGCGAGAAACACTCTAAGGCACTCTGCAGGCCACCTAGCACAATCTGTAGCCCGAGGGCCTGTCCCTCCAAACAGGCCCTAAAATGGGTAGAACTTCCCCCCGCCTCATCTCTGATCTGCCCGAGCTGCCCTGCCACCTGAGAAAAAGAAAGACTGCTACCACTAGTTCTCTTCTATGGGAGCCCTTCCACAGCCCTGACAGCCCAGGCTCCTATCCTGCCTCCAAGAGCCTCCAGAACATCCCCTGGGGCCTACTTACCACCTACTCCCCCCAGGGAACCCAGGGCCCAAATGACTGCAAACTGTGGCTACTTACCACCACCCACGGAAAGCTCTAAACCCCAGACCCGGTGCCTCAATGCTGGATTTAGCCAGCCTGCCTATGGAAGGGGGGACACCCCCACTTCACACTGCCCTAAAATGTTGCCCGACAGTCTCTCCCTCCAAAGACTCAGGAACTTCCTGTCTCCCTGCTTATATACTTCCTCACACCCTTATCTCAGCAGCCACCAAGTGGCGGCTAACAGAAATTGTACTCCTCCAGAGCACCTTGCAAAAACCTAAACCCTTAAGGAGAGGGAGGGGGACCCTAAGGTGAGCAGTACACCCCTCTCAAATGAGAGGGAGCTTACATAACATTCAAGTGTGTATATAGAAAAGGTGGTTTCTCCACCAAACCCAAGGCCTCCAAATTTCAATTCCTATGGTGCCTCTTCTGTGTCCATTGTTTTATTCTGGGTAGTTACTGGGTATAATTACCAGCTGTCTATTAAATGAGGTCATATGTCAGTTAGATTATAAACTTGAATAAAGAGGCACATGTTCCTTATAATACCCTGCTTTCACAGGTGTGTTTCAATCACCAATCCAAAAGTCAACATTTTTCATGGTGCTTATCAAGCCTTGGTAGGGATTAGATTGACTCAAGAGCACAGGGAGGTTAAGTGACTTGCTAAGGGTCACACAGTATGTATCTGGCAGCTTACATGGGAGAACCATAGTCCAAGTTCTAAGTTTACCTGTCAGGCAGCATCACTTACTAATACTTCCCTCTTATTTTCTGATCGGGTAGCAGTCCCAGTGAGTCTCATAATTCAAAGACCTTCCCTGTGGATAATATTTGCAGCACAGCAGGTTACATGTGGCCAATGAGGGTGGTGCTCACAGGACAGATTGGGTACAATTCAGCTGGCAGGATGCAACCTGTATGGTGGGATGCAGAAAACCTTCGCTTGTCATTGTGGTTCACTTTAGTAATCTTAGTGACAAATAACAGGTCTTAGCAGCTTCCATGTTTGTATTTGTATGTGTACACATTAACACCTCAGTATGCTGGTACAAGCCCTCTGTTCAGATGGAGGTTGCAGAAAATAAGGTTCACATATATATATGGTACATCTAAAGAACCTCAAAACCCTAGTATATTTGTCGGTAAAATGCTTAGTCAGGCTAAGCAGAAGCTCATAATTTAAAGACTCTCTCTTTGGTTAGTTTCTGGAGGACAGCTGGTCATATATGGCCAATAGGAGATTTTTTTTAAGTGGGGTGGGGTCAGGGTGGTGGGAGAACCATGTATTGGGCTGCTCCCTTAACAAACTTCTGGTCCAAGAGGGTGACCACATCCACTGAGAATTCTCCTTTAACCTCTCCCTGGAGACCCACCAGGGAGTCTGCTTCTGCCGCCTCCTCTGGATATCTGAACATAGCCAGTGTCCTCTCATCCTTGTCATGGTAGGGTTTCATCACGTTTACGTGGTAGACTCGCTGTTTGCACATCCTGTCTGGTTGCTTCACCACATAGCTAACATTGTTCACCCTCCTGACAACTGAGTAAGGCCCCTCCCAAGCCACCTGTAATTTGTTCTGCCAGATGAGGATGAGTACCATCACCTGTTGCCCAACTTCATACTCCTGGTCTCTGGCCCCACGGGTGTACCATGTCTTCTACCTCTTTTGTGCAGCGGCTGCATGCTCCTGGGCAAACCCCATGAGCTCCTTGAGCTGTAACCTGAAATTCAGGACATACTCCACTACAGATTCTCCTTGGGTAGCAAGCTCGTGCTCCTGTTCATCCCTTACTAAATCAAGAGGGCCCCCCCCACCCTATGACCAAACACGATCTTGAAGGGTGAGAACCATGTGGACTCCTGGGGGACTTCCCTATGTGTGAATAAAACATGGGGTAGGTACTTGTCCCACTCTCTCACATGCTGGTCAGCAAATGCCCTTAATATGGTCTTAAGAGACCCATTGAATTGCTTGATCGGACCATTAGTTTAGGGGTGGTATGGTGAGGCCCTGAGCTGCCTTACCCCACACTTCTTCCAAAGACTAACCATCGGATCAGACATGAAGTTGGTGCCCTGTTTCTACAGAATCTTCTGAGGAACCCACCTGGCTAAATATCCTCAGCAGTTTGTCAGCCACCTTCTCAGCCTTAATGGAGGACAAAGGCACTTCTTCTGGGTACCTTGTGGCATAATCTATGACCACAAAAATGTACCGCTTGCCTGTGTGATCAGGGGTGCTAAGTGAATCCCCCAATGTCCATGGCAATTTGCCAAAATAATTATTTTTTTTATACTTGCTTTATTATAATATTTACCAAATAACAGCTTACAGAATGGACCATGCAGATCACAAGACAGGTGTACATTTCACTCGAGTCCAATAAGCCTTGTGCTTACATTCACTATTTCAGCTTTTTGTCATAACAAATAACAAAACTTCATAACATATGTAACCCCTAGGTGGTGCTATCCCAAGGGATACTACCCCTGCCTGCGTGACCATGTGCAGGTTGAGGGGCCTGGGTACTGAAAACGGGTGCCTCCACCTGAAGGACAGGGTTAGTGGTAGCGGAGCTGACCTGGGTACGGCCCTCCGGGACACTGTTACCCCCCTCTTTTCCCTCTAGTGGCCTAACTGGTTCACAGAATACACAATTGCAATTAGCACCTGACAGCAGTTTTAACCCCACACTTATTACACTTACCACCAGGGCTGGTTCAGCTGGCTTGGCCCTGGAGACTCCCTGTAAAATAAGATTTAGCAAAACAACCAACAGTATTTCAATGCTGTTCATATAGAGGTACACCACAACCAGTTTAAATGCAAAAAGATTTAGATCTGATTTATTCAAGGGGCAGTAACAAGGAAGGGGGCAAAATCTAGTGGTTGATTCAAGATCTGAATAAGTCAGGTTATAAGGCATGCACTCAAAGGTCCCTGTAACACAGTCACGCACACTCTGGGTACCCAGTTGGAACTACTGCTATCCTGAAGCATTACCCGAGGTAGGCCAGCATTGCAGCTGGTCGGGGTCCTGTGATGGAAAGAAAACATGCATGCACTTTAACCCACAATTTGTAATCCGGAGCCAGATGTCTCTGTCCCAAAATGATTAGCAACAACAATTAAATCAGTTGACACACTTTGATTTGAGCTTTGTTACAGGGAGCTACCCTGGTGTTTACTCACGCTACCCAGTACAGGATGCAGGATGGATGAAATGGAGGCCTCAGGATGAAGTGCTGGATTGCCAGGAGAAGCAGGGTCTGCACAAAGTACCGTGGTGCCGATCCTGTTCATTGGTGTTGAGCAGGGAGCCAAATCCCCAGGCGGGTCTCTGGTCACTTGTTTCTCTGCGGCGTGATTGGCTGTCTGGGCTGAGGTGGCAAGGCCCAGACTGGGTGAACAGTTCGGAGACTGTCCGGTAAATGCTGGATACAGTTTCTAGCAAGCGTGACACAGTCAAGCAGTGGGGAACCAAAATGCGACCCACTGTCAGCATTCAGCACACTTATAGTAAAAGCAAGGTAAATGCCACAGTTCGGATGACAGTCCGGTTGCAATTCACAGTGTCTCTGCGCAAACCGTATGCTTTGCAGCAGTCTGAAGTCCTGACAGGCCGATCGCACTGAGGCAGATCTTCGGTCCACTTCAAGAGGGTTCGGTTTGTCACAAATCAGGATCCGTTCGCAAAAGCTGCAAATTTGGAAGAAGTCCGTTATCAGGCTCAAGGTCTCTTCACTTACGGAGATGGTAGCAGGCAGGCCAAACACAGCCTTCCCACCGATTTCCCCTGCGCACCATGCAGGAGCAGCTGCTCGAACCACTTGAGCTGTTCAGTCTTTTAACTCTAACTTCAGACTGACTATCTGCTGCAGGTAGCACCAGGACTTCCTTCTAATCCAAAAAGGGTTCAGTTTGTTGATCCATCTGTCTGTCATAGCAAGGCCTCCCCCTCCAGGTCCATCCAGGTGCCAAAATGCAAAAACTATAATTCCTACAGAAATTCATTCCCATAAGACCCCTGGGGACAGTCTCCATTTCAGGATCCCAAAAGGCATTGATTGGTCCAAACTGGCAGTCCAGGACCAAGATGGTGGTGATCAACGGAAGTCCATGCTGCAAAAGAAGGCAGGTTAGACAAACTACACTATTATTATTACTACAGCAGATAACCAGCAAACAATCACAGTTTCTGATAAAGCTCTCTCTCTGCACAATTAGTGATGGCAGAACGAAGCAAAAGCACTGCAGCCCGGGTGGGACTCGAACCTGAAACACTCGGCCCCTACCCAGATTAATTATACTCCACGAAATAGGCAGCTCTTAAAGAGACAGGCACGGAGGCTATCAGGGCACTCACGTAAACACTTAAATTACTGAAGACACAGAACGACAGCCTGGCAGTGGGCATTTAGGCAAGCCTAAGGAAAATTTTTGAGAACCCCTATTTGTAGGGGGTTACACATACAAAACCAAATTTGAACAGGGCATATGATAATACACATTATTGAGAAAATGTCCTATAGACTGCTAGGCTACTATGTGGGTCACCAGGTGGCAAGGGGGGGGGGGCAAGCAGTGTATCTAGCTCAAAGCAATTGTATACAGGCTGTTTTAAGTTAGGACTCTCTGTTAGCCTGTCTACCCTGGACAAATATAGTCCTTCAATCCCAGTCCCTACAAATAGGACTCCTGTCCCACTTCCAATGTCCACTTGGTCCACCTCTCCATTAATTTATTCATTCTGTCTTGTGTCAGATATGTCAATCTTTCCATTTCCTGTATCATTGATTATCTTGCACCACTCCACCAAAGTAAGTGGATCATAACTGAGCCGTTTGTCCGGTAGGCCCCATTACTCACCCCCCCTCCCCATAGCCAAGAAAGACACAACACAGATCTTGGAGGAAATGGCCGCAGCCATGTTTTATTTTATTCCATTTTTTTATATTAATCATCATTGAATCTCTTAATTACTTTATCATTAACATCCTAGATTAATACCTAAACACTTATTTAATATTGAGCAGCGGGCGCTGCTGGAAGGAAGCGCATACCCCAGGCCTCCGCATCGCCCACAATCTGGGAAACCCTTCGGTTGCTGGCAGAGGTAGCCCTCTGCAGTAGCAGGACAGGTCATATGGCAAAGGTTCTGGCAGCCGCCCCCCTGTCTGGCATCACCGACCTTGCAGTCTCTGCTGCTGAGGCTGGACCTAGACTCCCCATGTGGGTACAGGTCTTGTGATCCTCCTTCCTCGCACCAACCAGTTGCCCTGACACCTTTGAGAGAACTGCCATTGTCTCTTACTTTCCTGCTACTTCCCTCGTGCGCTCCCCTCCATACCGTCACAGGCCGGGCCATGTCCAACCCCACCAAGCCACCTGCTCAACTCTGTCCTCCAAGATAGCTTGAAAATTATGCACTAGCCTATCTAAAACATCGACTTGCAACTGTCCCACTGGGCCCACCACCAGGCACTGGTGGATACGGTAAATGTTATCATGCCTCCATGCAGTGCCCCCCAGGGACTCCATAAAAGCTCCCATCTCCTTGTTGATTGGCATGCAAGCCCTGTTTAGTCCGGGGACCTTGAGTGCATGAGCCCAGTGCTCCCTCATCAACAAGTGTGGCCAGATGAGTGTAATGCCAGGTCACCAGCCCTTGATGGTTTGCAAATCATCATTCACCGCCAACAGCAGATCCACCATCTTCCTGCAGTCCAGGTCTTCTCCGCTCAAGTGAATCAACAAGATCTGTGGTGCATTCCCTCGGTCAGCCTCACTTTACAATCTTGGAAGCAACCCCTCCCAGAGCATACCTTTGGTCCCTAACCACTCAATCCGGGCAACCTGCTGTGGCAGAGACAGGTTGCTTCCCCCCGGCTGACTGGCTGACCTCTATGCCGCCCACCAGATGAATGAATGGCCACATATCCAAATGTACATAAGGTGTTCCCTAAGGCCTGTAAGAGACAATAAACAATTACTGCAAGTGTGGTCTCGTATAGCGCAGGTATGCCTGAGACTTCCAGCATCCCAAGGCCTGAATCTCTGAGTCTGATAGGCCCCACCTCTGGCAGTTGTCGCCGCCCCAGTGTGGAACAAATGGGTCCCATAATCCCCGGAGTGTAGCCCCAGCTCCTGGATAGCCTTCCGCAGGATGAACTGGAATTGGTAAGCCATCACAGGGCTGCCATCCTGGTGCCTGAAGAAGGCCTCCCCATTCGCGGAACAGCTTGCCCGATATTCCACCAGACTATGAGCTACCTGCCACTGAACTCTGGCTGGAGTCTTGATTTCATGCCAGTGGCCTGTTTCCCTCTGTTCCGTCTTTGATCTGTGGAGATGCAGGAATACCCTGTTCCCCATTGTCACCACATCCTGCACCAGCAGGCTTGGGATGCCATGGTTCTTGGAGGGTTTCGATAGCTCCAACACCTTGAAGGCTCCACAGAGAGCTACCAGGAACATAGTGCTCATCCCTACAAACCTTGGGCAAGATCCCCAAAATGGCTTCTAACTTAACTGGCATAATGGGCCGTCTGGCATCTGGGGTGGAGATAACCTCCCTATACCATCCTTCCAACAGCTTCCTCACCTTGAAGGCACCCGTGGTATCCACCATCCCCATGGCTTTCATCACCCATGACAAGCCTGTGAGGTGACAGGCCATCACTCCAGGAGAGTGTCCATCCACTCTCCCTACCATGTCATACCTACAAAGCTGATCTACTGGAATGGGCCAAATGTCTGGCCACCCCTTGGCCTCTTGTGTGGCTAGGTAGTGTTCAACCTCCCAGCAGTATGCTTCTTTTGTGCTGGGTGCAATGGAGTTACCTATGCATCTCCAAGTCTGTCAGTCATCACCTCCCACAGGAAGGGAGGCACCTGTTGTGGTTCCTTGTCTGCTCTTGGCGCCAGCCTGAAGAATCTGTCCAACTGTGAATGAGATAAAGCATCGGCAATGAGATTATCAATTCCTGGGACATGTACTGCCTTGAATGTAATGTTAAGCAACATACATTTTAAAACAAATACCCACATCAAGTCTCCTAGTGGTCCCAATTGACCTAACTGTCCATTGATGGTATGTACCACCCCATGATCTGAAGTGCGCTGTTTTATTACGGAATCTGGGACCCCAGATGCACAGGACCACCATGACTGGAAAGAACTCCAGCAGCATGATCTGCTTCCCCACCGCAGTCTCCAGCCAGCCAGCTGGCCACGTTCAGGCTACTGCCAGTGCATCAGGAGGACAGGGTACTGTTGGGCATGAAGTTCGAGAATGAGTACTATGTGGATAACTGCATGCCTATGGGCTGGTTGGTGGCCTGTGCCGTGTTTGAGAGTTTCAGCACTTTTTTGCATTGGATCACTGCTCAAGCAGCAGGCACTGACAGCATAGCACACTATCTTGATGACTTCCTGTTTGTGGGCCCAGCCGATTCTTCAGTGTGTGCGGAATTGTTCAGGGCCTTCGATCAAGTGTGCGGGGAGTTTGGAGTTCCTTTAGCGAAGGAAAAATCTGAACCTCCGGGGACAACCCTCACCTTCTTGGGTGTAGAAATTGATTCCGAAAATAGGCTGTCACCTGCTGCTTGACAAGTCGACCATATTCCGGTCTCTCTTGCACAGGGTGTTGGGGAGCAAGAAAATTACCCTACGGGCATTACAACAGTTGATGGGACACCTCAGCTTCTCATGCAGGGTCAAACCGTTGGGGAGGACTTTCATGCGGTGGTTGGCCAGAAGGGGGTCTGGCTGTACAAGATCTCATCACAGGATATGGATCACAAAGCAGTTCCGAGAGGACTTGCAGGTTTGGCAGATGTTCCTAGATCACGTCAGTGGGGTGGCCTTGTGGCAAGAGCCATGGGGTGGTACACCTCTGGAGTTGTACACCAATGCAGTGGGTGGTCTGAGGTTTGGGGCTTTTTTTTCAGGGGCAGTGGTGTGCAGGGCAGTGGCCAACTGGCTGGCTAGAGACTTGTGTGGGGAAGCAGATCATGTTGCTGGAGTTCTTTCCAGTCGTGGTGGCCCTGTGTGTCTGGGGTCCCAGATTGCTTGGGTAGCATACATAGGAGCCGGGTTTGTAAAATATTTGGTGGGGTTCAGGGGTCAAGGGTCAAAGCCCCAGCCCCATGGCCCAGGAGTCAGAGATCACCCCCCTGCAGAAGTCTACGGGAGTCCAGCCCCCTGTGCCATGACATGGTTGTCTGGGGGTTAAGTCCCTGGCCTCATGTATGAAAAAGAACTTGAAAATACTCATTAAAAGCCCAATCTACAATGGATGTGAGTGCAATGGACAATAATAAACACATCAGAACAGTTACCGGCACTATAGCAGTCTAATGAAAACACAAAATACAGGGCTAAAACATCCTCTCCCATAAACTGAAAGAGCCAGTGGAGACAAAACAGGCAGATAGGCAAATACACATTTTTAAGTAGTCAGCAGTAACTTTCTAAATACCAGTTTTAAAGAGTCTGGTGGAACTATGCACATCTGCTGTGCTGGCCTGCAAATCAGTGAATTCTACTGCAGTGGGCCACAACCCCAAATAAATACTATTGTATTCATAAACATGCGAGACTACCCATAACTGGGAAATGTGTGGATTATCGGACCCCCCTGGAACTCCGCTATTAGCGTAGCACTGAAGTTATATTACTTTGGCCCATTACAGAACTGCACGCTCTACGTCATGTCAGGCTGCCAGTTATTTTTGTTGTAGTTTGAGTTGCTGGGGGGGCTTCATTCCCCCACACCCCCAGAGTGTTGGGGGCAGAACATCCCCAGTGCAA
Source organism: Neoceratodus forsteri (assembly GCA_016271365.2). Classification (NCBI taxonomy): domain Eukaryota; kingdom Metazoa; phylum Chordata; order Ceratodontiformes; family Ceratodontidae; genus Neoceratodus; species Neoceratodus forsteri. The sequence goes on from CM057455.1 coordinate 505,520,364, forward strand.
ATAAACTGACAAAACCTTGGTTACAGTACACTGTACACTATGTCAGACTATCAGTTATTTTTTTATTCATTTATTTGAGTAGGGGCTTCTCCCACACTCCCGTGTTAAAAAAAAAAAAGGGAATGGGGGGGTGGGAGCAGAGCCCCCAAACTCACATAAATAGATGAAACCTAAATCAGCAGCCAGCACGCAATGAAAGTAGCCTAGTGCCGCTATGGTACAGCACAGCAAGCATGCAATGAAAAGTACACTGTGTTCTCTGTAGCTTTGCGTTACATTAACAGCAGTGGTTTGATAACCTATGCAATCTCCCCCACAACTTGCAATATGCAGAACAGCTTATTTCATCATGCCTCTTAACTCCTCAGAATTAAAATGTGCAGTGGCCTTTAAAATATGGAGCCAATGGCCAGAAATCCAGGTGGTACCACAGAGTAGTTTCATTCATTTGGCAGTTCACCAATACAAAGTGAAAACTAGCTAGATCCTTGTGATTGATGGTGACTGGCAAAGTCAAACTGCCCAACTTGCTGGTCACTATAGTGACTGGCAACAGGACTGTCCAAGGAGAAATGTAGTTCACCAAGACTCTGCCAGTGTGTGAGAGCTTGCAAGTCAACATCCCCAAGTCATAGTTAATAGCACTGGTTCACACTGACATACGAGAGGCGGGGGCCAGTTAGTACTGGAGGCCCACCTGGAAACATACCGCTCAACCTTTTGTCACTGGAATAAGGAACATGGACATGCACAATGAGGGGCAATGAGGAATACTGACCACCAGAATGAGGGACACATCCTCAAAATAGAGACTGAAGCTCAGAACACGTTAGAAACCACTGCTTTTACATGTAGCATGTTTATTTTTGAATTAGCATCTTAAAAATAATGAATGCATGCTGTAAAGGAGAAATGCAATGAATCTGCAAGTCATTTTTCAAAATATAAGCAGATTTTTAAATACTGATTAAAAGTCTGTTACTTTGTTCCATAACTACAAGATGTTTAGTTATCCCGGCCAGTGTGTGTCTCTCTCTGATTTACACACAGCTGGACAGGACCATCTTAGAAGTTTATGATGTGTGTGATGCACATTATGTCCCTTGTTCTGCTCTTCCATTGTTTAAACAATGCATTTCAGTTCTACTACAGCACTCTTTGGCTAGAAGGAACATAAATCAACTACATCATACCGTTCCAAATGGCCATGTACCACCAGAGTGTAAATCAGAAATTACCACTATGGTTCCTGACAAGCTTGTAAAGATAAAACAATAACAAAATTGGAATTAGTTCTACTAGGAAAATTACGTGCAGGTCCAGTGGAGGTCTCCTTTAAAGTCTCAATTTACAGCACATTCTTTGTGATTCTATGTGATGGCAACACTTTTTGGATGACAGGTGGATGAGGGTCAAGCAATTTTGAGGGGTAAAAGGAGGAATGCCCCTTGTTAGCACACACAGTTGAGAAGTATGCCTGAAATTTCATAGTGTCCGAGTGAGACGCAGGGTGGGGATGCCAGGGCCCAAATAATCCTAGGAGCCTACCTGGAAAGTTAATGTAGTCCCCGGAGAGCACAGCACAGTCACCATCAGCATTAAACTGGCATACTGGTACCGCTGTATTAACATTTCTTCCCGAAACCCCTTTAAACGAGACAACAGTCGATTTAGGCACATCTTTTCATAGTTTGTTTTTTTTGCATTATTTCTTTATCCCCTCTACGTGCCCCAGATCTGCCATTTCCTTCAGGCAGCCATGATACCCGACATCCACCTACTGTCCTCCCTTGGAACTCCCTACCTCAAATTGCAGCCGACCCTGCAGTAGCTCGGTGTAACCCTTCGCCGAGTGGGTCCCCCTCCTCTGGGGGGGAAGGCACTGGTGGGGCAGCCAGCACGCTCTTTCTCTTGGCCCCATGGCGCTGCTGAGACAGTCAGGCTCCTCGAGAGTTTTTCAGTGGTGTCGGCAGATCATCTGCCATCATCCTGGCCAATCCAGGATGTTTTTCCATTTTTCCAGAACCTGGGTCACCGGTGTGGTCTGAGGTAAGGCGCCAGCACCTCAGCCCTCTGCACCACTGGGCCGGCTCTTTTCATAGTTTTAAGGTAGCAGGTATCTAACTGAGGGGACTCACAGTGTCTATAGTGCTGACATGAGCTCACGGCATCAGTGCCAGTGACATATAATGGAAGAGAATGGGTGTTGAAAGCCAAGTTTAAAAGTAAGACCCCTGCCTCCCCACCACACCCACCCACACCCCAGATCAGCAACACCAACACCAAGTAAATAGTACTCTTTCACATGTCCACCTCCATTAACAGACATGCTCAGCTCCCTGTTCAGCTAGTCCCCTGCCCCGCCCCTTAGTTTTTGTCATCAGCTGAGCAGTCACACAAATGGCTAGCTACCCCACCAGGTACTCCCATGCCATGCACATACATTGCAAGCTCTCATTTTACATGACATGACCAGTGATGAGCTACACACAACCACAGCCAGCACCCCAACACACACACACACACACACACACACACCAACCACAGTCCCCCCCCCTTCACCCACTTGACTGCACTCGCTGTGCAACATGGCACTAATCATTAGCATTCCATTCGCTGTTGACACCCTTTCTGTTCTGGGTTCATGCAGAATTCTAGAAATAAAACACAACTGGGGCCACTCATTTTATTGTACCATAACACTGATGGTCGGTGTTGGATGCTTGTACACACCCTGAGAGCATATACCTTTAAATTCATTTCAATCACTACATTCAGGGATCCTGCAATTATATAGAGGATAATGCCTGATGTACTGGTGATAACCATGGTGTATTCACCTCAAGTGGCTGCTAGCTAGGGCATCACTAAACCTCAAGTGCACAGCTAGAGGTTTACCATTGCCCTAGCAACCACGAGAGGTGATTGCACCATGGTTATCATCTGTACATCAGGCATTGTCATTTATATGTAACCCCTAGGTGGCGCTATCCCAAGGGCTACTACCCCTGTCTGCTTTGCTAGTAGCAGGTTAAGGGGCCTGAGTTCTGAAATGGGTACCTCCACTTGGAGGTCAGGGTTGGTAGTGGTCAAACTAACCTGGGCACAGCCCTCCGGGACACTGTAACCCCCCTCTTTCCTTACTAGTGGCTGGAACAATACACAATAATCACTTTCACAATACCCATGATACACCACACAAGTACCCACACTGTTTGCACTTACCACCAGGGCTTTCCTCTGGCTCGACCCTGGGGACCCCCTGTAAAACAAGGTTAAACACAGCAAATAACAGCAGTACAGTACTCTTGCACAAACTGGAACCATAGTCATGGTAAATGCAGAAAGAGTTAGATTTGATTTATTTAAGGGACTTGAACAAGGGAGGGGTGTAATCAGGTTAATTTGCTTAAAGGTTGTATCAATCAAACAGTTATGCATGTACTTCAGGGTCCATAAACAGTTACACTCGGCATACCCAGATGGAGAACGGTGGGCTAGTCAGGAACGTTGCAGCTGGTTGGGGCCCTGTGATGGAAGAAAACAACATGCACCACACACACTAATTGTAATCTGGAGCCGGAGGGCTCAGTTCATGAAAAGAAAACAGGACAATCAGATGAAACACTTTTAGATTAGGCTGTTGTTTCAGGGAGCTACCTTGATGATTACTCACGATACCCAAGACTGGACACAGGCTGGAGGAAAATTAAGACTGCAGGTTGTTGATCTGGAGTGCCAGGAGAAGCAGGGCCCACGTGATTCACCAAGGCATCATTCCTGTTTAAGCGTGGAGCAAGGGGCTGATCCCCAGGTAGGTCTCTCATCGATGGCTTTCTCTGTGCAGCGGGTAGTCTGGCTGGGCCAGTGTGGTAAGGCCCAGGCCAAATGGAGACAAATTCGGTTACAGTACGTTTTGAGCTGGATACAGCTTCCAGCAAGCAGAACACAGTTCACACAGTGGGGAACCAAATCACGACCCACTAACAACTCACAGCACATTTACATGTAAGGAAATTATACTGTACCAGGCAAACCACTCTCTGGTCACGATCGCAAAGTCTCTGCACAAACCAGGGATTCAAAAGCAGCTGGAATTCCTGACAGGCCGATCACATTCAGCAAAATCTTCGGTCTTCTTCAGGTATGAGCCTGGTAAAATATCAGTTGCTTACTTTGTTCTCACAAACTTGAATTTAGTCCAAAATAATTATCTTCTCTCCCTCTCAGGGGCAGCAGGCAGACATGCAGGCCACAACTCAGGCCTTTCACAGTTCTCCCATGCAAAACTATACAGAACTCTTGCCCAAATCACTTGAGATGTTACTTCTTCACCTGTCAGCCCAGAACTAACTAAAAATTGCAAGCAGTCTGGGAAATCCCCCAAGATCCAAAAGGTTCAGTTGGCTGATCTGTCTGTCAGTCACAAAAAAGGCTCCTCCTTCAGGTGCAAAAAGGCACCAAAAGCCCGAAACTACAATTCCTACAGATTTTGACTCCAGACAGCTCCTGTAGTCCGGCTCCATTTTAGGTTCCACCAGTACTGATTGGTCCAATTTGGCAGTCCAGGACCAAGATAGTGGAGATAAACAAAACAGTCCTTGCTGCAAAGAAGGCAGGTTAGACAAACTATGTTATCATTATCACTCTAAATGATTTTCAGCAGATAGTTACATCTTTCAACAGAGCTCCCTGTCAGATTACTTATGACTGCGATCCAGGCAGCTCTTAAAGAGACAGTGTACAGAGACGATGCAGGCACTCTCTGGCAATCACATTTAAACTGCTAAAATGCAGGACACCAGTCTGGCAGTGAGCATTTAGGCAAGCTTGAGGAAGACTTTTCAGGAACCCCCATTTGTAGGGGGGTACATACAGTGTATGGCATGCAACATGAGAAGTTATACTCCCTCCCCCCAAACACAGGTCATTTAGCCTTACTTTATTAATGAATCTACACTATGACCACATAATTGTGTGTATGCGGGTGTTCCACACAAGCAAGTTAGTAAGCAATACCCCATTTCACAGCCACTAACATCTTGTGAACATATTTGTGTTGAGACTCTCCTTCAGCTGTTAACTTACAGGTCTTTACATGCCAGTTTTTGGTGGTGATGGAGTGAGAGAAAGAACAAAAGACGGATGTGTGCATTCACCAGGTAAAATGTTGGAGACAGTCACCACCAAAAACTGGCATGTAAGACCTGTAAGTTAGCAGCTGAAGGAGACTCACAATACAAATATGGTCACAAGATGTTATGGAAACACACAAAAATGAAAGGGAAAGGGGAAATTGTTTAACTCAGAGAGGCACACTATACCAAAGCTTGTTTCCAGGAGCAACCTGGGAGCACAAGGAAGTTAAGTAACTTGCGCAGGGTCACACAATATGAAAGTGGGGCTGTGGGATTCAAACCCAGGTCTCCAAGTTTGGAGCTAGGAGCCTTAAACCACTGTGCTATACTGCCTCCACCAAGGATTTCAAAGGCAGGAAACTTATTGCTGTGTAAAAACTGCAGGTGCAACTCTATAAAACCTTCAAAGTTAATCCAAGGCAGGAGTATACACATATGCCATTGGGATGTGGATCAGAAAGTGGCCAGGTCAACTAGTCTTTGTCATTTACACTATATGTATTTAAACTCTGAAAAGCTGAACACTTGAAATCTCCCTTTAACTGCAATATTTATTTAGTGTTTTTCTAAAAAGAAACTCTCCCCACACTGCTAACTTTCCTTTTCATGCCCTTCTGTTGTAACACCCAACATCAGAGAAATGTGGTTTCAAGTCAAGACTAGCTCTAACATGACCTCTGAAGCAAAAACAGACTCTGAAGCCTAACCATTCAACCACAGCAGCCTAATTAGCAAAGACTGACTTGTTGACTGAATTCAAAGGTCTATGATCAATTCAGATTGAAAAACCTTTGTATTTTGTGAAGAACTACTGTCACTTGAACTTCCCCCTAGTTAATTGTACTTTTTTTCTTCCTTTTTATAATGCGATCCCTTCCCATCCCCTCCAACAACCATGCTGGTTCCCCAGCCATAATGAAGGCCCCGAGTTCACATCACTGACCGACTGACTCTTCCCCCGGTGGGCCCCGGGCCTCCAACTCTCCACCAGGCAGTCACTCCCACCAACTGCGCGCCACCTGCCAGGCTGCCACACCACCCGGTGGCACCTGCACTATGGTTCTTGATGCCGCTTGCTCTGGCAGTTGCCAGCTGAGCCTGAGCCAGCACCTGCTCGCTCGCCAGTCACCTTGGGTGGGCCCTTTCCCTCTAGGACTGAACTGGGCTCGGTCATCACCGGCTGCCCCCCTTGACCACCACACACTGTCCCAACCTGCCGAGCAGACACCTCACACCACCACCACCTCACCTCTCATCTGCTGCACTGCTGCATCCTGCTGCTCTTCTCTCTTCCTGGACCCGTACTTCTGACCATCACTGACGCACCATGACCCGACTCCCGACTACAAAACTGGCCACTAGAAACCGAAAGGTTGCAGTTGCTTTGCTGACTGTCCGTCGCTCCTCACTTCTGGTGGTCTCTCTCTCTCTGGCTCACCTTGCCACACGCCGCCTCACACAACACCAAGACGCACACATATGGCACCTCATAAACCTTCCCCCTGGCCAATCACAGGTACGGCAATGCTGGCAAATTGAAACATGTCACCTGCTAACCAACCAGTCACCATGATGATTGGGGGGGAAGTTGACAAACAAAACTAAAGGCGCAAATTTTAAATAATGCCATTAGCACCGTGCCTGCCGCCAGCAAATTAAACGGGAGGGGCGGGCGGCAAATCATACCGGCAGCCGACGTGGGTAACGGGCACATGCCATGTGCACACAAAGCCACAACTGGGGGGGGGAGTCAAAGCAGGCAGCAGCATTGAAAAATATTGCTGGGGCTCAGCCCAGCTCAATAACTATTGATGGGGCCAATGCCCCACGGGCCCATACAACCCAGCACCTATGGTAGCCTATGTATTACAGGTTATAGCTTTTCCCACCATAGCTATGCATATATACCACAAATAGCAAGAGTCAGCCCCTCACACTGATGGTGGTGGTAGTCCCAGGATTAAATTATTAAATTGTAATGGATTAGCACTCTGAAAGAGGGCTGTCAATGTATAAGATATCTCCACTTTAAAGCTGTCCAGAACTGGACAGGTGAAAATATGTGGGGTTGTGTGGCAATTGAATCCCCACAATTCCACCAACATGCTGATGTACTGGTTGTATCCCATTTAACTTTAATTTGAGGAGTTATAAAATACTGAGTTTTAATTTTTCATGTGAACTCCTGCCATCGTGGTGAGGAGGCTGTCTTGAACAAGCCTTCCCGAACCCTGAGCCATTACCTTTGCGTGAGATGAAATCCTGCTTCAGCTTCCCATTTTGTTATAATGTGATTAGATGATTCCTTCCTATGGTAATTTAAAAGTTGGTATATGCAGGATATCGCTCCCTAGGAGTTGTTATTGTCAGCAACTGCCCCAGTGTACGGCCCCCCTTTAAAGAGGCTTGTGTATTGTGGGTTTGTTGCAGTTGTGTCTGTACATAGTTTGAAAATATCTAAATATGTCTATTAATTGCCAGTCATACTCCCTACTACATTCTTCTAAGGTAAGAATAGTGTTACCCTTTAACATTTGTGCTGGGTATTATTGACCGCTCTGTGCATGCCTCTCATATCATAGATCTAAGGAACTTGGAGTAAATTCAGCATTCCAGGCAAACCAATGGTACCTCCAAATATCCCTATGTACTAGAGGGTAGTGCTGAAGTCTATCTCAAGTGTAGAAGGTGACCTTCATTGCTGAAAACCAGGGGCCCAATTCTAGGAGATATGGCACAACTCTTGGGCAGATGCGAGTTGCGACATATGCCGCTACACCGGGGATCCCATACCGGATTCCAGAACACGCAGGGTCCCCAGCACCTATGCCCTGCAACTTGCGGCAGCTCCAGGGTCGTGCCACGGGAAGGGCGCACCCGACCTGGGTGCCACAAGCCACAGTGACGCCACCCACAGGGCACAAGCCACACAAGGCATGGCTCCCCCTAAAACCCTGCACCAGGGCACCACGGTAATGCCCCACAGGGCTGTGGTGGGAGTGGGGGGACACTGGACAGCCTTGGGGTGCATGGCAGGCAGGGGCCGTGTACTGCCCTGGGGGCACTGCTCGGGGATGGGGCATGGGGGTGCCAGCTGCCCACAGAGGGCAGCCCTGCCAATGGGGGGTGGGGTGGGGACCCATGTGGAACCTGGGGGGGTTGGCCATATGGGCGCCAGGCATGGAGCTGCGATCCCGGTGGATGTAGGGTACGGTTAGACCAACTAATAGCTAGTCTAACTGTACTGAGACTATTGTCTGCTGGGGTCCCTCCTGGAATAGCGCTTTGCCATTCCGTCAGCTGTTGACCTGGAATAGGGCCATAAGAACTGCCAGAAACCCCCTTTCGCTATGTTGCAGGGGGTTTCAGGCATAGAGGGTGCCATAGCCAGCTTTGGAGCAGGCAGCCTGCGCCATGTCACAGACCGCCTTTTGGAATTGCTGGCAGTGTAATGCATGTCGCAAGGTGCGACTTGCGCCATTGGGATTGGCGCAAGTTTGCTTTGCGACATGCATAACCCATCTTGGAATTGGTCCCCAGGTGTCCATGTTTGTGCGATACTGTTGTATGGGGAATAGAATCGATAGGAGCAGTCTGTTTCCCACCTGAGTCTCCTCTAGAGTGCGCCAGTGTGCCTAAGTTGTGTCTGCTCCCATAGAACTGTCCAACGCACTTGAGTGGAGAGCCAATATTCCCCCAGTTCAGGAACCACCCATCCTCCCCATTTCTTTTTGGCCAGAAGTAGAATACTCCTCACCTTGGGTCTCTGATCCGCCCATATGAACTTGTATATCTTTTTTTGTATGTCTCCCAATCATTGCTTAGCTAACCTCACAGTGGCACACTGGAATACATGTAAAAATCTAGGTAAGAGGTTCATTTTTGCTAGGGTTGTCAGAAGTAGTTCTGCAAAGATTTGAACCCTTCTCAAATCCTGGTGTTCAGGTTCTGATTTAGAACTCAAACACTAGAGGGTTCGCAAAAGGGTTTGAATTATTTTCCCCAGGTACATATATGTGGTTAATATGGCGCCACCGTGCCACTGCCTGCCTGCCATTTCCTCATGCTCACTCCTAGTGAGTGGGGAGTCTGGTGTCGGGGGTCGGTTCGGTCCGACTCCATCCCACATGCTGGAAGGACAGAGATGCTGGGAGGGAGGGACTATTTAAATTTGTGTACTGCAAACCCAACTCCTACGAGCAGCGTGACATGTACAGTTGAGTCATGTGACTCGTGTTGGTTCTTGTGCAGCAGGAATTACAGTGGGGCAGATGGAGCTGGCCTGAGTAGCAGAGCTGGCATGTCTGCTCTGCACTGCATCTCTTAGTTGGCAGAAGGGCGAAAAACCAAAAATAACGTTATGGAGACAGGCAGTAGGACTTGAAGGCAATAAAGACATTCTCTTCTGAGTGGCAGAAAACCAGAAATTCCAGAAAATAAATAAAAAGCAGATGGGGGATCAAAGCAGCAGCAACCAGTGGCATAAGCGAGGTGGGGGAAGGGGAACCTAACTTGTTGCTACTGAAGTAGGCATTTCAGCAGGGCCATGATCAGGGGGTTGCAAGAGGTGTGGTTCTAGTAGGGGTCGCACTGTCAGGGGGCCCACTGCCTCACAGGTCAGCTTTAAGAAAATCTTTTATCAAAGACAAACTTGCAACTTCCTCCTTGGAAATTGCTTATTCATTTGAAACTGGGTCTGTCAGGAGTGGCGTCAGAAGATTCAAATTTCAAATGGTGTTGGGGGGGGGAGCTACAGAACAAAGAAGTAATAGGGCCCATTACTCAAAACATCTAATCTTAGTGCTTGTGTCCCCAGAAGGAGCAGGGACACATTACATTATTCAGTTCCTTGATCATGGTGCCAGCAAGGAATGGTTGAGGGGGAGCATGGACAAATGGTTCCACCACTTCTCGGTGCCATGCTTAGAACACCCGGTAATTAGAGTACCATATTTTGGTGACAGTGAGCTCTCAGTTTTCGGGGCACTGAGCCCCCTGAACTCCCCCTTTGTGGGGGTCTATTCCCACCACACACCCCTTACTAAATATACCAACTCGGGGGGGGGGGTGTCACAAATGCGATCTGGTGTGCTAATGACTGAGTGCCTTAACGCGGCTCCATATTGATTGTAAATGTGGACAAACTATGGATTCTTAGCAGGACTGATACAAAAAAAAGTATGCTATAAAAATTTCGTATGTGCTAATGGTTATTTTACATTTATTGGTGTGGAGGTAGGGCCCCTCAACATATTTTGCAGGGGGTCCTTACAGTTGTTGGCACAACCCTGCATTTCAGTGCCTTAAGCCTTGGAAGTTTTGCAAAATCTTTTTTTTTTTCTTGCAATCCAAGGTGGAAGGTGTTTTTTGGGAGGGATCAAGGGAGTAGGGGAGTATTAGGCAGGCAGAGACTGACTGGAATTTGTTGGACTGGACTGCTGAAGGGTCATCATCCTCCTCCTGTGTATGAACAGGTCTCATCATCCTGCTTTGTGCTTTTTGACTGCTAGCTGCGCTGTACCCAGTGTGTGACTCCTACATGGCATACTGGGCTGGCCAGCCTGTCATCCTGCTGTGTGCCCTTGACTGCACTGTGCTGTATGAAGGGCCACTGTCGGGGGGGCCGGACTATTGTTCCAGGCCCTAACTCTGAGGGGCTCACCCAGCTAGAGGAGATGGCATTTTTTTTGTTGATCATTGGGATTTTTATTCTTTTTTTTAGGCACACATCGCATGCCCGTCATCCACACTGAGAAAGGGCCACAGCATAGCAGCCATTGTGGTTTCCTTTCCTGGGTGCATGAACCCCCCCCCCACTGCCCGCCATAAAAATATCTGAAATTCCTGCTAAGTGACAGCCGCTGGGTCGGGGAAATTGCTGTTCCAATGAGACGGAGCAGGCGGGGGCCGGGCTTGTGTTGCATATTCATGAACCTTTCATGACTCACCCGCCTGCTCTGCCTCAGAATATTGGTAGTGGTCTGGTCTTGGTGGTCATAAGATCTGTGTGGAGTGGAGCAGTGGAGGACTGTCACATGGTGGAGAACAGTCGCGTGAGACACAGTCACTTCCCACCAGTCTGTGTGAAGAACTGATCTGCATCTTGTCATCTGGGTCTGCTCTGTCTCGCAGTCGCAGTGGCCGGCATTTGAATAATTGCTCCAGAGTCCAGAGAGTACACACTGTCACAAATCATAATATATTTACATAGGGTGAGTTAACTTGGCACAAGGTGGGGGGGGAGGCTCTTGTTGCCAGTACCAAATGACAATTGCTGACCAGCCTCTCCCGGCTGTGCTCAAGCCTCCTATCCTGCAGTAGCCCTGTGTAACTCATGTTTCAAAAATAATTTCTGTGGTGTGGTTAATTTCAGTGCACATGAACACCTTGCATTCCAGGGCTTCTGCACACAGTTGTAATTATAAAATAAGCTGAAATGGGGATATCTCATCTGCTCCCATGGTAGTTTCTTTGTCTCCTATTCATTAGAAGGCAGTGTTGCTATCTCACAGTTTGCTGGCACTGGCTGACCTCAGGAGTAACTGGCACCTTTGGGCCAGTCTGCTACCCCATCCCCGTACACCCTTGGCTTGTGTTCTTGTGGAGCAGATTGTCACTGTCCAGAAAACAATTGTTTAGCTCAATATGGCATTAAATTCAGTGAACAGTGTGTTATAGTGAACTGCTACCCAAAACTAAGTTTTAACAGACAATATAAGCAGACCACATATCTGTGCAAAAAGGGGGCAATCCCCAATTTATCCAGCAATAGTTCCTTTCCATGTGTAACCCCCCTGCAAATGGGGGTTCTCAAAAGACTTCCAGGAGCTTGCTTGAATGCTCCAAGCCTGAATGGTGTTTGGCGTTTAAGCCATTTATCAGTGAGTGTTTTTAGAACCTCTGGTACTGTCTCTTTAAGAGCTGTCTGCTTGCAGACATAATTAGTTTGTATGGGGGACTGTGTGTTTCTTTGATTGAGTACCACTCGAGCTGCTGCCAATTCACTCCATTTTTGCAGTCACTAGAGTGCAAAGGAACCTATCTGAAAGATGTAACTGTTTGCCAGAAACCATTTAGAGTAATAATAAAATTACAATTTGTCTAACCTGCTTTCTTTGCAGTCAGAACTGTGTCTGCCTAGTTCCCCATTCTGGTTTTGAACTGCTGAACTGGATCAATCAGTGTGGGGTAAGCTAGCTCTGAAATGGTGCCTTGGACGAATCAGAACTTGGACTCATAATCTGAGCCAGCCACAAGAGGATTGTATGGGCAGTGACTGTGGGAGATGTAGTTTAGACTTCGGCGCCTTTTTGGACCAACAGCAGCAGTCTATTGTGAGTGACAGCCAATCCAGTCAAGAACTGGGAGGAACTCAAAGGAAGTGCCCGGTTTTGTCTGTTGGAGTTTCAGTTGAGCTCTGTCAGTGAAGAAGGAAGGAGCCCTGTGCTTTTTCAGTGTGCAGTTTTAGTCGGGAAGCATGTGTAAGGCCCAGAGTTCCGGTCTGCAGATTGTGTAACTGCTTGTTAGGACTGAACCTGTCCTGTGAAGAGAATCAAAGGATATCTGAAGAGTAGAAACCAGGCTCACCCTGTAGAAGACTGGAGAAATTGCTGAATTGCACTTGGTCTGTCAGGAACTGAATCTGCTGTGTGTTCTCCCGGGTATTGTGCAGTAATTGCGATTGGGATAGAGAAGCAGCCTGCCTGGTATAGTACTTTCTGTTTTACCATATAAATGTGTGAAGAGGCTTGTGTACCTCAAGTGAATCCTGCTGCCATTAAAGGACTTTTGCCTGTTACTGTTCACCATATAAATGTGGAGGAGGCTTGGTTAGCTCAAGTGAATCCTGCTGAAATTAAAGGACTTTTGCCTGTTGCAGTTTGCCATATAAATGTGTGAGGAGTCTCATGGAGCTCAAGAGTAGCCCTGCTGACATTGAAGAACCCTATCTTGTTTGGAGGTCGTGAGTACTAATTCAGGGTCGCTCCCTGTTGAATTGCCACACTGAATCCAAATGGAATCACTGTACTGCTGACTGTTTAAACTAATTTTTCTTTTCTCTGTGGGAAAGGGCCCCTACCAGCTGCCACGGTTTGGACTAGCCACTAGGGCTTGGGTACCCAGGGACAGTAACTGGTAGGGATAGGCCTGTGCACAGAGCCATAGGTAGATGGGTAAAGTGATAAGCTAATTAACCTGATTTCCCCCTGTCCTTGTTATATTCCCACTAAATAAATCAGAGCTGCTTGTTTCAGCAAAGTTATACTGCCTGAGGTATTTGTCTATGTTAAAGTATTGTACTGTGATTGTTGCACTGTATCTTATTTTACAGGAGGTCCCAGTGCCTGAACCAGCCCTGGTTGTAGTGTATACTGTGAAGGTAATTCTGATATATTGTGTGGGCCACTAGTGGGAAGAAAGGGGGGTTGCAGTGTCCCAGAGGGCTGTGACCAAGTAAGTTTAACTATTGCAAACCCTGACCTCTGGGTGGAGGCACCGGCCATTGGATCCAGGCCCCTCAACCTGTTAGTGGCAAATCAGGCAGGGGTAGTAGCCCCTGGGATAGCGCCATCTAGGGGTTACACATGGATAATTTGATACCTGCAAATCTTTAATTTAAGCATTTGAAGTGCCATTCTTATGTGGCTGTTCCTCTGAACTGCCAGCAGCAGTTCTTCAACAAACAAGCTGATGAATCAGTTGTATAGCAAATGTACTTTGGAAAATAAATTTGTGTAAATAGGAAGGATTCACAGAGAAAAGAAACTATCACAGCAGCAAAACTTATGGTGCCATGAAATGTACATACTGTAATGTATATTTGGCTCAATACGTAGGCTACTAATCCATATAGGGGGAATGGGGGGAAATTTTACATATGTTTACAAGATTCTTTTATCTTCAATGAAAGCAATAAAACTCACCACAGAGCATCTAAAACCCTAGAGCTTCTAGGGGCCCAGCAGCCCCCAGAACCCCAGCCTTTATATAAAAATCTTTCACCATACATTACACTAATGCCAATGGTGTGGGTGATTGTCTGATTGATGGCATTGTTGGTTAGCCAGTTGCATATCTCCAGGTTCAGCTGCAGATTCTAAGGCTAGCCAGAGTTTACCACACCCCTAAGTGCAGTGGGGAAACATATTTTTTTCTCCGGAGTCAGGAGTAGGAAAGATGTAACAAAAGCGTGTTTTTATCTTCAATAAAAGCCCCAAAACTCACCACAGAGCATCTAAACCCCCGGAGCTTCTGGGGGACTAGCAGCCCCCAGACCCCCGGGCTTAATTGGTTTGGGAGATGGGGTCCATCTCAAATGACTTGTCCTGGGCCCCAAAATTCTTGGCTGAGCCTGTGGCCCTGACTGTGTGCATGTACCCTACCCAGTGTGTGACTGTGTGCAGCCCAGCATCAGTTCTGATATCTTTAAATACATGCCAGAAATATTTCCCTGTCAGGAGGAGAGAAGAAAAATCCATTACTCTTAAAAAAAAATATCTGTGTCACTGTGTTGTGTGACTCTGTCTTTTACATGGCATACTGACCAGCCCATTATCCTGCTGCGTGCCCTTTGATTGCACTGTATCCTACCCAGTGTGTGAGCATGTGTAGCCCAGCATCCATTTCTCTGGTATCTGTTAATACATGCCAGAAACATTTTCTGGGGGACATTGGGAGGAGAGAAAATCCCTTACTCTTTTAAAAAAAAATCTATGTGACGTGTTGTGTGACTCCATCTTCTACATGGCGTATTGGACAGCTCATCATCCTGCTGTGTCCTTTGACTGCACAGTACTCTACCCTATGTGTGAGCGTGTGCAGCCCAGAACCCATTTTTGTGGTATCTGTTAATACATGCTAGAAATATTTCTCTGTTGGGAGCAAACAAATTGTTTAGTTGCTGTATTGGTCCTTGTAAGAACAGATCCAGAAGCAAGCCGGCCCAGTGGAGCTGAGGGTTGAGGCGCTGGATGCCACACCTCACACCATGCAGGTGATCCGGGGTTCGGAAACAAGCCTGAGCCATTGGGGGTTGGCAGGGGAGGGAGAGGATCGAGCATCCGATGGACTGCTCTCCTCTCCTGGGGTGGGATCTGGGGCTTGCTCTGTGCAGCAGGGACCTCTGGTGGAGACCAGTGATAACTCTAGCACTGAGCCATACTCAGAGGGGGCAGAGTGGCGGCAGATGTCAGCGACCAAGCTCACGCAGATGTCATTGTACGTCCGCACTCCGGAGGAATCTACACAAGGAAAACCCCCATCCTTGGGGATAGGCAAAAGCACCTCTGCCCCATAGGCCACACTCCCAATTACCGGGCACTCTTCTCTCCAGGCCAATCACCCAGCCCGCATACTAGATTATAGATAGAGCACCCTGGGCGGATAGGGCAGCCCCACCTCGGGGGATTTAGAGCCTGGGGGTCTCTTGGGCTGGTGTGAGGAGAGGAGGTGTCTCAGGTGGGAGGTAGAGCCTTGGAGGTGAAGGTTGCTGGAGAGAGTTCCCTGAAGGACGGTGTAGAAAAGGTATAGACAAAATAAATAAAGAACAGATCCAGAAGCAAATGGTTTGAAACCTTTTATCGGACCAACATAGATGTTACAAAAATAATAAAGCACTTTAGCTTTTGGACCAACCAAGTCCTTCCTCAGAAGTTCCTCCTGTTGGGAGGAGAGACAGAGAAATCCCTTACTTAGTACAAAAAAAAATATCTCTCTGTCATTGTGTTGCATGACTCAGTTTCCTACGTGGCATCCTGGCCAGCCCATCATCCTGATGTGTGCCCTTTGACTGTACTGTACCATACCCAGTGTGTGAGCGTGTACAGCCCAGCACCCATTTCCGTGATATCTGTTAATACATGCCAGAAATATTTTCCTGTCGGGAGGTAAGACAGAAAAAGCCCTTAGTACAAAAAAAAAATCTGTGTGTCACTGTGTTGTGTAACTCCATCTTCTACATGGCGTACTGGCCAGTCCATCATCCTGCTGTGTGCCCTTTGACTACTGCAATCTACCCAGAGTGTGTGTGTGTGTGTGTGTGTGTGTGTGTGTGACTCCAATGTGGCATACTGGCCATCATCCTGCTGTGTGCCCTTTGACTACTGCATTGTACCCAGTGAGTGTATGAATCCTATGTGGCTTTCTGGCCATCATCCTGCTGTGTGCCCTTTGACTGTACTGTTACGTATTGACCATGTGCCACCCAACACTCAGTGCATAGTCTCTTCTTGCATTAAAAGAAGTAAAATATATTGCAGAACAAGAAATATTGAAATGTAATATAAAAATAAATGGACATTTTTTTAAAATACTGAAACAATCATGTTTTATTCAGAATTACAATTCCTGACACTTTTGCCAAGCCCTGTTTTGCGTATGCCTATGCTCAATTCATTCTGTAAGCCTTGAACTTGTGATCCAACTTTAGTTGCAAACTTGCATATTCTTCAATTAGCATCCAGTCCACTGCATCAAAGTGTCATAAAACCAAAATCAAATTTCTAAGTTGCAGTGATCACAGACCACATTGTTTTGTAACACTGGAGTTGTGTACAGTATACAACTGGTGCTATTAGGGCTGACAACACAGATGAAGCATCTGGTGCTGATGGTAGATCAGGTGCTGATGGTAATCCTGGTGTTAGCAAAAGTAACCAAAATGTTTCATGTGGTAAAAACTACAACAAACAGCAAAGGAGCAACAACAAACCATGGTAAAGAGGAACTTTTAAAAAAACTTGTATAGCTGCTGGTGTCACATGGAGGGGCACCATAAGGTAGGCATGGGGTCATAATGTCGCGGACGAAACCATGCACATCAAGACGGTGCTCCTTCAAACAGCATGCAGTAACACTGGAAAGTTTTTCTTTTGGTTTGCAGGGGGCTTTGCCCCCCACACCCTCCACACCTATTATAATCAACTCCTAGGGGTGTGGACACAGGAGCAAGAAAAAAAGTTGCAAAAATAAAATATTCCCTAGCAGGGAATCAAACCATGCTTTCCCCCCAACCCCATCCACTGCAGGGACAGGTGCTATAGCCACTCCACTCCACTCCACCATGGGAGTGGCTCAAATGAGCACCTGACTGGCAGTGGCTACATCCACTTTCTCCTTTCTGGTGAGTGACGGGAGAGTAGCGATATTTTCGTATCGCTGTAATTCCCCTGTTGCTGTAAAGCCGTACGTGCTACTGACAGCGTGATCTTGTTGTGTGCAGTTTCATCCATGACAATATTTTTTTGAAATTCAACTTCTTTATTGATTTTAAATTATGTACATCCTTATAGTCATTTCAGGAATGGTACAGAGATGTAGTCTTCTAATTAAAGTATACAGTGGAGTGCTAATAAAGATTAATAGAACCCCCGACAAACCCAACAAAACTAAACAAGGCAAACAAAAGAACAACTCTCCCCTCGTCCCCAGTCCCTCCCCAAAGTGTGCCCGTGCCTATATTACAGTTCTTGAAAGAAATATTTGGTGCAGAAAGACATCTGGAGACAATCCTGGAACTAGTAACTGTTAGTAGCTTCAAAGTAGGTATAAAGCATACAATTTGCCCCATTTTTTATTAAATGATGCCAGGTTATTACGGGAACCAGTGATTAAGCACTCTGTCCTAAAGGAGACTGAGAGGTCATTTAGCCACTCATTATAGGATATAGATAATTGGTCTAGCCAGTGTTTAAACACTAGCTTTTTTATCACCATTGAAATTAGTGCCATGTGGTATTTCCGTTCCTTAATTTGAATAGTAGAATAGTAGAATAGTTCCCTAAGATACAGATCTCCACAGTGAAAAGGTCCCCTAGGCCAAGTATTGGGTCCAAATTAGACTGGATCAATCTCCATAAGGGGCAATTTTGGTACAGTCCCAGAATATATGTACTAAGTTCCCTTCAAGCATACCACATCTGGAACAGTTAGAGCTGGGAAGGTGACCAATTTTGGCCAATTTAACTGGTGTGTAGTATAGGTTATGTAGGATGTGGTATTGGGTAAGTCGCAGTCTATCTTGAGAGATATAAGTATATAGATCTTGCCAGATTCTTGGCCATTCAATGGTTATTCCTGGTAGTTGAGATTACCATATTTTGGAACTGGGCATTGGTTCAGTATAGCCAATGGAGAGGATAAAATTATATAAGAGGGATAAGCAGTGTGGTTTGGAAGATAGATCCTTGAGGCTTTCCAATATTGGTTGAAGTTTAGATTCTGTATAAGCAGTCCCAAATGTTTGTGCTATTAGGTGTCTTAGTTGTAGAGTTTTAAAGGAATGAGAAGCATGTAGGCCAAATTTATGTCTGATTTCTGAGAAGGAGAGAAGAGACGTGGAGGAATAGAAATCCTTTACTCTAGCATTATGTAATGGAGGTAGCCAGGTCTGTGTGAGATACGTGTCACCTATTTTAATATTGGTATTAAAGAGGAGAGGTTGTGCAAAGTCTTGACTTGACTGAGTCCAAGCTTTCAGGGAGGTCCCTATTACTGAGTGGCAGATTGCCTCTGGCAAGTTCTTCCTTGAGATATAGTAAATGGCAGTTGAAAGCAGGTGATATTGTCGTAACATCTGGGTTTCTAACTGTAAGCAAACAGGAGCATCTTCTTCTGAGGTATCTGTCAGCCACTTCCCAATCCTAGAGAAATGACTCGCCCAATAATACAGAAGAAAATTTGGGAGGCGAAGTCCCCCTGATGCCCTATGTAGACTCAGTTTGATAAAGGATTTCCTGGGTTGTTTATGCAACCATATAAAGGCTGAGATAAGACAGTGTACCTTTTGAAAGAAAGACAGTGGGAGCCATATGTTCAGCATATGTAAAGGGTAATAAAGTCTAGGTAGCACGTTCATTTTAACTATGTTTATGCGCCCTCAAAGAGACAGAGGAAGAGCTTCCCATCTTTGAAGATCGAGTTAAAGGATTGCCATTAGATCATCGAGATTGAGTTTCTTGGTCAAAAGTGGGTCTGTAGTTAGGTGAATGCCCAGATATTTAAGTGAATGAGGAGACCACTTAAGATCAAAGATGTTACATTCTGCTTTGTGAGAGAAATGGTTTAGGGGAAAGATTTCAGATATGGTCCCATTAAGTTTATAATTGGATAGGGAGATAAACTGAGATATTACTTCGAGTACATGTCTCAGAGATTCAGCAGGGTTCTCCAAATGGAGGAGGATGTCATCTGCATATGCAGACAGAGTGAGATTGTGATAAAGTATTGAAATTCCCTGTATTTGGGAAAACTGTTTCATATGGCGAATCAAAGGTTCTAGATACAAATTAAATAGAAAGGGTGACAGGGGCAACCCTGTCTTGTACCTAAGCAGATGGGACAGCAAGAGGAGAATACTCCATTGCAGTGTATCTTTGCAGAGGGGGATGAGTATATGGCCTGAATCCACTGGATGAAAAGGGGAGGGAATCCCATCTTACTTAAGGTCAGCCAGAGAAAGTCCCAGTCCACTCTATCGAATGCCTTTTCAGCATCCAACGAGATTAGAGCCATCGGGATTTGAGATGATCCTGCAACATTGAAAATATGGGAGCGTTTCCGAAGGTGATCTGCTGAGGATCTTCCAGGGACAAATCCAACCTGTTCTGGACTTAGGAGTGGAAACCATACTTTCCTTATGCGTAGAGATAAGATTTTAGTTAAGATCTTAATATTACAATTTAAGAGGGAAATTGGGTGGTAGTTCTCTGGTAGAAGGTGAGATTTGTTGGGTTTTAATAGAAGAGAAATTGTTGCTTCTAATAAGGTAGGATCTAAGGGTTTTGATGTGCGTATATATTGAAATAGTTTGAGCAAGTAGGGAGCCAGCTCCTTAACAAAGACTTTGTAGAAATTTACGGGAAAGCCATCTGGGCCTGGGGCTTTGTCTAGGGATAATTCCTTAATTGCTGCTACCACTTCTTCTAGAGTGATAGGGGAAATCAAGTAAAGTTGGAGGTATTCGGGTAAGGAAGGGAGAGACAAGGAATCCAAGTAAGATTCTATCCTGTGGGTAGGAGTGGGTGTGTGTTTTTTCCCATAGAGGGAACGATAAAAGTTCTCAAATATCTGAGCAATATCTCTGGGTTTGGTTTTAATAGATCCATCTGTAGCCTGAAGAGAGGGTATAAGTCTTGAGCTTTCCATCTTGTGGAGCCGAAGGACCAGTAGTTTGCCCACCTTTTCTCCCTGATCTATATAAGTAGATTTAGTGTTTAATATTGCATACTCCGCTTTTTCTCTTAAGAGGTCTGCATATTTATACCTGAGGTCTAAGAGCCTAGTTATAGAGGCAGTGCTTGTCGATGACGAGAGAGCAAGCTCGGCCACTCTTGTTTGAGTTAACAGAGATAAGGATTCTTTTTCTCTCATTTTCTTTCTTCTGACGGCCAGTTTTATGAAATCTCCTCTAAGATAGCATTTAAGAGTACACCATAATAAATCATCTCTTTGAGTCGTGCCTACATTTGTATCTAGAAAGGTTTGAATGGAGTTTTGAATTTTAGTGATGATGGATTTATCTTTTAAAAGTTGTGTGTTCAGCCTCCATGATCTATCTTCATGGCCATCTGGAGAAGGAGATAATGTCACCCATACCAACGAGTGATTAGAGAGCACTATAGGCTCAATGCTTGTTTGAATTAAACTGGTTAACAAGGGGATATTGATCAAGATATAGTCTAATCTGGACCAGTACTGATGTACATTAGAGTAAAAGGAAAACAACTGATGTGACGGGTTGAGTAAACACCATGGATCACATAGCCCTAGTGTATCCATCAAGTCTTGTAGTGCTCTTTGTGAAGCTGTGGGGGGTCTTAAGGGTCTATGGGTTCTATCCATATCTTGTGCGGGAGGAACATTCCAATCACCCCCTAGTATTAAGGAGATGGGAAGAAATGGCGCAATTTTACTTGCAAGTTCCATAAAAAATGTTGGATCGCCCCCTGGCGGTCAATTTATGGAGCCCAAGACCACCGTAGTGCCCATGAGGGTACCTTTGACCAGAATATATCTGCCCTGGGGATCAGTTACTATGGTGTCTGCCTGGAATGGAATCGTATTTTTGATTAATGTCATTGCCCCTTTACTTGATGAGGAGATCCCCGCAGTGAAAATTTGGGAAATCCCCATTCTTCATAGCCAAATAGCCTCTCTAATCAGCAGATGTGTTTCCTGTAACAGAATTATGTCTTCCTTAAGCAGGGTACAGTGTTTCAACACTTGATATCTCTTTGTAGGTTCCCTAACTCCTTTAACGTTCCAGGTCACAATTTTGCAGTTGTTAATCGCCATACCCAATATTTAACCTCATAATATCTCTAGTAGATGAATCATGAAAAAAACCAAAATAATCACATGGCACACTTCCCCTCCTACCCACTTACCCCCATCTCGAAGTCCAACAGTAAGATTCGGCACATAACTTTAGCAAACTGAAGCTGATGAAAGCGAAGGGGAGACCACTCCCAGGACACCAAACGGAATTGCAATTTTGGCTCCTCCCTCTCTCCCCTATAGCCCTGAAAGGATTCTTCCCATTCACTGATATGGATTTGTACTCTAAGCTTAATCCTAACCCAAACAAATGTAATCTTAATGAATCTACTGTGGTCAACCCCCTAAACGTCCCCCTAAATCCCCAATAACTATGTACAGTAGTCCCCCCTGAAACAACTGAACAATTAGAATACTTGAGGTCCCGATCTCAGTAGGGAAGACTATCCCACCACACTCCTAGCCACAATTCCCACAAAATTAGGAGACTTACATCTGTGGAGTTTCAGCAGATTTGTGTTAAACTGAGAAAATGCAACAAAAGAAACCAAACCCCTCTCCCATATCTTTTCATAGGGAATGTGTAGGAACAAAACCCCCCATAAACTAGCTTGCTATGCAGCTAACCCCGAGCTTACTCTGAGCCTGGCACCCCACCCCCATCCCTCACATCATCTTCGAATTAAACCTCTTGTTAGTCCTTTACATTTGTTATGCATAAGCACAGATCAACTTTGTACAATTCAGATATTCTGCAGGTGCATTGCTCTCTCTGGCTTATTGCACCTGATCCTCATATCTCCAACATCTGTTTTACCCATTACTCAGGAATTCCCCTCTCCTGATATTTGGTGGAAGTTTACCAAATCAATGTCCCCTGAGTCAGATTCCACGTTCCCGATTATATGGTAATTTGCTACATGGAAGTACGATCCCCTGTCCCCCGAATTCAGAAACTGCTGCCACCTAGAAAGAAAAATAGCAAAACACCTTGAACTACTACAAACTATTGCAATGCAATGTCAAGAAATTAAAGCTTATACAGTACTTTGATTCAGAATCCAAATCTGGCTGTGCTGAAGAGAAAGGAAGCGATGGGGGGATAGTTAGAAGAAGCCGGACCCTTTTCTGTCCCTGATAGAAAAACTTCCCCCTTTACCCATTCCCGGATGAATCAGTTCCTTTCTCAAGGGAAAAATGCAGTCGTGCTGAGTGCTGCCCTCTATGTTGCGAAGCTGACACTGCAACCAGTGGGGCCCTTCCAAAATATTATCCCCAGTTTGAGTTTCTGAAAATGTGGAGACAGTTAAGAACGCCCTCTTCTTCTGTGAAATTCTCTACAGCTCTGAATGCAGGTACAGAAATCAGTCATTTTTAAATGAGGGCGAGTCATAGGATAGCCATGATCAGGGCCACTGGGAAATTGTGGAATTTTTTAGCAGATTTTGCGGGGAATTTGCGGAACTTTTTTCTCCCAAATTTTGCTGGGATTTTACGGGACTTTGCATGTATTTTACGGTGATTTTGCGGGCTGCTGGGCACACATTTTCCTTTGTGAGGTACAAGTCTGGGGTTTTCAATTTCAGTTGCTTTGTGATGCATATCAAAGTTAGCCATCAGAAAGGTTTAGGTTTTTGTAAAAAAATAAACAAAAAAACACACACGCACAAAAGTTACAAGTTTTTATTGAAACACCCACAACTGATCAAAAAACAATATACATTATAATAGTAGCATCATTGTCAAAGCAGTACCACCACCACCACCACCTCTAATAATTCAAACAATAAACATTAGTATTCTACAGTAAAAGTATAGTACCACCACCACCACCACCACCACCCCAGATCGTCAAGAAAGGATTGGTACATTATAGAATGAGCAGCACCAATGGTTATCCAACAAAGATCTTTAAAATTTCTTATTGTACTTCAACATAAGAAGTAGTCTAGTGTTGTCATCTGTCAAACTTCGCCGATTGTCTTTTAAAAGGTCTGTGTACAGCGAAAAAGTCCGTTCAACGTCTGCTGTGCTTACGGGAAGCCAGATATATCTTTTTGCCACAGCAGCAAGATGTGGAAGTGTATCCCTTTGTGCTTCCCACCACTCAGCAATATTAAAATCATCACTGGGTACTGACTGGGCAAAAGTTCTGTACCCATGCCATTCAAAGTTTGAAACACCAGCCAGAGATGGTAGCTCCTGGGTGTGTTTTACTTTTCCTTGTCCAGTGTTGGCAGCTGCTGGGTCAAAGATTCGGGCAGCTTTGAATGTGCCGACTGAGGATGGATTTTAAAATTTTGTCCAGTTTCTCACTGCTGTCCAACATAACCTTCTGAAAAGGTTCACACAGTTTTGATTTTCAGGTAACTGACAACGGGACAACATTTCTACTGTATTTGGTCTGTATTCAGTTTCCCCTGTGGTGGCACAGAAGTCCAAAAACATATGCACATTTTGCACCCTTCCAAATATGGAGTGTCCCTGTGGCTGGCTGCTTGACTGCAATTGTAGAATAAGGTTAACAAGTTCAGACAAGTGTTCCACAACAAAAGTGGCTTGTGTTACCAGCTCTGCTGCTTTGCCTTTCAATAAGCACTTCAGGTGCTTCAAGGTTGCTGCATCAGATTGTAGCGTTTCAACAAATTCTGTTAACACAGGCAAATAGTCTGCCAAATACTGAATAGCATTAACCCAGGAGCACCACTGAGTTATCACTGCATATACTGGCATCTTGGGTATAATGCCCTGCTTGGATTCCATGAAGGCAAAGTACTGATGCCTAAGCATTGGGCTCTGGCAAAATATTTTTTTAACAAGGGAAACAGCAGTGTTTAAGTCATCTAGTGTGTCTGCCCAGACTTCCAAGACCAAATTGAGGAGGTGGGCAATGCAAGTGACATGCACTGCATTTGGTAGGACACAGGACAGCACAGTTTCAAAAGCCTTGTGCATATAACTTGCACTGTCCGTGACAATGGCAAAGACTTTATTGAAGTTCACCCCATTGGTGTTTAGCACGCTTAGTAGAGCTTTGGGATATTGTGGTGTTGTTCACATGATGCAAAACTCAACACCAATTAGGATGGCTGCTCCCCAACATTAAGCAATGGTTGGGCCAAAATAGCCAACACGCTACGCCCACAGGCATCTGTTGTCTCATCCAGAAAAATGAAGACATCTTGATCCTCTACCGCTTCTTTCAAGGACTGTTCATGATCAGGCCGAAGTTCTTGGAGGTACGTGCTTCGAAGCTGTGCTGGCCCCGGAAGACTACCGCCTTGTTTTGTGTGCTTCTTTAAGAACTCTTGAAAGTCAGAAGCCTTCTCCAGTGGTATGTCTGCACGGGTCAAACAGCAGACGAAATCCAGAACAAATTCCTTCCGTTCAATGGAAGATTCCGTTGCTCGACTGAAACACGAAGTCAGAGACTGTTGTCGTAGAGGTGTGCCTAAAAAAAAAAAAAAAAAAGATATAATATGTTACAGGGAAAAATAAACTGTGCCTGGAAAACAAAACAAAAGCAAACAAGATTTAATATTTTACAGGGCAAAAACAAACTGTAGGTCAGCCCAGTGTCATGGAGGGCTGAGGAGCTGTGAGCTTTACCTCCTGCCAAACTGGCAACCTGTTTGAGAACACCATCAGATCAGCAGGGAGGGGATAGGATCGAGTGTCCAATTTGCTGCTTTCCTCTCCCGAGTGGGGTTGGGAATCTGCTGTCTTGCTCTTAGAGGCCAGGTGGTAGTTTTGAACTCTAGCAGCAAGGAAGGGGGATGCAGGAACAAGGCACATGTGCACGGGGGGTTGGAATTGGGTTCCACGGTGCCAGAGAGAGATGAGATGGACTTGGGAGGCAGGGACAGAGCAGATACCAGTCACCCAAGGGGAAAAAACAAACCGATTATGTAAAAAATAAAATAACTGCAAACATCTGTGCGACTAGTACTTACTTTGCATGTTTTTCTTTGCAGCTTCTTTTCTTTCTAGATGTTTCTGTGACTTCATGTGCATGTCAACTGTATGCTTCCGCACGAAGTCGAGTGTGTGGGTACAAGCACGACAAAACAGCAATCCTCCATCCTCATAAAGATCCTCCGGATATAACTTAACCCGATCCTGGGTGCGTACAAGATACGAGACATGACGGTCCTTGGCCTCTTCGCGAGAAAGATGGAAGCGCTTTGGTGGCGGTGTAGACATGGTGTAATTTAACTAAACCAAAAAAAATATTAAGACTTCAATGAGAGCATCGGTGCATAGAGAACTTTCCTTGGGATGCTTGATCCTCCAGTATCACACCACTGGTTTGGAAAAAAATTGTTCCGTGCCACTCTCTGGTCGCCCGCCCCACCCTGCACCCTCACCAGAGGCCAGAACAATTTTTTTCGCCATGACTGCCAGTCCGCCAGGCCCACCCTTCCTCTCCAACTCCAAGGAACCACAGCAGCGAGTCAAAGACACACCACAGGAGCGAGCGACGGACGCTGGCGACTGCCAGACATGATGGAAAAAAATTGTTCCGTGCCACTCTGGTCACCCGCCCCACCCTGCACCCTCACCAGAGGCCAGAACAATTTTTTTCACCATGACTGCCAGTCCGACAAGCTTTTTTTACAGCCCCATACATATAAATAAAAAAACAAATTACCATTTGCATAAAAACTTAACTGCTTGGCATATTCTGACTACTGCAAAACCAAGAGGGAAAATCCTCATCCTCACTAAGTAACATTTAATAACACTGAGCCACCATAAACATGTAAATATGCCCACACCACCCCCTTCCCACGACATGAGGCCACACATTTTGGTCCCTATAGGATCAAGGACAGAGGTCCTCCTGACCTTCTCCCAGAAAAAACAAGCATTCAGATTCACTTGGGACAATTATGCAAATGGCATAAAAACTTACCTGGTTGGCACAAAAGAAAGAGTGATTCAGCTCTTTTTCAGGTAAATTGATTGTTGCAGCAGTGATCCTCTGCTTCTTCTCCTCGTCCTCTGCAGCATTCTGACTCTCACCGCGATGGTCGCTCTTCTTTAGCTCGTCTTCAGTTGCTCCCGGTGATGCACTGATGCGATCGATGCCTTCAGCTCCTACTCTTGCTCTGTAGCCCCCCCTCACCTTTCCATGCATATTTAACTCAGTTTGGTGGACCTGAGGGGGGCCTGAGCTAAAGGAAAAGAGTGGGGACTTTCAAAAAAATAACCACCTGGCGTGATTGGTCCCCAGCTAGTGTGATGCATTGCGATGTCACTAGCGCATCACACGCCAGGACAACAAAGCAGGGGAGTCTGTGGAAGCAGGCGAGGAGTCAAGAAAGACAGAGCGAGATTCAGCTGGGGAGTCTGTGGGGAGTCAGGGACACAACATCACATCAGGAGGGATACAGTGGGCAGCAGCTACTGGCAAGTAAATGAGTTGTGGGGAGCGGGAGCTCACATTGGACTGTTGGGCACAGTTTGTGGGGAAGCAGAGAATTGAACGGTAAATGAGTTGTGGGGAGTGGGAGCTCGCATTGGGCTGTTGGGCACAGTTTGTGGGGAAGCAAAGAATTGAATGGCTCAGACATTGTTAAAATGTGCAGAAAGCACGATTTTTTCCGGTGGGGTCCGAAAATCACGCTTTCCGCCAAATAATCGCGGCCGCGATTTTCCAGTGGCCCTGGCCATGATCCAGATACTGAAACCTGTAGCTTGGCAGAATTCAGCATTTTAAAAGGAATGCCTGCTGCGATGATTTTGGTGGCTATGGAATGAAATGCTGCTTGCTTCTGGCGTGTTTTGTATGGTAGATCCTGTGTTACACGGAGTTTAGTGTCTTCCCATATTATTGCTTGTATCTCTTTTATTTTGTTCAACACATGTTGTCGCTCCAGATAACTCAGGAATTTTAGGATTAATGGCTGTGGGAGAGATCCTGGTTGTGGACGTGACTGTAATGAGTGATGGGCTCTCTCTATTTGATAGTTATTCCCTAGAGGAGAGGGGCCCACTATTTTCAATAGGAGCTTCTGAAGAAACACTATTACATTGGGGTTCTCTTCATTTTCGGGGAGACCCATTATCAGTATGTTATTCCTCCTGCTCCTACATTCTAAATCCTCTGTTTCTAATTGTAACTTATGTATTTGTTGCCAAAGCTGGTGTATTTCTGGCTCAGTTTTGTCCCTCCAGCATTCCAGGGAGGTGGATTTAGCTTCAGAGTCCCCCATTCTTCTATTTAAATCAGTCATGTCATTTTTTTAGAGACTTGAGCTCCGAAGATATTTCCAATAAAGTTTCTCAGAAGGGTAGCAGTTCCTGCAAAAATCAGTCTTCAGTAAGTGGAACAGGTTGTGTGGTAGCTAGGTTTTTGGAGTTGGAGGCTGCCCCTGGAGGTCTGGCTTCCTTGGGTTGCTTTTCAGGCGAGGGAGGAGGTGTATGCTTCAGCTGGGCGATCTGCATATCTGCATCCATCGTGGAAGAAATTCTCCCAATAGCGACGAAAGAAGCAGTGATATCTGATGCTGAAGATGTCCTCTCTTCGTATTTTGTATTTTTCTTAAAGTTCCAGGCAAAATTCTAGTTATAAAATTCGATGATGTGAGGTTGGGTTAAGGTGCTCTGTAACCCTGCTGTCACTAGGTTGCCTGCATCACGTGACCTCTCATCCATGACAATATGATCCCGTAGGCCACAAGGTATGCCAGTCACGCTGTTAAAATCCTTGTGACTAGCAGTAATAGTGTAAGTGACAATGACTCAGTCTCTGACTCAGACAGTAGCTCTTTGTCTCAATCTGACACTGTTATGACTGGTGATGTATCAACAGTCCCTCAACCAAGTCAAATGAACAAGTCTGCTGACAAAGAATCAGGTAGTGCACTTGCAAAGAAATCCACAGATGGTGGCAATGGGAAGGACATATCCAGTGAATCCACCACTTGTGCACTGGATAAAAATGAAAACTCCTCAAGTGTCCCTGCCCACTCTTCTAGCACCAAGGAGGATGGCCTGGTTCTACTCAGACAGGTGAAAAAACCAAAACAGTGTTTAGTTATTTTCCTAGCACTCAAACAAAGTCTGTCACTTCTGAAGTGTGAAATTATTTTTCTGTCAGTAAAAGTGATCCATGCAGTGCAATTAGTTCCCTATGAAAACAAAGTGTAAGCCGTGGTAAAGTTGCGTCATATCTCAGAACTACAGCTCTTAAATGCCATCTGTAAAAAAACATTCAGTATTGCCTGATCAGCCAAAAACCATGTCCTCCACCTTCCAGACCACAGATAAGAAGGGTCAGGAATCTGAAATGCATAGTGAATTTTCTGAACTTGATGTGGACAGAACGAGTGACAGCCCTAGGACCACCATTACCACCAACGCCAACACCATAAGCACGAGTTGCACATCCAGTGATGGCGCTAAATGTATAAGTCCAAGTCCCACCACCCCGACGTCCATCTGGTAAACAAAGCACAGTGTCTAATAAACCAGCATGTTGTAAGCAGCTAACATTGTCTCAAGCATTAGGTAGGAAGAATACTTTTACCGAAATCATCCAAAGACTTTTCATTTTAATCACAAAATTGGATAACTGTTAGCGGGCACCCTTCTCCCATAGTCTTCAGTAGATCATGAGGATTTTAGGGAGGTCATGAAACTTGCAGAGCCTTGCTACAATATTCCTCATTGAAGGTACTTTGCCTATGTTGAAATTCCAAACATTTATAAGGCATTAAAAGTGACAGTGATGCTTGCACTTAAAACTGCAGAGGGCGAGGTTATTCATGTCACAACAAATATGTGGCCCAGCAGCCAGAAAATAGATTATATATCCCTTACCACTCATTGGGTCACTTTTTCTTGTGCTTCTTCAAAAAACAAACACACCCCAAAAGATGGCGCTGCTGCATATAAAGAAGTCTGGGCAAAGCCATACAGCCGCAAATATCTTGCAAGAACTAAATGAGCGCCTTAATGACTGGATTTATTCTCGTGGTCTAAAATGTGGCTTTATAGTGTGTGACAATGGAGCCAACATCTTGAAAGAAGCACAGAGTGGAGGGTTCATGCATGCTTCTTGCTTTGCACATTGCTTACATTTACTGTAATTGACACTGGGTTCCTGAACAATGTAACACAAGTTGCTGGTATTGTAACCCCCTACAAATTGGGGTTTACTATAATGTCTTCCTGGGCTACTTAACGCCCACTGTCAGGCTGGTGTCCTGTCTTTAGTAGTTCTATCTATCTGCATGAGAGTGCCCTAGTGAGCCTCCATGCCTGTCTCTTTAAGAAAATGGCTAATCTGTGTTAGAAATTAGTCTGGGCTGGGTCCGAGTGATTTAAGGCTTGTGACCGGCCAGACAGTGTGGTGTGTTGTGTTGCTCCATTCTACAGTCACTACTTGCACAGGGGGAGCTTTCATACGAACTGTGATTATTTACTGTTTATTTAAACATAGAAACATAGAATTTGATGGCAGATAAGGACCACTTGGCCCACCTAGACTGCCCATTTCCCTACCTAATGAATAAGCTGAAGAGCCTAGTTAACCAACAGCCTACTTCCTCCTACCCCCCACTAGAATTGCCTTATGTCTGTCCCATGCATTCTTGAATTTCCTCACTGTTTTTGACTCCACAACCTCCTCAGGAAGGCTGTTCCATGCATCCATAACCCTGTCCATGAAAAAATACTTCCTCACATTACCTCTGAGCCATACCCCCTCTATCTTCAAATTGTGCCCCCCTTGTTCTTGCACATCTCTTTTTCTGAAAGATGCTGCCCTCTTGAACTTTGTGGATTCCCTTGAGGTACTTGAAAGTTTCTATCATGTTCCCCCTCTCCCTCCTTTCCACAAGGGTATACATATTAAGCTTCTTTAGTCTCTCTTCGAATGTCTTCTGGTGCAGACCCTGTACCATTTTGGTTGCCCTCCTCTGGACAGCCTCCACCCTGTCTATGACTTAGCGGAGATGGGGTCTCCAGAACTTCATGCAGTACTCCAGATGGGGTCTCACCAACTGTCTGTACAGAGGGATAACAACTTCCTGTTTTCTACTGGTGATGCCTCTCCCTATGCATCCCAGTATCCCCCCAGCCCTCCTTACTGCCTTCTCACATTGCTTGCCCACTTTTAGGTCATCTGATATAACTACCCCCCAGGTCCCTTTCCATTTTTGTTGTCAGTATCTCACCCCCGATTGTGTACTCTTCCCTTGGGTTTTTGTTTCCCAGGTGCATTACTTTGCACTTCTTAGCATTGAATCTAAGCTGCCATACATTTGATCATTTCTCCAACCTTGCCAAGTTCCTTCTCATCCTTTCCACCCCACCTTGTGTATCAGCCCTGTTGCAGATGTTTGTGTCATCTGCAAACAGACATACTTTTCTTTCCAGTCCCTCAGCAATGTCACTTATAAAGACATTAAAAATGACCAGACCCAGTACTGAACCCTCCGGTACTCCACTAGAAACCCCCCCTTTCTTCACTGTGGACTCTGTTTACTATTACCTTCATGGCCCTGTTGTCCAGCCAATGTTTTACCCAGGCTACACCCTGGGACCCACTCCCAGGCTAGCTAATTTGTTTATTAATCTTTGTGTGGGACTGTGTCAAATGCCTTCCTAAAGTCTAGATAGGCCATGTCCACAGCCCTTCCCTGGTCTACTACTTTGGTCACCCAGTCAAAGAAATTGATTAGATTTGTCTGACATGACCTTCCCGCTGTGAATCCATGCTACCTTGGGTCCTGTGCCCTACTGGCCTCTAGGTACTCAACAATTCTTTCCTTCAGAAGTGATTCCATCATTTTCTCTACCACTGAGGTCAAACTGCCAGGTCTGTAGTTTCCTGCCTCTGTCTTGCTCCCACTTTTGTGAAGGGGAATCACATTTGCCCTCCTTCAGTCCTCAGGTACCACACCATCCTCCCATGATTTGTTAAAAAGGGTAGTCAGTGGTGTTCCTAGTTCTCCCCTTAGTTCTTTTAGAATTCTGGGGTGAATCCCATCAGGCCCCATTGCTTTGTCCACCTTCAGTTTTAGGAGTTCTTTCAGAACTCTTTCTTCTGTGAAAGGACTGATATCAACCCCCCTATCCAGAGTGCTTCTATTGACTGGATTAGGCACCTCCCCTTCCTCTTCTTTTGTGAATACTGAGCAGAAGTATTCATTCAGTATCCCTGCTTTTTCACTGTCTCTCTCTGCCCACCCACCCTTCTCTTTATTCAGCCTCAGTATCCCTCCCTTTGTCTTTCTTTGCTCCCTAATGTACCTACAAAAGGTTTTAGCCCCCTTCTTAACAGAGTTGGCTATGTTTTCCTTGGTTTGGGCCTTTGCTATTCTGACTGCCTTCCTCACTTCCTTCTGCTTTAACTGGTACAGTTCTCTGTTCTGCTCCTTCTTCGTTTCCGTATACTTCCTGAATGCTATCTTTTTCTCCGTAACCTTCCCTGCCACCTCTTTTGAGAACCATAGTGTTTTTTTCTTTCACTTTGGTTTGTTTATTTGCTTCACACAAAGGCTTGTTGCCTCTGTGATGGCAGTTTTGATGTTTCCCCATTGTTTCTCCACCCCTCCTTCTTGCCTGTTTGCTAGTGCTATTCTGAGACATTCTCCTATTTTGACAAAATCAGCCCTTCTGAAGTCCAGTACCTTCACTTTTGTATGGCTTGACTCTACAGATGAGTTTATCATGAAACACACTGTTTGGTGGTCACTTGTTCCCAGATGGCTACCCACTCTAGATCTGAGATCCTCTCTTCATCCCCATTTCAGAGTACCAGGTCTAAGATTGCTCCCTCTCGAGTGGGTTCCAACACTAGCTGTCTGAGGCATGCCCCCTGTAGGGCATCGAGAATGTCCCTGCTCTTGGATGTGGCTGCAGCAAAGGTGCTTCGGTTAACATCTGGCATAGTCAGATCCTCCATCAGCAATAGCTCCCCTTTCTCTTCCATCCTAAGGACGCCTTCTATCATTTTCTTGTCCATTTCCTCCACCTGAGACAGGGGTCTGTATACAACCCCTGTGCAGATTGTGGTGCCATTTCCAGTCTCCAGGGTGACCCACAGTGCCTCCTTGCCTCCCTGTTTACCCTTTAGTTCCATTGCTTTTATCCCTTCCCTTACATAGAGAGCTACTCCTCCTCCTCCTCTTCTGCCCTCCCTGTCCCTCCTGTAGATTGTGTACCCTGGTATGTTGACATCCCAATCATGGTTCTCTGTGTACCATGTTTCTGTGACTGCCACGATATCCAGGCATCCCTCTTCCATCAAGGCCAAGTTCAGGGACCTTGTTACCTCGACTACGGGCTATGAGCTAGTTATAGTAAAGATACAGAAATTTGTCTAACCTGCTTTGATTTGCAGCTCGAACATTTAGATGGGAGCCACCATTTTAGGCTCTGGACTTTCAGTATTTGGACCAATCGAACCACTGGGGAGCTAAAAATGGAGACTGTCCCTAGGGGTCTTGTGGGAAAAAAATTCTGTAATTTTGTAGTTTTTGACTGTTGGTGCCTAAATTGGCCTGGAGGGGAGCTCAGACTTTGACTAACAGTTCCCTCAGCCACCAAACCTTTTAGATTATGAAGGAAATAGTCAGAACTGGCTGAAGCAGTGGATCAGTTAGAATTGGAGGTTGAAGAGTGAACAGCTTGAGCTTTCGAGAAGCTGCTCCCAGAAGGAGTGTAGGGGAATCGGCGGAAAGGCTTTGCTGGCCTGCCTGCCATGTTCTCCTGTCAGCGAACTGTCTTTTGCAGAATTCAGATCTCATTTCGATTTCCATGTTTGGAACCTACAGCAGAAGAAAGAAAAAGTCTGATATTGTGACTTGGGATTTGGACCGAAGACTTGCTCCAGAAGCGATCAGCCTACCTGATGACAGAATTTGCCTCGGATTGAAAGGTTTGCACAGTGAAGCTGTCATTTGCAACTGGACTGTATCCGAACAGTTATTTAGAGAGAGCAGTGATTTAAATGTGCTGAATGTGTTTCATGGATTGTGATTTGGTTCCCCACGGCAGAATCTTTTACGCCAGCTGGAGGTTTCACCAGCAGAAAATCACAAACTTTTGCAGAACTATTCATCCTGCCTGGGCCCTGCCACCTCAGCCTAGGCTGCTACACTTGCTTCAGGGACCATCTCAGCGAAAGACCCGCCTGGGGATTTGGCCCCCACCCAATACCATTGGGCAGGTAGCGACCACCCAGAGGTGAGTTGTGTCAGCCCTGCTTTCTCTGGCCTTCCAGATCCACACCACAAGATCTTCAGCTTGTCTGTCTAGCATCCAGGTTCTGGTAGCGTGAGTACAAACCAGGGTAGCACCCTGCAACTAAAAGCAGCCATCATTGTGTTACCATCTAATTGTTTTTGTTCTGGGTTATTGCAATGGACTGAGCCATCTGGCTTGGATTACAAATAATTGGGTTGTGTGCATGTTTAACTATCTTTCTTTTCCTAAGGACCCCAACAACAGCTGGAATGCCAGCCACCTGGGCAACGCTTCAGGCTATCCTGCATTACATACTGGGTACCAAGGGTTGTTGAACTGTCTTATTGGGACTCACAGTGCATGCTGATCAACCCTGATTTAAAACAGATTGCTAATCTTTCTGCTAGATTCACGCCTCTCCCTTGTTCACTTCCCCTAAATAAACCTGATTGTCTTTTTTTCACATTTAACCTGGCTAGTGTACATATTATTAGTTGAGTTACAGTAGTAAGATTGTATTTTTGCATTACTGATCTTATTTTCTAGGGGGTCTCCAGGGCAGTTGCAGTAGATCCAGCCCTGATGGTAAGTGAAAGGTGTGGGAGCATATTATTACTGTTATCTATTAACTGTGAATGTACTTTTGTGTTACTGTTTAGACCACTAGAAGGGTTGGTGGGTGGTTATAGCATCCTGGAGGGCTATACCAGAGCAGTTAAGCTATCCCAATACCATTTCTCCAGGTGGAGGCACCCATTCACAGAACTCAGGCCCCTCAACCTGTGCAGTGCCATACAGGCAGGGGTAGTAGCACGTAGAATAGCGCCGCCTAGGGGTTACATCTTAGAGTTGCTGCTGGGATTAGCTCCCCCTGTGGCCAAGAATAAGAAATGTTATAACTAGAAATTTAATGGGTACCACTGAAGAAATGGCTGTGCATCAGTTGGTTTGTTGGGGTACAGGGCATTAAATTGACCCCCAGAATGCTTTGTTAACACTAGATATACCCCTGGTCATAAGTAGAGACACTATAGAGGGGGCTCTTTCAAAATATTAATGTATAGGAAAAGCTATAGTGGTAAGCTGACTTGCTGACTTGATTGCCCAAATTCTAATGGCTTTAGTGGAGTGTAGCAACCCCGTGGGCAGCAGTAAGGTTCCCAAAACTATTGCCGTTGATGGGTCCCCAGCTGCCTGGAGGGTGGTAACTAAAGATAGTAAGGATCACTCAGAAAACGAACTCCCACCCTTATCTGAGACCTTTGAGGAGAAGTTTGCCAAATTGTTACTGGATGAGGGCAAAGCCCTCGAGGACTTCAAAGAGCTATTCCTGCTGCCGGGGGGTGTTCCTTCCCCAACATCTATGCCAGTTCCGACACCTCTCCCTACACCAGCTCCTATGTCCGCACCAGTGCCAACACCCATGCCTGTGCCCACAGTTAGTCACGACTCTTACCGCAGGCTGCGAGTGTTTTCAGGCATTCTACCCACACCTAATGGGGAGGATGATTGGGAGACATGGATAGACTATGTGGCCCCCCTGGTGCCCGAATAACAATGTTCCGAGGCGGAAAAGAGAAAAAGGTTGAGTGAAAGTCTCCGAGGTCCCGCTCTGGCTACTATTCAAGCCAAGTTGGCTAACAACCCAGGGGTAACTGCACAAGACTATTTGGCTGCTTTGGAAAATGTATTTGGGAGTCCAGACTCAGATGAGGATCTTTGGTGGAGGGTTAAAACAACCCATCAATGTCAAGGAGAGCCCTTGTCTGCATATGTTTAAAACTGCACTCAAAACCTATTTAGTTAAATCAGCATTTGGTGGTTCTAATTGATAGTATTTTAATTGCGAGTGTTTTTAAAATATAGGATTCTACTGATTATTTTTGGAATTATTTACTGCATTTGTTATGTTATTGTACAAGCACCTTGGTTGTGGAAAGGCGCTTTTTACAAATAAATTATGATTGATTGATTGATGTACCTTGGCTTGAAAAGGCCTTACAGAAATGCCTTAGGATGTGCAGTGTGGCCCCAGACAAGCTAAATCAAATTGGGTTGGACCAAATACTTAAGTCTGCTCCATTCTCTGACTTTTTGTTGCTTAGGTTACAGTTGGCAGACCGGTTGGATTCGCCTCCCCCCTATGACTAACTGATTAAAGAAATCCAGGGAGTTGAACAAAGAAGGCTGCCCTGGGGACTCCCTCACATAACTGCTGCTGCTGTTCAAGTTACAGAGGGTGATCACCCGGGTGAAGTTCAAGGGCGAATGTAGAGTCGGACGAGCACTCCGAGATTGTTAAGGATACCCCGCCATGGGCAGAGCTGCTGAGAGAATTCAGAGAACCGAAAGCTGGTGCCACTATGAAGGTCATTTCCATGGATAAAGACTACAACCCCTCTCAGAACGCATGTGCTATGGGAGTGGGGGTGCACACTCGGGCGCCCCCGGCTGATGGCAACTCAAAGACTAAAATAACTGAACTGACTGCTACGCTAAGAGAATTTCTGAGATGCATTGCACTGCCTCCAACACTGCAGAAAGAGGGGGAGGTCAAACCAAGACTTCCTGTTATCAGTGCTCCAGTACCAAATGTGTACACCTCCCAACCCCCTAGCTGTGAATGGAGACCAGCTTCTAATGCAATGTTACAGCCAAAGCAGACTAAAGAAAGTATAATTTGCCACAATTGTGGGCAGGATGGACATATGAAAAGAGATTGCCAGTTTCGAATAGGACCTAGAAAAAGTGGTCGGCAAACTACAGGGCGAGCTCCAGAAAGCAAAGCAATTGCAGGTGGGTGCAGGAAATAATCACAGCAGAGGTTCAGGCAATCCCAAATCCAATTTCTTTGTGGCTAGGTCATCTGTCCAAGTTCCTGCTAATGTTCCTCTGGACTGTTTCGAGATGGTGGGTCCCTCTATGGAGACTATAGTAATAGTTAATGACATCTCCACTCAAGCTGTGCTAGACAGTGGCTTGCAGGTCACCATTATATTTCAAGATTGGTACAACCAGTGCTTATCTGACCTTCCACTCCTACTCCTAGAAGGACTGCATGTGTGGGGGTTGAGTTAAAAATCCTATCCT
Organism: Neoceratodus forsteri; assembly: GCA_016271365.2. NCBI lineage: Eukaryota > Metazoa > Chordata > Ceratodontiformes > Ceratodontidae > Neoceratodus > Neoceratodus forsteri. The sequence goes on from CM057455.1 coordinate 505,557,068, forward strand.
TACCAAGGGTATGTGCAAATTTGGTTATCTTTCCCTACTGCTATTGCTGGTGTGGATGAACAAGTGGAGACCCTGGCCCTCGTGTTCCCACTGACTGGAACGTATGATGGTGTTCCTTTGCTGATTGGCACCAATGCTCATATGTTTGACTGGCTAGCCCAGCTCTGTCAAGAGAAACAACGCAAGCAGACTGGAAAGGCCCTACACATTCTGACCTTGGTGAGCTGAGCATATGATTTACAGATGCAAACTAAAGAGATTGAGAAAGGTGAACCCGTGGGGATAGTATGGAAGAAAGATCCAGACTCACTTGTATTGTCTCCAAATGCTCAGTGTACCATTAGTGGCGAAGTACACATAAAAAAGGATGTAAAAAATGAGAACTTATGCTGGAGGCTGCAGAAGAGGGGAAACTGCCTGAGGGACTACTAGTCAAGCCTAGTATTCTACTTGCCTGGGCCCATGCCTACGCTTGGTGGGTAGTGGTGCAAGTTCAAAACATGTCAGATCGGGAGGTTTGAGTAAATTGAGGGTGCACCCTAGCTACTGTATATTGTGCAGACACTGCTGTGCTGCCCAGCAAAAAGTGCCCTGGAAAGGATGACGAAGTGACCCCTGACCTGTTTGACTTTGGGGAGTCCCCTCTCCCTGCAGAATGGAAAGTTAAGATCAGCTGGAAATTGACTCAGAGAAGCAAAGTGTTCTCATTGAAAGAGTGGGATGTGGGATGTGGGGTGCATCACTGGGGCCGAACACTATGTTAGACTTCATGATGGAAGGCTGTTCCAAGAGATCCCATCGCCTTGTGCCCTCTGATACTGATGATGTTCGATGCCATCTTCAGGAAATGCTGGCAGCGGCAATGATCCAAGAGTCTCAAAGCCCGTATGCCTCTCTGATTGTGGTAGTCTGGAAGAAAAATGGATCAGTGAGGATGTGCATGGACTACCGGATGTTGAATCGCAGAACTGTCCCTGACCAATACACCATGCCCTGCATCCAAGATGCCCTTGACTGCCTTAGCGAAAGTCAATGGTTCTCTGTGCTAGATCTTCGGAGCCGGTATTATCAAATCCTGATGGCCCCGGAAGACAGAGAGAAAACAGCCTTCATTTGTCCCCTGGGTTTCTATGAGTTTTTGTGCATGCCACAGGGTATTTCAGGATTACCTGCCACGTTCCAGCGGCCGATGGAGCGAGCTGTGGGAGACATGAACTTACTAGAATGCCTTGTCTATCTTGATGATGTCATTGTGTTTGGCTGGACCCTTGAGGAACATGAAGCCCATCTGTTCAAGGTTCTCGACCGATTAGAGGATTTTGGGCTAAAATTATCAACAGACAAGCAGGGCTTCAAATATTTTTTTTTGGGTGGAAGTCAAATACTTCTGTGGGTTGAAATTTGGAAGTCATTTCAGTTTTACTGGAGTCAAAATACTCCAGCTGTCAATTTTTTGGAAGTCAAAATAATTCCAGTCACCACATTTTGGAAGTCAAAATGCTTCAAATTCTCTAGTTTTCAAAGTCAACTCATTGCTCATCTGGATACCTTACTGTAATTTGTAATCCATGCTACATCCACATAAATACATTTCTTAATTATAGGAAAGGAAAACGTAAGCAGACAGTAATCATTTTCAGACAATGTGTTTATTTCATGAATTGTTCAGTTCTTGTACAGTAAACAAAGCTATGCCATCAGTACCTTCAAATCATCGCTATGCATAGATTAGTAATAATCAGTTGTGTACTGTGTACAATATTATCTAGTGTAAACAGAGCTACTGACAGACAATATCTGACCAAAAGTGCTACATTGCAGAATTAGATTAAGCATGCATATACCCAGTAAATCTCATACTAAAAAGTAGTGTGACTTCATTTTAAAGTTATTAGTCATTTTGTAACCTTGATTTCTCTACCTGTTCCAAAAAAGCCTGTTTCAGTGAAGATCTGCTGCTGATGTCATCTGGGGACATGTTGGCAAGCTTACAGGACCTGTGTCTTTGTAAAGATCATGTACAATGTTTTTCATAAGTACAGGCAGCATGAGTCAGTAAACATTGCTTTATATATAGTTTTTATATTAATGTTTACTGAGTGGTGTCTGTTTTGCTTGTGAAAACCATTGCACATGATCTTAACTTTGGAGAAACAGGTCCTATAAGCTTTCTAACAGGGATTACTACACTGTGAGGTCCCTAGATGACATAATCAGCAGCTCTTCACTGACACTTGCTTTTATTGCACAGGTAGTGCAATCAAGGTTACAAAATGTCTAATGACTTTAAAACAAAGTAACGTAAAAATCTAGTTTTTGGTATGAGATTGACTGGGAGTATGTTTATTCGGAATCTGCAATGTAGCACTTTTGGCGTTAGCAGCTCTTTTAGTTGCTTGCAGATAGATGCCTGCTGCTAGCAGTATGCTAGGCTGCTGCCGCCTACATTATGATTCATAGTGTGGTAATCATTGATTGATTACTACCCATTGTTTATTTAGTTATAAAGTAAAATATTTAGTAATTTATTATTACCATCACAACTCATTTTGGAAAAATGGGCTTTTCTACCAACTGCCGCTGTGCTGCATCATAAATACTATACAATGCAGTGGCACTGGCAATGCAAATAAACTGGCTAAATAAATCATCTTATTTTTGCATAATTATTTTTTTCACACTTATAACACCATTTATTTCAGTTAGATTACAATTTATAATGTAACGTATTACAAAATGTTTTCTCCACTTATAGCCTGGAAATGGAACTCAGAATATTGGGCTACCCAGCCACATATGGACATTCCAATGGAAAGAAAGGAAGTTTTGAGGTAAAACAAGATAAAACACCAGTAACAATCAGTACAAATGGTGTGTGGTGGTATATAGAGCCTAGGACCTTCTTAAACGTATGACAAAAGACCGTGACAACTGAATCTGCAAGGGACTCCATAAACTTAAGACAGGAGTCCCTGCTATATACTGCTCACCACCACATGCTATATTGAGTCAACTGCAAGGATCTTCTTAAACTTAAGACAAAAGATCTTGACAAAAGGACAACTGAATCTGCAAAGGACTCCATAAACTTAAAACAGTAGTCCTTGCTATAACACAACACCATTTTCAATGGTTCAGTACTGTTTGTTACAGTATTGTACTAATTTTGTGTTTCACCTTGTATTATCTCAAAGCTGCCTTTCTTTCCATTGTAAGTTTCCTATCTGACCCATTATCTGTGTGTTTTTGTTCCTGTTCCATTTCTAGACTGTAAGTGGAAATAACATTACTTACTGTATAACAAGTTAATTGAATTGTAGTATAGTGAAATATGATGTTGTATAAAGTGAAAATGAAATATTTATCCCAAAATAACATGATGTATCTATCCAATGTATTTGGCTGGCCCTGCCTGGTGTTGTGTATATGTATGGTAATACACATCTTGGACAAATAGTCAAGTCCAACGTGGGTGCCTGCTGCAGCCTGCCGATGCCCGGGGGCATTGTGAGTGCATCGTCCGTGAGATTTAACTGTACAGTCTCAGTCAAGAAACAGCTCTTTTAAAACCTACCTTACCATTCTAACTTGAACTTACTTAAGATGAAAGTGCTAAATGATAACATTCAAATTGGTAAGCCGCAATTCTTATACTTTGAAACATAAAAACATTTGTAACTTGTAAGTGAACTTGCTAGTACCATAGGTGTTGGCACTTTGCCAAAATTGGGTGACTGATTCCTGCAGTGATGACATTTTTGATGCTTATCAAGGCAAAAAAATCAGTGTTTCAGTCCGTGCTAAAATGTGTTAAATATATGACATAGTGGCTAATGGCCTGGCAGGATGTTGTCTTGCTGGGCATGCAAACCAGATTTTTGTTATGGAGAATAAATTTGGGGGAGACAGAGTAATGCAGAGAAGTAGCCTTAGCACTACTATTATCCCTGTATGACCCCATGATACATTTTATAACCCTTTCTTGCTTTGTTTAATGTGACTGTGTCACATCCAGAACTTGCAAGCAATATGAGGCAATGCAACCTGTTGTGCTCTTACTGTAGATGTAGTGGGTCTGCTAGTGTCACCATATATTGCCACCAACCAAGGAACAGCACATCATGTGATGTGAACAATAGATTATTTGTGTCTTCTTTAAACAATAAGTAACTAACTTTTCATTATCCAATTCCCTACCCTATTCCCTTGTGTTCAGCAACTCCCTGTACAGTTCACAGCAGCATGTAACACGAAGTAAAATAAACACGCTGCTTACTTCACAGCTTTCAAGTTAATTTACTATTTAAAATACTGGTTTTCAGATAATTGTTTCTGCCTGTGCAATGTGCAGCAGTATGTCTGACAGTAACTTGTATTTGGCTCAAAAAGTGCACCTGAACCTGGATCAAACGAGTCCAATCAGAAAGTTATATAATTATTCACTATTGTTGTCATTCATGTTCTCTATTATTTCCAGGAAATCCTCATCACCTAATTCACTATCTTCAGCCCTCCCCCCATCATAAGCGCTTCTGTTACTACTGCTACCATGATAAACTGCAATGGCACAACAGGTATTGCTGCTAATACATGGTGACATACTGACATAATCATTGTTTGATGTGTGGCTACCTCTGGGCATGGCACAGCTGCCACCAGTATTGCTGCTGCTGCTACCAGAATCACTAAGCCTGACTACCTCTGTCTGGGACTTTGGCTTCTCCAGTCTCCTCCTTTTTGATTTTTGGCACAAAGACATATAGCACCTTTTTTTCTCTTTTTTCCAACACTGCACAGATTTATCGACTTCAAAACCGGAGAAGTCAGGCCCCTTGTTTAGTTTCATTAGTAGCTCTAGCCTATCTTCTGTTAGTGAACAATGAAATTTTGTCTTTATCCTATTCTGCACACTGAAACCATGCTCACATTCTACAGATGTAAGCGGAATGCATAAAGCGATATTACATAATGTAGAATATGCTGGCATTGTATTAGAGTACTTTGAAATTACCCTTTTCATAAAACCGTCGGAACTAAAGTTCCTATAGCAGCCCAGCATCATTGCCTTTGCTTTTGCCCAGTCTGAGCGGTGACAACTGTCATCTAGTAAAGGCTTGCATTCATGAATATTTGTCTCAGTATCATCTTGATCACTGTCATATTGTGTGTTGTTGGAACCAAAAGTTTCACAAACAATTTTTAAACTTTTCTGAACACTGACTGTATTAGAGTCTACTACAGACTGTGGGTCAGTTAGATAGGCAATGACATCCAGAAGTGCTTCCGTTTTAGAATCTGGGTACAAACTATACTTCATGTTGCTTATAAGAGTATTGAGATACTCTTCCCTCAGTTTTGAGAATTGTGTTGTCATCTTCTGTGAATACTTCAGTTCAATCTGAATGTCATCTTGCTGAGATTCCTGTATTTTCTAACATTCTGTCATTTGTCCACTATCACTAGTCTCAAATTCACATGCCTTTTGAAAAACTGTCAGGATTGGGCCTGGCTCAGTTTTCATGTTTTGTAACTCACCAATTGCACAGAACACTTGTGGTTTCACATCCAAATAAAGCAGATCTTGCTTTTGAAAGGATTTACAAAGAGTTCCCATTACTTTAAGGATATCACAGAACATACATAGAACAGCTGAAAAACATAAGTAGTGAGAAACGTGTGAAGGCCCTGAGCTTTGGCATGATTCCTGTCCTCTTTAGGTATAGGGAGAAGAGCAGGGTAACATTTATGCAGTGCATTTACAGCATTTTGCATTGACGGCCAACGTACGTTAATTGCTTCTTTCAGATTTCCTTTTACTGTACCAATCACCCTTTGCATATCTTCTAGCTTTGCCTGCCTAACAGCAGATGTACTGAAATAGGCATATGTACCATTAATATTACTCTAAAAGTCTTGTAGGTATCTAAATTGAGTAGCGGACTGTGAACAGGCCAAAGCCAATCTATGAGCCAAATAGTGGACATGAACCATGAAAGGTGAATGCAGTGAAGTCAAAAGTGTACCAACACCATTGGACCTGCCCATCATTACACTTGCCCCACAACTAATTAATCCCACAAGTTTACTCATGATGAATCCCAGGGCCTGACATCTGTTTACAATAGCCTCAGTTAAGTGGTGTGCTGAACCATCCTTTACCCTGATGTTGCCAATTAGTTTTGTTTTCATTTCCCCTTCACTGACATATTGAATATACATTATTACAGTTTTGTGGACTGAAAGATCTGTGGATTCATCAACTAGCAAGCCAAACATGGGACTTTATAATGCTTCTTTTATGACTTTGCTATGTAATGCTTTCACTATACTTCTCTGAACATTATGAACAGTGTAGTCACCTATATCATGTACTGAGCATTGACCTCCAGGCCAGCGAATGAAATCTAAAAGCTTGTTGACACTGCAGTTTGCCATATCTGTCTTTGCTGCAAAGTACACAGCTTTAAACAGATTTCGTTCACTGTCTTTTACAAGTTTAATAGCTGAATCGTTATCTTCTGAACTTTCTGCCTCATCATTGTCGCTAACTGCATACAATCTCCTTCTAAGAATCTCTGCTTCCAGTGCTATACGATGGTCCTTTGTCTGACTGTGCTTCCTGAGGGTTGATTTCTGACAATTTTCTAAAATAGGAAAATTATTTTCTTGTAAATACTATGGAATTGGAAAAGAGGAGAATAAAACAGTAAAGGCTAAGCTGCTGTCTGCTTTTATGCACATAATGAAATGGCATACATCAATGAAATAAGGAAATAATAGATACGTAGAATGTACCATAAAGAGTAGATCTTTGAGGTGATCTCACTCACCAGGTGGATTCCAAGTGCACCATAAGAACTCTTCACCGTCATGGGATGACATTAAACATACCAGATTTTCATTAAGTGTACAACTTTGACCGCACATGTGACACTGTCAGCAATACCTCGACAGCCTGATACAGTTGTGGATGGTCACTCACACACATTCCATCCACAAACCTTCCCCACCATCACTCTGGTAAAGAAATGATCAAAGCACAACTTGCAAGCCTTGGGGAAGACCTTGGCAACTGAATCTGCCTGGGACTCCATAAACTTAAAACAGGAGACTTGGAACAAATGGCCAAGCCAAGGATCTTTTTAAGCTCAAGACAGAAGACCTTGGCAACTGAATCTGCCCGGGACTCCATAAACTTAAAACAGGAGTCCTTGCAGCACATCCCTGCCAAAATCTGTATGGTCTCTTAAATATATCAAGACAGTAATACTCGGTGAAACAACTGTGTGGTACTACTGTCTACTTTACTCCAAGTGGCAGTTGGTCCTAGATCAAAAGAAGGTGCTAAAGCTGCCAACACTGCACAGCTCATCAGTGGAGAATGTGCTTGCAACTTGACGGTGGAAAAGAACTGAGGAGGGAGCAATGTACTGCAGATAATCTTCCATGTGGATTCCCATTTACTGACAGTGAAGTTCCTATGATGTTTACTGGTGCGACACTGGTACCATACCTACCTGATGAGCGAGATCACCCCCAAAAAAGATCTATGTATGTTCTGTGATGTCCTATAAGTAGAAAATACTGCTGTGGTGACTCAGTATTACACTCTCTGTACAGACTGCAGGATTCTATCGGTTGCGCTCCACTGTGCTATCTTCACTTACAACTAAGTTATCAAACTTATTAGCATCTGTGTGGGGAGGGACAGTGCAGTCCCAAAACACAGGTGACAAAGTCAGCATTCTTGAGGCATAAATTGTCATTTCTGTTACAAATTATTAATAAAAGTAGCAAGCCTTTACTAGATGAACTAAGATGATTATGAATTAAGCAATAAGGCATGAGGGGGGAGTGTTACAGTGGGATAACTGTCCTGCCCTCCTCTGGTGGGTTGAAGCATGAGGTATAATAAGTAGCAGAGTGCTTCTATCACTCAGGAAGGGCCATTAACTCACCTTATAAAATGGGAAGCTAAAACCTGGCTGGTTTTAGCTTCCCATTTTATAAGTACGCAATAAGACACATCGACAGGGTGTGCAGAGAACAGATTTTACCGCACATCAGGGGCTAAAGGTACTCAGCCAAGGCCTCGTGCCTTATTATGCCCCTGGCCATGTGGTAAAATCTGTTCCATGAATACTCTGTCAATGTGTCTTGTTGCTTATGTAACAAACCCCCTGAAGTGCTGTATTGTGGTAATAAAACAGGTAATTATTTGGAAATGTAATGAATTTCTTAAAGAGTTTATTATAGCTTGGCTGTTGTGGTGGGATTATGTGTCAGCCATACAAAAAGCATCTGTCTGCCAATCAGAATTCAGCATCCTTTCTTCCAATTTCAATATCAGATTATGAAATGTGTAGGAAAATGCTGAATTCTGATTGGCAGATAGATGCTTCCTGCTGGACAGTTATCACAGCACAACAGCCCAGCTGAAATAACCTGCTTAAAAATTCATAATGGTTTCCAAAAAAGGGCACATTTCATTAGCTCAGTATTTATGGTGGGGTAACGGGTGGCCCTTCTCGGTTGGTGGAAGCACTTGGCTACCTACACCTCGTGCTTCAAACCATCTGGAGGTGGGTGGGCTGTTAACACCATAAGTCTCTCTAGATGGTCATGATGTCAGTCATGCCATGCCTTACCACTTAATTCACAACCACCACCACTGTTAACTGGAGAAGCCAAAGCCCGTTTTGTGACAGCCAGTCAAGCTACTTGGAACCGTTACTGTCGGACATACTGCATACACATTAACGCACCTGCACCTGTAGTAGCAAATTTGTTTGTGAGATGGCGATCTGAATGGCACACAGAGCAAAACATTTTCCCCTCTCTTGCCTCCAGCCAATCAGATTAAGTTTCCCACTGATGTCTGTAATTACGCATAACAACAGATTTCATAGCATCTGATAACTGACTGTTCTTATTTCTAGTGTCACTGCATGATTTCTGAACCACTGATGACTCTGTGTGACCCTGAGAAGCTGCAGATTGTGGGATACACTCATAAGAAGAAGAACAATCATCACTTTCTGATAACTGAAGTGTAGGAAACTCATCAGAATTACAAACTGGGGGCGCTGTGGAGCCTGAGCTGACTGGCAGCAATTTCTTTCAGCTCTTCACAATTTTATGGAACAAAAGCTTAAAAAGTGCTAGTCTGAGTAAAAATTCCAAGAAACTGGTTCTAAATTTGAAATTGCGAGTGGAGAATACCATAAAATGGGGAATCCTAGGAAGGATCGAGCAGGAGGATCCAGCGGGAAAATGAACGCGATGTCCAGATCTCAGAGTTCGCACTTGACAGCACAGACCGATGCAGGGCCAGAGACTGAGGAGACTCTCACATTGCTTGGGCTTAAAATACAGACTGATATCCTCTGTTTCAGAATTAAACACAAAAATGGACTCTTTTGGGGTACGTGTGTCTACGATGGAGACAGCTGTGGACTGTATTAAAACTGATCTGTCTGATACTAAGTGACAAATGGAAACTGCAGTCGCATCTACCACGATGTTAATAAAAGAAAATGTGCACATGCTGGCCCGTCTAGAGTCTTTAGAAAAGCAGGCCCGTGCAGCCCACATTTGGATACTGGGACTACCTGAGGGCATCGAAGGTGACCATCCTCTTATGTTTCTTCAGGAATGGTTTATGGAGAAACTAGTACCCCCAGGACAGCAGATACAATTTGCCCTCCAGAAAGCATACCGCATTACCCCTAGGGGACGAAGGGAAGAAACCGATAACCCTCGTACGCTCCTGGTGGTAACAGATGGTGTAGGCACATGGGACAGATTGTTACGCTTGGCACGGCAAGCTGGTCCGCTAACACAAGATGATCGGAACATATATTTGTTCCCCGATATCAGCTATGCAACACGGATGCGCCGTAAAATGTTTGATGTGGTCCGTCAGAAGCTGAGAGCTTCCTCGATCCCACATGCAATGATCTATCCTGCCAAACTTAGGATAGCCTACGAAGGGAAAGTTTGGATTTTCGCGGACCCAGCTGAGGTGGGTAAATGGGCTACAAGACTTCAGATCGACTGTCCGAAGCAAAGGAACAAGAGGGAAGGAGAAAGATCCGATTTGGAAGACGATGACGATGATTGAGCTGAGTATAGCTCTGTACCTCTTTTAATTCCTTCTTGCTGGTTGTTGTACGTTATGCCCCAGTTCGGAAAAACTAGACTTTAATTATCTGTTACAATGATCCTATATATGGACTGAGTAGTTCAGTTGCCATATACAGTTTGTGGGCTTATTTTTCTTCTCAGTCGCCTGCTATGAAACAATATTATCCCTTTTGTCTGGGATTACTCCATTTATGGATAAGCCATGTTGAAAGAAATATAAAAATTACAGTTTACTTCATTTAAGATTTATTTACTCAGATATTTAGCTAGGGGCATTAGAGAAAAGCCTCATTAAAATACAGTATGCTTTTGTGTGACAATATGGAGGAATTTATGACGTTGCTGCCAAGAGTTATTTATATTTTTGGTCTTAAAGATTCTTAAGAGATATAGTATGACACCATCAACCCTATATAGGGTAAAGTATTCTGGTTTATGTATACAGACTTTAGATTTTTAGTGAGTCGTACTGCACATAGGTTCATATGCTAGCTTTTTTTTTTTTCTCTTATGATGGACTTTAAGTATTCAGACTTGTTACCTCCAAATGTGGTATCATAATATTTTGGATGCACCTATACTTTGATTAAGAAGGCTGTGACCTTCCTGGAAATGTATTATTAATGTATGGTCTGTCTAAGATATGGAGAATGTTATTTGTATGAATAACTGAAAATAAATAAAAATAAAGTACAAAAAAAAAAAAGAATTACAAACTGAAGTTACAGCAAGGTTGCAGCTGTCACTTTCCATTTTAGTACTGGAATTGGAAGAACAATCAGCAGTTGGTCCATTCGCAGATGAACTCCCTCCAGAGTCAATCACAAGGCAATGAGTTGTGGGACATTTTTTTATTAACCAGCAGTCTAATAAAGACTTTGTGGTGGTGGTGGTTGTGGTGGTTCTCTTTTGGGTCTTTGAACCGGCTTGACCTGAGCTTGACATATTCGGTGTCACCGTGACAGTTCCCTCCCACAAATTTGTGTCACGAGGTGTTGTTTATGCACAGTTGGTTGTTGTCAGCCAGCAGGTTATCTAAAGCAATTATAAAAGTTGTTTCAACATGTGTACATTACTTCAGAAGCAATCACACAGGATTTTCATCACATATTGACAAAACAAGTATGGAACTCCATTCCAATGTATGGGGTTAATGGAAGTTAATACATTTGCCAAGTGTTATGTTGTAAACCTTTGGGTGACCAGACCACCCTTGTTCTAAAGATAATTTTTCTTAATAAAACCACACTGTAGGACTCCATTTGCAGGTCTGGACATTATGTTATTGCTTCATGCTTGGACTTACTGGGTACTCCTCCAGAAGATAGGTCTAGCATGGCCTCATCAATCTCTCCCTTGGCTGGACCTGGTGGTAAAGTCACAGGTTGTTCTGTAAACACAAACCCCTTAAACTCTACCTACTGAGCATGGTACACGTGACCCAAGCTAGGGTTGGAACCATTTCTTTGTTTAAGTGCATGGCAGCTATGTATGACACAAGAAAATAAGGGATGCCAGACTGCCAGCTGTGTAGAGTGGTATGGGGTTACATTACATTTATGTACGTGTCTAAATGGCCGCCCACCATGCCACCTATCTAGATGTAACCCACAGTGGTACTTTCTTCATTTTCTGTACTGCAAATAGACAATCTACAGTACAGAGAATGAAGAAATTACTGCTCTTGTCTGCAATTTCAAGCAAAGGAATTTTTAATAAGTGAGACCAGGTCATACTACTCGCTAACTAAACTGCCACATTGCTTTTTTTTTTTTACATGCTTATTTATCCTCCTGTGGCCACCTCTCTACCCAAGCTGTTCTTCTCGCATCCCATCAGCTGGGATCCGGCTGCCGTCCATCTCGACCAGGACCACTGACATGCCTATAGCCCCTTTGGCTTACCCCCTGCAGCAGAGTGGCAGGAAGCCCCCTAACTCCACACCCAGATGGATCCAGCTTGGGTGCCAGTGTCTCAAAGAATACTCGCGAACGGTCATCAAGCCATAGGAGGCGCCACTTTTTCCCTGTTCAGAGATTCCCTGAGTCGGTGGGCGAGCAAGGACGCCAGCGGGCGATCAATGACACCAGTGTCTGCACATGCCCACATCCAGGCATCTGCCCCCAACTCTAGCCCTAAGTACGGTGTGCATCTGCCACCTCCCAGCCTCCACCAGGGGGCAGTCGGCCACCGAGCATCGTGGACCCCCTTCCCCGGAGAGGGAGAGCAGTCCTTCAGATGCTCAATCCCTCTCCTCCCCTGCCAGCCCCCGGTGCCCCGGGCTCGCTCCTGAACCCGGGTCGCCGGCGTGGTGCGAGGTGCTGCGCCTGTGACCAGCACCTCTGCCCTCAGTGCCGCCGGGCCAACTGCCACATTATTGATATCTACATGAGCCAGGGACTTCATTATAGAGCTGATGAGGAGGAACTTTTTTTTTTTGTAAACAGATTCTCCAATAAGACAAAAGTCCCTACTAAAATACACAGGTGGAGGAAGTATTTTATTATAAAAGATACCTTAAATTATTTTTTTCTATTAAAAACTTTTAACAGATTTTTTTTTCAGAGACCATGTTCTAAGTGCAATAATACCTCCAGGGTTGGCGGTATTGTACTATACTGGACCTTCCAGGGACTAAGTCGTCTGTCCTCATTACGCCCATGGGCCGTCCGGTATAGCACAATACCGCCCACCCTGGAGGGTATTATTGCTTACACTGCATTATCTTCTATATTTATGGTAGCTGTATCAACAGTAGTACTTCTCCCCCCACCCACCACCCCCAGCACCCTGGCCTCAAAGTCAATCCCAACAGCAAAAAAAAAAAAAACAAGCATTTTAACATTTCTCTGCTGAGAGTAAGACAGTACCCTAAGTTGTGTAACTAAAAGTGATGAAATGCTGTCGGTGATGGCTTCCTCTGAATATGTGTACAATCACCACATGCTACCTAGGGTACCCTGTTTCTTCTACTGGTGTCGTCTGACTACTTCGGTCAGCTCACTGCCGGCCAGTCAGATGCTTTGCTGCTTGCATCAGGGAAAAAGGAAACTTACACGCTGAGCAGACCGGACACCAGCTTGCATGCTGCTTTCCATGTGCCCTTGACTGTCCAACCTGCACTCACAAATGCCCACTGCACCATTATACCTCTGTCTGTCACACTCACCAATAAGGTCCCAGGTGGTATAGTGGAACCCCCTCCCAGCATGTGACAGCACACCTCCGGCTACTATACAGCACAGTGCCCTGGTGGCATAGTGGACCCCCCAACCCCCTGGCACAGCAGCCCTGAACAGATGGCAAGTAGGATCCCATTCACTCAGTATAATGACCCCCCATCCCCGGCCAGACTGATGATGTGTCCCCCGTCCATTATCCCTGCTTGTCCAATGGCCCTCTCACTCCTAACACAATCAGACAGACACACACCCCCTGCCATATCCCAGATCCTATTACATAGCACATCCCATCCACACACTGCCACTGTGGGGTGGTGGAAGTGGAAACAAAAAGAAGGGGGACAAATGTTAAAAAAAAAAATAAACAACATAGGTGCTTTGTTTGCTTAGTTTTGGGCAGTCCTTTGTGTGTTTTGCTTGGGCAATCATTTTGCCATCCCCCCAGAATGATAAGGGCAGGATTCACAAAGGAGATGCAATCGGAGCATCCCAACTGCCACGAGCGAATAAATCCCCCACATCAGGCTGTGAACCCAGTGGAGCAGCCATTCACAGCCACAGGCATGCAAATGAAGCCATTAGGCATGCATGGCGCTATTTTCATAGGTGCAGCAGGGACTTGCCCAGACAGGACAGCCAGAGCCCAACACCCGGCCTGTCCTGGTGGCTTGAGTGGCCTCTCCTCAACCCATAGCGATTCCCCCAGACATGGTACACTGAAGACCTGAAAAGTAATAGCAATGCTTAAATAAACTCAGTGACACACACAGATAATGATACACATCTGTTTGGGGCCTGCCTGGGCCTGTGGTGCACCCAGGCATTGTTTTATTTACAGAAGGGGGGGTCTTCAAATTAAACCCCATTTAGCCCAGTGATTTAATTCCCATGCATCAAACAACAGTTTATCATTTCAAGGTTTGTAGTTGTCCCGCGACGACCCTCCCCCCCATCGACCAGCACACACACAATCAAAAACATTTTTCTCAAACAAAAACAGCAAGATGTGCAGTGCTTTAAGCTTTGGTTCACACAGATCATGGTACACTTCAACATCTGGAGCCTAGCAATCAGAATGACATTAATGAAACTGTACTGAGTCTGTACCTGTCGTTTGCTGAAAGTCGACCTTGTGTGGATTGTGGTCCCGTTCATTCTCCTCTCCTTTTTCAGAATCCAACCTCTACTTGACTGCGTCTGTGTCTCCCCGGGTCCTCCAGTCGATATACTTGTCTTTCCACGCGACTCGGAAGGAACAGACCACCGCCGGCACTCTCATTCTCAGTCTCAGACACAGTCCTCCTGTTACAAATTTAATTCCAGGCTGCTGCCTGGCCTGCTGCCTGTGATGACTTGCCTGTCACTCCCTCTCTCAGTCTCTGTCAGGCAAAAAGATGTTCTGAGACTAGTTGAGTGAGTCACTGTGTCAGCACAGCAACTAGGCTAAAAGCTACTACTAGTAGTAGTACTACCACCTAGGCTAGCCTACAAATTAATACAGAACGATCAAGCACCGCACGGCACGTCTGCACCACTAACCCAACTCCCAGGCAGTGCAAGTCCAGATGGTTCAATCGACAGACAGTCTCACGGTCTCACGTCTCACCACTTGATTAGATTTGGGTAACCTGGCTGGCCTGTACCGATACCATACTGCTGCCGCGAGGCTTTTTAAAACAAAATCCAATAGTCACTTCTTGTTTGACTCGCTCTCACTCCACTCACTGGCTAAGGGCGGGCTGTGTGTGTTACTCTCTCTGTCTACTCTCTTCTCTAGTACCCTCCTCGGCTTCCCACAGATTCCAGTACTGACTGACTTGTTGTGTCTGCTAGCCTACTGTCACCAGGCCTACTCTCTCTTGCTTGCAACTTGCAAGACTCCCTCCCTCTAACACACCTCATGACTTGGGCACCAAACTGTGATTACGCTGCTGCGCATGCACAGATATGTGCTGGCGAGTGGGGGGGGGGACTTCTCTGACTCCCATGGCAGCTTGGTGGATAGAGTAAACCAAATGACATCCACACCATAAAAACCAGGCGTCAGCAGTAAATTACAAAAATATTACTGGACATCAGTGACTCCAGATAGAACATTTTTGGACGTTTTTAGCCTGATTTTTGAACGTAAAATATGTCCAAAAAGGAGTTATCTCATGGGCTGCAGACAAGTGTAAATCTTTCCAGAAATCTGTGAAATATGTTGTTCACATAGTGTCTGCTGAAGGGATTTAGACAGTCCCAAGCAAAGTGGAGTCTTTGACCACCTGGCCCCAGCCTAACAATCTGAAAGAACTGCAAAGATTCTTGGGGTTCTGCGGCTATTATCGCTGGTTCATAAGCGATTACACCAAAGTCATCTGTCCTTTGCTCATTTTAACTCAAGGTTACCCACCTACAAACAAGAAATATAAGAGAAGTGCAGTTAAAGAGGAGGAAAAGGTCTACTTTCGGACAAATGAACCTTTTGGAGCCAGGTGGACTCCCGTGTGTGAGGCGGCCTTCTATATCATCATTTGCCAACTCACCCATGCCCCTGTGCTTGTGTATGCTGACCCTGCCATACCCTATGTGTTGCACACTGACGCCAGCCTGAAGGGACCTGGTGCTGTTCTATATCAAGAATATGAGGAAGGCTTACACACATTGGTGTTTGCTAATTGGAGCCTAACACCATCTGAAAAGAATTATCCTGTACACAAGCTTGAATTTCTTGCATTGTAGTGGGCTGTGGTGGGCCAATTCCATGAATATCTTTCTGGTGCAAAGATTCTAGTGAAAACTGACAACAGTCCCCTTATTTAGTCCAGACTTCAGCTAAGTTGGATGCCACGGGGCATCGCTGGTTATCTGCGCTCTCCACTTATGATTATTCAGTAGATTATCGACCGGGCTTCAACCACATTGATGCTGATGCCCTCTCCAGAAGATCTGACTCTAATGCAAAGTGGGTGAGAATGTCTGGACAGTCTGTCAAAGCCCTCTGTCAAAAATTCAATAAAGATGAGCACCCCTCTCCTGAAATAGTTGACTGCCTAGTGGACTGCTTGGGCCCTCCTGACACTTGTGTTCTTGTGGTCTACTGTCACCTTGCAGCCTTGGATCTCAGCACATTGCCCCAACTCACCCCTAATAATATACAGTGGGCTCGGGCTCAAGACCCCATGATTAAGCCAGTGCTGGATGCCATTCATGCTGGAAAAAATGTGTCCAAACTTCATTCTTCAGATCCACGAACTGCCCTGTTGTTTAGAGAGGGACTCTGATTAAAGTTGCACAACCAATTACTTTACAGAGAAACCACAAATTGACAAGGTCAAATTGCCAAGCAACAACTTGTGTTACTTACAGCTTTTAAACATGTAGTTCTACGGGCCCTTCATGACCAGATGGGACTCTTAGGCTGTGACCGGACTACAGACTTAGCCCATGCTCAATTCTACTGGCTGAAAATGGGCGCTGACATTGAGACTCACATCAGGACTTGCAGTCGTTTTCTCCAGAGGAAAGCTCAGCCCCAGAGGGCTGCACCCTTAGTCAATATCTCTACCAGTGCACCCATGGAGCTGGTGTGTATTGACTTCTTGTGTCTTGAACCAGATCAAAAGAATATTGGCAATGTGCTAGTGGTGATTAATCATTTTACTCGTTATGCCCAGGCATATCCAACCAAAGATCAGAAAGCATCCACAGCAGCAAAGGTCCTAATTGAAAAGTTCTTTGTCCATTATGGTGCTCCCCAGAGAATTCACTCCGATCAAGGGAGAGATTTTGAAAGCTGCTTGATCAAGGAAATGCTCTCACTCTGGGGAGTGAGAAAGTCCAGAACCACCACCTATCATCCCCAGGGGGGATCCGTAGCCTGAAAGGTTTAATCGAACATTACTAGACATGTTGGGAACACTTCATCCCCAAGACAACTCCAAGTGGAGCCAACAGATAAGCACCTTAGTGCATGCGTATAACTGTACTAGAAGTGATGCCACTGGGTTCTCTCCTTACCACCTGATGTTTGGCAGAGAAGCCTGGTTGCCAGTAGACATCTGCTTCAGAGTGTCCCCTGATGGAGTCAGAGCTGAAAATCACTTTCAGTATGTTCAAAAGTAAGTTAATAATAATAATAAATGTTATTTCTCATAAGCGCCTTTCAACCATCAAGGCGCTGTGCAAAAAGATAAGAGATCATAATAAAACTCAGAAAGACGGCAAAATAGTCAGAGGGTCCAAGATTTAAATGGTGCCACCAAAAGCATGCACCACAAATATGTTTTCATCGCCTGCTTAAACCCCCACAGTCATGCACTCCCAAAGCTGGCGGGGTAGAAAATTAAATTTAATTAAATTAGCCCAGTTAAACCATGCCTACCAACTAGCATACACCATGGCAGCAAAGAGGAACTTAGCAAATAAAGAAAGGCACAACAAGCGTGTCAAGGCCCAAGAACTGCAACCTGGAGACAGAGTTTTGTTACAAAATTTGAGACTACATGGGAAACACAAAATTGCAGACAGGTGGCATTATACTCCCTACATTGTTGTCAGCAAGCTGGAAGATCTGCCAGTCTATAATATGCATCCAGAAAATGACCCATGAACTATCAAGACAAGGCACAGAAATCATTTGCTGCCAATTGGGCAAATTATCATTGATTCTGCACCCCCAGACACTGCCCCTCCCGGGCCTGTAACCAGAGCTGCAGCTAAAAAGGAACAGTTGACCCCTTCTCCAGTTGTTAAGGATTCAAGGACATCTATCAGTCACACCCTACATGAAATTGATTGCCAATCAGAGTCTGATGACAGTGAGTGAGAAGCTCCCTATTATCCGTCTTATGAACTGAGTCAGTTGTTTCAAGGTAACCCCATGTACAACTTTGGAGATGAAGCTGGACCTTCAGGACTGTCTAATCCTCCAGCCTTCTCCACAGCCCCTTTGCCCCTTGAAAGCGAGGTGCAAAGTGTGATTTTTGATGTAGCTGACTGTTTGTGTCTGGTAGAACTAGCTGAGCTCCAAGAAGGAGAGCCAGAAACAGAAGGCACCGCTGGTGACATACCAGTAAGTACAGAACTGTTTGCAAACAATGAATCTGACAATGCTGTGGACAATAATGTTAACGAAGAAAATGATTCTGACAGTATCAGTAATGTGTTGCAAGATTTAAATTCCATGGACTTTCTTCTAGATGATGAACCTGGCATTTCTTTGGATCCAAGTAATGAAAGTAATATTGTTGAACCAGAACAAACAGAGCAAGAAGCTGAACATGTTTCCAGTGCAGAGGTACCCTTTTTTCAGAAGCAGACTTAGTGACAAGCAATGTTGATTGAACTGAGCCTATGCCTGCCTCTCCCAGAAAGTCTGGAAGAGCCACAAAGCCAGTGATACGCCTCAGTTATGGTTCCCCAGGAAGGCCTGTAGATCTCCCATTACATGTAGTCCACAAAGGGGTGTATATTTCTGAAAGCTCTCTTCCAAAACTGGGCTGTTATGCCACATCTGAGCTAATGGTAAAACCCTCCAATTAGTGTCCTGATACCCTTGCCCCATGCAGCCCTAGTGTAGCTGATAGGGATGGACCCTAAGCCAGGTGGGTTAGTGTACAGGAGGTAGTACAAGCCAGAAGTATAAGAGTAATGTGTTTGACTGTTTGAATCTGCTAACAAGTTTATGGAAATAGGTGCATATGTGTTACTGTGGAAATGCCATTGCAAATGGAAAAAGTATAGTAATACTTATGACCAGTTATTTTACTGATGCCTCAGTTTTTCTTGTATGGCATGACAAATGGAACATGAGTGTATGTTATGTATAGTGTTTTCATATAGAGTCTAATAGTATGCGTAACTTAACACAGACACCAAGTTTTTCCAGGCAGAGAAGAGTGTAACCCCCTTACAAATTGGGGTTTACTATAATGTCTTCCTGGGCTCCTTAATGCCCACTGTCAGTCTGGTGTCCTGTCTTTAGTAGTTCTATCTATCTGCATGAGAGTGCTTTAGTGAGCCTCAGTACCTGTCTCTTTAAGAAAATGGCTAATCTGAGTTAGAAATTAGTCTGGGCTGGGTCCAAGTGATTTAAGGCTTGTGACCGGCCAGACAGTGTTTTATTTTGCTCCATTCTGCAGTCGCTACTTGCACAGGGGGGAGCTTTCATAGGAACTGTGATTATTTACTGTTTATTTGCTGTTATAGTAAAGACGGAGAAGTTTGTCTAACCTGCTTTGATTTGCAGCTCGAACATTTGGATGGGAGCCACCATGTTAGGCTCTGAACTTCCAGTATTTGGACCAGTCGAACCATTTGGGACCTAAAAATGGAGACTGTCCCTAGGGGTCTTGTGGGAAGGAAATTCTGTAGTTTTTGACTGTTGGCTCCTAAATTGGCCTTGAGGGGGAGCCCAAACTTTAGCTGACAGTTCCCTCAGCCAACCTAACCTTTTGGATTACAAAGGAAATAGTCAGAACTGCCGAAAGTAGTGGATCAGTTAGAGTTGGAGGTTGAAGAGTGAACAGCTTGAGCTTTCGAGCAACTGCTCCCAGAAGGAGAGTAGGGGAATTGGCGAGAAGGCTTTGCTGGCCTGCCTGCCATGGTTTCCTGCCAGTAAATTGTCTCTTGCAGAATTCGGATCTGGTTCCAATTTTCATGTTTGGAATCTGCAGCAGAAGAAAGAAGAAGTTTGATATTGCGACTTGGGATTTGGACCGAAGACTTACTATAGATGTGATCGGCCTGCCTGATGATAGAATTTGCCTCAGATCGAAAGGTTTGCACAGTGAAGCTGTCATTTGCAGCCAGACTGTATCCGAACAGTTATTTAGAGAGAGTAGTGATTTAAATGTGCTGAATGTGTTTATGGATTATGATTTGGTTCATCACGGCAGAATCTTTTACGCCAGCTGGAGGCTTCACCAGCAGAAAATCATGAACATTTGCAGAACTGTTCATCCTGCCTGGGCCCTGTCACCTCAGCCTAGGCCGCTACTCTCACCTCAGAGACCATCTCAGCGAAAGACCCGCTTGGGGATTTGGCTCCCTGCCCAACACCATTTAGTAGGTAGTGACCCCCCAGAGGTGAGTCATGTCAGCCCTGCTTCCCCTGGCCTTCCAGATCCACACCACAAGATCTTCATCTTGCCTGTCTAGCATCCAGGTTCTGGTAGCGTGAGTACAAACCAAGGTAGCACCCTGCAACTAAAAGCAGCCATCATTGTGTTACCATCTAATTGTTTTTGTTCTGGGTTATTGCAAGAGACTGAGCCATCTGGCTTGGATTACAAATAATTGGGTTGTGTGCCTGTTTAACTGTCTTTCTTTTCCTAAAGGCCCAAACA
The DNA here is from genome assembly GCA_016271365.2 of Neoceratodus forsteri. Lineage (NCBI taxonomy): Eukaryota > Metazoa > Chordata > Ceratodontiformes > Ceratodontidae > Neoceratodus > Neoceratodus forsteri. The sequence goes on from CM057455.1 coordinate 505,577,727, forward strand.
GCAGCTGCAATGCCGTCCACCCCGGGCAACACTTCAGGCTAGCCTGCATTACATACTGGGTACCAAGGGTTGTTGAACTGTCTTATTGGGACTCATAGTGCATGCTGATCAACCCTGATTTAAATCAGATTGCTAATCTTTCTGCTAGATTCACGCCCTTCCCTTGTTCACTTCCCCTAAATAAACTTGATTGTCTTTTTTCATGTGTAACCTGGCTAGTGTGCATATTATTAGTTGGGTTACAGTGGTAAGATTGTATTGTTGCATTGCTGATCTTATTTTCCATGGGGTCTCCAGGCAGTTGCAGTAGATCCAGCCCTGGTGGTAAGTGAAAGGGGCGTGAGCATATTATTACTGTTATCTATTAACTGTGAATGTACCTTTGTGTTACTGTTTAGGCAACTAGAAGGGTTGGTGGGTGGTTATAGCATCCTAGAGGGCTATACCACAGCAGTTAAGCTACCCCAATACCATTCCTCCAGGAGGAGGCACCCGTTCACAGAACTCAGGCCTGCATTGCCATACAAGCAGGGGTAGTAGCCCTTAGAATAGCGCTGCCTAGGCGTTACATTACGATTGCTGTTTGCAAAATAATTGTGACTCACTTTTCACATTCAGCCAAGGCTATACGGATATTATCTGAACTGCAAAAGAAACAGAAGCTGCCCCACCAAAAGCTGATTGAAAATGTTTCCACTCAGTGGAATTCATCTGTTTATATGCTGCAAGTGCCTCTTGGAACAAAAGCAAGCTGTACATGAATATTGCTCCAGTTACATTATCAGAGATGGCATTATTCTTTCTGTGCTGCAGTGGAAGTTAATGGAGCATTGCACTCAAGTGTGGGAACATCTAGGCTGGGAGAAGCTCTGTTACCCAGCAAGAAGAGAACACTTTGCTTGAATCCCTCCTGTCCACAGTATTTTCACCTAGAGACACTAGCGCTCTGAATAGAGCAAGGGGTGGAACTAGCAGCTGACACAGCTAAGGGAGGAGGAACTGCAATGTTTAAATCTATGCGCTGCTCACTACTTCTAAGCGCCTGCCTTGCACTCAAGTGTGGGAACATCTAGGCTGAGAGAAGCTCTGCTACTCAGCAAGAAGAGAACACTTTGCTTGAATCCCTCCTGTCCACAGTATTTTCACCTAGAGACACTAGTGCTCTGAACAGAGCAAGGGGTGGAACTAGCAGCTGACGCAGCTAAGGGAGGAGGAGCTGCAGTGTTTAAATCTACGTGCCGCTCGCTACTTCTAAGCAGCTGCCTTGCACTCAGGTATGGGAACATCTAGGCTGGGAGAAGCTCTGCTACCCAGCAAGAAGAGAACACTTTGCTTGAATCCCTCCTGTCCACAGTAATTTCACCTAGAGACACTAGCGCTCTGAATAGAGCAAGGGGTGGAACTAGCAGCTGACGCAGCTAAGGGAGGAGGAGCTGCAGTGTTTAAATCTATGCACTGCTCGCTAGCGTGAGCATGCTAGCACAAGCGTGAGTGGCGCGAGTGCCACTTGGTATCAGAAATATCTCGATTGTTTGGCAGAGCACAGAGCAAGGTACTTTCTTTTGTTGGGTATACTCAGTTTTACTGCACTTTCTGTGCACTGTTCTGTTAACAAATACTCAGTAATACTGTTTTAAAAAGGAATAGGGGTGTGTGTATTAGTGTGATAAATGCATTGTACTGTTTATTTACTGACCACGGAACATTAATCTCATTTTAGAATATAGTTCTAGTTTCAAGGCAAACATTTAAAAAATTAGTATACAAAGACTATTTGCTGCTCATCTGAGTTAACTGCTATTAATTGGAATGGTCCTTGCATTTTTCTTATAAGTATCTAGTTAGAACTACATTTTATTGTCGTATTTTTTAATCTCCTGGGTCTAATTGGTTGCATTTTAGAAGGGATGTACCTGTACAGAGTTTGCCTGCTCCTGCCTCTGTTTCTCTTTTTGTCTCCTCATGAGCTCTGTCCTCAGGCACATACAAAGGAATTAACTATAGAAAATGTCATCACTACAGGAAAAGTGGGAACAATAGCTGGATGTAAGGAGTATATGATCTGCTGGCAGGAAGAGATCCCCGTGGGTATAATACAGTCTAATACAGAATATGCTGTAAGGAAATGGTCATTAATAAGGAAAGGACCCTCCATTAGGAGACTCCTAAATAGTAGAAAGTCCCAAAATAAATACCACCTAGGCAAACAGAAAAATGAATACAGTTGCTGTAAACTAGTTATCTTATTACAATTGGTACTTAGTGGAGACATCCAATTAAACCCCAGCCCTGTTATTAGGAATCCATACCAAAAAAAAGATGAAACAAGTACCCTCCTAGGAAATCATGCGTTGAAAATAATTCATATTAATATATGTAGTCTGCTATCAAAATTTGATTCATTAAAAGATTGGATTCAAGAATATAATCCAGACATCATGATAATTTCAGAATCTTGGCTGAATAACAGGGTATCAGATGAACAAATAGGCATACAGGGCTTTGACTCATGGTGCCAAGATAGAAATGGGGGGGAAGGAGTTATAATTTACATAAATAACACTTTGGATGTTAGAAGGAAAGCTATGGAAGTAAATTGGTATGGAGCAGAAGGAATATTGATGGAAATTAAAATTAAATTTAGTAAATCACTAATCCTTTTAGGAATGTATCGGCCACCAAAGACAAGTCATCAGGTTTTCAAACAAATAGAGGAAATATTAATAAATTTTACTACTACTCATGAACTTATTTTAATTGGTGATTTCAATGTAAATTGGAGAAAAATGGAAAAATATCCTGAGATGATTAATTTGATGGGCACTCTTGGCCTAACGCAGCTAATTAAGGACATAACATGAATAAATAACAAATCACCAGAGGCTTCTTCAGTTTTGGATCTATTTGTCACTAACCCAGAAAATTACTTGAATTCCGGTATTTTACCAGGTGCATTGTCTGACCACCAACTGATCTACTGTATTAGGAAAATGGAAAAACAATTTCTGCAGGGAAAATATTGGTTTCTAGGGCTAATAAATCATTTGATTATGCAGATTTTATGATAGACCTGGAGAATGTAAACTGGGAGAGAGTGAAATTAATTCCTGAAATAAATGAAGTATGGGATTTCATACTTACTGAATTCGTAACATTGTGTGATAAACATGCTCCCCAAAAAGTTAGAAAAATCAGGAAGAACAATGCCCCATGGTTTAATCATAAACTACATAAAGTAAAAAGACAGAGGGACAAATTATGGAAAACCGCAAAACAAACTGCTGACCCTGAATCCTGGACAAAATATAAACAACTTAGAAATGTGTACACAAAATAATTGAGACAGGCAAACAACATCTATTATAGATCCCAGCTTTCCCATATTAGGGTGAAAAATCCTCATAAATTCTGGAAAACAATTAAGAATGTCCAGGGTTTAACACACACTGAATTTCCAAAAAGCTTCGAAATGAATGGGATTAGTGTACCATTGGGAATAAAAATGGTTGACGAACTTAATGAGTTCTTTATAACGGTGGGCTCAGAATCATGGGACACTTTGTATAACAACAGAACATTAGGTGATACACAGCTAGATGGATTTTCAGGAAACTTTGGTATGGCTCTAAATATATCTGAATGTGCACATGCCACGCATGACTTTGCTACTGTGTTAACTGCTTTTGAATTTACAAAAATTTAAGTATCTGAGGTTGTAGAAGCTCTGTTGAAAATTGACTTACACAAAGCAAGAGGAGTTGATGAACTGCCAAATTTGTTGCTAAAATACGCTGCACCTGTAATTGCTTACCCACTAACTGACCTATATAATAGGTCATTAACGCAGTCTCAATTCCCAAGCATGTGAAAAATTGCTAAGGTAGCACCAATCTTTAAAGCTGGGAATAGGGAAGTAATGGACAATTACAGACCTATTTCCCTTTTACTAGTTGTTGCAAAGATCTTTGAGGGGATGGTTGCAAAGCAGGCACAGGGCTTTCTTGAAAATCATAAAATTTTGAACAGGTATTAGTGGGGTTTCAGAGCCAAGCATGGCACTATTTCTGCACTTTTGCAGGTAACTGGAACCCTATCCAATTTCCTGGACAGGGGTTTATCTGTGGGAGCTATTTACGTTGACCTTTCAGAGGCGTTTGATTCTATTCACCTTGATATCCTCCTGTCCAGGCTTCGGTACATTGGGCTATCAGCTCAGGTGGTGGATTGGTTCCAATCATATTTATATGATAGGAAACAGTTTGTGGTTATTGACAACTGGAAATCTCAACTTCACTCCATAAAAATGGGTGTCCCTCAGGGTTCACTTTTAGGCCCATTGTTGTACGACATATATGTTAATACTATAAACTTCTCTAATCCAGAAATAACATTTCACTTGTATGCTGACAATACAATAATCTACACGTCAGGGGATAAACAGGATCAGATAGAGAATAATCTATGAAAGGCATTTGATGAATTGCAGAACGTTCTAACTCTATCTAAACTCAAACTTAATGTCAAAAAAAATCACAATCCATGTTTTTCCATTAAAAAAAACAGTAGTGACAGATTTGAGTGGCCCTTGCGAATAAAAACAATAGAGGGAAAGATTTTAGACCAAGTACCTTGGGGTTTATCTTGATTCTCTATTAAAATGGGATAAACATATAGAATATGTATCCAAAACAATTAATAGACGATTGGGGGCTTTGTACAGGATTAAACAGTATACAACATATGAAATTAGAAGTCACTTGATAAATACCACAATGTTACCCTTATTGGATGTTGGTGATTTGATTTATTCAGGGGCAAACTTAACATTATTGGGGAAACTGGATACTTTATATAATAAAATGGCTTGGTTTATTACGATGGCACCTAAAAGGACACATAGGGAGGAATTATACAAGGTACTAGGTTGGTTTACTTTGGGGGACAGGAGATCCTTGCATATATTGCTATACATGGAAAAATGCTTCTCAATGAGAACACCAGGCTACATAACAGACTGTTTACAAGAAAGAAGAATTAATCCGAGTTTAAGAGCAGCAAAAGGAGTAGAATATGTTTTACCAAAATGTAATACAAACTTGGGGAGAGGTCACTTTTTTTATCATGGTTCATTTTTATGGAACTCTTTGCCAGTAGAATTAAGAACTCATGATGGAAAAAGGAAATTAGATCAGATTAAGAAATGGTATGGGCTAAACAGGATAAAAATTTGATGGGGAATATAAAATACATAACTCAAATGAAACAGTGCAATAGTGTCTTATGTGCTGTCTTGATGATATATTGTTTGCATTTTAGTGATTGTTGTTTGATGACGTTGTAGTTACTTTATATTGTTTAGGATCTGTTTATGCTGTATATGTATGTATGTATTTATTACAATATGAATTGAACTGTATTATGCAACCGTATGTATTTTTATGGATCTCACTGAAAATGAGTTTCGACTCAGCTGAGTAACCATTTCATTATTTATAATGAATAAACTTTTACTACTAGTACTACTACTACTACTGCTGCTACTATTTTGCTGCATCCTAGCTCCTTTTGAGACAGTTACTGTACAAGGGATGTGTCTTCAGAAGGTGTGTCTCTGAATCAGGTTATCCCACTCATAATGCTGATTTCACATCATCTGAGTGTTCTGACTTTACAGATAGAAAGAGACAGATCTGAAGATGAGACAATATGTCGGCAGTATCACAGAAATCTTGTAAAGAGAATGTGTGAGGGCTTCCAAAACAATGACAGATTAGTTGCAGTGATGAAATCAAAACACTACTTGCAACTCTCTTATTGTAGATTCCAAGTTCAAGGATATACATCTTCCAAAGGCAGATGATGTAGAGCACTACAAATTTCTGTTGCTAGATGAGTTAGAGCTGCAGCACTCACAGGAGTCAAACACAGGCACACACAGTAGCTTCAACTTGCCATCTCCACAACGTGCAAGGCCATCTTCGCAAAGAGATACAGAACAGGAAAAGTCACCAAAAGTGAGCAGTACTTCTTCCATAACACACACTTCCACCCCTAGAAGCAAGATAAATCTGTGGCAAAACCTTGCACAATTGCTGCCATACCAACTTACCACCGAATCTTCTTCTGAGCATTCTCTGTCCATTGTGGTAGACAGTTACCTGCGAGAACCACTTATGCCTATTGATGCATGCTCTTTTGAATACTGGAGATCAAAAAAATTAATATGGTCTGAGCTGTATGATGAAGCCAGTAAATATCTTGGTTGTCCTGCAGCAAGTGTCTCTTCAGAATGCATGTTTAGTACAGCTGGAAATATTGTGACAGACACCAGAAATAGGTTGCTACCAGAAAACATACAGATGTTAACCTTTATTAAAGTTAATAAGGCAAGATTTTCATATCCCTATGAAAGTATACAAGCTGATCCTGAAGCGATTGATGTTGTGGATGCTGATGGTGACAATTCAGTTGGTGGTGGTTGGTAAATTTTGTGTGGGACAGGGTCTCTCTGGAAAAAAAAAGGAAAACTTTGCAAACTGTGATGAAATGTTGTTGTCTCTCCTCTCTTGATCTACTACTATGGGCCATGTACACAAAACACTGTCACCATTTCTGTGGTAAACTGCTTTGTAGACAAGTCCTAAAGTCAGCATGTTTCTTTTACAGGAAAAGTTTAACATCAGTGGAAATAGGACCAAATTTGGCATGAAAGGGACACCGTCAACCCTTTTTGTAGCATATTATTTCTAGTTAAAATGAAAACCCATATTTTTGGATTCCTTATCTTCTGTAAAATTCATAGATGTTGCTGGTTGTGTTATTTGCTTCCTTTTTAGTACCACCAACAACAGCAGTGCAATGAAAAATGTTTTCCTAAAAGAGCACGTTTCTGCTACAAGTAAATATTAACATGCCTGCCAAATCCTACCCCGGTCAACTCTAATTCCATACCTTCTGAACAATACAAAGACACTTCCAAAAGCCACTCATGATGCTGAATCTCCTTTCTCTCCTCCCACTGCAGCATGATTGGCTAGACTGTGTGCTGGTATTCCCAGCCAAGAAAGATGCAGCTGAAGTTGATCAAGGAGTGCAACACTGCATACAAGCTTTGTGGTGCAATAGTATGGGCCAGGAGTGGTCTATTTGTCCCTTTTAGACAGAAGAAAGGACTCAGAATCAAACAACCAGCTACATCAGCAGTTTTTACAGACTGTGAACAATCATAAAGTATATTTATTTGTAACATTGGGACAATATGATGCCTAAGGGGGATGACAGACACTGTCCCTTATGTGCCAACTGCTGCAGCTACATTAAATATTCCTTGAGATATTATGTAGTGAGGAAACCACTTTTTATTTATGTGAATGAAATACATACTTTATTTACATAGCAGCTGGCCAACTGATGTTTTATCTTAGAAAGCTGTTTGTATTATTTCAATTTGCTAACAAGAATGTTGGTATAGTTATTCATAATCTTCGAATGTTGTATATACTATTTCAATTTGCCAACAAGAATGTTGGTATATTTATTCATAATCTTCGAATGTTGTATATATTATTTCAATTTGCCAACAAGAATGCTTGGTATTTTTTTTTAATCAGATGTCTTGACTGACTGCACTTACGACAAATATGTGGTGCACCACTTCCATGTGCTGCGGCTGCAGTACCTTGACTTTGTTACAAAGTTTCTTTTAAACATAGCAATTTTCAATTTACTTATTTAAAAGCGACAACAGCAAATACCAAATAGTTGAGGTTAGCCAATGGCGGTTAATTTTTTTCCTATTTCATGATGATGAGGTTATAACTGAGTACATAAAAGCACCATTTATTGTTTTCTTTTTTTCACTCAGGAACTGTAATGCAGCTGCAGCAGAAAAACTTTAATTTATGGGTAGGTGGGTGGCCCTGTAAGTAGTGAGCTCCTGTAAGTTGCTGGCTTTCGCAAACAGAAGAAACCATAGATAAACCTAACTATAGTCATATCAAAGTCACACATGATTATTTCATCTCCCCTTATATTGAACAGATTTTATTTCTTTTTGTCCTCAATTTCATGTGAATTTCACTGTTATCTCCATTATTGGCAGCATGTCCTCAATATCATGTGTATTTCACTATTATCTTCATTATTGGCAGCACAATTAAAAAAATATGGTTCAAGTTCTAAAAAGCTTTAGAAAAGATTAGAACTCTAGAACATTTTCAAAAGCTCTAGACTAGAACTAGAACCCAGAACTTCAGAGGGTTCTGACAACCCTAATTTTTACTGCTTAAATGAGGGCATGTATAGGTAGTGGGAGCAGTGCCCACCTCCTAATATCTTCTCCTAGTTGCTTAAGCAATGGTATACAATTATCTTGAAACAAAGATTTATTTACGTTTCAAAGTATTATGCCTAGATACTTTAAACAGGGAAGAGTCCACTTCATGGGGTATAGCCTTTGAATTTGGTGGGTTGGTGAACAATTAAAAGTGAGTATCTCTGCTTTAGTGAAGTTGAGGGTATATACTGATATACTGGAGTATTCCACTACCATACTCATTAATCTTGGGAGGAACCTCTCAGAGTGTGTCATGTATAACAAAATATCATCAGCATATAATGCTATTTTGTGCTCTTGCCTACCTACAGTTATCCCAGTAAACGCAAGCTCTTGACAGATCCACTGTGCAAAGGGTTCAATAGACAAGGCAAACAACAGTGGTGACAGAGGGCACTCCTGTCGAGTGCCTTGTCCAAGGATAAACCATTGTGAAATCTGGTCATTAGCTCTTACGTATGCCTATGGATCCCAATATAATCTCGGTATAATTTCTATGAACAGTTCAGAAAAAACAAACCTGGCAAGGACCCTGTATAGATATTTCCAGTCAACATGATCAAATGCCTTTTTGGCATCTCTAAACTCACGTTCAAAGCTGCGGTTTTAGTGATGTTGAGATGGACTTTAATGTGAAGTGTGCGCCTAACATTGTCTGCTGCCTGACGTCTGGCTAATAAGCCCATTTGATCAATATCTACTAGCTGAGGGATAAGCCCTTCTAGCCTCTTGGACAACATGGCAGTAAGGAATGTATAGTCTACATTGTGGATGACTATAGGACTGTAAGAGGCACAGAGGGTAGGATCCTTGACAGGTTTGGGAATTACAGAAATTACTGCCGGTTTCCATGAATGAGGGAGCACTCCCCCTTATGTGAAGCATCCTGGAAAGCCGTGTAATCTGGTCTTGAAATTTTTTATAAAATTCGACAGGGTAACTGGTCAGTCCCCGGACACTTTCTGTGTTTTACTGTTGCCAGTTATAGCAGTAATCTCAGCAACTGAGATTGGGTGACATAATTCTAGACTCTGAGCCTCTGTGATGTATGGTAGGTTAAGATGGTGAAAAAAGTATCTATCTGGTCCTCTGGGATCCCCTGCTTGGGACTGTATAGTTTCCATTAATACTCTGTAAAGGTGTCAAGAATAGTTTCCACCTGATGGGCCTGAAAATCAGTTGCTGGATGCATGATTTTAAGACTTTACATTTGATCCCTTCTCGCCCTGAGTCTACAAGCCAGGAGTTTGATAGCTCCTGGGCCTCCCTCATAATACCACTGCTTAAGGAATTTTAAATTCTGTTCTACTTTATAATCTAGTAATGTGTTATGTTCCTTTTTAAGTTTAAGTAAGTCCCTCCCTCTTTGCTGATCCAGTTTTATTTGTTACAATGCTTTGATGGTCTTTATTTGTGTTTCCAAAGCTATTTGGTGTTCCCTCCATTGTTTTTTTCAGGCAATGCCTATTGCCATGAATTTCCCTCGAAGTATAGCTTTTGTGGTATCCCAAAGTATCCCCCACTTACATCTGAAGAAGAGTTGTCCTGAACAGCCTGCATAATTGTGTGGAGTACCTGTTCCAATACCTCCTTGTCTTGAAGAAGGGATAGGTCGAGTCTCCAGAATGTGGACTTCTTTTGATTTTGCAAGTTAAGTTCTATAGTAAGAGGGGCATGGTCTGAAATCCCCAGTGGACCCACCATACATCTAGACAAGCTGGTTATAGTATCCTTCGAAAGGAACCAAAATGGTTCTTTGATAACAGGTAGGGGAATCAAAGCTACCTTAACCTTTACCCCAACCTTTCCCACCCTCTGGCACTGCGAACAAGTCTGGCAGTAGTTGTCTACATCTTTAAAAACACTGGGAAAAATACTGGGCCAATAAAAATTGTTAATCAGCTGGCTTTTTGTACAGCTGACCCCTAGGTGTCCAGAACAGGGTTTGTCATGGGCTAAGGCCAGAAGATGCTTCCTATACTCCCTAGAAACCACTATTTGCCAGAGTACCACTTCCTCTGATCCTCCCTTAGGATCCCACTCACAGTACAGGGGCCCATTCTCCCAGTACATCTCATTTTTCCTAGAAGTTGGAGAATTACCTGCCACCCTCGTGAATAACTCCCTTAGTTTTTACAGGGATTGGTCAGATTGCTGAGCTTGCCCTAGCTCTGTACACCCGACCTGTCCCAAAACACAGTATGCTGTGGGAGAACCACCCACAGCTGAGCTCTTCTCAGTCTGTAGCTGTGGCTCAGGATTACTGCTTCCCAGCTTGTTCTTCAGCTACAACTTCTCCTGCTACTGAGGTTGGGGTTGCTTTCTTGTGCACTGTCTCCCTTGTGTCCTAAGAAGCCAGTTCCCTCATCTTGCTACAGGTAGTGAGACACACACACACACACACACACACACTATTTCCCTACTGTCAAAGTCATTACCCAGGATTACATACACGGGCAAGTTTGGTATAACACCCACCTCCTGTATGCCCTAGCCACCTTACCAGCTTAGAAAGATCTGTGCCATTGGTACTGAAACCACAGGATCTGTCTCTTCTGTAATCCTAGAAAACTGGCCAGGCAGGATTTGTTCCACCTGAATCAAATACTGCTTCCACATAGAAATGGATGCCTCTGTGTCCCTCAATCCTCAGGTTACCAATCCAATCACCACTACTGGGTGCATACATTCAGTGGAGTAAGAGGGCACTGCACTCAGCATACAGGCCACTATCTGCTGCGAGCTCTCTGAGCTACCCCTTCTTGCTGCACTATCCCCTTTTTTTCAGACAATCATAATACAAATGCCCCAATTTCTGGAAGATAGAGCACCTGCATTCACCCATCTCCATGCTTTTGAAACCAGGTGGTTTCCCTTTTTGTTCAGGCACTGACTGGCTTCCTTTAGTTTGCCCCCTAGGGTTCCCCTAAAGCCACCCATGTCCCTTCCCCATTACCTTTGCAATGAGAGGATGTTTGGCTGGATATGACCTCTACTTCCTGGTCCTGTGATTCTTGAAGCCTTACAGGCTTTTTGTACTCAGTAAACCACTTTGCAGGATTAAAACCTTGTAATTTACAAACCAAAAGCCTTCTTAAAGGCTGACTAAAGCACTTGAAATATAAAACTTCATATCGAGAAACCAGAAGTAGTGTTGCAACGTACTTCCGGTTTCGGACTCCTTATAAACGCTCTCACTAGTGAGCGGGGTGAGCGCGCATAGGGCCGCATGCAGAGATGCGTGCAGAAACACGTGCGTCGGCGCATCTTCTGTGTCTCCCGGGGAAAACGGGTAAAGGGACTGACACACACTACTGGGACTGAAACAGGTAACTTTACTCAACTCACTACTGAATCGCAAGTTTCTTTTCCCATTTTGAGTGCTAATCTGGGACAAACTTTAATCCTAACCATTACAATAAAGAAAGCTAATAAAATGTGCTCAGTCTGTCTCGTGTATACCTCAGGGAAACAGACACCTAGCTTTGTCTGTGATAGATGTCTACTGGTAGAAAAACTCCAGGATGAAATTAAATGCTTGCTACTTAAAGATAACTTGCAACTTGAAATAAAAGCACTTGAGGAATACATAGACCAAATGTCTCTGTTAGTTGAAAATAATGCATCTGTCACTCAAATTCCTGAAGACGCACCACACCTTGATAAATCACTAAACAAATATACCTTTACTAATCTAGCAGAATCACCAGTCATCTCCTCTACCCCCTCAAACTGCAAACCTGATGAAAACTGGTTTAAAGTACCCCATAAAAAGCACACAACAAAAAATAAACACCTATGCACAGAAAACCAGGAATTGGCCTTGCATAACTCATTTGAAGTTCTAAATTCTGAAATAACCGACGGACATAAGTTAGATAAGGTAAAAACCTCCTTAGATACATCAACTTTCCTCTCACCCCAACATGACAAACAAAACTCTCATTCAAATCCACAACCAAAAAATAAACTACCTGAAAAAAAACCAATGTAACAACAAAAGAAACATCCCCCACGGGCAATACAGAAATGAAACAAAAGCAGGTCATTGTATTAGGAGATTCTATCATCAAATATCTTGATAGACCAATATGTAACCCAGACAAACAACAGAGAATGTGTTCGACTTTCAGAGGGGCCAAAGTAGCAGATATAACAAGAATGGTAAAACCAATATTAACCAAAGCAGGCAAAAATCCTTTAGTGATAATCCACGCAGGCACTAATGACATTAAAGATTCAAACCTTATACAAATCAAACAGGATATTGTAGCACTAAATAATATTCTAAGCAAACATGGATGTTCAGTATGCATCTCAGAGGTGCTACCCATTCCTAGAGCCACCGAACACACCACCCAATAAATCAAAGTCTTAAACGAGTGGCTACGAAAATGGTGCTACAAACAAGACATCAAATGCCTAACACACTGGGAAGAATTTGAAAATAGGCCATCTCTATACTGCTGGGACAGGCTACACCTCAGCAGAAGAGGGAGTACTATACTAGGACAAAAAATGAATGCTTACATAAATACTCATTTAAACTAACAAATAGGGGGGAGTCTGGGATTTCATCCCATCCTCTAGCTAATAATGTCAATCCACCACTAAACCATAGCTTCAATATTCTCAGTTTTAATGCTAGATCAATGACTATTCCCAAATATGCTGAACTAGAAATACTAACGCACACTCTAGAATTAGCAATAATTGCTATAACTGAAGCCTGGGGAAACACAGAAAAAATCTGGACAATGGAATTACCTGGCTACAAACACTTTTATAAACACAGAGACAACACAAAAAGAGGAGGAGGGGTTAGTTTATACATAAGAAATGACTTAAAACCCTATCAAAAAGACTCCAACCCCTGTCTAGAAAATGTTTGGGCATACATCCAAATCACTTGTTCACACAAAATACTGATTGGAACCTGTTACAGACCACCAGCCTCTGATTTAGACACCACCAGGTTGTTAACCGAGGAAATACAGCAATTTGCTGATAGAAATGATGTACTAATATTAGGAGATTTCAACCTACCAACTATTAACTGGAACTCATTATCTGGAATAAACCAGCATGACAAACAATTTCTATCTGCTGTAACTGATCAAGGTTTAAAACAGATGGTGAGGGAGCCAACTAGGGAAAATAATATATTCGACCTTGTTATCACTAACCTAGAAACCCCAACATCTGATATAACAATTTTACCACCAATTGGAAACAGCGATCATATGTATATATATTTTTCAATCCAGCTACCTTCACAACCCAAAATAAATAATATTAAAGTAAAACAATATCACAAAGCAAATTTTGACCTCATTAAACAAGATTTGGGGAAAACCAACTGGGAACAGATTCTCCCCCCTTAAAAACAAATGAAGCATGGGAAACAGTAAGACAAAAAATATTACAACTTGACAAACAATATATCCCTGAGAGACTTAAATACAACAACAAAGGAAAAATCCCTCAATGGTTCAACAAACATATAAAAACCCTAATAACCCGCATAAAAAAACTCTTCCGTAAACTTAAAAAACACCAGTATCTCAAAGAAATAAAATATTAACATCCTATAGACAAATAGTTAAAGAACTAAAAAAACATATAACAATAGCCAAACGCAACCTTGAATTCAAGATAGTGCATACAAAGGACTCCCACAAAGCTCTATATTCCTATTTAAACAAAAAAAAGAACTGCAATAACCAAATTGGACCTCTAGTCATAAATACACATACCATCACTTCAGATATAGAAACAGCCACTGAATTAAATAACTATTTTTCTACTGTTTATACACATAAATCAGACTGTATTCCTATTACTGTATCCCCCATTACTGATATAAAAACAGATAGGATTTCAGAAGAAGATATTAAAAATTATCTAAATACCCTATAAAAACATACAAGCCCAGGACCAGACGGAATTAGTTCTAGATTTTTAATAGAAACAAAAGATGTCATTATCCAACCATTAAAAATATTATTTAATAAATCACTGAATGAATCATCAGTGCCAAATGAATGGCGTACTGCAATAATTACACCAATTTTCAAAAAAGGCTCTCATTCAAAGACTGAAAATTATAGACCCATACGTCTAACATCTATTCCATGTAAACTTATGGAAAAAATCATTAAGATCAAAATAGAAAACGAATTAGCAACATTAAAAATAATCGACACATACCAGCATTGCTTTAAACAGGGTTTCTCATGTGTAACAAACCTCATCTCCTTTTATGAACACATCAGCTATCACTTAGACAACAACATACCTATGGACGTCATACTACTCGATTACAGCAAGGCGTTTGATAAAGTTTCTCATTCTTTACTGATCAAAAAACTTATTAAAATAGGGCTGTCACCCATATTAACTTCCTGGATAAACCAGTGGCTGAATAACAGAACTCAGAAAGTCAGGGTCAATAATGTAATGTCCAGGGAAAGAGGAGTGAACAGTGGGGTCCCCCAGGGTTCTGTGCTTGGGCCGGTTCTCTTTAACTTGTTTATTGGAGATATGTACATATCAACAAACAACAAAATGGTAAAATTTGCTGACGATACTAAAATCGGGGGAAAAGCTATCAATCAAACCAAAGACTCTGGTCTACAAACAGAACTACTACTAATCGAGCGATGGGCATGTATGAACGAGATGCACTTTAATGTCACCAAATGCGCAACTCTTCATCTGGGTAAAAATAATCCACTGCAAACATATTACCTAAATAATACGGCTGTTAAAACCTCTTCTGTAGAAAAAGATCTAGGCATCTTGGTCAATAATAAACTGTCTTCCACTTCACACTGTACCAAAATAGCCAACCAAGCAAATGTCACTCTTAGGAGGATTAGCAAAACTTTCATAAACAAAACTGAACAATGTCTACTACCACTCTATAGATCTCATGTTAGACCATTTTTGGACTACTGTTCCCCCTTCTGGAGCCCCTATTTAACTTATGATATCAATAAGATTGAAAGCATCCAACACAAAGCAACAAAACGCATATCTCCTCTTTCTAAACTTAACTACACCACCAGATTAGAACAAACAGGTTTACACACATTATCTCAAAGAAGACTCAGGGGGGACTTGCTACTAGTATTCAAAATCACAGCAAATACAGAACAGATGCAAAACTGCGGTCTCAAATATTCTACTAGAAAATCAGCTGCAAGACTGCATAACAGACAACTGGAGATCATGAGAGCAAAAACAAACAAAAGAATGAACTTTTTTACTGTAAGAGTGCCCAGAATCTGGAACAAATTACCTCAGGAAATAGTTGACTTCCCTAACATATTGTCATTCAAAAACAAACTGGACAAATGGTTGACTAACTAGGGACTCACTAAATGATCCACAAACGTGGAGGACAATCATGATGGGCTAACCGCCTTCTTTTGTCCCATACCACCAAAGTACCAAAGTATCAGCCCTCTCAGCTGCCTCCTTTGCGGAGCTCAGAATTCTATCCGACAACCATATTCTCAGTTCCTCAGGTACAGTTTTTAGGAATTGTTCCAGAAGAAATAAATATTTTATTTCCTCTCCAGAGTGAGCTTTTGTACCCTCTAGCATTCTAACAAATTACTTAGCTGCAAACATATTTCAGCATAGCTGTCCACCGGTGCCTTTCTTAACCCTCTAAATTTTTTCCTATAGGCCTCGGTTTTACCTCAGAATGCTTTAGAAAGGCATTTTTCACTTTATCATAGTACATGCAATCCTCATTGTTGATTCTGGCAAAAGCTTCTAATGCCTTGCCTGTAAGCAGTGGCAATAGGTGAGTCACCCAAGAAGCTCTACCCAATACAAATTGCCTATAGAGTCTCTTGAAAGTTCTCAACAAGAAGTCAAGATCATCATCCTTCTGATATCTATGAAACATCTTAGAATTAATTTTGACTTTCTGGGTCAAACACCTCATTCCATAACTCACAATTTGTGATGATGTCCTCTGGTGCAGGATCTCCATATGTCTCTCATGTTCACGTTCTTTCTCTCACTCCTCTCTCAGCTGGATCTCATGCTTGTGTTGCCACTCTCACTCCTCTTGCTCTCACTGGATCTCATGCTGGCACTGCTTTTCTTGTTCCTCAGCCTTCCCCTGAACTAGGGCAAGCTCCAGCTTCAACCTCTGCACCTGTGAAGCTGCCTCAGTTCTTGGCTCTGGCTCACTTTCATGCTCTCCAGCCTCTGTCCTGTGACTTTGGCTAGCAGTGACCACTTTTACAGCACATTCTTGCTCAGTTTTTTTGAGGATATATATTTTTTTCCAATTGTTTAACCAGGTGAGACACACTAAGCTGAAAGCTTGTTTACAGGTGCAACCTGGGAGCACAGGGAAGTTAAGTGACTTGCTCAGGGTCACACAGTATATGTAAGTGGGGCTGTGAGATTCAAACCCAGGTCTCCAGATTTGTAGCTTAGAGCCTTAAACCGCTGCGCTATACTGCCTCCCTCTATCATATCTATGATATCTATCAGTTCCACCTATGTTTAGCCTTCCTCATAGCCCAATTCTTTTCTTCAGCACAGCTCGTGCAAGTTTAGCAGTGTGCACTTCTTATATTGCCCAGACACAATGGGCCTGATTTTTGAAGTGATTTAGATTGCTGCAAGGAACTTGCGGCAGAGAGTTTGACACACATGGTGACTTGCGTCAAACTGTGCCGCAAGTGCGATTTTACAAAGAAGCTTGCTGCAAACTCCTTGCCTCAAGTCCCTTGTGCCGAACACAGTTAGTTAGCACAGCTCCACCTAGTCTAACTTTGTGTCAGTGGGGAAGGCCCATTTCATGGGGCTTGCACCAAACCTTCGGTGCAAGCTGCCATAAAGTGGGAAAATTGTCACAACTGCACCAGCCCTTGTAAAATTGGGCTGCATTGCATCCAAGGACTTTGGCACAGCTGTGCCAAACTTTGCAGTTGACACAGGGCTTGATGCAAGCCCTACGTCAATGTTGTAAAATTGGGCCAAATGTCTTCTACCTACTCTTGCTTAACAAAATAAAACTGGTAGAATATACAGTCCCCTTTTGTATATCCTGTTCTCTGACTTGACAGATAACCTTTTTACTGACAGAACTCTTTCAGATCCCACCACTACCACCATTTTGTGCAAATTAGTCTCTCCAAGACTCAGCCTGTGACTGTTACCAGCATTGTCAAACCCTTCAGACACCTGCTAGGGTACTCAGTAGCTGCCACCACTCAGCATAGGCTCTCTCTTGATGCATCTCTAGTTCTGAATCCCTCCAGAGTCACTACTCACACAGTAAAGCACTCCTTGCACAAGGGCAGATGACCCATCCCTCTTTGACTCAGCTGAGAACACTTGCTTAAAAAACAAAATATGGTAACTGTAGCCTTTTCTTCAGAGGTGGAAACACATTTTTGTCAGTTATAAATCAGTTAGCTGTACCTTAAAGGACTCAGTCACAGAAATATAAAGTATGTAGAGAAATATTATAATGCTTCAGCATATGTACACATATAATACAGGATACTACACAAATACTATGGGGAACAGTAATTCTACAGAAATAAAAAGAAAATGTGTTGCACACAGCAGAAAGAAAACACATAGAAAAATCTTACTGTATTTCTTAATCTTCCCAAAGTACAATGGTTTACCCACACAGGAGCCCTTGGTGAATCAGGGCAGACTCAAACCGTAGGTGTTAACTATTCAGAGTCTCAGCCTGACTAACTCCTTCAGGCCCTGGCAGTCCTTAAGATCCTTCAGCTGCCCACCTCTCATGACACATCATCCAGTATGCCACTCTGACATCATAGATTCAGTACTTTTTTTGAGTCCAGGGACACCTACCATCTGGAAAGACTGGACCCAATTGGAATCTTGGGTTTCATGGGTTGCAAGGTCCATCTCTTTGTTTTCCCTCCTGTCCCACACTGCGTGAGAGACTGCTTCACCCATTAGCCAGAGCCTTCATGAAACATGAAAGGGTTGTTTTTGCTTTCAGCTCTCTCATTAACTGGCATGAGCATCCTGCAGTATAGGAGAAAGAGATTGTAATCACTCTCCAGAGCCATCTGGCATGCCTCTTGTAACTAATTTGATCATACAGCTTTTATTTCATCTGAAAGGTCTAGCTGATACTAAACATTACAAATGAACATACTAAAAAGCCAGCAGAAGAAGGCCTATTAGTCTATTACATCTGCTCGGGTAACTGATGCAGGGTTCATGGTTTGCACCAATGATCCTGCACCCCCCTCCCACGTCACCCCCCCCTTCTACTCCTCCTTGGTCCCATGGATTCCCTATGTGTTTGTTCCAGGCCCTCTTAAAGTCCCTTACTGTAGTACACCTTACTGTAGTACAGTAGTAGCCACAGATATTGCCAGCTATTTCCCAAAATTTCTGTGATATTTCTAGAGAACTCTCCTGTTTTCTGCATTTTCACAGTAGGGGCAACAGAGAGAAACTCTTTAGAAATTTTGCAAAATATGTTGAAATAGCTGGCAATGTCTGTGACTACTACTATAACTGTCACTGTGCCTTTAAGATTTACAAGGTGCAGTGTGCCAGGGTCATGTGATTGGGGGGAGGCTTTAGTGTGTGAAGTGAAGCATGTTGCTGTTGCAGTGTGCTCTGCATCTGTCACAGTAAATAAAAGCAGCTAGAAGCAGCGTACCAGTTTGTTATCTCACTCTGTTAATTAAGTATACCACAAGGTGTCAGAAGCAGTGAACAGTAATGCTGCGCAGTAAGGTAACTGAATACTGCAGTCAAAAAAAAAGGAAAATAGAGCAATTCAAGCCACCAGAGCCATTTGCCCTGACAGGCATTCTGTCTGAGAATTGGAGATGATAGGAACAGAGATTTAAACTCTACTTGGAGGCATCTGGTGCAGTTGAGAAATCCAAAAAAATGCAAGTAGCAATTTTATTTCTTACTATAGGGCAGAAAGCCTTAGAAGTCTATACACTTTCAGCTTTGAAGGGGAAGGTAGCCCTAAAGATGTAGACACTGTGCTAAAGTGTTTTAAAGCATATTGCAACCCCAGAAAAAAATGTGGTCTTTGAACACCACACGCTTTGGGCCAGAAAGCAAGTAGAAAGTGAAACTGTTGACTAGTACCTGACAGAACTCAAAACCCTAGCTAAGACCTGTGAGTTTGGCACAATTGTAAACGTCATGTTAAGTAAAATAGTATTTTGGATTATGCATGGCAGGTTAAAGGAGCGTCTCCTGAGAGAGTCAGACTTAACTTTAGAGAAAGCAATTGATATTTGCAGGGCTGCAGAGGCCACAAAGACACAGCTCCCAGCCATGACACAGGGCACCTCAGAGAAAGTGCTGCATGCTATGGCGCCACAGAAAAAAGACAAATCACAGGAGAAAAGGCACATGGCAGGTCATGAGGGTAAGCCAGAATCCACAAAATACAAATGGCACCCAGCTCAGATATGCTGTCATTGTGGACAAACCCATGCACCACAAAGCTGCCCAGCCTATGGAGAAACTTGCCACAAATGCAAAAAGAAAAATCACTTTGCAAAAGTATGTTGGGCATACACTGCAACACAAAAAGCAATAACTTGCATGAAATTAATATGGACCGTCTGTTTATAGGACAAATAACTCGTGCAGAGCAAGGGCAAAAAGATCATGATGCCGATGCTTGGTATGCACACATAGAGGTAGAAGGAATGCCCGTAGAGTTCAAATTGGACACAGGGGCCCAAGCCAACATGTTGCCAATCACTGTAGCAAAGAAAATACCAGGTAGCAGAAGCCTGACAGAATTGTCAGCCATACGGCTGGCATATGGAGGAGCACGAATTAAACCCAAAAGTGTGATCAACTTGAAATGCAAAACACAAAATAAAGAAGCTGATCTCCAATTTTACATCACAGATGTGTCCTGCATACCACTGTTGGGCAAGGCTGCATGTGAAAGACTTGATCTGATGCGCAGGGTTGAGGCTGTGGTACTCCCAAAAGCTCTCACAAAGGAAAGCTACTAGCAAATTAAGCTTGATGAGAAGTTGTCTCACCTCTGTACGTTTAACACTCCATGGGGCCACTACAGAGTTTTTAGACGTCCATTTGGCATAAAGTCAGCCAGTGAAGTATTTCAACAAAAGAATGAAGAAACGTTTGGCCACATCAAGGGAGTGTACATCATTGCTGATGATTATGATGCTGATGACGTGGAACCTTTGTAAACGAGTTTCTAGCTCAAAGGTTGTTTCCGAATCAATAAACATGAAACATGATAATTGCTGAAGACAGTCAAGAACTGCATGATGAGATCTTAAGGAGAATCACGGACTGGGCAGGAGCAGAAATTGTGGAATTCAATAAAGAAAAGTTACAATTCAAAGTTTAGGAAGTCAAATACATGGGTCATGCAGTAACCACAAAAGGGATTCGCCCCAATGAGACCAAAGTGAAGGCAATTGTAGATATGCCCCCAGCTATTATAGCTCCAGAAATACAATCTACAGATCCAATACACACCTGGAAAACTGATATACATCACTGACACACTCTCAACAGCACCATTACCAGATACCTCTGAAGCAACTGTAAGTGATCAAGATGGGGGAATGATTCATTCCATGCACAGTGAACCATTCATGGAGGGTAGGCTGATACAAGCAATCTGGATGAATACTCAGAGTGACAGTACACTTTAGGTACTTGCAGGGCTAGTTAGACAAGGGTGGCCCTGGTACAGAAAGAAGGGTGACGTCAGAGTCAGACCATACTGGCCATTTTGTAACACATTAAGATGTGAAGAAGGAATCCTATTTTGAGGAGAGTTATAATTCCAGCAAACAGGAGAAGTAACATGCTAACAAGAGTACATGAAGCCCACCTAGGCACACAAAAAATGAAAGCAAGAGTGAGCCTAAAACAGACTGTATTCAAATTTGTCTCCATTTGGCCGGGGCCTTGCCACACTGGCCCAGCCAGACTACCCACTGCACAGAGAAAGCCATCGATGAGAGACCTGCCTGGGGATCAGCCCCCCCTGCTCCACGCTTGAACACAAATGATGCCTCGGCGATTCATGTGGGTCCTGCTTCTCCTGACACTCCATATCAACCACCTGCTATCTCGATTTCCATCCAGCCTGTGTCCAGTCTTGGGTATCTTGAGTAACCATTAGGGTAGCTCCCTGCAACAACAGTTTAATCTAAGTGTGTCATCTGATTTCTTTGTTGTTTCTCTTTCTTCATGAACTGAGCCATCCAGCTCCGGATTACAAATAGTGTGTATTGTGCATGTTGTTTTTCCATCACAGGGCCCTAACCAGCTGCGACGCCGGCCTACCCCGGGCAATGGTCCTGGCTAGCCCATCTCTTCTCCACCTGGGTACCCAGAAGGTGTAACTGTTTAGGGACTCTGAATGCATGCATAACTGTTTGACTGATAGAGCATTTAAGCAAATTACCCTGATTACGCCCCTCCCTTGTTCAAGTCCCTTTAAATCAGATCCAACTCTTTTTGCATTTCCCCTGACTGTGGTTCCAGTTTGTGCAAGAGTACTGTACTGCTGTTATTTGCTGTGTGTAACCTTGTTTTACAGGGGGTCCCCAGGGCTGAGCCAGAGGAAAGCCCTGGTGGTAAGTGCAAACAGTATGGGTACTTTTGTGGTGTATCAGGGGTATTATGAAAGTGGTTATTGTGTATTGTTCCGGCCACTAGTAAGGAAAGAGGGGGTTACAGTGTCCCGGAGGGCTGTGCCCAGATTAGCTTGACCACTACCAACCCTGACCTCCGGGTGGAGGCACCCATTTCAGAACTCAGGCCTCTTAACCTGCTACTAGCCAAGCAGGCAGGGGTAGTAGCCCTTGGGATAGCACCACCTAGGGGTTACATAGGTAACTAGCAACAGTTTTAGGAGCAAAAGTTCTTTAAATTTGATGGACTGCATCTGACTAAGGAGGGAGTCAGTGCATTGGGGCAGAAGTTTGATGTCTTTGCAGAATATTTAAACTAGCAAATGGGGAGAGAGGTACAGCACCTGATACATTGAACAGGAAGAACACCTCTCCCCCCTCAGCTAGTGATCAAACAGTAGTTCAGCATGTTTATAGTTCATTTGCATCACCAGGTAAGGAAAAAGGTCTAGCTCCCCATATGATGCGCAGGGGAAAAGCCGGACCTCGCCCCAACAACTAACGCATTGAAATCTGGCCAATGGAATATCATGTACACGAATGCCCACAGTCTGGGAAACAAGATCTTTGACCTGCAGGCAACAATGACAGAGGCTAAACTGGACATAGTAGCCATTAGCGAGACGTGGTTCACCAGTAACCACACTTGGGAGACTTCAGTACCCGGCTATGTACTGTTCAGAAGAGACCGAGGTGCAAAAAGGGGGCTCTTTATGTCAATGAAAATATCAAAGCTACAGAAATTCAGAATACACATAAGTAGCCAGACAAACTGTGGGTCACCCTGGAAACAGGAAATGGAACAGCCGTATGAACTGGGATTGTCTACAGGCCTCCAGACCAGGGGGAGGACATAAACACATTACTGTTAGAAGATATACAAAACATGACAGCTAAAGGGGAGGTTCTGTTAATGGGAGACTTCAACATGCCAGATACAGTCTGGTCAGTACCAGCAGGACCATCCGCCAGAACTAGACACATAGTGGATTCACTGCAGGGGAGGGCCTCAAACAATTGGTACAACAACCCACAAGAGACAGGGCTATCCTGGATCTAGTACTGACTAACAGGGAAAGGATCACAGATCTCCGTGTAGAAGCTCACCTGGGGGCCAGTAACCATCACATGGTATGGTTCAGTTTGGTCACTAGAACTAAATCATCCCATTCCAAGGCAGAGGAGCTGACTTTGATAAGATGGCCAACAGAGTTAAGCTAGCCCTGGCAAGAAGAAATATAGGTGAGGGGGTACAGGCAAAGTGGACAAGCATTAAGGATGCAATTGTAACCCCCAGGTGGTCCTATCCCAAGGGTTACTACCCTGCCTGCTTGACTACTGACAGGTTGAGGGGCCTAGGTTCTATGGCTGGTGCCTCCACCCAGAGGTCAGGGTTTGTAGTGGTTAGATTAGCTTGGTCACAGCCCTCTGGGACACTGAGACCCCCTTTTATTCCTTCTAGTGGCTCATACAATGCACAGAAGTTACAGTCCCAATACCCCACTTGTACACACTGTTCAATCATACAGTACCACTTACCCTCGAGGCTGATACTGAGGTTTGTCTCCTCCTCCTGGGGCTGTGTGGGTGGCTGTTTGTGCTCGTCTGTGTCTGTAGGTTAGTTTTTGTTCATTTACATGTTTTTCTGCTGGGAATACCTGTGCCATTCTTGCACACAACATTGGTGAAAGTCTCCTGGACTGAATTTCTGCAAATTGCCATCATCAGGTATCAGCTTTTTAATTTTAAATCAACTTTCTTGAAGCCTCCCCAAGGAAGCATATGCCTTACAACTAGTCTTACAAACATGGTGATGCTGGGTCCTGCAACTGAATCAACATTTTCAACATTCTCATCTGACCACTCTTAAAGCAACTGCACTTGTGGACGTTAAAGAACAAAGGAATTTTAACACATTTTGTGACTGAATCAACATTTTTGTCTGACCTTTTCCAAAGGTATTGTACTTGTCTCTGAGGACTTTGAAGATCAAAGGAAACATACAGACAAAAGGATTTCACACATTGCATATGCCTACTGTCTGACCTACTCCAAGGTATTGTACTTATCTCTGAGGACTTTGAAGAACAAAGGAAACATATAGACAAAAGGTTTTACACATTGCATATGCCCAGGCCACAGTTTATCACCTTTCAGGAACTTTAACATATTATGTGATCCTGGATCTCAACAGTACTATAGTACTTCTCTTAAACCCTCTGGCACCAAACCCTCCCAGTCTTTTTTTTCATTTTCTCTGTATGCCCATAGTGCTTAGCTATCCACCTTAGCCCACTAAACTGCACCCCACCAACCTCCTATTGCTCGCCACCCTCCCCCGACTGCCTAGCCCACACTACTTCTCGGCTCTCCTGCCTCGCTAAAAATGCTTTGGCTTAGTCCCCACCACCTGTTCCTGCTCACCCTCACCCTCCTTTTCCCTTTAGCCAACTCCCCCTCCGCCTTCCCTACCCTCCACCTACTCTCACCTTTCTATACTACTATCTGAAACATTGTACCATGGCTTTTACTCTGGAAGTCTTAAACAAACATCACAATTAATACCTGGGTGCAAAGAGCCATATTTCCTAATTGGAAACTGCCGCATCATTATAACTCACTAACGATCACCCTCTACTGGGACTCCAGAAGACAATCCAAGCATCTTAAAAAGTACAAGCAGAAACTCATTCCAACCTATTATGAACTACGAACGGCATCGCTGAAACTCCTGCTCCTCCTACTTTTAATATCTGGTGGGATACACCCAAACCCTGGTCCTGTTGCACTGAAGCCGACAAAAACAGGGAAAGATGGTAGTGGTCTTCCATTATCACTCTAAATATCTGCAGCCTCCTTCCCAAATTGGCATCTCTTCAAACCTCGCTGGACAAAAACCCTGATATACTAGCCATTGTGGAAACCTGGCTATCTCCCAGCACCCCGGATCATGCGGTCTCGCTTGAGAAGGCTACAATCTTTTCAGACTCAACGGGCAAGCAAGAAAGGTGGGGCTGTGCTATCTACATAAAGGACAACCTCTCCTGTCAACGCGGCAGCTTCACCCCCACAAATACGCAGATGCAACTCCTCCCTATCAAACTGCTTCTTGGTGCACAAAACAAAGTTCTCACAGTGGCTGCAGTCTATATCCCTCCAAAAGACCACCATGCCAGTATTAAGTCTGTACTTGATTTTGTTAGTCTGCAGCCCTCTGAAAATGAGCTCCTCCTCCTTGGGGACTTCATCATAAACTGGCTCGCCTCTGACACTGGCTCTTACAAAGATGACATCCTAGCAGCAAACCTGACTCAGATGGTAACCTCCCCCACCCGTAAAAATTACAAAACTGGTACAAGCACCTTATTGACTGGGTTCTCACAAATCACCCTGACGGATAAAAACATTAAAGTCCTCCTGACTCCCTCAGTGACCACTCCCAGTGTCCTGTACCTGGTCTAATAAATTTCTCAAGCCACCCCCAAAGTTATAACAAGCAGAGTATTGCCTTATGGGAATCTTATCAAGTTGAAAACCCATCTCCTACAACAGGACTGGATGCCAATCCTAGAATCAACTGATATTAATACGCACTAGAATACTTCATTAAATCTTTCAACTCTGCATGCGACTTACGCCCCCAGTAAAAAAGTAAAATCAAAGGCTATCAAATCCATGGATTACTGCCAAACTACTTGCCGAGCTCAAGGTTCGGGACCACCTCTGGGCAGTTGCCAGAGACACAGGCTCACCTCATGATACCCTAAAATACAAGCAGGCATGAAATAGATGTACCTCACAAATTAGGCAAATGAAGGCGCCTATTTCAAAATGCCCTTGAATCCACCTGGGGTGATGGAAGAGCTTTTTGGGACAACATCCGAAACATAATGGGTAAACAATCAAAATGCGTCACCTACCATTATGAAAGTTGATGGATCCACCACTCTTGACCCAAAGTCTATTGCAGATGAGCTTAATAAGACATTCCACAGACCTTAGTGGGGTCCTCCCCAGATTTCTTCTCGGACTTACCTGTCCTAGCCTAGTATCACAAAACACCCCTCATGACAAACCACAATTTTACTTCAAGAAAATCAAAGTGCACGAAGCACAGTACATAAGAAAGGCCTGCTCCAAATCCAGAACAAGTAGTGACACGCTAGATCTAAAATCCTGTCTCTCACCCTGGATGAAGTAATTCACCCCTTGCAAAATTCTTAATCTGTCACTTTGCCAAAGTCAATTTCCCAACAAATGGAAATCTGCCATAGTTACGCCAGTGCACAAAGGGGGGGACAAAACCTCAACAGGAAACTATCGACCAATATCAATACTCCCTCCCCTCTCCAAAGCACTTGAACGAATAGTGGCAGACCAACTCTCTGATTACCTGGACAAATACAATCTACTCTGTAATCAACAGCATGGCTTTAGGAAAGGACATAGTACAACAACAGCCTTACTTGATTTCTCTGGAGAAGTCCACTCAGCCCTGGACAAAGGGTGCCAAACAGGTGCAGTCTTTATCGATCTTACAAAAGCTTTCGACACAGTCCATCATGGCCTACTTACCTCCCTTTCTAGCCTAGACCTGGCCGAAGGTCCTTGTGCTGGGTAAAAGTTACCTGTCCAATCAGTCACAGGCTGTAAAATCTCTAATGAACTCTTCGACTTCAAACCAGTTCTCGGGTGTACCACAGGATCAATTCTTGGACCGCTCCTCTTTAGCCTGTTCGTTAACTCCTCCCAGATATCTGCCAGGAGAAAATAATCTTATACGCTGATGATGCTGTAATTCTCTCTTCCCACAAGGATCCAAACTCCCTACGAAAAAGCCTGCAACTTGCTTTCTCTAGTGTTGAAAGGTGGTTCCTGGATAGTAAACTTGTGCTAAACCACAATAAAACAAAAGCCATGCTGTTCTCAATCACCAAAACAAAATAGGCATACTCCACTCACCATACAAACCTCTGCGGGAATTACACTGGACCAAGTAAATACTTTCAAATACCTTGGCATCACTTTTGACCAAGGGCTCACCTTTGCAGACCACATTGACAACACTGCGAAAACAGTGAACCAATGCATTGGAATACTATTCCGTAACCGTCAATTTCTAAATCAAGCGGCATTGAGAATAGCTATACAGAGTTCCATAATCTCAATCATTGACTATGGCCTTATATTTATGGCTCAGCTACCTCCACTGCTCTAAGGCGATCTCAATCACTCTAAATAAGGCCTGCCAGCTCCTCACGGGGCTCAAAGACTGACTCACACATGTGATCTGTACTATGAATCAGGCTGGTTGAACCTATCAAATCATCTTATTTATCTCACCTGCACAATGGCAAAAAAATCTATCTTGGGACTGACTCCATTATGTATTCAAAACCTACTCCGAATGAATCCTGGCTCACGACCCTCCACCAGATCTGAACGCCAACCTTTCCTGGTTCCGAGATGCCGGACTGCACAGGGACAAAGATCTTTCGCATACAGGGCCCCGACATGGTTCAATGCACTTAGTCCACCTACTCTATCCTCAACCTTGCTTGAAGCTTTCAAATCCATGCTCTATGCCCACCTCACCACCACAAGCAACTGTGATTGCGCTAGATAAAGACTACTACTCCTCATGTCCATCCTCACATCTGAGGCCTCTTCCTCCCTGACTAATGAACCCTCTGGTACCTCTACTACTTCCTGTCTCCCACCCAAACTCACTCCCCCACTTTTTTCCTGTCCCCTCTCACTTACTCTCCTGCTCACCACCTTTCCCTCCTCTCTAGCCTCCTTTTGGCACCTAATTATCACCCTCTCCCTGGAAGTTTCCTTAACCTCGAAATTGTCTACTCGCTTGAACCTGTTATAGCTTGTTTTTCTATGAAACTTAAAAACATTACTGCCTTAAACTGTTAATAGCAAATTTATGATGTAACTTTCCTGTCTGGTTTTACCTGTAATGTGTATCATGCCTTGTTAAATGTTCTTTGTGACGTGGAACCTTTGTAAAAGAGCCCTGGCTCAAAGGTATTAATTCCTAGACTAATAAACTAAACTAAACTAAACTGAGGACCCCCTGTAAAATAAGGTTAATCAGCATACACTAACTAATATAATGCTTGACATGTAGGTACTGACTCTTCAGACAGTGTAAAGTTTAACAACATCAAATCTTGTTTATTTAGGGGACCATAACACGGGAGGGGGAAGTCAGATTAATTGGTGGCATTAGATCACAGTACTGTGCACATTACAGGGTCTATAAAGTCACACTCTGGGTGCCCAGATTGGGGGGGGGGGGGTTAGCCAGGCCCATTGCCCAGGGTTGGCCGGCTGGTGTAG
The DNA here is from genome assembly GCA_016271365.2 of Neoceratodus forsteri. NCBI lineage: Eukaryota > Metazoa > Chordata > Ceratodontiformes > Ceratodontidae > Neoceratodus > Neoceratodus forsteri. The sequence goes on from CM057455.1 coordinate 505,606,107, forward strand.
ATGGATGGGGCCCTGTGGAGAAAAATATGCACAACACCCAATCGTAATCCGGAGCTAGATGGCTCAGTCTTTGAAGAAATGAAGAAAAAGAAATCAGATGAAACACTGTTGACAATTAATCAGTCACAGGGGATGCCCTGATGGGTGCTCACAATACCTCACGCTGAAAACCTGGAGCAGATGGTGGTTCTGGATTGCCAGACACACACACAGCAGGGGCATGAGATCCTACAAGCCAGGCACACAGCTTTGATCAGCAAATGGATTCAGTCCACATACATTCAAACTTGGCTTTTCAGTCTACACTGCACGGGAATAAGAGAACCCGTTTAGCTACTCCTCACAAGCAATCAACACATTTATATGTAAAGGAAATTACTATACCAGGCAGCTGCTTTCAGGTCCCGATCGCACTTAATGCTAACACCCGGGAGTTCACACTGCAGCTTCACTTCCTGACAGACTGAGCGCGATTCAGCAATTTCTCCAGTCTTCTACAGGGTGAGCCTGGTTTCCACTCTTTCAACCTGTCTTCCTCTCTGAGTCTCAGATTCAGTCTGAGTTAAATTGGTAATGCAATGACCCGACTTTAGGCCTCCCATGCGCTTCCCGTGCAAAACTATACAGCGCAGAGGCTCAGAGCTCCTTCTCTCATCATGGTCACAACGGATCTGATCTGTCCAGATGCAAGGCAGAGCATTCCCTTCGGGTGCCACCCGGTCCAGTTGGTGGACTCAGCTGTCAATCACTCAGAACTCTCCCCGTTGGTGCAAATAGGTGCCAAGGTCCAGAACTTCACTTCTCAGAATTACTAGCTATATCTCCTCATGGTAAGCCGGCTCCCAAGAGAGTCCTAATTCTGATTGGTCCAAACAAACTCCATTTTAGAGGCCCCCTCTCCCACTGATTGGACCCATTCAGCAGTTCAGATCCAAAATGTAGAGGCAAAACACACAGAGTCCCAGCTGCAAGAAAGGCAGGTTAGACAAACTGCATTTTACTTAATACTCTAACTAGTTTCAGGCAAACAGTTACACCTTTCATTTAGGCTCACTCTGCGCTCTTAGTGACTGCAGAAATGGAGCGATTTGACAGCAGCTCAGGCGGGATTCGAGCATTAAATACAGAGTCCCACCGTACAGACTAATTAAGTCTGCAATCAGACAGCTTTTAAAGAGACAGTACGTGGAGGCTCAAACAGCACTCACTTGGAACCACATTTAATGGCTTAAACGCTGAACGCCAGCAGGCAGGGAAACACTTAGGCAGGCCCTATAGAGTCTTTTCTGGAACCCCCATCTGTAAGGGGGTTACACCATACTAGAAGCAACATATCCCATTGTGTTAGGGAGAAAAGCAAGAGCAAAAAAAGGAGGAAACCACATTGGTTCTCAAAAACATATCAGAAAAGGTCAGAGCCAAAAGGCTGGCCTTCAGGAAATATGAAGGAATGCAGCTGGATGAAGATAGGGAGGCATAACAAACTTCCCTAAGGGAAGCAGGGAAGGCAGTAAGGCAGGAAAAGGCCTAAACTGAGGAAACACTAGCACGAACAGTAAAAGAAGGGAACAAGACTTTCCATAGATACATTTGTGAAAGGAGAAAGTCCAGAGGGGGCATTGCTAAGATCAAAGGAGATAAGGGGAGCATGTGGAGGAGGACCAAGGAAAAGCATCTCTCATAAATAGATACTTTTGCTCAGTATTTACTGAAGAGAAGGTAGGGCAGGACAAACAGCTCAGCATCATGGACACAGGGGGGAAGGAAGTATGCACACGTCCTTTCACAAAAGAAAGGGTCCTACAAAAGCTTGCTAAACTCAGGGTGGACTAGGCAATAGGACCTGATGGCATACATCCCGGGGTACTAAAGGAGCTAAGGGTGGAACTAGCAGAGCCATTAGCAGAACTGTTTAGTGAGTCTCTGAGCACATGAGAGGTCCCAGAAGACTGGAGAAGGGCTCATGTGATCCTGGTCAGCAAGAGTGGTAGCAGGGAGGAGGCAGGGAACTACAGACCAGTCAGTCTTACCTCAGTAGTGGGCAAGATTATGGAGGCATTCCTTAAGGAATGGATAGTGTACCACCTGGAATCCACAGGAGCACAGGGTCCAAGACAGTATGGGTTTACAACAGGAAGGTCCTGTCACACTAATCTCATAGATTTCTTTGACTGGGTAACCAGAGTGTTGGACCAAGGGGGGTGCAGTTGATGTCACCTACCTTGACTTCAGCAAAGATTTCAATATTGTTCCACATAGAAGATTGATTAATAAGCTGGGTAGGCTTAGGGTGGGTCAGAAGTTGGTCAACTGGGTGGCGGATGGACTGGAGGTTAAGAGTTCCTTGTTTGCAGATGACATCAAGATCTGCAACAGTGTAGATGATCCAGATGGGGTGGGCAGAATGAGAAGAGATCTGGAAAAACTGGCAAAATGGTCTGAAGAGTGGCAACTCGGGTTTAACACAAAGAAGTGCAAGATCATGCACATAGGGAAGAGAAACCCTGAAGCTACCTATAGATTGGGAGGGGAATTGCTGGCAATCACAAGGGAAGAAAGAGACTTAGGCATCATCATCACAGATGACCTGAAATCATCCAAGCAGACCACTAAAGCAGTAGGTAAGGCTAGAGGGATGTTGGGGTGTATTAGTAGGGGTATCACAAGTCGTAAGAGGGAGATAATCCCTCTTTACAAGACACTGGTTAGGCCTCATCTGGAGTACTGCGTACAGTACTGGAGGCCACACCTGCACAAGGACATTAACAAAGTGGAGACAGTCCAGAGAAGGTCAACCAAAATGGTGTAGGGACTGCATCAGAAAACATACGAGGACAGATTAATGGAGCTCAATATGTACACCCTAGAGCAAAGGGGAGAGAGAGAAAGGTGATATGATTGAAACATTCAAACATCTTTAGGGCATTAACAAGGTGAAAGAGTCTAACACATTTCAATATAGGAAAAATAGCAGGACAAGAGGACACAGCATGAGATTAGAGGGAGGCCAATTAAGGGGTAATGTGAGGAAGTTCTTTTTCACAGAAAGGGTGGTGGATGCATGGAACGGCCTACCTCAGGAAGTGGTGGATATGAATACAGTGCAGGGCTTCAAACAGGCATGGGATAGGCATAAGGGAGCAATACAGATGCATATGAATAGATAGGCCATTGACAGAGTGAAAGCCTAGGACACATGCATATAGTAGAAAAATCGGTAGACTGGATGGGTCTTGCAGTCCTTATCTGTCGTCAACTTCTATGTTTCTATGTAAATCACTTCATTCAGAAACATTTACTAGTGCAGTACCATATCACTGTAAACTTCATTCATAACTTGTAAAAGAACAAACACTTATTCATCCGACAGTTTGCCCATTACCTAGCCTCCTCTCAGGCCTGAGAAACACAGGAGACCTGCCACGGATGGTGGTGGTGGGGGGTGGGGGGAATCTGTGGGGCTCTGCATGGCAGTGGGGCTGTAAGCCCAGAGAAGTTGGGTGATATAAATGAAGTTTACCACAATACGGGACCGCATTAACAAATGTTTCTGAATGAAGTGATTTACTTTACATTTTGCTTGTTATTTTGTGATGCTGCAGCACTTAGGTGAAAAGAGAAAAATAATAAAGAAGCCATATTGTTTGAAGCTGCTGTATGGTAAACCATTTATTTTTGGGGGGTTCAAGATATATCATGATGTTGTGGTCCTGCTGTGATAGGAAATGGCAGCCTTTAAACAGCCTGCTGGCCTTAATTGTACATAGTTCAGAGGCTATGAAAAACAGTTGCAATTGTTCAGGTTAAATAAGTAATGTTTAAGCCTGGTTTTAAAGGTCATACATGTTTTTGAATACATTAATTTTAGGGGTAAGAGTTCCACGGCTTGGGTGAGCATGTGGAAAAGAGTGGTACTCCATACTAGTTCTGAAGATAGGGGCATAGAGCAGATTGTTAGCAGTAGGCTCATTTGTGAACTCTGACAGGTAAGTAATTCGGTTAGACAGAGGAGAACTAGTAGCCCATACTTTGTAGGGGATGGTGCTTAGTATTCTAGCACTGGCCTGGTGGTACTGTGGGTTATGGTAATGGCGCCTCCCCTGCCACCATAACAATGATTTGGGTTCGGGATTGGACCGAGGTCACTCAGGGGTCAGTTGGGGGAGGAGGATTGAGTGTTCCAAAGGATGCTCTCCTCCTCTGGGGATGAAGGACATTGGACTTCGCTGTGACACTGCCACTTGAGTGACCGCAGGTGACAGTGCAAGCCGAGCCACAAGGGAGGTCCGGTTCCCTTCTGACTGGGATGCACCCACTTGCCCAGTTCCCACCCATGAGGCAGCTGAGAGGAGGGGAATAAATGGTGGAAAATGCAGAGGCTATGAGGAATGACACTGCACTCCCCTTCAGTCTGTGCTCCATCCACTGGTCTGCCTGCTGCCACATCTATTACCCAGTCTCCTCCCAGGTCTGGGAAACCTGGGGGGGGGGGGCTGCCATGGCTGGGGAATCCATGGGGCTCTGCAAGGCACCAGGGTTATAAGCCCCATAGATGATGGGTGACAGAGCTGGGGGGAGTTGCTAGGCAGATGAGGGCCGTCCAAAGAGGAAGGGGGAAAAAGTATTCTAACTTTGCCCAGATGACAGCCAGTTCAGGACCAGGTACAGTTTGCAGTAGTATGTCCTTTTATGGCCATTTGGTGCAAAGAACCCTCTCTTGTTGTACAAGGCCACCTGCCTGGATGATGCCTTGCCAGAAAGAGTAGCCATAGAGCAGCTCCTTAACTGAGTACAGGGACCGAGTTGTTCAAAGCTGTAACTAAATGGCCAATGAAGCATAAAAGAAAACCACACTCAGAAGCAAGTTCATTAAAGATGCCAGTCTTGAGGTGAACTTTGCAATCAATTTATTGCAACTTCAGCTTCAACGTGATGCGAGTCTTCTTCAAGGGGTATAACTAAGCGGGCTTCATGTCAGATAAGAAATGTATTTTGTTTGATATAATAAGTCAAGTTTTGGTTAACCTGTTTTGTCACATAATCAAGATGGGGTTCACATGAGGGGCTAGGCTGAGTTTGGTTACTTCCAGAGTAGGTACTGGGAAGCCATTCTTTAATTTATAGACCTTAACCATTGACTAAATCCTTAGTGCTTAGTCCCCTCCATTCTCTGTCCCCCTCTCCCTGTGTCCCCCTAAGCTAACTGTCTCCTAGCACCCTGTCTCTGGGCCCCCACGAGGCTGCCCCAGACCTTGGACCCCCAGTTAGCAATTTTTTCTATCCAGGTGACTGATTATTGTTTTACTCTGGTAATATGACCATCCTACACTGCACCACAGGATGTTATTACCCTACTTGCTACACTGGTATTCACTGTTGTATGCCACCGATGTAATGCTACTGTGTGTGGTCCCTTGGAATTTTTGGCATTTGCACCCTTGACTCCCGGCTATTACCACTTAGTTCAGATCTGCATGTTGTTTAAGGTCATGGTTATGACTGGCTGTCCTGCTGACCTCACTTACACACAGTAGTGAGAGGGAAGTATCTGTGGTGTTTAATGGTATTTACTCACCTGATAAAGGTGATTATACCTGCAACCTTTACAGTGCTCATAGATCCTCACAAATGGGTAATCCTCTGCCATCCCATTGGCCGATGCATGATCATAAATTTTTGGTCTGCTAGAAGCCAATTCCCCAGCTCCAGACAGAGAGACCAGTATGAAGCTTCCCTAGCAGAGAAACAAAACAAAGAACAAGAACACCCCAAAACAGAATATAACAGGTAAAAGAAAAAACATCCCAGACACATGACTCAGTCGAACAAGAACTTGGATAAATGTGAGAATGATATGATTTACTTAGTGGAACAAAATCACTAACATAATGAATAGCCGAGTAAAGCTTGACTATGCTGGATACACAGCCATAAGAACAATGGCTAATACATGTCATACTCAATGAATAATACGTATCATAAGTAAAGAACCAAATATGGTGCACATGCCTAACCACCTGAGACTAAAGGACCATTGGTGGCTAAACAGCATACCCGAGACCCAAGGAACTCATTAACTATAACCTCTGATGATGAAACATCATGGCTTAGAGATGGTGATTCTGGCTGCTGCAGTGTTCCAGTTTCATCCACTCCGGGAGGGAACATGAGCACTGGAAAGGTTGCAGGTATAATCACCTTTACCAGGTGAGTAAATAACATTATCCCCCGCAACCTTTGCAATATTCATAAATCCTCACAAATGGGACTTGGTAGCAGTGCCCAGAAAAAGTGTATAGGAGGGTAAGAAAAGACAAACTCCACCCTGAGTCCACAACTGCTGCAGCCCGAAGCACCACTCTTCCAAAAGTTGCCCTGTCTGCTGAGATGACATCCAACCTGTAATGGCGCTCAAACTTGTGGATAGAGGACCAAGTAGATGCTGCACAGATTTCCTATATGGAAGCACCTCCCATCTCCGCTCAAGAAGCTGACAAAGCTCTAGTGAAATGTGCCTTGGGGGCTTCTGACCAGTCCCTTGATAAGCTGCAATTAACACCCCCCGATCCAGCTTTCAATGGCCTCCTTAGCAGCTGCTTGTCCCCTTTTCCTTCCAGAAAAGAACACAAACAATCTGTCCGACCTCTGAAAACTTTCAGTTATCGACAGATAAGCCTTTAGCAAAGAAACCATATCCAAAGGATGCAGAGCCACTTCTGGGTCCCCTTGTTCTCCTCTCATGGTTGGCAGGTGGATTGCCTGTTCCATATGAAACTGTGAGATCACCTTCAGAGCAAAGGATGGCACAACCATCAAGGATACCCTATTATTATGGAAGGTCAGGAATGGTTCCTGGCAGGAAAGTGCTTGCAGCTCGCCCACATGTCTGCCAGAGCACATGGCCATGAGGAACACCATTCTCAGGGTAACCCATTAAGGTGACTTAGCATCAAACAGAAGCTTATGCAGGCCATCCAGTACCTGATTAAGCTGCCAAGAAGCACAGAGCGGGCGAGTCCTGGAAGATGCAATCTGTACTACCCTGAGCAAGCTAACCACATTGGGATATGACCCTATTTCACTCACCCTGAGGAGACATCTCCGCACTGCTGCTATGGCCAACACCTGAACCCGCAGAGAGGAATAGGCTAGACCCTTGTCAAAGCCATCATTGAGGAAGTCAAGAATTTGCGGAAGTTCTGTCACCAAAGGTGACAAGTCCTTTGTAGTACACCATGCCAGGGGATTGTGGTGTGGATTTGGGCCCTGAATCAGCAAGTCTGGTCTGTTTGGCAGCCACCAAGGAGAGTCTATCAACATTGCCCATAGTAGTGAATACTATGATCTCCTCGGGCAGTCCGGAGCCACCAGGAGGACAGTCACCCTCATGGCTCTGATCTTGAGAAGAAGGAGAGAGTCCAGTGGAGGGTCACAAAAACTGTTAAGGGATTGGAAGGACAGTGTTATAAGCAGAGGTTGCAGTCATTGTGGTTGTATTCACTGGAGTATAGAAGGATGAGAGGGGATATGTGTCTTGTTTTTAAGGCACATATGGACACTTCTCTTTGGTATAGCATGGGATTAGTACATAGGGATCACAGGCATAATACAAGAGCACATGGCCATTAATTGGCTAAAGAAAGATCTAATACAAATAAAAGGAGACACTGGATTAATAATAGGGTAACACAAATATGGAATGCATTGCCCTGTGAGGTGGTAGAAAGCAAAATCATATCTGAATTTAAAACAAAGTTTGATAAATATTGTACTAATAAAGGAATACAAGGTTATTTTTAAGTACAATGTGGCAAGCTTATGGACTTTAGTCTTCAAATGCTCTGTAATATCAATGAAATCAATGAAAACTTATGCGATCAGGCCAGGCGAAGTGGCCAGAAGGCGAAGGATTCAGATTAATTTCAGTGCAGTGCAGTAACTGCTCATTGCTGTTTTTATTTTAAACCTAGATTTGTGTGCTTTTAGTGGTGTTGTTTTCCTTTGCTGTCCTTATTTGGAATTGTTTTGGGGCTCTTGAAAATTTAAAACCTAGTTTGGTATGCTTTTAGTGGTGCCATTTTCCTTTCCTGTTTTTACTTGCTGCAAATTTTGCCTGGAAATTTTGTATCATCTTGTCTGTCTTGCCCTGTAGTTCGGAGGAGCAGTGCTAATCGTCTGACCTCTTACCTCAACTATGCGATAACTGGAGGCAGGGCAAAGTCAGATTTGAGGTAGCAGGTTGAGATTTGGTTTCTCAGAAGAGGCCAGAAGGGGAAGGATCCAGATTTATTTCAGTGCAGTGCAGAAGCTGCTCATTGCTGTTTTTGTTTTAAACCTAGATTTGTGTGCTTTTACATAGAAACATAGAAACATAGACTTTGACGGCAGATAAAGACCGCTTGGCCCATCTAGTCTGCCCATTTCCCTACCTGCAGGATAGGCCGCTGATTCTAGTTAACCAACAGCCTATTTCTTCCTACCCCCCACAAGAATTGCCTTATGTCTGTCCCATGCATTCTTGAATTCTCCCACAGTTTTAGACCCCACAACCTCCTCAGGAAGGCTGTTCCATGCATCCACTACCCTCTCTGTGAAATAATACTTCCTCACATTACCCCTGACCCCCCCTTCTATCTTTAAATTGTGTCCCCTTGTTCTTGCATGTCTTTTTTTCTGAAAGATGCTACCCTCTTGGACTTTGTTGATTCCACTGAGGTACTTAAAAGTTTCGATCATGTCCCCCTTCCTTCTTTCCTCAAGGGTATACTTATTAAGCTCCTTTAGTCTCTCCTCATACGGCTTCTCTTGCAGACCCTGCACCATTTTAGCTGCTCTCCTCTGGACTGCCTCTATCCTGTCTATGTCCTTGCAGAGATGGGGTCTCCAGAACTGGATGCAGTACTCCAGATGGGGTCTCACTAACTGTCTGTACAGAGGGATAACAACTTCCTGTTTTCTGCTGCTGTTGCCTCTCCCTATGCATCCCAGTATACCCCAGCCCTCCCTACTGTCTTCTCACATTGCTTGCTAACGTTAAGGTCATCTGATATGATTACACCCAGGTCCCTTTCCTTTTTGTTGTTGTTACTACCTCCCCCATTATGTATTCTTCCCTGGGTTCTTGTTTCCCAGGTACATTATTTGCCTTTTTGCATTGAATCCTTGCCATACTTCTGACCATTCCTCCCACCTTGCCAAGTCCCTTCTCATCCTTTCCATGACTCCTTGTGTATCAACCCTGTTGCAGATCTTTGTGTCATCTGCAAAAGGCATACTTTTCCTTCCAGTCCCTCTGCAATGTCACTGATGAAGACATTAAAAAGGACTGGACCCAATACTGAACCCTGCGATACCCCACTAGTAACCCCTCTTTCTTCAGAGTGGACTCCATTTACAATTACCTTCTGTGTCCTGTTGTGCAGCCAATGTTTTACCCAGGCTACCACCCTGGGACCCACTCCCAGGCTGGTTAATTTGACTATTAATCTTGTGTGGGACTGTGTCAAATGCCTTGCTAAAGTCCAGGTAGGCCATGTCCCAGCCCCTCCTGGTCTACTACTTTGGTCACCCAGTCAAAGAAATCTATTAGATTCGCCTGACATGACCTTCCCGCTGTGAACTCCATGCTGCCTTGGGTCCTGTGCCCCACTGGCCTTTAGGTACTCAACTATTCTTTTCCTTCAGAAGTGACTCCATCACTTTCCCTACCACAGAGGTCAGACTGACAGGTCTGTAGTTTGCTGCCTCTGTCTTGGTCCCACTTTTGTGAAGGGGAATCACATCCGCCTTCCTCCAGTCCTCGGGTACCACACCATCCTCCCATGATTTATTAAAAAGAGTAGCCAGTGGTTTCACTAGTTCCTCCTTAATTCTTTTAGAATTCTGGGGTGAATTCCATCAGGACCCATTGCTTTGTCCACCTTCAGTTTTAGGAGTTCTTGCAGAACCCTTTCTTCTGTGAAAGGACTGGGATCGACCCCCCTATCAAGAGTGCTTCTGTTAAATGGATTAGGCACTTCCCCCTCGTCTTTTGTGAATACTGAGCAGAAATATTTGTTCAGTATCCCTGCTTTTTCACTGTCCCCCTCTGCCCACCCACCGTTCATTCTATTCAGCCTCACTATCCCTCCCTTTGTCTTTCTACGCTCGCTGATGTACCTATAAAAGGTTTTATCCCCCTTCTTAACTGAGTTGACTATCTTTTCCTCAGTTTGGGCCTTTGCTATTCTGACTTCCCTCCCTGATTCCTTCTGCCTTAACTGGTACAACTCTCTGTCCTGCTCCTTCTGTGTTTCCTTATACTTCCGGAATGCTATCTTTTTCTTCCTGACTTTCACAGCCACCTCTTTTGAGAACCGTAGTGGCTTTTTCTTTTGCTTTGGTTTATTTATTTGCTTCACACAAAGGCTTGTTGCCTCTGTGATGGCAGTTTTGATGATTCCCCATTGTTGCTCCACACCTCCTTCTAGCCTGTTTGCTAGTGCTTTTCTGAGGCACTCTCCCATCTTGCCAAAGTCAACCCTCCTATAGTCCAGTACCCTCACTTTTGTATGGCTTGACTCTGTAGCTGAGTTTAACGTGAACCACACTGTTTGATGGTCACTTGTTCCCAGATGGCAACCCACTTCTAGATCTAAGATCCTCTCACTGCCCCCGTTTGAGATTACGAGGTCTAAGATTGCTCCCTCATGAGTGGGTTCCGAAACTAGCTATCTGAGGCCTGCCACCTGTAGGGCATCAAGAATGGCTCTGCTCTTGGATGTGTTAACATCTGGCACATTAAGGTTTCCTATCAACAGTATCTCCCCTTTCTCTGCCATTCTAAGAATGCCTTCTATCATATCCTTGTCCATTCCCTTCCCCTGACATGGGGGTCTGTACACAACCCCTGTGCAGATTGTGGTGCCCTTTCCAGTCTCCAAGGTGACCCACAGTGCCTCCTCTCCTCCCTGTTTACTCTTTTGTTCAGTTGCTTTTATCCCTTCCTTTTACATAGAGAGCTACTCCTCCCCTCTTCTCCCTGCCTGTCTCTCCTGTAGGTTATGTACCCTGGTATGTTAACATCCCAGTCATGGTTCTCTGTGTACCATGTTTCTGTGACTGCCTGATATCCAGGCATCCCTCTTCCATCAAGGCCACCAGCTCAGGGAGCTTGTTGCCCAGACTATGGGCATTGGTACTCATTACCCTCCATTTCCTGATGGCCTTACTCCTTTTGCCCCATCCCTGTCCTTCTTGCCTTGTCACTTTCTCCATTTATCCCTGCCCTTCTCCCTATCCACACCTCTATGTTGGTGTTTGCCGGACTTATTACTGTGATTTTTGGGGGGGGCTAGTATTTCCCTGCTCCTTTCCAGTGCCCCCCTTGGCTAGTTTAAATGCTTGCCAATGAAGCATTTAAACCTATCACCTAGGATCCTGGTTCCCCTCCTGGACAGATGCAGTCCATCATGCCAGTATAGGCTTGCATCACTCCAGGTGGACCCCCAGTCCCCAGTGAAGCTGAATCCCTGAGCTCCACACCAGTTTTTCAACCACTGATTGAATCCCATGGTGTGGAACACCCTAGCCTCTCCTATGCCATAGATGGGCAGCACCTCCGAGAAGGTTACCGTGCATGCTACTTGTCTAAGGCCCCTCCCCAATTCCACAAACTCTTCCTGCACTTCTCTAATCCCTTTCTTAGCCAGGTCATTTGTCCCTAGGTGGACAATGACATCCAGCTCCCTCCCCTGTGCAGCTGCTCTGGCAATCCTGAGGATTCCCCCTGTCCCTCCAAGCCATGGCGCCAGGCAGGCACCTTACCTCTCTCCCTTCCTCCCCAGTTCTACCCTTCCTAACAATGGAGTCCCCCACCAAGAGTTGTTTCCTTCCCTGCAGGGTCCCCTGCCGCCTCCTGTGGGTCTCCTTTGTGAGGTTCCCAGCATCCTCCTTGGTCTCCACTGCGGGTGCCTCCATAGAGGAACCACACTTTGCCCAGACTGGCATAGAATTGTGGAGAGGTACAACTGGAGGATGCACCTCTGTTCCACCACCCTCACCCTCCCTGAGCCCACTGTGGTCCAACCGCCCTCTTCTTGGCAACCTCTGAGGCAACGGCAGTGGCACTGGTGGTCCCTGGATGGAAGAGGAGGTCCCACAAATCCTGGCCAACTCAGCCTGGAGATGAGCAACCTCCTCCCTCAGCCCAGAGAGGTGCCTGCAGATGGGACAACACTGCATCCTCCAGAACGTCTCCCGGAAGACTGCTGCTCCACAGCCACTGCACTGCACCACTCCAATCATGTCTTATTTCTGGCCCCTTAACTGTTTGCAATCCTTACTCTTTCCTCTGTTTTTCTCTCTCTCCTTACTTTCTGCCTGTGTGCCCTTTAAGCTCCTGATTGTCCTGTTCTGAGACAAGAATATCCTATATTTCTCAGTAGACCCCTTACTTGCTCAGAGGCAGACCTCCAGCAGCTAGAGGGGGCTGGAGAGCTACTATTGCCCTTCTAGGATGGTGGGTCTTTGGTGGCTCTGTGATCACTCACTTCCTGCTCCCAAACAGGAAGTTCCTGTTGTCAGTCAAATCCTGTGCCTATAAAAGTAGAACTAGCTTTGGGTGGGAAGGAGGGCAATATAGTCCCAGCAGAGAAGTCCAGTCACACAGCAGTCCTTTCTCCTGGTGTCTTCTGCCAAGCTATTAGCAGAATCTTTCTAAGGCAGTCTTTAAATGTAGCTTCCTTCTAGCTAAGCCACTCCCCCTACTTACTAGATCTTTCTACAAGTAATTTAAACCTCACAGCTATTAAGTCCTTTCAATCACCTGAGATTTACACCTAAATAACAGTTCAGTTAACTCAGACAAACACACACTTTTTTTTGTTTTGTTTGTTAGTTTTTTTTACCCTAAATTAAAGGTCCAAGTACAAAAGTTCTTCTTCTTTAGTCCCAGCAGAGAAGTCCAGTCACACAGCAGTCCTTCTCCTGGTGTCTTCTGCCAAGATGTTTAGTGGTGCTGTTTTCCTTTGTTGTCTTTACTTGGAATTATTTTGGGGCTGTTGAAAATGTAAAACCTAGTTTGGTGTGCTTTTAGTGGTGCTGTTCTCCTTTGCTGTCTTTACTTGGAATTGTTTTGGGGCTGTTGAAACTTTAAAACCTAGTTTGGTGTCCTTTTAATGGTGCAGTTTTCCTTTGCTGTCTTTACTTGCTGCAAATTTTCACCCACTCTCCCTCTCTTGTCCCCCACTCTTAATTACATGCCCTGTTAAATCTGATTGACAGGAGCCAAGCACAGGGAATAGCAGGGGTTGTGGAGTAGGAGGGGCATAAGGGGGAGTAAGCCCGCCCTCGGCAGAAGTGTTTTGACTCATTTCTTGTTGTTTCCTTCTTTAAAAAGGAAAAGTATCTGAGGATTGGTGGCATGATTTTCAGGACAGTAAATTAATAAAGAAGAAGAAGAATCAGCATTTATATAGCGCTTTTCATACACAGTATCCCAAAGCGCTTTACAAGCAATGCTAGACTGGTAATGAAGTGACTGGGAACTACAAAGAGAGCTTCAGTAACAGACAACTATTGAAATAACAGTATAAGTGAAGTATAATGTGGAGAGGGGTGCAATGCAGTGGATGTTGGGCAGCCATATTCAGGCAGACCTTATGGATGCTGAGGTGCTGTCCTATCTGCAGGCATCTCTCTGGACTGTGGGATGAGGTAGCCAGACTCAGAGCAGAAGTAAATTGGGTCAGGAGTACCTTCGCCCCTATCCAGAGACCACCCAGTCCATTGCCGCTGCCTCAAAGGATGTCAAGAACGAGGAGCACTTGGATGACAGGGGCTTGTGGAGCATTAGGGCAGTTGTACAGAGGCACATTCCAAATCCTATTCCACTCCAGAACTCATATACCGCACTGGCAAGTGGGGACAATCAAACAGAGGTACCCAGAGAAGTGAAAGGGAAGGATCTGGAGGTCAACCAAGGAGGTGACCTCAGTGGAGAGAGCAGTGGACCCCAGAGGAGGATACATAGATACATAGACAGTGTCGGCAGATAGGGGCCTGTGGCCCACCCAGTCTGCCCATTTGAGCTTGTAAGTTCAGTTTATGTTTTCCTAGAATGATGATAGAGGAGGATACAAATCCTGGTGGGGGACTCTGTCATTAGAGGGATCCAGCTAGGAACACACAAGGGGGAGAATAGGGAGGTGAAGTGCCTACCAGGTGCCACGGCGTGAAAGGATGGGAGGAAGATCCAGGAGATGGGAGGGTGAGATGGATGTCATTATCCACCTAGGTGCTAATGACCTGGCAAATGGGGAGCCTAAGGAAGTTCAGAAAGAGTTTAGGAAATTGGGGAGGGGTCTCAAGCAAGTAGCTACTTCTGTCACCTTCTCGGAAGTACAACCTGTGAGAGGCATGGGAGAGCGTAGGGGCACACGCATCAGGAACCTTAACACATGGTTGAAGAACTGGTGCTGTGAGGAAGGGTTTTGATTCACTGGTGACTGGGGACCCACCTGGAGGGATGGGGGCTTGTTCAAGCCTGACGGCCTGCATCCATCCTGGAGGGGAATCCAAGCACTCAATGATAAGTTTAAATGCTACATGGACAAGCAATTAAACTAGCCAAGAGATGTGGCAGACCAGCAAGGAGAGTACCTAATTGCCCACCCCCACAGCTAGCAGTGGAACCAATGAACAGGAGAAGGGGATATCTCTACAAAGCAGTGTACAAAAGATGGAGATAAGCACCCATGGGGATAGGCAGAAAGGGGGCAAAATTCAACAGAAGTGCAGACAGCAGGGAGAACCAGGGATAAAAGACAACCATGGAGCAGACTGGAGTAGAACAGCTGAACAGCTAAACAATCCAGGGAGTTCACATCATGGAAAGCCATGTGTGCCAATGCCAGAAGCCTTAGCAACAAGATGGAGGATCTGGAGGCTGCCATGGTGCAGTCAGACCTGGACATTGAGGCCATCACAGGGACCTGGTGTAATGATAACCATGACTGGGAAATGGCCATACCTGGCTACAACATATTCAGAAGACACAGGGCAGGAAGGAAGGGAGGAGGAGGAGGAGGAGTGGCACTTTATGTGAAAGATGGCATAAGGGCTAAAGAGATCCAGGAGGAACAAAATGGGGGGAGAGATACTGTGAGTTAAGCTGGAAAGGAAAGTAGGTCAGCCATCCGCACAGGGGTGGTCTACAGACCACCAGCACAGGAGAAAGAAACAGATAGAGAGTTGATGCTAGCCATCCAAAGGATGGCAGACAAGGGGGAGGCCAGTGCTGGTTGGAGACTTCAGTATTCCAGACGTGGACTGGAGCCTCCCAGAAGCAACATCAACCAGGATCAAATTTATCCTGCACTTTCTTCAAGGTGCCTTCCTTAGCAACTGGTCATGGAATCAACTCAGCAGAAGGCAATACTGGACCTTGTGTTCACAAACGGGGATAGTGTGATAGGAGTAACAGTGGGGGAGCACCTGGGGAACAGTGACCACCAGTCACTGTAGTTTGAAAGTACAGAAGGAGCAGAATCAAACCACACAAAAACACGTATTCCAGATTTTAGGAAGGCAAACTTTGGGAATAAGGGGACATGCTTGAAAGAAACACTAATGGGAATGGGAAGGGAATTGTGGTGGAGGAACAGTGGGCAATATTTAAAACAGGGATTACAAGAGCAGCAGAATTATGCATTAAGCAGGTTAGCAAGGGGAAAAGGAAGAGAAAGCCATTATGGTTTCCCAAGGAGGTAGCGGAGAAAGTGAAAGCCAAAAAGATTGCATTTCAATACAAAAAGACACAGGCACAAGGGGATAGGGAGAAGTACCAGGAGAAGCAAAGGGAGGTAGGGAGGTCAGTAAGGGAAGCCAAAGCTCAGACAGAAGATCACATCGCAAAATCAGTGGTTAAAGGGGCAAAACCTTTTACAGGTACATAAGTGAAAAAAGAAGGGCGAAGGGAGGGATAGTGAAACTGAAGGGGGAGGATGGGGGCCGAGTGGAGGATGACAACAGTAAAGCTGACATACTGAACAAATATTTCTATTCTGTCTTTACTGAGGAAGGGAAGGGTAATGGGCCTGAAGGGAGTACAAGGGGTGGGAAGAGCATGGAAATGGACACAAGTCCCTTTACACAGCAAAAGGTCCTAAAGGAACTGGAAGGTATAAGAGTCGATAAAGCTATGGGGCCAGATGGGGCGCACCCCAGGGTCTTCAAGGAACTAAGAGAGGTAACATAGAAACATAGAAGTTGACGGCAGATAAGGACCGCAAGGCCCATCCAGTCTGCCCATTTCTTTTTCTACCTTATGAATGTGCCATTGGCCTTTGCTCTGTCAATGGTCTATCTATTCATACTCATCTGTATTGCTCCCTTATGCCTATCCCATGCCTGTTTGAAGCCCTGCACTGTATTCATATTCACCGCTTCCTGAGGTAGGCCATTCCATACATCCACCACCCTTTCTGTGAAAAAGAACTTCCTCACATTACCCCTTAATCGGCCTCCCTCTAATCTCATGCTGTGTCCTCTTGTCCTGCTATTTGTCTTATATTGAAACATGTTAGACTCTTTCACCTTGTTAATGCCCTTAAGGTGTTTGAATGTTTCAATCATATCACCTCTTTCCTTCCTTTGCGCTAGGGTATACATATTGAGCTCCATTAATCTGTTCTCATATGTTTTCTGATTCAGCCCCTGCACCATTTTAGTTGCCCTTCTCTGGACTGCCTCAATTTGGTTAATGTCCTTGTGAAGGTGTGGCCTCCAGTACTTCACACAGTACTCCAGATGGGGCCTAACCAGTGTCTTGTAAAGAGGGATTATTACCTCCCTCTCCAGCTTGTGATACCCCTACTAATACACCCCAACATCCCTCTAGCCTTACCTACTGCTTTAGTGGTCTACTTGGATGATTTCAAGTAATCGGTGATGATGATGCCCAAGTCTCTTTCTTCCCTTGTGACTGGCAGCAACTCCCCTCCCAGCCTATAGGTGGCTTCAGGGTTTCTCTTCCCTATGTGCATGATCTTGCACTTTGCATTAAACCCCAGTTGCCACTCTTCTGACCATTTTGCTAGTTTATCCAGATCTCTTCTCATTCTGCCCACCCCATCTGGATCATCTACTCTGTTGCAGAGCTTGATGTCATCTGCAAACAGACAAACCTTACCCTCCAGTCGATCTGCAATGTCACTGATGAAGATATTGAAGAGGACTGGCCCCAGGACTGATCCCTGAGGTACCCCAGTTGTGACTAGCATCTCTTCTGACTGTATACCGTTTACCACCACTCTATTTTCTGTCCGTCAACTAGTTTGCCACCCAGTTCACCAACGCCTGACCCACCCCGAGCTTATCCAGCTTATTAATCAATCTTCTATGTGGAACAGTATTGAAAGCTTTGCTGAAGTCAAGGTAGGCAACATCAACTGCTCCCCCTTGGTCCACCACTCTGGTTACTCAGTCAAAGAAATCTATGAGATTAGTTTGACAGGACCTTCCTTTTGTAAACCCATGCTGTCTTGGATCCTGTGCTCCTATGGATTCCAGGTGTTGCACTATCCTTTCCTTAAGGAGTGTCTCCATAATCTTGCCTACTACTGTGGTAAGACTGACTGGTCTGCAGTTCCCTGCCTCCTCCCTGCTACCACTCTTGTGGAGTGGGATCACATGAGCCCTTCTCCAGTCTTCTGGGACCTCTCCTGTGCTCAGAGACTCACTAAACAGTTCTGATAATGGCTCTGCTAATTCCACCTTTAGCTTCTTTAGTACCCTGGGATGTATGCCACCAGGTCCCATTGCTTTGTCCACCCTGAGCTTATCGAGCTCTTGTAGGACCCTTTCTTTTGTGAAGGCTCTAGTGCACACCTCCCTCCCCCCATGTCCATGGTGCTGAGCTGTGGGCCCTGCCCTACCTTCTCTTCAGTAAATACTGAGCAGAAGTATCTATTTAGGATAGATGCTTTTACATGGTCCTCCTCCTCACATGCCCCCTTATCCCCTTTGATCTTAGTAATACCCCCTCTGGACTTTCTCCTTTCACTAATGTATCTATAGAAAGTCTTGTCACCTTCTTTTACTGTTTGTGCTAGTGTTTCCTCGGTTTGGGCCTTTGCCTGCCTTACTGTCTTCCCTGCTTCCCTTAGGGAAGTTTGGTATGCCTCCCTATCTTCATCCTGCTGCATTCCCTTATATTTCCTGAAGGCCAGCCTTTTGACTCTGACATTTTCTACTACTGTGTTATGAGAACCAAAGTGGTTTCCTTCTTCTTTTACACTTCCTTTTATCAATAACACAATGGGATGTTGCTTCAAGTATTGCATCTTTAATGCTTGCCCACTTTTCCTGTACCCCCTCACCTGTATTTCTTTTTGCCAGGGCTAGCTTAACTCTGTTGCCCATCTTATCAAAGTCAACTCCTCTGAAGTGCCATGTTTTTGCCTTGGAATGGGATGATTTTGTTCTAGTGGCCAAATTGAACCATACCATGTGACAGTCACTGGCACCCAGGTGACCTTCTACCTGGAGATCTGTGATCCTTTCCCTGTTGGTCAGTACTAGATTTAGGATAGCTCTGTCTCTTGTGGGTTGTTGTACCAGTTGTTGTTTGAGGCCCTCCCTCTACAGGGAATCCTCCATGTGTCTAGTTCTGGCAGATGTCCCTGCTGGTATTGATCAATCTGTATCTGGCATGTTGAAGTCTCCCATTATCAGAACCTCCCCTTTAGCTGTCATGTTTTGTATATCTTCTAACAGTAACGTGTCTTCGTCCTCCCCCTGGTCTGGAGGCCTGTACATAACCCCAGTTCGTATGGCTGACTCATTTCCTGTTTCCAGGGTGAACCACAGTTCTTCTTATGTGTATTCTGAATTTCTGTAGCTTTGATATTTTCATTGACATAAAGATCCACCCCACCCCCTTTTGCACCTCACTCTCTTCTGAACAGTACATAGCTGGGTACTGAAGTCTCCCAAGTGTGGTTACTGGTAAACCATGTCTCATTAATGGTTACTATGTCCAGTTTAGCCTCTGTCATTATTGACTGCAGTTCTGAGTTCTTGTATCCCAGACTGCGAGCATTTGTGTACATGATTTTCCATTGGCCAGGTTTTGGTGTGTTAGTTGTTGGGCGAGGTCCAGCATTTCCCCAGTGTGTCGTATGGGGAGCATGACCTTTTTTTTTACCTGGTGATGCAAATGAACTACCAACATGCTGAACTCCTGTCTGACAACTAGCTGAAGGGGGAAGGGTGTTCTTCCCATTCAACATATGGGGTGCTGCACCCCCTTCCCATTTGTTAGTTTAAATATTCTACAAAGACATCAAACTTCCACCTCAATGCACTGACTCCCTCCTTAGTCAGATGCAGTCCATCAAATTTAAAGAACTTTCACTCCCAAAACTGTTGCCAGTTCCCTACAAATTTGTGTCCTTTTTCCTGGCACCAGCCCTTGAGCCACATGTTTAGCTCCCCTATCTCCCCTTCTCTGACCTTCGTCCATCTGTCCCCCTCTCCCAGACTGGCAGGATCTCAGAGAAGGAGATGCCGGACAAAATGGATGATAGTTTGTCACCCAGCCTGGTCAAGTGTTCCTTGGTCTCCACAACTGACCAGCTGGCGAGATCGTTAGTCCCTATGTGTACCAGGAAGTCAATGTTTTCTCCTGCTTCCTGAACAATTTTAGCAATGCAGTCAGTGTCTCTCCACGCTGATGTACCTGGGAGATATCTGACCATTATCCCTGGCTGGAGATACGTGTCAGCTCCCCGAATCATGGAGTCTCCTATGATCAGAAGTCTTTTGGATTTCTTTTTTGCTTTTTTTGTTTTGGTTCCTGTTTTGGGTGAGTTTTGTTGTGCTAGCTCCTGTGCTGCAGTGTCCTGCTCTGCAGTGTCCTCTGCCCCTTTGTTTGATTTCGGAGATAGAGACAGATACCTGTTTGTAGTTTTTATATGGTTTGTGGAGGTGATATGTTGGAGTGCACCAAGTGATGGGGCACCCGATTTGCCCCTTCTAACCACCTGCCAACCTCCCGGACCAACCACCCTCTGCTGTCGACGTGCTTCTGTTGGATGTTGGGGAAATGGCGGGCGGTTCTTATAAAATATTTCCTATTGAATATGCAATTTGAAGCGCGCAATCTTTGCCCATGCTGCCTGGAGCTGAGCCCTTAGATCTCCAATGGTCCAGCATGTAGGACAGTGTCCTAAATCCTGCAAAACTGCCCTTCTGAAAAGTGTTCTGCAGTACCTGCAGTTAATGATATCCATTCCAGATAAGCTGCTGGGTTTATAACATGGTCAGAGTAATTAGAAGGAAGAAAATGAAAGCAAAAGTTTGATTTTGTGTTTTGTTTGTTTGTTTTTATATAACTTGTTATAACAAGTTAAATTACTAGTGCCCCTGTAAATGAGGTCACTCTGTGGATATCCCTCTGATCCACCCCTTCCTGCTTTGCTACAGGAAATGTCACGACTGTGCTACCCTATAAAAGGAGTGTAGTGTGGAGTGGTTGGGGATGGGGGTGGGTGGCTGGGCCCTTCCCCTGCCGAACAAGAAGAACCATAGACGAAAGAAACAAGGAGGTAAGAGCAGAAACAATCAGCCAGCAACAAATGCAGTAGCCCTGAAAGCTTTTCCTAATGATAAATAAAACTGTAAAACCTGTAAAGCACCACCTGTAATAATTTCACAGAAGATATACCCTGTAAGAAACACTTTGCTACAGAGAAAAATAAAGCAGTAACAGAAGATATACCTTGCAAAAGACAATTTGAATCAGAAGATTACAGCATTAATCTGTAAGCACACACCTGTAGGCACACCCTGTAATAATGCAGCAGAAGGTATACCCAGCAACAACAATTTGAATCAGAGAAAAATAAAGCAATAAAATGTTAGCAACAAACAGTAACAATCCCTGTGAGTACACAATAAAAATAACAACACACAGTAAATCTGCCTAGCCAAAAGAAACCTTAATCCTTATCCTTGCTCTGGTAAGGTTCTTTGCTCTGTCCTTTCAAGCAATCTAGAAGAAAAGAGTTCAGGTGAAGCTAGGTGCCTTGGCCAGCAAACCTAGTCTGCCTGGTGGCTGAACCTCTGGCAATCCTGTTTAATCAATTACTGGAAATGGGGGAGGTACCCAAAGACTGGAGGACAGCAGATGTAGTCCCTTTATACAAAAGTGGGAACAAAGAGGAAGCAGGGAACTATGGGACCAGTCAGCCTAACCTCAGTAGTGGGGAAGATCATGGAAGCACTACTGAAGGAGAGAGTGGTGGAATATCTGGTTGCCACTGGACTTCAGGACCCAAGGTAGCATGGTTTCACTGGGGGGAGATCATGCCAGACCAACCTCGTTGAATTTTTTGACTGGGTGACAAGGGAGGTGTATCAGGGGAGGGCAGTGGATGTGGCCTATCTGGATTTCAGCAAGGCTTTTGACACTGTGCCACATTGAAGGCTATTAAACAAACTGGGGAATATGGAAGTGGGCAGGACAGTAGTGCGGCGGGTGGGTAATTGGCTGGGTGGCAGGACACAGAGAGTGGTGGTAAATGGCTGTCACTCTATAGAGGGAAGAGTGACCAATGGGGTACCACAGGGATCAGTGCTAGGACCGGTCCTATTCAACGTCTTCATCAGTGACATTGCACAGGACCTAGATGGCAGAATTTCCCTGTTTGCTGATGACATGAAGCTCTGTAACAGAGTAGACACACCAGAGGGTGTAAACAGACTGAGGAGGGACCTGCAGAAGCTTGAAGAATGGTCAAGGGTTTGGCAGTTGAAATTCAATGCAAAGAAGTGCAAGATAATGCATATAGGACACAAAAATCCTAGAACAACATATCAGTTGGGGGTGAGGATATAACATGCACCAAGCAGGAAAGGGACCTTGGGGTTATCATCTCTGATTACCTCAAGGTAGGAAAACAGTGTGACAAGGCAGCAGGTAAAGTAAATAGGATGCTGGAATGCATAGGGAGGGACATCACCAACAGGAAAAGGGATGTCATAATTCCACTATACAAGACACTAGTGAGGCCCCACTTGGAGTACAGTGTACAGTTCTGGAGACCTTACCTATGTAAGGAAATAGACAGGGTAGAGAAGGTTCAGAGGAGGGCAACAAAGATGGTACAAGGATTGCATCACATGTTCTATGAGGACAGGCTAAAGGACTTGAATATGTACCCCCTGGAGGAGAGGGGGGAGAGAAGGATATGATAGGGACATACAAGTACCTTACAGGGAGGAACATGGTGCAGGAATACACTATTTTCCAGTGAAAAAGATGTTCCAGGACTAGAGAGCATGGGATGAAGTAGGAGGGAACTGCGAGGAAAACTTTCTTCACAGAAAGGGTGGTGGACAAGTGGAACACCCTGCCAGAGGAAGTGGTGGGGGCTGAAACTATCATGGGATTTAAGAATGCATTGGATAGACATAAGAGAATTATGGAGGTCATGGGTAAGGGGCAAAAGACTTCTAGAAAAATGTAAAGGGAACTTACAAGCTCAAATGGGCAGACTGGGTGGGCCATAGGCCCTTATCTGCCAACAGTGTCTATGTATCTATGTATCATTGGAATGGGAGGAGAAACATAGGCACATTGAAAAGTCCAGGGTACTGCCATTGTGTCTACCTCTTCGGCCTGACTTTCAGGAAGATGGGAGAGGAAATGGAGCAGTTATGCATTGTGTGCCGAGAGGCCATCAGGTCCACCTGAAAAGGGCCCTATCTGTGGACCAAAGTCTGAAACACCTGGGAGTGTAACTGCCATTCCACCTGGCTGAGAGTCACTTGGCTTAGCCAATTGGCCTGGGAGTTCAGTTTTCCAGTTAGATATGCGGTGGATAACATCAGCAGGTGACTCTCCGCTCAACGCAAGGTACATAGTACTTCCCTAAGCATCGCTCTGCTGTGCCCCCTGCCTTGCTTGTTTATGCAAGCCATAGTGACTTGATTGTCTGTTTGGATCAGTACTGGCTGATCCAGCAGCCATGGTGCAAAAAATAGCAGGGCTCTGTATACTGCTTGCATTTCCAGCACAATGATGGGAAGGAGGGACTCTCACGAGGACCATTTTCCCTCGGTAACATGTCACCCCATCATGGCTCCCCAGCCCAGGAGGCTGGCATCTGTCGTAATAATCATCATTGGGGTCAATGATAATGGGATACCCTTGGACAGGTTGCACCTGTCCGACCACCAAGTGAGGCTTCCGAGAATATCCAGACTGGGTTCAAGTATGCACTCGAAGTCCTGGGATGACTGATCCCATGCATCTAGAACGCACCTCTGAAGTAACCACATGTGCAGCCGAGCCCATGGTACCATTGCTATAATGGGAGATTCAGACCCAGTAGTTGAAAGTATGAATGCACTGGTCTGTGGGGCTGTGACTGAATAGATTCCAGGAGTCTTAATATATTTTCTACCTTTCCCCTCCATCGGGAAGACTCTGCCTATGCTGGTGTTGATTTTTGAATTCCTGTGCTGGGGTTAACTGGCTTTTGCTCCAGTTGACAATCCAGCCATGCCATTGCAAACACTTGACCACAACCTCAGTGTTCTTCTGGGCTTGAGCTGGCAATCTGACTCTTATGAGTCAATCATCCAGGTAAGGAATGACATGTATACAAGGCCAGGCCAAAAAGGTAAGCAGGTGTATTGGAAGTGGCCCCCATTGATTTGGAACCTGAGGTACCGGTGGTGGCTAGGCCAAATCAGAATGTGCAAGTTAGCGTCCTTCAAGTCTATTGCGGTTAGGAAGTCCCCTGGCTGAATTGCCATCAGGGTGGACTGGAGCGTTTTCATTTTGAATTTCTTGTAGACCACATATGTGTTCAAAAACTTCAGGTCAAGAACTGGGTGTAGACCCCCCCCATCTTTTTTGGGACCATAAAGAACACAGAATACACCCCTGTGTTCCTTTCCTGAGGTGGCACTGACACTACAGCATTGCTCTTGAGGAGTCCGCGTAGGGTCTGCTGGATCACTGCCAGCCTTTGGGGGTCCTTGGGTGTCAGGGATATTATCAGTCTATGTGAAATTATCTTTTGTGTGAACTCTATGGTGTAACTGTAAGACACCTATTCGCATACCCGCTTGTCTTTTGTGGTTTGGGCACATTGGTCAGAAAACAGCTGTAGTCATCCTCCCATGGGAGGGCTGTCTGCCAGGGCCCGCCTGATCTCTTTGTGTTTTTTTCCCAAAAAGCCTCTGCCAGTTTTGTTGTCGTGGAAGCCTCTGCATTTGCCAAAACCACTCCTGAACTTTGATTTGGCCTGGAACCGAGCCTTTGGGGTGCTACCCCTTTGGGAATTATTCTGTGCCGACTTTGCTTGGCACTCGTTGCCCCTGAACTTGGGGTGAAAGGGCTAGCCCAATGGAAGGTATAGGTCCTTCTTTTCCACCATCTGCTTTGTCCCTGCCTTATCTCTGAGGAACGGGATCAGGGTGTCACTGAATAGATAGCCCCCCCTTACATGGGAGCTTCATCAGAGTTGTCTTAGACTCAGCGTCTGCCTGCCAGAGCATGAACCAGAGGGCTGGTATGGAGTGGTTAGTCAGGACCGTGGCCCTAGTGCTGAACTTCATGATTTCTGATGACGCATCCACTAGGTATTGGGTGGCCTGTACCACGCAGTCCACCTGCCCTGTCAGCGGTGACTCCTCTGGGAGTTCATCCGCGATGGCCTCTACCCATCGCAAAAGTGCCCTGCTGGTATACCATACTGCTGTATCCACTGACGGGGCCATTCCCATAACCTCATGGATTTTCTTCAGCGACTCCCTAGCTTTCTTATCCATTAGATCTTTGAGAGCTGCAGTGCTCTCCACTAGTATAACTGTGTGCCTGGCCAGTGCCAACACTGGTGTATCCACCTTCAGCACTGTATGCCATGCGGTCTGGTGCGCTTGGGGCAGTGGGTATAATCTCTGGACAGACTTCTTCTCTGGGATCCTTACAGGTTCTGCTGCTTCCATTTCCTTGTCCAGTATAGCATTGAGAGCTGTGCATGTGGGGAAAACTAGCCCTGCCACCCTTGACTGTAAGGACAAGGGGGGTCCATCAAGGAATGAGGTGTTTCTGGTTCGTCCGGGACCTGCAGTACCTTGTGGATCAATTTCAGCAGATCCACTATGTCCTCCTGCAAGCAGTCTGCCTAGGGTCTGTCCAGAGTCCTGTTCAGCCTCTTCCTCCTCCAAGAAGTTCTCTGTCCCTTCTGCCTGTCCGCCCCATTTCTTTGGCGGATAGAGGGCTTGAGCCGACCCCAAACATTTTGAGGCTGTGTATTGCGGCTGCTCCTGCATCTGCTGCTGCATCTTTTCTAGCCAGTGAAAGAGGAAGCCTGCTTGAGTGACTTTCAAGGGCAGTGGTGCTGTAGGGGGACCCACCTCTCCCCAGCTGGAAACCACATCCATGCTAGGACTCTGTGGAGCATCATTCTATGACACTGTACAGATCGCACACAGAGCTTCCCCCACATGAATCTCTGGGAGAGCAGAGCCACATTCCAGGTAGGCATGTATGGTAGTCATCAGACGAAAGCAGTCAGATCTGTAAGAAAGAGAGAGAAAGAGCTGCATCAGCAACATGGCTCTTTTACCCCCAGTCTTCAAAGCAGCCACAATTTCTTCCTGGGGGCTGGGGTAAGGTAAGGTACATTTGATGTACTGCCCCTTTAAGAGGACTGTGAATCACTCCAGATATGGCCGCCTGGCTATACCCGGGCATCATTTTGGTAGTCCTGCTGGCTCTCTCCTGTTGTGCCTCTTAAAATGGCAGCCTTTGTGTAGCCCCCTGTAAGATGGCCGCCAGTCCCACGATGATTTGCAAGACTTGATCCTCTCATCCTGTAATCTCACGGGAGCTCCCACTCCCTCAGGATTTCATCCCCCAGGATGAGGGTTAACCTTTTTGGGCATCTCAGGGGCCAGTTAGACAGTCTGCCCCTGTGCCTGGGCTTCCTCACTTTGGGAGGAGAGGCAAAACAACATGCCAGGTTGCTCGTGGGTACTCAGAGCCTCCCCTCCATGTCTTGCACAAGCCGACATGTTTCTGGGCGAGTGTGAGACTTCGAGTGCAAGTCTCATGACATCCACCATCTTGCAGGTGGTCGTGAGACATGGAGGCAGCATGGCAATTGGAGGAATGTGTGGGGAGCAAGGGATAAGCTCGCAAATGGTGCAACCTCTTCCCGGACCTCCACAGCATGCAAGGAGTCTCACTGACCCTGGATTGGTGCTGGAGGACCTAAGGAAACACCAGAGCCCCAGAGGACTGGATCCAGGATGGGGGCTGAGGCTGCAGATGTCCTGCAGATGAGCCACAGTGCAGGAAAGGCAAGCCAAGGAGTGGGGGGGGGGGTTAGGAGGAAGAATCCTCGTTGCTGCTGCTGCTAATAGGGAGGTGGCACCTGTGGGAAATAAAGCCCCTGTGCAGAGGACACCATGTCCTGTAACAGCTCCAGAGCTGCTGCTGCTGCTGTTCAGATCCGTGCTGACCCTCCTGTCACTGCTGCATGCACCTCTGGAGTGGGCACTACTTGACGGACCACTTCCCAGCACAGCGAGTTTGAGAATGCTACTTAAAGGGTTCCCAAGTGGAGCAGGAGTGACAGCCTGATGCTATCTGAGGGTCTGGCCCCACTTGCGTCCTGCTCCTGCAGTGATTAGCAGCATGGAAATGCCCCTCATTATGCTGTACAATTTCTGTCTGATTATGTCAGTGTTAATGAAGGCATGCTGGTTATAGGGAGCTCTAAGCCCCTGAGCACTTTTTTCCTGTCGAAGTGACTACCTAGAGAGTGGGAAAAGGTGTAAAGGAGTCAAAGAAAGTTACCTACGGTTGAAACTATTTAGATTGTGACCATCCTCCAGGAGACGCACTAAGAAAATTGGTCTCTCTATCTGGAGCTGGGGGATTGGCCTCTAGCAGACCAAAGATTTATGATCATGCATCAGCCAATGGGATGACGGATGATTACCCATTTGTGAGTATTTATGAGCACTGGAAAGGTTGCAGGGGATAATCAGGAGTTTCTTGGTGGTTAGATCTAGAACACATTGTCACTCAACATGTCAGTGTACTCATCTCTTCTGCCTTACTGCTTAAGGAATGTCACTTAAATAAGAGAATCTTGCAGAGATGTATAATCTTGCATTTATCAAATTTTCTACAGTTTTTTTTCTATTGCCTGAAAATACTGAGCAGCAAAAGATTTATTTCAATATGGCTATGTAGCTGTGACAACTGATGTTAGGAGGGCCTCTTCTGACCAGCTCTGGTATTACACTGTAACAGGCAAAAACTGTTTTCATACAAGGGAATAGTGTGCCAAAGCGTTCTCTGGAACAAAGCCCAGCGGATTTTGATCAGTTCAGTTATGTGTGACATGCGAAGATCTTAGGACACAGAATATGATAGAATGAATGTTTCAATCTAAATTATCTGTTTCTAACTGATGTATTACCGGTTCCCAGTACTACAGTTTTTCACATGCAAAGCCTCAAGTAGCATCACATTAAGTCAGCCTCGGGGACAGGAGATCATTCTCATTCCTGTCAGTAATAATGTTTTGGGTTTTCCACATTTTTTATTAGATTTGTGTTGAATCAAAAAATTTAACTGCAATTGATGTCTTTGCATTACTGACATCCACTTTGTTAGTTGAATCACAAAGATACGTGTACATATTTTTAAATCTGGAGCTAATCATAAGTATGTTAACATTTAATACATACAGCAGCTGTTTATAATTCCTTGTCAGTAGTTTTGTATATAATTACAGTATACCAATAGGAAAATAAAAGTCTGTGTATTTGAGGCTAGGATAAGAGAGGATCTTTATTTTCTAAAGCTCCATTCTTACACCTAGAAAGCTGTACATTCCATAAATATAAACGCTCAATTAGATATGCTGAATAAATATACACCCCCCTAAACATTATGGTGGCAGCAACAACCATATAGAAGAAGAATCAGCATTTATATAGCACTTTTCATACACAGTATCCCAAAGCACTTTACAAACAATGCTAGACTGGTAGTGAAGTGACTGAATGTGTGGTGGACATATCACACATCATCACCACACACAGCCTGGATAATTAGATGAACTGGTTTATGGGAATGGGAATGTTGGCCAGGACACCAGGAAGGTTCCCTGCTCTTTGTGAAGAGTGCCCTGGGTTCTTTTACTTCCACCTGGACACCCACCAGAACAGGCAGAAGGGACCTCAGTTTAACATCTCATCCAAAGGATGGCACACCCCAGCACCCCCCAATACTGCACTCAGATGCCAGCAATTTTTAGGTGCAAGTCCAATCCTGGTGTGGGATGAGAACCCACAACCTTCTGGTCCAGAGGTGGATGTGCTACCAACTGAGCCATGCTGACACCTATAGTTAGAAAAACAAATGAAAAGTGTATTTTGAAATGGGGCACTAGCTATGTGGATGTCTGAGGAATTACCATTCTGATTCCATGGAATTTAGCAGAATTTGCATGAAAATTTGGTGGAATTTTGTCAAATTTTAAATTTCAGTTATCTTCTCTCATTTGAAAAGTACACATCCAATCAATGCCACATTTGGTATGTAGACAGTTAGTAATCAGGCTTACATAAGTGTATAAAATTTCAGGGTCATAGATTGAAAGGGGGCAGAGTTATGGGTGGCCAAACTTTTAATCAAAATTACATTTTCAGTCTAAATTTTTTTGTGCTTTTTATTTATACATTTTATGCCATTATAATGCACTCAAACACTCTGAGCAATACAACATATTTTTTAGTTGTTTAACCAGGTAAAGCACACTAAGCTGAAAGCTTTTTTACAGGAGCAACCTGGGAGCACAAGGAGGTTAAGTAACTTGCTCAGGGTCACACAGTATGCAGGTAGAAGCTGTGGGATTCAAACCCAGGTCTACTCTGCTGGATATCATCAGATTTGCAGTT
Organism: Neoceratodus forsteri; assembly: GCA_016271365.2. Classification (NCBI taxonomy): domain Eukaryota; kingdom Metazoa; phylum Chordata; order Ceratodontiformes; family Ceratodontidae; genus Neoceratodus; species Neoceratodus forsteri. Next base: position 505,635,084 of record CM057455.1, read on the forward strand.
TAGAGCCTTAGACCACTGCGCTATACTGCCTCCCCATATATTGACAGAACAAATTGATATGTGGATAGAAGAGTCATTGCTACCATTGTTACAAGATTTGGGATAATACCTGCTTATACAGCTACCTTCACAATAAAAAACAGTTACCGGCACATCTCAAACAGCTAATGATGCCAACGCTTAAAGCAGTAAATTACTTAACAACTGCAATTTCATAATAGGAAAAAATGGCTCTTTTGGCCTTGTAGTAAGTATATTTAACTTGTGACTCCATAATCCCTCTCAGTACACTCCCACAGCATCCAAACATTTCTAAATATAACAAACCCATGGTATGAACCAGCCCTTAAGCCCACAATATCACAAGAACTGCAACTTTTTCCAAATATAATAGAAAAGCACAATAGGCATACAAGTCGTTAAAATTTCTTATACAAATTTATCCACCGTTTCAGGATTTAGAGAAACTTGCAACATGAATATTTGCACTATTGTTTTTAAGTCTCAAGATTCAATGGGGGCTCAGTTCTAGGTAGCCAAAATTTTGCCAAAATTCAGATTTCTGTTATTTTGTATAATGTTGATAGTAGTCATTGAACTGTTATAAAATGTTACAATTATACAGGTTGTCACTACATTTATATAATTACATGATTTCATGTTTCTAGCATCAAATGGGACTGAGTTAGCCTTTAATTTCAGTTATTTCCCTCTAATTTTAAAACAACATATCCAAATTTAACTACATGAGAGACATTTAAAGAGCAAGTGCTTAGTAAGGATGCATACCTTGAAGAAATAAGGTTTGGGACCTTTGATGTCTCACTCAGCAATCATTCAGTCTGGTTTTATTTATTTATTTACTTACATTTTCATTATTTTATTTGTATTTTGTTAACTGCTAGTAAAACAGAATCCAATGGAACCCTTGTATTATGATGTCAGAAACTCTTTACTGAAAAGGCTGGCAATGTATTTCAGTGGGAAACTGGGAATTTGTTTTCTGATTTTTATACAGAAATAACACTTTCTACCACCAAAATATGATATATTTAATACAAATATGTAATGTTTGATAGTGTGTAATCTTTTGTTATAATTTAGTAAGTGATATTTTCTTTAAAACCAGATTTTAGTTAGGAAGAAAAGAGAAACCAATTATTGTTTAAAAAATTGTAAAATTATAGAGATGGACCACAATAGTACACACATATAAAAGGCAAAATTTATTGCTGAGAAACGTATATATTTCCTTTGAAAGAGATAGAAACATATATTTCATTTCTCACTGAAATAAATTGGGCTCCTAAGTAGCTGACAGTTTCTGACATCACAAACTAGAATTCTGTTGAATTCTTTTTTACTAGGAGTGTGAAAAGCAAAGGAAAAAATCCACCTGTTTCACTGTACTAACAAACATTTCATTATAAAAGTAAAAAGTAGAAAGTAATTACTAATACATCACTACTTTTATATAAGTACATAGTTTGATGTTTCTAGCATCAAATGGGACTGAGCTATAGCTATATCATGTACTAAAATATCTCTCCCAATCTATGTGGCAGTCATCTACTGCTGCCCAGTCCTATCTGCCACTCTGATATCTGAGCTCCTGACTACCATAACAGCCCATGCCCTTTCTGGTGATCTTCTCATCCTGGGTGATTTCAATATAAATTGGCTCTCACCATCTAACTCAAAATTCTGCCAAAATATAAAATCCCTGCATCTTACCCAGCTCATCTCTGCCCCAACCCATCTTAACCTGAAATCACACAACCATTCTCTCCTGGACTGGGTCCAACCATCCACACCGCATTATTGATGCCGGCACCCTACCAGATGCACTCAGCGACCAACACATGGTTTACTGAGTGTGCAAAATCCACAGCCCGAAAGCTCCCCCTAAAGTTATCCACATCCATTCTTTCTGGTCTTTAGACCTAGCCTCACTCCATGCTAATCTTCAGTCAACTGACTGGTCCCCAGTCTTCAATGCCACTGACATCAACACAGTCCTCAATTACTTCCATTCCAAATTTATACAGATATGGAATCAGCACGTCCCCCCCCCCATGCAAAACCAGGGTTAGAGATTCCCACACCCTCTGGATCTCAGCAAAGTGGGTTGTTGCTCCTTTTCAGTTGCAGCCCCACTTTTCTGGAATTTATTACTTGGCAGGTTACATGTGGATATGTCTCTGAGGACATTTAAATCTAATTTTAAAGAACATTTAATGTCTTATAATGTTTGTAAATGTTTTTCTTAATGTATTGTTTATTTTTTGTCATATTTGTATGTTGTTGTTTTGTGTGATTGTTTTTTTTTCTTGATATATGGGTTTTTGTAAAATTTGTATTCCGTTGTTTTGTGTCAGGTCAGACCTGAAAAAGAATGTCTGTCTAGTGTACTTACCCAGTTAACAAAACTTAAAGTAAAAATAAATTTAGAGAAAATTTTACCAATATTTTTTTTCTGCTGTAAATTTAAAACTACTAAACCAATTTATCCAGTTGTGTTAGACACTAGCCTATACTAACATTGGATATGCATGTCAAATCTTAAGTCTATGATGCAAGAGCAGAGAAGTTACAAACATCCACATTTTTAAGAGTTTTCACAAAATTTTGCAAATATTTACATAATAAAAGTATGAACCCCCTGTAACTTAAAAATCTCTAATCCAATTCTCTCCATATTTAGAACACTCTATAACCATTACACAAAGGTTATTTGTGCTAATTTACACATGTATAGCTTCAAAAGTGCCAGAGTTATATGCAGATTAAACTGTTCATAAAATTTCCTGCAGAAAATAAAATGACAGAATTTGAGCACATATAATTTTGTGATGCTGCATCATAATGTCATGAGATTTGGCATATTTTTAGAACATCTATCATCAAGTAATCACACCAAATATAAGATCTCTGGCCCAACAGATGGCTGACATATATGAAAAGATGTTCATGAAATTTTCCACAAAAAATAAAATGACAGATTTGTTAGCACCCATCATTTTGAGACAATTCATCCTAATGTCATGTAATTTATGTACTTTGGCACACTGTTAGAACTCATGTTGTCAAGTAAGCATGCCAAATTTCAGATCTCTGGCCCAATAGATGGCTGAGGTATTTGCAGATACAAAACATGTTCATGAAATATCCCACCAAAAAATAAAATGGCCGACTTTGAGCACCTATACTTTTGAGATAATCCATCCTAATCTCATTAAATTTGGCACTTCATTAGAACTCCTTCCAAAAAGTAAGCATGCCAAACTGCAGAGCTTTACCTTAATAGATGGGCGAGTTATTGCCAAAATTAATACATTTGAAAAATTCCAACAAAATACCAAGAAATTTAATGTAATTTCATTGAAATTCCACAAATTCAGAATTTTCTCATTCTGCATAGCTCTAGTAGGCAGCAGTAAAAAGCCACACCCAGATTCCACCAGGAAGTGAACCATGCTACAGATAGCATGGTCAATGGTCACACGATGATAAGGAATGAAATAGGACAAGGGCCGCTACCGAGCAGTCCTGTCCCCTACTGATTTTCAACTCAAACTGGGGATTATAAGAAGTTCCTGGATCAAACAGTTCTACCTAAATGATAGTGAGGGTGTCAAAAGCCCATGGAAGAAGGGTGAACCCAGTCTGTTTTTGGTAATAAAATTCATAATGATAACCTTGTAGTAGATCCTCTGCCTAACAGGAGCCAGCGCAGATCATGTAGTTCTGGAGTGATATGATCTGATCTTCTTATGGACCTCAGAAGGCAAACTGCAGCTTTCTGTACAATCTGCAGTGGTCACAGAGTAGGTCCTTACAAAGTGCAATGCAGTAATCAAGCATGAAGAGATGAATGTTTGCACCACTGTTTTCAGGTCATTATGCTCTCTAAAGTGACACAGCCTGATGATATTCCTGAAATGATAAACCTAGTACTTTGTGGTGACTTAGGAGGGTGGTTCATCTCTCCCGCCCAAGGAGAGACAGGCACATTAGTTCCTGGTGTAAGCAGACAACTTTATTATGACAGCCACTTGTTATGCTGGAAAAATAACTGGTTACTTAGTTGCAGTATAAAAGGCTCTTACAATGCTTGCCATGCACTAAATAATTTTATCTAAGGAAGGCAATGTATAAGATACAGTAGATATACAGGTAGGCAGTTTTTGTATATATATATGTATATATGTATATACATACACATACACACACACACACACATGTAATTTAATACTCTAAAAGGATCACCTAGTGCCCTACATCTGCAGGCTCTACCAGTAGCAGTTCAACAATACCTAGACACCCTGGTCAAGGTAATTAGCAGTATACCAGTCTATGATATAGCAGTCCAGTAGGAGGAACAGTCTTTCTGGTGAGGAGCAGGTGGTAGCTAGCTAGCTTGGATAATGGGCAGTACAGTACCTTATCGACTGATCAGTCTCATTGGCCAGCAGAAGTGGAAGCAGCAAGATGAAGAGGATGAGGGAGATGAAGGATGAAGGCTGGTCCAGAAGCTGAAGAGGCAGGCGATGAAAGGATGGAAGCTGGTTGAAGGGCTGCCCTTCTGCTATGGTGGAGGGTTCTTGGGAAGGTCACTGATGGGTTGCCGCTCAGCTGAAGAAGGGAGCTATGGCCACCTAGAGCAAGCAAAATAAAAATGTGGCAACTTCCTAACCACCGTACTGCTGAGGGGACATCACAATCATGAGCCTGGGTGGCTCCTAGTCTGACTTTACCAGAGAACTAACTATCACTGCTCTGGCTATTGCAGTCTTTGATGTCTTCGGAGATCATTGGTGGGCTGGGCAGAAAGCAATGGAAGCTTGTCCACCCAGAATGAAAGGTAACCCCTGGATTCAAGGGTGCAGGCACCTGCAGTCCGTCATAGGGCAAACCGTTCAGGAGGTGGGACCACCATAGGTGGGTCGCCCATCGCCTTCCACAAGGCAAGGGAGGAGGATACTGATGCAGGTGACCACAGTTGGTTGTGGGACAGACAGTTCAGGTCCAAATGCAGAAGAGTTTGGGAACCAACACTGGTCGTAGTGCAGGGCAAGCAGTTCCAGCCCTGATGCAGACAACAAGTTGAATTGGTTGCTGGGCAGGCAGTTCACACCCTGCTATACTGTATTTCAGGCCCTGGGGCAAACAGTCCAGCCTTCCAGGGAAAATTGCAGTAACAAGGTAGGCAGTTCAAGCCCTGCTATACTGTAGTTCAGGCCCTGAGTCCAGCCTTCCAGGGAAAATTGCGTCCCAGGGTACAAACTGAGTAGAGACACTGAGATGGACAATTACAAATTTCAGTACAGGGTGCTGTGTTCAACTACAGCCAGGATCCGGGTGACTGGCAATACAGTGTAGGCCTGGCCATACCCTTGGTCTGCAGGCATGCCAGCTGTCAGCAAGCAGTCCAGGGGAAATGGGGTGGCTGGTGGAAGAAGGGCGGGGTTCCCGGGGAGAAATGCTAGGGCCTCTGGAGCAACTCCTCCAAAGTGGGGCACTGGCTCTTTAGGTCCCTGAGGGATCCCTCCTTGTTTTGCAGGCTGGGGGGGGAGATTACCTGGGCCCATCCCGGCTCTCCTGAATAGGTATGGGGGGGGGGTTGTGTGGAAGCTCTGGCTCAACTATGCAGTGTGCCCAGGCTTAGCTCCGCCCCCTTCAATACATTAACATTGGGGTCTTTGTTCTTAGCCCCAGTCCTTCTAAATATTAATTTGTGGCTGTAGTGTAGCCTTACTGTGCATGTGCAGAGGCCTGGGCTTAGCTCCATCCCCCTGCACAAACACACCAGAGCCTGTGTCTATTAGGGTTACCACCTTTTAAGAAGCCCAAAGTGGGACATTTCTTACTGAAACATGATTTTTTCACAGGACAATATGTAACCTCAACCATTGCAATAGACTTGTTTTCTCTAAATAATCAGAATTAAGACAAAGTGTTGTAGTTTTTATGTTGTCTTGCAGGTGCAGCACAGACAACATATCGGGGTTGCTTGAAGTGGAAGAGCAGGTTTTGGAGGCGCGGTCGTGTCGTGGCCAGTGGTGCCACTGCTTTTTTGGGCTTGGCTGTGTGGCACGAATGAGGCTGCATGCTGTCTATGACAGCAGTTGCAAAGAGTGCTACCAACTTGAAACGTTTTAGCCACTGCAATGAGGGAGCTCCACCTCATTGTAGGGCGTGCCTTCCCTGGTGTAACATTTCAATGAAACATGGCAGCGGCTGTGCCGTCTGCCTCTCACAGTCCCCAGAAAAGCCAACATCAGGAGTGCCCAATTCCCCTGTCAGCATCATCATGCCCCCCTCCCTAGTTCATTTGCCGACATGGGAGCCCAATCCCCATTGGCATCATGTCCCATGCCAGTTGCTTCCCAAGGGAGGTGCCCAATCCCCCTCTGCATCATTCCTTCCCACCAAACACCCTTTTTTATTTGCCGATGGGGGTTTCCAATCGGCATCGGCTCCAGTTCTACCCACCCCAAAACATGCAGGTGGCACTCTGGGAGCCCACCCCAGCATGCCAAATGTACCTGTCAAAAGAAAAAAAGCTTCCCATGATGTTTAAATTATTTTTTTTAACCTGTAAAGTAGAAAACAGTCCCTCGGTGTCTGTGGCCCCCTCCCCCAACCTGCGACCACCCTCTGTGCACCCACCTCCCCACACATCCCCTCACCCCATACATACCTCCAGAGCCCAGCACAACTTTTTTCAGTGGACAGGGAGCACGTCTGCACTCTTCAAAGGTGACCACAAACTGAAGAAATACCAGTAAGCTGTATAATGGCATAAACAGGGTTTTTTCAACTTTGGCACATATCTCGGGCATTTTTGGGAATTTTGGCACAAAATTTTCAACATAGGGTTATTGAGACCCCTCCTCATGAATTCAATCACTGTTAAGGCATTATTCGGTCCTGAAAGGTGATTTCGCAGTCACTGAGTGGCATCACCTTTCAGTACTGTTTAATGAAACAACAGTGCCACTGTTCAGGAGGTGGGCTCTCAAAAAGCCTATGTTGCAAGTTTGGTGAAAAAAATCCGAAACATAACTGTTTTATGAGTGTACATTGCTGAGTTTCCACGCATGCTCATAACTTCTCAAATCTGTAATATTTTCACTTCAGATTTTCAACATTGGCATTTTTTTCTCACCTCCTTATGAACAGTACAGCTGTCATTTTTCACATCCTGGCCGAATTGGGTTTCCGCTCTTCCCACACAGAATAGTCTGGTCACTGTGGGCAATCAGTGTTCGGGACAGATTAAGAAAATCACAGTGACTCTGTTCATGAGTAGAGGTCCTAAAATGCCTATGTTGAAAATTAGGCTACAAACGTCCATAAAATGACTGTTACAAGCGTGAGTTGTGCAGTTTACATGCACGCTCGTAACTTCGATAATTTTTAATATTTTTATTCCATATTTTCACCATTGCCATTTTTTCACACCTCCTTATGAACAGTACAGCTGTCATTTTCCACATCCTACCTGAAATGTGTTCACACAAATCAGGTGTGCAGTGGCGCAGTCACTGTAGGAAAAGAATGTTCAGAACAGAGTAAGAAAATCACATTAACATTGTTCATGAGCAGAGGTCCCAAAATGCCTATGTTGAAAATTTGGTGGAAAAATTTCATAAATCGACTATGTTACAATCGTGCATTGCGCAGTGTCCACACACAGTCATAACTTTGAGAATTTGTAATATTTTTACTCCAGATTTTCAACATTGTCATTTTTGCACACCTTCTTATGAACAGTACAACTGTCATTTGTCACATCCTGCCCAAAATGTAGTTTCACACATCTGGCACACAATCGCGCGGTCGCTGTAGGAAATCAATGTTCGGAGCAGATTAAGATAATCATAGTGCCACTGTTTATGAGCAGAGGTCTCAAAATGCCTATGTTAAAAATTTGGTGAAAGAATTCCACTAAATGACTGTGTTACGAGCGTGCAATGCACAGTTTTCACACATGCTCTTAACTTTGAGAATGTTTAATATTTTCACTCCAGATTTTCAACACTGCCATCTCTTCACACCTCCTTATCAATGGTGCAGGTGACATTTTAATGTGGTGCAGAATGGCACAGTCACTGTGGGAAATCAATGTTCGAGACAGATTAACAAAATCACAGGGACACTGTTCATGAGCAGAGGTCCCAAATGCTTTCATGAGGTGGGGTCACAAAAAGGCCATGTTTTAAAATTTGGAGTGCATATACCAACAAACACCCAGGGCGTTAGGGTTTCTAACCATTACATCCCACCCTGTACAGACTAACAGGCATTGGGAGTGTGTCTTTTGGATTATCTGCTGTAGTGCTCACACCATTGGTCCTCCACCCCCACCCTGCAGCCACTGACAGGCATCAAGGTGTGCCTTGGACTCTTCAGCCCCAAAGTGCAACCCATTCTCCTATGCTGCACCCATCTCAACATACTTCTTATGAAATGGGGTGAGCATTTTATTATTTTTTATTTTTTATTTTATTGAAATCTAGGATTACAAATACCTTTGAGCAGGAACTGCTCATTTACAAAGTTTCCACGTCGAAGGAATGGGGGGTATACATACATACAAAGGTCAACATAATAATACATAGTTACACAATAAAAAGAAGTAAGAGACTGAGGCTTAAGAAATTTCAGTAATTCAAAATGTGCCAAACGTTAGGCAGCATGACATACCAGCCAAGGGCAATCTTAGAAATAAGCACTGCAGGTGAGAGGAAGGGGTATGCAGGCAGGAGGCCATTGTCAGAGGGTAGAGGGTGAGGGTAAGAGCTCTAAAGGGAGGGAGGGGAAGGATAAAAGTCAGGAGATGCCCGGGGGGGAGGAAAGGGAGAGGGGGCAAATAAGGCCTGATGACCCCAAGGCACAACGCGACTTGTCAGACTCTACAGGGTAGGGTGAGGTGAAATGGCATGAGTGTTATGGCCAGCGACCCAAACGCACACCTCAATGCCTGTCACTCTCTACAGGGTGGGGTGGGGTTGCCGTCAGTTCTGTTCTTCACTGTTATTCCTATTATGCGTCTCTCTAACTCCTGCACTACCAATGCCAACACCAGCAAGACAACATTCAGCATTGACAAATGCTTGTTTTAGTGGTTTCTAGTGTTTATCATTTTAAGGCATTTTAGTTAAGGTATTATAGTTTTTTTCCAACATTTAGAGGAAAGTCATAAAATATTTTTTTTCTGCACTAATGTTAGGACATGTAGTATTTTTCATGTTTCTTTGCAGGACACAACTGCCCAAATCAGGACTGTCCTGCTAAAATTGGGAGAGGTGGTAACGTAACCCTATGTCCCTTTAACCCCCCCTCATCTGCTGGCCACTGTCACCACCCTGCCACTAGAGCATCTATACAGCACCCAGAATAGCTCCCCTGGGGGTCATGCCACCTGGTGCCCTTTTTAGTTTCTGCGGGTGCTTTGCCCACTCCTGTGCTATTCCCCTATCCCTTATTGTGCCTCATAACCCACTCAACACATGACCCGGGTCCTCCGTTCTTAATTCAGATTGGTGGTGGTGTTTGTGGTGCAGGTCGGGGGAGCCACACTCCCATGCAACATCTTGGTTACCCCTGTGCAGCCGCAGGGTGGAACTATAGTGGTCCAGATGCTGTTTTCCACCTGGACACTTTGCTGCTGCACCTAGCAGTCCGATCACACTAAGGCTCCCACCCTCATGAATTCAGCACAGCACTGACTGTGGGAGGGCAGGAAAGCAAGAGGATGCTCCATGGACCACCAGGGACTTCACCTCCATCAGGGAGGGTGGGTGCGATCTCCATGATGGGAAAGGGCGGCTGGACACTGCTGAGCAAGTGGAGGCCAGAAACTAAAGACTAAAGGAAAAAAAAAAAGAATGGATAAATACAAATTTCAATTAAAAATATAAAACCAAGGTGCAGCAAATGCAGCCATGCCCCTCCCCCGAAAGGACACCACAACCCGTGACCGGCACAGGCGACCAGGCAAGGGGAGGGAAAGCAATGGTAGCCAACAACAGGAGGGAAAAGGAGAAAATGAACAAAGAAAAAAAAACACAGCAACCCCTCCAAAAAAAACCGGGCAAGGCCACAACCTGCCCACAAGCAGATGGCACTAAAGGCAGCAAACAGAGGGGTAAGAAAGGAGGACTGCATGTGCAGCCCCAGGCAAGTTGAACCACAAGGTACTCACTCAAAAGGATCCCACAGAAAAAACTACAAACCCATGGAGCAGACGAGTCTAGGGTTGCCACCTTTTTTGAGGCAATAACCGGATCTTAAGTTCCGCCCCCTAGCCCCACCCCTTTTAATGACTTGTCATGCATTGTTCTTCCTGAAAGGCCATTTATTATATCAATAAGACAACACTTAAAGCAGCAGTTCAACAAAAATGTTAAGATAATGTACCTGTTAAAGTTACTTTCCTTGGTTCTTCCTAGTTATTTATTTACTTATGTATATATTTATTTATTGACATTGGTTTATCAGTTAAACATACAGAGATAAAGAAATCTCATTTACAGATATGATGTGGGGGGGGACAAGAGAAATACTGTAAATAGCATATAACAGTATACATGGTATATAATAATACATTATAAAGGAAGTATTTCCTATAATGTGTACTTTATATATTTTTCTGTCTCCATTTCCTGTTTATGTCCACAGTGCTATTTTACAGCCAAAGAAGTGACCATACTTTTTTCTTGAGGAAAACAAAATAATTTAAAACATTTAAGTTCAATTGGTCAATGATGTATCATCTGGTGAAATTAATTAATGTAATGTATTTGTTTTCTCTTAGCTGTCACTGATAAGGACTGTACTTGGCAGTATACTGTCAAATGGTTTGTTCTCAGTTCATGCTGCATCATGAAATACTTTTTAATGTTGACTCTGGTCTCCCCTGTCTGTACTCTCTCGGGTAGTGCCTGAATATAGGCAATATTCTTGTCTAGTGTACTTACCCGGTAAACAAAAACCAAATAAATAAAATGCCTAAATTTTGTTAGAGAGGAAAATGTTTACCAGCAAATGAAAGTGGGAGACAACTGGCTCTGTTACTGTTACAAAATGCTGCAGTGAAAAAGATTAGATTAAGTTAAGTGCTAATGGAAATACTTTATACCTCCCAGGTTGACTGCTTTCACAAACAAAATGCTATATTGACAAGAAAACTTGTTTGTAACCTGGACATGTACCTGAAAAAATGAATGGCATGACAAAATCTGTTTCAAAAGTATGTGAGCACTCAAAATGGCTCAAAAACCTGACCAACACAGAGCAAAACTGGATTACCTGAGATGGGCCCTGAAAACCTGACCACCAGGTGAAAAACTTGACAGGTGGCAACCCTACAGATGACTGGAGGGAGCTCACCCTATGGGTCTGGCTGCTGCTGACTGTCGGGAGGACTGCTGGGTCTGCCAGGAAGATAGAGGATGCCCAGGGCCAACCTTAGCTAGGTGCAAACTGTGCCGCTGCACCTGGGGGGCCCATACTTTTTTCCTGAGGAAAGAAAATAATTTAAAACATTTAAAAATGCCTAAATTTTGTTAGAGAGGAAAATGTTTACCAGCAAATGAAAGTGGGAGACAAATGGCTCTGTTACTGTTACAAAAGGCTGCAGTGGAAAAGATTAGGTTAAGTAAGTGCTAATGGCCATACTTTATACCTCCCAGGTTGACTGCTTTCACAAACAAAGTGCTATATTGACAAGAAAACTTGTTTATAACCTGGACATGTACCTGAAAAAATGAATGGTAAGACAAAATCTGTTTCAAAAGTACGTGAGCACTCAAAATGCTCAAAAATCTGACCAACACAGAGCAAAACCAGATTTCCTGATAGGGACTCTGAAAACCTGATCACCAGGTAAAAAAAAACCAAAACAAAAACTGACAGGTGGCAACCTTATGCAGTGATGCCCCGTCCTTTCTGTTCTCTCTCACTCACACCTCCAGAAAAGTTAAGTTGTTTAACTTGTTTGCGAATCAGAGTATCGGAGGTGTGAGTGTCCAGTGATTATGTTATTGTCCTTACAGAAATGAATACGGTAGTAGTACCGTACTTACTTAAAGCAGCAGTGCAAGGATAAGTTACAATTTTGGGGTCCCCTGTGGTTTTAGTTTAATAACATGCCACTTGAACTCCGTTTTAGGTTACTGTGTGGGATTCCTTTGATTCTTTATTGTTTTTTATTATTTCAATAATAACTGTAATTAATTTGCACGAATTACTGTACTGGCCAGCAAGTCACATGATGAGAACAAACATGACTTACAAATTAATTACAGCATAATAAAGAACCAAAGGAAACCCTCAGAGTAACTTAAAACGGACATCAAGCAGCATGTTACTAAATTAAAATCACTGATGCAAAAAATGACAACTTTTTGTTTCACTGCTGCTTTAAGTTCTTGCTCCAGGCTCAGCCTCAGTCAGATTCATTTCCAGTGGTGAAGTCAAATAATTCAGTGCAGTCAATAGCACTAATTAAAAGATGCTGGTTAAACTAGTAGACTTGGTACTGCTTTATTAATACAGAACAGGAGGGTTAGTTAGGTGTAAATGATGGATGTGGGGGGAGCACAGGGAATCAAGTGGTGGGGCCCAGCAGGGGGCTGCACAGGGGCCCAATTGGTTAAGGCTGGCCCTGAGGACGCCTTCTTGCTGCAGCTGGAGACCCCAAAGACCACTGGCTACAGAGGAGCAGCAACCAAGGAGCTATGGACTCGAGCTTCAGGTAAGCCTCCAGGCATCCATACCCCTGTGCTCTCCACTCTGTCAGTAACCCAGTTCAACAACTGCCCTCTAACTAGCAAGGAGGACACTTTCTAGCCCAGTGGGTGGTCCTGGCTTCTGGCCAGAGGATTGAGTCCCTGGGACTTGGAGCAGCCACACTGGGCTGATTTATGGCCCCCTTTAGGTGTTGGCTGGGGACCTGGCAGGGACAGGACAAAGGAGCCAGTGCGGGAACGCCCCAGGGCAGGAGAGATGGGGATAGGGACAGGACAGGAAGTGGTCAGCAAGCTGACTTGCTGCGTATGTGGGTGTGGGTGTGTGGGTGGGGGGGGGTTAACCCTTTCCCTCCCGGAAGCTTCCCTGGTCTGCTTGCTAGGCTATACTTTGGGGCACTACAACTGGACTACAGTCTGTACTAGAACTGAAGAGCAAGCCTCATATCAAGAACAACTCCCAAATTGTTGACCAGTGACCACCATTTCAGCTGCAAGATGAACTCCATCAATGAGAGGGTAGTCTGAGGTTACTTACAAAAGCAGAGACCTAACACTCTGAACCGACCAAGAGCAATTCCATCTTACTCAGATAGAGTCAACCAGTTGGGGGTCATCCAGTCCTTTATTTCAGCCAACCATGAGACTAAAAGAAGCACAGAGTGCTCGCCCCTAACCTGCTCTGGTGCAAAGGTGAGGTACAGTTGGGTATCACCAGCATAGCAGTGATACCCAGTGCTGTACTTATTGATGATGTCTCCAATGTGTAACATGTAAACGGCAAGCAGAAACGGGAAGAAGACAGAACTGTGGGGGTGGCCGCAGTCAAGCCAATCGGCCACAACAGGAATGATCTCACTGCCTCCAACTGTTCCTGACCTATGTGACCAGAACCATGTGAGCACAGTTCCAGTACAACCTTACATATTTCCTGAATCTGTCTGTGACAGGGCCAGGACCCTGTCCAGTTTGCATAGTGAAAAATAAAATTAGTAAAAACCTATTTGGTGGTATCCAGTACTATCCTTCACCTGTTTTGTCCATTCTATCTTTCCAAAAATTGGTTGAGCAACCATATTCTCCTGGGACCTAGGAGCTAGCCCCTCTGCCAGTCCAACAAACATCCCCAATGCCTTACTCTTTCTGGTGTACTTACCTGTCTTGCTCCTGTGTACCACAGGACTGGAGAATGGCCCATGTGGTATCCATCCACAAAAGTGGCTCAAAGGATGAACCAGGAAACTATAGGCCAGGGAGCTGCGCATAGTGGGAAAGCTCATGGAGACCATACTAAAAGAGAGGCTAGTGAGCTTCTTGGAAGAAAAGTCTCCAGGATGGTCAACAGCATGGATTTATAGCATGCAGATCCTGCCAGACAAACCTTGTAGAGTACTATGACTGAGTGACGTGGGAACTGGATAAAGGCCATGCAGTGGATATCCTGTATTTGGACTTCAGCAAGGCCTTTGATTCAGTGCCATATGGCAGGTTGGGGGAGGACTGGAATATGTGGGGGCGGGACCAAAAATGATGAAATGAATCACAAACTGGCTAAAGGGAAGGCAGCAAAGGGTGGTGGTGGTGGGGAGACCTCTCGTCACCGACAGCATTGACTAGTGGAATACCACAAGAATCGGTACTGGTACTGGTGCTGTTTGGGATTTTTGTTGCAGATATCTCACATGAGATCTGGAGCAAGATCAGCCTTTTTGCAGAAGATACCAAGATGGGAGCTGTGGTTGATGACACAGAGGGATGGGAGGGGTTGCAGGAGGACCTGACTAAGCTGCAGGAGTGGGCAGAAACATGGCAGTTGGGGTTCAACACCAAGAAGTGCAATGTTCTGCACTTCAGAGCCAGGAACCAGGGGAAGGATTATCACTTGAATGGGGTACAGTTGGGGAGCTCCACAGAGGAGAAGGACTTAGGAGTGATCATTACAGGGTGCATGAACAACTCTGCTCAGTGCAGGAAAGTGGCAGCAAAAGCCAACAAAATGCTGGGGTGTATTGTGAGAGGGATCTCCTCCAGAAGAATGGAGGTTATGCTGCCCCTTGATAGGTCATTGGTCAGGCCCCACCTGGAGTACTACGTGCAGTACTGGTGCTCATTCTTGAAGAACAGATTGTTGGAAGGGGTGCAGCGAAGAGCCACAAAGATGATCCAGGGATTGTAGAGCAAGCCCTATGAGGTCAGGCTGGGAAAGCTGAATATGTATTTACTGGAGGAGAGGGATACGGGGGGATATGATCGAGACCTTTAAGTATCTGAAGGGGATAAACAAGAACAACGCAGAAGAGATTTTTCAGATAAGAAAGGGGAGGGGCACAAGAGGGCATGGACTGAGATTGGAAGGGGAGAGATTCAAGAGGGAGATGAGGACACATTTTTTTCATGGAAAGAGTGGTGGACAAATGGAACACCTTACCAGATGAGATAGTGTCTTGTAAGATGGTAGGCAGTTTCAAGAGGGACTGGGACATGGTAAGGGTAAGGGATACAGGGAAAGGGGGTGGGAGGGGCAGCTGCGAGATGAGGGGCTAGCTGCACACTCTAGCAGACTTGATAGACCATGAGGCCTGTTTCTGCTGGCAATTTTGTACGTTCGTTTGTTCTCATGCTGTCTTTGTTTTTGTTTCTTTTCTTCCTTCTCTTTGATGCAGTACATGCTGACCCCCATGAAAGTAGACTTACAGGGTCTGTAATTGCACACTTAGGAGTTGTTAAAATAACTGCAAAGTGCTCCTCAGGCTATGAAGAGTTAGCCAGAAGTGTGCTAAGGTCTAAGGGAGGTCAAAGTGGAAAAAAAGCAATAGATAGCAAAAGGAAGGCTTAGAAGAATGTAGGCCCGTAACACTCTCTACGCTTTTTTTTTCACTTTATCTTTTTATTGAAATTCGAGTATATAAGAAAGCACACATCCAATACAATAGAAGACTATCCTCCATGTAAGGTATAAATTATCACTTAACAAAACACAGTATTTAGGGTAAACATATTGGAGAAGCCTTGTATACATGTATTGATACTAAACCACAAACCTAGACAGGATGTAAGTGGAGAGCAGAAGGGTTACAATCAATAGGGTATTATAGGATCAGAAATAGCAACCATGTACAAAATACATGCTAGGGCAGGATATGGCAAGGTATTCAGTAAATTGCAAAAAGTGATAAATGTGGTAATATGAACAATGTTCAGTAATGGAGAGGTGAAGATAAGAGAAAAGTGTGCAAGGAAAGAAAGAAGAGAAAAAAGCAAAGAAGAAGGGAAGAAGAGAGGGAGAAAACAGGGAAGAAGGGAAAAAAGAGGAGAAATCTGTGTACAAAAGTTTCAAAAAAACCTAGTCTGAGAGCAAAATAAGAAGGAGGGCTAAATATCCCTAAGAATTAGGGTCTAGAAGAACTAGGTTTGATGTACTTGAAGTAATCCTGCCAACATTTGTCATATACAGTGAGCTGGTTATGAGTAACATGAGATAATTGGTCTAGGGAGGCATACTGAGAGAGGCTTTGAAGAACATCTGAAAGAGAAGGCACCAGAGCTGATTTCCATTTCATAAGAATCAGACGTTTGATCAGAAGAGAAAGTATGTTTAGCCATCTAAAATGTGCATGTGAGAGGAGAGAGCTACTGGGGATAAGGATGCCTAGAAGGAATAGCTTGGGGTCAAAAGGCAGTTTTTGTCCTGTTATTCTGGAAGTAACTAAACAGACTTTATGCCAGAGCTTATTAATGGGAGCGCAAGACCACAAGATATGAAGTAGATCCCAGTGGCCAAATTGCAGTGCCAGCAATTATTATTATTTAATAGGCCCATTCATTGAAGCACAGAGGGGGTTCTATACCAAAGATGTAGGATTTTAGTTTGTATTAAAGAACTATGGGCATCTTTAAAGGTATTATGTGCAATACACCAACAATTACTCCATTGTGCATCTGAAATATTGTAGTTAAGAAGAGTACTCCATTTATTCTTGGCCTGTATAGACTGATCAGGTAGATTATCAATAATGTCTTTGTAAATGGAGCTATTTAATTTTACTGATAAATTAGTCCAGTGTGAAATGTATGGGTTTAGAAGAGTATGCCTACAAACTAAACTAGAGAGAGAGAGAGTTATAAGCTGCCCAGATTTGTAAACACTTCCAGAAGTCCTGTTTAGGAAGTTTCCATGTGACCTGCAAGTCTGAGAATGATCAAAGAGTGAGTGAATTCTGGTCCAAGACATCTTCGAGAAAGAAAATGCCTTTGTTCCTCCATGTACGACAGAAAATTGGGTGATCTTCTAGAGTGAGCAGTGGATTGCCACATAAGGGGGCATAACACCAGGGTGTTGGATTGCATTTCAGGAATTTGTGGGTTAGTTTCCAATAAAGAACAGAGGATGATATAGTCAGGTGAAATTTTAGTTTAGAGGAAATGGGATTAAAAATTAAGGAAGTGAGAACTCCTCCTAGGCACAATGAGGATTCCATTGCAACCCATCGTGGTGAGTGAGGGGAGGGTTTCTGAAACCATTTAATGGTTTGGGCCATTCAGAAAGCCCAGAGGTAGCCTTTGAACCAGGGGAGTCCGAATCCCCCCTTTTCCCAATGTGATCGAAGTTTGTTGCTGTTAAATCTTGGTGGTTTCCCATCCCAGATAAAGTTACCTATTAATTTATCAATTTTAGCAAAAAAGGAGGATGGTAAGACTAAAGGAATATTGGCAAAGAGGTAAAGAATCTTGGGAGAAATGGACATCTTAATGGCTGCAATTTTCCCCATGAAAGAGAGATTAAGAAGCTTCCATCTGTCCAGAATTGTTTTGATGTTATCAAATAAGGGGTTAAAGTTAATGTCCCATATCTTCCCTAAGTTATTAGTAATTTTTATTCCTAGATATGTTATACCCTGTGGTGACCAGCGGAATCCAAGAGATATGTTCATAAAGGCTTTACAGTGGTCGTAAAGGGGCATCATTTGTGATTTGCCATAATTCAAAGCAAGGCCAGAAATTTTAGTAAAATTATTAAACAAATCAACCAATAGGGGCCCAGCCTCATTCAGGTTTTTGAGTAAGATTAAGAGGTCATCTGCGCATGAGAGAGAGAGAGAGAGAGAGAGAGAGAGAGAGAGAAACATATCTTGAATTGCTCACAGGTATGCTCATAATGCCAGAAGATTGATGTAAACAAGCAGTCAGGGGTTCCATGGCTAAAATAAACAGGGAAGGTGACAGGGGACAGCCTTGTCTAGTTCCCCTTGCTAGATGAAAGTAAGAGAAAAAGGTGGAATTGGTAAATACTTTAGCAACAGGGGAGTTATATAATAGCTTGATCCAGGAGCAAAAGGTATGAGAAAGACCGAAATAAGATAACACTTGATGAAGGTAGTCCCAGTTTAAGGAATCAAAGGTCTTCTCAAAATCAATAGCTACAGCTGCAGCTGGAGTCTTGAGGGATTTGGCTATTTGAATTAAATAAGGAACGTAGGTGATCAGAACCGGATCTATGTTTAATACAACCAGCTTGAGAACAATGAGTTAGCTTGGGAATCAAGGATTCAAGTTGAGAAGTTAGTAGTTTAGCAAATATCTTCCTATCTGTGTTTAATAAAGAGATGGGCCTGTAACTTGCGGGGTGAGTAGGGTATTTTTCTTTCTTAGGGATTAGGGCTATGATTGCTTCAGTGCAAGATGGGGGAAGCTTGCCAGTATTGGAAGCTTCTTGATAAACATTAAGAAGAAGGGGACATAAGGTGTCAGAAAACATTTTATAGAAATCGACAGGGATTCGTCACCCCCAGGGGATTTGCTGGATTTCAAGGAAGACAAAGATTTCTCGATTTCCTGAAGCGAGAAGGGTTCATCTAAAGAATTTGTTTCAAGAGTAGAAAGATGAGGAAGATGTAACGATTTAAGGAACTGTTGAATTTGTAAAGTAGATGGATTTGTGTTAGAGTATAGTTTTTGATAAAAGGTTTTCATGATATGATTTATAGAGGAGTTGTCAGAGTGAATCGTACCCTATTCATCTTTTAGGCTTAGGGTGTGTCATTCCATTTGTTGTGCTTTGAGCTGGTAAGAGAGGAGTTTCCCATTTTTATTGCTATGTTCCCAAAACTTATATTTAAGTTTAAACAAGGCCAGTTTGGTTTTACGAGAAATTAATTCATTAATTTTAACTCTAAACTGAAGAATTTCAAGATGAAGTTGAGAATCAGGACAGTGCTTATTAGAAGAAAAGTATAAATTCTCTTTAGCCTTAAGAGATTTTTCCAAGTCAGCCAGCTGTTGTTCCCTTATTATTTTCCTATGTGCAGCATAACTGATAATTTTCCCTTGAATCGTAGCTCTAAGAACTTCCCATACAGAGGACATAGAAGATTCAGTTGGGGTATCGTGAAAGAGAAAGTCCTGAATTTGTGCATTGATCATGCTTAAGAAATTGGGATCCCTAAGAAGGAGAGGGTCCAGCTGCCAGTAAGAAGATTTAGGTGCTAACGGACCCCACAAAAGTTGCAATTTGACAGGGGAATGGTTCGAGATTATGATGAGACAGATGAATGAATCAATAGTTTATTCCATTATAAACAGGAAAGGATAACCAGTAGTCAATTCTACTGTATGCCTTACATAGAGAGTAGTAAAAAGTAAATTCTCGATCACGGGGGTGAACGAGGTGCCATACATTGGCTAATCCAACATCTTGCATTAGTAATGACAGGGCTTTAATACTTCTAGGGTGGGCCTCTGTAGTGGGGCTACTTCTGTCAATCCTGGCTTCTAAAGCTGTTAAGATCCCCTCCAAGAATAACTGGTGTATTATCAGTGTTAAAGGATAGAATCTGTTGAGCTAAATTATGAAAAAACTCTGGGGAATCGGAGTTGGGTGCATAGACATTAACAAGCAGAAGAGGACCAGAGTTGGTATTCAGTTTGACCATCACCCATCTGCCGTCAGTATCGGAAACGGAGTTTACAAGGGACCATTTGAGACCCTTATGACTAAGAATAGCAACTCCTCTTTTTTTTGAAGTATAGGATGATTCGTAGATCTGACCGACCCAATCTTTTTAAAGTCTATGAACATCCTCTGCTAATAATTTTGTTTCTTGAAGGAAAGCAATTTGTGTTTTATGTTTTTTGAGATGTGAAATAATTTGCTTCTGCTTACAAGGAGAATTAAGTCCCTTCACATTCCATGTATATAAAAGTATGTCACTCATATTGTTCGTGTTAAAGAAAGGGAATAATCGCTGGAGTGTGAAGGGACAAATAAATGAGGCAGAGGATGATTAGAATACAATATAGAGAGCTTACGTATATGCAGAGTGGCAGGAACATTCAAGCCAAAAAAAGTGAGATATATGATACATGAGTAGCACAGATATCTAATTAAAGTTAGAATAGAGATGTGGAAGGAGAAAAGTCATCAACAACAACAACAATACTAGTAAGCTAAATAACAAAGAAAATGTTTTATGGGTGTGAGGAAATACGAGTCAGCCAACTGGCTAAGAGACTCTCTCACCACACTCTGGGGTGTCGATGTAGGGAGGAGACTAGGGAGGACCGGTTATAAATATCGGCCCAAACCTACGTCTGATCCCAGTAATATAATAAAGTAAGTATTCCTGATAAGCTAAACTGAAATGGAATAATACCAAGAAAGGCAGGGGACTGTGAGAACCTCAGCTTAATTCTAAGCTAACAGGACTAGGTATAAGGATAAAGCTAAACACCAGAACTTATTTATAAATGTTAGTAGTAATAGTATAAGATATACCAACTCGAAATAACAGTACATTAAAGAATCACATACGAGATGCCAGTACAGCCTAGACATAGGCTGTACTGGCATCTGGCTGTGCTGGCATAGCCACACAAAAACACGTATCCTGGATTTAGCAAGTAGAGTTTATTTTCTCAGAAGAAGCCAGAAGGGGAAGGAAGGAAACATATTCAATTCAGTGCTTTAGAGTAACTGGTAATTGCTATTTTTCTTTTAAACTTAGATTGTGGTCTTTTAGTGACACTATACTTTCGTTGTTGTCTTTACTTATAATTGCTTTTGGGCTGTTGAAAATTTAAAACATAGTGGTGGTGTAATTCTGTGCTGTCTTTAATTGCTGCAAATTTTATCTTGGCTTGTCTGACTGCCCTGTAGTTGGGTGAAGGGTGTTAATTGTTTGGCCTCTGACCTCAGCTACGTGATAACTGGAGGTGGGGCTTAGTCAGAGTTGAAGTAGCAAGTAGAGTTTATTTTCTCAGAAGAAGCCAGAAGGGAAGGAAGGAAACATATTCAATTCAGTGCTTTAGAGTAACTGGTAATTGCTAATTTTCTTTTAAACTTAGATTGTGGGCTTTTAGTGACACTATACTTTCGTTGTTGTCTTTACTTATAATTGTTTTTGGGCTGTTGAAAATTTAAAACATAGTGGTGGTGTAATTCTGTGCTGTCTTTAATTGCTGTATTGCGCCCCTCCTCTCCTTCCCCAACTCTTAATTATATGCCCTGTTAAGTCTGATTGACAGGAGCTGAACACAGGGTATAGTAAGGGTGTGAAGTAGGAGGGGCATAAGGGGGAAGAAGCCCACCCTCAGCACAAGTGTTTTGATTCATTTATTTATTTATGGGTTTCTTTTTCTTTAAAAAAAAAAAAATTATCTGAGGATCAATGGCAGGATTTTTAGGACAGTAAATTAATAAAAAGAGAACTAGGAGAGCTTCAGTAGCAGACAAGTAGTGGAATTGCAGTATAATGTGGGGAGTGGTGCAATGCAGTGGCTGTGGGGCAGCCATATTCAGGCAGACCTTCTGGACACTGAGGTGCTGCCCTATCTGCATGCATCTCTCTGGACTGCGGGAGGAGGTTGCCAGACTCAGAGCAGAAGTAAACTGGGTCAGGAGTACCATCACCCCTATCCAGGGACCACCCAGTCCAATGCAACTGCCTCAAAGGATGCCGAGAACGAGGAGCACTTGGATGACAGTGGGCTCAGGGAGGGTTAGAGTGGTCAGGCAGAGGCACATCCCAGATCCTATTCCACTCAAGAACTCATATGCCACACTGGCAAATGAGGACAACCAAATAGAGGTACCCAGAGAAGTGGAAGGAAAGGATGTGGAGGTTAGCCAAGGAGGTGACCTCAGCGGGGAAAGCAGTGGATCCCAGAGGAGGAGGAAGTGAATCCTGGTGGGGGACTCCATCATAAGAGGGATCCAGCTAGGAACACAGGAGGGGGAGGACATGGAGGTGAGGTGCCTACCAGGTGCCACGGCATGGAGGGATGGAAGGAAGATCCTGGGGATCACTGGGAAGCCAAGACGGGAGGGTGAGCTGGATGTCATTATCCACCTAGGTACTAATGACCTGGCAAATGGGGAGCCAAAGGAAGTTCAGGAAGAGTTTAGGAAACTGGGAAGAGGTCTCAAGCAAGTAGCTACTTCTGTCACTTTCTCAGAAGTATTACCTGTGAGAGGCAAGGGTGAGCATAGGGGTGCATGCACCAGGAACTTTAACTCATGGTTGAAGAACTGGTGCTGTGAGGAAGGGTTTGGATTCATTGGTGACTGGGGACCCACCTGGAGGGATGGAGGTTTGTTCAAACCTGACGGCCTGCATCCATCCTGGAGGGGAATCCAAGCACTCAATGATAAGTTTAAATGCTACATTGACAAGCATTTAAACTAGCAAAGGGGGTGGCAGGCCAGCAAGGAGGGTACCTACTTGCTCACCCCCCACAGCTAGCAGTGGAACCAGTGAACCAGAGAAGTGGCTATCTCTGCAAAGCAGTGTGCAAAAGATGGAGATTAGTGCCCAAGAGGTGGATAAGCAGAAAAGCTCAAAATTCAGCAGAAGGGCAGACAGCAAGGAGAACCAGGGATAAATGACAACCAAGGAAGGGGCTGGGTAGAACAGTGAAACAGTCTAGGAGGTCAAATCATGGAAAGCTATGTGTGCAAATGCCAGGAGCCTTAGCAACAAGATGGAAGATCTGGAGGCTGTCATGGTACAGTCAGACCTGGACATTGTGGCCATCACTGAAACCTGGTGTAATGATAACCATGACTGGGAGATGGCCATACCTGGCTACAACATATTCAGAAGAGACAGAGCAGGCAGGAAGGGAGGAGGAGTGGCACTGTATGTGAAAATGACATAAGGGCCACAGAGATCCAGGAGGAACAAAATGGGGAGAGATACTGTGGGTTAGCTGGAAAGGAAAATGGGGACAGCCATCCGCACAGGTGTGGTCTATAGACCACCAGCCCAGGAGGAAGAAACAGATAGGGAGTTGATGCTAGCCATCCAAAGGATGGCAGATAAGGGTGAGGTAGTACTGGTTGGAGACTTCAATATTCCAGACGTGGACTGGAGCATCCCAGCAGCAGCGCAACTAGGAGCAGATTTATCCTGGACTCCCTTCAGGGTGCCTTCCTCAAGCAACTGGTTATGGAACCAACTCGGCAGAAGACAATACTGGACCTTGTGCTCACAAACAGGGACAGTGTGATGGGGGTAACAGTGGGGGAGCACCTGGGAAATAGTGACCACCAGTCATTGTGGTTTGAAATCACAGAAAGAGCAGAACCAAACCACACAAAAACACGATCCTGGATTTTAGGGGGCAGACTTTGGGAAAATGGGAGATACTTGAAAGAGGCATTAAGGGAATGGGACAGGAATCAGGGTTGAGGAACAGTGGGCAGTATTTAAAATGGGGATTACAAGAACAACAGAATTATGCATTAAGCAGGTTAGCAAGAGGAAAAGGAACAAGAGACCATTATGGTTTTCCAAAGAGGTAGCAAAGAAAGTGAAAGCCAAAAGATTGCATTCAGGCAATACAAAAGACACAGGCAGAAGGGATAGGAGAAGTACCAGGAGAAGCAAAGGGAGGCAGGAGGTCAGTAAGGAAGCCAAAGCTCAGACAGAAGAGCACATTGCAAAATCAGTGGGTAGAGGGACAAACCTTTACAGGTACATAAGTGAAAGAAAGACAAAGGGAGGGATAGTGAGACTGAAGGGGAGGATGAGGGCAGTGGAGGATGACAACAGTAAAGCTGACATATTGAACAGGTATTTCTGCTCAGTCTTTACTGAGGAAGAGGAGGGTAATGGGTCTGAAGGGAGTACAAGGGTGAGAATGGTGCAGAAATGGACACAAGTCCCTTTACATGAGAAAGGTCCTGAAGGAACTAGAAGTACAAGAGTTGATAAAGCAATGGGGCCAGATGGGAAAAACCCCAGGGTCCTTAATGAACTAAGAGAGGTGGTGGCTGAACCTCTGGCTATCCTGTTTAGCCAATCACTGGAAACAGGGGAGGTACCCAAAGACTGGAGGACAGCAGATGTAGTCCCCTTATACAAAAGTGGGAACAAAGAGGAAGCAAAGAACTACAGACCAGTCAGCCTCACCT
The DNA here is from genome assembly GCA_016271365.2 of Neoceratodus forsteri. Classification (NCBI taxonomy): domain Eukaryota; kingdom Metazoa; phylum Chordata; order Ceratodontiformes; family Ceratodontidae; genus Neoceratodus; species Neoceratodus forsteri. The sequence goes on from CM057455.1 coordinate 505,659,252, forward strand.
CGGTAGTGGGGAAGATCATGGAAGCACTACTGAAGGAGAGATTGGTGGAACATCTGGTTGTCAATGGACTACAGGACCCAAGGCAGCATGGTTTCACCAGGGGGAGGTCATGTCAGACCAAACTCATTGAATTTTTTGACTGGGTGACTAGGGAGGTGGATCAGGGAGGGCAGTGGACATGGCCTATCTGGACTTCAGCAAGGCCTTTGACACTGTGCCACATAGAAGACTATTACACAAACTGGGGAATATGGGTGTGGGCAGGACAGTAGTGTGGTGGGTAGGTAACTGGCTGGGTGGCAGGACACAGAGGGTGGTGGTAAATGGCTGTCACTCCACAGAGGGAAGAGTGACCAGTGGGGTACCACAGGGGTCAGTGCTGGGACCGGTCCTATTCAACATCTTCATCAGTGACATGGTGCAGGACCTAGAAGGCAGAATTTCACTGTTCGCTGATGACACAAAGCTCTGTAACTGAGTAGACATACCAGAGGGTGTAGACAGAATGAGAAGCGACCTGCAGAAACTTGAAGAATGGTCAGGGGTTTGGCAGTTGAAATTCAATGCAAAGAAGTGCAAGATAATGCATATGGGGCACAAAAACCCTGGCACAATATATCAGTTGGGGGGGGTGAGGATATAGCATGCACCAAGCAGGAAAGGGATCTTGGGGGTTATCATCTCTGATGACCCCAAGGTAGGAAACAGTGTGACAAGGCAGCAGGTAAAGCAAATAGGATGCTGGGATGTATAGGCAGGGCATCACCAGCAGGAAAGGGAGGTCATAATTCCACTATACAAGACACTAGTGAGGCCCCACCTGGGTACAGTGTACAGTTCTGGAGACCATACCTACGTAAGGACATAGACAGGGTAAAGAAGGTTCAGAGGAGGCAACAAAGATGGTGCATGGATTGCATCACAAGTCCTATGAAGACAGGTTGAAGGAACTGAACATGTACTCCCTGGAGGAGAGGAAGGAGAGAGGGATATGATAGAGACATACAAGTATCTTACAGGGAGGAACAAGGCAGAAAACACTATTTTTAAGCGAAAAAAGATGTTCCAGGACTAGAGGGCATGGGATGAAGTTGGAGGGAGGACGATTCAGAGGAAACATGAGAAAGAATTTCTTCACAGAATGGGTGGTGGACAAGTGGAACACCCTGCCAGAAGAAGTGGTGGGGGCTGAAACAATCACGGGATTTAAGAATGCATGGGATAGACATAAAGGAATTTTGGAGGTCAGGGGTATGGGGCAACAGACTTCTAGGAAAACAAACTGAACTTACAAGCTCAAATGGGCAGACTGGGTGGGCCATACGCCCTTATCTGCCGACACTGTCTATGTATCTATGTATCTATAGAGCAAGGAATTTAGGGAGCCAGGTGGAATGCAAATGAACAAATATAAAAGGAAAAGTAGATAATTACCACATTAGAGTGACTCTGAGTATACTTTGCAGTGCAACAGAATAAGTACATAATAAATACAATATTGAGGGGGAAAGAAGAAAGGGGAGGTCAATTTAAGCCCTTATGCCCTGAGCCAAATGCAAATTGGGATTATGTGGAGAGGTATAGGCTTCGGTGATAATTGTAGACAGAAGAGATAGCCATAGTAAAGATCAGCTCTGATTACTTGAAAATCACCTAAATAGGTGTTATATGGGGTGACTAGGTCTAGAAGACCAGGCCCAGTGAGCCTCAAAACAGGAGGGACCACACAGCAGTGGATTTCTATAATATCTGTAGGCTTCGAGTAAAATAAGGAGCATAAGGAAGATGTAGATTGACAATCCTTTGTAACAGTACACCAAACCCTACTAGAACACGTTACACACTTTAAATACCTGGGTATCACCTTGGATACCTCCCTCTCCTACCACAGACACGTACGTCTCCTCTCGTCTGCGGTCAACACTAGAGTGGGTACCCTTTACAGACTCAAAAACAGCCTACCTGCACAAGCCATGCAGCTAGCAGTCACCGCCTCCATCCTCTCCCTAATCGATTATGGGATTGTTATTTACGGCACAGCTGACACCACCACCCTTAGCAGCATAAACACTGTAATTAATAAAGCCTGCCGCCTAGTAATAGGATGTGACAGACTCACCCATACCTGTGATCTGTACACACTGACTGGTTGGCTAAACTTCCAACAAAGACTAAAATACCACACCTGCATTCTTGCAAAAAAAATACACCTCCAGCTTGCACCCGACGGTCTACTCCCCATCATCAGCCCAGCCCCCATCAGGCGTAATACAAGACTCACAGCCACATCATCTTTCCTGGTTCCCCACTGTCGAACATCTCTTGGGCAAAGATCTTTCCGCTACCGTGCCCCCCTATGGCTCAACGCCCCCGCTCTCCCAGTCCCATAGCATCTCACGCTCAAATCAGGTCTTAAAACCCAACTTATGGAAAATACTAAATGTGACTGTGGCTAATCTGTCCACCCTCTTCTCCCACCACTTCTCCTGACTCAGGGGCTCCCTAGACCTAACGGCATCCTACATATCTCTGTCTAGGGATCGTAGGTATGCTTCCTAATTATCTTACCTACTTAATAAGTGTCTTGATTGCCCTGCCAGTACTGTAACTGTATATAATACCTGTCAATGTTAGTCTTATACTGTCTTTGTTTCCCTCCACCCCCTGTAACCGATGTGGAGCCTTTGTATAAAAGATTGTCTGTACTGAAATCTGTCAATAATACCTGTTCTCGTCGGTCATTATTGTATTTGTCTACCCTCCACCCCCTGTAACCTCACGTGGAGCCCTTGCAAAAGATTCTGTGACTCAAAGGATTGTAATTCCAATTGTACTCAATAAATAAATAAAAAATAAATAAAACATAGCCCACCTCTTTGAGTGCTAATGATAGTTCCATATTGTAAACAGGAGATAGTAAGAATAATGGAGCGTAGGGAAGGAGATAGATTAAATGTAGTTGCCAATAATACTTAAGAACCTGTCATCAGGAGAGGGAAGGGATAAGTTGCTTTGTAATATATAATAACTCACATATGAAAAAATAAGGCAATAATCAGGATGCATACCGACTGAAGATATGCAACTGAACAGAAAAAAGACTATAAACCTGATGCACTCCTAAACTGGAGAGTAAAAGGCTAGATATAGACAGCCTGTTTAATGAGGTAATGTATAAGATCTAACACTAAAATAATGGGTTAGAAAAGCATTGCTGATATACCAAAGTTCCCTTGAAGACCTTTAAGCTGCTCATTTAAACACTGCAACAAAAAGTAAATTGATTGCACCGCAATGTACAGCCTTTGCTTTCTGCACCCGCTGGGAGCGAAAGCAACCAGGTAGCATAGACTGTAGAGCGGGCGGCTAGGCAGAAAAAGTGTACTGGTACTCCCTTTAAGTATTCTGGAAGCAAAACCTACCCAGATATAACAACTGTGACCATATTACTGACCATATAAGCTCATGACACCTTAGATTTATTAGCAAGATTGGGGCTATTGATGTTCTTGCTTTTGGTCTTTGCCCTACGTTTCTTTTTGAGTGGCTCTAAAGAGTTGAGGGGCGAACTTGCAACGACTTCTGCCCATGAAGTATCGGCAGAAATACATCCCTAAGGCACAGGGCCCAAATTAGAGGGATGTTCATCTGAAATTTGCTGGGAAAGTTCCTCCTGCGAGGAGTGCATGTCATCCTCCAAGAGAACAAACTTATTGCTCAAGGGAATAGAGGGGTTGATTTGAAGGACAGAGGCAGCAGCTTGGGGTGTTTGGGGTGAAATCTTGCTAGAACAGCATGACAGTCTTGAAGAAAAATGCCCCGACAGAAGCTTCTCTTGCAGCCGTGTTGATTGCCTTGTGGTCAAATCAGTTGCGGCGTTGCTGCTTGGGGCTGTGAGTTCTGCAACACTTTCCCCACGTTCCTGTACTTCGTCGTCCACCCTCTGTGCGGATACCAAAGCTGTGTTCGGGTTGCCAATTGCTGCTGAACCTCCCAGGGTAAGATTGCAGAGAGAGACCTCCAAATAGCTGGCTAAGGTGTCAGGGGTTTCAAAATCCTTGAAAGAAGAGCCTGAGAAAAGGCATAGTGTTGTGGGGTAATGTAGAGCAAATTTAATGCTTCTTTGGTGGAGGATTTATGTAAGTGGATTATAGGCCTTCCTTCTGATGGTTAAATCTTTTGAAAAGTCTCTGTAGATGGAAATATTAAACTCTTGCCACTGAAGTTTCCCCATTTCTCTGGCTCATTTCAGTATTAATTTTGTGTGGGAATAGTTCAAGAAGCGAGCCTTGGTCTCTGGTCTGATGTTAGCCTGGGATCCAGAGTGTGGTGAGACTGCTCAATGATTAACATTAGGTTAGGAGGCAGTTTAAGAATTGCAGGCAGCACATGTAGTAAAAGCGCAGTAGTGTCTCCTAATTCTACACCTTCAGGAAATCCAAAAAATCATAAATTGTTGCGACAATTACGATTTTCAATATCGTCAGTTTTGGCTTGTAGGGATTTAATAGTTTGATCTCGATTGCAGACAGTAGCCTGGAGGTCATGAATAGTAGTGGTGTTACAGGCCGTTGCTTTCTCATTAAATGCAATTTTCTGGCTAAAAGCTTCAAGAGTGGTCGCATTCTGTTGGGTGGAGGTTTTTAGATCATTAATCTCAGCCATCAGTTTAGAAAACATTACTTCCACCCTAGCAAGTGAGCTTTGCTGTACTTGGAGATCTGCCATAATGCTGAAGGATGAGGCCTAGTATGCTGCAGTACAGTGTAGAATAATTGAATATAAGTAGATGATGGATCAAAAATGACTTACAAACTGTGTCAGGCAGTAAGATTACAGGATGGTCACAGGAGTTGGTACCAAAGAAAGGTCTGGTGAAGGCTGGATGAGGTTAGATTGCAGTCATTCCTGCAGAGATTCTGAACTATGCTGCCATCTTCTGCCTGGTCAGGCCATGCCCCCACTCTCTACACTCTTTGAAAGAAAGGTCAGTCTGCCTAAAAAGGTGAGAGCAAGAAAGACCTAACCTAGTCATATTCATCAGACTCTTGAATTTCTTTACTTGACTGGGTGGATCAAAATTCATATGACACATATCAGTTCATGCTAGGGACTCATAGACCTTAATAAATAAGGGATATGCAATGGAAATGACTGAAATACATGATTTATCTGCACAAGAGCAGTCTGACCTCAGGCAATCTCACAAGTGGCATAAGCCACGAGTGAGGTGTCCAAGGTCATACTGCTTGAGTGCAGATAAATCATGTATTTCACGAATTTTCCATCACATATCCGATTTATGCAATAGGAAAGGATTTTTTGGGGATTGTTTCCAATTTATTTGTTTTTGAGTTTGAGTTTTATTCTTTTAAAGTCAGTGGGATTTTTTTATGTATTTTTTTTTTAACTTTCTATTTATGCTCCCCCTGACCTCCTGCACTCCGTGCCTCAGGAGTCACCAAGGCATCTGTCCCTCTCTTATCTGGCCACGGTGTTCCCCCATGTAGCTGTGGTTGTTCCCCCAATCAAGGATGAGGTGGGGCCCATACCCCCAAACATTTCTTGTTTTGTTGGGACTCCGGGGCTGGTAGAGGAATGGGGATCTGTGCTGGGTGTGCCATCTTCCCAGCGTGCAGGGGCTCTTTTCCGTTTTTCAGTGGGGGTGACATGCACCATGACATCAAGGCGCATACGCTGATGTCTATCACACCCCCTGCCTTGTAAGTGGCTGGTGCTTGCTGTACCAAGCCTCGGCCCCTCCCTCCCCTCCTCCTGGACAAGATGAGCAGTCCTTTGGCGCTCAAGCCTTCTCCCCAGCCGACCCTCCGGTTTCCCAGGCATGCTTCCCAACCTGGGTCACCAGAGTTGCAAGCAGTAAAGCAGGGTTTTAAATAATTGATTAGCAGTTTTTTTCTTGGGACAATACTAACTGTACAGAAAATATTTATATAGGTTTTCTAGAAGTGTTATGTTTGTTAAACACAGTGAGGCAAGTGCTATGCATTTTCACAATGTTTTAGCACTTTTATGAGCAAAACGCTAATCAATTTTTGGAGTTAAATAAAACCCTGTAAAGCTACCGCTATGCTGGTGGGTCAGCTTTTTTATGTATTCCTGGTGTAGAGTGGACTAGTTTGTGTGGTTGCTGTGTGTGTTGCTGTGCAGCCGACATCTGGATGTTCAGGGTGAGGTTTCAGTTGGTTGATTTTTTTGTATTTGGGAGGGCCGAAGAGTTTAGAAAAATGGAGGCTCCGTTTCTCACTTAGCGAGAGCTGAGAAGAACCGGTGTCCTGTTGGTGTGGTTTTGGTGGTTTTTTGGGGAGTGCTTGTTTTATCTGGTTTCTCCTGCCTTTGGTGTGCACTCGTGCCTTGTAGCAGCAACAATGGCACAAACTGATTGCCGAAGCCAGCCGATTCTGTTTTCTGGAAAGCGGCAGACGGGGAGAGTAAATATGCAAGCCTGTGAGGGAAGATGCAGTGCTGTCAAGGACCAGAGATCAGAGAATATTTATTTGCACTGCGTAACCTCCCCTATAAAATGGGGGTTCCTGAAATGTCTTCCACGAGCTCGCCTAAATGCTCACTGAATGGTTGGTGTTTGACGTTAAAGCCATTTAAATGTTGTTGCCAGAGAGCGGCTTTAAAGCCTCCACGTTCTGTCTCTTTAAGTGCTGCCTGATTGCAGATAAAATTATTCTAAATGGGGGGTCTGAGTGTTTCCCCGCTCGAGACCCGCCCGGGCTGCTGAATAATCACTCCATTTCTGCCATCACTAATTGTGCAGAGGGAGCCCTGTTGAAAGATGTAACTAATTGCTGGTGATCATTTAGAGTAGTGATGAAAATGTAGTTTGTTCTAACCTGCCTTTCTTTGCAGCAAGGACTGTTTCTGTTTAACTCCAGCATATTGGTCCTGAACTGCCGGACTGGACCAATCAGTCTTTAGGACTCTAAAGTGGAGCCTGTTAAAGTGGGACTGTGTGGTGCGGCGCCAGACTCTGGGAATTGTAGTTTTGAACTACTGGCACCTTTTTGCACCAGCAGGGGGAGCATGTTGTGACTGACAGCAGAACCGATCAATCAAATCTTTTGGATCTAAAGGAAATCCCCTGAGCTGTCTGCTGGCAAGCCAGATCTAAGTTGGAAGCTGAGAGAGCAACAGCTCGGATATTTTGAGCAGTCATTTGCGCAGTAATTCACGTGGGAGAACTGTGGAAGGCCTGACTTCTGGCCTGTCTGCCCGTTTTCTGCCCTGAGAGGGAGAGGAAAAGGTACTTTCGAACTAAATCCGAGCTTGTGAGAGTGAAAGAAGCCACCAAGGTGTAACCAGACGCATCCTGTAAAAGACCAAGGATTTTGCTGAATGCGATCGGCCTGTCAGGAATTCCAGCCACTTCTGAGCTCCCAGTGTATGCAGATGTAACCCCTAGGTGGCGCTATCCCATGGGCTACTACCCCTGCCTGTCGGGCTAGTGACAGGTTAAGGCACCTAGGTTCTAAGATGGGTGCCTCCACCCAGAGGTCAGGGTTAGTAGTGGTGAAACTAGCTCGGGTACAGCCCTCTGGGACACTGTGACCCCCCTTTGTTCCCACTAGTGGCCCACACAGTACATGGGAGTTACTTTTCCAATACCCCACATATGAACACTTTTCACACATATAGATACCACTTACCCTCGAGACTGATTCTGCAGCACGTCTCTGAGGACCCCCTGTAAAATAATGTTAGACAACATACACAGCAAAATACAATACTGTTTCCATAGGTACCAACACCACAGACAATATATAGTATAACAACAACAAATCTGATTTATTTAGGGGACAGTAAAACAGGAGGGGGCAATCAGGTTGATTAGTTTCGCAAAGTTCAAATCACAGTACTGTGCACATGTATATATAGGGTCCAAAATGTCACTCTCTGAGTACCCAGGATGGGGGGGGGGCGCTAGACAGGTCCGTTGTCCGGGGTTGGCCGGCAGGTGCAGATGGATGGGGCCCTGTGGGAAGAAAATATATGCACAACACCCACTTGTAATCCGGAGCCGGATGGCTCAGTCCATGAAGAAGTGAAACAACAATAATTAGATGACACACTTGTAATTGATAACAGGCTGCAGGGGAATACCCTGATTTGTACTCCAATACCCAAGCTGAGAACGGATGGTGGATGTTCTTCTAGTTTCCAGAAACAACAGGGCATGGAGACAAGGTCCTTGTGACTGACCCCACTGCAGTTGATAGCAAATGGTTTAGTCCGAGACAAGCTGGGGTTTGCTTCCAGCTTCAACACACAGCACACAGTACAGGGGATTGGAAATAGCGATTCCCCACAAGCACTACGCACATTCATATGTAAAAGGAAAGTACTATACCAGGCAGGCTGCTTCTCGATCCTGATTGCACTTACTGCAAAATACCCAGGACCACATACAGCAGCTTCAGTTCCTGACAGACCGAGCGCGATTCAGCAATATCTCCAGTCTTCTACAGGGTGAGCCTGGTTTCCACTCCTCAGACTTCCTTCTTTCTCCTCACAACTCGGATTCAGTCCGAACTAACACTTACAACAGCTGCAGGCCAAACATCAGGGCCTCACACGCGTTTCCTGCACGAAACTATATACCGCGGAAGTAAACAGCTCCTTCTCTCTTCACAATCACAACTGATCTGAGCTTTCCAGTAACAGAGCAGGGCAGTTCCTTTGAGTTCCTCCCAGTTCGGTTGGCTGATTCGGCTGTCACTCACCATAGAGCTCCCTCTGTTGGTGCAAAAAGGCGCCAAGGTCCAAACTACATTTCCCAGAGGCACTGGCCATACAGTACATAGGTGGCTGGCTCAAAATTGAGAGTCCAAGTTCTGATTCGTCCATAGGCTCCATTTTAAGGTCTCCCTATCATCCTGATTGGTCCAAGTCAGCAATTCAGGACCAAAATGAAAGAGCTACACTGAAACAGTTCGTGCTGAAATGAAGACAGGTTAGACAAACTACATTTTCTCAGTCACTCTAAATGATTTCTGGCAAACAGTTGTATCTTTCAACAAGGCTCCCTCTGCACATGCAGCGACGGCTGAAGCAGAGCGAATTGACAGCAGCCCGGGCGGGATTCAGGCATTAGAACACTAGTCCCCCCTTTTCAATTAATTATGGCTACAAGCAGGCAGCTCTTAAAGAGACAGTACCAGAGGCTCTAAAAGCACTCACACTTAAGTAGCTTAAACGCCGAATACCTCCAGACTTGGAGCATTCAGGCAAGCTCCTGGAAGACTTTTGGGAACCCCCATTTGCAGGGGGGTTACACCCTTCCTGATCTGGAAAAACTTGGCATCCGCGTCAAGTAGCTACCCTTATAAATTGCAATACAACATCATATACATTTACATCACTAACATATTAGGCTTATACGTGTAATCATCAGTCACCATATCACCTTTGCCATAAACACATTTCTGATACTTTTCAGCACATTACTTTTTACACAGCATTATACACACATTGTACCTTACTCAGGTTATTACCTCCTGCACATGAAACCTGAAGAGAGGGGGCCCTTCCCTATCAGCTACCTTAGGGCTGGATGGGGCAGGGGCACCATATCTAGAAGCTGAAACAAGTAACCTGGAGTTAGCACTTATGCTCAGTTTGGGCAATGAGCTCGGGGACACATATACTCCTTTGTGGACCACATTGAGAGACAAATCCACAGGCCTCCCAGGAGAATCATAACTGAGGCGTACTACAGGCTTTACAGCTGTACTAGTCTTTCTAGGGGGAACTGTTACAGTCTCTGCATTTTGGTCCTCACTTCCAGTGTGATCTTTTCTTGCCAGGGGGGGTTTCTTTTGGGGTAGCAGGGCTAGAACTTGGGGCACTGTCAGCTCCTGTATTTGCAATTTCAGGGGTCACAACACTTGTTTCACAGGGAGAGCTCTCCTGCACTGCCAGTGGACCGTCAGGGCACTCGAAATACTCTTCTTGTTCTGGTATATCACCAGTCTGTTCCAGTTCATCATTTTCCTCCTCTGAGAGCTCATACAGTTCCACCATGCACAGTGATTCCATGTCATCCGACCTGATACTTTGCACTTCATTTTCTGGGAGCATTGGCTCCAAGGAAAAAGCTGGGGGCTTAGGCAGTCCAGAAGGCCCAGCTTCATCTCCATGACTGACTAGGGGATTGTCTTGAAACAATTGACTCAGTTCGTAAGAAGGGTAGTGTAACCCCCCTGCAAATGGGGGTTTCCAAAAGTCTTCCAGGAGCTTGTTTGAATGCTCCAAGCCTGGATGGTGTTCGGCGTCTAAGCCGTTTATCTGTGAGTGCTTTTTGAGCCGTTGGTACTGTCTCTTTAAGAGCTGTCTGCCAGCAGACATAATTAATTTGGATGGGGGTCTGTGTGTTTCCCTGCTTGAGTCCCACTCGAGCTGCTGCCAAATCGCTCCATTTCTGCCATCACTAAGTGGGCAGAGTGAGCACTTTTCAAAGATGTAACTGTTTGCCAGAAATCATTTAGAGTAATAACGAAAATACAGTTTGTCTAACCTGATTTTCTTTGCGGTCAGAACTGTGTTTGCCTAGTCCCCCATTCTGGTTTTGAACTGCTGAACTGGACCAATCAGTGTGGGGGACCTTTGGAATGGAGCCTGCTGCTGGCAAATCAGAACTTGGACTCTCATTGTGGAGCCAGCCACCTATGTACTGTATGGCCAATGCTTCTGGGAATTGTAGTTTGGACTTCAGTGCCATTTTTCCACCAACAGGGGGAGTTTACTGTGAGTGACAGCCAAACCATCCAACTGAACTGGAAGGAACTCAAAGGAAATGCCCGGCTCTGTCTACTGGAAAGATCAGATCAGTTTGGGCAGTGAAGAGACAGGGAACTGTGTGCTTCTTCGTTGTGTAGTTTAGTCACGGGAATCACGTGTAAGGCCCTAAGTTTCGGTCTGCAGCTTGTGCAAGCACCTGTTCGGACTGAATCCGACCTGTGAAGAGAATCAAGGAGATCTGAAGAGTAGAAACCAGGCTTACCCTGTAGAAGACTGGAGAAATTGCTGAATCGCGCTCGGTCTGTCAGGAACTGGAGCTGCTGTGTGTTCTCCCGGGTATCGTGCAGTAATTGCGGTCGGGATCGAGAAGCAGCCTGCCTGGTATAGTACTTTCCTTTTACATTTAAATGTGTGTAGTGCTTGTGGGGAATCGCGTTTCAAATCCCCTGTACACTGAATTGAGTGCATGAAGCTGGAAGTAAACCCCAGTTTAATCCAGACTACATCTATTTGCTCTAAACTGCAGCGGGGTCCAGTCACAAGGATCTTTTCCACATGTTCTGCTCCTCCTGGCAATCCAGGATAATCTGCTTTCCATCCAGTTCCCAGCACTGAGTCTGTGAGTACAAAGCTGGGTAGCTCCCTGCCATCTGTTTATTAAATTGCAAGTGTGTCATCTATTTGTTGCTGTTTCATTTCTTCACGAACTGAGCCATCTGGCTCCGGATTACAACTGGGTATTGTGCAAGTGTTTTCCCATCTCAGGGCCCCATCCAACTGCACCGATCCTGGCTAGCCCCCCCATCCTGGGTACCCAGTGAAAGTGACAATTTGGGACTCCTGAACATACGCACAGTACTGTGATTATTAAGGTGTCTAAACTAATTAACCTGATTTTCCCCTGTCCTTGTTATATTCCCCTAAATAAATCAGATCTGTTTGTTTCAGCAAAGTTACACTGTCTGAGGTATTCACTTATGTTAAAGTGTTGCACTGTGGCTTTTGCATTGTATCATCTTGTTTTACAGGGGGTCCCCAGAGTCAAGCTGATTGAACCAGTCCTGGGGGTAAGTGTATACTGTGAAGGTACTTCTGAAATAGTGTGTGGGCCACTAGTGGGAAGAAGGGAGGGTTGCAGTGACCCAGAGGGCTGTGACCAAGTCATACCAGACAGTCTTAACCCCGACCTCTGGGTGGAGGCACCCACCATTGGACCTAGGCCCCTTAACCTGTTAGCAGTTACGCAGGCAGGGGTAGTAGCCCTTGTGATAGCGCCACCTGGGGGTTACATCTTGGAGGCTCACCGCTTAGATTAGCATCCTCTAGTGGCCACATTTACGAATTACTGTCAAAAAATAAATGGGTACCCCAACAGACGTGGCTGTACACCAGTTGGTGAAGTGGTATACTGGGGAAGAGATCAACCCCCAAAACACTATACTTATCCTGGATATCCCGCTGGGTACCAGTACGGACACTGTAGAGGGAGTACTTGCCAAGCTCGAATGTTACGAGACCCTGTGAGTAGGGACGACAGGCTGATCTGCTCGCCCAACTTTCATGGCCCTAGTAGTGTAGGACCTGCAAGACAGTTCTAAAGTGCCACAGACCTTGTTACCCCAGGGAAACCCTCACTGTCTGGAGAGTGATAACCAGGGACAGTAAAGACCCAGGGAGAACGAGCCTCCCCATTATCTGAAACTTTGAGGAGAAATTTGCTAAATTGTTGTTGGGGAAGGGAAAACTGGAGGATTTAAAGAAACTATTATTGCCACCTGAAACGACTCCTCCACCAACACCTGCTTCCCTCCAGCACCTGTTATTACCTCCTCCTGTGCCAGTGCAAGCCCCATGTCTGTACCTGCCAATAGTCCACGACTCTTACACTTGAGGTTGAGAATTTTCTCTGGCATCCTCCCCATCCACAAGGGAGGATGATTGAGAACCTGGATAGACAATGTTGCCCTTTGGTATATGGTGGCAGTGTGCAGAGGCTGAGAAACAGAAAGAATCTAGAAAACTTAAGAGGTCCTGCTGTGGAGCCATTAGTCTTTGAGGTCACAAACCCTGAGCATCTGCCCAAGAAGTACTAACTGCACTTAAATGCAATTTTGGGAGTATTGAGTCAGGAGAAGCGATATGGAAGTTTCAAGGTACAAAAGAATGGCCAGGGGAAAGTTTATCCTGCATATGTTACTCAGTCTGGAAGGAGGCGCTAGAGGGCCTACCGGAAGGGGGTGGCCACCAGTGACTTAAACCGTGTGAGGTTGGGCACATATTGCAACACAAAGCACTCAAAATCTGCATTCCTTCAGTTTGAGGCTTCAAGACAGGGAGGTAACCCACCAGATCATTGTGATTTGATTAAAGAAATCCAGGAAGTTGAGGAGGAGGAGATTTCTCAGAGCCCCACGTAGTTGCTGCTACAACCTCTGCTCCAAGGCGGAATGGCTGCTGCAGCCAGGGGATCACGAAATCCATGATGAAAGTCAAGGATTAAGTGCCTGCCAAACGGGGATGGCTGTAAATACCCCGCACTGGGAGGAGTTGCTGAGGGAGATTAGGAAAGTAACAGATAGTCTCATCATGAAGGCCGCTCCTATGAGCACAGGCACTGACACTTGCCTGACTGCCTCTGCTATGGGAGTGTGTGTGCTCACCCTGGCACCTCATGTTGACAACAGTTCGAAGCTTGATGCATTGACTATGGAAGTGAGGGAACTCAAGAGATGTCTCCAAATGTCCAACCCACCGCTGGCTGAGGTGGCACCAAGGTTTTCTATCGATAGTACCAATGCTGCAGCCCCCACAGTGATGCCTCAGTCACCCCAAACTTCAGCAGACATATTTTGCCATAATTGTGGGAAGGATGGGCACATAAAGAGGAATGCTAGTCTCAGAAGACTTAGAGAGTAGTGAGGGCTGACTACAAGGAGGCTTCGGAGAACAAGTCAGTGGTTAAGAGGTACAGAAATGGTCCCAGTGAGGGTCCCAAAATGCTAACTCATCCCTCTGTGGCAGGTCAGCTGCCCAGGTCCCTCTGCCTCTCCAGACTGGTCAGAATAGTGGGTCCTCCATGGAGACCACTGTAAAGATGAATGGAGTGTCTACAAGAGCTGCAGTAGACAGTGGCTCCCAAGAGACAATTATGTTCCAGGATTGGTATCAGAAGCATTTGTCAGATGTACCCTTACAACCATTAGAAGGACTGCATGTATGGGGGTTAAGTGAGATGGCCTACCCCTACTCCGGGTATATCCGAATTTGGCTGTCTTTCCCCACCTCTGTGGCTGGAGTGGTGGAGCAAGTAGAGACCCTGGCCTAGTGAGTCCTCCTACTGGACTGTATGAGAGGGGCTTCTACTAATTGGGACTAATGCACATATGTTTGAATGGCTGGTACGGTTGTGTTATGAAAACAGGGGTCAAGAACTAGTAGCGCTTTTAAGAATTCGGCTTTGATCAAGAAGGCCTATGAGGCACAGAGATACTGACAAAGTGGAACCAGAGGAACGGTTGGAGTTGTCTGAAAAAGGATCCTGAGTCTCTGATCCTGGTGCCAAATGCCCAGTGTACCTACAGGGAAGTCCGTATCAGAAAGGATGTCAAGAATAAAATCTCATGTTGGATGCACCAGGCGATGGAGTACGGAAGGACTGCTGGTCAAACCAAGTATTTTGCCTGCCAGAGCCCATGCTTATGCTAGAAGGGTAATGGTTCAAGTTCATAAAGTGTCGGATAGAGAGATTCGAGTAAATAGAGGTTGCACCCTGGCTAATGTACATTGTGCGGATACTGCAGTGCTACCCAGTAGCAAGAGTTCGGGGAAGAGTGGCAGAGTAATGCCTGACTTGTTTGATTTCGGTGACTCCCCTTTGCCAGCTGAATGGAAAGTGAAGATCAGTGAGAAACTTGCTCAGAGAGACCAGGTGTTTTCTTTAAAAGAATGGGACATAGGATGTGTGCAAGGCACTGAGCACTACATCGGGCTGCATGATGAAAGGCTATTTCATGAGAGGTCTCGACGCCTGGCCCCTGCTGACATAGATGATGTGAGACGGCATCTTCAAGAGATGCTAGCTGCTGGTGTAATACAAGAATCCAGAAGCCCCTATGCTTCCCCCATCATGGTAGTGAGAAAAAAGAATGGGACAGTAAGAATGTGCGTGGATTATCGCACCTTGAACCGGTGGACTATCCCTGATCAGTATACAATGCCCCGCATCCAGGATGCTTTGGACTGCCTGAATGGTAGCAACTGGTTCTCTGTGCTGGATCTTCACAGTGGGTACTACCAGATCCCGATCACCCCAGAGAACCATGAGAAGACAGCCTTTATCTGTCCGCTTGGCTTCTATGAATTCATGAGGATGCCTCAAGGGATTTCAGGTGCCCCAGCCACTCTTCAGCGATTGATGGAGCGTGCAGTGGGGGACATGAACTTACTAGAGTGCCTGGTATACCTAGATGATGTTATTGTGTTTGGCAGCTCACTGGAGGAACATGACAGCAGATTATTCAAGGTATTGGACTGACTGGAAGACTTTGGCCTTAAACTGTCCATTGATAAGTGTCAATTCTTTCAAACATCAGTAAAGTATGTGGGACGATAGTATCCACCGAGGAATAGAGACCGCCCAAGTAAAGTTGAGGCCTTGACCACCTGGCCACAGCCCAAAAATCTAAAAAGAACTGCAAAGATTCCTGGGATTCTGTGGTTATTCATGCTTTCATCAAGGACTATCCAAGAGTGATCTGCCTTTACTTAACCTTACTTAAGGGTATCCTCCAACCCACAAAACACAAAAGTCAGCGCCTCGAGACCGAAAGAGGTGTACATCTGGTGGAGTATTTGAGCCCGCTGGACTCCTGATTGTGAGACTGCTTTTCATGAGATCATATATCAACTTACCCACGCTGCAGTGTTGACCTATGCCGATCCAACAAAACCCTATGTCCTGCACACTGATACTAGCTTGCAAGGGTTGGGGGCTGTGTTGTATCAGGAGCAGAATGGCCTGAGACCAGTGGCCTTGGCAGCAGAAGCCTGACCCCTTCCGAAAAGAACTATCCTGTACACAAGTTAGAGTTTCTAGCTTTGAAGTGGGCCATTGTTGATCAATTCCATGAGTACTTGTATGGGGCTAGATACTAGTAAAAACTGACAATAATCATTTGACCTATGTGCAGACTTCGGCTAAGTTGGATGCCACTGGCCATAGGTGGCTCTCTGCCTTATCTACCTATGACTATGCAGTTGAATACAGAGCAGGCCTGAACCACATAGATGCTGAAAGTGACAATTTGGGACTCTGAACATGCACACAGTACTGTGATTATTAAGGTGTCTAAACTAATTAACCTGATTTTCCCCTGTCCTTGTTATATTCCCCTAAATATATCAGATCTGTTTGTTTCAGCAAAGTTACACTGTCTGAGGTATTCACTTATGTTAAAGTGTTGCACTGTGGCTTTTGCATTGTATCATCTTGTTTTACAGGGGGTCCCCAGAGTCATGCTGATCGAACCAGTCCTGGGGGTAAGTGTATACTGTGAAGGTACTTCTGATATAGTGTGTGGGCCACTAGTGGGAAGAAGGGGGGTTTGCAGTGACCCAGAGGGCCGTGACCAAGTCATACCAGACTGTCTTAACCCCGACCTCTGGGTGGAGACAACACCATTGGACCTAGGCCCCTTAACCTGTTAGCAGTTACGCAGGCAGGGGTAGTAGCCCTTGGGATAGCGCCACCTGGGGTTACAGTAGTATTCAAAGTCACACTCACTTTCCTCTGACATGGACTGACAGTCATGTTCAACTGGGACTTGTTGTGGGGAACACTTTAACTCAGCATCTGTAGGTGCAGGCTTTCTTTGCTTTTGCTTAGCAGCAGCTCGTGTCACTGGTCCAGAGGGAGCACTTTCTGGGGGTTCAGACTCAAACAAGATTTGTCCAGTGGGCAGTAAATGATTTCTATGCATTGTTTTAACATCTTTTGAATTATTCTCAGGCCTTACTTTGTACACAAGCAGATCAT
The DNA here is from genome assembly GCA_016271365.2 of Neoceratodus forsteri. Lineage (NCBI taxonomy): Eukaryota > Metazoa > Chordata > Ceratodontiformes > Ceratodontidae > Neoceratodus > Neoceratodus forsteri. The sequence goes on from CM057455.1 coordinate 505,676,053, forward strand.
CTAGTTTGCCCACTACAATGTAAGGGAGATGGTGCCACCTGTCAGCAATCTTGTGTTTGCCATGCAGTCCCAGATTTCTTAGCAATACCCGATCTCCCTCCTGGAGTATCTGTGCTTTCACCTTTTTATCATACCTTTCTTTGTTGGCCAGATTTCCTTTGGCAGCCATGGTTTGAGCCAGTTGGTACGCATGATTTAGCTGGGCCTTTAACTTTTGCACATACTGTAAATAGTTATCAGCTCTAACCCCATCCAGAGAAACTCCAAAATATACATCTACCGGTAGTCGGGCTTCTCTTCCAAACATCAGGCGGTAGGGGGAGAACACAGTGGCATCACTTTTGGTGCAGTTGTAGGCATGTACCAAGGTGCTGATTTGTTGGATCCATCTAGGCTTATCCTTGGGGTGGAGAGTGCCCAGCATATCTAACAGAGTGCGGTTGAATCGTTCAGGCTGTGGGTCCCCCTGAGGGTGGTAAGGGGTGGTTCTGGACTTTCACACTCCCCACAGAGAAAGCATCTCTTTGATCAAATGACTCTCAAAGTCCCTCCCTTGATCAAAATGGATTCTTTGTGGAGCCCCATAGAGAACAAAAAAGTTTTCTACAAGTACTTTTGCCACAGTAGAGGCCTTCTGGTCCTTGGTGGGGAAAGCGTGGGCATATCTCGTAAAATGGTCAGTAACCTCCAGCACATTACTAATATTTCTTTGATCTGGCTCCAAACTCAGAAAATCAATACAGACCAGCTCCATGGGGGCGCTGGTGGTGATGTTAACAAGGGGGGGCAGCCCTCTGGGGCAAAGCTTTCCTCTGTAAGCAGCGACTACAAGTTCTAATGTGTTGTTCAACATCAGCCCCCATCTTAGGCCAATAGAATCTGGATCTCACCAAGTCAAGTGTTCTGTCTATGCCAAGGTGCCCCATGTGGTTGTGTAGGGACCTCAGCACCAAGTCTTGGAGGCAGTGGGCAAAACTAGCTGTTGTTTATCTATTTGTCCCCCCTCTGTCTACTGTTTCTCTGTATAACAGTCTATTAATCAGTTTCGACTTAGGACTTTCCTTGTATAACAATGCAGTTCTCAAATCAGTGGAGCGTAACTTGGATAAATCTTTCCCTGCGTAGAGGGCTTCTAGAGCTGATTTGATCATGGGATCTCGGGATTGGACCCGCTGAATACTGTCATTGTCCAGCTGAGGCAGTGCACCAATGTCTATTGTAGAAAAGTGGCAATAAGCAGCAGGTATGCAATTCTCAGAGGGTCCCAAACAATCCATCATACAGTCCACTGCGCCCGTGGACATTTGTTCCTCCCTGTCAAACTTCTGGCAGAGTGCTCGAATATCAGGTTCTAACAGTCTGACTCAGTCATTCCAGGGAACAGACCTCTGTGAGAGAGCATCAGCATCTATGTGGTTCAGGCCTGCTCTGTATTCAACAGCATAGTAGTATGTAGATAATGCTGAAAGCCACCTATGGCTAGCAGCATCCAACTAAGCTGAAGTCTGCACATAGGTCAAAGGATTATTGTCAGTTTTTACTAGTATCTTAGCCCCATACAAGTACTCGTGGAATTGGTCAACAATGGCCCACTTCAAAGCTAGGAACTCTAACTTATGTACAGGATAGTTCTTTTTGGATGGGGTCAGGCTTCTACTGGCAAAGGCCACTGGTCGCAGGCCATTCTTGTGCTCCTGGTACAACACAGCCCCCAAACCTTGCAAGCTAGCATCAGTGTGTAGGACATAGGGTTTTGCTGGATCTGCATAGGCCAAGACAGGGGCATGGGTAAATTGATATATAATCTCATGAAAAGCAGTCTCACAATCGGGCGTCCATTGGGCCCCAAAAACTTCATTAGGATGGAAATACACTCTCTCAGGCTCAGAAGAAACCGATCTCTTATATTTTTTGTGGGTAGGAGGGTAACCTTGAGTGAGATTAAGTAAAGGACAACTCACTCTTGAATAGTCCTTGATGAAATGGCGATAGTAGCCACAGAATCCCAGGAATCTTTGCAGTTCTTTTAGATTGTGGGGCTGTGGCCAGGTGGTCAAGGCTTCAACTTTACTTGGGTCTGTCTCTATTCCCTCGGTGAAGACTATGTGTCCCACATACTTTAGAGAGGTTTGGAAGAACTGACATTTATCGATGGACAGTTTAAGGCCAAAATCTTCCAGTCGATCCAACACCTTGAATAATCTGCTCTCATGTTCCTCCAGTGAGCTGCCAAACACAATAACATCATCTAGGTATACCAGGCACTCTAATAAGTTCATGTACCTCATTGCACGCTCCATCAGTCATTGAAAAGTGGCTGGGGTGCCTGAAATCCCTTGAGGCAACCTCATGAATTCATAGAAGTCAAGTGGACAGATAAAGGCTGTCTTCTCATGGTCTTCTGGGGCCATCGGGATCTGGTAGTACCCACTGTGAAGATCCAGCACGGAGAACCACTTGCTACCATTCAGGCAGTCTAAAGCATCCTGGATGCGGGGCATTGTATACTGATCAGGGATAGTCTGCGGTTCAAAGTGCGATAATCCACGCACGTCCTTACTGTCCCATTCTTTTTTCTCATTACCACAATAGGTGAAGCATATGGGCTTCTGGATTCTTGTATTACACCAGCAGCAAGCATCTCTTGCAGATGCCGTCTCACATCATCTATGTCAGCAGGGGCCAGGTGTTGAGACCTCTCACGAAATGGCCTTTTATCATGCAGCCAGATGTGGTGCTCAGCTCCTTGCACACATCCTATGTCCCATTCCTTTAAAGAAAACACCTGGTCTCTCTGGGCAAACTTTCTACTAATTCTCATCTTCCATTCGGCTGGCAACAGGGAGTCCCCAAAATCAAACAAGTCAGGCATAACTCTGTCATTTTCCCCCGAACACTTGTTACTGGGTAGCACTGCAGTATCCGCACAATGTACATTAGCCAGGGTGCAACCTCTAGTTACTCAAATCTGTCTATCAGACACATTATGAACTTGGATCATTACCCATCTGGCATAAGTATGGGCTCTGGCAGGCAAAATACTTGGCTTAACCAGCAGTCCTTCCAGCAGTTTCCCATCGCCTTGTGCAACCAGCATGAGGATTTTATTCTTGACATCCTTTCTGATATGGACTTCCTCCTGTAAGGTACACTGAGCATTTGGCACCAGGATCAGAGACTCAGGATCCTTCTTCCAGACAATTCCAACCGATTCCTCTGGTTCCACTTTTTCAGCATCTCTCTGTGCCTCATAGGCCTTCTTGATCAAGGCCGGAATTCTTAAAGCTCTACCAGTCCTTGATTCCTGTTTTTCATAACACAACTGCGCCAGTCACCCAAACATATGCGCATTCGTCCCTCTTAGTAGAGGGACCCCATCATACAGTCCAGTAGGGGGACACACTAGGGCCAGGGTCTCCACTTGCTCCGCCACTCCAGCCACAGAGGTGGGGAAAGACAACCAAATTCAGATATAGCCAGAGTAGGGGTAGGCCTTCTCACTTAAACCCCAGACATGCAGTCCTTCCAATGGTTGCAGGGGCACATCAGACAAATGCTTCTGATACCAATCCTGGAACATAACTGTCACTTGGGAGCCACTGTCTAATACAGCTCTTATAGACACTCCATTCACCTTTACCGTGGTCTTCATGGAGGGACCCACGATTCTGGACCAGTCTGGAGAGGCGGTAGCAAGGGCCTGGGCAGACGATCTAGCCACACACGGACGTGAGTTAGCATTGCTGGGACCCTCACTGCAGTCATTTAGTGCACCTCTTAACCATTGATTTGTTCTCTGAAGCTCTCCTTGTAGCCGGCTTACCACTCTTTCTAAATCTTTCTGGGGCCGGTGTTCCCTCTTCACATAACCATCTTTTCCACAGTTGTGACACATGATAGGCTCTTCTTTCGTCCTGGGGGAAAACATGGCCTGAGTAGCTGAAGCATTAGCAATGGGTGGGGGTCCATTATGTGCCAACAACTGTGGGGGGGGGGTGTAACATGTCTCAACAGTTCTTTTAGGGCAGCAGTCAATTCTTTAAGTTCAGCCTGGGAGCTATTCTCATTATAGGATGCTTGAGGGGGCACCCCCAACCCCATAGCAGTCACAGCCTGAGCAGAATTAAATTCTGGTCCCACAGGGTAAGTCCTTGCTGGGGCATCTACCTTCAACTCTCGGACCTCTTTCAGTAGTTCATCTTTCAAAAACTGGGTCCAGGGGGGGAATCCTTCTCCTTCCCAGAGCACTCACTAGCTGTCAGTCCTTGCCCCTGAACCTCACTTGGCAGATAACCCTCAATCACTCGTGTAGTAGCAGCAACTATTGGTGCGGTTTCCCCATGGTGTCACCTTTTCTCAACCCCCCCGAATTTCTCTCATCAGCTCATCATAGGAGGGGGGCGATTCCAGTCAGTCAGCCAGGCGCAACTGAAGCAACAACAATTCGAAAAAGGGGGCAGATTTAAGGATTCGGTCCAGCCTGGTTCTGTCCAATGAAGTTGCTGACAAACTGCCCTTTCTGAGGCACTACTGCAGCAACTTTTCAAGTCGAGGCACATACACAGACAACAATTCCGCAGGGTGCTACTGGGCATTTCTCACCCTCCACCACAAGTCCTCATCTGAATCCGAGCTCCCATACACATTCTCCAAGGCCTTGAGATAGTCCTGTGCAGTCGCTTCAGGGTTACTGGCCCATTTGGCATGGATGGTAGCCAAGGCAGGACCTCGGAGGCTCTCACTCAACCTCTTTTGCTTTTCTGCTTCTGAGCATTGCCATTCCAGCACTTGAGGGGCAACATAGTCTATCCAGGTCTCCCAATCATCCTCCCCTTGTGGGGTGGGGAAGGTGCCAGAGAAAATTTTCAACCTGTGGTAAGAGTGGTGATTAATGGCAGGTACAGACATAGGGGCTAGCACTGGCACAGAAGGAGGGGTAATAACGGGTGCTGGAGGGGGAGAGGGTGTTGAGGGAGTAACGTTCCTAGGTGGCAATAATAGTTTCTTTAAATTCTCCACAGTTTTCCCTTCCTCCAGCAACAATTTAGCAAATTTCTCCTCAAAAGTTTCAGATAGTGGGGGAGGCTCATTCTCCCCAGGGTCTTTACTGTCTTTAGTTATCACTGTCCAGACAGTGAGGGCTTCCCCTGGGGTAATAGCCTGTGGCACTTTAGAACTGTCTACAGGGTCCCACACTCCTACTAAGGCCATAAACTGTGGGCGCAGCAGATTAGCCTGTCAATCCACCACCACAGGGCTTTGTAAACCTTCGACCTGGAAGTACTCCCTGTACAGTGTCTGTACTGGTACCCAGCGGATATCCAAGATAAGTATAGCATTTTGGGGTCGATCTCTGCCCAGTACACTCACCCCACCAACTGGCGTACAGCCACTTCTGTTGGGATATCCATTTATTTTTAACAGTAATTCATAAATGTGGCCACTAGAGGACGCAAAATCCCAGCAGTGAGCCTCCAAGATGTAACCCCCAGGTGGCGCTATCCCAAGGGCTACTACCCCTGCCTGTTGGGCTAGTGACAGGTTAAGGGGCCTAGGTTCTATGACGGGTGCCTCCACCCAGAGGTCAAGGTTAGTAGTGGTTAAACTAGCTCGGGTACAGCCCTCTGGGACACTGTGACCCCCCTTTGTTCCCACTAGTGGCCCACACAGTACAAGGGAGTTACTTTCCCAATACCCCACATATGAACACTTTTCACACATATAGATACCACTTACCCTCGAGACTGATTCTGCAGCACGTCTCTGAGGACCCCCTGTAAAATAAGGTTAGACAACATACACAGCAAAATACAATACTGTTTCCATAAGTACCAACACTACAGACAGTATATAGTATAACAACAACAAATCTGATTTATTTAGGGGACAGTAACATGGGAGGGGGCAATCAGGTTGATTAGTTTTGGCAAAGTTCAAATCACAGTACTGTGCACATGTATATATAGGGTCCAAAATGTCACTCTCTGAGTACCCAGGATGGGGGGGCTAGCCAGGTCCGTTGCCCGTGGTTGGCTGGCAGGTGCAGATGGATGGGGCCCTGTAGGAAGAAAATATATGCACAACACCCACTTGTAATCCGGAGCCGGATGGCTCAGTCCATGAAGAAGTGAAACAACAATAATTAGATGACACACTTGTAATTGATAACAAGCTGCAGGGGAATACCCTGATTTGTACTCACAATACCCAAGCTGGGAACCGGATGGTGGAAGTTCTTCTGGATTTCCAGAAACAACAGGGCATGGAGACAAGATCCTTGTGACTGGACCCCACTGCAGTTGATAGCAAACGGATTTAGTCCAAGACAAGCTGGAGTTTCCTTCCAGCTTCAGCACACAGCACACAGTACAGGGGATTGGAAATAGCGATTCCCCACAAGCACTATGCACATTCATATGTAAAAGGAAAGTACTATACCAGGCAGGCTGCTCCTCGATCCCGATCGTACTTACTGCAAAATACCCGGGAGCACACACAGCAACTTCAGTTCCTGACAGACCCAGCGTGATTCAACAATATCTCTAGTCTTCTACAGGGTGAGCCTGGTTTCCACTTCTCAGACTTCCTTCTTTCTCCACACAACTCGGATTCAGTCCGAACTAGCACTTACAACGGCTGCAGGCTGAACCTCAGGGCCTCACACGCGCTTCCCGCGCGAAACTATACACCGCAGAAGCACATAGCTCCTTCTGTCTTTACTGTCACAACTGATCTGAGCTTTCCAGTAACAGAGCAGGGCAGTTCCTTTGAGTTCCTCCCAGTTTGGTTGGCTGATTCAGCTGTCACTCACCAAAGAGCTCCCTCTGTTGGTGCAAAAAAGTGCCACGGTCCAAACTACATTTCCCAGAGGCACTGGCCATACAGTACATAGGTGGCTGGCTCAAAATTGAGAGTCCAAGTTCTGATTCATCCACAGGCTCCATTTTAAGGTCTCCCTATCATCCTGATTGGTCCAAGTCAGCAATTCAGGACCAAAATGAAAGAGCTACACTGAAACAGTTTGTGCTGAAATGAAGACAGGTTGGACAAACTACATTTTCTCAGTCACTCTAAATGATTTCTGGCAAACAGTTATATCTTTCAACAAGGCTCCCTCTGTACATGTAGCGATGGCAGAAACGGAGCGAACTGACAGCAGCCCGGGCGGGACTCGGGCATTAGAACACACAGTTCCCCCTTTTCGATTAATTATGGCTAAAAGTAGGCAGCTCTTGAAGAGCGTTGCAAGAGGCTCTGAAAAGCACTCCCACCGCCATGCTTAAGCGAACACCTCGGACTTGGAGCATTCAGGCAAGCTCCTGGAAGACTTTTGGGAACCCCCATTTGCAGGAGGGTTACACAGAGACTTGCGATCGTGACTGGGGAGCATGTGGCCTGGTACAGTTAGAATTCTGGTATATAAATATGCTGTGTACTGAAACAGAATCGCAATTTAGTTTGGCTGCGTGTAAGCTGTGTGCTGCTGACTTGTACATGTGAATGTGCTGTGTTTCCCACTGTGTGAACTGTGTGTTGCTGGCTTGTACATATAAATGTGCTGTGTATTTAAAGGGGGTCATGATCTGGTTTTCCCCCAGCTTGAACTGTGTGCTGCTGGCTTTTACATATAAATGTGCTGTGTACTGAAGGGGAGTCGTGATCTGGTTTCCCCTGAGCTGAGTTGTGTGCTGAGGGCTGGAAGTTATACCCAGCTCAATTCGGATTGAATCCGCTGATGCCTAATGCAGTTAGGCCCTGTCATGAGGGCCTTGTCTCCCTACTCCGCTGTACAGAGAAAATCCATCGACGAGAGACCTGCCAGGGGATCAGCCTCCTGCTCCATGCCTGAACAGGAACGACGCAGAAGTGACTCGTGTGAGCCCCGCTTCTTCTGGCAATCCAGAAAAATCCAACCATCGGCTCGACCACCGTCCATCCTGTGTTCAGTCTTGGGTACCATGAGTAACTACCAGGGTAGTTCCCTGCAACCATCTTTTAAATCAAAAAGTGGGTTATCTGATTAATTTGTTGTGTTGTTTCCATGAACTGAGCCCTCTGGCTCCAGATTACAATTAGGAAGGGTGCATGTTATTTCTTTTTCTCACAGGGCCCCTACCAGCTGCAACGCCGGCCTAGCCCTGGGCAACGGTAATGGCTAGCCCCTCTCTCTCTCTATCCTGGGTACCCAGAGAGTGTGACTGATAGGGACACTGACTGCATGCACAACTGTGAGATTTATAGTGTGATTAAACCAATTAACCTGATTATCCCCCATCCTTGCTGTAGCCCCCTGAATAAATCAGATCTACTTTTTCTGCAATTTACCTTGACTGTGGTGTCAGTTTATGTCTAAGGGATTGTATTGTTGCCTTTTGCCTTGTATCACCTTGTTTTACAGGGGGTCCCCAGTGCCAAGCGGAAGAAAGCAGTCCTGGGGGTAAGTACCAAATATAAGTGTATGTACAAAGCATATCTGGGGTGTTGGGAAGGTGAATATTGTGTACTGATGGGCCACTAGTGGGAAAAGAGGGGAGTCACAGTGTCCCAGAGGGCTGTGGCCTGGTTAGCTTGACCAAAACCAACCCTGACCTTTGGGTGGAGGCACCCGTCACCGAACCTAGGCCCCTCAACCTACTACTAGCCAAGCAGGCAGGGGTAGTAGCCCTTGGGATAGTGCCACCTAGGGGTTACAACTGTATTTCTGGTCAGTGACTGATTGTGTTTTTTTTTTGTCATTGCTGCTGGGTTAAGAATTAATTATTGAAGCAGGACAGCAGGACCTGAGAGAGGCATGGCTGGAGGAAACTAGCAGAACGGGATTGAAGTGGAGAAAGTGAGGGTGAGGGGTGAGAAATATGAATTGTGGGAGTGTACTTAGGGGGAGGGGGGAGAAAGAGAGAGAGAGAAAAAAGAGACAGACAGCGAGGGTGCTGGAAGCATAAATCTGTACTTTGAGAAAGAAATGTGAAATACATTTTTTTTTTAAAGTATTGACTAATAGTGCATGGTGTTTTTGAAGGAATTTGGAGTTTGCAGATGTGGAGTTGATTTGACTGTTGAGGCAAGAGGAGGGAAAAGTCTGCTGAGTGGGCTATTTTGAAAGCTGGCAGTGTAGTTCCAGCAGGAGGGGGTTTGATTGATGGCAGGGCATTAAATAAACGGTGGTTGATTGATGTTAGGGTGCTAGATAAATCTCAGAACCACCGTTTATTTAACACCAGCGAGAATAAATGAATTTATTTAACTGCTTTGGAACCCACTCCTATTGCATTGATAATTTGCTACACTGGGACATATGGTAATCACTGATCCCATTACTGAAACCACAGAGTCTATGGCCATCACAGCCACTATGGTGCAACCCATACCCTTCCCCAGGTACCTCTCTCTGCCCTTGGTTTCTTAATACTAATTTAGCTTAAAGGGGTTTCCTAACCCCAAAAAGTCCTCTCTAACTGCCTCTATGGTCTCATATAATCCCCAGGCCACTGGAATGGATTTTCCCTGAACCTGTACCCTGATGCCCAGAAACTCGATACTCCCACATTATAGCCAAACAAGTGTCCACTAGAGCTCTGTTTTACACATCTGGCACCATGTAGCCTGCCTCCCAGGACATCCCAGCCTAGACAATTACTGGTGTCCAAAAGTCCTTACAGGACACTCTTCTCGGTACTTTCTCGGAGACCTCCTACCTTGCCAGCCTACAGCTGTGGATCTCCTTGCTGATCTTCTCACTCCACTCCTTTATTTCAAGGATCTTCCCCAAATCGCCCCCCACTCTTGAGCACACCAATTACCCTCTTCAGGGAAGTTCACCTCAGGCCATAAGGGCCACCAGAAAGCGCTCCTTGAGACAGTACTCCAATGGAAACCAGGGACAGCAGTTTATTTATTTTATGGTTACAGTTTCTCATCAAGAAAGCTTCACTTTTAGTTTCTGTTTCCCAACTCTAAGAATCGGCACCACTTCTTTTAACATTCAAGTGTGTATATAGAAAAGGCGGTTCCTCCACCAAACCCAGGGCCTCCGATTCCTACAGAGCCTCTTATATGTCCATTGTTTTATGCTAGGTAGTTACTGGGTATAATTACTAGTTTTCTATTAAATGAGGTTATATGTCAGATTATAAACTTGCATAAAGAGACTCATATTCCATACAACACCCTACTTTCATAGGTGTTTTTCAATCATCGATCCAAAAGTAACCATTTTCTAAGGTGCTTATCAAGTCTTGATAGTGTCTGGATTGACTCAAGAGCACGGGGAGGTTAAGTGACATGCTAAGGGTCACACAGTATGTATGTGGCAGCTTATATGGGAGAACCATAGCCCAGGTCCTAAGATTACCCATCAGGTCAGGCAGGCAGCATCACTTACCAATACTTCCCTCTTATTTTCTGATGAGGCAGCAGCCCCAGTCAGGGTCTCATAATTCAAAGACTCTCCCTGTGAATAATATTTGCAGCACAGCAGGTTATATGTGGTCAATGAGGGTGGTGCTCACAGGACAGACTGGGTACAATTTAGCTGGCAGGATACATCCTGTATGGTGGGAAACAGAAAACCTTTACTTGTCATTGTGGTTCACTTTAGTGTCCTAGTGACAAGTAACAGTTAGGTTTTAGCAGCTTCAATGTTTGCATTTGTATATGTACACAGTGGTGCCTCAGTATGCTGGTACCAGTCATTTGTTCAGATGGAGGCTGCAGAAAATAAGTTTCAGGTATATATGGTACATCTGAAGAATCTCAAAATCCTAGTATATTTTTGGCCGGGTAAAATGCTTAGTCAGGCCAAGCAGAAGCTCATAATGTAAAGACTGTCCCTTTGGATAGTTTCTGGAGGACAATTGGTCATATGTGGCCAATAGGAGATGTTTTTTTTTTGGGGGGGAGGGTGAGGTGGTGGGATGGAAGAACTATGCATCAGGCTGCTCCCTTGAACTTCTGGTCCCTGCAGTACCTTTCATGGAGGTCATTGGTTTAAATCCATTTTGATCCTTGCATACCAAGGGATAGCTTTTAATTTTGTTTTCACTTGTTTGGTGTAACCCCCTCTGGGGGGGCTTACCTTATTTATCCTCATTTGCCTCCATCCGCTGGCATTCCGTTTCTCTCCTGGCACCTGCCCAAGTCCTCCATTGCTCCCCATTTCCCCCAAAGCAGCCCTTATATAGTTCTAGCCCATTTGGGCTTCCTTGGTCATGATCCTCTGCCAATTGTTTTGCTCCTCAAAGCAAGCGGGGGCCGTGCATGTGCGATGGTGTGCTTTGTTGTGCCAACCACCATTGCGGTCAACAATGGGAGGTTGTTCTGTGGTCCCGTGCCCCTCCTGAGCATAATGAGGACTCGAGACTTCAGCATGGTGGGGAGGGGCCTCCTTAAAGAGCTACTGATGCCATTAAGAAAACTTTGAAAAACATAATTAGGTATAATTCTGTATTCCATATGTAACCTCTAGGTAGCACTATCCCAAGGGCTACCACCCCTGCCTGCTGGGCTACCAGCAGGTTAAGAGGCCTGAGTTCTGAAACGGGTGCCTCCACCCAGAGGTCGGGGTTGGTAGTGGTCAAACTAGCCTGGGCACAGCCCTCTGGGACACTGTAACCCCCCTCTGTTCCTGCTAGTGGCCCACACAATACACAATAATTACTTTCACAATACCCCTGATATGCTTTGCATGTACCCACACAGTTTACACTTACCACCAGGGTTTGTTTCTCCAGCTTGACCCTGAGGACCCCCTGTAAAACAAGGTTAGACAGCACAAATGGCAACAGTACAATACTTTGAACACAGACTGGAACTACAGTCTGGTTGGATTGCAGAAAAAGAGTAGATCTGATTTATTCAGGGGGGGTTGAACAAGGGCAGGGGTAATCAGGTTAATTAGCTGAAATACTCTGTTGTTCACACTACTGTGCATGCACTCAGAGTCCCTACGACAGTCACACTCTCTGGGTACCCAGGTGGAGGGAAGGTGGGCTAGCCAGGACCATTGCCCGGGGTAGGCCAGCGTTGCAGCTGGTCGGGGCCCTGTAAGAAAAAGAAACATGCACCACACTCTAATTGTAATCCAGAGCCAGAGGGCTCAGTTCATGAAGAAAAAGATAAGACAATCTGGTGACACACTTTGGATTTAGCTATATGTTGCAGGGAGCTACCCTGGTGATTACTCATGATACCCAAGGCAGGACACAGGCAGGACAAACATGGACACAGCAGATGAACTCTCTGGAGTGCCAGGAGAAGCAGGGCCCACACGATTCACCGAGGCATTGTTCCTGTTCAGGCGTGGGGCAGGGGGCTGATCCCCGGGCAGGTATCTCGTCGGTGACTCTTCTCTGTGCAGCAGGGTAGAATGGCGGGCCCCTCGTGGCAAGGCCCAGCCTCATGGAGCTAAGTGCGGATTCAGTCCGTTTGCACTGGACACACTTCCAGCTAGTAGAATACAGTTTGTAACGTGGGTAACCAGATCGCGACCCCCTTCCAGTACACAGCACATTGATATGTAAAGATGTTTTACTGTACCAGGCCAAACACTCCCCAGTCACAATTGCAAAATTCTCAGAGCCACACAGCAGTTTTTTAAGGGATTTTGGGCAGGCCGATCGCATTCAGTACAGTCTTTGGTCCTATGCAGGTTGAGCCTAGTCACCTTCAGTCAGAGGAGTAATTTTAGTGTCCAGGTTGGGGGGGGGGGGAACAACGTTACTCTCAACCAGCCTTGGATTGTGAGTGCTGTGCTACCCACCAAAAAGTAGATCATCTATGGAAAACTACCATTATTTCTACCAATATACGTTTGAAAGCTAATACATACAGGGAAAACACTGAAGACACTGCGGGAGACCATATGCTGACTGGCACAGCTCACCTCACCTCCTTGGCCAGCCTCCAAATGGGAAGACATGCAGCATGCGTCCAATGTACAGTACAGGCTGCATGTCCATCTCCTGTATTGTACAGGGAGGGTGGACTGTGTACTATACAGGGTGCGTGGTCCCTGTACTGTACGCAGGCTGCACTCTCTCTGTACAGTACATGATCCATCTGCATTCCCTGTACAATACAGGAGAATGCATGCGTGCCATGTAATGTACATTGGACATGTGCTCCATGTGTTCCCATTCAGTGGCCAACTGAGGAGGTGAGAGGTGGGCTGTGCTGGTTGCCGTATGGTTTCCAGCCACACCAGCCCATTAGGTAAGGGTGGGTTGGTCGCCAATTCAACCCATGTTTTAAACCCCCTAGTGCTGTCACTGGCTGCTTGCTCCTCTTTATTGTGTTTAAAGCAGCAATTACTGTTGCTTTAAACATATTCTGGAAGTAGAAACAGCTACATATAGAAACTTTCAAGTACCTCAAGGGAATAAACAAAGTCCAAGAGGGGAGCATCTTCCAGAAAAAAAAGAGGATGTGCAAGAACAAGGTGACACAATTTGAAGATGGAGGGGGGACGGCTCAAGGGCAACGTGAGGAATTATTTTTTCATGGAGAGGGTTGTGGACACATTGAACTGCCTTACTGAGGGTGTCGTGGGGTCAAAAAACAGTGGGGGAATTCAAGAATGCATGGGACAGACATAAGGAAATTATAGTGGTGGGTTGGAGGAAGTAGGCTGTTGGTTAACTAGAATATTGCAGCCTATCCAATAGGTAGGGAAATGGGAAGACTAGGTGGGCCAAGCAGTCCTTATCCGAGTGTCAAAGTCTATGTTTCTATGTTTCACCTACACTGGGCAGTTTTTTTTTTTGCAAAACAAAAAACAAAATACCCCCACCTTTCAAGCCCTCCAACAGTGTCCACACCACTTCATCCACAGTCCACTCACCTTCAGGGTTTGATTTAATTTTAATTACTTTAACTCTGGTAACATAACACAGAAGAAAAACACTGGAGTTGCAAGTTAGGCTAACCATATAACTGCCCAGCTGCCTCCCCCATACCGACCCAGCCAGCACAGCACAGCACAGCATAGCAGCCCCTACCAAAGCAGACATAATCAAGTTCAGTTGGCTGTACCAAGCCGCTTCGACAACAAAGTTGTCGAAGGACTTGACAGCGACAAGTTTGCCGACAGTCATCGCATCACAGCGGTAACATTTCGAGGACTGCAACAGCGCGACATAAGATTTAGTGTTTGCAGGGGGCTCTGCCATTGCGCCCCCTTGATTTATAGATTCTTAACTCTGGAGGGAGCAGATGTCAGGGGAGAGCGGCAAACACCGGCAGTCGGTGTCTCGGACATCCATTGCAACAATCCATCCAAAAATGTGGTTGTCGAATGGGTTGTGTCACTGTGAGGGGTTCGTTGTTACTGCATCGCTGTTACAATGGACACTGGCTCAGTCAGTGTCAGGTGGCACACAGGAGAGATACTAGACAGCGTAGCATTGACTGACTATAGACAGTAGACAGGATCAACACAGCACAACAGAGAAGACCACCAATAAACATAATTAAAATTAAACACCACCTACCCTTGCCTTCTTGCACACTAGAGCTATGTTAGCTCAAGTTGAGAAGCTAATCGTGCCGTTTTTCTGTGCTAGTGGTCATTGGTAGAGGCGTAGAGCCACTGTCCCACTCCTGTCCAGACACACTACACTACAGGAAGAGAGAATGCTTTGCAGACTGCAGCAGGCTTCTTTTCCCAGGCACTCCCTGACCCTGACTGGAACCAAAGTAAATGGACAATGTGGTCTCTGCCAGTTCAGAACTGCCCTGACTGTGCAGACTGGAATTCCCTTCCACCACCTCCTCTGTTTATTGCAGCAGTTTGTGCATAGTGATCCCCCATGGCATGAGTATTGCTGTTGCTGCCCCCCCAATCACTACTCACCCCACCCATAACCCACTGCTGCAGCACCACCAGTAACCAAACTCAGTCATACCAGCTAGTTGCTGCTTGCAGTCACTGCCTCTTAATCAGTCTGCTGTCCTCTCCTCTCTGTTCCAAAATTTTACAGCCTTTGTGTCCAGGCAGACAGTTCCACAGGCTCACTCAGTGCAACCCAACACTCCGACCGACCAACTGAAATTCAGTCACTCACAGCAGGTGGGCCCCACCCTGCTGCACCACTGCCTGACCGACTCCCGAGTCCCACATGAAGCAGGCAACTTGAGGCATCTGGCAAGCAAAGTGGTGTAGGTAGCTCCTGAATGAGGCAGGCAGCTGTGGCAGCATTCAGAAAGGCAGACAGGAGGGAAGGGATGCACCAAACATGACAGCACCATGGTCTTGATGCCAGCTCATCCTGACTCCTCGGTCGCTATTGGCAGCGGTGCATGTTTACACTACTTCCAGGTGTGGTGACTGCGGTCTGTCAGTCACTTTCTCCCTTCCTACCACAACTCAGTCCTGCTCCTCCCAGTTCCGGTGAAGCCAGTTTGTGAAACAGTGTCCCCCACCCCCCCCAACTGCTCTGTCTGTTCTCCTCACCGCCTCTCTGTCTGTCACTGTCTCTCGACTCTCACCAGTGAAACCCGACCCCCACACCACAGCTGGCTCCATAGTCCCTCCTAGCCCACAGCAGGCAGCAGCAGCAAGGTAAGGGGCCGAATGTTGGGGGTGACAAATGTGATTACCCAAACTGTTGGGGGGGGGACTTGTGCCCCCCCGTCCCCCCTACAATTGCTCCTCTGCCTTCAGTGGCTTCTTTGTTCACACAGAATCGGAGTTAGTCTGCAAATTAACTCTCCTTCTCTCTCAGAGCGACAGGCAGACTTGAAGGCCTCAACTCGGCCCTCCCACAGTTCTCCCGCTTGAAACTATGCAGATGCTTGTTCGAATCTCTCGAGCTGCTCCTCTCTCACCTTCCAACTTCAATCTCCCTTGCCAGCAGACAGCCCAAGGGATTTCCCTTAGATTCAAAACTTTCGGTTGGTCAGTTTAGCTGTCAGTCACAATAAGAGCTCCCCCTTCTGTTGCAAAAAGGTGTCAACAGTCCAAAACTACAAATCCCAAGCCTGTAATCCACACAGCCCCAGTTCAGCAGGCTTCATTTTAGAGTGCCCAAGTACTGATTGGTCCAATTTGTCAGTTCAGGACCAAAATGGCGGAGATAATCCAGACAGTCTTTGCTGCAAAGAAGGCAGGTTAGAACAACTACAATATTACTATTACTCTAAAGGATTTCCAGCAAATAGTTACATCTTTCCACAGGGCTCCCTCTGCGCAATTAGCGATGGCAGAAACGGAGCAATTATTCAGCAGCCCAATCGGGACTCGAGCATGGAAACACTCAGTCCCCCCTCTCAGATTAATTATTACTGCAAACAGGCAGCTCTTAAAGCGACAGTACACGGAGGCCATACAGGCACTCACTGGTAATACATTTAAATGACTATAGCACCGAACACCAGCCAGGCAGTGAGCAATTGGGCGAGCTCTTGGAAGACTTTTCGGGAACCCCCATTTGTAGGGGGGGTTACACATATGTATTCTATACATTTCTCTTCCTCGATATTACTGAGTAAATTTGCATGAGTACATGATTTTTAGCTCTTAGATTTTCCTTAGAGTTTATCTGCCTCTGTAGTTGACTCCCTACTTCAAATCATAATGCTCTGTTGTGACATCATAATCTGTTGCCATGGGAGTAACTGAGGTCACAAGAAGGACATTATGACTTCAGGTTGGGAGAAAGCAACAGGAATATATTAACTCTTCAGGAGCAATGATCTTGTTTTCATGCAAATTACCTCAGTAATAAATAATGGGGAGGGAGAATAAAAAACTAATGTGAAATACAAGCTGAACTGTGTCTAAATGTAATGTTTTGTTAAAGTTCTCCTGAAGGTGTTAGCTGCTCTTTAAAGAAAAGAATAAAGTTTAAGTTTAGGCACATAGCGAGGGCTCATGAATAATACATGAGCCCTCATGCATATTAATAAGGATGCTGTCTGCCTCCTGGGGGAACTGTATTGTGGTGGCAGACTGGCAGTGACAGGGAAATGGTGGGGAATTGTTATTTAGAAGTGGGCTCATTCAAAAGGGCACAAAAGGGGATATCAGACTGTGGGGTTACAGCAAATAAAGAGCTTTTCCCTTGGAAGCACCAAAACTGTTAAGGAGAGACAACATGAGAACTGCTATGGTACTGAATGGGGGCCACCATGTTGTTGATACTTTGACCCCTGTCAGCAGCCAATCAGGTGTCTAGGCACCTAAATTTGGACACAAAGGACTCTGGGAGAGGGAGTTTCATAAATTTAGGCACCCAACACCTGCCCAATCAGAACGTAGGAAATACTGATCTCTACGGTTATTGGCGATTGATTGGCTTGAACAGCCAATCAGGAGGCTGGATTCCTGAGGAAAAAAACTTGGACTTATTGGTATTTCTTCAGTCTGTCCTGGGCTCTTCTCAAGCTAGTAGGATCCCGTGTGAGTGGAAGTGGACTTTTAGAGGCCTTGCTCTGGTCTCGGTTGGAGATTGCCACTACACAAAAGGAGTTCCAGAGAAAAAGAGAAATAAAGTGGAATGATATTGAACCTCTCCAGGTACTGTAAGCTGTGTTGCCTTGAGGGGGAAAAGTAGTTGCTGCAGAGACCCTGCACTGGTGGATTAAACTGTGCTGTTTTCATTTGTAAGTTGAACCCTTGCTGCAGAGGACTTGTTTTACAGTTTGGGACTCTGCTTAAAATTCTAAAGAGGCAAAACGTCTGTGGTGCAGGGTGCTAACCCAGTTCTGTGATTTTGCTGTGTGGACTGAGCGAGTGGCTGAGAGCTGTGTCCCAGAAGAAGTTGAAAGGAATCTTTTGTGAACAGTTAGAGCTGAAAGCATTGACGTGAACAGGGGTTTGCCTAGTTCTGAATTTCCCCTGTGGATTACTATAGTCTGAGTGCAATTCGGAGGGGCTAGCACCCGTAAGCACACTGGTACTGATGTTTATTTGGAAGCACTGCCTAGTTACAAGTGACTTGTGGATTAAGTGCAGGGACTGTGGATGGCTCCTACTTCTTGGGAGTCATCACCTAGGTCCTGGGAGGGAACTAATTTACCCTTTCCAAGTGGTACCCACTGTTTCAGGAGGTCCCCAGTGCATGCTGGAGTGCTAGGGCACCTATGACCCTTGTGGGGAGTCGGGCTGTGGAGCCACTTCTGGGTCTGGGCTTCTAGGGCAGGTGTGGACCTGCCATTGAGCTCTGCAATGGGCCAGAAGCGGCTGAAGGTGACAAGTGGCCAGATCTGCAATCAAGGGGACAAGCTGCAAGACATTCAAGCAAGATCCAACCTGCTAGGAGAACTGAGACCATCCTCCCTTCTACCCATTGCTGCACGAATTGAGCGGAGCTCCACACTCCAGGACAGCTGGAAATTATTACGCCAACTGTTGTTGAGGTCTGCAAACCGTGAGCGCCCAGGACCTGGTTCCTGGTTTCTGAAACAGGGGAGTGAGTTTCTAAATTTAAACATTTTCCCAACCTTCCAGGGCCCCAACAGCGGCCAACCCAAGGCAAAATTCAGGCCTGCACCAAGTGGGTACCACAGAGACTTCTTACAGTAACACTGGTACCAGTGGGGGTGGGCAGCCGGGAGGTGGACTGGCCTACAGGCCCTTATGTTACCATTTACCAATTTTGTCACTAGCCTCTTTTCTTCCCACAGCTATCCCTGTTCCAGGTACCCCTTTCCTAGCCCTTCCCCATAATAAAGCTATGAGTTAGTTGTTGGAATTGCTGTGTCCAGAGAGGTTCATTGCACTTGCTTTCTGAAAGTTCTAGGTTATCTGGTGTGAAAAGGTTGTTGGGGATCCAGTGTGCAGAGTTGTTGGTTGGGGAGTTGTGTAGGAGCAGTATCCCAAGGGGCTGTACCAACCAATCACCTGACCCACTTATAAAACTTACTCTGGGTGGAGACACCATGTTCTTATTTATAACTTTGGGAAAGAACCCCCAATTGCTACCATAGCAGGACCCAGGCCTCTTAACTTGTACCAGGGACAACAGGCAGAGGTAGTAGCCCATAGGCACACAGCATCTGGGCTACACTGGATTCAGGCACTTTCCAGTAGACTTATAGTTGAACCAAGCATAAGCTCATAGTTCAAAGACTCTACCTCTGGATGATGCCTGGATACAACTGGTCATAGGTGTTAAACAGGGGGTGGAGTGGGGTGAGAAGGGCAGCTTCAATGCTTTGTCCAGCCACTGCAAGGAAAGCAGGGGGGATGGCAATAGCCATGAGAGGTGACCTTGAGTTAAAAATGTTTAAGCATAAATCCTTCTGGATATACACCCTAGGTGCCCGACTAGACCTGGTCTTAATGACCGATTTGACATTTTGCTGTTTAAGAAAAATTTGAATGTAAAAATGTTTAAAATAACGTGTTATTTATGGCAGTTGTTTTCCTAATTGTGTAATAGGGGATTACTAATCTTAATGTACTTTTTTCTTCCTTTCTAGTGCAGAGGATCTGAGGCATTTATGACCTCCAGCAGCAAAGGAATATTTGCATAAGCTAGTCCAGATGGCCTGTGGCTACTGTGATCATATTCGACTAGCCACTCCTGCTGCATTGATGTTACTTGATGCCTTTTAATTATGTGTCTTTATTGATTCGCAATGTTTAAGCTTTATATAGAATTATTGCACTTAGCACACAGCACTTATGGTATCACTTTAAGAGACAAGTTTAAAAGCATCTCCCTCCCCCGATGATACGGTAGTTGTGAAACTGGTCGGGGTTATCTGTTCGAAACTACCTGGTGGTATGTTTGTTCTTAAATATTTCATTATATAACCTTCTTGCACTTCTCAGCAGTGTGTTGTGCTGGTTGTTGTTGCATCATAGTTCAAAGTCTACATCTGGATACAACTGGTCATACGTGGTAAACAGGGGTGGGGTTGGGAAATTGTGTACAGAAAGGGCTGTGCCTTCAACAAACTCAGGGCTCTTAGTTCCTGTGGTGCCTCTTAATGAGTTCACTTGTTTTATGCCAGTTCAGTTCAATCACTGACTATCAAGAGCCAGCATTCATAAGTGTATTTCAATCAGCAATTAAAGGGTTACTATTCTCCATGGTGCTCATCAAGCCTCAGGAAGTTTTAGATGGACTCAGGAGCACAGGGAGGTTAAGTGACTTGCTGAAGGTCAAACAGTATGTAAGTGGCAGCTTACATGGGAGTACCACAGTGCAGGTCTTAAGCTTACCAGTCAGACAGAATCATGTACTAATATAGCCCTCTTATTTTCTAATAGACCCCACCACCACCACCTCATATAACTGGATTGTCCTCCTGCCAGTTTCCAACGGAAAATCTTTGATCTACAGTACAAGTCTGCTTGGCATGATTAGAAATTTTACCCTGTTAGAAGATGTAAAAAAAAAGAAATAAAATAGCTGCCCCTTGATAGGCAATGATCATATACAACTTGGCATAAAACAAATTAACTCCATGAGAGGCACCGCAGGAACTGAGGACCCTGTGTTTGATAGAGGAACAGGTCTATCTATACACAGTACCCTCCATTTACCATATGTGACCAATTATATCTAGGCATTATTCAGAGGGTAATTCACTGCACTATGAGCCTGCGCTTAGCCTAAGACTTTCTTTATTGGAACGTGCTTGTACCCAAATAGTAGGAAAAAAACAAACAAAAAAAACTAAAACATTTAAAATTGAATTAGCTGGCTCTTGGTATGCAAGGACTGAAACAAAATGACATAAAAACAATGAAGTCCATGAAAGGCACTACAGGGACCATGTGTTTGTTGAGGGAACAGCCCCTTATATATGCCTGCCCACCCCAAAAAAAACAAAAGAAACACTTGCACCCCTTATTGGCTGCATATGGCAAACTGTCTTCCAGACAGTATCCAAAGGGAACGTTTTTGAACGATGAGCCTCTGCTTGGCTTGAATAACAATGTTACCCACAAATATACTAGAGTTTTGATGTTCTTTGGATGTAAATATATACCTGAATCTTATATTCTGCTGCAACCTTCATCAGAACAGATAGCTGGTACTAGCATGCTAAAGAAACACAGACGCTGCTAAGACCTAACTGTGATTTGTCACCAAGAATACTAAGTGTACAACAGTGACAAGTAAACGCTATCTGCATCCCACTGTGCAGGATGAATCCTGCTAGCTAAACTATACCCAATCTGTCCTGTGAACACCACCCCATGTGTTACATATAACCCACTGTGCTCCACTTACAGAGTCTGAATTTTGAGCCCTGAATGGCCATACTGGGACTGCTATGCAATCAGAAAAAAAGATGGAAGTACTGGTGAGAGATGCTGTCTGACTGGTAGGCTAAGGACATGGGCTACGGTTCTCCCATGTAAGCTTCTATTTACATACTTAATGATCTTTAGCAAGTCACTAGTCAGTCCAAACCTTACCAAGGCTTGATAAGCATCATTGAAAATGGTGATTCTTGGATTGGTAATTGAAACACACCTATCTATGTGGGTTGATATATAGATCATGAACATTTTAATGCAGGTTTATAATCTTGCTGACATGCAGTGAAGACAGGAGCAAATTGGAAGTGCTGCAGAGCTATGGTGCCAGTGCAGAAATTTCACACCTGTCACAAAGCATGGAACTGCATGGCACTCACCACTTGGAAGGAAGGCAGTTTCACTCACTAATAAAGTGCTTTACAGTCTTTATTACTCCTCTAAAGGCACACTAGAAGTGTAAAAATGCAGTAAATCAGGCAGTGCCTAACACCCTCAATGTTTCACTGTCCTGGAACTTTATCAAGAGTGGGCAACCCCTGCTGTTCTCCCTCCTTATATACACCCAGAAGCCAATAAGCAAACATGTGCATTTAAAGAGACAGCAACACTTATAAAGGCGGAACAGAGATCTTAAATTATTGCACGATATGAAAAATTACAAAAAATAATTAACAACAATTATCCTCTCAGTGCAGCCTTTTAAATAGTTCATTTTCATATGTAAAAAATGAAAGAAAAAGCACACTGCAATCCCACTGGTGCATACTACACACTTTCACCAGAAATTGAGTAAAGAAGCTATTGCTCCTTGCATAGGGTACCAGATTCCATGGTCCATATGTAAAAGCAGTGCTACAGGGGACTGTCAATGGAACAGATGCTGTTCTAAGAGAAAGAAAAAACAAAAGTACATAAATGTCTAATTAATACACAATTCGCAATGGCCCTCATGTGGTCCCCTATGCATTCCTTACATCACTTACCAATACTTCCTTCTTATTTTCTGATCAGGCAGTACAGCAGTAATTTTCTGAACCCAGCAGAAAACAAGCCTCTTAATACTCAGGACCTCATAACATGCGATATCAAGTATGTTGTGTATGTGGCAGAGTGTGCCTCTGGCATGTACTATGTGAGCAAGACCAAGAGAAAGTTCAAGGACCACATGGGGACACAACATGAGGGGCACTGCTAATAACTTGGAATATGCTCGTGCTACACATGTGCATGACACAGGCATATCCTCATATTAGGAGGCAGTATAGTGCAGTGGTCTAAGGCTCTGAGCTGCAAATCTGGTGACATCCAGCAGACCAGACCTGGGTTTGAATCCCACAGCTTCCACTTGCATACTGTGTGACCCTGAACAAGTCACTTAACCTCCTTATGCTCCCAGGTCGCTCCTGTAAAAAAGCTTTCAGCTTAGTGTGCTATACCTGGTTAAACAACAACAACAAAAAAAAAAAAATATCCGAAAACCACAAAGAAAAATTCAGTGGACTTGAGCATGTCAGATTAGGCCCCAAGGAGGTGACAGAAATCTGAAATTATCCAGGAGTAAGAACTTCTGGGTATTTAAAATGCGTGTCTGTAAATGGCCTGGGTTGAAGGAGCATTTGGAGTTGGCCCCCTTTCCGATGGATGGATGCTGTATCATTCCATGTCCCCCCCAAACATTTACCAAATCCCCCCTAATCAAGAGAGAGAGATAGAGAGACTCCCCATTAGCAGGTTGTTTGGAGTTTTATTTTGAATCACATCATGTGTGTATTAAATTCAATTAGATGTTGATGTACTTTTGTTCTCCCCTTCTCTTCCTAGGACAACATCTGTTCCATTGACACTCTCCTGCAGAACTGCTTTTAGACATGGAACATGGAGCCTGGTACCACATGTAGGGATAAATATTTCCTTTACCCAGTCTCTGGAAAAGGAGTGCGCTTTGTGCCAATGGGATTACAGTATGCTTTTTATGTTGTCTTGTGCAAGCAACATCTCACGGTAGAAGAAATGCAGAGGTGTGTCAGTGTTGGCGAATGCAGGGCATGCTTTAGTAAGTGCGTACCTCATTCCCCAATTAGCCAGATTGCTAGTGCTGACTCAAGAATTATGTAAAGTGGACACAATTTATAAGAAATGTGCTGCTGCAATCAGAGACAAGCCCGTCATGCAGCGGCACAGATGACATGCCTCCCGTATGTGCCTTTCCTGGTGAAACATTTCAATAAACAAGGAAATCACCACACAATCTGTAAAAAAGGTCAACATCGGGGGTGCAATCCCCATGTTGGCATGTCCACAATCCCCCTACATTGTGTGGCACACTGGGAGCCCACCTCAATGTGCCTCTGCTCACAGAAAGCTGACCACGTTGGCATGTTCCTCCCCCCGACGCACCCTCATTGTGTGGCACAATGAGAGCCAACCCCAGTGTGGCCAACATCACCCCCCCAAAAGTCATTTGGCACACTGGGAGCAACCGTGGCACAGTGTCTGTTTTTTTTGGGGGGGGGGTTTGTACCTGAAAAAAAGAAAACAGTCAGTTGTCCACGGTGCCACCCCTCCCCCAACCTGCACCCACCCTCTGTGCACCCCACCTCCCCACACACACACCCTCACCCCATACTTACCTCAGGAGGTCTGGCACTGCGATCTTCGGTGGAACGGGAACACTTCTGGACTCTTCAAAGCTGAACTGCAAAATGAAGAAATGCCAGTAAGCTGTACAATGGCATCAATGGGGTGGTTTCAACTTAGGTGGATATCTCAGCCATTTTGTTTGAATTTTGGCTCCAAATTTTCAACATGGGGTTCTTGGGACCCCTCCTCATGAACACATGCACTGTCATCTCATTATTCGGTCCCGAAAGGTGATTTTGCAGCCAAAGTGCGGAATCACCTTTCAGGATCGAGTAATGAAACGACAGTGCCACTGTTCATGAGGTGGGGTCCCAAACAGCCTATGTTGCAAATTTTGTGAAAAAAATCCAAAAAATTACTGTGGTATGAGCGTGCATTGAGCAGTTTCCACACACGCTCTTAACTTCAACAATTAATATTTTCACTCCAGATTTTCAACACTGCCCTTTTTTAACACCTCCTTATGAACAGTATAGCTGTCATTTTTCATATCCTGCCCAAAATGTGTTGTTGCACATCGGGCGCACAATGGTCACTGTGGGAAATCAACTTTCAGGACAGATTAACAAAATCAGTGCCCCTGTTCATGAACGGAGGTCCCAAAATGCCTATGTTGAAATTTTGGTTAAAGAATCTGAAAAGTAGTTGCGTTACGGGCGTGTGTTGCACAGTTTCTACGGACGCTCGTGACTTCATCAATTTTTCATATTTTCACTCCAGATTTTCAACATTGCCTTTCTTTTTTTTATATAAACACCTTCTCATACAGCTGCCATTTTTCACACTCTGCCCAAAATGCATTTTTGCACCTGTGGTGCCAAATGGCGCAGTCACTGTGCAAAATCATCTTTCGGCAAATGAACTGATAGTGCCACTGTTCATGAGGTGGGGTCACAAAAAGCCCATGTTGAAAATACAATCAAACACTCAAGGTGTTAGGGTTTCCAACCATAACACCTTATCCTGTAGAGACTGACAGGCGTCAGGGGTGTGACTTGGGACTGTTGGCTGTAATGCTCACGCCACTCCACCCCATTCCCACCCTGCAGCCAGCAACAGGCATGGAGGTGTGCCTTGGACTCTTCGGCCCCAAAGTTCACCCCATTCTCCTATACTGCACCCATCTCAGTGCATTTCCTTATGGAATGGGATGAGCGTAAGACTCGAAGACTCCCAAGGCACACCGCGACACTTGTCAGTGTCTGCATGGTAGGATGAGGTTAAATGGCATGAGCATTATGGCCGACGACTCAAAGGCACACCCCAGTGCTTGTCAGTCTCTGCAGGGTAGGGGTGGGGCTGGCTTCAGTTCAATACTTCACTGCCATTCCTATTATGCATCTCTCGAACTCCTGCACTACCAATGCCAATGCCAGCAAGACAACATTCAGCACTGACAAATGCTTGTTCTTTTTTCTTTCTTATTCTTCTGAATAATCATGAGTACTCTTACAAGTAACATTGCTATATATAAAAATAACTATTTAAATAGCTGTTCTGAGAGGAACATTGTTTTTAACTTTTTTTTTTAATTTTTCATATAATTCAGGAATTTAAGATATGTTGTTCACTGTTATGTGTCACTGTCTCTTTAAATGTACATTTTTGCACATTGGCTTGTGGATGTATATAAGGAGGGAGAACAGCTGGGGTTGCCCATACTTGATAGAGTTCCAGGATTGTGAAACATTGGGGGTCTTTGTCACGGTCTGGTTTTCTGCATGTTTGCATTTCTAGTGTGTCTTTGGAGGAGTAATAAAGAATATACAGCATTTTATAGCCCGTTCAAATGGCCAAATCTGCAGCGTTCTTGGTAGTGCACAGCAGTAAGATCATTGCTGCCATGCACATCTGAACGCAGCAGTTTTGTCATTTGCAGAATGCATTTCATTGTGACTGTGATCCCTCTTTTCTTGGGATCATGGTAGTGGTGTGGGCATTCTGCGTCATTTTCTTAGCTGTCTGAACAGCCTGGCATCACCCACAACATTTTGACAGGCTTTTCCCAGCCTGCACCTGTGTTTGCTTTGGCTGCAGTCAATTGTTTTTCCCATCTGAGTTCAGCTAAAGGTTGTTTTTTGGCAGTAGAAACACAGCTGAACTTGGAGAAGTGGTTCTTACTGCAGACTAAGGGCTATAAATTGGAGAAAACATGGTCTCAGAGTCAAGCCATGACACTGGGCATGCGCATATGCCCAGTGTCACAGCTCGACTCTTGAGAACATGCCCAATCTATAGCCCTTGGTCTGCAAAAAAAAACACTTCCGAGTTCAGCTGTGTTTCTACTGCCAAAACAACCTTTAGCTGAACTTGGGTCTGAAGACCCATTCTCGAGCCTTCTGGCACTGCAGCATCCTCAACTGCACACCTTCCTTACCGGAACCCACCTCCAAATGACAGAACTTCTCTTGGAGCATCCACAGCACTCCAGAGCTATGCAGTTTGAACGCTGCTCCCCAGCATTTCAGAGAGATTGGCTACAATGATCAACATGGCGGTGATCAATACTTCTTGGTTTGTGAACGAGGCATATAAGTGAGTGAAACTGTCTTCTTTCCAGGTGGTGAGTGTCGTACATTTTGTGCTTTGTGACTATACCGTGGAGTCAGTCAGGATACAAACTATTTTTAGAACAGAAAAGTATAAGACATCCTTTTTATGTGATTTTTAAACAAATGATTTTGATTATGTCATTCCTGGATTTCATCATAATGTCTGCATTATTTATTTATTTATTTATTTGATAACCGGTTAGGTGCACTGGTCCAAGAACTGTTTTTAGGCATGACCCGGGCCATAGAGATTGGCACAGGAATACAGCAAGTACAAAAGTAGAGGGTACAAAGCATATAAAGACATACTGGTCATCACACTCGACAACACTCCTTCCTACACATTTCGAACATCTCCAAAACTGCCAGTGTTAGACTTGGGCTACTTTGCAGGCACCAACATTACATGACTCAAGAGGCTCTACGCCTTGCCATGACCAGCTCCATACTATCAACCATTGATTATGGGCTCGTATTCTATGGTGCTGCCTCTGCCTCTGCCCTCAGAAGGATTGTAGTCACCCCTAGTAAAGCCTGCCGGCTTCTTACTGGTGCTAGCCGTGACACTCACATCTGCAACCTGTATGCCGTGTCCAACTGGCTCAACCTTCAAAACAGAATCCACTATCACACCTGCCTCTTGGCCAAAAAGATCTTCTCCGGGCTTGCTCCCTCCTCTATTCAGCAGCTTCTCAAGCGGGCCCCGTCTAACTTGCGATGCACTAGAAGTTCGCCAAATCAAGTTCTCCAGACACCGTTATGCAGGACATCCCAAGGACAAAGAACTTTTATGCATAGAGCCCCCTTCTGGTTTAACAGCTTTCCAGGACATATTTAATCCTCTCCCAATATTGACCCCTTCAAAGATGGTCTTCAACAACACCTAGTAAACCTTAGCAGCTGCGATTGTCTCACTTAACCCTTATGACCCTCAGTACATTACCATATAGTCCCCTACTTGACAACGTCCCCCTTGGCTGCTACTCTGTTACCACTGGGCTTCTGGCCACCCTCTTCCTTGCCTTACTAGTTCCTGCAACTTCTACAAAATGATCCTCTCCCCTCCCCCCTCTAGTTTCTCCACAAACCTCCTCCTCCTCCTTTCCCACTCACTACTTCTCTATTTCCTACCACCCTGCTCTTTTATCCTACTAACCTCTGACTTTCTACTTCTACTTAGCACTTAATTATATTTCATTAAGCCTAGTTCTTTAGTTTTGTTGTTCAATTATCCATATGAATAGCTCTTAGTCTGTTATGTTTTAGTATTATAGTTTGTTGTTCATTCTATCCTCTTGTTGCAACTCATATATTGTACCCAAGTCTGTTTCCTCTGTATAATTTTTTGTTTGGAGGTGGAGCCTTTGTAAATGAGCCCTTGGCTCAAAAGGTCTTAATTCCGAGATTCAATAAATAAATAAAATAAATACTGTAATAGACATTGGAGAAGTTAAGAAGCAGTATACAAGTAGATAGACAAAAATAATGGCACAATAAAAATACAATAAATGACACTGTTGTAAGGCATGGGAAAGGGTGTATATCAGGAAGAAGGGTTACACAAGGTTGTATGTACATTAACCATAATGGTGAGGGGAGTAAGGAGCATTTAACTCAGCCAGAGGAGCAGGAGCAAGGGGTAGAAGACAGTAGGTGAGACTTGAGGAGAGTGGAAAAGCCCCAGTGAGTCTGAGGTTCTTAGCGGTAGGGGAAAGCTATTCCAGAGGGTAGGGGCCACAGACAAGAAAGCCCATTTGCTCATGCAAGAGGAGACTTAAGGAAAGTCTAACATGGTGCCAGCAGTGAGGCGGAGTTCCCAGAGAAGCACTTTAGATTGGAGGAGGGAGGAGAGAGGAGAGATAGTTTGATTTCAGATTGCCTTTTCGACAATAGTGGCGAGGAGATAATTACGTCTAGCTGTTGGGGGGAAGTCAGCCAAGAGCCTGATAGAGGGTGCAGTGGTGGGTGGTATATGGGGCCAAAAGGGTGAACCAGCAGATGTTGTTATAAGTAATGTTTAGTCAAACCACGTTTGCAGAGGAGGTAAGGGTGAAGATAGTGGCACAATAGTCTAGTAAATGGAGGAGGTTGCATTGGACAATTGCAAGCCGGGCTTCAGGAATGAGATGCCTGATACGGAGGTACGGTAGCTGACCCCCAGTTTCTGGTTTACATGGTGTCTGATAATATCGATATGGTTGGAGAAAGTGAGGGCAGGGTCAAGGGTAACACCCAAGTATTTAAAGGAATATATACATTTTCAAAGGATAAGCCATCAGGTGATTGAACAATGAGGGAGTTTTGGGCTTGTGCTAGTTTAACTAGCCTGGGTTTGTAGCCAAGGAGCATTGATTTTGTCCTTTTGGTGTTGACCAGCAGTCGGTTTGTAGTGAACCATTCATGTGCTGGATTGTATTTGGAAGTGAGTGATGCAGAAAGATTGGGAAGCAATTTATCAGTCAGACAGGGGATAAGGTCATCTACATATAGTAGGGAGTGGCAGGAGAGACAGTCTTGGGGGAAAGAGTTTATGAAGAGGGAGAAAAAAATGGGTCCCAGGATGGATCCCTGAGGTACTCCAGTAGAGACGGGTAGGACTGGGGAGGTAGCACTACCCATGCAGACCAATTGGGTGTGATCAGAGAGGTAGCTGCGAAACCAGTCTGAGGTGCCAGGTGTCAGTCCCAGGTCATGGAGTTTGCTTAGGAGGATGTTGCGGTTTACCAAGTCAAATGCTTTGGAAAGGTCCACAAAGACAGCTCCAGTAAGCATACCTTTGTCCATTTTGCAGAGGACATGAGCTGAGAAACAGGCCAGTGCTGTGGTGGTGCTGTGGCCTTTTCTGAATCTCTGTTGCTGAGGACATCGGAGGTTATATTTAGAAATATATTCAGTAATCTGGTGATGAGCAATCTTTTCTAGTAATTTACTGAGGGATGAGAGTATGGATACAAGGTGATAGTTTTCCATGTTACTAGGGTCTCCGGATTTAAAAACAGGGACCACCCTTGCCTGTTTCCATACTGAGGGAACTGTGGCAGTGGCAAAGGAGAGATTGAGAATCTCATTGTTTTTTTATTTTTTTCTTACATTTTGACCCCAAATTTTTAACATAGTCTTTTTATGACCCCCTCTTCTGAACGTGACAGGTGGCATTTATAAAATACTGACTGAAACAACATTTTGTGCCAAAACTGCAAAAAACACATTTTAGACAGGATTTGAAAAATGACACCTGTTACAGTCATGAGGCGGCGTGAAAAAAATGGCTATGTTGAAAATGTAGGGTCAAAATATTAAAAATTACTGAAATTGTGAGTGAACACTGAAATCTTTCAACATACCTTCATGCCATTGCTGTTTTTTTTAAAGATTTTGTAGTTGTAGTAGTAATCTTTATTTACTTATTTTTGATTATCGGGTAAGTGCACTAGACTTCAGAAATGCCTTTTTTCACCGACTCCGTGGTGCTGAGCAAAGGAGTTCGCTCAGCACGCTGGTGACCCGGGTTCGTACCCCGAGACTGAATGCCAGGAGCGGAGACCAGCAGGGAGGGATTACAGAGAGTCCATTGGACGCTTCTGTCCTGGGGGGGGCAGGGCCCACTTCCCTTCCGGTGGGGTGGGGGTAGGCAGGGCCTCGGCACCTGGAGGTGGATTGGGTGACGTGGCTTGGGGACATGAAACCTCAACACACCCCCTGTACATCCCCACCTCAAGTCACTGCCACACTCAGCCAATTAGGGTGGAGGGAGTGCAAGGGCAGAAAAATGGAAAAACGCCCCACAAGCAGCCGGATGCTGGCCTCCAGTCCCCTGATGCCACAAAGCCCCAGAAAGTGTCCATTCTGACCCCAAAGCACCTGGGATATGAAGTTTCACCTAATGGGCGCTCCCTCCCCATGGAAGGGAGGGATTCTCCAAAGAAGGGATACGTTGGGTTACCCGGGTGGCGGGGCAGTGGTTGGAAGAAGGGGGACAAGGTGATAGCCATGCACCTTGGAGATCCGAGCAGCAGACAGTCGGGGTGCCTGGGGAGAAGCATACAAAAATAAAACAAAGAAAATGCCTATTTTCTGGCATGACCCAGGAGAGTACAAGGCAAAACAGCCAATTACAGAAATGCAACACATAAAGGTACAGAGAAAATAATCCTAGCATATCTAGATCATGCTGTACATTCAAGGTATAAGTGGGTAAAGTCAAGTTATTACAGGATGGCATTACATAACAAGTAATTATAAGCAGACAGTCACCAATTAGGTATAGTGAGGAAACGGTAACATAGTTTAAGAAGTCTCAGACGAACAAGAAACTTGCAACACATACGCAGTTCAGAGGATATTACCTATATAATATTTTCAAGGTTGCAAGTAGAAACAAAAGCACAGCAGTAGGACAGCAGGACTGGTGTAGCAGGTGATAGCGTGAGAAGTGAATTTAGATGGAAGCTGTAGGTGTGTCAAGTGGAGGGGTGTTTTAGCTTAATTCTGTAAGGCTTCAAGCAGATGAATAGGTACCAAAAGAATTTGCTTTGAGACTAGGCTGGGGCTTTGAGGACCAGGATGCCATTATAATATGACAGTAATGCATAAAGCTACAAATACAATAACCCAACCATTTTAAAACCACAAGAATAAAAAGCAAATAATAACTATATATAACTTATGTGACACAATAAACAAAAAAAACAGGTTAACAATTTAGGATGTGCTCTGTTAAAAGGTTAATAATGTTCTTAAAGGCCTCCACCGAGGGGGCCTCCTTCAAGGCTCTGGTTAGAAAATGCCAAAGGTCCGAGCATGCTATCTCGAAAGTCTGGTCCCCAGATATCGTCAAACTAGCCCTTGGAACCACCAGAAGGCCCTCCCCCCCGGCAGAGTGGAGCAGGCAAGCGGGAATGTGAGGATGCAGCAGCTCTGCCCTGGCTGCTCCCCATGTCATACTGGGATAGCCAAGGGTGGTTGTGGGTGTGCCATGCATTTCAAAATGCCAGCATGAGGGAGGCAGGATAAACTGGATATGAGAGAAATATTTCAACAACAGAAAGCTGATAAAGTTACTACATCTTGCGAAAAGCTAATCGGGCCATGTCTTATACCCAGGCATGGCTCAATTACTGATGGGCGTTTCCCTTTTTTTTTTTTTTTTTTTTTTTAATTTTGCTTTTTTACCCCAAGCCTACCTGCCGCCTAACATCAGCGGTCATGGGCCGCCCGGTTTGCACTCCAAATCGCCACGGCCTCCAATACCCCGTGGCTTACCCCCACGGCGGATGCGCACTTCGGTGCATGCCGCAGGAACTGGATAGGTCGGAGGGCTGGCCTGGGGAGCATATTGAAGCCAGCAGGCTTCATTCGCGCGGCAGGCAGCTCCTCCATTTTCCATTTTTCCTGGGAGGCGGGTCATGCAATGGCGCCAGCGTCCGCCCGCCTCAATGCGTCACCGAGTGCCCGGCGGCTGTCGACTCCTGGCCTCTGCCGGGGGTCAGCAGAGCTCGGACACTTCCCTCCACCCCCAGAGGGAGGCAGTCCGTTGGGATGCTCAATCCTTCTCCCCTGCCGACCCTCCAGCGACCCTGGTCCGTTACTGAACCCAGGTCGCCGGCGCCGCAAACGGAAATCCAACTACTGCGCCGACGGGCCGGCCCAGGCGTTTCCCTTTAAACAAATGAAAAAAAATGTAATATTACTAGAAAAACAAGTTCCACAAAATGGTCCCTACTGTGACAGAAGGGATATTGTACTGTAGTGCTCTACTTATACATAGATGGTCCTGTCCATGTCTTTCTTGATCTGAAGTTTGTTGATTCCAAAGCAAGGAGTGCGTGAGGGTCATCAGTTGCCAGGTCTCGTGGTGTTGGGATATACAAGTCAGTCAGCTGTCTGGCAAGACCAGTTGCACCATCCCACCAAGGCGGCATTTTTTTTTTTTTATTTGCAAAGTTGTCAAAATGTATGTGTGAGAGAGTGTGAGAGATAGTGTGTTTTGCCTGAATGGCACTTATCATTCAGAAGGTGTGTTGCAGGAGAAGAGTGGCATACAGGGCTGCTGTCAACATTTATTGGGGGGGGGAGTCTTTTAAGTGGGCACACACAGCCCCTAGAAGCTCATGGATTTTACTCTCTGGTGCATTTTAGGGCTTATAATTGAGATAAATCAACTTCTGTTTGGTCCCCTCCCCAAGAAATGCATCATTCTCTGGCTGACATACTGTAGTGGGGGCCAGCTGGGAAGATTAGCAGGGGGCATGGGCTGGGTCTTCCCACATAAAATCTTTAAATTCTAGATGTTCAAAACTGCATTTTACTGCATGTTAAGAGAGCAAGATGAACTTCAATTTTAAAGCAACATTTCAAAATCAACTAGAAAAAAAAAACCACAGGTGCCATTTACCTCATTGTTTTATGATCTAAACCAAAGGAGTCACTTGGGTAAACAACTCAAAAATTACTGGAATGGGTGCAGCACAGGGCAACTAAGATGATACAAGGACTGGGGGACTTACCATATGAAAGTAGGCTTAGGAAGTTGAACATGTACTTGCTGGAGGAGAGGAGGGATGGAGGGACATGATCGAGACATTCAAGTACGTGAGAGGGATAAACAAGACTGGTATGGATGGACTCTTCAGGGTAAGGGTGGGGAGAGATACTAGGGGTCATGACATGAGACTGGAGGGGAGGGAAGGAGGGAGGGAGGTTCAGAAGTGGAAATGAGGAGGCACTTTTTTTATGGAGAGGGTGGTGGTGGGGTGGAACGTGTTACCGGCGGAGGTGGTAGCCTGTAGAACTGTGGGCTGCTTTCAGAAGAGGCTGGGATGGGGCAGGGGGGAGGATAAAAGGAGGGGAGGGTGAGGAAGGAGGGGCAGCTGCAGTATAGGGCTGCTAGCTGCAAAAATCGAGCAGATTCAATAGACCAAATAGCCTTTTTCTGCTGGCAATGTTCATATGTTCGTAAAATGAGGGAGCAGTCTGAGACCAGGGAGAAAGCAATTATTCACACTATATTTTATGTCACATAAAACATAACATTTTGTAACAGTTCACCAAAGTTCATCAACTTCTTTTACGAATCAGTACAACATGACCCTATCCAATATTTCATTAATTCTTGAAATAATCAACACTCAAGGTCTTGTAAAAATGTTACAGGTGTCTATGGCAACACACTGCTGCTTTCCAAGCATGTGCACTATGTCTAGGGCTGGGCTGTTCCATCTGGTGAGGAGCTGGAACACAAGGGAGTGCACTTACTAAAAAAATATGTGATTGTGTCTCCAATGCTGACAGCAGTGACCACTTCATTTCCCGGATCCCCTGGCTGCACCCAAGTTACAGGAGCAAGACACATGGGCCATTAAACTCCTCCATTATGCCACACAACTGGGCCAAAGATTTGCATGCTTTTGAGTGGAGGTATGCCAAGTTAGGTTAGCTCCACTTGTCAGAGTACACTTCTGATGAACTGTGGAGCAGGTGCCTTGGCAATGGGAGGGGAAGGGGCAGAAGTAAGTACAGTCTCATGGGCACGTGGACTGCCATTTGAAAAAAATCTAAGGGCAAGACAGCCCATAGCTGAAAAACAAATACAATGTCCAGAAAAGAGGGATGGGGTCATTCGAACCATGTCAGCCCCACCTGGTGAGAGGGCTGGTGTACCAGTACACGAGCTGCCTTCTCCGACTGTTGTTCTTGGCAGTACCATCACCATGCTTGGCTATCCCAAGACCATGAAAGGCATGGAAAAGGCTTTTCTGCTTATTCGGTTGAGCAGGCAGGATGGAGATAGAGCCATGGGAGCTGCTTTACCAAAGGCAGAGTACAGGAGGGCAGCTGCACTGGCAGAACTGGTTTTCAGCTTTTTTGGGCAGGGAGGGTAGGAGGGATAGAGAGCCATGTGGGCGACTGTACAAGCAGAGCCAGTTGTTGGCTTTTCCAGCTGGGCTGTCAGGATGGGAAACAGCCATGAAAGCCTGTACCAGATTTGGGGTGAGGATGCAGATTGCAAGCCCACACCTAGGGCTTTCTTTTATACCTACCGGCCTTGCTGATCCAAGCCCTCAGAGGGTTACAAATACATAGGCAGAAACAAAATGAATGGAAAAGCTGGGGGAAGGGGACAGAAAGAGGAAAAGACAGATCTGACCTTTGATATGCATGACCCCCTCTACTGAGGGTATTAGAGGAGCTGCAACCAGTTGTGGCCTCTTTGTGCATGTCAGAAGCTGCTGATGATCATGGCTTTCTTTCAAATTGGGGAGGTGGGGTTGACACTGATGTGCATGCCACCACTGAAAGAGAGTCACTTTTTGCAGCTGTGAGGCTGCTGCTGCTGATGGCCAGCTGGCTGATGTGCAGAAAAGTCCTGCGATTGGGGAGGGACCTGGGAGGACAGTAGTCTCTATGCCAAGGACAGACTACACTTGAGTGAGGAGGGAAAGAAAGTGTTGAAACAGAGGATGGAGGAGTACATAGAGGAAGTTGGGAATTTAAACTAGGAGTGGGGGGTGGCAGTTGGGGAAGAGATATGCAGAGACCACAGGTTGGGAAACCATATAAGCTTACCCCCCATAACAGTGACAAAGGACAAATGGCAAGTACTGTTGGTGATGCTAGGAAAGGAGGGCAGGATGGGAGGGGGGGGAAGGGTGGAAGGTGGTTACCCTTAATGCTAGGAGCCTTGGGAGGAAAACTGCAGAGTTACAGGTTCTCATGGCAGAGGGAGAGGTGGACATTGCAGCCATCACGGAAACATGGGCCACCCAATACAATGACTGGGACCTGTCTGTACCAGGGTACAGGTTATTTCATAGGGACAGGGTGATTGGGAAAGGAGGGGGGGTGGCACTATATGTGAAGGAAGGACTGAAGTGTGTAAGGGAGGAAGGGGAGGAGGGTAGTACAGAGTCACTTTGGATGCAAATCCAGGATTCCAAGAATAGGATTCTTCAAATGGGAGTGGTGTACAGGCCACCATCTCAGATGGAGGAGTTAGACAGGGAACTAGCGGGACAGATCAGGAGGACCTGTGAGAAGGGTAGTGTGGTGATTGTGGGGGACTTCAACATGCCAGGAGTGGACTGGAGCACCCCAACAACCAGGAACAGAAGGGAGCAGGTACTGCTGGGTGCCTTCCAGGACAGCTTCCTGCTGCAAATGGTCAGTGAACCAACCAGGTTAGGGAATACCCTTGACCTTGTGCTGGCAAATGGGGACTTTGTGAGAGAACTTACAGTGGAGGAACTGCTGTCAGGGAGTAACCACCACTCAGTATGGCTCACATTGGATATGGGCAAGGAAGGAGTGGAATCTGGCACAAGAGTGCTGGACTTCGGAGGGCCGACTTTGGGAGGATGGGGGAAGTGGTAAAAGGGTACCTGGCCAGAATTCAATCTAGTATGGACACTAACCAGAGGTGGGAGCTCATAAAGCTGGGGATAGTGGAGGCAACTAAAACTCTGCAAAGCCCAGAGCAAGAAGGTTAGGGCTAAGAAACCGATCTGGTTGAGCAAGGTGGTCATGGAAAAGGTAAGGAGGAAAGAGCTGCCTTTAGGAAGTACAAGAAACAGGGAGGGGGGAGGACAGGGAGGAAAACTTGACAGAATCGAAGGAGGTGACAAGGGCAGTAAGGGGAGCCAAAGCAGCTACGGAACTCAGGCTGGCACAAGGCATTAAGAAGGGGGAGAAAGACTTCTTTAAGTACATCAGGGAGAAAAGGAGCTGTAAGGACCACATAGTAAGGATTAGGAAGGAGGGGGGTTGTGTGGAAGCAGGGTGTGATAAGGCAAAAGCACTAAATGAGTACTTCTGCTCAGTATTTACTAAAGAGAAGAGGGGAGTGACACCCAAGGTGGGAGAAATGGCAGAAGCAGGGTGGGGAGTGGTGACAGATGGGGAAATCATGGAGAGCAGAGTTTGAGAGGGTTTGAAGGCACTGAGGGTGGACAAGACGCCAGGTCCAGATGGCATCCACCCCAGGGTACTGAAGGAGCTGGCAGAGGTCCTTGCAGGACCTTTGGCAGACCTATTTAATGCCTCACTACATTCGGGGTGTGTACCTCAGGACTGGAGGATGGCTCATGTGGTGCCCCTCCACAAGAGTGGCCCCAGGATGAAACCAGAAAACTACAGACCAGTGAGCCTCACATCCATCGTGGGTAAGCTAATGGAGACTATCCTGAAGGAGAGGCTGGTGGCCCTCCTAGAGGCCAAAGGACTACAGGACAGCAGACAGCATGGCTTCATATGTGGCAGATCCTGCCAAATCAACCTGGTTGAGTTCTATGGCTGGGTAACTAGGCAACTGGACAGGGGCCATGCAGTGGATGTCCTGTATCTGGACTTCAGTAAGGCATTTGACTCAGTGCCACATGGAAGGCTGGGAAGGAAGTTAGTAGGCACAGGTGCGGGTGCAAAGCTGGTGAGATGGGTAGGAAACTGGCTGCAGGGAAGGCAACAGAGGGTGGTGGTGGGTGGGGAGCCTCATACCAGGGGCAGTGACTACGGTGTTCCACAGGGTCTGTTGGGACCAGTGTTGTTTGGGATATTCATTGCAGACATATCATGGGACATCAAGAGCAAAATCAGTCTATTTGCTGATGATACCAAGGTAGGCGTGGTGGTGGATGACCTAGAGGGATGGCAGGGGTTGCAGGATGATCTGGCAAAGCTTGAAACCTGGTCAGACACCTGGCAACTGGGCTTT
Organism: Neoceratodus forsteri; assembly: GCA_016271365.2. Classification (NCBI taxonomy): domain Eukaryota; kingdom Metazoa; phylum Chordata; order Ceratodontiformes; family Ceratodontidae; genus Neoceratodus; species Neoceratodus forsteri. The sequence continues at coordinate 505,713,167 of CM057455.1, forward strand.
AATGCCAAAAGGTGCAAGGTGCTGCATTTTGGGATGAAGAACCCAAGGAGGAGTTACCAACTAGGGGGAGTGCAGCTAGCCCAGACAGAGGAGAAGGATCTGGGTGTGCTCATTACAGGGTCAATGAACAACTCGGCACAATGTAGAAAGGTGGCTGCAAAGGCCAACAAAATGCTGGGTTGTATTGCAAGGGGTATATCCTCGAGGAGGAAGGAGGTGATTCTGCCACTGTATAGGTCATTAGTTAGACCACACCTGGAGTACTGCGTGCAGTACTGGCGTCCGTATCTGAAGACGGACATTAAGTTACTGGAGGGGGTGCAGCGCAGAGCAACAAAGATGATCAAGGGGCTGGGGGACTTATCATACGAGAGGAGGTTGAAGGAGTTGAACTTGTACTCACTGGAGGAGAGGAGAGACAGGGGTGACATGATTGAAACCTTTAAATACATGAAAGGAATAAACAGGATGGGTACAGAGGAGCTGTTCAAAGTAAGGGAGGGGAGGGCCACCAGGGGCCATGATATGAGACTGGAGCGAGAAAGGTTCAGGAGGGAGATGAGGAGACACTTTTTTATAGAGAGGGTGGTGGCTGGGTGGAATGTGTTACCTGCTGAAGTGGTATGCAGCAGAACAGTGGACTGCTTCAAACGAGCATGGGACAGGACGGGGGGAGGGTTAATGAAGGGGAAGGGTGGAAGGGAGGGGCAGCTGCAGAATAAGGGGTGCTAGCTGCACATTCGAGCAGACTTGATAGACCTCTAGGCCTTTATGTGCTGGCAAATTTTATATGTTCATATGTTCGTAGCTACATTGTTTCAAATGTGAGATGTTTCCACCCATTAGGTAGCTAACCCTGTAATCAGCAGACTTGTCACCATTGAAATTTCAGTCGCATGTCTCCTGCCGGAGCAGCACCAATATGTTTTGCTTGTGCATCCATGCAAACAAACACATTAATCTTCTAATTAACACCCTTATTATGCCCACATGACTAGGTGAGGGGTGGAGTACACTAGGCTATCAAGGACATACTTATCTTTATGGGCATGGGGTTGAGTGAGGAGGGGGTTTCAGGCATGCAGGCCGGCTGTAGAACAGCACCAGTGCTGCCGATGATGGGGGACTTACTATTGAGGAATGTCCTAACATGCATTCCAGGAGCAAAAACATGTGCCTTTCATTATAGTGAGACCACAGTAGGATGCAAATCTATTTCAAGTGCCTTGTATGGGTTAGGAAGTTATTTGCATGGATATAGTCAAATATAGAAACTTAGTGCCAAAGCACTGTTTTAGATCTTTGAATGCCTCTATGTGCAGTACAGGCACAGAGCTCTCGGTGGTCAGCAGGATGTTATGCTTTTTGCCAAGCACACCTGGTAGTGCTATGCTCTGGGGGGAGGAACTCAGACTTTCCGTGCCTTTTTCTGTCCCTATCTTTGTAGCTGTTATTTATTGTCGCCCAGGGCTTCCCTCCACTGTAGCAACTGACCTCATTACCACCATTGTCTCTCAAACATCCACAGGAGAATTTTTCATCTTAGAGGATTTCAACCAAAATTGGTTGTCCTCTTAGCTAAACAAGACCTGAAACGATGTCACTGCCCAAAATCTGGCTCAGCTAATCCTAGAACCTATCTGGCTCTACCCAAAAACCCAAAATCACACCCTAATTGACTGGGCCCTCACCTCTCATTCACATAGAGTAATTTAGTCTGGTGTGCTGCCTGATGCCTTAAGCGATCACCATATGATCTATATGGTTCATAAAAATTCATAGGCCCAAGTCTCCACACAAAACCTTGTTAATCTGCTCCTACAAATCCTTGGACCTTGACCCTCTTCTCCATGACCTAACTCACACTGATTGGGCCCCCATTGCCACAGCTAACTCTGTTGATGAAGCCCTGGTCTACTTTAAAGATAACTTTCTTAAAACCTGGAACCATCATGCCCCACTTAAGCGTACCAGAGTCCGTGGTAATCACCTCCCTTGAATCACCTCTGAATTGATGGCCTGTCAATGAGCACGTGGCAAAGCTTGGAAGCAACACAAAGCACCAAAACAACCTGGAAACTTTCAAATCTACCAAACTCTGCATAACTTGTGTACAAAAGCTATACGCCTGGACAAAGCTGGATACTTCAGATTCACTTTTCACACAAACATAAATAATCTCTCCAAATTCTGGAAGGTTCTCTGTGCCCCCCCCCCCACTCAAACCCTCCAACTCCAATCATTAAAATTAACTCTGTCATTAGCGACCATGCCTCAGTTGCTGAGGAATTTAACTCGTACTTTACGTCATGCGCCCCCGCACTACTGTCCTCTCTTCCCTCCACTACCATCTTCCCCATCTTCTACCTCACATAGCAATATCAAACAACTCCTAAATAATCATCATCCTCCATTTTTCCTTCTCCTTGATCCCCTGGCTGCCATCCTTGACGCTCTCCTTACTCTTAACCCCTCCAAAGGCAAATCTCCTGATGATCTTGACCCAAACCTCTTATACCTCTCAGCTCCAGCAATCTCTATTCCCGTCTGCTCCATTAAATCTCTCTTTCGACTGCAACTGTCCCAACAGCTTGGAAGCATGCTATCGTTCTCCCCTTACTTAAGAGTGGTGATCCTTTCTATCCTGGGAACTACTGTCCTATATCTCTCTTTCCCTCCCTTACCAAGCTAAGCTACAGGAACAATTTTCTCAAATGGGGGGGGGGGGGCACTTCAAAAAAAATCAAGATAGACATGAAATCTTCAAAGCTGATACTTCTTTATTCTTTCATATTCTTCAGTGGTCCCAGATAATTTTACTCATTATGCCAAAGCCTACCCCACCAAAGAGAAGAAGGCATCTACTGTGACAGAAGTTTTATGCACTATGGAGAGCCACAGAGAAATCATTCAGATCAAGGCTGCCATTTTGACAGTAAGCTAGTTAAATACATAGATACATAGATACATAGATACATAGACAGTGTGGGCAGATAAGGGCCTATGGCCCACCCAGTCTGCCCATTTGAGCTTGTAAGTTCAGTTTGTTTTCCTAGAAGTCTGTTGCCCCATACCCCTGACCTCCAGAATTCCTTTATGTCTATCCCATGCATTCTTAAATCCCGTGATTGTTTCAGCCCCCACCACTTCCTCTGGCAGGGTGTTCCACTTGTCCACCACCCGTTCTGTGAAGAAATTCTTTCTCATGTTTCCTCTGAATCGTCCTCCCTCCAACTTCATCCCATGCCCTCTAGTCCTGGAACATCTTTTTCGCTTAAAAATAGTGTTTTCCTGCACCCTGTTCCTCCCTGTAAGATACTTATGTCTCTATCATATCCCCCTCTCTCTCTCTCCTCCAGGGAGTACATGTTCAGTTCCTTCAACCTGTCTTCATAGGACTTGTGATGCAATCCATGCACCATCTTGTTGCCTCCTCTGAACCTTCTCTATCCTGTCTATGTCCTTACGTGGTATGGTCTCCAGAACTGTACACTGTACTCCAGGTGGGGCCTCACTAGTGTCTTGTATAGCGGAATTATGACCTCCCTTTCCTGCTGGTGATGCCCTGTCTATACATCCCAGCATCCCATTTGCTTTACCTGCTGCCTTGTCACACTGTTTCCCTACCTTGAGGTCATCAGAGATGATAACCCCAAGATCCCTTTCCTGCTTGGTGCATGCTATATCCTCACCCCCAACTGATATATTGTGCCAGGGTTTTGTGCCCATATGCATTATCTTGCACTTCTTTGCATTGAATTTCAACTGCCAAACCCCTGACCATTCTTCAAGTTTCTGCAGGTCGCTTCTCATTCTGTCTACACCCTCTGGTGTGTCTACTCTGTTACAGAGCTTTGTGTCATCAGCGAACAGTGAAATTCTGCCTTCTAGGTCCTGCGCAATGTCACTGATGAAGATGTTGAATAGGACCGGTCCCAGCACTGATCCCTGTGGTACCCCACTGGTCAAGATGGGGAAGAGTAGCTCTCTCTCTCTCTATGTAAGGGAAGAGATAAAAGCAACTGAACAAAAGAGTAAACAGGGAGGAGAAGAGGCACTGTGGGTCACCTTAGAGACTGGAAATGGTACCACAATCCACACAGGGGTTGTATACACACCCCCATGTCAGGGGGAAGGGATGGACAAGGATATGATAGAAGGCATACTTAGGATGACAAAGAAAGGGGAGATACTGTTGATGGGGGACCTTAATATGCCAGATGTTAACTGGAGCACCTTTGCTGCAGCCACATCCAAAAGCAGGGCCATTGCTGATGCCCTTCAGGTGGCATGCCTCAGACAGCTAGTTTTGGAACCTACTCATGAGGGAGCAATCTCAGACCTCGTAAACTCATATGGGGATGGTGAGAGGATCTCAGATCTAGAAGTGGGTAGCCATTTGGGAACAAGTGACCACCAAACAGTGTGGTTCATGATAAACTCAGCTACAGAGTCAAGCTATTCAAAAGTGAGGGTTCTGGACTTCAGGAGGGCTGACTTTGGCAAGATGGGAGAGTGCCTTAGAAAAGCACTAGCAAACAGGCTCGAAGGAGGAGGAGTGGAGCAACAATGGGGATATCAAAACTGCCATCACAGAGGCAAACAAGTCCTTGTGTGAAGCAAATAAATCAAAACGAAAGAAAAAGTCACTATGGTTCTCAAAAGAGGTGGTGGTGAAGGTTAGGGAGGAAAATATAGCATTTAGGAAGTATAAGGAAACACAGAAGGAGCAGGACAGAGAACTGTACCAGTTAAGGCAGAAGGAAGCAGGGAGGGTAGTCAGAATAGCAAAGGCCCAAACTAAAGAAAAGGATAGCCAACTTGGTTAAGAAGGGGGATAAAACCTTTTATAGGTACATCAGGGAGTACAGAAAGACAAAGGGAGGGATAGTGAGGCTGAATAGAATGGACGGTGGGTGGGTGGGCAGAAAGGGACAGTGAAAAAGCAAGGATACTGAATGAATACTTCTGCTCAGTATTCACAAAAGAGGAGGAGGAGGGGGAGGTGCCTAATCCAATTAACAGAGGCACTCTGGATGGGGAAGGGCGATCCGAGTCCTTTCACAGAAGAAAGGGTTCTGAAAGAATTCCTAAAACTGAAGGTGGACAAAAGCAATAGGGGCCTGATGGAATTCACCCCAAAATTCTAAAAGAATTAAGGAGAGAACTAGTGACACCGCTGACTACCCTTTTTAATAAATCATGGCAAAATGGTGTGGTACCTGAGGACTGGAGGAAGGCAGATGTGATACCCCTTCACAAAACTGGGAGCAAGACAGAGGCAGGAAAATACAGGCCTGTCAGTTTGACCTCTGTGGTAGGGAAAGTGATGGAATCACTTCTGAAGAAACGAATTGTTGAGTACCTAGAGGCCAGTCGGGCAAAGGACCCAAGGCAGCATGGGTTCATAGCAGGAAGGCCATGTCAGACAAATTTAATTGATTTCTTTGACTGGGTGGCTAAAGTAGTAGACCAGGGAGGGGCTGTGGACATGGCCTACCTAGACTTTAGAAAGGCATTTGCCACAGTCCCACATAAAAGATTAATAGTCAAATTAACCAGCCTGGGAGTTGGTCCCAGGGTGGTAGCCTGGGTAAAACATTGGCTGGACAACAGGACACAGAAGGTAATTGTAAACGGAGTCCACTCTGAAGAAAGAGGGGTTACCTGTGGGGTACCGCAGGGTTCAGTACTGGGTCCAGTCCTTTTTAATGTCTTTATAAGTGACATTGCAGAGGGACTGGAAGGGAAAGTATGCCTCTTTGCAGATGACACAAAGATCTGCAATAGGGTTGATACACAAGGAGGTGTGGAAAGGATGAGAAGGGACTTGGCAAAGTTGGAGGAATGTTCAGAAGTATGGCAGTCTGGATTCAATGCAAAGAAGAGGAAAATAATGCACCTGGGAAACAAAAACCCAGGGGAAGGTTACACAGTGTGGGGGGGGAGGTAGCAACAACAAAAATGGAAAGGGACATGGGTGTATATCAGATGACCTTAAGGTAAGCAAGCAATGTGAGAAGGCAGTAGGGAGGGTGGGGTGGGGGGATACTGGGATGTATAGGAGAGGCATCACCAGCAGAAAACAGGAAGTTGTTATCCCTCTGTACAGACAGTTGGTGAGACCCCATCTGGAGTATTGCTTCCAGTTCTGGAGACCCCATCTCCGCAAGGACATAGACAGGATGGAGGCAGTCTAGAGGAGGGCAACTAAAATGGTGCAGGGTCTGCAAGAGAAACCATATGAGGAGAGACTAAATGAGCTTAATATGTATACCCTTGAGGAAAGGAGGGAGAGGGGGGACATGATAGAAACTTTTAAGTACCTCAGTGGAATCAACAAAGTCTAAGAGGGTAGCATCTTTCAGAAAAAGGGTTGTGCAAGAACAAGGGGACACAATTTGAAGATGGGGGGGATGGCTCAGGGGCAATGTAAGGAAGTATTTTTTCCCAGAGAGGGTGGTGGACGCATGGAGCAGCCTTCCTGAGGAGGTTGTGGGGTCTAAAACTGTGGGAGAATTCAAGAACGCATGGGACACACATAGGGCAATTTTTGTGGGGGGCAGGAAGAAATAGGCTGTTGGTTAACTAGGATCTGCAGCTTATCCTGATTTGTAAGGAAATGGGCAGACTAGGTGGCCAAGAGGTCTTTATCTGCCGTCAAAGTCTATGAATGTTAAACAAAAAATATAACTCAAACATGTCACAGGGCAAAGACTGGAAAATCAGAAATGGAGAGGGGGTGCACAGGATGGAAGGTAATGAACAAAATTCCAGATCTAATGACATTGATGGCAGACACAAACCTAGACATAGTGGCTATTATAGAAATGTGGTACACAGGGAACCATGACTGAGATACAACCATACCAGGATATGCGCTTTTTAGGAAGAATAGGGAAGGGGGGTGGCTATGTATGTGAAGGAGGGGATTAAAACAACAGAGGCTCAAGAGTTACAGGAAGGAATGTAGGCACTGTGGATCACCCTAGAGGCAGGAAATAAGACTGCCATTCGCACTGGAGTGATTTACAGGCCTCCTGCACAGGGGAGGAAACAGACGAAGTTCTGGTGGAGACCATCCACAAAATGGCAACCAAAGGGGAACTACTGCTAATTGGAGACTTCAATCTGCCAAATGCAGATTGGAGCACTCAGATTGCAGGTACAACAAGGAGCAAGCACTTCATGACTGTCCTGAAAGGGACACACACTTATGGCAGCTAGTATCTGGGAGGGGGCTATACTGGACTTAGAGCTGACCAGTGGGGACAGAATCACAGATGTTGAGGTGGGCAGTCTCCTAGGTTCCAATGACCACAGGACAGTATGGTTTACTGTAACCACAGTGGTAGAGGAAAGTCACACAAAGATTGGAGTTCTGGATTTCAGGCCAGCCAACTTTAAGGAAATGGGGGGACAGCTTAAAAATGCCCTAGCAGCAGAAGGTACAGGGGAAGATGTGGAGGAACAGTGGTCTAGACTCAAAAAAGTCATAACAGAAGCAACAAGATACTGCGTTAGAATGCATATTAAGAGTAAAAGAAAGAAACTGCCACTATGGTTCTCGACAATAGTGACTGAGAAAGCAAGGGAAAAAAAGGAAGGTCTTTAGGAAATACAAGGAGACTTGAAAGGATGAGGACAGGGAGAAGTATCTGGAGAAACAGAAAGAATCTGGGAAAGCAGTCGGAAGGGCTAAGGCACAAACAGAGGAAGGTACTGTATAAGCACAGGCTATTAAGAAAGGAGACCAGACCTTCTTCAGATACATTAGAAAGAGGAAAAAGACCAGAAATGGTATTGTTAGGCTGAAGAAGGAAGGAGGAGGGTGAGTGGAAGATGACCTAGAAAAGGCTGAGATACTGAACAAATACGTTTGCTCAGTGTTCACCAGGGAAGGGGGGGGGGTTGAAGGACCAAAACTCATTAGGAGGGGTATTCAGGGGAGAGAGGTTGACACCAGCCCATTCACTGTGGAAAGAGTTATAGAGGAACGTGGGAAAGTAAAAACAGACAAAACGATGGGGCCAGATGGGATTCACCCCAGAGTATTAATGGAACTCAGGGACGGACTGGCAGGTTCACTGACTGACCTTTTCAACTCATCTCTAGAGCCAGGGGGGTACCTGAAGACTGGAAGAGGGCAGAGATGGTCCCTCTCCACAAAAGTGGCAGTAGGGAGGAGACAGGCAATTACAGACCTGTAAGCCTGACCTCAGTAATGGGGAAGCTAATGGAGTCCCTACTTAAGGAGAGGGTTGTGACGTTTCTGGAGACTAGTAGGGCACAGGATCCAAGGCAGCATGGATACTCAGTGGGAAGGTCCTGTCAGACAAATTTAATTGGTTTCTTTGACTGGGTGACCAGGGTTGTAGATCAGGGAAGGGCGGTGGATGTGGCCTACCTGTATTTCAGTAAGGCCTTTGACACCGTCCCATTTAGGAAATTGTTAAATAAACTGAGAAACCCCAGAGTGGGCCCTATGGTAGTAAAATAGGTTGAAAACTGGCTAAGGGACAGGACTTGGAGGGTGATAGTAAATGGCATGAAATCAGAAGTAGGGGAGGTGACCAGCGGGGTGCCACAGGCTCAGTGCTGGGACCAGTCCTGTTCAATGTCTTCATTAGTGACATTGCAGATGTATCCTCTAGGTGGCACTATCCCAAGGGCTACTACCCCTGCCTGCGTGACCAGGTGCAGGTTAAGGAGCCTTAGCACTGAAAACAGGTGCCTCCCCCTGGAGGACAGGGTTAATGGTAGCGTAGCTGACTTGGGTACAGCCCTCAGAGACTCTGTTACCCCCCCTCTTTCCCCTCTAGTGGCCTAAACAATGTACTGGGCACACATATACAATAACCCCCAAACAGCAGATGTTCCCCCACACTTGTTACACTTTCCACCAGGGCTGGTTCCACCAGTTCGGTCCTGGAGACCCCCTGTAAAATAAGGTTAGACACAGCAAGCAATAGTAATAGTGCTACTAGTACAGAGATGCACCACAAACAGTTTAAGTGCAAAAAGATTCAGATCTGATTTATTTAGGGGGAATGAATAAGGAAGGGGTGTAATCTGGCTGTTTGGCTTAGTGGCTGATTTAATCAGGCTACAACGTATGCACTTTAGAGTCCCACAACACAGTCACACGCATACTCTGGGTACCCAGTTGTTGGTAAAGGCTAGTGTAACCCCCCTACAAATGGGGGTTCCTGAAAAGTCTTCCTTGAGCTTGTCTAAATGCTCACTGCCAGGCTGGTGTCCTGCGTTTTTGCAGTTTAAATGTGATTGCCAGAGAGTGCCTATATAGCCTCTGTGTACTGTCTCTTTAAGAGCTGTCTGGATTGCAGTCATAATTAATATAAAAGGGAGCTCTGTTAGAAGATGTGCTTGTTTGCTGATCATCTGTTAGAGTAGTAATAATATAGCAGTTTGTTCTAACCTCCCTTCTTTGCAGCATGGACACTTCTGTTTGTTTCCATCATCTTGGTCCTGGACTGCTGAAATGGGCCAATCAGCACATTTGGGACTCTAAAATGGAGCCTGCCTACAGGGGCTTGGTGGGGTCAAAACTTGTAGGAATTGTAGTTTTGGGCTTTTTGCGCCTAAAATAACCTGGAGGGGGAGCCCTTCTTGTGATTGACAGATCAGTCAACCAAACCTTTCGGATCTTGGGGAAGTCCCAAACTGCTTGCAGTTTCAGTAAGATCTAAGTTGGGAAGTGAAGAAGTAACAGCTCGAGGTAGTTCAAGCAGCAATCCATAGTGGATTCGGGCAGGAGAACTGTAGAAAGGCCTGAGTTTTGGCCTGCATGCCTGCCTGCTGTCCCTGAGAGGGAACTTATGCCTTTTTCGGACTGAATCTGAATTTGGAGAGTGAAATAAGCTGCTGAATTGTGACCAGGCTCCTAGCTGAAGAAGACCAAAGATTTGCTGAATGCGATCAGCCTGTCTGGACTTCCAGCAACCTCTGAACTCCATGATTGTGCACAGACTCTGTAACTGCGACCGGAGAACCTTTTGCCTGGTACAGTGGAATTTCCTTACATGTGAATGTGTTGTGTGCTTATAGTGGGTTGGGATTTGGTTCCCCACTGTGGTTTGAATTGTATTCTGCTTGCTGGAAGCAGCATTAGAATTTCCTTACTTGTAAATGTGCTGTGTGCTGCTAGTGGGTCGTGATTTGGTTCACCACTGTGGTTTGAACTGTATTCTGCTTGCTGGAAGCCGCATCCAGCCCCACGGACTGAATCCAAAATCATCTCCATTGGGCCTGGGCCTTGTCACACTGGCTCAGCCCAACTACCCGCTGCACAAAGAATGCCATCGAAGACCTGCCTGGGGATCAGCCCACTGCTCAACACTTTAACAGGAATGATGCCTTGGTGATTCATGCTGGCCCCGCTTCTCCAGGCACTCCAATTCAAAAACCTGCAGTCTCAATTTCGTCCTGCCTGTGTCCAGTATTGGGCATCATGAGTAAACATCAGAGTAGCTCCCTGCAACAACAGCTAAATCTAAACTGTTGTCATCTGATTGTCTTGTTGCTTTTTCTTTCGCAAACTGAGCCCCCGCCCCCCGCTCTGGATTACAAGTAGTGTGTGTTGTGCATGTTGCTTTCTTCCATCACAGGACCCCAACCAGCTGCAACGTTCCTGGCTAGCCCACCATTTTCCTACATGGGTACCCAGAGTATATGACTGTGTGGAGACTTAAAGTGCATGCATAACTGTTTGATTAATATAGCCTTTAAGCCAATCAACCTGATTACGCCCCTTCCTTGTTCAAGTCCCCTGAATAAATCAGATCTGACTTTTTCTGCTGCATTTAACCCGACTGTGGTTCCAGTCTGGGACAAGAATACTGTATTGTTGCTATTTACTGTGCATAACCTTGTTTTACAGTGGGTCCCCAGGGTCGAGCCAGAGGAACCAGCCGTGGTGGCAAGTGCAAACACTGTGGGTACTGGTATGGTGTACGAGGGGTACTGTGAAAGTGATTATCATATATTGCTTAGACCACTAGAAGGGAAAGAGGGGGGGTTACAGTGTCCAGGAGGGCTGTGCCCAGATTAGTTTGACCACTACCAACCCTGACCTCTGGGTGGAGGCACCCGTTTCAGAACTCAGGCATCTTAAACTGCTACTAGCTGCACAGGCAGGGATAGTAGCTGTTGGGATAGCGCCACCTAGGGGTTACACTAGCTTGAAGCGTTGCCTGGGGTAGGCCAGCATTGCAGCTGTTCGGGGCCCTAATGATGGAAAGAAATAGTCATGCATAGTAACCCACAATTTATAATCCGGAGCCAGGTGGCTCAGTTCGAGATCAAACAAAACAATTAAATCAGATGACACACTTTGATTAAGCTGTTGTTGCAGAGAGCTACCCTGGTGTTTACTCACACTACCCAGTACAGGACACAGGATGGATGAAATGGAGACTGCAGGATGACTTCTTGGTTTGCCAGGAGAAGCAGGGCTCAAACGATTCACCATGGTGTCATTCCTGTTCGTGATTGTTGAGCAGGAGGCTGATCCCCAGGCTGGTCTCTTGTCGATGGTTTTCTCTGCAGTGTGAGCAGCTGGCTGGGCCAGGTTGGCAGGGCTCAGACTGGGTGAGGAGTTTGAATAAGAGTGGTAATTGCTGGATACAGCCTCCAGCAAGCGTGATACAATCAAACAGTGGGGAATCAACTCGCGAACCACTAACAGCATTCAGCACACTTATAGTAAAGGGAAAACAGTACCACAGTTTGGATGACAGTCTGGTTGCAATTAGTGTCTCTGTGCAAAACCGTACGCTCTGCAGTTGTTTCAGACATCCTGACAGGCTGATAGCGTGGAAGCAAATCTGTCCTCTTCATGTAACAAGGCAGTCACAATTCAGTAATTCTGGACACAAACTTGTTCTGATACAGTCCCGTTTCAATTTAACTGAAGGATTCCCCCATGAGGGGAAAAGGAGACAGGCAGGCCAAGCACTGCCTTTCCACCAGTTTCCCGTGCAACTACGCAGGAGCAGTTGCTCGAATAACTCGAGCTGTTCACTCACTGCACTCCAAACTCAGACTGAACTCACTGCTGCAGGCAGCTTGGGGCTTTCCCAGAGGTCCAAAAGATTCAGTTGGTTGATCCATCTATCTGTCACAGCAAGGACCCCCCCTCCAGGTTCATTTAGGCACCAAAATGTAAAAACTACAATTTCTACAGAAAATGTACAAATGTAAAAACTACAATTTCTACAGAAATTCACTCCCACAAGACCCCTGGCTCCATTTTAGGGCCCCCAAAGGCACTGATTGGAGCATATTTTCAGTCCAGAACCAGGATGATGGTGATTAGCAGAAAAATCCATGCTGCAAAGAAGGCAGGTTACACAACTACATTATTAATACTGTACAGCATTTAAACAGCAAACAATCACAGTTTCCAACAGAGCTCCCTTTGCGCAATTAGCGATGGCAGAGCGGTGTGACTACCTGGCAGCCCAGATGGGACTCAAGCTTAGAAACACTCAGCCCCCACTCAGATTAATTATACACTGCAATATAGGTAGCTCTTAAAGAGACAGGCACAGAGGCTAATAGGGCACTCACATGCAATAGCTTTTAAATGGTTAAGACACAGGACACCAGCCTGTCAGTGGGCATTTAGGCACATCCAAGGAAGATTTTCAGGAACCCCCATTTGTAGGGGGTTTACATCGAGCATCTGGAGAGAAAGGTGTGCCTGTTCATGGATGACACCAAGATCTGCAACAGAGATGACACACCAGAAAGGGTGGAAAGAATGAGAAAGTATCTAAGCTTATTATAAGAATGGTCAGGTGTATGGCAGTTGAGTTTCAATGCTAAAAAGTGCAAAGTAATGCACCTGGGACACAGGAATCCAAGAGAGTAGAACAGGATGGGGGGGGGGGGGTTCTGGCCACTGCAAAGGAAGAGAATGAGACAGACCTGGGGATCATCATATCAGATGACCTAAAGACAACCAAGCAGTGTGAAAAAGCAGAGGGGAAGACAAACAGAATGCTGGGATGCATAGGTAGGGGCATAACCAGCAGAAAGAAGTGGTGATGCCACTGTACAGATCACTGGTAAGGCCTCAACTGGAGTACTGTGTCCAGTTCTGGAGACCACATCTCAAGAAAGACATTGACAGGATGGAGGCAGTCCAGAGAAGGGCGACAAAAATGGTGCATGAGCAGTACCAGAAGCCATATGAGGAAAGACTCGGGGACCTTAATATCTATTCATTGGAGGAGAGAGAGGGGGATGTGATAGAGGCATTCAAGTACCTTAGGGGTATAAACAGGGTACAAGAGGGAAGCATGTTTTAGAGGAAGCATTGCACAAGGATAAGGGGACATGATATGAGGCTGGAGAGAGGAAGGCTCAGGGGAAATGCCAGGAAGTACTTTTTCACAGAAAAGGTGGTGGATCCGTCGAACAGCCTTCCAGCAGAGGTGGTGGAGGCTAAAATAATATGGTGGTTCAAGAGCACATGGGATAGACATAAGGGTGCCCAGGAGATGGGCAGAGAAGGCGTGCCGCAGATCAACTAGGATCTGGGTTGTCAACACTGAGTAGGGAAATGGGCAGACTGGGAGGACCATATGGTTCTTCTCCACCATCAGATTCTATGTTTCTATGATTTAATAATCATTCTTCCTTCCACAGCTAACCGGGTTCCAGGTACCCCAATCCTAGCCCTTCCCCCTAATACAGCTATGTTGTTTGGAATTGTTGTGTGAAGGGTGTTTTTGGGGCAATCAGCTGACAAGTGTATACAGTACTGGGAAACTGTCTGGCATCCAGTGTGCGGGGTGGTTGGAAGGGGAGGTGGGTAGGTACAGCATCCCGGGGGTGGTACCAGTCACACACTGGCCCACTGCATCTTATCCTGGTTGTAGGCACAGAGTTATTTTCATTCACTTTCTGGGATAGAACCCCCGATTACTACTGTAGCAGGACCCAGGACCCTGAACCTGTGTGCAGGTGAACAGGAAGGAGTAGTAGCCCATTAGCTTACAGCACCTGGGGTACACAAGCCTACCATCAGTTAGAGACAACACAGTACTACACCCCTTTACCCATTGATACATATAATACTAATTCAGAGACATACAGTTACAGAAGCTACAAGCATTTGTATCTAACAGAGATGAGAGAGAGAGTTACCAGCAGCCCTTCAGATAACTCCTTTTTGGAGATATTTTACGTCCAAAAATCAGCTAAAAACATCCAAAAATTTATTATCTGGAGTCACTGACGTCCAGTAATATTTCTGTAATTTGCTGCTGATGCCTTGTTTTCATGGTGCGGACGTCATTTGGTTTACTCTTTACACCAATCTGCCATGGGAGTCAGAGGAATCTCCCCCCGCTCGCAAGAACATATTTGCGCATGCACAGCAGCGTAATCACAGTTTGGCGGCAAAGTTGTGAGGTGGGTTAGAGGGACAGAGAACGTGTGGAGAATGGAAAGTGTCTGACTGTCTTGCAAGTTGCAAGTAAGAGAGAGTAGGCCTGATGACAGTAGGCTAGCAGACACAACAAGTCAGTCAGTACTGGAATCTGTGGGAAGCCGAGGAGGGGTACTAGAGTAGGGAGTGGACAGAGAAAGTTACACACACAGCCCACCCTGAGCCAGTGAGTGGAGTGAGAGTGAGTCAAGTGAGAAGCGACTATTGGATTTTTTTAACAAAAAAGCCGCGCAGCAGCAGTACAGTATCAGTATGGGCCAACCAGAGTACCCAAATCTGATCAAGTGGTGAGACGGTGAGACCATGAGAGTGTCTGTCGATTGAACCATCGGGACCTACACTGCCTGGGAGTTGGGCTAGTGGTGTGGATGTGCCGTGCGGTGTTTGATCATTCTGTATTAATTTGTAGGCGGCTAGCCTAGGTGGTAGTACTACTACTAGTAGTAGCTTTTAGCCTAGGTGCTGTGCTGACACAGTGACTCACTCAACTAGTCTCAGAACATCTTTTTGCTTGAGAGAGACTGAGAGAGGGAGTGACGGGCGAGTCATCACAGGCAGCAGGCCAGGCAGCAGCCTGGAATTAAATTTATAACTGGAGGGCTGTGTCTGAGACTGAGACTGAGAGTGCTGGAGGGTGGACTGTTCCTTCCGGGTCACGTGGAAAGACGAGTATATCGACTGGAGGACCTGGGAACACACAGACGCAGTCAAGTAGAGGTTGGAATCTGAAAAAGGAGAGGAGAACGAATGGGCCCACAATCCACACAAGGTTGACTTTCAGCAAACGACAGGTACAGACTTGGTACAGTTTCATTAATGTCATTCTGATTGCTAGGCTCCAGATGTTGAAGTGTACAGTGATCTGTGTGAACCAAGGCTCAAAGCACTGCACATCTTGCTGTTTTCGTTTGAGAAAAATGTTTTTGATTGTGTGTGTGCTGGTTGGGAGGTGGTCGGGGGACAACTATAAACCTTGAAATGATAAACTGTTGTTTGATGCATGGGAATTAAATCACTGGGCTAAATGGGGTTTAATTTGAAGACCCCCCCTTCTATAAATAAAACAATGCCTGGGTGCACCACAGGCCCAGGCAGGCCCCAAACAGATGTGTACCATGATCTGTGTGTGTCACTGAGTTTATTTAAGCATTGCTATTGCTTTTCAGGTCTTCAGTGTACCATGTCCAGGGGAATTGCTATGGGTAGGGGGAGGCCACTGAAGCCACTAGGTCAGGCCAGGTGTTGGGCTTTGGCTGTCCTGTCCAGGCAATTCCCTGTTGCACCTATGAAAATAGCACCATGCATGCTTAATGGCTTCATTTGCATGCCTGTGGATGTGAATGGCTGCCCCATTGGGTTCACAGCCTGATGTGGGGGATGTGCTGACACACTGTGGGCTGTGCGCAACTGTGCTGTTC
Source organism: Neoceratodus forsteri (assembly GCA_016271365.2). NCBI lineage: Eukaryota > Metazoa > Chordata > Ceratodontiformes > Ceratodontidae > Neoceratodus > Neoceratodus forsteri. Next base: position 505,729,064 of record CM057455.1, read on the forward strand.
ACAGAGGGGATGCGCCAAGGGCATTTCCCAGTGCATCATTATCTGTGAATACCACTTTATTCGCTCGTGGCAGTCGGGATGCACTGATTACATCTCCTTTGTGAACTCTGCCTTTATCATTCTGGGGGGACAGCAAAATGACTGCCCAAGCTAAGCACACAAAGGACTGCCCAAAACTAAGCAAACAAAGCACCTATGTTGTTTATTTTTTTAACATTTGTCCCCCTTCTTTTTGTTTCCACTTCCACCCCCCCCACAGTGGCAGTGTGTGGGTGGGATGTGCTATGTGATAGGATCTGGGATATGGCAGGAGGTGTTTGTCTGATTGTGTTGGGGGTGGGAAGACCATTGGACAAGCAGGGATAATGGACGGGGAACACATCACCAGTGGGGGGGGGGTCATTATACTGAGTGAGTGGGCTCCTGCTTGCCATCTGTTCAGGGCTGCTGTGCCAGGGGTTGGGGGGGTCCACTATGCCACCAGGGCACTGTGCTGTATGGTAGATGGAGGTGTGCTGTCACGTGCTGGGAGGGGGAGTTCCACTATACCACCTGGGACCTTATCGGTGAGTGTGACAGACAGAAGTATAATGGCGCAGTGGGCATTGGTGAATGCAGGTTGGACAGTCAAGGGCACATGGAAAGCAGCATACAAGCTGGTGTCCAGTCTGCTCAGAGTGTAAGTTTCCTTTTTCCCTGATGCAGGCAGCAAAGCATCTGACTGGCCAGCAGTGAGCTGACTGAAGTAGTCGCACGACACCAGTAGAAGAAATAGGGTACCCTGGGAAGCATGTGGTGATTGTACACATATTCAGAGGAAGCCATCACCGACAGCATTTCATCACCTTTAGTTACACAGCTTAAGGTACTGTCTTTCTCTCTGTAGAAAAATGTTTAAATGCTTGTTTTTGTTTTTTTTTGTTGTTGGGTTTGACTTTGAGGCCAGGGTTCTGGGGGTCGTGGGTGGGGGGAGAAGTACTACTGTTGACACAGCTACCATAAATATAGAAGATAATGCAGTGTAAGCAATAATACCCTCCAGGGTGGGGGTATTGTGCTATACCAGACCGCCCATGGGCGTAATGAGGACAGATGACTTAGTTAATGGAAGGTCCGGTATAGTACAATACTGCCAACCCTGGAGGTATTATTGCACTTAGAAAATGGTCACTGAAAAAAATCTATTAAACGTTTTAATAGAAAAAAAATAATTTAAGGTATCTTTTGTAATAAAATACTTCCTCCGCCTGTGTATTTTAATAGGGACTTTTGTCCTATTGGAGAATCTGTTTACAAAAAAAAAGGTCCTGCTCATCAGCTCTATAATGAAGTCCCTGGCTCATGTAGATATCAACAATATGGCATTTGGTCCGGTGGCGCTGAGGGCAGAGGCGCTGGTCACAGGCGCGGCACCTTGTGCCACACCTGTGACCCGGGTTCAGGAGCGAGCCCGGGTGCCGGGGGCTGGCAGGGGAGGAGAGGGATTGAGCATCTGGAGGACTGCTCTCCCTCTCCGGGGAAGGGGGTCCATGACGGTTGGTGGCTGACTGCCCCCTGGCGGAGGCTGGGAGGCAGCAGATGCACACTGTACTTAGGGCTAGAGTCAGGGGCAGATGCCTGGATGTGGGCACATGCAGACGCTGGCGTCATTGCTCGCCCACTGGCATCATTGCTCACCCACCAACTTGGGAATCTCTGAACAGGGAAAAAGTGGCGCCTCCTATGGCTTGATGGCCATTCGCGATTATTCTTTGGGACGCTGGCACCCAAGCTGGATCCATCTGGGTGTGGAGTTAGGGGCTCCCTGCCACCCCGCTGCAGGGGGTAAGCTGAAGGGGCTATAGGGGTGTCAGTGGTGCTGGTCGAGACAGACGGTGGCTGGATCCCAGCTGATGGGATGCAAGAAGAACAGCTGGGGTAGAGAGGAGGCCACAGGAGGATAAATAAGCATGTAAAAAAAAAAAAACAATGTGGAAGTTTAGTTAGCGAGTAGTATGACCTGGTCACACTTATTAAAAATTCCTTTGCTTGAAATTGCAGACAAGAACAGTAATTTCTTCATTCTCTGTACTGTAGATTGTCTATTTGCAGCACAGAAAATGAAGAAGTATCACTGTGGGTTTCATCTACATAGGTGGCATGGTGGGCGGCCATATAGACACGTACATCAATGTAATGTAACCCCATACCACTCTACACAGTTGGCAGTCTGACATCCCTTATTTTCTTGTGTCACACATAGCTGCCATGCACTTAAACATAGAAATGGTTCCAACCCTAGCTTGGGTCATGTGTACCATGCTCAGTAGGTAGAGTTTAAGGAGTTTGTGCGAATTTACCACCAGATCCAGCCAGGGGAGAGATTGATGAGGCCATGCTAGACCTATCTTCTGGAGGGGTACCCAGTAAGTCCAAGCAAGAAACAATAACGTAATGTCCAGACCTGCAAATGGACTCCTACAGTGTGATTTTATTAAGATAAATTATCTTTAGAACAAGGGTGGTCTGGTCACCCAAAGGTTTACAACAAAACACTTAGCAAATGTATTAATTTCCATTAACCCCATACATTGGAATGGGGTTCCATACTTGTTTTGTCAATATGTGATGAAAATCCTGTGTGATTGCTTCTGAAGTAGTGTACACATGTTAAAACAACTTCTATAATTGCTTTAGTTAACCTACTGGCTGACAGCAACCAACTTTGCATAAACAACACCTCGTGACACCAATTTTGGGGAGGGAACTGTCACGGTGACACCGAATATGTCAAGCTCAGGTCAAGCCGGTTCAAAGACCCAAAAGAGAACCACCACAACCACCACCACCACAAAGTCTTTATTAGAATGCTGGTTAATAAAAAAATGTCCCACAACTCAATGCCTTGTGACTGACTCTGGAGGGAGTTCATCTGCGAATGGACCAACTGCTAATTGTTCTTCCAATTCCGGTACTGAAATGCAAAGTGACAGCTGCAACCTTGCTGTAACTTCAGTTTGTAATTCTGATGAGTTTCCTACACTTCAGTTATCAGAAAATGATGACTGTTCTTCTTCTTATGAGTGTATCCCACAATCTGCAGCTTCTCAGGGTCACACAGAGTCATCAGTGGTTCAGAAATCATGCAGTGACACTAGAAATAAGAACAGTCAGTTATCAGATGCTATGAAATCTGTTGTTATGCGTAATTACAGACATCAGTGGGAAACTGAATTTGATTGGCTGAAGGCAAGAGATGGGAAAATGTTTTGCTCTGTGTGCCATTCAGATCGCTGTCTCACAAACAAATTTGCTACTACAGGTGCAGGTGCATTAATGTGTATGCAGTATGTCCAACAGTAATGGTTCCAAGTAGTTTGACTGGCTGTCACAAAATGGGCTTTGTCTTCTCCAGTTAACAGTGGTGGTGGTGGTTGTGAATTAAGTGGTAAGGCATGGCATGAGTGACATCATGACCATCTAGAGAGAATTATAGTGTTAACAGCCCACCAACCTCCAGATGGTTTGAAGCACGAGGTGTAGGTAGCCAAGTGCTTCCACCACCCAAGAAGGGCCACCCATTACCTCACCATAAATACTGACCTAATGAAATGAGCCCTTTTTTTGAAACCATTATGAATTTTTAAGCAGGTTATTTAGCTGGGCTGCCAGCTGTGATAACAGTCCAGCAGGAGACGTTCTTCAGTTAATCAGAATTCAGCATTTTTCTACACATTTCATAATCTGATATTGAAAGCAGTAGAAAGGATGCTGAATTCTGATTGGCAGACAGATGCTTTTTGTATGGCTGGCACATAATCCCACCACAACAGCCAAGCCATGATAACCTCTTTAAGAAATTCATTACATTTCCAAATAATTACCTATTTTATTACCACAATACAGCACTTCAGGGGGTTTGTTACATAAGCAACAAGACACATTGACAGGGTATGCATGGAACAGATTTTACCACATGGCCAGGGGCATAATAAGGCATGAGGCCTTGGCTGAGTACCTTTAGTCCCTGACGTGTGGTAAAATCTGTTCCATGCACACACTGTCGATGTGTCTTATTGCTTACTTATAAAATGGGAAGCTAAAACCAGCCAGGTTTTAGCTCCCCATTTTATAAGGTGAGTTAATGGCCCTTCTTGAGTGATAGAAGCATTCTGCTACTTATTATACCTCATGCTTCAACCCACCAGAGGAGGGCAGGACAGTTATCCCACCATAACACTCCCCCCATATGCCTTATTGCTTAATTCATAATCATCTTAGTTCATCTAGTAAAGGTTTGCTACTTTTATTAATAATTTGTAACAGAAAAGACAATTTATGCCTCAAGAATGCTGACTTTGTCACCTGTGTTTTGGGACTGCACTGTCTCTCCCCACTCAGATGCTAATAAGTTTGATAACTTAGTTGTAGGTGAAGATAGCACAGTGTAGCACAACCGATAGAATCCTGCAGACTGTACAGAGAGTATAATACTGAGTCACCACAGCAGTATTTTCTACTTGTAGGATATCACAGAACATACATAACATCTTTTTTGGGGTGATCTCGCTCATCAGGTAGGTATGGTACCTCTGCCGTACCAGTAAACATCATAGGAACTTCACTGTCAGTAAATGGGAATCTACATGGAAGATTATCTGCAGTACATTGCTCCCTCTTCAGTTCTTTTCCACCATCAAGTTGCAAGCACATTCTCCACTGATGAGCTGTGCAGTGTTGGTGGATTTAGCACCTTTTTTGAACTAGGACTGACTGCCACTTGGAGTAACATAGACAGTAGGACCACACAGTTGTTTCACCGAGTATTACTGTCATGATATATTTAAGAGCCCATACAGATTTTGACAGAGATGTGCTGCAAGGACTCCTGTTTTAAGTTTACTGAGTCCCAAGCAGATTCAGTTTCCAAGGTCTTCTGTCTTGAGCTTAAGAAGATCCTTGGCTTGGCCATTTGTTCCATGTCTTCTGTTTTAAGTTTATGGAGTCCTGGGCAGATTCAGTTGCCAAGGTCTTCCTCAAGGCTTGCAAGTTGTGCTTTGATCCCTTCTTTACCAGAGTGATGGTGGGGAAGATTTGTGGATGGAGTGTGAGTGAGTGACCACCCACAACTATATCGGGCTAGCGAGGCATTGCTGACAGTGTCACATGTGCGGTAAAGTTGTACACTTAATGAACATCTGGTATGTTTAATGTCATCCCATGATGGTGAAGAGTTCTTATGGTGCACTTGGAATCCACCTAGTGAGTGAGATCACCTCAAAGATCTACTCTTTATGGTACATTCTATGTATCTGTTATTACCTTATTTCATTGATGTATGCCATTTCATTATGTGCATAAAAGCAGACAGCAGCTTAGCCTTTACTGTTTTATTCTCCTCTTCTCCAATTCCATAGTATTTACAAGAAAATAATTTTCCTATTTTAGAAAATTGTCAGAAATCAACCCTCAGGAAGCACAGTCAGACAAAGGACCATCGTACAGCACTGGAAGCAAAGATTCTTAGAAGGAGATTGTATGTAGTTAGTGACAATGATGAGGCAGAAAGTTCAGAAGATAACAATTCAGCTATTAAACTTGTAAAAGACAGTGAATGTAACCTGTTTAAAGCTGTGTACTTTGCAGCAAAGACAGATATGGCAAACTGCAGTGTCAACCAGCTTTTAGATTTCATTCGCTGGACCGGAGGTCAATATTCAGTACATGATATAAGTGACTACACTGTTCATGATGTTCAGAGAAGTATAGTGAAAGTATTACATAGCAAAGTCATAAAAGAAGCATTGAAAAGTCCCAAGTTTGGCTTGCTAGTTGATGAATCCTCAGATCTTTCAGTCCACAAAACTGTAATAATGTATATTCAATATGTCAGTGATGGGGAAATGAAAACAAAACTAATTGGCAACATCAGGGTAAAGGATGGTTCAGCACACCACTTTACTGAGGCTATTGTAAACAGATGTCAGGCCCTGGGATTCGTCATGAGTAAACTTGTGGGGTTAGGTAGTGATGGGGCAAGTGTAATGATGGGCGGGTCCAAAGGTGTTGGTACACTTTTGACTTCACTGCATTCACCTTTTATGGTTCATGTCCACTGTTGGCTCATAGATTGGCTTTGGCCCGTTCACAGTCCGCTACTCAATGTAGATACCTACAAGACTTTCAGAGTAATATTAATGGTACATATGCCTATTTCAGTACATCTGCTGTTAGGCAAGCAAAGCTAGAAGATATGCAATGGGTGATTGGTACAGTAAAGTACAGATTAGTACAGCGTCTCTCTCCCCCATGTAGCCCCACAGCTTCTCCTCATCCTGTGTCGCGTTCACCTGACAAATGTCTTGCTCCTGAATACATGAACTATCTGTGTATCTAACTGTTATTTGTAATTTATTTTGTAATGTTTTCTGGAAAATGTTATCTCTGTAACCTCTATTCTGCTTCATTGTTGGAGTATACCTGCTCCAGATTGTAACTGTTCTCCAATGCTCCTGATTGTACTTGTTGTCCGTGTATCCTCTCCCCTGTAATTACCCTGTTATTCTCCCGGGTTGCACCTGAAAATAGGCACTGGCTGCCTAGTGTGCTTACTCGGTTACCAAAAGCAAATAAATAAATAAATAAAAGGAAAGCTGAAAAAGCAATTAACATATGTTGGCTGTCAATGCAAAATGCTGTAAATGCACTGCATAAATGTTACCCTGCTATTCTCCCTATACTTAAAGAGGACAGAAATCATGCCAAAGCTCAGGGCCTTCACACATTTCTCACTACTTATGTTTTTTTCAGCTGTTCTATGTATGTTCTGTGATATCCTTAAAGTAATGGGAACTCTTTGTAAATCCTTTCAAAAGCAAGATCTGCTGTATGTGGATCTGAAACCACAAGTGTTCTGTACAATTGATGAGTTAGAAAACATGAAAACTGAGCCAGGCCCGATCCTGACAGCTTTTCAAGAGGCATGTGAAATTGAGACTAGTGATAGTGGACAAATGACAGCATGTTGGAAAATACAGGAATCTCAGCAAGATGACATTCAGATTGAACTGAAGTGTTCACAGCAGATGACAACACAATTCTCAAAACTGAGGGAGGAGTATCTCAATACTCTTATAAGCAATATGAAGTGTAGATTGCACCCAGATTCTAAAACGGAAGCACTTCTGGATGCCATTGCCAATCTAACTGACTCACAGTCTGTAGTAGACTAATGCAGTCAGTGTTCAGAAAAGTTTAAAAATTGTTTGTGAAACTTTTGGTTCCAACAACACACAATATGACAGTGATCAAGATGATACTGAGACAAATATTCATGAATGCAAGCCTTAACTAGATGACAGTTGTCTCCGCTCAGACTGGGCAAAAGCAAAGGCAATGATGCTGGGCTGCTATAGGAACCTTAGTTCCAAAAGCTTTGCGAGAAGGGTAATTTCAAAGTACTTTGATATAATGCCAGCATATTCTACATTATGTAATATTGCTTTATGCATTCCGCTTACATCTGTAGAATGTGAGTGTGGTTTCAGTGTGCAGAATAGGATAAAGACAAAATTTCATTGTTCACTAACAGAAGATAGCCTAGAGCTACTAATGAAACTAAACATGGGGCCCGACTTCTCCGGTTTTGAAGTTGATAAATCTGTGTAGTGTAGAAAAAAAACAGAAAAATAAGCGCAATATGTCTTTGTGCCAAAAATCAAAAAGGAGGAGACTGGAGAAGCCAAAGTCCCAGACAGAGATAGTCAGGCTTAGTGATTCTGGTAGTAGCAGCAGCAGCAATACTGGTGGCAGCTGTGCCATGCCCAGAGGTAGCCGCACATCAAACAATGATTATGTCAGTATGTCACCATGTATTAGCAGCAATACCTGTTGTGCCACTGCAGTTTATCATGGTAGCAGTAGTAACAGAAGCGCTTATGATGGGGGGAGGGCTGAAGATAGTGAATTAGGTGATGAGGATTTCCTGGAAATAATAGAGAACATGGATGACAACAATAGCGAATAATTATATAACTTTCTGATTGGACTCGCTTGATCCAGGTTCAGGTGCACTTTTTGAGCCAAATACAAGTTACTGTCAGACATACTGCCACACATTGCACAGGCAGAAACAATTATCTGAAACCCAGTATTTTAAATAGCAAATTCACTTGAAAGCTGTGAAGTAAGCAGCGTGTTTATTTTACTTTGTGTTACATGCTGCTGTGAACTGTACAGGGAGTTGCTGAACACAATGGAATAGGGTAGGGAATTGGATAATGAAAAGTTAGTTACTTATTGTTAAAAGAAGACACAAATAATCTATTGTTCACATCACATGGTGTGCTGCACCTTGGTTGGTGGCAATATATGGTGACACTAGCAGACACGCTACATCTGCAGTAAGAGCACAACAGGTTGCATTGCCTCACATTGCTTGCAAGTTCTGGATGTGACACAGTCACATTAAATAAAGCAAGAAAGGGTTATAAAATGTATCATGGGGTCATACAGGGATAATTGCAGTGCTAAGGCTACTTCTCTGCATTACTCTGTCTCCCCCAAATCTATTCTCCATAACCAAAAATCTGGTTTGCATGCCCAGCAAGACAACATCCTGCCAGGCCATTAGCCACTATGTTATATATTTAAAACATTTTAGCACTGACTGAAACACTGATTCTTTTGCCTTGATAAGCATCAAAAATGTCATCACTGCAGGAATCAATCACCCAATTTCTGCAAAGTGCCAACACCTATGGTACCAGCAAGTTCACTTACAAGTTACAAATGTTTTTATGTTTCAAAGTATAAGAATTGTGACTTACCAATTTTAATGTTCTCATTTAGCACTTTCATCTTAAGTAAGTTCAAGTTAGAATGGTAAGGTAGATTTTAAAAGAGCTATTCCTTGACTGAGACTGTACAGTTAAATCTCACGGACGATGCACACACAATGCCCCCGGGCATCGGCAGGCTGCAGCAGGCACCCACGTTGGACTTGACTATTTGTCCAAGATGTGTATTACCATACATATACACAATACCAGGCAGGGTCAGCCAAATACATTGGATAGATACATCATGTTATTTTGGGATAAATATTTCATTTTCACTTTATACAACATCATATATTTCACTATACTACAATTCAATTAACTTGTTATAAATAATGTTATTTCCACTTACAGTCTAGAAATGGAACAGGAACAAAAACACACAGATAACAATGGGCCAGATAGGAAACTTACAATGGAAAGAAATGGAAAGAAAGGCAGCTTTGAGATAATACAAGGTAAAACATAAAATTAGTACAATACTGTAAGAAACCATACTGAACCATTGAAAATGGCGTTGTGCTATAGCAAGGACTACTGTTTTACGTTTATGGAGTCCTTTGCAGATTCAGTTGTCCTTTTGTCAAGATCTTCTGTCTCAAGTTTAAGAAGATCCTTGCAGTTGACTCAATATAGCATGTGGTGGTGAGCAGTATATAGCAGGGACTCCTGTCTTAAGTTTATGGAGTCCCTTGCATTTTCAGTTGTCATGGTCTTCTGTCATACGTTTAAGAAGGTCCTAGGCTCTATATACCACTACACACAATTTGTACTGATTGTTACTGGTGTTTTATCTTGCTTTACCTCAAAACTTCCTTTCTTTCCATTGGAATGTCCATATGTGGCTGGGTAGCCCAATATTCTGAGTTCAATTTCCAGGCTATAAGTGGAGAAAACATTTTGCAATACATAACATTATAAATTGTAATCTAACTGAAATAAATGGTGTTATAAGAGTGAAAAAAATATGTATGCAAAAATAAGATGATTTATTTAGCCAGTTTATTTGCATTGCCAGTGTCACTGCATTGTATAGTATTTATGATGCAGCACAGCGGCAGTTGGTAGAATAGCCCGTTTTTCCAAAATGAGTTGTGATGGTAATAACAAATTACTAAATATTTTACTTTATAACTAAATAAACAATGGGTAGTAATCAATCAATGATTACCACACTATGAATCATAATGTAGGTGGCAGCAGCCTAGCATACTGCTAGCAGCAGACATCTATCTGCAAGCAACTAAAAGAGCTGCTAATGCCAAAAGTGCTACATTGCAGATTCCGAATAAACATACTCCCAGTCAATCTCATACCAAAAACTAGATTTTTACGTTACTCCATTTTAAAGTCATTAGACATTTTCTAACCTTGATTGCACTACCTGTGCAATAAAACAAGTGTCAGCAAAGAGCTGCTGATTATGTCATCTAGGGATCTTACAGTGTAGTAATCCCTGTCAGCAAGCTTATAGGACCTGTTTCTCCAAAGTTAAGATCATGTGCAATGGTTTTCACAAGCAAAACAGACACCAGTCAGTAAACATTAATATAAAAACTATATATAAAGTCAATTTGTTGTTGTACTGATTTATTTTTCATTTTCACCATATGTCTCCATTTCTGTCTCCTTCTCACACATTTATCACCTTTCAGCCTTCTTACAAGGCCCTGTTAATCAGTCTCTACCTGGGAACTTCCCCAGCTCTTTCTCTCCCATTATGTTTTATCTTTCCCATCATCACCTTTTTGTTTCACAGATTCTCTCTTAATCTTACCATTTATCACTTCTTCTCCCTTAGCCTCCCTTCTTCTTTCTCCACATATATATCTCTCTCATTTTACCTCTCCTCTACACTAACTTGTTTTTTTTCTCTTTTAGATATTTCCTGAAGAAGACCTAAGGTCGAAACGTAGATTTTTAACTCTATTTTCTGTTTTCAGCGTGCATTTAATATAACCATTTTGTTTTGCTATATAAAGCAATGTTTACTGACTCATGCTGCCTGTACTTATGAAAAACATTGTACATGATCTTTACAAAGACACAGGTCTTGTAAGCTTGCTGACAGGTCCCCAGATGACATCAGCAGCAGATCTTCATTGAAACAGGCTTTTTTGGAACAGGTAGAGAAATCAGGGTTACAAAATGACTAATAACTTTAAAATGAAGTCACACTACTTTTTAGTACGAGATTTACTGGGGATATGCATGCTTAATCTAATTCTGCAATGTAGCACTTTTGGTCAGATGGTCTCTGTCAGCTCTGTTTACACTAGATAATATTGTACACAGTACACAACTGATTATTACTAATCTATACATAGCAAGGATTTGGAGGTACTGATGGCATGGCATTGTCTACTGTACAAGAACTGAACAATTCATGAAATAAACACATTGAAAATGATTACTGTGTGCTTACGTTTTCCTTTCCTATCATTAAGAAATGTATTTATGTGGATGTAGCATGGATTACAAATTACAGTAAGGTATCCAGATGAGCAATGAGTTGACTTTGAAAACTAGAGAATTTGAAGCATTTTGACTTCCAAAATGTGGTGACTGGAATTATTTTGACTTCCAAAAAATTGACAGCTGGAGTATTTTGACTCCAGTAAAACTGAAATGACTTCCAAATTTCAACCCATGGAAGTATTTGACTTCCACTCAAAAAAAAATATCCGAAGCCCTGGTTACCAGTGCTGTTTCTTTTGGTTCTCTCCAGAAAGTCCTCTGGGCATGACTCCCATCAAAACAAAAAAACTCTTTTGCAGCTCAAAGGCAGAATCAATTTCAGTTCTCATCTTTTCCTCAGTCTCTTGTTCTCAGTAGCAGAAATATCCCCACTGCACTGTAGCTCCTATGGTTAGCTTCTCCAGGCAGCAGCTCATACAGTCACACTTTGGCCTGCTCTCCTCCAGGGGTGTAACCAGTATGGATCCCCTCAGCTCTCCTGCTGCCTGTAGCTGTTTTTATACTCTCACCAGGGCCTGGCAGGCTAGAGGCAGCCAGCCAAACAAAAGTGCATTCTCGTTTCCACAGTGTTCCACTAAGGTCCACAGGCTTCTAGGGTCTTCCACAAGGAACTCACACCACTGGACAGGGCAGCAGGCAACTGGCCAATGAAGCAAATGTGAATCCTGTTACCATGACTCTTTCCCTGTCTCTGCTCTCTCACAGGCATCCTGTCTCTGCTCTCAGTCTCACAGGCATACAGAGTAATTAACATTTCAATTGCCCCTTCCCCCATCTTACTGCTTACCTAAAAGACAGTCAAGGTTTCAGGTTGCAGCCCTGTGACTTCAAGGAGAAGTCCACCCAAAATGTGCAAAACATATGTTATGTAGAGTGTTTTGATATGTATGTTAAGTCCTAGTGTGTCCTTCCCTCTGTTTGCTATTAGCAGTTTTTCCTAAATTAGCCTGCTAGCTGTATGGTAGTTTTACAACACCTGGGGATCTCTATCACAAATAGGTTTATTGGCTTTCTTTCTCCTCCGATGCACCCTGGTTCATGTGACAGTGATGTAGCTATGCCCCTAGATTTAGTAGGGTCTGTCACAGCTCAGCCACAAAGATAATACTTCTTTCAGAGAAGAAGTCACATTGCTACATTTTTGGTGAGTGTAATCATTATTATTTTTTGATGTTAGTACCTTGTCCTGCTATGTTACAACCTATAAGGTGATGTTCAATTTTTGCTACTTAATACTGGTGCCAAAACTGAAAGTGACTGAGAGGAATAGAGTAAACAGTGACATGATTCACACACACACACACACACACACACACACACACACAGAAGAGCATAGCAGGACAAGGTACTGATATCAAAAAATAATAATGATTACACTCACTCAAAATCTAGCAGTTTGTCTTCTCTGGAAGAAATATTTTCTCTGTGGCTGAGCTGTGACAGCCCCTGTAACAAGACACTGGCTTCCTGCCGGGGCAATTAGACATCACACAGAAAAGCACTCTGGGAAGACTAGATGCCATAAAAGAAACCAGAATGGCAGCCTCCAAGGGCAATAAAACAGGGAAAGTTAGAAAAAACATCTCTCACAGCCAGAGGAAAAGAAAATGCTGGGAACTGGTTAGACACAGAAAAAAAGACTACTACATATATATTTCTGATTTTAACATGGAGTTTTCCTTTAATAGAAAGCAGTGAAATTTGAAGGAAACATTACAGCAGTAGCAAAAAGCTAGTTTACCCGTATTACATCTGACTCAGTTTTTTCAGTAGCAGGTACAAATACAAAACCAGCTGACCTCTCCACAGAACATCTCAACATTTTGCACTGCCGCTTTATGAAGAGATGAAAGTTGGCCTCTAGTGCTCACAAATTTATACAGTGGTTTAACACCACACCACAGTGAACACACAAAACAGAAATAGTTAAAAAAGCATAATGTTAGTGCTCTGATGCTTATGTAACCCCTTGGTGGTGCTATCCCAAGGGTACTACCCCTGCCTGCTTGCCTAGTAGCAGGTTAAGGGGCCTGAATTCTGAAATGGGTGCCTCCACCCGGAGGTCAGGGTTGGTAGTGGTCAAGCTAACCTGGGCACAGCCCTCCGGGACACTGTAACCCCCCTCTTTCCCCTCTAGTGGCCTGAACACTGTACAATAATCACTTTCGCAATACCCCTGGTACACCAAACAAGTACCCACACTGTTTGCACTTTCCACCAGGGCTGGTTCCTCTGGCTTGACCCTGGGGACCCCCTGTAAAACAAGGTTATGCACAGCAAACAGCAACAGTACAGTACTTTGAGCACAAACTGGAACCACAGTCAGATTACATGCAGAAAAAGTTAGATCTGATTTATTCAGGGGACTTGAACAAAGGAAGGGCAAAATCAGGTTAATTAGCTTAAAGGTTATATCAATCAAGCAGTTATGCATGCAGTTTGAGTCCCCTCACACAGTCTACCTCTGGGTACCCAGGTGGAGAAGATATGGGCTAGCCAGGACCATTGCCCAGGGTTGCAGCTGGTTGGGGCCCTGTGATGGAAAACGCAACATGCACAGTACACAATATTTGTAATCCAGAGCCAGAGGGCTCAGTTCGTAAAGGAAACGAAACAACAAGACAATCAGATGACACACTCAGATTAAGCTGTTGTTGCAGGGAACTACCCTGGTATTTACTCACGATACCCAAGACTGGACACAGGCTGGATGAAAATCGTGACTGCAGGTGGTTGATCTGGAATGTCAGGAGAAGCAGGGCCCACATGAATCACAGTGGCGTCACTCCTGTTCAAGCATGGAGAAGGGGGCTGATCCCCAGGCAGGTCTCCCGTCAATGGCTTCTCTGTGCAGTGGGTAGTCTGGCTGGGCCAGTCTGGCAAGGCCCAGACCACATGGAGACAAATTCGGATGTAGTCCGTTTTGGGCTGGATACAGCTTCCAGCAAGCAGAACACAGTTCACACAGTGGGGAACTAACTCACAACCCACTTGCAGCTCATAGCACATTTACATGTATGAGAATTCTACTGTACCAGGCAAAGCGCTCCCCCGGTCACAATCTTAAAGTCTCTGCACACACCAGGAGCTTTGGGGCAGCCGGAACTCCTGACAGGCCGATTGCATTCAGCAAAATCTTCAGACTTCTTCAGGTTGAGCCTGGCCCACTTCAGTAGCTTACTTTAGTCACACAAACTTGGATTTAGTCCACAAATAATTCTCTTCTCTCCCTCTCAGGAGCAGCAGGCAGACATGTAAGCCAAAAACTCAGCCTTTTCACAGTTCTCCCATGCAAATCCACTCAGGATTGCTGCTCAGAATCACTTCAGCTCCTCTCATTTCACTTCCCTGCTCAGAATTAACTGAAAACTGCAAGCAGCCCAGGACTTCATCAAAATCCAAAAGATTTGGTTGGCTGATTTGGCTGTCACTCAAAGCAAGAGCTCCCCCTTCAGTTGCAAAAAAGGCACAGAAAGCTCCAAACTAAAGTTCCTACAGATTTTGAATTCAGACAGCTCCTGTAGTCCGGCTACATTTTAGGTCCCACCAGTACTGTTTGGTCCAATTTGCAGTCCAGGACCAAGATAGTGGAGACAAACAAAACAGTCCTTGCTACAAAGAAAGCAAGTTAGACAAACTACATTATCATTATCACTCTAAATTATTTTCGGTAAATAGCTACATCTTTCAACAGAGCTCCCTCTCAGATTACTTAAGCTGCAATTAGGCAGCTCTTAAAGAGATAGTACACAGAGGCTATACAGGCTCTGATAATCACATTTAAACTGCTAAAATGCAGGACACCAGCCTGGCAGTGAGCAATAAGGCAAGCTCAAGGAAGACTTTTTGGGAACCCCCATTTGTAGGAGGGTTATACCCTTCCCTGCCTGGGAAAACTTGGCGTCCGCATCAAGTCTGTACCATCATAACATTGAAAATGCAACATATGCAAGACATTTATACCGTTAACATGCTATACAAGTAATATCTGATTCATCAGTTGGCATAACTTGTCACTTTACTATACATTTCAATGTACTTCACTGTATCATTTCCATTCTGACAATACATTATACATATTTCACACAGGTAAATTGAACATTACTATACAGAATCACGTAATAACTTCTTGTACTCTAAACAATGCAAGAGGGGGCCCTTCCCTATCAGCTAACTTGGGGGTGGATGGGGCAGGGGCACCATGGTGAGAGGGCAGAACAAGTAACCTGAAATGGGCCGGCAAGCTCAATTGGGCAGTGAGCTCTGAGAGACATAAATACCTTTGAGGACTACATTGAGAGGCAAATCCACTGGCCTCCCAGGGGAATTGTAACTGAAGTGCACCACTGGCTTGACAGCTCGGCCAGTCTTTCTGGGGTGAACAACCACAGTCTCTGTACTTCCAGCAATGGTCTTGGAGCTTTCATCACTTGTGAGGGGTGTCTCTGCATGAAGGGGAATGTCCAAGCTGGGAGCACTGTCAGCCCATTGCTTTGTAGTCTCTGTTTCTACAACACTTGACTCATTTTGAAGACACTCTGGCACTGAAGGGGGTTTGTCAGCACTCTCATAGTGTTCCTCAAGTTCTGGCATGTCACCAGAAAGACTCATACCATCAGCCTCTCCTTCAGGCAAATCATACAGTTCCACGATACACAAAGACTCAGCATCCTCAGACGTGATATTTGCACTTCACCTTCAGGGAGCATTGGCCCCAAGGATGATGCCGGGGCATTAGGCAGTCCAGAAGACCCAGCTTCATCCCCATAATTCAACATAGGATTTCCACAAAACAACTGACTCAGTTCATATGAGGGGTAATAGGCATTATCACATTCACTGTCATCCGAGTTAGATCGGCAGTCACTATCATTCTGGGCCTGCTGCGGGGGAAGTCTTAAATCGGCAACCACGGGGACAGGCTGACTCTGTTTCTTTCTTGCTGCAGCATGAGTCACTGGTCCAGGGGAATCAATCTCAGTGGGTTCAGCCTCAATTATAACTTGACCAATAGGTAGCAAGTGGTTACGGTGCATGGTCTTGACAGCTTTGGAGTTATTCTCTGGGCGCACTTTGTACACTGGCAAATCATCCAACTTTCCAACTATGACATGAGGAAGATGGTGCCATCGATCAGTAATTTTGTGTTTACCATGCAATCCTAAATTTCGCAACAACACACAGTCTCCAGGCCTAAGCTCTTGAGCCTTTACTTTTCTATCATATCTCTCTTTGTTGGCTAGATTTCTTTTGGTGGCCATTGTCTGGGCCAGTTAATAGGCATGGTTCAATTTAGCTTTTAGTTTTTGTGCATATTGCAGGTAATCTTTGGCTTGGACCCCATTGGGAGAAACCCCAAAACAGACATCAACAGGCAGCTGGGCCTCTCTCCTGAACATGAGGCAGTAGGGAGAGAACCTGGTAGTATAATTCTTCATGCAATTGTATGCGTGTACCAAGGTGCTAATCTGCTGGCTCCATTTATGCTTATCTTTTGGGTGGAAGGTGCCTAGCATGACTAGCAGGGTGCAGTTAAAGTTTTCTGGTTGAGGATCCCCCTGTGGGTGTTAAGGGGTGGTTCTTGATTTTTGCACCAACCAATAGAGAGAGCATTTCTTTGATTAGCAGACTCTCAAAGTCCCGGCCCTGATCAGAGTGAATTCACTGGGGGGCACCATAGTGGACGAAGAAATTTTCCACTAGCACCTTGGCCACGGTAGATGTTTTTTTGATCTTTGGTGGGAAAAGCTTGTGCATACCATCTGTAATGGTCCATGACCACTAACACATTGCCAATGTTTCACTGTTCAGGCTCTAAACTCAAGAAGTCTATGCAGACTAGTTCCATTGGGGTGCTGGTTGTAATGTTGACAAGGGGGTCAGCCCTCTGAGGCAGGGCTTTTCTCTGCAGGCAGTGACTACAAGTCCTTACATGGTGCTCAACATCGGTCCCCATCTTGGGACAGTAGAATCAAGATCGTACTAGGTCAAGGGTCTGGTCGGTACCGAGGTGGCCCACATGATTGTGGAGGGACCTCAATACCAAATCTTTGAAGGCTGTGGGCAGGACCAATTGTTGCTTGTCTATTTGGCCAACTCAATCTACAGTCTCTCTATACAACAAATGATTAAGCAGCTTCAACCTGGGGCCTTCTTTAAACTATAAAGCGGTTCGCAGATCAGAGGAATGCAACTTGGACACATCTTTTCCTGCACAAAGGGCGTCAAGTGCTGGCTGAATCATAGGATCTTGGGATTGAGCCCACAGAATGCTGTCATTGTCAAACTGAGGTAGTGCACCAATATCTAGAGCAGAGAAGTGGCAATACGCAGCCGGTATGCAGATGTCAGAGGGGCCCAACCAATCTATTAAGCAGTCTGCTGTGTCCGTATGCATCTGTTCATTTCTATCAAATTTTTGGCACAATGCTTGGATATCAGGTTCAGACAGCCTGACCCAGTCACTCTTGGAAATGGGCCTCCAGGATAGGGCATCAGCATTAATATGATTCAGGCCTGGTCTGTATTCGACAGCATAATCATATGTTGACAATGCAGAAAGCCACCGGTGCCCCATGGCGTCTAACTTAGCTGAAGTCTGTACAGAGGTCAACGTGTTATTGTCAGTCCTCACCAATATTTTTGCCCCATAGAGGTAATCATGAAACTGGTCGACAATGGCCCATTTTAACGCAAGGAACTCCAACCTGTGCACAGGGTAGTTTCGCTCTGACAGGGTCAAGCTCCTACTGGCAAATGCCACTGGTCTCAAACCATCCTCATGGTCTTGATACAGTACAGCTCCTAGACCCTGCAGACTGGCGTCAGTATGCAGCACAAAGGGTTTGGTGGGATCAGCACAAGCGAGGATGGGGGCGTGGGTGAGCTGGTGTATGACTTGGTGGAAAGCTGCTTCACAGTCAGGCATCCAATGGGACCTGAAAAGTTCACCTGGGCAGAAATATGCTTTATCTGGTTCTTTGATGGACCCTTTTTTGTATTTCCGATTGGTAGGAGGGTAACCCTGGGTAAGATTCAAGAGTGGCCGAATCACTTTGGAATAGTCCTTTATGAACCGGTGGTAGTAGCCACAGAATCCCAGGAAACATTGTAGTTCTTTCAAATTGTGGGGCTGGGGCAAAGTAGTCAAGGCTTCAGCTTTACTAGGATCACTCTGTATCCCCTCTGTAGACACTATGTGCCCCACATACTTCGCAGAGGTTTGGAAAAACTGGCACTTGTTGATGGACAGCTTGAGGCCAAAATCTTCCAGTCGGTCTAGTACTTTGAACAGTTGACTCTCGTGTTCCTCTAGGGAGCTCTCGAACACAATGACATCGTCCAAGTACACCAGGCATTCTAGCAAATTCATGTCTCCCACTGCTCATTCCATCAGTCGCTGGAAGGTGGCTGGGGCGCCCGATATCCCCTGTGGCATTCTTAGGAATTCGTAGAACCCCAAAGGACAGATGAAGGCTGTCTTCTCACGGTCCTCTGAAGCCATTGGAATCTGATAATATCCACTGCCAAGATCCAACACCGAGAACCATTTGCTCCCATTCAAACAATCCAGAGCATCTTGTATATGGGGCATGGTGTTTTGATCGGGGATGGTTCACCGATTCGAGTTCGATAATCAACACACATTCTCACAGATCAGTTCTTCTTACACACAACCACAATGGGAGAAGCATATGGGCTCCTGGATTCTTGTATCACAGCAGCCACAAGCATTTCTTGCAAGTGTCTTCTCACATTGTCTATGTCTGCAGGGGCTAGGCGTCGAGACCTCTCTTGAAATGGCCATTCATCGTGCAGGCGTATGTGATGCTCTGCATCCTGGACACATCCCACGTTCCATTCCTTCACCGAAAACATTTGATCTCTCTGGGCAAGTTTCTGGCTAATTCTAGTCTTCCATTCAACTGGCAATGGGGAGTCACCAAAATCAAAAAAGTCGGGAGCCACTCTATCTGTCTTGCCAGGGTGCTTGTTGCTGGGCAACACTACAGTGTCTGCGCAGTGTACCATAGCTAGGGTGCATCCTCTGTTCACCCTGATCTCCTGATCTGATACATTATGAATCTGGACCATCACTCATTGTGCATAGGCATGAGCATGAGCTGGCAAGATGCTGGGCTTAACTAATAATCCTTCCGGCAATTTTCCATCACCTGACACGTCCAACATCAGTATTTTGTTCTTGACATTTTTGCGGAGGTGGACCTCCCCTTGAACGGTACACTGGGCGTTCGGGGCCCATACCATTGAATCAGGATCCTTCTTTCACACGCCCCCTACCAGTTCATCCTGGTCTACTCCCTTAGGGTTCTGTTGCAAATCATAGGCTCTCTTGATCAGAGTGGGAATTCTTAGGGCTCTGCCAGTCCGTCGAACTTGTTTCTCATGACAGAGTTGTGCCAGTCTCCCAAACATATGGGCATTTGTCCCAATTAACAGGGGAACCCCATCATATAGTCCAGTAGGGGGACACACTAAGGCCAGTGTCTCGACTTGCTCCTCTACACCAATTACAGCTGCAGGAAATGACAACCAGAGGCGGACATATCCTAGGTAGGGATAAGACTTGTCGCTCAGCCCCCACACATGTAGGCCTTCCAGGGATTGTAAGGGCACAGCAGATAAGTGTTTGTCATACCAGTCCTTAAATACAATGGTCACTTGTGATCCACTGTCCAGTACAGCCCGAGTAGGAATACCATTCACAGCCATGGTAGTCTCCATTGAAGGGTCCACTATTTTGGACCAGTCTGGCGGGACAGCAGCAGGGGTCTGAATGGATGATTTAGCCACAAAGGGGTTTGAGTTAGGATGTCTGAAGCCTTCACTGTGGTCATTTTGTGCACCCCTTGACCACTGATTCATTTTCCAAATCTCTCCTTGAAGTCGGTTCACCACTTTCTCTAAGTCTTTCTGAGACCAGCATTCCCTCTTCATATGGCCATCCTTTCCACAGTGGTGACAAATGATAGACTCCTGGGACATCCTTGGAGAGAACATTGCATGAGGAACTGAAGTAGTAGAAAGGGATCGGGGTCCAATATCTGCTTGCAGTGGTGAGAGGGATACAACGTGTCTCAATAGTTCCTTTAGGGTGGCAGTCAATTCTTTGATTTCAGCCTGGGAGCTATCCTTGGTAGAGGATGCCTGAGGGTGCACCCCCGCCCCCATGGCAGTCATGTCCTGAGTGGAACCAGAATTTTGTTCCATGGGGGGAACCCTTGCAGAGGCGCCCACCTTCAACCCACAGACTTTCTTTAATAGCTCAACTTTCAAAAACTGGGCCCAGGGCGGGAAGTCCTTTGCATTCTGAGAGTGCTTGTTAGGTGCCGACATTTGCCCCTGAACCCCACTTGGATGATCACTCTCTGTCACTTGCGCAGTAGCAGCAGATATTGGTGAATTTCCCCCCAGGGTCGCCATTGCTCAACCCCCCCGAATTTCTTTCATTAGCTCGTCATAGGAGGGGGGCGATTCCAGTCAGTTGGCAAGGAGTAACTGAAGCAGTAACAATTCTGAAAATGGAGCAGACTTAAGGATCTGGTCCAACCTAGTTTGATCTAATCTATTTGACGGCAAACTACCCTTTCTGAGGCACTCTTGTAGCAGCTTTTCAAGCTGAGGCACATACACAGACAATGGCTCCCCTGAGTACTGCTGGACGTTTCTTGCTCTCCACCACTGGTCCTCATCTGAATCCGTACACATTCTCCAATGCATCAAGATAGTCTTGTGCCATTGCTTCGGGGTTATTGGCCCACGGGGCATGGATGGTAGCCAGAGCAGGACCTCGGAGGCTGTCACTCAACCTCTTTTGTTTCTCTGCTTCTGAGCATTGCCATTCAAGTACTAGAGGGGCAACATAGTCTATCCAGGTCTCCCAGTCATCCTCCCCCTGGGGGGTTGGGAGGGTGCCCGAGAAGATTCTCAACCTTCAGTAGGAGTCATGACTAACAGCAGGTACAGATATCGGGGCCAGCATTGTCATGGGCACAGAAGGCAGGGCAGTAACAGGTGCTGGAGTGGGAGGGGATGTTGGGGAGGGAACACCCCCAGGAGGCAGGAAAAGTTTCTTAAAGTCCTCTGTGGTTTTCCCTTCCTCCAGCAACAACTTAACAAATTTCTCCTCAAAAGTCTCAGACAATAGGGGGAGCTCATCCTCCCCAGGGTTTTTACTGTCTCTAGTTACCACTCTCCAGGAGGCTGGGGTCCCTTCTGGAGCAATAGTCCATGGCACTTTGAAACTGTCCACCGGGTCACTACACTCTACTAACGCCATGAAACTTTGAGTGGTCAAATCAGCCTGTCACCCCACCACCACAGCATTTGTTAAACATTCAGCTTTGGAAAGTAGCCTTTCTACAGCGTCTTTACCAATGTTTAGGGGAATATCCAATACAAGCAGGGCATTGTGAGGGTTAATCTCCTGCCCTGTACAACACCCCACCAACTAGTGCACAGCCACTTCTGTTGGGGTAGCCATTTATGTTTGACAATAATTCGTAGTTTTGGCCACTAGAAGACACAAAATCTGAGCAGTGAGCCTCCAAGATGTAACCCCTAGGTGGCGCTATCCCAAGGGCTACTACCCCTGCCTGCTTGGCTAATAGCAGGTTAAGGGGCCTGAGTTCTGAAATGGGTTCCTCCACCCGGAGGACAGGGTTGGTAGTGGTCAAGCTAACCTGGGCATAGCCCTCCGGGACACTGTAACCCCCTCTCTTTCTCCTCTAGTGGCCTGAACACTGTACAATAATCACTTTCACAATACCCCTGGTACACCACACAAGTACCCACACTGTTTGCACTTTCCACCAGGGCTGGTTCATCTGGCTCGACCCTGGAGACCCCCTGTAAAACAAGGTTATGCACAGCAAATAGCAACAGTACAGTACTTTGAGCACAAACTGGAACCACAGTCAGAATGCATGCAGAAAAAGTTAGATCTGATTTATTCAGGGGACTTGAACAAGGGAGGGGCAAAATCAGGTTAATTAGCTTAAAGGTTATATCAATCAAGCAGTTATGCATGCACTTTGAGTCCCCCCACACAGTCTACCTCTGGGTACCCAGGTGGAGAAGAGATGGGCTAGCCAGGACCGTTGCCCAGGGTTGCAGCTGGTTGGGGCCCTGTGATGGAAAACACAACATGCACAGTACACAATATTTGTAATCCGGAGCCAGAGGGCTCAGTTCGTAAAGGAAACGAAACAAGACAATCAGATGACACACTCAGATTAAGCTGTTGTTGCAGGGAACTACCCTGGTATTTACTCACGATACCCAAGACTGGACACAGGCTGGATGAAAATCGAGACTGCAGGTGGTTGATCTGGAATGCCAGGAGAAGCAGGGCACACACGAGTCTCAGAGGCATCGTTCCTGTTTAAGCGTGGAGAAGGGGCTGATCCGCAGGCAGGTCTCCCGTCGATGGCTTCTCTGTGCAGTGGGTAGTCTGGCTGGGCCAGTCTGGCAAGGCCCAGACTGCATGGAGACAAATTTGGATGCAGTCCATTTTGGGCTGGATACAACTTCCAGCTAGCAGAACACAGTTCACACATTGGGGAACTAACTCACAACCCACTAGCAGCTCATAGCACATTTACATGTACGGGAATTCTACTGTACCAGGCAAAGCTCTCCCCAGTCACAATCGTAAAGTCTCTGCACACACCGGGAGCTTAGGAGTAGCTGGAACTCCTGACAGGCCAATCGCGTTCAGCAAAATCTTCAGACTTCTTTAGGTTGAGCCTGGCCCACTTCAGTAGCTTACTTTAGTCACACAAACATGGATTTAGTCCACAATAATTCTCTTCTCTCCCTCTCTGGAGCAGCAGTCAGACATGTAAGCCAAAACCTCAGCCTTTTCACAGTTCTCCCATGCGAATCCACTCAGGATTGCTGCTCAGAATCACTTCAGCTCCTCTCATTTCACTTCCTAGCTCAGAATTAACTGAAAACTGCAAGCAGCGCAGGACTTCCCCAAGATCCAAAAGATTTGGTTGGCTGATTTGGCTGTCAGTCAAAGCAAGAGCAACAGTTGCAAAAACGGCGTGAAAAGCTCCAAACTAAAGTTCCTACAGATTTTGAATTCAGACAGCTCCTGTAGTCCGGCTACATTTTAGGTCCCACCAGTACTGTTTGGTCCAATTTGCAGTCCAGGACCAAGATAGTGGAGACAAACAAAACAGTCCTTGTTACAAAGAAAGCAGGTTAGACAAACTACATTATCATTATCACTCTAAATGATTTTCAGTAAATAGTTACATCTTTCAACAGAGCTCCCTCTCAGATTACTTAAACTGCAATTAGGCAGCTCTTAAAGAGATAGTACACAGAGGCTATACAGGCTCTGACAATCACATTTAAACTGCTAAAACGCAGGACACCAGCCTGGCAGCAAGGCAAGCTCAAGGAAGACTTTTTGGGAACCCCCATTTGTGGGGGGGGGGGGTTACACCTATAATAAGCTAATTCATGCATGCTAACCTGAATTAGTGTATTTATTATCGAGTGAAGGGTGAATTTGATTGCAGCCATAGTAGCCCACATTTAGGGGCCACCCTATAAGAACTGTATCTAACCCTATAGTTTGGAGGAGGGATGATACTTGTTGTTACCTTAGTTATTCCTTCCTTTATTGTTTTCCATTGTGGCTCCACTAACCCCCCCCCCCCCCAAGGCTATTTCCCCCTGCAAGATGTTTTTTAAGGCAGACTCCCATTTCTTTACAATCTGATCTCCTGAAGTCCAGGACCCTTGTCCTAGTGTGGATTATATCCTGTGTAATCTGTATGACAAACCATGATGATCGCTTGTACCCAGGAGGCTACTCACTGTGATGTCTGTAATGGTGTCCCTGTTCATAAATACTAGATCCAGCAGTACCCCATCTCTAATGGGATCTCTAACCAGTTGCCTGAGAAATTCCCCTTGCAGGGACTCTAGGATGACCCTGCTCCTGGTTGCAGCCACAGACAGGATATTCCAGTCTATATATGAACATATGAAGAAGCCAGCAGAAAAAGGCCATTTGGTCTATCTAGTCTGTTTGTATTGCAGGGTCCCCAGCTTAAGCTATTGATCCTGGACCCCCAATCCACCCCAACCTTGACCCTTATTTTTCCCGTAACTCTATCTCAACCTCTCTTGAAGTTACCCACCTTCCTCAATGAAACCACCTCTTCCAGAAGCACATTTCAACTTGCCACCACTTTCTCCATGAAGAATTGCCTCCCTCCTAATCCCTCCAATTTGAGACTGCGCCCTTTTATTTTTTCATTTTCACTAAGCTTAAAGAGACTCTCCTTATCCACCTTATTTATTCCTTTCAAATACTTGAAGGTCTCAGTCATGTCCCCCCCCCCACACACACACACACCCTCTGTCTCTCTCTTTTTTTTCTTCCAGTGAGTACATGTTCAGGGCCTTCAACCTCTCCTCATATATTCTACCCTGCTGGCCCATGATCAACATCATTGCTCGTCTTTGGACCATCTCCAGCAGGTTAATGTGCTTTTTAATGGATGGGCACCAGTACTGTACACTGTACTCCAGATGCGGCCTCAATAATGACCTGTGCAAGGGCAGTATTACCTCCTCTCACCTCCTGCTGATCCCTCTGGCAGTGCAGCCCAGCATTTTGTTTACCTTTGCTGCTGCCTTTCTACACTCCGAAGAGTGCTTCAGGTCACTAGTAATCATCACTGCCAGATCTTTCCTCCTTCTCCATTGTAGACCCCTCCCAGGCTGTACTCAGTCCTGGGGTTCTTGGCTCCAACGTGCATAACTGCATTTCTTTGCATTGAAGCCATGTTGCAAAATCTCGGACCACCTCTCTAGTTTTTCCAGATCCTCTTTTAGGTTCTGAATGCTTCTGCTGTGTCCACCATCCTAAACAGTTTGGTGGCATCCGAGACTAGCCACATTTTGCCTATAATGCCATCCCCAAAGTCATTTATGGAGATATTGAAAAGCACCAGTCCAAGCTCTAAGCCCTATGGGGTCCCACTGGCGTCCTCCCTGGTGCTAGATAGCTTGCTTCCCACAAACGATCTCTGGGTGCTTCCCCTCAGTCAGTTTTCCACCCATCTGATCAACTTCTCTCCAACTCTGAGATCTGCTATCTTCATGATCAACCTCTTGTGGGGAACAGATTCAAAGGCCTTGCTGAAGTCCTGGTAAAGTACTGGCAGATTAAAGTCCCCCATAATTACTACTTTCCCTTTACTTGCTATTTTGCCCATGGCCTTCCCCAATATCTTATCCAATTCTCCCCCTTCGTTAATGGCCAGTACACCACCCCAATATGTGTAAAAGCCCCAGACCCTGACTCTAAGCCAACCCAAAGAACCTCCAGCCCCTCCTTCTCCCCACTGTGTTCTTGTATTTCACAAGCCTTTGTACCTTCCCTTATGTATAAAACACCCCCCCACCCCCTTTCTTCACTGTCCTATTCTTTCAGAACATGCTGTAACCCAGTATGTCCATCTCCCAGCTGTGGCTGCCAGTGCACCATGATTTTGTTGTGGACATCAGATCCAGGTCCACCTCCGCAATGGTAGCCTCAATGTCAGGAACTTTGTTTCCTAGGCTCTTTGCATTGGTACATGTGGCTCTCCACTCCTTTTGTCCTCTCCTTGCTCCTACTTTCCCTGCCTTCCTGAGTCAATCAATCAGTTTATTGGAGGGCAAAATTGACAGTTAACTCTCTTTTACAATTGCATCCAACATGTAACAAATAACATCAGACATACAAATAGTACAAAACAGACAGTCCCTTCTTCACCTTTCTTTTTTCCCCTGATATTGTCCTTTACCTTTTTATCCTCCCTCTTCTCACCCTCCCTAGTACTTTTCTCAGCCTTAAATTCACCACACAACCCTCTCACCCCCCTTGCCTCTACTCCCCACTACTCCTGGGGAATTTATTTTCCCTGGGTTTCTCTTCAACGCTACTAGTTTTTGGTGGGGGGCATTCAGTGCCTCCCTTATTTCTTCTGCCTCTCCCCTTTGGCTAGTTTAAATGTCCATTGAAGTAGTATTTAAACTTTCTATGCAAAACTGCTGTTCCCCTCCTGGATGGATGGAGGCCATGCCATTTGTACAGGCCATTATCACTCCAGGTAGGACCCCAGTCCCCGATGTAGTCCAAAGCACTTTTCCCTCCAGCATGCCTTCAACCAGTTGTTGAAGACAATGGTGCAGTGTTCCCTCTCCTCCCCCTGACCATGCACAGGTAGCACCTCAGTGAAGGCCACCATATGTGTTACCTGTTTGAGGCCCCTCTTCAGTTCCCTAAACCTACCCTGCACCACCCCTGCTGAATCCTCTGCCAGGTCATTTGCCCCCAGATGGACAATGAGATCCAACTCCCCCTCCTGCCCGGCTGCCCTAACAATCCTAAGGATCTACTCCCCGTCCCTCAGTGCCAAGGCACCAGGGAGGCTCCTCACCTTCCTCCTTCCCACTTGTGCTATTTCCAAAACTACCCCTCTAATTACTGAGTGCCCTACCAGAAGTTGCTTCCTCTTCTGTTGAGGATCTCTGCCTCCTACTTTTGGGCCTCCACTCTGAAGGACTGCCACATCCTCCATTGCCACTACCATGGGTGCCTCGTCTTGGCAGTCTCTTCCTGCCATAGTGGTGAAAGAGTTGTGTAGTGGCACCGGTTGAGAAATATGTCCCCTTACCCCATCCCCGCCCTCCTGAGCCAAACACAGTCCAGCAGGCCCTCCTTCCTGGCACCCTGCGAGGGAACAGTGATAGACTTGGTGTCCTCTGGGTGGGGGAGGAGATCCCCCGGATCTTAGCCAACTTGGCCCAGAGTCTAGACCTTCTCCCTTAGTCCAAAGAGGTGCACACAGATGGGGCTGCACCTCAGTCTCCCTGAAGACTGCCGCACCACAGCCACTGAACTTCACCACTTCCAACTTTCCCAAATGTACTCCCTCTATTGTCCTGAAAAAGAATTTATGCCCTTACCCCGAAAATATTTTTTTTTTTCATTTTCCTTAATTTGTTTGGTTTAACCCTTTTTGCTATACCCTAGACAGTAACTCAATTTCCCTTTATTTGTTGAGGTTACCCCTTTTTGCTATACCTTAGATAGGTTACTAATTAGCTTTCTCCATATGTCTTTATAGCCTTCTTTTAGATAGGGTGCTATTAGTTTTCCCTATTCCCTCCTTAATCCCTTTACACTCCTACCCCAGAGATGGCGTTTTTATTTTTCTCCATTCTCTCTCAATCCCATTATACCCTTAACCTAGATAAGGTTTTGCACCTATTTCCAGTTATGGTTTCGCTTTTACTCCCCAACCCTTCCTGCAGTGAGTGTCGCAGTTGGAGTGAACAGGAACCTTACCTTAGTTGACCGTCATAGTCCCCTGTTCCCTTCTTCCTCCGGTGGATTCCTGCCAGTGCCTAAGATGCCAGTCTTACAACTGTTCCACTAGTGTGCTGTTCGACTCGCATGCTGGATCATAAACGTGTGTGGGAACACCTTAGGAGTGGCTGCCTTTTATCCTTCCTGTGCAGCCCCCTTAAAATACAGTAGTACTTCCTGTAAGACTTAGTCCATGATTGGTTCCCAATCTGCCACGCCACCCTGCCATAACCAACCTGCAATCAGAAAGCTGACTCAATCCCACTCAAAATTATCAAGTAGCTGAGGCCCCATGCCAGACAATTATCACCCCTCCCCCAAACTACAGGGCTAGACACAGTTTGTATGGCCCCTAAATGTGGGCTGCTATAGCTGGTCTCAAATTTACCCTTCGCACAATAATAAATACACCCATTCAAACAAGTTTCACACAACTTACCCAACTTACCCATTTATGTTGTATCCAAAAAACACAAGCCTTTTTTTGCCCTTCCTGTGGCAAAAGCAGGCAGGTTCTGCTTAAGGCAGCACCTGCAGGAGAATGGGTCTTGCATAACAAGCCACAACTGACCTGAGATCAGAAATCTGACTGAGTCCCACCTCCAATTATCAACTAACTCGGCTCCCAGGCCAGACAATTATCACCCCTTCCCCAAACTTCAGTGCTAGACATAGTTCTTATAATAGGGCCCCTAAATGTGGGCTACTTTGGCTGGTCTCAGATTTACCCTTCACTTAATAATAAATACACTAATTCAAACAAGTTTCACCACCATGTTGTCTCCAAAAAACACAAGCCCTTTTTTGTTCCTCCTGTGGCAAATGCAGGCAGACTCTGTTTAAGGCAACATCTGTAGGAGAATCATTCAGGACGGATTTGAAAAATGTCACCTGACTTTTTCATGAGGTGGGGTCCCAGAAAGGCCATGTTAAAAATCTGGTGCAAAAATATTGAAAAATTACAACATTATGAGTAAAAGTTCAAAATGCACTGAAATGCATTAAACAAACTTACCTTGTTTTCTCATATATCGCAGTTGCCAGTTTCAGCAGCCACACATCTTTTCAATCAGAAAGTGGATCTATGCTGTGGGTCACTTTTTTTTTTTGTTTGTAGACTTTCTTTTCCCCCACGGCCCAGGCATCCTTCCGAGGTACTCTGTCGGTGAGGCCTCTACTCCCTGCCTGAACCCATCACTTCTAGCTTCCTCCTCTGAAGCACCCAGGCAGGACTAGCCCCCTGGATCACCCCCGGGGCAGGTCCGCCCTCCCATGGCAGCCTTTCTGGAATTAGAGAGGCCTACCTGAGCATCAGGTCAGCCATGGAGTCCCCTGGAGCAATGGGCGGGGGTTGGGATGTGGACCTGCCCCAGGAGTCCTCATTATCTCTGCGGTACCATGGAGGGGTTTTTCTCTTATGTTTCCCCCAGGAATGCAACAGCACAATGATGTCAGCGCGATATGATGCCGCAGATGTCCGCCACACTCCTCCAACTCATCAGCCCAGGTGTATGTAGTGCCTCTGGCTACCACCGGAGGCTGCTACTTTGCCGGGTATACCCTGGATCCCTCCCCAGAGAAAGGAGAGCAGTCCATCGGATGCTTGATCCTCTCCCTCCCTCCTCTGCTGATCCCCGGCACCCGAGCTCGTTCCCGAACCCAGGTCACCGGCATGGTGTGAGGTGTGGCGTCTAGCACCTCAACCCTCAGCAAAACTGGGACGGTCCCATGGGTCACTTTTAAGTGAGTGAGGGACGGGAGTGTGTGGATGTGTGTTGGGGGTAGCTTATGAGTGGAGGGTCAGGGTGTGGGGTGGGGTGGTGGGTGGTCAGATCAGTGATGGACCACTTGTATGTAAGCACCCTCTGGGTTCTTACTAGTTAAATTTCTGAGTGCTCAGTGTAGTTAGGGAGGAAATTGGACCTTTCATACCTGGGAGCCTGGGAGGCAAGGCCTGCTTGCTGCCAGCAGGGGGCCCATCCCTGGGGGATGTAAATAAAAGAGAAGTCAGGGGGGTCGGTGCACAAGTTCAGTCGTGGGGCCGTGGCATGGCCAGGGTGGTCCATTTGCCTCCCTGGCTGTCCACCCTTGAAGATCCGTGAGTTGAAAGTGACGGTTCAGGTTGGTAGCCAAGGGGAGCAATGGATCAAAGAAAGGGACCTGTCGGTGTTTGTGGGAGCCGAAGCCCAGGAAGACAAAGGAAGGAAAATGGAGGCCTGCCAAGTGACTTTGGCATCTGGTAGGGTAAGCACCGATGGGGCCTAATGCCCAAAGTTATTGTGCCCAAGGGTGAGTTCAGCAGTGGGTCGAATGGCTTCCTGTGGGCAGGCCCGCTATGACAATAGGGCCTGGGGCATGACCTGGAAGTGGCAGCCCGAGCAGTTGAGGGTGTGGTGGTGACAGCGCTACCCCTTTTCCCCAGGTTGGTGGCCGCTGCAGAGTTGGGGCCCCCTAGTTGAGCAGCCTGTGGAGGCGGGAAAAGTTCATTTAGGGGAGTGGTGTTTGGGACCCCGGTGGGGTGGCAGCCCATCAGGTGCTCTGTGTGGCACTGGCAGAGGTCCCCGGATGAGTCATTTCAGAGGTTGGAATTGTTGCATGAGCAGAAAATGCCAGGAGTTGCTGGGATCAAGGCTGGGGATACCCAAAATCTGCAGGAATAAGGCCCAGCTGCCATGCATTGGCATTAGTGACTGGATGTCTGAAAGGGTTCTGGTGGTTCGATTCTTGCTATGGAAAATCAAATGATCAGTATTGAATTAAGACCATTAAGTAAAAAAAAATATACATGTTCTATATGTATCAGCCCCTGGGTGGAGAAGTGTGTGACCAGGCAAATGGGAAGGAAACTAGAGAGACTGAATGGGTTTGGGACAGTAGAAATGTCTCATGCTGTCATGAGCCCTATGTGCCTACATAGGAATGGAAATATAAGAAAAGAGCCTTATTGAGAAATGGTATCTGCTGGGGAAGTAGAGATAAGGAACATGCTAAGGGAGATTTGAGTGGCTTAATACCAAGCTACCTCATGGGTGGCCTATTTTGGCCCCAGAAGTACTGCCAGGAATTTAGCCATCACAGCTTAAAGGAGAAGTCCACCCAGAATTTGCAAAAAACATATGTTATGCAGAGTGTTTTGATATGTATGTTAAGTCCTAGTGTGTCCTTCCCTCTGTCTGCTATTAGGAGTTTTTACTATATTAGCCTGCTAGCTGTATGGTAGTTTTATGACCAGTGGGGATCTCCATCACAAATAGGTTTATTGGCTTTCTTTCTCCTACGATGCACCCTGTCTCATGTGACACTGATGTAGCCATGCCCTTAGAATTAGCATGTGCACTGCTTTAAAATCAGTTTAAAATCAGTTCACAACAGCAGGTAACTGTTCTTATCCAGGGAGCACAAATGGCAGCAGTTACAGTTTAGCAGATACCTGAGAGCACGCTAACTGGGGTTTCTGTAAGAAAACAGCTGCTAAATAGCTCTAATTCATTATTTGTGTTTTCAGTGTGTGGTAGGTCTAGCTAGCAGTAGTAAGTGTTTTCATTTTAAAATGTTATTTCATCAAACTACACACAACAATAAAAAGCATAGAAATTGCCCCATATCATCAATGCTATAATTAGTAAAGACTATAGCTGTTTTCTTACAGAACACCTACTCAGCTCACAAGTATTTGCTAAACCATAAATGTAGGTACCATCATTCTACTAGAAGGAACTGGGAGTTAGGGCTGATTTTGCTCTGTGACATCACTTTCGTTTATTAATTTTGTGCTTGTTTTTTGTTACAAATGTGAAGTGTCTTTTTAATAAAGTATAAAAATATGTATGTGTGAGTTATTTAGTTTGGAGAATATTTATTTTATTATTTGAAAAAGTGTGACACACTAAACGTGTAGTGCAGTGAACCATTGTAAAATGGAATCAGATGTGTAGCTGGAATAGTCACAGTCATCCTATTGCTTTCATGCCATACCACAGGCAGGAGAAAAGCTGACTTCAAAGTATTTTGCAGTTTCTAGGCTGCAGCTTCATACCATACACTTCATTTGTAAATATAAATAAATAAATATGAAAATCGTGTCAGAGCAAAATCAGCATTAACTGCTAATAGAATGCTGATACCATCATACCTACATTTACAGTTAGCAAATACTTGACATCTAACTGAGTGGAGTTTTTGTAAGAAAACAGCTAGAGTCTTTATTAATTTTAGGTAGCATTGATGATCTGGGCAGTTTCTGTGCTTTTATGGTTGTGTATAGTTTGATCAAATTAAAAGTTTTACAATTAAAACACTCATGCTAGCTAGACCTGATACACATTAAAAAAATAGTGAATTAGAGCTATTTAGCAGCTACTGTCTCACAGAAACCCCAGTTAGCTTGCTCTCAGTTATCTGTTAAACTAACTGTTGCCATTTGTGCTCCCTGGACAAAACAGTTACCTGCTGTTGCAGACTGATTTTAAACTGATTTTAAAGCAGTACACATGCTAAGTCTAAGGGCATGGCTACATCAGTGTCACATGAGACAGGGTGCATCATAGGAGAAAGAAAGCCAATAAACCTATTTGTGATGGAGAATCCCAGAGGTCGTAAAACTACCATACAGCTAGCAGGCTAATTTAGGAAAAACTCCTAATAGCAGACAGAGGGAAGGGCACACTAGGACTTAACATACATATCAAAACACTCTGCGTAACATATGTTTTTTGCAAATTCTGGGTGGACTCCTCCTTCAAGGGAGATCTGCATAAAAGGAAACAGTCTGTTAGTTCAAGTGACTGTAGCAGTAGATTTTCCAGCTTTACATGTGAAGGAAACCCATCAAATGAAATACCCCTTGCTCCATGGAGTGGTTGTTACTGTTTGAAGTTAATTAAACCATTCGCATTTTTGATTCTGGAGTGGACAATGAACTTACTCATTGTGACAGCTCATGCTTGCCTGTTAACTAAAATTGCCCCCACATGTTATTAAGATCTGCCTTAAGATGGTGCCTGCTTCCCTATTCCCATGATTTCTAGTCACTGCCAGCCATGAACCAGGTAATGAGCTATTTCTGGCTTCTAATTCCTTGGACTGTGTTGTTTAGGTTGTACAGTTCCCTCTCCCAACAACTTATCACCTGAATACCCCTAGACAGGGGGGGCCTTGCACTTATTTACAGGGTTAGTAAAAAGGAAAAAAGAAAATTGAAGGACTTTTTTTCAGGTTTATGATAGTGTATTGGATCTGACACTGGTGATTGGGCACCCCTGTATCGGCTTTTAATCTGCTGCTGTGCTGGGGGAAGGCACCCTGGTGTTGTCACCTATGATTTGGGGGGAGGACAGGCAACCTGGAGGGGTGGGGTTGGGCAAGCAGTACTGGTGGTGGGCAGCCCGGTCTGCTTTTCTATGACTTCATATCAGGAAACATGAAGAAGGGCCGGTTGGGCTGAGGGGAAGGGAATTAAACAGAGACTGTCTGAAATGCCACTCCTTTTTACTTGTTTAATATCTAGGTAGTAGGTACAGTATATAACAATGAACATTCACTGATGTAAAACATGTGAATAAGCTTGTTTTTCCTCATATGTGGCGATGACTCATTTTGAAGATGCCTTATCTCACTTAATTGACAAGTCAAACAGCGTTACTCAGTCAATCTGATAATCCTTGTTTGAAAAAAGAAATGAAAAGACATGAAATATTTTCTCCATAATATCTATGCTTTGGAGTTAGTGTGTGTTTATCCTTTTTTGTATTACTTGTGATTCCAGACCCCCCATTCAAACTTCAGCTAGATAATAAGTATTCAGTGTCACAAAATAGTAATATGTCTGTGACGGTGTCTCTCTCTAACCTCTGGTTGTGCATAGCAGCTTCATGACATCTGGTTATGCCTCCCTAACCTTGGACCACACAGGATGGCTCAATGATATTTTTATTTATTTATTTAAATTTTGGTAACCGGGTAGGCCCGCTGAGACCAGTAATAGTCCCTTTTTCAGGGGCGACCCGGGATTAATTTCACAATAGTACAACAGGATATAACTTTTACATTAAATTCAACAACATACAGTTAATTATAGTTCATGAGAGGAGACAATCATTTAGACGGACAGATTATATAAAGGGGATAATTGTTAGCTCTTGTCGTACACATTAGGTAATGTAAGGTCAACAATCATACTCAGAGATCATGAAAGCAACAGGAATCTAGGGTTATCAACAACTCCCTGATATGACTAGCGGTACCCTCTCGCATCAGTCATCACATATAACTCCCATGGTGTCTAGTGCAACCCCCTACCTCTCCCCTACCATATCCTTAACTCATGACAACTCTGAGACAAGTCCCTAAAAGGGCATTAGCTGGACAAGGAAACAGCATTTAGATTTAGCATGTATTCATATTTGGTTTTTCTGTTTTTGTTTTTTTTTTGTGTATTTTTTTCAATTCCACCCCCTCCCTTTCAAACCGCAGCTCAACAGAAATTATTTGGTTCCTTGCACAATTGTAATTTCATACTGTTCAGTAATATACTGTAACAATTTTTTAATGGAATAAAAATTTACTAAAATAATTAACATGTCTACCTTATTCACATTTATTGCCATAGTGAATTAGACACATCAGCCATGTGACATCTGATGACTCCGCTGTAAGCCACTGTCACATAGTAGCATTCTGTGACAAGGTAGAATCAGAATAAAAAATGTGAAAACTTGATTGCTAATATGCTGTTGATTCTGAAGTAATCCACAGCAGGAGGGGACCAGGGGCAGCTGTTGGGATGTCCCGAGGGGCTCAGTGGAGACAGCTCTGCTGTTGCTGCTGCTGCTGCTGTTGGTGGTACTGCTGAGAGTCTGGATGACCCTGGGTCACAGGAGTAGGGCATAATGTTGCAGTAGTCTGCAGGGCTGTTAGTGATTGAGACTAGTGAGCAGATGTAGAGGCCAAGATGAACAGAGTGATGATGAGTGACGTGATAGGCTCTGTATTAATTCCACTCCTCCCGGTGCAGTCCATGTGCAGCACTGGAGGGCCATGATCAGATATCAGGCAGGCCATAAGTGTAGGGAGCCAAACTGAATGCTCAACAGTACATGATCATGGGACAGCTGCTTTCCCTTTTACCATGTGGCACCCTCAGGAAATGGTTTTGCATGGATGCTGTCAACCAAATGAACTTCTAGGGATCCAAGATGCCCGAAGACACTGAATGAGCTCCATGTGTGTTCCCTGTCACTGCTGAGGATGCAAGTTCTTTTTCCTTTTCCATGCTAAGTAGTCTCCATTTCATTTGGAGTGCAGTCTGTGGACTGCTTTTTAGCACCATTCAGGATTTCAACAGCACTAAAGAGTTTGCTCGGGCAATCTAAACTTTTGTCATATGTGTCAGCGTCCCAATTGAAAACTGTGGTATTTACCAAGCCAAGTGTGAAGCACACATTAAGCATGGGGCTTAATGTTAAGCTGCCACCCCTTTAAGAGCACTTAGAACTTGCATGTAACAATTTGTTGCACTGCCTGGCAGTGCCATGTATGCCTGTCAGTCAGAGAATTGTCAGTCTGGGGCTTGTCCTCATGAAGAGAACATCTGCAGTACAGCAAATAAACCTGCCTTATTCTTTGTTTTATGTGTCCGACTAGTTATTCGCACGGTCCAGATGGGGTCCTCACTAGCAGCACCTGCAGCAACCGAAGGGCCTGGCAGACCACAGAGAAGGTAAGGGGTCTTTTAGTGGTGGACCATACAAAAAAACGCCACACACAGACTGGATAGGCCTTGTGGTCCTTATCTGCCGTCAACTTCTATGTATGTTTCTATGTTTCACACGGTGGAGAATGCGGGCAGAACTCCTGGGTTGCTTTTAACGACCTGCCCCCCTCCTGTCAGGAACTAGTGCAATCCATGCATGCCTCCATTCCCACTGACCGGAAAAGTCGACAGAGGTCTTGAACTTTTGTTACCGGACTCAGTGTGTTTTGGGACTAATTCATTTTCTGATTTAACTGTTTGCAGGAAATATCTTGTTGAACCTCTCTCTTTGCACCTGTTGCCATGGTACTATTTACTTGCACTAACACTTTTTCCCTTTTAGGAATGTTTCTTTACATGGACAGTCCACCTGTTGTTTATGCAACTGTTATTAAAGTGTGAGCCTGCATTCTGGGTATCCTCCTGCTGCTACCCTTCCCTTTCTTTCCTTTTCCTTCCCCCACACTTTAGCGCTTGTGGCATGACCAAGTCTCAAGTACTATTGTGTCTCCCTCCTCTCTGGTGCTACTCTGACTGGTCCCCAGTGTAGTCCGGGTTCTTTCCTCCCCCCATCCCTGCAGTGGAGTACTGTTCTGTTTTGTGAAATCTAATGCCTTGTAATGCATGAAAATGTTTTGCCTTTAAAAACTTACTTATAATATTTCTTAGAAACGTATAGATTTATTGCTTGTTTGAGTGGTGCTCACATTCACTTTTCTGGCAGTGATGTGAAACACATGTTAAGCATGGGGCTTAATGTTAAGTTGCCGCCCCTTTAAGATCATTTAGAACTTGCATATAACAATTTGTTGCAGTGCCTGGCAGTGCCATGTATGCCTGTCAGTCAGAGAATTGTCAGTCTGGAGCTTGTCCTTATGAAGAGAACATCTGCAGTACAGCAAATAAATCTGCCTTATTCTTTATTTTATGCGTCCAACTAGTTATTCGCATGCTCCAGATGGGGTCCTCACCAGCAGCACCTGCAGCAACCGAAGGGTCTGGCAGATCACAGAGAACGTAAGGGGTCTTTTAGTGGTGGACCATACAAAAAAATGCCACACAAGCATACTGTCAGCAGAAAAGGAGGTTTTGCGACCCTGGGGACTGAAAGCTCTGGAGTACTCTGGGACAGAGCTAAGTATTTGGGCTATTTTACTCCTTTTTGTTTTTGTAAGCTGACTTGAGCCAGAGTTCAATAAACTTTTTTTTATTTATAAGGAGGAATGGCTTTGTGGTTCTGGCCCTGGCTTCGTGTTTTGGCAGACAGATGGTGGTGTGATCCTATGACAGCTTTTCTTTCTTAGCTACCTGTGTTTCTTTTAAAGGGCAGCAGTGTTCTGCAGTACATTGTCTAAGTTGCCTGCTATATTACGTTGTCAGATTTCTTGAGACAAAAAGTAACTGTTCCATGGGACAAGATTAGATGGTGGCTGTTTCAAGAGTTTGCACAACCAAAAAACTGCTGCTTTTGTTGATTTCTTTTTTTTAACTATTTACTAATGATTGTATGTGATTGTATGAATTTTTGAAGTGTTTATGGAATCTGTGTATGTATGTTGTAAATTTATTGTACTACTTGTTATGAATGAATGTGGACCCCACTGAAAATGACCTTGCACTTAGATGGGCTGTCCTTTTCCTTGAAATGTCCCTAGAAACATAGAAACATAGACTTTGACAGCAGATAAGGACCACTTGGCCCACCCAGTCTGCCCATTTCCCTACCTACTGGATAAGCTGCAGATTCTAGTTAACCAACAGCCTACTTCCTGCCACCCCCCACTACAATTGCCTTATGCCTGTCCCATGCATGTTTGAATTCCCCCACTGTTTTAGACCCAACAACCTCCCCAGGAAGGCAGTTCCATGCATCCACCACTCTCCATGAAAAAATTTCCTCACATTACCCTGAGCCGTACCCCTCTATCTTTAAATTGTGCCCCCTTGTTCTTACACATCTTTTTTTCTGAAAGATGCTACCCTCTTGGACTTTGTTGATTCTCTTGAGGTACTTGAACGTTTCTATCATGTCCACCCTGTCCCTCCTTTCATCAAGAGTATACATATTAAGCTCTCTCAGTCTCTCTTCATATGGTTTCTGATGCAGACCCTTCACCATTTTAGTTGCCCTCCTCTGGACTGCTTCCATCCTGTCTATGTCCTTGCGTAGATGAGGTCTCCAAAACTGCACACAGTACTCCAGACTGGGTCTCACCAGCTGTCTATATAGAGGGATAACCACTTCCCTTTTTCTACTTGTGATGCCCTTTCCTATGCATCCCAGTATCCCCCTGGCTCTCCTAACTGACTTCTCACATTGCTTACCAACCTTTAGATCATCTGATATGACTACCCCCAGGTCCCTTTCCATTTTTGTTGTTGTTAGTACCTCCCCTGCTATTGTGTACTCTTCTTCTGGGTTTTTGTTCCCCAGGTGCTTTACTTTGCACTTCTTTGCATTGAATCTAAGTTGCCATATGTCTGACCATTCCTCCAACCTTGCCAAGTCCCTTCTCATCCTTTCTACCCCCCCTTGTGTATCTACTCTGTTACAGATCTTTGTGTCATCTGCAAAGAGGCATACCTTTCCCTCCAGACCCTCTGCAATGCCACCTATAAAGATATTAAAGAGGACTGGACCCAGTACTGAGCCCTGAGGTACTCCACTAGTGATCCGCCCTTTCTTCGGAATGTGTTCCATTCACTATTACCTTCTGTGTCCGGTTTTGCAGCCAGTTTGCTACCCAGGCTACCAACCTGGGACCCACTCCCAGGCTGGCTAACTTGATTATTAATCTTTTGTGCAGGACTGTGTCAGATGCCTTGCTAAAGTCTAGGTAGGCCATATCCACAGCCCCTCCCTGGTCTATTACTTTGGTCACCCAGTCAAAGAAATCGATTAGATTCGTCTGACATGACCTTCCTGCTGTAAATCTATGCTGCTTTGGGTCCTGTGCCCCACTGGCCTCTAGGTACTCAACAATTCTTTCCTTCAGAAGTGATTCCATCATTTTCCCTACCACTGAGGTCAAACTTACAGGTCTGTAGTTTCCTGCTTCTGCCTTGCTCCCACTTTTGTGAAGGGGAATCACATCTGCCCTCCTCCAGTCCTCAGGTCCCACCCCATCCTCCCATGATTTGTTAAAAAGTGTGGTCAGTGGTGTCACTAGGTCCGCCCTTAGTTCTTTTAGGATTTTGGGGTGAATCCCGTCAGGCCTCATTGCTTTGTCCACCTTGAGTTTTAGGAGTTCTTTCAGGACTCTCTTCTGTAAATGGACTGGTGTCAACCCCCTACCCAGAGTGCTTCTATTGTCTGGTTTAGGTAACTCCTCCTTATCTTCTTTTGTGAATACTGAGCAAAAGTATTCATTCAGCATCTCTGCCTTTTCACTGTCTCCCTCTGCCCACCTCCCCCCTCTCCCTTATTAATCTTCACTATTCCTTCCTTAACCTTCCTATGCTCCCTAATGTACCTATAAAAGGTTTTATCCCCCTTCTTAACTGAATTGGCTATTTTTTCCTCAGTTTGGGCCTTTGCTATTCTGACTGCCTTCCCACTTCTTTCTGCTATAATTGATACAGTTCCTGTTGTGCTCCTTCTGTGATTCCTTATACTTTTGAAAGCAGCCTTTTCTCCTTAACCTTCCTGCCACCTCTTTTGAGAACCATAGTGTTTTTTTACTCCGCTTTGTTTTCTTTATCTGTTTCACACAAAGGCTTGTTGCCTCTATGATGGCAGTTTTGATTTTTCACCATTGTTCTTCCACCCCTCCTTTTTGGCCATTTGCTGGTGTATTCCTCAGGTATTCACCCATTTTGCCAAAGTCAGCCCTTCTAAAGTCCAGTATGCTTGTTTTTGTATGGCTCGTCTCCATGGTTGTGCTTATTGTGAAGCACACTGTGCAGTGGTTGCTTGTTCCCTCTACTGACTTCTAAATTTGTGATCCTCTCTCATTTGAGAGTACCAGGTCTAGTATTGCTCCCTCCCGAGTGGGTTCCAACACTAGCTGTCTAAGGCCTGCCCCTGCAGAGCATCGAGAATGACCCTGCTCTTGGATGTGGCTGCAGTACATGTCATCCAGTTAACATCTGGCATATTCAGCTCCCCCATCAACAGTATCTCCCCTTTTTCAGCCATTTTGAGAATGTCCTCTATCATTTTCTTGTCCATTTCCTCCACTTGAGACGGGGGTCTGTATACAACCCCTCTGCGGATTGTGATGCCATTCCCTTTCTCCAAGGTGACCCAGAGTGCCTTTTGTCCTCCCCCTTTACTTTTTAGTTCTGTAGCTTTTATCCATTCCCTTATGTATAGAGCTACTCCACCTCCTCTTTTCCCCTCCCAGTCCCTTCTGTAGACTGTGTAGCCCGGTATGTTGACATCCCAGTCATGGTTCTCTGTGTACCATGTTTCCGTGACTGCCACAATATCCAATTGTTCATCTTCCATCAAGGCTACTAGCCCAGGAAGCTTGTTTCCCAGACTACGGGCATTGGTACTCATTGCCCTCCATTTAATGTTGGCTTTATCCTTTTTTCCCCCATGCCGGCTCTTTTTGCCCTTGTCTATTTTTCCATTTACCCCTGTCCTGCCCTCTGTTGAGCACTGTTCCTCAGTGTTTACCTTACTACCCATCATGTTTTGTGGGGGGGGGCTTAAAATTTCCTGCCTCTTATTAACACCTCCCCCCATGGCTAGTTTAAAAGCTTGCCAAGGAAGCATTTAAACCTGTCACTTAGGATCTTGGTTCCCTTCGTGGGCAGATGCAGACCATCGTGCCAGTATAGACCTTCATTTCTCCAGGTGTACCCCCAGTCCCCAATGAAGCCAAAGCCCTGTGCTCTGCACCAGTTTTGCAACCATTCATTAAACTGCATGGTGTGTAGTACCCTAGCCTCACCCCTGCCATGGACTGGCAGCACCTCTGAGAAGGTAACCGTGCTTGCTACTTGTCTGGGGCCCCTCCCCAACTCCACAATTTCATCCTGCACTGCACTGATCCCATGCCTAGCTAGGTCATTTGTCCCAAGGTGGACAATGATATCTAGTTCTCTCTCCTGTGATGCTGCTTCTGCAATCCTGAGGATTCGCTTCTTGTCCCTCAAAGCCATGGCACCAGGCAGGCACCTTACTTCCCTCTCCTCTCCTCTCCCTTCCCCAGGTCTACCCCTCTAACAACTGAGTCCTCTATCAGAAGCTGTTTCCTTCCCCTGTGGTGTCCCTTACCACCCTTCTGTGGTCTCCCTTGTGGATGTCCTCAGCATTCTTCTTGGTCTCCACTGAGGGTGCCATCATAGAGGAACCTTGCTCTGCCAGACTAAGAATAAACTTTTACAAACAAACAAACATATCATGTGGTACATTATTTTTTATTTGACTCTAAGGAATGTCAGATCTTTAGATCAGTAAAACAACTTTCTTCAGTTATGAGAGAGAGCCAAAAACAACAGATTAAACAGTCACTGCAGGCTGGACAGCAGTTTGGGGTGCTTCACTGTAAATATGAGTTTTTTTCTCCAGGAAAATTTCAAACCCAGCAGGGAGACTGGAGTAAAAATAAAATGTCCATCCCTCTGCAAGTCACAGTGCAGAGTCCTATTAGTCTGAGCACGGTTACCATACCCGGAAATTCAGTGGCTAGCATTGGTATAAACCTTAATTGTCTAAGTGCCGATACACCTAAAAGCACAGTGGAGGACAGTAAACCTATTATCTACAGTTCTAACTCGAAACCAGTGAGGTTAGAGAGATAGGTGTTTTTGACAGATTTAATTCTGCACAAGCCACTATAATGACTGGAGCTAAATCAAAGGCATCTAAAGTAGAGAAAATGGATAAAGACAAAGAAAAGGACATATAAAGAGAGAAGGATAAATCAGATACAAATGGGGTTTATAGTTTAGAGGGGTCAACTTTCTCAACTCACCAAGGGGAACTAATACAAGAAGTGAGACAACATTTTTTTTTTCAGATCAAAACCTCTATTGCCTCCCTAGAAGAAAAAAAAAAAGCACAGGTCTATCAGGCAAGATGTACTCACTGGGCTAGATATTCAAAGTGGTTGCACCTGGTGCAACTGAGTTGCACCAGGTGCAACCTTAGAAATGTGCCCCGGGGCAATATTCAAAAGAGGGAATTGAGCTGCACAATTCCTGAAGTACCAGAGTGCAAAGATAATGTATGTGTCACATCTCCAGGGGGCGTGCTCATGCATGTGTGGCACATCCCCATATTCAGCGTGGGATGTGCAGCACATATGCTAGCACAACCCTGAGATGTGCTGCAGACCAGGGCACAAAGCTGAGCCTGAAAAATAAGGCTCAGATGGTACCCACCCACAGGCGAGCTGCCGTACTGCAAGGCACAGCACAGCAGCCATCAGCCATGGGTGGCTTCCCCCCATACACTGTACACAAGCACCCAGTAATGACCCTGGTGGTCCAGTGGTACCCACAACCCTGCCTGTAACCCCAGTCGTCCGAATGAAATGAATATTACATACCTGGAAGTCTAGTGGAACCCCCACCCCGCACCTTCCGACTCTCCAATTGCCCATATTATGTGTAATTCTGTCTCTGGTAGTCTAAGTGGTACTCCCCCCTCTCCATCCTGAAACACCAATCTCCAAAAATAATATATTTATTTATCCCTGGTAGTCTAGTGGTACCCCCCACCCCTCCCAATGCTCCGCTCACCCATAAATACAACGGAAATAACTCTCTGGTGGGTCAAGTGGCACCCCCACAGGACCTCCTGCCCACCCAGCTCTCCCGTCATCGGCAGGCGAAGCAAACCGCATACCTCTCGACCTTGCGAATGACAACTGCCTGATATCAGCTGCAGGCCCATTGGTCACATTGTGGACCAATAGGCTTACATACTGTAATAGTCATTCACAATGTTGTGAATGAATGACTTCATTCACAACATTGTGAATGACTATTACAGTATGCACTGCAAGCCCATTGGTCCCCAGTGTGGCCCAATGGGCTTGCAGCTTATACTGTAAGCTGTCATTCAGCATGCAGCTGTGGAGGTATCGGTCTACAGGCAATCTGAACAATGGG
Source organism: Neoceratodus forsteri (assembly GCA_016271365.2). Taxonomy (NCBI): domain Eukaryota; kingdom Metazoa; phylum Chordata; order Ceratodontiformes; family Ceratodontidae; genus Neoceratodus; species Neoceratodus forsteri. The sequence continues at coordinate 505,771,581 of CM057455.1, forward strand.
AGGGTGAGGAGTACCACTAGACTACCAGGGATAAATGAATATATTATTTTTGGTGATCAGTGTTTCTTGATGGGGAGGGGGGTACCACTTAGACTACCAGGGACAGGAGTACATATAATATGGGTGATTGGAGGGTGAGGAGGGGTTGGGGGTTCCACTAGACTACCAGGGATTATACAAAGACGTATGTCGGGCAATTGGGGTTACAGGGAGGGAGGAGGGTTCCACTAGACTACCAGGGATTATACAAAGATGTATGTTGGGCGATCGGGGCTATGGAGAAGGAGGGGGTACCACTAGACTACCAGGGATTTGATAGGCATTCCTGTCGGGTGCATGGCGATACGGGATGGGGAGGGGGGTACCACTATACATCCTCTGACAGCACCGCATGCTGTGCAGTGTGTCAGGTGCATTTTGCTGGCCAGCCCTGCACAACCCATGCAAATGGGGCCATAATGACATGCAAATAGCCCCATTTGTGCCTTCCATGTATTATGGCCCATTTGCATACTGCTGGCTGAATATCAGGAATTTGCCCACAGCATAACTCTGTTGCACTGGCGCAGGTCCCATTCCTGGTATTCTGCCCTGTCTGGGGGCGGGATGCCAGCACATTGTATTTGCACAGTGTGCATTACCTGATATATTCAGAGGAGATGCACCATGGCTCATATCTTTTGAATATATCCCTTAGTTGTACTAGTGCACCTTAGCTGAGCTGCGCCACCATATGCACCATTGCCAGGCGCACTTCTGAATATTGGGCCCACTGTATTTTTTTGCGGAACAGAGCTGGAGAATAGAATTAGTAATGCAGAAGACAGCCTAAGCCCTCTAACAAACTATTGTTACAGCACAGACCATGGAACTCCAAGCATTGGTTCAAAAAGTAGAAGACTTAGAAATGAGGTCAAGGTGGGGTAACCTCAAGCTGGGTGGCATTCTGGGGGGAGTTGAGAGGTCAAATCCCTTGTTGTACTTTAAAAGGTTGATTACAGAAGCCTTGGGCAGGAGTTTTCCTGAAAATAAAATTGAATTAGACTGTGTTCATAGAGCAGCATTTAATCTTAACTACCAGGGTATATTTCCTCAGTTTGTCTAGATTAACTTCTTGCGATATCAGGACAGGGAAGAGATTCTGAGGAAAGCTAGATTGGAGAAAGGCCTGCATGTAAAGAATTTCACAATTTAGGTATATCTTGATTTACCTCCTGATGTTATTACAAGTTGCAATGCCTTTTCCAAGATTAAGAATCTTTTGTTGGAAAAAAGGATATGTTTTATCAGGATATCCCTTGCTAGGCCTCAAGTATTTTTTCAAGATAGAGTCTGGATCGTTCCCTACCTATTAGATATAGAAAAAGCAATAAAATCTTATTTTGCAGAAGAAAAGACAGATCAAGAACATACAGAAAAATCTGCAGGGCCCTCTCATTCATCTAAAAGTATGACCACCCCTTCTTATTCTTCTCTGGGCTCTGTGTCTGTGGATACGTTTTCTACAGAAGACAGATTGTCAGAGTTAATCTCAGATAAAATAACTAAAACATTGACTCAGGCTGAAAATGTGTATGATTTAGAATGAGCCTTTACATTGAAAAAAGATGTTGGGAACATTAGTTCTCGTTCTTTTGCTACTAGAGCTTCAGGTCATGAGCAGTACAGGACAAAACATTGCGGACAGTAATGAAGCGGCAAAAACATTGCCACCTACAACACCATTGGCACAACAGAAAGCAGCCAGTAACAGTGCAGGGATGCAGACTGCAGGGGCAAACAACAACTGCCAAACCAAAGGCAGACAACACACCACCGAACGAAATGCCACTGTCATGCCACGAGGCAGGATACAGCAGTGTTGGGCAGAACAATGCAGGGGGAAACAATGGTTGCCGCACACACAATGACACCAGCACAGCAGTGGGCACCAGAGCCCATGTAAAGCACAGGGGAGCAAGGCGAGGGAGGACAACAGGGGCCGGGCACCTCTGGTGTGATCACTGCACGATCCCTCCCCATGTGTACCACCGGGCAAGGATGCCCATAGGGGAAGTTCCACAGACAGTGATGGCCAAGGTGGCCACATGGCAATGAGGCCATGGGTGTGGAATGGTGGACCACCAGCGGGCGCAGGACCGCCATGCCACAAGGAGGCAGCCAGATGGTGCAGTGACCCAGTAAAACATGTACACCCTGCATGACACACAATAGAGCGGGACATGGAGGACACTGCCAGTACTGTGATGAGGGTACCATGCATCCAGGTGACAATGGCTGGCTGCGATGTGCAAGGGCACCCCCATGGGGGCATGACATGGTGCAACAGTGCCTCTGGCAGACAAGGGGCATTGGGTGGTGTGGGCAGACACTGCCTCCCACACATGCATGCAGAGACTGCACAGCCACTGACTAACAGGGCCACGGCACAGGCAAGGGCCATGCACGGTGGTGGCACACCTGTACAGACCTGGGCTGCAAGACAACTGCATGGGTGCTGCAGTAGCCACGACCAGTGCCAGCAGGCGGGGGTCACAGGGACAAAGTGTGACTGGCGTATACCCCTGTGGGCTGTGCTATGACGCAACGACTACCAGACATGGAGACATAGATGCAAACAGTGTTTATTGACATCGATACAAGTGCACAGTAACAGTACACACAGCAGACCACAAGCACACCCCCCACGCAACCCCAGTGAACACAGCACACACCCTCCACCAATGCATGACTGGGTGGTGCCCAGGACAGGTGACTGGTGTACCATGCCACCAAAGCAAGTAACGGACACAGACATGTGCCTCATGGGGTACATACCCCTGGGATGATGCACTGTCCCTGGGCAAGGCACGAACATGGCACCACTGCAGCCACACCACGCAACAGCAGTGGCAGTGTCTTCCACAGGCGAGGGCACCCCAACCACCCCACAGCAACTGGTGTGAGGACAGCCTCACCACCCGGTGCACCCCCCCCCAGCAGAGGCAGCACAAACCCCCACACCAACAGAGGCATCCCCCAGCAGAGACAGCACAATATCCCCATACCAACACAGGCATCCCCCCTGACAGAGGCAACACAATAACCTCAAACCAACACAGGCATCCCCCCCAGTGATGTACAGTACCACACCACCCCACACCACTTACACATGCACTCCCCCAGGTGTGGGTCAGTAGCACACAGCACTGGTGTTCGGCAGTCACAGGCACACACAGCGGAATGGTGCATGGGTGCAGTCACGGGTCATCCGCAGCCGGCACGGTGGTGGGGGTGCCATGGTCATCAGCCACAGTAACAGGCATGTGCATGGTCACACTTGCAGCTAAAAATTATGTGCGATACCACTGAGATATTCATAAGTGGTCCTGGTGCCATACTCCCCAACAATGTGCTGTATGTGGTCTGTCGCATCCTTGTACCACTTTCGTGAAGGTGGTGCATAGCGCCCAATGATACACTGTTCAATCTTCATCTCATTGAGCCTCTTCTCTGCCTTCAGGGCATCAATGAACTTCTACAAGCTAGGGTGGCATGCACCTATGAGGGTGCTGAAGGCACAGTGACACCCTTCCACAGAGTTATTGGTGCAGGCACTGCCAGTCCTGGCCACGTCATAGCAGCTCCACAGATTGACGGGGAACATGAGACACCTGTGGACACTACTGCGGATTGGCTGCCCTACCCATGTGTCCTCAAGGTAGTCAATGATTGGGGCCAGCAGCTTGTCATGTGTGACAAAGAACTCATATGACCTGAGCATCTCAAAGATGGTGTAACCTCCCCTGGAGGGATGAAGGCAAGGGCAGGCAGCAGGCGTACATGGAGTGCAAAGTCCTCATCCTCAGTGTAGCATCGCACAGCCTTGGGGACCTTCTGGATTTTCCTCCACAGGGCCTGGCACAGATGAAAGAAGCAGCCGTGCTGGCTGGCATCCGGGAAGACTGTGGCAAAGGACTTGATTGCATCCTGCTCGAAATCCGTGACTACCACAGATGGCTTGAGGCCTGTGTGCAGCTCCTTCACTGCAGTGAATGCCCTTGTGTACTTCACCACTGTCTTGTTTGGCAACAGAATGAACACAGTGGGTACCACTGTGCAGTACTGTGCCCCATGGATGGTGTAGAACTGCGCAAACTGTAGTTGCGCAGTCTTAAATGTGCCATCCACGTACTATGTTGTACACTGTGACAACAGCTGCAGGTTCTTGTCAGTGGTGTAAATCAGTATCCTGGAGGCACCACCACTGTCATGGAGCAGGAAGTGGGCACTGTTGTGTGTCACACTGTACATGTCTGGGGTGGTGAGGTCCTCTAGTGATGTTGGCAGGGGTAGTGGCTGGCATGCGGTTGTCCGTGCACGGCGGACACTCCATTTCAGGAGGTGGATGCTGGGCATTCTTCCACACACGGTGGTGGATATGGTGCTGCTACATGCTGCCACCACCGGGTGTGGTGTCTCCATTGTCTGTACAGCCCTCTGCTTGATGTCTGTGATGGTCTTCCGGACGCCTATGGCCCTGTGGTCAAGGACATGGTTGTGGCTATTCACAACCCTGATTACCTCATCCCCTGTGATGTGGACATGGCCAGGGCAGTTTCCCCTGTAATAGTCTGAGCACTTTCAATAGGCCTTCTCAGCTAGGTTGCACTCCATGTAATAGAGGAAGACCTCATGTTGCAGTAGGGTCTTCCCCTTTTAGCTTATCACATAGGTCAGCGGCATGGTTCTGTGACCTGTTCTCATGCATCCCACACAGTGGTGCTCCTGTGCACAGCTCTCCCATGCACCTTAGTGCAGTATGTGTGCTGTGCTGCGTTATGGGCCCACTGCTGTGTATGGGATTCACTGCACCTACCCTGGCTGCCCCCGCCATGCTTGCAGGTGTGCCCTATTAACACTATATCCCCGCATTGTTGCCACACCCCTTCCCTATGTGTGTCATGGTGTCTGTTGGCATGGCTCAGGCACACATGGTGTGCATTGTCTGCTCGTGCTGCTACGGGACCATTCCCCTCACTGTGTGCAGTGGCACTACCCCTGTGTGGTCATCCACCCTTGCGGCTGTGTGTGGGGCATCAGTGGGTGCAGGTGTTCTGTCCTGGTCTACACACCACTTGCCCTTGTCCCGTTAACTCTCTCCCTGTGTCCTGCATACCCCTTCTGTAGCCAGGTCATCCATGTGGCCCTGTAGCAGCATTACAGCCATTGCACCTTCATGTCTCTTCTGAGTCCCTACCAGTCGGCCCTGTCCTGTGCTCACCTGCAGCTGTGCCCCCCCCTTCTTGGGGGACCATCTGTTGCCCTGTGCACCTTTTGCCTCCCTCTGTACACCAGGTGCCTCCCTCACCTTGGTCCTGCGCTGTTCCATGGGTGGCCATCTGCCAGTGGCCCATTCTGTGTATTCAGTTGTGTGGCCTTGTATGTGCTTGCCGCCCTGCTGGTGGTCTCTCGGTTTTGCTGTTGATGGCACCTCCTCATCGTACGGTGCCTTGTGCCCACCTACAATGTTGCTGCTGTGGTGCTCCACTTTGTTTGGGGATCGGTGGCATTTGCACTGGGTGCTGTGTCCGCTGCAATGTTATTGTTTGCAGTGTTACTTCCATGTTGATCTGCCCACGATGTTCCTGACCCGAAACCTACTAGCACTACTAGATATATTTAGGGTCTTTTTTTTTGGGGGGGGGGTCATTTTGTGCTATAAGCAATAAAATAAGAGAACTGCAGGAAAAATAATAGTGTAGGCATTTATATACTTATGTCTAGGATCTAGGATCATTGGTAATTGAGGGTTTAGATAAGAAAAACTAAAATGGGATATAAAGTTGTTTTGTTTTTGCAATAGGGATACCTCTAATAATTTCAGGGTATTGTTGATTAGTAGGGAAACAGAGCTTAAACAGTGTATGGCTAGGGCAGGGAATATAGGGTTATTCCATCTTAGTCTCACTCTGAGGGTTATGAGTGGCAACCCATGTCCATCTAGCTGCTAGAGGGGAAAAAAGGGGGAAGGCTTGAATGGGTGTGGGTTAGGCCAAGGAAACTTGTGTTCCTGAAGTTACTTGGAATAATGGGGGGGGTTGTGGGGGGTTCTATGGGTAAATTTAAAAATGGTGGTTTTCTTGGGCTCAGGTCAATCTTTTGGTTAAAAAGAAGTTTGTCAGTAGGGAATTTCAGGGAAAAAATATACAATAACAAAATATGTTCCATTAATTTGTCTGTGCCCCTCCCTGCTATCACTCCGTCATATAGCTTTGGGGTTGATATTTTCAAAGTAGAATGGATATTGATCTACTGCAGGTAATGTCTTGGAATAGTAAAGGGGGTAGAGATAGAAAGAACATCAGGAGGGTAATGACTGAAATTAAAAGAAAAAAATAAATTGTGTTTGCTTGCAGGAAACTCATTTCTTAGAAATAGATTTTTTTAATTTTCAGACATTATTATAGGGGTTTGGGATTCTGTGTACCCTATTCAGGCAATTCTAGGAGGGTGGTAGTAAGACACAATTAAATATTTAAATTAAAAAACAAGTTGTGGATAAAAATGGGACATGTGTTAAAAATAGCCTTCAAAATTAAAAAATGGCTATTTATCTTAGCTAATATACATGATTCAAATGCAGATGATAATATGTTCTTCACAATTTTTTTTTTAGAAATTGTACAGTTCCCCTCTCCTTTTATGATTATTGGGGACTTAAATCTAGCACACTGACCTCACTTGACCATTATTTGGGGTCTAGGAAAACAAAACAGAAATCAGTTACAGGTGTTAAAGAGGGACCCTGGCTAAAAGTGCTACTTTGCAAAATTAAAATAAGCATATCCCCAATAAATCACTTACCAAAAATTAGGTTTCTGTGTTGCTTCATTTTAAAGTTATGAGCTATTTTGTAACCCTGATTTCACTAACTGTTCAAAAAAGCCAGTTTCAGTGAAGAGCTGCTGCTGATGTCATCTCCAGAACTCACAGTCTAGTCTTCCCTGTCAGCAAGCTTACAGAACCTGTTTCTCCAAAGTTTAAAAGTCACGTGCAGTGGTTTTTACAAGTAAAAGTGGCAGCAACATTCAAAAACATTTCTATAAAAACTATGTGCTTCAGGTTTTGGAACAAAGTTGACAAATTCATATTTGTAATGCCTTTTTGATGTGGTCCATGTCTCCATGGTTGCTGAATGATGAGTCAGCATGCCTCTAGGCTGCTGATACAATTTGAGGTGCTACTCTACTGTGTCTGTTAGGAAGTTGTCTTGCTACTAGTGTTGCATAATGTTGGTAATTTCACTTCTGTGTTTCAGTGTCTGCTTTATAATAAGTTTTAAAGAACACCTTTCCCGGTCCTTTTGACTTTCATGCATAAATTACTCCTTTTTGCATTGATTCTGGAATTGTATTTCATTACTGTCCTATGCAGTTAGTTTTTGCATTCTGCAAAATGAATGAAATGCAATTCCAGAATAAGTGCAAGAAGGGGTAATATATGCATGGAAGTCCAAAGGATTGGGAAAGATGCTCTAAATCTCAATCTCTCTCTGTCTCTCAACAAAATATTGCTCTGTTTTATAAGATGTCTTTTCCTAGTAGTTGAAACTCAGACTCCTGTTCTTGTAAGTTTCATGTCCTGTCTTTCACAAAATGCGGTAATTTTTGCTTGAAAGTTAAAAGGACTGGGAAAGATGCTGACAACAACTCTTATCTTCTTTCGGTCCCTATGCGTTGTTACCGAGGCAGAAGAAAGTCAATTTTACAAAAAAAAAAAATACTGACAAGGCATTTGGATTTTGGCATAATGAATTGCTAACAGGGTGCATTGGAGAAGGGGAACATAGTATGTACATCCAGTACTGGTAGTTTTCCCTTGCAAAATTGCTGTGACTGCACTGTACTACACAGTGTGAGTCACTCCTCTGCCCTACAATGATGCCATCTGGAGCCTGCAGCTGAACAGCAAAGGTAAGTGCAGCAGGGCTAAAGTAGGGCTCGAAAACAAATCCAAATCATGGAAGGCAGAGTAAACCTTGGCCAAAAATAACAAATGCACACACCCTTTTAGGTCTAGTACTGCATATAATGACTACAAGATGTAACTTTTTGGACCATCATGAAAGGTGTTGTTTAACAGGGGCCTAATATGTGTTAATTCCTGCTAGTGGTGGATGTGAAGAAAACAGACAGAACACCAGGAGGAAGGAGCTACTGGTATAACTAAAACTTCTCTACTGGGACTAAGAAATAGAAATCTTGTACTGGGACCTTCAATTTAGGGTAAAAAAAAGAGTGTGTTTGTCAGAGGTAGTTGAAGTAAATTGTTATCTGTGTTATCTGTGTACTTATCTAGGTGCTTGTCACAGGTGTCAGGCGGGAATTGTTATCTGTGAAATTAACTAAGTGTAGAAAGATTTGCAAAGTAGGGGGAATGGCTTAGCTAGAAGGAGCCAGGTTAAAACCAGATTTAAGCACTTCCCTAGATAGCTTCTGCCAGAGAACACACAGAACACCAGGAGGAAGGAGCTACTGGTATAACTAAAACTTCTCTACTGGGACTATATTGCCCTCCTTCCCTCCCCTCCACCCCCCACCCTAAACCAGTTCTACTTTTATAGGCACAGGATTTAATTGACAACAGGAACTTCCTGTTTGGGAGCAGGAAATGAGTGATCACAGAGCCACCAAAGACTCACCATCCTAGAAAGGCAAAAGTAGCTCTCCACCCCCCCCCAGCTGCTGGAGGTCTGACTCTGAGCAAGTAAGAAGACTACTGAGAAATATAGGAACTTCTTGTCTAGAACAGGAAGATCAGGAGCTAAAAGGGCACAGAGGCAGTAAGTAAGTAGGGGAAGAAAAAAAAGGAAAAAGAAAGAAAATAAACAAACAGAGGAAAGAGTAAGTATTCCAAACAACAGTTAGGGGGCCAGAAAAAAGACATGATGGGAGTGGTGCAGTGCAGTGGCTGTGGAGCAGCAGCAGTCTTCCGGGAGGCGTTCTGGAGGATACAGTGTTGCCCCATTTGCAGGCACCTCTCTGGGCTGAGGGAGGAGGTTGCTCATCTCCAGACTGAGTTGGCCAGTATTTGTGGGACCTCCTCTCCCACCCAGGGACCACCAGGGTCACTGCCGTTGCCTCAGAGGTTGCCAAGAAAGGAGTGTTTGGACCACAGTGGGCTCAGGAAGGGTAGGGTAGGCGGAACAGGCGCATCCCTTCAGTTGTACCTCGACACAATTTCTATGCTGTTCTGAAAAAATGTGGCTCCTCTATGGAGGCACCCACAGTGGAGACCAAGGAGGATGCTGGGAACCTCCATAAAGGTGACCCACAGGAGGGTGGCATGGGACTCCACAAGGGAAGGAAACAACTCCTGGTGGGGGACTCCATTGTTAGGAAGGTAGAACTGGGGGAGGAAGTGGAGAGGGAGGCAAGGTGCCTGCCTGGTGCCATGGCTTGGAGGGACAGGGAACAAATCCTCAGGATTACAGGAGCAGCTGCACAGGGGAGGGAGCTGGATGTCATTGTCTACCTAGAGACAAATGACCTGGCTAAGAAAGGGATCAGAGCAGTGCAAGAAGTGTTTGTGGAGATGGGGAGGGGCCTTAGACAAATAGCACACACGGTAACCTTCTTGGAGGTGCTGCCTGTCTATGGCACGGATGAGGCTAGGGTGCTCAACACCATGGGATTCAATCAGTGGTTGAAAATCTGGTGCAGAGCTCAGGGATTTGGCTTCATTGGGGACTGGGGGTCCACCTGGATGGATGCAGGCCTGTACTGGCATGATCATCTGCATCTGTCCAGGAGGGGAACCAGGATCCTAGATGATAGGTTTAAATACTTCATTGGCAAGCATTTAAACTAGCCAAGGGAGGAGGCACTGGAAAGGAGCAGGGAAATCCTAGCCCCCCAAAAAATCAGGGTACTAAGTGAGGTAGACACCAACATAGAGATGTCAATAGGGAGAAGTGCAGGAGTAAATGGAGAAAGTGACAAACGCAATATGGACAGGGATGGGGAAAAAAGGGGTAAGGCCATCAAGAAATGGAGGGTAATGAGTACCAACTCCCGTAGTCTGGGCAATAAGCTCCCTGAACTGGTGGCCTTGATGGAAGAGGGATGCCTGGATATAATAGCAGTCACAGAAACATGGTACAGACAGAACCATGACTGGGATGTTAACATACTGGGGTACACAACCTACAGGAGAGACGGAGGGCAGAAGAGGGGGAGGAGTAGCTCTATATGTAAGGGAAGGGATAAAAGCAACTGAACAAAAAAGTAAACAGGGAGGAGAGGAGGCACTGTGGGTCACCTTAGAGACTGGAAATGGTACCACAATCCACACAGAGGTTGTATACAGACCCCCACATCAGAGGGAAGGAATGGACAAGGATATGATAGAAGGCATACTTAGGATGGCAGAGAAAGGGGAGATACTGTTGATGGGGGACCTTAATATGCCAGATGTTAACTGGAGCACCTTTGCTGCAGCCACATCCAAAAGCAGGGCCAGTCTCGCCCTACAGGTGGCATGCCTCAGACAGCTAGTTTCAGAACCCACTCATGAGGGAGCAATCTTAGACCTCATACTCTCAAATGGGGACAGTGAGAGGATCTCAGATCTAGAAGGGGGTAACCATTTGGGAACAAGTGACCACCAAACAGTGTGGTTCATGATAAACTCAGCTACAGAGTCAAGCCACACAAAAGTGAGGGTTCTGGACTTCAGGAGGGCTGACTTTGTCAAGATGGGAGAGTGCCTTAGAAAAGCACTAGCAAACAGGCTAGAAGGAGGGGTGGAGCAACAATGGGAAAATATCAAAACTGCCATCACAGAGGCAACAAGCCTTTGTGTGAAGCAAATAAACAAATCAAAATGAAAGAAAAAGCCACTATGGTTCTCAAAAGAAGTGGCGGTGAAGGTTAGGGAGAAAAAGATAGCATTTAGGAAATATAAGGAAACACACAAGGAGCAGGACAGAGAACTGTACCAGTTAAGGTAGAAGGAAGCAGGGAGGGTAGTCAGAATAGCAAAGGCACAAACTGAGGAAAAGATAGCAAACTCAGTTAAGAAGGGGGATAAAACCTTTTATAGGTATATGAGGGAGCGTAGAAAGACAAAGGGAGGGATAGTGAGGCTGAATAGAATGGATGGTGGGTGGGCAGAGAGTGACAGTGAAAAAGCAGGGATACTGAATGAATACTTCTGTTCAGTATTCACAAAAGAAGAAGTGGGGGAGGTGCCTAATCCAATTAACAGAAGCACTCTGGAGAGGGGGGTCGATCCCAGTCCTTTCACAGAAGAAAGGATTCTGAAAGAACTCCTAAAACTGACGGTGGACAAAGCAATGGGGCCAGATGGAATTCATCCCAGAATTCTAAAAGAATTAAGCAGAGAACTAGTGACACAACTGACTACCCTTTATAACAAATCATGGGAGGATGGTGTGGTACCTGAGGACTGGAAGAAGGCTGATGTGATTCCCCTTCAGAAAAGTGGGAGCAAGACAGAGGCAGGAAACTACAGACCTGTCAGTTTGACCTCTGTGGTAGGGAAAGTGATGGAATCACTTCTGAAGGAAAAGAATTGTTGAGTACCTAGAGGCCATTGGGGCTGGGACCCAAGGCAGCATGGGTTCTGGCGGAAGGTCATGTCAGATGAATCTAATTGATTTCTTTGACTGGGTGACCAAAGTAGTAGACCAGGGAGGGGCTGTGGATATGGCCTACCTAGACTTTAGCAAGGCATTTGACACAGTCCCACACAAAAGATTAGTAGTCAAATTAACCAGCTTTGGAGTGGGTCCCAGGGTGGTACCCTGGGTAAAACATTGGCTGAACAACAGGACACAGAAGGTAATTGTAAATGGAGTCCACTCTAAAGAAAGAGGGGTTACTAGTGTGGTACCATGGTTCAGTACTAGGTCCAGTCCTTTTTAATGTCTTTATAAGTGACATTGCAGAGGGACTGGAAGGAAAAGTATGCCTCTTTGCAGATGACACAAAGATCTGCAACAGGGTTGATACACAAGGAGGCATGGAAAGGATGAGAAGGGACTTGGCAAGGTTGGAGGAATGGTCAGAAGTATGGCAGCTTAGATTCAATGCAAAAGTGCAAGTAATGCACCTGGGAAACAAAACCAGGGGAAGATTGCACAATGGGGAAGTAGTAACAAAACAAAAAATGGAAAGGGACCTGGGGCTAATCATATCAGATGACCTTAAGGTTGGCAAGCAATGTAGAAGGCAGTAGGGAGGGCTGGGGGATACTGGGATGTGAGGACAGGCATCACCAGCAGAAAACAGGAAGTTGCTATCCCTGTACAGACAGTTGGTGAGACCCCATCTGAGTACTGCATCCAGTTCGGAGACCCCATCTCCGCAAGGACATAGACAGGATGGAGGCAGTTCAGAGGAGGGCAACTAAATTGGTGCAGGGTCTGCAAGAGAAGCCATACGAGGAGAAGCTAAAGGAGCTTAATATGTATACCCTTGAGGAAAGGAGGGAGAGGAGGGACATGATAGAAACGTTTAAGTACCTTAGTGGAATCAACAAAGTCCAAGAGGGTAGCATCTTTCATAAAAAGAGATGTGCAAGAACAAGGGAACACAATTTGAAGATAGAGGGGGGATGGCTCAGGGGCAATATGAGGTATTTTTTCACAGAGAGGGTGGTGGACGCATGGAACAGCCTTCCTGAGGAGGTTGTGGGGTCTAAAACTGTTGGAGAATTCAAGAATGCAAGGGACAGACATAAGGCAATTATTGTGGGGGTAGGAAGAAATAGGCTTTTGGTTAAATAGGATCTGCAGCTTATCCTCTAGGTAGGGAAATGGGCAGACTAGGTGGGCCAAGCAGTCCTTTTCTGCCGTCAAAGTCTATGATGTGTTAGCCCTGGTAAAATTATCATTTTAATGTGGAATACAATATAGATGAGTCTGAATATAGGTTAAGTAACAGCCTGTCAGGGAGAAAACACTATGGGCCAGATGTTCAAAACTAAATCGATTGCACCACGATTGTGCCACATTTGTGCCGGGGTGCTATATTCAAAAGGCCAAATAGCACTGGCACAACATGATAGTGCCACCACTATGAGATAATGTATGTGTGGTGCAAAGTAAGGGGCAGAGACATGCATACAGGTGCAATGGTATATTGAAATGTATAGCACTGCGCAATGTGTAGCGTAGTGTAAAATACCGCCCATGAAGAGGTGATCTTAATGCCAGACAAATCTAGGATGGGGGTGTGGACTTAGCAGCAACAGGGAACAAGGCTGTATGCATGCAATGAGGAAGCATTGTGGATAGATGGCCACCCTGGGCCACGTCATATGCACAGGCACAAAAACTATGGAATGCAATGCCTCAACAGTGCTGTGAAGTGAACACTCATGTAAATGTTACAACTGAGCTAGAAAACCACTTACAGCAACAAACTATTTGTACGGTATTGAAATGTGTACCTAATGTGATATTTGTGTATTGTGTGTTGGTGTGCATTGTATGTCTTTATTGTACACTGTTGCATCTCAGCCACACAGTTAGTGTCTCTGGGTCATTCCTGACATTGAGTCTTGGCCCAGTGTGCTTACCTGGTGAACAAAGTGATAAAAAACAATGAACAAACATGCTGTACACAGATGGCACTACCCATGTCGCCATCATCTGGCACCAGTCCTAGCCCTACCAGGCATTAGTGGGTGCCCCAGCACCCAGTAGACGCCATGGCAGTGTGTCCATGCAACACACACCTCCAGTTCCTCCATTGAGGTACACCAACATAGTCCAGCAGACACATGCAGCACTGAGGAAATGAAGAGTGTTGAGGGGAGGGTGTACAGATGGCCAGGCTGCACCACATAGTAGGTACTGCCACATGGCTGGCGCCATCCACACAGTGCACATGATCCACTAATGGGACTGCTCCTGACAGCAGTGTGCCACTATGATGGTATATGTGGCCTCCTGGGGCACATACCCTACACCTGTCCAGGATCCCCACACACATGGACAACCACGTGTATGGTAGTGTGGGGATCCCATGCCACTGGTGCAGCACAAGAGGGTCACAGGACATTATGACTGTGATGTCCACTGTCAGACCACACCTTCCAGCTGTACTTGTCACTGTGTGGATAGTACCAGTCACCGTTGCCGGACACACCATAGGCATTGTTGTGTACCTCACAGTATCGCATACTATGGTACTGTACTGTCTGATAAAAACAGTGGCAGGAACAACGATTTGCCTCTGGCATGCAGCATGACCACCCGTTCCTGTAGTGCTACTCCCCTGGGCCACATTAGTCTTTGCATCTGTGTCCAAATCAAGACTGCAGCTAATGTTCTGTGAGCTGTGAGCACACTATGAATGTGGCAACCTACCTGTAATACCAATTGGACCTACAGGTGGAGCTGTGAGCACAGAAAGAAACGTGGCTACTGACCTGTAATTCCAGTTGGACCTATAGGTGGAGCTGTGTGCATCATGTTATAGTACCAGGCAATCCATATGCAAAGTCAAGTCAAGTCAAGTCATGTTTATTTATAAAGCGCCTTTCAAAATCAAGGCGCTGTACAAAAATAAATAAAACAGGAAAATCCAAACACTAAACAACCATAACTATAAAGAATAAGCCAAGTTAAAAAGATATGTCTTTAAAGCAATTTTAAAACTGTCAACGGTCGGGCATTCTCTTAACCAGCGAGGTAGAGAATAGGCACGAGATCCCGATAGCTTCAAACGAACCCTGGGAATCTCTAGCAATCCCTCACTGGCGGAGCGGAGAGGACGGAGGGGGCAATAGGGAACCAGAAGATCTTTCAGGTAACCGGGTCCCTGATCATGTAGGGCTTTAAAGGTTAGTAAACCAACCTTAAAGGTGATCCGCCACCGAACAGGCAGCCAGTGCAGTTCGCGAAGCACAGACGTAATATGACTGGTTCTAAAAGTCCCAGTCAAAAGCCTGGCTGCAGCGTTCTGCACCAGCTGAAGGCGGCGGATATCAACCCCTGGTAGCCCTAGGTAGAGGGAATTACAGTAGTCCAGGCGGGTGGTAACAAAGGCGTGGACCAAAGTTGGAAGGTCCTCCCGGGGAATCAGATGTTTCACCCGGGCGATATTCCTCAGATGGTAAAAAGAGGATTTGACAACAGCTGACACTTGTGATTTCAGGGTCAGGCCATCATCAAAAATAACGCCCAGATTTTGCATCTGTCGAGAGCTAGAGAGCAGTACACCACCAAGTAATAAACCCGATGGCTGTCCAACGCCCAACCCCCCCCCAGGACGACCTGGATCCACACCCAATACCTCAGTCTTATCCGGATTAAGTCTTAACCAGCTCGAACTCATCCAAATTCTGATCTCATCCAGGCAGTTATTAATGCAGGTGCATCACTCTGATCGGGGAGAAAGGACAGGTACAGCTGAGTATCATCTGCATAGCAGTGAAAACTCAGACTGTATCTCCTGATGATTTCTCCCAATGGCAGCATATACACTGCAAACAACATGGGAGCTAAAATGGAGCCCTGTGGTACCCCACACGGTAGGGGAGAAGGCGTCAGAGGAATAAATTCCGGTGACAACTCTCTGAGACCTACCAGTGAGGTAAGAACGAAACCACTTGTGCAAAGCAGACTGTAATGAGATGCTAATGTGGCTGTTTGCCTAAGGATTGCCTGAGTAGGCAAGTTTTGAATACAGCAAACATTAGCACTGGGCAAACAGGATTGCACCGGGCAAATGTGTCAATGCCGCGCAAATGTGTTAGCCCCATGCAATACTGTAATGTTCTATTACATGATTCTGCAGTATTTGGCCTGCACTGTTGTTTGCTATTGTTGTGCTTCACTGCTTTGCTAGCACACATGTTGTCCACATTGTTCAACTTTACCTTACTCCACCTCTGTGGTGCACTGTGTCGCTGTTGCAGTTTGCATAGCTCTCGGTTGCTATATTCAGTACTGTCTTATTTACTGGGCTATTACTGCACTGCACTCTCAGCCCTGTTTGCATGCCTTTATTTGCATGTTGTATTCAACTCATTTAGCCCCGGGGCTATTCCTTTGAATATGGTGTGCAAATGATTCTGGGCTAATTTTGCTCGCCATGCAGTGCTAATTTTGCCCCGTGGCAAAGTTTTGAAAATCTGACCCTAGGTTGGCTGGGTTGACTACTGCACAGAAACTCACAGTAAGGTTTCAAAACAGCATTACCTCTCCCACCTCCATTTACAAGGAGGTAGAATAATTGTTTTAAAGTACCATCCTGAGAAATCACCTCTATTGAATGACAGGTGTGAATGATCATAGCCTTCTACCACATCAGAAAATTATTCAGTCTGCAAATCTCACCAGTGAAAACAGGAAATTCTGCTCACACACCTTTCTAGTATAAACAAGCATTTGTCAATGCCAAATGTTTGCTTGCTGGCATTGGCAGTGGTAGTGTAGAAGTTACAGAGCTGCGTAATAGGAATGGCAGTGAAGTATTGAACTGAAGCCAACCCCACCACCACCCTGCAGAGAGTGACAGGCATTGGGGTGTGCGTTTGGGTCATCAGGCATAACGGCCACGCCATTTCACCACACCCCACTCTGCAGAGACTGACAAGTGTCACGGTGTTCCTTGGGGTCTTTGGCCCTTATCGCACCCATTTCATTAGGAAATACGTGAGATGGGTGCGATATAGGAGAATGGGGTGAAGTTTGGGGTCAAGAGTCCAAGGCATACCTCGATGCCTCTCAGTGACTGCAGGGTGTGGAATGGTATGAGCATCACAGGCAAGAATCCCAAGTCACACCACTGATTCCTGTCATTCTCTATAGGGTTGGGCGATTTAGTTGAAAAGCCTAATACCTCAGGCATTCGCTGGAATGTTAACTCCAAATTTTCAACATGTTTGTTTTGTGACCCCACCTCATGAACAGGGGGAATATCAGTTTGGTAGCCAAAAGCTGCTTATGCACAGTGACTACGGCATTTAGCACCACAGGTGCAAAAATATTCCGAACAGGATGTAAAAAATGACAGCTGTACTCTTTCATGGGGAGGTGTAAAAATGGCTATGTTGCAAATGTGTAGTAAAAATATTTAAAAAAATGGTGAAGTCACGAGCGTACATAGAAACTGTGCAACGCACACCCGTTATATAATTAGGTTGGGGATTTTTATAGCAGATTGTCAACTCAGGCATTTTGGTGCCTCCAATCATGAACAGTGTCACTGTGATTTTCTTTATCTGTGCCGAACAATGATTTCCCTGGCGACACGCATCCCTGCACTGAAAGTGTGAAACACACTTCGACCATGTTGTGAAAAATAGCAGCTGTACTGTTCATAGGAAGTGTTGAAAAATGCCACTAGTGAAAATCTGGACTGAAATATTACAAAGTCATGAACTAACGAGGATCGTGGAAACTGCACAATGCTCACTCAGTACCACAGTCATTTTATGGACTTTTGTCACCAAATTTTCAACATAGCCATTTTAGACCTCTGCTCATGAACAGTGTAACTGTGACTTTCTTAATCTGTCCTAAACATTGCTTTCGCACACCAACAGCACCATTAGTGCGCTACAAGAGTGAAACACGTTTTGGTCAGGATGTGAAAAATGACAGCTGTACTGCTCATAAGGAGGTGTGGAAAATGGCAATGTTGGAAATCTGAGTGGAAATATTGAAAATTCGCAGGACCCACGAGTCAGCAGGTGGAACTGTGCAACGACACCTCGTAAACAGTCACTTTAGGAATTCTGTCACTAAATTTTCAACATTGTCATTTTAAGATCTCTGCTCATGAACAGTGACACTGTGATTTTCTTAATGTGTCCCACACACTGAGTTCGCACAACGACTGCGCCATTGTGCGCTACATGGGCGGAAACACGTTTTGGGTGAGATGTGAAAAATGACAGCTGTACTACTCATAAGAAGGTGTGGAAAAATGGCAATGTTGAAAATTTGGAATGGAAATATTGAAAATTCGCAAACCTATGAGCGTGCAAAGGAACTGCGCAATGCACGCTCATAAAACAGTCATTTTTAGGATTTTTTCACCAAATTTTCAACATAGCCATTTCAAGACCTCTGCTCATGAACAGTGTCACTGTGATTTTCTTAATTTGTCCCGTACATTGATTTCACACACTGACTGCGCCATTCTGAGCTACATGGGCGGAAACACATTTTGGGTGAGATGTGAAAAATGTAAGCTGTACTACTCATAAGAAGGTGTGGTGAAATGGCAATGTTGAAAATCTGGAGTGAAAATATTGAAATTTCGCGAACTTACGAGCCTGCATAGGAACTGCGCAACGCACGCTCGTAAAACAGTCATTTTTTGGAATTTTGGCACCAAATTTTCAACATGGGGTTTTTGGGGCCCCTCCTCATGAATGATGTCACTGTCATGGTGGTATTCAGGCCCGAAGGTGATTTAAAGTCACTGCACAGTCACTCGAAATCACCCTTCAGATAGCTCTTCGCCATGACAGTGACATCATTCATGAAAGAGTCCCAAAACCCCATGTTGAAATGATGTAAAAATTCCCAAAATAGCTGAGATATGCAATAAAGTTGAAACCCCTATCTAGCCCATTATACAGCTTACGGCATTTCCTCAGTTCAGATCGGCTTTGAAGAGTGCAGATGTGTTCCAGGTCCACGAAGATCGTCGCGCCGGAGTCTGGAGAGTAGAAGTATGGGGTGGGGGTGGAGGCTGGGTGCGCAGTGGGTGGGTGCGGGTTGTGGGAGGGGGTGTGAGGCATACGCTGGACCCGTTTTTTTCTTACAGGCTAAAAAAAAGCGTTGGGACCATTTGCCACGCTGGGGTGGGCTCTAGCGTAGCACAAGGTTTTAAGGGGTGTTCGGCCGGGGATTGGGCACCCGTGGCAAAACCAAAAACGCAGGGACCGTTTGCCACGCTGGGGTGGGCCCCAGCGCTGGCACAAGAACTTGGGGAGGGGGCGATTCAGCCGACGGGGATTGGGCACCCCGTCGGCAACATGATGGATTGCCACGCTAGTGGGCTCCCAGTGTGGCATCAACTACTGGGAGGAGTTGGAGGAGACAGGCGCAGTTCAGCCGACGGGGATTGGGCACCCCGTCGGCTATACACTGCGTGCAGGGGGCGCGCACGCCTGTGGCTGGGGGGAGCTGCGTGAGCAGCTTCTTATCGCTGCTCACTCAAGCGTAGCTCCCCCTTTCAACTGTATGCCACTGCATTTTGGAGCGTGTCATAGACAGCTCCAAAATGCATTGGCTTACAGGGGCCGCGCCTGCAAGCACACTGCCTGAATTGGAGGAGGAGGTGACACACCTCCGAAATCTCAGATGATGGCACTATGTTTCTTGCACATGCGTGCAAGCAAACATAAAAATAAACTGAAACTGAAACTAAACCTCACTGCAGTGTGCTATGATCCAGCATTCAGCAATCCTGGAGAAAAGGATCACAATATAAAGGAACCAAAATAAAAAAAAAAATACACATTTGTTAACTTTTTCACAAAACCTGAAACACACAGTTTTTATAGCAATGTTTTTTGAATGTTGTTGCCTGTTTTACTTGTGAAAATTATTGCACATGAACTCCAACCTTTGAAGAAACAGGTTCTATAAGCCTGCTGACAGAGTTCTGGAGATGACATCATCAGCAGATCTTCACTGAAACTGGCTTTTTTGAACAGGCAGTGAATTTAGGGTTGTAAAATGACTTGTAACTTTTAAACAAAGTAACTTAGAGATCTCATTTTTTGGTATGAAGCTGACTGGGGCTATGCTGATCTAAATTTTGCAATTTATTGATGCCAGAAATTTTGACTGTAGTCCCTCTGTAAATCTTTCATGTCAAATTCAAGCTTAAAGAACCCTTTCCACTATTTGACACTTGATAAGGAAGAGTACTTTTTTTCTATTGTTCATAATTCATTCTATTTATTTATTCGAATTTAGTAACTGGGTAGGCCCACTGAGACAGACAAGTCCCTTTTGCAGGGGTGACCCAGGGAATGAAAGCAATTCCATGAACTGGTTCATATTACATTAGGATGCAAACTTAAACACAGAGTACATACAGAGACACAATGTAATATATAAGAACAGTATACTATATATATATATATATATATATATGTACACAATATATGCACACAAAAAGGGGTACAGTAGGCAGAGAGTCAGTCACATAGTAGCAGGGCGATACATTCAAATTCAGACCAGGGAGGTACTGAATCTAAAGTCATTTGAGTAGACTGGATCTGTGGAACTGGAACAGGTGTTTTTGCTAGGGCGTAGTTGTAGCAAGAAGTTCAGAGTGCAAGAATTTCATAATTAAAGGAGTATAAGAGTAGCAAGAGTGTGGGAGAGGGGGAGGGAGAAGGGTAGGGAGAAGATTGATAAGAGAAGGGATTTAGGAGAGGAAGGGAGAAAGAAGGGATTTAGGAGAGGAAGGGAGATTCAGAGTGGGAGAGGGAGCACATGAGTTGGGGGGGATTAGGTGCATTTGCCATTGTACATAGGAGGGAAAAAGAAGATTTCCTTAATAGTTTTTTTAAAGAGGGGAACAGACAAGCAGCAAAGTAAGCTATGAGTTAGATAATTCCATTTTTATGGTGTTGAGAAAGTGAAGGACTGTTTGCCGATGGCAAGGCGGATTTTGGGAAGGCTCTATGTGGGGAGCTGGGAGTGTCGGAGTGTCTGGAGGAAGGTTTTCAGAGCAAGCAGACCAGAGAGGATGGGTGGAGAGGGAAGGTGGGTGAATTTAAAGGTGGTACATTGCACAGGGAAGTCCAATCTGGGCTCGAAGGATGGCTAGCCTAGGGACTTGAGAACATCGGAGTGATGGGCCCTAGCAGGTGCTCCATCTGTGAAGTGAGTCACCCTGTGGTAGGCTTGTTTGAGTTTAGCCAGTGATGTGGTCCTAACTGAGTGAGTTATGGTGGCACCATAGAATATGCTAGGGAAGAGAGCGGCCAAGGCAATGATATCTTTGGCACAAGCAGTTAGGTAGGGGGCAATGCGATGTAGGAGTCCAAGCTTCCGATTGGTGACTTTAGTAGCACTATTTACATGCTGATCGAAAGATAGATGTTTGTTGAGGGTCATACCCAGGTATTTGAAGGTTCTTACCCCTTCTAAGGGTAGGCCTGAGGATGTACTGATAACCAGTGGAGGCTGGGGGGTTAGGTCAAAGGAGGTGTGATGAAACAGCATACATTTTGTTTTGTTAGTGTTCAGTACCAGCAGGTTCTTTTTGAACCAGTTCTTTGAGAGCTGGAAGTCATCTTCCAGATCCAGTTAAATAGAGGGGATGACAGTGCCGTGCCGGTATAGTATGGAATCATCTATGTAGAGTTGAAACGAGGCCCCCCCCCGTAGTTAAGAGGCAGGTCATTAATAAAGATCGAGACGAGTAAAGGCCCAAGAATAGAACCTTGGGGGACTCCATCTGTGATTGGAGATAGAGGAGAAAGGGCACCGGCCTATTTGACGCATTGGAAACGGTTGGATAAATAGTTAGAGATCCAGGAGAGTGAGTTGGCATCAAGACCTATAGATTGCAGCTTGGAGATGAGGAGAGAATGGTTAACAAAGTCAAAAGCCTTCATGAGGTTAACGAAGACTGCTACTGTGGCAAAACCTTGGTCCACAGCATGAAAAATGTCGGCGGTGACGATCAAGAGGGCAGTGTCAGTCCTGTGAGATTTCCTGAAGCCATGTTGGTGTATCGTAAGGGCACTGGTTTGGTCAAGAAAGGAGTGCAGCTGATTATACAGGATTCTCTCTTGGATTTTTACGATAGGACACAGGATAGAAATAGGTTGGTAGTTTTCAATGAGGTTAGTAGGGCCAGATTTGTGCACAGGGACAACAGTGGCTGTTTTCCATTTGTCTAGAATGGAGTTAGTGAGGAAGGATCAGTTAATCAACAGTGTGATTGGATGAGCTAATGCCGGTGCACTGAGCCTAAGGAATTTGGGGGGCAGGCTGTCAAAGCCTGGGGAGTTATCAGGGTTGAGTCCCATTAAGAGCTTAAGGCTTCTTTTTGTGAGGTAAGCTTTATGTGGGGTGGGGCGATGGGATTTGGCATAGAGGGATTGAGGTGAGGAGTAGATATTTGGGAGGTCTACCTGGTAGACATCAAGGTTGGTGAAAAATTCATTTATTCCTGCAGCAATCTTGGAGGGCAAAGAAAATTCCGTGCCCTTCATGATCATGACCTGGGGCATTTTTCGTTCATTATCTTTAACTCATTCTATCGTGTTGTTACTTAGAATGTTCAGGTACCCTCTGCCTGCTGCTAGAACACATGTGTTCCTGAAGGAGTATTAGATCTGCAGCATTCATACAAACATATTGTGCTTAAACCTACATATCTTAAAAACCATACATCCAATTTTAAAACTTTAAAAAGAAACGTTTTTCAGGACAAAAAGTTTTTGAAAATGAGTGAGGTTTGGTAATGTCTGTTTAACTGAATTTAATGTTGTCTAAGGTTGTTTTCATATTTTAATAAATTCTGATTATTTTATCTAAATATAATTATGCTCTGTTTACTTAGTCATGCAAAAATATTACATTTCTGTAAAACTGTTGGTTAAAATTGTTAAAAATATACAATAACATCTGTCATTGTCTAAATATACATTTTGCAAGTTTTTTACAATTTTTTTAGTCAGACATCAATATCTGAATCTCTTGTTATTACAGTTTGAGTATTTTGTTCCACTCCACTGGTTGGAATGTTTACAGTGTTTAATTCTTCTTACCCACTGATTTTAGTTTATGAATCTGATTATCATTTTTTCCCCCTAGTTTAGTAATAATATATTTACACATTACCTTAGGAGGACATATCAGGAAGTAATGCAGGAAGGAAGTGCTTTGTGAGGTCTAGTGATGTAAATAGGAAGAACACTTCTAGTGTAGGTCAGTGAGCTGACACAGGAAATGGATACATTTTTTAGTGCTGGAGGTCTCTCTATGATTATTTGCATATTTGCTGTAGGTAAAATGTGTAATTTCATTGAAATAAGCTATTTTATTGTATTTTTGAAAGAAAATCCCATAATACAGGGGATTAGTGCTGTTTGAAAGTTTGTCTTCAGTTAGAGGGGAAGGGGAAAGAAGCTTCTAGCTGGATGCTGGGAGAGTAAGGAGACTTGAAAGATTTTCTTAGCTGGTTTTCTGTATGTTTTCAGCAGACAATTTGGTGTTTGTGTGTGTTTAAAAGCTGGAGGCTGGGAGAGTAAGCAGAATTGAAAGATTTTCTTAGCTGGTTTTCTGTGTGTTTCTATCAGACTATTTGGTGTTTGTGCATGTTTAAAAGTTGCTATCTGGCCTGTAAGTACAGGCATCATATTACACGGGATTAGTGCTGTTTGAAAGTAAGGGGGGGACTCCCAACTCAGTCAGTCTTCAGTTAGAGGGGAAGGGGGAAGAAGCTTCTAGCTGGATGCTGGGAGAGTAAGGAGACTTGAAAGTTTTTCTTGGTTGGTAATGCTTGGAGGTGCAGTGAGGGGTAGACACAGGGCTGATACTCTCTCTGAGAGTTGAGTGTAGGCCCTGATCCCATCCTCCCCTACCCCTCCCTCCCTAGAGCTTGGCTCCATTATAGGGGAACACCTGCCCTGCAATTGGAGGAAAAGGCTTCAGGTGCAGCTCATGTAGTTCTAACCACTGGGAGTTGGGTTTAAGGCCTGGGAGAAAGGAGCTTTGGGAGTTGTACATTTCCCTTATAAGTTTACTGTGTAGTACTGCACCTAGTAATGGGGGTACCTGTTTACTGTGGGTCTGTATCTAGGATTAGTGGGTGACCTGATTAGTGGGTAGGGGTATATCTTGGACTAGTGGGGAACCTGGTGGTTCACCCAAGGAATCCTACTTGGAGCAAGACGGGACCACACATCATTAGGGCCAGTATCTTTGGGAGGCTGGTGGGGTGCATAAGGTATGGGGTGGCCATGATACTGGACTGGGCTTGGAAGTTCTGTGGTTGCCCAGTGTGCTACCAGCTGGCACAGCTCAGGGAGGAGGTTGAGGGGATTAGGAGACAGCTGGAGGGAGGGGGGAGGTATGGTTGGGGAGTAGGGCAGGAGCTGTCCCACGGGGTTGCACCAAGCACTAGGGGCGGGGGCATAGGGAAAGGAGTGCATCAGAGTACTCTGGAGTCACATAGGGACCCTGCCAGAGGGGGCCCAAAAGGAGGACACTACCAAGGAAGCAGCCAGGTATCTGGGGACCCTCACTGAGGGGGGGCCAAATGGAGGACATTCTCAGAGAAGTAAGCAGATGGCTGGGGCTGGACAGAAGGAAGCAAGGGGGAGAGGTAGATTGGACCTTAAGCTCAGTAACTGCTTCAATTCTCTTCTTCTGCTTGAGGATGAGGGGGCTGATGTAGCCATGACAGGGGTGGTTAGAGATGGAAAGGGAGTGGGGGGCAGGAGGCAGGGGTCGGATAGCAGGAAGAACAGGGGGGAACTTGGAATGTGGGAAAATGTGGGGAGCAGTGGATCAGAGCAGGAGGAGGAGGAGGGGCAGAGGGAGGAAAGCGTAAGGAGAAGGACCAGTTGGGAGGAAAGGGCAAGGAGAGGGACCAGAAGTACAAGGAGGATACAGTAAAGGCATCTGAAGGTTTATGCCAGGGGAGCATGACAGGCAAGGAGGGGATGAATGGAGATGGGAAGGAAGGGAGGACGAGCCAGGCAAGTTTAGCAGATGGGGGGAAGCACCAGTTGTGAGCAGTGACAGGGGGGATAGCTGGGTACAGAAGGATACTTGGGAGGAGGAGAGGCATAGGATCAGAGGAGGGGTAGCCAGGTAAATAAGGAGGGGTGGCAGGGGCACCCAGATAGGGGGAGGAGCAAGGAGCCAGCTGGGGGGCAGTAGAAAGGATGAGGAACATGGAAGGGGGGAATGGAGGAAAAGGGTGGTCAGAGTGCTCCTGTTGGGTGATTCCATGATCAGGGGTATCAAATGGGATAGGGAGGGGGAAGCCTGCCCGGTTAGAACAAAATGCTTTCCTGGAC
Source organism: Neoceratodus forsteri (assembly GCA_016271365.2). Lineage (NCBI taxonomy): Eukaryota > Metazoa > Chordata > Ceratodontiformes > Ceratodontidae > Neoceratodus > Neoceratodus forsteri. The sequence continues at coordinate 505,796,613 of CM057455.1, forward strand.
TAACAGTGCATAGGGACAAGCATGAGGTGTATCAGCTGGCAAAGGATTGTAGAGGTACCCTGGACATACTGGTCCACCTGGGTATCAATGACATTGAGGGAAATAGTGAGCTAGAGATACAGGCAAGGTTCAGGAAGCTTGCCAGGGTCTGTCATGACATAGGATGCATGATTTCCTTCTCGGAAATCCTGCCAGTGCCAAGGGCTAGTGGGGAACAAAAGAGGAAGATTAGGGAGATAAACCAGTGGCTCAGGGAGTGGTGTGGGGCCAGAGGGTATGGTTTGATGGTGGATTGAGGGGAGACCTGGGAGGATAAGGGGCTATATGCTAGAGATAGGCTTCATCTCAATTTGGAGGGTAGGGAAATCCTTAAGTTGAAAATAGAGGGGTTCATTGGTGAAAGGTGGTGTTTTAAACTTGCGAAGCGGGGAGGGATGGAAGAAAAGGCTGTCGAGGGGGGGTCCAATTAAGGAGGGCCTCTGTCTCCACCCCCCGGGGAGCTAGAGGAATGTGGGAAAAGGCTGAATGGTAAGGTGCTGACCGGGAGAAGATGGAATCCCCATGGGAACGCAAGCAGGGGAAATGGAAGTATACAGAAAGGGTGGAAGGTATCCTGATAAATGCCAAGGGCTCGGGTAATAAAATGCCTGAGCTCCAGGTGATGCTAGCTGAGGGACAGGTGGATGTGGCAGTGGTCACTGAGACCTGGGCCACCACAGGGCATGACTGGGACCTGAACCTGGAGGGTTACACCATGTTCAGGAAAGAAAGGGGGGAAGGGAGGGAAGGGGAGGAGGGGTAGCAATAATAGTCAAAAACTGCATTGGCATAGGAGGAGTGGAGGAGGCAGAGGGAACTGTGGAGGTGATTTGGGTCACCTTGATAACACGGGGGCAGAGAGTAAAAATAGGAGTGGTGTATGGACTCCCTGCGCTGGCGGAGGAGCTGGAGGAGAGTCTGGTGGCAGATGTTGGGAGAAACTGCAGATTGGGCAGGGGAAGGGTGGTGGTGTTGGGGGACTTAAACATGCCAGGAACGGACTGGGAGACTATGACATCCTTGGTGGCCAGGGAACAGAGGTTGTTGGATGTCTTTCAGGACACATTCCTAACTCAGCAGGTGGGGGAACCAACCAGGGAGGCGTTGATACTGGATGTGGTCCTGGCAGACAGTGACCAGATTGGGGGCCTGGAGGTAAGGGACCCATTGGCAGGGAGTGACCATGCCACGGTCTGGTTCTGCCTGGACCTAGGAGGGGTAGAAGGCTGCACAAAGATGGAGGTAACTGACTTCAGGGGGGCGGATTTCAAGGAAATGGGAAGGATCCTTAAGAAGCATTTGGATGGGATTGGGCCAGACATGGATGCTGACAGTAGGTGGGAAATCATTAGGAAGGGAGTGCAGGATGCTACCAGCACCTGTGCAAGAGTAAGACGAAAATGTGGTAGGGCCCGTAAACCCTGCTGGTGGACTAGGGAAGTTCAGGAGGTGGTGAGGGGGAAAGAAGGTGGCTTATACACATTTCAAGTGCTCAAGGAATGAAGGGGATTGAGGGGAGTATGAGCAGATGGCCAGAAAGGCCACTAGGATGGTGAGGGCGGCTAAGGCAAGAAAGGAGCAGAACCTGGCCAGGGAAATTAGGAGTGGGAACAAGCAGTTCTTTAGATACAGTGGGGAAAAATGAAGGGTGAAGGGGCAGATTAGCAGGATTAAAACAGGGGAGGGATGGGCACAAGACCCGGGGAGCAGTCTGAGGTACTAAATGAGTACTTTGCCTCAGTTTTCACCAAAGAAAATAGGGAGGCTGCATTATACATGGGAGGAGATGGTGAAACTGAGGAGGGGGGCCCTTGCCGATCGGCGGGTCTGAGGAGGGGGGGCCATAACTGGCAGAAGGAGGGGAAGGCAAAGCAGGAGGATGAGGTAGCAGAGGTGGAAATCACAGCAGAGCGAGTGAGGGAAGCCCTCAGGTCCCTTAAGATGGAGAAAGCACTGGGGCCGGATAAATTGCATCCCAGAGTGCTGAAGGAACTGGCGGATGTCCTGGTGAAACCCTTGGTGGAGATTTTCAGCATCTCTCTGAGGACAGGGTGGGTGCCCCAGGACTGGAAGGTGGCACATATAGTTCCTATCCACAAGGGGGGATCAAGGGAGGTGGCATGGAACTACAGGCTGGTCAGCCTGACATCAGTGGTGGGCAAGGTGATGGAGGGCATTGTCAAGGAGAGGCTGGGGGGGGACCTGGAAAAGTTGGAGTGCCTGGACGATAGACAGCATGGATTCATTCCAGGAAAATCATGTCAGACAAACTTTGTGGGTGTCAATGACTGGGTGACAAGTGCCTTGGACCTGGGTAGACCGGTGGACGTCCTCTATCTTGACTTCAGCAAGGCGTTTGACTCTGTTCCTCATGGGGGCCTGTTGAATAAGCTGGGAGAAATGGGGGTGGGGAACCAGATGATCAGACGGATAGGCAACTGACTCTAGGATGGGACCCAGAGGGTTGTGGTTGGTGGGATAGTCTCATCCCCAAGGAGGGTCATTAGTGGGGTCCCTCAGGGATCGGTCCTTGGGTTCCTCCTGTTCAATGCCCACATCTCTGACATAAGGAAGGGTATCAGGAGTGAGATGAGTCTCTTTGCGGATGACTCAAAACTGGGGGCAGTGGTGGATGGGGAGGAGGGAAGGGTGGCCCTACAGGGTGACCTGGAGGCTCTGTAAAGGTGGTCTAGAAGGTGGATGCTGAGATTCAATGCAGGGAAATGCAAGGTACAGCATCTGGGAGCCAGAAACCCGGGCCAAGTGTACACCCTGGGGGGGTGGGGTGGAATGCTACAAGTCTCAGTGGCTGAGAGGGACCTGAGGGTGGTGGTGGATGTCAAGATGAACTACTCTGAGACTTGTAGGAGGGTAGCAGCCAAGGCCGACAGGATGCTTGGATGCATCGCTAGGGGGATCACCTCCAGATGGAGGGAAGTGATATTCCCTCTGTATAGCTGCTTGGTGAGGCCGCACCTTGAGTACTGCGTGCAGTTTTGGAGGCCACACTTAAAGAGGGACGTTGAACTCCTGGAGAGGGTCCAAAGGAGAGCAACCAAAATGATCTGGGGCCTGGGGGACAGGACCTATAGGGAGAGGCTTGAAGAGCTAAATATGTACACATTACTTCCTCACATTGCCCCTAAGCCATCCCCCTCTATCTTCAAATAGTGTTCCCTTGTTCCTGCACATCTTTTTTCTCTTGGACTTTGTTGATTTCACTGAGGTACTTAAAAGTTTCAATCATGTCCCCCCTCTCCCTCCTTTCCTCAAGGGTATACAGCTCCATTAGCCTCTTCTGGTATGGCTTCTCTTGCAGACCCTGCATCATTTTAGTTGCCCTCCTTTGGACTGCCTCTATCTTGTCTATGTCCTCACGGAGATGGGATTTCCAGAACTGGACGCAGTACTCCAGATGGAGTCTCACCAACTGTCTGTACAGAGGGATAACAACTTCCTGTTTTCTGCTGGTGATGCCTCTCCCTATACATCCCAGTATCCCCGCAGCCCTCCCTACTGCCTTCTCACATTGCTTGCTCACTTTAAGGTCATCTGATATGATTACCCCCAGGTCCCTTTCCATTTTTGCTGTTGTTATTACCTCCCCCCCTCAATTGTGTAATCTTCCCCTTGGTTTTTGTTTCCCAGGTGCATTATTTTGCACATATTTGCATTGAATCCATACTGCCATACTTCAGACCATTCCTCCAATCTTGCCAAGTCCCTTCTTATCCTTTCCACCCCCCTTGTGTATCAACCCTGTTGCAGATCTTTGTGTCATCTGCAAAGAGGCATACTTTCCTTCCAGTCCCTCTGCAATGTCACTTATAAAGACATTAATAAGGACTGGAACCAGTACTGAACCCTGTGGTACCCCACTAGTAACCCCCCTTTCTTCAGAGTGGACTCTGCTTACTATTACCTTCTGTGTCCTGTTGTTCAGCCAGTGTTTTACCCAAGCTACCACCCTGGGACCCACTCCCAGACTCGCTAATTTGTTTACTAATCTTTTGTGTGGGACTGTGTCAAATGCCTTGCTAAAGTCTAGGAAGGCCATATCCACAGCCCCTCCCAGTTCTACTACTTTGGTCACCCAGTCAAAGAAATTGATTAGATTCTCTGACATGACCTTCCCGCTGTGAATCTATGCTGCCTTGGGTCCTGTGCCCCACTGGCTTCTAGGTACTCAACAATTCTTTCCTTCAGAAGTGATTCCATCATTTTCCCTACCACAGAGGTCAAACTGACAGGTCTGTAGTTTCCTGCCTCTGCCTTGCTCCCACTTTTGTGAAGTGGAATCACATCCACCATCCTCCAGTCCTCAGGTACCACACCATCCTCCCATAATTTGTTAAAAAGGGTAGTCAGTGGTGTCACTAGTTCTCCCCTTAATTCTTTTAGAATTCTGGGCTGAATCCTATCAGGCCCCATGGCTTTGTCCACCTTCAGTTTTAGGAGTTCTTTCAGAGCCCTTTCTTTTGTGAAAGGACTGGGTTAACACCCCTATCCAGAGTGCTTCTGTTAATTGGGTTAGGTACCTCCCCCTCCTCCTCCTTTGTGAATACTGAGCAGAAGTATTCATTCAGTATCCCTGCTTTGTCACTGTCACTGTCTGCCCACCCACCGTCCATTCTATTCAGCCTCACTATCCCACCCTTGGTCTTTCTACTCTTCCTAATGTACCTATAAAATGTTTCACCCCCTTCTTAACTGAGTTGGCAATCTTTTCCTCAGTTTGGGCCTTTGCTATTCTGACTGCGTTTCCTGCTTCCTTCTGCCTTAACTGGTACAGTTCTCTGTCCTGCTCCTTCTGTATTTCCTTATACTTTCTAAAGGCTATCTTTTTCTCCCTAACCTTCCCTGCCACCTCTTTTGAGAACCATAGTGGCTTTTTCTTTCATTTTGATTTGTTTATTTGCTTCACACAAAGGCTTTTTGCCTCTGTGATGGCAGTTTTGATGTTTCTCCATTGCTGCTCTATCCCTCCTTCTTGCCTGTTTGTCAGTGCTTTTCTAAGGCACTCTCCCTTTTTGACAAAGTCGGCCCTCCTGAAGTCCAGTACCCTCACTTTTGTATGGCTTGGCTCTGCAGCTGAGTTTATCATGAACCACACTGTTCAGTGGTCACTTGTTTCCAGATGGCTACCCACTTCTAGATCTGAGATCCTTTCACTGTCCCCATTTGTGAGTATGAGGTCTAAGATTGCTCCCTCCCGAGTGGGTTCCAACACTAGCTGTCTGAGGCACCCCCTGTAGGGCATCGAGAATGGCCCTGCTCTTGGATGTGGCTGCAGCAAAGGTGCTCCAGTTAACATCTGGCATATTCAGGTCCCCCATCAACAATATCTACCCTTTCTCTGCCATCCAAAGGATGCTTTCTATCATATCCTTGTATATCCCCTCCTTCTGAGATGGGGGTCTGTATACAACACCTGTGTGGATCGTGGTGCCAATTCCAGTCTGTAAGGTGACCCACAGTGCCTCCTCTACTCCCTGTTTACTCATTTGTTCCATTGCTTTTATCCCTTCCCTTACATAGAGAGCTATTCCTCCCCCTCTTCTACCCTCCCTGTCTCTCCTGTAGGTTGTGTACCCTGGTATGTTAAAATCCCAGTCATGGTTCTCTGTGTACCATGTTTCTGTGACTGCCACAATATCCCGGCATCCTGCTTCCATCAAGGCCACCAGTTCAGGGAGCTTGTTTCCCAGACTGTGGGCATTGGTACTCATTACCCTCCATTTCTTGATGGCCTCACCCCTTTTTGCCCCATCCCTGTCCTTACTGTCTTTGTCATTTTCTCCATTTACCCCAGCCCTTCTCCCTATCAACGTCTCTATCTTGGTGTTTACCTCACTAACTACCCTAATATTTTGGGGGATCTAGGATTTCCCTGCTCCTTTCCAGTGCCTCCCCCTTGGCTAGTTTAAATGCTTGCCAATGAAGAATTTAAACCTATCACCTAGGATCCTGGTTCTCATCCTGGACATATGCAGACCATCCCACCAGTATAGGTCTGCATCACTCCAGGTGGTCCCCAGTCCTCAACGAAACCAAACCCCTGAGCTCTGCACCAATTTTTCAACCACTGATTGAATCCCATGATGTGGTGCACCCTAGCCTTACCCATATCATAGACAGGCAGCACCTCCGAGAAGATTACCATGCATGCTACTTGTCTAAGGCCCCTCTGCAACTCCACAAACTCCTTCAGCACTGTTCTGATCCCTTTTCCAGCCAGATCATTTGTCCCTAGGTGGACAATGACATCCAGCTCCCTCCCCCATGCAGCTGCTCCTGTGATCCTGAGAATTTGCTCCTTGTCCCTCCAAGCCATAGCACCTGGCAGGCACCTTACCTCCCGCTCCCCTCCCTCCCTCTCCCAGTTCTACCCTCCTAACAATGGAGTCCCCCACAAGGAGTTGTTTTCTTCCCCTGTGGGGTCCCATGCCACCCTCCTGTGGGTCTCCTTTGTGGAGGTTTCCAACATCCTCCTTGGTCTTCACTGCGGGTGCCTCTATAGAGGAACCACACTCTGTCAGAGTGGCATACGAATTGTGGAGAGGTACAACTGGAGAAATGCACCTCAGTTCCACCACCCTCACCCTTCCTGAGCCCACTGTAGTCCAACCACTCCTCTTTTTTGGCAACCTCGGAGGCAGCAGCAGTGGCCCTGGTGGTCCCTGAGTGGGAGAGGAGGCCCCCAAATCCTGGCCAACTCATTCTGGAGATGAGCAACCTCCTCCCTCAGCCCAGAGAGGTGCCTGCAGTTGGGACAACACCGCATCCTCTAGAATGCCTCCCAGAAGACTGCTGTACCACAGCCACTGCACTGCACCACTCCCATCATGTCTTAGTTCTGGCCCCTCAACTGTTGTTTTGAATACTTACTCTTTCCTCTGTTTATTTATTTAGTTATTTTATATATATATATATATATATTTTTTTTTTTTTTTCTACTTACCTGCTGCCTCCATGCCCTTAAAGCTCCTGATCTTCCTGGTCTGAGACAGGAAGTTCCTATATTTCTCAGTAGTCTCCCTACTTGCTCAGAGTCAGACTTCCAGCAGCTGGTGGGGGGATGGAGAGCTACTCTTTTCCTTCTAGGATGGTGAGTATTTTGTGGCTCTGTGATCATGCCCTTCCTGCTCCCAAACTGGAAGTTCCTGTTGTTAGTCAAATCCTGTGCCTATAAAGTAGAACTGGCTAAGGGTGGGGTGGAGGGGAGGGAAGCAGGGCAATATAGTCCCAGTAGAGAAGTATAGTTCTAGCAGCACCTCCTGCCTCTTGCTGTTCTCGGCCTGTTCTACTTGTTCCTATAACAGTTAAATTCCCGACTCCAAAACTAGGTACCACAGCACCTCATTTTGCTCCTCCGATAGGCAGGGTAGCTTTAATTGGTCTAGAAAGGGCTGTATTCTTTCCATACTAGGTCTATGTTGCTCTGTGCAGAGTTTCTGATAGAAAGTTGTAAATGCCTCAGAAATATCCTCCACCTTGGTCACCCAGTTCCCTATCCTTGGATGCACTACTCTAACTCTTTGGACATGTGCCCTTCTTACCCGCAGCATTAATGCTAGAAGTTTCAAAGCCGATGGACCCCTCTCATAATATTTCTGTTTTAAGATTTGTAGATTTCTTTCAACTTTAAAATCTAGTAACCAGTTAAATTCTTTTAGAAGTTTTAAAAGATCCTTTTCTCTTTGTATAGACGTAATATATAGACATGTATTGATAGCAAAGTTTACCTGCTGCGATTTCCCTAAAACTTGTATTTGCTCTTCTAACAGTTTCTGTTTTTCTAGTTATTACCACTGATGATCGATTTCACCATGTCCCACAGTTTCTCATGACTAATCTCAGAGGTTGAATTATCTTGGACAGCTTGATCAATTAAAGCAATCACTTGCTCCAGTGCCTTCTTCTCATTTAGCAAAGACTGATTTAGTCTCCAGAATGTGTTCTTTCTAGGAAGGGACAGGTCAAAATGTAAAGTAATGGGAGAGTGATCAGAAAGACTAGTTGGATCAATGTTTCATTTCTTCATTTGTGAAACCCCTTCCCTGGACAAAGAAAACAATCTGGAGTACATATGATGCGTAGATGAATAGTATGTGTATCCAGGGGTACAGCCTGCGACACTTGGCCAGCTGGTTATAATTGCTGCATGATATTTGTAATATAAAAATATAGTATGTGAGTCTGTGCTCCATGGATGCCCCCTCCCCCCAGGTTTCAGTGAAAACTACAGGATATATAACTGCCCGGGAGATCTCTGTAATGTATTCCTGTTGACTATATTTGCATCGAGGTGACAAACTGCAGAGCTGTAAAAACATTTGATGTTCCTTGGAAAAACAGGAATTAGCCACCAGTTCAAAGGAAAGGCCTGATTAAAAACTGTCATAATTGGGAAATGAGTTTTTGCTGATGTCACCTTATTTAATATACCTCTTGATAGGACATCCTGTTTGTAATTTTTTTTATATTCTAAAAGGAGGAACTAGATGACTCACAGAAGGGGTGTGGAGAAACACAGTTTAAACTATACTGTGTCTGAACTGTTTAGTCATATTCCATCTTGGGACACTAGAGAGACAGAACTCTCTGCTCTGATATAACTTAGGCACTTAAAGGTAATACATTAGATAGAAGAAGTCTAAAGGTATTGTGGTAGGAGTTTTTGTGTTGTACTTTTCCTTGTTTTCTTGTAAGTGATTGTATGCTCTTTGATATATTGTTCTGTGTTTACATTTTTCATATTTTTATCCATTTTTAATAAATATATTATTTGAAAGACTGCCTTGGGTTGTCTGCCAATTCTTTTTGCATGTGATGCATATAGGGTTAAGACTGACAAAAAAAATGTTCAGAAGCTTGATGGTGTTACTAAACTGGGAAAATGTAAGAATATACCTAAGGTCTTTTATAGAGTTTTAAGGGTTCATTTTGGATACCTGGTTAGGTGTCCTTAGGCAAAAGATACATTGCATTCCCCCAAAGGGAATATTATCTGAGCCTGTACATTTGGGTACGCTAGCATAAGGTTTACAGTTTGAATCCCCCCAGAGCTTGAGACCAAAGGTGATTCAGAATCACAAGCAGACAGGAGGGTTACCCTGTCTGTTACCTGTTCACATTACTGCACTCAGAGGTTGGCACTGTGGGAGCAGAAGGACTGACCTGCTGAGTGCATTTGTGACACAGCCCTCTAAATATCACCACACATCTTGCAGTCCCAACCTATCAAGAAGGCCTTTAACCTGTCTAGCCACTCCATGAGATTTTCTAAGAATCTTGGAGGTGGTGTCCAGGTTCAGGTCTAGTGCCATATTCCAATCACCCGGCACATAGCAGCAAACCATCTGCCTGCTCCACAATTTGTAGTAGCACCTTCCGATAAAAAGCATAAAATGAGTCAGGAGGGGCATACACTGACACCAAGGTGAGCATTTGAGCATTTAACCTTCCCTTAAGGAGGGCATAACTACCCTCCGTATCCTTGACCCTGTCCACTATCTCAAAAGGGACATGGCTGGGAACAAGAATTGCCCCCCTGCCATTTTTGTAAGAGGAGGAACATACCTCTTGGACACCAAATCCTGCTAATTTCTGATGTTCAATCTCAGACAGGTGAGTCTCCTGTAGGAGAGCAAAATCCACCTTTGTCTACCTTATGTATGTCAGGACCTTTTTTCCGTTTGACTGGGCCTGTCAAACCATTCACATTAAATAATAAAATTTTAGTATCCATTATTCCAAGTATGCTCTCTCTATTGTGCGGCTATTAAATATACCCCTACAACAGGGGGAGAGCCCCCTTCTCTGACGTAATCCCAAGAGCCAACAAATCTAATGTCATAACCATGAAAAAAAACATAGCTAGAAACATATTAAACATTGTAAACATTCAACAATAAAAGAACTAAAACTGCTTCCAAGGCTGGGGAACAATAACATATGTTCCCTTCCTCCGGATGGGTGAAGAACCTTCATCACCACATGAGGAGTTGTAGTGGTGCCCTTCCCTCGATTATGAGGGCCACCACAAGGACAAAACTATGACTGGAAGGAGTATCAAATAATCCCTTCATCCTCATCAGGTAGCCCAAGATGTTGAAAAGTATGTGCCACAGCCAGAGCAAGCCTGCCAGATTGGTCATTACTACCTCATCTCTCCCGGAAAACAATGAAACTAGGTAATATTTATCCTGGTCCCATTTTTTAACCCCAATTATTAAACCATCATTTTGCTCTGTCATATCACACAGAGAGACCCACCCAACCCAAAGCCTCCCCGCTAGGGACCCCTGTACATCTGCCTGCTAGTACAAAGGAAATCCCAGAGGCTGTCTAACTCCACCCACCCCAGAACAAGAAGGAGGTCATAACGGGGGCCTATAGAAGGACATAAAGGGGGCCCCTTATGTAAGTACTTCCCTTTCCATCCCTCTCAATTTCCCATAAGGGCACAATATCACAGACATTTAACTGGGGTAATCCACCTCCCATAGGCTTTAAAAAATTATGACTTCAAAACTCCCCTCCCTATTCAATGCTTAAGAGCTACAGACTTCCTCAAACCCACCAGTTGTGGTACATATCTTGCACTTAGCGGACTTCCTACACCATCAGGTTAGGGTGTGCTCTCCAAGGCATCTTCATAAATGTTCATGAGACAAAGGGGGAAACCTCCAGGGAGACCGCTTAAGCACATAGTGTGGCTAAAAACTGTCCCAATGAAACCCTATGCCTCCAATGTTTGGAGGATCTCCCCCTCCCTTCCCTACACTCTGCCCCCAGTTACAACAAAAAGACACAAAAAGTTGCAGTCTTAGTTTCAGAGAGAGGACCATCAGTGATCTCCTCCTATATCCTTTTGTCTGTCTCTTGCATACTATTCGGTGTACGAAGAACTCCTCCACTCTCAGTGCTCAGTCGGAATAATCAATATACAGTACTTTGTGAAGTTTGTAATGAAATTAGGCATTCAGATAGCAGCACCAAAGAGTGCAGTGTCTAGCCTTGACATTTCTAGCACTCAGTCCCTAGGGATATCGAGCGGGGTAGGTGTCAGAGTCCACCAGGGATCATTTCTCATTAGCTAAGGCCCATGCATGAGGAACATAAAATTAAACAGTGTCAGCAGCTCAGTACCTCAGTAATACCATGCAGTGCAGTGTAGGTGATTAAGTCTTGCCTCACAGTGAAGAAGACGCCAATCTCGTCAGAGAGGTGCGGCATGTGAAGAACTTGTATCCGATGGCTTTGCTCTGGCCTGAAGCAGAGCTTTGATTTCCTCTAGTGTGTGTTTCACTGTGCCCCTGTGTGCCCCACTGAAAGATCCCTGGGGGAACTGTTGTACTGATAGAGAGAGGTTCCGTCTGTTGAGCCGATCTGAATTTTGCTTTCTCCTCTCCAGCGTGACTCCCCCTCGGTTTAGGGGCCTCTTCTGCTTCTGCCAGACTTTCATAGAGCTGGGAGCTATCATCTCAATAAATGCACATCTTTGCCAGGTAGGGCATTTAAAAGTGGATCTGTTTGGTTTTCAGTGTCTTCATGATGGAATGATACTATAGACGGAGCAGCTGGATCTCCAGGGGATAATCTTGAGCCAGGTAAAGTCGTGCACCATTATAAGAAATTTCCCGCTTGTGCCAAGCTTGCCTCAGGACCTCCTCCTTTTTCTGAAAACTGGCAAATTTTATTGTTATAGGTCGAGATCTAGCAGAGGGGTCCATCAGGGGGCTGTAGGGATTGATGTGCCCTCTTAATATGAAGCTCCATAGTTGTGGGGAGAGCTAGGATGTCTTGAAATAAATCCTGAAGGAATAATGTCATATGGCCCATCTCGGCTCCCTCCGACAATCCAGAGAGTCGCAAATTGTCTCTTTGAGACCTGGCTTCAAGATCGATACATTTGTCATGCAAAGTTTCTGTGTAGTTTAGGAGGGCTGAGGCTGCCATTTCCGTGATCTCCACACTCATTTCTACAGTCCCCACTCAAGATTCCACCTCACAGATACGTGAGTCCAGGCCAGCAAACCAGTCATGGATTTTTTGGAATTCACTTTTGTTTTCCTTTCTAGATGCTTTAATTTCTTGTAAAAGCATGTCAAAACATGATTTTGTGAGTTTTCTTCCCCGTGACTGGCCTCTGTGGCTTGCAAGTCTGTATGCGCCGGAGATGGGCTACGGCTTTGCTCCTGTGACAACATTCAGTATCAGGAGCCATCAAATGTAGTATGTCCTTTCTCAAGTTGTGATTTTGTTGTTTTAGCTTCTCCTTTCTCTTTTGGTGGCATTTTGAGCAGTTTGAAAAGTTCCAAATGTAAGGATGGGGTAGTTTTATTCCCCAGGCACGACGGAACTTATTCCTTAAGCTGCTGCTCCAGACATGAAGTCACTGGAAGTCACTGTTAATAATGTCGAGGATTAGATTTAACCATGTTATATTTGGGAGGGTATGAAGGCATACCTCAGAGGCATATGGTATAGCATGTACAGCAAACAGGAATAAAAAGCATACTAGACTACAAAGAGACATGGAGTACAAATTAAAAGTGGAAGAGGGAAAAATATGTTGTAACAAACAACGACCAAGATTAGTTGGATGTTTTAGCCTGTAGGAAAAAATATAATAAGGCATCTCAAATACAAATTGAAAGGATGGCATTAGATACAAAATCAAGATATTGTTTTTATACAGATAAACCTGACAAAGTATTATCATTACAAATGCAGGCAGAAAGAAATAATAGTACAATCCAAGCGATACAAGATGAGAATTCATATTTAATTACAGATGAGAGAGAAATTAATGATATGTTTGTTAAGTTTTATGCGAGGTTATACACTTCTAAGAGCCCTTTTATGGAGAAGAAAATCGTGGAGTTTCTGAGTAGAATCAATAGAGAGATATCACTGAAGGAGGTTAAGACTTTGATTTCATTGTACCCTGGGTGGCCATTTTGTGTCAGATAAACAACGGATAGTTCGGACTTCTTAAGAAGCTATTGGAGGTAATGAGTTAAGGAATTACAGTGGAGGAAAGCACCAGATCTCAATGGATTTGGAAATTATTTTTATTTATGTTTTAGCACTTTATTTACAATCTGTGCACAATAATAAGTTATCAGTGGATGGTAATCATCCTTCATTCAATGAAGCCATTTTTTTAACCAAGAAAGATGCACTAAGCTGAAAGTTTGTTTACAAGTGTGACCTAGGAGCACAAGGAAGTTAAGTGACTTGCTCAGGGTCACACAGTATACAAGTGGGAGCTGTGGGATTCTCATTGAAAATTTCATTATCAGCTTGATTCTTAAAAAGGGTAAAGACTCTGAAATGTGGCTCATTTGGACCGATTTCTTTATTAAATTCTGATTACAAGATATCTGCTAAGGTTTTAGTCAAAAGAATAAATTCAGTTACTAATAAACTTATTAAAACTGACCAAACTGGCATCATTGGGGGAAGGAGATTGGTGCACAATGTCAGGAAGGCAAATGTTATTTTCAGTATAAGACTTTCAACTTCTGCCCTCCTGGAATTGGACACCAAAAAAGCATTTGACTGTGTGGATTGGTCATATTTAAAAAAAATTACTTGAAAGGTTTCTGTTTTGGGCCTTGCTTTTTCAGCTGGGTAGACATTATTTACTCTATGGAGCAGCAGAGCTGAACACTAAGACGTTGTGGAGAAATGCCGGTAGCAGGAGTCTGTGACAAGCTTTACTTTATTTTAAAAAAGGTATGCCACCGTTGCCACGTCATTTTTAATGATCACAGACCTTTCCTGTTCATCTTTGAGTTCTGCACACTGTTTTATCTTGTTGCACTGTTCTACGGGTGTGGAAAAGCTAATCCAGAGCCTTCGGGCCTTCCCGGCCAAGGTTAGAGTCCTAGCGGTGTTAGGAGCCACTTGATGGGATCAACAGGACTGACCGTGCCCGCGGGGGCAGTTGGCAGCCTGGTTGTATGTGGGAAAAAGGAGTATTTAGGAGATTATACATCCGTGAACACCCCGTGAACTGTGGGCAAAAGACATAGAGACATAGGAAGTTTGCGCTTGTGCTGGCGCCCCTGTCTATTTTTACTCATTATATCTTTACTTTTACCTTTCACTTTTTATAGCTAGAGATTTCTGTGTACATGTGTAGTCTAGAACTGCTAGATGGACAAAGTTAAGTGTGCTACAACGTATTGACAAAATTAATAAACATTTCCTATTGACTGATACTTTTAAAGACAAATGATAGTGGATAGCAATTGGTTTGAATTTGGTTTGAAACAAAGTTAAAAACTGTTTCTGTGTGCAACATAAACAAAACTTACTTCTTGTGAAGGCATTGTGAAACATATTGGGGGAGTTGCTTTTGGCCTCTGGGTCTCTGGGTTGGTGATACTTTTAGGCCGATAGTTCTGTTTGTGGGTTTGTAGTGTGGTGGATTTTGTTCTAGAACATGATTAATAAGAACAACTAGGTAGATAAAACTACAAAAAAGAAGATTTAGGGGTTTTAGCAGAATCAAAATTCTCCATAAAACCAGGAAGTAGGAGTCTGGTAAGAGGGAGTTTATTCACTGAGACGCCCACATGATCTTGGAACGTATAAACCGGTAAGGGCAGCTCCAAAAGATCACTAGTCTGGCAATCTTCACGGAGTATGGACATACTAAGCTACTTTGTGAGCTGCATCCAGAATTATTATACAGAGGATAGATGTACTAGGATTAGTAGCGAACCTTGTATAACTAACCAGAGGGAAATTGCCAACTGAATTAGGTGCTCTCGGTGATCTTAGCTTAATGCGAAGAGTTTACAAAGAAAAATGTAAACCAAGAGTCAGAAGTAACAGATCTGATATAGAAAACTCCTACTTTCTGTTCTGCTCATTCAAGAGGGTTTAATGAGTGGAAACACTGCCTTCACAAAGAAAGTAAGTAAGATTATTTAACACTTTAATACATATGTTTTGTTGATTTTTTTTTGTCATTAGGATTAGTAAATAACATCTCTAAAAAGTGTTAAAGTGTCAACTTGTGCATATTGTGAAAATTTTGTTAGCGTTAGTATCAGTATATTATTAAGATTATAATTATAGGGTTCCTAGATATTTTTATTAGTGTATTTTTTATTTAATAGTGTTGTTTGAAGCGCTCAGAGGGAGTGAGGTGAGGAGAGAAGAAAGAACTTGGAAACATTGTGGGAACTTTAAAATGACAAGTTGGGACTCTAGAACGGCAAGTTGGTATAGAAGAGACCTTGAAGTTTTCTTTCCAACTAGTGCCAATACGGACAGAGTAAGCGCTTGCGACCACTATAAAGAATCTTTTTTTGAACTTTTTTGGAACTTGGTTTAAGCGTCTGTGAGGTTGAGAGTCTAAAAGGCTTGTATTCATACAGGAAGAAAAGGAGGAGAGAATTTAAGGAAACAGAAGAAGGCCTAGTGGCCTATTATATTCTTCCCTTACTTCTTCCTATTTTGGGACTATTTTGGGACTATGTGTTGTTGTTTTCTACACTTAGCTCAACTTGCACATTTATACAGGGTAATTAGTCAACAATTGGCTAGTATTCTATACTGGCTAGCATTTAGGCTAGCATTTAGTATTTAGTATTCAGTATTTAGCCAAGAATATATTGCTGCTTTGAAATTTTAAATTGTTTTTACAAATAAAGAGTAATAATATAATTGTAAAAGAGGGTGCACATTGGAGCAATAATTTGAGCACTAATTAAATTTAGTACTCTACAGAAGATTTTATTTGTAGAGTAATTGGTGCTGAAACCCTTTGGTCTTCTCTCATATCATAATTGATGTAATTTGTAAATATCGAAAGTTATAGATTATTTTAGAAGTATATAAAGGTCTAAAAAGAATTGATAACCTCTAATCAACAAGTCCTTAGTCAGTAGTCGGGCAGAATAGTATCAGTTTAGGATAATTGAGTTAATTGAGTTAACTGTGTCAATTGTGTCAATCGTGTTACTTGGTTTAATAGAGTCAATCAGGTAGTTAGTGTGGATTTGGAAATAAGGGAGCTATAATATAGGAAATCATTACGATAGAATATTGAAACTAGAATGACACCAATGATGAGACGAGGGAAAAATGCAGGAAGGGAAAAAAATAACAGGAAATATAAAAGGTACATTGAGAATGAATGAATTAAGAGTGAAAAAAGGGTTAAATAATTATAAGAAAATAGGGACTGAAAATAAAAAAACACCTGAGGAAATGGATAGGAAGAAAGAGATTGACAAAACAGCAACAAGGGAGGGGGGGTTTAGAGTTTATCTCAACCCCAATAATGGATATGGGTAAAAAAATATGAAACAACTGTCCTTGAAATCTATTTTTTATCCAAAAAAAGAGATTAAAGAACCACAAAGTGAGATGTTGATAGATCTAGAAGGTTCGGATATTTTAGATCTAATACATAAAGAAGTGAGTAAAACAGTGGAGGACAGAGAAACTAGAGAAACAAATAGAAGGACTGAACAAAAAATTAAAGATTTTAGATCAAGTATGATTCAAACAGAAGTAGGGAGGAAGGAGATATATGGGAAAATGGATTCTAAACAAGAGGAATTAGTTAATGATGAACCAACAGAGGATAAAGAGATTGAAAGAAAAAATTGGAGTGGTAATTTGGATAATGAGGATTATGAAGGAGATGGAACCCAGTTTATGAGTCCCATCACAATGGATTCTTGCTCTTTCACTAACCTATCCAATGAAATACTAAAGGCCTTGCGAGAGCCACGTCAGACTAATATTCTGTTATACGAACAGCTAATCTCTATTAAACAGGAACTGCAATTTTTAAAAGGGGTATGTTTAGAAAATAGAAACTTTATATTACAAGGTAGAGATCAAGAAGGTAAGTGGAGAGAAAGAGTAGCAGATGAGGTTTGGGAAATTGCAGAGGAGTTAAAATAGACCTCATTAGAGAAAGGGAAGAAAGATCATATATACAATAGGGAAGAAATAACTCCAGAGATTAAGGATATGAAAAATGTGAGTAGTGATATAATTATAGAAAAGTATGCAGAACAAACCCAAATTGAGGAGGGTTCTGAATTTATAATGCTACCACAGGAAGAATGCAGGGACAGAAGTATTGTAAGAGAGATGAGAAAAGAAAATGAAACTATATGGAAAAAAGGATTAGAGCAAGAAAAAAATGAAGGAAAAAGGGGAAGTTAAAGTGATAGGATCTATTATAGATCAGAAAGAAGACAAGACAAGTATGATAACAGAAACAAGTAAACAAGGGAAGGGTAGTGGGGGATTCACTGGGGAGGGATCCACCAACTCTAATGGCAAAATAATACATGATAAGAAAAACAAAGTAAAAAAAAAGAAAAGAAAAAGAGAGCTTCAGACAATGATAAGAACCACAGACAAAAAAAGGGAGAGGGGGGAACAATAAGACTGAGGTAAAGGAAAAGATAGAGAATGACTTAAAAGGGGTAGAGAAATAGAAGAGATATTAGATATAGATGAGGAAGGACTGACACGTATGAAAGAGAATCAAAAAGAGCTGGAAGATAAAACAAATAAAGAAAGGCAAAATATGTGTCTGGACAAAATATTGAAAAGAATACTAGAAACAGATTATGTGCTCCCTATTCATAAGGTTGGCATTTTACCTAATGAGACAGAGGAACAATTAGAGAGACATATGAAATCTTGTATACAAATGATTTTGAATGAAAATGACTACCAACTTCCAATGTTGAATTACATGAGTGTTATTCGACCACTAGAAGACGAAGAAATGATTCTATTAGTCTCAGACTAGTACTTTGTATTGAAGAGGGTTGAAAATCAAAGGTATAGATTTAGGAAGGCAGGATTTTTAGTTGAAAGCATTGTTAACATAAAGGTATTATTTCCAGATTATTATGAAAGAAAGAATAAAGATAAAGAAGAACAGAGCTGGATAATATCTATTTTTGGTATAAATACCTTTCCTAATGAGAATAAAAGGAATGTGAGAAGTAAGGTGGTAGAACTGCTTCAGATTATATTAAAAGGGGTGATCTGAACAATAAAATTAAAAAAGTGGTAAAATGGGAAGATAATGGACAATTAACACTTTGGGTAAATAATAGATGGGATTATGACTTAATTTTATCTAAAATAGAGATTTTGGATAATTTAGAGATTAACATAAAGGGAGAAATCAGCATGGATGAAGCTAGACCAGTTCACTTCGATTCTGAGAATTGGTTAAACCTTATACAGGTGACAAATCATTTTCAGGTATTACAAGATCTAAAAAATGAATGAAGATTAAAAATTAATACATTCGAGGAAAAAACAATGAGAGTAGAGGAAAACAAAGAATAGTTTGGGACAATGATCTCCTGGAATGTGTCAGGAATTAGGGATAAGATTGATGATCCCTCTTTTAAGAGTTATATAAGGGACTTTGAGATTATATGCCTCCAGGAGACATGGAGTGCAGATGAGATACAGCTCGATCGTGTACGGACGTCAGGTCCCTGGTCAAAATGTCGTGGACATTTAGTGGTGGGTAAAATGCCAAATGGATAAAATATCGCCAGACAAAAAGTAGTGCAGTCAAAATAGCGCTAGACTAATTGTCACCACATGATTGAGCACTGGACTAAATGTCACCTATACTTCTGCTAAAAGCTGTTGGTAGTGCTTGATGTACAAAAGGTATTGGGACACAATGTGCATTAAAAGACTGTATTTCTGTTACTTATGTGACATTGCTTTAGACTGGTTCTTGATGTACAAAAGGTATTGGGACTGCTGGTAAAAGCATAGTATGTGGTGCCTGATGTACACAACATATTAAAAAATGTTATTTCTGTTAAAAACTCCGCTACTTATGCAACATTGATTTAGACTGGTTTTTAAACGCCTTAAAAACTATTTTATAGGAAACATCAGAATAGGGTACATTTACTAAAACTACTGAGCTTGTAAGTATTATTTACTGTTTTTTATAATGACACCTTCACTCCACCTTCCAGAATTCCCTATGAGAAAGTAAAGCTGCTCCTACCTCCCTTTCTGTCAGCAACCCACATAATTCATTTGACTAATTTGCATAACCATCGCTTTCTGCAATTGTTCCATTCAGTTCCAAAAATGGCATAACGGAGATGGAACATTTCATTTTAGGGAGTTCTACATTATAGTTCAGGAACAAGAATTCATAGAAACATAGACTTTAATGGCAGATAAGGACCACTTGAGGTAGGAGGTCGAATGGCACTAAGGCGTGGCTTGAGAAAGCATTCGCACAGGGTGAGTGGGAGATACAAATTAAAATGTCACCAGTGATGTACTGCTTCAGCTACATTCTGACTGTGACCGCTTAATATGATGCTGAAATTAGTTTTGCCTAATAGCCCGCAACATATTGTCCACGGCGAAAATATATTGTGACAAATTGACCATATGCCCAGCTTGATGGATATAAACGTTTTAGGAAAAAGGCTACCAAGCACAAAAAATATAGGAGGTTAATGGGGGGTTGGTAATTTGGATAAAGATCGTAAAAAAAAAAATTAGAACAGAAGTAGTTGTTATAGACTCAGATTGTATTTTGGGGCTAACAATTGTAAATAATGAAGACATGTGGTTATTGCTAAATGTTTATTTGCCACGAATAAACACAAAATATAATAATATTAATACCTTGTCCCTGTTAATTAAAATAATTGATAGTTGGGAAAAGGAAAAACCCTATTGTGGAATAATAATAACGGGAGACCTGAATGCTAGGGTAGGTTCTGATATTAAAATGGTAAAAGATATGAGTGAATTATGTATAGCAATTAATAAAAAGGATATAAATATGATTAGATCAATGAAGGATAAGAAGTATCTGCTAGGGGGAAGGATATATGTAGAAAATTGCAACAAAGAAATGTCACATTAGTTAATGGTAGGACTAAAGGAGATATAAAAGGAGAGTATACATATACGGGTAAAAGAGGGTCATCAATAATAGACTTATGTTGGGTAGATATGAATGCCCTGATGAGAATTCAAGATCTTCAAGTAGGAGAAAGGTCAGAGTGAGAACATAATCTACTAGAGATCAAGATGGATTTATTAAGATAGACATACCAAAGGTGAGAAAAGAGTTATTAAGGACAAAAATAGGAATACAATGGGATTTGATAGACAATTTAAATTTTATAACATCATAATGGAAAGTGGTATAAGAGAAAAGTTAACTGAGATATCTAAGAATATTGAAGGGAAGAACATTATTAGGAAATTTGTGGAAGTTACGAATCATCTAGCACAAATAATAAAGAAAGCAATAAGTGTGAAAAAAAGAAGGCAGTCAGTGGTTTGATAAAGATTGTAAAAAGACAAAAAGGGGAGTTAATAATCTGGCAAGATTATTTAGGAAAACAAATGATCAAAAATATAGAATACAACTGATCAAAGCTCGAACAGAGAATAAACAATTGTTGCTAAGTAAGAGAGAGCAATACAGAATGAGGTTATGGAAAGAATTAGAAGATGCTGTTGGGCGAAATGACCAGAAAAAATTTTGGAGGATGGTGGTAAGAGGCTGTAGTTCTTATAGTGAATACATAGAATGTTATATTGAACCTCACACGTGGGAAATGTATTATAAATCATTATTTTATGATATTTCCTTACAAGACCAAAAAATAAAAGAAGCTAAGTGGATTATTATTAAACCAGAAATACTGGAATATGAAATTTATAATGCTTTGATGGAAGCAAAAAAGCATAAAGCACCTGGGCCAGATGGTATACCAGTGGACTTTGTATTAAGCGATATATACTTATGGATCCCTGTATTAAAAAAGCTGTTTGACTATATAATCCAGACAGGTGAAATAATAGACACATGGAAACAAAATATAGTAATACCTATTTTTAAGAAAGGGGCTAGAAATAACCCAAAAGACTATAGACCAATAAGTCTGATTGACAATACTCAAAAGATTTTAACAAAGATAATACAAAAAAGGATTATGGTATGGGTAAAGGAGTTCAAAATAATAGATGAGGCTCAGGCAGGATTTATGGCAGGTCACTCAACAGTCGACCAATGCTTTGTTCTATCCCATATAATCAATAAATATAAAAATATAAAAGGACAAAAGTTATACTGTGTTTTTATTGATTTAAGAGCAGCTTTTGATAAAATTAAGAGAGAAAAACTTATTGGGAGAATATGGGATGGAACAGGCCTTGATCGACTTAATAAAAAGACTTTACACAGACAATTGGATATGCATAAGATACAATAATGAGGGCGATAAGACAAAAAAATTTAGCACAAATATGGGATTAAGACAAGGATGTATGTTCTCCCCTATATTGTTTAATTTGTATTTAAATAAAATACTTATGAATTTGTATGCTAAGGAATTACGTTTGCCAAAGATAGGGGAAAGATGCTGCCCATATTTAGCATTTGCGGATGACGTAGTGTTGCTGTCCACAAGCTATCTGGGAATAAAAAAAAGCATAGAAAAATTTGGGAATAATTGTAAAGCAATGGCATTGGAGATTAATTACACAAAAACAAAATGTATGGTTTGTAATCGAACCCTACTAAGGAAAGAGAATGATTTGAAGCTAAGACATGATTTGAACATCATTGACAGGGTTCATAGTTTTTGATATTTGGTGGTAACTTTTACAGGGAATTTAACATAGAAGACACATAAAAGATATTTAATGGAGAAAATGAAGAGATTCATACCAATGGTAGAAAAATTTGATTATCAATATGCAGGTCAGTCTATTAAAGGAGTCCTTAAGGTACTTAATGCAAAATTAAGAAGCCTAATCTTATACGGGGCTGAAATCTGGGGTGAGGATGAAAAGGAATGTATGGGGTTAGAAGTGATATTAAATACATTCTATAAGAGAATATTGGGACTGCCAAGTGGGGCATCTAGTGCCCTGACGAGATTAGAGTTGGGCCAACTTCCTGTCAGGTGTAATATTGCACAGAGATTGGCATGCTACTGGATCAAGGTTTATAGAATGAATGAAGAGAGATTGCCCAGAATCTGCCTAGAAGAATCCCTAGTATACAGTAATAAAGGGTTTGTTTGCCCTGGTCTACATGCATTAGAAAAAATTATAAAACCATATGGCCTTCTGGACTGCTTGGCTAATAACCTCACAACATCTAGAAAAGGTGTAGAAATATATATAAAAATAAGAATTAAGGATATATGTATACAATATGAGATAGAAATTAGTAGACAAGTGAAAATTAGTAAATGGTTGGCAAATAATAAAAAGAGAAATTTTATATTAGAAACATATTTAACAATTGTTAAAGACTCGATAAAAAGAAAATCTCTAACTAAATTTCAATTTGAATATTTTGATTCTCAAAAATTGAGAGGCATTTTTGCCAAGCATAAAGAAGGCTTTAGTGAATGTAAACTAGGAGAAGACAGTTTATTACATATTCTGATACTATGCCCATTATGTTCATATGAGAGACAGTTCTTTTTGGGAAACATATTGGGGAACATGGATATGTCTCCAAATCTCCAATTAAATAGTCTACTTGAAAGTACTGACAATGGACAATTAGAGAACCTAACAAAGTTTTTAGGTCTTATCGAAAGAAAGAAAAAACATATATCAAAAATGGTGGAGGAGACCAAGTGATATAACTCATGAATAAAGACAATGACTTGGTGATTTGTTGAGGGGGATTAATCAGATGAAGATGTGAAAGAATGAGTAAAAACATTAATCTTGATATAGAGAGAGATTGTACAATATAATTGAGCAATATTGGTGAAGATTGTTGAGGGTATTTATATAAAATATTTTTATTTTTGTATAGGTAATTTATTATACAGAGCATTTATATGTAAAATGTATGCATGCACTACACATGTTTTAATTGTATTAACAATTTTGTATGTTATAACAATAAAATTTACTACTACTACTCAAGTTGCGCAAGTTAAAAGTAATCAGACCATTTAAAAACAATTCTTATTAAAGTGAGGAACACACCAAGAATGCCCTTTATCTTCATTGTTATTCGCCTGATTTATAGAACCTATGGCAGAAGTAATATGTTCCAACTTGGAGATTATGAGTATCTGCTACTTTGGAGTTAAGAAAAGGATCACACTTTATGCAGATGATGTATTGAGCTTCTTGGACAATTTAGAAAAACATCTTCCTATTCTGTTACAACTCCTGTCCAGGTCCTCAAAGATTAACTGGAAAAAAACGAAGTTTTGATGTTAGACTCAGAGACTCGAGTTCCCTTGGCAATACAAAATTTAGAAGTAAAGATATCCCATTCCTTTAGATATTTAGGTATTTATTGAGCTAGAACCGAAAATGAACTTATAGGACAGGTTTCACAAAGCAGTTACGCTTGGCGCATCTGATATGCGCCGTGGTAAATGAGATGCGCCATCCCCAAACAGTGGTATTCACAGAAGGATGTGCCGCAAGATGCACTATGTGCATCCCCACTATGAATACCACTGAAGTGCCATGGCACAACCTGAGTTGCCCCAGCACAACCAGAATGCACAGAAACAACTTGGACCACAAAACGCTGGGTAAGGAGCAAGTCAGCAAGGGATACAGGAGCAACAGGGGGAGAATTCAGTGATGCAAAGGATGCTGGTGAACAGCCCTGCAGGGATTGGGCACAGGGCCAAAGGGCTGGAGAGTGGCCCACCAAAGCAGACTAGGTGCACAGAGTACACATGGTGACACCTGGCAGCACCGCAGACATACACCCAACACAGGGGACCAACAGGCACAGACGCCATGCACAAGGGTGACTGACAAGGTGTGGCACAGCAGCAGAGGTGCAATGGTCAGCATGGCAGAGGGAGCCACGCATGTTCCGGTGCACAGGAACAGAGCAGGTAGTACATGAGAGCTGCAACACAGGTGCACACAGGGGGACAGGTACAATAGCACACAGGCCGAAGGCCATGTCCTGCAGAGGTGGAACATGCCCACAGGCACTGTGGACCACAAGAAGAGCAGCACAACAACAGGGGACCACCACAACAGAATAAAACATCATGCACTGCACACAGAACAGGGGCACTGTGCAAGTCAGCACAGAGGAAGGCCATCCAACAAGCCGGATGCAACATGGACGGCACACACTGAAGCGTACATGGAAGGTGGACATGGCACATGTGTGAATGGGAACAACGGTAGTGTGGAATCCAACAAGTACAGCAGGGCACCAGCACAAGGTAAAATGAATGACCACAGACATTGCGATCAGTATCAAAAGATTTACTGAAGCAAGTATATGAAAACCAAAATCAGAATATACACAAGTATAAATAACAAAGAACAGGGATAGGCTGGCGTGGGAATGAACAAATGAACAAGAAACAGTGAACACTTGAAAGGGGCAGTATGTGGATAAAAAAAAGAGTGCCGGTGCCGACAATATTGAACCCTACTTCCTAAAATTAGGCCATCAAGAGTTGGCTGCCCCCATCACCCATTTATTCAACACCTCCCTAACGCAGGGAGAGCTCCCTGTGTCATGGAAAACTGCACACATCATACCCTTGTTCAAATCTGGGGATATGAGAAGACCTGAATAACTACCGACCCATTTCCATACTATCTACCCTATCAAAACTACAGGAAAAAATTGTCAACACCCAAGTTAGAGAGCATCTGGACTCGCAGAAACTACTAAACCCTGCACAGTCTGGATTTAGAGCCAAACATAGCACAGTATATGCCCTTGCAAAAGTAACCACTAATTGGCAAATTGCCTTGGATTTTAAGAAGCATGCGTTTGCCCTCTTCCTTGATCTTAGTAAGGCATTCGATACTGTGGATCACAATATTATGCTTAATGCACTGAGCAATATCGGTCTTGATGGCTCTGCCATCAAATGGGTCACCAGCTACCTTACAAACAGGTTACAACAAGTTAAAAGCTGCAGGTGAATTGTCCCTACTAAAATCTCTTCCTTGAGGTGTCCCCCAAGGCTCCATCTTGGGTCCAATCC
This sequence comes from Neoceratodus forsteri, assembly GCA_016271365.2. NCBI lineage: Eukaryota > Metazoa > Chordata > Ceratodontiformes > Ceratodontidae > Neoceratodus > Neoceratodus forsteri. The sequence goes on from CM057455.1 coordinate 505,821,686, forward strand.
TATTTGCAGTCTATATTAATAACCTTGACTCACATCTGCGCACAGCTAATGTGCACTTATCTGCAGACGACACTGTACTCTACTCCTCAAACTCATCCCTGGACCTGGCCCACGAGGATTTACAGTGAGACTTTATCTCTCTCCAATACAACCTTATCAACCACAAGCTTCTACTCAATGGCAAAAAGACTAAAGCCATGATCCTATCCCCAAAGGCAGCCTCAGGACCTACACATTATCCCAAGATTCTAATGCTTTTGGGAGAACCTCTTGAAATAGTTGATACCTTTAAATACCTATGGTTCTGGTTGGATAACAAACTTAACTTTCTGTGCCACCTGAATGAGGTCTCAAAAAAGCTAAGACAGCGGTTAGGCTTATTCTACCACACTAAGCATTTACTTACCAAAGAAGCTAGAAAGAGACTAGTACAAACCACATTCCTACCCTTACTGGACTATGCTGACTTTCTCTACAACCATTGCCCCTCAACAGTGCTCAACAAACTCGACACTCTTTATCACCGGGCCTTAAGGTTCATTCTTAATCTGCCCCCTCGCACCCACCACTGCCTACTGTACCAAGAGATGGGATGGCCCTCACTCTCAACTAGGAGGAAAAGAAACGCTCTCCTCTGGTTCTTTAGAGTGCTGTCTGATAAACTTCCTGCATACATCTCGAATTTCTTCGAACGTGCCAAGGGATCTTATGGTCTGAGACGCTTCTCCATACTCTGCTTCCAGATCCCCAGAGTAAATACAACCCATGGCTCGGCTGCAATCAGCTTCTCACTCCCATCCCTATGGAACGCCATGCAAGGCTCTCTAAAACTCTCATCCCTTCCAGGTTCATTCACATTCAAAGGACTAATATCTGAGTACCTGAAGGAAACCTGCAGCTGTTTTTAGGTGACTATGTGCCTTTAGCCTCTGGTATCTTCCATAAATCCTTTGTCACGGAGTCTGTCTCAACTCACAGCCCTAATAGGGGGTACCCAGCACATATTAGCCCACCTCCTCTTCTCCCAGCCCTCACCATTCTATCCTCTCCCCCCTTCTCACATACTCTCTCCTCTTCCCCTTTCCCTCATTTTGATATGAATTATAACTGATGTTACCTATGTTAGTTCTGTATATATAGGCCTAAACTATCCTTCACATGTACAATGTCTTGTTTTTGTCTATTTTATTTGCGAATGTGAATTGTATTGATGTCCACGATCACTTTGAAAATGAGCTTTCTCAACGGTGTTTATGCCTGGTTAAATAAAGTTTGATTGATTGATTGATTGATTGATTGATTGATCGATGTGGGGGGTCAGGGGGAAGACTGCTAGTAACGGTGATGGTCATGGAGGGTAGGGGTCAGTCAACAAAGGAGCCATTTACAAATGGCCCAGTTGCCTAATGTCCAGGATGGGCAGCAGCCTGGCGTCCACCTTACCTGTACCCTTACAAGCAAGGTAATCACCTGTAGTAGCTGCCCCTGCCTCCTGTACAGTGGCGCCATGGTCCCCGTGAGTGCCCTCTGCAGCTGAATCCTTGCCAGCCGTAGGAAGATCTGACCCCTCCTCCTCCCCAACACATCCGGCTGTGCTCTCCATGGACCTACAGTGGGGACATGAGCAACAGGAACTCAGTGCCTTGGTCTACACCATCCCCCCCCCGCTGACCACCATGCAAGTGTGCTGGAGGCAGCCTCCACGGCAATGGCCAACAGACTGCCATGCACACCACATACCAGCAATAGGCTGGCACACAGAGCCACACAGTGACCGTGCAATGATACAGAGACAGCACAAGGCCCACATGTGCTTGCTGATTGACATGCAGAGGGGCATACAGCCATGTCCCACACAGCATGAGCAGATGCCAACAGGCTGCACAACCATGCAGGCCCCGTCCAACCACCAATAGACCACCACAGTGTGCACATGGTCCAGAGCAGACGTGTACATGGTGGATGGACACACAGGAATCATGTACAATGTGGCCCTAGCATACACCGCCTAGGTGACACCCCATGTGTGTGCGCAATGTGCAGCACACTGACAAGCACATGTGGCAAGCAATGGTCTGCTGTAGGCATGGCCCCCACCCCCCTGATAAACACACAGAGGATGCACATGCAGTACACTCACCTGCACCTGCATGACCAGAACTTTGTCCTCCTCCACTGGCCCTAGCGTGCCTGGCATCCTCCTCCTCCATGGCCCTCTGACTGTCTGCCAGCCCTGCAATAGAAACACAAGCAAAGAGCACAGTGAGGTGACAGTAGGTTGTACATACCCCCACTCAGTGACCCTCAGCAATAACACTGGTGCCAGCATGCAATGACAGATCCGCCCCCTCAGTGACCCAATGTTACAGCACCCTGGGCAACATGTAGTAGCAGATACCACACCAGACAGTGCTCACCATGGCAGTGTGCGGATGGATGTGTGCTGTGCCACTGTTGAAACCACAATGCACCTGCCACTGTGCCAGTGCAACTCCCCGGTCATGCAACAAGCCACACACATCGACGCAAGGTGGTAATGGCTGCACCCCACAAGTAGCACCAGCAGGGCATGCCACGTGTGTGTGTATTTGTGTTGGGGGTGGGAGGTTGTGTGCCAGAGCACACTGCACCCCTCCCGGAAACAAACATCTGCCTGCTAGAGTGGATGTAAGTTGTTGTGACTTACCTGGATGTGGCACCACACCCCAGCATGCCTGGTCAAGAAGACAACGAAGTCTGTCAGGGTCCCATGGCTGCAGGTCACTATAGCAGTGCTTGCAGTGCTCCCCTGTGCACTCAACACCTTTTCTGCACACCAGAAGCTCTGCCACTCTCACCCAAACTACAGAGCATGGCTTGTTAAGGTCCTGTAAACCAAAGAGCTGCCCCTCAAGTGGCACAAGTGCCACCAGGTTGGCAACTCCACCTCCCCCTAGTTCACAGCTCTGGGTCTAGCTGCCTGGGCACGTGGCATTTTGAGATGCAGTGCCATGGTGGCAGGTATGTGCAATACAAGCTGCAGGTGTGCAATGGCCAATTTATGCCACTTGTACGATATCCCATCAAGCACTGGACCGCACATCACAGGGATGCAGCGTGGCAATGCACGATTGCACATCACCGCACAAGAGCAGTGCACACAGTATTGGCGGGTGACCAGGGTCAGGGGTCATGCCCGGGTTGCACATGCATGTTGTGAGCAGAACCACCATATTGTGAATAGCACACCTTGCCACTCACAGTGCGCTGAGGGATTGCGTATACTACCACACATGCGCCATGATCTGCAGGTGCACACTGATGCAACGTCACACCAATGTGCCATACCCACACAACACAAATCATGCAGCATAGATCCAATAGCGCATGTCTATTGACATCCGCTGCTGGCGTAAATTGCACTATTAGCAACAATGGACAGAATACGTTATACATGGCATACTACTGACTATGCATCGTGCATGCGAGGGGATGCGCTGTGCGACTTGTGTCACGTTCAGGAAATGCCACCAATGTGATTGCGCATGCATGGGAATGCACCATAGGGGGATGCGCCCAACACCTCAGTTGTGCAATGCTGATTGAGAAGAGCTGGAAGCAATTATACAATTCATAGACAATGCTCTGAAATCAGCTCATTGCCAAATTCAGGGGCATCTCACCTGCTTTGCATCTCATTACAGTTGCTCCTAATCTCATTTGCATGCCCTGGGCCATAAATGCTCCTGAATGCGCCTCCCCACTCCCCAGGTGACCGACAGGTATTGCAACCTTGAAGGCAGGTCTGTTTACATTTTACCATGTACAGCTTGTCAGCTCCTCTGACAGTGGGGTTTTGAGGGCTTCCAGGGGGCTGTATCTGTGCTGCATCCAGTCATGTTGATGGCACACATCCACAGTTGCCTGAACTGTGCTGATGCCTGCATATTTCCACCCACAGAAACCACAATGTCTGCACAGTACGAAGCTGCAGGACTGAGATGTCCTAACCTTACAACCGATGAGGACAGGGTGCTGCTGAAGGCCTACTTCTCTAGGCAGAACATGCTGTCTGGCAGGGGTGGCAGCCATCAGTACAGAGACGAGACCTGGGAGGAGGTTGCCTGGCACGTGAATGCCCATGGCATTTTCAACTGGACCCCACAGGAGTGCCACAAGCACTTCCATGATGAGAAGCAGAAAGCCAAGGAGAAGATGGCCACCATCAGGTTTTCTCTCGGGGTGACAGGGTGGGCCACAGACAGCAGTGTGCCTCACCCCAAATGAGGAAAGGCTGGTAGCCAGTATGGGCTGGACCACAATGATGGATGTTCCAGGTGGCGGCTTCCAGATTGGTGGCAGTCCATTGTAGCACTGTGAGTATACATGTCTCATGAACTGTGCTGGTGTGTGTGTATGTGTGTGTGTGTGTGTGTGTGTGTGTGTGCCATGGTTGCCCTGACATGCCCCACCATGGCCTGCTATGTGCCCATGTGTTGGTGTACACTGTGCATTGTGCTGTTCATCTACGTCTATCAACAGTGTGCTGCTGATACAAGAAATGCCACCCCAGTGCAGCACCTTGTGGGGGGTGCCATGGGGGTGGGGAGTTGCTTGGGATGTTGTACCCGGGGGTGGTGGGCAAGGGGGGGATCCTGTCCCACACATGTCCCTGAGTGCCTGTACTGGCCACAGCCTGCCTACTCTGTTGTATGGCTGTGACAGTGTCCCCATGGGCGGCACTTGCTTGTGTGGCATGTCAGGTGCACCTATGGCAAACATGCATAGCTCCCTGTTCATACCTGTCTGTACAGACCATTTACACATGTCAGTAACCATGTTTTTCCCTTCTCTCTTTCAGCTCCGTCACACCTCACTGGTGCTGCTGGGTTCGATGGACTTCCCGACGACCTGGTAGGGGAGGAGGCTGGGACCATCACACCCTGCCACAGCCAGGGCTGTAGCAGATGCTGTGCCAGGTCCGTCCAACATGACTGCAGCCCTGGATGTGGTGGTGGATGGTGCAGGGCCCTCAAACCCCTAGGTTTGACCTGCTTGTGCTGGCATCTGGAACGGAGGGGGAATATGATGACAGAGATGTTGATGTCACACAGATTTGGGGGGACATGGACATCGGCCTGGCTGAGGCACATGTGCATGCACAGGTGGCACCATGCGGTGTTGGCGGTTCTGTGTCCCCATGCGCACCCTCAGGGCCTGCACAACCACCCATGGTGGTGGTTATTGGGTGCCATGTGTCTGGTGCTGCTGTGGGGCCAGGGACTGCCGACACTGTTCAGCAGGGTGCTGTGGAGCAACAGCAGGTGGCAGGACACCATGATACGAGGGTCCCTGGGTGCACAGAGATTGCCCGTGCCCAGTCCCCACCCATACAGTGGCCTGCTGTGTGGCGTCTGCCTACGGTGGATGCAGCGCTGCAGGTTGGAACCCCACCTGCCTGTCAGCGCCACCCTCTGTTGCATCCCCTGCTGGTGAGGTTAAGGGCTACATACACCTCCTGCGGGACACCATGGAGGGGCAGGCATCCCTCTGGGTGGAGCTGAGGTGCATTCAGACACAGCTTGTCATGGAGCATGAGTCGTCGGTTGCGTGGCATGCCCAGATGCTGGCAGAGGCTTGCCTACCATGGGTGGGCATGACCGCTGCACTGGAGCAGATTGCACTTGCTGTTGAGGCTGTGAGTGCAAACAGTGCACCACGTGGATGCTGGACTACCAGACACACCCTCAGGTCACAGTGTCAGGTGAACCAATTGCTGTTGATGCCGTCACCATGCCTAGCCATCTCTGACCCCCCCCCCGATCCAACCTGGGTCTCAGGGGCGAAACACTGGCGAGCACCCATTCACAGTCTCATTTCAGTACCCCAGCAAGGGTGGTGGACACCCCCTCTGTGGCCAGTAGCACTGACTCAGCGACCACCAGGAGAGGGCGTGGCCACCCACATGTCTGTGGTGGCTCCCATTAATGCCTGGGTAGACTGCTCCCATGGCTTCCTTAACCTGCACCCATTGCGACCCCCACACCAGGCTGACAGTGCTTTGGGCGGTGTGATGTGGCACATGCCTGCCCGGTACAACGCCTGTGTGGTACACCTGTGTGGTGCACTGTACATGGCTGGGGCCACCAGTGTTGTGCTGTGTGGCATAGGTGTTATGAGTGTGGCCCTGTGTCTGCTGTGCATGTGTGCCAGCCAGTGGATGTACACTGATCCATGCCATCCCCAGCACAGACACCATGTCCCCCCTGTCAATGTGTGGCATGCTGTGTGTGTGTGTGTCTGTGCATTGCTGTCACCCCAATGGGTGTGCTTTGTGCCCACTGTGTGGTAATCATCTGTGCATGTGTGTGTCATTCCCCACCCACAGCTGTGGTGTGTGTGTGTGTGTGTGTGTGTGTGTGTATGTGGGTGGGTGTGGAGGGCTGCCGAGTGTTGCCCACCTGTGATACTCACCTTCGGTCCCCGTAATGCTCCTCCACTATGGTGTCCCTGTGCCACCGGGACCTGGCAACCAGGCATGGGTCCTTGCAAGCCAGGGGCAGCTGACCACCTCCTCCATGGTGTCCCTGCTTCACATCTTCTTCCTTCTCCCCCTCCTCCTCCCCGGAACTGTTGCCCTCCTCAGCCTGGATAGCTATTCCTCAGTCAATGACCATGTTGTGCAGCATACAACAGGCCAGGAATATGCCACAGGCCTTCTCTGGGCTATATTGTAGGGCATCACCAGACCTATCCAGGCACTGAAGAGCATCTTCAGCATGCCAAAGACTCGCTTGATGATGGTGCATGTAGTGATGTGTGCCTCGTTGTACCACTCCTCCCCCTCTGTGCCAGGACAGTGGTAGGGATTGAGGAGCCAGAGTCGGAGGGGACATGCTGCTTCACCTGTGGGAGGACAAAGCAGTCTGTTTGTACCCTGCATGCATATGCGCTGTGTACCACAGCCTCCCTCCATCAATGCACACTGGTGCAGCTACTGCCTGTCCACCTCTGTCCCTATGGTCCACCTCCCAGTGCGACTCTTTTCCCCATGGTGGGATGGCACCTTCATGCTCTCAACTAGTGACTGCAGTGCCCTGGCTGCCCTCATCTGCCCTGCACCTGACTATGCCTGCATCAAAGGCTGACCACTCGTATCCAGTCCAGCATTGTCAGCCCTCTATTGCCCAGTGGTTGCCCATGCTGGGTGCATGTAGCACATTCCACCCTGCCACATGTGCCTGCTGTTCCACATCACCTCATGTTCCATGCTGCATTTTGCTGCTGCACTGTCCCCCTTGTTGCATGCATCGTCTCATCAGTGTGCCCACCTCCACTGCCCCTCCTGGGTGTGTGCCCTTGCATAGTCCCTGTCGTGGCCCCCAGACACATGCACTACCTCCTGACATATGTTGCGTCACAGTGTGCTGTTTGTGGGCATGTATGCATGCCCCACTCACCCACTAGGTGGCCACTGGGGATATCCCCAGTTTCGAACCGGTAGCACAGGGCAGATTGGTGCCATATGACGGCATCGTGTGTACTCCCAGGGTGTGTGGTGATGTGCCCTGTGGCATTGCACACCACCTGACAATTTATGGAGTAGAACCCCTTGTGGTTTATATACAGCATAGCCTCATCACCAGCTGGTGCACAGATTGCCACATGGGTACAGTCGATGGCCCCTATGACACCTGGCATTCGTGCCACCCTGTGGAACTGCTGCATAGCTTCTGTCTGCTCTTCCTGTGTACTTGGGAACCGAATGAACTCTGAAGCATGTGGGAGCAGTGCAGTGAGGAATTGCGTGAGGAGATGGAACATGGGTGACTGGGATATGTCAGTGGTGTCTCCAGCTGGCCTCTGGAAGGTTCCCGAGTCAAGCAGGCACATTGCTGTTGTCACCTTGGTTTCCACAGATATGGCATGACTCTTTCTGGTGGGTGCCTGCCTTTCATCATGGCACAGCTCACAGAGCTGCCTCAGAATTACCCTGTTCAGGTGGTATCGGCCAACTGTTTCTATGTCTGTCAGTTGTTCAAATGTTACTCTGCATGATATTGCCATGGGGCAGGCTGCCTAGGGTGCCTACCGCCACCACATTGGTGGCTTTCCCATCTCCTCTGTCATCGAGGCACAGGTCAGGAAGCATGGGGAAACCCAGAAGTAGTTGTCAAATTCCACAAAACTGTTTATTTGTAGTTGCAGTAACATAAAAAAAAAACCTGTTCAGAATAACTATGTACAGAGGAATACAAATAAAATCTTTCTTCAGTCTGTGTCCCTTATTCTTCTAAACTCCTTTGCAGTTCAAGTTTAGCTCTTTTATAAATCTTTTCAACCCCATCTTTAGCAAACATCCTGTCCTTGTAGGTTTCAGGCAGGATGGACAGAATGTACTTACTGAGGCACCCCCAGCTTTTGCAAAAGGCTCAACATTTGCACTCAAGTAACCTCTAGAGTTTATGCAGTCATCTCAAAATATATATACATTTCAACAGTAATACAATACTTTCTCCAAACACAAGGGATCCCAAGATCAGTTTCATTCCATACGTTGATCTGCATATAATTTTATATCAGATATGCAAGCAAGGAAAAACAGACAGCAAGAGAAAACGGAGACAGAAAGAAGCAAGGAATTGCGAGACTGTTCGGGATGATCAAGTCTGAGGTCTCACAGGAAAATTAGGTTGTGCAACCAGACAGAGAAGAGACAGAAAAGGAAAGAATACAAATCATTGCATTTAAATACTTTCTCCAAAACAAATGGGACAGGGTCCTATTCTACCCTGTCACATCCTCATCCCCATTAACATGCCCACTTTCAGGAATGGTGCACCATCCATTTTGGTGGCTCTCCTGTGCTGCTGCTGGTGTTCCTACTGCTGTTGCTGCTATCCTGCAGTCTGCCTGCTGGGGGCTTGCACTTAAGTCTACTTCTTTTATACTTGCCATATCTACTTGCGTGTTAGCCGATCCGCGTATAAGCAACCACCCAAACCTGAGATGCTTTTTAAAACAACAGTGATCCACAGATGTTTCGATCAAGAAAACACTATTTCACTCAGCTGTTTGTGGGCTCTCTTAACTCAGATGCTGTCTCTTTCATGGTTTTATTTTCCCTTCCCTAGTAAAACATTACAGGACATTGGGGCTTGCACACAGTTGCTCTGCATGAAGAAAACCCTCCCAGACCCTTGTCCCCTGCCATCACCCAAAACCTCGTTAATGGTCAGCTAAAATCTCAATCCTCGCCTCGATGATATGGGAGTAGACAGTGTGAGCACCACATACCTCCTTTACAACTGGGCTGCACTTGTTCCATTTGTTTTCTGGATGGCTGCAAAGTGCACAGATTGTGCAGAGAGTCCACATTCCTTTGCGGCTTGCTGCCAGGCAATGAAAGAGCTTCCTCCTTCATTCTGCAAACTCAATAAATGCACTGATCTTGCTGCTACTGTCTCCTTGCTCAGCTATTACACCTTCCCCCCAGGCTTTTATATTGCCGCAAATGCGACTTTCTTCATTGCCATTTCCTGCCGCCCTGCCCACTCCTTCCTCACTCTCAACATCCCTCCAGCTCTACTAATGACTAAGTCAGATAGAGCACAGACATCTTTGTCACCGAAGCGGTTTGAGAAGGAGATCAATTTTAGTTTCTGACTTGACCCATATATAAGCCAAGGTACTAAAAATTGGAATGCAAAATTAGGTTAAAAACCTTGGCTCATATACGAGTATATACGGTATCTCCTTAGTGTGCATATGGGTGGATGCGCTGTGTATGTACTGTGTTTGCGCAATCATTTTGCTTTGTGAATGTGGATGTGCAAATGTATACAGCTACACACCTCCTCCAGATGTGCTGCATATCATTATTTGGGGGGTCCGGCGCATCCTTTGTGGTGCAGCGCATCTGGGATATGCCAAGACATCTCTGCTCTGTGTGAATTGCACCAGTGTCCATCTCCAAGATGCGCCGGTGCACCTCAGATGTGCCAGGCGCATCCCTTCCGGGACTCCTGCCCACAGACTCAAACTATATTAAGCTGTGTAAGGAGATATTTTTAGACTTGGACATAATGGCAGTTTCTTACTCTAACACTATGGGGCAGAGTTAAACTGATAAAAAAGAATATTCTTCCATGTACATTATTTCTTTTTCAAAAAATTCCTATAGATTTTCTGGGGGAAGGAGGCTATGGAGAATCTGGACAGGAGAATAATTAGATTTATCTGGAATGGAAAGAAACCTAGAATCGCAGAATCAAAATTGCATTACCTAGCTGATAAGGTGGGGGCTAGCACTTCCAAACTTTTATTTATATTATTTAGCTGTCCATTTAGAACCCTTATTTTATTATTTTCATTTGCAAGATGGGGTTCCTTATTGGCTCAGCTCAGAGATTGCCTCAACCCCGTGGGAGGACATTTGGAGTACTTCATAGGTGAAGCACCATAAGGTGGCATCATTTGGTTTGAAAAATACAGTAAGGGCTTGTCATGAGGCGTATAATATTTTGAGGTACAAAGGAACATTTTCACAGTTCTCTCCCATTCTTCATAATCCATATTTACCAATTAAGGCTAATGATCAATATTTTGAAATTCGGGGAAAAAAAGGATATGTCAGCTAAAGCATTTATATATAGTTGGAAAATGTGCTAGTTTTGAAGATCTTAAGCATAACTATGTTTTGCCAGTCATTTCTTATAATACTTGTATTTGAAGAAATAGTACAAAAGACTGTAGGACACTTAGATATGATTAACATATCTCAGACCGATAAGTTTTTGAGAAGCAATTTAGCATCTGATAAAATGAGAGGTAAAATGTATGCTTTGTTAGTTTCTGCAAATGCCGATAAATTGTCTAGGGGAGGTGGGGGAGTCTAAGCTAAGGGGTGTCTTGGAAAAGGACCTAGAAATTGAAATAACAGATTTTCAATGGCAGTTGGTAGCAGACTCAGCCACAGAGGTAGGCAAATGTAATAAATATAAACAAATACAGTTTAATATTATCCATAAAGTTTACCAAACACTGGCGAAATTACATACGTTTTCCTCCATAATCTCTGACAGATGTCAAAGATGTTAGAACATGAAGGATACACTATTACATATGTTGGTAAGGTGTCCAGTATTAAAGGATATTGGAATAGGATCACCTCACTGATTGGCTGTTTGTTGGGGTTGATTTTCCATATGATCCTGGAATTTTGATACTGGGTTCTAGTTTTTTTCTGCAGGCACAGTACAATAGATATGTTAGAAATTGCATTGTTCTAGCAATTGTAACAGCAAAAAGAGTTTTACTGCAACATTGGAAAGATACTTATGCGCCCCCACATTGTAAATGGTTAAATCTTTAAACTGAGTGTGCTAGGTTAGAAAGGTTTCATTATATTTCTGAGAATAGGATAGAATATTACAATAGACTTTGGATACCTTTTACTACATTCATAGAATCATAGAAATCTGATGGCAAAAAAAGGACCCTTTCAGCCCATCTAGTGTGCCCAACCCTCCCCTTTCACACACACACCACCTGCCCCCACCCTCCCCCCAGTACTCAGTCCTATATGCCTGTTCCATGCCCTCTTAAATTTTCTCCACTGTCTCAGCCCCCACTATTCTGTCCGGCAGTCTGTTCCAGGATCCTACCACCCACTCTGTGAAGAAGCACCACCTCACATTGCCCCTGAACCTACTTCCTTGCAATCTGAGTCTGTGTCCTCTAGTTCTGGCTCCCTCCTTCTTCCTCAGCTGACCTCCTTCACCTACATTATTGAGTCCCTTTACATATTTAAAGGTTTCAATCATGTCCCCCCTTTCCCTCCTTATTTCCAGCATGTACAGATTCAGCTCCTTACACCTCTGTTTGTATGTCTTCCCCCTGCATACCATGATGCACCATCTTTGTTGCCCTTCTCTAAACCCTCTCTAGGGCATCTATATCCTTGTGGAGGTGTGGTTTCCAGAACTGAACCCCGTACTCTAACTGTGGCCTCACCATGGTTTTGTAGAGGGGCATTAAACTTCCCTACTTCTGCTAGTAATGCCCCTGCCTATGCATGCCAGCATTCCACTGGCCTTTCCCACCACCCTACTACATTGGAAACCTACCTTAAGGTTTGAGGAGACTATGATCCCCAGATCCTTTTTCTGTTCTGAATCTTTGGTTCCCCCCCACCAGCGTGTACCTCGCTTTAGTGTTTTTCCTCCCCTAGGTGCATCACAGCAGACTTCTTGGCATTAAACCTCAGCTGCCATTTCCTGTCCCACTCCTCAAGTGTCTTGAGGTCCCTTCTCATGTGTTCCACCCCCTCCGGGGTGTCCACCCTATTGCAGATTTTTGTATCATTGGCAAATAGGCAAACCCTTCCTCTCAAACCCTCCGCAATATCACTAATGTAGATATTGAAGAGGAGCGGACCCAAAGTTGACCCCTGTGGCACTCCACTCCTCATCCTTGCTATCTCAGAATGCACTCCGTTAAGCACTACCCTATGAGTTTTCCCTACTAGCCAGGCCTCCACCCAGCTTGCTATTTTCCCTCCCAACCCCATGCTTTCCATCTTGCTCACCAACCTCCTATGAGGGATGGTGTCAAAGGCCTTGCTGAAGTCCATATAGGCCATGTCCACTGCCCCTCCCTGGTTGATTACCTGAGTCACCCAATCAAAGAACTCAATTAGGTTGGTCTGGCATGATTTCTTCCTGGTGAAGCCATGCTGTCTGATGTCCAGCAAGCCACACTCCTCCAGTTAATTCACCACCCTCTCCATGATTAATGCCTCCATTACTTTCTCCACCACAGACATGAGGCTGACTGGGCGGTGGTTTTCCTTCAGCTTCCTGCTACCTCCCTTGTGCAAGGGCACTATGTCAGCCCTCCTCTAGTCCTCCAGCACCCTCCCAGTATCCAGGGACAGGTTGAAGAGCCTTGTCAAGGGTACGGCCAGCTCCTCCCTCAATTCCTTGATCACTCAGGGGGGCAACCCATCGGGCCCCATTGTCTTGTCCATCCTTAGTCTATCCAGCTCAGCCCTGACCCTATCCACAGTGAATGGGCTCTGAGCCACCCATTTGCCTTCCTTCTCCTTTTGGTGCTAGCATTGGACCCCTGCCTTCCACCTCTTCTGTGAACACCGAGCTAAAATACTCATTTAGTGCCTCTACCTTTTTGTAGTCCTGCTCCAAATTTATCCCTCCTTCCCCGCTCAGCCTAGAAATCCCCTGCCCTGCACTTTTTCTCTCCCTCACGTAGCTAAAAAAAAGTTTTATCCACCCTCTCCAGCAGATTAGGCTGAGAGAGCCCATGGAGTGGTGGCAGGCAACAGACATTGGGATATGATGATATAAGCATATTTGGTTCTCTTAGAATTGAGACAGCCTTGGTGTCTTGATCTGAATGGTGGATTTGCTTGATTGATCTGAACACAAGACAATTAAAAAAAATGATAATAATAAATGGTTTTGTTTGGGTTTTTTTCAGTCCAGGCTGGGCATTTGGTAAAAGTCAATTGTACTGTGAATCACACACAGTATTAAAAAAGTAGAAAGAGAGATTGCCAGCTCAATGCAGGCAGCATGTCTCCATCTGTGGTTGCAAATGTCAAGAAAGTCCTGGTGTTTTCATACAGAGAACATCGGTGAATGACTCCTCTAGCTAAGCTGGACGCAATGGATTTTGGGGTGCCAAAAAAAGTATTTCTGGCCATTAAAAAAAAAATGACACATGCCAGAATCTAGCTAAATGGGTCTCGTTTAGCTAAGTTTGGATGTTTTTTTAAACATCATTTTATGTATTTTCCATTAAAAAAAACAAGATGGCAACTCTCATGACAGGGGAATTTTTGGGTCATATCAGAGGGTTATGCAAACACCTTACCGAGCATGCTCAGGAAAAAAAAAAAACAACTAAATCCTGATAACTCTGGAACAGTTTAATAGTTTTTCACGAAACCTTCTAAAGGCACTACCTTCAGATCTCAAAAATTGTACAAGCTACCATCACAAAACCTTCCACATATTGAGACTCTGCCTCCTAGACAATGCATGCCAAATTTAGGGCAATTTCATTGTACACCATCAAAGCTGTTAAGATGCAAAGATACGGATATAACATATAAACTCTTGGTCAGCCCTTACAATACTGGTGCTACAGTTCCAGTATAATATGAACATACGAAGAAGCCATCAGAAGAAGGCCATTTGGTCTAGAAAGTCTGCTCGTGTTGCAGGGTCCTCAGATTGAGTACTGTCCCTGCCCCCTTTCCCCACTCCATCCATTCTCCCTACCCATGGCCCTTTCCCTCCTACTATGCCTGTCCCAGCGTCTCTTAAAGCTGCCCACTGTCTTCAATGAGATTATCTCTTCTGGCGGCGCATTCCAAGTGTCCACCACCCTCTATGTGAAGTGCTTCCTGACCTCATAGAAACATAGAAACAGAGACTTTGAAGGCAGATAAGGACCACTTGGCCCACCCAGTCTGCCCAGTTCCCTACCTACTGGATAAGCTGCAGATTCTAGTTAACCAACAGCCTACTTCCTGCCACCCCCCATTACAATTGCCTTGTGTCTGTCCCATGCATGTTTGAATTCCTCCACTGTTTTAGCCCCAACGACCTCCCCAGGAAGGCAGTTCCACTCATCCACCACTCTCTCTGTGAAAAAAAATTTCCTCACATTACCCCTGAGCCGTCCCCCCTCTATCTTTAAATTGTGTCCCCTTGTTCTTACACATCTCTTTTTCTAAAAGATGCTACCCTCCTGGACTTTGTTGATTCCCTTGAGGTACTTGAACATTTATATCATGTCTCCCCATCCCTCCTTTCATCAAGGGTATACGTATTAAGCTCTTTCAATCTCTCTTCATATGATTTCTGATGCAGACCCTGCACCATTTTAGTTGCCCTCCTCTGGACTGCTTCCATCCTGTCTATGTCCTTGCGTAGATGAGGTCTCCTAAACTGCACACAGTACTCCAGATGGGGTCTCACCAACTGTCTGTACAGAGGGATAACCACTTCCCTTTTTCTACTTGTGATGCCCCTTCCTATGCATCCCAGTATCCCCCTGGCTCTCCTCACTGACTTCTCACATTGCTTACCCACCTTTAGATTATCTGATATGACTACCCCCAAGTCCCGTTCCATTTTTGTCATTGTTAGTACCTCCCCAGCTATTGTGTACTCTTCTCCTGGGTTTTTGTTTCCCAGGTGCATTACTTTGCACTTCTTTGCATTGAATCTAACTTGCCATATGTCTGACCATTCCTCCAACCTTGCCAAGTCCCTTCTCATCCTTTCTACCCCCCTTGTGTATCAACTGTGTTACAGATCTTTGTATCATCTGCAAAGAGGCATACCTTTCCCTCCAGACCCTCTGCAATGTCACCTATAAAGATGTTAAAGAGGACTGGACCCAGTACTGAGCCCTGAGGTACTCCACTAGTGACTCCCCCTTTCTTTGGAATGTGTTCCACTCACTGTTACCTTCTGTGTTCTGTTGTGCAGCCAGTTTGCAACCCAGGCTACCACCCTGGGGCCCACTCCCAGGCTGGCTAACTTGATTATTAATCTTTTGTGCGGGACTGTGTCAAATGCCTTGCTAAAGTCTAGGTAGGCCATATCCACAGCCCCTCCCTGGTCTATTACTTTGGTCACCCGGTCAAAGAAATCTATTAGTTTCATCTGACATGACCTTCCTGCTGTAAATCCATGCTGCTTTGGGTCCTCTGCCCCACTGGCCTCTAGGTACTCAACAGTTCTTTCTTTCAGAAGTGATTCCATCATTTTCCCTACCACTGAGGTCAAACTTACAGGTCTGTAGTTTCCTGCTTCTGCCTTGCTCCCACTTTTGTGAAGGGGAATCACATCTGCCCTCCTCCAGTCCTCAGGTACCACCCCATCCTCCCACGATTTGTTAAAAAGTGTGGTCAGTGGTGTCACTAGGTCCTCCCTTAGTTCTTTTAAGATTCTGGGGTGAATCCCATCAGGCCCCATTGCTTTGTCCACCTTGAGTTTTAGGAGTTCTTTCAGGACTCTTTCTTCTGTAAATGGACTGGTGTCAACCTCCTACCCAGAGTGCTTCTATTGTCTGGTTTAGGTAACTCCTCCTCATCTTCTTTTGTGAATACTGAGCAAAAGTATTCATTCAGTATCTCTGCCTTTCACTGTCTCCCTCTGCCCACCCTCCCTCCTAAACCTCCCACCCTCCAGCTTAAGACTGTGCCCCCTCGTGTTATAGTTGCCACTCAGCTTAGAGAGATTCTCCTTATCAACCTTATTTATCCCTTTCAAGTACTTGAAGGTCCCAATCATGTCCTCTCTCTCTCTCTCATTCACTCCTGTCTTCCAGGGACTTCATACATAAGTATTATATCCACACACCATACATATGTATGTGGATGATTCTATCATTTTCTCCTCTGGTTATTCCCTCTTTGAAAGTGAACTTTCACTCCAGGCTGACTTTGTTAATGTGCAAAAATGGTTCCTCACTAATCAGCTAGCTATGAATCATGAGAAAACAGTTACTATGCTACTTGGCACCACTGCTTTGGTTGCAATCAACCGCTTCCACTCTGAAACTGATCTCCTTCTCTAGCACACTGATTGACTCTTTAAATTCCTATATAAATACCTCAGTGTGATTCTAGAGCAACAGAGAGACTACTCTCTTCATGTAAACTATATAGTGGGAAAATGTTTCACCAAACTATGGGCTCTTTACAGGGTTAACAACTGTGTCTCTTTTAGTACCAACAAACTATGGCTGAGCCCTTAACCTTCCTATTGCTTGACGATGGGAATGTAGCTATCTCTGGAGCCTCTGCTTCTGCCCTAGCTATGCTCACCACCCTTTTCAACTCACTCTGTAGATCTGCTCTACCTATTATGTGACTGCCCCTAACTCACCTTCCCCCAAGGCGAGACCCAATCCTCCTCCCAGGCTGGCAACCTTGTTACTCTCCATACGTTCTACTTCACCCAAGCCTTCTCTCACCACTCTTACCTTCTGCTACACCCTAAGCCTACCTCCTAGCTACACCCTAAACCTATTCTCACCACGCCATGGCCAGCTCTATCTCATTGCTATATTCCTAGAATGTCCCACTGTAATTGCTCAGCATTGGGTTGTCACCCACTGCAATATCCTTAGTTATACAACATGTGTGGGTCTCTTTTTATGAAGATAAAATAGATATCTCACTGACTACATGTGAGATATCATTTATGTCTTCACAGTTGGGTATTTCACAATGGATATCTTGACCAGTTGGGTATGTCACACAAGGTTCAGAACTCATTTATAATGTTCAGCCTCAGTAACAGTACTAACCATATTCAAGTGCAAATAACTTTAAAATGAAAAATGGTAGCATTGTACTGTTAGCACGAACATTGTTCAGCACAAAAAGATCTACAAAATGAGTGATGTTTCATTTATAGCTATGTAACCTGCCTGTTACCCAGGGTTACTAGAATCCCACTTAGAACTAGTGGCAGGCAGGGAAAGGCAGCTTGTGAGACACCAGTTAAATGGGTTTCACACTGTCTCACTCTGTCCTCAGTCTCTGCTGAGCTGGAGGGATGACATCATCATAGAATTCTTGCAGCAGCATAAGCCACATTGGAATGCTCACAGCAGGGTTAGTGTTAGAATGTTGGTGAATTCAAGTCAGTCTGCAGGAGAGTCTTGAGAAAGGAATAGGTGTGCTGTAGTTGGTAGCCCCTCAGAGCCTAGCTCTGATTTAGAGCTACATCAGAAAGCGTGTTGTGTGTTCTCACCCTAGAGAGGAACACAGAAGAGACTGAAGGAAGTGGTAGAGACTACTCCCCATAGTTGTTCCAGTGCCCCATCCCTGGAGGGATGGGGGGATCCAGCATTTCAGGGGCAATCCCTTGGCCCTGCTTGGATAGGGACAAGCTGCCTGAAAGAGAAGTATACAGAAAGTACCAGAGATTTTGTATTTTCCTTTGAGAGAATCCCTGGGGCACCTGCATACCATGGTGAGTCTGTTCTGAAATAGAACCTATGTTCACCAAGACAGAGTTGTGTAAAAGTATTTGACTACTGTCGGGTCAGGAGAAGACTAGCCAAGTACAGTGCTTTTAAATTAGTGTATGGCTTGGAAGCATCTGAGACAGTGGGGGTCTAAGGAATGGACATAGCCACTAACAGAACTTTTTGAGTCAGGACACTACCTAAATACAGTGTAGAATGTTAAATGTGTCATACGTTTCGAGATAGCATCTACCACCTGTAGTTTGAAGAAAGGTGTTGTTCCAAATGAATGGCCGGGTGTGGATTTGGGAACAAGAGGTGGGAGATCCCCATCTGGAGTAACCAGGTTTACCTCTTCGGGTTCAGTTTGGGCACCTATATCTTTCTCCCAGGCACTTGGCCAGGGTCTGCAGAAAGTACCCAGATGTGGGATTAAGGATGATTTTTCCCTTTAGAGCTAGAAAGTGCTCATGAGTGGTTGAGGGAGCCACCATCAAACTCCATGCCATATGGAAAAGTGTTCAAGGACTGGCCAGGGTGCCATGTCATAGGAATCAAAGAGAAGAGTACCAATTTGGGCCATGTGAACCCAGAGTAGTTCAGAACCTGAGGGTTTCCAAGTGATGAAGGAGATGTGCTCTGACCTCTGTAAATCTGCATTGCCAGTGAGTATAGCCCTGTGGGGGGGTCCATCTTTGCTTTGTTATTCCTGTGTTGTTGTGAGTAAAAGCCACACTCTAGAATCCCATTCCTGGTTTGGACATTTTCAGTTATTACTTCCTGTGTCCGGAGTTACTTGGGCACCACAGACCAGAAGTACAAACCTAGCATAATGCTGAGCAAATAGTTTTCTCCCCAAACCTAGGAAGGGTTATAAAATGGAGGCACACAGAGCCTGTGAAAGATAAAGTTTTTAATAGGTGACTACCCACACCCCTCTCGGTGGCGCCTAGATGTGAGAGGAGCAGCCCTGCTGACAGAAACAAATGGGGGCCGGTGTGGGGAGGTTACAGCTATATTTTAGTTTTTTTTTTTAGAATGAACAAAAAGAACAGCAGAAAATGTACTTTCTTTTCACTTTTTTTACAACAAATGCAAATAACTTTAAAAAGAAAAATTACAGCATGGTACTTGAGCAGAAAAGTTGTTCAGCATAAAAAAGATCTACAAAATGAGTGGTATTTCATTTACAGATATCTTTTAGTTTTTTTTATATAATTAGCAAAAAACAGCACAAAATCCAATTTTTTTTACTTTTTGCAACAAACAAATGTAAATAACTTTAAAACTGAAAAAAGAGAGACCCACAATTGTTGTATAAATCGACTATGACATGGGTGGCAGTGAGATAGAAATATCTCCACTCGTTGTCACTGAACTCTAGGTATCCCACTCGTGGCATCAAGAGTTCAATGGCAGTGAGTGGAGATATTTCTGCTATCTCACTCTCACCCATGTCATATCCCATATATATCCTACGGAGACTGCTATTTTGTGCTGTCACCTATTGTTATTGTATGCCCATATTAGACTACAAGTTTATTGTATTCTATGCATTATAGCTAATCTAGTGCTGTATCTATCATCCCTGTTTCTATTGTTATTGTATGCAAACTGTTTATTCCCTTCTTCCCTCCACCTAGGAAGCATCTCGAAATGAGCAGTTCTGCTCCACGTGCTTTCTTGGTGAAACTCTTAAATAAATAAGTATAAATAAATAAATATAAATAATCCTTCAATATTAATTCCTATGGATAAATGGGTTGCTTGTTTCACAAATATAGTTTAACCCCTTAGTTGTACAAGAATAAAGTGACTTTGAAAAAAGTTTAGATTATGAGTTTCAACCATTAACACTAACTTTTCATAAAACAGAAGATGCCTTCATCTCATCCAAATCAAATAAAGTCTCTGGTATCGATGGTATTGTTGTCGATGTATATAAAGCTCATCTTAATGTCTGGGTCCCTATGTTGACAAATTTATTCAGTAAATATCTTAAATATAAATATAGTCATGTTAACAGGAAAATAAATGTAATAGTCCCACTGTTTTAAAAAAGAGATATGAGAGAACCTAAAAATGATAGACTCATTAGCTTGTTAGATGCTATTGCTAAGCAAGAAGAAAGAAGATGCAGACACAGCTCTCGGAAAGCTGTTACAGCCCAGAAGGGAGAGTTTATCACAAATACTCAAGCAGGTCTCCTTGGTTTGATAACCTTCAAAGTATTTTGGTATCAAGTAATTTGAAAGGTCTTTGGGAAGACACATTAAAAAGGATTATCATCTCACTGTCCTTTAAATCTGTACGTCCAACACTGACCCTCTACAGTTCCACCTATCCCTCCAGTCCTCCTTCAGCTCCGCAGAATTATGGCTAATGGCCCATCGCCTTGTCCTGAACTATTCCAAGACTAAGGTTATGTACTTCTCCCATCCATCTAATTCAAAAAAGGCACTTTGCCCACAACTTAGGACTGCCAACCACACCACCCTTGACCAGGTGGACTCCTTCAGATATCTAGGCCTAACACTTGACCCTGCACTCACATTCCACCAGCATATCCACCTCCTATCTACTGCCCTCAATGTGCGGCTCGGGCTCCTGTATCGCCTCAAACACTGCTTTACCCCTAATGCCTTAAGGCTAGTTGTCTCCTCTTCAGTCCTCTCCCTACTAGATTATGGTCTAGTCATCTATGGGGCAGCTAACTCCTCGGCACTCAACAGACTACGTGTCTCCCTAAATAAAGCTTGCTGCCTCACTTTAGGCTGTGACCGGCTAACTCATACATGCACAATGTACAATGCAACCAACTGGCTTAGCCTTGACAATAGGCTCAAGTTCCACACATGCCTCTTGGCAAAAAAATTTGCCCTTGGTCCCTGCCCTTCAGGTCTCGCACCACTCATAAGACCGGCCCAATCGCTTAAGCACACTTGGAGTTATGGTAAACACCTACTGCCTGTCCCCCATTGCCGTACCTCCTTATATAAGAGGTCCTTCAGCTGCAGAGCCCCATCCTGGATGAATAGTCTGTCCCCACTGATTGCAAATGAGAACAGACTAGGATCCTTCAAAACCGCCCTTAGATCCCACCTACAGGCCTCAAACCTTTGTGCCTGTCCTTGACTAATACTTCATCTAACGACTGGCCTAGGCTACGGCTGGCTCCCCATCCTCATAACCCTGCCACTTACAGCATCCCTCTTGTATAGCTCAGCTCTGTTATACCATATTGTGTTGCTTGTTGCCCTGCACTGTTATGCCATGTTGTGTTGCCTGTCTGCATTAACTTGACCTAGGTCTCCTCTGTGAGACCCACACACACCTCTGTAACTACTGTCAATGTAAATACCTGACTATGTACTGCTGTACTGCTATGTAACCTCTCTTCTCGTATGTAATACTTGTGACGTGGAACCTTTGTAAAGGAGTCCTTGACTCAAAGGTACTTCAGAATCTCCAATAAATAAAATAAATAAATAAATCAACTATTAAATCACAAGTCTTCATGGCATGTAAAGAAAGGGGTATTTATGAGGTATCAAACTCCAGAATTTCTAAATGGTATGCAGGTCATAAAATATGGCATGGGTGTGAGCCCTGTCTATAGTTACCCCGATGCCAAACAAGAAACAAACAATTACTACATGCCATTTTGAATGTATTTGTCTTAAATCAGCAAAGGTTAGATATAGTGGCCAGGATATTCAAAGAAGATGCACAGCACAACACAAGATGATCTAGAGCAAATCAGAAGATGTGCCTCAGGGCCATATTGAAAGGACAGGGATGCACAGCACAACACCAGATGCGCCTGAGCACAAATATAATGTATGCGGCTCATGTGGCAGGGGCGTTCTCATGAAGGTGCTGCACAGCCCTATATTAAGCCAAAATGGGCTGCGCATCTGCAGCGCATTATGCAGATGTGCCGTGCAAAGATAGCCATGTAAAAAGCATGCCTAAGTCCAAGCCTCCCACAGGCGCAAAGAAGCATTGCACTGCAAAGCAGCCATGAATGGGTCTGCATTTCTAATGGCAGCAGTCATGAGGGGAGTGAGGAGACAGGAGGAACAACAATGTGGCCGTGGAAGGGCCCATAGATGGTATGCCCAGCACAGAAGGTAGTGTGCCCGTGTCACATTTGAACAGCTGACTGTCAGAGATCGTGGGCCAGTACTGACTCAACAGGGCACTGCTGAGACAGCTTTGTGAGCTGCTCCTTGATGACCTACAGGCACCAATACACAGGAGTCATGCCATAATAGTGGAGGCAAAGGTGACAGCTGCAATGTGCCTGATCACCACAGGCACCTTCCAGACACCAGTGGGTGACACCACTGGCATCACACAGTCCGCTATGTCCCATCTCCTCACTCAATTCCTCACCACTCTGCTGCCACATGCTTCTGGGTACATAACATTCCCAAGTACACAGGCAGAGTGGACAGAAACCATGCTGCACTTCCACAGGGTGGCACACATGCCAGGCATGCTAGGGGCCATAGACTGCACCCATGTGGCAATATGCACACCACCTGGCCCAGAGGGCATTACATAGGTCAACAGGAAGGGCATCCATTCTGTAAACTGCCAGGTAGTGTGCAATTCCATGGGGTGCATCATCAATGTCTGTGCCACGAACCCTTGAAGTGCACATGATGCCAACATCTGGCACCAGTCGACCCTGTGCTACCTGTTCAAGAGCAGGGGGATATCTAACGGCCACCTAGTGGGTCAGTGGGACTGGACAATGGGCCCACACAGCACACAGTGGTGCACAAAACAGCTCGCGGAGAGGCCAGGGTGGGACACCAACAGGTGTTCCCACAGCCAAAAGGCATGTTGTGCTGTGGCCCACATGTGCCCACTGCACCATGAACCACAGGTGGTGGAGGGGCTGTGCATTGGGGAGGGGGGCAGGACTGGGGACATACACAGTATGCACATGTGTCCAGGCATGCAGTGGCACACAAGTGCTGTGGTGGTTCAGAGAACCACAGCTGAACAGGACAGTGGCAGTGTGCCTGCAGGGGCAGGGCATGTGTACAGCAGGGCATGGCTGTGGGAGGCCATGTCATGCCTGGAACTGCATGCAACACACATATAGTGCACCCACCAATGTGACGTTGCAGGTATGGGTGGGGGGTGGGAATGGCAGTGTATGAGCCACACAGAGCTGGGGCTGACATGCACGTGCATAGGGACATTGCACACCTGGCAATGCATGATGTACGCAAACACTGTTTTTCCCCCATAGGTGACTGTGCATACCCCCTACGGCCATGGATGCGCACCCCCATACGCCAACCCTCATCCGAAGCAGATGACAGGTATAATGAGAAACACACCAAGACACACAATATCATCAAGTGTGTGTTCGGCATGCTGAAAATGCATTTCAGATGCCTGGATAGGTCTGGTGGTGCACTACAGTACAGCCCAGAGAAGGCCT
Source organism: Neoceratodus forsteri (assembly GCA_016271365.2). Taxonomy (NCBI): domain Eukaryota; kingdom Metazoa; phylum Chordata; order Ceratodontiformes; family Ceratodontidae; genus Neoceratodus; species Neoceratodus forsteri. Next base: position 505,845,147 of record CM057455.1, read on the forward strand.
GTGGCATATTCCTGGCCTGTTGCATGCTACACAACATGGCCATGAACTGTGGAATCCATGTCCTGGTCGAGGTGGGTGACAGCTCAGAGGATGAGGGACCACCAGCCGGGGGGTGGTTAGGCAATCCATGACCATAGGGACCCACGTCTGGCCACCAGGGCATGTTGGCACAGGGACACAATTGTGGAGGAGTACTTTGGAGAGCACAGGTGGGTACCAGAGAGGGACCATAGGGGCTGTGTATCAGCAGGTGGGATTGGAGGGGACTACATGAGCAAATCAGCTGACACAGCATGGTTGACAGAACCACAGTGGTGGAAGCATACACCCACACAGGTGTGGCCACTGTGGTATCATTAGGTATGGGGGGTACATGGGGCTACTGTGGTGGCTGGCATGAATCAGAGGACACCGCCTGAGCACATGCACAGCAGACACACAAGGCTCCACTCATCATGCCCATTCCAGACAACACAACAGAAGTGCCCCAGCATATGCCTCGAATACCACACGGACAGCATGGGCATGCATGCCACAGGCATATGAGTGTGCCACTGCATGCAGCCCTGGGCATGGCCAGCAGGGTGTGTGGGCCAATGACGCCTGGATGGGGAATGTGCCATGATGACTGCACACAGGTGGCATCGCTGTGTCCCACCACGGCCACCACGGACATGTGGGTGGCCACGCCCACAATGGATGATCCCCTCTGGGGTGTCACCCACCTCAGCAGGTGAACCAACCATGCTAGCAGGGGTAGACCCATGGGACCATAACCCTGTACTCATGGGTGTCTCATTCCTGAAGTTCAAATGGGACCCAGGGATGTTGGGAATACCTGAGGCAGGGGACAGTGTCAAAGGCAAGGGGGTCATGAGATGCCATGTAGTGGGAGTGCTGATGTCACTATATGGAGTGCGGCGGGCACTCCTGCAGCCACGGGGCACCAGGGCAGCAGAGCCCACCTCAGTGGCCTGTGCAATCCTCTCGAAGCCTGCGGTCATGTCTGGCCGCAGTTGGCAAAGCTCACCAACCACCTCCACCCAGAGTTGGTGTATCTCACCGACTAACAGGGAGTGCCCCACAGACACACGGTTAGCCAGGATGCCCACCTGCACACACTGGCTGTGACACGCCTCCCTGAGTGCACCCTGGTGCTCCATGGATGCCTGCAGGAGCCAGGTGTGCTCGTCCAGCCTGTCAGCCGGGGAGCTATCCTGTGGGGATGGCTGATGGGTGGGGGTGTTCTTGCCTGCAGTGCCACATCCACGGCCTGTGGATGCTGCATGGCTAGCTGCTGTTCAGGCAGGGACTGTGCATGGGCAGGCACAGTGGGACCTGGTACAGGTGTGTCATGAGCCCAAGCAGGGTGTTGCTGGCACGCAGCACCCTGCTGCACCATGGGGACAGTCCCAGTCCCCACAGCCATGCCCTGGCCACCCACAACTGCTGCAGGTGTGGTCAGCATAGAAGCAACCTTGTGGGGGCTGTGCATGCAGGCAGGGTGCCCAGCACTGTCTGTTGCTGCCCATGTAGCCACTGGCACTGTGGTAGTTACACTGCTGTGTGCTGTCAGCACTATCTGTGTGGCATCTTCTTCATCATCATCCTCTGTGGCAGATGCTAGCACTGTGAGATCATCTGGCAACTCTAAATCAGACAGTGCATTCAGACCCACAAACACCAGGAGGTCCTGGAACATGGGTGCCCTGCCTGCACATGCCATGGCCCCGACTGATGTTGATGGACTGGGTTCTTCTTCCTCCTCCTCCTCCAGCCCCTACATCTGTGGCCTGGGGCCGGCAGCACCCCTGAGGCGTGATGGTGTTGTAAGGCAGAAATGAGTGCATGGTCAGGGTATCATGGCCATGGGTGCCTGCTGACTGGTGTACATGGGGCCATGTGCCATGCAGCACAGGTGTGGTGGTACTGCCACACATGGCATGGTCCTGCACTGTGGCCTGTGTTGCCCACATCATCATATGATGTGTGCAATGCATGTCACTGGGCCATGCCCACATGGTTATGCGGTGTGTACAGCCTTTGGGCCTGGGATGTGCACATGCCCCCTCCGGGCACGGACACTGCATCCAGCGGGTGGGCACACCGTCAGTGGTGACTGCCTCACCGCACTGGCCTGAATGGTGTACGTACATGGACATGGCATGTGTACACACATGGCCATGTACTACCACTGGTAACCCCATTCCAACAAGCCTACATCCCCGGTGGTACAGCCTGCCACTACACCACTACACTATACCACTACAGCACCCACAGGCTGCAACAGGGACACTGCTTGCCCATGGGAGGACCCTACAATGACAGAAGCCCTGCACAGCATCGTGGCGACACAGTGTGCATCCATGTGTGGCATACCCTGCACACCAGGACCACAACATGCAGCCATGCAGACAAAATTACACATGCATACTTACAGTGCTGTGAAGGGCCTCCTCCCATCTGGTACCCCCACCAGGGACACCCTCCACGGAGGCACAGGACAGAGTGGATGCAAGCAGCTCCTCACGGGCCATCGGTGGTGGCACAGTGCATGGCCCACCCCCTGTGGCCTGCAGGGTTGCCCGGATGGTGGCCAGGTGCTCTCTGGCCCTGGTTCTCTTGCTGTTCATCTTTTTCATGCACTCCTTGGGGTATGCCATTGTACTTCCCATGGGCATTCACTGCCTGGACCACCACATCCCATCCCTGTATCCTCTTCTGCAGTGTGCCTGTCTTTCCTGACAGGTCCTCCATATGGACATAGGCCTTGACTAGGGCCTTCAGCTCATCCTCAGTAAAGTTTAGACATCTCCTCCTTCTCACTTCCTCTTCCTCCACCATTCTAGTGCTAGTGGTATGGAAGAGTGACAGGAGTCAGCACAGTTCTGAGTCCTGCTGCACAGGTTCCAGGCATGGTGGATGCATGACTATATACCCTTCAACAGTGTAGCTGTATCAAACAAACCTTCAAGCTGCAGTACCTGCTGGTCACCAGTGGTGTGTGATGGCACAGAGCAGCTCATTTATAGCTCAGCACATGTAAATGAGGGCATGTGCAGCCTGTAATGAGATGCAAATGTGGGGACTTGCGCTGTGCTTGGGCAATGAAGCTATTTGTATATCCTGGCTGAATATAGCAGATTTGTGCCTGGCCCATCTAAATTTGCTTCGTGCATCTATTTGTGCCGCACACTTCTGCATAGCACATTTCTGCACATGCATGGTACGCCGACATGTACCTGCCATGCATGGCAGCACAGCCTGACTGTCCCTGGCCACATATTGCGCATCACAGCACAGCGCATCTCCACACATGCGTGGTATGCTGTAGCACGCATGCCATGCACAGCAGAGTGTCTGTACTGTGGGTTCCCTGCATCATGCATCTCCTCAGCATGCAGGACATGCACCATGTTAGTGAACTGCGCATGTCCTGTACGTAGTGCGATGCTGTTGGCTGAATGTGTGGTATACTGCGATCTCAACGAGATGGCCGCCAGACAGGTCACTCATGCCCAGTGCATGGGGGCATGACCCTGTTCTCACGCCCAGCATTGCAGCACCACACATGCGCGGTATTGCACCATTGTATGTGTATCGTGCATCACCACTGTGCATCTGCATGATGCGCAGGGCATTGCATACAGGCCTATCACGCATTGGGTGTGGCAAGGCCATATGTCATGCAGAGCTGCATGCTACAACACTGGCTGCAGAACATTTTCCTAGTGAAATGGCATGTGCACAGGGTGCTGGGCCAAGGGCCTTGAACTGGACTGACACTGAGCTGGTCAACTTGGTAGCATTGGTCATGCCTGTGAAAGGCCAGCTTTGTGGCACAGAGGCCTTACAGGAGGCCAGAGCCCAGGTCTGGGCAAGAATTGCAGAATGGCTTGTCCGGCAGATGGAGGTGCCTTGCACTGGCAAGCAGTGCAGGCACCACTATGGTGACATGAGGAGGAGGAGGGATCTGGAGAGGCTGCACAGGCTTCAGGAACAGGCTCACAGTGGGGATGTGCCATGCCCAGGTATGTACACTTTGTGGGCATGCTGACATTTCCTGCACATTGGTCTTGCAGTTGTGGGGTGGTGGCTATGTTGTAGTTGGGTGCTGCAGGGTTCGGGGGTGGTTGTGGTGGGATTCTGTTTACTGGGGATAGGTGGTATGGGTGTGGGGGCAGGGGTGCATGTGGGGGGGGTGACAGCTTGCTTCTCATTTTGCCCTTCCATTCTGCTCCTCTTGCAGGCCAAGAAGAGTGATGGTGGGTGGCAGACACAGGTCATGACTGGGCTAGGGCCCGAACATCATGGGCTGCAGCTGCTGGGACACCTCGGGTGCCATCACATACTGTGGCATGCAAGTGTGCTGTTGTATGGCAGATTTGTGATTTCTGTGGTTAGGGTTGGGGTGTGGGTATCCAGTGCCCACCACAGCCCCTTGGACACAAGCTGCGTATGCCCCAGGTGTGCCGGTCCACAGACTGTGGACATTGCCTGTCACCATGTGGCAGTCCCGCTGTGCAGCATACCTATGTGTGTCCACCATATGGTGTGTGTCCCATCAGGACTGTGGGTGCCCAGCATTACACATGTAGGGTGCTAATGGGCTTCTGGACATGGTTCACATGGCTATTGGCTCCATACGATGTGGCGGGTATGTCATTATGTTCTTCGGCAACATGCATTGCATGCACATACTGACACTGCATTGCCCTGTGCCACATTCCAATCACTGTGTGGCCCTGTTGCATGGCATCCTGCCAATCTGTCATGTGCATGGTGTGTAGTGCATTGTTGGGCCTGTGCATGTGTCCCATCAACGTCCAGCATGCGCATCACTCCCTTCGGGCCGTGGCACTGAGTACATGTCCTCTGTTTCCCCACATAGGTCATCAGGCTGAGGGTGCACTGCGAGGGTCTGGATGCAGAGGTCGCATCCAGCAGGGCCAGGGACGTGCCATTCAGGACATCCTATTGGCCATTTTTAGACTCCAAGGAGCCATGTAACAGAGACAGGGGACCATTCTGTGGGCAATTCAGGAGATGAAGGAGGTGCTGCTGAGTGGAGGCTGGGAGCATCGCCCTCCTATGGAGGACCTCCAGGAGAAGTAGTCCTGTATGACCCTTGGACTGTTTTTATTGTTTTATTGTTTAGCCCCATTGCAATCCTCTCCTCACCCTGATGCCCCTTTTGTAAATCGTTGCCCCTCTGCATTCTCTTTTCCCTGATCAGCCCTTCCCCACACCCTTGTTTTGTGCTTTATTGCTGTTTCTGCTTTGTTGTGTTTTTCATACTGTTGTTTTTTGAAGCAAATCTTTTTGAATTACACTTTCTCTGTGTCTGTGGTTATTCCTGTGCTTTTGGGGGGTCAGCTGTTCTGTTGCATATGTTGCCCACTGCCCCTTGGGCTGCACAGCTTGGCTGTTTTTTTGGGGGGGTTTGAACTTTAATTTTAATTAGTGTTATTTGAAACAGGAGAACGGTTATAGCTTACATTATGGAGATTCCTCTGAGAAACACAAAAGAATAAAGAACCTTGAGATATATACATACCTGTATACATATATTTATATTATGTTAGCTTCTTTTTACCATTTAGGTATTGCTAAGTTTGTTGTGTTATAATGTTAAAGAAAGAGAAGAGAAGGGGGAAACCTTCTTGTCATCAGTTCTATTGAACATAAAAAGAAGAAAAAAGGAGGGATTGGAATCCATCCTTCCTTCCTTCTAAATAGGGGTTAAGATATATGTTTATTTAAAGTATTTCCGATTGATAAAGTCGGTTTGTTGAGTCAGGCTGAGTGGACAAGACATTTGAGAGAACTTGTAAGAAGAATAATGATTTTTATGTATTTTAGATTTAGTAAGTAATGCAGTAAATTAGGGAATTATACCTGGTCGGTGGTGTGAGATGTGATGGAACCAGACAGTCCGCCTGTTCAACTTATCAGATGTATTCTGGAGTCTGGCTGTCAGACTCTCCATTTTATATATGTCATGTATTGTGTTTTCCCAAGCCCCTATTTTCGGGGCATCTGTCTTCAACCATAATCTTGTTAGTACTTTCTTAGCTGCTCCTAGGAGTATGCTTAAGAGGTATATGTGGTGTGGGTTTCTGAAGTGCCTTGGGAGGTGTAAGAGGAGGGCCATCCCTGGGGTCAGGTTTCCCAATTCAGGAAAAAGAGCTTGAAGTTGACCGTTTACCTCTTGCCAGAATGAATTTATGGCTGGGCATAACCAGAATAAGTGAGAATGCGTGGCCATCTCCTCTCCTCTCCACACCCCCTCCAGCAAGATGAATCCCCTGAAGAAGAGTATCTTGCTGTGATTTGTGGGGTTTGAAAATATCTTGCTACTATCTTCCAGGAGTATTCACGCCAGGTATAGGAGATAGTGGTTTTGTGTTGTCTGCGCCAGATCCATGTCCATTCTTTGGGTGTTAAGTTTAGCACAAGTACTGATTCCCAGGCAACTTGTGTGGTGTCCATGTTGATGGGGGAATTATTGGATATTATTTTGTATATTTTTGAAATGAGATGGTGATGGGTAAAGACGCTGTTCAGTTGCGTGAGTAATATTTTTAATGGGGGGGGTGTAGTTTAGTCCTTCTTGTCGTAGGGTTATTCCCAGAAAATGTCTTATTTGTAAATAATGGAAAAAGTCTGTCTGAGGAAGTGAAAACTCAGCTCGTAGCTGGGAAAAGGATTTAAAAGTTCCATTTTCATAAAATTGGAAGGTATGTGCCAAATGTTTTTGAGAGCCATCTTTGAAAGATCGGGTCTGTTCTGGATGGAGTGAAGATGGAGTCACACGCTGGTATCCCCAGCCATCTTCCTAAGTAATGATTTTCTGGGGCTTGTAGGTATTGCTTCTATTCTGACAGTAAGGCTTTTGTAAAGAAGGAAAATTGTTTTGCTTGAGGGGGTATCTGAGGTTGGTATACCGTTAGCTTGTGTAATATTAGGTCGGTTAAGGCTCATTCCACCATGAACCATGGAGGGGCCTGTGTTGGTGGGAGTAGCCATTTGGCTAAGTGCATTAGTGTTGTCGCCATTGAATATTTACAAAAATCTGGTACAGCCAGGCCTCCTTTGTCTTTAGGTAATTGCAATGTAGTTAAAGAGATATGGGGTCTACCTCCACTCCAGAGGTATTGGTTTATGGCCCTATTCCATTTCACTATTTCCTGTTTTTTTAGTGGGAGGGGAATATATTGTAGTAAATATAATAACCTTGGTAATATATTCATTTGGATAGATTGAGTTCTATGCATGAGGGATAATAGGAGGTGGGTCCAGCATTGAATATCTAACCTCACTTCTTCAAAAAGGGGATCATAGTTTATTGTCCTAAGGTTGAATAAGATAGGAGAGAGTTTAACTCCTAAGTAAGTTATATATGGACGGTTACATTTATAATGGAGTTCATCCAGTAAAGTTTGGGGAAGGGAGTAGTTCATGGATAATACCTCTGTCTTGTCCTGGTTCATTTTATATCCTGTTAGTTGTTTTATTTTGGAGAGGGTTCTGTTCAGAGAGGGAAGCGAAAATTCTTGGTTAGTTATGTATAGAAGTAAGTCGTCTGCGTAATATGCCAATTTATGTTGGGTCTGGTTGATGTTATATCCTGATATTTGATTGTTTTGCCTTAGGTGTTGTGTTATTGGTTCTACGTATAGGGCAAAAAGATACGAGGATAGGGGGCAGTCCTGGCGTGTGCCTCTGTATAATTGAAATTGGAAAGAGTGGGAGCCATTGCTTTTGACTACAGCTTGGGGGTTCTGATATATTCCCCCAATAATAGCTAAGAATTGTTGTGGAAAATCAAATTTGGTCAGGAGGAGCGAAGGAAGTCCCACAATAGCCGATTGAAAGCTTTTTGAGCATCTAGGCTCAGTATTAATAAGGGATTATGATTTATTTGGGCATGGTTCATAAGGTAGATGGTTCGTTTAATATCGTCCGTGGTTTGGTGAGTTCTTATAAAGCTGGATTGGTCAGGATGCACTATTGTGGGGAGGATGTCATGTAGTCTATGTGCTGTGATACTCGTATATATTTTATAGTCTTGACTTAACACTGAGATGGGACAGAAGGAGTCGCATTTATGTGGGGGCTTCTGCCGTTTCAAGATTGCCGAGATGGATGCTTGGTTCCATGATATTGGGAGTGTGAAAGTTGAATGAGTATTTTGTAGTGCATCCAATAGAGGGGCGTTGATCGAGTCCCATGCTCCTTTGTAAAATTCTGCTCCGTAGCCGTCAGGGCCTGGGTTCTTCCTGTTTTTTTAATTTTTAATTGTGTTTTGCAGTTCCTGGGATGTGACTGGTGCAATTATTTTTTCCTTTTGGATGAGGGTAAGGGTAGGTAGTTTTAATTGAGAGAAGAATTTTTCTATCAGTTGGCCATCTAAGGGAGTTGGGGCTGAGTATAATTTCCGGTAGTATTCTTTAAATATGTCTAAGATTTGAGATGTTGAGTATTTAAATTGTCCTGTAGTTGGGTCCTTTATTTTGGTGATAGTTACCTGTTGCATCTGTCTGCATAACTTGTACGCCAGTATTCTGGATGCACGTGCACCTCTTTCATAGAATCTCCGGCGCAGCCACATTAGTGCCTGGTCCATGCGAATTGTCAGGATTTTTTGAATATCTTGTTGTGTTTGTGCTAATAGATCAGTTACTATCATGTCTCCCTCCAAGTGTCTTTCTTGAAGAGTCTTCAGTTGAGTCTGTAATTCTCTTAATTTGATTTATCTCTGACGCTTCTTCCCTGCCACATATGAAATAATTTGGCCCAGGAGTACCACTTTAAGTGTGCCCCATAATATTTGTGGGGAGAACTGTGAGGAGCTGTTACTTCTTAAAATTTCTGGAATTTGAGTTTGTAGTAAATCTTTAAATTCAGGATCTCTGAGTAGGGAAGGGTTGAAGTGCCAGAAGGAATTCTTCCTTTCTCGGGTGATTCCTAGTTCCAGGGTAATGGGGGCATGGTCTGAGAGGCATATATTTGTAATTTCTGATTTATGGATAAATTCTTTGTGCTCTTCACTAATGCAAAAGTAATCCAGTTGTGAATAGTGATTGTGAGCATATGAATAGCATGTGAATCTCTTCTGGGAAGGATGCGTAAGGCATCAGGTGTCAGCCAGGCCTAGGTCTTTGATTAGGCTTCGGAGGTGTTTTTGTCCACTAGTTTGCATGGGTGGGCGTGAAACTGAAGTGTCTAAGGAAGGGTTCAATAAGCAGTTATGGTCTCCACCTAGTATTAACATTCCCTTATGTGTGAGAACGATGTGTAAGAGTTGTTGTATAGAGGATGCACCACTGTGTGGGGGGATATAAATGCTGCATATAGTTATTGCTTGGCCATTTAGTATACCTGATGCCAAGGTTAGCCTGCATTCTTTGTCTGTATATTGGTCTGTAAGTTGAAAATGGGAATGTTTAGGGACCAATATTACCGCTCCTCTTTTTCTCTCATTTTGATATGTTGATTCTATCAAGTGTGAGAATCCAAATTTTAATAATTTGTGGTGTTCTGTCGAGGACAGGTGGGTTTCTTGTAACAACAGTAGGTCTGGTTTAAGTTTCTTTAAAGCTTGAATAGTTCTATATCTTTTGATGGGTCCACTCAGCCCGTTCACATTGTGAGATATAATTTTAAAAGGGATACTCATGATGTTAGGTTGTTTAGATTTCTGGAGTCCCTTCTGCTCTATTATGCACTCTGTCAGCATTTCCAATATCACAATATACATCCTATGTCCTTGTTCTACTCCTATGTTTTGTATAATAAAAGCATTCTTTCTCACTTGTGTCTGTAAATTTGTTAACTTGGGGTGGGGGAAGAGGGAATAACTAACTGCTAAAGCGAACAGCACTATATAACTGAACATTTTAGGCCAACTGGGCCTTCTTAATTGAACAGCTACTGTGACTTCCAAGGCCATGTACCTAGTTAGGTGATCCGGCCTAGGCAGTAAAGGAAACTGCCACATAGGGATTTGTCCCTTCCAGGGAGTTAAACCCTCGGGGTGACACGTACCCCAAAATTCAGGGTATGGGTAGGGAGAAATGTCTAACAAAATAAAAATTAAGAGGGTGCAAACACAGATATGAACTAAAATTAATCATAGGTACTTGGGAAAGAAAAGGTGCTGTCCGTCCTCCATTAGGTCACATTTCTCTCCCTTCATCTCATCGCCTATAACCTGTGAGGAAGTAGGTCTATATTTGCATTATAATACTCCTTAACAATATATATATATGCTGAGCTCTACGTAAGTGTCAGCTGAATATAATTAAACAATCAGAGCCGCACTGAATATAGTCCATTGATGCGTTCTCTGAGTTTTGCAAATAAAAAGGACATAAAGGAGAAAACAATGTGCTGAACAGGAAATTTCTGAGCTTCTTTAGATAAGCTTAGCCCAAGTGGAACTATATTGCTAGGTCCTCTTATTGTTTGATATTCAAATTATTTTCCACCACAAGTAAGTCAGCACTTCTATATTCTCTCAAGGCATATCTGTTCTGTAAAGGCACCCCACAGTATGAATCAAGAATTCGTGAGGTAGGTCATTTAAGATTGGTTGTCTGTTATTCATTAGAAATGCTACTTTCTAGGTTGAGCAGGGAGTAGTCGAGGTGCGAATCCCAGGTGTCTCCTAGCCCGAGCTCTTGCCCCGGTGGGGAACACGGGGATGACCAAGGGAGGGACACTGGCTATGGCAGCTTCTTCAAGTCAAGCTTATTTACTGTCTCATCTTCTCCATGACCAGCCATGTGTTTCCCCTCCCAGATTCAGGAGTGGGCGGGCAGGGGGGCGCACTCGGCATTCTTGCCTCAAGTTACCTGGATTTCGCGGATGCTCCATCCCCCCACAGGTGGTAATTTTAAGTCCCTGCAACCACTTCACCTTCATCCAGAAGCTATAAGGAGTAAACTCATCCCTACCTGACCGGGCTATGCGAGTTTCATTATTTGTCTCAGGGTCTCCCTCAGAGGGGTGGAGAGTTCAATAAGAATTTACCCTATTTAGCGGGTTTTTAATTGAGGGGATGATGGCCTAGCTCCCATTTACAGGCACCAGGGCACTGAAACCCATTTTTATTTTAATGGATTAATTTTATGTTCTCCAGCCTTATCCACAATTTATTGAGGGTCAGGTTCCATTTGTAATTAGATCTCCGCTCTCCATGAGGGCCCCCAAATTTCTGCTACTCCTGTCTTCCAGGCATCTTGTCGGTTAAGCCGCGAGACTCCCAGACCAACCTGGGGGGGGAGTCCGGGACCGGCACCGCGTCCCAGACCAGGGTTTCTGCCCAAAGGCCTCCCTACCATTCCCATCTCAACAACCCAGCAAACAATCACATCAGGTGACTGAGAATGCCATCACCCCCCCCCCATATTCTCCCCCTGCTAGGTGAAAGCAAACCAGTAAAACAGACCCAGGGTACACTCACCACCTCTAGCACTCTGTAATGGAGTTACTCAGGCATCCTGTCGCGCAAACTCTGCCAGAAGAAGCTTGATTGAGTTCAGAGTTTTCTGCTGGCTTTGAAGGCCTTGAGAAGCGGCTTGTTGTTCATATCAGGAGGTCGGACTCTTCTGTAGAGTGGAACTCCTCTGTGGTAGCGAGAGACCACTTGCCTTAAAATCCTGGATTGCTTCTGAAGCCGACTCGTAGGTCTTTTGGCCCGAGAGGAACTGGTCTACTAATTTACTCGGGTAGGGTGTTCTAAATTTTAGTTTTTCCTGCCTTAAAATGGGGAAGAGGGGAATGTACGCTCTGCGTCTTTGCATTGTGGCAGGGGCATAGTCATTATCAAAGAAGACTCTTGCACCTCCTATCTTCACTGCACCCTGGGCCCGGATTTTTTAAGCAGTAATTCCTTTGTTTGGTATCTAAGGAATTTATGATTATGGACCGGGGCCTGGCTGAAGGTTGCGTCGGTTTGGGTCCCAGAGTGTGGTGAGCCCTCTCTATCTTAAAGGAGAAGTCAGGTTCTAAGGTTAAGGCAGTACATAGCATATTCTCAATATATTTCTGTATATCACTCCCCTCACTGTTTTCTGGGATCCTATACACCCTTAAATTGTTTCATCTCTGTCTGTTCTCAGTGTCCTCTTGGCATTCCATGGTGAGGTGACAGAGTCGGGTAATCTGTGTGACAGTAGTCTGGATCTGTTCAGTTACTTCTGAGTGGGATTGGAAGGCTTGCTTGAGTGTTTGGATCCTTGCCCAGGTCTCGGTGAGTTCTTTTTGGAACGTTTCCTGCGTTTGCGTAAAGGGTGAAAATCTGTTTTGAATTTGTGTAATTCAGTGAGGATTTTATCCAGCTTTGCATTCATTTTATTTACTTCCCCATTTTACCCTTCGAGTTTTTAGTTGTTGCCGAGTGGGTCATCTGGTGAGACTGCAACGAGGCGTCCGAGTCTGAGCATTCCAGTTCTGATTTTCCTTGTTCTGGGGTGAGTAGCTGGAACCGATTACCCCCTCCTCTGTTCTTACTGTTAGCCATGATGTTATTGTGGTAGTATTTAGCTGTAGAAGCTCGTTTTTCTTGGCTATTTGATGATTTTAGGTGGTGAGATTATGCAGAGCAAAGGAGCTATGCTGCCATGAAGGAGGAAGTCGCACCAGAAGCCCAGCTTGGCTGTTTGTGCCATGTCATGCACATCCACCCTGTCCACCTAGTCATGCCTACACAGTGCTTGCCATGGGAATCCCTGTGCTGCATCTGGTATTTCACCCACTGCTGTACACAGTGGCACATTCAGTGGGCTCCTGTTCCAGTGCTGTGCATGCCACCATTGTTGTACTGTTCGCCATGCTGCACCGCAGCGCTGTTTGCCATCCTGTGTGTCCATGGACGTGTGCACCCTGTGTGGCCTACACACATCCGGCACACTTGGCTCCTCTGCACTGTTGTCATGGTGTCTGTTTGGGCCATGCTGTCCACTGGCACTTCCAGTGCTGTGGCTTTTCATCCATGCCCTCATCTGTGTCATGCCAACAGTGCCTGCTTGACCCCTTGCCTACCTCTCTGTGTGTGGTGCCCTGTTCTGTGCCCATGGGGTGCTGTGCTGTACACAGCTTGTGGTTTTGCCGTGCTACTCTGTTCACCATAGCCATGGCTGCTGGAGTCCCCTGTTTGTGCACTTGCACACTGCTCATGTCCCACCTTGGACCCTGCCATGTTGCTCCAGTGTATTAGTCAGACTTGCTCCACTTGTTATATTCAGTCCTGCCCTAATGCGCAGTGCATGTGAAATTGTGCTATAGTGCATCCCTGGTATATTCAGCCAGGGATGCGCTGGTGCATCTTATGGTGCATCCACTGAATATGGCAATATTATGGGGCGGTGCATCTGGGTTATGCAGTGCAGGTACTTGCACCATGTGCCCAGGAACTTTTGAATATGGAGGCCAGTAATACTAATGAAAATTAAAATTATAAATGTTATTGTAACTTAGGTCATGAGGAAACTTTGTTTCACATTATGTTTCAGTGTCCTTTATATTTAAAATGGAGAGATGTATATCTTAGCTGCATCATAGAGAGCTATAAGCATTCGTTACAAGATTGTTTGGATATACTGTTGAATCCATTATCAGTTAATGATGTGCTGATATTGACATTGTTTTGACACATCAAAAGAAAGTACACTTATTTAAAATCCAGCACTCACGGCCGGCCCAGTGGCGCAGAGGGTTTAGGCGCTGGATGCCACACCTTGCACCATGCTGGCTACTTGTGTTCGGGAACGAGCATGGACCACCAGGGGTTGGCCAGGGAGGGAGAGGATCAAGCGTCTGGGATGAGGGCTGCCGTGGGGAGAATGTGAGTAAAATTGCAAATTTTAAAAAAGTCCAGCACTCATCAACCATGACAAAGGACCTAGCTCCAAAATGCGTCACGGTATTTGTATTTGTACCAGGGAATAGTTTGGCACCACTTATCCACAAGCTGGCGGAGCAGCAGTTTTCTCGGGATGGGTGGTGAGTGCTGGATTTTAATTAAGTGTACATTTAGACTTTTATCCTGAGCAGCCCATCTGAATGCAAGCCCCTTTTCTGCGTGAATCAAAAGAAAGTAGCAGTCATGAACGAAGAAGTCAGACTGTAAGGTAATGTGTAACACCCCTATTATTCAAATAGAGATGCTATGTAGCTATCAACTATGTGGTACAGTGTTATGTATTTTTTTTTTGTATTTTGTAATGACCTATGGGAAACAAGTAAAACCAGTCAATTCAATTCACTGGCACTGGAGATGGGCTCCTTAGTGTCGGGCTTTGAATTAAGTGAAAGTTGCAGATGGGGGTTGGGGAATCACTCCACTCAGCTCATCAGTCTTCAGTGGCACCAGAGATAGGCTCCTGAACACTGGACTTCTTACTTATTTCAAAGCCTTTCACCACTCAGCTGGTTGCTGGGAGCCTTCATTTAGATGAAAGGATCCAGTTGCTGTATAATAGGAGTGGCTGGCTCCTTCCAGCTACACAAAGTTTCCACTCATCAAGTAGCAGAACAACATCATGATCAGACTCGCTGATCATTGATCTGTTACTGTGGAGCTCCCTGCAGCCTAAGCTGTACTGCATCTGAAGATGACATACCTCTGAAAGCCCTTATTGTAACAATATGTTTGCACTGTGCGTGAACACAAGCAAACACAAAAACTCTTTTAGGCTGTCTCTGTCCCTGTTTCTTTTCATGCTCATTCAACTAAAAGGGATTTCTTAAACCTCAAACAGTCCTCTCTAACTGCCTCTATGGTCCAGTCTCCCCAAGTGCACACATAAATCACAGTAACAGTACACCAGCAAGGGGCTTTATATTCAGGGTGGCAGCAAACTACTACTGGGTCCACTGGAATTGATTTTCCCTGATTCTGTATTCTGGTGTCCAGAAACTCTTGACACCCTCAAATTATAGCCAGATAAGCATCCTCCAGAGCTCTGCTTTAAACATGGGGCACCATGTAGACTGCCCCCCAGGACATCCCAGTCTAGATTGCTGCTGGTGTCCAAAAGTCCTTACAGGATGCTCTTCTCAGTACTTTCTTGGAGACCTCCTACCTTACCAGCCACCAGCTGTTGATCTCCATGCTCATCCTCTCACTCCACTCCTTTATTTCAACAGTCTGCCCCAAATCACCCCCACTCATGGGTACACCATATACCCTCTTCAGTGAAATCCACCTCAGGCCATGAGGGAAATCAGGAAGCATTTTGAGACCCCTGGGACTTTCTGTCCACACCTGGTGAAACCCGTCTATTGCCCAGATAATTATGGGCCCAAAAGAGATTCAGTTCCCATTGCATCCAGGGTATGGTCACATCTCGGGCCCTGAGGTCAGGCAATTATTTATTGGTACTTCCTCACAAGTGAGGTGTCTGACCCTGTGCCACCCCCCCCATGTATTATTGGGAGACACCACACTCATGTCCCAGCCAAGGGTCTGCAGTGGTAAATGACACCTTGGCCCAAGCCTTGAGCCAGCTCCTGGCAAGCATCTCATGTGCCTACCCCCTTATTACAATCTGGAACCCTGGCACCCCACAACCATACTAGCAGTGCTTATGGGACCTCACCTGACTTGTACCAAGCTAAGAGCACTATGCTGACTCTCCACTGTGCTGGAGGGCACCAGAAAAAAGCACCTGAGACACAGGATGTTCCTAGATTCTGAAGAGGACCTGCCCTAATTCTGCTTCCTTCCTCAATGTCCCACAAATTCCCAGTCTCTTACTTCAGAACCCCATGACCTACTTTCTTGCTTAACAGTACCTTATATACACTAACTCCTAGGTTCCTGCCCCTATCTAAATGCACCAGAGTGTGATGTCAAGATACCATGTTCCTCTACTGAACACTACGAAAATGGCCCTGTCCCTATTACTGGGGAAAGGGTTGTTACACACATGTCACAACAGCATTATGGTTTCACGCTGCAAGCCTGGAACAGAATGACAGACTGTGAGGAGGATGCTCAAGCATCTCAGTGGGCGCACTCCTCCTCTGATGGGGATCCAAAGCTGCAGCACTGCCCCCAGTGCTCCAGAGTGCACAATTCTGCCACAGGCCAAGTAATGGTGTCCGAAGACTGGCTAGACAGACAGGATTGAGGACACAACCTGGGAAATGGGGGGTGGGCTGGAGATAATGCAGAGGAACTGGAGAGGGATGTGACTCGGTAGAGGATGCTGCCACCAACATATCCTCCACATCCCTTGTACCCACTTTTGGACCAGATCTTCATCTCAGTCAGAAAGCCCTGCACCAGACACACTCTTCCATGGATGGAAAGCCTGCAGACATTTAGAGGAAGGTCACACTGACCCTGGGAACACAGGAGATGTTTACTCTGAATGGTAAGGGGACTACTAACCAGCTGAAGAATAGCATGGCCACTACGATGGAGGTATAAACAAAACTGACAAAATCTCAAGATTGATGACTTGTACTCTGAATCTTTCTTCAGGGTCCCTTAGGGGCTCCCCACAGCCACGGAGACACAAAGTACTGAAGGTCAGCTCTGAGTGCATGGGGCTACTTATGAGGCTGTGAGTGTGCTAACAGGTATTTTATTTAGTTTCTTAAATACGTTGGTGATTTCTATTGCTAACAGGTGTTTTATTTTGTTTCTTAAATACATTGCCTATAGGGTATATTTTATTTGCCATACTGACATACTGGGCTAGCAGACGGTGAAAGATTGTATATACAGCCAGTGTATTCTCTTGTCTCCTGATTTCAGTTGATTGCTGATTGTTTTTCTCAACAGCACTCAGTGAGGGGATTAAGGGGAGCATACCAGAGTTGGAGGCAGCTAATTGGAAGGAGGGGTGAAAAAGGTGCCAGATTCAAATATTACCAAAGGGCAGCAGCTTGTTTGCCAGT
This sequence comes from Neoceratodus forsteri, assembly GCA_016271365.2. Taxonomy (NCBI): domain Eukaryota; kingdom Metazoa; phylum Chordata; order Ceratodontiformes; family Ceratodontidae; genus Neoceratodus; species Neoceratodus forsteri. The sequence continues at coordinate 505,862,064 of CM057455.1, forward strand.
CCTCACCGATGGAGGCGAGAGTAGGGGGGCAAAGGAATCAGCCATACATACGGCTTCACTCTAACAGTATTTTCTAATGCAGGACCTGACAAATAGGAGGGGCACCCGAGGAGTGGAGACTCTCCTTTTGTTGTTTCAGGGGATTCCTGACCTGGGAAGTGGCCCAGGACATATGGCTTCACCATAACTGTAATTGCTGTTGCAGAGCCTGCTGGATAGGAGGAGCAACCGGGGAGCGGAGACTCTGTACTTTCATTGTTTCAGGGGATTCCTGACCCAGGAAGCGGTGCAGCAAGTGTAGAGACACAGAGAAATCTATGAGGGGTTTTATATTTTGTTTCTTAGATATATTGCTTACAGGGCATGTTTTCCTGTTTTGGGCTAGTTCAGCAGTGTGCAGAGTGGTGCTTTCTGTTGCTAACAGGGGTTTTATTTTGTTTCTTAAATATACTGGTGATTTCAGTTGCTGACGGGGTTTTGTTTCTTAAATGTATTGCTTACAGGGCATGTTTTATTTGGCAGACTAAAGTGCTGGGCTAGCAGATGGTGAAAGATTGTATATATGGCCAGTTTATTCTTTTGCCTCCCAATTTCAGTTGATTGTTGATTGTTTTCTCAAACAGCAGGCAGTGAGGGTTGGGCTCGCACTGCCATCCCCGGGCTTATCCACCTTTATAGAAGGAACTCAAAATTACTAATTACATCCACCTGCAGAGTCAGGTCAGAAGGGCGTACAGGCTTGAGATTGCATCAGTACATTGCAGCTGAGGGCAAAGGTTGGGAGAGTACTCTGCTGACACCACTTCCTGTTAGGAACAGGTAGGGGAGTGAGTATCTACTGTAAAAGGAAAAAAAGAAAGAAAAAAAAGTGGGGTCTGGAATAAGAGTAGACATAGTGGCAAGGAGATAAAAACAAAACCAGAAGATACTAGAACTACGATAGCTGACAGAGGTGCAGTAACATCCTAACAAGAAAGAGGATAATGCTGGAAGTGGTGCAGTACAGTGGCTGTGGGGTAGCAGTATTCAAGAAAACCTTATGGATGCTGCAGTGCTGCCCCATCTGCAGGCACCTATCTGAGCTGAGGTAACCAGTCTCCAGGCCAAATTAGCTAGGATTCAGGAGGCCTCCGCCCCCACCCAGAGGCCACCATATCCACACCCACTACCTCAAAGGTTGGCCAGCAAGGGGAGTGGATGGACTACAGTGGGCTCAGGCAGGGTAAGGGAGGTGGTTCAGAGGCACAACCCCAACTGGTGCAACTAAGGAATTCCTATGCTGTGTTTGAGGAACGGGAAGGCCCCACAGGGTCACCCGAGGTTTCCCCCAGGGAGGTTGAGCAGGGCCTCCAGAATGGAATCCCAAGGGTGGGAGGTGGAGGACCCAAAAGAAGAGAAAGATTCTCCTGGTGGGGGACTCCATTGTCTGGGGAGTAGAGCTAGGAGCAGCGGGGGGGAAGGGAGGGAGGTAAAGTGCCTTCCAGGAGGCACAGATCAGAGGGATGGAAAATGGATCTAGGGGATCGCTAGGGTGGTAGCAAGGAAGGGAACTCAATGTCACTATCCATCTGGGGATGAATGACCTAGCTGGGAACAAGACAGAAATAGCAAGAGTGCAGAAGGAATTCAGGAATCTGGAGAGGGGCATAGGGCAGGTAGCCCTTCTTAGAGGTGCTGCCTGCCCACGACAAGGGGGAGGCTAGGGTTCTCTACACCAAGGACTTCAATGCTTGGCTGGAGGGCTGGTGATGACAGCAAGGTTTTGGCTTCATTGGGGAATGGGTACCCACCCGGGGGGATGCAGACCTTTAAGGGGGGGTGATGGCCTCCATCTTTCCAGCAAAGGGACCAGTATCCTTAGTGAACATTTTAAATGTTTCATTGGCAAGCATTCAAACTAGCCAAGTGGGCTGGAGAAAAAGAGCAGAGTAAATCATATCACCCACCCCCGATGGGTTAAGTTAGCCAGCAAAAAGGACACAAATAGGTATGTAGCCAGAAATGAGGAACATGGATGTGGGTTGCAGACAAAGACACCAGTACCGGATGTCACAAACCCACTTCTGAGGGTCAGGTCCACTAAGCTCACAGTGCCCACCCCTAAGTGTAATCCATGACAGGGAGGGGGAAACACGGAATACCCTCTTCGTGTCCTTCTATATTGCTCACTGAGTTCACAACTGAACACACACCACAAAGTCCCAGAGTCCCCTCTTTACTCTGGATCAGGGTACAATACTAGTCTTGAGACTTGTAGCTAAATATGAACCCTTCTTGGTTGTTACACAAAGTGGGAAGATCCAGGCATTACAACCTCATGGGGTATCGTTGTAACCCTGATTCTGCCTTCTCCCAAATGGCATGGTTCAAATCCCCACAGGCCCATCCTTGAAACATTGGTATTGCCCCTATCTTTACCCAGACTTTTCCTTTTCAGACCCTTGTTCTATTTAATAGCTTATGATGGCACCCCTTAGCAATAACAGTTTAGTCACAGATTATTACTGAAATATCACACACACAATATAGAAATCTCACTCAGGCAGGTTGCTTAAACAAAACATATGTCTTTACTAAATAATTATCATACATTACAATAAAAAGGTTTAGAAAATTTTGGTCACAGAATAACATAAATAAAAGTGGACATGTGCAAAAAACACACTATAACAGTTATTTGAAGTTCTACCTTAAATTCATAGTGAAATGAAGTCCAGAAAAATAAATGGTTTTTCAAAGGTTTCAGTCCTTTCTGTAGCAGTCTTGCTTCTTGTGTGTCTGCTAGCAGTTGTTCTCTTGTGATCAGGAGAGTGTCAAAAAGCAAAGTGTCCTCAAAATGCTCAGTGGAGGGTCTTAAATACCTGTGGTTCAAGGCAATCTGTACGTTTTGATCTGGTCCTAACTTTCAGGCCAGTCAATGTCACTCTGGCACTTTTCCCAAAAATTCTTATTAAGGGACTCATACCTTTATTAGTCAGACTCTCTTACAGTTCCAATATCCTGCCAGCTAACCAGCATAATTATACCATGACAGTTCCCTGGAATCTAGCACTGTCCTTTGAAGTGTAAAGTTTTTTTTTATGAAAGGGCTAGCTGTTAACATCTCCTGAGTTTATAACCCTTTTCCTCTTAAATAGCTACCCCAATGCTGTCTTCTGAAGCATCCTGACTTTTCAAGTGACACTTTTTATTACAGGTGATGGATTTAGGACCTTTGTGTTAGTTAGCCAGGAAGATTCTTTTGAAATGCAATTTTCAGTTTCCCTTGGTAAACCAGTTTGTCTTAGGTCACAGGGAATTTGCAGACCTTTTTAAAAAAATCCATTCCCTTGTTCCATGTGAATCTTTTATCCATTATTCCTTGTGACATTTTTAACATACACAAAATATAACAGAATATAACACCAGATATATATATATATATATATATATATATATATATATATATATATATATCACATCTGACTGGCAGTGGCATAGATCTCAACATCCCTCTACCCTAGAGTGAATTTGGGGGAACACACCCCCTACTGCATGGCAAGGTTTTCACAAATTCTGTTACTGTTCCAGCTGATGAGATAGGCCATCTGCATTGGCATTGGCCAATCCAGCCCCGTCGGTATTTGTCATGTCGTAGACCTATAGGGCTATACTCCACCTTAAAAGAGTAGTACACACAGAATTTGTAAAAACATATATTGTGCAGAGTGTTTTGATATGTGTGTGAAGTTCTGTTATGTCCTTATCTATGTCTGCTATCAGAGGTTTCCCCTAAATTAGCCTGCTAGCGTTATGGTAGTTTTACAACCCCCAGGGATCTCCATCTCAGCTAAGTTTATTGCTTTTCTTTTACCTACAATGCTTTCTGTCTCATATGGCAGTGATGTAGCTGAGCTGGTTCCACTATGCCGCAGCGACAAGAAATTTGTCGACCGTTGGCACAGCAACAGCACAACACCACTAATTGGTGTTGTGCCGTCACTTGGGAAACAAGTGATTTCTGGGTGGGGCTTCACCCCCCACACTTTAGATTACTAACTCAAGTTGGAGTTAGTTTGAGGAGGGGGGGGAACACCCCAATGGCAACAGTGTCAGGAACATGAAGGCCATCACAGCAAACTGCCAAAAATGTCGCTGTGATGGTCTTTGCGGTATTCCAGTCACTGTGCGGTCAGTATATCGCTGAGCCCATAGATTCAGCAACAAGCACTGCTTTACAATACAACAGCAGAGATAGCTATATTTTAAAAACTATACAGAGTTCAGCTTGGTGACTACCCTCATTGTAAAGGTAATTATGTTGTGGACAATTTTGACACTGGTTGTGTATGTGTAACTTGTAGTGTTTTCAAGATATTTACATTTGTTTGGCATGTTTACTTGAGTGTTCACTCAGAGAGAAAAAAAGCATCTACTGTTTGTAAGTGCATCTGCACACATGTCAAACAAATCTAAATATCTTGAAAACTATACAAATTACACAAAAACAACAAACATCAAAGTTGTTCAGAACGAAAAGATTATTACAATGAGGGTAGTCTCTAAGCTGAACTCCTTACAGTTTTTAAAATATTTGCCATCCAAAGTGAGAAATTTGGTAAAAAAACATGAAGATGTGGTTAATTAGATAGCTATATTTTAAAAACTATACAGAGTTCAGGGGAGTGGTTGTATCAGACTTTATGCTTCTGTTGAGCAGCTGACAGGTTGCTTTGGGCTGCCCCTATAAGCTCATTCAGCTTCTCCCTAAACTTAAAGACATACTCCACTATGGAAGTTCCCTGGGTAGTGTGTTTGCCTTCCCAGTCTTCCCAGATTAAGTCTAGGAGCCCACGCACCCTACGTCCATATAAGAGTTCGAAGAGGGAGAACCCTGTTGACTCTTGGGGCACCTCCCCATATGTGAACAACAGGTGGGGAAGGTATTTGTCCCAGTCACTCCCATGCTGTTCAGCAAACAATTAGAGCATCGATTTTAGGGTACCATTAAACCTTTCCACAAGCCTATTGGCTTATGCGTGATAAGGTGTCATGCGTCTCTGCACCACCCCACACTTCTCCCACAAGCACTTCATCAGGTCCGACATGAAGGTACCCCCTTGATCAGTAATAACCTCCTGCAGAAACCTTACACAGGGGAAAATCCCTAGCAAGGCATCTGCCACTTTGTCCGTCTTAAGTGAGCAGAGGGCGACTGCCTCTGGGTATTGGGTGGCGTAATCAACCACCGTCAGGGTAAACTTCTTCCTGGAGGAGCTTGGGATACTCAAAGGTCCCACAATATCCATTCCTTACCTCTCTAACGGCTCCTTCACAATGGGCAAATGAATTAGGGCAGCTTTAGTTTTACTGCCTGCCTTCCTATTTGTTTTTACCAGTGATAAAACCTGCAATATTCCGTCACCTGCTGGGTGAAGTTGGGCCAATAGAAATTCTGGGGTAATCGCTGCATGGTGCGATCAATGCCCAGATGTCCAGACATGGGGATATCATGAGTGATCTTGAGCAACCTCTCATGGTACCCCGGGGAATGACAAGCTGCCTGCCCATCACCCATCCCTCTGTCCTTATGTCTGTGTATTATCCCTAAATACCCTATGTCTTATGTCACCTCCCTGTGCCCATCAGATTTTGCATAAGCCTTCAGCCTTTCCAAATTAGGGTCACTTCTCTGAGCAGCTGCAAAATCTTCACATTTTCCCAAGGCATGGGACATGTCCCCTTTAGTTCCTGAACTGGGGTCCATAGCTCTATTGTCAGGGCATTCGGTGTCACTGCCATCCCTAACCTTCTGACCAATTGTTACCCCTCCCTTCTCAGAGTAACCATCTGTAGCTGTTTTGTGAATGGCTACTTGGGGAAGTCCTACCTCCCTTTCACCATTCTCCATTTCAGGAGACACAGGCTGTGGAACCAGCCTCCCATTTTTTCCCACAGGGGCTTCTATGGGTCTCAGGGAACTACAAGCAACCTTTTCCATTTGAATGTGGGTAACCTGCGGGTAACCACATGCACTACCCCCTTCTGGAGATTGTTCCCTATAATCACATCCAGGGTGAGGTTGTCTGCCACTGCCACATTTTGCACTGTTTCTCCTGACTCACCCCAGTCCAAGAGAACAATAGCAAGAGGCAGAGTTTTCTCCTCCCCAGTGAATTCCCTTACCTTTACAAACTGATTAGGTATAAGCTGTTCAGGCCCATCCAAATCCTCCTTTTACTAAGCTAAGAGATGCCCCCATGTCCCTTAACCCTTGGGTCTGCACCCCATTTACAGTAACTGGGTGTATGTGCTCCCTCACATTTACAGGGATGCTTTCAGGGATACACAGTGCACCCAACTCTGTTCGAGCACCACCTTGTCCACTCTGTGCCTCTTTAGAATGCTGTCTAGCAAGATGCCCTGGCTGTTTACAAAACCAACAGTCATCATTTCTTTTGTCTGAGAAATCCCTTTTTTGTAACATGGGGCTTCCCCCTTTCCACAGAGGCTGTGAGGGTTTCAGCTGCCCTGAAGGCTTGCTTTTCCCTTTCAGCCCTGCCACACCTGTTCCACTTCCTTTCAGAGCAGGCCTGCTCCTGGCATAGCGATCCAAGAGCTCAGCAGCCTGCTGTTCTGTTTTTGGATCTCAGTCCTCTAGCCAGGTTTTCAACTTTGCTGGGCAAGCCCAAAAGAACTGCTTTAAAAGTACAACCTCCTCAGTTTTCCCCCACAGAGTTTGCTTCCACCCCCTTCCACCAATACTTTAAAAACTGCCATCACTTTGTGGCGAGTTCCTCAAAGCTCATGTCAGGGATTTTTCAGAGTTTACAGAATTTAACCCTGAAGGCCTCAGGAGTCAGTTCACACTTTTTAAGCAAAGCAGCTTTAAATTTCTCATAATCTTGGCTATCATTATTCTTCATTTGGCCTAACTCCTCAAGCCCTTTACCAGTAAGTAGCAGGGATAGCTGGAAGCTCCAGGACTCCCAGGTACCTTGGCCTGGATACAGACTTTTTTTAAATGAATTCAAAAATTCATCCATATCCTCCTCCTCTTTAAATTCTGCTATTAATTTGGAACTTAATTTATACCCCAGCCCTGGAGTTTCAGATCTATTCCTGCCACTCACCTCCTCTGGCACTCATCATTAGACTCTTAATTTCTCCAGTTTGAATTCCCTCTGTCACTCTTTTTCCTCTCTCTCAGCCTGTCTTTGAAGACATTTTTTTCCTTTTCCTCTGCCTCTTTCCTGCTCTGTTTTTCTTTTTACTGCATCTCCAGTTCAAACCTCTTCTGCTCAAACTCCCTCTGCTGCTGTGCTTCAAACTTTCTCTGTTCGAATTCCAGCTCCAATTTCCTCAACTCCAACTGCAATCTGATCCCTTCTAGCCCCAGCTCTGTGGTGACCTTCTCCTGCTGCTGTGGCTCTGGGTTCCCTCTGGTCTCACTGCCCTCCTCCTTGGGACTGGACTCTGAGATGGACTCTGGCACCCCCATGCCCAGGCTTTGGTCCTTTTCAGTCACTGGCCGTGACTCAAGGATCGAGGCAACCGTTTGCTCATCGGTGGCCACAAGAGCCTCCATGAGGTGCTTTTTGGTTCACCCCTTGTACTGGGTCCCTCTTTCCTGACACAACTGCCTTAGGTAGTCTGCAGTGTATTCACTGTAGTTGGAAGAAATCTTCTTCTCTAACTACTACTACACTAGTTTACACCAAACAAACAAACAAACAAAAAACAGGTAGGGAACTTTATACTGTAACCACATTATTTTTTTCCCAACTCTCTACCTTGATTGTGTGTGGATTGTTTTCAGTTTGTCAATCTGATACACCAGCCTCAAATCCAACTGTTATGCCTGTGCCACCAATATCTCTTAAATCTCACTGCGACCAGATCTCTCAGATTCCACCACTGTGCACCAGATCTGTCACAAACCCACTCCTGGGGGTCAGCTCCACTGAGCTCACAGTGCCCACCCCTAAGTGCAATCTGTGACAGGGAGGGGGAAACAGAGGATACTCTCTTCATGTCCTTTCTATAGTGCTTGCTGAGTTCACAACTGAACACTCACCATGAAGTCTCAGGGTCCCCCTCTTTACTCTGGATCAGGGTCCAATACTAATTTTGAGTTTTGTAGCCAAATATAAACCCTTCTTGGTTGTTACACAAAGTGGAAAAATCCAGGCTTTATGACCTCTTTGGGGTAGGGTTGTAACCCTGATTCTGCCTCCTCCCACAAGGTGTGCAATAACCTGGTTCAAATCCCCACAGACCCTCCCTTGAAACTTTGGTATTCCCCCTATCTTTACCCAGACTTTCCCTTTTCAGACCCTTGTTCTATTTGGTAGCTCATGATGGCAACCCTTAGCAATAACAGTTTAGTCACAGATTATTATTAAAACATCACACAATCACACACACAGTATAGACATTTCACTCAGGCAGGTTTCTTAAACAAAACTAATGTCTTTACTAAATAATTGAATAATCATATATTACAACAACAAGGTTTGGAACATTTTGGTCACAGAATAACACAAATAAAAGTGGATATGTACAAAAAAGCACACTATAACAGTAAGCTAAAGTTCTACCTTAGATGTGTAGGAAATGAAGTTCAGAAAAATAAATGGTTTTTCAAAGGTTTCTGTCCTTTCTGTAGCAGTCTTGCTTCTTGTGTGTCTTCTGGCAGTCTTTCTCTTGTGTTCAGGAGAGTGTCCAAAAGCAAATTGTCCTTAAAATGCTCTGTGGAGGATCTTAAATACCTGTGGTCCAAGGCAGTCTGTAAGTCTTGGTCTGGTCCTATCTTTTAGGCCAGTAGATGTCACTCTTGCGCTTTCCCCAAACATTCTTATTAAGGGACTCATACCTTTATTAGTCAGATTCTCTTACAATTACAATATCCTGCCAGCTAACCAATGTAATTATACCATGACAGTTTCTTGGAATCTAGCACTGTCCTTTGAAGTGTAAAGTTTTTTTTGACAGGGCTAGCCATTAACATCTTCTGAGTTTATAACCTTTTTCCTCTTAAATAGCTACCCCAATGCTGTCTTCTGAAGCATCCTGGCTTTTCAAGTGACAATTTTTATTACAGGTGATAGATTTAGGAGCTCTGTGTTAGTTAGCCAGGAAGACTCTTTTGATATGCAATTTCCAGCTTCCCTTGGAAAACCAGTTTGTCTTAGGTCACAGGGAATTTGCAGACCTTTGGAAAAAAACAATCCATTCCCTTATTCCATGTGACCCTTTTATCCATTATTTCTTGTCGCATTTTAAATATACACAAAATAATATAACACCATATATCTGTACATCTGATTGGCAGTGGCATAGCTCACCACACTGGATACAAAGGGAAAAGCAGGAGTAGGAAAGCAGCATAAAAGGGAAAAAGGGGCCGGGGGAAAGAAGCAGGAGAGCAAACACAGGATTAGAGGGGAGACAGGCAGTAAAACATGGAAGGCCATGGTTACAAATGGGAAATAACATCCCAGACCTGGAGACCTTGATAGTAGAGGCAGACTTGGAAATAGAGGCAATAACAGAGACCCAGTACACCACAAATCATGATTGGGAGGCAAATGTCCCAGTTTGTAATAACTCTCAGATTTTACTTTATGCAGATGACATAGTGATCTTTCCGAGCAGATCAGATCCCATGATAGTTCAAGAGAACTTGTCTTATCATTTCCTAGCTGCACATGACTGGTTCATTAATAATAGATTAGTGTTAAATGATAAAAAAAGAAATCAATGTTTTTTTTAACCCTAGAAGTAGATTAAGGAAGGATACAACTCTCTCTTTCTATACTGTTTTGGGAGCAAAAATAGAACAGGTTCAACAATTCAGATACCTGGGACTCATAATTGATGATGGTATGACTTTTGAACCACATATCACCGGCAAGATTAAAACCACTCATCAAAGACTGGGGGCACTTTATCATTTAAATTCACTTTTGCTTCCTTCCACCAAGAAGCTTCTTGTTCAAAGCTTCCTTACGCCACTTACAGACTATGGCTTACTTTTCTATTACTCAGCTGGGGAAGGGTTATTGTCTAGAGTTTTACTGAATTAAATAGCTAGATTTTTCTACACAATTGCCAGTAAGGACCCGCCATTGTAGTTTGTTAAGATCAGCAGGTCTACTGCCCCTTGATTTCAGCTATAAAATGCAGTTAGGGTTATTGGCAATGAAAGTAACAATGAGTAAAGCTCATATTATTCTAATTTCTTTATTTGAAAAACATGTTAGTACTGTTTCTATTAGGATGTCTGATAATGAATTCTTTGTTATACCAAGGATGAAGACATCAGCTGGTCAAAAATCACTTCTCTGTGCACTTCCATACTTTTTAAATTATTTGCTACTTAGTTTTTAAAGCTTAAATAATTCATTATTAATCTTTAGAATGAAGTTGTTAGGATAACTATTGGATAAAAGTGAGTGTAAATGCTTTACCTGAATTTATTGTGTATGCACTACTCATGAATTACTTTGCTTTTATATATTATGATGTATTTTGCTGTATATGTATGTATTGTCTTTATGTACACTAGTTGACCATGAAAACGGGTCCTTGGCCCATGGACCTTCCAGTATAAATAAATAAAACAAAACAAACAACATGTTCCAGGTTATGATCTATTCAGGAGAGATACTGTAGGGGGAGTAGAAAAGGGGGCCGGAGTGGCCCTGTATGTTAGAGAAGGTATAAAAGCTACAAAGGAGCAGGGTAGACAGGGGGATGCCGAGGTACTGTGCAGACCCTCCAACTGTACCATTTCTGTTGGTACAATACCAGATTTTTAAGACTGGTACCGGATCCTGTCTGGATTGTACCGTGTACCGAATTTTTGCTGTCTCCTTATATAATTAATTTCCCCCCCTACTTTTGCTGTGAGCTGGGCGGCTGTCAGTACTACTGACACTGGCACTGACACAGTCCGAGGCAGGGACGTCTTCAGCATCCCGATGGTCCCCATGGTAACCAGTGCCTGACCAACTGCCTGCCCTTTTGTGATGCCACCAGCAGAGGGCTTGAGTCAATGCTCGCTCACGCTGACCACTGGAAACAGTCTGACTGGGGACAGTTATCTCTCCTGACACTACCACCCCGCCAAGTAAGTTCACAGGGGAAAGGGCAAGGCTGCACAGCAGTGAGTCAGCTCTGAGTCCTGCGAGCCTCCAGTGTAGGCGGCGCCACGAGACGTTGATGACTGCGGGAGGATGGAGCAAGCTGGTCCGGGACTGACTCGGGAGGGACTACTGTCAGGTAGAGCACCCACCAGCATTGGCATTGTCATCCGCCCCCACATCACCACACAGCATGAGGTCCGAGTTGCCAGGCTGAGGCAGTAGGCCACATCAAGAGACTGAGAGGAGCAGAAGCAGAAGCCAGGTAAGGATGGGGTGGACACCCCCCCCAAAAGCGGGTCATGATGTCAGATATAGGGACTTGCCTACTGTAAGTTCAGGTCTTCTTCTGAGTTGTCCAAAAAAATGTACTTAGTATATTTGAACACTGATCTTGTGTGCAACATTGGTGGTGGTCACTGGTGCTTCTAATATCATTATTAAAATGTTGCACGGTGAGTTCTTCTGAGCACTGAGGTGAAAAATAAATAAATATGACTGAATGGAAAGGGTGAGCCAATTGTAACAGCAGCTTCTTATACTGAAATAAGTAAGAAGATTGTTTTGATGATATATGATGAGTTGAGAATGTCCATTTTCTAATAACTTGTTGAGAGTTGGAACTGGAAGTATGGAGATTGGGCAATTATTGTTGGGGTCCCGGGGGGGGATTCCTTGTGAAGTGGTGTCACAACTCACAATACAGCTTTTCTGCCAGCTCTATGGAATGTGACCCTATGCATACATTGACTCCAACCGGAAAGCACTACACAGGCTGTTTAGTGTGTGGACCTGCCCTATTTGTTGTGCCATGGCAACCCCGGGGTGGGGGACTCCCCCCCCCACTGCAACAAAGAAGTGTACCTATTTTGATCTGTGAAATGTTGTAGGGTCTGACTGTGGGTCATCCTTGAGCCAGGCAATGGCACAGCAATCCACACAGGGGTGATCTACAGACCTCCAGTACAGGGGAGGAGGTAGATAGGGATCTAGTGGATCAAATTCAGGAGATGACAACAAAAGATGAGGTATTACTGCTGGGTGATTTCAATATCCCAGATGTTGATTGTACCATTCTGGCAGCTGCTTCAACCAGGAGCTGAGGCATTCTGGATTCCCTACATGGGCAGGCCTCAGACAGCTAGTGATCGATCCCACCAGGGACAGAGCGATTCTGGACCTAGTACTGATCAGTGGGGACAGAATCAAAGACATCCAGGTGGAAGGTCAGCTGGGATCCAGTGACCACCACAAAGAGTGGTTTAGCATGGGGACAGAGACGCAGCCTAGTCACACTAATGCATAGGTCCTAGATTTTAGGAGGGCAGATTTTGCTAAAATGGGGAGGTGTGTCAAAGAGGCCCTGGTAAGAAGGGAGATAGGAGGAGGAGTTGAGGAGCAGTGGGAACACCTGAATGGAGCCATAGAGGAGGTGACAAACCAATGTATCAAGAGGTAAATAAAGGCAAGAGAAGAAGGAAGCCACAGTGTTTCTCAAGAGGTGGCAGACAAGATAAGGGCCAAAATGGCGAGTTTCAGAAAATATATGGAGACTCAAAGGGAGGAAGACAGGGAGTTGTATCTAAAGAATCTAAGGGAAGCAGGGAAGGCTGTAAGGAGAACAAAGGCACAGATCGAGGGAAAGGCTAGCGCAGACAGTGAAGACAGGGGACAAGACATTCTTTAGGTACATCAGCGAAAGAAGGAAAACTGGGAGGGGGATTATAAGACTCAGAGGGGATACAGGGGAGTGTAAGGAGGGAGACCTGGAAAAGGTGGAAATACTGAACAAATACTTCTGTTCAGTATTCACTGAAGAGGGGGAGGGTCAAGGACCACAACTGGGTAACAGACATGGGGGGGGTAAACACAAGTCCATTCACAGAGGGAGAGTCCTGGAGGCGCTCCACAAAACTTTAGGTGGACAAAGCAATGAGACCAGATGGCATACACCCAAGAATATTAAGAGAGCCATGAAGAAAGCTAGAAGCACCTCTGGCAGCCATGTTCACCAAGTTGCTAAACACAAGAGTGGTCCCAGAGGACTGGAAGAGGGCACATGTTGTCCCTCTGCACAAATGTGGTAGCAGGGAGGAGGCAGGGAACTATAGTTCGATCAGCCTCACCTCAGTAGTGGGGAAGATTATGGAGGCACTGCTTAAAGAAAGAGTGGCACACTAGGACTCTATCAGTGCTCAGGATCCAAGACAGCATGGATTCACAGCAGGAAGGTCGTGTCAGACAAATCTGATAAATTGTTTTGACTGGGTGACGAAGAAAGTAAATCAGGGTGGGGTGAGGTTGACATCGCCTACCTCGATTTCAGCAAGGCCTTCAACACCATCCCACATAAAAGGCTTGTGAAAAAAATGATAAGAAGGGTAGTCTGGACATAGAGCACAAGGTGGTAAACTGGGTTAGAAACTGGCTAATGAACAGGAGGCAGAGGGTGGTGGTAAATGGGATCCCACCCGGAGAGAGGGAGGTGACCAGTGGGGTACCTCAGGGATCAGTTCTTGGGCCAATCTTGTTTAATGTTTTCTCTGGTGACATTGCAGATGGGCTGGTGGGAAAGGTCTGCCTGTTTGAAGATGACACCAAGATCTGCAACAAGGTGAATACACCAGAAAGGGTGGAGAAAATGAGGAGAGACCTGGGGAAGCTTGAAAAATGGTCTGAGGTGTGGCAACTGAAGTTCAGTTCAAAGAAGTGCAAAATAATGCACCCGGGATGAGGGAACCCATGGGAGAGCTACTGGATGGGGGAGGTTTTGCTGATGATCACCAAGGCAGAAAGGGACCTGGGGTTGTCATTTCAGATGACCTAAAGGTGTCTAAGCAGAGTACAATGACAGCAGGGAGGGCCAGTGGCATGCTGTGGTGCATAGGTAGAGGTATCACTAACAGAAGTCGTAAGTGATGGTGCCATTGTATAAAACAGTGGTGAGGTCTCACCTGGAGTACTGTGTGCAGTTCTGGAGGCCACACGTTCATAAGGACATTAACAGGGTGGAGGTGGTCCAGAGAAGGGTTACAAAGATGGTATAGGGCTTGCACCAGAAAACATATGAGGAGAGACTAATGGACCTCAATATGTGCTCGCCGGACGAAAGGAGAGATCGGGGTGACATGATAGCAACATTCAAGTACCTTAAGGGCATAAATAAGGTGTAGGGGGGACCTCTTTCAATATAGGAGAAGTACAAGAACAAGGGGGCACAATATGAAATTGAAGGGTGGCAGGTTGAGGGGGAAATGTGAGGAAGTTTTTCTTCATGGAGAGGGTGGTGGACACATGGAATAACCTGCTGTAGGAGGTGTTGGGAGCAAAGACAGGGGAGGGATTTAAACATGCATGTGACAGGCATAAGGGAACCTTAGAGGTGGGAAGGAGTGGGGAAAAGCCATTGACCAGGTAGGGTCAAAGGCCACATAAAAGTGTAGGGCTTACGGGCAGACTGGATGGGCCTAGTGGTGCTTATCTTCCAACAAGTTCTATGTTTCTATGTTCTATGAGACAGTGAAAGGCTAGGTGTGAGAATGATAGAGGCTGAATGAGAGTGAACTAAACAAAAGCTAAGGTATTAGGGAGTTTGATTGGGAATGTGCTGAATGGCCAGAGCCTCACCTGTTTTTTACAAGACCCCGTCTGCTTCTAGTGTTGACATTTGAGGCACCCCAATGCAAAATAAACAAGAGCTAACAAATGCCCTGCCTCTGTATTAGACCTACTTATCTCTCTACTCTGCCAGATGCTCGGGCCATAGCACAATACATACACCAATACGTGGGGGCGGATTTAAAATTTGACACCCATGAGAATTGTTAGGGTGGGGGCACAAAAGTTCTTGACTGAAAAAAGTTGGTAAAAATATTATTTCTGTCATATCATCCCTCTCCAATCTGGTCTCAAGTTGGTACATGTTCAGTGCCTTGAGCCAGTCTTCATAAGATCTGCCCTGCTGGCCTTGTATCATCCTGGATGCCCTTCGTTTCTCCACCGCCATGTCCTAATCTTTCCTGAGTTAAGGACTCCAGAACTGGATGCATGTATTTCAGGTAAGACCTTATCACTGATCTATGAAGAGGTAATGTTACCTCTATTGTTCTACTGTCAGTACCCCTCCTGATACATCCTAACATCATAGTTGCCTTACTGAAGGCCTTACTGCATTGGCTTGATTGTTTGAGGATGTCACTAATGATGACTCCTAGGTCCCTTTCCTCTGTCGTAGTGCTCACCTTAACCTCTCCCATCCAGTACTCCATTCTGGGGTTCTTGCTCCCTTGGTGCATCACCTTGCACATTTTGGCATTGAATTTCAACTGCCAGACCTTACACCACCTCACCAGTCAATGAAAATCATGCTGCAGTTCCCTAATTCTCTTGTTGCTGTCCACCCTGCCAAAGAGCTTTGTGTCATCTGCGAAGAGAGACAATCTGCACTGGCTTCCTTCTACAATGTCACTGACATATTGAAGAGGACTGGCCCCAGGACAGATCCCTGCATCACCCCACTTGTGACATTCCTCTCTTCCAATTTGACCCCATTTACCATGACACTCTACTGCCTCCCCCTCAGTCAATCTCCTATCCATCTTACTATGTCACTTGCCACCCCCAGATCCTCCATCATTTTCAGCAATCACCTGGGACGCACTGAGTCGAAGGCCTTGCTAAAATAAAAATAGAGTAAATCCAAGGTATGACCCTCATCCAATGTCCTTGTCACCCCGTGAAATAAAACTATTAGGTTTGTCTGAAAAGACTGCCCTGCCACAAACTCATGCTGTATACTATCCTGGAGGAGGTTACACTCCAGCTCATCCACAAGGTCCTCTTAGAGATGGACTCCAGTTTCCCTACAACTGAGGCAAGACTGACAGGTTTGTAGTTGCCTGCTTGCACCTTGTCCCCACCCCACCCCCTTGTGGAGTGGAACCATGTCCGCCACCCTCCAGTCCTTCAAAACTACTTCTGTCTGTGATGAGCTATTGAATGGCCTACCAGCAGTTCAGCTAGTTCAGCTACCAGCTCCCTGAGCACCATCAGATGCATCCATCCAGTCCCGGGACCTCACATATCTTAAGGGCTGCTAACTCTTTCTGGATCCTTTCACTGGTAAATACTGGCTGCCTTATCTCCAGGATCCCATTAGTGGCCACCTTGATGCCACTCTCTGGTAAGGGCTTGCTGTCTTCCTTGGTGAAAACAGAGCAAAAGTAGTCATTAAGGATGGTTGACTGTTGTCCGTCCTCTTCTATTTCCCTACCTCCCTCTGCTAGTCTAACAGTTCCCTCCTTTCTTCCCTAATATAACCAAAGAGTTGCTTTTCTCCACTCTTCAGCCTGCCATCAGTACACTGCTCAGTGTCCATTTTTGCCTCCATAACCGCCCTCCTTACTTCTCTAGTTCTCAATTGATATTCTCCCCATTCTTTCTCCTCCTGCTTATCTTTGTACCTGATGAAGGCCTTTCTTTGGCCCTCACTTCTTCCCTGACCCTTTCTGAGAACCACATTAATTGCTTGTACCTGTACTGTCCTCAGGCATATCTTTGGTGCCGGATGCCCTTCTCTTCCTTTCCATATCTTTGATGCCTCGAGAATTGCCCCCTTTATTTATTTATTTGTTTATGATATTTACCAGGAAAGCATACTGAGCTAAAAGCCGATTCCAGATGCGACCTGGGGGCCGAGACCCAATAACAATACATGGAATATATACAATAAGCAGAACATTTTGGGAAGCCAAGGCTTGCCTATAAACATTTGATTTAGAGAAAACAGACAGGGGTTCATATATCCATTGTACAGAGCGAGAAGGTCAATATTCATTACATATACTCTTGTAGTACAACAAGCATAATAATTTGAGAAGTTAGTCATAACAGGTTTATTGCCTCCATCTCTCCTCCACCCCTCATATGCTATCTACCCTAACTTGTCCCGATCAACTTTCTCATCCTATCAAAGTTTACCCTTCTGAAATCAATGACATCAGCTTTTGTTTGGGGTTTACCTGTTCCCAGGACCAGCTCATACCAGATGGAGTTATGGTTGCTGTTCTCTAGTGGCTTCCATACATGCCATCTCCGAGCTGGTGAGCACCGCCTCCAGGATGGCAGCCTGCCTCGGGGGTTCTCTAACTAAATGCACCAGCAGGCAGTCCCAGACTATATCCAGTAAGGACTGACTTCTGGTGCTCCTGGCAGATAGAATATCCCAGGCAATGTTTTTCCCCATCCAAATGGGCAGCACTTAAAGCTACACTTTCCCTCTCCCACTGGAATGAATACAGACACCTGCGTAACCTCAACAAAAAACAGCTCAAATCATGCTAGACCATACCTCAACAACATCCAAACCTGCAACCCTGACAACTCCAAAAATTTCTGGTCAGCGGTGAACTCTCTAAACTCACCCAAGACCAAACAGAATGCCATAAAACTAGAAACTGTGGCAGGAACCTTTTTTTTTGTAAACTTTATTTAAGAAACTTTTCAGGTTCCATTAATTGCAATGACAAATAACAAATGTCAACTAGTTTACAGCTGAACTATACAAAAACATATAAATGGAATGTTACAAACAACTCGTGTTATACATAATGTCTTATAAATACAGGGTATTCCCCCTAGCATTTACATCAGTCCAACTCCCGCTCATTCACACAGATAGATAAACATGAACAGAGAAGAGGAGTTCCCTCAAAAGGGGCTCCCCCCCTTCAGTAAAACTGAGCAAAGAAACTTTACATGAGAACGTCAACGGTCAGTTGTAGTAAACCTGCTGCACCCCACAGGGCCTACACCAACCCAACACTATTTACTAAATAGATTAAAAGGATGGGAACCATGGGGCGGACAATGCATTTTCTAAGCTCCCCCATATTTTAGAATAAATTTCTTCTTGGTTATTAACACTCAGCTGTGTGTGTTCCAACTTCATGCACCACAATAAGGCCTATGCCAACTGGGCTATAGAAGGGGGGGGGTCTATCCGAACCCTAACCCTGCGCCAGTACTTGTTTTGCTACCACTTTCCCAAGTCCCCACAAGGGGTGCTCCTCTTTGTGATTGCCTCGCATGGGGCATGGAAGACCTAACAATATATTGCATGGGTCCATAATCTGCGTATCTCCCAGAACTCACCCCAACAAAGCAACCGCTTCCTGCCAAAACTGAAATACCTTAGCGCATTCCCAAGTTAAATGATAAAATGTACCTTTATTAGCTTTGCACTTAGGGCATAAATCTGACTTATCCAGGTTTATTCTATGGGCCAGGACAGGAGTAAAATACGCTCGGTGAAGAAAGTTGTAATGAATTGTCCTCAGTCTATTATTACGGGAACACTCCATACCTTGCCTAAATACTAGATCCCAGTCTCCCTCTGTCATATGATCAGGTAGCAAATTATGTCCCCATTTCTGTTTCAGATATTCCAAAGGGTCTGGGCAAACCCTCCAGAAAAGCTCTGTATAAAGCCATCATCGGCTTCGGTCTAGATTTGGCCATCTTCCTAAGCAGCACCTCCTCAATTGGAGACCTGACCAAGGGCAATTGAGTTTTGTAAGGCTGCTGGCCCTTCAGAAGCCTGGCCTTATCCTGAAGATGCATGAACAAGTACAGAGGGTGAAAAGAAAATTCCGCAGCCAAGGAGTCAAAAGATTTCAGCTTGTCTTTTTCAAACAATTGTGAAATCTTCCTTAGTCCCTCACCTCCCATGACAACAGCACACGGGGAGTTGGACTTGGGAATGAATCCTCATCCCATATTGTAAATCTAATCATTGCTTCCGGTGAGAGGGATGGCTGGCATCCCATCACCAAATGGGCTGCACCACACACCCTCAAAGTTAATCTTGTAAAAGGATTAACAATATTTGTGGGATTCGTTCCTGCCAAAGAGGGGGGTAAGCAAAGCATTATACAATGGCTCCTCAGTAGAAGCAGTCTCTAACTCCACCCAGGCCTTCCATGACTCCTGTTCTGGGAGCAAGTCCATAAGAAATGCCAACTGTGCCACCTGATAATAAAGTTTTAAATTAAGCTAACTTAAGCCTCCCTGACTTAGGGCCGCCATACGATTTTCCGCCTAATTCGTGGGCACCTTCCATTCCATAGTAAAGTGGTTATACTGCTCATTAAGGACTTAAAATACAAGGGGAGGGTCTGAATCAAAACTAGACATTGTGGGAGCACACACATTTTTGTTAAATTAACCCTACCAAGTAAGGTAAGGGGGGGGAGGCTTCTCCATCTATCATGGTCCTCCCTAATTTTCTTCAGAAGAGGTTTGTAGTTCACATCTCCCAGTTAGGATAATGCCCTAGGAAGGTAAATACCCAAATATTTAATAACCGAGGCAGGGGCTATCATCGCTTCACCAATCCAAATAGAAGAAGACGAGCCAGACAGGGGCAGCCACTTGCACTTGGTCCAGTTTATTTTGTGACTAGATAACGGACCATATACTTTGAAAATTTCCATTAACTCGGGAAGAGCTTGATCTGGGTTCTCAATAAATAGCAACACATCAGCCACAAAAAGCAAGATGACAAGCTCATGTCTCCCACACCTCATTCCTTGTATATTGGGATTATGGCGGATCGTTTTGGCCAGAATCTCTATTATTAAAACATACAATAATCTTGACAAGGGGCACCCCGGTCTGGTTCCCTTTAAAAATTTAAAGGGGGGTAATAAGATACTATTCGTTAAAAGTTGAGTGCGAAGGAACCTATCTAGAGCAGCTATGAGGGTGTGAGGGGACCTATATAGAGTAGCTATCAGTTGCGTGTGAGGGGACCTATACAGAGAGTAGCGATCCATGCCCAAAATCTGTGCCGAAAACCGAAACTATTCAAAATAGCAAACATAAAAGGCCATTGACTCTGTCAAATGCCTTCTCTGTGTCTAGAGTGTGAAGGCCTCAAACTCCTCCCCATGCTTTACAGACCAATTAAACATTACATTTAAAGTTCTCCTGATATTGTGCTTCATTTGTCGCCCCTTAACAAGCCCTCCCTGATCTGGATGAATAAGCCCTTGTAGGACCCCCTCCAGTCTTGTTGCCAGAATCTTAGTTATAATCTTATAGTCAGCACTTAGAAGGGATATAGGATGATATGAGCTACATTTCACTGTGTCTTTACCCTGTTTAGGGAGGACAGTGATAGTGGCCTCACTCTAAAGATTCAGCTCTCAAAATCTATGCCCCTGTCTATGATAGACTGCTATAGGCCTCCATCAGCAGGCCTCTTGGTTATGGATCATTTGCACAACTTGTTATCCCAGCTTCCTTCTGAAGTTGTCATCCTAGGTGATTTCAACTTGGATTGACTGTCTGGTTCCTCTAAGCCCCTAAAAGACCTTTCTGATGTTTTTAGATTCAATCAACTTATCACGGAAGTCACCCAACCTTATGCTAAAAATCCAGACCATAGCACACTGCTAGACATAATACTTGTAAATAAATCCCACCTATACACCTATTCTAGTGTTTACTTTAGTGATCTCAGTGATCATTGTCACATAACTTGCATCAGGTCACTTCCCAAATGTACCTCTATTCCCGGTTATGTGTACAAAAGAAATCATAGGAACTTTAACACAGCCACTTTCCTTTCCGACGTACAGTAAGCCAACTGACAGAACTTCTATTTAGCCACTACAGTGGATGAGGCCTAAGATTTTTCACAGCATCTTGCTTAATACCATTAACAGGCATGCTCCTTTGATTAAAACCTGAACAAAAAAGAGGTCTTGCCCTTGGTTCTCTACAGAGCTAAAAGAGGTCTTACATAACAGAGATGCCTTATGGAAAAAGGCAAGAAAAAACAGGCATCCAGACAACTGGGCTGCTTTCAGAGCAGCTAGAAATCTTAGCATCAAATTAATCAGATCTCTAAAGGCCAGTTACTTCCACAGTGAATTAGAAGCTTCTTCTAAATGCTCCTCCAAATTCTGGAGAATACTTAAGGACCTGGAGGAGCACAGCCCTGCTAACTCACTACCATCTAAAATCTGTTCTGAGGGGGCTGACTATATAGAGAAGCATAACATACCTGACCTACTTAATAATCACTTCACCACAGTGGGGCTGGCATTTGATACCTCACCAGCCAGTGCTCTTCGAGCACAGTTATGCAGCTGGGACCCAGCTTGCCCCTCCTTGGCATCATCTTCACACAATGCAGCCTTTTCTTTTGACCAGGTGATCGTAAAAACTATGGAAGACCTACTCCTGGATCTGGACATAAGGAAAACTGCAGGTGCTGGTCTGATAGAGCCTTATTATTTAAAACTAGGCTATTATGTCCTATCTCCTCCAATTACTCATCTATTCAACCTGTCCTTGTCTCAGGGTGCCCTACCTGCTATTTGGAAGATGGCACGTTATACCCTTGTTTAAGTTGGGTGACAGGAGCAATTTAAATAATTATCACCCTATTTTGCTGCTTTCTGTTTTATCCAAGCTACTGGAAAAAGTGGTTAATGCGCAGATTAGGAGCTTCCTTGAAAGCAAGAACCTCCTTAACCGATTCAATCAGGGTTTAGGCCTAGACCCAGTACAATCACAGCACTGGCCAAAGTCTCCAATGAGTGGTTAACATCCTTGGATGCAAAAATGCATGTCTGCGCTTTGTTCTTAGATTTGAGCAAAGAGTTTGACACAGTTGACCATGCTCTGCTCCCCACTGTTCTTGGGAACCTTGCGTTAGACCATTTGGCTGTGTCTTGGTTTACAAGTTATTTCACAGATTGACAGCAGAGTGACAAGGTGGGTGGGTGTTCTGCCAACTCAAACCAGGCAGCTATTTACTCACTCACACTCACATACACACAATAACAATACAATAAGTACAGCAAGCCAAAGCTTTATTATAACAAAATATAATACAAAAGGTTATACATCACCGATTCCAAAAGCTACATCCAAGCCTGTTCCAATGGCTGGGAAGCCCCCTTCAGCCTGGCTAGGAGTCTCAGGAATCGGGAACAGCTCCTGCAGCAATGCGTCCACTCTGCAGGCGAGGCTTCTAACCAGGCATTGAGAAAGTTACATTTATATCTTATTCTATGCTAAAAATAATCGTGCAGCCCTCATAGTGTTGTTTTCCCACATTCTAGAAGCTGGCCGGGCTCCCAGGATGCTACAAATTCACACGATAAGGACTGCTCAGAATTCCCTACACCTGCTAGGTCACTGTGCTCCAAACACTGGCCGGGTGCCTAGAACACTATGAGCTAAGCAGAAGTTTAAACAAAACTACAAAAACAGGTTGCCTGATAATATCGACCTTCAAGTCAGCAAAATACACTGTCTGAAGCAAAACATAATAATGAGGCTATCTAAAGAGCAAAACACCAATTAAATGAAGCAGCATGTAAATGGAGTCACACAATACAAAATGGAGTATAAAATGACATACATTACATGAAATAGCATACAAAATGGAGTGACAATAATCAACATATTATACTATCACTACATTCGGTCCTTTGATTATTGTGAATAGATTTGTATGATATTGGTACCATAGCAAAATTACTACGAATATAACATGATAAGTAACAAGTCCAAATAAGCAAGATAATTGTCACTACAGCAATGATTATGATAGGATGTATCAGAATATTTAACACTTTTGTAGCTGATGGAGACCATCCTGTAAAATATCCCACCAATAATGAGTAGTCTCTTGTTGAATCTTGGAACTTAAATCAATCATTTTATTTTTAACTATCGTAGTTTGCACCTGACTTTGCACTAATGATTTATTTCTTATTGCCAAATGAGCCTGCATTTCGCCTGTTTCCTGAATTATCTGTTTAATTTTATTTAATGAGATACTCAATCTTGATTGATCTAAAATATTGGGCTGCCAATACAAAATAAGCTTCTGCTCATTATCAGGACCTGTGCATTTTACTGTGGTGGATGACATTACAATCCAATGATTACTAGGAATCCATGATTTGAACACGGTCCTCCACACATATTCATTATTACTCATTAAATCACTCTGGGCCTTATTTCTTTGCATTATAGAATACATATGTCGCATTGTGCATTCTGTCCAATCAATAAATCGCGAAATATTTTCTGCTACTCCCATTCCCCATACCTGTGAAGCATTAAATAACTGCAAGAACTCAAAATCATAATTCAAAGTTAATCTTTGGGGTAAGAAAACAGTTGGCATCCATTGAGCTTGTAAGTTAATTAAGCTAAATACATCAATTCCTACTGCCTGAAGCCTGTTAGTCAGTGTTTCTATATCCACACTATTTAAAATTCCCATGCCTGCCCCTGCTCCATCTAATAGCGTATCATACCAAGCTCTTTTATATTTGCATTTTCTACTAAACAGAAACGTTATGTTAAAATGGATTACATTTTTCTGATACCGCTGCGCTACTGATGTACATGTGGATGGAACCTTAACTATACTATCATTGCTAATTACAGGATGGTTTTTCAACACTGTAATGTGATCTGCCCAAGTAGTTCTATTAGTTATTACAGTAGCATTCATGCAAAACAAAGTATTTACATTAACTAGTTCAATGGTTTTGTTAAAAATGTCTGATTGATTCATGCAGCAATCAAGTCTATGTTGTACAGTCACCATGCAACTATTCGGTAAGTTGCAGCATTTAATAGCAGTCTTATTCTGCAAAGAGATTTCATCTGTTTTGTAGGCATATTGTCCTGGGCCACCAGTTGTCATCCAGAGATTGACCCCTGGTGAAATGTCATGTTCAGTACCCACACTTCTGTCTGGATGGGCAGCTAAAGTTCCCTGGGTTCTATCTTTGGTATCATTTTTCCAACTCAGGTTCCTTTACAACCAGTGTCATTACAGTTAACCCTTTGAATCCTTCCTCCAGGGTAACTAGCTCTGCCAAATGGACCATAAGACACACCAGCATTCCTTTTAAAATCCATTGCTGGACCTAGAAAGACACAAATTTCATTATTCTCGAAGATAACATTTATGTGCAGGCACGTATTCCCATTTTTCTTTCCCTGATCTGATAATTAACACTGTGTTGTCTCGTCCGTGGCTATCACCTCAGCTGGTTCAGGAGGGCCATTTGGGTTTGTAACCCATATTTTGGCACCATTGTTAAAACCTCCTGTAGATCTAAAACCTTTATCCCCTTGCTGTTAAGAGGGGGCTTGTCCCTTTATAGGGGTCACTTTGTTAACTGGAATAATTAACAATTGAGCCACTCTGTCATACTGTTGAATTAATAGATTTTGTTCTCTACTATTCAACAAAATTACTTTCACTTCTCCTTGGTAATCACAATCAATCACCCCTCCCAAAATTTGTATTCCCTTGAGGGCTAGTTCTGATTTAGGTGCTATCCAACCAAAATGTCTCGGTAGAATTTGTCTGCTGTTTATTCTGTATTCTTGAAGGGCATGTAAATCAAGTCCAGCAGCTTCTGGGGTTGCCCTGCAAGGAGACAGAGCTCCTGGTGTAATTTCCCTATATAACACTGTTTCTGTAGTTGAGTAAGCCTGCACTTGCAAATTAGGAGTTATCATTCGCATTAAGGGGGTCTCAGATTCGCCAATTGGTCTATTATTTAAAATCTGTAATGCTTCATGCAAATTCTCTTTCCATTTTCGTAGGCTCTCCCCCAATTGTCCTTTCACAATATGAGGGATTGGTCTTTGTTGCCCATGTTGGCATATAGGACACTGAGCAATAACAGTTTTAACCAAATCCAATGTTAGGGGTACACCCCTACTATATGCCCACCTGTAAGTGGCTTTTTCTCCCAAATGTCCACATTTTTGATGTGCCCATTTTGCCAGCCCTGATAACTGCTGACTTTGAGTTTCTTCAATATCCACTGGAAGAATCTAGCTTTTCATCTGCAATAGAATTATACCATCGTTCTAGTGTATCTGAAGCACAATGAGCATCAACATGAAATACAGTGGTCTGAGTATTTTGCACCATAGTCCATATTTCCTGCCACAGTTCTTTTCCCATATTTCTTTCGAATAAATTTTCCACTCATCCTTAGCCCAAGTGGGCAGCCAGGTTGTTAAACCATTGGCTACAGACCATGAATCAGTATAAATATGACATGTACCTTGCAACCTTTTGGTATTACACTGGAAGGGAGGAAGGGTAGCTTACCCCCTCCCTCCAAGCTCCTACTGGTGGAAGACACAGCTCGAGGTGCAAGAGACAGCTTGAATACTGTAGCAATAAAAAGGTTAGCTGTGAAACACAGACAAACAACAAAAACAAACACACATCAGTTTAAAAATAAAACAAGATTATTTCCATAGGATAAAAGAAGCCAAGCGTCACTGGGTTCCCTTATCCTAAGCATGACAAAATGTCCAGATTGATGGTAATACTGTACGTACGTATCTCTGTAGATGGTAAACTCTCAAAAACAGCTGTAATAGTCCTTTTTTCAAAATTGTAAAAGTTTGTTCCTCTTCACTTAGAATACTAGTTTTGCAAAAAAGTCAAATTACATGGGTCACTCTTGTGTGCCTTCATGAAAACATACATTTGTGTGAAAAGTTGTGCTTTAGGCATGGAATACACATCAAGTTTGAACTGGTAGTAACATAAAATGTTGAACACAAGAAGGTCAAATAACGTGCAAAAGGTCACAGTGTGCATGCAAGGGTCATTCAAACCCAGCCATTCCTGTAGTGTCCTTGAACACCACCAATATTAAAATATCTTTACACAATAAAACTGCTGGCCAAGACAGTACACACACATACACATACACAAAAGAAATACTTAACACAAAATAAGACTGACATTGTTTCACACCAATTTGCTGAGGTAATGCCCATAGTTCCATTAGAAAACTGTAGTGGTTTAGATATATGTGCTGCCTCCTGCCTGTCTTGTAACACTGACAATTTTAAACCAACACATTTATACATATTGCCATGCCAAATCTTTCCAGAACAAAACACTGTTTAAACACATCATCTGTAAGTGAACACATCTCGTATAACATGATTACACCTTTTGGCACATAACTAAAATATGGCACTCTGCCATTTTGCAAAAGTTTCTGGTTTTAACTAGAAGTATGATAAAGCCATTTATAGCTGTTAACACATTACATTTCACCTAGCAGTGGCTTGCACGTTGCTTGCAAACTACAACTCTTTCTGCACATTGCAATCTATATGACGTCATAATTCTTCACCATCAACACTACCTGCTCCAAGCAACAACTACAAACAAAAGTTTTTCACTGACCCTATCTAGGCAGCACAAATGTTCCATTACAAATAAAGCCAATTAAAACAGTCAGCTATGAGGCAAAGAAGCTTCTTCTTCCTTTTTTTTTTTCTGTAACATGTTGTGCACTGAAGGCAGTCAATCCTATCTCGCAACCTTGACAACAGAACATAATTACAGAACACAGATATAAGCTAGAAAATATGCATGAGAAAGACGGAGCATTACCTTGTTTAGTATACGTATTACAGAAATAAAACAGACAGACATAAAACAACTTTGAATAAAAAAATTCAGACTTACCCGGTGCCAAGGTATTTTCTTCTTCTTTTCCGATACACTAGTCTAAGTAAGAAAACTAACTGCAGGACCTTCATGATAATTTCAAACGCTGCAGCTATTAACTCTTTCAAAGGTTTTAACCCTTTCAAAGGTTTTCTTTTGCCATTTTAGTAACCTGCCAAACCAAGTCTTTTCCAGAGCTCTGGTTTGCAGTTTAAAACAAAACAAACAAAATCTCTAACAGTACTAGGTTGAGATCCATCTGGTAGAGGTCCCCAGTACTTGGGTTTAGGATCAAATGTTTCAGCCTCTATAGAAGGCAAGGAACTTGAAATTGATACAGAAAAACTTGAAACTACACAGATAGGCAACATGGGGATTTTCAAATCATCCGTCTGTAGTCACCTACTGTGCGTACATCCACAGTAGTTTATTTTTCTTTTCTAGATGTTGCTTATCTAACTTTCTTAACCAGCCGCTGCTTTTCTCCTAAAGCAGCCTGAACTGTAAAGCCATCATTGGCTCTAATAGTATATACTTGCAGCAAGCACAAATTACAAGTACAAAGGGCAGAGTTGCCCTTGCTTGTTTGAGCCTTGATACACCTTTAAAAAAAAGAACTCATCCTTTTTCCTAAAAATAGACATTTTATTTTCAAATCCTGCCGACTACGCCAAAAATGTTCTGCCAACTCAAACCAGGCAGCTATTTACTCACTCACACTCACATACACACAATAACAATACAATAAGTACAGCAAGCCAAAGCTTTATTATAACAAAATATAATACAAAAGGTTATACATCACCGATTCCAAAAGCTACATCCAAGCCTGTTCCAATGGCTGGGAAGCCCCCTTCAGCCTGGCTAGGAGTCTCAGGAATCGGGAACAGCTCCTGCAGCAATGCGTCCACTCTGCAGGTGAGGCTTCTAACCAGGCATTGAGAAAGCTACATTTATATCTTATTCTATGCTAAAAATAATCGTCCAGCCCTCATAGTGTTGTTTTCCCACATTCTAGAAGCTGGCCGGGCTCCCAGGATGCTACAAATTCACACAATAAGGACTGCTCAGAATTCCCTACACCTGCTAGGTCACTGTGCTCCAAACACTGGCCGGGTGCCTAGAACACTATGAGCTAAGCAGAAGTTTAAACAAAACTACAAAAACAGGTTGCCTGATAATATGCGACCTTCAAGTCAGCAAAATACACTGTCTGAAGCAAAACATAATAATGAGGCTATCTAAAGAGCAAAACACCAATTAAATGAAGCAGCATGTAAAATGGAGTCACACAATACAAAATGGAGTATAAAATGACATACATTACATGAAATAGCATACAAAATGGAGTGACAATAATCAACATATTATACTATCACTACAGTGGGGACCTTTCCCCTTCAAAACCCCTGCTAAGGGAAGTACCGCAAGGGTCAATACTAGGCCCATTGTTATTTGTGATCTATATAAACAGCATCAATGTAGGGGTCAAATCGGCCAATGTACATCTTTTTGCCGATGATACTGTCCTGTACTTAGAAAGGCCTACCCTTGAATTAACATGCACGGACCTGCAAGCTGATTTCAATACCTTACAGAATAACTGCTTGTCTTTAAAGATATTACTGAATGCTAAAAAAAACAAGTCAATGCTATTTTCACACCCAGCCAGTGTACCAAAAGTGCATATCCCTTCAACGGCCCCTCAGGTCTCCACCTTACTAGGGGAGTCACTGGAATTTGTGACAAAATTCAAGTACCTGGGCATGTGGTTCGACCACAGACTTTCCTTTGGGGATCATGTGGAAGAACTGGCAAAGAAACTGAAACAGATACTTGGCCTATTCTTTAGGACTAAGAACCTATTTACACAAGAAGCCAAAGTTAGGTGAGTCCAAACAACGTTCTTGCCTCTCTTGGATTATGCAGACTTTATATATGGGCAATGTCCTAATTCCACACTATCTAAATTGGACACACTGTATCATTGGGCGCTCAGATTCATCATGGGAGCACCATACCACAACCACTACTGTACACTTTATACCATTGTTGGCTGGCCCTCACTCAGCCTCAGGCACCACAAGAATGCAGTCCTTTGGACATATATGGCCATAATCAAAAAACTCCCACAATACATTTCTATTTGCTTGCCCGTCTACCCCATGGGGTGCTACGTGCTGAGGAGTCTTTCCTACATTTCCCTGGTTGTCCCGAAGGTCAGAACATGATTTGGTGCTGCAGCTGTAAGTCATGCTCTACCAGTGATTTGGAACGATATGCAAAAGACACTAAAGCTTGCAACACCAGTAAGCATAGCCTTCTTTAAGTTACTGATCCATCATAAGCTCAGTGAATCCAGTGATTGCCATATTTAAGTGCTTCTTTCACCGCGAATGCTGCATATTCTTCATAGAGTAGCCAACCCTTTTGCAGCTCCTGCTAGTCTCTCATGCTAGTCATTCCAGGGTCCCCCCTTTTTTAGTCTCCTCCCTTTCCCCAGTCACCCTCCATCCCATTCTCCCACTGGTTATCCCTGGGTCCTCCCCCTCTTAGCCACCCCACTATCACTTCAATATCCCCAATCCCCACAAAACCATGTTGCAAGTGTAATTTATGTATATGGTCTTGTATGTGAAATTCCACCTGCGAAATGTGAAATTTCACCATGAAATGCAAAATGTCACCCGCAAAATGCGAAACAGTGAAATTCGGGCAAAATTTGGCAAAATGCAGATGAAATTTGGTGAAATTTTGAATTTTGCAGCCAAATTTCACATTTTGTGGGAAACATTTTGCAATATCGCACCCGGTGAAAAATGTCATGTAATGCCGGAATTTCATTAAATGTTTCGCAGGGAGAAATTGCCGATTTTGTGGCAATTTCACCAGAGAAATTGAATTTCGCAACATCTCTAACCATGAGTAACATAAGTTGATTCAGTTCTGGCCAAAAGGTTTTATAAAATTTGAACGGGATGTCATCCAGCCCCGGAGCCTTGCCCACATTAGATGACCATGTGGCTCTTTTAATATTCACCAGGGTAACTGGGCTCTCCAACTCGGCAGCCTTGCCTGCATGTATCGCAGTCAGCAGGACATCCTGACGAAAAACCTCAGGAGAGTGCCCCAGTGGAGTCTGACGTACATAAATTTTCACAATAATTCTGGAACATTTTTTTTGTTTTTATTTAAATCTAGGATTACAACATACCTTTGAGCCAAGGCTCTTTTACAAAGGTTCCACATCAGTAGTACAGACAATTAGCATCAAAGTGGTTACATGGTTACAGTTTAGTTACAGGGTACAGGATAACATATAGTAACTTAGGATGACATTAGGTATTAGAGGTGAGGCATGACATACAGACACTAGGAAGAAGACAGTTGGGGGAAGGGCTGAAGAAGGGGATGGCATATGTGGGAGAGGGCAGAGTGAGGCAGCCAATAGGCTTTGTCAGGACAGACACGGGGTAAGTGCTTTGGAAGTGGCTGAGGACAGGTAAGTGCAGGTAGAGAACAGAACAGACACCAGGGGTGGTCAGAGCCAGTTTGGGGGGCCACAGCTTGTTAGGTGGTGCAACCACAGGTGTTGGTGCCTATAAGGGAGAGGCGGAGCTTAGTTTTGAAGGCACCAAGTGTTGCTGTGGAGGAGATGTCTCCATAGAGACAGTTAAACCAACTTGGGGCCCTGTAAGAAAATTTTGTTGGTCTGATATTGACCCCTCGTTATCTTCCCCTCCAACCCTCAATTTCCAATATTTGTTATTCCGCCCATCTATGATTAACCAACTAGGCTAGCCATTGGCCTGCCCTGTCCCCCCTCAAAGTAATTTTCTGCCTTAGTAATAAATGTTTCTCTATCTTTCTGGAGGACAGCTGATTAAGCTTACCCTTAAGCCATCAAAGCTCATTCATATCTACTCTGGCACCCCCTAACATTGCCAATTTCTCCAATGAAGTAATTTGGGTCTCCAGTTCATTTTCCTCCCGAGATTCTTGTCTGCATTTATGTGCTGCATAGGACATAGAAATCCCACGAATATGAGCTTTCAGAGCCTCCCATGTAATTTTTGCTGATGCATTGGCCATCTTATTATGAACTAAAAAATCCTTAATTGCCACCTCCATCTGTTCCCAAAACTCAGCCTCTGTCAACAGGACCGGGTCCATACACCACTGTGGGCGTTTCATTGAATCTCCTGATAAAAGTATCTCTACCTCCAATGGGACATGATCAGAAATGCATATAGGATCATAGGAGGCCGATGTGCAATCTCCAAGCAGTGCCAGATACTGTATATCCCGGTATAAACTTTATGAGCATGAGAGTAAAAAGAAAATTTCCAGTTGTCTGGATGCAGATGCTTCCACCCCTCCACCAGTGTATTCTCCTTAGCTAGAGTCCTCAGAGCAGCAGCAGCACTCCTAGGCACAGGATCAATGACCAGAATGATCCAAAATCAGGTCCCAGAAGGTGTTGTAGTCACTTTCTATGTACAATCTATCCTTGGAAGGGGCCACTCATACAGCCAGATTATGAAAGAAATCAGGGTTATCGAAGCTGGGTCCATATACCTAAACCAAAGTAAAACTCCTCCCCTCGATTTCCGCTTCCACTATTATATACCTCCCTTGGGGGTGAGAAAAGGAGGAAAGCACCCGGGCCCTTAGTCCCAGCCTTAGCCAGATTGCCACTCCTCTAGCTTTTGAAGTAAAGCATACTCCCAACAAAGTACCTCCCCATTCTGTGGCTAATTTGTCCAACTCCACAGCAGAAAGATGGGTCTCCTGCAATAAAAATTATATCCTCTCGAGCGTTCTTGAAATATGACTGAACCCTTTTATGCTTTACTACTGATTTGAGACCATTGACATTCCATTTAATAATTTTCATCTTGCCCATTCTAAAATCAAAAGAGATTTATAAACACCCAGCATCTCTGTTGCATAAACTAGTTTTTCTACTAACAAGACATTGTAAATTCCTGGAACCATTAAACAGTAAAATTAAAAAAAAAAAACAGAACCTTATTAAACCAGTTAGATAGTAGGAAAAAACTAAGGCAACTATCCCTTCCCCAATCCCATTGACATAACACCACAAAAAATTATCCTTCCTCACCACCTCCCCCACCAAGGCTATCCCAGAAAACAGTCTAAGAACAAAAACTAACACTAAAAGAGAAATATAACGCACCCATTCCCTGAACCCCCACACCTCCCCCTTAAAAGAGAACCCTCAACCCACCATCCCTCAGTCCCCTCTGAACATCACAGAGGGAAAATGTCCCCTGCATGCCACCACTACTTGGAGGAGCCAGGGGTGCCCATTCTAAACATTATGAAATTCAATCTGTAAATCAATGTCCCCCAAGATTAGAAAAGATTCCTGAGTTCTGGGCATTCATCATAATTATCTGGTTAATGGGAAAATCCCAACAAGGGATCCGGTTTCCAACCCCTTTATGGGTGGGGGCTTCTCGCGCCAGGGCTTCCCCCCCATATACCACTGTTAGGTAGCCTCCTCAGTCCTACAGGGGCCATTCTAAGTAGGGCAGGGGGACACTATCCCGGACATGCTGCATCATGCAGTACTGTGTCCCCTCCCCCCACCCCATGCATGTCCTAGAATTGCCAGTAACACTGCTGTAACAAACTTATTTAAAGAATAACAGCCCCCTGCTTCAGATGCCAGCTCTTCAACTGAACTGGAGAGCATGATGCACCACCCCTCCCCCCAGTTGGGTCTCTCTCTCATATTAATTTTCTACGTCCAACCCCAGTGAATGCGAGGAGATTGTGTGTGAATCCCACCCCAATAGGACGTCTCGATCCCCACCCACTATACCTACATCTCTCCACCCACATATATCACATGCTCCCAAACTAGTTGGCTGCTCCCTCCCAAACCAGAATACCCCAGTCACACCAACCTAGGGTTACCACCTTTGGATGAGGTAAAAACCGGATGCTAAACCACACTCCAAACTCCGCCTCTTGCCCCATCACTTTTTATGACTGGCGAGTATATCGCTCCTCCTCCAAAGCCATTTATAATGTTGGAATAGACATTACTAGTGATAGGAAATTATTTTTATACTGTTATTTATTTGATTTATTTATTCAGTTATTTGTTTTTATTCTTTGGCAGCCAGGTTAATTCCCATTGGGCACATAGCCCATTTTACAGGAGTTACCCAGGAGCACAGGAAGGTTAAGTTACTTACTCAGGGTCACGCAGTATGCAAGTGAAGGCTAGGGGAATCAGACTCAGGTTTGCTGGATGTGCCAAGCTCATTCACAATTTATTGCTCAAGCATCTATTAAAATCCTCTCCCATTTTCCTTTCCATGTCAGTCATGTATTTTGAGGCTTTGACCAATTTTTGGTAACTTAATTTTCATTGGTGCTTGTGAGCCCTTAATACTGCACTGTGTTCCCCTTTACCTCAGCAACTACTGCTGTTTCTTTTTATATTTCTAAGACATTCCACAATTTCAGATACACCATTCCATGTTGTTCATCTGAATGTCCTGTAAAAGTGTAGCTAATAGCATGGAATACCAAACAATACAAGCCGCTTCTCTCAGGCCTCACTCTCAGTCAGACCATCACGGAACCCACCAGGATCTCCCCTCAGGGGGACAAGGGCTCGCTAATTGACTGGCTACTGAGCAACAGATTGGATAAAATCCTCCAATCTGGTACACCTCGATGCCATCTCTGACCACTCTCCCATATTCTGCATCTGAGGATCTGCGTCCTAAAAATTCCCAGTAGAGTGATACAGATGAAGGACTACTCCAAGCTCATCCTCGATGATTTCCTGGAGGACTCTGCAGCGCCCGACTGGACTAGGGTGCTTAGCACAATGACCCAACCGTAGCACTGGACCACTTCCTTGCGGCTTTCATCCTGCTGCAAAACAGACATGCCCCCCTTACAAAAAGGAGGGTGAGGGGCACTGTCACTAAGTGGCTCCATGGAGGCCTATTAGCCTTAATGAAACAGAGAGACAAGTGCTGGATAAAGCACAAAATCTCCAGCGACATCCATGACCTCCTTGAATATCAGCAGCTTAGAAACTCCTGCAAGTCTGCCATACTCGCCGCCAAGAGCAAGTTCTGTAAAACTGCCACGCTCAACTCGGCTTACAACCCCCGGTGCTTCTGGCAAAACATTAAAAATATGGTTGGAGGGTCCGCCAAGAATTCAGTCGCCGACATGAATGTTGAGGGGGCTAACTGTACCAACCCCCAGACCATAGCCTCAGCATTCAATGGCTTGTTTTCTGAACTGCCACCCCCGCCCCACCACTCCACCCCCAAACCTATGGACCCCCCCTTTCCCCCTGACCACCTTTTTACCTTAAACTAATCTCTGTTAGAGAGACTCAAGCTGTCCTTGCTGGTCTTTCACATCACACAGGGGCGGGATATGATAACCTTGAGCTGAAGCTACTTAGTCTGGGGGCGCCCACCCTAGCCTGGCCAATTACTCACATTTTCAACTTCTCCCTCACCTCAGGCAGTTTACCTGACATTTGGAAAATGGCCAAGGTTGTCCCAGTGTTTAAGCACGGTGACCCCAAGGAGATGAACAACTCTCGCCCCATTGCCATACTCTCTGCTACCAGCAAACTACTTGAAAAGGCCATAGCTGGACAAATCTCCCATTACCTGCAGGAGTATGCAGTTCTCTCCTCTGCACAGCATGGGTTCCAGAAGGGGCACAGCACGGTGACCGCTATTGCCGTAGTCACCTCAGAGATCAGATCTGCAACAGACCTTGGTAAATTTACTGGAGCCATCTTCGTCGACCTCTCTAAGGTCTTCGACCGGGTCGACCACGACCTCCTTTACTCCACTTTACTCTTGGTTGGTTTCTCCCCCCCAGCCCTTGCCTGGTTCTCCAACTACCTTGGGAGCAGACAGCAATACACATGTTTCAACCGTGCCCTACCGGATCTTTCCCCAGTCCGGTGCGGAGTCCCCCAAGGGTCCGTTCTTGGTCCCATTCTGTTCTCCCTTTACATAAATAAACTCTCCTCCACTGTTACCTTCAGGTCCGCCATGCTCTATGCGGATGACCTCATACTATTATCTAGCTCCCAAGACATCGCAACTATTAACTCCCAACTCAACTCAGACTTTGGGCGTATCCGTAACTGGCTCGTGGGACACAAGCTCACCGTTAACCTAAACAAGACCCATGCCATGTTATTCGGTTTGGTGGCCAAAACCGCCTTCTGCCCTTCCCCCCTTGTCATCCACAGGGGAAATGGCTCCCTCCTGCCGGTCCTGGAATCTGCTAGGTACCTAGGTGTGACCCTAGATCCTCAGCTTGATCTCGCTGAGCATCTCCGGAACATCTGCAGAGCTTCAAACTGCAAGCTCGGTTTAGCCTACAGGGCAAAGGACTGCCTCACTCCAGCTGCCCGGCTCACCATAGACAGGGGGATTCTCCTACCCACACTCTGTTATGGGCTCGTTGCCTTTGCACAGGTCCCGTATGCCAGACTAGCAAAGTGGGATATGGCTTACAACAACATATGTCACTTCGCCCTCTCTGCGCCGTGCCTTATGCACTGATGCGACCTCTGTGTCCGACTAGAGTGGCTCCCGCCTGAAAAACACCGAGCCTTTGTCCTCGGCAACTTTGTGGACAACATAGTCCATACCTCATGCCCCTCTGCTCTTGTACTTCCCTTCAAACGCTGCACCCCGGCCTACCGCCTCAGATCTAGCTCAACCCAGGTCTGCACGGTCCCGAGGACCCACTCCCTCACTGGTGATCGGGCCTTCTCCGGCTATGCTCTGAGACTTTGGAACTCCCTTCCCGCCCTAGTCCGAGCCACCCCCTCACACCCCAGCTTCAAATCTTCCCTGTGGACAGGGCTTGACAAATCCCATAGCCCGACGTCCTGGACAACTATTTTTTAACCAGAGACAAGCAGTCTGCTGTGCACTGCTTGTCCCACGGACTACCAAATCTTTATTTTATTTTATTTTTTTTTTTGATTTGTTTCATTTTTCCCAGCCACTAGGTGGCAGCAGCGCAGCGGTGACATTCTCAGCAAACATAACATAAAAACATAAAATTTGACGGCAGATAAGGACCGCTTGGCCCACCCAGTCTTCCCATTTCCCTACCTGATGGATAAGCTGCAGATCCTAGTTAACCAGCAGCCTACTTCTTCCTACCCCCAACCCCTAGAATTGCCTTATGACTGTCCCGTGCATGCTTGAATTCCACCCTGTTTTTGACTCCACAGCCTCCTCTGGAAGGCTGTTCCGTCATCACGTCCCTCTCTGTGAAAAATACTTTCTAAATTACCTCTGAGCACAACCCTTCTATCTTCAAATTGTGCCCCTTATTCTTTTTGCACACCTTTTTTTGAAAGATGCTACCCTCTTGGACTTGTTGATTCCCTGAGGTACTTTAAAGTTTTCATCATGTCCCCTCTCCTCCTTTCCTCGAGGCTATACATATTAAGCTCCTTAAGTCTCACTTCATATGTCTTCCAGTGCAGACCCTGCACCATTTTAGTTGCCCTCCTCTGGACAGCTTCCATCCTGTCTATGTCTTTGTGGAGTTGGGTCTCCAGAACTGCAGTACTCAGATGTGGTCTCACCAGCTGTCTGTACAGAGAGATAATAACTTCTTGTTTTCTGCTGGTGATGCCTCTCCCTGCCATCCCAGTATCCCCCAGCCCTCCTTGCTGCCCTCTCACATTGCTTGCCCACCTTTAGGTCATCTGATATGACTACCCCAGGTCCCTTTCCATTTTTGTTGTTGTTAGTATCTCACCCCCCATTGTGTACTCTTCCCCTGGGTTTTTGTTTCCCAGGTGCATTACCTTGCACTTCTTAGCATTGAATCTAAGCTGCCATACATTTGACCATTCCTCTAACCTTGCCAAGTCCCTTCTCATCCTTTCCACCCCACCTTGTGCACCAACTCTGTTGCAGATCTTTGTGTCATCTGCAAAGAGACACATTTTTCCTTCTAGTCCCTCTGCAATGTCACTTATAAAGACATTGAAGAGGACCGGTCCTAATACTGAACCCTGTGGTACCCCACTGCTAACCCCCCTTTTTTCAGAGTGGACTCCATTTACTATTACTCTCTGTGTCCTATTCTCCAGCCAATTCTTTACCCAGGCTGTCATCTTGGGACCCACTCCCAGGCTGGCTAACTTGTATATTAATCTTTTGTGTGGGACTGTGTCAAATGCCTTGCTAAAGTCTAGGTAGGCCATGTCCATAGCCCCTCCCTGATCTACTACTTTGGTCACCCAGTCAAAGAAATCTATCA
Source organism: Neoceratodus forsteri (assembly GCA_016271365.2). Lineage (NCBI taxonomy): Eukaryota > Metazoa > Chordata > Ceratodontiformes > Ceratodontidae > Neoceratodus > Neoceratodus forsteri. Next base: position 505,899,048 of record CM057455.1, read on the forward strand.
GATTTGTCTGGCATGACCTTCCTGCTGTGAATCCATGCTGCCTTGGGTCCTGTGCCCCTCTGGCCTCTAGATATGCAACAATTCTTTCCTTCAGAAGTGATTCCATCATTTTCCCTACCACTGAGGTTAAACTAACAGGTCTGTAGTTTCCTGCTTCTGCCTTGCTCCCACTTTTGTGAAGTGGAATCACATCTGCCCTCCTCCAGTCCTTAGGTACCATCCCATCCTCCCATGATTTGTTAAAGAGGGTAGTCAGTGGTGTCACTAGTTCTATCCTTAGTTCTTTTAGAATTCTGGGATGAATTCCATCAGGCCCCATTGCTTTGTCCACCTTCAGTTTTAAGAGCTCTTTCAGAACTCTTTCTTCTGTAAATGGGCTTGGTATCAACTTCTGTATCCAGAGTGTTTCTACTGTTTGTTTTAGGTACCTCCCTCTTTCTTTGTAAATACTGAGCAAAAATATTTGTTTAGTATCTCTGCCTTTTCACAGTCACCCTCTGCCCACCCTCCCTCCCTTTATTAAGCCTCACTATCCCTCCCTTGGCCTTCCTTTTGCTCTCTCGATGTACCTATAAAAGTTTTATCCTCCTTCTAACTGAGTTGGCTATCTTTTCCTCGGTTTGGGCCTTTGCTGTTCTGACTGCCTTTCCAGCTTCCTTTTGCTTTAACTGATACAGTTCTCTGTCCTGTTCCTTCTGTGATTCCTTGTACTTCCTGAATGCTTTCTTTTTCTCTTGAACCTTCACTGCCACTTCCTTTGAGAACCATAGTGGTTTCTTACCTCATTTCATTTTGTTTATTTGCTTTATACAAAGGCTTGTTACCTCTGTGATGGCAGTTTTTATTATTCCCCATTGTTCTTCCACCCCTCCTTCCTGCCCATTTGCTAGTGCATTCTTAGGCACTCACCTATTTTGGCAAAAGTCAGCCTCCTAAAATCCAGTACCTTTGTCTTTGTATGGCTTGACTCTATTGCTGTGTTTGTTGTGAACTATACTGTTCGATGGTCGCTAGTTCCCAGATGGCTACCCACTTCTACATCTGTGATCCTCTCTTCATCGCCGTTTGAGAGAACCAGGTCTAAGATTGCTCCCTCTCGAGTGGGCTCCAATACTAGTTGTCTAAGGCATGCCCCTTGTAGTGCATCCAGAATAACCCCACTCTTAGAAGTGGCTGCTGCAACTGCACTCCAGTTAACATCTGGCATATTCAGATCAATCATCAGCAATATCTCCCCTTTATCTGCCATTCTAAGTATACTTTCTATCATTTCCTTGTCCATTTCCTCCCCCTGAGAGGGGGGTCTGTATACAACCCCTGTGCGGATTGTGGTGCCATTGCCTGCCTCCAAATTGACCCACAGTGCTTCTTCTCCTCCCTGTTTACCCTTTTGTTCTGTTGCTTTGATTTCTTCTCTTATGTAGAGAGCTACCTCCTCCTTTACCCTCCCTGTCCCTCCTGTAGATGGTGTATCCTGGTATGTTTACGTCCCAGTCATGGTTCTGTGTACCATGTTTCTGTGACTGCCACAATATCCAGATCTTCCTCCTCCTTCAAGGCCACTAATTCAGGAAGCTTGTTACCCAGACTACGGGCATTGGTACTCATTGCTCTCCATTTTTGATGGCTTTACCTTCTGTAGCAGCAACCCCACTGACCTTTCTACCTTGGTCTTTTTCTCATTTAGTACCCTGTTTTGTAGGGGAAGTTGGGATTTTCCTTCTGCTTATCAGTGCTCCCCTTGACTAGTTTAAAGGCTTGCCAATGAAGCATTAAACCGATTTCCCAAAAGACTTGTTCCTTCCTGGACAGATGCAGACCATCCTGCCAGTATAGGCCGGTGTCCCTCCAGGTGGAACCCCAGTCCCCAATGAAGCCAAACCCCAGTGCTCCACACCATTTTTTTAACCATTTGTTAAACTGCATGGTGCAAAGTACCCTCACCTCACTCATGCCACTGACAGGCAGCACCTCTGAGAAGAATACTGTGTGTGCTACTTGTCTTAAGCTCCTCCCCAACTCTACAAAGTCCTTTTGCACTGCTCTAATCTCATGATGAGCCAAGTCATTTGTCCCTAGGTGGACAATGATGTCCAGCTTAGACTCCCGTGCAACTGTTCTCGTGACCCTAAGGATGCGCTTCCTGTCCCCTCCATGCCATGGCACCAGGCAGGCACCTTACTTCAGTTTTCCCTGCTCCCCAGTTCTATCCCATAATATGGGTCCCCCACCAGGAGCTGCTTTCTTTCCTGTGGTGCCCTCTGCCTCCTTCCTGAGGGCCTCCCTTGTGACAGTTGTCTGCACCCTCCTAGTCTCCTCTCGTGGTGCATCCATAGGGGAACTATGCTCCCCAGAATGGTGTATGGATTGTGGAGTGTAACAACTGACTGGGTGTGCCTCTGTTCCACCACCCTTACCCTCCCTGAGCCCACTGTGGTCCAACTGCTGTGCTTTCTTCACAACCTCTGAGGTAGTGGTGGTGGCTGTGGTGCTCCCTGGATGGGGGAGGTTCCCTTGCCACTGTCCAGTGCGTCCTGAAGATGGGCAACTTCCTCCCTCAGGGCAGATAGGCAAACAGGGCAGCATCTCAGCCTCCAGAAAGACTCCCAGAAGACTGCTGCCCCACAGCCATTACATTGTACTACTCCCCACATAACTGTCTACCTTGTTTAGTTTTTTTGTGTGTGTGTGTATGTGTGATTGGTGCGTTATATAGAAATATATGTAGTTATATAATGTGTATGCTTATATTGTCAGTGCAGTGTGCTAGACAGGATATGACAGTGATGTGTACCTTGCCCTCTTGAGGAAATGATGTCAGAACCCCAGGTATAAATGAACTATTTCCAGGGGTGGGTGGGGTGAGGGGCGGGAAGGGGTTGGGCTAAACTGTGCCTCATGAAACAATCAGCTAAATGCTCTGACCTACCGATGCGATGAGTGCCTTCCTGTCAGCAAGATGCCATACACGACAATTTGTAATACTGCTTCAAACCAATTTGACAGAAAATACCCTGCTAATCAAACAGAGAAAATCCAAACATCCAAGTCAGACACAGGTAAACCTCCCCAGCCCCAAAACAGCCTGGTGACTTGTGCTCTGAAAACAGTCAGCCCCAAAACACGTCAGCTGTGCAGAAGGGCAGACACAGAAAACTGTATTTAGCCTATGTGGGTTTAAACTCTTCCTGCACTGAAAACCTTAACACTTGTAACACAAGTAAAGCAAACTCCACCTCCCTCTGTTGATTGAAAGACTGCCTTTTCTGATAATTCTAAGTTGCTTATTTCACCCTTCAGTTAGAAGTATCCTCCACCTGAAGAATATTAACTTTCCTAAGGAATCTGCTTCAAACCAAACACAATTGTAAATTGTAAAGTTCACCTCCCTCTGTTGTGAGCACTACTCACTTTCTTGCAAATCTTAAGTCCAGTGTTGCAGCTTGCAGCCAGAGGTAGCTTCACCTGAAGACTATGAGCAGCACTACAAACCCCCCCTCAGAGGCTCAGTCACCTGATAGCCACAACTGTAGTCATGTGGCACTCTGGTCTGGAATGCACGCCCCTGTTACAGGCGCTAGCGGGCACTCTCTCTCTACCTTGGGGGCAGAGAGCAGTGGAGCACTGGTGGAGCATGAAGACAGGTTGGGCCGGACTACGGAAGCAGCAGAGCTTGCCGAGACATCACTGTCCCTTGCTATTGGAGGAGACGATCTTGAGGAGGAGTTGGAGCGTCGGTAGCTGGCACGGATGGAAAATGTGCGCCTACTTCACTACCCGACACTTGCAGAGAGCAGAGGCATTTTGCTGCTAGCTTGTGGTGGTGGTTGGTGGTGGGGAGTGGGGACTGAGAGAAACCGACTGCCTGAGGGGCTGCATACTAAATACTACACTACAAAATATGAGAGGGCACTGAGGGCCTGAGGGGGTAGCGGATCAGTTGAGAGACTGGGAGGGGGGAGGGGAAGACAAGCATGGACTCTGTGGAGGGAGACTCAGGGAGTGCTGATTAAGAAACTTTAACTTGGAGAGGAGAAGATAAATAAAAAATAAATGGGCAAGCAGGCAGCAGCACTGCAGTAGTGAATCAGAGGGCTGTATGTGTATGTGTTTGTGTCTGAGAGTCGACTAAACTTACTCTGCTGATTGGGGGTGTGTGACTTATAATTAGTACACTTAAGTACCTAAATCTAGCTAGTGTCTGTGTGTAGCTGGGGCTGTGAGACCTAATAACCTGCCCTCAGGCTGAGAGGTAGAGGAACTTGGGAACTTTTTTTGCTAGCTACAGAAAACCAACCCAACTGCCTGCTACTGCTGCTAGTCTGGCATCTGCTACCTATACCCCTTAACCCCTACTCCTACTTACTTTGGTGAAGGTGTAACCTGCTTCCTGAGAGCCAGGTAGAGGAGGGACTTGGAGATTAACAGAAAATAAACTATAGGAACACAAAAAAATAAACCCAGTGTAGTTACCTACCTATATTATTATTATTACTTTGGTGAAGGTGTGCGAGACACTATGTGGCTGTGAGACCTAATACCCTGCACTGGTGCACCCCAGGCTGAGAGGTAGAGGAACTTGGGGATTGGGGAACAACTGAGCCTGCTTATATACTGAAGGGGAAAACATTTTTTGTGATACACAGAAAACCTAAATAAACCACCTACCTGGTCCTATATATATTACTGTTACTTTGGTGAAGGTGTGCGAGACACTGTGGCTGTGAGACCTAATACCCTGCACCCCCCAGGCTGAGAGGTAGAGGAACTTGGGGAACTGCGCCCGCCTGCGGACTTATTAGATATAAACTATACTGAAGGGGAAAACATTTTTTGTGATACACAGAAAACCTAAATAAACCTAGCCTTAGCCTAGCTACCTATATATTACCTACTTTGCTGAAGGACGGTGTGAGAGACATTGTGTGGCTGTGTGTGTGAGACCTAACCAACCTGAGTGCTGCTGCCCTGGGAGGGTAGAGCCTCGAGGGACTTCAACAACTAACTGCGGACTTTTGGTCCATTTTGTGCTACACAGAAAAAACAAATAAACCACCTAGTGTAGCTACTTGCATATTACTGACTTTGGCGAAGGTGTGTGAGACAAATAAAACCTCTGCTACTTAGAGGGTAGAGGAAGAAACTTGGGAACAACTGCAGACTTCATAGAAATAAGTAATTAATACAAACTAAGGGGAAAAACATTTGTTGGTAAACAAAAATAAACTCTTCTTTGGTGGAGGTGTGCGTAAGTGGCTGTGAGAGACCTAACCTGCCCTGAAGGACCGTATAGGAACTTGGGGTGAACAACTGTGGAGGAGTAGTACTTGGTGACCACCACCACCTCTACCTCCCTCTCACTCCTACTCCCACCTACTCTGTTGTCCTACCCACAGGCCCTTTTGTACTAGTGTTCTAAGCATAAGCACTAACTTCTAAGCACAACAGCTTCAGGTAAAATATTACACAACACACAAATATAAATACAATTTTATTGTGTACAACAATATTTCAATATTTTTTACAATTGCATTAGAAGATAAAAAAATGCAAAAAAATAAGCCAAAGCAAACTACTTTATTTTCCCTTTGGACTGGAAAACAATCTTCCATCTCATCTTCTTCAGGAACAAAAAGTAAAGATGCAGACTCGGAGACTTCTTCACAGTCAAGCCAGTCCCAACCAGCCCCCCCCCCCACCAAGTCCTTACCACCCTAGTCAGGAAAACGACCAAAACAATGATTCTCAGTCTAAGTCTGTAGTATTTGCAGACATAACAGGTGATCAATCTGACTTGGTCATACCAATTTCTGAAATGAGTGAGAAAAATTATAGCAGCAGCAGAAAGCGACCTTTGATTTTAGATGAGCAAAATGAAACAACAAACTTAAAGTCTGATGAGAAAATAAGTGAAGATAAAAAATATGATGTTGAAAAAAGGGCTCGAACATTTCAGCATCACTGGCTAAATCAGTTTACCTGGTTACGGTATGATGACCAAAAATACGTCATGTACTGCTCTGCCTGTGAGAAATATCCCACTCTTGCGACTCCTGCTTATTCAAAAAAACCTAACGTGTTTGCCACTGGTTCAAATAATTTCAGAATTGAGTCCATGAGAGCCCATGAGAAATCAAATCCACATATAATTTGTGCAAACCAGTGTAGTCACGAAACTGGTGAACATGCAGTCAATTTTAACATATCTGAAACTGCAATATATCACGCATTTTCTCAGATGGAGGAAGTCACTAAAATAAATGAGGCTTATTTAACACCACATATTCCTTGGCTAAAAAATTACGCCCTTTCTCAGATATGGAGTGGATTTACATTGCAAGAAAAATAGGTTAAACCGCAGCAATTACGCAAATGGTAAATGGGCCAGAGATTTCTGTAACGCAATATCAGCTGTCATGTCTAAAACACAGATCCAGACTGTCAAAAATACAAAATTCGTTACCGTTCTTGCAGATGGCAGTACAGATGCAAGCATTGTAGAGTGGGAAAATGTCTTCCTTCGTTTTGTTGATGGTGCAGAAAAAAAAGTTACAACTGTGTTAATTAAAGCTGTACCTCTTAAATATTCTCACGCAGATGGAGTTTTTAAAGCAATAACCTCCGCACTTGAGTCTGTTGATCTTTTTGGACCTTAACGATGTGAGCAGACCTGGACCAGTTCGTATGTGCCAACTTTGATGGTGCCAGTGTGATGATGGGCCATACAGGTGGCACCATAGCAAAAATCCAAGAACATGTCCCCACTGTAACACCCATGCATTGCGTAGCCCACAAACTGGAGTTAGCAGTTCTCGACGTCATGAAAAAAAATACCTTTGTTCAAAAAGTAGAAAACACCTTGAAAGGAATTTTTAAATTTTACCACCACTTTATTTTAAACAAACAAACAAACAAACTACAGCCCCAAGAAACTAAGGGAACTGCAGGAAATAGCAGATGTCATACACACTGAGTTGGCTCATTTCAGTGGAATAAAGCAAGCGCGTTGGCTTGCAAGTACGATGCGTTCATTTCATGCTGTTCAAGTCAACCTGCCTACAGTAATTCAACATCTTGAACATGTCTCAAACTCTGCTGGTGATGATGGGGCCAAAGCAGAGGCACTTCTAAGAAATGCGCACGCAGTACAGTTTGTAAAATCACTGTTTATTCTTCAAGATTTTCTGCCAATATTGAAAAATTTATCACTTGAATTTCAGAAGGATGACCTACTAATATTAGAAGTCCCCCCCCAACTCGTTGATACATGCTTACTCCAGTTGACTGAGCTAAAAACAAGACCAGGAAAGTTTATGATATCATTTCTAAACCAATATAATCCTGCAGAGAAATGCATGAACTATCTCATTTCAAAATGTGGCAGTGAGGACAAGATTGTTCCTTTCACTTTCAGAGGGAACTGTCCAGAAGTAAATTTTACAACTGATACACAGCTGCACAGTTTAATAGATGCAGCAGTATCTTACATTGATCAGCATTTTTGGAATTTCTTGGAAGAACCTCTAAAATGGTTCAGTTGCTTAGATTTCAAAAATTTCGATCTGTCACGAGAAGAACTTGTACAATTTGGTACAACTGATTTAAGTCATTTAGTCGACTACTTTCACAACTTTTTTTCTGAATTTCACATAACCAGTATAAAAAGGGAGTATTGTGCATTAAAAGCAATGCTTAAGTCTGCAGTTGATAAGCCATATCTGCAAGTGTATTCACACTACTACGTAGAGAAACCGCCCAGCTTGCTCACATCCTTGACCTAATAGAAATGTTACTGGCTATGAGTGTGTCTACAGCTAAATGTGAGAGAGTATTCTCCATTCAGAATCTTATAAAACAAAAATAAGAACAAGTTTGGCTGATGACACGCTCCAGTCACTTCTGCATATAGCAGTTGAAGGCCCTGCATTAGACAGCTTTGATCCGGATCACGCTATCAACCACTGGCTACTATCTGGTCCTGGCACACGCCACATTCATGGTCATCATGGTCATGCTAGTTCAACTACTAGTTCTGCTGATTCACACGAAAATGTCCCTGAGGCTGTCACTAGTCTTAATGATGACGTGACTGAATACGATGCTCCGGCTGGAGCAAGCTCAGGCTTCCTGTAACTTTTCCCGATGCTGATGCTGTGTCTGCTACTCTGCTGTAATGATGTTCTCACTGTGCTGCTGGCTGGCACTCTGTGCTGCTGCTGCAACCACACTTGGCTGTCATTCCATCGCTGCTGGTGCTAATTCTGTCTATGCTCACCACGCTGCTGACAAAAAAAAAATCATATTATTTATTCTCCTTATTGTCTATTTCAACACTAAATAACATACTACAATGAATCCATTGAGTTTTCTGTAGTTTGATACTTTCCATTAAAAATATGCCATTTTATACCGGGACTACCAACTCAAGCACTGGGACAACTACTTTTGGACAAGCCACTTGTCCGTGGACAAGTACCTAATTTTAAAATGTGTCAAGCCCTGCCTATGGAAGTTCCTCAAAGCTGCCTCCACTTGCCTTTGTGCCCACTAGATGCAGGGGAGTCCCTTCCTCACCCATGACACCTCTCCCCCAGGCCGAAATTGGCCTCCACCACTTTCCACTACAGCACTTACCTTCTTATCCACTAGCTCCCTTCTTAGTAAGCACTTAGACGACCCCACATTACCTTTTCTTGCCCTCTAGGATGCAACTGTTGGGGGCAGTTCTTGTCCCCCAGCCGGAGCCCTGTCTCTGTTGAGGGGCCCCCCCAATACCCTAACCTCCTGCCTCCCCATACTTCCATGGAACCTTGTGTTCAATTTGTCCTCCCTACCGTATCTTGCAAGATACCACCGTCTTCTCTACCATTTAATGCAAGTTGAATTTGTATCATGTTTCTGTCTCTGATTCTGTGTCATGTCTCCATATTGTACTCTGGCTACACATGTTACGTGGGCCTGTGTGTTACCATGACTATGTACCTTGTTTGCTGTTTCGTAATTTGCTGTATCGTAATTTTTTTTCTCTTCTGTATTGTAACCTCTCAGGTCGCACCTGAAAATAGACACTTGTTGTCTAGTGTGCCTACCTGGTTAACAAAAACAAATAAATAAATGTTCAGGTACTACAAAAAATGAGAGCAAATGTAGTGATAAAGGCAATAAAAGTTAAATTATTAATTTATTAGAAATGGGTCTAAAACATACTAGAATATCGGACAAACAAAAAGAAACACGTGAGGTCACATAAAGGTGTACAAGCTGTTCCCTCTCATAGAAGTAAAAGACCATACTTACAATTCAGAGTGGAAAAGATTAGGTTAATTTACTGTTAATGATCTTAATGGCCATACTTAACACCTCCCAACAGACTGTTTTTACAAACAAAGGCAGGTCTGAATGACATCAGAACTTCTTTTTAACCTGGATATGCAACGCAGCCAAAACAGTGAACGATTTGATACAACAGTTTTAAGAGTATGTGAGCACTCAAAATGGCCCAAAATCCGGACTGCATTAAATCAAAACCAGATGACAAGATAAGAACCCTAAAAACCGGATTATCCGGTCAAAAACCGGATAGGTGGCAACCCTACTCCAACCATAAAAATGAATAGAACATGTAAAAAGCAAAACAACAATATTTATATTTTAAACTAAAGAAGCCTTCAATCTTATCTAGTTAGATGGAAGAATGACTGTACATCCACTTGGCCATGGATGATACCATCAAGACCCTTAGTAATTATTTGCCACAAGTCCTGGTGTGGGAACAGCCTGAATCAAATAAAAGTCTGTATAACTGATAAGTTCCAGAACCATGATGACCTATAAATAAAGAATGTTAATGTTTCTCCCACAGTAAAGTTTATGATATTCAAACTGCCTCCATAAGATAGTGAAATCCGTTATTCCCTCCCCGGGGAGCACTGTTCAGGGAGCCAGCAGCCTTGAACCAAAATGCCCCCACTCAGCCCTGCTCAGCGCCCTTATATGCCGGGCAAAGCCTGTTATGGACCACAATCAATCACTACTCCCATCCGCCCCCCCCACCTCCACCAGGGAACAACAACCAGACAAGAGATCTGTACCTCATACCACAGGCAGCTCAGATGACTGAGGATCTCAGTGACCCCCTGCCCTTCTCCGTCTTTCCCTCCAGCTCCGAAATAACATATGTATGCACCAGTTTAGGGTCTGTGAACAATTTAGAAGTTTTATCAGGAGACTGAATGATTGAACATAATGGGTAAACCAGGGAGAAAGGGCAATTCAAAGCATGGAGCTTCTTTTTGACTTCTCTGAAGGCCTGTCTTACTTGCTGTAGTTTCCAGGAAGATGGGAACCATACTCCCACTAACCAGGATATGGTCCACCTTCTGTGCTGCTGTCTAAATTTGCTGCCAATCTTGATATCTCAAAAATTTCACAATGACGTAACGTGGTCTCTTGTTAGGACCAGGCCTCTTACCCAGTGAGCAGCATGCCCTCTGGATCTCACGTTGTCTGTCCTCAGGCAATTGAAGGGCATTCACTAGCCATTTTTGTAGGTATTCTGCACAGTTCCTGCTCTTGACTCCCTCTGGGATGCCAACCAGCCTCAGATTGCATTGTCTTTTTCTATTTTTGTGGTCATCAAGCACCTCCTTAAGTTTCTCTATTTCCTGCAAGGCCTGCTGCAGCTTAGAATCGAATGGGGACTGTGCATCTTCCTGGGAACTGAGCCATGACTCCAGCTCCAAAATCCAGCCTTCATGTTTACCAACTCTGTCATCCATAGTGTTAACAGTTTCCTGAAGGTGAGTGAGATGTGAGTTAACATTTGTGAATCCCGACTGCATTTGTGTGGTCAGCTCGTATTTCATACTAGTAATGAATGGCTTCAGGTTCGAGGTAGACAAAGCAGGCTGTGCAGCCATTGATGTTTCTATCTTGTGCAGCGGGTCGGAGATTATTTTGGAAGCTGCCCTCATTATGGGGTGATCGGGTTCTGCCTGAAGCCCCCTTTCACTGATCACTTTGAAAGTCAATTAAGCTTGTTTTTTCCCCCGACTTTGGTAAAGATGCCATCAGTGAGGTATTGTAGACACTATTTGGATAGGATCCACAATTTTATTCTTGCCTTGGGGCAAAATTTGTAGGGATGGGTACAGAGCTCAGCAATTAAAGCTGCAGGGCAAGGATCATAAAAAAATTGTCTGAATGCTTTTGTTTGCCTCAAATAAAACTTTCCACTTACTCAGTTGTGTTTAACATAAGTTTTGTATTCTTCCTGTCCTTCTGAGCGAGATATTTGTATTTTAACTAAATTTAAAATGCTCATCTTTTATTTGCAGCCATGCAGTGTGAATGGACGTCTCTTTAGGACACACTCTGTATGAGACGAACACTAGCATGTCCGTCTGACCTTTACAGGACAACGTGAAAGCAGATTGGCACATACAGCGCTGCTCACAATGCACATGTGTGAACACTGGCTCCAGGTCCGAGATCGAATGTGACGATTCTGACGAGGGTCTGTGTGAAACATGGATACAAATGGACTAGCGACACGGTCCCGAGAGAAGATGCAGAGGCAGAAAAGATAAATTCTCACAAGATGTACAATAAAATACTGAAAAGGGCACACTGCTGCTTTAAGCTGCCATCTTCATCTCTGGCTTGGCCACGCACCCCCCCCCCCAGAAACCTTAACTGACATATCCAAAGTGGTCAAAGCACTTAACACCAAATTCATGGACCTGTCCTTGTCTGAATACTTTGTTAACCTTTTCCCCCAAGGTCCCCACCTGTGGTCTTATAGACCAGGTCACCACTGACAACCCTAGTGTTTAACCCTTTTACTTTAAGGCCATTTCCTCACAGGAAATATAAAAGAGGAAGGTTTAAGAGGGAGATGAGGAGACACCTTTTTATGGAGAGGGTGGTAGCGGGGTGGAATGCATTATCAGTGGAAGGGGTATACAGTAGAACAGTGGGATGCTTCAAAAGGGACTGGGACAGGGCAATGGGGAAGGTCAAGGGTGGGAGGGAGGAAGGGCAGCTGCCGAATAAAGGTGCTAGCTGCTCACTGAGCAGACTTGGTAGACCACTAGGCCTTTATCTGCTGACAAATTTTGTATGCTCATATGTTCGTAAGCTGCTCATGACCCTCCCCAACCAAGCAGCACTGACAGCAATGGCCTTCGTCCAAATTTTCTAAAACATGTAGCCCACATTGTAGCAAAACCCCTGACTGTAATATTTAACTTATCCTTTACCTCTTCCTCCATTACCCATATCTGGAAGCAAGCCAGAGTCGTTCCCATTTTCAGGTCTGGTAACCCTAACCTCACTGACAATTATAGCCCCATCGCCATCCTCTCCCACCTGAGAAAAATCCTCAAAGATTGTTTCGCAGCAAACCTCTAACTATGTGTTCAAACACAGCCTCTTCTATCCCCAGCTACACGACTTCTAGAAAGGTCACAGCACCACCACTACACTGGCTTGCTTCATCAACCACAGCACCACCACTGCACTGGCTTGCTTCATCAACAAGGTTTGTATTTTTTTGCACCTTCCCCTGCACCCTTGACTTTCCACTCCTTCTGGCTGCTCAACGTCCCTGTCTGCCCACTAGTCTCAACTTTTGCTGCCACTTCCTGCCATCTGACTCCCAAGGCTGTCCCTGGAGGGTCTGGCTTATCCCTGTGAGGGGGCCCCCTCCCTGTGGTAGTGGAGGGGAGTAATATTCCTGGAGGATCCTCCAGGGCATGCAGGGTTGGAGGGGCTTGTCAGTGCACTAGGGGGACTGTGACATGGGGAGTCTAGGCAGCTGTCATCTTGCATGCTGAGATGAGTGCTAGTTTTTCATTTTGTGGACCCCTCCCCACATCCCAATGGCATGCATCACAACAACGCCCTAGAGTTGGAGCCAGTTGATGAGTGGTCACCCACACTGGCAGGGCTCCACACACCATCAGGTTCTCTCTGTCTCTCTCCTAGCGGTGCTCCACAGCACCCTCCCCCAGGTGGACGGTGTCTGTATGGATGCTCTAGTACCCTTCCTGTCAGCCGCCACTCCTAACATCCCAGGCTCAGGCTCAAACCCAGGTTGCCAGCATGCCATTCAGGTGCCCCACCATGCAGCACTATGGAGCTGGCTGGACAATGTTTTTAGATGCATGGTTGAAGGCAAACTAAGTGGCACCAGCTTTGTCGATCTCACCAAGCCTTCGGCCTGGTAGACCATCACATCTTGCTAGGTAAGCTGAGCAGTATCGGGTGCTCCGCCATGACCACAATATGATCTCAAGACTACCTCTTGGGCCACACCCAAACTGTCTGCATGGGAGGGGCAATTTCCAGCACCCAGGTGGTCCATACTGTGGTCCCACAAGGATCCATACTTGGACCCATCTTGTTTTCCTGGTTTATAAGCTCCCTCCCCAAGGACAACAAATTGGCTAGGTTAATCCTGAAATGTCCCATAAGTACCCACCATTGTAATCTATATAAATCTCTGGGTTGGGTTTCCTTGGTTAATAAGACGGATATCCACACTAGTTTATTTGAACATCAGTCCTGTCTGGTTCTCATACCTAAATATTTGAGTGATAGGCTTGCTTTTCAGTCCATTGAACTATTTTTAAGAAATTCACAATTTTCTCAGCTAATTGTCCCCAAGACCCATATGAAAAGGTCATCACAATATTTTAGTCACATGGTCCTGAGGTATTGGGATAAACTCCCACCCTGTTTTAGACATCTGTATTCCAAACCCTTGTCTGTCTCTATGCTTAAGAAATTTTTGTTTTCAAATGCTCAAATTTGTCATTGTTTTAGCTAAAAGTGGATATATTGCACATTGAATACTGTGGTTGTATGTATTGTATTGATGTGATTTAATGTTTGAACTGGGTTGTTATTGTGTATATGAATATCGTATGAATCTATTGATGTATGTATTGTCATTTGTATGATTTTAATGTTGGAACTAAGTTGCCATTGTGAATGAGCATAAGCTCAATGGTTATTCCTAATAAACAACAGCAACAACAACAACAGCGTGCAACTCACTACTGTATGCCAATGACCCTATCCTCTACCACAGTGCAAAGACCATGGCCGAACTATTATCCATGCGCATGGATAATTTTAGCAATGCCTATAAATGGTTCATTGCTAACAGAGTCTTGGTAAACACCCAGAAGACAAAAGCCATGTTGTTTTGGTCAACACCCAGACTACATAGGTGGGCAGGTGATACCACCCCTCTTCTCATCCTGTCCCCTGATGGCATCCCTCTTGAGTTAGTGACAACATTAAAATATCTGATAGTCACCCTCAACATTTCCCTGACATTCTCTGACCACATCGGACTCATGGTCCACCTTGTGAACCTGAGACAAAGAGTTGGCTTCTGACTCAAGGATTTTATGGCCCTAAAGTAAGGCTCACCATGGCCCAGGGCACCTTACTGCCTCTGCTGAACGGCTGCTCACCCATCTAGACACAAATCTCATCCTCCTGCCTGTCCAGACTCAACAAAATCTACAACAGCATCTGTAGGTTTGCCCTAATGACCCCTTATTCCATGCATCATTGTTCCCTCTACCAGGCCCTAGGCTTGCTCCACCCCAGACCCACTGGGATTACCTCTTAGGCTGCCTCATCAACAAATTTATCAGGAACAAAGAGCTGTCACCCCTCTGCCCCCCCCTTGTCAGGCCTACGCCCTGCCATTGAGTCTCTGATTCTCCTCCAGCCTACTATTAGAGTGCACACAGGTTACCAAGACATGGGCCAGAGGGCCTTATCTGCAGCTACAGTACCCTGAATCTTTGGAACAGCCTGCCTACCCCACTATGGACCCTGTGATTACACTCCCAATTTAAATCCTGCTACAAGATCTCCCTCACTGCCACCTCTGCCTGTAAATACCCCTCCCAATGATCTGATGACCCCATCCTTGGGTGAAGCATCCACTCGCCCCCCTCATTTTGCTGTAACACCTGGCATGCCACAATGACTCAGGAATTTGTTTTTGTTATGATGATATATGCTAGGCACTGTGCTGCCCAAAAGACTTCTGTGTACTTTAATAACTACTTGCACTAATGTCACTCTTAACCTAGTTTGTTCATATCTGTGCCTTTTGTTTGTATTCACTTAATGTATTGTAGTAACTGTACCCTGTATCTCATATACTTGCTTTTTTGTGTAAACTTTATGGCATGGGTAGTGCCTGAAAATGGTCCTTTGGATTAGTGTACCTGGGAAAAAGAAAGGAAAACAGGTGCCACTCGCCCACGTCAGAAAAGATGAATCCAAGACATAGATGCTGTTAATTTAATTTTAATTCAGCTTGCAGACAAACGATACACTCAGTGACAGGGTGTGCAGGCAGACTGTCTCAACGTTTTGTGTGCAGGTGCTTTCTAAAGAGACTGTCCTTGCACTGCCATCAACCCATATTTAAAGTACACTCTTAAAGGTACAGGCAATGCAAACAATGTAACAAAATGCAATCATGCAATGTATCAATTCATAAACTTCACAAAAGAATGTGCATGTACGCAAAATGTTGAGAGAGCCAGACTGCACGCCCTCTCACTGAGTGTATCATTTGTCTGCAAGCAGAAGTAAAGTTCGGTTATCTGCATCCATGCCTTGGATTCATCTTTTCTGACACGGGTGAGTGGCACCAGTTTTCTTTCCTCATTCCCTGAACTGTTTTTACTGGCTGCCCCACCGCTACCCTTGTGTGGCCCTTTTTGTTTTACTTCTCAATTTCTGAAGTTGAGCAATGCAAGGGGGAATGTCTTTACTGGTTTACCCTCTCAGCTGTAAAGGAAACCTCCAGGAATTATCTCAATGCCTGGATACATTCAATACAGCATGACAACGAACCTGGAAGCTACAACAAGTACGGGGGCTACACAATTGAATACTAGTATTACAAATGGACTCTTCATCGGACTGGAATTTCTTATTCCAGAATCAAGCAACCCACAAGTAGCTGCCATAGCAATGAAAATCCTACAGCACTTAAATATAAAAGAAGCTTTTCTATATTATTAAGCAAGCAGCGTCCAAGCTAAGAAGTGTGCTGCACC
Organism: Neoceratodus forsteri; assembly: GCA_016271365.2. Lineage (NCBI taxonomy): Eukaryota > Metazoa > Chordata > Ceratodontiformes > Ceratodontidae > Neoceratodus > Neoceratodus forsteri. The sequence continues at coordinate 505,915,148 of CM057455.1, forward strand.
ACTCAGAAGTGACAAATGGGACACCACACTGTAAATACGAAAAATAATTATACATTTAAATCAGTGACAAGTGTCCAAGCTCGTAATCTTCTGAGTCTCTGGCTAATTTTTTTGTTTTTCTTTCAGTTACTTCTCTTTGTTTTCAAACATTTCATAGCAAACATTGTACCAGGGATAGGGAAGGGACCCTGGTATTGGGGGATTTTAATATGCAAGGGGTGGAATGGAGTACCATGGCATTGGCATCTGCAAAAGAGCAGAAGTTATTGGATGCCTTCCAAGATGAGTTTCTGACTCAAAAAGTGGAGGAGCCGACCAGGGAGGGAAGCATCCTGGACTTGGTGCTGATGGACAGGGACCAGGTAAAGAACTTGGCAGTGGCGGACCCTTTGCCAAAGAGTGACCACTCAACAGTATGGTTCACCTTAGACCTGGGGAAGGAGTGGAACCAGACAAAAACAACTGTAGTGGACTTTAGGGAGGGCTGACTTTGGGGAGATGGCTAATATACTCAGGGGACATTTAAAGAGTATCAGGTCAGGGATGAGCAAAGAGAGTCAGTGGGGGATACTGAAGTAGGTACTACTGGAGGCTACGAAAACCTGAACAAAATCCCATCATAAGAAAGCAAGGGCTAGAAAACCTTGTTGGTAATCCAGAGAAGTACGGGGGGGGTGAGGGGAAAATGAATGGCATTTAGAAGGTTCAAGTGTTCTTGGAGGGAGGCAGACAGGGAAGAGTACCACAGGATCTTCAACGAAGTCAGTAGAAGGGTAAGAGCAGCCAAGGCAGCTAAGGAGCTTAGGTTAGCTCAGGAGATCAGGGAGGGGGAAAAGGAATTTTATAGACATGTCAGGGAGGGAAGGGGTGCAGATACACAGGTTGAAAATAGAGGGGGGGGTTGGGCTGAGGGGATGGTAGAACAGACTAAAGTACTCAATGAGTATTTCTGCCAAGTCTTTACAAGGGAAAGGGATGGTCCGTTACCATAGAGAGGAGGCGTGATTGGGACTAAGGATGGGGGGCACTTACAGATGGGGAGATCCAAGTGGGGAGGGTGAGGGAGGCTCTCAAGTCCCTAAGGACTGATAAGATCCCATGCCCAGAAGAAATCCACCCCAAAGTTCTAAAGGAACTGGCGGATGTCCTGGCTGCTCCAATGACAGAACTATTCAATTCCTCCCTTCGATCAGGTTGGGTTCCCCTGAACTGGAGGACTGCACCTGTTGTGCCACTCCATAAGGATGGACTGAGGGATTTACCCAGAAACGATAGACCAGTCAGTCTGATGTCCATAGTGGGGAAACTGATGGAGGTCATCTTGAAGGAAAGGATGGTGGAGTTCCTGGAGGCTGCCAACTTTCAGGATGAAAGTCAGCATGGGTTCGTCCGAGTGAGATGTCAAACCACAGCAAATTGGCTCAGTAACCTGCAGCAGAGGGTGGTGGTTGGGGGGAGGTTTCGACTCCCAGGAGGGTCATTAGCGGGGTATCTCAGCAATCGGTGTTGGGCCCAGTCCTGTTCAATGCTTTCACTGCAGACACTGGGGAAGGAGTCAGGTGTAAAATGAGCCTTTTCGGTAATTCCAAACATGGAGCGGAGGTGGACAGCGAAGAGGGGAGAAAGGCACTTCAGGAAGATTTGGCAAGGCTGGAAAGTTTGTCGCACACTTGGCAGCTGGGGTTTAATGCTCAGAAATGCAGCATGATACATTTGGGTGTTAGGAACTCTGGGTATAACTACCATTTGGGGAGAGAACAGCTGTTGATCTCCAAGGAGGAAAAGGATCTGGGAGTGGTAACAGACACCAAAATGAATATCTCAGAACAGTGCCAGAGAGTGGCTAGTAAGGCAAATGAAATACTTGGATGTACAGCTAGGGGGATAACATCGAGAAGGGAGGTCATACTGCCCCTGTACAACTCCTTAGTGAGACTTCACCTGGAGTATTGCGTACAGTTTTGGTGCCCTCACTTAAAGAGGGATGTTACCCTATTAGAGAGAGTGCAGAGAAGAACCACAAAGATGATCCATGGCCTGGGGTAAATGTCCTACAAAGAACTACTCAGGGAGCTAATGTTAGAAGCATTTTCAGGTTGTCTTCTGTTACCTTGTAACTTCTCTCTAGCTTTGTAGCATCTTTATTTATTCATTTATGTCTTTGGTAACTGGGTAGGTGCACTGGTCCAGGGGACAGTTTTCAGTCACGACCCAAGCCACACAGTGGCAAAAGGTACAATACATATAGTACACACAAGAAACAGCACACTGCAATAGTACAGATGGGACAGGTTACTTACTGGAACAGAATCCACTTTCAGTAGCACAGATTACTTACGGTTTGTGCTGCAGTTACCTGTTACATACAATGCAGGTTTACAATAACAACTCCAACAGGGTTTAGTGCAGTAGCAGCAACAAGATATTGTGCAGTACCAGACAGTGTAGCACAGTAGAGACAAAAGGTATAAGAGGAGATCGATGGGGGGTGGGCTAGGCAGGAGAGAGGGAAGTGACAGGGGAGGAGGGGAAAATACATGGAGCAGGTTTAGATAGTTCAACTTTCATTGCAAGGGCAAGATTTAGACAGGTCAACACTGCATTCTCAAGTAGTGAGAAACGGAGCCAGGGGAGATCGGGGTGCAGAAATGTTAGGCTAGGGTGTTATGGGGGGTAAAAACAGGGGGTCTGGGTAGTCTTGGGGGCTGTGAGAGGAAAAAACACCAAGGAGGAGGTGAGTGCTGCATATTCATAGAGGTTCATATGGAATGTTAATGCAAGCTACTTTGCACGGTACAGTGACAGTTTACAGTTGTGAGGAGCCAGGTTTTCAGAGTTTTTTTGAAAGCTAGGTAGGTGGCAGATGAGCAAATGGACAAGCGGACCTTGTTCCATAGGGAGGGAGTTGCAACCGAGAAAGCTTGACTTCCCATAATGGTGGTGACATGGGGGACTTCTAGCAGGGTGGTCAAGGAGGCCCTGAGATTCCTTGTGATCACTCTATCTGTCAGCAGGGGTGAATATGGGGACAGGTGCTGGTTTCAGCGTGAGCTGTACAGCAGATGGCCCATACCATAGTCAAAGTGACCTTGAAGGGGAGCCACCCTAAGGTCTGGTGGAGGGAGCAGTGATGGGAGCGGAAAGGAGCTAGGAAGACAAAATGACATATCAAGTTTTAGGTCATGCTTACCCATGACAGCAGGGTAGAGGATAGTTGTGAGTAGACCAGGGAGCAGTAATCAAGGTGGAGTAGTAGGTTTCCACATGCAATGGCAAGGCATGCTTCAGCAGACAGGTAGTGTTTGTGTCGGTAAGCAGTTCGTAGCTTTTGGTGGATCCTACGTGTGGTGTGATTGACATGCTCAGAGAAAGAGAGGAAAGGGTCAAGGGTGACTCCTAAGTATCTAAAAGATGTGACATTTTCAAGGGGAGGGCAAGCTGGGGTGAGTACCAGGAGGGAGGAGTTTGTTTTGCAGCCTTGGCTGGAAAGGGTTTAGAGCCGAAGATCATGGACTTAGTCTTCTTTTCATTGACTAGAAGTTTGTTGGAGAGGAACCATTTGTGGGCAGAGCCAAAGTCATGTGTGATGGCAGAAGAGATGGAGTCAACTGACTTGTCACTGTGGTATATAACTAGATCATCGGCATAGAGAAGAGCTTTACAGCTGAGGCTGTCCCTGGGGAGTGTGTTGATGAACATGGAGAAAAGCAGAGGCCCAAGTAAGGAGCCCTGCTGGACCCCGGTAAGTACAGGGAGGGGGGCTGAGGATGCTTTCCCAATAATGACCGACTGACCAACTGGCTGCTCTCCAAATTTTCTGTGTGCTCCCAGCTGGGATCCATGACTGGTCGTCGACAAATTCGTTGTCGAATGACCAGACAACGAAACTGGCAGGTTAACCACTTTTTGCTGTCAGCTGCTGGTTTAACACATCGTGATGTGTTTTCTTTGGGGGGCTTCACCCTCAACCCCACACAGGGGACCATACCCCCATCTCCCCACTAAATATAACCAACTCGAGTCGGAGCTGATTGGGGGGGGCCAGACCCCAACAGACAGTGCCAGGTTCCAGTGCGGACAATACAGCGACTTGGCACTGTAGTCGCTGTAGTGTCATTCGATGTTCCAGTGTCACTGTTGGGGGGGGGTATACACTCCCAGCTGTAGTCAGTATTCTCTCATGAAGTAGTCGTCTGTTTTTGCAATAGTAATCCTGCTGCAGTTTGAGTATTGGATTAATTCTGTGATCAATTTTATTTAGAATCATGATATAGTGTATGGTGGAATATCTTTGTGTATGGAGAGCCATACACTGTCAAAAATTTTTCTGCTGTAGTAGTGGCATAGCTACTAGCGCAGAACAACTTTTTGTTCTGTGTTAGTAGCTACGTCACAATGCAACCGCCCCCACCAGTGATTGTCAGCGTAGCTCAGTTGGTAGCACATCCGCCACTGGATCAGAAGGTCATGGGTTCTCGTCCCAAACCAGGATTGGACTTGCACCTAAAAACGCTGCCATCCAAGTACAGTATTATGGGGGTGCTGTACTACTGAGATATGCCATCCTTTGGATGATATGTTAAACCGAGGTCCCTTCTACCCATCCTGATGTTGTCCTGGTGGGTGTCCAGGTGGAAGTAAAAGAACCCAAGGCACTCTTCACAAAAGAGAAGGGGACATTCCCAGTGTCCTGGTCAACATTCCCCTTCCCATAAACCGGTTCATGCAATTGTCCAGGCTGTGTGTGGGTGTCGATGTGCGATATGGCCACCTCTACACATTCAGTCACTTCACTACCAGTCTAGCATTGCTTGTAAAGCACTTTGGGATACACTATGCATGAAAAGCACTATATAAATACAGATTCTCCTTCTTCTTCTTCAGTGCAGTGCATATATCAGGGGGAAGTTGATGAGTCATGTGCATGGGTGGTTAGCAGGTGGATTGACGAGCAGTGCGGGCTCCCGATGGAAAACACTAACTCCAGACTCACGGAAACTTAAGCGATCATGTGTTGTGGGGTACCATGCACTATATAGAAAAGTGTATGACAGCCCAAATACACAACCACACTATTCAAATACCTTGTGGTTTCCATGATGGGAGGGACCTCACAAGCTTCACTCGTGAGGTCCTCGTCGTGTTGGAAACCACTTGGTATGAGAATAGCATTGTTGTGTGTGAGCTCCCATACACTATCCTATAAGTTATCCCATTCTTACAAATTGCAACATGTGGCTGCTCAAGATAGAATTAAAGGACATAAAAAATTCAGCCCCATTTTACCTTTTTATGTTGGCTCACGCAGCCAACATCTTGTGCTAGTAGCAGATTTGGAGGCGCGGTCACTGTGGGTGAATGCAGGGCATGCATCAGTAGGTCCATCCCTCATTCACCAATAAGTCCGCAGCAGGCGCTGACATCAAGTGGCCTCCAGATCTAGGAAAAGGTCCACTGCAATGAGAGCAAAACTCTCATGCACTGGACCACAACACATCTCCCTACGTGCAGGCAACATGACGGCAGCGACTGCCGCTGCTGCTGCTGCCTGTTACAATGCCGATGGGGGTGCCCACCCCTGTTGGCATAAAGACCCACCCATTTACAATGTATGCCGAGGGGGTGCCCAATCCCCCTCGGCATCATGTGTGCCCCCTCAACAGTCTTTCTTTGCCAGTGGGTGGCCCAATCCCTGTCGGCCTCGATCCCCCTTCCCCTTTATGTTGCCAATGGTGTCAGCATAATGTCCCCCCCCCCACTTTTGTTGTATGCTGAGGAAGGTGCCCAGTCCCCCTCGGCTCTTGTCCCCCCTTCAGTATGTGCTGATAGGGGTGCCCAATCCCCATCAGCAAAGTATCCCCCAAAACACTGAGGTGGCAGGCTGGGAGCCCACCCCAGCATGCCAAATCACCTGAAAAGGGAAAATCATCCTGCAATGTTTTTGTTTTTTAAAACCCGTAAAAGAAAATGGTCCCTCATGATCTCCCTGCCCCCTCCTGCAAGCCGCGCCCACCCTCTGCGCACCCTGCCTCCCCGCACCCCCCCCATACTTACTTCTGGAGTCCGGTGCGATGATCTTCAGTGGTTTGGGAACACGTCTGCACTCTTCAAAGCTGACCACAAACTGAAGAAATGCCAGTAAGCTGTATAATGGCATAAATAGGGTTTTTTCAACTTTGGTGCATATCTCAGCCATTTTTGGGAATTTTGACACCAAATTTTCAACATGGGGTTTTTGAGACCCACCCTCATGAATTCAGGCACTGTCATTGTATTATTCAGTTCCGAAAGATGAGTTTGAGGTCACTGCACGGAATCACCTTTGGGGACCTATTAACTAAACGACAGTGCTACTGTTCATGAGGGGGGCTCAAAAACCTATGTTGAAAATTTGGTGGAAAAATCCAAAAATGACTGTTTTATGATAGTTGCTGTTTCAGTTTCCACGCATCAGAATCTCTCGTGAATTTGTAATATTTTCACTCCACATTTCTTAAAAATTGGCATTTTCCACACCTCTTATGAATAGTATAACTGTCATTTTACATATTGTGGCTAATGTGTTTTCGTGACGTCTAGCTGCAGTAGAATACGAAAGTCGCCATGTAAATCAGTTTTCAGGACAGTTTGAGGACATGACGGTGACAGTGTTCATGAGCAGAGGTCCTAAAATGCCTATGTTGAAAATTTGGTGATGAAATTCTATAAAATGACTGTTACAAGTGTGCATTGTGCAGTTTGCATGCACCCTTGTAACGTCACAAATTTGCAATATTTTATTTATTTATTTATTTATTGAGATCTTGGATAATACCTTTGAGCACAAGATCATTAAATAGGTTCCACGTCTAGACAAGCAAGAAACGTAAAACATAAGTAACTACTACACAATTGTGCTTCAGTGTCAGAGAAGAGCAAGCACAGCATATACAAGGTGATAGGCTGATCACAATAGCCTGAGTCTGTTAAGTTACAGTAGGTAAGCATTTGTACAGAGGTTATGTAGGTAACCGGAGTCAAGAACAGAAGTTAAGAATTGAACAGGGTTATAGGGAGAGAGGGAAGTGGGGAGGGGAGTGAGAGGGGAGGAGTAGAGAAGAGAGGAGAGAGGCAGGAACTAGGGAGAAGACATGACAGCTGAGTGTAAAGGGGAAGGGGTGAGGGAGAGATGAAGCTAACATGGGGAGACAGGGTTAAGAAAAGCAGGAGGGGAGGGGAGGGTGGGCAAGAAGTGGATGAGGATGGGGTGAAGTGGTGGGGGGGGTAGGAGGGTGGTGGGGAGGATGGAGTGAGCAGGGTAATTGAGGGCAGAGGTGAGATAATAAGAAGTAGGAGCCACAAAGGAATGCACTGCAGGGTGGGTTTGAGTAAGATAATCAGAGGTCAGGAGGTCATGGGGAAGACATTATTGGAAGCAGGTACAGCTGGCATTCTCGAGTAGCTGCTGATGCAGCAGTCTTTTAAAGGGACCAATCGAGCTTAGCGAAGAGATGTCAGATGGTAGGGAGTTTAGCCACCCAGGGGCATGGAAAGCGAAGGACCTTTGACCCATGGAGGTGCGACAGTGGAGAATTTTAACTAGGCGACAATCTACACTTCGAGTGCTGCGAAGGTTGGTATTGGGGGAGAGAAGATTTTGAACCCCTGCTGAAACCAGCCCTAGACTAGCTTCTTTCACTAGTAAGCAGGATTGGTAGCAAAGTCTATCAGAGAACTGCAGCCAGTTAGCCTGGGCATACAAGTCACATGTGTGAGTCATGCGTGCAGCTCTGGTGGTAAGCTGACAGGCTTTGTTTAAAGCAACTTTAATACGACGGAGGGCAGTTTCGGTGGCCGACCCATATATTACCAGCCCATAGTCAATTAGGGTCACAAGAGAGCTTTGCACTGCTAGTTTAAGGGCCTCACGGATGAGGCTATGTTTGTGCCTGTGCAGCAGTCCAAGGCGAGTATTTACAGCCTTAGTGACTTTGTCGATGTGGCGGTCGAAAGTCATGGTGCTGTCCAGCATGATCCCCAGGTATTTGAAACTCTGTACGAGTTCCAGGGGAGTGCCATCCATGTTGGTGATCAGAAGATTTTCATGCCAGATTTTCAACACTGGCATTTTTTCACACCTCCTTATGAACAGTACAGCTGTCATTTTTCAAATCCTGCCCTAAATGTGTTTTTGCACCTGTGCCACACAATGGCATGGTCACTGTGGGAAATCAACGTTTGGGACAAATTAACAAAATCACAGTGCCACTGTTCATGAGGGGAGGTTCCAAAATGCTTGTGTTAAAAATGTGGGTAAAAAAATCCCAAAAATAATTGGGTTACTGGCGTGTGCTGCAGTTTCTATGCATGCTCATGACTTCACCAGTTTTTCATATTTTTACTCCAGATTTTCAACGGTGCCATTTGTTAACATGTCCTCATGAACACTACAGTTGTCATTTTCCACATACTGCCCAAAATGTGTTTTCACTCCCGTGTTGCCAAATGACATAGCTGCTGTGCAAAACCACCCTTCAGCTAACAAACTGATTGTGCCGCTCTTCATGAGGTGGGCTCACAAAAAGCCTATGTTGAAAATTTGGAGTGAAAATACCCACACACGTCTACGGTGTTACGGTTTCCAACTGTAGCACCCCACCCTGTACAGACTGACAGGCGTCAGGGGTGTGATTTGAGAACATCGCCTGTAATGCTCATGCCATTCCACCCCCACCCCCACAGCCAGTGTCAGGCATCGTAGTGTGCCTTGCACTGTTCGGCCACAAAGTTCACCCCATTCTCCTATACTGCACCCACCTCAGAGTATTTCCTTATGGAATGGGGTAGGTATAATGCCCAATGACCCCAAAGCATACTACGACACTTGTCAGTGTCTACAGGGTAGGGTGAGGGAAAATGGCATGAGCATTATAGCTGATGACCCAAAGGCACACCCCAGTACCTGTTGGTCTCTGCAGGGTGGGGATGGGGTTGGCGTCACTTCAATACTTCACTGCCATTCCTATTATGCGTCTCTAACTCCTGCACTACCAATGCCAATGTCAGTGAGACACCATTCGGCATTGACAAATGCTTGTTTCATAATTTTGCTGATCATTTTCATGACGCCCCAACCCAAACTAAATCATGAAGCCTCCTACTAATTTTCTCCAAAAGATGAAATCCATTTAACAATAATAATCCATTTTCTGGCAAGGACTGCAAAATGAGTTAATACATTAGGAATTACAGAATAGTAGCTACAGCCCCAAGTCAAGAACACTTAAAAATATGTAGCCTCAGAAAAACTGGATTAGTGAACCACAACCTATTACTGCAGTTTACATGACCCAGGGCCAGGGCATGTCACAGAACATCCATTTGCTAATGAGAGGCATCTGGAACTTGGAACATGCTCTTCAATAAGCAGGTTCTGCTGACTCTCTGACCCTTCAAGTGTGAATGATATCCGCCCCTTCCCCCTTAAATGCACAAGATGAGTACAGTAATTGACAAACTACTGCAAGGGCCCACATTTTAGATTTGCACCAGTCAGTCTCCCTATCAGAAACACCAGTTGTGAGGTAGGAATCTTTCTAGTTACTTCTTCCCACTTGGGATACCAGTAGAGTGAGAGGCAAAGCAAAGGATAGGTGATGTTTTTTTACCATTAAGGTCAGTCTGGCTTGAGACCCCTGAATCTATAACCTTTACTTATTCCCAAATCAAGGAAGTTAGAGTCACATTCAAGCAAACAAAGCAAAAGAAAAAGGGCCTGTTTACACCTTAAATTCCAGTCTGGTTGGTTATAGTGTACTGTGGAACGCTATTCTAACATGAAATTCCACCATACCGAAATGTATTCATCCACACACACAAGTATGAATGGAATGCTGTACTGACTGTACGTGCAGAACAGCATTCCATTCATTTAGACTGCAAAGCTCCCCAACATGCACTCCCGTAGAGTTGAGAATCCTAAAACAGAGGGTGCGGGGGGCACAGTCCCCACACAAATGTTAATCAGAAGTCCTCAGCACCATTTTTTGTGCGCCAGGGAGCCATATCTCCTGAATTGATTTTTGCAATGTGACTATTCTAACAGCGATCGCCTTTCGGCGGTCGCCACTATGACATGGAAGCAATCCTGACATCACCCACACTCTGTCATGGTGTATTGCGATTGTACAAAGTCCTGTTTTGTTTCCCCACAGAAAAATAGTAAATAAAGCATTAATTTTCTCTTAATTTATTTTTTACTGTTTTTATTGCTCTGATACAAGAAGTAGCCCTTGGTTTCTGGGAAATCATGCCAGTCAGCCAATCAGGAACCAGCATTTTTTGAGCCATTGAATAATTATTAATAACTTGAAAAGCTGGATTAACCTGATTTTATGTATAAAAATAGTTTTTACTTACAAGTTTCAGCATATGGACAGCTTCTGTTCTTGCTAAGCAAGACATCCAGCCACCATCTTTTTTGTGTAAATCCTGCTCACACAAGAAAGGCAACCAATGGTAGTGTGCACTGCTAACGCTGGAACGCCCAGTCCCTAGCAACCACACAACTCACCATAATATCAAGCAGGAGAGAACAATTTATTTTTCATTGGAAAAAAATACATTTTAAAAGCCAATAGAAATACTATTAAAATAATTTGAGGGGCACCATACACTATAAAAAATATTGGATGGGTAACCCCATGCAGAACCTTGTGTTCAGCCACCTTGCATTCTGGTTCCCAAGGACCTCTCAAACTTCACTCTCGAGGTCAAAAGGAATCAGATCACTCTTTTGCAGAACACACTGGTTCTGCATGGTTACCCATTCAGTATTCTATAGCACTATATGTCACAGCTGTCATATTCTGAACAACAGATGTGTTGTATAGTTACCAGATGATAACTCAACTGTCCTTTTTTAAATGACAATCTGTGTCATTTAGTTTGCAGTATACAACAAAGATGTCATTCACTAAACAAAAGATGTGTCATACAGTGCAACCGGCTGTTGACATCACTCGCCATCCCATCATCCTGACTGATTTTTTGCCATCTGCACATTGGGGGGGGGGACTCAATCCACAGTTGAGGTCTGTCTTACTTGCTATGTTAGTTTTTTTCTTTTTCTCTATAATCTGACTATGGTATACCAACCCCCACAATGTGACCCCCTCACACACACACACCCACAGACAGTTTTTTTAAAAATGATAGCTGTTATCGCGGATCCCTAATCCCCGTGCTGGTACTTGATAGTTCCCACCCACCCCAGGTAGTGTGGGACAATTGGGGAGCCAATAACTAGTGACCCGAAATAAGTTATGAAAAATTTGATAAAAACACTAATTGGGATGCCCGCACCCATGGTCGGCCCTCCTCCATCCCTTGCAGCCCCTTGATTGATTACCTGTTACCGTCATCGCTGACCCCATCTCCATTTTGTAATTAACTATATCTTCACCCTTAGCAGTATTGGACAATGTGCAGCCCACACCCATTGTACTGAGATATATGTATTTTTGTAGGTATACCTATGTAAAAAAAAAAAACAGTCCCCGACATCAATTTGTACTTATATAGTAACCTATAAAAAAGAGAAATAATCCCTCATCATCCAAGCCTTCCCACTCCATCACCATCCTGACCCTCTCACTGAGTACCCACCATCACGTCCAACACGTCTTACCCTATACTTACCACTGGAGATCTCCTGTTGTCATCTTATGTATACTTGGACATGTCTGTACTCTTCAAGGCTGAACAGTGGACTGATGATTTATGGAAAACACAGTACAATGTATATCAATGGCAGTATGAACTTTGAAATTTTAAGGTATTGTTTTCACAAAATTTTTGACGTGTGTTTTTTGGTACCAAACCTCATTAACACTGTTATTAGGGTGACAAAGTGCAAAATGCACAAAGACAAAAAAATAAATACTTTAGGGAGTGGGATCTCCAGAGTATAGGCAATTCAGTGGTGAGGTAATACTTATGGTTTTCAACCCTAATGCCCACCCATCCCCTGATCAGCCAAGGTCGACTGTGTCAAATGTGATGTCTTCATGCAGTGCCAGTAGTGGAGAAAGACAATGTTTGCAAACTGTGCCACTATGAGGCACTAGTCTGGAGATGTCTCCTCTAGTTTGAACGTGATACAACGTGCAGTTAAAAAACAAACTAGTTTCTTAAGTATCAGGCTGTCGAGTTATCCCAATTATATATCTTGAAGCTGCCTCCACAGACAGGGCTGCGGCTAAGAATTTTGGGGCACAGGACAAGTCATGTGAGATTAGCCCCAGACTTTCAAACCATCTAATGCCAGGGGAAAATGCCAGCTCCTCAGGCGGGCCCTGGACAACAGTCCCCACTTGTCCACCAATGTCTACGGCCCTGTCCACAGACACCATGCTCTGCCCAACCACAATTTTGGCCACTTCTTTCTGAAAAGCTGAGTAATTTATTTATTTATTTATTTAATCGCTTTTGGTAAACGAGTAAGTGCACTAGACAGAATTGCCTATTTTCAGGCATTACCCAGGAAAGTACAAATCAAGGAACAGGTAAAAACAAATACATATGCAGTGTTGTACAATAGGAGATTCCAAACAGTTATACAGAGGTGCAAGTTACATAGTATATAGAGGAGGTACATATCACACAGTATAATAGGAACAAAACAGACAAGTAATGTGAGTGAAAAAAGAAGAAAATCACACATTACTATACGGTTGGAAGAAGAACAACAGAGAGAGCGATCAACTGAGCATCTTCCCATAACTATGCTCATTGGCAACAGCGCCACTCTCCTGACCATGGTCTCACACACCCCGCTGCCCATCTGCCCCCTGTCAAGCTGGTAGGTTGTGTCCGTCTCCACAGCCACTTTTAATTAAAAAAAAAAAAAGACAGCATCCAAGTTTGAGTTTTGTTAAACATCAGAAAACTAAAGTATGTTCAGTCTGTAACAGTCACTGGTGCCACTTCTGATGTCCCGCATGTACACCACTGACCACTGCAGACTGATATTTTCAGCCGCTGACAGACATCCCTTCCAGTGCAGACTCTGTCATCCCTCCTAACTGTGGTAGAAAAATGACAACTCTAGTTACTCATTTTCCAATGACATATTACCCGACTGCCGACTGCACACAGTGTCAGTAGAGGAGCAGCAAGAGTGAGTGAGTGTGTGTGTGAGGTGGTGGAGTGTGTGAGTGTGTGGGTGGAGTGTGAGTGGGAGTGTGAGTGTGTGTGTGAGTGTGAGGTGAGTGTAAAGGGGAGATAACTATAACAACAGCTCCAAGGTTAACAATTACAGAGCCTCCAGTAGGACAAAAGTACCTAGCTCAAAAAATAAACACAGCATTCAAATGTAGGCGGAGAACTATTTCATTACAAAATAAATGAAACAACTAAATGTTTTATTATCTAAACATAAAAATGATTTTTTCTTACATATATAATACAGTGACCCATTTTCTAAGCACAATAATACCCTCTAGAGTAGGCGGTATTTGACTATACTGGACCTTCCAGGGGCTATAAGGCATCTTTCTGTGGTGTTGGGCATCAGTACACCCTGGGCGGTCCAGTATAGCCAAATACTGCCCACCCTATTGGGTATGATTGCTTACCTAGATGGCACAAAAACCAGTTCATAGGAGCCAATGCACAACAGTGCCAATCTTAGCCCTCGTGTTTGTTACAACTAGGTATACCATCAAACTAGTAATAACACATTAGGAAAAAAAAACATGCTGCACACGGGCTCCAGTACTATATTATACACATGAAATGAGTTACACACTATCTATTAATAACTTACAGTTTTCATGATTGGCAAACTGAATGTTTTGCGAATCCAGTATACTTGCCACATCCGGGCATGCAGATGGGACCAGTGTCTGCAAACCTATATCAAGCCCATTGGCAGGCAAGTCTGAAAGGGGTCTGTTTCCTAAAATCTCATTTAATGTGTCATCAAATGGAAATGAGTTACCTCTCCCAGCCCCACTTTTATTCATAACCCCTTTTGCCTTGTAAAAAGACCCCCTTACTACCTCCCACCTTAGCTGTACTTCGGTTTTCACAAACCCTGCTTCCCTAAGCCTGTCAACAGCTGTCCTATATAGATCTGAGTGCCTTCTTTTTCTTCTGTCTAGTTCAGTCATTACACTTTAAGTATATTTATGAAACAAATAGTTTCCTGCTCATACCGTGGCCTTCCATAATTTTCAGCCATGACTACTAAAGCGCTTAATGATTTTCCTGTCAAAAAATCAAAATAAAAGAAAATTTCCTGTCAGAGGTGGCAGTACCATTACGAGCCACTAATTGACAGGGACCACAGACGCGCACATCATGTTAACAGTATCGCACTTGCGCAAGGAACTAATCACACTGGGGATCAGTGTTTACATGCAGCACACTACTCGACTGGCGAGCATCGGTGATACTGAACCGCATGCCGCCAAACGGAGCTACAGTCAGATCGGGTCACATCTCCGCCTCTGTTTACATTGTGTACGTCACTAAGGAACAGAGAATCAATCTGCCTAACCAAGAGTTATTAACCGCACTACATGATTCTTGTAAACGAGGTAATTGTGTCACTGTCACAGTGTCCAATACCGGGGAACCACTGTCATGTGAGACAGATCTGATCCGCCTACGCCGAAGTTCTCACCAGCCCAGCATCACTGAGCAGCTGCACCCAGATAGAGACAGCAGGAGAGAGAGAGAGCGCTGCACAGTGAATGACAACGTCTTACTGTAGCGCCCCCCGCCCCCACCATCCCTGCACACAGTTGCCCTCCTTTGCCACTGGCAGGAAACATTTTTAAGAGAGAGACACAGACACACAGAAACAGCAGTAATGAAGAGCGACAGACACAAACACACTCACAAAACATTTCACCAGCAGAGATGCACAACAGAATTCCCTCTCTCTGTCTCTCTCTCTGTGATCAGCAGCTTGTGTGTATGTGTGACCAGCAGCTGACAGAGACAACAACACATCAACTAACACAATACAACCCAGCCACATACACCATGCAAGGAAACATTCACCTTTGACAAATGCTTTGTGTTCTCCTGCCAACTCTCAACTGCACAACTACCTTCACCTGCACACATACCTCTCAACTGTCCCTGATTTTCAGGGATGTCCCTGATTTGGCCTCAGAATTTTCCTCTGTCCCTCATAAAATTTGTATTTTTGTAACAGAACAGTAGGGATTAATAACAAAAATAATGTCAAACATTAAAGTTACAGATTTGTTGTTCTTCAGAAAATGCATCTCAACACAAATTCCTTTATTCTATCAGCTTTTTATGTGAATAGTACCAGTTTTTAAGATATGTCCCTGATTTGGGGTCTTTGTCCCTGATTCTTTTAAGCCTTGTCCCTGATTCATGAAGCAAGAGGTTGAGAGGTATGCCTGCACAGGTAAAGGATTTGGAGGAGAAGCGCTTCATTAAGGTTATTTCAGTACTTTATTCTTAGGTCCCCATTCAGCCTGCATTATCGCTTTGGAGCTCTATCACTCCACTGATGTCATCGTACATGCATGTAGCAGCCATTTAGGCAGTTACTGTGGTGGGGAGTTTAAACAGGAGCCGGGGCTTTGTTTACATTTCGCCAAGACATTTCTGCACTAGTGACTGTGGATTTACACACTTTGAGAGGAAAACAGAACATAGCATTATGTAGGTAAACCTCTGACCTGTGGTACTGTGTTTTTGGGAGGCATATCCAACAGTCCTGTTTAAGAGTCCTTTACAAACAGCTTCAAAGAGAAAAAAGTGCATGTTCACAGCTGTTCTTCAACTTCCTCACCAACTGCCCCCACATTCTTTCTCTTATTATACTAAGACACATCTGTTGGGCAGAATAGTCAGACCTACTGTGTCATCTAATTAATTTCGCTGGCTATGTGGATGAGGCACTTGACCAGGGCAGCTTGATTGGGACAATCTTCATTGACCTGACCAAGGCCTTCAACCTTGTCAATCACCAGTTACTGTTCCTTATGCTAAGTGCCCTAGGACTATCTACAAATACAGTCAGATGGTTCTCCAGCTACCTGACTGGGTGCTCCTAGCAAGTAAAAATCAATGGAGTCATATCTGAGAATCACAGCATCACAGTTGGGGTCCCCCAAGGGTCTATCCTGGGCCCTCTTCTATTCATCCTCTTCATGAATAATCTTCCGGCTGCCTGCCCAACCTCTGAGATACTGCTTTATGCAGACAACACAGTCATTTTCTCTCATAGTCCCTGCCAAGAAACACTCACCAGGAACCTTCAGCATAACTTTAACCTGATTCAGAACTGGCTCACCAATAGTCTGCTGGTGCGCAACAGCAAAAAGACTAAAACTATACTCTTCGCAAGACGCCAAAAGAGGAGGCTAACATAGCCTTCTCAATTACCCACAACTCTCTCTCTCCATCCTTGAGCAGGTGTCCTCATTCCAGTATTTGGGAATCGCCATTGATGAATCCTTTTCCTTCGATAAGCACATATCCAATCTCACCACTGCCGCTAACAGGAAATTAGGCGCCCTCTATAGGGTTCGGTTCTGCCTTACAACTGAGGCTAGACTCCAGGCAGTTAGAGGTTCACTTACACCAACACTTGACTATGGAAACATGGTATATGCTGCTGCCACAGACACCAGCCTTCATAGAATACAGACCTCCCGCAATAAAGCCTGCAGATTTGTCCTCGGTGCTGATCGCCTTACGCATACATGCGATCTTTATATTAGGATGCAATGGCTCCCTCTCCAAGACCAGATCAAGCTGCATTCCTGCATCCTAGAGAAGAAGGCCCTCCTTGGTCTTGCACCTCCTTCTGTACAGACCTTATTCCAACCAGCCCTGGCTGAGCATGCCACTAGAAGCGTCGCTAAGCATGTACTAGCTGTGCCTTTTAGAAAAACAGCCTTGGGAAAGCGAGCCTTTGCTGTAAGGGCTCCCTCCTGGCTCAGTGCACTCCCTTTTTCTGCTAACAGCCACACAAGCCTTAGCCACTTCAAAACCGAACCAAGAAAATTCATCACACCCCATGAGCAGTGCTTCTGCCACCTCTAGCCACCTATGGACACTAGCTCCCCAAAAGCCTGACCTGGCCCAGATTGCAGGCTCTATTCCATTGCCTATGCCCCCTCCCCTACTACCTCCCCTATTGTCTGTCCTGTTTCCCTACCCTCTTTAACCTCCCCCACTATTTACCTCCCTTAACGCTCTAACACCACGTCCACAACTAGTTGACCTGCTGGGTCTTGTCACGCTCTCCCACCTTTCTTCTGTGGTGCACCCTAGTTATACCCAGGCTCATTCCTAGTGCCACTGCCACTACCTACTCACTATTATTCAGTTCCTGTACTTTTCTGACTTTGCACTTTTCCTCCTCATCATGGGTGAGATCCCTTATAATCTGGTGTTCCAAAGTTTTGTGAACTCTGTAATATTGTTGACATTACTGTGATACTGTATACTCTATGGCTGGGATATTCAGACTGCGCCAAGCTGTGGTGTAAGCCTGGGCACAGCACAACTGGGATGCGCCAGGGCGGTGACAGGGTGCTATTCAATGGTGCTGCACCATGGCTCAGCACTGTTGAATATGGCACTGTGACCACCCACATTGCACATGGCGCAGTGGCACTGCACCAGCGCAAGTGGCCAGAGAGGAGCAGGGGGATGCGCTAGCACAAGTGCCATTGCACTAGGCGCAGCAACCGTGATATTCAGCAGTGGACATGCAAATGGTACCATAATGCATGCAAGGTGCAAATGGGGCTATTAGCATGTCATTATGGCCCCATTTGCATGCTGTGTACCGATCCCTGGTGATTTGCGCCTGGTGCCCTGCCAGGCGGCAGCCGTCAGGGACCAACGCTCCCTGCCCACTGGCAACACACTCCAATGCCCTATTGCGGCGCCAAAGTATGATATAAAGTCCAATACCCTGGTGGTCCAGTGGACGCTCCTGTCTAAATCGCTGGGCATAAGTAGTAAAATAAAATCATCCAACATCCCCGGTGGTCCAGTGGACGGCTTCCAGCATGATCACGGCATAGGTATTTAACTGTAAATGTCAAACCATCCCTGGTGATCAGCGGTACCCCACTCCCCACCGCCCACTGAGTCCCACCACCCACTCCCCCCTCTGGTCAGTGGCGGTGGCAGCTTCCCACCCACAAGCCACCTGGTTGCCCACCCGACTGACTGCGTGCGATACGCTGTACATCCATTGGTCCACAGCGCAGGCCAATGTGGCATGCAGACCGCATTTGCATTGTTATTGTGTCCAGATATGTGAATGGATTCATTCACATATCTGACTGTGTAGTACAGTATGGTTCACGCCCATTGGCCCATGCTGTGGACCAATGGTGTACAGCCGATCTGTACGCAGTCAGTCGACAGGTGGCTGGGTGGCTTATGGTGGGGAGCTCTTCGTCGCTGACCGGGAGGGGGAGCGGGTAGGGCTCAGTGGGTGGGTGGGGAGTGGGGTAGAACTGGACCACTAGGGATGGTTTGGACATTTACAGTTTAATACCTATGCCCTGCAATTGTGCTGGAAGTGGTCCACTGGATCACCAGGGATGGTTTGGACATTTACATTTTAATACCTATGCCTGCAATCGGGCTGGAAGTGGTCCACTGGACCACCAGTGATATTGGACAATTTTAATTTACTACTTATGCCCGCGATCGGTCTGGAAGCGGTCCACTGGACCCCCAGGGATATTGGACTTTTGAAATTTAATACTTATATCAGCGATCGGACATGGGGGGGTGCTACCATGACGGAAGGTGCCGCCGGAGCTCGTGTGACCACCCACAGCTGGCTGCTGCTGTGTTGCGCCCTGCAATTTGGCAGTTCACCTGTGGGTGGCCAGCTGTTGCTCCTGTTTTTTTTGGCTCAACTGTGTGCGGCGCAGGCAGGGGTTGCACCTGCATCTGCTCAGCACATCCCGGGCTGAATATCGGGATGTGCAGGGTATGCATGGGCACACCCGCCCACTTGCGCCGCATACATTACTGATGTGCCCCCGGTGCATCGGGATTTGTGCCACACACTTTCCCCTTTTGAATATCACACCGAGGCGCATCAGTGGGTTGCACATGGTGCAACTGTGTTGTGCCATGCGCAACCCTTCTGAATATCCCACCCTATGTATTTAACACCATTTATTTTGACAATGCCTCACAGCTGCATATGTTCCCACCTGTCTTGTCACCCCCTCCCTTTTTTTTTTATTGCAGGACGAGGATCCTTTGTAAAGGAGCTTTTAGCTCAAAGGATGTACTTTCGACTTTCCTAATAAAATAAAAATAAATCTCTTTACCTTGCTCCATTCATTGTTTGGAGGTTTTAGTTACCATCTGTATAGCACTTGTAGGGGTGTCTAGAGGAAGACAGGTGTTTTTTTTTCACATTTGTTTTACTGACATGTTAGGAAGAAAGTAAATACATAATCCCCTTCTCTTCTACAGTACAAAAGGAGATAAGGTCCTAGGTGGTAGGGTGGTATGGAGAGATTGAGTCTGGCAGCAGAAAGAGAGTGTATAGAGGAGCCTGATAATACTTTAGTTTCTAATGAGCAGAAGGGAGGTGTTCAGCAAGTCCCTGTACTGTGTCAGGAGATAGAGGCTCAGTTAGTAGTTGGTAGTGTGGGGCAGGAGTATGATAAGATACAGAGGGAGACACTGGAAGTGAAGGCTGATCCATTGTAATAATTTTTATGTTGCTTGCACGCATGTGCAAGAAACATAGTGCCATCATCTGAGTTTTCGGGGGTGTGTCAGCCCGTCTTCCAATGCAGTCAGTGTGTTTGCAGGCGCGGCCCCAGTTCCCCAATCACTGCTACAGTTGTCTGTGACAAGCTGAAAATGCAGTGGCATACAGTTGAAAGGGAGGCTCCGGCAGGTGAGCAGAGCTCCCCATGCTGGCGTGCCCATGCGCACTGCGTGCTCATGTGCCTTCCCCTCACTGTATGGCTGGCAGGGGGTGCCCAATCCCCGTCGGCTCCACTGTCTCCCCTCCCAGTCCAGAGTGCCACGCTGGGAGCCCATCCCAGGGTGGCAACAGATGCCATGGCCGGACGGGGTGCCCAATCCCATCGGCTCCATGCCCCCAGCCATCCTTCTGCCACGGCTGAGGCCCACCCCAGCGTGGCAAGAAGCGTCCGCATAAATCATTTAAAAAAACCTGTAAAGAAAACGGTCCCCACGCAGTCTCCTGCGCCCCCACAACCCGCACTCTACCCACTGCGCACCTCACCTCTCTCCACACCCCTCACCCCATACTTACCTCCAGAGTCTGGCGCAATGATCTTTGGTGGACCGGAACACGCTGCACTCTTCAAAGCCAACCGCGAACTGAGGAAATGCCGGTAAGCTGTACAATGGGATAGATAGGGTTTTTTCAACTTTGTTGCATATCTCAGGCATTTTTTGGAATTTTTGCATCAAATTTTCAACGTGGGGTTTTTGGGACCCCTCCTCATGAATTCTTGCACTGTCATGGCGTTACTCGGGCTGCGGTGATTTCGCAGCCACTACGCAAATCACCTTTCCGGAATGACTAATGAAATGACACAACCTAGTGTTCATAAGGTGGGCTCTAAAAGCCTATTTTGAAATTTGGTGGAAAAATTGTTAAAATGACTGTTTTGACGATGCAGTATCATGCAGTTCCTAATGACGCTAGTAAGTTTTTCATGTAAATTTCAATATTTTCACCCAGATTTTCAACATTGCCATTTTACCATGCTCTTATGAGCAGTACAGCTGTCATTTTTCACATCTCACCAAACGTGCATCTGCCCATGTAGCGCACAATGGCGCAGTCGGTGTGCGAAATCAATGTATGGGACACATTAAGAAAATCACAGTGACACTGTTCATGAGCAGAGGTCTTAAAATGGCTATGTTGAAAATTTGGTGAAAAAATTCCTAAAAATGACTGTTTTATGAGTGTGCATTGCGCAGTTCCTACGCATGCTCGTAAGTTCGTGAATTTTCAATATTTGCACTCCAATGACTTCCAAATTCCTAAACAGCACATAGAAGCAAGCAACATTCGGCATTGACAAATGCTTGTTTTTGGCTGCAGCAGGCATAACCCTGCAGTCCTTTTACGATCACTTGGAAAAAAAGGACACCACATTCTTACTGAACTAACAACATGTTGGATTGTGAAACAGTGGCCTCCACCTCTGCAAAGCAGTCTGCCCATGTTGTCTCTTCCGACTGCAGTACTGCACTATTTCACAGTGCTGGTGGTCAAATTCACAGATGTAGTTAGTTGAGGCTGTATGTGAATGGTGGGTGCTTGTAGTCAGGGAAAAGCGCTCAGTGAACATGAATTTCATAAGCATATTGGTTCACTGAAAGTCAACATCCTCAGTATTTATTTTTGTAGAAAGCAACAATGTTTACTATGATGTAAATATCACCCCAGGTTGGCTTGTTTAACTGTCCCGTGCCTGAGTGGCTGCAGGTGGTGTATAACACTGGTGAAATATAGACTGTGTGGAATGGAGTGTATGAAACTTGATTGTGGGGTTTGTGTTCCTCTCTGAAAAATGTGGTAGGACTGGATTTTCACAAGTAGCTCTCCTGCTCTCTTTTTAATTTTTTCAAGGGTCTACCTATGCGTTGTCATTTTATCTAGCCACACTTAATTTTTCTCTCCCCTAATTCTACAGGAAATTGGGATGGGGAGATAATGGAGCTGAGCAATGACAGGGATTGGGGGGTAGAGAGAGAGAGAGATGCCTACAAGGACTGGGCACGGTTGATGATTTAGGGGGATTTGTTGTGTGGGGCTTAAAAGGAGTGCTGGGCTACACTTTTTGGCTGGTGCTCATGGATCCTGCAGAATGAGGGGAGCGACTGTAGAAGAGGAAGAGCCAGAGGACACAGCTGGATTTGTGACTAATGGACGCAAGGAGCAGCTGAGTAAGGAGAAGCACCGGAGACATAGTGGAGAGGAGAAGGAGTAAAGTAACAGGGCAAGGAAAATGGGATGGGAAGGTAATGGACCTGAGCAATGAGTGCTGGGGGGAAGGGGACTAGAGAGAGACAGACACCTGCAAGGATCAGTAACAGTTGGTGATTTAGGGGGATTTGTTGTGTGGGGCTTAAAAGGGGTACTGGGCTACATTTTTCAGCCAGTGCTCTGAGTGTTTGTAAGTGAGCATCAGGCATTATTGCAGTGCCAGGGTTCCCCCAAGCTGCATCTTCTCTCATAATTACTGTCCGCTGTGCAGTGAGAGAGAGACACACACACACAGGCAGCAAGACAGAGACACACTGGGCAATCGGTGCCACTGAGCACAGTACAGTATGTGTGTCTCTCAAGGTAAAGTCCTTGCTGTGTGTGACAATCACAGTCATGAATGCTGTGGCAGAGAGCAAGACACTACAGCAGTGATCTGCACTTTACATTGCCATTCATGTGTCGGCCACTGCTCAATCCAGGGAATCCCCTGCTGCTTCATCGCCATAACCTCCAGTGGTTCAAGTACTGGCAGGTGAGATGCTGCACAATGTCCCCCCTGCATGCCTGACAGAGAGAAAGAGAAAGAGAAAGAGAGACATGGGGACAGCGCGGGTGCTTCCCTATGCCAGGTCCATGGGCTTTACATGCAGTGGTGAAACAGCAGTGAGAGGGGGAGAGAGAGAGAGAGAGAGAGACACACACACACACACACATAGTGAGCAATGCAACTGGGACTTTTGTCTCTCTCTCTCTCTCTCTCTCTCTCTCCATCTGCTGTGCTTCAACAGTTCAGAGGCAGGAAGCAGTACAAAGCTGAAGTGGATTGCCTTTCATTATTCTTTAGAACTTCCATTGTTGTCGTTATACAGTGTATAGTGATCCATTGTTACACACAAAAATCCATCGCAGTCAAAATGTTGTACCACAGCTCAAAGTTCATGGAACACGGTAACACCATACTGTGGTACAACAACATCTTGGCTGGTTTGAGAGTGCCGCAGGCCAACTTGGTTTAACTAAAGAAAAACTGCTGCTGTGCACATCTCAGAATTTGAACACTAAATTTTCTGAAAGGATGGCGGCTGCGTTTTTTCCGAAAGTGACTGAGGGGCACATTAAATTCAAAATCATTTCAAGTGTTTTTATTTTATTGTTATTGTTGTGGAACTTGTAGGGTCACTATACATTATAAAAAATACTGGCTGGAGCCATTGTGCCCAACCAGCCTGTTCTATGGGTTCTGATTCTGTGTGACCTCTTAAGCTTCACTCTTGGGGTCTAACAGAATCAGAACCCCTCGGTGGCAGCACAGGCTGGTTGTGCACAGTTGCCCAGCCAGTATTCTCTATTTAACACTTGCTGGCAATCCCTGGAGAAACTGCATATGTATGTTACAATGCAAAACAGCACAGAAATAGCTGGATGAATGACATGTGTAAATAAATAATACATGAAGTGGTTTGGGGGGGTGGAATACCTTCTCGGCAGTTTCAGTGACAGAGACAGCACTCCACAGGGCAGCTGAAGAGAGTGAGTCAGTATTTCAGGGCAGTTTCACAGATAGAGACATCACAGAAGAGCGAGCAAGACAGTGA
This sequence comes from Neoceratodus forsteri, assembly GCA_016271365.2. Lineage (NCBI taxonomy): Eukaryota > Metazoa > Chordata > Ceratodontiformes > Ceratodontidae > Neoceratodus > Neoceratodus forsteri. The sequence goes on from CM057455.1 coordinate 505,938,749, forward strand.
ATGCCTGTGTTGTTGTAGAATTGTAGCCCTATTCCACTGCACGCTGGCTGCTTCAATGTGACTTTTGTGCCCCACCCAGCCAAGAGAGAGAGAGAGAGAGAGAGAGATTTTATAGACAGCAGTGCAACAGGCTGCTGTCTTGCAGCTGCCTTTTGTGCATGTGTATATGTGTGTGTGTGGGGGGGGTGTGGGCATACCTCTCAAGTATCTGTCATTATGAGGGACATCCCTCATTTTACCCCTCAAAATTACACTGTCCCTCATGGAAAAGGTGCTGCACACACACAGAATGTGCTGTAAATTCATACTTAAAAGCAGAAATTGATAATATTCTAAGACGTTAAATAAAAAATAGACTTTGTACAAATAAAGATAAAGGTTTCCACAATGTTCTGAGCTTGTATCTCCATATTTGAGGATGTGTCCCTCATTCTGAGAGTCAGTGACCCTCATTGTCCCTCATTTCAGTGACAAAATGGCTGTGAGGTATGGGGTGGGGGCGTAAAGTACATGGGATAGGCACACTACCAGAGCATAGTATTCACAAGAAATGTCACACAGCAGGTCAGTACTGTATCTGACATTTCTATATGCATAAAAGCAATGAAATGTGCATTCTTTGTTACGGACTACTTTGCAGGGTGGCAGGATACAGTACCTTTTTTGGTCTTTAAACACCAGAACCCCAACATTTTCTGGGTTTTCTTGTGTTTTGGACATAACCCATGTTACTTTACCCTTTACACCATTCAAATTAGGACGTCAGGTCTAAGTCACACAGGAGAGCAGAAGGAGGTTTGAAGAGACAATAGAAAGAAAAAAAGTTTACATTTGGGCCAAGACACTGGTGAGGGGTGACTGGATGGGGGGACGAAGATGTGGATGCCTACTGTAATGGAGAGTCCAGGCAGCTGGATCAGGCATGATCAAAGGGGTGGTGAATAGAGGGATAACAGGAGGGGATGCTGGAAGGTTAATAGGTTGCAATAACTGTGGGCAACCATCTTTTTAAGGATTGCATAGGGTGCTTAGTGTGAAAACAGCTTGGACATCTCGGAACAAGACTGTATGGCTGAGACGAGAGCTATGGGGAGGGGGAGGGTCTGGGAGGGCCATCTTGCGGCAGAGGGTCAAAGAGGAGATTACTCAAACAGCTTGTTTTTTTAAACAGCCATTTCCCATTTATACTTTGCACCTGTCTGCTCTCAGACTCAAGCTGAACTAGCCCCGCTTGCATGCTCATTCAGTCATTCCTACATCACATAACTTCAACTTGAAAACTGAAGAACTGGGCACACACCAGAATGCTGAGTTTCATAAAGGATTATTACAGAAGCGCAGCATGTACAGACACAGAGCTAACACCCCTACACGGGGGGGGGGACTCAAGTGGCTAGGTCGATACATAGGGGTGTTAGCCCTGTGTCTGTACATGCTGCGCTTCTATAATAAATAATCCTTTGTGAAACTCAGAATTCTGGCGTGCCCAGTTCTTCAGTTTTCAAACTATATATTAATATGACTGGAGCTCCTTTGGGACAGCTACTTTTCTTCTACCACATAACTTCAGTCGCTTCCTTTTTATGTTTGCTTGCATGCATATGCAAGAAACATAGAGCCATCATCCGAGTTTTCCAGAGGAGTGTCAGCCTCTTCCAATTCAGTCAGTATGTTTGCAGGCATGGTCGCAGTGCTCCAATCACTGCTGCAGCTGTCTATGACAGCAGTTGAAAATGCAGTGGCATACAGTTGAAAGGGAGAGCTCCACTTCTGTGAGCAGAGCTCCCACCCAACACGCACGCACGCATATTGCATGCTCACGTGCCCCCCCCATGCACATACTGTATAGCCGACGGGGGTGCCCAATGCCCCATTGGCTCCACGACGCCCCCCAAAAAAAGCTTTCCAGGTGTCACGCTGGGAGCCCACCACAGCATGGCACACGTCCATATGGCCAACGGGGGTATCCAATCCCCCATCAGCTCCAGCCCCCCAAACAGCCTTACAGCTGCCATGCTGGGAGCCCACCCCAGTGTGGCACATGTCTGTATGGCCGACGGGGATGCCCAATCCCGTCGGCTCCACGCCCCCAGCATCCAGGTGCCCGCTGGGGCCCACCCCAGCGTGGCAAAATGTGTTATGGCGTATGGGGTGCCTAATCCCATCGGCTCCAGCCCCTAAACAGTTTTCCAGCTGCCACACTGGGAGCCCACCCCAGTGTGGCAAACGCCTCGCCGCCTTATTAAAAAACCTGTAAATACAAAACTGTCCCTCAGCTTCTCCCTGCCTCCTCCCACAACCCGCACACCCACCCACTGCACACCCTGCATCCCCACACCCTCACCTCATACTTACCTCTGGACCTCGGCGCGATGATCTTCGGTGGACCGGGAACATGTCTGCACTCTTCAAAGCCGACCGCGAACTGAGGAAATGCTGGTAAGCTGTATAATGGGATAGATAGGGTTTTTTCAACTTTGTTGCATATCTCGGGCATTTTTCAGAATTTTTGCACCAAATTTTCAACATGGGGTTTTTGGGACCCCTTCTCATGAATGCTGTCACTGTCATGGCATTAATCGGGCCCGAAGGGTGATTTCGCAGTCACTGCATGAATTCACCTTTCGGGACCGATTAATGAAACAACACTGCCAGTGTTCATAAGGCGGGCTCTCAAAAAGCCTATTTTGAAAATTTGGTGGAAACATTCCTTAAAATGACCGTTTTACGAGAGTGCGTTGCGCAGTTCCTAAGCACACTCGTAAGTTCGCAAATTTTCAATATTTTCACTCCAGATTTTTAACATTGCCATTTTACCACACCTCCTTATGAGCAGTACAGCTGTCATTTTTCATCTCGCCCATTAACATGTTTCCGCCTAATGAAGCGCACAATGGTGCAGTCGGTTGCGAAATCAATGTATGGGACACATTAAGAAAATCACAGTGACACTGGTCATGAGCAGAGGTGTTAAAATGGCTATGTTGAAAATGTCATGAAAAAATTCCCAAAAATGACTGTTTTAGGAGCGCACGTTGCGCAGTTCCTACGCACTCTGGCAAGTTTGCTAATTTGTAATATTTGCACACCAGATTTTCAACAGTGCCATTTTTCTGCACTTCCTTATGAGCAGTAAAGCTACCATTTTTCACATCTCACCCAAAATGTGTTTCTGCACATGTAGCGCACAATGGTACAGTCGGTGTGCGAAAACAATGTTTGGGACAGATTAAGAAAATCACAGTGACACTGGTCATGAGCAGAGGTCTTAAAATGGCTATTTGAAAATTTGGTGACAAAACTCCATAAAATGACTGTGTTACGAGTGAGCATTGCGCAGTTTCCACGCACCCTTGTAAGTTCATGAATTTGTAATATTTTCAGTCCAGACTTCCACCAGTAGCATTTTTCCACTCCTCCTTATGAACAGTACAGCTGTCATTTTCCACAACATAGCTGAAATGTGTTTTCACACTTTCAACGCAGAAATGTGTGGTCGCTGTGGGAAATCATTGTTCGGGCCAGATAAAGAAAATCACACTGACACTGTTCATGATCGGAGGTCCCAAAATGCCTGTGTTAACAATCTGCTGTAAAAAAATCCCCAAATTAGTTACATTGCGGGTGTGCGTTGCACAGTTTCTATGCACGCTCGTGACTTCACCAGTTTTTTGAATATTTTCACAGCAGATTTTCAACATTGCCATTTTTTACACCTCCCCATGAACAGTACCGCTGTCATTTTTCACATCCTGTTCGGAATGTGTTTTTGCACCTGTGGTGCCAAATGCCATAGCGCTGTGCAAAAGCAGTTTTCGGCTAACAAACTGATATTGCCACTGTTCGAGTTGGGGTCACAAAAAAAAAATGTTGAAAATTTGGAGTAAATACACAATGCCTGAGGCGCTAGGGTTTTCGACCATTAGCCCACCCTGTAGATAATGACAGGCATCAGGGGTGTGACTTAGGATTCTTGCCTGTAATGCTATACCATTCCACCCCACCCACATCCTGCAGCCAGTGAGAGGCATCAAGGTGCCTCGACTCTTCGGCCCCAAAGTTCACCCCATTCTCCTTATACCGCACTCCATCTCACTGTATTTCCTGATGGAATGGGTGCACATAAGGGCCAAAGACCCCAAGGCACACCGTGACACTTGTCAGTGTCTGCAGGGTAGGGTGTGGTGAAATGGCGTGGCCGTTATGCCTGATGACCCAAAGGCACACCCCAATGCCTGTCACTCTCTGCAGGGTGGTGGTGGGGTTGGCTTCAGTTCAATACTTTGCTGCCATTCCTATTATGCAGCTCTGTAACTTCTACACTACCACTGCCAATGCCAGCAAGCAAACACTCGGCATTGACAAATGCTTGTTACTGTCCTTATTGAGATTGATGTCATGTTATTAGGCTTTGTTACTCTGTTTTAAATAGCACACGTTCGCTGGTGCCATCAGCAGGGCTTACACCTTTCATGCCAGTCCCTTTCCCATTCTTCTTTTGTAAAAAAAAAAGGAAGATATGGATTTAAAACCAAAACAACAACAAACAGGCTAATGTGTATCTTTGTGGGGCAAAGTTAGGCTACACTCCCTAAATTTGAACGGTTGAACTCTGTCCTGTCTTCTTTTTCTTTTGCCTTAAAACTTCTGTTGTGCAACAGTATCCTTTCATTTAATCTTAATTAAATATTTTATTCTATTTTCTTAGGTAGGCCACCGAGGATAAGACTGAACTATCTTCTTTTGTTTCTTTCAATATTCTATAACTCTTCTTAAAATCTTATTTCTGTTCACACAGTCTCCTAAACTCCTAAAACGAGGTGTTACTATGATGGTATTGTACACTATTAAGATGACAGAATTATGTCCTCGGACATAACAGTTTAATGAGGACTAATGTACATTATGAAATGGATAGAAAGAATGCTGGCTCCTGATTGGCCAAGAGCAGCTTTTAGCTGGGCCGTTATCCCAGCACAATGGCCCAGCTGAAAGTAATAAGTTTAAAAAAGGCATCAAATTTACTAAAAATTATCCATTTCATAATCACAATAAGGCACTCCAGGTGTGCTAGCGTCCCTTCTCGGGTGATGGAAGCACTCGGCTGTGCCTCGTGCTTCAACCTGCCTGAGGTGGGCCATTATCCCACCATAACGCACCCCCTGTCATGCCTTATTGCTTAATATACTTCTAGCTAGTAGTAAAGGATCCTGGAAAATGTTTTGTTTACATTAATAGAAATTGTATCAGGATATTGTATGGAATGTCTTGCTAGAACTAAATGAAACTTGTTAGTTACGCTGACCCAACAGTAAAAAGAAAGCTTACTGATAGATTAGTTTATTGGGGTAAGGCAACCTCTGCATTTGCAGCTACCCAAGAAAAAAAGATCAGGAGATATGTAACTTTCCCTTTTGGCTCACGCAGTTCCAGTAAACCAAGCAGAAATATATATTTAATTCAGTTCTAAGAGGCTTTTTCTCATACTTGGACTGGTGCCCTGGCCGCAGGAAGTGAAGTATTGATAAAAAAGAGAGGCGGGGCAGCATTGGAAATGTGAGCCGCCCTCCCAAAAGGAAAAGTCGAGAACATTCACTTTCCTGCACGAGTCGCACTGCAGGCGAACCGTGTGGATCTGAATAAAGTCATACAAACTCTCCCTTTTTGTTGTACAGAAGCTGCTACCTGGTATACTCAGGAAATGTCCTTAGAAAGGGGTAGCAAGCCTCTGAGAGTAAAGAAAACTTTTAGTGGAACCAATTAAAGGAGTCAGCGGCTGGGTAAATTTAAACTCGTAATTTCAGCCGCTGCTCCTGAAGCGCTACTTTTTCCCGCTTGTCTCTAAAATTATCTGTAATACAGACACTGTAGGACAGGAGGCTTTCCTTGCATTCACAAGCTTTCAAGCAGTACATAAATACAGAAAGCAAGTTGAATTTAATTTTTAAAACACAGGGACTTGCTGAAAAGAGGGTAAAACAATAATATTTTATTTTATTTTATTAAACTCTAGGATTACAAATACCTTTGAGCAGGAACTGCTCATTTACAAAGGTTCCACGTCATACTAGATTTTACAAAGGTTCCACATCATGCTAGATTAGTTTAGCCCCCTGCAGTATTGTACACCTTGTAGCGGAGCAGCAATCATTTCTTAGCAAAATAATACTTTAAAAACTGTGGGTGGGATATTCAGACTGCGCCGGGCAGGGGCGCAAGCCTGGGCACAGCACAACTGGGATGCACCACGGCATGGACCATGTGATATTCAACGGTGTTGCACCATGGCTCAGCACCATTGAATATGGCACTGAGGGCACACGCACTGCACCAGCTCAAGTGGCAGGAGGAGAGCCGGGGGATGTGACAGCACAAGTGTGGTTGCGCTAGGCACATCAACCGCGATATTCAGCATTGGGCATGCAAAGGGGGCCATTATGCATGCAAGGTGCAAATGGGGTCATTTGCATGTCATTATGGCACCATTTGCATGCAGTGTGCTGATCCCCAACGACTTGCACCTGGCGCCCTGTCAGGCTGCAGCCGTCGGGGACCGACGCCCTGCAGTCCTTTGGCAGACACCGCACCCATATGCCTGATCATGGGCATAAGTTAATATTATCCTTGGTGGTCCAGTGGACCACTCTCTATCGCCTGATTGAGAACATATGTAAATAGTATCCCTGGTGGTCCAGTGGCTCGCTCTCTATCGCCCGATCACAGGCATATGTTACACTTACGCGTTCATTCACATATTGGGCCTGTGTAATACAGTATGGGCTGTACGTCCATTGGCCCATACAGTGGACCAATAGGCATACTGACAGTAATGTACACTGTCAGTCAGTGGGCGGCCAGGCGGCATGGGGGCAAGGTGCCACCACAAGCCGCTGACTGGGGAAGGGTGCTGGATGGTGGGGGACCACAGTGGGCGAGTGGGGAGGGGGGTACCACTGGACCACCAGGGGTGCGTTTGTGATTTCTACCCATGATTGAGTGCTGGGGGGGTTCCATTGGACCACCAAGGATAATTAAAACATATGCCCATGATCAGGTGATAGAGAGCGGTCCACTGGACCACCAGGGATATTGTTTACATATGCCCACGATCGGGTGATAGGGAGCGGTCCACTGGACCACCAGGTGTAATATTTACACATGCCTGCGATTGGGTGATAGGGAGCGGTCCATTGGACCACGAGGGATAATTTTACATATGCCCGTGATCAGGTGGGGGAGCACAATGCTCCCAGGCAGGGGGCTAGTGGACAGTGTTCTGGGTGGGCAATTGGCCACCCATGGCTGACAGCTGCCGTGTTGCACCCTGCAATACGGCAGCTCACCTGTGGGTGGTCAGGACTTGCTCCTGGTTTTCTCAGGCACAACTTTGCGCCTCCCTGAGTGGTGCAAGGCAGGGTTGTGGCAGCATATGCACCGCACATCCCAGGCTGAATATCAGGATGTGCCGCATATGCTGGGAACGCCCCCCGCATTTGCGCCGCATACATTACCGATGTGCCCCGGCATATTGGGAGTTGTGCATCACAACTTGCCCCTTTGAATATTGCGCCGGGGCACTTTGGTGGTGTTCAACCCTTTTGAATAGCCCACCTTAGGTATGACCAGGTAGAAATGCTCACCTGGTCCCTAAGGAAATTAAAAGACCTTTTCTTTTCCTGAGCTGCTGGTCTTTGGCTGGGTTTTCCTAAGGAATCAGCGCCCTCTGCTGACATCCTTCTATAAGTCCAGATAGTAAACCCCTGTCACTCATGTAGTTGCTAAGCACGTTACCTGTGGGTTGTTTTGTAATTAACAGAATGATTAACAAGAAAAGAGGATTAACATAGTTGTTTTACAGCCTGATGCATAAATGGGAACAGGATTTGAATTATATTTGAAAGAGCATTTTTTATAGGTCACAATTATGTAACTAACCTTTCCTAGTGGTTTATATTTTTGTTAAGTAGGTTAAGGGTCTAGTCAGGTGACCTTGTCCAGGAAGTATAAATAACCCCCAACTGTGTTTTTCAGACAGATGAACCTTGGAGGTGATACAGGAAGGTCTACAGTTTAGGTACTCTATGGGTTGACAGATACAGAGGTAATTAGACCGTAGCCATTCTGCAGTCTTTGACTGTATGTTGATATTGCAAGAAACCACTGAGGGGAAGTGGTCATTTTCATTGCATTTTTCTTTTTATTATTTTTATTTAATTATTCTTTTTTGTAAATAAATGTCACATACTTGTGTGTTTTAAATCCTGCCATATTGCCTCGTCTGAATTATTTCACACCCTCTGTGACACTTTGTGTATGTGTACTGTATGCTGTGTGTTTGTGTGGGGGTGCTGAAGTCTTCAGTACTGGGTAAAAAAAAAAACTACAACAACTGTGTCCTCAATGGGACAAATGTCCTAAAGCAAAAAAACAAGCAAACAAACAAACAGCAAGTTCATATAGGTGGAAGGACTGCTTTATTTAAGCAATACAGCAGGGCTTTACAGTAACTGTACATTGCTATTTTTGTTTTAAACTTAGATTGTGGGCTTTTAGTGACACTGTAATTTCTTTGCAGTCTTTACTTAGAATTGTTTTGGGGCTGTTGAAAATTTAAAACCTAATTTGTTGTGCTTGTAGTGGTGGTGTATTTCTTTGCTGTCTTTAATTGCTGCAAATGTTGTCTTGGCTTGTCTGACTTGCCCTGCTGTTTGGGTGAGGGTGCTAATTGTCTGGCCTCTGACTTCAGCTACATGATAACTGGAGGTGGGGCTTAGTCAGAGTTGAGGTAGCAAGTGATTTTTGTTCTCTCAGAAGAAACCAGAAGCCAGAATGGGAAGGAAACAGATTCATTTCAGTGCTTTACAGTAATTGTACGTTGCTATTTTTGTTTTAAACTTAGATTGTGGGCTTTTAGTGACACTGTAATTTCTTTGCTGTCTTTACTTAGAATTGTTTTGGGGCTGTTGAAAATTTAAAACCTAGTTTGTTGTGCTTGTAGTGGTGGTGTATTTCTTTGCTGTCTTTAATTGCTGCAAATTTTGTCTTGGCTTGTCTGACTTGCCCTGTAGTTTGGGTGAGGGGTGCTAATTGTCTGGCCTCTGACTTCAGCTACATGATAATTGGAGGTGGAGCTTAGTCAGAGTTGAGGTAGCAAGTGATTTTTGTTTTCTCAGAAGAAGCCAGAAGGGGAAGAAAACAGATTCATTTCAGTGCTTTACAGTAACTGTACATTGCTATTTTTGTTTTAAACTTAGATTGTGGGCTTTTAATGACACTGTAATTTCTTTGCTGTCTTTACTTAGAATTGTTTTGGGGCTGTTGAAAATTTAAAACCAGTTTGTTGTGCTTGTAGTGGTGGTGTATTTCTTTGCTGTCTTTAATTGCTGCAAATTTTCGACCCCCTGTCCCCAACACTTAATTATATGCCTTGTTAAATCTGATTGACAGGAGCTAAGCACAGGATATGGTAGGGGTTGTGGAGTAGGAGGGGCATAAGGTGGAAGAAGCCCACCCTCAGCACGACAAGTGTTTGGACTCACTTTTTTTTTTTTTTTTTAATTTTTAAAGAAAAGTATCTGAGGAGCAGTGGCAGGATTTTTAGCACAGTAAATTAATAAAACGGGAACTAGGAGAGCTTCAGTAGCAGACAAGTACTGAAATAGTAGTATAAGTGTAGTATAATGTGGGGAGTGGTGCAATGCAGTGGCTGAGGGGCAGCCATATTCAGGCAGACCTTCCGGATGCTGAGGCACTACCCTATCTGCATGCATCTCTCGGGACTACAGGATGAGGTAGCCAAACTCAGAGAGGAAGTAAACTGGGTCAGGAGTACCATCACCCCTATCCAGAGACCACCCAGTCCAACGCTGGTGCTGCAATGGATGCTGAGAATGAGAAGCACTTGGATGACAGTGGGCTCAGGGAGGGTTAGGGCGGCCAGGCAGAGGCACATCCAAGATCCTATTCCACTCAAGAATTCATATGCCACACTGGCAAATGGGGACAACCAAATAGAGGTACCCAGAGAAGTGAAAGGAAAGGATGTGGAGGTAAGCCAAGGAGGTGACTTCAGTGGGGAGAGCAGTGGACCCCAGAGGAGGAGGAGGGAGAGAATCCTGGTTTGGGGACTCCATCATAAGAGGGATCCAGCTAGGAACACAGGAGGGGGAGGACAGGGAGGTGAAGTGCCTACCAGGTGCCATGGCATGAAGGGATGGAAGGAAGATCCTGGGGATTGCTGGGAAGGCAACACAGGAGTGTGAGCTGGATGTCATTATCCACCTAGGTACTAATGACCTGGAAAATAGGGAGCCAAAAGAAGTTCAGTAAGAGTTTAGGAAATTGGGGAGGGGTCTCAAGCAAGTAACTACTTCTGTCACCTTCTCGGAAGTACTACCTGCAGGAGGCATGGGAGAGCATAAGGGTGCATGCACCAGAAACTTTAACTCATGGTTGAAGAACTGGTGCTGTGAGAAAGGGTTTGGATTCATTGGTGACTGGGGACTTACCTGGAGGGATGGAGGCTTGTTCAAGCCTGACGGCCTGCATCCATCCTGGAGGGGAATCCAAGCACTTAATGATAAGTTTAAATGCTACATTGACAAGCATTTAAACTAGCCAAAGGGGGTGGTGGCCAGCAAGGAGGGTACCTAATTGCCCACCCCCAACAGCTAGTAGTGAACCCAGGGAATTGGAGGAGTGAATATCTCTACAAAGCAGTGTGCAAAAGATGGAGATAAGTGCCCAAGTGGTGGATAGGCAGAAAAGGAGCAAAATTCAAAAGAAGGGCAGACAGCAAGGAGAACCAGGGATAAAGGACAACCAAGGAAAGGGCTGGAGTAGAACAGCTAAACAGTCTAGGGAGGTCAAATCATGGAAAGCCATGTGTGCCAACGCCAGGAGCCTTAGCAACAAGATGGAGGATCTGGAGCTGTCATGGTGCAGTCAGACCTGGACATTGTGGCCATCACAGAAACCTGGTGTAATTATAACTATGACTGGGAGATGGCCATACCTGGCTACAACATATTCAGAAGAGACAGGGCAGGTAGGAAGGGAGAAGGAGGAGGAGTGGCGCTGTATGTGAAAAATGACATAAGGGCCACATAGATCCAGGAGGAACAAAATGGGGGAGAGATATTGTGGGCAAAGCTGGAAAGGAAAATGGGGCCAGCCATCTGCACAGGTGTGGTCTATAGACCACCAGCCCAGGAGGAAGAAACAGATAGGGAGCTGATGCTATCCATCCAAAGAATGGCAGACAAGGGTGAGGTAGTGCTGGCTGGAGACCTCAATATTCCAGACGTGGACTGGAGCTTCCCAGCAGCAGCATCAACTAGGAGCAGATTTATCCTTGACTCCCTTCAGGGCACCTTCCTCAAGCAACTGGTCATGGAACCAACTCAGCAGAAGGCAATACTGGACATTGTACTCACCAACAGGGACAGTGTGATGGGGGTAACAGTGGGGGAGCACCTGGGGAACAGTGACCACCAGTCATTGTGGTTTGAAATCACAGAAGGAGCAGAACCAAACCACACAAAAACACGTATCCTAGATTTTAGGGGGACAGACTTTGGGAAAATGGGGAGATGCTTGAAAGAGGCATCAAGAGGAATGTGGCAGGAATCAGGGGTTGAGAAACACGGGCAGTATTTAAAATGGGGATTACAAGAACAACAGAATTATGCATTAAGCAGGTTAGCAAGGGGAAAAGGAAGAGGAGGTCATTATGGTTTTCCAAGGAGGTAGCGGAGAAAGTGAAGGCCAAAAAGATTGCATTCAGGCAATACAAAAAGACACAGACAGAAGGGGATAGGGAGAAGTACCAGGAGAAGCAAAGGGAGGAAGGGAGGTCAGTAAGGTAAGCCAAAGCTCAGACAGAACACATTGCAAAATCAGTGGGTAGAGGGGACAAAACCTTTTACAGGTACATAAATGGAAAAAGAAAGGCAAAGGGAGGGATAGTGAGACTGAAGGTGGAGGATGGGGGCCACATGGAGGATGACAACAGTAAAGCTGACATATTGAACAGGTATTTCTGCTCAGTCTTTACTGAGGAAGAGGAGGGTAATGGGTCTGAAGGGAGTACAAGGGGTGGGAATGGTGCAGAAATGGACATAAGTCCCTTTACACGAGAAAGGATCCTGAAGGAACTGGAAGTAATAGGAGTTGATAAAGCAATGGGGCCAGATGAGGTGCACCCCATGGTCCTTAAAGAACTAAGAAAGGTGGTGGCTGAACCTCTGGCAATCCTGTTTAGCCGATCACTGGAAACAGGAGAGGTACCAAAAGACTGGAGGACAGCAGATGTAGTCCCCTTATACAAAAGTGGGAACAAAGAGGAAGCGGGGAACTACAGACCAGTCAGCCTCACCTCAGTAGTGGGGAAGATCATGGAAGCACTACTGAAGGAGAGATTGATGGAACATCTGGTTGTCAATGGACTACAGGACCCAAGACAGCATGGTTTCACCAAGGGGAGGTCATGTCAGACCAACCTCATTGAATTTTTGACTGGGTGACTAGGGAGGTGGATCGGGAGGCAGTGGACATGGCCTATCTGGACTTCAGCAAGGCCTTTGACACTGTGCCACACAGAAGACTATTACACAAACTGGGGAATATGGGTGTGGGCAGGACAGTAGTGCAGTGAGTAGGTAACTGGCTGGGCGGCAGGACACAGATGGTAGTGGTAAATGGCTGTCACTCCACAGAGGGAAGAGTGACCAGTGGGGTACCACAGGGATCAGTGCTGGGACTGGTCCTAATCAACATCTTCATCAATGACATTGCACAGAACCTAGAAGGCAGAATTTCACTGTTTGCTGATGACACAAAGCTCTGTAACAGAGTAGACATGCCAGAGGGTGTAGACAGAATGAGAAGGAATCTGCAGAAACTTGAAGAATGGTCAGGGGTTTGGCAGTTGAAATTCAGTGCAAAGAAGTGCAAGACAATGCATATGGGGCACAAAAACCCTGGCACAATATATCAGTTGGGGGGTGAGGCTATAGCATACACCAAGCAGGAAAGGGATCTTGGGGTTATCATCTCTGATGACCTCGAGGTAGGGAAACAGTGTGACAAGGCAGCAGGTAAAGCAAATAGGATGCTGGGATGCATAGGCAGGGGCATCACCAACAGGAAAAGGAGGTCACATTCCACTATACAAGACACTACTGAGGCCCCACCTGGAGTACAGTGTACAGTTCTGGAGACCTTACTTACGTAAGGACATAGACAGGGTAGAGAAGGTTCAGAGGAGGGCAACAAAGATGGTACATGGATTGCATCACCGTCCTTTGAGGACAGGTTGAAGGAACTGAATATGTACTCTCTGGAGGAGAGGGGGGAGAGAGGGGATATGATAGAGACATACAAGTATCTTACAGGGAGGAACAGGGTGCAGGAATACACTATTTTTAAGCAAAAAAGATATTCCAGGACTAGAGGGCATGGGATGAAGTTGGAGGGAGGACGATTCAGAGGAAACGTGAGGAAGAATTTCTTCACAGAATGGGTAGTGGACAAGTGAAACACCCTGCTAGAGGAAGTGGTGGGAGCTGAAACAATCATAGGATTTAAGAATGCATGGGATAGACATAAAGGAATTCTGGAGGCCGGGGTTAAGGGGCGACAGACTTCTAGGAAAATATAAAGTAAACTTATAAGCTCAAATGGGCAGACTGGGTGGACCGTAGGCTCTTATCTGCCAACACTGTCTATGTATCTATGTAATGCCCACCTCTAAAATGCAAGACAGAGGAATATACAGAAAAAAATATGAGAGGCATGTACAAGAGCAATACCAACAGTGAACTCTTGGTATTGACAAATGCTTGTCTTAGGGTAGGTATACTTATGCAGGATTTACCCATGGTCATGTGACATGTTTTGACCAATGAGGTTGCAGGATTTTCACACACCATTGTATAATTAGGCAGGCAGTATAGCAGAGTGGTTTAAAGCTCTGAGCTGTAAACCTGGAGACAGGGGTTTGAATCCGACAGCCCCCTCTTGCATACTGTGTGAGCCTGAGCAAGTCACTTAACTTCCTTGTGCTCCCAGGTCACACCTGGAAACAAACTCTGGCTTAGTGTGCCTTTCCTGGTTAAACAATTTCCCCTTTCCCCTTAATTAGGTCTTTATACCTGTTTGTGTCTAGATAAGCCTGCCCCCAATACTGTACCATGCCGTTTCAGTCCATCAGGAAAATGACTGATATTATCTACTGTGCTATTTTTTTTTCAGTTGTGTTTCTATGGGGAGGAGGTTCTGAAAAAAGGGTACCTGAAACAGACAGACACCCACTCAGCTTTTCAAATATGCTTGCTCTGCTCAACTGGCTATTACTGAATGAGCGAGCCTGACTGAACAGGAACTGAAAAGAAGAGCCATGTGTTACTGAAATTGTCTACTGCTGTTTTTTTTTGTTGTGTTTCTGTGGCCACGATGTGCTGAGAAGCTGGTACCTGAAGGGGACAGCCACCCGCTCAGCTTTTAAAATACGCTCGTTCTGCTTAACTGGATGTCACTGAGTGAGCGAGCCTGACCGAGCAGGAACTGAAAGGAAGGAGACATGTGCTGTCCGTCCCTTTCAAGTTTTGCTGCTTTGTTCAGTTGAAAGTTGAGTTCAGTTGAGGTTTTTAACTGTGACTAAATATTTAAAACTTCAATGGCTACTGAACAACACGATCACTACCAGAACTGGATAGCCACCCCATGGGCTGCCTCTTTGAAGAAGCGATCGCTTGGTCCATCCTGTACACATTACAGTGTCCCTTTATCAGAGCAATTCATCCCTAGGTATTACAGGTGCCCCTCCTGGGCTTACTCAGAAGAAAAATTGTACTCACAACAAATGAAGATGTCCAAGGCAGCGTCATCAGACAGAATGGATTGAGGGGATTGCCCCTGAACCCTGAAGATTGACCCATCCCTCCTGGGATGGGGCAAAGGAAAGCCCACTTAGCAAGGTCTCCACCACTTCAGACATTGTCTTCTATGTTCTTCTTCTAGGGTGAGAACAAACTACCCAAAACTAAAGAGGTAGCTCTCTGTCTGAGCTAAATGAGGAGCTGCACAGCAAACTGCCACCTCCTCCTGGAAGACTCACTCACAGACTACTGGACATTCTACTCTAGCTGACAATTGCTTGCCAGAGTGTGGCTTATGCCACTGCGAGAGTTCTAAGATTACATCATCACTCCAGCTCAGCTGAGGCTGAAAACAGAGTGTGACAGTGTGACACCCATTTACCTGGCATTTCACAAGCTGCCTTCCCTGCCTGCCACTGATTCTAACTGGGATTCTAGTAACCCCTGGGAACAAGGGGGTTACTCCCACCCTTAGCCACGAAAATGACTGTCCCCAGTCATTACCTACCTGGTACCAGGCCATCCTACCCTATGTGCTATCTACAAAGAGGGGTGATCAGGCCCTCTCTTACCATGTGCCAGGCACAGCCGGGCAACAGTAAGAGCCCAGAGGCCATTGGCTGATGCATCTGTTCCTATACTACGATCTTACTATGGAAAACCAGTGGCTCTGGAAGAACTGTCCAGAGCATAGCCTGACAGACCAGAGCTGTGACTTCTACTGCAGATCAGGACCACAACCTGTCTATTCCCCTAGCCCTCTAGGAAAAAACAGTAACTTACCCAAAAAGAGGACCGCCCCCAGACCAGGACGCCTGCAAACCAAAAACACACAATGCTAACACTATACCTAAGCATTACACTCCTACTATCCCCCATGCACTAACACCTGTGGAAGGAAAACTGTGACACCTGTTAACCATATAGTTCTACAAAACACTCTACAAAGGCAGTGGAACTTGGATAAGTTCCTACATCCTCTTCTGGTCTCTTCTTTCTTCTTTAACAGAATCCACCTGAAAGAGAAAAAGAGACAAAACACACCTCAAATCTGCAAAATACACAGTATAACCCTTACCATCAAACACTGTAGAATCCCAAAAAATATTTTTTTAGAAAAGTAGAAAACAGTAGAAAACATCTAACTTTATGTACAATTCACCTTTTGGGGGGATGGCATGCCCTAAATGTCCAAACTAGTGACAACAGTTATGCCCGAAGGCAGGGTCCATTAAGAGTCTGTCCTGGGCCGGAGCCCACTGATGCACAGTTTTTGAAGTACTGTAGTCCCAAAGAGGAGAGTCTTTGTGGACAGTTCAACAGTTTGTAGTCTGCCAGGTGTAGGATGTGTATTGCAATGTCAGTAAAATAAGAAATATCTGGACTTACCAGTCCCTTGAAGAATGAAAAAATGGACATCTCCCACTTCTCCAGCCGAAGACTCTCCCTGGCAGCATTTTTTGGATACAGCTGGGTGGAAATCTTCCGGAAAACAGATGATGAAACAGGAAACTGCTGGGTTGATGTCATCTAGGAGATGGAACCTTGGAACAGGAAAGGAACAGCTGGACTGATGTCATCTGAAATCCCACGCGATGAATCAGGAAAATGGCTGGATTGATGTCATCTTGGCATCTGGAAGACCATGTGATGAAATTGGAAAGGCACACTGTAGAGGCTGACGAATCTGGACACACCTTGGATTTTGGAACACCAGATTGGCAGAACAACATGGGTATGACAACAGATGGATGGCAGACACTTGCTACCACTGCTCTGCTTCCCTCTGGGTAGGCACGGGCATATTCTCAGGAGGATGGTAACATTGAGGGTAGTACCACAATGGGTCAAGTGCATGAATTATGACCCCATCTGGGCACTCATAATTGACAAAATGGAAAGTCTCTTTTCCTGTAGGGTCCACATATCATACAGTGTCTATGAACAATGTCTTGCCCAACTTCCAAAACCTCAGTTTGTCTTTTATCAATTTGTTTCTGACATACAGAGTTGCACCTGGATGCAAATAAAGACTTGCTTCCTTCTCTAGCCAGGCTCTCCTGTGTTTTTCTCTCCTCCCAGACTCTCCGAGGAAAGGTAGGAAAGGTCCACCCATAGACATAGTTGGCCTTCCTCCGAACCAGTCTTTCCTCCTTACTGCTCTTCATCAGTTTGCGACCCTTGGCTTGGTTTGGGGGCAGCCAGTCCTGGTTCTGCCAGTGTTGCATACTCAAAGAAATGTAGAACTTGTCCCTGATCCCTCCTTCTTAGGGCAGGGCTGTGGAGTCACCAACTTCTTCTTCTGGCTCCTCCAAGGCAAGAGCTTGAGGCTGCAGACTGGGACCCTCAACAGGAAGATACATTACTTCTTCTCCCCTCTTCCTCACTCAGAATTCGGGCACAAGAGTGAGCAGTCACTCCCAAGACAGTCCACTCTTCACTGAGCACAGAGGTAGACATCTCCCATTCTAGAGTCTCTCGAACCTCATTCTCTCCAGTGAGACTATGGCTAGGACCCTCTCTCCACGGATCCACTGACTCTCCCTCTGCACTGTCCATCTGTGACACAGGCATGGAGACATCATGAGGAATCTGCTCTGGCAGTTCATCTACACTCTCTTCCTTTGTGCCACACTCTGCTGGGCCTCCCCCAGCAGGTTCAAACTGGTGCTGGATCTACAGGGTTTTCTACTTTCTTCCAAGTGGGAGCCAAATGAATTTGGGATGTTCTAGTCAGACCTTGCTTCTCTAAACACCCTGAACAGTGAGGAATCAAGAATATGTCCCTCCCAGCCTTAAGGCACATTATGCATACTCTCACAGGGTAGTTGGGAATCGCCTTGCTGAAGTCCAGATAGGCCACATCCACTGCCCTCTCCAATCCACCTACCTTGTCACCTAGTCGAAAAATTCAATGAGGTTCATTTGACATGACCTTCCCCTGGTGAAACCATGCTGCCTTGTGTTCTGTAGTCCATTGGCAACCAGATGTTCCACTAATTTCTCCTTCAGTAGTGCTTCCATGATCTTCCCCAGTAAAGAGGTGAGGCTGACTGGTCTGTAGTTCCCCACTTCCTCTTTGTTCCCACTTTTGTATAAGGGGGCTACATCTGCTGTCCTCCAGTATTTGGGTACCTACCCTGTTTCCAGTGATTGGCTAAACAGGATCACCAGAGGTTCAGCCACCACCTCTCCTAGTTCTTTTAGGACCCTGTGATGCACCCCTTCTGGCACCATTGCTTTATCAACTATTATTCCTTCTAGTTCCTTCAGGACCCTTTCTCATGTAAAGGGATTTATGTCCATTTCTGCAACATTCCCACCCCTTATACTCCCTTCAGACCCATTATCCTTCTCTTTCTCAGTAAAGACTGAGCAGAAATACCTGTTCATATGGAGATCACGTGATGTCAGTGGTCGGGTAGCAGCCTTTCTGAGGGGCTCCCTTCTTCCTCGCCATCATCCGACGAAATCCGCATTAAATACTCATCTCTCAGACCCATTCTGACTTCTAACGGTTGCCTACCTTACTATGGGTGTTTCTGAACATCTACTAGCATCGCTATCGGTGCTTCTTAAGCCACGATGGACTCGGAAATGAGACAGGCCCAACCACTGCATACTCCTCCTGCCTCTCCACAGAAGGCTCTGAAGAAGTCAAAATCCCAGGGGCCCCAGCCTTCTCGGACCTCCTCGCAGGCTTCCTCTTCTAGTCCTCTCATGAAAGACAGATTTTTACAAGAACTGCTTCTCTTTAGGGAAGCGCTTCTGGATATAGCCTCAGAACTTAAGTCCCTCCAATCTGAAATGGGGGACCTGGGGCTCAAGGTTACCGATGTGGAGGCCAAGTTTGTTTAGTTGGACGGATAGAGAGACTGCACTGAGCCCAAACTGGTCAAACTACAACAGCAGATATCAAGACTTCAAACTAAGATGGAGGATTTGGAAGGAAGAAGCCACCGAAATAATGTCCTAATTTTTGGCATTTCAGAGACAGAGGAAGGCCCAAAAAGCCTTACATTCATTCAAAAGCTGCTGTCTGAAGTAATTGGGCCCTCCCCCTTCAACTCTGCATACCAAATTGAGCAGGCCCACAGATCCCTCAGACCACGACCTACTGAGGGGGCACCACCGAGACCCATCATACTGAAATGTCTCAGTTATTTGGAGAAGCAGCATGTGCTATCCAAGTCGCATGAGTTGCAAGCTATTTTATGGGAAGGCAAGCCTCTGTGGATCACTCAGGATTTACCTTTCGAAACACGGCAAAAGCGATCTGCCTTTCATCCAATAGTCTCCAAAATACAGTAACTGCTACCGGCCTCAGATTCAAAATGTTATACCCTACCCTCCTAGAGTGTACATTCAAGATACCTGGTATTCATACGACAATCCAGAGACAGCAAAGAAAGAACTGAGCCAGAAATTACCTGAACTATTCTCCTCAACTTGACTGTTTTTTCTGGGTGGTTAAGCCCTTTAAATTAGCAGCATGGTACCTGTTTGTGCCGTTGGTTGTTTGGAGTGGATTTTGAATTTCTTTGGGTTGTCTTGCTGTGGGTGGGATCCTGTCTTCACCGGTGTGGGGGTGCTCAGGAGTACAGCCTGGGTTTCTCGGTCGGTCTTCAACTTTGTTTGATTGGTGGGGGGTTGCCGTGCTTCCTGCCTGATCTCCTGGGCGGCGGGCTCCTCATCTGTTCAATCTCTCGGGCTCCACTTCTTGGAACCACGGACAAGATACTGGTTTCCAGGAGGGTTTATTTTGGGTAGAACCGTACCATCTCTATAAGGGTTCCCCTGCACAACAGCCTCTACCATGTTGTTACCAATGTGGGGGGTTACCCAAGTCAAAACAAAACCCACACCCGGACACTTAAGCCTAGTTCACCCCTGAGTTCTATAGCTGCTTAGGTCATTGGCAGTTTTGGAGATCCAGGTGAGCCAGGGATGTCAGTTCATACTAGTTACTACCGGGTGGTTCAGTGACACTCCTTTTGAGAGTGTCCTTAGGACTATCCTCCTCTCATTAACTCGGGGATCTAGCACCATGACGGTTGACTGAGTGTGGGGTATTCAGGAACTCTACCCCACTGGATTCTGCAGGGGTCGGAAGTATTATTGAAAGGGGGCAGGTAAGCACCTGTTCTTATCCTGTGCTCTACGTTAATGTTGCAGGGCATTTATACTGGAAGGTCAAGGAGAGATTCAACTGCGAGGGATGGGGGGATGGTTCATGGAGGAGCTAGCTACCTTGGGGCCCAGCATCACCATCTGGTTAATGGGGGGTCTGTGTCTGCTTCCATTTCCGCAGAACATTTGTTGGATAGTCCTGGTCAGTTTTGCTTATTTCCTTTTGGGGAATGGTACCGAATGCAGGAGGGTTCTCCACTTCTCATTTTTGGCTATGCTTTTTTTAACCTGTATTTGTTGGAGAGTGGAAAACATTGTAAATAGTTATGGGGATTTAGGTTGTTAAGGGTTTTTTGGTTGTTTTCAAATTGGGAGGGATAAGAATTTATGTTCCCTGGCAATGTTTGTTGGTGACGTGGGGTGGGGGTGGGGTACTGTATCTGCATCAGAGTGATTTGTTATGGTTCTCAGGGGCTTCCGTGGGGGTGATCTCATCTACATAGTTGTTATCTCCATATACTCAATGTGGTACCCCCATGTCAATTTATTTGGCTATGTAGGTTTTATATCGGGCTATTGGAGGGGGAGGGGGGATGTATGGAGTGTGCCCTAAGAGTTATATATGGTTTATGGATGCAAAGACTTCTCAGGTTATTATCTCTGTTAAAACTTGATGAGTCATACAGTAGTTTTAAATTCCTAATGTGGAATGTCAGGGGAGTTCGGGACCCCACCAAGAGGTACCAGGTCCTGAAACACTGTGCCTTACTTAAAGCTGGTGTAATTTTCCTACAAGAGACACACTTGACAATCAAAGAGGCCATCTGGTTGCACAGGCAAGGGATCTCTCAAGTCTTTGCCTCCGGCAACTCCTCCTCGTGTAGAGGACTGGCTATTCTAATAATGGGTAATATCCCTTTCCAGTCTGAGTCTATTATTTCTGACCCTGAGAGTGGATTTATTCTGGTAAAAGGTTCCCTTCTCTGCACTGAAGTCATTTTAGGCGGCCTATATTGTCCGGTCGGGGGTGACCCTCATTTCTAATGAACCTAGCCAATAGGCTAGCATCTCTCTTACCCACAGCTTTCATTTTAGGAGGAGACTGGAATATCCCTCCCAAGCAGGACCTGGACAGATTCTATCTTCCACTGAAACCCCTCTCTCCATCCCAAAGGGCGATGAGAGATTTTATAGATCTACTCGGCCTGTGTGATCCATGGTGTATTCTCAACCCCTCCCATTGCTTATATTCCTATTATTCCAATATTCATCAGTCCTGATCCAGGCTGGATTATATTCTAGTCAGTCTTCCCCTTTTGAGTGGTAATGTCAAACCAGGATAGAACTGATTGTTTTGTCTGATCACTCGGTGGCCTGGATTGTCCTCTCCCCAGACCCTACGTCGCAATGAGACACAGCATGGAAGCTGAATACGCAGCTCCTAAAGGATAAATCTGTTCTCACTAACATACAATCCCTTATACATTCCTTCACCGACTTGAACAGAGGTTCTGTAAGCAGGGAGGATTTTGTCGGGTGTGCACTTAAATGTTTTCTCTGAGGGGAGTTTATTAAGCTCGCCACCAGAAGGAAACGGCAGAGGGAAGCAGATGCTTTATCTCTCATAGCTCAAATCAGGTCAGCTGAACTTACTCTTTCTTCATCTACTTCTCCTGATATGCTAATGGAGCTGCTCTCATTAAGAAATAAATACGGTGACCTAATGAAAGAGAAGGCAGAATATGACATCCTTAAAACACGGGCTAAATATGTTGAGCAAGGTGAGAAAGCTGGGAGGCTCTTGTCTATGCGATTGCATAAGCTGGAAGGCTCCAGACTGATCCCTTCCATTCATGCCCCAGATGGCTCTACTAAGACCTTGCACTAATATATAGCACTAATGTTTGAAGTTTTTTTCCCCCCAATTGTTTAACCAGGAGTGGCACACTAAGCTGAAAGCTTGTTTACAGGTGTGACCTGGGAGCACAGGGAAGTTAAGTGACTTGCTCAGGGTCACACAATATGCAAATGGGAGTTGTGGAATTCAAACCCAGGTCTCCAGATTTGCAGCTCAGAGCCTTAAATCACTGCGCTATACAGCCTCCCAGTAACCTTTATGGGAAGAATCCCTCTCCCTTGACTACACAGAAAATTGATGCTTATTTAGATTCAGTGGATCTCCCCTGTCTTCTCACTCATCACCGCACCTTTCTCTCTAACCCCCATCTCCTTGATGGAAGTGGAAGATGCAATTAAGGATCTAACTCTAGACAAGGCTCCAGGTCCAGATGGATTTCCTTCCAACTTTTATAAGTCCTTCTCCAAGGAACTTGCTCCCTTGTTACTTAGGCTGTATACATACATGTTTACTGCCACCTCCCTTGACCCTTCCTTAATGGAGGCCACTATAGTTCTTGAAACCCAACAAGCCACACACAAACCCGATAAGCTACTGTCCTATTTCTCTCTTGAACTATGACATCAAGATCCTTACCAAAAATTATCTCCCTGCATATCCGAAAGGTATGGACACACCTCTTGAGTCCAGAGCAAGTAGAGTTTGTCCCGGGATGGTCTCTGTGGACCATTTAAGGAAGCTGAAACATATATTTCAAGCCACTCAGTCCTCCCCTTCCCCCTATGGCCCTGATCTCATTAGACGCGGAAAAGGCTTTCAACAGTGTGGACTGGCAATTCCTCTGATCGACCCTGCGAAAGATGGGGTTTCCGCAGATCTTCCTTCAATGGTTAAAAATAATTTATTTCTCACCCTTTGTTAAGATATTGTGTAATGGAGTGTTCTCCTCCCACTTTCCTCTCTTCATCCACGGAATCTTCTCTTACCAAAAAATTAAACCTGACTGACCTGGTTACACATCTTCAACAAGCTCTCCAGAGATGGAAGTCTCTCCCGACATCTTTGTGGGGCAGAATTAACATTATAAAGATGAATGTCCTCCCCAGGCTCTTTTCTCCCTTAAATTTGTTAAATCTCTGGCTTCCTCTCTCCTTTTTCCAGCAGATACACTCTCTAATTTGTAATTTTATCTGGTTGAATAAGCACCCACATCACTCCTACATTTAGTTGAGCCTTCACAAAGATATGGGGGGGTCTGCGCCTCCCCCAACTTTTTACTGTATTACTGGGCTAGTCACTTTTCCAAATGTGGCAGATGGCTCTCGAGCTCTGAACTGGATTATACTCCTGCTTGGTTGCAAATCAAGGACCAGATCCTGCAGTCTCACAGTCTCACTATTCCAACCATCTTCTACCTCTCCTGGAAATCCCTGCTGGTCACACTCCGTCAGTCAGTGATTGGTACCTCACTCAGAGTATTCTCCTAGTTTTGCTCCTTTCACAAAATTCTCCCTCAAAAAAACTCAATTCAATCTCTCCTTTTAAACCCTAACATCAAGATAGGAGGTTCTAGTATTGTCCCTAATTGGATACCACAATTAAGAGAGGCTACGGTTGCAGATTTTTATTCTCAGGATTCTCTTCTTTCATTTTCAGACATCCTACTGAAATGCGGCATAAATCAAGTACACATCTTCAAGATCTTTCAGCTTAGGCACCTATTAGGCTAGCTATTTGGCACAACTTTTAAGCCATCTGTTTTAAGTTCCATTTTGGAACAGTTAAAGGAGCTAGCGTCCAAGCCTCATGCCAGAGCCTTTTTATACTCATACCTCTTAGTAGTTGGGTACCCTGAACACCTCCCAGGCTCCAAGGTCTGGAGCTCCCTTCTACCGGATGCCCCTCTTGTTTGGCCTCATATTTGGTAGGATCTATACCTTTATAATACCCAAGATCAGCTCAGACTTGCCCAATTCCATATTCTCAATGACATGTATTATACGTCAGTTAAATTGGCCAGAATAGGCCATCTTCCATCTCCTCTGTGTTCAAGGTGTGGCATTGCAGAAGGGAATATCCTACACGTTATCTGGCAATGTGATAAGGTTTCTCCCTTATGGCAATTAATTCAAGATAAGCTGGATCCCTTGCTTGGCCTAGATGGCTTGTTTACAGCAGAAATTTGTATCTTAGGTTGCTATTCCAGTATCGGAGTCAAGGAACAAAGAAATGCGATGGCCTTAATCTCAATGGTGGTCAAGAAACTGGTACTCAAACACTGGATGGACCAGCTGGTAATCTCATATAGTGGATGGTTAAACTTTCCTTGTGCTTCAGAACCGAACGCTTGATAGCCAGCTCCAGCAACAGACTCAAACATTTTGAAATAAATGGGGCAAACTTTATGCTCTTTATTTATATTAACTGTCTCAGACTTCCCTAGCTCCATCTATATCCGTTTTTTTGTGTTTGTTTTGTTTCCTACTGAGTAGAGGGTTGTATCCATACCTTTTGTTCAGGGGCACACTCCAGGGGTGGGGGGGAGGAGGGAGGGGAGTATAGATAGCAATTTACAGTATCTGTAGCACTTTTCAATCTCTACTTCTATGTATGATGGTTTATATGTTTCTTATTATAAAATAATAAAGAAATTGAATTAAAAAAACCTGTTCAATATGCCTGCTTTACTGTTGTCATCCTTCACGTGGCCCCATCCTCCCCCTTCAGTCTCACTATCCCTCCCTTTGCCTTTCTTTTTTCACTTATTTACCTGTAAAAGATTTTGTCCCTTCTACCCACTGATTTTGCAATGCGCTCTTCTGTCTGAGCTTTGGCTTCCCTCACTGACCTCCCTGCCTCCCTTTGCTTCTCCTGGTACTTCTCCCTATCCCCTTCTGCCCGCATCTTTTTGTATTGCCTGAATGCAATCTTTTTGGCTTTCACTTTTTCCACTAACTCCTTGGAAAACCATAATGACCTCCTCTTCCTTTTCCCCTTGCAAACCTGCTTAATGCATAATTCTGTTGCTCTTGTAATCCCCGTTTTAAATATTGCCCACTGTTACTCAACCCCTGATTCCTGCCACATTCCCATTAATGCCTCTTTCAAGCATCTCCCATTTTCCCAAAGTCTGCCCCCCTAAAATCCAGGATATGTGTTTTTGTGTGGTTTGGTTCTGCTCCTTCTGTGATTTCAAATCACAGTGACTGGTGGTCACTGTTCCCCAGGTGCTCCCCCACTGTTACTCCATCACACTGTCCCAGTTTGTGAGCACAAGGTCCAGTATTGCCTTCTGCCGAGTTGGTTTCATGACCAGTTGCTTGAGGAAGGCACCTTGAAGGGAGTCTAGGATAAATCTACTCCTAGTTGATGCTGCTGCTGGGATGCTCCAGTTCACGTCTGGAATACTGAGGTCTCCAACCGGCACCACCTCACCCTTGTCAGCCATCCTTTGGATGGCTAGCATCAGCTTCCTATCTGTTTCTTCCTCCTGGGCTGGTGGTCTATAGACCACCCCTGTGCAGATGGCTGGCCCCATTTTCCTTTCCAGCTAAACCCACAGTATCTTTCCTCCATTTTGTTCCTCCTGGATCTCTGTGGCCTTTATGCCATCTTTCACATAAAGTGCCACTCCTCCTCCCTTTCTACCTGCCCTGTCTCTTCTGAATATGTTGTAGACAGCTATGTCCATCTCCCAGTCATGGTTATCATTGACCAAGTCTCTGTGATGGCCACAATGTCTAGGTCCGACTGCAACATGACAGCCTCCCGCTCCTCCATCATGTTGCTAAGGCTTCTGGCATTGGCACACATGACTTTCCATGATTTGAACTCCCTGGACTGTTCAGTCCCCTCCCTGGTTGTCCTTTACCCCTGGTTCTCCCTGCTGTCTGCCCGTCTGTTGAATTTTACCCACTTTCTGCCTATCCACGTCTTGGGTGCTTATCTCCATCTTTTGCACACTGATTTGTAGAGATATCCACTCCTCCTGTTCACTGGTTCCACTGCTAGCTGTGGGGGGTAGACAATTATGTACCCTCCTTGTTGGCCTGCCACCCCCTTGGCTAGTTTAAATGCTTGTCCATGTAGCATTTAAACTTATCATTGAGTGCTTGGATTCCTCTCCAGGATGGATGCAGGCCATCAGGCTTGAACAAGCCTCCATCCCTCCAGGTGGGTCCCCAGTCACCAATGAATCCAAACCCCTCTTCACAGCACCAGTTCTTCAACCATGAGTTAAAGTTCCTGGTTCATGCACCCCTACACTCTCCCATGCCTCTCACAGGGAGTACTTCTGAGAAAGTGACAGAAGTAGCTACTTGGTTGAGACCCCCCCCAATTTCCCAAACTCTTACTGAACTTCCTTAGGCTCCCCATTTGCCAGGTCATTAGTACCTAGGTGGATAATGACATCCAGCTCACCCTCCTGTCTTGCCTTCCTGGCAATCCCCAGGATCTTCCCCCCATATCTCCATGCCATAGCACCTGGTACAGTAGGCACCTCACCTCCCTGTCCTCCACCTCCTGTGTTCCTAGCTGGATCCCTCTTATCCTCTTATGATAGAGTCCCCCACCAGTATTCACTTTCTTCTCCTCTGGGGACCACTGCTCTCCCCTCTGAGGTCACCTCCTTGGTTGACCTCCACATCCTTCCCTTCCACTTCTCTGGGTATCTCAGCTTGGTTGTTCCCATTTGCCGGTGTGGCATATGAGTTCTGGAGTGGAATAGGATTGGGGATGTGCCTCTGCCAGACCACCCTAACCCTTCCTGAGCCCACAATCATCTAAGTGCTCCTCGTTCTTGGCATCCTTTGAGGCAGCGACATTGGAGTGAGTGGTCTTTGGATGGGGTGAAGGTACTCCTGACCCAGTTTACTTCCACTCCGAGTCTGGCTACCTCATCCTGCAATCCAGAGAGATGCCTGCAGATAGGGCAACACCTTAGCATCCAGCAGGTCTGCCTGAATATGGCTGCCTTGCAGCCACTGCATTGCACCACTCCCCACATTATACTGCACTTATACTGCTATTCCAGTACTTGTCTGTTACTGAAGCTCTCCTAGTTCCCTTTTTATTATTTATTGTCCTAAAAATCCTGCCTCCAATCCTCAGATACTTTTCTTTAAAGAAGGAAAACAAAATAAGAAAAACAAAAAAAAGAGTCAAAACACAGGTGCCGTGGCGGGCTTCCTCCCCCTTATGCCCCTCCTACTCCACAACCCCTGCTATTCCCTGTGCTTAGCTCCTGTCAATCATATTTAACAGGGCATATAATTAAAAGTGGGGGGCAGGGGAGCGAGGGTGGGAGAAAATTTGCAGCAGTTAAAGACAGCAAAGCAATACACCACCACTACAAGCATACCAAACTAGGTTTTAAATGTTCAACAGCCCAAAAACAATTCTAAGTAGCAAAGAAATAACTGTGCCACTAAAAGCCCACAAATCTAATCTAAGTTTAAAACAAAAACAGCAGTGAGCAGTTACTGCAAAACACTGAAATGAATCTGGATCCTTCCCCTTCTGGCTTCTTCTGAGAAAACAAAAATCAACTTGCTACCTCAAATCTGACTTAGCCCCACCTCTAGTTATCACATAGCAGGTCAGACAATTATCACCCCTCACCCAAACTACAGGGCAAGCCAGACAAGACAACGGTAACCCATAGGTGGCGCTATCCCAAGGGGTACTACCACTGCCTGTGCGACTGGACACAGGTTGAGGGACCTGAGCTCTGTGAACAGGTGCCTCCACCCGGAGGAATGGTTTTGGGGTAGTGCAACTACTGTGGGTATAGTCCTCCAGAACACTATTACTCCAACCAACCCTTCTAGTGGCCTAGACAAATACACAGGTATCCAATCACATATGACATATGAAACACACACTTGATGCACTTATTAGATCAGCAGTAAAACAGTTCAACAGCAATGCAATATCCCTCCACAAAGGTACATTGTAGCCAGGTTAAATGCAGAAAAAACAAAATCTGATTTATTTGGGGGAAGTGAACAGGGGTGGGGCAGTAAATCTAGCAGATGATTATTTAGATCTGATTGATTCAGGTTTAGCATGCATGTACTAAGAGTCCTTCTATCACAGTCACACATCCTGGGTACCCAGTTGTTACTCAGGCTAACCTGAAGTGTTGCCCGAGGTAGGCCGGCTTTGCAGCTGATGTTGGGGCCCTTAAGAAAGAAAACAATCAACATGTACTTTAAGCCAAATTTGTGTTCCAGAGCTGGATGGCTCAGGCCCTTGAAATGAAGCCAAAACAATATAATCAGATGACACACAATGATTTTGGTTTTGTTGCAGGGAGCTACCCTGTTGGTTACTCACGCTACCCAAAGCAGGAGGCAGGACTAACAAAATGAAGACCTCTGGATGTTGTTCTGGCTTGCCAGGGGAAGCAGGACACACATGACACACGGGGTGGTAGATCCTGTTCAATGGTGTTGAGCAGGGAATCGAATCCCCAAGTGGGTCTTTTGTCAGATGAGTCTCTGTTTGTGGGAGCAGCAGTCTAGGCTGAGATGGAAAGGCCCAGACAAGAGCAGGCAGTTTAGATTGAATCTGTTTAATTGCTGGAGCAGCTTTCAGCAAGTGTAACACTTTCGATGGTGGGGAACCAAATCGCGACCCACACAACACATTCAGCACACTTATAAGTAATTAATCTATTAGCCTCAGATTGGATAAAGTCCACTTACAATTTGACAGGGTAACTGCGCAAACCTCTCATTCTGAAGCTCTCTCTCCGGTTTCTGACAGGCCGATCACTTCTGGAGCAAGTCTTCGGTCCAACTTCTGGCAAAATTCACTCTCTCGAAACTCAGGATTCTGGTCTCTACAAGGTATTCGGATGGCAGTCCAATTTAATTAATACAAGCTTCTTCACACTGGAAGATGGTAGCAGGCAGGCCAGACACAGCCTTCCCACCGAATCCCTGTCCTAACACGCAGGAGCTGCTGCTCGAATCACTAAAGCTGTTCACTCTCTAAACTCCAGCTTTCGACTGACTCACTGCTGCAGGCAGGTCTGGGACTTCCCAATGATCCAAAAGGTTTGGTTGATTGATCCATCTGTCTGTCACAGAAAGGGATCCCCCTCCAGGTCCATTTAGGTGCCAAACAGTAAAAACTACAATTCCTACAGAAATTCAATCCCACACGACCTCTGGGGACAGTCGCCATTTTAGAGTCCCCCGAGGTACCAATTGGTCCAAACTGGCAGTCCAGAATCAAAATGGTGTCTCTAAGCAGAAAGTCCACGCTGCAAGGGAAGGCGGGTTAGACAAACTCCTATTTCATAATTATTAAATAATCAGCAATCACAGCTCCCTCCATGCACATAGCGATAACAGAATGGAGCAGCAATACCACAGCCCTGGCAGGACTTGAGCCTGAAACCACTCAGTCCCCACTTAGATTGATTATATCCTATGGAAATAGACAGCTCTTAAAGAGACAGGCATGGAAGCTAACAGGGCACTCTTATGGGGACATATTCAAACTGTTTAAGACACATAACACCAACCTGGCAGTGGGCATTGGGCAAGCCAGGAAGACATTTTAGAAACTCCCATTTATGGAGGGGTTACACAACACTAAATTTGCAGCAATTAAAGACAGCAAATGAATATACCATCACTACAAGCACACCAGACTAGGTTTTACATTTTCAACAGCCCAAAACAATTCTAAGTAAAGACAGCAAAGAAATAACTGTGCCACTAAAAGCCCACAAATCTATGTTTAAAACAAAAACAGCAATGAGCAGTTACTTCAAAGCACTGAAATGAATCTGGATCCTTCCCCTTTTGGCTTCTTCTGAGAAAACAAAAATCAACTTGCTACCTCAAATCTGACTTAGCCCCGTTTCCAGTTATTACGTGGCAGGTCAGAGGTCAGACAATTAGCACCCTTCACCCAAACTACAGGGCAAGCCAGACAAGACAAGACTAAATTTGCAGCAATTAAAGGCAGCAAAGGAATACATCACTATAAGCACACCAAACTAGGTTTTACAATTTCAACAGCCCAAAAACAATTCTAAGTAAAGACAGCAAAGAAATAACTGTGCCACTAAAAGCCCACAAATCTAAGTTTAAAACAAAAACAGCAATGAGCAGTTACTGAAACACACTGCAATGAATCTGGATCCTCACCCATTTGTAGCCACTACAAAAACTAAGGTCCTGGACTTCAAAAGTGCAGACTTTGGCAGGATGGGTACCGTGCTGGAAAGGCACATAGCTAGCATCCACCCAGACATGGAAGCGGAACAAAAATGGGCAGTCATCAAGCTAGGACTGACTGAAGCCACTAAATCTTGCATCAAGAGCAAGAGCAAGAAATTCAGGACCAAGCAAACAAGCTGGATGAGTAGGGAGGTAGTGGAGAAGGTGAGGGATAAGAGGAAAGCATTTCATGAGATCCAACAGGGCAGAGGACAGAGAATAATATGTGAGGAAATCCAGGGAAGTGAGCAGAATGGCAAGGGCAGCAAAGGCAGCTAGGGAACGGAGGCTAGCACAGGGGATCAAAAATTGGGAAAAGGATTTCTTCAGATATATCAGGGAGAAGAGGAAGAGCAAGGATCAAATTGTTAGGATCAGGAAAGGCAGTGGGTGGGTAGAAAAGGGGGCTGAGCAAGCAGAAGTACTTAATGAGTACTTCTGTTCAGTGTTCACCAGGGAGAGAGATGTGCCTGTACCGGTGGGGATGGGTGGAGTTTGGGGGGAAGAGGCAACCACGGATGCGGAAATCATGGTGGAAGGGGTGATGGAGTACCTTAGGACCCTGAGGATAGACAAGGCACATGGGCCAGATGGAGTTTATCCCAGGGTACTGAGAGAGATGGTAGCGGTCCTGGTGGGGCCATTGGCAGACCTGTTCAACACCTTTCTGAATATGGGGTGCATGCCCAGGGATTGCAGGGAGGTGCATGTGATACCTCTCCATAAGAGTGGGCCCAAGGATGAACCAGGAAACTATAGACCAGTAAGCCTTACCGCAATTGTGGGAAAACTGATGGAGATGATCCTCAAGAAAAGGCTGGTATAATTTCTTGAGGAAAATGATCTACATGATGGCAGGCAGCATGGGTTTGTCATGGGCAGATCCTGCCAGACTAACTTGGTTGAATGTTATGACTGGGTTAAGTGGTCACTAGACAAAAATGGCCATGCGATGGTTGTACTCTACCTGGATTTCAGCAAGGCCTTTGAGTCAGTGCCACATAGTAGATTGACCAGTAAGTATTGAAAAGTCTAGGAGCAGAGAGGAAACTGGTCAGATGGGTCGAGAACTGGCGGCAGGATAGACAGCAGAAGGTAGTAGTGTGGGGTGAGGCATATGAACCCAGGGTAGTAACAAGTGGTGTTCCACAGGGCTCGGTGCTGGAACCAGTTTGTTTAACATTTTCATTTGCCGACATCGCAGTAGAGATCAAGAACAAGATCAATCTCTTTGCAGACAACACCAAGCTCTGTGCGGAGGTGGATGGGGGGGAGGGTGGCAAAGTTGAATCTACTAGTATCCAAATACATTGAATCTACTAGTATCCAAATGTTAGCCTTTTACTGTATTTCTTGTACCATCATTGTTGCTTGTGTCCTGTTGCTGTACAACTCTGTACTGTTCTCCATGTTGTATCTGCTCTAACATGGAACCTTTGAAAAGGAGTCCTTGACTGAAAGGTATTTTCCGAATAAACAATGAAATGAAAAAATGAAATGAAATGAAAGTATTTCAGGAGGAGTTGACAAAACTGGAGGAATGGTCGCACACTTGGTAGCTTGGATTCAACGCCAAGAAATACAAAGTGATGCATCTAGGGGCCAAGAACCCAGGGTACAGTTACTGGTTGAAGGGTGTCCAATTATCCGCATCCAAGGAGGAGACGGATCAGGAGGTGCAGGTAACCAAGGAAATGAACCACTCAGCACAGTGCAGGAGGGCAGTAGCAAAGGCCAACAGGATGCTAGGGTGCATAGCAAGGGGGATAACTTCTAGGAGGGGGAAGTCATCTTGCCCCTGTACAGGTCCCTGGTGAGGTCGCACTTGGAGTACTGCATGGAGTTCTGGCGCCTCTACTTAAAATGGGACATCAAACTGCTGGAAGTGGTACAGTGCAGGGCCACAAAAATGATCCTGGGGTTGGGGGACAGACCTTAAGAGGAGAGACTGAGAGACCTGGAGGATAGAAGGGAGAGAGGGGTTATGATTGAGACCTTCAAGTACCTGAAGGATAGGAACAGAGTAGACACCAGGTGTATATTAAATCTTAAGGGAGGAAGGGAAAACAGAGGTCATTCTCTGAAGCTGGAAGGGGGCAGGTTCAGGAGGGAGATGAGGAGACACTATTTCACTGAAAGGGTGGTAGCAGGGTGGAACGCACTGCCAGAGGAAGTCATATCATTGCATATTATAGGGAGTTTCAAAAGTGGGTGGGACAGATTCAAAGGGAGGGTATGAACCGGGATGGGGCAGGTGTGGGGGGAGGCAAATGTGGGGGGGGGCAGCTGTAGTGTAATGGACTGAAGTGCTGTACACTCAAGCAGACTAGACAGACCATAAGGCCTGTATCTGCTGGCAATTTTTGTATGTTTGTATGTTTGTAAGAAGGAACTGCATAAGTTCCTTATGTACAATGACATATGTTCATGTGGCTGACTCTGTCATGCTCTGACGAAACTACTCGCTCTTACTGCCCTCCACGTGATTTAGTGGTCATGTCCTACTGCTAAGCATCTTATTAGCTACAGTATCTGTTGAGTTTGTCTACTCTGGGTTGGGTTATATCATCATTTTAACCATTCCTGTCTCCGTCTTACTCTAGACTGGGATTTGAACTATAGTGTTCGGCCCTCATAGTTGTCATTACTGCTGCTGCACCACAATCAAGTACTTTGCTTCAGTTTTGACTTTCTAAAACTGCTGTATCTTAGCTGAATGATTTGTCTTTCACATATTCGGTGGTCATGTTCTTCTACATCAACCACTTAGCTCTGCTATGTGAAGTATTGTCACTGTGTATCTTCTGTTTATTATGTCTGTAACCTCCCAGGTCATGCCTGAAAATACCTACACCACCCAAAAACTCATTTTAAAACCTGTTTCTTTTATTTTTTTTATTTAAAAAACTTGAAACTCAGTTCATAATAGCAATAAGTCACTCCAGGGTGTGGTATATCATGGGATATCTTCACTTCTCGGGTGGTTGGATGCACTTGGCCTGCAGCCTCGTGCCCAACCACCCGAGGTGTGATGATATCTCATGATATACCACACCCTGTAGTGCCTTAATGCTTAATTATAATACATTATATTATAAGCACTTACTCAGGTGGAGTGTGAACCCAGTACATTCCTTGCTCCTCAAGGAATTTACGCGATGCAGTGTGTTTTGGGTCATTGTCTGCAAAAAATAAAGACACACAGTTAGTTGCTGTACAGTAGATGTTTAAGAGGTAAGGACTTACATAGACACATATCTGTTGGCATAAACGGACTACAAGGTCCACCTATCTGCCCCTTCATACTGTATCTTTTATGATATGGCTGGAGGCCCTATTTGTCACTCAGCATCCCCCTCTCCCTCCCTTATTACTAGTCCTTTCAATAGCCCCCTTCTACCTGCCTCAAGCATGCTTGAAATCTGCCACTGTGTTTATCCCTTCCTCACTCAGCAATCTATTCCATCTGTCCACCACCCTCTTTGTGAGGAAATGTGTTCACACTTCACTCCTAAATCAGCCTCGAAATAATTTCAGTATATTCCCTCATATAGCAATATTAGGGCTGTGACTGAAGAGTTAACTCCATTATACCCTATTCACCCCTCCAAGATACTTGATCTTCATCATGTATCACATTTACTTCATTTCCTCACAGGTGTACATGTTAAGATCCTCAGTGCCTCCTCTACTCCTCCCGTCTATTCTTAGTCACCCTCCTCTGCACAGCCTCCACCTTATCAATGTCCTATCTGAGGTGGGACTTCCAGTACTGCATGCAATACTTAAGGTGAGGACAAACCAATGATCTTTAAAGGGGCAGTATAACCTCCTCCTTCCTCTTGCTTTTTATACTGTACTGTACCTCTCCCTGTGCAACCCAGAATCCCATTTTCTCTACCCATTGCCTTGCTACTCTGTGCTGCCATTTTAGGTCATCAGCAGGACTTTCAACTTTGTGCCACACAGGAGGCTTGTAAAAAATGGGGGCCCTAGGCATGTGGGATGGTATGTCAAACTGTGTAAGTAACTGGTTATGTGAGAGGAGATAGAGAGGTGTGGTAAATGAGACAACAAATCAGATGTCAAGACAGTGAATAGTTGGATGCCACAGGGTATGGTTCAGAGTATGATACACTTTTGTGCTCATCTGAGCCATAGGGGAAAGCCAATTTCTCTTTCAGTTTAAAAGTAAGATTATCCAGTTTGTGGATCACATAAAGATATCTGTCAGGGTAGACTCAGAAAAAAAAGAGTTAAGGAAATAAAAAAGGCCTACTGTATAGAAGTTGAAAAAAAAATGTAAAGAGCCTCGCTGCTCAAAGTCAATGTGAATAAATACAGAGTTATGCATATTGACAAAAAGAGCCCAACGTGAATATTGGCTTGGAGGTGTCAGAGTGAACCAAACAACAATGGAAAAGGACCTCTGTGTTTTCAATGGTAATAGTCTCAAGTCATTTACTGAACCCAATAAACCACACAACAGTACAGAGACATGGGAGGCATCATCATCATCACAGATGACCTAAAATCATCCAAGCAGACCACTAAAGCAGTAGGTAAGGCTAGAGGGATGTTGGGCTGTATTAGTAGGGATATCACTAGTCGTAAGAGGGAGGTAATAATCCCTTTTTACAAGACACTGGTTAGGCCCCATGATCTGGAGTACACTGCATGCAGTACCAGAGGCCACACCTGCACAAGGACATTAACAAAATTGAGGCAGTCCAGAGAAGGACAACCAAAATGGTGCAGGGACTGCATCAGGAAACATATGAGGACAGATTAACAGAGCTCAATCTGTATACCCTAGAGCAAAGGAGGGAGAGAGGTGATATGATCAAAACATTCAAACATCTTAAGGGCATTAACAAGGTGGAAGAGTCTAACATGTTTCAATTCAAGAAAAATAGCAGGACAAAAGGACACGGCATGAGATTAGAGGGAGGCCGATTAAGGGGTAATGTGTGGAAGCTCTTTTTCACAGAAAGTGTGGTGGATGCATGGACTGGCCTACCTCAGGAAGTGGTGGATATAAATACAGTGCAGGGCTTCAATCAGGCATGGGATAGGATAAGGGAGTAATACAGATGAGTATGGACATGCAGGCCATTGACAGAGTAACGGCTTATGGCACATTCAAAAGGTAGATAAACTGGGCAGACTGGATGGGCCTTGTGGTCCTTATCTGCCGTCAACTTCTATCTTTCTATGTAAGTACTAAGGCCAACAGTACATAACTGTGGACATGATTGGCCTACAGTAGAGTTCCTTACTACGTATATTAATACTTTGTGTATGTTTAAGGTGTGCAAATCATGAAAAAATGAGAGCACTGTTGCAACAGAAAGAGTGGTCTCTGTAGATGTATCAATATATTGACTAATATTGATCAGTAATATTTCAAAATGTTTCAGAATGTGCCTTGAATAGTCATATTTCCAGTTCCTGGGAATTTTTGTGGGAGACACTTTTTGAAGTAAGGAATGTTTTATAGAGTATATAGAGAAAGGAAGCACTTTAATTGGTCTAGAGTACTGTACTTCCTCAATCATAAAACAAAAATTGTATTGTGCTTCTTTTGGTTAGCAAAATAAATCACTAAAATCCATAGGATTTAGCATTATGAATCACTGATGGTATTCTGATTAGTTTTAACAGATGTACTCTGTTTTGTGAGTTGTTACATGCAGCAATGCAAGGACTGTATCACGCACCCCATCAACCATGAAACTGGGAAATACAGGAAAATATAGCAGCTAACACACTGCTGTACCATACATTAAAGAAGCAACTTTCTACTTCAAATATTTAACTTGCTTGTAATGTACAGTAAAATGAATTCCCCATTCTTGTGTCCCCTGGCTTCTACATTTCCCTAGGCAGAACAGTTCATGCAGTGCTATAACATACCTTGCATGAAATTATGTCAATTAGGGAATCTCCTTTGAAGATATGGTACAAGATGTGTTTTAATAATATTGTTCCGGTAGTATTCACCATCCAAAATACCTAAACCAAAAATAGAATACACAGAAATTATGTACTTTTTTAATTAAATAAAATTGAAGTCCAGATCAACTACATTCAGATGAAAACAGGGGAGAGAAGGAAGTGGAGATTGATAAACTGTTGACATACTTGTTCCACTGTACTTTTTGGTGATCCTGTTTCTCATTTCATTTGACTTGTGTAATCTGCCTGTACTGACTTGTGCTAGCCTGGTTATACTCTACTGGGGCACACTTGGAGCCTTTATTCATGAATTACATCATATAAAGCAGTTTTCCACAGCACTATAATACACACAGTACCATGGCACAAGCAACAGTGGTACTGTATGTTCTCACAGACGTAGACATGTCATTGGCTCCAAAAGTTTTGGTCCCAGAATATTCAGGTGCCTCCAGCTAGGAAATCAGTAGTTACGGATATGAGGAGATGATCGCCGTTTGAAAGAATTAACTGTACCTAACCTTCTAGTCCCAGGACACACTTTTCTCAGCCACTCAGTGAAATTAAAGAAAGATAAAAAGGCATGCAGTACTATTGTACTTACCACTGAATAATACAATAGGACCTGGTCCTCCCCATGATATTGCTCCCCAAACATGCAGTTTCAGAGGATGTTTTGGTTTGTCCTTGAATACCTGATGTCCTTTTTTGTGAAATGATAATGTGCAAGAGTGTTCAAGGGAAATTGTGCTTTCACTGGAAAAAAATAAAATCAGCCATTTGTTCTCCATCAGCCAACCATTGACTTGCGTGTGCTAAATGCTTTTCTTTATTCTGTTCATGTATCATGGGTGAAAACCTGCAGTACAGGAGCATCAAAATAACACATTAAAGTACAACAAAGTGGAGCAAACCCAAAAAAATACATTGCACATACGGTTACCACCTGTCCTAATTTTAGCAGGACAGTCCTGATTTGGGCAGCTGTGTCCTGCAAAAACACATGAAAAATATCACATGTCCTGAATTTGTAGTAGAAAAAATATTTTCTAATGTTCCACTAAATGTTGCAGAAAACTATAATACCTTAACTAAAATACTTTAAAATGATAAGAAACAATAGAAGCAACTAGGAAACTATAATACTTAAGCTTAATTCTGATTATATAGAGAAAACAAGTCTGTTGCATTGGCTGAAGTTACGTATTGTCTTGCGAAAAATCATGTTTCAGTAAGAAATGTCCCACTTTGGGCTTCTTAAAAGGTGGTAACCCTAATTGCACATTGGAGCCCTTTTATAAGCTCACTCAAAATGTCAAGCAAAAATATTCTTAGAATTGGAATGTTTGTTGGGCTTTGGCACCAGTTGGGTTACCTGTCTGTAAGACCTTGTACATTCCTATACTCAGGTTTTCACTGTTCTCTCTTTCAAGAGCAGCTGACACCTCAGAGAAAACTTTGGAAAACATAATAGACACAATTCAGCTTCTATTTCATATATTTTCTATATATTTCTCATCTCTATTATTTATTACTGAAGAAATTCACAAAGAAACAAGATCTTTATCTCTTAGATTTCTTCTGCCTCTGTAGCTTATTTGCTA
This sequence comes from Neoceratodus forsteri, assembly GCA_016271365.2. Taxonomy (NCBI): domain Eukaryota; kingdom Metazoa; phylum Chordata; order Ceratodontiformes; family Ceratodontidae; genus Neoceratodus; species Neoceratodus forsteri. The sequence continues at coordinate 505,976,418 of CM057455.1, forward strand.
CTTGAAAGCATAATGCTCTGTTATAACATCACCATATGTTGCCATGGGAATAACTGTGATGTCACAAGCAGAGTATTATGACATGAAGTTGGGAAGAAGCGATAGGAGCTGATGAACTCTCTAGGGACAGCTATCCTGTTTTTATGCAAATGACTGCAGTAATAAATAATGGGGATAAGCAATACAGAGCAAATTAGAAATATAAGCTGCTTTGTGTCCAAATATACTGTTTTCCGAAGTTCTACTTGAGGCATCGGTGGCTCTTTAAATTAGCAGGTTGATATATTTCTGGTTCTTTTGCGTTTATAAACTTCTCTGTATTTAGCCGATTAGTTATTAACTGTGATTCATAGTATGCGTTTAGTCTGAGCTGGGTGCATTGCAAATCTTGGATGTGGCTGATGTAAAAGTACTGGGGTTACACACAGGTCTATGTTATAGTAGTGTATCTGATTTTGTCCCTTTCCCCTTTATGAGCCATGGCATGGCTGTGCTCTCATATATTTCCTGCAATGTTAGGGGGATGACTTCCTCTGTATAAAGGATACAAATTTTATCCCATTTAAAGTCCTTACATGCCAAAATTGCACTTTGGCAAGAAACTAAGCTTAGAGAATAGGATGTTCTTAAACAAAGAAGACAGTAGGTGGGTATAAAATTTCACAGCAGTGCCCTTCCCTAAAGCTGGGGTATCAATACTAATAAACAAATCACTTCAGTGGACCGTATTGTCCTTGGCTTATGATGCAGTGGGCAGATGGGTTTTTGTAAACTTATGCATCCCAGAAGATCCCCTGCTGATTATCAATGTGTATGAGCAGAACCAGGATGACTTGACAGTTTTTAACAATCTCCATCATGCTCTCTTCACCCATGCATCTGTTAATAACCCCCAATTTATTGGTGGAGACTTTAACTTAACAATAGATGCTTGTACATATGGACAGAAATTCTGGTCATCCTAAACCTCATGTTAGAGCCTTGGTAGCTTTCCATTAGCTCATGTCTCTATTGTCTCTCTGAGGCATTTGGTGACTTCAACACCCCAAAGCCTGTAGTGTAGGGGGGGGGGATAGGATAATCTGTACCAGGAACTTCAACCAATGGTTGAAAAAGTGGTGCAGAGAGGAGGAATTTGGCTTCACTGGGGACTGAGGTCTCACCTGGAGGGATAAAGACCTATGCAGGGAAGATGGTCTGCATCCATCCAGGAGGGGAACCACAGCCCTCAGTGAGTGGTTTAAATGTTACATCAGTGTGCATTTAAACTTTTAGAGGGGGTGGCAGAAAGAAGCAGGGAGACAGGAACTGCCCCCACCCACAAGCTGAAGTAGTCAGTAGGGAATACCATAATGAAGGGAAATCCCATAAGGTACCGAATAACAAGAAATTCAAAATGGTAGAAACGAAGAGGATGGGAATGAGGTCAGAGGGAGTAAGGAGAGAAGGCTAAAGGGAATGGGGGGTGTTGATAGTAAATGTGGCAGCAGAGTTTGGAAGGCCATGTGTGCAAATGCTTGAAATCTGGGAAATAAAATCCCAGACCTAGAGGTCATTATGACAGAAACTGACCTGGACATTGTCCCCACCAGAGCCAGCCACCCTAACCACCATGCCACACAGCCAGCTCACTGGCTTCCCACCTCACAACCCCTCACATACCTTCTGGATACCTTCTGTCCTCTTCTGGTATCCTGTCGCTCTTCCCTTCACCCTGCCCTTCCCAGTCACTACTCTTTCAGGGTTGCTGACCTTACAGGTGCTGAGACTGAGTCGCTCAAATCTCAGTTGCTCAATCTCACTCGCTCTTTTAATGGTATACCATTGTGCAATGTTCACAGATGAAGGGGAAGGCAAGGGTCCACAGATAAGAACCAGGGACATCATTGGCAGGGTGGTGGATACTAGTCCACTTACAGAGGAGAGAGTCCTTATGGAACTACAGATCTGAAAGTGGAAAGGCAATGGGATCAGACAGGATACATCTGAGGATAATGAGGAAGCTCAGAGAGGTGCTGGCTGCACCTCTCACAGTTCTGTTCAACCACTCACTGGAAATAGGGGGTGGTCCCAGAGGACTGGAGGAGGGCAGATGTAGTGCCTCTTCACAAAAGTGGTAGTAGAGGAAATTGAAAATTATAGGCCAGTCAGCCTAACCTCTGTGGTGGGGTAAGTAATGGAACCACTACTGAAGGAAAGGACTGTTGAATAGCTTGAATCCAGTAGCATACAAGATCCGAAGCAGCATGGATTCACAAGGAGGAGGAGGAGGTCACATCAAACAATTTTGATAGATTTTTTTGACTGGGTGACCAGGGAAATAGATCAGGGTGGATCAGTGGATGTAGCCTGCCTAGTGTAGCCTACCTAGATTTCAGTAAGGCTTCTGACACCATTCCTCATAGGAAACTCATAAATAAACTGAGTAACCAGTTCACCCATGCCGCAACAACAACCAAGTTGGCTGTGTAAAGTACAGCACCAACAATTCATCTGCACCAGCCACTGTGCTCCAACAATCTGCTATGCAGCAGTAGAAGCGACCTCCATCATGGGGGGCTTTGCCCCCTGCACCACCCAGATATTTTATAAGCAACTCCAAGTCACACGGGGCAGCAAAATGGCAACATCGCCTGACAGCAAAAAAATGAAAGTTGCAGCAGACGTGCGCAACAACATTCCGTCAGCAACTTTGTGGCAGCAATATTCAGTTGTCACATTAACAAAATACAGAGTAACCTAGTGGTGAGTCCAATGGTGGTAAAATGGGTCAAAAATTGGTTGGTGGATAGGAAACAGAGGGTAGTGGTAAACGGAGTTCACTCAGAGGAAGGGAGGGTGATCAACGAGGTGCCACAAGGACCAACACTGGGACCGATCCTCTAATCTTTATTAGCAACATTGCAGAGAGACTAGAAGGGAAGGTATGTCTTTTTGCAGATGACACTAAGATCTGTAATAGGGTAGACACTCTATGGGGGGTGGAAAAAATGAAGCGGGATCTAGTAAAACTGGAGGAGTGGTCAAGAGAGTGGCAACTAAATTTCAATGTGAAAAAGTGCAAAATCATGCACTGGGGGTGCAGAAACAAAGGGAGAGAGTATAAATTGGGGGGGAGTGGTACTGGCAACCACCAAACAGGAAAGAGACCTAGGGATAATCATATCTGATGATGTAAAGGCGGCCAAACAGTGTGACAAGGCAGTGAGGGTAGCAAGTGAAATGCTGGGGTGCACAGGGAGATGAATCACCAGTAGAAAGAGGGACATGGTGATGCTGCTGTATAAATCACTGGTGAGACCTCACCTAGAGTACTGAGCCCAATTCTGGAGACCACATCTCAGGACCGACATAAACAGAGTAGAGGCAGTCCAGAGGAGAGCAACTAAAATGGTAAAGGGTCTGCATCAAAAGCCCTATGAGGAGAGACTGAAGGACCTCAGTATGTACACCCTGAAGGAAAGGAGAGAGAGAAGGGATATGACAGAGACTTTTAAATACCTCTCAGATATAAATAAGGTTCAAGAAGAAAGTGTTTTTCAGAGCAAAAATGTTCAAGAACTAGGGACCATGCTATTAAGTTGGAAGGGGGGTGGACCCAGGGGAGATGTAAGAAAGTACTTCTTGACAGAAAAGTGGTAGATACCTGGAACCACCTTCCAGAGGAGGTTGTAGGGGCAAAAACTGCACTGGGATTCAAGAAGGCATTGGATAGACATAAGGGAAACTTGTGGCAAGGGAAGGTGGGGTAAAGCCAGAGATCAAGTAGGGTCTGCGATACTACAGTAGGTATGGAAAATAGGTAGACTGGGTGGGTCAAGCAGTCCCTATCTGCTGTCAAATTCTATGTTTCTAAGCCTTAGCCTTATACCTCTACTGCACATTCATTCTGTAGCAATACTGACTTCTGGTTGATCTCTGCCACAGCATCTCAGATGGTGCAGGACTCCTGTATAGCTCTGAAGTGTATTTCTGACAATGCCCCAGTTGAGCTTGTAGTGAACTGGGGCCAGATTTCTTCCAGATCCACTTGGCATCTTGATCCTCTTCTACACAACAATCAGGACTTTTCTGCCTTGCTCCAAGAGGAGGTTATTGGATTTTTTGAAACAAATGATATACCAGATACTACTGAGGCCACCCTCTGGGAAACCTTCAATTATTTTCTTAGAGTACATACTATACAGTTTCATGGCTTATGTGGCCTCACACTGTTGGGATAGGACTTGACCCAAAAGAAACTTGAGGCGGAATTGGCAGAGAAGGAGAAAACACTTTAAAGTTCAGTTCCTAGGTCCTTACACTTCTCTCTCTTGAGAGAAGTTTGCTCTCTCCAGATGCAGTTCGACTTTCCTGCTACATGGAAGGTTGAACTCGCTGTTTTGTGTTTAAAACACAAGTTTTGGTATAGTGGGGAGAAAGCAGGGAAATTGTTGCATATATAGGCTGCACAAACATCAAGCTAATGGGTATATTCATGGTTTATGAGATGGTTCTGGTACTCTCCACTCCCAAACTGGACAAATAAACAATATTTTGAAGACTTTTTATGTGGCGCTCTCTTCGTCCCAGGGTCCTTTGGATCATGACACACTGGATTCCTTCTTAGCAGATCTTCTTCTCCTTACATTAATGGATGCCCAGAGAGCAATCTTGGAGGCCCTGTTTACACTCAGGGAAGCTCAGTCCACTATTTCTTCCCTCTCCCCTCATACGGCCACTGTGAATGATGGATGATTGATGTTTGCTGGTTAACTACTGATATAGTTTCACCTGTTCTTCACTCTGTTTACCTTGAATCTCATACAGCCCACTACATCCCCGTGACTATGCAGGAGGCAGTAATTATGGTTTTAGCAAAGGAAGTATGAACATTACTGCTCTGGTTACTTATAGACCCATCTCTTTTATGAATACCCAAGCAAAAATTCTTGCTAAGGTACTGGCCACTAGATTAGAACTGATTTTTCCCTATCTAATCCATCCTTTCCAACTGGGATTTTTGAAGGACTGTCTCAGTTGTGACCATCACAGGGCCTTTTTTCTTTGATATTCCATGCATCTTCTGCCCCCACTACGGTCACGGCAGTATCCATCTATTTTGAAAAAGCTTTTGATTTGGTGTAGTGGGGGGTATCTACACACCCTGCTGGGCATGACAGGATTTGGCCCTTATTTTGCAAGATGCATACTGTACAAATGCTACACACAAAACCACTGCTCATGTTATGACTAAATTCCACCCTTTCTGAATCCTTTGTACTAAAAAGAGGCACACATCAGGGCTGCCCTCTTTACCTCATGCTTTTTGTTTTGGCCACTGAGTTTTAGGATGTGGCCAACACACCAATGTCCTCAGATACGTGGTATCCAGATTAGGCTGTTAGATAGTTGTACCTTGTTACACGTGGATGACTGCCTGGTGCTTCTCCAGAATGCAACCTTCAGTATACCCATACTCCTTCATCTGTTGGTTTCTTTTCATGAATTGTCTGGCCTCAAAACTAATCCTACTAAAACAGAGGTTCTGCCACTAAATACCTGTTGGGATCAACAGTGTGTGGATAACTTTGCTTTAAAATGGTCCCCCAGGTGTATAAAATACCTGGGACTTTGGATCAGCAAGGATTTCGTAGGGATGGTAGTGGGCAACTTGATGCCACTCCTGAAAAGGCTTAAAGATGACTGTGACTGAAAAAGCTTTTGCATTTTTCATCTGTGAGTAAGACTGCAGTGATTAAAATGGTTCTGGCCCCCAAGCTGATTCACTGCTGAGCTTATATGGCTGTGGACATCCCCGCCATTTGGTTTGCAAAAATGGATAAGTTGAATGGTGATTTCCTAAGTAAGCAATAACCCACAATGGGATAATGGGTTATAGGGATTTAATCCATGCCCCAGGTGCATTGTGAGGCATGAAGCCCCAAGCTGAGTGCCATCACAGCACCCAGGGCATGGATTAAATCCCTATAACCCCACACCCTGGAATGGCTTATTGCATTTATAACACAGGTTATGTTTAAAAACAAATTTGCAAAGGTGTTTTGGCCTGTTTCAATAGAGAAAATGTGAGTGTATCCTTCCGACTTGAAAAGTAGTCCTCAGAACACATGCATATGTTATTTATTTCATGAACATACAAATGCCAGAAATACAATCCTGAAATGATTTCTGACATTTGTATTGCAAGAATATGCTCACCTACAACACATGACATATGCAAGGTACGTCACGACTACAAGCTTACCCACATACACACATCACATGCACAAGGCACATCATGATTACCTGTATGCTCATGTCATGCAGATGATACACAAGCACATAACCCACAGCTATAAGTGGGATAGGTTTACACAGCATGCATACCCATGTCTAATAAGTAGGAGTACTAACATCCATGCAATACCCACATCTATAAGTTGGGCATCTCACACACAAAGAGACAAAATGTGGTGACATCTCACGCAGATGTATCAATTACACCACGGAGCTAGGGACACGAACACACACTCACTCACTTACTTACACATACACATAGACTTGGGGGAAAACATTGCATATAGAGTTAGGGACGCACAAACATTGCTAGGGAACATCTACATAAGTTTAGGGTAGGGTTACATGCACAAACATAGAAAGCAGCTCTACTAAGAAGAATAAACATTTACCTTACTTAGACTAAGGCAAGAGAAACCTTTGCCCTACAAGTAATTATGTAGGAAAGAGAAGAAGTCATCATGAATAAGACGATGCTCCCTCTACTGCCATAATGTAAGAATTTTATAACTACTAACATGATACAGGAGTGTCCTCTACAGCTGAGGTGTCATGTGCAGCCTCAGCCATAAAATATGAATATGCCTTTTCAGAAAGCATGATGATACATTACAAACTGTTTCATATATGAGAACACGTCATTGACATAAGTGTATTCTTATGACTAGAATGCTACAACTTGTAGCATTCGAAAGGACAACTGAGATAATACCCTGCTATCCCCCAAACTGGGCAATAGAAGTGATAGTAAGTGTGATCCTCATATGCATATGAGCCGATTATCTATAAACAGCCTAGATCTTATCAGGGTATAAAACCCCTTGCCCCATGCTACCTCTCTGAGGAAAATGCAGGCAGACCCTGCACAGCACTGCAGTGTATGAGAACTTTTAGACTCCCAGGTGAGTATGTTACAGAAGTAGTATGCAATGTATAATGACTGTCCTATAGGCAAGCTAGTAGGATAATAAATGTGCCTTGTGCAACTTTTATGATGACTTCTGCTTCTTTTTATTATCCTTTCTTAGTCATAGACTCTGTAAGAAGGGTATTGTATGCTTTGTTATGGTGCAGTAAGCTTTTGACATTCCCCAAAGGGTTACATTTCCCTGTAGGCAACTAAGGGTTTATTAAATCATAATAACAAAGTCAGAGGGTGTCCAACAGAGCCCAGCAAAATACCTAACATAATTTGGTGACAGTGGCTCAGGACTAGAACAGGATTTAGGAGCAGAAGCAGTTTTTCCTACAGTGATGCAAACTGCTCAGAGATTGAGGGGGGACCAGTACACTCTTTACTTCTATTAGACAGCAGGATATGGAAGGTGCTCTCAAAATTCTCTACGCTGATGATGCTGTGATCCTCACCTCGGACCTTGATCCAATCCAATTACAAAATAAACTTCAGCGGGCCTTCTTCTCCATCGAATCCTGGTTCGTAAATCATAAACTGCTTCTCAATCAGAAAAAAAACAGGTCTATGGTCTTCTGCAGCCCCCACAACAAAAACAAACAACTCCACCTTTCCATTGCAACTGAACAAGGAGCCATCCTAGAGCAAACACAATCCTTCAAGTACCTCGGCATCACCCTTGATCCCCACTTCTCATACGCTGTCCATATTAGCAATGTTGCAAATTCTGCCAATGCGAGGTTAAGCATATTATTCCAACACAGGAAACACTTAACGCCAGAAGCACTGCCAGTGGCCGTCCAAAGCTCCATTGTCAGCATCATAGACTATGGACTTATCATATATGGGTCTGCAACTACCACTGCTCTCAAATGTATCGCGACCTCCTTGAATAAGGCCTGTCATCTCATCACTGGCTCACATCGCTGTACCCACACATGTGACCTTTATTCCCAATCTGGATAGCTTCAACTGGACAAATGCATAAAATACCAAACCTGCATCACGGCCAAAAAAATTATAATGGGGTTTGCCCCACCTGGTGTCTGTGCCCTCCTTAAGCCTAGACATAGGAATGTCACTACAAGGAGATCCAAATCCCATCTACTACATATCCCATGATGTCGCACAACCCAAGGACAAAGATCATTCGCCTATCGGGCATCCAACTGGCTCAACTCTCTTGGCAGTGACATAGCAACCGCTCCAACACTCGGCCTCTTCAAGTCCAAGCTGCGCCTCTCACTGCTTGTATCCTGCAATTGCCCATCTTAACATTTCCACCATTCCAGCTGCACATGCCCCAGCACCCAGCACTTACAATCAGTCTTTGCACCCCTAGCACCTTACCTGTCATATTCCCTCAACAAGGCTCCTGGCTGCACTGTCTCCCACCCTCACCCCGATCTCCACTCCTGCCCCCACCCCAACCATCTCCTGTACCCCTTACCCCTGCACCTCCTTCCCCTCGATCTCCTACCCTCACTCCCCATCCACCCCTCCTCCATCCCTTGTCTTGCTCATAGCTCAAGTCTTTGTAATGGTTATTACATGTCTGTAAGTCAATGACTATATGTTTGTAACTAGAAATGATGACTGTTGCACACGCTGACATGGAACCCTTGTAAAAGAGCCTTGGCTCAAAGGTATTGTAATCCTAGATTGAAATAAATAAATAAATGACCATTACAAATAGAATTGCTAGTAGTATTAGTTCAGAGCTTAAACTATATATTTCTAACCTTTTGACTTTGTATGGGGGATGGGGTGATTTTGCTTCCAATGCCCATATTCACAGTGACCCAATACAGTGTCTGTGCCCACCGTAATTAGATACTAAACATGCAATGAGAAAAAACAGGATCGGAAAGGGTTAATTGTGGCAGCTTTGTGTTCCATGGTTCCGGGACTAGAAGCTGAGGATTTGCCCTTGAAGCAAGATTGTAGCCAAGCAACTAGACAAATATGTAGGAAGGACAAGGAGCTTAGCAAACAGAGGATGGAATGGAAAACCCAGGTCGAGAAAATAAAATGTGATGCTGATCATGAAATACAGAGTATGCTGGAAAGGAATAAAGAATCTTTCGAAAATTTTAAGCAGGAATGTGCCAGGTTACAACAAGATAAGGTAAATGTTTTGCAAGAAAATGATGGGCTTGCTGTGCCAAAAGAACAGATGCAAAATGTGGAATGTTGTTGGAAAAAGTACAAGAAAAGTTCTTTCCAGGACTTGCTCCTTCCCAGAATGGGCTCCTACTGACCAGTGGCCCCGGCTCATGCTCAGGCTGGCCACGCAATCCCTCTTGCCAGCCCACACAGACCCAGGACTTGCTCCTGCCCAGAACAGGCTCCTGCTGACCCAGCGGCCCATGCTCAGGGTAGCCAAGAGATTCCTCCTGCTAGCCCACACAGACCCAGGACTTGCTCCTTCCCAGAATGGGCTCCTGCTGACTGGCGACCATGGCCCAAGCTCAGGCTGGTCATGCAGTCCCTCCTGCCAGCCCACACAGACCCAGGTATGGCCTCTGTCTTTGTACAAGCATGGCTTGAAAGCTGCAAATTTCATAGGGCCTCCCAGGACTTTACTGGCTCATCATTGGCTCACTGGACTGCCTCTCCATCTGGTGCCGATTCCTATTTTGAAAGACCTATCCACGAAAACTTACAAACTGTAAAACTGCTTTTAAAGCTGCCTATCCAGGCCCAGTGGCACTGAGGGTTGACGTGCTGGATGCCACACCTTGCGCCAGGCCGGCGACCTGAGTTCGGGACCAAGTTCGGGCGCCGGGGTGGGCAGAGGAGGGATTGGATTGAGCACCCAGTGCGCTGCTCTCCAATCCCAGGGGTAGAGCATTGGGGTGCTCGGTGCTCCGGTGGTCCCTGGTGGAGATCAGGGGCACTGCAGAAGCACAGGCAGCACATAACAGCAGGCCCGACACTCGCAGGGTTGCCGTGCATGAAAGGTTGGGGGGTGTGCACGCAGGAGGAAGGGGATGGGTAGAACAAGTGAAAAACCCAGCTTGATGAGATAGGTGATGGCATCTATCCTTCATGCCCAGCACCGGGTTCATCTCAGCCAGCCTCATCACTCCTCCACCAGGGCCCCACCTGCATGCCAGAGTCTGCCTTGATAAGAGAGCCCAAGGAAGGAGTCGGGCTACCCTCCCCGGGTGGGTCAAACCGGGGGTGCTGGCTGCAGGGGGGTGAGAGAAAGGGCATAGGCCGCAGCGATCCTCAGGCAGGGCAGGCACAAGGATAAGGTTGCCTGAGAGAGTTCCCACAAGCCATGACCAGAGGGAAAAAGAATTAAAAAAAAAAGTTGCCTGTCAAGCTGTATTTTACTGGTGGTACTCAGTGTTTCAAAAGCACTTGATAATACACTGTCCTAGGCCATAAAACAGCACTTGTTCTGACTGTGTTTTTACAGCACTTTATAACTATGTGATTACAGCGCTTTTCTCATTAAGTGATATTCTGAGGTGAATTTTTGACCCACCCTGCCCCACCCCAGCCTTTATTAAATAGACTTTCTTCCCCCTCGGGGACCACCTACAAGAGTACACTATCTCATTAGCAGACACACCTTAAAGTGACAGTCCTAAATCTTTATGTCTTACTGTCAGCAGGCTACCCTGCATCTCTTGAGGTCAGACCTAACACCAGGTTGGCAAATCCAGCGTATAGGTGGTGGTTGAGTAGGCCCCTGCAACTAACATATTATTTCTCTCACCTAGCATACTATTCTATTCAAAATGGATGCCAAAATTAGCAGGCACATTACATTAGAAGGTACCCCTTTACAGTTAATCCTAACTCTTGTGCTTGCCTTATATCCCAGATACCCTGCCACAGCAACTACCAACACCAACAGCCACTAAAACTACCTCTTCTGGTGCAGTAAACCAGCTCAATGGGAGACCCACAGTTCTTCATCTTGTCCTACACACTCAGTGCTACCACACATATGGGCCTCTACTCTAAGGATGAGCCCTATTTCAGCCTTAAGTCTATTCCCTGGTCTTCACCTAGCACTAGGCCCACCTGTCAATACATTTCCTGGAATCCATTGAGGCTACCAGCAAAACTCATCTACCCGACGTTATGCAGAAAACTTATCATAATCCTATTGCTGATCTCAGGTAACATCCACCCTAACCCCGGACCACTGTCTACTAACCCACAGGCCACAGCTACTAAGGGGCCATTAAAGATTGTGGCCCTCAACATTTGTAGTCTCTTAGCTAAGCTAACTCAGCTTGAAGCTTGAGTGGAACACACCCAGCCAGATGTCATTGCTCTAACAGAGACCTGACTCTCCCCATATAATGCGGACTCGGTAGTCTCCCTTCCTGGCTACAACATACACAGGCTGGACCACATCGGTAAAGGTGAGGGTGGTTGCATAATCTACACTCGCAGCCACCTGTAATGCCACAAAGTCCCACTTGCTCTGGCCAGCAAGGACTGTGAATGCTTAACAGTAAAAATCATACTTGGCAAAGGGTGTTAGTGTCTAAATGTTATGGTCACCTACAGTACATCCCTCCTGGGCACCAAAAAGCAGGGCTTGAAGTCTTTGCTAGTTACTACTCCCAAGTTAACAAGAAAAAGGGGACTATCATCCTGGGGGATTTTAACTCCATCTGGCTTGCCAGCTCCACTGCCACGCACAGGGATTTTGTCTATGGACTTTACCTAATGCAGATGGCCTCAAGCACCATTGGGACTAACTACCATACAGGTACAAGCACCCTGATCAACTGGGTCCTAACAACACACCCAGAAAGACTATCTAATGTCAAGGTTCTCCCTGATGCCATGAGTGATCATTCCTAGGTCCAATGCGAGTTGTCAGCCAAACAGGCCAGGTCCTCCCCCCAAAGATTGGTGAGGAGCAGGGTTATAAAAAAATGTGCCATGACTCACTTCAAGAATTAACTCACATGCATAGACTGGAGCTTCATTCATAAATGCCCTGTTGATACAGCACTCCAGCTATTCATCTCCTACTTCAACACAGCTGCGGACAAGTTTGCTCCTTATTTCAAGAAAATAATAAAGGGAGGTAATATGGATTGGGTCACCCCTCAACTGCTTGGTATGATACAGCAGCGAGACATGCTCTGGCACCGTGCCAGGGAGATGGGGGGGCAACTGCAAATATACAAAGGTGCAAAGTGGCCTGCAACAGGTGTAAGTGGGAAATACATCAGGCCAAGGCCACGTACCACAAAAAACAGCAGGCTCAATGCTTGAGTGATGGGAAGAAGTTCTGCACTTCGACAAAGAACCTCCTAGGGTCAGGTGACAGGTCCACCCCCCCTCCAAGCTTCAGCATAATGGTAAAGTAATACTAGATGACGATACCATTGCCAATATCTTTAACACAGCATTCTCAGATTACAGCTCAGTCCTCCCCCCTGATCAGCCATGTACCCCACTGGAGTACCAGCTACCTTTTTTCCTAATTCCATACCCGACACCAGTACATGACCTAACTTCTACTTCAAACATATAACTGCTCAGGAAACAAAAATAAAACTAGGATGGGCAGCAATGGTGTCAATATGAAACTGGTAGCCTTTGCTCTACCTGAGGTCATCATACCAATAACAAAGTTGTTTAATCTGCCTCTCCACTTGTCTGCTTCCCCTTCAACCTGGAAATCTGCTCTTGTAACCCCAGTGCTAAAAGTAGGCGATAAGGCAACTGTGTCTAATTACAGACCTATCTCCATACTGTCCCCACTCTCCAAAGCAGTGGAGAGAATTATAGTTGACCAGCTCACAGACCATCTGCACAAATACAACCTTCTCTGCCCAGAGCAACATGGCTTTCACAAGATTCAGAACATGAATATTGCCTTAGTTGATATCACAGACTACATGCATGAAGCACTTGACCAAGACCAGCTGGTTGGAACTATTCATATAGACCTTACCAAGGCTTTCAACCTTGTGGATCATCAGCTGCTGTTACATAGGTAAGGTTGCCGGGGCTGTCCTTGGGCACAGTCAAGTGGTTCGCTAGCTGCCTAAATGGACACTCCCAGAGGGTGAAAATTAATGGAGCAGTCTCCCAGACTTGTGAAGTCACCATAGGGGTCCCCCAGGGCTCTATATTGGGCCCACTCTTGTTCAGCCTCTTTGTGAACAGTCTCCTAGAGGCATGCCCTTTGGCTAGGATTCTGCTCTACATAGTCGACATGGTTGTCTTTCTGTGGGATTTATGCCAAGAGACTCTCACCAGGCACCTGCAGCACAACTTCGACATGCTGCGGGATTGGTTTAAGGACAGCCTGTTGGTGCTCAACAGCAAAAAAACAAAGACAATGCTCTTTGCTGGACGTCAAAAGAGAAGATCTACTGCACCCTTCATCATAAATGACAGCTCTCACTCCACCCTCTAGCAAGTGTCCTCCTTCAGGTACCTGGGAATCACTATCGATGAGTCCCTTGCCTCCTACGAGCATATGCATACTATTACCACCGCCACTGACAGGAAGTTAGGGGCCCTCTACAGGCTTTGATTCTGCCTTACTCAAGAGGCCAGGTATCAGGCCATCAAAGGTACAATCCTACCAATCCTAGACCATGGAATTTTGGTCTATGGTGCAGCCTCCGACACCAGCCTGCACAGAGTCCACACTACCCTAAACAAAGACTGCAGACTTGTCTTAGATGCTGATTGCCTTATGCACACCTGCGATCTGTACATTAAAACAAAATGGCTTCCTTTCAAGTGCCAGATACGACTCCACTCCTGCTTCTGGGGATGAAAGCCCTGCTTGGACTTCCACCTCCTTCTTTACAGGCTTTATTCTGCCCTGCCCCATCTAAACATGTTAAAAGAAGTGTTACAAAAGATGCACTTGTGGTGCCATTCAGAAGAACTGCCCTAGGGAGTCGTGCCTTTGCAGTCAGGACACCCACCTGGCAAAACAAGTTCCCTCAAGCCATCACAAGCCTCACCAGCATTAGTCACCTTAAATCTGAACTTTGGAATTCCATCACCTCACCTACACACCGCTACTGCTCTACCTAACCTCCAGGGCATTACTTGTGTACTCTCCTAGACTATATCCATACATACTCTGCTGATTCGGCCTCCCCACTCTCTTACCTATTGCGTGCTACACATTCACTGAGATGTTTCTACCTTGGCATCCTTTTGCTTACGACAAGGCTTCTTAGCTGCTGTTTGTGAGTATCTGACTGAACTGTTAGCACCCTATTTATACTGCCGGTGTTTTGTTCCTTATGTACTCTGTGTTAAGACTGTACTTTACAATTTACCTCTGTTTTTAATACTCAATTTCTTGTATTATATTAGATAGTTAATGTGTTACTAATATGTTTATGACAATGCCTGTTAGCTACATTTGCTATTCCCAACTCATATAATTGTTCCCCTTCTTTCACTGACGAGGACCCTCTGTAAATTAGCTCTTAGCTCAAAGGTTTGTAATTACAATTCTTTAATAAATAAAAAAAGTTTGTAATCCTTAAGGGTCATGTTAAATGCCTCTTTGTATGCCCCCATTGATCTTGCATCATCAGAGGAAGATGAAACGATCGATAATGAGCCCAAAGTCCAGCCCACTCGGGGTGTCAGAAACCCCAGGCATGACACCAGGGAGGAAAAGGGAACTCCCATCCCTCTGGAATGCACAAGTCCTGGTAGACCTCACCCCTAGGCCCAGACACCAACAAACCCTCACCCCTAGAACAAACAGTAAAGGAAAGTAGAAGCAAAGAATAAAGTTAGAGATTCAAATAGGAAAGATTATGTTAGTAAACCGCAAACCAGCAATGTAAAATATAGAATGCATTTGAAAGGAATTAATGTAAATGCTCTACCTTATGTGCTTTTTATCAACCTTGATGTTTTGAATATAATATGCTACATAATTTTTCACATAACTGTCCTATGCAATCTTTAAAAACTAAACTGTACCTCTATGCCTTTTTTCCTTTCTAAAGAGACCGGCCAGTTGAACTATTTTCTGTTTCCTTGGACTGAGAACTTTTCTTCTAGCTCTTGAGTCATATAGGTCAGAGCAAGAGAAAATATACACACACTACACACACACACACACACTACAAGCTGTAAAGAATGAGCTTTTTTTTCTTGTTTTATCTAAATGTTCTGAAAACTAACAGTTTTCAAAAGTGTCATGTAAATATGGAGAGAAACTTTTTTTTTCTTTCTTGGTTAAATGAGACAATGAAGAAGCTTGTGTGATTTGACAGTACTAAGGTTACAGTATATTTGAGCTAATGAAGATAAGCTCCATGCAGGGGAGCTCAGCCACCTCCGCAGCTATTTAATATGTATATTGTTTTATTTATTTATTTTTATTTTTATTTATTTAGTTTTTGTTGACGGTAAGTGCATCTAGACAAATCCTGCCTATTTTCAGGCAATGACCCGGGGATATAGATGAATGACAACTGACTTTGAACCAGATTAAGCTGTTAAAAATCCAGTCCCTAGAAAGATATGGGAAGAATCCTTATTCACAATTTTTACATATATATATATATATATATAGTACATATAAAACTGGACTTTGTAGAGAGAGAGAGAATTGGATTGGTTGGTTTATGTGCAAGAAATGTAAGTGAATAAAGGGTGATGTAATTGATTTGAGCTGTAAGTGAAAGGGAGTTAGCAATCATCTCTGGTGTATGACACAGCAAGATTAAGTTTGCAAGGGACTTGCAGTTTGTGTGAGATTTGATAGCAGCTTTAGATGCCTTTGTTGGTTTAAAAAAAAAGGTTTTTATTTTGCTTTCTCTCCTTTCAAAAAGAAAAATGTGTTTGTTTTTTAACTATGGCTGACACTTCAGCCTAACACCATGTCAGCAGTCCTGGCGGCTAGCCAGGCCAGTGGGTGTGACTAACTAGCTGATAATACAGCTGTGTTCTCTCCACAATTCATTGTCCAAAACAAAAGCTTTTAAAGCTTTGTTTGGTTTTTAAATGCTATTAAAAATAGTTTTTACTGTATTTTGTTTTGTATGGTTAAAATGTAAACATAGCATTGCGTTTTGAAAAAAATTCACCCCATCCCTTTTAATAAGCGACATTATATAACACTATATCTTAAATTGTACTACTTTGATTTTACTATACAAAGTTAATTTTTAGCCACATATACTCTCTTTGCCATGAGAAGCTGGACCCTCCTGTGCACTTCTAGCACAACGTGGTTATCAACAGCACTCACTTACAAACCTGGTGACCTTGATTTGAATCCCTCCAGTCCCACTTGCATACTTTGTGAACCTTGGCGAGTCACTTGACCTCCTTGTACTCACCATGTGGTTTTTTTTTGTCAGCCCCATTACCACATGCTTTCCAAGCAAAGCAAGGCAACTTGCTATGCAGTTCTAACTGCTAAAAGAAAAATATTAGAACTATGCTGTTTACAAGTTCCTTTATATACTGTGCTCATGGGATACACCAAGGGCATATCATCTAGGAATGACATCTAAGATCAGCAGGGAGATTATCCTAATCATTTTGATTTAACACTTATTGTTACAGGTATGGTGTGACTCATTTAACATATAAATAAAATGTACAGGATTTTTTGTGACTCCATCAAGACCGTTTCTATAAATTAAAAACGAGAGAAAAAGGAATGCCTTTTTATCTCTATTTTGTTTTGTTTGATTTTATTTGATTTTTAGAAATCGAGTAAAGTGTGGCTAGCAGTGCCATAGGAAAGCATTTTGGTGCCCTGGGCAAGAGACAAATTCCCCCTCCAGAAAAGAGCCAGAGGTCTGGGGGCCACAAGGCCCCCAGAAGCTCTGAGGGGTTTACATGCTCTGTGGTGAGTTTTGGGGATTTTCTTGAAGAAAAAACATACTTTTGTTATATATTCCCTACCCCTGATTTCAAGGAATATTTTGCTCCCATGGAATATGAGATGTGGGAGACTTGTGCTGACTGACTGGCATCAGAGTGTGCAGCCACAATTGTTGTGGACAAGTGGCTGACCAACAATGCCATCAATTTGAGAAGGCAGTAAAGTATAATACACTACTAGCAGAGAAACACTGGAAACATGAACCACAAAGAATGAAGATGTAATGATCACATGGGATCACCCAATACCAACTGGTGAGAAAGCAGAAGCAAGAAAAATAGGTATTGTAATACAAGAAAAAAGAACAAAGGTAGCATTGCTGATCAAAGTAGCCCCCCCCCCCGTGACTACAGTGCCTTGTGTCCAGAGAGACACAAAATCATGAAATATCAAGATATGCAATCAGAAACCAAACTGATATGGAATAAGGATGCACAAATCATTCCAACAGAGCTCAGCATATTGGGACTAAACAAAAAAGAACTTTCAGGCACATCTAAATGTCTTGCTTGGCTCGGGGGGGTTTGGCACCGCTCTCACCATAGACCGGGACCACGGGTGTTTGTATTGGTCAAGCCATTTTGTTGAAGGTAAAAGGTGGTGGTGCTCTTACCAAAAACATGTTCAGCAGACAGACACTTAATATACTGTGCTTTTCCTGCACTTTGTAAGTGTATGCTTGATTTTCGGTTCACTCTCTCATAATGGACATTTCATAAGTCACAATATGTATACATATAGATAATGGATATACGCTTTGAGATCCACCCATTGCTACTGAAGTAGGTTGAAAATTAAATTAAGTTAAGTAATTATGAGGAAATTATGACATGCTTAGGAGGTTTGGATGTATTATAGGGATAAATAGAGATTTATATATGGGAAAATTATGATATATTTGGTACCAGCACTGATCGCAGGGCATTTCTAGTTCTCTTATCTTAGATTTTAATGTATTCCATTTATTTAATGAGTATAGAGAACTATTTAGTTTATCTCAGCATGTTTTTTTTTTGATACAGTGTCTTGTTTGTGATAACACATATATATAGTAAATGTTTTTTGATTGATTTGCCAGAAGATCTTTCTTTATGTTTACCTATTTGAGTGTGTGTTTTGATAACTGTTGTAGTAGTTCTTTATTAACAGGAACAGTGGGAGAATTCAAGAATGCATGGGACAGACATAAAGCAATTCTAGTGGAGGGTAGGAGGAAGTAAGCTGTTGATTAACTAGAATCTGCAGCTTATCCATCAGGTAGGGAAATGGGCAGACTAGGTGGGCCAAGCAGTCCTTATCTGCTGTCAAATTCTGTGTTTCTATGTTTCAATGAGGGCTGGGGGATTCTCAAGTCAGATGTATAGGGAGAAAACAGGAGGTTGTTATCCCTGACCCTCTGTACACACAGACAGTTGGCGAGACCCTATCTGGAGTACTGTGTGCAGTTCTGGAAC
This sequence comes from Neoceratodus forsteri, assembly GCA_016271365.2. Classification (NCBI taxonomy): domain Eukaryota; kingdom Metazoa; phylum Chordata; order Ceratodontiformes; family Ceratodontidae; genus Neoceratodus; species Neoceratodus forsteri. Next base: position 505,994,941 of record CM057455.1, read on the forward strand.
CCCATTTCCATCTCCGCAAGGACATTGACATGATGGAGGCACACCTCTCAACCTCTCACCATTTAAAATCATAGCACTGACCTTCAAAAAATCATAGCAAATGATCAGAATGTGTAACACTTTCATATTTTAAACAATAATATGTCTACAGATAGTGGGCCTCATACAGTTAGTGATAAGGAATGCTTCTGTCAACTTAATTCAATGATTTAGTTTGTGTGTCCAGAAATAGCTCTAACATTATGAGGAACATCAGTAAACCTATGCGGAACAAGGGGACATTTTTCAGTGTAAAAATCATAGCGCTGTGTGGAGTTCATAGCAGTTGAGAAGTGTGTGTGGATGGAGACAGTCCAGAGGCAGACAACTAAACAGTGCACTAGGGTTTGCATCATAACCATGAAGATGAGACGAGGAGAAACTAAAGGAGTATACCATAGCTTAATCACTCACAATGGTGGGATGGGACATGCCATGGATTTATTTCTTCCTGTCAGCATTCCATCGTCCAGCACTGCTGAATGACTGGAATGCTACAGTCGTATATTCATATTAACAGTCAGTGGAATAATTATTTTATTTAAAATATCTCCCTCTACACAAGGAAAATATGCAACAAGTATTAAGTTTTAACACTTTTTTTTAAACAATTTTTTTCAATAAATAATAACAATATAGAGAATACTGGATGGGCAACTATGCAGAACCAGTGTGTTCTGCCACAGAAGGGTTTACTCCCTCTCACCTCAAGAAGGAATCAGAACCCCGAGGTGGCAAAACCCACTGGTTGTGCATACTAGAGTTGCTCATCCTGTATTTTTTATAGTGTATAGTAAACTGTGAAACTAAACATGTGTTTTGTGAGTTATTTTGCTTTCAAAATGAAACTGACTCATTCTAGAATACTGTTCTACCACAGTAGGGTGGAATCAAATTCCATGACCTTGGAACTGTGGTAGAACAGCATTTTTTTTTTTTATTTAGTTGTTTAACCAGGTATAGCACACTAAGCTGAAAGCTTTTTTACAGGAGTGACCTGGGAGCACAAGGAGGTTAAGTGACTTGCTTAAAGTCACACAGTATGCAAGTGGAAGCTGTGGGATTCAAACCCAGGTCTGGTCTGCTGGATGTCACCAAATTTGCAGCTCAGAGCCTTAGACCACTGCACTATACTGCATTTTGAAAGGGATGGTGGCCTGCCAGCTGCAGTGCCGATTTCAGTTTAAGTTAATTAAGTTTTCTGATTGTTTATCATCAGCCTAGTAGGGTAGCAGCAACAGACAGCAGTAGTAGTGGTACTGGTACACTGTACTTCCCTGGTTGGGTGGGGCCCTCCCAATTTTGTTTGGGAGGGAGTGTATCAGTAACTGGACTCTGGCAGTTACTGACTCATTTCCTCCCAAACAAAACCAGGAGGGACCCACCCAACCCGGGAAGTACAGTGTACTACCAGTACTACCTCTGTGCTAGCGCTGCTACCCTCTAGGCTGATGATAAACAGTCAGAAAACGTAATTACTGGAGTCTGGGGACACCATCACCACACACACACACTAGACTGAAGGGACTACTGGACTGGCTGGTTCTCTTTGAGACTGGGACAGATGGCCAGCCCGCCTGTGATAGCCAGTTTGTACAGTTACAGTGTTATTCTGTTCATGCTATGGCAGAAGGGGATAGGGAGAAGTACCAGGAGAAGCAAAGGGAGGCAGGGAGGTCCGTAAGGGAAGCCAAAGCTCAGACAGAAGAACACATTGCAAAATCAGTGGGTGGAGGGGACAAAACCTTTTACAGGTACGTAAGTGAAAAAAGAAAGGCAAAGGTGAGACTGAAGGGGGAGGATGGGGGCCGTGTGGAGGATGACAACAGTAAAGCTGACATATTGAACAGGTATTTCTGATCAGTCTTTACTGAGGAAGAGGAGGGTAATGGGTCTGAAGGGGTACAAGGGTGAGAATGGTGCAGAAATGGACACAAGTCCCTTTACATGAGAAAGGGTCCTGAAGGAACTGGAAGTAATAAGAGTTGATAAAGCAATGGGTGATGGAAATCCCCAGGGTCCTTAAAGAACTAAGAGAGGCAGTGGCTGAACCTCTGGCTATCCTGTTTAGCTGATCACTGGAAACAGGGGAGGTACCCAAAGACTGGAGGATAGCAGATGTACTCCCCTTATACAAAAGTGGGAACAAAGAGGAAGCAGGGAACTACAGACCGGTCAGCCTCAACTCTGTAGTGGGAAAGATCATGGAAGCACTACTGAAGGAGAGATTGGTGGAACATCTGGTTGTCAATGGACTACAGGACCCAAGGCAGCATGGTTTCACCAGGGGGAGGTCATGTCAGACCAACCTCATTCAATTTTTTGACTGGGTGACTAGGGAGGTGGATCAGGGGAGGGCGGTGGACGTTGCCTATCTGGACTTCAGCAAGGCCTTTGACACTGTGCCACATAGAAGACTATTACACAAACTGGGGAATATGGGTGTGGACAGGACAGTAGTGTGGTGGGTAGGTAACTGGCTGGGCGGCAGGACACAGAGGGTGGTGGTAAATGGCTCTCACTCCACAAAGGGAACAGTGACCAGTGGGGTACTACAGGGATCAGTGCTGGGACCGGTCCTGTTCAACATCTTCATCAGTGACATTGCGCAGGACCTAGAAGGCAGAATTTCACTGTTCGCTGATGACACAAAGCTCTGTAACAGTAGACACACCAGAGGGTGTAGACAGAATGAGAAGGGACCTGCATAAACTTGAAGAATGGTCAGGGGTTTGGCAGTTGAAATTCAAGCAAAGAAGTGCAAGATAATGCATATGGCTACAAAACCTTGGCACAATATATCAGTTGGGGTGAGGATATAGCATGCACCAAGCAGAAAAGGGATCTTGGGGTTATCATCTCTGATGACCTCAAGGTAGGGAAACAGGTGACAAGGCAGCAGGTAAAGAATAGGATGCTGGGATGCATAGGCAGGGCATCACCAGCAGGAAAAGGGAGGCCATAATTCCACTATACAAGACACTAGTGAGGCCCCACCTGGAGTACAGTGTACAGTTCTGGAGACCTTACCTACGTAAGGACATAGACAGGGTAGAGAAGGTTCAGAGGAGGGCAACAAAAATGGTGCATGGATTGCATCACAAGTCCTATGAGGACAGGTTGAAGGAACAAAACATGTACTCCCTGGAGGAGAGGAGAGAGAGAGAGGGGATATGATACAGACATACAAGTATCGTACAGGGAGTAACAGGGTGCAGGAATACACTATTTTTAAGCGAAAAAGATGTTCCAGGACTAGAGGGCATGGGATGAAGTTGGAGAGGGGATGATTCAGAGAAAACATGAGGAAGAATTTCTTCACAGAACGGGTGGTGGACAAAAGTGGAACACCCTGCCAGAGGAAGTGGTGGGGGCGGAAACAATCACGGGATTTAAGAATGCATGGGATAGACATAAAGGAATTCTGGAGGTCAGGGGTAGGGGGCAACAGACTTCTAGGAAAACATAAACTGAACTTACAAGCTCAAATGGGCAGACTGGGTGGGCCATAGGCCCTTATCTGCCGACACTGTCTATGTATCTATGTATCTATGCTCAGCTCCCACAGATAAGCCTACTGTAACTATTTCTTAAAGAGCAGATGCATACTATAATTTTTCCAACCACTCACAAACATGTATGGTAGCTGACCTGCTCCAGTGTTGAGGGGTATTAAAAATACCATGTGCTTCAGTTCAGTAAAAAAGTTACAGGACCCTAATATGTACCCCAGGGAAAAACAGAGCTGCTTCCTGAACCTGCTGACACACCCATAGTAGGTACCCACAGCCCCCTTTTGTGATGTCAGAAAATGAGGGCTGTGTGTGTTTTCCAATGTCTGCCTGCCCTGGGGGCCTGTCAGCAGGTTCAGGAAACAGCTGTTTTTCCTGGTGTACACATTAGGGGTCCTGTAACTTTTTTACTTGACTGAAGTGCATGGTATTTTTAATACCCCTCGTCAACACTGGAGCAGGTCAGCTTCCATATATGTTTGTGAGTGGCTGACAAAATTACAGTGCGCATCTGCTCTTTAAAGAGACAGTGTTTTTTAATAAGCCACCCCGTACAGTACCTAGTACTGTACAATTACAATTTACTTCATCATGACATGTCCTCATTTTTTTCCCCGTGTCCCATGACCCCATGAGCACTGTCTGCAAATTATACTGCATAACTGATGGCTGCCTGACATCCTTCCCAGCTGACTGGGCCCCCAGTCAGCTGGGAAGGATGCAGACATGCAGTCATGCATGCAGTATAATTTGCAGACAGTGTATTAGGGTACCATGTGACATAAGGCAAAGGCACATAACATGGAAAATAATCTGTGAACAAACAAATTCCTTATAAGTCATGACAGGAGGACAGTGGACTAGAACAGGCTTGACTGATACACACACACACTAATTTGTTGAGGTAATAATAAAAATGCTGTTTCCCATTGTAGACATACATTCAAAACCTTTGAAGTTTGAATGTATGTCTATACATTTAAACAAGAGACAGAAGGCCAAGGAAAGGTATTTTTATTACCTCAACAAAGCGGTGTTCTACTGACATGTTTATGTTTTGTGCTTGTTATGCCATGTTTGGTTTATTTATTCATTAATATTGTACCCCGGCTAGCCCCTAGTCCTGGCTAATAACCTATCATATCTTGATTCCATCCTGGCTCTCCCAGTCCCCAAGTGATCATTCAGCAGCATGGAATTGGTGTACTATAATGATCGCTTACACACACACACACACACACACACAACTCCAGTGTGCCTCAATATAACTTGTACATTACAGTACTTCCATTAAGATTAACTTATGACATGAGTTAGATTAGAAGAGATCTCAACTACTCTTGTGGAAAAACAGGGGCCCAATGTTACAAAACTCGTCATCCAAACAGTGCCAATAGATTTGTGAAATTTGACATACTACTGTGTAGCATGTTATACATTTAGTTTAAACTCAAAACATGAAACAACGATATCTCAGATTAGAACCTGGGCAGAAAAGACTTTCAGACTAGTATTTATTAGCTTTTGTTGACTGTGTGGTAGAAAGCAGGTAGGACTAGGAGTAGAACCTACATTATTTCTATTTGCTACATAAAAAAAGACAGAAGTAGAAACGAAATCCCTGATGTCCAGAGTAAAATGTTATATTGGTATCAAGAGTCAAGACCCGACCAAGTACTAATAAGAATGGTACTTGCATCAGCACACCACACAGGCTAGAAAGGCCAGGGCAGCGCGGGAGCTTGTTGTGAGGGAGTGGGCAGGGGACTGCCGTGGGAAGCTCCCAGGAGGGATGTGAAAATCAAAGAAAGTGGCAAGAAAACAGTTAGGTGAGGAGGGCAGGAGCTCAGCTCAAGCTCCAGAGTTCAAATCCAACCAAGCAAAAGCAGCACATTGAACTAAGTAAGTCGCACTGTTGCAATGCTGGAGTACTCCAGTCTCCGAGTCCAACTCAGTGAAGTGAAAGTGAATGGACTAATGGAGGAGACAGGCCAGCACCAGATGGGAGAGAGGAGAGAGCAAACAGGCAGCACTGCTGTCCAAGTCACAGACTGACACTAACAAAACCACAGCAGGGAGCAGGCACAGAGGCTGAGGACACTGACCGACTGCTGCAGCCAGGTGGGCAGACGGGCGGCCCTGAATTTCAATTCTGATTTTATCCAGAAGCAAATGATTTGATACCTTTTTAATGGACCAACATAGATGTAACAACAAGAACAAAGTGCTCTAGCTTTCGGACCAACCAGTCCTTCTTCAGAAGCTCATGGCAGTTGTTTAGAAAATACAATACTTATAACAGCTAGATAATGCAGAGAAAAACAGAAAAAAATCCCCATTGGTTTAAAATACTCATTTAAAAAAAAAAAAGAAGATGATGTCAGAGAAGTTTAACAGTACAATACTGCCCTCAGTCCGAAAGAACCTTGGGTTCAGATGTGCTTGGTGCAACACACATACCAAGAATCCTACTGCACATAAATTTAATTGACATAAGATAACACTGCTGAAGCAGATAACTCCCAAATCAAGCCATGAGTGTCACAGTCAGTATAAGGATGTGATTACTGAAAGGCAACCCTCACCCAGCTTAAAGACAAACTAAAATAGTTATAGGGCTCATGAAATTACAATGTATGCATTAAAAACAAGAATTACCAGTAAATTTGTCTAAAAAAACATCAGTGCACATTGTGTGATGTGTAAAACCTAGCTGGACATGTCACCCAGCTGTATTCTCAAGCTAAATAAAAGGCCCAAGAAATTACAAAAACCTCAGGACTATATAAATGATAATTTAAATATAAATTGATAATATTAGTGTCAAACAAAAAACTCTAGTCAAGAAACCTCAAGGAATTAAGACCATGCAGCCTGATATGTACTGATGTCAATATATATTGAGAATGTAGCAACTTGATGTACCACAAGTGTCTAGGGAATCTGAAAAAGAGATAAAAATGTAATTTATCTCCTCCTGTTCATACAAACAATACAACCTAACCCACCCTACATCACAATAATGTGTATTCATGCCATGTGTATAATTGTATTCTGATTTTAGTGATTTCCAGTTCCTAAGGCTTTGCAAGTTTTATCTGCCCAAGAGAGACAGACTTAAGCCTGCCTGCTTTAAGCAACATCGACTGACCACTGCTGCGATCAGACAATCAGGAGGACGACGATGGAGGACCCCCCCCACACCTCCTGGCCTGTCAGGACAGTCAGGCAGTTTTAAATATTAATATACATTAAAAGTTTAAGTTTGAAAGAAGCTTAGCTGCCTTGCCTGCTCCCTGCTGCAACATACAGAAATAATTATGTTATTATTTTGTTCAGCTTCAATTCAATGTGGGACTAGGATGACGGGATGGTCAGAACCCCCCCTCCCGACAGACTGTCTAGTCTAGTAATGAAAAATAATATGCTTGCTTTCTTTTCTAGCTTACATAAATAACCTGTCCTCGTCCTCCACTCCAAAGATTCCCAATCATCCTCCTGACCTCCTCAGTGTCACTCACTCTAACTATCCTCCTATGGCTACTCCACTCCACCTCTCTATCACTTATTTTTTGTTTGTTTGTTTTCTTATCTCTCTAATTCTCTCACTAGCCACTTTGCTCTCAATACACGCTCCACACAAGTCTGCCCATACCTTTTATAGGGGGACCACAGCAGCACCAAATCCGCACCAGTGCACCACATGATTTTTTCCTTTACACAGCAAGGAACATGTGACTCCTCCCCATCCACTTGTTGGTCCTCCATGGATGTGCCCCTGCTCTCGGTATTGGTTATTACACACACACACACACACAAATTAAAGCTACAGCACACAGGCAGCCTGTGCGAGTGCTTTAAATGAATTGGGCAGGTTTGAAAACTGCGCCCCTCAGAGGCATGCGCCCAGGGCGGCCACACCACCAGCCCCACCTACCCTTCCTATGGTACTTGCCAAAAGCACAGTTAGTAGGGGTAGCCAAAGGCATAAATCTGCATAAGGCTAATGCAGCAGCAATTGTTTTAGTCACAGTTTTTTCTGATCTTGGTTCCTAATTTCCTTGGCCTTCCAAAGCAATTTTCCCCTAGTTATCTACTTCTCTAATATAGCTCCATCCACTCCCACCTACATCTTCCCTCCAATTTTGATCCCTAAGTTGTCTGCCATATGGACATATTTCCACAACTTGAAAATATATCCTCTTCCTCCTACTCCTTATGATGAAGCCTCTCTGGCTGATGTATTTTACCTCCTCTGTGTAAGTCTTCCTATCTATTATGTATGTCTTAGCCTGTCTTACTTACCTGTTTCCCTTTGCTACCCCTCACTCTCCTGCTTCTAATTGTATTTTTACATACATTGTACAATGCCAGCTTGATGTCTTGTTACCTTACTTGCCTAAGTTTTACATTGTATGTATTGTTTACTTCGTATTTAATTCTTGCTGCTTAACAGCAATCACTTACTGTATGTTTACACTGTTTGTCTAACTCTGACGTGGAACCTATATAATGAGTTTGTTCTCAAAAGATGTTAATCCGAGATCACAATAAATAAATAAGTAAATTTTAAAAATCAATGTTAATCTATCACAGACAGACCTTGCTATTTGTGTTGTGTTTTTGTTTTTCTTTCTCTGTCAGGAAGAAAAGGGTCCCTCTAGCCAGGGACTGAATCAAGACATAAGATCCACCTCTCCCGGGGGGGGGTGGGCAACAACATCCAATACCCTACAAAGTACCTCTGGTAATGTATGGAGTAGGCTATTTTAAAATGTAAAACTGTTAAGAATTTGAAAAAAACATTGGGATACTCTAGGGCCACCCCATCAGTATCTATTCAGCATGCATCTTCTAAGGTGCTGACTGACTGATAAATAAGATTGCCAACACATTTGTGGTTAAATGTTCACACCCCTACTGTTAACAGGGTGTCATCTGACCTCTATGTAAAACAGTTACAGAATTTACTAATTTGTTGTCCGGCCTCTGCTCCAGCGCTGGATAACCCACACAGAACCCTTCCATTACTACAATAACCAAGCTGCCTCTTTCACCAAAGAAGGAGCTGGGGGTGGAGATACAAACATGCCCCCTTCCAGTGCAACACCTATGGAGGCTGCAAACAACAAAACAAAAGTCCCTCTGGACTTGACTAAGCTATAGCTGGCAAATCCAGAAATAAAGGAAGTATACCAATATCTCTCCAATGCCACAGAATAGAAATGTCTACAAATAATCCATTTGTAGTTTACAGTTTGCCATTTTCAGACATACACAAGCTCCACCTAATGGTACCCTGTCTATAAGCCAGGACCAAGCACAACACACAGGTTTATACAAACACACTGCACTCATAAACCCAAATTTTTGTGCTCAGTTTCCAAATGGTACTATTAGACAGCACTGTGCACTTCATTCCTTTGCTAGCACTGTCATGTTTCCAACTGTTGTTCACCCAACAGAGGAAGAACCCACCCAATGTCCAGTGCAGGAACATGGACCAACTAGTGGTCTGGCTGCATTATCACTCCCAGGTACCCTTGAAAATAATGTGCAATTTATGCACATCCCTGTGATTTTAAATCTCACCAACAGTATATAACATGGCAGAATTTAGATTCTGCTCCAGTACCAACACTTCTAGGTTTCATAGTGCCATGTTACTGAACTACTTGCAGCACACCAGACACATACTCAAGACCCAGTAGCAGGACCCCACACTACTGAATACCTAGGAGCATTTAAGTCAAAAAGAACACAGCCAACTGAGAGAAGGTGCCATGCAAATCAGTTGAAGCTGTTTAAAGGGTTTTTAAGTATACAACTGTATGACCCCTTCTTCCCCACTTACTGGGGAAGGGACATGTATTTTTAACAGATGGCCTGTTTTCTGTATTTAGAGATTGGAAATAATAAATGCCAAAATCCATGGATGGAAGCATTCCTGGGTAGGCCTATTCCAAGGCTACTTACTCGTGGCCCTGTTGCCATGCTTGGGTTAAGGAGGTCAGATCCAAGAATCTGACCAGAAGGAAATGTTTGTTTCAGTGCCAATGAGACCATCCTCAGATGACTATATCTTGGAAGGAGACCCTGACCAGAAGGATCCATTTCCACCCTTTGAACCAGGACCAAGACCTTGTCTATTTCCAGTTCCAGAGTCCAGGTGAAGTCAATCCCAGGCGCAGTCCCTGATTCAGATGCTCCAGAGAAAGTCCCAGACGACCCCGAAAAGGAAAGAAGTTTGCTCTGCTTCATCTTTTTGGCTGACCCCTTGACATCCTGACCACCCATATTATGCCCCTTTTCAGATTTTGGTTCCCAAATCTTATTATGTAACACCTGAAGGTTCTGATATCAGACACAAGTCAGTGTGAATGCTCTTAACCTCCTTGTTTTGCACTGGACATTATGTGGACATTTACTGATTCTAATGTACTTTTAAATGGTACATTTTTTGAAGTGGCCCACCTTCACAAAGGAACTTTCAAAGGTTGGCCAAGCACTCAAATTGCTTCTAAAGGAACTTTAACAATCCAAAATGTACACTTACAACACACTGGACTCCATAACATTGCTGTTATGGCAAATTCTGATTTTTGCCTTTGTTTTCACAACATCTCAATGAAAAGACTTTGCCAGCTGAACATTATTCTTACTGAATCTATTTACCTTACTCTAATTTCTAAAACTGTTTCTAAAAATCATGAAAACTGCCCTATACTTGTACCCGGCCCAAAAAGTGGCCTACCTGCTGTTTCTAGTCACAGGTGTATTAATTTAATTATGTACATTACATGCAAGTGCCTGTAATTTTAAATTTATTTATTTTATTTTTATTTATTTAGTTTTTGTTGACTGGGTAAGTGCACTAGACAAATCCTGCATATTTTCAGGCACGACCTTGGGGAGGAGGATACAGATGAATGCCAACTGACCTTGAACCAGATTAAGCTGCTAATCTAACTGGAACATGGCCAAGTTTGGTCATTATTCCGAAACAAACAGTTCTACATTTCATACAGTAATGCTACTTAACATCATGACAGCATTTCAAACATGAGCTTAAGACCCTATAGCAGGGAAGTATTCTATAGAACACCATGGGGTGTTTCGACCTAAACATGGGAAAAGAGGGTTAGGTCTTCTTGGTGTGACATGCATTTTAGAGTCTGCCACAGGTATTTTTGGGACTGGATTATCTATTTTTGTACCATGGATATAAATGTAAGATGAAATCCAGTAATATAATTGGTGCAGATAGGTCCTGTGGTCATTTAGCAGCGGGTATTAATTCCCGCTACTGTAGTGCTACAACTGACCAGAAATAATCTGTGCAGCACTGAGTGGAACTGAATGTCTCATATGAGTGGCAGCATCCTGCCATGTAGTGAGTGTTAGTGGCACACTGATGAAAAAGATAGAGAGCCACTGTGAGAGTCAAAGTTTGTTTCCCACCCAGGCGGCCACGCTGTCAGGTAGTCTTGTCAGGCAGAACCATTGTTTGCTCCCACATCATTGTGTGATTCTCCAGATCAATGGCCATTCTGTGCTCGCAGAGAAATTTAAATGTGAAAGTTTGTTTCCCACCCACTCACCCAGGCTGTCACTGACTATTTCCATGGCAATTTTGTGACCCCTAGCAAATGCTCCAGCATGTAAGGATTTAAGATACAAGAGCCATCATTAGTGAGAGTAAAGTGGCCACAGTGCCATTTAGTTATGTTTAAAAATCACTGTGGAGGAACAAGGCATATGTGGAGAGCTAAATTTAACTATTTCTGTTGCGTCTGTACTGTAACAAAGGTCCGCTTCCCTCGGTTAAATGTTTATGTATTGTACCCCTAAATAACTGTTAGAGAGTTGAGCTATTGGGGAAGGAGGTAGAATAAGGAGGTAAAGAGGTTCATTTAAGTTTATTTTGAGAAGTTCTGCCACGGCAGGAGCAAGCGACTGGCATAGTGCCAATTGTGATATTTCAGCCGCCACTCCCTGGAAAAGATGACTTTTTTTCTCCCCTTCCAGAGCAGATGTAAGAAACTTGACATGCAGCAGAAATATTGTGTCAACATGCCATGCTAATATATTAATGATTATACGACGCAGTTCATAAGTCCCATAGTGCTTTCTGCCACCATCGATGCCACATGTATTGATGATAGCATAAGTACAGACTTAATGAGTTTAATAAAGAAAAAGATGCTGTGTAAGTGATCGACATGTGGTTAACATTTTTAAGAAGCAATTTTTTTTGAGCAATACTCTCCACAATATAATTAGATGTTGTTGTACCAAAAAGGAACATTTCTGAAAATATGCAAATGAGTTTTCCTTGTTTAAGTGAAAATATTGGTAAATGTCAGTTTGAACATTTTAAAATGTTGTGAAAAGTGTTTAAAAACATACAGTCATAAAAAAGTGAATAGTATGATAATATTTTAAAGATTTTAGTTGCATTTATGTATTAAAAAACAGTAAACAAATTGCAAACCACCATATAAATAAATATGGATTACAAAACATGATAAATATGTTTATATTGGTATAAGAAATAATGTAAATTTTTTTTGTAATTATTCTATAAATGAAATATTTATTTGAATCAATGTTTGTTCATGTTACAAGCATATTAAGCCCCTCGAAAGGAGGCTTCTACTAGGGAATTAATGCATGGTTGGGTGGTTGTAGGCACTCGGTCTTCGGCCTCATACCACAACACCCCCCCAACCATGCATTAATTCCCTAGTAGAAGCCTCCTTTCTCATGACTTAATGCTAATGTAATCAGCCCAATTTGGCCAAAATTAGGAGGAATGCTAAATTATTTAATAGTAAATTAAACCAGGATGTAATACAGCCTATGCTAAACGGTATTACCAGTCTTGTACAAGAAGAAAAGCTCACCACATATATCATGCACTTTAATGCTAGGATTTTCAATCTGACCAATCAATCAATCAATCAAATTTTATTTAACCAGGCAGAACACAGATGAGCAAGCTAATTTTCAAAGTGGTTCGGGGCATAAGAAGGTAAAAAATGAAAAAGCAGATACAAAGTAAATAAATACATATAAGGAACTATAACAGGCCTATATAGAAAGGGATTAACATGAGCACCTAATAAATATAGTAAAATAAACAAGAACTAAAAAAATAAGTCCTTGTTTAGGATAGCTCAACCCTAGTCACCCACTAGAGTAAGTTGCCCAGTGGGGCTTCTAGAGGGAGACTTGGGAAAGGTGAGGAAATGAAGAAGAGGGGGGCAGAGGGGAGTGGGGGAAGAGCAAGGGAGTGGTAGGTGAGGGGGGAGTGGTGGAATAAAAAAATGGGTGTTTACTCACCTGGTAAAGGTGATTGTGTTGGTTGGCATCCATGGCACTCCAGTCATTACCTCATGGGTTATAGCCCACCTGATAGGCTAGTGATGCACATGACCCAGATCAAATTTCTGGCTATCCAGGTCCCAGGAACCCCTGCTCTCCAGTTCAATCTTCCATAGCTGAAATCAAGGTTAGTTAGTGTAAAGAAGAACATATCGTGCAGGCACAATCATCTGAAAATTAAAGAGAGAGAGATCAAAGAGCCAAGTAGAATGCGAGCTGCGGAGGGGTACCGACAGGCCGGCTGAAATCTTATTCCTCTAGTCTTATCGGACTAGTCTCGGTCCAGAAGGCCCGACTGGTAATTAGTTCTAGAGCAAGACAACTTCGCTTAGTCCCCTGTTGGGTCTACCATGGGGTGCCCTTGATCAGTCCCAGTCACTCTGAGCACTTGGATGGAGGTTGGAGTGCCATGGATGCCAACCAACACAATCACCTTTACCAGGTGAGTAAACACCCATTGTGATTGGTTGGCATCCATGGCACTCCAGTCATTACCTCATGGGAGATAAGAAGGTAAGAACCCAAGGGTGGGAACCGAGTGGTCTAAGAGTGAAGGGCTGAGGGTGTCACCGTGGGGGTCTGGCAGCAGTGGGCTCTGGCCCGTGACTGGACCAGCAATAGAGAAATAGGTGCCTGGCGGAGTGGAGGAAGGACTCCTGTAGCTGCCCTACCTAGGTCCCCGAGGCTGCAATAGCTCGTTGCCACCAAGCGTGGCGATCGCCTGGAGGGTGAGCCGGAACCCTGTGGGAGTTGGAGTCAATCGCTATCAGGCGCCTGCTCTGGGTGACTCTCCTTAGCCAGGTGATTCTCCTTAGTCATCCCCAATGGGCCTTGAGGCGGTTCTGCTCTGCCGCTGACCTCGCAGGTGGCAGCAGACTCTCTGTCTTGTGGAAGGCTCGGGTTCCGGTCCAGAGTCCAGAGGGGTGGGACCAACGTACAGGTAACTGTGGCGCAGTGGGGCCCTGTTGGGGCCCTTCCAAAAATGGTTAGTTTGATTGGTTGCCTCTGTGACAACCGGGAATTCCCTGGCTGGTAGGCTAGAACCGATGTCCAGCGGATCCTGATGGGATGAGCACTGACCAGGTTCCGCCGGGTAGGGCCCCAAGCCCCCAGCACTCCTAGCTGAGCCGATTGTCCCCAGATCCAGTCTTGAGGAAGACCCCGACCGATCCGCTCCACGGGGTTCCAATTGTTACACTGGGGGCCTGAACCCAGGCCTTCGCGGTGAGGTAAGCGTGATGACCACCACACTAGAGAACTCTAGCGATGAGCCCAGTCAAGGGACGGCCCCCGATCGGAGGGTCTCTACGATGAGGTGTAGTCTCCCTACAACTGGTGGCTGCACCCTGAGGACGGAGGGTGTTAGTTCTCTCTACTCCCAGTAGGTGGAGCAGAAGGGTGTTAGCCCTGTCGGCCTGCTCGAGGGCCTGCCTTGTCCCAGATACCCCAGTTGTTGGAACAAATGAAGTTAGCCCTGTCGGCCTGCTCGAGGACTATGCCCTGCTCCGGTTACCACTGCTGGAACCGGGCCAAGACTCCCTAGGTGGGGTGGGCGAGACCATCTGACTGGGGTGGGTGTTGATGGTGTCATCATAAACTGCTGCCCCGGACCCTCCTCCCTGGAGCTGGGCTGTGAGCTTCAGGGTCCGTGGCATTGGTGAAGCCCTGACCCTGAGAGGTATGTCTGTTCGGGAGGGATCCTGAAGCTGACAGTGACCTTCTGCCTGGCCGCCATGAAGTCATGGCCTGCGTGATCGGTATGGTGCCACTATTGGCTGGGTGCCATGACTCCCGTGCCTGGTTGGGGCGGAGGAGTCAGTGGGGCGAGGGATAGTGACCACTGACCTGATCCCCTTGCCAGGTGAGCCGTTCCTAGGCAGCTGGAGTCGTGCCCCCAGTTGTTGAGTGGCCATAGTTCGATTGTCGACCGGGCTAGATGGGTCGAGCGGGCCTGAGCCGACACCACCACCTAACCAGGTGAATACAACTTTGTAGGTGTTATGGCGAGCGACACGGTTCTCCGCCTCCAGTCGGGTAGAGAGTCCGACCCTACTGGTAGTCGCCGCCCTGTGGTGTTGCGCCTTGCAAGCTCCTCCCCCGCTGGAGTGTCACATCCGCTGCAATGGCGGTTGGAGCGGTGACTCCTGAGGGAGTCTCCATATCAAGTTGGTCTTCACCGTCCGTTTTGCCCCGGACAAACCTCACTGTGAGGGGCGCGGTGCCCTGGCCTTTGTTGTGAATTTTGCTTGTGTGCCCCTTGATTTGGAGAGGGCGTATGGGCCGCCTGGCTCAGGGTGGGCCTTCATTCCATGGGCCATGACAGGTCCCTGAGTGATTGAATTTGCGACCCCTGGTCGACCAGATCAGTGCTCTAACCCCTGAGGCATGGAGCCCTACCGGAATCCTGCTGTTGGCTCTCGGGTTTTAGTTCTTGTGTCCCCTCCTGGGTAGAATTGTGGGTGTTCGCCTTGCTTGTCCTGTGAGCGAGGGGGGAGCTTTCTCTATTTTCCATCCAGCCGTGGACTACGAGGCTAGGAGTGTAAGGCCATTGAAGTCATAGGAGTTGTCAGAGTAACCGTAGATGATAGAAAGCTAAGTAATTTGCTCTGGGACCCACAGTACACACATGGAGGCTGTGGGAATCAAACCCAGGACACCACGCTTGCAGGTCGGAGCTTTGACCACTGTACTATACTGCCTCCGATATGGGGGAGAGCGCCATGTGGTCTATCGGGTAGGAAGGCCCACCATGCCTCGTGATGTGCCCGTGGTCGCCATTGACAGGGTGCGAAGTGCCACGGTGGGGTAGGTAGCTGGCCTGCTGATAGGTCAGGGGCCTCCCTCTGACTTCTTGGTATCAGGACATGGGTAGAGAGCGCCCCAAGAGTCTGTTCCATAATAAGAACTGTGCGGAGGGGTCCTCCTCCTAGTTCGGGGTTGGAGGTAACCCTCGGAAAAGAGACTAGGTGCTGAACGGTTTATGGGGTATCCCTTGGTACCGTGACTTGAACCCCCTTATCCGAGCCGAGGGGAGGGGGCGGGGTTCGCACCCCTGCGGCACTACCTCCCCTTGACATCAAGTCATATGCCTGAACTGCGGCATTTGGATTGACCTGAGATGTTGGAGGGAGTAGCCACTGCTACCCCTGTAGTTCTACCTCGTCCTCGGATTGGAAACCCCGACTCGGGAAGGGAGCTGAGGGCCCTGAGGGAATGATACGGGATCGGATCCTCTGCCTCAGGAGCATTGTCTGCTGACGAGGGCGATCCCTGGTTTGGCCGCTCTTGCTTAAGAGTACCAGAGTGCAAGGATTTCCCATTTTGTGATATGTCTTAAGTCAGTCACCAGAATCTACTTTAGAGTGAACTAATGAAAAGGCCCTGCTGAGATCTGAACTCAGGATCTCCTGTTTACTCGGCAGGCGCTTTAACCAACTAAGCCACGGCACCATCATGGTGCTAAGAACCGCATGGTAGCCCGCCCTTTCTAGGGCTGCTGCCTGGGGCCAACCGGGGAGTGCCTGCACGGGTTCTCCCCGGCCCGGCGACCTGTCTGATTTTTTTTTTTTGCGGTAGAGTGTCGAGAGGCTAACCTCTTCGCGGGCCCTGGGTGAGCGAAGTGGCAGACTACTTCTCCATGTCCTCGTACGTGCGACGTAAGAGACATGTAGGACAGAGTCCTCAGGGTGGGGACTCTTCTGGCTGCCCCCCCGACCTGTCTGCAGGGGGACGGACCGAACGAGTAAGAGCCCAGGCAATACCTTGTCCCCCAGAATTTTTCTCCTTTTTTTTTTAATACTAAAAAAAGACTGAATACAGGTTGTGGAGGAGCTAAGCGGGGAGCCCCGCAACCAGGACAAAAGGGAGAGGGAAGGTTATGGCTCCACAGGTCCGACACCAGGGCTCGCTATGGGAGGGAGCCGTGGGACGACCGGGAGAGAGACTACCTTCTCGGGTCACTGTGGGAGGGACCGGAGAGGTAGGGGACAAGAGAAAGAAGAAGAAGAAGAATCGATAGATCTGTGTGTGGAGAGGGACTGACAGCGGGTTGTGGGGGAGCTATGAGAGGGCCTCCGCAATCCGGGCCAAGGGAGAGAAAAGGTTTTTGGTCCATGGTTCAAAACCAGGGCTCGCTATGGGAGGGAGCCGTGGGACGACTGGGAGAGATAGTACCTTCTCGGGTCGCTGTGGGAGGGACCGGAGTGGTAGGGGACAAAGAGAGAAGAAGAAGAAGGTGAGACTCCCAAAAAAACATTGATAGATCTGTTGTGTGGGGAGAGAAACTGAATGCAGGTTGTGGGGGAGCTACGAGGGCCCCCGCAAACCGGGCCAAGGGTGAGAGATGGTTTTGGTCCACGGTTCAAACCAGGGCTCGCTATGGGAGGGAGCCATGGACGACTGGAGAGAGAGTACCTCTCGGTCGCTGTGGGAGGGACCGGAGAGGTAGAAGGCAAGAGAGAGAGAACAAGGGGGAGGGAGGTTATAACCAGGAGAGACGACTAGGCTGAAGCTTGTTTCCAGATACGCACTTGGGAGCACAAGGCGCAACCGACTTGCTCAGAGTCACACAGTATGCAAGTGGGTTCTGTGGGATTCAAACCCAGATCTCCAGGTTTGCAGCTCAGAGCCTTAAACCACTGCACTATACCCTCCCCGGTAGACCTGTTACGGGGAATCCCACCGAAGGACGCTGTGGGGGACCCCACGGCAGAGGAACCCCAAGTATCCGCTGATGGCCCAGGTAACCACCGTCGCCAGCGTAAGCAGGTTAAGAGACTTGCTCAGAAGCACCTGATGTGATGAGCTCGATCGCACCCTGATCCCAGGGTCACACAGTATGCAAGAGGGAGCAGGGGTTCAGGATCAGGTCTGGGCTGCTGGAAGTCACCAGCTTAGGCCTATACCACTGCACCATACTGCCTCCTTGCCGGGAGGGGGTGGCGAGCCTCGAGGTCAGGGCTGGAGCCGCTGAAGAAAAGGGTTTGAGCACACCCTGATCCTCTAACCTGCAGGCTCCTCTTTTTTTATTTATTTATTTTTTTTCTTTTTTTGAGGGTCTGCAGGAGGCCGAGGACTCCCCTGAAGAAAACGAGTCCCTGACGACACTGGTGCCCCCCCCCCTTGCCATTGGTGATTCTGCCGAGGCGCGAGGGAACACAGGCTGGATTGGGCCTATACAGAGGGATTCTTTCTCTGCGACATGGGAACCCCCCCCCGCTGTAGCCAGGTCGCGTGGAGAGGAAACACCCTCGTGCTACCCCGCCAGAGTGGTGGCCTAGCCTGGGAGACGCCAGCCAGCCAGAGCAGTTTGGTAGAGGGGAAGCCTGGGGTGAGGGCCCGCCGTGACCTACTAGAAGGCCGGGCGAGCGAGGAGGCATCAACAGA
Organism: Neoceratodus forsteri; assembly: GCA_016271365.2. Taxonomy (NCBI): domain Eukaryota; kingdom Metazoa; phylum Chordata; order Ceratodontiformes; family Ceratodontidae; genus Neoceratodus; species Neoceratodus forsteri. Next base: position 506,013,264 of record CM057455.1, read on the forward strand.
GAGGATGGGGCCGGATCCTCTGAGGCCCTCTGAGGAGGAGTCAACCAGTACACTAGGATCCGGTTCGAGCTCAAACCACTGAGCTGTGCCGCCCTGCGCGCGAAACAACGTGAGTGGCGACTGGACGGCCCGCACCCTCCCTAACCTGCCTAGGAGGGATTGAATGGTGGGAAGAAGACGCTTCCAGTTGTTACGCCGAGGCGTGAAGGACAGATAGGCCGCGAGCTGGCGGTACACGGAGCGCTCCGAAGCCGAACGGCCCGACTCTCCCCCTGCTCCCTTCAGGGATCCTGGTGCAGTGGACCACATGGTCGACGCGTGGTCGGGTAGGCCGCTGACCAGCCGGCGGTCTGGGAGGCTGAAGGGGGCCCAGCGAGAGAGGGAGAGGTGGCCGCAGGCGAGAGGAGCTACAATGACTGTGTTGAAACAAGGAGGGAAAAGGGAGGGGAAGAAGCCGGAATAGTGAGCGCCAGCGGTACTAAAGTGGAGCCAGCACAGCGGGCCCCCCTCCCCCAAGCTAAGGAGCCCATCCTGCTGTGTTACATGAGGGCAGATACCAAAACTCGTGTCTCCTTTAGCTAATAAATAAACGTACCATTTGTATCTTCTGCTGGTAAGGGATAAAATATTTAACTTTGTATGACTGTAAAGACAGGCATTTTACTTATGGACTACTTGAGCTCAGTACCCTAGCCAGGAAGCAGAGCCTGCTAGGGTACTGATTAATAGCATTCATGGTGCAAACAAGGCTAGCTAACACTGGGGCTGAGTTAGCCCATATATTTCTCCCAGTTAATTCCCAGGAGAGTTTTTTTTTTTTTTTTACTGAAACTGCATACATGCCTGCGAGGTTGAATATTGGTTTATATAAATATATCCCATACAGGATCTTACCTGGTAGGAGTAGACAGGGATCCCTGGTGTGCTTCCTGCCTGATCAGATGCACGATTCGAAACTGGAGAGCAGGGGTTCCTGGGACCTGGATATGCCAGAAATTTGATCTGGGTCATGTGCATCACTAGCCTATCAGGTGGGCTATAACCCATGAGGTAATGACTGGAGTGCCATGGATGCCAACCAATCACAATGCAATATAAAGAGAGGGCCCATGAGAGGGAGGGGAGGGACCATGTAATTCTTAAGGGTTACTGGTGTAACAAGTCGAGCTGGTCACCTGTAACAGTTGCAGGAATCCTTTAGGTAACCCGCTATCAAGGATTTGAAGGTGAAGGGTCCTGGGAAGGTTGAGAACTTTAAAGTTCTTTGCATAGTATTCCATAAGGAAGGGAGGGAGAAATTAATCGCAGCTGAGCCGTGAAGTGTCCTTACTCTAGATATGCGGAAGCAGATTATTGAGAAATGACTCAAGCCATAGGACCCCTTAGCACACTCAAAAAAGCTTGAGATGTAAGTTGGCAGAGTATCAGTAAGTGCCCTATAAAACCAGAGGAAGGCATTTCATTTCTTCCTTATGGTAAGTGAGGCCCATCTCAACTCCTGATACAGTAGGCAGTGGTGAGTGCGAAATGGTAAGTTAAGGATGAACCTCAAGGCCCGATAGAAACATAGAAACATAGAATTTGACGGCAGATAAGGACCGCTTGGCCCACCCAGTCTGCCCATTTTTCTGCCTACTGGATAAGCTGCAGATCCTAGTTAACCAGCAGCCTACTTCTTCCTACCCCCATCCCCTAGAATTGCCTTATGACTGTCCCATGCATGCTTGAATTCCACCACTGTTTTTGACTCCATGACCTCCTCTGGAAGGCCGTTCCATGCAACCACAACCCTCTCTGTGAGAAAATACTTCCTTAAATTACCTCTGAGCTGCCCCCCCTCTATCTTCAAATTGTGCCCCCTTGTTCTTGCACACCTCTTTTTTTGAAAGATGCTACCCTCTTGGACTTTGTTGATTCCCTTGAGGTACTTGAAAGTTTCTATCATGTCCCTCTCCCTCCTTTCCTAGAAGCTATACATATTAAGCTCCTTTAGTCTCTCTTCATATGTCTTCCAGTGCAGACCCTGCACCATTTTAGTTGCCCTCCTCTGGACAGCTTCCATCCTGTCTATGTCTTTGCGAAGACTGGGTCTCCAGAACTGCACGCAGTACTCCAGATGGGGTCTGACCAGCTGTCTGTACAGAGGGATAATAACTTCCTGTTTTCTACTGGTGATGCCTCTCCCTATGCATCCTAATATCTCCCCAGCCCTCATTGCTGCCCTCTCACATTGCTTGCCCACCTTTAGGTCATCTGATATGACTACCCCCAGGTCCCTTTCCATTTTTGTTGTCGTTAATATCTCACCCCCCATTGTGTACTCTTCCCCTGGTTTTGTTTTTCCAGGTGCATTACCTTGCACTTTAGCATTGAATCTAAGCTGCCATACATTTGACCATTCCTCTAACCTTGCCAAGTCCCTTTTCATCCTTTCCACCCCACCTTGTGCATCAACTCTGTTGCAGATCTTTGTGTCATCTGCAAGAGACATATTTTTCTTCCAGTCACTCTGCAATGTCGCTTATAAAGACATTGAAGAGGACTGGTCCTAATACTGAACCCCAAGTGTACCCCACTAGTAACCCCCTTTCATCAGAGTGGACTCCATTTACTATTACCTCTGTGTCCTATTTTCCAGCCAATTTTTACCCAGGCTGTCATCTTGGGACCCACTCCAGGCTAGCTAACTTGTATATTAATCTTTTGTGTGGCACTGTGTCAAATGCCTTGCTAAAGTCTAGGTAGGCCGTGTCCACAGCCCCTCCCTGATCTACTACTTTGGTCACCCAGTCAAAGAAATTATCAGATTGGTCTGGCATGACCTTCCCGCCTGTGAATCCATGCCGCTCGTCCTGTGCCCTCTGGCCTCTAGATACTCGACAATTCTTTCCTTCAGAAGTGATTCCATCATTTTCCTACCACTGAGGTTAAACTAACAGGTCTGTAGTTTCCTGCTTCTGCCTTGCTTCCACTTTTGTGAAGGGGAATCACATCTGCCCTCCTCCAGTCCTCGGGTACCACCCCATCCTCCCATGATTTGTTAAACAGGGTAGTCAGTGGTGTCACTAATTCTACCCTTAGTTCTTTTAGAATTCTGGGATGAATCCCATCAGGCCCCATTGCTTTGTCCACCTTCAGTTTTAAGAGTTCTTTCAGAACCCTTTCTTCTGTAAATGGGCTGGTATCAACTTCTGTATCCAGTGTGTTTCTACTGTTTGTTCTAGGTACCCTCTTCCTTTCTAAATACTGAGCAAAATATTTGTTTAGTATCTCTACCTTTCACAGTCTCCTCTGCCCACCTCCCCCTTTATTAAGCCTCACTATCCTTCTCTTGGTCTTCCTTTGTTCTCTGATGTACCTATAAAAGGTTTTATCCCCTTCTTAACTGAGTTGGCTATCTTTTTTCGACGGCCTTTGCTGTTCTGACTGCCTTCCCAGCTTCCTTTGCTTTAACTGATACAGTTCTCTGTCCTGCTCCTTCTGTGATTCCTTGTACTTCCTGAAAGCTTTTTTCTCTTTAACCTTCACTGCCACTTCCTTTGAGAACCATAGTGGTTTCTTACATCGTTTAGTTTTGTTTATTTGCTTCACACAAAGGCTTGTTGCCTCTGTGATGGCAGTTTTTATTATTCCCCATTGATCTTCCACCCCTCCTTCCTGCCCATTTGCTAGTGCATTCCTTAGGCACTTACCCATTTTGGCAAAGTCAGTCCTCCTAAAGTCCAGTACCTTTGCCTTTGTATGGCTTGACTCTATTGCTGTGTTTATTGTGAACCATACTGTTCAATGGTCGCTAGTTCCTGATGGCTACCCACTTCTACATCTGTGATCCTCTCTTCATCTCCATTTGAGAGAACCAGGTCTAAGATTGCTCCCTCATGAGTGGGCTCCAATACTAGTTGTCTAAGGCATGCCCTGTAGCATCTAGAATAACCCTATCTTTGAAGTGGCTGCGCAACTGCACTCCAGTTAACATCTGGCATATTCAGATCACCCATCAGCAATATCTCCTTTTTTGCCATACTAAGTATACTTTCTATCATTTCTTGTCCATTTCCTCCTGAGAAGGGGGTCTGTATACAACCCTCAGTGGACTGTGGTGCCATTGCCGGTCTCCAAATTTACCCACAGTGCTTCTTCTCCCTGTTTCTCTTTTGTTCTGTTACTTTGATTCCTTCCTTATGTAAAGAGCTTCTCCTACTCCTCTTTACCCTCTCTGTCTCTCCTGTAGATAGTGTATCCTGGTATGTTTACGTCCCAGTCATGGTTTTGTGCAACCATGTTTCTGTGACTGCCATGATATCCAGATGTTCCTCCTCCATCAACGCCACTAATTCAGGAAGCTTGTTACTCAGACTACGTGCATTGGTACTCATTGCTTTCATTTTTGGTGGCTTTACTTTCTGTTGCAGCATCCCACTGACCTTTCTACCTTGGTCTTTTTCCCATTTAGTACCCTGTTTTGTAGGGAGGCTGGGATTTTCCTGCTGCTTATCAGTGCCTCCCCTTGACTAGTTTAAAGCTCCAATGAAGAATTTAAACCGATTGCTCAAAAGACTTGTTCCCTTCCTGGACAGATGCAGACCATCCTGCCAGTATAGGCTGGTGTCTCTCTAGGTGGAACCCCAGTCCCCAATGAAGCCAAACCCCTGTGCTCCACACCATTTTTTCAACCACTCAGTAAACTGCATGGTGCAAAGTACCCTTGCCTCACTCATGCCATTTACAGGCAGCACCTCTGAGAAGGATACTGTTTGTGCTACTTGTCTTAGACCCCTCCCCAGTTCTACAAAGTCCTTCTGCACTGCTCTAATCTCATGTTGAGCCAAGTCATTTGTCCCTAGGTGGACAATGACATCCAGCTCAGACTCCTGTGCAGCTGTTCTCGTGATCCTGAGGATGCGCTTCCTGTCCCTACCAGCCATGGCACCAGGCAGGCACTTTTCTTCAGTTTTCCCTGCTCCCCCCCAGTTCTATCCCCCTAATAATTGAGTCCCCCACCAGGCGATGATAGAGGGTGTCAAGTTTACAGAGCACCGAGGTAGGGCAGTGGCTGTAGAGAAAGCCAATGTAGTCGAGCAGTGGCAAGAATGTTGTTTGGACTAGTCTCTTCCTGGCTTCCTTGGTTAGTAGATGCTTAATGCGGTAAAATACTCCTAAGCATTATCTTAATTTTTTTGAGAGCTCATTCAGGTGGCACAGAAAGTTGAGCTTATTGTCCAGCCAGAATCCTAGGTATTTAAAGTTATCAACAGTTTCCAATGGTTCACCCAATAAAGTGAGGATCTGAGGGCTGCATGTTGATCCTGGGTCGGGGTTTGGTGAGAGGATCATGGCTTTGGTCTTTTTAGCATTAAACAGAAGCTTAAGCTTCAGGAGATTGTATTGGAGAGAGAGACAACATCGTGCTGTAACTCCTTATGAGCCATGTCCAGAGAAGAGCTTGAGGTGTGGAGTACCGTATCATCTGCGAATAAGTGGACGTTAGCTGTGCACAAGTGTGAGTCAAGATTGTTGATGTAAATTGTGAATAGTATATACCACACACTACTATTAATACACTTTAATAATAGGGAGGCTAGAAAACACCTCAAAGATAGGGAAATTCTTTGCTCTGCTTATGGAAGCTTTGCACTCCCCACCATTGCAAATCTCTTACAAGATTTAGAAGCTGATAAGATCCCAGCTCTCATTAATGACAGATGTATGGCCAAGTTGTATTGCCCCCACTGTGACAATACAGCATGTACTACAAAGTGCATGGATCATATGGTCACATTTGCCATCGCCACCACTAGAAACTTGGTTATGTTACAGTACACCCTAGCCAGGGCCCCTGCTATAACAGACAAGACTGTAATATAAAAGATACAATGTTTGTCACATTTACTGTTTCAGTGCCTATATTTGATAAGGATACTGTAGTATTTAATAAACTGGTACAGGTGCAGTCACTTGGGCACTTGGAAGAAGACATCTTTTGGGAATGGATAAAGCTGCCAGATCTCCTTGTTCATCACCATCACCTGAATGCCTGGGTAGCCCCCATACAGACTACTGAACCAGAGAAGGGCTACCACTACCCATGCAGGTGTGATGTCTTTACTGTGGTCACACCTGTGTGCAAATATGAACCAGACTTTGAAGAAGGGTCATCCCATCGCCAAGATGACCAAGCCAATATGAACTTTGATGCAACTGACAGAAAAAAGCACACTGTATCCTCGCCAGCCAGCATTGGTACCCACAACAATGCTAATACTCGGGGTACCATACATGAAGGCAAGCCTGAGGGAGGAGCAATCCCAGACTTCAGCACAGAAAATGCTTCTTCAGACATCTCTGCAATCTAGACTTCAATCAAGCACAGCAGCAATGCCTTCACCAAGGCTGCTGGAATTCCATTTTCTACTAAACTGGCCAACTCCTCGTTTTTTTGTCCCATCAGACTTTCCAAATGGCGTGTACCTGAAGTTCAAGTTACCTACAGTTCTGAAGGTTTATACTGTGTGGTTACTAACCATAAGTCTTAGGTTTATAACAATATGGTTTGCAATGTGACAAACCTCGATCCACCAAGGAACTACACTGGGAGGCGGCTTTGCTGTACCGCAGTCCCTGCATCTTCATTCCACCCTCCAGCTGTGCAGGAGGAGACCCCTGACAAAGGCACTTCAGTCCATCAAGGAACTACACTGGGAGGAGGCTTTGCTCTGCCACAGTCCCTGCATCTTCATTCCACCCTCCAGCTGTGTAGGTATGGCCTTTCTGGCAGCTTTGCCTTGCTCTCTCCCCAGTGCTTACTCCAGCTCCTGATTAGTTGGCGCTGGCGAACTGAGCTCCTGATGGGCTCTCTTCCTATTCCACTGCTGATCTTTTGCTTTATGCCTCCCAGCCCGAGTCTTAATTCTGGGCCCAAAATATTCAGATTATAACAGTTTCACCCCTCTGCCTAATTGTACTGTGTGTACCTTGCTGTAACTGTGTTGTTACCATTTGAATCACTGTGTACTGCAAGTGCCTGACTGTATAACGCACAGAAATTACAGCTCAGTTTAGAATAATTTTGTTTAAGTTAACCCGAAAACAATATTTTGTTTTTCCCCTCTACCTTTTCTACCTCTTTCTCCTTACTTCTCTCTCCCGGGCTAGCTCTTAGTAATTACTAAGTACCAGACTAGTTAAGCTAGAAATTACAGCTCAAGGGTTGGGTTTTTTGTGTCCATTTTCCTATTAGCAAGTCATCCTGTACTTCCACTAGGGGGACACAGTCCTTATTTAAAGTGATCCCTGCCTGTTGTTCATATAGATACCTTCCTAAACTACAGCTCCCCCCTCCAACAAACCAGCCCCATCCTCAGCGCTCCCTGCTTACAAATTCTTCCTGTTCCTAAATCAGTTATTCATTAATTTCTCTACCTTTATGAACAATGCATCCCCTACTCTCTTCTCTCCACCTTGTTCTGCTCTTATCCTTCTCTTTACCTCCTCCACTTGCTCACTACTCATCTATTCCTAGTAACTCCCCCAACCCCATCAGTTACTGTCTCCAATCCCCTATGCACATCCATGCTATCACTGCCTCCCCGCCATTTGAAATATGGTCTCACTCTACCATTATTCCTCATGTGGCTTTGATAATGGTGTCCACCTTCACTGTGGTTCTCCACCTTCTTCTTCATCTTCCCTCACCAACTCCCTTCTCCGCAAAACTCCCAATCTCCTCGCCAGCCCCTTCAAAATTCCCTAAGCTCCACTTTCTCATATTCACCCTCCTCTTGCTCTCTGTCGGGGATACACACCCCAACCCAGGCCCTATTGCCCATAGCTCCTCTGGTGCTTCCTCTTCTACTACCTCCCCCAGCTCTCTTCTCTCAGCCCTCCCAAAGAGCTTAAAGATCCTACATCTAAACACCCGCAGCTTGTTTCAAAAAATAGACCAGATTCAGATCATGGTGTGCACTCTAAAACCAGATATTCTAATCATCTCAGAAACTTGGCTAAAGAGCACTACCCCTGACCACTCAGTCTCCATTCCTGGCTACTCACTGCTAAGGCAAGACCGTGCTGGCAGGAGTGGTGGTGTGGCCATTTATGTCCTAGGCTTCATCCAATATTCCATCATCCACTCATCCTCCAATCCTGAGACCCATGGTACCCTAGCTATCTATGTGACCCTCCCTTTCGCTCTCCCAATTTTCATAGCCGGCATATACTGCCACCCAAATGTCACCTCCTAACCTCCATCACTTCCCTTGCTCGCTCTGGGGAATTATTCATCCTAGGCAACTTCAATATAAACTGGCTGTCACCTAAAAACTACCCAAACTAAAAATGAAATCATAGCCCTAAACCTCTCCCAACTGATCTTCAAACCCACCTGCCCAAACTACAAGATACAACAACACTCCCTGCTTGACTGGGCCCTTACCTCCCACCCCCACCACGTCATCACATCTGGCATCCTCCCTGATGCTCTCAGTGACCATAACCCAATATTCATAGTTAGAAAAGTCCACAGAACTAAATCACCACACAAAACCATACAACTATGCTCTTCCAAGTCTCTTGACCTTGAACCGCTCCTGAGTAACCGTGCCACTTCTGACTGGTCCCCCCAGCCTCCTTCCCTTCAGTTGATAAGGTCCTTGCCTATTTCAAAGAAATCTTCCTTTTAAACTGGAACACCTTTGCCCCACTCAAATAAACCAGAGTCAGAGGTGACCACTTACCTTGGATAGCCCCTGAACTTCTGGCCTGCCTTAGGGCTAGAGATCAATCCTGGAAGCATCATAAAGCCACCCAGCAACCTAGTATAACCCCAAATGATGCCCTAAGTGCCCTCCTCACCATCAACCCAACTAAAGGTGCCTCCCCAACAGTCTTGCCCCAAAACTCTTCTCCCCTCCACTTCAGCTATTGCCTACCCCCTCTCAATAATCCTAAGTCTCTTATTCTCTACTGCCTCAGTCCCCTCTTCATGGAAACATGCTGTGGTCCTCCCTCTACCCAAAGGGGGTGACCCCTCATCCCCTGGCAACTATTTCCCCATTTCTGTCCTCTACCCTTGCCAAGCTTCAAGAACACATTGTCCTCCCGACTCACCTTTTTTCTATCCGACACCTCCATTTTCACCCTTTTCCAGTCTGGTTTCAGGAAACACCACTCAACCACCACCTCTCTCCTATGGCTCACAGCCTCCATCCTAACCGAGATGGACAATGGCCAAATACCTCTGTCATTTTTGTTGACCTGGCCAAGGCCTTCGACACCATCTCTCACTCCCTTCTCCTCAACTCACTCCCGGCAGCTGGCCTATCTGCCTCTGCCACAAACTGGTTCAAGGCCTGCCTTATTAGCAGAACCCAATCAGTTAAGATCTTGGATACCACTTCCCGTCCCCTTCCGATTAGCACTGGAGTCCCCCAGGGCTCTGTATTAGGGCCCCTCTCATTCTCCATCTTCTTAGACAACCTTCCTTCTGTTTGCTCCCCATCCTCCACTATTCATATGTATGCTGATGATACAGTTCTGCATGCATCTGGCTTCTTTCCTGATGAGGTTACAACCAGTTTACAGCAAGACTTCAAAAAGGTTTGGCTCTGGTTTGCTAACCATCAACTTTTCCTCAACACCAGGAAGTCTGTCTCCATGACCTTTTGCACAAGCCAGAGACTCTTCAGGCTTCCCTCCCTACCCACTTTACACACCCTTGATGGTACTTTACTTGAGGACACATCTTCCTTCAGGTACTTAGGTGTTTGGTTAGACCAACACCTAAACTTCTCTGGACATATTGACACCATCCAAAAAAACCTGCAACTCAAGCATACCTCTCAACCTTTTATCACCAAAATGTGTGACAAGATGTGTGACAACTGGACAAAATGTGTGACACATCATCAAACATGACACTGCAAGCTCAAAATACTGTAGAACTATGTGCACCAATATGTTTAATGTTTGCTGATAACCTAGCATCTTATATTATTATAAATTTCTGCTTATAAGTCTCAGTGGTCAGTGTGGAATGTCACCTTCTCAATGTGGGACAGAGGGTTTCTGAGGGATAAAGTGAGTGATGTACCTTGTAATGTATAGCAGTTGAGAGGTATGACCTCAAGCTTGGTGCCTTGTTCAGGAACCGTAGTTGCATCCCTACTACAGCTAGGTGTGAATTTGTTCAGAAGATCATACAGTCCATTTTTGACTACTGTGACTTAGTCTATGGTGCTGCCACTAAGTCCTCCCTGGCCAGACTGGACACTCTCTTCAATTCCTTCTGCCGCTTTGCCCTGGATGCCCCCCTCACATCCATCACTGCAATCTTTATTGTGCCCTGTCTTCCCCTCTCTTACAAATAGACAACTCTCCCACAGTACTAAATTCACCTCCAAGCACTGGTTGGGTGAGCTCCCTTCCTACCTTGCCTCCTCCTTTATAACACCCCACCACCCTTCCCTTCCCTTAGATCAGCCGACTCCTGTACCCTGGTTGTCCCTCGCAGATCCACCCAAATAGGCCAATCCTGTTACTCTCACCACCTCCCAAAAATTTGGAATTTCCTCCCCACTCAAATCAAGCACCCATCCTCTGCCTACCCCATCAATTCTGCCCTCAATAATTACCTTGCACCTAGCTGCTCCTGCCATGTCCCTGCCTAATTCCCTCCTCTAAGCCATGGACAAACCCTACCCCTCTACCGTTACCTTCATTTTACCCTATGCATACCCGCCACCCCAATTTCTAGCTCTTCTCCCCTTCTCCCAAATTGCTTCCCCTTACTGGGCTACCTTGATCTCTCACAGAATGTAAATGACCATGAATGCTCTCCATGGTTCCCTCTCCTACCCTCCAAGGGGCTTGTATCTCTCATCTACTCCCTTCCCCCACCATCCTAAAGGGGTCTCTCTGGAACACTGTCTTATCCCCTTCTTCTGGTCTCCCCAGTCCCCTTGCAGGGTTCCTCACATCCTGAGGGGGTCTCCAGGGAAATGACTCTTCCCACTCCCCGCACCTCACCCCTCCTCCCCCCTTTTCTTTCATGTAAGCAATTGTTTACTTATTAACCCGGCACTTATTATTGTCCACTCTTTCTACATATTATGGGCAACACTGTTTTAACACCTACCTTACAACTGTATGCTAATGTTGCTCTTGCAACTTGAATGTTTAATGCCTCATTCCTATTGTACCCCTTTCCCCCAGGTCACACCAAAAGCCCAGTGACTTGTCACTCAGTGTACCTTCCTGGTGAAACATTTCAATAAATAAAATCCTCAGTTTCTGCTTTACACCCCATGAACGCACTGTCATAGGCCATACAGTCATTACCCCAGTGCACCTACAAGAACAAGATTCTATAGATACTGAACCCACCCATTTAAGGAGTATGAGCCAATACTTACTAGTTTTTGTTTTAATGTTCATATAGATCAATTGCACTTTGGTGTTAAAAGGTTAATGAAAAGGAAAGACACACACACTATCCAAATCAAAAATAGTGTTCAGAAAACAGAGGATTCATTAGAAACGATGGGTCGGATTCGCAAACGCATGGTGCAAGCCACGGCAAAGGCAACTTGCGCCAAATGTCAATGCATTGGGGACCCTGAGCCTGATTCTCTATCAGGTAGGGTCCCAGTGGCTAAGTCCCATGACTTGCGGCAACCCCAGCCATGCACCAAGTGGAGGGCACACCTGAACAGGTTGCCACAAGCCACAGCATTGCCCAGTGAAAGGGCATAAGCACCCCCCCCAGCACCGATCCACCACAGTCTACAGTACAGAGCCCTAGTGGGCTAGCAGACTGCCCCCAGCCCAATCCCAATATCTATTTTTTTATTTTATTTATTTATTGAAGATAATGGATATACAACCTTTGAGTCATAGACTCATTTACAAAGGCTCCACGTCTGAGTACAATACAGATCAAAAAGCAAAAGCAGTATACAATATGACAAAAAGAGGAAAACAGCGTATGAACAGTACAATCAATAGGGAGGATGAGGCCTATACAATTAGGTAGCTACACAGGCCCAACTAAGGAGCTTGTAACTGTCAAGGCGCAAGCAATCGAGATTCTGACATTGTCACTAACAAAGTCAGTATTGTGCAAAGAGAAGTAGACGTTAACAGCAGTAGAATAAATACTTTAGCCCACACTCTCTCTACGTGGTACTGGTGGTACTGAATGTTTATAAGCACCAGCTGGCATCTCCATCCCTGCTCCACCACTGAGGCAAGGACCAGGCAGGCCTGGCCAGGGCCCGGTAACTGTGAATTGGTGGGGCTAAACAGCACCCCCTACCTAGCTGGTGCACTGGCAGCGGCGGATGGAGAGTATGTTGTCTTTCAGGGCTGTTTTGAAGGGGCCTAGTTTGGAGACAGAGGTAACAGCAGGGGGGCAGTTCATGGTACCATAACAGCGCTCTGTAGGTAAAAGACCTTTGGACTAGGGAGGTCCTGACCCTGGGGATAGCCCACATCAGTTTATTTGCCAAGCGGGTGTTTGCTGAGGCATGAGCAGTACGGAGGGAGGGAGGCAGAAACCCCGAGGGGGGTAAGCCCTAGTTTAATTTTTTTGGTGAGGAGACATGTTTGATAACGTACTCTTTCATCTAGAGTGAGGATATTTGTTAGGGCATACAGGGTGCAGCTGTGGGTACACCTATCTACTCCAGTGAGGAATCTACATGCTTTGTTGATAGCCAAGTGGATTTTATTGAGACCTGTGTGGTCAGCAGCTGAGTAGATGGTTAGCCCATAATCTACTAGAGAGAAAACAGAGAAAGTAACAGCAAGGTTAAGGGCCTCTGGCGGTAGGCAGGCTGTACGCTGATACAGTAGTCCTATGAAGATATTTATGGCTGAAGAAAGACTACTGATATGGGGGTGGAATGAGAGGCTAGGAGCGAATGTTTGGCCCAGGTATTTATAGGTATGGACCTCTTCCAGCAGGAGGAGAGCTTTGGAAAAGATTGTTAGTTGGGCATCACGGTCCTTGCTCTGTCGGTGGGCAAAGAGCATTGACCTAGTCTTTTTTACATTAACCACCAGTCTGTGGTCAGTGAACCAGTTTTTGATCTGGTTGAAGGTAAGTTGTAGGGAGGACTGTAAGATTGTGGGATCAGAGTAGGAGGCAAACAGTACGGTTTCATCTGCATAGAGCAGCAGATTACTTGGGCAGGAGTTAGGCAGGGTGTTCAGGAAGCTGCTGAATAATAAAGGACCGAGAATGGAGTCCTGGGGGACCCCAGAGTGGAATGGCAGAGTAGATGAGAGAGTGCTGTTTATCTTGACACATTGGGACCTATCTGAGAGATAACTTGTAAACCAAGTGGTGGGTCCAGGGGATAGACCGGTTAGGCGGAGAGTACTTAGGAGCAGGGGGTGGGAGACTGTGTCGAAAGCTTTCGACAGGTCTATGAACACTGCTCCTGCTAGGTGTTTCTTACCTAAGGCTTTGTGCAAGGAGTTAGAGAACTCTGTGAGGGTGGTTGTTGTACTGTGTCCAGCTCTAAAGCCATGTTGTTCCCTACATAGTATGTTGTGCGCAAGCAGGTAGTCGGTGAGTTGGGTGGTAATGACTTTTTCCAAGGCTTTTGAGAGGGGAGGAAGAATGGAGATGGGCTTGTAATTATTGGAGGAGGTGATGTCCCCACTCTACAGTACTGGGGTGATAGTGGCCATCGTCCAGGTAGTTGGAAACTGCCCTAGACATAGAGAGTGGTTAAGGAGATCAGCCGGGGGGAGAGCACAGAGTCTAGTACCAAGTTAAGGATTTTCATATCAAAAGAGTCTTTGCAGCAGCTTGAGCCCCTGAGGGTGTTTGCAAGGTATGGTCTCGCTTCACTCATTGTAATGACCCTGAGGTGGAAAGGGGAACATGCATTGTTTGGCTCAGGGGTCTCAGGAGCGGGATCGAAGAAGTTGTTAGGAAGAATTACACTTAGGTCAGAGAATGCAGCATTTAGGCAATTGGTGATGGAAAATGGGTCCGAGGTATTATCATTGTTGACAGTTAGCTCGGAGGGAGGTGGCATCCAGGTTTTTCCGTTCAGCTCCTTTGGGTTGTCCCAGAACAACCTTGCATTCCCCCAGGAGGAAGCGAGGGTAGTTTTATTATTAAGAAGCAGCCTATATGGGCCAGCAGACACCCCCCAGCCTGATCCCGATTTTACAAGTATCAGCCCTCGTGGCTGTGGACCCCCCACTCCAGGCCCTGATCTCTGACCCTGATCCCCGACCCTGAAATAGTAACATGTCGGTCATGAACAAATGAAACAGGTCCATAGTCCCCAGAGCCCTGGTAGTCTAGTGGCCCCCCAGCCCCCATCCAGCAGTGCTAGACCACCCTGCTCCCCCCAACCCATACCCAGCTGTCAACTGGCACAGCCCCTCCTCACACCACCATGGCCAGCCACCGACTGAGCTCTTCTATGAGCATGTACTGTACATAATATACGCACAGTGAATGACAGCTGTGATCATTCACTGGGTACATAGTAAGCACTATAGAGAAGCTCAGTCGGTGGCTGGCTACAGTGATGAGAGGTGGGATGTGCCAGTCACTGGCTGGGTAAGGGGGGTAGTGGGGTGGTCTGGCACTTACAGGTGGGGGGATGGGAGGCCACTAGACTACCATGGCTCAGGGGAAAATGGACCTTTTTTATTTGTTCATGACTTACATGTTACCATTTCAGGGTTGGAGATCGGGGCTTGGGGTGGGAGGTCCATAGCCACAAGGGCTAATACCTGTAATATCAGGATTGGGCTGGGGGGGGTCTGCTAGCCCATACAGGCTGCTTATTCATAATATTGAGATCAAGCTATGGGTCCACTAGCCCACAAGATGGGCTTCAATGTTGCATATATTGGGGTTTGGGACTGGGTGTGTGGTAGCCCATACGGGCTTCTTTCATCATAATATTGGGGATCTTGACATGTGGGGGGCTTATATGTGATTGTGGGGGGGGCTGTGGGGTCACTTTTGGCATATCGGCACAACCTCCAGTGGACGGCAAAGTGCATTTACACCAGTTCATAGCTGGTGTAAATGTACTTTGACAGATGTCTTCCAGTGGTTGTTTGAGAATCTCAAATTAGGGGTTGTGGCAGCCACCCTTTGTGAATAGAGCACAGCTGCTGCCGTAAACCTCCTTGCACCATGTCGCAGCTGAGGTTTTGCTGCAACCATGGCGCAAGTCCACTTTGGCACAAGCAGCCTGCATCTTGTTGCAGGCTGATTTTGTGAATCCCAAATGGCACAAGTAATAGCACAAAGTGCTATTTGCATCATTCCTGTTGGTGCAAGTTATTTTGTGCCATGAGCAGCCTTTTGAGAATCTGGCCCTATGTTTCATGATGGAGATACACACACTGCACTTACCAACACAAGGTTGGAATTCACATTTAAAGGGTTTGTTATTAACAAAAAAAAAATTTAAACTGCTGTTTCTATCATCTGTCCAGCTCAGTCTAATAGAGTTATTCTATTTCTTTCAGCAACCTAGGGGTTAACTAATTATATCTTGTGGAATGCCCTCAAAGTGAAAGTTAGACTACAGTGGCAGATTGCAGACTTTGCATCTGCAACTGTAAGCTATCCTATTCCTATGGGCAGGACAGGTTGCATGCAAGTGCACACACACACACACACACACACACACACACGTAAGAAAATAACTGGTCATTTGGTAGTTCTTCATAGCCCTGTCAGTTCACTGACTCAAGTCCATTTGTAATGGAGTCCCTTCTAAAAGTCTTGCATTTCTCAGGGTGGGTTTCTTTTTTGAGTTTGTTGCTTAAAGCAGCAGTATTTATGTCTGTTCCTGATTTGAGGCTGTAAGCAGCATACACCAACCTCTAATAATTAAACTGTGTTCTTCTAAAGAAAAAAGAACATAAGCATTTAATTACTTTTTTTATTATTCTTTGGTAACCGGGTATGGCTCACAGGTGCCTGTTTTCTGGGGCTACTGGGTAGCACTGAGGAGGCTAAGTGACTTGCTCAGAGTAACACAGTATGCAAGTGGAGGTTGTGGGAATCAAACTCAGGTCTGTGTGCTAGATGTACCAAGCTCTTTACTCTAACCTCTAAGGCTATATTGACAGCCCCAGAATTGGTTGGTGTGTTCCTTGGTTATTGCATGGATCTGGAATCTATGTACTAGACTGTAATGTTTGTTTACAGTTTATTAATGTAATTTAATAAGTACATATATTTTTTCCTTTGGTAACCAGGTAAGGCCAACTAGGGACAGGTGCTTGTTTCTAGGGACAACCCAGGAACACTGGGGAGATTAAGTGACTTAGTCAGAGCCACACAGTATGGAAATGGAGGTTGTGGGAATCAAACTCATGTCTGAATACTGGATTTACAAAGCTCATTTACAACTCATTACTCTAACCACTAGGCTATACTGCCAGCCCCACAGATATGAACAATTTAGACTGGGCTGTTAATATCTCAAAGGAGAACTGCCTTGAATCAGCAAACATGCATTTTTGTAGAAATAGATGTTATTTTTTTAAAATACCAGTTCTCATTTTGTTATTGCTTAATCTTAACTGGCCTTTTGGGAAATTCAGTAAGTGTTTCTGATTCACACACCACTGGCATTGACAATTTGTAAGCAATAAAACATGTCTGGGTGTTGGTAGTACTGAGATACCCACACACCCAGAGGTGTAGTTAGGCACGAGACCGCAGGTCGAATGGTTGTGTCTTATTGCTTATATAAAATGGGCCCATAGCTAACTGAAAAAAGAACATTCTAAAAGTTTTCAAAGTCACAAAAAATGTACTAAAATGTTGTAAATAATGTAAAATAGTCCTTCCACAGATGTTTTTCACCTGCAGACATCTGTCTTTCTTCACACTCAATACATGGTGAGATTGTTTACCATGGAATTGAAGAATTCAAAGCTCTGCATTATTCCAGTAGCAGAATGCCTCCCCCCCCCTCACACACACACAGAATGGTAACATGGAATACAGAGCTCAACTGGCATACAAAGACACACACACACACACACACACACACACACACACACACACACACACACGTCTGAAGTTGTGCCAGAACCTCAGTTTTATCTATTGCCAGGTAAGGAGTAAGGAGTTCTCTGGCACAGTGTAAGCAGTAGGTGGAGGATTTTTCATGGCCATCAAATAAACACCAGTAATGGAAACTCTGAATAGTACTTGAGTTTTTTAAATTTGTTTGTGTGTGTGTGTGATGGGGACTCATGAGTGTAAATAACATTAAACTATTTAATTACTTAATTTAATTTAATGGACTTTTATTTTTAGGGCCTAGTTGGAGTTTTTTTATATATGTAAATGATATAGCCATGTTTGTAATGAAAATTAAGAAATAGGTGGTTTATGAATTCTGTGAGTTGCCCTGGTTGACAGGAACTTGTTCTAGCCAGTGGTGGTACTCTCTTACTGTAATGGCTAGAACCAAGTCTCAGCCAATCAGGACACAGGGATTTCTTTGCCCATTTTTATTAGAAGAGTATGATCTTGTCAAGAACTTACATTGTTGGTACAATTCATCTGTCTTCTAATTTAGAATTCTTAGGTTCATGGTGACATAAACAACATCATACAATTTTATTTCTGTCTGATAGGATAATGTATCTTTATGGCTCACTTTTTCAACTTTGAAAAACAAGTTGGAACAGTTATACATGAGCTGAACCCTTAATATTACATATTAAATATTCTGATATGGTGTAAAGGTATTTTTAAAATTACTATTGTTGTCATAAATATGCATTTACTGTATATAAAAACCTGGTTTGGAAAAAGTGCCCTTTATAATGTAACAAGTGCCCTTTTTATCTTGGGCACCCTCACCTTTTATAATCTTCCGACAGCCCTGTGGGCACACACACACACACACACACACACACAACCACCATGTACTCTGACTAAATAAATTTAGGAGGACTGAGTTACCAGCATGCCAGTTTTTGATGATTATGACTAAACCACACTATATGGAACCAACTAGAAAACAACTTTGGTAATTTGGTAGCTTTTCACAACCCTATCAGTTCTGGCTAGAGTTTTTTATACTTATTACTACTTTTTGCATCTGTAAAACTCTCAACTTTTATAGACTTCAACTCAAGTTTCTTTAAGCTACTCAGTCTATCCATTCTCCTGTTCACCAGTTTTTTTTTTCTTCTTTCTGTGTTACCTGTATGCTCACAGGTAACAAGGGAGGGAATTGTAAGAAGATGCTCACCTACATGCAAAGGAATTGTAAGAATATGCTCACCCACATGCACGTGACATATGCAAAGTACGTCATTACTACAAGCTTACCCATGCACACATCACGTGCACAAGGCATGTCATGATTACCTGGATGCTCAAGTCATGCAGATGATACACAAGTACATAACCCACAGCTATAACTGGGATAGGTTTACACAGCACACTTAACCACATCTAATAAGTGGGAGTACTAACATCCAAGCAATACCCACGTCTATAAGTGGGGCATCTCACACACAAAGAGACATAACGTGGTGACATCTCACACAGATGTATCAGTTACACCATGGAACTAGGGACAGACAAACACACACACACATACACATAGAATTGGGTGGAAGACATATATAGAGCTAGGGATGCACACACATAGCTAGGGAACATCTACATACCTTTAGGATAGTGTTACATAAATGAAATTACTTTAGTTTTGCATATATAATATAGAAAGACACTCTAGTAAGAAGAATAAATCTTCATAGTATATAGTTACCCTTTGTTATGTATAAAAATCAGCCTGCTCAAAATCCTTGTTAAGCACATTCTAAACAATTATGCACACATTCTAAAGTGTTGTTATGCGCATTCCGAACAGTTATGTGCAGTTCAAAAGTCATGCAATTTTAAATCTCATTTATTCTATACCTAGCTACTTACTAACCACCCAGTGCCCAAAGTCATACGATTACTTTTCCAAAGTCTGGAAATTTGATTTTGTTATGCAAGTAGAATAAACAAATGTCAAGATTTTTTGCTTTCACTTCAGTGGGAGTCTATCACTGTAGTGTAAAAAAACATATACTATAAAAAATAAAATATGGTCAACCACACACAACTTGGCATGTGTTTCCAATTCGGGGTTCAGATGACAGCATGGAGCTCTCGAGCTTCACTCTCGAGGGTTCATATGCTGTCATCTCAACCCCTCGATGGAAACACAGCCTTGTTGTATATGCTTGCCCATACATTATTCTCTATACCTTGCTTAGACTAAGGCTATGAAGTGCAAGAGAGACCTTTGCCTTGGCTACAAGTAATTATGTAGGAAAGAGAAGAAGTCATCACGAATAAGACAACGCTGCCTCTACTGCCGTAATGTCAGAATTTTATAGGGTCGTCTTTAAGGCACACAAACTACTGGCCATTGGGCCAGAGACTTCCAATACTTTGTTGGCCCACAGTACTTAATGGTGGCCCAAAACTTATATTGCAATTTAAAGTGGGACACAAGAGGTCGGCATCACACGAGTGATGAAAATTAATATTCAATTGCTCATTTATTCAAAATGAACCTATCTACAATAAAGACGCCATTAGATAGACGAGAAACTGATAAGAGGGACACTGCAGAGGGTTGTGGTTAAGCACAAAATCAAATCAGAGCAGAATGGGACAGGGTGACACATTTCTGGTCAGTCATTATCAGAATCAGTGTCTTGGCACACTTTAACATCCTCAAGGGCTGTCAACTACTGTCATCGGAGTCCATGCTTGAATCAGCTGTCTACAGTTTCAGTAGCAGCTGCATCTGTTCTTCTCCTGTGAGATCCACTGCATGGACTTCTAACTTGCTGCCCAGAGGCTAGCCACAAATTGACAACACCTGTTGCATCAAAATCCTCAATGGCTGGTGAATGAAGTTTAATTCGTAACAGATCAGTGAGTGTATCACTTCTGAGTTTACTCCTCCAATCTGACTTCTCAGATTTCATATGTGAAAATCCACGTTCACACTCCACTGAAGTGCTTGGCAAGGATAAGAGGAAGTCAACAAGAGACAGAATATTTTGGTGTCCATCTGAAAACCTTTTATTTATCTGTTCCCATGTAGTGACACTAGAGGTACAAGAACTTAGGGAATTTTTTAAAGAGGCCCATTCAATCTCCACTTCTTCCAGTTTTACACCATTTTTGTGAAGTACATCTCGATATTCAGTATCAAGTTCTTCAATTTCACAATCACCAAAAACAATGCTGTTTGTCAAATTGGGCCACATTTTGGGGTTTAAAAGTGTCACACCAGCTTTCCTTACAATAGACAGGTCATTGTCTGTATATCTGCTGTTAACCTCTGTCAAAAGAGTTTCTATAAATCTTGTAAAGGAGTTGGTATCCTTTTTTACTCTAGTTATTTCCTTTAAGTAGGGTTGCCACCTGTCAGGTTTTTTTACCTGGTGATCAGGTTTTCAGGGTCTCTATCAGGTAATCCGATTTTGCTCTGTGCTGGCCAGGTTTTTGAGCCATTTTGAGTGCTCACATACTTCTGAAATCAATTGTGTCATCTCATTCATGTTTCAGTTACATGTCCAGCTTAAAAACAAGATCTGCTGTCAATATAGCCTTTTGTTTGTAAAAGCAGTCAGCCTGGGAGGTGTAACGTATGGCCATTAACACCATTAACACTTCTTGTACTGCATCTTAAAGTGGCATGGCAGTAAAGCTGCCCCCACCTTTTGTAACAGCAACACAGCCAGTTGTCTTCCATTTTCATTTGCTGATAAACATTTCATCTCTAACAGAATTTAGGCATTTTAAATATTTTAAATTATTTTTTTCCTTAAGAAAAAAGTATGGTCACTTCTCTGGCTTTAAAATAGTACTGTGGACATGAAAAAGAAATTGAGCCACAAAAATATATAAAGAACACATTATACGAAACAACTTTTTTATTTTGTACTATGATATACCATGTGCCCTGTTGTATGCTATTTACAGTATTTCCCTTGTCTTCCCCCAGATCACATCTGTAAATGAGATTTATTTTATCTCTGTAAGTTTATCTGGTAAACCAATGTCAATAAATAAATACTTAAGTAAATAACTAGGAAGAATCTAGGAAAGAAACTTTAACAGGTACAGTATCTTAAGATTTTTGTTGAACTGCTGCTTTAAGCGTTGTCTTTTATTGATATAACAAATGGCTTTCTAGGAGGAGCAATGCACGATGAGTCATGAAAAGGGGTGGGGCTGGGGCGGAGCTTATGATCTGGTTTTTGCCTCATCCAAAGGTGGCAACCCTACCTTTAAGGAAATACCCTTAAATGTCTCCTTTGTGAACATTCAGGCCATTGGTCCTGATTTAGTTTTCAGCTTTTCAAGGGCATTACGAACAACTGTCAGTCCCTCCATCGCTTTGTTAATATTGACCTGTTCTTCCTGCAACAACAGGGAAAGTCTTGCTATTACAACAATAATGCCATTTAGCTCCAAGACACTCTGCACAAAGTGTTCTGATGTGAGCTTTTTCAAAAATCCCTGAGCTCTAGCACTGGCCATTGAGTTTCGCGATGCAACAGTATTTTCAAGATATGAAATAACTGCAGGATAAATCTCCCAAAAATTTTCAAAGGCACGTTTTAGATGCGGGATCCATCTGGTGCCTCCAACCCTAGTTGGGACTAAACATCGGATCCCCATTGCCTGGCAAGAATTCCTCAGTTCTGTTCTGTTCAAAGGGTTGTTGTGGTAGAACAAGTAAATCTGCAGCATCTCGTCCTCTACCATACTGTAACAGGGCATTGATTTTACAGCTTTTTAAAGGCCAGTTCCAGCCGATGAAGCATACAGTGAGTAACAACTATCAAATGCTGTACTTCATGAAGACGTGCTGCGACTCCTGTTCTACTGCCCTGCAGGACCGCTGCACCATCTGCTGTAAAGCCAGCTAGTTTTGTTAGAAAATCTTCACGAGTTATTTCAAGTACTGCAGAGCACTCACTTACAGGACTTTCATATATATTTTCAGCATTTGGTTTCTCAAGTCGAACCATATTTAGGAATGCTTTTTTTATAACATCTTTGTATGCATGACGGTTATAAATTATAAGTTGTTCTGCAATGGAGGTATCAGTTGCTTCATCACATAGTACAGAACAGAATGAGGAATTCTTGGCTTCATTCATCATTTTAAGTCGTTCATATTCTGCAATGGCAGCACAAAATCTCCTGCAGTACTTGTCATTCACATAGGTGCTTCCTGTCTCCAGACCCTTCATTTGGTCCAGTTTACTCATCCAAACAAAATCTGTGACTGGACAAGACTGCTTGGCAATTGCATGACTGTTCCTCATTAGAATAGTAAGCCTGTTAATCTGAGCATTGTTTAAACTCTGTAGAGCTCTACCAGCCTCACTACAGGAGAGATCAGTAGCTGCAGCTTTAAGTTTGCTTGCAACTGTCTCATGCCCCCTGCTTGTATGGTGTGATTTTAAAGAGTACACTTTAAATGTTCCACAACCGTGCACAAAAGGGGAATCTTTATCTGTAGCATCACACCCTTGACACATGGTACAGAACATAAGGTTTTTCTCTGCATCATACCTAACCCATGGAAAGTTAGATTGCCAAGCAGTCTTAAATGTCCTGCACCTGACATTTTTTTCATAAGCTCTATCACTTTCCAACTTTTCTTCATTTGTTTTAGTTTTTTTTGCAGGAGGGGGCTCAACATTTGAAAGAAAATGTCACATGATGTATTCCGTGTGCAATAAAACCTTTTTCAAAGCAAACTGGCTCTGTGTTTTTTATTTTCAATGCTGATTAAGTTTTTATTGTATTTTTTCACAAAAGGTTTGATAGATGAAAAGAGAAGAGAAATTAGGACAGCCTTGATTTTTTCCCTGCAAAGGCTGGACAGCTGCAACTTAGGTCCTTAAATGTGTGCCAGTCCCTGACTTTGACCACAGACTGCTAACTAGTGATCAGAGAGTACAACAGCAGAAATTAGGACATAGAGAATATTTTTTTTCACAAAGACTGGATAGCTGCAAGGCCCCTAAATGTGTGCCAGTCCCCGACTTTGACCACAGACTGCTACACTAGTGACCAGAGAGCATGACAGCAGAAATGAGGAAATAGAGATTATTTTTTATTCCACAAAGATTGAACAGCTGCAAGGCCCCTAAATGTGTACAAGTCCCTGTCTCTGACCACAGACTGCTACACTGGTGACCAGAGAGTACAACAGTAGAAATTAGGAAATAGAGATTATTTTTTTGTTCCACAAAGGTTGGACAGCTGCAAGACCTCTAAATGTGTGCAAGTTCCCACTTTGACAACAGACTGCTACACTAGTGACCAGAGAGTATGACAGCAGAAATTAGGAAATACATACTTTATTTTTTTTTTCCACAAAGGTTGGACAGCTGCAAGGCCTCTAAATGTGTGCCAGTCCCCACTTTGACCACAGACTGCTACACTAGTGATCAGAGAGTACGACAGTAGAAATTAGGAAATACAGACTTTAATTTTTTTCCCCCCACAAAGGCTGGACAGCTGCAAGGCCCCTAAATGTGTGCCAGTCCCCACTTTGATCACAGACTGCTGCACTAGTGACCAGAGAGCATGACAGCAGAAATGAGGGAATAGAGATTATTTTTTATTCCACAAAGATTGGACAGCTGCAAGGCCCCTAAATGTGTACAAGTCCCTGTCTCTGACCACAGACTGCTACACTGGTGACCAGAGAGTACAACAGTAGAAATTAGGAAATAGAGATTATTTTTTTGTTCCACAAAGGTTGGACAGCTGCAAGGCCTCTAAATGTGTGCAAGTCCCCACTTTGACAACAGACTGCTACACTAGTGACCAAAGAGTATGACAGCAGAAATTAGGAAATACAGACTTTATTTATTTTTTCCACAAAGGTTGGACAGCTGCAAGGCCTCTAAATGTGTGCCAGTCCCCACTTTGACCACAGACTGCTACACTAGTGACCAGAGAGTATGACAGCAGAAATTAGGAACTAGAGATTATTTTTTTTTCACAAAGACTGGATAGCTGCAAGGCTCCTAAATGTGTGCAAGTCCCCTACTTTGACCATGGACTGCTACACTAGTGACCAGAGAGTACGACAGCAGAAATTAGGAAATACAGACTTTATTTTTTTTTCACAAAGGTTGGACAGCTGCAAGGCCCCTAAATGTGTGCCAGTCCCCAACTTTGACCACAGATTGCTACACTAGTTACTAGAGAGTATGGCAGTAGAAATTAGGAAATAAAGATTCTTTTTTTTTTCCCACGAAGACTGGATAGCTGCCAGGCCCCTAAATGTGTACAAGTCCCCGACTTTGACCACAGACTGCTACACTAGTGACCGGAGAGTACGACAGTAGAAATTAGGAAATACAGACTTTATTTTTTTTCCCCACAAAGGTTAGACAGCTGCAAGGCCCCTAAATGTGTGCCAGTCCCCACTTATGTCTTCATAAGGGCTTGGACA
Source organism: Neoceratodus forsteri (assembly GCA_016271365.2). Classification (NCBI taxonomy): domain Eukaryota; kingdom Metazoa; phylum Chordata; order Ceratodontiformes; family Ceratodontidae; genus Neoceratodus; species Neoceratodus forsteri. The sequence continues at coordinate 506,037,779 of CM057455.1, forward strand.
CACTGGGGTAGCATGTTTTAATCCAGTATTTGTAATGTTTTATATGTGACACGGTAACGCAGCTATACTTGCTTTTGTTCCTGTGCCAGAAAACGTTTTAATCTGTATACACGTTTGATAAATACTGGGTTTTTATACATGTTTTCTAGCATGGTTTTCAGTAAGAAGCTTACCGTGATGCAACGCAGTCACACCTTGTCCCACAGTTCTCTGGCGACTCAGAAATTTCTTATTCAATGCAAGATCTCGCGTTTCCCCTGGAAACACTGTTTACAAATGGCGCTACCCATGTGTAGTTGCTGTGGCCTGCTTTTGACCCTCCCGTGAATATAAATAATTGAATTTTGATGACACCTTGTGGTTTTCGTTTCAGTTTTATTTTTTATGTGGGTTGTTGGTGAATAATTATATAGCCTAGATAATTACTTCTCTGTATAGCTTTTGGTCATATTCAGCATTCATTGTAATTTTTTTTGGGTGGTGGGGGTGAGCAGGCGTAAGGTATATCTGTTCTGCTGCTGATCTCACTTACTGAGATTAGAGCTACTATACTGTCCTCTGGATCTGCGCCTCCCTCTACTTGTACAGAGACTCTGTTTTCCCATTCATAAATCTTGCTGTTTTTATAGTCCCACTCACCTTGTTTCAGTACTTGCATTGATATTTGATTATACTGCTTCTCTTGTGGTGGCCATGCTAGTGCTTTTCAGGGAGAACACCACTTTCATTTGCCCCTTTTTAATGGTTTGTTTTATTTTCGATCTCAGATCTGCTTACATTCAGTCCTGTTGAGTCCTTGCACCTCAAGTTCCAGTTACCCACTCAAGCTGCACTGGTTAAAAACATTTTCCAGCATAAACACACTGTAGGCTGCCCTCACGGTAAAGTCTGGGTGCTGGTAAAACCAAAGTCCCAAATGCAAAAAAAGAAGCAAGCACTCAGTGTATCAGTGAATACCTTTTAGTAACAATTGTTAAGTGCACAGGCTAGTGCAAATACATGTGATATTGCAAACCGTATAAATGTCTCTTAACTAGACTTTGATAATGTAACCCCCCCCCCACTAATTTGGGGTTTACCTTGATGTCTTCCTGGGCTCCTTCCATGCCCACTGCCAGGCTGATGTCCCGTAGAGGTAACAGAGCCCAGGTTATCTGTTTGTTTCTGTTGATTTATGCGTGGGTGCCATGCTGAGCCTCCGCGCCTGTCCCTTTAAGCAGTGCTCCCATATTGTTTTGGCATTTTCCCTGTAACTCCAGGGTGATATTCCTGTGTTTTCCTGTAGATTACATTATTTCCTATGGAAGCTGAATTGCCCTGTTTTCCTGTATAACCAATGCAAGTCTATTGGAAGAGTTTTCCTGTAGATGCCTCCAAATCCCTGTAAAATACAGGAATCCCTGTAGATATGGGAGCCCTGCTTTAAGAATCCAGCCAATATGTATATAGTAAATGGTCTGGGCTAGGTCCAAGTGACTTAAGGCTTGCGACTGGCCAGACACTGCTCTGATTTGATCCACTCTACATTCGATAGTAGTGCAGAGGGAGCCTGAAATGGAAGTGTACTTATCTACCTCTAGTGTATTGTTATATTTGAATTAGAGAAGTTTTGTTTAACCTACTTTCCTCGCAGTTTGACTTTTGGAATGGGGAGCCACCATGTTTGGTCTGGGACTTCCAGTAAGTGGGCCAGTAGGACTCCGGGACCTCAAAGGGTCCTTGGTCCAAGTGCTTCGCAGGAAGGAAAAACTGTAGTTTTTGGGTTGGTGCCCAAACTGAACAGAAGGTGGAGTCCAACCTGTGACTGACAGCTTCCCCAGCCAACCAGAACTCAGGAATTCAAGAGAAATGCCCAGAACTGTAAGAGACAGTGGATCAGTTAGAGTTGGAGCTTGAAGAGTGAGCAGCTTGAGCTTTTGAGCAGCGGCTCCCTGAACGGAGCTTAGGGGAATCAGTGGGATGAGGCCTAACTTGCCTCCCTGCCACTGTTTCTCGTGTATTGGACTACCTGATTGCAGAAGTCTGAATCATCCAAGTTATGACTGAAACTGCGGCAGAAAGTATTGGAGAGTTTAAAAGCACTGCTTGTGATCTGGACCAAAGATTTGCTCCTGTGAAGCGTTCGGCCCAGCTAGTGTGTGAGACTGATATTGAATCAAGAGGTTTGCTCAGTGAATCTATTGCAATAGCAACCAGACTGTTTCTGATCTGTGAAAAGTTAATGCTGTTTGATTTAAATGTGCTGAATGTTCCTTGTGGGTAAAGGCCTGTCTGTTTGCAACCCGATTGCTGCGCCAGCTGGAGGCTTCACCAGCAAAACCAAACTGAACTTTGCCAATGTGTCCATCGCACCTGGGCCTTTGCCATCTTGGCCCAGATCAACCGCCTTGCTCCACAGACTGTCTTTGGCAAGAGACCGGCTTTGGAGAGCCAGCCCCTGCACAGAAACAACTTGCAGGTTGTGGGCAACTGGAGGGAAAGGCCATGAAGAGGAGATGTGTTGTGACGGACCTGCTTCCCCATGCTCATTGGTGGACAACACGAGGTCTCCATATTGCCAGCCAAATCACAGCCAACTGGTAGCATGAGTACAACCAGGGTAGCTCCCTGCAACAAGTCACTTAATTATCTGTAGTACTATCTGATTGCTTCTTTCAGTTTCTGGGTTTCACGAGACTGGGCCAACCGGCCAGGATTACAACCAATCACCTTGTTGTTGTGCATGTTAACTGCCTTTTCTTTCTATCAAGGGCCCCAACATCAGCTGCAACACTGGCCACCCCTGGGCAACGCCTCTGGCTAGCCTGCTTTCCATCCCGGGTACCCAGTGTTATAGAACTATTTATTTGTGACTTAAAAGTGCATGCCATGAACCTGAATTTAATCAGAGTACCAGTCATTTAACTAGACTCATGCCCATTCCTTGTTCATGACCCCTAAATAAATCTGATTGTTATTTCACATTTAACCTGGCTTATGTGCATTTCATTAGTGGGCCACAGTACTAAAAGTGTGTCTCTGCTTGCCAACCTTGCCTTCACAGGGGTTCCTAGGGCATCTACTAATGATCAGACCCTGAAGGGTGTGTGCATATTGTTAATGCTAATATCTGACTGTGTGTTAACTGTTGTTAGAGGTACAAAGCCACTAGGAGGGTTGGTGGGTGGTTATAGCTTCCAAGAGGGCTAAAATAGGTTAGCCAGACATCCCCATTACCAATACTCTGGGTGGGGGCACCACAAAATCCAGGCCCCTCAATCTGTGGTCAGAAATACAGGCAGGGGAGATAACCCTAGAGATAGCACCGCCTAGGGGTTACAATAAACCCCTGTGCTTCAATGCACTAAACACCTCCTTCTTAAGTGGCGAGGCCAACCACAAAGTGACGAGACCAACCACAAAGTGACAAGAGTGTAAAAGATGTTTACAATAAATACATTTATTTATTACAGATTACATCCTGTATGGTCATGTTTGTGATTTCTCCACCGAATCCCAGCATCATACAATGTTAGGCTATGTATCCTTTTTCAAGTCTAATACTGTGGAATTCACCAGCCAGTCCACTGGAGAATAACAGCAGCATGTTCCCCTACATGAGCAACATATTGAACATAACACAAAATTTGGTAAAAAAAACCAAAAAACATTGAATTAAGTCTAAGTACTTTCTTCATTCCTTGCAGTGGAGAATCTCCTATTTATCTGTTAATTCAAATAATTAATGTGGTGCTATTTACCATTATTACATACATGCTAGATTGTGTCATAGCAATATCAAGCAGCGTAAATCAATCAGTTTTTTATCAATCAGTTTTATTTATAAAAAAGGCGCCTTTCTAAAACCAAGGCGCCTGTACAATAAATACATAAAATAAAATAAATTATTACAAAAAACATATAATTCAACAAATAACAGTATAATAGCAACACAACAAAGCAAATTAGAGAATCTCAATCAGCAAAGGCCAGTCTAAAAAAATAAGTTTTTAAAGCAGTTTTAAAACTCTGAACGTTAGGCAATCTCGAACCCGATGAGGTAAAGAGTTCCACAGGGAAGGAGCAGCAAAGCTAAATGCCCTAACTCCAGATGTTTGCAAACATACCCTGGGAGCCTCTAGCAATCCCTCATCGGAGGATCGGAGAGGACGGAGGGGATGGTAGGGACAAAGGAGATCTTTCAGGTAACTCAGTCCCTGTTCGTGTAGGGCCTTATAGGTTAACAAAGCAACCTTAAAGGTGATACGCCACTGTATCGGCAGCCAGTGCAGACCATGGAGCACAGGCGTTATATGACTGGTTCTTGATGCACCAGTCAAAAGCCTGGCTGCCGTGTTCTGCACCAGCTGCAAGCGGTGGATATCAACCTCTGACAGCCCTAGGTAAGGGGCATTGCAGTAATCAAGGCGGGAGGAAACAAAGGCATGAACCAATGTTGGAAGATCATCGGGAAGAACTAGATGTTTCACCCGGGCGATATTTCTCAGATGGTAAAAAGAAGTTTTAACAACTGATGATACCTGTGACTTCAGGGTCAAACAGTCATCAAACATAATGCCCAGGTTCCGCACCCGGTCGGAGGTAGCTAGCCAGACACCTCCAAGCCATAAACCCGAAGGTGAACCTGCCAACATACCCACCTCACGATGACCCGGGTTCACAACCAACACCTCGGTTTTTTCAGGGTTCAACCTTAGCCAGCTCACATTCATCCAGGCCTGAATTTCAGTCAGACAGCTGTTGAGCACCGAGACAGCATCATCTTGTTCAGGGACAAAAGACATATATAGCTGAGTATCATCTGCATAGCAATGAAAACTCAAGCCATAACGTCTAATAATCGCTCCCAATGGCAGCCTATACACTGCAAGCAACATGGACGCTAAAATGGATCCCTGTGGAACCCCACAGGGCAGGGAGAATGGAGCTGCAGTGGAAACCCCTGACACCACTCTCTGAATCCTACCCGTGAGGTAAGATCAAAACCATCTGAGGACTACCCCCAAAAGTCTGCAGATAAACCGCAGGTGATCCAACAGCACACCATTGTCCATAGTATCAAATGCTGCACAGAGATCAAGAAGGACAAAGATGGAACAGGCCCTTCGATCTCTCGCTATCAGGAGGTCATTTAGTACCTGAACAAGAGCCGTCTCAGTACTGTGTCTCTTCCTGAAACCGGACTGGAGAGAATCATAGATATTGTGGCTGGTCAAATGGTCTTCCAGTTGTAAAGCCACCACCTTCTCAATAACCTTTTTCCCAAAAAGGGAAGGTTAGAGACCGGCCTGTAGTTTGCTAGACAGTCGAGATCCAAGGAGGGCTTTTTAAGAGAGGCTGAACTACAGCCTCCTTAAGGGAATTTGGAAAAATTCCCCTCTCCAGGGATAACCAAACTATTTCAGCAAGGAACGGGCCAATAACATCAACGCAGTCAACAAGAAAGCACGTGGGGCCCGGATCCAAACTACAGTTGGTAGGATGTAAAATCTGGATAACCATCACAATAACAGTGATTGTTGGCTGGCCAAAGTCATGCCACTCAAACCGGAAGTCCGACATCTCCTGCCGACCACTGCTACTCCCTAGAGAAAGGGTCAGGCGGATATCGGACCTGATCGTGGCAACCTTATCTGTGAAGAATCGAGCAAACTCCTCACACTGCTCTTGTGAAAAAGCATTTGTGGGCAGAAGACAGAGTGGATTGCACTTTCTGTCCACAGTCTGGAAAAGCTGAGCTGCTCGATTCAGCACAGCAGCAATTTTCCTGGACAGGAATTCTGCCTTCTTATGGGAAATTGTTGATTGATAGACCAAATAATGGTCCATCAAACTAAGCCTGTCACACACCAGGCCAGACCTTTGCCATCACCTCTCTAGCCTTTGTCCAGCTCTCCTCAACTCCCTCAAGTCCTCATCAAACCATGGAGACCTAGGGCAAAGAGAGAGAGTGGATGAACACGAACAGGAGCAATGGAATCCAGGGCCTCTGTCACTGCCTTACTATAGGCAAGTACTAGATCCTCTGGATCCATGCATGCCCTCGGCATGCCCGATAGGTCCAGCACCGCCATCAGACCATCTGGGGATACACCCCTCAAGGTGCAGTACTGGACCATCTCCATAAGGGCAGGCCTCTTAGGGGGAGCCTCAAAACTGAAGCTGATGGTATGATGGTCCGACCACCCGACTGGTTCCACCACCAAGTTGGATATCTCCATCCCCAGGAGAAACACCAAGTCCAATGAATGACCACCAATTTGGGTCGAGGAGGAAACAACCTGTGTGAGGCCCAGTGAGCTCATTAACTGGAGGAAGTTCTGTCCAAACTGTGAGAGTTCATCATCGACCCAAAAATTGAAATCCCCAAGGATCAGCCATCTATGGAGTCCCAACGTTAGGTCGGCGATGAAGTCCGCAACTTCCTGCAGGAAAACATACCCATCTCCTGGTGGACGGTAGATGAGAAAAATCCTGCACCCCACACCCTCACCCATGATACAGTCAAAGGAGTTGGTGGCTCCCACTGGAATTTCCCTCAGGTTCAGTTCTGATTTAAAACACAGGGCCACACCTCTGCCCCATTACCAATCCTCAGGTGGTGTATCATCGGGTACCCGGGTGGAACAGCTGAAGCCAAAATTGGGCCAGCATTTCCATCCAACCAGGTCTCGGTGATGCAAGCCAGGTCAGTTGAATTAACAAGATCCCCAATTATGGCGGTCTTGTTTTTGATAGACCTGGCATTGCATAACACTGCCCGAGTTCGATGAGCAGCTGGGGGAGACTGAGTTTCCCATCTGCAATAAGCATAACCCTTGGGTATGGGAACAAGACAGGGAGAACCCCTTTCCTGGACCCATTTGACCCCAGGGTGTCTCCTTGTCCCCACGATCCTAATCCGCCCACTCTTCTCCATTTCCCAACAGGCCGAGTCCCCGCCCTAACCTTCTAGCTATTCCCAATCCCCTACACTGTCTATACACCTCCGGGGATAGAGGGGGGCAATAAAAAGAGAGAAGATCCCGCAGCCTGGAGGGGGAATAATGCCTAACCGTCGACCCCTGCCAACACATTTTCCTAAAAATAAATAACCCAAACCAAATAATATATAACCATATAAACAACATAACTTATAACAAATACCACCCCAACCCCAAAAATAAAGCAAACTATTTAAAACAGGGTGCAACAGCTTCAAAGCTTCAAAGCAGCAGAAAAATAGTCCAGATCCAGAATTTATCTCTATCTAGGGAGCTCTCACCTCCCCAGAAGACAAACAAATTATATTTCCCAAACAATACCTCTCACATTTGTTAGGGAAAGAACATTAAATAATGTAAGACTTTGACACTCTCACTGTCCAAGTCTAAACTTTAGGTACTCTCACTGCCCATAACAATAGCTGTACTCTGGCCAAAATAGTAAGGAATTGACGGAAAAAGTCAAACCAGATTGTAGTCCGATTATCCAGTTCAGATCCAACTAGGCTTTCTGGGTCTCCAAGTGATTCGGATGAGGAATCTTTCACCTTTTAGGAGTCCAAATATAGTCGTCATTCCAAAACTGGGCTCACAGTATTCCACCACAGTCCTCCTCCCTCCCCAATCACCAGCAACTCCACTCCTCAGCTCTCCTTAGCCACAGCCTACCAGCTGAATCCGTGAAGAGCTTAGGGATAATAGACTCGGAGTCAGCCTTTAGGCAACATCCTGAACCCAACCCCCCGTGCGAGCACCGGTAAGGAAGAGAAGGAAGAAAAAAGGGCCCCAAATATTGGAGCCAGCCACAGTCCAAAAATGACTCCACCATAGGCCTCTTCAATCTTCACAGCAACCTCTGGAGTCCCTCGAAAGCAGTTCCGGGCCAACAAGCAGTCCAGCGGTGAACCAAGTCCCAGCTGCACACTTCTCAACATGCACCAACACTGACCCAGTGCCGCTCCCCCTAAAACAGTTCCGGAAATCAAATGCAGAATGGACTCCTCACCAAGATCCCAATACAAGACACCAAAAAGTCACAGGATCAAGTAGCCAGACGGACAAAAAAGGTAATTAATATTTGTCCGATTAAGCCACCACCTCCACTTCTGATGGGCCAGAGAAAATTTTTTTTTATAAATAAAAGGTCCCAAACTAAGGAGCCATTCAAAAAAAAAAAAAAAAAAAACTGCTGCTTAACTAAGCCAAAAACGCACTGCAATAACTTTGCTCACTTTTAGTCCCTCACTAACTAAACTAATCACTATCTAAAATAGCGAACACATGAACAAACTTAAGAAAGAGTATACTAAAAACAAAATAAAATGATAAAACTATGCTGCTTGTCCCATATTCTGATGATCAACCCAGCGTGGTCACCATCTTAAAAGTGAAAATGGATGTAAGACCAGTGATCAGTGACATGAGTCAGGGCAAATAGAATTAATTTTTTCAACCTTATTATTATTTTCTTAAACTAATAGTGCCAGATACTTAAAATCTCATACTTTTCATGTGCCCTAATGAAATCCCATGCTCAAACGAATAAATACCAGTAAGTTGCATTTGTTTGGTAATTCATATTGGTAGATATATAGTATAAAAGCATAAAAAAATCCATCCCACAACATGTGGTATCACAAAAATGTATTTAATGTTCAGTGTATTAGCACTGAAACAGAAGTCGGAAACCTGGGTTGGGGGTGGGGGGTTATTGTATTGGGCAGGTAGAATGAAATCGCTCAGATCAAAAAGATAGTTCTATACATTTGTAAAATATAACATGACTCATGAAAAGGGTCTCCCAATTCAAAGGCTTCAGTGACTGATACTTAAAAATCCACACCTATTCTTTTTATGTCATGCACAAAGTTCTATAACCACTCTGTGGGTGGAGATGGATTCAGTTACTGCCCCTGCCCTCAGGGCATAGTTTCGTCTTGAGGTTGTTTTGTTAAATGTTTTCCAATAGGGAGAGTGAGATCCCTCCTCCTATCAATCTTAAAGTACTAATGAATTTGCTATTTTCAAAGTGCATGCAGTCTGACCCACATAAACTTTCCAGCCTGTGCACCAAGGGGCATGTACCACAAACTTGGTAGCACAACTGATATACTGGTGGAAATAGTCTTCTCTAACGACAGTAGCTGTGGGATTGGAAGACCTTGAGCCTTGCGCAGCATATTGGCAAGTAATACATCTCTTACAGGGGGGAAAATATGTCTGTGTGGGATCTGTACATAAATACCCTGTAGGTTTTGGCCTTTATGAAAATTAACTCTTGGTCTCTTAAAGCTGACATCCCTTAAGTCCATATCTGTGATGAATATGTGTCAATGTTGTTTGACAATGTACTTCAGATGCATGGCCCCTTGTCCGTATGTGGTAACAAACTTCACCTGTTCAGGTGACTGTTCCTTTGTTTTATAAGTCATCAATGCAGACCTGTCCAAAAGTGTAGCTTTTTTTAAGGAATGTGGCAAAAACATCCTCCTCATGACCGCTGCAGCATAATCTATTGAACAAATCCATTGCCTCCCTTTCAAAATCCTCTAAAGTTGATTAGTTACATTGTAATCTAACCAACTTTTCATATTTCAGGTTATGTGTAGTGTTTTTGGTGCAAGTTTCGGGCATGCAACACGCTATTGCTTGCATTGCTATTATTTAAATTCCTGAAGTTACAACATTCCTTTCCAACGAGTACCTTAATGTATGATCCAATAAATAAACTGCAATTTTATTAATGGGTGATATACATTTACTACCCCAGGTGTTCTTATTAATGTATAATGTATGGTAAGTGCCTATTAACCACCATAATCAGCAGTTACACAGCTTTGTTATGCACTGTTTAGAATTTTAAAAGTTGTTAACCACACTTCGGAACTTCCAAACAGTGGCATAAGAAAAAAGAATGCACCAGAGTTCCATAATTCTCACACATAGAATGCAAACAGTGTTTTTTTGACCATACACTATAAAAGATGATGGCTGGGGATCAGGTGACAACTACACTGAAATCACCTCTCGTGGTTGCTAGGGCTACAGTAAACCTCTCGAGCTGCGCTCTCGAGGTTTACCATGTTGCCCTAGCAACCACTCGAGGAGATTACAGTGTGGTTATCACCTGATCTCCAGCCATTATCCTCTATATTGCAACAACATTTATAAAAAGGGCTGTTGTTGAGATTAGAAACTATTACAATCACGATTTCACTGAGCCTCAGGTAATCCATCCCCCACCCGTCCATTGGTAGTCCCTAGTACATGACCATATTCACTGTTATTACTGTTTAAAAAAAGAAGCTTCTAAATTTGTGAGCAGTTTCTGTTCCTTTCTTACAATTACACTATTGTATTAACTCAAAACGCTGGTTGACTTGTGAAGTCTGTGCTCAGAAATGTGACATTACATTTGAAGTGTGATGAGTCAATTGTAAGAAAAACACAGAAACTGCACATGAATTTAGCTGCTTCTTTTGGGAAACTCCTTTGCATTCCACATAAAGTAACCTGCTGTCAGATTAGTATACGTGGTATATGACTAAATCTTTGGATTTAGTTGTCCATGTGTATGGCAAGCTGTTAGGTACATAATTCAGAATCTTTGGCTGTATAGTAAAACCCATACACTATATAGTGAAATACATACATCATATAGTGAAATATATACATTATATAGTGAAATGCATACACAATATAGTGAACCACATACACTACTGAAATATATACATCATATAGTGAAATACATATACTGTATATGGAAATGCATATATCATATGGTGAAACACATACATTATATAGTGAAATGCTTACATTATATAGTGAAATACATACACTATCTACTGAAATACACATACTGAGTACTGAAAATCCACATACACTAGATACTGAAACAAATGTACTACGTACTGAAACATATACACTACCTATTGACACACTTACACTACAGACTGAAAAATCCACAAAAACCAGCTACTGAAACAAATACTCTATACATTGTAACACATACACTACATATTAAAACAAATCTGCATACACTATATACTGAAACAAACACTACATATTGAAGTACATGCACTATCCATTGAAATACATACACTGCACTTTGAAAAATCCACATACACTGTCTACTGAAACAAATACACTATATATTGAAACATACACTTTATACTGAAATACATACACTATCTACTGAAATAAATACACTATGCATTGAACAATCTGCATACACTATATACTAAAACAAATACACTATATATTTAAACACTTACCCTATATATTGAAAATGTTGCATAATCTATATAATGAAATAAATATATTACATACTGAAATACATACAGAGCATATTTAAAAAATCCACATACACTATATACTGAAACAAATACACTACGTGGTGAAACACATACACTATATATTGAAATACATACACTATAGACTGAAAAATCCACATACACTATACACTGAAACAAATAACTTATATACTGAAACAGGCTACATTCTAAAATCACCCCTCCCCCTTGAGTGGCATGCCCCTGCACTCATTTCCTGTTGCATTCAGGGAGCTGCTGGCCTGATGAGAGGATGTCTAGAGCCGAAGAGCAGAAGATAAACAAAACAGGGCTGTCTCTTATTCTACTTCTTTATGGGGCTTTCCATCTTGTTTTGCTTGCACACCTTTAATCAAATTTCAGAACATTGTGACGTGACAAGAAACCTTTAGAACTAATTTAAAATGCTGTAGTATATTCTTTTAAATGAGTGCTGCCTTCATTCACTGTTAAAACACATTTGTATGGGAAGCTAATACTTGGGATATTCTGAACATAAACATTGGGGTCTGCATATGTTTTTCCAAGTTAAATTTTTGATCAGATTTATTTGTAATTAATTACTGTGTTACTCCAGCAACTTATCTGAGCTGAATGCTTGGGAAGCACTGCAGGAACTGTAATAGTGTAAGCCAAAAGCTTGGTTAGTTTGTACTCTATGGACTATGTTTTGAGTTAGTTTTTGCTTTTATTTTAATGTTTTGTTTAATAAAAGTTTATTGGTTAAGAAACAAAAATATATATTTTTGCTGCAATCCCTCAGTGCCCAATTCTCATCAGGAGCTTAGCAGCTATATGCATATAATTTGAATGTTTCTATACTAAATAACTTTACTGTGATGCCTCACTGGAGGCATTCACAGTCTGTTTTGGGATTTTAGCTTCTCAAACTGTTTATTTTTTTTATAGAGATATTTTATCTCCTTAGTCACCCTGCAATCCACTTGCCCATTGACATCTCCAGCCCAATCACCCACCATCCCCTCGACTACCTGCTCTGAGATCCCCCCCCCCACACACACACATCCCCTGTGTTGGGGCCAGAAGGGGGAGGGCCACTGACAAGGAGACACATATTCAGACAGGAGCAGAGCCTGGTTAGTAGTGCAGAATCTGCGGCAGGTTTATTTATTTATTTGCTTTTGTTAACCGGGTAATTACGCTAGACAGCCAAGTGCCTATTTTCAGGTGCGACCCGGGAGATTACAAGGTACATACATGAACATCAGGCAAATGCAAGTGGAGGATTACATTACATAGACTTAGCACAACAGGGACTTTACAAGCATCAGATTTCATCAGGCAAATAGTAGTGAAGAGTTAATATAAAGTGACCAGAACGCAGGGACATTGTAAGACAACAATACCAAATACAGGTATTACAATACAGTATTAAACATTGCAGTCAGTAGGAAGAAGTGCAGTGTGAATTCATCGCTCCAGGCAGCAAGTTGTAAGGCTAGTAGTTAGAATAAGGAAGAGTCACAGTTGGGATAGAGTGGACCCAGTGCAAGAGAAAGGAGTGCGCAGTTATAGTGCTCACCCTGCTTTGCTGGTGGGCCTAAATGGTCCATTTTTATGTTTGCTTGCACACATGTGCAAGAAACATAGTACCATCATCCGAGTTTTCGGAGGTGTGTCACCCCCTCTTCCAATTCGGTCAGTGTGTTGGCAGGTGTGGCCCCAGTCCTCCAATGCATGCTGGAGCTGTCTTTGACAGCTCCAAAATGCAGTGGCGTACAGTTGAAAGGGGGAGCTACGCTTCAGTGAGCAGCGATCAGATATCGCCTGCTCATGCGCAGCTCCCCCTACACACACACACACACACAAACAAACACATGCACGCATACTGCATGCTGCCTCCTCCCCACGCACACACTGTATAGCTGACGAGGGAGCCCAATCCCCCATTGGCTGTGCTGCACTCCCCCCCAAAGCCTTCCACATGCCACGCTGGGTGCCCACCCCAGCGTGGCAACTCATGGTATAGCCGATGGGGGTGCCCAATCCCCCGTCGGCTCCACTGTCCTCCCCCGAGTGCTAGGGTGCCACGCTGGGAGCCCACCCCAGCGCGGCAATGACGCGGCCGACGCGCCGGCTCCACGCCCCCCCAACCAGCCATCCTTGTGCCACGCTGGGAGCCCACCCCAGCGTGGCAAATGTCCCGCGTCATCATTTTGGTAAAAAAACAACCTGTAAAGAAAAAACGGTCCCACGCAGTCTCCCTGCCCCCACAACCGCACCCACCCTCGCACCCTGCCTCCCCACACCCCCCTCACCCCATACCCACCTCCGGAGCTCGGTGCGGCGATCATCGGTGGACCGGGAACACGTCTGCACTCTTCAAAGCCGACCGCGAACTGAGGAAATGCCAGTAAGCTGTATGATGGGATAAATAGGGTTTTTTCAACTTTGTTGCATATCTCAGGCATTTTTTGGAATTTTTGCACCAAATTTTCAACATGGGGTTTTTGGGACCCCTTCTCATGAACGATGTCACTGTAGTGGCGTTATTCGGGCCCGAAGGGTGATTTCGTAGTCACTGCGTGAAATCACCTTTCGGGACTGATTAATGAAACGACACTTCCAGTGTTCATAAAGTGGGCTCTCAAGAAGCCTATTTTGAAAATTTGGTGGAAAAATTCCAAAAAATGACTGTTTTACGGGCTTGCATTGCGCAGTTCCTACACACGCTCGTAAGTTCACAAATTTTCAATATTTTCACTCCAGATTTTCAGCATTGCCATTTTACCACACCTTCTTATGAGTAGTACAGCTGTCATTTTTCACATCTCACCCAAAATATGTATCCACCCGTGTAGCGCACAATGGCGCAGTCGGTGTGCTAAATCAATGTATGGGACAAATTAAGAAAATCACAGTTCATGAGCAGAGGTCTTAAAATGGTTATGTTGAAAATTTGGTGAAAAAATTCCTAAAAATGACTGTTTTACGAGCGTGCATTGCGCAGTTCCTACGCACGCTCGTAAGTTTGTGAATTTTCAATATTTTCACTCCAGATTTTCAACATTGCACACAGTGGCGCAGTCGGTGTGCGAAATCAATGTACGGGACAAATTAAGAAAATCACAGTGACACTGTTCATGAGCAGAGGTCTTAAAATGGCTATGTTGAAAATTTGGTGAAAAAATTCCAAAAAATGACTGTTTTACGAGCGTGCGTTGTACAGTTCCTACGCACGCTCGTAAGTTCATGAATTTTCAATATTTTCACTCCAGATTTTCAACATTGCCATTTTACCACACCTTCTTATGAGCAGTACAGCTGTCATTTTCACATCTCACCCAAAACGTGTTTCCACCTATGTAGTGCACAATAGCGCAGTCGGTGTGCGAAATCAATGTACGGAACAAATTAAGAAAATCACAATGATACTGTTCATGAGCAGAGGTCTTAAAATGGTTATGTTGAAAATTTGGTGAAAAAATTCCTAAAAATGACTTTTACGAGCGTGCGTTGAGCAGTTCCTATGCATGCTCGTAAGTTTGCGAATTTAATATTTTCACTCCAGATTTTCAACATTGCCATTTTATTACACTTCCTTATGAACAGTACAGCTTCCATTTTTCATATGTCGCCCAAAATGTGTTTTGCACATGTAGCGCACAATGGTGCTGTTGGTGTGCGAAAGCAATGTTTGGGACAGATTACGAAAATCACAGTTACACTGTTCATGAGCAGAGGTCTTAAAATGGCTATGTTGAAAATTTGGTGACAAAAGTCCATAAAATGACTGTGTTGCAAGTGAGCATTGCGCAGTTTCCACTCACCCTCGTAAGTTCATGACTTTGTAATATTTTCAGTCCAGATTTTTACCAGTGGCATTTTTCCACACTTTCTTATGAACAGTACAGCTGTAATTTTCACAACATGGCCGAAGAGTGTTTTCACACTTTCAGTGCAGAGATGCGTGGTCGCTGTGGGAAATCATTGTTTGGGACAGATAAAGAAAATCACAGTGACACTGTTCATGATCGGAGGCACCAAAATGCCTGAGTTGACGATCTGCTGTAAAAAATCCCCAATCTAATTATATTACGGGTGTGCGTTGCACAGTTTCTATGTACGCTCGTGACTTCAGCAGTTTTTTTTATATTTTTACTACAGATTTGCAACATTGTCATTTTTTACACCTCCCCATGAACAGTACAGCTGTCATTTTTTACATCCTTGTCATTTTTTTCATGGGGATTACAAGAGCAACAGAATTATGTATTAAGCAGGTTAGCAAGAGGAAAAGGAAGAGGAGACCATTATGGTTTTCCAAAGAGGTAGCAAAGAAGTGAAAGCCAAAAGATTGCATTCATGCAATACAAAAGACACAGGCAGAAGGGATAGGGAGAAGTACCAGGAGAAGCAAAGGGGAGGCAGGGAGGTCAGTAAGGGAAGCCAAAGCTCAGACAGAAGAACACATTGCAAAATCAGTGGGTAGAGGGGACAAAACCTTTTACAGGTACATAAGTGAAAAAAGAAAGGCAAAGGGAGGGATAGTGAGACTGAAGGGGGAGGATGGGGGCTGTGTGGAGGATGACAACAGTAAAGCTGACATATTGAACAGGTATTTCTGCTCAGTCTTTACTAAGGAAGAGGAGGGTAATGGGTCTGAATGGAGTACAAGGGGTGAGAATGGTGCAGAAATGGACACAAGTCCTTTACATGAGAAAGGGTCCTGAAGGAACTAGAAGTAATAAGAGTTGATAAGCTAATGGGGCCAGATGGGTGCACCCCAGGGTCCTTAAAGAACTAAGAGAGGTGGTGGCTGAACTCTTGCCATCCTGTTTAGCCGATCACTAGAAACAGGGGAGGTACCCAAAGACTGGAGGATAGCAGATGAAGTCCCCTTATACAAAAGTGGGAACAAAGAGGAAGCGAGGAACTACAGACCAGTCAGCCTCAGCTCGGTAGTGGGGAAGATCATGGAAGCACTACTGAAGGAGAGATTGGTGGAACATCTGGTTGTCAATGGACTACAAGACCCAAGACAGCATGGTTTCACCAGGGGAAGGTCATGTCAGACCAACCACATTGAATTTTTTGACTGGGTGACTAGGGAGGTGGATCAGGGGAGGGCAGTGGACATGGCCTATCTGGACTTCAGCAAGGCCTTTGACACTGTGCCACATAGAAGACTATTGCACAAACTGGGGAATATGGGTGTGGGCAGGACAGTAGTGCGGTGGGTAGGTAACTGGCTGGGCAGCAGGACACAGAGGGTGGTGGAAAAATGGCTGTCACTCCACAGAGGGAAGAGTGACCAGTGGGGTACCACAGGGATCAGTGCTGGGACCGGTACTATTCAATATCTTTATCAGTGACATTGCACAGGACCTAGAAGGCAGAATTTCACTGTTCGCTGATGACACAAAGCTCTGTAACAGAGTAGACACACCAGAGGGTGTAGACAGAATGAGAAGGGACCTGCAGAAACTTGAAGAATGGTCAGGGGTTTGGCAGTTGAAATTCAATGCAAGGAAGTGCAAGATAATGCATATGGGGCACAAAAACCCTGGCACAATATATCAGTTGGGGGGTGAGGATATAGCATGCACCAAGCAGGAAAGGGATCTTGGAGTTATCATCTCTGATGACCTCAAGGCAGGGAAACAGTGTGACAAGGCAGCAGGTAATGCAAATAGGATGCAGGGATGCATAGGCAGGGGCATCACCAGCAGGAAAAGGGAGGTCATAATTCCACTATACAAGACACTAGTGAGGCCGCACCTGGAGTACACTGTGCAGTTCTGGAGACCTTACCTATGTAAGGACATAGACAGGGTAGAGAAGGTTTAGAGGAGGGCAACAAAGATGGTGCATGGATTTGCATCACAAGTCCTATGAGGACAGGTTGAAGGCACTGAACATGTACTCCCTGGAGGAGAGGAGGGAGAGAGGGGATATGATAGAGACATACAAGTATCTTACAGGGAGGAACAGGGTGCAGGAATGCACTATTTTTAAGCGAAAAAGATGTTCCAGGACTAGAGGGCATGGGATGAAGTTGGAGGGAGGATGATTCAGAGGAAACGTGAGGAAGAATTTCTTCACAGAACGGGTGGTGGACAAGTGGAACACCCTGCCAGAGGAAGTGGTGGGGGCTGAAACAATCACGGGATTTAAGAATGCATGGGATAGACATAAAGGAATTCTGGAGGTCAGGGGTAAGGGGCAACAGACTTCCTGGAAAACATAAACTGAACTTACAAACTTAAATGGGCAGACTGGGTGAGCCATAGGCCCTTGTCTGCCAACACTGTCTATGTATCTATGTATGTATCCTGTTCGGAATGTTTTTGCACCTGTTGTGCTAAATGCCGTAGTCGCTGTGCATAAGCAGCTTTCAGCTAACAAACTGATATTGCCACTGCTCATGAGGTGGGGGTCACAAAAAAAAGTGTTGAAAATTTGGAGTGAAAATACCAATGAATGCCTGAGGTATTAGGGTTTCCAACCATAACGCCCAACCCTGAGAGAATGACAGGCATCAGGGTGTGACTTGGGATTCTTGCCTGTAATGCTCATACCATTCCACACCCTGCAGCCAGTGAGGCGGCATCAAGGTATGCCTTGGACTCTTGACCCCAAAGTTCACCCCATTCTCCTATATCGCACCCATCTCACCGTGTTTCCTAATGGAATGGGGTGCGCATAAGGGCCAAAGACCCCAAGGAACACCGTGACACTTGTCAGTGTCTGCAGGGTGGGGTGTGGTGAAATGGTGTGGCCGTTATGCCTGACGACCCAAAGGCACACCCCAATGTCTGTCACTCTCTGCAGGGTGGTGGTGGAGTTGGCTTCAGTTCAATACTTCACTGCCATTCCTATTACGCAGCTCTGTAACTTCTACACTACCACTGCCAATGCCAGCAAGCAAACATTTGGCATTGACAAGTACTTGTTATATATGCTGTGAGAACAGGAGGAGTATGAGCACAGTTGTGCTCTGCCCAAGTCGTAATGTTTGTTGGATCATTCTGCCTTTGGGGGTTTTCTATCTTTGGTTCATCCCCTGGGCAGCCAAGGATGCAATTGCATATAAAGGCACATGCTTGCTTTGTGCCTGCCTGAGCTCTCCCCCTTATGCAACTCCACTGCCCTGCCAGCCCTCCTCAGCTCGGTGGATGTTGAAGAGCAGCGTGGTCAGACTCCCCCCACCCTGAGAGGAGAGCATTCACTGAGATGCTCAATCATATCTCCTCCCAGTTAATCTCTGTGCAACCCAGGTCCACCCCCAATACGGGGCCACTGGCATGGGAGGCAGTACAGTCACCACCAAGCTGCTAGGCCAACCCACCAGACTGTGTTTGTGTAAGTAAACAAAGACAGCATTCAGATGAAAGAAGAAAAAAAAGTATTTTAACTAGTTTATTATAAATGTTTTAAGTCACATCAAAATGTTTGAAATCGAGGGGTGCTGTGGAGCACACCTACTGACCAGTTGTGTCGCAGATCGGCTCTTCAACTAGCAGACATATAAAGTAATAAAACTGTTATTTTGAATGCACTAAGCAGATTTTTACAACCTGCACGGCAGTCTATTGGCTGTGCCACATCTGGTGATACCAATTGTCAGAGATGAGTCGTACAAATAAGGGGTCTACGACCAGCTCTAAAACAAGGTCTACTGAACATGAGTAGCATGAAGTGGCAGTACAACCCACGTCGGGGAGTGATCCACCTTGGACAGCCTTGCAAAGGTAGATGCAAGCAATCGACAGCAAAGTAGAGTCTATCTTGACTCAGTTTGTGGCGCAAGATAATAAAATAGCAGAGGTCATAAAGGCTGCCTCCCTGGTAGAATCCACAGCAGCCAGAGCAATGGCAATGACTAGTACCATTGTTAAACATAACTCATAATTTCGATACCACCTGGAAGCCCTTGAAAATTCTCAAAGGGCTCCAAACATCCATATCATAGGTCTACCTGAACACTGCGAGGGGGATAACCTCCTGTATTTCCTTCAGAACTGGCTACCCGATGTATTAAGATTAGGTTTGGAGCTCAAAGAAGAGAGCTTTATCTGAGCTTACTGGATCTCCCCCCATACAGCAGCAACTCGAGGAGACATAACTCAGACTGCTCTTTGGGTCACCCTAGTCTGGCTATTCAGGATCTGATGTTGCAAGCTGCTCGAGAAACAGACAAATTAAATTTCCAAGGTACTACGGTCCATCTGTTTCCAGACCTCTCTTACGTGACCAGAACAAGGCGTAAAAAGTTCAACGGGGTGAGAACGAAACCTCATAACCTGGGAATTACTCACTCACTCCTGATGCCAGTCAGACTTAGGATGCATTATGGTGGGCATACCTATCAGTATACTGACCCAGAAGAAGAGAGTAAGAAGGCTGAAGCCATCGCAAAGGAATTCCAGCATGTTGACACTCGGGGAGATTGGAATCAGAAGACGAAGACACCTGATTGATTTGGGACTTTAAAGTTAGCTATGTTTTCTAAAAAAAGATAGTCACCAACAAGTTTTTCTTTACTTTATTCTTCTATATTTCCTCTGAGCCCTTTAAATGTTTACCTTGTTTTGGTCAGGTTAATGCTATAATAATGCAAAGAAAGGCTAGTTAAAAGTACTAAAATGTACAGTAATATTAAAGTAAAGATGATAAGGGTCTTGATGTTGTGTTTGGTCCACATGGAGGATTTGAGCATTGCTATGGCGCAGCACTGTTTAGTTCAGTTCACTTGTTCTAAAAGGATGATTAAGTCCTTTAATTTAGTCTCATGGTTTGAACTTTGTCAGCTGAGAAGGGGCTGAATCTTGATGGACACTAAATATTTCATGGGGAAAAATGTTTGAAATGGGAACCATAAGAACTCAGGCTGTTGTGGTAAAAATGTTTAGCAATTTATTTCTTGGATCAGGTCACCCAAACGTCTTGTAGGGTACAACTTATCATGGACTTTTCTTCAGGTTGAGAACTTTAAATGAGAGAAATACCCCTGTATCTGAAAACCAGAATGTACAGATTAATTTTCATTGTGGCATTTGATGTACTGTAATGGAACACATCTGATATCTCACATGAGAAGACTGAATCTTATTTTTGTAAAGCAATAAAATATAAGTTTATAAAAAAAAGTTTTGAAATTGGATAAAGGTTTTGCAAGTGTAACCCCCCTACAAATGGGGGTTCCCAAAAAGTCTTCCTTGAGCTTGCCTAAATGCTCACTGCCAGGTTTGTGTTCTGCATTTTAGCAGTTTAAATGTATTGCCAGAGAGAGCCTGTATAGCCTCTGTGTACTGTCTCTTTAAGAGCTGCCTGGATTGCAGTCATAATTAATCTGAGAGGGATCTCTATTAGAAGATGTATTTGTTTGCTGATCATTTGTTAGAGTAGTAATAATATTGCAGTTTGTTCTAACCTGCCTTCTTTGCAGCATGAACAGTTCTGTTTGTTTCCATCATCTTGGTCCTGGACTGTCAGAATGGGCCAATCAGTACATTTGAGACTCTAATATGGAGCCTGCGTACAGGAGCTTGGTGGGGCCAAAACTTGTAGGAATCATAGTTTTGGGCTTTTGGCTCCTAAAATAACCTGTAGGGGGAGCCCTTGTTGTGACTGACAGACAGATCAGACAACCAAACCTTTTGGATCTTGGGGAAAGTCCCATACTGCTTGCAGTTTCAGTTAGATCTGAGTTGGGAAGTAAAGAAGTAACAGCTCGAGATAGTTTGAGCAGCAATCCATAGTGAATTCACACAGGAGAACTGTGGAAAGGCCTGAGTTTGGCCTGCATGCCTGCCTGCTGTCCCTGAGAGGGAACTTGAGCTTTTTTTTCGGACTGAATCCGAATCTGGAGAGCAAATTAAGCCACTGAATTGTGATTAGGCTTTATCCTGAAGAATACCGAAGGATTTGCTGAATGCGATCGGCCTGTCAGGACTTCCAGCTACCTCAGAACTTCCAGATTGTGCAAAGACTCTGTAATTGCGACTAGAGATCCATTTGCATGGTACAGTGGAATTTTCTTACACGTGAGTGTGTCGTGATTTGGTTTCCCACTGTGTGTCTGAACTGTGTTTTGCTTGCTGGAGGCTGTATCCAGCTCCACGGACTGAATCTGTATCCATTTCCCTTTGCCTGGGCCCTGCTACACTAGCCCAGCCAGAATACCTGCTACGCAGAGAAAGTCATCGACGAGAGATCGGAATGGGGATCAGCCCCCTGCTCAATGCCTTGAACAGTAACAATGCCTCTGTGATTCGTGTGGGCTCTGCTTCTCCGGGCACTCCAGCTCAACAGCCTGCAGTCTCAATTTCATCCTGCCTGTGTCCAGTATTGGGTATCGTGAGTAAACATCTGGGTAGCTCCCTATAACAACAGCTAAATCTAAAAGTGCTGTCATCTGATTGCCTTGTTGCCTTTTCTTTCACGAACTGAGCCCTCTGACTCTGGATTACAAATAGTGTGTGTTGTGCATGTTGCTTTCTTCCATCACAGGGCCCCAACCAGCTGCAATGTTCCTGGCTAGCCCACTATTTTCCTACCTGGGTACCCAGAGTGTGTGGTTGTGTAGGGACTCTGAATTGCATGCATAACTGTCTGATTAATATAGCTTTTAAGCAAATCAACCTGATTACGCCCCTTCCTTGTTCAAGTCCCCTGAATAAATCAGATTTAACTTTGTTTGCATTTAACCTGACTGTGGTTCCAGTTTGAGCCAAAAATATTGTACTGTTGCTATTTGCTGTGCTTAACCTTGTTTTACACGGGGTCTCCAGGGTCAAGATAGAGGAACCAGCTCTGGTGATAAGTGCAAACAGTGTGGGTAATTGCCTGGTGAAAAAGGGTCATTGTGAAAGTAATTATTGTATATTGTTCAGGCCACTAGAAGGGAAAGAGGTGGGTTACAGTGTCCCGGAGGGCTGTGCCCAGGTTAGCTTGACCACTAACAACCCTGACCTCTGGGTGGAGGCACCCGTTTCATTACCCAGGCCCCTTAACCTGCTACTAGCCAAGCAGGCGGGGTAGTAGCCCTTGGGATAGTGCCACCTAGGGGTTATACACACAACCATGGGAACAGACCCAGGCTAATAATTTTGCTAACAACTGCATACCTTATATGGACCTGCTAGGGAGCAGTGATGATCCTCAGGGAACTGCAACTACTTTCTTCTGGGCCAGTCGATTTAGTGTGAAATTTAATGCATATTGGGACTCAAAAGTTAATCAGAAGGCTTGCAGTAGTGGTGCCAGCAGCAATATGTTGTGCTACCATATTAGAGAACTGCTTGTGAGTCCTGAGCCTGACTGCAGGAGAGTGACACGTGTCCTGCTACTAGAGGGCTTCCCTTAGATTGAGAGCAGGTGGCACTGATGTCATGGGTGATCATGCAACATCAGCTACCCTCCCATGGTGTGGCATGGCAAGTACAGCCCCACTGTGTTTAAGGGTGGAGGATCTTAAAGGGGCAGGCTAGTAGCTGGAGGATGTACTTCCCCTCCCCCCACCACCAATCGCCTACAAGCACCCCCCCTGAAATCCTGTGCATGCGTAAAAGCAGCAAGAAACACATCCCAGGCATGCACAGGAGCAGCCTGATTTTGCGCATGCACGGGATTTCAGTGCCTGTGTTTAAATGTATTTCCTGGCACTTCCAGCATTCGGTTTTGTAGAAAAAATGGCAAATTTAGTCCAGAATTGTAAAATGCATGCCACAATTAGCTTTTCAGGGTGGGCATGTAAAAAATCGAAGTTCATGCCAGTGCGCCATGTCAGATGCACGCTCTCGGCAATCCTCTGCTTCCGGGTGACTGGGTATTTTCGGAAGGGAAAATGGAAAGTAAAATATTAACAAAACAAAGGAAAATGGTAAGCATTTTCACTTGTGGCACATTTAGGAACATTATGTGGGGCATATTTGATAGATAGGTGCACAGAGGTGCACTGATAGATCTCTGATAGAAAAATGAAGGGAAGCGCTGACAGTGCCCCTTTAAATTCTTTTATAGAAATGCAAATTGCTCTTGCAGAAGAGTCTTAATGGACTGAATACACCAAAGCTAATTTTTTTGCTTAATCTTTACTGGAACGGTATCCAGACAAGCTTTATTAGCCATGTTAATGGTTTATTAACTGCTGACGTTCACACTTTCTGTACTGTACCTATGAGATGTACTGTAATGATCAAACTATTGCTTGTGACACCAACTCATGCAATAAAGCTGAGTTAAAAAAAAAAAACTATGATGAAAGGCTTAAGGAGTTGAATATTGTTTAAGTCATGCTACAAAGAAATATTACCGTCAACTGCCACCTCTTCGTGTCCCCCAGAGTGACCATTGTATAACTACAGTGTATCTTAGCAACCTACTGTCCTTTGTGCACAGCAACCACCCCCTAAACCTTTATTCTCAGGGAGTATTTATAAATACTGTAAATAATCCAGTTCCTTGAAAACGCAAAGCATGTACATAACTTCACCCTGCTGTATGTGTCTTGTACTTCTGCCCAGGAGCTCCAGTAATGTACGTATCTTGTAAATTAATTTTGTAACTTATGTATTTCCTTTTTTAACTCCTGTACTGTATCTTGTCTCTATAATACTGTTGCCATCTTTATGGTCCGGGTCATACCTGAAAATGGTCCATTGGATTAGTGCACTCAGCCAGTAAAGAAATACTTTACATAAATAAATAAATAAAATAAAAATGTGCTCTCTGGAAGAAAGGAGCGAAAGGGGGGATATAACTGAAACTTTCAAATACCTCAGAGGGAAAAACAGGGTAGAGCAGGATACCATTTTCCGTAGAAAAAGATACTCAAGGACGAGGGGGCACAATATGAAGTTGGGGAAGGGGGTTCAGAGGTAACGTGAGGAAGTACTTCTTCATGGAGAGCGTGGCGGACAAGTGGAACAGCCTACCGGCAGAGGTAGTGGAGGGCAGAAACAGCTACAGTATTCAAGAACACATGGGATAGACACACAGGGATCTTGGAAGTTAAGGCGGGGGGGGGACTTAGTCCGATTAGGACTTACAGTGTCACTGTAGGTAGGGAAAAGACGGCAGACTAGGTGAGCCTGGAGGCCCTTGTCTGCTGACAACTTCTATGTTTCTATGTTTGTGTAATATGCAGTTGGTATTTATACACAGTGATCCCCTAGCATAAAACAATGGACACATAAGAGGCACCATGACCAGGGTTTGGTGGGGGAACCACCTTGTCTATATATGAACATATGAAGAAGCCTACTGAAAAAGGCCATCTGGTCAATCTAGTCTGCTTGTAATGCAGGGTCTTCAGCTTAAGCTACTGACCCTGCTCCCTACCCCAATCCACCCTACCCCTCTGTCCGCTCCTCTCTTGAGGCTTATTTTCCCTCTAATTCTACCCCAGCCTCTCTTGAAGCTGCCCACCATCTTAGACGAAGCCCTCTCTTCTGGAAGCACATTCAAATCCTCCACTACCCTCTCTGTGAAGAAGTGCCTCCTGGCCTCCCTTCTGAACCACCTCCCTCCAATTTAAGACTGTCTCCTCATGTTTTGGTTTCGACTAAGCTTAAAGAGACCCTCCTTATCCACACTATGTATTCCTTTCAAATACCTGAAGGTCTTGATCATGTCCCCTCGCTTTCTCCTCTCCTCCAGGTACCTCTTGTTCAGGCGTCCGGCCTCTCTTCATATGTTCACCCTGCTGGCACATGAGCATCTTCATTGACCTCCTTTTGACTGTCTCCAGCAGGTTAATGTCCTTTTTAAGGTACAGGCACCAATACTGTACACCATACTCCAGATGCAGCCTCACCAATGACCTGTACAAGGGCAGTATAACCTTCCCTCTCCCCTGTTGCTGATCCCTCTGGCAATGCAGCACAACATTTTATTTGCCTTTCCTGCTGCTTTTCTACACTGTGTGGAGTGCTTCAAGTCACTAGTGATCATCAATCCCAGATATTTTTCTACCTGCAATGTTGATACCTCGACCCCTCCCAGGCTGTATTCAGTCCTGGGGTTCTTGGCTCCTATGTACATAACTTTGTATTTATTTGCATTGAAGCTAAGCTGCCAAATCCCAAACCACCCCTCTAGTTTTTTCATATCCTCCTTTAGTTCCTGTATCCCTTCTGCTGTGTCCACCCTCTCACAGAGCTTGGTGCTGTCTGCAAATAGGCACATTTTGCCCTTAATGCTATCCCCAATATTATTTCTGAAGACACTGAACATCACCAGTCCTACAATCAAGCCCTGTGGGACCTCACTGGTGACCTCCCTGGTGCTAGATAACTCATCCCCCACCACCACTCTCTAAGTCCTGCATCTCAGACAGTTTTCCACCCATCTGGTCAACATCTCTCCAACCCCAAGATCCACCAACTTCCTGATCAAACTCTTGTGGGTACAGAGACAAAGGCCTTGCTGAAGTCCAGGTAAAGGATGTCCACCACTTGGCCCCTGTCCACTGCTTTAGTGCCCCAGTAAAAGACGTCAATCAAATTTATTTGACACAACCTCCCTCCCATAAACCCATGCTTCCACACATCCTGGAGGCCTTACTCTTCTAGATACTGCACCAATTTTTCCTTAAATATGGTCTCCATGAGGTTGCACGTGATTGAGGTCAGACTGAATGGTCTGTAATTCCATGGGTCATCCTTGGATTGTTGTTTTGGAGGGATACTAAATGTGCCATTCTCTATTCCTGCCTATGCCTGACTCCAGTGAACTACTGAACAGGCCAGCCAACGGATCTGCAAGTTTCTCCACCAGTTACCTCAGCACCCTTGGGTGTATGCCATCCAGATCTGAGGATCTGTCCACCTTCAGTACTAGTAGCCTTGTCCTCACCCTATCCACCGCTGTTACTACATCTGTGCTTCATGCACCCTCCCTCCAACATTTCCTTTTCTTTCCCCTAGTTACCTAGTAGCACTGGTCCATCTTTCTTCCTGGTGAAGACGGAACAGACATACTTGTTTACTACCTCTGCTTTGCCCCCAATTTTCTCTACCCACAATTTCATCTTTCTTGTCCCCTTTCTCATTAATATAGCAAAAAAGGCATTCTTCCCCATCTTAATTCTCTCAGCTTGCTGCAGTCCCTTTTGAACTTTAGTCTGCTAGACTACCTTATCTGCTGTGCTAGCCACCTTCAGGTAGTCCTCCTCTCTCTCTTGGTCCTCCTGAATTTCTTGTAGGCTAGTCTCTTGTCCCTTTCTGCCTTGGTATCCTCATTACTAAACCAGCTGTGTGCTTTGGCCTTTAAGTTCTTCCCATTGAGCCTAATACACACCCCTGTGGCCATCGTCATTCCGTCCTTGAAGATGGACCACCTTTGTTTCACCCCCATATCCCCTTGGATGCATGCCAAGTGACTCATTAGCAACTCACACATCTTTCTGAAGTCCAACTTCCTAAAATCCAGGATTTTAGTCTTACTGGGGGCTCTTTCCCTGCCCATGTCTAACTGGAACCATACTGTCTGATGGTCAGTTCCACCCAGGGGTTCCTCAACCATTATATCCTGGATGTGCTCTCTCTTCATCAGCATCAAATCAAGGATTGCCCCCTTCCTGGTGCATTCTGTGATGTAATGAGTCAGGGACACACTTTGCAGTGCATATTGAATCACCTGACTCCGGGTGCAGGTTGTGGCCTATACCCTCCAGTCCACCTCAGCCAGGTTGAAATCTCCCACTATTGCCACCTTTCCCATCCCTGCAGTATTCAGTATATGTGGGTTCAATTCCCTGCCTCTTCCTTCTGCAAACCACTCCCAACCTCATCTTCCTCTGTTTATGAGACAGTAACTGAATCCACATTGCTTTTGCCCTCACTGCCTCTGACTTCTCCCTAGTACATGTTATACCCTCCCTGATATAAACTGCCACCCCTTCCCCTTTCATACTGTCTTGTCCTTCCTGTATAATTTATAACCAGGGATTGAGAGGTCCCAGTCATGGTTTGGTGTGGCCCAAGTCTCAGTAACTGACATGATGTCCACTCCCCTCTCTGCCAATAACGCCTGCAGGTTATTCATCTTATTACCAAGACTTTGTGTGTTCAGGGACACCATGTTCCACCTAGATTCTGAATCTTCTTTCATACATTTCCATCTGTTATTCTTGTTTCTCTCCATTGCTTGTGCTGCCCCACCCCCACTACAAGCCCCTTTGTTGTCCCCCCAACACCTCCACTCTTCTGTCCCCCTCTGCTGGTATGGGGGGAGATCTACTGACCTCCTCTTCCCAGAGTCTTGGGGCCTACAGGCTCACTTACCCACCCTCAATAGTTTAAATTAAGCTTAAGGGTTATGTACCCCCCCACCCAAGTTTGTCCCTGAGGACCGTCCAACCCCCAATGCTGAGGTGCAGTCTATCTGGTGCAAAAAGTGTTTTATTTGACTAGGTCTCCTCCCAATCCTCAATACAGTCATACCCTTCCTACTTGCACCATTTCTCCAGCTAGTGATTGAATTCCTCAATCCTTTTCTTCCTGACTGTGCTGGCTTCGGATACTGGCAACACCTCTGAGAATGCCAGTGATTTAGCTACATCCCAGAATGCAAAATAAATGAGAGCAAGCAAATGCCCCGACACTATATTAAACATACTCACTTCTACCCTGACAGACCCTTAGGACTGTGGTGGCATCTTCTGAAATGTGGATACAAAAATTATCTGCCCAAAACACGGCTTAATTTCACAGTGACACCAACTTCTTAAAAAAACTCTGTTAGGCTGTTTTTTTTCCCCTAAGAACACAATTCGGGTTGATACACAAGGTGGGGTGGAAAGAAAGAAAGAAAGAAAAGAGACTTGGCAAGGTTGGAGGAATGGTCAAATACGTGGCAGCTCAGATTCAATGCAAAGAAGTGCAAGTAATGCATCTGGGAAACAAAAACCCAGGGGAAGAGTACACAATGGGGGGTGAGTTAATAGAACAACAAAAATCGAAAGAGACCTAGGAGTAATTATATCAGATGACCTAAAGGTGGGCAAGGAATGTGAGAAGGCAGTAAGGAGGGTTGGGGGGATACTGGGATGCATAGGGAGAGGCATCACCAGTAGAAAACAGGAAGTTGTTATCCCTCTCTACAGGCAGTTAGTGAGACCCCATCTGAAGTACTGCATGCAATTCTGGAGACCCCATCTCTGCAAAGACATAGACAGAGTGGAGGCTGTTCAGAGGAGGGCAACCAAAATGGTGTAAGGTCTGCACCAGAAGACATATGAGGAGAGACTAAAGCAGCTTAATATGTATACCCTTGAGGAAAGGAGGGAGAGGGGGGGACATGATAGAAACTTTCAAGTATCTCAAGGGAATTAACAAGGTACAAGAGGGAAGTATCTTTCAGAAGAAGAGATGTGCAAGAACAAGGGGGCACAATTTGAAGATAGAGGGGGGACGGCTCAGAGGTAATGTTAGACAGTATTTTTTCACAGAGAGAGTTGTAAATGCATGGTACAGTCTTCCTGAGGTGGTTGTGGAGTCAGGAACAGTGGGAGAATTCAAGAATGCATGGGACAGACATAAGGCAATTCTAGTGGGGGGGGCAGGGGGAAGTAAGCTGTTGATTAACTAGAATCTGCAGCTTATCCATCAGGTAGGGAAATGGGCAGACTGGGTGGGCCAAGCAGTCCTTATCTGCCATCAGATTCTATGTTTCTATGTAATTCCTGTAAACTGTTGTACATGGTTACAATTTCTTATAAAAGGAAGAAGCTTTACTTTCAGTTTCTATTATCAACTCTCAGAATTAGCACCAGTCCCTTTTAGCATTTGAGGGTGTGTGATACACAGATACACAGATATACAGAAATGTGACGGCAGAGAAAGGCCCTACGGTCCATCTAGTCTTCCCAACACCCTACCTCCCCCCTTCTGTTATGCTTCCACCCTCTTTTCCCAACCCCTTAAAGGAGAACTGTGCAACAGGAAGCTCCCCACCCTTAGAGGTGAGTTACTCCCGATTGCTTTGCATCTTAAACCTCTTTTTTCCAGCAGGCAATTACTTTATTTTTATTTCTTAAAATCTGCGAACCGGAAATATGGCGGACTGTATGCAGCTCCATTTACTGTAACAGTGTGGCGCCGCACCGCTTGCTGCAAGGTAAGTGAGTGGTGCGGCGCCGCACTGTTACAGTAAATGGAGCTGCACACAGTCTGCCATATTTATGGTTCATGGATTTTAAGAATAAAGTAATTGCCTGCTGGAAAAAAGAGGGTTTTAAGGCGCAAAAGCTTAATCGGGAGGTAAGCTTTTCGGGAGGGGGGGGTGGAGCTTCGTATTGCCACAGTTCTCCTTTAAATCTATCCCTAGCCCTCTTGAACCCCTCCACCATTTCAGCTGTCACTACCTCCTCCAGCAGCTTGTTCCAGGCCTCCACCACCCTCTCTGTGAAAAACTGCCCCCTGACATTACCTCTGTATTGCCCACTTCCAGTTTGAGGCTATGTCCCTTTGTGTTCGCTCCCTCCTTCAACTTTGAACAAGCTATCACCCTCCACCTTATTTATTCCCTTCAGATACTTAAAGGTCTCAGTCATGTCCTCCCTCTCCCTCCTAGTCTCCAGAGGGTACAAATTCAGCCCTCTCAGTCTTCTCTCATAGGGTACATCCTGCATCTCTCGTACCATTTTGTTTGCCCTTCTCTGTACCCTCTCCATCAACTCAACATCTCTTCATAGGTGAGGCCTCCAGAACTGCACCCCATACTCCAGATGTGGCCTGACCATGATTCTGTATAACGGCATTAGCACCTCCCTCTTCCTGCTATTAAAACCCCTCGCAATGCAGGCCAACATTCCATTGCCTTTCCCACTGCCCTGCTACACTGGCTGCCTACCTTGAGGTCACGCAATGCCATAATCACTAGATCCCTTTCCGTTTCCTTCTCCTCAATTACCACCCCCCCAAGGGAGTGAGTTATTCCTCCTCCTCAAGTGCATCTGCGAGCACTTTTGTGCATTAAACTTCAATTTCCAGGTATCAGACCACCTTTCCAGTCTCTCCAGGTCCCTCCTCATGGCTTGCATCCCATTAGGTGAATCCATCCTTTTGCAGACCTTTGTATCATCTGAAAACAGGCACACCCATCCCTCCAGACCCTCCACTAGGTCACTAACATAGATGTTAAAAAATATTGGTCCTAGCAGTGACCCCTGTGGCACCCCACTGGTCACTGCCCATTTCCTGGAATGTGTCCCATTTACCACCACCGTCTGACTCCTTCCCTTCAACCAGTTTTCCACTGACCTGGTGATCCTGAGGTCCACCCTTAGTCTGTCCAGCTTATGCACCATTCCACTTTGCGGAACGGTGTCGAAGGCCTTATTGAAATCCAGATTGGCTATGTCCACCGCACCTCCCTGGTCCACTATCTGTGTCACCCCATTGAAAAACTCTTATCAGGTTAGTCTGCTAGGACCTTCCCTTGGTGAAGCCATGCTGCCTTGTCATCCTGCATGCCATTCATCTCCAAATATTCTATCAACCTGATCTTAAATAGTGTTTCCATTACCTTCCCCACCACCGAGGTAAGACTAATGGGACGGTAGTTTTTGACCTTGTCTCCCCCATGTAGTGCGACCACCTCTGCCCTCTTCCAGTCTGTTGGCACCACCCCGTGACCAAGGACAAGTTAAACAGCCTTGCCAGATGCGGCGCCAGTTCATCCTTCACCTCTTTGAGAACCCTTGGGTGTATTCCATCAGGCCCCATTGCCTTGTCCACCCTAAGTCTACCCAGTTCTTTCCTTACTCCTTTAGCTGTGAATTCTGCCACACCCACCTGCCTGTGGCTGTCACCTCCCCAGCCTGTCCTGGTCCCCTACCCTATCTTTCCTCCATGAAGATTGAGGTGAAATAGCTATTTAATGCCTCTGCTTTTTCGAAATCCCCTTCCAGTAATGTTCCACTTCCCCCCTTATCCTCCCAATCCCATGCTGTGCCCTCCTCCTCCTTTCTCCAAAGTACCTAAAGAAGGTTTTGTCCCCCCTCCTTGCCTGCTTCGCTATCCTCCTCAGTGGCCTCCTTAGCCCTCCTTATCTTTTGCCCTGCTTTCTTTTTTTTGTTTCCTTGTAAGTTACCCTGTCCTCATCCTTTTGTGTCCTCCTGTACCTCTTGAATGCTGTAGTCTTCTCCTTGACCCTTAAAGCCACCTCTCTAGTGAACCATAGAGGTCTTTTCTGTCTTCTATTCTTTCCTACTCTTCTTATACATGAGTCCATGGCTTTAAATACCCCTCTCTTGATGGCTACCCATAATTCCTCCACCCCCTGCACATTCCCTATCCTCAACATTTCTTCCCTAACTACCGTCCTCATTCAATGAAAGTCAGCCTTCCTGAAGTCCATTACCTTGGTTCTCATCCTAACCTCACCCTGCCCGCTCCTCACTCTGAACCTGACAGCCCTGTGGTCACTAGAAGCAAGCTCTTCCCACCTCTACCTCCTCTACACTGTCCCCATTTGTGAGGACTACATACAACAGGTTTACACCCCTAGTGGGCTCACTGACCCTTTGCTGCAGGAATATGCCCTGAAGAGCCTCTAAGATGCCCCTGCTCCTTGTAGAGATTGCTGTCTGGGCCTCCCAGTTGATATCCAGAAGGTTTAAGTCCCCAACTAGCACAATTTCTCCTTTCCATACTATCCTCGCTACAGATTCCACAAAGTGTCTATCCCCTTCCTCCCCTTGCATAGGAGGCCTATAGACTACCCCAATGCGCAGGTTTTCCCCCGTCTAGGGTGACCCACAATATCTCTGTTTCCCCCTCCTCATCCTGCCCTTCCATGGCCTCGATCCCTTCCCTGAGATATAATGCCACCCTTTCCCCCCTCTTCCGCTCTCGATCCTTCCTAAACAAATGATACCCTGGGATCACCGTCTCCCAGGCGTGGTGCTCGTTCCACCGAGTCTCACTCACTGCTACAATGTCTAGGTTCTCCTCCATCATGGTGGCCTCCAGTTCTCCCATTTTGTTCCCCAGGCTGCTGGTATTTTCAATCAAAGCCCTCCAACATGTAGCCCCATCCCGTCCTTCCCTACTGCTAACTGATCCCTTAATGAGTGTTGTGACTTGGGGGGAGGCTGATAGCCTCTCTGCTCTGCCTCATGTAAGGATGGCCCTGTCCTTAGCCCCCCCCCCACTTATTTAGTTTAAATTGAACTTCCTTGCAATGAAGTTCCCCAGTTTACTCTTTAGTGCAGCTGCCCCTGAAGAGTTCAGGTGCAGCCTGTCTTGGGCATACAGCCCCTCTTCCTCCCATGTAGAGCCCCAGTCACCTATCCAGCTGAACTCCATCCGACTGCACCAACCTTGCAGCCAATTGTTGAATGTCCATATCTTCTCTTTTCTGGGTGTGCTCACTCTTGGTACTGGCAACACCTCAGAGAAGGAACTGGAAGGAAAAACAGTATTGCTTCTACAGAACCTAATGAGTTCCTCGAACCTTGCCTGTACTTTCATCAGACTTTTCCCCTCCAAGTCATTTGCGCCCAGGTGAAACACCAGATGTGTCCTTTGATCCTGCTGCTTACCCCAGGAAGGAATATGATGCCACACCTCCAGCGCCATCATCCCTGGCATGCACTGTATCCATACTGCATTGGTTTTTGCTCCCTTCCTTCCCCATTTTAGCCCCATAATTATTGAGTCCCCCAAGAGTGCCACCCTACTGCCCCCTGCTTCCTGGGTGTCCTTTTGGCCTCTAGCTTTGTGTCACAGGGTTAGGCTCCCTTTGGACTCCTCCCCTTGTTCCATCCTCACTTGGTTTCTGCTCCTGCTCATCTTTTGTTCCCCATCACCTAACCTATCCTGATTTTTACCTACACCCAGCATCTGTGCCTCTTCATCCCATGTACTTCCACCTGGCTTCCTTCATCCCTGCAAACCCCTCCTGCATCACTGCTTGAGCATGAGACAACTTCATCTGACCCCCCTCTATCTGCTCCTGGCCTTCCCCAGTCTGCATCACTGTGCGAGATTGTGCAAACTGTGTTTGATCCCCTTCCAACTGTTCCTGTCCCGTCCATCTTTGCAGAAGGTTTTGAGCACCGTACCATACCCCACTTAGAGAAGTATTCCTCCTCACCACCTGCCCTGTCTGCATATTTCCCCTCTCCTGCACCCTGCCCAGTGCATGCCCCAGCCTTCTACTGCAGCTTCTGCCCTGCAGGGTTTCCTCCCATTCATTTTCAGCTTCCCAGGAGCTCAACTCCAGCTCTCCCAGTGCTTCCTTCCTGCCCCTTTTCTTATGCCACAGTTCCCCTAGTGCCACCCTCTGGTGCATCCCTAATGTGCCTACCCCCTCCTCCCCCTTCCACTATACCTAGATCTTCCCCACATCCCCAGCTGCACTGCCCCCTATTCTCTGATGGCCCCTGCCGGACTCCTTTCTCCAAAATGTCCTTGACTAGGATACCTAGGGGGAAAAAACTATTTGTTACTTCCACCCTCTGGCCCATTTCACCTATGCCTACGTCATCCTTCATTCTGGGTATCTGTCTGCCTTTTCCTGAGCCAACTGTCTTCCACTCCTCCTGATCCCTGGCTGACCCCTTTTCTCTAGCTACAGGCATAATTTTTGTGCCTCCAGACCTCCTGCTGTCAGTTCCCACTGACCCCTTTCTTCCTGTCTCGGGCGTCCCTGTCCCAGCTCTGGACTTGCTGCTGTCTGTTACCACCTCTGGTCTATCCCCTGTGGATCCCCTTCCAGCCTCTCCCTCCTAAGCCCTTGACTTCCAGAACAGTGCATCTGATCCTCCAGTGAATCAACTCAGCCCTTCCCATTCCTTCCTTGCCTTGTACCATCCCCATCTCTCTACCCCCTTTTCCCATTTCCCCCCATTTAACCCCCACCTTAGCCTTGCCACTTCCTCCCTCAGCTGAGTGAGCTGCTTGCACATTATACAACCCCCCATCCTCCAAGCCCAATTTAGGATCATAGCCATTCCACAGCCACTACACCCCACCACCCTGCCAAAGTTCCCCCTCCCTTGGTCGCCTCCCTCTGTGCTGCCCTACCATTTCTTCCGTGATACTCAGATACAGTCCTAAGATCACACCTTATATATTTTTGGGCCCCTGACCCTCTCCCACTTCTCAGCCCCAACCCACAGTCAAGACTTTTTAGAATTAATAAAGCATGTGCAAACCATAGACATCAAGAATTAATAACCATAGTCACCCAGTTCAAGTCCAAGACACCAAGTTCAAGTCTAAGTCCCCAGCACCACCAGCATCAGCAGTCCAAGATCAAGTGACCTGTAGACCTGTGACCTGTTAGCTCCTCCACCTGTAGACCTGTGACCTGTTAGCTCCTCCACTTCATATATGGCTCCTCCTCCCCTCCATATTTAATAGGGGTCAGGGAGGGAGGACGGGAACAAACACAGCTCTCAGCTCTGCGGTCTGGCTGGCCTATTTAAAGCCTGACCGCCTTGGCACCTCTCTCCCTGATTGGCCCTATCCTACACCACTCACTGCGTTTGGCCGGCTGTCCTTGCTTCAGCTGCTGAACTGTGACCTGCGCCCCTTGCTAGTTCAGCTCTAAACAGCTCAGCTCTCCTTCCTCTGGTCGCCGACTGTGACCCCACTTCCGACTGCAGCCACAGTGCCATGCAGCTCTCCACACTCCTTTCTCTGGTAGCCAACTGTGACCCACTCCCCCTCACTGCTGACACAGCTAACAAACACAGAAATGCACAGTCTGATTTATTTCTGTGCCACCTGGGCTATTGGTACAATTCATGACCAAGGTCACCCAGGGTCACAGCTAGGTAGGGATTTGAGAAGAGGATTTGGCTATGCAAGAGCTTTCAGGCATGCACACCCCTACCCCATTACATTGATAGCCTGGGACACACTTACGCAAGTGCAGGATGTGAAATTCTTTTGTCCTTATGCTTCCTTTGTTATTTAAAGAGGTTGTTTAAAAGCCCACAAAGAGATCCCTTAGGAGCAAGCCAGATGAAAATGTGGATTCAAGCAGGACCCAGAGTCACTGAATTTGTCAGACTTAGTTGCTCGACTTCTGTTTTGCTTGGGATAGCTTCCAAAAAGTTGATTTTAAACTGAAAATGAAAATACCAGTTGGTGATGTTTCGCAGAAATCCAGTCCAGGAGACCGTCCCAGATGTAGTGAGCAAGAATGGTGTAGTTACTCCAAGCAGAAAATCTTGTAAATCCCAAAAAACTAAGCTACAGACAAAGACAAACACAAACAGCCACCTACACAGACCCAGGAGAAACAAGCATTTGTCAATGCCGAATGTTGGCTTGCTGGCATTGGCAGTGCAGGAGTTAGAGAGATGCATCATAGGAATGGCAGTGAAGTATTGAACTGATGCCAACCCAACCCCACCCTGCACAGAGTGACAGGCATTAGGGTGTCCCTTTGGGTGTTTGGTAGTGCAGTGCGGGAAAACATGTTGGGCAGGATGTGAAAAATGACAGCTGCATAGTTCATAGGGAGGTGTAAAAAATGCTAGTGTTGAAAATGTGGCATGTAAATATATCAAATGTTCAAAGTCACAAGGGTGCGTGGGAAATATACAACGCATGCTTGCAACACTGCCATTTTATGGGCGTTCAGCACCAAATTTTCAACATAGGCATTTTAGCACCTCTGCTTATGTACAGTTATGTCACTGTTATTTCCTCAAAGTGTCCCAAGAAGTGATTTCGCATAGCAACCATGCTATTCTGCGCCGGAAGTGCGAAAACACATTTTGGGCAGGATACGTGAAATGACGGCTATACTGTTCATCAAGAGGTGTGGAAAAATGGCAATGGTGAAAATCCAGAGTGAAAATATCACAAATGCACGACAGTACAAGTGTGCATGCAATCTGCCAACGCACGCTCGTAACACAGTCATTTTATGGAGTATCATCACCAAATTTTCAACATAGGCATTTTAGCACCTCTGCTCATGAACTGTGTCACTGTCATTTTCATAATCTCGCCCAAACACTGATTTCCCACAGTGACTGCGCTATTGTGCGCCGGATGTGCGGAAACACATTTCGGGCAGGATGTGGAAAAAGACAGCTGTACTGTTCTCAAGGAGGTGTACAAAAATGACAATGCTGAAAATCCTTCATTAAAATATTGCGAATGCGTGAAGTTACGAGCCTGCGTAGCAACTGTGCAACGCACGCTTGTAAAACAGGCATTTGTTGGATTTTTTCCACCAAATTTGGAACATGGGCTTTTTGAGAGGCCACCTCATGAGCACTGGCACTGTCATTTCATCAATGGGTCCTGAAAGGTGATTTCGCTCAGTGAATGCAAAATCACCTTTCAAAGCCGATTAACGCCATGACAGTGATAGAATTCATGAGGAGGGGCCCAAAAAACCCGATGTTGAAAATTTGGTGCCAAAATTCCAAGAAATGCCCAAGATATGCAGCAAAGTTGAAAAAACCCTATTCATTCCATTATACAGCTTACCGGCATTTCCTCAGTTCACGGTCGGCTTTGAAGAGTGCAGACATGTTCCCGGTCCACCAAAGATCATTGGCGCCGACTCAGAGGTAAGTATGGGTGGGGTGGTGAGGGAGGCAGGGTGCGAGTGGGTGGGTGCGGTGGGGAGGGGCATCGAGACTACGAGGGACGGTTTTGCTTTCACAGGTGAAAAACAAAAACAGGGAAACCATTACGGACAGTTTTCATTTTCCAGGCATTTGGCACGCTGGGGTGGGCTCCCAGCATGCCACCTAACTGTTTGAGGGTGGGTATCAGTAGCCGACGGGGATTGGGCACTCGGCCAGCACACAACATGGGGGAGAAAGTACGGATGGGTATTGGGCACCCCTGGCCGGCAAACAAAGAATGCGGGAGCGAGCCGAGGGGATTGGGCACCCCCCAGCATTCAATCAATTGGGGTGATGCTAACGGGAGTGGTCTCCACCATCGGGTACGCGAAGACAGTGGGGGGCCGCGAGACATGGGGATTGGGCACCCCTAAGCATTCAACATTTGGGGGGGGTTATGCCGACAGGTAGTGGGCTCCCCCGTCGGCACACAAAGACGGGGGGGGTACCGACAGGGGGATTGGGCACCCCAGATGTCAGCAGACGTGAGGCGGCCACCTGCTCGCTAACCATGTTCATAATGGCGGCGAGCACGGCAAGCAAAGGACCGCTGCGTATGGCGAGCTTTGCTCGGATTGCAGTGGACCTTTGCTTAGATGTGCTTGCCCCATTATGTATGCAAGGTGTGGCACTGGCATGCAGGCTGATTGGGGAATGAGGGACGCAACTACTGATGCATGCTCTGCATTCACCCAACAGCGGCTGCGCCCCCAACTCTGCACTCTCCCAAGATGTTGGCATGTGCTTGCGCGGCAAGCCAACATAACAAGGGCTTAGTGTGTGTGTGTGTGTGTGTGTGTGTACAGTATACAACCAGCATACCATATATATTATGATCATTTGCCAGAGGTTTCACTCTAGATACAACTACTTGTCAGATTTTCAGCAGGCAGCTACAGCAGATTCAGAGTTAAAGCTCAATACTGGGTAAGTCAATTTTTTACTGTTTTATTAGACCTATAGTGATTAGCAAGTCCTATTGGGTCTTTCATTTGAGTTAAAAGAAAATAACTTCACTGAGGTGCAAAGATGGCTCAAGTGCCAGTAGGTTTTCGAGGCAATCCAGAGTCCTTACTGTCACCTTGATGCAAGTCTTTTTGCTGCAAGCCCTGCCAAACTGGTGACAATTAACTGAAAACTTATGAATGCAGTCGTGAGGAAACATTACTCAGCTTTAGCCAATGTAATTTGCACAACCAGTTTGCATCGTGCAAACACACAGCTACAGTACACACAAGACACAAAGCATCACAAGTGCAGATACAGGCAGATACATACACTATATACAGACACACACAACCATGGGAAAAGACCCAGGCTAATAATTTTGCTAACAACTGCACACCTTACATGGACCTGCTAGGGAGCAGTGATGATCCTCGGAACGGCAACTACTTGCTTCTGGGCCAGTCCATTTAGTATGAAATTTAATGCATATTGGGACTCAAAAGTTAATCAGAAGGCTTGCAGTAGTGGTGCCAGCAGCAATATGTTGGGCTACCATATTAGAGAACTGGCATTGAGTCCTGAGCCTGACTGCAGGAGAGTGACACGTGTCCTGCTACTAGAGGGCTTCCCTTAGATTGAGAGCAGGGCGGCACTGGTGTCATGGGTGATCATGCAACATCAGCTACCCATCCATGGTGTGGCATGGCAAGTGCAGCACCACTGTGTTATAGGGTGGTGGATCTTAAAGGGGTAACGTAAGCAGGCTAGTAGCTGGAGGATGTACTTCCCCTCCCCCCACCACCAATGGCCTAAGAGCACCCCTCAGGACTCTCTTTCCCTACACTGAGTCCTGTGGAGGAAGGCCTGCTTCAGGGGTAAAGACACAGGGATGCTAGGAGGTGGTATAAGAAAGCCCAAAATGGGGGGGGGGCTTCAGCAGTAGTGCTAGAGTGGGAAAGAGAATTAGGAGGAGTAGAGGGCAAGACCAGAATAACAATCATAATAACAGGAAAAAATTAACAGAGGGCTTAACTTTTAGAGAATTGAATTACAATTAGGAAAAGAAAAAATAATATTAAGGTCATAAAAAAATTGTTAGTGGGTACTCTATGTAAGCAATAAGACGCGACAGGGTGTGCGTTAGACACTTTAACACATGGCTAGGAGGTGTAGTGAGGCACGAGGCCACCGGCCGAGTGCGTCCAGCCTCCTAGCCGTGTGTTAAAGTGTCTAACGCACACCCTGGAGTGGCTTATTGCACTTATGAAATGGCCATCTTTAGTGGAAATTGCATTTGGTAGGTTAAATTTGCAATTTTAAGTAGGAAAAACATGTATGTTTGTGTAATTTTAATAAAATAGTTCCTCCGCCTAAGTGTCCTGTGGGGTTTTTTGCACTTAAGGACTTTTGTCCTAGAAAGGCTTCTGTACTTTAGGTCTGGTTGTCATGGCAGTATTCACCTCCCCCCACACACACACACGTGTGTGTACACAAGTAAAAATTCATCTGTTTTGTTTTTTATAATAATTTTATGTTAAAACTTGAAGATCAGGTGGGCTGGTACAGACAGAGACACACAGAAGCGAGCAGGGCCGGCAGGTACAGTGAGTGGGCTGTTGTAGCAGATTGCGCTTTCGTTTTAAACACATCGGGGCTGTACATTCATCGTGAGTCAGTGAGCGGCTAGCGAGATCGCATTATTTAATGTTAAAAATTGAAGATCAGGTGGGAGACACACAGAGCAAGCAGGACAGCAGGTACAGTGAGTGGGCTGGTAGCGCAATTGCGGTTTGGTTTTAAAGAGATCGCGGCTGTACATTCTCCGCTCTGAGGAACGATCGTTAGTGAGCAAGCGGGTAGCTAGATCGAGGTTCAGTATAAAAAAAAAATCGTATGCAGTTCAGGGGAAAACAGTGGCCCAATCTGAACAGGAGGTCACATGTATTTCTTTTATTTGTTACAGTTAGGCTGGCACCACTTATGGCACAAACAAGATGGCTGCTTTTTTTTTTTAAGGTTCTGAGTGGGCAGCATCACTTATATCAATGCCCACTGCCCAGTTTTGGACCTTTTTCCTGTGCATCAGACAGAATATCACATCCCTAGCAGCCAATCATAGCTCCTATTTCATGATGCCCATTTCATAAATACTGTATGTCACAAACCCACTCAGCAGGCCAGGCCCCCTACTCCCAAAGTGTCAACCTCTGAGCGCAGTCTTGTGAACAGTTTAACAGAACAAGGTAACTCTCTTGTCTGTTTTGTGA
Organism: Neoceratodus forsteri; assembly: GCA_016271365.2. Taxonomy (NCBI): domain Eukaryota; kingdom Metazoa; phylum Chordata; order Ceratodontiformes; family Ceratodontidae; genus Neoceratodus; species Neoceratodus forsteri. The sequence continues at coordinate 506,077,884 of CM057455.1, forward strand.
GTTCGGATCAACCTTTGGTCTCAAGTCTTGGAGGGATTCAAACTGTGAACCTCTTGCTAGTGTACCCAATGCACAGGCTCAGATATTTCTGTCTTCAGGGGGCCAGATATCTTTGCCTATGGGCACCTAACCAGGTATACAGAGATGAACCCTTGAAAACTTTAATAAAGACCTCAGATTTAAAACGCTTCTCTTTCCAGTTTGGTATCACCATTCAAGCTATGCCTCGTGTCTGCTATAACCATATATACTTTTCTTACAACTAAAAGAAATTCAAAGACAGACCAAATATGTTCTAAAAAGAATTTTACTACAATAGATAAAAATATGTTAAACACAAAATACAGAACTCTTTTATCACAAGACATGCAAATCTTTTAAAAGAACAAGGTTTAAACAGTGCAAGTTCCTACTTAGAGTACCTAGATTTGACTCTCTCTCTAAATACTTGTTTACAATGCTCACAGATCTTTCCTTGTCAGAGTCTTGGTAAAAAGTTTAGTTTAATTTTCTAGGAATTATTACCTTTGAGCCAATGGCTCTTTTACAAAGGTTCCACGTCATCAGTGTACAAACAAAGAGGACATGTTACATAGCATGGTCAGCAAATTATAAAGGTTTCAATAAGCCAGTATAATACAGTACATCACAGGAAAAAAACAGAACATTGTAGGAATGGTCAAGGTGGGAAGGGTAGGAGGAGATATGGGGAGGGGAGCAGACTTAGAGTATTTAGAGGTACTCAGATGCCTTTGTCAAGAAAGGAGCAGAGGAGGAGGAGGAGGAGGAGGATGAAAAACAGTAAAAACAGCCATGAGGGAAGAATCATTAGTCAAGGCAGTCACAGGAGCTAGAGGCTGAGAGGTGAGAGTAAAGCATAGATTTGAAAGCTCTTAGTGATGTGGAGGATGTAATGAGCGAGCTCAGGGCATTGTACCAGCTGGGGGCACGATAGGCAAAAGATCTTTGGCCCTGTGTGGTCTGGCATCTGGGGACCTGGAGAGGCTGTTGTTCTGATTTTTTGGTGGGACAGATGCTGGTATTCGGACAAAGTAGGTCTTGAATACACGGCGGAGTGCGGCCCAAGATGGATTTTTTTGCCATCAAGCATGTGAGGTACCTTATGCGATTTGAGAATAGCAACCATCCTGTTTCAGTGTAGAGATCACATATATGAGTACGTCTTTGCGCTCCAGTGAGCAGCCGACAGGTCTTGTTTAGGGTGGTTGCGATGCGCCTTAGTGTGGTGGTAGTGGCAGAGCCATAGATAATTAAGCCAGAGTCTATGATTGAGATGACAGAGCTTTGGATAGCAATCCCCAGCGCAGCTTGGGTAAGGAATTGCTGGTTTCGAACAGGATACCACGCTGGGTTCACCGCTTTCGCTGTGTTATCAATGTGGGTCGTAAAGGTAAGACCTTGATCAAAGGTGATTCCAAGGTATTTATATGTTGACACTTGTTCAAGGGTATTTCCTGGGTATGTTTTGATAGTAAGTGGAATTTGTCTTTTTCCGTTTTGTGGACTGGAGAAAAGCATGGATTTTGTTTTTTTGTGATTTAGGACCAGCTTGTGATCTAGGAACCACTTTTCAACATTGCAGAAAGCAAGTTGCAGGCTCTGGAGTAAGGGTTTCGGGTCCTTATGAGAGGAGAGAATCATGGCATCATCAGCATAAAGGATTATTTGTTCCGGGCAGGATTTGGGGAGAGAGTTTAGGAAAAGGCTGAAAAGGAGAGGGCCTAGGATTGACCCCTGTGGAACACCTGAGAGGACCAGTTTTGAGTCTGAGAGAACTTCTGAGATTTTTACTGATTGAGATCATTGGGCCAGGTAACTTTTAACCCAGGTACCTGGTCCTTCCGAGAGCCTAAGACGTGTAGTTGTGTGATAAGTAAGCCATGGTGAACAGTATCAAACGCCTTTGTTAGGTCAATGAAAACAGCTCCCGGTTTGATATCCTTTGCCCAAGGCAGTTTGAATTTCTCCTGAGAATTCCAGTAGGGCGGTCGACGTACTGTGTCCTTTCCTAAATCCATGTTGCTGCAAGCAGAGTATGTTATACTTATGCAGGTAGTCTGAGAGTTGGTCAGCCACAATGCGTTCGAGGGCCTTGGAGAAGGGTGGAAGTATAGATATAGGCTGATAGTTTCCTGGTGGGGACTTGTCGCCACTTTTGAACACTGGTGTGACTATAACAGACTTTCATTTGCTGGGAAATTGACTAAGGCAGAGGGAGAGATTGAAAATTTTGGTGAGTGGGTGCACCACCTCTTCCAGGGTAAGGGACAGAATTTTAAGATCAATAGTATCACAGCTTGCTCTGGATTTAAAGATAGCCTTTTTTATATATTTGTAGACTTCATGTGCCTTAACTATTTTGAAGTGGAAAAGCGGTTGGTCAGGTGAGGCAGTAGGAGATATTGGTTTTGGCGAGTCTGTGTCAGAGAAGAAGTCCGGTGGAAGGACCCCACTGAGGTCAGTGAAAGTTTTATTTAAGGCCTTTGCCATGACCATTGGGTCTAGGGTAGTGGTTTCATCGACAGTCATTATAGTGGGAGAGGATTTGGACTACTTATCTGTGATATTTCTGATGTTGTCCCAGAATGATCTCCCGTAACCCCAGGAGTTTGCAAGGGCATTTTTGAAATAGGAGGTCTTCATTAGTTGGATTTGTTTGGTACATTGGTTTCGTGCCTGTTTATACTTCTGGATATCCGTCAAGGAGCCTGTGGCTCTGGCTGTGGCCCAGAGGTGGTCCTGAGCTTTGAGTTGGCCAGTAGTTTGGCCGTGAGCCAGGGATTTGAGAGCTTTTGATTTTATGCTTTTTTACTGGTGCGTAGGTGTTACAGGCAGTGTTGAAAGTTGTGATAAAATAATCTAGGGCTGTGTCAATATCTAGAGTATTGTATATTGGGGACCAGTCTTGCTGTAAAAGACAGGTCTTGAGCTTAGTAAGGTTTCCATGTGGTAGCACTCTGCTTGAGATGGTTTTTGGAGGTGGTTTTTGGAACTTATTTGTCCAGGTACAGCTCACAGGAGAGTGGTCACTGAGAGAGTCTGGGAGAACAACTGTGTTTTTTATGTGGGCTGGGTGGCTAGCAAGGATCCAGTCAATGAGAGTGCAAGTTCCAGTTTTGTAGTTTTTTCTAGTGGGGAAGCTCACCATCTGCATTAGGTTAGCTGCTAGGATAGCATCCTTGAGGGACCCAGCGTCTGATGCGAGCCAATTTATATTAAAGTCACCAAGGAGAAGGAGCTCAGTGTCAGGTGGTTGCGATCTTACAAATTCAAGAACAGTCTGGAGGACGGACCCTGGATCTTTAGGAGGGATATAGACAGCAGCCACAGTAAGCACTTTATTTTGGGCACCAAGTAGTAGCTTGAAAGGGAGAAACTGCACAGAGGAGTTAGTGGTGGAAAAGCAGACATGGTGGCTAGAGAGGCTGTCCTTAATGTAAATAGCAACCCCCTCCCCCCTTTTATTAGTCCTGTCCAGTCTGAAAATATTGTAGCCTTGTAGTGAGATGGCATGGTCCGGAGTGCTTGGTGTCAGCCAGGTTTCAACAATGGCTAGTATGTCGGGATTGTGTTGACTGGCAAAGACTTGAAGGGATGCCAGTTTTGGAAGGAGGCTACAGATATTTAAGGTGGCAATGGTGAGACCCTCCCTCCATTTTGTAAGATTTGTTACCCTATGAAACAGGGCCAGGGTTTGGATGGACACTTCCTGACATCAGAAGGAGGAGGAGGAGCAGGAGTTTAAGGGACATCTGCCGCAGCTCATAGTATGACATGTAACGCCTCTGTTTCTTGTTAGTTTGAGTACAGTATAGTCATTTAGGGTCCCAGCGTAGGGTAATGGCTAGGAGCAGGTATCAATTTGTCAACTTTCCAGTGGCGTGAGCTGTCATTTGCACCCAGTCCTTTGTAGGAGGGGGCCACAAGTGAAGGTAGGAAGGATTTGCCATGGTGTCAGGTTGCTGGTATTGAGCTTGAATGGTTAGTGTGAGAGGTAGAGGAGACTGCAAATGTTTACTGTAGCAAGGGCGAGTGTTCCTGTAGATCAAAGACCCAGAAAGTGTTAAATTCCTGAAGGTGATGAACATTAGCCTAGGGCATATGCAGGATGTAAAAATCCTTTGTTAGAATCTTCCCTTTGTTCTCTAAAACAGTTGTGAATAGACCTCAAAGACAAGCACACATCCTTTAAGAAAGTCAGACGGAAATGTGGATTCAATGCAGCACTCCACAACCCAGAAACTTGTATAAAAGATTTACTGACCTCACTTTTGCTTTTTGATGTCTTCCAAAAAAGTTGATTTATGATGAGAATGCCTATACCTGGTGGTGAAGTTTTGTAGTTACTTAGTCCAGGAAATGTTCATAGATGTTATGTCCAAGAATGGTCCAGTTCCTCCAAGTAAAAACACAGGAAAAACCACAAAAACTAAACTACTGACAGAGACAAACACAAACAGCCAGCCCCACTGATGATGAGGATAGGCAAGTCTCTAAGTAGAACAGAATTATTCCTTAAAGTAAACTGTATTTTCAAACCCCTTTTGTGTGAGGTCATCTAGCTCCTCCTCTGTCAGATTATCTATAAAAAATATATATCTTATACAGAAACAGGATGTCTTTTTAAAGTATTACATTCTGCAACTTCAGCATAATTTATGTCCTTCAAATTACACTTCTTTTGATCTCATAATAAGCTTCCTCCTTCAAGGACATGAAAGCATCTTTATGATTTCGCACTTCTGTGTAATAACCTGGGTTTTTCCTCCAATGTCATAAAATGGATATGATATAGCAACTATGGCTGTAATTAACTCAGACAAACAGGATCCTTGATTAAGGCCTTCCATGTAACACCTAGTATCTAAAACTGTGTGTGTGATCTCATATGTTGTGTCAGCATTTTCTCATGGCTTTCATCTTTCAGCTGAAACCTGAGGGGGGGGGGGATGAGTGAGGTCATTCTAACAGCATCAAATTTTCAGCAGAGACATTCAGTAATACATTTTATATTAAAAAAATAATACAGCACTCAGAACTGGCTGTCCACATCACACTGTACATTCACGGGTTAAGCAGGCAACCGAATGAGTGTTCAGGGTTTGTGCAACACACTGTAGTAATGAACTTGGTAGGTAGATTGTATCGTAATGGACCCATTTGGGTGGGTCTGTCCCCATGCTCAGAAGCCTCACAGGGAAAGGGACTACAGGAGGTTTTTGAGGAAAGGAGGGGCATCTGGCTCTGGTGCCATTTCTGTGTCCTTTGGGCTGTTGAGTTTCTGGAGTGACAGCCCCAGGCACAAAATTAATTGAGGCAGACTGTGAGTAGGGCCTATAAAGGAGCAGAAAAGAAAAGAAAAGAAAAATGTAAAATGGCTCCTGTACTTGCAGCCAGTGCCACCTGCCTCACACCCCAGACCTTGGCTGGCTTGCCTCTGCCTAGGTCCTCGTAGTTGGCCCCTCTGTGGAGAGTAATCCATGGAGTGTCTGGTTTGGCATGTGGTTGGAAATGAATGGGAAGAGATGACATGGTGGGATTGGATGAGGAAAGGAGAATGAGGGGAAAAATGAAAATAAAAATATATATTATCTATATGTATATGACTTTCCTTGACTCTCTGCTAGTCACTACAGACTGTATCAGGAATTAGTAATTCAGCATGTGCAGTTTACGCTGTTCTGTACTCGGTACCCAGGACCCTCTTGTTAAATAAGTGATGTACTTAAATGTAGCTGTCCTGATGTGGGAAAACTAAAACTTTCCTGGATCTGTTATTTTGCTAAGAGGACATCTAATACTAGCAAAGTGCTAAGTTCGCTTTCAGGCCTCCATTTACCTTTTTACAGTGGTGTGTTTACAGTGGTTTAGGGGCAAAGACTGTGGGGGAGCTTTAAAGCATGCATGGGATAGGCACAAGGGTACATTAGGTAGAGGAATAGAGGGAGGAAGTGATACCTAAGACCAACCAGGGTCAAAGGTGAGGATACAAGCAGGGATAAGTGGAAGACTGGATGGGCCTAAGGGTCCTTTTCTGCTGACAAAATCTATGTTTCTATGTTTTTGTGTGTCTGCTTTCACCTAAGTAAAATAATTTTAAATTGAAGTTTCACAGTTCTACGCATTACCTGTACATATAAATATATAACCTATTACCAATAGGAAAGAATTCAGCAATCAGGCCTGATCTCAAGGGTCTTTCTAGGAGGATAATGCCCAGCCGGCCTCCCAGTGCAGTGGTCGTGCTACCACTCATGACACTGGAGATCCGGGTTCGAGAACAAGCCCAAGTCATTGAGGAGTCGGCTCCGGGAGGATGGTGGAGTGTCCCAATGGACACTCTCCTCCTCAGGGGAGTGTGGCTGGCTTCCACTGCACTGCTGTTACCTGGGTGACCATAGCTGGTGGTGCATGTGCAGCCAGCGGATCAAGGGAGGGGGAGGTCACCACCCTGATGCACGAGGCACGCACACATGCATTCATGTGTCATTCCAGAGACAACATGATGTCTGAGGGTGTGGAGAAAAAAGAATAACACTCTGACTCACTGACCGCTCAGGATGCCACCCAACGCCTGCTGCAGGTCCTGCGCTGTCCACTATGTTGAAAATATGGGTCAGAATGTTAGAAAAAATACAGTTATGAGCCTATGCTGGAATTTATGAACACAGACCCATAACTTTGGTAATTTTCAACATTTTGATCCCAAACTTTCAACATACCAATTTTTTAAACATTACCTCACAAAGATGCTGTGTGTCATTTTTAAAATCCTGCACAAGATGAGTTTTCACACCTCTGGTGAGAAATGACATTTAGGCCAATATACTATAAATGGTACATGTCAACCAGTTCAGTGACGCTAAGGGTTAAGGCACTGGATGCTACACCTTGTGCCATGCCAGAGACCTGTGTTCATGGTGCAAGTGGGTCGCCAGGGGTCAGCTGGGGAGGAGGAGGATTGAGCATCCCCAGGACAGCTCTCCTCCTACATGGGGGGCAGCTGTAGCTGTCGGTGTTAGCCTGACCCCTAGCAGAGGCTAGAGGCTGTCACACTGATGCTGATAGAAAAGGGGCAGAGGCAGGGCAGACTCCGGACATGCAGCATACAGGAGTATGCACGGCACCGCCACTGGAGTCCTTACACACTCCCCTCTGCAGGGGAGAAAAAGGGAAACTCTTGGTGGTTGGATTGTGGTGGCACTCATAGGTCCTGTCCCAGCTAGTCGATCCAGCTGACCGGCTCTGAGCCTGAGGCAGGTGTGAGCACTCCCCCCACCGACCACGCTGGGGGGAAAGCTCTGGGGGTCATAGCTGGTGCCAGTGGATGTAGGAGGATGGGGCTGGAATGCTGCCTGAATGAGGGCTGCCAGGGGAGAAGAAACAGTCTAAAATAAGTAAATAAATAGTACATGTCATGCCTATGAAGTGAATCTTAAAATAAGTCTCTTCAAAAGTCAGGGTCAAAACATTAAATACAAAATAATTGTTTAACAAGCATCAAACATTTGGCATTCACAAATGCTTGTTTTCAAACTTTTCATCATGTCCTGGCAGTAGTAGTAAATCTCAAAAACCACTCTCAGACAAGTACTGTAACTGTAAAAGAAGCCCAAAGTCAGTCACACATTTCAAAGTCACAAGCACTTTTTTGAAATGTTCGGAATCATGTTTATCCCAAAACATATGTCTGTATAAACAGAACATGACATGTGCTGATTGATTGAAGATATCTTAATATCATTGATCTTTCATGAAGATAAATATGAAATCTTCAGTCAGACCATGTCACATCCCCTATGTATACAATGGCAGGTGATGAATAACACTGCTGAATAAGAATGGTTATTTTGAGAGCTGCAGTAAAAATAACATGTTATTTCCACTGTAGCTTTTATTTGTACTGCAGCTCTAATTGGATCTGTAATATCCTGAAGTTGAAAATCCCGATGTCATATTAAAAAACAAAAAGGATCCCGCGTTGAGTATGGATTCTGTTGATTGTTCACTGCCTTTTCTGTGCAAGAGCCATGATCTGAAGAAGAAAACTAACATCATCTTCAAATGAGAAAGACAAAAACAAACAATATCTGTCCTGAGCTTAACTCATCTATAAAATTAATGCCACAAAGAAGAAAACCCAGCTGCCCATTGTATACATAGGACATTCCATGTGCTGAGCACACAGAGATACAGAATAATGAATGCCCATCGATGAACAAAATGCTAGGCTTGCTTTGAGTGGTTCCCCTGGCAACCAAGGTAAACCTCGAGAGTGTAGCTCGAGAGGTTTACCAAAGTTGCCATAGGAATCACGAGAAGTAAGCTTAGTGTGGTTGTTCATTGACAGTCATACATTGTCTTTTATAGTGTATGGTCATCGATGCAGGCATCGGAATATAAAAAAGCAGTCTGTTTCCACACGTCACACTATGCAGTCATTGGGATTGATCACATGACTTTCTAGCCCACTCGGGAGTACTGGAAACTGTTCAGAACAGGGCAAAAGACAAAGCAAACCTCACATGAAAATGGGGAGAAAAAATATTTCTTCTTTTTGACCGACTGCTTGATGGCAACGAGAAGGAGAGTGTGAAGTGTAAAGGATGGTGGGGGTGTTCAGAGAAAACAAAAAAAAAATGACCTTGTGTCGGAGGGTGGTGGGATATACAGATGGACACTTGCACCATACGATTCCAAGCAGAAGATTTATTGCAGCAACATAAAAGAACTAACGTACTGTACACAACTTAAAAGAAAATAAAGTATAACATATTCCATGTAGGTTCCAAGCACCTTGGTCTCAACAGCACTAGTAGGCTCTAGGCTGAGGTGTTGAGCCTTCAACACCCAATTCGAATCTGATTTGGAACCATTTGCTGACCAAATATATAGGGGTTTGTACCTTTCTCATTGGCCCATTCGTATGTCAATCAATTAACAAAAATAAATTTTGTGTCTTTAAATTAAATTAAACTTGTATTTCTTTCTTTATAAGCATTCCCATTCTTTAAATACTATGACAAAACTTATGATGTAAACATTCTTTAGTTTAAATATGAGTTACTGAAGTTTTTGTCAAACAAGTCACATTTGGGTCCCTCCTCTCTGCTAGTTGGAAATAAGAATAGTGAAACTGAGGCCGGCCAGCTCTTAGGAAACAGAGAGAGGGAGGGCTTACAGGAGGCTGAGCATACCTGGAAGAGCTTTGTTTATACCAGCATACATATATACAGGGTACAAATAGAATATAATTCAAACCCCTTTTGCCTTTTAGGTTTTATGCTGAAAACATTAATTACTCTACATTCTGTGTTGTGAGCTCAAAACGTTTTGTTTCCAACATCTGTAAACGTCTGATTGAGCGTCTGTCTAATTCACTATGTATACAGAAAGACACTTAACCAGAGTTACACAAAAGATTAAATCTATACCAAAAAGCATTCACTTTGTTTTACTTGTAGCCTATTTCAAAAGAGCTACTAGGGCTGGATGTATTAGGTTACTTCGGAAGGCGCTTTCCCGTTTCATCCGTTTATACCTCTGCTATAGTGCACACATTCGTGAGGTAAACAACTCATACTTAAGAGAAAAACGGAGGAGCGCGTTTCTAAGCAAGGGCAAGCTTTAAGGAGGTTAAACTATGAACTGCAAAGTACTAAGCCTTAGCAACATGTTCGTGCAGTGTACTTTAGCAGAAACAACAAGTTGGATCGGGGTTTTTATTTTCTCGTTTCACCGACGAATACAATGGGATGGTGGTGAAACAAACAAGCGAGGGAGAAGAGAGAGAGAGAGAGAGAGAGAGACATTCCAATGAGACACATAAATGCGCCATTCACCTTCTTATTATTTAGAGGATTCTCGAGGAATGAGATAATGAGCAACAAATGTGCCATGACCTTCTTTCATCCTTACATTCAAAAGCTATAAGCTGAGGTTATCTTTTAATATAACAACTTTTAAGAGTCATATTAAAGTTTCATTTGCATTATTTAGGGACCTACAGACATGGAATGCTACAGAGAGGAAAAGACACAAGGGGGGGCAATTAAAAGGAAAAACACCAACCGACAACATTTAAACATGGGTGGCCAGTCCATGTACACACATCCACATAACACAACAGAGGGTACAAAGAGCACAACGGGATATCCTCCCAGCATTCCAGATTCAAACTATCACATTCCTCCCCACCTAAAAAAAAAAACAGTTGGTTTTATTCTGATTTAGCATATGCTAAACCTTTACACCAGAACTCCCATTTCCTGGGAGATAGAGCCATAGCCCACCCATCTCCATGGGCTCCACCTTGGGATCCCTATAAAAACTATTATCCAAAATACAATACCACTTGATACTATTACAAGTAGTGGTAGCTACAGTTCGCTACCCAAAGGTCTGGTGTCAGGTTTCATTTCTGTCTTTTCTGGTCCATATCTGAAAAGATAGTCTACATTGCTATGGGCACTGCCCTTTTGGTGTTTGATCGTAAAGCAATAAGGTTGGAGTGCTAAATACCAGTGCATAATTCTTGGATTTTGATCTTTCATTACATGCAACCAACATAATGGGTTATGGTCAGTCCACAGTTCAAAACAAGTGACCCATAAGTAGAAGCGGAGTGCCTCAATGGCCCATCGTATGGCCAAACACTCTTTTTCTATAGTGGAGTATCTTGTCTCCCTTTCATGTAATTTACGACTTGCGTATATTATGGGGTGTTCTTCTCCTTGAATTATTTGGGTTAGTATTGTTCCTATACCTACATTGGATGCATCAGTTTGCACAACAAAGGGTTGTGTAAAATAAGGGATTCTTAAAACTGGAGAGGAACATAACTTCGCTTTTATGTTGCAAAAGGCTTCCTCACATTCAGGGTTCCAAATTATTTTCTCAGGGCTCCTCTTTTTAGTTAAATTGGTTAGGGGACAGGCAAGTGTGGCAAAGGCAGGTATAAACCGACGATAATATCCTGCTAGCCCTAGAAAGGACCGTACCTCTTTCTTTGTAGTAGGGCGGGGACTATTAGCTACTGCTGCAACTTTACTAATGTCAGATTTTATCTTCCTATCCCCTATCTGGAATCCCAGATACTTCGTTTCTTTCATGGCTAACTTACATTTAGTTGGATTAATCGTTAAACCAGCCTTAGCAATAGCTGTTATTACAGCATCTAAATGTTGTAAGTGTTCCATCCAGAAGGGACTAAAAATGACAACATCATCCAAATAAGTGGTACTATAGGTAGTGTGTGGTGCTAATATTTTGTCCATCGTCCGCTGGAAAGTGGCGGAGGCAACGTGCAACCCAAAGGGCATAACATTAAAATGAAATAATCCAAATGGAGTGCTGAATGCTGTCTTTTCCTTTGCATTAGGATCCAAAGGTATTTGCCAATAACCTTTGGTCAGATCAAGCGTACTTACATATTTAGCATTTCCCTGATGGTCTAATATGTCATCTATTTGTGGCATAGGGTAACTATCAAATTTAGAAACAGCATTCAGCTTCCAGAAATCTAAACAAAGCCTTACTCCACCTTCCTTTTTATTGACTGTTACCATAGGGAAGCACCAATCACTATGAGAAGCTTCAATAATACCTAGATCTTGCATCCTATGAAGTTCTTTTATTATTTCCTCTTTATTGTACTCAGCTAGTCTATAGGGCTTTTGTCGTATAGGTATTTCCTGGTTTACTATGATATGATGTGTGGTTATGGTGGGTCTCCCTGGTTTGCTTGTAAAGCTTCTTTTATGTTTTTGGAGTATCCTTTGGAGGTCTATAGCTTGTGAGTTTGTAAGGTTAGGACTAATACAGATATCTGTCAATTCTCCCTTATTTCCAATCGATTATATGCTATGCTCAACTCACTATCCTCAGTCTCAGGGTGGATATATCCACAAATGGGGGAGGGTCTTTCCTTCCAAGCTTTTAATAGATTTACATGATAAACATGTTTTTGTTTCTTTTTATCAGGCATGAATATCTCATAAGTTACAGGCCCTATTCATTTAGTTGTTACATAGGGCCCATGCCATTTCATTAAAAGCTTGTTCTCCGAAGAAGGTAACAATAATAATACCTTGTCTCCCTCAATAAATTCTTTATGCCCTGTCCCTTGATCATAGTGTACCTTCTGTCTTAACTGATGTATCTGATTAACATCATGTGCTTTTTTCACATATTCCAACAGCCTCTTTTGCATTTGAAACATATATTCAGAGGGATTCATTCCCTTAGGATTTTTTCCTTCCTCCCATTCTTCTTTGACAATATCCAGAGGTCCTCGGGGATTGTGTCCATATAATAACTCAAACAGAGAGAACCCCGTAGATGCTTGTGGTACCTCTCGATATGCAAACAAGAAATAAGGTAGATACACATCCCAAGTCTTTCCTTCCTCTAGTACATACTTTTGACTCTTTTTTTCAAAGTCTGGTTGAAGCGCTCTACCAGACCATCCGTTTGTGGATGATAGGGTGTTGTATAAACAGCTTGGATCCCTAAAGTCTGGTAGAGGCGCTTCAGCATAGATGAACAGAAATTACTTCCCTGATCAGTTAAAATAACTTTGGGTATGCCCATTCAACTAAACATTTTACCCAATTCATCTGCAATCTTGGTGGCAGTAATACTACATAATGGAATGCTTCTGGATATTTAGTCATGTAATCACTAGCCACCAAGATGTATTTATTGCCTTTTGAACTTGTGGGAAGAGGGCTCGCAATGTCCATGGCCACCCTTTGGAATGGCGCAGTGACCAAGGGCATTGGTATCATAGGTACTTTATCTCTCTTTCCCAACTTTGTCACCTTTTGACATTCCAGACAAATGCTACAATAGTCGGACACTTGGTCATGAATGCCGGGCCAAAAATAATTGCCGTAAAAGGTGGCAAAGTGTGCGATCCCTACCCATGTGTCCAGCCAAAGGGATATCATGAGCTAAATGTAACAATTGTTTCCTATAACACTGGAGTACTAACAATTGTTCTACCTTCTCCTCAGTGTTAGGGTTTTCATACACCCAATATAATAACCCATTTACAATTTTATAATCTTTAGGTTTCGTGTCAGTAGAATCTATATCATTTCCATTTTGTTTCCATAGCATTTGCAAAGTAGCATCCTTTTGCTTGAACGTTTTTAAACTTGTCAGTCTTTACCAAGGTTTCAACTATGTTATGTACATTTTTATGAGTCCACAGTTCCTTCTCCTTTCTTTTGTGCTTCTTTGGTTTTCTATTTTTACCTTCCGTACCATAAACCTCTTCTTAAAAAGGATATAATTGTCCCAGGGTTTTATCAGCAGCTGCCTGAGCCCTAGTGACCACTGCACATATATTTGAAGTAAGTAAAGTCTGGAACTTAGGGTGGTCATGGCCTAGAAGTATGGGAACTGCTAATGTTGGGACAACCCCTATGTCCAACAGTTGTTTATCCCCTTGTTCAGTTGTTTTGGTGGTTAATAAAGGATAGTTTTGGGTGTCTCCATGTATACAAGTCACAGAAATGGTGGGTTCCCCAACTGGTGGTGGTTGCTTTAATATTGCTGACTGTATTAATGTTTGTTTACTTCCGGATTCCAGAAGTCCATGTACAGTTCTCTCTGCCACCGTAACCGGTATGCTAAACTGTCCCCAATAGGGCAGCACAAGGTGTGCTGTCTCCACTTTCTTTTTAGGACAGAATCTAGTGATATGTCCTTTATTTTTACACTCGTGGCATATTATTTCTGGATTGTGTCTTTTCCCCACCATGGGACTGTTTCTATTCCCCGTAAGACCACTAGTATTGCCAGGGGGAGGAGAAGAGATAGGTCTTATCAAGGTCTGCTGTAGGTTTGCATGTGGACTTTTCTGTCTAGAGGGTCGAGCAGCTACAAAGTCTTCGGCTAATCTTATGGCAACTTCTGCTGTGTCTGGTCTGTGCTCTTTTACCCATAATTGGACATCGGGAGGCAGGATACGGATAAACTGTTCCATAACTACAGCTTCTACTATCTGATCTAATGTTCTTGTAGCCGGCTGCAGCCACTTACCACAAAGGTCTTTGAGGTGTGTATAAGCATCTTGGGGAGTATCAGCGTCATGATATTTATAGGCTCGGAATCATTGTCTATATGTTTTGGTATTTATGTCATATCTCTTCAATATGGCTGCCTTCACATGATCATAATCATTCATATTTGTAACATCAATATGCCTATAGGCCAGCTGCACTTTTCCAGTTAAGTAAGGGGTCAACCTTATGACTCACTGATCCCTGGGCCATACACAGGCGGTAGCTACTCTTTCAAACGTAGTCAACTATGTTTCTATATCATCCTTCTCCCCTAATTTAGTTAATTTAATATCTTTCTGTCCAGTACCCACTGGGGCTGGGAGTGGTCTATTGGCACCAATGGCTTGTATGGCCCGCAGTGTATCTGCCCACCGGGCCTCACTCTCTTTCTGATCTTTCTCCCTTTGCTTCTCCATCTCTACTTGCCTGATGCACAACCACCTTAACAACTCATCTGTCTCTTGTGGGGGCATTTCTTCTTCTGACCAACCCCCAGTGGCTTGCCCCTTCATCTCCCCCTTCTCTTCCTCCATAAGGATCTGACTGGATGGCTCACCTAACCATAGCCGTCTATCCTTTTGCCTTGCCTCAGGTTCCAATCCAGGGAATAAAGGAAGCTGGAACTTCTTCATCACTGATCTCGTGTACACTCCAGTAAGCTGAGGTCCATCCGCATCTTCCTGCAGCATCAACTGGTCCACCTCCAGGTCTTAATCCAGACCTTCCAGTTGATCAGGCCATCAACTGGGATCCCACTTCTCATACCATCTATCGGAGGGTGGTGGGATATACCGATGGACACTGGCACCATACGATTCCAAGCAGAAGATTTATTGCACCAACATAAAAGAACTAACGGACAGTACACGACTTAAAAGAAAATAAAGTATAACATATTCCATGTAGGTTCCAAGCACCTTGGTCTCAACAGCACTAGTAGGCTCTAGGCTGAGGTGTTGAGCCTTCAACACCCAATTTGAACCTGATTTGGAACCATTTGCTGACCAAATATATAGGGGTTTATACCCTTCTCATTGACCCATTCACATGTCAATCAATTAAATAAAAATTTGTATCTTTAAATTAAATTAAACTTGTATTTATTTCTTTATTTGCATTCCCATTCTTTAAATACTATGACAAAACTTATGATGTAAACATTCTTTAGTTTAAACATGAGTTACTGAAGTTTTTGTCAAACAAGCCACATTTGGGCCCCTCCTCTCTGCTAGTTGGAAATAAGAATAGTGAAACTGAGGCCGGCCAGCTCTTAGGAAACAGAGAGAGGGAGGGCTTACAGGAGGCTGAGCATACCTGGAAGAGCTTCGTTTATACCAGCATACATATACAAGGTACAAACAGAATATAATTCAGACCCCTTTTGCCTTTTAGATTTTATGCTGAAAACATTAATTTCTCTACATTCTGTGTTGTGAGCTCAAAACGTTTTGTTTCTGACATCTGTAAACGTCTGATTGAGCAGCTGTCTAATTCACTATGTATACAGGAATACACTTAACCAGAGTTACACAAAAGATTAAATCTATACCAAAAAGCATTCACTTTGTTTTACTTGTAGCCTGTTTCAAAAGAGCTACTAGGGCTGGATGTACTAGGTTACTTCGGAAGGCGCTTTCCCGTTTCATCCGTTTATACCTCTGCGATAGTGCGCACATTCGTGAGGTAAACAGCTCATACTTAAGAGAAAAAAAGGGAGGAGCACGTTTCTAAGCAAGGGCAAGTTTTGAGGAGGTTAAACTACGAACTGCAAAGTACTAAGCCTTAGCAGCATGTTCGTGCAGTGTACTTTAGCAGAAACAAGTTGGATCGGGGTTGTTATTTTCTCGTTTCACCGACGAATACAACGGGATGGTGGTGAAACATACAAGTGGGGGGAGAAGGACAGTGAGAGAGAGAGAGAGACGTTCCAATGAGACACATAAATGCACAATTCACCTTCTTATTTTTTAGAGGATTCTCGAGGAATGAGATAATGAGCAACAAATGTGCCCTGACCTTCGTTCATCCTATACATTCAAAAGCTATAAGCTGAGGTTATCTTTTAATATAACAACTTTTAAGAGTCATATTAAAGTTTCATTTGTATTATTTAGGGACCTACAGACATGGAATGCTACAGAGAGGAAAAGACACAAGAGGGGGGAACGATTAAAAGGAAAAACACCAACCGACAACATTTAAACATGGGTGGCCAGTCCATGTACACACATCCACATAACACAACAGAGGGTACAAAGAGCACAACGGGATATCCTCCCAGCATTCCAGATTCAAACTATCACTCCTTGTCTGTTTGAGAACTGTGAATAGCACATTTTAAACTGGAGGAACATGCAATCATCCATGCTACCAAGTTGACTGCAGCGCATGGGAGTTCTAAGTTGTTATACCATCGATGTGACATATCATCGATGGGTTAACAACATAGTGACATCATATCAATGGTATAACAACCCTGTGGAATGATAGATTTTGGCAGATAACAATGTTCTACCATACATTACAACCTTTTTATTCACTCCGGAAAGATGCCGACAGTGCAGTCAGGCCCTTGTGGCTTTGCCACTCATTGCCAGACAGCATTGTTGGCAACATCCCAGAGTGAAGAAAAAGGTTATTGGTCCTCAAACCATTAGAATATCCCATTATATATATATATATATATATATATATATATATATCACACACGTAAATAACATGGTGGACTAAAAGTGCTGTTTTTCCCTGTTGTTCAGCTGTGGTGAAAACAGTGCATTTCTGCTGCAGCTTATGTTCTGTCCACTACAGCCTTGTCATAATGGCAAGATGGAACATATGGTATAATTAGGACATTCCCTAGAGCATCCAGGGATAAGGTTTCTATTCATTCTGGAATGTTGCCAACAATGCAGCCTTGCACTCACAGCTTCACTTTGCTTAGCCACTCCTTGTTAGGCAGCATAGTTGGCAACATTCCAGACTGAATATAGAGAATACTGGATGGGCAACCATGCAGAACTAGTATATTCTGTCACAGAGAGGTCTGATTCCCTCTGACCTCGACAGCAAAGCTCGAGAGGTCCCAGGGAATTCGACCCTGAGGTGGCAGAACACATTGGTTCTGCACTGGGTTTCCCACACAGTATTTTTTACAGTGAATGGTGCCTGAAAATAAATTTTACATGCTTGTATTTTGAATATAAAATCCAATTTGGTTGCTTCATGGTAGTCAGTGTTACTGGCTGGTTGCAAGGTTTACTGGTCATTCCTAGGGAACCAAACCAGTGTATGTTGCTAGCGAATCTTTCAATTGACTGGTAGTTTAATTAGGGTGGGTCTTAATAAAAGACACATGGCAGCCGTATTCTCGCTAAGTGAGAGACTATCTGTTCATAAAAATAAATATTGTATCTGGTTGATCCTGCCGGTACATAGTTTGTAGCAGATGTGTCGCTGACACCAGGATGGATTATCTGGTTGATCCCTGCCGTTTTTGGTGAGTGCAGCATGTGCACCTACCTGAGGTCTTCAGAATCAATAGAACACTGTTCTGCACCTATGGGCTGAACAGCATCCTAAGAACTGTTTTTATCTGTGCTGAACAGAGGAGCCATTCACTTGGAGATCTGGGATCTGAGCAGAGGACAATGCTAGCTGAGATGAGTTCCCTTATGAAATGTGCAACACCACCACCATCCTTTTATTTGCCTGGCCTGTCGTGGCGTAGAGAGAAGTAAGGTGGCCACACTACCTCATTCCGTAACCACAACCAGACGCCCCCTCCATGCACATGGTAAACACAACAGGCAGGATCAACCAGATAATAAAAACAAATGTTACTTTATTTACAATAATGCAAATTGCTACAATGCTCTCAATCAAACTGTGACAAGGGTCTCACGGAGGGGGCTGTGACAGTTTGAGTCGAGGGTGGGGTGTGTGTGGGCTCTTGCGCATGAAACAACAGGAGCAGGACTTTTCTCCAATCACTCCCAGACCTGGAGTCGCACTGCCAGCTAATGGCATTTGCAAGAGCGGGCAGGAGATAATAGGTCAGGAGTGACAGCAGTCCTGGAGTCAGGTCTGGCTTACTATTAGTTTTATGCTGCTTTTTTAGATATAGTAGTGTAGGATGATTTGGGTATGCAGGTGGGGGGGGCATCGGAAACTATGCAGTGTCACTTGTTCTGTAAATCTCCGTTACCCGGGGAAAAAATGGCAGGTGTGCCATTTGAAAATTGCCAGTGCCCCTTAATATTGGTGATGCGGTCCATGTTAATGACAGTTTTAAAACCCGAGATCTGTTGTCTGATAGATGCCCACCTTGCCAGGGCTATCAGCCAATCAGACCCCAGAATTTGCAGAATTTTCTTAGACCATTTTCTAATCCATAGTAAACAATCACACAGTGTACTGAATGTGAAGACAGACAGATGACTGACAGGTGAAAAACATATATGGTGGAGGGTCTATGTTACATTATCTGGCAATTTTTTTTTTGTAGTTCAGAAAACGTATAGAGTCTCTGTTTTTTTAACAGTTACCTAGAGGCAAATTTCATATAAGCATTAAGGTACTCCAGGGACATTGTTGGTACTATGTTTCCCTCATGGTCAGGAAGCTGAAGGCACTTTGCTTTTCCTTGTGCCTCACTATGTCACTGACTGAAGGGTAAGCTAGTAACACCAATGTCCTGGAGAACCTCATTACTTAATTAGTATAGTGCTGGTTGTGCCCTGGATGTGGCAATAGACAAATGTTTAAGCAGTGTGGTAGGCAGCAGCAGAGGGAAGTTTTTTTTAGTAATTTACTTCTGTTGCAGCAGATGCACTCACCCGCTCCTTGCATTCCTGAACAAAGGCTTCACCTCTCATAGTCCAACCCACTCCTACCTGACCTGCTGGAGTAACACTACTACAGCAATTGCTGGCTGAGTGGTAGGGCACGTCCCGTCTTGGGACACCAAGTCTGGACTCAAGGTGAAGGGCAGGGATTAGCTAAGGTGCTGGTGTTGGCATGGTGGTGTGCAGCAGCCTGGATCCATTCTCTCTCCCCTAGTGCTCTGCAATGGTCATTATGACTCCAAGCGTTAACATGGTGGGTGGGAAGCAGCTGGGATGGGGCTACATGTATACAACTTGCGGAGTCAAACTGCTGTGGTACTTCATGGAGAATGTGGTCATCTGACAGAACACCATCAAGCACCTAGCAGGCAGCACTTCTGGAGGTACACCAGGGGTGTTGTGGAGCAGTGGAAGAATTATCAATATTTTTACCCCAAATTCTTCGGCAGCAGCCCTATTGGCTCTGGCCAGAGTTTGTTAAATTTAACTATATCTGACTGCTCAAGCTCTCCTTCCTGTGACTCATTCTTCAACTTCTCCTTGATTGGGGAATGGGATACTCTCTTCAACATCTCTCAGCCCCAGTACTACCAATAGTCATGGGTAATGCCAAAACTACCTCCTCTTTTAGCGCTGTACCTGATCCTGAGGTTTTGCCACCTCTTGTTGTACTGCTCTACTTGTCACCACCTTCCACTGCCCCCAAATGCATGGATGCCACAGACATGGCAAAGAAAAATGTGGCTACAATAAAGCAGCCACTGCCACCAATTACTTATTTTCCATTACCTGAGGCCACAGAAGACACTGCTGCAGAGATATGTTTTTTAGCTGCAACATCATTTTTCCTCACAGAACTTCTTTACAGACTGCTTTGCCTGCTTTCCAGCATCTTTCCCTTAGCAGAGCATCTCTTTCCATTCTAAAACATAAAAACTGGAGGATTGATCAAGGGATTGACAACTGGGTTTCAGTGTAAAAAAGTGCAAAATAATGCAAGTGGGAAACAGAATCCCATGGCAACATTCCACCTGGGAGGGGAGGCAATAGCAGGCTCAAAGCAGGAAAGAGACCTGGAGGTAGTCATCTCTGATGACTTGAAGGTAACTAAGCAGTGTGACAAGGCAGCAGGGAAGGCTAGCAGGATGCTGGGATGCATAAACAGAGGAATCACCAGCACAAGAAAGAGGTAATAATTCCACAATACAGATCATTAGTGATGCCACACCTCGAGTACTGTGTCCAGTTTTAGGGGCCCCATCTTCAAAAGGACATTAACAAGGAGGAGGCGGTTCAGAGGAGGGCAACCAAAATGGTGCGGGCCTGCGTCAAATACCCTATGACGAAAGGTTTAAGGAACTGAATACTGTTTAAGTCATGCTACAAAGAAACATTACTGTCTACTGCCACCTGTTCATGCCCCCCAGAGTGACCATTGTATAACTACAGTATATCTTAGCAACATACTGCCCTTTTCTGCACAGCAACCACCCCCTAAACCTTTATTCTCAGGGAGTATGTATGAATACTGTAAATAATCCAGTTCCTTGAATATGCAAAGCTTGTACATAACTTCACCATGCTGTATATGTCTTGTACTTCTGCCCAGGAACTCCTGTAACGTACGTATCTTGTAGCTTGTAAATTAATTTTGTAACATATATTTTCCTTTTTTTAACTCCTATACTGTATCTTGTCTCTTTAACACTGTTGCCATCTTTATGGACCGGGTCATACCTGAAAATGATCCATTGGATCAGTGCACTCAGCCAGTAAACAAATACTTTACATAAATAAATAAATAAATAAAATAAAAATGTGCTCTCTGGAAGAGAGGAAGGAAAGGGGGGATATAACTGAAACTTTCAAATACCTCACAGAGAAGAACAGGGTACAGGAGGGTACCATTTTCTGAAGAAAAGGATACTCAAGGACGAGGGGGCACAATATGAAGTTGGGGAGGGGGGTTCAGAGGTAACATGAGGAAGCAATTCTTCGTGAAGAGGGTGGACGACAAGTGGAACAGTCTACAGGCGGAGATTGTGGAGGGCAGAAACAGTTACTGGATTCAGGAACACATGGGAGAGACACAAAGGGATCTTGGAAGTTAAGGGCGGGGACTTAGTCCAATTAGGACCTGCAGTGTCACTGTAGGTAGGGAAAAGAGGGCAGACTAGGTGAGCCTGGAGGCCCTTGTCTGCTGACTACTTCTATGTTTCTATGTTTGTGTAATATGCAGTTGGTATTTATACACAGTGATCCCCTAGCATAAAACAATGGACACATAAGAGGCACCATGACCCAGGGTTTGGTGTGGGAACCACCTTGTCTATATATGAACATATGAAGAAGCCTACAGAAAAAGCCTATCTGGTCTATCTAGTCTGCTTGTAATGCAGGGTCTTCAGCTTAAGCTACTGACTCTGCCCCCTTCCCAATCCACCCTTCCCCTCTGTCCGCTATTCTCTTGAGGCTTATTTTCCATCTAATTCTACCCCAGCCTCTCTTGAAGCTGCCCACCATCTTAGACGAAGCCCCCTCTTCTGGAAGCACATTCAAATCCTCCACTACCCTCTCTGTGAAAAAGTGCCTCCTGGCCTCCCTCCTCAATCACCTCCCTCCACTTTGAGACTGTGTCCCCTCAAGTTTTGGTTTTGACTAAGCTTAAAGAGACCCTTCTTATCCACACTATGTATTCCTTTCAAATACTTGAAGGTCTCAATCATGTCCTCGCTCTTTCTCCTCTTCTCCAGGTAGTACACGTTCAGGCGCCAACCTCTCTTCATATGTTCTGCCCTGCTGGCCCATGAGTATTGTCATTGCCCTCCTTTTTTTTTATTTTTTTTTATCATTTAACAATTTTTGTGCCCCCTCCGAACTGCCTCCATCTGACCAACCCCTCCAGCTCCATCACCCGGAATTACCGGATCTTACCTTGTGCCTGGCATGGGAGTGGAGCCTGCGTGGAGTTGGTCGCCATCCTGCCGGCGGTGATTTTCCTCTGTTTCTACACACAGAGGCCCCATGAGTGGAACACATGCATGTGGAGGCATGCATTAGTGCCATGGCCCTGGTAATGGCCCCTTTCCTCCCACCCCAGGCCTAGAACCTGGCTTCTCCTGGCCCATGCTGTCCCCAGCCTTTACCAAGTGGCAGCCATCAGCCGGATGAAGCCCTTACCTTTCCTCGGAGAGGAGAGTTTGCCAGTTGGCAGCTCATCCAGCTCCGCCTCCCTCCCCATTGCACCTTCCAATGGCCGGCCTGCCCGAACCCGGGTCGCTGGCATGCTGCAAGGCAAGGAGTCTAGCACCTCAAGCCTCAGTATCACTGGGCCTGCCCATTGCCCTCCTTTTGACCATCTCCAGCAGGTTAATGTCCGTTATAAGATACAGACATCACTACTGTGCACTGTACTCCAGATGCGGCCTCACCAATGACCTGTACAAGAGCAGTATAACCTTCTCTGTCTCCTGCTGCTGATCCCTCTGGCAATGCAGCACAACATTTTATTTGCATTTCCTGCTGCTTTTCTACACTGCGTGGAGTGCTTCAGGTCACTAGTGATTATCAATCCAAGATCTTTTTCTTCCTGCAATGTAGATACCCGGACTCCTCCCAGGCTGTACTCAGTCCTGGGGTTCTTGGCTCCAATGTACATAACTTTGTATTTCTTTGCATTGAAGCTAAGCTGCAAAATCCCAGACCATCTCTCTAGTTTTTTCATATCCTCCTTTAGGTCCTGTATCCCTCCTGTTGTGTCCATCCTCTCACAGAGCTTGGTAGTGTCCGCAAATAGGCACATTTTGCCCTTAATGCCATCCCCAATATTATTTCTGAAGACACTGAACAGCACTGGTCCTGCAACCAAGCTTTGTGGAATCCCACCGGTGACCTCCCTGGTGCTAGATAGCTCATCCCCTACCACCACTCTCTGGGTTCTGCCCCTCAGACAGTTTTCCACCCATTTGGTCAACATCTCTCCAACCCCGAGATCCACCAACTTCCTGATCAACCTCTTGTGGGTACAGAGACAAAGGCCTTGCTGAAGTCAAGGTAAAGGATGTCTACCTCTTGGCCCCTGTCCACTGCTTTAGTGCCCCAGTCAAAGACGTCAATTGGATTTATTTGACACAACCTCCCTCCCATGAACCCATGCTTCCTCATATCCTGGAGGCCATACTCATCTAGATTCTGCACCAATTTTTCCTTAAGTCTAGTCTCCATGAGTTTGCACGTGATTGAGGTCAGACTGGTCTGTAATTCCCTGATTCATCTTTGGATTGTTGTTTTGGAGGAACACTAAATGTGCCATTCACTATTCCTGCCTATGCCTGACTCTGCTGAAGTACTGAACAGGCCAGCCAATGGATCTGCAAGCTTCTCCACCAGTTACCTCAGCACCCTTGGGTGTATGCCATCCAGATCTAAGGATCTGTCCGCCTTCAGTGATAGTAGTCTTGTCCTCACCCTATCCACCTCTGTTACTACATCTGTGCTCCACGCATCCCCCCATTTCTTTTCTTTCCTCTAGTTACCTAGTAACACTGTTCCATCTTTCTTCCTGGTGAAGACTGAACAGAAGTACTTGTTAGGTACCTCTGCTTTGCCACCATTTTTCTCTACCCACAATCCCATCTTTCTTATCCCTTTTTTGTATTAATATAGCAAAAAAAAGGCATTCTTTCCCCTCTCAATTCCCTCAGCTTGCTGCAGTCCCTTTTGAACGTTAGCCTGCTGGACTACCTTACCTGCTACACTAGTAACCTTCAGGTAGTCCTCCTCTCTCTTGGTCCTCATCAGTTTCTTGTAGGCTAGTCTTCTGTCCCTTACTGTCTGGGCATCCTCATTACTAAACCAGTTGTGTGCTTTGGGCTTTGAGTTCTACCCTCTGAGCATAATGCACACCCCTGTGGCAATTGTTATTCCCTCCTTGAAGATGAACTACCTTAGATTCACCCCCATATCCCCTTGGATGCATGCCAAGTGACTCATTAGCAACTCGCACATCTTTCTGAAGTCCAACTTCCTAAAATCCAGGATTTTAGTCTTATTGTGGGCTCTTTCCCTGCCCATGTCTAACTGGAACTATACTATCTGATGGTCAGTTCTGCCCAGGGGTTCCTCAACCATTATATCCTGGATGTGTCCTCCATTCATCAGCATCAGATCAAGGACTGGCCCCTCCCTGGTGCATTCTGTGATGTCCTGAGTCAGGCACACACTTTGCAGTGCATATAGGATCACCTGATTCCTAGCGCAGGTTGTGGCTGGTACCCTCCAGTCCACCTCAGGCAGGTTGAAATCTCCCATTATTACCACCTTTCCTATCCCTTCAGTATTCAATATATAGGAGTTCAATTCCCTGCCTCTTTCCTCCGCCTGGCTGGGTGGTCTGTAAACCACCCCCAACCTCATCTTCCTCATTTTATGAGACAGTAACTGAATCCATTTTGCTTTTGCCCTCACTGCCTCCGACTTCTTCCTTGTACATGTTATCCCCTCCATGATGTAAACTGACACCCCTCCCCCTTTTCCTACTGTTCTGTCCTTCCTGTATAATTTATAACCAGGGATTGAGAGGTCTCAGTCATGGTTTCGTGTTGCCCAAGTCTCAGTAACTGACACAATGTCTACTCCCCTCTCTGCCAATAATGCCTGCAGGTTATTCATCTTATTACCAAGACTTTGTGCGTTCAGGAACACCACCTTCCACCTAGATTCTGAATCTTCTTTCTTACATTTCCATCTATTATTCTCGTTTCTCCCCATTGCTTGTGCCACCCCACCCCCACTGCTAGCCCCTTCACTGTCCCCCCCCACACCTCTACCCTTCAGTCCCCCGCTGCTGACCTTCTTCTCCTCCTCCTCCTCCTCCTCCTCTCAGAGTCTTGGGGCCTATAGACCCGCTTTCCCACCCTCAGTAGTTTAAATTAAGCTTAAGGGTTATGTACTACCAAAGTTTGTCCCTGAGGACCGTCCAACCCCCAGTGCTGAGGTGCAGTCTATCTGGTGCAAAATGTGTTTTATTTGACAAGGTCTCCCCCAACCCTCAATACAGTCATACCCTTCCTACTTGCACCATTCCTCCAGCTAGTGATTGAATTCCTCAATCCTTTTCTTCCTGACTGTGCTGGTCCCAGATACTGGCAACGCCTCTGAGAATGTCAGTGATTTGGCTACATCCCAGAATGCAAAATAAATGAGAACTAGCAAATGCCATGACATTGTATTAAACATACTCACTTCTACCCTGACAGACCCTTAGTATTGTGGTGGCATTTTCTGAAATGTAGATAAAAAAATGATGTACTGCACACAGCTTTATTTCACAGTGACACCAACTTCCTAAAAAAAAAAAAAAAAACTCTGTTAGGCTGTCCACCCCCCAAAAAGAACACAATTTCTGTAAACTGTTGTACATGGTTACAATTTCTTATAAAAGGACTAAGCTTTACTTTCAGTTTCTCTTTATCAACTCTCAGAATCAGCACCACCCCTTTTAAGCATTTGAGGCTTTGTGTGCGTGTGTGTGTGTGTGTGTGTGTGTGTGTATACACAGTATATAACCCCATACTGTAATTATTCTGATCATTTGCCAGAGGTTTCACTCTAGATACAGCAACTTGTCAGATTGTCAGCAGGCAGCTATGGCAGATTCAGAGTTAAAGCTCAACACGGGGTAAGTCAGTTTTTTACTGTTTTGTTAGACCTAGAGTGATTAGCAAGTCCTACTGGGTCTTTCATTTGAGTTAAAAGGAAATAACTTCACTGAGGCGCAAAGATGGCTCAAGTGCCAGTAGGTTTTCTAGGCAGTCCAGAGTCCTTACTGTCACCTTGATACAAGTGTTTTTGCTGCAAGCACTGCCAAAGTGGTGACAATTAACTGAAAACTTATGAATGCAGTCGTGAGAAAACATTACTCAGCTTTAGCCAATGTAATTGCACAGCCAGTTTGCATCATACAAACACACAGCTACGGTACACACACAACACAAAGCATCTCAAGTGCAGATACAGGCAGATACATACACTACATACAGACACACACAACCATGGGAACAGACCCAGGCTAATAATTTTACTAACAACTGCATACCTTACATAGACCTGCTAGGGAGCAGTGATGACCCTCAGGGAACTGCAACTACTTTCTTCTGGGCCAGTCCATTTAGTGTGAAATTTAATGCATATTGGGACTCAAAAGTTAATCAGAAGGCTTGCAGTAGTGGTGCCAGCAGCAATATGTTGGGCTACCATATTAGAGAACTGCTTGTGAGTCCTGAGCCTGACTGCAGGAGAGTGACACGTGTCCTGCTACTAGAGGGCTTCCCTTAGATTGAGAGCAGGGCAGCACTGATGTCATGGGTGATCATGCAACATCAGCTACCCACCCATGGTGTGGCATGGCAAGTGCAGCACCACTGTGTTTAAGGGTGGTGGAACTTAAAGGGGTAACGTGGGCAGGCTAGTAGCTGGAGGATGTACTTCCCCTCCCCCCACCACCAATGGCCTACCAGCACCACTCAGGGCTCTTTCTCTACACTGGGTTCTGGGGAGAAAGGCCTGCTTCAGGGGAAAAGACACAGAGATGCTAGAAGGTGGTATAAGAAAGCCCAGAATCGGGGGGGGGCTTCAGCAGTAGTGCTAGAGTGGGAAAGAGAATTAGGAGGAGTAGAGGGCAAGACCAGAATAACAATCATAATAACAGGAAAAAATTAACAGAGGGCTTAACTTTTAGAGAACTGAATTAAAGTTAGGAAAAGAAAAAATAATATTAAGGTCATAAAAAATGTGTAAGTGGGTACTCTATATACTGCACGTTCATGGGTTAAGCAGGCAACCAAATGAGTGTTAAGGGCTTGTGCAACACACTGTAGTAATGAACTTGGTAGGCAGATTGTATTGTAATGGACCCACTTGGGTGGGTCTGTCCCTGTGCTCAGAAGCCTCACAGGGGAAGAGACTACAGGAGGTTTCTACGGAAAGGAGGGCATCTGGCTCTGGTGCCTTTTCTGTGTCCTTTTTGCTGTTGAGTTTCTGGAATGACAGCCCCAGGCACAAAAGTAATTGAGACAGACTGTGAGTAGGGCCTATAAAGGAGCAGAAAAGAAAAGAAAAATGTAAAATGGCTCCTGTACTTGCAGCCAGTGCCACCTGCCTCACACCCCAGACCTTCGCTGGCTTCCCTCCGCCTAGGTCCTTGTAGTTGGCCCCTCTGTGGGGAGTAATCCATGGAGTGTCTGGTTTGGTGTGGGGCTGGAGATGAATGGGAAGAGATGGCATGGTAGGATTGGCTGAAGAAAGGACAATGAGGGGAAAAATGGGAATAAAAATTATATATATATTTATATATATATATATATATATATATACTTGCTTGTAAAATATTATTCCCTGCTTTGAAACTGTAAATTCTGATTTATGACTTTCCCTGTTTCTCTGTTAGTCACTACAGATTGTATCAGGAATTAGTTATTCAGTATGTGCAGTACTCACTCTTCTGAACTCAGTACTCAGGGCCCTCCTGTTAAATAAGTGATGTACTTAAATGTAACTGTCCTGATTAGGGTTGTCAGAACTAGTTCGTGAAAGATTCGAACCCTCCTCGAACCCTGGTGTTCGAGTTCTAACTTAGAACTCGAACACTAAACGGTTCGCAAAAGGGTTTGAATCACCGCGAGACGTTGTCTGTTTGCACTTGCATACCTACGTACGGGTCAGGTGGGGTTTGCAAGCCGCGCGAGCCACGGATCTGGGGATATTTAGGCAGATGTGCCGCGAGGAGGAGCCATTTGCTGAGGATCGGAGGAGGCAGCAGCAGCCTAGCTAAACTAGAAGCGTTAGCGTTAGCGACTGCCATTCTTGTCCAGTGGCCACTTCCATCATCCATTTTCCTGTGAGACCGAGAACAAGAGAAAGGCTGAAAAAGCTCAAAATCAGGTGGGAGTGGGACTAGGGGAGGTTCAGGACAGGTGGAGGGATTAATCAAGAATTGGGAAGGGACTGGGGAATAGGGAGGGATCGAGACCGAGATCAATCAATATCAGGACTGGAGGAGGACTCAGGAGGACTCGAGAGAGAATAAAAAATAAGAAGAAGTGAAGAACCTTTGTGAAATGTGATTATTTGAAACTGCAGCACTGCTCAGTCAGTGGTGCACACTGCACACTCAGCAGCTGCCAGCAACAAGCATACAAGGGGGGCACAAAAAGGCAAATAAATCTGAACCCTTCCCAGTGTAGTGTGTGTGTCACAGAGAGAAGCCCAGTGTGTGCCCCTTGACTGCATTGTACCCTACCCAGTGTGTGTTACAGAGAGAAGTCCAGTGGCCAGTTGTGTGGTGGCATTAACCTTACATGACAGAAACGTAGAAATATAATTCTCGCCCTGGGTTGCGATGTGACCTGGGCTTCCTGTGGTCAGCCCATCACCCTGCTACTGTGTGCTCTTTGACTGCACTGTACCCTACCCAGTGTGTGTGCAGAGAGAAGCCCAGTGGCTAGTTGTGTGGTGGCATTAACCTTACATGACAGAAACGTAGAAATATAATTCTCATTCCTGAGTTGTTGGTTATGTATGTGACTCTGCCTCCTGTGGTCAGCCCATCACCCTGCTGCTGTGTGCCCTTGACTGCACTGTACCCTACCCAGTGTGTGTTACAGAGAAGCCCAGTGGCCAGTTGTGTGGTGGCATTAACCTCACATGACAGAAACGTAGAAATATAATTCTCATTCTCTGGGTTATGTGAGTGTGACTTGTCTCCTGTGGTCAGCCCATCACCCTGCTGCTGTGTGCCCTTGACTGCACTGTACCCTACCCAGTGTGTGTTACAGAGAGAAGCCCAGTGGCCAGTTGTGTGGTGGCATTAACCTTTACATGACAGAAACGAGAAATATAATTCTCATTCCTGGCTGTGATGTGACTCCATCTCCTGTGGTCAGCCCATCACCCCTGCTGCTGTGCACCCCTTGACTGCTATGTGTATGCCTATGCCCAGCAGCCCAATCATTTTGTAAGCCTTGAACCTGGGATCCTTTAGTTGCAAACTGTCATATTCTTCAATTACTTTCAGTCCACGGTATCACAGTGTCACACAACCAAAATAAAATTTTGGAGTTGTAGCCAGCGATCACAGATCACATTGCTTTGTTACACAGGAATTGTTTGGGTGTGTGTGTGTTCACTGCAGTATACTGGTAGTACTGGTACTTACTGTCTGTTATGGCTGACACCAACATAGATGAAGCATCTAGTGCTGGTGTTGGAGCAGGTGTTGGTGGTAGTGGTAATCCGCTGCTAACAGAAATAACCAAAATGTTTCACGTGATAAAAATTCAACAAACAGCAAAAGAGCAACAGTGAAGTGTGGTAAAGGGGACCTTTAAGAAAACCTGTACAGCTGCTGGGGTCACACGAGAGGCACCATAAGGTATGCCATTCATGCTGTTAAGATCCCTGTGACTAGCAGCAATAATGCAAGTGACAGTGAGTCCTCTCTGACTCAGACAGTAGCTCTTTGTCTCAGTCCGACACTGTTGTGTCTCGCGACAAATCATTACTTCCTCAACAAAGTGAAATGAGCAAGTCTGCTGACAATGAATCAGGTAGTGCACTGTAAATACATCCAGCACTGTTGGCAATGAAAAGGACATATCCATTGAATCCACCACTTGTTGTTGGCCAGCAATGAAAATCCATCAGAGTCTTCTGTCCACTTTCTAGCACCAAGGAGCATGTCCCAGGTTCTGTTAGGACAGGTGAAAAGACACAAACAGTCTTTAGCTATCTTCCTAGCACTCAACAAAATCTGTCACATCTGAGGTGTGGAATTATTTCTCTGTCAGTAAACTGATCCATGCAGAGCAATTTGTTCCCTGTGTAAACAGAGTGTAAGCCGTGGTAAAGTTGTGGCTACCTGGCACTACAGCTCTTAAACGCCATCTGAAAAGCATTCGGTTTGCTTGATCATCCAAAACCCATGTCCTCCATCTTCCAGACCGCATGGAGAAGGGTCAGGAATCTGAAATGGATACTGAATTGTCTGAACTTGATGCGGCAGAACCACTGCCAGCCTTAGGATCACTGTTACCACCAATGCCAGCACCATTAGTACCAGTTGCACATCCAGTGATGGCACTGAATGTATAAGTCCTAGTCCACCATCTCGCCCATCTGCCCATCAAGCACGGTGTATAATAAACCAGCAGGGACATGTTGCAAACAGCTAACACTGTCTCAGGCATTTGAAAGGAAGAATACCTTTACTAGAAATCATCCAAAGACCTCTTCATCTTAATCACCAAATTGGTGAACTGTTAGCCGGAGCCCTTCTCCCATACTTTTGGTAGATCATGAGGATTTCAGGAGCTCATGACATTAGCAGAGCCTCATTATAATGTTCCTCATCAAGGTACTTTTCCTATGTTGAAATACCAAACATTTATCAGGCTTTAAAAGCTACAGTGATGCTTGCACTTAAAACTGCAGAGGGTGGGGTTATTCATGTCACAACAGATATGTGGACCAGCACTCAAAACATAGATTATATGTCTCATCAGCTTATTGGTCACGCTTTTTGTGTTTCTTCAAAACAAAGACACCCAAAAGATGGCGCTAAGGTATATAAAGAAGTTTGGGTAAAAGTCATACTGCTGCAAACATCTTGCAGGAACTAAATGACCTCCTTGATTAATGGGTTTATTCTCACGGTCTAAAATGTGGCTTCGATAGTAAGTGACAATGGAGCCAACATCTTAAAAGCAGTACAGGATGGAGGATTTCTGCATGCTTCTTGCTTTGCACATTGCTTACACTTAATTGTCACGGATTTCAGCAACGAAACACAAGTGGATGGTATGATTGCTGTTTGCAAAAAATTGTGACTCACTTTTCACATTCAACTAAGGCTATACGGACATTGTCCTAACTGCAAAAAACAAGCTGCCCCAGCAAAAGCTGATTCAAAATGTTTCCACTCTGGAACTCAGCTGCTAGTGCTGCAGCGCCTCTTGGAGCAAAAGCAAGCTGTACATGAGTACTGCTCCAGTTACATTATTGAGATGGCATTATGCTGTCTGTGCTGCAGTGGAAATTAATGGAGACAGTGTGCTGTATCCTAGCTCCTTTGAGACAGCCTACAAGGACATGTCTTCTGAAGGTGCATCTGTGAGTCAGGTTATCCCACTCATAATGCCTCATTTCACATCATCTTAGTGTTCTAAATCTACAAATAGAAAAAGACAGATCTGAAGCACAGACAACATGTCGCCTGTATCATGGGAATCTCGTAAAGAGAATGAGCGAGCGCTTCAAAACCAATGACAAATTAGCTGCAATGACGAAATCAAGACACTACATCCTTGCAACTCTCTTAGATCCCAGGTTCAAGGCTATACATCTTCCAAAAACAGATGATATAGAGCAGTACAAATGTATGTTGCTAGATGAGCTGTAGCACTGACAGGAGTCAAACACAGACACGCACAGTACCCTCAGGTTGTCATCACCACAACATGCAGGTTCATCTTCACAATGGGATACAGAACTGGAAAAGTCACCAAACATTAACAGTAGTTGTTCCACAACTGCCACTTCTTCAGCCCTTAGTAGCAAGCTAAATCTGTGGCAAAACCTTTCCCAAATTGCTGCCATACCAGCTGCTTCTGCTGATTCCTCTTCTGAGTGGTCTCTGTCCAACATGGTAGACAGTTACCTGCAAGAACTGCCTATTCCTATTGATGCATGCCCTTTGAATACTGGAGATCAAAAAGTCAATTTGGACAGAGTTGTATGATGAAGCCTGTAAATATCTTGGTTGTCCTGCAACAAGTGTCTCTTCAGAACGATGTTTAGTACAAGCTGGCAATATTGTGACAGACACCAGAAATAGGTTGCTGCCAGAAAATGTACACACGTTAACTTTATTAAAGTTAATAAGTCAAGATTTTTTATCCCTACAAGAGTATACAAACTGATCCTGAAGTGATTGATGTTGTGGATGTTGATGGTGATGACAACTCAGATGGTGGTGGCTGGTAAATATTGTGTGGGACGGAGTCTCTGCACCAAAAGGAAACTTTTACAGACTGTGATGACTTTGGTTGTCGCCTCTCTCCTTTCGATCTACTACCTTGACTATATACCCCCAAAACTTTCACCATTTCATGGCAAACTGCTTTGTAGCTAGGGTCTAAACTAAAGTCAACAAGTTTTATATACAGGGCAATTTTAACATCAGTGGGAACAGGCCCAAATTTGGCATAAAAGGGACACTGTCACGTCAGTCCTTTCTGTATCATATGATTTATAGTTAAAGTGCAAACATATATTTTTGGATTTACCTTCTGTGACTTTGTGATGCATCAGTATGGGCTGGGACAGGAGACGGTCTATTTTTCAATTTTAAAGAGGACAAAACAATGAGTTCTAATTGGTAGCTGTTTATTATTTTTCAATTACAGAAATGTTAGCCATAAACGAAAAATGGATGCTAGTACATGGGTGAGGGCTGGGTTGGTTTTAACATGGGTGTAAGGTGGTATGGTGCTACTGCACAGATGAGGGTGGTGGAATAAGTGGAATGGGTGATGGGGGTGAAAGGTGGTGTTGTTTTAGTTCTTTCATTTACAGATTCGTGATCAGCTTGGGATGGTGAGGAAAAATGATGACAGACCGAACCTACTGTACACATAATATATATTCTTATTAAATACATTGCAAACTGCTGCCACCTAGCACAATTGTCCTGTCCCTTTAAAAAGAATAAAGTAATCAGAAATAAAAGAAAATCTGCATCAGCAGTTTTCACAGAATGTGACGTAACAAAGTGTTTTTTGCTTTACAAGTAGTGATAATTTGATACATAATGGTTGACAGACGCTGTCCCTAAAACATCACATGCCAACTGCTGCAGCTACATTAAATGTTCCTTAGTATGTGGTGAAGAAACCACTTTTTTTATTTATGTGACTGAAATACAGATTTTATTGAAGTATCAGCTGCAAAAATGCATCATCTTAGAAAGTTGTATGTATTACTTCAATTTGCCAACAAAAATGTTGATATATGTATGCATTACCTTAGAAAATTGCATGCATTTTTTGCCAGCAACAATGACTGGCATATTTTTTTTATTCAAATGTCTTGACTGACTACGTTATGACATAATATGTTTTGCAACAGTTCCACATGCTGCTGCTGTAGTACTTGGTTGACTTTGTTATAAAAGCTTTCTTTTAAACATAGCAACTTTTGATTTACTCATTTAAAAGAAGACTTGGTTTGCTGGCCAAGGCACCTAGCTTCACCTGAGCTCTTTCCTTCTAAGACTGCTTGAAAGGCAGAGTAGAGAAACTTACCAGAGCAAGGGAGAAGGATTAAGACTTAGTTTGGCTAAGCAGATTTACTGTGTGGTGGTGTTTTTAATTTTTACTCACAGGGATTGCTACTGTTTGTTGTTAACATTTCATTGCTTTCTTTTTCTGATTCAAATTGTTGTTGCTGGTATACCTTCTTCTGCATTATTACAAGGTGTGCCTACAGGTGCTAACAGATTACTGCTGTAATCTTCTGATTCAAATTGTCTTTGCAAGGTATATCTTCTGTTACTGCTTTATTTTTCTCTGGAGCAAAGTGTTTCTTACAGGGTATATCTTCTCTGAAATTATTACAGGTGGTGCTTTACAGGTTTTACAGTTTTATCTAACATTAGGATAAGCTTTCAGGTTACTGCATTTGTTGTTGACTGATTGTTTCTCCTCTTACCTCCTTGTTCTTTCTGCCTGTGGTTCTTCTTTTGGCAGGGAAGGCCCAGCCACCCACCCCATCCCCAACCACCCCACGCCACTCTTTTATAGGGTACCATAGTTGTGACATTTCCTGTGGCAGAGCAGGAAGGGGCGGATCAGTGGGGCCTCCACAAGGTGATCTCTATTTACAGGGCACTAGTAATTTAACTTGTTATAACAAGTTAAACAAAGCACAATTAAACCATTACTTGCATTTTTTTTTTTTTTTCCTTCTAATTACTCTGACTAGGTTACAAACCCAGCAAATTATTTGGAATGGATTTCATTAACTGCAGGTACTGTGGAACAATTTTTCGAAGGACAGTCTTACAGGATTTAGGACACTGTCCTACATGCTGGGCCTTTGAGATCTTAGGTCTCAGCTCCGGGCAGCATGGGCAGAGATTGCACGCTCAAATTTCATATTGAAGAGGAAATACATTATAAGAACCACCCGCCATTTCCCCAGCATCCAACAGAAAACCTCGACCGAGAGGGTAGTTGGTCCAGGAGGTTGGCAGGTGGTTAGGAGGAGCAATTCAGGTGCCCCATCACTCTCTGCTCTCCAACACATTACCTCCAAAACCATATAAACACTATAAACAGGTATCTGCCTCTATCTCTGAAATCAAATAAAGAGGCAGAAGACACTGCAGAGCAGGACACTGCGCACAGGAGCTAGTACAACAATACTCACCCAAATCAGGAACCAAAACTAAACAAGCACAAAGGAAATCCAAAAATCTTGATCATAGGAGACTCATGATTCGGGAGTTGATACCCATCTCCAGCCAGGGTGATAGTCAGATGTCTCCCCAGGTACATCAGCATGGAGAGACACTGACCGCATTGCAAAATTGTTCACAGAGCAGGAGAAAACACTGATGTCCTAGTACACATAGGGACTATCGATCTCGCCAGCCGGGTCAGTTGTGGAGACCAAGGAACACCTGACTAGGCTGGGTGACAAACTATCATCTATTTCGTCTGGCATCTCCTTTCTGAGATCCTGCCAGTCTGGGAGAAGGAGCAGATGGAAGGAAGGTCAGAGAAGGGAGATAGGGAGCTAAACACGTGGCTCAAGGACTGGTGCCAGGAAAAGGACACAGATTTGTAGGAACTGGCAACAGTTCTGGGAGCTAAAGTTCTTTAAATTTGATGGACTGCATCTGACTAAAGAGGGAGTGTGCATTGGGACAGAAGTTTGACGTCTTGCAGAATATTTAAACTAGCAAATGGGAGAGGGGTGCAGCACCCCATACGCCGAATGGGAAGAACACCCTCCCTCACCTAGTGGTCAAACAGGAATTCAGCGTGTTTGCTGCTCATTTGCATCACCAGGTAAGAAAAAGGTTTGTCTCCCATACGATGCACAGGGTAATGCCAAACTTCACCCAACAACTAAACACACCAAAATCTGGCCAATGGAAAATCATGTACACAATCCTCACAGCCTGGGAAATAAGATCCCAGACCTGCAGGCAATAATGTCAGAGGCTAAACTGGACATAGTAGCAATTAGTGAGACGTGGTTTACCAGTAACCACACTTGGGAGACTTCAGTACCTGGCTATGTATTGTCTAAGAAGAGACCGAGGTGCAAAAAGGGGGGAGGAGGACCCTGTATGTTAATGAAAATATCAAAGCTACAGAAATTCAGAATACACATAAGGAGCCAGAAGAACTGTGGGTCACCCTGGAAACAAGAAATGGGACAGCTATAAGAACTGGAGTTGTCTACAGGCCCCAGACCAGAGGGAGGACATAGACACATTACTGTTAGAAGATATACAAAACATGACAGCTAAAGGGAGGTTCTGATAATGGGAGACTTCAACATGCCAGATACAGATTGGTCAATACCAGCAGGAACATCTGCCAGAACTAGACTCATAGTGGGTTCCCTGCAGGAGGGCCTCAAACAACTGGTACAGCAACCCACAAGAGACAGGGCTATCCTAGATCTAGTACTGACTAACAAAGAAGGATCACAGATCTCCAGGTAGAAGGTCACCTGGGGGCCAGTGACCATCACATGGTATGTTCTAATTTGGCTACTACATCTAAATCATCCCATTCCAAGGCAAAATATGGGACTTCAGAGGAGCTGACTTTGATAAGATGGCCAACAGAGTTAAGCTAGCTCTGGCAAAGAAACACAGGTGAGGAGGTACAGGCAAAGTGGGCAAGCATTATGATACAATACTTGAAGCAACATCCCATTGTGTTAGACAGAAAAGGAAGTGCAAAGAAGAAGGAAACCACTTTGGTTCTCAAATACATAGCAGAAAAGGTCAGAGCCAAAAGGCTGGCCTTCAGGAAATATAAGGAACACAGCGGGATGAAGATAGGGAGGCATACCAAACTGCCCTAAGGGAAGCAGGTAAGGCAGTAAGGCAGCAAAAGTCCCAAACTGAGGAAACACTAGACCAACAGTAAAGAAGGTGACAAGACTTCTATAGATACATTAGTGAAAGGAGAAAGTCCAGAGGGGGTATTGCTAAGCTTAATGGAGAAAAGGGAGCATGTGAGGAGGAGGAGGACCCTGTAAAGGCATCTATCCTAAATAGATACTTTTGCTCAGTATTTACTGAAGAGAAGGTAGGGCAGGGCCCACAGCTCAGCATCATGGACACAGGGGGAGGAGGTGAGCACTACTCCCTTCACAAAAGAAAGGGTCCTACAAGAGCTTGCTAAGCTCAGGGTGGATAAGGCAATGGGACCTGATGGCATACATCCCAGGGTACTTAAGGAGCTAAAGGAGGAACTAGCAGAGCCATTAGCAGAATTGTTTAGTGAGTCTCTGAGCACAGGAGAGGTCCCAGAAGACTGGAGAAGGGTTTATGTGATCCCGCCCACAAGAGTGGTAGCAGGGAGGAGGCGGGAACTACAGACCGGTCAGTCTTACCTCAGTAGTGGGCAAGATTATGGAGGCACCTTAAGGAAAGGATAGTGCAACACCTGGAATCCATAGGGGCACAGGATCCAAGACAGCATGGGTTTACAAAGGAAGGTCCTGTCAAACTAATCTCATAGATTTCTTTGACTGGGTAACCAGAGTGGTGGACCAAGGGGAGCAGTTGATGTCGCCTACCTTGACTTCAGCAAAGCTTTTGATACTGTTCCACATAGAAGATTGATAAATAAGCTAGGTAGGCTCGGGTGGGTCAGAAGTTGGTCAACTGTGGCAAACTGGTTGACTGGCAGAAAACAGAGAGTGGTGGTAAATGGTATACAGTCAGAAGAGATGCAAGTCACAAGTGGGTACCTCAGGATCAGTCCTGGGGCCAGTCCTATTCAACATCTTCATTAGTGACCTCGGAGATGGACTAGAGGGTAAGGCTTGTCTGTTTGCAGATGACACCAAGATCTGCAACAGAGTAGATGATCCAGATGGGGTGGGCAGAATGAGAAGAGATCTGATAAACTAGCAGAATGGTCAGAAGAGTGGCAACTGGGATTTAATGCAAAGAAGTGCAAAATCATGCACATAGGGAAGAGAAACCCTGAAGCCACTTACAGACTGGGAGGAGTTGCTAGCAGTCACAAAGGAAGAAAGAGACTTGGCATCATCATCACCACTGATGACCTAAAATCATCCAGCAGACCCTAAAGCAGTAGGTAAGGCTAGGGGGTGTTAGTGTATTAGTAGGGGTATCACAAGTCGAAGAGGGAGGTAATAATCCTCTGTACAAGACATTGGTTAGGGCCCCATCTGGAGTACATGCGGCAGTATTGGAGGCCACACCTTCACAAGGACATTAACCAAATTGAGGCAGTCCAGAGAAGGGCAACCAAATGGTGCAGGGACTGCATCAGAAGATACATATGAGGACAGATTAACGGAGCTCAATATGTATACCCTTGAGCAAAGGAGGGAGAGAGGTGATATGATCGAGACATTTAAACACCTTAAGAGGCATAAACAAGGTGAAAGAGTCTAACATGTTTAAATATAAGAAAAATAGCAGGACAAGAGGACACAGCATGAGATTAGAGGGAGGCCGATTAAGGGGAATGTGAGAAATTATTTTTCACAGAAAGGGTGGTAGATGCATGGAATGGCTTACCACAAGAAGTGGTGGCTATGAATACAGTGCAGGGCTTCAAACAGGCATGGGATAGGCATAAGGGAGCAATACAAATGACTATGAATAGATAGGTCACTGACAGAGCAAAGGCCGATGGCACATTTATAAGGTAGAAAAAGAAATGGGCAGACTGGATGGGCCTTGCGGTCCTTATCTGCCGTCAACTTCTATGTTTCTATGTTTCTAAAACAGAAAGCAGCAAATAGCTGAAATTAGGTAATATCAGTTATTTTTTCTCATGATTCATGACGATGAGTATATATAACTGAGTACATAAATGGCTAATGTGCCTCTTTCTTTCACTAAGGAACTATGATGCAGCTGCAGCAGGAAAACTTTTAACATATGGGTGGATGGGTGGGCCTGTTACGTATTAAGTTGCTGGCTTTAGCAAACAGAAGAAACCATAAATAAACCTAGTTGTATTCCTATCAATGTCACACATGATAATTTCTCTCCCCCTTACATTGAACAGTTTTTCCTTTACATGTATTTTATTACTATCTTTGTTACTGGCAGCACAATAAAAAAATAGGGTTCGCGTTCTAAAAAGTTCTAAAAAAGATTAGAACCCTAGAACTTTTTCAAAAGTTCTAGACTAGAACTAGAACCCAGAACTTCAGAGGGTTCTGACAACCCTAGTCCTGATGTGGGAAAATTAATTTCAAAACTTTTCTGGATCTGTTTTTTTGCTAAGAGGACATCTAATGCTAACACAGTGCTAAGTTTGCTTTCAGGCCTCCATTTACCTGCTTACAATGGTGTGTTTACAGTGATTTAGGGGCAAAGAGTGTGGGGGAGCTTCAATGCATGCATGAGATAGGCACAGGGGTATATTAGATATAGGAATGGTGGGAGGGAGTGATACCTATGACCAACCAGGGTCAGAGGTGATGAAACAAGCAGGGACAAGTGGAAGACTGGATGGGCTTAAGGGTCCTTTTCTGCTGACAAAATCTATGTTTCTATGTTTTTGTGTGTCTGCTTTCACCTAAGTTAAATAAGTTTAAACTGAAGTTTCACAGTTCTATGCATTACCTGCACTTATAAACATATAACCTATTGCCAATAGGAAAGAATTCAGCAATCAGGCCTGAATTCAAGCGTCTTTCCAGGAGGATAATGCCCAGACGGCCTTCCAGTGCAGTGGTAATGCTACCACTCATGACACTGGTGATCTGGGTTCGAGAACAAGACCAAGTCATTGAGGAGTCGGCTGCAGGAGGATGGTGAAGTGTCCTAATGGACACTCTCCTCCTCAGAGGAGGGTGACTGGCTTCCACCGCACTACTGTTACCTGGGTGACCATAGCTGGTGGTGCATGTGGAGCCAGCGGATTGAGGGAGGGGGGAGGTCTCCACCCTGATACACGAGGCATGCACACATGCATTCATGTGTCATTCCAGAGACAACATGATGTCTGAGGGTGTGGAGAAAAAAGAATAACACTCTGACCCACTGACCACTCAGGATGCCACCCTACGCCTGCCACAGGTCCTGCACTGTCCACTATGTTGAAAATCTGGGGCAAAATGTTAAAAAAAAATAGTTATGAGCCTATGCTGGTATTTATGAACACAGACCCATAACTTTGGTAATTTTCAATATTTTGATCCCAAACTTTCAACAAAGCAATTTTTGCACATCACCTCATAAAGATGGCATGTGTCATTTTTAAAATCCTGCACAAGACGAGTTTTCACACCTCTGGTGAGAAATGAAATTTTGGCCAATATACTATAAATGGTACAT
Organism: Neoceratodus forsteri; assembly: GCA_016271365.2. Taxonomy (NCBI): domain Eukaryota; kingdom Metazoa; phylum Chordata; order Ceratodontiformes; family Ceratodontidae; genus Neoceratodus; species Neoceratodus forsteri. The sequence continues at coordinate 506,117,450 of CM057455.1, forward strand.
GTCAACCAGCACAGTGGCGCTAAGAGTTGAGGCACTGGATGCCACAACTTCTGCCATGCCGGTGAGCTGTGTTCATGGTGCAAGTGGGTCACCAGGGGTTGGCTGGGGAGGAGGAGGAGGATTGAGCATCCCCAGGACAGTTGTCCTCCTCTGTGGGGGGCGGTCGCAGCAGTCAGCGTTAACCTGGCCCCTAGCGGAGGCTAGGGGCTAGCACACTGATACTGATAAAAGAGGGGCAGAGGCAGGGCAGACACCGGGCATGCAGCATACAGGATTGTGCAGGACTCTGCCACTAGAGTCCTTGCACACTCCCCTCTACAGGGGAGAAAAAGGGAAACTGTTGGTGGTTGGATGGTGGTGGCACTCGTAGATCCTGTCCCAGCTAGTCGATCCAGCTGACCGGATCTAAGCCTGAGGCAGGGGTGAGCACTTCCCCCACTGACCCCGCCGGGTGGTAAGCTCTGGGGGTCATAGGTGTTGCCAGTGGATGTCGGGGCATGGGGCTGGAATGCTGCCTGAATGAGGGCTGATGGGGGAGAAGAAACAGTCTAAAATAAATAAATAAATAGTACATGTCATGCCTACAAGGTAAATCCTAAAACAAGTCTCTTCAAAAGATGGGGTCAAAACATTAAATACAAAAATTTTTTTTAACAAGCATCGAACATTCGGCATTCACAAATGCTTGTTTTCAAACTTTCATTATGTCCTGGCAGTAGTAGTAAATCTCAAAAATCACTCTCAGACAAGTACTGTAACTGTAAAAGAAGCCAAAAGTCAGCCACACATTTCAAAGTCACAAGCACTTTTTTGACATGTTCGGAATCATGTTCATCCCAAAACATATGTCTGTATAAACAGAACGTGACATGGGCTGGCTGACTGAAGACATCTTAATATCATTGGTCTCTCATGAAGATAAATCTTCAGTCAGACCAACTGGATCTGTAATATCCTGAAGTTGAAAATCCCAATGTCATATTAAAAAAGCAAAAAGACCCAGCCCGGTGGCGCAGAGGGTTGAGGCGCTGGACTCCACATCTCGAACCACGCCGGCCACCCGGGTTCAGGAACGGACTCGGGACGCCAGGGGCTGGCAGGGGAAGGAGAGGATTGAGCACCTGGGGAACTGCTCTCCTCTCCTGGGGTAGATTGGGTGGGGAGCCTCGCTCTGTAGTGGCCCCCGGTGGAGACTGGGAGTAGTACAAGCGGTGCAGGAGGGACAACCAGAAAAAAGCAGAAAACAACTTAGGCGGCTGCCGGGCTTCCACACTCTATGCTGCCAGAACCTCCGGGAGGCCTACTTCTCCACAGCAGCAGCACCCTGGATCAGTAAATAGAGTGTTTGGTTTCTCTGCCCCTGTGCTTCCCTCAGAGGAGGTGGACCCGCCCGGTGAAGGGATATGCGGGGACACTCGGGGAGTTTGCTGCAGATCTGTGGTAAGGAGAGAGCTCTGGAAGAGGATAGCTGGGGCAATAGCAGCACTAGGAAAACCGAAGGAGAGGGGAAAGCTGGCGGGTCGGAGGAGGCAAAAAAAAAAAAAAGGATCCTATGCTGAGTATTGTTTCTGATGATCGTTTACTGCCTTTTCTGTGCAAGAGCCATGGTCTGAAGAAGAAAACTAACATCATCTTTAAATGAGAAAGACAAAAACAAACAATACCTGTCCTGGGCTCAACTTATCTGTAGAATTAATGCCACAAAGAAGAAAACCCAGCTGCCCATTTTATACATAGGACATTCCATGTGCTGAGCACAAAGATAGAGAATAATGTATGCCCATTGATGAACAACCATGATATGCTTGCTTTGAGTGATTCCCATGGCAACCAAGATAAACCTCGAGAGTGTATTTCGAGAGGCTTACCAAAGTTGCCATGGGAATCACGAGAAGTAAGCTTAGTGTGGTTGTTCATTGACAGTCATACATTGTCTTTTATAGTGTATGGTCATCGATCCAGGCATCGAGATATAAAAAAGCAGTCTGTTTCCACACGTCACACTATGCAGTCATTGGGATTGATCACATGACTTTCTAGCCTACTCGGGAGTACTGGAAACTGTTCAGAATAGGGCCAAAGATAAAGCAAACCTCACATGAAAACAGGGAGAAAAAAATCTTTACTTCTTTTTGACGAACTGCTTGATGGCAATGGGAAAGAGAGGTTGAGTCTGAAGTGTAACGGATGGTGGGGGGGTTCTGAGAAAACAAAAGAAAAATGGCCTTGTCTGTTTGAGGACTGTGACTAGCACATTTCAAACTGGAGGAACATGGGAGCAGCCATGCTGCCAATTTGACTGCAGCACGTGGGACTTCTAAGTTGTAATACCATCGAAGAGATGTACCATCGATGGGTTAACAACATAGTGACATCACATCAATGGTATAACAACCCTGTGAAACAATAGATTTTGGCAGATAACAATGTTCTACCATACATTACAACCTTTTTATTCACTCCGGAAAAATGGCAACAGTGCAACCAGGCCCTTGTGGCTTTGCCACTCATTGCCAGACAGCATTACTGGCAACATCCCAGAGTGAATAAAAAGGTTATTTGTGCTCAACCCATGGAATATCCCATTATATATATATCACACACGTAAATAACATGGTGGACTAAAAGTGCTATTTTTCCCTGTTGTTCAGCTGAGGTAAAAACAGTGTATTTCCACTGCAGCTTATGTTATTTCCACTACAGCTTTGTCATAATGGCAAGATGGAACACATGGTATAATTAGGACATTCCCTAGAGCATCCAGGAATAAGGTTTCTATTCATTCGGGAATGTTGCTAGCAAAGCATCCTTTCACGCATAGCTTCACTTTGCTTAGCCACTCCTTGTTAGGCAGCATAGTTGGCAACATTCCAGACTGAATATAGAGAATACTGAATGGGCAACCATGCAGAACTAGTGTATTCTGTCACGGAGGGGTCTGATTACCTCTGACCTCGACAGCAAAGCTTGAGAGGTCCCAGGGAATCAGACCCTAAGGTGACAGAATACGCTGCTTCTGCATTGGGTTGCCCATACAGTATTTTTTTTTATAGTAAATGGTTGCCTGAAATTAAATTTTAAATGCTTGTATTTTGAATATAAAATCCAGTTTGGCTGCTTCATGGTAGTCAGTGTTACAGGCTGGTTGCTAGGTTTACTGGTCGTTGCTAGGAATCCAGACCAGTGTATGTTGCTAGCGAGTCTTTCAATTGGCTAGTAATTTAATTAGGGTGGGTCTTAACAAAAAACACATGGCAGCCGTATTCTCACTAAGTGAGAGACTATCTGTTCATAAAAGTAAATATTGTATCTGGTTGATCCTGCCAGTACACAGTTTGTAGCAGATGTGTCGCTGACACTGGGACAGATTATCTGGTTGGTCCCTGCCGTTTTCTGTGAGTGCAAAATGTGCACCTACCTGAGGCCTTCTGTATCAGTAGAACGCTGTTCTGCACCTATGGGCTGAACAGTGTCCTAAGAACTGTTTTTATCTGTGCTGAACAGAGGAGCCATTCACTTGGAGATTTGGGATCTGAGCAGAGGACAATGTTAGCTGAGATGAGTTCCCTTATGAAAAGTGCAACACACCCACCCTTTTTTTTGCCTGGCTTGTCGTGGCATAGAAAGGAGTAAGGTGGCCACACTACCTCATTCCGTAACAACAACCAGATGCCCCCTCCGTGCACACAGTAAACACAACAGGCAGGATCAACCAGATAAAAACAAATGTTACTTTATTTACAATAATGCAAACTGCTACAATGTTCTCAACCAAACTGTGACTAGGGTTTCACGGAAGGGGCCGTGACAGTTTGAGTCGAGGGTGGGGCATGTGGGCTCTTGCTCACTAAATGACAGGAGCAGGACTTTTCTCTAATCACTCCCAGAGCTGGAGTCGTGCTGCCGGCTAGTGGCATTTGCGAGAGCGGCAAGCAATCAGAGTTCAGGAGTGACAGCATTGCAAGAGTCAGGTCTGGCTTACCTTTTAGTTTTATGCTGCTTTTTAGATATAGTAGTGTAGGATGATTTGAGTATGTGGGTGGGGTGGATCGAAACTGTGCAGTATCACTTGTTCTGTAAATCTCGCTACCTGGGGAAAATGGTAGGTGTGCCATTTGAAATTGTCTGTACCCCTTAATATTGGTGATGCGGTCCAAGTTAATGACAGTTTTAAAACCCGGGCTCTGTTGTCTGATAGATGCCCACCTTGCCAGGGCTATCAGCCAATCAGACCCCAGAATTTTTTTAGATCATTTTCTAATCCATAGTTAACAATCACACAGTGTATTGAATGTGAAGATAGACAGATGACTGACAAGTGAAAAACATATATGGAGAGTCTATGTTACATTATTTGGCAATTTCAGTTTTTTGTAGTTCAGAAAATGTTTAGAGTCTCTGATTTTTTAACAGTTACTTCGAGACCAATTTCATATAAGCATTGAGGCACTCCAGGGACATTGGTGGTACTATGTTTCCCTCATGGTCAGGAAGCTGAAGGCACTCTGCTTTTCCTTGTGCCTCACTGAGACACTGACCAAGGGGGATCCTAGTAACACCAAATGTCCTGGAGAACCTTATTACTAAATTAGTATAGTGCTGGTTGTGCCCTTGATGTGGCAATAGACAAATGTTTAGACAGCGTGGCAGGCAGTCGCAGTGGGAAGTTGTTTTTAGTAATTTCATTCTGTTGTAGCAGGTGCACTCACCTGCTCCTTGCATTCCTGAACAAAGACTTGACCTCCCACAGTCCAACCCATCCCTACCTGACCCCACAGAGTAACACTACTACAGCAATTGCTGGCTGAGTGGTAGGGCACGTCCAATCTTGGGACACCGAGTCTGGACTCAAGGTGAAGGGCAGGGATTATCTGAGGTGCTGGTGTTGACATGGTGGGGTTCAGCAGCCTGGATCCATTCCCTCTCCCCTAGTGCTCTGCAATGGTCATTATGACTCTGAGCATTATCATGGTGGGTGGGAGGCAGCTGGGATGGGGTTACATGTATACAACTTGCAGAGTCAAAATGCTGTTGTACTTCATAGAGAATGTGGTCATCTGACAGAACACCATCAAGCACCTAGCAGGCAGCACTTCTGTAGGTACACCAGGGGTGTTGTGGAGCAGTGGAAGAATTATCAATATTTTTACCCCAAATTCTTCGGCAGCAGCCCTATTGGCTCTGGTCAGAGTTTGTTAAATTTAACTATATCTGACTGCTCAAGCTCTCCTTCCTGTGACTCATTCTCCAGCTCCTCCTTGATTGGGGAATGGGATACTCTCTTCAACATCTCTCAGCCCCAGCACTACCAATAGTCATGGGTAATGCCAAAACTACCTCCTCTTTTAGCGCTGTACCTGATCCTGAGGTTTTGCCACCTCTTGTTGTACTGCTCTATTTGTCACGACCTTCCCTTGCCCCCAAATACATGGATGCCACAGACATGGCAGAGAAAAATGTGGCTACAGTAAAGCAGCCACTGCCAGCAATTACTTCTTTTCCATTACCTGAGGCCACAGAAGACACTGCTGCAGAGATATGTTTTTTAGCTGCAACATCATTTTTCCTCACAGAACTTCTTTTCAGACTGCTTTGCCTGCTTTCCAGCATCGTTTCCTTTAGTAGAGCATCTCTTTCCATTCTAAAACATAAAAAGCTGGAGGACTGATCAAGGGATTGGCAACTGGGTTTCAGTGTTAGAAAGTGCAAAATAATGCACATGGGACACAGAATCTCGTGGCAACATACCACCTGGGAGGGAAGGCAATAGCAGGCTCAAAGCAGGAAAGAGACCTGGGGGTAGTCATCTCTGATTACTTGAAGGTAACTAAGCAGTGTGACAAGGCAACAAGGAAGACTAGCAGGACGCTGGGATGCATAAACAGAGGAATCACCAGCACAAGAAAGAGGTAATAATTCAACAATATAGATCATTAGTGATGCCGAACCTTGAGTACTGTGCCCAGTTTTAGAGGCCTCATCTTCGAAAGGACATAAACAGGGAGGAGGTGGTTCAGAGGAGGGCAACCAAAATGGTGTGGGTTTTCATCAAAAACCCTATGACGAAAGGTTTAAGGAATTGGATGTTGTTTAATTCATGCTACAAAGAAACATTACTGTCTACTGCCACCTGTTCATGCCCCCCAGAGTGACCATTGTATAACTACAGTGTATGTTAGCAACCTACTGTCCTTTGTGCACAGCAACCACCCCCTAAACCATTATTCTCAGGGAGTATGCATGAATACTGTAAATAATCCAGCTCCTTGAATATACAAAACGTGTACATAACTTCACCATGCTGTATATGTCTTGTACTTCTGCCCAGGAGCTCCTGTAATGTACATATCTTGTATCTTGTAAATTAATTTTGTAACTTATGTATTTTCCTTTTTTTAACACCTGTACTGTATTTTGTCTCTGTAACACTGTTGCCATCTTTATGGCATAGGTCATACCTGAAAATGGTCCATTGGATCAGTGCACTCAGCCAGTAAACAAATACTTTACATAAATAAATAAATAAATAAAATAAAAAAAATTGCTGTCTGGAAGAAAGGAGGGAATGGGGGATATGACTGAAACATTCAAATACCTCACAGAGAAGAACAGGGTACAGGAGGGTACCATTTTCTGAAGAAAAAGATGCTCAAGGGTGAGGGGGCACAATATTAAGTTGGGGGAAGGGGTTCAGAGTTAACGTGAGAAAGTACTTCTTCATGGAGAGGGTGGTGGACAAGTGGAACAGCCTACTGGTGGAGGTGGTGGGGGGCAGAAATAGTTACTGGATTCAAGAACACATGGGATAGACACAAAGGGATCTTGGAAGTTAAGGGGGGGATACCTTAGTCCGATTAGGACCGGCAGTGTCACTGTAGGTAGGGAAAAGAGGGCAGACTAGGTGAGCCTGGAGGCCCTTATCTGTTGACAACTTCTTTGTTTCTATGTTTATGTAATATGCAGTTGGTATTTATACACAGCGATCCCCTAGCATAAAACAATGGACACATAAGAGACACCATGACCCAGGGTTTGGTGGGGGAACCACCTTGTCTATATATGAACATATGAAGAAGCCTACAGAAAAAGGCCATCTGGTCAATCTAGTCTGCTTGTAATGCAGGGTTTTCAGCTTAAGCTACTGACCTTGCCCCCACTCCCCAATCCACCCTTCCCCTCTGTCCGCTCCTTTCTTGAGACTTATTTTCCCTCCAATTCTATCCCAGCCTTTCTTGAAGCTGCCCACCATCTTAGACGAAGCCCCTTCTTCTGGAAGCACATTCAAATCCTCCACCACCCTCTCTATGAAGAAGTGCCTACTGGCCTCCCTCATCAACCACCTCCTTCCAATTTGAGACTGTGTCCCCTCATGTTTTGGTTTCCACTAAGCTTAAAGAGACCTTCCTTATCCACACTATGTATCCCTTTCAAATAATTGAAGGTCTCAATCATGTCCTCTCTCCTTCTCCTCTCCTTCTCCTCTCCTCTTCTCCAGGTACCTCATGTTCAGGCGTCCGACCTCTCTTCATATGTTCTACCCTGCTGGCACATGAGCATCTTCATTGACCTCCTTTTGACTGTCTCCAGCAGGTTAATGTCCTTTTTAAGGTACAGGCACCAATACTGTACACTGTACTCCAGATGCGACCTCACCAATGACCTGTACAAGGGCAGTATAACCTTCTCTCTCTCCTGCTGCTGATCCCTCTGGCAATGCAGCACAACATTTTATTTGCCTTTTCTGCTGCTTTTCTACACTGTGTGGAGTGCTTCAAGTCACTAGTGATCATCACTTCCAGATCTTTTTTTTCCTGCAATGTAGATACCCAGACCCCTCCCAGGCTGTATTCAGTCCTGGGGTTCTTGGCTCCAATGTACATAACTTTGTATTTATTTGCATTGAAGCCAAACTGCCAAATCCCAGAACACCTCTAGTTTTTTCATATCCTCCTTTAGGTCCTGTATCCCTTCTGCTGTGTCCACCCTCTCACAGAGCTTGGTGTTGTCTTCAAATAGGCACATTTTGCCTTTAATGCCATCCCCAATATTATTTCTGAAGACACTGAACAGCACTGGTCCTACAATCAAGCCCTGTGGGACCCCACTGGTGACATCCCTGGTGCTAGATAGCTCATCCCCCACCACCACTCTCTGGGTCCTGCCCCTCAGACAGTTTTCCACCCATCTGGTCAACATCTCTCTAACCCCAAGATCCACCAACTTCCTGATCAACCTCTTGTGGGTACAGAGACAAGGGCCTTGCTGAAGTGAAGATAAAGGATGTCCACCACTTGGCCCCTGTCCACTGCTTTAGTGTCCCAGTCAAAGACGTCAATCAGATTTATTTGACACAACCTCCCTCCCATAAACCCATGCTTCCTCTCATCCTGAAGGTCATACTCATCTAGATACTGCACCAATTTTTCCTTAAGTATGGTCTCCATGAGTTTGCACATGATTAAGGTCAGGCTGAATGGTCTGTAATTCCCTGTGTCATCCTTGGATTGTTCTTTTGGAGGGACACTAAATGTGTCATTCTTTATTCCTGCCTATGCCTGACTCTAGTGAACTACTGAACAGGCCAGCCAATGAATCTGCAAGCTTCTCCACCAGTTACTTCGGCTACCTCGGGTGTATGCCATCCAGATCTGAGGATTTGTCCACCTTCAGTGCTAGTAGCCTTGTCCTCAACCTATCCACCTCTGTTACTACATCTGTGCTCCATGCACCTTCCCTTCCTTTTCTTTACCATAGTTACCAAGTAGCACTGGTCCATCTTTCTTCCTGGTGAAGACGGGACAGAAGTACTTGTTCGGTACCTCTGCTTTGCCCCCAATTTTCTCTACCCACAATCCCAATTTTCTTGTCCCCTTTCTCATTAATATAGCAAAAAAGGCATTCTCCCCCCCCTCTTAATTACCTCAACTTGCTGCAGTCCCTTTTGAACTTTAGCCTGCTAGACTACCTTACCTGCCATGCTAGCCACCTTCAGGTAGTCCTCCTTTCCCTTGGTCCTCCTGAATTGCTTGTAGGCTAGTCTCTTGTCCCTTTCTCCCTGGGCATCCTCACTACTAAACCAGCTATGTGCTTTGGCCTTTGAGTTCTTCCCTTTGAGCCTAATGCACACCCCTGTGGCAATCGTCATTCTCTCTTTGAAGATGGACCACCTTTGATTCACCCCCATATTCCCTTGGATGCATGCCAGGTGGCTCATTAGCAACTCGCACATCTTTCTGATGTCCAACTTCCTAAAATCCAGGATTTTAATCTTGTTGGGGGCTCTTTCCCTGCCCATGTCTAACTGGAACCATACTGTCTGATGGTCAGTTCCACCCAGGGGTTCCTCAACCATTGTATCCTGGATGAGCTCTCCATTCTTCAGCATCAGATCAAGGATTTCCCCCTCCCTGGTGCATTCTGTGATGTTCTGAGTCAAGGACACACTTTACAGTGCATATAGGATCACCTGACTCCTGGCACAGGTTGTGGCCGGTACCCTCCAGTCCACCTTGGGCAGGTTGAAATCTCCCACAATTACCACCGTTCCCATCCCTGCAGCATTCAATATATATGAGTTCAATTCCCTGCCTCTTTCTTCCTCCTGGCTGGGTGGTCTGTAAACCACCCCCAACCTCATCTTCCTTCCTTTATGAGACAGTAACTGAATCCACATTGCTTTTGCCCTCACCTCCTCCGACTCCTCCCTTGTACATGTTATACCCTCCCTGATGTAACCTGCCACCCCTCCCCCTTTTTCTACTGTCCTATGCTTTCTGTATAATTTATAACCAGGGATTGCAAAGTCCCAGTCATGGTTTGGTGTGGCCCAAGTCTCAGTAACTGACATGATGTCCACTCCCCTCTCTGCCAATAACGCCTGCAGGTTATCCATCTTATTACCAAGACTTTGTGTGTTCAGGGACACCACTTTCCACCTAGATTCTGAATCTTCTTTCCTACATTTCCATCTGTTATTCTCATTTCTCCCCAAAGCTTGTTGCACCCTGCCTCCACTGCTAGCCCCTTTGCTCTCCCACCCCCCCACCTCCACCCTTCAGTCCTCCTCTGCTGGTATAGGGGAAGATCTGCTGACCTCCTCCCAGAGTCTTGGGGCCTACAGGCCACCTGCCCACCCTCAGTAGTTTAAATGAAGCTTATAGGTTATGTACCCCCCCCAAGTTTGTCCCCGAGGACCATCCAACCCCCAATGCTGAGGTGCAGTCTATCTAGTGCAAAAAGTGTTTTATTTGACTAGGTCTCCCCCAAGCCCTCAGTGCAGTCGTACCCTTCCTATTTGCAACATTCCCCCTGCTAGTGATCGAATTCCTAAATCCCTTTCTTCCTGACTGTGCTGGCTCTGGATACTGGCAACACCTCTGAGAATGTCAGTGATATGGCTACATCCCAGAATGCAAAATAAAAGAGAGCTAGCAAAAGACCTGACACTATATTAAACATATTCACTTCTACCCTGACAGACCTCAGGACTGTGGTGGCATCTTCTGAAATGTGGATACAAAAATTATGTACCCACACAGTTTTATTTCACAGTGGCACCAACTCCTTAGAAAAACTCAGTTAGGCTGTAACCCCCCCAAGAACACAATCCCTGTAAACTGTTGTACATGGTTACAATTTCTTATAAAAGGACGAAGCTTTACTTTCAGTTTCTCTTTATCAACTCTCAGAATCAGCACCACCTCTTTTAAGCATTTGAGGCTTTGTGTGCGTGCATGTGTGTGTGTGTGTGTGTATATACACAATATATAACCCCGTATTGTAATTATTCTGATCATTTACCAGAGGTTTCACTCTAGATACAACTACTTGTCAGATTTTCAGCAGGCAGCTATGGCAGATTCAGAGTTAAAGCTCAACACCGGATAAGTCAGTTTTTTACTGTTTTATTAGACCTAGAGTGATTAGCAAGTCCTACTGGGTCTTTCATTTGAGTTAAAAGAAAATAACTTCACTGAGGCGCAAAGATGGCTCAAGTGCCAGTAGGTTTTCTAGGCAATCCAGAGTCCTTACTGTCACCTTGATGCAAATGTTTTTGCTACAAGCACTGCCAAAGTGGTGTCTATTAACAGAAAACTTCTAAATGCAGCCATGAGAAAACATTACTCAGCTTTAGCCAATGTAATTGCACAGCCAGTTTGCATCATACAAACACACAGCTACAGTACACACACGACACAAAGTATCTCAAGTGCAGATACAGGCAGATACATACACTATATACAGACACACACTACCATGGGAAACAGACCCAGGCTAATAATTTTGCTAACAACTGCATACCTCACATGGACCTGCTAGGGAGCAGTGATGATCCTCTGGGAACTGCAGCTACTTTCTTCTGGGCCAGTCCATTTAGTATGAAATTTAATGCATATTGGGACTCAAAAGTTAATCAGAAGGCTTACAGTAGTGATGCCAGCAGCAATATGTTGGGCTACCATATTAGAGAACTGCTAGTGAGTCCTGAGCCTGACTGCAGGAGAGTGACACATGTCCTGCTACTAGAGGGCTTCCCTTAGATTGAGAGCAGGTCGGCACTAATGTCGTGGGTGATCATGCAACATCAGCTACCCATCCATGGTGTGGCATGGCAAGTGCACCACCACTGTGTTTAAGGGTGGTGGATGTTAAAGGGGTAACGTGGGCAGGCTAGTAGCTGGAGGATGTACTTCCCCTTCCCCCACTACCAATGGCCTACAAGCACCCCTCTGGACTCTCTTTCTCTACACTGAGTCCTGTGGAGGAAGGCCTGCTTCAGGGGTAAAGACACAGGGATGCTAGGAGATGGTATAAGAAAGCCCAGATTTTTTTGGGGGGAGCTTCACAAGTAGTGCTAGATTAGGAAAGAGAATTAGGAGAAGTAGAGGGCAAGACTAGAATAACAATCATAATGATAGGAAAAAATGAACAGAGGGCTTAACCTTTAGAGAACTGAATTAAAGTTAGGAAAAGAAAAAATAATATTAAGTCATAAAAAAATGTGTTAGTGGATACTCTATATACTGCACGTTCATCGGTTAAGCAGGCAACCAAATGAGTGTTAAGGGCTTGTGCAACACACTGTAGTAATGAACTTGGTAGATAGATTGTATTGTAATGGACCCACTTGGGTGGCCTGCCCCCGTGCTCAGAAGCCTCACAGGGGAAGGGACTACAGGAGGTTTCTGAGGAAAGGAGGGGCATCTGGCTCTGGTGCCTTTTCTGTGTCCTTTGGGCTGTCGAGTTTCTGGAGTGACAGCCCCAGGCACAAAATTAATTGAAACAGACTGTGAGTAGGGCCTATAAAGGAGCAGAAAAGAAAAGAAAAATGTAAAATGGCTCCTGTACTTGCAGCCAGTGCCACCTGTCTCACACCCCAGACCTTGACTGGCTTGCCTCCACCTAGGCCCTCGTAGTTGGCCCCTCTGTGGAGAGTAATCCATGGAGTGTCTGGTTTGGTGTGGGGTTGGAGATGAATGGGAAGAGATGGTATGGTGGGACTGGTTGAGGAAAGGAGAATGAGGGGGGAAAATGGAAATAAAAATAAATATATATATATATCTATATTTATAAAATGGATACATCATCCAAATCCAAATCCAGTGTTCTGATTGTATAAAACACATCACATGACCATGCGTATATCAGAGCACGAGCACACAGCTGTATTTTTACCCCTCCTAAAAAGCAATTTTGACATTTTATAAGATAGATAGTCTGATTTGAGGTGTGCAGTTGAGCCTGATAATGCACGCCTTAAGCGTATATCAGAGCGCGTGACCAAGACACCCCAGAGTAGTTTATCTATTACATATATACACACATATACACTTGCTTGTAAGATATTATTCCCTGCTTTGAAATTGTAAATACTGATTTATGACTTTCTCTGTCTCTCTGTTAGTCGCTATAGACTGTATCAGAAATTAGTTATTCAGTATGTGCAGTATACAGTCTTATGTACTTGGTACCCAGGACCCTCTTGTTAAATAAGTGATGTACTTAAATGTAGCTGTCCTGATGTGGGAAAATTAATTTCAAAACTTTCCTGGATCTGTTGTTTTGCTAAGAGGACATCTAATGCTAACACAGTGCTAAGTTTGCTTTCAGGCCTCCATTTACCTGCTTACAATGGTGTGTTTACAGTGATTTGGGGGCAAAGACTGTGGGGGAGCTTCAAAGCATGCATGGGATAGGCACAGGGGTATATTAGGTAGAGGAATGGTGGGAGGGAGTGATACCTATGACCAACTAGGGTCAGAGGTGATGAAACAAGCAGGGACAAGTGGCAGACTGGATGGGCCTAAGGGTCCTTTTCTGCTGACAAAATCTATGTTTCTATGTTTTTGTGTGTCTGCTTTCACCTAAGTAAAATAATTTTAAATTGAAGTTTCACTGTTGTATGCATTACCTGCACATATAAACATATAACCTATTGCCAATAGGAAATAATTCAGCAATCAGGCCTGAATTCAAGGGTCTTTTTAGGAGGATAATGCCCAGCCTGCTTTCCAGTGCAGTGGTAGTGCTACCACTGATAACACTGGTGATCCAGGTTAGAGAACAAGCCCAAGTCATTGAAGAGTCGGCTGCGGGAGGATGGTGGAGTATCCCAATGAACGCTCACCTCCTCAGGGGAGGGAGGGTGGCTGGCTTCCACTGCACTACTACCACCTGAGTGACCATAGCTGGTGGTGCACGTGGAGCCAGCAGATCGAAGGACGGGGGAGTTCTCTGCCCTGATGCAAAAGGCACACACACGTGCATTCATGTGTCAGTCCAGGGACAACATGATGTCTGAGGGTGTGGAGAAAAACGAATAACACCCTGACCCCCAGACCATTCAGGATGCCACCCAACGCCTGCTGCAGGTCCTGCACTGCCCACTGGGCTCCCACTCCAGAACCAAATCTTCAACTCCACTGGAGGAGTTGGGCCAGCATCCAGTGGCCCTTCCTTTGGGGGGTCATCTAGGTGGGGAACACAGAGCTTAGTAAGTCCCAGGGATGGCAGTTGATGGGGCTGGGTGGAGCGGTAGGGCTGAAGGAGGCCAGTTGGTGTAAGGGGGCATAAAGCATAATAAATGAAAACGGCAATTTGTTACTTTAGCTCCCCCCAAGCATCGCAAATGCTAAATGTTCACAATATTAACAAGAATTAGTGTGGGAACCTTATCCCTATTGGTGGGTTGTGGAAGCAGCCTGCTTTGTCCTGCCATAGCTAGGTTATGGCCATGTGTATTTTAATGGTCCTGATTAGTTGAGGAAAGCCACTGTGAAAATGCTGTGGTGGAACTATGCCAGGCATGCAGGTTAAATAAAAGCTACAGTGGAAATAATATGTTATATGTTATTTCTACCGCAGCGGTCAAAATAATGCTTTTTGTTCACCAGTGTTATTCATCACTCTTAGGGTATAGGTAGGGAATATTCCATAGGGTGCCCAGGAATAAGGTTTTTATAGTGTATGGTGGAACGCTGTACTTGTTTGTTTTTTATCTGTGATGAAAAACTGTTCAGCACAGATGAAAACAGTTCTTAGGACGTTGTTCAGCCCACAGGTGCAGATTTAGAAGGCTTCAGGTAGGCGCACATGCTGCAGTCACTGAAAATGGCTGGGATCTACCATATAATCCATCCCGGCATCAGCGACACATCTGCTACAAACTGTGTACCGGCAGAATCAACCAGATATAATATTTACTTTTACGAACAGATAGTCTCTCGCTTAGCAAGAATACAGCCACCATGTGTTTTTTGTTAAGACCCACCTTAATTAAACTACTAGCCAATTGAAAGACACGCTAGCAGCATACACTGGTCTGGTTCCCGAGCAATGACCAGTAAACCTAGCAACCAGCCAGTAACACTGACTACTACGAAGCAGCCAAACTGGATTTCATATTCAAAATACAAGCATTTAAAATTTATTTTCAGGCACCATTCACTATAAAAAAAATACTGTATGGGCAACCCAATGCAGAAGCAGTGTACTCTGTCACCTCAGGGTCTGATTCCCTGGGACCTCTCAAGCTTTGCTGTCGAGGTCAGAGGTAATCAGACCCCTCCGTGACAGAATACACTAGTTCTGCATGGTTACCCATTCAGTATTCTCTATATTCAGTCTGGAATGTTGCCAACTATGCTGCCTAACAAGGAGTGGCTAAGCAAAGTGAAGCTATGAGTGCAAGGCTGCATTGCTGGCAACATTCCCAAATGAATAGTTACCTTATTCCTGGGTGCTCTAGGGAATGTCCTAATTATACCATGTGTTCCATCTTGCCACTATGATAAGGCTGTAGCAGAAATAACATAAGCTGCAGTGGAAATGCACTGTTTTCACCACAGCTGAACAACAGTGAAAAATAGCACTTTTAGTCCACCATGTTATTTACGTGTGTGATATATATATATATAATGGGATATTCCATGGGTTGAGCACCAATAACCTTTTTCTTCACTCTGGGATGTTGCCAATAATGCTGTCTGGCAATGAGTGGCAAAGCCACAAGGGCCTGGCTGCACTGTTGGCATCTTTCCGGAGTGAATAAAAAGGCTGTACTGTATGGTAGAACATTGTTATCTGCCAAAATCTATCATTCCACAGGGTTGTTATACCATTGATGTGACATCACTATGTTGTTAACCCATCAATGGTATGTCGCATCGATGGTATAACAACTTAGAACTTCCATGCGCTGCAGTCAATTTGGCAGCATGGCTCATCGCATTTTCCTCCAATCTGAAATGTGCTATTCACAGTTCTCAAACAGACAAGGTAATTTTTTTGGTTTCTCAGAACTCCCCCACCATCTGTTACACTTCAGACTCACCCTCTCTTTCCCGTTGCCATCAAGCAGTCCATCAAAAAGAAGTAAAGATGTTTTTCTCCCCATTTTTCATGTGAGGTTTGCTATGTCTTTGGCCCTATTCTGAACAGTTTCCAGTACTCCCGAGTGGGCTAGAAAGTCATGTGATCAATCCCAATGACTGCATAGTATGGCGTGTGGAAACAGACTGCTTTTTTAAATCCCGATGCCTGCATCGATGACCATACACTATAAAAGACAATGTATGACTGTCAATAAACAATCACACTAAGCTTACTTCTCGTGATTCCCATGGCAACTTTGGTAAACCACTCAAGCTACACTCTCGAGATTTACCTTGGTTGCCATGGGACAACTCGAATCAAGCACAGCGTGGTTATTCATCGATGGGCATACATTATGCTCTATCTTTGTGCTCAACCCATGGTATGTTCTATGTATACAATGGGCAGCTGGGTTTTCTTCTTTGTGGCATTAATTCTACAGATGAGTTGAGCTCAGGACAGGTATTGTTTGTTTTTGTCTTTCTCATTTAAAGGTGATGTTAGTTTTCTTCTTCAGATCATGGCTCTTGCACAGAAAAGGCAGTAAACGATCATCAGAAACCAAACTCAGCATGGGATCCTTTTTGTTTTTTATTATGACATTGGAATTTTCAACTTCAGGATATTACAGATCCAGTTGGAGCTGCAGTATAAATAAAAGCTACAGTGAAAATAACATGTTATTTTTAATGCAGCTCTCAAAAGAACCATTCTTATTCAGCAGAGTTATTCATCACCCCCCATTGTATACATAGGGGATGTAAAATGGTCTGACTGAAGATTTCATCTTTATCTTTATGAGAGACCAATGATATTAAAATATCTTTAGTCAGTCAGCCCATGTCATGTTCTGTTTATACAGACATATGTTTTGGGATAAACATGATTCCGAACATGTCAAAAAAGTGCTTGTGACTTTGAGATGTGTAACTAACTTTCGGCATCTTTTACAGTTACAATACTTGTCTGAGAGTGTTTTTTGAGATTTACTGCTACTGCCAGGACATGATGAAAAGTTTGAAAACAAGCATTTGTGAATGCTGAATGTATGATGCTTGTTAAACAATTTTTTTGTATTTAATATTTTGACCCCAACTTTTGAAGAGACATGTTTTAGGATTCACCTTATAGGCATGACATGTACTATTTATTTTTTTTAATTTTTATTTTAGACTGTTTCTTATCCCCTGGAAGCCTTTGCTCAGGTGTCATTTCAGTCCCATCCCCCAACATTCATTGGCACCAGCTATTACCCCCAGAGCTTACCCCCCTCCACGGTGTCAGTTAGGGGAGGGCTCAGCCCTGCCTCAGGCACAGATCCGGTCCACTGGTTCGACTAGCTGGGACAGGACCTCCGAGTGCCACCACCATCCAACCACCAACAGTTTCCCTGTTTCTGCTCTGCAGAGGGGGTGTGCAAGGACTCTAGTGGTGGTGCCGTGCACACTCCCATATGCTGCATGCCCAGAGTCTACCCTGCCTCTGCCCCTCTTCTATCAGCATCAGTGTGCCAGCCGCTAGACTCCGCTAGGGGCCAGGCTAACACTTGCTGCTGCAACCCCCCCCCCCACGGCCCCACAGATAAGGAGAGCTGTTCTGAGGATGCTCAATCCTCCTCCCCAGCTGACCCCTGGCAACCCACTCGCACCGTGAATATGGGTCACCAGCATGGTACAAGGTGTGGCATCCAGTGCCTCAACCCTTAGCGCCACTGGGCTGGTTGACATGTACCATTTATAGTATATTGGACAAAATGTAATTTCTCACCAGAGGTGTGAAAACACGTCTCATGCATGATATTAAAAATGACACGCATCATCTTTATGAGGTGATGTACAAAAATTGCTATGTTGAAAGTTTGGGATCAAAATATTGAAAATTACTAAAGTTATGGGTCTGTGGTCATAAATTCCAGCATAGACTCATAACTGTATTTTTTTAAACATTTTGCTCCAGATTTTCAACATAGCTTTCTTATGACCCCATCTCAAAAACAAGTGCAGAGAAAGTGTTCAGCCCCTGCCTGAAAGGTGATTTCGCGCAGCCACTGTGAATTCATCTTTTGGGATGCAAAAACACATTTTGACCAGGATTTGAAAAAATAACAGCTGTCACATTAATGAGGTGCTGAGAAGAAATGGCTATGTTGAAAATTTGGAGTCAAAATATCGAAAATTACCAGAGTTATATGCCTGCATTCGCAAACTTAAATTTAGGCTCATAACTTTGTTGTTTTTTAATATTTTTTATGCCAGATTTTCAATATAGCCTTCTTTTGACCCCACCTCATCAACAATAGTTGGGAAAATGTTCAACTCTTGTGTGAAAGGTGATTTTGTGCAGCAGCTGCAAAATCACCTTTCCGGATCCCAAAACACATTTTGCCCAGGATCTGAAAAATGACAGCTTTCACATTCATGAGGTGCTGTGAAGAAATAGCTATGTTGAAAGATGGGGGTTAAAATATTGAAGATTACCAAAGTTATGAGCCTGCATTCGTAAATTCCAACATAGGCTTATAACTTTAGTGTTTCCTTTAACATTTTTGTCCCAAATTTTAAGCATAGCCTTCTTAGGACCCCACCTCATGAACAATAGTGGAGAAAATGTTCAATTCCTGCCCAAAAGGTGATTTTACACAGCAAATGCAAAATCGTCTTTGGGGATGTGAAAACACATTTTGGCCTAGATTTGAAAAAATGACAAGGTTGGCGGGCCACTTCTGTGTAAAACCCCAAAGTTTGCACTTTAGTAATTTTGCAGTTGTTTGTCCTATTTGCCTGAAATTTTGCACGTGCAGCGTCCAATAATAAATCTCTGAATCTGGAATGTTTTGTTTCAGTCAAATGTACAGTTGTGGAACTGCAAAGTGTAAAAAATGTGAAAAATTCTCAACCTTTGTGCATTTTTTCATCAGGCTTAACAGACTAAAAGATGCATCTGTTTGTATTCAAATGTGTATGTGTACATGTGGCCTGGGTCAAAGTGATGCCTTTTGAAGATCTGGTGGAAAAATATTAATCTGTTCAAAAGTAATGGAAGTTTTTCATGTCCCATTTTAGCCTATGGAAAAGTGTATATGTGCACTGCGAAAACTGCTGCGAAACCTTTTGGGAAAACATTTTTTTATGCATGAAAAGATTTCATTATAAGGTGTAGTGGTGTCGTGAAAACATTTTTGTTTTTGTGAAAACAATGCTCAGAAACAATGTCCCATGTGTTGTTTTCTTTGTCACTTCATTGTGCCGAGTTGGATTGTGCTTTGGGCTGAAGTGTGCAGGGTGGCAAGCCCTGGTTCCACAGATGTGCCTTTTGTTGGTCTGGTCCCTAAACATTCAAAGGGCTAATAGTTACAGTATTCCAAAGCTGAGAAATGTCGAATAGGATAGCATTGCAGCGCCCGCGGCACCTTTCAGTACCTGTATCTCGTAAACTATTCGAGATACGGATTTTTTGCTACTCACAGCTTAGTCCACCTTTAAGTGGACTAAGCATGCATGGAGGTTTCAAAGTCATGATTACAACTACAGTGGAATCTTTTCCATAGCTGCTACAGTTACTTAGATATTGCCAAATAAGTGTTATGAGGGTTCCTTTTCAGTACTATGGGGCTGCTGTATGGCTCCGTACTTATGTGTAAGAGGGAGCACAGGGACCAGAGAGCTCACTACACAAAAAATGGGCAACGTGAAGGGAGCACAGGGCCCAGAGGGCCCGTTCACCCATAAACACATGCCAGTTACCAGTTACATTATACTTTCACAAAAAGAAGGGAAAGTCAGTGCAAAAAACTTCATTAATGCATCAGTTAGGGTTGATAGCACAGTGACAAAAGTATGGAAATGTGAGGGTTACCCCACCACCACCCTCCCCCACACACCAACTGACATCAGGGTGTGCCAATGAGTTGTCAGTCCTAACTCTCGCCTCATTCTCCTATACTGTAGCATGTCAGTTTGCTTACACATAGAATGGGGTGAGAGTTGGACCTGTTGATCCCATGGCACACCCTGACGTCAGTTGGTGTGTGGATGGTGGGGAAGGAGGAGGGTGGGGTGGTGGTAACCCTAACATCACATTTCCATACCTTTTTCGCTGTGCTATCAACCCTAATTGATGCATTAATGAAGTTTTTTGCAATGAATATATTTATAAAATGTTTAGGAAAAATTATCTCTGCTGGTTGGTTGAAACACATCACATGACCGTGCATATATCAGAGTACGACCGCACATCTGTACTTTCACCCCCCTCCAAAACACTTTTGCCATTTTATAAGATAGATAACCCAATCTAGGGTGTGCAGTTGTGCTCCTATATGCGCACACCTTGGGTGGTTGATGCACAAGGCCACAACGCGCATCAAAGCATATGTATATCAGAGCACAACCGCACACCTTAGAGCGGGTTATCTATTACATATATACACAAGTATATATATAAATAAATAAAGCCCCCTGCCAAAAAAAATGTTGCATATCAACTGGGCTATCTTGGCCAAATAAACTGCAAAACATACAAAAAGGCAATTTTGTAAGTGAAACTAACTAAATGACACAACATTGGGAATATAAGCTCCAGAACATTAGAATGTACTATGAACTTATTTCAGAACAGTTCTTAATTTTTTTTTATCTCACAGATACTTTCTAAGCTAGGGGTGTATCAGTATTCATTTTTGTTATGTTTATGAATCTCTGTCTGCAGAGCAGTGAAACAAGAAGAGACCAAAAAAGAACATGTGGGAAAAGAAGAATCCGAAGAGACACTGGAACCTAATGTTAGTAAGCCACGTAATATTAAAATCCACATTGCATTATACTATCCTATATTAACAAAGTACCATACTGTAATATAGCTGAAAGGAAAAGGAGTTAGGGTCTATTCTGCCTGCACATTCTGCTGCATGGTAGTGATTATTCCCAGTAATGTTATCAATTTGTGTTTTGTGCAATACTGACATAATGCCAAGCTTGGATGTGACTCATTACTTCACTGGAGATTCAGACATTCAGTGTTTGCCCAATATACCTGAGATTTGCAAGGTTCAGAACCCAGCTGCCTATAGCGCAAGATGAAATATGGTTGCTACATAGGCAACTGGACTGGGGTCAGCATCCGTGCACCACCCCCCACTGCTCCGGAGGCCCACAGGTACTGGGGAATGAGGATAGTGGGGAAGGGGGCAACAGTAGTAGGACTGCAACTCCAGTTGCCCTGTTTATAAACTGCCTTGCAACCCTGGGAGAGGCACAAAGATCAGTCTCACCAAAGGGAGATTCTGGGTAGGTCAGCAACTAGGATCTGGAAGCCACCGATGGGGCAAAACCCAGGAGGAGGAGGAATGGGCACAGGGCAGGTGGTACTGAATGACAAATACTAGTGGTGGGGTGCTCTATGATTAGAGAGACAGAGAAGGTGGTGTGTCTGGGTAAGGAGGAATGGAGGTTAGTTAGATGCTTGCCTGGGCCACAGCTAGTAGAGAGGCTTTCAGTATAGAGGGAATAGTTAAGAAAATGGGAAGGGCTGGAGTAGTTGGTCCATTTAGGGATGAACAACCTAGCAAATCAAGAGAT
Source organism: Neoceratodus forsteri (assembly GCA_016271365.2). NCBI lineage: Eukaryota > Metazoa > Chordata > Ceratodontiformes > Ceratodontidae > Neoceratodus > Neoceratodus forsteri. The sequence goes on from CM057455.1 coordinate 506,138,899, forward strand.
ACAGAAGGGGAAGGGGACCTTCCACAGGCTGGGCAGCAGACTGATGGTGGAAGCAACATTGGTGGCCTTCTCAGTGGTCTGACCCGTATGGGACTGGGAAGATGGAAAGCAGAAGACGACTAGGGATTTCAGTGAATGGCTCAAGGGATGAGGAGTAGCGCTTTAGGTTTGTGGGGGACTGGGAGGACTTCTGGGACAGGAGACTAAGAGGGATGGAAGGGGGGTGCTGGGCCTAAGGAAATCCTATATAGACAAGAAGGGAAGAGGGATCTAGCAAGCTCTACCCTAAAAGGGAACAAGACAGACACACATGGAAGTTAACACTGGCTTAAGAAGGCAAGGAATAAAGCTGTGGGAGAGATGAGAGGGGAGAGATGAGAGGGGAAAGACAGGAGGGGGAGAGGGACACAGGCAAAACCAGCAGGTATCACAAAGGATGGGGACATAGACAGGTCACAAATAAGAATCAGAAGACAGAAGCAGACAAATCTTGCTGGGGATGGGTTGGGCAACAAAACAAGTGAACTCCAGATGTTGGTAATGGAGGCAAGTCTAGATATTGTAGATGTAACAGAGACATGGACTACATAGGCAGTGAGTTGGATCTTGCAATCCCAGGCTACGCCCTAGTCAGAAGAGATAGGGAGCAGGTGGCCCTATACATAAGAGAGGGGGAATAGAGGCCATGGGGGACTTGGCTACCAAGGGGCGATAGGATGAATCTGGCTACAAAATAGGAACATGGCGGGGGGAATCAGACTAAGAGTGGTGTACAGGCCACCCGGTCAAAGTGAAGAAGGGGATTTGGATCATAGGGAGGAGATCAGGAGAGGGGCAGGAAAAGATGAAGTGGTGATAGTGAGGGAACTAAATATGCCAGAAATTGATTGGGAGGATCCTATAACCAGACACAGGAGTCAGTCACTGTGAGATGTCATGCAACACTGCTTCACAGTGCAGTGGGTCAGGAGGCTGACCAGACAGGACACAGAGACAGTGGGGGTAGTCAGGGTTGGGGAATCCCCAGTGTTCAGTGACTATGGCTCAGTATGGTTTGAGATATCCCAGAGAATCATCGGTCATCATCCAAGGCCATAGCACTAGACCTTAGAAGTGTGTTCTATGGGAGTATAAGAACACTGATCAGGAACAAACTGCAGAGGGTGAGAGGGGCAGTGGGGGTCGAGGCTGAATGGAGAATAGTCAAAGAGCCATAACTGAAATAACAGACTCCTGCACATGGAGAGTTGCCAAAAGTAAAACAAAAATCACGAGAAACCAATCTGGCTTTATAAGGAAGTGTGGAGGAAGCGAGAACCAAAAGAAAGGCCTTCTGGATGTACAAGAACACTCAACATCTGGATGTACAAGAACACTCAACATGGGGAAAAGTGAGAGGAGTGCCAAAAAATAAACTAAAGGAAGCAATGGATCAGTATGGAAAGCTAGGGCAGAGTTGGAGCTGCATACAGCAGAAATGGTAAAGGAGGGGGACAAATTATTTGTTGGATACGTTAGAGTAAAGAGAAAGGCAAAGAGGGAATAATAAAGTTAATGGAAGAGGGGAGGGTGTTTGGGGACAACAGGCAAAGGGCCAGGGCACTAAACAACTTCTGCTCAGTCTTCACAATGAAAGACAGGGGGCCACTGCCAGACAGCAGGTTGAAGGCATCAAATGGGATAGGATCAATGGAAAGGGCAGGCATCACAGTGGACAGGGTCCATAGAGGGCTTGCAGCCATTAAGGAAGTCAAGGCTCCAGGTCCAGATGGTCTGCACCCCAGAGTGCTAAAGGAGCTTGAGCTGAAACTGGCACCACTGCTGGTGGATCTATTCAGGTGCTCCCTGGAGACAAGAGAAGTTCTTGCATAATGGAGATCTGTGGATGTGGTACCACTGCACAAGGGGGGAGTCATGGAGGACCTGAGTAACTACTGGTGTGAAGTCTTATCTTAATTTTTAGTAAGCTCCTGGAAATGGTGGTAAAAGAAAAGGTAGTGGAATGAGTCTCATGGGTTTCAGGATACCAAAACGTATGGGATTGTGGCATGTCAATAGTGCAAAACAAATACAAAAAAAAAAATGGAAACTTCACTCCAAAAAACTATCGATATTTATTTTTTTCAGCTGATCAGCTACATTTTATAGTGTACATGTCACTTTTTCAGGCATGGTGTTATCAAGTATATAAATCAATACTTACAAGTGACAACAGTTATCTAGACTCATAGACCTGAGTTTTGAATATATGCATGACACATAGTTAGAACAACATTAAAACATATTGCATAAATTAGCAAAATACAGTGTGCCTACAACAAAGTACAAATTAATATCCATGTGTATTCACACACTAGCAAAGAACCAGCCTATCAGTGTTCCTCAACTGGGCATGAGGGCAGTGGATATGGGACAAGCAGGCAACATGCTTAACTTCAACAAGGTCTTTGATTTGGTGCCACACAGGAGGCTGCTAAAAAAGCTAAAGGACCTAGGGGTAGTTGGGGGAGTTCATCAGATGGATCAGGAGTTGAACGGGGAACAAACCAAAGGGTAGAGGTTAATAGGGTCAAATCAGAAGAAGGGAGTTAGGAGTGGAGTGCTGTAAGGTTAGTTCTGAGTTCATTCCTCTTTAATATTTTCATCAGTGACATGGGGAGGGGATTTGGAGCATGATATGTCCCTTTGCAGATGACCCAAATCTCTGCAGCAGGGTGGATAGTCAGTGGGGTCCAGGAAAATAAGGAAGGACCCTGAGACTCTGAAAAGGTGGTCTAAAGTAGGACAGTTGAAGTTCATTGTCAAGAAGTGTGAGGTGTTGTACATTGGTCAAAAATGATCAGCTATGGACTAACTGTATGGGGGGATCCAGATAGTTAAGACAGTGAAGGAAAGGGACATAGCGGTTATCAGACTGAAAACCTTCAGAGAGTCCAACAAAGCATATAACAAGCCATCACGAATGCTGGAGTGTATAGGGTGGTGATCTGATGGCCAGGTGATGGAGGAGATACAGCCCCTATACAAGTCACTGGTTAGGCCACACCTGAAGTATTGTGCCCAGTTCTGGAGTCCGCAGTAGAGGAAGGACAGGGAGAAGACAAAGGTGGTATAACATGGGTTCCCCGAAATGATCCAAGGGTAGCAGAGCAGATCCTATGAGAAGAAACTAATGGATGTAAACATGACAGGCTGGGAGACGGGGGTGGGGGGGGATATGATGAAGACATACAAATCCCTAAAGGGAATAAACAAGGTAGACATAGAAACATAGAATTTGTGAGCAGATACCCACTCTGCCTATATTGTTACCACAGGTCCTACCTGACCTCTGGTTACTTCCCCTCACTTTCCTACCAAGATTCCCTTGTGACTATCCATACAGTGGTAGCCATGATATGGTCAGATATTTCCAGAAATTTCACGAAATATATAAAGAAATTCTCTCTGGTGGCCCATTCCTGGTACAGTATATGTATTTTTATCGTATTATTATGCTCCCTTGTTAGTGTGTCATCTGTACGTGAACTTTTTGGAATCTCCTCTTCCCTCTTCCCTAAGATGCACCTGGAATCATGCAGTACCATGCTCAGTGTGCCTTCCTGGTAAAATGTTTAAATAAATAAATAAATAGTGGTAATGCAGGCAGGCAAGAAATTTCCAGATATAGCACAGACATTTCAGGAAATTTCTGATCATGTCTACAGCTGCCACTGTACATGCTTGAAGCCCACCACTATTTTCATCCCTACCGCTTCTGCTGAAAGGCTGTTCCAGGCATCCACCACTCAGTGAAAGTACTGCCTCACACCCATCTAAAATTTCCCTCTTCCAGCTTCATAGCATGCCCTTCTTCTTGTGCCCCTTTTCTTCTGAAAAATACTACACGCCTTTACCTTATTCACCCCCATGAGATATTTATACGTCTCTATCATGTCCCGCCTCTCCCTTGTCTCTTCCAGGGTGTACATATTGAGATCTCTCAGTCTCTCCTTGTAGGACTTATGATGCAGTCCCTGCACCATTTTAGCTGCCACCCTGCCTATATCATTCCTGAGATGTGACCTCCAGAACTGGAAACAGTACTCCTCATCAGTGACTGACACAATGGCAATACCATCTCCCTCTCTCTCTCTGTTGATGATTCCCCACCTTATGTGCCCCAGCATCCCAGCGGCCATGTCTACTGCCTTGCCGCACTGCCTCACCACCTTAAGGTCATCAGATACAGTATGATAATCCCAAGGTCCCTTTCCTACTTAGTGACTATTAATACCCTTGCCCTCATTTTATATACTGACCCTGAGTTTCTGTGCCCTAAGGGCATGATTCTGCACTTTCCCAAATTGAAAACCAGTTGCCATACCCTCGACCACTCCTCCAGTTTCCACAGATCTCTACTCATTCTCTTGGCCTCCTCCGGATTATCTACCCTATTGCAGATTTTGGTGTAATCTGCAAAGAGGCATACCTTTCCTCCCAGCTCTTCTGCAATGTCACTTATAAAGACATTGAAGAAGACTGATCACAATACTGAGCCCTGAGATACCCCACTGGTCACTTTCCTTATATTAGAGTGAGTGAGTGCTGATTGTGATCCTTGGCCAGCTGGTTATGATTGCTCTATGATATTTGTAATACAGAATGTGGTTTGTGAGTGTCTCCCATGAGCCATCCTGTGCTACGGGGGCCCCACCACCAGGTTTCAGTTAAAATGACAGGATATATATTAAACAGTAGATCTCTGTAATGTGATTAACTTCCAAGTTGCATTTTATGGCCGTGTTTATGACCTGTGCTGCTTTAAAGCTGGAAACTAAAATATACATTTTATGACCTGTTGCTTCTTTGAAGCGGAAATGAAATGGGACTTTATAAGTCTGCCAGAGGATGGAGATCATAAACTTTTATGACGTCTTAAGAGAAGGAACTGGGAACACACAGACTTATAATTTGGGAAATGAGTTTTTGCTGATGTCATCTTATTTAATATACCCCCTGATAGGATATCCTGTTTTGTATATTTTTTATATTCTGAAAGGAGGTGCTAGATGGCATCATGGAAGGGGTTGAAACCCAGCATTTTAAGTTGTATTCTGTGTTTCAACTGTGATATTCCTTTTTGGACTCCTACGAAACAAGATCTCAGATCTAACTAAGGCCCCATCCACACTGCACCGCTCAGACCCCATAACAGATTGAAACCATTACAACTGGGGAGCGGTGCAGTGTGTCCATACTGCCGCAGTATCCGTTCACGGACTAGCACCGCCGATCCACGCCGAGGACGGGTGAACTACTGTGGCACCCGATTCCTATATCGAGAGCTCGCTACGCGCTAGGGGACCGTGCCACCATGCATCCACACCACGCCCAGTAATGTTACCGAGGCATAACTGGTTTCCTAACTGTTGTTGAAACCACCTCATATGTGGTTTCAACAACGGTTATGAAAATGCCTTCTGTAACATTACAGGTGTAAACACAAACCGTTGTGGTAACGGTTTGGACACTCAGTAACATTACAGAGGCATAGTGTGGACAGGGCCTAAGGCACTGGTAGAAGTATACAGTAGATAGAAAAAGTCTAACTGTATGTTGTAGGAGTTTGTACTTTCCCTTGTTTTCTTTTAAGTGATTGTATGTTTTATGATATAGTGTTCTGTGTTTACATTTAACATATTTTTATCTATTTAAGTAAACCTTTTATTCCAAAAACTGCCTGGGTCTTCCAAATTCTTACTTTTGCATGTGATGTATGGAGGGTTAAGATTGACAAAAATGTTCATGAGCTTAATGGTGTTACCAAACTGGGAAAAGGTAAGAATTTACCTAAGGTCTTTTATAAAGTTTTAAGGGTTCATTTTGGATACCTGGTTCAGTGCCCTTAGGTGAAAGATATCTGTCTTCCCCCCAAAGAGCAGATTATCTAAGCCTGTACATTTGGGTATGTAAGTATAAGGTTCACAGTTTGAATCCCCCCAGAACTTGAGACCAAAGGTGATTCGGACCCACAAGTAGACAGGAGGGTTACCCTGTTCACAATACTGTGCTCTGAGGTTGGCACTGTGGGAGCAAAGGGCCTGACCTTGCTGAGTGGGTTTGTGACACTGATTACCACAGCCCTCTATCTCCTATTTGTCAACCAGTTCCATAGCCAGTTTAACACCTTGAGTCCCACCCCTGAACTGCCCAGTTGCCTTATTAGCCTCCTATAAGGTACGGTGTCAAAGGTCTTGCTAAAGTCTAAGTGGGCCCCGTCCACCACCCCACCCTAATCTATTTCCCTGGTCGCCCAGTTGAATAACTCAATCAGGTTTATATGAAATTACACTCCCCCAGAAATCCATGCTGCCTCAGGTCTTGTAACCCACTGGATTCAAAATACTCCACCAGTCTTTCCTTTAAAACAGTCTCCATTAACTTTCCCACTAATGATGTTATTCTGACTGGCCTATAGTTGTCAGCCTTCTCCCCGCTGACACGTTTATGAAGTGGGACTACATCTGCCCTCCTCCAGTCCTTTGGAGCAATTCCTGTTTCCAGTGAATTGTTGAACAGGGCTGTCAGAGGTGCAGCCAGTACCTCCTTGAGCTCGCTCAGCACCTTTGGGTGTACCCCATCCAGCCCCACAGCCTTATCCACTTTCAGATTTGTAGGTCTGTTCAGGACTCTTTCATCTGTTAATGGACTTGTGTCAATCTCCCCCCCCCCCAGTGTTCCTGCTGCTTCCATGTGGTCCATCCCCTTCAACCTCCACTGTGAAGACTGAGCAGAAGTATCTGTCCAGGAAATCTACTTTTTTTTATCCTTCTTTACATAGTCTCCCCTACCCTTCTTAACCTCAAAATCCCTCTCCCTGCCTTTTTCTGTTTATTTATGCTTCTAAAAAAATGTTTTGTCCCCTTTAGTTATCTCTTTTACTATCCTTTCCTGTGTTGTGCCTTTCTGCACCTCGCTGCCTTGCCTGCTTTCCTTTGTTTTTCCTGGTATACCTCCCTATTTTCTTCCTTCTGTGTCTCCTTGTACCTCCTGAATGCCACCCTTTTAGCCATTACCTTCTCAGCCACTTCCCTTGAGAACCATAGTTGTCTTTGTTTCCTTCTATTTTTGCTCACTTCTTTCATGCAGACCTTTATTGCCTGTACTATGCTATCCCTTAATTTGTTCCACTGTTCTGCACCCCACCCAGGCAATCCCTGTGCTAGGACATCTCTGAGGCATTCACCCATTTTTTTTTTTTAAATCTGCCCTCATGAAGTCCAGGATTCTTGTCCTTGAGTGGTTTGTCTCTGCCGCCATCCTTATGTTACACCACATTGTACAGTGGTTGCTGGTCCCCAGGTGGCATCCCACCTTGACGCCTGCAATACTGCACCTGTTCATGAGCACAAGGTCCAGTATTGCTCCTTCACGAATGGACTTTCTGACTAGTTGCCTGAGAAACATCCCCTGCAGGGAGTCTAGGTTGGCCCTGCTTCCAGCTGGCCTAGACAGTGGGGTTCTATTCACTAGGAATGTCAGCACAGTGATGAGGGGTCATGGGTGGAGACTGATAGGAGAGGTTTAGGAGGGATACCAGGAAGTATTTCTTCTCTGAGAGGAAGGTGGAAAAATGAATAGATTTGCCAGGGGAAGTGGTGGAGTCAGGATTTGTTGTCAACCTCAAGGAAGGCTGAGATAAATTCAAGGGACTGATAGTCTCTTGTAGAGGGGATAGGTGTAGGGAAAGAGGAAATGGTGAAGAACTGGCAGAAGGTAGAGGGAGAGCAAAATGGGGAAGCCACCTTATCTATCCATAGGCTGATTAGTGTAGGTAGGAAGCTTGGGCAGACTGGATAGATCTTGAGCCTTTACCTTCTGTCATGTTTTCTACATTTCTGTGTACTGTAGAAGCATTCAGCCGCTCAGTCTGTGTACCCTTAAATGTTATATTTCACTAACTCTATACATGACAAAATATTTGGCCTTACCAAGACAAACCTTGGACATTAAAATGTATATCAGTTACCATGTTGCACTAAACTATGGGTAGAGAGGATGTGAACAGAGAAATTCAGCAGTACAGTCCATCTTTTGTATTGTTTGAGGATACTGGAAGGAGGGGCACCAAACTCCTTTAAAGCTGAAGGTGAGGAAGCTCTTTTATTTCAACAACTTCCTGGAAAATGAAGACAATTTCATGCCATGCTGTTCATCCCAAAGTCAACTTCAAGCTCCATATATTTTCACTTGGGATGCACCATATCCCTGAATGGAGTCTTTGTAACTTTCAAAATGTTAGCACACAGAGAAATAGATTGCTGCGTTATTGATATAGTCAGTATTTTACTTACAATTTTACTTTTCATGAGGCTGAAAAATATAGACAAAGGGCAGCTCAGTTTGCAAACCCTGTTCTTGATTGTGGACAAACTAGCCACTGATATCATTATACGATGATGTTGATGGAGTGAGAGGGCTTCATCTTTATAGACTGTACTTATATGGTACAGAAATTCTGTCTCCCCTCATTTTACAAATATGCGTAAAGGAGTTGCTATTCCTCTTGACTCTTTTTATATATTAAATAATATGAGAAAGTTCATCCAACTGCAAAGGACCCCCCCAGAAAGAAGTTTCCTTTCCAAAGTTTTCTATTAATACCAGAATTACTGCCACTGAAGCCCCAGTTGCATTAATGCAGTATTAATACATGAACAGTGTACAGAACTCTGTACTCAAAAGGGTCAGAATATTCCTTAACAAGCCCTGCAGGCTGGTTCTTGGGGCTGACCACCTGATGCACACTTGCACGCTGTACTCTAAAACTCGGTGACTCCCTCTCCAACTATGAGTCAAATGCCAGGCTTGCCTATTTGTTAAGAAAGCTTTGCTGGGGCTTGCACCTAAGACTACCTCCAGCCTATCTACTATCCACCAACCCACTGTAAATACCAGAAGAGCGGCCAGAGGTGGTGTTCAAGTGCCCTACAAATGCACTACTTTTGCCCAACGATCACTATCATATCAGGGACCAATGTGGTTTGATGATCTCCCAGCTGAATTACTAAGCTGTGGCAACCTAAACCACTTGAAAAAAGAATTACGCTCCCACCTTGCCCTTGATAATATCTGCTGAAGCACCTCCTGAAACTATATCCTCCTTTCAATCACAGTCCTCTCCCTCACCGCCCTCTCACTCTCCCAAACCCTTGCTTCTCTCAATCCAACTCTCTCTACATTTGACAAAGCCACCATTGGATGCTACTATTTCTCTACCACAAAAGACCAGAGCCTGTGATCCACGGTGACACCATTATTTTACGATAATATATAAATAATTACCACAGTGTTGTTGTACCACCTGCACTTGGCTACTTGTAAATAACAACAAATAACAACAATAAATAACTGCATTATTTGCAGTTTGAAACCTATTAAACTTTGTTTGTAACCTATGTAACCTTGTCTGTAACCTGTGTAACACTGTTTGTATTTTCATCAGTCATCATCCTGTTGTGTACTGACATCTGATGTCATCTTGTTTCTTGTCTGACTGGGAACCTTTGTAAAAGAGACTAGAGCGCAAAGGTATTTAATCCTAAACATGAAATAAATAAAATAAAAATAAAAAACATACACGAGTGCTTTTGTCTGATGAAACTGAAACCGAGTAAGTTTCATTTTTAGTAATCAAACCATCACAAAGCTGTTTTGCTTTCCCTGAAGAACTGTAAAAACAGGACTATCAAATATTATACTGAAAATTATCCCACTCAACTAATCAGAACATATAGATTAATGTATGGGCAACTATACATAACAGGGCTTTGTTTTCACTAAGGGGGTTGCCACAATGACAGTCTCTAACCTGTGCTATTTAACAGCTTACTGGAAACGGGTGGATGTGGAGGACTGCAGGAGAGTGAATATTGTCCCACTACACAAAAGTGGCAGCAAGGAGAATAGGGTTACCACCTGTCCTGATTTTCGTAGGACAGTCCTGATTTGGGCAGCTGTGTCCTGTAAAAAAACATGAAAAATACTACTTGTCCTGACCTTTTAGCAGAAAAAAATATTTTCTGACTTTTCTCTAAATGTTGCAAAAAACACTAGTACCTTAACTAAAATACCTAAAAATGATAAGAAACACTAGGAACAATTAACATACTACAGTATGTAGTCTTAATTCAGATTATTTAGAGAAAACAAGTCTGCTGCATTGGTTGAGGTTACATATTGTCCTGCGAAAAATCATGTTTCAGTAAGAAATGTCCCACTTTGAGCTTCTTAAAAGGTGGTAACCCTAAGGGAGAAGGCTGGAAATAATAGGCCAGTCAGCCTGATGTTGGTCATGGGCCTACACCTACCAGGTTACAATAGCGAATCCTGAACAGCGCTGTCTAAACCGTGCTATCAAGCCTGTGCAATACCTGAATAGCAACAGTGGTAGAACAGTATGTGACAACTACCGCTACCCCTGCAGCTATTCAGGTACTGTAGAGGAAACATAAGTATGAGAAAAGTGCACTATCTGGCCAAGCTGCTTCCATGGTGGAGTGGGTTAGGGCAAAAACAACAGCTTGGCCAGCATGGAGCAGGAGACCAGTGTTGTGTTTCTGGTCTCCCGACACATCAGCTTTTCAATTTTCCCCTGCCCAAAGTGTTTTTTTTTTTTATATAAGTCTGACAACTGAAATTACCTGGCCCCAGAGTTTCGACCTTTCCCAGATATCTGCCCCCACCCGAGTTAGATAATTAAGTTACAGATGGTGCGGGGGCAGGGCCCCCCATAAAAACACAAGTTTCTTGTTTTCTCACCAAGGTAGCGGTGCTCCATGTGTATTTGGACTGCTACCATTGGTGCTATTGTATGTTGTGGCATTGATTCTTGGTGCTGTTCCTGAGGGCACCGTTTTTACTGCGCAGTTCTGGACCACGCTGTTGTTAGAGGTGCTGTTGTGACTTAGTGCTGGTGGTGGGTAAATTAATGGAATTACTGCTGAAGGAAAGGATTGTGGAATATCTTGAATCCAGTGGGTGACAAGACCTGAGGCAGCATGGGTTCACAGGAGAGGTCATGTCAAACGCATCTGGTAAGATTTCTTTGACTGGGTGACAAAGGATTTAAATCAAGGTGGAGCCTGGACATGGCCTTCCTAGATTTCATTAAGGCTTTTGACACCATTTCACACAGTAGACTAGCAAGCCAGATGGGTAGCTTAGGAGTGGGTCCAAAGGTGGCAAACTGGATAAGAAATTGGTTAGGGGACTGGTGACAGAGGGTGATAGTAAATGGATTTCACTCTGAGAAAGTGAGGGTGACCAGTAGGGTGCCTCAGGGATCAGTGTTGCAACTGGTCCTCCTTAATGTGTTTAAAAATTAACATTGCAGAGGAGCTGGAAGGGAAAGTCTGCCTCTTTATGGATGACACCAAAATGTGCAATAGGGTGGACACTCTGACAGGGGTGCCAAGTTTAAAAAAAATTTGTGGGTGCTCAGAGTAATTATAAAAGGCCAAGGGTCTGGGAGTCACCTAGGCCCCCAGAAACTATGGGATTTTTCATGCTTTGTGGTGCATTTTGGGGGGTATTTTTATACATTTTGGAATGATTATTCCACCACCACAACTACTGCACCGCAGAGGATGCAAGGTTGCCCTTGGGGGCTCTTTGATGCCTGACCAGGTGCTAAGATCAACAGGAGAGTGCCCCAGAGGGATCCATTATGCTCTCAGTGTTGCAAGCATGCTATGAATCGGGATTTTAGGTTACACTGCAACCACCCCACAGGTTATAATAGTGCCCTGAATGGCTCTTTGATGACTCCAGGTGCTGCAAGGATGCCCTTAGTGATTGCTGTGCCACCACCCCACAGGGTGCAAGAGTGCCCTGGAAGGCTCTTTGAGGCCTCCAGTTGCTGAAAGGACCCACAGAAGAGTGCCCTGGAGGGCTCTTTGATGCTCCCAGAAGCGTCAATGATCTTCCTCCTCTGACACCTATCTATACAAAAGCCTTCCAGCTCACTCAGGCTCCACTGCTGGAAGAAGGGACCTGAGTGTGCCCGAATGTTCATGCATGGCAAAAGATACATTGGCTTAATTTTGTGTATTAGCTTAAATGCTTGCACTGCAACAAGATATGAAGGGAGCCTACAACTGACTCAAAATCTAAAAACCTGTTGCAAGAAAGATTGCTTTGGGTAACGTAAAATTATTTCCAGTACCCCAGAAAACTTTTAAAAATGTAACATTTAGACATAATACAGCTTATATTTCATTAATGGTCCATGTTTGCCTCACTTACTGTATATTTCTGGGATGCATGAAAATGTGCTCTTTGTCCCCCAGAGCTCATCTCATCCTCCACTCCTCCATTTGAGATATTACAATTTGTTGCTATGGAAATTATTTCAATGTCACTAACAGGAAATTATGAGGGAGAATCAGGAGGATGGGATGAAGTAAGTGGGGGCAATCTGCTTTTCATGCTAATGTCTTCGGTAAATACTTAGTGAGGAAGAATATGAGAAATAAAAGCTGAATTGTATCTGAATATTATATTTTGGAAGGTTTTCTTGAAAACTGGAACATGACTTTAATAGCACTTATGTAGCACTCTAGTGGCAGGTATACTGAGTGATACTTAGTATAAACATATTAGAGCCAGCTGTATACAAAGGGCCAGATATTCAAAAGGGTTGCGCCATGCGCAACAGGGTTGCGCATGCTCAAGTCCTACATTGCGCCATTCTGCGATATTCAGCAGGAGGCAGTTGCGCAACTGAAAACAGGCTGAGCAACAGCGCAATGCAAATGAATGCATGCTGAACAGGAGGGGGAGGAACCATGCATAAACTGCACAGCCTGATATTCAGCCGGCTGTGCAGAGTTGTGCTGGCGTAACCCCTAACCTGAGCCTGCAGGACCTTGAGCCAAAAAAAGGCTAGTAGAGGCCACCACAGGTGAGCTGCTGCTAGCAGAGGTGCAACACAGCAGCTGCCACCCGTGGCTGGCCCCAACTTAGTCCCTGTGCCCTCCCAGCCCGATCGCGGTCATAGTGTACCCTCCACCAGCCCGATCGGGCATCACGTGGCCTCCGCTCACATCCCGGTGGTCCAGTGGATCGAAATGCCCGATCGCTGGCAGAAAGTAAAATGAACCAACCCCTCCCCAATATCTTCTAATGCCCCATCACGGGCAGAAAGTAAAATGAATCTCCTTCGATCTTCCCTAATGCTTGATCACGGCAGAATGTAAATGACCTCGCCCAAACATCTCCCTGGCGGTCCAGTGCGGACGACGTTGATCAAGGGCAGAATGTAATGAACCCTCCAAACATTCTCGGAGGTCCAGTGATTGCGCTGATCGCTGGCAGAATGTAATGAACTACTTTCAGGTCTTCATCTACCACTGACGAAGCCTCACCACCCGCCCCGCAGCCGGTGGCGGTATCCACTTCACTGTCGCCTGCCAGCTCGCCGATGACTGTTCGTAGCTGCATATTGCGCAGAGCAAGAACTACGGGTGGCAGCCTATAGCCGCAGCGATGACAGTCCGATTTGTGAATGAATCATTACAAATCTGGACTGTCATAGGCGAGAGGATGCACCATTGGCCTTGCTCTGCACCACGGGCGGCAGCCCACCGGGCAGCTGGGTCGGCGGGCGCGGGCGGCAGGCGGGTGGGATGCGCCGCCGCCGGGGAGCTGGGTGGTGGGCAGTGGGTGGGTGGGTGGGTGGGGGGACACTAGCCACCAGGGAGATGTTTGGGCAGGGGGTTCATTTTACATTCTGCCCGCGATCGGGCATTACGTCCACTGGACCACCAGGGAGATGTTGGGGGGTTCATTTTACATTCTGCCCGCGATCGGGCATTAGGGAGATGTTTGAGGGGGTTGGTTCATATTTACTTTCTGCCCGCGATCGGGCATTAGGGAGATGTTCGGGGTTGGTTCATTTTACTTTCTGCCCGTGATCGGGCATTACGTCCACTGACCACCAGGAGATGTACGGGAGACACATTGTTGACCACGATCGGAAGCGTTGGTGCGCTGTCCTCAACGCCGCTGCCTGGCAGGGCGGCCAGGCGAAGTCTCGGGATCGGGCGCACCTACATGATGAGTATACAATGGGGCCATAATCAGATGCAAATGGCCCCCGCGCCTTTGCATGAATTATGGCCCCATTTGCATGGCACCTTTGAATATCATGATTTTGGCGCATGGGCGCAATGGTACTGGCCACCGCCAGTTGAATGCTCCACTCTGACAACTTGGCGTGCAAGTTTTCACTGCGCTAGATGCACAGTGGTTGTGAAAGCTGGTGATATTCAAAAGGAGTTTCTCAATAGCGCAACCCTTTGAATATCACCTGGGCCACACCCCTGCGCAACTATTTTGCGCAGCGTAAGGGCTTGCGCCTCAGAATGGCGCAGTTTGAATATCCAGCCCAAAGTGTTTACTCCCCCCCATATAAAGTAAAGCAAGAGTATAGCAATCTTTTAGGACTGCATACCTTTTTTTTATTTGCCACAACCCACTTGACATATATATAGGAGGTTCTACTAGACAACAGGCTACATGTACTGCATTATGATTAACAAAAACTAAAAAAATAAATACATAAATTATATGTGAGTGTGTGGGGGAGGGGAGTTTAAAAGAAACTAATCTCCAATAGACGAGGTCAACTTAAAACACTATTTAGTGCCATCCCGGTGGCACTGAGATTTGAGGTGCTGGATGTCTTGCTTCTTGCCACACCGGCGACCTGGGTTTGGGAACAACCTCAGGTCATCGGAAAGCCTGTATGGGAAGGGAGCAGGATTGAGCAGCAAAAAGGCAGCTCTCCTTTCCCATGGGCAGTCGTAGCTCCTCCTGTGGTTCTGCTCCCAGTGGGTGGAGGTTCTGTGGGTAGCGTAGGTGGGAGGGGAATGGCAGTGTATCGGGAGGGCACCCCAGGGTGTGGTGTGTGCATTCCTCCACACGTGTGCACCTGACTGGGGTACGGGGACAGGGAGAAAATGGGGAAAAAAGACAATAAAAATCTATATTGAAAACACTATTTAACAAAAACACCAACATTTCATTAATTCAATGGGTGAAGAAAAAGTCTCACTCAAAACATATATGCCCATATGCTCTTAAATTGCAAATCTCCCCTTCTGTACTTATTCATAGACGTGTTCTATTCAAATGTAACCTCTCACCCCTGCCTTTCTAGCAAAATGACAGGTGGCATGCTATTGAAGCTGACAGCAGTACCTGGTGGGGACTGGGTTTGGGGAGGATGAGGTTACTCGGCACAGGGGACCTAGGTTTAGCTACTCTGCACAGGGGCACCCAAGTAAATCCGAACACAGGAAGCAATAACTGTAACGTCCAGAACCAGGAATGGGATTCTTCAGTGTGGCTTTTATTCACATCCAAGCTGAACAAACAAAGCATAGACAGACCCCCATGGGGCTACATTTCCTGGTAATGCAGATTAGAGACAACAGAACACTTCATCACTATTTCCAACCCTCAGGCTCTAAACCCACCAGGCACACAGCCCGGACTTGCACGCAGCTTTGGGTACACAGCCTGACTTGTACACTACTTGGGTTTTCCCCAGTGGCCCAGCTCCCCCACCAGCCACTTGATCTGCAGTCCATTTGAGGAATGAACCAATTATCCTGTTGTGGCTCCCCCAAACCACACCAGAGTCTTCGACTTCTAGAGAGAATTTTCCTTACAATCCCACATCTGGGTACTTCCCTCATCACTGGCCAAGTGCCTGAGGTAAAGTAGAAATCCACAGAAGAAATCCGTAGAGGTGGACCTGGTCACTAAAGATGGGGGGCCACCCACCTCCAGCTCCCACAGCCCATACCTGGCCATTTCTCTGGAAACTGAACAATTCCTTTACTGAACTTTCAAATGTAGATTCTGGGTAAGACGTCTGACACATCTCCTGCACATATCATTTGCATCCCAACAAGCTCTGGACTGGAACCTACTTTTAATTTGCTTAGCCCATTACTCTAGGCTTCCCAATATTTAGTAGTTCAATCCCCACATTGTCACACAAGTCCCAGGGTGAAAAACATAGGCCCTTTTAGCAAGAGCAGACACTCACCCTCACGTTGCAGGTGCCCCACAGGTGACTCACAAGTCTTCTTGTTCTCCCAAATAAACTCTGGAACAAACAGGCAGCTTTTCCTCTACAAGTAGAACTAGGGGGTTGCCCAGGAATCTGCTGGGAAACCTTTCCTGCCCCCCCCAAAGTGAGGGGCACTGAGACCCGAAAACAGCGGTCTCCACCACTTCAATTATCTTCTGTGTCTCTCTTTAAGGTGGAGACACACACCCTTTTAAACTAAAAGTAGCCCTCTGTCAGGGCTAAGGCTCCTAGAGCCTTCACTGAGCTGCTTTCTCAGCAAGCTCCCAACTTCACACTCACTCACTGAAGACTGACTGACTTCAAAACCTCCCAATGTTCTAACTCCCTTGCGGCAGATTCCAATGTGGCTCATGCAGCTGCGAATGTTCTATTGGTGATGTCATCCCTCAGTCTCAGCTGAGACTGAGAACAGAGTGAGACAGTGTGAAACCCATTCAACTGGAGTTTCACAAGCTGCCTTCCCTGTCTACCACTAGGTCTTACTGGGATTCTAGTAACCCTGGGTAACAAGGGGGTTACACAAGGATTACAAATCACTAGAAAATACTTTTTTTAAAACCAAACTTGTCTTTCCCAGGTTTTGCAGTGCACTTTGCCAATGTGGACTCATCTTATTGTGGAATATTGTTGTAGAGGCATAGGTCAGGAGCATAGGCAGACCAGGAGAAGTTATAAAATTTGCAAGTAGCTTTTTTATTATTATCAACAAAAAAAAATTATACAGGGTAGCTCTTCATACTGTACTGGCAATATACAAAGTCCTACATTTGAGAGTCTTCCTAGAAATCCATTGCTCTGATTATCTAAGATGCTTTTGCCTGGCAGTTCAAACAGCATCCTGGTCTTGTAAGTTTCATCTCCTGTCCTTCACAAAATATATCAAACTTTGTTCCTGAAGGCAGCCTGAAAAGCACATCTAGACTTAACAGGTGCAACAAAATAATACATTTTGTCCCAGAGCTGGTTTCTTGTTGGCAGTTCTATAAATGAGCTTGAGGAGGTTTCATAGATTAATTGATTCATAGAAGTAGCCAGCAGATAAGGACTGTGTGGCCCACCTAGTCTGCCCAAAACACTCCAGTATATCATCAATTGATGGGTCCCCAACCCTGCCCTCCCCTGTCAAGTATACCCATGTGTTTGTCCCTTGCATGCTTGAACTGCATGACTGTAGTAGCTCCAACCACCTCATCTGGCAAACTATTTCAGTCATTTACCACCCTCTCAGTGAAGGCCTTCCTCACATTGCCCCTGACCCTACCAACCAAGAGCTTCAAAATAGAGGGGTCAAAATACATCTCAAACTCATCCCCCTGTGTTCCAGACTGTTTTTTTTTCTAATAAACCCAAATGACTTTCTGCAATCATTTCAATAATGTAATTATATACATTTGCAAACCAAGAGATCTCAGTTTCACATAAAAATTCCTATGTATTTTTTAACCACAGAGAAGCAAGGGAAGAAAGAAAGAAAGAACGAAAGAAAGAAAGAGAGAAAGAGAGAGGGAATGAGAGAGAATGAGAGAAAGAGAGAAAGAAAGAAATAGAGAGAGAAAGAGAGAGAGAGAAAGAGAAAGAAAGAGAGAGAGAAAGAAAGAGAGAGAGAGAAAGAAAGAAAGAAAAAGAAGGAAGGAAGGAAGGAAGGAAGGAAGGAAGGAAGGAAGGAAGGAAGGAAGGAAGGAAGGAGCGAGCAAGTGAAGGAAGGGAGAAAAGAGGGAGAATTGTGAGACCATGAGAGTGGCCAATTCCTAGGTGCCAAAAGAAAAAATTGACTGTGCAATAAGACAGGCAAGAGACAAAAAAACTGCAGACTAGGAAAGGACAAAACAGATTCTTACCTTCAACTCTCTCTGCAGAACAAATGAGACAGGGTCTTACACAACCCTGTCACAAATATGAGCCTAGATCTGTCTTACACCACTTGCAGAAACCCTTCTAAGAAACCTAGCACATTCTTACCTCATTGGTGGGTTATCTAGAGGAACCTACCTGCACATCTTTACTTCACCTCCATGCAGCTACTGTACTTAAAATAGCAAAAAAAAAAAAAAAATTGATCATAACTATTTATAGTGCACATTACCAATTACAACAGGAACTCATGCATCTCTTCTCCCTCATATTTGTCCTTAAAAAACAGAAAGCTCACTCAGTCCATACAATTCTTATGAATGGCATCAATGGTCAGTTTCATTTTGGATAACAACAGCAGCTGCCCACTAGCAGACAACCTAATAAGAGAAAAAAGTAACAGTGAATTACTATTACACTGCTTCTGGCAGATCATTTGTGGGACCACCAGGGCACATTGGTCCACTCTGCAACTCTTCCAATCCAAAAATGTCCTGGTGTTCAACATACAATTACTGCAGGGGTCTCCTGCTCGAAAAAGTGTTGTTTTTTTTTTGTACAGAAATAATGGAAACTGTAATAAATGTGAAGTTTAGTCTTAAAAGAATGATGTGCCCTCAGATCTGTTGTTTTTCAGATCAAGAGTCTGAAGCAAACTTCAGGGATCCAATTACCCTTAATAGAAGACTGGCAAAGAAACAGCTCCTTTTAATTATTGCAAACATGGTCACCCACTAATTTGTCAGCATATACATAGTTTCCTGCCTCATGCCCTTTAATCTTTGAACATCAGTAGAATCAAGCATTTGTCAATGCCGAATGTTGTTTTTCTGGCATTGGCATTGGTATTGCAGGAGTTAGAGAGATGCATAATAGGAATGGCAGTGAAGCATGGAACTGACATCAACCCCAACCCACCCTGCAGAGACTGACAGACACTGAGGTGTGCCTTTGGGTCATCAGCCATAACGCTCATGCCATTTCACCTCACCCTACCTTCCAGACTCTGACAAGTGTTGCATTGTGCCTTGGGGTAGTCGGGCCTTACTCTCACCCCATTCCATAAGGAAGTACATTAAGATGGGTGCAGCATAGGAGAATGGGGTGAACTTTGGAGTCAAAGAGTCCAAGGCACACCTTGATACCTGTCAGTAGCTGCAGGGTGGGGGTGGGGGTGGAATGCCGGAAGCATTACAGGCAACAGTCCAAAGGCACACCCCTGACACCTGTCAGTCTGTACAGGGTGGGATGTTATGGTTAGAACCCCTAACACCCCAGGCGTTTGTTGGTATTTGCACTCCAGAATTTCAGCATTGCCTTTTTGTGACCCCACTGCATTCAAGCATTTGGAACCTCTGCTCATGAACAGTGGCACTGTGATTTTGTTAATCTTCCCTGAACTTTGAATTCCCACAGCAACCGTGCCATTCTGCACCAGATGTGTGAAAACACAGTTTGGTCAGGATGTGAAAAATGACAACTGTACCATTCATAAGGAGGTATGAAGAGATGGCAATGTTGAAAATCTGGAGTGAAAATATTAAAAATTCTTGAAGTTATGAGTGTGCGTGGAAACTGCACAACACATGCTCATAACATAGTCATTTTGTGGAAGTTCGTCACCAAATTTTCAACATAGGCAATTTGGGACCTCTGCTCATGAACAGTGTCACTGTGATTTTCTTAATCTGTCCTGAACATTGATTTCCCTCAGTGACCATGCCATAGTGCACCGAATGTGCGAAAACACATTTCGGGCAGGATGTGGAAAATGACAGCTGTACTGTTCATAAGGAGGTGTGAAAAAAATGGCAATGTTGAAAATCTGGAGTAAAAATATTAAAAATTCTCAAACTTCCAAGCATGCGTGGAAACTGCACAACGCACGCTCATAACACAGTCATGCTTGGAATTTTTTCACCAAATTTGCAACATAGGCTTTTTGGGGGACCACCTCATGAAGAGTGACACTTTCGTTTTGTTAATCGGTCCCGAAAGGTGATTCTGTGCAGTGACCACAAAATCACCTTTTGGGATCAAATAATGACATGACAGTGACTGAATTCATGAGGTGGAGTCCTAAGAACCTCATGTTGAAAATTTGGTGCCAAAAGTCACAAAAATGGCCAAGATATCCACCTGAGTTGAACCCCCCCCCCCCATTGATGCCATTATGCAGTTTACCAACATTTCTTCAGTTCGCAGTCAGCTTTGAAGAGTACAGATGTGTTCCTGCTCCACTGAAGATCATTGTGCTGGGCTCCAGAGGTAAGTATGGGGTGAGGGGGGTGTAGGATGTGGGGTTCACAGAAGGTGGGTGCGGGTTGGGGAGGGGGTACAGGAGGCAACGAGGGACCATTTTCTCTTTTACAGGAGAAAACAAAAACAAACATATCATAGGATTTTTTTTTACAGGTTTGTTTTGGCACACTGGGGTGGGCTCCCAGCGTGCCACCTGTATTTTTTGGGAGGGGACTGAAGTCAAGCGGGACTGGGCCCCAGTCAGCACAGAAAACATATCTGTGTTTGGGGGGGGGGCATTACGCCGAGGGGGATTGGGCTCCCCGTTGGCAAATGAACTAAGGAGGGGGCATGCTGACAGGGTGATTGGGTATCCCTGACATCAGCTTGTTGGGGACTGTGAGAGGCGGACAGTGACAGCCGCCACCATGTTTATAGAAATGTTACACCAGGCAATGATTGCCCTGCAATGAGAGGGAGTTCCCTCATTGCAGAAGCAAAATCGTTTCAAGTTTGTGGCACGATTTTTCACTGTTGTCACAAGCAGCATGCTATTTCATTTGTGCCACAGAGCCCAGCCCAAAAAAGCAGTGATGCCATTGGCCACAACACGACCGCACCTCCAAAACCTGCTATTCCAAGCTACCACAATATGTTGTTTGCACATGCATGCAAGACAACATAAAAAGGCATGAGCTGGATAATGACTTGTTTGCAGGTCTGACCGGATTGCTTCAGTTTCAAAGGCTCTCCACAAAGCAACTCCATGTACACATGAGGCATTGTCTGACCTGCAAACCCATGTAAACTGTCCTGGCAACTCATGGCAACTGTGGTATACAGTCAGCCATTAGACAAACAGCATTACCATCAATACACAAAAAAAAAACAAGTGTGGTGGGGCAGAACCTACCACCAACAAAATAATTCCATTTTCCCTCAACAGTTTAACTGTAGAGGGAGTGGCAGACATTGAAATGTATGTTGGTTATTGCATGTGTCCAGATTAAATACTGTCAACAACAAAAATTCTGCCTCCAGTTTAAATACTCTGCCTCCACTTCCTAAGTGCACTATGAGTTCACAAACTGGTAAAATCTGAGGTGGATGCCAACTATCCAGATGAAAATTGTTTGAAAAAATGAGATACCATTAGTGAACACTGTAAAGCCAAGGTGTACTGTAAGTACACTGAAGGCTGTGTCTTTTCATGATGAAAGACTGTTTGAAAGAATGCTGTGGGCTTACAAAGTAAATGTTTACACCAACGGAGAGCAAGTTTTGCATTTGCTGCAGATGCTTTGGACTTGAATAAGATTACTGTACTGTTCAAATTCCCCTCACATAATTACAGTGAAGCACTTCCCTATAGATATTTTCACCTGTAGTTAAGTTAATCCAAGATCAGGTTTAAAACACATCCTGTGGCAAATGGCCACAATCTGGTACACCATTTAAAAATGGCAACATCAGTTTGAAAAGCTGTTACAATGAGTAGCTGAGGTTTAGTGCTAAAACAATTCTGACGGAGAACTACAGTACGCTAGGGATGATTTCTGCGTGCTTCTGATTCTGACAGCACCAGTTTTAGTAGGGAATGAGAAACTTTTTTTTGGCAAAATCAAGGTCTGTTGAGACGTATGGTTTTAATTTGGAAGGTTGGATGAATGAAGTGGGGGGAGTGCATGTGAGGAGTCTTATGGGAGTTCAGGCCCCTTGGCTCTCTTTACTGTTGTGTTCAGATCCATACCTAGCTGCTCAGACTGTTCTTCTGGAACCCTAATCAGTGCTCCAGAACAGGTTTAAATGTCCCTACTTTTACTGGCTGCATTAGGTCCGTAATTGTACTCCTCTCAAACACAATGCTGCAAGCTTTCTTTCATGCTTAAGAACTGCCTTGTTTTAAGTAGTTTCAGTCTTGCTCAATGTTTTGCCATGGGACATTATGCAGCAACCCATAACCAGGGTCCCAAGTACTCCGCAACACTTCAGACCATATTTCTGCAGCAGGGCTCCCAGGCTTCTTCGGCCACATTTGTTCATTCCTACAGCAGGTGTTATTTATTTCTTTGGCAGACTGCTGTCCTGCTATTGGTTAAAATATATTATTATTTATTTATTTATTTAATTTATCTATTTAGAAATATATCAAAAGGGTATTGGGGGAAAACACGCTTGGCCAGTGACAACATAGATATGAAAATGGTGGAGCTCTCACTTGATGAGGTAATAGCCCCAATTACCAAAATCTTTAATAAGTCCCTCATACTTGGTAGCTTCCCAAACCTCTGGAAAGTGGCTCTTGTCACACCAGTACACAAGAGCAGGGACCACACAAGTACCTCCAATTTCTGGCCTATCTCCATCCTGTCACCACTGTCAAAGGCCCTAGAGGATAGTAGCAGACCAACTGAATGAGTATCTACATAAATACAACCTGCAATGCCCCCAACAACATGGGTTCCACAAATGCCATAGTACTAACACCGCCTTAATCAAGTTCTCAAGCCTTCTTCATAATGCAGCTGACAGCAGCCACCTAGTGGGGTAAATTTTCATTGGCCTCACAAAAGCTTTTAATACAGTAAACCACCACCTACTGCTAGAAAAGTTATTAGAACTCGGTCTGTCCCTTACCTCCATTGGTTGTTTTTCTAAATACCTCTCAATCAGAACACAGTGCGTGAAGATAGGCTCTGTGCTGTCCAACCCCATGAAGGTCTCACTAGGGATTCCCCAAAGGTCCATTCTGGGACCCTTGATGTTCAGTCAATTTCTCAATACCCTCCCTGAAGCTTGCACATCCAGAATTATCCTCTATGCGGACGATATTGTAATCATTATTCGTAGCCCACAACTAGGCCCTCTCTCCCAGGACCTACAAAACAGTTTCTACCAGTTAGAAGACTGGTTCACCAGGCACAAATTGCTGCTCAACTGTAAAAAAAAAAAAAAATGCTGTTCACCACACCACACTCCAGAAAGAAAAACCTCAGTCTCCACATAGTCAATAAAAAAAATTTAGCCCTCGAACAAGTAAGGACATTCCAGTACCTCGGAGTACATATCGACAACTCCCTCTTCTTCTCCTCACATACTGACAGCATAATCAGGGCTGTCAACATCAAACTTGGAGACCTGTATAAGCACAGGAGCCACCTAACCCCCACTGCCCTGCACCTCGCTGTCACCAGCTCAGTCCTGTCAGTTATTGAATATGGGCTGATTGTATATAGTGCTGCCACCAACACGGCCCTAAAGCGTGTCAAAACAGCACTCAGCAAAGCCTGCCGACTCATCCTGGGTGCTGATAGGCTCACCTACATGTGTTGGCTGTATGCCGAAACACAATGGTTAAACCTACCAATTCAAGTAAAGCGCCAAGCATGCCTCATGGAAAAGAAAGCGCTACTTGGTCTCTCTTTGGCTGCCATCCACAACCTACTGCAATTCTCATAAACCCAGCACTGCACCAGGGGTGCTGCATGATGCTTACTATATGTACTGTTCAGGAGAACCTCTCTCGCTCAGCCCTCTTTTGCTTACAGAGCCCCACACTGGATTAACGAACTCCCTGCCAAACTAGCCAACTCCAACATCAGCTCTTTCAAAAAAGAACTGAAGCACTACCTAGCTACCTCCAACAGCTGTGACTGCTAAATGACCCAAACTCCTCACCATCAAGACTGCTTTTCCCCCCTCTGCTTTAGCTAAGCTGATTTCACCCTGTCCCTATCCCAGGGACCTCTAATTGACCCTTTTACATCCCCCTCATCTCCCTGCTATCAGCCTCCTCTTTCTACTTCCTCTTCCTCACTGCCTTCCCAACCCCAACTGCACACCTTTAATCCTGTACCCTCCCCATGGAACCTCCTCCCCCTTTCTACCCTAACCACTTGTACCTATCTCTCACTTTCTGTCCTCCTATCTTCACTTTAATGATACAATTGTGACAATCCCACATCTCTCGGTGCTGACCTATAGATCTCCATACCCTCCCTTATTTTTGATAGTTTGTCTATGTGTCATATTTTTATCTTATTGTATAGTGTTACGTGTACTTGGTTTGACTACTGATGTTATGTACTCTGTAGATTCATACTTGCTGCTGTATACAAAATGTGTGTGTCTGTCATTGTATTGTTCTTCTTGACATGAACCTTTGTAAACAAACTTTGAGCTCAAAGGCTGTATCTGAAAATGAAAATAAATAAATGAATAAATAAATAAGTAAACGTTTCACCAGGAAGATGCACTGAGCAAAATTGTTCATTTCCAGGTGCATCCTGGGGGAGGGGGGCATGGGATAAACAACAATTACAGCAAAAAATACAATTGAATTAGGAACATCACAGAGAATATAAATGTACAGAAACACATAAAATTCCATAGAAGATTCTGTTTAGCAACAATTTGAATGGGGGACTACAAAATCGAAAACGGAACAACAGCAGATGGAACAAATATTACAGTATTTACAAATTGCGCACATATAAGGCTAAGAGAGTTGTAATACGCAATGAAAGTACAACTTGTAAGGGCTGTCAAAATGGAGAAGAGAAGGAGGAAATTAATAGCAGCTGCAAGTAGGGAAGACAGAGTTGTGGAGGAGGGAGGAGAGGGCAGAACGGGAGCTTGTATGGTGGAGCACAAGTGAGAGGGAGTTCCACAATTTAGGCAAACGGTGAGAAAACACAGACTGGCCAGCAGTGGAAGACCTAAGAAGAGGGACAGCCGTGGTAGGGAGGAAGGAAGAGAGCCAAACCAGAATTTAGATATGAAGAAAATGCAGTGCGAGTGGCACCTGTCTGTGAAGGAGAGGAAAGAGAGAGACTGGTAGAGATCACAGTGGTGGGTATAAGACAGACTGTCATGGGCGAAGCAGCAGCAGGAGTGATGGAGGGTGTCCAGCCTGGCTAGGGAAGTTTTGGGGACAGCACTGTGGACTATGGGTCCATAGCAAAAAAAACTGGAAGGATCATTTTCTGGACCAGGGCATGGCGGGCAGGCAGTGGGATACAACCACGGTTTCTGTACAGAGCACCTAAAGTTTTTTGGTGATGTCATCCATGTATCAAGAAAGGTCAAGATGCCGATCTAGCCAAACACCAAGATGCCTAAAGGAGGACTTATCCTCCAGTTTGGTCCCATCAAGGGTGTGGAATGAGGGAAGGGAAAGGAGGTGAGAGAACTTATGCCTTGTGCCAAAGCTCATGGAGACGATCTTCTTGGCATTCAGGAATAGCTGATGTGAAAGTAACCAGTGCTGAACATTTTATCAAAGTCTTGTTGAAGTCTGGTAACCACATTTGGGGGGAGGGTCCAGAGGTACACAGGACAGTATCATTTGGATAGATGGCATGGAAAGGGTGCAGAGAAGGGCCACTAAAATGGTGCATGGGCTAAGTAGGAAGACATATGAGGAGAGGTTGAAGGAGCTGGATTTGTATTCTCTGGAGACAAGAATGGAGAGGGGGATATGACTGAAACATTCAGGTATGTGAAGGGGATCAATAAAGTGGGGGTGAGCTTATTTTCAGGGAAGGTAGATGCAAGAGTTGGGGGCATGGACTGAAGGTGGAGAGGGAAGGTTTAGGGGAAACATTAGGAAGTATTACTTCATGGAGAGAGTGGTTAAGCCCTGGAACAGACTGCCAGAGGAGATGGCGAGGGCCAGTACAGTGGAAGGTTTCAAGAAGGCCTGGGACAAACACAAGGGGGTGTCAAGGGTTGGAATGGGGGAATTTTGGAGGGGGTACAAGTAGAGGGGGGAATGGGCTGACTCGATGGGCCCGAAAGGTCCTTTTCTGCCGACACATGTCTATAAATCTATGAATCTGCATACATATGGATTCAGGTGGAGGAGCAGGTAGCAGGAAGATCATTTAAGAAGATTGAGAAGAAAAGGGGACCAAGTACAGATTCCAGAGGGACACCTGTCTTGATGGGGAGTGGGAACAGAGAGTTAACAATCTGAATGGATTAATCCTTCCTACCAGATAGGCATAGAACCAGTTTGGGGCAGTGTCTGAGAGCCCACTGCAGAGAGCTTGGTAAGAAGGAGGGGACAGAAGACAGTGTTGAAAGCCTTAGAGAGGTCAACAAAGATAGCAGAGGTGATGAGGCCACTGTCTGTCCCAGCAAGGATGGAGTTGGTGAACCTGATCCAGTAAGGACGGAGTCAGTGAACCTGAGGAGAGAGGTAGTAGTGGAGTGTTGCTTCCAGAAGCTAGACTGGAAAGGGGTGAAGAAACGGGAGGAGTCAAGGTAGGAAGAGAGCTGGGAGAGTATCACATATTGCTACAATAGGGAGAAGAGAAATAGGCTAGTAATTACCTGGAGCAGAGGAGTCACCACCTTTGGAAAGCAGTAGGACAGTGGCATGCTTCCAAACTGCTGGGATAGAGACAAGAGAGAAGGAGAGGTTGAGCAGAAAAGTATGGGAGGAGTCATGGGCTGGGGCAGATAATGGAGTTTAGAGTCAAGACCATCAGGGAAAGTACCAACAGAAGGGTTTAGGGCAAGGAGAGCCTCTAGAGTGGTAGAGGGGGATACAGGGGAGAAGGAGAAGGAGTAGGGCAGGGGAGAAGCTCCATATGAAGAGGTGGAGGGAGGGGGAGAGGGAGAGGGATGAGAAGAGGGCTGAGGCACAGGTGGTAAAGTAGGAGCTGAATTTGTTGGCCACCGCCAAGGAGTCAGATAGATTGGAGCCATTCACACAAAGTACAGGGACGGGGGGTGGTCAGGTGGGGAGAAAAGGGCCTGAACTACCTTCCAGAGTTTAAAAGGATGATTTATATTGGTCTGGAAGGCAATTTGGAAATATTTGGCCTGGCAAGCCTTGTTACAGTAGCATAGGTATTACTGAGTGCACGGTAGCACTGGTAGTCAGCAGGAGAGCTGGAGGTTTTATATGCCTTCTAGGCTAGGTCGTGAGCACATAGACATGCCAGTAGTTCTGGGGTGATTCAGAGGAGACAGTTACCATGCACTCTGGTGCACATAAGATGGGTGTATTGGTTCCAAGTAACAAGGAATTTAGCTTTGAAATAGTTCCATGCTTGGTCAATGGAGGTGGCAGCAGGGATGGGTGAACAGTCAGAGATGGATAGATCCTCAAGAAGAGGGGCAAGGTCCAGGGATTTGTAGGAGCACATCACTATTATCCTTGGGGAGGATTTAGACTGGTGAATTTTAAGCACCAGATAGATTAGGTAGCGGTCACTTAGAGCATCCAGAAGGATGCAGGCTGCAACTACTCTGAAGGTGAGATGTAAGAGCCCAATAGATGAGCATATGATTTAGTGATTTAGTATTTACTCTGCTTAGTTCATTTATAAGCTGGGCCAGATTTAGGGAAGAGATGTCATTACAGGTTTTGGAGTGTAAGGAAGATAGGCTATTCAAGTTGAAGTCACCCATGATGTAAAGTTCACCTGTGGAGGTATCGGACAGGGTGATCATGAGGGCAGTGATAGGGGTGTTTTGCTTGTTAATCAGCACGAAACCAGCATGAGTTATTACTCATCTTTATTGTGTAGCCATCTTAAACACACTGCTCCAGCCAAGCAAACTTCCCATAACACCCCACACTCTAGGGTCTGTCTACAAATCATCAGCTTCTTACATTTACCTTAGGGACCGTCTAATAAGTATGTTAAATTCCTATAACATCACAGGGGGAAGGGAGGCCAGGGTGACCGTAGACCCCAGCTACAAAGATGGAGAGGGTAAAAGGGAGTGTGAATTTGAGTAGGAGAAGTTTGTAAGCATCTGGAGAGGAAGAAGATAGGACTGGTGTGAACTGCAATGAAAAGGAGACATACATGGCCACTCTACCACCTCTACAGGACTGGTCTTGGTGGGTAAGGAAGTAACCAGGTAAGGAGACACTGCTGTCAGGAATTTTGAAACTCAGCCATGATTTGGAAAGGATCAGTATTATCAGGAGCAAGGGTAATGGTGAGGCTTTGCAACAAGGACATTTTGGGTGTAAGGCTCTTAATATTTAGAAGGGCAATCTTAAAGCTGCAACAGAGTTGGGTGGGGTGAGTGGGAGCAGGGCCTGGGTTTGGCTCAACATCATCTGCCATGAGCAACAGTAGTACAACGAGGAGCTTGGATGCAGTAGAGGACCTGCATATGGACAATGGGCAGGTAGAGCAAAAAGGGTGTGGGTAGTAGGTTGGATGAGGGGACAGGAGCTTTGGTATGAGAAATGCAGCATGGAGACAATGAGCAGGTACAGGTGCCCTAAGGGACCATGGGTAGTGGGAAGAAGCAGGGGCACACTGGGTGGAGGTTAAGGCTGAGGAGAGGACAGGACTTGGCATAAGAACTGGATAAGGAAGAGGTTGGGAGCTAAGGAACAACGGGTAGGATGCCGGGGGGAGGGGTGTAGGAGGGATGAGGAAAGGGAGGAGGTGGGGGACAATTAGGAACATTGGACTTTGACCCTGCTGCACACACATTGTGGAGGATTTTTTTTTGCAATTCTTACATCACATGCTGCATATATAGGAGTGGCTTCCGGGTAAACAAGGTGGGAAGGAGAGTCAAGTACTGTGGAAAACTGTATTTGAATGAAAACTCACCCACAGCAATGAATTCTGCAGCACTACATATAATCTACCACTACTGCCACCAGTGTATCTACGCAACACAGCTGCACCATCTGGGTGCACTGTCCACTCTCTGAAGCTTCCCTTCACACACTGCGATGACCTAGCTGCTTCTTTTGTAGTGCAAAGCTTGACTGTGGACGTCAAAAAAAGAAACAGGAGAGTTTTACCTTATAGTAATCAATCTTACTGTTTCTGTCACGTTTATTTATTTTAACATTGCTGACCAGTGAGAGACATACAGAGCTCTTTTCCAGGTGCATTGGGGGGCGGAGAGGGTTACAGAAAAGAGGAGAACAGTACAATAAACATAACAGCACTCTGCTGGGTTTTAAGTTATTGTGCTTGTAAAAGCAGCATAACTCAACTAGCTGCACTGCAGGTTTTATCACTGGGCAAACTTGCCACTGAACTTACTCCTTCCAATGGCATTCTTCATTCTGCAGGCTCTTCATGTTTTTCAGCATAACCCCCCGTGAGGGCTTACCTGTTTGGCCCTTGGGGCTGCCCCAGTTTCCTGTTTCCCCCGTGCTGTTCCCCTGTGCTGGCCTGAGTCCTAATTTGCTCCTTTGAGTCTCTGACTAGTCCCTGCATGTCTTGCCAGTGGAAATGGGGCTGGAGGAGCTAAACTGTGGAGCCACCACACTGCCTTCAGTTAAAATAGTAAGTGGCAGTGCATCTGATTGTTCTTACCATGACTGCCGTAAAACAGAAGCTGTTTGGGAGGTCCCGGTTCCCCTGTTAAGCTAATTGGTAACTGAAGACCTGAAGGAGGCATAGGAGGAGCCTCTGGATGGTTTAATTAAGGAACGCCTATCAGTGTGGGGATCCACCTCATAAATATTAATGAGGCAGTTTGAGTATTGATGGGAGCCTGCCTTCTGCTTGGTGGTAGTGTGTTTCGGCATCAGTGACAGGCGTGGGGCTAAATAATAGTGCTGAGCACTTTGGTGGTTTGACTGGGCAGAGGGACTGCTTTGAAACAGTGGGCCATTTGATAGGTAAAAAATAGTTTGGCTGCACTAAGACTCGCAAGTTTGGGACATGTGTGAACTGTATGTGGCCTATTTTGCCAGCAGCCATGTGTGCAGCCTTTGACCCCAGTTTTAGCCAATTAAAGGGCCAGAACTGTTCAAGAGGGCTGTGGGACTGTTCAGAAGACTTATGGGGGAAAAGGCTGGGAAAATGCGTGGTGCCTTTTTCCTGGACTGATCAGGCATCTAGGGAGCCTGTTTCACATTAATTTTGAGAAGGGACAATGGTCTCAGCTAATGGGGAGCTGCCAAAGAGCTCCCAAAACCCAAGGACTGTTGGTTCTGGTCTCAGTTCGGTGGGAGCCCCTCCAGAGGGAGGGGACACCAGACCCTTTGCAAAAAGATGGGGCTGCAAGGCTTGGGAAGGACTTCCCTGGTGGGTTGCCAGCTACCTGTCCCCCAGGGCCTGTGGTTTTGCCTTTCCCCATTTGTTGGAGGAACTTCAATCAAAGAATCTGGTTTTGCAGCTTTAGCAGCAAGACCCAACAACATCCAGCTGACAGAGAGTTGTAAGTATGTGAGACGGCAGTGAAAATCCACACTTTAACAGTAAGGAGCTCTGCTCAAAGGTTCAAGGAGGCACTAAAGTCTGTTACCCTGCTTTTGACTCATCACAAAGAAGGGAATGGACGTTGGTTAAAAGGTTAAAAGAATAGCCTGGGTTGGTTTCGGCTAAAGGAAGGGCTATGGATGATTTTGGTTTATGGGAAAATGGTACTGGACTCTCCCTAACATGCGGGGCTTTGCCAGTACTGCCAAGGCTGGTCTTTAAAAGGGGAAGAGAAACTCTTTTGTTCGTGAGCACCTGCATGGTAAAGGAAAGTGATGTCTGGTAGCATGGGAGTGCTCAAGTAAAGGTCTGCGTCTCAGTGCCAGGTTCAGGGTCCCTGGAGGAACCCATTTGAATGTACCCAAGTCTCACTATGACAGCGTGTTCAGTAAAAATCCAGAGACTGTGTCCTGATATGAAAGGGCCATGACTGTCAGGCTGGCAGTGTGGCTGAAGATGCAAAACGAATCTGGATGTGTCTAAGCTTCCAGAAGGAGGAAGAAAAAAGAGGAAATCTATCAAGGTCAGCATTGGAAATCAGCCTGGTAGTGTCACTAGCTAGGAACTGCCATTCAGCGAGGGTTCAAGCCTGGATGTGGGGCTCTGAGGTATGCCGGCCCAGGTCCCTGTGCTGGTCTGTGTTCCAGATTGTGACTTCAGCTTATCTAGAGTATCAATGGTTAGAGGAGCTGAGAAAGGTTTCAACCTTCCAAGCTGCATGAGCCTGCTACAAAGAAAGGTTCAAGCTGCAAGGTGCCTGCTCCAAGCCTCAAGCTTCTGAAGTTCCAGAGTTCTGCTGTGCCAACCATCCCAGATCTACAGTCCCATTGCCACCCGAGACTGTCAACAGAACCGTGAGTAAAAGTAGGGATTGTCCTGCTTCTGGGGACTTTAAACAGTTGTTTTCAAGTTATACTCAATGGCGTAGTAAAATTCTAAAGTAGCTAAAAGATGTACAGAAAAGTTAACCTTTGATTTAAGCAAGCGTACAAATGCCGGTCACCCAGCTGCATCACAGACCTGCAACTTGTTAGTACTGGGTACCTAGGGACAGAGTTCTGGGGGCTTTATCTGGACTAGTGACTGGTACCAGTTGGGGCTTGCGAAATTGTTAAATCTGCAGCAGCTAGTTAGTCAGAGAGCTTCTCTACTCCATCTACCTTTCCCTAACCCTTCCCCTGTAAATAAATGGTGCTTAAATGTTTTGGAAAATTTCGACTCGAGAGCATATTATTACCTTAAGCCAAAAATTCAAAGTGTTGAAATTGGGGTTTTTGGTTTATGGTAATTCCATGTGCTGGGGCGACTGTATGGGGAGGTGGGTTGGTACAGCATCCCAGGGGGCTGTACTGCTAAATATCAGAACCATTTAAGATGTACTCTGGGAGGAGGCACCGTGCTAGTTTATTGCTATCTTGGGAAAGAACCCCCATAAATGCAAAATAGGAACCCAGGCCCCTCAACCTAGTTAGTGGCCACCCAGGGAGGGGTAGTAGCCCTTGGTGGATGGCGCTCACGGGTTACATCAGTTTCAAGTTTGACACTAACTTCTATTAAACTTTTTAACCAACTGCCTCCAGTAATTGTAAGTAGAAAACAGTGTCAAACACTTTATTTATTTTAAAGGCTCCATGTCAGATAGACACATACATAAAACAACAGGATATTAACATAGTACAGTACAGGTAATATATACAATTGGCAGGCTACAGCAGGAGTGGTCATTAACAGTAGACGCCGTGTCATAGATATTTACATTTGGTAGGTTACAGTTTCAGGGGGTCTTAAATGGACCCTGAGTCATAATATATACTGTAAACAGTGAGAGAGTAGTAATGAGGGAATTAATCAAGATACATCAGATATGGTTCACTTACAGTAAGTTAATGGATACTCTGACTTCATACATAGCCTTTTCTCAAATTAATGAACAAAAAAAAGTCAATATCTAAGTAAGTTAAATTTTAATGCCGGTATTTTCTATGTTTCAAAAGGCAGCCATTGTTGAATTTAGCCAGCTTTTGTTCTTCAAGCCATGAGCATATATTTATTTAGTTATTTATTTAGTTAAACATCAGTTTAGAAACCTTTGAGCCAGAGGCTCATTTACAAAGGTACCTCGTCACAAAGAGGACATCAGAACAGTAGTACAAGGGACACAGTACTTACAAACAAAAAAGTTACAGTTCAATTACAATTTTGTTTCAATAGAATACAATCTCCAACGAAGCAAAAGATAACAAAAGGTGCAAAACTTATGGTCGGGGAGAGCTGGTGGGAATAGAAGGGAGGGAGATAGAGGAGGAATTAATAGGAAAGGAAGGGGGGGGAGCCAGTGAGCATTGTCAAACAGAGTATATATATATATATTTTTTTACACTAGGCTAGCAGCAGTTGCATTTATGAGAGCTAAGCAGGAAGTTTCTGAGCCTGGGCTTAAGCAAGCTAAGGTTAGTGAGTTTGAGACACTGGCAGGAGGGAGTTATACCAGTGGGGCGCGTGGGGAATGCCCTCTGACCTTGAGAGGTCCTGGCTCGAATAACTAGGGTAGTTTCTTGACGAGCCGCGCGTGATCAGGGTCGGCAGTACGGCGAATGGAGTTGGATAGGCCTATGGGGGATAGGCTACTAGGGGCTTTATAGGTGAGCTGGCATGTCTGATACATGAGTCAGCTCTTCCAGGTTGAGTAGGGTAGCAGGTGTACAGCTCACATGTGTGAGTGAGTCTGGGAGCACCAGTGATAAGTCTGCAGGCCTTATTAACTGTGAGGCAACCTTGTTGAGGGCAGTCTGATCTGCTGAGCCATAGACCGGAAGGCCATAGTCACGAGAGACATGACAGAGGAGGTGACAGCCAGGGCGGAGGGCATCAGGAGGGAGGCATTTCTTGTGTCGTAAAGAATGCCTAGCCGTGAGTTACGACAGAATTTAGGGCAGATATATGTCCATGGAATGAAAGTGCAGGGTCAAAGGTTATACCAAGATATTTATAGGACTGCACCTGGTCAATGACTAGATTGGTGTGGAGTGGACAGCTAAGGAAACTTGCTGTACTTATTTTGGGGGTGGAGAAGAGCATCGCTTTTGTTTTCTTAAGGTTGATAACAAGTCGGTGCTCAGTGAACCAGGTAGCTGCAGAGTCAAAGACTAGTTGGAGGGAGTCTCGTAGCAGCATGGGGTCATTGGGAGACAACGAGAACAGCATCATCAGCATAGAGAAGCATCTTACCCGTACAACTGCTGGGTAGGGAGTTAAGAAAGAGTGAGAATAGTAGAGGTCCAAGAATTGAGCCCTGCGGCACCCCAGAGCGAATGGGGCATGTTTCAGAGAGAGTACCGTTGACTTTCACACATTGGGAGCGGGCGGAGAGATAGCTGGTGCACCAGGAAACAGGTCCTGAGGCAAAGCCTATTAGGTCGAGGGTGGAGAGCAAAAGAGGATGCGAAACGGTATCGAATGCTTTAGACAGGTCAATGAATATAGCACCAGCCAGGGCACCAGAGTCCAAGGAGGAAGGGAGGAAGTTGGAAAATTCCAGGAGTGCTGTATTGGTACTATGACCTGCTCTGAACCCGTGTTGTTCAGGGCAGAGAACATTGTACTTACAGAGGTAGTCAGAGACTTGGGACGCCACAATTTTCTCTAACGCCTTAGAGAGGGGGGAGAGGATTGAGATGGGTCAGTAGTTACCCGGAAGAGTCCTGTCACCACCTTTATGGACAGGGGTAACTGTGGCAATCTTCCAGGCAGAGGGGAATTGTCCGAGACAGAGTGATTTGTTGAAAATGCACGTAATAGGTGAGAGGACCTGATCCAGGACCTGACGTAAAAGGCAGGGATCAAGTGAGTCATTACCGATGGTATTACCTTTTAGGGCTTTTAGCAAGTAAGGCCTAGCTTCTTGCATGGTGACACGACGCAGGTGAAAAGAGGGGCGGGCAATGGGTGGTGGTACAGATGGAGGAGGTGACACTGAAAAAGTTACCAGGAAGTACTGAGCTAAGGTCGGTAAAGGAGTTATTGAGGTGGGTGGCAATGAGGGCAGGGTCAGAGGAGACGGTACCATTGATGTTGAGAAGAGAAGGAGAGGGGACTGGGAGTGACCATTCAGTTGCTTGATGTTGTCCAGAAGCACCTGGGTTCCCCAGGAGGAGGTAAGAGAGGCTTGGTAGTATTCCCGCCTTTGCTTGTGGATGGCCCAGGTGCACTGGTTGCGGCAGCAGCATAGGACTGCCTGTCAGCTGAACGCCAGTAGCAACAGCAAGGTGCCAAAGATTGTCGCTGCTGCTTAAGTTGCCACAGTAGGGCAGGGTGATCCAAGGGGCATGTTTCACTTTGACCTCCTAGCAGTTATGGGAGCAAAGATATCACAGGCAAAGTTGAAAGTGCTTACAAAGAAGGCCAGGGCCAAGTCAATGTTGGTTGCCCTCGTCAGAGGGGACCAATCAGTGTGGGCAAGGAAGCGCTTAAGGCCTATGAGTCCCTCAGGCCTAAGCCGCCTTCGAGAGGTGGTTTTGACCAGGATGAGGGCCGAGGGGTTTCCCAGTTGAAAAGCACAGGGGAGTGGTCACTGAGGCAGTCAGGGAGGATTTGGATGTTGTGGATGCGGATTGGCCTGTTGGTGAGGACCACATCCAGGAGGGTGCTTGTCCCCCCCCAGGGTTTTTTCTAGTAGGCTGTGTGACCAGTTGAATTAGGTCAATTGAATCGAAAGCCTCACAGTGGGAGGAGGACGAGGGGCAGAGCCAGTTTATATTCAAGTCGCCCACCAAGATTTGGTCCGACGAGTTGGGTAGGGAGGTGAGGTAGTCAATTGGTGGGCCCAGGGCCTGGGATTGGTTCTTGGGGGGTATGTAGGCTATGGTTAGGAATAATGGGCCTCTAGCTGGGTCAGGGGACAGCTTTAGAGTAAGTGCCTGGGCCTCATGGTCGAGGTCAGGTGGGGAGTGGTAGCCCATGAGAGAATCCTTCAAATAGAAGACATAGCCCCACCTCTCCTGCCGACATGGTCCAACCGTGGAGAGTGTAGCCAGGAGAGAGACATGAGAGTTAGGAGTGGAGGAGATAGCCAGGTTTCAAACAGGGCAACAACATCAGGTTTATGAAGCGCCACCCAGCAGTGTAGAGAGTCCAGTTTTTCAGGAGGCTACAGATGTTCATAGAAGCAATGCGCAGCCCAGGAGATTTCAGGGGGAGGACCAGTGCTGCCAGGCCCGGGATTGGGGTGGACATTGCCTGACAGGAGCAGGAGGAGGAGGGCTGATCTGGGGAGTGCACAATGGCGGGATAGCTTTCGACGATTGGAGAGGGGGTGATGAGGGGGTGATCACCAAGTGAAAACAGCTACTAGAGAGCAGTAAAATGTGACAAGTGAGGTATTGGGAGCAAATTGTTCAAACTTAATCAGGCTCCCTCTAGTGGCAAAACAATATAAGGAGCTAATGGAGAAGTTGGGTGTAAAAAAAAAAAAGATCAAGCACAGGCAAAAGATTAACTTGCTGGGGGCGGGCTGGTAGTGGGTGTGGGGAGAAGAGCAAATGGGCTGTGGGCTATCAGATACTATTGTGATTCAAAAAAGAAGGTGATTACTAGCAGGGCAAACTGAAATTCTGCACACAGGAAAAGCACTTAGAAGTTAAACAGTCCCCAAATGAGTTTTTCACAGGGTACATTTCGGTAAGCTTGCTTTCTTTGGATCATGTAGTCTTTCCCAGTCCAAATCCCTTCACTAGTTCCATACAGAAGGTACACTTTGCAATTAATTTGCTCTCTAATTCCATTATGTAACATTCTGGAATTGAGGCAGGGCCTGCAAGCAACCCAGTGGGGTACAACTATGTTTAATCTCTCTTTTGGCTATCATGGCACATTGCAAAATTAATACATGCTCTGTCCCAACCAAATCTTCCCTAGTCTGAATGAGAATTATGTGACTGATAATTAATTAAGAAAGTGACCCTCGTTTTAGCTTCTAGGATATTCATCTGGACCCACAGAGGGTCTAGACACAGGGGCATCTTTTTTACTTGGATAACTGTTAGTTTGGCTCATTCTTTACTCTGTCAGACTCCAGACACAGAAAAGGGGCATTTGACTCAGTGAAGCTGCCCAAGGAAATCCACCATCTGACCATCCCATAGACCTAGCACACAGTCTACACACAACTAGGGTTGTCAGAACCCTCTGAAGTTCTGGGTTCTAGTTCTAGTCTAGAACTTTTGAAAAAGTTCTAGTGTTCTAATCTTTTTTAGAACTTTTTAGAACTCGAACCCTATTTTTTTATTGTGCTGCCAGTAACAAAGATAGTAATAAAATACATGTAAAGGAAAAACTGTTCAAAACAAGGGGGAGAGAAATTATCTTGTGTGACATTGATAGGAATACAACTAGGTTTATCTATAGTTTCTTCTGTTTGCTAAAGTCAGCAACTTAATACGTAACAGGCCCACCCACCCACCCATATGTTAAAAAGTTTTCCTGCTGCAGCTGCATCATAGTTCCTTAGTGAAAGAAAGAGGCACATTAGCCATTTAGGTACTCAGCTATATATACTCATCATCATGAATTAGGAGAAAAATAACTGATATTACCTAATTTCAGCTATTTGCTGCGTCTGTTTTAAATGAGTGAATCAAAAGTTGCTATGTTTAAAAGAAAGCTTTTATAACAAAGTCAAGCCAAGTACTACAGCAGCAACATGTGGAACTGTTACAAAACATATTATGTCATAACATATTCAGTCAAGACATTGGAATAAAAAAATATTTGCAGAAACCACAAGAAGGCTGCTCCAATCCTAAGTTGTGCCTGTGTGAAAAGCTGAGCACCAGAACAAAAAGACATAGCACCAACACTTCCAAAAATATACTGTGTTGTGCGTTTTAACTGATAGCACACAGTAGAGACCATGCAGGATAAAATAGTTTAAACAGACAAAAGGTCCTTTTGTCTGTTTAAACTGTTTTGTCCTGCATGTGCGCTTCTGTACTGTGATGCTATCAGTTAAAACGCACAATACAGTATATTTTTGGAAGTGTTGGTGCTGTGTCTTTTGTTCTTAATAAAAAAATATGCCAGTCATTGTTGCTGGCAAAATGCATGCAATTTTCTAAGGTAATGCATACATATACCAACATTTTTGTTGGCAAATTGAAGTAATATATACAAAAAATTCTAAGATGATGCATTTTTGCAGCTGATACTTCAATAAAATCTGTATTTCAGTCACATAAATGGTTTCCTCACCACATACTAATCTACTAAGGAACATTTATGTAGCTGCAGCAGTTGGCATGTGATGTTTAAGGGACAGCGTCTGTCAACCCCATTATGTATCAAATTATCACTACTTATAAAGCAAAAACACTATGATACGTCACATTCTGTGAAAACTGCTGATGCAGATTTTCTTTTATTTCTGATTCCTTTATTCTTTTTTTAAAGGGGACAGGACAATTGTGCTAGGTGGCAGCAGTTTGCAATGTATTTAATAAGAATATATATTATGTGTACAGTAGGTTCGGTCTGTCATCATTTTTTTCCTCACCATCCCCAGCTGATCACGAATCTGTAAATGAAAGAACTAAAACAACACCCACCTTTCACCCCATCACCCATTCCACTTTTCTTCCACCAACTTCATCTGTAGTAGCACCCATGCCACCCTTACACCCATGTTAAAACCAACCCACAACCCTCACCCATGTACTAGCATCCATTTTTCGCTTATGGCTAACATTTCTGTAATTGAAAATAATAAACAGCTACCAATTAGAACTCATTGTTTTGTCCTCTTTAAAATTGAAAATAGACCGCCTCCTGTCCCAGCCCATGCTGATGCACCACAAAGTCACAGAAGGTAAATCCAAAATATATGTTTGCACTTTAACTATAAATAATATGATACAGAAAGGATTGACGTACAGTGTCCCTTTTATGCCAAATTTGGGCCTGTTCCCACTGATGTTAAAATTGCCCTGTATATAAAACTTGTTGACTTTAGTTTAGACCCTAGCTACAAAGCAGTTTGCCATGAAATGGTGAAAGTTTTGGGGGGTATATAGTCCAAGGTAGTAGATCGAGAAAGGAGAGAGACGACAACCAAAGTCATCACAGTCTGTAAAAGTTTCCTTTTTGGTGCAGAGAGACTCCGTCCCACACAATATTTTTACCAGCCACCACCATCTGAGTTGTCATCATCACCATCAACATCCACAACATCAATCACTTCAGGATCAGTTTGTATACTCTTGTAGGGATACGAAAATCTTGACTTATTAACTTTAATAAAAGTTAACGTGTGTACATTTTCTGGCAGCAACCTATTTCTGGTGTCTGTCACAATATTGCCAGCTGTACTAAACATGCGTCTGAAGAGACACTTGTTGCAGGACAACCAAGATATTTACAGGCTTCATCATACAGCTCTGTCCAAATTGACTTTTTGATCTCCAGTATTCAAAAGGGCATGCATCAATAGAATAGGCAGTTCTTGCAGGTAACTGTCTACCATGTTGGACAGAGACCGCTCAAAGAGGAATCAGCAGAAGCAGCTGGTATGGCAGCAATTTGGGAAAGGTTTGCCACAGATTTAGCTTGCTACTAAGGGCTGAAGAAGTGGCAGTTGTGGAACAACTACTGTTAATGTTTGGTGACTTTTCCAGTTCTGTATCCCTTTGTGAAGATGAACCTGCATGTTGTGGTGATGACAACCTGATGGTACTGTGCGTGTCTGTGTTTGACTCCTGTGAGTGCTGCAGCTCATCTAGCAACATACATTGTACTGCTCTATATCATCTGTTTTTGGAAGATGTATAGCCTTGAACCTGGGATCTAAGAGAGTTGCAAGGATGTAGTGTCTTGATTTCGTCATTGCAACTAATTTGTCATTGGTTTTGAAGCGCCGCTCATCTCTTTACGAGATTCCCTATGATATAGGCGACTTGTTGTCTGCGCTTCAGATCTGTCTTTTTCTATTTGTAGATTTAGAACACTAAGATGATGTGAAATGAGCATTATGAGTGGGATAACCTGACTCATAGATGCACCTTCAGAAGACATGTCCCTTGTAGCTGTCTCAAAAGGAGCTAGGATACAGCATACTGTCTCCATTAATTTCCACTGCAGCACAGACAGCATAATGCCATCTCCAATAATGTAATTGGAGCAGTACTCATGTACAGCTTGCTTTTGCTCCAAGAGGCGCTGCAGCATATAAAGCATTGAGTTCCAACGAGTGGAAACATTTTGAATCAGCTTTTGCTGGGGCAGCTTGTGTTTTTTTTGCAGTTCGGACAATGTCCGTATAGCCTTGGTTGAATGTGAAAAGTGAGTCACAATTTTTTTGCAAACAGCAATCATACCATCCACTTGTGTTTCGTTGCTGAGAAATCCCGTGACAATTAAGTGTAAGCAATGTGCAAAGCAAGAAGCATGCAGAAATCCTCCATCCTGTATTGCTTTTAAGATGTTGGCTCCATTGTCACTTACTATGAAGCCACATTTTAGACCGTGAGAATAAACCCATTCGTCAAGGAGGTCATTTAGTTCCTGCAAGATGTTTGCAGCAGTATGACTTTGCCCAAACTTTTTATATGCAGCAGCCCATCTTTTGGGGTGTCATTGTTTTTGAAGAAGCACAAGAAAACGTGACCCAATGAGCGGTAAGGGACATGTAATCTATGTTTTGAGTGCTGGTCCACATATCTGTTGTGACATGAATAACCCCACCCTCTGCAGTTTTAAGTGCAAGCATCACTGTCGCTTTTAAAGCCTGATAAATGTTTGGTATTTCAACATAGGAAAAGTACCTTCGATGAGGAACATTGTAACGAGGCTCTGCTAATGTCATGAGCTCCCTAAAATCCTCATGATCTACCAAAGAGTATGGGAGAAGGGCTCCGGCTAACAGTTCACCAATTCGGTGATTAAGATGAAGGGTCTTTGATGATTTCTAGTAAAGGTATTCTTCCTTTCAAATGCCTGAGACAGTGTTAGCTGTTTGCAACATGTCCCTGCTGGTTTATTATACACCGTGCTTCGATGGGCAGATGGACGGAGATGGTGGACTAGGACTTATACATTCAGTGCCATCACTGGATGTGCAACTGGTACTAATGGTGCTGGCATTGGTGGTAACAGTGATCCTAGGGCTGGCAGTGGTTCTGCCTGCATCAAGTTCAGACAATTCAGTATCCATTTCAGATTCCTGATCCTGACCCTTCTCACGTGCGGTCTGGAAGATGGAGGACATGGGTTTTGGTTTTGGATGATCAAGCAAAACCAAATGCTTTTTCAGATGGCGTTTAAGAGCTGTAGTGCCAAGGCATGACACAACTTTACCACGGCTTACACTCTGTTTACACTGGGAACAAATTGCTCTGCATGGATCAGTTTTACTGACTGAGAAATAATTCCACACCTCAGATGTGACAGATTTTGTTTGAGTGCTAGGAAGATAGCTAAAGACTGTTTGTGTCTTTTCACCTGTCCTAACAGAACCTGGGACATGCTCCTTGGTGCTAGAAGAGTGGACAGAAGACTCTGATGGATTTTCATTGCTGGCCAACACAGAAGTGGTGGATTCAATGGATATGTCCTTTTCATTGCCAACAGTGCTGGATGTATTTGCAAGTGCACTACCTGATTCATTGTCGGCAGACTTGCTCATTTCACTTTGTTGAGGAAGTAATGATTTGTCACGAGACACAACAGTGTGGGACTGAGACAAAGAGCTACTGTCTGAGTCAGACAGGGACTCACTGTCACTTGCATTATTGCTGCTAGTCACAGGGATCTTAACGGCATGAATGGCATACCTTATGGTGCCTCTCCGCGGTGACCCCAGCAGCTGTACAGGTTTTCTTAAAAGGTCCCCTTTACACACTTCACTGTTGCTCTTTTGCTGTTTGTTGAATTTTATCACGTGAAACATTTTGGTTATTTCTGTTAGCACCAGCAGGATTACCACTACCACCAACACCTGCTCCAACACCAGCACTAAATGCTTCATCTATGTTGGTGTCAGCCATAACAGACAGTAAGTACCAGTACTACTAGTCCAGTATACTGCAGTGAACACACCAACACCCAAACAATTCCTGTGTAACAAAGCAATGTGATCTGTAATCGCTGGCTACAACTCCAAAATTTTATTTTGTTGTGTGACACTGTGATACGTGGACTGAAAGTAATTGAAGAATATGACAGTTTGCAACTAAAGGATCCCAGGTTCAAGGCTTACAGAATGATTGGGCTGCTGGGCATAGGCATACACATAGCAATCAAAGGGCACACAGCAGCAGGGTGATGGGCTGACCACAGGAGACGGAGTCACATACGCAACCCAGGGAATGAGAATTATATTTCTACGTTTCTGTCATGTAAGGTTAATGCCACCACACAACTGGCCACTGGGCTTCTCTCGGTAACACACACACTGGGTAGGGTACAGTGCAGTCAAAGGGCACACAGCAGCAGGGTGATGGGCTGACCGACCACAGGAGACGGAGTCACATACGCAAACCAGGGAATGAGAATTATATTTCTACATTTCTGTCATGTAAGGTTAATGCCACACACACACACTAGGGTTCAGAAAGATTTATTTGCCTTTTTTTGGCCCCCTACGTTTCTGTCATGTAAGGTTAATGCCACCACACAACTGGCCACTGGGCTTCTCTCAGTAACACACACACTGGGTAGGGTACAGTGCAGTCAAAGGGCACACAGCAGCAGGGTGATGGGCTGACTGACCACAGGAGACGGAGTCACATACGCAAACCAGTGAATGAGAATTATATTTCTACGTTTCTGTCATGTAAGGTTAATGCCACCACACAACTGGCCACTGGGCTTCTCTCTAACACACACACTGGGTAGGGTACAGTGCAGTCAAAGGGCACACAGCAGCAGGGTGATGGGCTGACCGACCACAGGAGACGGAGTCACATACGCAAACCAGGGAATGAGAATTATATTTCTACGTTTCTGTCATGTAAGGTTAATGCCACACACACACACTAGGGTTCAGAAAGATTTATTTGCCTTTTTTTGCCCCCCTACGTTTCTGTCATGTAAGGTTAATGCCACCACACAACTGGCCACTGGGCTTCTCTCAGTAACACACACACTGGGTAGGGTACAGTGCAGTCAAAGGGCACACAGCAGCAGGGTGATGGACTGACTGACCACAGGAGACGGAGTCACATACGTAAACCAGGGAATGAGAATTATATTTCTACGCTTCTGTCATGTAAGGTTAATGCCACACACACACTAGGGTTCAGAAAGATTTATTTGCCTTTTTTTGCCCCCCTACGTTTCTGTCATGTAAGGTTAATGCCACCACACAACTGGCCACTGGGCTTCTCTCTGTAACACACACTGGGTAGGGTACAGTATGCACACACTGGGCTTCTCTCTGTGACACACACACACACACTAGGGTTCAGAGACTTCAGAAAGATTTATTTGCCTTTTTTTGGCCCCCTATGTTTCTGTCATGTAAGGTTAATGCCACCACACAACTGGCCACTGGGCTTCTCTCTGTAACACACACTGGGTATGGTACAGTACACACACACTGGGCTTCTCTCTGTGACACACACACACACACTAGGGTTCAGAAAGATTTATTTGCCTTTTTTTGCCCCCCTACGTTTCTGTCATGTAAGGTTAATGCCACCACACAACTGGCCACTGGGCTTCTCTCTGTAACACACACTGGGTAGGGTACAGTACACACACACTGGGCTTCTCTCTGTGACACACACACTAGGGTTCAGAAAGATTTATTTGCCTTTTTTTGCCCCCCTACGTTTCTGTCATGTAAGGTTCATGCCACCACACAACTGGCCACTGGGCTTCTCTGTGTAACACACACTGGGTAGGGTACAGTACAGTGCAGTCAAGGGGCACACACTGGGCTTCTCTCTGTGACACACACACTAGGGTTCAGACTTATTTAGATTTATCAGATTTATTTGCCTTTTTTTTGGCCCCCTTGTATGCTTGTTGCTGGCAGCTGCTGAGTGTGCAGTGTGCTGCAGTTTCAAATAATCACACTTCACAAAGGTTCTTTTCTCTCCGAGTCCTCCTCCAGTCCTCCTCCTGATATTGGTCTCTCATCAATCCCTCCCTATTCCCCCCACTCCCCCAATCTTGATTAATCCCTCCAGAGTCCCGATTCCTCCTTCTGTCCTGAACCGCCCTCTAGTACTCCCACTCCTGCCTCCCAGTCCCCGATTTTTAGCTTTTTTCTTGTTCTCACGTCTCACAGGAGAAGAAGTGGCTACGACTGCTGGACAAAAGAGTGACGCGCTTAACTGCTTTTGCTACAGTTTAGTGGGCTGCTGGTGCTGCCTGCTGCTGCTGCCTCTCTCGCGATGATCCTCAGTCAAATGGCGCCCTCCTCGTGGCGATCTCTTTAATACCCCACAGATCCCGCAGCTCACGTTGCTTACTCGACTCCACGCTGCCTCGTTGCTCGAGGTGATTCGATCCCTTATGGTTCTGCCAGTGTTCGAGTTCTGAGTTAGAACTCGAACACCAGGGTTCGAGGAGGGTTCGAATCTTTACCGAACTAGTTCTGACAACCCTACACACAACCTGCCCTGAGGGGGACGTCGGGTAGCAGTCTCCAGGCCCTTAGATCTATGTTTGCTCTATAAGTAATCTTACACAGAATTAAGGCTGAATCCAGTAGGAAATGTCCCCACAGTTTAGAGG
This sequence comes from Neoceratodus forsteri, assembly GCA_016271365.2. Classification (NCBI taxonomy): domain Eukaryota; kingdom Metazoa; phylum Chordata; order Ceratodontiformes; family Ceratodontidae; genus Neoceratodus; species Neoceratodus forsteri. The sequence goes on from CM057455.1 coordinate 506,183,071, forward strand.
GCAAGGGGATGTAGGCACCTCCTGGAGGTCTGAGGCTGCCACTGGTGCCACCTCCCACTCACCAAGAACTGATCTCCATGAGCAGAGAGTTCAGTGCCAAATATATACACATCTAGGCTACCACATGTGCTGCCTCCCACCCTCTCCCAAGACCTTACCCCAGTGGGAAGAGGATCCCTAACCAAATTAATTCACTGGGTCAACTTGACCAGACATCTGCCTGGTGTGTGTGGGGGGCACTGCTGGGTGCCTAGATCAGTCACTTGATTAGTAATCATAAAGTTTACCGATGGGGCTCTCAGCAGGTGGCAGCCACCAGAATTCTCTGAGTTTTTTCTGGATCACATTCACTGGAAAAGAGGTTCAGCAAGAGGAGCAGGCTCTGCAAGCCTGGCATACGCTGCCCTCAGACTGAATACCACTAGCAACTGCTCTTCAGTCACAGTCAATTGGCTCCTCCCCCAGAGTTCTGGAACAGACCAGCTGGCCCAGCCCTCCAAGGGACCAGAAGTTAACCCTTTGAGGTCTGGTAGACCTGCATAAGGAGCCAGGGCTCCTTATAAGGACTATACGTGTTTGGTGCTCTCCATTCCGTTGGCACCTCACCAGACTGCAAGGAGCAATTAAAGAGATCTGTTAGGGGCTCAGCTAGTGTCTATGCCATCTCCTTCAGCACCCTGGGGTGCAGATCATTTTTTTTGCATTTCAAGCTGATCTCTGCTTACACCTTCTACTTTAGCGCACCCCTTCTACACTGGTGCCCCAAGCGGCTGCTTGGTTTACTTGTGGCTAACACCTCCTCCACCTATGAGGTTATAGTTTTCCTTTAAATCTACCAGGTTCTAGACCAACCTCCACATACCCCTTTCAATTAATTCCCCCAAGATGAAATGGAGCTGGAGCTTTACCTTTTGAATGATTTTTGACTAGAACATTGCATACTAAACACTAAACATTCAACCCTTTGGGTAAAATTATATAAACTGTCAATCATATAAACTGACTGGAGATATATGGCAATATAAGAAAATGTCTGAAATGTACTCTTGACCAAGTGTAACAAAAAACTTTTAATAAAAAAGAAATAAAAAAAAAAACAATTAATTCCCCTAGTACGATAATTACTATAACTCTCCTCCCTCCTTTTCCTACTTTACTGACTAACCTCCTCTAGCTGGCTCCTCCCATGCAGAATGGGTCATACTGCTAAGCTGATGGTGCATGGATTGGGCAAGCTGATGGTGCATGGATTGGGCATTAGCTCCCGAGGTGGATGCCTGCTTCATGCCCTCATTCTAGAGTACATGGGACATGAGTCTCTCCAGTGGCTCCAAGAGCTGAACTTGGATCCTACTCACCACCCCTGGGATCTGGGCTGGCCACTTCCCACCCACCATTCCCTGCCTCCCCATTGTGCACCATTTTGTTCCCAAAGCCCTTTGGGACCTCTGAGGGACAGACGTCCAGGCTCCTGGGTCCCTGTGGATGGTAGTATTGTTCAGTCTGCTGAGCTCAGCCCAGAGTTGGTTCACTTCCGCCACCAGGAATCCAAACCTCCTGCAAGCTTGACCCCCATTCCCCAGGCACAAGGCTTAAATCTCCTGTTTCCTGTAAGCTTGCTTTAGCTCCTCCCCTAATTATTCACCTGTTTCACAGGTCATAACTAGACACTCAACCTACAAGATGCAGTAATATTCTCGCAGCTAATTTCCTCACACTGACTGCTAAAATGCTAAGAAAGTTAAAGAACTGCCCAAAACACTGACTAAAAAGCACATCTGCCTACTCACTCACACTACAGCTTTAAATATTAAATCAAATTCCCTTTTTGCTGTAGGCTAGCTGCTCTGTTCTCTCACCTCTCCCAGCACAGGGCCCATAGTTAACTTAATAAAATACATTTTTTCATCTTCTCCCCAATGCTTGCCCTCTGGCACCTTGAGGGCACCCTGCTTATCTCCTTGACAAAACTCCTCCCCATCTCTCCTCCTCAAGGATGATGCAAGACTGTCATTCCTTACTGGTTCACCTTGAGGAATGCCTCTTCTTCTATAAGGAGGGGGGTTGCTGCACAGTGAATATGTTAATTGGGTTTACATGTAGTTTGGGCTGTAACATTTTACCGTGGTGAGCCTCTGAAGTTGCAATGTATTGCATCAGACTTTACAGTTCTCAGACATTCCCACCCTGCAGATAATGCAGGCTGGAAGTTCTTTCATTGTTCCAGTGAACTGCTACAGTATGTATCAGCCAAGTACTGTGTGGGGTTGCTGTGAGATAGTAGTCATGTATACCTGGCTTCCGAGAGCAACTAGATATCGAAGGAGATAAACTCTGTTTGAGGGAAACACCAGCGCAGTCTTTATAAGTGCATTAACACTTTTGTAGTGTATGACAGTTCAGTGATAATTCTCAAAGCAAGCTTTTTTACAGGAAATCATTTACTGTTTGCCCTGTGCAAATGTGATTCCTTTGTTGCAATGGTACTGAAGGAGCAACAATGTAAGCAAAGTTAGTTTACTTGGCTCCTACTGACAACTCGTTTTCTGAATGAACTGAAATAACCTAATCACATGACAAGCAACTATTTATTTATTTATTTATTAGAACATCAGTTTAACAACCCTTGAGCCAGAGGCTCATCTACAAAGGTACCTTGTCACAGTGAGGACAAAACAGTGCAAGAAACAAACATCAAGGCAGACAAAAAATCAGAGTACTTTAGGAATCAGCCAAAAATACAGGCATATGTCAAACACAGTATTGAGGTTAAACTGATGATTTTTAAAATTTATTTATTTATTTATTTTTATTTAGGATAATTGGATGAAACCTTTTGAGCAAGCATGCTCATTTACAAAGGTTCCTTGTCATTAACAGAGAATAAAAACAAAAAAGATGAAAAGACAATCAATATTGAACAATAGTGTGGCAGCCACTCTTATGAAGCATTGTCAAGCAGAATATAAGTGGGATGGCAACTGAGGAGAAGGTAGAAACATGAAGTATTTTCAGGTAACACTTTTGTATGAAGTCAGAAGTGTGGAAATGATAGAAACCAGCAGCACATAGATGTACTTTGTCGACTAGGTAAAGCAAAAGAAGTGCCAGCAGTGCAGGTGAAGGTGCATGACAGGAGATGAAGAAGTTATTGTTTGTTGAAGCCACAAACGGCACAAGGTGAGAGGACATTCTGAAGTTCTCTTTTAGAATATCCAATTCTGGATAGCCCCGCCAGCAATGCTGGCAATTCATTCAACCATTGTGTGGCTCTGGCCATAAAAAGAGTGTTTAACCAGACTTGTTCTGTAGGAGGGTACGGCAATTCTTGCTCCTGGTGATGTATGGGCTTTGGGCAGAGGTTAGGAGGTTTTGCAGTCTGGGGGGTGACAGGTGAGGCCCAATAGGGCTTTCACACTCAGCAAACAAGTCTGGTACTTGATTCTGTCATGTAGAGGGAGTCATGTTGTTTGGGCATAGAGTGTCCCGGTGTGGGTGGTTCTATCTGCTCCCAGGATGAAAAAACAACATGCTTTATTTTAAACCAGCTTGACTCCATTTAGTACTGTATCAGAGGCAGCCCCATATGAGAGACTGGTCAATGGTAAGTCCTAGATACTTAAACTCATCTACCTGATCTAGTGCATCCCCTTTGACATTGTGGATGACTAGTGGGCAGATCTTATTTCTCTTCAGTGTACTAGAGAATAACATTGTGTTGGTGTTTTCGTAGTTAAAGACAAGTTTATTCTGTGTAAACCAATTTTCAAGGGCGTCAAAGCTGAGTTTGAGATCCCGAGTGAGCGACTCCTGGTTGGGCCTACTAGAACAGATGACAGCATCATCCACATATAGTAGCACCCTCAAGTAAGGGCTGGCTTCAGGGAGGGTGTTAATAAAAAGGCTAAAAAAGAGGGGTCCCAGTATGGACCTTTGTGGTACCCCTATTGAGACAGGTTTGGAATCAGACAGCACACCATTGATCTTGACATGCTGGGATCTTTTGGAGAGATAGTTGTTGAACAATAATACAGTGTCAGCAGAGAGACCTTATGTACAGAGTTTAGAAAGCAGTAGCAAGTGACTGACTCACTAGATCAAAGACTTTGGTTTGGTCTATACAAATAAGTCCCACCAGGTGACCCTTGTCAAGGGACTCATGCAGAAAATGTGTATATTCAATCAGTGCAGTGCTGGTACTATGTTGTTTGTGAAACCCATGTTTCTGTTTGTATTGAATATTGTGCAGGTTGAGGTAGATTACAAGTCAGTCTGATACCATTCTTTCCAGTGCCTTTGACAGTGGAGAGAAAATGAATATTGGCCTATAATTTGAGACTAATGTGCAACTCCCACTTTTGTGTACCAGAGTAACAAAGATGGTTTTCCATAGGCCGGGTAACAGAGAGTTTCTGAGCGAGAGCTTGAACAACTTGGTTAGGGTAAAGGCTAGCTCATCCAAGGACAGGGCAACTAATTTCAGATCAATGGCATCACTCTCCATCCTAGTTTTACCCAGAACCTGCTTGACATAGCTGATGGTATCCTTAATTGAGATAGTTTTAAAGTAAAATGTTGGGTAGCTTAAGACATTAGAGGTGTCCAGTAGTTGTACTTAGGGGGTTTCCTCAGAGTGGGTGGGGTCATCGTTTGGTGGGAGTACCGCACTGAGGTTAGTGAAGGCATTGTTAAACATGTTGGCAATCTCAGTGGGGTCGATCTTGACAGATGCATTTGAGTTCAGCATAACTGGAGGTGATCTGTCACCCTTCCCAGCAGGTTCTTTAGGGATTCCCAGAAAGCCTTCCCATTACCCCATGTACTCGCTTGCTGTTCCTTGAAGAAGGAGGCCTTGGCCTACCTGACTTTTTTTTTACTATTTCTTTTTGTGTCCCAGTACCATGGCCGATCCCTCTCTCCAGGCATCCCACTGCACCCCCAAGGTACCATGTGGACCGGGAGGAAGCTCCCGTAGGTACCCTGCTATGGTACATACCTCTAGAGTCCTGGTTGACCCCCTTGGTGGGGCGGAAGCATCCCCCTCTTCTCCGAATCCTCAAGAAAGCATGCAACTGAAGCTCCTCCTCAGTTCCTTCATGGTCACCTCTGGTGCGGGGGCCCTTCGCCTGGATCAGTCGTGGGGTATTTCCTCTTTCTGGTCCACCCCATTGGTGTCGGCACTCAAGGAGGACCAATGAGATACTAACATACTAACATACTATTTGCCAGCAGATTAGGCCTTATGGTCTATCAAGTCTGCTCGAACCTAGATCCTTAGTTGGGTGCAGAGACCCTCCCATCCCTTGTGCTCCAGAAACCCCTATCATCCATCCCCACCCCCCCGGGACAGGCCATCATCTGATACATCCACTTTCTGTGTCTGTCCCACCCTCTCTTAAAGCCCTCCACTGTGGATCTCTGAACCAGCTCACCAGGCAGAGCATTCCAAGGGTCCACCACCCTCTCAGTGAAAAACCTCCTCCTTTTCCCCTCACCCTTCCACCTTCCAACTTCAAACCATGCCTCTGGTGATGCCTCCTGCTTTAGTCTAAAGATCCCTCCATGTTTACCTCTATTTATTCCTTGAGGTACTTGAAGACCTCAATCATGTCCCCCTGTCTCTCCTCTCTCCAATGAAAACAGGCAGAGCCCTCAAGTCTGTCCTCGTAAGTCATATCCCCAGCCCTCGTATCATCTTTGTTGCCTCCTCTGAACCCTCTCCAGGAGCTGTATGTCCCTCTTCAAGTGTGGTCTCCAGTACTGTACACAGTACTCAAGGTGTGGTCTAACCAGTCCATTGTACAGCAGCAGAATCACTTCCCTTGCTCCTAGAGGTGATCCCCTATGCGTGCATCCCAACATCCTGTTTGCCTTGCTAGCTGCTCTCCTGCACTGCTCAGAGTTATTCATACATGTATCCACCATGACCCCTAGGTCTTTTTCCCCTGTTGAGGCTTCCAGCACCTCCCCTCCCAGGGTGTACCTGTGTTTAGGGTTTCCCCGACCAAGATGCAACACCTTGCACTTGGTGATATTGAAATTTAATTTCCATGTGTGAGCCCAGCTTTCCAGGGTGTCCAGATGCTGAGACATGCCTCCGCTCTGATCCTCGGCTAACATTGGCCCCTCCCCTGTGTATTTTTTGCCTTCCCCTAGCCGCACCAGCACTGTCCGTGGTCATCCAGGCAGTGGCGGTATAATGGCGTGGCGAGCATCCCACCCCTCCCCGGAGAAGGAGGGGAGCCATTGGGTGCTCATTCCTTCTTCCCCCGGCCGACTCCTGATGACCCAAGTCTGTCACCAAACCCGGGTCGCTGGCATGGCGCAAGGTGTGGCATCCAGCGCCTTCCCCCTCAGCACCAGTGGGCAGGCTGGCCTGCCTGACTTTTAAAATAAATGATTTACCCTGGATAGCAGGGCTTCCATATTTACAAGGATTCCTTATTTTACGGGGACATTTTTCCCATAGACTTGCATTGGTTATGCGGGAAAACAGAACAATTTGGCTTCCACCAGAAATATTATAATATACTAGGAAACACAGGAACATTGCCCTGGAGTTACATGGAAAATGAAAAAATTAATCTGGGAGCATTGGGACAGCCTGGCTGCGATGCAGCATCTTATTTCCAGTGGAATTCTGCTCCTACCTACTTCCACAGCTGGTTGGAAAAGTGCGCTGAGAAATTACGTGACTTGCCCAAGGTTAAACAGTGAGTATTTGGTTCTAACAGGGTTCAAACCTGTGATCTCCCATTTTCCAAGACAGTATTCTAATTAGCTGACCACACAAGTTTCCTTTACTGCACTGAGAAACTATAATAAGTGAATGTTTCTTCATGTAGGAGTATTAATGATGTTAGAAGTTGTTACTATGGATGTACGTTATTTTTAGTCTTCAAATAGTCTTTTTGAATAAAGGTCAACCATATGGTATATATTTGTTTTATAAAATGGCAAGAAGAAATCTAGAAATGTAATTGGCCAAGAGATGTCACCTGACCATGCATTAAATCTCTATAAATGGATGGTCAGGTGCTGAATCCAGTTATACCCTCGGAACGTGCCAGTGTTACAGCACCGAGCCATTAGTGTGCCAATCGGGAATGTCGTTTACCACTGTTTTTGCTGGGGGCTGTGCCCTCTGCACCCACCTTTTGGGGGGCTGTGCCCCTCACCCCCCAACTATAGATACCAATTCTGTGGTGGGAGGACCTCGGGGACGGAGCGGCGAATCCCAATTTTGGCACCCTTATGGCTCGGCACCCTAATACCTGCACTCTGAATACCTGCAGTGGCTGAATCCCATTTTCCTCCCCCCGAAAAACCTACTTAGAGCCATTTTGTAAGTGTAATAAGCCCTTCCCCCAGGGTATCAATCATAGGATTTTAATGCACTTCCCAGGTGCATAAAGACATTGTGCCTAAGGCCTTGTGTCTTACTACACCCCTGGGGTGTGTATTAAAATCCTATAATGCACACCCTGTTATGGCTTATGACTTACATATTGGCTGGAATAAAGAGATGTTATTCAAATTATCACTGCCCCTGATGAATTAAATACTGTAGCCTAATTCAACTTCTAAGGGCTTCATTGAGAGAAACTAATATTTTGTTGTAGTCAGTCTGTTGTACATGTATTGTAAGTCCCCCAACCCCTTGGTGCCTACTTTCCTGGGCTGTGGCCTTGCTGGGTTTTCATTCTGCCTCCAGTTCCCTGTGCAGCTGGATCAGAATCGGAGGGCTTTGGCCAATGGCCGGGGGGTTCAGGACTGCCTCACACAATAGCTCCGTGACTCAAGATGATCTTCCATTTCCTTGGCCACATCGGAAAGGGGGGCGAGGACTTGAGCAGTTTCTGTGTCTCACAGTGTCTGGGGACAGTTACTTGGTTTGGGAAGCTGCTGAGACGCAGATTGAGTGAATGCAAACTTTAAAGATGGCCCTGATGCACCATATGCACATGTGTGGGCCAGAGATCCTTAAAAGAGTCACAACTCCATTTCAAGAGTTCCAGAAGGGGTAGAAAGGGAGGTAGGGTGTTTTGGGAGCCCTAGTGAGCCAATGGGGGCTCCCACAAAATAATGACAGTGTCCTGGCTCCCACTGGACAATCATAGCCAGGACAAATAAATGTCAGCCCCTGAATGGGCTTAGAAGTAAAGTTATGGGGTTGTGTATGCTGGGGAAGTGATGAAAACAATAATGGTGGCCCCCATGGACCCCTGCAGCAAGGGTGGGGGCTCCTGAGAAGTGTCAGAGGTCAGTCTGTGATCCCAAAAATGAGCAGCCAGTCACAAGGGGAGTAGGAAAAGAGATAAAAGGGACTAGTAACCCACCAAACAGGGAGATTCCTGAGGGATTCCAGAGGTAGCAAGCAAAAGAGACTGCTACAGACTACCTAGCCCCAAGGCCTGCTCGGTTGTCCAATGGCCTTTCTGGCCCTCGAGCTGATCAATAGGCAGTGTGCCTGTGATAAGCAGAGGAGACAGGGAAAAGAGCTGAACTGCTGACAGAGTTTTCTGAAGCAAGACCTGAACCTGTGACAGTGAGTTTTCATCTGGCAATTAGCAGCCTGAAGCTAGAGCTTGTGCATTTGCAGCAGAGAATAAAGAGATTTTGCAGCAGAGAGAAAGAGATTTTGCCACCAAGAAGAGAAAAACTGAGCAAGTTGTGTTTCTCCTGGAGGGGCAAGAGTGTGGGCACTATGTAATTGCTTTTAGTCAGAGAAGTAGTGTGTGCTGAAGCTAGAGACTGAGCCAGAGCCCAGCCGCATGTGTGTTTCCAGAGGTTGCTGCCAAGCAGAAAATGTCTAGGGGACACCTAGTCTGCTCCAGTCCCCTAGACCACCATAGAGACCACCGGACAGGAAGACATCGAGAGGCCTGTCAGGTGAACACTGCATACAAAGGCCTCAGAGGCGAAGATTGGAAGGCCTGACAGGTGAAGACCAGCTGTTGTTCTGCTGCAACCTGCTATCACTCTGCACTACCAACAACTCCTGATACCAGCACGGTACCATTTGAAATAATTTGACAGTTGAACCCTCTTGATCTCCAGACTGTAAGTACCTCTTGGCTGCGGCTCTGAGGAATCTTCTATTTTAGCTAGCTAGCTAGTTAGTAAACCACTTTTAAGACCTGGGCAGGACTCTTCTAGCGTCAAGATAAGCCCAGGCAGAAAAAAAAAGTTAGTTTGCATCTGTTTGAAAGTTATTGGGCCCAAATGCAAGTATTCTATTCCCAGTTACAAGACTGTTTACCCCCACCACATCCCTGCCTTTTGGAGCAATTCAAATGAGGTACCCACTGCAACCTACTGACTGTTATCATGGCCATTTAGGGGGTAACGCGAGGAAGTATTTCTTCATGGAAACGGTGGTGGATGCATGGAATAGCCTCCCAGCAGAGGAGGTGGTGGGAGCAAACACAGTGATGGAATTCAAAACTGCATGGGACAGGCACAGGGGAGCCCTAGCGGTAGGAATGAGAAGGTAACACCAAAGATCAAGTAGGATCTGCAGCTTTTGCAGTAGGTAGGGAAAAATGGCAGACTGGATGGACCTAGATGGGCCTAGAGGTCCTTAGCTGCTGTCAGTTTTTATGTTCCATGTTTCTACGCAAGCTGCCAACAATATTCTCATGGTGATGTGCAAGCAATACAGCCATGCGAAAAAGGGTGCTTCCATACGCAACCCTGCTTAACTGCTCCTGATCTTAACCTACTAAAACAATCTACTGTGCTGTCCCTGAGCACTCCCCATGGCCTGCTGAACAAGGTATGGCTCAACATACAATTGTACATGGCACACTGTAGGAGTAAGGGGCTCAGACAGCTGAAATCAGAGCATTTTGCAATGAAAATGGATGAGAGCACAGACAAGCACATTATCCTGACATTCAATGAATTCAGCAAGAACCACAAAAAAAGAAAAACAAGCCAATTGAAGAACAGTAAAGGGGGTACATTTATGCACTGCCAAACAATCTTTGCCCTGTTGTATCATTTAAAAAATACTAAAGCAAGCTGCCCCCTAACCCTCCTGCTTTTTACTGTCACCTACAGATTGCAGCCAACAGAGTATGAGATAGCAGAGATCTGGTACACTACAGAACCACTCAGAGTGAACCACTTAGTTTGATGCCCAAACTAAGTAGTGAAGCAGGTCTCTCACTGCGTTACCATAGCCATAGCGTACGCACAACAGCTGTTCAGCTGCTATCAGAAGCAGGTTTACAGGCACGACAAATAATGGCTGTGATTTGTCTCTGGGCTGAATCTATCCTATGCTCCTACTGAGCAACCTCAGTAGAGGACACATAGTGCCGGAGTGCATTTCTTACAATGAAGAACAAGCAGAGAAAACAAAATCCAGATATCTCACTGATTCCATTTCCAGCAGAGCAGCCATACTGCAGCTCGTCTACACTCCAGCCCTAGGCTCTACACAGTGATGCAAAGTCTGATGCAAGCAATGACAAGCAGTCTACAAACTCAGCTCTCATTCAACAATTCAGAAAGGCAATCACAAGCAATAGCCTATTCATCCCAAACAACTGCTATATGGAAAAAAGTTGAATTCATTAATTTCAGCAGATAAATTAATTACTGCAGAATCCAATCCAAAACATTGATTTTAGTCCAGTTTCAGGGACTATGTGTCTTAAAACTTAATAGAAAAAATTAAATAAATTTTCAATAAATTGTGTTTTAAAGTTTGAAATGTACATTTTTGTCGTGTCTTATTGAAAATGTTGTGCTCATTTTATAAGCACAATATGACACTCTGAGGTGTGGGTTATTGCCTGATAAGAGCACTTCCCAGGTGCTAAAGACCTCATAATGCACCTGGAGCATGCTGTTATCAGGCTATAACCTACACCTTGTAGTGTCTTATTGCTTACATACTACATGGCTAATATCAAGAATTCACAATGAGGAAGCACTTTTGAAACCATATAATTCACAAAATTTGATTGGCTGGGTTTGATAATCCTAATCCTCAATTAGCTGTGCATTATCACAGTGTGATTGACTAATTGTGATAATCCATGGCTAACCATGGATTATCACTACTTGTCAAGCAAATTGCATGAATTATCACAAGCTGTCAATTAAATCTCTTTTAGTAAGTTTTAAGGTGTCACACTTCCCATTTTCCTCGTGTTTTTTTGTTTCTCTCACTGACCTCCTAACTCTAACTGCTTCTTCAAACTGAGCCACAAAAAATGGCACTGTGGTTCTTGTTTATTGCTGCATAGTTGGATTAGCACTACAATATAAAAAAAAACAACCATGTGCAAATGTGAGTTACAAGGTGACAATTAAATTTTAGGATTTATGGAACTTCATAATATACTTAGCCTTTAGCCACATGGATTATTATGTTTCATAAACCCCTTGACTGAATTATCACTTTGTAACTCACACTTACCCATTGTGTATTTGTGGACCTTGTCATTATGAACAGGAGAATACGCTCCTACAATTACCCTCAAGACTTTCTACAAAAGCAGCAACATACAGTACTGTATCTAGCAAGATTCCATATCAAGATTTCTTGGGTGTCTCTGGACATGGAATTATTCTGTAGGCATTCTGCAACATGCACTTTAATGTTCCATATGGGATTAATTTACTCATCAGCTCTCTGTCGTCTCACTCTGTCTGATTCCCCTTCATCACAGCCACCCCTTCCACAAGTTCTCCAGTTGCTTCACATGTCTTCTATGGTCCAATGAACCTGATAGACAGAATACTGTAGATCAGCAAAAGGTATTTCTGCAGGTTGCCCTGCATCCTTCATTCTTATACTTTACTTTATACCTACAGTCACTGTAGGGAAGCACATTCATAGATCATATTGTATGTCATAAAAAAACATGTTCACTCATGTCGAAAAGGCCCAAATGACATTTGCTTCATCCTTCCTCTCCAGTCAATATCCCCTGACACCACCAACTCTTATCTACTCATCCCTCTTAGCCAATGACTACGCACAAGTTTTCTGGGAAGAAATTACTCAACATTGACCAATCAGTTCCTCACTCCACCCCAAGCCCAGCATTAATTTCTACCTTCAGAAGACTACTCTCTAGATTTTTCACATATTAATGATGCCATTAAATCTATTAGGCTTGTAGGTACTGGGGCTTGGTTTTCATAAGCTAGCATCACAGATGCATTCACTATCCTCCCAGTTTACCTGTCCTTATGAAACACAAAAACGATTACAGCAATATTATATGGTGTTGCTTCCAAGTCCACACTTGCCAGCCTGATCCACGCTTTCACTCCTTCTGTCACTTTGCCCTGACTTGCCTCCCCAGAACTCACCACTGTTCTCTGTATTCCTCCCTCTCCTTGCTCTCCCTTGATGCCAGGTGCCTAATTCTTTGTTAAACCTTTGTCTCCAAATTCTGACTGGACTCACCCCTCCACCCACCTTTCCTCCGTCCTCACCTCCTCTCCTTCCACCTCATGATCCAGTCTCAGCATTGACACCAGTTCTCTCACTCTACCCCCTGTAAAATCCTCTAAAGGTCTAGATACTTTATCCTTCTGTTTTCCCAAACTTTGGAGCACCCTCCCTGTTATTCGTAGTGCTCCCTCTTCGCTATCGTTAAAATCCCTCCTCCGTGACTTCACTATTCACTCCTGCAGTTGCTGCTGATCCTTGGCTAATCCCACTGTTCCTCCCTCCTTACTACTCCCCTTCCCTTAATGCCCTTGTTTATTGGACAATTTCTCCCTCTGACTAGTCCCCCATTGTACTCACAGTCTCTTTTCCCTCTCTCATTTTCCTGCCAGTTGCACTTTGCTGAACTGTTGCTATTGATATGCTATGCTATGCTTTGCATTACTTACTTTGTGCTTCCTCTCAATTGTCTGCAGCATAATTTTTACTTTTTGTAATTATTATTATTATTTTATAATTGTAACTTTAATGAAGTAACTTATTACTGCACTCACAACATCAGCTTCCCCCTAGAACACATCTGGAAAGGAGTTGTTAGCTCAATATGTTTTTCCTAGTGGAACTCTTGAAATAAATAAATAAACAAATAAAAAATAAATAAATGTAGTTTTTGTTTACCGAGTAAGGTACACTAGGCAAATAAAGACGTATTTTCAGGCACAACTTGAGCGGATACAGCAGTGTGAACAATAGGCACAACATGAAACACTGCCCCAAGAAATAACCTGGGTCACACAAACAATATACAACAGGAGCAAAGAACTGTTCAAGAAATTTATATGCATAGATATGCAAACATAACTATACAATCGAATATGCAATATACAATCAGCTATACAATGCACAGGCTTAGGATAGCTACAAGGGTGCACTGTAGGTGGGGCCCTAAATAGAAACATGGAATTTGTTGGCAGATAAGGACCGCATGGCCTACCCAGTCTGTCCAGATGGTCCCTGCCTAGTCTGTCTCCGCAGACCCCATCTGGACTCCGGCAATGCTCCCTATGCCATGGATGCTTGATGCCCATCACTGTTTCTGCCTCCAACACTTCTGCTGGCAGTCTGCTGCAGGTGTCTACCACTCTTTCAGTGAAAAAATACTTCCTCACATCCCTTCTGAACTTTGACACTTGTATGGCATTTTTGGCAGGATGACTTCTACCTCCCTGTCTGCCTCACATTCAGGTGCAAATGCATCCCCAAATTATTCAGTATCTTTTCCAGTTTCCTTTGCTGGAGTGCACTGTCTACAAATGATCATTCGTGCTTAATCATCTTGACAACTTCCTTCTTGTTGATCCTGCTGACTTGCCTCCTGCCATTGGCATCTCCTGTTTAAAAAGTCATTTTTACTGCCATGAATATTCCCCTGGTCAAAGAAAAGGCTGTAGGCCCTGTACCACCTTAGAATTTCTTGACATCAAATTATACACCAGCAGATGGAGGCTCAGTTTCTGAACTGGATCTGCTGCAAACACTTATGCACAAGAAGAGAACGTCTGTTCCTTATAGGCTACCTAAACTTAGCCATGACTCTGAGGATTATTCCCCAAGGATGGATCTTCAGCTACTCAAATTAGCTATTCCAGTCCCCCTCCCCATTGGTTCACCATATTATCATGACTGTTGCAGCTCTATCTGACTTACCCATGTGGTCTCATTTCCTCACTAACTGGAATGTCATCTTCTTATTGTCAGACTTCACCCCTGGGTAATCATATTGAAGTTTTCACAGACACAGTGTTTTCCTTCAGATTTGCTGCCATTTGTGGAGCAGCCTACTGCCCCTTTCATGGCTTTCGGCAGGGTGTGATGAGGAGTAACACTGGACACCAGGGATTGCTTGGCACAGGGGTGAGGTGAGGAAGGGGTACCAGTTGACACCAGGAACTGCTTAGTGTGGGGTTAAGATGCGCATCCAGTGTATTACTGCAACTGTTTGACACAAGGTAGGGTACACGTGGGGAGTTTCTGTGATCAGATGCTGCTTGCCATTGAAATACTGACAATGCCACCCGAAGTTTGGCACCATCAATGCAATCTAGTGCATATCCTTTTTTAAAAGTAAGTGAGGAAATTCACTGTAAAAAAAAAACTGTTTAGGCATCAGTTAGGATTGATGCTTTATGCCACAAAAGTGTAAATGTAATGTTATGGTAAAAAAAAAAAAAAAAAAATCACCCGGGCCTTGGTGAATCTGTGGCATTGCGTTTCTTGACACTTGAATGATCATGTGATGCAGTGTTGGTGTTGCCCTAATATTGGCACCCTCTCTTCAAACACTAATGTGTGAGTATCTTTATGTGCCTGGGAAGACAGCACCAAAGTTAGGAAATGCCAATGCGGCAGTACACGACTGTTCAAATTCTCACATACACCAACACTGCAGATTCACAAAGGCTCAGAGGAATTATTTTTATCCTAACATTGTATTTCCTTGCTTTTGTGGAATAATGAGGCAATCCTAACTGATGGCTAATGTTCTTTTTTGCCATTATATGTATTATACTGGCACAGTAGCCTCCGTATAGTTAGGGTTGAGTAAAGTGTTTAACATTAAGCCCAATTTTTGCAGTACAAACACTATTATGCAATGTACTGCCATGTGCCAGAGCTGTGCAAGAATTTATTCAGGGTCCATGCTGTTGCTGAGTAATGTGTGGCTTTGTTCAAAAGAAGACCATGTTTATTAAGTTTTCTTTTTTTTTTTTCTCTTTTTTTAAATTTACACTTTTTACTGCCCGCATCTGCCGGTGCATCCACCCGGTCACGGACCCCTGAACCCCCACCTCCATACTGGCCACATCTCCCAATACCCCCGGCTTTCCCCCTCAGGGTGGGGTTGTGGCACCTGAGCTCAGTGCTGCAATCAAGGGGCAGTTCAGGAGCCGCCTGAGGCTAATCAGGCCAGGTGCGGGCATCATTCATGGCGGATGCAGTGAGGTTTTTTTTTTTCTTGCTATCCCCAGGGCGGGATGTAATGATGGTATGCATCTGCCCCACCCTCTATGGTTCTAGATACTGGTGCTTGTGTTTCCTTGTGCCAGACATTCACCCCAACCCTCGCCCCCGAAGAAGGAGAGCAGCCCTAAGGGTGCCCAATCCTTCTCCCCCGGCCGGCCCTCCAGCTTTAAGTTTTCATCTTGAATACATCTTCATTTTGTTTGCATTTTAAAAACTGTTCATAATACTGCTGCTTTATGCACGCTGGGATGCCCAGCTGGGACTACGACTCCTAGATCACGTTTTGGGACAGAGTTGCAAAATTTCAACTATCTTGTTCATGACGTGGGGCCCCAAAAAGGCTATGTTGAAAATTTGGTGAAAATATTTTGAAGAAAATGACAAAGTCATAAGTAACAATTTAATACCCATTGAAATACTGTATATTAAATGGACTTTCCTGTTTTTTTCATATCACAGAAGCCAGTTAGAGCAGCAAGATGTGTTTTGCATCGGAGAGTGAATCTACACTGTGAAACACTTTTAGGTGACTGAGGGGTGGGGGGAACTGTGTGAGGCGTCGGGATGGGGTGGGTGGGAGGTCAGATCACCAAGAGACCATTTTCTTTGTAGGTTTTAAAAAAAAAAAAGATAAATGAGGAACAGTTTTTTTTTTTTCTGGGGGACTTAGTTGACACTGAGGATTGGGCAGTCTGGTGTTAGAATACTCATTGGTGGCACTAGAGGTGGTCATCCCAGTGCTGCCACCTATATATGGAGAACAGGAGTGGGTGACCTGGAGGGGGGTTAGAAACAAATGGTACTGGCAGTGGGCACCCCAGTGTGTTTTATATTACTTTCTTTTTAAAATTTATGTATTCGGAAGGGGGAGGGTGAACTGGAGGGAAGGGGTAGATAGTAGCGGTACTGTGGGTGGGCACCCTGATCCTTGATAGACAGACAGATAGATAGATAGATAGATAGATAGATAGATAGAAAGAAAGAAAGAAAGAAAGAAAGAAAGAAAGAAAGAAAGAAAGAAAGAAAGAAAGAAAGAAACTAGGATAGAGCACTGGTTCATGAGACCACCGCTCACTGCTCCCACTCCAGCTAGTAGCACAACTTCAGCTGTGGCTGCACAACTCAAGAAAGTCCCACTGTTCTCATACAGAGAATGCAGGTGAATGGCTCCTCTCACTAAGCACCCAGGGCTCTGGAGTGCCCAGAAACCTTACTTCCAGGCATATTTTCAAAAAAACTAGTACCAGAATATAGCTAAACTGGTCCCGTTTACCTACGCTCAAGTGTTTGTTTCTTGAAAATACATAATTTTTAAAGGAAATTACTGGCCTTACATATTAGGCTTTATAGTCTGTTACCTTATATCAGTGATAGTTCATCCAAGCCTATTTTAGAATTTTGCAAGCAAGGGATCATAATTCAGGCTGAACTGATGGCTAGTCTATTCCTTCCACTAATCGTCCCTTCAGTCCAGCCCCCATGCTCAGATATTTTATCACATCTAACCAGGGACAGCGCGTGGGCATGCCCTTTTGTAGTCTATGGGGGTAATTTTCTAATGATCTTAAAATCAGCCATTATCTCTTTGATTTAAAATGAAAGCCACTGCTCTGCTAATAGGGCCCCTGTTAGTTGAGCAGAGGCTTTCATTTAAATCAAAAGATATTGTAACAGTTTTAAAATCATTTATAAAATTACCTCTATAGACTACAGTGGGGCACACCCAATCACTTTCCCTGGGTAGAAGGCATAAAACATCTAAGCATGGGGGTGGGACTGGAGGATCAGAAAGTGGACGGGATCAGCTGGTTGTCAGTTCGGCCTGAATTATGATCCCTTCCCTTCTGAACTGGGGTGCTTGAAAAACTCTAAGATAGGCTTGGATGAACTATCACCAATATAAGGTAATGGGCTATAAAGCCCAAAACCTAAATAAAATATACTGGAAATTTACTGTGAGTATTTTCAAGGTTTTTTAGTATAAAAAAAAGATGGTGGCTGTCATGAACTGAAAAAAAAATGTGTTGGTTCATAAGAACCATTATTGATTCATAACACTTCAGTGTTACAAACCAAAAATGCTCTCACGGACCAAAATATTTTCGGTTCACATCAGAGGGCTATCCAGTAACCCTACTGAGCATGCTCAGAAAAAAAAAGACTTAAAATCCTTAGAACTCTGGAAACATTTCACATTTTTTAACGAAACATTCAAAAGGCACTACCTCAGCAAAGGTTGCTTCTACCCTGAAAGTTTCATGAAAAAATTCTATACCATCTAGGCCAGGGGTTCTCAAATGGTGAGGCCAGCCTCCCTGGGGAGGCCCCAACCTGTTCCATGGGAGCTTCAAGCAAGTCTGAAAAAGTACTGTATTTAAATCTTGAGTTTTATATATTTTGTGTGAAGAGATTAAGCAAACTGAAAGAGGATAACAGTAGGTTAATTTTTTTTTTTTATTGACTAATAGGTGACAAGGGAAGGTGAATGAGCCAAGGCTCATTTCAGGTGTACCCGGGGAAGGGTAGGTAGTGAATATATTTCAAAAGGTAACTGCAAAACAATGAAGAAATGCAAAATGAACAATAATGCAAACAAATATGAATGATAAACTAATGAGTGGTGGTAATTAATCAATTTGTAGACTGGTGCCAGAACAGCCCAAATACAAGGGTTGAGCACAGAAGTGCTAAAAGCAATAACAGGAGGGAGCAAAGTAATCGCCGGGTGGGGAAGTTACAATAAGCTGAATAATAATATTTGTTTATTTTATTTATTTTTTATTTAGATAGCATCTTTGAGCACAGGAGCTCTTTTTCAAAGGTTCCACATCAGTATAAGACAAAGAACTGAATGTGAGCTAAGTACTCAGACAGGTCTCAATTTATTCATGGTGTACTGCGCAAAGTACAATATATTATATCTCTTTGGGGAGGCCCAAGATTATTTCAGTTTTGGGGGAGGCTCAAAATCTTTTCCATGGATTTGGGGAGGCTCACTGCGACAAAGTCTAAGAACTATTGATCTAGGCTGTAGGTGAAAGCAAAAAAAGTGTAATAAGGATAGGAAAAAAAAGCTTCACTTTTCCAGAAATTGACATTCCATATCACAGAGACCATACAAGATGCTGTCAGGAAACTTTTCATAGCTTGAGACTCTGCCTATCAAACTGTGTATGCCAAATTTCAGGCTATTCTGTTGAATGTCGCAGAAGTTATTAAGGTGTAAAAACTGGATTTAACATTGAACATCTTCCTTAACCTTAACTACAGTGGCACTACCATGCCAGGCAAACTGCATTACTATACCACGTAGGACTCAGCTTCACAAAAGTATGAAAATGCAGCATTAGAGTATTCAACCATAACTCGACACCCACCCAGCAGCAAAAGGACAAGGCAACATAAGCAACCACAGACAGCAGGTGCAAAACTGGGAGGAGCAGGCTGTACACCAGGCAAACTGACCAGTCTGTTTACTGTCATCAGTGCGGCAGACCACTCTACCAACTTCCTTCCAATCATGTCCCTGCTCACTCAAGTCTAACCTAAGGCAGTATAGCCTACAGGCTAAAGCACAAAGCCATGAACCTGGAGACCCAACAGACCTAGGTCCAAAACCCACAATAGCCATTTGCATACCATGTGACCCTGAGCAAGTCCCTTAATCCCCCACTTGACCCCCTAAGGAAGGAGTCATCTTGTACGTTGTTTGCTGTACTGTTTTGCACTTTGCAATAAATAATTTTTCATACACCTACTTGTGTGCTCACGCCCTTTTGTTGTCCCAAGTCCCTTAATCCACCTGCTCTCTTCAGATGCCGTATGAAACAAGTTTTGCCCTAGTGTGCCTTTCCCTATCAAAAATTCTAAAATGCAAATAAATAATACTTCCAAGGGACTAGGCATGCTGTGGGAGGGGGTAACTGGGTTAGCTGCGATTTCAACAACTAGGAAGGAAGGGACATTGTTTAACCAGAAAAGACACACTAAGCCAGAGCTTGTTTACAGGTGCTACCTGGGAGCAAAAGGAAGTTAAGTGACTTGCTCAGTGTCACACAATATGCAGGTGGGAGCTGATGAGATTCAAACACAGGTCTCCAGGTTTACAGGTCAGTGCCCTTAACCACTACATTATACTGCCTCCTAAGTATCTCCCTAATCATGAATTTTTGTCAAGAAGGGACCCTCAGTATACATATAACTATTTGAGGAGTCAGTGGGTCTGGGCTAGGGGAGGACACACTGAAAGATGAGCTCAATGTTTAGCATAATGCGAGGAGCTGATCATTTTTGCTCACTCTCTTTTGTTGTCCCAAGTCCCTTAATCACCCTGCTATCTTTGGATGCCTCTTGAAACAAGCTTTGCCTCAGAGTGCCTTTCCCTGTCAAGAATTCTAAAATAAAAATAAATAATACTTCTAAGGGAGCAAGCATGGTTTATAAGGGGGTAACTGAGTTAGCTGCAATTTCAACATCTAGGAAGGAAGGGAAATTGTTTAACCAGGAAAGGCACATTAAGCTGGAGCTTGTTTCCAGGTGCGATCTGAGAGCACAAGGAAGTTAAGTGACTTGCTCAAGGTCACACAGTATGCAAGTGGGACTGTTGAGATTCAAGCACAGGTCTCCAGGTCAGTGCCCTTAACCACTACACTGTACTGCCTCCTAAGTGTCTCCCTAATTATGAATTTTTGTCAAGAAGGGGCCCTCAGTATAAATATAACTACTGTATTTGAGGAGTTAGTGGGTGTGGGCTAGGGAGGATACACTGAAAGATAAGGTCAACTCTTAGCATAATGCGAGGAGCTGACAATTTCTCTAATGTGCAGG
Source organism: Neoceratodus forsteri (assembly GCA_016271365.2). NCBI lineage: Eukaryota > Metazoa > Chordata > Ceratodontiformes > Ceratodontidae > Neoceratodus > Neoceratodus forsteri. Next base: position 506,203,340 of record CM057455.1, read on the forward strand.
GGGAAATGAAGAGGTGTGGAGGCAGAAGAATAACTGGGGTGGGGAGGGCAATAATCAAGGTACTAACCAAGGCCACCTGGGAAGGGATAGTAGATATTGTATGTTTTTTCATTTTGTCCCCGAGCCTAATAGCTGAGTAATGAACATTGTAACTAAATTTCTGGGTTGTCAAAGGGTACTTGTAGACCTTTCATCAACAGTGTAACTAGATGATATATGATTAGCTTCTATGTATGAATTAATTTTTATACATCCTGTATGAAATGAATGTATTTTACCTGGAAAAAGCAATAATATGTTAGTTACAAAAATAATATATATATATATGGGGCTTGGATCTCTCTAGAGGCCTTTCACTGTAAGTCAGCTTTCTCTCTTGAATGTATTCTTCACCATTCTCAGAATTCTTCTGAATGGTGTAAGTTCTAAAAGCAATGTAGTATGAGAATATTGCAGGGCTATTTGGACTGCCACTTTCCACATAGGACTGACAGAACTTTTAATGTTGATTTTCCCAGCTGCATGTTTGCTTTGCAGACATGAGCACACCTGCATTCTGGACTGGATTCACAAAAGGCAACTCAGGATGCAAGGCACCTTGTGACCAAAACAAAATGGTGCAAGTAGCACTTGCATCATGAGTTGCATTGTGGTGGGATTCAGAAAGGCAGCCTACGACATGCTGTAGGCTGCCTGCGCCCAAGTGGACCAATGCACCATAAACTCCCTTGTGACATGGCGTTAGGAGGGGTTTAAGGCAGCATTTGCACCCTATTCAGGAAGGGTGACAGCAAAGTCCCCAAATCAGGATTCAGAAAGAATCCCCGGTGGACATCCATCAAAGAACACTTACGCCAGCTATGAGGTGGCGTAGGTGTTCTTTGCCGTCCACCAGGAGGTTACCAATGTGCTCCCATCGATGTACATGCCCATGTAAGCTACAGTTCCCCAACAGCCCCATTCCCCAAGTATTACCAACCTCTGTACAGACAGCTGGTGAGACTCATCTGAAGTACTGTGTGCAGTTCTGGAGACCCAATCTCTGCAATGACAGGATGGAGGTGGTCCAGAGGAGGACAACTAAGATGGTGCAGTGTCTGCACCAGAAGACGTATGAAGAGAGGCTTAAGGAGCTTAATATGTATAGCCTCGAGGAAAGGAGGGAGAGGGGAGACATGATAGAAACTTTCCAGTACCTCAAGCAGGGTTTTATTTAACTCTAAAAATTGATTAGCATTTTGCTCATAAAAGTTCTAAAACATTGTGAAATGCATAGCACTTGCCTCACTGTGTTTAACAAACATAACACTTCTAGAAAACCTATATAAATGCTTTCTGTACAGTTAGTATTGTCCCAAGAAAAAAACTGCTAATCAATTATTAAAAACCCTGACCTCAAGGGAATCAACAAAGTCCAAGAGGGTAACATCTTTCAGAAAAAAAGGTGTGCAAGAACAAAGGGGCATAATTTGAAGATTGAGGGGATATGTCTCAGAGGTAATGTGAGGAAGTATTTTTTCACATAGAGGGTTGTGGATGCATTGAACGGCCTTCCTGAGGAGGTTGTGGAGTCAAAAACAGTGGTGGACTTCAAGAATGCATGGGACAGTCATAAGGCAATTCTAGTGGGTGGGGGTAGGGAAAAGTATGCTGTTGGCTAACTAGGATCTGCAGCTTATCCATTAGGTAGGGAAATGGGCAGACTGGGTGGGCCAAGCGGTCCTTATCTGCCATCAAATTCTATGTTTCTATGTAACACCATGCCCATATGGGCTTGCGGACACCCACCCCCACATGCCCAGATTCACCCACAATGACTAGATCCCCCCCCCAGATGCTCAGATCTGCAATAGACGTGCCAGAGGGGCCCATGTGGGCTCCCGCACCTCTCCTCCAGAACCCCAACAGGTATAACAGAAGAGCCCTTATGGGCTAACCAAACCCGCCCGTCCCAAACCCTGATTGTTCTCAGAACGAAGCTCTTATGAGCTATCTGAGCCCCATCCCCAGCACGATCCCCAATCCCCTTTCCCTGCCCCCAAATGCCGTCACAGTACTGTACATAATACTACAAAACCACACATGTCCAAGATAGCCCTGGTGGTCTAGTGGCCCCCGCCACCCAGCAGTGCCAGCTCACTCCGCCTCACACCTACTCAGCCAGCGATTGGCATAGCCCACCTCTCCACTACCACTGCCAGCCACCAACTGAGCATTGCTCGGAATGCATACAGTAAATATATGCACTCAGTGAATGACAGCTGCTGTTGGCGGCTGGCCGTAGTGGTGATAGGTGGGCTATGTCAGTCGCCAGCTGGGTATGAGTGTGGGAGGAGTAGGGTGGGCTGGCATTGCTGGGTGGAAGGGGTCGCTAGACCACCAGGGCTATCTTGGACATGTGTAGTTCATTTATTATTATGTACAGTACTGTGATGGCATTTCGGGGCAGGGAAAGGGGATTGGGGCTGGGGGTTCCAGTAGCCCATGAGGACTCTCTTATTAGTCTTGTCGGGTTCGGGGTGGGAGAGCTCCACCCTACCAATTGTGGTTCTGGGCATGTGGGGGCACATCCAGCTGATGGGCTCAGTTGCACAGGGCATCTGCCGCCAGCCCGTCTGGCAGCTTGTGGCATTCTTGAGGGCTGCACCATTTGCTGGACTGATGCCACAAGCTGTAGGATGCAGACCCCATGGACCCGGTCCAATACTGAATCGGGCACAGGGTCCAGGATGTAGAGGCCATTGCCGTAAGCTGCCATTGTCACAGTTTACGGCAAACGTCTATGAATCCAGTCCTCTGTGTCTACCAAGTGATTAACCTGTGCAGTAGGTAGCTTACCAAAGTTACTATCAGTTTCAAATCACTCTTTTTATACTTTGGTACATCTTTTATATTCACCCGCATAGTTGTATTTTGCATTTTTAAAAGGAGTGTATTCTAGTTTGACTGCATAGGATTATGTAAAACACTTAGCCATCACATTTTAACCATTTCTTCTGCTAGACACTAGCAGACTAGGAATGGCCTGAGGAGGCACTCTATGTCTAGGGGTATCATGGACTACTCACCAGAGAGGCTCCTCTACAATAACACCTAATGTCACTGCACATATCCCAAATCCCCAGCCATGGGGCAAATACAGCTCAGACCTCTGCTCTGACTGGAATAAATCACTCTAATATAATTCAGTTCAATTCAGTTTATTAGGAATGACCATTGGGACACAAGGAGTGAAAGGGATCGAGGGGAGTATGAGCTGATTGCTAGAAGGGCCACTAGGGTGGTGAAGGCAGCTAAGGCAAGGAAGGAGCAGAACCTGGCCAGGGAAATTAGGAGAGGGAACAAGGGGTTCTTTAGATACATTGGGGAAAAACGAAGGGTGAAGGGGCAGATTAGCAGGATTAAATCAGGGGAGAGATGGGCACAAGACCCGGGGGAGCAGGCTGAGGTACTAAATGAGTACTTCACCTCAGTTTCCACCAAGGAAAATGGGGGTGCTGCATCATACATGGGAGGAGACAGAGATACTGAGGAGGGGGGGACCCTTACCGATCGGCGGGTCTGGGGAGAGGGGGAGGCATCACTGGCAGGAGGGGAGGGCTAAGCAGGGAGAAGAGGTACCGGAAGTGGAAATCACAGCAGAGAGAGTGAGGAAGCCCTCAGCTCCCTTAAGATGGAGAAAGCACCGGGGCCGGATAAATTACATCCCAGAGTGCTGAAGGAACTTATGGATGCCCTGACGAAACCTGCGGGAGTTTTTCGCCATCTCTCTGAGGACAGGGTGGGTGCCCCAGGACTGGAAGGTGGCGCATATAGTGCCTATCCACAAGGGGGGATCAAGGGAGGTGGCAGGGAACTACAGGCCTGTCAGCCTGACATTGGTGGTGGGCAAGGTGATGGAGAGTATTGTCAAGGAGAGGCTATGGGGGGACCTGGAAAAGTCAGGGTGCCTGGATGATAGACAGCATGGATTCGTCCCGGGGAAATCATGTCAGACAAACCTTGTGGAGTTCTATGACTGGGTGTCGAGTGCCTTGGACCTGGGTAGACCAGTGGACGTCCTCTTTCTAGACTTCAGCAAGGCATTTGACTCTGTTCCTCACATGGGCCTGTTGGATAAGCTGGAAGAAATGGGGTTGGGGAACCAGATGATCAGATGGATAGACAATTGGCTCCAGGACCAGACCCAGAGGGTCGTAGTTGGTGGGATAGTCTTAACCCCAAGGAGGGTCATTAGTGGGGTCCCATAGGGATCAGTTCTTGGGCCCCTCCTGTTCAACGCCTACGTCTCTGACATAAGGACAGGAATCAGGAGTGAGATGAGTCTCTTTGCAGATGACTCAAAACTGGGGGCAGTGGTGGATGGAGAGGGGAGGGTGGCCCTACAGGGGGACCTGGAGGCTCTGGAAAGGTGGTCTAGAAAGTGGAAGCTGAGGTTCAATGTAGGGAAATGCCTGGGGGCCAGAAACCTGGGCCAAGTGTACACCCTGGGGGGGAATGCTACAAGTCTCGATGGCTGAGAGGGACCTGGGAGTGGTGGTGGATGTCAAGATGAACAACTTGGAGACTTGTAGTAGGGCAGCAGCCAAGACCAACAGGATGCTGGGATGCATCGCTAGGGGGATCACCTCCAGAAGGAGGGAAGTGATACTCCTCTGTATAACTGCTTCCGTGAGGCCACACCTTGAGTACTGCATGCAGTTTTGGAGGCCACACTTAAAGAGGGACATTAAACTCCTGGAGAGGGTCCAGAGGAGGGCAACAAAATGATTTGGGGCTTGGGGACAGGACCTATGAGGAGAGGCTCAAGAGCTAAACATGTACACATTGAAGAGAGAAGGAGCAGGGGAACATAATAGAGGTCTTCAGGTACATGAAGGGGTAAATAGGGAGGAATCAGGGTGCTTCGAAGGAAGGAGGGGGGGACCACTAGAGGGCATGGGCGGAAGCTGGAGGGGGGAAGATTCAGGGTAGAAAGGAGGAGGTGCTACTTCACTGAGAGGGTGGTGGAGCCATGGAATGCACTGCCTAGGGGGCTGGTAGAGGCAGAGACAGTGGAGAGGTTCAAGAGGGGCTGGGACAGGTACAGGGGAAGTTTTCTGGAAGCAAAATCCAATGCAGCAAGAATATCCGGAACTGGGAAGGGAGAAGCCAGACAAGGTGAGGGGGCAGCAAGATCAGCACCCAGGGTGGGGGCTGACCAATCGAGCAGACTCGGAAGACCATTAGGCCTATTCTGCTGGCATTTTAGTATGTTAGTATCTTATTTGCAATGGTGTCTTTCAGCAGCGTAGTCTTCAAATAGGTACAGTGTTCCACAGAATAAAAGTAAAACTCAAACAACACAATTATAACTTGATATAAATAAAACACTTATTTACATACAAAGTTATTTAATATCATAAAAATATAAAAAAGAAAATGCAACACCTTAGAAAATCCAGTTGTTTAGAGCTATGTTTGTATTTGGTTTATTTAACCCTTTATGTTTCAGCAGCGAATATTATTCATTGGTAATGTGCCCTTGAACCATTTTGTGATAGAAGCCACTGGTGGTTTCCTCCCTTTAATAATTTTAAATGATGTAGGAAAGGAGTTCTACAAGTAGGGAGCAAAATCAGAAAAGAAGAAAGTGGCTTGTTGGGATTTAATTCTAGGCAAGGCAAGGTAAAATTTATTTAAAAGATGCCCAATCCTGGAGGCTCTGGGCGCTGAACAAATAAGTAAACACATGTTCTAGGGACAACTACTCAAAACTGACCCACTGTTCTCAGGGAAGCAGTTTTCTTCCTACTGGTCATACGCTCAGTTTAATATTGAGATGTTAACCCATACGTACTTCTGACCACAAATGCAGTCTGAACAATTTTTACAATTCGTTAATGATGACCCATCCAACCTTCTTGTACCATTCACAGTAATAAATATGTTTTGAACAATCTAATATTCTTGCCAATCTATTGTGTAAGACAACCAGCATGTGTACCTTGCCTGGCTCTAAGTAGCTGTAGGCTATATCTACATAATCAAACGGGGGAAGATTTGTGTGTCAATTATAATTTTTTTTTTCAAATCTGAAGACAGCCATTTTTTACATTGGGACAATATGCCTGTATGCATACCAATCATTTTTACTAAGATATTGATTTCCTCTTCTTTGGCACCATTGTGCCTGTTCAGGTAGTGGTACCAGAGACATCCACTGCTGTAGGGGTATTACTTCCCAGACTTTGTACTTTGTTTCGGCTGGTCCTTCTTGCTTGTATTCTGACTGTACCTTTGTGTAACTTGATGCTATCCTCTGTACTGTTATTGCTTGTATCTCTGTAACTCTCCCGGGTCACACCTGAAAATAGGCACGTGACTGTCTAGTGTGCTTACCTGGTAAACAAAAGCTAAATAAAATAAATATTACCCCTATCACTGGATTCCACCCAATACTCCAAATTTTTGTAGCTATTCACCAAAGAAAAGGAAGAAAGGAGAAATTGTTTAGCCAGAAAAGGCACGCTAAACTGGAGCTTGTTTCCAGGTGTGACCTGGGAGCACAAGGAAGTTAAGTGACTTTGTCAGGGTCACACAGTATGCAAGTGGGGGCTGATGAGATTCAGACCCAGGTCTCCAAGTTTGAAGCTCTCTGCCCTTAACCACCAAGTGCAGTGAACATCCTTTAGAGGATAAAATAGTAAAGGGAGAAGATTCAGTCCTTTTTAGTTTAGCAGGTGACGCAAAATGCATTACTTTAGTTTCCCTTGCATTTATTTTCAGTTTAGTGAAAAGTAACAGTAAAGCATTAATGCCCCTTTAATGGATTAAGCAGTAATCACACTTTATTGACAAGTCAGCAGTTCCATGCGGAAACCACTGTTCCAGTCACTCTCCATGTTAGCACTGTGCAGACAGATTCAATCCTGACCCTGCACATGTGTCAGGATCTTGGGGGCCCATTGCCAAAGATTGAATCCCACACTCACAATCAAAGCAACACAACCCCTTATATTTCTTTTACACATTGATCCACACATGCTAGTGGGTGAAATTATACCTTGGGTCAGAGCCTTATCTATTCTGCAAAATTCATTAGCTTTCACACTATGTTACAAGCTTAGGATTTCCTCTTCTGTGGCACCATTGTGCCTGTTCAGGTAGTGGTACCAGAGACATCCACTGCTGTAGGGGTATTACTTCCCAGACTTCAGTTCACTGGTGGGCATCCGTGGATTCCCTGGTCCTGAGGGTAGTTGCTCAATAGCAGGCCAGTCTCTCCTCTGAAGCTGAGAGGCCACACTCTGTATTTGGTGCCTCACATCATAGCTTCTCCTATATACTGGATGGTGTGCTGGCCAGAATGCGGTAGTGCATACACCCGCCTGCCCACTGGCAGCATCTGGCACTTGCTCCAGCCTCTCTGCCAGAAGCAGCAGCAGCTCTGGCCCTGTTCCAGCCTAGTATCTCCTGTCACAGAGTGTAGGCATACCGCTTACTGTACCTTAGTAAGCAGTCTTGTCTCTCTCACCAGATTGTTCTTCATCAGTAGCTCAGTTGGCAGCATTGCTTGGGCATAGGACTGAAAACACCCCTAAAGGTGATATCCTGCCTTCTGGGGGACCCCTCCTGTGCCACAGGGCTGCCAGGAACTGCCCTTGGGAGAAGCTCCTCAGGGTTTCCACACCCTCCTGGTGTGTCCCCTCACATGATCTCCAGAATTAACAGTGATCTCCACTAAATGCCCCTAAATTCCTTCCCAGGGATCCTCACAGCTCTATTGTGCCTGTCTGTGGAGACTACCAAGGGGGTGGGTGAAGTGATCTGGTCTCAAATGTCTGAATCCAAGGACAGCTGAGAGATGTGAGGTCCCTATCACCTCAGGGCAGAAGGTACAGAACCTTGAGGGCACCCTGGCACCGTCCTTTATATCACTATAAGCTCTACCCATTGAATAATTCCAATTAAAGTCATTTCTAAAGAGTAGCTTTGGGTGTGGCTCTCTGGTAGTCAATCCCCTGTGCACCCCCCCCAGTGGTAGGAAGGGGTTGGTTGGTACAATTACTTTCAAACATCAACCCTAATCTCGTTTGCTGCGCTGCCACTCCATATTGCACATTAGAGGTGACATCAGTTGCAGTCAATTTTTGGGTTGTTCAATGATATACTGCCTCAAAGCCCCAGCTGGAGCTGCTTCTGGATGAAAAAGCACCATACTGAAGAACTTAGCTTGCTCAGCACAAGTGCTGTAAACTTGACATTACTAGTAAAATACTGACGTAGCAGTTCATTTCCTGTGGGGAATCCCATGTCCCATTTCTAATAGTTATGCAAACTAAAGTAATGTTCTACCTTTTGAAACATTGCTGCAATCTGATACAAGTAGATGCTTGGATAGGGTTCACACATTTGTGATCTCTCAGTCTCTGTAAAAGAGTTTCACATATGATGACAGGTATCATCCTTCACTGGGGAAACTGTGAAATATTCTTCACTGGGACTTTGAGCTAGTATTAAAAAAAAAAAACTTTACTACCTCTCATGTTCATATTTATCAGCTAAAATCATCACTTTGCAATGGAAGGATTTTGTGTGCTTCGACCCTCTTACAAGTGCCTTAGTATGCTGCAGTGTGGATTTTCTGGAATTCATACTTTTTCTCCATATATACTTTAGCTTTTTCTCCCCTTTAATCCCACTCCTGAGCATACCAGAAGTGACACAAGTGTGTGGAGGCATACATATGCATGTCTTACGGAAGGCCACCACACCCTACCTGTTGCACCATAGCCACCCACACCTATCACCGGACCTCCATCCAGTGATGGTGGGACTACAGGCAGGTGACCCCCCCCTTCCCATAAGAGGAGAGCCTTCGCTCAATCCTGCTTCTGCCCTCCCCCCCATGCCGACACCCCAGTGACCCACAGTCATTCCCGAACCTGGGTCACCGGCGCAGCATGAGGTAAGGGGTCCGGTGCCTCAGCCCTCACTTCCACTGGGCCAGCATTGGGATTCATACTTTTACAAGGATAACAGATCATGGTACACACATTGAGCAGTTGTATATAATAAAAAACAAGGGTAGCAGAATAGGACCAAGCACTTACTGTCCTTATTAAAAATCCTTCAGCACAAATCCACAAATCACTATTGACAACTTTTTATAATGAAAGAGAGATCATTTCACAATCTCACACACTTAGTTTTAATTAGTGGATTTACTACTTACCATAGTGTGTGTGTGTGTGTGTGTGTGTGTGTGTGTGTGTGTGTGTGTGTGTAATTTCTCAAGATTAATTATACATTTTTTAATTTTATTTTTATGCCGCTGATTGTGGTTTTTCCCATCTAGTGATCATGTTTACCTTTCCATCTGCTTTGAAGCCGGTCCTTACCATGGGCACTCTCCCATTCAGCTTCATCATTCCCTTGCAGCCCACTTGATAGTTTCCCCTACAGAAGAGTCATTTTTCTGGCTGGAGTCCAGCATGCTTTAAGGACTAGATAAATTGAAAGTGAGGTGAGCACAGGGATGGGGGCGGGGTCTCATTATGTTTCGGTTTGATTTGATGCAGACTTGTCCCCTCTGTCCATTGATATACAACTGTTTAGTGTCTTCCAGCTTCTACTACCCTGCATGTTCTAGTAGGGAGGGAGGGAGATAATTTATCACTGCTCTTCATTTGATTAAATATGGTTTTAACTGAGTAATTAATATTATTACAGATATTTATACATGTAGTTCTCTGAGAATGCACAGTATATTGGATAGTGTATGGAAGCCCATACAGAGCAACACTATTCTTATACCGAGTGGTTTCCATGACAACGAGGACCTCTCGAGCTTTGCTCGAGAGGTCCCTTTCATCATGGAAACCACGAGGTATCCAAAATAGTGTGGTTGTGTATTTGGTTCCCATACACTTTTCTTTATAGTGTATGGTGCCCCAAATAAAACAAAAGTTACTTACTATTCTGGATCTGTGTGAGCGTTTTAAGCCACAGACTGGCACTTCCTGTATCTCTGCCCACTGGCCAGTTTATGCATGCAACTCGTCAACCGCCCCCTGTCCAATCAACAGCGCTGTTTGGGGATGGTTGCATTGTGATGTAGCTACTAACGCAGAATGAAAAGTCGCTCTACATTAGTAGGCACATCACTACTGAAGCAGAACAACTTTTTCTAGTGTATGGAAATCCATACACAATAACATTCCACCATACACTATATATTTGTTTAGCAGAATGCCCATGCTGATACCCCCATAAGAGGAAGGAGAAGCAGAGAAATGTCTGGATGGAAGTGTGACCAGAAGTCTGGAGAGCAGGGTTATTACCCATGTTTTTCAGTGACAAGTGCAAGGGGATCTAGATTGTAAAACATCCACACGGCAGCAAGGACCTCAGCTTTAAAGAACTAGACATCTCTGGAAAAAAAACCCTGAAAACTATGATAATCAGACACAAATTTGCTTTTATTGCATACATTTCCTATACTTTTCTCCCTATCATTCTTTCCTGCTAAGGCATTTGCATCATTGTTCCTAGCATGTTGCCTCTTCTACAACACAATGTCATAATCCTGGCATCACAGTCTGTTGCTGTGAAAATGATTAAAGGAGTAGTACACCCTCGTATCTTGCAAATGTTATCATTTTGTTGTCAATGGATGACTCTTCATGTGGCTGTTGGAGATGTATGCGTTTGCTACAGTTTATTTTCACTGTTCATACTAGTCCCTATAACTATCCTGGGGGGTCTCCACTTTCTGGTTGCTGAAATCTCATTGTGTCTGAGAGCTGCATTAGCATATGAGAACATGATGTGTCAGCACCCTTTAGACTCCACAGTATGCCTGTCTGCTTACTGGTTAAGGCAATGGACTTGAAATCCATTGGGGTTTCTCTGCACAAGTTTGAATACTGTCAACTGTGAAACTCCTGGTATCTTTAGGAGCAGTATAACATAGTGGTTAAGAGTACTGAGCTGCAAACCAGGAGATCTGGGTTTGAATCCCACCAGCTCCCACTTGCATACTGTGTGACCCAGAGCAAGTCAATTAACTTCCTTGTGTTCCCAGCTCACACCTGGAAACAAGCTTTGGCTTAGCGTGCCTTTACTGGTTAAATAAGTTCACCTTTTCCTTACTTAGAATTCAACAAAATAAACTGCAGCAAGGTGTGAAATACCACATTTACCTTCAATTAGCTTTACAAACTGTCTTAGATGTAATGCACTGTTTTTCCTTTAAACTGCATTCAATCTGTCTGTTTCTAGAGGGTTTTTTTAGGTTACGTGTACTTTCAGCATAGAAATACATGGTATAAGGGAGTGCTATGGCATCATGTTCTCATATGCTAATGCAGCTCTCAGGGACAATGAGATTTCAACAACCATAAAATGGAGACCCCCAGGCTAGTTATAGGGGCTAGTGTGAACAGTGAAAACAAACTAAACCAAACACACATCAATCAATCGTTATTGTACCAGAAGAAAATACACCATTGAGAGCACTCATTTACAAGGTGGTCCTGGCTGGGTACATTGATACAAAAGACATAGTAACAATACATAGCAATCACATTACAAGGACAAAGCATGGCATTACATTTCTTAGCAACAGTGTTACACATCAGGGAAATACAAATAGATTTCATAACAATCAGAGGCATCAGGCTGATGTCAACATGAAAAGAATTATCTGTTGATTAAGAAACAAATAACATTTACAAGATATTAGAGTGTACTACTCCTTTGAGATGTCACAAGCAGAAGATTACATCAGTATTAGGTCAGAGCAGGAACAAAAAAGTCTAAGAGAAATCCTGTTGTTAGGCAAATACCATTAGTAGTAGGGTTAGTCCACTGGCACAATGGTAGTAGCATTACTGCTTGCGATGCTGGTAATCCACATTTGGGAATAAGTGCAGTCCATTGGGAGCTGGGGGGGAGGGTTGAGCATCCCAAGGACTGCTCTCCTTCCTCAGGGAAGGGAGGTACTGCTCCCCCAGCATGACTGCCACATGGTGGAGACCAAGTGGGAACACAGTTGAAAAGCTCAAGAAAAGGATTGGTAGCTGCCAGATACCTGACACACATGTGTGCATGCATTCTTGCACACAAGCACCCCTGGAGACAAATTCAGATGAGGAGGAAACATTCACAGTCTGCCCTATGCCAGCACCCCCTGCAGGTTTTTGTACAACTGACATTGCAGGCCACACACCAGTATATGTTCTTAAGTAACTGGCAGATAACCAGTAAGTCTGTGTGAAGCTTGATGATGAAGTTGGGGGGATGCCATCAGCTGGAACCTGGGAGCAAGAAAGCGCTCTATGGAAAATAATATCCTTAATACCAATGAACGAGTGGAATATTTACTGTATATGGAAAAGATACAAAATGAAAGTTGAGCTTTATTTAAATTCAGACTTTTCCCAAGACACTGGTAATTCTTGCAACCCTTGCCCCAAAATGGCACAGCGACAGCCCAGGCCCCCTATATAGTATACCAGATGGTAGGTGAGCAGTCAAGGAATGTTCACAAGCAGAATCTGAAGTGCATCTGGTAAAAACAAAATATAAATACACATGCCCGAATCTCAGTTATACAGTATTCATGGTTGTGGGGGAGAGTAGGGTGAGAGTATAATTGTTGGCAGAAGGATTGCATAATATGGTTAATTGAGGGATTATCTGTATGGATTTTGCTTGTAGGATCTTTCAAACCGGCAGTATGTCTCTCCATCTGTTGATTCTTTAGTTGATAAGCAAGCAGCTTCCCGCATTTATCCCCTTGTTCCCAATAATGGTGTTGAAGTCTAAGGAGGGTGAGTTCAGCTTTCCTGGATATTAATTCATTGATTTTAATTCTAAAGAATTTCAAGGTGAAGTTGTGAGTTATTATCTGGATTTTTTGTTTTATAATATTGGGTTTCTTTTTCTTTTTCTTTAAGAGATTTCTCTAAATCGGCCAATTGCTGTTCCCTTAGGTTTTTTTTGTGTGCTGCATAGCTTATAATTTTCCCTCTAATTGTTGCTTTAAGTGCTTCCCAGATGGTACCTTGAGATACATCAGGAGTATTGTTAAAGGAAAGAAATTCTTGGATTCGGGATCTAAGTCAAGGTAAGAAATTGGGGTCTTTCAATAAGAGTGGGTCTAGATGCCAGAAGGGGGATTTAGATTGGGGCAGGCCCCAAATAAGATGTAATTTTATAGGAGAATGGTCTGATATAGTAATCGGGAGGATAGTTGTAGCGATAATTTTTTCAGTGATGAATGGGGAAGAAAACCAGTAGTCAATACTGCTATAAGATTTATGAAGCAGTGAGTAAAAAGTATAGTCGCGCTGTCTAGGATGGTGTAGTCTCCAAATGTCGGTGAGACTGAAGTCTTTCATTAGCATTGAGAGTGCAGAAATACTTCTGGGGTGGGAATCACACAAAGAGTTACTTCTGTCTAAATGTGCTTCCAAAGCTAAATTGAAATCCCCACCTACACATATAGGAGTATTGTTAAAGTTACTGTTCATAATTTGTTGGGCCATATTATGAAAGAATTCAGGTGAATCATACTGCAGGGATATTTAAGTGGGCTATAATCCATCTGCCATCTGAATCAGAGATGGATTTGATAAGGGTCCAGTTAAGGGATTTATGTAATAGAATAGCAACCCCCCCCCCATTTTTAGAAGTAGAGGAGGATGCATATACTTGACCAACCCAATCCCTTCTAAGTCTGTCGACATCCTCTATTAAAAGTTTTGTTTCTTGTAAGAAAGCAATATGAGTTTTATGCTTTCTGAGGTAAGAAAGTATTTGCTTTTGTTTACAAGGTGAGTTGAGTCCCTTAACATTCCATAAATGTAGAATTAGATCACTCATGTTAATGGGGAGATGAGTATGAAAACACAAATAGGAAGTAAGGGACTCATATTGAAAGGGCTAGAGGATGTTACAGGCTCAGAAGGGGTAGCACAGTCAAATGCATGCAGGGTATTTAATTTGTGGAAATTCTTAAATCCTGCGTGAATGTTTCCATTGGGTCTCACAATGAAGAGCGTTAGTAGAAAGAATATAGAGGACATATATATAGTTACTAAACAAAACCTATGCATGTTATACTAATACACTATGACATCTTTAGGTAATATACTGTAGCAAGATATGAGTCAGTGAAATCACCAAGTCTCTCTCTTGCCATACTACAGAGCATGTAAATAGTAAATAAATCTTGGGAGAAAATTATCTTAAACCCAAGATACAAACTGTAAACAATTATTTCTATCAAGTTATAACTGTGACTAGAACTAAAGTGAACATAATAATTCCCTGGGGGGGGGGGGATATGAACATCTTACCATATATGAAAAGGGGATTACAGAAAGTATATGCAATCCCAGACATAATAATACATCTTGAACCTAAGTTAGACTGAAAAAAATAACTGAGCTGAAACACTATTACAGCAATACAAACAGTATGCCATCTACAATGTACTTACTCACAGAATCATAATGCTTTGACACAGAAGTGTTTATGTAGGAGGAGTGTTCAGGAAAAATGGAGCGAGTAGGGTCCAAATAATATAAGGATTTATGGGGTGTCGAGGCATTACAAGATCCAAATTGTATTGGGGGGGGGTATCTGGTGAAAGTCTTGTATTGAACAGGAATATGTAGTCATTCTGGCAATATGACATTTATAAGAGTTAAGTTTGTTCAGGCTTCAAGGTACTGCATATATTATTGATAAGTACTTGGTATTTAATAGTAGCACAGACCCAAAAATCACCCCTAGGGAAGGAGTTGCTTTAACATACTGAGATTTCAAGACATGGAGAGGGTCGAGCAAGCTCAGCTATGAGATTACAACACTGGCTTAAAAAGTCATATCATAAGGGCTTTGAGTCAGACTTTGCTATCTATTATTGATTGTAGCACATTGAGTAAAATAATAAAAATGAGACACCTCAAAAATAGCCTGCAACGCCTAATTGTAGGGTAAAACTGAAGACTAAGTGCTAGATAAATAAAACAGTACAAGAAGTTGGTATACCATGGTTAAAGAAAAGGGGATTTAAAAGTTAGATAAAGGTGGGTTGGAGTGAGAAGGAGACTAGAGAAAAATATTAAAGTGTTAAATGTTAGTCTGGGATGTAGTAGTGGACAAAGGGAAGAACTAGTTGAGGACCTCATTAATATAACTCCAAGATACTGTAAATTTATAATGTTTATACAAGGTAACAAATGTGTGGGGTGATGTTGGATCACAAATTAGTTAAGCAGGCAACCTACCTTAATGGTTATGTGAGAAGGACATACTGATGAAAAAGATGGTAGACACCTCTAACTGAATGTAGGAAATCATTGAGCACATATGAATTAGTTTAACATTATATAACAACTGTCCCTTTAAAAGAAGAACATACCCAACATTAGGGATACTCAAAAACTGACATTCTAAGGAATATATGCAGAAATAACTGGATGTATAATGTAGCAGACATTACATTGAGATAGAAAACTCCAAGACTGTCACAATGAGATGCCTAAATAATATGACATACTATTAAACCAAAAGCCTGTAACCGCGATGTACAGCTTATCGCTTTCCAAACTAGCTGGGTGTGATAGTATGCACACACAGGGAATGCAATGCGCGGTTGCAGGGCAGACAAATTCTGATAGTGATCAGAGAGCCAAGGTTAATTAGGCACTAATCTTGAGAGGTACTAATATATACACATGCCCAAGCATCATTTATAGGTTCAATTTGTTTTTGCGCTTCTCCTTCTGTTTCTTTTTAGGAGACTCTGCCAATTTGAAAAGGGAGCTGGTCACCAATTCAGCCCAAGAGGAATCGGGAGACCTGTTGCCCTGTAAAACATTTCCAAGGTCATTGCCGACAGGATCCGCAGCTGATTCCGGGAGGTCTTCCTGAGACAAGCTTAAGTCCTCTTGTAGTAAAGAATATTTATTGGAGAGGGTTAGGGGTGTAGTGAAGCCAACATGTCACTCTTGCTGAGAGGTAGGCCTAGAAGGAGTAGCATCTGCACAACAGGCATGTTTAGAAGAAGATGGATTCAAGTTCTTTTTGTCTAGCAAGCGGGCTGAGAGTCAGGCAGGAGGTGATGCATCAGCCTGGAGAGATACGGGTTTCTCAGTGCATTCGTGATTTGAAGCCATAATGTGGGTGTGCCAGTCTGATTGGGAAGTTGCAGAGACTGTGGGAGAATGGGTCACATCAGTATTTCCAAACGGGGCAGTTGGAGGCTGGGGCTCACCAAGAAATGCAGCCAAGGCTTCGGGAGTGTTGAAATCTTTGGTTGAGTCACCCAGAAACAGGCACATGACAGCACGATAGCGCAGAGCAAATTTGATCCCTCATTGGTGTAGGGTAGTTTTAATAGGATTGAATGCTCTGCATTTATTAGAGTTCCTTAGAGAAGTCTCTAAAAATAGAAATTCTATGATCTTGCCAAGTAAGCGTTCCCACTTGTTTTGCTCTATTGATAATCAGTTCAGCGTGGGCATAGTTTAAGCATCTTGCAATGTCAGGCCTAGGTTTTTGATCTGGACCAGGCCTCCAGCTTAAAGTACGGTGTGATCTCTCAATAGTAAGGTCTTGACCAAGTGGGAGTTTGAGCAGGGATGGCAGCACATGTAATAGAAACGCACTAGTGTCTCCGAGTTCTGCACCTTCAGGAAAACCCAAAAATCTCAGGTTATTGCATCTGTTTCTGTTTTCAGTGTCATCAATTTTATCTTGTAGGCTTCTGATAACGCTGTCTTGCTCTCTGATGGTGGTTTGCAGGATGTTAATAGAACTTTCATTTTGAGCAACTTTAACTCCAGCATCATTGATTATTTTGGGTCTAACACTTGCATGTTTGTGATGTTTTGTCGAGATGTTATTTTTAAGTCGTTAATTTCACAGACGAGCTGTTGAAACATAGTTTCCACTCTGGGGAGGGAGCTGTTTTGCAGGAGTTGCTCAGCCATTGTAGTGGGCCTTCACAGAGAAGCAGTATAAATGCAGAAAAATTATAGCTATAGAGTAATGATATAGAGAAAATAATTTACCAGAGTTGAGCTATGATGTTAGTAAAATTATATTTCACTTGCTGGTAAACGCTGACAATCTGGGATCAGGAGGATGGACGATGATTGATGGTAGTTACAGGGAGAAGCAGAATTAAGCAGCCATCTTCAACACAGCCAGGCCACTCCCCCTCACCGAATTAAGTTTAAAGGGGGAAAAAACTGCATTACAACTCAGATAGCTTGTAAAACTCACTGACGGTAAATGTGGTATTTCACACCTTCTTGTAGCTTGGTTCTTTTAAAACTACTTAAGCAGACAGGCATACTGGGGAGTTTAAAGGTTGAGTATGCATCACATTCTCATATGCTAATGCAGCTCTCAGGGACAATGAGATTTCAACAACCATGAAATGGACCTTTTCAGGAGAGTGACAGTGCCTAGTATGAAGTGTGAAAACTAACAGAAGCAGTTGCATACATCTTTAACAGACAAATTAAAAGAGTTGTCTGTTGACATGGAAGCAAATGACATTTAGAAGATATGAGGGTGCAGTTTTCCTTTAATAATCATTGGGGTAGGGCTGCCGAAGTCAGGCATTGTCACGGAAGACAGAGGGAGAGAGGGGATGGAGGGGAAGTTGTAGGAGTTGAATGTCAGTTAGAGGAGTGGTAAGAGTGGCCAGGCAGTACCCCAAGGGGATTAGGCATCCATAATGGCAAGCTAGGACCCAGTTACAGTGAAGTAGAGATTGGTCTGAAAGAGGTGGGGGCACAACATCTCGAGCTTTTTAGCCCAGAAAAAAAAAATATCAGTCTACCAGGATTACCTTAGGTCAGGCATGTTTAGAGTATGAGGCACCTGTGTTGCATTCTGATTTATGGAAACCTAACATCTGTATTTTGGTGTCCTTGCAAAGTAAGGCAATAAGAACAATTTTATTTATTTTTTATTTAAAAGTTGGTAACCGGGAGAGGCAAACTGAGCCAAGGCTCGTTTCCAGGTGCAACCCAGGGGAGGAGGGAATTGGAGGTACAATTTTATTAAAATACATGGTAATTAAGCATTTTACAGTGATACAGGCAATAGAAAATACGTGCATACAATAGGTTACAAGACAAGCCTGAGTACGAGGCAGACACGTATAATGGTATGCAGCTAGACATACAGTATAACAATGGTTTAGCTATAGCACTTTGACAGCGCTAGTGCTGACATCCCCTACAGCGACAGCTACAGTGCCGACTGTCGGCATTGTAGCCACCGGGGTGTCGACCCCTATTTGGTCTCTAGGATTCTAACTCCAAGTCGGAGTTGGACCGGGTGGGGGGACACCCAGCGAGACAGTCCCAATTGCTGCACAGACCATCACAGCGACGGGTGGGTTTTGCCCGATTCCTGTCGCTGTGATGGTCTTCACAGTGCCAGAGTCACTGCAGTGATGACATACCTATAACAACAATGCCAATGAACAAGATACAAAGATTGCCCTGGAAGAGGCAAGTGCAAAATACAGGTTTACAATACATCGAGCGGCAGTACTAACAAGCAGGTTACCACCTGAAAGGTAGCTTGATAAAGTGCAGTGCAGAACGAACAGGTAGAATAAACTATAGATGCTCGCACTAGAAGCAGGAGTCGGGGAGGTCAGTTTTAAGGGCAAGATGCTAGGGGTCATGGGATTCCAGCAGCGGGTTAGTCAGATTGAGGGCACAAGCAGGGTGGAAGTGAGGAGTGAAAGAGGGTCTTTTTAAATAGGTTTAGTGATGGAAGTATTTGGAGTGAGGAGGGGAGGGAATTCAACAAAATCAGGAAGTGGAAGGAGAAAGCTGCTTTGCCAGAGTCGGTGTGAGGTCAAGAAAGGGTGAAGGAGCGAGGGTCCCAAGTGCAGAGGTGGTAGAAAGTGTGAGGTGCAGGGAATAGAAGGGAGGAGAGGTAGGGAGTGAGTGTGCCAAGTCAATACTTGGCTGAGATGCTTGAGGTGTGATGGTCTCAGCGGGAGGATAGGGAGGCGAGTGATAGGGAAGAGTAGAGTGTACAGTGATGAGTTCAGAGAGGGGTGTTTAGGGCGAAGGGACAAAAGGCATTGAAAATAAATACTTAACCCAGCTACAGATCAATTAAGCTTTATGGAGATTTAGGCACTTGAATATTTGGAAAAGAGTAGGACAAATATATGTGGTACTTTTTTAGCAGTTTAAAGTTAATGGTGAGTAAAACTTGAACGATGATCTGACCTAAGAAAGACAACAAATACCAGCTGAGAAATAAAGAAGTATGGACCACAAAGGCATGCAAAACAAACATGTACATTACAGGTTTGATACATTAGGTGGTCAAATATTTTGGTTGGCCCTTTTTTTTGAAAGTTGAGTGTGAATCCACAAACTTTTGCCTTGAAAGAAATAACTTTGCCTTTGTTATTCTGATTTTTGGTAACCATCTTTGGTCTTGTGTAATTTGTCTTTTTGATATAGTGCATTTAATGTTGCTGTATTGTTTGCATTTGGAGTTAAATTTTAATGAGATAAAAATTGTAGGAATTTCACATGTTGCTTGCACAACCGGTTGCAGTTTTAGAAAAACTTAAGTAAACTACTCTATAGTAAACTTCTCCTTTCTCTTCTTTGCAGCAATACCACAAAATTAGGAGTCTGGCTATCAAACAGCTGAAGGAGAAAGGTGACAGTCCATACCCACACAAGTTTCAAGTGGGCATCTCTCTTACAGAGTTCATCAAGAAATACGAAGACATCAAGGCTGGGGAGCATCTCACTGATACAGTCACCTCTGTGGCAGGTTTGTAAAAGCACCTTGTTCTCTCCCAGGGCTAGGAAATTGGACTGCAGAAGTTCTGCTCTCTGGAGGAGCTACATTCAGTAATACTGTGCATCCAGTGTAAAACAGATTGATTTTGTGTGGCTTATTGTAGCTGGGAAAAATACACTGACCCCATCAAATGAAAAGAAGTTCTTATGCTCTCAAAAATTCAGTCATATTAACATTTTTCAAGACAATACTTTGCAAACAATAAAGAATTCAAACACTGCCTGGAGTCTGATATGGGGACAGTCATGTGATGTAAAACTGACAGCTGCATTCACTTAAGAACAGGGTACCAAATCATTTATTTATTTGAGTTTTGGTAACCGGGTAAGTCCGCTGAGGCAATTACTGTCCCTTTTTCAGGGGCGACCCGGAAAGTGCGAATGTGTATACAAAGGAGTGCAAAAACATAGGTATGACAGTTGCAGTGGCAGGACATTAGGTTATACAGCATTCAAGGAATTCACAATAATGAGATGGATACAGTATACAATCATTGGTACAAATAATAACAGATAAACTTGGCAGTCTTGCTACTAGTAGTAGTAGACTCAAGCAAGGGAATTTAGCTACAGAGATAGACTTGTTAGGAAATGGAGGCAGTAGTAGTTGCAATGGAAAAAATTAAATGGAACAGCATTTGAGGAACCACAGTATTAAGGAGCATACAGATACAACCGGTGGTATAAATAATAGAATCAAGAAGGCTATATAGTGTTACAATGAGTGTAACCATTGGTACATATAATAAAAAAACAGAAAGACTATACAGTGTTACAATGGTATAAGGCTCAATCCAGGCATCAGCCACTGAATGGAAGTATTAGCTAAAGAGAGCAAACACAGGACAGTAGTACAGATCGGGGGTAGCTAGATCCAGAGGTAGGACAGGGAAGGGAACAAAATTGAGGGATAGCGTAAGAAGGAGAAGAAAAAGAAATAGTACTGATAACGACAGGGATTAGATATTACCAGAAGTAGGAGCAGGTTTCAGAGGCAGAGAGAAAGGAGAGCAGATTGGATTGGAACCCAGGGAGGGTTGCACAAGAAAGGATAGAAGGTGGGAGGGAGTTCCAGTCACACACAGCTGCAAAGGTGAAGGATTTCTGTGTTAGAGCGAGCCACGATTTGGGTGTGATAAGTAAGAGGAGGGATGCAGAATGCAGGGCACGTTGAGGTTGCCTCAGGCGAATAGATTCAACGAGGCAGGGAAGAGTGAATTTGTGTACCAATTTGTGCATAAAACTCAGGGAAGCACACCTGAGTTTAGATTCATAAGTTAGCCAGCCCAGGGAAGAGAGGACATCACAGTGGTGGTGACGAGCATTGACCCCCAGTGCAAACCTACCCACCCTGTGGTAAGCCTGTCTGAGGAGAGAAAATGTGGTGGCATTAGTTGTGAGCAGAAGTGGAGCACCATAAGTTAGGGGAGGAAGGAGGGAGGGAGGAGGACCCAATCTTGTGACAAGAGGCTGAAGAAAAGAAGGGGTGGATATGGTAGAGAAGCCCTAATTTTTGGTTTAAGGTTTTTATTAGGATGGCGGTGTGAGCATTAAGGGATAGGGAGGTGTCCAGGGTGACGCACAGATATTTAGATATCTGGACAAGGTCAAGGGCCTCACCATTGAGGGAAGTGATTCTAAGAGGGGCAGAGTGTGGGAAAAGGAAAGAGGATGGGAGAATAACATACTCTTAGTTTTCTTGGTGTTAAGGACTAGTTGATTGCAAGGAACCACCCTTCAAGAGCAACAAAGTCTGAGGCTAGGGTGATGTTGATCCAATTAACATCAGAGGAGGACTGGTAGATAATGGCATCATCTGCATAGAGGTGATGGGAAGTCCCCCACAGTTATTAGGCAGTCATTAATAAATAAGGAGAACAGCAAAGGGCCCAATCATGGAGCCCTGAGGAACACCATGGGTTATGGTCTAAGGTCAGAGAGAGAGCCAGGCCACTTGACCCTTTGAGAGCAGCTGGAAAGATAGCTATGGACCCCGGCCAAGGCTGTGACATCGAGGCCGAGAGATAGAAGCTGATGAAGCAGAAGACCATGATTGACCAAGTCAAATGCCTTTGTGAGATCGACAGAAATGGCACCAGTGAGAAAGCCTTTGTCCATGGCCTGGAATATATTGGAGGTGACTTTGATTAAGGCAGTGAGAGTACTGTGGTTCTTTCTGAACCAATGCTGAAAGGGGGATAATAGGTTATAATGTTCTAGGTCATTCTGAAGGTGATCATATACAATCCGCTTCTGAATTTTAGCTAATGGACAGAGGATGGAGATGGGTCTAAAGTTTTTGGCGACGGTGTTAGGACCACCCTTGTGAACAGGCATGACTATGGCAATCTTCCACTTGTTAGGGACAATATTTGAGAGGAAGGACCGGTTGATCAGGTCATGGACAGGATGTGCAAAGGCAGGTGCTCCCAGCTTTAGAAACTTGGGCTCAAGGGTGCCATGTCCTGGTTAGCTGTCAGGTTTCAGTTTATGAGGAGCTGATAGATCTCATTAAGGGAGGCCAATTTCAGATGGAATGCTGGATGAGCCTCAGGGATCCCAGAAGACATAGGGGGTGTGAGGGGAACTGATGTGATAGGGAAGAGCGATGTGTATTTGTGGAGATCGGTAAAGAAATTATTGAATCCAGTGGCAATAAACTGTGGGTCAGTGTGGGTGGAGCCCTGTGCTGTGAGGGAGCTGGGGAGTTCAGCAGTTTTCCCCTTGATCAGGGAGTTCACCTGCTTCCAGAACCCCTTAGGCTTACAGAGGTGATCGGTTTGAATCTTCTTAAAATGTAGACGTTCGGCTCTTTGGAGGGAGCTTTTACATTTATTCCTAAGTTGTCTGTAAACCTGCCAGTCAGAGGGCAGCTCAGAGCATTTGTAGGTTTGCCAGGCTTGGTTGTGGGAGGACATGAGCATCATGAGGTCCTTAGTGAGCCATGACGCCTTGACACCCTTAGTCCTGCACTTTTTCGGGGGGAAGGGCATGACTATCCCCTATTCGGGTGAAGGTGAATATAAAGTAGTCCAGGGCCTGATTTATGTCAGGTAGAGTGTTGACTGGGCTCCAGTCAGCATCCTTGATAGTGGCAATAAAGCTGCTAATGTCAAATCTAGACATGTCCAGGACCAGTAGAATCTTAGGAGGGGGGTTGGGGAGTTGTTCCTCCAGGCACAGACAGTAGGAGAATGGTCACTTATACTATCTGAGAGTACTCCCACAGATTTGACCTTAAGGGGCAGTTAGTGACCACCCAGTCAAGCACTGTATGATTTCCAGTCTTGGTGTTAATGCATGTTGGGTTGGGTGTAAGTTGAGTCAGGTTCAAGTCTGCAAGGGATGCACACACTTTGTCAACAGGGGGGTTGAACCAATCAGTATTAAAGTCACCACATAACACAAGGTTGTGCAGAGGGAGGTTAGCGAGGGATGTTATGAAGGAGGGGAGACAGGTGGAGGTTTCTTTAGGTGGCAGGTAGACACACCTAATGATTAACTTTTTAACGTTACCTAATACCAGGGAGAGGAATAGAGATTCAGTGGCAGGGGGTCCCGCATCAGGACCAGGGAGTTCAGTGACATTCAGATCAGATCGGTGTACACGGAACCCCTCCTCCCTTTTACCAAATCTATCCCTTCTGAAGCAGTTATAGCCCATTAGTGTCATCTCATGAGGCTTGATCACAAGCTTGAACCAAGTTTCCGAGACACAAAGGATGTCAGGGGACTTCTGAGTAACCCAAGCTTCTAACTCAGACATTTGTGGATGGAGGCTGTGGATATTCATATGAGCTAATAACTGTCCCTTTGGAGTTGTTTGAGTACCTAAGGTAGGGACTGGAGCAGTGGATGAGCAAGAGTGCCCAGGATTGGGCTCAATATCCCCTGCACGTACTAAGAGGAGAACGGTTAAATGGATCAAGAGCGGAGAACATAGGAGTTGCACACTGAGAGTAGCAGGAGGGATTGGAGCTCGAAGTTGTTTACAGAACCAGAGCCCAAGTAGGGCTTCTCCTGGTCTAGGAATGCAAGGTATGTGCATAAAGAGGCAAAAAGGAGCTGGCATTAAGTGAGAGGGACGAGGATGAGTGCTGGCCAGAGGGTGGCAATTTAAAGACCAAGTAATGAAGTGATCAGCCCAGCAGAGGATGAGGAGGCACGCCAGGATAGCTAGCCTACTGAGACAGCCCATGGTGGAGGGAGTCAGGGAGGGTAGATTATGAGAGTTGAGGGAGGCCAGTGCAGGAAGGAGATAGAGCATAAGGTAAAGTAGGCTCTAGGGGACTGGAGTAAAGCAATAAGCAGAACTGGAATAAGGTGATATATGGCAATTTCAGCAGGATGGAATCCTGACAATGCACAAACAAATCAGGGAGAGGATGGGGAGGGACATTTTTTACTGACTTTGTGAAAATGATGTTACAGACTAGAATCAGGCTTGGATTTAAATAGGACCTTTCTAACAACATGAATTAAAACCGAATACAGTCTGGGAGTGGTCCAGATATCTGCATCAGAGGAGAAGAAGGACCAGGGAGTGATGATCACTAGTGGCCCGAAACATTCAACGCAACATAGGAGAGTAGCAGCAAAGGCAAATAAAATGTTGGGCTGCATTGCCAGGGGGATTAGCAGCAGGCGGGAGGAGGTAATACTGCCATTGTACAAGTCATTAGTGAAGCTGCATCTTGAGTACAGTGTACAGTACTGGAGACCATACCTTAATAAAAGACATAAACCTGCTGGAGGAGTTCCAAAGGAGGGCAATTAAGATGATCATGAACCAGCAGGGTAGGACTTACAAGGAGAGGTTGGAGGTCCTAAACACGTACTCTCTGGAGGAGAGGAGAGGAGAGGAGAGGAGGAGAAGAGAAGAGAAGAAAGAGGAGGGACATAACTGAGACCTTCAAGTATTTGGCCCACATGGTACAGTACCAGAACGCCCTCTGGGACCAGGCGAGGGACGTGGTATAGACTCTTCCTGAGGACTCTACTGAAACTCAGGTGGGCAAGCAGTTAAAGTCAGAAGCAGATGTTGGCACTCATGTTCTGCGGGTGGCATATGATGCCATTGACGCCTCCGGCTATGGGGCATTGGCAGGGGTCTGTCTTTATCACCATTCATGGCTTAGAGTGTCTGGCTTTGCCCCTGATGTTCAAGCCAGCATCTTGGATGCCCCATTTAGGGGCTCGGTACTGGTCCTGGGTGATGCCTAGGACATCATCTCCCAGCTCCAGGAGTTGGTTAAAGCTTTTAGATCAGTTCACTCACTCTATTGCTCTCAGCCCCACATGAGACAATGTCAGTCCTTTCATCGGGCTTCTCTTCATGCCGCCAGAGGTCAGCATTCAAAGGCCTCCCTCAAGCACAAGGCCAATACCCCCTTCAGCAGCGGCCACCCCTAGGCCCCCCCCCGGGCCTGTAGGCACTCTACCTACTCCGTGTCCTCTGCCTGATTCCTTGCCTGACCCCCTCAGCTGAGATCCTGAGGGAGGTGGTAGGGATTCGGTTCTCCCTCTACCTCGACGGGTGATGAGCAGTGACCACAGATCAATGGGTGACTGGCTGCTAGAAACCCCCTCCAGCGACCTCCTGTTTCATACCTTGGACTGCATCTTTTGGCTCTTCCAAGCTTTTGGGATCATGGTCAATCTGCCAAAGTCTTGTCTCTCCCCATGCCAGCACCTTCTCTATATTGGGGCAGTTCTAGACTCCTCTCAGGGCAAGGCCTTCCTGCCAGAGGACAGAGTGGAGTGCCTGATAGGGCAGGCCCATCTAGTCTCTTCCAGTTGACAGATCCCGGCCAGAGTATTCCTATGCTTGTTGGAGCACATGGTGGCAGCAATAGCTATGGTCTCTCTGGCCCGCCTGCATATGAAGGTTCCTTTAACGGACCCTTTGGGTTCAATGGGATCAATGCATGGACGACCTGGATCAGCTGGTCATGGTCTCCAGTCTGGTGAGGAGAACCCTAGAGTGGTGGCAGAACCCAGCCAATCTTCTGACAGGGGCCCCCTTTTGGGATTTACACCCTCAGCAGATCCTCATGACTGATGCCTCGGGCCTTGGCTGGGGAGCTCACTCAGCCAACTGCTAGACCCAGTGGACCTGGTCTGAGGCAGAGCAGAATCTCAACA
Source organism: Neoceratodus forsteri (assembly GCA_016271365.2). Taxonomy (NCBI): domain Eukaryota; kingdom Metazoa; phylum Chordata; order Ceratodontiformes; family Ceratodontidae; genus Neoceratodus; species Neoceratodus forsteri. Next base: position 506,229,343 of record CM057455.1, read on the forward strand.
TCAACATTCTAGAGATGCAGGCTGTTCTTTATGCCCTGCAGACCATCCAGACTCACATTCTTTCTGGTCCGCTGTTGGTACAGATGGACAACATGTCAGTAGTGTACTACATCAACAAGCAGGGGGGCACTCATTCATACCCCCTTTGTCAGGAGACAATGAGAGTCTGGTACTGGGCTATTGAATATGGCTTGGAACTTTCAGCCATTCATGTTCCAGGTGCACAAAACATCCTGGCTGACAGTCTCAGCCATTCCAGGTCGAGGGCTCATGAGTGGGAACTTCTGCTCTCAGTGGCTGAAGATCTTTTCAACAGGTGGGGCTGTCCAGAGTTGGACCTTTTTGCATCCCCACTCAATGCAAAACTGCCACTTTTCTGCTCACAAGATCCAGGGCCTGGAGTTTTCTGATACAACTTGTTGTCCCTCTCCTGGAAGGGAAGGTTTGTGTACACCTTCCCTCCAATCCCGCTCCTGGAGGGTCCTACTCAAGCTTCAGTCAGAGGGGGCAGAGATGATCCTCGTAACCCCCATTGGTCACATAAAATTTGGTTCCCCCTGCTGCAGTAGCTGGCGATGGAACCCCCAGTACCCTTGCCCCTGTGCACCAGCTTGCTCTCCCAGGAACAGGGCACCCTGGTCCATCCAGACCTCAAATCCCTGCATCTGCATGCATGGCTCCAGCAGACATAGCTATTGCCTGCTTTGGGGTCTCCTCTAGGGTTGCTGATGTCCTGGTGGCTGCTCGGAAGCTTTCCACTAGAGTCACCTGTACCTTAAAGTGGAAGCAATTCTCTCTGGGGGCTGCTGCTCATCACCTGGATCTGGATCTGCTGTTACTTCTGCTAGAAGGATTTCCAAGCTTCAGCCTCTAATGTGTAAAGAGCCTTATTTGTTTTTTGCAAAAACAGGGTGTCTTTGTGTATTAACCTTAAGTTTTTGCCTAAGGTGGTGTCTGAGTTTACTTTAAATCAATCCATCCACCTGCCATTTTATTACTCTGAATATTCTAATCAGAGGGAAGCCTTGCTACACACTTTGGATGTTCATAGGGAGCTCGGGTATTACATCCATTGCACCAAATCTGTTCAAAAATCTGACCAGTTGTTTCCTTTGCTCCCAAGAGAGAGGGAGCACCTGTTTCAAAACAATGTTTGTATAACTGGTTAGGTAATTGCATTGTCTACTGGTACCGCAAGTACAACAAATCCTTGCCGGGAGTAGTTAAAGGCCACTCCACCAGAGGTATGGCTGCCTCCGCGGTTTGCTTCAAAAATGTGTCTGCTGCAGACATCTGTGCAGCTGCCACCTGGAGCTCTGTCCACACTTTTATTAAGCACTACAGTCTGGACAATGCTTGTAGGCACAGAGCCAACTTTTGCCTCGCAGTCATTCATGGTCTTCTTTCTTGAGCTCTCTTGTACCTCCTTCTGGCTGCCTTTTTGGGTTAGTTTCGGTACTGCTTGGGACTCAGTCCTACCGGTGTTAGCCTGCTGCAAGAGCCCCCTCAAAGTAAAATAGTATAGTTACGTAAAAACTTATCATAACAGTATATCTTCGAGAGGATCTCTTGCAGCAGGCTCTGCTTTCCCTCCCTTCTTCCCCCTGTCAGCTTATTTTCCATTGCTCTTTTTCTGCTTATGCTTTGTTTTTCTTTTTGCTCTCAGGAACCACCTCGGTTCTCCTTTTCACCACCTGCTAGGGGTCTCTGGTGGGAGAACTGAGGTAGGTGTGGGGGGGGGCCCTTATAGGATAGGCAGATGGCAGCGTGCTCGCATCAGCGGAGGCAGTCCCCCATGATAGGTTGCTAGGTAGAAATTTGCCGTGTGGTCCTGGAGCCTGGTGGCTTCAGTCCTACCAGTGTTAACCTGTTGCAAGAGCTCCTCTCAAAGATCTACTGTCACAGTAAGTTCTTACATAACTGTACTTTTCTGCTGAAGAGACTGGTCACACCAGATGGTGCTCCCAGCTATTGTAATTCAATGGCTTAGTCCTAAAGATTTGCTGATTTATAAAGTATTCTGTTTTTTTAGTTTATAGGTTTTCTGTCTTGCTTTCTCACTTTCTGATTGTGTTTCAGCACAAAAAAAGTGATTTTTTTTCCTGCAGTTTTCATGCTTCCTGAATGGTTATGGGAACCGTGGCCTAAACTACAAAAATGGCCTACTTACAATGACTGTGATGGAGTTTGTGGTTTAGATTAACAGCCTAGGAGTTCCATTTCAGTGGTTCTGCTTATAAAGAAAAGATGAAAACGTGCTTCTGCCTACTTTTTAAAGTAACTTAGGCAGTTTTTTGTTTTTTTGGCTCACAGCAACTTTACATCATACAGCGACTGAGGTCAACAATAAAGTACTTCTGCCTATATGTTTACTACACTTCCAAACTGTTTTCAGCTCACAATGACTGTGGCCGAATGAAGTAAAACTGGTTAGTGCAGAACAACTGTGATCAGCATAAGAACACCAGCTCTCAATGACTTAGGTCAGCAATGCTACTGTGGTGCCAATATCTGGTCTCATGTCTGGGCTAGAATTAAAACAAAGACTTAAAAATGTACCTGTCCCACAGTTTTCAAAAAGTTCCCAGGGTGTGGTCATTACCTAAGGCAGATAGCAATACAGAGAGCTACTTGTGTTTTGGCCTGGGTCATGACTGACTAAACTGTAAACTGTGTCAGGTGTTTAGTCCAGAGACAGGGAAAAAAAGACAAACAAGGTGGTCATCAGCTGCTGCCTCTCTGTCTAGCTCCAGAGTGTGTTCCTTTTGCAAAAAACTTGAGAACATTTCTGTGATGTCAGCGGAAACAGTTCCCCCTGAAGAGCAATCTAAGGCAGAGTCTACAAGGAAGCCCACAGAAGAGCATAAATCCTCAACTGAGGAATGCTCAGATAAAAAGCACTCCAAGGAAAGGCAGTCAAAGAAGTCTTCCTGTCCCACAATAGCCTTAAAAAGACCAAAAAGGAAAAAGAAGGTAAATGCACCTGTCACACATCCTGCCTGCAATGCCCTCCATTGAGAAATTCAAACAAATGTGGCAATTCTTCCAGACCATGGAGGGACAGGCATCAAAACTTCCTCCTCATGTTGCCCTTAGATTCTCAGAGCAGGAATGCTACTTTTAGGAGGAGGAGGAGGAAGAGGTGGAACCTATTACTCCTGAAGACACAAGTGGTGAGGAAATAGGTTTCACCTCCACTTCCTTTAGAGGACTACTTTTCATATTCTGCCTTCCTTAGAGGCATGGCAGCTATGATGAATATCCCCAGTTTTTAAGAGTGTGGGGGCTGATAGCAGCAAAATGAGCCAGTACCCCTATTCATGCCATTTTTAAAAATATGAATAAAAAAATTCTACAATTGGTGTTCCAGAGGTGGATACTTTTCTGTATGGAAGAACAAGAAACTACCACTGTTATGCCGCAGAGCCTCATGTATGGGAACAGTCATAGAAACTTAGAAGCTGACGGCAGATAAGGGCCATGTGGCCCATCCAGTCTTCCCTGCTTTGCTGCATTGCTTACACTGTAGACCCCTCCAGGTCTACTGCATTTTCTCTGCCATCCCCTTACCTATCCCTTATGATTCCTTTGTGCGTATCTCAGGCTTTTTTCAATCCCATTATAATTCTCACCCCCACAACTCCTCTGGAAGAATGTTCCAGGCATCCACCACCCTGTCTGTGAAGAAGTATTTCCTCAATCTCTCCTAAACCTACCCCCCTCCATCTTCATATCATTGCCCCTTGTTCTGGAGCATCTCCTCTGAAAAATACCTCCCACTTGTACCCCATTCACCCCATGAGGTATTTAAAGGTCTCTATCATATCCCCCCCCCAGGGTGTACATTTATTTATTTTATTTATTGCAATCATTGTAAAACAACGTTTGAGCAAGCTGCTCTTTTACAAAGGTTCCACCACGTCAAACAAACAAGACAAGCACCAGTATACAGAGACAAATAACAGAAGGTTCATTGCCCTCAGAGAGGGCTGTGTTACCAGGGGAAGAGTACACGGGGGAGGGGAGTGAGATAATAATAACAACTACAGAAATGGAAAGGGACCTGGGGGTAGTCATATCAGATGACCTTAAGGTGGGCAAGCAATGTGAGAAGGCAGCAAGAAGAGTTGATGGTATACTGGGATGCATAGGGAGAGGCATCACCAGTAGAAAACAGGAAGTTGTTATCTCTTTGCACAGACAGTTGGTGAGACCCCATCTGGAGTTCTGCGTCCAGTTCTGGAGACCCCATCTCCGCAAGGACATAGACAGAATGGAGGCTGTCCAGAGGAGGGCAACTAAAATGGTGCTGGGTCTGCACCAGAAGACATACCAAGAGAGATTAAAGAAGATTAATATGTATACACTCAAGGAGAGAAGGGAGAGGGGGACATGATAGAAACTTTCAAGTACATCAAGGGAATCAACAGAGTCCAAGATGGTAGCATCTTTCAGAAAAAGAGGTGTGCAAGAACAAGGGGGCACATTTTGATGACAGAGGGGGGATGGCTCAAAGGTAATGTGAGGAAGTATTTTTTCACGGAGAGGGTTCTGGATACATGGAACTGCTTTCCTGAGGATGTAGTGGACTCAAAAACAGTAGAGGAATTCAAGAATGCATAGGACAGACATAAGGCAATTCTAGTGGGGGGGTAGGAGGAAGTAGGCTGTTGATTAACAAGGATCTGTGGCCTATGCATTCGGTAGGGAAATGGGCAGACTAGGTGGGCTGAGCGGTCCTTATCTGCCATCAAATTCTATGTTTCTATGTAGTTACTACTGTAGTTTGTAACGAACTACTTAAGATAAAAAGGAAATTAGTGAGCAGCCCAAACATGGGCCTTGTTCATCGAAAAAAAAAATGCTCCAGCTGTTAAGAAAAGAGACAGGAGGAGAGATGGTAGAGGGGTAGCACAGAGGGCAGCAGGTAAGGAGAGTTGCCAAAAAAAATGATCTAGTTGTAGCTGTAGTGGGCAGTTACAACTAAAGTTGTAGATGTGCACAGTTGAGGGGGGACAGACAGTGGGAAAGGAGAAGGCAGACTTAAGACTGTCCAGGTCAAGGCAAAATTCAGAGAGGGATTAGGGTAGTGGTGGGGAGCATGGAGATAGGAGGTGAAGCAGTAGAGGGGAGTAATGTATTTCGCTGATTTTATGTAGAACAGATGAAAAAGAATTTAAGGTAAGAGCAGGGGTGTAGCCAGGGATTTCAGATCTGTGCACCAAGTGGACTCACTGCTACCTCCCCTCCTTGTTAGGGTGAGCTACCCCGGGTGTAGCCAGACAATATACAAATGTACACCAGGACCGTGTTTGTTGCCTCATTTGGCACAATAAATACAACTTTTGTATCTCATGACAGTGGTTGTTGTCATGCATAGGTAAATACAAATGCCATGCATTGTTTCCTAAGATGCCCACATACCAGCCCAGAGCCTGTAAAGTTGTATTGTCCTTGGGATGCAAAGAGTATTAGTGACCAGTTCTTCTAGTTTCTACTCCTATGAATAAAATTACAGAAAGTTTCAGTATTTTCTTTGTTAGTTTTCATGGAAAAAGGAAACAGTTCAGAGCCTATTTTCTCCCCCCCCAAATAAAATTGCACACCATGGTGTGCTTGGAGTATGCCTGCCTACACCCATGCGTAAGAGTACATCTTAAAGGGATGGACTAGGTCCAGTCGAGGAGTTTGGGGTAGGGGAGGCCATGAACCTACAAACATAGACACACACCAGTGCTGACTAGATAATGTCTCAGTTCTGTCTTAAAAGCCTGTACATTTACTGTCTTCTGAATATCAGCTGGAATCTCATTCAACCGATGTGAGGCTCTGAATGAGAATGAACGTTGGCCAAGAGCTGTTCTATGGAAAAGGATGCTGAGAGAACACTGTGCTTTCCCTCTAGTTACATATGGAGAGTGTGTTGCTAATAGTATTTCAGAGATGCGGGGGGAGTTAAGCCTAGCAGAGCTTTTTTCCCCAAAGAGGCAAGTTTAATTCCTTTAGCCTTTCCTCATAGGACATTTGATGTAGGCCCTGTACCATCTTGGTAGCCCTCTTTTGGACAGTCTCCATCTTGTCTATGTCCTTCCTGAAATATGGCCTCCAAAACTGGACACAGTACTCCAGGTGGGGTCTTATTAATGACCTATATAGTGGCAACACCACTTCCCTCTTCCTGCTGGTAATACCCCTACCTATACATCCCAGCATCCCACTAGCTCTCCTGATTGCTTTGTTGCATTGTCTGGCCACCTTCTGGTCATCCAGTATGATTACCTTCAGGTCTCTTTCCTGCTTGGTCGCTGCTAGTATCTCTCCCCCCCATTTTGTACTGCACACCCGGGTTTCTGTGACCCAAGTGTATTATTTTGCACTTTTTTACATTAAACCTTAACTGAAAAACGTTGGACCACTCCTCCAGTCATTACAGGTCTCATGCCATCCTTTGTACCCCCTCCGGAGTGTCCACCCTGTTGCAGATCTTGGTGTCATCCACAAAGAGGCAGACCTTCCCTTCCAGTTCTTCTGCTGTGTCACTAATGAAGACATTAAAGTGAACAGGCCCCAGTACTGACCCCTGTGGTACCTCACTGGATATTCTCCCCTCCTCAGACTGAACTCCATTTACCACCACCCTCTGCCTCCTACCCCTTAACCAGTTTCTTACCCAGGTTACCACCTTAGTGCCCCCTCATGCTATCCAACATGTTTACCAGCCTCCTATGTGGAATGGTGTCAAAGGCCATGTCCACTGCCTCCCCCAAACCAACACGGTAGCCTGTGATGTTGCCGCCTGAAGTAAGGCACCGTCCAAAACGGTGACGTTGTGGGCGAAAACCTGAATGGCGATCGGGGTAGGGCAACCGGATGTGGTGGGGTGGGCGACTGCAGTGACAGGATTTCAGTATAGCCTAGAGATTAGAGTAACGAGCTGTGAATGAGCTTGGTACATCCAGCAGACCAGACCTTGGTTTGATTCTCACAACCTCCACTTGCATACTGTGTGACTCTGAGCAAGCCACTTACCCGCCCAGTGCTCCCAGGTCTCCCTTGGAAACAGGCACTTGTGCCTAGTGGGCCTTACCCGGTTACCAAAGACTAAAATAAATAAAATAAAAATATGTACACGCGTGCGGGGGGGAGGGGCGAGCACAGTAAGCGTGGGCTGGGAGGGGGCGGAGGGAATGTAGAGGTTGGTGCTGTGGTCAGCTGCTGAGCTGCGCCGTGGCATCAGGGGTTGGCCTCCACTTGTGGTGTGGGAGGTACTAGGTTCGGGTCTGGGTCCAGGCGCTAATGCAATTTTGTTGCGCCCGGCCCGAAACTTGCTTTTTTTGTTTGCCCCTCCCATGCACCCCCTGTAGTTGAGAATCCTTTAGTAGGGTGGTGCAGGGGAGATGACACCCACTGAAAGCAAACAACTAAGTTCCCGTGCCGTTCTTCCATCACCGAGTATGTCAGGGTGGCAAAAATGTTTTCGCCACCCTGACGTCACGATAACGCGACTCGCTGTTCGTCAGTCACCGTTATCACATAGCACCATCCAACACCCTGTTCCCAGTCAAAAAAATCCATCAGATTTGTTTGGCATGACATCCCCTCTGTAAAGCCATGCAGCCTCTGATCCTGCAGTCCATCTGATCCCAGGGGCACTGGTTCTATATAGTGCTGACAAGAATAGTGTTGGCAACATGAACACTACAAAAATAGAGCCGATTTTTCTTTTGCGGAGGCTTTGCCCCCACCCCAACACTAGAGGCCTTACACACCCCGAACTAATGTATTCTCACTCCGGAGAGTGGATCACAGAAGCTAAACTTTGGAGGCCATGGAATAGAGTTGCCATGGCCCCTCATCGTCAGTGCAAAAAAGTTGGGAGACCAGTATTAGAATCCTGGTCTCCATTGCCACTGGCCAAACTGCTCTATGCCCCAGCCCTCAATGCTACGGGAGCAGCTTGACCAGCCTCCTGTTTCCTGCATTCCTTGTCCTGTGTACAGGCCATGGACAGTGACTAGGGGAGCGCTTACAGCAAGCGCAGTAAAAACCCAGTCACTGTCCGTGTGAGCACTTACAAGCTAGCGCTCTGAAGTGCGTTGCTATTCTGGTAGCTCTCTTCTGATTGGGTACCGATTTGGTGTGTTCCATGATTCTTTCTTTTAATATTGTTTCCTCAGTTTCCCTACTACGTATGTCAGGTTGACAGGCCTGCAATTTCCTACCTCCTATTTGGTACCACTTTTGTGAAGTGGGACTACATCCACCCTTCTCCAATCCTGCAGGATCATGCCAGTTTCAAGTGAACTGTTACACAAGTCTGTCAGGGATGCAGCTAGTACCTCCCTGAGTTCCTTTAACACTCTTGATGTACTCCGTTTGGCCCCATGGCTTTGTCCATCCTCAGATTAGTGAGTGCTTTCCTGACCCTCTCCTCAGTAGAGGAATGGTGTCCATTTCCCTCCCCTCAATCTCTTGGTGTTTATTTGTGGCCCCTCCCCTTTCCCCTCAGCTATGAATACTGAGCAGAAATAGTTAAGATATACCTTTTCTTGGTCCTCCTCAGTATAGCCCCTCTGTCTCTTTTATTAATCATGTAATCTCTCCCTTTTCTCACTGATATACCTGAAAAATGTCTTGTCCCCATTTAATACTGTCTGGGCTATTCGTTCCTCAGCTTGCAATTTTGCGCTGCTTACTGCCTTGCCTGCCTCCCTCTGTTTCCCCAGATGCTCTTCTCTGTCCTCCTCTCTCTGGGTCTTCTTATACCTTCTGAATGCCACCGTTTTTGCCACTTCCCTCAAGAACCATAATGGTCTCCTCCTTCTGCTTTTTTTTTTTTTTTGTAGTTGTTTAACCAGGAGTAGCACATTAAGCTGAAAACTTTTTTACAGAAGCGACCTGGGAGCACAGGGAAGTTAAGTGACTTGCTCAGGGTCACACAGTATGCAAGTGGAAGCTGTGGGATTCAAACCCAGGTCTGGTCTGCTGGATGTCACCAGATTTGCAGCTCAGAGCCTTAAACCACTGCATTATACTGCCTCCCAGCCTCCCTTTTGCTTATTTGCCTGATGTGGCTCAGTGCATGAAAATGAGCTACCAAGGTATGACACTGGTGTCAGTTTTTAAAAGTCATAATACAGTCATTTTTATGCTGTGACTCACCTTACAAAAATGTAGTATGCTGCAGGATAACTCCCAATTCGGATCATGAGAAAAGGCCCCCGCAAAGTTGCACATGTGACAGGGGACATAAAAGTAGAGCTGCGTGTGTAACAGGGGACATAGCAGTAGGGCTGCACATGTAACAGGGGGCATAAAAGTAAGGCTTCATGTGTAACAGAGGACATAAACATATGGCAGTATGTAATAAGAGACAGGAAATACAGTAGCTGTATAAGTTTCCAAAAGTTTATCATTCAAGGTTAAAAAGGTCAAATGGGTCCTACAGCCATACCTGAAAAAATAATTATTCAATATTTACAACATAATTAATTATTCAATGTTTACAGCAAAAATCAATTCAATCTAATGCATCGGGTAACTATTTTGGCTGAAACTACAGACTACACCATGACCACAGACTAAATAATTGACATATCTATTTCTATATGAAAAATAACATTGAAAAATAATTTTCGTGTACTGCACCAGCTGTCAATACAGTCTAAATACAGTCTAATCTATGACTACACTCTAATCTGACTATAGACTAATCTAGGACTATAGACTAATCTATCTACACAAAACGCAGTTTTGCTAAATCGCATGAAAAATGGAAAAATATATCTTGTAAAGAGTTCAACACAGTACACTGGAAAAAAACAGTTCAGCACAGTACATTGAAAGGCAGAGCGAGTCCAGTTAATCCCATTTTTGCTGTAGCTTGCTGAATTTTGCAGCGATTGTCTGTAGTTCGCCATTGTGGATTTCAAAGGTGCTACCTACATTTTGGAACTGTACTGACCCATGAAAAATTATTTTTCTTTGCACATGTTCATTGTTCTGACACCATGGCCATGTAAAAACATTCCCATGCTGTTTCAGGAACTTAAGTGAGTACTATTGTCCCACAGGACCAATAGCAGTTAGTTGCCCAACGTAAAATTCCTTTGAGTAGTACATGGCATAGTACTGATTGTTCTGTATCATGTCTTGTTCCACAAATGTTCTCATCTTTTTAGGAACTGTGTGGTTGGTGGATAATGGATCATAAATGTCATTGAAGAGTGTAGTGCATTCCATTGAAGTAGCATGCACTTCAGCATCATCTGACGCACTGTCATGTGTACAACCATTGTCTGTGTTTGCTTCTGGTGTGGCCTCAGCTGGAGCTTGACAGGTATTGGAGGCTGTGTGGTAATCCCCAGCAGGATCAGCATTGGTAGCCACCAAGTCATGAGGATTAGGGTCAACATGAGAGGCTGAAGGGTGGAACGCTGTTTGGTCTGCTGGCTACCAGAGTGACCAGTGGGCATGGTAGTGTTGGTATCTGTTGAAGCCATCCTATATGTGGTGGAAGCCATTAGTTTTTTAACCTTCCATGCTTCAATATGACTCACATTGTCACAGGGCCCATCTTCATTAATTCAGTGTGTGTAAAAACAAGTACGGTTTCTTGTTGCCTCCACCCCATCGGTCGCACACTTCATACTGTGTATCTTGCGTGTGCCCGGTACCATTTTTACATCTGGTCGGGCATGTCTTCTCATTTGGTTTTCACCGACCCAGAAGAATGGCCACCTGAAATTATCACCACGCCCTCCTGTGGCTAGCCTTCTGGTCAGTTGAGTCCTGCAAAATTTATACAGCTCCTTTGCTTTTTGAATTATGACCTGTCGTGATTGTACGGCTCTGCTTGCTGCTGATTTTACAATGGCACTCTTACCATCTGCAGGACCCTTTTCATGCTGTGAACCAAAAAAAGCCCTTTCAATGGGAAATCTATATTTAGTAGATGACACTGAAATGTCAAAGAGGGCCCATTTTGATTTATACTGGCTGCCACAACCATCCGTGAAAGGAACTTGTTTGCTGATATTTAAGGATCATTCATTTTGCAAGTGTGCATTTCCTATCTCAACAAAGTGGCACATGGCATGGTGATCATGTTTTAAATCACTAGAGATAAATACAAATGACTCAGTCACAGTGGAGTCACAGTGGTCACATGGGTAGTAGGTTACTACCGGGTGAACCATGGCTTGTTCCTAGTGCCAGTGGGCTGCTTGGACTTCATTCTGTAATTTGCAGGCATAGTTCTCAGCAAAGTCCAGAACCATCGCTACCCATCCCTTGGGTAGGAATTTTTTGATAAGAGCAAATTGATGGTGCTACCATGCTACCACATGTAAGTGCTGACCCAAAAACAAAAGTTCCTCTTCTATGACTTCCAGCAGCTGTCACAATGTTGATCTTTCATTTTTCAAAACTTTTATTGTCTGCCGCACCTGTATGCCATTGACACCTTGCATTACAGTTATATTCTCCCACTAGTGCCATGTTACCATTGTCTTGATCATGCCCCTTAATTAGCTCTTCCATGACTTTTCCAAAATTTTCCGTGCTGCACTGTTCACATATTTTTTCAACACAGTCCAACCTGTAAAACTTTTTCAAAGGAGGTCTTTGACACACTGTTAGTCCTGCTGCAGGGTACATGTTCAGGACTTTGCATGATGTCAGGCAGAGAAGATCTGCAGTACAGTTCACTGCCTTCAGCGTAAGTGCAGTATTCGCAGAGGCATTGGTCTAGTTTTTGCTCTTTTGACACTTTAATGTGCCTGGGTCACAGACATCCAAATTTCCTCGCTCCCACTGGTGTGTCCAGATTCTGTTGGGTGAATTCTGTATAAAGAGTCTGAATGGTTTTCTCAAGATATGACCAACATGTTCCACTTCTTTTCAAAAATGCTTTTTTGTGAGGCAGTGGGGTTGCAGAGTCTTCAAAAAAGCTTGCCACTTTCCCCGTTGTTGACTCTGGCAGAGCAGACTTGTGTTGTGTATTGCATTCCTTTTCCCCATGGGATGCCATCATAAGCCTCTTCCAGCTAATCCCTAGTGTTGCACTTGCTGTGAGCAGCCTGTATTTTTTTAACACAAGAACAGTGCTTATGAACTCTCTGTTTAGGTGTCTTTGACTTTTTTTGTTACTTTTTAGGTGCGCTCTCTTCTCCATGACAGCAGACATCAATTTGTCCTGTAGGTTGCTCAGACTAGGAAGCACTTTGTGCCAAGACAGTCCAGTTTGTTTGGCTGGTGAACAAACAGGCAGGATCTTCTGCATTATGTAAGCGAATCGATTTGGAGATTTTAGTAGACCTTTTTCTGGTTCTCCGCATGGCCTTTCTTAGGGCACCATCATATCTTTGGTTCTCCGGAGTTACACACAGCTCTCTCTGGAAAAATGGCTGGTACTGCTGGTGGGCTAGTGGGGGTGGTGGTGGTGGCGACTTGTGCTTGCTTTTGTAGCTCCTTTCTTTTGGCATATTTCTGGTGTTGCTTTTCATTGATTCGTCTCCATTTTTGACTCATCATTTCAGCATTCTGTTGTCGTTTTTTTCTTCCTCTGTGCTTGTCTTTGTGCTTCTTTCTTGTGCTCATCAGCCCTTGTTTCTCTTTTAGTTGGTGCACTACTTGTGTCATCTTGAATTTGTTTCTTCCCCTTCTGAGCTTCTCTGTATCTTTACATCCTCTCTTTAGCCTTCTGGTTGTAGTGTTCACATTTCTCAGCATTCATGTTGCTATGATATGCATGTGAGTGTGCTGCGGATTTCTCCAAATAGTGCTTATAACGTTCTGTGTCATTCTTGACATTTACTCGGTAATGCTTTCTTTTTTCCTTTGCCGATTGAGAGGTGTCCGTATTTCGCTGAGCTTCACTGTGCATGGCAGCTGAAGACACACATGGCCTTCTTCTGGATTCCGTTATTCCAAAAATGTAAACTGTTGAAACATAAGTCAGTTTAAAAACTGATGTTTTATTACCTTTCCAGTAACAGAAGTTTGGTTGATACAAAAGAATTAAGGCAAGAACATGCTGCCAAATAGGATTGAAGTGACAGCTGATATAATAAAACACATCATCACAATAAAATGGCAATATTATGATGCAAGTAGTGGTGACTTACACAGGAGAAGATTGTGATGCAGTAAGTGATTATTCACAAAAAATAGTCACTGCTTGAAGAGATTATTCACAAAACAGGTTAAACGCAAGAACAGATTATTCAGCAGTCACCGCAAGAGATTAGTCACAAAAAGTAGTCACGGCAAGAAGAGATGATTTATAAAACAGTTTAAACGTAAGAACAGATTATTCAATAGTTTATTTATTTATTTTATTTATTTCAGTTGCAGATTAACACCGTTGAGCCAATAGGCTCTTTTACAAAGGTTCCTTGTCAGGTAGAACAAACAGACAGTGAATTACATCAACGTCATTGCATCAACAGTAGAAAACAGGAAGTTATTATCCCTCTCTACAGACAGTTAGTGAGACCCCATCTGGAGTACTGCATGCAATTCTGGAGACCCCATCTCCGCAAAGACATAGACAGAGTGGAGGCTGTTCAGAGGAGGGCAACCAAAATGGTGCAAGGTCTGCACCAGAAGACATGCGAGGAGAGACTAAAGCAGCTTAATATGTATACCCTTGAGGAAAGGAGGAGAGGGAGACATGATAGAAACTTTCAAGTATCTCAAGGGAATTAACAAGGTACAAGAGGGTAGTATCTTTCAGAAGAAGAGATGTGCAAGAACAAGGGGGCACAATTTGAAGATGGGGGATGGCTCAGAGGTAATGTTAGAAAGTATTTTTTCACAGAGAGAGTTGTGGATGCATGGAACAGCCTTTCTGAGGAGGTTGTGGAGTCAGGAACAGTGGGATAATTCAAGAATGCATGGGACAGGCATAAGGCAATTCTAGTGGGGGCAGGAGGAAGTAAGCTGTTGATTAACTAGAATCTGCAGCTTATCCATCAGGTAGGGAAATGGGCAGACTGAGTGGGCCAAGCGGTCCTTATCTGCCATCAAATTCTATGTTTCTATGTTACAAAGGTTCCAATACAATAGGACACGAGACAAAATTACAGAGGTAGATTGATGAGCATTGCAGGAAGACAGAATACTGACAGACTGTACAAGCAAGTGGGTAGGCTGTTACATTGCCTATATTGTACAGGTACTGTAAGTGCATTTTGACATGCGGTTCACTATATTGTTGAGTCCACGAGAAGGCATCAAGGAATCATGCCTATGTTATGGAGGAGTAGCCTCAGGGGGCTTTGTCATGGGTGGGAAGAAGGGGTGAGGGGTAGAGCAGGAGGGGGGACAGCTGCCAGGGGCTTTGTCAGGGGAAGGGCAGGAGGGCAGGAGTGCAGGGGAAGAGGAGGGGGGATGGGGGATAGATCATGGTGGTGATGGCCACCTGCATTTAGTGGTTGCAGTCACATTGGTTATTTTGGGCCAAGAGGGTTAGCAGGTCTCTTTTAAAGGGACCAATTTTTGTATATTCCAGTGTGGTAGAAGGGAGTTCGTTAAACCAAGTGGGGCCACGGTAGGAGAGCGACCACTGAGCAAAGCATGTTCTTTTAAATGGGACATGGAGAACTCCCTTAGCCGTTCCGCTAGTGACCTTAGAGGAGGGGTTTCACTGAAACAGTGCGGCAGTAGAGTCAGGCATGAGACCCAGTAGGGCTTTTTTACCCATAATGTAAGTCTGATACCTTGTCCTGAGGTGGAGCTGGAGCCAGCCTGTAGAGGAGTAAAGCGAGCAAGTATGGGTATGCTGGTTGGTGCCAAGGACCAGGTGGCAGGCCTTGGTGGCTAGTAATTTAACTCTTTTTAAGGCTGAGTAGGTGTCAGCACTGTAAATGGCTAGTGCATAGTTGATGATAGACAGTATAGAGCTTTGAGTAACTAGTTTAAGAGCCTCATGGGCCATGGCTTGCCTATGCCTGTAGAGGATGCCTAGTTTAAGATTACCAGTTTTGACTACGTGGTCGATACAGTGCACAAAGGAGAGTGTATCATCAATATGTACTCTGAGATATTTGAAGGTGGAGACACGTTCAATGCTATCCCCTTTTTGGCTATAAATAGTCAGGTGTTCAACATTCCTTTTGGTATGTGGCAAGGTTAAGTGCATAGTTTTAGTTTTTTATAGTTCAGAAGGAGTTGGTTTTGGGAAAACCACTCCTCAAGCAAGGCAAAGCTACTCTGTAGGTTTTTAGAGATTTCACAAGCATTGCTGCCTGGAACTGAGATCACTGCATCGTCTGCATACAGCAGAAGTTTAGCAGGACAAGCTTTGGGAAGAGAATTTATATGAAGAGACTGAAGAGAAGTGACCCTAAGATTGAGCCCTGTGGGACCCCTAGGATTACCTTTCGAGGATCAGAGGTTACTCTCCCTAATCTGACATTCTGCATCCTGCATGATAGGTAGCTGTTGAACCAGGAGATGGTATCTACTGACAGTCCCAAGGTCCATAAGTGTCCATAGTCACCACAAGAAATTAGTCACAAAAAAGATTTAATGCAAAAAGAGATGATTCACAAAACAGGTTAAATGCAAGAACAGATTATTTAATAGTCACTGCAAGAGATTAGTCACAAAAAAGATTCGACGCAAGAAATATAGAAACATAGAAACATAGAATTTGATGGCAGATAAGGACCGCTTGGCCCACCTAGTCTGCCCATTTTCCTACCTAATGGATAAGCTGCAGATCCTAGTTAACCAACAGCCTACTTTCTCCTACCCCCACTAGAATTGCCTTATGTCTTTCCCATGCTTTCTTGAATTCCCCCACTGTTTTTGACTCCAAGACCTCCTCAGCAAGGCTGTTCCATGCATCTACAACCCTCTCCGTGAAAAAATATTTCCACACATTATCTCTGAGCCATCCCCTCTCTATCTTCAAATTGCGCCCCCTTGTTCTTGCACTTCTCTTTTTCTAAAAGATGCTACCCTCTTGGACTTTGTTGAGTCCCTGGACATACTTGAAAGTTTCTATCATGTCCCCCCCCTCCTTTCCTTGAGGCTATGCATATTAAGCTCCTTTGGTCTTCCTTCATATGTCTTCTGGTGCAGACCCTGCACCGTTTTGGTTGCCCTCCTCTGGACTGGCAAGAAGAGATGATTCATAAAACAAGATGGAGGCGGGCATCCACCCATCTGCAAACAAGATGGAAGTGGGCATCCACTCATCTGCAAACAAGATGGAAGTGGGCATCCACTCATCTGCAAACAAGATGGAAGTGGGCAACCACCCATCTGCAAACAAGATGGAGGCACACAACTACCCACCTGCAAACAAGATGGAGGCATGCATCCACCCATCTGCAAATAAGATGAAGGCATGCAAACATCTATCCGCAAACAAAATGGAGGCACGCATCCACCTATCTTCAAACAAGATGGAGGCATGCAACCATCTGTCTGCAAACAAGATGGAGGCATGCAACCACCCATCTGCAAACAAGATAGAGGCATGCAACTACCCACCTGCAAACAAGATGGAGGCATGCATCCACCCATCTGCAAATAAGATGAAGGCATGCAAACATCTATCTGCAAACAAAATGGAGGCACGCATCCACCTATCTTCAAACAAGATGGAGGCATGCAACCACCCAGTCTCAAACAAGATGGATACATGCAACCACCCTTCTGCAAACAAGATGGAGGCATGCATTTACCCATCTGCAAACAAGATGGAGGCACACAACCACCCATCTTCAAACAAAATGGAGGCGAACATCCACCTGACTGCAAACAAGATGAAGGCGGACATCCACCCATCTGCAAACAAGATGAAGGTGAACATCCACCCTTTTGCAAACAAGATGGAGTCATGCAACCACCCGTCTGCAAACAAGATGGAAGCACACAACCACCCATCTGCAAACAAGATGGAGGCATGCATCCACCTGTCTGCAGACAAGATGGAGGCATGCAACCACCCGTCTGCAAATGAAATGGAGGCACTGAACACACATAAGATCACCATTAAAACATGCATTATCATTAGTGGAAAAGCAAATCCACCAAACACAAGGGCATAAATACTGGCACAACAAAAGGTACACAGATCAAGTTGCAATGCAAAGTAAAACAGTTAAAGTGCACAAAAACCATGCCCTGCACAAAATTATAAGTAGGCAGCATTCCCTCTCCCCACCACACACACACACACACACAGTCTTAAAATGGTGGATGCAGAGCGCCAAACAAAGGAGTGCTCCCCATCCACCATCGTAACATCCACCCAAACACCAGGCCACAAACATGTGCCCAAAAAGGTACACAGACCAAACTGAAAAGCTCAAAAAGGTACACAGATCAAACTAAAAAGTATAGTAAAACAGGCGAATTGCACAAAAAGCACGTGCTACACCAAAAATGTAAGTAGGCCACATGTCCCCCTCCCCCCCACCACCACCACATACACATACACAATCATACACAGAGAAACCACACGGTCATAAAATGGTGGATGCAGCCCACCAAACAAAGAAGTGCTCCCCATCCACCATCTTAACATCCACCAAAGTCCAGGCCACAAACGTGCCCCAAAAGGTACACAGACCAAACCAAAAAGCATCCACCAAACACTAGTTCCAATACATGCACAGCAAAAGAATACAAATTCACAAGCAAATAAACAGTGTAAGTGCACCAAAAAATACATATCCTTCCCAAATCATACTCCCCCCTCCACACACACACACACCATATTATCTCAAGTATGTAGAGCACCCTAGACACCATTGCTATGTGCAGAGCATGATTTTGGTACAGGTAGGAGATGCATCACACTGCAATTGTGGTGGACAGTAAAACTGCTTACTAATACTGTAAATACACTGGAGAAGGTCAAGGCATCTAAAATGGCAACAGTCTCATGAAATTAACTGAAGTTAGCAAAACAAGCTGGTCCAGAGAGCCCAAGCAACTCTTGCTGCAATAATAGCATTCAGTAGCATTGCCCACAACATAGTCATGTATTAGTGTACCAATGAATTATTTTATATAACCCTGCAGTACACTAAAACTCACTTTTTAGCCCAAACTGTTTTTGACCAGGCTTAAAAATTTGGAATCAGTACAGACAAATTCAGTCAGTAGCTACTGACATTCAAACCTGGGCGCTGTCTTACAACGGGAACAGGGACATGTAATGATTTCAGGTGTCACAATTACACTTTCCACAAAAAGCACCAAAGTGTGCAAAGCACATCTTTTTCAATCCCCTGCCCACACTGTCCCGAATCAGCCACCAAAGAAAGTACCATAGACTTGCACTGGCTATTGAATATAGCCCTCAAACCTGGCATCGTTCTCCCTCTGACGTAACTAGAGCCTTATCTGATTCCACACGTAATGCCTCAGATGCACAGGGACAGGACTTCAACCTTTACTGGCAACTCTTTCAAAGGGAGTGAACTGATTGAGGTACAAACTTTTTTAAACACCACCCCCAAAGACCACCCAGCTCTTGCCATGCATCACTGGTTCTGTTCTCTTCCTGAATGGCTCCACAAGCAATGTGGGGGCTCAGTGTGAACATCTGGGGGCTTTTGACCTAAAAGGTGACTTAAGCAATAATGCCCGACAGGGTGTGTGTGGTGCTGGGATAACGTCACGCCTCAGGTGATTGGGCATGAGGCTGCAGGCCGAGTGTGTCCAACAACTGAGGCATGATGTCATCCCAAATGACACACACCCTGGAGGGCATTACTGCTATTATACAATGGCTCGTTGTTATATATAAAATAAAAAAATAATTTTAAAGAATGTTTTTTAGTGTGGAAAAATATTTTTGCTTCTTAAGAGGAGATGCAAAAAAAAGAGGTCATCTAGCTCATCATCCAAAAAATCATCTACAGGCTCACAGTGAGGCTGAGACTAGACCTGTGATGTTGTACTGGGATAACATCATGGGTCCAGCCCAAGACTGACCAATCAGAGACCAGAAAATTTTCTTGCCATTGTATAATTAAGTAATAAGGCATGACAGGGTGTGGTATATCATGGGATATCGTCATGCCTTGGGTGGTTGGGCATGAGGCCGCAGGCCAAGTGCGTTCAACCACCCGAGAAGTGACGATATCCCATGATATACCACACCCTGGAGTGACCTATTGCTATTATGAACTGAGTTTCGAGTTTTAAAAAAGAAAAGAAAAGGTTTTAAAATGTTTTATGAATGAGTTTTTGGGTGGTGTAGGAGTACATTTTGAAAAAATAGTTCTCAGTAGCGAGCAAGTAGGTGAGTGGTGCCGGAACTTTTTCAAAACTGTGATGATGTAGCCCGATATCATCACGGCTTCAAAGAGCTCTTGGCCAATCAGATTCCTCTATTTACGATCCTCAGTTCACAATGAGGGTTAAGATCATGCATAGGAACATAGCTAAACAATGTAAAATAAAAATAAATGTATTGACACCTCCCAGACAAACGGGCTGAAATATCAGGGAAACAAAGAACCCCCAGAAACAGGAATTGTACCATTTGGGCCACAGATTGCATGTACAGGGTAGGGGACCATTTTTGTAAGGGCATACAAGTGGGGAATTAAATCTCAGGGGCAGGCAAATGACTGGCAGAAATAAAAACAGAGACGCAGACTGTATGGAAAACTATTTTTATTTAGCTGAACACCAGAAAAACACGATCTTTGTGGACCATGTTTAAGCCATGGACAGCCATGTCACAAATCAGCCCTCATTTTTCCATGCACTTTGCATATAAAAAAATTAAGTTTTATAGCACAGTAGTGAAGGATGCCACACTGCAGACTTTGAACTTTAACAGACTAAAGTTCAGTCACCCAGGTAAGTTGCAGCAAAAGACATGGACAGATAATTTCTGATATCTCTAGAGAAATTTCTTGCCTGCCTATAGTACCACTGTGGGACAGCAGAGGGACTCTCTTTAAAAATATTACAAAATGTCTGGAAATATCTGAATGTGTGTCTATGGCTGCAACTGTAACAACTCAGGACTGAGACGCTGCAGTTTGTAAGACTCACTAATACACCCCCAAGAAGAAACATAATTACTACAGTGAGTACTGTAGTTTGATGCTTCTTGGACCTGCATCCTGTCCTAAAACTAATGGGTTACTGCAGAATTCCCCACTTGGGGTGCTGTCTATTTACATTATAGTCCACTTCCACAATTTTAAGCTATTTTTAAATATTTGTTTTGTTCCAGTGCCCCCTCTCATGTTCAGTATCGGATGTCAATAGGGTAGCTGTAATCTTTTGCATTATAAGGCCTGTTTTTGTAGTTTGTTCCTTCACTGTAGGGAAACAGCTGCTGCTGAGCTGAGATGGAGTGTAGCAACCACAAAGCAATTAAGTGTGTTTTGGGGGGACTTCTTCTACAATATTCTTCTTATATGTCATGTATTTGTATTCCTGTATTAAGTGAATGTAAAAGTTATCTTTTGTATAACATCTTGTGACTATTTTATAGTCTCGGTCGCATATGAAAAAGGGCCTTGGCTCATATGTTTACCCGGTTAACAAAAGAAATGCATTAAAAAAAAAAAGTGCAGAGAATCCTGTAAAAAAAGGAAAAGTACTGAACTGTATTGTTGCCACTGGTATTGAAATTTGGAAGGAGGGAGGATGCCAGCAGAGGGAGGGCTGAGGGGTTGTTGATCAAGCAGAAGATGGTGCCATTGATGGTCCCTGTGGACCACGTGACTACAGCCAGCCAATAGGGTGGCTGTAGTCTTTTACATCATAAGGCCTGTTTTTGTAGTCTACTACCCCCCCCCCCCTTAGGGGAATTGCTGTTGAGCAGTGGAGAAGGAGCAGGGTAGTCACAAAGCAGTTAAGTGTGTTTGTTGAGGCGGGGAACTTCTTTGAAAAGTGCTGAGAATCTTGTAAAAAAGAAAATGTTCTGAACTGTACAGGTCTCTGGAGGCAAATGGTTACCAGAATGAGAGACAACATGGGTTCATGGCAGGAAGATCCTGTCAAACTAATCTGACTGACTGACTTGTTTGACTGGGTAATGAGAACAGCAGAAAGTGCCAAGCAGTTGGCATGCTGTACTTGGACTTCATCAAGGCCTTTAATTCTGTGCCCCATATGAAGCTGATCAGAAAGTTGGAGGATCTATGGGCAGGGGTCAAACTAACTAGGTTAGTGGCAAACTGATTGGGAGAAAGGACCCAGAGGGTGGCAGTGGGGGGTGGGAGCTCTTCAGTTCAAGGGAAGTCACTAGTGTGGTACCACAGAACTCGGTATTAAGCCTAGTGTTGTTTAATGTGTTAATAAGTGACACTGGAGATGGCATAAAATGCAAGAGCTTCCTTGATACCAAGCTCTGTGGGAGGGTAGACCTGCTGAGGGGACACAGGATCTTAAGGAAGATCTAGCCAGGCTTGAAACATAGTCCTGAATATGGCAACTCGGGTTCAATGCAAAGTCATGCATGTAGGAAGAAGGAACCCAATGACCAACTACTGCCTGAGGGGAGCCATTTTACCAAATCAGAAGAGGAAAAATACCTGGGGTTAGCCATCACCAGTGACCTGAAACAACTGATGCAGTGCTGGAAGGCAGCAGCCAAAGCAAACAAAATGCTTGGCTGTATTGTGAAGGGGATCATAAGCAGGTAGGAGGTAGTGGTGCTCGGATGGATCCACGGCAATCCGGATCCACAAAATACCTGCCCTTTGCAGTAGGATAGTGGATCCGACGGATACCACCCCTATCTGCCCGTGGATCCAGCTGTCAGATCCCGCATTATCCAATGGCCGGATCTGGGGATCAAACACCAGATCTCTGTATCTGGTGCTGGGATCTGATGCCAGATCCCTGGATCTGGCACCCAATAACGCGGGATCCGACCCAGGATCTGACTTGCATATTCAGCCAGATCCCGGGATGGAGCCTGCTCGAACAGAGCCACCATACACCGGATCACTGGCAGATCCACAGCGGCACTATCCAAGCAACACTAGTAGGATGAAGTTATACTGCCACTGTACAGATCCTTGGTGTAGCCACACCCGAAGCATGGCATGCAATACTAGAGACTACCTGAGAAAGGATATAAACCTCCTTAAGGCAGTCCAGAGGAGGGTGATGAAAATCATCCAGTGTCAGCAGGGCTAGGCATATGAGGACAGGCTAAATTACCTCAACATATACTTACTTGAAAAGAGGAGGGGGAGTGGGAACATGATTGAAACATTTAAGTACCTTAAAGGTATCAACAAGGTGAATACAGGGGACCTCTCTTGTCTTAGTGGAAACGGGACCACAAGGGGGCACTGCTATAAACTGGCAGAGGGAAGTTTCAAGAAGGAAGTCAGCAGAGACTTCTTCAGGGAACGAGTGGTGACGAGGTGGAATGAACTTCCAGAGGGGGTAGTCTCTCTGGAGATAGTGAATGGCTTCAAGGGGGGTTGGAAAGGGTGATTCAGGGTCACTGGGGGCAGGAAAAGTGCAAAGGCGGGGTCAGGGTTGAGGGAGCAGGAGCCCACAGTAGTTGCTGAGAAGGGGCTCCTCAATTCAAGCAGAGTAAGTAGAACAATAGGCCTTCTTCTGCTGGCAATTTTCATATGTTTGTTCAGAATGTCATCAGTAACATCACATCACATCACATGGCACAGGGACCAATAGCAACACAGAAATATTCCTCCTAAATAAACAATTTCTGCCACCGAAATGATACAAGTTTGCCACAGATCCTATGGCTAGCATGTTGCAGAGAACCAGTGACTATGCTTGTAATCCATACACAAAACTACAGCACAGCATCAGCTATGACAATTGTTTTTCATTTCTTATACAAAAGCTATCTGATCATTATTCCATTCAACAGTAACTGTTGAGGAAGTTTGATTACGATGTTGTTATATATTAAAAAGCAAAAACATTCTGCTGCATTTGTTATATGAACAGCATGAACATTTTTATTAACTTACCAGTTACTACTGTGATATTAGAGTTGTGTTCTGATGTTCTTGACATCCTGGATGGTAGTCCCTCAGTAGAGGTCAAGGTCTAAAAAGGCATGGAGTTTTAGAACAAGTCTACTCCACTAGAGGTTGTATATTCTAGACATGGTTGGGATTTTTTTGAAATTTCTATTTTTTCTCCTCCTGCCCCACAGAGCCGCTTCCTTCAGGAATCGCCCATTAAGCCTGACCCTGCCAGCACCTACCTTGCAACCTCTGGTCCCTCCATCTAACCACGGAACCCCCCCCCAGGAGGGGGCGGGTTCGGCGGCCCCCCGAATCTTGCAACTCTTCAGGATCCTAGGTCGCAGGCAGGTGCTGGCACATCAGGACTCGGCTCAGTGTTCTGTCATCCCGGCTCTGAGGGTTTTTTTCCCATGTTCCTCATGGGATGCTACATGACCTTGCGTCAAGGTGTCTGCCGGCATCTGCAATGCCCCCCCTTCCACAAAGGAGCAGCCCCCGAGGTTGATTGGCTGCCGGGCTACGCCTGCAATCAATCATACCACTGAGACTCCAGCTTGCTGACGCTTCCCCCAGCCTCCACCAGGGGTCGCCGCTTGCCGGGTTGGAAGTCCCCCCTTCCCCCGGAGAAGGCAAGCTGTCCCTGGATGCTCCAGCCTATCTCCCCCCGGCCAACCCCCGACAACCTGAGCTCGCTCCCGAACCCGGGTTGCCAGCGTGGTGCGAGGTGTGGCGTCCAGTGCCTCAACCCTCAGTGCCACCGGGCCAGCATGGTTGGGATTTTAGTGGGGCAGTGGGGACACTTGCAATGAGGTAGCCTGTGCTGTATCTGACATAGCTAGAGGACTTCAGTCTCACGTGTTGCTAACCAGACACCTTCTGCAAGCACAGATATTCACTACAAAGTTTTAAAAATGGTTAAAACAGATGTTCTTCTTAAAGAATAATTAGCAGAAAATGACTGTATTTTCATTACAATCTCATGGATTGATAAGCCTCTGCACTACCTCAGGGTGGCTGGCTTCACTGAAGACCACTCAAAAATCCACACACGATTAACTGATAGTTGCTGTTTTTTCCATCTTTTTACAGTATGGAATATTATTTATTTATATATTTATTTCAAAAGATTTACCAGGAAAGATACTGAGCTAGTAGCAGCTTGTTTCTAAATGCATCCTGTTGGGGGAGAACAGGCAATTTATCAAGGTGCAATAAGTGGAATAAATTAACAATTGTGCATAGGTAAACACAAGTACCAATGAGATAAAGCAAAGGTCTGGAAAATACCAGATCCTATCAAGACAATGCAGGTACTATCAATTTGTTTCATTAAGTTCTCCACCAGGCCCAAGAAAACCCAGGGTTCAAAAAAAGCAACGTCTTCACTAGCATCGGCACTGACATCATTCTCATTCTGGTTTGGTAACCAGATAAGGCCCACTAGACATGTGCCTGTTTTCAGGGGCAAACCAAGAGCTCTGGGGTGGTTAAGTGACTTGCTCAGAGTCACATAGTATGCAAATGGAGGTTGTGAGAATCACACCCAGGTCTGCCAGATGGGTCAAGCTCATTTGCAGCTCATTACTCTAACCTCTAGGCTATACTGCCAACCCCCATGAAGACAGCTATCCTTCTAGTCAAGTGCACTCTGAAAATAAAAAAAAGTACAATACAGTACAGTACACAGTCAATTGGTCTGGTTTAGAAAAAAAGTCATTTACTTCATGCTCAAAACCTCAGTAAGACACCCTTATCTGTGCAACTTAAATATTATGGAAACATTACATTTCCATTATGTCTTTAAAGGTAATGTATGTTTTAGCATCTGCACCCATAAGATTTATATGTAGACTTGAAGTTACGCCAAAAACATAATAAACTTTTGCTGGTCCTGTAGGACAGAAATACTGATGGAATCACATTTTCTACACTGGGAATAGCTACTGACGTTACTATAAATTGGCCTGTGATAAATCATGAAAGTCAAAAGTGATAGGGGAATGTTTCTTCTAATTTCAGTTTTTGTAACTCTCGTGTTTTGCTTTTATCTCCTGCAGCAAACTGAAAAAAAAATATTGTATACCCATGCTGAGATAGAAAGACTATATTAATTTTTTCCTTGTAGGGAGGATTCATGCCAAGAGGACGTCTGGTGCCAAGCTGGTCTTTTTCGATATCAGGTCTGAAAGTGTCAAGCTGCAAGTTATGGCCAATTCCAAGTGAGTGTACTCTTTAACAGGGCTTGAAGTTTGAAAAAGGCTTTCACATTAGAGCAATGTTGGCTCAGCTAGTTAGACTATGCCTGAATGGATGAATTAAGTAGTTAATGTATTAATAGTAATTTAGGTAAAGGCTATACAATTTTTTGGCAATGTTATGAAATTCAGTATGACCAGTTTAACTCAGTGATGATAAATGGGCAGGCCCACTAGTCAATTAGAGGATGTTTTTAAATGTGCAAATTAAAACAAAAACACAAATAAAACAGGTTAAAATGACTACTATTTATACATGATAGCCTTTGCTACTTTTGTCTGAAAGCTCCGCAGAGTCCTGCTGATAGTGGAACAGCCATAAAGGCCATACAAAATACTCGCAGCCCAGGGTCTGTACAGAAAATCGCTGAAGCAGCATTTCTCAAGGTGGCCAGAGCAATGTGTAAATCATACACACTTCTTCATTTGAAAGGATCCATCTGGGGGACTGAGAGGGGTTACACACCAGTACTCCTGTTCTGAAATATCCCTAGGGGCCATGAAGGATCTTCAAGGGTACAAGATACACTTGCTGGAGAGAGGGGAAAATTAGATGCATCCCACCTTCTTTAAGTAACTGAAAACTTTTGGTGTCCTTTTTTACAGTTCTGTGCTCTAACTAATAGAATAGAATAGAATAGAATAGAACAGAACAGGCTAATTCTAATTAAAGTCAAGTCAAGGCTGAGCAAATCATAACTCAACATGGTACACTCACTCTGTCTAGTGGCATATGGTGGCATTTCTTGTCAGGAAGAGCCCAGGGTGTTCCAACCTGAACACTAATTGTGCCTCTAAGTCATGGTGCCACCATGGTTCTGGGCAGATAGGGACCAAGGGCAGCTTACACACACAGCAGCACCATTAACATGAGACCACCTACACAACTATTATCCACAAAAGGGTCTAAAGTCAAGCCGTTTATGTGTTTATGAGCTGTGTTTAATGGTACACGGCTTCAAAGAAGACACCCTTGCAAATCACTTCACTTATGACTTTATCATGCTACTATAATCACACAATTATTTTTGCCCCTCAAATTACATGAGCACTGCTGCACAGATAGCTACATTGTCTAGAAAACTCTATCTCCAATATGGGGTCCCTTGGGCACTGTTACTCAAAAGACAAAATGCGTACTGGAACTCCTCCCAGGCAGAGCGAAACATTACCCTAGGGGCAATTATGCCCATGCATAGCATTGTGCCAGCTAGTGCCAGCTTAATGAATTAACAACCGGACTATGGTTTACCCGTAAATTTATGGATAGTTGGCCTGGCCATGTGTGTCTCCCTTCCGACATCACACCGACAGTCGTGGTAACTCAGTGCAGTAGACTCCCTTGTCTGGCTCAACCACTATGGGACATAACTGACCCCAACTTTTGCCAGGCCCCTCATTCTGACAAACCATTATCATTTACCATTACAACACATTTTACCTAGGGGTGACCCTTTATATTTTAAGGTACCTTTTTCTTCTCTGGAGTTCTTCATAAAGGTTAAATTGCCTTGCATTCTTCTGGGGGAGTGGATCTGCAGGGACCCTGGTGACCTCCTTTGAGAAGAGTCCTACTGATACTTCCCAGAGCCAAGTGGGTTGACTGGTGGTTCTTCCCCTTAGGGCAGGACTATTCTGGGTTCTTCCTCTGCTGATGGTCTCAAGAGGGCCCCTCCCTGCCCCAGGAGGAGGCAAAGAGAGACTGGGATCCTTCTTAACCAGCTCTTCTTGTCTTCAAACCCTGACACCCAGGCACCCAGACCACTCAGGAATGGATCACAGTTGGTGTGAGCTCCCTTCCTCAGCTAGCCTCCCTCCCTTCCTTACAGAGTAAAGGGAAGGGAAGGGCAGGGCCATCAATCAGTATGCAAGCCCAGGTTCCTGGCAGGCTAAACCAAAAAGCACAGAGCATAAACTCCAGACACCCTGTCTCCTAGCTGAGGCCCACTAGACAGCAGCTCTCACATTCAGGCTTAACCCTTCGAGTGCCCACTAGTAACCTGTCTCAAGCTTAGAAAAACAGAGACTCTGGTTACATAAGTGTTTGGCTTGTCTTTATGAGCCAAAGCACATGTCAAGCAAAGAGGACAGGCAAGAGAGCACATGGATGTCCCTTAAAAGCTGCAGGCCCCCCCCCCAACCAGCACCACCACCACAAACACTGCACTAACTGGGGAAAGACTAAGAAAACATCTGTATTTGTTAATACAGTTGCCGAGCACAGTCTTACAGCTGTAAGATTGGTCACACACACATTCTTAGGGTAGGACAGCAAACCAGGTTTTGTATCTGTGGAAAATTAATTTATGTTTTTTTCTGAAAAATAAAATAAATTAACAAGGTTCTTCTTTTACAGTGGTAGCAAGTGATATGTCCCAGTAAATATATACAGGTAGATACATCCAGATACAGTATATCATAGCATAGGCAGTCACATTGAAATTAATGGAAATTGCTTGTGATACGCGTAGATACCTACTAGGACTTATGTCCAACTACCACAGCAAAATTGCTATTTTGTTTAGATGTTCTCCAAGGTCCTGTAGTCTGTTTCGTGCAAGGGAGAGAAGAGGAGAGGAGAGGAGAGGAGACAGACAGACAGAGGAATGAACGTTTAGACAGAGTTCACAGCCTCAGCTAACCACATAAAGTCACATTCAAAAACCACAAAATTGGTATTTAAACAATCTTTTATTTTTGGAAATTATCCTCTGAAATATCTAAGGGTTTAAAGCAGCAGGTCATGTTAAAACACTTGTATGTACTTTGTGATGCTCTCTTTTACAACCCTCCATGTTGCTCTCTGCTGTTCAGTTTTTTTTCCAAATCTATTTATAAGGTGCAATATTTCATTCTTTTCACCATGTTAGAGCCTGAAGTTCCTGACCTGAAGTTAGGGCCTGATGTACAATGCTCAATGCACCACTAAGCAACATGTATTGGGTAAGGAGGCAGATGGGGGCATGGCCATATCAAGTTCAAGTTCAAGCTTATTATAGGAAAACTCCACTGAGCAAGCTCATTCACAAGGAGGTCCTAGGACGTGTATACAAACAAGGAAAATTACATACATAACATCATCGCATATAAGTTACTATATGAGGTGCATGTAATAAATAATGCTCAAGTAAAACATAACAGGTAATAATTATAGGCATAACCTAAAGAAAATTGTAAGTAACAAAAGGACAGACAACAGAGGTGAGTGGATGCATAAGGTGGATGGAGTGTATAAGAGGGATGCAAGGGGGGAAGTAGAGGAGAGGGAGAGGGAGGGGATCTTGAGGGGGGAGGAGGAGAAGAGAAATGATGGCGGGGCTTAAAGAGAGCAAGGATGGAGGGAAAGGAGGACAAGGGAGATGGGTGGAAAGGATGGGATGGGAGAGATAGTGGAGATAAGAACATAGTGGGGAGTAAGGAAGGTGAAAACATTGAAGGAAAGGTCAAAGTCGAGAAGGGGCCTTGGCGATGATGCCATGGCATCACCTGGATTTGAGCACTGAATGGACACAGTGCTTATGCAGGGAGAGGGACCCTGGCATAATGGCTTCACATGGCTTTATGAGCATGCATTGCGCAGTTTCCACACACCCTTATAACTTCACGAATTTTGTAATATTTTCACTCCAGATTTTCAACACTGGCATTTTTCCACACCTCCTTATGAACAGTACAACTGTAATTTTTCACATGCTAGCCAAAATGTGTTTTCGTACTTCTGGCGCAGAATAGCACAGTCGCTGTGGGAAATCAGTGTTCGGGACAGATTAAGAAAATCACAGTGACACTGTTCATGAGTGGAGGTCCCAAAATGCCTATGTTGAAAATCTGGGTGTAAAAAATCCCCAAAATAGTTACATTACAGGTGTGCGTTGTGCAGTTTCTATGCACGCTCGTTTTTGGTCTGGGACAGCGGTGTGGAGGTGGTAGGCTTTGCTGTCACCTGGGCAACTCCTAGAATCCCACACTTAGGCCGGCTGATTGCTAAGCACATCTGAGACACTAAGCTATGGGAGACAGAGCACAGACTGCCCAGTATTCGTACACGCTGTCAGCTGACCAAGGAGTGACACTGGCACTGACTGGGAAGACAGCCACTTACCAACCCTTCAGGTCAGGAGAATGGTGCAGCCACCTACTGGGTCCCCATTTGTTGGGATGAGGGATGGGGGATCCAGAGGAAAAAACAAGTAACAAAATAAAAAATAATAAAATTCTCATTGTTGAGTGGACTGAATGCATTTTATTATCAAACTATGGAGATTATTTTGTAAGCAACATACATTTTGTCACTCAGCAGAATCTATTCACTGAGCAAGCTGCATATTTTGTGGAATGAAAATCATTCTTTTGATAAAGCAACATTTTGCCCAAAACCTTGCCAGCAAGTGTAATCTAGCTGCTGGTACCAACGATCCTCTGGACAAATTAAAAAAGAGTAGTTTTGTTGTCAGTTTGCTTGTCCAACTATTTACTTTATTTATTCATTTTTCCCCACCAAAATAGCTTCATTTAGGGGTAACACTTAATTTCCAAGAGGGTCCTGGGGGCAGGAACAGCAGCCACATGCATGACATTTAGTTACGTTCAAGAAAGATTCCAAAATACAAACACGTACATTACACAAAAAGTTTATATAAAATATAAAGTTGCTTAAATCCTAGCCATTATTTTAAAAAAAACTGAATCAGATATGAATTATTATGTGCAATAATGAAGCGAAGAACATGAAATTGGCACCCAGTTTTTTTTAGCTTAAGTTTATTGTCTGAAAAAGATCATGAGATGAACAAAAGTCATCAAGCTGAACCTGATTTACAAATGCATCATGCAAGTTCTACACAAACATAATTAAGTTACACATACAAATATAAAATGTGTGACAAGGTTACAAAGCAGGAACTGTGGGTGTAAACATATAGAAAGATATAGAAAGGTACTCCTTCTATACTCAAAAAGTGAATTTTACAGATAACACACTGTAGTTATTAAGGTGGGTTTGTGGTTAAAGAGACCCCGCTGGGCCTGGTCATTCCACTGGTCCTTTCATTTTCCTGTTTCTGTGTTAAAAACATTGTATGGGCTATGTTCATGCCCCTGAAACATTCAATAATGTTCCCCTTTTTAACTCTTTAATGTCCCTTGTGGAAAGGATGTCTGTTTGTACAATAGGCATTATACACTTCTCAGCTGTTACACAGTGGCCCAGATATTCAAAGGGGTTGCACCTACACATCCCCACATTACACCCTGGTGGAATATTGAGAAGGTTGCCTGGTGCAGCGTAAATCCTGATGTGCCGGGGCGCAATGATAATGTATGCGGTACAGATGCAGGGGGCATGCCCATGCATAGACGTCATATCCCGATATTCCGCCCGGGATGTGCAGCACATATGCTGGCGCACCCCTGCACTGCGCTGCATAGGGGGCTAAAAGTTGAGCCCATGCAGAGTAGGAGCAAAGCCCAGCCACCCACAGGCGGGCTGCTGTAGTGCAGGGTGCAACACAGCATTCACAGATTTGGGACTGTCTAGTACAGTATGCCTTGCAAGCCTATTGGTCCACACTGGGGACCAATAGGCTTGTAGCCCATACTGTACATGTCATTCAGCCGGAGGTCGGGGTGTATGGGCGGATGCAGCCGCCCGCTGATGATGGGGGCGGGTGGGCAAGGGGTTCTGTGTGGTGGGTGGAGTGGGGGTGCCACTGGATCACCAGGGCATTACAATATGGGATTTTACCATGATCATGGCAACAGGTGGGGGGTCCACTATACCATCAGGGACATTAGATTGTCATTTATCGGGAATCGGGACTCGGGTGGGGGGGGACCACTAGACCACCAGGGATGGTCATGTTTCATACTCATCGAGGAACTGGGGATTGGGGGGGGGCCGCTAGACTACCAGGGCTTACTTTATTAACATACATCGCGCAATCATGGCTATGCGGCGGGGGATGCCCCGGGATCCCCACAGCATACGTCATGCTGTGCAGAGCACCAGGTGCAAGTCCCTGGCCTGCCCTGCACAAGGCATGCAAATGGGGCCATAATGACATGCAAGTGGCCCCATTTGCGCCTTGCATATATTATAGCCTCATTTGCATGCCCCCTGCTGAATATCGCGGGTGATGCACCTAGTGCAAATTGACTTGTGCTGGCGCATCCCCGTGTTCCCTATCTGTGGCCTGCACCAGTGCAGTGCCACTGTGCCATGTGCAGTTTGTGCATTGCCCATGCCATATTCAACAGTGCTGCACCATGGCACAGCACCGTTGAATATCACCTAGACCTGACCCCGGCACATCACAGTTGCACTGCGCCCAGGCTTGCACCACTGCCTGGTGCAGTCTGAATATCCCAGCCTTTGTATGTGTGTTTGTGTGTGTTTGAGAGGAGGGTATTTTTCAACACTAAACATTTCTTCAGCCCTGCAAAGCAAGTGTTTATAACAGGGGATTATTAGCCTTACTTAATACAATGCAAGTAAAAGAAGAGCTTGTTATGGAGTTTGGCTTAGATAGTGCCTTTCACATGTGCAGTATTCCAAAGCACATTACAGTCCATAAACAGCTACAGAAACCATTAAGCTTACATTGGAGGTTAAGTTGCTACTGAAGGAAGTTTTTTATTTTATTTTGGCTATTTTTGAAAGCATGGAGAGGGAGAAAACAGATTAAGCAGAGGGAGGTTAAATTACTTTTTCGAGGTCATATAGTGAGTCTGAAACTTGTAGGATTCAAACCCAGATCTCCAGGTTTGCAACTCTGGTCTCTAACCACCGGGCTTCTAGCCTGTTCTTTCCATCATGGTATTTTTTATGATCCATAAAGTTTTGTGAATTTATGTTCTGTATCGGTGTGCCACATTTTCATATTTTTAGGTGTCATGTGTAAACATTTGGAAAAATTGAAGGATGAAAGTTATGTTCATTTTATTTGCTATATGTTCTCTCTCTTTGTTTGTAATAATTGACCAGGAGAGACACACTGAGCTGAGGCAGCTTGTTTCAAGGGGGAAGGGGTACATGGATCTGTTTTACTGACATTGGAAGGGTTTGCTTCGATACTAGAGAACATTGTCACTCTTATTATAGGAGCCACAGCAGCTTTTACTTCCACGTGGACAGCCATCAGAAATAGGCAAAAGAGACCTTAGGTTAATATTATATCTAAATGATGTCCCCTCAACAGGGCAGCACCCTTCCTCCTCCAAGTGTCAGTATTGCGTATCAGCCTGGTGTTAGACTAGAACCCAGCAATGACCTTTCAGTATATCAGTCCTCAAGATAAGTGTGCAGCCTATTGACCCAATTACACTGCTAGTCTATAGAAAGAGCAAAGCTGTATCAACAGTATTAATATGTCAATATTAATATACCGGGCTCCCTGATGAAACGTTATCCCGAGAAACAAAGGAAGGCTTCAAAAGGGAATGGGACAGGGTAAAAGGTATGGTCAGGGTCAACAGGGGAATAGCCAGAAGGGAAGGGGTATCAGTTGGGGAGGGGGGGCGGAGTCCTTAGCTGTGATTTGGGACTCTGCAATATGAGCAGATTCCACTAGGTGTAATTTTTGTGGCAACATTCATATGTCCATATGAACCAAGTTTCTTGAAGGAAGATTTAAAAAATGTTTGGGGGTGTAGGTCACCCTAATGGGTTTTGGAAAAAACCAAAATCCATTTACTGAAGTGCCAACTGAGTCACATTTTCAGTAAATATGTCCAGTTGAGGGTTTATATCTTGTGTTCTCATGGAGTTAACCTTCGAAGGTAAATTATGCTCTCAGTTTTAAATCAACCATTTATGATAAGTGGGCCTCAAAGGCAATGGCTGAGTGTGCTTTCGGTAACAGTAAGAAGACTTTGAAAACACCAACTGAGCATGTGTGGAGTGAAGTTTTGTGGGTCTGGAACCTACCAAAGCACATGGGCATTTTTATTCATCCTATCTGCAAGCCAGTCTAAAATCTGCTAGCAGTTTTGCAAAACACTAAATAAAATAAACAGGCAATATTTTACTGTGCATTATGTACTCTATATGCACATCATCTTGGCCATCTTTTTAACCTTGTCAAGGCTTTCAGTACCATGGCCCACCCACTCTTAGTTAACAGACTAATAGAGACAGGTCTCTCTCTGGCCTTTTGGTCAGTTGGTTCCATTCCTAGCTGTTTCACAGGTACCAGTCAGTGCAAGTAGGGAATGACCATCTCCCCCTCCCTATCTGCTAAGGTGTCTCCCAGGGTTCCATCTTGGCCCAGTTCTGTTCTCCAGTTTACTTAATGACTACACCTTAGCCTAAGTCTCTTTGCACATACATTTGTACTGTATATGGATAACACTGCACTTGATGTCACTGTAGCCTTCGCCCCTGAGCTGGAAGCGACCTTGCAATGCAATTTCAACAATGTCCAGCACTGGTTCCACTCTAGCCAACTCTCCCTTGATCCCTGAAAAATGGATTTTATGAGCTTCAGTAAGTAAGTAAGTAGTTTATTTATAAAAGGCACCTTTCTTCAACCATGGCTCCTGTACATATAATAATTAATACAAACAAACAGCATATTTACTAATCTAAATACAACCTTAAATGTACATCCATTATAACTTAATATTCATTAAAATCACCGTATGCAGATTTAAACAGATAAGTCTTCAGTGCAGTTTTGAACTCCTGGATGGTCAAGCAATCTCATATCTGATGAGGTAGAGAATTCCACAGGGTCAGGGCCACAAAACTAAAAGAACGGGCTCCAGATGTCTTTAAACGAACCCTGGGAATCTCTAGCAATCCCTCGTCAGTGGATTGGAGAGGGTGGAGGGGACAGTAGGGATGAAGGAGATCTTGCAAGTACTTAGGCCCCTGGCCGTGTAGGGCTTTATAGATCAGTAAACTGACCTTGAAGGCAATCCTCCACTGCACTGGAAGCCAGTGCAGTCCGCGGAGCACAGGCATTATATGACTGGTTCTAGCTGTACCAGTCAACAGACTGGCTGCCGCATTCAGCACTAGCTGAAGGCGGTGGAGGTCAACCCCTGGCAGCCCTAGGTATACGGCATTGCAATAGTCAAGGTGAGAGGTAACGAAGGCATGGACCAATGTAGGAAGATCCTTGGGAGGAACTAGGTGTTTCACCCGGGTGATATTCCTCAGATGGTAAAAAGAGGTTTTGATGACAGCCGACATCTGTGATTTAAAGGTCAAACCATTGTCAATGATAACGCCCAGGTTTTGCACCCGGTCTGAGATACTTAGCATCACACCCCCAAGACATAGTCCTGAGGGTGATCCTGCCAAAATACCCACCTCCCGACTATCAGGGTCCACCACCAGCACCTCAGTTTTATCCGGGTTCAACTGCATCCATTCCTGGATCTCAGCGAGACAGTTGTTAAATACCGAGAGGAACACATCTTGACCAGGTGCAAAGGACATGTATAGCTGAGTATCATCTGCATAGCAGTGAAAGCTGAGACCATACCACCTAATAATCTCTCTCAATGGCAGCATATACACTGCGAACAACATAGGTGACAGAATGAAACCCTGCGGTACCCCGCATGATAGGGGGAGAGGGGCTGAGGAATAAATTGCCAACACTACTCTCTGAGTCATACCCTCGAGGAAAGATCAAAACCATCTGAGTACTGTATCAGACAGGCCACAGACAAACTGCAGGCATTCCAATAATGTCCCATGGTCCACGGTGTCAAATGCTGCAGAGAGATCAAGGAGGACTAAGATGGAATGTGCCTTCCAATCTCTCGCTATTAGGAGATCATTTAGCACCCGTACAAGAGCCGTCTCAGTACTATGTCTCTTCCTAAATTCAGACTGGAGAGAATCATAGACATTGTGGCTGGTCAAATGGTCATCCAGCTGCAACACAACCACCTTCTCAATAACCTTACCCACAAAGGGTAGATTAGAGACAGGTCTGTAGTTTGCCAAGCAGTCGGGGTCAAGGGAGGGCTTCTTAAGAAGAGGATGAGCAACAGCCTCCTTCAGGGAATCTGGAAAGAGCCCCCTCTCCAATGACCTCCAGACTATCTTGGCTAGGACTGGGCTGATCACATCAACACAGCCTACCAAGAGGCGTGTAGGGCCTGGGTCCAAACTACAGCTGGTTGGTCACAATATCTGGATGACCATCACTATGTCAGTGATAGCAGACTGACTAAAGTAAGACCAGGTAAATTGAGGGCCCGACATTTCCTGCCAGCCATCGCAAATTCCAATGGAGTGAGCCAGATGAACCTCAGATCTGATTGTGGCAACCTTATCTGCAAAGAATCAAGCAAACTCATCGCATCGTTCTTGTGACAAGGCTCCTCCAGACCACAGACAGATTGGATTACACAATCTGTCCACAGTCCAGAAGAGCTGAGCTGGTCGGTTCTGTGCAGCAGCAATCTCCCTGGACAGGAATTCTGCCTTCTTACGGGTAATTGCTGATTGATAGACCATATAATGGTCCATCGATCTAAGTTTGTCTTCATCCAGGCCCGATTTTTGCCAGCTCCTCTCCAGCCTTCGCCCCCCTCCTCTCCTCAGCTCCTTCAAGGACTCATTAAACCATGGAGACCTTGGGCGGAGGGTGAGGGGGCGAACACGAACAGATGCTATGGAATCCAGGGCCTCCACCACCGCCTTATTATAGACAGGTACTAGCACCCTAGGATCCATGCATTCACTTGGTACACCCGATAGGTCCGGTACCCTCATTAGGCCATCAGGGGTAACACCGCTTAAGGGATGGTACCGGACCATTTCCATAGAGGCAGGCCAATTTGGGGGGCCAAGAAACTGAACCCGATGGTGTGATAGTCAGACCATCCAACTAGTTCCACCACCGAATCAGATATCTCCATCCCCAGGAGGAACACCAACTCCAATGAATGCCCCCTAATATGGGTTGAGGAGGTAATAACCTGTGTAAGGCCCAGTGAATTCATCAACTGGAGGAAGTTTTGACCAAATTGCGAGAGTTCATTGTCGACCCAAGCATTGAAATCCCCCAGGATCAGCCATCTGGGGAAGTCCAAAGCTAGGTCAACAGTGAACTCTGCAATTTCCTGCAGGAAAACTTTCCCATCTCCAGGTGGACGGCAGATGAGAAGGATTCTGCACCCTACACCCTCACCCAGGATGCATTCAAAGGAGTTGGTGGCTCCCACTGGAACTTTCACCAGGCTCAGTTCCGATCTAAAACAGATAGCTACCCCCCACCTCTACGATCCTTTCTCGGGCCGTGTATCACCGAGAACCCCGCAGGAACTGCTGATGCCAAAACCGGGCCAGCATTTCCATCCAGCCAGGTCTCGGTCATGCAAGTCAGGTCAGATGATTCAACAAGATCTGCTATTACAGCAGTCTTGTTCTTAATAGACTTGGCATTGCATAACACCACCCCAGTAGTATGAGTGACCAAGGAAGACCGTGATACTTGCCTGCAAACAGCAGAGCCCTTGGGTATGGGAATCAGGCAGGGAGGACCTCTTTCCTGAACTCATTTCGCCCCAGGGTGTCTCTTTGTCCCCACTACTCCAATCCGCCCACTCCATTCCATTCACCAACCAGTCCTGGTCCCCGCCCCCCTCCTACTTTTCCGCCTCACTATCCCCAGAGCCCTACAACATCTATATACCTCCGGGGTCAGCGAAGGACAGACAAAGGGGTGGAGGTTCCTGAATCTGAAGGGGGAATATTGCCTGACCATCCCTGCACCTTCCCAGTTCACAAATAATCTAAGATAACAACACACTACCCTCCCACCCAGACCAAAGAAAGCTATAAGATAGCCACTAAGTTAAAATCAATCCAAAACTCGATAAATAAATCTTATGGATCACAGAAAAGAAGCCCCATAACAGAGTCCACTCTAAAGAGAGTTCAAGTCCCGGAAAATTAAGTAACAATTAATTAAAAATATGACATTAAATAAAATCTACAAAATAAAAATGTAAAATATTCTGTACTTGATAAGAGAATATATTAAATTAAACAATATATTAAATTAAACAATGATAAATGCAATTTCACTTTCAACCCCTGGTACTCTCACTACCCTGGGAATCAGTGCTAAACCAGGCACTCTCACTTCCTAGATGATGTAATAAAAATGAATATTTAAAGTCCCCAGGCACTCAAGTGGACACCTGCCAGGCTCCACAGAACTCCTGTCTTCACTACGCTGGATAGCTCCCCATGAAGAAGTCCACCATTTTAAGTACTGGGATGTGTGGCTGGATCATAATATATATTTTTTTAATCAAGCTCTTTCTAATGGCCCTGGGGTCGGCAGCTATCTGCCCCTACCCACACCTAACTGGCATATGCCTCCTCTGGGACTTAGCTTCAAATTCCCCCAGCAGATTTCCCCCTACAGCAAAGCTAGAAAGTGAAAGTCTGTCCTCCCACTCCCCAGAGCACAATCTAGAGAGGTGGTATTCCAGGTGACAGAGTGGTCAGGCATCATACTCCAACCTGCCAGGCTTTTTCCTAGGTTCATGGTCCCCCCCAACCCGGTGGTGTGCTATGACACAGGTGTGCATGCATGTAGAGGCATGCACGCACCATGCATCTGCCACTGGACGTCCCCCTACTGAGCTGCTCTGGCTGCCCTGCCACCATACCTCCACATGGTGACAGTCTAGAAGCAGTGCAGCTGACTCCCCCTCCCACTCCTCAAGGGAGGAGAGCAGTCCTCCAGATGCTCCATCCTCTCCCACCTGGCTGACCCCCAACAGCTCGAGCTTACTCCCGAAGTCAGGCCTCTGGTAAAGCAGGGTAAGTCACCAGTACCTCAGCCTTCCATACCACTGAACTGTCCTCTGAAACTCTGGATCATAATCTTGATTTCTCCTCCCACACTGATGCCATCATAAAAGCTCCTTCCCAAATGTGGCACGTTGCACTGCAATAAATCCTGCCTCCCACTCCCAGTCTGTCATGACATTATCAGCAAAATGATCCTCCTAGTGTTTGATTACATGGATGTGATATGCATGGCTGCCCCCAAACGTGCCCTGGCCAGACTGGGAACCTCTTTCACTCCTTCTCCTGATTTGCCCTAAACTACCCTCCCTGCACTCATTACTGTTTCCTCTATTGCAGGTTCTCCCTCCTGTCACTCAAGGGCATGCACCTTTTTACTGTGTCTATTTTAAATTCAAGTTCTGGTTCACCTCCCTCTCCCCATTATCTCTCTGCCCTCCTCTCCTCATCCCCATCTCTCCTCCTACTCCCTCAGATTCAGTTTTTCTCTCCCTCTCAGTCCTCCACTGCAAAACCTCAGCAGGGCAATCTGCCATCTCCTGTCATCTCATTCTCTAGAATATTCTTTGGATCTATGTGATTTGAGTGCCCCCGAAATGGTGAAAGGGAAAGGGCAAACACCGCAAGGGTGACCACACAGAAATGCCAACCAGCAGGAAGGGCGACAGCAGCAGGAGGCAGATGAAAGATCGCCGAGCAC
Source organism: Neoceratodus forsteri (assembly GCA_016271365.2). Classification (NCBI taxonomy): domain Eukaryota; kingdom Metazoa; phylum Chordata; order Ceratodontiformes; family Ceratodontidae; genus Neoceratodus; species Neoceratodus forsteri. Next base: position 506,268,037 of record CM057455.1, read on the forward strand.
AGGGCAAGTGCCGCAAGACAGAGGGAGCGAAGCACGCTCCGGCAAGGGCTGCCAGTGAAGGGTGCAACAGACAGAGCGAGTGGCCAGGGTGTGCGGGCAGGCAGCACCATCCGGGATGACCAAGGGCAGGGCATGGCTGCATGAGAGGCACAGCTGGGGCAGTAGTGGGCGGCAGTAACACAGGGAGCAGGAGGCACACAGCACAAAGGCCTGCAGGATATGCAGGGAAGGAAGGGTGGCAAGCCAGGGGGCACAGCCCAGGGAACAGCAACAGTCAGCCGTGCAGAAGCCAGTGGCTCAAAGGGGAGGGCAGCAAGTGCAGACATCACATGCTAGATGCGTTATGGCCATGGCGTGCAATCTGGGTCAAATGGGTGACTACAGGGGATGCAGTAGGTGTGCGGGCACCCCCAGAAGGGCACACCCGCATTGGGTAGGGTGGGTGGAGGGTAGCGAACTGTGTGCTGTGTGGTGCTGCACATGGCCATGTAGCCAAGCACTGGAATGAGGCTACAGGTGGTGGTGCAAGCCAGGGACTACTACGCAGACGGTCACATATGGAACGTGAAATCGTGTGCTAGTCCACGCAGGTAGGCATAGTGGCTCCTGGTGTTGTACTCACCCACGATGGTGCGGATCCTGGTCTCAAGGTCTCGATACCATCGACAGGCCTGTGATGCCTCTGCCCTGACACCAGCATCTCAGATCTGATGACGGTCAGATGCTCCTCCTTCCTCAGGCACTCAAGGAGGTGCCAGATGCTGGGGTGGCATGCACCGACCCGGATGTTAAAGGCCCTGTGCCACCCCTCCACCACACTGTTGGTCCGTACAGGGCCCTGAAGGGTTGCCTCGTAGCAGTTCTACTGCTTGATGGGGAAGATGGCACGTCGGTGCCCTGAGTGCCCGGTTGGGCGGTCGATCCATTTGTCCTCCACGTAGTCCAGCAGGGGTTGGAGGACCTTCTCATTAGTGGCCACGTACTCCCACTCCCGCAGTTCTTCAAATACCACTGGCACATCAACAGGTGGCAGGAATGCCACTGCCAGCAGCATCCGCACATGCAGTGCAAAGTCTGGGTCAGTGGAGTACCATGCCAGGATGTCTGGCAGCTGTTGCACCTTGTATCACAGGGCCTGGGACTAGCAGAAGAAGCACCCCCTGACACGGGCATCGGTGAAGATGGTGGCGACCCCGCACCAGCTGGCACGCTCAAAGTCCAGCAGAACTGTGGCCAGTGCTATGGCCAGGTTGTGCAGCTTCAGCTGGCCCAGCAGACGGACCTAGGTCTGTGCCCGCCTGGTGCACGTCAGGGCATAGACGGCAGGAAGCACTCTACCAGACTGTATGGCGTGGATGGTATATAACTGGCCAAACATGGTTGGGCATACCTGAATGTGCCATCCATAAACCAGTCCACACTGCTGGCCAGTTGCTGCAGGCCACAGTCCATGGCATACACAACAATGTGGTCCCACTCCCTCCTGCTGTCATAGAAGAGGAAGCGTCTGCCGCCGGAGGCAAGGGTGTACTCCTCCGGGATGGTGAGGCTCACCACTGATTGCAGGGTGGCTGGCCAGCTCCGTACCATGTGCTGCACACGTTGAACCATCCATCACAGCAGACACACTCCCAGCAGGTGACTGGTCCACCATGCCCTGTCCTGTAGTGTTTCCAGGATGTGCCGCACCCCCACGTCCACTGCATCAAGGGCATGGTTATGTTCCCTGATGGGTGCCACCCCCGGATCCTCCACTGTGTGCAGGCAGGCAAGGCAGTGGTATCTGCACACCTCCAATATACCTTTTCAGGTCCCTCCTTATCTCTCCAGTAAACATAGCTGTTATGGACAGCCATAGGCTTGCCCTTCTGGCTTGGGACATATCGCACCTCCATGTTTGCGATGCGGCCCCATCTGACAGGGCTGCAGAGGCTGGCATTGTTATAGGCACTGTGTGCCTGCCCTGTGTTTGCCTTGCTATGCTCCCTTCCTGCCTGGGAAGCATATCTGGCAGCATGTGGCTGTGCCCCCTCCCCATGTCCATGTGGTCTGTGGGCCACACTCCCCACAGTCCATCACTGCTTTCCATTGTGTCTCCTGTGCCTGTGTGATGCCCTGTAGCCCCAGCCTGCCATGTGGTGTCCTCCGCGGTGAGTATATGCCTCTGCTATGGGCCTCAGCTTGGGGTGGAGGGCTTTGTATGGCGTTCCACTTGTTTGCTGTGTGTGCAAGGTTCACCTCTGTGGGCTGCAGGGTGGTGCAGGCACACACTGCTGCCCCTCTGACCAGGTTGCCACCTGATCACCTGTCCCTGTGTGCTCTATGAGCAGCGCTGCCACCTTTGCTTCCCCTGGTAACTCCCCCTCTGTTGTCTGCTGCCACTGTTGGTCGTGGCCTGCTGTGCAAGCCGTCCTGTGCTCGCTTTCCTGTTTGGCCTGTCTTTCAGTGATGCCTCCCCTGTCTGCAGGCCTTCTGGTGCTCATGGTCATGCTGTGAGTTTTTCCTGGAGGTACCCTTACTGAGTGAAAGAACGTTTCGCTCTTCCACTGTGTGTCTGCATTTCTGTGTGCTCGCTCTTTAGGTAGAGGCACTTTCAGGATCACCCCCCTCAGTCCGCACTGTCTAGTAGGCGCTCTTATTGGCTGCTATTCTTTCTCTTGCTCTCTGCTCCTCCTCCACCCTCTTCTTTAAAGTTTTCCTATGTGACCTCCTCACATACTTGCTGTCAGAACTAGCCCCCTTCATGCCTCGTCCCTCTCTGCTATTAGTTGCAGTTCATTCTACCCTCTTGTACCCCCCCCGCTATGAGACATAGTTCCTTCTCTACTCTTGTACTCCCTTCTTCCTTGCTAGTAGCCACAATTGTTTCCCCATTTGGACTCCCTTACTCCCAGCTATTAGCTGTAGTTCCTTCTCCCCTCTTCTCCCCTCTCACTCCCTGCCATGAGCTGCAGTTCCTTCTCCCCTCTTATACCTCTCCCTCCCTCCCACCTATTAGCTGCAGTTCTTTTTGCCCTTTTGAAACCCATCCCTCCTACACTTAGCTGCAGTTCCTTCCACCTTTTTGTACCCCCTCAATCCCTACTGTTAGCCATAGTTCATTTTCCCCACTTTCCCCCACCCTCCTTGCTCTTAGCTTCAGTTCTTTCTCCCACTCTTGTATCCTTCTCCTTACCTGCTTTTAACCACACTTTCTCTTCCCTCTATACCATGACCTGCTGCTTATGCCCCTACTGCTCTGCTAGGGCACCAGTTGTATATTATTTAAGCTATAATGATAGTGACAACTATATTAGGCAATAATTTGATTGTGGATTGGATAAGGTATGAGGCCAACTTTTTGCCAAGGCTAGAGAATCAACTATCATGGCCTGTTATTATGCTACTTGCTTTACAAAAATGATTATTTCTGCATTGTTTTTCTTCACCCTTACTCCAGTTAGAATGCAAGGAAAGATGATATCATTACTGTCATTTTATTGAGAATAAAATGAATGTTGTGAGTTTGCTGTTAAGTAAACAGTTTGTAGTGTATGGTGGAATGTTGTTCAGGATGGAAATCCATCCATTGAACAACGTTGTTGTGCTGCAGTTGTTACGTCATCATAGCTGTTGTGCTGCACTAGCTACATAGCTAACCGTAGAACAACATCTTAGAACGTATGTGCACATGTGCAGTGTGCAACCCCCACAAGTTTCCTCAAATGGCCATGGCGGTGAGAACGGACCTCGGAAGAGAGCAGCATCCAAAAATGGGCAAAAGTAAGGGAAAATTCTTCAAGGTATGATTGACCATACACTACAGGTATAAAAGACAGTGTATGATCAATCATACACAGCAAGGTTTTTTTTTACTCTCAAGGTTTCCATGATAACAAGACCTCTCGAGCTGCGCGCTCGAAGCCTACAGTTACCTCAGAAACCTCTCAAGTGAAAAACTTAGAAACATAGAATCTGATGGCAGATAAGGACCGCTTGACCCACCCAGTCTGCCCATTTCCCTGCCTACTGGATAAGCTGCAGATCCTAGTTAACCAGCAGCTTACTTCTTCCTACCCCCACCCCCTAGAATTGCCTTATCACTGTCCCATGCATGCTTGTTTTCCACCACTGTTTTTGACTCCACGACCTCCTCCGGAAGGCCGTTCCATGCATCCACAACCCTCTCTGTGAAAAAATACTTCCTTAAATTACCTCTGAGCCTCCCCTCTATCTTCAAATTGTGCCCCTTGTTCTTGCACACCTCTTTTTGAAAGATGCTACCCTCTTGGACTTTGTTGATCCCCTTGAGGTACTTGAAAGTTTCTATCATGTCCCCCCTCTCCCTCTTTTCCTCAAGGCTATACATATTAAGCTCCTTAAGTCTCTCTTCATATGTCTTCCAGTGCAGACCCTGCACCATTTTAGTTGCCCTCCTCTGGACAGCTTCCATCTTGTCTATGCCTTTGCAAAGACTGGGTCTCCAGAACTGCACGCAGTACTCCAGATGGGGTCTGACCAGCTGTCCGTACAGAGGGATAATAACTTCCTGTTTTCTACTGGTGATGCCTCTCCCTATGCATCCCAGTATTCCCCAGCCCTCCTTGCTGCCTCTCACATTGCTTGCCCACCTTTAGGTCATCTGATATGACTATCCCTGGTCCCTTTCCATTTTGTTGTTGTTATATTCACCCCCATTGTGTACTCTTACCCTGGGTTTTTGTTTCCCAGTTGCATTACCTTGCACTTCTTAGCATTGACTCTAAGCTGCCATACATTTGACCATTCCTCTAACCTTGCCAAGTCCCTTCTCATCCTTTCCACCCCACTTTGTGCATCAACTCTGCTGCAGATCTTTGTGTCATCTGCAAAGAGACATACTTTCTTCCAGCCCCTCTGAAATATCGCATAAAGACCTTGAAGAGGACAGTCTAATACTGAACCTCACGGTGCCCACTAATTAACCCCTTTCTTCAGAGTGGACTCCATTTACTATTACTCTCTGTGTCCTATTCTTCCAGCCAATTTTTACCCAGGCTGTCATCTTGGGACCCACTCCTAGGCTAGCTAACTTGTATATTAATCTTTTGTGTGGGACTGTGTCAAATGCCTTGCTAAAGTCTAGGTAGGCCATGTCCACAGCCCCTCCCTGATCTACTACTTTGGTCACCCGGTCAAGGAAATCTATCAGATTTGTCTGGCATGACCTTCCCGCTGTGAATCCATGCTGCCTTGGGTCCTGTGCCCCTCTGGCCTCTAGATACTCGACAATTCTTTCCTTCAAAAGTGATTCCATCATTTTCCCTACCACTGAGGTTAAACTAACAGGTCTGTAGTTTCCTGCTTCTGCCTTGCTCCCACTTTCGTTAAGGGGAATCACATCTGCCCTCCTCCAGTCCTCGGGTACCACCCCATCCTCCCATGATTTGTTAAACAGGGTAGTCAGTGGTGTCCTAATTCTACCCTTAGTTCTTTTAGAATTCTGGGATGAATCCCATCAGGCCCCATTGCTTTATCCATCTTCAGTTTTAAGAGTTATTTCAGAACCCTTTCTTCTGTAAATGGGCTGGTATCAACTTCTGTATCCAGAGTGTTTCTACTGTTTGTTTTAGGTACCTCCCCCTCTTCCTTTGTAAATACTGAGCAAAAATATTTGTTTAGTATCTCTGCCTTTCACAGTCACCTCTGCCCACCCCCTTTATTAATCCTCACTATCCCTCCCTTGGTCTTCCTTCACTCCCTGATGTACCTAGAAAAGCTTTTATCCCCCTTAACTGAGTTGGCTATCTTTTCCTCGGTTTGGGCCTTTGCTGTTCTGACTGCCTTCCCAGCTTCCTTTTGTTTTAACTGATACAGTTCTATATACTGCTCTTTCTGTGATTCCTCGTACTCCCTGAAAGCTTTCTTTTTCTCTTGAACCTTCACTGCCACTTCCTTTGAGAACCATAGTGGTTTCTTACATCGTTTAGTTTTGTTTATTTGCTTCACACAAAGGCTTGTTACCTCTGTGATGTAAGTTTTTATTATTCCCCATTGTTCTTCCACCCCTCCTTCCTGCCCATTTGCCAGTGCATTCCTCAGGCACTCACCCATTTTGGCAAAGTCAGCCCTCCTAAAGTCCAGTACCTTTGCCTTTGTATGGCTTGACTCTATTGCTGTGTTTATTGTGAACCATACTGTTCGATGGTCGCTAGTTCCCAGATGGCTACACACTTCTACATCTGTGATCCTCTCTTCATCTCCATTTGAGAGAACCAGGTCTAAGATTGCTCCCTCTCGAGTAGGCTCCAATATTAGTTGTCTAAGGCATGCCCCCTGTAGGGCATCTAGAATAACCCCACTCTTCGACGTGGCTGCTGCAACTGCACTCCAGTTAACATCTGGCATATTCAGATCGCCCATCAGCAATATCTCCCCTTTTTCTGCCATACTAAGTATACTTCCATGTTAAGTATGATTGATCATACATTATCCTCTATGTAGCTCCACCTTCTGATTGAAATAGATGGTCCACATGTAGCATAATGTAACTTATTCTCACGTCTTTCCTTACTACACTGTATATTGTTGTAATAAACTTTTACCTTTCTAATTTTTGTATGTAATTGGTTACTTTTGCTACTGTGCTATTGTATTTTCATTTTATAAAATGACCTTCAGAATGCATGCAACTTTATTGGTCTAAACACTTAATCTGACCATTGGATAATCTTTGATGTATAGGCAGTTCATAACCAACCTACCCTAAGCTGCCTAGCAACAGCTAAGCTAAATGAAAATAAAACCTTTTTCAAATGAACGTTTCCACTTTTTAAAATGCAAAACCAAACAGGCCATAACTTTCTTTAAAATAAAGGCACTTCCCAAATTCATTCAAAGGTACTCATCCTTTATAATGTATGATAGAACATTGTTACGTGCAAATATTGATCATTTTACAAGGCTGTTGTACCCTTGATGTGACTTCACAATGTTGTTATTCCATCATGGGTACATCACATCAATGGTACAACAACATGGGTCGCATTTGTGCATGCGCATTATGTGATCCTCCAGTCTTCCTGAACCGACTGTGGCGGTGAGAGCGGGACCCAGTAGAGATTGGCGGTGATGAAAAAAAGGTGATAGTGGAGAGGCAAAACCTTAAGTAAGGATCCTAACTATATTTTTTCCCTCTTTATGTGGACCATATACTATAAAAGATAATGTATGGGTCCACTATTGGCAACAAAGCATGTGTTGCCATCTAAAGGTTGCCACGGTGACCAAAACCTCTCAAGCTTTGCTCTTGAAATTTAAATGGTTGCCATGGCAATCTCTTGATGGGTACACCTGCTTGTTACCAGTAGCGACACATACATTATCTTCTATGTTATCAAGCTCACACACTCTGTCTAGCAACAACCTAACTGCAGGAAAATAAAACTTTTTTCTGTTTTATAACCACAGTAACCCACTTCAGAGCATGGGTTTCTTGAGAATAAATGCACTTCCTTGGTGCGCACTTGGCCTCGTGCCTTCTGATTCACCTGGGGAGTGCATTAATTCTTTAGAAACACAGGCTCTGACATGAGCTATTGTTTACTTATTCACCTCCCTTACCGTTTTCACATGTTATATAAATTACTATTTAAAGAGAGGGTCCAGCCAATAATATAATTTCACAGCTGTCACCAGCAAAACCCAATTGCACAATTTTCCTGGTTGATTTGAAATTTCAAGTGATTTTTTTTCTTTGTTGATAAGGGCATACGCAGGAACAGGGCCTAGATTCACAAAGATTAGCACAAGCTGTATCAAACAGCAGCTTGTGCCGATCTCCAGTGCACCAGGGACCCGGCACCAAATTCACTATTGAGAGGGGTCCTGGCACCACTGTCAGAGGTGCAGCTGCATCCGCTCCACAGTGCCAAACAGAAGGTGCATGGGAGGGGATACATGGAGGCTTGCGGCAGCCCCTGGCCCTGAGGATGCAAGCCTGGGCGTGTACAGTGCCCACAGTATGTGTGGAACACCCACCCTAGGGATATCGGCAACAAGACAACAGCATGCCAGTGGGCTAGACAGTGTGTGAGGGCAGCAGGGGGGGCATGGCAGAGGTGGGCATTACTGTGTTGGGCCCCGTCTTGTGCTGGGGCTGCAGGACACTGCAAGGTGCATTCCACAAGTGCCCTATTGTCTGAGGGTCCTGGTGTGGGCCTCGGCACCCTGACAGCCACTGGGGTGTAAGGCACAGGCAGGGAGGTACCACTGCTGAGTGGCACTGCATGTCTTGGCTGCTCACATGCAGGGCATGGCATGGTGGGGCCAAAGATGACCGCGCCTGAATGCGGCACCATGCCTTGCAGGGTGCTACCATCCTGATGCCCCTGGTACATGACCGCTGTGGGTGGCTGGTGTGGTGCATGGGTTGTTAGATCAGTCATTTGCTGGTTTAAGCATTGGCATCAGTGTCATTGGCTGCGGGGCTTCCTGAATCCCACCGTAGAGGATGTTGCAGCTGGGTGCTGGCGCAAGCCTCTTTATGCTATGGCACGCCCACCCTTCAGTTGCAATGCTGGTGTATGACCTGTTCAGTGCACCAGACCCTGCCATCATCACAGCCACCATTCCTGAATCAGGAAGTCCACAATTTTTGGTGGAAGGGGCCACTGGCATGAACTCTGAGTGACACAGGTGCCTTGCGTCAACTTTTTGGCTTTCTGAATTGGGCCCAATATCTTTTCCTCTTGAGTTTATCTGTTCCTGGTGCTTTTCCCAACCTATAGTCATAATCCACCATGTGTGACCTTACAGTCATTTCCACAGCAACAGACTGTGATGTGACAGACAGAAGATTGTAATCTCAGTCTGGGAATAAGCATCAGGAGCAGATGCACTCTTAAAGAACAGAGGTTCTGCTCTGATGCAGATTTCTATAGCAATAAGAAATAGACTAGCATGAAATACTTGTTTCATGGGGTAATGTGTACATTGGTTCTGTTGATGCCAATTTCATCTTTTTGCTGGTGGCTGGACCTACCCTTTCAAAGGGAACAGAAACAGTGTGACATGCCCATGTAACCCCCCTGCAAATGGGGGTTCCCAAAAGACTTCCAGGAGCTTGCTTGAATGCTCCAAGCCTGAATGGTGTTTGGCGTTTAAGCCATTTATCAGTGAGTGTTTTTAGAACCTCTGGTACTGTCTCTTTAAGAGCTGTCTGCTTGCAGACATAATTAGTTGTATGGGGACTGTGTGTTTCTTTGATTGAGTACCACTCGAGGCTGCTGCCAATTCCTCCATTTTGCAGTCACTAGGAGTGCAAAGGGAACCTATCTAAAAGATGTAACTGTTTGCCAGAAACCATTTAGAGTAATAATGAAATTACAGTTTGTCTAACCTGCTTTCTTTGCAGTCAGAACTGTGTCTGCCTAGTTCCCCATTCTGGTTTTGAACTGCTGAACTGGACCATTCAGTGTGGGGTAAGCTAGCTCTAAAATGTTGCCTTGGACGAATCAGAACTTGGACTCATAATCTGAGCCAGCCACAAGAGGATTGTATGGGCAGTGACTCTGGGAGATGTAGTTTAGACTTTGGCGCCTTTTTGGACCAACAAGGGCAGTCTATTGTGAGTGACAGCCAATCCAGCCAAGAACTGGGAGGAACTCAAAGGAAGTGCCTGGTTTTGTCTGCTGGAGTTCAGTTGAGCTCTGGCAGTGAAGAAGGAAGGAGCCCTGTGCTTTTTCAGTGTGCAGGTTTAGTCGGGAAACGTGTGTAAGGCCCAGAGTTCTGGTCTGCAGCTTGTGTAACTGCTTGTTAGGACTGAATCCGTCCTGTGAAGAGAATCAAAGGATATCTGAAGAGTAGAAACCAGGCTCACCCTGTAGAAGACTGGAGAAATTGCTGAATTGCACTCGGTCTGTCAGGAACTGAATCTGCTGTGTGTTCTCCTGGGTATTGTGCAGTAATTGCGATCGGGATAGAGAAGCAGCCTGCCTGGTATAGTACTTTCTGTTTTACCATATAAATGTGTGAAGAAGCTTGTGTACCTCAAGTGAATCCTGCTGCCATTAAAGGACTTTTGCCTGTTACTGTTCACCATATAAATGTGTGAGGAGGCTTGGTTAGCTCAAGTGAATCCTGCTGCCATTAAAGGACTTTTGCCTGTTGCAGTTTGCCATATAAATGTGTGAGGAGTCTCGTGGAGCTCAAGAGTAGCCCTGCTGACATTGAAGGACCCTATCTTGTTTGGAGGTCGTGAGTACTAATTCAGGTCGCTCCTGTTGAATTGCCACATTGAATCCAAATGGAATCACTGTACTGTGATTGTTGCACTGTATCTTATTTTACAGGAGGTCCCAGTACCTGAACCAGCCCTGGGGGTAAGTGTATACTGTGAAGGTAATTCTGATATATTGTGTGGGCCACTAGTAGGAAGAAAGGGGGGTTGCAGTGTCCCAGAGGGCTGTGACCAAGTAAGTTTAACTATTGCAAACCCTGACCTCTGGGTGGAGGCACCCGCCATTGGATCCAGGCCCCTCAACCTGTTAGTGGCAAATCAGGCAGGGGTAGTAGCCCTGGGATAGCGCCATCTAGGGTTACATCTTGGAGGCTCACGCTGGGATTGTGTGTCCTCTAGTGGCCATATTCACGAACCACTGTTAAGAAAAAAATGGGTACCCGACAGAAGTGGCTGTGCACCGGCTGGTGGAGTGGTGTACTGGGGAGGAGATTGACCCCCAAAATGCTATGCTTATCCTGGACATCCCCCTGGGTATCAATACGGACACTGTACAGGGAGTACTTTCCAAGGTGGAAGGTTTACAAAACCCTGTGGTGGTGGGTCGGCATGCTAATCTGCTCACCCACACTTTCCTGGCCCTAGGAGAGTTTAAGGATCCCATAAATAGCTTCAAAGTGCCACAGACCATTACCCCAGAGGGAGCCCTCACTGCCTGGAGAGTGATAACTAAGTACAGTAAAGACCCGGGGAGGAATGAGCCCCCACCACTGTCTGAAACTTTTGAGGAGAAATTTGCTAAATGGTTGCTGGGGGAAGGGAAAACTGTGGAGGACTTGAAGAAACTATTCTTGCCACCCGGGTGTTCCTCCCCCAACACCCTCTCCCGCTCCAGTACCTGTAATGGTGGCTGAACCAATGCAGACTCCTATTTCTGCACCTGCCATTAGTCACGACTCTTACCGAAGGTTGAGGATCTTCTCTGGCACCCTCCCCACCCCCCAAGGGGAGGATGACTGGGAGACCTGGATAGACTATGTTGCCCCAAGTGCTAGAATGGCAATGTCGGGAGCCAAAGTGCAAAAAGAGGGTTAGTGAGAGCCTCCGAGGTCCTGCCCTGGCTACCATCCGTGCTAAACGGGCCAGTAACCCTGAAGTGACTGCACAGGCCTATCTTGAGGCCTTGGAGAATGTGTATGGAGCCCAGATTCTGATGAGGATCTATGGTGGAGGTAAGAAATGCACAACAGTACCAAGGGGAGTTGTTGTCTGTGTATGTATCTCGGCTGGAAAAATTGTTGCAAGAATGCCTCAGAAAGGGTAGTTTGCCAGCGATTGAACTGGACGAACCAGGCTGGACAGGATCCTTAAGTCTGCCCCTTCTCAGAACTGCTGTTGCTTCAGTTCGCCTGGCAAATCGACTGGAATCCCCACCTCCTATGATGAGTTAATGAGAGAAATTTGAGGAGTTGAGAAAAGCGACCTCGGGAGGACCTGCACCAATAGCTGCGGCACGACCCGAGTGACTGAGGGTGACCCATCAAGTGAAGTTCAGGGCAGAGGTTGACAGTCAATGAGTGCTCTGACAAGGAAAGATATGCCACAATGGGCGAACTGTTGAGAGAGATCCGGAATTTAAAAACAGTCTTTATGAAGGCCACGCCTGCAAGTACAGGGCCCTGACCTATATCCGACTGCATCTGCTATGGGGGTGGGGTACCCACCCATGTATCTCCTGCTGATAACAGCTCCAAACTCAATTCCTTGACCATGGAAGTGGAGAAACTGACGAGATGTCTCCAAATGCTTATCACGCCGCAGACAGAGATGGCACCAAGGTTTCCAGTTAGTAGTACCCCCGCCCTGGCTCCCAGTGTGGCGCCTCGGCCAGCTCAAACTCCAGAAAGTATGTTTTGCTATAATTGCGGGAAGGATGGGCACATGAAGAGGGAATGCCGGTCCCCAAAAGACACTGACAAAGTTGCATATAGGCTACAAGGAGAGCTTCGGAGAACAAATCAGTGGTTAAGAGGTGCACAAAATGATCCCAGTGAGGGCACCAAAAATGCTAACTCACGCTCTTTTGTGCAAGGTCAGTTGCCCAGGCCCCACTACCGCCTCCAGACTGGTCCAGAATAGTGGGTCCCTCCATGGAGACCACTGTAAGGTGAATGGAGTGTCTACAAGAGCTGTATTAGACAGTGGCTCCAAGTGACAATTATGTTCCAAGATTGGTATCAGAAGCATTTGTCAGACGTACCCTTACAACCATTAGAAGGACTGCATGTTGGGGTTAAGTGAAGAAGGCCTACCCTATTCCGGGTACATCCAATTTGGCTGTCTTTCCCCATCTCCGTGGCTGGAGTGGCGAACAAGTGAGACCCTAGCCTTAGTGTCCCCACTGGACTGTATGATGGTGTCCCTTTGTTGATTGGAACAAATGCTCATATGTTCGGAAGGCTGGCACAGTTATGTTATGAAAAACAGGGGTCAAAGACTAGTAGAGCTTTAAGAGTTCGGCTTTAATTAAGAGGCCTATGAGGCACAGAGAGATGCTGAAAAAATAGAACCAGAGGAACCGGTCGGAATTGTATGGAAGAAGGATCCTGAGTCTCTGATCCTGGTGCCAAATGCCCAGTGTACCTTACAGGGAGAGGTCCATATCAGAAAGGATGTTAAGAATAAAATATTAATGTTGGATGCACCTGGCGATGGAAAATTGCCAGAGGGACTGCTGGTCAAGCCTAGTATTTTGCCCGCTAGTGCCCATGCTTATGCCAGAAGGGTAATGGTCCAAGTTCATAATGTGTCTGAAAGAGACATTCGAGTAAATAGAGGTTGCATCCTGGCTAATGTGCATTGTGCAGACACTGCAGTGCTACCCAGCAGCAAGAGTTCAAGGAAGAATGACAGAGTAAACCTGACTTGTTTGATTTCGCGACTCCCATTGCCAGCTGAATGGAAAGTGAGGATCAGTGAGAAGCTTGCCCAGAGAGACCTGGTGTTTTCTTTAAAGGAATGGGATGTAGGATGCGTGCAGGAGCTGAGCACAATATCTGGCTGCATGACGAAAGACCATTTCGTGAGAGTCTGCAGCCTGCCACCTGCTGACATAGATGATGTGAGACGGCATCTGCAAGAGATGTTAGCTGCTGTGTAATACAAGAACCCAGAAGCCCTTATGCTTCCCCATTGTGGTAGTGAGGAAAAGAATGGGACAGTAAGGATGTGTGTGGATTATCGCACCTTAAACCGCGGACTATCCCTGATCAGTACACAATGCCCGCATTCAGGATGCTTTGGACTGCCTAAGCGGGAGCAAGTGGTTCTCTGTGTTGGATCTCCGCAGTGGGTACTACCAGATCCCGATGGCCCCAGAGGACCGTGAGAGAAGACAGCCTTTATCTGTCCGCTTGGCTTCTATGAATTCATGAGGATGCCTCAATGGATTTCAGGTGCCCCAGCCACTTTTCAATGATTGATGGAGTGCAGTGGGGACATGAACTTACTAGAGTGCCTGGTATACCTAGATGATGTTATTGTGTTTGGCAGCTCACTGGAGGAACATGAGAGCAGATTATTTAAGGTATTGGACCGACTGGAGGACTTTGGCCTTAAACTGTCCATTGATAAGTGTCAATTCTTTCCAAACATCAGTAAAGTATGTGGGACACATAGTATCCACCGAGGAATAGAGACCGACCCAAGTAAAGTTGAGGCCTTGACTACCTGGCCACAGCCCAAAAATCTAAAAAGAACTGCAAAGATTCCTGGGATTCTGTGGTTATTATCGGCGTTTCATCAAGGACTATTCAAGAGTGATCCACCCTTACTTAACCTTCCAAGGGTATCCCCAACCCACAAAAATACCAAAAGTCAGTGTCCTCAAGACTGAAAGAGTGTATTTTCATCCGAGTGAAGTATTTGGGGCCCGCTGGACTCCTGATTGTGAGACTGCTTTTCATGAGATCATATATCAACTTACCCATGCTCCAGTGCTGGCCTATGCCGATCCAAGAAAACCTTACGTCCTGCACACTGATGCTAGCTTGCAAGGGTTGGGGCTGTGTTGTACCAAGAGCACGAGAATGGCCTGAGACCAGTGGCCTTTGCCAGTAGAAGCCTGACCCCATCCGAAAAGAACTATCCTGTACATAGTTAGAGTTCCTAGCTTTGAAGTGAGCTATTGTTGACCAATTCCATGAGTACTTGTATGAGGCTAAAATACTAGTAAAACGACAATAATCCTTTGATCTATGTGCAGACCTCAGCTAAGTTGGATGCCACTGGCCACAGGTGGCTTTCTGCGTATCTACATATGACATATGCTCGAATACCGAGCAGGTCTGAACCACATAGATGCTGATGTCTCTCCCGAGGCCTGTTCCCAGAATGATTGGGTCCGATTGGCAGAACCTGACATTCGGGCACTCTGCCGGAAGTTTGACAGGGAGGAACAATGTCCACGGACGCAGTGGACTGCATGGTGGATTGCTTGGGACCCTCTGAGAATTGCATACCTGCTGCTTATTGCCACTTTTCTGCAATAGACATTGGTGCACTGCCTCAGCTGGACAATGACAGTATTCGGCGGGTCAATCTCACGATCCTATGATCAAATCAGCTTTAGAAGCCCTCTATGCAGGAAAAGATGTGTCCAAATTACGCTCCACTGATTTGAGAACTGCACTGTTATACAAAGAAGGTCCTAAGTTGAAACTGATCAATAAACTGTTATACAGAGAAACAGTAAACAGAGGGGGACAAGTAGACAAACAACAACTGGTGCTGCCCACTGCCTTTCGAGACTCAGTATTGAGGTCCTTGCACAACCACATGGGGCACCTTGGTATAGACAGAACACTTGACTTGGTGAGATCCAGATTCTATTGGCCTAAGATGGGGGCTGATGTGGAGCAACACATTCGAACTTGTAGTCGCTGCTTACAGAGGAAAGCTTTGCCCCAGAGGGCTGCCCCCCCCTTGTTAACATAACCACCAGTGCACCCATGGAGCTGGTCTGTATTGATTTTCTGAGTTTGGAGTCAGATCAAAGAAATATCAGTAATGTGCTGGTGGTCACTGACCATTTCACGAGATATGCCCAAGCTTTCCCCACCAAAGACCAGAAAGCATCCACTGTAGCCAAAGTACTTGTAGAAAACGTTTTTGTTCACTATGGGGCTCCACAAGGAATCCATTCTGATCAAGGGAGAGACTTTGAGAGTCGTCTGATCAAAGAGATGCTTTCTCTGTGGGGAGTGAGAAAGTCCAGAACCACTCCTTACCACCCCCAGGAGGACCCACAGCCTGAACGTTTCAACCGCACTTTGCTAGATATGCTAGGCACCCTGCACCCAAAGGACAAGACTAGATGGAGCCAACAAATTAGCACCCTGGTACATGCTTATAACTGCACCAAAAGTGATGCCACTGGGTTCTCCCCTACCGCCTGATGTTTGGAGAGAAGCTCGACTACCGTAGATGTGTTTTGGGGTCTCTCCTGATGGGGTTCAAGCTGACAACTATTTACAGTATGTGCAAAGTTAAAGGCCCAGCTAACTCATGCGTACTAACTGGCTCAAACCATGGCTGCCAAAAGAAATCTGGCCAACAAAGAAAGGTATGATAAAAGGTGAAAGCACAGGAACTCCAGGAGGGAGATCGAGTATTGCTAAGAAATCTGGGACTGCATGGCAACACAAGATTGCTGACAGATGGCACCATCTCCCTCACATTGTAGTGGGCAAACTAGATGATCTGCCAGTGTACAAAGTAAGGCCTGAGAATAATTCAAAAGATGTAAAACAATGCATAGAAATCATTTACTGCCCATTGGACAAATCTTAATTGAGTCTGAGCCCTAGAAGATGCCCTCTGGACCAGTGACTAGAGCTGCTGCTAAGAAAAGATCAAGAAAGTCTGCACCTACAGAAGCAAAGTTAAAGTGTTCCCTCCACAAGTCCCAGTTGAGCATGACTGTCAGTCCATATCGGAAGAAAGTGAGAGTGACTTTGAATACTATCCTTCTTACGAACTGAGTCAATTGTTTCGGGGCAATCCCCTAGTCAATACTGGAGATGAAGTTGGGCCTTCTGGACTGTCCAAGCCCCCAGCTTCGTCCCTGGAGCCAATGCTCCCAGAAAGTGAAGTGCAAAGCATCAGATCAGATGAAATGGAATCATTGTGCATGGTTGAACTGTTTGAGCTTTCAGGGGAGGAAAATGATGGATTGGGTCAGACTGGTGATACACCAGAACAAGTAGAGTATTTTGAGTGCCCTGACAGTCCACTGACAGTGTCTGAAAGCTCTCCATGCGAGCCAAATGTTGTGGACTCAGAAACTGTAACTCCTGGAGCTGAAAGTGCCCCAAGTTCTAGCCTCTCTACCCCCATGGAGACTCCCCTGACAAGTGAGGACAATGCTGAAAATGAGGCTCAGAGTGCAGAGACTGCAACAGTTCCCCTAGAAAGACTGGTCGAGCTGTAAAGCCTGTGGTGCACCTCAGTTATGATTCCTGGGCCGGCCAGTGGATCTGCCTCTCAATGTTGTCCATAAAGGAGTGTATGTGTCCCTGAGCTCATTGCCCAAACTGAGCGCCAGTGCTAACTCCAAGTTACTTGTGTTGCCCTCTATATGGTGCCTTTGCCCCATCCATCCCTAAGGTAACTGATAGGAAGGGCCCCTCTCTTCAGGTTTCATGTACAAGAGGTAATAACTTGAGTTATGGTACAATGTGTATGTAATACTGTGTAAAGAGTGACGTACTGCAATGTTTCAGAAATGTGTTCTCGGTAAAATTATATATTGACTGATGATTACATGTGAGCCTAATGCAAATGTATATGGTTTTGATTAAAACCTATGAGGTACTTGCTTGTGCTTGAGACGTCAAGCTTTCACAACCAGGAAGGTGTAACCCCCTGCAAATGGGGGTTCCCAAAAGACTTCAAGAGCTTGCTTGAATGCTCCAAGCCTGAATGGTGTTTGGTGTTTAAGCCATTTATCAGTGAGTGTTTTTAGAACCTCTGGTACTGTCTCTTTAAGAGCTGTCTGCTTGCAGACATAATTAGTTTGTATGGGGGACTGTGTGTTTTGATTGAGTACCACTCGAGCTGCTGCCAATTCACTCCATTTTTGCAGTCACTAGGAGTGCAAAGGGAACCTATCTGAAAGATGTAACTGTTTGCCAGAAACCATTTAGAGTAATAATGAAATTACAGTTTGTCTAACCTGCTTTCTTTGCAGTCAGAACTGTGTCTGCCTAGTTCCCCATTCTGGTTTTGAACTGCTGAACTGGACCATTCAGTGTGGGTAAGCTAGCTCTAAAATGGTGCCTTGGACGTAATCAGAACTTGGACTCATAATCTGAGCCAGCCACAAGAGGATTGTATGGGCAGTGACTCTGGGAGATGTAGTTTAGACTTTGACGCCTTTTTGGACCAACAAGGGCAGTCTATTGTGAGTGACAGCCAATCCAGCCAAGAACTGGGAGGAACTCAAAGGAAGTGCCCGGTTTTGTCTGCTGGAGTTCAGTTGAGCTCTGGCAGTGAAGAAGGAAGGAGCCCTGTGCTTTTTCAGTATGCAGGTTTAGTCGGGAAACGTGTGTAAGGCCCAGAGTTCCGGTCTGCAGCTTGTGTTACTGCTTGTTAGGACTGAATCCATCCTGTGAAGAGAATCAAAGGATATCTGAAGAGTAGAAACCAGGCTCACCCTGTAGAAGACTGGAGAAATTGCTGAATTGCACTCGGTCTGTCAGGAACTGAATCTGCTGTGTGTTCTCCCGGGTATTGTGCAGTAATTGCGATCGGGATAGAGAAGCAGCCTGCCTGGTATAGTACTTTCTGTTTTACCATATAAATGTGTGAAGAGGCTTGTGTACCTCAAGTGAATCCTGCTGCCATTAAAGGACTTTTGCCTGTTACTGTTCACCATATAAATGTGTGAGGAGGCTTGGTTAGCTCAAGTGAATCCTGCTGCCATTAAAGGACTTTTGCCTGTTGCAGTTTGCCATATAAATGTGTGAGGAGTCTCGTGGAGCTCAAGAGTAGCCCTGCTGACATTGAAGGACCCTATCTTGTTTGGAGGTCGTGAGTACTAATTCAGGGTCGCTCCCTGTTGAATTGCCACATTGAATCCAAATGGAATCACTGTACTGTGATTGTTGCACTGTATCTTATTTTACAGGAGGTCCCAGTGCCTGAACCAGCCCTGGGGGTAAGTGTATACTGTGAAGGTAATTCTGATATATTGTGTGGGCCACTAGTGGGAAGAAAGGGGGGTTGCAGTGTCCCAGAGGGCTGTGACCAAGTAAGTTTAACTATTGCAAACCCTGACCTCTGGGTGGAGGCACCCGCCATTGGATCCAGGCCCCTCAACCTGTTAGTGGCAAATCAGGCAGGGGTAGTAGCCCCTGGGATAGCGCCATCTAGGGGTTACACCCAGTTCATTTTTGCTGATCCCCTGTTCCCTTCCTGCACATACTGTACTCTTCTATGTTGTCTCCCCAGTCTTTTAAAACCTGCTCCATGTGTACACCCCACTACACTGCATAATTATAAAAATTCCAGCCAGTGACATAATCAGTTAGAATCAGTCAATGGCTTGTGACACTGACACTACTGGTATGGGCTGCTACATGAATGAAAATGGAGCAGCACCTCAGTGTGTTCCATTTGTACTGAAGTAATAGCAAGGGAAAGTATATAGTAGTAGTATCAGTCTTAGAAGCCATGACTTATTCTAGCCAGTGATGTCACTGGCTGAAGCACCTATAATGGCACAGTACGGGGCTACACATAAAGCTGGTTTTAAATGCTTGTGAGAAAGAGAATAAAAAGAGGGATATGTACAGAAAGAAAACAAGGGTTAAACACATATGAATTTAAAATGTTGCAGTGTTCCTTTTCCCCTCTAAACCAAAAAGCTTCTGTCAGACATAGAAAATATGCCGAAGGACCAAGCTAGCTCTGTAGGTGACGTACTGGGCTGTAGAGTAAAAGGTAAAAGGTTCAGTCACAGGTCAGGTAGCTTATCATTCAATGGATGATACCAAGGAGTGGTAGACGTTCATGTGGGACAGTGCTGTAGGACTGTAGTAGAATGCCAGGGAGGTAGTGATGGTGATCTTGTGCCTTTCTGGGTTCCCAAAGTTTTCTACCATTGTGTACCTTAGTGTTTCCTCTCTTTAATGCCAAGGTTCATAAAACATGAATACAGCCACTTAATGCAGCAGTATTCATTAGTCAGCAAAGGACTCCATCACAGTTTTGTTTATCGAGAATGTGTAGCTGACAGACTTACTTTTATTTGTAGTTTCTATTTCTGTCCCCATTTGTCCATGCACTCTGCCAGGTTATCGTTCCGATTGCACAAGCTCTTCTGCTTGCTGTAGTAGTCCTGTGATGGTGCAGCCCGCTACTAGCCACTGCTCCACATCTTCTCTCTGGAATCCTGACTGCAATTCACAGCTTGCCCCTTGTGGGTGAGACTCCCAGATTCCTCAAGCCAGTAGGAAGATACTTCACTTGACAGTTGAGTTCTGGGAAGGATGGGCTGTCGAGACATGGGAAGAATCCATAGGGCCCTACTGTGACATAATGGAGAAGGGCAGCTTCATCTACTAGGTGCTGGGGGGGGTATCTGTCCCCAAGAAGCCTTCCCTTATCCCTCCCCAAGGTGTGGTCCTGATGAGCAACCTGGCAGAGCACCTATCAGAGTTTTCAGAAGGGTGGGTAAAACCCACCCTACATTTGGAACTCCCCTGCAGGCCACTCTGGACATGTAACACTTCTGCGTACAAACTAGATTCATACAGTGGATGTATTAGAAAAGTGCTCACACATGTTTCTGATGGTAAACAGCATAGCTTCGATATCTGAATCTGTGCCCAGGTTGAAATTTGACACAATGTTTGCATCCAATAAATTTTTTTTTTTTTGTGCCATAGTTTTAAAATGTATATTTCATTTTATCCACCCCAAGTTTCATAAGTAGCTTAGCAGTATAATATATTGCTGCTGTTTTAAAAAAGTCATCCTCTACACTAATGTTATTGGAAACAGACATTCATGTACTTTCAACATGTTAAGCACACACATAGCGAGGAGGGAGTAAGGCAGTTGCAGAGGGATTTGTAAATGTTAGAGAGGTAGTTCAAGGTCAGGCAGCTGAAATTCAATGCCACAATGTGTAAGCACATAGGCAATAAGAACCCCAGGACAGAATATTATATGGGAGGGGTTAAGCATGGCACTAGTTCTGCAGCAAGAGGTCTGGGAGTCATCATAACATAGAAACATAGAAAACTGTCAGCAAATAAGGACCGTCAATCCCATCTAGTCTGCCTGTAAGTCCTACACGTGTATGTAGCCTTTGACCCTACCTGGTCAATGGCTTTTCAACACACTCTCTCCCATCTCTATGGTTTCCCTATGCCTATCCCAGGAATGTTTAAATCCTCCACTGTTCTTGCTCCAACAATCTCCTGTGGCAGGCTATTCCACGTGTCTGCCACCCTCTCCGTGAAGAAAAACTTCCTCACATTTCCCTTCAACCTGCCCCCTTCCAATCTCATATCATGCCCCTTGTTCTTGTACTCCTCCTATATTGGAAGATGTCTCCCCCCTGCACCTTGTTATGCCCTTAAGGTACTTGAAAGTTTCTATCATGTCCCTCCAATCCCTCCTCTTCTCCAGCAGGTACTTATTGAGGTCTTTTAACCTCTCCTCATATGTTTTCTGGTGCATGCCCTGTACCATCTTTGTTGCCCTTCTCTGGACCACCTCTACCCTGTCAATATCCTTTCAAAGGTGCGGCCTCCAGAACTGCACACAGTACTCCAGGTGAGGCCTCACCAGTGTTTTATACAATGGCATTACCACCTTCTGCTAGTGATACCTCTGCCTATGCACCGCAGCATGCCACTGGCCCTCCCTGCCGCCTTTGTAATCTGCTTAGACACCTTTAGGTTGTCTGAAATTATAACCCCTAGGCCCCTTTCTTCCTTGGTGTTTGTCAGCAACTCCGTCCCATCATGTAGCTTGCCCCAGGGTTCCCATGTCCCAGGTGCATTATTTTGCACTTTTTTGAATTGAACCTCAGTTGTCACACCTCAGACCAATTTTGAAGCTTCCCCAGGTCCCTCCTCATTTTCTCCACCCCATCTGGTGTATCCACCCTCTTGCAGAGGGTAAGTGTTTCCTAAAGCAATCCAGTCAATGCAAAAAAGGTCTACAGCAAGGCCACCAAAATGTTGAGGTGTATTGGGAGAGGTTTCAATAGTATAAAGAAAAGTAATGCTGCCTCTCTATAGATCACTGGTGAGGCCCATCTGGAATACTGTGTTCGAATCCCCACCTAAAAAAAGACAAAGACAGACTCAATATATATGGCATATAGTAACCAAAATGATTTAGGGGCAACAGAGCAGATCCTTCGAGGATCGGCTTAGGGATCTGAACATGTATTCACTGGAGTCCAGAAAAGAGAGGAGAGATATGATAGTGAACTGTGAGTGAAAATCACAGAGACATGAGTAGGAGCTGGTGGTGGTGGTGGTGGGGTTCAAGAAGCATGTGAGAATGTTTTATTTTATAGAAAGAGTGGATGAGTCATAGAACAGCCTACCAGCAGATGTGGTAAGCACAAAAAACATAAATGGTTTCAAGCACAGTCGGGACATATAACAGGGTTGGGTATGTCTAGCCCTGTTCCATTTGTTATGCAGAGAGAGTTATAAGCAAGGATCTATTTTGTCCTCTCCTGTTCTGCCACTTTTCTGTCTCTTGCCTGTCTGACTGTGCAACCAAATCTTTCTTTTGGCTCCTAGGAATTGGCCATTCTAATGGTCCTGTAATTTGTCCCTATAATCTGCCTTCCTTTACTTGTTCTTTCTAGTCTTTCTTTCTCCCATTGCTTCTCTGTGGTTAAAATATATCTGTGAATCTTTATGTGAAATTGGGATCCTTTGGTTTCCAAATGTATATATTTATATTGTTGAAATGACTGCAGAAACTTTTTGGATGTCTTAAAAAAAATAACAATCTGTAATACTGGAGGTTGACCTTGAGTTGTATTTTGTCCACCACAAAGCTTGTTTACAGAATTGTCAACAGGAGACCAGGTCTGGGACAGAATGTTCTAATTTGTTTCACCTGTTAAGACTAGATGTACTCTTTTGGTTGGTCACAGGAAGGAAAATGACAAGGTTTTGAAACACTTTGTGGCATTTTTGGGCAGTGAGAGGATCTCAGATCTAGAAGTGGGTTGCCATCTGGGAACAAGTGACCATCAAACAGTGTGGTTCACGTTAAACTCAGCTACAGAGTCAAGCCATACAAAAGTGAGGGTACTGGACTTTAGGAGGGCTGACTTTGGCAAGATGGGAGAGTGCCTCAGAAAAGTACTAGCAAACAGGTTAGAAGGAGGTGTGGAGCAACAATGGGGAATCATCAAAACTGCCATCACAGAGGCAACAAGTCTTTGTGTGAAGCAAATAAACAAATCAAAATGAAAGAAAAAGCCACTATGGTTCTTGAAAGAGGTGGCTGTGAAAGTCAGGAAGAAAATGATAGCATTCCGGAAATATAAGGAAACACAGAAGAAGCAGGACAGAGAGCTGTACCAGTTAAGGTAGAAGGAAGAAGGGAAGGAAGTCAGAATAGCAAAGGCCCAAACTGAGGAAAATATAGCCAACTCAGTTAAGAAAGGGATAAAACCTTTTATAGGTACATCAGCGAGCGTAGAAAGACAAAGGGAGGGATAGTGAGGCTGAATAGAATGAACGGTGGGTGGGCAGAGGGGGACAGTGAAAAAGCAGGATACTGAATGAATATTTCTGCTCAGTATTCACAAAAGAGGAGGGGGAAGTGCCTAATCCAATTAACAGAAGCACTTTTAATAGGGGGGTCAATCCCAGTCCTTTCACAGAAGAAAGGGTTCTGCAAGAATTCCTAAAACTGAAGGTGGACAAAGCAATGGATCCTGATGGAATTCACCCTAGAATTCTAAAAGAATTAAGGGAGGAACTAGTGAAACCACTGGCTACTCTTTTTAATAAATCATGGGAGATGGTGTGGTACCCGAGGATTGGAGGAAGGTGAATGTGATTCCCCTTCACAAAAGTGGGACCAAGACAGAGGCAGGAAACTACAGACCTGTCAGTCTGACCTCTGTGGTAGAGAAAGTGATGGAGTCACTTCTGAAGGAAAGAATAGTTGAGTACCTAGAGGCCAGTGGGGCACAGGACCCAAGGCAGCATGGGTTCACAGCGGGAAGGTCATGTCAACTGAATCTAATAGATTTCTTTGACTGGGTGACCAAAGTAGTAGACCAGGGAGGGGCTGTGGACATGGCCTACCTAGACTTTAGCAAGGCAATTGACACAGTCCCACACAAAAGATTAATAGTCAAATTACCCAGCCTGGGAGTGGGTCCCAGGGTGGTAGCCTGGGTAAAACATTGGCTGCACAACAGGACACAGAAGGTAATTGTAAATGGAGTCCACTCTGAAGAAAGAGGGGTTACTAGTGGGGTACCGCAGGGTTCAGTATTGGGTCCAGTCCTTTTTAATGTCTTCATCCGTGACATTGCAGAGGGACTAGAAGGAAAAGTATGCATTTTTGCAGATGACACAAAGATCTGCAACAGGGTTGATACACAAGGAGACGTGGAAAGGATGAAAAGGGACTTGGCAAGGTTGGAGGAACGGTCAGAAGTATGGAAGCTAGGATTCAATGCAAAGAAGTGCAGAATAAAGCACCTGGGAAACAAGAACCCAGGGAAAGAATACACAATGGGTGGGGAGGTAGTAACAAAAACAAAAAAGGAAAGGGACCTGGGGGTAATCATATCAGATGACCTTAAGGTTAGCAAGCAATGTGAGAAGGCAGTAGGGGGCTGGGGTATACTGGGATGTATAGGAGAGGCATCAGCAGCAGAAAACAGGAAGTTGTTATCCCTCTGTACAGACAGTTGGTGAGACCCCATCTGGAGTACTGTGTCCAGTTCTTGAGACCCCATCTCCACAAGGACATAGACAGGATAGAGGCAGTCCAGAGGAGGGCAACAAAAATGGTGCAGGGTCTGCAAGAGAACCCGTATGAGGAGAGACTAAAGGAGCTTAATATGTATACCCTTGAGGAAAGAAGGGAGAGGGGGGACATGACAGAAACTTTTAAGTACCTCAGTGGAATCAACAAAGTCCAAGAGGGTAGCATCTTTCAGAAAAAGAGACTTGCAAGAACAAGGGGACACCATTTAAAGATAGAAGGGGGACTCAGGGGCAATGTGAGGAAGTATTATTTCACAGAGAGGGTAGTGGATGCATGGATCAGCCTTCCTGAGGAGGTTGTAGGGTCTAAAACTATGGGAGAATTCAAAAAATGCATGGGACAGACATAAGGCAATTCTTGTGGGGGGCAGGAAGAAATAGGCTGTTGGTTAACTAGGATCTGCAGCCTATCCTGTAGGTAGGGAAATGGGCAGACTAGATGGGCCAAGCGGTCCTTATCTGCCATCAAAGTCTATGTTTCTAATCAGGAGATGTAACTTACAAGAGCATGATGTAGAATTTAAACAGCCAGGAAAAAACATAAAGACAGCAGTGTTGTATTTAAAGAGATGTAAATTGAGAGAGACTCAAATATAGGGTTTTTGTCTTTACACTGCCCTTTTGAAGAGCTATCCTGTACAATTTTATTGTGGTTTCTTGCATGCATGTGCAAGAAACCCATTGTGTCAGCTTCCTTCACAAGCGGGTTGTGGAGGTGCGGCAGAGTTGTGCCGAATGGCAGCAGTCCATTCTGGGTCTGGTCTCTGCTGCAGTGAATAGAGGAGCATCCTGTCGATAGCGGCCGTTAATGAGCATGCTACTATGCTTAAAGCAATTGACCGCTGCAATCAGGGAGCGCCCCATCACTACACAATCAGCTGTG
Organism: Neoceratodus forsteri; assembly: GCA_016271365.2. NCBI lineage: Eukaryota > Metazoa > Chordata > Ceratodontiformes > Ceratodontidae > Neoceratodus > Neoceratodus forsteri. The sequence continues at coordinate 506,293,172 of CM057455.1, forward strand.
TTTGCAGGGCAGTCCCTGACTGCAGCAGCCAATTTCAGCTGCCCTGTGTTGTGTCCCCTTTCAATAAACATGGTGACAGCTTCTCTGTCAGCCTCTAACAGTCCTCACAAAGCCAACAGAAAGCTGCCGCCCACCTCTCCCAGTTCTTAAAGCCGATAGGGGGCACCCAATCCCCCCTGTCGGCATGCCCCCTCCCTGAGTTCATTTGCTGATTGGGGTAGCCCAATCCCCATTAGCATGATGCACCCCTCCATTTGTTGTGAGCTGAGGTGGTGCCTAATCCCCTTGGCTTATGCACTCCCCCAAGCACACTGTATGGCTGACGGGGTACCCAACTCTCGTCGCACCAGTCCCCCAAAAGAAACACCCAGGTGTGCTGGCATGCTAGGAGCCCACCCCAGTGTGCCAAAAAGTGTCCCACATTGCTGTCTTTATCTTTTTAAACCTGTAAAAACAGAAAACGGTCCCATGCGGTCTCTCTTGCCCCCTTCCACAACCCGCACCCACCATCTGCGCACCCCACCTCCCCACATCCCCCTCACCCCAAACCTACCTCCAGAGGCTGGCACGATGCTCTTCGGTAGACCGGGAACATGTCTGCACTCTTCAAAGCCTACCGCAAACTGAAGAAATGCCGGTAAGCTGTATAATGGCATAAATAGAGTTTTTTTTCCAACTTAGGTGGCTATCATGGCTATTTTTGGTTATTTTGTCACCAAATTTTCAACATGGGGTTCTTGGGACCCCACCTCATGAACTCAGTCACTGTTATTCAGTCCCGAAAGGTGATTTTGCGGTCACTGCGCAGAACCACCTTTCAGGACCGATTAACGAAATGACAGTAACACAGTTCATGAGGTAGGCCCCTAAAAACGCTATGTTGAAAATTTGGTGAAAAAAATTCCCAAAAATAACAGTTTTACAAGCGTGCATTGCACAGTTCCTATGCACGCTCGGAACTTCAAGAATTTTTAATATTTTCACTCCAGATTTTCAACATTACCATTTTATCACATCTCCTTATGAACAGTACAGCTGTCATTTTTTACATCTCACCCAAAATGTGATTTCGCACATGTAGTGCACAATGGCACAGTCGGTGTCCAAAATCAATCTTCGGGACAGATTAAGAAAATCACAGTGGCACTGTTCATGAGCAAAGGTCTTAAAATGCCTATGTTGAAAATTTGGTGACAAACATCCATAAAATGACTGTATTTCGAGAGTGCATTGTGCAGTTTCCACGCACCCTTGTAACTTCACGAATTTGTAATATTTTCACTCCAGATTTTCAACATTGGCATTTTTCCACACCTCCTTATGAACAGTACAGCTTTAATTTTTCACATCCTGGCCAAAATGTGTTTTCGCACTTCTGGTGCAGAATAGCGCTTTCGCTTTCGGAAATCAGTGTTCAGGACAGATTAAGAAAATCACAGTGACACTGTTCATGAGTGGAGGTCCCAAAATGTCTATGTTGAAAGTCTGGTGTAAAAAATTCCCAAAATAATTACATTACAGGAGTGCATTGTGCAGTTTCTATACACGCTCGTGACTTCACCAGTTTTTTTATATTTTTACTCCAGATTTTCAACATTACCATTTTTTTACATCTCCTAATGAACAGTACAGCTGTCATTTTTCACATTCTGTTTGAAATGTGTTTTCGCACCTGTGGCGCCAAATGGAGCAGTTTCTGTGCAAAATCACCTTTCGGCTAACAAACTTATAGTGTCACTGTTCATGCAGTGGGGTCACAAAAAGCCCATGTGGAAAACTTGGAGTAAAAATACCAAGAAACACTGCATTTGTCTAACTCCTGCACTTTCACTGCTAATGCCAACAAGCAACCATTCAGCATTGACATATGCTTGTTGTATGAATGAAAAAAGCATACAAAAAAATATGCCTTCACACGAAAAAAGAATTTGGACTTAGGGCCAAATTTTAGAGGGTCCTTTGATCAACTCAAGGTGTGTCAAACAACCACCTTGCATCAAACTCAGGTGCACCCAATACTGTGCGCCATATTTTGCAAGAAAAGTGTTCTCTGTGACAAAGTCCCCCAAAATGACACAAGAGGACTGCTGCATCAAAAATATGACACATGGGGTGAGACTGGCGCAAGTTAAGTAAAAAAATACGATGGGCCCAATTCTAAAAAGTCAGCGGAAGCCACACCAAAGGTGACTTGGCTGATTGCCAGTACCCCAGGGACCCTACATCCAATCCTCAATCGGGTAGGGTCCTGGCAGCAAAGTCCCGTAACCATAGCCGTGCACCAAACAGAAAGTGCATCTGGACAGGTTGCTACAAGCTGCGGGTGGCCATGCAGCAATGTAACTAAGCATTCCCTGGTGCTTTAACGGACCCATCCAACCTGTTCCCATTATTAGTAATATAAACAGGTTCCTGGTGGTCTAGCAGACCCCTCTGCCCCCATCTGCCCGAATAATAATATAGTCATTCCCTGGTGGCCTAGTGGACCCCCACCTCTGATTGGCCCATATAACTATATACATTTTGGTCTAGCGACCCCCCCAACCCCCACCGGCCCATTTACAGAAGAAAGGGTTCTGAAAGAACTCTTAAAACTGAAGGTGGACAAAGCAATGGGGCCTGATGGGATTCATCCCAGAATTCTAAAAGAACTAAAGGTAGAACTAGTGACACCACTGACTACCCTTTTTAACAAATCATGGGAGGATGGGGTGGTACCGAGGACTGGAGGAGGCAGATGTGATTCCCTTCACACAAGTGGGAGCAAGACAGAAGCAGGAAACTATAGACTTGTTAGTTTAACCTCAGTGATAGGGAAAATGATGGAATCACTTCTAAAGGAAAGAATTGTCGAGTATCTAGAGGCCAGAGGGGCACAGGACCCTAGGCAGCATGGATTCACAGCGGGAAGGTCATGCCAGACGAATCTGATAGATTTCTTTGACTGGGTGACCAAAGTAGTAGATCAGGAGGGGCTGTGGACATGGCCTACCTAGACTTTAGCAAGGCATTTGACACAGTCCCACACAAAAGATTAATATACAAGTTAGCCAGCCTGGGAGTGGGTCCCAAGATGACAGCCTGGGTAAAGAATTGGCTGGAGAATAGGACACAGAGGTAATAGTAAATGGAGTCCACTCAGAAGAAAGGAGGGTTACTAGTGGGGTACCGCAGGGTTCAGTACTAGGACCGGTCCTCTTCAATGTCTTTATAAGCGACATTGCAGAAGGACTGGAAGGAAAAGTATGTCTCTTTGCAGATAACACTAAGATCTGCAACAGAGTTGATGCACAGGGTGGGGTGGAAAGGATGAGAAGGGACTTGGCAAGGTTAGAGGAATGGTCAAATGTACGGCAGCTTAGATTCAATGCTAAGAAGTGGAAGGTAATGCACCTGGAAACAAAACCCAGGGGAAGAGTACACAATGGGGGGTGAGATACTAACAACAACAAAAATGGAAAGGGACCTGGGGGTAGTCATATCAGATGACCTAAAAGTGGGCGAGCAATGTGAGAGTGCAGCAAGGAGGGCTGGGGGGATACTGGGATGCATAGGGAGAGGCATCACCAGTAGAAAACAGGAAGTTCTAGGGACATGGATATGTTGTTCATCCACACTTATTGGCAGGTTCCTTGCTGCTTTAAATCTTGCCAGAAGGTCTTCAAGCTGGCTTCTCCCACCCACCCGGGTGGTAAAACTCTCGGCTCTGCCCCATGACGCCAGATCTTCCTTACCGCTTGGAAGCTCAGGTTTCCTCCTTAACGCATTGCGTTTAAGACTGGTTCCTAATTCTTCGAAAAGTTCTAAATTAAAAAGTGTTTTGCTAAAAGACTTCGGTCTTCTTCTCCTCGCGGCTGCGATGGACACATCGACTCCCGGTTTTCGGAGATGCCCTTGCGGGCAGAAGATGTCTAGGACGGATCCGCACTCCACGTGCGTCTACTGCCTGGGCCTTGAGCACGACCCGCAGGCCTGCGACTTGTGCTCTTCTTTTCGCCTACGTCCTTGAAGACCGTGCTGCCCGATTACAACTGGGGCGCCCCGAGAAAAGAATTCCACCGGTGAAATCTAAAGAGGCCCAATTGGCGGTGTCCACAGCAGCGGGCTCGGCAGATCAGCTAGAGCAGATGATCGCCCTCGAAGAGGAGGCGGCGCGGGCCGCTTCTACCTCGGCTGCGGCATTTGTCCCGCTCTCTCTCGGTGCCTCGTACTCGGCTTCTTTTAAGGAGCTTTGTCTGACCCTCTCGACCAAAGGTGAGGGTCCAACTTCTTCGAGACCTTTTTCAGGTCCAAAAGAGCAAAGTAAGTCTCTCCATCAACGCTCTTGGGGCGGAAAGATCCCTCCTTGTCTACAGTCGACTGGTCGACCCCGACTCGCCACTGGCTTCACGGTGTCCCCGTCAGGCCAGTTGACCGAGACTCCTGTCGACGCGGTCGAGATTTTTCTCGACCCGTTAGACGGGTTGTTGGCTGGAGAAGCTGAGAATCCCCTCTCCCCGGTTCCCCCGGTGGGAGTTGAGGATCCCGTCGGCTCATGTGCCTCCGGTTCCAGAGCCTTCGGTGGGATCGTCCGAGCCGAGGGGAGTGCCGATTTCTGACACTTCTCCTCGCCTTCCTCGGCCTAGTCGAGACTCTCGGTCTCAGTCTTGGACATCCTCGCGGTCCAACCGATCCCACCATCATAGGCGGTCTCGGTCTCGGCACCGCGGCAAGCGGCACCGCCGCTCTTCCTCTTCCTCGGATGAGGGGAGGCTTCGGCGCAAGTTGCGTCAGAGGTACGAGGAACTTATGTGGCAACAGCTCCTTTTGACCAGGAATAAGCTGACCTAGTCATCTTCCCCGGCCATTAAGTGGCTGTCACCGGAGTAGCCGAAACAACCCCTCGTTGTAGTCGAGGAGCCTGTTCTCAGGCCGGTTGTTCGGCCAATTCCAGCTGCCCCACCGACTCTGGTGGAACCTCCGCCCCCACAGCCATTAGTTGGGGCTCCGACCAAAAATTCTCGGTCGGCTTTGGGTTTGCCCCATAGGCTGTCGGTCACCCTCACTCCCGATAAACCTCGGCAGGTGGAGGGTGGCTCAGGCCGAGAGCTTGGGACTCTTCTGAGTCCGATGATGGTTCCTCCTCTTCTCCAAGCGCATGGACTTGGGTCCTCGGAGGACAGTCAATGGACGATAGCCCTCGTCCTTCTAGGGTTGCTTCACCATCTCGGAGTCCACCGGATGAAGCTCGAACCTCGCTTTAAACGGGCCAGGTATCCTCACGGAGATTCTGGACCGAGGGGATTCTCCTACGGAGGCCTTTCCGGTGGCCGAAGCCATAGTGGGTCTGGCCTTGGAACTTTGGCAGCATCCTGCTTCCTGCCCTGCGCCTTCGGCCAGGTTGGCCAGGAAGTATGTGGTCCCTACCGGTTCCCTATCCGTTTTTTCAGAACACCCCTCGGCCGAGGGGTTGGTTACCGACAGCGTTTTCCAGCGTGCTGGGAATGCCAGGGATGTGGACAAACCTCTCGACAAGGAATCCAAGAAATTGGATTATGCCGGGTGAAAAGTCTATGCTGCGTCCTCTCTGGGCCTTCGTCAGGCCAGTTCGGCAGTCCTCATGGCACATTTTTCTCACGCCCTGTTGGGCTCCCTGGATGAGGTTGTCCCTCATCTTCCCGCTGATCTGCAGACTACCGTCAGGCAGGTGTGGGACCAGGGCAGGGCAGTGGCTAAACAGCAGCTCCAGACTGCGTTAGACATCGGGGACTCATGTGCCAGGTCTGTGGCGGCCGCAGTGGCCATGCGTTGTCGGGCTTGGCTGAGGATATCCACCTTTACTTTGGATACCCAGCACAAGTTGGCGGATGTTCCCTTTTTGGGGACTGACCTCTTCGGCCCTGGGGTGGAAGGTCACCTGCAGAGGATCGAGAAGTCCAATGCTACCTTGGACTCGGTCTCTTCCGCTCAGAAGGACAAAGGCCGCAAGCCACAGCCTAAGCCCTTTCGTCCTTCTGCGCCCGTGGTGCGCCCGGCCCAGCAACGTCAGGGCTAGCAGGCTCGACCTTGGTATCCCAAGCCCAAGCTGTCGGCTTCCTCCAACAGGAAGCAGGGAGGTAAAGGCCCAGGAGGTCCCTTGGCCGGTCCATCCTCCAAGCCTGCCCAGTGACGGGCTGAGGGGTGTCGCCCCCATCCCTGTCACCTCACCCCTGGTTCCCCCCATGGGGGGACGGCTCAGACACTTCCTTTCCACCTGGTCCGCTGTTACCACGGACAGGTGGGTACTGGAGGTGGTGGGAAAAGGCCTACCTCTGGAATTCGAGCAGGCCCCGCCCTTCAGAGCCGTCGCACCTCGGGGGGCCTCGGAGTCCGCAGCCTCACTGGCGGCTCGCCGAGCTGACATCGCTCTCCTCCTCCAAAAGGAGGTGATCACGGAGGTGGAGGATACCCCCCTTCAGACCCAGGGTTCATGTCCAGGTATTTCCTGGTTCTGAAACGGACGGGGGGCTGGCGCCCCATTCTCGACCTACACGACCTGAACAAGTTCCTACGGTCTTGAACCTTCAGGATGGTCACTCTGGCACAGATAATACCATCTCTGGAACACGGCGTGTGGTTCTGCTCTCTGGACCTACAGGACGCCTTCTTTCACGTCCCTATCCGTCCGTCACATCAGAGATTCCTCCGCTTTCGAGCAGAGGGATCCCTCTACGAGTTCCGAGCCATGCCCTTCGGCTTATCTCCAGCTCCCAGGGTCTTCACCAAATGCATGGCAGTGGTGACAGCATTCCTGCGGCGCCGAGGGGTCCGGGTTTACCCTTACCTGGATGATTGGCTGATAGCAGCCTCCTCCAGACGGGAGGTGGAGCGGTCCAGAGATCTGGCCCTCCAGGTTTGCTCTCGAGTTGGCCTTCTCATCAACAAGGCCAAGTTGGAACTCGAGCCGAAGCAGGTGATCCTGTTCATCGGGGCAGAGCTCGACTCTCTTCGAGCCAGAGCACAGCTCCCGGTGGACAAGGCCGAGGTTCTTACCTCCTTTGCCCAATCATTTCTGGTTGGGCAATCGCGTCCTGCCCAGGACTTCCTGCGCCTTCTGGGTCTCATGGCGGCCTGTACCAACGTGGTCCATTGGGCACGCTGGCACATGTGCCCCCTTCAGTGGGGACTGGCCAGCCAGTGGTCACAACGCTGCGATCCTTTGGACCAGCTAGTGATAGTGACCCAGGAGATGTGGAACGCTCTCCAGTGGTGGACCATTCCATTCCATCTGCAGGAGGGCATCCCGTTTGTCCGCCCCGAGCCAACGGTCTCTCTATCGACCAATGCCTCTCTGATGGGTTGTGGTGCCCATCTGGGAGAACAGCGAGTGCACGGCCTCTGTTCCCCGCGGGAGTCCCGATGCCACATCAACCTGCTGGAGCTCCGAGCGGTCCGCCTAGCTCTCACCGCCTTTGCTCCGCTTCTCTGGGGTCAAGTGGTCCGAGTCCAAACGGACAATACCACGACCATGTACTACCTGAACCGCAGGGCGGACGCTCCCATGCTTCTATGCAAGGAAGCTCACATTTGGTCACTGTGCGCAGCCTGGAGGCAGATCTCCTAGTTATTCATGTGGCAGGAGACTCCACACCCTGGCCGATGCCCTGAGCCGGATAGGGCTGCATCTCATGAGTGGTCTCTCCTGCCGGAGGTAGTACAAGATCTGTTCTCCCACTGGGGCACACCTCAGGTGGACCTGTTTGCCTCAGGAGAATGCGGCTGAGGCTGTTTCATGCCCGCCCTCAGCAGGGTTCGCTGCAGGGGGATGCCTTCTCGAGGCTGTGGACCCGGCTCTTCACGCCTTTCCCCATTTCCCTTGATTCACAAGGTGCTTCTCAAAGCAAGGAGGGACAAGGCGCAGGTGATCCTGATAGCCCCAGACTGGCCCCGCCAGTTCTGGTACCCAGATCTCCTCAGCCTCAGCTCCAGGCTCCCGAGGCAGCTTCCAGCTCGCCCGACCTGCTCTCAGTCCATCAGGGAAGGTGTTCCATCCGGACCTTCAATCCCTGCACCTGATGGCCTGGTTCCTGGTGGCTAGAGTTCCAGGCCTTGGGTCTTCCCGACGAGGTCCTCAATGTTGTTGAGGCATCCCGTAAGGAGTCGACCAGAAAATGCTACGCCTTCAAATGGAAGAGATTCTCCATTTGGTGTCAGGGCAAGGGCTTGGACCCTTCCTCCTGTTCTGTGGCAAGCATTCTGGACTATTCATGGTCCCTTTCTAGTCAAGGGCTTAGGTCGACGGCCCTAAAGGTGCACCTGGCAGCCATCTCTGCTTACCGGGCGCGGGCCGGGAGCAGTCGGTGGCGCAGGAAAAGGTGGTCGGGCACTTTTTCAAAGGCCTTGATCACATTTCCCCTCCGATGCGAGAACCTCCACCTCCATGGGATTTACTGCTGGTACTGGCAAAGCTCATGGGCAAGCCATTCGAACCAATGCACAGGTGTGATCTCTCTCATCTGTCATGGAAGACCGCCTTCTTGGTGGCTATCACGTCAGCCAGAAGGATGGGAGAGCTCCAGGCGCTTTGCATCGAGTCTCCTTACCTGGTCTTCCACAGGGACAAGGTTGTCCTGCGCCCCCACCCGAAATTCCTTCCGAAGGTGGTGTCGGAGTTTCACCTTAACCAGGTGCTGACTCTGCCGGTGTTCTACCCCAATCACACCTCGGAGGCCGAATATAGGCTCCATACACTGGACCCTAGAAGGGCGCTCGCTTATTATAAGGAGCGCACGGCTGAAATTCGGGGAGAGGTTCACCAGCTGTTTGTCACCTACGCTGAAGCCGCACCTGGCAGACCTGCAGCCAAGCGGACGATAGGCAGGTGGGTCACCTCCTGCATAGATCGCTGCTATAAGTTGGCGGGCATGGAGCCTCCCAGAGGGATAAGAGCTCATTCTACCCGTCATACTGCTGCATCGGTGGCTGCTTCCAGGGACGCCCCTATCCAGGAAATCTGCAGGGCTGCTACCTGGAAGTCAGCACACACCTTATTACCCATTACCACATCGACCTTGAGTCACGCCGGGATGCTGGTTTTGGGGCCTCAGTTCTCCAGTCCTTATTCCTCAGTAAGTATTGGGGTGTGCGCTTGCCTCCCTCCCTCCCTGCTAGGAGTCTGCCAATAAGTGTGGATGAACAACATATCCATGTCCCTAGAAATACAGGTTACTCACCTGTAACAGGAGTTCTAGGAATGGTATATGTTGTTCATCCACACGACCCACCCGACCTCCCCTGCTTCGATGCACAACCTGAGCTTCCAGAGGGCCAGATCTGGCATCATGGGGCGGAGCCGTGAGTTTTACCACCCGGGTGGGTGGGAGGAGCCAGCTTGAAGACCTTCCGGCAAGATTTAAAGCGGCAAGGAACCTGCCAATAAGTGTGGATGAACAACATATACCATTCCTAGAACTCCTGTTACAGGTGAGTAACCTGTATTTATTATCCCTCTGTACAGACAGCTGGTGAGACCCCATCTGGAGTACTGTGTGCAGTTCTGGAGACCCAATTCAAAAGACATAGACAGGATGGAAGCTGTCCAGAGGAGGGCACTAAAAATGGTGCAGGGTCTGCACCGGAAGACGATGAAGAGAGACTTAAGGAGCTTAATATGTATAGCCTCGAGGAAAGGAGGGAGAGGGGGACATGATAGAAACTTTCAAGTACCTCAAGGGAATCAACAAAGTCCAAGAGGGTAGCATCTTTCAAAAAAAGAGGTGTGCAAGAACAAGAGGGCACAATTTGAAGATAGAGGGGGCGGCTCAGAGGTAATTTAAGGAAGTATTTTTTCACAGAGAGGGTTGTGGATGCATGGAACGGCCTTCCGGAGGAGGCTGTGGAGTCAAAATCAGTGGTGGAATTCAAGCATGCATGGGATAGTCATAAGACAATTCTGGGGGGTGGGGGTAGGAAGAAGTAGGCTGCTGGTTAACTAGGATCTGCAGCTTATCCAGTAGGTAGGGAAATGGGCAGACTGGGTGGGCCAAGCGGTCCTTATCTGCCATCAAATTCTATGTTTCTATGTTTCACCCTAGCAGTACCCACCATCCCGCTACCCCTGTCCCATCCCCAACCCGGTGACTGGCTCAGCCCTCTTCTCCCCACCACAGCCAGCCACAGACTGAGCTGCAAGGAGCGCATACTACATACAGTACATGCTCATTAACTTGCAAAGCTGTCAATCAATGAGTGCGTACTGTATGCAGTATGTGCTCCATGACAGTTCAGTCGGTGGTTGGCCTTGGTGGGGAAAGGAGGGCTGTGCCAGTCACCGGCTTTGGGAGGGGGGGACAGGGTTGTGGGGGGTCCACTAGACCACCATGATAAAAATATATATAATTATATGGGCCAATCCAGGATAGAGAGGGGGGTCTGCTAGGCCACCAGGGAATGAATATATTATTATTCAGACAGATCAGGGTGGGGGTGTTCCCTAGACCACCAAGAACCTGTTTATATTACTGAGAATGGGATTGGGCCGGGGGAGTCTGGTAGACCTCCAGGAACCTGAATATTTTAAAGATAATGGGATTGGGGCTGGGGGGTCCACTGGACCACCAGGGACCTGCTTATATTACTGATAATGGGTTTAGGCTGGGGAAGGGGAACAGCTGCACATTGGTGCAAGTTGCTCAACCTTCCAAGAGGGCAAATTTCTAAGGACCCTAGACTAGCTCTGGCTGGTCTAACAGTACTTAGAAATTTATCCTCTGAGTGTGTTTTGAGAATCCCAAATTAGGGGATTTGGCAGTCTGCATCTGCTGCAAACCCCCTAGAGCCATGCCACAGCCCATTTTGTGCTACATGGACAACACACGCTCTCTTTGGTGCACGCAGCCTACAGTTGCCACAGGCTGCATTTGAGAATTGCTCCTGGTGCATCTTTTGAGGCAAGGGCAAGTTTGCACCATTCCCTGTGGTGCAAACCCTTTCTGCCCTTCTGGAAGCTTTGAGAATTGCCCAGTGCATGGAGTAAGATGGAGCAAAAATTGTTCAAGTTAAGTCATAAACTACAATGCATGAGTCAGATGGAGCAAAAATTGGACCAAGATGGGCTCAGGGAGGGTGAGGGTGGTGGAACGGAGGTTCATCCCTGTAGTTATACCGCTCCACAATTCATACACCATTTTGGTGGAGAGTGGTTCCTCTATGGAGGCACCTGCAGTGGAGACCAAGGAGGATGCTGGGGACCTCCACAAAAGAGACCCTCAGGAGGGTGGCATGGGACCCCACAGGGGAAGGAAACAACTCTTGGTGGGGGATTCAGTCTTTAGGGGTAGAACTGGGGGAGGAGAGAGAGGGAGGTAAGGTGCCTGCCTGGTGTCATGGCTTGGAAGGACAGGGAGCAAATCCTCAGGATCGTGGGAGCAGCTGCATGGGGGAAGGAGCTGGATGTCATTGTCCATGTAGGGACAAATGACCTGGCTGGAAATGGGATCAGAGCAGTGCAAGAGGAGTTTGTGGAGTTGGAGAGGGGCCTTAAACAAGTAACACGTACAATAACCTTCTTGAAGGTGCTGTCTGTCTGTGACACAGGTGAGGCTAGAGTACTCCACACCATGGGATTCAATGAATGGTTGAAAAACTAGTGTGGAGCTCAGGGTTTTGGCTTCATTGGGAACTGGGGGTCCACCTGGAAGGATACAGGCCTATACTTGCGCGATGGTTTGCATCTGTCAGGGAGGTGAACCAGGATCCTAGGTGATAGGTTTAAATGCTTCATTGGCAAACATTTAAACTAGCCAAGTGGGAAGGCACTGAAAAGGAGCAGACAAATCCCAGCCTCCCCCCACAAAACAGGTTAGTTAACGAGGTAAACACCAAGGTAGAGATGTCAATAGGGAGGAGGAGAGGGGTAAATGGAGAAAAAGACAAAGGCAGTAAGGACAGAGATTGGGCTGAAAGGGGTAAAAGGGGTAAGGCCATCAAAAAATGGAGGGTGATGAGTACCAATGCCCATAGTCTGGGTAACAAACTCCCTGAACTAGGGGCCTTGTTGGAAGAAGGACACCTGGATATTGTGGCAGTCACAGAAACATGGTACACAGAGAACCATGACTGGAATGTCAGCATACCAGGGTACACAATCTACAGGAGGGACAGGGAGGGTAAAAGAGAAGGAGGAGGAGGAACTCTATACGTAAAGGGATCAAAGCAACAGAACTAAAGGGTAAACGGGGAGGAGAGGAGGCACTGTGGGTCACCCTGGAGACAAGAAATGGCTCCACAATCTGCACGGGGAGGCAGTGGACAAGAAAATGATAGAAGGCATCCTTAGAATGGCAGAAAAAGGGAAGATATTGTTGATGAGGGACCTGAATATGCCAGATGTTAACTGGAACACCTTTGCTGCAGCCACATCCAAGAGCAGGGTCATTCTCTATGCCCTACAGGGGCCACAGACAGTTAGTGTTGGAACCCACTCAGGAAGGAGCAAATTTAGACCTGGTTCTCTTAAATAGGGACAGAGAGAGAATCTCGGATTTAGAAGTGGATAGCCATCTGGGATCAAGCGACCACCAAACTGTGTGGTTCACGATAAACACAGCCATAGAGTCAAGCCATACAAAAGCAAAAGTCTTGGACTTTAGGAGGGCTGACTTTGGGAAAATGGAAGAGTGCCTCAGAAAAGCACTAGCAAATGGGCAACAAGGAGGAGTGGAGGAACAATGGGGAAAAATCAAAAACGCCATCACAGAGGCAACACGCCTTTGTGTGAAGCAAATCAAAAAAACAAAAAAAGGAAAAAAACACTGTGGTTCTCAAAAGAGGTGGAGGGAAAGGTTAGAGAGAAAAAGTTAGCAATCCGGAAGTATAAGGACACATAGAAAGGAGCAGGACAGAGAACTGTGCCAGTTAAAGCAGAAGGAAGCAGGAAGACAGTCAGGATAGCAAAGGCTCAAACTGAGGAAATGATAGCCAACTCAGTTAAGAAGGGGGATAGAACCTCATATATGTGCATTATGGAGTTAAGAAAGATCAAGGGAGGGATAGTGAGGCTTAATAAAGAGAAGGGGGTGAGCAGACAGTGACAGTGAAAAAGCAGGGATACTGAATGAATACTTCTGCTCAGTATTCACAAAAGATGAAGAGGGGAAGGTACCTAAACCAAACAATAGAATCACTCTGGATAGGGGTGTCGATACCGGTCCACTCACAGAAGAAAGGGTCCTGAAAGAACTCCTAAAACTGAAGGTGTACAAAGCAATGGGGCCTGCCAGGATTCACCCCAGAATTCTAAAAGAACTAAGGGGAGAACTAGTGACACCACTGACTACCCTTTTTAACAAATCATGTGAGGATGGTGTGGTACCCGAGGACTGGAGAAGGGCGGAGGTGATTCCCCTTCAAGAAAGTGGGAGCAAGACAGAGGCAGAAAACTACAGACCTGTTAGTTTGACCTCAGTGATAGGGAAAATGATGGAATCACTTCTGAAGGAAAGAATTGTTGAGTGTCAAGAGGCCAGTGGGGCACAAGACCCAAGGCAGCATGGATTCACAGTGGGACGGTCATGTCAGATGAATCTAATCCATTTGTTTGACAGGGTGACCAAAGTAGTAGAGCAGGGAGGGGATGTGGACATGGCCTACCTAGACTTTAGCAAGGCACTTGATGCAATCCCACACAAAAGATTAATAAACAAGTTAGCCAGCTTGGGGTGGGTCCCAGGGTTGTAACCTGGATAAAACATTAGCTGGACAACAGGACGTAGAGGGTAATAGTTAAACTGAGTCCACGCTAAAGAAAGGAGGAGTTACTAATGGGGTACTGCAGAGTTTAGGTACGGTGACCAGTCCTCTTTAATATTTTTATAGGTGGCATTGCAGAGGGACTGGAAGGGAAAGTATGCCTCTTTGCAGATGACGAAGATCTGCAACAGGGTTGATACACGGGGGGGTGGAAAGGATGAGAAGGGACTTGGCAAGTTGGAGGAATGGTGAAGTATGGCAGCTACATTCAATGAAAAGTAAAAAGTAATGCACCTGGGAAACAAAAACCCAGGGGAAAAGTATACAATGTGGGGGGAGGTACCAACAACAACAAAAATGGAAAGGGACCTGAGGGTAGTTAGTCATAGCAGATGACTTAAAGGTAGGCAAGCAATGTGAGAAGACAGAAAGGAGGGCTGGGGGATAGGAAGAGGTATCACCAGTAGAAAACAGGAAGTTATTATCCCTCTGTACAGACAGTTGGTGAGACCACATCTGGAATGCTGCATGCAGCTCTGGAGACTCCAGTTCCACCAGGGTACATAGACAAGAGAGGCAATCCAGAGGAGGGCAACTAAAATGGTGCAGGGTCTGCACCAGAAGCCATACGAAAAGAAACTAAAGGAGTTTAATATGTATACCCTTGAGGAAAGGAGGAAGAGGGGGGTCATGATAGAAACAATTAAGTACCTCAAGGGAATCAACAAAGTCCAAGAGGGTAGCATCTTTCAGAGAAAGAGATGTGCAAGAACAAAGGGACACAATTTGAAAATGATGGGATGGAACGGCTCAGAGGCGATGTGAAGAAGTATTCTTTTCATAGAGAGTGTGGTGGATGCATGGAACAGCCTTCCTGCGGAGGTCGTGGGGTCAAAAACAGTGGGGAAATTCAAGAATGCATGGGACAGACATAAAGCAATTCTAGCGGGGGGTAGGAGGAAGTAGGCTGTTGGTTAACTAGGATGTGCAGCTTATCCAATAGGCAGGGAAATGGGCAGACTGGGTGGACCAAGCAATCCTTATCTGCTGTCAAAGTCTATGTTTCTAGGTTTCTAAATGGTGCAAGTTGAGTCAAAAATATGACAGGCCAAATTTTCAAAGACTCTGTGGATTGACACAATTTGTGTCTTGGCACATATTGCGTCAAAGAAATGTGCAACACTGTCGATGTGCCCTATACAGAAAGAGTCCCGAAATGCATCAAATTTACCAGCTATTCTCCAAGACTCAGCCTGCACCATATAAAGGAATTCAACCTGCCAGATTGATGCAAATCGCAACTGCAGATTGTGGCACAGGAGATAGTCGCAAAGAACAGGGAACACATCGCTACAACACATGTCAGCTGTCACTGTACCCATGCACAGTCATCACTCCCACTACAGCAGGGTATATTTCAGGCACATTCCACCCTGGTGGCACAGTCTCTGATTGGTGGTCCCTGATGACCATGCCCTGATGTCTCACCTCAGGCACTCACACACTTTGGGCCAATGGCTGGGCATATGTGTCCATGCTGCACACATTGCCACTTCTGTAATGTGGACTTTGACTCTTTATGGCCACAAGCTACACTACTTTTAACACTCCCTTAACCTGTGCAATGCCATATCGCCACCCATCCTCTGCAGCCCTCACCCTGTGGTGTTATCCTGGCCATGCAACATCCTTCCATTGACAGGCCATGCTGCTAGGTTCAGGACAAGGTGCTGTTTCACATTTTTGCCAGCATGTGTTGTACGCGGAAACTGCAGTCCTGGACCTGGTGGGACCCCCCCCCCCACTCCAGTGTCAACTATGCCCTGTTATTATCTTCACCTGCCTGTATTTGCCCTGCACTGTCATATTATGCCCTACTCTTCAGTAATACTGTACACACGTGGGGCTCAGACACCTCATGTAGTCATCAGAGGGGCTCCAGTAATTTTGTCCGCAACTCACACCTGTCCTTCACAGCTCAATCAATTAAGTAAAACAGCTGCATTCTGGGCTGCCTCGGTGGCGCTGAGTGTCGAGGTGCTGGATGCCACACCTCGCTCCATGCCGGTGACCCTGGTTCAGGAACAGACTCGGGCCACCGAGGGTCAGCAGGGGAGGAGAGGAATTGAGCATCTGAGTGACTGCTCCCCCTCTCTGGGGTGGGGGAGGCCCAGTTGTCAGTGCACTTTTGACCCCTAGCAGAGGTTGTGGGTGATGCACTGGCAATACACAGTGCGGCTGAGTTGGGGAATGGTGCCAGGATGGAGCGCATGTGGATGTGTGTGCGCTTCTTCCCTTGGCACCACTGCATGCCCCACTCACAGGGAGAGAACAAGGGAAAAAAATGATGACCAGTCGTGACGGCTTGATGGCCGTCCTACGGGGCACCCAGCTCAGGAGCCATCGCCAAACACTGGATCCGGACTTGGCGGAGATTAGAAAGGTCTCTCCACCACCCCGTTGCAGGGGGCAAGCCACAGGGGAAATAGGCAAGGGTCTCTAGGGAGTCGGGACGTACCGGACAGTGGCTGGAGGATCAGGATGCACAGAAGACCCAGGCAGACCATGAGCCAGGTGGGGGAAAAAAAGATTAGCCAAAAAAAAAAAACAGCTGCATCCCATAAATAATATTTACAAACAGCTACTATAATTTACATTTACATTAGTACATGCTGTAGCTTAGGGGCAATTAGGCTATATGTATACATATCCAAATATGCCAGGCTGGACCCTTTTTTTCACTCTTGTTTTGCTCTCAGCTGCCCTCTGCATCCCACCATTGCTCCCTCTCCCTCCTCTCCCTCAGTTCCTGGTGCCTATTTCACTGTGCTACCTTCCTTGCTAAATTCTGATTAAACTCAGTCCTGTGCACTCTCTTCTAACCCTGATACCTCTATTTTCCATATTCCCTTCACTTCTCTGGATCCCATTCCATTCTTTGTCCCATCTTATAAAACTTCCTCTGGACAATCTGCCTTCTTTTCCTGCTTTCCCGTCATCTGGAACAACCTCCCACCTGCTCTGTGCTCTTCTGTTCTCTTTTCTCATTCAAAGCCCTCCTCCAAGACTTGTCAGTACATATAATACCAGCACTTGCAAGTAGGTCCTCTATAATTTACATACTACTCACTGCTTGCTGCAGTTGCTAAATAGGGAACTCGGGCTGACTGGAGGGACCATGGGTCTTTTTCTGCCATCATTTTCTGTGTTTCTATTTTTTCTCTTCACATTGTTCCCAATTTGTATAATGTGAGTAATTTGCACCCACGTCCCTTATGCACATTTATATACTGTATATGTATGCACTATTGCATTTACTTTATTATTGCTTTTGTATTTTTATACATTTGTATCCCCCCCCCACACCAGTTTGCACCTTGACATGAGTTTCAGCTCAGTGTGCCTTTCTTATCAATAAGTAATAAGCCATAACAGGGTGTGCATTATATATAGAATAAAGTATGGGTCGGCGTGTGTAACAAGAAGTTTACACACTCCCGAGGGGTTAGATGCTACATAAACTCCGAGTGCGAAATCAAAAGCACATATATAATTGCTGGGTTTTCCTTTTTCGCCTCAGCAATTATATAACACAACAGAGGTTCTGGCCGAGGGGTGCCGCTCTCTGTTTTCCTTTGGTGACCGTGCATGTGGGTTTAAAATCTTAAAAGATGTCCATTTGTCCCCCTTACTGTTGAATTTGCCCAGACTTCTTAAAAAAATAATATAACTTACCGACGAGCTACTGTGTCGGACAGCAGTTGACTTTTCTCAGAGAAAGCAAGTGGCGCGGTCAGGAAGAGGTGGACTGTGGCTGGCGCATGCGCTGAGTGAGAGAAACCGTGTGCGTGTTTGCCATTATAAACACTCCTTTATAACAGCAAATTATGCCACTGTTTCCCTATGGGAAAAAGGCGGAGCCAGTTATTATAGAATTTTAATGCACGCCCCAGGGATGTAGTAAGGCATGAGGCCAAAGGCTGTGTCCTTATGCTCCTGGGAAGTGCATTACAGTCCTATGATGCACACCCTGGAGGGGCTTATTACACTTATAATATGGCTCTAAGTAGTTTTTTGAGGAGGAAAATTAGATTCGGCACCTGGCTGTGCTCTTATTAAGATTTAATGCACAGTCAGGTAACGTCTCTTGGCCAATGGAATTTCTAGATTTTTTCTTGTGATTTTATAAATAAATTTACTGTTTACTATACATCAAGGTGTGTAGGGGATGAAGAGTGAGGTCATTTATTGCAGAGGAACTGAAAAACAACCCAGTGCAAATGATACTTTGATACTATATACAAATGTTACAGAGTGTTGGACTGTTTGCTCTATAGTGAAAATGAGCTGACATACATTGTTTAGTGCTGACTGACCAGGTAGCAGCCAGTCTGAACACTGTATGATCTCCATACTCACGATGAGCTGTGATCCTCCTCTATGGAGTATAAGCTGAATACATTAGTGCTCAGTGAATTATGGAGACTTTGCTCTGATGGCTATCAGCCTGTGTATTCAACCTCATAGACAAAGATAGCCAAAGGCAGATTTTGAGAATGACAAGGGGACGGAGTCCAAAGTGAATAAAAAGGAGACACAGGGCCTAAAAAGACAAAGAATGAAAAGAAAGGCCCAGGTAATCAGCAGCTATAGTGACCATATTCAGCGACTCTGGTCTATTAGCCTAGACATGCAAACACAGAAGAAAAACATTTGGAGTTTTAAAACTGCATGTTGTTGTATGTTAACAGCTACATAAGACATATCCACTATGATGAATTTAGGTACAGAGAGTAATTGTTCTACAGTTCAAAAATAGGAAATTGCCTGAAGCATAGCTATAGCAGCCTTGATTTTTTTTTTATTTACCCAGGATAGGCCAGTTGAAATGCAGCATCTTGTTTTCAGTGGGGTCCTGCCTCTTCCCATTTCCACAGCTGGATGCACTAGGGCACTGAGAGGTTAAGTGACTTGCCTAAGGTCACACAGTGGGTAGTTGTCTCTAGCAGGGTTTAAACTTGTGACCTCCTTGTTCCCAAAGCCAGTGCTCTAACCACTAGACCACACTGCCACTGTAAATCATTAAAGTAAAAATTGTTATGATGGATAACTATACAGAATATGGCAATGCTGAATTATTGTTGTCTTTTTGATTATTGCTTTAGAATGTACAAGTCAGAGGAACTTTTTATTGCCATGACTGAGAAGCTGCGTCGAGGAGACATTATAGGAGTTGTGGGAAGCCCAGGGAAAACCAAAGCAGGAGAGCTTAGCATCATGGCCACAGAAATAACTCTGCTGTCCCCGTGTCTGCACATGCTGCCACACCTCCACTATGGGCTCAGAGATCAGGTGAGTGGAAGAGAGTGAAGTGGCACTTGGGATTTCTCCCACATGTGTACACTAAAGAGAGATTACCTCAAGACAATGAGTGTCAGGTTTTCACAGGAGGGTATTTCTGTATACAATCTCATTTATGGTGTTCAGGAGGAGGGGAGCTAATAAACTGCTGGAAACAATTATTGAACTCAAGTACAGTACATGATGCTGCCACAATCGACAAGTCCAGCTGCAGTGCCTGGACCTTTGGTCCCTCATCGCCCGACTCTGTTTGGGAATATTCCATCTGACTCTACACCCTGGCTGACCAGCCCAACACAGAGGGGTATATCCATGTCTGTATTTGGGGGTACGCTCTCTGCACAATTGTCCCATGAATGTCTCCTGTCAGAAACTTCCTGTCCTGTTTGTTTACCTGTGTAGTTTGTAGGTATGAACAATGATTGTGTCCACTGCACCCTGCTAATAGAAACATAAAACTTGCTGGCAGATAAGGATTGCTAAGCCCATCGAGTCTGCCCATTTCTCTGCCTGTATCAGCAGCCACTGACCTTACTTGGTCCTTAGCTTAGCCTTTCTATCCCCTCTGGTACCTTTATACCTATCCCATGCATTCTTGAATTCCCCCACCGTGTTTGCTTCCACTACCTTCCTGGGTAGGCTGTTCCATGCATCCACTACCCTTTCTGTGAAGAAAAATGTCCTCACATTGCCCCTTAGCCTGCCCCCCTTTAATCTCATATCGTGCTCCCTTGTTCTTGTACATCTCCTAAACTGAAAGATGTCACCCACCTGCACCTTGTTAATGCCCTTAAGATACTTGAAGGTTTCTATCATATTTCCCCATTCTCTCCACTCTTCCAACATATACATATTGAGATCCTTTAATCTCTCCTCATACTCCTTCTGGTGCAAGCCCTGCACCATTTTAGTTGCTTTTTTCTGAACTGCCTCCACCCTGTCTATGTCCCTATGGAGATGCGGCCTCCAGAACAGTACACCGTTCTCCAGATAAGGCCTCATCAGTGTTTTGTACAGTGGCATTACCACCTCCCTTCTTCTGCTACTGATACCCCTTCCTATGCACCCCAGCATGCCACTGGCCCTCCCTAGTACCCTAGTACACTGCCTGGCCACCTTTAGGCCATCTGAAATGATTATTCCCAAATCTCTTTCTTCCCTGGTGACCATCAAGAACTTAACCTCCATCCTGTAACCCTCCCCTGGATTTTTGTGCCCTAGGTGCCTGACTTTGCACTTCTTCACATTGAATCTTAGCTGCCACATCTCCGGACCATTTTTCCAGTTCTTCTAGGTCCCTTCTCATTCTCTCCACCCCCACTGGAATGTCTACCCTGTTGCAGATCTTGGTGTCATCTGCAAAGAGGCTAACCTTCCCTTCCAGTCCTTTAGCAATGTCACTAATGAAGACATTAAAAAGGACTGGCCCCAGGACTAAACCTTGTGGTCATCTGGATTGAAATGTAAATGAAGGTACTTAAGTCTGGTGCAAAATCCTGTTTGACTTCATTGCAAATCCTGGAATCCTGGCATCCTAGAATTTTATGATGTTTTTTGTACTAAAGCCTGCACTAGTTATACTGTATTAGTCAGTGCTGTTGCTGTCCTCTGCAGTCCCCATGATCTTATCTTATGCTGTTCATGAAACTTTTCAAGGCATTGTAGGTGTCTTGCTATTTTTTGTAGTTTAGTTTGTATCTGAGTTAGAAAAAAAATGCCTTTAAAGAAAACTGGACTTCACAAGACATATAACAGAACTGACTAAGAGTATGACTTCTGCTGGTTTATGCAGATATGCATCAACTCCCATGATGCCTTGCATGAGTGGGGTCATGACCTTTGGAAAGGAGAACAACAGGTTTTCACACCAGGGCAAAACAGAGTGAAGCAACCTCACTTATGTTTAAACAAGAATGAAATTAAGGGGATGCAAAAAAGGGAACCATTGTTCATGACTACAAACCACAAAGGTATACAGAAAATAGGCTGAGGGGACGTTCCCTTTAATTAAGCTTGTTTTCAATATAATTAATGTTTTTGACTCTATGCCACCATGGATCAACACTCAAGTTAAATTCCAACTTATATTTTTTTTTGTTTTTAATGCCTGTTAGGATCTGAACCCTTGTCTCTTGCTCATATTACAATATATTGTGTTTCTGCAATACCCGGATTCAAACCACTGGTCCTTTACTTGTTAACTGAACACACATTCAATGCACCACCGAGTTTCACTGAAGCCAATCAGAGTTTCTGTGGTGCAGAGGTTAAGTCACAACCTACAGTATAAAGCAGATGACCAGGGTTCAATTCCCAGCAGAAGCATTTATATTGTAAACTACCTAAAACATAGGATGTTCCTGATAGGAACATTTTGTGGTACTTTTGTGTTTACTGCACGGGGCTCCAGAGATTGCATCCCTAGGAAACCCATGGGGACAGTCAAGTAGATGTGGGATCCAGGACTAGAGTATAGGTGGAGGACATCCCTCCCCACCATGGGGGGGGGGGAGCCATAGGGTAATCAGCTTCAGGAAGATCTGGGGAGGTGGGTGATGGCTGGAGGGAGGTGGGGATATGACTGATGAGCTGCCTGTCAGGGTAAAAAGCTGTGTTAAAATAACTTAGGGTGCATACTGTATTCAAATCTTATTTGAACATGTGAAATATTTTTAGGTCTTATGCAGCTTTTGGCATTTAGAAAAATACAGTTGCAAGACATTTCTAGTTCTTAATAGAGCAGAGCTTAAAGACAAAGAATCTCAGTGCAAAAGCACTGAGGTGAGGGTTATCCCAAAGGGCACTGGCCATAAAGCCAAGTTTCAAAGAAATACAAAATCATCCCATAATGCTTTTGCACTGAGGTGCTTTGTCTTTTAGTTTATGTTTTTTTTTGTTTTTTTTTGGGGTCACCATGACCCAAACCCAAAGACCAACTTAGGCAACTGGTTAATTTCCCCGGGGTTCAATACAGCCGAAGCACACTGATGAGTCCTGGGTAGGACGAAACATGGCTCCCCATACAACGCACACGGGAAACGCCAGACCTCGCCCAACAACTAACACATCGAACTCTGTCCAATGGAAAATCATATACACAAATGCTCACAGTATGGAAACAAGATCCCAGACCTGCAGGCAATAATGACAGAGGCTAAACTGGATATAGTAGCCATTAGCGAGACATGGTTTACCAGTAACCACACTTGGGAGACTTCAGTACCTGGCTATGTACTGTTTAGAAGAAAGTGCAAAAAGGGGGAGGGGGGTGGAATGACCCTGTATGTCAATGAAAATATCAAAGCTACAGAAATTCAGAATACACTTAAGCAGCCAGAAGAACTGTGGGTTACCCTGGAAACAGGAAATGGGACAGCCATACGAACTAGGGTAATGTACAGGCCTCTAGACCAGAGGGAGGACATAGACATATTATTGTTAGAAGATAAAGATATACAAACATGACAGCTAAAGAGGAGGTTCTGATAATGGGAGACTTCAACATGCCAGATACAGATTGGTCAATACCAGCAGGAACATCTGCCAGAATTAGACACACGGTGGATTCCCTGCAGGGGGAGGGCCTCAAACAGCTGGTACAACAACCCACAAGAGACATGGCTATCCTAGATCTAGTACTGACTAACAGGGAAAGGGTCACAGATCTCCAGGTAGAAGATCACCTGGAGGCCAGTGACCATCACGTGGTATGGTTCAATTTGGCCACTAGACCTAAATCATCCCATTCCAAGGCAAAAATATGGGACTTCAGAGGAGCTGACTTTGATAAGATGGCCAACAGAGTTAAGCTAGCACTGGCAAAAAGAAATACAGGTGAGGGAGTACGGGCAAAGTGGACAAGCATTAAGGATGCAATACTTGAAGCAGCATCCCATTGTGTTAGAGAGAAAAGGAAACCACTTTGGTTCTTAAAACAGTAGCAGAAAAGGTCAGTGCAAAAAGGCTGGCCTTCAGGAAATATAAGGGAACACAGCAGGATGAAGATAGGGAGACATACCAAGCTTTCCTAAGGAAAGAAGGGAAGGCAGTAAGGCAGAAAAAGGCCCAAACTGAGGAAACACTGGCACAAACAGTAAAAGAAGGTAGCAAGACTTTCTACAGATACATTAGTGAAAGGAGAAAGTCCAGAGGGGGGTATTGCTAAGATCAAAGGGGATAAGGGGGCATGTGAGTAGGAGGACCATGTAAAAGCATCTATCCTAAAGAGATACTTCTGCTCCATACTTACTGAAGAGAAGGTAGGGCAGGGCCCACAGCTCAGCACCATGGACACAAGGTGGAGGGAAGTGTGCACTAGTCCCTTCACAAAAGAAAGGGTCCTACAAGAGCTCGATAAGCTCAGGGTGGACAAAGCAATGAGACTTGATGGCATACATCCCAGGGTACTAAAGGAGCTAAGGGTGGAACTAGCACAGCCATTAGCAGAACTGTTTAGTGAGTCTCTGAGCACAGTAGAGGTTCCAGAGCACTGGAGAAGGGCTCATGTGATCCCGCTCCACAAGAGTGGTAACAGGGAGGAGGCAGAGAACTACAGACCAGTCAGTCTTACCTCAGTAGTGGGCAAGATTATGGATGCACGCCTTAAGGAAAGGATAGTGCAATACCTGGAATCCATAGGAGCACAGGATCCAAGACAGCATAGGTTTACAAAAGGAGGGTCCTGTCAAACTAATTTCATAGATTTGTTTGACTGGGCAACGAGAGTGGTGGACCAAGGGGGAGCAGTTGATGTAGCCTGCCTTGACTTCAGCAAACCTTTCGATACTGTTCCACGTAGAAGATTGATTAATAAGCTGGGTAGGCTGGGGTGGGTCAGAAGTTAGTCAACTGGGTGGCAAACTGGTTGATGGGCAGAAAACAGAGAGTGGTGGTAAACGGTATACAGTCAGAAGAGATGGAAGTCACAAGTTGGGTACCTCAGGGATCAGTCCTGGGGCCAGTCCTCTTCAATATCTTCATCCGTGACATTGCAGATGGACTGGAGGGTAAGGTTTGTCTGTTTGCAGATGACACCAAGATCTGCAACAGAGTAGATGATCCAGATGGGGTGGGCAGAATGAGAAGAGATCTGGATAAACTAGCAAAATGGTCAGAAGAGTGGCAACTGGGGTTTAACGCAAATACTTGCAAGATCATGCACATAGGGAAGAAAAACCCTGAAGCCACCTATAGGCTGGGAGGGGAGTTGCCCGCAGTCACAAGAGAAGAAAGAGACTTGGGCGTCATCATCACCGATGACTTGAAATCATCCAAGCAGACCACTAAAGCAATAGGTAAGGCTAGGGGGATGTTAGGGTGTATTAGTAGGGGTATCACAAGTCGTAAGAGGGAGGTAATAATCCCTCTTTGCAAGACACTGTTTAGGCCCCATCTGGAGTACTGCGTGCAGTACTGGAGGCCACCTTCACAAGGACATTAACCAAATTGAGGCAGTCCAGAGAAAGGCAACCAAAATGGTGCAGGGACTGCATCAGAAAACATATGAGGACAACTTAATGGAGCTCAATATGTATACCCTAGAGCAAAGGAAGGAGAGAGGTGATATGATCGAAACATTCAAACACCTTAAGGGCATTAACAAGGTGAAAGATCTAACATGTTTCAATATAAGAAAAATAGCAAGACAAGAGGACACAGCATGAAATTAGAAGGAGGCCGACTAAGGGGTAATGTGAGGAAGTTCTTTTTCACAGAAAGGGTGGTGGATGCATGGAACAGCCTACCTCAGGAAGTGGTGGATATGAATACAGTGCAGGGATTCAAACAGGCATGGGATAAGCATAAGGGAGCAAAACAGATGAGTATGAATAGATAGGCCATTGACAGAGCAAAGGCCGATGGCACATTCATAAGGTAGAAAAAGAAATGGGCAGACTGGATGGGCTTTGAGGTCCTTATCTGCCGTCAACTTCTATGTTTCTATGTTTCTTCTGTTTGCACCCTTTGCAGATTGTGTGAGGGGCACTTTGGCACCATGCATTCTAGCTTAAAGCTGAACCAGCCTAAAACTTCACAGTGATTTGCATATACAGCCCATAATGCTTTGCATTATGGGGGTATGTGTGATTTTGTATTTCTTAATAGAATAGGGTCTAAGCAATTCAGACACCCAATTAATCAAAAGGGGCTATCATAATGGGGTATAAAAAAGTATGGCATGGAGAGTATGTTAACGGAAACTGCAATGCCCCAGATCAAAATTCATTATGCAACTCAAACACAAATACATGATAAATCACCAAACAAAGGTCAGCTAAAATTTCTGTAACCCCCCCCAACCACCACCACCACCAAATAGCACGACTTACCTGTGTTCTCCAGACCCATTCTGAACTCTCTGCCATCTTCCGTGCTCTCTAGATCTGCAGCCTGTGTGGGGACTGGAGGAGCGCACTTGCAGTGTTGCAGTCACCTGCCTGTTTTGACCTCGATGCTCAGGACACCCAAGTGACTTTGTCACTGCCTTAACCCTGGCAGAGTGGCATCAGCTTTCCTCAGTGTGCTCCGGGCCTAGGGATTCCAGTATGCTTAAGGGGTCTGGAGACATGGAGGGAGAGCAGGGCAAAACATGAATTTGGCGCTCATGCGCCTCTGCACAGCACGGCTCTCAGCTGCACCTACAAAGGGACTGCCCTGTCTTTGGACAGAGTGCATGCTGGTGCTTGTGACAGGGTGGGGAGTCCATGAACTCTACAAAAGAGCAACCAGATAACAAAGCACAGTGTGTGCAAAAGAACTGATGAGGTCAGCGTAAATAAAATGAAGGCAGGAGCCCCAAAATAAAGACTTTGATGGAGCCAGTGCTCCCATTTGTTATGGACACTGCCATCTTAACAACCACTGACCTCAGCCACAGCAAGATCAGGGATCTTGGCACCTGACAAAAGTGGATTCTGGGAAGCAGAAACTGCAAGCTTCTTGGCACCCTTTCTGCTGTTCAACAGTGTGTCGAGTAAACATTCTGCATACTAATTCCTGACATAGATGACAAACCTTTGGACCAATGAGACACTACCCTTGCCCAGAGAAGTTCTGAGGGCTGTTCCAGAACAAGTCAGTCAGCTGTGAGCTTTCACAGTGTAAAAAGGGTTCATGTTGCTGGCCAAAGCCAACTGAGGAAGCCTGCCTGGAGCTTCTACAGCCACTGATCAGGAGGTGACTTTGAGGTTTCTACAGCCTGCAAGCAGAGATGGAACTGTGTGTTCACTGACAGTGTCAGAATTACACTTGACTGCAGAAGAAAACTGTTCCTGACTTCAGAGTAAAGGAAGGTAAAAGCATGCTGATCCAGTAACTGCCGCTCACAGCTGCCAGCCTGCACTGTGGACAGAAAATGTGTGTACTGCTGATCTAAATATCCTGCTTCAAGACTGCAGACAGTCTGGGGAACCAGATGATCAGTGCTAATGCTAGGTACTGGCTAACATCCCACATTAGGGTCTGGAAGCCGTGGTGTGTGTGTGTGTGGTGTTTGGCCCCTGATTTTTAGGCCGATCTGTCCTGTAAAGGAAAAGGAGAGAGGGCCAGATGACTGCCAGAGCAGAAAGCCTGATCCCCATCCTGAGTCACCTCTGACCTGCACACACACGCGCACACACACACACACACACACACACACACACACACACACACACACACACACCACCCCCAACTTGCAGAGAAGAAGAGGATCCCAAGATGTCAGGTAAGCTGGTAACACCAGAACCATGAGTACTCTCAGGGCCTGGTCTGCAACTCGGATTGTGTAAATTATGCCACCAAAGCTACAGCTTTGGCTGTCAGACCAGGGTCTACAAATACCTCACTTTAAGGTTTGCCATTTAAGCAACTGTATGACCTGTAGAGTTTGGTTTAAAATGTGTTATCTGTTTCAAAAGCACCACCACTGGCCAGTCAGCTGTCGTATCAACAGACCTGCGCCATTTTTTCTGGCTGGGTATCAGTTGGGAAGGGGAAAGGGAAAGGGAACATTGTTTAACCAGGAGTAGCACACTAAGCTGAAGCTTGTTTCCAGATGTGACCTGGGAGCACAAGGAAGTTAAAGGAGTAGGCCACCCAGAATTTGCAAAAAACTTATGTTATGCAGAGTGTTTTGATATGTATTTTAAGTTCTGGTGTGTCATTCCCTCTGTCTGCTATCAGGACTTTTTCCTAAATTAGCCTACTAGCTGTATGGTAGTTTTACGACCCCTTGGGATCTCCATCACAAATAGGTTTATTGGCTTTCTTTCTCCTACGATGCACCCTGTCTCATGTGACAATGATGTAGCCATGCCCTTAGATTTAGCATGTGCAGTGCTTTAAAATCAGTTTAAAATCACTTCACAACAGCAGAGCTTTGTAACTATTCTTATCCAGGGAGCACAAATGCAGGGGTGTAATTATAGGGGGAACGGGGGCACAAGTCCCCCCCAACAATTAGGGTGATCACATCTGTCACCCCCAACATTCAGCCCCTTACCTTGCTGCTGCTGCCTGCTGCAGACTAGGAGGGACTCATGAGCCTGCTGTGCCGGTGGGGGGGGGGATTGGGTTTCACTGGTAAGAGTTGTGAGAGAGTGACAGGCAGAGAGGCAGGTGAGGATGACAGACAGAGTAGCGGGGTGATAGCCATTGTTTCACAAACTGGCCTGACTGGAACTGGAAGGAGCAGGACTAAGTGGTGGCAGG
This sequence comes from Neoceratodus forsteri, assembly GCA_016271365.2. NCBI lineage: Eukaryota > Metazoa > Chordata > Ceratodontiformes > Ceratodontidae > Neoceratodus > Neoceratodus forsteri. The sequence continues at coordinate 506,320,931 of CM057455.1, forward strand.
AAGGGAGAAAGTGACGGACCCGCAGTCACCTTACCCAGAAGGAGCATAAACACGCACTGCCACCAGTAGTGAGTGAGAAGTCAGAACGAGCGGGTGGGAAACTGACTGCTGGCATCAAAACCATGGTGCTGTCACATTTTGTGCATCCCTTCCCTCCTGTCTGCCTTTCTGAATACTGCTGCATCTGCCCACCTCATCCAGGAGCTGCCTGCTGCCACTTTGCTTGCCCAATGCCTCAAGTTGCCTGCTTCATGTGGGACTCAGGAGTCAGTCGTGTTGGGAGGGAGTCCTTATCGGATTTAGTGATGCAGCGTGGTGGGCCCTGCTTTCTGTGAGTGACTAAATTTGGGTCCATCAGTCAGAGTGTCGGGTCACACTGAGTGAGCCTGTGGAACTGTCTGCCTGGACTCGGAGGCTGGGAATGTTTGGAACAGAGAGGAGAGGACAGCAGACTAATTAGAGGCATTGGCCACCAGCAACAACTAACTGGTAGGACTGAGTCTGGTTACTGGTGGTGCTGCAGTGGTGGGTCGTGGGTGAGGGTCAGTTGTGATTGGGGGGCAGCAACAGCAATATTCATGCCACGGGGGGACGCTATGCACAAAACTGCTGCAATAAACAGAGGAGGTGGTGGGAGGGAATTCCAGTCTGCACAGTCAGGGCGATTCTCAGCTGGCAGGGACCACACACACTATCGGCCATTTAATTTGGAGCCAGTCAGGGTCAGGGAGTGCCTGGAAAAAGAAGCCTGCTGCAATCTGCTAGGCATTCTCTCTTCTTGTAGTGTAGTGTGCCTGGATTAGAGTGGGCCAGTGGCTCTACCAGTGAACACCAGCACGGCAAAACAGCACGATTAGCTTCTCAACTTGCGCTAACTTAACTCTAGTGTGCAAGAAGACAATGGGTAGGTGGTGTTTAGTTTTAATTATTGTAGGTCGGGATATTCAAACTGTGCCCAGAAAGGGTGCAAGTGGCTGCTCCACGCAACTGAGTTGCGTTGCAGCAGAAAATTGATATATTCAAATGAGATGTGCAATGGCTCATCCCATCTGAATATAACAAAAAATGTGCATGGTGCAAATGGGGTCTGCTGACCATGCACCAGCACATCCACCTGTCAGGTCTGAATTCCTGGACTGGGACTGCGCATCGCTTGGATATATATCATGCACAAATTCAAGATATTCAGACCTAAACATGCAAATGGGGCCATTATGCATGTAAGGCACAAATGGAGCCATTTGCATGTCATTATGGTCCCATTTGCATGTCTCGGACAGGGATGCACCTGGCAGAATGCGCTGAAATACCACACTATCTCCCTGGTAGTCTAGTGGCCCCCTCCCTTCCCCTAACCCCGTTCAAACATGAAATAATATCCAAAATCCCCTTGGCCCCCTCCCTTCCCCGAACCTGTCTGATCATGAATTAATGTCCCAAATTCCCTGGTAGTCTAGTGACCCCCTTCCAGCCCTGATCGTAAATTGAAAACATATCCCCAGACTTCCCTGGTGGTCTAGTGGACCCCCAACACACTGAGGAACCCATAACCCACCCCGCTCCTCCTGTGCCAGTATGGCCATGAAGCTGGAGGGCAGCACAACCCACCCACATGCCTCCATGGCTGCCCACCAACTGTGTTATCAGTGAATGACATCATACTGTACATCTGTATTCCATTGGTAGGCACTGTTGACCAACGGTCTGTAGTGTGTAATGTACATTTTATCTACAACTTTGTGTCATTCAAAAGTTGAGAATAAAGCGCATAGTACATTGTAGTCTTGGTTGGTCGACAGTGTCACCAATGGTGTACAGGTGCTGCTATCTTCACTGACAGCACAGTTGGCGGGCAGCTGTGGAGGCATGTGAGTAGTGCTGCCCGGCTGGCTTCATGGCCATACTGGGACAGGGGAGTGGGGTCGGTGGAGTTCTTTAATGGTTGGGGGTCCACTAGACCACAAGGAAGGTCTGGGATAGGTTTCAATTTAAATCAATTTATTAATCGGACGGGGTCTGGGAAGGAGGGAGGAGGAGGTACCATTGACCACCAGGGAATTTTGGACATTAATTCATGATCGGATGGTGTTTGGGAAGGGGGGGCCAATAGACTACCAGGGAATATGGGTTTCAATATGTTTTCTGCCACAATTTGGGATTGGGGGAGGCTAGCCACCCAGGGGATGGTGGCTGCTGTGTTGCACTGTGCAGTACAGCAGCCCACTTGTGGGTGACTAGGACTTAGTTATGATTCTTCCATGCCTAACTTTGTGTGGCACTTCTCTGAGATATGCGGGCAGCTGCGCTGCATATCTCAGCTGAATATTGAGATGTGCCGCATATGCATGGAAACCCCTCCAGATGCACCGCATACATTATCTTTGCACTGTGGCACATCCAGAATTGCATGGAGTATCGCTTCCTTTCGAATATGGCCAAGGGGCGCATTTACAAGATGCACCAGCGAAACTCAGTTGCGCTGGGCACATCTCCTTTGAATATCTGGGCCATTATGTTTATTGGTGTTCCTCTCTGTTGTGCTGTGTTGGTCCTGCCTACTGTCTGTAGTCAGACAGTGCTGTGCTGTCTAGTATCTCTCCTGTATGCCACCTGACTCTGACTGAGCCTGATTATGCCTACTTTGGTAGGGGCTGCTGTGCTGTGCTGGCTGGGTGGGTGTGGGGAAGGGAGCCGGGCAGTTATATGGTTAACCTAACACGTAACTCCAGTGTTTTCTTCTGTGTTATGTTACCAGAGTTAAAGTAATTAAAAAAGAATTCAAACCCTGCGGGTGGGTGGGCTGTGTATGAAGTGGTGTGGACACTTGGAGGGCTTGAAAGGTAGCTGTATTTTGGTTTTTGTTTTACGTACAAAAAAAAAACTGCCCAGTGTAGGTGTAGCTGTTTCTCCTTCCTGAAAGTGTTTAAAGCAGCATTATACAATGGCAAGAAAGATTCCTATTCTGTGATTGGCCAATCTCGCACTATGCCCGTGGCAATATCCTGGCATATCACCACGGGCATAGTGCCAGCCAACACAAAACCGTATCAAATGTTAAAAGTATCACTACGCAAGCCATGTCAGAGTTGCTCACACTCGGCATGGCTGAAGTGAAGTTTGCCAGTACTGCGTGATTTTTTTCTTTGTGAAACCCTTCCCTCCCACAGCTCACAAATTCAATAAAACACCCAAAAAATGCCTCAAGATAAACCCACCACCAAAATCCTACAACATTATTCCTCTGATCTTTTAAATAAAAAATTAAAAATGAATGTCAAAGGAAGCCGTCAGTGCGAGCAGCTTCACTGCTTACAGTCATCGCTCTCGTCACAATACTATGTGAGCATGCACGCTCTACCCGCTTAATTACTGGATAGATCATCTCCCAGTACAAACTCGCTAACTGTACCAGAAGAAGCAAGCAAAATACGATTATGTTAACGGGATGGGTTTGCACAACGACCGCAAACCCCATTCTGCCTCACACACCATTCTCCAAACTTTGAGAAAATGCACAGAATGGTCACAGGTCGCAGCTCCAAATCATAACCGACTAAGCGAGTCAGCAGGAAACCACATCTGTGAACAGTCACCGCGTGGCTGCTGTCCTTTCTTGGTTTTCAACGTGCATCCATTTTTTAAAAATATAGCTAGGATTCTTTTGTTAAAAAATACATTCCCTTACCTCCGTAGAAAAGTACCGGGAGAACTACAACCAAGATACAGTTGGGGGTGGGGGGTGTCACAGACCGAATGAAAGGAAATTACATGTGGAACCAGCAGGCATACAAAACAGAACAAAATTAATCTATTGTACAGACAGCGCCACCTGTTGGATAGACATAAAAAGGAACTTTTTTTTCTATAAATACAGTTCCACTCACAAAAAAAACAAGTAAAAAAGTTTACAGAAATATTTTTTTTATTTTATTTTCTTGTACTTATACATTAACCATTGTATAATAGGAATAATGCACTCCAGGGTGTGTGTCGTTAGGGATAACGACACGCCTGGGGCCTTGGACACACTCGGCCTGCGGCCTCGTGCCCAACCTCCCCAGGCGTGGCTTTATCCCAGCACGACACACACCCTGTCGTGCATTATTCCTTTATTATACAATGGCAAGAAAGAATGCTGCTCCCCGATTGGTCACACTGTGACTGGACCCATGATGTTATTCCATCATAACATCATGGATCTGAGTCCCAGTACACTTACTGACCGCATGAAATGTTAAAAGGTCACTCCACAGCTCTCCCTACGAGCAGCTTCAGCGGTCCCCAATGTGCTCAGAAATCAGTGCTCCCGCCCACTGGCCCACACAGTTTCATCCAGTCATCACTGTCCTCCCTTCCCGACACTATTCGCAACTAAAATGTAAAACAAAGTTTAAAACCATAACTCAAATCAGCTTTCTCCCCATTAGCAAGCACATGCATATGCACTTCACGCACTTGGCCGGTCACTGATCACCTCAGCGGCGTTACAAATGGCTATGCTGGTCTGCCAAGCACTTCAATGGCAAATACGGACAGATGAAAACATAAAACAAAACTAAAGCTGCAGTCCTCAGCTTCTCGGTCTGCTCAGCTCACTACAGAACAGTAACAGCGCGTACCCATGGAAACCGACCTGCTCATTTCAGCATGCTGAAAAAGAGAAACACCTTTCTTTCTTATTGTTATCAGAGAGCTTTAACAAGTATTTTCCCTGTTACAGCATAACCCCCCCAGCTACACCTTTATTTCCTCCAGCCAACACTTCAGTTTCATCATTCCTTCAGCATACAGCATGGAGCGAGTGTTTTACATAAAGAGTAGCGTGAGGTTGTCCATTTCTCTAACCACTCACTCTAGCTCTGTTACCCTGTCATCTGTACCTCAATCCAAGCAGCAAGTCTTAAAAATAATTAAAAAAAAACCTTTCTGTCCTCCCAGAAGTTAAACAAACCGCACCTCTCCCCATGTGCAGACATCCTCCAATCGCTGCTCACTGAATGCTGCTTTAAAAGTTTGCAGTTCTTCTTCCGTACATCTTCCTTAACTGTTGAGGCAAAATTTGTAGGGAGTGCCAGTTGGACAAAGATAGAGCCACATCATGAAAACACACACACACATACATCTCCACCAGTAGAGAAGCCCTATAAGGAACTATTTTTAAACCAGTATACTTCACAATAAATAATTACAAAAATAAAAATGTAAAACAATATTTTTTATATATTTTTTAAATATGTATGTAAATGAGCCATTGTATAATAGAATAATGCACTCCAGGGTGTGTGTCGTGCTGGGATAACGTCACTTCTGGGGTGAATGGTCACACTTGGCCTGCGGCCTCATGCCCAATCACCCCAGGCGTGACGTTATCCCAGCACGACACACACCCTGTCATGCATTATTCCTTTAGTAACATGGAGCACACGTTCAATGTACATTACATGGCATTCATGCATCTCCTGTATTGTACAGGGAGTGCAGACCATACTGTATGGAGAGCATGTGGCCTGTGTACTGTACAGGGACCACGCACCCCGTACAGTATACAGTCCACCATCCCTGTACAATACAAGGGATGAACATGAAACCTGTACCATACATTGGATGCATGCTCCATGTCTTCCCATTTGGCTGCCGGCCAAGGAAGGAAGAGGTGGGCTGTGCCAGTCAGTGTATGGTCTCCCGCAGTGTCTTCAGTGCTTTCCCTGTATGTATTAGCTTTCAAAAGTATGTTGATAGAAATAATGGTATTTTTCCATAGATGATTTACTTTTTGGTGGGTAGCACAGACCTCACGATCCGAGGCTGGTTGAGAGTGAGGTTGCCCCCCCCCAACCTTGACACCAAAATTACTCCTCTACACAAATGGCATCAGTTACAGTTTAGCAGATACCTGAAAGCAAGCTAACTGGGGTTTCTGTAAGACAACAGCTACTAAATAGCTTTAATTCACTATTTTTGTTTTCTATGTGCATCAGGTCCAGCTAGCAGGAATGTTTTAATTTTTAAACTTTTAATTTTATCAAACTATACACAACCATAAAAGCACAGAAACTGCCCAGACCATCAATGCTATAATTAATAAAGACTCTAGCTGTTTTCTTACAGAAACCCTACTCCGTTAGATGTCAAATATTTGCTAAACTGTAGGTATCCGCATTCTATTAGCAGTTAGTGCTGATTTTGCTCTGTGACAGGATTTTCATATTTTTATTTTATTTTATTTTATTTTTTTTACAAATGAAGTGTATAGTATGAAGCTGCATCCTAGAAACTGCAAAATACTTTGAAGTCCTCAGCCATAAACTCTCGGATTGGCCTTCTCTATCGCCATAGAGATTGCCTCTCCCAAACCGCTCTCCGGCTGGTCATCAACTCCTCCGTCCTGTCCCTAGTGGACTATGGTCTACCTATCTATGCTGTGGCTGACAATAACACCCTCACTAGAATCCAGACCTCGATAAACAAGGCCTGCAGGCTCCTGACTGGTGCATCCCTCTGCACCCATACTTGCCTGCTCTATTCCACTGCCAACCTGCTCACCTTGGAGGAGCACCTGCGCTATCAAACCTGCTTACTTGCCAGAAAATCCCTGCTAGGACCGCCCCCAGGGGTCACCACATCCCTGTTGCTTGCATCCCCATCTGTTGCCACCCGTAGCTCAGTTAAGGCCACCTTTCTGGTGCCCTGTACCAAGACCTCCCTAGCCCAAAGGTCCTTCCAGTACCATGCCCCCACATGGTTCAACTCCCTCCCGCTCTCTGTCACTAAGTCTACCAAAATTGGTCCCTTTAAAGTCACTCTCTGTAACCACCTCTTTGGCTCCCGAAGCTGTATTTGCCCCCAAGCAACCTAATGTTGGGGTCCCTCCCCGGTTCTTGCCCATAGCCTTGACAATGTCCGTTGGACTGCTTCCCCCCCTTTTTTTTTCTCTTTTCCTCACTCCTGTTCCCCCCACCCTTCCACTTAGGTATTTCCCCAGTACGACCAGGGTTGTGACTTCTACTGTTGTTATACTTTATACGATTGCTGTTTACTGAATGTAACTGTATCCCGTAAACCACTTTTATATTGTGTTCTTTTTGTTATCTGTATTGCACCTGTATGTTACCACTGTTATATCTCACACTGTCACCATGTCTACCCTCCCTGCGACGAGGTGCCTTTGTAAATGAGTCCCTGACTCAAAGGTTATAAATCCGACTTTCAAAAATAAATAAATAAAAGCCAGCTTTTCTCCTGCCTGTGGTATGGCATGAAAGCAACAGGATGACAGTGACTATTCCAGCTACACATTTGATTCCATTTTACAATGGTTCACTGCACTACACATTTAGTGTATCACACTTTTTCAAATAATAAAACAAATATTCTCCAAACTAAATAACTCACACATACATATTTTTATACTTTATTAAAAAGACACTTCACATTTATAACAAAAAACAAGCAAAACAATTAATAAATGAAAGTGATGTCACAGAGCAAAGTCAGCCCTAACTCCCAGTTCCTTCTAGCAGAATGATGGTACCTACATTTATGGTTTAATAAATACTTGAGAGCTGAGTAGGTGTTCTGTAAGAAAATAGCTAGTCTTTACTAATTATAGCATTGATGATCTGGGGCAATTTCTGTGCTTTTTATTGTTGTGTGTAGTTTGATGAAATAACATTTTAAAATGAAAACACTTACTACTGCTAGTTAGACCTGACACAACACTAAAAACACAAATAATGAATCAGAGCTATTTAGCAGCTGGTTTCTTACAGAAACCCCAGTTAGCATGCTCTCAGGAACCTGCTAAACTGTAACTGATGCCATGTGTGCTCTCTGGATAAGAACAGTTACAAAGTTCTGCTGTTGTGAACTAATTTTAAAGCACTGCACATGCTAAATAAAAGGGCATGGCTACGTCACTGTCACATGAGACAGGGTGCATCGCAGGAGAAAGAAAGCCAATAAACCTATTTGTGATGGAGATCCCCATGGGTTGTAAAACTACCATACAGCTAGTAGGCTAATTTAGGAAAAAGTCCTAATAGCAGACAGAGGGAAGGACACACTAGGACTTAAAATACATATGAAAACACTCTGCATAGCGTATGTTTTTTGTAAATTCTAGGTGGACTACTCCTTTAAGTGACTTGCTCAGGATCACACAGTAGCACCTAGGCAGCTGTGGGATTCAAACCCAGGTATCCAGATCTGCAGCTCAGAGCCTTAACCCACTGTGCTATACTGCCCCATTGAAGCACAGAGAGCTCCCAAAAGTTTTAAGGGGTTCAAAGTGGTACCAGTGGGTAGTGCCCCCACTACAGGTGGGCTGGTAATTCAAGATGCTGCAGTCACTGTGTTTGCATTGTCTGTTGGGGGTTGGGACTTCTGCGGTTTTAAAGTGTTTAATAGGCTGAGCCTAGTCAGGCATCTAACTTCAGCACTGGTTCATTAGGATTCGTAAAACCCTTGCATTCCCCTATCCCTTGTGAATATCCACTAATAAATATTTTATTATTTTGAATTGTGTCTTGTGAATATATTAGTTGTGGTAAGTCATCAACTGTGTTTTTGTTTAATTTAAAGTTGCGCTGTTATTTAAACAGTAAGAACTGTGAAGCTTGTCATTTTGAGAACTAACAACCAGTTTTGGGATGGGTGGCCTGAGGCACAGCCAAGGGCCTCCTCCCTTCAGCTGGTAATTAAATCCAAGGAAAGACCAGTTTCAAAGGATGTTATTGCAATTCTAAGATTAATCCCGATAACAGTTTTCTTTTTTCCATTTATTTTTAACTCAAATAAGGTTTTAAGCAGAGTGGCATAAATTGTGCATGCCACACAGTGTCAATTGGCAGCTGGATTGGTCATTTTTAAGATGCTAATAACTGATCCAGTAGCCAATCAGAAGCCACGCTAGGCTCATGAATAATTCATTAGACTTATAATTTTATTTGTGTGGGGACACTACTGGGAGGTGGGCAGATAGATAATACTTTATTTGATTGGTCATTAGACCTTTTCAAACTTTAAAAGTAAAATACATGTTCCAGAGGAAGGACATATAAAAATAACATTCTACAAACATACATATAATAAAAACATAAGGTGATTTTTATCCATCCATATGCAATATTAAACCGCATAAAACAGGTGGATGAATGAACTTCAGGAATCCCTTGTGGGACTCCCCAGAATCTCTATTTCGACTACTTAATAATGTTTTAAGATTCATTTTGCCTCCTAACTTTTAAGTGCTATATGTGCAGAATTCATTATTGTGTATACTGCTATCTCTTAATACTAATACGTATTCTTTCTATACTTGACAAATAGTTTGCAACAGAGTGTTCAATAACTTGATCATCCGTAGTTAGAAAGAGACTCAGGAGCAGATTTTGATCATCTGTAAGTATAGAATTACATATTGGATCTAGCCATTTTTTCCTGGGGATATTATACCAAGGGCAAATCAATCAATCAATCAAAAATGTTATTTATCCAGGCGGGCACCATTGAGCAAGGCTCATTTGCAAGGTGGACCTGGTCATGAATACATCAAAGTACAGTACAGAAGCAGGTATACAAAAACAATAATATACAAGGAAGAAAAAGTATATACAGTGTACAGAGTACAGTACAAGATTGAAATAAATAAAAGAAGCATTAATTTGCAATTCAAGAAGTCAGTAGATGTACAGTCAACCATAGGCATACAGGGGTTATAAGCAGAGATCTTTTGAGTGAGGCAGCCGGCAACTACACATATAGGGGAAAGAGGCCATGTATGGGGTGGTGGCAAGGTTAAGAAGGTAAGGGAGGGATATAGTACCGACGACTGGGGAAAAAATTGGACTAAAACCACAGAAAGTGACGATGGCTGTCGTGTACTTGTTTATTATGATGATGACGGAGGAGGGGTAGATAATTCGGACACTACTATGGATGGGGTGGGACTTTAGCCAGGCTGGAGCGGACTGGGAAGGGAAATGAAGAGCACATGTGATAGGTCTTCAATATTTTTCTTAGTACACGAACAGCATTAAGTACATGAAGAAGAATTTTTATTCAATCTTGCTATAAGGACATTACTTAAGAAAACCTGAAATTTATATCTTGTATAGAGTATACGTAGTATGTGGTCTGTAATTATATCTAAGTAAGGCCTTTAGTAGTATTCATTATCATTTTCTGTCGGCCAAGGAGAGATATGCAGACTCAAGTTATGCTGTATGTCCAGATTTTTATAATATTCAATTGCTTTGTTCGTAATATACTTTTGATATTTTGAACTGATAGTAATTCCGGTGGTAACATAGTTCTTACAATATTCCAATCCTAGTTCTTGTAATAACTTAAAAATAGTGGATAGCCATGACAAACGTAAATGTCCTAAACTGGCCCCAAAACCCTTCTCTTTAAGACATAGTGCCATAAGTCTCTCAGGGCAGTGCTGTATAATTTTTAGCCAAGATCTAATTTCTCTAGCATAAACATAGGCTTTAGGTCGAGATAGTCCTAATTCAGCTCTGACCAACGAAGCAGGTACAGAGTTGTTAAGGCCCAAACTGCTTCTCAATAATTTATCTAATGGTATATCTATCTTATTGAAAGTGTTAGTATCCCAGACTTCACATCCATATTCAGCCTGTGAGTAATATTTAGCCTTGATTTGCTACACGCAGTGGCCTGATAGAGCTACCATCATATTTTTTGTTAAAGACAGAAAGGGAAGTGGTCAATTCCACTTGTATGCCTTTCAGATGTATGCCATTTTGGGTTTATGCCCGTTTTTTCATAGTCCCAATCCCCTTCCTATTCCCATAATATAAATGTGTCCTGATGTATGCCTTTACAATTTCGGTTGTATGCCTGTTTTATTTACTGCAGCTGTGTCTAAATGAAGCTCCAGATTACCTGAGTATGTGTTAATTAGTTAATTACGGGTAATTGCCGTTAGCGGTTTCCTGTTAAATACAGCAGCTTACCACTAACAGAGAACACAGGAGCTTAACACCTCATGCATCAATGGAGAAGAACAAAAGAAATGTGCTATCTCTTGCTCGTAAAGCTGAGCTGCTTGAAAAATCAGAATTGCCTGGTGTTACAAGAAAGGATCTAGCAGCCGAATTTGGCGTGGACATTTGAAGCATTGGACGTTTTATGCGGTCCTGAGATCAGATCCTGCATGAGTGGAGTCGAAGTGGCAACACAAACCAAAAAAGAAAAAGTGATGGCAAGGATCCTCAGGTGGAAGAGGTGCTCCTCAGGTGATTTACTGCCTCCCTCGACCGTGGTGTTCCTGTGTCTGGCATAATGTTGATGGAAAAAGCCCGCAGCATGTCATTAACATAGGGTGTACAGTTCGAGCCAACTACAGGCTGGCTCTCCAGGTGGAAAGAGCGTAACAACATCTATTACAGACGGATCCACGGTGAAAAGGCAGAGAATGACACCGCAGCTGCAGAGGAGTGGATCCGTACTGTTCTGCCCACCCTAATACAGGAATACGCCTCTACTGACATTTTTAACAGTGATGAGACTGCCTTATTTTTCAGAGTGACTCCTGATGGCACACTGTCCTTCTGTACATAAACACCAGCTGGTTACAAGAAAGCAAAGGACCGTGTGTCCATAATGGTGTGTTCAAACTGCACTGGTACAGAAAAGCTACCACTCCTTGTAATCAGCTGCTCTAAAAAACCCAGATGTTTTAAAAGCATCAATGTAGAGGCACTACCAGTTCACTATCATGCCAACTCAAACGCCTGGATGACGGCTGACGTTTTCTATGAATGGCTAAAAGACCTTAACAAAAAAATGCGGTTTAAAAAAAGAAAAATCACTATGCTGGTTGACAACTGTTCTGCCCATAAATCAATTAACCTGTCCCATATCAATCTAATTTTCCTTCCTCCTAACTGCACTGCCCTGATCCAACCTATGGATCAAGGGGTGATACACAACCTAAAGGTTCATTACCGGAAATCTATTGTTAATAGTCTCCTGGACGACATTGATGGATCCATGGACATGTTTAACGACAAAGCACGAAAAATGAAAATTCTCAATGCAATACACCTCATCCACTATGCATGGAAAGAAGTTAAACCTCAAACTATCCAGAACTGCTTTATTAAAGCCGGGGTCATTCATGGAGAGACCCAGGGTACAGACGAAATCGATCCACCAACCGGAATGCAGGAGTCTGACTTTGTGGTTTACGTTACCATGGACGCAGAGGAGCCAACTTCTGGTGTTGTGACAGATGAGGAAATCTGCAATGAAATCCATACTGAAAACACACACACACGCAGCAGAGGAGGAAGATGAGGAGGGGGAGCAGGAGCCAGTCGCCACCACGAGAGAGGTATGGCAGATGGTACGAGCAATAAGGCACTATGTTGCTGCGAGGGAAATTAAAGAGTATGAGTGGTTTTACACTTTTGAAAAATGACTGGAAAGGTTAGCAAGTCGAGGAGCAAAACAGCAATCGATAGATAAGTGGCTCAAGCATTGCACCGAAGCAGACGCTGTCGTGGAAAATGACGCTGCTGTAAGCACAAACTGCATTGACTTGTGATCTTTTTTAAAATTCCTTAAAGTACTGCACTGTACTTAATTATTGCAGTTTTTATTTTAAATGTATTCATGTCATCTATCAAGGTTGGCTTCTGTATAAATAAACGCAATTAACCATTTAAATAGTGTGCAGCTGATTCTCATGCATACTAGCAGCTGTTTGAAATTCGTTCTCCCGCTTGTATGCCGTTTTGGATATATGCCCATTTTTCTGCTGTCAGCGGCAGCGGCATACAAGTGGAATTGACTGTAGTTTGCTTAAGTTTAGTTAGTAGTACTTGTATATGTTTAGACCATTTTCCATCTGTTGTTAAAAGTAGACCCAAATATGTATAGCTCCTAAATGATTCAAGCCTGACACAACCTATCATGGCAAAATGTTTGATCTTATTAGTGCCAAAGGTTAAAACCCTCACTTTTTTGTATATTTATTTTAAGATTGTATAACTTTGCACAATTATTCAACATATCAAGTTTAACCTGCAGTCCAGGCTGAGTTAAAAAAAATATGACCAGGTCATCTGCATATGCCAATACACCACAATATTTATTCAGTACTTTAGGGGAGTCAGACTGCAAAAGTTCAAGCTTTCTTAATAGTTTATCAATATAAATACAGAATAAAAGGGGTGCAAGACCATGCACCTGTCTAACACCTGTATTAGTAGTATATGTAGTAGATAGATGTCCAATTTTACTCGTTCTGACCTGAGCCCAGGTACCTGTATAAAGTTCTCTAATGATTGCTATCAGCTCCATAGAAAAACCTTTTTCATACAATAGTCCCCACAACAACTTCTTTTGAATCGTATCAAAGGCTGATTTAAAATTTATAAAAGCAGCATGTAATTTTTGCTTATGTATGTGTACATTCTTCTCATATAAATGCCTTATAATGAAACAATTATCCATTGTGCAGTAACCTGGGTGAAAACCAGCCTGCATTTCTGAGAGACCTCCTAGATTCCTTAATTCTTCAGTAAGTCTATATAATATCAATTTAGAAAACATTTTAGCCAGATTGGCCAAGGGAGGTGGGTAGGTTCTGCATCGGCCAAGGGAGGTGGGTAGGTTCTGCATCCCAGGTTGTTGTACTGCTCTGACGCTAGACCCACTTAAACTTAATCTCTGGGTGAAGACACTGCACAAACAAAGAATAACTGGATACGAAACTCTCAGTCAGGAAGATAAGAACCCCCCAGGCCCCTCAACTTTGTCTGAGTCCACAAAGCAGGGGTAGTGACCACAACTTCCACAGCAGCCTGGTTACATTTACATTACACACAATGCCCAAATTCACACAAAATACAACTTTATCACATCAAAACACACAGTCCCTCACCAACAAAAGCAGAAAGAAAGCTAGACGAAACCCTAGCACATGCACTGTCAAAATTCACACAAAATTACTATGTCATTACAATAAAGCGCACTGATCCTCCTCCGCACACACACTACCAACATATTTTTATTTATTTAGTAACAATTTTGAATTACACCTTTGAGCTAAAAGCTCATTTACAAAGGCTCCTCATCAGACAGAAGGTGATGGGGGTACAAATTAGTTACATTTATAAGAAGGAGGAGGAAACAGTTGCAGCTACCAAGCACTGTCTGGTAAACTTTAGGTAGTACAATATGCAAATACATTCATAGCTGATAATAGGCAGATAGGTTAATACAGAACACCCTCAGGTATATCTGATGCAGTCTCAGCAGTATGTTAGTATACCTCTGGTTGGCAGTAGGCACTTAGTTGACTTTATGGGGGGGGGTAGGCATAAGCAGTTGGACTGTAAACTCAAATTGGAAGATGGGGGGGTTGAAAGGCGGTAGTTTATGTAGGGAAAACAGGGGAAGAGGAGGTAGTAGAGGGAGAGGAGGGTAATGGGGAAGGCAATTATCAGTGGGACCGCTATAACAGTTAGCAATGCAAGAGGTAAGCAGTGTTTGACTGCGGAGACTTGGGACAAGTCATGCCAGGAATTGTGAGGAAATTAGGTGGTGGTCAAGTTTGGCAGTTGCAGTGTTCTAGTGGGGTAAGGGATTTCTGGAGTGCTGCTTTGAAGTGGCTAACATAGATAACTGAAAACCCCATTACATGCAATGTCCACATTCACACAAAAATACAACTACCACAAAGGAAAGCACACAGACACCCCACCCACCTTCTAACATTGCACAAGAACCAAAACTAAAAATAATCAAAAGTATACCTAACTCACTACCCTTTACCTACATTATTGGATCAAAATGTTCAAAAAACAAACTTTTTCAAAAGGAGGCAGTGATGTTATCTGATCCAGGAAGCTGGTGATGCCATCAGATCCACTAGCTTTTTTTTAATACTTTATTTTTAATCAGAGAGAAAGAAAGAAAGAATAAAAATAATGTTAGATTTCATCACCTACAGAAAAACATCTCTGAAAGAAGAAAATAAAAAATGTAAGAAATCACAACGAAAAGTACAGAAAAGATTTTTTGATTTTGGGAGAAGTAAAAAGACATTGGGCCAGATATTCAGAAGGGTTGCACATGGTGCAACACAGTTGCACCATGTAGCAACCCACTTGACTCTAGCGCAATATTCAAAGGGGAATTGAGCCTTGCACAGATCCCGATGCGCTGGAGCGCATCAGTAATGTATGCGGCACAGGTGGGGGAGGGGGCGTGCCCATGCATACTCTGCACATCCCGATATTCAGCCCAGGATGTGCTGAGTCCATGCATGCGCAACCCCTAAATGCGCTGCACACAGGTGAGCCAAAAAAAAAAAAGGAGCAACAGCTGGCCACCCACAGGTGAGCTGCCTTATTGCAGGGCACAACACGGCAGCTGCCACCTGTTTGTGGACACCTGAGCTCCGGCTGTACCTTCCTGCTGGCGTTCCCCCATGCCTGATCGCGGGCATATGTAGAATAATAAAAGTCCTACATCTCTGGTGGTCCAGTGGACTGCTTGCAGCCCGATCGTGGGCATAAGGATGTTTCAAAATGGTAACTCTCTCCCTGGTGGTCCAGTGGACCACTCGCAGCCCGATCACGGGCATGAGTATAATTAAGGATAGTGAATTCTCTCCCTGGTGGTCCAGTGGACCGCTTGCAGCCCGATCATGGGCATTTGTTATAAAAAATGACACCCTAATCCAACCCTGGTGGTCCAGCGGTACCCCCCTCCCCACCTGCCCACTGAGCCCCGCCACCCTCCCCAGTCAGCAGAGGGCTTCAGCTCCCCACCCGCTTGCCGCCCCGCTGCCCACTGACTGACACTATACGGTATCCCTCTGTACAGACAGTTGGTGAGACCCCATCTGGAGTACTGTGTCCAGTTCTGGAGACCCCATCTCTGTAAGGACATAGACAGGATAGAGGCAGTCCAGAGGAGGGCAACTAAAATGGTGCAGGGTCTGCAAGAGAAGCAATATGAGGAGAGACTAAAGGAGCTTAATATGTATACCCTTGAGGAAAGAAGGGAGAGGGGGGACATGATAGAAACTTTTAAGTACCTCAGTGGAATCAACAAAGTCCAAGAGGGTAGCATCTTTCAGAAAAAGAGACTTGCAAGAACAAGGGGACACAATTTAAAGATAGAAGGAGGGCGGTTCAGGGGCAATGTGAGGAAGTATTATTTCACAGAGAGGGTAGTAGATGCATGGAACAGCCTTCCTGAGGAGGTTGTGGGGTCTAAAACTGTGGGAGAATTCAAGAATGCATGGGACAGACATAAGGCAATTCTTGTGGGGGGTAGGAAGAAATAGGCTGTTGGTTAACTAGGATCTGCTGCCTATCCTGTAGGTAGGGAAATGGGCAGACTAGATGGGCCTAGTGGTCCTTATCTGCCATCAAAGTCTATGTTTCTATGTTATGGTAGGGCTGTATGCCCATTAGTCCACATCGCGAGCCAATGGGTGTGCAGCCCATACCGTACTACACAGTCCAGATATGTGAATGGACTCACATATCTGGACTGTACTGTATATTGGGGCTGCAGCCATGCTCATGCTGTAGACCAATGTACAGTCTACTGACTGATAATCTGTCGGGCGGGCGGCAGGGTGGCAGCGGGTGGGGAGCTGCCGCCTGCTGCTGACCAGGGGTGGAGTGGGTTGGTGGGGCTCAGTGGGCGGGTGGGGAGGGGTACCGCTGGACCACCAGGGTTGGATTGGGTGTCATTTTTTATAAATAAAAATGCCCATGATCGGGCTGCGAGTGGTCCACTGGACCACCAGGGATATAGGACTTTTATTCTACTTCAAATGCCCGCGATCGGGCTGCAAGTGGTCCACTGAACCACCAGGGAGAGAGTTAACTATTTTTAAATATACTTATGCCCGTGATCGGGATGCGAGTAGTCCACTGGACCACCAGGGATATTGGACATTTAAGTTTACTACATCTGCCTGGGATTGGGCTGCGAGTGGTCCACTGGACCACCAGGGATATAGAACGTGTTCTTCATGTACAAATGCCTGCGATCAGGCATTGGGGCACATTGCTGCGATGTGCAGGGGGCATCAGTCTCCAACGGCTGCAGCCTGACAGGGCGCCACGTGCAAGTCACCGGGGATCGGCGCACCTGCATGCAAATGGGGCCATAATGACATACAAATGGCCCCATTTGCGCCTTGCATACATTATGGCTCCATTTGCGCTGTGCCTGAATATCTCGTTGTGCCTATTTTTAACAGAACTTGGGTGCTTTGTCCCAGCTCCAACCTGCCACTTGCACTGCGCAGTGCCACTGCCAGCACATTGCGGGTGGCCAAGGTGCAGTATTCAACGCTGCTGTGCCATGGCGCAGCTCCATTGAATATCACCCTGTCAACACCCCTTCGCAGCCCAGTTGCGCTACGCCCAGGCTTGCGCCACAGCCTGGCGCAGTCTGAATATCCGGCCCATTGAGTAAAAATAATTAAACATGTCATCAGTTATTAGCTGACTATATTTATTCTTCAACATTAGTTCTCAGCTTGGAGATCTGCCAGGTTATCTGCAAAGTAGCTGTAAGATACTGGAGGTTTGGTTTAAAAGCAATAAACTTGTCCTTAATTATAAAAAGACTAAGACCATGCTGTTTGCTGGGCCTCACCTTAAGAAAAAGGCCTCTGCCCTGGTTATCAAAAATGCACATGGAGCTACCCTTGAACAGGTCGAATCTTTTAAATATCTGGGTGTCACTTGGATGACACCCTATCATATGCTGCACACCTGGACTACCTTGCCAATATGGCCAACAGAAAACTAGGCACTCTCTTCCGGCAAAGACTTAACCTCACAGTTGAGGCTAGATAATTAGCAGTCTCCAGCACAATGCTCCCGCTCATTGGCTATGGTCTCCTAACATATGGAGCTGCCTGTGAATCAGTTCTCAGTAGAATTAGAATGGTCCTCAACAAAGCCTGTCATTTTGCAAGTGGGACAGATAGACTCAGACATACATGCTCCCTGTATGCACTCACCAACTGGCGTCCTCCACTGGACAAGTTAAAATATCAGTCCTGCTTGATGGCAGAAAAGCCCTTCTAGACCTCGCCCCTGATACCATGAGTGACCTTTTCTGCCTGGTCAACAACAACTACTCCACTAGGAGCATGACCAGACAAGCACTTGATGTCCCCTTTCGTAAAACTAGCCGAGTAGGCACTCATTCACAATACATGCAGCCCAATGGATGAATGAACTTCTGGAATCCCTTGTGGGACTCCCCAAAATTACACCATTTAAGAATTCCCTAAAAAAATGAACTAGGAAAGCTGCCTGTTGTTGTTTTAAATGACTATATATTCTTCTGTACAATAATATACCATGACTGACAATATGTCTGATTTTTCCTCTGCAATTCCTTGGTTGTAACCCTAATTGTCTGTACCTGACCAGGCTTCTCTTGAGCTGATGAATGTTTGCTGTGTTAACGTGTCCTTTGTCCTGTTTTGACATGGAACCTTTGGAAAAGGGCACTTGTGCTCAAAGGTATTTTCCAAATTGCAAATAAATAAATAAACAAACAAATAAATACAATTTCATTTTTTTAATGCTCCACGCTATATCATCCATCAAAAATAAAGAGTATTAAGATTTTCATTTAGTCATCATCACTTCCTATAACAAAGAAAATATATAGTTGTATGTATTTCCAGCCTGTATGTACCCTAAAAAGTCCATAGTCCATAATACAGTACATTACGAAAAAGCACACAAAGTTCACAAAATCCAAAAAACAAAATTACTTCATTGGCATATACTGACGATACTGCAACATTTTTACCAATGAATTCTTGTGCAGCATGTTTATAAAAAAGAAATGGCCCTTTCCTTAAAAGGTTACCTTCAATTTCTCAGGTGATTCAAGGACTGCAGTGACACTGGTTTGGTTAAACAGCACGTATAGCAATAAAATGTTTTTTGCGGCATTGTGTTATAGATGAAAGTCAGGATATAAATGGAGATTCTGACCTTCATAAAAAAAAGCCCTTTCTTTGTTGAGGGAGTTGTAAGATGTGATTCCATGCTGCCAGAGATGAAAAGACGCAAATCACATATCTTGCACCTGCATTACTTGTTCCAGTTTGTGACAGGACAAAAACCAGACTTGAGAGTTAATGGTGGTTGCAGGGAAAAAAAAGTAGAACTTATCCACTCCACTTCAATCTTCAGACCTTCCACTGGTATATTCTATCAACTGGAGATTTTATTAGAGCAAACTATTTTTGATTTTATCAAATTTAGACATATTTGCCAATTGCTCATGCAGGGAAGCATTTACTGCCCCTTTCAGGGTCAGATATCTACCAGAACATTTATCAAGCTTTTTTTCATTAGTATCCACTAGTTGCTTGCAAGTTTTAATTTTTTCTTCAGTTTACAAGAATCTAGTTGAAATATCTGTTGAAGTCCCAAATACTTTTTCAAAGGAGGAGGAGCAGGATTCTTCCTGGAATCCCATCAGGAGAGCTTGAATTGACTGTAATATCGGCTTAGAGGGTGCTTTCAACTTAACGCCTATATCAGACGCACTCTAGCAGGGGAAGCCGTTGCTCCACCCTGTAGAGGCAAGCCACTATTCCCCCATGGTGGAGCTGCCTTTCCTGTCTTTGGGGACAATTTCTTGATGTTGTCCAACTTAGTCTCTGCCAAGTCCTTCACTTTAGATCAACTGTGCCATGTGTTTCCTGAGAGTTTTACCACACTTTAGCAAAGTGTTTTAGTTTTGTTTGTAGTGGAGCAGTAGAATCAAAGTGTCGCTTTCTCAATCTCATGAGCATCCCACTCCCCATCCCACCTATGCAGCAGAAATCTCTTAATGACGCTGTAACACCACTATTCAAAGCCTTTGTACGCATACTAAAAATACCCTTAAAGAGCAGCTAGTGTACTGCATAAAACTAATATTAGTTTTTAAAAGCAGTTACCATTGCCTTTTATATCTGAGGTACTTTTTCTTTTTTTCCTTTTTATTTTATTGAAATCTAGGATTACAAATACCTTTGAGCAGGAACTGCTCGTTTACAAAGGTTCCACGTCGAAGGAATGGGGGTATACATACATACAAAGGTCAACATAATAATACATAGTTACACAATAAAAAGGAGTAAGAGACTGGGGTTTAGGAAATTCCAGTAATTCAAAATGTGCCAAATGTTAGGTAGCATGACATACCAGCCAAGGGCAATCTTAGAAATAAGCACTGCAGGTGAGGGAAGGGGTATGCAGGCAGGAAGGCCATTGTCAGAGGGTAGAGGGTGAGGGTAAGAGCTCTAAGGGGAGGGAGGGAGGATAAAGTCAGGAAATGCCTAGGGGAGGAAAGGAGAGGGGCAAGGGGTAGGCAGGTAGGAGGGGGCATGGTGGGGAGAGGTAGCTGTCAAGACTGAAGTGGAGGCCCTTTTATTACTTAGAAGATTGTGACCCGTAGTTGGTGCAGTGACCAGGTTTACACCCCTGCCAGGTGACTGTAAAGGAGCACACCTGGTTGAGGGGATTGGGTTTGTTCGTTCTCCTGCAGTGAGGAGGAGAGGGTTGTCCCAAAATAATAATTAGTACAGTGCCTTCACCCAGACAGAATAAGTGGGCCAGATGTTGTGTGATGTACCACCCTCAGGGATGCAGTACCTACCCACCTCCCTACACTGGACAAGACCACCCCCTGGGGACTACCAACAAATATTACCTTTACCAGCAAACAATTCAATCAGACAGCACAAATGGAGGGCACTCACAAGGAACCAAACAATTAACAGTGCTTTATTTGCTAACATAGGCCTGGGTAGCTAGAGAAGAAAAGATGGGTTAACAATGGCATATCACCAATAAACACTTCCTCCATATATCAGTACACCATAAACCAAGTGCCCCCTCCCAAGCAAGGGGCCCACTGAGATGAACTAAGTTACAGAGGGTGCGGTATATTTGTTAACTGGCACCAGTAGTAGAACTATAGATTCAACTATACGACAACTACCAATAGGCTCTAGGTACCCAAAACTTATACTAAAGTCCCGGTGCAGGCCTTCTTGCTATGTTGCCTGGGATCTTTCAGTGGTGCACATAAGGAAAATTAGCAAGCTTGCATTTTAACCCCCAACAGGCCATAATGTGCTAGCACAATTTGATAAGAAATGGAAATTCCAACAGACTTGCTTGAACTCTCAAAAGGCTTGAAAACCCAACTGCAATCCAAACAGGGAGAAATATAAACTTCAGTCAGCAATGCCAGCACTCATATGACCCTCAGAAGTAGCAGACCAGAGCAGCAGGAAGTAGCACACAGGAGCAGGATAGACGTTCAGGAGAAGTAGGGAGCAGCACACAGGAGCAGGATAAATGGCAGCACAAGAGCTTTGGGTTCCTTTGGACAGGCATCAACAGCTCAGACCTTCTGGCACACACCTCTATAAATGCAACTCTTCTGAATTGACTCTCAAGACGCAGTCCTTCTGATTGAACTCTCAGGATGCAGCTCTTCTGTTTCACACTTCTCTGCTACTCAGCCCATCTAGCTCAACTTTCTCTGAACACAGCCCTTCTGGCTCACACCTTTTATAGCCCTGGCTCAACTCTCAGGATGCAGAAGCACTATGTAGTGCCCTCCAGGTTCCCAAGGAGCCCAGATCCCAGGAGTGACACCATGGTCTGACTCCCCCAGTGGGTCAAGTTCAAGTTTATTAGCAGGAAAAACTCCATGGAGCATGCTCATTTACAAAGAGGTGCTCAATGGACAATTTGGTACAAGATATACAGCTAGCAAATACAGAAATAATATTTTACAATAGTCAACACAATAGAACAGGTTAGATACATGGAAGAAAAGTAGAGAAAAATATTGTTGTACATCATTTATACAATTGAAACCAACACATTAGTCATTATGAGGTCGGCTACAAGTGCAAGGGTATAAGTACTAGACTTTCAGAGGTAAGTGTCTTAACTGAAATAATGGGAGCTTTTACAAGAGTCAAGAGCATACTTGGGCATGCACCCATTGCTCCCTGTTTCCCGATCCACAGCACTAGATAAGGGCTAGCTGGCCCCTTACCTGGCTCCAAGGCAGTGTGAACAGGATGTCAGTCTCTCTCTCCACTTGGTACAACTCAGTGGCTTGACATTCAGACGTGCCCCACAGCCTTACACTTTCAGCAGATTCTCCTTCACACAGGCTCCACTAGAACACCCTCTGGAAAATGGGTGATCCCAGGTGTAGGTTCACAACAGATCTTCAGAATGAACCCTGGAAAGGACTTGGAGGATGCCTGGCCTGGGTAGGTTTCTCTCTATCAATCACAGTGCCCTTCTGTAACTCTCTCTTTTATTTCTCTCACACTGTTCCCTTCTAGCACTATCACAACTTCTAGCTCGGTTGGTGCCCTTCTGGCACAATTCTGCAAACTCTTAAAAGCAGTGCCCTTCTGCCACAGTCTCTTCAGCTTCTCTCTTGGTCTGTGTCTTTCTGGCACTATCACAACTTCTGGCATGATTGCTGCCCTTCTGGCACAATTCTGCAAACTCTCACAAGCAGCGCCTTTCTGCTACAATCTCTTCAGCTTCTCTCTTGATCTGTGCCTTTCTGGCACTATGACAACTTCTATCTTGGTAGGTGCCTTTCTGGCACAATACTGCAAACTCTCACAAGCAGTGCCCTTCTGCCACAATCTCTTCAGCTTCTCTCTCAGTCAGTGCACTTCTGGCACTATCATAATTTTATCTCAGTTGGTGCCCTTCTGACGCAATCTCTTCAAACTTCTCTATTTTAACATTAGAGCTCACATAACTTCTTAGGAGTGGGTCCAGGTGAGGACCCATGTGGAGCAGGCCTGGGGAGGCCCCAGCTCCCTAGCAGTACTGCAGATCTACACTGCTCACTGTCCAGCTGAACTGCCCCCCACTTCTAAAAGGCTAAACCCCTTCTTTTCCTCCACTCAATCTTCAATGGACAGACAGGGCTCTCCATCAGTCATTTTGCCCTGTCCTATCCTCTGATTGTTTCAAAAAGCCTGCTTGTCCCTATGGGAGGGTCCTGTAGCATCATCCCCCCACAATCCATTGCTTTGGCTTGATGCCCTCTGATTGGCTGGCTGTGTGGGTCAAAGGGCACAAAGATGGCTGCCCCCTGATTGAATGGAGCCCTGTGCTCCAAAGTCTTTATTTTATTTAATTTAATTTTGCCCCTTAGGTGTGCTGGTCCCTGGGTTTGGTTGTCACAACTGTGCCTAACTATCCAGTGGTGGTGTTGAGTGGGTCAGACCCCTGTACTCCCTGTTGGGAGCTCTGTTCTCTGCTCCCCCTCCCTATGAGAACAGTCTATGTGCTGCTGTGGTCTCATTTTCCTCTTAAAGGCACAGTGCACCAAATATCCAAGTCCCATTCTTCTTCTTGCTACCCTTTCCTAGTGCCAGTGCCTCCAAGACCCCTGATGCCTACTGGTGTCCCTGGGGCTGGAGCACACTAGGGGAAGTACTGGTTTGCTACCAATGCAGCTCTCGATACAGATGGCTGGCGGGCACTTCCAACACCAGAAACATTCAAGCTGCCAAGTCAGCTTGCACGTTTGAACAGGCAGCTGCTCGAATATGTGCACACTCCCTGCGCGAATGCACAGTGGTCTTTGGTGACAGCTCTTCTGGTCCCCTTCCCAGCTGCAGTCCTGGGGCCGGAGCGAGAAAGAGAGATGGGTGGCCAGGTTTGGGGGTGGCACACAGGACTTCAGGTAAGCCCTCACCCAAGGGGAGGTTACAAGATTGTTTGCCTGATGTTAGTAGGTGTGATGCATAGGACAGCACTCTGCCTGGCAGCTGACATATCTAGCTATTTCCCCACCACTACATCATCAGCATTGTGACCTCACTGACTGTGACATCACTGCTGCTTAGAAACAGCCACTCGGTGACTGTCAGGTCAGTCACCTGTGATGTCAGTGAGATCACAATGCTGATAATGTAGTAGGGGTGACTGACACAGATATGTCAGTTACCAGGCTATGAGCTATTCCACACATCCACCACCAGATTAGCACACAGAAAAGTTTCTAATGAGCAAAAGGAAACAGAAACATACTTCAGAAATGCATATGATACAACTGACTGTCTTAACATTTGTATTATTTTCCTATCTGCCTGTTTTGGCTACACTAGCTCTTTATAAACTACTTGAATGCATGTATCTTTAAAATCCATTCTATAAACAGAATAAGACACTCCAGAGTGGAGTGTTATACCTCGTCAATATATTCTGTGGTGGTTGAAAACATTCAGCTTACAGCCTCAGTAATAAACATACCACTTAGTATGTTAACAGGCTATAACAACCACTCTGTCATTCCTTATTCCTTAAGTAACCTGCACCCTAGTGTGCTACCCAGGGCATGGGTTATCACAGCACACAAACACTGGCATGTCTTATTGTGCTTATAAAATATACATATTAGAAACATAAAAAAAATATTAAACAAGAAAGACATAGGTCCAGGTATTCAAAAGGTTATTCTGCGCTAAGTGTAACCATCATGGGCAACAATCTGTTAGCAAGGCCACTGCTATATTCAGACATAAACTTAGTGCAGCATTAATACGTTAGACCATTAGCACTAACAGATACCATGCACCCATGCAAATGAATGCATAAAGTGTGCACTGGTATATTTGATGGGTTTTGAAAGTGGCAACCAACTGCTTGCACAGGGCTGTTTAAGACTTCAAAAAACCCTACCTTTACAAGTAAGCACAGAGGTGTGCCCCCCCCCCCCCGTGCATCTGTGGCGCTGCTTGTGTAGGAAAATAAAAAGAGCCCTTGTTTCCCACACCAGTCCCAATTCCCCTTGCTACTGTTATTGTTAATGTTATTATTATTATTATTTGTAATGCTCGGATACAACCTTTGAGCTAGAACTTTTTTACAAAGGTTCCACGTCATGAACACAAGACATACACATCAGACAATTTTTCATTTACAGGACAAATGCTTACAGTCATGTAATACTACATGTACACTAAATTCTCCTATAGGAAAGACACAGGTACAAAAATGCGGGGAAGACATAATTAATGTATGAGAGGACTCAGATGCATAATAATAAAGTGCAGCCCTGGAGGAGCCTTGTCTGATATAGACTTAAGAGAGATGAGAAATCATATCTTAGTTACAAAAGGGGAGAGAAGGAGAGCAAGAGAGAGACAGACAGAGAAGAGAGAGAGAGAGAGACAAAGAAGTGTTGAGATATATGAGAGAGGGATGGGAAAGGATGTGGTAAAAACAGAGGAGGGGGCTTGGAAGAGGGTGGGGGGAGAGATAGAGGCAGAGTCATGAGAGAGAGGGAGAAGCACAGTATAATGAGGGGGAGGGAGGAAGAGGGGGAGAGCGAGAGGGAGTTGGGATAAAGGGAGGGAGAGGGAGTTTGGTATATAGCGAGAGAGAGAGGGAGGGATGGGGAAGAGAGCAAGGGAGTGGGATACAGAAGAGAGGTGAAGAGGGATGTGGAGGGGTGATAAAGAACATAGTAATGGAGGTTTAAACAACCCAGGGGAGCAAGATTATAGAGAGGGAACACTAGTATCAGTAGGGGACGAGGTCAGTGAGTGATGACCAGGGGACAGGGTCCTAATCCTCCTAAGTAGTCTAGTGATCCCCCTTCCTCACCCAGTGCCTGTCTTATTATACAATAACTCCTGACCCTCCCTGGTAGTCTAGTGGTCTCCCAGCCTGGTCCTAGCTTCTTATGCCCACCCCCCTTATCCTTTTTCGATGACAGTGGCCAGAACAGATCCACCACTCACCTCCATAGCCGGCCATCATCCGCCTCATGCACTCATGCGAATACTGGTATCCCTACACAGCTCTGTATAATAATACAGTACTTGCAGGACATCTATTGAAACAATCAGTTGGCATTGATCAAGTACTATATCGCAATACAGAGTTGTATAGTGATACTAGTACTTACATGAGGCATAAGGAGGCTGGCTGTAGAAGTGAGAGTGATTCCTTGCTAGTCACTGTCACGAGGAAGGGGTAAAGGTGGATGGGAAATGTGTGCTAGGGCATGGGGGGAACCACAAGTCTACAAGGGAGGGTTAAGAATTATTTTATAATACCAACAGACATCAGGTGAGGGAAGGGAACCACTAAGCTAACAGGAAGAGTTATGATTAATATTTCAATGCCAACGGGCATTGGGATGGAAGGGAAGCACTAGGACTTTTAAATTTTTTTTTTATTGCTGTTTTATGCCCCCTCTACACTGACACTGTCACCCGACTCCCTTGCCTGACACCATGACCCACGAGGAACCTCCACAGAGCCTTGGCTTACTCCCCAGGGAGGGACATGATGGGGGGACCCCCCTCCTTAGCCCTCCTTACCGTACCTTCGTATGTCATTGGGTTCCCCCTTGAGTGGATCACAGCACTGGCAGGTGAGGGCCACTACTCAGGCCCTCTCATCTGTGTCATGCCGGGGCAAGTATTTTTCTTATGTGCACCCCCCCCCCCCAAGGCATGATGTGCGCTGATGCCAAGGCCTTCACCAGTGTCTGTCACACCTCCCCCTTAGTTCAGACTTAGGCATGCTGTACCACCAGCCACTGCCAGAGGCCAAGCAAGCACCAGATTGGTGCACCCCCTCACCCCAGAGGAGACGAGCGGGCCCCCTCCTCCTCTTGGCCGGACCTCTGATGACCCAGACTTGTTCCCGAACCCGGGTCACCAGCGTCATGAGTGGTAGCGCTACCACTGCACCGGCAGGCCAGCAGGGCTTTTTTATTGTCTTACACAAACAGCACCAGAGAAGCTGGAGAGTGGGTTTGCCATCCAACCCATGGAGCACAACCCAGCATCTCACGAGTTAGTGTGGCCATAATGGAATGTAAATGACCTCTTATAGGGAAGTTACTGAAAGTGCGCTAATAGGGTTGGAACATCTGAACTGCTTTTGCTCCTTGATAACCTATGGTAAGGCACATACCTCTGTGTGGCCAGCAGAGGGATGTGCTTAGTGCCAAGCACACTTTTTACTGCTTTCGGTAAGGCTTTGCTCTAGGGGAGTCTATATTTAAACAAGTTTGGGCCCTTACGCTATGCTCCGCATTTGTTTAAATACAGTAACTTTAGGGCAATTCAGTAATTTGCAATAAGACTTGCCTAGCTATTGGAAGAAGATCCTTCTCCTTCGCAGCACCACAAAAGTAGAATGACCTCCCACATTCACTACTCTCATGCAAGACCATTACTCTCTTCAAAAGACAATATAGGGAAATATTTTACAAGCCTCCTGTCTGTAATGGAAAATATACCTAATTTTCCTCTAAACTTCTCCACCTGCTGCCTATACTCTCCTGGTGTGTGTGATCAATGTCTAGAGCTATGAGTCTGTACACAGCCAATCGTCTATACTCCGCACTTATGTACTAATTGACTCTACTATAATTATATTGTATGCTTGTATCAACCTTACTGTTTGTTCACTATGTTGCAATTGACATCTGTAATTTGTACTGTCTCCCAATGAATGGGATGGCTAGTCTAGTTCATGAATGTATGTAACTGTCCAGTGATATTTGTACATAATTATCTGTACTGTTTTCTTATGCTTGGAACATTTGGTTCCCAGGGTCACCCCTGAAAAAGGGACTTGACTGTCTCAGAGGGCCCACCCGGTCATCAAAATTTAAATAAAATAAATAAATAAATGTGCACTCAGGATAGGGACTTTACAGAGTGCAAACTCAAACCTTTGAATACAGGGCCCAAAGAGTTTGAAATTTAGAAATGAAATAGTTTTTAGTTGATCCAACTATAAGGTGTAGGGATTCAATGATACAATGTACAGCAGCTGGATGTCAAAAAAAATGCTAAAGTGTGGGCTGTGGTGACATCCTCACGTGGATTTGTGTGGTAACTAACCAATCAGAGTGCAGGATATTTAACTTATTTATTTATCTTCTTATGCCTTCACATGCTAGAAGATATGTGGTAAAGCAGGGGCTTAGATGCATGTGAAGGAATTAGAAATATAACATATAGTAGAAATTACACCACATTTGTCATAGAACAGTTTTAAATGTGCTGAAGTTCAACCAAAAAATCAGACAATACATACAGTGTAAAACTTAAAACAAAAACATTTTAAACCGGTAATGTTAGAGGCCTATACCATTGGCATTTGTCATGTTGGATCCAGTGCCCATTAAAGTTCTATACTTAAAACATATGCAACGACATCCATGCTCCCAGTCGAACACGTCCACTCATCCCGATCCTTTTTTTTTTTTCAATTACTGTACTTTTTCCCTTTCCACACCTGACCTGCCCCATTGGCCCTCCTTGCACCCAGCCTTGTCACCCACTTTCTCCAGGGTTTGCCTCTCCCGTGTTCCTCCCTGGCTTACCTCCCAGGGCGGGACCACCAGGGGGAACCCCCACCCCCAGTGGAGTTAGAGTGTGGTGTCAGGAAAGTGCCTTGGTTTGTGGTGTGTGGCCTACGATGCAAGGTGGGCATCATCCTGCTTCAGTCAGGGAATTTTTTTCCTATTTTTACCCTGAACTCCCTGACATCAGTGCGATGCACACTGTGCGTGCTCACACATATGCATGCACACCGACATCTGGCCCCCCAAGCCTTTGCTTCTTGGCTGCACCACCACCTGTGGTCACCCAGCTGGTGGTACTACAGTAGAGACCCAATCCTTCCTCCATGAGGTGCAGAGAATCCCCTTGGGCTACTCATACAACCTCCCCGACCGTCCCTCAATGTCCCAGGCTCGTTCCAGACCTGGGTGGATTGGCATCCCAAGCGATAAAGTTACTGTTTCACCGGCGGGCTGGCCACTTATCCTGATCCTAATAATATTGTCAATCCATACCTGCTTTCCTCAGCTGACTGCGTATGTCCAATGCTGGGTATTGTCCTCAATCATCATCAGCCTGGTACTACTCCCCCATCTATGGCCATCTGCCAAATGAGTAAAAGCAGAGGGGAGTGGTGCAACAATGCTGTGAACCCAGGTAACATACTAGAAATTGATGAGCTGTCAGCTGTGTCACCACTTAAACTGATCTGGGCCTCTCTGAATTACTAGGTAAAAGTTTTGCCAAGGAAGGCCTGTGGGAAGGGTACAAGGGGAAAGGAGAATGCAAAAAAAAATAAATAAATAAAGACAAAAGCATATAAAAAGATACAAAAAGCATACATAAGAAGCTAAATGCATATAATAAACAGTCTACAATATAATAAAATAGGGATCTAACACAGTAGTGTGCAACTACAGGCAAAATTCAGCAGCAGAGGATTGCACAGAGAATGCATTGGAAGTATACTTATTTCAGACATGGATTGGCAGAAAGTGCAAACAGGGACAGAAGGAGTCAAGTACAGCATGAGAATGACTGATCAACACTAGTATACACATCGGCAGCTAGGGTTTAACATGTACTGAGTGCAGGTGCAAGAGCAGACATAGGAGCTGTGGGTATGGAGTTGAGATGTCAGGGCATAGGAGCCAATAGAAAGGGAAAGGTTAGACCAAAATTGGGGGAGTCTGCATGAGAAGGCAGACAGACCTGCAGTGGTCGGGCACACTGAGAAAGGCAATGGCCTTCACAAGTGGGGAGAAAGGGAGCAGTGGTGGGTGCTGGGGGTCAGTCAAGGGCAAAGCGACAGAAGAAAAGGTTCAGGTGA
This sequence comes from Neoceratodus forsteri, assembly GCA_016271365.2. Classification (NCBI taxonomy): domain Eukaryota; kingdom Metazoa; phylum Chordata; order Ceratodontiformes; family Ceratodontidae; genus Neoceratodus; species Neoceratodus forsteri. The sequence continues at coordinate 506,350,660 of CM057455.1, forward strand.
TCCAGTCTGTCAAGCTTTGATTTGGAGGCAGGGCTACATATTATATCTCCATAGCTGAAGGCTGGGGGGATCATTTTTACAATGATCTCACACCTGGCTGGGGGATGTATGCAGGCTTTATGCCTGTAAAGCAAGCCAAGTTTGGGATAGGGTTTGCTGTGGATTTTATCAGTATGGACAGACAAGGAAAACTGACTGTCAAGCAATGCCTTAAGTATTGAAATGAAGAGAGTTTCTCCAGTTGAAAACCATCCAGAGTTCAATACTTGGGGGCTGGATTCTAACCAGATGCTGCCTGGTCTCAGGCAGAGGCACAGTCTGTCTGTGCTGCACAAGTGGTATCTCTCAGCAGCACTCAGCTTCCAGTTTTTCAGCAGACACGCGCAGAATGTATTGGGTTCAGAACAGCATCCGCTGTTCGCAGGGGAATCAGCAATTTTGTCTGCTGAATCGAGGTGTCACTCATAGTCAGGCAGTCCTGGAGGTTCATCACTCAACAGCTGATTGACAGAGACAAAGGCACCTGAATTAATTAGGACCCTCTCAAGTCCAAGAACTCTTGAAGCTCTCTCCTCATGAGATTCACCTGATTGGTTGGTCAGACACCCTCTGACCCCTGTCACCAGGGCAGGCCTGAGGTGATGAAAATTGCTGCTGTTTTGCAGTCCACAGGCAGTTTTTCACAAACATGATCCACACAAGCACTGTGTCTTAGTAACTCCACACTACTGAACCAGTCCTGTATGGGCACATTCTCACATCGGATTCAGTTGGTATTATGATTGGGTGATTCACAGTCCTTTTGTTTTTACTTTAATTTTTATTCAAATTTTTCAACATACAACTTGCCCAGGGTATTCCTGGGACAGTAACATAAAAATGGCTAAGAGTTGGTACAACTGTAATATACCAGAGTGTGATATCAAAAAACAAGTGCAACATTAGCATATTGCATTACAAGAGGCTACTTGCACTATCATAATAAACATAGAAACATAGAATCTGTCAGCAGAAAAGGACCTCATGGCCCACACAGTCTGCCCAAGTGTTCCCTGCCTATGCTACATCCACAGACCTAATCTGGTCTCCAGTGGCCCTCCCCCCTCCCTGTCTCTGTCCTAATATACCCCTGTGTTTACCCCATGCATACCTGAAGTCTTCCACACTTCTAGTCTCCACCACCTTTGTTGGTAGTCTGTTCCAGGTGTCTACCACCCTTTCAGTGAAGAAATATTTCCTCACATCTCTCCTTAACTTCCCCACCCTCCAGTTTCATTGCATGCCCCCTGGTCATGGTGCTATTCCTCATAAGAAAGAGGGTGCCCACCTGCACGCCGTTCATTCCTGTGAGGTACTTGTAGGTCTCAATCATGACACTTTCCTTTCTCCTCTTTTCCAGGGTGTACATGTTGAGATACATCAGTCTCTTCTTGTAGGGCTTCCCTTGCAAACCATGCACAATTTTTGTTGACCTCCCCTGAACCATGTCCACTCTATGTCCTTTCTGAGGTGTGGTCTCCAAAACTGAACACACTACTTCAGGTGGGAACATACCATAGAACAATACAGTGATAGTACCACCCCCTCCTCTTACTGGAGATTTTGTTTTTAATTTTATTCTTTGGTAACCGGGTAAGGCCCACTAGGCACAAGTGCCTGTTTTCGGGGCGACCTGGAAGCACTGGGGAGATTAAGTGACTTGCTCTGGGTCACACAGTATACACGTGGTGGTTGCAGGAATCAAACCCAGATCTGCTGGATGCACCAAGTTCATTCACAACTCGTTACTCAAACCTCTAGGCTGTACTGTCAGCCCCTCCCTATGCACCTTAGCATCCATTAGCCCAGCCCACAGCCTTGTCACTCCACACTGCCACCTTGAGGTTCTCTGATATAATAATCCCAAAGGGCCCTCTCCTGTCTAGTGACTTCCAGTAGCCCCCCTCCATCTTATACTCAGCACTGAGGTTCCTATACCTTAGGTGCATGATTTTGCACTTTTTGTTGCAATAATTTTTATTAATATTTCACTAAACACAAAACATAAAACAAACATAAAATCACCTTACAAAATCCAGTGGTCAATAATAAAAGTACAGCTGACCTCACCCACACTTGCTGGGGTGGTATCCCGGTCTAGTTGTCATATGAAAACAGCAAAGTATAACTTAAAGTGACCTGTATAATCACAACATTACAGTACATAGAATAAAGAATGGTGAATTACGACTGGAATACATGTTCTGTTTATGTGTAGACATACCCCAAAATTGAAGAGGATACTTCACGGGTACCTCATAACACCGCAGTATTATACCTATAAGGAGTACTTACCAAAGCCTTGGGTTATGTCGAAACCTTCACATTGCCGGACATACCACTCTACCAAAGTAAATTTATACTAGCCGCCAAGAGTGTTCCATTTCAAGGCGTTCAGAGCACTTTGACTTAGAGAATAGCTATGTTCTACAAAGACCGGCCTGATCCTGTAAAGATACCAAAATATTCCAAGCTTAAATCTGTACTCCTGAAATAACTTTCCGAATACCCACATAACCAGACACAATCAAGAATAAGTTATAGTTCCGTAAGTAATTCAACCCCCATGTAACATGGGGCACCATTACCGAACCATGCTCGAGGCCCACCACTTGACTACCTGTACACCCATCAGAGGCAACAACGAATAATCACCCTATTCCTGCTAGGAGGGACTTGCCCCAAGTATCTCAGATATGGGTCCCAACAGGCTGTAAATAAGGATAATTTGGATTTCTGAAGATGGGATATCTTATCCAGTTTGGCAAGAGTAGACAAAGACCCATTATAGCTGTTACCGAGGGACCACCTCGGACCTCCACTGGCTTAGAATAGCTCTTTGGTTTGTAATGCTAACAAGGCCAACCATCTAACTTTTAACAGTGACAGTTTAGGCATTACCCTCTTAACCCCAAGATACAAAAGGGGCATATGGGAATGATCTGTTGGAGAACCGAGAAGCAAGAACCAGAATCTCTTGCCAAAGAGGTTGAATCTTGGGGCAGGACCACAATATGTGCAACAAATCACCCCGGCTGTTGGACACCTCCAGCAGTTGTCTCTGTCTATTACTTTGGCTCTGTGTAAAATAACAGGAGTTCTATACCATGAGTGTGCAATTTTGTTTTGAATTAGTCTGGATTTTGTATCAGTAAACCAGAAGTGGACATCTACCCAGGCTTTCTCCCAGGCCTCTGAGGATATAGGAGTCTGCAACATCTTTTCCCATCTATACCTTGCTATCTCAGATTGAGATGGAAGAGCATCCCGCAAGGTAGCATATAACTGACCCACGAGTCCCTTGGTGCAAGACATCCACTTAACCAATGGTGATGATTGAACACGACCCAGAGGACAACGCAAAAGCTGCCTGGTGGCATCTCTGATCTGGAGATATCTCCAGAAATCCTCTGCAGGAATTCCCCATTGCTGTCTTAGAGACTGAAATGTCTGGATATTCTTATGATCGGGGGTCAACAGGTCTCCCAGCTTAGTAATACCCAATGCAGCCCAGTGTCTCCACACAATTTTGCTACCGCCTATGGTAATGTCTGGATTGTGCCAGATAGGCTATAGGAGAGGAAAAAGAGCCAAATTAAGTCTTCGATGGTAGCTAACCCAGTTCTCCTAGCTAAATCAATTATAGGGGGTGCTTTCATTCCCAAACTTATTAGCCTTAGCTTTTTGAATTATCCTTCTGTACTAGAAGCGATAAGGGATGACACAACCCTGCCATATCTGTCTCTAGCTGCACCCACTGCGTCAAAGAGGGAAAGAGGCCGAGCCCAATCAATCATTTGGGCCAAAGAAAGTCCGGTAATATCCTTCTAACCACGGAGGTTCCACCCACCCTGACGCCTACAGTGATCTTAATTTAGCCCGGCTAAACCTAGGCTTAGAACCCTCCCATAAAAATCCCCAATGACCTTATCAATACTCTGAAACCACTGTGCAGGTAAGGGACAGGTAAATGTCTCAGAAGATAAAATAGTTTAGGTGCAACAATCATATTCACTGCCACACTTTCCCTAAAGAGTTAGTTTAAGTAACCTCCATCTATTGAAATCTGTCTTCAGAGAGGAGAGAAGAGGTTGTATATTGGCTTGCCATATTGCATCCAAAGATGGAGTGAGGAAAATACCCAAGTATATGATCCCTCCTGGAGCCCACACTAGCTCCTCTGCACCCATATCCTGCTGAACACAGTGCTCGTTCAGGGGGAGTATCTCTGACTTATGCCGATTCAGCCGTAAGCCAAAATACTTTGAGAAATCTTCTAACAGATCCAGAATCTGAGGGATAGTGGTATGAGCATCCGCCAGCAAAAGAAGGAGGTCATCAGCATACATAAAAGTTAGATAGGATATATTCTCCACTGTCAGACCATTAATCTTTGGATGATTCTGAATAGCCGCAGACAGCGGTTCTATCGCCAGTACAAAAAGTAAGAGCGAGTGAGCAACCTTACATCCTCTGCCCAGTGGGAAAGGTTGGGAAAGGGTGAATTAGTATTAACTCTGGCAAAGGGCTCCATATAGCTTTTATTTTTGCCAGAAAGGTGTCCTAATCCCAAAATTTGAAAGAGTCAGATATAGATAGTCCCATTCCACTGAATCAAATGCCTTTTCGAAATCTACCGTGACGGCAGCAGCCGGGGTGTGAAGGGACCTAGCCATAGGAATCAAATTAAGCAGGGTTCTTAAATGATCTGAGCTATGTCTCCCTGGTATAAATCCCACTTGTGATGGATGAATCAGATCAGTCAACAGAGGACTGAGTCTGTGGACTAAGATTTTGGCATAAAGTTTACTGTCCAAATTTATAAGTGAGATGGGGCTATAATTCCCCAGATTCACGGAGTCCTTACCTTTCTTGGGTATCACAACTATAGTTGCCTCCCGCATAGATGGTGGAAAAGCTCCTATAAGTTCTACCTCCCGAAACACCTGAATCAAAAGAGGAGCAATAATATGGCCCAAAGTCTGGTAGAATTCTGCAGGGTACCCCTCACCCCACGGGGATTTCCCCCTTTTTAAGTCCTGAATAGCTACCATCAATTTTTCTTTTGAAATGGGGAGATCTAACCGTTGTGTGTGCTGGATCTGCAGCTTAGGCAAGCTTAAAGAATTTAAAAAACCCTGAGTGTCCAAGTTATGGTTAGCATGAGTGGAACAATATAACTTTTTGTAGAATGCAGACATAACCTCATTAATATCCCCTGAAAAGGTACATAATAATCCTGAATTATTTCTTAGACCTGGGATAAATCTACTGGCCTGCTGTTTCCTTAATTGGTATGCAAGTACTTTGCCCCTTTGTCCCCCTTCCAAAATGTGTGTTTAAGATGTAAAATAGCAGCTTCCACTTTCCTGTTCATAATCTGATTTATTTCAAACCGCATGGCCAAAATCGATTTCCAATGGGAGAATGAATATTGGGAGAGGCAGCGACTTAAACTTACTCTCGACCTCGGCCAAATTCTGTTCAAGGTCAAGCAGCTGTGATTCTCTTTGTCTGCGTCTAGCAATAAAAAACCCCATAATGCTACCACGCATGCGCTTTAAGCCTCCCAGGTTGTGCAGGCGGAGGTGTCATAATAGGGTTTTCTGCAAGGGAAAAGAAGCCTCATTAATAAGCCAAGGGTGAACTCGGGTCCTGTATCAGAAGTGGGTCCATTATCCATTGCTTAGTTGGGGGGGGCCACTGGGTCCCATTGTAATAGGAGCTGGACTAAAGCATGATCAGAGACACAGCAAGGAAGAATTGAAACCTCTAACATTTTGTTGGTTAGCTTGGCAGAACCAAGCCAGAAATCAAGTCTACTGTATGAATCATTTGGGACAGAATGAAATGTATAGTCTCTTGTTCTGGGATGGAACAATCTCCAAAGATCTACTAACCCCTGATCAGACAACATTTGCTGAAGCGCCTTCACACTTCTAGGATGTGCCTCTTTCCCCTGGTCATTTCTGTCCAGCATAGGCATCAAGGTCAGATTAAATCTCCCCCAATAAGTAGCGGACAGTCCAGTGGGTTAAATTCCAGTATTACTTCCGCCAGTTTATAAAAAAACAGTGGGGCATCCTCATTGGGGGCATATACATTACATAGAGTAATTAGACCTGTGGGAGTGTTATACGTGGCCATAACCCATCTGCCAACTGAGTCTGTCCGTGTCTGGGTTAACTTCCAAGGAAGGGACTTATGCACCAAAATCTGAACCCCATGTTTCCTGGTCAAAGCATTAGAATGCACTTGCTGGCCAACCCATTCCTTCACCATATGGTATGATCCTCCCCAGCAAACTTAGTCTCCTGGAGGAAGGCCACTGAGAACGTTACGTTTCAGGTGTGCAAGAACTTTCTTATGTTTTATCGGGAATTTAACCCATGGACATTCCAAGTGTGCATCACAATGTCAGTCATATCGCTAAAGTCTACAATATACCCGAATCTATACTGTTAAGGAGTTGAATCCAGCTATATGCAGGGTATGAAAAGTTACTGTACTTGTTCAAAACAAACACGAAACCCCAACTGTATGATGGGATTAACTAACCTAACTACAACTACTATATATTGCTACCCTATCTAAATAACAACCAACCAAACAACTACCAACTACTATTAGAAGAAACGGTAGGATTAAGCCGGCTAAAGACCTAGCCAATGGTATATCCTGTAATTCCTGAGGGGAGCCAAATGCTTCTCAAAGGAGAAAATCCCTATCTCCTATTAAGCATATACCAAACTTCTCTAAGACGGGGCAAAAGCCACAGACAGAGTCCGCACTTACTAGCGCCTACTACGGATCTGCCTGCAGTCACCTCAAACGGGGGGGAGGGGGTAAAAGTCCCGTGACCTGGTCTTGAGATCTGATACTGCCCTTTGCTTATAAAAATCAAAATTCCTTAAACCATCTTAAGGTCCCCGAAGCTATTATTGAGCATACTATGGGACAACACCTCTTATTAAACTTCTGATACTCACTTAAACAATTGTACTTTTATTAAATCTTTACCAACTATCTTAGGGCCTACCTATATACCCGACCATGTACTGTATAGTCTGAGTAAAACTAAAAAAAGATCTGATCATCACCACATGTTACGGAATCAATATGGCCCCTTAGGCAATATTAAGTATTAATTATCGCCTATGGGGTCAAGTTAAGCCACTTCTTCTCTGCCATTGGATCCTCATGGCCAGATACTCCGATGGGTAAAGTAGCTTTCTTAACAAGGATAAGCAACTTCCACCCATAGGAAACAGAGAGGAAAGGAAAGTAGAGGTGTAGATCGCACCCCCGGGGATCTACCCTATCCCACGAGAATATTCATTGCCTCCCTACCCCATGAATATACCTCCCACACAGTATATATACATTCACTTCCCAATTTACAGAACCAGTACCCTCCGAAAAGGGCCACCAAAGACAGCTGGTACAAACCCTCTGATAAACCCTATTTCCCAGGGCCTCTCCTAGGTCTAACTCAAGGAGGCCATACCAGTTCCCTCCCGTAATATTGCAACATTAGACTACCAGCTCTTCAGATACTTATCTAACGTTGAACAGTTTATTCAGGAAAGAAAAGACCCTTTGCTCATGATGTTTTCGGATGTTTCCCCTCTTCTAGTTCTTGTTCCGTAGTTTGACTTGAGGGGGAACCTGGGGCCGGGAAGTCCGCTGCTGTATTTGCTGTGGCACCATCTGTATCATGGAGACTGTCCTTGTGAGAGTCCTCCTGAGAGCTCCCTCGAATAACCCAACTGCCCCCCACACTATCCATCCCTAGCATCCTTCTTCAGTAGGAAATTGTTCAGAATTGCAAATCGCTTTCAAAGTAAGGCTGACATATTCCATCTGAAGTTCCTCTTAGCGCCTAAGGGGAGAAGACAAATTATCCATATTGCTCTTCCTTTCCTGTGGATGGCCCCTTTTAGTGTGAGGGGAGGATGGAGGCCTCTTCCGGACTTTCAGGTTCCTAGGTTCCAATCCCACCATTGGCGCAGACTGGGAAGAGATAGCTGAGGGAACAACAACTGACCTGGAGATTCTCTGGTCATTTACAACCAGGCTCGAAGACTGGGAAGTCAAATCTCTAGGGCATACATTGACAATATAGTCTAAAGCCGCTTCTGAAGATGAAAATTGCTGAATTGTACCATTCGTAGAGAATTGCAGTGTGGCCGGGTATCTTAGGGTGAGCAGGGATTTTAAAGGTAGCTTCCTTGAGCTTCAGTGAAAGCTTTACGTCGAGCTGCCAATTCCTTCGAGTAATCCTGAAAAATCATAATCCTGTTCCTTGCCAATGCAGCTGCCTGAGCTCTCTCGCCTAGCCTGTATTCCTCTTTTTCAGCAAAGTTCAGAATCAGAACCAAGATGGGGTGGGGCGTTCCCCTGGGCAGGCCTAGGCTGGGCGTCTGATGAGCACGCTCCATTGTAATTTTAGTGCCTTCAGGGAGCTTCAAAATTTCTGGCAATACCGTTGTAAAATGGCAGGACCCTCCTTCCTGGAGCCCTCCGGAAATCCCAGTATGTGCAGATTATTCGCCTACTCCTATTCTCCAAATCCTCCACTTTGTCTTGCAGTTGATTGATCTGCTGCCTGGTCTCTCAGTAGGGCGTATGGCTAAGCGAGTTCTCCTGCGTAGTTACTTTCTGCTCCACTACATCTACACGAACATTAATTTGCTGAATAGCTACAGCGAGTTATTAGCAGCCAGTGTGAGATTGTCTATACTTGCCATAATTGGCGCAAACATGTCCCGTGTGAGAGCTCCTCGCGTTCATTTTATTACTCGCCATCTTATGCGACCGGAGGAGTGAAATACCATACCCTCACTCGCGGTCCATTTGTCTAAATGTCCTTAAATTCAAACTCCCGTTTCAATAGTGCAGAGTTTGGCAGCCTGAATCCGTAATGTTCCAGCTGTAAATCCTCCCCCGAGGCTATATATTCCGGATACAAAGCTCCATGCGAAACGAGCTACTCGATTAGGTCGCCATCTTAGACGAGCGCTCATTTTGCACTTTTTGGCATGAACCCCAAGTGCCATATCTTTGACCACTCTTCAGATTTCCCTAGATTCATACGCATTTTATCCAGCCCCTATTGAGTATCCACCCTATTACAGGTTTTGGTGTCATCTGGAAAAAGCCATACCTTCCTCTGTAATAAGAATTATCAAAGAGCTATATCCAGCAACTCATAGTCCTGTTGGTAACACTGATGCCTCGCTCCTTCGGTGGTGGCTAGCACCTTTGATGTGCAAGAGTAAAGGGAGTCTTAAAGGTATAGTAACCCCACAGGGGTTACATAAATTAGTACAGGGAGTTCTATTGGCATGGTAACAGCAAACCTCAGCACTCTGTCCAACTGTACAGAGTACTCACCAGGCATTTTCCCAGTAGTGGCTCCCAAAATTTGGAATGACTGGGGCACAGAGGTCTTGTGGTCAGATACATACCAAAAAGAAGAAGTGGCTGCACTCAAGAAAGGAACAACTTTGCCACAAGTCAGGCTGCAGCTGCAACCACGTTTATTTGTTGGTGTTGCAATAACAAATTGTGGTGAATAGCTGTAGCTAGAGTAGCAAAGGGTTAGTACACCAAGTGCCCCCACATAGGTGGAATTTCAGTCTGGACTATGTTCCCAGATGTTTCATTGCTGGGCATAGCAGATTTGTATTGGGGAACGTGCCCATCTCACTCTGGCCTTAAGCCACTATGGCATACAAATACAAATAATGATGGGATCATGCTTCTGCACTGTCTCACTTTTTTAACTCTGTAAAAGCAAAACTGTTGTTTGAAAAAAGCTAACACATCTGTGTTTAGGGCACGCAACCTGCCTCAGTTTTGTTTACAAGGACCAAAATGGGCCTTTGAGTAATTGATGTAGTCCCTTTCAGAATGCACCCTTTCAGTTCCAGACAGTTCTGCTAAAGCAGCCTCTTTGTTAATGGGTTAATCATAATGTCCTACTTCAGGCTGAGGAACATCGCCATGTAATCTACTTCAATAGTTTAGGTTAGGAGTAGAGCATAAAAGCCCACAGCAGATGGCATCTTTGAGCTGCTTTATTTTTAATCTGTTCTTCTAAATCAAAGCTTCCACTTAAAGCCTACATACTGTACACTTAGCTTGTTAGCAAAGTTTCTCCAGCAACCAACATCTGAAAGAAAAAGTGACCCATGCATTGCAGTATTCTGCTGAAACCATTAATCAGCAAGTACATGCAGCGTTCAAGAAATAAGCTTCTGATTTTGCAACAGCAGAAATTATATTTGATAATACAAGTACTGTACCACTACAAATGTGGGTCCCAGTTGAAATGCTCTTATACAGTATGTGCAAAGTAGTATGCTACAACCAGTAAGCAAACTGGGGAGGGGCAATGTTCTGTTAAGGAAACCTAAAACTGCAGGCTGAGGTGTGGGCCACAGTCAAAACATTTGTAGTCCCTTGTAGAGATGCAGCGAAGTGAAATTCCGCCCGCGAAGTGGCCACTTCACGTTAGTATTCCGCTACGTGAAGTGCACATTTTAAACCCTCACTTCACCACTTTGCATTGTAATTATGACTTCGCATTGTGTACGCCACCTTATTCCACTATAAGGCGGAGCGAGAATTCACAGGCAGCCCACACACATCACGTGTCTTACACAGTGTAGGTCACATGCTTCAGGCAGGTAGGCAGGAGGTTACGGGCAGAAACACTCTCCAACGTGGGCTGACTTACACGTTTTGCATGGGGTGTGACAAATGGCGCTGCTCTGCGAATGGCTGGGGGTGGGGTGTGAACGTGTGATGAAGAGGGGTACACAAGTGACAAGTCCACAAATGAAGTTATTTTCCCCATTTTACGTACAGGGGTTGATGTACCACTTGCACTAGACATACTGCACTGACCACCACCACCACCACCACCACTGTTACTCTGACCACCATTTGACAAGATTTCTAAATCATAATCCTCCCCCTCATCGTGCCTGTAGTAATCCTCTGGTGTTATTTCATCGCTACTGCAGACATTTCTACTTGGTCTTACACTCATGGAAGGGGATAACATGCTCACTAAGGTGGATGACAAGGGTGAACTCCCCACTATGGCATTAGCTACCATCTGGTGCCGGGTCTACAGTGCCATGTGTCTGTTCTTAAGATGTGTATGCTAGCCCGCCCATGCCCAGATGACTCCCCTTTTTACCTCGACTCACACATGCATGGCAAAGCTTGTAGATTACAACTGACTCATCATTTGCATCTTGGACAAAAAAATCCCAAACAAGGGATTTGTGATCCCCTACTTGATGCTGCTTATTGGACTCTGTTTTTTTAACCCCTGAAAAGGGGGATGTGCTACATGATTTTTCAGGCTGGACACACTTGGACTCCAACTGACCACCACGACTACCTATAATTATTACTGGGTCATCATCATTATCATCAAAAGGAACTGCTGAATCACAGCTTTTTTGAGGAGGGGGATTTAATGCCAGCAGACCTAGACACAGCCACCTTGACTTTCTTTTTCTCCGGTTCCCAACAGGGGTCACTGACATCATCATCTTCATATTCATTAACATCACCCACATCTACATTTTCAGCTTGGATGATGTCATGTGGAGAACATGTTCCAACCACAGCATCATCATCATCATCATCACCCGATATTTTTGTGCCACACTTTGAATCATTGGATGGCAAAGGCATGACCTCAACAACGCTGGAAGAAATGTGACATTGTGAGTTATTGTCGCCAGGATCAGAATCATGTTCAGCTACCATGGGGATGTTAATGGGGAGTATGACATCATCTACACTGTCAGTCACAGCTTTCGACTCAACTATATTTTTTGAAACCGTTAACTGATCAGATGTGGAACTTGAGGCAGCAATACTCATGCCAGCAGAAACTGCACTAACACCACCAGCTAGGACAACATCATCTCCTCCAACTATGAGTGAAGCTACAGATTGCACTGCAAAAAACATTGATGGAGAAATCCCTTTACTGACAGCAGCTATGCACTTCTGCGTACTACCATGCACATGGACAGTCTTGCCACTGGCAGCAGTGCCATGGCCAGAAACAGCTTTGCTTGAACGTCTCTTTGCAGGCATTTTGGGGGATCACCAAGAAAATTCTAAACAAATTCAGATTTCTGAACTTTTAGTCTGGGCCGGTGGATGTGAAGCCAAAAAAAAATAACTGTGGCTTGCAGATGGAGATTGGGCACTAAACAGATGCAAAAGCACAGACAGATTAAGATTGCACTGCAATCAAAAGAGATGCAGACGAAAGTCACAACAACACCTTAACCAGTGCTCACAAGTCACAATCCAATCTGGAAAAGAATACCTTTTGCCGGTTGGGGTGGAGGGTGCAGTGCACTGCTGTAACAGTCCAAAACCAAGATACAAAGCAGTACAAAATCACGCAGGTGCAGTGAATAGCAGGTTCCCACTGCTGCAATTACTCTGTGGCACAATAAAATGTGTCTGATTTGATGGCACACATTGCACACACACTCACACACACACACACTACAAGTAATGTGTAGCAAATTGAAAACTTCAGTAATATAACCAAATCTTTTAAACAAACTGAAGTTATGCACTGCTGCACCACAACAATTAGCAAAAACATGTCAAGAATTACTGAAAATATTACTGTGTGTACATTAGCACAGTTATATAAGAAACATATAACCAAAACAGAAAGACTGCCTTTTTCTCCCAGTTAATCTACCTCCACCACAGATACACCCCTTCCCCAAAGCACACTTCAAGTGTCTGTCAGAACACAGACTGAATGTTTTAAATTAACATTCAAAATCTACACACAAACAGTAAACACTCGATGATATCAGCACAGCAGGGTTTCCTACAATCGATGTACTAAATTTTGAGCAAAAAAAATAGCTCAAAAAGGTTTTTTTAACAGCTTTTAGAGGGTTTGAATCACAGAGCTGTGACAGCAAACTGTCTCCAGCTACCACTACACACACACACACTACACAGAATTGAGGCTGTGCAGAACAATCTAGAGCCCATGTGACCTGCAATCCCATGAGTCACTACAAAATTCACCTTGAAGCTCAATAACAAGGCGAAGTGATGCGAAGTACATTGATTTCTGTGTACTTCGCATTAAAATTGGTGTAGAAGTAGTTGGGGGAATGCGGAGTAATGCCACGTCATTATTATCAATGGACTTCCGTTTCCTCATTATGATGCAGTACTCTACTTGCATCATGGATTACTTAGCGGATTCTGCATTACTCCATGAATTGCTTCATGGAGCGAATCTTGGCCACTTCGCACACCTCTAGTCCCATGGTGGGGGGGAAGGCAAGGGGATCCATCTGAAGCTAAATAAGTAGCACTGCCACAGGAGGGGTATGGGTGGAGTCAGCAGCACTACCAGAGGAGGGGTGTGGGAAGGGTGAAAGAGAGCCTTGCCTTCATCCTGATGCCCAACATTTTCTAGCATTTTTTCTAACCCAACCCTCATTTACACTAGTGCTGATGACCCCAAGTGCATGCACACATGCAGTGGTATGTTGATGCCACGGCTGCTAAAATCCCTCCCTTTAAAGGCTCCCTGGTTACTCTGGTTCCAGAACTATCAAGTATCAGCAGCACTGATGGAATCTGACCCATTTCCATGGAGATTGACTTCAATTACACAAATGCTAACTCCTGCCAGCTTGCAATGGCCATGTGAACCAGGGTCAGTGGAATGGCAAATCACATGTTACCAGCTCCACATGCAAACATGGCATCCAGGATGTACAGTCCTAGAATAGCAGAGCAATGTACACATTTAGAGCAGGCAAGTAACACAAAATTGATGCGTGCCCCACGGTCTAGGGAAAATGATGGCATAATTTGTTAGGACAGTGAATAAAATAAATCATTTTGTTATGCAGCGATCAATGGTGCCACATGACCCAGCCTCTTGATGAAGCTTCTTTTGTACCTTAGGGCCTGAAACACAAAGGTGGCCTGATTATGTGATGAAGGCACGTATCTGGGCAACAGAGAGCTACACCCAGAGCTATGTGCCTTTGGCTAGACCCACAGGTCCCGGTTGCCTCTCCCTGTTCCCTTCCCTTGCATGGACACTAGCACATTGGAGCAAGGAGATATGTCAGGTGTGGCGTGGGGAGGAATGGAGGACATACAAAAGGATGCCTGGATCTCATAGCCCAGCGATCCCTCTGTCTGCATGGCAGCATGTGGTATTCAACCATCCTTCAGGGACTACCATAACCTACTGAATAAAATTTGACAAAAATTAAAAAATAACCTACCAGCCCCTGGCGTTTCATGCTAACTTACAAGGCTGGGACTGGCTGGTTGCAAGGATGAATGAACCCAGTTTGGGCGCTCCAGTGCCATGTGGGATGTGCACACTAAGCCAGCCAGGGTTAATGCAAACACCCAGAGTGCATAATGTCACTTGCCGTCGTGCACTCCCAACACTGTGAGATGTGTGAAGGATTTGGATCAGGGTGTGCAGTGAGCATGGACACAGGACTGCAGGTGCACAGTGGTCTCTGATTTTGCAGAGCGAGACCTCTGTGTATGCCAATCAGCCCTCCAAATTGCTTTGCTTGTGCTTAAGGCCTTCCTGACTTTTTATGGATCGGACCCTATACTGGTAGTTTTTCCCAGCCTACTGATGTCCTTAATGGGCCATTTAAACAAAAAATTAAAGCATTTGAGCTCTGAAAACTGAAGAATTGCACGCTCTCTGACATGAGCAGCAGCCCCTAGTGGTCACTGGGACTGCTGGTACCTAATGCAGCTCCATGCGCTGTGTACATTGTTCTATCACATTGTAGGCCCATGACCTCTTCCTATAATGAAAGTGCTCCTATACCAGGTCAGAGTTTGTTTTCATTCTGTAGGGGAGATCCATACTTAGGTCAGTACCTAGGCTGGGCAGTGCCATTTCCTGGTCTTTTGTGCACTCTCTAAATCAGTGGCTCACCAGCTCACATTCTATAACTGCAATGATACAGTTGTGGAATGACTCTCTGAAGGAGGTGATAAGAGCAAACACTACACTGCGTTCAAGTGTAGGGCTCAACAGATAAATGCATTTCAGGGTACTGTTGTTAGGATAAAATGAGGAGGTTTCAATGGACCGTGTGGGCTGACTTTGTCTCTTTAAACCTGTGTTCTTATGTAAAATCAACAGACACTGTACACTGGTGGTGAAGGAGAACGCAGAAAGCTATTGGTAGCCCTCAGTAAAGTTATGCCTCTAAATGGCTTCACAATCAACTGATAGTAGTTTAGAACACTTGGCAAAGAAGTTCATCTTTGGTAAACAGTTGAAAAATATTCAACAAAGGAAAGTCCTCTTTTGATAAGAATAGTTTGTTTAGATGACAGCTAATATTCTGCTTTGTATTTAAAACCAATTCTTCTTTACTGTAGGAAACTAGATACCGCCAGCGTTACCTTGATTTGATCATGAATGATTCTGTGCGGGTGAAATTCATTACAAGGGCTCGAATCATCAATTACATAAGAAGCTTCCTGGACAATCTTGGTTTCCTTGAGGTAAGGATAGACATCATGTCCAATGAATACTAAGAACAGACAAAAGGTGCCTTCAATCAATAACTGATGCCATGAATCTCAGAACAGTAGTATCTTCTGTTTACTTTCTGTCTCTGCTACTAAAAATCACAAGACAGCAGAAAAAACATGAGGAACATTCTAACAGACTACCTTACATGTCTCCCTCAACTCTTTCATTGATTTAGTAGTTCATTTTCATACAGTGGTGAATCCATTGTTGAAGTTTCATTAACCCCCTCAATACATGTTTACGTTATTTTCTTTCTCGTGTGCTTATGAGCAGCAAACATTTGTCCGAAGGCAAGCAAGGCTAGCCTAAGATTATCTAAGACTGGTAATGCATCAAGGTTCAAGTTGTTAAAAGATTCTTCTCAGTAAGAAACCAGAGCAAACACTGCTTGTGGACTTTTTTAAAATGAAACTCTTTCAGGAGAATCTTGAGTCCTCATTTGCCTTTAAAAGATGGTGGCATTCGCCTTCCTACAGAATGTATTAAGCACCATCTGTAGTAATAGTAAAACCTTTTCAGAGAGCAGCATGTTTCGACCATCTACTTTCAGTGTGGTAACCTAAAAAACAGCTGCTGTGTTAGGTGGCATCTTGTTAACTTTTTGAAAAGCTTTTAAATTGTTGTCATATCTTGTCAAAGCTTATGCAGAATATGATACATTCACAGTCACTCAGCACTATATAACATACCTCATAGTACTCTACGTACCAAGTACTATTAAATACTGATTTTTTTTGTATACTAATATGAGCCGTAGCTTTGTGTCTGACACTTGCTCAGATCCCTCACCAGTCTCAACATACAGGGTCTGCTAAGCTTATCAATACAATTTCATTTGAAGGGGACTTGAGTTTTGTTCACACATATGGGGAATGTTACTAACATACTAACATACTAACATACTAAAATGCCAGCAGAATAGGCCTAATGGTCTTTCGTGTCTACTCGTTTGGTCAGCCCCCACCCTGGGTGCTGACCTTGCTGTCCCCCTCGCCTTCTCTGGCTTCTCCTTCCCAGTTCCGGATATTCTTGCTGCATTGGATTTGCTGCCTGAACCCTTCCCTGTACCTGTCCCACCCCCTCTTGAACCCCTCCACTGTCTCTGCCTCCACCAGCCCCCTAGGTAGTGCATTCCATGGCTCTACCACCCTCTCAGTAAAGCACCTCCTCCTTTCTCCCCTGAATCTTCCCCCCTCCAGCTTCCACCCATGCCCTCTAGTGGCCCCTTCCTCCTTCCTTCGAAGCACCCTCACTGTTCCTCCCCTATTTACCCTCTTCATGTACCTGAAGACCTCTATCATGTCCCCCCGGTCCCTTCTCTCTTCCAAAGTGTACATATTTAGCTCTTCGAGCCTCTCCTCATAGGTCCTGTCCCCCAAGCCCCAAATCATTTTGGTTGCCCTCCTCTGGACCCTCTCCAGGAGGTTAATGTCCCTCTTTAAGTGTGGCCTCAAAACTGCATGCAGTACTCCAGGTGCGGCCTCACCAAGCAGTTATACAGGGGAGTATCACTCCCTCCTTCTGAGGTGATCCCCCTAGCGATGCATCCCAGCATCCTGTTGGCCTTGGCTGCCCTCCTACAAGTCTCAGAGTTGTTCATCTTGACATCCACCACCACCCCAGGTCCCTCTCAGCCATTGAGACTTGTAGTATTTCCCCAGAGTGTACACTTGGCCTGGGTTCTGGCCCCCAGATGGAGTACCTTGCATTTCCCGCATTAAACCTCAGCTTCCACTTTCTAGACCATCTTCCAGAGCCTCCAGGTCCCCCTGCAGGGCCACCTCCCCTCCTCCCCATCCACCACCTGCTGATTTGAGTCATCTGCAAAGAGACTCATCTCACTCCTGATTCCTGTCCTTATGTCGATACGAGGCGTTGAACAGAAGGAGCCCAGACTGATCCCTGTGGGACCCTACTCAACGACCCTCCTGGGGAAGAGATTATCCCACTCAACTACGACCTCTGTCCGGTCCTGAGCCAATTGCCTATCCATCGGATCATCTAGTTTCCCACCCCATTTCTCCTAGTTTATCCAACAGGCCCCGTGAGGAACAGAGTCAAATGCCTTGCTGAAGTCCAGAAGAGGACATCCACTGGTCTACCCAGGTCCAAGGCACTTGTCACCCAGTCATAGAACTCCACCAGGTTTGTCTGACACGATTTCCGGATGAATCCATGCTGTCTATCGTCCAGGCACCTGACTTATCCAGGGCCCCCCAGCCACTCCTTGACAATGCCCTCCATCACCTTGCCCACCACTGATGTCAGGCTGACAGGCCTGTAGTTCCCTGCCACCTCCCTTGATCCCCTTGTGGATAGGCACTACATGCGCCACCTTCCAGTCTTGGGCACCCACCCTGTCCTCAGAGAGATGGTGAAAGCTCTGCCAGGGTTTCGCCAGGACATCTGCAAGTTCCTTCAGCACTCTAGGATGTAATTTATCCGGCCCCGGTGCTTTCTCCGTCTTAAGGGAGCTGAGGGCTTCCTCACTCTCTGCTGTGATTTCACTTCCATACCTCTTCTCCTGCTTAGCCCTCCCCCACCTGCCAGTGATGCCCCCTCTCCCCAGACCTGCCGTTGGTAGGGTCCCCCTCCCTCATTATCTCTGTCTCCTCCCATGTATGATGCAGCATCCCATTTTCCTGGTGAAAACTGAGGTGAAGTACTCATTTAGTACCTCAGCCTGCTCCTCTGGGTCTTGTGCCCATCTCCCCGATTTAATCCTGCTAATCTGCCCTTCACCCTCTGCTTTCCCCAATGTATCAAAGAACCCTTTTCCCTCTCCTAATTTCCCTGGCCAGGTTCTGCTCCTTCCTTGCCTTAACGCCCTCACCACTCTAGTGGCCCTTCTAGCCAACAGCTCACTCCCCTCGATCCCTTTCCTCCTTGAGCACTTGGATTTCTTATAGCTGCTTTCTTTCCCGCACCACCTCCTGGACCTCCTGGTCCACCAACAGGAGTTTTGGGCCCTACCGCATTTCGTCTTACTCTTGCACAGGTGCTGGTAGCATCCTGCACCCTCTCCTGAAGATTTCCCACCTACTATCTCGTCCATGTCTGACCAATCCCATCCAAATGCTCCTTAAGGATCCTTCCCATTTCCTTAAATCCACCCCCTGAAGTGGTTTGCTTCCGTCTTTGTACAGCCTTCTACCTCCCTAGGTCCAGGCAGAACCAGACGTGGCATGGTCACTCCCGCCAATGGGTCCCTTACCTCCAGGCCCCAATCTGGTCACTGTCTGCCAGGACCATCCAGTACCCCGTGCCTCCTGGTCGGTTCCCTCACCTGCTGAGTTAGGAAGCATCTTGAAGACATCCAACAACCTCTGTTCCCTGGTCACAGAGGATGTCATAGTCTCCCAGTCTGTTCCTGGCATGTTTAAGTCCCCTAACACCACCACCTTTCCTCTGCCCAGTCTGCAGTGTCTCCTAACATCTGTCACCAGACTGTCCTCCAGCTCCTCCATGGGAGTGGGGTCTATACACCACTCCTATTTTTACTCTCTGCCCCCTTGTTATCAAGGTGACCCAATCGCCTCCACGGTTCCCTCCGCCTCCTCAACTCCCCTATGCCAATGCAGTTTTTTACTATCATTGCTCCCCTCCTCCCTTCCTCCCCTGTCCTTCCTGAACATAGTGTAACCCTCCAGGTTCAGGTCCCAGTCATGTCTTGCAGTGGCCCAAGTCTCAGTGACCGCTGCCACATCCACTGCCCTCAGTTAACATCGCCTGGAGCTCAGGCATTTTATTGCCCAAGCTCCTGGCATTTTGCATGAGGACTACCTTCCACCCTTTCCTATAGTTTCATTCCCCTGCTCGTGTTCCTTGGGATTCTGTTTTCCTGGTCTGCACTTTGCCAGTTGGTCTTTTCCTGCAATCCTCCTGGTCCCCAGGGTGGAGACAGAGTCCCTCCCTTTATCGGCATCCCTTGACTGCCTTTTCTCCCATCCCCCCCCTTCACAAGTTTAAACCCCACTTTTCACCAATGAACTCCTCCATTTTCAACTTAAGGATTCCCTCCTCCAAATTGAGATGTAGTCTATCTCTAGCATACAGCTCCTTATCCTCAAGGTCTCCCCCAATCCCCATCAACCCATACCCTCTGGCCTCACACCACTCCCTGAGCCACTGGTTTATCTCCTAATTTTTTTTGTGTTCCCCACTAGCCCTTAGACTGGCAGGATTTCTGAGAAGGAAACTGCCATCCTATGTCATGACAGACCCTGGCGAGCTCCTGAATCTTGCCTGTATCTCTAGCTCGCTATTCCCTCAATGTCATTTGTGCCCAGGTGGACCAGTATGTCTGGGGAACCCCCACAGTCCTTTGCCAGCTGATATACCTCGTGCTTAGCCCTGTGCACCGTTAGTCCAGGGAAGCATCTTGTTCTAACTGGCCAGGCTTCTCCCTCCCTATCCCATTTGATACCCCTGATCATAGAATCCCCCAGCAGGAGCACTCTGACCACTCCTTTTCCTCCATTTCCCCTCTTCCATGTCCCTCATCCTTTCTACAGGCCCCCACCCAGCTGGCTCCTTGTTCCTCCCCTATCTGGGTGCCACATGCCACCACGTTCCTTATTTACCCTGACCACCCCTCCCTCAATCCTATACTCTCCTCCTCCTGAGTATCCTTCTGTACCTTGCTAATTCCCCCTCACTGTCAGCAACTGGTCCTTCTCCCCATCTGCTAAACCAGCCTGGCTCATCCTCCTTCCTTCCTGTCTCCACTTAGTTCCTCCTTGCTCATCGTGCTCCCTGGCCTAACCCTCAGTCTCTTTACTGAATCATCCTTGTACTCTGGTCCTTCTTACCTTTCCTCCCAGCTGGTCCTTCTCCTTGCACTTTCTCTCTCTCTTTCCCCTGCTCCGATCTACTACTCCCCATTCTCCTGCATTCCAGGTCCCCCTGTTCTTCCTGCTATCTGGCCCTGCCTCCTGCCCCACTCCCCACACCCTTTCCGTCTCTAACCACCTCTGTCGGGCTACATCCCCCATCCTAGAGCAGAAGAAAGAATTGAAGCGGTTACTAAATATAAGGTCTGATCCACCTCCCTGCCTTGCTTCCTTCTGTCCAGCACTGGCTATCCGCTACTTCCCTGAGAATGTTGTCCCTCAGTCCCCCCTTTGTGAGGGTCCCCAGTTACCTGCTGCTTCCTTGGTAGTGTCCTTTTTGGGCCCCCTCTGCCAGGGTCCCTATGTGACCCCAGGTATTCTCTGCCGCTCCTTTCCCTATGCCCCGCCCCGTGCTTGGTGCAACCCTGTGGAGATTTCAGCCCTTCCCAACCATGGCTCACCCCCTTCCCCCAGCTTTCCTCATCCCCAACCTCCTCCCTAAGCTGTGCCAGCTGGTAGCACACTGGGCAACCACCAAACTTCCAAGCCCAGTCCAGTATCATGGCTGCTCCACACCCTGTGCACCCCACCACCCTCCCAAAGATGCCGGCCCTAATGATGTGTGGTTCCATCTGCTTTCAAATAGTTTTCCTTGGGTGAGCCACCAGGTTCCCCCTATTCCAAGATACTGCTGCATTCCTTTTTGAGAGGTCTGTACTAGTTGTAATCATAGGATAAGTGCTCCCACCTAGCTCAGATAATATCTGGACTGCTTGTTTTGTCCATGCAAAGGTTGAAACTCCTATGATGAACATGATCGCTGGAGGAGCTGCTGCTAGACCTTTTGTTACACATCACAATGAACTACAAATGGACCTCTTCATGAGAATTGCTCCAGAACTTTTCCTCAAGGTAAGGGAAAAAAAAAAAGATACAGACAGATGATGGGAGAGGGATGGGGTTACTTGTTATACATTAGACCAGTGACTCCTACAAAACGAAAGGGTTTACATATTGCCTATGTGCTGTATTTTTGTTTTCTCAGTCATTTCTCTGCCTTCTGCTGCATGGCCACCCCCATCTGACTGACTCCCCGAGCCCCGTCACCCAGTTTCTCTGAGGCTTAACTTCCTCCTTCTCACTCTCAACCTGAGGGTCTCCTCGGCGATGCCTGGTTGCCAGTGCAGAGCCTGCGGGGGGCTCAGGAGTCTTCCTGTGGCCGGGGGGGCCCAACTTTTTCACTCAAGGAACCACCGAGCATGCCATTGATGTGATGTATGTACTCCACTTCTGCGGAGACTCCCCCAGTGTTCTGCATGTGGTACCTCTCCCTGCAGGACCCAGTTGCACTGCTGCCCAAATTCCTACAGGTGGCAGTCAAGCAGCAGAATGCTGTAACCTCTTCCCTGAGGGAGGAGAGCTGTCCTGGAGATGCTCAATCCTTTCTCTCCCATCAGGCCCTGAGTGACCAGTGTCCGTTTTTGAACTCGGGTCGCCAGCACGACAGGGTGAAGCGCTCAGTGCCTCAGCCTTCCACACCACTGGGCCAGCTTCTGTAAAGTAATTTAATCAAAATGTTGGAACTAGCAATATACTGTCAGTGTGACAACTCAACTGGTGGCACTCTTGCTTCTGGGTCTTATTCAGAGTTCAAGCCCCAACCTGCAGACTTGGGCTTGCATCTAATGTGGACACTGAAGTGCAGTCATTGGAAGATGCTGCCCTGTTGCAGGTACTGTACTTCGGCTGAGGCATTTTAGGATGCAGTTATCAAAAGCTTATTCCCAATATGAAAACCATGGAGAAGGTGGTATAGTCAAGTGGTTATAGCACAGGCTTGAGTAGCAGAAAAATCAGGTCCCATCACAGCCACTAGTTCACTGTGTGTCCCTGTGCAGGTCTCTTAATCTTGCCATGCTTTAATCCTTCCTGATGTTAAACAGGCTAGCAGCAGGACAGGACTTTGACACTTAGCTATAGGTACACATACACACACACACAGTCTCGCACTTTTTATGGTTGCCTCTGTCTCAAAAACTGAAAATAGCTAAATAGACCCAGACCCTTCTACTGCACAAGCTCTCAGGGACTGTTTTTTGCAATTTCTTGGTCAAATGGTTCAGCTCCTACCTGGAAGCCAGGTCCCAGTCAGTCCTTGAAGGTGATTCACTCTCCTCTTCCCCTCCCAGCAACGTATATCACATGGCTCTATCCCTGGTCCCATCTTGTTCTCGATTTTCATAAACAACCTGTGTCATCGGCAGTGCAGCACAACATGCTGCTGTTGGGCCATCAAGGTGGTCCTGGTGTTCTTGTTTTACCAGTGCTGGACTCCTGCTGTTTACCAATGTAGGACTTATGTTTATCAGTGCAGGACTCCTTCTGTTTACCAGTGTAAGACTCTTACTGTTTACCAGTGTAGGATTCCTATTTACCAGTATAGGACTTCTGTTGTTTACCAGTGTAGGACTCCTGTTTAACAGCTTAGCACTCCTGCTGTTTACCAGAGTAGGACTCTTACTGTTTACCAGTGTAAGACTCCTGTTTACCAGTATAGGACTTCTGTTGTTTACCAGTGCAGGACTCCTGTTGTTTACCAGTGCAGGACTCCTGTTGTTTATTAATGTAGGACTCCTGTTGTTTACCAGTGAAGGACTCCTGCTGTTTACTAATGTAGAACTCCTGTTGTTTACCAGTGCAGGACTCCTGTTGTTTACTAATGTAGGACTCCTGTTGTTCACCAGTGCAGAACTCCTGTTGTTTACTAATGTAGGAATCCTGTTGTTTACCAGTGCAGGACTCCTGTTGTTTACTAATGTAAGACTGCTGTTGTTTACCAGTGTAGGATTCCTGTTTACCAGTATAGGACTCCTGTTGTTTACCAGTGTAGGACTCCTGTTTAACAGTATAGCACTCCTGCTGTTTACCAGAGTAGGACTCTTACTGTTTACCAGTGTAAGACTCCCATTTACCAGTATAGGACTTCTGTTATTTACCAGTGCAGGACTCCTGTTGTTTACCAGTGCAGGACTCCTGTTGTTTATTAATGTAGGACTCCTGTTGTTTACTAATGTAGGACTCCTGTTGTTTACCAGTGCAGGACTCCTGTTGTTTACTAATGTAGGACTCCTGTCGTTTACCAGTGCAGGACTCCTGTTGTTTACCAGTGTAGGACTCCTGTTGTTTACCAGTGCAGGACTCCTGTTGTTTACTAATGTAGAACTCCTGTTGTTTACCAGTGTGGGACTCCTGTTGTTTACTAATGTAGGACTCCTGTTTAGCAGTATAGGACTCCTGTTGTTTACCAGTGCAGGCATCCTGTTGTTTACTAATGTAGGACTCCTGTTGTTTACTAAGGTAGGACATCTATTTAGCAGTATAGGACTCCTGTTGTTTACCAGTGCAGGCATCCTGTTGTTTACTAATGTAGAACTCCTGTTGTTTACTAAGATAGGACTCTTGTTGTTTACTAGTGTAGGACTCCTGGTGTTTACCAGTGTAGGACTCCTGTTGTTTATCAGTGCAGGACTCCTGTTGTTTACTAGTGCTGAGCTCTTGCTGTTTACTAGTGCAGGACTCCTGGTGTTTACCAGTGCAGGACTCTTGTTGTTTATTAATGTAGGACTCCTGTTTTTTAACAGTGCAGGACTCCTGTTGTTTTTCAGTGCAGGATTCCCACTGTTTTACCAGTGCAGGACTCCTGTTGTTTACCAGTGCAGGACTCTTGCTGTTTACCAATGTAGGACTCCTGCTGTTTGCCAGCTGAGGACATCTGTTGTTTACCAGTGCAGGACTCCTGCTGTTTTACCATTGCAGGACTCCTGTTGTTTATCAGTGCAGGGCTCCCACTGTTTTACCAGTGCAGGACTCCTGTTGTTTACCAGTGTAGGACTCCTGTTGTTTACCAGTGTAGGACTCCTGCTGTTTATCGGCTTAGGACATCTGTTGTTTACCAGTGCAGAACTCCTGCTATTTTACCAGTGTAAGACTCCTGTTGTTTACCAGTGCAGGTCTCTTGTTGTTTACTAGTGCAAGACGCTTATTGTTTACCAGTGTAGGACTCCTACTGTTTATCAGTGCAGGACTCCTGCTGTTTACCAGTGTAGGATCCTAGCTGTTTACCAGTGTAGGACTCCAGCTCTTTATTACTGTTGGACTCCTGCTTTTTTTTGTACAGTTCCTTTTTACGTTCACTTGCGCGTATGCGCAAGGAACGTTTTGGGAGAGTAGCACACTTAGAGGTGTGCCTCTCCCACCAATGCCTGCTCCCTTGAGCAGGCGTGGTGGTCCTGCACCAATGGGTGCCAGCAGCTCAGTATGACAGCGGTGTTCCTCTGCTGAAAAGCACCGCTGCCATGCTGGCATACTGCATCCGCAGCTACCTCCCCGCGCGCGTCCGTCCGCCGCCCCCAAAGCTTTCATGCCATGCTGGAAGCCCACCCAGTGTGGCAAATATTGTTTGCCACAGGGGTGCCTAATCCCGTCGGCTCCATGGCCCCAAAGCCATCCTGCTGCCACGCAGGGCCCACTAGCGTGGCAAGCGTTCTTTATTTGCGGCAGAAGTGCCCAACACCCGTTAGCTCCTCGGCCCCAGCCATCTTCTGCCATGCTGGGAGCCCACCCCAACATGGCAAACGTTTCCACTTGTCTTTTCTTTTTCAAACCTGTAAACAAAAACTGTCAGCGCGTCTCCCAACCCCTCCACAACCGCACCCACCACTCGCATCAGCCTCCCCACCCCTCACCCCATACTCACCTCCGGACTCTGGTGCGACAATCTTGGTGGACAGGAACCGTCTGCACTCTTCAAAGGCGACCGAACTGAGAAATGCCGGTAAGCTTTATAATGGACTAGATGGGGGGGGGTCAACTTTAGTGCATATCTCAGTCATTTTTTGGAATTTTTGCACCAAATTTTCAACATGGGGTTTTTGGGACCCCTTCTCATGAAGGATGTCACTGTCATGGTGTTATTCTGGCCCGAAGGGTGATTTCGCAGGCACTATGCAGTCACTGTGTGAAATCATCCTTCAGCCTTGAATAATGCCATGACAGTGACATCATTCATGAAAAGGGTCCCAAAACCCCATGTTGAAAATTTGGTGCAAAAATTCCAAAAATGACTGTTTTACGAGCATGCATTGCACAGTTCCTACGCAGGCTCATAAGTTCGCGAATTTTCAATATTTTCACTCCAGATTTTCAACATTGCCATTTTATCACACTTTCTTATGAGCTGTACAGCTGTCATTTTTCACATCCTGCCCAAAATGTGTTTCTGCCCATGTAGCGCACAATGGCGCAGTCGGTGTGCGAACTCAATGTATGGGACACATTAAGAAAATCACAGTGACACTGATCATGAGCAGGGGTCTTAAAATGGCTGTGCTGAAAATTTGGTGAAAAAATTCCTAAATATGACTGTTTTATGAGTCTGCGTTGCGCAGTTCCTACATGCAGCTCAGTAAGTTTGTGAATTTTCAATATTTTCACTCCAGATTTTCAACATTGCC
This sequence comes from Neoceratodus forsteri, assembly GCA_016271365.2. Lineage (NCBI taxonomy): Eukaryota > Metazoa > Chordata > Ceratodontiformes > Ceratodontidae > Neoceratodus > Neoceratodus forsteri. Next base: position 506,376,660 of record CM057455.1, read on the forward strand.
ATTTTACCACACCTCCTTATGAGCACTGCAGCTGTCATTTTTCACATCTTGCCCAAAACGTGTTTCCGCCCATGTAGCGCACAATGGCACAGTCAGTGTGCGAACTCAGTGTATGGGACACATTAAGAAAATCACAGTGTCACTGTTCATTAGCAGAGGTTTTAAACTGCCAATGTTGACAATTTGGTGAAAAAATTCCTAACAATCACTGTTTTACCAGCGTGCATTGCACAGTTCCCAAAGCAGCTCCTAGGTTTGCGAATTTTCAATATTTCCACTCCTGATTTTCAACATTGCCATTTTACCACACTTCCTTATGAGCAGTACAGCTGTCATTTTTCACATCCTGCCCAAAACGTGTTTCCGCCTATGTAGCGCACAATGGGGGTAACAAAAAGGTCATGCTGACAATTTATTGTGCAAATACCAACAATCACACAGGGCATTAGGGTAAAGCATCATACATGCCAAACACCACTGCAAACACCTGCAAGCGAACGTTCGGCATTGACAAATGCTTGTCTACATCTGTTACAGGTTTTTGCATTCTTTTCAGAAATCTTGTATATATTTTTGTTTACCTCTGTGTGTAACTTTATTTTATGCACCTGGTCATACCACTATTTCTGCTATTTTGCTCTGTATCCCTAGGATGCATCTGGAAATGAGCTGTGCACTAAATAAACTGTTTCTGTACCCATATTATGAAATGTGATTAATTTCAGGCTGCACAGAGTGGGTCCTTTAAATGCACAACTCAATGAATATTACTGTTCTTTTGGGTCAACTGAACTGAGCTGAAATGTTATCTTGAGTTTTTTTAACCAATGCTTTTGATGCCTCTTTAGATGCTGGTGGTGGGAGGCCTGGATCGTGTATATGAACTGGGTCGCCAATTCAGAAATGAAGGGATTGACCTGACTCACATCCCAGAATTCACCACATGTGAATTCTACATGGCCTATGCAGATTACAATGACCTAATGGAAATTACTGAGGCACTGCTTTCAGGTACTGTGCACTTATTTTGGTCTATTCATTCTGATCCCAAACAACAAAGTCTTCACTGTGACTATAGGACAGTTTTACAGCCGCATATAATCAGTCTTAGGTTGCAGGATGCTGCAAAGAAGTCATGCTGCAGACATAGGGCTGCGCCCAACTTCCCATTGGCATCCCAGCTGCAAGGTGGAGATGACATCCAATTCTGTGGGTTGGGATTGTGGATACTTGCTGGATACATAGTGTAGATAGACTCTGATGACAGATAAAGACTCATTAGTCTATCCAGTCTGCCCATTATCTACCAAACTCTGTGTCCTACCTGACATCAGACCAGAGTTGTATTTATTTATTTATTTAAAAGTTTTACCAGGAGGGCACACTGAGCAGAGTACTGCAAAATTCCAGGTGCATCCTGGGGGAAGGGAACATAGGGAAAACAATCATTCAATACATAAGGTGTACAGTAATTTAGCATGACATACAGAGGTATGAATTAAAAGCATGACACATAACATGAATTCATCACAACATGTGATACTATGTTGAGACAATAAACAAGCAGCCCAAACAGGGACAAAACACATGCAGGAACCTATTAGCTATATGCACAGGTCATGGAGAAGTGCTCAGTTATAAGGTGGCCGAGGAGCTGCGAAGGGGGCAATTGCCGAATGCTTATAGGGAGGGAGATCCATAATTTGGGCATGCGATGTCTGAAATCTGCTTGGCCAATGGAAGAGGACATGCGCAGTACAGCCAGAAGGTGGGTGTCCAAATTCCTGAGGGAGTAGACAGGAGAGGAATGGGCAGCTAACACAGCAACAAGGTATGGAGGCAAGGACTGGGACCAGTACTTAGCTGAGAGCTTGGCGCAATGAGACTATCAACAATCATGTAGCGAGAGAAGGTTGAGAGTCCAGTAGAGCATGCAGTGGTGGGTGGGGGGTGGGCTATAATGGGTGAAATGGCAGAAAGAGTGGAACAGGGAGTCCAGTCTGGCTAGGGTGGACTTAGGAGCTGCACTGTAGACTACATCCCCGTAGTCAAAGATAGGGAGAATCATTTTCTGTACAAGCTCACGGCGGGCTGGCAGCGTGATGCAACTGCGATTGTGGGAGAGGGCACCCAGTTTTGGGTGTAGCTTTTTGTGAATGGTGTCCACATGTACAGAAAAGACAAGATGCTGGTCCAACCAGACCCTGAGATATCTGAAGGAGGTGCAAGCCTTCAGAGTGGTTCCATCCAGGGTGTGGAAGGTTGAGGTGGTGTGGAGCCAAGAGAGTCTCTGCCTCATGCCAAAGGTCATGGAGACAGTCTTCTTGGCATTGAGGAATAGCTGGCTTGCATGAAACCAGAGATGGACATCATTGAAGTCCTGCTGCAACCTGGTTGCTACTTCAGCAGTGGAAGGGCCAGATGCATACATAACCGTGTCATCAGTATTCATGTGTATGGATATGTGTGGGTAGGCAGTGGGCAGGTTATTTAGGAAGATGGAGAATAGAAGCAGCCTGAGGACTGAGCCTTGGGGTCTCCTGAGGTAACTGGTAGGGGGGGGGAGAGATGGAACCTCCTATTCTAACAGACTGGGATTGGCCTACCAGGTAGGAGTGGAACCATCTGATTGACATGGTAAAGAGCCCTGCAATGGAGAGCTTTTCAATTAGAAGGGCATGGGAGACTGTGTTGAAGGCCTTGGCTAGGTCAACAAAAATGGCTGGGGTGGTATAGCCCTTATCCGTACCATCGAGGATGGAGTTGGTGAGCCGAAGGAGTGAGGTGGTGGTGGAGTGGGATTTCCTGAAGCCAGATTGAAAGGGTGAGAAGAAGGAGGAGGAGTTGATAAAAGAGAAAAGTTGAGAGAGGACTAAGTGCTCCTGAAGCTTAGCGAGAATGGGTAGGAGGGAAAATAGGATGGTAGTTACCTGGGGCAGAGGTGTCGCCTCCCTTTGTGAGTGGGATAACCGTATCATGTTTCCATTCCAAGGGGATTGATGCCGAGGCAAAGGTGAGATTGAAGAGACCAGCCAGAGGGGCGGCGATGGTGGGAGCAGCTAAGTAGAGCATGTTTGAGTCCAGTCCTGAGGGGCATTTGCCTTTGTTTGGATTCAGGGAGATTAAGGCTTTGAAAATTTCCGAGGCTGAGAACTTGCAGAAGGAGAAAGTTGGGGCAAGAGAAGGAGATGCCTGAGCTAACGGGGCTATGGAGGGGAGTTTGGGCTGGATTGCGGGGAGAGTAGTCAGCAGTGCCGAGGTACAACTAGTAAAATAGGAATTAAATTCTGAAGCTACAGGTAGAGGGTCTGTCACAACGGTACTGCCTACCTTTAGCACAGGGGTGGGTGGCTGGGAGGGTGGGGAGAACCGGGATTTGACCACTTTCCAGAATTTAGCTGGTTGGTTTAGGTTTGTCTGGAATGAAGTTTTGAAGTGATTTGCCTTAGCCTGTCTGATTCGCCTGGTGCAGGCGTTGCGTAGGGAGCGGTATAATACGTGGTCATCAGGGGAGCTGGAGTCTTTGAATGACTTCCAAGCCTGGTCTCTTGCTTTGATGAGGGCCATAATGTCAGCAGTGATCCAAGGAAAGTGGGAGCCCCTCACACGGGTACGTCTAAGTGGAGCATGATGGTCCCATACTGCTAGGAATTTGAGTTTGAAATAATCCAGAGCAGCGTCGATAGAGGGGGCCCTGTGGATGAAGGATCAGTCAGTGGCTGTCATGTCATGTAGAAGCGAGGCAAGCTCCAGGGATTTGAAAGACCTTGTGAGAATGGGTCTGGGGGGTGCTTTTGTCCTAAAGATCTTGCAGATCAAGTAAATCATATGGTGATCACTTAAAGAGTCAGGTAGGATGCCTGAGGCAATTATGTGATGCTGGTGAGAGGTGAGGGACCAGTCCAATAGTGTTTTTTTTTTTTTTTATTTAGTGTTCAGTTGAGTGGGTTCAGAAATCAGTTGTGATATGTTTAGTGCTGCTATCTGGTTGCGGATGTTAGAGGTAGTCCTGGAAAGTCTGTGGTAGATACTGGACCTCTTACCCTTCTATTGGCCCATGGCCCCCTCACCTAGCTGTCCATCCCTCCTTAGGTCTTTCTATCCCCATATGCATATCCTATCCATTTTTAAAACATCACTGACTTGGTTTCTACCACAGACTTTGGTAGACTCTTCCAGGTGTAAACCACCCTCTCCATGAAAAAGTGCTTCCTAACATCCCTTATTTGAATTTTATTTAGCACAGTCACAACTGGCCAGATGGTCAAAAAACATTACAATATCCAAACGGACACAGTTCAAATACATATTCTGAATCATACAAAAATTACATTAGCCGCTAAATATATTTCTACCATTACATTAATATACAAAGCAGATAAACTACATTTAAAAAATGTTTTACTTTAACTACAAAAATATAAATAGGAAGCACCAGGACATTCATATACTTGTATTTCATACATATTTCTTTATGTACATAGTTTGCTTTTGAAAACAAACAGCAAAGAAGGGGCCTCTACCTCATGTTAAATACCGAACCAACAGAGACTTTCCATAAGCTTTGATTCTTGTATATGGCTTTTTCTAAAGACCACCGCTGTTATGTAGGTCATAACCAGACCTCGTTTTCTCAATCAATAAATGATTACATTTGAGTTCAGGTTGACAGATTTCTTAAAAAAGGAAGCACAATGCCTTTCCTCTCCTATTATCTAATCTCTCACAATTACTCTCAAGTAGAGCATGCAAGTATTTAGTGTCATATCCATAATTATACAGTGGCAAGAAAATTTCCTGTATCCTGATTGGTCAGTGGGCGCCTTAGACTGTGATGATATCACACAATAACATCACTGTATTCATTTATTGAAGCTTTTAATTACTCTTTTGTCTTTAGAAACACAAAAAATCTACTAAAAACATTTTTACATTTTTTTTTTATTTTGTATAACATCTAGCCATTGTATAATTGCAATAAGGCACACCAAGGTGTGTGTTATTAAAGGAATAATGCACTCCAGGGTGTGTGTCGTGCTGGGATAACGCCACACCTGGGGGGGTTGGGCATGAGGCTGCAGGCCGAGTGCGTCCAATGCCCCAGGCATGGCGTTATCCCACCCACACACACCCTGGAGTGCATTATTCCTATTATAATAATGGTCTGTTATACAGAATAAAAAATAATTTTAAAGATTTTTTGTGGAAAATATTTTTTGTTTTCTAAGAGCAGATGAAACAATCAAGCAAATGGTCAATGTGCTCAAGATCATCTCCAGGTTCACAGTGAGGCTGAGACTAGACCTGTGGCGTCGTGCTGGGATAACGACATGGGTCTAGCCCAAGACTGACCAATCACAGTCCAAGATTCTTTCTTACCATTGTATAATGTGTAATAACGTCACTCCTGGGTGGTGGAAGCACTCAACCGCCTTGTGCGTCAACCCACCCCAGGAGTGACGTTATTACACAATAACACACACCTTGTCATGCCTTATTGCTTAAATAATATTCATGATCTGTTTCTGAATTTTCTCTATCACTGATGACTCAGCCAGGATCAGACCCCAGTGCCACACTGGGGAACTATATTCTAGAACCACCTGCACAACTTTACAATAGTAGTACAATAGGGTGGGCCTGCTTAGACCCACTCTTTTTAACACAGTGGGAAAATACAACATACACTTGCTTTTTCACTACCGTATCCATATGCATGGACCATGAGAAACTAGACTGGAAACAAAAAAACAACTCGATTCACGTGGCTCACTGTCTCCACATCAACATCCCCAAAAACTAAGGCTGGGCACTCAAGCTTTGTTTGCTCATAGAGCACAATATATTTTCTCTGCACCATGCAATTTTCAAGCACTGTTTGCACTTTGTGATTCTCTTAGCATTTTCTTATGCAAACTAGACTGCTCCATGTTTTAGTCTAGATGTAACCAGTAGCATAGCTACTTCCTTATTTACCACTCGTGGTGGTTGGAACTGCTGCGACTGAATAACTCAGAAAGCAATACAATTTCTAGATAAATAATCTTTGGCTGGTACGGCTTTGTAAGATTTCATTATTTCTCAGATGACTGCACACACTTTGAATTACTGCAAGAAGCATATATGTATATGTGTGTGTATATATATATATATATATATATAGTATATGGTATCTGATTAATCCATGTTGCAGGATTAAATTCAGTATGGGGAAAAACTCTTTTCCCCAGCCAGCCCATTTATTTGCACTGCCCCCATGCCCAATGTTTGCAGCTTGCATTTAGGACTCCTCAGGGGAGCAGACAGGGGGAGAGAGGGGGAACAACTGTCCTGGGTCCAGTGGCTCGGGGGGCTCAAAGGGGGGCCCATAGGGGGACCTGTAACAGGGGATGTGAAGCTAAGGGGGACCCAGTCCTAAAGGTGTGTTACAGGCCCAGGAACTTCTATTGGCATCCCTGGCACCCCTTCTGAAAATGTACATATGCGCACATGGCAGCCACAGCACATCACATGAAGGGTACACATGCACATGACAACCACAGCACATCACATGAAGGGTACACATGCACATGACAGCCACTGCACATCACATGAAATGTAAATCACATGAAGGGTGCACATGACAGCCACATCACATCACATGAAGGATACACTTGCACATGTCAGCACCAAGACATCACATGAAGGGTACACATACACATGACAGCCACATCACATAATATGAAGGGTACACATGCACATGACAGCCACATCACATCACATGAAGGGTGCTACACACCTAGGATTTGGAAGGATATTTGTGCAATATTTTAGAAGTGTCCTGCTGGCTGAGCAGTGAGTTTATCCCTGGTTTCAGATAAAGGGTTTGTGTGTGTATTAGAAGCAGACATAGCAAATTGTCTTCACTGAAAGGCCTGCTTACATCACAGGTGTCACTAGTCAATCAATTGATTCTGGGTGGGGCTTTTATCACTGAGCTGTCTTAGGCAAACTACACAGTGAGAAGCCAGTCAGAAAAGACTTGCCTGCTTCTGTTGGAATCTGAGAAACTTGCTATACTGCAGAGAACAAACTAGAACACATTTGAGGAACTGGGAACCTGGTAAAACATAATATTGTTGGGGATTAGTTAGGAAGGTAAGCTACGCTTTCTACAGAAAGTTTCATTATTTTCTTATTGGCATTAAGAATTGCAGGATTTCATTAAAGTGTAGTAATTTTATAACCAGAGGGGGTGAAATACAAGTGAAATTGCTTGATTTCTGTGCCAGACACCTAGGATTTGGAAGGATATTTGTGCAATATTTTAGAAGTGTCCTGCTGGCTGAGCAGTGAGTTCATTTTTATCCCTGGACTCAGTAGAGTGGTTTGTGTAGGAGCAGTGGTCTAGTAAATTGTGGTGTTGGTTGACTTACTATAAAGGGCAGTACTCACCAGGGTGGTGGAGCAGTGGAGTATTTGATTGCTTCTAACAGTCACCAGTGGTTGTGGGCTACCCACCCACCCTTTCCCTCACTCCGCCCACCCCAGGTGTGGCATTTCCTTTATAGCCAAGGTTCTGACATCACTTCCTCAACAGGTCTTGGGGCAGAACTGTCATATTCTTAATTACCCAGCACAGTACATAAAAGGTAAGTACACACCAAAAAAAAAAAAATTTTATATATTACTCATTGTATATTATAAGGAAGAGGAACATGTGGGGAGTGGTGCAATGCACTGGCTGTGGGGCAGCAATTTTCTGGGAGACATTCTGGAGCCTGCGTTGCTGCCCTATATGCAGGCAACTGTCAGCTCTGAGGGAGGAGGTTGCCCACCTCCAGGCTGAACTGGCAAGGACTAAGGAGGCCTCCCCCACCCAAAAAGCACCAGTTCCACAACCACTGCCTCAGAGTTTGCCATGTGTGAACAGCAGATGGACCACAGTAGGTTCTGGGAGGGTGAGGGTGGTGGAACAGAGGCGTAGCCCCTGAGTTGTACCTCTACACAAATCATATGTCAGTCTGGCAAATCAAGGTTCCTCTATGATGACACCCTCAGTGGAGACCAAGAAGAATGCTGGGGACATCCCCAAGGGAGACCCACAAAAGAGTGGCAAGGGACACCACAGGGGAAAGAAACAGCTTCTAATAGGGGACTCAATTGTTAGGGGTGTAGACCTGGGGAAGGGAGAGGAGAGGAAAGGGAAGTAAGGTGCCTTCCTGGTGCCATGGCTTGGAGGGACAGGAAGGAAATCCTCAGGATTGCAGAAGCAGCATCACAGGAGAGGAAACTAGATATCATTGTCCACCTCGGGACAAATGACCTAGCTAGGCATGAGATCAATGCAGTGCAGAATGAATTTGTGGAGTTGGGGAGGGGACTCAGACAGGTAGCAAGCACGGTAACCTTCTCAGAGGTGCTGCCATTCTGTGGCAGGGATGAGGCTAGGGTACTGCACACCATGCAGTTTAATAAATGGTTGCAAAATTGGTGCAGAGCACAGGGCTTTGGCTTCATTGGGGACTGGGGGTCCACCTGGAGAGATAACGGTCTACACTGGCATGATGGTCTGCATCTGGCCAGGAAGGGAAACAAGCTCCTAGGTGACAGGTTTAAAGGTTTCCTTGGCAAGCTTTTAAACTAGCCAAGGGGGGAGGTGCTGATAGGAAACAGGAAAGTTCAAGCCTCCCCCCACAAAACATGACAGGTAGTAGGGTAAACACTGAGGTACAGAGCTTGACAGAGGGCAGGACAGGGGTAAATGGAAAAATGAACAAGGGCACTTAGAGCAGGGATGGGGTAAAAAAGGATAAAGCCAACATTAAATGGAGGGCAATAAGTACCAATGCCCGTAGTCTGGGAAACAAGCTTCCAGAGCTAGTAGCCATGATGGAAGAGGAACACTTGAATATTGTGGCAGTCACAGAAACATGGTTCATGGAGATCCATGACTGGGATGTCAACATACCAGGGTACACAATCTACAGAAGGGACAGGGAGGGTAAAAGAGGAGGTGGAGTAGCTCTCTACATAAGGGAAGGGATCAAAGCTACAGAACTAAAAAGTAAAGGGGGAGGACAAGAGGAACTCTGGGTCACCTTGGAGACAGGGAATGGCATCAGAATCCGCACTGGAGTTGTATACAGACCCTTGTCTCAAGGGGAAGAAATGGACAAGCAAATGATAGAGGGCATTCTCAAAATGGCTGAAAAAGGGGAGATACTGTTGATGGGGGACCTGAATATGCCAGATGTTAACTGGCGACATGGACTGCAAGCCACATCCAAGAGCAGGGTCATTCTGATGCTCTACACGGGCATGCCTTAGACAGCTAGTGGTGGAACCCACTGGGAGGGAGCAATATTAGACCTGGTACTCTCAAATGGAGAGAGGATCACAAATTTAGAAGTCAGTAGACATCTGGGAACAAGCAACCACTGCACAGTGTGCTTCACAATAAACACAACCATGGAGACAAGCCATACAAAGACAAGCATACTGGACTTTAGAAGGGCTGACTTTTGCATAATGGGTGAATACCTGAGGAATGCTTTAGCAAATGGCCAGAAAAGAGGGATGGAAGAACAATGGAGAAAAATCAAAACTGCCATCATGGAGACAACAAGCCTTTGTGTGAAACAAATAAAGAAAACAAAGCAGAATAAAAAAACCACTATGGTTCTCAAAAGAGGTGTCAGGGAAGGTTAAGGAGAAAAAGGCTGCATTCAAAAAGTATAAGGAATCACAGAAGGAGCACGACAGGGAACTGTATCAATTAAAGCAGAAAGAAGTGGGGAGGGCAGTCAGAAAAGCAAAGGCCCAAACCGAGGAAAAGATAGCCAACTCAGTTAAGAAGGGGGATAAAACCTTTTATAGGTACATTAGGGAGCATAGAAAGGTTAAGGGAGAGATAGTGAAGATTAATAAAGAGAGGGAGGTGGGCAGAGGAGACAGTGAAAAGCAGAGATACTGAATGAATACTTTGCTCAGTATTCACAAAAGAAGAAGAGGAGTTACCTAAACCAAACAGTAGAAGCACTCTGGGTAGTGGGGTTGCGTGATCTATTTACAGAAGAAAGTGTCCTGAAAGAACTCCTAAAACTCAAGGTGGACAAAGCAATGGGGCCTGGCCAGGATTCACCTAGAATCCTAAAAGAGCTAAGGAGGACCTAGTGACACCACTAACACACTTTTAACAAATCATGGAAGATGGGGTGGTACCTGAGGACTGGAGGGGGCAGATGTGATTTCCTTCACAAAAGTGGGAGCAAGGCAGAAGTAGAAACTACAAACCTGTTAGTTTGACCTCAGTGGTGGGAAAATTATGGAATCACTTCTGAAAGAAAGAATTGTTCAGTACCTAGAGGCCAGTGGGGCACAGGACCCAAAGCAGCATGGATTCACAGCAGGAAGGTTATGTCAGGCAGAATCTAATTGATTTCTTTGACTGGGTGACCAAAGTAATAGACCAGGGAGGGCTGTGGATATGGCCTACCTAGACTTTAGCAAGGCATTTGACACAGTCCCACACAAAAGATTAATAATCAAGTTAGCCAGCCTGGGAGTGGGTCCCAGGGTGGTAGTCTGGGTAGCAAACTGGCTGCACAACAGGACACAGAAGGTAATAGTGAATGGAAGACATTCTGAAGAAAGGGGGGTTACTAGTGGAGTACCTCAGGGCTCAGTACTGGGTCCAGTCCTCTTTAACGTCTTTATAGGTGACATTGCAGAGGGTCTGGAAGGAAAGGTATGCCTCTTTGCAGATGACACAAAGATCTGTAACAGAGTTGATACACAAGGGGTAGAAAGGATGAGAAGGGACTTGGCAAGGTTGGAGGAATGGTCAGACATATGGCAACTTAGATTCAATGCAAAGAAGTGCAAAGTAATGCACCTGGGAAATAAAAATCAGAGAAGAGTACACAATAGCAAGGGAGGTACTAACGACAACAATAATGGAAAGGGATCTGGATGTAGTCATATCAGATGACCTAAAGGTAGGTAAGCAATGTGAGAAGTCAGTAAGAGAGCCAGGGGGATACTGGGATGCATAGGGAGGGGCATCACAAGTAGAAAAAGGGAAGTGGTTATCCCTCTATACAGACAGTTGGTGAGACCCCATCTGGAGTACTGCGTGCAGTTTTGGAGACCTCGTCTATGCAAGGACATAGACAGGATGGAAACAGTCCAGAGGAGGGCCGAGGGCAACTAAAATGGTGCAGGGTCTACATCAGAAACCATATGAAGAGAGATTGAGAGAGCTTAATATGTATACCCTTGATGAAAGGAGGTACAGGGGAGGACATGATAGAAACTTTTAAGTACCTCAAGGGAATCAACAAAGTCCAGGAGGGTAGCATCTTTCAGAAAAAGAGATGTGTAAGAACAAGAGGGCACAATTTAAAGTTAGAGGGGGGATGGCTCAGGGGTAATGTGAGGAAATTCTTTTTCACGGAGAGAGTGGTGAACGCATGGAACCGCCTTCCTGGAGAGGTTGTGGGGTCTAAAACAATGGGGGAATTCAAACATGCATGGGACAGACATAAGGCAATTATTGCAGGAAGTAGGCTGTTGGTTAACTAGAATCTGCAGCTTATCCAATAGGTAAGAAAATGGGCAGACTGGGTGGGCCAAGTGGTCCTTATCTGCCGTCAAAGTCAAAGTCTATGTACACTTGCACATGTCAGCACCAGCACATCACAGGAAGGGCATACATGCACATGACAGCCACAGCAGATCACATGAAGGATACACATGCACATGACAGCCACAGCACATCACATCACATGATTAGTACACATGCACATGAGAGCCACAGCAGATCACATGAAGGGTACTCATACACAAGAGAGCCACATCACATCAAATGGTTAGTACATATGTACATGACAGCCACAGCACACTACATGAAGGGTACACATTCACATGACAGTCACAACACATCACATGAAGGTTACACATGCACATGACAGAAACAGCACATCACACGAAGGGTACATATGCACATGACATCAACAGCAAACTGGTGGATAGTGAAGAAGTGGGTAAAGCACTACAAGAGGACTTGGCAAGACTTGAGCACTTGTCAGACACTTGGCAATTGGGGTTCAATGCTAAAAAGTGCAAAGTCTTGCACTTGGGGGCTAAAAACCCTGGGAACAGCTATTGGTTGGGGAGGAGTGCAGTTATCCACTTCAGATGAAGAGAAAGACCTGGTAACTGCAGACATGAATCCCTTGTCACAGTGTAGGAAGGCAGCTGCAAAGGTGAACAAAATGCTGGGATGCATCACCAGGGGAATCACCTCTAGGAGGGAGGAAGTCATTCTGCCCCTGTACAAGTCCCTTGTGAGACGCACTTGGAGTACTGCCTGCAGTTTTGGTGCCCCTATTTGAAACAGGACATTAAACTACTAGAGGGGGTCCAGAGTAGGGTGACTAAGATGATCCAGGGAATGGGGGACAAAACATATGAGGAGAAACTTCAGAAGTTCAGCATGTATACCTTGGAGGATAGAAGGGAGAGGGGGGATATGATTGAGACCTTCAAGTACCTAAAGGGCATGAACAGAGTTAATTCAGAGGGTTGGTTTATGTTAAAAGGGGAGGGACACCAAGGGGCACAGTCTGAAATTGGAGGGAGGAAGATTCAAGAGGGAGATGAGGAGGCACTATTTCACGGAATGGGTGGTGTTGGGTTGGACTGCACTACCAGAGGAAATTATATCATTGCGGATAGTGGGCAGCTTCAAGAGGGGGTGGGACAGGCTCAAAGGGAGGGTCAAAACTGAGGGGAAGCTAGGGAGAAAAATTTGGAGAGTAAATCGGAAGGGCGGGAGGGGGTCAGCTGCAGTTTAATAAACTGGGTGCTGCACACTCGAGCAGACTTGATAGACCGTAAGGCCTGTATCTGCTGGCAAATTTGTATGTTCATATGTGGCTGTCATGTGCATATGTACCCTTCATGCGATGTGTATTACTGTTGTGCATGTGTAACCTTCATGAGATGTTCTGATTGTCATATACATGTGTACCCTGGTCTGAAGTTCCCTGGTTCATCCCTGGGCCCATTCTTATGGAGGGGCACCATGTGTGCCAACCTCCGATCCCTGTGTATACATCCAGTACTCAGGGAAATGTTGAACAAGTCCACTAGTGGTCCTGCCAGGACTTCTGCCAACTCCTTCAGAACTCTTGGATGCACTCCGTCCAGTCCTGGTGCCTTATCCACCCATAATGACCTAAGGCCCTCCAACACCCTTTCCATTGGGATCTTTACATCTGTTACATCTGTTACCTCCTCTCCCCCTGATACCACCCCACCTTTCCCCTGTGGAATAGGCCCATCCTTCTCCCTGGTAAACACCGAGCAAAAGTACTCGTTTAGTACTTCTGCCTGCTCTACCCCCTTATCTGCCCACCCTCCATCTTTCCTAATGCTTACAAACTAGTCCTTACAATTTCTCTTCTCCCTTATGTACCTGAAGAAATCCTTTTCCCCATCTCTGATCCTCTGTGCAGCCTTAGCTGTCTTGAAGTCTTGGCTGCCCTTACTACTCTGCTCACCTCTTTGGATTTCTTCAGGTATTCCTCCCTGGCCTCATCATGGTTAGATCTCTTATACTTTCTAAAGGCAGCTCTCTTTCCCCTCACCCTCTTCACTACCTCTTTACTCAACCAGCTCAGTTTTTTGATCCAGACGTTTTTGCTTTTTTTGCCACAGCACATTATATGAAGAGTACACATGCACACAGCTGTTAAAACACATCCCATGATGAGTACACATGTACATATGTACATGACAGCCACAGCACACTACATGAAGGGTACTCATGCACATAACATCACATGCACAACAGTAACCACACATGACATGGAGGGTACATATGCACATAACATCAACAGCACATCACATGAAGGGTATACTGTACATGTACATGACAGCAGCAGCACATCATATGATGGGTGCATCTTCTGAGATGGCCAGAATGGGCTACATGGATCTCTTGTTCTTTTCTATCTATTGAATCCTATATTGCCTTGTCACTGACATCACCTGCTGAGATGGGAGCTTGTTGTCTTGTAAGATATTTATGTTTGCATGGAACCTCACAATACTGAACATGAGGCACACAATGGGATTCAAACTCATGACAAGTCTCTAACTCACAAGGCAGAACTAAACTAGTAAGTTAAGTGACATTTCACAATACAACACACTCTAGGGAGGGAAATAACAGATCAGAGCAAATTAAAGTAGTTTTCAGTGCAAATAGATTTATTGGTCAAAGAAGAGTCAATATTTATTACTTTATTTATTTATTTATTTATTTATGTTTTTGGTAACCAGGTAAGTACACTGATCCAGTGGACCATTTTCAGTCACGACCTGGGCCACAAGGTGGCAGTACAGGGAAATACAGAATACAGGAGTAGATACAAATTCACACTGTAGTGTAAGGTGGTCACAACAACATTAGGACAGTAAGAACAGTCATCATTTTTATAATGTTTACAGGCATAGAGATAACAAAACATGAGACAAGGAAATACAGGCCTAGAATGCAGGGGAGAATTTGTTTAAGTATATGCACAAAGCAGATAAAACAGTTTCATAAGCTAAGCGTAAGTAGCAGTTTGAGCCAGTCAGACTGCTTTCAAAGAGGACTAGGTGGAGACATCTGTCCTGGCCAGATTGCCGGGGCTGGCTGAGTAGCAGCAGCATGCCAGGTAGGCAGTGCAAGACATTGAGCAAGGCAGTGTATGTTCATAGTGCTCCGGAGAGTAGGGGCAGTGGCCAGCAGTTTTGGTAGTTTAAGTTGGTTCACGGGATTCTGCTCTGCCCAACAAGCATTTTCAGGAGGACTCCATCAGAAGCCAGGCCTTAAGGTTGGCTTTGAACGACGCATGGGATGGGGATGCATGAATGGCAGTGGGAAGACTGCTCCAGAGGGAGGGGGCCGTTACTGAGAAAGCCTTGCTGCCCATCATCGTAGAGGCACGAGAAACTTAGAGGGCTGGAAAAGAAAAGGTCCTAAGGGGTCTAGTGGCTGCTCTAGGTATGAGTAGGGGAGCATAGGGGGATAGCTGGTTACTTCTAAGAGCATTGTCCACCAGGCAGCCCATGGCATAGTTCTGGCATGCCTGAGGGGAGAGCCATCCTAAGGACTCATAGAGATTGCAGTGATGGGTTAACAGGGGTACTTTAAGGACAAAGCGACAGAAAGCATTATATGCCGTGTATAGGCGTGATTGTTGCTTTGTAGGTGTTGGGGGGTAGATAGGAGAGCAGTAGTCAAGAAGAGGGAGAAGGTTTCGCGATGGCGAGGTGAGCTTCTGGGGAAAGCAGGTGAATTGTGCGATAGGCTGCACCTAGTTTCTGATTAATCTTTTTAACGTCAGGGCTGTATGATCATTGAACATGAGGGAGGAGTCGAGGGTAATCCCGAGGTATGTGAACGAGGTGACCTGCTCGAGTGGGGGGCCAGCGGGAGTAAGTACGGTGAGGGCAGTGTTTGATCTGGCAGTCTTGTTTAAGTAGGGCATCCAGTAAGAGGTGTACAAACTCCCCTGTGCTTTACTGGTTGCTCTGGCTTCATCGGGGGTGGAGTCTAGTGCATAGCAGTGCTTTAAGTACAGATTCCTTTAAAATTACATGCCATGAGGGGGCGCTGTAGAGCCCAAGCAAAATGGCCACCAGGAATTGACACTCTGCAAACATATTACTTTTAAAAGTACATAAATGCTCTTTATCGGACATTGTGATTCATATCTCCGGAATCTCCAGTAATCAGAAGATCTCAGAAACCAAAATGGGGAACCCTAAAAAAGACAAAGCTATGCCTGATGGTACCAAAAGTAAAAATCCATCCAGTCCTCCTGCCATAAGGTCTAGTCTAATCAAGGCCACAACCTCCTGGAGCATGCCTCGGAGGAAGAAGAAACATTACAGATTTTGGGCAAAAAAATGAACCGTATGCTTACCTTTATGGGGGGTCTCTCTGAAATGTTTGACTCGCTAACTAACAGTCACCACTCTGGAAGTTGATAGAACCTTCTTAAAAATGGAATCAGTAGAAACAAGGAAGCAGTCAGAGGCTGCACTATCTGCTACAGCCATGTGGGTGAAAGAAAATTCTCATCTACGCTCCCGATTAGAGAATCTCGAGAACCAAGCTTGGGCAGCTAATTTAAGGATTATTGGCATGCTGGAACAGAATGAGAGGGACCATCTGGGCATATTTCTAAAGGAATGGCTCGAGCAGCAACTTGGGCAACCACTCATAGACCAGCCCATTCACATACATAAAGCCTATAGAGTCGTCTTCCAGGGATAACCCACGAATACTGATGCTCCCTGGGCAATAGTGATGGTGGTAGATGGGTTGGGGACAAGGGAATTCATTTTAGCCTTGCCAGACAAAAGTGCATCTTGTTACAGGATAGGCAGTGAATTTCACTATATCCAGACCTGAGCTACACCACCTGACAAGAAAAGAAGCAGTTTGTTTGGAGTCCGGGCCTTACTACACAAAGCAGGGATCGCACATGGCATCTTGTTCCCAGCCTGTCTCCAACTAGTACACAAACAGAAAGTGTTTATTTTTTCGGATTCTACAGATGCCCTGAAGTGGGCCCAGAAGCATGCGTAGTCAAGGAGATGCAGACACGAACAATCCCATTCAGAATCAGAGGAGGAAGAGGGAACAGACACCTAAAGAAGGTGGAGGACCTACGAGTTCAGGTTTGCCCAAATGACTGGCTGAATTTTGCTTCTCGTTACCAGACCTATATGATGTAGAATTGTGTTTCTGTTTAAAGTTGTTGTACAAATATAGTATGCTGGGATGGGTAGCGGAGGGGCATGAATAGCCAGTAATGAGGGATGCTTGTCCTCATGCTTTCATTTCATCCGATTTACAAATGGTCTCGATAGACAGCGTTCACTGATGATTTGATGTTTAAATGTTCAGTTTTCATTTATGTGGTTCATAGTAGGTATCTGGAAGGCTACCTAAAGTATAATATGAGATTAAAAATGCAGAGTAATTTTCTTAATTTGTTCATGCTCAAGTGGTACAATACACAGGGTAAATGCATGTTTCTCTCTCAATTCCATACCAGGAAGCAGAGAACAGTTTAAATAACTTAAGGATGGTTTAATAACATGCAGCTCTTGGGCTCTTTAAAGCAGCATCATTTTGTTTAGCTTAAATGCAGTTTGGTTAATATTTCTCATTAAGGTTTCCCCTGTGATGATGTATGTTATTGATGACATATATATTTTCCTTCTTTGGCATGTAGACATATATTAAGAGGAGTGGTGTGTCCTCAACTATTAGAAAAGTTTATCCTCATGCATGACATCTGGAAAAGTAAATTGTATGTTTACTGAAAGTCAATAAACTTAAATAAAAAAAAATGATGTGCCATAATTTGTTGATCAAATAAATAAACCTAATAATGCAAAGTACAGTCACTTTAAAGCTGAGTATTATAGAAAAAATTGAGCACTTGTTTCCTGTTCTTCAGAACTGGTAACTTACTCACCTGGTAAAGGTGATTGCGGGAGTATACCTCTGAGACACTCCAAAATCCTTACAGTCAGGGTTATATTCACCCCAGGGGCTGCTGATGCATATGTGACTTCAAAGATCATAGATCGTAGAATCATAGAATTGTGCAGGCAGAAAAAGATGATTCGGCCCATTGAGTCTGTCTGAGCTAGCCCCCCACCTCCCTCTTACCTCCCACTCCTCTGCTGTCCCTCCCCTTCCTTCCCTTCCCTAGTCCCATGTAGTTATCCCATTCTCTTTTGAATTTCTCCACTGTATTCACCTCCACCACCCACTTCAGCAACCTGTTCCATGGTTGTACAACCCTCTCTGAGAAATAACACCCCTCACATCCCCTTAAACTGCCCACCCCAGCTTATATGCATGCCCTCTGGTGATTTTGTTCTCCTCAGCCTGAAGATGCTATCCCCCTAACCTTGTTTATTCCTTCATATACTTGAAGGTTTCCACCATGTCCCCGTCTCCCATCTCATTTCCAGTGTATAAAGTCTGAGTTCTTCCAGCCTCTCTCCATATGTTCTTCCCTGCATCCCCTGGATCATCTTGGTCATCCTTCTCTGAACTCTTTCCAGCCTATCCTTGTCCCCTTGCAAATGGGGCCTCCAGAACTGAACTCCATTTTCCAGATGTGGTCTGACCAGTGTTTTATATAATGGCATGATCACGTCCCTCTTCCTACTAGTGAAGCCTCTCCCAAATGCATGCCAGCACTCTTGCTGCTTTCCCAGCTGCCTGTTCACACTGACTCCTAGCCTTTAATCTGTCTGTGATCCAAATCCACAGGTCCTTTTCCTGGTCAATGACCTGCAGTGATACTCCACCCCCAGGCAGTAAGTGGCTCTTGGGTTATTTCATCCTATGTGCAATATCTTTTCTGCCTACTCCATCAGCCTGGCTAGATCCTGCCTCATGCATAAATAACAAGGCATACAACTAAGATAAATAACCCATACAGATTGTATTTAGTTCTACCTTTTATTTCCTTCTAACTGCAATCTAATGAAAACTGTCCCACAAAGCATGCTGGGCAATTCATTTGTCTAGTCAAGCAAGATATGTCATTCCGTGCATGAGCTGTCTCCAGAAGGATGGGCCCTGGAGTGCCTCAGAGATAGAATTCCACAATCACCTTTACCAGGTGAGTAAACTACCATTGTGGGGAGTAATCTCTGAGGAACTTCAAAATCATTACAGATAAGGTACTAAAAAGCAGTACGTGTTAATTCCCAGGAGGGTGAGACAGGTCCTGTGTGGTAGAATGGGAAATAGCTGCTTGTAGTATTAAACGGCCACAATTAGTCTTTGGTTCAGAAGAAACATCCAGTCTGTAGTGTCTAGTAAATGTATGTATGGTGGCCCAAGTAGTGACTGCACATATTTCTTCTGCCATGGCTGGCCAGGTTTCTTTCAGCCTGTGAAATGGCCATTGCCCTTGTGGAATGAGCTTTCAAGTCAGCAGGCAGAGTTATAGAACTTTCCTCATATGCTTCTTGTATGGTGGGCCATATCCAAGTTGCTACTGTGGACTTCAAAGCAGGGAGGCCCTACCTGTGACCTTGTACAAGGACAAAGAGTCTGTCTAACTTTCTGATGTCTTTTTTCCTGTTGACATGATAAACATGTGGGGAGTAGTGCAATGTAATGGCTGTGGGGCAGCAGTCTTCCGGGAGTCTTTCTGGAGGCTGAGATGCTGCCCTATTTGCAGACAACTCTCTGCCCTGAGGGAGGAAGTTGCCCGTCTTCAGGCCACACTGGACAGTAGTAAGAGAACCTTCCCCCAGGCCACACTGGACAGTAGGAAGGGAACCTCCCCCATCCAGGGAGCACCAGAGCCACCACCACTACCTCAGAGGTTGCGAAGAAAACATAGCAGTTGGACCACAGTGGGCTCAGGGAGGGTGAGGATGGTGGAACAGAGGCACACCCAGTCAGTTGTTCCACTCAACAATCCATACACCATTCTGGGGGAGCATAGCTCCCCTATGGATGCACCTGCAGAGGAGACTAAGGAGGCTGAGGACAACTGTCACAAGGGAGGCCCACAGGAAGGAGGCAGAGGACACCACAGGGAAAGGAAGCAGCTCCTGGTGGGGACTCAGTTATTAGGGGATAGAACTGGGGGAGCAGGGAAAACTGAGTAAGGTGCCTGCCTGGTGCCATGGCTTGGAGGGACAGGAAGCGCATCCTCAGGATCACGAGAACAGCTGCGGAGTCTGAGCTGGATGTCATTGTCCACCTAGGGACAAATGACTGGCTCATCATGAGATTAGAGCAGTGTAGGAGGACTTTGTAGAGTTGGAGAGGGCCTAAGACAAGTAGCACACACAGTATCCTTCTCAGAGGTGCTGCCTGTCAATGGCATGGGTGAAGCGAGGGTACTTTGCACCATGCAGTTTAATGAATGGTTGAAAAAATGGTGTGGCGCACAGGGGTTTGGCTTCATTGGGGACTGGGGTTCCACCTGGAGGGACACCAGCCTATACTGGCAGGATGGTCTGCATCTGTCCAGGAAGGGAACAAGTCTTTTGAGCAATCGGTTTAAATGCTTCATTGGCAAGCTTTTAAACTAGTCAAGGGGGAGGCACTGATAAGCAGCAGGAAAATTCCAGCCTCTCCCTACAAAACAGGGTACTAAATGAGAAAAAGACCGAGGTAGAAAGGTCAGTGGGGGATGCTGCAACAGAAGGTAAAACCATCAAAAAACGGAGAGCAATGAGTACCAATGCCCATAGTCTGAGTAACGAGCTTCCTGAATTAGTGGCCTTGATGGAGGAGGAACATCTGGATATTGTGGCAGTCACAGAAACATGGTACACACAAAACCATGACTGGGACGTAAACATACCAGGATACACTATCTACAGGAGGGACAGGGAGGGTAAAAGAGGAGGAGGAGTAGCTCTTTACATAAGGGAAGAAATCAAAGCAACAGAACAAAAGGGTAAACAAGGAGGAGGAGAAGAAGCACTGTGGGTAAATTTGGAGACAGGCAATGGCACCACAATCTGCACAGGGGTTGTACACAGACCCTTCTCAGGGAGAAATGGACAAGAAATGATAAAGTATACTTAGAATGGCAGAAAAAGGAGATATTGCTGATGGGTGATCTGAATATGCCAGACGTTAACTGGAGTGCAGTTGCAGCAGCCACTTTGAAGAGTGGGCTTATTCTAGATGCCCTACAGGGGGCATGCCTTAGACAACTAGTATTGGAGCCCCCTCGAGAGGGAGCAATCTTAGACCTGGTTCTCTCAAATGGAGATGGAGAGAGGATCACAGATGTAGAAGTGGGTAGCCATCTGGGAACTAGCAACCATCGAACAGAATGGTTCACAATAAACACAGCAATAGAGTCAAGTCATACAAAGGCAAAAGTGCTGGACTTTAAGAAGGCTGACTTTGCCAAAATGGGTGAGTGCCTAAGGAATGCACTAGCAAATGGGCAGGAAGGACGGGTGGAAGAACAATGGGAATAATAAAACTGCCATCACAGAGGTAACAAGCCTTTGTGTGAAGCAAATAAACAAAACAAAATGATGTAAGAAACCACTATGGTTCTCAAAGGAAGTGGCAGTGAAGGTTCAAAGAGAAAAGAAAGCATTCAGGAAGTACAAGGAATCACAGAAGGAGCAGGACAGATAACTGTATCAGTTAAAGCAAAGGAAGCTGGAACGGCAGTCAGAACAGCAAAGGCCCAAACCGAGGAAAAGATAGCCAACTCAGTTAAGCGGAATAAAACCTTTTATAGGTACATCAGGGAGTGAAGGAAGACCAAGGGAGGCATAGTGAGTCTTAATAAAGGGAGGGAGGGGGTGGGCGAGGGTGACTGTGAAAAGGCAGAGATACTAAACAAATATTTTGCTCAGTATTTACAAATGAAGAGGAGGAGGTACCTAAAACAAACCGTAAAACACTCTGGATACAGAAGTTGATACCAGCCCAGTTACAGAAGAAAGGGTTCTGAAAGAACTCTTAAAACTGAAGTGGACAGAGCAATGGGGCCTGATGGGATTCATCCCAGAATTCTAAAAGAACTAAGGGTAGAAATAGTGACACCACTGACTACCCTCTTTAACAAATCATGGGAGGATGGGTGATACCGAGGACTGGAGGAGGGCAGATGTGATTCCCTTTCACAAAAGTGGAGCAAGGCAGAAGCAGGAAACTACAGACCTGTTGGTTTAACCTCAGTGATAGGGAAAATGATGGAATCACTTCTGAAGGAAAGAATTGTCGAGTATGTAGAGGCCAGAGGGCACAGGACCCAGGCAGCATGGATTCTGGCGGGAAGGTCATGCCAGATGAATCTGATAGATTTCTTTGACTGGGTGACCAAAGTAGTAGATCAGGGAGGGGCTGTGGACATGGCCTACCTAGACTTTAGCAAGGCATTTGACACAGTCCACACAAAAGATTAATACACGTTAGCCAGCCTGGGAGTGGGTCCCAAGATGACAGCCTGGGTAAAGAATTGGCTGGAGAATAGGACACAGAGGTAATAGTAAATGGGTCCACTCTGAAGAAGGGGGTTACTAGTGGGGTACATGAGGTTCAGTATGGACCGGTCCTCTTCAATGTCTTTATAGCGACATTGCAGAGGGACTGGAAGGAAAAGTATGTCTCTTTGCAGATGACACAAAGATCTGTAACAGAGTTGATGCACAAGGTGGAGTGGAAAGGATGAGAAGGGACTTGGCAAGGTTAGAGGAATGGTCAAAAGTATGGCAGCTTAGATTCAATGCTAAGAAATGCAATGTAATGCACCTGGGAAACAAAAACCCAGGGGAAGAGTACACAATGGAGGGTGAGATACTAACAACAACAAAAATGGAAAGGGACCTGGGGGTAGTCATATCAGATGACCTAAAGGTGGGCAAGCAATGTGAGAGGGCAGCAAGGAGGGCTGGGGGGATGCTGGGATGCATAGGGAGAGGCATTATCAGTAGAAAACAGGAAATTATTATCCCTCTGTACAGGCAACTGGTCAGACCCCATCTGGAGTACTGCGTGCAGCTCTGGAGACCCAATCTCCGCAAAGACATAGACAGGATGGAAGCTGTCCAGAGGAGGGCAACTAAAATGGTGCAGGGTCTGCACCAGAAGACATATGAAGAGAGACTTAAGGAACTTAATATGTATAGCCTCGAAGAAAGGGGGGGGACATGATAGAAACTTTCAAGTACCTCAAGGGAATCAACAAAGTCCAAGAGGGTAGCATCTTTCAAAAAAGAGGTGTGCAAGAACAAGGGGCACAATTTGAAGATAGAGGGGCGGCTCAGAGGTAATTTAAGGAAGTATTTTTTCACAGAGAGGGCTGTGGATGCATGGAACGGCCTTCCGGAGGAGGTTGTGGAGTCAAAAACAGTGGTAGAATTCAAGCATGCATGGGACAGTCATAAGGCAATTCTAGGGGGTTGGGGGTAGGAAGAAGTAGGCTGCTGGTTAACTAGGATCTGCATCTTATCCATTAGGTAGGGAAATGGGCAGACTGGGTGGGCCAAGCAGTCCTTATCTGCCATCAAATTCTATGTTTCTATGTTTCTATGACATATGTGGAAATGATCCTTTCCGTGCCCAGAGTGTGTAGTGGAAGTCCGTCTGAGTCTTCTGGTTCTCGTAGTATGTCCATGAGTTCAGTCATTTGACTTGTGTGGAAATCTGAAGATACTTTAGGGACGAATTATGGAATAGTCCTCATAGTTACTCTGTGCTCGTTGAATATTAATATGGGCTCTTACAAGATAATGCATGGAGCACGCAGGTTCATCTGGCTGAGTAAATATACACCAGGAATACAGTCTTTAGGGAGAGCCATTTCAACTCCATGGATGCCAGTGGTTCTAATGGGGCTGTTGTCATGGCAATAAGGACCAGGTTGAAGTCCCAAGGTGTAGTGATTTGTGTTGGTCTTGGGAAAATACTGGTGGCTGCTTTTAAGAATCATAGTATGGAGCTAGGCTGCTGGTGCAGCAGTAGTGCTACCTTCTTATGATGCTAGCAATCCTGGTTTGGGAATGAGCCTAGGCTTCTGGAGGGCTGGACAGGGTGGTTGAGTATCCCATGGATGCTCACCTCCTCGGGGGAGGAAGCGTTACTGGCTCCAGCTGCCCTACTGCCACCTGAGTGATCACAGGTGGCAGTGCCGTGGAGCTGGAGTACTGAGAGGACAGCATTGGTGTTCTGACATCTTGATGTCAGCTCCATCTCGCGACACATGGGGGACCAGAAAACTGAAAATCCCAACCGCACAGGATGTCATTTGCGCAGGTCCCACACAGCCAACTGTGGCTCTTGCTCCTTCAAACCGATGTTTGAATTCTGCTCCGGGGTAAGAGTTGGCCTCTAGACAGCAATTTCTGTGGGGCATCTGGGGTAGGCTGTTGGTTAACTAGGATCTGCAGCTTATCCATTAGGTAGGGAAATGGGCAGACTGGGTGGGCCAAGCCGTCCACTTCTATGTTTCTATGCATCATCCACAGGAGCACAGAGGGAGTGAAGATAAGTCGCAGAGGAGGCAGGTGATGGGACTGGGTAGGGCAACAAGGCTGAAGGGGAAAGGTTGGAGTGGGAGTAAAAAAGCATACTAAATGTTAAAAAAAAATTATAGTATGTCTGGGTGTGCTCCTGAACTGGTGTTTTCCACTTGGCCTCTCACTTCCCTAACTGCTGGCAGCTGTACTCTGATGATAGTGCGAGTCCTTTGTCTAGACCCTCTTTTAGGTAAAGAAGAATATCAGCAATAGATGCCTGTTCTGGTATTATAGTATAGCTTTATGGGTTCACCAGTTGTTGAGTATCGACCATTGCCTGGCATATGTGGATGTGGTGGATCCTCTCCTTGACAGTATTATAGTATCTATGACAGAAGGGTGGTAACTGGGTTTCAACAGTCTTTCCCTTTCAGGACTAAGACTGATCAAATAAAAAAATAAAACTCCTGGCTGGTGCTGTCCCATCCTGAAGAAAGCACTTAGGGATAGGGACTACTGGTGGAAAAAAGCAAGGAAATCCCACCTGGAGGCCAGTTGGTTAGCATTCCGTACCATTAGGAATGCTTGTATCAAACTAATTAGATCAGAAAAAGCTAGGTACTTCCAAAAAGAACTAGAAGACAATAAAAACAACTCAGCCAAATTTTGGAACATCCTCAAAGAGGTCGAAGGTCAGTCCATTGCAACACCCCTTCCAAACAAAATTGTGTCTGCTGGTACCACCTATACAGACAAAGCTGATATACTAGAGAAGTTTAATGATCACTTTGCCACTGCAGGACTTGCCTTTGACACCTCACCTATCAGCAAACTTAGCCTGGCAGGAGACTACACTGTTGACCTCACTGATAACCATAACCACAACCAATCGCATACCACCCCATTCAGCTTCCTCACAATTACGTTCAAGCAAGTCGAGGACCGCCTCCTTTCTCTGGATACAAAAAAGAGTGTGGGTGCAGATAATATTGAACCTTACTTCCTAAAACTTGGCCATACCTATCTGACCGCCCCCATTACACACTTATTTAACACCTCTCTGATTCAAGGTGAGATACCTGTCTCGTGGAAAACTGCCCACATCCTACCCTTATCAAGACTGGGGACTTGAGTGATCTGAACAATTACCGGCCTATTTCTATACTATCCATCCTCTCTAAATTACTTGAAAAAATTGTCAATGTCCAACTTAGAGAACATCTGGATTCACAAAAGTTGCTAAACCCGGCTCAGTCTGGCTTCAGAGCCAAACACAGTATAGTATCGGCTCTTGCCAAAGTAACTACAGACTGGAAAATGGCCTTGAACTCTAAGAAGCATGTATTTGCCCTCTTCCTTGATCTAAGTAAGGCCTTCGATACTGTGGATCATACCATCATGCTTACTGCACTGAGTAACATCAGACTTGATAGTTCTGCCATTAAATGCTTCACCAGTTACCTAACCAATAGGTTACAACAAGTCAAAGCTATAGGAGATCTGTCCCCACAAAAATCCCTGTTATGAGTAGTCCCACAAGGCTCCACCCTGGGCCCTATCCTCTTTGCAATATACATCAATAATCTGGATTTGCAGCTGGGCATAGCCAATGCGCACCTATTCGCAGATGATACTGTACTCTATACCACAAATTCATCCTTGGATTTGGCCCATGAATACTTACAGACAGATTTCACCAACCTCCAATACAACCTTATCACTCATAAGCACCTCCTCAACGTCAAAAAAACTACAGCAATGATTCTCTCACCAAACTCTACTTCCGGATGTCCACATATCACACAGATCCGAACACTCTTAGATGAACCCCTTGAAGTAGTTGATACCTTTAAATACCTAGGGTTCTGGCTGGATAACAAGCTCAACTTTCTGTGCCACTTAAATGAAACCTCGAAGAAACTAAGACAGCGATTAGGTTTATTCTATCGCATTAAAACACTTGCTTATGCTAGAAGCCAGAATGAGACTAGCACAAACCACATTCCTACCTATACTGGACTACGCTGACTTCCTTTACAGTCATTGCCCATCAACGATGCTAAACAAACTGGACGCTCTTTACCACCGGGCTTTAAGATTTATCCTAAATCTACCCCGTAGTACACATCACTGTCTTCTATACCAGGTTTTGGGAATGGACCTCACTTTCAACTAGGAGAAAAAGGAATGCTCTCCTCTGGTTCTTTAGAGCATTATCTGATAACCTTCCTGCATACATCTCAAACCTCTTCAAATGGGCTACAGGTTCCTATAGCCTGAGACGCTTCTCCATAATTTGCTTCCAGATTCCTAGAGTGAAAACTACCCTTGGCTCGGCAGCAATCAACTTCGCACTTCCATCACTTTGGAACACTATGCAAGGCTCATTAAAATTATCCTCACTTCCAAGCATTTTCACATTCAAAGCTCTATTAACAGATTATCAGAAGGAATCATGCAATTGTTTCAGACGCATATGACCCCTAAGCCCCAGGTGCCACTCTCAAATCCTACACCTAAGTATCTCATCCACCCCACATTCCTTGCAACAGAAACCTAGGACCTTCAAGCCTAGTTCCCTTAATCCAAGATGGCCCTGCCTATTCCCTACCTTTTACTTATTCTGGCCTACTCTTGGCTGCCTACTCATTCACCCCAATGTCTACCCTATTCCTTAATACCTCATTTACTATCATTTAGGTATGAGCTCTTACTTAGCGGAGACTATATGGGATTGTTGTCTCTTCTCATTCCAGTAAAGCTTATCATTATGTACCTTTGCATGCTATTTATGTTGACCGGTATGTATAGGTCCATATTGACCGACACCTTCACAATGTTTTTTGCACCGCTGTCCACAGTAACTGTAATCTTATGAAGTGTACTGTATTGTATTAATGCCCAGGACCACTTTGAAAATGAGCTTGCTCAATGGTGTTTATGCCTGGTTAAATAAAGTTGATTGATTAAGGAGGAGCCTGGCCTTGAGTGTTAAGTTTTAGGGACTGGGGCATGTCAATCATCCCTGTCTCAGTATGTCTGGCTGATCAAGGAGCCTCCAGGGAGGATCCAGTGCCATTGCCATCATTGTGGCAAACCAAGATCTGCAAGCCCAGTATGGTGTTATTAATATGACTCTCACTCTGGACTGACAGATTTTTCTCAGGACTTTAGGAATGAGTGGAAATGGAGAAAATATGTACACCACATTGAAGTACCAGTCCATCGACAGAGCATCCACCCCCTTTGAGTGTGTCTCCCAGAACCTGGTATAGAATTTTGGTAGTTGTGTGTTTTTGTTTGTGGCTATGAGATCTATTTGGAATGGTCCCCATCATCTGTTTATTGTCCTCAATACTTGAGGGTGAAGTTGCCATTCCCCTGGATGAATTGGTTGTCTGCTGAGTCAGTTGGTGGTTGTGTTGACTTTGCCAACTAGATGAATCCTGTGATGTGGGAAGCTTTCTCTGTGACCAGCTCAGCACTTTGGTGGCTTCCTGTTGCATTGTCTTGCTTCTTGTTCCTCCTTGTTTCACTAAATATGCTACCATGGCTCTGTTGTCGGAGCATATTAGGATGTTCTTGCCTTTGAGCCTCATGATGAAGTGGAGAAGAGTGAGATAGACTGCTGTCATCTTTAGAATATTGATGGGCAGCTTTGTTTTGGCTAGGGACCCTTTCCCTTGTGCTGTTTGAGAGCCTGTTGTTAATCCCCATCCTGTTAGACTGGTGTCTGTATCAATTACCATGTTGTGTTGAAATTCTAGGACCATAGCTGGCCTGGTGGCACTGAGGGTTGAGGTGCAGGATGCCACACCTCATGCCTTGCCGGCAATCCAGGTTCGGGAGTGAGCTCAGGCTGCCATGGGTCAGCAAGAGAGGGAGGGAGGGAGAGGATCGAGCATCCAATGACAGCTCTCCTCTTCCAGGGACAGGTGGGTACATTGTCGCACTTCTTGGCTGCCTCCTGGTCTAAGATGGGGGCAGTACCAGAATCTGGAAGGCATGAAGCGTGACTTCATGATGCATGTGTGCCTTCATGTGCACGGAATCACGGCTGCGAGGGGAGAGACCAGAAAAGAGAAAAAGTAATGGTGCAACTTCATGATGTCCCCTCCAGCATGCCGGCACCGCTACCTCGGGACCATCTGTAATTGCCCACTCCAGATACGTTCACGAGAGTGAGAAGGACAGCCTCCTCCCCTTCTGCCCACCATGAGGCTAATCCATGGGGGAACCAGGGGGGTGGTGACCGAGAGACTGGAGGAGGACGGATCCCTGCCTGCAGGCTGAGGAAGATAAAAATAAGATGGAAAAAAAACATGAAAGTCTAGGGCCATGCCTTTGGTCAGATTGGATCTGTTCATCCACTGCTAAAGTGATGTCTTGACTCATGCATGAAAGGTCACTATCACTGACAGTTTATAGTCTATTATTGCCTCTTGTTGTATGGCTAGTAGAAGCACTGGCCTCATGTTCCATCTTACCCATGGAACCAGATCTATGCAGGAGGTCATGGTACCTAGCACTTGGAACACCTGTTCTAGGGTTGATCGTGAGTTTTTTCTCAGATTGTTGGCCTGTTTCTCTGATGGGTGAATCACTCCTGTTGCAGTGTCTGTAAGTGTCCCGGGATGTTCTATTGTCTGGCGGGGGACAAGGCTGTTTTTGCTCCTGTTCACCACCCAACTGTGCTATTCCAAGCAACGTAACACTGTTTGTGTTTCTCTGATGGATTGTGGGGCCATCTGGTTCTGATGAGCCAGTCTTCAAGATAGGAAATTACTTATATGCCCAGTTCCCTCATCTTTACCACCAGGACCACCAAGACATTTGCAAAGACTCTCAGTGCTGAGGCCATGCCAAACAGTAGGGCCTGATACTGATAGTGGAGCCCCAGAATGTGGGAGTGCAAGTATTTGTGGTGTGCCGGTCTGATTGGAATGTGGATATAGGCATCCTTCATGTTGATGGTGGTTAGATAGTCTCCTGGATAGATGGCTTTTAATGTGGACTTGATTGTCTCCATCTTGAATTTCTTGTACTTTATGAAGTGATTTAAGAATTTTAAATCTAGAACAGGCTGTAAGTCAACTCTCTTTTTGGGAACCATAAAGAATATTGAATATATTTCTTTGTGGTATACCGTCGCTATGGCAACAACTTTACCACGACTGACACTACAGCGACAACAGTGCCAGGTCACTGTAGTATGCCTGCAGAACCCCAGCACTGCTTTCTGGGGGTATTGTACCCACTCCCCGAAGCAACTCTGACGCAGAGTTAATTAATTAAATAGCAGGGGGTGCAGGGGGAAGAGCCTCCCACATGGTGGGTTGGGGGGGCAAAGCCCCCCCGAAGAAAACACAGTCTGAAGTGACTCCCTTTATGCTGACCAGAAATGCAGTCGATGTAAAGGAGTCACTGTAACATCAGTCGACAAAATTGTCAACCGACTATCATAGATCCATTCCTTTGCCTCCTCCTTCTGGTGGGACTTCCATGATGGCCTTATTTGTTATCAGGTCATTTAAGATATGTCTGACTTGATGTGACTGCACTTTTCTTTTTGAGGTTGGTGATATTATCAGCCAATCCCTTGTTGGCATCTCTGCTAGCTCTATCGCATAGCCCTTGTACACTATTTCCCGTACCCACTCGTCTTGGGTGGTCCTTTTCCTTTCGTGTGCAAACTGCAGTAAACGTGTGCCAATTGGCGGATACATCTGATGTTGCCAGGGGTGAACATAGTCACTGGTTAGACTGCTGCTTGTCCTTAAAATTGTTGCTGAATCGTCCTCCATTTGAAGTGGTTCTTCCCCTGAATCTGTTGTAGCTGGAGAAGTATAAGAGACAAAAATTGTTGTTTCTGCTTCCGTTGTAAGTGTGGCAATTGTCTTGAAAATTTTTATTTCCCTGGAAGCATCCTCTGGATGGAAAAGAAGATGATGTAATTCCCCCATCCATCCCCAGGGACTTGCCATTCTCCTTGGCCTTTAGAAATTGTACCTTTGAATGGCAATTTATACAGCATCAACTTAGTCTTATTATCAGCTTCCCAAAGCTTTAGCCAAAGGGTTTTCCTTGCCTTATTGGCTATGGCTGCTGCTCTGGAATTTATTTTGAGTGAGTCCATGGTCACTTCTGCCAGAAACTTGATGGACTGGATCAATTGTTCCATTAGTTGGGCCTGATCCAATTTAGGAATGAGGATCTTATGGACATCTTGCATCGATGCTAATTAGGCATTTTGCCACTACCTCATCAATGGCTTCACAGACGGGACATGTGTCATTGGTTTTTGCCTTTGGAAGTAGGGAAGGCATTAACTTGGTTTCTAGTGGAGGAGGCAGAGCCTCAAATACCACCATTCTTTTAGTATGACAGAACAGATTAGGAATTTGGCCAGGATAGCAATTCCTTTTGGTTACAGATTGGGGATTTTGTTCTATATCTTCCTCGTCTTTAGATTCCTTGCCTGAACCATCCCCAGAGTCTGGGTTTTCATCGACCAGTTGAGGAGGGTCCATGGAAGTAGTGATAATTGACTATAGGGCAGGCACAGGGTCTGCTGGAGTAGGCTCTCTAGGGTTGGTTATTTCTGCCAGATTTTCCATGATTGCCACCATGAACTGTTGTTGTGCCTGAATAGGGGCTGTCATAGCTTGCTGGTTCTGCAATAATTGTGTGGTGGTATCGGTGGGATCTGTTGGAGGTTCATTTTTGGTGGTGGATTAGAGCCAATGATGACCCTGTTATCCATGCTGGTGTCCTGTGAGGAGCCACTGGCCTCTTCATTCACATAAACCTGCTCCAACTGGTCTGATGGATCTTCAGGACAGTTGGGGAACAGGGGTCAAGCTTGGAATGGCAGAAGCAGCACACTGCATGTACGACATTTCTTAGCACTGACCATCTTGCCTGCAGGGAGACAATGGGAATTGACTATTAACATAACTGCACCCGTATGCCTCACACAGCACTGTATCATGCAAATTAAACTGTAATCATGTTTGACATGTGTAAGGAGGTTGACCTTTAACCTCAGTGTCAGCTGAACATGTGGCCATAATTTGTATGAGCCTGTAAAGTAGTTGCTGTGTAGTAGTAGTTGGAGGACTTTCAATATGGCCACCAGAAGTGATGTGAGATGGGTCACTGCCAGCAGCAGCACATACTGTACATAGGGATTGTCTACTAATTCTTAACTTTGACTATCATTACAAGTACCAAATGAGAACAAGGGAAACCAGTAGAGTGGTCAGAGTAGCAGAGGCCAACACAGTGCTGCATATTGTGGAGGTGTCCAGGAAGGGGAAGAACAGTGCTTGCACAGGGCTTCTCATGGTATTCCAACATGGCTGCCAGAAGCGACGTTAAACGGATCACTTCCTGCAGCTGCAACATGTCTAAAAGCATGACTCACTGAGGGTGGGAGCCAGAAGTAATGCATGGTGGGTCACTTTGTGTATTATGAGACCTGAAGATTAGAGTCCTTGAGTCTGCAGTATCAGTTAGAGAGGGGCTTATGGTCAGCCTGGTACTGTGGAAGACTGATGTACCAAGGCAGACAGCTGGTGAGATTAAAGCTGAATTATGCTGCTACTAGAGCATAGCTTCTTGATATCGCAGCTCAGGATGGTGTAGTGGTGCTGTAAGATGGCACCGTCCACCCACACATGTGCCAGGCATGCGTCATGACATCCACAGTTTGTGAGAATGTCAGATATGAATGCACCTGGAAAGCAATTGCACATGCTTAAACTGGATTCTGATGTCCAGTGCATGTGGGGGTGTCAGATATGAGCACAAAGCCAAACTGTGGGTGTGCTTGGGCAATTGCTGGCCTTCACACATGCGCAAATGAGCTAACCAACACCAAAGCCAGAGGGGGAAGGAGGGAGATGTGGGTAACAGTGTCTGAGAATGCCAGACAGCTGAAAAAAAAACAACAAAACTGCTCTGACAATGGCCACAGAGCACAGAAAACTGCTCTGGCTGCCAGGAACAGTGTTACTCAGCTGCAAATGAGCCCATACTTCTCCATTTCACCCATTTGAGCCGAACTAGGGAGCGAAGCAACTGAGTGATCCTGGAGTCGCTAGCAGGGGCTCTAGGAAATCACTCAGTGGTGCATTTTTCATCTCAGGGAGCACCCCACTCAAAGGGGAGCGCTCCACTAGCCACAGATGCCCAGCACATCAGGTGACCACACTGCCTTAGGGGTCAAAAGTGTGCACAGGCACATACAGCAAATGTAGGCATGCCAAAAATAAACACAGCCGAGCACTCCGTTTAAAGTGATAGGAGTAGCATGCAGGCAGGATCACCATATAAAAATACAGAGCCTAATTCTTTTCTAAACTGATAAACTCAATGGTCCCAATGTAGTGCTGTCTCTTGCTAGAACGCGCCCAGCCAGGATAGTAAGAGAGCAGGAAATGAAAGGAAATTGGACAGAAACACCTGATTCTGTAGAAGATGTCAGTCACAAGCCATCACAACTCCAAAAATAGAGCTCAAGCAAAACTGGAATATAGCAGACCCAAGACAATTAGGTGTCTGATTCAAAACCACTTTCTTCAGTAAAACTGTTGCTCCACAGAACGCCAATCATTTTCGAGTCTCACATGGGCTCTTTCTCAAGGTGTAATTCACTACATCACCAGGTGAGTTTAAAAAAGGCAGCCCTTAAAGGGTCCACTCTCATTAGTACAAGATAAAACAAAACCACATATCTCATTTGAATTAACACACCACTATACATAAACAACAGGAGGCAACATAGATAATTTATTGATGCAGCATGAAAGTTATTGGCAGTTTTGTTGGGTGCAATACAAGGACATGTTCATGGTTTAAATGATAGATTCCAGTTGATTCCTTTTTTTAAATAATTGATAAAGTTGGGGGAATATTAGTGTATGCTGAATTTCTGTATATATATTATCAGCAATAGGAGGGTTTTAGACTTGCCGAACCAAGTGTCATTACTTTTACAGTACATCTTCCCTTTGCCCCCTTTCTCCCTCCCATTTATAGACTGATTTATTTCTTGAATTTATGTACCTTTTTAACATTATATATATACAGGATTGGTATTTGTAGGTTTATAGCTATTTATATTATCACTTGTGACATAACAGAAAGTCTCTCTGTATGTATATATATATATATATATATATATATATATATATATATATATATATATATATACTGTATGTACTTAGCTAATATGCACTAGTTGAACTCCTGGGTGGGAGGGCAAGTTAAGACAATATGTATAAATTTACTAATTTAAGTCACTGTAAGAAGTTTTTTAGAAGCATAATATGTGTGTAGTGGTTGGTATGTGATTTGTTTATGTATAGTGGCGTGTTAATTCAAATAAGATATGTGGTTTTGTTTTATCTTGTACTAATGAGTGCAGCCCCTTTAAGGACTGGCCTTTTTTAAACACACCTGGTGATGTAGTGAATTATGCCTTGAGAAAGAGCTCAGGTGAGGCTCAAAAACATTCGGCATTCTGTGGAGCAACAGTTTTAACGAATAAAGTTGTTTTGAATCAGACACCTAATTGTCTTGGGTCTGTTATATTCCAGTTTTGCTTGAGCTCTGTTTCTGAAGTTTGACTGTATTAGTATTTTACTGCAGCTTGGCATATGTTTTTCTTGCTGCCATTTTTTGTTTGAATCGTACAAGCTATCAAAAGCAATTACCTGAAGTTTTGTGAGTCAAAAACTAAAAGTAGCACAGATAAATTATGTTGACTCTCAGGAGCTTTGATCCTGTGCTGTAGCCTGGTTAGATGTACGTATGAAACTGGGATTACTGGGAAAGGGCAGAATTTCGTCTCTGCAGCCTCATGTGCATCAGCAGCCAGTCAGTCACTTGAACATAATCCTGTCTGTAAGAATTTTTGAGTGCCTTAGCGATCACTCCCCACAATAACAACTTACAGCCAAGGCCGCAGGAGGAAAACTGAACCCACTAAAGCAGCGGTCATTGCTTTAGTTAGTTAACAGATGAAGGATGAGCAAGGGACTTCCCAGTAAATATGGGAAGTGGGAAAAATATGGTACAGCAGTATAATGATAATAATAAAAAGAAAAGGGGCCCAATAATACCCAATGGTGCATGAAAGTAAAGTAATTATACAAAAACCAAAAGAAGAAACATTCTTTGGAAAACTTAAAGCGAATTATTCATATCTTAATGCGGCAGTGCATGTTAGCAGTGCAAAAATTGACCTGCACTGTAATTGTTATTCTATTTGAAACTGTCCCTTATTCTTGTGATACCCTTTTTTACCAGTTTGTGTCTGTTTTATCACTTTTTTCTTACATTTGAAATATTAAAAGCTGTACTCATTTCAATATGGTGCAGCCCACATTTTCATCAGTATTCTGTTTTTTGAATTCCCATTGTTTATCAACAGATTTCTTGTGAGCATAACGAACTAGCATGCATTGGACTCTGTTCCCTGGCCATATGGGATAATATGGGGTATAAAAAGAGCTAAGACTACTGATGAAAACCTGGGTCAAGCCATATAAAAGGAGCACTCCTTTTATTATTTGAAATGTAAAAATAATGCTTAAGTAGACTCAGGTCAGAGAAAGATGGGTGTCATACAAGACAGAGGGTGGGTGCAATTTAAAGTGGAATAAAAATAGTACAGGCCAACATTTTTATGATAACGTGACATGATGATTTAAGTTAACCCACACTATTAGCAAACCTGCAGGCAATGTTGGGTTCAGGGTTTTAACAAGGGTCCTGTGGCAATAATAAATGGTGACAGGCTAAAAGGGGATGGGCTGTCAACAAGCAGTCAGAAAACTTCTGTTTATATTATCTTTTACTGAACATGGTAACTATCGCTAGTGGACCATGATGCAATTCATTTTTGTTGTGTTGGAAATATATCATATTATGTTTGATTAGTTCTGTTCCATGCAGAGATCTAAGAAGAGTCCTGCTGCCGCAGGGTATTTATTAATGCTGGATCTGCCATTGCCTGCAGGTAAACCTTTAAGATCTACCCTAATAGCAGTGCTAACAGTGTAGTAACTAAAACTTACTTCAGAAAGGATACAGTTGCCTGCTTACTTTTAAGAGTAGACCGTGCTCACCCCTCACAACTAAACGAGTCCGTTCCCAATAGCAAAATTTCTGAGGTTTATAAGAAACTGCCCACAAGATTTCTACTCTGAAGAAAAAGCCAATGATCTGTAGGACAGATTCATGGTAAGGGTATAACAGAAAACAATTATAGCTAAAGCTCTGTAAAAAACAATGAATACTGACAGGAACACCCTAACACTGAAACCTATACACCCAGCACAAAATACTGTAATTTTGTTTGTAACAGAACACAACTATATTTCCAGAAGAATTGGACAAACAATAAAAAGAACTGTCTCATCCTGCTTAGTGATACCAACCAGAGTCAGCACAATGACCACGCTTCATGAGTCACTTTTAGCATAGCAGCCAATATCGGTGACATGTTGACACACAGCCATTTTCTGTTGCCAAAGAAAGCCAAAAAAAGGCTAGCTAGCCACCAGACCTTGAGGACTCGTCAAAGAAGCAACTATAATGCTGCAAGGCAGATCCTGGAAATGAGGTAGGTGGAAATTATGGGAGAAAGGGTTAGAAAAGGGCTTGCAGCCCTGAAAATAGACAAGGCTCTTGAGCTAGATGCGATGCACCCAAGGGTGCTCAGGGAATGAACATTGGACATGGCCGAACCCCTTACAGGACTGTTCAGTAACTCACTACAGTCAGGGATGGTGCCAAGAGATTACATAGATACATAGATAATGTCAGCAAATAAGGGCCTATGGCCCATCTAGTCTGCCCATTTGAGTTTGTAACTTCAGTTTATGTTTTCCTAGAACTCTGTTGCCCCTTACCCCTGACTTCCAGAATTCCTTTGTGTCTATCCCATGCATTCTTAAATCCCGTCATTGTTTCAGCCCCCACCACTTCCTCTGGCAGGGTGTTCCACTTGTCCACCACTCGTTCTGTGAAGAAATTCTTCCTCACATTTCCTCTGAATCGTCCTCTCTCCAACTTCATCCCATGCCCTCTAGTCCTAGAACATCTTTTTCACTTAAAAATAGTGTATTCTTGCACCCTGTTCCTCCCTAAGATACTTGTATGTCTCTATCATGTCCCCTCTCTCCCTCCTCTCCTCCATGGAGTACATATTCAATTCCTTCAACCTATCCTCATAGGACTTGTGATGCAATCCATGTACCATCTTTGTTGCCCTCCTCTGAACCTTCTCTACCCTGTCTATGTCCTTATGCAGGCAAGGTCTCCAGAACTGCACACTGTACTCCAGGTGGGGCCTCACTAATGTCTTGTATAGTGGAATTATGACCTCCCTTTTCCTGCTGGTGATGCCAATGCCTATGCATCCCAGCATCCTATCTGCTTTACCTACTGCCTTGTCACACTGTTTCCCTACCTTGAGGTCATCAGAGATGATAACCCCAAGATCCCTTTCATGCTTGGTGCATGCTATATCCTCACCCCCAACTGATATATTGTGCCAGGGTTTTTGTGCCCCATATGCATTATCTTGCACTTCTTTGCATTGAATTTCAACTGCCAAACCCCTGACCATTCTTCAAGTTTCTGCAGGTCCTTCTCATTCTGTCTACACCCTCTAGTGTGTCTACTCTGTTACAGAGCTTTGTGTCATCAGCGAACAGTGAAATTCTGCCTTCTAGGTCCTGAGCAATGTCACTGATGAAGATGTTGAATAGAACCGGTCCCAGCACTGATTGCTGTAGTACCCCACTAGTCACTCTTCCCTCTGTGGAGTGACAGCCATTTACCACCATCCTCTGTGTCCTGCCGCCCAGCCAGTTACCTACCCACCACACTACTGTCCTGCTCACACCCATATTCCCTAGTTTGTGCAATAGTCTCCTGTGTGGCACAATGTCAAAAGCCTTGCTGAAGTCCAGATACGCCATGTCCACTGCCCTTCCCTGATCCACCTCCCTAGTCAGCTAGTCAAAGATTGAAGGATGGCAGACATAGTTCTGCTCCACAAGGGGGGGAGAACAGGGAGGAACCGGGAAATTACAGGCTTATCCGTCTTACCTTGATTGTAGGTAAACTGATATAAATACAAGTCAAAGAGGACCCAGAGGACTACCTGGAGAGAAATGGGCTCCAGGATAGTAAGCAGCATGGGTATGTGACAGGGAGGTCTTGTCACACTAACTTGATAGTATTTCTTGACTGGCTAACAAGGGTGGCGGATAAGGGACAAGCAGTAAAGCTGATGAAGAAGTTAGAGGATATAGGCACATTAAAGGACCAAGTTAGATGGGTGGGAAGCTGGTTAGGGGGAGGACAGCACATGGTGGTGGTAACTGGGGTCAAATTGGGGAAAGAGAGATCACAAGTAGGGTACCACAGGGGTCAGTCCTGAGACCAGTCCTTTTCAATGTGGTCATCAGCAAAATGGCAGAAGGAATACAGAGCAAGATGTGTCTCTGCAGATGACACTAAGCTTTGTGGTATCTGTGGCAGTGAAGTGGGGATAAGGGAGCTGCAGAGGGACCTGCAAAGGCTAGATGGGTTGTCCCAGGCCTGGCAGTTGCAATTCAATGCCAAGAAGTGCAAGGTGATGTACAGTACATAGAGGACAAGAACCCAAGGAAGGAATACTGGAAAGATGTGGTTAAGCTGGTCACTGTTTCAGAGGAAAGGGACCGGGGCTCATCATAAGCAACTCCCTGAAACAAACTAGTCAGTGTAACAACAAGGCTTACAGCAAGGCCATCAGAACATCAACAAGGGATTTCAGTAGCAGGAAGAAAGAAGTTATACTGCCTTTCTATAGAACATGGCTTTAATGATGAACTGGACTTTGTACCATTTTTAAAAAGATGACATGGCCACCTATTGTAATGCCCCCCCTCCCCACACACACATTTCACACTTAATAATTTTGTCTATAAATTCATCAAGCCTTTCCACTTAACTCCTTTTCATTTTGTGTGTTTGTTGTAATGTGTATAAAGACTGTCTTACATACTTAAAAAAAATTGTATCATGAAACGTGTGGAATAATCTATTGTCAACTTTCTTGGCTTTGCTTGTAGCTCTGTTAGTAATAATTTGTATAAACTTTTTATTTTTACAGGCTTCAGCTTGGAGTAGAATTGTTAGTTTTGAGAGAACAGGAAAAAGTGCCTAAATAATGTCTGTATAACCCAGCTTTAAAAAGACTTTGTTTTATTAAGTTTATATATTTGATCTGCAAATTTTGGCATGTCTCTTTAAAGGAATCTGTATTTAAAGCATTGCTACACGCCAGACTCCACCACCTGCTGGAGTAAGAGTGTCTAGCAAAGTACCGGAGAATTTGAGTACCTCTTCCTAGATTATACTGACTCATCTTTGACCCATAAATTTACTTTCGCTGACTACTGTCATCTGCTTTAACATGTAGATTCTCTCCTTGGAGTCTGTCATATTGTGAAATGTTCTTTAGGTATTATGGAGTCAGCTACAGCACTCCAATGCCAGCACAGTCTCTTCTAACACACCTTTTTCTATTGGTAAGCTAAAGGAATAGACTATCACAAGAATAGCTAATAGGAATTTTCTAATTATGTATCTCATGCCTCCACTTTTATTCCTTGATTATCTAGACTCAGGTCATTCCTGATAAAGGTCCCCTGGACCAGAGTATTTACCCAGTCAACAACAACAAAAAAAAAAATATCCTGAGTCATGCCCATTACAGGTGGAATAGTGCAGCTTCAAAGAAATAATAGAAATATAGGACCGTTCATTCATGTATCACTGATGTACAGTACTTTTCATTTCTCTAAGGTATGGTTAAGCATATCAAAGGGGACTGTAAGATTACATACCATCCTGATGGGCCAGATGGAAAGGCAGTGGAGATTGACTTCACACCACCATTCAGGAGAATAAGCATGATGCAGGAACTGGAGAAAGTCCTGAATGTCCAGCTGCCAGCTGCTGATACTCTCGATACAGAAGGTGAGTTCTGTACCCCAGTGCATTTTTCAGGCTGTTGTTCATAGAATGGATCCTTCAATCCCCCCTTCCCACACCATGTCCTATGATGACAGCATCTTATAATTAGAGCTACTACAGTGCAAGACAGTAAACCACTAGCAGCACAGAACTGGTGGAGATTATTCACGTAATGTAAATATGGTGGATTACTTGAAAGGGAACTCACCCTTTCCAAAGCTCTGCAGCAAATATGTAGCTGCCCCTGGTTAGTACAGTATGAGCTTGTTTACATGTTCTTAATTACCCGCTGCTGAGAATTTTTATTTACAGTATATCTGCCTCATCCTGTCAGCCAACCAACATTTAAACTGACCGCCATCTCAGAAGCATCCCACAATCTCCCATGGCCGTCATCAGCAGAGGGCAGCAACAATGGGGAATTCAAGTAACTTAAAATGCACTAGTCGGTTTATGTCAGTGTACTGTCCAAATTAATAGATCAGATAAAGACCTGGGGCTGGATTTTAAAAGGATGATGCAGTGCCTACATCAATCCTTGTGTCAATCCCGTGCATTGCCGCAGCTGCACCCAATCCAAATGCCGAAACTCCACCAGATTTTCTTATCTAAGATGCAGTTATGGCACTTGGACCTCCTTTAGAACATCTTGGGACAAGTCTGGCTGTAAGCTGCTTGCAAGAGGCCCCAGCAATGACAAATACAGACCAAAGAAATATGGTCTAGCGGGTGCCTATTTGACACATAGGATAGAAAATCCCAACTTTTTAGATCAGGCCCGGTATACCGCATCTTTGACACACCTGCAGCAAATAATACATCTTTGATACTCCGGCCCTGGGTTGCATAGTCTGTTTTACAGTTTATAAGTCAATTAAGCTGTAATTATTAAGGCGAGCTGTAACTGATTCATACATAACTAACAGAGATAACTAAGGTGAGTGCAACACTACCTTCCAACTATGGTTGTTTTGGGATTTATTGATTTTGTGACTGTTGGGTGTGTGCACATATGAACTTACAAATCTGCCAGCAGAAGATCTTATTTACTATCAAGTCTGCCCGATGCAGAGCCTATGTATTCTCCCTTACATGTTGCTCCACCCCTTCCCCAGACACTCTTACTGTCCCCTTAACTTTATTCCACCCCTCCTAAAACCAGCAACAGTTTTCTTGTTTATCACCTCTTCTGGTAGTCTGTTCCATCCTGCCACTACTCTCTGTGTGAAGAAGTGCCTCCTGATCTCCTTCTAGAACCTACCTCCAGCCAGTTTGTAACTGTGCCCCTTCCTTATTGCAGGTCTTGTAAAGTTCACTGGCATCTACCTTGTTAATACCTTGAGGTGCTTAAAGGTCTCTATCATGTTCACATGTCCCCTTCTGTACTCGAATGAGTATATATTCAGGTTCTCTAGTATCTACCTCCTGTTGCTCCAGAATAATTTTTTTGGCCCTTTCCTGTACCTCCTTTAGCTGGTTAATGTCCTTTCTGTTACTGAGGTTCTAGAACTGTAAGCAGTACTCCAGGCTGGTCACACCATGGGTCTGTACAACAGCAGTATGGCCTCTTCTGCTTGTCAGCCCCCTGTTTATGCAACCCGGCATCCTATTAGCTCTCGCCACTGCCTTGCTAATTGTGTAACAGGTTCAGTTTTCTCATGATTGCAATCCTCAAGTCTTCCTCTCTTTGGACACCATGATGGTTACTCCCATCAGTTTTTACGTGACCTTAGGGTTCTTACTAAAAATGTTTGGTTAAAGTTGGCTTGATGAACTCCAGGATCACAGAAATAACATTAAGTGAATTTGTCACTTTTGAGAAATCTTTGAAAAACATAACATCTAGACAAAATACATTTTTTTTGCAATAAAACTCCATTGATTTCTTAAGGTTTGCATGATATGACAAATGGTAAAGGAAAAAAAATTAACAAACAAATATGCAGAAGACATAAAAGAAAAAGAAAACTATCAACTTACAGGTACATACAGTGGCGCTGGCCAGGATGCAGTGCAGTAATGCTGCAGTATGTCACAAAATGCTGCAGTATACTGCAGGGAACATAGTTATTCAATAGCAGTTAAGCCCTTTGGCCATGCAGTATTTTGTGACATGTCACTTACTGCAAGTTACT
This sequence comes from Neoceratodus forsteri, assembly GCA_016271365.2. Lineage (NCBI taxonomy): Eukaryota > Metazoa > Chordata > Ceratodontiformes > Ceratodontidae > Neoceratodus > Neoceratodus forsteri. The sequence continues at coordinate 506,417,864 of CM057455.1, forward strand.
ACAGTGCATCATGGCTGGCTTCGTTGTAGTTTAAGACAGTATTGTAACTAATTTCTGATTTCAAGCTAAGATTCAGGAAGTTTTTTTTACTAGTTATTACAATAATGCCAAGTGGAATTGGAGTATTTTCTCAGTAGGGCAGTCATCTGGATATCAGATTCGACTCACATCAGTCCTCTGCAGTCCCTGTAAGTTGGTCTAGTGAAGTCTAGCCACTTAGGGATGCCTGCTAATCTAGGAAAATTCAACGTATTTTATATACTGTCTATAGTTCCAGTCCTTTTTTTCATTACATGCACACATATTTGAGTGGGGGGCAGGGAGAAGACCCGTGCTCCACTGAGTTACTCCCTCTCATTAGCTCAGGGGGAATACCCAGTCACCTCATTTTCTTCAAAGCACTTGCTGAGTCTGAGCTTGAAGGTGATTACAGTATCAATTAATACTGTACCACATGCTCTGGCAGCAATTTCTAAGTGTTCCACTGTGAAGTAGCTGTTTTTTGATATTTCACTTGAATCTACCTCCCTTCAGATACATTGAGTGCCCCATTGTCCTTTCATCCTGGAGCATCTTGAAGAGCTATACTTGGCTTGATGGTGTTATCCCTTTTGGATACTTGAATATTGCAATCATGTCTCCGCTGAGACTTCTCCTTTCCATGGAAAACAGTCCCAGTTGTGCCAGTCGGTACTTATGGACCATGTTCTCCAAGTCATCAACTAACTTGATCATTCTTCTCTGTACCATCTCCATCACATCAATAATGAGAGGGCCAAAACTACACACTATACTCCAAATGAGACTGAACCAAGGATCTGTATTAGGGCATTATAATATCCCTAGATCTACTTATGTAGTTTCTCGTACAGCATTCCATGATTTTATTTGCTCTTCTAACTGTTGCCTTGTACTGCTTCTCCCAGTTAAAGTTGCTGCTGATCAGTATTCCCATTTTTCTTTTTATAAAGCACCTTTATTGATAATCTTAAATGCAAACTCAAAATCACAGCATGACAATTTCACAGTCAAGCATAATACCATTATATACTTGCTTTCTCCATTAGACTCCCTTCCCTCTGGAATAACACCCCCCAAACCCGCCTCGCCCCCTCCTTTCCAGCACTTAAGTGTCTACTCAGACCATCTCATGTCACATCCTGCAACTATCCACTGACCTAAGTCATGGCTAAACTCCTGTCCTCCCCTTTTGCCTCCTATCATTGCCTCCTATTCATTAAAATTCATTGTACCAAATTTTTATGCCCTGACAAAGTTATATTATTCTTTTTTCCTCTATAATGACTTTGTAACCAAATGTTTTAATGTGATAATATTTTGTAAATTGTTTATTACTGTATTTTGAAAATTTGTAATCATTTGTTGTTTATGTACCTCCTGTCCCCTAGTCACACCTAGAAACGAGCTTTGGCTCAGTGTGCTTTTCCCGGTTACCAAATATTAAATAAATATACAACCATAATTTCAGATAACATACTCAGCACCTGTGCCTTAGTCTACCCAATCGTAATTCAGAAATAAGGAAAAAGAATTAAAAAAAATGAAGACTTAAGCAGGTATTAAACAAGAACTATATTAAGGGGAGACAATATTTCTTCCCAAATTTCCAGTTTCTTACTATACAAATCATGAATTTTTTCAATACTTATTGAATCAGCCATCTGGTTTGCCCATTATGCGAAGCTTGGGGGATTGCAGTCTTTTCATATAAGTAAAATACATTTGTTACCAATAGTGATACTAAGTTGCAAAAGCTTTGTTTGTGCAAATGTTAGAGAGCCAATTCTAGTAAAGCCAAGAAGGATGACTGAGCTATCAACCTAAAATCAGATACCCACGGGCACTGAAATTTTTTGAAAAATAGTATCCAAAATTATTTCAATTTGGGGCAATCTGCTAACATATGTTTAACATTAGGTTTATCCAAATTCCAGCGAGGACAACTATCTTTAATATTTACATTCATTTTGTGTAATTTATTTGTAATATAGTATGATCTCTGGAGAATATATTTGATTTGTTGTAATTTATTTGAAATTATATCCTTACGTGGGATTAGGAGAATTTCTAGCTATTCTAAATTTGAGAGCTTCATATCCAACCCCAGCTCCCATTTTTTCCATAAGTTGCTCACATTAGTGTTATTATATTCCAATAATGTAAAGTAAATTCTTGAAAATATTTTTCCCTGGGTCAGTCAGGCAGCATAACAGAATTAACTGGTGAATATGATGAAGGATTTGAAGAACCATTTTCCTTATTCACATAATCTCTCAACTGAAAATATCTAAATAAATGCTGATTTGAGATTTGGCATTCAGCCTGCAGTTGAGCAAAAGTTTTAAGTACTTGATTTTTAAAACATTGCCCCAAACTGACTAGGCCATGGGAGTGTCAAAGTTTATATTCTGGAGCCCATATTGAGGGTTTAGACTTATCATTCTTAATTATGGGTGTGCCAGGACCCAAAATATGTGTCCATTTGATTTTTTAATGGATTGTTTGCCACGTTGCGAATGTTGTAACCATAGAGGTTAATAGCGCTTTATATTTAACATCTGGTAGTCCTGACAACAAAAGTGCTTGCAAAGTTTTATAAGATATTTTATTTAGTTCAAGTACACAGTTTATGGAATCGTTATTTTTAAACCAGTCTTGCGTTTGGCTCAGTTGCCCAGCATAATAATACGACTGGGAATTTGTGAGTCCCAGACCACCCTCTCATTTAGGTAACATCATTTTCGATAAAGACATTCTTGGTCTCTTTTATCTCAAAACAAAATTTTATTAATTCTATTCAAGGACTTGAAGAAGCTGTCCAGAATGTCGATAGGTAGTGCTTGGAAAACAAAAAGCACCTTTGGAAGGATAGCCAGTTTAATCACATTCACCGTGCCAATAAGAGTCCACGGAAGTAGGGTCCATTTTTCCAGATCTTTCATGAGGTCCTGTAATAATGGAATGTAATTTAATTTATATAGATCACTGCTACATTTAGATATTTTTAATAACTTGCCAATCAATGGATGCCTGATTAGAATGAGATAAAAGCTGAATATTTAAGGGGCCTAGCCAAAGTGTCAGTGTCAATGGCTCAGCAGGTAGCACACTCGCCTCTGAGGCTGGGAGATCAGAAGGCTGTGGGTTCTGTCCCCACACCAGGCACTTGGGTTAATATCCCAATACTGACACTGTAGTGCAGCATGAGGGGGGGTGCTGCACTCCTGAAGTGCTGTCTTTCAAATGAGACGTTGAACCAAGGTCCCATCTGCCTGTTCTGGTGGTAGTTCAGTTGGATGTTAAAGATCCCATAGCATTTCTCAAAAAAAGTAGGGCAAATTTTTATTAACAACCAAAAACAAAATACAGTAAAGTAAGACAAAACAGAACTGTAAAAGTAACAAGAAAAATCAGATAGTAAACAAGGGTCAAGGCAAGAGAAATTAACAGTGAAAAAAACTGTTCTAGAAAAATACAGTGCAATTGAATACAATATAAACACCAAAACCATACTATCCCACCCACCCAATATTGTGCCATAAATGATTTCCAACATCAGACCCCAACATGTGAAACTCATATTCATAAACTTTATCCAGTTCACTTTGAATCTGAAAAAAGACTTCCTGCATTTGAACGTCTTTGTTTTGAAGGCATCTCAAACACCTTGCGTGCCAAACAGACCTTTTAATACAAGCTAAAACAATGAAAACTGTACTCTTATGCCATTTATGCCAGTCCTTCGGAATCTGTCCCAATATTAAAATATTGCAAGACATAAAACTAAGAAGAGGCTCACCCCACCAAGTAGCTAATGCTGGCCAAAAGCCTTGCATATGGACACAATCAAAATACAGGTGTAGAATAGTCTCTATGTGCCCCTGACAGGACTGCTCATAACAGCTCCTATCAGCCAACTGCTTATGTTTTTGATTATTTTTCACATTGAGCTTTTGATGCCAACAAAGCCAAATCATATCCTGCATTTTTTTTTTAATTCTCGACTCTGTTATACTAGCCAACAGCAAATCAGTATTTACAGTTTCTGAAACCTGAAACAAAGGTTCTTCTACATAGCAAGAATCCACTATAAAATTATAGAAAGATTTTATTCCATGAAAATGAACCAAAGAAGTTCAGTTTTCCACATTCTAATATACTTGAGTGTAGTTCTAACATAAAAAGGGAGCAGCTTTTCTGATGAGTGCCACTTGCCTCTGCCCCAAGAAGACAAACATTTCTCACCCCACAATTGCATGCACATAGATCTCGTCTCCTCAGTAGCCAATAACATAGGTCTAACAGAACTATAGAAAAAATTATAAAACAAATACACCAAAGGCTGTATCATGTTAAGACCTCCTGACTTCCAGGCCCTTTAAGTGTGTGCCTGCTTTACAGCGTTTAACCGACTACCCCATAATAACAGGAAAAAAAGACTCATAACCTTAGCATGCATACCATAGGGGAGGGGAAACACATGGGAAACATAGAAGAAAATTGGCGCTATATATGCCCTAAGGAGGAACACCCTTCTCTTTCTCGTTATTTTCCACGACTGCCATTTGATCACTTTTTGATGAGCCATATCAAAAAACATGTCCCAATTAAGTTGTAAAGCATCCTGAGTACCATAATAAATACCTAATAACTTTACATTTCCAGTAACGACAGGAATGACAAAAGTATCCATTACCAAAGCCGTGCCCAACACCAACATTCTACTTTTAGCAGGATTACTCTTATTACCAGTATGCATCTGAAGAGTTTGAAGGACCTTAAGGACCCTTCTTCCCGAGTCCAAATCAGCCAAGGAAAACATACAATCATCCGCATATGCCAGTACTTTCTGAAAGGTAAAGCCTGCTATAGTTGTAATGGGCACTATACGTACATCAGGATCAATTAATCTCAATATTGGGTCCAGACCAAAAACAAACAACAAGGGACTCAGAGGATACCCCTGTCGAATCACAATCTGAATTGTGACAGGAATGCCCATATGTCCATTCACAAGAGGAGTAACCTATGCTGCTGAGTGCAAAGTTTTCAGCAGATTTACCAGTAAGTGTGGAATACCATAATGATGTAAAACAGCCCAAATGTGTTCATGCCGAATGGCATCAAACACTGTTTCCTGATCCAGAGATTAAAGATAACCTGACTAATTATGTAGTAAACCTTGTTCTACAAGTTCCCTGAGATAAACCAGATTATGGACAATATTTCTGCCAGGGACAGCACATGCTTGTGTAAGAATAAGCAATCTCCGGGCAACCTTAGAAAGCTAAATTGATAAAATATTGGTCAAAATCTTATAGTCCGAAGTTAACAGACTCAATGGTCTCCAGTTCTTCAATATTTTAGAATCCCCCTTTCTGTAAAGAAATATCATAACACCTTTACACATACTGGGTGCAAGCCTATTCTCAGACCAAACGGCCTCATAGAGAATGCGCAACCATGGTAGCAAGAAATCTAAAAAAACCTTATAGAATTCATTTGGGATTCCATCAATGCCAGGCATAGTGCGAACCAACAATGTATTAATAATCAGTTTGATTTCACAATCAGTAATGGGAGCCACCAATTCCTCAATTTGCTTTGGCAATAAAGGAGGAACATCCAAATGCCGAAAAAACTAATTTGACAGTGCTGAAGTAGTATCCTGAAATGTAGATTTCACATGTGCCTGAACAACCTGACATATACCTCTGATATCCTGCACAACAGTACCATCAGTATCTAATAAAGCAGTCATACCAAATCTATTAGACCCCTGTGTGGGAAGATCATAAGGGTTCACTTGTTGCCCTTAAGCAAATACTTTTGCTGATAAGAGTATCTGTCTTCTTTCAATTTATGGAAGTCATACATTTTATCCTTAACATCTTTAAGCTTATGTAGCACAACAATGTCTGAAGCAGTTACCTAAGTCAACAATCTTAAATATTGAGCTCTGTAACTTAAATATGAAACACAGTGATCCCTGGCTCTTGTCTTAGAGAGCTGCGTAAAAAGCAATTTCACATCCCGCTTTGTGTCCTCCCACCACTCAATAGGACTATCATACAGAAAGCAGAGATCTGAACGGACTGCAAAAAATGTCTGCAGATGAACCTTGGTAAGTTCATCTTGCAATAAAGTAACATTTAATTTCCAGTAAGCACGGCCCATCGGAAGCTTTTGGTAAGGACTAATCTGCACTTTAACCACCACATGATCGGAGGTCTTCACAGGCAAAACCATAACCTCCGAACAAGTAATTCTATCTGACAAAAACCAAAAAATCTATACAAGAAGACAAAACTCCCTTAAAGAACATATGTGTAGGAGGTATGTGTAAAATATCATACACATCTTTTAGATTATTATGTTTAATCACATCGAGAAGCGTATTAGTATCGAAGAAAATCTTCTGCGTTTTTCTTCCCCAATCACCAGGAGCAAGGCCACAATTAAAATCACCCCCCCCCCACAAAACCAATTTAGAGGCATGAAAATAAGGGGCAATCCTCTTAAAAAGCAATGACTTATCCGCTTTTTGCTGAGGGGCGTAAATATTAATGATACGGTATACACAATTATAAATGACGACGTCGACAAGCATAGCCCTTCCTGGAGAGATGTCCAGGACTTGCAAAATTTTAACAGTAATATCAGCAAATAATATACCTAAACCATCACAAGTATCTTCCCCTAAGGACCATAAGGAAACACCCTACCTCCAATCCCTTTCTACTTCCCTTAGATCCAATAAAGAATGTATTCTAGTATCTGGTAACAAAATAATATTTCCATGGCCTTCTCGTAGACTAGCAAAGGTAACCTTTCTCTTGTTCTGTGACTTAATACTGTTAACATTAATAGTAAGAAAGGCAATACCCGCAGCCATGTAAGGCAAGAAAAGGAGGAAAAAAACACTACAAAAAAAAAGAAATCTATCAGGTAGTACATAAGCATATCATATCACTTTCGCTTTTTCCTTTTTTTCAGGTTAGGCTTATCTCTAACACCTGCATCAGGGACAGTCTCAGTGTGTGAGGAAGCAAAAGAAGAGATGTCTGAGTCTAAACCATCCTCATCCTCTTCCTGATCAAATAACAGGGCATAAGAATTCTGTAAGGGAATTGAATCAGGTTCCATAGGTGTTGGATGTCCGTCCATACCAGCTCTACTAGTCTTAGAGCGAGGCACCCTATGAAAGGTAGTGTCATGCTGCACATCTGGAGGAGGCATACAAGGCACATCAATGACCACTGCAGCAGTGCTGTTAGAATCTACCGCCACACCATCAGAACTGATCTCTCCTGGCAACAATGCAGCAAGGGCAGGGGAATCATCCTGTGGGGGGGGGGGCAGAACCATGTGACAACTCTACCACAGTCACATCAGGAACCAAGGGTTCCAACTGTGAGAGCACTTTATCAGATTACATATCTTCTGCAACAACCACAGGGTCCTCAAGTCGAGCTTTAGACAGTGTCTGGGGGATTGGATCAGAAGGATGTGATTGCATGAGCAAGTCATGTACTTTGTTTTTCTTTCTGGGCAGTAGCCACATATACATCCTGTTCGGCACAAAGGGTAGGGTCCATATTATTATGGGAGGCCCAGGAACAAGTACGAAATGTATGGCCTTGTTCGTCACAAAGATTACATTTCGGAGGTCTTCTACAGTGCGTACCAATATGACCCAAGTCACCATAAAGGCCACATTTTTGTTGATCACAAACATTACTGAGGTGTCCTAGAGCTCCACACTTATAACAGACCCTAGGTTGTCCAGGGTAAAATATCACTCCTCTGTCCCTCCCTAAGAAAAAACAATTATTTGGATGTTTAGTTAGACCATGCTCAAGATGCAAATCTACCAGATAGCACCAACCTCCAGTCCAGAGGAGCTCATCATCTAAAATAGGTTCAGGCTGCCCTTTCACAGTACAATGTTGCTACAACCAGTAGGTGATATCTGCAACATTAACACCCTCATTGTGGAACAAAACAGTAATTTTCTTAAAGACTGGCTTAGTCAGAGGGATAGCCATGAAGGGCTTCCACAAAGGAGTATTTTTAAGTGTTTGAAATTGTTTCCAGAACCTATCTTGTCCCACAGAATGTTTGAAACTAATATCAGATATGGAGTCTCCAGGCATACGGATCAGGGCATATATTTCGTATGCATAAAATTTCATACTTCCCTTTAGAAGTTCTCACTCAACAAAGTGCCTATTGGGAACCTCAGACAGAGGATCCCTGAATTTTAAACAGACTGCGTTACGCCTAGCTGCTGGCTCAGAAAGCATTCCAAAAGTAGTAGGAAACAGCTGCTCCTTGAGTTTATCATGCCAAACAGTATTGGAGGAGTTCTGAGCAGGAGCAGGCCCAGTATGTACCTGAGCAGAGGGTGAAGACTTCTGCTGCTCATCAATAACCTGAATCTTGCTAGTGAGAGGAGAAGAAGGCGGGGGCCTCAGCAGATAAAGGAGCTTCACCCTCTAAATGCTGAATATCAACTAGAAGCGAATCTTAAGCCAAAGCTGGAAAGGTCTGAACCCCTACTATCAGGGAGCCCTGTCCAGGTGTCAATATGGAATCAGGAACATCCATATCTGGGGCAGCTATAATCCCAACCAGGTCTCCTGCAGTAGGCAATGACTGTACATTAGCATCCCAACCTTTCCCATCCGGAGTCTTCACCCAGCCCGCTGCCTTGAGCGCATGTGAGACCCAAACTGCAGGGGCCACAACAACTCCTTCTGAGAGCTCTTCCCCCATGGGACTTGCAGAGGAAGGAGGGGAAGGCTTCACAGCTGGAGCCAAAACATGGCTTTTTCTGTCCTTTCCTAGGCCCACAGTTCCACCAGTTCTACTGCCTGTCCCCCTTGGTGACAGACCAATATGAAACTGGCCTACTAAAGAGGGACCAGGACTCATGTCCACCAGAGCAGTGAAGCCTCCCCCAGCTGGAATACCCACAACAAGCCCATCAGGAGATATCGGTCCCCGAACACCACCAGAAGGCTGCAGAACTGTTTCACCCATGTCAATTGTACTTACTGCTCCATCTGGTATATCCATACAATTCAGCAATAAGTCAGATGAAGTGGTTGTTGTCGGCAGAACAATATTCCTGTCGGGTAGCACAACTGACACCAGGTCCGATACAGTAGGAAGCTGTGTGACTTCCTGTTCCCGTACCTCCATCTGATCTTCCAGAGTACTCTCAAGTTCCAGCAATAATCGGTCCCGAACAGCCTGGAATCATCGCTCTTCTTCAGCAAGCTGCAATTTTGAAAAAGCAGCATCGTGTACTCCATCCAGAACAGAATCCTTCGACTGGTAGTCATCAGCACCTTCATTCTTGCAGCCCTGGTCATCAGTCCTGGTAAGTGCAGCATCCTCCATCCGTACTTCTGCCATGTTGACCACTAAGAAGAAGTGGGGCCAAGGAGGTGATCAGCACCTCAGCCTCCTGCACATCCACACTCTCTGTTGACTGGAAGCACACTGACTGATCCAATGGAAATGCAGCGCCCTCTGACCGCGAGTAGGGGACGTTTTTATTAAAACAAAAACACACTTTTTTCCCAAAACAAAAACAAATTACACAGTCATTATGATAGCCATATTATCTACCCAATTCCAGTAACATTTTTCCACAGCTCTCTTGCTTTCTCTTCTCCCCATAATTTACATTCATCTTGAAAAATTTTATCTACTTCATCTTGAAACTCAAAAAAAATCCTGTGCAGTCAAATCCTTATTCTGCAAAAATCTTGAGCATCTGTTTTGCCATATAGACCATTTTGAAACTGCCAAAATAACATAGACTGTATTTTTATTAACTTTTTCCCATTCTTTTGTTAACTGACCATAGATCAAAATCTCGTATGTCATATTTTAAAAAGCTTTCATCCCCCAATAACTGGCTACCATACCCCAAAAAGGTTTAATAAAATCACAATCAAAAAATGCTGCATGCGTTCCTCTTTTGTCACACAATCTCTTTCTCCACATATTCTTTCCTCCATTCTTTTATGTTTATGGTTACCTCTGACGTTTAACTTCCCATGACTACACATCCATACTACATCTTTCATTTTCCCGGAATTCTTTTTTCTAATGTAACAGCTAAAATTTCCTGCTCTTTTATTCTTTTTTCTACCTTAAAAACTTGTTTTTCTCTTAAATTCCTCTCCCTAATTTCTTTATACATCTATTTTCTGTTACCCCTAATTAGAGCATCCACTGCTACCCCCCACTGAGTTAAATACTTCCTTCCAATTTCCATATATATTGGCCACACTTTACCTCCTACTATATTCCCTTTCTTCCCAATACGTTTAATGAAAGGTACATTCCATTGCTGTGTTAACCAAGACCAAGTTTTGTTCTCACCTTTTACTAATGGTACAATATTTGAAAGCACAAAAATATTAATATAAAAAACAATTGGATTTATCACGTTTAAACCCCCATCTTTTATGATTCTATAGGTTATCCCCCTTTAAATAGGATTTAAGTTGCTACCCCACAATAACTGAAAAAAAAGACTTTGAATTTTGGATTGCATTTGAAATAGTACTGGAAAAATGTATGCTAAAAATAAAAATATTGGGACAACAAACGTTTTTAATAAGTAAATTATTTTCTCTCATGTCATACTCCATTGTTTCCATTTATGTACTTTTATTTGGGCTATTTGATACTTTTCTTCCCAGTTTTGTTGTATTGCATTATCCCCTCCAAATCTTATTCTCAGCACTTTAATGCTTCCTTCTGCTATCTCCAAATCTCTTTTCCTTTTCTCCACTGCCTCCAACGGATAAATTGTACTTTTCCCTTTATTTATCTTAATCTCTGTATATTGGCTATACTTCTCTACTGACTCTATTAACTTATCCCCTGAACTCTGATCGTTTACTAAAACTAAGCAATCATCTGTATAAGCACTTGTTTTATTCAGTTCCCTATTTTGCCATACAATACTTTTAATCTCTTTCTCCACCTCTATTCTCCTCAGAAATGGGTCTAGACAAAATACATATAGTAGGGGATTTAATGGGCACCCTTGCCGAACCCCATTCCTTATATACATTGAAGTCCCTAGATGCCCATTAACCATAGGACAAATTTGCGCTTCCTTATATATTGCTTTTATTAAACTAATTAATTCTGTTGGAATTTTAAACTTTTCTAAGGTATCCCATACATACTGATGCTTTACAACATCAAATGCCATTTCTTGATCCAAGGCATACAAATACCTTGCAAAGAATCCTCCTGTCCTTTATTTATGACTTCTCTAATATAAATTAAATTTTGTTGTATGCTCCGTCCAGGAATAGCACACGTTTGAGACTGCATTATCAATTTCCCTGAAAAGTCCTTAACCTATTATTTATTACCTTGGCTAAAAATTTGTAATCTGAAGTCAATAAACTAATGGGCCTCCAATTTTTAAGTTGTGTTTTTTCTCCTTTTTTATGCAAAAAAATCGTTATTCCTTTTTTCATGCTTTCTGCAAAATTATCTCCATTCATTATACCATTGTATACTCTTGTTAAAATGGGAGCTATTTGTTTTTCCAAAATTTTATAGAACATTTTCGGAATCCCATCCACCCCAGGTGCCGTGTTATTTAACAAAGATTTTATTGCCTCTTTCACTTCTTCTTCTTTAATTTCCCCCTTTATCGCCTCTGCCTCATCTTCCTCCAACTCTGGCATCTCAATTGTCGAAAAAAATCCTCACTTTTCCTACTTCTTTGTTGCTGGTATTTTTCCTTCAACAGCTCTTGTACTGTACATTTAATATTTTCTATATCTGTATGTATCCTCCCTTTTCCATCCTGTAATTTGTACATAACTCAATTTTCTATTCTTTCTTTACTACTGTCATAAGGATTTGTATGATATTTTGTTCCCTGGGTACCACTTTTTTGTTCCATAATTAAAGACGTGACCCTATTATATTGGTATTCTTTCATTTTAACTTTAATTTTTTCAAATTGTTTAGATTCATCCACCTTATCTTTAACCTGCCTTGTTATAAGTTTATTTAATCTAGCCCTTAATTTTAAATACTTCCCATAATGTGTTGCCTCTACTTTCTGTCCTTCTTCGATCATATATTGTTTGATTTCATTTTTAGTATCTTCCCACCATTCTGTTCCACTATCATATAATTCCATAACTGTTAACTTATCTTCCACTATTATTTTAATCTTTTCTATACAAGTATCTTCTTGTAGCTTAGCTGTATTCATCCTCCAATAGCCTTTTCCTATTCTCATCCTATTCCCCAAGTTAATTTCAACTTCTACTGCCATATGATCTGATGTCTCAATTGGTATACTCCTAATATCAACTACCTCCACTTTTTTTTGTACCATCCAGAAATCTATACCAGTAGAACATGAACCCTTGAAATAAGTGTGTTCTCCTTTTTTCCCTTTTAACTTATACCCATCCTCCATCCCAGCTTTATCTAACATTCTTTTCAAGTGAGTTGTATCACAAAAAATGTTTCACGTTGCCCTTCCCCAGTCTGCTCTAGATAACCCACAGTTAAAGTCTTCCCCCCACACCACAAGTTTTGAAGTATGCAAATAAACCTCTATTTGATCTATTAGCATATTCCTTTCTTTTTTCCTTTGTGGATTATAAATTACAATAATTCTCACATAATTTTTTTTTAAGATAACATCAATAATCATAGCTCTTCCAGGTACCAAATCTATTACTTTTAAAATCTGAACATCATGAGAAGAGAAAGCTACCCCCACCCCTGTACACCAATCTATCCCAAAGGACCATACGGATGGTCCCGATGTCCAGTCCTTCTGAGTTTATTGAATTTCATCTATAGTGTGTAACCTTGTGTCTTGGAATACATATAAGTCACTTTTCAAGTCATATAGTATTTTAAAAGTTACCAGCCTCTTCCTTCTATTTTTAATACTATTTGTATTATGAGTGAGGCATTTTAAACTTCCCATTTTGTTTTCCCCTCACTTTTACCCTGCCTCTTTAGATTTTTTCCTTTTCTTTGACACCTACGTGTCTGTTGTGTCTCCATCTTCCTCTCCTGCACCTTCAGAAAGATCTGTGTTGGACCGCTTAGAGCCCTCCTCCATAGTGGACCATTCCTTGTCTTGTAATAAGGTGTATTTATTTAACTCTACACCTTCATGATCTTTTTCCAATGAAATTATCTGTTTTGCTGTACTCTTCTTTTTGTTTTTAGATCTTGTAACCATAGTAAACCCAGTTTCTTTTTCTGTCTTCCCTTCCATTTTAAAAGTCCCTGTTTTTTCTTTTGATTCTTTTTGCTCTGGTATTACCAACCCTTTAGTTCAAGGTTGTACCTTTATTCCTTTTTCCATGTCCTCTGTGATAATGGCTTCCCTTATTACCATATCTTGCTTCTCTTTCTCTTTCTGCACCACAGCCAGGTAAATATCTTGCTCTGCTCTTTCTCCAGTTTCTGGGCTGTTATGGGAAGCCCAGGGACATTTTGCAAAGGTGTGCCCTTCCTCTTCACACAAACTACATTTAACTTGGTTTGTGCATTCTGCCCCAAAATGCCCAACAAGCCCACATAGGCCACACTTGACTTTACCACAGACATTACTTAAGTGACCTCGCTTTCCACATTTGTAGCAGGCCCGCACTTGGCCCGCATAAAAAACAATGCCTCTATCTTGGCCTAGAAAGAAACAGTTCGGCAAATGTTGAATTTCCCCATCTACTTGTTTAAGTGTTAGTTTATATTTCCATCCACCTGTCCACAGACAATTTTCATCCAATATCAGTTCCAGCGGCCCATGCATTACACCCCTCTGTTTGATCCAGAAATTAATGTCAACCACATTGATGCCTTCATTTCAAAATAACACAGTCACTATCTTAAAAGCAAGTTTTGAGAAGGGAATAACTGAGAAATTCTTCCATAAGTCTATATTTCATTTGCTGACATAATTTCCAAAAGCGGTCCAACCCTCCTCCATGTTTAAAACTTATGTCAAATTCTGTACTTCCTGGTACATGAATAAGGGCATATATTTTATATGAATAAAACTTCATTTTATCCATATGTTTGTTGGGAAAGTGTTCTTTCCCAATAAATATTCTGTTGGGCACATCCTCAGAGGGCCCTCTTAATCTCAGGTGTACCGTGTTTCTTCTTTTAGCTTGCTGTGTTTTTATATCTTTAGGAAATAATCTTTCTTTAGTATTCCTACTCCAGGATTTCTCCTTCTGGCCTTCCCCTTCCTCCTGTGTTTCTTTATCTGTTAATATTGTTTTCTGCTCAAGCTCCATAGATGACTCTTCATTATTGCTATCAAGTCCACCAAAAATTATCTCTTTTGTTTTATCTGCTTCTGATGTTACATATTTCTGTTTTTCAGCTTCATCCACTTTTTCCCCAAATTTACTTTCTACATCGCTTGTGTCTTCTTTTTATTTTTTACTAATTCCTGATGTACTGGGCCTGTTTGGATCCCACCCAGACCCATCGTCCTTTCTTTTCCAACCTGCTTGTAATAAGGCTTCTGTTACCCATTCAGGTGTGTCTGCAAAGTCTCTAAAAGTTCTCTCTTCGGAATCTGAAACCTCCTTTTTTTCTCCTTTACTGTTTCCTAATGGGCCCTTTTTTTCTGTGACTTCCTCAATATCTTCAAAATCTGTGTTTATTTGTTTTAGGTCTTTCTTTACTTTCTGTCTTGCTTTCTACAATCCTTTTCAGGCTAAGCCGTTTCTGACTTACTTTCGCTTTTCCTTTCTGTGCTGACACTTTCACTTGTTTTTTCCCCTTCTCAGCAGGTGCAGCTTACTTTGATACTGCCACATCATTGCTTCTCAATTTAGCCTGATAGGAGTCTTGCTTATTTTCTTTGCTTTTCACAACAGAAATATCTGTCTCTACAAGACCATCTGTTTCTTTACTCTTTTGCTGATTATTTTCCAAAACATTTTTTTTACTCATGCTTGCAACATCTCCTTCCTCCATCTCCATGGAAGAAGTTTTCCCTCTTAATTCCTTCTTTTTGCTTTCCAGCTCCTCACTTCGATCTTCTTGATCCATTAAAGTGTCTGAACTCATTTTCAGACCTCTAGTGGTATACAAGACAGGGGAGGAGGCCCTCTCCCATGCCACATCAGCACTTCCTCCTCCTCTGCTGTCCGGCTCCAAACTGTGCACCTCCACTCTGCTCTCAGGAAGTCAAGCCCCCTGCTGGAAGAGTAGGGGAATTTCCCTGGTGCCCTGACCAAATTTCCCCCCATTCACTAAAAATACCACCAACAGCTTACTCTGGTTCAAGGTCAGTTGGCATTCATCTGTATCCCCCTTCCCCGGGTCGTGCCTGAAAATAGGCAGAATTTGTCTAGTGTGCTTACCCGGTCAACAAAAACTAAATAAATAAAATAATAATAATAAATAGAGGTTCTGATTTTGCCCAGTTAACTTTATATCTTGAGGTGTGACCAAATCTCTCAATAACATCATATACCCACCCTAATGAAGAGTTTGAAACTGTGAGTAGGCTATCTTCCACATATAGACTTATTTTATCATCTTTATTTATATCTATGTCCTTTATAAATAGGTCTGCCCTTATTGCTATAGCCAAATTTTCTATGGCGATCGCAAAAAGAAAAGGGGACAAAGGGCAGCCCTGTCGGCTACTGCGTGATAATAGGATTTTACCAGATAAGTTGCGGTTAGTCCTAACCTGAGCCCCTGGCTTCTTATATAGCAGTTTGACCCAGGAAAGGAAATTAGGCCCAAATCCTATTTTGCCTAATACCATGTACATATAATCCCACTCTACCCAATTAAATGTGTTTCAGCATCTAACATTAAGAAAATAAGGTCTGATTGTCTGGCATGATCCACTGTATTAACTGCTCTGCAAATGTTTGTGCTACGATGTCTACCTTTAATAAATCCTGCCTAATCTGTATGTATAAGAGAAGGGATGATTGTCTTAAGTCTACCAGCCAAAACGTTTGCACATTTTTTTAAATCTGAATTTAATAACAAAACAGATCTGTAAGATGTGCATAGCTCTGGGTCTTTCTCTTTTTTTACAAAAACTGTTATATAGGGGTCATAAAAAGAATCAGGTAGCACATCCAAATCAATAAATTTATTAAATAATGTTGTTGATCTGGGGACTAAGTGCTGATATATATATATATATATATATATATATATATATATATCCCATCTGACCCTGGGGCTTTACCTGAAGTTAGCTGTTTTATAGCATTCTGTACTTCTATAGTAGTAAATGGTTTGTCTAGTTCTTGAATCTAATCCAAAGTCAAACTAGGTATATTCATAACAGCAAAAAATTATGTAATGCCGTCTAGCAAAGATAGCCTACCAGATTTATATAACTGCCTATAAAAATCTGCAAAATCCCAATTGATCTTCTCTGGATTTACCTCCCTTATTCCATCTGAATTGTAAATAGAATTGCTTGTTCTTGTTTAATTTGAATCCCTCATGTTATAACAGTATGATCTAGTTTTCATTCATTGAAATTCTGCTTTCTTAGTATAGTAATATATTGTGTTTTAGTCCATTGTGTTGCCTGTAATAATGGATCTGAGGGTTGTATCTCATATTGTTGATCAAGGTCTTTTAATTTGTATATCAAGTTATCCAATTCCGATGCGATGCCCTTATATTTTCTTATGGTACTAGAAATAGCAGTACCCCACAGACAGGCTTTAAAGCAATCCCGTATAATAATTTCTGAGACATTTGGAGCAGAGTTCAATTCAAAAAATATTGACATTTCTTGAATCACTATTGAGGTAAATTCTACTTCATTAACTATTGTGGGGTCAAGGTGCCATATATTAGGGAACCTAATGATATTGATGTTTCAATTTTATTGTGATCAGTGCCTGGTCCGAAATTATAATATCAAGATAAATTCTGAATTATTGTGTAGTACCTCATCTGATACCAGAAAAAAAAGTCTATGCAAATATTAATTTGGTGTACCGAGGAGGGAAAAAAGAGTATTTTGTTGTGTTTGGATTTTTATATCTCCAGGGGTCAGTCAAGTTTAGATCCCTCATGAACTTCTTAATCACTATCATGGCTAAAGAAATCTTGTTGAATGGCCCCTTAGATCTGCCCAATAAATTGTTCAAAAATTAAATTAAAGTCACCCCCAATTAAAAAGGGAGTTGAGAAAGTTACTAAATTAAAAAAAAAAAATCTGTAAAAACCTGGATTATTTTTGTTAGGCCTATAAAGATTTGCCACTGTAAAAGACTGGCCTAAGGTTATTATTTCTTGGCTCACATATCAACTAAACAACATTGCTCCACATAGCCTAAAATTTCAGGTTCACAACCCACACGGGTATCCTGCTCTCGCATGATCCCTGCTGGTGGTCATCTTGGATATGTGATCCACACTGTTGAAGACCTTCCCATGTTCTTTTTCCTAAATGCATTACCCTGCATTTCCCAGTCCTTAAGCTCATGTGCCATTTGCCAAACCTGTCTGGATCATTTTGCGTATCTTCATCTTCACTGTGATGCAACTGCTCTTCCCACGTTGGTGTCATTAGCAAACTAGGTGATCCAACTTCTAGCACTCGCCTTGAGATCATTTATAACTATATTGAACAGTGTGGGTCTCAAAACTGACCTCAGTGGAACACCACTAGACTCGTTTCCATGCCGATTTGTTCCATTAATTATGACTCTTTGCCTCCTATCCTGCTACCAGTTTTAAATTGATCTCAGCACAACCCCAAATATACCTAGGTTCTTTAGTTCATGAACTAACCTCCTATGTGGAACAGTGTCAAATGAATTGCTGAAGTTTTGATATACAGCATCCACAGGACTTCTGCATCTAATTCCTCGATTCCATTTTAGAAAAATTATAAGGTTTGTTTGGCATGCTTGCCCCTTACTGAAGCCATACAGGACCATTGTACCCAAATTGCCATTCTCTGTTTGACAATTTTGCTTCTTATGACTCTCTCCAGTAGCTTTCTGGTAATGACTTCAAGCTCCCTATCCTGTAGTTCTCTGGTTCTTGCCTGGAGCCTTTTTTAAATATTGATACCAAACTGGACACTCTTCAGTTACCAGAGAGGTGCACAGTTCTGACAGATTAATTGAATATTATTTCCAGTGGTATGGATAGCTCCTTAGCTAGCTACTTCAGGATTTATGGATGCATTCCATCAGGCCCCATTGCCTTATTTGCATTTACCATCTTCAGTATTTTTCATTTTCTGGTGTTACATATAGTATATCAAGTAAAGTGTCCTTTTGTCCCCCCAGAATAACACTACACTGACTGATTTCACACCACCCTTCTCTTCTGTGAATACTGAGGTGAAGCAGACATTCTGCTGTATATAGTTTGTAACTGTATAATGTTCTTTCTGACTTCTTTTAGTTGACTGACAGAACTTTGCATTTTTCTCTTCTCATTTACAAATCTGAAGAATTTGTTTTAATTGGATTTGACACCAGCTGCTAGCTGTTCCTCTAACAATTGTTTTGTCACTCTGCTCTTGCTAAGTTTGTCTTTGTATGTCTGTCTGTTTTCTTTGCTTCTTTGCACAATGCTTTTCAAGCAAACCACCTTTTTCTCCCCAACTGCTTCAAAACAATTTACCATACACATTGGGCTGCATCTTTTAATGTTGTACTTACTACTCCAAGAGAAACAATCTTGTTCTTAACAGTCCATACTTTACATTTTTTTAAGGATATCCCAGTGCTGCAGAATGCTGATCCTATGATCTTGGTTTCCCAAGTCAACTCTGCCATGAGCACCCTATCTTAAATGGTTCCACGTCATTGCAGCAAAGTTTTTACAGCACTGACAATGACGACGAGGCAAAGTTGCCGCAAACCGCCAGCAACTTGCACAATGGCGAAACTGTGCAGGAGCGACACTCGCCTGATGTACAGGACCTAACAGAAACAACAAGTTTTTTACCCACCGTGAGAGGGGCTTCACCCCCCCCGCACCCTCCATAATTAAGATTCTTAACTATGAGGAGGGGCTTGACTTTGGGGTAAAATGCAAAAAGTACATGCGGCAAAATGAATCGCACACTGCAAGCTCCGAACCCAGAGCCTTCTGCAACAGGGGTGTACACCCTACCACTACACAAGATGGCCAGCTCAGAATCACACCGCCAGACTTTCTGCCATATCCTGGTACCATCCTCCCCCTATCCCACATGCAGCCCATTCCTACAGTCACTGTTGTTGATGTACTGCCTCGCTGTTCCCCTACTCGCTATTATTCTACTGTTGCTTTTCTAACGGATGGTCATATTGAGTAGCTCATATTGAGTCGCTCAATATGACTGCTCCAATATCACTGGATACCATCTTGGATCAGTCTAATGCATATATATATATATAGATATATATATATATATATCTATATATATATATATATACACACACAGTGCCTTCAAAAAGTATTCACCCCCCTTGGATTTTGTCACATTTTGTTGTGTTACTACCAGAATTTTTAATGTATTGAAATTATTTTTTCCCCCTTGATTCGCACAGCATACTCAACAATTTAAAGGGGCCAAAATATTTGTATTACATAACAAAAATTTATGAAACATTAAAACTGAAATACTTGTTTACTTAAGTATTCACCCTCCTGAGCCAATACTTTGTAGAAAGCGCCTTTGGCAGCAATTACAAGCTTTGAGTCTTCTTGGTATGTCTGTATCAGCTTTGCACATCTGGATTTGAGTTTTCGCCATTCTTCCTTGCAGATTTGCTCAAGCTCTGTCAAGTTGGATGGGGAGCGTCGGTGAACCACAATCTTTAAGTCTTTCCACAGATTCTCAATGGGATTCAAGTCTGGGCTTTGGCTGGGCCACTCAAGGACATTCACCTTCTTGTTCTGAAGCCACTCCAGTGTTGCTTTGGCTGAATGCTTGAGGCCATTGTCCTGTTGGAACGTAAATCTTCGCCCTAGTCCACGGTCTATTGCAGATTGATGCAGGTTCTCCTCAAGGATGTGCCTGTATTTGGCTGCATTCATTTTTCCCTCTATCCTGACAAGTGCCCCAGTCCCTGCCGCTGAAAAGCATCCGCATAACATGATGCTGCCACCACCATGCTTCATGGTAGGGATGGTGTTACATGGGTAATGAGCTGTGTTCGCTTTGCGCCAGGCATAGCGCTTTGCATTCATGCCAAAGAGTTCAATTTTTGTTACATCAGACCAGAGAATCTTTTGCCACAAGGTCTCAGAGTCTGCCACGTGCCTTCTTGCAAACTCCAGGTGTGCTATTATGTAGCCTTTTCTCAGGAGTGGCTTCCATCTAGCCACTCTCCCATAGAGGCTACATCTGTGAAGGGCTACAGAGATTGTCGTCCTCTGGACAGGTTCTCCCATCTGAGCTATGGAACTCTGTAGTTCTGTCAGGGTGGTCATTGGTTCTGGTCACTTCCTGACCAAGGTTCTTCTTGCCCGTTGCTCAGTTTGGGAGGATGGCCTGCTCTAGGAAGAGTCTGGGTGGTTCCGTAATTTTTCCATTTCCTAATGATGGACTTGACTGTGCTCCTGGGAACTTTCAACACCCTAGAAATGTTTTTATACCCCTCCCCAGATCTATGCCTCATCACAATTCTATCACGGAGTCCTACGGACAGCTCCTTGGTCTTCACGATAGAGTTTCTGCTCTGACATGCACTGTCAAGAGTGGGACCTTATATAGACAGGTGTATTTCCTCTGAAATCATGTCAACCATTTGAACTGACCACAGGTGGACTCCATTCAAGTTTTAGGGTGATCTCACAAGGAAATTTGATGCACCTGAGCTCAATTTGGAGTGTCATAGCAAAGGGGGTGAATACTTATCAACTCAAGACATTTCAGGTTTTTATTTTAAATTACATGTACAAAACATTCCAGAAGTTTCATTCCACTTTGACATTATAGAGTAATTTGTGTAGATATGTAACAAAAAAATCCCATATAAATGTATTTTAATTTGAGTTTGCAACATCACAAAATGTGACAAAATCCAAGGGGGGGTGAATACATTCTGAAGGCACTATATATATATATATATATATATATATATTTATGCAATGGGGTGGACATATATTCAGTGTGATAAATGCATTTATTTGAGTCACTGTATGTATAAATAAATTTATACATACAGTGACCATTTATACACACAGTTACTATGTCACAAATCTCTTTAGAATTCATTTAGAATGTTCGGCCTCAGAAGCAGTACTAACCATATTCAAATGGGAATAACTTTAAAACGAAAAAATATAGCATGGTACTATGAGCATGAAAATTGTTCAGCACAAAATTATCTACAAAATGAGTGGTGTTTCATGTATATATACCTTATAGATTTTTTACAATTAGCAAAAAAGGAGAAGAAAATTTATTTTTTTGTTCATTTTTTTGACAAACAAATGTGAATAACTTTAAAACAAAAAATGATATAATGGTACTATGAGCACGAAAAATGTTCAGCACAAACATATCTACAAAATGAGTGGTGTTTCATTTATAGATACCTTTTAGTTTTTTTATAATTAGCAAAAACAGCATAAAATTCAATTTTCTTTTCCCTTTTTTGACAAACAAATGTGAATAATTTTAAAATGAAAAAGGTAGCATAGTACTGTGAGCATGACATTTGTTCAGCAAGAAGTTTTCTACAAAATGAGTGGTGTTTCATTTAATAGCAACTACTATGCTAGGGCGGACATACTGGGAAAGTTAACTAAAACTCCCAGAAATTATCATTTAAAATAAAGATAAACAGTCAAAACCAAATGTTCCTGCACTGATAGAAAGCATCCATATTGCATAAATGAAATATACAATAGTGAGCTGTCAGATAAATTATTTATCTACACTTGTGCTGTTTGATTTGGACACCTCACTCGTGGCTTACGCCACTCATGAGGTTACCCAAGGTCAAACAGCACTTGTGTAGATAAATCATTTATCTGACAGCTCACCATTGTATATCCTATATATATATATGTATATACACACACACACATGTATAGCACAGTGGTTTAAGGCTCTGAGCTCCAAACCTGGAGACAAGGGTTGGAATCCCACATCCCCTACTTGCATACTGTGTGACCCTGAGCAAGTCACTTAACTTCCTTGTGCTCCCAGGTCGCACCTGTAAACAAGCTTCAGCTTAGTGTGTCTTTCCTGGTAAAAAAAATAAAATAAAATACGGCAGGAACATGGTATGGGACATTCACTTATGCTTTCCCTGTTCCTTTGAATAGTGAATCTAATGATGTTATTGTAAGGGCTGTGTCTAGGGGTATGTGATGGCATCTCATCCAGGACAATTCCCGCTTTATACCATGAAATACCAGTACTGCACCAACACCAGTCACTTTGGCATCATGGATCGGGGCAGTGGGGATCGTGGCACTATAAAACCATATCCTGGCACACTAAAAACATGAGACCATAAACTATAATGTCCATAATGGCGCTAGGATCAAGCATGGTGGTTTTAATAATGCAAGCTGCCTGATGTTACATAGCTCTTCGGGCATTTCCTAGCCATGAATCTTCTCTTCCGATGGTACTCGCACACACTTTATGACAATTCCTTCCTAAGGTCATGCCCTACACATACATTACTTCACATATTCCTTGGGCTTTCACATATTCCCACACCCACTGGTGTGCATCCAATTCTACTGCTGTTACTATACACTGTTGGATAGTACCCAGCTGCTTGTGGGGCTAATTTGCCCGCACCTCAGCTACTTAAGTTTCCAGATTTACAGCCTGAACTAAAGGGGTGTAATTCACATTGCATAAGTACTGTGTCTCTTCCAACCCTACAAAATCCAAATCTCCTTTGCAGGGTCCCTGGAGCCCTGGTGCTCCTGAGACCATTTGTGTGGTGGCACACTCCTCAGGTAGGGTAAGTCCTTACCTGAGAGGCAGGCTATGCCAGCAGATGTCTCAATGTGCCCAGAGGACAACAAACAGAAAATCGTATCAGCATATGATATCACTACTAAGTGCATCAAGCATAGTTGGTCGAGCTGTGCATGACTCCCTTCAGCACTACAGTGATAGCCCTAGTGACCCAAAAAGCATCTCCTATGTCTGGCGCCTGACACGGGGACATACCAATCCCAACCCTTATCAGGTCCCCACCTACCTGATGCCCATTCATTTGACTATTATTCAGGTGTTTCAGTATGTACTGCCTAGGAATTTACACAATAGGCATGTCTATTCACCAAGGTGAACGTACAGTTTGCTCTGAACAGACATGTCTTCCATTTCTTGCTCTCTCTCTCTCTCGCTACTGCTATAAGAAGTGAACCTGCAAGAGTTTCAGTGACCTCCCTTAAGGAGTTGCCCACCACTGTCCTAAATGTGCCTTTTGGGGCTGATGCCTCCACTCCTCTTGAGGCAAGTCCCTGGGGCCTCCATCCCTCCATCTGCTCCCAATGTTCTTCTTCTCTGAAGGGGACTAGTGCCACCTGATCCCAGGGACCCTTCCACCATACCCAGGACCACAGGCACCCAAGGCCCAGTCACTGCCAGGGAGGCTGGACTGCTCCTCTCTCTTTCTAGTCCCAAGCTGGCCAAGCCCAAACTGCCCTAGTGCCTTCCCCTTATACAGAGTATTAGGGGGAAGGGCAGAACTATGAACGTTCATGTTCTCATTTCCCGAGCTTAGCTAAGGTCACTCAGGCACAAACATGCAGACATCCTGTCTCTTGCTAATCTCCCCTCCCCCCACCCCGAGAACAGCTCTCATGGTTTGGCTTAACCCTTCACGTGCTTTCTGGTAACTTGCCCCAAGCTGGCTGAGGAGAGAGGTTGGTACACTCTCCCCTGCAAGAAAATCCTTGAGTCCCCACAAGGATCTCCTGAAACTGGTGCCATCTCCTTTTTGTGTGTGGTACTGCCCTCCTGGCATCCTTACAAGGGAGGTTGTGCTAAGTCTCCCTCTACCTGTGACCTGCACAGGCCAGAACACTTATAGGCCTTACAACTGTACCATGCCTGCCTACATACAATAAGTCCTATTTGTAGGAGAGGTGGAGCACATACTAACTACACATTCCCCTGGCACCACAATACTTTAGTTCAGTGGGTGCACACAACCTAGTGAGGAGGTATGCTTGTGCAACTTTGTTGATAGTCTGGTGCTATCTGAAGGAATGTGTTGTTGACTGTCATACATGGATACTTTGATACTTTGGCCATTTGCACTCCCTGTCCCATGGGGGACTACCACCCTGTCAAGCAAGGTACTGAGAAGGCAAAGGAACCCTTTTGAGGAAGGTTACACCCCTAGAAGTGCTGCGGGAACATAATTATTTTAGGCTAAAGGTACCTTAGCAAGGAGTCCCAAGGAGAGAGGTGCACTGCTGGAGGAGGAGGGATGGATGGTGGGGCAAAGAAACAGTGCTTCTGAGTGAGACCGGATGAAGCTGGCTTAAAAAGCTTAGGCAGGGGGCATGGCTGGTTCCTCCCACTGATTGAACTACAGGCATAGCCTTTGAATTCAATGGGTGTACACAGTCTAGTGAGGAGTTATGCTTGTGCAACTTTGTTGATCGTCTGCAGGTATTTGAATGAATGTGTTGTTGACTGTCATTAGTGGATACTTTGGCCGTTGTCACTCTCTATCCCATAGAGGACTACCACCTTGTTGTGGTATGGTGAAGGCAAAGGAACCCTTTTGAGGAGGGTTCCACCCCTAGAGGTGCTCTGGGAACATAATTCCTTTAGGTTAAAGGTACCTTAGGAAGCAGCCCAAAAAATACTGTGCAGCAAGTGGTAAACGGGTATCCTGAGTGAAGACAGAAATAACTAGAGATGACTGATAAGAGACAGAGACTGAATTGAGCAATGACTGACAGTAACTGGAACTGGTAGCATAAGAGGCATGACTTCTGTAAGGAGAGAGGGAATGGCAGGATGGAAAGAGGGCCACCATCCAACCTCTGGCTCACAGCGGAAACCTACATGGGTAAACGTTATACTAATATAAATGTACTACTTTATGGACCACCTGCTGTGGAGACTAGCTAACTTTTATGGCCTTTGGCATAAAGGAGAGGAAAAAACCCTATGAGGAGGAAACATCTGGAGATTCAAGGCCTTGGTCACCTTCCCTCAAGGCTTGGGATAAAATGAATGATGGCTCAGCTACTGCAATTTAGAGACCTTATTCAAGGGGAAAATATTTAGAGGAAGGGCTCTCACTCTATTCCTCTAGCAGGAAAGCATTGGGGGTGATGCGAGCCAATCTCTGCAGCTAAAGGAGGTTCCCTGCAAAGAAGGTCCACCCCCCCACCCAGGTAGGAGGAGGACAGCAACAGCAGTTGAAAGGCACTCACCTGCCCTCCATTGTGGGAGGCCTAGAGAGGAAGCTGAACCCTTGAGGGGTAAGGCACTGGAGTTGGGCCCTTGAGGGGCCAGGATTTACATAATTGTTTGATCATCACCCTTGAGGGGCAGAGGAAGGGAAGGGAAGGAGGTGGGAACCAGGTGAACCTTAAGTGGCCATAGTGGAAATAGCTTTCAAAGGTCCTGTTGATGTAGTCTGCAAAGATAAAGGAACCCCCATGGACTTAGAGGCTCCACCCTCCAGCAACTGAAGTCTTAAATGCTACATTAAGAGGTGCCACTGAGTCAATCTGCACAGCCACAGTTTCCCCAAAGCATAGGACATTCTTGCCCAAAGAACAGAAAAAGAAGGACCCCGAGTTGAGGGACCCACCCTCAAGATGTGGGCTTTAAGGGAGCATAGTGAGACCATCGGCATAAGGAGCTGGAGCCCAGTATGCCATGCTATGGTCAAGGCTGGCATGCATATGAACACAGGAGTAGTGGGAGGCTGATGGCGAAGCCTGACAGCCATGAGCACAAGGAAGAAATAAAAGGAAGGGAAGGCTGAATGACTGATGCAGGCATCAAATGACAATGAGGATATTGTGTGAGACTGAATGATGTGTGCTTGGACCGAATGGTGAACGAATGCCAACCAGTTCCATAAGGGAGGACATTGTTAGTTACTGATGGACTGCAGGCCAGGTAGACTGAGGCAGTAGAGAACAACAAATGAAACTGCTGGGGAAAAGCAGAAGAATATGGGAACTGAAAACTAGGAATCAGTATGCTGCTGAATAACTAAAGAAACCAACAGAAAACAAAAGGGAGTGGTTGTCTGGCTAGGAACCAGGTGTAAATATATAAGGACTGTAGCTGAACTAGGAGATTACAAATAGTATGGAAAACAGAAAACATGGGAACCTGAAATTGCACAAGTCAAAGGAAAAATGAAGAAGGCAAGACACTATGAAAACTAGAAGTATACAAAAACCAAAACAGAAGAAACACAAGGTGCATGAGAACAAGACAGCAGCAGGAATAGTTGACTGAGAGAAGCACAAACTGCAACCAGGAAGGTAGAAAGCAAAATACTGACTTAGAAAGTTGGAGATGGCACAAACCAAGCAGAAAGCCTAAAAGCACAAAGGGAAGCATGAGACAAACACTGGGAGAAGGGGGGGGCAGAAAACCCCAGCAGAGCCTCTGGCTGCACCAAAGAAACAATGCTTCTGAGTGAGGCCAGAGGAAACTGGCTTAAATAGGTCAGGCAGGAGGCTTGGCTGGTTGCTCCCACCCACTGCACTGCAAGCATAGTCTTTGAATTGATCTAAAACACAAGCACACTTAAAACCAGTTAAGTGCCTATGGGCCGGAACGTATCCAGGCACCCTGCTGTTTGCCACAGCTTGCGTTGTTCTATGCACTCTTTGAGAATCAAGCTCATAATGTCACAAACTTGGTGCTGCTTGGCTGCAGTCAGTATCCCTATGACTTTGACTGATTTGTAAACACACACAGTGGCTTGTATTTAGGAAAGTCCAGCATTTTGTTCCTACATAGTGGTATGGATGAGATTTTCAAACTCATTCTCCATCAATGCTGACTATCCAAGCATAATAGTTTGTTGCTCATACATGTTGGCATAGATGACCTCCTGCATTCAGATGCTCCTTCCATTGTCCCATGTGGAAACTTTTGTTTTAGCAATTCTCTCTATTTGATTTTTATGGGCCAAATAATATATAGTATATGGTCCCCTCAAGCAATGTCTTTCTTTGCAGTTGTGAGCATAATTCTTTCTTGGTGAGCTTCCACAATCTCCCAGAGCCAGGTAGGCATGTATGGAAAGCAGAACCCACATTTTGTTTCCACCTATCTTTTGATGATTCTGTCAGCTTGACACCTTTTTCCAAACTTGAGGATATCTCCATGGCCCAGTGGCAACCAAGGTCCATGGTTCTATTTTTTCATTTTGTCCTCTAAGGCTAATTCTTCCTCAATCTTTTGTTCTACCTGGGTCTCTGGGTGCACACTTGTTGAAACTGTCACAGGCTCTTGTTAAGGGACCTCTGGTGTGGCAATACCTGGAAATGGTAAGGGGGAGGACATAGGTGTTCTTGGCGGAGGATTTGTGCATAAAGGCTTTGCTTTGTCTTGGTCTTCTGGTTCTGTTATCTGTTCTGTTCTGGTTAGCTGGCTTACACAACCACATCTAGCTCTTCGGTGACAGTCTGGCTGCTGTCCATTTTCTTCTTGGGCTCCAGCAGAGCCAACAGGGACTGACCTCTTTACCAGTCACAGGAATTACAGTTCAGCCCATGGATGAAGCCATTGAATGACAGGAAGTCACTAGGCCTGGGGTGCAGCTACACCACTTCATATTGCCAGCCAGACTCACTTCTGATCATGACCACTCATGCTGGAAAAATCATCACACTCTGCTTCAAGTGCAAAATTGGCCAGGGAGAACTCTTCAGACAACCTGAAGGACCGCATCTGATCTTTAGTGGGCTGGTCAAGTTTCACACCCTGCATCCCAACGGTTGCTTCCATCACCCAGTTGATCCAGCTAGGCATGCACTTCTTCCTCTATGCTAGCCTTCAGCTAAGGCTTTTTCTGCAGCTTCAGCTAGGCCCTAAAATCAGGCTGCAATTTCTTTTGGGGTCAGCTTTGTAGTAGCTGGGGCTGAAGTGGTTGCTTTACTCTTGTCATGATTCCCAAGTGTCCATAGCTTAAGTGTTCCTCCCGGGGAAGAAGGTGCAGTGGTTACAGCCACTCCCACAATTGCATATTCATAACAAATGTCATATACATTTACTGTATATACCTTGCCTAAATAACCAAAACAACGGTCAGAGTACCCCAACTGCGATGCATTGGTGAGCGACTCCTCCCCCAGGTCTGTGGTCGGTCCTACCAGAAAATGTTCTAGGACTTTCCCCTCTCTTTGCATGCAGAAGTCCATCATATGTCGATAGTGCAACCAACTGGCAATGCCATCATCAAGGCCTGATGGCTCTTTTTGTTGGTCTTCTCTCCCTGACATACTGACTTGGTTTCATTTTTCAGAAGTTCAGTAAAGTTCAATGCACACATTTCATACCATGTGCTCACCAAAGGCTCATTGCAATTACTTACTGAGTTACTTTTTACTGTTTTTCAGTTTTAGTCCATGCACTGTCTCCCTTTACAACTTTAAAAGGCAACTAGTTTGAATCCCCACAGGAGAGATTTGAGGCAGGAGTTCTTTGTCGCAGTTGCACGGCAAAAGGGGCAGGGTCCTTGGATGGGCTTCCTTTTCTGGGCAAGTGACAGTGAGGGTATGAAGTTATCTGGGTAGCTGCTAACTTCTGGGACCCAGTCACTGCAGCCTCAGCCAATGCTGTATCCTTGCTGCCCTCAGGTGTCAGTCTGAAGAGTCGGAGGGTGTACTGCTGTTCAATCATGTTGCTGCTTTCGAGGATCTGCTGCAGTCTTCCTCTATTTCTGTGTTGCTGCCAGAATTGTCAAGCAGCATCCCTGATTTGTGAACTTCTCCTCACACATGTGACCAGCTTGCAGGCCCTTTTCCAGTCCTGCTCATTTGCATAGCATGGCAGTCTTCCAGACTGGAGGCTCCAGCCACAAGAAGCCATTCAGATTCGGGTTCCATGTTCTGTTATGCTTCTCTCCCAACAATACACCTGCAAGCAATCAGCTGGGAAAATAAACTGCAGAAATTAAACTTATTTTTCTCAAAGGTGACAATGGTTTGAAGCCAGTAACTTAGCAGTTTCTAAGTGATTTGCACCAAATAAATTGCAAAAGGTGCAGGCGGTATTAGGGTATTCAGATCACGGTGCACCATCTCCAAAATCCCAGATGAGTCCCGAGATGTAAGGGTTGTGTCACCCACCTGTGTCTAGAGGTATATTATGGCATCTCATCCAGGAGAGCACCCACCTTATGCTATGAAATACCAGCACCGCACAACACCAGTCAACTTGCCATCATGGGTCAGGGGTGATGAGGATCAAGGGCACCATAAAACCATACCCTGGGCCACCAAAACATGACGGGTAGTAAGGTAAACACTGAGGTACAGTGCTCAACAGAGGGCAGGACAGTGGTAAATGGAAAAATAGACAAGGGCAAAAAGAGCAGGCATGGGGGAAAAAAGGATAAAGCCAACATTAAATGGAGGGCAATGAGTACCGATGCCCATAGTCTGGGAAACAAGCTTCCTGAGCTAGTAGCCTTGATGGAAGATGAACACTTGGATATTGTGGCAGTCACAGAAACATGGTACACGGGGAACCATGACTGGGATGTCAACATACCGGGGTACCCAGTCTACAGAAGGGACAGGGAGGGGAAAAGAGGAGGTGGAGTAGCTCTAAACATAAGGGAAGGGATCAAAGCTACAGAACTAAAAAGTTAAGGGAGAGGACAAGAGGCACTCTGGGTCACCTTGGAGACAGGGAATGGCATCACAATCCACACAGGGGTTGTATACAGACCCCCATCTCAAGGGGAGGGTATGGACAAGAAAATGATAGAGGACATTCTCAAAATGGCTGAAAAAGGGGAGATACAGTTAATGGGGGACCTGACTATGCCAGATGTTAACTGGATGACATGTACTGCAACAACATCCAAGAGCAGGATCATTCTCGATGCCCTGCAGGGGGCAGGCCTTAGACAGCTAGTGTTGGAACCCACTCAGGAGGAAGCAATACTAGACCTGGTACTCTCAAATGGAGAGAGAGGATCACAAATTTAGAAGTCGGTAGACATCTGGGAACAAGCGACCACTGCACAGTGTGCTTCACAATAAGCACAACCATGGAGAAAAGCCATACAAAAACAAGCATACTGGACTTTAGAAAGGCTGACTTTGGCAAAATGGGTGAATACCTGAGGAATACACTGGCAAATGGGCAAAAAGGAGGGGTGGAAGAACAATGGAGAAAAATCAAAACTGCCATCATAGAGGCAACAAGCCTTTGTGTGAAACAGATAAAGAAAACAAAGTGGAGTAAAACACCACTATGGTTCTCAAAAGAGGTGGCAGGGAAGGTTAAGGGGAAAAAGGCTGCATTCAAAAAGTATAAGGCATCACAGAAGGAGCCCGACAGGGAACTGTATCAATTAAAGCAGAAAGAAGTGGGGAAGGCAGTCAGAATAGCAAAAGCCCAAACTGAGGAAAAAATAGCTAAGTCAGTTAAGAAGCGGGATAAAACCTTTTAATGGTACATTAGGGAGCACAGAAAGGTTAAGGGAGGAATAGTGAAGATTAATAAGGGAGAAGGGAGGTGGGCAGAGGGAGACAGTGAAAAGTCAGAGATACTGAATGAATACTTTTGCTCAGTATTCACAAAAGAAGATGAGGAGGAGTTACCTAAACCAGACAATAGAAGCACTCTGGGTAGGGGGGTTGACACCAGTCCATTTACAGAAGAAAGAGTCCTGAAAAACTCCTAAAACTCAAGGTGGACAAAGGATGGGGCCTGATGGGATTCACCCCAGAATCCTAAAAGAACTAAGGGAGGACCTAGTGACACCACTGACCACACTTTTTAACAAATCATGGGAGGACGGGGTGGTACCTGAGGACTGGAGGAGGGCAGATGTGATTCCCCTTCACAAAAGTGGGAGCAAGGCAGAAGCAGAAAACTACAGACCTGTAAGTTTGACCTCAGTGGTAGGGAAAATGATGGAATCACTTCTGAAAGAAAGAATTGTTGAGTACCTAGAGGACAAGCGGGCACAGGACCCAAAGCAGCATGGATTTACAGCAGGAAGGTCATGTCAGATGAATCTAATAGATTTCTTTGACTGGGTGACCAAAGTAATAGACCAGGAGGGCTGTTGATATGGCTTACCTAGACTTTAGCAAGGCATTTTGACACAGTCCCCACTAAAGATTAATAATCAAGTTAGCCAGCTTGGAGTGGGTCCCAGGTGGTAGCCTGAGTTACAAACTGGCTGCACAACAGGACACAGAAGGTAATAGTGAGGGAAACATTCCAAAGAAAGGGGTCACCAATGAGTACTCAGGGCTCAGTACTGGGTCCAGTCCTCTTTAACATCTTTATAGGTGACATTGCAGAGGGTCTAGAGGGAAAGGTATGCCTCTTTGCAAATGATACAAAGATCTGTAACAGAGCTGATACACAAGGGGGGGTAGAAAGGATGAGAAGGGACTTGGCAAGGTGGGAGGAAAGGTCAGACATATGGCAACTTAGATTCAATGCAAAGAAGTGCAAAGTAATGCACCTGGGAAACAAAAACCCAGGAGAAGAGTACACAATAGCAGGGGAGGTACTAACAACAACAAAAATGGAGCAGGACTTGGGGTAGTCATATGGATGATCTAAAGGTGGGTAAGCAATGTGAGAAGTCAGTGAGGAAGCCAGGGGATACTGGGATGCATAGGAAGGGGCATCACAAGTAGAAAAAGGGAATGGTTATCCCTCTTACACAGACAGTTGGTGAGACCCCATCTGGAGTACTGTGTGCAGTTTGGAGACCTCATCTATGCAAGGACATAGACAGGATGGAAGCAGTCCAGAGGAGGGCAGCTAAAATGGTGCAGGGTCTGCATCAGAAATCATGAAGAGAGACTGAGAGAGCTTAATATGTATACCCTTGATGAAAGGAGGGACAGGGGACATGAAAGAACGTTCAAGTACCTCAAGAGAATCAACAAGTCCAGGAGGGAGCATCTTTCAGAAAAGAGATGTGAGAACAAGGGACACAATTTAAAGATAGAGGGGACTGCCTCAGGGGTAATGTGAAATCTTTTCACGGAGAGTGGTGGATGCGGAACTGCCTTCCTGGGGAGGTTGTTGGGGCTAAAACAGTGGGGGAATTCAAACATGCATGGGACAGACACAAGACAATTGTGGTGGGGGGTGGCCGGAAGTAGGCTGTTGGTTAACTAGAATCTGCAGCTTATCCAGTAGGTAGGGAAATGGGCAGACTGGGTGGGCCAAGTGGTCCTTATCTGCCGTCAAAATCTATGTTTCTATGTTTCAAAAGCATGAGACCATACATAGGCTACAATGTCCATACTGGAGTTGGGAACAAGCATTATGGTTTCATTAATGTAAGCCACCTGATGTTGCACAGCACTCTGAGCCTTTCCCTGGCCATGAATCTTCTCTTCCGATGGTACTTGCACACACCGTATCACAGCTTCTTCCTTTGAGCATACCCTAAGCATATTCCTGGGGTTTCACATATCTCCCTAACACCACTAGTATGCATCCAATTCTACTGCTGCTACTATATGCTTTCAGATGCTACCCAGTGTCGTCGAGGTACAGGTCAGGAAGCACAGAAAAAACAGGAGCAGTTATAAAATTTACAAGTAGTGTTTTATTATTTTCAATAACAATAAAATAAAATTGTTCAGGATAGCTATTTACAAAGGCAGTACAAACAAAGAAAACAAAGTCATTTATCTGAAGATATCTCTATTTCTAAATTTCAATCTCTTTCTCTCTCTTTCTCTCTCAAGATGTTTCTCTTTTTATAAGAAGTATTTGCCTTGGAATTAACTTCTGCATTCTGAGCTTGTTAACAGACATCCTGTTTCTCACTAAACGTGTCAGAACGTTGCCAATTTCTTTCCTTGGAGGTGCAACAAAATAGAACATGGTGTCCTAGAACAAATCTCTTGTTGACAACTCTGCAAAAGAGTTTGTGGAGGTCAAACTGCATCTCAAAGTTAACCCCTTGAGTTCCAAATAGCTTTTTGCAATCATTTCAGCAATATAACTATACATATTTTCAAACCAAGGGATCCCAGTTTCACACAAAGATGAACATAGAGGGCTGGATATTCAAACTGCGCCATTCTGAGGTGCAAGCCCTTGCGCTATGCAAAATAATTGCGCGCGGGGGTGGCGGGCGATATTCAAAGGAGTTGCGGCTAGTGAGCAACCCTTTGAATATCACCCCCAGCCACAGCCACTGTGCATGGTATAGTGGAACTTGCACCACCGCAAGTTGTCAGAGTGGAGCATTCAACCATGTGGTGGCGCAGAGTACCATTGGCATCATGCGCAAAATCACGATATTCAAAAGGTGACATGCAAATGGGGCCATAATTCATGCAAGGTACAGGGGCCATTTGCATCTGATTGTAGCCCCCATTTGCGCTCTAATACCATTAGCATGTAGGTGTGCGATCCTCGAAGACTTACGCCTGGCGCCCTGCCAGGCAGCAGCTATGCGTGGACCGACGCACCCTGCAGCCCGATCGCGGGCAGCAATGTAACTCCCCACCTCCTCCGTACATATTCCTGAGCTGGTCAGTGGACCAAAATACCCGATCGCGTGGTATGTTTAATATAACTCCCCCTCCGTTCCCATCCCTGGTGGTCAGTGGACGAAATGCCTGATCCGGGCAGTAAGTAAATGGAACCCATCCCGTACCGGCAGTCAGTCGGCGGGCGGTGCGGGGCGCAGGCGGGTGGGATGCTGCTGGCCGCCGGGAGCGGGGTGGTGGGCTTCGTGGGTGGGGTGGGTGGGGACACCAGCCACCAGGGAGTTGTTTTGGGGAGGGTGTTTCAATTTACTTACTGCCCACGATCGGGCATTTCGTCCACTGGACCACCAGGGAGATGTTCGGGTGGGGAGTTCCATTTACTTTCTGCCGCGATCAGGCACAAGGGAGCTGTTCGGGGGTCTGTTTACTTTCTGCCTGCGATCGGGCATTTTGGTCCACTGGACCACCAGGGATGTGAACGGGAGCTATTTGATGCCCGCGATCGGGCTGGTGGGGAGTACACTATGCCCGCGATCGGGCTGTGGAGGGGCACAGGGACTGAGTTAGCCAGCCACAGGTGGCAGCTGCTGTGTTGCGCCCTGCAATACAGCAGCTCACCTTGTGGTGGCCCCACTTGAGCCTTTTTTGGCTCAAAGTCCTGCAGGCTCAGGTTGGGGTTGCGCCTGCACAACTCTGCACAGCCCGGCTGAATATCGGGCTGTGCAGTTTATGCATGGT
Source organism: Neoceratodus forsteri (assembly GCA_016271365.2). Taxonomy (NCBI): domain Eukaryota; kingdom Metazoa; phylum Chordata; order Ceratodontiformes; family Ceratodontidae; genus Neoceratodus; species Neoceratodus forsteri. The sequence goes on from CM057455.1 coordinate 506,452,292, forward strand.
TCCTCCCCCTCCAGTTGAGCATGCATTCATTTGCATTGCGCTGTTGCTCAGCCTGTTTTCAGTGGCGCAACTGCCTCCTGCTGAATATCGCAGAATGGCGCAATTTAGGACTTGAGCATGCGCAACCCTGTTGCGCATGGCGCAACCCTTTTGAATAGCTGGCCCATATTTTATAACTGCAGATACGCAAGAGAAAAAAAAGATAGAAACAGCAAGTGACGGCAGGGAGATAGTGCAGGGGGGGGGAATCGTGGGACTGGCATAGTTAAGATCTACGAGTACCTCATCTGGGTAAACAAGGTGCAGGAGGGTAGTCTCTTTCACAGGAGGATGAGCACCAGAACAAGGAGCATGCTATGAAGCTTGAAGGGTGGGAGTTTAAGAGGGATGTGAGTCAAATCAAATCAAATCAAACTTTATTTTTATAGAGCCCTTCAAAAACCAAGGCGCTGCACATAAACCAAATACAAATATAATATTAAAACAGGAAGATAAAATACATTAATCATTAGAGAAGGCCAAGTTAAATAAATACATTTTTAACTCAATCTTAAATCTGTCAAGGGTCAGGCATTCTCTTAGCCGGCAAGGTAGAGAATTCCACAGGGTTGGAGCTGAAAAAGCAAAAGCACAGGCGCCTGATGTTTTTAGTCATACCCTGGGAATCTCTAGCAATCCCTCATTGGTGGATCGGAGAGGACGGGAGGGGCAGTAGGGTATCAACAGGTCTTGCAGGTAACCAGGTCCCTGATCATGTTGGGCTTTGAAGGTTAGCAAACCAACCTTAAAGGTGATCTGCCACTGAATAGGCAGCTAGTGCAGTTCGCGGAGCAAAGGAGTAATATGACTGGACCTAGAAGTCCCAGTCAGAAGCCTGGCTGCCACATTCTGCACTAGCTGCAAGCGGCGGATATCAACCCCTGGCAGTCCGAGGTAGAGAGAATTGCAGTAATCAAGGTGGGTAGTGATAAAGGCGTGGACCAGTGTTGGAAGATTATCCGGAGGAACCAAGTGTTTCACCCAGGCAATATTCCTCAGATGGTAGAAAGAGGATTTGACAACAGCCGACACCTGAGATCTTAGTGTCAGGCTGTCATCAAAAATAGCACCGAGGTTACACACTCGGTCTGAGGTAGTGAGCTGTATGCCATCAATCAAAACACCTGATGCCTGGCCAGCTCCCATACCCGCCCCCGGACAACCAGGGTCCACAACCAGCACTTCAGTCTTATCCGGATTCAGTCTCAGCCAACTAGTACTCATCCAGGTTCTGATTTTAGTATATCAGTTGTTTACCGCAGAGAGTGCAACATCCTGTCCAGGCAGAAAAGACATATACAGTTGAGTATCATCTGCATAGCAGTGAAAACTCAAACTGTATCGCCTGATGATATCTTCCAATGGCAGCATATATACTGCAGACAACATGGCGACCAAAGTGGAGCCCTGTGGCACCCCGTAAGACAGGGAATAGGTGCCAGAGGAGTAAATTCCAGTGGTAACTCTTTGAAGCCTGTCTGCAAGGAAAGAGTGGAACCATTTGAGGACTGTACCAGACAGACCACAAAGCAGCCGTAGGTGCTCCAACAGCACACCATGGTCTACAGTATCAAATGCTGCAGAGAGATCAAGAAGGACCACGATGGTACATGCCTTTTCGATCTGTAGCCATCAGGAGGTCATTCAATACTCGGACAAGTGCAGTCTCTGCGTTATGCTTCTTCCTAAATCCAGACTGGAGAGTATCATAGATCTTGTGAGTTGTAAGGTGATCATCCAGTTGCAACACAACCACCTTTTCAATAACCTTACCAACAAATGGCAGGTTAGCAATAGGTTGATAGTTAGCTGGACAGTCCGGGTCCAAGGAGGATTTCTTAAGGAGTGGTCAAATGACCGTCTCCTTTAGGGGTTCTGGAAAGCCCCTGTCTCCAAGGACCTGCAGACAATTTCAGCAAGGATCGGGCAGATAACATCAACACATCCCAATAAAAGGAGTGTTGGGCCCAGATCCAAACTACAACTGGTGGGGCACATTGACTGGATGATCATCACAATATCTATGAATTCTGGCTGGCAGAACTCTGACCAGAGAGACCGAGTGCACACCACATCCCGCTGATCACCACAACTGCTCATAAGAGAGGCTATGCTGATGCTAGACCTGATGCTGGCAACCTTATCCATGAAGAACTGAGCAAATTCCTCACATTTCAGCTGAGAAAAAGCTTCTCTGGGCTGAAGACAGATTGGATTGCACAATCTGTCATTGGTCCGGAAAAGCTGAGCTGGTCGATTCTGCATGGCAGGAATCTCCCTGGACAGGAACTCTTCCTTCTTACAGGAGATTTCTGGCTGATAGCCATCATAATGTGCCATCAGCTTAAGCCTGTCAGCATCAAGGCCAGACTTTCACCAAGCTCTCTCCATCCTTCGACCAACTCGCCTCAACTCCTTCAAGGAGCCATCAAACCAAGGGTTCCTTGAGCGAAGCATGAGGGGTTGAACACGAACAGGAGCAATCTTGTCCAGGGCATCTCCCACAGCCTTATTATAGGCTGGTACAAGATCGCCTGGGCTCATGCATTCACCCGACAAACCTGATAGGTCCAGTGCCACCGATAGGTCATTAGGGGTAACTCCCCTCAAAGGGCGGTACTGGACCATCTCCATAGGGGCAGACCTATTAGGGGGACCCTTTAGCTGAACCTTATGGTGTGATTGTCAGACCAGCTGACTGGTTCCACCCCCAAATCAGTTATCTCCATACCCAAGAGAAAGATCAGATCCAACGAGTGGCCCCCTACATGGGTTGAGGAGTTAACTACCTGTGTAAAGCCCAGCATTATCATAAGCTGGAGGAGATTTTGACCAAAATGCTAGAGTTCATCATTGACCCAGGCATTGAAGTCCCCCAGAACTATCCATCTGGGAGACCTCAACACCATGTCGACGATGAAGTCCGCTATCTCCTGCAGGAATGCTCCACCATCTCCTGGTGGACGATAGATGAGGAGTATCCCGCAGCCTACACCCTCACCCAGGATACACTCGAACGATCTGGTACTTCCCAATGGCACATCCACAAGGCCCAGCTCAGATTTAAATATAACGGCCGCACCCCCACCCCTACGATCCAACCTTGGGTGGTGTATCACCGAGAACCCGGCCGGAACTGCAGAAGCCAAAACAGGGCCTGCATTATCATCCAACTAGGTCTCGGTGATGTAAGCTAGGTCGGTGGTTTCAACAAGGTCAGCTATAATAGCTGTCTTGTTCTTACTAGATCTGGCATTGCACAGCACCGCCCAAGTAGGATGAGTTGTTGGGGAAGACCTCGGCACCTGTCCGCTAACATCAGAGCCCCTGGGTATAGGGACAAGACAGGGAGGACCCCTGTCCTGGCTCCATTTCACCCCAGGGTGCCTCTTGGACCCCACTGCTCCTATCCGGCCCCCTTTCCCCTCCCCCACCATGCCCAGTTCTCCCCTTTCTTATGCACCTTCTAACTATCCCCAAAGGACAGCACCTAAAATAGGTGTCAAATGTTAATGGGGGACAGTCAAAAGGAAGTAATTCCCTGAGTCTGGTGGGGGAGTATTGCCTGACTATCACTAAGCCTCCCCGGCACATAATACTTCAAATAAAATAAAGAACAAAATATTAAAAGCTAATAACCCACCCCCAACAATAAACTTAAAAACTTATCTTAATGACAAACCCCTAATCTTAATAAACAATCTCCTATACCCTAAACTACAAAAAAATAAAATAAAGTAATAGAAAGAATCCCAATCCAAAATATAACCCCCAAAATAACATATAAAACAATTTTGATAGCTCCAACACCAAGTTAGATCATTCATTATTATCCAATAAAGTTCACTGTCCAATGTTTTCAAAAATTACTAAATCCCTTAAAGATTTGTAAAACAAAGGGTAGCTGTCACCCAACCCTTATCAGGATAATGAGTCCAAACAAAGAGACATGGCACTCTCACTGCCACAAAGACTGAAATTAAATTTAGCATGAATCTTTGTCAGCAGCGAAGCTCTCTCACTGCTTCCAGTATAGGAAATGTAATTACAGTACCTAATGAAGGTGTAAAACTGGACAAAATGAAGAAAAATGGAACAGCAAGCCTTTGATGTTAAAATCAGAGGGAAAATAATGCAAATATTACTGTCCAGAAAGGGCCCCGGAATGAGAGATACCCCACTTAGCCCACCGGTGCCGTCCAGTAAAAACTAAGGGGCCATAGAAAGCAAAGAAGGAAGATTTTCCACCAGCCCTCCGACTGGTAGCCTCTACCCCCACAGGGAGTCCCAAGAACCGGGCCCCCAATCATTATCAGGCCAGTTCACAATCCAGCAATTCTAGACCAGCTAGTTAGATCAGGAATCCATACAGCCAAGGAATCCGTACAGTGAGGACATGCTTCCTCACAGAAAGGGTGGTGGATGCCAGGAACAGACTGTCAGAAGAGGTGGTGGGGGCAAAAATAGCAAGGAGCTTCAAGCATGCATGGGATAGACACATGGGTATAAAAAGTAGAGGTAAGGGAGCAGGAAGGGCCACCTGTGACCAGATAGGGTCCAAGGTGTAGTAACAGGCAGGCAAAATAGGGCAGACTAGAAGGGTCTACCGGTCCTTTTCTGCCAATGCAATCTGTGTTTCTATGTAATTAACTTATACCTATCAATTCAGTTTACTCTATTTCTTTATTATAATAATACAGACCATTCAATGAAATTGAAGCTTTATTTATGAGCACCTACTGCTAAATGAAAATTAAAATGTTTCAGGCATGTTAGCTTTCCCAGGTTGCCGTTGGAAACCATATCTTTTCATCCTAATGAGGTTTTCTTGGTAAAACTTTTAATTGGTAAAATGTTCAGTTATGCACGTTTGCTCAAATTTCCACCAATAAAAAATGATAGAAATAGGCTGGCCCAGTGGCGCAGAGGGCTGAGGTGCTGGCACCTTACCTCGCATCATGCTGGCGACCCGGGTTCAGGAATGACCTCGGTCTGCCGGGCTGCTGGCTCGGGGGGGTAGGTTGGAACAGGATCGAGCTATGGCTCTCCCTTCCATAGCGGTGAATGCCCGCTCCGCCGTAGCCCCGCTCCCATTGTCTGGAGGTCCAGTGGGTAGTGCAGGCGGTTAGGAGTGGTGACACAAGTCTGGAGAGGGGCAGAAGTGGCCACCGGATCCTGGCATGTGCGTATGCCTCCATGCACGTACACGCATGTGTACGCCATGGCCCTGGGGGGAAGAGGAGTAAAATAGAAAAACCAAAAAGTATGTATGAAAAAAAAAATGATAGAAATTGTAATAATTCATACTAAGTGTTATAAAAAACTAAGCCAACTTCTCTTCTGAAGATATCAATATTTTCCACTGCCTGTCAGTAGAATAAAAACAATACTGTAGTTAAAAGCAGCGTGTGTAATAGGTCGCAGGCCTTTCCCTTTCCCTGCCCCTGAACAGACTGAGACAAACGACATGCTTTGGAGAAAAATGGCCATAGTCATGTGTTTATTGAACAGAATGTAACAAATTGTTATAGTCAAAGTCAGCGTGATGTGCACAGTAAGATAGTCATGGCAAGTTACTCATTACACCAATCATCATGATCATCACAATAGCCATCCCCTTACACCCAGGGGAGATGAATAAATGGGTACAAGCCACTGTGAGGGAACCAGCTCCAGGGCATGAGGGATGACTCTGGGGTGTGTGCTGATGCACCCCTCTCCCATCAGAGGTCACTGCATCTCACAGGCAAATCCCAAAGAGGCTATCCCTCCAGCTGCCCCTCGAATGGAGACCAAAAGACGTCTGGCCCTCGCCTCTTACCAACCTCAGGGTTGATCCACCTGCAAACATGTGATTCCCTGTCCACCCCGCCCCCGGTACAAACCTTGCTAGACTACCGTGACACCACTTACATGACTGTGATAATCTAAGCTAACCGCCTAATGTTAATTCTCAATGGAGAAGGAGAAAACCGGAAAAACTTTGTGGGGGAAAAACTGGAAAATTGCTTCTTGACCCCTAAGGTGATCCCTCATAGTGGGACAGTGAGTTCCCTAACACCCTACACAGTTCCACGCTTTGCTTTTATGAAGGGGAGGTTTGGGTGGGTTCCAGTTGGGGGCACAAAGAAAGAGAGTAATCTCTCGTTCACCTGATCAGTTTATGTGCCTAACCTCCACACCTGCAGCCCTAAATCGCCTGCCCCCATGGGAAACCCCACCTGCCTACCTGCCAACCCACCACCTGTTGGTGGGCATCTACCTACCTAGCTAACCTACTGACTCAAATGTTAGGCAGACTGTTCATACAGCCAATGCCCCTACTTTCTGCAGTTCTTTGCAGGCACCCTAGTTGTCTTACAGGTCAAAACCCTTCCCTGCACCTGAACAGACTGAGACAAACAATGGGCACTGGAGAAAAATGGCCAATGCCATGTGTTTATTGAAGAGAATGTAACTAACAGTTATAGCCAAAGTCAGTGAAATATGCACAGGAAGATATTCATGGCAAGTCATTCATTAAACCTTTCATCATCATGAGCATCACAACAGCCATCCTCTCACCCCCAAGGGGCCAGCTAAATGGGTACAAACCACCACTAGGGAAGCAGTTCCGGTTCATGAGGGATGGCTGTGGCCTGGGTGGTGATGTGCCTCTCTTCCATCAGAGGGTGCTGCATCCCATGAGCAAAGCCCAGAGAGGCTATCCCTCCAGCTGCCTCTTGAACAGGGACCACAAGACATCTGGGCCCTCACCTCTTGCCAGTGTCAGGGTTGATCCACCTGCGAAGATGTGTGATTGCATTTCCCCCTCTTTACAACCTTTGCAAAACTACCATGATACCACTTACATGACTGTGGCAACCTAAGCTAACAATCTCCCATAGTGGGACAGCAAGTTCCCTACCACCCTCAACAGTTGCACACCCTGCTTTTATGTGCATGGGTTCTGGCCGGAGGGCATAAAGCAAGAGAGAAAGCTCTCATTCACCTGATCAATTTATGTGTCTAAACTCCATCCTTCCAGCCCTAGGTCATCCGCCTGCCATGGGAACTCCTACCTGCTTACCCCCACCCCTCCCCTGGAGGACATCTACCTATCTAGCCAACCTGCTGGCTCAGGTGTCAGTCAGGGCTGTCCCCATAGGCAATGCCTTTTCTGCTGTAATTCTTTGCAGGCTCTCTAATTGTCTTATAAGTCACAAACTTTTCCCTGCACCTGAACAAACTGAGACAAACAAACTTGCTTTGTAGAAAGATGGTTACAGTCTTGTGCTTATTGAACAGAATGTAATGAAGAGTTATAACCAAAGTCGTCGAGATATGCACAGCAAGACAGTCTTGACATGTCATTCATTAGACTAATCATCACCATGATCATAACAATAGTCATCCCCTTACCCCCAAGGGATTCAAGGGAATGGGTACAAGACACTGCAAGGGAACCAGCTCTGAGGCATTAGGGATGGCTCTGGACTGGGTGCCGATGCACCCCTCTCCCATCAGAGGGTGCTACATCCTGTGGGCAAAGCTCACAGAGACTATAGCTCCGGTTGCCTCTTCAGTGGGGACCACAAGCCATCTGGGCCATCACCTCTTGCCAGGCTCAGTGTTAATTCACCTGTAAAGATGTGTGATTCCCTGTTCCCCTCTCTGTACAAACCCTTGCTAGACTACAGTGCGACCACAGGATGAAGACATTCAAAATGCTCATTCCCCCCACAGGCAATTCATGCCACTACTACCGCCAAAGTACTTTGAAGGTTGTCTAAAAGTCTACCATTCCCTGACTAGACAGGTGCGCACCATCCTGGGCATATAGTTGGGGTACGTTTATTACAATGCCATCATTCCTCAGGACAGACCCCCCCCCAAAAAAAAAATGTCCATAAATGGCTGCATTGCCATATTACTCAATTTGTGTGATCTTTCAATCACTCTGGGGTCTCATGCATGCTGCCAGTGCCTCCTTTGAAACATGTGAGACCACACAATGTGCACCCAGGGCCAAGTATGTTTCAAGAAGACCAAGTCCTCCTATTATTTGCAACAGTTCCAAAAACTTTCCTATCCGCAGATCATTGCCTCTCAAGTGTACAACCAGGATGCTGGGTGGGCTCACCTCCAAGCTTTAGCTAGGATCCAAGGCAGCAGGAGCACTCCATCTCATCCCCTGTCATCCAGGCCACCGTACTCAAGCCTGTCCGTGATCCAGCAATAGGTTCTCACGTCACTGGAACAGTCTTGCTCTGATAGCCACCTAATGAATATAGGAATTCCTGCAGATACACACTTGCTTAGGCTTAGAACTGTTACCAGTCAGATAACAAAATAAGTTATAACAAAAGCAGTCTCACATAACTGTCAAAAGTCTGTCACTTCTAACAGCCAAGAGACTGTAATCTGACTGTCTTGGAGAGGGTGGTGGATGCTTGGAACAGCCTCCCAGAGGAAGTGGTGGAGGCTAGACTGGTCACAGGGTTTAAGAATGCATGGGATTGACACAAGGGAATCTTAGAAGCAATAGGGGGGGGGTGTAGGCCGGAGTCCAAGTAGGGTCTCCGGTGGCACTATAGGTAGGGAATTTAGGGCAGACTAGGTGGGCCCAGTGGTGCTTATCTGCCGACAACTTCTATGTTTCTGTGTATTAACCCTTCCACCCTGGCATATCAAGCAGCCCCAATATGGAAGGAGTGGGTATTAAACTCCTTCAGTTCCAGCACAACTCCCCTCATGGCCTTTCCTAACATGTCAGAATTGAAAGACTGTCAAAGTGTACCCGTCCTCATGGCAAACGTATGCCACTCCCCTTTTCTGGACATCAGTGTGCTGGTGGCAGTGCACCTGTCACTAGGGTGCCACATTGATGAATTTGCCACCCCCTCCCTGAGGTCCACCCCCTAGTGTTAGAATATTTAGAAAGGGAGGGTGCAGCCCCCTCCAAAAAGAGGGGATGGTGACATCGGGACATGGCACCCTAATGACTGGGCACATTGCCGCCACCGCCCTACATAGGTGGAACCGCCACTCCCATATTGGTTCGACAAGATACATAATCCTGAACCAGTGCTCTGATATCCCACTGTACCCTTGGGGGTACTCTCAAGCTGCACCAACATCTATGGGCCCACCTGTTCATCTTGATTCTACATAACCATACACAAAGCTCACTGGCCATCACTACCACATCACCCTCCTCCAAGGACACCAACGCCATACTATTCTGCACTAGTTTTGCTACTCTAAATCTCCTATAAAATGCCACCCAGAAGACCACTGTGAACAAAAGCACCTTTGAAGGTGAGAAGCACACCTTCGGAACACTCCTCACATTCTCTCTCCAGGAGGACCAGGCTGACTGGCCACCTGCTATCGCCTGTCTGGGACCCCCAGAGCCTACCTCTCCAACATTTTCTGGAGGGGAAAAGACCATGTGTTATCTGCCTGGCCCATGACCTTAGATACTCATGCCGACCCACTAGGTGCTGCCCCACAGCCATGGATGTAAACCCGTCTCATCTGACGTGAAAATCATAGAACCAGAGATGGTCCATCGAGATGGGCCACAAGTTCCCCCACCACTGGGCATGCTGGACATTCAAGAAATTCTCTACCCCTCTCTTGTATGCCACCTGTGTGCTAGGTGCTAAAGAAGACCTGAGTAACTCCCAGGCTTCTGGGTCAACAATTCCCAGAGGTACAGTAAGCTGGGACTTCACTGGGACACTTCTCTGCTTCTAAAGCCAGCTCCCAGAATCTTTTCCACCGTGAACAAGAAACAACATCAACAATACTGTTATCAACACCTGGTACATGTACTGCTCCAAACTGTATACTAAGAATTAGACATTTCAGCACAAAAACATGCTTAAGCTTGCCCATCAGGCCCTTGTTACCAAGCTGACCACTGATAGTATAAACTACCCCTGTATTATCTGTCCTAAAGATGACCTTCTAGTCCCTCAGGTGCTCCCTCAATATAACCAGTGGCCCATGCATCACGCTCCCCCAAAGTAGGCCTCAAAACCCGAACCCCCAGATACATCCATGATAGCTCAAGATCTTGACTGGTGGCAGGCTCTGGCCAAATGGTCACCCATTAAAACAATTCATAAATGCCAGCCACAGACCCAGGTCCTCCTTAAAGATTTCTGTCACTCATGTCCTGTGATGAGGTTTGCTGCAACCAGTGCCCACCTTGGATATCCTCTGCATGAACGTCCTTCTGATGGAGATAACCTTGCAAGCAAAATTAAGGTGCCCAATCACCTGCTGCAGTCACATAAAGTGACCTTGTGAGCCCTGACCACCCACTCAAGAAGGGTCCCGAGGACCACCAACTTATCTTGGGGCAACCTGAATTCCATGGAAACTGTGTTGATCTCTATGCCTCAAAAGCCGGGCCCAGTGCATGGACCTTCCACCTTCTTGTGGGCCACAGGCACTCTCAGGTCATTGCAAACCTCATGAACAGCCTGCATGAGCTGATCATAGTGCTCAGTGCCTGAGCTCCCTACAAACAAAAAGTGGTCCAGGTAATGTACTACTTCCTCCCGACCAGCCCTTACCATGGTGGCCCAGTGCTTAAACATGCTGAACTGTTCAAAGACAGCACACACCACTGCACACCGCATAGGCATGAAGTTATCAATGTAATATTGGCCATCGAATTTCATGCCCAACAAATCCCTGTCATTTGGGTGCAGCAGCAACAGCCTAAACAAAGGCTTTATGTCTGCCTTACCCAAAAGAGCCCCTCGTTCCACTCCCCTGCACCACTTTGATTTCCTTGTCAAATAATGCATATGACATTGAAGTATGGACCAGGTCAATGTGGTAGTTGACCGAGACTCCCTTGAGGTATGACAAATCATTTATTATGCAGTATTCCCCAGGACTTTCTTTGAAACCAACCCAATGAGAGAAACCCAGAGGTAAGACCGAGGGTGCATTGCAGGGAGCCGCTGACCCTGCCTGCTACACTTTCCTTATTTAATTTAAGCCTTACTATGTCTGGTCATTCCTTGGCAGATTTAAGAGTCCATGTGTTTTAAGCCTTGCGTGGACCCTCATGCAGTACTTCAAATCCCACCCTGAGTCCCTCTGCCAATGAATGAAAAGCTGCTCTGTTGTGGTAATCAGCCAGCATGCGCTCAGTGCATTCCACCCTTACTGGGGTTGGAAGCCCTGTCAAGCCATTTTCGAAAGGGATGAAAGGAAGCCGACTCTCTTTCTCTTTCTCTGTCACTGATTAAAAGGGTGTGGGCAATTACACACTATGTGCTCAAGTTTAAACTTACAAGACTCTGACTTATAACTGCCATGATTATAACAGTTCCTCCCTCCCCCTCCGCACGCTACCCTCCATCCTCTTCTTTGGTGACAAAGGTCTCCTAATCGGAAACCCTATGTCTGAATGTTGCAACCCCCCAAGTCTATAATTCTTAGTAAAGGCAAACCCAGCATGTCTCATGCCTTGCCTGGCTCATTCTGTTTCTGCCTGTGGAATTCTTTATCATATTTAAGCCACGCCCCCTGGGCTTGCTGGCATGCATGGACATGAACTTAATGTAGTATGTCCACAACTCAGTTGTCTTTGCTGGATTTGCTTGTGTCAGTCATCCTGCAAATATTGCGAAGTCAGCAGACCAATCTTCCCAAGTGCGCCTAATCAAAACCTTCCACTTTTTCCCTATATCCGCTATGTTCTCCTTCTTATCATTTTCCTCCTCTGGGTCCCTTGGTCTGTTTAACGATGCAGATACATTCACATATTCCCCATTCACATTTTACTGCCGGACCTTCTCCAACATATGAGACCCCACCAGTTCACCCAGGCTCACAAAGCCAACGCATGTCAGCTGTGACACCATTGCTGTACTGAACTCACAGAGATCCCACCAGCTGAGGGCTGATCTCCCCCAGGTCCTGTGGCCAGCCATGTGACATCCACCTGCTTCTGCTCCTGTGCCACTATGAAAGTCAAAACCTTATCCAGGTTTTGCTCAAGAGCGGATGGACCTGCCGAGAGGGGAAAGCCAGGGGGCTGAAAAGATGGCTCAATTTGAAACTGTGGGTTTCCAGGCTGAGGCAAAGTCAGTGCTGGGGCAGGAGGTGTATACAGCCCTTAAGGCTGCAACTGAGGCAAACTCAGAACTGGTGGTGGCAGTACTGGAACCGGTGTCTGAGGCACCGACAGAGGAGGTACGATGACTGGTGTCCTTGGAGGGGCCAACTCCGGGAATGCCAGATCCACTAGTTCTGGGAGCAAATTGCCCCTCTGGGCCTACCAGAACTGGTGCCCCCTGTGATGTGAAAAACCCTCAAATATTATTATTGTATAATATTTGTATTATAAATAAATGGTCTGTGTTATGTGCTTGTCTGCCTGACAATCCAGTCAGCAGTGACAAGTGACCTTTGACCTCAGGTGTCAGTGTGGCTGACAGCTGCAGGATATGTGAAATGGATCATTAAAGAGAAACCATAATTAAACATTTTCTGTTTTGCCTTAATTAGAACTTTCTAGCCATCTGCCAGGATATAGGCCTCATAAACTTTTATGGTTCTTGCAGGAAAGGCCAATTTGATTGCAGGACTGTGTTATAAGTCATAAACCCTTAGATCTTCTCTGGGAAACAGGAAACAGCAGACATCAAAGAGAAATATTTGATCACAAACTGTCATATTTGGGAAATGGCTAACTACTAATTTTTCACAATAAGAACTTACATCCTTACAGATAACTATGTTAAGGAAAATTTTGTTAAGAATTAACTCTAAGGGAGGGTCTAACTGACCTCACAAAAGGGGTGGGAAGATGCATCCTGAAATGATCCTGCATCTGGTGAAAGGGTGTCATATCATTCTGGACTGTTAATTCTCTGGACTTATGAAAGTACTTAAAAGGGTAACACTAGATAGGAAAGAACTAAAAGTATTTGTGGTAGGATTTCATATTATATCATGTGGATGCGATCCTGAAAAAACTACGCCCTAAGCTCGGCGCTCTCTACAGAAACCACAGTTGCCTCCCCCACCGGTGAGACATGAAATTGTGCAGAAAATAATATTACTTACGTTCGACTACTGTGATGTAGTCTACAGTGCTGCCCCTAAGTCAACGCTATCCAAACTGGACCCCTCTTCAATGCTTTCTGCTGCTTTGCCCTCAATGCCACCCCCGACCCACCACTGCACTAGCCTTCCCCTCCCTTGAAAGGCGGCATCTACTCCATTGTGCTAAATTTGCATCTAACCTCTGGCTTGGGTCCCTTCCACCCTACTTCACCTCCTCCCTATCCCCAACCCCCACTCATGCCGTTAGATCTACTGACACTCACCTGTTAGTAATCCCCCATTGCCGGACCAATGCTGGCCAATCAGCCTTCTCCTACCACCTCCCGAAGCTCTGGGACAACTTGCCAGCTCAAATCTGACACTCCTCCTCTAGGTATTCCATCTCATCTGCCCTGTCAAACTACTACGCCATAGCTGCCAAGTGCCACTGACCTCCCCAGTACTTTCTCCCCCTCCTCTGCCTCTCGGAGACCCTATGTGGCCTGACCAGCAGCATTAGCTGTTGCTACAAATGCTGGCATATATTCCCAACCTCAGCACTTACCCCCTACTTCACTTCTAACTTGACTTGTCTATCTGCCCTCCACATTACCGTAGCTAGTAGCCGTCATGTATGTAGACATATTTTACACCTCTTGTCATTATAATCCTTGTACAATCTCTCCCTTACCCCTTGTAATAACTTGGTCAACAATGTGGATACCTCCTTGTGCAATGTTTCCCATGTTCCTACTACCTCATGCTCCTGGGGTGCTACACCATGTACCATCATGTAAATTCACTCTGGGGTGTTCTTACTATGTACCATCATGTAATCTCACTCATGTAATTTTGTTTCATGTGCAAATGTATACAGTACTCTCCTATGTAACCCCCCCCCCAGGTCGCACCGTGAGACGAGCATCTTTTTGCTCAGCGTGCCTTTCCTGGTGAAACATTTCAATAAATAAATAAATATTCTGTAACTTCTCATTGTTTTTTTTTATATGACTGTAAGATAATGATAGAATTGTTTTGTGTTTGATTTTACCTATTTTACCATTTTTTTTAGTAAACAACATTTTCTTTAAAATACTGCCTGTGCTCTTCTGTTATTTTACATGTGATTGCTGAACCTGTGTTTAAGCCTGACAGCTGATAAGAGCTTAAATGGTGTTACTAAGCTTACTTAAATGTAAGAAATACCTAGGTCTCATATAGGGTTGTAAGGGTGCATTTTGGAAACCTGGCTCGGTGCCTCTGGGCAAAGGATTGTATTGCATTCCTAAAGAGCGTACATATCTGAGCCTGAAAATTGGGTATGCTAGCATAAGGTTCACATTCTGACTCCCTCCAGAACTCGAGGCTAATAGGTGATTCGGACCCGAAACAGACAGGAGGATTACCCTGTCTGTCACCTGTTCACACTATTGAAATCTGAGTTTGGCATTGTGGAAGCAGAGGGCCTGACCTGCAGAGTGCATTTGTGACAGATTTGGTTGGCAGCAGTGCGATTTAAAAATATTAGGTAACACAAGCTCTAACAGTTCAGTGTGTCAGATTAATACTGTACAGCTGACGTGCAAAATAAGGCAGTAAATTTTAAAAAGTAAACAGAACTATATCATTGGGCTTACAGTCAAAGTTCCTACCTATTTTATTTATTTTTTCCCTGGTGCAAGTTAGAGTAGCTGTAGTTAGGGAAGAAGATGGCTTCCAACTACAGCGAGCACACTGCAGACTACCTGAGGCAGTTGTGCAAGGAGAGAGGAGTCCTGCACAAGAAGAGAGCCAACAAGCAGAACCTCATGGAGGCTATGATGGCAGCAGATGCCCAAAGCATCGAGTCACAGTCTGTGACTGGAAAGGACCGAACCTTGGGCATGGAGGGACCAGTGTCCAGCACAGTGTCCAGATCCGGTGAGGAGGACAGCAGTGCCAGTGCAACCCAAGGACCACAGCAGCAGGGGAAGGTCACCAGCATTCTGGAGCCTGAAGCAATCAGGCTACAGATGGAGCTGCAGAGAATGGAGCTGGAGTTTGAACAGAAAAGGTTCAAAGCCCAGCAGCAAAGGGAGCTTGAACAGAGGAAGCTGGAGATGGAAAGAAAGGAAAGAGAATGACAGCTTCAGTGAGAGGTGGAGCGAGAACAGCAAGAGGATGAATGACAGCAGCAAGAAGCTGACCGTGAAGAGCGTGAGCGCCAGAGGCAACACAAGCTGGAGAAGCTACGACTCCAGACACCAGCACCAGAGCAGGTAAGTGGCCTGGGTTCAACTGGAACCACAGGACTGGGTTACAAAACTAAACTGTAAATTGATAGCTGAATTTAAAGAAGGGGAAGATATGGATGCCTTTTTAAATTCCTTTGAAAAGGTTTGCATTCAGGCAAATATTCCCAGAGAGTCCTGGAGCTTCCAGCTATCCTCACTACTTACCGGGAAAGCTCAGGTTGCTTTGGGTCAAATGGACAATGAGGACAGTAATGATTACAGCAAACTTAAAGCTGATCTTTTAAAAATGTATGAATTAACTGCAGAAGCATACAGAGCTAAATTCCCTAAGCTCCGGAGAAGCTCTGACATGAGCTACAAGGAGCTAGCCACAAAACAAAGTCAGTTTTTAAAATGTTGGTGGGGAGGAATTGAAGCAAACTCTGTAGATAAAATCAGAAATGCTGTACTGTTAGAGCAGTTTTTTTGGGCATACCCAGCAGAGCTGAAAACCTGGCTGGAGGACTGAGATCCAAAAACAGTGCAAGAGGCTGCTGAACTCTCGGACCGCTATGCCAGGAGCAGACCTGCTCTGAGGAGCGGAGTGGCAGTGCGGCAGCAGAAAAAGGGAAAAACGCACCTTCAGGGCAGCTGAAATCCTCACTGCCTTCACCGAAACCAGGTAGCCCCAGGTTTCAAAGAAAAGATTTACCTGAGAAAAGAAATGAATATTGGGTTTGCAAAGAAACTGGGCATATTGTCAGACAGTGTCCTAAAAGGATAAGTGATACACAAAGTGGTGCTCAGAAAGAAATGGGTTGTTTGTGTGTCCCTGAAAGCATGCCAGTCAAAACATGAGGGAACACATGCACCCAGTCTCTGTGAATGGTGCACAGACACATGGGTTAAGAGACACGGGGGCATCCCTGACTTTGGTAAAAAGGGATCTGGTAGAGCCTGATCAGCTTATACCCATTCAGTTTGTGACTGTACAAGGATTCACTGGGGAGGAGAAAACCTTGCCACTTGCTAGTGTCCTCCTAGACTGGGGTGAGACAGGGGGGTACTGTACAAAAGGTTGCCATAGCCAAAACTTTAGCTGTTGATTTAATCATTGGTAACAATCTCAAACAGGAGATGGTGTGTGCAGTTAACCACAGCCCAGCGGCAAAGGAAAGTTGTGGTTCCCTGGACCCCATAGAACCCACTGTGGAAACCACTGGGAGGCTGGTTCCCCCGCCTGGGTCTCCTGATATGGAGACAAATGAAAGGGGGGTAGAAATTTCCCTGGTAGCAGTTAACCAAACAGCTATGGAGGGTTACTCTGAGGAAGAAGGGGTGACCCATTATCAGAGGGTTAGGGATGGCAGTGATCCTGAGTGCCCTGACACTAGAGCTAGGGACCCTAGTTTAGACACTGAAGGGGACCTGTCCCATACCTTGGGAATGTGTAAGGAGTTTGCAGCCGCTCAGAAAAGTGACCCTAGTCTAGAGAAGCTGAGGGCTTAGGCAGACTCTGATGGAGCACAGGGAGGTGACGGGAAACATAAGGTTTATTGGGACAATGGACTGATGTATACTCAGCTGCTAAGACAGAGGGAGGGGTGATAGGCAGGCAGCTTGTCGTTCCCCAGGGATACCGTGAGCAGTTGCTAAAGACTGCACATGATATTCCCATGTCTGGTTATCTGGGAATGATGCACACTATGCAGCGATTGGCCTAGAATTCCTATTGGCCCAACTTCCCTCAGCATGTGAAGGAGTATTGCAGGTCAATCACCAGTGCCAATAAATAGGGAAGACTGGTAAGAGAACCCAAGCCACCCTAATTCCACTACCCATTGTGGAGGAGCCATTCCAGAGGGTGGGAATGGATATTGTGGGGCCTTAAAATACCCCCAGCTCCTCCAGGAAGAGGTTCATCCTGATTGTAGTGGATTATGCCACCCGGTACCCAGAGGCAGTCACCCTATCCTTGCTGAGGACAGACAAAGTGGCAGATGCCTTACAAGGGATTTTCTCCCATGTTGGGTTTCTACAGGAGGTTATCACCGATCCAGGGGGTTCCTTTATGTCGGACCTGATGAAATGTTTGTGGGAGAAGTGTGGGGTGGTGCAGAGACGCACAACACCTTATCACCCACAAGCCAATGGGCTTGCAGAAAGATTTAGTGGTACCCTTAAGTCAATGCTCCAAGCATTTGCTGAACAGCACAGGAGGGACTGGGAGAAATACATTCCCCACCTGTTGTTTGCATACAGGGATGTGCCCCAAGAGCTGACAGGGTTTTCTCCTTCGAGCTCTTATACAGACGCAGGGTACGTGGGCCCCTAGACTTGATCCAGGAGGACTGGGAAGGCAAGCACACCACCCAGGGAACTCCCATAGTGGAATATGTCCTTAGGTTTAGGGAAAAGCTGAAGGAGCTTATGGGGACAGCCCAGAGCAACCTGGCAATGGCCCAATAAAAAAAGAAGGTGTGGTACGACCGCAGAGCCAGAGCTTGTTTGTACACAGTGGATCAGGAAGTCGTGGTCCTAATCCCGGTCCAGAAAGACAAGCTGCAGGACAGTACAAAATAGTCAGAAAGGTAAATGACATAAACTACATTATAGAGTTACCTGACAGACGACATGCACAAAGGATGTACCATGTCAACATGATGAAGCCATATGCTAATAGGGCTGACATGGTGTTTGCAGTGTGTAGTTCTGGGGAGGGGACGGAAGAAGGAGACCCTCTTCGGGACTTGCTGGAAGAAAGTAAGTGGGAGTCCTCTGTGGAGGCAATTAAATTGTCACCCCAGTTGGCCCTGGACCAGATCCAGGAAGTAAGGGAGGTTTTAGCAGACTTTGCCCCACTGTTTAGCGCCAAGCCTGGACTAACCCCCTTAATGACACATGATGTGGAGACAGGGACGCAGGCGCCCAAATGGTGAGCAGCATATCGGGTGTCAGAGGCTGTCCGAAAGGACATTGGGAGGGAGGTGGAGGAAATGCTGGATTTAGGGGTAATCCAGAAATCCCACAGCCCCTGGGCCTCACCTGTAGTCCTTGTTCCCAAGCCAGATGGCTCTACTCACTTTTGTGTAGACTATCGTGGACTAAATGCAGTCACAAAGTCAAACACCCACCCGATGCCATGGACAGACAAACTCTTGGACAAGTTGGGAGGGGCGACATACCTTACAACTGTTGACCTGACAAAGGGGTATTGGCAGGTAGAGTTAACTGCCAAAGCTAGGAAGAGGTCGGCCTTCATCACACCGATAGGGTTATTTGAATTTAAAATAATGCCTTTCGGAATGAAGTACGCCCCGACCACTTTCCAAAGGTTGGTGAACCAGGTGTTAAATGGTGCTAAGGAGTGTGCTGTGGCATACCTGGATGACACTGCCATCTTTAGTGCCAGCTGGGAGGAACACCTGTCACACCTTAGGGAAATGCTGGGCTGGATACAGAGGTCTGAGCTCACTGTCAAAGCTGAGAAGTGCCAGTTGGCCATGGCTGAAGTGGCATACCTCGGGCATGTTGTAGGCCAGGGACAGCTCCATCCTAACAAAGTGAAAATAAAGGCAATCATGGCATGGCCCAGACCAGAAAAACAGAAGCAGGTCAAGAGTTTTCTGGGGACAGTAGGGTACTATAGGATATTTGTACCCAATTACAGTGCCCTGGCCACTCCCCTGTCTGACCTGGTAAAGAAAAGGATGCCTAAGAAAGTTACCTGGGAGCCAGCTTGTGAAAAAGCCTTTATTAGACTGAAGGAGGCGCTGTGCAGTGCTACTGTATTGACAAGTTCAGACTACAGCAGACCCTTTGTAGTCCAGACTGATGCCTCAAATGTGGGTATTGGGGCAGTACTGACTCAGACATCCAACCAAGGAAAAGATCACCCCATAGCGTACCTGAGTAAAAAGTTACTTCCAAGAGAGCAGGCTTACTCTACTGTGGAAAAAGAGTGTCTTGCCATGGTGTGGGCCCTAAAGAAGTTAGAGCCATACAGTCATTGCCCATCAATGATGCTAAACAAACTGGACATCCTTTACCACCGGGCTTTAAAATTTATCCTAAATCTACCCCGTGGTACACATCACTGTCGTCTATACCAGGTTTTGGGATGGACTTCACTCTCAACTCAGAGAAAAAGGAATGCTCTCATCTGGTTTTTTAGAGCATTATCTGATAACCTCCCTGCATACATCTCGAACCTTTTCAAATGGGCTAAAGGTTTCTATGGCCTGAGACACTTCTCCATAATCTGCTTCCAGATTCCTAGCTTGGCAGCAATCAACTTCTCACTTCCATCACTTTGGAACACTATGCAAGACTCATTAAAATTATCCTCACTTCCAAGCAGGTTTTCACATTTAAAGCTTTATTAACTGATTATCTGAAGGAATCATGCAGCTGTTTCAGACGCCTATGACCCCTAAGCCCCGGGTGCCACTCTCAAATCCTATGCCTAAGTATCTCATCCACCCCACATTCCTAACAACAGAAACCTAGGACCTACAAGCCTAGTTCCCTTAATCCGAGATGGCCCTGCCTATTCTCTACCTTTTACTTATTCTGGCCCCCCTCTTGGCTGCCTACTCTTTCACCCCAGTTTCTACTCTATTCCTTAATACCTCCTTATTTTTTATCATTTAGGTATGAGCTCTTACTTAGCGAAGACTATATGGGATTGTTGCCTCTTCTCATTCCAGTAAAGCTTATCATTATGTACCTTTGCATGTTAATTATGTTGACCGGTATGTATAGGCCCATATTGACCGGCACCTTCACAATGGTTTTTTTTTTGCACTGCTGTCCACCATAATTGTAATCTTGTGAAGTGTACTATATTGTATTAATGCCCAGGACCACCTTGAAAATGAGCTTGTTCAATGGTGTTTATGCCTGTTTAAATAAAGTGATTGATTGATACTTATACAGACAGCAGTTTGAGGTACAATCTGACCACAACCCCCTGGCCTAGCAGGCACAAATGGGTAAAACAAATGGTAGACTACTAAGATGGAGTCTGGCCTTGCAAGGATATGACATGACTGTCTCATATAGGGCTGGGGCAGCAAACGCAAATGCGGATGGTTTATCTCATAGTTTTGAGATGTAAACCGAATTTGGGGAACTCATCCCATGCAGGAAAAGATCCCTCAAATTCAGTCTAAGGAGGGAGGAGTGTGATTTGATAAACCCTCTAATATTATTATTGTATAATATTTGTATTATAAATAAATGGTCTGTGTTATGTGCTTGTCTGCCTGACAATCCAGTCAGCAATGACAAGTGACCTTTGACCTCAGGTGTCAGTGCGACTGACAGCTGCAGGATATGTGAAATGGACCAGTAAAGAGAAACCATAATTAAAGGTTTCCTGTTTTGTCTTAATTAGAACTTTCTGGCCATTTGCCAGGATATAGGCCTCATAAACATTTATGGTTCTTGCAGGAAAGACAATTTAATAGCAAGACCATGTTATAAGTTGTAAACTCTTAGATCTTCTCTGGGAAACAGGAACCAGCAGAAATCAAAGAGAAATGTTTGATCACACACTGTCATATTCAGAAATGGTTACTTGCCGATTTTTCACAATAAGAAAATAGATAGATAGATAGATATTTTATTTATAAAGTGCCTAATTCCATGGACTCTGGGCACTGTACAATCTAATTCAAAAACAGGATACACATAGTAGCAATTTTTATTTTTTAGTTAGTTTGTTCATCCTCCTGGTCCCAGATGGCAGTACCTCTTGCCAGATCCCCCAGACCCATCCCCCACTTGCAGCTCTTCCTCCAGCTGCCCCACGGCATGCCACCCATGGTGGGGTGGTGGGGATCCCTCAGCACGCCTCTCTCATGGATTCAGTGCTGGAGGGGTGCTGCTGCTAGTTGCAGGGGCGGCGCCTGCGGGGATCGGCCGCCATGGAGCATGTCAGGACCCTTTTCCTCTTGTGTTTTTTCCCCCTAAAGTGAGAACGTGCAGTGACACCACAAGGCGTGAATGTGCACGCTCCCATATGCATTCCTCTGAGCATCTGCCTCGCCTTCCCCTGCTGTAGCCTCGACGCACCAACCCCCAGCCTCCGCTAGGTGCCAGTAGTGCACCGATTGCTGGTGTCCCCCCTCCCCAGAGAAGGAGAGCAGTGCAGAGGATGCTCAATCCTTCTCCACCCTGCCGACCCCCAGCGGCCCATGCTCATTCCCGAACATGGGTCGCCGGCTTGGTGTGAGGTAAGGCATCCAGCACATCAGCCCTCAGCACCACTTGGCCAGCCATAGCAGCAATTTAACACAGACATTAAAATTATATCCATCCCATTTAAAATTAATCAATCATTAAAAGCCTGCTGGAACAGATATGTTTTTAGTTGTCTGTTAAAGGCTTCAACCAAGGGGGCCTCCCTAAGATATCCAGAAAGGGAGTTCCACAATTTGGGTGCCACCACTGAAAATGCCCTATCCCCAGAATGCTGCAGCCTAACTCTGGGAACTCCAAGGAGCCCCCTGGCAGAACGGAGTGCCCGGGGCAGACAGAAGGGGCAAGGAGATCTTGCAGATTGAAAGGTCCCCCTTCGTGTAGGGTCTTGTAGGTCAGGAGCCCTACCTTGAAGACAGTACTCCACCTGACTGGCAGCCAGTGCAGTCCACGGAGGACCGGGGTGATATGATCACCACGTCTTGCCCCAGTCAGTAATATTGCCACCACATTCTGCACCAGCTGTAGCCTGCAGAGGTTGCCTCCAGATAACCTTAGGTATAGGGCATTGCAACCATCCAGCCTGGAAGTGATGAACACATGCACCAGTGTGGTCAGATCCTCTGGTGGGATAAAGGCTCAGATTCAAGCAATGTTCTTAAGATGGTAAAATCCACTCCTAACGATGTCAAACACCTGAGCATCAAGTGTCAAACCGTTATCTAGGATCACGCCCAAATCCTTCACCTGTCTAGATGGAGTAAGGGCAACACCCCCCAACATAAGGCCAGGGAGTAACCCCTCACAACGCCCTCCACCATGATGAACTGGATCCACAACAAGTACCTCTGTCTTGTCTGGGCTTTGTTTAAGCCAGTTTTGAGTCATCCAAGCCTGGATCTCATTGAGGCAGCTGTTAAACACAGAGGCCGACACCTGGGTATTGGGCGCACAGGACAGGTACATCTGGGTATCATCTGCATAGCAGTGAAAACCCAGCCTGTACTGCCTGATAATGTCCCCCAGTGGTAGCATGTACACCGTGAACAACAACGGTGACAGGACTGAACCATGTGGTACCCCGCAGCACAGAGGCTAACCCTATCATCACCCTCTGCACTCTGCCTGTTAAGTATGACCTGAACCAGTTGATGACATTACTGGACAGGCCACACCAAAACCACAGGCGATCAAGTAGCACCTCATAATCAACTGTGTCAAACACTGCAGAGTGGTCTAGGAGGACTAAAATGGTCTGGTCTCTCCTGTCCCTCGCCATCAAGAGATCATTAAGCACCCTCACCAGGGCCGTCTCTGTACTATGTCCTGCATGAAACCCCGACTGGAAAGGTTAATAGATGGCAGAAGAAGCAAGATGTCTCTAAAGCTGTAAGGCCACCACTTTTTCAATAACCTTCCCTAAAATGGGAGGTTTGAGACTGGCCTGTAACTGCTGAGGCAGTCCAGGTATAGGGAGGGTTTCTTCAAAAGGGGTCTAACCAAGGCCTCGTTTAAGGCCATTGAGAAAACCCCACTCCTCAGGGAACTCCAGACAACCCCAGCAATCACAGGCCCAATCAAGTCCAAACATCCGACCAAAAGTCTGGTCAGACCTGGGTTCAGATCACACTGGGTTGGCCGCAGCTTCAAGATTATCTTCGCTACTTCCTCAGCCCCAACCAACTCAAACTCATCCCAGGCAGGAGGAGTGTTTTGACACATTTCAGGCTGAACTATGCATCCCCTTCGAGAGGTACTCGAGGAGACCTCATCCCTGATAGAGGACACCTTGTCAGCAAAGAATACAGACAGCTCCCCACACCTCGTGCTTGAACCTGCTCCCCCAACACAGAGTCAGGCAGGATGTAATAGCACGTCTACTGTGTGGAACAGCTGAGCTGGTCTGTTCTTTGCCGCAACAATCTCCCTAGACCGATAACCTGCCTTCTTACGGGAGATTGCCCCCTGATAGTTGGTATAATGTAACCTCAGGGCCAATCTGTCCTCTAACAGACCAGATCTCCTCCAGCACCTCTCTAACCTCCATCCCTTAGTCTTTAATCTCTGGAGATTCTCATCAAACCAGGGAGGTCTCCGGCTAGTAGACAAAGGACAGACACGAATAGGAGTGATGGAATCGAAGGCTGCAGAGACTGCCCCATTATAGGCCTTCATTGCTTCCTCCATTCCAATCACACAGGCTGCCTCAACACTCGATAGGTCCAATGCCACCAATAGTCCCGTTGAGGACACTCCTCTTAATGGGTGACACTGGACCATCTCCACAGGGGCAGGACCATCTATGGGGGTATCACCAAGCGTGAACCTCATGGTGCTATGATCTGAACAAACTACAGGATCAACACTGAGGTCAGTCACATCTAAACCTAATGAAAAAAACAAATCCAATGTGTGGCTACCCGAGTGTGTAGCTGTTGTTACTTTTTGAAACAGACCCAGGCCCCCATGGTTCGTAAGAGATTGCTCCCAAAACCCAAATTCTGCCATAGACCCAGGCGTTAAAGTCCCCCAGAATTAACCACCTGGGAGACTCCAGCATCAGGCCAGTAATGAGCTTCTCGACCTCAACAACAAAATCCCCATGTAACTCAGGGGAACGATAAAACACAAGGACCCTGAAACCTGCCCTTACGCCCCCTCAGGCAGCCACACACTCAAACGAATGCATATGACCTACAGATAGCACCGTGAGGTTCAGGCTGGTTTTAAAACAAATGGCTACCCCCACCCCACCCCTGCAGTCCTCCCTCAGGTTGTATATCATGGAGTACCCAGCCAGAGCTGCCAACTCCAAAATGGGGGCTGCATTTTCATCCAACCAGATCTCCATGATGCAAGCAAGGTCAGCTGAGGATATTAAGTCCTCCATTATGGCAGTCTTATTCCTCATCGACCTGGCATTGCACATCCTTGCAGATAAACTATGTTAAGGAAAATTATGTTAAGAATTAACTCTAAGGGAAGGTCTAACTGACCTCACAAAAGGGGTGGGGAGATGCATCCTGAAATGATCCTGCATCTGGTGAAAGTGTGTCATATCATTCTGGACTTTTAACTCTCTGAACTTATGAAAGCATTTAAAAGGGTAACACTAGATAGGAAAGAACTGAAAGTATTTGAGGTAGGATTTCATATTCTGTAACTTCCTACTGTTTTTCTTATGTGACTGTAGGATAATGATAGAATAGTTCTGTGTTTGATTTTACCTGTTTACCATTCTTTTTTAGTAAACAACATTTTCTTTAAAATACTGCCTGTGCTCTTTTCTGTTATTTTACATGTGATTGCTGAACCTGTGTTTAAGTCTGACAGCTGATAAGAGCTTGAATGGTGACCCTAGGTGAAGGATTGTATTGCATTCCTGAAGAGGGTACACATCTGAACCTGAAAATTGGGTACGCTAGCATAAGGTTCACATTTTGACTCCCTCCAGAACTCAAGGCTAATATGTGATTCGGACCCAAAACAGACAGGAGGGTTACCCTGTCTGTCACCTGTTCACACTATTGAAATCTGAGTTTGGCACTGTGGAAGCAGAGGGCCTGACCTGCGGAGTGCGTTTGTGACAGATTTGGTTGGCAGCGGTGCGATTTAAAAGTATTTGGTAACACAAGCTTTAACAGTTCAGTGTGTCAGATTAATACTGTACAGCTCACTTGCAAAATAAGGCAGTACATTTTAAAAAGTAAAAAGAACTATATCATTGCATTTTGGAAACCTGGCTTGGTGCCCCTGGGAAAAGGATTGTACTGCATTCCCGAAGAGGATACATATCTGAGCCTGAAAATTGGGTATGCTAGCATAAAGTTCACATTTTGACTTCTTCCAGAAGAGTTGAGGCTAATAGGTGATTCGGACCCAAAACAGACAGGAGGGTTACCCTGTCTGTCATCTGTTCACACTATTGCACTCTGAGGTTGGCACTGTGGGAGCAGAAGGCCAGACCTGCAGAGGGCGTTTGTGACACCCCCCCATATGGCCTTCATGACCTCTTTGGTGCACCTGCCAAGGAAACACAAAATATCTTCTGCAATAACTCCCTCTTCTGCTCTTTATTCATATTTTCTAAGTTAGGCCTACCTGCTTGGGGGGGTCACTGGAGCTGACGGTTCTTGCATGGACTTCCTAGATCTGCTGTTCTTTGCCAGTGGGGGTGGTGCTAGAACGTCTGGACTTGACCTTGCTGGTGTCCCTGGCTGGGGCTGGGATTCTGGTTTTGAAGGACCTGCCGGCTCTGGGCTACATGAAGTCTGAAACACCACCTCCCACCAAGCTTTTCCTCTACCACGAACCAGAACTTCCAACTGCCTTTCGAACTCTGCTCACCTGTTTTGACCCCATCCAGACCGTTCATCTCATGATGCTGCAAAACACAACCAACAAGGCAACCCCATCTGCAGTTTTAGCCTTCGCTGTCACTGCACCACAGAGTATACTGTACAGAGCACTGCCGTTAGTGACACTGCATTTACGAATTCATCATCTTTGTGCGGTACTGCATTGTTTACCATCAGATGTATTCTAGCATCCCACTAATCCGAGCCCTGTATGAACCCAATATGCAAATTCAAAAAGGTAACCCTGTGGTAAGGGTTCCTGACACTTGTCTAAATATGCCAGAATTGACTCGTTCATTTCTTGTGTTTTCCCACCCGATAGTTATTACTACACATTTTGGCTAAATTACTATGCCTATAACTCAAAACTGGGGCTTCACATTTAACAGTAAGGTGCTAGGTGGCTAGATTTGTGCAAAATAACTCTTTTTTTACCAATATGTTTGTTAAGGCCCTTAACAATAAAGGAAATGCTAAGCCTACCCATAAACTTTGTCTCTCTTGCAAGAGAACCTGGCCAGAAAGCAGCTAATAATCCCTCAAATTAAAGCCAACAGAATTATAATTAGCACAGTATGCACAACGTTTATTTTAGTCAATTAAAGCACATTTAAATGTGCAAACAATAACAATAAAATGTTCAAGATAACATCTACACCATGTTTAACAAATTAATATGCTTTTGACCTGGCCCCACTTAATAAGTTACCACAGAAACATTATCAAAAAACATTATTTAACTGGATCAATGTGTAACTTTCAGTTACTACCCTTGCCTTGCAGGCTGAACAAGGCTGAGGGGCCTGGGCTCTGCTTTTGATGGTAACGGGGGGGTTCTTTCCAAAATATAAACCAAATAGCATGGTGCCTCCACTCAGAGTTAAAAAATAGTGAGTCAGATGTCTGCCTGATGCAGCCCCCTGGAATGCTATACCTCCCCACCTCCCCTTGCAGTCACCCCACACATGGAATACAATGAACCAAAACAATACTTTGCAATGCATGCAGTTAATGACTTTAGCTAATAATATGCTCACAGACAGTTTTAAACAACAGCAATAAAAGATTTCTTAAAGTGGAAAGGAAATGGGATGCAAATAGCTATTGTAGTATTTTATTTATTTAGTGAAATGTTTCACCAGGAAGACACACTGAACAACAAGTTGCTCATCTCCCAGTGTGACCTGGGGGGGGGGGATACAGTAGGATGTGATAGTAGACATATAATTAAGCAATACTGCCCAACAGGGTGTGTGTCGTGCTGGGATAACGTCACACCTCAGGTGGTTGGCCACGAGGCCGCAGGCCGAGTGCGTCCAACAACTGAGGCGTGACGTTATCCCAAACGACACACACCCTGGGGGGCATTATTGCTATTATACAGTGGCTTGTTGTTATACAGAATAAAAAAATCATTTTAAAGATGTTTTAGCGTGGAAAAATATTTTTGTTTTTTAAGAGAAGATGAAACAATTAGGCAAATGCATATCAAGCAAATGCTCATCTGCAGGTTCACAGTGAGACTGAGACTAGACCCGTGATGTTGTGCTGGGGATAACAGCACGGGTCCAGTCCCAGACTGACCAATCAGAGTCTAGGATTTTTTCTTGCCATTGTATAATTAACATTTAACATAACTGAGGAAAACACAATACATTTGCATTTAAAAATAAGACATACAATTACATTTGCCGGGAGGCTTACTGATTAGTATTTAACATGACTAAGAATATACATACAGTAATATGCTCTGCCCCAACACAACAAAAAGTGCAAGTATTTAGGTACGAGTGAAGTAACACCTATTTAACTGCTGGGGTTAAGGAGGCAGGCGGTGGGGGGGGAGTGGATAGGGAGGATGGGGATGAGCCAAGAGTATGCACCTCCAAGATGCAGGGAACCCTACCAGTGGCAGAACACGTTGGAGACCAGAGGATAAGAAGGGGGGGGGAGAGATGGAGAGAGGCAGGGGAAAAATGGTGGGAAAATAGATTTGGTAGCAGGAATATAGATTAGGTGGGTGGGTGGTAATGGTGGAGGAGGGGAAGAAAGAGTTTGCCTAAGACTGGCCTCTCCAGGGTGCTGAGAACCCTGCCAGAGGGCAGAAATTAGGGGAGGGCAAGAATTGGGTTGAGAGTATAGGAGATGGAGGAGGGAGGGAAGGTGCTTGCCCAGTACTAGACCCCTCCAGGATGCTGAGAACCCTGCCAGGGGCATGGCTAAGCAGGCGAGGTTGGTGATGAGGGGAGTGATGGAGGGCAGAGGTGGGAAAACAAGGGGAAGGAGGAAAATAGAAAAGTGGGAGTGCTGGGTGGCAGGCTCAAAGGGGAGAGAGAGGATTTAGCAGGAGAATGGTGAGAATGTAGTGGAGCAGGCTCATAGGGGAACTAGTTAGGTAGGATTAAAACAGGAGCAACTAACAGAGAAAGTTGTGTAAGGCAGAGGTTAGGGAGTGGGAGGAGGAGGAGTGTCATATTTGGGGGGGAGGGAGTTCCAGATTTGGGGGAAATGATGGGAGAAGCCTGATTGACCGATGAGGGTGGTTCAATGAGGGACCAGCAGAGTACGAGTGTCGATGGATCTGAGGGAGTGGGAGAGAGGAGGAGGGGAAGAGAGGAAGCATGAATAGTAGGGAGGAAGTTCTCCTAGCCAAAGTTTAGAAGTGAGTTTCGCACAGTAAGCAAGGCATCTGTTACCAAGCGCATGAAAGGACAAGGTATGGTAAAGGTTGCAATAATGAGTGCGAGATAGAGCATCAAGGGCAACACAACAAAAGGAGTTAAAGAGAGAGTCCAATCTGGTAAGGGAAGATTTGGGAGTGCTACCATAGACTACATCACAGTTCCTGGACAGGTTCACACCATGCCGTAGGAGGAATGCAACTACGGTTCCTAAATAAGGCACCAACCTTGGGGCACAGTTTTTTCAGGTTTGTGTCAATGTGGCCAGAGAAGCAGAGGTGTTGGTTCAGCCAGACCCCAAGGTATCTGAAAGAGGAGGTGTCCTCAAGGATTGTCCCATCAAGTGTGTGGAAAGAGGGTAAGGGATGGAGCCTAGAGAGTCTCTGCCTAGTGCCAAAGGTCATGGAGACTGTCTTTTTGGCATTTAGAAATAGCTGATGTGAGGCAAACCAGAGCTGAACCTGGTGGAAGTCATGCTGAAGAGTGGTTGCCAGAGGTGAACAAGATGGTGTCATCGGCATACATATGATAGAAGAGAGGGGGAGCACACTGTAGGAAGGTCGTTAAGGAAGATGGAGAAGAGAATGGGACCAAGCACAGAGCCCAGTGGGACTCCTGTGGAGATTGGGAGGGGGAGAGAGATTGCATCCTGAATCCTGAATGATTGTGTTCTGCCTGTGAGGTAAGCTCTAAACCAGGTAAGAGCAGGAGTAGACAGTCCAGCAGTCATAAGGGAGTCAAGAAGAAGGGCATGGGAGACTGTGTCGAAAGCCTTGGGCGAGGTCAACAAAGACAGCAGAGGTGATGAGGCCATTGTCCATCCCAGTGAGGATAGAGTCAGTGAGCCTAAGGGGGGAGGTGGTAGTGGAGTGGCTCTTTTGAAAACCAGATTGGAATGAGGTGAAGAAGGAAGAGTCAGCAAGAAAAGAGGTTAGTTGAGAGAGGACCAGGTGTTCTTGGAGCTTGGAAAGGGCGGGGAGGAGTATTTGATAAAGAAGGTAACACATGTAACAGTAATGAACATAACCATTATCAGTGCCCACCACCAACAGCAACACTCACAGTTTGCATGCCTCTCCACTGGTACCAGTGCCCCCCCTAAAGTCCTGACTAGGTGCCCGGCTAGTAATGTTGCAGGCCTGAATGGTGCCATGGTGTAGGTGCACTTTTAAATTAAAATAGGAACTTTTCAGTAAGTGTTGTATAAAACTCCCTAGGTCAAGGCAGGCCCTGTGGTTACTTGGGGTCCTGAAACAGACTTGTAGGGTCTGGCAATGTTGGTAGGTGCAGTCAGTTGAGCTGGAGCATCAAGCTGGGAAGCAGGATTGGTAGCTTACTTGACTGGCTGATTTATTAGCAGCTTGTCACTTTCAAGCACCTTGTCACCTTCTATGATGTGGTAGGCTCTGGCAGCTTGTCACCTTCTGTGATGTGGTAGGCTCTGGCAGCTTGTCACCTTCTAAGCCGCTTCTTCACAAATGCTGGAATAGACCAGTACTGTGGACCAGGGCCACATGTCTACACCACATGTCCAGGCATCTAATTCTAAGGGAAGATGATGAGTAATGCCAGACTGTGACACTACTTGGCCGACTCCCCAGACAGTCTTCTGCTGGTAATGATTCTTCTCTCTGAAGATCAGGAATCACCTCCCAGGGCTAGGGATGGCAATTAGTCTCTCTGGATTTTTCAAACTGCAGGTTAAAACTACAAAACAAACGTTTCTTGCTTTATGACTGGCTTCCCCAGGCAATGGGAATTTTTTGTGGATGTCTACTGGTTGTTTGACCCAGGCAGCACTTCAGACTTTTGACAGGAATCAGTCCAACCCTCCCCTTAGGCCAAGGGCTTCTCTCAGAAACTACAGAGTTTTCTACAAGCAGCTCTTCACACTCTCACTCTGACCTTCCAGGGTATGGAAAGATCTAGGCAAGTCTTCTAGAGTTCGGCTGTGGAATCCTTAGGCCGATTTCCAAACTTTCTCCTGGACACTGCTATATGCCCTCCTGACTCGTGGAGAGCTTCAGGTGGACTGCCCCAAGCTGAAACTGTCCCTCGGGTCTGAAGAGAGAATGGCAGCTTCCTATTGGTTGACACATCCATCCATCTTTAAAATTAATATATACTAAGTCGCCTCAACACCTGAAGGGTTGGCTGTTTAAGTGCCATGAAAACAGTTGTTACTCACTTCCCAGGAGTAATTGCTAACTCCTCCAGGGCTCCTCCAATGCTGATTGGTGGAGGCAGGGGTCAAAGGATCACAAAATGGCTGCTGGCTATACAGTTTATATGCAGTCCCAGTTTTTAAGTTTATTTTGTAAAGTCCTGCAGGGCTTTCAAAGTTAATGACCCCATGGCTTATTAGGGCCACCACTCCCCTGGTGTTCAATGGCAGAATTAAAGATTAAAATGCCTCCCCCTGCCTGTCACACCTTCCGTTATATCATGTCCCCAGGTAGCAGGCAGGTTCTTCAATAACACTACAGCCTCAGCCGCTTTAAAGGGACAGGCGCCCATTTACCATTTTTAAAAGATCAGCCCCAACTTTCTCCCCCCCGTCTGTCTCTGGGACCCTGATTGCTTCCCCGTTCCTGGGCAGATGGAGGAATATACAGCGCCGCTGAAGCAGCTTAGTTTAAAGTGCCATAGCACTATGCAGAGTGCAAGCAGGAAAAGTTGGCAGCTCACACACTCGAGTAGGCAGTTTGAAAGTGGGTGAAACAGAGTTGTGCAGCACTCTGCAGTACCGCCACACTGTGAGTTTAGATTCACAGCTCCTTTGGCCCCCCCCCCCAACATATGATTACTAACCTGGGGCTGGCAGGAGTAACAGGGGAGGGACACAGGGCCGGGGCTGGCAGCAATGAGCTGCTTGGAGACCCCAGGAGGACATTTTAAGTAAGCCCCACCAATGGGGGGGGTTACAATTGTAGCAAACAACTATCAAAACTCTTAAATATTGTGCTCATAACTGCCATTTTAAAACTAGACATATTCACTCCGACACCTGTTCTGGCCTTTTAGAATTCATGATCAGACAGCTGTCCTACACCCCATTTGTATAGCATCAAAATTATGGTAAAGATCACCCTATTCACTTCTGGGGCTATCCTGTTTGGAAATAACAACTGTCTCACATTAATAATTAAGCACATTCATGAAAGTTATCCTGGCCAGGACCCATACAAAACAAAAATCAAATAGCTGCCACTTGGCAATCAGTGATCACCGCCGATCTCTTAATCCTAACGCTTGCTCAGTTTTACCAAGGTATTCAAAATGCCCTTAGTGTTTTGCCCTAACAACAATATCTTGAAGTGCAGCATTTATGTTCCAAATGTGACCCACTCATCTTCCTCCTAAATTGGTGATCCCCCCCCACCCCCGCTGAACTTCGGAGCTACTACACTTAGTTACCATGCTGGCAGCCATTGCTATGCAACCCCCTTGGCCCACCATGCGGTTCTCGGCATTGTCTGAAAGAACCACTTTTGTTACCTGCCCCACACCAGTAGATTCTTCAGAGTTCTTTCACAAAGCATCACCCGCTTAACCCTAATATTCCTGCACTGCAAGCTGTGAAAATTTAGACTAGAATTAATACTGTGCAGAGTGGGGGAGGAGGGCCCCCCACCAGATGACCTACCAGCCTGGTCAGCTGCAGAAATGGAAACACAGCTGCAGAAATGGGAACACAGCTGCTGAGAAAAAAAAAATACTGAAGGCTGAGAGGAATAAGAAACAAAGTGTTGTTGCTGCAACCAGGAGAGCTGTTCTGGATATGGATTGCTCAACCTGAGTCCACTGGATTTTTCCGCAAAAAGGGGTAGCCGACTGACAAACTTGCATTACAAAGGCAGAAAAGCCAGACACACGAATGAATCCAAACACAAGCACATGGGGCACAGATAATACAGTATCTGCATAAAGGTTGTAAAGAGAGAGCGTTGATGTTACGATTCACCCAAGGGTAATGTCCTAAACCTGAACCTGAACACTTAGGTGGTGTAGGCAATGTTCAATAGTAAGACCTCCTCCGAGTGATAGTGCAGTTATGAACATTAGTAGCAAAATAGAGACAGCCTTCTTTTTTAGATTATTTTTGTATCCTTTGGCTGGGAGGGGTTGTACCTTTGGTTCCCCATTGTTCCAGCCTGCCTTCACGGCCGCCGCCCAGATAGCAGCCAGAGCTCATACCTCCCCACACACAATCCCCCCCGGTCGCATCGCAGCGGGTACTTACCCCACTGTGGAGACCCAGAGAGCAGGCGCAGGAGGGAGCTAGCTTGAGTATGCTTGTGGCGGCACAGTCAGGGCAGCCTTCATGCTGCCGAGGGAGGATTTCTAGTTTCTCCACTGCAGGGAGGAGTGTGCAGTGATGCCATTGGAGGGAGCCAGTATGCGTCCGCATGCACTCCCTCCAGGCATCTGCCCCAACTCCACCTCCACCTCTCTTCTGCAGCATTGGTGCACTGTCCCCCAGTCTCCATGTGGGGGCAGTCGAACGCTGACCACTGTTGTCCCCCTCCCTGGAGAAAGAGAGCAGTCGCTCAGACACTCGACCCTTCTCCAGCTGCACATCTCTGAGCACCCATGCTGCTCCCAAACACGGTCAGCCAGCATAGCGCTGAGGCAGGTGTCCAGCGCCCAGCCCTCAGCACCACTCGGCCAGCCTGAGACAGCCTTCTTAAAATTAGCAGGGCACCATGTAAAGAAATTAACAATTAAATAGAACTTGTTTTTCTAACAAATATGTTTTCCCTCACTGCAAATTTGCTCAAGCATACCAAAACTGAAAAGACTTACATGCTGAATGTTGCAGCAAACTTCTATTTATTTAACTTTAGCTTTTTGTTTACCGGGTAAGTACACTAGACAAGTATTATGCCTATTTTCAGGAACGACCCGGGAGAGTACAACATGAGGAACATCAGTCAAGGAGACAAGGCAAACAGAGTACAGTTTTTTGTCACAGTAAACAAACATGTGGGAAATACATCATTTGACGCTAGGGGAAACATATAGTAGTAAGCACATTTCAGATTATACACTCTAGACTAGTTCAACTGACAGATATATACAGGTCATCATACATAGGAGTGGAGCATAGCTCAAGGACTGGATTGGTCATAGTATAACTTATAACGTTGTATACACCCCCTAGGCTAGTTGGATCACGGACAGGTATATACAGCTCATCACATTTTTCTAAATATGCACATGTTAGACAGAAACAGAAACACTTGGTAGTACAAGTTTCTACCAAGTGACCAAGGTGCAATATGTCATGGTTAGCCTATGACCATGGAGCAATAATGGGTGTAAAAATGCCCAAGGCTTTTTAGGCAGGAGTAGTCAGAAGTCATTGATACAGTGGGGAAAATATCTCCAGGAATTCAATGGAGACACGCTGGGGAGGTTCAGACAAAACAATTTTACAAGCATGACAGATCAAACAAACACTTGGAGTGCTTCTTCCCCCTTGAAAGGGGATGGTAGCACATGTCAACTACCTGCCACATGGCCTGGCAACTCCCCCCTCCCATGCCCCACCTACTGAATAAGTTTTACGAGGCCCCATTCTACACACATGACAAAAAGGGCTCCACTATTATTGGATTATAGGAAAGTGGAAATTTTTAACCAGGAAAGGTACACTAAGGCAGAGCTTATTTCCAGGTGCAACCTGGGAGCACAAGGAAGTTAAGTGACTTGCTCAGGTCACACAGCATGCAAGTTGGGGCTGATGGGATTCAAACCCAGGTCTCCAGGATTGCAGCTCAGTCCCCTTAACCATTATGCTATACTGCAACCTAAAAACTAATTAAAAACTTTAGAATTTCTTCTTCTTTCTTGTCCTTGCAGAACAGTGGCACTGACAGGTGGTTCAAGCCTTGCTGCATGCACACTGCCACCCGTCACATGGCCTGGAATCTCCCCCAAATCCAACATACTGAAAACCATCTCTCTGGGAGAGAGGAAGAGCTCCATGTGAAGCTAGAGAAATCGGTACTCTCTGTTCATCCTCTGCTAGCCCCAGGAATGAATCTGGCTCTTCCAGCTGTGTTCTGACCCTCCACATGGTGGTTCGCATTCCATGCCACCCGATCACCAATCCCGACCACTGATCAGGGTATGGACTGGTGAATGGGGCATATTTACAGATGTGGCTTCCCTACTTTCATAGTGCAGTCAGCTCAGCTGCCTCACGTGGTGGTCAGCATTCTCATGAATGCTGACTCACTTCCTTGGGCCAAGATCCACTAGAAGACACTCTAAGCAGCCTCTGCCTCTCTTGGGGAGTGAGGGGGAAGGTGTGAGGGGCATTTACTTGAGTTGCTCTGATCGCCACTCAGCTTCCCAAACAAAAAGTTATTTTTCCCCATCCCCCTCCAAGGAGCTTCCTTATATAATAAAATTCCTTTCTCTGAGTTTCTGACCTGAAATAACACCTAACAGAGTTTTTGCTCAAACATTTCAAAGGAACTGCATTTTCCAAAACTGCTTCCCCAGCCTCAGCCCCAGACCCCAGGCAAATCAACTCCTGCAGACCTCCAACCACTTTTAAATGCTTATCCTACATGGGATTGGTGAATGAGCTGGAGATCAAGTAGGATCTGCAGTGATACTATAGGCAGGGAAAAATGGGCAGACCAGGTGGGCCAAGCGGTCCATATCTTCCAACAAATTCTATGTTTTTATGTTTCCTAGCTTGCCCTTTTGCCAAAGCCTACTGTAGGTCCCCTGATGTCCTTCCTTGGAGGGCTGCATTGAAGCTGAAAGTGAAATCTTCAGGCTGAGTGCACAAAGCAAGACAGAAATCTCTCCTTCACCTGACAAAATGTATGTACCTAAGCTCCGCCCCCCAGCCCTAGGTTTCCCACCCTTATGGGAACTCCTATCAGCCTACCTACCTACTCCCCCCGCCTCCCCGCTCTCCCAGTGGGCATCTACCTACCTAGCAAACTGCTGGCTCAGGTGTCAGTCAGGGCTATTCCCACAGACAATGCCCCTCCTGCTGCAGTTCTCTGCAGGCTCCCTAATTATGTAAAGGCATTTGTTCTCAGCAAGTGACTTTGAGTTGCAATACATTCTAATAACTTATACGTATTGTAACCAGCATGAATTCATTACTTAAAACCAGTGATCTGTGTGATGCAAGGTCTTCCCGTATGGTAGCAAGCACTTTTTGTTTTGTGCACTTCTGGTCTGTCAATCAGGACCGTTCTTATTTGCATGTGCTCTAAGATGCTGTTTGTTTTGTTTGATTCTTAAGTATTTACGGCTTGTTTCTTAACAGAGTGACAGTCAGCTTCTGACTATAGAGTTGCAGACATCACTCCAACATGTGTACCTTTGTCTCCTTAGAATCCCGTCTGTTCCTTGAAAAGCTATGCAATGAGAAAGGAGTTGAATGCTCTTCACCAAAGACGGCGGCAAGACTTCTAGATAAGGTCCTTCACATTCGTTTGTTTACTTACTTTCAGTATCATAAAGTCACTTTTTTCAAATCATACACCCTGTTGCCTAAAGTTCAGTTTGACCAAGACATATATCATTTTACTGTAAATAGTAGGAACTGCAGTACTGTATGTGTCCACCATACTGTCTTTCCATGAAAAGAATGGATTCTAAAATCTTCTACATTTTTGGGGTTCTCTTCCCCTTCCCCATCTCCCTCAATGACAGTCAGGGTCACTACGTCTATACCCTCTCTCTGGTACGGACTCAGGAGGGTGGATGAGTGATTACCTTTGTAGCGGATGACAATGCAACTCAGAAATTGGCTAGTATGAGGTGCCAAATGACTGACAGCCCTTGTCTTGACATCCACCACCAGAAGCAGAGGGTTCATGCTTAACATTAATTCACTGGCCTGGAGCATAAAGCAAACTGCGTTGGACCTGTGTGATTTCTCACTTACTTGCACATTGGGGCTAGTGTAAAAAAACAGAATCCCCCACCCATCCCAACCCCACAAATCTCCTCAACCATGTCTCCTTAGTCAGCAATGCACCAAAAGCATGCAAATAATAGCCTTCAAAAAGCACTCTGTTGATAGTATTTTAACAGTCTTGCTGCTGAGCTCAAATGCTGGCAATCTCTCTCTTAAGCGTTATCGCAAAGCACTACTGGGAGAGACTGCTGGCATTCGGGCCCTGCACTGAGACTGTTAAGATATTATAGGAGGCGACAGGAAGATGCGGAAAATAGGGGGCGCCGTAAAAACATAAGACTCTATGGGCTACCGGAGGGAGAGGAGGGCAACGACCCCAACGCCTTTGCAGATTATTTCCTATGTCTAACCCTGGATCTGGGCCCAGAATTCCAAATTAACATCAAGAGGGCCCATCGTACACTTGGGCCTTGACCTTCTAAACCCGATGCCAGACCGAGATCATTTGTTATTAGATTTGGCAGTTTCTCACAAAAGGACCAAATCTTAACTAAAGCATGGTGTAAACAGAAGGTTTTGTTGGGTGACCACTGCATTCTGTTTGATAACGACTACGCCCCAGCAACTCAGTGATTGAGAAGGGAGTATTCCCCCTTGTTTCCCCTCCTGAGAGCAAAAAATCTAAAATTTCGCAACCCCTACCCAGCGAAGTTGGCTATTCTTTTTTCTAATGGCCTTACCACATATAATTCAGCTTCAGAGGCCAAATCAGATTTACTCCAAAGAGGAATAATATCAGATAAGGACTCCAAAGCGATGTCAAAGATTAGGCGGCTACCCTCGGGACACGACCCTCAGGATTCCAATTGATCGAATACAGGGGACCAAAGAATTCAGATATTACTCAATAAAGTGAAATCTCTCAGAAATCCAACTCTTCAACCAGTCTGAAAGCTAAGTACATTATGAAGGGTATGTTATTATGTTGGGAGATGGGCTCGGGGGGAAGGGGATGCTGACTGTCCCTAGTCGCGCGCTTGAGGGTTGAAAGCGAGCTATGGTTCCTCTAAGGGTAACTTTAGTACAATATACAGAGCCTACACGTAGTGTAAGACCACTACATATGCCCTTCATTAGGCGCGGAGTGTTGTGTTGGCTCCCCCTTCCTTCCTCCTCTGGGTCGACAATCCTCCTCTTTGTTTTTTGGTTTTTTCTTTCCTCACCCAGAAGACTGCCTCAATGTGAGGAACCAACTGGGCTGAAAACTGAACAGCATTGAGGAAGGACTTCTTTAACCCACAGCCCATTACATTAAATGAATCAATTTAAAAATTGCAGAAATGATTAATGAGAGACTTGATCATTGGTTATTGGGCATTGCTGCTGAATGTGGTGAAGTTGGGCTGAGATTGATTGTTCGGCTTCCAGGATCGAATTTGAAATAATTCAAGATCCACAGTTATTACATGGTCTACATGATCTACATGACAAATTTTGTCTTAGGTATCCGGGTCCCCGATGGGGCTTCAATGGGTGGTGATTTTGGTTAAGCCCTCCCGTTTCCCCCTCCCAT
Organism: Neoceratodus forsteri; assembly: GCA_016271365.2. Lineage (NCBI taxonomy): Eukaryota > Metazoa > Chordata > Ceratodontiformes > Ceratodontidae > Neoceratodus > Neoceratodus forsteri. The sequence goes on from CM057455.1 coordinate 506,490,316, forward strand.
GCAATCATACGTTGAGAGACTTTACATTTTGATGCGTTTTATCTTATTTTGTACTCCTTCTCTGCTATTAACCTTGCAGATCCCATTTCAGAATTTTTAAAGAATCTGGCCTTGTTTTGCACATCACCACTAGTGGGCACTATGTATACTCATTTTTGATATACATAACTACATTTAAGGGCTACAAATAAATACAAAGGGATATTCTGTTGGAAACTGTATGCCTGAAAGAAAAGAGGCCCTATAGGCCTTTTTTCTTACCCTGATCAAACCTCAAGCTGAAATGCCCTTAGGGATGAATACCCCTTAGCTTAACCCTTCCTGCTACGTGATTAAGCTTACAGTTCAGCCTAGTTTGAATCTATATGTAAGGGAGATCATCAGCTATGAGGAAGCTTTTATGAAACTTAATCTCTCCAATTCATAATTGTTCTTTTAATGAGGCTTGATTCATTAGCTTGATGTGCAGGGAGTTCTCTTCTTTTAACTTGGAGAGTTGCCTTTTGGTTTGATGCAATTTTTGGATTCATGTTCCACCACACAGGACTAGGTTCCAACAGGACCTGGTTCCTTGAGAGGGAGTTTCCTCTCGAGTGGGCATAGATCCACATTTTGTGGATTACTTCCCACTTACCTAGGAGGAAGATTTCCTTTTCCCCAGGACCTGGGTTGGAGATGGATAGATCTCCCCCTATTGTGGAAGATCACCTGTATATAGTTCATCCCTTTGGTAAGTTATTGGTTCTGAATGTTGTTGGTTTTAAGTTAGTATGGTTCTCAATACCTTTGTTTACTACAAAAAATGTTGGTGACATCATATATATGTATGGATGGGTGCTCCCAAACCAGGCATTGGCCGTCTGGGCCTGGGGAGACAGAGGAATGGAATATGCTGTACCATCCAGGTGTGCTGTAACTGGTCCTAATGGACCCCTGGATGGGGGAAAGTATATATCTTTATTAGACCAATCATTGGTTGTCCCCCGGGGCCTCAGATGACTGGTCACATCTAGGAAGGAGAAGATGTTTCCATGAGACCATGGTTAGTGTCCCAGTAAAAATTGTTTCACAAAATGTGAATGGCCTACACTCTCCCATTAAGCATTACAAAATAATGCAACATGTAGGCAGACAGAAAGCTGATATATATTTTCTACAAGAATCCCACCTGTCCAGTTTGGAACATTCAAAACTCCACTGGGGGGCCGATATCAGGGACTGGCATCCTGTCATCTGAGTGGACACAAGAGGGGAACCGCAATTCTGGTCCCCACCTCAACACCATTAGAAATCCAGAACACTTACTTGGATCCACAGGGTCACTACATAATAGTGACGGCTACACTTTATTCACAGGTTGTAACCTTGGCTAACCTGTATTTGCCTCCACAGACTTCCCTCCCTATAATTAAGACCTTCCTACAGAAGGTGATGGAGAGGTTTCGGGGCATTCTGATAATGGATGGTGATTTTAATATTTCCTTTCACCCTCATTTAGACTCCTCAAACCCTACACCACAATGGCCCTCAGGGGCAGCCAAACACTTAAAGGGAAATTTGTCCTTTTTGGGTATAGAGGATGTTTGGAGAAGGCTTTTTCCCTCTACCCCTGGATACACTTTTTTTCTGGAAAGCATAATACATATTCATGCCTAGACTATTTTTTTGTTACCGGGAAACATTTAACCTTAGTACAAGATATATTAATAGAACCTAGAATTATTTTGGATCATAACCCCTTAATTCTTAAAATTAATCTAGGAAAACAAAAGAAGCTTAGACTTTGGAGATTTAATAACTCTTTATTAAAAGGTAAAAAATTCCTGGAGTGTATTAAAGAGCATATTCCACAGATAATTCAGGATAACTCTTCCTCAGAAGTCTGTCAAGCAATTCAATGGGACACACTGAAGGCTGTGCTCCGTGGAAAGATACTGTCATATTCTTCCTATAAACAAAAAAAATACAAACACGATTAAATTACTTAACAGATTTATTATCCTCTTATCAAATGCTATACAGAGAGGGTGACAGAACTTTACAGCGATGTATAAAAACTCTAAAACAAGACATCCAGAAAATAATTGACTATAGGATGTTACAAAGCTTGAGTTATTTACATTAATATAATTATGAGGGAGGCGCCCGGGGCACCAGAGCATTAGCCCGTAAGCTGAGAGCAAATAAAAGGGCCTCAACAATTTTAAAAATAAGGTCAACGACCTCAGACACCATCTCCTATAAAGAAGAATTTATAAAACAGGTGTTTAAACAATTTTATGAAGCCCTGTATACTGCCCTTCCCCCTCCCAGAATCAGGAAGAGTCTATAGCTGCTACATTTCATAATCTTCATTTGCACACCCTAACAGAATCTCAGAAAGCAAGTCTTGACCGACCAATTACTGCTGAAGAGATCTTCCTACAAGTTAAACAGTTAAAACCCCTAAAGTGTCCGGGACCTGATGGTTTTGGCCCAGAGTGGTACACGGCCTTTATCCCCCAGCTTCTTCCAAGTTTGCTACCAGTTGGTAGTAAAATAAAGGAGGGAGAGCCCCCCCTTCCAGGAATTATGCGGTTTTGTCTCCTCTGCTTAAGCCAGATTAAGATCCTTCTCTTCCATCTTCTTATCATCCAATCTCAATATTAAATGTGGACTATAAAATATTTATGGTCATTTGGGCAAAGAGATTAGAACCTATTCTTACAACTTTAATCCATAGATCAATCAAGCTTTATTAAACAAAGAAACATCCTTGATAATTTATGCCGGTTAATGCTTCTTCTAGAATATATTCATACTAGAAAGATCCCATCCATGGTTGTCAGTCTTGATGCTGACAAAGCTTTCGATAAAGTTAACTGGCAATATTTATGGGCCTCCCTATCTAAATTTTTGTTTCCAAACCCCTTTATAACATGCATGAAAAATGTGTACGCTCACCCGTGTGCCTACATACGTATTAATGGTTCTCTGACCCAATCAATCCAAATTCAAAGAGGCACAAGGCAGGGATGCCCGCTGTCCCCTCTATTATTTGCATTATACATAGAACCACTAGCTGAAATTACCAGAGGTAGCATTGATATGGAGGGGATTCCAGTGGGCCAAAGGGAATACAAGATAGCATTGTTTGCTGACAATATTTTGATAACCGCCCTTTCTCCCAAAACATCTCTCCCAGCCTTATGGTAATTATTGGAAAACTTCAGCAAGATATCAGGTTTCCAGCTAAATGTTGCTAAAACAGATTTGATTCCTCTGTTTTTTTACCCCATCCCAGAACCTTAAAAATAATTATCCAATTAAATGGTACAAAGCTAAATTTTGTTATCTGGGCATTACGGTCCCTAAAAATTTAGACTTACTGGAACTGCTAAACTTTGAACCCCTATCCAATCAAATTCAGAAAGATTTGACTCTATGGTCTCGGTTACCACTATCATTATTTCAGAGAATAGAGACTATCCGCATGATAATCCTTCCAAAATTACTGTATTTATTTCAAAATATCCCTACTTTTCCCTCTAACTTTTACTTTAAATCATGGGATAAACTAATTTCCAATTTTATATGGAATGGCCAGAAACCAAGAATTAGAATGTCACTTCTGCAGCTTCTACTCTCCTCGGGAGGGGCTAATCTACCAAATATAAAGTTTTACTCACTGGCATCTCATTTCAAAATTCTATCTCTCTGGTTATCACCAACTTATTATTCTCCTTGGAAAGATTTAGAATTCGCCATAAATGACCTTTATGATATAAAAAAGTTTACGTTGACCTCTGTAAAGATGTCACCTCCTCTTCGAGACTTTACCCCATTTACGGCCCAAATATTACAGTTATGGTTTAGACTAAAACAATACAAAGCTTTTAGAGAACTTTTTTTCTCTATACACTTATCTCAGAAGATGACCAATTTATCCCAGCAACTCTAGATCATACCTTCTCCAGATGGAGGCATATGGGGTTGCAATTTTTTAAGCAATTTCTTTCTCCCTCAGGAGTTATCCCATTTGAATCTCTTCAAGCTAAATTTGACCTTTCCAACAATGACTTTTTAGATATAATCAGGTTATAACTACTTACTGCGCCAAAGAGATATTAATTTCCGATTGCCTGAACCTTTACCGTTGGCCTGGAGATATTTGGAGGACAATATTAAGGGGTGTTTATGGCCACATCAAGTGGGCTTTTTTTACAAAATTTTAAGAGAGGGATTGGGAGATTCTTTGGTCTCTATAATGAACAGCTGGAATAATGACCTTGGACTGGAGGTACAGGAGCAGGACTGGCTTTGGTCCTCAGTGCAAGCATACAAAGTTACACATGCCACTAGATGGTGCGAATTTGCATGGAAATGCAGGAATCGCTTTTTCCGCTCTCCGGCAATATTAACCAAATACCTACTATCATCATTTGGGGTCTGTTGGAGAAAATGTTCTTCCAAGGTTGCTGATCATGGCCATATCTTTTGGTCCTGTCCTTTATTAATGCCTTTTTGGTGCTCTATTCAACAAGAAATTTCAGATTGTATGGGAGAATCAATTGAACTTACAGCAAAAACTGTGTTGCTGTCTATTTATCCCAGACATAATCCATAATGACGCCAAACTTTACTGCCTATATTTTATATTAGCAGCCAAAAAGGCAATAACTAGACATTGGCACGCCATAGTTATTCCAACTGTTCATGAGTGGAGGGGATTGGTAGCTGACATATACTACATAGAATCTCTGACCTGTGAAATCCATAACAAACAAGTACAATTTGACCTTCACTGGAGGCCCTGGATATTATACTTTTCCAGGTGTGACCCTGATTTTGTCCCTTAAGTTTATCCTGGGGTCAAGGGGTGGACCGGAGGGGTGGGAGAACTTGGGCTCCTAATGAAGACGAGGAGTGTGGGCCAAACTCTTTTTTCTTATAGCCCAATGGTCGAGGGAAGACATTATCCAGACAAGTTAGGGAAGCACTAAGTCACCACAATCAATATTTAGGCACGAAATGCTTGTAGAGATATTTGCTGTGATGAAGGTACATCGATTTATTCTATTCTTTGCCTTGTACTAACAAAGCATATATACTCTTAGGTACTCATATATGTGGATTCAGTGCCTATGTCTATTATCTATGTGTATGTCACCTTGTTTTAATAAAAAGATAATATAAAAAAAGATATTATAGGAGGCATGCTTTATTAAAGATTTTATTCACATACAGTACTTTAGAACTTTTGGCGAGTCACTGACTATGGGGACATGGGTGAGGGTGGAGGGTTTGTGCTGGCTATCAAGAGGGACTAGTGTGGGGTGAGGGTGCTCTGGGAGCAGGGCTTGCCACTGCCAGTGGATGCCTTGGAGAACTTATGGGGAGGAGGAGTTGTCATGGACATCACAGAGAACTTTTCAGGAAGGCGAGAGACAAGGGTGCCACTGGACACCAGAGAAATGTATGGGGAAGGGAGAGGGAGGGGTTGCTACTGGACACCAGGGAGAACTTACGGAGAAGAGAAGAAGGAGGGGGTGCCAGTCAGAACTTATGAGGAAGGGAAGAGGGAGGCAGTACCAATGGAAAACAGGGAGTAATTAGAAAGAGGAGGGGAGACAGATCCCCGCCCCAGTAATCCCCCATTATAGATTGGGACCAATGTAAAGCTTGGGGGGGCAGTGTTAGTTGGTACTACTTTCCCAGCTGGGCCAGTGCAAAAAAAGTTAAGCATCACCCCATGACTTCTCAAACTCCCCCACTTCTACCAGCCATAAACACCTGGTCTCAGTGGCATACAGTACATGAAAAAGGGATCTGAAATATGTAGACTGAACATATTCCATTTATTTCTGTGAGTGAAGGACAGAGTCATAACTCACAAGTGGTGAAGCTTATGGAAATCCTGCCACCTCACAAATGGAAATAAATGGTATATGTTCAATCTACAAATCATTTTAAAGTTGTTTTGTTTTCTTACTCTCCTTCCCCATTCCACGTTTTTGAAAGGGGTTCTTGGTTTCAAAAATCAGATAACTGGTAAATAACAAACAGAAGAGTGAAATAAATAAGTGCCTTAGCTGGGTTTGAACCCAGGCCACTCAAAATAGCATTCTGCTGTGCTACAAGTTGCATCACCAAGCAACTGGAAACCTTGGATTACCAGAAGCACTTTACTCTTTCTCAGATGTACACCCTGGTACTGCACAAATTAATTACATTTTTATTCATAAGTGAGGTGTGCATCTATATGGAACACAGACAGACAAAAGAAATGCGTTAGCTGGGATTTGAATTCAGTCCACTCAGAATACAGTTCTGATGCACTATCAGCTGCGCCACCAATGCAACTGGACACCTGCTGGGACTCCTAGAAGCACCCTACTCTTTTTTAACTGCAAAACCTGGTGCTGCACACATTACATTCTTATTCATAAGGGTGTGATGTGCATATATATGGAAAACAAACAGAAAAGAAAAATAATGTTTCAAGCCCTGTTCACACTGTGGGATGCTGGAAAATGGTTCTTTAAACCGTTCTTAGAAATGGATTAAAGCTTACTGTTTCAAAGCATCCGCACTGTCAAAAGTGAGTTTTAAAACATGTTGGTACCTGCAATAATCCGTGTCAGCGTGTTCTCACTGTTGTGGTATTGGTGTCCCTGCGAAGGTTTTCAAGCACCCGCAACAGCCGAAAGCTGCTTACCATCATGCGTTGAGGTAACACACAAACCTAAAGAATCATGCTGCAGAAACCATGTTCTCCTGACTGCACTGCTAGTAAGTCTGAATTACAAACAGAACCATTTTCAAAACCGTGCTCAAGCCTACCTCGAAGCACAGTTTGAGCATGATTCATAAAACGGTTCCCAAGTCATGCCAAGTGAGAATGCGAATCGTGATTGCAGCTATTTAAAACATTTTACCACTGATAAAACATTTTAAATAGCACAGTGCAAACAAGGCCTTAGTCGGGATTTAAATCCAGGTCACTCAGAATACCGTTCTGGTGCACAACCAATTGTGCCACTATAATGACTGGTAACCTGAGACCCCCACAAGCACCTTACTCTTTTCAAATGCACAAACCTAGTGCTGCACAAATTAATTACATTTTTATTCATGACTACCATGTTCATAAATATGGAACACAGACAAAAGAGAAAAAGAAATAAGTGCCTTAGCTGGAATTTGATACTCACACTAGAGTCGGTGGCAGGTTTGGAGTTTTAAAACTTCTGTTACTCAAAACCTGACAAAACACAAGTTTAATTAGTACCTTTTTTTACAGTGAGACACACATAACAGAACTACTTCGGTCAGACTTCTTCACAGATTAAACTTGGCTCGGTCAAGCTAGCAAACATGAAAGTAAAAACAAACCCCAACAGCAAGTGACACAGTAATTGGTAGAATTAACCAAATAGGTGTTTTTTTAATGAGAAACATATGAGAAACTCAGTAGTTTCGTAGAACTGGCAACTAATTTGAAGTAGCCAGATATGTTCATGATTTTTGTGGCATATGAACATTTCTATGTTATGCTATCTGTAGCAGTCTATGTGTGCCAGGTGTGGAGTAATCACCTGGTCTGGGCTCCTAGTGATCAGGTTCTAAGGGATGGACAGAAGTGCAGATGCAAGGTTACTGTGGAATAGGACATGGTCATGTCATGCAGGGTGTTTTGTTTAATCACAGAGTAGGATTTTCACAGCAGTGGGGAAGAAATTAAAATTTAATGTAGCCAAGTGCAAAGTTATGCACTTGGGAAGAAATAATCCTAAATTTGAATATCACATAAATGGAGCCCAGTTAATGGTAACTGACGTGGAAAGGGATTTGGGAGTATGGATAATAAAAATCTAGAGTTTGATTATCTGGTTAATGAAATAACCAAAAAATCATATAGAATGTTAGCCTTAATTATGAGAAATATAAAGAGTACCGATAGAAAGGTCATCATGCCACTGTATAGGGCTTTTGTTAGACCTTATTTGGAGTATGTCGGTAGTGTATGGTCCCCTGGGTTTGTAAAGGATGTGCGAAGGCTGGAGAGGGTGCAGAGACCAGTGACATGGAATGTTTTGGGATTGGAGGGGTTACTTTATGGAACTAGACTAAGGGAGTTGGGTTTGTATTCCTTACAATACAGGAGATATCATGGAGGTATGTGTCTGATTCATAAGGCAACTAGAACACCTGACTTGTGGGAATGTTTGGGCTTGATAGAAAGATCTAGTCTAACCACTAATCGGGGACATTGGTATCAGTTAAAGGGAGAGCACTATAATAGGAATTTAAGAGGGTCATGGTTTTCATAACGAACAGTGGATTAATGGAACAATTTGCCCAGTCAGGTAGTGTCTAGTGCAACTATAAATGAATTTAAAACTGCTATAGATCATCATAGAACTAGCTATCTATATGATTTGAGGATATGAATAGTGCAGGACGATAATGGCCTTTGGCTAAGTTCCTGAAATTTTCCTGATTCCTATTTTTCTTACCCATTATTGATGGCCTTGACCCTAAGTTCTTTCATCTCACTCCACCTGTCATTACTATTCCTAGCACTACTACCCTCTACATCTCCTTTTCCTTGGCTACTGTCCCTGACTCTTGGAAACCAGCTACAATCATCCATCTTCCCAAAGGGAGTGACTTCTCCTCTCCTGGCACTATCAGCAGATCTCCCTTTTCTCTACCCTGGATAAGCACCAATGACACCTAGTCCTCTACCAACTCACCTTTTCCTGGACTCTTTTTCTTTCTTCACCCCTTTCCAATCTTGCTTCTGGAAACCCTACTGCACCTCCACTTCCCTCTTCAGGCTCACTGATGCCATCCTATCGTGATCTAACCAAAGTCTGATTACTTCTGCAGTCTTTGTCAAGCTGGCCAATGCTTTCAGCACTGTTGTACCCCCCCCTTTCCTGGACAAGCTTAAAAGACGAGGTCTCTCTAACACTGCAGGTAGTTGGTTCTGCTCCTACATTGAGGGCAGGTCACAAACCGTCCACACTGAAGACACTCTCTCCCTCCCTCCTCTCCCTACCTACTCAAGCATGCCCAAAGGTTTTGTTCTGGGCCTGATACTCTTCTTTGTTTTTCTCAACAATCTCACAAATGCCTATATCTTCGCAGCCAGGTATGCAGACAATATGGTGCTCTTTACCGTTGATCCTTCAATCCCTGACCGGTCTTCTCAGCTCTGACCTGGCTTCTTAGCTTCAGCTAAATTTCTTCATCATCTAACATGGGTTCCAGGCAAGTCAACTGGCCCTCAATGCCCAGAGAATGGTCTCTAGGAACATGGCACCAAGTAGAGGTTGGCCAGACTCTCAAACCTCCCCTCCTTCCATATCACTGCTGGAGTGGTGATTGAGGGTGTCACCTTCTATAACTACCTTGGGGTATGACTGGACCATCACCTCAATTTCTCCCTGCATGAGGACACCATCCGCCAGAACTCCACCTAAAACTTGGGACTCTGTACAGGAATAAAGTGTGCATCCCACTTCCTGCTCACAGAGAAGTCCTCTCAAAGAGGATCCTCCCTGTCTCAGATTATTGTGGCACTGTACAGTGCCCTTCCTATCTTGGATTATGGAGACACTGTACATTGCAGCTTCCAAGTCCACATTTGCCAGACTGGACCCCCTTTCACACTTTCTGCCATTGTGCCTTAGCTTAGACTGTCCCCTCATGTCCACCATTGTTCCCTCTACTCCTCCCTCTCCCTCACCTCCCTTGATGCCAACCGCCCCGCCCCTCCATCCTCACCTCTCCAACTGGGCTTCCTTTATCTCCAAATTCTGGCTTGGTATCCTCACCTATACCTTGCCTCTCTTCTTTCATCCTCCTCTGCCCTATGTACTTCTTTCACAAAACCAATTCCCTCTCCCTCCCTCCCATGAAATCTAGTGCAGGTCCAGTTGCTTTCTCCTTTTATTTTCCCAAGCTCTGGTCTTCTCTTCCCCCTGCTATCTGCCCTGCCCCATTCCTCCATTCCTTTAAATCCCTCCTTTGTGATGTCACAACTCACTCCTGTAATTGCTCTTGACCTTGTAAAGTGCACCCCTGGTGTCCAGACCCCCTTGTTATCACCCACCTATGTCGCAGCTTAGCCAATGGGTTTTGTACTTTGTTCTGGTGCTGAATCTGTGAACCTGTTCCACTGGTCATGGCAACAGTACATGTATTCTGTATTTTACATTGCACTTTTTCACAGCAACTGTAACTTGTTATTTATTTTATTGCACCTTATTCCTCTGAAATGTACGGAACTCCCCTTCCCCCTTCCCTCTCCTCAGTACACATCTAGAAATGAGCTGTTACCAGGTCAGCATTTATTTATTTATTTATTAGCTTTTGGTGACCGGGTAAGTGCGTTAGGCAATTTAACCTGCCTATTTTCAAGCACGGCCTGGGAGAGTACAAAAATCAACAGTAAAAAATGGTACAGTATCCCAAAGCAAGACCTCGCACAAGAAGGTCAAAATACAAATCGACATCGTTAAAAAAGGTCACCCACGCAGGGGTGAGAAAACAAAATCAAGTTAAACCTGTGCTGGACCCAACCCAGGAAGGTCTGACAGTGTGGATTACATTCAGATAAATAGAGAGAGAGAGAAGGAAAACATAACGATGTGTAGGGGGAGTTTAACACAATAGAAATATCGGATAGGACAAACAACAAAAAAGAAGGTTAAGAGCATTTGCAGACACCGTGTGTCCTTAGGTAAGCGGCAAGTGCTGTCTTGAATGAGTCATCAGATGTGGAGACCCTGATATGAGGAGGTAGGGAGTTCCAGAATTTGGGGACAAAGTGGGAGAAAACTTGTTCACCCATTCTTGTTGAGCAAGGGAGAACAAAGAATAGGGGGAGGAAGATGACCTCAGGGAGTGAGCATAAGTCACAGGGATTAACATAGCTCCAACAGAGTCAGGTCTGGGGATACGAGTAAGAGAGTCGATAAAGCATCCAAGGGTGTAGAAGCGCAAGTCATTAGGAGCAAGCCAATTTAAAGAGGAGTGGAGGAGACAGTGGTGGGTGAGTCTAGGGGCAGACAGGGCAAATCTACAAATATTTTATTGTATGTAACTTCCCACTTGTGGAAAGCAGTAACACTAGCCTGGGACAGGACTGGTAGAGCATATTTAAGCCCTGGAAGGATGATACTTTGGGCTATGGAAATCCTTGTAGAAGGGGTACGTGAGTGGAGGACTTTGTAGATGACTCCAATCTTCATGTTGATACGCTTGCAGATCTCATTTATATGAGAGGAAAAGTTCAGAGACGGGTCAAGTGTCATACCCAAGTATTTAAAGGGGCCCATATTGGATATAGCAGAACCATAAAGGCAACGGACCTAAAGACGGGATAGCTGTCTGGACTTTTCTGGTGGATCCGAAGAGCATGGCATATGTTTTGGGTAGGTTAAGGATGAGCTGACTCGAGGAGAGCCAGGACTGGATGCTTTGGAAGGAGGAGGATAGTTGATCACTTATGTCAGTGACAGAATTAGAGGCAGTGAAGAGGACCAGATCATCAGCATACATTATAGCCCAGGAGTGAGTAGGAAAGGAAGGAATATTATTGATGAAGAGAGAAAAGAGCAAGGGACCTAGTATGGAACCCCGGGGGGGGACACCACAGGGAAGGACCTCTGAGGAAGAGAGGACTTTACTGAAGGCGACAACTTGTGTACAATTGCTAAGGTAACTGTTAAACCAAGACAAGGTGGAGCCTGCCGCACCAAGAATACAGTTTCCTTAAGAGTAGGAGGTGGTTGACTAGGTCGAATGCCTTCATAAGGTCTACAAAAACAGCCCCAGTAAGGAGACCCTTGTCCATGTTCATCTTACCCTCACTAGTAAACAGGGTCAGGGCTGTAATAGTGCTGTGTCCAGGCCTAAAACCATGTTGGACAGGTGTCTGGATCTTGAACTTTTGGAGATGAGAAGAGACCTGAGTGTGGATAATCTTCTCAAGTAGTTTGCAAAGAGTAAGTAGAATGGCAATAGGTCGGTAGTTAGATAAGATCTTGGGGTCACCTTTTTTGAACACAGGGGTAGTCCTTGCAGTTTTCCAGACCTGTGGTACAGTGGAGGATGAGATGGAAAGGTTAAAAAGTCTTGTAACAGGTGTGGCTAGGATCGGAGCTGCCAGCCTAAGAATCCTAGGTTCAATGCCGTCAGTATGTCTTTCCTTGTAACAGTTTAGAAATAAACGAATGAATGACTAAATAAATAACTACATACGTACACATATACATACATACATACATAAAGTAGAAGTGCCACCGGGTATGGGCTCTTAATTGTATTGTTTATGTCTTTTCTTTTATACTGGATGGATTACAAGATGGGAGAAGGTAGCCTGCCACCAGAGACAGGCTCATGGTGGCAGCTTTTTTTGTTTTCTTACATATACAAAAATGTGGTTGTGAGGGTACAGACAACAGCATGCCACTAGAGAAGGGTTCCTGTTGGACACATTAGATTTTCAAATTTATTGTTTCTCATGTCCTGACCCCCTCTCCTGGTTGGGGCCACACCCCACAGCACCTCTGTCACTTATCCTGTAGGATTTCAACCCCATGGGTTCACCTCTCCCAACCATGGCAGAGCAGACTGCAGTAGATCCATCTTCCCGCCCTGTTCTGGCCATGGAGGGGAGAGTTTCTGGAGTTCTTGGAAGTGGGCAGTAGCTGGAGTCAGTGCCCAATTGCACTGAGATCATGCTGCAAAGGACAGGCCATCTTCTTTTTCTTTTTCTGGTCCTATCCACTGGAAGGCCAGCTCACAAGGAGGCCCAAACAGAGGTCAGCCAAGGTTCCCCCTCCCACTTGGGCTGCCTACTGTATTACCACCTGTGTTTACCTAGGTGGCAGTATAACAGTGGCAGCCCTCCTTCCCAAGGGGAAAACAGCATCCTCAGGGACATCCAATCTTCCTCCCCCCAGCCGGCCCACGGTGGCTCAAATTTGTGAGCAGTAGTGGTACCGCTGCTCCGATGGGCTGGCTTGGTATTCTCCATCACCTGGAATGGGGTCCTGGTGTCAGAATCCAGCTGGGGGTAGGAGCACAAGCCTGTCATTCAGGATGGGCTCCTGATTGCTGCATTTTCTTTTATTTTTTTTCTGTTACATTTTATCATTCTCCGACACTGGGGATAGTGTCCCATTGCTGGAATCAGGTTGGAAGGTAGGGGTTGTCAACAGTTTGCCCCCAGAGAGGGGCCTCAGTGGCTGTATCCATTTGTTTTTTAAAAGAAACATATTCAGCTGGCCTAGTGGCATGGAGGATTGAGGTGCTGGGTGCCACACCTCCCACCATTCCAACAACTCAGATTCGAGACCAGACTCGGGTCTCTGGGGGTCAGCCAGGGAGGATGAGGACTGAGTATCCGATTGACTGCTGTCCTCTCCCAGGGCAGGGGAATCAGCCATATGGCCCCAACACTGCCACCATGTGGTGGCGTCATGGCAGGGCAGCAACAGCAACCCTTTTGGTGCTGGCCAGCAGTAGACCCTGTAGTGCATGTGTGCCTCCACGCAAATGCACACCCAGAATTACTGCCACTACTAGTCGGGGGAGGAACCAGAACATGGAAAACTGGGAGCAAGCATATGAAGCCTTGCTTGCCTGCTCCATCACTCAGGACCCTTGGCCAACCGTCTGAGTATGTGTCTCTGGGGTAGGGAGGATGTCCCTCCCTCCCTCCCTCCCCAGCCCCATCACAAGGGGCAATCCATGGAGAATTATGTGGTAGGTGACTCCTGAGGAGGTTGTAGATATTAGGAGAGGTGTGCAGGGCCTGAAGAGCCCACCTGCAACCTTAGGGGTAAAAAGTTTAATGAGAAAAAAAAGAAAAATAAAGAAATATGTCCCAAACCAGAGATGCGCTGCTGGTGTTGGAAGTGGGTCTGCAGTGAGACAAGTGGGTCACCAGGGATGGACTCCCAATGGACACAACATTTGCAATGTCTGACACTGGCGTTGGGCTCCTGGTGTTGAACAGTGAGGGGAACTTTCTAGTGGCTGGATTTTGTTTTTCACATATATCCGGCACTGTTTTTTTTTCCTCTGGTGTCAAACTCAGGATCATCGAAAACTGCTCTCTCAGATGAAAGCAAGAAGTACATGAAATCTGTGAAAAGCATGTTTTACTTCCTGGTGTCCATCTGTGAAAATGGTTTTACGCTGGCACAAGACGTGCAACTGGTTTTAGGGGGTTGCACATGAATTGGCCCTTTCTGTTACAGAACTTTTTTTCCATTATCAAAACAAACATTCTATTACTTGTTGACTCGACTATTTGTAACATCCCTATTAGAAACAGCTTTCACTTGTTAGCCGGATATCACTATCTCCTGTACAGAAATCTGTTTTTTTTATGTTTCTGCAGAGCAGCAAAATGAAGTGAGTCAGGTTTTTAACACCATGTAATTTCCTGATATATTGCAGGCCTTAATTCTAAATTGGGGGATCAGGGTTGGACTGATTGTTTGTCCTTTTTCAGCATAATATGCTTGCAAGAAACCGGGCAAATAAAAAGCCAGGATATCTTGATAAATAATTCTGTCTTGCATGAAATCCCTGCAAAAAGGACAAAACTGGGTAGAGCATCTGCTGGTTTGACCTGCTCTATTAAAATTAAGCAACAGTGCATGACAGGGAGTGTGTTGTGAGATTTACACACGACTTGGGTGTGATGTGGCACATGGCCGCAGGCCAAGTATCGTAAACCACCCGAGGCGTGTGTAAACCTCACAACAACACACCCCCTAGAGTGCATTACTGTAATTATAAAATTGAATAAATAAAAAAACAGTTTTTTTTAATGTAGAACTAAAGCTACCAACAGTCCCTATTTTCCCAGGACAGTCCCTATTTTAGGCAGCATGTCCCAGTGTCCCCACAAGTTTTACAGAATGTCACTTTTGTCTTGGTTTTCGCTTACTTGTCCCAGTTTTGTCCCTTTTTTTTGCTGACTGCTAATCCATGAGTGACAGTTATTTCAGCACCAATGTGGCACTGCTCGAGCTGGACAACAGTTTGCAACTTCAGCCCCTGCACCTGTGTTGCACCACAAGCATGTAAGTGGGAGCACGGTAAAGCATGTTCTTTCCTCTTTTAGACTGGGTAGTAGTGTAAACAAGTGCTTGTGGATGTCTGCTTGCCTGCAGCTGAGAGGGACTTCAGACAAAAGAGACCGGCAACAGTGAACTAAGGCACCTGAACCTGATCAGCTGCAGGGAAGTGTGTGAAAACAATCTGGTATGGTGGTGGGAGTCACAGAAGTGAAGTTTGCTCAGCAAATGAGGTGAATGTAAGCGGGTTTGGGATGGAACTGTCAGGAAGAGGAACACATGCAACTCAAATGTCTGAACACAGTTTAACACAAGTTTGCTTCTTTCTGTACATCATGATTTGGAACTTGCTGCAGCAGAATGATGTATTATTTTAATCTGGATGTTTGCTACTGGTGTTACTGTGGGGTGTCATGGCCAGAGTAAGCAACAAAATTTAATTGATTGTGTGCAGTGTTGTCTGTGGCAGTGCCTGTGGGAATGACACAGTGGGGGGGGCCATGGTCATGATGGAACCTGTCTCAGTTTTAGGCCTCAAAACATTGGTAGCTTTATGTAGAATGAATACATATTCTTATTTAAAAATACAGGAGTCAGTTGCTCAAAGTCAGTGTTCAGAGTCACAAGCTCAGGGTGCACTTAGCAGGGTGAGAATAAAGATCCAGGATTATGTGTTGTGCAAAAGCGGCTAATTTCTTAACTTTGTAAGTTTCAACGTATGACGTTGAAACGTTAGTAGTTACGTTGACAGGGGTTCTGCTCAGGTGTGCCAAGGGTAATGCTGGAACAATGGCACACTTTACTTGAAACTTACAAAGTTAAGAAATTAGCCGCTTTTGCACAACAATGGAAGTTTCCATTCAAAGCCTGCAGACTTGAGATATGGTACTTGTCTGTTACGCTGATTTCTTTTTACTTTTTGGATTACAAATAAAGCACTTATTTGTGAAGAAACTGTTGCCAGCCCGTTCCTGAAACTACGTTTGGATTTGTATTAGGCTACCAGAGTGCTGACCTTATCACTGTTTTGGCAGTGTTGTATCCTACATATTCTTATTTATTCCTAGAAAGAAAAGGTTTTCTTCTTCCACTCCTGATAAAATAGTACTTTCTCTTCCCATTCTCAATCCCCTGAGCAGCTGTTTCAATTAATGAGGAGGCCACAGCTGAGGGTGGAATCGGCAGTGTGTCACCTCACCTGCACTATACTGTACTCATTTACATCAGATGACAGAGAAGTACAAGAGGAGCCAGCGTCGCTGCAGGAGGGACAAATATGTAAATTTAATTCCCCACTCTGTTCTCTGTATGCTTCCCTAATGTTGTGTCTGAGGGTGGAGTCAACCACACGTCATCAGTTGCGTGGCCAGTTCATCATTAGCATGGCCAGACACAACAGGACTTTGAGGATCACTGGCATCATTAACAGCTCCTATTTCACTGTTGGAGCATGTCCCAGAGATTGCTAGGCAGGAATCAGTGTCAGTATATTGTGCCACTTCGTTGACTGCTAACAGCCCTTTATTTATTTTATTTATTTAGTTGTTTAACCAGGAGTAGCATACTAAGCTGAAAGCTTTTTTACAGGTGCGACCTGGGAGCACAGGAAAGTTAAGTGACTTGCTCAGGGTAACACAGTGTGCAAGTGGAAGCTGTGAGATTCAAACCCAGGTCTGGTCTGCTGGATGTCACCAGATTTGCAGCTCAGAGCCTTAAACTACTGCGCTATACTGCCCTAGCTGCTGCATTTCACACTTGCTAGGTCCCGGCACTGTAACTTGCCAATCGCCATAGTCATATGAAAAGCTGTCTAATGGCTCTCGAATGGCAGCACTGTCACAGAAAAGAAAGTAGGTGTCTGACATTTTGAGTGGCTTTTAAAGTTATGTGAAAAAAATGTGTTGCTTTTGAACTTTTTTAAACCATAGTTTCATAGTGGTGATATCACAAATTGTGGCTATGACAAGATTTTAAAAACTAACATTCTCTGTTCAGCTGATCTACTTGTCTGGAGACTTTCCATGATAAATAAAATTGTTTTTGAGTGTCTGTTTCTCTTCATGGATGTACGAATGTTTGTACTGAGCAAAGTACTGTCTCGGAGCGGTACCAGCTAACTTTAAAAAAAATGGCGGATCTTCTTCGGGGATATCTCTGTCATCAGGTTACACCTAAGGAACTTAGCCATCAGGCACTAGGATCCCACAGAAGCTTTTTTGCAGCAGTCCACTAGGGGTCACCCATGCTGATGTTAGGCTCTGAAGTCATTCATTCTATAGAAGCATTGGCAGCCGCGCTCCCTCCTCAGTTCTCTCCCGCTGTCAACCATTCATGCACAAACTATGCGGAAGCTTCGTCGCTCAGTCTGACCACCATTTTTACTTACTTTTTATTTTTGTTTGTAAGTCGAATCACTTTTATTTAAAGATGATTCTTTTTAGGGCTGGGCCGGACTGTTTCACCCACGATCCAAACCCCAGGATTGAAACACATAATCCACGGAACCAGATAAATACTAGGAATACAGACTTCACTGCAGAGGTCAAGTTCCAGGTCCGTGGAGTGCCATAGAATACACTGTTGCCATGGGGATGCCATCGGCACACTCGCTCCAAGTACAGGCGGCCGTGGCATCCGATCAGGCAACAAACCAGGGGATAGTCAGTCACGTAATGCACTCACTCACTGTATATAACCATGGTGAGTGCGCAATGAATTTGGAGGATATCGGAGGACTGGGGCTTGCTGCTGCAGAGTCAGACACTAGAGTTGCGCACCACAGAGACAGACTATAAAAAACATAAATTAAAAAAAAATATATATATATATATGTATATTTTAAGCAGAGCTGGAGGGGAGGAAAGAAAGAGAGGAGAGAGAGAGAGAGAAGAGACTTACTGGGGCAAGGGGGGAGAGAAAGTCATTGTCGGAGGATGGAGAGGACAGGAATCCAAGGAG
Source organism: Neoceratodus forsteri (assembly GCA_016271365.2). Lineage (NCBI taxonomy): Eukaryota > Metazoa > Chordata > Ceratodontiformes > Ceratodontidae > Neoceratodus > Neoceratodus forsteri. The sequence goes on from CM057455.1 coordinate 506,508,363, forward strand.
GGAGAGAGATAGTGGGTGGGTGCCTGGGGGAGGCAAGGCAAATAAAAGGCTGTGTGGCTGAAGTGTACTACAGTGAAGGGCAGGCTGGCAAAATAAATCTTTGACTTGTGCCATCCATAAATTGAATCCAGAAGATCCTCCAGATGAGAGAGAGAGTGAGAGACTACTGGGGGCCATAGAGAAATGTTACAGTTTCAGAAAATTCCAAATAAAAGTTTATTCTGTTCTTGGCTTCAGATAGTGTGGCTGTGTGTGTACACTGAGCAAGGGCAGACTGGCAAAATCTTTGACTTGTGCCGCTCCAGATCTAGAGGAGAGTGAGGGAGACTACTGGGGACCCAAGAGAAATTTTGCAGTCCCAGAAATCCCAAATAAGAGTTTTTTTTTCTTTTCTTGGCCTCAGTGTGGCTGTGTGTACAGGGCAAGGGCAGACTGGCAAAATAAATATTTGACTTGTGCCATCCAGAGGGGAAAGAGACAGCTGGGAGCCAAAGAGAAATTTTATAATCACAGAAATCACAAATAAAGTTAATCTTGTCCTCAGTGTGGCTGTGTGTATATGTGTGTGTGTGTGTGTATACGTATGTACACAGGGCAGGCTAGCAAAATACATTTTTGACTTGTGCCATCCAGAGGGGGGAGACAGAGAGAGAGAGAGAGAGAGAGAGAGAGAGACAGAAAGATTACTGGGGTTCAAAGAGACATTTACAGTCATAGAAATCACAAAGTTTATTCTTGGCCTCAGTGTGGTGGTGCAACCCTTCTGCTCGACACCCCAACGGTGAAACACTAAAAAAGACCATTACGGCGACAGTCGCTGTAATGGTCCTTATCCGTGTTTCGCTTTCCACCAGTGTTCTGCCCCCTCCCCGGACCAACTCTGACTTGGAGTTGGTAATCCTAAAGTCTGGGGGCTGTGGGAGGCAGAGCCCCCCCGCTGGGGTGTGGGGGCACAGCCCCCACAGAAAACACTTGCAGATCGGGTGGCACAATACCCGTGGCTGTGTGTGTACAGGCAGGGCAAAGGCAGACTGGCAAAATAAATGAGAGAGAGAGACTGGCTGACTGACTGGAGACACAGAAATATTGTAATATATAATGTATTGCATGCTGATCAGTAGAAGTAGGTGTAGACAACATTACCACCTGTTGGACCAGGTAGTGTATTATACCACAGTACCTGGACATGCGATGCAGTTGCATCATTCACATGGGTAGGGTGGGTGGGCTCTTACTGCTGCTCATTTTGAGGTTACGGGCCTGAGCAGGATATGCCACCAGTACAGGCTAGCTATGAAGCAGCTAGTAGTTATTGCTTTTATTTAGCAATCTTACTGTCATTTTTATACAAATAATGTATTCAATTATTTCCTCTGGGCCTCTGTGTTAAATATGACCAACTTTGGCCACTTTCATGCATTTTTTCGCATTTTTTCAAATATTTATAAAAAATCAGAACTCCACTGTGTTCCAATTTTTATTTAATAAGGGTCAGAACTTCACAGAGTTCTCCCAGCCCTAATTCTTTTCTTCTTTGTATGTCAAGAACTACTCATTTGTCAGCTCTTTTCCGTCACTGTCACTGCTGAAAGAAAGTCTCTTCCACCAATGAACACCAGGTCTGTGTCTGCTGTCTTGGGCCTAGCCATAACCTACTCACCTTTGAGTTCTGTCAGAAATTCAACCTCACCACCCGGCACCAATGGAAGAAAGCTCTGCAGAACTTCCTTATGGAGCAACAGGTAGCCAGCAGAGAGCAGGAGTCTTTGGCGCCCTTCCCACCCCAGTCACCGGTGGCTTTCACGGTCTCACAGACCACCAAGACCTGGGACAAATCCTCAGAGAAGCACTCTTGATGGGATAAGGAATGGCCTAAGGATTGCTTCCCCAGTCAGTGATCTTAGTCCCCGCTGGATTGTTCTTCTTCTTCTTCTACTGGGATTGCCCCATCAACAGCTTTGGGATCAGTGCCTCACCCCATGCAGGCCTCTGCTTCTTCCAGGGCCCCCACAGTGAATTCCTTTCCCACCCATCATAGGGCTATGGAAGGGCCATGGGCTTCTGGGTCATCAGCCCCTGCTCTGCCATCGAGACCTCTTGAGTCTTGAGGTCCATCAGTGATGGGTGTTCACTCGGTATGCTGGTGACCTGGGTTTGTGCCCTGCACCTGGGTGCCAGTGACAGAGACTGGCAGGGAGGAAGTTCCAAGCATCTGATGGATGCTTCCCTCCCAGGGGGGAGTGTGAGTGTAGTAGTACCGCTCTCTAGCGGCTCCTGGTGAGGGCTTGTGGTGATGTCCTTGACAGCATGGGTGACCATGCGCTGCAGGACATCCCTGCCCCAGGTCGCCATAGCCATGCAATCCTATGTGGGAGGTAGGCAGGACAGAAAATGGAAAATGGCCTGCTCCAGCACTGCTGGATATTCAGAGCACACCACTCCCATCCCTCACACCTGGCAGCGTTCAGACTTCTCCTCTTCCCCGTTCTCCACCCTGGTAGGGGAGGGGGGGCCCTTCTGGTAGGGTTAGACCCGGAACCCTCCGGACATCAGTGTAAGTTGGATCTGGTAATGGGTGCTGGCAGTGGGGGTGTGACCGGTGGACAAGTGGAGGGACTTGTACAGCCCGAGTCAGATGCAGGCTAAGAGCCCAGGATAGGTGGAAAATAGATAAGACAAAAATGAAAGCTGCTAATGATAGGACTAAGGCCCCTAAACACCTTAGTTCCCTGCCCACTGACCGAGAGTCCAGAAGGTTGAATCTTTGAGGCAAAATGACCTTTGCTTCTGCCACCCTTGGCCTTTGGCTTGCCAATTATTTGGCTCATTTTTATTAAGTACCAAAACACCCTTCAGAGGAAGGGCAACACAGCTGTTCAGGCTCTCCCTGAGGGTTCCACAAGCAAGAGCTTCTTACAGTACTCCAGGCCTTGGAGAATGTTAGCAAGCACCTCCTCAAAGCCACCTGTGATATGGCTGCTACTACAGCCAGGGCAGCTGCTTCTGGCATTTGCCTCAGAAAGCACTCCTGGCTGCAGGTCTCTGGCTTTGCCATTGACATCCAACAGAAGGTGTTAAATGCCCCTTTTGTGGGTCATAAACGTTTTGGCCCAGATGTACAGGACATTATTAATGAGCTGCAGACTTCTGGTGCGGCCATTCAGTTGGCCCACTCCTTGTATCATACTCAGCCCAGGAGTAGGCTGAGGTCCTTCTTTTGGAAGATCTGTCATAAGTTGGGTCCCGGAGACAAGCTTCAGGGTAAGCGTAGAGTCAGCTCAGCCTTGCCTGCTCCCTCTTCCCCCACCAGACCCTCTGCCAAGCAATCCAGAGGTGGTGGTGTGGCCCCAGCCACCTGTTCAGCCTCCACCTGACTCCTTGCCAGACCCTTCTGCTCCTTCCCCAAGCCAGGGGGTAGTGGTTGGAGGCTGGTTCTCCCTCCATTTGTCCCAATAGAGAACCATTACAACAGATGCTTGGTGTCATAGGGACATGGGATTTCAGTCCATAGAAATAGGCAGACAAAACGTAAGGTGCATGAAAGACACTGGAGAGTGTTTGTCATTTTAATTTAACTCAAAATAAGGCAAAATACAGAAAATAAAGAAATATGAGATTAGTACTTCTCAGCTTCTCATAGCTCAGTGACAGTTTCCCTGCTGAACACCCTGAAGGTCTTACACCTTCCCTGACCTGTAAGCAACTGACCTTCCTATCTAAAAAATGATCCCCTAGTGGCAGGCTTTATATACAGATGCAGATATGGCATCATAGTCAGGTGATCATACACTTATCTGTATCCCCTCTACTTAATCCTTTAAATCATTGCACAACTTAATATGGCAGTCTGCTGTCTGCTGGGGATAGCCTCTTTTGATATTCCAGTAACTCACACCCAATGAAAGCTGCTTTATAACCCACAAATGGGGTATTTTTTTAACAGGGCTATTAATTATAGGATTAAGCCCCTCCTGCTTTCATGACATCACCAGACTGGTGTAAAACCAGAGTGGTGGTAAACAGTATACAATTAGAAGAGATGCAAGTCACAAGTGGGGTACCTCAGAGATCAGTCCTGGGGCCAGTCCTCTTCAATATGTTCATCAGTGACATTGCAGATGGACTGGAGGGTAAGGTTTGTCTGTTTGCAGATGATACCAAGATCTGATCCAGATGGGGTGGGCAGAATGAGAAAAGATCTGGATAAACTGGCAAATGGTCAGAAGAGTGGCAACTGGGGTTTAACGCAAAGAGGTGCAAGATCATGCAGATAGGGAAAAGAAACCCTGAAGCCACCTATAGACTGGGAGGGGAGTTGCTGACAATCACAAGGGAAGAAAGAGACTTGGGCATCATCATCACAGGTGACCTGAAATCATCAAAGCAGACCACTAAAGCAGTAGATAAGACAGGGGTCAATCTTAAGATTGTTTTACTAGCCCAAACACTAGTGCAAATTGACCAGCACTAGTGTAGTTAACTCTGTACTTGTCCATCTTGACTAGTGCAGGTTTTCATTGCTGTTAATGAAGTTAAAAAAGTCTGTACTTTAGCAGGCTCTAGTCCTCATGCTAATCTCTCTCAATGTTCCAGGAGGCCTGGTGCGATCAACAGCTCATTAAGAGCTGCAATTATCTGGCAGTTCAAGAGGAGATCCCACAAAAGACTCAATGTGAGTCATTATCACTCCACTGTTAGGTCTTTGTGTCTCTGTCTAACAATTTGTCCCATATTATTAAGACCAGTGCCCCACATCTCCCTACATTTTGAGTGTCTTTATCCAACATTTCAGTGACAAAATGTGAGGAGGTATACAGGGCCGGCCCTGCAGGTGGTGGGTTTTACCCAGCCTCGCCATAACTTCCATCTCCCCTCAAAATCTCTTAACTCTGTTCCTTCCCAGGACACCACTGTAGACCAGACTCTGAAATGGCCATCCACAGATCCATTGTTTCCATTACTGGTAAGTGTAGGGGGTCCTCAGCTCTTGTAAATGGACCATGCCAGCCATCACCATCCACACAATCCCACCCTTATACCCACCCGACATGTCCTTTCATCCTAACAACAAAGCTTTGGATCATGTATGTGTAACCCCTAGGCAGTGTTGGGTAAGTTACTTTTTCTATTACTTTCTATTTCTTTTAGAAACTTGTTCCAGGAAGCTCTGTGCAGTCACTAGCAAGGATGGAGAAGTATGAGAAAAAAGTAATACACCTGACAGTTACAGTTACTTATTTCTTTTTATACAAAAATAATAAAAAACTATAACAGATGACATTTATTGGAAAGTAATAGATTCGTTACTAGTTACTTTCAAATAAATGTAATCAGTTACAGTTACGTAGTACTTTTGTATAAAAAGAAATAAGCAACTGTAACTGTCAGGTGTATTACTTTTTCTAGTACTTCTCCATCTTTGCAAGTGACTGCACAGAGCTTTCTGGAATAAGTTTCCAAAAGTAATAGAAAGTAATATAAAAAGTAACTTACCCAACACTGCCCCTAGGTGGCGCTACCCCACGGGATACTACCCCTGCCTGCATGACTAAGTGCAGGTTAAGGGGCCCGGGTACTAGAAACAAGTGCCTCCACCCGGAAGACAGGGTCAATGGTAGCATAGCTGCCACAGGTACAGCCCTCCGGGACACTGTTGCCCCCCTCTGTTCCCTCTAGTGACCTATATGGTTCACTGAATACACAATTGCAGTTAACACCTGACAACGGATTTAACCCCACACTTGTTGCACTTACCACCAGGACTGGTTAGGCTGGCTCTGCCCTGGAGACCCCCTGTAAAACAAGATTTAACACAACAACCAAAAGTATTTCAATGCTGTCTATACAGAGGTACACCACAACCAGTTTAAGTGCAGAAAGATTCAGATCTGATTTATTTGGGGGCATGAACAAGGAAAGGGGCATAATCTGGTGCTTGATTCTATTACTGATTAAATCAGGTTAAGCATGCATGCCTCTAAGAGTCCCTCTATCACAGTCAGACACACTCTGGGTACCCAGTTGGAGTTACAGGCTGGCCTGAAGCGTTGCCCGGGGTAGGCCGGCACTGCAGCTGTTGTTGGGGCCCTTAGGGAAAAGAAACACAACATGCACTTTAATCCAATATTTGTATTCCAGAGCCGCAGGACTCAGTTTGCGAAAATCAATCAAAACAATTAAATCAGATGACACACTTTGATTAGATTTTTGTTGCAAGGAGCTACCCTGATATTTACTCATGATACCCAGACCAGGCTGCAGGATGGACAAAATGGAGACCTTGGGATGAAGTGCTGGTTTGCCAGAGGAAGCAGGCCCCACACGATTCAACATGGTGTCATTCCTGTTCGTTGGTGTTGAGCAGAGAGTCGAATCTCCAGGCAGGTCTCTCATCGGGTGTTATGAGTGGCAGGCTAGGCCGAGATGTTGAGGCCCAGACCAGGTGGAGAGGTCGGATACAGTCCGGTAATGTGCTGGATACAGCTTCCAGCAAACATGACACATTCAGCAAAGTGAGGAACCAAATCGTGACCCACAATCCACTTTCAGCACATTTATAGTAATGGCAGATAAATACCACAGATTTGGATGACAGTCCGGTTGCAATTCACAGTGTCTCTGCGCAAACCGTATGCTCTGCGGTCGTTTCAGAAGTCCTGACAGGCCAATCGTAAAAAAAAAATCTTCAGTCCTATTCAGGCGAAATGCAGTCACAATTTGGTCACAATAAACTTTCGGATGAAGTCCGATGTTTTTCTGCAGACTCCCTCACTAGGGAAGATGGTGGCAGGCAGGCCAGACACAGCCTTCCCGCTGATTTTCCCTGTGCACCTACGCAGGAGCAGCTGCCCGAATAGTCTTGAGCTGTTCACTCTTTCAACTCCAACTCTACACTGACTCACTGCTGCAGGCAGCACCGGGACTTCCTAGTCATCCAAAAAGGTTTGGTTGGTTGATCCAACTGTCTGTCACAGCAAGGGCTCCCCCTCCAGATCCATTTAGGGGGGTCCACTCGGTTCGGCGCTTTGTAGTTTAGTGCCAGTCGTCTCAGTGCCACTGATTTCAGTGCCTGTCATTTCAGTGCAAAAGTCAGTGACAGCGGTCTCAATTCAGCTCCTGTCATGTCTGCGGTAAATCGCCATGGAGTTCCCCACAAGAGATAAAAGTTCTTGAGCATAAAGATAAACAACATATACTTACCCCTCTGATGGTTCTCCTTTGCAATATTTTGACTGATCGTTTCTTTGTAACCCATTTCTCCATACCACCATGAAGCAAGCATTGATTTAATTAGACATTGAATTTTATTATGAAATGACAGTACATGTCAGGGAAATGTGAACAACAGGTTCTGAAAACTGTTTAGACTTACAGTCTGTTTAAACTTACAGCTAACTAGTTGATTAAATCTCTTTAAAACCTTTATGAACTCTGTATGACTACAGACACTGTCATATAATGTTTTTCCGCTATGAGTGCGGATATGGCAGGTGCTGTGATAAGATGGTGCTCTGTTGTGTGGCGCTAGAGTGACAGCGCTGTACTGAGCGGCTCTTAAATGACAAGCGCTTAACTGGGCTATACCCCATTTAGGCACCAAACTGTAAAAACTACAATTCCTACAGAAATTCACTCCCACAAGACCCCTGTGGGCAGACTCCATTTTAGGGTCCCCAAAGGTACTGACTGGCCCAAACTGGCAGTCGAGAACCAAGATGGTGGTGCAAAACAAAAATGTCCATGCTGCAAAGAAAGGCAGGTTAGACAAACTACATCATCATTATTATTAAAACAGATAATCAGCAAGCAATCACAGAGTCTAGCAAGGCTCCCTCTATACAGTTAGTGATGTCAGAAAGGAGCGGCTGTACTACAGCCCGGGCAGGACTCGAGCCTAGAAACACTCGGCTCCCACCCAGATTAATTATAAACTACAAAATAGGCAGCTCTTAAAGAGACAGGCACCGAGGCTAACTGGGCACTCACGTGCAAACACTTTTTAAACCTGTAGAGACACAGAACACCAGGCTGGCAGTGGGCATTTAGAAACACCCAAGGAAGACCTTTGGGAACCCCCATTTATAGGGGAGTTACATATGGTAAAAAAATAAACTTTAATAAAATACATAATTGGAAAAATAGGCATTCCTGGGGCACATAGATCATCCTACGCAGAAACAGAGATAATATGGCATTATGCCTGTGTACTGTTTCCCCTGGCCTGATGAAAGGACAATGTTAAAGAAAAATCTGTTATTGTTGGGGCAGAGCATATTAAAATAAATGCTTTAAAAAATAAAACTGTCATAGTTTTCTATTTCCCAAGCCCCATAGATTTGTATAGCCCCCAACCCAAAGAAATCTTAGATGTGCTCCTGGCGCACTTGAGACTGTACAAAAACTTCCAGAAGTGCAGGTCTCCAGTTGACCATAGGGTGGGTTCTGAGAGTGTCTTTCTTTGCCTGACTCTGTTCATGGCCCTGCAGGTGGTGGTGACAGTATAGTGAGGTGCTGATCATGTCAGCTATTGTGTGTGCAGAGCTAGGATTACGTGACTGAACATTTGCTGTTGCGATATCCTCTGGTTTGGTGTGTGAGTGGGGGGGGGCAGAAAGAGGAAGCAAGGAAGAGCGGAAGCCATGGTACAAAACAATGGGGGGGGGAGCTCACTAGGTGTGATGGCATTGCCATCTTTTTTTCTGCTGAGGAGCTGGAAGCAATGTGGGAGCAGGATAAATGTGCAATAATCAAGAGTATTTTTTGGCTTGCATTGTTTCCTGTATAAGTGATCAAAATGTACCATTATAATTGAGGGCTAGTGCAATTTTTAATCAACTTGCCCTGCTGGCTAGTGCAAAAAAAGGTTACAGTTCACCCCTGACGTAAGGCTAGAGGGATGTTGGGGTGTATTAGTAGGGGTATCACAAGTCATAAGAGGGAGGTAATAATCCCTCTTTACAAGACACTGGTTAGGCCCCACCTGGAGAACTGCGTACAGTACTGGAGACCGCACCTGCACAAGGACATTAACAAAATGAAGGCAGTCCAGAGAAGGGCAACCAAAATGGTGCAGGGACTACATCAGAAAACATATGAGGACAGATTAATGGAGCTCAATATGTATACCCTACGGCAAAGGAGGGAGAGAGGTGATATGACTGAAACATTCAAACATCTTAAGGGCATTAACAAGGTGAAAGAGTCTAACATGTTTCAATGTAAGAAAAATAGCAGCACAAGAGGACACAACATGAGATTAGAGGGAGGCCAATTAACGGATAATGTGAGGAAGTCCTTTTCACAGAAAGGGTGGTGGATGCATGGAACGGCCTACCTCAGGAAGTGGTGGATATGAATACAGTGCAGGGCTTTAAACAGGCATGGGATGGGCATAAGAGAACAATACAGATGAGTCTGAATAGATAGGCCATTGACAGAACAAAGGCTGATGGCACATTCATAAGGTAGAAAAAATGGGCAGACTGGATGGGCCTTGCAGTCCTTATCTGCCGTCAAATTCTATGTTTCATTGTAGTTCATATAAAAGCAGTCAAGCTGTGGGCTGCCAGCCCTATAACAGCATCACATACAGTACCACAGGTAAAGAATCTTTTAACAGCCTCACAGCATTGCATAGCCCTGTTGCGGTTTCTGGGATGGCAAGGGGAAATGGGAGAATGGGGGTGCATTCTTCTCCCTTCTCCTGCCAACCCAGTGACCCACAAATACTTATTCCACATTTTGTTTAATGTCTCCTGTTTTGTGCTTTTATTTTCTCCCTCACTAATATGCAATACTATCTTTTCTTTAGGCAGTGCTTTACTTTATGGGCTCCTTCATTTTATGGACAGCTGAAATCTCCAGCCATCTGGTTCATATTTCATTTGGGCCCTTTATCACGTATCAGCTCTGAAAAGTAACAGGCAACCCTCTGTTTTGCTTTATCCGAGGGAGCCTGTAAGAGCACACAGTCTTAGAGACCTTTTTTTTTTTTTCAACGTAATGGCAGCCTTGCTTTTCTTTAATTATTTATTCAATGCCAGGCTGTTAAATCTTCTACTGGGGCTGAGGTGAGAGAGGGAGCACTTCTTAATACCAAGTGCTATTTCCTACCTCTCCTCACAATGTTCTTGTGTGGCCCAATTAAATTTTTCACTAATTTCTTGTTTATGGGCAGCAGGAACCACCAAGAACACCATCAAGGACCATAAAAGCAAGGGGCGAGCCGCAAGTGGCACTTCAGAGAGCCGCTGCTTACCTTCCGCAAAGTGCTTCACTGGTGGATGAACCCAGCCAGTCTCTTGACGGGGGTCCCCTTACTCATTCCTACTCCCCACAAAATCCTCACCACGGATGCTTCGGTTAGGATTGTGGAGCCCATCTAGGCCCCAATCAGACCCAGGGTCTCTGGTCCTACTGGGAGACTCACCTCCACATAAACACTTTAGAGATGCGGGCAGTTCTGTATGCATTACAAGTCTTCCAGTACCATCTCTCCCTGGGCCCTTTGTTGGTGCAGTCAGACAATTTCATTGTGGTCTATTACATCAACAAGCAAGGGGGAACTCATTACTACCCTCTGTGCTGGGATACCATGAGGGTCTGGTACTAACTCTAGAGCACAGTCTAGAACTGTCAGCTGTCCATGTGCCGGTGCCCAAAATGCCTTGGTAGACAGCCTCAGCAGGTCAGTCCAAAATGCATGAGTGAGAGCTGCTGACCTCTGTCATAGAAGACCTGTTCGACAGGTGGGGTTATCCAGAGTTAGACCTTTTTGCATCCCCACTGAGAGCAAAACTGCAGCATTTCTGCTCACTAGATCCAGGGCCTGGAGATTTCTGGTGAGACACATTTTCCCTCTCCTGGAAAGGGAGGTTTCTTTATGTCTTCCCTCCTTTTCCTCTTATTCAGAGGGTACTCATCAAACTACAGATGGAGGGTGGCACCCTAATTCTGGTGGCTCTGTCCTGGCCTTAGCAGATATGGTTTCCATTACTGCAACAACTGGATGTGGAAGCTCTGGTTCCCCTGCCCCTCTGCCAGGACCTGTTGACTCAGGCTCAGGGGACTCTGGTCCATCCAGACCTCAAGTCCCTCCATCTGCATGCATGGCTCCTGAGGATATAACTATTTCTCAGTTCAGAGTGTCCCAGAAGGTGGCTTATGTCCTAGTGGCTGCCAGAAAACCTTCCACCGGCACTATTTACTCAATGAAGTGGAAGCGGTTTGCTATCTGGGACACTTCTCACCAACCAGACCCTTTCACCTGTCAGGTGAACCAGGTTTTGGAGTATCTTCTGACCTTGTCTGATGCCAGTCTCAAATACTCCTCCATTAAAGTACACCTGTCTGCCATATCAGCCTTTCAGCTTCTAGGTCTTATGCAGTGGCTGCCGGTTAGGTGGAGGGCCCTCTTTAAGGTGGGCTTGCTCTCCTTTAAGGCCCTACATGACCTGGGCCCTGGCTACCTGAAAGACCTTCTTACACCTACTGTCTTGGTCTGCTCCCTCAACTCCTCCTCCTCCTCTAGGGGCCTCCTTGCAATTCCCAGGACGAGGTTAAAAACTGCTGGCAACAGAGCTTTTAGTGTCACCAGCCCCATCCTGTGGAATTCGCTACCTTCGGCTGTAAGAGAGGCCCCTTCAATAGAGGTATTCAAAGCCTGCCTCAAGGACCTTTTGTATAATCAAGCCTTCCTGGACTTTGGTTGATAATTCCTGTCCAGGCTGTTCTTTGTGTTTAAATTTGGTCATAGGCCAATTTAGATTTTAGATATCTATGTAGTATTTATTTATAGTTATTTCATGATTTAATTATATTGTGTGATTTAATTTATTGTTTATTTGTTGCTTGTTCTGTTTCCAAGTTTGATTTATTTGTATGGCACCTAGAGCCTCCGGATGGGCATCTTTTTAAATAAACCTTGCCTTGCCTTGTATGTGCCCACTGATGACTGTATGGTGGCACAGCTGGATGTGGCCCATACTTTTCTGAGAGGCATTCTTCACTTGAAACCTCCTACCTGTAACTCGGTTCTGACTTGAGACCTCAATTTTGTTTTGGAGAAGCTGACCCTACCTCCTTTTGAGCCATCTGCATCTTGTGAGCTATGCTTTCTGTCATGGAAAGCGTTATTTTTAGTTGCCATTACTTCTGTTTGAAGAATGTCAGAGCTACAGGCTCTCACGTATAAGCACTAAGCAGCCTTATTTGATTTTCCATAAAGACAGGGTCTCTTTGCATGCTAATCCTAAGTTTCCTCCTAAGGTGGTGTCTGAGTTAACAAAGTCCACAAACTTAGGCACCACGGTGTACCGTGCCAAAAATACTTTATTCAAAAAAGTGCTCCATACAAACGGCAGCCGCCCTGAAGATTGGAGACATCTCAACCAGTTTCGTACATCACATGCGTCCTCAGGAGGTATCTGAGTTTACCCTCAACCAATCCATCCACCTGCCTATTTATTACCTGGAGCATGGCAGTCCAGCAGAAGCACTGCTCCATACTTTGGATGTGCACAGAATTTTGTGTTACTATACACACCGTAGCAAGGACTGCAGGAAGTCCAAACAGTTATTTGTTTCTTTCACTCCTGGAAGAGAGGGCGCTACAGTTTCCATACAGTGCTTGTCCAAATCATTGGCTGACTGTATTATTTTTTGTTACAGGAAGTATGGTAAGGAGCTTCCTGTGGTGGAGGGCCCCCTTCCTCCATCCTGGGTTAACCAGCCCCACCCTAATCAAGTCGGCCCTGAAAAGCTCTTTCTCTGAAAAATCCACCTGCACCTGCACTTAACTATTACTAATGCCTCTGTATGGGGCACCTATTCCTCTTCATCCCACCCCCTCTCAACAACCTACAGTCTCATTCTCTACCTCCCTTCCTCTCCCCTCTTGCTCTCCTACCCACTGGACAACGCTTCCTTGATATGACCATTCTGAAATACAGGAATATACAATTTGCTGATGTAACTCTATGAACCATGTGTTATGTCCTAATACTACTTATAGCTCTGTAATTGTGACGTGGAACTTTTGTAAATGAGCTCCACTCTAAAGTGTTTCCGAATATACTATAAATCAACAAACAAATAAATAAATAAATAATGGGCCATTCCACCAGGGGCATGGCCACTTCTGTTGCCTGTTTCAGAGGTGTTTCTGCCACTGAGATTTGAGCTGCTGCCACTTGGAGTATTGTCCACACTTTTACCAAGCACTACAGTCTGGACATTGCATCCTGCAGAAGGGCAGGCATTGGCCTTACTGTGCTTCAGGGTCTTTTTTCTTAGGCCTCTGCCCACCCAGGCTGTCCTTGCTTACTGCACTGCTTGGGACTCGCTCCTTAGGTGTAACCAGATGACAGAGACATCCCAAAAGAAGATAGAATGGTTACATACTAACTTACCATAACAGTAGATCTTCGAGGGAATCTCTGTCATCAGGTCATGCCATCCCTCCCTCCATCCCCCTTTCTCCATCTCTCTTTACAACTTGGCTGTCCTGTTGCTCCCGCCTTTCTGTTTGCTGGGCATCTTTTCTCTCTCTTCAGTTCCCTAGTGGGACTCCTGTTTCTCATGGCCTCTATTTAGGGATAGAACTGAGGAGGAAGCAGGGCCACCCGCGCATTTATAAAGTGAGTGACATCAGAGCCTGACGTCGGCATGGGAAGCGCCTAGTGGACTGCTGCAGAAAAGCTTCCATGGGATCCTAGTGCCTGATGGTTACATTCCTTAGGTGTAACCTCATGACAGAGAAGATTCCTTCGAAGATCTACTGTGACAGTAAGTTCTTATGTAAATGTTCTTTTTCCAACTTGCCAGTGTTCGGTCACTTGATACCTATTTGTGCAGATGTTATCAGTTTAGCTGGAATTTTATCTGTGTGTTTGTTGTGAAATGAACACACAACTGACTGATTAATCAGCTAAATGATTTTGTGGGAAATAGTGATTTTGCGAAAAACAAATGGGTGTATTGTTACAATACTAGATGAAAGTGCTTGGATTTTGCAGATGAAATATTTATAATGTGAAAAAATCAAGATATAAGCTATATTAATTCCTTTTACTATAGCACTATAGTAAATGAAAAATGATGTTTTTATGAAGTTAATAATGAATTTTAACTATTAATTTGTGGTCTTTGGTGCAGCCTTTCAGGCGTGCAGTGAAGTGAAATGAGGGAGGGTACTTACCTTGTTTAGAATTCTAGTGAGTTCAGCCCTTATTCACCTCACTAAACAGAGCTGACCTGGAAGGCTTACCTATTTGACTTCTATTGATCAGGGCCTGCCTTAACCATTCTGGGCCCCTGTGCAGCCCCCCTATTGGGCCCCACCACTCCATTCCCTGTTGGCTTCCCCTCCTGATACCTACCTCCAACTGGGAGTAATGGTCAGATGTCTCCCAGGTACATCAGCATGGAGAGACACTGACCGTATTGCTAATATCATGCAGGAAGCAGGAGAAAACATTGATGTCCTGGTACACATACAGACTAATGATCTCACCAGACAGTCAGTCGTGGAGACCAAGGAACACCTGACTAGGTTGGGTGACAAACTGTCATCCATTTTGTCCAGCATCTCCTTCTCTGAGATCTTGCCAGTCTGGGAGAGGGGGACAGATGGACGGAAGGTCAGATAAGGGGAGATAGGGGAGCTAAACATGTGGCTCAAGGGCTGGTGCCAGGGAAAAAGGATATAAATTTGTAGGTAACTGGAAACAGTTTTGGGAGCGAAAGTTCTTCAAATTCGATGGACTGCATCTGACTAAGAAGGGAGTCAGTGCATTGGGGCAGAAGTTTGACGTCTTTGCAGAATATTTAAACTAGCAAATGGGGAGAGGGGTGCAGCACCCGATACGTCAAATAGGTAGAAAATCCCTTTCCCCTCAACTAGTGATCAAACAGGAGTTCAGCATGTTTGTAGTTCATTTGCATCATCAGGTAAAGAAAAAGGGCAGGCTCCCCATACAATGTACAGGGGAAACGCTGGACTTCGCCCAACAACTAACATACCGAAATCTGGCCAATGGAAAATCATGTACACAAATGTCCACAGTCTGGGAAAGAAGATCCCAGACCTGCAGGCAACAATGACAGAGGCTAAACTGGACATAGTAGCCATTAACGAGACATGATTCACCAGTAACCACACTAGGGAGATTTCAGTACCTGGCTATGTACTGTTCAGAAGAGACCAAGGTGCAAAAGGGGTGGAGTGGCCCTTTATGTCAATGAAAATATCAAAGCTACAGAAATTCAGAATACACATAAGGAGCCAGAAGAACTGTGGGTCATCCTGGAAACAGGAAATGGGACAGCCATATGAACTGGCATTGTCTACAGGCCTCCAGACCAGGGGGAGGACATAGACACATTACTGTTAGAAGAGATACAAAACATGACAGCTAAAGGGGAGGTTCTGATAATGGAGACTTTAACATGCCAGATACAGATTGGTCAATACCAGCAGGAACATCTGCCATAACTAGACACATAGTAGATTCCCTGCAAGGGGAGGGCATCAAACAACTGTTAGAATAACGCACAAGAGACAGGGTTATCCTAGCTCTAGTACTGACTAACAGGGAAAGGATCACATATCTCCAGGTAGAAGGTCACCTCGGGGCCAGTGACCATCACATGGTATGGATCTATTTGGCCACTAGAACTAAATCATCCCATTCCAAGGCAAAAATATGGGACTTCAGAGGAGCAGACTTTGAAGAGATGGCCAACAGAGTTAAGCTAGCCCTGGCAAGAAGAAATACAGGTGAGGGGGTACAGGCAAAGTGGGCAAGCATTAAGGATGCAATACTTGAAGCAATATCCCACTCTGTTAGAGAGAAAAGCAAGAGCAAAACAAGAAGGAAACCACTCTGGTTCTCAAAAACAGTAGCACAAAAGGTCAGAGTCAAAAGGCTGGCTTTCAGGAAATACAAGAGAATGCAGTGGGACGAAGATAGGGAGGCATACCAAACTTTCCTAAGGGAAGCAGGGAAGGCAGTAAGGCAGGCAAATGCCCAAACTGAGGAAACACTAGCACAAACAATAAAAGAAGATGACAAGACTTTCTATACATACATTAGTGAAAGGAGAAAGTCGGGGGGTATTGCTAAGGTCAAAGGGGATAAATGGGAGTGTGAGGAGGAGGACCAAGGAAAAGCATCTATCCTAAATAGATACTCCTGCTCAGTATTTACTGAGGAGAAGGTAGGGCAGGGCTCACAGCTCAGCACCATGGACACAGGGGGGAGGGAGGTGTGCACTAGTCTCTTCACAAAAGAAAGGGTCCTACAAGAGCTTGCTAATCTCAGGGTAGACAAGGCAATGGGACCTGAGGGCATACATCCCAGGGTACTAAAGAAGCTAAGGGTGGAACTAGCACAGCCATTAGTAGAACTGTTTAGTGAGTCTCTGAGCACAGGAGAGGACCCAGAAAACTGTAGAAGGGCTCATGTGATCCCACTCCACAAGAGTGGTAACAGGGAAGAGGCAGGAAACTACAGACCAGTCAGTCTTACCTCAGTAATGGACAAGATTATGGAGGCACTCCTTAAGGAAAGGATAGTGCAACACCAGGAATCCACAGGAGCACAAGATCCAAGACAGCATGGGTTTACAACAGGAAGGTCCTGTCAAACTAATATCATAGATTTCTTTGACTGGGTAACGAGTGGTGAACCAAGGGGAAGCAGTTGATGTCACCTACCTTGACTTCAGCAAATCTTTCGATACTGTTCCACATAGAAGATTGATTAATAAGCTGGTAGGCCTGGGGTGGGTCAGAAGTTGGTCAACTGGGTGGCAAACTGGTTGGTGGGCAGAAAACAGAGTGTGGTGGTAAATGGTATACAGTCAGAAGAGATGCAAGTCACAAGTGGGGTACCTCAGCGATCAGTCCTGTGGCCAGTCCTCTTCAATATTGCCATCAGTGACATTGCAGATGGAAAGGAGGGTAAGATTTGTCTGTTTGCAGATGACACCAAGATCTGCAACATAGGCAGATGATCCAGATGAGATGCGCAGAATGAGAAGAGATCTGGATAAACTGGTAAAATGGTTGGAAGAGTGGCATAGAAACATAGACTTTGATGGCAGATAAGGACCGCTTGACCCACCTAGTCTGCCCATTTCCCTACCTACATGATAAGCTACAGATCCTAGTTAACCAACAGCCTATTTCTTCCTACCCCCCCACAAGAATTGCCTTATGTCTGTCCCATGCATTCTTGAATTCTTCCACAGTTTTAGACCCCACAACCTCCTCAGAAAGGCTGTTCCATGCGTCTACCACCCTTTCTGTGAAAAAATACTTCCTCACATTGCCCCTGAGCCGTTCACCCTCTATCTTCAAATTGTGTCCCCTTGTTCTTGCAAATCTCTTTTTCTGAAAGATGCTATCCTCTTAGACTTTATTGATTTCACCGAGGTACTTAAAAGTTTCTAACATGTCCCCCCTCTCCCTCCTTTCCTCAAGGGTATACATATTAAGCTCATTTAGTCTCTCCTCATATGGCTTCTCTTGCAGACCCAGGACCATGTTAGTTGCCCTCCTCTGGACTGCCTCCATCCTGTCTATGTCGTTGCAGAAATGGGGTCTCCAGAACTGGACGCAGTACTCCAGATGGGGTCTCACCAACTGTCTGTATAGAGGGATAACAACATCCTGTTTTCTGCTGGTGATCCTCTCCCTATACATCCCAATATCCCCCCAGCCCTCTCTACTGCCTTCTCACATTGCTTGCTAACCTTAAGGTCATCTGATATGATTACCCCTAGGTCCCTTTCCATTTTTGTTGTTGTTACTACCTCCCCCCAACTGTGTAATCTTCCCCTGGGTTTTTGTTTCCCAGGTGCATTATTTTGCACTTCTTTGCATTGAATCTTGGCTGCCATACTTCTGACCATTCCTCCAACCTTGCCAAGTCCCTTCTCATCCTTTCCACGCTTCCTTGTGTAACAACCCTGTTGCAGATATTTGTATCATCTGCAAAGAGGCATACTTTTCCTTCCAGTCCCTCTGCAATGTCACTTATAAAGACATTAAAAAGGACTGGACCCAGTACTGAACCATGCAGTACCCCACTAGTAGCCCCTCTTTCTTCAGAGTGCACTCCATTTACAATTACCTTCTGTGTCCTGTTGTTCAGCCAATGTTTTACCCAGGCTATCACCCTGGGACCCACTCCCAGGTTGGTTAATTTGATTATTATAAACATAGAAACATAGAATTTGACAGCAGATAAGGACCGCTTGGCCCACCTAGTCTGCCCATTTCCCTACCTAATGGATAAGCTGCAGATCCTAGTTATCCAACAGCCTACTTCCTCCTACCCCCCACTAGAATTGCCTTATGTCTGTCCCATGCATTCTTGAATTCCCCCACTGTTTTTGACTCTATGACCTCCTCAGGAAGGCTGTTCCATGCATCTACAACCCTCTCTGTGAAGAAATACTTCTTCACATTACCTCTGAGGCGTGTCCCCTCTATCTTCAAATTGCGCCCCCTTGTTCTTGCACATCTGTTTTTTTTTTGAATGATGCTACCCTCATGGACTTTGTTGATTCCCTTGAGGTATTTGAAAGTTTCTATCATGCCCCCCCCACTCCTTTCCTCAAGGCGATACATCTTAAGCTCCTTTAGTCTTTCTTCATATGTCTTCTGGTGCAGACCCTGGACCATTTTGGTTGCCCTCCTCTGGACAGCCTCCACCCTGTCTATGTCTTTGCAGAGATGGGGTCTCCAGAACTGTACACAGAACTCCAGATGTGATCTTACCAACTGTCTGTGTAATTAATCTTTTGTGTGGGACTGTGTCAAATGCCTTGCTAAAGTCTAGGTAGGCCATGTCCACAGCCCCCCCGGTCTACTACTTCGGTTACCCAGTCAAAGAAATCAATTAGATTCGTCTGACATGACATTCCTGCTGTGAACCCATGCTGCTTTGGGTCCTGTACCCAACTTTCCTCTAGGCACTCAACAATTCTTTCCTTCAGAGGTGATTCCATCACTTTCCCTTCCACAGAGGTCAAACTGACAGGTCTGTAGTTTCCTGTCTCTGTCTTGCTCTACTTTTGTGAAGGGGAATCACATCCGCCTTCCTCTAGTCCTCAGGTACTACACCATCCTCCCATGATTTGTTAAAATAGCAAATGGGGTTTAGCACAAAGAAGTGCAAGATCATGCACATTGAGAAGAGAAACACTGAAGCCACCTATAGGTTGGGAGGGGAGTTGCTGGCAATCACAAGGGAAGAAAGAGACTTGAGCATCATCATCATCATCACAGATGACCTGAAATCATCCAAGCAGACCACTAAAGCAGTAGGTAAGGCTAGAAGGATGTTGGAGTGTATTAGTAGGGGTATCGCAAGTCGTAAGAGGGAGGTAATAATCCCTCTTTGCAAGACACTGGTTAGGCCCTATCTGGAGTAATGTGTGTAGTACTGGAGGCCACACCTGCACAAGGACATTAACTAAATAGAGGCAGTCCAGAGAATGGCAACCAAAATAGTGCAGGGACTGCATCAGAAAACATATGAGGATAGATTAACGGAGCTCAATATGTATACCCTAGAGCAAAGGAGGGAGAGAGGTGATATGATTGAAACATTCAAACATCTTAAGGGCATTAACAAGGTGAAAGAGTCTAACGTGTTTCAATATAAGAAAAATAGTAGGACAAGAGGACGCAACATGAGATTAGATGGAGGCTGATTAAGGGGAAATGTGAGGAAGTTCTTTTTCACAGAAAGGGTGGTGGATGTATGGAACGGCCTACCTCAGGAGGTGGTGGATGTGAATACAGTGCAGGGCTTCAAACAGCCAAGGGATAGGCATAAGGGAGCAATACAGCTCAGTGTGAATAGATAGGCCATTGACAGAGTACAGGCCTATGGCACATTCATAAGGTAGAAAAAATGGGCAAACTAACATAAAAACATAGAATCTGATGGCAGATAAGGACCGCTTGGCCCACCCAGTCTGTCCATTTCCCTACCTAATGGATAAGCTGCAGATCCTAGTTACCAACAGCCTACTTCCTCCTACCCCCAACCCCTAGAATTGCCTTACGTCTGTCCCATGCATTCCTGAATTACCCCACTGTTTTTGACTCCACAACCTCCTCAGGAAGGTCATTCCATGCATCCACTACGCTCTCCATGAAAAAATACTTCCTCACATTACCTCTGAGCCATCCCCCTTCTATCTTCAAATTGTGCCCCCTTGTTCTTGCACATCTCTTTTTCTGAAAGATGCTACCCTCTTGGACTTTGTTGATTCCCTTGAAGTACTTGAACGTTTCTATCATGTCCCCCTATCCCTCCTTTCCTCGAGGGTACACATATTAAAAGCTCCTAAAGTCTCTCTTCATATGTTTTCTGGGGCAGACCCTGCACCATTTTAGTTGCCCTCCTCTGGACTGCCTCCATCCTGTCTATGTTCTTGCGGAGATTGGGTCTCCAGAACTGCACGCAGTACTCCAGATGGGGTCTTACCAGCTGTCTGTACAGAGGGAGAACAACTTCCTGTTTTCTACTGGTGATGCCTCTTCCTATAAATCCCAGTATCCCCCAGCCCTCCTTGCTGCCCTCTCACATTGCTTGCCCACCTTTAGGTCATCTGATATAACTACCCCCAGGTCCCGTTCCATTTTTGTTGTTGTTAGTATCTCCCCCCCATAGTGTACTCTTTCCCTGTGTTTTTGTTTCCCAGGTGCATTACTTTGCACTTCTTAGCATTGAATCTAAGCTGCCATACATTTAACCATTCTTCCAACCTTGCCAAGTCCTTTTTCATCCTTTCCACCCCACCTTGTATAACAACCCTGTTGCAGATCTTTGTGTCATTTGCAAAGAGACATACATTTCCTTCCAGTCCCTCTGCAATGTCACTCATAAAGACATTGAAGAGGACCAGTCCTAGAACTGAACCCTGCAGTACCCCACTAGTAACCCTCCTTTCTTCAGAGTGGACTCCAGCTACTATTATCCTCTGTGTCCTGTTCTCCAGCCAATTTTTTACCCAGACTACCATCTTGGGACCCACTCCCAGGTGGGCTAACTTGTATATTAATCGTTTGTGTGGGACTGTGTCAAATGCCTTGCTAAAGTCTAGATACACCATGTCCACAGCCCCTCCCTAATCTACTACTTTAGTCATCCAGTCAAAGAAATCTATTAGATTCATCTGACATGACCTACCCACTGTGAATCCATGCTGCCTTGGGTCCTGTGAACCCTCTGGCCTCTAGGTACTCAACAATTCTCTCCTTCAGAAGTGATTCCATCATTTTCCCTAACACTGAGGTCAAACTAACAGGTCTATAGTTTCATGCCTCTGCCCTGCTTCCACTTTTGTGAAGCGGAATCACATCTGCCCTCCTCCAGTCTTCAGGTACCACCCCATCCTCCCATGATTTCTTAAAGAGGATAGTCAGTGGTGTCACTAGTTCTACCCTTAGCTCTTTTAGAATTCTAGGATGAATCCCATCAGGCCCCATTGCTTTGTTCACCTTCAGTTTTAAGAGTTCTTTCAGAACTCTTTCTTCTGTGAATGGGCTGGTATCAACCCCCCTATCCAGAATGTTTCTGTTGTTTGGTTTAGGTACCTCCCCTTCTTCACTTGTGAATACTGAGCAAAAATATTTGTGTAGTATCTCTGCCTTTTCACAGTCACCCTCTGCCCACCCCCTTCCCTTTATTAAGCCTCACTATGCCTCCCGTGGTCTTCTTTCACTCCCTGATGTACCTATAAAAGGTGTTATCCCCCTTCTTAACTGAGTTGGTTATCCTTTCCTCGGTTTGGGCCTTTTCTTTTCTGACTGCCTTCCCTGCTTCCTTCTGCTTTAACTGATACAGTTCTCTGTCCTGCTCCTTCTGTGATTCCTTGTACTTCCTGAATGCTATCATTTTCTCCCTAACCTTCCCTACCACCTCCTTTGAAAACCATAGTGGTTTTTTACATCGTTTTGTTTTGTTTATTTGCTTCACACAAAGGCTTGTTGCTTTAGTGATGGCATTTTGATCATTCTCCATTGTTCTTCCACCCCTCCTTCCTGCCCACTTACTAGTGCATTCCTTAGGCACTCACCCGTTTTGGCAAAGTCAGCCCTCCTAAAGTCCAGGACCTTTGCCTTTGTATGGCTTGACTCTACTGCTGTGTTTATCATGAACCATACTGTTCGATGGTCACTAGTTCCCAGATGGCTACCCACTTTTACATCTATGATCCTCTCTCCATCTCCATTTGAGAGTACCAGGTCTAAGACTGCTCCCTCCCGAGTGGGTTCCGGTACTAGTTGTCTAAGACATGCCCACAGTAGGGCATCTAGAATGACCCCTCTCTTTGATGTGGCTGCAGCAAATGAACTCCAGTTAACATCTGGCATAATCAGATCCCCATCAACAATATCTCCCCTTTTTCTGCCATTCTAAGGATATCTTCTATCATTCCCTTGTCCATTTCCTCCCCCTGAGATGGGGGTCTATATACAACCCCTGTGCGGATTGTGGTGCCATTGCCTGTCTCCAAGTTGACCTACAGTGCTTCCTCTCCTCCCCGTTTACCCTTATGTTTTGTTGCTTTGATTTCTTCCCTTATGAAGAGGGCTACTCCACCTCCTCTTTTACCCTCCCTGTCCCTACTGTAGATAGTGTACCCTGGTATGTTCACATCCCAGTCATGGATCTGTGTGTACCATGTTTCTGCGACTGCCACAATATCCAGATGTTCCTCTTCCATCAAGGCCACTAGTTCAGGAAGCTTGTTACCCAGACTACGGGCATTGGTACTCATTACTCATTACTCTCCATTGTTTGATGGCTTTTCCTCTAGTAGCCCCATCCCTGCCCTTACTGACTTTGCTTTCTCCATTTACCCCAGTCCTGCTCCCTACTGACCTTTCTACCTTGGTTTTTACCTCATTTACTACCCAGTTTTGGAGAGGGAGGCTGGGAATTCCCTGCTGCTTATCAGTGCCCCCCACCTTGGCTAGTTTAAAAGCTTGCCAAAGAAGCATTTAAATCGATCACTGAGGAGATTGGTTCCTTTCCCGGACAGATGCAGACCATCGTTCCAGTACAGGTAGGTATCCATCCAGGTGGAACCCCAGTCCCAGATGAAGCCAAAACCCTGTGCTCTACACCAGTTTTTCAACCATTCAATCAATCAATCAAAATCTTTATTTAACCAGGTGAAACGCCATTGAGCGGAGCTCCTTTTCAAGGCGGACCTGGATGAACACAAATACAAGATACAGCATAAAATACAGGAATATGATACACAAGCATTAATAAACAAGCATGGGCAATACAATGGGTGAAATGCAGGATAAGTGCAACAAAATGTATTTAACAGACACAAAACTGAGTTAACAAAAGTAATACAGATTGAGTCAGGGATAACGGGAAGCATGGGGAAAGGCAGAGTAACCCTCACCACCATGAAGTGCTAAAGCAAAGGGTCCTGGAGCACAGTGAGGAATATAAAAGGCGCAGTGAGCGGTGAGGATGGGGAGGCGACAGGAAGGGGAAGGGGGGGAGAGAGCCATAAACCAGCTGGGATCAAAATCTCTGGTGAGGCAAGACAAAAAGATAAGGGAAGTAGTTTAGTCGGGGTAGCAAGCACAGGATTCTTTGATGTGCTGAGGGTAGAATGTTTTGAAGGCTGTGAAACTGATTTTGCACTTTAATTTCAGATTTGTTTGCAGATTATTCTATAGCCTGGGAAGCGCATAGCTAATGGATGCCCAGTCAAAGCGAGATCTGACTTTTCTTAGCTTTAAGGTGATATAGGAGGTGCTTCTCAATGCATATCTGCTCAGGGTACAAGGAGGAAGGCAGACCAAGATATAGCCAGGCAGTTTATTGATAATAGCTTTGTATGTCCAGAAGACGGCATTTCTTTGTCGTCTGAAGGCAAGAGAAGACCAACCTACCGTGGTATACAACAAACTGTGGGGAGTGGAGTATGGAAGATCTGATATGAACCTTTGACCTCTGTGATAGAGTGTGTCGAGTTTTGAGAGTGCGCCAACTGATCCATGACTATAAAGGAAATCAGCATACTCTAGCAGGGGTAGGAAGGTAGTTTGGACTAGTCTCAACCTTGCATCTGATGGGAGAAGATTTTTTATCCTAAAGAATAGGCCGAGTCTTTGGCGAAGCTTCTTGATCAAGTTGATCTATGTGTTCTATGAAGGAGAGTCTGTTGTCGATCCAAACGCCCAGATATTTGAAAGTGAGTTACGTACTCCAACTGTTCGACCAGGGTGGTGGATATCGGGGAAAGAGACCCGGCCGAGGCAGGGTTAGGTCTGTTGGGAAAGGGTGAGAAAATCATAGCTTTTGTTTTCTTGGCGTTCAGCATCAACTTTTGATTTAGGAGCTGATTCTGCAACAAATTAAAGTCATCCTGGAGAGCTGTACGCGCCACATCTGGGGAGGGGCTGCTAGCATAGAGCACCGTGTCGTCGGCAAAGAGGTGTATCTAGGCTTTTTTGATGGTAGCATCTATTCTATTAATATAGATAGTGAAAAGTACTGGTCCCAGGTTGGAACCTTGAGGGACACCCCTCAGGAGGGGTTTTAAAGGAGAACCTTCACCTTCCGCCTTTACCTGCTGATAGCGGCCTGAAAGTTCTGAAACTAACTTGAGGATAGAGAGTCCAAACCAACGTACCGGAGGCCTGCAAGGAGCAGGTCATGATCAATGGTATCGAAGGCTCTGCTTAGGTCCAGGAACACTACACATACAAAGTTTTTTCTGTCTAATTCGCACTGCCAGTCATTAGTAACTTTAGCCAGTGCTGAAGTTGTACTGTGTTGCGCTCCAAAGCCTGACTGTAGTGGATTATGCAAGTTTGTGGATTCCAGGTAATTTCTGAGCTGAGCATTCACGATGTTTTCTAATAGCTTGGAAAGAGTTGATAGGATTCATTGAACTGCATGGTGTGGAGTACCCTCACCTCATGCATGCCATAGACAGGCAGCACCTCTGAGAAGGATACTGTATGAGCTTCTTGTCTAAGGTCCCTCCACAACTCCACAAACTCCTTCTGCACTGCTCTAATTCCATGCATGGCCAAGTCATTTGTCCCTAGGTGGACAATGACATCCAGCACTGTCTCCCGTGCAGCTGCTGTTGTGATCCTTAGAATCCACTTCTTGTCCCTCAAAGCCATGGTGCCAGGCAGGCACCTCACTTCACTTTCCCTTGCCCCCCCCCCCAGTTCTATCCCCCGGATAATTGAGCCCCCAACCAGGAGCTGCTTCCTTTCCCTGCTGCATCCTGTGCCACCTTCCTGTGGGCCTCCCTTGTGACAGTTGCCAGCAACCTCGGTCTCCACTGTGTGTGCCTCCATAGGGGAACTATGGTCCACCAGAATGGCATATGGATTGTGTGCAGTGGTACGTCTGAAGGTGTGCGCCTCTGTTCCACCACCCTCACCCTCCCTGAGCCCACTGTGGTCCAACCACTATTCCTTCTTAGCAACCTCTGAGGCAGAGGTGGTGGCCCTGGTACTCCCTGTGAGGGGTTGGGGGTCCTGTACTCTTGTCCAGTTTGGCCTGGAGATGGGCAACCTCCCCCCTCAGAGCAGAGAGTTGCCTGCAAATGGGGCAGCATCTCAGCCTCCAGAAAGTCTCCCAGAAAACTGCTGTCCCACAGCCTGTGCATTGCACTACTTCCCACATGTCTTTCTAGTTTATCCTGTGTAATTTTTTTTTTTTTGTTTGTTTATTTTGTTTTTTTTTAAATAGCGTGCATGCTTTTACTATCAATGCAGTGTGCTGTCCTGGTAAGGACATGACAGTAGTATGCCCACAAAGGAAATGATGTCAGAATCCCTGGTATAAAGGAAGTGACACCAAGGGTGGGTTGGGCCCAAGCCGTGCCCTCCAGACACAATCGACTACAAGCTCTGACCCACCACTATGAGTGTTGACCTTCCTTTCAGCAAGACAACCTGCACAAACGAGTTAACAGAGAAAATACCCAGGAAAGGAAAAACAGAGAAAAATCAAGCAGTTCAGCACAACACAGGTACGCCTCCCTGAGCCCTATACAACCTACAATATAGCACACATATTAGGCATCTACTCCAGTGATCAATCACAGTGAAAAGCAAATGTAGTAATAGTTCACTCCCTCTGCTTATAAAATTCACACTCCTGAAATTGAATCCTGCAAGCCTCTTCTTAAATCAAATAAGCAAAAATGAAAGTATCAGTAAAAATGTGTTTCAAACCTTCCTCACAGGTCCCAATCAATATTATGCCTTTCCAGGCTCCCAGTTCCAAAACACGAGGATGATTGTGTTCTCTGCAGTATAGCACAGTTTTGTAGCCTCCACCAAAAAGTCAAGGACTGGATGGGTCTTGCGGTCCTTATCTGCCATCAACTTCTATGTTTCCATGTTTCTCCTGTCCTATTTTAATAAAGAAGTGCCAGGTCTAATAGTTTAACCAGCATCTTCTAATTAGTGCCATTGATAGCATTGAATTATTTGTCTTCACCATTGGAAATGAACCTGACTGAGCCTGGAGCAAGAACTTAAGTAAGTATGGTACTACTACTGTATTCATTTCTGTAAGGACAGGGACATCATCACTGGACACTCACACCTCCGATAATCCAATTTGCAATCAAGTTAAACAATTTAACTTTTCTGGAGGTGTGAGTGAGAGAGAATAGAGAGGATTATCATGGTTTTTATGTTGCTTGCACGCATGTGCAAGAAACATAGTGCCATCATCAGAGATTTCGGAGGTGTGTCACCTCCTTCTCTAATTCAGTCAGTGTGCTGGCAGGTGCGGCCCCTGTAAGCCAATGCATTTTGGAGCTGTCTATGACACGCTCCAAAATACAGTGGCATACAGTTGAAAGGGGGAGCTACGCTTCAGTGAGCACCAATAAAATATTGGCTGCTCACGGCGCGGCTTCCCCACAGACACAGCAGTCGCACCCCCACATGCACTGTATAGCCGGCGGGGTGCCCAATCCGTCGGCAAAACTCGTCCCCAGTAGTCGGTGCCGCGCTGGAGCCCACCAGCATGGCAATCTATTCCTGACGACGGGGTGCCTAATCCCCAGTCGGCTGAACGCCTTCAACGTCTCTGCGCCCACTGGGAGCCCACCCAGCGTGGCAAACGTCCGACATCTTTTTTGTAAACCTGTAAACAAAAAGCGGTCCCACGGCACGTCTCCCAACCCCCTCCCACAACCCGCACCCACCCACTGCGCACCCAGCCTCCCCCACACCCCCACCCCATACTTACCTCCGGACTCCACACATCTTCGGTGGACCGGGAACACGCCTGCAATCTTCAAAGCCACTACATGAACTGAGGAAATGCGGTAAGCTGTGTGACAGAAATGGGAAGGAAAGAGTTAATGGTTTGGATTCTGTAGATGCCTTATTTTTTAGCAGTGTGGAAAAAATACACTGAGGCGAAATCCTCCAGCAGCAACCAGCTTGTGGAATTCTAGCTGCTAGATAAGAGCTGGGTCATAAATCTCGAGTGGACATCTCAGACACACACAGACCTTGCAGACACGGACACAGGGCAGTTTGAATGGATTGGATCATTCAAATATAAACTTAAGGTGAAAAGGAATATAATTGGTCACCAATAGGTGTTCACTCTGATTGGGACAATTAAATACATACATGTTAGTTGGTTGGTGCATTTAAGGGGAGAATAGGAATGACCTAGTCTCCGTAGACTATATAAGCTTCTGTAAGACAGAGAACTCTCTCTCTTGCCTTTGGAAGCTGTGAGGGGAAACATAAGCTTGGAGCCTACCTGGTATGTCCGTGGGAGCTGGCAGTTAGAACAGTGTCCAGTGTCTCTTGTAAGGACAGGGAAGGGTAAGTTTAGTGATAGTATATTTCAATAATAGCCTTCTTCTTTTGCCATCTGTTATTTAAAGACATTTGTTTACTTTTCCTGTATGAGTGTTATTCTCTTGTGTTGTAAATACATTTCCTGTAAATGCTCATTGCACTTTCTGTTAAGTAAAAGCTATTTATTTGCTCAACAGTTGTGACTCTGATGTCATTTTTCTAAGGTAAGATTTGGTTTTCCACTGGCTAAGGTAAACTCTGTGTAGCATCCGCCACCTGAAAGAGACACACTACCAGACTTTAACTTGTGCAATTGCACGTGTGATTATTCAAGTTTGTACACTTGCAAGAGGTGCCGGAAGGAAAGTCCGGCTGGTGGCAGCGAATACCCGAGGACACACACCTCTCTAAAAGCTGTTTCAGCCCAGAGGGAGAGGTGGGTTGTCACAAGCTGTATAATGGGCTAGATAGGGGGGTTTCAACTTTGTTGCATATCTCAGGCATTTGGAATTTTGCGCAAATTTTCCAACATGGTTTTGATCCCTTCTCATGAATGATGTCACTGTCATGGTTGGGCAAGGGTGATTTCGCCGCAGTGATCGTAAATCACCGCCCGAATACCACCATGACAGTGATATTTATTCATGAGAAGGGTCCTAAAACCCCATGTTGAAAATTTGGTGCCAAAATTACAAAATGACTGTTTTATTTAGCTGCATTGCGCAGTTCCTACGCAGGCTCGTAAGTTCGCGAAATTTCAATATTTTCACTCCAGATTTTCAACATTGTCATTTTACCACACCTTCTTATGAGTAGCACAGCTGTCATTTTCACATCTCACCCAAAATGTGTTTCGCCCATGTAGCACAGAATGGCGCGAGTCGGTGTCTTGAAATCAATGTGGGACAAATTAAGAAAATCACAGTGACACTGCTCATAAGCAGAGGTCTCTTAAAATGGCTATGTTGAAAATTTGGTGAAAAAATTCCTAAAATGACTGTTTCTGATGCGTGCAGCACAGTTCCCACGCACGCCGTAAGGGTCGCGAATTTTCAATATTTTCACCCATATTTCCAACATTGCCATTTTATCACACCTTCTTATGAGTAGTACAGCTGCCATTTTTCACATCTCACCCAAAACGTGTTTCTGCCCATGTAGCAGCACAATGGCGCAGTCGGTGTGCGAGATCAATGTATGGGACAAATTAAGAAAATCACAGTGACATTGTTCATGAGCTCAGGTGTTAAAATGGCTATGTTGAAAATTTGGTGAAAAAATTCCAAAAAATGACTGTTTTACGAGCGTGCGTTGTACAGTTCCTATGCACGCTCATAAGTTCGCGAATTTTCAATATTTTCACTCCAGATTTCCAACATTGCCATTTTGCCACATCTTCTTATAAATAGTACAGCTGTCATTTTTCACATCTCACCCAAAACGTGTTTCCGCCCATGTAGCGCACAATGGCGCAGTCGGTGTGAGAAATCAATGTACGGGATAAATTAAGAAAATCACAGTGACAGTGTTCATGAGCAAAGGTCTTAAAATGACTATGTTGAAAATTTGGTGAAAAAATTCCAAAATGACTGTTTCACGGCGTCGTTGTACAGTTCCTGTGCGCTCGTAAGTTCCGCAATTTCAATATTTTCACTCCAGATTTTCAACATTGCCATTTTACCACACCTTCTTATGAGTAGTACAGCTGTCATTTTTCACATCTCACCCAAAACATGTTTCTGCCCATGTAGCGCACAATGGCGCAGTCGGTGTGCGAAATCAATGTACGGGACAAATTAAGAAAATCACAGTGACACTGTTCATGAGCAGAGGTCTTAAAATGGCTATGTTGAAAATTTGGTGAAAAAATTCCCTTCAGATGTTCTGCAATATTACTAATGAAGACATTGAACAGAACTGGCCCCAGGACGATCCCTGCAGCACCCACTAGTCGCCCCTCTCCCTAGGCTGCATACCATTTACCACCACTCTCTGCCTCCTGTTTGTTAGCCAGTTTCTAACCCAGTTTACTACCCTTTCCCCATGTCCAGCCTACCCAGCTAGTTTATCAGCCTCCTATATGGGATGGTGTCAAAGGCTTTGCTGAAATCAAGGTAAGCGTTGTCCGCTGCCCCACCCTGATTCACTTCCTTTGTCACCCAGTCAAATAAATCAATCAGATTTATCTGACATGATGTCCCCACTGTGAATCCATGTTGTCTATGGTCCTGGTTTCTGATGGCATCTAGATGCCCCACTATCCTTTCTTTAAGCAATGTCTCCATGACCTTCCCCACTACTGAGATGAGGCTGAATGGCCTATTGATCCCTGCCTCCTCCCTGCTGCCGGACTTGTGTAGAGGGACCACATGTGCCTCCTCCAATTCACTCATGTTGAATGACTCAGTGAACATGGCTGCCAGAGGTACTGCTATCTCCCTTCGCAGTTCTGTTAATATCCTGGGCGTATGCCATCTGGTTCCATCGGCTTTGTCTACCTTCAATTTAGTGAGCCCTGCAGACTTTTTGTCCACCTCTTCGCCCCCTTGGCAACTGCTGTACTGCTGTGGCCCTTGCCCCTCCCACTCTTCTGTGAATACTGAACGGAAAGACACAGTGGATGTCTTGGGAGGAAGGCATGAAACTGTCACTTCCAAATACCTAAACAGCACATACAAGCAAGCAACATTCGGCATTGACAAATGCTTGTTTACCTGGTGATCAGGTTTTCAGGGTCCCTATCAGGAAATCTGGTTTTGATCTTTGCTGGTCAAGTTTGTGAGCCATTTTGAGTGCTCACATACTTTTGAAACAGACTTTGTCATATCATTCATTGTTTCAGATACATGTCCAGGTTACAAGCAAGTTTTCTTGTCAATATAGCACTTTGTTTGTGAAAGCAGTCAAACTGGGAGGTGTAAAGTATGGCCATTAACATCATTAGTGCTTACTTAACCTAATCTTTCCCACTGCATTTTAAAGTGGCATAGCAGCAAAGCTGCCCCCACCTTTTGTAACACTAACAGAACCAGTTGTCTTCCACTTTCATTTGCTAGTAAACATTTTCACCTCTAACAGAATTTAGGCATTTTTAAATATTTTAAATTATTATTTTTTTCCCCAACAAAAAAGTATGGGCCCCCAAGGTGCAGGGGCACAGCTTGCACCTAGCTAAGGCCGACCCTGCTATTGATATCACTTTGATTGGAGGGACTAATGAGAATCGTATTTTGTTTAATTATGGAAAGCATCTGATTTGTTGTGTATTTAAACACTAAAGGTTTTTGGATCCTCATGCCTCCTAAGGAAGGGGTTGTAGCCCCGAAGTGCAGAGGCAGAGAGTGTGTTGGAGCTTACATTTGCATTGAGCACTGCATTTTTCTGTGTTATCTACATACTTTTTTTTATGTAAGTTTGGTCATCTTTTGAATTTTTTCATTAAAAAATCTCTCACTGAATTTGTGGTCTGGAGTGCTGGTTTTTATCTATAATCCAGTGATCAATCAGCTTACAGGATTTTTCTTGTCCATTTTATAATTAATAATATTTTCTCATCTCTTATTATAGCTACCAAATTTTGCATTGCTCTTTGCATAAAGATTTGTAACTCTAAGTTTATTCTCATTAGTACATACAGAATAGTGTATGGGTGACCATATACATCAAGGCTGTGTTTCTATTGAGGAGATGTGATGACGGCATACAGACCATGAGAGCAAAGCCTTATATATGTTTCCCCAAAATGTAGAAACTTTACTTTCACAAGGTTTCATACCTTGTGTTCATTGTGTTCCCACTTGCTCCAGTCCACAGTGAAGTCCCACTATGCTCTCAACTCTAAAACATCATGTTCCTCACTGCAGTGCCGCTCTGCTCTCAACCCTGATTGGTCGCCAGCACCAGTGATTAAAAAAAAAAAAAGAATACTGACAAACTGGTAGTTCGGACACATGGAACCGACCATGGCAGTCAGTGGCCAAACTACATGAATCTACCACTCTCCCAAATGCTTGCTAACCTTCACCACCATTTTAGTCTGTTTTTTGAACACAGAGCTGTTTCAACCAATCAGGTAGCAGCTCAAAGGGGGAAAAGTTGTTGTAGTATTGTTGTGATATCAGAACAATATTACAATGACTTTTCTTGACCTTTGAACTGTCTTACAACAGCTTTTGGAAAGCCTCCAATTTTCATCCACAATAAGACCCATCCATATACTCTATATATATGTTCCTATTTGCACTTCAGAGTACTCTTTGTGTGACCCTTGGGTAGTCCTGGGTGATCCCACTGAAGACCTTAATGGACAATATTATAATCTACTGATTCTCATTATAGGCAATTTCAGTGCCAGGACTGGTCATTTATTTTGAATGGGCTACTGGATAACAGAGCAGTAGGTGTGTTATATAATAGTTCCTTTTTGCCATCAAAAAATTCTCATGATACCAAAAAAAAGGCTGTTAGGTCTCATTCAGTTCATGCAGGACTATAATTTCTACACTCTAAATGGTAGGCTTCCTGCAGATGAAAATGGGAAATGGACTTGTATCTCCCCACTCAGGTGCATCCATTATAGGTTTTGCTTTATGGGATGGACCGACTGAAGTATAGCAGATATTTGGGATTATAAATAGGGCAGAGAGTGATCATGTTCCTATTTCTATTAAATGGGTTCCATTGGAATCTGATGGTAGTGAAGATATGTGAGCAGATTTAGCAAAACTACCCCACCCCCAAATATTGTGATCAGAAATAGGAAAAGAGTACAGTGGAATGATGATCATTCCCTAAGACTGGAACAGATGTTCATTCCTTTCTTAGAAAAAGTTTCTCCTCTAGGACTCCCTGTTGTTGCCTGTGGCTGAAATGTATGGGCAGTTGGGAGTCTCTTTACCTTAATTTTTTTTTTTAATTTTGGAGACAGTTTCTGGCCAGAGAGGAAAGAAGAATAATGGCTGGTCTGATTTCCAGTGTAAAAAGGAAAATGCTGAGCATATTAATAAGATTACATTAACTACAGGAAATCCTACTAAAGTTAACTATAGAAATTGAATGTCGATCATAAGCTGTATAAAAACGCATTGCAGATGAAAAATCAGGTTATTATTATAAATAATGGGACATCATGTTAGACGTTTTCTTTAGAAATGATACAAGAGCCTTTTGGCAACTTGTTGCCAAGGGTACTTCTAATTTCTCATATAGCAGTGATACCTATATTTCTCCTGATACATGGATGGCTTATTTTCACTTTTGTTTTATCAGTCTTTGCACAGTTATTCAGTTGACTTATTGTTCACTAATGGGATTAGGCCCATTAATATTGTGGAGGTCTTGGATGCAATTAATTGACTGAAAACTATGATGTCCCTGGTTCTGACCCTACTCCTGCCATGGTTTATTTAAAATTTCCTCTTCTATGGTTTGATTTTTTTTTTCTTGTTATAGCTTAAATAATTACATTAGAGAAAATTTTTTTTTCCAGATTCCTGGTGTGGGGCGGAGATTGTTCCCATTTTTAAGAAGGGAAATTGATCAGACCTGTGTATGTACTAGTCAGTTAGTTCGTTAGATGTTTCTTCTGAAAGTTTTTGTAAAATAGTATTTAAGGTTGCCTGAACAAACTTGTTAACAGGGGGGTCTATCTATCTTGCAATGCAGTTTTGGGGGAAACATTGCTCTACTATGGACAGTTGTTTCATCCTTAGACATTTATGGGAAAAATATATTTCAGTTCACAAAGTTGTATGTGACACTTGTACACTATTCTTCTGCATTTAATTCCATTTTTTGACCAAAACTCTGGCAACTGATGCATGATAGGGGTACTGTCTAATTGTCCTATTGCTATAATCTCGGCTTTATATAATCATACCTGGGCTAGAGTTAGATTTATATGAGTGGCAATGGTTCACAGAACCTTCCTACAAACAAAAGTATGCACCAAGGCTGTATCTTGGCCCCAACACTATTGAACATATATACTGATTACGTCATACAGGTACTTATGTCTGTTGTTTCTGATTTACCAAGGATAAGCTCAGTGGAAGTGCCACTCCTGGCAAATGCCAATAATTTGGTTCTTTTTTCCCTAACACAATCACACCTACAAAAAAATAAAATTATTTGTTTTTTGAATGAGACTGTCTATCAATACAAAAAAAAACAGGTTGTGGTTTTTGGTAGTATGAAGACTTATTACAACTGGAGGGTAGGTAACAAAACTCTTGCTACAGTGTCCAGTTATCCTTATTTGGGAATACATTTTGCAGTTAATGGTTTCTTGGAATACACAATTTGTAGATACAGGTTCTAAAAAAATTCTTTGCTTGAAGAGATTTAATGCTAAATATAGTGGGAATAGTGCTAGGCCTCTTATTCTGGTTCTTTCATTAAAACATAATCCACAGGCTCTCTATGAAGCAGAAATATGGGCATCTTATAAGATCCTGGAATTGGAAAAGCAAACTATTCGTATGGCTAAACCCTATCTGCAACTAAACAATTATAGCCTTACATTGAATGTTAGAGCTAAATTGGGGTTTGATAGTTTTACAACTCTAGCAGATGCCCTAATATTTGATTCTTTGATAAGACTTACAAGACTTCCTAAGGACAAGCTGCTTAGGCTAGGACTCATGGAAAAGGAGAGATGGTTAGAACAACATTACGTCTCCCTGGTTGGTTGATGTCTTGACTATCTTAGAAGAGTATGAGCTGTCATACCTAAACAGATTACGTTAAAAGAGGAATCATGATCAGCTTGAAATATTAGAAGTATGCCAAGAATAAGATCCATCCAACTAATCAACATCTGGACATAGAATTGATTATAAAATCATGGTTCTCTTCCTGGCACACTTCAAGTGACGTCTGCTTAGGTTTCAGATTTTACTTGAACTATGTCACGGACATTGATAGATGCTGTGTTTTAATGAGTTATGAATTTGAACTGTTTCCTAGCAATGTGCTGTATGCGTGGTTTGCACATATTCCTAATGCCTATCAGGAACCCTGTTCATGTTCTAATGGGGAGTAGAGGATTTGTTCCATGTTCTCTTAATTTGCCCTGGTATAATAAAGTGAGACAGATTTAGATTAGTTTACACTTAGATGGGCTTTCCTGTCTGCCAGATGACCCCATCACATTTTCTAATGATGATTCAGGATATCTTTATGCTTGATCCACTTGCAAGTTATTTCCATATAATTAAACATGTCAGGAAAAGAAAACCATTTCCATACAAAGATAGATAAGCTACTAATAGAAAACAGTGCCACAATGTTCTGCTTCCATGTGAAAAATGTGAGTATTTGCGCGGGACATTTCTGCACGTTTGGATTTGAGTCGTGTTTTGGAGCCTTTTTACTTAATGATCTCTAGCAGGTTCAGATTGCATGCAGTTATTTGCTTCTGCTAATGTGCAGACTTTGGATGCCACCATCAAATATGATGACACTCAAGTCTTATTTAATAATAATAATAATATTTGTATTTATATAGTGCAATTCCAATGTTAAAATGCTGTACATAACATACATATAAAACAGTTCAATAAAATCCTACAAAATTCAGCTTCAATGAAAATTTCCCACAATCCATAAACATCAGAGGCTGAAAGCCTGCTTCAATAAGTGTGTTTTCAGGCTGCCTTTGAAGCTCTCCATGGTCCTGCACTCTCCAATCTGATGAGGTAGAGGGTTCCACAGGGATGGTGCCACAAACATAAAAGCCCAGGCCCCAGATGTTTTCAACCGCACCCTGGGAGCCTCTAACAATCCCTCATCAGTTGAGCGGAGAGGATGGCCAGGGCTGTAGGGAACCAGAAGCTCTTGCAGGTAACTTGCTCCCTGTCCATGCAGGGCTTTAAAGGTCAGAAGACCAACCTTGAAGGTGATCCACCACTGTTTAGGCAGCCAGTGCAGATCGCGCAGCACAGGAGTAATGTGACTGGAACACGAAGTCCCAGTCAACAATCGTGCCGCAGTGTTCTGCGAGCCCAAGCAGTGGATATCAACCCCCAGAAGCCCCAGGTAAAGGGAGTTACAGTAATCAAGGTGAGAGGTCACAAAGGCATGTATCAACATGGGCAAATCATCAGACGGAACAAGGTGCTTAATTCTGGTGATGTTCCTAAGATGATAAAAGGAAGACTTGATGACTGCCAACACCTGCGCATGCAGTGTCAGCCTAGCATCAAGAACCACCCCAGATTTCGCACCCATTCAGAGGTAGGCAGTTGTACACCATCAAGCCAAAGCCCAGATGGTAAACCCACCACCGACCTCTCTATCCGCTGCCCAGGATCCACCACCATCTCAGTCTTCCCAGAATTCAATTTTAACCAGCTAGATTTCATCCAGTCATGGATCTCCTCTAAACAGCTGTTAAACATCAAGACTGCACTATCCTGGTCGGGTGTAAAAGACAGACAGAGCTGTGTATCATCAGTGTAGCAATGAAACCTCAGCCCATATCATCTAATAATGTCTCTGAAGGGCAGCAAATACACTGCGAACAGCATGGGAGACAGCACTGAGCCCTGAGGGACCCTGCACAGCAGACAGAATGGCTCAGAAGAAAAATCCCAGCTACCACCCTCTGAGACCTGCCAGCTAGGAAAGAATGAAACCATCAGAGGACTGGATCAGCCAGGCCACAGATAACCCTCAGGCGCTCAAGCAGAACCCCATGGTCCACAGTGTCAAGGACTGAGGAGAGATCCAAAAGCACCAAGATGGAACAGCGCTTCTGGTCCCTTGCCATCAGGAGATCATTGAGCACGCAAACCAGAGCAGTCTCGATACTATGTCTCTTCCAGAATCCTGACTGGAGAGGATCGAAGACATCGTGGATGGTAAGCTGGTTCTCCAGTTGCAAAGCAACCACTTTCTCAATCACCTTCCCAACAAAGGGAAGGTTAGAGTTAGGTCTGTAGTTTGCGCAACTGTTTGGGTCTAAAGAAGCTTTCTTAAGAAGCGGTGTCACCACTGCCTCCTTCAGGGAGCTAGGGAACTCTCCTGAATCTAAAACGCACCAAACAATCTTTGCAAGGATCGGGCCAATGGACTCCATGCACCCTAATAATAGGCGTGTAGGGCCTAGATCCAAACTACAGCATGTTGACCGCAAATTCTGGACAATCCACATGATGTCCCCTATCTCCAGCTAGTCAAAAGATATCCAGGAAGACCAAGGAGAAATGACCATACAGTGACCACCACCAACCCCCATAGAGGGTGCTGAACAGATTTTGGCCCTGATGTCAGCCACCTTATCTGCAAAAAATCAAGTGAACTCCTCACACTTAACTTGTGAAAATGCTCCTCGAACCTGTAGACAGGCTGGGTTGCAGAACCTGTCTATGGTTCGAAAGAGCTGAGCCAGTCGATTTTGAGCAGCAGCAATTTCACTGGACAGGAACTCTGCCTTCTTATGTGTGATTGCTGATTGATAGCTTTGATAATGATCTATTAGTCTAAGGTGGTTGGCATCAAGGGTCGATTTCCACCAACGACGCTCTAACCTTTGGCCTACATGTCTCAACTCCCTCAAGGTCCCATCAAACCAAGGGGACCAAGGGCAGAGAGAGAGAGAGAGAGGACAAACACAGACTGGGGCGATAGAATCCAGAGCCAAGTAATAGCCTTATTATAGGCTAGAACTAGACTCTCTGGGTCCTCGCCTACCCTCAAAACCCCCGATAGATCTAACACAACCAGAAGACCTTCTGGAGTTACACCTCTCAATGGGCAGTATCTGACCACCTCCACAGGGGAAGGTCTATAAGAGGGGTAACAGTACAAAACTTTCAGTGCTCCTCTGAACTAATCAGAAAAACCACAAGACAACGAGATTAAACAACTAATGTTGTATTGATATATCGCCCCTTGAAGGCATTAAGCCGAGGCACTAGGGGCTCTCACAAGGTGGCTATATCAATACAACATTAGTTGTTTAATCTCGTTGTCTTGTGGTTTTTCTGATTAGTTCAGAGGAGCGCTGAAAGTTTTGTACTATTTGTTGCATTTCAAATGGCCATCCGTTTTAAAGCGCACCCCTCACACATTGAGCACAGTCTGAGTTTTCTTTTGTTCTATAAGGGGGTGCTGGAGATTGAATCTTACTGTGTAATAATCAGGCCATATGACTGGTTCCACCACCAAGTCAAAGGACTTGATCCCCAGGAGGAAGACCAGATCAAGTGAGTGACCTTGGTTATCAGTAGCAGAGGTAACTACCTGTGTGAACCCCAATGAACACATAAGTTGGAGAAAGTCTTAACAAAGCTGCGAGAGTTCATCATCAACCCAGGCGCTGAAGTCACCCAGAACCATCAGCCTGGGCGACTCCAGTGCCACGTCGATGATATGAAGTCTGCTACTTCCTGCAGGAACAATTTCTCACCCCCGGGTGGACAGCAGATGAGAATGATCCTGCAGCCCACACCTGCTACTATGGTAAACTCAAATGATCTGGCCCCCTGAACCGGTACTGTCCAACTGACTCTTTATTCACTAGGATTCTGGATTACTGTGGTAGGAATTGTGTTTGCATGGTTTTAGAGAAGCAGTTCCAAGCATTCTGCAGATAAATTAACTGTATATCATTATTTTTTCTTTCTAGACTGTTATTTACATAGAATGTAGCTGAGTACACACTCCACTAGATTTATCTAGAACATACGAACATACAAAGTAGCCAGCAGAAGAAGGCCGTTTAGTCTATCAAGTCTGCTCATATTGCAGAGTCCACAGCTTGAGCTAATGTCCCTGCCCTCCCTCTCCGCTCCTCCCATCCTCCCTACCCATGACCCTTACACTCCCCCTATACCTGTCCCAGCCTCTCTTAAAGCTGCCCACTATCTTCAATGAGATGACCTCTTCTGGCAGTGCATTCCAAGTGTCCACCACCCTCTCTGTGAAGAAGTGCTTCCTGACCTCCCTCCTAAACCTCCCACCCTCCAGCTTAAGACTGTGCCCCCAGTGTTATGGTTGCCACTCAGCTTAAAGGGACACTGTCAACCCCCCTTAGCTGTCAAAGTGTCCCTAGCTTAAAAAACACATTTTATGATTGCCAACATTCTGTAAAGATTGCTGATGTAGCTGGTAGTTTGATTCTGACTCTTTTCTTTAAAAAAGTGAAAAATATACTGCCCACCATACTTATGTTACCACTCAAACACAGGTTTGTTTACATTCCTTGATCAGCACCAACTGTGTCTTTGCTGGACTTGAGAACACCTACAACACATTCTAGCCCCTCATGGTGCAGTGGGAGTGTAGGAGGCTACTGCCTTATGAGTAACTGCACTGTTTGGATGTGTTTGTAATTCTCAGGAAGTATGGAGTAAGAACAGATCCAGGATTGTAAACAAAACAAGGTTGTTTATAAATATACATTAGCATGCATTTCAGTTCTACTAAACAAGGAGACAGACAAAACAAACAGCAACATCAATGAATGTTAGAGAAGGTAAGCAATCATAAAATGTAGGGTTTCAACTAGAAATAATATGATGAAAAACAGGTTGACAGTGTCCTTTTAAAGAGACTCTCCTTATCAACTTTATTTATCCCTTTGAAGTACTTGAATGTTCCAATCATGTCCCCTCTCTCTCTCTCTTGTCTTCCAGGGAGTACATGTTCAGTGCCCTCAACCTCTGCTCATGTGCCTTACCCTGCTGACCCACTATCATCTTTGTAGCCCTCCTCTGGACCTTCTTCAGCAGGTTAATGTCCTTTTTGAGGTGTGGGCATCAGTACTGAATTCCATACTCTAGATGCGGCCTTAACAGTGACATGTACAAGGAAGACAAGGAGTGTAGAATATGATGTTATTCTTGTTTTAACGTGTATATGAAAGGGAACACTGCATATTTATTGCAGTTGTAAATATTTCTGTAACTATGTATCTTTGTCGTAATGTTTGAAATATTGTGGTTTGTTTTTCCAATGTAATGGCATGTGCCAAGCAATAACATTTCGATGACAGTTTTCAAAACACCAAAAACACATGCCTTCTGACAAAATCTAACGAATCTATAAGTTTCATGTTTCAAATCCAAGATGTTTGTTAGTAATTGATGAGCAAGAAACAAAAAACATTTCCTTATTTGCTAACATTTTGCCTCCCTGTAGTACAACTTAAGCAAATCTCATGAAACTTTACATGTCTTGAGATTTGCCCAAAGGGTTTACATGTCAATTTTAAGGTCCAGACATCTAAAGAAGACAGAGTTACTGTATTAGTGGTTAAAAATTGGGGGTTTGTATGGAATGTCTTCTAATCCCTAACTAAAGTCTATAGAGTTGATTTATAAAATGGACAGGTGAAATCCTGTAAGCTGAAGAAGCAATCTTTGAACCATGATGATATCTCAGTATATCATCCCAGTTCAAAGTGATTTCAAAAATCAGCCATTTCCTAACCCTTTTGAGGCCATTTTATAATCACAGTAATATACAACAGAATGTGGTATATCATGGGATATCAGCACTTCTTGGGTGGTTGAAGGAATTGAAGGCCACCACAGCATGATGTGATGAAATCTCTTGTGTATTATTGCTTAATTATAAAATAGGTAAGAGAAATACTGTACTGTGACTGGTGAAATCCAGTCACATGACCGTGCTGCTATCTCAGCACAACAGCACAGGTCAGCAATGCTTAATTTTCTGAACCTCATCACTTGGTCCTAAAATAAAAAAAAATCAGGGAAGCCATTTTATAATCGCAATTAGGCATTCCAGGGTGTGTATAATTGTGGGAAAACTGTACTTCTCAGTGCATAAAGCCCTTAACTTCGCCTCAGGGCTCACTTCCCATGGTGTGCCGTTATCCCACAGTAATGCACACCCTGTTGTGCCTTATTACTGAAGTGTAACATAGACTTATGTTACCATAAAGGTACACAATTACTCTTTCCACAGCAAATATGAGAGAAAGCGTTCCACTACATAGATATGTGTTAATATTTCCCCTAAGTCTGATTTTTCAAAAGAAAATTTATTTTTCTTTTTTTGCAGTTGGTGGGCTAGTACCTTGAGGTTGAATGCATCAATCCCACTTTTATCTGTGACCATCCACAGGTCATGTGTCCTCTGGCTAAGTGGTAAGTATTTACAGTGCATACCGTAATTTCTTTGGTGTATGGACTGATGACACTCAGTGGCGGAGCTAGAGGGGATGCTGGGGGGACGGTCGCCCCTCCTGGCTGCCCCAGTGTGAGTAGTGGCACCCCGCCACCATCTTTATTCACTGTTTAGTGCCCATTGTGGAGCCTGTGATTGACTGAATGCCGCCCCCCGGCTCCCAGACACTCTCAAACCTGGCTCCGCCACTGATGACACTGTATGTGCTGTACCTTTTGCTACAAAAAAAAATCATAGCATAGAAATTATGTTTTTTTCATAGTTAATGCTAGTAAACCAAAAGGTAATCAGAATATGTTTAGGCATGTTTCCACTCCAATCCTTTTAATCTTAATTTTTTAATTTATAGATTGTCTCTTAGCTTTTGAACCTCAACCACAGTAAACAATTGTAAAGGATTAACATTTTCAATCTCCTTCAAGAGTTCATGATAACTAGTCTACAGTATTATACAACTACTCATTGCACTACAAATAAAAGAGACATCCTTTCTACAGTATTATATACTATAGATGCACCAAATGTACTGTAGGTAAGAGTCAGGATCCTTTTATAAAACTTCTTCCCAAACTCATAGATACATAGATACATAGACAGTGTCGGCAGATAAGGGCCTATGGCCCACCTAGTCTGCCCATTTGA
This sequence comes from Neoceratodus forsteri, assembly GCA_016271365.2. Lineage (NCBI taxonomy): Eukaryota > Metazoa > Chordata > Ceratodontiformes > Ceratodontidae > Neoceratodus > Neoceratodus forsteri. The sequence goes on from CM057455.1 coordinate 506,550,019, forward strand.
GCTTGTAAGTTCAGTTTGTTTTCCTAGAAGTCTATTTCCCCTTACCCCTGACCTCTAGAATTCCTTTATGTCTATCCCATGCATTCTTAAATCCCGTGATTGTTTCAGCCCCCACCACTTCCTCTGGCAGGGTGTTCCACTTGTCCACCACCCGTTCTGTGAAGAAATTCTTTCTCATGTTTCCTCTGAATTGTCCTCCCTCCAACTTCATCCCATGCCCTCTAGTCCTGAAACATCTTTTTCGCTTAAAAATAGTGTTTTCCTGCACCCTGTTCCTCCCTGTAAGATACTTGTATGTCTCTATCATATCCCTCTCCTCCTCTCCTCCAGGGAGTACATGTTCAGTTCCTTCAACCTGTCTTCATAGGACTTGTGATGCAACCCATGCACCATCTTTGTTGCCCTCCTCTGAACCTTCTCTACCCTGTCTATGTCCTTACGTGGGTATGGTCTCCAGAACTGTACACTGTTCTCCAGGTGGGGCCTCACTAGTGTCTTGTATAGCGAATTATGACCTCCCTTTTCCTGCTGGTGATGCCCCTGCCTATACATCCCAGCATCCTATTGTTTACCTGATGCCTTGTCACACTGTTTCCCTAACTTGAGGTCATCAGAGATGACAACCCCAAGATCCCTTTCCTGCTTGGTGCATGCTATATCCTCACCCCCAACTGATATATTGTGCCAGGGTTTTTGTGCCCCATATGCATTATCTTGCACTTCTTTGCATTGAATTTCAACTGCCAAACCCTTGACCATTCTTCAAGTTTTGCAGGTCCCTTCTCATTCTGTCTACACCCTCTGGTGTGTCTACTCTGTTACAGAGCTTTGTGTCATCAGCGAACAGTGAAATTCTGCCTTCTATATCCTGTGCAATATCACTGATGAAGATGTTGAATAGGACCGGTCCCAGCACTGATCCCTGTGGTACCCCACTGGTCACTCTTCCCTCTGTGGAGTGACAGCCATTTACCACCACCCTCTGTGTCCTGCCACCCAGCCAGTTACCTACCCACCACACTACTGTCCTGCCCACACCCATATTCCCCAGTTTGTGTAATAGTCTTCTATGTGCACAGTGTCAAAGGCCTTGCTGAAGTCCAGATAGGCCATGTCCACTGCCCTCCCCTGATCCACCTCCCTAGTCACCCAGTCAAAAAATTCAATGAGGTTGGTCTGACATGACCTCCCCCTGGTGAAACCATGCTGCCTTGGGTCCTGTAGTCCATTGACAAGCAGATGTTCCACCAATCTCTCCTTCAGTGGTGCTTCCATGATCTTTCCCACTACCGAGGTGAGGCTGACTGGTCTGTAGTTCCCTGCTTCCTCTTTGTTCCCACTTTTGTATAAGGGGACTACATCTGCTGTCCTCCAGTCTTTGGGTACCTCCCCTGTTTCCAGTGATTGGCTGAACAGGATAGCCAGAGGTTCAGCCACCACCTCTCTTAGTTCTTTAAGGACCCTGGGGTGCACCCCATCTGGCCCCATTGCTTTATCAGCTCTTATTACTTCCAGTTCCTTCAGGACCCTTTCTCGTGTAAAGGGACTTGTGTCCATTTCTGCACCATTCATATTGGTAATCCTAGTAAAACTTGTAATTAAATAAAAATATATTTTTAAAGACTTTTAGTAGGATACATCAAATACTCATTTTTCCAGAAGTAAGCTCAACTTTTGTAACCTTTGGCTGTAACACAGATTCTTGAAGCCATGAATCATCTTTGTTGCAGTATCCTACATCCTTTTCAGGACAGTAACATCCTTCCTATGGTACTGCATAAATAAGCAATAAGAGACAACAAGGTGCAAATTGTTATGTGATAACAGCATGCCTAGGTGAAATGTGCTACACAAAGCACATATGCAGTGTCTTCAGCCCTTAGAAGTGTTATCACACAACAACACAACCTGAACTGCATTTTGTGCTTATAAAATGGGTAAATTGGGAAACCCCAAAATGCCCTTTTTTGTATTAATAAGAACAGGTATTTTTTTTGGTTAGAATTAACTAAAAAAAAAGTAGTCCATTGCCACCTGTCAAATGTCTTCCTACATATTCTATGGATGGAATATATGTTTATCATGGAATAGAACAATTTGAAATTCTAACAGATTCTGCTAGCATCCGCGTGCTCGCGCGCACACACACACACACTCACTACAGAAGGCCTCATATGGAGCCAATACTTTTTTTTAATGTAATTCTTTTTTATGCAGGTGTTTATTCTCCTTCAGCCTGCCGGCAGGGTTCTGTCTCCATCAGTCTTCAGTCGATGCTTTTGCCCCCCCCAAAACCCCAGGCCCTATGTCTCCCTAGTATTACCCCCTGAGGTGGGGCAGAAGGGAGGAGGTCCATCCTCTCCTTCCTGAGCACTATCCGGAGTGGGCCCGAGAGCTCTGTGAGACTGCAGTGCAAGAGTACCAGAGGGGCTTCCAAGGAGCCAGCAGCCAATTGTTCCTGTTTTTCTTGTGGTCCCTCCTTCTCGTGGCCATGAACACGCGTGCATGGAGGTGCATGTGTCACGATGGCATGCTACGTGTTTCCCTGGCTCTAGTGTGCTACTCCATCCTCCACCGGGGGGGGCAGCCAAGGAGCAGGATGACATACCCACCCTTCCCCAAAAGAGGAGAGCCATCATTGGATGCTCAATCCTCTCCCTTCCCTGCCAACTCCTGGCAGCCCATGCTCATTCCTGAACATGGGTCGTCGGCATGGCGCAAGGTGTGGCATCCAGTGCCTCAGCTGTCAGTGCCACTGGGCCGGCTGTGGAGCCAATACCTTCATCTTACAGTATGTGTTACAGAATAACTGGCTGAGACTTCCCTGGTAAGCAGATAAGGATAGGAGGGGAATTGTTCATGGTTAGCAAAAGAACTACAGAAAATAACACTATGGATAGTGCTTCATTTTTAAATGTGTGCATGTGTGTAAGGAGGAGATTATAAAAGTTAAAAAAAAAAACTCTTTTTTAAATTTAAGGGTTTCTATTTTTTAGGGCCAACTTGCTTTTTCTTTTTTTATATATTTATATGACACAAAGCTATCGTCATTACCACACATAAAATAAAACATAACATCATGTCACACAATACAGAGAAATTACATATTAAGACATTAAAAAATCTAAAAAAATAGAAAATGCTACACCTATTAAAATTAATCAAGGAGCAATATATCCATTTTCCAGGTCAGCCAGCAATAAAATAGTTATAGAGAATGCAAAATGGCCCTCTTTCAGGACTAAAATATGTACCGCAATGCAGGAAAAATGAAAAAGCATTTCGTGACATACAGAATGTAGCAAATACCCTAGCATTCTCTGTCCAGTGGGAATGATGCTTGCCACAGATATCAAGTACTGGGGTAAGTGTTGTCACCTTTACACATGAATAAACACTTTTTCCTTTTGCATCACTGCAATATATATTTTAGTCCTGTGAGTGTGCCGTTTTGTGTCCTCTCTGACCCATGCACATTCTTGGCAGCAATGGCTCTCATTAAAAAGTATTTGGTTTTGTGTCAGTCTAATGTCACATTCAGCTGCCAAACTCAGAACTGCTGACAGGTCAATCAATCAATCATAATCAATCTTAATTTATTTGTAAAAGACGCCTTTCTTCAACAAGGCGCCTGTACATAACACAAATACTACAAACATACAACATAATTTCCAATTTAGATAAAATACTATCTATAAAAGTCACTATTAAGTTACTATTCATTAAAACCACCAAATGCAGACTCAAATAAATAAGTCTTAAGTGCAGTTTTAAACTCCTGGATGGTCAGGCAATCTTGTATCCAATGAGGTAGAGAATTCCACAGGGTCGGGCCACAAAGCTAAAAGATCAGGCCCCATATGTCTTCAGGCAGACCCTGGGAATCTCCAGCAATCCCTCGTCGGAGGATCGGAGAGGATGGAGGGGACAGTAGGGACGAAGGAGATCTTGCAAGTAGCTAGGTCCCTGGTCGTGTAGGGCTTTATAGGTCAGTAAACTGACCTTGAAGGTGATCCTCCACTGCATTAGAAGCTAGTGCAGTCCGCAGAACACAGGCGTTATATGGCTGGTTCTGAGCTGCCACATTCTGCACTAGCTGAAGGCGGCCGACCGCAACCCCCGGTAGCCCTAGGTATAGGGCACTGCAATAGTCAAGGCAAGCGGTAATGAAGGCATGGACCAACGTTGGAAGATCTTCGGGAGGAACCAGGTGTTTCACCCAGGTGATATTCCTCAAATGGTAAAAAGAGGTTTTGATGATAGCTGACACCTGTGACTTTAGGGTCAGACCATCGTCAATAATAACACCCAGGTTCCGCACCCGGTCTGAGGTGGTTAATGCCACACACCCAAGACATAGTCCCGAAGGTGATCCTGCTGGCAGACCTGCCTCCTGACTATCAGGGTCCACAACCAGCACCTCAGTTTTAGCTGGGTTCAACTGCAGCCAGCTCGCACTCTTCCAATCCTGGATCTCGGCAAGACAGTTGTTAAATACCGAGAGGAGTACATCTTGACCAAGTGCGAAGGACATGTATAGCTGAGTATCATCGGCATAGCAGTAAAACTCAGACCATACTGCCTAATAATCTCTCCTAACAGCAGCATATACACTGTGAACAACATAGCTGACAAGATAGAGCCCTGCGGTACCCTGTAGGATAGGTGGAGAGGAGCCGAGGAATAAATTTCTGACACCACTGTCTGAGTCCTACCCTCAAGGAAAGTTCGGAAACCATCTGAGGATTGTACCAGACAGGCCACAGATGAGCCGCAGGTGCTCCAACAATGTCATATGGTCCACAGTGTCAAACGCTGCAGAGAGATCAAGGAGGACTAAGATGGAAAGTGTCTTCCAATCTCTCGCTATTAGGAGATCATTTAGCACCCAGACAAGGGCCGCCTCTGTACTATGTCTCTTCCTAAATCTTAACTGGAGAGAATCATAGACATTGTGGCTGGTCAAATGATCATCCAGCTGCAACGCAACCACCTTCTCAATAACCTTGTCCACAATGGGTAGGTTAGAGAGACAGGTCTATAGTTTGCCAAGCAGTCGGGGTCAAGGGAGGGTTTTTTAAGGAGAGGCTGAACAACAGCCTTCCTCAGGGATCTGGAAAGATCCCCCTCTCCAATGACCTCCAGACTATCTCGGCTAGGACTGGGCCGATCACATCAACACATCCTACCAGGAGGCGTGTAGGGCCTGGGTCTAAATCACAGCTGGTTGGTCACAGCGTCTGGATGATAATCACTATGTCAGTGACTGTAGGCTGGCTAAAGTCAGACCAGGAAAACTGAGGGCCCAACATCTCCTGCTGACCATTGCAAATTCCATTAGAATGAGCTAGGCAAATATCGGACCTGATTGTGGCAATCTTATCTGCAAAGAATCGAGCAAACTCATCGCACCGTACTTGTGACAAGGCTCCTCCAGATTGGAGACAAGTTGGATTGCACAATCTGTCCACAGTCCGGAAGAGCTGAGCTGGTCAGTTCTGTGCAGCAGCAATCTCCCTGGATAGGAATTCTGCCTTCTTATGGGTGATTGCTGATGGATAGACCGCATAATGGTCCATCAATCTAAGTTTTTCATCATCCAAGTCTGATTTTCCCTAGCTCCCACAGAGACCTTGGGTGGAGGGTAAGGGAGCGATCACGAACAGGTGCTATGGAATCCAGTGCCTCCACCACTGCCTTATTATAGGCAAGTACAAGACCCCCTGGATCCATGCATTCACTTGGTACACCCGATAGGGTCCAGCACCCTCATTAGGCCATCTTGGGTAACACCTCTTAAAGGACGGTACTGGACCAGATCAATGAATAAGTGCATCTGTTTTGGCGCAGTTTTTATTACTATATGGCCTAGAACCTTGATGGCATTTCCTGCCTACTGTTGACTCTTGAATTTTATTTTTAAGGAAAAAATAATTTTCGTGAACAGTGTTTCAGTACTTTTGATTATTTGATATGAGCATGATCACAGAAAGAATACTTACAACCACAGCTGCAGTGGCAGCACTAAAAAAGCTGGAGCTAGTGTCACGTATGTAATGTACATCCAGAAATGGTGGCTTGTCTTCTTTTCACATTCACATAAGAACCATTTTTTGTTCAGATCTGAGAAGTTCTGACACTACTGTTTTTTCACTGAATGCATCTATGCTATCTAGCTATGAAGCGTGCTTTATAAGCTTATGATAACACATAACAGTACATGCAATTATGCTACAGTAACTGCACATTCCAGGTGGATTGTGTGCGGCACTAGGCAAAGTTGATAAGAAAGTTGTTACAGCTCTTTAAGCATGTTATCTTACTTATATAATAATTAAAAAAGTCTCAAAACTCTAAAAAGAGATGTTCTAACTGACCTACTGTATGTGGTTGTACAGTAACAATAGTACAGCCATGTTACTGGATTTCACAAATCATAGTACAGGATTTCTCTTATCTATTTTATAAATCTATTTGTTGCTGTTGATGAATGTAATTTTTTCATGAAGCTTGGAAAATTATAATATGCATAGCGTCACTTGTAGATCAAAGTATATGCCTTCCACAAACTTTGTTCGGTAAGGCACACTGAAATATAAGATGGTGGTTCCACAGTCACTACGAGTACCTGGTAAAAGTAGGTATTTTATTATTTAGATGCAGTTTACATTTAGTGAATGCCTCGATAAAAATGTATTATCACAGTGGTATCACAACTAAAAACAGACACTGGGTGGGATATTCAGAAATGCGCCAGACGCCAGCACAAGGCCAGTGCAGCGCAAATCCAATATGCCATGGCACAATGAGCGTGATATTCAAAGGTTGCACATGGCGACGTGCACCAGCGCAACATGACTGAATATTGCATGGATGCGCCAGAGCGCAGTCAGAGGTGCACTGGGGAAGGGGGGTGGCCGCTGGGGAAGCAGTGGAGCCAGGTCTAGAAGAACAGCCGGCCCACAATGGAACACCGCTCAAGGAGCAGGGGCATGTAGCCAGTCCATGTCCATGAGCACCAGAGCTGTGGACGTATGAAAGGCAGCATTGACGACCAAGGGTGGCCAGCCACCGGCCACCCCCCGCTGGACAGCACACTCCAACCCACTCGGTCTACAGCCAGCCACACCCTGGTACATGGCACCCAACACATACGCCACACAGCCCAAACAACCAGTCCATGGCCACCCCAGGGCACAGCCACTGACCGATGGGCAAACACCACCATGCATGGCCCACAGAACAACACAGGCGCACCACACAGCCACCACACCACTGCAGCATGGTTCCAGTCGCCAGCTGCAAAGCAGACACAGACACAGATGGGTAACCATATACAACTGTATTATTTAACAATATAAATACACAACATGGAACAAGGCAGGGGAAACTATGTACAGAGAAGGAACAGGGTAGGTAAGGGAGGGATGGGGACAGGGGACAGGGCTATACAAAGGGACAGGGGAAGGCAGGGGAAGGGTGGTCAGGTGCAGGAACAACAGGCCCTATGGGTGGCCATGTCCCACCACCTGGCACTGACCCCTGCGCTGCCCTTGCAGCAGGAGCCATCTGGTCAGCCTCGCTACCTCCAGGGTGGCGGTGGTGATAGTGATAGTGATGATAGTGATGATTAACCACAGGAGGCGGCCGTAGTATGGCTGGCGAACACCGTGTTGGACACCTATGGCAAAGGAAGGAACAGGTGATCAGTGCATGTCCAGGCCACCCCAGCCCACCCACCGTGCGCAGCAGACAGTTGGGACACACGCCCCTTGGGTGGCACCCTGACCACCCGCAGTGGGTGGGCCTACAACTGCCACCAACCCGGCATGCCACGGCTATGCAAGGTGCTGGGCACCACCACCCATGGGCCAACCGCCAGCACAGTGGCAGGCAGGTGGCATGGTGCAGCGGCAGGACCGCAGCAGCACAGGTGGCAGCAGGACGCACTCACAGCCCACCAACAGCTACCACACACGTGCAATGGCTGCTCCACAGTGCCATACACAGCTGCCATGGCTCAGCGCACAGGGAGCCGAGGTAATACCCCCAACCCCGCCGACCACCATGCACAACAATGTATGAATGCACAGCACCTACCTGCCCACTGTGGTGCAGCACACGCCGGTCCAGCAGCTCCACCCCTTGGTCCCGCAGCTCCAGCCAAAGGGCCCATAGCAGCCTGCCGCAGCCCACCAGGCGCCCCGCCACCCTGGCTCTCCTCCTGTCCTCAGGGCCTAGGACAGGAACACAAACAAGCACACATCAGTACACAGCAACACCATGAGCCCACTGCCCTCACCCCCCAAGCACAGAGTGCACCCCAGCCTAGCACGGCTGCAGGATAGTGGCGCAGCACACCTGGTGACGTGCAATGCCAGGCCACAGGGCATGCAGCGACAGTGCCCCCTGGCATGGCATGCAGCCCTGCCAACCCCATGGAACACTGGACATGCACAGACACAGGCGGAGCACACTTACCTAGCCATGGCATGGCCCCACTCCGGTCACGCATGCAGTGACCTGAGCCTCTCCGGGTCCTGCCTCATCAGGTCCCCATAACGGTGGTGACACTGCTCCCTGCTGCACCACACACCAGTAGCCTGTTCAAGGCCATCTGCCACATCCTGCCAGACCTCGGTCCTGGGCCTGTCGAGGGGCTGCTGTCCAAATAAGCTGGCAGCATGGGGCTCCACCTGGGCCATGAGGTTCACCAACTCTACTTGGCTCCAGTTCTGTGCTCGGGGTACTGTGTGCTGCAGCATGCTCACTCCGCAATGTAGCATTTCAAAATGGCGCCCTGCAGCACACAAGCTCCACGTGCTCGGAATGTGTGCACCACCCGGGATGCGCTGCCTGTGTCAATCGCACATCCCCGGGGATGCGCAGCATGGGTGTGGCCACACTGGCACATGGGGTAGAGGTCCATGGGGGGCATATGGCAGGGCAGGGTTCAGCACACACATTGTCCGCATTTACGTTATTTGGGCTATGATGCATGTTGCTCAACAGAGACCTGAGGGCACCATGCCCAACAGGCCCAATAGCGCCCGAGTGCCATGGGCCCTATAGCACCCGAGCACCATAGGCCTTACAGTGCCCGAGCACCATAGGTCCTATAGCACCCGAGCGCCATGGGTCGGATAGCGCCCGAGCACCACAGGCCCTACAGTGTACGGATGCCAAAGGCCCTATAGCGCATAGGGCACAACAGCTGCCAACAGCACACCTAGTGCACACTGCACAGTTGGCGGTGGTACATGCCGTGGCGCATGCGTGGTGACGGGAGCACTGTACATGTCACAGCATTGCACCATGACTGGTGTCGGTGCAAGTCCATTGCGCAAGGCACAACAGCACGATATTCAGCCGGCATATGCAAATCAGCTCATCAGCCCATCCGCGGAGCACTGGGGGAATTAGCATCTTATTACTGTTGCGCATCAGCCCATTTGCATGCAATGCGCTATAAAGGCACCGCAGGAATGCACAGGCCATGGACCAGTATTACAACCATCCGAGGTAAGTTGCACTCACCAAGGGGACACACAGCACAGTGGGATGGTCGGCTGGTGTGGGCCGCTGCTGCCACTAACCACATGTCATTGCCCACAGGTAGCAGCACGTCTGAACGTGAAGAGAGAGAGGAGCGTGGGCCTGCCTGCAAGCGCAGGCCCAACTTTACGAAGGCAGAGGCAGATGCCCTATTCGAGGCATACCTCAACAGGGAGCATCTGCTGAGTGGCGCAACTGGCACACCCCAGGCCAGGGCCACAGCCTGAGAGGAGGTGGCGGAGGCTGTGAACCAGCAGGGAAGCCACCAGCATTCTGCATAGAAGTGCAAGAAGAAGGTGGGCACCGACAAGCATCGAATCGAGGAGAAGGTGGCGGGCATTCGGGCCACAAGGGTGGCCACAGGTGGGGGCCAGGCCGACATGCCACAGCTCACACCGCAGGAGGAGCTGATGGTGGCCACCATGTGGCACAGCGCTGTTGAGGGTGTGCCGGGCGGTGGCTCCCAGACTGGTGGGAGCCCATCACTGCACAGTAGGTACACCGACGTTGGGGGTGGGAATTGGGGGGCATTGCATTGGCAGCACTAATGCTTCTGTGTTCCCTTTCAGCACCGGAATGCCTGCATGCAGTGGCAAGGGCGGCGGCAACTGCCGTGGTGGCATGCCCAGACCTGGAGGACCAGCCATCCACCCTCTCTGGTGTCCAGGGGCCCGATCGACTGCAGCACACCACCGCCGTCCAGCCGGATGACCCAGGTGTTGTGGCGGATGAGGCCCTGGCTGTGTTCCATAGGACGCCAGCCATGGCGTGCAGTGTACGGAGACACAGATCGGGGCGGGGTCCAACATTGATGACAATGTAACCATTGTCCTGGACAGCAGGGGTATTGTCGCGGGAGAGACACCCATATTACCCACCATCCCTGGCAGCACAGCCAGTGGCTTGTTGGCGGTGGGTCAGCCGCCCACCACCGCCCCTTGTACCGCTGTATGCGACAGCGGCACGGTGCTGGGGGATGGTGGTGGTATAGCTGCACAGGTGCTGGCCAGTGCACAGTGGCCAGAGGGGTGGCAGCAGCAGATGGCTGGGGATGTTGGAGGGGCCGGGCGCAGCATCCACTGCCGGTGCACCTGTCAGTGAGCAGCCACAGGAGGACCCCGCTGTGCAGTCCCCGCCTGAGCGGGGGGCAGTGCTGCGCAGTCATACACCACTGGTGAGTCGGCGAAACGCCCATGCGCCCCCGGGTGCCGACCCCATTCATGAGCACACCAGACTGCTGTGGGCCTCCATGGACCAACAGGTGCTGCTTGTGGCTGGGGTGCATGCACTCTGCTCAGAGGTGCACCAGGCTGCAGAGCAGCGTGAAAGTGGCTTCACGCAGCTCCAGGATGCCATACATTGCCTGCAGGAGGACACAACCATGGGTCTGGATCACCTTAGCCACTGCAGTCATGGTCGGCTTTGCCACACTGGCTGCCATGGGGCACGGCCGGGTGCCACAGACCATGCAGAGTGCAATGTCAACCCCCGGACCTGGTGTCGGACGAACCCCTCAGTGTCAATGCCAGGCTCTGCTGTAGGCATCCCAGGCATGCCCAGAGCATGCCTGTTCGGGAGTCTGCAGACCCCTGCGAGGACACGGTCATGTTCTCGCAGTTCCACCCCTGGGAGACAGTCGCACACACCCCCTGTGGTCATCATGCAGCCTGAGTCTGCTGGGCAGCCATGGCACGGCCGTCCACGTGTCTGTGGTGGCCATGTGACTGCGTGGCAGAGCTGATGTGCCCACCACCCTGTCCGCTGCCACCGCCCTGCATGCACATGGGCTTTCTGTGTGTGTGTGTGTGTGTGCATGCCACGGACATGGCATCCATGGGATGTGCCACACCCTGGCCGTGTGCACACCTGCCTGGCCACTGGCCCATGTGGCATGTGCGTGATGATGTCACCACAGCACTGGATGCACATGTGCACCGGTGCCCTGCATCTGATCCACGCCAGGTGCCAGCGCCCGGTTGCCAGTGTGTGTGTGTGTGTTTGTGTGTGTGAGTGTGTGGTGTGCTGTGCTGCATGTTGTTGTGTGTGGCCGTGTGGCACAGGCCCACACCCACCCCGCCCCCCTCCTGTCTGTGCATGCCACAGAGCATGCCCACATATGCCTGTGTGCCATGCCACTGCGGCCATCCCATGCATGGGTGTTTGTCCACCTACCTGCATGCGCCGTAGTGCTCCTCTGCTATCGTATCTTGGTGCTGGCGTGCCATCCTCATCAGCCAGGGATCCCTCCGCCTGGGGGGGGGGCTGCCCACTGCCATGAAGACCGTCGGCTGTGTCATCCCCATTGCTGTTCCCCTCTTCGACCTCGACAGCTATCCCATGGTCAGTGGCCATGTTGTGCAGCATGCAGCAGGCTAGGAATAGGCCGCAGGCCTTCGAGGGGCTGTACTGTAGGGCACCGCCAGACCTGTGTAGGCAATGGAAACGTGCCTTCAGCAGACCAAAGACACGCTCAATGATGTTCCACGTGCTGGTGTGTGCCTCACTGTACCGCTCCTCCACAGGGGCTGACGGGTGCCGGTAGGGGGTGAGCAGCCAGGGCCGGAGTGGGTAGCCACTGTCACCTATGTGGATGGAGATATGGTTAGCCTTGTGTCCTCTGTTGTGGTGCCTCTTGTCCTTCCCAGCCACACTCCATGGCACCCCTGTTCTGGCCACCCCCCTCCCATGCCCTGATGTACCCAGCTGCCTGTGGTCTCGGCATACTCACCCACTAGATGACTGGTGGGGAAGTCCCCACTCTCGTACCTATGGCACAGTGCTGAGCTGGGCCAGATAAAGGTGTCATGTGCTCCCCCAGAGTGTGTGGCACAGACATAGGTTATGCGCTCCCTGGCATCACACACCACTTGGCAATTGATACTGGGGTAGCCCTTTCTGTTGATGTAGGCTACCCCCTCCGAGCCAGGTGGCATGCGGATGCCCACATGGGTGCAGTTGATGGCCCCTAGCACGCCAGGCATATGTGCTACCCTGTGGAACTCCTACATGTTTGCTGTACACTCTGCCTGTGTGCTGGGGAAGTGGATGTATTCTGCAGCGTGTGGCAGCAGTGTGTTGAGGAACTGTGTGAGGAGCAATGACGCAGCCAACTGGGTTACGCCTGTGGTGTCCCCTGTTGGTCTCAGGAAGGTGCCTGTGGTGAGCAGGCACATGACAGCTGTTACCTTTGTCTCCACTCTTAGGGCGTAGCTCCGTCTAATGGGTGCCTGCATCTCCTCACCGCACAGCTCACAGAGCTGCCTCAGAATTGCCCGGTTCAGTTAGTACCGGCCCACGATCTCAGTGTCAGTGTAGGTCTCATAGCTGATGCGGGGCAGTACCACCTGTTCTGGGTGTACCTCTGATGGGCCCTTCCATAGCTGCAGCACACTGCCTCCTGCCTCCCCACACCCTTCATTATGGCTTCCATCTGGAATGTGGCACTGGCCATGGCCCCTGTTGTCCTGTCCCCCCTGGGCGTCTGGCTAAACTGGCCCACCCAGCTGTGTGTGGCTGTGCATGCTGCTCTGTGGGACCCACACCTGTGTACCCTGCCCCCGGCTGGCTGTTGCCTGTGACCTCTGTCTCCTGCCCCTGTGGGTGCCCGTGTCGCTCCACATGGGCCTAGTGGCAATGTGTCACGCCCACACTCTCTCACATCCTCCATTGCCTCCCTGTCTGTCACACTGTCTCACACACACACACACACACACACACACACACACACTCTCTCTTAAACTGCCTCTCCCTCTCTGTCCCAGTCTCTGTCTCTTTCTCTCTCACTGTCCCTTTCTTTGTGGGCTGATGGCCTCCCTGTCTCCCTCTGTCCTGCTCCCCTCTGGTGCAGGTGCCCTCTTCCTACTTACTCCCTGTTTTTATAGGCTCAAGTCTGCTCAGCGCAACTGCTGTTTGCTCCTCGCTTGCGCCTTTGGTCGGAGGTTGAATATCGCACTGTGCCGCATATTCATGGGTATGCCCCCTGCCCTTGCGCATGCATACATAGCCATTGTGCATTGGCGCACTGCTACTTGCACTGCACAGTTGCTGCCGCTGAATATCACTCTCTGGTGCATTACTGCAGTTGCACAATGCGCAACTGCTTTGACTATCCCATCCATTGTGTTTTGTTTACTGATAGACAAATTAAAGGGTAGGCTCACACTAGACACACACACCTAGACTTGATGGGGTAAAGAATGCTCAGTGTGCTAATAGTTTTCTTTCCTAAGATCATATGAATGGATATGGGTATGGGGATGAAGAGTTGAAAAGAAAAGTCAGTTACTTAACTCTTACAAAGCCAGGGACTGATATATCCGATCAGAACTCTAATACGTTCTAATTATGTCAGCAGTCTAAGGGTTAACTGTTGCAGTAGATCTTCATGGGGATTTCCATACAGCCGTACATAATAAACTGAACTGTACGCTATCAGCATAAGGACCTCACAGAAAGCTTTTGCAGGATGGGACCACGCACATCAAAGTACCTATGTGTGTGTAACCCTAGGTGGCGCTATCCCAAGGGCTACTACCCCTGCCTTCTTGGATAGTAGCAGGTTAAGGGGCCTGAGTTCTGAGATAGGTGCCTCCACCCAGAGGTCAGGGTTGGTAGTGGTCAAGCTAACCTGGGCACAGCCCTCCGGGACACTGTAGCCCCCCTCTTTCCTTACTAGTGGCCGGAACAATACACAATAATCACTTTCACAATACTCCTAATACACCACACAAGTACCCACACTGTTTGCACTTACCACCAGGGTTTTCCTCTGGCCCAGCCCTGGGGACCCCCTGTAAAACAAGGTTATACACAGCAAATAACAGCAGTACAGTACTCTTGCACAAACTGGAACCACAGTCAGGATAAATGCAAAAAAGAGTTAGATCTGATTTATTTAAGGGGCTTGAACAAGGGAGGGGCGTAATCAGGTTAATTTGCTTAAAGGCTCTATCAATCAAACAGTTATGCATGCACTTCAGGGTCCATAAACAGTCACACACTCTGGGTATCCAGATGGAGAATAGTGGGCAAGTCAGGAATGTTGCAGCTGGTTGGGGCCCTGTGATGGAAGAAAACAACATGCACAACATACACTATTTGTAATCCGGAGCCGGAGGGCTCAGTTCATGAAAAGAAAACAAAAAGACAATCAGATGACACACTTTAAGATTAGGCTGTTGTTGCAGGGAGCTACCCTGATTATTACTCATGATACCCAAGACTGGACACAGGCTGGACAAAAATCGAGACAGCAGGCGGTTAATCTGGAGTGCCAGGAGAAGCAGGGCCCACACAATTCACCGAAGTGTCATTCCTGTTCAAGTGTGGAGCAGGGGCTGATCCCCAGGCAGGTCTCTCGTCTGTGGCTTTCTCTGTGCAGTGGGGTAGTCTAGCAGGGCCAGCGTGGCATGGCCCAGGCCAAATGGAGATGAACACGGATTCAATCCGATTAAGCTGGATAAAGCTTCCAGCAAGCAGAATGCAGTTCACACAGTGGGGAACCAAATCATGACCCACTTTCAATACACAGCACATTTACATGTAAATGATTCTACTGTACCAGCAAGCAGAACACAGTTCACACAGTGGGGAACCAAATCACGACCCACTTTCAATACACAGCACATTTACTTGTAAAGAAATTCTACTGTACCAGGCAAGCCACTGTCCAGTCACGATCGCAAAGTCTCTGCATAAACCGGGGATTCAAAAGCAGCTGGAAATCCTGACAGGCCGATCGCATTCAGCAAATCTTCAGTCTTCTTCAGGTTAAAGCCTGGTCACAGTCCAGTGGCTTAAATAGTCCTCACAACTCGAATTCAGTCCAAATAAACTCTATTTTCCCTCTCAGGGACAGCAGGCAGACAGAAAGGCAGGCCAAAACTCAGCCCTTTCACAGTTCTCCCATGCAAAACTACACAGAACTGCTGCTCAAAATCACTTGAGCTGTTACTTCTTCACTTCTCAGCTCAAAACTGAAACTAGCTGCAGCAGCCTGGGAAAATTCCCCAAGATCCAAAAGGTTTGGTTGGTTGATACTCCTGTCAGTCACTACAAAGGCTCCCCCTTCAGGTGCAAAAAGGCGCAAAAAGCCCAAAACTACAATTCCTACAGATTTTTACTCCAGACAGCTCCGGTAGTCCAGCTCCATTTTAGGTCCCACCAGTACTAATTGGTCCAATTTGCAGTCCAGAACCAAGATAGTGGAGATAAACAAAACAGTCCTTGCTGCAAAGAAGGCAGGTTAGACAAACTACATTATCATTATCACTCTAAATGATTTTCAGCAAATAGTTACATCTTTCAACAGAGCTCCCCCTCAGATTACTTATGACTGCAATCCAGGCATCTCTTAAAGAGACAGTGCACAGAGGCTATACGGGCACGCAATGGCAATCACATTTAAACTGCTAAAATGCAGGACACCAGCCTGGCAGTGAGCGTTTAGGCAAGCTTGAGGAAGACTTTTCGGGAACCTCCATTTGTAGGGGGTTAGATGTATGTCATCAGTGCATGGCATCGCATATATAACATGGATGGCCCTAACTACTTCAGTTTCCTGCCATCAGGGAATGCAATTGTAAGAACCCACCAACAGCAGGATTTTGGCCACCCTTCCAATCATGCACAAAGAGGAATGAGGAGCAAAGTAAACACTGCTCAGCACACAGCAAGTGACAGTAAATGATAAAAGTGGTGGATTCAGTATGCAGTACTGTGCCAAGATACTGAAAGGAAAGGGCTGCCATACCATGGTGATGGTGGGCAGGAAAGTTATAGCTCTATGAAGATCCACTCAAAGATCTGCTGTTGCTGGTGAGCAACCCTTACCCTACAGGAACGGTCAAGGGCCCTGTAAAACTTGTGCATCATCTTCACAAGGAATATGATGACCTGGAACTTCATACCTTTTTTAAGTGTTCTCTCTTCTTTCTCTCTCTCTCTCTCTCTGTCTCTCATATATTGTGCTGGTCTCAAGCCTCCCCGTATTCCAACAGTAGATCTGCGGTTTCCGTTGAAGTGTGTGATACCTGAGATGGTGCCCCCAGCTAATTTGACAGCTAAGTCCTAAAGATTTGGGGATGGATTTATGAAGCACCCAGAACCTAAGTCCCACTCTGCAACTGCTGTTGTGGACTGTAATCGCCCGCAGCTGTGGTGGTTGCGATTCACAGCCGCAGCAGTTGCGGAGGGTGTTACGGCTGCTCCCACCAGCCATAGCACATTCCCGCTGCTGCGGCCATCTCCCTGGCGACACCACCCGCAAGCAGCCATAGATCATGGAGCCGGTCACAGTCCAGCTCCACCTTTGTGAATACCCGCCACTGCGGGTAACCTGCGGATCTGCAAGTCGCAACCCACTTGCGCAGTGGTTTACCCGCAGCTGCGGGTATTTCTCGAGTTTCGTGAATCCTGCCCTTATTGTTTTACAGAAGTTGAAGTGTTCTTGTTTTATACATATTAGCTCTCTCTATTCTGAAAATGGTATTTGTTCTAGTTTGTTTTACAAGAAACCATGGCCTAGGCTGCAAAACAAGTTCTTCTCACAGTGATTGTGGTGGAGTTTGTGGTTTAGTTTTACAGCCTCATGGTTCCATTTTACCAGTTTTGTTTTAAAAGTATTTTTAAGTGCTTTCGCTCTCATGTGATGAGCACTATAGGCTGTTTTTATGGCTCATAATAATTGTTGTTGGGTATTAACTGTTGGTCGGCTTGCAAGGGCTATGGTCAGTGATAAAATGCGTCTGTCTCATTTCACAGCATTTCTAAACTGGTTTTCAGCTCACAACCACTGTGGATGAATAAATTAAAATGGGTTGGCTAACAATGACTGTGGCCAACATGAAGTTATCTTTCAATGACTTAAGTCAGAAACTCCACTGTGATGCCTTTCATCTGATCCTGTGTCTGAGTCAGAACAAAAACAAAAGCCTAAAACACGTACTGAGCCCACAGGTTTTAAAAAGTGCCAAAAGTGTAGCCACTGTTTTCCTAAGGCAGACAGGCATACAGAGTGGTACAAATGTTTAGGCACAGATCGTAACTGGCTAAACTATGATCTGTGAAAAGTGTTTTGTTTGAAGACACAGAAAATGAGACAAGCTTATAGCCCTTTTCACTCAGTGGTCTGTATCCGAATGACCGGTACAGACACACTGTAATGTTGCCTGTTTTGCCATATAAAATCATTCTCTGCCACAACCAAAGTGAACGCTGCCTTAAAACGTGTTCCCTGTTTTTCTGGGTTCACCGGCTTCTGTTGCGTTTCAACAGGCCATGTAATCATGCCTGTCACTACGATACATTTGCCAATCTCCCTAATGTGTTGTTGTTGTGCCGGTACACTCTGGCAAATGCAGGAAGGGTAAACACAGCAAAACAAGCTGTGTGTGTAAAAGGATTAGATGAATGCAGCGCATGGAACAGAACACACCAGTAATGAACAGATAATGGAAAAGTAAACGGCGTGTAAAAGTGCTAATAAAGGCAATCACTATCAGCTCCTGCCTCTCTCTCTCTCTCTAGCTCCAAAAAGTGTTCTTCTTATTAAAAGGTTAAGAATAACTCTCTGATAATGTCAGCTGTAACAGCTTCCCATAAGGACCCATCTAAAGCAGAGTCTACAAGGAAGCCCACAAAAGAGCACAAATCCTCAACTGAGGAATGCTCAGATAAAAAGTACTCCAAGGAAAGGCAGACAGAGTAATCATTAACTCACACTAGCCTTGGAAAGTCCAAAAAGGCAAAATGTTTGGAGTCTAAGAAAAGAAAAGGCAAATGAACCCATCATTCAGCCTGCCAATGATGCTCAGATGCCCTCCATGGAGAAATTCAGACATGTGGCAATTCTTCCAACCAGAAAAGAACAGACAGCAAAATTTTCTCCTTGCTTTCACCTAGTGTCACAGAGGATTAATGCTACTTTGAAGAGAAAGGACCTATCACTACTGAGGTCACTGGTGAGGAGGAGGAGGAAAGTTTGCCCCCATGTCCTCTGGTGTTTTTTTTTTTTTCATTAATATTCTGCCTTCCTTAGGGACATGGCAGAAATTACTACTATCCCTGTAGTGGAAACTGACTCTGATGCTGGGGAATTAGATTTCTTAAGCATCATGTGACTGACTTCTACAAAATGGGTCATCTAGGACACTTTTAAAAAGATGAGTACAAAGATTTTATAACTGCCTGCATCTGCAACAGCTACTGATAACAATGTGGAGAAAATATATATATTTAGTAACCAGGACTGGTTCTGAATATCTTTACTAACACCCTAATCCTAAGTGTTTCATGCAGGCTGCTGCCAGTAAAAAGGCAAAGACTACCTGTTCAGCAGCACCTCCTGACAAGGACAGCAAGAACATTGATACACTTGGGAAAAACATCCTACTGTTCTACCACTCTCCTCAAGATGGAGGCAGCATTTCTGAGTTATTCAACACATTACCAAAAAGCACTCTGGGAAGATGTGCTACCCTTACGTGGAAACTTGTCCTCTAAGGAGAGGTCGCAGTTGCTGCAGCTTGTAAAAGTAGGCCTAGATACAGAGAGCAGAGCACCCATTGTAAATGGGTGTAGATTTTAATGATATAGCAGTCAGAGCTTTGGCAATTAAAGTATCTACCAGAAGGTATGCTTGGTTATGAACCAAAGGTTATCTGTGGAGATGCAGAATAAAACAACTGACTTCCCCTTTGAAAGCACATGTCTGTTTGGAGATCAGATGGGGGCTACATGAATGAGGTTGCTAAAAATACTTTCTAAAGCCCTGTAGAGAAAAAAACGTCCATTGGGTACTAGAGACCAAATGGCAGAGAGGCATGGGAAGTGGGTACTATCACAGGCAGTACCACCATCAACCATATTGTGTGCCAGTGGTTCAAATAAAGACAAAGGTGGAAGGTCTAAGAAGAAAGCATCAGACCCAGTTCCATTCCAAACAAAAATGAACCCCTGGTGAGTTACTGTACATGTCGTCAATCCTTAAATCCCGGGGGGGGGGGCACCTGTCTCACTACTTCCAGCACTGGCAGTGTGTTTAAACAGACACATGGGTGCTGGATATTGCAAGAGAGGGTCTCAGATCTCTGGTACAAGTCCCAAACAAAAGAGATTCTGATATTCAAAACCAAATTTATCGGAAGAGATGCAGCCATTGAAACTGGAAGTTCTAAAGCTGCAAGCTCTGAATGCTGTGGGGAAAGTGCTAGCAAAAGAAATGGGAAAAGTTTTTTCTCAAGGTACTTTCTTAAAAATACAAAATCAGGAGTGTGGCAAACAATACTTGAGCTGAGATGTCTGAATAGACACATGACAAAGGAAAGGTTCAAAACTGTTACGTTGCAA
This sequence comes from Neoceratodus forsteri, assembly GCA_016271365.2. Taxonomy (NCBI): domain Eukaryota; kingdom Metazoa; phylum Chordata; order Ceratodontiformes; family Ceratodontidae; genus Neoceratodus; species Neoceratodus forsteri. The sequence continues at coordinate 506,569,921 of CM057455.1, forward strand.
ACAGTAATCCCGTCTTTGCAGCAACAGGATTGGCTCTGCCCACTGGATCTAAAAAATGCTTACTTCCACAGTCTAACATGAGCAAGCCACAGAAAATACCTACACTACAGAGCAGGTACTCTACAGTATGAGTCTGTACCAATACAGAGCAATACCCTTCGGCATGCCTTCTGTACGAGGAGTGTTCACAATGTGCATGGCTGTAGTAGCTGCAGCACTTTGAAGGACTGGAGTGATAGTCTAGCCATACTTAGATGACTGGTTACTATTTGGGACAACCAGGGAAGAAGCCCTGTCATCGATGAGGCAGACAATGCTCATGATGGAAAATCTGGGGTTTTATCCTGAAATTAGAAAAATCAAAGCTGAAACACACCCAGAGCCTGCACTGCACTGAAGTAGAGCTGAACAAAGCAAGCAAGGGCCTTTCTTCCACAGAAGAAAGGTTCCAAACAGCAATTCAGCATGCAGCCTCCTTCCACTTGGTGACATGAAGGACTGCACAAGATTTTCTCAGAATGCTATGCCTCATGTCAGCCATATAACCTTTGTAATGCCATGGACAAGGCAGCAAATGAGGGCAATATAATGGCATCTGAAGGAATGCTGGTCTCAGCTCAGACATCCCCTGACTGCTATGATAGCAACGTAAATAAAAAGACTCTTACGCTCCCTCTAATGGTGGAAGCAGGTGCAGCACCTATGGAAAGGGGTTATTTTTCTAACTGCATTGCACAATGTAATTTTAACTATGGCTGCCTCCCTTCTGGTAGGGGAGGACACATTTTATACCACACAGTAAAGGGGGTATGGAGCCCAGTAGAAAGACAGTAATATATCAATCTGCTGGAGCCCAGAGCAGGATTTCTATCCCTGAAGTCCTTGTCAGCATTGGTCAGGGACCAAAGTCTTCAGATAAGGACAGACAATACCACAACAACATATTACATCAAAAGCAAAGTGGTGCAAGATTCTCAAAACTGTGCAAGGAAGCAATAAAGATTTGGGATCTGGCTTATACAATCAGTGAACATTCTTCTGCAGTCCATGTGGCAGTAAAGTACAATGTCCTACCAGACTGTTTGCAGGTTGGGTTACGTTATACGTGACTGATCCCTGAAACAAAATGTGATATAGCCAGTTTTCAGGAAAAGGGGTGTTCCAGAAATGGATCGCTTTTTGCCTCATGGGAGAACAAGCTACTGCTGCAGAGCCCCATCTCTGGAGACTGCCCCAGAAGCTGCTCTCAGCATGCAACAGAGAAGCAGGTTCCTTTATGCTTTCTATCCTTTCTCTTGATATGGAAAGTGCTTCTGAAAGCAAGAGTGGAACTAGTAACCATGATCCTGGAGGATCTAGATTGGCCAAGATAGCCATGGTACTCACTGCTGCCCCAGATGTCCACAAGGACTCATGCTCTGCCTCTGTGTCAAGACCTTTGAACAATCTTAAAAGTCCATACAAACCACACAGCCCTGGAGTCTCTTCACCTAAAAAAATGGTTCCTGAAGATATAGAGTTTGCAGAATGTAATCTCTCTACTTAGGTATTACAGGTCCTTAAGGTGGACAGGAAGCCAGCCACAAAGAATACATAGGGCCAGATTCTAGAAGGGTTACACCTGGTGTAACAGCAGTTACAGCAAGTAGAATGGCGCATGTAGCAACTTACGCCAGCAGTTGCGACATGCGCGATTCTACAAAGTGGCCTGCAACATGTCGCAGGCCACTGCACCAAACAGTTGTTACACCCATAAACCCCTCAACATAGCGCTAGGGGCTTCACGGCGCAGTTGCACCCATTCTAGAAAAAGCAGCCACAAAGTGCCCACATCGGGATTCTACAAGTACCCCAGGAGGAGATCCAGCAACGTATCAGTGCGTACTGAAAAGATGCGCTCAGATATTAATATCTGGCCCGTCTTTAAAGCACGCTGATACTGAACTCAGTCGGTGGCTGGCCATGGTGGTGAGAGGTGTGCTGTGCCAGTCACCGGCTGGGACAGATGGGTGGGGGTGCTGGGTGGGCTGGCACGGCTGGGTGGGGGCCACTAGACTACCAGGGATACATGGATCGAATTTATTTTATACAGTTCGGGGGCAACTAGACTACCAGGGATACGGATCGAATTCTTTTTATACAGTTGGGGGCACTAGACTACCAGGGATACGGGATCAGAATTCTTTTTATACAGTTGGGGGGCACTAGACTACCAGGGATAGGGATCAGAATTCTTTTGATACAGTTGGGGGCAAAGACTACGGGTATATGCCGCATATGTGCTGGTAACTCTGGGTCGGCACGGGTGCAGGGGGTTGGCCGCGCCCGCTGTTGCGACTGCGACATGCTGCGCCAGGTATGCCTGCAGTTCGGCAACCTGGCTGCGTCGATATGAGTCACAGGGCTTAGCTGCAATGACCCTGCCCTTCTAGAATAGGGGCGAGGTCAACAAAGAGTTAGGTGGTGCGTGAAGTTGCATTCGCGGCAACTTGCACCACCCTTCTAGAATCTGGCCCATACAATTCAAAATGGAAAAGAGTCATAATCTGGTGTGCTGAAAATTCCCATTCAGCTGAGAACAAAGAAATTTCATTAATTCTGGATAATCTGTTACATTTAAAGTCCTAAGCAGCCCAATGCATCAGTAGAATCCTTGTGTGCACATCCAGTGATTAGGAAATTCTTTAAAGGCCTCTCACACGTGTACCCTCTTGTGAAGAAGCCTATGATGGCTTGGGACCTGAACCTGGTCCTCACTCTGTTAATGGCAAGTCCTTTTGAGCCCATAACAACCTCTGGGCTTATTTAAGGTGTGGCTATTAGATCTGCAAGAAAGGTCAGTGAGTTACAGGCACTCTGCATTAATCACTAATACTCGATTTCCCACAAGGAAAAGTGGTCTTATGAACAAATGTGCAAGTCCTCATAAAGGCTATGCTGAAAATCCATTTTGATTTAAACTATTACATTGCCAGTGTCTTCCCCAATGCCACATTCCAATAAAGGGGAAGAAAAGCACCATACATTAGAAGTTAGAAGGGCCCTCAGTTTCTACAAGTCTAGAAGAGAGGACAATACTAATGACAGAAAACAACTGTTTGTCATGTGTGGTGAGAGGGACCCCCAGCCCCTGGGCAGTCCATACGATGGTGAATAGTAGCCACAGTACTGTATGTTTCTGCTATATCAAGGTAGTGAAAGTAACTTCAAATGGCATTAAATTACACTCCACTAGACGTTATCCTCAGTGGCAGCAAGAAGAAATGTGTCACAGTCAGAAATTTGTAAAGCTGCTACATGGTCCACAGCACATGCACTGCCAAACCTTTTAGCCTGACACTCAGGCAAGAAGGATGCTAGATTTGGAATTTCTGTACTTCAGAACCAAATCCCAAGTAATCTTAAAACCATCCAACCCAGAGCAATGAGTCTGCACAAGTTTTACTAAGCTGTTCTGATTCTTGTAGAAGGCAAAGCAAAAATAACCTTCCCCACCTCCCCTTTCTAGGATCAGGTAACTGGGTTCTTCAAAATCAGCCATTGTTATGTATAGCTTGAGCTTTTAATGATTGCTGTTGCTTGTTCAGTGTCATTAAAACCATTTTTTTTAAATATGGACTTTGTTACTATATTTGGCATACTGTGTCTTTTTCAAAGCAGGTCTTGAGTCTCCTGACCTTTTCAGCTCAAAGATGAACCGCTGCAATGCTGAGAGATGCAGACAGCACAGTGTTAAGGAGCATCTCTGAAAAAGATTCTATGTTCTGGGGCACCATCCTGCTCGCAGAAATGATGCACAAGTTTTACTGGCTGCACTAATCCTTTAGAAGAAATATTGTTACTACAGTGAGTAACTCCTTCAAAAGTGTCTCCATAGAGCCATAATATACTGGATGATCACAAGCAGTACCAACTCCAAATAGTTGGCTGGTATAGCAGCAGGCTGACTCTTAAGAAGCAAAAAAACAGTGTAGTGTGCAGAAACTAAAACAAGAACTCACGTACGAAGCTGTAAAATGCATAGTAGAAGTTTTGATTTTGTGCTGTGTAGCAGCCCATCAAATACTAATGACTGAAATGGACAGAAAATGGGCCAAGGAGACTGCCATGCCCTGTGTGGCATGCCCTGTAATAGTACCTGGCAGATCCTGGCCCACCTGCCTCTATTAGAGTACAATGCAGAAGGAGATCCACCTGGAAAGTCACTATTAAGAAACTGGCTTACCCCTGATGCCGGGGCCAGAGGAAACAAACAGCTGGGAGGCCAAGGCACAGTTCTTGGTATTGTCCAGGTAGTACCGAGGGATTCTCTGGACATCCAGGGAGTGCAGCAGCATCTTGCTTGGGTTCTGAGGAAAGAATGCAGATAAATCAATGGCCTAATTTCATATGAAATCAGACACCATATTACACAGGAATTTGGGGCAAATACACAGTGCCACCGTATTCCAGTGAAACACCAGAAAATATGGTTCACAAACCAAGGCCTGTAGTTTGGACACCTGTCTGGAAAAAAAACCCACAAAAGTGTCAGTGGCTCAGCAGGTGGCACACTCGCTTCTGAGGCCGACCAGAAGGCTGTGGGTTCTATCGTGACAACAGGCACTTGGGTTAATATCTCAATACTGACACTGTAGTGCAGCATGATGGGGGTGCTGTACTCCTGAGGTGCCTTCTTTTGGATGAGACGTTAAACCGAGGTCCCATCTGCCTGTTCTGGTAGTTGTTCAGGTGAACATTAAAGATTCCATGGCACTTCTTGAAAAGAGATGGGGAATTTTTTTATTAAAAACCAAAAACACACATTTATAACAATCTTACATTATATACTTTACATATATCCATACATTTTCCTTTTATCCAATGCCAGTAATATCTTCCCATATTTTTCTTGCTCTTTCTTCCCTATAAATTCTACATTCTTCTTGATAAACTTTTTCAATTTCAAACTGAAATTTAAACAATAGATCTTGTAATGACTCTTCTTTTTTCTGAAGAACTCTTTGACACCTACATTGCTATGTCAACCATTTCAGAACTGCTAAGATTACATATACTGTACTTTTATTCATTTTCCCCATTCCTTAGATAATTGGCCATATACCAACACTTTATATGTCATATTTCTGAAACAATTTATCCCCCAAAATTTTGCTAGCATTTCCCAAAGGTTTAATATAGGAACACTCAAAATGCATATGCAACGTTTTCTTTTTTCAATCCACAATTCCTCCCTCCTCATATCCTTTCTTCCACTTTTTTATGCTTATGGTTCCCTCTTACATTCAGTTGTTTTCTTTTTTCTATTTTTTATTTATACTTTTTGGGGCCACCTACCGCTGTTACGGCTCAGTCACAGACCCCTCGGCTGCCACTCCCACATTAGCCGCGACTCCCGATAGCCCATGGCTTGCCCCTCAGGGTGGGGTTGCAGCACCTGGCCCTAAGGTGCCACAATCAATGGGATAGGTTGTGGAGCTAGCCTGGGAGCTGATCACAGCCAAGGGGCGAGCGTCATATATGCAGGTAGGTGGCCATTTTTCCTGCTATGCCCCAGGGGTGGGGATGTGCAATGACGTCCAGTGTCAGCCCCGGCCCTCAACATTTTAGGCTCCAGTTGTTTCGTGGTTCCCCCAGCCTCCACCAGGGGTCCCTCGAGCGCTAGACACATGCCCATCCTTCCCCCCAATAAAGGAGGGCAGTCCATGGGACTCTCAATCCTTCTCCCCCATCTAGCCCTCCAGCTCCCCAGGTCCATTCCCAAACCCATGTCACTGGTGTCACGAGCGGAAATCCAACCGCTGCACCAATGGGCCGGCGCCCTCTTACATTCAGTTAATCATGGCGGCACATCCAAACTGTCTCTCTCTCAAATTCTCAGGAATTCTTTTTTCTAAAGTTGCTGCTAGTATATTATTTGTTTCAATTCCTTTTCTACCTTAAAAACTGTCTCCTCAAAATAATTTCCTTCCATTATTTCTTTATAAAGCTGTTTACTATTTTTCCCTAATCAAGGAGTTTATTGTTGCACCCCATTGAGTTAGATATTTCCTACATGCTTCCATGTATATAAGCCATATTTTTTCTCTATTATATTCCCTTTTTTCCCAATATTTTTGGTCAAAGGTACACCCCATTCATGTGAAAAAGTTAGCCAGCTATGTTTTTCCCCTTTAATTAGGGGCACTATATTTGTAGTGATAAAAAATATTCACTAAAAACACTGTTGACTGTATCATAGTCAGCCCTCCATCTTTTACTTCCCTATATGTGATTCCTCTCTTAATCGGGTTTAATTTGCTTCCCCATAACATCTGAAAAACGAGACTCAATATTCAGTCTGCATCTGCTGAGGTACAGGATATATATATATATATATATATATATATATATATGCCAGGTACGAAAAAATAGGCAGAATAAATTATCTTAATAAATACATTATTTTTTCCCTCGTGATGTTACATTGTTTCCATTTATGAATTTTTCTTTGTGCAATACCATATTTTTCTTCCCAGTACTGCTGTATAGCCTTTTGATACCCATAGAGTATCCCCAAAATCCTGATATCTCCTTGTGCAACTTCTAATGCCCCTGATTTTTCTATTTTGACTTCCCCTAAGGGATATATCTTACTTTTTGCTCTATTTATTTTTATCCCTGTGTACTGACTGTTGCTCTCAACTAGATCTAACATTTTATCCCCTGCCTCCTGATCTTTCACTAAAATTACACAGCCATCTGTGTACACACTTGGTTTAGTCAATTTTTCTCCTTGCCACAGTATGTTCTGAATTTCACTTTTCCCTTCTATTTTCCTTAAAAGAGGATCCAAGCATAACACATATAGCAGAGGGTTTAATGGACATCCCTGCCTTACCCCATTTTTAATAAATATATGTGTTCCTAAATGCCCATTTACCATCAGACATATTTGTGCCCATTCATACAATGCTTTGGTCAAAGTTAATCAGTTCATCTGGGATGTTGTATTTTTTTAATGTATCCCATATATATATACATACATGCTTAATAACATCAAATGCTGGTTCTTGATCCAAAGCATAAAGATATCCTTCTATTTACTTTTCTTGTCCTTTGTTTATAATTTCCCTTATATATGTTAAATTCTGCTGTATCCTCCTCCCTGGTATTGCACAAGTCTGTGTCTGTAACACTAATTGTTCTGAAAAAACTCTTAAACAATTATTTATTATTTTAGCCAGAATTTTATAATCTGAAGTTAATAAACTTATTGGTCTCCAGTTCCTAATTTGTGTTCTCTCCTCGTTTTTAAAAAGATATATAGTTATTCCCTGTTTCATCTTTTCTGAGATTTCACTGCCTTGAAAAATGTAATTGTAAATTTGTGTTAGCATGGGTATAAGTTGTTCCTCAAAAATTCATAAAATATGTTAGGTATCCCATCTATCCCCGGTGCTGTGTTACAGGTCAGAGTTGTGATTGCTTCTCTTACTTCTTCCTCTTTTATTTCTTTGTTAATGATATCTGCTTCTTCTTTCCCTAATTTTGGCATATGTACAGTAGCAAAATAATTGTCCTTTTCTTTGCCTATGAGTCCTTGATATTTTTCCTTTAAAAATTCTTGTACTATAAATTTTATGTTCCTTATATCTGTATGCAACTTTCCTTGATTGTCTTTTAATTCATACATTACTCTTTCTTTAATCCTATCTTTATTCCTATATTATAAGGATTTGTTTGATATTTTGTCCCGTGTCCCACTCTTCTGTTCCATCATAAGTGATTTTATTCTACTGTAACCCCCCTGTTACCCGGAGTTACTAGAATCCCAGTAAGACCTAGTGGTAGGCAGGGAAGGCAGCTTGTGAAACTCCAGTTAAATGGATTTCACACTGTTTCACTGTTTTCAGTCTCAGCTGAGACTGAGGGATGACATCATTTAGAACTGTCACAGCTGCATAAGCCATACTGGAATGTTGCAGTTGGAGGTTAGAGTAGAACGTTGGGGAATTTGAAGTGAGTGGAGTAGAGTTCTGTTGCAGTCAGTAGAAGAGGTGCTCTGCTGTAAGCAGGCCCTCAGAGCTCTAAGCTCTGTCAAAGAGCTATTTTTTGTTGTACATGTGTGTGTTCTCACCTGAAGAGGAACACAAGAAGAGCACATTGAAGTGGTGGAGACTGGTTTCAGTGGTTCAGGGCCCCATCCCTGGGGGAATGGGGGGAAGGAATCAGCCTGCTTCCAGGGGCAACCCCCTGGTCTGGCTAGGGAAAAGAAGCTGCCTGATTTAAGTTTGTGCTGAGGCACCAGAAGCTCTGGAAAAGAGTTCTTTGAGGAGAAAATGCCTGTGGGGCACCTGCAACCAAGGGGTGAGTTCGCTCTGCTAAAGGGCCATGTGTTTTCACCTGAATCAAGATGAAACTAAAGGGACTGTTATTGTGGGGTCAGGAAAAGACAGCCAAGTACAGTTTGGAAGATGTGGGAATTGGACTGCTTAACTCTGTGGTGGGTCTAGAGTAATGGTCACAGCCTCTTATTAAGTATGTCCAAGTTCAGCACAAATGGGGTGTAAAGACAGTAGACTGAACGCGAATACATTTAAAAAGATTCTACATAGCAAAGTGGTTTAAAGGATGAGGTGTTACAGTCCAGAGAAATGGCTGGGTATGAATTATGGGAGGGAGAGGTGGAAGACCCCCCATCAGTAGTAACCAAATTCACCTCTATGGATTTGCTCTGGGACACCTGTTGCTTTCTCTCAGGTACTTGGTCAGTGCCTGAGAAAAATACCCAGATGTGGGATTGATGAGGAAGATTCCCTTATGGAGCAGAAGTGCTCATAGGTGGTTTAGGGAGCCACCAGTAAATGTTTCCATGCTATATGGAAAGTGTCCAAGTGGCTGGCAAGAGAGCCGAGCCAGGGAAAACCCAGAGCATACAAGTTCGGGCTGTGTGCCCAGTGTGTTTCAGAGCCTGAGGGCTAAAGTGATGAGGATGTGTTCTGGTCTCCTTAAATCTGCATTACCAGGAGTGTAACCCCGTGGGGGTCCATCTATGCTTTGTTTATTCTGTTGGATGTGAATAAAAGCCACACTTTAGAATCCCACTTCTGGCATTGGACATTACAGTTATTGCTTCCTTTGTCTGAAGTTACTTGGGTGCCCCTGTTGCAGAGTAGCCAAACCTAGCCAATGTGCCAAGTGACATATTCCTTCCCGAACCCAGACCACCAGGTAGAGCTGTCAAGATAGAAATGGCATACCTGGGTGGGGGTTAAACTACTATATTGATACTTCTTCATTTCCTCTTTAATATCTTCTATTTGTTGTTCTTCATTTACTTTGTATTTCATCTGTCTCATGATTAATTTATATAACTTGGCTCTTAAACTTAGGTATTTCTCATATTTTGTAGCCTCCGCCTGTTTTCCTTCCTCTATCAATAAGAGTTTAATATCTCCTTTGGTATCTTCCCACCATTCTATCTTCTTGTCATAGTTCTCTTTTACTGTAACTCTAGCTTTTAACAATCCTTTAATTTTTTCCTTATATTTCTCTTCTTCTAGTTTTGTTATATTCATTCTCCAATATCCTTTTCCAAATACCATCCTTTTCCCTAAATCTATATTTATTTCTACCGCCATGTGGTCAGTCATCTCTATTGGAATGCTTCTTACATTTTTAAGCGCAGGTTTCTTTGGAATCATCCAGAAATGTAGTCTCGTAGAACGTGTTCCTTTAAAATATGTGTGTTCTTTTTTTTCCTTTAGCTTTATATGCCTCTTCCATCCCTGCATTTTCTAAGATTTTCTTGAGATAATTTGTGTCACAAAATACTTTTTGTGTTACCCTCCCTCAATCTGCTTTTGTCAATCCACAGTTAAAAGCCCCCCCCCCATACTACTAATTTTGCAGTATGTAGATATGGTTCTATTATCCCCATTACTTTATTTATTTCTGTTTTGACCTGAGGAGTATAGATCACTATTAATAGCATAGTAATTATTTTAACTATACAATCCACTATAAAGGCCCTTCCTGGAACTGGATCTATGATCTTAAGAATCTTTATCTCCTGAGACATAAAAGCTACCCCTACCCTTGAGCATCTTTCTTCCCCAACAGATCATAGAGAAGGGCCCCATATCCAGTCTTTTTGTGCTTGTTGTATTTCTTCTATTGTATGCAATCTAGTATCTTGGAATATGATGATATCACTCTTCAAATCACTTAATATTTTAAAAGTAGTTAACCATTTCCTTCTATTTTTAATACTATTAACATTATTTATTAAACATTTCAAATTCTCCATTTATTCAAAAGTAAAAGGAAATTTCCTAAATCAGTCTCACCCTGCATCTCTTGATTTTTTCCTTTTTTTTGACACTTGTGTGTGTGTTGTCCTTTCATCTGTTGCATCTTCCCTGTGTGAGGAGTTAGTGCTAGAATTGTCTGACTCTTCATCCATTGTTTTCAATTCCTTATCCTGTAACAGTGTATACCTGTTTGTAAGTTCCTCCCCCTCTATATCTTTTTAAAAAAAAAAAATCTGTTTTGTTAGTCCTTTATTCTTGTTTTTGTATCTTGTCACCATAGCAAATTTGATTTGTATTTGTCCTTTCTCTATTTTGTTCTGTTTGCTCCTATCCTCCTTCTTGTTATTGTATTCCTTTTATTTTTGTTTCTTTTGTTTTATGAGAACTTTCTATCTCATCTTCCTCTTTCTCTTTATGTTGTTTTATTTCTTCCTCATATAAGGCTTCTAGGACCACTTTGTTTTGCTTTCCATTTTCTTTCTGTGCCACTGCCGAGTAGACATCTTGTTCTGCTCTTTCCCCCATATCTGGTCTGTTATGTGACACCCATGGACACCTTGAAAAAATGTGCCCTTCTTCCTTACACAAGCTACAGTTAAGTTTGTTTTTGCATTCTGCTCCAAAATGTCCCAGTACCCCACATAAGCAGCATTTCACCTTTTTACATGTGTTGCTCAGTTGCCCTCTCTCCCCGTACTTATAACAGGCTCATGGCGGCCTAGCATAAAACACAATTCCTCGATCCTGTCCCAGATAAAAACAATTTGGTAAATGCTGTATCTCTCCTTCTGCCTGTTTTAAGGTTACTTTATACTTCCACCCTCCTGTCCATAAACATTTGTAATCCAGGATTGGTTCTGGTGGTCCATGTACTACACATCTTTGTTTCATCCAAAAATGAATGTCTATTACATTGACTCCTTCATTTCGAAAGAGAACTGTTGCAATTTTAAAGGCTGGTTTTGTTAGGGGTACTGCTACCAAATCTTTCCATAACTCTGTATATTTCAGCTGGTGGTAAAGCTTCCAAAAATATGTCCTGGCCCCCCAGATGTTTGAAACTTATATCATGTTCTGTGCTGCCTGGAACATGGATAAGTGCATATATCTCATAAGGGTAAAACTTCATACTTTCTTTTAAGAGGCATCTTCCTATAAAAATCCTGTCAGGAGCATCGGCTGTTGATCCTCTAAATTTTAAACAGACTGCATTTCTCCTCTTGGCCTGTTGAGGTTTATTTTCATTAGGACATAATTTTTCTCTAGTGTTCCAACCCCGCCAAGTGTTGTCTTTCTCTCGATCTTTGTGTTTCCCTTTGCTTGTTTCTTCATCAGTTTGCACATTTTTCTGTTCCAATTCCATATATGTTTCATCACTTTCATTAATTCCATCTTTGAACTCAATTTCTTTTGTATCATCTGTTTCTGTCATTTTTTCTCGTTCTTGTTTATCTATATTTTGTCCATTTCCATCTACTACTTCTACCCTTTGAGTTTCTGGTACTTCTGAAATGTTTCCCAATGTGCTTGGCCTGTTTGGGTCCCAGCCTGTCCCATCCTCTTTCCGTTTCCATCCTGCTTTTTCCAAAGACTCTTTGACCCACTCAGGAGTATCCTTAAAGTCTCTGAATGTTTGTTCATCAGAATTCTCATCTGTTTCTATCCTTTCCTCTTTTTTTCCCTCTGTTTTCATTTGGGGGTCCCCAATTTTTTTAGGTACAGTATTTTGCTCCTTTTTTAAACCCAGTATTTTTTATCCTTTGTCCTCTGTTTTAATATTTGCCTTTCTTCTAGGGCCGAGCCATTTCTGACTCATCTTGGCCTTTCCATTTAAGGTTCTCCCGTCAGCTGTGCTATCATCAGAAAGTACAGGTGCGGCTCCGTTTGATGATACTGCGTCATCTTGTTTCAGCTGTTTCTGACAGGCTTCAGGCCTGTCACTCTCGTTATCTTGCAGTCGCTCTGACCGTTCCTGAACAGGACACAAATTTGCTCTGACTTTCCCTTTTGCCTGATCTTCAGCATGACTAACAGGTATCAAAACCATTTTACTCATGTTTGGACTATCTGCATCCTCTATCTCCATGGAAGATCACTCATTGTCTGTTCTGTTACTGATTGCCTTGCTCTTGAGGTCTTGTTTCTTTTCCTCACTACCATTGTCCTTTTTACCGTGATCCGTGGCCTCTAATGGAATGAAGACTGGGGAGGAGGCCCTCTCCCCAATCTTCCACATATCCACACTCTCTCGCTGCTGCAGTAACACTGACACAAGCTTGTCAGTCTGGCATGGATCCCTCTACTGGAGAGTAGGGGAATTTCCCCAGTATCCTGGCCAAATTTCCTCCATTCACTAGAAATACCACCAACAGCTTAAGCTGGTAAAGTTTCAGTTGATTACCATCTGTAACCCCACCCTCGGGTCACCCCTGAAAATGGGACTTCTAGTCTCAGTAGGCTTACCCGGTCAACAAAATTCAATAAAATAAATAAAATAAAATCTTCCAGATATTTCAAGCCACAGGAAGATGCGGGTTCAATAAGGGCTCAAGTCAGAGATTAATGCACAAGGTTCAGGTCCTAAACAGCAATAGGTTTGCAGATAGGACAGAACACATGCAACAGGCCCTTCAGGAACGCTATATTCAGTGGAGCGCTCACCTGATGCTGGTGCCAGTCCCCACAAAAAACAAATGCCAGACAGGTGAAACTTCACCATAGAGTACTGCACACCCGACTGAGATAGAATCAGAAGGTAGTCCAGTATCCTCTGCACTTGGCAAGTGAAGGGGTCCATGGATGGCATCAGGCATCTTTATGGTGAGGATCTACAATGCCAGTTCAACAAAAATATGTTGACCCGATGTTACAGCAAAGGCTGCATGTCAACCACAATTGTGGTCAGCATTGTGCCATTGCAAGAATAAAGTGTTTTTTGCGGGGGGGCTATGCCCCCGCACCCCCCCATATTATATTATAACCAACCCCAAGTCAAAGCTGATTCAAGGAGGGGTGCAAGACCCCAGGAGGCCATGCTGGGGTCCCAAGTAGCCTTTACAGCAATCCATCAATGTTGTCACTTTTCGACATCACTGTAAAGTTGTCACTGCGGTGTCGGCATACGATATGGTGAAACACTTTCACTTCAAGAATCAAGTGTGCCTGGTGGAAGGTTTCCTATCAGCAAGCAGAACAGCCTAACCATTGGCTAAGATGTTGAGCATTCCCAGTCCCACCTTTCCAGGTCAAACAATGGGGTGGGGCAGTTGCCTAGACCCTCACAGTAAAATGCTTTCAATTCAGGGTGTAGCCTGTGGAAGGTTTTCCAGCAGGAAACAGGATCAGCTGAGAACATGGATGAGATCAGAACCAAAGGACCTCAATGTCTGCAGGAGCCAGCCATGAATCCTGGAAAAGGTTGTTAGTGAGCTAGCTGCAAGATCATTTACAGTAAGAGAGCCTGCAGGAGGCGTGAAGGAGACATACTGAGAGCCATGCCATCAGAGAATCTTGACTTTGGGTCTTTTTTTAAATATGCATCTGATTTTAATCTGACCAATAAAAAATGTGAAATAAAGTATACATTTTATTTTTTCACATAGGTATACTTCTGTCTCTCCTCCTGACAGGTCCAGGTAGAGCTGCTGCTAGACACAATCATTCATACTGTCATTCCTATCAGCTGTGGCCCATTCCCCTGTAAAAATGGGAAGACTTGCAAATGGCGTGGCAGGGCCAACAGATTTTTTTGAAAGAATATTCTTCCTCCAGTGAGAAATTCAAAATCTCCTAGATTTCCCTCAAGAAAGCCTGGAAAGTAGGTTACTGGGGGGGGAACATGGCCTGTACAGGACCATTTCTTCCCTGCCTGGGGATATGATAGATAGAGAGAGACAGAGACAGAGAGATAGATAGATAGATAGATAGATAGATAGATAGATAGATAGATAGATAGATAGATAGACAGACAGACAGACAGACAGACAGACAGACAGATATATAGACAGATTGATTTTTATCTAAATAGCACCCTTTCTCAGGGGCTCAGGGTGCTGAACAACAATACAATAAAATATAAAAACACACACAGCAGCAGTCACAATACAGACAGTAGTTATAAACATTTCAAAGAAAATAGAACAATTCATAAAACATATCTATCAATCGGTTCAGAATCCATAACATATAAAATATTTCAGATAGCTAAAGCTCAGAGGCTTTATTAAACAAATGTCTTCAGGCCCCTTTTGGAGGCTGCCACCGAGCATGCCTCCCTAAGATGACTAGGTAGCAAATTCCACAAGGCTGGCACGGCCACCAAAAAGGCCCTGTCTCCTGCCTGCTGCAACCTAACCCTGGGAGCCACAAGAAGGCATTCCTCAGAGGAAAGGAAAGAGCAAGTTGGGCAGTGGGGACCCAGGAGGTCTTGCAGGTACTCTGGTCCCTGGCCATGTAGGGTTTTGTTGGTCAGCAATCCAACCCTGAAAACAACTCTCCACCTAATCGGCAACCAGTGCAGTCCGTGGAGGACAGGCATAATATGTCCAGACATACTTGCACCATCAGCAGCCTGGCTGCCACATTCTGCACTAGCTGCAGATGGCAGAGGTTGCCTCCTGATAGCCCTAGGTAGAGAGCATTGAAGTAGTCTAATCTAGATGTAACAAAGGGATGCACTAGGGTAGCCAGGTCCTCAGATGGTAGTAGAGCACGGATCTGGGCAATGTTTCTCAGATGGTAAACATTACTCTGGACAACAGCCGACACCTGCACATCAAGCATCAAGCCATCATCAAGGACCATGCCCAGATCCCTGACCTGAATAGATGGGGTCAAAGGGACTCCCACCAGCACTAGGCCAGGATCTTTCCCAAATCCTCCTCTTCCCAACGATGACCAGGATCCACCACCAGTACCTTCATCTTGTCTGGATTAAGTCGGAGCCAGTTGTGAATCATCCAGCTCTGGATCTTGGCTAGGCAGGTGTTAAATATGGAGGCTGCCATCTGGTTTCCAGGTGCATAGGACAGGTATGGCTGAGTATCATCTGCATAGCAGTGAAAACCCAGCCCATACCACCTGATCACATCTCATAGTGGCAGCATGTACACCGTGAACAGTAAAAGCAACAAGACTGAGTTCTGCAGAACTCCACAGTGTAGAGGCATCGAGTTAGATGAGAATAACCCCATCGTCACCCTCTGCACTCTGCCTGTGAGGTAAGATCTAAACCAGCCAATGACAATGCCAGTCAATCCACACTAGCTCCACAATCATCCAGTAACACCTCATGGCTCAAAGTGTCAAACGCTGCCGAGAGATCAAGGAAAACAAGGATGGTATGCTCTGCCCAATCCCTCACTATAAGGACATTGTTAAGCACCTTCACCAGGGCAGTCCCAGTGCTATGCCAAGCTCTAAACCCAGACTGGAAACACTCAAAAGTGGACGAGGAGGCAAGACAGGCCTCGAGCTGAATGGTCACAACTTTCTCCAGAACCTTCCCTAAGAATGGGAGGGAGGTTCAAGACCGGTCTGTAGTTGGTGAGACAGTCTGGGTCCAATGAGGACTTCTTCAATAGGGGTCTCACCAGGGCCTCTTTCAAAGCAACTGGAAAAACCCCACTCCTCAGAGAACACTGAATGATCCCAGCAACCACAGGACCAACCAGGTCCACACATCCAACCAGGAGCTGGGTTGGACCTGGGTCTAGATCACAATTGGTAGGCTGCAGCCCCAGGACTATCTCAAACACCTCCTCCACCCCATCTGGGTCAAACTCATTCCAGACAAGAGGAGTGTCCCTGCACATCTCTGACCAGACCCCACATGCTCCCCGAGCAGCACTGGAGGAAATCTCAGTCCAGATAGCAGACACTTTGTCGGCAAAGAACAAAGCAAACTCATCACACCATGTGCCCAAATGAGCTCCCCCAGTGCAGAGACAGGCTGGGTGCGGCAACCTGTCCACTGCACAGAAGAGCTGAGTCTGTTCCTTGCCGCAGCAATCTCCCTTGACAGAAATCCCACCTTCTTCTGGGAGAGTGCCCTCTGATAGACACCATAATGTGCATCAGAGCCAATTTGTCCTGCATCAGTCCAGAGCTCCTCCAGTGTTGCTCCAACCTCCTGCCCTCTATCTTTAATTCCCAGAGCTTCCCTTCAAACCAGAGGGGCCTCTGATGAGTAGACAAGGGCCAGACATGGACAGGTGCAACAGAGTTGAAGGCTGTGACAACAGCCCTGTTATAGGCTGCCACTGCCTCCTCCACACCCCTTGCGCACGCAGCCGCCACACCCAATAGGTCATGCACTGCCTGGAGTCCTGTTTGGGACAATACCTGACTACTCCACAGAGGACAGACTCTCACGGGGGCCCCAAACCTGAAGCTCACAGTGCTATGAACTGACCACATGACCAGATCAACCCTGAAGTCATCAATCCCACGTCCCAGTGTGAACACCAGGTCCAATGTGTGTCCCCACGAGTGGGTCGCTGAGGTGACAACCTGTGATAGGCCCAGAGCTTCCATACTCCAGAGGAGGTCATGACCAAATGACGAGAGCCTGTCGTCAACCCAAGCATTGAAATCCCAGAATTAACCACCTGGGGGATTCCAGCGTCAGGCCGGCGACAAACTCTCTGACCTCCTGCAGAAACTCTGTCTCACCACCAGGTGGTCAGTAGATAAGGAGAATTCTGTAGCCCGTACCAGAACCCCCTTTCACAGCTGCACTCTCAAAGGACCTGGTAGAGCCCAATGGCAGCACTGAGAGACCCAAGCTGGCTTTAAAACAAATGGACACTCCCCCACCTCTGCGATCCTTCCTCGGGATGTGTACCACTGAGTACCCATCCAGAATTACTGCCTTCAAAATGTGTGCAGTGTTATCATCCATCCAGGTCTCTGTAATGCAAGCCAGATCAACAGAAGAGATAAAGACTGCCATTATGGTAGTCTTGTTCCTCATTGACCTGGCATTGCAAAGTACAGCCTGGGTTGGATGAGTGGGAACTGCTGGGCCAGCATCTCTCTGCCCATTACCCAGAGTGGAGACCTTGGGTATGGGAACCAGGCAGGGAGAACCCCTTTCTAGCTCCCATTTTGTCCCAGGGCACCCCCTGGGCCTTACCACCCAAATCATCGACTCCCCAACAGTCACTCCCGTGCCCTTCTGCCATGACCTCTGACCCCACGCAATCCCCAAAGCCCTACACCTCGTGTAAATTTCCATGGATGGGGGGGATAAAAAGGTTGGAGGCCATGTAGATGGGACGCAGAGCAGCTGTGCCTTATGGGCCTGGACCATTGATTCATACCGGCTATCTGAACAACTCAGACTCACAACAAATCCTAATATAGTATAAATCAAAACACACACTTACAAGTACTTTCAACATACACATCACACGTACTCATAAATTACCCCCGCCCTCCCAAACCCACTAAGAGTGTCCTTCTTGTTCTAGGCAGTCCAAAGATCTTGATTAGAACAACAATGCACCAGTAAATCAAAGAACCAGTCTCAAAATATTAGAAGGTTGCTTTTGTGGGGTTCTCACAACCCACAACTAGAAAACAAATCTTCTGAAAGATCTGAGGGGCTCTCATCCCCTACAGTCTAAACAGAGACAACAGATGAAAAGTCCTGAATAAATGTCCAATCTGTAAGCTCTCTCACAGCCTCCATGAATTATTTCATATACTTACAAGAAAAAATTTCAGCACCCAATGTGCAGACAGTACCTTTTAGGGCTGTTCGATAACCAGCCCATCTTCCTAAGCCGGACAAAAAACATCCACCGGCATTCAAGAAGTAAAGTCCCAAAAGCGTGCTGGTGGCAAATCCTTACAACCTGCTGGCAGACTACCGGTGGTAGTAAGTCAACATGCTCGAGTGACATGCATGCACAGGCAGATGAAAACAGAAACCTGGCTCAAGCTGTAAAAACCTTTAATCGCGCTTACTGCAGATCAGCTCCTTCGGATGGCATACGTGTACAGATGCCAATGCTATCGGCAAGGTGAAGCAAGGTAACACACAGCTGCAACTCCTTGATCTTTCCATGGGGCTAAGGCACTCCCCTCAGGCCACAAATCAGTATGTCCAGGCTGCGGTTTGCAGTATCCGCACAAGTAGGCAGGATCCCGAGGGCAATGTCCCATCCCCAAAACCGCCCAACATGTTTAATAGATATAGCAGCATCCTCCAGTCCCAGGAAGGAGAGGGATAAGGAACTTTCTTCCCCCAGTTCTTATCATCCAGGAGTCCATATTGTACTCCTCCTCCGGGGAAGGGGTGTAGGAGTAGCAGGTTGCAGGGGGAAGGGGTCACAGTTGGTCCATCTGGGAACACCTGAGGAGGCAGCTGAGGAACAATCTGAGGCAGAGAAGGCAGCAATCACTCTATCAAAATGGAGAATTCTGCCAGAACATCACCTGCAATGGTGTCGGTGGACAGCAGCATGCCACCATCACCGACACTGATGAGACAGTATTCATCAACACAGTATCTGGAGTGCAAGTGGGAGGCTGCAGTACCATTGAAACTGGATACAAGACTAGGTGGGGTACTGGTCTATTAAAGGCTGAACCCAGCTGTTTCACTGGTGTGCTGTTAGAACTTCTAGACTTACAATCTCTTTCGGAGAGCAAGGATCTGAATTGCTGTTGCTTGATGGAGCATTATTGACTTACTGGTGACAAACAGCTTTCTCCTGCTGACCCTAACAGCTCTCTGCTGATAATGGGAAAGACTCTGATTGGGCCGCTGTTTTTGTCAGCAAGCATGGCATTGACTTATGTGATGACTTCAACGCTTTATGCATTGCTGCTGGATTCAGTTTAGCCAGCATAATAGGAGTTGACAACTTGGCAGACAGTGCAGTAACTTTGTCCAGTCCTGGCAGGTATCACAGTCTTTATGCATAAACAGCACATGCAAACACAGGGTTATATTCATGAGAAATACACTTAACACTGTGACTTAGATGAAAATGTGCTTTACTTGGTGATGCCATACACAAATGACAAACTTTCCTGAAGGAGTAGCTTCCAGAGAAAAATAAATTCTCTTCAGTGATAATCGATGATGGAAAACCACTTCCTCTGGTTCAATGTTCACTCTCCGGATGGCTGGTGAAAAAGAACTGAAGGAGTTGAGGGCCATCCACATTACATAGGTGACAACATACACTGACCATGTGCATGTAGGTACTCTGATGTGGACTTTTTTTAATTATTTTTTTTATTTATTTATTTGATCTTAGATTTACATACCTTTGAGCTAGAAGCTCATTTACAAAGGTTCCACGTCTAATGAGAAAAAACAGAAATACAATACAAAACATAACCATTATCAAAGCATGTGGGGAATAAACTACAGATGAGGCAAATTTACAGGTTTAAAACACACCGTGGTGTGATATTTAATTTTCAAAAGTTCGAAAAATAATAAATGAAAACAAAAACATTGCAAAGAAAATCACTACTTAACATCAGTAGTTTCTCCCTTAATACAGTCCTGGATCTTACAGCTCCTAAGACCCTTCTCATCTGCATTCAACAGCTTGTCTGCCTTTCTTCTCCTCTCTCAGGGTTGAGCCCCACTGGACTAAACTGAAGCGAACTCATTGAAGGGGTTTTATATCTTTTTAGTGGGGTCACCTGACTGAGCCCTTTTCTATTTACATGTCTGGACATGCTGTTTCATGTCTGAACATGTTACTTCAAAACCAAGGAGGGGTTGTTTCAGGGGATTTCCTGGTTCAGTTAAAGGTACAGTGTATATCTCCACAGAAATTGACTCTCTACATCTCTGATCCACAGTGACTAAGCACTTTTATAACCTTATACAATAGTGTGAATTTATGAAAATTCCTTAAAGATTTCTTATAACTGTACTAATCATGTCATTATTATTGTTTTATATGACTTCTGAATCCTTTTTCTTTAAAAATGCTTTATTAACTGTATGTATTCCTATTTAAAACAGCCTTCATGTTTTTTGTACACAAAATGCACTTCACACAACACTTCTCCAGGTGTTTGGCATCATTCCAGGGACTGGATGGATGGAAATGGAAAAAGAATGAAAAGAGAGAACTAGTGGGAAGTTTAGTAGGGTTAGTAAAGAGCTACGCTAGGTAGCCAACCTAGGGTAGGGGGGAAAGAAGAAAAGCGAAGAGAAACGCGTTAACTGTTGCTAGGAAATAAGGAGATAGAAAAGTGGTCCATCAGTCACAGCCGAAGGTGTAGCCTAACTCTGCCACACACCACCCTCCTTAAGAAAAAAACAGTTCTGAAATCTATACTGTTTTTTCAAGAACCCCCGCTCAGTCACAAGTACTCTACCAAAACAGTAGACTAGGGATTGGTTGAAACTTTCTCTCACCAACTATGAGAGTTTCACTCCAGGGTCCCTTAATTCAGCTATTTTTAGTATTATCCACCATACCAAGTTATTGCAATATGACAATACTTTCACAGCATTGCCCTGGGGCTGTCATACAGTTCAGCACAGTACCCATCTATGCTCTCAGACGACTTCAGTCTGTAGTGACTTTCTATCCTCTAACTATTTCACTCTGGTTACTACAGCTCAGACACTTCATATGTAATATCAGGCACCCATCAGTAGGTATTGTTTCAGCACCCATCACTTAACATCGCTTCAGAATCTATCACTTCTCATCATTTCAGCACCCATCACTTGGCATCTTTTCAGAACCCATCACTTGGCATCGTTTCAGAACCCTGTGCACCAACTATTGTACCTTCATCAGTACATGAAAAAAGGAAATAATACACAGCAGTTTTATGCTGACTTCTAGCTTCTTCCATACCCATCCCTTGGCATTGTTTCAGCACTGTGCACCCACGATCGTACCTTCATCATTACGTTAAAAAAGAGGAAGTAATACACAGCAGTTTTATGCTGACTTCGAGCTTCCTCCATCTAGCTATCAGTGCGGCCGTAAAGGCCTATACCACAACATTCTCCGGGGTGAGTTGTACCCAGCTCTAACCCCATTCTGACACATTGTTTCCACTCAGGGGCCCAATCATAGGTTCCACCACATATCTAGATCCTCCATGACCCAAGGTTCCTCATTTTATATCACACAGTATAGAGATTTCTTTTATGTTATACATTTCTTGTAATCATTTCATACATTTCATTTATCCATTTCCCTTTCATATATTTTCTGGTAGACAAGGAACCTTCACATGCAGAACATCAACCAGCCAGTTCCTAACACCAAAACTTTTGGGTTTTCCTTTCAACCCTTATTTTTAACATACCAGGGGTTTCCTTTCAACCCTTACACCATTCTGGTATCCTCAACTGACTGTACTCAGCACCAGCCTTAATGCTATATTCATTTTAAACATTACATGCTTCATACATTTCATACCATATCACAGGGGGTTCAAAACATGGGAAAGTCCATTCAACCACCATGGTGTCTTCCCTGTTGCTTGTAGGCTTCACCCCAGTATGCAAATGTCCTGAAATAGTCTTACCTGGGGCCTTCATCTCATCATCCTCCAAGTAGCAGCAGCCCAGAAAAATGGGCAACAATGGGATTTCAAAAGTGGCTGGCAACAAAGGTTCCATCAGGGGTTCTTCCTCCTCTAGAACTGATGGATCCTGATCCTCTGCCTCCCCCACAAAATCCTCCAGATGGGAACCCTCCATCAGCAACCAGCAGCGGTGCTCTGCCTCTCTCCGGCGTTGATCTGCCTCCGCATTCCATTGAACTCCAATCCAGGCAATAGCTCCTCTCCAGTTCTTCTCACCTGGGCTCTGGTACACACACCGGTTAGCCCCTCCTCCTTCAACAGATCCTTGGCATCCACGAGATCTTGGAAGTATGCCATCCTGCTCTTTGCCCCCTTTGTCTGGATACCAGGGCTGGTAGCTGGGTACTGGTCTCTCATTTGTTTCTCTGGACAATCAGTACTATCCCACTTCTCACACCAAGTTTGTTACAGTGTGTGGGAATAAATTTCAGATGAGGCAAATTTACAGGTTTAAAACATACTGTGGTATGATATTTATTTTTCAAAAGTTCAAAAAATAATAAATGAAAACAAAAACATTGCAAAGAAAATCACTACTTAACATTAGTAGTTTCTCCCATAATACAGTCCCAGATCTTAAAGCTCCTAAGACCCTTCTCGTCTGCATTCAACAGCTTGTCTGCCTCTCTTCTCCTCTCTCAGGGCTGAGCCACACTGGACTGAACTGAGGTGAACTCAGTGAAGAGGTTTTATATATTTTTGGTGGGGTCACCTGACTGAGCCCTTTTCTGTTTACATGTCTGGACATGCTGTTTCATGTCTGAACATGTTGCTTCAAAACTGGGGGGGGGTCAGTTAAAGGTACAGTGTATATCTCCACAGATATTGACTCTCTATATCTCTGATCCACAATGACTAAGCACTTTTATAACCTTATACAATAGTGTGAATTTATGAAAATATCCTAAGGATTTCTTATAACTGTACTAATCATGACATTATTATTGTTTTATATGACTTCTGAATCCTTTTTTCTTTAAAAAGGCTTTACTAACTGTATGTATTCCTATTTAAAATAGCATTCATGTTTTTTGTACACAAAATGCACTTATGCACTTTACACAACACCTCTCCGGGTGTTTGGCATTATTCCAGGGACTGGATGGATGGAAATGGAAAAAGAATGAAAAGAGAGAACTAGTAGGAAGTTTAGTAGGGACAGTAAAGAGCTACGCTAGGTGGCCAACCTAGGGTAGGGAGGGGAAAGAAGAAAAGCAAAGAGAAATGCGTTAACTGTTGCTAGGAAATAAGGAGACAGAAAAGTGGTCCATCAGTCACAGCCAAGGGTGTACCCTAACACTGCCACAACCATACATACAGTATCTAGGAAGTCTTAGTTACATTGTTTCGAAGAGGTTTAGCAGACATGTTAGAAAACAGTTTTTGTCTAAGTGCAGTACATGCAGATCAGGTGTAGTTATGGCTGTTGGCTGAGCAGAGTGGACAGTTATAGATGAAGAGATAGATTAGCCTGCTGGGGCTAGGAGGATTACAAGGATAGGACAGAGGACATTTAGATGGATAGAGATGAGAGGCCAGCTGCAGTTTCAATGGCTATATACTGAAGTTGATGGGGGGAATGGGACCATGTGTGCTGGTATGGTCCTTGGGAGGTGGAATGAAATGAGGAAGGGAAGTCTGCAGGTGGTAGTGAGGTGGGGGTAGGTGTTGAGTTGGGGGTGCTGAATTTCCAGTTGGTAGGTGGGGGGAGTAGTAAAGTGTGAAACAGTAAGTGCAAAGGTAGAACATGATTTTCAGGCCAAGCTGGTACAGTTAGGCATTACAGTCACAACTACTGTGTGTTGCAAGATGGACCTAGTTTAGTTTCTGACATAAGGTTGTCACTGAGCGTATTTAGCCAGTAGAGTGCACAGTACTCAAAGGACTGTTGCCCTTGGGATGTCCGCCAGAAAGGGACATGAAGTGGCTGTCTGTTTGTTCCTCTAGTACGCCTTGTTTTGTTGGCCAAACTGAGGAAATTCTGCACACCCAGAGGTGTTAATCTAAGGGTGGATTTCTTTGCAAGTAGGCATACCTGGTACTGTATACAGCAGTCCAGGTTTAGCCAACCAGAGTGTGCATAAATCTCGCAAGTGTGTGTTAGGCAGTGTGCACCCAGCATAAGCCTACAGACATTATTGAGGGTTGTTTTTACCCACTTGAGAGCTGTGTCAGTCGCAGCACTGTATACCACTAGTACATAGTCAATGACAGAAAACACAGAACTAGTTACTGCTAGTTTTAGTGCTTCTTGCATAAGGCAGTGTTTGTTTTTGTGTAACAAGCCTAGTCTAGCATTTGCTAATTTAGCTACAAGATCTATGTGTGGTATGAAAGAAAGGGAACTGTCTAGCATTACACCTAAGTACTTAAAAGTTTTAACCATTTCTAAGGGCGCATTTTGACTGTCTAGTATTTTTAGTTGGTGGGACCTGTCTGTTGTGAGTGGAGGCAAACAACATTGTTTTAGTTTTTTTATAATTTAGCAGTAATTTTGATTTTATGAACCATGCCTCAATATCCACAAAGTTAGTCTGCAACTGTTTTTCTAGTGCTACAGGGTCTGACTGGCTGGTGTATAGCACCATATTGTCTGCATAAAGTAGGACTTTACCTTGGGTTGCTAGTGGAAGTTGATTGAAAAACAAACTAAAAAGAAGGGGGCCCAAGACTGATCCTTGGGGAACCGCTGTAATTATGCTCCAATTTTCTGAGAGAGTATCCAGGATTATACAATAGTAAGAAAGAATCTTGGACTGTGACTGGTCAGTTTGGGGCTGGACCCATGGCATTATCCCAGCATAATGCCACAGGTCTAGTCTCAGCACTGTGAACCAATGTAGAGGACCATGACTTACTTTTTTTTTGCATCTCCTCTTAAGAAACAAAAATATTTTTCCCCACTAATAAAAACATTCTTTAAAATTATTTTTTTATTTTATACATAACAACAAGCCATTGTATAATAGGAATAATGCACTCCAGGGTGTTTATCGTTTGGGACAACGCCATGCCTGGGGCATTGGACGCACTCGGCCTGCGGCCTCATTCCCAAGCCCCCCAGGCATGGCATTATCCCAGCACGACACACACCCTGTCATGCATTATTCCTTTATTGTTACCCTTTGTTCTCTACCAGTGAGGTAGCTCCTAAACCAAGACACTGATTCAGGGATAGTTCTGTAGTGGATAGCTGGTTCAGGAGGAGCTCATGATTTACAGTGTCAAAGGCCTTGGTGAGGTCAATGTAGGTTGCCCCCACCATAAGCCCTCAATCTAACGCACTGTGTATATATCCAGTGAATTCAACTAAGGCAGTAGTGGTACTATGCTGCTTTCAGAATCTGTGCTGTTGTGGACATTGAAGCTGATGCTTTTCAAGATAGTCGACAATTTGACCATACACAATGCATTCCAGTGCTCTTGAGAGCATGGGAAGTATAGAGATAGGTTGGTAATTTGAATGACTAGATCTATCACCACTTTTGTATACAGGAGTTACCACCGCAGATTTCCAGAGCCTGGGGAATTTACCAGATACAAGTGTTAGATTTAGGATACTTGTGATGTGACTGTTCCCATCTTGCAAAAGTTTCCCACAAGGCGCTGACAGCTTACAGTGCAATGTATTATGACTCTATGGAGTTACCCTCAAAGAAGAGCATGCTGATACTTATTACTATAGAGAATAATACCTGTTTTTCTCTTAGACCACTTTAGCTGTAAGGGGTGTGTCATGGGGGGTAGCAAGTTCGTCACTCTAACCTAATAATCACATTTCGGCAAGGTATATTCTTAGTTCCAAGCTCCCTCCGGACAGAATACCAGTGCATCACAGGCTTGTGCTGACTACAGAACAACTTACATATCAGTGAAATTTGCAGATAAGGGTAGGCCCTTGGGTTGCTGCATAGGTACCCACTGAAAGTTAAAGTTTTACATGTGACATTCTCTGTGTTCTGTGCTGCAATATCCAGTCACCCCAGCATTCAATGCTAATGTGTTGTTTCTAGGCATCGCTCAGAGAAGGGTCTGACAGAGCGCTTTGAACTCTTTGTTATGAAGAAAGAGGTGTGCAATGCTTACACTGAACTGAATGACCCAGTTATACAGAGAGAGCTGTTTGCGGAGCAAGCCAAGGTAACAGTGTCAATGACTGTGCATTATTTACACAAAGATAATTCTAAAAAGCTATACAGAATCTTTACCTCATTTTTCATAACATGTTGACTGACAGATTGACAGATATTTGAACATGTGTGTATGGAGGCCGGCCGGACAGCACAGCAGTAGCGCTACTGCTTGTCGTGCCAATAACCCAGGTTCGGAAGTGAACTCAGAAAGGTGGCGGGTTAGCTGGGGGGGGGAGGAGTGAGGGTCCAGAGGACAGCTCTCTTCTTCCTCCTCTGAGGGGGTGGCATGGTGCCCATTGTTTGCCTGGCCCCTAGCGATAACTTGGGGGCAGGATGCTGGAGCTGCAACAAGTAGGCAGAGGAGCAGTAGACATTGCATACACCATGTGTGGTAGTGTGTAATGTCACCCTTGATGATATTGCATGCATGTACCTTGAGGAGGAAATTGTAAATCATCTTGGCTGGAAGGATGACCCCTTTGCAGGCCCCGCACTGGTGACCTGGGCACTGGCCAAATTGGATTTTTCACCAGCTGGTTGAGGAGCACCCCTCATCATGGGGGCAAGTCGTGGAGGTACTGGACAAGGCAAGTCCATTCAGGGAGAAGCCGGGTCACAGGGCTGGGGGGGGGTCGGTGGGAAGGGCACCAGCCAGGTGGGGAAGCATAAAAGAAAAAGAGATAGCTAAGAAGATGTGTGTATGCATGAATGGGGGTACTGTTAGAAGTACTGCCAAATTTATTATATAAGTAACACCCCACAACAGTGCATGAATTTCTGAACAATGAATGCATTTTTGGAGGGAATTGGAAGGCACAAAGTCAACCGACAAGTTTCTTTCAACGCACCTGGGAAGTGCATTAATTTTCAAGAAACTCATGCCCTGGAGTCAGTTACAACATGTAAAATAGAAAACTTTTTTTAATGGAAAAATGTTTTATTTTCCTCTAGTTAGGTTATTGCTAGGTGGAATATGTGAGAGGATAACAAAGACTGAGTGCCTTTGAATGAACCTGGGAAGTGCATTTTTTTTAAGAAACCTATGACCTGTTGAGGGTTTTCATATTTAAATAGTGGAAATGTTTTTATTTTAATGGAAAATATTTTATTTCCATTTAGTTTGCTGTTGCTTGGTAGATTAAGGCAGGTTAGTTATGAACTGTGCATAAACCAGATATTAATAAATGGTTAGGTGACATGTTTAGATCAATGAAATTGGTAGGATGCTGAAGGTTTCTCAAGCCAATTTTATAAAAAAAAATAATATAATTTACAGATAGGTCTTTTTTTTCCTCTAGGAAAACTCCAAGCTTATCACCTCATGTACTCTGGTACTTGTGGCCATAAAATCCCAGTACTTGCAACCATATAGCCCAGCAATAATATATTTTTCAGACGGCTTTCCCAGATGAGTTTAATTAATTTATATATTTGTAATTTTATCAATTTATATGTTTTATGGTTCACTTGTAAAGTGCCTTGGTTTCAAGAAAGGAGCTATACAAATAAAGTTTGCTTTGCTTTGCTTTTACTCAATCCTCACATTACCAAGAGACAACTTTTTAAATCTGGATATCACATTTAAGAAACATTTCAAGTTGCAGACCTGCCCCCCGCCTTCCCCTGCAAATACACATTGAAAAAGCCTTGCTGTGTTTAAGAAAAGTGCACTGGCTGTAAAAGAAAAGTGAGCAGGATTTTCAAGTAAGTGGACGCAGCACTTACGTCAGTATTTCAGATGCATGCTGCATCCCTGCAGACACGTTTAATGTCTGCATCCTATTTTTAGATATCTAGACACATCTGCTACAGTTCCCACAGTTTACGATAATTTCTGCTGTAACTGCAGGACACACGTCCATTTTTTGGAGACAAATGTGAAGTTCTGTTCTGGGAGTTAGACCTTTTTATGGTCTAACTTCTAAGGTAGAATTCTGTGCTTGCATCCAAAAAAACAGACACAAGTATATGAAAATCCTACCCCAGTGTTTTCAACAAAGCAGCATTTACACATGGCAAGATACCTGCCTCCTACCAGTAAATGCACACTAAAAGACGTCATGTTAACTTTAAGAAATGTGCTCTGGTGGAAAAAATAAAGTATCTTTATGAAGTGGCATCACACAGTAAAAGATACCTGTCCCTACTGCCATGGTAAATGCACACTGAAGAAGTCATGCTGTCTTTAAGAAAAGTGCTCTATCTGTAACTAAAAAGTGTATTTAACAAAACAGCATCCCTGTAAAGCAGAGTAGAACAAATATGTGTTTATCTTTTGAAAACAACAAACTAAAAAACAGTGACTCAACTTACCAGATCCTGAAAACGCAGCAAGGACAAAGCCATGTTTTGCTTACAGACTCCATTTTGAATTCTAAGACACATGCTCACTGTGAAAGTAACATGATGGAACTGACATCACATGAACTGACTCTGCCTACTGTGCAACCACTTATCTCATCTTTTTCAACTGAAAGCCAAATTGGGCTAACTTCTTACCTGCTGAAGACTTTATAATATTCCTAATAAGAGTAAAACAATGGGGGAAAACATGTTCTGACAACCCAAATATATTATATAAAACATTTGCTATAAAAGTGCTGGAAACTCATTAAACAATACCATCTTGGAGGATAAAGAAGTCATAAATCAATTTGATTGCGATCTTGTTAGTCCCCCTCAGTGGCACTATTTCTTTACACACTAAACTTTCCTAACATTTATTCTATATATAACCATAAGTATTTTGTCTGATGTTTTCTAAAAGTCTATGAAACAGGTTACTTACCACCCTCTATTTATGTGTCAAGTACACATTCCTGTTCTACTCATTTTTACTTTGTAGAATAAGATCTGATTTTCTTTGACTCAAATAAAGCTAGACAGTATTCTAAATGAACTCAACATTTTGCAAGTCATTATTTACATTTACTGTAGACATTGTATACATAGTTATGCACACAAGATCTAGATTTCAGTTTAATTTTACCTATTTGCAAAATTGCAAAAAAACTGGAAATAAAGTTTTCATTCACAGTGACATTTTTTAAAACATACTGAGTGTGCCTCTTTTGGTTCTTAATCCAGATACTGGGCCCAATTCTAGAAGTATCCCTATGCATGTCGCAAGTTCGACTTGCGATGGGTGCAGTTGCTCCAAGGACCCTGCGCCCGATTCTGTAAGGGGCAGGGTCCCCGTGGCTAAGTCCTGTGACTTGTGACACTCCCAAAGGTACATCAAATGAAGGGCATACCTGAAGGGCACGCTGCAAGCTACATCCCGAGTTCTGTAGGGTGCAAATGCCCCCCCAGCCCCAGTCCCCAAGCCTGAAAAGCCCCGCAGGGCTATAGGACCCCCCCTTGCCCCCAGTCCCCCAATGTGTAAACACAAAAACCCCTCAGGGCTATCATACAACCCCCGCAAGTCCTGAACCCCATAATAGTAACAGCCCCCTGGCCCGATCCCCAAATCCACATCCTGGAGCTGTTGCAAACTGTGCTCAAATGAAAA
Organism: Neoceratodus forsteri; assembly: GCA_016271365.2. Taxonomy (NCBI): domain Eukaryota; kingdom Metazoa; phylum Chordata; order Ceratodontiformes; family Ceratodontidae; genus Neoceratodus; species Neoceratodus forsteri. The sequence continues at coordinate 506,599,449 of CM057455.1, forward strand.
ATCCCCATTATCCCTGGTAGTCTAGTTGCCCCCCACCTGGCAGTGCTGGACTACCCTGCTCCCCCCCCACCTCATTCCCAGCCAGTGACTGGCACAGCCCACCTCTCATCACCATGGCCAGCCACTGACTGAGCTCCATCTGACTGCATACTGTATATAGTATGCACTTGATGAATGAATGACAGTTCATTCATTGAGCACATACTATATATAGTACCTGCTCAGACAGAGCTCAGTCAGTGACTGGCTGTGGTGGTGAGAAGTGGGCTGTGCCAGTCGCCGGCTGGGTAGAGGGTGCAGGGTGGTCTGGCACTGCTGGGTGGGGGACCACTAGACCACCAGGGATTATGGGTTAGGGATTTGTATATTTGTTTCTCTTTATACAGGATGTGCCATTTGCAGGCAGCTGGCATTGGGGATCAGAGCTTGGGGGGGTGAGTAGCCCTGTGGGGCTAATTTGCAAGTACTGAGGGTCAGGGGCTGCAGCAACCTGTGAGGCTATTTAGCAATTACTGGGGGTCATGGGCATGCAGCAGCCCTGTGGGGCTATTTAACAAGTACTGGGGGGTCAGGGTATGCAGCAGCCCTGTGGGGCTATTTAACAAGTACTGGGGGCCAGGGGCATGCAGCGGCCCTGTGGGGCTATTTAACAAGTACTGGGGGTCAGGGGCATGCAGCAGCCCTGTGGGACTATTTAACAAGAACTGGGGGCCAGGGGCATGCAGCAGCCCTGCGGGGTGTTTTGGTACTGGGGGGGCATGGATAGCCCTATGGGGCATTCCCATGCTGTTACTGGGTTTTAGCATTGGGGAATAGAACCACTTCTGGTGACTTTTGTGTTTTGGGGTCAGGGCAGTGTTGGGGGGGTGGCATACCATCAGGGGGATGGACAGGCTGCAAATATAGGCAACCTCGAGGGGAGTAAGTACTGTTATGCCAGCTGTATGCTGGTGTAACTTACATTGACGGTTTTCCCCTGGGGGTCGTTGGAGAATAGCACCCTGGGGGACTTTGTTGCTGCCCTTCCAAAATAGGGCTCAACTGCTGCTGAAAACCCCCTAGCGTCATGTTGCAGGGGATTTAAGGCGTAACTGGTAGCGTAAGTCCACTTTGGCTCAAGCAGCCTGTGGCATGTCGCAGGCCGCTTTGCAGAATACCGTATGTCGCAACTGCTGATGTATCTTGCTACTTGCACCATTGTTTTGGCGCAAGTCAAGTTACGCCAGATGTAACCTTTTGAGAATCGGACCCTTATTTATAAAATACTGTGTACATGGATCATACCTACAATAATGGTCAGGTATTGCACATGTCATTTGTCACTAACAATGCAATAGTATACTAAAAGCAAGGCCCTGGAAATTCTGCAGTTTTGAAGTTGCAGAACTGGCAGCAACATTTTTACCATGCTACAGAACTTAAGTGGTGCCACAGAAATCATCATTTTGTTGCGAGTTTCATTTAAAAATACTCATTTTCTACAACTCCAGGCTTGTTTCCCCTCTCTAGCTGTCCTGAAGCCCCTACCCATGCTTGATATATGAATTCATCTGTGACATCACATGTAATGTTAGCCAATGGCTGAACAAAAAACTGCCACAGGATAAATAGCTCTTGTTGCAGAAGTGAAGCAAACTCACCAAAGAATATCTGGAGTGTTGGGACCGGCCCCATCGCATAGGTAGCTGAGGCCATGGATACCACATGTCACACTATGCAAGTGGCCCGAGTTCAGATGCAGACTCAGGCTGCCGAGGGTCAGCTGGGGACGGAAAGGATAGAGTGTCTAGAGGACTGCTCTCCTCTCCTAGGGAAGAAGGGTTTCAGTATCTGGTGTTTGCCTGGCCCTTAACGTTGCTTGGGGTGAACCAGTCTGGGACTGTCAGCATAGGAGAAGGGAGTTGCGGCTGTTGACACTCCATGCACAAAAGCATGTGTGGGGATGTCTGGGTGGCACTGCACACCACCTCTTGGAAAGAAAAATGGAAAATGGTATCCTGAGCTGCCGCTGAATGCAGATGCAGGCCATGCTGCATTACATAAGTCATAGAGGAAAGTGGGGGAGCAGGGCTTGGGTGGCCAGCATCCAGAGGATAGCTTGGGAGAACAGGAAAGAACATCACTAACTTCGAAAAAATATTCAGAGCGCTGACACAGAACTTAGGGCCAAAGACCCACAAGGAACCATGGCCCCTGCTTAATATTCATTTCATCTTGAAATTTTTGCACTGACTGAAAAAAGATTCCAACCTAAGGTCTGAAAAGCTAACAGGTTAGAGGAGTCACTTAGGCACTGCAAACAGAAGCACAGTAGACAGCATATCAAAGAGGCATTACGCAAGAGAAGCAGTGTGTAGGATCCATAAAAGTCTGTTAGGAGAGAGAAGAAATATCCAAACTGTTTGGTGTTTGTGCGTCTCTCCAAACCACATGCATGCACTACTCTAAAGCCTCGAACCCAGTGCAAGACATCATGGGTATTCAAATCTTTGTGCAGGGTAGGTAGAAAAGGCTTTCCCAGACCAAAAGTCACATTTTAAACAGTCATTTACAGCTGATCCAATATAGGATGGGGACAAAAACTAACCTGACATTTATTTCTTCTCTGCAGCACGTCAGAAAATGGGCACACAACAATTATGGAGACTTCCAGTGGTTGTCTGTCATTTTCAGCCTATACCAGACCAGATGTAAAAAGAGGCTTTTATTCTGTTTACCTGTGTAGTTTGTAGGTATGAATAATGATTTCCTCTACTGCACCCTCCTAATTTCATCAGTAAGTGAAGGTACTTAAATCTGGTTTGAAAACCTGCCTGACTCCATTGCAAAGGCCATGATCTGACTCACGTAAAGCATCTTGGAATTTTATGATGTTTTGGTGCTAAAGCCTGCAGTAGTTATACTGTAATAGTCAGTGCTGTTGCTGTCTTCAGCAGTCCCTATATTCTTGTCTAATGCTGGACATGAACCTTTTCAAGGTATAGTAAGTGCCCTGCAGTTTTCTATAGTTTAACGTGTATCTGACCTAGGAAAAAATGCTTTTACAGAAAATGGAGACTTCAGAAGACATGTAACAGAACTGAATGAGACTATAACTTCTGTCTTGCGCATGTATGCATCAACTCCCATGATGCCTTGCATGAGTGGGGACATGATCTTTGGAATGGAGATAAGCAGGTTTTTACACCAGGGCAAAAGAGGGAAACAATCCCATTTATATTTAAATTAGGATGACATTTTGGGAATGCAAGAGAGAGGATAATTGTTCATGCCTACAGACTATACAGGTATACAGCAAATAGGTTGAGGGGATTTTCCCTTTAAATGGTGACTTTGCAGATCCACCATGTCTTTCACTGGGTTTTAAGCTTTTTGTGTGTGGTTTAGAGAAATGCACAGAAACCAAACAAGTTACATAAGTTACTGCCTGTAACTCACTTTTAGTTTGGGCAGACATTTCTCTTGTAGCAGAACCCACTAGACTTAACCTGGCATTTGTTTTGCTCTACAGTGTATCAGAGATAGCACACATAACACTTAGGGGGGCTTTCAATTTTGCACAGTGCATTCTTGCAGATGGTTAGTCATGGCAGTGGATAGTTTCCTTTCTCTGGAAGAGGAGACAAGAAATGAATCCTTGGATTGCATCATCACAGACCTTGGACCTCATCATTTCACTGAGGCTAAACATCTGGGATGACAGCATGGATGTGGTCAGTTGGTCGAATCACCACATTGTACACTTTTTTGCAGGGCCTCCAGAAAATCCACTCCCACTGTATATTACCTAAACATAATCTTCAGCCTGATAACTCAGGGTGGTAATATATCTATCAGGAGTAGTATCTATGAGTGAGCAAGGTAAACTGGTGGCTGTCAATGGCTATAATATGGCCATGGAAACTACTCTAGACTTACTCTCGTTTGTGTCCACCAACTGACTTCTCATTGCAGCTTGCCATGGTATATTGAGCTGAAATTGTCGAAAACAACAGGGCAGAGGGTGGAGCATTCCTGGAGGACAGGACAGCTCTTCAGGCCCATTATAAGAATCAGCAGAGGGTAACCCCTCTGAAAAAGGCAGACTTCCTGTCATAGGTGATTGCCTACTTCCCTTAGGCTTCATATGTACGTTATTTATGCCTGCTGTGAAGTCATAACCCTCTGCTTATGACATCACATCCTGTTCTCACAGAAATTATTCTACTACCACAGGCAGAGGATTATGACTTTGGGGCAGGAAAGGCATCAAGAAATGATGAAGTCTAAGAGCATGGATCCTGGTTTCATGCAAATATATTCAATGATAAAGAATGAAATGTCTTGAAATTCACATCTTTGGGGGGATATTATGAGACTTCAAGTACTCAGGGTCTGGCTAGACTGTCATCTCGACTTCACTGCAAGCACAGATGCCATCCACCAAAACCTCCACCCCAAACTAGGTGCGCTCTAGAGGAACAAAGCCAGCATCCCACTTCTGCCTGCCGAGAGTTTGTGTCAAAGAAGATCCTCCCCATCTTTGACTATGGTGACATTGTCTACAATGCTGCCCCCAAGTCTTTCCTTGCCAGACGGAACCAGTCTTCCATTCTTTCTGCCATTTTACACTGGCCTGCCCTCCTCGTATCCACAACTTGTCCCTTTACTTCTCCCTCTCCCTCCCTTCCATTGATGCCAGCACCTTGCCCGCAGTGCCTTCTTCACCTCCAAATTCTGGTTTCTCTCTCTCTCCCTCTCTCTTCCTCCCTCCCTCCATCCCTCTCTACCTTTCTGCCCTCCTCTCTTCCCTCATCCTTCCTCCTACCCCCTCCAGAATACTGGATCCCATTCACTGTCCCTCCCCTCCAGGAAAACCACTGCGGCCCAAGTCACTTTCTCATATCATTGCCCCAAGCTCTGGTCCTCTCTTTTCCTATCTATCTGCTCTGCCACTTCCTTTTTCTCCCTCATGTTCCTTCTTTGTGACTTTACTACCCCTTCCTACAACTGCCCCCGACCCCAATCATAGCATCCCTCTTCCCTGCTTCCTGTCTGATGGGCCCCTTCCCAACTCGGAGCAATATCTCTTTGTCAACCTCAAGCCCCAAGTCTGTATGGCATTAATCTGCTCCTGTTTCACATCTGGGTTTGACGGTTACCATTTTCACTTTGTTCCCTTTTCTGTCTTTACACTTTTTATATTGATTATGTAGCTTCAAATGATTTCTATTATTCTTCACCTTGCCATACTGTGTATTCAGCATGTTATATTTTATTAAACCTGCCTAACTATATTTATTTTGATTGCTATTGCACCTTACTGTAGTGTTTTATGTATATTTTATTTTATGTATCCTGCACCTTGTTATTTTCTGCCCTACCGGATGCTTCTGGAAATTCACTGTTACCATCTCAGTGTGTCTTTCTTTGTGAAACTTATGAAGTAATAAATAAATGAATAAACAAACAAATAAATAATTTGAGTCCCACCAATGCCATCTGGCACTGTTTTGCAGGGTACTAGAAATCATTGCATCTTAGTCACTAATACTGTATATACAGTATCTGTTCTTCAATATGCAGAATATCACTTTGCATAAGCAACTCGGATAATGTGTAAATTATCTGAAGTGAGTGATGGATGCTGTGTGCTAGGTAACGATGCCATCCAAAGACTTTCCTTCCTGTTTCCCCTTCCAAGAATAAGAAACTACCCACTGTCATCAGTCATAATCTGTACTCACAGACAAAAAAATATTGGTAGGTATGTGTTTTCATGGTCTGCAGTAAGGAGGACTATCAAATGGTTTGGGGTCTAAAGGCTGTGGATGAACAGTAGGACAGAATGGAAATAACCATGTGTTATCCTGCATGGACATACAGTAAGTAATTATTACAAAAGAAGCACACAATTAGACTTGCATTGGTACTGTATAAACTCATTCCAGTGAAGAAAACTACTATCAAAAGGTTTCTTCAATGCTGAAGAATCCTGGTTATGCAAGTACTGTAATTCAGTTAAAAGAAGTGAGGTTACAGTGTCTGTAAATTCAGGCTCACACAACCATGGGCAGTCACTGCTTGCCTGAATGGGTTAGCTGATCAAAACAAGGAAATCAGAAATAAGCCCATAGAAATTATCCACGGTCTGCACAGGACAAGTTAGGTTGCTTCACTCATACTGCAGTTTGCACTGTGGTTAGGGGAAACAAATTTGTCTGAATTAATCACAATCCCTTTCAGAGAGTCAGTGAATGAAATTTCTGCTGAATGAGGGTAACAGCAATTGAGGGAGGTGAAAGAGACTCCAACTGAATACACTGTCTTTCTCTGTGGTGTAGGCTAAAGCTGCAGGTGATGATGAAGCCATGCTCATTGATGAGAACTTCTGCGTATCTTTGGAATACGGCCTTCCACCCACCGCCGGATGGGGGATGGGGATAGACCGCCTTACCATGTTTCTCACAGACAGTAACAACATTAAGGTAAGTTGTACAGTAACAAAAGATCACAATAACTCATGGAGAATATCCACAGGGTTCTATCACTGCACACACTGGTCGAGCTAAGGTTTTAATAGAACAATCATATATCAGGGTCAGTAGGTAATACGCTTGCCTCTGGGGCTGGAAGATCAGGTCATGGGTTCCAGTCCCGCACCATGTGCTTGGGCAAATACACGTACTGGCAGTGTAGCACAGTACGGGGGGGGGGGGCTACACTGTTGGTGTCCTGTTCATTGGATGAGACATTAAACTGAGGTCACACATGCTCATCTCTGGTGCTGTTCTGGCGGGTGTCCAGGGGAAATTAAAGGAACCCAAAGTACTTTTTGCAGGATAAGTGGATTTTCTCTGGTGTCCTGGACAAAATTCCCTTTCCCATAAAACCAGTTCAGGTGCTGCATGCAACACTGGCAACCTGGCTCTGAGACAGAACTCGGATCACTCTGGGGCCTATGAGGGGAGGAAGGACTGAACATCCCATGGAAAGCTCTCCTCTTTTGAGAATGTGGGAGACAGTATCCTGCTCATAAAACTGCCATGTACTGGAGGTCAGGTTGCACCATAGCTAGTGTCCACAGAAGAGGGGCAGCCACTGGATGCTGGGATGCATGAGTGCCTCTGCACATAAGTGTGCACATCATTGCATGCCGGTAACCTCAGAGGAGAAAACCAGGAGGAGAAAATCTCTGAGATCAATGTCTGAACCCTCCACAGGCTCTTGCATATCAGACAAGGCTGGCCATCCACCAAAATTGCTGTCCTGGGTATATGGCAGGAATGTAAGTCCCTGAAAATGCTAGTGGTAGGGAGGTCTGGGGGGGTCAAGGGGGGCAGACCATGTAAAATAGAAAAAAACTTGATACAAAAAGAGGTTTTCTCAATTGTCCATGACTGTGTGTGTGTGTGTGTGTGTGTGTGTGTGTGTGTGTAGTGGGGGGTTGATGAGTGGAATGGTAGCCACTACAATACGTTTTTACAGTCACGTCACTTTCAGTCTCTTGTTGCTTGTAAAGTGCTTGGGATACAATATATCTGGAAAAAGTGCTATATGAATGCAAATTGTTCGTCTCCTTCATAATCAGCATGATCCCTGGTCGCTGTCCAGTTGGAAATTAAAGATTCCATGGCACTTATGGAAGAAGAGTAAGGGAGTTTCCCTGGTGTCATGGCCAACATTCCCCCTGTCAATAAAACAGGTCCATGTAACACAACCCCCATGATGCACCCAGAAAAGAGCTATTACAGCTCAGTGTGCTTTTCCTGGTCAAATGAATTCCAAATATAATTTATAAACTTGTCTTTAACATGGGACAGTTTTAGAAGCATTTCTGATGTTTGCTTTTCCTCCATGCATGGACTGTAATTTTTGTGAATTTCCTATGTCAATAAGACTTATGGTGGCAAAAAAAAGATAACCAGTTTCCACTGTAGCTTTGCTTCAACTCTGTGACAGTGCATGTTCTCTCTGAGGATACCTACGTGGCTTGGATTCTTACCTATCTAAGAATCAGCAGGGACACAGGTGCATTATGAAACTGAGCCATTCCATTAAACAGGCAAGATAGCAGGCTCCAAAATATTTAGCAATTCTCCAGTATAACGTAGAAAATGGGTACACCGGAGGCGCTAATGAGCACTTGAAGAGTACAGACATGCCTAAACCTCGCTCCGCCTTGCCGAGGGAAAAATTGCTATTAAAACTTAAAAAGTGCCTACAACGACAGTTTATTTGGTGACAAGACCATCTGAGAAGTTGATATGGAGGAATTTCTTATGTCGGGAGCGGGTAAAAGTCAGAGGGCAGTTAATAAATCTACGAAGAAGAATGTAGCCTGCTCTCAAGCTGAAAGCCATCCGGTAGTCTCCTTATCTGCTGCGGAAGTGAGCGCATTGGGCCGGGAGCTGACGGGCCAATTTTGGCAGCTCTGGAGCCTCGACTTTGCAAACTTGAAACTAGAATTGATGATCGACTGCAGGAGGTGTTGACCCAGCAGGCAGCTCAGGGATCCAGAATAACGGAGGCAGAGGACCGAATCTCATGGCTGAAAGATGAGTTGCAGGGGGTGCCAGCCCAGGTCTTAGCACTGCAACGAGAATTGGAGGATATGAAAGAAGTGGCAGATTATCAAGAGAACTATCATAGGAGATTAAATCTTCATTTGCGAGGTTTGCCTGATGTGATGACGCCCTGAGGTTCTGTTCAGAGACTCTGCCTAAATTGTTAGGCCGAATGCCTAAGAATGGGAAGATAAAGTTGGAACGAGCGCACAGGACGGTCATGCCCAGGCCCCCTGTGGGTCAACCACCCTGCCAAATCATTATGAGATGTCATCATTTCCAGGACTGAGAGATGGTGTTGCGTGCTTACAGAGAGAAAGGGCAGCTTATACTGGAAGATCGTCATCTGTATCTGTCCCAGGATTACTCAGCACGACTCCTGAACCGGTGTAAGAAATTCAATGAATCGATGTCTAGCCTGCATTTGCTTAAGATAGAGAACTATCTAATATACCCAGCCACACTTAAAGTGAAACACAAAGGAGTCACACATTCATTCTTGGATGCTGAGAAAGCAATGAAGTTTGTGGAGGATTTACGCAAACGAGAGATGAGCTGTGAGACTGGATTCTGGGGAAGAGAGGACTGATACTGGATTGGACACTCGATATGGAGGACTTTCATGGATATACTTAAGTGAGCATCTTGGGACAAAGATGTGTGTGCTCAATTTCACCTTGGTGCGAGGACTTAGATGGACTTCCCTCTCGCTCTCTTGTATATGGAGGTGCAGGGCATGCAAGATGGGGCTGCCAGGAAATATAATCAAGGCCATATAAGGACACCTCTAAAAATCCATTGTTTAATCTTTTGCCTCCCTGTTGGAGGGGTTAGTGTGTTGCATAATAAGTATGAAAGGATAAATGGGGTAAGCTCTGGTGGGGAGGGGGGCTGATGTATCAGAGGGGAGGGGAAGGGATGGGGATCGAGGGGGATGGAAAAGGAGGGAGAGGTATAGTGGATCATATAGGAGTACATTATCTCTCCCTATTATCTTGTTTTAGGATGGATTAAGGGGGATTATTTGGGATGGGGAGCTTGCCATATGGTAGGGCTGGAACAATACAATATGGGGGAGCTCACTCTACGTATGTTAAATAAAATATCTAGTTAGTGAGGCATGGCTGGAAGGTGCGAACATGCATGGGAGGTGAATCACTCTGTATTGGGTGAATGGTGGGTCTGGATTGGAGGTGGGTGGGTGCTAAAGTACATACCTCGGCGGGGGGGCTGGGGACTGGGCACAGCTGCATAGAGGGAGGGTATTGACACTTATGCAGAGTTGGCAGTTAGTGTCAGCAATAGGGTCATGGGGAATGTCCTTTGACTCGGGGAACTGGTGCAGAGGAAATAAGGGAGTTGGGGATTGGGATATTTTGTTTATGTTTAAAGTTGGGAAGGACATGTTTGCCTATATGGCTAGTAGTTGGGCTTTTTTTACAGTCCGGTTAGTTCTGCTGTTTCAGTATTGTTGCACACAAGGTCATGGATGCTGTTCTGAGGTGCTTAGGTCATTTCTGAGGTATGATTTCTGTTATCAGAAACTGTCAGATTTGTGGGTTATGGAGGGAAGGGGAAATCTAAGGAGTCCTGTGGGGAGTTACTTGAACATAACTTATCTTTTCAATGATGGCTAATATACAAGATCTGAATATATGTTCTTGGAACGTCAGAGGGATAGCGACCCCAGTTAAGTGGACCAGTCTCCTCACCGTGCTGCGGTGACAGGGAATCCATGCAGCTTTGCTACAGGAAACACATCTCACTACAAAAGAACATTGGAGACTGATAAGGGGATGGGTGGGGAAATGTTTTGCAGCGTCATTTAAGGTGCATAAAAGAAGGGTCGCTGTCCTTCTGCACAGACATCTTCCTTTTCAGGTGAAACGCGTGGTTAAAGACCAGACGGAAGGGCGATATATATTTGCAGTGGGTGAGTTATGGGGGGAGCAGGTCACCTTCAACTCAATTTATGTCCCAGCAGTGTTTGAAGCCTCCTTCTATGCGACCCTGCTCTCGCTTATGGTTAAGGAACAATTTCCGGGTCTACTACTAGGGGGTGACCTAAACTGTACATTGGATCCTGTGATGGACCACTCCCAGAGAAAGGGCCAACAGCATGAGGCAATCTGTCAGTGGCAAAGGGGGATGGTAGATCTTGGGATGGTGGATGGATGGCGGGACTATTACCCCGGTGCGAGAGAGTATACATTTTATTCAAACCCACATGGCACATGGTCTCAGACTGATTATGTCTTCCTCCCACAGGCGTGGCACGGAAGGGTGAGGGAGGTCAAACATGGCCCTATTTACATTTCAGACCATGCCATGGTGATTCTCTCACTGGTAATGAACAGGCGGAGAGAGGGGCCGCCCCCATGGAAGTTTCCAGTTTATCTGCTGTGGGACAAGAATTTTAAGGAGTACCTTCAGGAGCAGTGGGAGCATTATATCGTGGCAAATATTAATACCCCGACTAGTAAGGCAAAAATTTGGGAAGCTGGGAAAGCGTATATGAGAGGGATGATCTTACAATATGTAGCCAGGGTTAAAAAACAGAAGCAACAACAGAGAAAGGAACTGGGAACTAGAGTGAGAGACTTGGAGAGGAGGGCTGTAAATGGGGAGGAGGATGTGGTCCGGGAGGAATTGAGAGTTACTAGGGAAGCGTTGAATACATTGCTTAGCGGAGAGGCTAGAAATCCATGGACACTTGGTAAAAGGAAATTGTATGAATGGGGAAATAGATCAGGACCGATAATGGTTAGATTGATTAAGGGAGGGAAAATGGCAACCCATACTGCAGCTATTAAAAATAGAGGGGGAGTGTTGTGTAAATCCCCTCAGCAGATAAGGGATTGCTTCAAGGCCTTTTATGAAACCCTATACAAAAAGGAGGGAGGAGGTGGAAACCGGGAAGTATTGCTACAGAAGTTGAATTTATCCAAACTGACACGGGAGCAAAGAGACTTACTAAATGCCCCTATAGTCAGGTCGGAGGTTCTTGGGGTGATGCAGAAACTTAAAAATGGGAAAGCTAGTGGACCAGATGGATATCCAGTAGAATATTATAAATGTTTAGCGGGGCAGCTGGTTGGACCACTGTGTGATGTCTTTCAGCAGAGGGAGGGGGAGCTTTTGAGGCTGCCAGACACGTTTTCTGAGGCAGTGATCTGTTTGATCCCCAAGACAGGAAAGGATCTACAAGAATGTGCATCTTTCCGCCCCATCTTACTTTTAAATTGCAATGCTAAAATATTTACAAAGGTGTTGGCGGGACATTTAGAGATGGTCCTCCCTGATGTGGTTCACCCAGACCAGATCGGGTTTATTAAGGGGCATCTCTCCTGTCATAATATGCGGAGACTTCTGAATGTGCTATGGGGGGAAGAAAGTCAGAAGGAGGATACCTGTATTATTTCAATGGATGCTGAAAAAGCATTTGATAGGGTGGAGCGGGATTACTTATTTGAGGTGTTGGCCCTGTTTGATCTGGGTGATACTTTTGTGGGATGGGTACGGGCGTTATATAGATCCCCACGTGCAAAAGTATTGGTGAATGGGGTCCTCTCAGGGGGCTTTCAGCTAAGTAGAGCTACACGGCAGGGATGCCCTCTATCCCCATTATTGTTCGCATTAGCGGTAGAGCCCTTGGCAATTGCCATTCAGGAAAATGGAGAGATTCAGGGAGTAAGGGGCCCCTTGGGAGAGCAACATAAGCTTGTAATGTATCTAGATGATATGCTGCTGTTTATCACAGAACCTGAGAGATCTGTGCCCCCCCTTTTGCGACTGGTAGGGACCTTTGCACTTTTCTCTGGCTACAAATTAAATGTAGATAAGTCTAAGATTATGAGGATCTCCAACTTGGTAGGGTCAAATCAGGATTGGGGTTTTAAAAAGGTGGCGGGGTCTTTCACATATTTGGGGATCGGGGTAGGAAGGTCCCTGGGGTCTTTATACAGTCTAAACTATAGGAAAGTTCTGAAGTCGATAGAAATGGACCTGAGAAGTTGGTCCTCACTACCAATCTCATGGTTGGGAAGAATAAACTTAATTAAGATGAATATACTCCCCAGGTTGGTGTATTTATTACAGATGATACATGTGGGAATGACTAGGAAGGATATTAAAAGACTGGAAAGAATGTTTTCTACTTTTATTTGAAGGGGGAGGCGACCTAGAGTTGGCCTGCAATGGCTTAAAATGGCCACGGAGAAAGGTGGTTTAAGTTTCCCAGATATTGAGTTGTATTTCCTGGTTGCTCAGTTGAAGTATATAAGTGACTGGGTACATGAGGCCCCGGCAGCGCAGTGGGTGGATCTAGAACAGAGGGAATGTGAGGCTACATTAGCCTATATAGAAAGTAGGGGGAGGGTAGCTTATGGAAGGAAGGAAGTTTGAAATCCATTGGTGGAATCTACTTTGAATAGCTGGAGTAGAATTAAGAAACGTAGGGGTGTGAAGGGAGTAGACACATACTTGGTCCCGGTAGCTAGGAACCCATATTTTCTTCCTGGATGGGAGGACCCTGGTTTTAGGAGGTGGGAAGTAGGAGGAATAAGGAGTCTGGAGGATCTTAACAGTGGGAGGGGGCTTTGTACCTTCTCAGATTTACAGAACAGGCCAAACTTGGGAAAAGGACATAGATTTTAGATATTTCCAGGTAAGAGCATATGTAACAAAACTAAAGAGACAGGGACTCGGGATAGGGGAGTTGAGAAGGATGGAGATAATAATTCAGTCTGCTAGGCTGGACACTAAGGGCTTTATTGGGAGAATGGTGCGGGATACTAGACAGGGGCTTCCAGACCTGACTATTAAAACTCGGAGACTCTGGGAACGGGATATGAACATGCAGATAGGGGATCAGAATTGGTGCCAACTATTGACTATGCATAGGGGTATCCTCATCTGTAATAGATTCCAGGAACCATTCTTTAAATTTTTGCACAGAATATACAGACCTCCGGCTGTGGTTCATAAATTTCACCCGGCTATTTCACCCTATTGTGGGAGATGTGGGAGGGAGATTGGCACCTACTTACACTGTTTTTGGGCATGTAATATATTACAGAAATTCTGGAAATCAGTGGTGCTGGAAATAGGTAGGATGTGGGGTAGGACAGTCACATTCACACATGTGGTATGTTTGTTTGGGGTGGAGATTGATGAGGAGGGTGACTGGCACCCTCTCCCAAGATGAGTCGGAGTGCTATTGATTTTAGCCAGGCATTGTATACAGAATACCTGGGTCTCTTGTCTGGTCCGCACAGTAAGAGGATGGCGAATGCTCGCACTGCACATGCTGGGGTCGGAGCAACTCTCCCTTCTGATGAAAGACAGGTTGGACCTGTTTGTCGGGGAATGGACCCCCTTTCTGGTGGATCTGTCCCAATAGGAGAATATGGCTGTGTGGGGTGGTGTAAATATATAGATATCTAGATATATAAAATATGAGGAATGGCTTGAGGGACCTTGGAGCTAGCACCTCTTCTTTACTGGATAAGGGATTGATTTAGGAGGTTTTTGGATTTGCTTGATATATAGTATGGGGGTACATGCTAATATGTATGTGGGTATGGATATAGAATGCAAGACTGTAACTGATTTTGGAAGAATTGTGGAATATGGTTGCTGTACCTGATTATAAATGAACCTCTGTATGAAATTGACTATGTGTGCATAAAGGTTGAATAAAATTATTTTTATGCAAGAAAATGGGTACACCTTACCAGGACATGTGAAAATCAGCAACACACTCCATATAAACTGCATGGAAAGAAGTAGGTCAGCACTCCAAGTACACAGGACACAAATTTAATCCAAAAAACAGCAACAGCAAATACTGACACAGGCATTTCTGTGGCTGCCATTTGACCTAGTAGTCTGCAAGCTTTGAATTGTTTTTTCTGCATGTTGGAACTGCTATGGACTACTTCAATTCAGTTATGATAGTGGGGCCTTGAATCTGTTCAAAATGTCTGTATCAGTATTTGTTGCTGCTGTTTTTGTGTTCGCTTGCGAAGGAATGTCTTACAACAGTACAACTTCTGGAGGTGTGTGATCCTCCTCAAGAATGCAGTGCTCGGTGTAGCAGGCGTGACCCTACTGGACCAATACATGCCGAACTGTGTATGACAGCAGTTCGTCTGTGTTGGTCTTCACTTCTAAGAAAAGGTCCACTGCAATCAGCGGTGGTAGCGTGTGTGCAATTACCATAATGACGTCAGCTGACCTGCCATCATACACAGCTCGGCATTAAATCCCTCCAGCTTCCTCCCTCTACTGATGTCCTCCCCCTCCCTCATTAGTGTTCTCCCCCGCCCCAACATTGTGTGCCGAGGGGGATGCCCAATCCCCCTCAGCTCATGTGCCCCTCCAGCACACTGTGTAGCCGATGGGGGTGCCCAATCCTCCATCGGCTGCAGCCTCCCAAACAACCAGTTGGCATGCTGGGAGCCCACCCCAGCATGCTCATGCCTCCCCCCGTGCACACTGTATGGCCGACGGGGGTGCCTAATCCTCACCGGCTCCAGTCCCCCCCAACAAACACATAGGTGGCATGCTGGGAGCCCACCCCAGCATACCAAAACAGTCCGTTTTTTTTTTAATTCAAGTGAAAGAAGAAAACAGTCCCTCAGTGAGTCCTTGGCCTCCCTCCCCCCGCCAACCTGAGCCAACCTATGAATATCCACCTCCCCACACCCCCTCACCCCATACTTACCTCTGGAGGCCCGCACGACAATCTTCGGTGGACTGGGAACATGTCTGCACTCTTCACAGCCAACTGCAAACTGAAGAAATGCCGGTAAGCTATATAATTGCATAAATAGGATTTTTTCAACTTAGGTGGATATCTCAGCCATTTTGGGAAATGTTTTCACCAAATTTTCAACATGGGGTCTTTGGGACCCCACCTCAGGAACTCAGTCACTGTCATTTTGTTATTCAGTCCCGAAAGGTGATTTCACGGTCACTGCCCAGAATCACCTTTCAGAACTGATTAGCAAAACGACAGTATCAGTGTTCATGAGGTGGGCTCTCAAAAAGCCTATGTTGCAAATTTGGTGAAACAATTCCAAAAAATTACTATTTTATGAGCATGCGTTGCGAAGTTTCCACGCACACTCGTAAGTTCACGAATTTGTAATATTTTCACTCCAGATTTTCAGCACAGGCATATTTTCACACCTCCTTATGAACAGTGCAGCTGTCATTTTTCACATCCTGGCCAAAATGTGTTTTCACGCTTCTGGCACAGAAAAGCGCAGTCATGGTCAGAAACCAGTGTTCGCTACAGAGTAAGACAATCACAGTGACACTGTTCATGAGTAGAGGTCCTAAAATGCCTATGTTGAAAATTTGGTGACAGAAGTCCATAAAATGTAGTGTCAGTGGCTCAGCAGGTAGCACACTCGCCTCTGAGGCCAGTAGATCAGAAGGCTGTGGGTTCTATCACCTTACCAGGCACTTGGGTTAATATCCCAATACTGACACTGTACTGCAGCATGGGGGGGTGCTGCACTCCTAAGGTGCCGTCTTTCGGATGAAACATTAAACTGAGGTCCCATCTGCCTGTTCTGGTGGTAGTTCAGATGGATGTTAAAGATCCTATGGCACTGGTCGAAAAGAGTAGGGGAATTTCCCTGGTACCCTGGCCAAATTTCCTTCCATTCACAAAAATACCACCAACAGCTTAATCTAGTTAAAGGTCAGTTGGCATTCATCTGTATCCCCCTTCCCCAGATCATGCCTGAAAATTGGCAGAATTTGTCTAGTGCACTTATCTGGTCAACAAAAACAAAAATAAAAAAAAATAAAATAAAAAATGGCTCTGTTACGAGCATACATTGCACAGTTTCTACGCACTGGTAAGTTCATGAATTTGTAATATTTTCACTCCAGATTTTCAACATTGCCATTTTCCCACATCTCTTTATGACCGGTACAGCTGTCTTTTTTCACTTCCTGGCCAAAATGTGTTTTTGCACTTCTGTTGTAGAATAGCGTGGTCACTGTGGGAAATCAGTGTTCAGTACAGATTAAGAAAATCACAGTGACACTGTTCATGAGCAGACATCCTAAAATGCCTATGTTGAAAATTCGGTCAAAAAATGAGCGTTTCATGAGCGTGCGGTGCACAGTTTCCACACGCACTCGTAACTTCGCGAATTTGTAATATTTTCACTCCAGATTTTCAATGTTTGCATTTTCCCATACCTTCTTATGAACAGTATAGCTGTCATTTTTAACATCCTGGCTAAAATGTGTTTTCACACTTCCGGCGCAGAATAGCACGGTCACTGTGGGAAATCAGTGTTCGGTACACAGTAAGAAAATCATAGTGACAGTGTTCATGAGCAGAGGTGACAAAATGCCTATGCTGAAAATTTGGTGAAATAATTCCACTGAATGACTGTGTTGCAAGCACACGTTGCACAGTTTCCACACAGGTTCGTAACCCTGAGCACGACCAGGGCGTTAGAGTTCCTAAGACAGCCACTTAAGAAGTAAGAGGCTGAATTGTTAATTAGATGCAAGAGGTACTCTGTTGGGGCATGGATGCTGAAGGGACATGGGTACAACTGGGGGGGGCTGCATAAATGGCAAACACCACAGCACATACCTGCAAGCGAATGTTCAGCATTGACAAATATTTGTTTGAATCAAATTTGTGTCCTGTGTACTTGAGGTACTGACCTACTTCTTTCCGTGCAGTTTGTACAGAGTGTGCTGCTGAGCCATTCCATTCCTAGGAGGGCTCTGGTTGCTTGGTATTTGCACACCCCTGTGGCATGAGCTATGAAAACAGTTGTTCTCATGACCAGAAGACAAGATGTGGCCATAGCACCTGCTAGAATCCAGGTTCAAAAGGGCACCTGACTTGCATAAGGCATTTCTTTAGTCATTTCCATATGCAGATACCATTTACACAAAAAATGCTGTACAATCGCACATGGAAAGTGAAAATATATGTATTTTTAGCATTCTCTTTATCACAGAAATGAAATTATAAATTTGCCAATAAAATACAAACCTTCTGATTGACTAATGAAGGTTTTAACTAATGTAAATGTACCAATAAAACACTATGGATAAGAACTACTTCACTTTTTTCAGTCTTGTCAAATGATTACATTTGTATTACCATATTTGTATTCTTCTTTTGAGACTTTTTAAAATGGTCATGAAGAAAAATGGTGGGCAGACTTTACCAATCAAATACCATTTCCAAGGAGTGCTGCTGAGCAACCAATGGAGACGCAAATTTTTACTCGAGCTCCACAGCAAACCCTGCCATAATAATTACAAAGTGTACTTTGTACAGTGAAAATTGTATTTTTCAACTCAATTGCAGACGGTGCAGTCCAGTAGAGTGACATGTGGAAACCAAAAGGCACAGCAGCAGCTACAGATGACTATTTTAAGCCTAAGGGTCAAAAGAAGGATGAGACGCCTGTGCAACATGAGGCAGCAGGGGACCTGTCTACTGCTCCAGCCAGAGAAGTTACGCTGAACATTATTAATACAACACTGGGGCAGCTAGTGAGACTGGTGCAAGACCCAGATAAGAAATTGGATGCTTTGTCCCCCAGGGTAGCTACATTGGAATCCCATATAGACACTTTGGATCGAGCACTATATCGGAGGTATCGACCTTCAAATCGATGTATGTCACCATGTGCCTCATAAAGGAGAACTCCCTGCTCTGTCGGCATCTGAAGACTCTGGAAAATCAGACATAGCTGCAGAAATATTCATGTGTTGGCCACGGCAAAACAGCGGAAGGTGAGGACAATCTGAACTTTGTTAAGGTATTCCTGCCAATGATCTTGAGAATGGCTGAGGACGAACCCTCATTATCTTGGAGAAGGCCTACAGAATTATGCAAAGGAAGGGGGCTGCAGCGGCTACAACACCACGTACATTCCTGGTGGTATATACAGGAGCTGGAGACAGAGACAAAGTTTTGGCCAAGGCACGAAAAAAGTGAGTTCTTAAGTACAGAGAGTACACTATTATGCTATTTCTCAATTTATCTTACAGCACAAGACAATGTTGGAAGGCCTTGGACAGTGTCCATGGCTGTCTTCATCAACTGATCCACTGGTCCACCATTGGGTGGAATCAAAACAGGCTTGGGCAGGTTGACAGTGATGCCCAGGGACTGGAACAACTGGAGGGTCCTCTTCAGTGTTCGGAGAAGCTGATCCCTGGAGTGGGATTTCAGAAGCCAGTCATCCAGATAGGGGAAGACATACCGGCCATTTTGCCAGAGAGCAGCAACTACGGCTTCTATGCATTTTCTAAAAATCTATGGTGCAGAAGATAAGTTCAAGGGCAAGACTCTGAATTGATAATGTTCACCCTGAAAAAGAAACCGGAGAAACCGCCTGTACAGTGGAAAAACTGAAATATGTAGGTTAGTGTCCTGCATGTCCAGGGAGCACAGCTAGTCACCCTGTCTCAGCAGTGGCAGCAGCTCTGGGACAGTGACTATGCAAAACATTTTGTACTGGATGTAGAGACTGAGGTCTTTAAGATCTAGAATAGGCCTCAGGTCTCCAGTTCTTTTGGGGACCAAGCAAAGTATGGAATAGAACCCTGTGTTCTTCTGCCTGGGTACTGTCTCGATCGCCCTTTTCTGCACAAGGGAGCATACCTCCTCCTCCTGAAGGACCACTGTGTGGTCTGGAGGACAGGTGGAGGGTAGCAGGGGAGTTTCTGGGTTTTTTTTTCCCAAAAGCTCCAGAGTGTAACTCCTTTCTATAATCTGAAGAATCCAAGCATCTGAAGTTATGGTTCTCCATTGACTGAGATGGAGAGAAAACTGACCTCCGACCACCACCTCTTGGTCAGGGACCAGAAGACGAGGGGTATGACAAGGAGTCAAGCAAAGGCGGATCGGGCCACTGGGGCTGATCCTTTACCTCTGGGTCACTGCCTGGCAGGGCCAGAGGAGGACAGCAGGGGTAGGCAAGGCAGAACTTGTATTCCATTTACCCTGGAGATGGGAGCCCACACTGGACTGGCAGGACACCTTCCAAAAGGATGGGCAATGTGTGCTCCTGGGCAGAGTCTGGTAGAGCGAATGAACAGACTTAATAGCCCTGCCAGAGGCCTGTAACTCAGTAATGATGTCCTGGACATCAGGCCTGAAGAGCTTAAAGCAATTAAAGGGGGCTTTAAGCACCTTTTACTGAACATTTGGCATGAAACCCGATAGCCTGAGCCAGGCGTGCCTATGAAGCCAAATGCCTGTGGCAGCAGCCCTGGCAACAGTGTCAGACATGTCGTATAAGACCAGAGGAGGTGTTTACTAATATCCTTAGTGGCCAGGAGAGATTTAAGGACCTCCTGTTTCTGGGAACATCCTGGGAGGGCCTGAGCAGCCACCCTGCCCTTCTTCCATATAGTATTCTGGTATTCAACCATATAAGATAAATAATTAGCAATCCGAAGTCCCAGAATGGAGGTTGCATAGGCCCTCTTACCACAAAGGTCAATTCTTCAGGATTCCCTGTCAGGGGGAAAGGTGCTCAGGTGCTTGGGCACCTTGGACCTGCCATGTGCCTCTTTGATGACCATGGAGTCAGTTTCAGGTTGAGCAGCATAATAGGGCAGGCCCTGGGAGGCATGACAGAGCTTATCTTCCCTCTGGGGCATGGCAGGAACCATGTCAGGGTAGTGCCATGCTGCAGTGGTGGCATTCCTCAGAGCCGGCAAAATGGGAGGAATGACCTGGGAGGGAGATTCTGGGGTCTCCCAAACATCCACCGACTCTCTTCTGGTGGAATACTCTTCCTCAGTGTGGAAGCCCATGACTGTAGACAGCTGCTTCATAACATTGAAGAAAGTAGGGTCTTCAGGAGGGGATCTGGGTGTATGCTTAATCAAGCCCTCGCTCACTGAAGAAGCAGTATACCTATCTGAGGAAAGAGGTTCCTCCTCCTCTGGAAGAATAAGGTCAGGATTGTACTCCTCTTCGACATCTACCCTTTTCAACTCAGGGTCTGATGAATGAGAGACTGAAGGCGCCCTGAGGGGCGCAGGCTGATTAAGCCAAATCGGCATCAATGACGACAGAGCAACCGACACTGGGGATACAGGTCTGTGTGCACCTAACTGGTGCACCAAAGCTGCAGTCAACTGGGTTGGAAGAGTGTTTAGGTGACAGCTGATAAGGGCTGTGTTAACAGCAGAGGGGTAGTCAGGGCCAGCCCACTGGCACAGAGACAGAGTGCTGACCTGCGGCGCCAATGACCCGGGTTCGGGAACGGATCCAGGGAATCGGAGGGCCGGCCGAGGGAGAAGGGTCGAGCATCCTGCGACTGCTCTCCTTCTCCGGGGGGGAGGTCAGTAGAGTGTCCAGTGCACTATGTACCACAAGCACCAGTGCTAGTACATCAGGGGGCAGGGCAGACACTGGCCGTCATTGCATGTCCCCACCCCTGTATAGGGGAAGAAAATCCAGCCTGCCTGTCGCATTCGCCCTACAAGGGGCATGCCTTAGACAACTAGTATTGGAACCCACTCGAGAAGGAGCAATCTTAGACCTGGTCCTCTCAAATGGAGATGGAGAGAGGATCACAGATGTAGAAGTGGGTAGCCATCTGGGAACTAGCGACCATCGAACAGTATGGTTCACAATAAACACAGTAATAGAGTCAAGCCATACAAAGGCAAAAATACTAGACTTCAGGAGGGCTGACTTTGCCAAAATGGATGAGTGCCTAAGGAATGCACTAGCAAATGGGCAGGAAGGAGGGGTGGAAGAACAATGGGAATAATTAAAACTGCCATCACAGAGGTAACAAGCCTTTGTGTGAAGCAAATAAACAAAACAAAACTATGTAAGAAACCACTATGGTTCTCAAAGGAGGTGGCAGTGAAGGTACAAGAGAAAAAGAAAGCATTCAGAAAGTACAAGGAATCACAGAAGGAGCAGGACAGAGAATTGTATCAGTTAAGGCAAAAGGAAGCTGAGAAGGCAGTCAGAACAGCAAAGGCCCAAACTGAGGAAAAGATAGCCAACTCAGTTAAGAAGGGGAATAAAACTTTTTTTTAGGTACATCAGGGAGCGAAGGAAGACTAAAGGAGGGATAGTGAGGCTTAATAAAAGGAGGAGGGTGGGCAGAGGGTGACTGTGAAAAGCAGAGATACTAAACAAATATTTTGCTCAGTATTTACAAACGAAGAGGGGAGGTACCTAAAATAAACAATAGAAACACTCTGGATACAGAAGTTGATACCAGCCCATTTACAGAAGAAAGGGTTCGAAAGAACTCTTAAAACTGAAGGTGGACAAAGCAATGGGGCCTGATGGGATTCATCCCAGAATTTAAAAGAACTAAGGGTAGAACTAGTGACACCACTGACTACCTCTTTAACAAATCATGGGAGGATGGGTGGTACCTGAGGACTGGAGGAGGGCAGATGTGATTCCCTTCACAAAAGTGGGAGCAGGGCAGAAGCAGGAAACTACAGATCTGTTAGTTTAACCTCAGTGATAGGGAAAATGATGGAATCACTTCTGAAGGAAAGAACTGTCGAGTACCTAGAGGCCAGAGGGGCACAGGACCCAAGGCAGCATGGATTCACAGCGGAAGGTCATGCCAGACGAATCTAATAGATTTCTTTGACTGGGTGACCAAAGTAGTAGATCAGGGAAGGGCTGTGGACATGGCCTACCTAGACTTTAGCAAGGCATTTGACTCAGTCCCACACAAAAGATTAATATACAAGTTAGCCAGCCTGGGAGTGGGTCCCAAGATGACAGCCTGGGTAAAGAATTGGCTGGAGAATAGGACACAGAGGGTAATAGTAAATGGAGTCCACTCTGAAGAAAGGGGGTTACTAGTGGGGTGCCACAGGGTTCAGTATTAGGACCAGTCCTCTTCAATGTCTTTGTAAGCGGCATTGCAGAGGGACTGGAAGGAAAAGGATGTCTCTTTGCACATGACACAAAGATCTGCAACAGAGTTGATGCACAAGGTGGGGTGGAAAGGATGAGAAGGGACTTGGCAAGGTTAGAGGAATGGTCAGATGTATGGCAGGTTAGATTTAATGCTAAGTGCAAGGTAATGCACCTGGGAAACAAAAACCCAGGGGAAGAGTACACAATGGGGGGTGAGATACTAACAACAACAAAAATGGAAAGGGACCAGGGGGTAGTCATATCAGATGACTTAAAGGTGGGCAAGCAATGTGAGAGGGCAGTAACGAGGGCTGGGAGGATACTGGGATGCATAGGGAGAGGCATCACCAGTAGAAAACAGGAAGTTGTTATCCCTCTGTACAGACAGCTGGTGAGACCCCATCTGGAGTACTGTGTGCAGTTCTGGAGACCCAGTCTCCACAAAGACATAGACAGGATGGAAGCTGTCCAGAGGAGGGCAACTGAAATGGTGCAGGGTCTGCACTGGAAGACATATGAAGAGAGACTAAAGGAGCTTAATATGTATAGCCACGAGGAAAGGAGGGAGAGGGGGGACGTGATAGAAACTTTCAAGTACCTCAAGGGAAACAACAAAGTCGAAGAGGGTAGCATCTTTCAAAAAAAGAGGTGTGCAAGAACAAGAGGGCACAATTTGAAGATGGGGGGGGCGGCTCAGAGGTAATGTAAGGAAGTATTTTTTCACAGAGAGGGTTGTGGATGCATGGAACGGCCTTCCGGAGGAGGTTGTGGAGTCAAAAACAGTGGTTGAATTCAAGCATGCATAGGACAGCCATAAGGCAATTCTAGGGGGTGGGGGTAGAAAGAAGTAGGCTGCTGATTAACTAGGATCTGCAGCTTATCCATTAGGTAGGGAAATGGGCAGACTGGGTGAGCCAAGCGGTCCTTATCTGCCGTCAAATTCTATGTTTGTTCCAGCTGCACCTTAAGGTTATTTGGCTGTGCTGGATTGGCAATAATTTAGCAAGCTGGACGAATCCAGACTAGGCTGCATTATAATATTTAAATCACCTCCTAGTATTAACTGGCCTTTGAGGTGATACAGAATTTCAGCTAGAACTTGCCTCAGGACTGGCTTCTGCTCATTATCTTTGCTTGCACTTACCTGGTACTAAACCTCTATGTGTCTCTGCCATTGTTTGGTTCCCTTACTATTTGAAAATCGTACTCTGCCAGACCACCTTATTGTTCATTACTGTGTGCACTTATCATTGTATTTTTGTTCTCTCCCTCCTATTCATGCTACTGTTTGTTTTTACCTTACATTATACCCTCAATGCTACTCTCCAATGTTTTCTGTGCCTGCATTTTCTAAGAATTACATTGTATAACTAGGTCAAGACTGTATTTCCTATTATGTTATTTGTCTCTGCTATCATGGGAAATTGTATTATTTACCTCATTTTTTGTACTCTCTCTGTATTGTATATTCTCTACTTTGTAACCTACCAGGTTGTACCTGCAAATAGTCATCTCTATGGCTAGTGTGCCTCACCCAGTCAACAAAAACTGAATAAAAATAAATAAAATAAAAAAAATGAGATACTTCATCTCACCTCTGCTATCCTGGGAAATGCAGTAGACATCAGAACCCAATTGCAAATGACATTGCACAGATTACTGCTCAATTGGTCTATTTTGGTCAAATATATACTAAAAATGTGCACAAGCTAGCAGGACCCACCAGAACAACAGCAATGCAAGTGGCAAACATTTTGCAGTGACAAATGCTTGTTATTTTTTATTTTGCACACCTATTAATTCATTTTAACACAGAAACATAACATTTGATGACAGATAAAAAATGCTTCACTTGACTTACCCAGTCTGCCCATTTTTCCCTACCTACATTATCACCATGGTCTGTAGACCCAACTTGATCTACAGCTCTTTCTCCCTTCCCCCTTCCTTTCCATGATGACTCTTTTGAACCATCCACCCAGACCCACCTGCAGGGTCAGGGTTTGATTTTTTTTTATTGACAGCTGAGGGTTGGCTGGAGTTCAGTGTGCAAACCACTGCCCAACCAGGCCTTAAAAGGCCATCCCCAGGCCAGTCCTCATTTGTTTTCTTTGTTGCGGCTGTAGGTGCTGTTCCTCATACCTCTTCTCCTGTTCTTTTTCCTGTTCTTTGTTTACTGCATTTTAGCAGCACCTCCGACTGCCAGCTCCATTTCATTTCTCTGCTGTTCATCCTACTGTTCGCTGCCACTGGCCTGCAGATCTCTCTCCCCTCCTCCCACCCGACCCCTGTTTCCCATGTCTCCTCCAGTCCGTGTTTATTTTTCTCACTTGCATACCTCCATCCTGTTCCCGTCCCTGGTCTGGTATGCTGAGTACCCCTTTTTGCCAATTCTACCTCCCTGCTGTGGCTCTATGCGCCCCCCCCCTTCTGTTGCCTGTGCTCCTTTTCCTGTCTCACTGTTCAGTGGCTGTCTGTGGCTCCTTGGTTCTCCCATCCCTCCTCCTCACTCTGTTTCCCCTGTACCTTTTTTGTAGTTTCATTTCCCCTTCTCTCTCTCTCTCTCTCTCTATCTGCTGCTCCTGTCTCTGTCGACTTCCCTCTTCTGGTTTTGTGCTGATGTTGCCACTGCCCAGCTTTCCCTCGTACATTCCCCACTTCTCCTTCTCCCTCGATCCATCTTCCTTTGCTCTCTCTGTCCCTTTTTCCCACTGTGCTCATCCCCATTGCTACGGAGGATGCCTTGCTCCTCTGCTTTAGTTCTCTCCACAGTGACTTCCTGTGCCCTGTTCTGTTGAGCTCCTCGGTGGTTCCTGTGAGCTGGGGGACAGCATTTACTTCACTCCTCTTGACTTCTGTTCTCCCCCGGTTGATGCTCACCTCCTGGCCTCTCGTACCTGTTCCAGGACTTTATTTTAGATGGCCTGTCTTGATGTTTGGACCACATCTACTGTTATTGCCCTGTGATTTGGATCCCGACCTCTCTTACTGGTTCCTGGCTCCCTTTTAAAGGGGAAGTTGTTTCCTATGGAGACTGTGACTCCTACTGTTGGTTCTCGTCTGGTCTCCTCTTACCTCCCCTTATACCTCATTTTCTTCCTGGTGCTCCTACCCTTCCTTTCCTCAACCTCAACCCAACCTGTTTGCCATCCATCCTGTTTCACATCATAAGACTATCAATCCAACTGGACTGTACACCTGTGAGGGGTGGGGCTCTCATCATCAGAGCCCCTTTGCTGCCTGAGTGGGTTCGGAGGCTCTCTCTATGCTATTCTCCTTCAGGACCACCTCTGGTTCACCTAGTCTGTTTCGTAGGCTCGTGTTGGCATGCCGAGTGCCTTAGCAGTCATCTCTTTCCTCTCTTGCTTTTGAGCATCTAGTTGCAGAGACATCACTCGTAACCCTCAACAGTTGTCCATTTAGAAGGACAGAGCGAGAGCTTCCTCTAAATTGGAATATTTTCCTTCTCACTCGATTTTGACTCTTAATTGCAGAAGCTGAGCCATCACTAATCAAAACATTCTTCAGCCTGAAGGGCAGGCGACCTAGGCCTTGGCTCCCCAGAGGTTTCCTCCTCAAAGGGTTTGTTTTCCTCTCCTCCTTGCCAATGGTCATAATATTAGACAGGATTGGAGTTTCCTTAGGTTCCGTAGTTTAGTTCTGCTGCTGGATGGAGTCGGATGGTGGCCCCGACTGTTCCCTCTCTCTTTAGGAAGTCTGCCCTTCTGCATCTTCTCTGCTTTTATTACATTCATCGTTCTCTTCATATCTCATTCTTCTCCTGTCCTTCCCATCTACATCTATCACCTTACTTTCCCGTCTCGATATATTCTGATTACTCACCTCTTCAATGCTCGACACCCTTTTGGGCATTCTTTCTGCGCTTCTTCCTAAGTTACCTTTAGCCAAAGGAATTATTACTGCATCACATATGGAGGGGGAATCCTCCTCAAGGGTTCCTTGTGTTGTACCCCTACAGGGTGGTATATCCCTTGGATAGCGAGGTGAATAGCCACAATGTACCGAAGTCACATAAGCATACATCTCATCCAGTTGCACAAGCCCATTGAAACTGATGGCTGAGGGCCAGCCAGAGTTTAATGGGCAGAACAACAAACCACCCCCCAACCAGGCCTTAAAAGGCTCTCCTCCGGGCAAGTCCTCATTTGTTTTCTTTGTTGCCCCACCATCCACCCTTCCTCCTCCAGCAACTCATCTCTCTTTCCTGTGGGCTTTTCCTAAGCTACCTTTAGCCAAGAAAATTATTCCCGCAGCACCTATGGGAGGAACCCTCCTCTAGGGTTCCTTGAGTCATACCCTGCAGGATGGTATATCCCACGGATAGAGGTGAACAACCACAATGCATTGAAGTCACACAAGCATACATCTCATCCAGTTGTGCACGCCCATTAAAATTACTTTAACTTTGGTAATACAGAGGAAAACACTGGTGCTGCATGCTAGGCTAACCATATAACCCCTTCCCAGCCAGCAGATCCCTGCCCCTACCAAAGAAGGTAACAGTCAGGCTCAGGTGGCACACAGGAGAGACACTAGCCAGCACAGCATTTTAAATCAGACACTGACTGCAGACAGTACAAACACAACCAACACAGCAAAGCAGAACAGCCCACCAATAAACATAATTAAACAGAAACATCACCTACTCTTGCCTTTTGTAGACTATTAGAGCTATGTTAGCTCAAGTTGAGCAGTTTTGTGCTGATTGCTGATTGTTTTGGTCACAGTCTACTGGTAGAGACACTGGCCCACTCCAGACACAACAGTAAAGAGAATGCTTCACAGATTGCAGCAGGCTTCTTTTCCCAGGCATTCCCTGACCCTGGCTGGTGCCAAATCAAATGGCCACTAGTGTGTGGTCCTTGCCAGTTTAGAACTGCCCTGTGCAAACTGGAATTCCCTTTCACCACCTCTTCTGCTTGTTTGCCAGTGTTTTATTTTGAACATTTGTGCATACAACATTGTGAGTAAATGCCCCTGTGGCATGATGATGTTGCTGGCTCACTGCCCCCCCTCCCAATCACTACTCACTCCCACCCACTGCACTGCAGCACCACCAGTCAGTCCTACCTCCCAGGTAGTTGTTGCTTCATCATTGCTTGCAGCAGCCTCCAGCAGTCCATAGTCCTCTGTCCTCTGCTCTGCCTTCCAAACTTCCACTGCAGGTTTAGACCAGCTGACACACTGACTGATCCAACCATCTGACCTCCACAGTCACTCACTGGTGCCCACAGTCCTGAACTGCTCAATCCCAGGCCATAAAACCCCAGCCTCCCCCCCCCAAACTCCCAGGCTGGAAAGCAAAGCAGCAGCTCTTCCACAGGCATCATCAGAGGGCTGATGCAGCAGCAGGAGTTGCAGGACATGACAGTCACAGTCAGGAGGAGAGGGGAAGTGAAGCAGCACCAAGCAGACAAACACATCGATGGTAGCACTGCAGTTTTTTTCCCTCAGTGTGAGCAGTCAGCCTCCCATCCGCTCCTCCCGACTCCTCACTATTGACGGTGGCATACACTTACGCTACTTCCAGCTACGATGTGGTCCATCACTTTCTCCTTCCCTGCTACAATTCACTCTTCTCCTCCTCCTGGTTCAGGCCAGGCCACTTGCGTAGCCCTGGTCCCCCCCCCTGCCGTCTAACTGTCTGGCTGCCATAGCTCACCGCACTCTTTGGGGGCTCTCACTCCCTGGACCTGACCCAACCCACCAGTGAAATCCAACCCGTGCCCACAGAACAGCAGGCTCCTGTGTCCCTCCCAGCTCACCAGCAGGCAGCAACAGCATATGGCCTAAATGTTGGGGGTGACAAATGTGCTCACCTAAAATGTTGGGGGGGACTTGTATAATTACTCCCCTGGGAGCCACCCAAGTTAGCCATATAAGGAGCAGTGGTAAGTGGATTAAGTAGGATGAAATGACAGATGCTGTTGTATACAGTACTGAGATGGGCAATTAGATGAAATGAAATTTAAGATATAATGGAAGAACCGTAGTCTAGAAGAGGTGGGAGAATGTCCCACCCAATTGCTAGGTACACCTCTGGGGTCAGGAAGTGTCTCAGGCAATCGTAACAGATGGGAGGTCAAGGGGATAAATAAGCTACAACAACTGCTGGTGAGAGGTTCCCCAAAATCATTTACCCAGTTAAAGCAGGAGATTGAGATTGTTATTGTTATTTACAGGTACAGAATCATGTCACCACTGAATCTAGGAAGTTACACCTAGTTGCAGAGTTAGGAGCTCTGCATACATTGATGGGAGAGATATATAAGACCACCTTTCTAAAGCACATGCTTTCCCAGTTATACAAGTTGTGCAAAACAAACAGTACAGCTCCCAGAGAAGAGATACAAGGCATATGGGAGAGGGCAGCAGTCCTTACACTTGGGGTGAAAAAGACTGGGAGAAATGCAGGGCTGGGATACCTAAGAACTCAGCCTCTTCAACCTGGAGAGAACACAGGTGAAATGTCATAACTAGATTTTTTATAATCCCTATAGTTACCACACATTAATGTAAGCTGGTGAAAGTGCAAGAATGTTGCCCACTATGAGCATATATTCTGGAGTTATCCTTTCCTTTAACCCCTACTGGGAGTCAGTAGGGAAGAGATCTCCTCTATACTGAAGATACTCACTGTGGAAGGCACTAAAACATTGCTTTGAGGCCTCACACCAAGGGAACTCGAGGGAAGAGGGAAGTTATACCAGTTCCCAATACCAATAGTGGCAGCCATTAAGGAAATCAGTAGTCTCAAGCTGCAGCGGCACTCAGTAGAATCAGCAGGCAAACCATGGCTTATGCTCAGAATTGTAGATTTCATTCCATTATAAACAACATTCCATTCACAATTTCTGGTGCTTGAGTGAGCTGTGAGCAAGTATTACAGGTGCCCCAGCTTTTCAGCAATAAGCCTTCGTCAGGGTGAGTATCCAGTTGCCCCAGGATGCGCTAAGAGTATCACGTAGAAATAGCTCCAACAAGAACCCATTACTGTTGCAATGTGGCTTTCTAATGTGAAACATATTTTAGAAATGGAATGGGTAATGGCTAAACTCTGTCATGGGGTGGAGAAGTATCAAGGATTCTGGCTCCTGTTTTTTTTTGCTCCCATTTGGACCAACCCTCATCAGCACTGCCATGCACCCAGCCTGGGCAATAGTGGCAAATACTGGACCACTGCTACTTGTGTAGCTTAAAGCTTTTGAGAATACAGTGCGGGCTTGTGCTTGCTGTCAATTTTGTTTTCAGTTTATTTGAATTGGGAGGCTTGGACCCCCACACTCTATTTGTTTTTTTTAATGGGGGTTGGGGGGGCGAAGCCCCCCAACTCAAATAAACAAAAACAAAATAACTGAAAGGTAGTTTTTAGAGAGTAGCGTATTTTGATTTCTATGCTAATATCATAGGTCCGGCGGTGGTCCGGTATTTTCCATTATCCCCCGGCCTGCCCTCCCAGGACTTACCTTCAACAGTGTTCCTCCCTGATTTGCCGATGAAGGCAGGGCCCCTGAGGCCAGGCAGGAACAACCCCGGACATACTCTACTCAGTTTCTGTAAGGAGTGTCTTATGTTAGACTGCATGGGTCTTCAATACAAGGCGGGCGGCATCCTACGTTGGTCTGGCATTTTCAGTTTTTCGGGGCTTGGTGGGGATGCTCGGCTGTGTGTGGTCACCCATGCAGCCTACAGCATCACCACAAGCTACCACCAGGAGCTGCTCCAACAGCAGTCTACAACAGCCCACCCCCCAGGAGGGACGCGTCCAAGGGATGCCCTTAACCCCTCTAATGGCCTCCGCTCCTTACACCAGGCCTCAGGGTATGCACTTGGCTTACCAGCATGTCAGAGCTGGCTAGGCTCCCTTTTGTAATTATTTAGGGGAGAGTGAACTCTCTACGTTGTCAGATAAGTGAAAACCTGACTGTAAAGGGGTTTGAAAAATCCTGTGAAATGTATTTTTTTGAGAAAGCTTTTCTGGGGACACAACGATTTTATGATTATATGTTTTTTATATTAATTATGAGCTGTTTTATATATTTTATTATTGTGCTGTATTGTACAGGTGCTCTCAACATTGGAAGAGCGCCTTTCATAAATAAAAACTTACTTACTTCCTTACTCCAGTCTTAGATCAACTGACTGCATTGCCATGAGAGGCAACCACTAGCATTCTGAATCACAATCTATTGCCGTAATAAGGGCTTGTTTTCTTTATTACAAGCTCCGCACTGAACAAGTGGTAAAAATGCCAGTAGGTGAAAAGATACCTTTATTTTTTTTTTAAAGTTAATTCAATTCAGAACTAGTAATAGGGAGACTGGTTTAACCCACAAACTGCATCTTTGTTTGAATAGTTCTTAAATGTTGATCTGTTTTCTTGTTTCCTTTTGCTCCAATCTATTTATCATTTAGGCAGTGTTGAATTTATGTCGTCATAGTATTTTTTTCCCTCTGGGTGATGCCAATTTTAGGTCTGTGCAGCCCATGGACTCTTTGTAAGACTTTAGGATAAAATATAACGAGTGGCTTGTTAAATTATATAGAGGATAATGTATGGTCTTTGGTTAATAACAATGCTGTAAACACTTCGAGAGGTTGCCATGACATCATGGTGAACCTTGAGAGTGCAACTCAAGAGGTTTTCAGATGTCATGGCAACCTCTGGAAGTGTTTACAGAGCGGTTATTAACCAAAGACCATGCGTTATATTTTATAGTGTATGGGCTTCCAAGATTGTGTAATTGCGGATTGAATTACTTTACTGAATTACTTTACAGAACATTGATTGTTGTTAGCATTCCTTTTTGTTATACCATTGATATGACAGACTTAAGAAGGGTTAACAATAGAGTGATGCCATAATGATGGAATAACATAGAGGATAATGGCTGGGGATCAGGTGATAACCACACTGTAATCACCTCGAGTGGTTGCTAGGGCAACATGGTAAACCCCGAGAGCGCAGCTCGAGAGGTTTACTATAGCCCTAGCAACCATGAGAGGTGATTTCAATGTGGTTGTCACCCGATCCCCAGCCATCATCTTTTATAGTGTATGGTCAAAAAAAAAACACTGTTTGCATTCTATGTGTGAGAATTATGGAACTCTGGTGCATTCTTTTTTGTTATGCCACTGTTTGGAAGTTCTGAAGTGTGGTTAACAACTTTTAAAATTCTAAACAGTGCATAACAAAGCTGTGTGACTGCTGATTATGGTGGTTAATAGGCACTTACCATACATTATAAGGTTGTAATCAGCTTGATTTTAGTTAATAAGGGCTCCCCATACACTGTATAGCATGAAATGTGTTGTATGGTTGTAATGTGTGTATTGGTGTATATGTCATGTTTTAAAAAAATTCTCAATACAATTTAATTGAAGAAAAAAGAGAGGGTAACAGGGCAATATGAATCCTGTTTCGAGCAATTGTTCAAAACCAGAAGAACACCACAGGGTGTGCATGAAGATTTTCAGGTCCTTAGACCCAAAGGAAGGCCAAGTTATAAGCAGGCAAAGATGCCGATTTAACATAAAAGCACCTACTAACCGATACTGTAGTGGTGCTAGTACACCACTTTATTAGTGATTAGAATGGAAGTAGCAAGGCTGCATTTGTTACCTGATATACCTGTCAAATATTTCCTCAGCAAATAGAACACCCACTGCCATCCACTTCCTTGAGCCTCTAGCAGGAACAAAGACAGAGTTTCTAGAAACTGAAGCAACATATTTCCTGGGGTATTCAGGACTTAAACTTGACTGACATTTTGGTGTTTGACTTTTCAGAGGGTGATGTTTCATCTTGGTGTATTATTAATGAGGGATGTTGCTGATGCTATGTGTTCTGCATTTCTTCATTTTAAACTTGTATAAATTAAACATGTTAGTTCTCTGACAGCTACAATGGTCACCAATGATTGAAACTGAAACATATTGATGTTC
This sequence comes from Neoceratodus forsteri, assembly GCA_016271365.2. Taxonomy (NCBI): domain Eukaryota; kingdom Metazoa; phylum Chordata; order Ceratodontiformes; family Ceratodontidae; genus Neoceratodus; species Neoceratodus forsteri. The sequence continues at coordinate 506,631,882 of CM057455.1, forward strand.
CCTTGATTCCACATTTATGAATCCTTTCTACTGTACTTCCTTACCTGATAAACGTGGTAAATCAGCCTTAAACACACATACACACACACACACACACACACACACTCACTCTGCAGATCCAGTGTTTTACATGGCTATCAATTTTAATTTCTTAAATGGCAAATATATAAACAATAGTAGGTCAAGGATCCCATTCTATATATCCAGGTATGTTTTAACTGTGAGTGAGTTTGCAATAAGTAAAGACAGCAGTGCTCATCCAAGAACACAGAGTGAAATATCAAACCTGACATGAACAGCAGATACTAACGGATTGCATTCTAAGCCAGCAGACATACATATTCACAAGTGTCACTTGTTATCATATCAGCCCAACAGATCCTCAAACATGATTGTTGCATATACAATGAGGGTCAACATATCTGCAGTGTCTGAACTGCCTATTAGGAATGCTGATTTTCAGCCAGACTAAGGATTGCATATTAACAATCATCCACAGAAAACAATGTGTTATGGGGTTGTCTTTTTCATGTATTTTCAGGAGGTGTTGCTGTTTCCAGCCATGAAACCTGATGAGAAAAAATCGCAAGCAGGCAAGGACAGCACCAAAACTAACAACTGTCTTTGATTTTCAAGGATGACCCGGATTTTCTCACAAAAGTTCCTCAGTCCCTCCTGTCCCTGATTTTTTTAAGCTTTGTTCTCGATTTCTGATGTCACGAGTTTAAAGGCATGGACGGTTATGCTAAGTGATGAGGTCAAGAGGAACTGCTTATTTATGCTAGTAGAGTGCCATCTTTTTACAGGATGAAAAATAAACATAAAACAAGTTGTGTAGTAAAAGAAACAAAAACATGCAATATGAAACACTTGTGGCATAGTGTGAATAAACCAGGTGCTTTTGTTTCTAAGTTTTTTTTTAAGTACATTATAATTTGTATAACATGCTCTAAATGCCCTGCACAGACACCAATATGGGTACATCATTATTTCTGTGAATACTGGGATTATGAATCGAATAAGAAATGTATATGATTTTTATAAACAATGAAGGGTGCAAGTTAAATAAAACATTATATATTCCTACTTAAATATTGTTAAGATTGCTCTTTGCTGGTCCAATATTTGGAAAATGAGGCAATCCATGCTGCACTTATCTCTGTGCTCCCAGCTGGCCCGGTGGCCTGAGAGTTGAGGCGCTGGATGCCACACCTCGTGCCATGCTGGCAACCTGGGCTCGGGAACAAGCCTGGGTCGTCGGGAGTCGGCAGAGGAGAGAGGATGGAGCATCCGGAGGACAGCTCTCCTCTCTCTGGGGAGGGACACGGGCTTGCCTGGCACTGCAGCGGCCCCTGGTGGAGACCAGAGGCGCTGCGCACGTCCGGGCAGCAGAGTAATCAGATGGAGCTGCGGCGGGCGTCACTAGACGCCATTGCACATCTGAGCTCAGGGGAGGGTGAAAATCACTGAAATACCCCTTCCTCGGTGATAGGTGAAGGTGCCTCCCACTCTGACCCACACTCCCCATTGTCGGCTGCGCCTCTCCGATTCCCCCCCCCAGCCCGGAGCTCAACCCTACAGATAGAGCACCATGGGCGGATAGGGCAGACCTTCCCCAGAGGGTTCAGACTCAGGGGATGTGCCAGGCTAGGGGGTGCGGAGAAAGGTGGGCACGATGGGAGGTAGAGACCGGGGTTTCAGGAGAATGCTGGAGAGAGTTCACCAAGGAAGGTGAATAAATAAAGTTAAAAAAAAATCTCTGTGCTCCCCCTTATCTTTGTGCTCCCCCAGCTGCTGAGATATTCAGACAATTAGCGAGTGACACTATCCTTTCTGAATACCAGGCCAAGTCAGTACAGTGCTGAGTGAAACTGTGCTGCACTGACACAGACCTGGGTTGTATATAGCCCACAGGGAATAGCGCTGCCCAAAATGGGATAAAGCCAGGACCCCTGTGAGCTATATTCAGCACAAGCATGCAAATGAGCTCATTGGGCATGCAAGGTACTAAGGGGCCTTTGCATGCCCATTATGGGTTCATTTGCATGGGGCGCAGCAGCCCCATAGCACCCCTGTCAGTGTAAAAAATAAGCCCTGGTGGACCAGCGGTTCCTCCACACCCCCGATCACCTGTCCAGTATTTATGTATGCTTCCCTGGTAATCCAGTGGTTCCCTCCCCACCTCAATCACCCATCTGGTATTTATGCATAGTTCCCTGGTGGTCCAGTGGTTCTCCTACTCCCTGATCACCCATCCAGTATATCTGTATGCTTTTCTGGTGGTCCAGTCTCCAGTGGTTCCCCCCACTCCCTGACCACCTGTCCAGTATATCTGTATGATTCCCTAATGGTCCAGTGGTTGCCTTCACCCCTGCTCCCCAGTATACATTATTATAGTACACCTGGTGGTCCAGTGGCCCACCCAACAGCCCCCCACCCAACCCACCTGCTGACATCCCACTTCCCCACATTCTCCCTTACCCTGGTGCCCTCATGCTCCTACCAGCTAGATACAACAAATGGTATAGCCCTCCTCTCACCTCCGCAGCCTGCCACCGTATGAACTGTCAGTGAGCATACATACTGTAGAAACAGCTGTGTCTACAGTGTGCACACTCACTGGCAGCTCATATAATGTTTGGGTGCAGAGGTGAGAGAAGGGCTGTGCTGATCACTGTATCTTGCTGGTAGGAGCATCTGGGCACCAGGGTAAACGGGGGGGCGGGGTTGCGGGATGTGGGATATCAGTGGGCTGGGCGTGGGGCCTGTTGTAGGAGGCCATTGAACAAGCAGGTGTGCTTTAATAATGTAGACTGGGAGAGCGGGGAGGACCACTGGGTCAGCAGGGAAGCATACAAATATACTGGATGGGTGATCAGGGGGTTGGGGGAACCACTGGACCACCATGGCAGCATACATAAATATGGATGGCTGATCAGGGAGTAGGGAAACCACTGGACCTCCAGGGAAGCACACATAAGTACTGGACGGTCAACAAGGGAATGGGGGGGAACCACTGGACCACCAGGGACTACCTAACATTGTGACAATGGGAGATTGGGCGCAGGCTGCTGCATTACAGCCATTTTGCCTTCTGGAGGGTGGGGACATGGGCTTAGCACCATGTTAAGAGGTGGGTTTTGGTAGTGGTAAGCAGCGCTACTTGGGGGCAGTTTACTGCTGCCTTAAACCTTAGAATATCTTGCTGCACCGGTGTGCATAAGGAGCCCCCTCATTTGCATAGGCACAACAGTATTTTAGCACCTTGTTGTCACTGGGTTTGGGGGGGAGGGTGCTCCCTGGGCTTTAAATTATGGCCCTGCTGAGAGCGCTCATGCAAACCTAAGTTAGTGCTCGCGCTAACCCACAGTGAACATGTTAGCGAGGGCACTAATCTTTGAATATCTGGCCCAGCATGGCTAGTTGTTATATTTAGCAATACTAACAAACAGTCACCATTTATATGGAAAGCACTGGATGAACTTCTTTACAGCGGACATAATGGCAATTTATTCAATTTGCACAAAATGGAAATGTAACAACATAGATACTGGCCACTTGGTCAGAGCTACAGTTCTAATAAGCTAAAAGTCTACATTACAACTTCATATTTTAGTACCCGTCCTCACCTGGTGACTTTCTGTTTGTCCTTTGTACCCTGCCAGTCCCAGATTCCATTTACAGCTACATTCCCTGCTACCTCCTCTTCCGGTCTCCTAGAGGTCCCTCCGCCTAGGAACCTTTTCTGTCCCTTCCTTGCCATACCATAGGAAGCCATAAAAGGGAGGATGTAAATGGGCTTTGTCGGCCAGAGGCAGACTGGGACATTAGAGGAGGTGAGCTAGCTGAGTACTAACAAAGTCTCTCCTCCCTCTGGCATTTTTATAATGCAAACTTGACTTTTGGCTGTTGGCTCAGAAACTCCAGCTTGGACGAAAAAACACTAGACAGGCGAAAACAAAGACAAGTGGCATAGACAGCATTGGACTACTTGGTATGAGATGAAATATGCAGCAGAAATATATTTCAGTATTTCAATATTCTTGAAGTTGGTGGGGGTGGAGTATTTGCAAAACTTTAGCTATAATGTGGCAAAATTAACTTTATTTCAAGAATTTCATTCCACGTAACTATTTTGCAGTCCCGCCATGTTTTACGAACATTGAAAGTGCAAATACAATAGCACCGTTTTGCTTAAGGAAGACATAGAAGCATAGAAATTGATGGCAGAAAAGGACCACCAGGCCCACTGAGTCTGCCCAAGTATACTACCTACATGTTAACCAAAGACTCTAGAGGTCCCAGGTAATTCCCCCCTCTAAAATTCCCTTTTGCCTATGCCATGCAGCTTTGAATCCTGTCACAGTCTTGGCCCCCACCACCTCCTCGGGTAGTCCATTCCAACCATCTACCACCCTTTCTGTGAAACAAATTTTCTTAATGTTTCCCTTGAATCTACCCCTTCTAGCTTCATGTCATGACCTCTCATTTTGAGTGTCTTTTGTTCTAGAAAATACTGCTGTCTGGCACCCTGTTAATACCCTTGAGATACTTGAAGGTCTCTATTATGTCCCCCTTTCCATTCTTTGTTCCAGGGTGTACATGTTGAGGTCCTTACGCCTCTCCTCATTTGACAAGTGGTTGAGTCCCCGCACCATTTTCATTGCCCTCCTCTGGACCTTCTCCACCCTATCCACATCCTTCCTGAGGTATGGTCTCCAGAATTGGACACCGTACTCAAGGTGTGGTCTCACCAGTTCTTCTATAAGGGTATCACCACCTCACTCCATAAGAAGAACCAGTTTCTGAAGAGGCTCCCATTTGAACACACATGTTAGCAACGGGGCATTTCTCTCAGTAATTTTTGGGCCGCTACCAGTCAAGCAGAACTCCTATGATTAGTCTTGGACTGTTACATACTAACATACTAAAATGACAGCAGAATAGGCCTAACGGTCTTTTGTGTCTGCTCGTTTGGTCAGCCCCCACCCTGGGAGCTGACCTTGCTGCCCCCCTCACCCTCTCTGGCTTCTTCCTTCCCAGTTCTGGATATTCTCGCTGCACTGGTTTTTGCTTCCAGAACCCTTCCCCTGTACCTGTCCTACCCCCTCCTGAACCCCTCCACTGTCTCTGCCTCCACCAGCCCCCTGGGTAGCACATTCCATGGCTCCACCACCATCTCAGTGAAGTAGCACCTCCTCCTTTCTCCCTGAATCTCCTCCCTCCAGCTTCCACCCATGCCTCTAGTTGCCCTCCTTCCTTCAAGCACCCTGACTGCTTCTCCCCATTTACCCCTTCATGTACCTGAAGACCTCTATCATGTCCCCTCGGTCCCTTCTCTCTTCCAATGTGTACATATTTAGCTCTTCGAGCCTCTCCCCAAAGGTCCTGTTCCCCAAGCCCCAAATCATTTTGGTTGCCCTCCTCTGCACCCTCTCCAGGAGTTCAATGTCCCTCTTTAAGTGTGGCCTCCAAAACTGCACGCAGTACTCAAGGTGCGGCCTCACCAAGCAGTTATACAGAGGGAGTATCACTTCTCTTCTTCTGGAGGTGATCCCCCTAGCGATGCATCCCAGCATCCTGTTGGCCTTGGCCACTGCCCTTAATCAGTCATTTTCTTTACTGGTGTTTTTCATCAGATATAATACATTGGTTTTAATTACTTAAATTCCCATTTGAGAAAAACAAAATCCTCTGCCCACATTCAGTTCATTAGATTACAGACTTTAAAAATCATCATGCAGTAGGACATAATGTAAGGGGGGGTGCTGAAAAACCAGTAGAAACTATGGTCGCAGTCAGGCAGCTGGCACCACTCTGCTCTGTATGCCCAATACAGTGTCTAGACCTCTGGGTCCCCTTACCCCCCCCCTTGGGAATGTGCTGGTGTGCTCTCACTTAGTTGATCCCCCCACCCACCCAGAAGGGTAGGTCTGGGACATTATATGAGGTGACAGAAGTGGGGATCTAGGAAGCACTGGCCACTGTTCCAGTAGGCAGGGGATTAGAGCAAAGGAAAACTTGACCCACTGGGTAATGGTGGAAAGAATATAAATGGCAAGGCTGTGTGCACAAAGTAAGGATTTTATTGTGGACTGATGTACCCCGGTATATACCTGCCACGTGGCACTCACCAGGACACTACAGCAGGGGGCAAGAGGGGGCCCCACAGCCATCCCCTATCCCCTTCACTCACTGTTCACCTCCAGGACCACCGGGGAGCTCTGCACCCAGCCCCAAGCACAGTTCTCAGCCAATCCATTGGCTGAGAATGCATGACATGTAAGTCCTTTTCTTCCCGGGCTTGCAAATTCTGTAGGACAAAGGACTCAGCTGCTCTAGCTACATGGCACTCGCCAGGACGCTACAGCAGGGGTCAACAGGGGGCTCCACAGCCATCCACTACCCCCTCCGCCCTATCGATCACCTCCAGGACCACTGGGGAGCTCCACTTGGAAGCCTAGACAGCCCCTAGCATGGCTCTCATCCAATCCGTGGGCTGTTCACTGTATTTCTCAGCTGCCTGCTCAAGTAGCCCATTTGTGCAAAGGACCATCTGCTAAGGACATCGAGGAGTCTGCCTGGAGTCAGCCATGAGTCAGCTGGTTGGCTGGTCATGCTGCTACCCAGACCTCCATACACCTCTACCTATTCCATCCATGGTAAGTTCCTGTTTACGGAATCTGCACTTGCATTCAATTCTCTAAGTAACATTGGTGTATGCAAGCTGCTCTCACTATATCGCTACTGTAGTTCTCTCAACCACTTTATTACCACCATTGAGTATCTAATGCATTGTGTGTTTCGCTAGCTACTTTGCCTAGTCTTGTTGCCGCACCTGCTTAGTGTGTTGAGTAATTACAACAGTCCCTATCTGCACACCTGCTGTTTCAACTTGTATATACGCCTTTTGCCTACTGTTTGTTTTAGGCAGCTAGCTCCATAGCCCTGGGTTGCTTCTGCCCCATTCCAAGGTTGCTGCACAAATTTTTCATGCCCTTAACTGTATAATAGCTGGTTCTATTGCCTGCTCTCTTTTCCATGGCTACTTACCCCTGTCTGTAATATTAATTGTGCTTGCCTCTTCCTGGCCCTTTTGTCCCTGTGCCTACCCACACTCACATATACCCCTTTCAGTTACACGCCTTTCCTGGGTCAACTTCCTCTCAGCTCCAAACTACCCTTTACCCTTTCTCTTCTTTAGGTACCCATGCACCATGCTCCTCTTGCTATCCATCTTATTTTCCTCCCTTTCTATTCCCACCCTTCCTCCCCATCTCTCTCTCTCTCTCTCTCTTGATACCCCTGCCCTCTCCCCCCTCCTTGTTCTTTCCCTCCTCTTGCCTCTCCCCATCTCATAACTCCCACTCCCCATTCCCTATACCCTCTTCTCCCCCCTCTTTGCCACATCTCCTGTCTATGCTCTACATCCACCCTGGTCTCCTGTACACTCCCTCATTAAACATTAAATTACTTCACTGCTCCCTTCTCTCCCTACCTCTCCACTCCTCCACTCTCCCGCCCCCTCCTCACAAGAGGCAGAAAATTATCTCCTGTCTCTTCCCCCTACTTATCCTCCTCCTTTTGGTTGGTGATATTAAACCAAACCCTGGCCCCCCTCCCCCCCATTAGTACCCAAAGGCCTTAGCATCTATCACCTCAATGCAAGAAGCCTCCTTCCTAAGCTTGACTCACTCAAAGTATGTATCTCCCTGCACTCTCCTGACAGCCAGTACATTTCTGAATCCTGGCTCTCCTCTAGAGTCCCTGACTCTCACCTAGCCCTCCCAAACTTTCATCTCTTTCGTCAAGACAGAGGCAAACGTGGTGGAGGTATTGCTTTATACATCCGCCAAACACTCTCCTGTTCCATCTCTTTTAAGGAAGCCCTCCTCGCCTCTCACAAACTCCTGCTAATAAAACTATCCCTCCCTTCCACCCTTCCCATCTTCATCGGCGTCCTCTGTGTCATGCCAAAGAGCTATCACTACTCCCTCCTCAACTCCCTCTCCTCTCTCATCACTCTCTCTGCCAACTGACTGTCCCCAGTTTCTAAATCCCTCCTCCACTCTATCAAGTCCCTCAATCTCACACAGTTAATTACTGAACTCACCAGATTAAACACTCACTCCTCCAACCACTCCATCCTGGACTGGGTATTGCCTGCCCACCCCCATCCCATCTTGGCTGCAGGCATTCTTTCTGACACTCTCGGTGACCACTGCTTTACCTAATATGTTAGGAAAGTGCAATCCCCCCAGTCCATCCCCAAGTACATCTGGCACAGGTCTCTCAGGTCACTTGACACTGATGCTCTCCTTCTGAACCTGGTCTCTTCACATTGGTCCCCTGTTTACGCTGCACATGACATCGACACAGCCCTTTCATTTTTCATCCCCATCTTATCCGACACCTGAAATGCTCATGCCCACCCTTCACAATACCTGTGTGAAATGCTCCCACCACCCCTGGATCATGCCAGACCTAACAGTGATGTGCAAGTCTCAGGACATCGCATGGGCTCATTTCAAGACCTCCCACTCCACATATGACCACCAACTTTACAGGTCCCTATGGAACGCCTGTACTAAGAAGATTCATACAGCCAAGGTCCACTACTTCAAGTCCAACCTTAATTCACCATCCAAATTCTTGAGCGTGGTCCACTCCTTGTTTGACCCACCTGCCCATTCTGCCCTTTCTCCCTCCTAGCTGATGGCTCACTGGTCTCTCACCACCTTGCTTTAGCTACCCTCTTTAACAACTTTTTCACCACCTGTGAACTATCCTGCCTGTTCTCCACAGCTCCCTCCTCACCCACCTGTCATGGCTGATGGCTTTAGCTTCCCCCTGTCTCCCCACAGGAGGTTTTCCATGCCCTCTTGTCTCTTAACCCCACCAAACACATCCCTGATGGCTTGGATCCCAAACTTCTTTTTATATCCACTTCTGCCATCATCCATCCTCTCACTCACCTCCCAACTTATCCTTCTCCATCTGTGCTGTCCTTCATGCCTGGAAAGTTGCCAAAGTACTACCTCTTCACAAAGGGGATGCCCCTCCTCCCCAGGTAACAACAGGCTGATCTTACTCCTTCCCTCCTTTGCCAGACTTCAAAAGTCCCTGGTGTACTTCAGACTTGTACACTTTCTAGACCCTTCATCTTTCCTCTCTCCTTTCCAGTCTGGCTTTAGAAAGAACCACTCCACAATCTCCTCCCTACTGTGTGTCACTGACTCTATTCTTACTGGAATGGATCATGGACATGTCACTGCTGCCATATTCACTGACCTTGCAAAGTCATTCGACTTGGTCTCCCACCCTCTCCTTCTGAATACATTGCTGGGCTCTCTGCCCTGGCTGTTGTTTGGTTCCACTGATACCTCTCGGGCCGACAACAGTCAGACCAGGTGGGTGGTGAGTTGTCCTCCCATTCCTATCTTTAGCTAGCGTCCCCCAGGGTTCCATCCTGGGCCCCAAGAAACCAGCAAGGCTCTTGCCTTCCCCAGTCTTCTCCACCCTGGATGGCACCCAACTGGAGTCCATCCCCATCTTTAAATATTTTGGTGTTTGGCTGGATAGTAAATTAGATTTCTCTGTCCACATTGATGGCATACACTTCAAACTCCACCCCAAGCTTGGTGACATTTACCTTAATAAGGACTGCTTCCTCACCTACATCTGCCTTGAACTGATAACCAAAATGATCCTCCCAATCTTCGACTATGGTAACGTGGTAAATAGCTCAGCCCCTCCCTTCTCTCTTGCCAGACTGGATACCCTCTGCAATGTCTTCTGTCACTCTGCCTCTAGCTCTCCTCTCCCCACCCACCACTAATCCCTCTACTCATCCCTTTCCATCGCCCCCTTCCCCTTCCCCTTCATCACCAGTACCATTATACCACCTTCACTGCCAAGTACTGGTTTGTCTCTCTTCCTCCCACCAAACTTCTCTCCTCCCTCCCTCCCCACCCCCGCTCTACTCTCTATATTCTAGGGACCCCACACCTTCTTTATACCTCACCTCCACTCAGGCACCGCCAAGCTGCCTTCTCCACCGCCCCTCCCTGTGGAACCTGCCCCTATCCTCGTCACCCATCCCCTTTCTCCACACTCTAAAACATCCCTTAAGGTTCTCCTCCCCTCCTTGTATTTGTCACCCCTTGCTTATCCCTCTACTCCCTTTCTCACCACAGCCTCCTCACTCCCATCTGTCCTAAGGTTCCTACTTACGGAGTCCCTCGACTCCTGCCCTCAGTCTGCTTTCTCGAGTGAGCAAACTTTCATCCAATCTTATCCACACAATTTTGTACCTACAAGTTTTAGTGTGTAGGTAAACACATAAAGTGCTCAGAAGGGAACATGGTGCTCACGAATGATACAAAGTCTTGCACACTAGGAAATTCGGGCACTCACCACCTCATAAAATTCAATGGACGACAAGGCTTTGATCAAGGACAGTCATTGTCAGAAATGCATCAGGTAGGACATGTATCTTTGTGGGTGTTCTTTTACACTCATGGCCTCATGTCAATAAACAACTTTTAAAACTACATGCAAGCTGTTGGTGTACATTGACTTTTATGAGGTGGTGAATGCCTGAATCTCCTAGTGTACAAGTTTTAGTGTGTGCTTCTCAGGTCATTTGTAACCCTTGTGTATCTGCTGCACTGCACTGTTGCTAATTGAGTTTTGTACTTGATTTTGCCATTATTGCTCTTCTGATGATTATGTAATGCTTGTATGCCTAATCCCTCTCCCTCTTCCCAGGTCACACCTGGAAAAGAGCCTTGGCTCAGTGTGTCTTTCTCAGTTATCAAACTTTTAAATAAGTAAATATACCTTTTTAGATTATCTATCTAGGGCAAGATACTGTATTGGAATGTTTTCTGCATCAGAAATGGAGTTCATGCCTTACAAACTAAGTTTGTAATTGCTGAGCCACCACTTGCAAGGGAAAGGCTACAGTACACTGAAAGCCTCAATCACCCATCCAATATATCTGTATGCTTCTCTGGTGGTCCAGTAATTTCCCCATTCCTGCTCCCCCAGCATACATTATTACAGCACACCTAGTGGTCCACGGGCCCCCCAACAGCCTCCCAACCAACCTGCCTACTGACATCCCACCTCCTCACACCCCCTCCTCACACCCCCGCCTTACCCCAGTGCCAAGACACTCCTACCAGCTAGATACAGTGACTGGCACAGGCCTCCTTTCACCTCCATAGCGGGCCGCTGTATGAGCTATCAGTGAGCACGCATACTGTGGAAACAGATGTTTGCAATGAAATACCGTTTGTGTGTCTATAAGTAAAGTTAGTCCTGTAGCAGATAACAATGAGAGGCTGAGTTTTGTGTACAAGGAACTGAGTAATAGTGGAACCAAATCTAGAAAACCACCTGTTTGCATTGACTAAAACAAGGAGTGATGAATTGGGACCACGTTACTCCTAGTGGCCTTTGGTGCGCTAGCAGTCACTGAGTATTTAGAAAACCACAAGCAGTTTTGCTCCACATTTGGGAGACCAAGGTTACTGGGAGGAGTTGTGAGCGGGCTGAGCACCAAGTGTTTTTTTTTTGTTAACAAATTAATGTTTTGAATTTGCTATGTGTGGGGTCAGGAGGTAGAAGGAGGGCTTTGTGGGAGGTTGCAAAGCCAGAGCTCAGCGGCCGGATCCTGTGCATTATTGTTGGGGACCATGTGACTGCTAGCTGCCTATCACATGCTAGCAGCCTTGTATATAAAGCCTACAGGTTCAAGCAACCCTGAAGAGTGAGGACGCTGAAGGAGGACAGCATCTGCATGGGCATTCGCAGGGAATCACAGCTCTGCAGATGATTCTGCTTGATTTCCACCAAGTCTTATCAAAAATATGTTAGGTCCAAACCAATGAAACCCACTGAGGTATCATGAAGGCATCGTCATAATTGTAAATTGGTAAAATTTAGTAACATATTTTAATGATTGTGGAGTTAGCACTGCTAAGCACAACCTATGGGTAAGGAAAAGGTACCATTACTCAGAAAGGTAAAGCTTCTCTCTCCCTTGAACTCCAGACTCCAGAAATAGGGTGTCTGGGAAAAAGCAGTCAAAACCCTATCTAGGCTAAGGATATAAAGAACTCTGAGAAGTAACAGGGGACTACTGTAACTAGAACCCACACTCTTATCTAAAGTATGACCATGAGGAAAGTTACTAAGAAAAGAAAACTGAGGGCAAATCTCCTTTCTGGGGCAGGCTATACTAGCTGACAGTACCATTGACAATACATATGGAGGAATGGGTGGAATGCAGGTCAGTAGTGATGCAAAGGGTGACCTGGGGCTATGGCTGCTGCCTAACCTGGAAGAAGCTCCTAGCCCTGAGAACGAGGCTGGGGATGCAAAGGCTGAAACATTCTTTTTGAAAGCCAAATCTAGCAGAGCAATAGGATTGTTACATGTTCCACCACCACCACCACAGAGGATCCCATGGTCTAGCACGGACAGTTGGACAGTAGCTGTGGGAAGGAGGAGGAATGGGAAGGGAGCAGGAATACCTGTAGTGCAAGGTGTACATACAGCCAACAAATACTTACCTCTGACTGCACAGATTCTCCCAGAAGCCCACAACAACGCAGCTGGGTCTAACACACCTGGGAAGAGGATGCTGTCCACTAGGGACCAGATGGGGGTGTCACAAAGGGGGCAGAAAGAAAAATGTTATCAGACTCACCCTAAATTCTTTTTCTGTTAGTTCCTAGGTTGTCACTGGGCATTCATTTACTGCTGGGTTACTCATGCTCTCCTAACAGGAGCCAACATACTCCAAAGCTGGGACATCTTCATAAAACCCTGGGTCCTCCCCATTCTGAAGCAGTTGACTTTGAATCTTCAGTAATAAATCTTTCAGACATATACAGCAATCTAACTATGCCAAGTTTAACTAAAAACCACAGCCCTACCTTGCAAGAGTGTGTAGAATGCATCAAACTCTCCATTGTTCATAACATCTCTGATTTTGTCAATCACAGCATCTCCAACTTCTCCAAACATAGTGTAACCCCCAGGTGGCGCTATCCCAAGGGCTACTACCCCTGCCTGCTTGACTACTAACAGGTTGAGGGGCCTAGGTTCTATGGCGGGTGCCTCCACCCATAGGTCAGGGTTTGTAGTGGTTAGACTAGCTTGATCACAGCCCTCTGGGACACCGTGACCCCATTTGGTTCCCTCTAGTGGCTCACACAGTACACAGGAGTTACAGCCCCAATACCCCAAGTATACACACTGTTCACTCATAAAGTACCACTTACCCTCAAGACTGATTCTGCAGCACTTCTCTGAGGACCACCTGTAAAATAAGGTTAAACAACATACACAAACCAATACAATGCTTGGTATGTAGGTACTGACACTTCAGACAGTTTACAGTTTAACAGCATCAAATCTGGTTTATTTAGGGGGAATAAAACACGGGAAGGGGAGATCAGGTTAATTGGAAGAATTAAATCACAGTACTGTGCACACATATAGGGTCTGAAAAGTCACACTCTGGGTGCCCAGGTTGGGGCTAGCCAGGTCCGTTGCCCAGGGTTGGCCGGCAGGTGCAGATGGATAGGGCCCTGTAGAAGAAAATATATGCACAACACCCAATTATAATCTGGAGCCGGATGGCTCAGTCCATGAAGCAGTGAAACAAAAAGAATTAGATGACACACTTGTGATTGAAAACAAGCTGCAGGGGAATACCCTGATTTGTACTCACAATACCCAAGCTGAGGACCGGATGGTGGATGTTCTTCTGAATTGCCAGAACAACAGGGCATGGAGACAAGGTCCTTGTGACTGGACCCCACTGCAGTTGATAGCAAATGGGTTTAGTTTGAGACAAGCTGGGGGTTTGCTTACAGCTTCAACACACAGCACACAGCATGGGGGATTGGAAATAGCGATTCCCCACAAGCACTACGCACATTCATATGTAAAAGGAAAGTACTATACCAGGCAGGCTGCTTCTCGATCCCGATCACAATTACTGCAAAATACCTGGGAGCACACACAGCAGCTTCAGTTCCTGACAGACCAAGCACGATTCAGCAATTTCTGCAGTCTTTTACAGAGTGAGCCTGGTTTCCACTCTTCAGACTTCCTTCTTTTCTCCTCACCAATCGGATTCAGTCCGAACTGGCACTTACAACGGCTGTAGGCCGAACCTCAGGGCCTCACACGCACTTCCCACGTGAAACTATACACCGCAGAAGCACAGAGCTCCTTCTCTCTTCACTGTCACAACTGATCTGATCTTTCCAGTCACAGAGCAGGGCATTTCCTTTAGCTCCACACCATTCTGTTGGCTGGTTCGGCTGTCACTCACAATAAGACTCCTTCTGTTGGTGGAAAAAGGCACCAAGGTCAAAACTACATTTCCGAGTCATTGCCCATACAATCCCCTTATAGCTGGCTCAAAATTAAGAGTCCAAGTTCTGATTTGTCCACAGGCTCCATTTTAGGGCTCCCTTAAACCAATTGGCCCAGCACAGCAGTTTAGGTCCAAAATGGAGGGGTAACACACACAGAGTCCCAACTGCAATAAAGGCAGGTTAGACAAACTATAATTTTGCTAATGCTTTAAATGATTACAGGCAAACAGTTACAGCTTTCAGATGGCTCCCTTTGCACTTCCAGTGACCGCAAAATGGAGCGATTACTCCGCAGCTCGGGCAGGATTTGAACATTAAATATACAGTCCCCCCATACAAACTAATTAAGTCTGCAAACAGACAGCTCTTAAAGAGACAGTATGTGGAGGCTCAAATAGCACTCACTTGCAACCACATTTAAGCAGCTCAGATGCCGAACACCACCCAGACTTGAAGCATTCAGGCAAGCTCTTGGAAGACTTTTGGGAACCCCCATTTGCAGGAGGGTTACACTAGCTTCTACACTGGCAGTGTAAATATTGAGCTCCCTCCAGAGAATCTATAAGTGTATGAATAATGCACTAAATAATGAATGCCTGAAATAAATAACATCCGTTTAAGTAATGTAATTAAATCTTGGTTTTAGAATGTTTCCTATAGAGTAGAATACAGTTTCCCCTCCTTTATCTGCACCCCCTTATCTGCCACCCTCAATGCCAGTGTGAGCTCCTGTCCCACTTTCCAAAATTATCTCCCCCTTTAACTGCCACCCTCTATTATCTGTCACCTTCTTTTATCTGCCACTCTCTTTTATCCACCACAATTTAGAATGTACAGAGGTTGGCGGATAAAAGAGGGAGCACTGTAGTTTAGGATGGGCCCCAGTGACAATGTTTAAATTAACATAAAAGAAATTGTGGTAAGCCTGATAACATTTCTTCTTTCTGTATCACTCTAGGTTTTCTATTTCTTTAATTTTATTTTACAACTTTTGTCTAAGAAAGACGCACTAAGCTGAGGCTTGTTTCCAGGTGTGTCCTGGGAGTACAGGGAAGTTAAGTGACTTGCTCACGGTCACAAAGTATGCAAGTGGTGGCTGTGTGATTCAAACCCAGTTTTCCTGGTTTGTAGCTTAGTGCTTTTAACCATTACGCTATACTGCCATTGTTACTGGGAATTACTTTCAACATTTGTTAATGTGTACCCCAAACAGGGGCTAACTGGTAAAGATATAGCTGCAAGATTGCACATGTTCTCATGCCTCACTTCAGGCAATGTTTTCTATCAGTGTGTTGGGGCAGCAGCGTGTCTGAGGTGCTCTTCATCTGACTTGTTTAACTTTGCCATTTTAACTGTTTTTTTCTCCATAGCTGAGTAACTCTGTGGTGAGCATTGGAGAGTGATGAGGGGACTGCTGGTGAGCAGCTTCTGGTGCCCAGGAGGGACAGGTATTTTGTGCTGTGGGTATCTGTGCAAACTGAGGGTTGCCAGTGTTTCCAATCAATTTGGAGGCAGCACTACAGCTGAGGATGTGGTCAACACAGTCTGAGGCTTTAGAGCTTGTCTGTGCAGCTTATCTGAACAGCTGATTGGTGGCTCCCTTGAACTGTGGGAGTGTGGGACAGTGGCACGGTGGACTGAAGATGAGTGGCTTTTGGAGCCCAGTAGGGACAGGGATATCCTTGCCCTGTGGGGATTTGAGAAAACTGAGAGCTGACAGTGCCTGCAGCCAATCTGCAGGCTGCACTGCAGCTGAGGACATGATCAGCACAGCTGGCAGCTTTTGAACCTGTCTCTGTGGCTTTTCAAACTAGGTGATCATTGGCTCCATTGATCTGTGGGAAGTTTTGGTGAGTGGTGAGGAGGATTGCTGGTGAGCAGCTTTTGAAGCCTGGGAGGGCTCCGCAAGCTGAGGGCTGGCAGTTCCTCCAGGGGATTGGCAGGCAGCAGTGCAGCACAGTATTATCTCCAACTTGTTTTTGAACTGCACTGGTGCAAGCAGCCCTCTATGCTGGGGAATACAGTGCTAGGGTAGGAGCATAAGAGCATCACACCTGTGGGCATCAGTGTGGGGCAGCAGTTGGCAGCAGATGTTGAACTCCAAGTGTGACATTCTTTTAAAGATCAAATGCACACATATGTCATAAAAAGCTTGAATTCACTTGAATTCACATCTCTGCATCATGAGTAGTGTTTCCTGAAAATATCATGCTGTTTGGTTTTGTGGTTTTCTTTAAATCAGTATCTGTTAATGTGCTCTGCAGTAACTGAAAACAGTGAAGATGTTTCTGTCCCTGCTCCTGCCTGCTGATTCTGCAATTACGCTAAGTTCCTGATTGCTAAATAGGCTTTTGCAGTTCCTAGTTAGAGCTCTCTGTAGAGCTAATTGTTTTCAATCAAGTTTGTTACTAACCCATCTGGTTTATGTTTAGAGAGATATGCTTAAAATCTATCTTTCTGGTCTCATAAAAAGTTGATCACTTGGGGTTCAGTGCTGAATTGAAGTTCTATGAATGAATCTGTGAGAAATAACATGTTCTGTATCACAGCTCTCAGTTTTCTGTCATCACAACTCTGCATTCTATTCTGGCTATATTACACAGGGTTGTTTAATGGATATAAAATAAACTACATTCCATTAATTCATAGATGCAGCATGTATTTAATGTAGCCTCAACAAATATGTTCATGTGATCACAATGTTGTTTCCATGTCAGTTTGACAAATGTGAGTCTGCCACACTCTGCTATTTCAGGAACACGTACTATATGAACTCATAAAATTCAGTTCTTTGAGGGTTTCTGTGTGGAAATACATCATGTATATGTATAACTAAAAATACTATATAGCATCCTGATTGTCCTGTCTTCTGCCTCGCAGTTGAGGCTGCTGCACCCTGCTTCCCTCTGTCCTCCACCCCCACAGTCAGGGCCAATGCACTCTCTTTCCCCTTTTTCCTGTCTCCACAGGCAGGGCTGATATGCTCTGCTAAGCCCTGGAGTCCCAGGGCCTCTGCCTCCACAGTTTGGACTGCTGTATCATGCTGCCCCAGACTACCAAAGGTCATGCTTTTGCTGCACCCTGCTACCCACTTCCATTGCTCCAAATGGGCAGGGCTGCTGTACCCTGGTGCCCCACTGTGTCCTGCACCACAGTCAAGGCTTCTGTAACATGCTGTCCTCTGTTCCCTGACACCACTGTGCCCTACTGCACCACAGAGTCTCTTGCCTCCACAGTTAAAGTTTAGCTAGTTAAAGTTGTCACACAATACTGTTCCCTGCCACTAGAGTCAGATCCTTTGGTACACTGCTGAAACTACTCAAAAGAAAACAAAAATAATACTTTCATCTTGTGTTACATGGTGGGGGACAGAGGATAGCAGGGTGCAGTACCCTTAACTGTTTGTGCAGGAGGCAGCAGGGTGCAGCAGCCCTGACTGTGTAGAGAAGACTGTGGGCAGCGGGTTACAGCAGCCTCAAATGGGGGCAGGAGACAGGGGTCTTTTGGGGCAAGGGAAAGAGGGAAGCAGAGGACTGCTGCCTAAACTGTTGAGCAGGAGACAGGGGCATCAGGATGCCATATAGTATTTTTAATTATAATAACAATAATAATCTTTATTTATAAAGCGCTTTTCGTATTGTACCAAAGCACTGTACAAACCATACAATATCAATTTAGAACAGTAAAATTCTAAAATCATTCATCCAATCACTATAATTAAAAATGCAGATGGCAAAGTTCAACATGAATTAAAATGTGCCTCCAAATTATTCACATACATGATGTATTTTCAGAAACCCTCTAAGAACCGAATGTTATGAGTTCATACAGTACATGTTCCTGAAATAGCAAAGTGTGGCAGTCACACATTTGTCAATCTGACATTAAAATAAAATTATCACATGAACATATTTATTGAGGCTACATTAAATACATGCTGCTTCGATGAATTAATGGAATGCAGTATATTTTATATCCATTATACAGCCAGAATAGAATGCAGAGTTTTGATGACAGAGAACTGAGGGATGTGATACAGAAACTGTTATTTCTCACATATTCATTCACACCACTTCAATTCAGCACTGAACCCCAAGTGATCAACTTTTTATGAGAACAGAAAGGTAGATTTTAAGCATATCTCTCTAAACACAAACCAGATGGGTTAGTAACAAACTCTGAGTGAAAAGAACTCTACAGACTGCTCTAACTAGGGACTGCAACAGCTTATTTAGTCAATCAGGGACTTAATTGCTGAAGCAGCAGGCAGGACAGGTGTGATGTCATTGCTCACTGACAGGGACAGAAACATCTTCACTGTTTCTTCACTGTTTTCAGTTATTGCAGAGCACATTAACAGATGCTGATTTAAAGAAAATCACAAAACCAAACAGCATGATAGTTTCAGGAAATACTAATCATGACACAGGGGATGTGTATTAAAGGGGATTCAGGCTTTTTATGGAATATGTGCATTTGATCTTTAAAGCAGCAGTACTAGATAAATCTTTTTTTCAGAATATTGTTCCCCCTTTGACCTTGTGCACTAACCTGGCTTTCTTTTTTCTTCCATGTTTATTTTCTCCTCATAATTTGCTTTGTTAGTTTTTGGTTCATTTACATTTTGACCGTGCTTTTTGTTGACTTTTACCCGATGGCAGCTGACCACTCATACTAAGGTACACAGTGAGCAAGAAAGCTTTGCAGCCATGGAAACTCACATACTAACCAATATTTTAATAATAAGTCAATTGTTTGCCTGATAGTAAATAATTATCCAGTCTAGCCTTAAATTGTTTTTTATCTTTGCTTGTAATGACATGTAATGGCAAATCGTTCCATGGTTTTATTACTCTTAGGGTAAAGAAATATTTCCTCCTAGTATAGTTAAAGGATTTATATGTCAGCTGAAGTGGGTGACCTCTTATATTATATGATAAATCCTTAAAATTCAGACCCAACTCTACCATTAATGCAGGATCAAGAATTATGTCATAGGAAAACAATAAATCTCCATGTAGTCTACGAGTTTCTAATGAAAATGAACCAAGGTTGCCTAATCTGGTATCATACGAGAGATGATTCATACCCTTTAGATTTTTAGTGAATCTACGCTGAACACATTCTAATTGTTGTATATTAGATTTCTTATACGGATTCCAAAGTTGCGATATATGTTCAAGATGAGAGACAAAGAACCTTTGTGTGCAAGTACTGAGGCAATGGATACCCCAAAGGGCATTGGCCGGGAAGCCAAGTTTCAAAGAAATACAAAATCACACATGCCCCCACAATGCAAAGCATCATGGGCTGCATATGCAAATCACCACAGAATATTATGCTGGTTCAACTTTAAGCAGAACTGCATGGTGCCAAAAGGCCTCTCACACAGTTTGCAAAGGGTGCCAACCAAGGGTTCAGTTAATTTATTATTTGTAGAAGTCAAATAATTCCATGAGTCAAAATCTGGAAGTCATTCCAATTTTTGGGAAGTCAAAATACTTCCCAGATCCCCCAGTTTGAAAGCCAGTATTCTAACAAGGATCATTTTGTGGATGTTAATACAAATATTAGTGATAAAATACAATTTCTTTTAGAAAAATCAGTAATGTCTTAGCTTCTCTGCCTTTAGTTTTGGAAGTCATCCAATTTTGTTTGTTACATTTGGAAGTCATTGACTTCCTATGTCTGTATTTTGGAAGCTTTTGCCTTATTTTTGGGAGTCAAATACTTCCAAAATGGAGTTACCTGAAGCCCTGGTGCCAACAGAAGACACAGATATGTGTTTCATCCTACCAGGACTCATCAGTGTGCCTCGTCTGTGTGACACCCCAGTGGAATTAACCAGCTACCCTAAGATGGTCTAGATGAGGCCTAACATAAGCTTTAAACAAGGGCAGTAAAACTTCAGATCTTTTGAAGCAATATTGCACTTAATAGACCATACTACCCTATTAGCTTTGTTAATCGATTCGTTAATATGCTGGGAGAAATCCATACCATTAGAAATGATAACACCCAGCTCTCTTTCATTTGTAGTATTACTGAGTATAGAATGTCCCAAGGTATACATTTTTAAAGGGTTAGTGTTACCTAAATGCATACCTTTGCACTTTGAATTATTTAACTTCATGCCCCAAAGTTTAACCCATTCAGAAATCTTGTTTAAGTCCTGCTTTATGATATCATAATCAGATTCACTGGAACATGGGCCACCACTTCTAATATCATCAGCATATTTGATAGACAAAGATAAGCAGTTTGAAGTTAGAACAGAAATAAAAGCTTAAAATAAGCATGGCCAAGTACCGAGCCCTGTGGAACCCCACTAGCAACACAACCAACACCAGATAACTCTCCATTGATACATACTCTTTGAGTGCAATTTGACAGCCAATTTTTAATCCATATAATAATATACTGTTTTATCTTTAATTTATATAGTCTTAATTCTAATGCCCAGTGTGGAATAGCGTCAAATGCTTTACTAAAATCTAAAAAGATGACGTCACATGGTGCACGGTAGTCAACTAATGAACTTATATGCTCGTAAAAACTCAATAGGTTTGATACACAACCCCTACCCTTTCTAAACCCATGATGTTCCGAATCGGCATTGTTCAGCATTGGAGTTAATATATCCCTGATCAAACTCTCAAAAACTTTGCAAATAGGCGATGTAAGACTAATAAGTCTATAGTTAGAACTATCGGACTTTAAACCTTTTTTATATATAGGGATAACATTTGCAACCTTCCACCTTGATGGAACAAAGCCCTGTCTTAAACAGGATTCAGAAAGCAATTTAAAGGGGCACAATAAACATGCAGATAGTAAAAACAGAAAATGACCAGAAATAAGATCTGGTCCTAAACTAGTTTTTCCTTTTTGTAGCACTATTTTCTTTTCAATATCAAGTAAGTTAAACCACATAATTTCTGAAGAATTTTACAGGACAACGGGTACGGATTTATCCGATGGAATAAAGTTATTACAAAATTCCCTATTAAATATGTCTGCCAATTCTTTAGGATTTTGAATGATTTTATTGTCTATTTGTAAGGGTCCAACTTTACACAATGGCTTCCTTAATTAATTTATATAAGAAAGAAATTGTTTGCAATTCGATTTAGTGGCATTAATAGCCAAATTATATTCCCATTTTTGCTTAGTCCTTTTAATAAGTGTTTTACATCATTTTTGAACCTTTTTATATGTTGTCCAATTGTGAGCAGTCTTTGCTTTTAAATATTTAATATATTTTTTATTTTTCCATTTACTACTTTTTTTATGGTCTTGGTCATCCATTTACATGGTAATTTACCTCTAGTGTATTTAATTTTGCAAAGGATAAATTCATCTCTTGCTGACAATAGAGTATTATACAGTAGTTCACAAAAATCATCAACTGGAAGATTAGCATGTTCTTGCTCCCAATCAATCTGCCTAAGTTTATATTCTACCCCAGAGACATTTGCTTTATCATACATAAAGATAAGTACCGGCTCAGATTAATTTCCTAATGGATATTTTAATTTGCAGGAAATAAAGTTGTGGTCACTAATGCCCAAAGGAGCCTCAATTAATACATCATAAATATCTATACTATCCTGATGTATGATAATATCTAAAAGATTACTACCTCTTGTTGGGTGGGGAAACGTTCTGTTTTAAGTGAAGCTGAGCACATACATCTAGAAGCTTTTTACTACTGGGAGTTTTGGCAATGTAATCATTCCAATTAATATCTGGTAAGTTAAAATCACCCAATAGAATTACACTCCCAATTTCAGACACATTTTCAACCTCATGTAATATAGAATCCATATGATTTGTGGAGGAATTAGGGTGGCCTATAACAAATACCTAAAACCATAAGGGTCTTGTTAAGATTATTAAATTTTACCCAGATGGTTTCTGTTGGAATATCATGTTTTTTTTATTTGCTTAGATATATCACAACTCTTAAGATGTTTATTTAAAAATAGTGCAACCCCACCTCCTTTTTTTATCACGATTGAGAAAGAAAATATCAAACCCATTAATACTAGCATCCCATTCAGTTTTAGTATCCCACCAGCTTTCCGTAGCTGCAACTATATCTGCTTTAACCATAGTTATTCTAGAAAAAAGTTCATTGAGCTTATTATTTAAGCTCCTAGCATTTAAGCTAAGGATATTTAAATGGGATGTAGTATTTAGATTGTATTTTCTAGGGATAAATGCTGGAACGTTAACCACTGGAAACACCTCCCCCCCCACATTTTAGTTTAAATGTTGGTCAATAACATCAGTTATAATTTTACCCATGAGGTAATTTCCCCTTCTACTCAAGTGTAATCCATCAAAACAAAATAACTCCAACCACCCAGTAAATTCCTCCCAATAAGTAATGCATCTGATGTCTTGATGCAGACACCATTTGCACAACCAATCAGTTAAACACTTTATTTTATCATTTATGTAGTCAGGGGCAGCAGGGCGTGGTAAAATCTCAGATATATAAATATCACATCCCAGGGAAACTAATTTATTAGTCAAGGCAACATAATCTTGTTTAATGGACTTAAGAGAGTGCCGATACAAATTGTTTGTACCAGCATGAATAATAACCATAGGTTTTTTTCCAGAATCAGGAATAATGTTACTAACCATTTGCGTAATATCAGATATCAAAGCCCCACTGAAGGAAGAGCACGTCCAATTTTGTTTGTCCACATTACACATAGCCCTGTCCAAATTTTTAATTATCGAGTCGCCCAAAACAAAACAGTTGCTGCTTCTCTTCAGTAAGACTGGTATCCATAATAACATTATCATTTGGAATAGAATCTAAGGCAGTGTTAGAGGGGCAAGAACCCAGGGGAATATGATCAAATTAAATAATATTATTTGAATCAGAAGTAGTAGTGGGTATAATAAAAGTACTAACACTATGCAGAGGAGGTTCTAAAGATATTCCAAAGTCATACTCAGTGTCACATGTGGTATCACCTAAAGGGCTGAAAGTATTGCATAAAGGCAAGGAAAACTCACATGCCTTTCTACCTTTTTTATGTAACTTAGAGTTTTGAACAGTATACCAATTTTCACTTAAATCTTCTGCTTCTGAATCACTTCTTGCACGTTTATTAGAGTTAACACCACTTGAAATATTAGGCCCACATACAGAAGAGGAAATGGTATCATTACTTGTGACATGGGGCAAAGAACCTTCGACATGAGCAGCAGTATCTGCAAATGGGGGAATTAATTTGTTGGGGAGGGGACTGCACACTGGGCTTTCATTTGATTTTAAAAGCGTACATACATGGTTAATTGACTTTGTTCAAGTTGTGACATTCTACTATTAAATAACAGAATATCATTTTTTAATTCAATCATCCTATGCCCAAGCCTCTTCAGTGCATCTTTACATCCTCCAGCTTCCTGTGTTTTGTGCATGCTCACAGTGGCAGCTCTCCAT
The DNA here is from genome assembly GCA_016271365.2 of Neoceratodus forsteri. Lineage (NCBI taxonomy): Eukaryota > Metazoa > Chordata > Ceratodontiformes > Ceratodontidae > Neoceratodus > Neoceratodus forsteri. The sequence continues at coordinate 506,655,750 of CM057455.1, forward strand.
TGTAGATTTGATGGGGAAGCAGACACACCTTTTGTGTGTGGCTACTCGCGATGTTCTGATTCACCAGACAAGCTCCGCTCAAAAGTAGCCAGAGTTGGAAAAAACTGCAGCACATATCCATGATGTGCATTGCATAAAATACACACTGTTCTTTTTGTGGCAGACACTGATGTGTTCCTCATTGCCCGCAGAGTGCAACCACCAGGAGGGGAAGTCAAGCATGCAGTAGCAAGGGTCTGGAAGTTTTTAGCCACCACATATGAGCGCACATAACTTTACAGTCCCGTTCCTCATAGTTGAACATTTCAAACTCTGGTACCACTACCATACTTGCCTTGGAAATGAAAACACATAAGCTCAAGAATGCTACATGGAGCTGGGCAGGTGCAGAACAGAGATTCAGCATAAAAATGCCATTAGACTGCTGAACAATGGGAAATCTTATACAGTAAGAATTGAACAAAAAAATATTAAATACCTGAGAAAAAACGATAAATCCACACTTTTAACAATGAGAATGCCAGGCTGTGCTGCCATGAAACTGACAGGTCTCATGACTGTGCATCACACTTGGGGGAAAGAGGAAGTAAACAAGAGACATCCAGCAACATGGAGGGAGCAGGGGGCAGGGAGCAGTAAACATAACAGAAGCCATATTTTATGTAGATCCGCAACATATATAAATTTCACTAAAAATAACCACAAAGACACATTGCATACAAATAAAAAACCCTGATTAGGGATCTGGAGGACAACCTGCAAAGGAAAACCAACAAAAAAATGAAAAATCAATTCCTCATTAACTAGTACTGCTGCTTTAAGTGCTATAATGTAATGCTTCACGGCTATAAGTAATGTACAATATTTAAAATGTGTATATAGTAACATCATAGGTCAGCAGGGGACACTGTCCATACAGCTGTTTATCAAGGTAGATCTATCTAGGTAAGTATGAGAGTAACTGGGTACCTACAGATATAGGGGGCAACTGCCTTAGAAGAAAAGGATCACTTATACAGTATGGGGTGAGCTGATATAGCTTTAAAGTGCCGCTGATGTTCCACAGTAGACTGTGCCTGATCATTCACTGAGCAGAAGGGGCAAAAGGCAAGCAACAAAACAAAACAAAAAAGGATAACTGAGCCTACAGGCAAATCCATATTAGTTCACTCTCCCTAGTCAAGGTAGACCACTACAATTCTAGTACTAACACACTAGCAAGTAAAACCACACTTTGATTGTGCTTATGCAACTGGATGAGATGATGCTTGTGTGACTTTACTTACTTTGTGAATATGATTTATGTAGTGACTTTCCGCCGCTCTATCCGTGGGATATACCACCCTATTAGGGTACAACACGAGGAACCCTAGAGGAAGGTACCCCCCCATAGGTGCTGCGGTGATGATTCCGTCGGCTAAAGGTAGCTTAGGAAGAAGCCCAAAAAGAATACCCTATTGGGTGTTGAGGATTGAAGAGGTGAGGATGATGAATGAAAAACTGACAAGATGATTAAGGTGCACTTCCTAAGGAGAGAGGGGAAAGCCAGGGCCACCATCCACCTCCATCCAACAGCAGAACCTAACTAATTAACCTAAGACAGCACATTAACCTAAGGAAGCACTAACTAGCTAATATTATGACCATTGGCATGGAGGAGAGGAAAAAAAACCTTTTTAAGGAGGAAACCTCTGGGAAACCAAGGCCTAGGTTGCCTTCCCTCCAGGCTGACATTTGATTTAAGAATGTACATTGTTAAAGAGAATTATGAGTAGGGAGGATGATGATGGGATAAGGGGAAACCCCAAAAGGAAAGCACAGATCAAAGGAACATGAGGCAGCAGGGACCTGAGAGGAGTATGCTCGTGTAGGCGATGGGAAGGAGTTGATCCATGTAGAAGTCAGAGGAGCAAGGGGTATTCCAGATGCGCTCACAAGAGACTGAGGATGATGCAGACTGATGATGATGATCGCCGCAAGAGTGCAGCAGGCAAACACGAGAAGACTGAGGAAGAGGAGACAGGAAGGAACTCAAAGATGAACTGGAATGATGGTGGAGAGCAGCCCAGCAGCCCATAGCAAAGGGCGATGAACAGGAAGACATAGCCATGATTAGAGGTAGAGTATAATTGAGGTAGCAGGGACCCGAGAGGGGTAAACCAGAGTGGTTAACTTAAAGAGGAGATCCATACAGAGATCAGAAGAGATGAACCATGAGGTAGAATAAGTGAATGATGACCAGAGCCAGGAACTTGCTGAATGTGGCAGAAGGGCCTCAGCTCAATGAGGTGGCATATGATCCATGATAGGTATGCCCAAATGATGACCAAAGTCAGGGACTAGATGAATGTGGCGAGAGGGCCACGGTTCAATGAGGAGCTTGAATGATCTACGTGAGGAAGTTGACTCTGAGGACAATAAGACCATGATGGAGGGAAGCCATGAAGGCCGGAACATGGAAGATGAGGTATGAAATCAACCATGTACAGTAGCAGCCACAGACACTGCCAGCTATTTCCCGGAATTTCTGTGATATTTCCAGATATGTCTAATGCTTTCTCCATTTCTACAATAGGGGCAGCAGAGAGAAACTCTTTAGAAATTTCGCAATATATCTGGAAATATCTGCCAATGTCTGTGGCTACTACTGTATGATGATGAAGGGAAGCCATGGAAGATGGCACAGTAAAAGCTAAGTATGAAAGGACAAAGAATGATTAGGGAGAAGAAGATGATGATGGAGGGAAGCCACGAAGGCTGGAACAGAAAGGTGAGGCATGAAATGGATGTGGTACGGGAATGGAGGAAAGACTGGATTGGAGCGAATCATTGATGGTAGGCACGGGATGAGGACTGCAAGAGAGCATTGGTTCGATGAGGAAGCAGAGGATCTGATGAGAGGGAGACTAATAGAGTGAAGGAATAGATGAACCATGAGGGCAGATTTAGGAAAGAAGAACCGGACTCATAAACCTGGACACATATGGGCAAAATAGAAGGATACGAGTACGGAATGCGATAGGGATAAAACCCCAAAAGAAAGCACAGTTTAGGTTTTTTTTGTATGCTGGTAATCACCCGTCAATACCACTGCATGGTTCAGAGGGACATGAAATAAATCGAGCAGTGTACACTCGTATACAAGCACGTCTGATCAGAGTGAATGCCATGTGGAAAATGGTGGATGGCGCAGAAAGAGCTCCATACCGAAGAAGAAGAATGAGCTGTATACAGTGCTATTCAGACACAATGTATCCCAAAGCACTTTACAAGCAATGCTAGACTGGTAGTGAAGTGATGGAATGCGGAGTGGCAGCCACATTGCACATCAAAACACATGCACGGCCTGTATAACAATGCCTGGGTAGCAGCAGGCTACACAAAGGAGTCCGGAGAAATCCAATGATTTTTGTCTTTTGTTTTTGTAATATCAGACTCGACTGGCACAGACAATGTGGCAAAGATCACTCCTCATGCTGACAGCATGCCAAAAAGGAGATGCAGAGCTGAGGGCATTTGATTAGTTCTCAAATATATATATATATATATATATATATATACAAATTTGTTTTTTGGTATGGTGAAATGCAACTGAGGATGAAACTTGGAGATCTCAAATGTTGAGTCAGAAAGATAGTTTAGCACAGAGCCAGTAAGCCCTTCACATTCTAGTTTGAATAGCAAGTGAGGAGGTGAAAATGCACCTCGTACCTTTGATACTATGAAGAAACCAGATGTAGCAAAAGTCCAAAGTAAATGCATAACATTGCAGGTCTAGAAATTTCAAATTAAACAATGGTTCAGCTCAATGCTCAGCCAAGGCAGCAATGCTCAACCACTGGCCATATCGTATATACTAGGAATCATATATACTAAGAACATTAAGGAGTAAGAGAGCCCAAAGGCCCATATGAACTCCTATCATTACTGATAACAAGGGCAAAACTCTGATAATATAATATTATCCAACCGAGATTTAAACATATCCTTAGATGTGCTAATGATGACATCAATTGGCAATGCATTCCAATGCTTAATAACTCGTAAAGTATAGAAATGTTTTCGAGGAAACAGTTGAATCTTCTGGGTTGTAACTGGAGAGAGTGACCTCTAAGATCATAAAAATCTTCTTTAAACTTAAACCCAAGACTAGTTAGTAGATAGGGGTCCTTCATGATATAGTATAGTAACAGGAGATCACCTCTTAGACGTCTGATGGAAAGTGGCATCAGATTCAAGGCGAGCAATCTAGATTCATACGAGGTATTACACAACCCGCGTTCCAATTTAATATAACCTCTTTGCACTCGTTCCAATAGCATAATATGCTGTTTTCTATAAGGAGACCAAAGCTGAGAGGAAAAATCCAAATGAGGGCGCACATAGGCTCTATAAAGAGGCATAAAGAACATTTCTGTCCCTAGAATTAATATTCCTCTTAATGGACCAAAATAATCATATTAGCCCGTAAGATTACCTCATTTATCTGAGCATTTGGAAGGAAGTCCTCAGATACCAGGACACCTAAGTCCTTCTCTGTATCACTAGCGTTTAAAATGGAATCAGCCAATTTGTAGATATGGTAGGGATTATCAATACCAAAATGTATAACCCTACATGTTTTGTGGTTAACAGTCATATCCCATGTATTGACCCATGATGACACTAAGTCCAGATCATGTTGGAGAGCATTTATCTGATCTGATTTGGCACATAAACCACCAATTTTTATATCATCTGCATACTTAATAGTGTTGGAATTGCATAGTTTTGTAATGTAAGCTATGAATAGCTGAAATAAACAAGGGCCCAAAACAGAACCCTGAGGCACACCACTTGTCATGTTACCCACTTGTGAAAACATTACATTGATCAGAACTTGCTGTGATCTATGTGACAGCCAGTTTACTATCCACATGATAATGTTAGTGTTAATCTTAAAAGAACAAAGCTTTTGCAGTAATGCCCAATGAGGAAGTAAATCAAAATCCTTGCTAAAGTCAGTGTAAACCGCATCGTATGGTAATTTGTTATCAAGATTCAAACTGACTTCCTCATAAAAAACATTGCAAATTGGTAAGGCAGCTACGACCTTTTTTAAAACCATGCTGTTCATTATCAGACATATTCAAAATAGGAAATAGTAAGTCCTTAATCAAACTTTCTAATGTCTTGCACATGGGGGAAGTAAGGCTAATAGGCTTATAGTTATCCCAATTATTCCTGGGACCCTTTTGTGAATGGGTATGATGTAAACAGTCTTCCAACTGTTAGGTACAAAATTATGGTTGATACAATACTCAAATAATAATTTAAGGGGGAAAGATAAGCTATCAGCCAAAAGATATAAAAGATGACCAGAAATGTCTTCAGGTGAAACATTAGTTTTACCTTTAAGTGACATTAATTTAGAATGAATATTGGAAACAGGAATAGAAATTGGACAATCTGTAGACACATTAATGATACTAGTACTCTGAGTCTTTAGAAAAATATTACAAAAGTTTGTGTTGAATAAATTAGCCACGTCCTGTGGGTTATATATTAAGGTACCATTGGCCCACCTGACATAGGTTTTTTTTCAAGGAGTTAATGTGCGCATAAAAGCATTTGCTATTATCCCTACCCACATTGGCAGCTAATCTCTGTTCCTAAGTTTTTTTAACTCTGCGAATACTGTTCTTACATTTTTTTGGAGATTGCAGAAATATACTCCAATTAGAAGGATTAGGTGATTTTAGATAAACAGAATAGCATTTTCTTTTTATCCTTATGAGTTTGGATATAGTTTTATTCATCCATTTTGGTTTTGGTTTACTACACTCAGATTTTATCCTGAAGAGGATATGACAGTCACGAAGCTTAATGATAGTATTATGTAGTGTAAAAAAATAGCCCTCAATTCTCATGGAATTAAAGATGGAAACCCAATCTACCTGATCCAATTCATCTTTAATTTTGGATATATCATCCCTGTCATACATATATACAATAAATTTATTAAATAGTAGAGGGATTGAATGTTCCAAACAAAAACTGACACAGCAATGATCACTATTTCTGATCGGAGCTGATATACCAACATTTTTAACTAACAAGTTCTTACTATATAGCACAAGGTCAAGAATCTTATTTCCCCTGGTTGGTAAAGTCACATCTTGCATAAGATTACATTGTTGGGACATATTAACCAATTTTTTACCCGTGCTAGAGGTAGCTTTCAATTCCAACCAATCTATATCACTCTGATTAAAGTCCCCTGAAGGAATGATGTCACCTAAGGTGCATGCTGATTCTATTTCATTTATTAGTGTTTGGTAGAAGTTCAATAGTTGAACTCGTTGGATGATAACAAACCCCTAGAATAACAAATTGGCTTTTATTCAACATAAGTTTTATCCAAACAGATTCTATGTGGTTAGTTGGACTCTTAGCTTTATTAGAAATGTCAACAACTTGTAGTATATTTTTAACAAAAATGGCAACACCACCCCTTTCCTGCTAGGCCTATTGTAGCTAAAGTTGGTATACCCAGGTAAAGAAAGGTCCCAAGAGTTATCATTCCCCCAAGTTTCTGTAAGGAGTACAATATCAGTGTGTTCCAAATTAAGAGTGGCCTTGAGTTCATTTGATTTATTATTAAGGCTTCTTGCATTAAACTATAGACACTTCAACTCAGATATTTTGGCATGCATGCTTTTATTACCTAACAATATCTTGTGGGGAGAGCTGACAGTCTCCCCTAAATCAAGCAGTTTAAATGCAGGTTAATATGTTTTAGAATGTGCTCCCCCAAAAGAAAGTTACCCGTATGGTTCAAGTGAAGACCATCCCTACAGAAAAAGTCGATGAGGCAGTAAGCATAACCATGGATCCGACTGAGGCAAAAGAAGCCCCGCAGGGAAAGTGAGATGGGAAGTTGGGGTCGGAGTGGAGCTCGGGCTCCAAAGGTCAGAAAGGATGAGGAGCTGAAGGAGGACAGAGAAAGGAAATGCTGTGGCAGTGCCAGCATAACGATGAACGAGAGGCGCGGCACTCCCAAAATGAGCACAATGAGAGGGAGAGGAGACCAGAAGGGAGGAGGGAGGAACAACAGACCAGTGAAGAGCTACCGGCACAGCATGGAGCAGAGCACAATGTATGGCGCAAAGGAGCAGGGAGCTGCATGATCATTTGAACTAGAGGAGAATTGGAAGGTCCATATACAGGACATCTAGCGGTGCAGTAGGGCAAAACAAGGTAGGATGAAGTCAGCTGGCAGCCGGAGGCGCTGCAAAGGCTGTAACAATGGAGAAGCAAAAGACACTGGGAAAGAGGTAGGAGGAGAGGAGCCTCCAGCAGAAAAAATAAATGAATCCTGGGAAGGCCCGGGGTGAGCTACCTAATAAAGCCTGGTGGGGGAGTGATGTAGTTGCTCCACCCATTCAAACCTCAGGCTTAAAGACTTCCCGTTGTCACATTCCAGTAAAAGTTAATATACCACTCACACATCAGTGAGTAGAATGTTTGGGCAGGCAGGAGGGTGGAGTGAAGCAATATGCTGTGGCAGATGTGGCACAGCCATCGTTTGTAGGGTGCTCTGGGAGATGGGGGTGGGGGAGAATGAGGTTCCTAGTAGTGAAAGTGTTTCAACTCAGGAGTGAGGTTACCAGACTGACAGTTACCCCCATCTTTGCAGTGAGACAGTTGGTAAGGTATTTTTAGGCAGGGACTAAACTGTTAAAAAAAAAAGAGACAGAATAAAATAAGAGAAAAAAAATTATGGATACTACTGTAGTTTCCAGTTAGTACTGTAGTGGTACTGTCTTATGCTTCATTGCAAGTACAGTTGGTATTGCATTTTTAGTTAGGGACTGGGCTGGTAGGTAACCTAAGACAAGACTGTATTTTCTAGTTAGAACTGTATTTTCTAGATAGTACTGTTTAACATGGTTAGATTAGTGGGCTGCAATGAATGTGGGGCAGCAGTTTGGATGAACATATTGTGGAACCTAGGAGGGTGTCCAATCTGTCACAGGCTGAGGAGTCTTAAGGAGGGAGTTGGAGAGGATGGGGGGAGAGAAAATCTAGGGCAGGAGGGTCTCCTCCAGGGAGTATTATAAAGATACAACATGGGAGGTACATCAGATCGTGGCAGAGGGTAGAGGGGGTGTGTGGGAGCAAAACAAACAAGGAGCCTAGCACTGGAGGGAAGACTCAAGTCAGGAGGGAGGAACCAAGGCACAGCAATGCAGAGGGAGCAGGTAATAGGTTTGTGGTGGTTGTGACATTGGTGGAGGAGGAGGGGGTTTGGGATACTCAGGAGGGGGCAAGAGAGGGAAAGGGAAGGGAATGCACAAGGGACAGTAACCAGTCTAAGGGGTGGCAGGAGTGAAGGGGTGAGGGGCACAGCTGGAGGGACGGTTGAAGGGAGCAGAGATCCAGAGAGCAGAGCAGGGTGGACAGAGAAGACATCAGGGACACAGCAGCTGTGGCAGTGGAGAACACTGATGGGGGAAAGGCAACAGGGACAAACTGGGGGGGAATTGTGTGCAGGAGGATGAGTTGGGCAGGAGAGGAACAGCGACAGGAATAGACAGGGGGAATTACATTCAGAAGGAGGAGTCAGGTAGGAGAGGAACAGATGGGGGAATTCTGTGCTGAAGGAGCAGGAGGAGTGAGACAGGAGAGGAACGGAGGAGGGGAAGCAGGCAGATGGAAATATGGGGGAATACTAGTACTGGGGGATTCAATACTAAGGGTGGTAAGGTGGGGTAGCAAGGGGGAAAGGCATAGTCCTATATGGGTGGAGGCCATGCCAGGGATGACAGCTGAAACAGCGGTACAATCGGTCCTGAAATATACTAGAGGGGGAAGGGAGAGACCTCATTTAATTCTACATCTGGGAACAAGGACCTGGCTGAGAGTACATTAGAGGTAGTCCAAAAGAGGTTTGAGGAGTTGGGAACTTTATGCAAGGGGCGTGGAGTCAGTAACTTTCTGAGGGTATTACTAGTGCCCTAAGGTGAACGCGGCTAGAAGAAAATAAAGGATCGAGGGATTTAATGAATGGTTAGGCAATTGGTGTCACACCAAAGGGTATGGGTTAGTGGGAGGGTGGGGAAAGACCTGGGAGAACAGTAGTCTATACGCTAAGGATAGACATCACTGAAGAGGGCAAGAAGGTGCTGAAACAGAAGCTTGGGAGTATATTGAGGTAGCTGGACATTTAAACTAGGAGAGGGGGTGGAGGTGGATGGAGGGCATACAGTTGCCACAAGATGGGAAGCAGAGTAAGCTTACCCTGCAGAACAAGGGCAATGAACTAGGTAGACGCAATATAGGGGATGCTGGAAGTGGAGGGCAGAGGGATGAGGGAGGGATGGTAAAGGGATGGAAGGTGGTCACTATGAATGCTAGATGCCTGAAGGATAAAATGAATGACTTACAGGCTCTCATGGTGGAGAGGGAGGTGGACATGGCAGCCATCACAGAAACATGGGCCACCCAATACCATGACTGGGACCTGGCTGTCCCAGGATACAGAATATTCCGCACTGATAGGGAAAACAGGAGAGGGGGAAGTAGCATTATACATGAGGGAGGGGATAAAGTGCATTAGGGAGGAGGGGGGAGAAGGGAGAAACAGAGTCATTATGGCTGCTAATCCAGGATTCCAGGAATAGGACTCTCTAGATGGGAGTGGTATACAGGCCTCCCTCCCAGACAGAGGAGTTGGACAGGGAACTTGCGAGACAGATTAGAAGGGCATGCTGGTAGGGGAGTGTGGTGGTTGTGGGGGACTTCAACCTGCCTAAGGTAGATTGGGGAACCCCAGCCACCAACAATAAAAGGGAGCAGGTACTGCTGGACACCTTTCAGGAAACCTTCTTGACACAGGTGGTCAGTGAACCAACTTGGGGGGAAGGGACACCCTCAACCTAGTGCTCACAAATGGGGAGTTTGTAAGGGATATTAATGTGGACGAACCACTAGCAGGGAGTGACCATCACTCAGTATGGTTCAGGCTGATTATGGGCAAAGAGGGGGTGGCATCCAACACGAAGGTGCTGGATTTCAGGCGGGTGGATTTTTCAAAATGGGGGAGGTAGTGAGTGGGTACCTGGCCAGGATCCAGCCTAGTATGGACACGGATCAGAGATGGGAGCTCATTAAGAAGGGGATACTAGAGGCTACCAGGTCCTTTAGCAGGACTCGGAGTAAAAAGGCCAGGGCAAAAAGGCCAAGCTGGATGAGCAGGGGATTGTGGAAAAGGTGAGGAGAAAAAGGGTGGCCTTCAGGAGATACAGGAAATCAGGGAGGAAGGAAGATTGGGAGTAGTACCTGCAGGAGGCAAGGGAGGTGACAAGGGCAGTAAGAACAGCAAAAGCCACCAAAGAGCTCAGGCTGGCGCAATGCATTAATGGGAGGGAGAAGAGCTTTTTCAGGTACATCAGGGAGAAAAGGAGCTGTAAAGAATAGATAGTAAGGATTAAGAAGGACAGGTGATGGGTAGAGAAGAGGGGAGAAAAGGCAGAAGCACTCAATGACTACTTCTGTTCAGTATTTATGAAAGAGAGAGGGGACTGCTACCCCTCCGGTGGGGGGCAGTAAAGGCTGGGGAGGGAGTAACGGATTGAGCGATCACAGAAGGTAGAGTCCTGGAGGGCTTGAGAGTGCTGAGGGTGGATGAGGCACCAGGACCAGATGGCATTCACTCCAGGGTACAGAAGGAGCTAGCAGGGATCCTGGTGGGGCCCTTGGCAGGCCTGTTCAATGCCTCATTGAATTCTGGATGTGTACCCAAGGATTGGAGGTTGGCTCACATGGCTCCCCTGAATAAGAATGGCCCCAAAGATGAACCTGATAACTATAGACCGATGAGCCTCACGTCCATCGTGGGGAAGCTAATGGAAATGATCCTAAAGGAGAGGCTGGTGTCCCTGCTGGAGTTCAATGGACTGCAGGGCAGTAGACAGCATGGTTTTGTCACAGACAGATCCTGCCAAACCAACCTGGTAGATTACTATGACTAGGTAACAAGGCAGATGGACAAGGGCCATGCAGTGAATGTCCTATACCTGGACTTCAGCAAGGCATTCAATTCGGTGCCACACGGGAGACTTGGAATAAAACTTGAAGGCACAGGAACAGGAGCAAAAATGGTGGGATGGGTGACAAACTGGTTGCAGCAAGGGTGTAGCTACTGATACTCCAAAGTAAGTAAAGTAAATAAACTTTATTTTTTAAGTGGCTTTCAGATATCAAGGCGCTGTACAATAAAAAAACAGATAAGTAGTCAAATTAGCATAGTTAAAATTTTAAAAACCTTCAGAAAAAGCTTTGTTAAACAAATAAGTCTTGAGCTCAATTTAAAACTGGTGATGGCCAGGCATTCTCTTATCCAACAAGGTAGGGAATTCCACAGGGTAGGGGCAGCACAGGAAAAAGCACATGCCCAAGATGTTTTTAATTGAACCCTGGGAATCTCCAGCAATCCCTCATCAGTGGATCAGAGTGAGCGAGAGGGGCAGTAGGGAGTAAGGATATCTTGTAGATACTGGGGTCCCTGTTCATGTAGGGCTTTATAGGTCAGTAACCCGACCTTAAAGGTGATCCGCCACTGTATCAGCAGCCAGTGCAGTTCGCGTAGCACAGGCGTAATATGACTAGTCCTAGATGTTCCAGTCAAAAGCCTCGCCACAGCATTCTGCACTAGCTGCAAGCAGCCCTGAAAGCCCTAGGTAAAGGGCATTGCAGTAATCAAGGTGGGTGGTTACGAAAGCGTGGACCAATGTAGGAAGGTCAGCCAGAGGAACCAGGTGTTTCACCCGGGAGATATTCCTAAGATGATAAAAGGAAGATTTGACAACGGCAGACACCTGCGATTTCAGGGTCAAACCGTCATCAAAAATAACACTCAGGTTACGCACCCGATCTGAGGTCCTGAGCTGGACACCATCAAGCCACAGACCTGAGGGAAGCCCAGCCCTAAGACCCACCTCAGGGTGATCCGGGTCCACAACCAACACCTCAGTCTTATCCATGTCTAACCTTGCCAGCTAGTATTCATTCAATCTGTTATGCATGTGAAATGGTAATGCATTGCGTTACTCTGCCACTTGAGGGCAGCATTCCGAGATGTGTAAGCTAGAAAGAGAGCAGAGAGAGAGTGTCATTGTTGAGACCAGAGAGGCACCTGCATAAAAATGAAAGCTGCTCTACTCCTGTTGTGGTGTGAGTTTGTTGAACAAGACCAGAATAAATGTTAGAACATAACATAATTGGCGATGCGGTGTTTAATTACTCTCTGGTACCTTACCAGAACAAACTACAGCTGTGAGGGTTTTCCTGAGACGTAACTTTTGGACCCACGAGTGAACCCACGAGGAGACACATAAAGATGGCCGCGACTATAGGACATATTGATGCCTTTGATGAAAATGTGGAACAATGGACAACTTATATTGAGAGATTTGGACATTTTGTCACAGCAAATGATATAAGTGATGAAAAACAAGTGGCTGTGTTACTGAGTGTTATGGGCAGCTCAACGTACAGTTTACTGAGAAGTCTAATAGCACCAGAAAAGCCCGGGGAGAAAACTTTTTCCAGTATTGTGGAGGTCTTACAGACACATTTCTCTCCTAAGCCTCTGGTGATTGCTGAAAGATTCCACTTTCACAAACGAAATCAAGCAGAGGGTGAGTCTGTTGCGCAGTATGTGGCTGTTCTAAAGAAATTAGCTGAGCATTGCGAGTTTGGCACCCATTTAGATGATGCCCTCCGGGACAGATTTGTGTGCGATTTGAAAATGAAGCGACACAAGCGTCTCTCTTAATGGAGGCGGACTGACATACAAGAAAGCGATCGAGATCGCTGTATCGATGGAAACAGCTGCACGGGAGGCTCAGCACTTAAGTGATTCCCTGAAAGTAAATACTTTATTCTTCTCTTCTCCCAGGAAGCCTAATAAATGTGGTCGCTGTGGGAAGGCTAATCACAGTGATAAGGACTGCTGGTTTAAAGAACAGACATGTCATAACTGTGGGAAGAAAGGCCACATTGGGCGAGTGTGCAGAGGGAAAAAGAAAGGAGGAGAAATCAATGGAAGCAAAGGGAAGCAATTTGCAAAATGTAGAAAAAGAGAAGTACATCGTGTGGAAACACAGGGAACGTGCAGTGATGACACTGATACTGAATTAGCATTGCACGTGCTGACTCTTAAAGAGGAAACGGCAACCATCTGTGTAACACCTGAAATTGAAGAGAAACCACTGAAAATGGAATTGGACACAGGGGCTGCAGTCTCATTGATTTCTACAGACAAGTATGAAGCTATATTGAGACATCTACCCCTGCAAACAACGGACGTTGTACTGAGGACATACACTGGTGAGGCAATTTCACCTGAAGGTGTCATCAAGGTGCAGGTGAAAATAAATGGGCAGACGGCACTACTGCCTCTGTACGTGGTTAAAGGTAACTACCCTTCACTCTTAGGCCGAGAATGGCTGAAGAAAATATGCCTTAACTGGCAGGAGATAAGGACTGTTAATACAAGTGGCTACAACACTCTGGAAGCAGTGTTGCAAAAACATGCTCCTTTATTCAAAGGGGAGCTAGGCACAATGAACGGCATTGAGGCAAGAGTGTTTCTGAAGTCACAGCACAAACCAAAGTTTTGTCAACCTCGCCCAGTACCTTATGCACTCAGACCGAAGGTGGAGGCCGAATTAACTCGCCTAACCGAAGCTGGAGTCTTGTCACCTGTACAGTGTAGTGACTGGGCGACGCCAGTAGTGCCAGTGGTAAAGAAAGATGGTTCCGTGTGAATATGTGGAGACTTTAAAGTAACTATAAATCCAGTTCTGTGTGTGGAACAGTATCCAATCCCATGCATCGAAGACTTGTTTGCATCGCTGGCACAGGGCCAACGCTTCAGTAAGCTGGATTTGTCACATGCTTATCTACAAATGAGAGTAGATGAAAACTAAAGGAAATATCTCACAATAACCACCCAAAAGGGTCTCTTCTGCTATAATCACCTACCTTTTGGCATTGCATCAGCTCCAGCCATATTTCAGCGAGCTATGGGCCAGGTTTTACAAGGTCTTCCAAATGTTCACTGTTACCCGGATGATATACTGGTGACCGGAAGGAATGATGCAGAGCACCTGAAGAACCTGGATGCAGTTCTGCAGCGATTGGAAGATTTTGGCTTGCGTGTCCAGATGGAGAAGTGTGAATTTTCAAGACTTCATTGGAGTACTTGGGCCATACCATAGATGCAGCGGCTTATACAGTCGCCTGAGAAAGAAAAGCGATTGTGGGCGCCCAGCACCGGAAAATGTGAGCGAGTTACGGTCGTTTTTGGGCCTGTTAAATTACTATGGCAGGTTTATTCCTAATCTGGCTACGATTCTCAACCCACTAAATGGCTTTCTGTGCAAGGGAAGTCCGTGTTGGACAAAGGACTGTGAGTGCGTTAAGAAGGCTAAAAAGCAGCTTGTTTCTCAAGATGTGCTCATTCACTATAATCCACAGCTGAGCATTAGACTGGTGTGTGATGCCTCACCTTATGGGGTGGGAGCAGTTCTTTCTCATGTTCGACCGAATGGGGATGAAAAGCCAATTGCCTTTGCATCCAGAACTCTCAGCAAAGCCGAACAAAACTATGCCCAAATTGAGAAAGAAGCTTTGGCAATAGTGTTCGGAGTTCGCAAATTCCACCAATACCTCTATGGTCAGGAATTCACACTCTTCACTGATCACCGCCCCCTCATGACCATTTTCAACCCCCACAAAGGTATTCCTTCCATGGCAGCAGCCAGAATGCAACGTTGAGCTCTCTTGTTATCAGCTCACAACTACCGCATTGAATACAAGAAGGCTCTTCATGGCAATGCTGATGGCTTCAAGATTGCCTCTGCAGGTAGCCCACAGTGACAAGGTGGACACTGTCGATGTCTTCTACATCAGTCAGCTTGAGAAATTACCTATCACAAGTTCTGAAATTAAAAAGGAGACAAAAATTGATCTTGTGTTGTCTCAAGTCTTGGACTTAGTAACAAAAGGGACTTTTACTGTGAACCAGGACATTCACGGTGTTATCACCATTCTACGCCAGATGTAATGAGCTTTCAGTACAGCAGGGTTGCTTGATGTGGGTGTCCGGTGATTGTCCTTCAAACTACGTATTCGTGTTCTGGATGAGCTACATGGGACACCCGGTGTAGAGAGAATGAAGGCTTTAGCTAGAAGCTATATTTGGTGGCCAGGGATTGATTTGCAAATTGAGCAACAAGCAAAACATGCACTACCTGTCAGCGTGTTCAGAAAATGCCATGTCCTCACCTCTACATCCCTGGATGTGGCCAGGTGCACCGTAGGCAGCGATTCATGTAGATTTTTGGCCAGTAGGAGGGACACATATACTTAATGTTGTAGATGCCCACCAAAGTGGCCCAAAATTCAAGTCATGGACACCACTACTACCAGTAAGACCATTCAAGTGCTGCGAGGACTGTTTAGCCGTTACAGGATTCCTGAACAGCTGGTCAGTGACAATGGACCACAATTTATTTCTAGTGACTTTGCAGCATTTCTGAAGTCCAATGGTGTGAGGCATATTCGTAGTGTCCCATATCACCCTTCGACTAATGGTCTAGCGGAGGGTTTTGTGCAAACCATGAAGAATGCTCTGAAATCGGTGAGGGGGTCTTTGACCTTACAACACAAGTTGGATAACTTCCTGCTGGCATACCGAAATACACCCCATGCCACAACAAAGGAATCTCCAGCAATGTTGTTTTTTCGGCGTAAGCTTCGCTCCCGTCTTGATTTGCTTAAGCCAGATGTGGCATCAGAGGTTTTGAAGAACCAAGAATCTCAAATACTACGCCGGCAAGCTTGTTCAAAGGACAGGCAGTTCATTGTTGGTCAAGAGGTGCTTGTTCGAGATTACCGGAAGGGGGAGAAGTGGACCTCTGGTGTGGTGACATCTCAGACGGGTCCAGTGTCGTATACAGTTGATGTTGAATCTGGAGGAAAATGGAAATGTCATGCTGAACAGCTCCTAGATCTTCAGCAGTACACAGATGGGGACACTTCCAGGGAAGAAAACCCACGGGAAATGTGGATTCCATCTGCCGTAGCTTACAGAAGCCCCACTACGGAAGTCTCAACACCTTCTGAAGATGCAAAGGAGGAGGTGGAGAGGAGCAATGGTGAGGCTGTACAACCACCAACCGAGGATCAGAGGCATGTACCAGACAGGGCAGCCATGCCAAGGGTTGCTCACGAGAAACGTTATCCATCCCGAATTTCAAAACCTCCAGATCGTTTGAACCTGTGAGACATTTAAAAGGAACAAAATGTTTTGTGTAGTTAGAGAGCCAGATCGAATTATCGGGGCAGAATAATCCCCTTGACTGGTTTGAGGCCTGGGGCAGTCTACCCCCTACCTCTAGCATAGAATGAACCATCTTAATAATAGCGAATAATGCTAATACTTGTTTATTTGGTAACAATATAATTTAGTGGGGAGGAAATATTATGTATGTGAAATGGTAATGCATTGCGTTACTCTGCCACTTGAGGGCAGCATTCCGAGATGTGTAAGCTAGAAAGAGAGCAGAGAGAGAGTGTCATTGTTGAGACCAGAGAGGCACCTGAATAAAAATGAAAGTTGCTCTACCCCTGTTGCAGTGTGAGTTTGTTGAACAAGACCAGAATTAATGTTAGAACATAACACAATCCCTGATTTCAGCTAGACAGTTGTTAAGCACAGAGATCACATATCCTGTCCGGGAGTAAAGGACATACACAGCTGGGTATCATCTGCATAGCAGTGAAAATCCAAACTGTATCAGCTAATGATATCTTCTAATGGCAGCATATACACTCTGAACAACATGGGTGCCAATATGGAGCCCTGTGACAACCCACAGGACAGGGAGAGGGTATCAGAGGAATAAATTCCAGTGACAACCCTCTGTATCCTGCCCATAAGGAAAGATCAAAACCAATGTAGGACTGTACCAGACAGACCACAGAGAGTCTGCAGGCACTCCAAAAGCACACCATGGTCCACAGTGTCAAATGCTGCTGAGAGATCGAGAAGGACTAGGATAGTACGGGCCTTTCGATCTCTCGCAATTAGAAGATAATTTAAAACCCAGACCAGGGTGGTCTCAGTGCTATGTCTTTTCCTGAACCCAGATTGGAGAGCATCATAGACATTGTGGGTTGTAAGATGGTCATCCAGCTGCAACGCAACTACCTTCTCAATAACCTTACCCACAAGGGGTAGATTAGAGACAGGTCTATAGTTGGCTAGACAGTCTGGATCCAAGGGGGAATTTTTAAGGAGTGGTCGAACAACCGCCTCCTTGAGGGGATCAGGAAAGACTCCCCTGCTCCAGGGAACTCCAGACAATTTCAGCAAGGATTGGGCAGATAACATCTACACAACCTACCAATAGTGGTGTAGGGCCCGGATCCAAACTACAGCTGGTTGGTTGCAAGGTCTGGACAATCCTCACAATGTCCATGAATTCCAGCTGGCTAAAGTCAAACCAGGTAGTATGGGTGCTCACAACCTCCCGCCAATCCCCGCAATCCCTTACAGGTAGAGTTGGGCTGATACCCAGCCTGATGCTGGTTATCTTATCTGTGAAGAATCGAGCAAGCTCATCACACTTCATTTATGAAAAATCTCTTCCAGACTGAAGACAGACTGGATTGCACAGTCTGTCCACGATTTGGAAAAGCTGAGCCGGTTGATTTCGCGCAGCAGCAATCTCCCCGAACAGGAATTCTGCCTTCTTATGGGTGATTGCTGATTGATAGGCCTTATAATGGTCCATCAACCTAAGCCTGTCAGCATCCAGGTCAGATTTCCGCCAAGTTCTTTCTAGCCTTCGCCCCACTCTCCTCATCTCCTTCAAGGACCCATCAAACCAAGGGGTCCTCGGGCGCAGAGTGAGTGGGCAAACACGAACAGGAGCAATTAAGTCCAGGGTGTCACCCACCGCCTTATTATAGGCAAGTATGAGACCCCCTGGACTCTTGCATTCACTTGATAGACCCGATAGGTACAGCAGCGCTGATAGGCCCTCTGGGGTAACTCCCCTCAAAGGGCGTTACTGGACCATCTCCATAGGGGAAGGCCTATTTGGGGGTGTCCCGAAGCTGAACCTTATGGTGTGATGGTCTGACCAACCAATTGGTTCCACCCCCAATTCTGTGACCTCCATCCCCAGGAGGAACACAAGATTGAAGGAGTGACCTCCTATATGGGTAGCAGAGGTAATCACCTGTGTAAGGCCCAGCATTGTCATAAGCTGGAGGAGATTATTTCCAAATTGCGAGAGTTCATCGTCGACCCAGGCATTGAAGTCACCCAGAATTAACCATCTGGGTGACTACAAGGCCACGCCAACTCCTTCAGGAATTCTCCACCATCACCGGGTGGATGGTAGATGAGGAGTATCCTGAACCCTACACCTGCTCCCAGGATACACTCAAAGGATCGAGTGCACCCCACTGGCACATCCACAAGGCTCAGCTCTATTTTAAACATAATGGCTACACCCCTGCCCCTACGATCCAGTCTCAGGTGGTGTACCAAGGAGAACCTGGTTGGAACAGCAGATGCCAAAGTAGGGCCTGCATTCTCATCCAGCCAGGTCTCGGTGATGCATGTCAGCTCAGATGTTCCAACAAGATCAGCTATAATAGCCATTTTGTTCCTAATCGATCTGGCATTACAAAACACCGCCCTAGTTGGATGGGTCATCAAGGAAGATCCCAGAACCTGCCCACTATTTGTAAAGCCCTTGGGTATGGGAGTCAGGCAGGGAGGACCAACCCCAAGGCATCTCCTAGTCCCCACAACCTCTATCTGCCCACCTCTCTCCATTCTCCCACCATGCACAGGCCTCGTCCCCCTCAACCATCTCCTCACTATCCCCGGAGCTCGACATCTCTTATAAACTTCAGCTGGTAATGGGGGGCAGTCGAAGGGACATAGATTCCTGAGCATAATGGGAGAATAATGCCTGACCGCCTTAACACCTTCCCAACACATCTTAAATTAATAATTAATAAATAAAACCAAAAATATTCCAATCACAATTACTCACCTACAGCGAGGTGTCTCTCACACAACCCCACCAGAGGTCCAATCAAACATACATTAACTACAATCAACAATTACAAACAATACAAAAATACTAACCCCCAAACCTCAGTATAACCCCAACAGCCAACTAAATAACAAATTATTTAAACACAAATTCAAATTTAAACCCTATAAAAGTTTCGAGATTATATTCAGTCCACATAAATCCTCTTACAATTCCCAATTGTAACCCCCAGGGGGCACTACCCTTAAGGTTACTACCCCTGCCTGCCCCCCCCCAGAGACAGGGTAAGGGGCCCAGATCCTTTGACGGGTGCCTCCACCCAAAGGTTGGGGTCAATATGGTCGAGATTGCCTCGGTTACAGCCCTCTGAGTTACTGCAACCCCCCCATTCGTCCCACTAGTGGCTCACACTGGGTACAAATACCACTTTTCACCGATACACTCACCCCCCGGCTAATATCTCTCCACTCCCTCCAGAGACCCCCTGTAAAATAAGGCACAGTTAGATTGCAGTCACCAGGCAGCAGTTCACCAATAATGTACACAATAGCCAGAGTGCAGTTGCACAAACACAATCTGATTTATTCAGGGGAGAAATAACAGGGACAGGGGGAATCAGGTTGATTAGCTTATCACTATACTTATCTACCTAGGGCTCTGTGCACAGGCCTGAACCTAGTCTTTACCGTCCCTGGGTACCCAAGCCCTAACGGCTAGTCCACATGTGGCAGCTGGTTGGGGCCCTTGACACAGATAACAGTTACGATCCTGAGAACTCAGAATAAGCAGGGGTTTAATTTTGCAGTTAGAGATGGATTCATACAATGGAAAACACTGTTGCACACTTGGCAGGGAGCTACCCTGATTCAGTACTCACTACTCCAGTAAATAACGATTTCGTCACCCTGACAGGACTAAGCCTGCATTTTACCAGCCTCCTCACACATTTATATGGCAAATAACAGAGGGGTACCATACCAGGCGGTTGCTTTCAGACTTTTACCAACTTGCAGAACATCAGGCAGCAAACTGCAACTTCAACATCCCGGATGGACCGAGCGCACTTCAGCAATCCTCTCCAGTCCTCTCAGGTCGAGCCTGGTAGGTAGCTGGGCTGGCACCAGCCTCCTCCGACCGCCCGCACGTGATTTAGTCAAATTTTCACAAGGCAGGAAAACTGACCGCGCGGTATACGCGCTTCGGCGCGAACACTGCTCCAGCGCGAAGCACAAGAGCCCTCCTCCTCTTAAGCCACAATGCATCTGCCCCCAATAGCCAGGGCTCTTCTGTCAGTTTGGGCGCTACCCGCTTCCATTGGCTGGCGGTACCTGTCAGTCAGCTTCTCCTGTTCTTAGTGGTGTGGGAAAATCGCCATTGTCCATAATGCCTTTCCCCGAATTACAAGCGGTTTCCCCATTGGTCAGTCATCCCTGTGCAGTCCCAAGGCACCGATTGGTCCCATTCCACAGTTCTGGTCCAACATGGAGGAGGCAGTCGACACAGTCTTTGCTGCAAAGGAAGGCAGGTTAGAACAGCTGCATCATTATTATGACTCTACGTTATTTCCAGCAAAAAATTACATCCCCCAGCAGTACTCCCTCTGCACCACTATCGATGGCAGAAGGGAGTTATTTTTTCAGTGTCCCAGGCGGGACTCAGGCATACGACCACATAGCCCCGCTCCCATTCCAATTAATTATGACTGCCACAGGCAGTCCTCAAAGAGACAGCACACGGAGGCTTTAAGAACACTCGCCGACTGCCCATTTAAACGGCTTTTATGCCAATCACCAACCAGGCATGGAGCATGTGAACGAGCTCCGGGAAGCTATTAGGAACCCCCATTTGCAAGGGGGTTACACCCTCCCTGATCTGGAAAAACTTGACGCCCGCGACAAGTAATTGCCCTTGAACCACTTTAAGGGAAACATTTTAGTTAACACTATATTACATTTTGCATTACACACATGAATACTAGATTCACAGGGTACTTTGGTTTGAACAACATTTTAAACACAGGCTCTCATTCCCTGTTTTAAATCAGGGCATTAGGTCCTGTGCATAACCCCGGGATTGGGGGAAATCCCTCCCTTTCAGTTACTTGCGAATTACCTGAAGCAGGGACACCACACTCAAAAGGCAATACTAACAACCTGGAGTTATCCCCCAAGGCTAACTTATGCAAGGAACTCGGGGACACATACACCCCTTTGTGGACCACATTTAAGGGCAGGTCCACCGGTTGACCCAGAGACTCAAAACTCAACTTTATTACCGGCCGTATTTCTCGGCCGGATCGCCTAGGGGTATCAAAAGGCCTTGAAACAGGCTCGGATTCTACTTCAATCTCCTTAACATTAGCAACGGGAATCTCTACGGAGGAAACAGGCTCAGCACTCATAGGACTATTGGGGGCCTGACCTTCTATCCCCGGACCCACCCCACTGGGCCCAGCTGGGGGCTGTCTAGGTACAGGTGAGGAACCATCAGGGCATTCAAAATATTCTTCCGGTTCTGGCATATCACTTGCTTGTTCCTCCATCTCACTCTCTTCTTCTGAGAAGTCAGGTAATTCAGCCAGGCCAGACAGTTCAGCCATGCTCAAGGATCCCACCCCCTGGGTGTTGCGGCTACCCAATTCAAGCTCTAAGGGCATGGGTTCCGGAGACAAAACTGGGGGCTCAGACAGTCCAAAAGGCCCAGCCTCATCTCCAGAGTTAACAAGGGGATTGCCCCGAAATAACTGACTTAGTTCATAAGAGGGATAGTATTCATTATCATCTTCGTCGTCTTCTGACACTAATGGTTTATCATTTCCTTCTGCAGACAGTGAGCGAGGCCCTCTGGGTGGGCCTGTTAAAGAATCAACGGGTCTGGTGCTTTTCCTGGCAGAAGATCTAATCATAGGCCTGGAGGGAGGGAAGGGCATTGGGAGATTCAGCTTCAATCAGGATTTGCCCGATTGGCAGCAGATGGTTTCTATGTATAGTTTTTACATCACTGGAATTGTTTTCAGGCCGCACTTTATATACAGGTAAATCTGTCAATTTTCCTACCACAATGTGGGGGAGGTGATGCTATCTATCAGCAATTTTATGTTTCCCATGCAGTCCCAGATTTCTCAGTAACACTCTATCCCCTTCTTTTAGTTCCATTGCTTTCACTTTCTTATCATATCTTTCTTTGTTGGCCAGGTTTCGTTTAGCAGCCATGGTCTGGGCCAGTTGATAGGCATGGTTCAATTGGGCCTTCAATTTTTGCACATACTGTAAATGGTTCTCGGCTTGCACCCCATCAGGGGAAACCCCAAAACACACATCCACTGGCAGTCTAGCCTCTCTCCCGAACATCAGTCGGTATGGGGAAAATCCTGTGGCATCACTTTTTGTACAGTTGTAAGCGTGAACTAAGGTACTAATCTGCTGGCTCCATCTCAGCTTGTCTCTTGGTTGCAATGTGCCCAACATGTCAAGCAATGTACGGTTAAACCTTTCAGGCTGAGGGTCTCCCTGAGGATGATAGGGGGTGGTTCGTGACTTTCGTACCCCCCACAAAGACAGCATCTCTTTAATCAAACGGATCTCAAAATCCCTTCCCTGGTCAGAATGGATCAGCTGCGGGGCCCCATAGTGGACGAAAAAGTTCTCAACAAGTATCTTAGCTACCGTAGTTGCTTTCTGATCCTTGGTCGGGAAAGCCTGTGCATACCGGGTAAAATGATCAGTGACCACCAATATGTTACTGACACTTTTCAGATCGGGTTCTAGACTCAAGAAATCAATACAGACCAGCTCCATAGGGGCACTAGTGGTAATGTTGACCAGGGGAGCAGCTCTCTGGGGTAGAGCCTTTCTTTGTAGACAGCGGCTACATGTCTTGACATATTGCTCTACATCCGCACTCATTTTCGGCCACTAGAATCGAGTCCGTACCAGATCAAGTGTTCGATCTATGCCGAGATGCCCCATTTGATTATGCAAGGACCTTAAGACTAGTTCTCTAAAAGCTGATGGCAGCACCAGTTGTTGTTTGTTTACCCGGCCCTCCTTATTCACAGTCTCTTTATATAGTAGTTGGTTAATCAGCTTCAATTTGGGCCCTTCTTTATACAACAAGGCAGTCCTTAGATCAGTGGACCGTAACTTGGATACGTCCCTCCCGGCTTGCAAAGCCTCCACAGCCATTCTTATCATAGGATCACAGGATTGAGCCTGTTGGAGACTATCATTGTTGAGTTGCGGCAGGGAGCTAGTGTCTAATGCAGAGAAATGACAGTAGGCAGCAGGTATGCAGTTTTCAGATGGCCCCAAACAATCCACCACACAATCCACCGTGTCAGGAGACACCTGTTCCTCTTTGTCAAATTTCTGGCAGAGAGCTCTTATGTCAGGTTCAGACAACCTGACCCAATCAGTCTGTGGCACAGGCCGCCGAGAGAGAGCGTCCACATCTATATGGTTCAGGCCCGCCCGGTACTCCACAGCATAGTCGTAGGTGGCCAAGGCAGAAAGCCACCTATGGCCAGTTGCATCCAACTTGGCAGAGGTCTGTACATAAGTCAAAGGGTTGTTATCAGTCTTTACCAATATTTTGGCACCATACAAATAATCATGAAACTGATCAACAATGGCCCACTTCAAGGCTAGGAACTCTAGCTTGTGCACTGGATAATTTTTTTCTGAAGGCGTCAGACTTCTGCTGGCAAACGCTACAGGTCTCAAACCATTCGAGTGCTCCTGATATAACACAGCCCCCAATCCTTGTAGGCTGGCATCAGTATGGAGAATGTATGGCTTGGCCGGGTCAGCATAGGCCAACACTGGAGCATAAGTAAGTTGATATATGATGTCATAAAAGGCTTCCTCACACTCAGCGGTCCACCGATCTCCAAACACATCATTCAGCCGGAAATAATTCTTTTCTGTCTCAGAGCGCACAACCTTCTTATACTTTTTGTGAGTAGGTGGATACCCCTGAGTGAGGTTGAGGAGGGAGCGAATCACTCGAGAATAGTCCTTAACAAACCACCTATAGTATCCACAAAACCCCAGGAAGCGTTGCAGCTCTTTCAAATTCCTGGGTTGAGGCCAAGTGGTCAACACCTCCACTTTGCTAGGGTCAGTCTCTATGCCCTCAGTGGACACTATATGGCCCATGTATTTCACAGAAGTCTGGAAGAATTGACACTTGTCGATCGACAACTTGAGGTCGAAATCCTCCAACCGATCCAAGACTTTGAATAATCGTTGCTCGTGTTCTTCCAGTGATCGGCCAAACACTATGACATCATCTAAATAGACCAGACACTCGAGTAGATTCATGTCTCCCACAGCCCGTTCCATCAAGCTCTGAAAAGTGGCTAGAGCACCCGAAATCCCTTGAGGCATGCGAACAAACTCATAGAAGCCTAAGGGGCAAATGAAGGCAGTCTTCTCCCGGTCGTCTGGGACCATTGGGATCTGGTAGTATCCGCTGCGAAGATCCAACACAGAGAACCACTTACTGCCATTTAAACGATCCAATGCATCCTGTATGCGTGGCATAGTATACTGGTTCGGAATGGTCCGCCGATTCAAAGTGCGATAGTCTACACACATCCGGACTGCCCCATTCTTTTTCCTTACTACTACTATGGGAGAGGCATAGGGGCTCCTGGACTCTTGTATTACACCAGCAGCCAACATCTCTTGCAGATGCCGCATTACATCATCTATATCAGCGGGGGCCAGGCACCGGGATCTCTCTCGGAAAGGCCTTTCGTCATGCAGCCGAATGTGATGCTCAGCCCCTTGCACACATCCCACATCCCACTCTCTCAGGGAGAAAACCTGGTCCCTCTTGGCAAGCCTCTCACTGACCCTTTGTTTCCATTCAGCTGGTAGCGGGGAGTCACCAAAGTCAAACAAATCAGGAGTAACTCTATCATCCGTCCTGGAACCCTTTCTGTTTGGTAGTACTGCAGTATCTGCACAATGTACGCTCGCCAAGGTGCACCCTCTTCTTATTTGAATCTCTCTGTCGGACATATTATGCACTTGAACCATCACCCTCTTAACATAAGCATGAGCTCTAGCCGGCAAGATGCTAGGTTTGACCAATAGTCCCTCAGGTAATCTTCCCTCTACAGGCACATCCAACATCAACAACTTATTCTTAACATCCGTTTTTAGTCATACTTCTCCATGCAGGACACATTGGGCATTTGGGACAAGTATCACCGCGGCCAGATCCTTTTTCCACACCACCCCCAACGGGCCTTCAGGTTCCTCCGGACTACCCTTTTTCTGAGTGGCCCTCGCTTTCTGAATCATAGCAGGTAGGCTCAAAGCTCGCCCGGTCTGGAATGCTCGTTTCTCTGAGCACAATTGGGCCAATCGTCCGAACATATGCGCATTCGTCCCAATCTACAAAGGCACCCCATCATACAGTCCAATGGGTGGACAAACTAAAACTAGGGTTTCCACCTGCTCATCTATTCCATCCACAGTTGCAGAGAAAGATAACCAGACTCGGATGTATCCCAAATACAGATAGGCCTTGTCACTCAACCCCCATACATGTAAACCAGTCAGAGGTTGCAGGGGCACCTCAGGTAAGTGTGCCTGGTACCAGTCCTGAAACATAATGGTTACCTGAGAGCCACTGTCTAATACAGCTCGAGTGGGAATTCCATTTACCCGCACCCGGGTGTCCATGGACGGCCCAACCACATCAGACCAGTTGGGGGCTGCAGCATTGATAGCCGGCTGGGCATGGGCCTGAGTCACAAAACTTTTCTTGGGGGCCCGAGACTGGGCCTGGCAGTATCGGGCAATCAGTCTGTTGTTGACTTTTCTTAAATTCTCCGGCCTCTGGCACTCGGGTTGGAAATGCCCATCTTCCCCAGAATGATAACAGAACTTGGGGTCCCGGGGGTCGCTATTTTGCGGGGGGCTCTGAGAGGAGTGAGAAGGCTCTCTTTGGCCGGGGTTCGGGTTTCTGCATGACTCAGGGGCCCCGGGCCTAGCAGGGTAAATAGTAGACTGCTTCAAGTCCCTCACTAGTTCTCGTAAATTCCTGATCTCAGCCCTTAACTCGCTCTCTACGTAGGGGTCGGAGGAAACAACTCGCATTCCCACAGTACCTGGAGACTCTGGGGATCCCTCGGACCCTCCGGACAGGCCAGTCTCCTCAGGAGTATTAGACTCAGGAGTCCCACTAGGGTTCACTGCCCCCACACAGGGTTCCCACCCCTCTTCATCAGTCTCCACCTCCCTAATTTCCCTCATTAATTGACAATATTCAGGCGGGGTGGCCTGCCGATCATGTAACTTAAGTTTCAGCAGTATTACACTAGAAAATCTGGCAGATTTTAAAACATGTTCTAACCGAACCTGATTCAGGGCTGCAGCAGTGATTCCCCCATTTCTATAGGCCTTCTGCAAGGCCCGCTCCACTCTAGTGACAAATGCAGACAGTTTTTCATTTCTCCACTGCTTAGCAGACCTGAATTTCCATAATAACTTCACCAGTCTCTGTACTCCCAAAAACCCCTTCTAAAGCAAAGAGATACTCTGCAGAGGTGGCTTCAGGACTGATGGCCCGGAAGAATCTAATGGCTTCTAAAGCAGGACCCCGCAAGCTCTCCATCAGCCTCTTCCTTTTCTCCCCCTCAGAGCATTGCCATTCCTGAACTAACGGGGTGGCATAGTCCATCCAAGCCTCCAGGTCATCCTCCCCTGAAGGCACTGGCACCGTACCAGAGAAAAGTTTTAACTTACGGTAGGAATCAAGCTGTTTGGGTGGGACCACCAGGGGCAGGGGAGCCAGCATAGAACTCTTGGGCGGGCAAGGGGAGGTGCCAGGGGAGCCCTGAGGGGTAGCATCACTGGATAAATCTAAGGCTTGTAACAGCTCCTGGGTAGTTCTCCCCTCTACGGCCAACAACTTAAGCAGTTTGTCCTTAAAACTGTTCATTTTGGGAGACCCCCCAGGAGTGGCTGACCCACTTCGAATATGGATTAGCCTCCATCCCTGTGAAGCATCCTCCGGATAAATCAAAGGAGGTACCTTCTCAGGGTCAATAGCCACACTGCATAGAAGTAACACCTGCAGCGTCTGGTCAAGCAAATCAGCCATACGCCCTTTTACTTCCACTTTACCCAAACATTTTACTCGCTCTGCAACAGAAATAATGTCAGCAGTTGGAGTTTCCAAAGGCATATCTAACAACAACACAATCTTCTGAGAGTCTAGCTCTTCGGCTTCACCCCAACCTATCAGTCTGTGTACCATGGTCTTGATGGGTCCCAGTTTAATTTTTCCCAACATATCCCTTCCATTTTTTCCATCTCTTATGTGCTTCCCCACTTGGCCACTAGGGGACACTGATCCCAGCAGTGCCTCCAATTTGTAACCCCCAGAGGGCGCTACCCTTAAGGTTACTACCCCTGCCTGCCCCCCCAGAAACAGGGTAGGGGGCCCAGATCCTTTGACGGGTGCCTCCACCCAAAGGTCGGGGTCAATATGGTCAAGATTGCCTCGGTTACAGCCCTCTGGGTTACTGCAACCCCCCCGTTCGTCCCACTAGTGGCTCACACTGGGTACAAATACCACTTTTCACCGATACACTCACCCCCCCGGCTAATATCTCTCCACTCCCTCCAGAGACCCCCTGTAAAATAAGGCACGGTTAGATTGCAGTCACCAGGCAGCAGTTCACCAGTAATGTACACAATAGCCAGAGTGCAGTTGCACAAACACAATCTGATTTATTCAGGGGAGAAATAACAGGGACAGGGGGAATCAAGTTGATTAGCTTATCACTATACTTATCTACCTAGGGCTCTGTGTACAGGCCAGAACCTAGTCTTTACCGTCCCTGGGTACCCAAGCCCTAACGGCTAGTCCACACGTGGCAGCTGGTTGGGGCCCTTGACATAGATAACAGTTACGATCCTGAGAACTCAGAATAAGCAGGGGTTTAATTTTGCAGTTAGAGATGGATTCATACAATGGAAAACACTGTTGCACACTTGGCAGGGAGCTACCCTGATTCAGTACTCACTACTCCAGTAAATAATGATTTCGTCACCCTGACAGGACTAAGCCTGCATTTCACTAGTCTCCTCACACATTTATATGGCAAATAACAGAGGGGTACCATACCAGGCAGCTGCTTTCAGACTTTTACCAACTTGCAGAACATCAGGCAGCAAACTGCAACTTCAACATCCCGGATGGACCGAGCGCACTTCAGCAATCCTCTCCAGTCCTCTCAGGTCGAGCCTGGTAGGTAGCTGGGCTGGCACCAGCCTCCTCCGACTGCACGCCAGTGGATTTAGTCCAAATTTTCACAAGGCAGGGAAAACGGCCGCTGCAGGCCTTCACGCGCTTCCCACGCAAACACTGCTCCAGCGCAGAAGCACAGAGCTCCTCTCCTCTCCTAAGCCACAACGCATCTGCCCCCAATAGCCAGGGGCTCTTCTGTCAGTTCGGGTGCTACCTGCTTCCATTGGCTGGTGGTACCTGTCAGTCAGCTTCTCCTGCTCTTAGTGGTGCGGAAAAAGCGCCATTGTCCATAATGCCTTTCCCCGAATTACAAGCGGTTTCCCCATTGGTCAGTCATCCCTGTGCAGTCCCAAGGCACCGATTGGTCCCATTCCGCAGTTCTGGTCCAACATGGAGGAGGCAGTCGACACAGTCTTTGCTGCAAAGGAAGGCAGGTTAGAACAGCTGCATCATTATTATGACTCTATGTTATTTCCAGCAAACAATTACATCCCCCAGCAGTACTCCCTCTGCACTACTAGCGATGGTAGAAGGGAGTTATTTTTTCAGTGTCCCAGGCGGGACTCGGGCATACGACCACATAGCCCCGCTCCCATTCCAATTAATTATGACTGCCACAGGCAGTCCTCAAAGAGACAGCATACGGAGGCTTTAAGAATGCTCACCGACTGCCCATTTAAACGGCTTTTATGCCGATCACCAACCAGGCATGGAGCATGGGAACGAGCTCCGGGAAGCTATTAGGAACCCCCATTTGCAAGGGGGTTACACAATTATAAAATGTTTAGTTCACTTTCAGTTCAATAACAGTACTCAAGCACTCTTCAATAAGCCAAGGCAGAAACTTTAAATGTTTGGTGAAAGGGCAGGCGAACGCTCACTTCACTTTAGCCAACAGACCAATGATCTCTCTCTCAGACTCTGCTCTCACTAAGAGTCCGAGAGGAAAATACAGTAAAAAGAGAAAGTTCAAACCAGCGGGATGAACACGACATCCTAAAAATACTATAAGTTAATGGCAGATATCCATATCCAGGAACACCATGAAGTCAGAGGCCAGCAACGTGAAGGGAAAATAACCAACTCTCCAGGCGGTCACTGCCCCCGATCCAGTATCCACTCAACAGCACATCCCCCGGTAGACCTAGGAGACACCGGTAACTCGCACCCGCCCTTCAGCGAACCCAAGACCGGCGTCACCTGCCCCAAACTCCACCAACGACAGCGACCACCCCGGTAGCTTCACCCCAATATTCACATTACCTCAGATGGACCAAATCCAAGTCACAGTTCGAAGAAGCTGACACAGTTCAAAAAATAGACATAGACAAAATTTCTTCAGAGAAGTAACAGATTAACCTCCTTTCTCCATTTTCCTTTCTCTCAACTTTCCAAAGTTCAATCTTCAGCAAGTTCCTTGCTCCGAATTCAGTCACAGTCCACATCGGCAGGTATTCAAGGCCCAGTCAAACTCCACCGAAAGGGCATTCCTACAACAAAACAATCACTTATCCAATGCAAGCCAGAAAGTGCTGCCACCCAAATAGTTTAATCCCAGGAACTTAAAATAAGATAAAATAAAATATTCGGCTGTTGGGCTGTAAAGCCATGGTGTACAAAGTTTAGTAGCATCGGTAGAAAACAAGCTGGCCAGCATTGCTCTGCCCTCTCTAGTCCATCACATTTAAATTCCTTTGTTTGGCTTCGCAGGCTTTTTCTTTTGTCATTCAGCTTTATTTTGGGGAGGTGATAGAATGGACTGTGGACGCTGAAGCTGAAAGTCTCAATTAGGTCCGCATGGTCTGCCTGCATAGTGATTGGCTGCGGCATTTGGCAGGAGGTGTGTCAAGTCTGGTGCAACGAGTTTAAATGACCCAGCAAAGTTAGAAGCCATACAATTAGTTCAGTTGTACTGGGAAGGAGAAAAGCAGTAGAAAAACTGAGGAGCAGCAGTCAGAAGAACAGACTCAGAGCGTGAGAGAGAGAGAGGAGAAATTTCTGCCATGACCTTGGTCTCTTGGTGCAGTCAGTGGCATTTACCAGTGGGCAGTGAGCAACACACTAGCAGCGCAGACAGACAGTAGGTCCAGTGTGGGAATCAACTGACTGGAGCCAGGAACCTCGGACTCAAGTTGTGGGGGGGCAGGCATGAACAACAGTGGAGGAGTGGGTAGCAGTGTGGCATGTTAGTGTACAAATCTGAAATGCCTGGCTATACCCCTGGGCTGCTGGGAAGGCAGCAGAGGGTGGTGGTGGTGGATGGGGAACTCTCGTCCCCAAAGGCAGTAACGAGCGGGGTTCCACAGGGCTCAGTGCTGGAACCAGTGTTATTTGGGATAATTATTGCAGACATTTCCAGGGGCATTAAGAGCAGGATCAGCCTGTTTGCCGACGACACCAAGATAGAGGCGGTGGTGGATGACATAGATGGGTGGCAGAGTTTGCAGGCAGATCCGAAAAAGATGGAGACCTGGTTGGACACTTGGCAGCTGTGATTCAATGACAAAAAGTAAGGTACTGCATTTTGGGGCCAAAAATCCAAGTAGAAACTACCAACTGGGGGGAGTGCAGCTGGTGGAGACTGAGGAGGAGAAGGATCTGGGGGTGGTCATCACAAGATCAATAGAAACATAGAAACATAGAAGTTGACGGCAGATAAGGACTGCAAGGCCTATCCAGTCTGCCCATTTTTTCTACCTTATGAATGCGCCATAGGCCTTTACTCTGTCAATGGCCTATCTATTCATACTCATCTGTGTTGTTCCCTTATGCCTATCCCATACCTGTTTGAAGCCCTGCACTGTATTCATATCCACCATTTTCTGAGGTAGGCCATTCCATGCATCCACCACCCTTTCCGTGAAAAAGAACTTCCTCACATTATCCCTTAATTGGCCTCCCTCTAATTTCATGCTGTGTCCTCTTGTCCTGCTATTTTTCTTACATTTAAACATGTTAGACTCTTTCACCTTGTTAATACCCTTAAGATGTTTGAATGTTTTGATCATATCACCTCTCTCCCTCCTTTGCTCTAGGGTATACATATTGAGTTCCGTTAATCTGTCCTCATATGTTTTCTGATGCAGTCCCTGCACCATTTTGGTTGCCCTTCTTTGGACTGCCTCCATTTTGTTAATGTCCTTGTGTGGCCTACAGTACTGCTCACATTACTCCAGTTGATGCCTAACCAGTGTGTTGTAAAGAGGGATTATTACCTCCCTCTTACAACTTGTGATAACCCTACTAATACACCTCAATATCCCTCTAGCCTTACCTACTGCTTTAGTGGTCTGCTTGGATGATTTCAGGTCATCTGTGATGATGATGCCCAAGTCTCTTTATTCCCTTGTGATTGCTAGCAACTCCCCTCCCAACTTATAAGTGGCTTCAGGGTTTCTCTTTCCTATGTGCATTATCTTGTGCTTCTTTGCATTAAACCCCAGTTGCCACTCTTCAGACCATTTGCCAAGTTATCCAGATTTCTTCTCATTCTGCCCACCCCATTTGGATCATCTACTCTGTTGCAGATCTTGGTGTCATCTGCAAGCAGACAAACCTTACCTTCCAGTCCATCTGCAATGCCACTGATGAAGATATTGAAGAGGACTGGCCCAAGAACTGATCCCTGAGGTACCCCACTTGTGACTTGCATCTCTTCTGACTGTATACCGTTTACCACCACTCTCTGTTTTCTGCCCGCCAACCAGTTTGCCATTCAGTTGACCAACTTCTGACCCATCTTGAGCCTATCCAGCTTATTAATCAATCTTCTATATGGAACAGTATCGAAAGCTTTGTTGAAGTCAAGGTAGGTGACATCAACTGCATCCCTTTGGTCCACTTATCTGGTTACCCAGTCAAAGAAATCTATGAGATTAGTTTGACAGGACCTTCCTGTTCTAAACCCATGCTGTCTTGGATACTGTGCTCCTATGGATTCCAGGTGTTGCACTATCCTTTCCTTAAGGAGTGCCTCCATAATCTTGCCCACTACTGAATAAGACTGACTGGTCTGTAGTTCCCTGCCTCCTCCCTGCTACCGCTCATGTAGAGCAGGATCACATGAGCCCTTCTCCAGTCTTCTGGGACCTCTTCTGTGCTCAGAGACACACTAAACAGTTCTGATAATGGCTCTGCTAGTTCCACCCTTAGCTCCTTTAGTACCCTGGGATGTATTCCATCAGGTCCTATTGCCTTGTCCACCCTGAGCTTAGCGAGCTCTTGTAGGACCCTTTCTTTTGTGAAGTGACTTGCACACACACACACACACACACACACACACACACCCCATGTCCATGGTGCTGAGCTGTGGGCCCTGCCCTACCTTCTCTTCAGTAAATACTGAGCAGAAGTATCTATTTAGAATATATGCTTTTCCTTGGTCCTCCTCCACACACTCCCCCTTATCCCCTTTGATCTTAGCAATACCCCCTCTGGACTTTCTCCTTTCACTAAAGTATCTATAGAAAGTCTTGTCACCTTCTTTTACTGTTCATGCTAGTGTTTCCTCAGTTTGGGCCTTTGCCTGCCTTACTGCCCTCCCTGTTTTCCTTAGGGAAGTTTGGTATGCCTCCCTATCTTCGTCCCGCTGCATTCCCTTATATTTCCTGAAGGCCAACCTTTTGGCTCTGCTCTTTTCTGCTGTTTTTAGAACCAAAGTGGTTTCCTCCTTCTTTTGCTCTTGTTTTTCTCCCCAGCACAATGGGATGTTGCTTCAAGTATTGCATCCTTAATGCTTGCCTACTCTGCTTGTACCCCTTCACCTGTTTTTTTTTCTTGCCAGGGCTAGCTTAACTCTGTTGGCCATCTTATCAAAGTCAGCTCCTCTGAAGTCTCATATTTTTGCCTTGGAATGGGATGATTTATTTCTAGTGGCCAAACTGAACCATACCATGTGATGGTCACTGGCGCCAAGGTGATCTTCTACCTGGAAATCTGTGATCCTTTCCCCCGTTAGTCAGTACTAGATCTAGGATAGTCCTGTCTCTTGTGGGGTGTTGTACCAGTTGTTTGAGGCCCTTCCCCTTCAGGGAATCTACTATGTGCCTAGTTCTGGTGGATGTTCCTGCTGGTATTGACCAATCTGTATCTGGCATGTTGAAGTCTCCCATTATCAGAACCCCCCCTTTAGCTGTCATGTTTTGTACTTTATATCTTCTAACAGTAATATGTCTATGTCCTCTCCCCTGGTCTGGACGCCTGAAGACAACCCCAGTTTGTATGGCTGTCCCATTTCCTGTTTCCAGGGTGACCCACAGTTCTTCTGGCTCCTTAGGTATATTCTGAATTTCTGTAGCTTTGATATTTTCATTGACATAAAGGGCACCTCCCCTCCTTCCCCCCCCTTTTTGCACCTCAGTCTCTTCTGCACAGTACATAGCCAGGTACTGAAGACTCCCAAGTGTGGTTACTGGTGAACCATGTCTCGCTAATGGCTACTATGTCCTGTTTAGCCTCTGTCATTGTTGCCTGCAGGTCTGGGATCTTGTTTCCCAGACTGCAGACATTTGTGTACATGATTTTGCACTAGCCAGAGTTCGGTGCGTTAGTTGTTGGGTGAGGTCCAGTGGTTCCCCTATGTATCGTATGGGGAGTCGAACCTTTTTCCTTACCTGGTGATGCAAGTGAACTACAAACATGCTGAACTCCTGTTTGATCACTAGCTGAGTGTAGAGGGGTGTTCTTCCCATTCGATGTGTCGGGTGCTGCACCCCTGTCCCCATATGCTAGTTTAAATATTCTGCAAAGACATCAAACATCTGCCCCAATGCACTGACTCCCTCCTTTTCAGATGCAGTACATAAAATTTAAAGAAAGTTTGCTCCCCAAACTGTTGCCAGTTACCTACAGATGTGTGTCCTTTTTCCTGGCACCAGCCCTTGAGCCACATGTTTAGCTCCACTATCTCACCTTCTCTGACCTTCTGTCCATCTGCCCCCCTCTCCCAGACTGGCAGGATCTCAGAGAAGGAGATGCCAGATGAAATGGATGACAGTTTGTCTCCCAGCCCGGTCAGGTATTCTTTGGTCTCCACAACTGACTGGCTGGCGAGATTCTTAGTCCCTGTGTGTACCAGGACATCAGTGTTGTCTCCTGCTTCCTTCACAATTTTAGCAATGCCGTCAGTATCTTTCCACATTGATGTACCTGGGAGACATCTGATCATTACCCCCAGCTGGAGGTAGGTATCAACTCCCTGAATCATGGAGTCTCCTATGATTAGAAGTGTTTTGGATTTCCTTTTTAGCTTTTTTTGTTTTGGTCCCTGTTTTGGGCGAGTTTTGTAGCACTAGCTCCTGTGCTGCAGTGTCCTGCTCTGCAGTGTCTTCTGCCCCTTTGTTTAATTTTGGAGATAGTTGCAGATACCTGCTTGTAGTTTTTATATGGTTTGTGGAGGCGATACATTGGTGAGCACTGAGTGATGGGGCACCCAATTTACCCCTAAACACCTGCCAACCTCCCGGAACAACTACCCTCTGCAGTTGAGGTGCTTCAGTTGGATGTTGGGGAAATGGCAGGTGGTTCTTGTAATATATTTCCTCCTGAATATGTGATTTGAGGAGTGCAATCTCTGCCCATGCTGCCTGGAGCTGATCCCTTAGATCTCTGATGGTTCAGCATGTAGGACAGCATCCTAAATCCTGTATAACAGCCCTTTTGAAAAGTGTCTCGCAGTACCTGCAGTTGATAGTATGGATTCCAGTTGAGTTGCCGAGTTTAACCTGGTCCGAATAATTAGAAGGAAAATGAAAGCAAAAGTCTGATTTTTTTTTTTATATATTTTTTTGTTTGTTTTTGTATAACCTTTTATAACAAGTTAAATTACATGTGCCCCTGTAAGTGAGGTTACTGTGTGGATACCCCTCTGATCCTCCCCTTCCTGCTTTGCTACAGGAAATGTCATGACTGTGCTACTCTATAAAAGGAGTGTTGCATAGGGTGATTGAGCCCTTCCCCAGTCAAAAAGAAAAACCACGGAAGAAAGAAACAAGGAGGTAAGAGCAGAAACAATCAACCAATAACAAATGCAGTAGCCCTGAAAGCTTATCTTAATGATAGCTAAAACTGTAAAACTTGTAAGCACCACTTGTAACAATTTCACAGATGTACCCTGCAAAAAACACTTTGCTACAGAGAAACATAAAGCAATAACAGAAAATAAACCTTGCAAAAAATAATTTGAATCAGAGAAAATTACAGCAGTAATCTGTAAGCACAAAACAGTAACAAACCTGTATGCACACCCTGTAATAATGAAGAAGAAAGTATACCCTGCAACAGCAATTTGAATCAAAGAACAATAAAGCAGTAAAATGTAAGCAAAAAACAGTAACAAAACCTGTGAGCACAAAAGAAACAGTAACACACAATAAATCTGCCTGGCCAAAAGAAGCCTTAATCTTTTACCTTGCTCTGATAATGTTGTTTCTTGCT
The DNA here is from genome assembly GCA_016271365.2 of Neoceratodus forsteri. NCBI lineage: Eukaryota > Metazoa > Chordata > Ceratodontiformes > Ceratodontidae > Neoceratodus > Neoceratodus forsteri. Next base: position 506,691,584 of record CM057455.1, read on the forward strand.
TTGTCCTTACAAGAAAACCTAGAAGAAAAGAGCTCAGGTGAAGCTAGATGCCTTTGCCAGCAAACCTAGTCTTCCACCTCAAAAACACCAACTAACCTGACTTTTTAACTCTTCCTTCTGTTACTAAGACTTTGTCAGGTCCACCCCCCACCCCCCCAGTTGAACTCCTAATCCACTGGAAGAACTGTGGGAGGAAAGCAATTAGCTCCTTCGGTGTGAGAAGGAGACCGCAACACCTTTGAGACCAAACCAAAAACCTTTCAGCACAAAAAAAATAGCAGCAAACAGTAATTTTGCTTAGCCTAATGATACATAAAAAGTCATAAAACTTGTAAGCACCACTTGTAACAATGAACAACTCGGCACTGTATAGGAAGGCAGCAGCAAGAGCCAACAAAATGCCGGGTGTCATCCCAAGGGGAATAACGTCAAGGAGAGGGGAGGTGATTCTGCCGCTGTATAGATCATTAGTTAGACCTCATCTCGAATACTGTGTGCAGTACTGGTGCCCGTACCTGAAAAGGGACATTAAATTACTGGAAGGGGTGCAGTGCAGAGCAACTAAGATGATCCAGGGACTGGGGGACTTACCGTATGAGAGTAGGCTAAAGGAGTTGAACATGAACTTGCTGGAGGAGAGGAGGGACAGAGGGGATATGATTGAGACATTCAAGTACATGAGAGGGATAAACAAGACTGGTACGGAGGGGATATTCAGGGTAAGGGTGGGGAGGGACACTCGAGGCCGTGACATGAGATTGGAGGAGGAAGGTTCAGGAGGGAAATGAGGAGACACTATTTTACAGAGAGGGCGGTGGCAGGGTGGATCATGTTACCAGCAGTAGCAGTAGCCTGTAAAACACTGGGCTGCCTCAAAAGGGGCTGAGACAGGGCAAGAGGGAGGGAAAAGGGAAGGGGTGAGGAGGCAGGGGCATCTGCAGAACAGGGCTGCTAGCTGCAAAACCTAGCAGACTCAATAGACCAAATGGCCTTTTTCTGCTGGCAAATTTTGTATGTTTGTATATTCATCCACTGGGGCCCAAGAGCCTGGACGCCCCTCCCCAAAAGGGCTTAATTGGAAGGATGGAGTATAGTGGGTAGGCAAGGTAGGGTGGCTGGGAAGATGCAAGCCCATATCTGAGGTGTGCTGACACCAGTATCAGCCTTTGCAATCATTGTGGTGGGTTGCTTCCCACTGGCTATAGACTGATAACACTTACTAGGCTACAACCTGAGGGAATATGGTCCAATCCTTTTTTCATTTCATTTTCATTTTTTTTTTAACTCATAAGCAGATGGGCATAAACTGCCTTTTTTACAGCAACTGATATACATAAGACTACATAAATACAACAGAAAAACAGAAAAAGACATTACACAAAGCACGAGCACTCCAATTATTTGGTTAGCAATTGCAAAAGTTGAGCTTTGAACATTAACAATTTGTTAACAGGTAATATAAAACTGGGTAATTTCATAGAAGCCAACTATTTTAAATTTACATACTCTCTGCCCAAGGGTAGAGACAAACAAAGGGGTAGAAAATGTATGTTATGAAATGGGTCAAGAAAATCTACTTACATGATTGGCTGAGGACCTCGGAACCCTGTGCAAATATCCCAGCAGAACAGGATGGGAAGAAATTCCAACCTGAGTTCTCTTTAACCTATCCAGCCTCAGGGATATCACATCTCCTACTGCTGACTACCTGCTCACTCGCATGCTAAACCTGATCTTGTCCTGCTGCTGCCCACCATGCTCAGTTAACCTATTGCTGACATTCTCTTTCACACTATTAGCAAGCTGCAGGGCAATGTACCACTGGCTGTGATCTGCAACTTGAAACAAAATGGAATCTACTCTTTTTTTTACTACCTGACAAGACTCATCTCTTGCTGTGCTCGGGCACTGCTGTCAACTTCCGCTTCGTCAGCTGCTGCACTCCAATAATACGCTGGAGTTTCATAAAACCCAGTTTTAAAAAATTCCTACTACAACTTGACAAGCAACAAAATGATAAAGTATGGCTGCATCCTCCAGGGCCGGCTTTGGAGTTTGGGGGGCCCCCAGCAGGATTAGTAAAGTCATGGCAGCCCCTTACTTGGCCGACCTTTACCTGTTTGACTGTAACCCATATGCACATCATTGTGTTTTATTTTCAGTACAACCAGAGGTATATTTTAAATGTTTTTTTATTGGCAGACAGCAGAGTTACTCCTTTGGGAAGTTCTTCCCATTACAACCATTGCTGCTCATTTGCCTTGTACTGACCGGGTCATATACTGTAGCTTGGTAAGGCATTTCATGAAGTCATGATGCCACATCAGAAGGAGCTGCACAGCCCTTTGTTGCTGTTCCAAGAAGATAAAAAAATAAAAATAATTAAGGTACAGTGCTCTGGTTGGGGCTGCAAAAGCAGGGAGCCCCCAGCAGCCGCAGGGTTCGCTGGTGCCTAAAACCGGCTGTGTCCTTCACACACAAACCTGTGGCCACAAACAGACTCATGGCTACCAAATATTTCTCCATTTTCCCCGTACTTGATGAGGGACACCCACGCATACAGTACCTTTCATGTAATACTAGAGCCACCTGCTGGCCAAAGACTTGCACTACTGTACATACTGTATTCAACACTACTTTTTATATTTTTTGTACTTTTTTCTATTCTTTTAATAAATTATAAATTCAACAAAATCAACTTTGTATTTAAAAAAAACCCTACAAATTCTAAATTAAACCCATTTCACAATCACAATAAGGCACTCCGGGGTGTGTGTCATGCTGGGATAACAGCACCTCTTGGGTAGTGGAAGCACTCCGCTTTCCGTGTCTTGCTTCAGTCGACCCGCAGCATGCTATTAGTGCAACACACACCCTGTTGTGTCTTATTGCTTAACTATACAATGGCAAACAAATTTCCTGCGCTCTAATTGGTCAATGCCCAACTTCACCAGTGATGTTATCTGAGCATAACATCACTGTATGAAGGTCCAGCACACATGACCACACCAAATCTTAAAAATATCACTGTGCACATCTGCAGTCCACTGCTATGCTGCCAGCACCTTTAGTCTCCTGCTCTGGCTTTGAAAGGACCAAAACTGAGCACTGTATCCAGTAGTTAGCTCCTAACCTAACCACCCCACCCCTCCCCCCTTTCCCAATCCCGGCCAGACTTACAAAACAGCAACTCCTTGCGACTTCACAAAATAAGTAGAAATGCTCAGCATCAATTTACCAGTCGCTCAGATTGTAAAATACCAATCTGCAGCCAAACCATCGATTTTAGTTTTCAACATGCAGTTAGTGAATGCAGCAAGCGTGTGACCCCCTGTCCTCAATATCATGGTATTTTCCCTACTGAAAGCAAAAACTGAATTTTTTTAACAGCCGTTGTCCTCCCTATAGTCCCTGCTTAGTAGCCCAGCAGAACAGAACATTACATACCTCAGTAAAGCAGCTCTACGTAAACATACTAAAAGTGAAAGCCACTCTCTGCTCAAAAGCCCAGTGAACATTGACACCTGTGCAATCAACACTCAACAGCCCACTCGAACATCCCTACAAACCAGGGAAAAACAAGCATTTGTCAATGCAGAATGTTGCTTGCTTATATGTGCTGTTTCGGTATTTGGAAGTGATAGTACTATGCCTAAGAACTGTCATGTGCTCCCCCCCCCCCCAAGACATCCAATGTGTCTTTCTGTTCAATATTCACAGAAGAGTGGGAGAGGCAAGGGCCACAGCAGTACAGCAGTAGCAAAGGCGTGAAGAAGTGGACAATAGTCCATTCACAGACAGAAGAATCCTGCAGGAGGTGACTAAATTGAAGGTGGACAAAGTGATGGGACCAGATGGCATACACCCAAGGATATTAAGATAACTGTGAAGGGAGAGAGCAGTACCTCTGGCAACCATGTTCACTGAGTCATTCAACACAGGGGTAGTACCAGAGAATTGGAGGAGGGTACACGTGGTCCCTCTATACAAATCAAGCAGTAGGGAGGAGGCAGGGAACTATAGGCTAGTCAGCGTCACCTCAGTATTGGGGAAGATTATGGCGACATTGCTTAAAGAAAGGATAGTGGGGCATCTAGAAGCCATTGGAGCCCAGGACCATAGGCAACATGGATTCACAGTGGGGAGGTCATGTCAGACAAATCTGGTTGATCTCTTTGACTGGGTGACAAAGGAAGTAAATTAGGGTGGGGGCAGTGGACAACATTTATCTTGATTTAAGCAAAGCCTTTGACACCGTCCCACATAGGAGGCTGATAAAATAGTTAAGTAGGCTGGGCTTAGGGGAAAACTGGGTTAGAAACTGGCTAACAGACAGGAGACAGAGAGTAGTGGTAAATGGGGTACAGTCTGGGGAGAAGGGGTGACCAGTGGGGTGCCGCAGGGATTGGTCCTAGGGCCAGTCCTGTTCAATGTCTTCATTACTGACATTGCAGAAGGGCTGAAGGGAAAGGTCTGCCCATTTGCAGATGACACCAAGATCTGTAACACAGTGGATACCCCAGAGAGGGTGGAGAAAATGAGAAGGGACCTGGGGAAGCTTGAAAAATTGTCCAAAGACTGGCAACTGAAGTTTAATTCAAAAAAGTGCAACATTATGCACCTGGAACACAGAAACCCTGGGGAAAGCTACAAGATGGGGGTGGGGGCAGGGAGTTGCTGACAGTCACAAAGAAGGAAAGGGACCTGGGGGTTCTTATTTCAGATGACCTGAAAATGTCAATGTGGTAAGGCAGCTGGAAGGGCCAGTGACATGCTGGGGTGCATAGGCAAGGGTATCACCAGCATAAGGAGGGAGGTAGTGATGCCATTATATAAAATCATGGTCAGGCCTTACATGGAGTACTGTGTGCAGTTCGGAGGTTGCACCTTCGTAAGGATATTAACAGGCTGGAGATGGTTCAGAGAAGGGTGAATAAGATGGTACAGAGCTTGCAACTCAAGACTTATGAGGAGAAATTAAGGGACCTCAATATATACTCACTGAAAGAGAGGAGGGAAAGAGATATGATAGAAACATTCAAGTACCTCAAGCGTATAAGTATAACTACTGAGAAGCAGCAGACAGCTGCTATAGGGACATGTGCCACCTTCTGTGTGATATTCTTTTGTTCTTGTACATCTGTAATCTCCGGTATTTCAGTAACCACATAACCACACTGCCTTCTTTAGGCAGTTTTATGGTGGTTGATGCCTGGTGTCAGATGGCAAACAGAAGACTCACCAAATTGTGTTGCCATTTGAAAAACATTATAGAGTGTTCTTTTACTGGTAAGCGTTTTGGAAAGCTGGTGAAGGTCTCACAATTTTTATTATGATTTTATCTCCTTATGTCTATACTTTTTGGTCCCCCCATCCCCACACCTCAACAGTCATCAGTGCCACAGCTGCAGCCTTCTTCTTGCCAAGATGATGGGTGAGTAGCTGCCTTCACAGTCTGCGAGGCCTGATGACTTTCAGTGCCACTTATTGGTCATCTTCCAACACAGGTGAGGCACTGCCAGCCCAAAACTAACTCAGGAAAAACAGCCTTCAAAGTGGGGAAGAAATGGAGTGAGCAAGAATTAAGTACTCATTCAGATGCGCCGGCAATTTTAAGATCAGCATACTGGTGTGGACACGGCAAATAGAACCCCAGCTCTTTAAGCAGCCCTATGAAGAGTAAAGGCTTCTCGAAGCAGTGGGGTTCTGTTTATTGTACTGTAAGTGGGCTGCATCTAATTCGATAATTTACTGTACTTTACATCTGATGTGTGGTAGGCGCAAATTTAAATAAACACTGCACCTGAATGAACACATGATGCCATAGAAACATAGAATTTGTCAGCAGAAAAGGACCGCTCAGTCCACCCAAGGTGTTCTCTACCTGCTTGTAACTCCTGCCTGTATATGTTACTGCATGTCTTATTCTGCCTGAGTCCATCAGGACCTCCTTGTGAATGAGCTTGTTTAATGGATTTTTCCTGCAATGAACTTGAACCTACTCCACCTCCATAGCCCTACTGATCTCTGTTGACCCTCTCCGTCCCCTTTTTCTAATATACTCCTACGTTTATCCCATGCATGCTTCATGCCTCTTACCATTTTAACTTCCACCACTTCTCCTGGCAGTCTGTTCAAGGCGTCTATCACCCTTTCAGTAAAGAAATATTTCTTCACATCTATCCTGAACTCCTCCCTCCCAGCTTCATTGTATGTCCCTTGGTTTGGGTACTCATCCTCATTTGAAGAAAACTCCCCAGCTGTACCTGGTTTACCCCTGTGAGATACTTTGTAGGTCTTGATCATGTCACCTCTCGTCCTCCTCTCTTCCAGAGTGTACATGTTGAGATTCTTCAGCCTTTCCTTGTGGGGATTCCTGTGAAAATCCTGAACCATTTTAGTTGCCCTCCTCTGGAAAATCTGCACCTTATGTCCTTTCTGAAGTGTGGACTCTAAAACTGGATACAGTACTCCAGCTGGGGGTATACCAGGGAGTGATACCATGGCAGCACAGCATCCCTCCTCCTCCTCCTACTGGAGATGACACTCCTTACGCACCCCAGAATCCAATTTGCCCTGCCCATAGCCTTGTCACACTGTACTGCCATCTTGAGATCCTCTGATATAATAACCTCAAGGACCCTTTCATGTCTAGTGAGTATCAGTACCTCCTGTCACCCTATACTGAGCATCGGAGTTCTATGCCCTATGTACATGATTTTACACTTGTTGGCACTGAACCCCAACTAAGTAAGAAAATGGAATTGATTTGAATGAATTGCAGGTTTTTAAGCAGCTTTTCGGGGAGTGTGTATGTGTGTGTGTGGGGGCTCTGCTACTATAACTATTAGCTTTTGATTTTGGCCTCAAATCAGGTGCACTCCTGTAAACATATAAAACACGTTTAAGAAAGACTCATAAGAAATTTGATAAAGTCTTTGTACATTAGCCTGAGCTGAGCTTGCAGACAGGAGAGATAGAAACATAGACTTTGACAGCAGATAAGGACTGCTTGGTCCACCTAGTCCGCCCATTTCATTACATACAGGATAAGCTGCAAATTTTAGTTAACCAACAGCCTATTTCTTTCTACCCCCACAAGAATTGACTTATGTCTGTCCCATGCATTCTCCCACAGCTTTAGAGCCCACAACCTCCTCAGGAAGGCTGTTCCATGCGTCCACCACCCTCTCTGTGAAAAAATACTTCCTCACATTGCCTCTGAGCAGTCCCCCCTCTTTCTTCAAATTGTGTCCCCTTGTTTTTGCACATCTCTTTTTCTGAAAGATGCTACCCTCTTGGAGTTTGTTGATTCCACTGAGGTACTTAAAAGTTTCTATCATTGTCCCTCCTCTTCCTCCTTTCCACAAGGGTATACATATTAAGCTCCTTTAGTGTCTTCTCGTATGGCTTCTCTTGCAGACCCTGCACCATTTTAGTTGCCCTCCTCTGGACTGCCTCCATCCTGTCTATGTCCTTGTGGAGATGGGGTCTCCAGAACTGGATGCAGTACTCCAGATGGAGTATCACCAACTGTCTGAACAGATGGATAACAAGTTCCTGTTTTCTGCTGGTGATGCCTCTCCCTATACATCCCAGTATCCCCCAGCCCTTTCTACTGCCCTCTCACATTGCATTCTAACCTTAAGGTAATCTGATATGATTACCCCCAGGTCCCTTTCCATTTTTGTTGTTGTTACTACCCCTCCCCACTGTATAATTTTGCCCTGGGTTTTTGTTTCCCAGGTGCATTATTTTGCCGTTCTTTGCACTGAATCCAAACTGCCATACTTCTGACCATTCCTCCAACCTTGCCAAGTTCCTTCTCATCCTTTCCACACCTCCTTGTGTATCAACCCTGCTGCAGATGTTTGTGTTATCTGCAAAGAGGCATACTTGATTGCCCACTCTACTTGTACTTGACACAGCGTGAGAGGCTGTGTAACTTGCACAAACAAGCTGTCAGCTGGAGCTGGAGCTGTGAGAGGGGGGCTGCTGGCTGATTGGCTCTGGGAGTGGGGAGGCACTGCTTAAACACGGACGCCGCTCGCTAGTGGCATTTCTGTATTTTATTTCCCTCCGCTGCCTGGTAAGAGCATCATTTCGTTGCAGCTGTTGTACTAGCTGTGAAGCTATTAATTGGACTGCTGTTTTCTGAGCTGGACTGTTTCCATCTAATTGCCCACTCTACTTGTACTTGACACAGCGTGAGAGGCTGTGTAACTTGCACAAACAAGCTGCCAGCTGGAGCTGGAGCTGTGAGAGGGGGGCTGCTGGCTGATTGGCTCTGGGAGTGGGGAGGCACTGCTTAAACACGGACGCCGCTCGCTAGTGGCATTTCTGTATTTTATTTCCCTCCGCTGCCTGGTAAGAGCATCATTTCATTGCAGCTGTTGTACTAGCTGTGAAGCTATTAATTGGACTGCTGTTTTCTGAGCTGGACTGTTTCCATCTAATTGCCCACTCTACTTGTACTTGACACAGCGTGAGAGGCTGTGTAACTTGCACAAACAAGCTGCCAGCTGGAGCTGGAGCTGTGAGAGGGGGGGCTGCTGGCTGATTGGCTTTGGGAGTGGGGAGGCACTGCTTAAACACGGACGCCACTCGCTAGCGGCATTTCTGTATTTTATTTCCCTCCGCTGCCTGGTAAGAGCATCATTTCGTTGTAGCTGTTGTACTAGCTGTGAAGCTATTAATTGGACTGCTGTTTTCTGAGCTGGACTGTTTCCATCTAATTGCCCACTCTACTTGTACTTGACACAGCGTGAGAGGCTGTGTAACTTGCACAAACAAGCTGCCAGCTGGAGCTGGAGCTGTGAGAGGGGGGCTGCTGGCTGATTGGCTCTGGGAGTGGGGAGGCACTGCTTAAACACGGACGCCGCTCACTAGCGGCATTTCTGTATTTTATTTCCCTCCACTGCCTGGTAAGAGCATCATTTCGTTGCAGCTGTTGTACTAGCTGTGAAGCTATTAATTGGACTGCTGTTTTCTGAGCTGGACTGTTTCCATCTAATTGCCCACTCTACTTGTACTTGACACAGCGTGAGAGGCTGTGTAACTTGCACAAACAAGCTGCCAGCTGGAGCTGGAGCTGTGAGAGGGGGGCTGCTGGCTGATTGGCTCTGGGAGTGGGGAGGCACTGCTTAAACACGGACGCCGCTCGCTAGCGTGCATTTCTGTATTTTATTTCCTCCGCTGCCTGGTAAGAGCATCATTGCTGCAGCTGTTGTACTAGCTGTGAAGCTATTAATTGACTGCTGTTTTCTGAGCTGGACTGTTTCATCTAATTGCCGACTCTACTTGTACTTGACACAGCGTGAGAGGCTGTGTAACTTGCACAAACAAGCTGCCAGCTGGAGCTGGAGCTGTAGGAGAGACTGCTGGCTGATTGGCTCTGGGGAGTGGGAGGCACTGCTTAAACATGGGACGCCGCCGCTAGTGCGAGCGTAAGGCTGAAGGCCAGAGTGTGGAGCCACCGGAGCTGAAATCTGTTTGCTCTGGGTGAGAGTGGGAATCATGTTTTAATAGTTATGTATGTCAACCAGTTTATTATAAAGTAAAGTTTTAGGTTATTGCCTGCATGATTTACATGTGCCATTTGGCTTATTTAATTAGATATGTGTAGGGTTCTGACAGGCGGCTCTTGGAGCCTAGAATTGTTATGGGAATTCACAGTTGCATGCGCTGCGCCCTTTTATCCCCCTCCCTGTATCTGATATTATTATCAGACGTTGTAGGGAAGTGGGGATTGGGGGGGATTGCTTTGCGCATGCGCTGTGTGATGACCAGGAGCGGATTGATCAAGAGTTTCCTCGAATGAGGATTGTGAGAAATTTGCTCGGTTTTTCTCGGACAGGGTGTCTGCGATCCGGCGGGAGGTTTCCTCAGCCAGTAATATCATTGCTGTCAGTAGTCATCAGTTGTGTTCTAAGAGCACTCTCTCTAGGTGGGGGGAGTTTAGACCAGTGGAGGTTCGTGAGGTCACTGAGATAGTGGCCAACTTGAGGCATACCTTTTGTGAACTGGATCCATGCCAACGCCGCTTGATGAGGTGCATTGACACTGTTGGCCCAGTGTTTGCCCTGATTGTCCAGTGCTCCTGAGTCAGGGTGTTTTCCGGATGCCTTGAAGGAGGCTCTGGTGAAACCCCTTTAAAGAAAGCTTCTCTGGACCCGAGATTAGGGCAACATCGTTCTATCTCCAATCTTCCATTTCTGGAAAGATTGTTGAGAAGGTGGTATCGCTCAGTTGGGGAACATCTCAGGACCCACGAGTTGTATGATCCCTTCCAGTCAGCTTTTGGCCAGACATAGCACTGAAACTGCATTAGTTCGGTGCAAATGACCTCCTCAGGGCTAGAGATCGGGGACAAGACAATTCTTGTTCTCCTTGATCTCTCCTCAGCATTTGATACTGTGGACCATTGTGTGTTGCTTTTCCGCCTGAGGGGCTATGCGCGGACTCACGGTATTGTCATCAAATGGTTTGAGTCATTTCTTACTAACAGGAGGCAACAGGTTGTGATGGGTAATTTCTCTTCCACCCTACCTCCTTTTGTGTGGAAGTCCTCAGGGTCTGGTATTGGCCCCAATGTTGTTCGCAGTATACATGCTGCCCTGGGGAGATCATTAGGAGGTATGGTTTGAGTTTTCATTGCTATGCTGATGATACTCAACTATACCTTTCCTTTGCCCCAGGAACATCAAATGCAGTGGATGTGATAAATATCTGTCTGGCTGAGATAAATGACTGGATGTCTTCCAGCTGGCTGCGACTGAACCCTAACAAGACTGAGGTACTAGTAGTGGAGTCTAACAGAGCTCGTGATGGGATGGCCTCTGACTCTGCGACTGGCATTGTGCTAGGAGCTGTGTCATTGATGGCCTCCCCAGGGGTGTGAAACCTTGGTGTGATCTTTGACAGGAATTTGTCCATGGAGGCTCAAATATCCTCTGTGGTTCATTCCTGTTTTTCATCTGAGAAATATCGCCAGGATTAAGCCCTTGTTCCGGCTCTGGACCTCCCTACTTTGGTACATGCCTTAATCACTTCTAGGTTTGACTACTGTAATGCCCTCTATCTCGGGGTCTCTGAAACTTCTCTTCGCGGACTGCAGCTAGTGCAAAATGCTGCTGCCTGGCTTTGACTGGACAAAGTAAGTTCTGTCATATCACTCGGTCTTGCATAAATTGCACTGGCTGCCTGTCAGGTGGAGAGTTCTGTTCAAGGTGGGTTTTCTCACCTATAAGACCCTACATGGACAGGGCCCTGGTTACCTTTCTGATCTCCTGGTACCGTCCACCTCTGTCCGGGACCTCCGCTCCTCAAATGGTGGCCTCCTCAAAGTTCCAAGAGCGAGGCTGAAATCAGCTGGGGATCGATCATTTGGAGTTGCTGCTCCAGCTCTTTGGAACTCGCTGCCGCTGGAAGTGAGAGAGGCCCCCACTATAGACGTCTTTAAGAGCCGTCTGAAGACCTTTTTATTTAAGCAGGCTTTTGGAGATTGAATTTTAGATGTATGTTATTTTAATGAAATGTATACGGTATGACATACTGTACAGTTTTGTGCGGCGCCCAGAGCCCTTGGGATTGGGCGTCTTTTTAAATAAAATTGACTTTGACTTTGACTTTGACTTTTCCTTCCAGTCCCTCTGCAATGTCACTTATAAAGACATTAAAAAGGAGATGCAGTCTGTTCCTAATTAATGACCTTCCCACTGGTCACCTGCGAGGCTCTTATGGGCCAGAGCTTGCTACACAAGCATTTGTCAATGCCAAATGGTTGCTTGCTGGCATTAGCAGTGGAAGTGCAGGAGTTAGACAGATGAGGCCCCAATTCTCAAAGCCCTGTGTCAGACGTAAGGTGCCTGCGGTGAATAGATATGGTCCAAGGTGCACCTTGCGTCTTTGATTGCCCTCTATGCGATTCACAAAGGTGGTCTGCATTGACCGCAGCCCACCTGCCCCAAACAGGGTTTGCACCTGCAATGCACTGTGGTACAGCAGTAGCTGGACTGCAACCGATGCAAGCTGCATCCCGCGATTCTCAGAGATCACCTCGCGGGAGAAATTCTAAGTGTCTTTAGACAAGCCAGTGCAGCCGTAAGGGGACTTAGACATTCTCCCCTGGGTTACATGCCTGTGTGCGGCACACCATGGGTGATGGTCCACCCACCATACACCCTCATATGTGTGGCCCCCATCCTAGTGGTCCAATGGCACTCCTCACAGCTCCCCGATGCCACCTACGTACCATGTTGGTACCACCGTCCTGATGTGGCTCTCCCGATCCCCGATGCCTGCCCCATCGGTGCTACTGCAGCACCAACTTATGGTGGTACAGTGCCCACCCATGCCCCAGCAGGTGGTGCCCAAACCCCCCGTACACCAGTCCAGACTGCTCCCCAGTGCCCAGCACATCCCACCACTCACCTCTGTGGCCAGGTGCCAATTGCACCAAACATGGTGGGGGGACATCGACACACCAGGTTGGGTCCACATGCCCATTACCTAGTGGGACAGGGGGTCCTGTGTTAGTCGCTGGTGGCCTGCGGTGGACCTGTGCAGTGCACCAGGGGTTTGCTGCAGGGTTCCGGTCAGTGCTAGCATGGGGACTTAGCCACTGGGACCCCTCCTGTACCTGAATCAGGTGTACAGTCCCTGGTGCACCAGGCATTGGTGCAAGGTGCTGCTTGTCACAGCTTGTGCCAGACACAGGCCCCTATGAGAATCAGGCCCATGCAGTATAGGAATGGCAGTAAAGTACTGAACTGACGCCAACCCCACCCCCACCCTGCAGAGATGGGCAGGCGCTGGGGTGTGCCTTTGGGTCATTGCTCATAACAGTCACAACATTTCCCCTCACCCTACCTTGCAGACACTGACAAGTGTCGAGGTGTGCCTTGGGTGTTCGGGCTTTACTCATTTCATTCCATAAGGAAATATGCTAAAATGGGTGCAGTATAGGGGAATGGGATGGATTTTGGAGCCAAAGAGTCCAAGGTGTACCTCAAAGCCTGTCACTGGCTGCAGGGTGCGGGTGTGGGTGGAATGGCATGAGCATTACTGTCCACAATCCCAAGTCACCTTCCTGATGCCTGCAGGGCATTATGGTTGAAAACTCTAACAACCTGGGCCTTTCTTGGTATTTTTACTCCAAGTTTTCAACATGGGCTTTTTGTGATCCCACTGCATGAACAGAGACACTATCAGTTTGTTAGCCAAAAGATGATTTTGCACAGCAACTGCAGCATTTGGCGGCACAGGTGTAAAAACACATTTCGAACAGGATGTGAAAAATGACAGCTGTACTGTTCATGAGGAGGTGTAAAAAATGGCAATGTTGAAAATCTGGAATGAAAATATAAAAAAACTGGTGAAGTCATGAGTGTGCACAGAAACTGCGCAAAGCACACTCGTAATGTAATTAGTTTGGGGATTTTTTTCAACACAGGCATTCGCTCATAAACAGTGTCACTGTGATTTTCTTAATTTATCCTGAACACTGATTTCCCATAGCGACTATGCTATTCTGCGTCGGAAGTGCGAAAACACATTTCAGCCAGGTTGTGGAAAATGACAGCAGTAATGTTCATAAGGAGGTGTGGAAAAATGCCAATGTTGAAAATCTGGACTGAAAAGATTAAGAATTTGTGAACATATGAGAGTGTGTGGAAGTTGCACAATGTTCACTCTTACAACAGTCAATTTACGGACTTTCGTCACCAAATTTTCAACATAGCCAGTTTAAGACCTCTGCTCATGAACAGTGTCACTGTGATTTTCTTAATCTGTCCTGAACATTGATTTCGCACACCGACCACATCATTGTATGCTACATGTCCGAAAACACATATCGGGTAAAATGTGAAAAATGACAGTTATACTGTTCATAAGGAGGTGTGGTAAAATGGCAATGCTGAAAATCTGGAGTGAGAATATTAAAAATGCTCGAAGTTATGAGCGTGCGTAGGAGCTGTGCAACGCATGCTCATAAAACAGTCATTTTGGGGAATTATTTTACCAAATTTTCAACATAGCCATTTTAACACCTCTGCTCATGAACAGTGTCACTATGATTTTCTTAATGCGTCCCAAACACTGATTTCACACACCAACCGTGCCATTGTGAGCTACATGTGCGAAAACATATTTCAGGCGAGATATAACAAATAACAGTTATACTGTTCATAAGAAGGTGTGGTAAAATGACAATGTTGGAAATCTGGAGTGAAAATACAAAAAATGCTGAGACTTCTGGCGTGCTTGAAGGAACTGTACAATGCAGCTCCCTAAAACAGTCATTTTGAGATTTTTCACCAAATTTTCAACATAGGGCTTTGAGAGTCTACCTCCACGAACTGTGACACTGTCATTTGATTAGTCAGTCCGAAGGTGGTTCCCGCAGTGACTGTGAAATTACCTTTCAGGACAGAATAACAAAATGACAGTGACTGAATTATGGAGGTGGGGTCCCCAGAACCCCATGTTGAAAATTTGGTGAATAAATTCCAAAATGGATGAGATATGCACCAAAGTTGAAAAAACCCATTTATGCCATTATACAGCTTACGGCATTTCTTCAGTTTGGTCGGCTTTGAAGAGTGCAGACATGTTCCCGGTCCACTGAAGATCATTGTGCCAAGCTCCAGAGGTAAGTATGGGGTGAAGGGGTGGGGAGGGGAGGGGTACACAGAGGGTGGGCGTGGGTTGGGGAGGAATCGACGAGGACCGTTTTCTACTTTACAGGTTTATTCTTTTAAAAACATCATGGGAAGGCTTTCTTTTACAGGACATTTGTTTGGGCATGCTGGGGTGGGCTCCCAGCATGCCACCTCACTGTTTTGGGGGGTCTGTAGCTGACGGGGGATTGGGTAGCCCCGTTGGCACCTATTGGGTGTGGGGAGAGACAAGAGCTGAGGGGGACTGGGCACCACCCCCCTCGGCAGACAAGACATTGGGGGGGTGAGCATTATGTCGATGTAGAGTGGGCTCCCCCGTCGGCAAAATGATGAATAAGGGGGCATGCCGATAGGGGGATTGGGCATCCCTGTCAGCACAGAAGTCGCGGGGGTGGTGGCAAGGACGAGGATTGGGCACCCTCGGCAGGAGAAATTTGAAAAGGGAGGGATTATGCTGACAGGGAGTTGGCTACCCGTGGTTTTTATTTTCTTGAAGTGTTTCACCAGAAAGGCACACTAAGAGGGGGGACTGGTGGCTTGCAGCTCTGTAATTGGCTGCTGCAGTCAGGGACCGTACTGAACAGTGGATTGCGTACTGACGGGGCACTCCCTGATTGCAGCGGTTCAATTCCTTTGATGTAGTGGCCTGCTTGTTAACTGTGGTGATCCAGGGCATGCTCCTCTATTGGCCAGGCAGAGACCAGCCCCTGAATGGGCTGCTGCCATTCGGCCCAACACTGCCACGCCTCCACAACCTGCTTGTGAAAAAATGTGACACTATGTGTTTCTTGCACATGCGTGCAAGCAACACAAAAAAGGTACCAGAGACTTGGGAGGGGGAAGGTCACCATCTAGTGGGACACAAAAAAGATGAACAGCAAAAAAAACAGCAGAGGGAGGCAGACATAATGAAACAGGGATCTATAGATACCACCACCTACTGGCCAACAGCAGTAATAAGGGGCTTTTTTATGTATTAACACCTACTCAGAAAAAGAAATGCTAAAAATGCTTTTAAAACTATTTTTTAGCTTTTTATTTATTTTTACCACAGAACCACTGTATAATAGCAAGAATGCACTCCAGAGTGTGTGTCGTGCTGGGATAACATCACTTCTAGGGTGCTAGATGAGCTCTGCCTGCGGCCTTATGCCCAATGATACCAGGCATGATACTGTCCCAGCACGACACACTCCCTGTTGAGCACTATTTCTTAATTTACTGTAACTTGAGTCCTGGTGAAAAAAAATATTTGCAGTATTGAGAAAGATATTCATACTAGACTAAGGCATCACAGTCAAACAAAGTTTATGCATAAAAATTGAAGCCCTAAAATTGAATCTGTCTCTAAGGGATAAGCAACCCCTTTCATGATGCAGATCACAATGGTGAAGTGACTTGGACAGTCCAGGAGCAAATCTACAAATACTATTAAAAGCTGAATTTACCCTACCATAAAGTTTGTCATTAACAGAAAAATAAACTCCCATAATCAAATGTCGATAATAATAGACTGGTTGCAAGCAATTTATAAGATTCAGGTATGAGAAATTGATTAATATGACAAATCATGCCAAGCCTTTTACTGTATGTGTGGTCTTAATTAACAGGTCCACATGAGCCTAAAACTAAAAACAACTATCTAAATGTAAACACTCAGATAATAGAAACTATTAACTATTTCAATTGGCTCTCATGTTAAATAAAAAAAGTGGAATTCAGATGGAGAAGGCTTATATCAACCTGAAATAAAAAAAACATATTTTTTTTAGAATTTAGCAACAACTTGTGTGACAAAAAAAAAATTATGTAGATTATTAAAGTAAGATTGAAATATTTTTTGCAAAACTGAAATGTCCTTACCAGAACTAAAAATAATGGCATCACCAGCATTATCAACAGAATCCTGAAAGTTTTTAAGCTAGTTATACATGCTCCCCCCAAAAATCATTAAATAATTTAGAAGGCTTCACTGGGGAATTAATCAACTCTGTAGTTGCATATGGATATGGACTCTCTGGACCGACTGAAGGTCACAACACAATTTTGCTTCTGTTCATATTCAGTTTATTTAATAGCCCCAATGTTCCACCTTACTGGCTTCTTCTGGGGGAACTGTGAAAAAAACTACAAAAAACATTTTTATGCATAATAACTTATATTCTCATATGTTAGCCAGCATGTTCACATACTATTTCATTTTACTTTTAGTTCTTGTGGCACTATTGGTGTCTCACACATTGTTTCGTTGAACCTGTAAGTATATGCATTTTTAAAATACAAATTATATTTTGCACGCTCTAAGTGACTATTTTATATTTCCCATTGTACCCAATGTACCACACCAACATTATGTTTTCAGAATGTGCTGAACTGGCTACCACATATGTTACCCACCATGCAGTATAGCTTGCTGCCATGTGGCTGCCAGTCTTATGTCTATTATGCCCATCAGGCTTTGAAAAAACAGAACTCACAGTGATTTCCCACAGGCACACCAGATGAGCTAGAGTTAACTCACCATTGTGCTCTAATGCTATATGAGAATTTTGTTTTGTTCTACCAGCCACTTCATTTAATGTCTGCCGAACTTTTTTAAGAGTCCCCAAAATTACCAAACTGTTTATTTTTATCAAAATTAATCTTAACTGTTCTAATAGCAGATTTACACTTATTCCTCATACATTTGTACTCATTTAATAATTTCAAATCTTTTTTTTCCCCTGTACTCCTTCTAGATTTTGTTTCTACCCCTAAGAAAATTAACTTCTTTTGTGACTCACTCATTCTTGATACCCTTTACTCTTAATTTTCTTTCTGAAAAAAAAAATGCATATACCCCACCCCAAAAAAAAATTGAACAGAAATTAGAATTTGCTTCATCAATATACTCTATATTATTAAGGAATGCACAATCTATTTTCAGAATTTCTTCATTAAAAATGTCAGAAGGGCGGGGCGCTGCTGAGCAGCTCAACAGGAGGCAGCATGTTTGAAGAGCTCCCACAAAATCCTAATTTTATTCAAATAAAAGTCAACTATTTTAATAAAATTGCCTGATACCCCTATTGGGCTGAGCAGCTTATCAGGAGGACCCATAGGGAAAACCAAAGGCAACGCGGCTGCCTCTGCCGAGTTCTTTACCCCGAGAAGCAAACAGGATGCTGGGCCTCCAAGAAGCAGTGCAGCAGGGGCCTCTGATACAGTGGATACTGGGGATATCACGCTAGCCATTGTGAATGCTACCCTGATGAAACTGGTATATTCAGTCCAGGAACTGGATAAGAAATTTGATGTCTTAACACCTTGGGTAGCTGCACTGGAGAATAAGATGGACATTGTGGACCAGAAATTTGTTAAACTGGACACAAACTAGAACAAACATATTAATGTCACCACTAAGCTGATTAAGGACACCACATGGCTGCGGCAATGATTAGAAATAGTAAAGAATCGACTTCCGGTTCTAGTTATGGCTCTGTGAACACCTCGCGCCCGGAGCTCCCCCGCGCTCTAATGGTAAAGTTTAATTAAACTTAAAAAACAGCCACACTACAACAAACAGAATATTGTGCCACCCTACCTGACTCTTTCTAAAGGTGCATGGTGAGGGAACAACGCAATCGCTTCCAGTTTACTGGCGGATCTGGACGAGCAATCCGAAGACGCAGAGTCTGGCGTGGACGAACCGACTGGGCCATCATCTAAACGCAGAATTGCAAATATGCAATCGGGGTCGAGAAATAAAAGAAAATATAAGCCTACTGATTCCAGCAACAGCAATAGTGAACAGATTTTGCAGGTAATAACAGATTTTAGAACTGAAATGCGGGACTCTATAAAGGACTTATGATCCAATGTCCAGACAATGCACCAGGTCACAGATGCCCTGCCATGTGCAGGCACACATCACCTTTCCCACCATCCCTGCAGACTTTAAAGCCACAAAAGAGGGATTCTATGACATGCATGGCATACCAAATGTGGTAGGCAACACAGACTGCACCAGTGTTGTGATCGTGACCTCCCACTGTGGAGGAGGAGGCACACCACAATCGCAAAGGGTTCCATAAAATCAACTTCCAGATCACATGCAATGCAGATGGCATCATCACATAAATATGCACAAAATACCCAGGCTTGTGCCATGATGCATATATCTTCAGCCATTCTGGACTGGGTGCCCGCCTTGCTGAACGTGGTGTCATGGACAGGTTTACCTATGCTGAATCGACAACATTGTTGTCAACGTCCGGCATAGCAAGATCCCTGATTTCGACAATCAAAATGTTGCCTGTTAGACATCGGTGTGTGTTCTGTTGAGGCTGCAACCCCACACCCCCATGGGGCTGCCTGCCCCACTTCTTAATATAACTAACTCTGAGTTGGAGTTGTCGGGGGGGGGGGTGAAAGTCAGTGAAAGGGCAAAATTTCACCATCAGGCCCCTCACAGCAACAATCTTGAAACCTATTGAGATTGTTACTGTGTGGGATTTTGTGGTTGGGGTTTCAGTCTTGCGTTGGTACACTGCATGGACAATTGATTGTTTGGTGGGTACCACAGAGGGGGTCCATGCCACATGTTGATCTCACCACATGTACTAACACTGTGTTTCCCTTTCTAGGTGACAGCGGATACCCACTGTGACCAGACCTTCTGACACCACATCTGGAGCCCCAGGGGAAGGCAGCAGAGGCATACAACGTGGTGCACAAGAGGATACGGTGAGTGGTGGAATGCACGATTGGCAGGCTGAAAGATGCAGTTCTGGTGCCTGGATTGCACAGGTGGCACAATGATACTCACCTTTGGGAAGGCTTGCAGAGTTCTCACTGTCTGTGCAGTGCTACACAACATGTGTGAATGGCGCCAACTGCCCATGCCAGGTGATGCACCCATGGACATGCCGGTCTGCTGTGACAATGAACCAGCATGTGGGATCAGGGAGGAAATGCTGACGGGCTGTGCAGTGTGGCATGCAGTGACACAGGGTACATTCAGCCGTTAGTTGTGTGGGGCCAGGTGGAACCCTAATGACATACCCCTCTGAGTGCACCTGTGCCAGGTATGATGCATGTGTGTGAGAGATGCCCATGTGGCATGCTGCTGGCTCTATCCCTTCTAGGGGCAAGACACATGTGCATTGCACATGTGCAGTCGTGAGTGATTGGGGAGTTATTCTGTGGGGTGTTGTGGTCATGTGTGTTGGGTGCATTTGTGGGATATCTGAGGTCATGTGTGGTGAGGGGGAGTTCTTCTGTGGGATATATGGAGTCGTGTGGTAATCGGGGGGGTTCATATGTGAGATATGTGAGGTCATGTGTGGTGACTTGGGGGGGGGGTCCTGTGTGGGGTTTGCAGGGAAATATGTAGTGCTTGGAGTACATATGCTGTGCCTGTCATGTGGTGCATTGTGCATAGACACCATGGACAGTAGTGTGCTTTTTGTGATGTGTCGTGTGCCACCCTGCTGGCGGCCTTCATGCTCAGGTGGTCCCCCATCATGGTGGCATGGTCATGTTCTCTCAGTCAATTGTCTAGCCCTTGTTCCCAGGCTTTGTCCCATTGTTGTGCCTCCTGCACCTCTGGTGGCCCAAGATGGTCTTCCTTGCACTGGTGCTGCTTCCAGTGTGGGGTCCCTCCTTGTGCCACGTGCACCTGCCATGCCCTGTAAGGTGCTGTCCCCCTCTCCAACTGTTTGGCTGACCTGTGTGGCCACAGGTGCTGCACCTGCTGGAGGCATGCGGTCAACCAGCATCTCCAGGATCTCACTGATTCTGTAGATGCCACTACGCATGCTCCTCATCTCCTCAGTGAGGTCACACATCACCTCTGCAGTGTCCTGCTGTGCCACCAGGTGGTCACATTCAAGCTGCTGCAGGTCATGGTAGCATGCCTGCACCATGCCCACTGACGTTTTCTGCCTGGTGCACCATGGCAGACATAGGGCTGGCCCCTTATCATCGCTCTCGTGGCCATGATGAGGGGTCATTCGCTCCTCAGTGGTGCACTGCTCTGTGCCTGCGGTTAGCACTGACAGGGTGTCACCTGGTCCTCCAGGGCATGGACTGCAGTGTCCGGTGCTGTGTACCCACCTGTGCACAGCAGCAGGTCCTGGAGTAGTGAGCAGGCACAGGTGTGCAGGGGTGTGTCGGCATGGGTCTGCTGTTCGGTGATGTCTGCTGCCCCCTCTGTGGTGTCCACTGCCCTCACATCATCATCATGCTGTGCCACGCTGTCCTCCACCAGTGTTCTGGCCTGTTCCAGCTGTTGACCTGTGGGTGACAGGGTTGGTGGTTAGTATTGACAGTGACACAGCCATGGGACACGGTCCTAGTATGGTGTTCCAGTCATGCTGCCTACCGCCAGTGGCAGCTCCACTGGTGTGGTGTCTTCTGCTGATCCCACAGTCCATTGGGAAGTGTCTGCAGGTTGCAACACAGGGGCTTAACATTGGCACAGTGGTGTCAGTGTCCCCCTATTCTGTACATGATGCCCCACATACCTGCTAGGATGTCAATGCCCATGTCCTCACTGTACCAGACCACGTCGGAGATTGTCTCTGCCACAACCCTCTCTATGGGGGTCAGGTTTAGTTCCTTAGCAGGTGGTCCAACCCACACATGGCCAACTGTGAGTGGCTGCGAGCTTCCATTTCACAGTGGACCGGATGTTGCGCCATTTGTGTTTTATGGCACTCAGTGTGTGAGCCTCCGGCCTTGCGGCGTTGACCAACATCTGTACTTCCAGCCACAAGTGTGCCTTTTCATTTTGGCTGGGACCTTCAATGCATCTGCCCAGTTCAATTCAGAGTGCTGCGCCCGGATGTTTTTGACTTGGGTGGCCACCTGTGGTGTGGTGAAATCTGATGACCTGTGCCTTGTGAAGGTCATCGCCGGGCTGGGTGCACCTGTGTCCCTGCAGCTGTGCCCATCCACATGTGGGTCCTGCTCGGTTGGCACATTTGCTGCAGATGACATGCCTCCCCGGGGTACAGTGTTGCCTTCACCCTCCATGTAGGCATTCACTTCCATGGGTGTGCACAGCAGTGCAATTGTTCATATATTTGGTGTCCATATATATGGTGGGGTCATGGGGCATGGCCACCTTCCTGGACTCCACCTCCACTCACCTCATGTTTGTCTGCAGGTGCTGCCCCCAGCCTTGACCACATGTGTGCCCCTGGCTGTGAATGCAGGCATGTGGTGCCATCTTTCGCAGCGCATATGTGTGCACTGCCACCAAGTCTCATTTCAGCACATTTCGAGTGCCTTCATGCATAGGGCCCACTGAGATTACCCCAAGAAAAAGGGATTAAGAGAAAGAGAGATGTGGTGGAATAAAATTCAACAATTGTTGCTGAAATCTGTGGTGCTGTGGTTCTTGGAGTGCTCTTATTCAGATTTTGGTATTTGTTTCTTGGGCTGGCTGCCCGCTTTTGCACACCACCTTGTCCCAGAGTGCAGGACTTGTAAAGTGGAGTTTTCAAAGAAAGAGAGATGTAGCAGGCCACTTAAAGGAAACGGAGGAGGTGAATTGTAGGGGAAAGGAAAGCTCAATCAGGTAAGGGAGCTTGGGCTACAACTTCCAAAACATTTCCTGTCCATAGAGTGCCTGCTCCCCTGCAAAGTCTTGCCCCCAAGAAGAAGGGATGAAGGAAAGCTTATTCAACAGCAAACAACTGTAGACACTACTGCACTGTAAGGAAAAAAGGGAGGGGGTAGAAAACATATATCACGAGGACTTCTGCCCCATTTTCACTCCGATGCTCTCTTTTTTTTTTTTTTTTTTGGGAGGGGGGTTGTTTTGTTTTAAAGATAACAAGGTGAAGGGACTAGAGGGTTAGGGGTATGAATTGCCCCTAAAAGAAAAAGCTTTTTTTTTTGTAAGGGCAGTCACACTGGGGCATGGGAAGGGAACAAGGTCCCTGAAGCAGTTTGCTCCTTATGGGCTCCCCCCCCTCTTTTTTAAACAAGAAGGAAGGCAAGGCATGAAAGAGGAAAGGAGATACTACCCAGAAGCCTGGTCGTTCCGGGGCATGGTGGGCAGGTTTCAGTGATAAATGGTGAAGATATTCTGGAAGAGCAAGAATTATAGTAAATACATAATTTTCATATCTTCCAAGAATCAGTCTACACCATTCATCAGTGTTGGGTCTGAATGATAAGCTTACCACCTAGGGCAGTGTTGGCAAACCCTGAGGGAAATGATTGTTCCCTCAGCCCTCACTGGTGTCACAGAATGCCTTTGCTTGGTGTCACGCTAGCTCCAGGCCCTGCGCAGAAAGATGCATGGCTTGTCCAGTTTGCTCATAGTCCAGCAAGGACGCCAGGAGCTGACCAAGCATCACACACAGGTGCCTGCCACAGGATGCCTGGTGTGTGCAGCAATACACAACATGATGCACGCCAACGAGAAGACTTCTCAACCCCAGATGTCAAACTCAGCTGAGTCCAACTCTGGGGGAGGGTTGTGCACTGGGTGCCTGTGCCCAGACAGGGTGCCCAGGAGCTGGACCCCAGAAGTGGGGTGTGACATGGCTCCTAGAGACACCAGGGCTGTGCCATACCTGCACTGGGTGTCCCTTGGGCCTGGAGGAGGGGCAGAGGGACGGAGCCATGCATCTCACAATTCCTCTGCAAAAGGCCTAGGCCACAGAGGTATGACTGTGGAGTCATGACTGTACTCCCCCAGAGAAGGACAGCATCAGATGTGCAGGATTGTGGCCAGAGAAATGCGACAGTCACAGCTCTTTAAACATCTCCGAGAGAAATTGCTAGTAACGAGTGTACTCAGCATCAGAGAAGGGATGGAAGAGTCCTCCTCCTCAATGGAGGAAGATGAAGATGAGGAGGAGTTGGACTCAGGGGGTGGCGATGCCAGGGTTTCAGGCTGGAAGACAGCCTGGTCCAGTGACCTCAGGTAAGTGGAGAAGGCACTCGCCAAAGCCCTGAATTGTTCCCAGGCAGCAGTCCCCTAGGACCCAAAATGCCTGGGAGAGGAGATGGGGTAGGCAGAGAAGAAGCAGGAGGGTTGTGGCAGACCAGGCCTGGTCCTCTGCTAAGGCTACAAGAGCAAACTGAATTTCTGGTCCCAAACAGACCAGGGCTTGCTTACTTTGAAACCAGCATACCAGGGCTTTCAGCATTTTCTTATGTGAGCTGTCTGCTTTTCTATTAAATTGTTTGTTCAGATTGTCTTGCTGATAGGAAGGAAAGCACTCACTGTGGTGGTGGAGCAGAGCTGTAGCCAATTATTTCTGGAGGGCACAGGATTGGGCCCCCTTAGGTCGTCATTTCCTTTATACCAGAGATTCTGACATCACTTCTCCAAAAGGGACAGGACATACACCTATCATATCCTTAGCAGCCCAACACACTGCATAGGGGTATACACACACACACACACACACACACACACACACACACACACACACTACCAGAAAAAAAAAAAACATTTTCAACAGGAAAGGAAAGAGATGTGGAGAGTGGTGCAATGCACTGGCTGTGGGGCGGCAGTCTTCCGAGAGACATTCTGGAGGCTGTGATGCTGCCCTATTTGCAGGCACCTCTCTGCTCTAAGGGAGGAGGTTGCCCATCTCCAGGCCAACCTGGCAAGGTGTAGGGAATTCTCTTCCCACACCCAGGACCAGGCAGGGTATTGGGGGACCCCCCCACTGGACCACCAAGGCCCCTACCGCTGCCTCAGAGGTTGCCAAGAAAAAGGAGCTGTTGGAGTATGGTGGGTTCAGGAAGGGTGAGGGTGGTGGAACAGAGGCACATCCCTCCAGTTGTACCTCTCTACAATTCATATGCCATTCTGGCAGAGTGTGGTTCCTCTAAGGAGGCACCAGCAGTGGAGACTAATGGGGATGCTGGGAACCTCCACAAGAGAGACCCACAGGAGGGTGGCACAGGACCCCACAAGGGAAGGAAACAACTCCAGGTGGGGGACTCCATTGTTAGGGGGGGTAGAAGTGGGGGAGGGAGGGGAGAGGGAGGTAAGGTGCCTGCCTGGTGCCATGGCTTGGAGGGATAGGAAACGAATCCTCAGGACTGTGGGAGCAGCTGCAAGGGAGAGGGAGCTAGACATCATTGTCCATCTAGGTACAAATAACCTAGCTGGGAATGGAATCAGAGCAGTGCAGGAGGAGTTTATGGAGCTGGGGAGGGACCTTAGACAAGTAGCATGCACGGTAACCTTCTCAGAAGTGCTGCCTGTCTATGGCATGGGTGAGGCAAGAGTACTCCACATATTGGGATTCAATGAATGGTTAAAAAGCTGGTGCCACCAACAGGGTTTTGGCTTCATTGGGGACTGGGGGTCCACCTGGAGGGATACAGGCCTATATTGGCGAGATGGTCTGCATCTGTCCAGCAGGGGAACCGGGATCCTAGGTGATAGTTTTAAGCGCTTCAATGGCAAGCTTTTAAACTAGCCGGGGGAGAGGCAATGAAAAGAAGCAGGGAATTCCCAGCCTCCCCCCACATAACAGTGCAGTTAATGAAGTAAGCAACAAGGTAGAGAGGTTGACAGGGAGCAGAGCAAGGGAAAATCGAGAAAGAAGCAAAAGCAGTAAGTACAGGGATGGGGCTAAAAGGGGTGAGACCACCAACAGATGGAGGGCGATGAGTACCAATGCCCGTAGCCTTGGTAACAATTTATTTATTTAGATTTTGGTAACTGAGTAAGCCCACTGAGACCAGAGATCCCTTTTTCAGGGGCGACCCGGAATTAGTTACAGTAAATTACATACATAGGTATCAATATATAGTATTTACAGCTGATACATACAGGGAATTGGTATCAAACGCTTAACACAGAGACAGCAGGCTTCACAAGGCTCACAAAGTGTTAGACAGGCGCACAGTACATTTAACAATTTTGCATAAGAGATTCATGGGAGAAATAGAAGCGGCAAGATTAGTGACAGCATGACAACAGGCCCAGGTAGGGGGCTAGCGATTACAACCTGAGACTAAGTTCCAGAAGGTACACTTTTGAGGCCTGACTTAAACCCTAGGAGAGTAGGCTAAGCTTCCTGAACTAGTGGCCTTGATGGCGGAGGGACGCCTTGATATTGTGGCAGTCACAGAAACATGGTACACAGAGATCCATGACTGCAATGTCAACATACCAGGACACATAGTCTACAGAAGGGACAGGTAGGATAAAAGAGGAGGAGGTGTAGCTCTCTATGTAAGGGAAGGGATCAAGGCAACAGAACTAAAGGGTAAACAGGGAGGAGTGGAGGCATTGTGAGTCACCCTATAGACAGGAAATGGCACCACAATCCACACGGGGTTGTATACAGACCCCCATCTCAGGGGGAGGAAATGGACAGGGAAATGACAGGAAGCATACTTAGAATGGCAGAAAAAGGGGAATTATCGCTGATGGGGGCCTAAATATGCCAGATGTTAACTGGAGCACATTTGCTACAGCCACAACCAAGAGCAAGGTCATTCTCGATGCCCTACAGGGGGCATGCCTCAGACAACTAGTGTTGGAACCCACTCAGGAGGGTGCAGTCTTTGACCTGGTACTCTCAAATGGGGACAGTGAGAGGATCTCGGATTTAGAAGTGGGCAGTCATCTAGGAACAAGCAACCACCAAACAGTGTGGTTCACGATAAATACAGCCGGAGAGTCAAGCCATACAAAAGTGAGGGTACTGGACTTTAAGAGAGCTGATTTTGGCAAAATGGGAGAACACCTAAGGAATGCACTAGCAAACAGGCAGGAAGGAGGGTTGGAGGAACAATGGGGAAGAATCAAAAATGCCATCCAAGAAGCAACAAGCCACTGTGTGAAGCAACTAAACAGAACAAAATGAAGGAAAAAACCACTATGGTTCTCGAAAGAGGTGGCAGGGAAGGTTAGGAAGAAAAATATAGCATTCAGGAAGTATAAGGAATCACAAAAGGAGCAGGACAGAGAACTGTATCAATCAAAGCAGAAGGAAGCAGGAAAGGCAGTCAGAATAGCAAAGGCCCAAACTGAGGAAAGAATAGCCATCTCAGTTAAGAAGGGTGATAAAACCTTTTATAGGTACATTAGTGAGCGAAGACAGACCACGGGAGGGATTGTGTGGTTTAATAATGGGGGTGGTGGGTGGGCAGAGGGTGACAGTGAAAAGGCAGAGGTACTGAATGAATACTTTTGTTCAGTATTCACAAAAGAAGAGGAAGGGGAGGTACCTAAACCAAACAAAAGAAGTACTCTGAATAGGGAAGTCGATATCAGTCCATTCACAGAAGAAAGGGTCCTGAAAGAACTCCTAAAACTCAAGGTGGACAAGGCAATGGGGCCTGATGGGATTCACCCCAGAATCCTAAAAGAACTTAGGGGAGAACTAGTGGCACCACTGACTACTCTTCTTAACAAATCATAGGAGGATAGTGTGATGCCTGAGGACTGGAGGAGAGTAGATGTGATTCCCCTTCACAAAAGTGGGAGTAAGGCAGAGACAGGTAACTACAGGCCTGTTAGTTTGACCTCAGTGGTGGAGAAAATGATGGAATCACTTCTAAAAGAAAGAATTGTTGAGTACCTAGAGGCCAGCAGGGCACAGGACCCAAGGCAGCATGGATTCACAGTGGGTAGGTCATGTCAGACAAATCTAATAGATTTCTTTGACTGGGTGACCAAAGTAGTAGACCAGGGAGGGGCTGTGGATGTGGCCTACCTAGACTTTAGCAAGGCATTTGACATAGTTCCATGCAAAAGATTAATAAACAAGCTAGCCAGCCTGGGAGTAGGTCCCAGGGTGGTGCCTGAGTAAAAAATTGATTGGACAACAGGACGCAGAGGGTCACAGTAAACAGGGGGGTAGAAAAGATGGGAAGGGACTTGGGATAGGTTAGAGGAATGGTCAAAAGTATGGCAACTTAGATTCAATGCAAAGAAGTGCGAAGTAATGCACCTGGGAGACAAAAACCCAGGGGAAGAGTACACAATGGGGGGGGGGGAGATACTAACAACAACAAAAATGGGTTAGTCATATCAGACGACCTAAAAGTAGGCAAGTAATATGAAAAGGCAGTAAGGAGGGCTGGGGGGATACTGGGATGCGTAGGGAGAGGTATAACCAGTAGAAAACAGGAAATTATCATCCCTCTGTACAGACAGTTGGTGAGACCCCATCTGGAGTACTGAGTGCAGTTCTGGAGACCCCTTCTCTGCAAGGACACAGACAGGATTGTGGCAATCCAGAGGAGGGCAACTAAAATGGAGCAGGGTCTGCACCACAAATCATATGAAGAGAGACTAAAGGAGCTTAATATGTATACCCTCAAGGAAAGGAGGGGGGGGGGGGACATGATAAAAACTTTAAAGTACCTCAAGGGAATCAACAAAGTCCAAGAGGCCAGTATCTTTCAGAAAAAGAGATGTGTAAGAACAAGGGGGCACAGGTTGAAGATAGAGGAGGGATGGCTCAGGGGCAACATGAGGAAGTATCTTTTCACTGAGAGGATGGTGGACACATGGAACAGCCTTCCTGAGGAGTTTGTGGGGTCAAAAACAGTGGGGGAATTCAAGAACGCATGGGACAGACATAAGGCAATTATAGTGGGGTGTAGGAGAAAGTAGGCTGATGATTAACTAGGATCTGCAGCTTATCCAATATGTAGGGAAATCGGCAGACTAGGTGGGCCAAGCAGTCCTTATCTGCTGTCAAAGTCTATGTTTCTATGTAAACAGGGGACCTCATCCGAGGGGAAGGACTGTGCAAATCAACTCGTCCACCTGCAAATGCCCAATTGTAGAGGGACTATCAGGTGGTGCCCTTGGGGGGGAATCCTCAGGTGGGGAGATCAGACCTGTAGAAGTCACACAGAGTGGCCTCTATCCCCATCAACCAAAGACCCAGATGGTTCCAGAGGGGTCAGAGGACCCTAGTTAATACTCTGACTCCAGTCAGAGCCACCAATCACTCTAGGTGAAGAGTGTGATGAAAAACTGGGACCTACCAGCCTCCACCTCACCAGAATGGACTCTGCTCCTTCAGCTAGGTGTAAGGGCATCACATGTGGCATGGTCCTGGAGTAAGGAGGAGCCGGCGTCCCAAGCAGTGATGGATCTCCTTGGCACTGCAAGTGGAACACCAGAATCAGACTTAGCACTGGGGATGGTGCTGGAACCCAACCCAGCACCGAGGACAGTGCCAGAACCACACCTGGCACCACACCTGGCACTGCAGTGCTGCAGTCTGCACCAGATCAAGAAAGACCCCTGGATGATGCTATGGATGTGAAATGCCTCCTTCCTCACCAGGGCCCAGAAGCTAGTTGGGATCATCCCAGTCCTCACCCTCCAGATCATCCGACCACTCAGAGGACGAGATCCATATCTCCAATGAGTGACTAGCTCCAGAGACCTTCCCTCTCCGACAGTGGCAAATGGCAGCAGAAGGGGACCTGGCTGCACAGATGGCACCACCCTGTTCACTGGAACTGGCCTTAGTGCCAGGAGCTGAAGCGGTGCTGGGCTGTGGCCCCAAAGGAGCCACCGCAGCAGACCCAATGCATAGCTGCAGCACTGCCACCAGGGGCATCTGGACCCCCGAGGGGGTACCAGACTGGAAAGGGTGCAAAACTGGCCCCCTGAGAGGGGACCAGCTGTCCCACAAACCCTTTCCCCAGGCCTCCTGTTTCAGCAAGATGAGGACAAGAAGAGGACTGATCTCCCTCAGTATGTGTAGTACTGGGGAAGGGCTCGGGGAAGAGCCCAGGGACCTTACTTGGAGTCCTGAGTGTGACACCTGCCTCCGAAGGTGGGGGAGTCTTGTCTCCACCCTAATTGCATGGATCTCTAATATGCAGAAGTCCATAGAGAAGCAGGCATCACAGTGGTCCAAATTATGTTCCGTGCCAAGGCAGGTCCAGCAGCAATCATGCTGGTCCCAGACTGACATGTTTCTCCCACAGGAGCACCAATGCATGGGGAGACTCCATCTTTTTTGCTCAACTTCTGTTTCTTGGGCTCCTAGGATACAGACATGAATGACTACAGAAATAAAACAAAACCAGCAAAAACAGGGCTCCACGTCATAAGGGGGATAGAGAAGAAAAAAGGCAGTGACGAAAGGCCAAAGGAGTGTTACAGCATTGAGCAAGTAGTGATGAACAGAACTATGCCATGTGACACAACAGAAATGGTGAATGCTCTCACAGAGTGCTACCTCAGCAGGAAGAACTGAACTGAGGAGATAGGGTGTGTGTGTCAGTGTCGGTTTCTCACCAACCCATGAGCACCACATCATATGTTCGCTTCATGGGCGGTGCTGTCCCTGACGTTGGCCCCCTATCTCTGAAGCTTTTAAAGGCATACCCTCCCGTGGGGACCTCATGCCTCTGGCTTAGACCCACCGATGACAAATGGTGAAGAATGACTCTTGGAAGATCTGTGATATAGAGTAATTGTATTTATATTTATATTTTAGGCCCAAGACCAAATGAAGTTTTGGAAGAGGTACAATCTGGTTTCAATTTGTTTCACAACTGGATTTTTTTGAACCATATGGTTCTTAAATAAAACCAAGGTTATGCTTTTTTCTAAAAAAGTTATTGAGCATGAGAAACTCCACACTATTGTAGCACAGGATGGGAACCCAATTGAACTCGCAGATAGTTTTAAAATATTTGAGGGCAACATTTGACCTCGAGCTATCTTTTGAATGTCATATTAATAATTTAAGAAAATCTCTACATCAGAGACTGGGCTCACTTTGTAGGGTCAAGCAATTTTTGGCACGGGAATTCAGTAATTTACTTGCTCATAGTTTCTTGATGAGTGCAATGGATTATGGTATAGTTATATATTTGGCTATTTCTGATAAATTATTTGATAGATTGAGGGCTACCTACAATTCTATACTTCATTTTATGCTTGATGTTCCATTTCAAACCCACCACTGTCTTTTGTTTAAATATTCTAACAGCCTGTCACTTGAAAATAGGATATCCTATAAATTGGGTATATTGATGTTTAAGGTGAAGAATGGTCTTTTATTTCCTGCAGTTTCTGCTTTATTCTCTAGGTTTTCTAACCCTTGTGGTACTAGGTCTCAATCCAGGTTTACCTTTGAAATTCCTTTGTTTAAAAAAGTTTTTGGACAGAGATCAGTTTTATAAAGAGCTGCTATGTTTTTTAATACACTGCCTTATGACACTGCTGAATGTAAAACAGTTTGGTCTTTTAAATCAAGGCTAAAGCACTGGCTGATGGATAGTGATGTTTGCACATGTTTATAATAATTGTCTGTTTTCTATCTGTATTTTGTATTTTTTGTAGTCTTTGTATTCTTAAGATGGTTTGTTATATTGATGTCTCTTATTTGTTGTGTAACTTGTTGCTGGTGAAAACAGGCAGTTTTTGCTCATCCTGCTTACAAGTATAAAAAATAAAAATGAAATGAAATGTATAAGAGGTGGTAGAAAACAGTTCCTGTTGGCTCCTGCTCAACTTAATCCATGGGAGGGTCACAAAAATAGCAGACATGTCAAAATGCACCATCCAGGAGCAGGGCTGAGGAGGATAGCAAAAACTGAAGCACAGGGTAGACACAGGCTTAAACAAAAGCACACAAGGGCAACAGACATAATTGAAAGCCATAATCTTCAGGCACTGTCTGTAGTTGCCCACCTAGACTTAGTGGCCGTTACAGAAAAATGGATGACTCTGCACTACGGCTGGGACCTCACAATACCTGGGTACTCAAACTTTAGGAAAGATAAGGTTGGGGTCAGAGGTGGCCCCATATGTAAGGGAGGGAATCAAGGCAACAAGGGATAGTATAGCAAGTGAGAGGGAGGAGATAAAGATGATGTGGGTACAGATGGAATCAGAAAAGGACAGGAAGTTATGATTGGTATTTGGCTATTGGCTCCCAAATCAAAAGGAAGAGGTAGATGAGAAACTTGAAGGAGAAATCAGAAGGGTAGCAGCACAAGAGGATGTGGTGATCACAGGCGACTTCAATCTTCCTGATGTACACTAGAGCATCCAGAGAGTCTGCAGCAGCAGCAGATTTCAGATACTTTAGGATACATTTAAGGATGGGATCTTTGTTCATGGGGACAGAGACCCAGAAAGGAAAAACCCTGGACCTAGTACTGACAAACAGCATCTATGTCAGGGATAGAAACGTAGAATTTGATAGCAGGAAAGGACTGATTAGTCCATCTAGTCTTTCCACCTGTTCCCTACCTATTCCTTCTTTACAGACCTCATCTGGTCTCCGTCGACTCTCTCACCTTCCAGCATCCTACTAATATACCCCCATGTCTATTCCATGCATGTTTGAAACCAGCCACTGTTTTGGCTTCCACCACTTCTGCTGTCAATCTATTCCAGGCATCAACTACCCTTTCAGTGAAGAAATATTTCATCTCTCTTGAAATTCCAACCCCCCCCCCCAACCTCATTGCATGACCCTGGTCTTGCTGCCTGTTTTCATTTGAAAGAGACTCCTAACCTGTAGCCTTTTTGCTCCTCTGATGTATTGTAGGCATCTATCATATCCCCTCTCTCTCTCTTTCTTCCTTCCAGTGTCTACATGTTGAGATTCCTCAATCTCTCTTTGTAGGGTTTCTTGTGTAAACCATGTGCCATATTAATTGTCCTCCTCTGGATCGCTCCTACTCTTTGTTCTTTCTGTGACATGGTCTCCAAAACTATACACAGTACTCCAGGTGTTGTTGCACCAGTGAGTGATATAATGGCAAAACCACCTCCCTCCTCCTACTGGAGATACCGCTCCCTATGCAATTCAGCATTCCACTAGTCTTATCCACTACTCTGTCACATTGCCCTGCCACCTTGACATCCTTGTGTATGATGACCCCTCCGTTCCTTTCTTGTTTGGTGTCTGTTAGTACTTACCCCTTCTCCCCATCTTATACTCTGCTCTGGGGGTTTTGTCCTAGGTGAATTACCTTACACTTTTTTACACTGAACCTCAAATGCCATGTTTCATATGAACATATGAAGAAGCCAGCAGAAAAAGGCCATTTGGTCTATCTAGTCTGCTCATATTGCAGGGTCCATAGCTTGAGCTGCTGCCCCTGACCCCCCTTTCCTACTCCCCCTTCCTCCCTGCTCCCATGCCTATCCCAACCTCTCTTGAAGCTGCCCACTGTCTTCAATGAGACCACCTCTTCTGGCAGTGCATTTCAAGTGTCCACCATGCTCTCTGTAAAGAAGTGCTTCCTGACCTCCCTCCTAAACCTCCACCACCTTTCAGCTTCAGACTGAGTAGAGCAGTCAGGGTGGCTAAAGCTGCAAGGCAGCTAAGACTGGCTCAGGGGATCAGAGATGAGGAAAAGGATTTCTTCAAGTACATAAGACACACGAGGAGCTGTAAGGACGAGATTGTCCAGATCAAGAGGGAGGAGGGTTGGGCAGAAAAAGGGGAAGACCAGGTGGAGGCACTCAACGAGTACTTCTGCTCTGTGCTCACTATAGAAAAAGATGGTCCGATACCACATGGGAAAGGAGGAATGGGCAGGGGAGAGGCAGAGGTAAGCCAGGGTCATCCATGAGGATAGGGTTCTAAAGGGCCTTAAAACCTTAGAAACACAGATTTTGATGGCAGATAAGGACTGCCTGGCCCACCTAGTCTGCCCATTTCCCTACCTACTTAACTTCTGATCCTAAATGATCAGCAGCTAACCCCTGCTTCCCTACCAATAGGGTTGCCTTCTGTCTATCCCATACATTCTTGAACTCACTAACTCTCGCTTTTCCCTAAATTAATACATTATACTGCTCGCCAGCATCAAGGCAGAATTTAAATGTAATATGTAATAAAGATACAATTAGGCAAAGCAAGGCAAGCCAAATTTTATTTAAAAAGATGCCCATCCCTGAGGCTCTGGGCACCAAACATATTAAAATTCTATAAAAAACTCAATCAATAGATTATAAATACACAGATCACACAATATGAAACATAAATAGACAATACACAACAGTTAAAATAACGTTTTTAAATACTACCCTCAATAATAGCTGCTAAATCAGAAATAGCCATGGGTTAGTTAAAGCAAACAGGTCTGGAGTCAGGATAAGGTTATACAGCAAAATCCAGGAAGGCCTAACTATATAAGAAGGCCTTGAGGTGGTGTGACAGGGTAGAATAGGATCCTGTCCCATTAGTTATGGAGAAAGTGTTTAAATGCAAGGATCTTTCCTTTTCTGTCTCTTCTTTGTCTGGTTGCGCAACCAAATTTTCCTGTTAGACTTTGGACTTGATCAACTTGACAATCTCGCAATTTTTTGCCTCTCACTGTCTCTCAGTCTTCCCTTGCAGTCTGTCTTTTTCTCCCTTGCATATTTGCTGATATAAAAACATATGCAAATCATTGTATGGAAATATAACTGATATTGGGATCCCTTTGTTTAGAAATTATATACTGTTATTGTTGAAATGTATATAATTGTGGTTTGAGATGATTGCAAAAAGCTGTTGGAAGCTCAAGAGGTCACCTGAGTGCAAGTTTTAAGCCTTTTACAGAAGAGCTGTGGAGAAGGGGGCCTCAGCTCGGGCACATTGTGTTCTAGCTGCACCTGCCTGAAACATACAAGAACAGGATGCTTGTTAAGAATGGGGGTTGGAAGGACTTATAAGAGCTAAGCTGCAACTGCAGAAGAAGGAAAAAGGGGCACAGAGACTGAAGTAAAACTACTGTATTTCTCCTCTGTACATAGTTATTCTGAACAAGTTTATTTTTTTTTGTTACTGCTACTATAAATAAATATTTTTGGTGAATTCTACAACTGCTCCTGGTTTTCCCTATGCTTCCAGACCTGTGCCTCGATAACATGTGGGCTTTGAATACCTCAACTGAAGGGGCCTCCCTAACAGCTGGAGAAAGCGAATTCCACAGGATGGGGCGGTGACACTAAATGTTCTGTCGCCTGTGGTTTTTAACCTCGTCCTGGGGGACCCTCCACCTAACCGGCAGCTAGTGCAGTTCGCGTAGCACCGGGGTGATATGACAGTACTTAGGCTGTCCTGTCAACAGCCTAGCCGCTCCGTACTGCACCAGCTGCAGTCAGCGCAGGGTACCCCCTGAGATCCCGAGGTAGAGCGCATTACAATAGTCAAGCCTGGATATCACAAAGGCATGAACCAAGGTGGGGAGGTCCGGGCTGGAACTAGGGACTTTATCCTGGCGATATTCCTCAAATGATAGAAACTTGTATGAACAACGGATAACACCTGAGACTCAAGCATCAGTCCGCTGTCGAGAATAATGCCCATATCACACACTCCAGAGGAGGTCTTCAATGGTACAGAGCCGAGAAAAAGCCTTGTCTCTGTTCCAGAGGTCAACCTATCACGCCCTCTGTTCGACTCCACCACCAGTACCTCCATCTTATTGGGGTTCAGTCGCAACCAGCTGGAGGTCATCCAGTCATTGATCTCAACAAGGCAGCTGTTAAGCATTTCCACTGCACAAGATGTTCCTGGGGCAAAGGAAAAAATACAGCTGGGTACCATCAGCATAACAATGAAAACTTAAGTTATATTTCCTGATGAGCTGTCCCAGGGGCAGCGTGTACACGGAAAACAACATTGGCAACAAGACCGAACCCAGGGAAGTCTGCATGACAGGAGGCTAGGGGAGGAGGAGAAATTCCCCATCACTACCCTTTGCCTCCTGTCAGCTAGAAAAGACTCAAACCAGCAGATGACAGTGCTGGCAAGTCTGCAGAATTCCCTTAGGCGGTCAAGTAACACACAAAGGTCCACCATGTCAAATGCTGAAGAGAGATCGAGGAGGACAAGAATTGTCCCCTCCTCTTGATCTCTTGCCCTGAGGAGGTCATTATGCACCCAAATTGGTGCAGTTTCTATGCTATGCCTCACACAAAACCCAGACTGGAGCAGCTCGTATAGGTCATCGGCCACGAGGTGCTCCTCAAGCTGAAGCACCACCACCTTCTCCACAATCTTACCCACGAATGGAAAATTGGAGATAGGATGGTAATTTGCCTTGACATCAGGGTCCAGTGATGGTTTCTTCAGAAGGGGTCTCACCAGTGCCTCCTTCAAGACATTAGGAAAGACCCCCCCTTAGACAAGGAACACCGGGCCAATGGAGTTGACACATCCCATTGAGAAACGAGTTGGCACTGGGTCCAGTTCACAAAAGGTGTGCCATATCTTGGAAGCAACCCCAATGACCTCAGCCACCTCCACCAGTCTAAACTCGCCCCAACCAAATGGAGTCCTCTCCAGATGCCCATGGTGACCACTGTTGGCCGAACTGCAATATATACCTCCCTTAAGATAATTTATACTAATTTCTTTCCACCACTAAACTTAATCCTGTACTAATGTACTATATACATTATTTTTTAAGCCTTTGTTTATTTACATAGCTGCTGCCTTAATGCTCGTTTCTGCAGTTTCACAGTTGAACAAACCACATACTTAAACTGACCTGTCCCACAGCCGCCTAGGTGTATACTGTGTGATCCTAAGCAAGTCACTTAACTTCCTTGTGCTCCCAGGTCACATCTGGAAACAAGCTTCAGCTTAGTGTGCTACTCCTGGTTAAACAATGCTCCCTTCCCCCATATTACAATACAGGGTTGCTTAGCGTGTCACAGTTAGGGTGCGGCATTTCTTGTCAACTGCTGCTGCACTCTGAGGCCCACAGCATGAGATCCTTAAGCTATGGACTTTTTGATAAAGGACTGCAATGCAAGAAAGTACAGTTATGTAAGAACTTACCGTAACAGTAGATCTTCAAGAGTAGCTCTTGCAGCAGGCAACACCAGTAAGACTAAAGCCACCATGCACCAGGACCACATGGAAAACTTCTAGCTATCTGTCATGAGGGACCACCCCTGCCAACATCAGCATGCTGACATCCACATCCACCAATCCTAAAAATGGAGAGGTCCCTCATACCTACCTCAGTTCTCCTGCTGGAGATCCCAAACAGGTGGTGAAAAGGAGAACCAAAGCGGTTCCTCAGAGCTGAGGAAAAGCTATAAGCAGAATATGTCCCAAGGAGAAGAAACTTACAGGAGGAAGAAGGGTGGGAAAGCAGTATCTGCTGCAAGAGCTCCTCTTACATAACTGTACTAACTTACTTTGTGGGGGTTCTTGAAGCAGGCAACACCGGTATCACTGAGTCCCAAGCAGTACCAGAATTAACCAGAAAGGTAGCCGGGAGGAGACAGTAGGCATCAGCAGAAGGCTCAAGAAAGAAGGCCCTGAAGGAATGCAACAGCCTCAAGCTTGGACATCCTCTGAGCAGAAGTAACGACAACCAAAGAGAGCCCTTTCCATGACAGAAAGTGCAGCTCACAAGTTGCGGCTGGCTCAAAGGGAGGCTCAAAAGGTGGAAGATTGAGCTTTTTCAGCATGAAAAGAAGGTCCCATGGAGGGACAGGGTCCCAGATGAGAAGGTTTCAAATGCAGGATACTCCAAAGAATGTGCAGGACACCTCCAGCCGAGCAACAGATTTGATTTCAATAGGTGCATGGTACACAGAGAAGGCAGAAAGGTGCACCTTAAGGGAGGAGTACTCCAAGCCAGAGTCTGAAAGGGAGAGCAGATGCTCCAAAATCAGGTTCACCGGACAGCTGAAGGGATCCAGGTGGTGAGCAGCATCCCACAGGGAAAACTGCTCCCACTTTAAGGCATAGGTGGCTCTAGTGGAAGGTTTTCTAGCTGACAGCAGGACATCAGCAACCTTAGAAGAAACCCCAAAGCAGGTGATGTGACACTCAGACAGCTGGTTCTGATTAATCTATAATTTTTGTAATATAAAAATGTGTTATTAAGTGTCTCTCATGAGGCATGCTGAAACAGTCTGCAGTATGACACCCCCCCCCCCCAGGTTTTAGATACAAGGTGTTACCTGGAAGGTCAGGGGATGATTACAAGCTAGAAGAGGCCTAAATTAAGCATCTCCTGTTTATCTAGTTTTATTGCAGCTGAAAGCTGCTAGGCTAGAAAAATCATAAAATTTTATGGCGTTTAGAGGGAGGATCCAGGTTATGTCACACTGGTGCGAAGTCATAGATGTTCCTCTGATGTCTGTAAAAGCAGGATGTTGCTCAAGGATGAAAGAAGGACTTAGAAATTAACCTTATTTAATTTACCTTCTGAGTGATGACATCCTGATTGTATATTTTTTATATTCTGACAGGGAGGAGCTAGGTGACCTCATGCAAAGAGGTTAGCAAAGCCAGTTTTAAAACAGTATTCTGTTTTCACTGAAACAAATGTTTGGACTTGAAAAAGCAACATCAGGCACTGGTGGAAGAATATACCTTAGAAGAGACAATTCTAAGAGTACTGTGGTAGGAGATTTAGTCTGCACTTTTAAACCAGTTTTTTTTAAGTGATTTGTATGTTTTGTGATATATGGTTCTGTATTTACATTTTACATTTAATCTATTTTTAAGTAAACCTCTACTTTAAAGAATACTTGGTGTGCCTTTGAAATTCTTTCTTTAACAAGGGAAGCATATATGGTTAAAGCTGACACTGTACAAAGTTTACTGGTTTTACCAAACTAGGTAAAGGTAAGAATTTTTCCTATGGTCTTCCATAGAGTTTTAAGGGTTCATTTTGTACACCTGATTAGGTGCCCTTAGGCAAAAGATATCTGCCCCCCCGAAGAGCAGAATTATCTGAGCCTCTACATTGGGTACGCTAGCAAGAGATTCACAGTTTGAATCCCTCCAAGACTTGAGACCAAAGGTTGATTCAAACCCACAAAACAGACAGGAGGGTTACCCTGTTTCTGTTTCCTGTTCACAAGACTGTGCTCGGAGGTTGGCACTGTGGGAGCAGAGAACCTGACCTGCTGAGCGGGTTTGTGACAGGTGATACCTAGGTCTGCAGGAGCCACACGTGTAGATGCAGGGACTTGAGGTCTGGGTGGACCAGGGTGCCCTGTTTCTGGCAGAGTAAGCCGGTGCACAGGGGCAAGGATACTGGAGGCTCCACTGCCAGCTGCTGTATCAGGTGGAACCAAATCTGATTAGGCCAACAGAGGACTATGAGGATCATCTTGGCCCCCTCCGACTGAAGATTGAGTAGGACCCTCTGTAGGAGAGAAAAGGGAGAGAAGGTATACACAAACCTTCCCTTCCAGGAAAGGGACAATGCATCATGTCAGATAACTCCAGGTCCTGGATCGAGCAAACAGAAAAGTGGCTGTTGAGTGGGGATGCAAAAAGGTCCAACTCTGGATGGCCCCACCTGTCAAGGAGATCTTCAAGCACTAAAGATAAAAATTCCCACTCATAAGCCCTCAATCTGGTTCAGCTGAGACTGTCAGCCAGGATGTTTTGGGCACCTGGAACATGAACAGTGGACAGCACCAGTCTGTGCTCAAAGGCAAAGTAGCAGACTCTCATGGCTTCCCGACAAAGGGTGTATGAGTGAGTGCCCCCCTGCTTGTTGATGTAGTACACCATGGACATGTTGTCCCTCTGCACCAGCAACAAGCTGGGAAAAATGTAGGTCTGGAAGGCCTGCAGGGTGTAAAGGACCGCCTGCATCTCCAGCACATTGATGTGGAGATTCTGCTGTGCCTTGGACCTGGGTCTTGCAGTCAACTAAGTGTGCACCCCAGCAGAGACCCGTGGCATCTGTTGTGAGTATCTGTGGGGTGGGGGCACAGCCCAAAAGGGGACCCCTCACAGGAGATTGGCAGGGTTCTGCCACCACTCCAAAGTCCTCCTCACTGGATCAGAGACCATGACCAACTGATTCAGGTCATCTGTGCGTTGTTCCCATTGAACTCAAAGGGTCCACTGGGGAACCCTCATATGCAGGCAGGCCAGAGGGACTATAGCTATGACCCCGTCATGTGCCCCAACAAGTAGAGGAAAGCTCTGGCTTGGAAGTGTCAACTGGAGGAGATGAGACAGGCCTGCTCTATCAAGCGTTCTGCCCTGTCCACTGACAGGAAACCTCTGCCCTGGGAAGAGCCCAGGACTGCCCCAATATACAGGAGATGCTGGCATGAAGAGAGACAAGACTTTGGCAGACTGATTATGATCCCCAAGGCCTGGAAGAGCCAAAATGTGCATTCCAAGGTCTGGAGCAGGAGATCCCCGGAGGGAGATGTTAGCAGCCAGTCGTCCAGGTAGGGGAACATGTAAAAACCCTGTCTCCTCACAGGTGAAGCCACCACTGCTAGGCACTTGGTAAAAACTTAAGGTGCTGAAGAAAGGCCAAAAGGGAGGGACCAGAACTCAAAATGGTCCTCCTGTAAGCGGAAATGGAAGAAACTGTGGAGGGTCGGGAAGACCTGGATATGAAGATAGGCATCCTGCATGTTTGGGGAGCAGAGCCAGCCCCCCTGGTGAAGGAGGGGTAGTAGTCCCTGAAGGGTGACCATCCTGAAGCATTTGCACTCCATGTACAGGTTCAGATATCTGAGGTCCAGTATCAGCCTCAGGTCCCCTCTGTTCTTGGGGATGAGGAAGAAATGGGAATAAAACCCCCTTCCTCTTTGAGCCGCAGGGACGGACTCTATAGCCCTCTTGTGCTGGAGAGCCTGAATCTCTTCCCAAATGAGGCAGAGGTGGTCCAAAAGATAATGGGAGGGCTAAAGGAGCAAAGGGGAAGACCAGGCAGATGCACACAATCAGTACTTCTGCTCGGTGCTCACTAAAGAAAAGGACAGGCCGATACCACATGGGAAAGGAGGGATGGGCAGGGGAGAGGCAGAGGTAAGCTGGAGTCATCCAGAAGGATAGGGTTCTAAAAGGCCTTAAAGCCTTAGAAACATAGATTCTGATGGCAGATAAGGACTGCCTGGCCCACCTAGTCTGCCCATTTCCCTACCTACTTAACTCCTGATCCTAAATGATCAGCAGCTTACCCTCTCTTTCCTACCAATAGGGTTGCCTTCTGTCTATCCCCTGCATTCTTGAACTCACCAATCATTTTAGCCTGTACGACCTCCACTGGGAGATTGTTCCATGCATCCACCACCCCTTCTGTTAAAAAATACTTCCTCACATTTCCAGAGTCTCCTCCCTCTAGCCTCATATTGTGACCCCTTGCTTTTGCACATCTCTTTTTTTTGAAAGATGCTGCCCTCCTGGACCTTGTTGATTCCCCTGAGGTACTTGAGTGTCTCTATCATATCCCCCCTCTCCCTCCTCTCATCCAGGGTATACATACTGAGGTCTTTAAGTCTTCCCTCATATGTTTTCTGGTGCAATCCTTTCACCATTTCTGTTGCCCTTCTCTGGACCACCTCTATTCTGTCAATGTCCTTCTGGAGATGCGGTCTCCAGAACTGAACACAGTATTCCAGATGTGGCCTAACCAATTGTCTGTACAGTGGCATCGCCACCTCCTGTTTTCTATTGGTGATGCCCCTCCCTATGTACCCCAGCATCCCTCCAGCCCTCCCCACTGCCTTTTCACATTGCTTGGCCACCTTCAGGTCATCTGTTATGTTCACCCCCTGTTCCCTTTCCAGTTTTGTTGTTGCTAGTATCCCCCCCCCAATTTTGTACTCCCCTCCAGGATTCCCGCGGCCCAAGTGCATGACTTTGCACTTTTTTGCACTGAATTTAAGCTGCCACTCTCTTGACCACTCCTCCAATTTGTCTGTTTCTTGTCAATTTTTCCCCCATCTGTAGTGTCCACCCTATTGCTAATCTTGGTGTTATCCGAAAAGAGGCACACCTTCCCATCCAGTCCCTCAGCAATGTCACTACTGAATACATTGAAGAGGACAGGCCCCAGAACTGAACCCTGTGGCACTCCACTGATCACCTCCCTCTCCTGGGATTGTACTCCGTTAACCACCACCCTCTGTGTCCTGTTGCTCAGCCAATTTCTGATCCATTGTATCACCTTGTGACCTACTCTCAGACTGCGCAACTTGTTTACTAGGCTCCTGTGTGGGATGGTGTCAAATGCCTTGCTAAAATCTAGTAGGCCATGTCCACCACCCCTCCCTGATCCACCACCACCTTGGTTACCCAGTCAAAGAAATCTATCAGATTTGTTTGACAGGATCTCTCTACTGTGAATCGATGTTGCCTTGGGTCTTATGCCCCACTAGCCTCCAGATATGCCACAGTCCTTTCCTTTAACATGGATTCCATAATTTTCCCCACCATTGAGGTCAAGCTGACTGCCTGTAATTTCCAGCCTCCACCTTGCTCCCATTTTTGTGCAGTGGTACCACATTCGCCCTCCTCCAGTCCTCCAGCACCACTCTCTCCTCAAGTGATGTATTAAATTGGGCTGTCAGTGGTGCCCCAGTACCTACTTGAGTTCTTTCAGTATTCTGGGATGCATCCCATCTGGTCCCGTTGACTTGTCCACTCTTAGTTTTGAAAGTGCCTTTAGGACTGTCTCCTCCGTGAATAGGCTGGTGTTCACCCCCCCCCGTGTGTTTCCGCCCCCTAATTTTGGTCCTTCCCCTTCCCCTTCCTTTGTAAATACTCTGTCTGAGCCTGGAGATTTGTCCACCTTCAATGCTAGCAGCCCCATCCTCACTCTAGCCTCTTCTATTACTATATCTGTGTTCCCCTCCCCCCGCTCCCCTTTTTCCTCCTGAAGGCAGTGGTCTTCTATCCTTCTCCCTGTTGAAGTGGAACAGAAATATTCATTTAGTGTCTCTGCTTTTCCCATGTTATCCTCCACCCACTCCTCCCCTTTCTTAAGCTTAACAATCCCATCCTTCTTGTCCCTTTTCTCACTTATATAGTGAAAGAAGGCCTTCTCCCCCTTCTTAATTCCTTCAGGTATCTGCAGCTCCTTCCATGCCTTAGCTCACTGAACTTTCTTACTTGTCTCACTAGCCAACCTTATGAAATTTTCCCTATTCACCTCTCTCTTGGCCTTCAGGAATTTTCTATAGGCTGACCTCTTTTCCCTTACTGCCTAGGCAACTCCAGAACTGAACCAGCTGGGTGATTTGGCCCTTGTGTTCTGCTCCCCGAGCCTAGCACACTCTTTTGTGGCAACCAGTATTCCTTCCTTAATGATGAGCCACCTTTGGTCCACCCCATATCTGCTTTGATGCCTGCCAGGCGGCTTCTTAGCACTTCACCCATCTTCCTGCAGTCCGCCCTCCTAAAATCCAAGATTACTGATCATTCAAATTTCTCAAGATCCCTATACATTATTTCCACCCCTTCTTTAGTGTCCTCCATATTGCAGATTTTTGTATCAACTGCAAAAA
The DNA here is from genome assembly GCA_016271365.2 of Neoceratodus forsteri. Classification (NCBI taxonomy): domain Eukaryota; kingdom Metazoa; phylum Chordata; order Ceratodontiformes; family Ceratodontidae; genus Neoceratodus; species Neoceratodus forsteri. The sequence goes on from CM057455.1 coordinate 506,734,466, forward strand.
GGAACACCATCCCTTATAGTTCTTCCACGATGTCTCCTATGAAGACATTAGAGAGGACTGAACCTAGTACTGAGCCCTGTGGTACACCACTTGTCACATTTCCTGTTTTAGAATGAGTGCCATTTATTACCACCCTCTGCTTTCTATCCTTTAACCAGCTAATAACCGAATTTACCACTATGGATCCCTCTCCTAGACTGGTCTATTTCCTACTCATCCTTCTATGTGGCACCATGTAGAAGGCCTTACTGAAGTCCAAATAGGCCATGCTGCACACTGCTCTACCTTTAGCTATTTGCCTTGTCACTTAGTCAATGAAATCCATTAGATCTGACATGACCGCCCCTTCATGACTCCATGTTGTGTGTGGTCTTGCAACCCATTTGATTCCAGATATTCTACCATCCTTTCTTTCAGTAGTGCTTCCATCAGTTTCCCCATCACTGAAGTGAGACTGACCAGCCAGTAGTTGCCAGCCTCCTTCCTGCTGCTGCTCTTATGTAGAGGAACAACATCAGCTCTTCTTACTTACCTTATACTACCTCTCTAACCTATTTGAGTGGGAATGGGATACTGGGGTGCATAGGGAGGGGTATCACCAGCAGAAAGAGGGAGGTGGTATTGCCTCTGTATAGATCGCTAGTAAGACTCCACCTAGAGTACTGTGTCCAGTTCTGGAGACCACATCTTCAGAAGGACACAGACAGAATGGAGGTGGTCCAGAGGAGGGCAACTAAAACGGTGCAGGGTCTGCAGCAGAAGCCTTATGAGAAGAGACTTAAGGACCTAAATATGTATACCCTGGAAGAGAGGAGGGAGACGCAGGACATGATATGACCTTTAAATATGGGAGTAAATAAGGCACAGGAGGATTTTTTTTTCCAGAAAAAAAGGTGCTCAAGGACAAGGCGTACAATAAGAAGCTGGATGGGGTAATTTTTTATTTATTTAAAAATGTTGGTAACCAGCAAAGGCACACTGATGAGCCGAGGCTCGTTTCCTGGTGTGACTCGGGGAAAAGGGATACAGAGAGGAACACATACAGTCAGCATAAATAAGAACAAATGCAAACAATTACAGAGTAAAACTACAATTTAAGGTCAGCTAACAGTGGGATCTAAAACACAGCTATTTACAAACATACAGATTTAGGAGAGATGTGAAGATGTACATCTTCACAGAAAGAGTGGTGGATTCCTGGAACAGTTTACAAGTGGAAAACAGTTGTGTGGTTCAAGAATGCATGGGATAGGCATAAGGGAACTTTAGGGAAAGGGGAAGGGAGGGGCGAACGGGCCAGAGATCAAGTAGGATCTGCTGTGATACTACAGGCAGGGAAAAATGGGCAGATTAGGTAGGCCAAGTGGTCCTTATCTGATGGCAAATTCTATGTTTCTGTATTTTTATCTTCATCAATTCTTTCTCACAGACCTCCCTGTTATACTGACTTTATCCAGTTTGTCATTTTCTCTACAACTAATTACTGACTCCTCAGTACATCTTAGATCCAAAAGAAATGATTTGATACCTTTTAATGGACCAACATAGATGTAACAACAAGAAAAAAATGCTTTAGCTTTCAGACCAACCAGTCCTTCTTCAGAAGCCTAATGGCAGCTGTTAAGAAAAAACAATACTTTTAACAGCTAGATCATGCAGAAAAATTGAAAAATCCACATTGGTTTAAAATACTCGATGTACCAGAAGTGTCTAAGGAATCTGAAAAAGAGATAAAAATGTAATTTCTCTCCTCCACTTCACACAAACAATACACCCTACCCCCACCCCACATCACCACAACGTTGGGAGAGGGGGATACCTAGCTTTAAGGAGATGCTCTCTCTCGCGCACACACACACACACACACACACACACTCTCCTAATGAACCTTTATTCAGATCAGTCACTGCAATTGTTCCCCAAAGGAATTCAACTTGTCATGAAATCCTAAGTAAAAAGGCTCATGTATCCTAATACCTACAGAGCAATAATGTGACACTATTTAACCGTACAACTATCTGCATAGTAACATTTCCAAGGATTCTGGATAGAACTACAATGAAATAAAACTGCCACGCTCCCCAGGATAAGGCAACTAGAAGTAAATATAAAGTATGTCTGTAAGACCAGAGGTCTAACATACCTACATTTCCACAAATACTACAATATTAGCCTAATGTAAAAAGATATGTCCAGGACTTCCATGCAAATGAGATCTCGCACCCCAATATGTACAGAGTTAAAAAATATGTGACAGTCTATGATAACACTCCTGTACGTACAGTAACAGGCTAGATAATCTGAATATGGTGCAACGGAATCAACCCCACTCCTGGGCAAAGATAAAAAGTAAGGAGGAATTAATATTCATTATGTGTGTGAAGTAAGAATAGTAACACACTGTAACTCCATGTATCTAAATAGAGGCCTACCTCAATGTGACAGAAAGCCCCATACCTGTTATATCACGTACCTCACAACACATACCCACACACATACATAAAGACACGTACACACATCCCACACATGCTGAAGTCCTATAATATGCTAGTCTGAAGAAGAAGAGGTCTGTGGATGTCAGTTTCTGTAGTGTCCCATGAAACCCAGATCAATGGTCATCCCATCTGCTACCATATTGAGATGTAAAATAAGTTTAATCTCAAAAGCTTGTCTCTGTTGTGTGTTTTTGAGATTTCCTTTTAAGACCATTACTGACATATCTGAAACTGAGTGGTCAGGCTGGGAGAAGTGGTGCCCCACTGTTTTTTCAGTCTTCTTTGCTCTAATAGTATGTCTGTGCGAGTTCATCCTAGTGCGGAGCTGTTGGCTTGTCTCTCCAACATAACCTGTTTGTGGACATCTCTTGCACTGAATGAAATAAACAACATGTCATGATCTGCATGTATAACTCTCATGTACCATGAATTGTCTGTTTTGTGATGTAACCACACAGTCTGAGGTGGAAATGAGCTCACAAGTCTTACAGGTGTGTTGATTGCAGGGTTGTATGACCTTGTGTGACATGGTATTCAGTTCTGGTGAAAGTTTGCTCCTAATAATTAGGCTGGCTAAATTTGGAGGTTGTTTAAAAGATAGTAGTGGGAGTTCCTTAAAAATACAATTAAGGGTTTCATCCTCACTAAATATTGGGTGGAGGTCTTTAATAATCTTATGCAGAAGTTCAAGGTCTGGATGATATGTGACTACTAAGGGTATTCTGTCTGTAGCTGTCTTTTCTTTATATTGAAGTAGTTGTTGTCTTGGTACTTGCGTTGCACGTTCTGTTATCCTGTCAATTTCTCTGGAAGAGTGTCCCTGCTCAATGAAGGTGTTTTTCAACACAGCCAAATGTGTATCTCTGGCATCCTCATTTGAACATGACTGTACATGGCAGATTTTTTTGTATGGTTTGGGTGATTACTTTTCTTGTGCAGGTATCTCTGTCTGTTGGCTTCCTGTAAATACACGTATGTAAGGTTCCATCCTTAATGGTGACCGTGGCGTCCAGAAAATTAACATTGGTGGTAGAATACTCCAGGGTAAGCTTTATGGTAGGGTGGAGATTATTAAGTTTGTGATGAAAATCATTTAAGTGCATCTGTACCCTCCATCCAGATGATAAACAAATCATTAATATAATGGAAATAAGCTAGTGGTTTATGGGGACACTGCCTTAAAAAATCCTCCTCCAAGTCTGCCATAAACAGGTTAGCATACTGTGGAGCCATTTTGGTGCCCACTGCTCTTCCCATAGTTTGAACATAATGTTTACCATTGAAGTCGAAGTTTTTATGTGTCAAAATGAATTCCATAAGTTCCCCCACCACTTCAGGGTTGATGTTTTGTTCCGGTCCTTTCTCCTGTATGTATTTAAGGCATGCTGTAATGCCATCTGTGTGTGGAATATTAGTGTAGAGGTATGTTACATCCATTGTCACTAAAATGGTATCAGGTGGTAAATCCTTATAACCAGAAAGTACACGCAAAAAGTGCGTAGTGTCCTGGATATAAATGTCTCTTTCCATAACCAGCGGTTTCAAAATGGTCTCTACAAACCCTGAGATCCCCTCAGTCAAGGTACCATTACCAGAGACTATGGGTGTTCCCGGATTCCCAGGTTTATGTATTTAGGCAGCATGTAGAATGTCCCTGGCCTGGGTTCAGCAGGCATGAGGTCAGTTAGTTTTTCTCGGACATGGTCTGGAAAAGTTCTAATTAAGTCACGTAGTTCATCTTTATATCTTGTAGTGGGGTCACTCTCTAGTTCTCTGTAGTATGTAAGATCTGTTAGCTGTCTGTTAGCTTCATTAATATAATCCTCTCTGTTTAAAATCACCACTGCAGAGCCTTTATCAGCTTTTTTGATGACAATGTTGTGGTTTGATTTCAGTGTCCCTATAGCTCTCCGCTCCAGTGGAGAAAGGTTATAATGAGCCTGTTTTTGCCTAGTAAGGATCTGACCACTGACTTGTTGGTGGAAATAATGAATGTAATTGTCTAGTTTTTTGTTACGCCCACTTGAGGAAGTAAATTATGATTTCTTTTTCTTATCCATTAAATTATTGCTGTTTGCCATGTCTTCGCTACCAGTGATTTCTTCCTTGCCATGAAAGAATTCTTTAAGTCTCAGTCTACGGAAGTATTCCTCCAGTTCACCATAAGACTGTATTTTATCCAGTGGTTTTGTTGGGAAGAAAGTGAGGCCCTTTGAAAGTACATTTCATTCTCCAGTAGTCAGTGTGTGGTTGGACAAATTAACAAATGAAAGGTGCCCAACTGTATTGTGTTGTTGTTCAGTGACTCCATCATGTTCTTCATGGTTGTTAGGACATATGGTATGTTGAATGGCATCCAATTTCCTATTTTTCATAAGCATGGCTTTTCTTAAGGTCCTTTGGTAGTTAATGTCTATCTCTCGCAAGATGTCCTGAATAGGTTCCCTAGACATCCTTTCCAGAGTGGTAACAATTTCAGCAAACTCTTTGTTCAGAACAACTTTTTTGGCATATGACATGTGAATCCTTTGATTTCTCAGTTTCTCAGAGGTCCTATGACAGAGTTGTTCGCATATGTAGAATTGTTTGTATTTCTTAATGGATTCCAAATAGTAAGACCTTTAGGGAGTATGTTTCTCCTCTTGCACTGGGTTAGAAAACAGATGTCACTGTGTAGCTGTGCCAATTTTTTCTTGATGTTATGTAACTGCCATATTCTACAGCGAATTCCAGTATCTTCCATGTTGAAATCTAGATTTAGTAGTTGCCGTATTGGTCCTTGTAAGAATAGATCCAGAAGCAAATGATTTGCTACCTTTTAATGGACCAACATAGATGTAACAACAAGAACAAAGTGCTCTAGCTTTCGGACCAACCAGTCCTTCTTCAGAAGCCTAATGGCAGTTGTTTAGAAAAAACAATACTTTTAACAGCTACAACATGCAGAAAAAAATTCCCATTGGTTTAAAATATTCATTTAAAAAATACAGAAGATGATGTCGGAGAAATTTAACAGTACCATATTACCTTCAGCCAGGAGGGTCCCCAGGTCAAAGGTGCTTGGTGGAACACACATACAAAGAATCCTACAGTATATAAATTTAATCGACATAAGATAACACTGCTGGAGCAGATGATTCTTAAATACTTTATAGTTAGATACATGGAGTTACAGTGTGTTACTATTCTTACTTCACACACATAATGAATATTAATTCCTCCTTACTTTTTATCTTTGCCCGGGAGTGGGGTTGATTCTGTTGCACCATATTCAGATTACCTAGCCTGTTACTGTACATACAGGAGTGTTATCATAGACTGTCACGTATTTCTTTTAACTCTGTACATATTGGGATGCGAAATCTTATTTGCATGGAGGTCCTGGATGGGTCTGGTACGATTGCCCGACATACATTTGACTGTCGCATCTTTTCCTGACTCCCGTTTCCTGACTTTCATCTGCCCGAGCAGTACAATTTACTGACCTAATACTTCCTGACTCTCAGTATTGGAAATGTGAACACCACCCCAAAACTTAGATTCACATCATATATATAAGGTTGGGAACAATCATAATCTGCAAATAGAGGACTGACTGTAAAAAATGAGACAATTGTACAGTTCTTTCCCCCTGTCCCTGGATGCCTGATGCACAAAGAAAGTCAGCATTTTGGTTAGGTCTGGGGTGCATATATCCCTGCTCTAAATACACATTTCTTGCTGAAGAAAAATTGAGTATTATGATTGGAAAACAAAAAGTAAGTAGAAGCGTCTGATGAAACAGTTTTCCTCCAGTTCCCTTCTCAGTTTTAAGGTTGTCGTGTTAAATATGGTGCTGTGTTACAAGCCTTGATTTCCAGCATGGACTGATTAGAACATTGGGGGGTGGAGGGTGAAATGGCTATATACAAGTTCAGTGCAGCAGCAATAACAGCCGAGTGCTTCATTCTGTATTGCGATGGCTAGACCTTGACCCTGTGTGCTCTTCAGTACTTGTTGCACTCAATCCAGGACTCTCTTACACCGGACAGTGCCTACCCCTAGTGACTAGACAGCTCCTTCTCTTGCAGTCAATGCCAGATGGGATTTTTATTATTTGTAACCAGCAGATTAAAATGAGCTGGAGTTAGTAATGGAGCTTAAAAACCTAATGGCACTCCGTTTCGCAAACTGGATAAGCAGTCAAAAATAAACAAAACAAAAATCAACTTAGGTTCGCTTGTATTAATGCACTTTTGTGCATGTACATTTGCAAAGAATGACTGTTTTCATCGCTGTTTATGAAGGGGGAGAGGATATGATATGGACCTATGTCCCTCCTGACATTAAACAATTAAACCTCTGTTATTCTGCCCTAAATGTTTAGTTGTTGCAATGAAAATTTAGACATGGACTTCCTTCACTGCTGTCGGGATATTTATAAGCAGGCAATTGAATATCGGTAAATGGTACCTGATGGGAAGCTGCTGGCAGGAAATAAATTGTCGGGCAATCGCACATTGGTAGTCATACTGATCCCTCCTGGACAGATCTTTTTATATTAGGCTAATATTGTAGTAATTTGTGGAAATGTAGGTATGTTAGACCTCTGGTCTTACACATATACTTCATATTTAATTCTAGTTACCTTATCCTGGGGAGGGTGGCAGTTTTATTTCATTGTAGTTCTATCCAGAATCCTTGGAAATGTTACTATGCAGATAGTAGTATGGTTAAATAGTGTCACATTTTTGCTCTGTAGGTATTAGGATACATAAGCCCTTTTACTTAGGATTTCATGACATGTTGAATTCCTTTGGGGGAACAATTGCAGTTACTGATGTGAATAAAGGTTCACTAGGAGAGTATGTGTGTGTGAGAGAGAGAGAGAGAGAGAGAGAGAGAGAGCATCTCCTTAAAGCTAGGTACCCCCCCACACACATTATGGTGATGTGGGGTGGAGTAGGGTGTATTGTTTGTGTGACGAGGAGGAGAGCAATTACATTTTTATCTCTTTTTCAGATTCCTTAGACACTTCTGGTACATCAAGTTGTTACATTATCAGTGTATATTGACATCAGTACATATCAGGCTACATGGTCTTAATTCCTTGGCGGTCCTCAACCAGAGTTTTTTGTTCGACACTAATACTGTCAATTTATATTTAAATTATCATTTATAAAGTTCTGTCACTACACTAGAGGTTTCTGAAATGTATGGGGCATGATATCTAGCTGGAGAGCATAGCTAGGTTTTACACATCATACAGTGTGCACTGATGTTTTTAAGACAACTTTACTGGTAATTTCTTGTCTGGTAATGTCTCAGTTCCTTGGTGGTCCTCGACTAGAGTTTTTTGTTTGACACTAATCCTGTCAATTTATATTTAAATTATCATTTATAAAGTCCTGTCACTACACTAGAGGTTTTTGAAATTTATGGGGCATGATATCTAGCTGGAGAGTACAGCTGGGTGACAGATCCAGCTAGGTTTTACACATCATACAGTGTGCACTGATGCTAATATTGTAGTAGTTTGTGGAAATGTAGGTATGTTAGTCCTCTGGTCTTACACATATACAGTACTTTATATTTACTTCTAGTTACCTTATCCCGGGGAGGGTGGCAGTTTTATTTCATTGTAGTTCTATCCAGAATCCTTGAAATGTTACTATGCAGATAGTAGTATGGTTAAATAGTGTCACATTTTTGCTCTGTAGGTATTAGGATACATGAGCCCTTTTACTTAGGATTTCATGACATGTTGAATTCCTTTGGGGGAACAATTGCAGTTACTGATGTGAATAAAGGTTCACTAGGAGTGTGTGTGTGTGTGTGTGTGTGTGAAAGCGAGAGCATCTCCTTAAAGCTAGGTACCCCCCCACACACATTATGGTGATGTGGGGTGGAGTAGGGTGTATTGTTTGTGTGACGAGGAGGAGAGCAATTACATTTTTATCTCTTTTTCAGATTCCTTAGACACTTCTGGTACATCAAGTTGTTACATTATCAGTGTATATTGACATCAGTACATATCAGGCTACATGGTCTTAATTCCTTGGCGGTCCTCAACCAGAGTTTTTTGTTCGACACTAATACTGTCAATTTATATTTAAATTATCATTTATAAAGTTCTGTCACTACACTAGAGGTTTCTGAAATGTATGGGGCATGATATCTAGCTGGAGAGCATAGCTAGGTTTTACACATCATACAGTGTGCACTGATGTTTTTAAGACAACTTTACTGGTAATTTCTTGTCTGGTAATGTCTCAGTTCCTTGGTGGTCCTCGACTAGAGTTTTTTGTTTGACACTAATCCTGTCAATTTATATTTAAATTATCATTTATAAAGTCCTGTCACTACACTAGAGGTTTTTGAAATTTATGGGGCATGATATCTAGCTGGAGAGTACAGCTGGGTGACAGATCCAGCTAGGTTTTACACATCATACAGTGTGCACTGATGCTAATATTGTAGTAGTTTGTGGAAATGTAGGTATGTTAGTCCTCTGGTCTTACACATATACAGTACTTTATATTTACTTCTAGTTACCTTATCCCGGGGAGGGTGGCAGTTTTATTTCATTGTAGTTCTATCCAGAATCCTTGAAATGTTACTATGCAGATAGTAGTATGGTTAAATAGTGTCACATTTTTGCTCTGTAGGTATTAGGATACATGAGCCCTTTTACTTAGGATTTCATGACATGTTGAATTCCTTTGGGGGAACAATTGCAGTTACTGATGTGAATAAAGGTTCACTAGGAGTGTGTGTGTGTGTGTGTGTGTGTGTGTGTGTGTGTGTGTGTGAGAGAGAGAGAGCATCTCCTTAGTTGGTACCCCCCACACACACATTATGGTGATGTGGGGTTGGGTAGGGTGTATTGTTTGTGTGACGAGGAGGAGAGCAATTACATTTTTATCTCTTTTCAGATTCCTTAGACACTTCTGGTACATCAAGTTGTTACATTATCAGTGTATATTGACATCAGTACATATCAGGCTACATGGTCTTAATTCCTGGCGTGTCTCAACCAGAGTTTTTGTTCGACACTAATACTGTCAATTTATATTTAAATTATCATTTATAAAGTTCTGTCACTACACTAGAGGTTTCTGAAATGTATGGGCATGATATCTAGCTGGAGAGTACAGCTAGGTTTTACACATCATACAGTGTGCACTGATGTTTTAAGACAACTTTACTGGTAATTTCTTGTCTGGTAATGTCTCAGTTCCTTGGTGGTCCTCGACTAGAGTTTTTTGTTTGACACTAATACTGTCAATTTATATTTAAATTATCATTTATAAAGTCCTGTCACTACACTAGAGGTTTTTGAAATTTATGGGGCATGATATCTAGCTGGAGAGTACAGCTGGGTGACAGATCCAGCTAGGTTTTACACATCATACAGTGTGCACTGATGCTAATATTGTAGTAGTTTGTGGAAATGTAGGTATGTTAGACCTCTGGTCTTACACATATACAGTACTTTATATTTACTTCTAGTTAGCTTATCCCGGGGAGGGTGGCAGTTTTATTTCATTGTAGTTCTATCCAGAATCCTTGAAATGTTACTATGCAGATAGTAGTATGGTTAAATAGTGTCACATTTTTGCTCTGTAGGTATTAGGATACATGAGCCCTTTTACTTAGGATTTCATGACATGTTGAATTCCTTTGGGGGAACAATTGCAGTGACTGATGTGAATAAAGGTTCATTAGGAGAGTGTGTGTGTGTGTGTGTGTGTGTGTGTGTGTGTGTGTGTGAGAGAGAGCATCTCCTTAAAGCTAGGTACCTCCCCCCACACATTATGGTGATGTGGGGGTTGGGTAGGGTGTATTGTTTGTGTGAAGAGGAGGAGAGAAATTACATTTTTATCTCTTTTTCAGATTCCTTAGACACTTTTGGTACATCAAATTGTTACATTCTCAGTGTATATTGACATCAGTGCATATCAGGCTACATGGTTTAAATTCCTTGGTGGTCCTCAACCAGAGTTTTTTGTTCGACACTAATACTGCCAATTTATATTTCAATTATCATTTATAAAGTCCTGTCACTACACTAGAGGTTTTTGAAATTTATGGGGCATGATATCTAGCTGGAGAGTACAGCTAGGTTTTACACATCATACAGTGTGCACTGATGTTTTTAAGACAACTTTACTGGTAATTTCTTGTCTATAATGCATGCATTGAAACTTCTTGGAGTCCTAAGACAATCTTAGTATGTCTTTAATCTGGGTGGGGGTTGCTTTTCATTAATCACATCATTATACACACTATGACACTCATAGCTTGATTTAAGAGCCATCTGCTCCAGCCGTGTTATCTTATGTCGATTAAATTTATATGCAGTAGGATTCTTTGTATGTGTGTTCCACCAAGCACCTTTGACCCAGGGACCGTCCTGGCTGAAGGTAATATGGTACTGTTAAACTTCTCTGACACCATCTTCTGTATTTTTTAAATGAGTATTTTAAACCAATAGGTATTTTTCCTGCTTTTTCTGCATGATCTAGCTGTTAAAAGTATTTTTTTTTTCTGAACAACTGCCATTAGGCTTCTGAAGAAGGACTGGTTGGTCCGAAAGCTAGAGCACTTTGTTCTTGTTGTTACATCTATGTTGGTCCATTAAAAGGTATCAAATCATTTGCTTCTGGATCTATTCTTGCAAGGACCAATACAGCAACTACTAAATCTAGATTTCAGTACATCTTAGTACATTACATTACATTACGTAATATGATATCCTTCCTTGTTAGTGACTATACATGTTCGTTTACTTACATCTCTCTTCTTACCTCCTTGTTCTACTTCCTCACCCCTTTCCTTCCCTAAAACTAATTTTTAACCTTACCCTCTCTTGCTTTTCCCTAAATTAATACATTGTACTGCTTGCCAGCATCAATGCAGAATTTAAATGTAATAAAGATACAATTACAACAATATATCCCTTAAAACTCCCATAAGATCATTTATACTAATTTATTTCCACCCCTAAACTTAATCCTGTACTATTAAATATATTATTTTTTAAGCCTCTGTTTGCTTACATAGCTGCTGCCTTAACGCTGGTTTCTGCAGTTTCACAGTTGAACAAACCACATACTTCAACTGACTTGTACTCTAATTATATTACAATACAGGGCTGCTTAGGGTGTCACAGTTAGGGTGCAGTATTTCTTGTCAACTGCTGCTGCACTCTGAGGCCCACAGTGTGAGATCCTTAAGCTATGGACTTTTTGTGACAGGACCGCAGTGCAGGAAAGTATAGTTATGTAAGAACTTACCGTAACAGTAGACCTTCAAGAGGAGCTCTTGCAGCAGGCCTGAAGCCGCCAAGCGCCAGGACAACAAAGAAAACTTCTGGCTAGCAATCTATCATGGGGGACCGCCCCTGAAGATGTCAGCATGCTGACATCCACATCTGCCAACCCTATAAAGGGAACAGTCCCCCAAACCTACCTGAGTTCTCCCGCCGGAGGCCCCAAACAGGTGGTGAAAAGGAGAACCAAGACGGTTCCTCAGAGCTGAGGAAAAGCTATAAGCAGAAGATGTCCCAAGGAGAAGAAACTAACAGTGGGAAGAAGGGAGGGAAAGCAGCAACTGCTGCAAGAGCTCACCTTGAAGATCTACTGTTACGGTAAGTTCTTACATAACTGTACTATCTTACTTCGATGGGGCTATTGCAACAGGCAACTCCGGTAGGACTGACTTCCGAGCAGTACTGGAACTAACCAGAAAGGCAGCCAGCAGGAGGCAGTAGGCATCAGCAGAAGGCTCAAGAAAGAAGGCCCTGAAGGACTGCAAGAGCCTGAAGCTCGGAAATCCTCCAAGCAGAAGTAACAGCAACCCAAAAGAGTGCTTTCCATAACAGAAAGCATAGCTCGCAAGTAGCAGCTGGCTCAAAGGAAGGCTCAAAGGGAGGCAGAGTGAACTTTTCCAGCATGAAATGAAGGTCCCGTGGAGAGACAGGGTCCAGATGGGAGGTTCCAAATGCAGGATACCCCTCAAGAATGTACAGGACACCTCCAGTTGGGCAACAGATTTGCCTTCAATAGGTGCATGGTACACAGAGATGGCGGAAAGCTGCACCTTAAGGAAGGAGTACCCCAAGCTGGAATCTAAAAGGGAGAGCAGGTACTCCAAAATCAGGTTCACTGGACAGCTGAAGGGATCCAGGTGGTGAGCAGCATCCCACAGGGAGACTCGCTCCCACCTTAAGGCGTAGGTGGCTGTAGTGGAAGGCTTTCTAATGGCCAGCAGGACATCAGCAACACTAGAGGAAACCCCCAAAGAAGGTCATAGCTAGGTCTGCAGGAGCCATGTGTGTAGATGCACGGACTTGCGGTCTGGGTGGACCAGGGTGCCCTGTTCCTGGGAGAGTAAGCCGGTGCACAAGGGCAAGGCTACTGGAGGCTCCACTGCCAGCTGCTGTAGCAGCAGGAACCAAATCTTATGAGGCCAATAGGGGGTTATGAGGATCATCTCGGCCCCCTCCGACTAAAAATTGAGTAGGACCCTTTGTAGGAGCGGAAAGGGAGAGAAGGCATACAAGAACTTTTCCTTCCAGGAAAGGGACAATGCATCACATCAGATAACTCCAGGCCCTGGATTGAGCAAACAGAAAAGTGGCAGTTTTGCACTGAGTGGGGACGCAAAAAGGTCCAAATCTGGACAACCCCACCTGTAGAAGAGATCTTCGACCACTGAAGACAGAAGTTCCCACTCATGAGCCCTCTACCTGGTTTGGCTTAGAATGTCAGCCAGGATGTTTTGGGCACCTGGAACATGAATGGTGGAGAGCTCCAGTCCATGCTCAATGGCCAAGTACCAGACTCATGGCTTCCCGACAAAGGGGGTATGAGTGAGTGCCCCACTGCTTGTTGCTATAGTACACCATGAACATGCTATCCTTCTGCACCAACAACAGGACAGGAAGAATGTGGGTCTGGAAGGCCTGCAGGGCATAAAGGACCGCCTGCATCTCCAGCACATTAATGTCCAGATTCTGCTCTGCCTCGGACCAGGCTCCCTGGGTCTGGCAAGAACACGTACAAAAATGCGCCAAATACAATAAAGGAGCTACCGTGGTAGGAGGCAAAGAGTCCAGAAAATCACAGAAAAAAACACGTGTTCACAAGGGATTCCAATAAACTTTTTACTGAGAAAAGTGCTGACAAACGGACACAAACCTCGGTGTTATGAGGGATCTAAGCCCTCTTCATCAGGAGGACCCTGAGTCTGGCAGTCAGCTAAGTGAGCACCCCAGCTGAGACCTGTGGCATCCATCATGAGTATCTGATAAGGGGGCACAGCCCAAAAGGGGACCTCTCGGAGGAGATTGGCAGGGTTCTGCCACCACTCCAAAGTCCTCCTCACTAGATCAGAGACCATGACTGGCTGATCCAGGTCATCTGTGCATTGTTCCCATTGAACACAAAGGGTCCACTGGGGAACCCTCATATGCAGGTGGGCCAGAGGGACCATAGCTATGGCATCAACATGTGCCCCAACAAGCAGAGGAAAGCTCTGGCTGGGATCTGACAAATGGAGGAGATGAGACAGGCCTGCTCTAACAAGCATTCCGCCCTGTCTGCTGGCAGGAAACCTCTGCCCTGGGAAGAGTCCAGGACTGCCTCAATATACAGGAGGTTCTGGCATGGAAAAAGACAAGACTTTGGCAGACTGACTATGATCCCCAAGGCCTGTAAGAGCCAAAAGGTGCATTCCAAGGTCTGGAGCAGGAGATCCCTGGAGGGACCTGTTAGCAGCCAGTCATCCAGGTAGGGGAACATGTAAAAGCCCTGTCTCCTCACAGCTGTCACCACCACCACTGCTAGGCACTTGGTCAAAACCCAAGGTGCCAAAGAAAGGCCAAAAGGGAGGGCCCGGAACTGCAAATGGTCCTCCTGTAAGCGGAAATGGAAGAAACAGTGGTGTCCGGGGAAACCTGAATATGAAGATAGGCATCCTGCATGTTCAGAAAGCAATGCCAGTCCCCCTGGTGAAGGAGAGGTAGCAGTCCCTGAAGGGTGACCATCCTGAAACGTTTGTACTCTATGTACAGGTTCAGATGCCTGAGGTCCAGGATCGGCCTTGGGTCCCCTGACTTCTTGGGGACGAGGAAGAAGTGGGAATAAAACCCCCTTCCTCTTTGAGATAGAGGGACAGGCTGTATGGCCCTCTTGTGCAGGAGAGCCTGAATTTCTTCTCAAATGAGGCAGAGGTGGTCCAAATGATAATGGGAGGGCAAGGGAGGGTTTTCCAGAGGGGGTTCCAGAAACTCTAAGGTGTGCCTGTGCTGGATGGGCTACAGCACCCATTAGTCTGTGGTCAGTGTTTGCCACCCATTGATGTAAAGGGAGACCTGAATCCCGACCGTCTCCCCAAGGCCTCTGCTGGGGGGATCAGGCAAGGAGTAAACCTGGGGGTGGGCAGAGCGACTGTGGGCACTCTTGGGGCCCTAGGATCAGCCGCTGCAGCTAGGGTGGGGCTAGCCTTGCATTTGAAGGAGGCCTTTGCCTTCTGGCCTGTGGCAGGCTGGTGAGAGGACTGACGAAAGGACTGACACTGAGCGGCCCGAGGCTAAGATCAGTAGAGAGAATGAACCAATCTAATGGCTTTGCCGAACTTCTGGAGGTAGGCAAGGGTGTAGACAGGCATACTCACTGTACACATTTGTGTACACTTTTTTTGAGTGCCTATCACAAACCATAAACCACTCTGTTAATATTATCATTCTAATCTGTACTATTTGGGTTAGTGTAGGCCACTGAGAAGTGAGACAGATACATGTATAACCTGTTTAGAGAGTAGAGGACTCATCTGACAACAATCTGACTTGTTTGGAAAGGGGTGCCATTTGGAAAGGATGTGTACATTTTTTAATGGGGGGGGTGTAACTGTTGGAGATTTTATACAAAACGGAAATTTCTGGCTACACCCCTGGAGGTGGGAGCTGATGTCCTGGGCATCTTCCCCAAACAGAACAGAGCCTCTAAAAGGGGTATTCAAAATGTTGGCTTGAACATCAAGAGCAATGCCAGACACCTTAAGCTATGAATGGTGATGAAGACAGATCCCTGTTGCCTTCCCATGCCTGGAGGCATCAGCAGTATCATATGCCACCCGCAGGCCATGAGTGCCTACATCTGAGCCTAACTTTAAGAGCTGGACCAGCTGAGTTTTGGTAGGATCCTCAGGAAGAGTCTGTACCAGATCCCTCACCTGATCCCAGAGAGTGTTCTAGTACTGCACCATATGGGTCAAATAGTTCACAGTTCGAATGGCCAGGGTTGCTGAGGCATACATTCACTTGCCCCACTGATCAAGCTGTCTAGACTCCTTGTCAGGAGGGTGGGTACTAAGGTGTTTGGGTCTCTTCATTCATGATCACGGAGTCAGCCATGGGGTGCTCCCCAAAGAAGGGCTTACCCACCGGTGCATGGAATAGGCGGTCAGCCTTCTTGGGGAAGGGCAGAGTGGTAGAGGGATGGTTCAACACCACCTTGGTAACATCCCCATATGATTCGACTAAAGAAGGTACCACCAAGGGGAGGGTATCCTTCTTTCACAGATATATGGCTAAACGTTGGTGCTCTGGGTCCAGTGCCTCTGTTTCCCATCCCATGAGGACCTAGATATGATGCATAATGTCAAGAAAAGTCAGGTCATCAGGAGGGGATTTAAGAGCCTCCTTAGAATGGTCCTGACCTTGAACAAGTCCACATAGCACTCGGAGGACTCCGAAGAGGAAGAGTCATCACTCGATGGTTCATTGTCAGGGACCAGCGTCAGGGGCTAAGGTCCTCCAGACGTAAGCCAGAGCCAACACTGGGGCATCCTCCAGAAGATCCCATGGTATGGGGGTCCCTAGGTCCTGCCCTGTCCAGGTCCTGAGGCAGAGGGTCTCAGGGAGGATGAAGGGGAGAGGGCCTCCTAGGTGTGTCCTTATTCTGAACGAAGGACCACCAAGCAGAGAAGAGCGCATTATAATCCACCAGCAGGGGTGTATTGTAGACCAGAGGGTAAGGATACTGTGGTGGGGGTATGGGTATGACAGTAGGGGAGCTGGTGTAGGGTACCCTGCCATAGGCACACCCGGCGCTGGCTGTGAATCCCAAGGAGGTCCAGCAGGCATTGGTTGTGGTGTTGACTCAGGCAATGATGGTTGCATAGTCGACTGCTGGCACCGGCTTCAGTGGCAAAGGCTGTTGACAGTCTGGGGAGGAAGCTGACATTGGCTCCAATGGCAAGGGTGGTGCCTGCGGGGAAGAGGGCCCCTGAGGCAAGGGCAGAGGAGATGCCTGAGTAGAGGAAGAGGTGAGTGCTTGCTCTGGGCGATGCCAAGCAGGACTAGCATTGGCCCCAGAGTCGGGTACCAACAAAGCAATGCCTTAGCCGGGGGGGGGGGGGCAACGGTCAAAGACCCACAGTCAGAAGATCCCGTGATTGCTAAGGCCTGAGCATCAGGAGTTGAATGGCAGGGGATGATGTCCGCTGCCCAAAAGATTCACTGTCTGAGATGGAGATAAGGGCAGGCAGTGAAAACACCGGCAGCCCAGAGGAGATAAGGGCTGATGGGGCAGGAGGGGCCGACCCCCCACGGGAGGAAGACCCAGAGGCGGTTGTCGGTCTGTACAGTGACCATGAGTGAGAGGCTGACTGAGGACCCGGTGCTTGTGCTTCCTGCTCAATTTCTTCTTCTGGGAAGAAGAAGCCACAGAAGATTGAGCTAGTAAGGCTGCAGAACTTCTGGTCTGCAGCTCCTTCTGCATCGCAGCCAACTTCTGCTTGAGCAGGTAACTTTCTAAGGTCTTCAAACAATGTCTCCGTGTAGCCTGGTTGAAGTCCTGGAAGTACTGGCAGGCCTCGGTGCTGTGGTCGGGGCCTAGGCAGAGCAGGCAGGTAGAGTGACCATCCTTAATGGGAATTTGCTTGATGCAGGCACACTTCGCTGGTTGATCAGAAGATGAGGCTGGAGAAGCAACATGAACCTGGGTGAGAAAACACAGAAAACTAATAACTAAAAGAAAAAAATTAAAGTGCGGGATAATCGCGAAAAAATGGCAGTCAACTGTAGCTGGCATCCGTGAAGGTCCGATGTGTGCAGGTCAATAACAAGAAAGAACTGAGGTAAGTGTGGGGGACCGCTCCCTTAATAGGACTGGTGGACGTCAGTGTGTTGACATCGGTGGGGTGGTCTCCCATGATAGACTGCCAGCTAGAAGTTTTCCATGTGGTTCTGGCACCTGGCAGCTTCAGTCCTACCAGTGTTGCCTGTTGCAAGAGCCCCCTTGTAGTAAGATCACTAGGCTGAAGCCCAGAAGTACTCTACGGAGACCTTGCCGGGTCTCACTAAGACTTCCAGCTTAAGTGTCTCAGTTCAGGGGGCTGTGTCAGTGATGTTGTCTGGCTAGCAACAGGACTTCAGCAGTTGCTCAAATCCCAGTCAGTGAAACAATTCTTGATATTCCATGACACAGAGCCCAAAAGGTTCCTAACTTGCTAATAGCCCTCCCTGTAGAAAACACCTGATGATGTTTGCTAGAACATGGTGACTGTGTTCGAAAGCAACTCATCACGGAGGCCCTCTCCATGTCTCACAAAGGCTCCTGATTGTAGTATCTAAGTCCAAAGGGCTGTGTCAGTGATGCTGTCTTGCTAGCAGCACGGATAACAGAACTGCAGAAACACTAGTTACTATCAGCCTCCTATCAGTGTGGTTTACAGCAGAGCTTGGCAAAGATCACACAAATTAAAAAACGAAAGTCCTACAGTGTTAGCCACTGCCACGATGAACAATATCGGATGTTATGGTGAGCCATGAGGCGATACTGTTCTTGTTAGCTCTGTTAGCCAATGCATAGAAAGCAATAGTAGCATGCAAAATGGCCCTATATGGCCTGTAAAGCTACTTATAGCACTGGCTACCACTGTAGACTATAACAGGGCTAATTTTAAAGGGGAACTGTCAGCAATGAGAGCCTCACACCCAAAAGTGAGGCTGATCATAATTAGCCCTCGGTGTCTTGCACCAGCCCTCTGTGTGCAGAAACACTTTTTTTTGCTGATTACTACAGTGTAATAAATTGTATCAGCCTTACTTCATTGACTTGTAAGCTGGCATTTCCATTAACCAGAAATACTAGACTCCACTGCAGCAGACATCAGAGGAGAGCTGCAGCAGTGGGAGATTCAACAGCCTGCAGTGAATGTCAGAGTTTTTTATAAGCTGTTATCTTCAGTTTGCTGGTCTGCTGTTCACCTGGGGCTAGATACAGTCAGTGGACTGTACTAAGCCCCGTGAACACAGCAGAACCAGCAAACATTTGATTTTAGCTTACAAAATCTTTAACATGTATACTGTGGGCTACTGAAGGCTACTGACTCCTTCTGCCACTTTGCCCTTAATGCTCCCTCTCGCACCCACCACTATGACTTCTATCGAGCCCTTTCCTTACAGACACCTCTCACACTGCGATAAATTCTCCTGCTAAACACTGGCTGGGTGAACTCCCTTCCTACCTCTCCCCCTCATTTATAACACCCCCTCCTCCTTCCCACTCCCTCAGATCTAGCGACACTTACATACTAACTGTCCCTCGCCGCTCCACTCTCTCCGGCCAGTCTGGATACTCTCACCGTTTTCCTAAAATATGGAACTCTTTACTTCCCCAAATCTGACATTCCTCCTCCCTCTATTCCAGCAACACTGCCCTCTCCAGCTATCTTGCATCTAACTGTTTCTGTTATGACCTACCTTCATTTCCTTCATCTTGCTCCTTACAGTTCACCCCCCTTTGGAATTTACCCAATGCCTCTGTTGACTCTACTGCCGATACTGACCCTAGCCCCTCCTAGGTGCTAGATCTCATATCTTTCTCACTTCCCCTACTCTCTCTCCCTTTTCCCTAGCCTTCACACTCCCCTTGCAGGGTTCTCAGCATCCTGAATGGGTCCTATAGTGCCTAGGCTTGCCACCTTCTCTTCCCCATCTACCTATCCTCAGCCTTCCAGGTCCCCTTGTAGGGTTCCCAGCCCCCTTGTAGGGTCCCCAGCAGCCTGGTGGGTTCCTTCGATCAGACCTCATCCCCTCCCAGGTGTTATTTCTCATTTCCTCCCTCCCTCTCACTATCCCTCTATAATTACAACACCTAACCGCAGGAGAGTTTACAATCGCCTGAACTTCCCTGTCCCCTTGCAGGGTTCCTCTCATCCTGAAGGGTTCTCTTTTTAGGTCAGGCCTTATTTCCCCTCCTAGGTGTTAATTACACTTACTCCCTCTCCCTCTCTCCCTCTCTAGTCCCTACTCCAGTCCCCTGTCCCCTTGCAGGGTTCCCCACATCCTGAAGGGGTCTCTCTAGGACACGACTCTGCACTATTTGTCAACTCATGATTCTTATCCTCTCTCTCCTTCTCCCCTTATTTCATGATAGCACTTGTTCACTTATTACCATTGCACTCATTAATTGTTCTCTCAAATTACATATGTATGCAACACTGTTTGTAACAACTGTCTTAACTAATTGTATGCTATGTTGATCTTTGTAACTTGAATGTAAAATGTCTTATCCCTATTGTACCCCTTCCACCCAGGTCGCACTGGGAGACGAGCAACCTGTTGCTCAGTGTACCTTCCTGGTGAAATATTTAAATAAATAAATAACTAAAAAATTGAATCTCCCAGCTCTGCAGCCCTCCTCTGATGTCAGCTGCAGCGAGTCTGGGATATCTGGTTACACAAAATGTCATTTTAGAAGTCAGCAAAATTAGCCTAATACATTCTACTATGCTGCAGTAAACAGTAAGTAAGAAAAATATTTTTGTACACAAAGTTCAAATTGGGATCAGCCTCACACTTGGGTGTGAGGCTCTTATTGCTGACAGTTCCCCTTTAAGGAAATAAGAAGGAAACTTAAAATGCAGGGTGGAGGGAACGAAAGAGACAGAAGGGGGAAGGGAAATGGGCTAGCGCAGGGATAGCCTGCAGGAGGCCTCTAGCTCCTGCCTGAGGCAGGTGGGGAAAGGAAAGAGGTACAGAAAATAAATCTGATTCACTAGGGAGGTGGAGAGACTAGCAGTGGTGGTGGGTTGGCTTTTAAGAGCTATACAGTGGGTCAAAATGATGGGGACAGGAACCATACAGTACCTTGCAAAACTGAAGAAGGCCAACAAGGTCGTGAGGAAGGCTAAAGCAGAAATGGAGCTAAGAATAGTAGAAGAAGCAAAGGAAGGAGACAAGGCCGTCTTCTGCTACACCACTGAGAAAAGAAAGATGAGCGAAGGCACTGTCAAGCTAAAATATGATGAAGCATAGGAAGAGGACAACAAGATACTGAATGACTACTTCTGTTCAGTATTCACTAAGGAAAAGGAGGGGCCACTGCCACAAAGTAAAGTTATTACTAGACCAGAAATGGGGCCTAAACTGCATACTGAACCAATTACCATGGACAGGGTACTAAAGGGGTTACAGACCCTGAAAGTAATTAACATCCAGGGCCAGATGAACTGCATCATAGGGTGCACAAGAGAGAAGTGATAAACAGGGATTTCTTGATGGTGAGGGAAGTCACTAGTGGGGTCCTGCAGGGGCTGGCGCTGTTTCAATCTTCATTAGCGATACAGGAGAAAGCATCAGTGGGAAAATATTAATATTACATACTGACTGTAGTTCTTGATCTTCCAGAATATTATCACCATTCAGTGGCAGAGCTAGAGGGGGGCTGGGGGCAGTCGCCCCTCCTGGCTGCCCCAGTGTGAGTAGTGGCGCCCCACCACCATCTTTAGTCACTGTTTAGTGCCCATTGTGGAGTCCGTGATTGACTTGAATGGCCCCCCCGGCTCTCAAATGCTCCCAAACCTGGCTCCGCCACTGTCACCATTGATTACCACTTGTGGGTCTGTGCTGGAAGCACTAGGACCCTGTGGGAGCCAGCACTTTTTCTTGTGGGGGATGGTGATGCGATAGGCACTGTGCACGCATCATCATGTCATCACACGCGCCCACTGGTATTCAGAAGAACCAGCGCCAACCACCTCAGTATCTTCTTTACCGAGGTGAGAAGCATTAACCTGAGTAACCTGTGCACTTAATCTAGTGTCGTAAGATAGCCCTGGTGGCCCAAGTAAGAAAGGCCAACAAATACAGTAACATGGTGTCTTCACAAACCCCATTGATTCCACTTGTGGGTCAGAGCACCAAGCTCAAAAGAAAGTACCCAGACTAGGGAGGCTGCAGCTCAGGGCTCACTCAGAATAGTGATCCAATCAGAACTAGCCTGCCTAAAGTGGCATGCTGCCTGGCATGGCCATCAAGGGCACAGAGCTTGGTAAATGTGTGCACTGTGCTGCAAGATGATGCAGTTCTAGAAGCTCCAGAGCACATCCTTGTGCTATTATTTCCAGGACCCAGGCATCTGAGTTCAGCTCCTTCCACTGGTCCAGGTTGAGGGAGAGATGACCACCGAAAACCACCCCTAGAAGCAATTGTGCCTGGGGTGTGTGAAAGGAGTCAGGTTGAGTCAGTTGCGACTCCTGCCACTTTGCCACCTCTAGGGACTTTTGAATGGGCACCTGGAGTGGCTGCTGGGGTAGGCAGGGCTCCTGCTCCTTTACTCTACCCAACTATCTGGTGGTGGTACAGTGTGTTGCACCAGCCAGACGAAAAGGCATCCTCTGTCTGCTCCTTGACTGGGTGCAATAGAGGGAATGGACCGATTTGAGGGTTCTGCCCGAGGCCTGCTAATTGGAGAGGATATTTATTTATTTATTCAATTTTTTTATTCAATCTAGGATTACAAGTACCTTTGAGCGCCAAGCAGCTCATTTACAAAGGTTTCACGTCAATGGGGGCGAGATCCATAATGGAAAACAGACTCTTTCACAAACAGTTAAGCAATTTGTATTACAAAATACAGAATAAGAGAACACCAAATAAATACACATTAGTTTTGCATGTGATTCTAGGCAGGGAGTGAGAAGAGGACGGAATTAGGAAGGGAGCCAGATCAAGGAAGGGGACAGCAACCAGGCGGCATTGTCAAGTAGCAGCTAGGATAGTAAGGGACAAAAAGCAAGGAAGACAGTGAGGGGGAGATGGGAGGGCAAGAAGGGAGAGGAGAGTGAGAGGGCAAGACAAGTAGAGAGAACAGTGGAAGAATGGTGGGGGAGGTCCCAGGAAGAGGGACAGGGATGTTAAGTCGTGCAATCACACGAGTTTTCAGTTAGGATGTGCTGACAAAGTCTGAGTTTGAATTCGCCGAGACTAGTAAGGTTTGCCAAACCATTGTGGAGGCCATTTAACCAGTATGGTGCTTTGATACAAAAGGAGCGAGCTAGTATTGGGCGTCGCACATCGGGACTAGTAGGAGCAGAAGATGAGGTATGCTGGGATGTTGGGTCTTGGGGATTTGTGAAGTTAAGCATCCTAAGCCCGAAGGCATGAAGCCAAGGAGAATCTTTTTGGCAAGTAAGCAGGTGTGGTATTTAATTCGCCCATGCAAGTTGAGCCACCCAGCCTGCATATAGACATCGCAGGTGTGGGTGAGGCATGGTGCACCAGTTAGGAGTCTACAGGCCTTGTTTAGTGCCACAGTGAGCCTTTTGAGTGCAGTGGTTGAAGCAGTTCTGTAAATGACAAGGCCATAGTCTATTAAGGAGAGCACTGAGCTGTGGACAGCAAGATTTAGGGCTTCAGGTGTTACAGATTTTCTCAGTCGATAGAGGAGCCCAATCCTGGTATTGACGGCTCTGGCAACATTTTCAATGTGCAGTGAATAGGTGAGGTGTCTATCAAGGGTAATCCCTAGGTACTTGAAGTGCTGTATTTGTTCAAGGGGTCACCTTGGGAATTTTGGATGGTAAGAGCATGCTCTTTATGTCAACTGCGGGCTGAGGAGAACAGCAGAACTTTTGTCTTCTTATAGTTTAGTACTAGTTTATGGTTGAGGAACCAGTGCTCAACTTCCGTGAAGCCCTTTTGAAGGTTACTTTCAAGGAGGTAAGGGTCAGGGTGGCTTGAAAAAATGACAGCATTGTCTGCGTAGAGCAGTGTTCACTGGTGGCAGGCAGTAGGTAAATTGTTAAGGAAGATGCTGAAAAGGAGTGGACCCAGGATTGAGCCCTGGGGTACTCCAGACCGAACAGGCTTCTGGTCAGAGATAGCATTGGAAATCTTCACGTGTTGAGATCTGTCCCCAAGATAGCTTCTAAACCAAGGCAGTGTATCAGGGGAGAGACCAGTTTGTGAAAGTTGTTTAAGGAGGAGTCGGTGATTAACCGTGTTGAAGGTCTTGGTTAAGTCTCTAAAGACTGCACCCACATGACTGCCTTGATCAATAGATTGCTGGACGTAGCTGGTGAATTCTAAGAGTGCGGTGGTGGTGCTGTGCCCTTTCCGAAAGCCATGCTGTTGTTCACATGGTAGGGAGTATCTATCGAGGTAGTCCACAAGTTGGTTGGCAACAATATGTTCGAGTACTTTAGAGAGGGGTGGGAGGATTGATATAGGCCTATAGTTGCTGTGTAGTGCACGGTCTCCAGATTTGTGAACTGGGGTAACAATGGCTGTTTTCCATACCTGTGGGGAATTGCGAGAGGGTTAGAGAGAGGTTAAGTAATTTAGTAATAGGTGGAAGTACTTCGTCCATGGTGAGTGTGATCAGCTTGAGGTCTAATGAGGCACCACTGTGCCTGGACTTGTCCAGCACATTGTTTAGTAGTTTTCTGACCTGGACCACTGAGACACGTTTAAAGTAGAAGGGGGGGGGTGATGATTTGTCTTGGTCACAGGATGATGTGCTGCCATTAAGGTGGTATCATCAAAGAAGTCTTGTGGTAGCACAGTACTTAGGTCAGTGAAGGCATCATTAAATGTATTCGCTATTGTGAGTGGGTCAAGTATGGGGGTACCATCAAGGTTTAACATCGCGGGAGCCTTTGTTGGGTCTTTCCCCAGAACATCATTGATATTTGCCCAGAATCTCCTGCTGTCACCCCAGGTATTGGTAAGTTGCTCCTTGTGGTGATTGCTTCTTGCTTTACGGATTTCCCGAGCGCAGGAGTTTCTTGCAGCTTTATAGGCTTGCCAGTCCTGTAGCTTGCCAGAAGAGTTAGCATAGTACCAGAGGTGGTGCCTCCGTTTCATGTTGTCTATCAGCCCAGGAGTAATCCAGGGAGGAACAGTGCCTCGCACCTTCATTTTCTTGAGGGGTGAGTGAACATCACAGGCAGCATTGAACATAGTGATGAAATGTTGGAGTGATACATTAATGTCTGTAGAGAAGTCAAGTAGCGACCAGTCCTGACAGCGCAAGTGTTGTTTTAGGAGTTCCAGGTAGCCACATCTTAGCACTCTGTTGTAGATAGTTAGAGGCGGTGGGGCATGGAATTTGTTGGTCCAATTGCAAGTAACAGGGGAGTGGTCACTGAGTGAGTCAGGGTGCACACTTATGTTGGCGACATGGTCAGGGTGATTAGAGATTATCCAGTCAAGAATGGTGCTTGTTCCAGTCTTATAGTTAATTCTAGTGGGAGAGCTGACCAGCTGAGTAATGTGCAGAGCTGCCAGTGCATCCTTTACGGGGCCACTGGAGGCAGACAGCCAGTTTATGTTGAAGTCACCAAGTAATATTGTCTCAGCTATGTGATTTTGGGCTCTCAGGTAGTCCAGGACTTTATGAAGACCTGTGGTAAGGTCGGTGGGAGGTATGTAAACTGATAGGATTGTGAGAGTCTTGTGGTGGGCCCCCAGTAGCACTTTAATCGCTAGTACCTGGGTGGGGCACCCAAGGTCAGCAACAGGCAAGACCAGTCCTTTTAGAGTGTCTTTTAGATAGACAGCACAACCACCACCACGCTTAGTCGATCTGTCCAATCTGAAGGTAGTGTAGCCAGGTATGGCAACCGCTGCATCTGGTATTTTGGGAGATAGCCAAGTTTTAACGACAGAGAGTATGTCGGGGTTGTTTAGCAAGACCCAGGCTTTAAGGAGGTCGATTTTGCACAGGAGGCTGCAAATGTTAATAGAGGCCAGGTAAAGAGTTCCCTGTTTCTGGTGATTATCCTTTGTAATAAGGCATGCTGATCCAGGGTTGGGGTGGATGTTATCTGATACCAGAAGTAGCAGGAGGGCGAGCCTTAGGAGGTACTCTCTAATCAGTTTTGATGCTTGTTTAGTAGCCATACTGGAGCTATGCAATGATTTCACATTCAATTTCATGCCCAGGAAGTGGAAGATAATAGGTCCTGAGGTGGTTATGATGCAGGTAGGTGGGTAAGTAGAAACCCAACAATCATGTTGAGGATGGAAAAATAGGGGAGACCAGGGCCCATTTGAGATGGAAAAATAATCCCCAGAAGTCCAGCCTATAGTGTAGTGGAGGCTAATTCCAGCCACAAGGATCCGGGGTTGAGTCCAGTTAGGTATAGTGTTACCAGAGTGACTGATAAAGAAGAAGAAGATAAGAATGTGGTGCAAGGCAGCAATGTTAGGCATGAACATAGTGTCAAGTAAGAATTAATTAAGGGAGAGGATAGAACAGCAAACACAGAAATGCACAGTCCAGTTTCTTTCTGTGCCATCTGGACTATTAGTGCAACTTACGACAGAGGTCACCCAGGGACACAGCTAGGCAGGGATTTGACAAGAGGCTGTGGTTATGCAAGACCTTGCAGGCATACACTCCCCAGCCCCATTACATTGATAGCCTGGGGCACACTTACTCAAGTACAAGTGCAGGATGTGAAATTCTTTTGTCCTTATGTTTTCTTTGTTATTTAAAGAGGTTGTTTAAAAGCCTGCAAATAGATCCCTTAGAAGCAAGCCACACGTAAATGTGGATTCGAGCAGGACCCAGAGTCACTGAGTTTGTCAGACTTTGTTGCTTGACTTCTATTTTGCTTGGGATAGCTTACAAAAAGTTGTTTTTAAACTGAAAATGCATATACCTGGTGGTGATGTTTTGCAGAAATCCAGTCCAGGAGACCTTTACAGATGTAGTGAGCAAGAATGGAGTAGTTACTCCAAGCAGAAAATCTTGTAAATCCCCAAAAACTAAGCTACAGACACAGACATACACATACAGCCACCCACATAGACCCAGGAGGTGGGGCCTGATATCTTGCACACCTATACCAAATAATTTATATCCTCTGAAAAGGGTATTTAGAACTGACTGCTGGACGTCATTTGCAAAGCCCGCCACCCTTAGCCAGGAATACCTTCTAAAACATAGTCCTGAGGCTGCTGCTCTAGCTGAAGCATTCGAAATGTCAAAGGCCATACATAGGAGGTGTTTATCTATGTCAACCCCAGCTATTAAGGTTTTAAGGAGCTCTTGCTTTGGTGCACCTTCTGGAAGAGTTCAGGCAGCTGTTTTAGCTTTCCTCCAGAGTGTGTTTTGGTATTTTACCATATGGGCCTGGTAGTTTGCAATTCTCAGGCCCAAAGAGGCAGAGGCATATGTCATTTTGCCCTTCACATCTAGTCTCCTGGATTCCTTGTCAGAAGGAAGAGAACTAAGCTATTTTGGTGCCTTTGATCTGTTGTGGGCAGCATTGATGACCACAGAATCAGCTTCAGGTTGGCCTGCAAAGAAAGGCCTACCTGAGGGGGCCATATACATTATATCTGCCTTTCTAGGTATGCCAAGAA
Source organism: Neoceratodus forsteri (assembly GCA_016271365.2). Taxonomy (NCBI): domain Eukaryota; kingdom Metazoa; phylum Chordata; order Ceratodontiformes; family Ceratodontidae; genus Neoceratodus; species Neoceratodus forsteri. The sequence goes on from CM057455.1 coordinate 506,761,610, forward strand.
TTACGTTAGGACTATCCCAGGCAGCAAAGGTGGCATCCTACAGGGCAGGGAGGAGGGGTGTAATTACCGTGGGGGGGGAGTCGGGTACCTCCAAGAGGTCTATCAGGTTCTTCTTGGTTGTGTCCTGATGCTCCAAATCAAATCCCATGGCAGCTTGAAGTTGCTGCATCATGGTTATAAAGGAAGGATCCTCTGGAGGTGACCAAGGGCACAAAACCACAGAGTCCTTGCTTCAGGTCAAAATCATGGAACTAGTTCTATCATAGAGACTTCCGACATAATCTTTGGCCTCCTCATCATTGTCCTATACCATGAGGTCAGGACTGTATACCAAGCCGGCCCAGTGGCATTGAGAGTTGAGGCACTGGACACCACACCTCATGCCACGCCAGTGACCTGGGTTCGGGAATGAAGCCCGGGCACCGGGGGTTGGCAGGGGAGGGAGAGGATCGAGAGTCAGGAGGACTGCTCTCCTCTCCCTGTGGTGGGATCCAGGGCTCTCTGGCACAGCAGAGAACCCTGGTGGAGACCGAGGGTACCACTAGCAAAGGAGCAACTAGTGTGGGAGGAGTGCGGCGGACATCCATGGCAGCCATGCTGATGTCACTGCACGGCTGCACTCCAGGAGGCAAGAAAAAAGACAAACCCCAGGTTCGTGGATAGGCAAAAGCACCTCCCCTGCCTCGGCCACACTCCTGCCGTCGGACTCATCATCCAGGCCCCCCCCCCCGACTCCAGCCCCAGCACATTGGATTATAGATAGAGCGCCAGGGCATAGGGCGGCCCCACTTCGGGGGGCTCAGAGCTGAGGGATTCACCGGGCTGGAGAGGCCTGGCACTAGTGAGTTTCAGACAGGGAGGTGGAGCCAGGCAGGGGCTGGTAGCTAGAGAGAGTTCCACGAAACCCGGAGAATAAAGAGAGTTTACAGAAAAAAAAGGATTGTATTCCATGTCGTCTTTCGTCTGGTCGACAGGACGGAGGAAGCGCGCTCGTGAAGCTGTCAGTGCTTAAGAGGGTATAACCCTGGTAGACATCGGTGCGGAGTCTGAATGATGGACCCTGTCAATGGAACCCCCGTGGTGTTGGGGGGGGACAAAAGCCATGTGAGGATGTCTGTAAAGGACAAGATGGTGTGTACATCAATGCCCATGTAACTGACGGAAGCACCAGAGGAGGTTGACAGGGGAGGCAATGTCCTCTGTGTTGATGGAGATGCACCAGTCATACTAGGCCTGGCGGTTCCTGTAGCCTATCTTGACTTGGAAGTTACGTTGATAGTCTGGATGACTTGTGGCATCACCACCAGAGCAGTCAACGGTGCTGAGATGGTCGGCACCACATGTTGGGGTGACTAAGAGCGAACTGGGGAGGCTCTGTCTTCCTCTCTGTTCCTCTCCCGGTGCTTATGCTTATGTGACCTGGATGTTTTTTCTTGGGATTTTGAGGATTTGGATCCCAAGGAATGCATTGGCAGTGGGGTGGGCTTCTGTTGTTGGAGCTCCTTCTCTATTTGGGCTATCTTCTGCTCTTTTTTTTTTTGTAAACTTAATTTTTTTTTTAGTTGGTGTTGTTTCTGGGAGCCCCTCGCCTAGCCGTCTGTTGTCCCCCCTTTGTGCTGATCGGGTATCAGAGCCCCTTCCCTTCAGCCCCCACTACTTAGCCCTAGTGGCAGGGAGGTACTCACCCACCAGTCCGGATCCAGTTCGGGGGAGGTGCCCTCCCAGCAGCGCATTAAGTGGGGACCATCGTCATCCACGGCGAGGACTCCATTTTTTCCCTGTTCTCCCCTGACGTCTGTGGCGTGCAATGACGCTAATGGTCAGGAGCGCACGCACTACCGCACGCACTCCTTCCCCGGTGCCGGCCCCAGCACGTCCCCCAAGTCTTGCCAGTGTCCTGCAATCACCCCTAGCCACCACCAGAGGTCACCAGCACACCGATGGCAACTCATCCCCCTCCCCGGAGAAGGAGAGCAGTCCTATCGATGCTCAATCCTTCTCCTCCCCTGCCATCCCCCAATGGTCCAGGCTCGTTCTCGAACCCCGGTCAATGGCGTGATGCGAGGTGTGACATCCAGCACCTCAACCCTCAGTGCCACTGGGCCATGTAAACTTTATTTTAAAGAAAAGAGCCATATACATTTCCCCACAAAAGCAGGGTGTAGAAACTTTATACTGTTCAGTACAGGAACCACAATTTAAGTTTGATCTCAGTACAAGTCATCACCTGATATTGCTTATATTTAAATTACAACAGTTCTCACTTACATTGAACCAGGCCACAACAGTTAGCTGTTACCTTAGCCTTAGAAGAAAAATGAGAGAACAAAAATTACCATCCAAACAGTCCCTGCTGGAGGTAGGGGGCAGACATACTTATCAAAAAGCTGGGAATTAGGATGATTGTATAGCTTCCTCTACTGGTCCCCATATCTCCAGGTACTTACTGACCTGATTCCTGACTGTGTATTGGATTTTTTTCCAGCTTCAGGTATTCTAACAGGTCTTGAATCCAGGCAGTAATGGGAGGGACCGTCGGCAGCCGCCAGTACACAGCCAACAGGCGTAGGCCTATTACCACTCCCACATGCCAAAGTTTAAGGTTTTTTACCGGGGCTTCTCCGCCCTCCCCCAGAGGCAAGCCCAGCAGCACTTCCACCGGGTCCATTCTCAGAGCCTGCCCTAACATAGGAGTCAGCAAGTCCAGCACCCCCTCCAAAATACTTGAACCCTGTGGCATTCCCATACCATGTGGAAGAATGTACCAACATGTATCCTGCACTTTTGTCAAAGATCTGATGTGCTTGGGTCTATCTTTTGTGCCAGAGCCAGGGTAAAGTATGTTCTCGTAAAGACATTATGTTGCACTGCCCTCAACCTATTATTCACAGAACATTTTAAGACATTTTTCATTATCAAAGAACACCCCTCGTCAGGGAGTCTCGGGTTATATCTAGCTCCCAGTTTTGCTTTACCTTTTCTAGGAGGTCTGGAATAGCATCTATCAGTAGCCTATAGCAACCTCTCAAGGGCCTAAAAGAGGGATCAGAATACCTGCCTACAAACATTTCCTCAAGAGGAGAGCGACCAAGCCTCCCTGCTCCCTACTCCCTCCACCTCCAACCAAGCTTCAAGTTTCTTTTTGAGGCTCAAGTAGTGGAAACAGTGTGGAGCACACAACCCATACCTACATTTCACTTCCTGGAACTCTAATACCTTTCCGTCCTCCATGACCTGATGCATAAGATACAAACCTCTACACCTCCCGCCTTCCAGGACTATATGTATTCCCCACGAACGGTCCCGTGCATTAGCCCACAGGGACTCCAGTGGGGTGTCCAGAGAGATACCCAACCTATGGTTTAGGGCTGTATGCGCCAGCTTCCATAACACCCTTGTGCAGGAGTGGCTTGGCTTGTCAGGGGGGGTCTCTCATTAGAGAACTCACCAAAGTATCATAATACAAGGGAATGGGGGTTTGAGACTCCAACTCCACCCAAGCTGGGTGCCCCCCCCCAGAAGATCCTGAATATGTGCTAACTGGGACACCAGATAGTAGTGTTTGACACAGGGAGACCTAGGCCCCCCTGGGAACTGGTCTCCAGAGGATTGTCTTTGTAATTTTGGGCCTCTTTTCCTGCCAGAGCAACTGGGTAATAGCGCCCTCCAAGGCTCTTATGTGTTTATTAGGAATGTGTACAGGTATAGTTTGAAAGAGGTACAAGAACTGAGGCAAGACACACATCTTAATTAGATTGACCCTACCTACGAGAGACAGAGGGAGGGCTCTCCAGGTATAACAGCTCTCCTGGATCTTTTTCACCACCGAACGTAGGTTCATGTCTGCCATCTGTGAAAGTTTTGACAGTAAGAGGACCTCCAAATATTTAATTTTGCGAGATGGGTTGATAACAGCTTGTGCAATTCGGATTGGCTGGTTGCCTCCCCCGAGGCATCCATTCACACTTATCCCAGTTTATTCTATGACTGGACAGAGGGCCATATATTTAAAAAATCCTAGACAAAGCTGGTAGGGATTTATGTGGATCTCACAGAAAAAGCAAGATATCAGCAAAAAGGGAGATGACATGTTTCCCCCCTGCCTCTCAAAACCACGTATTGCTCCATGGGATCTAATTGCCTCCGCCAATGCCTCTATAGTGAGCACATATTGGAGGGGAGTGGGGTCACCCTTGTCTCATGCCACTTGCAAGGCCAAAGGGGGCCGATAATATATTATTAGTAAGGATTTGGGCTTGTGGTCCCTTATACAGCAGCTGTATCCAGTTTCTCACTAGTTCTCCCAAACCATATTTCTGCAATACTGCGTGCATGAATGGCCACTCCACCCGATCGAATGCCTTTTCAGCATCGAGGGCTAAGAGAACTCCTCCTTGTCCCCCCCCCACCATGCCCAACCATACATCACATTCGCCGTTCTCCTAATATTCTGTTTAGCCTGCTTCCCCTTAACAGAACTTCCCTGATCAGGATGAATCACTTCAGGAAGAATGCCCTCCAATCTCAAGGCTAACATCTTAGCTAGTATTTTATAATAGGAGCTTAGCAGGGATATGGGTCTATAAGACCCACATTTAACTGGGTCCTTCCCAGGTTTGGGGAGAACAATGATAGTGGCCATGCAGAGAGAGGGTGGCAGTGAACCTGACTCCAGGGCATTCAGAATCATCTGCAGCATGAAAGGGCCTATATCCTCCCACACCAATTTATAAAACTCCGATGGAATTCCATCTGGTCCCAGAGCCTTACCTCTTTTCCCCTTCCAAACTGCCCTCTGTAGTTCCTCCAGTGAAATGGGGGAGTCTAGTTCCTGCCTCTCCTGATAATCAATAGAAGGGAGCTCAATGTTCCCTAGAATAGCATCTGGGTCCACCCACTCAGGGTACTCCGAGGTGTATAGCTTAGAGTGGAATTCTTTGAAGATGTTATTAATCTCTTTTTGGGCATGTATAATTTCCCCTCTGCCCCTACCCATCCCAAGAATGGTCCTTTCAGCTTTCTTTCCATTTTATTAGCCCCGTCAAACACTTTTCTGCTTTGTTGCCATCAAAGTGGGTGCCCGATTTAGTGAGCAAGAGGTTTCTCTCTCTATGGCTCGGTTCATGTATTGATTAAGTTTACTTTTCAATATTTTGAGTTACCGGACTTTCTGAGGGCTTCCCACCTTCATCTGTTATCTCCCCAGCTCCTGTATTTCCTTCTCCAGTTTAGCCTCCTCTCCTCTCTACATACTTTTTTTCTTCATATAGGCAGAGTAAGAAATTATCTCCCTTCAAATGTACGCCTTTAAGGCATTCCAGGTATTCCTAATGCTAGTGTCTTCTGTGTTATTGCATGCTAGAAATTCCCTAATGCTCCTCTTGATCTGGCCTAAATATTGTTCATCAATTAGCAGGGCTGGGTCTATTCTCCAACTGGTCCTTGGGGTTACTTTTCCCGGGAGTGATAGCAAGACTCTCAGAGGGGCATGGTCCGATGTAATTATGGGGCCATACCTGACTTCTTCTATTTTCCCCACCCAAACCATAGGAAAGAACATAAGATCATGCCTTGTGTATATGTTATGAGCGTGTGACAAAAAGGAATACTCTCTAGCATAGGGGTTCTGGTGTCTCCACACCTCCACTAGGGCTCTACCTTCAGCTAGATTCCACAGTGCAGCAACACTCCGAGGAGGAGGCCATGATCTTTGACCAGAGTGATCCAGCCAAGGGTCCCAGTATGTGTTAAAATCAACCCCTAATATCAAGTTATCCAGGAATGGGGCCAATGAAACTCCCAAATGTGTAAAAAAGTCTGGGGAGTCGAAGTTAGGACCATACACTGAAACCAAGATGTATTTGGTTCCTCCATACTCCACCTCTGCTATTACAAAACGGCCCTGAGGGTCTGACTGAACCACCACAACTCAATGCAGAAGCCCCAGTCTGATCCAAATTGCCACCCCCTGTGCCTTTGATGTAAATGGGGCCATTAACAAAGTGCTTCTCCATGAAGCCATCAGTCTCAATCAATCAATCAATCAAAATCTTTATTTATCCAGGCGGGCACCATTGAGCAAGGCTCATTTGCAAGGTGGACCTGGTCATGAATACATCAAAGTACAGTACAGAAGCAGGTATACAAAAAGCAATAATATACAAGGAAGAAAAAGTGTATACAGTATATACAGTACAATACAAGGTTGAAGCATTATTTTACAATTGAAGAAGTCAGCAGATGTACAATCAATCATAGGCATACAGGGGTTATAAGCAGAGATCTTTTGAGTGAGGCAGCCGGCAACTACACATATAGGGGAAAGAGGCCGTGTATGAGGTGGCAGGTTAGAAAGGTAAAGAGGAGGAGGGATATATTACCGATGATTGGCGGAAAAATTGAGCTAAAACCACAGAAAGAGACGATGGCTGTCGTGTACTTGTTTATTATGATAATGACGGAGGAGAGGTAGATAATTGGGACACTACTATGGATGGGGTAGGACTTTAGCCAGGCTGGAGTGGACAGGGAAGGGTGGGTGCAGCAGGAAGAGTTAATAGAGAAAGAGTGAGAGCCAGGGGTAGAAACATGGCAAGCGTCAGGATGGAAAGAGGGAGTTGTGGAATTAGTGGGCTAGCAGCGAGAAAAACATTTGCAAGGTGCTTTCATGTAGTCTCAAGGCCTCCTCCTTTGTGGAGTGAATCTCCTGCAGGAAGACTATGTCTCCTCCCAATTTCTGAATCCGGGTCCAAACATTTTTCCTCTTAATAACAGTTCTAAGGTGTTGCAGTTCAGAAAATTTATTTATTATTTATTTAGTTTTTGTTGACCGGGTAAGTGCACTAGACAAACCCTGCCTATTATCAGGCACGACCCAGGGACGGGGAATACAGATGAATGCCAACTGACCTTGAACCAGATGAAACTGTTTGTGGTATTTTTAGTGAAATTGCCACATATCCCCCAGCATCCCACTAAGCCCAAAGCCTAGATTACAGTACCTTTGATATACAAGATCTCACAGTTCAGACCTCCATCTAGATATTCTGCTGTTGCCTGCAGTTCCTCTCCAGTTCCACCACGAACGCCATTGCTGCCTCAGGACTTGTAAAAGATTTTTGATTACTTCCCTGAGGCCTGATCACTAATCTGGCCAAGTACACTAAGGAAAATTGACACCCCAAATCATGCAGTTTCTTCTTCACTTCCAGGAAGGCTCTGCGCTGGTTCTGCAGTTGCCAGGAATAGTCCGGGAACACACTCACCAGCAACTGTTACACCATACTTCAGTCCTTCCTCCTCGCCTGCTCCAGGACAAATTGTCAGTCCATGTCCCGAAGGAACTTGGCAATTATGTGTCTGGGCCTCTGGTCTGGTGGAGACCTGGTCACCAGCGATCTATGCACCTGCTGGATCTCTAGGGACACCTCTTGAGGAATTTGCAATGTTTCCTAAAGCCATTTCTAGATAAATGTGGGGCAGTCCCAGCCCTCCTGGCCCTCCAGTAGCCCCACTATTCTTACATTACAGCGGTGCTCCCTATTCTCATGATCATCGATATTTTTTTTTTTTTTGAAATTACAATTTTTATTGATTTGATTACTTAACGGACACACAAACAGTACACACAGGTGAATGGCCAATAATACATTCCGTATATGGCTCTGTCTACTCAAGTATACACTGGACCCATAGCAGTATTTTGGGTGCATAACTTTCTGGTTAAATTGGTCCACTGGTTATTCATGCCTCCTCACCAGTGTGTGGACACAAACAACCAACCTACAATACAACACTTACACATAACCCCCACCCCAGCAGTGCTGCCCCCCCACTCTTAACATAACATATTAGAAACCTAAGTAAGGTATAGTTCTCCTGTATTTTCCCTCTTACAGTTTAACCAGCTAACTAAGAGTATCTCCTGCCAACATCTAAATCAGAGAGATGCCCTCCCTTTTACACAGAAATTCCAAAAAGGGAAGCCATCAAGTCTTGTGTTTATCTGGCTGCAATCTTTGATTGGCCGTTATCTGTTCCATCAATTTGATCTGGTTGCAGATGGAGAGCCACTGTTGTATAGAGGGTGCTTTATCTGTTAACCATGACTTAGTTATGGATTTCTGTGCCCCAGCAATCAGGATTGGGAACAAGTACCTGGCCTGGAGGCCCCGTCACCCCTGGAGAAGGTTCATCCAGGATTACAAATCGGGGATTATTTGGGACTTGGGCTTTTAGGATATCACTCGTGTTTGGTGACTGACGTCCAAAACTCATTAATTTTAGGGCAGCTCCAGAATATGTGTTCGTGTGTGCCTTCTAACCCGCACCCTCTCCAACACTTCCCTACCACTGGACCTCCAAAATGTTTGGTAACTACAGGAGTTCTAAAGTATCAGGCAATTACTTGCCAATGAAACTCTCTCCAGAAGGGGAAGCTGTGGTTTTTTGAGCTAGCCCCCATACTTTGTCCCATCTGATGCTGCCCTCTGGTAAATTTAATTCTGTCTCCCGCTTTTGGTGAATATAGAGCCTAAAGTTATCTGGCGGGCCTTTACAGGTTTTGTATGTGATAGAAATCAAATGAGCCTTCAGGCTCGTCCCTTTTGCAATACTCAGAAAGAACTCAAGTACCTGAAGGAATGGGTGCGTCTGAGGGTAACCTTCCCTGGCTCCGGATTATTGTAAGTAGGCATAGAAGTCTGTCTGGGGTAGGAGGAATTCTGCCCGGTGAAATTCTTTATGGTCTCCTCATCTAATACCTGAGTGAATGTTCTGAGACCACCCCTTCTCCATCTTTTGAAAATTGGATTATCCCTCCCTGGCCCAAAATCCAATGAATTAGAAATTAGCCCATGCACTGCAATGGTTTTCTCCAATCTAAAGTCCCTTAATGAGGCATACCAAACCTTCACTGCATTTTTAAGCCAGGGTGTGGGCAAGGCACTGAGCCAGCTCAAGATCTTCCCATTATAAAGAATGGCCTCTAACCAGTCCCTCCCAGAAGCCTCCAATTCCATAGTGACCCAGCTGGATTTATTCAGTGCAGCCCAGTAAACTGCCAGGTGTTGTAACTGTGCTGTCCTATAGTACCCCTTGAAGTCCGGAATCCCCCTTGCCCTTATCTAATTTGAGGATTGCCCATTTTAACCTAGGTTTCTTCCCAGCCCAAACAAATCTCTGGATTAACCTCTGAATATTTTGCCAGAACTTCTTTGGAGGGCACAGAGGAATGGAAACAAACTGGAAAAGCACTCTGGGCAGAATGTTCATTCGTACCATCTCAACCCTGCCTGTAATAGATAGGGGTAGAACCGACCACCTCTCACAATCCAGCCTTATTTCCTCTAGTAACTTCCGATGGTTCAGCTGATAATGTTTACTGGTGTCTAGAGGTATATGAATGCCCAAATATCTGAAGCTCCCTGTCAACCATTGTAAATTAAAGTTTTCATTCTAGGGGACACCCCAGTTCCAATTGGTCGGATTTTCGACTTTGTCTCATTGATTTTGAAACCAGATATGTTACTATAGGTCTTCAAGAGGGCCATGGCCTCAGGGAGAGACGTGTCTGGGTCCCCCAAATAGAGGATGGTGTCGTCCGCATAAAGCAAAATACGGTTGTCCACCGATCCTATCTGTACCCCCTTAATAACAGGAGAGGATCTAAAGGCCTCGGCCAGGGGCTCCATAATGAGGGCAAAGAACAGTGGGGACAGAGGGCACCCCTGTCTAGTTCCTCTTCCTATATAGAGCAGCTGTGACAGTACCCCATTCACCCTTATCTGTGCTGTGCTGTGGGGTGGGAGTAGAGGACTGCTACCCAGGCTTGAAACATGGGCTCAAAATTAAACCGCTCCAGGGTGGCTGCAAGGAAGAGCCATTCCAGGCGATCAAACGCCTTTTCGGCATCAAAGGCAACAACTACTGCCGATTGGTCCCCCCTTCCCCTCCAGGTCAGGGACATTATTAATAACCTTTTGACATTGTCATGGAGTCGTCTGCCTGGCATAAAGCCAGCCTGATCTGGGTGGACCAGCTGCGTAATCACTGACTGGAGCCAATTGGCAGTCATCCTGGCAAAGATTTAACATCAACATTGAGGAGTGATATGGGTCAGTAGTCCCCACAGATAGTTCCCTCCTTCCCTTGTTTGGGTATGACTGAGATCAGGACTCTGGCCCAGGTGTCAGGGGCTTCCTCAGGCTATGAGCCATATTACAGATTTGAAGCAGGACTGGAGCTACCTCTTGTTGGAATACTTGATAGTATTCCCCAATAAAGCCATCTGGGCCCGGGGATTTGTTATGTTTAAAACCTTTAATCCCCACCCCCAATTCTTCCCGTGTGAATGGGTGGTCCAGCAATTGTCCCTGTGCTCCTGAGAGTTGTGGTAGCCGTAATTTCTCTAGAAAGTTTTTAATATCCCCAGCGCTATTCTCTGATACTTCTGAAGTATAGCGGTTCTAATAAAAATCTATGGAAACATTGGGCTATCTTCTGTGGCTTGGTTTCCGATTGGCCTGGGATCTCAGGATTAGCCACCAGAGGGACATGCCTTTCTGCCATGTGCTTACGAAGCCTGAAGGCTAGCATTCGCCTGGCCCTATTCCCCCTCTCGTAATATTTCTGAGCCAGAAACCTAAGTGAGTTCTCAGTCTTGGCTGTTACAAGAACTTGTAACTTCTCCCTTGCTTTTTTAAGCTCCCCCAGTATGGCTGTCGAATTCCCTTTTCTGTGTTCTGCTTCCAGTTCCCTAATTTTCTGCTCCAAACTGCTCTGCTGTTGCTGAGCAGCTTTCTTTTTGCTGGAAGCATATGAGATGGCTTTGTCCCTTACCACTGCCTTCAGCCCATCCCACAGGTACTTGAGTTTTGAGGTAGTGCCCATATTCTAAGCCATGTAATTATTAATCACCTCCTTAAGTTTGGAAACAAACACTTTGTCCTTTAGCCACCCTGCACTGAGGTGCCAGACTGATTGACGTGTAGAGGGTCCCAGCTTCAAAGTGACCCCTATTTTGGCGTGATCAGAGAGGCAGATAGAATAAATTTCTTGGTCTAAAACTGTGTAACCATGTTTTTTGTGTGTAGAACCTATCGTTTCTTGAGTATGAATTCTGAGCATGCGAATAAAAGGTAAAATCTCTACTTGTGGGGAACTTCTCTCGCCAGGTGTCTACCAAACCACTCTCCTCCCTCAAATGCGAAAAGACTCTGGCTGAGATTTTTTCCACGATTTCCCTTGTCCTGATCTGTCCTGCCATGAACTCTCCACGCGGTTCCAGTCTCCCCCCATAATGATTTGGCCTGAGTCCAAGGTTGCCAGATAGGCAAACACCTATCTGAAAAATTGTGGGTTGCACAGTGTGGGAGCATAGACGTTTACCATGTGGATTAATCAATCGGCTATTTTCCCAGTGACTGCCACTAATCTCCCCTCCATATCCATGTGTGTGCTAAGCCGGGAGAAGCTAAGCCCCTTTCAGATTAATATGGTCACTCCTGCTTTTTTTAACTTTAGGATTGGACAAGGCTACCACAACTCCCACCCACAGGTGCCTCAGCTTTAAATGTTCAGAGGGTGAGAGATGTGTCTCTTGTAATAGCCCTATGTCGCATCTGGATCTTACTAAATCTTTGAGGATGGAGTACCTCTTTATTGGCATGTTAAACCCCTTAACATTCAGGGACTGAATTCTTAAGGTTTCCATTTAAAGCCTTTGTGGTTCTTTTTGCACCTGATCAGATTGAGGCCTTCCCAAGCTCACTGTTGACTGCCCATGTGTCGCACTCCAGAACAGTTTATTCCCAGGATCCCTAAATGGAGAACTGACATATCCCTATTTGACAGCACTGCCTTAACCCTCCCTCCCCTCCCCAAAACCAAAGATACTCTCACCTTATTCCCCCCCACCAACATCCAAACACAATAACTATTCACAGAGGTCTTCCAGAATCTCCACGACCCCCTCCAGCCCCAGGCAGGCATGCTATCCATAGAAAGCATAGCAGAAGGAGTCTTCTTCTGACCTGGAGCTCGAGCCAACTGTGGCTTCTCACCTCTTTCACCAGTACCAGACTGTAAGAGAGCGTGGTCTCCAGGAGTGGGGCGTGTGACCCACAACTCCCCACACGAGTCCCAAAGAAATCTAACTAGGAACTGGAGTAAAGGAGCAAGACCACAACCCAGGCTTCCAGTGACTTGATGTCCTGATCAGAGGCCAGGGAAAGCTCCCCTATGCATGGCTACTACCTGGGGCACCCCCTCCGGGGAATTCTCTGTCTCAACTGGCGTCAGCTAGCCCCAGGCACAACAAATCCAGAAAGGGGACGATATGACCATGAGTTAAATGGTGAACTGTGCAGAGCTGTCATGGAACAATCACTGGGTTAGGGAGAGAAAGGGGAACAATGGTGTGTGTGACTAATAATCATTTGTATGCCCTTTTTATCATTTTCCAGCCTAACCCTCCTCGACATGCCACAGCATCTTAAGTCAATAGCATAAGCTCGCTCTCTAGGCCACATAAAATCACCCCAAAAGCAGCAGACTCACTACACTCCCCAAGAGCGAGGTATAGCTGTTTCGTGAAAAATCTGTCCCCTTACCAAAGAGGCACCATATTATAAAGAACGCAGTCACCATCTTGTTCCCCTTCGGCTGCCAACCAAAGTGAGGGATTGAAGCACCACATCCACTCTGCACCCAATTTTGTCATACCAAGCACGCATAGCTTAAACAATTAAAACTGTAACTTCTTTAAACTAGAAATGAACTGTAGACAGGATCCCTTCCTCTCCCCCCACATAAAGGAGAAAGTAGAGGAGAGCATTCACCCACGCCAATCAGTCCCGAGTGCTAAACAGTCTCCCTTCCTATCAGAGGAAGGTGCATCTCCTCTTTAAGTCTCCCCCATAAAAACAAGAATAAGCAAGTCTCAATGGGTCCACTGACCGATTCCCATATTTATCAGATGTAGGCTAGAAACAATGCCAAGCCAAAGGGAAAGAAAGAAAGCAAACATTTTTTAAGCTACCAATGTCAGGTCGTTACTTGCTTGGAGAAAGTTTTACTAAGATGGAGCAGGTCTTTGCATAGCTGGTAATCAGGTTCTGCATTTCCTTGCAGTCCCATCTTCTGGCCCTTCCTGCCCACACTTGACCATTGAAGGTGAAGGAGAGTTTGATCCGTGAGCTCCAGCTGGTAGTCCGGAAGCTCAATTCCAAGTTTGGAAAGTGGTTTTCGGGCTTGATGTAACAAGTCGTAGAGCTTGCTGCCGTCTTCCCAGTGAATAAAAATCTTGGCTGGGTAGCGAAGTTGGACCTTAACCTGTTTCTTCCTTAACTGTTTAATTACTGCCAGAACTTTCTTGCGTTTCTGCACGGTTGCAGGTGGGAAATCTTGATCGACATATACACGTTTGTCATTAAGATTAAGGTTCTTCTTGGCCCAAGCTTTCCTCAATATCATTTCTTTAACTGGATATCAATTGAACTTAACCAGTATAGACCTGGGGGGGCGTGTCATTTTTGGGGCACGGGCCTAAGGCCCTATGGACTTTTTCAAGCTCCAGAGGTTCAGAATCGGGAATGTCCAGCTCTTGTTTTAGCCAGGATTGGATAAAGTCAGAGGGATCGGCCTGCTCACTGCCTTCCAGGAAGCCAAAGATATGGATTGTCTTCCTTCAACCTCTCGATTCGGCATCCTCTGCCCTCATAGTCAGCTCACATTCCTGTTTGGCAAGGAACACCACCGCGTGGCACAATTTGAGTGTCTTCCCTCAGGCCATCAACATTGGTCTCCAGGTCAGTGGTGTGTCTCTCCAAATGCTTTAGCTCCTGTTTTATATCCTTAATATTGGAGTCAATTCTCTGCAGCATTTTCAGAATGTGTGCTGTGGCCCTGCCATCTAAGGAGCTATGTCGTGATGGTGTCTCATCCTCCCCCCTCCAAGCCCGAGGCAGATTCGGAGGTCCGAGAGAGAGAGGCACTGGGGCTGCGGTCTGCTCTGGATCTACGTCTGCTGTTGCTCTTTGCCACAAATCTTCCCCTCATCTTCACTGTCTGACTCATTGCTGCTTGTCACTGTTATTTTCAGGGTTGCCTGGGGGCTAACCACGCTGGATTGCGTTAAGTTCTGGCACCGTGGTCCCGGAGCTCTAGGTTAAGCCGCCATGCCAGTTGGTAAAGTCACCAGAGGTTGATCATTGATATTTTGTTTTAGCACCTCTATTTTCCTCAAAGTTTTTTGCAGGTTAGAGTTGGAGCGTTGTGAGAGATCTTCTTGTGCACTCACTCTAGCCTCCAGCTCTCCCAATCTTGTTTCATGCATGCCTACCGTCTCCGAGATGGTGTTCACAGTTTGTAGGAGGTGCTGCAGCTGAGAGGAGACATTGTCAAAACCAGCCTCCATTCTCATCCCCAGGTCATACTTTAGTTCCTTGATTAAGCGTTCAAGATCATGATAGCCCTCTGCCATGATGGGGAAGTCTGTCGGGTCAATCTCGGCAGCTGTTGCCCCTGGAGAAACCGCTATGGGTGGTTGCTGACTCAGGCTCCCCAGAGCAGGAGCACCACTTGAGGAGGGCTGTGGTAGGCCTCTGTTGGCGTCAGGAATCCAAGGCGCTTTGAAGGATAGTTTAGCCTGTTTTTTTGAAACTTTGGCCGCCGATGGCATCTGGCAAAGATTATAGCTGCAAATGACTGTAGACTGACCTAATTAAGCACAGGATGGTGAATATATGTGGTGGATAGTGACGTAGCTCACCGATTATGCTGCCATCTTGCTCCTCCACTAGGCCACGCCCCCTACCTTCTGCTTTAATAGGTGCTTTTCGAGAGTGCCTTTTCTGCATCGCCTGGTGGCTGTATTAAATCCTTTACAGATCTGGCATGCCTGAACACTGTGGTCCAGGCCTAGGCAGCACATGCAGATGTTAGGCAGGTCTCCAGAATATATTTTCTCGCCACATTCGCCTCGAAATAGCAGAACAGCTTTGATGGCTCTTTAGTCAACATACATGCCGTCGAAGATCATTTGAGAAAGTGATAGTGTGACAATGGTGAGAAATTTAAGAAAGCAGTGACTATAACAGCATTGTTTCCATGCACAGTCCAATGAGAACGGTCAACGGCGGGAAAATAACTGAGGAGGGAAGGGGACACCCCCTTCCCTGCTTTGATACCAGTTTTCCTTTATACCTATCCCATGAATGCTTGAAGCCCACCACTGTTTTCACCTGTCCTCCACCACCCTCGCTGAAAAACTGTTTCAGGCATCCACCACCCTCTCAGTGAAAAAATACTTCCTCACATGCCTTCTAAACTTCCACTTCCAGCTTCACTGCACTCCCCCTAGTTCTTTTATAACTTCTTTCTGAAAAATACTCCTTTCCCATACCTTATTCACCCTGTGAGGTACTTAAAGACCTCTATCATGTCCCTTCCATCCCTCCTCTCTTCCAGGGTTTACATGTGTAGATCCCGCAGTCTCTTCTCAATGGACATTTGGTGCAGCCCCGGTACCATTTTTGTTGCCCTTTTTTGGATGGCCTCTACCCTGTGTGTGTCCCTTCTGTGGTGTGATCTCCAGAACTGGAGACAGTACTACAGGTGTGGTCTCACCAATGACTGATACAGTGGCAACAACACCTCCCTCCTTCTGCTGGCGAGACCCCAGCATTCCACTGGCTTTCCCTACTGCTTCTTCTCATTGCCTTGCCACATTAAGGTGATCCATTATTTATTTACTGAGTACTAGGATTACAAATACCATTGAACCAGAGGTTCATTTACAAAGGTTTCGCGTCAGCAGGAGAATAAAAACAAACAGTGGGGAATACAATACAAAAGTGAGTTTACAAAATAGTACAATAACAGAAACAAGTTAGGCATTGCAGGCAATAAGAAACAGGTATACAAGAAGAAAGTACAAAAGAACTAACCTAGGTGTGTGTGGTGAGACGAATGTGGGAGGAGGGATGAAGAGAGAGATGGCAGTCAAGGAGTTGACTTTGTCGCAAATGCATGAGGTCAGAAAAGTGCTAGGTGGGCTGGGAGGAGGAAATATGGAGGGCCAAGAGATACAGAGGTGGTGGGAGAGGAGGAGGTTGAAGAGGAGAGGGGTAGAGGAAGGAGGAAGGGGTGGGAGGAACAAAGAGGAGGGCAAGAAGAAGAAGGAGGAGGGCATGATAAGGACAAGGAAGAGGTGGTAGAGGCGGAGGGAGGGAGGGGTGGGGGTGGCGGGGATATGAATAAAGTAGCAGGAGAGGAAGGGGAGAGGAGATGGTGTAACGCAGGCCTAAGTGGAGCAATCACATTTGCTGAGATCAGTGAGGTGCTGATGAAGTTTACATTTGAATGGGCCAAGCTTGTTCTCAGCAGTGATTTCAGGAGGAAGGCTATTTAACAGCAAAGGGACCCTGGTGTAGAAAGCACATTGAGCTTGTGAGGTATGGCAGAACGGGATGATATACGGTGATTTGAGGGTGCTGCATGTGAAACGTGACTTGGCAGCAGGTAACATTAAGGCATGCGTAGCTGGTACAGTAAGGCTAAGACAGATTTTTTTTGGGTCATGAGGCATGACTGATAAGCCAGTCTACCATGTAGACGAGCCAATTAGAGCACTTGTAGAGAGTACAGGTATGTGTACACTTCCCCGCGCCAGTGATAAGTCTACAGCACTTGTTGAGGCCCATCCTGATTCACTTAAGGGTGGTATCTGCGACTGGTCCATAGAAAATTAGCTCATAATCAATGATGGACAAGACAGAGCTGGTTATGGCTGCATGCATGGCTTCATTTGTCAGGCAGCGACGATGGTGGTAGAGGACCCCTATTCTAGAGTTTATAGATTTTGAGACATGGTGGACATGTGAGCTGAAGGACATTGTGCTGTCAAGGGTAATACCATAAGTATTTAAATTCCTGCACTTGATCAAGCGGCTGATGAATCTTGTTATGAATAGTGAGATTAGTAGTTCTGAATTTGCTGTGCAGCTGCAAAACAGCATAGACTTTGTTTTTTTGTAGTTCATCAGCAGTTTGTGCTGTTTAAACCAGGACTCAGCTAGGCTGAAGTTCGTCTGCAGGTCTTGGGAGAGAGGGACAGGGTCAGCATTTGAGGAAAAGAGGATTGCATCATCTGTATATAGTATCATATTATTATTGCATGCTGCGGGAAGATTATTGATAAAGAGGCTAAATAGTAGTGGGCCAAGGATGAAGCCTTGGGGTACACCGGAGTGAACAGGGAGGCTATGCGAGAGAGAGTCAGCGATTTTGACCCTTTGGTTTCTATCCAAAAGGTAGCTTTCAAACCATTTGGTAGTGTCATTTGAAAGGCCAAGGGTAGAGAGGGAGAGCAGCAGGAGCTGATGATTCATTGTGTCAAATGCCTTGATCAGATCTATGAACACCGCACACAGCAGGCTGCCTGAGTCTAGGGCCTTATGTACTGTATATGGGTAGTGAAATCAAGCAGGGCAGTGGCAGTACTGTGGGCTTTTCTAAAACCGTGCTGCTGTGGACACTGTAGGTTATATTTATTGAGGTGTTCTGACAATTGGTCTGTAACAATACATTCAAGTACCTTGGAGAGTGGAGGGAGGATAGAGATGGGGTGGTAATTGGCATGATGGGATCTATCGCCACTTTTATGCACGGGTGTGACAATGGCTGACTTCCAGAGCTGGGGGAACTGTCCGAGAGAGAGAGCAAAAGATTCAGGAGTTTAGTGAGGGGGAGTAAGATGATGTCAAGGGAGAGGGAGAGAAGTTTAAGGTCCAGAGCATCGCTACTGAAACTAGGTTTGCTTAGGACTTTTTGAAGGTAGTTCCTAGCTTCAGCAATGGACATCCTCTTAAAGTAGAAAGGAGGAGTATTCCTGGGGAGGTGGGATCTGTCACTGTGGCAGGGCAGTGTGGAGTCATCAAAGAAATTAGGGGAAGGACACTGCTGAGATCAGTGAAAGCAAGATTAAACGTGTCCACTATTACTTTTTGGGTCTTGGATAGTGGTGCTGTTGACCTCAAGCATAGTTGGGGAGGATTTGGTAGGTTTCCCCGTAACGTTCTTGATGTTCTCCCAGAAGGAGTTACTGTTACTCCTTGAGTTTGTAAGCTCCTGTTTGTAGTAGGCTTGTTTAGCACTATGTATTGCCTGGGTGCACTGGCTCCTGGCGGCTTTATAGCACTGCCAGTCAGGCTGATGCCCTGAGGCCATAGCTCGGTGCCAGAGATTATCCTGGTTTCGCATCATGGTGATTAGCTCGGAGGTAATCCAGGGGTTAAAGGAAGATCTTAATTTCCTTTTTTTTAGGGGGGCAACATTGTTGTAAACTTCATTAAACTGGAAAATGAAGTAATTAAGGGCATGGTCAATGCTGTTCGTGGAGTTAAGGGGTGCCCAGTCAATCACTGACAGGGCCGCAAGAAACTGAGGAAGCTTCCCTTTTTTTTAAAGATCGCTTGTAGGAGAAAGTGGGTTTCGATCTAGGTACTTTATTGGACCAATGGCAGATGACAGGAGAGTGATCACTTAGTACGTCCAGTAATACTTCCACGTGAGTGATTCTGTTAGGATGGGTGATGAGGATCAGATCAAGCAGGGTGCCACTGCCAGTCTTACAGTTGATCCTAGTACAGGTAGTGACCAATTGGGTTATGTCTAATGTTGCAATGGCATCCTTATACTGGTCAGCATCTGGCGCCAGCCAGTTAATGTTGAGATCGCCTATTACAATAGTCTCACCCTGATGGGGTTGTTTTCAAGGAAGTCAGTGACCAGTTTGAAGCCTGTTACTTGTTCACATGGTGGAATGTACACAGATACCACTGTGAGGGATTTACCCTGATGGTCAAGGATTATTTTTACCATGAGCAGCTGGGAGCTGTTGGAAGAGGGAGATTGCAGGAGAACTTGACCTTGAAGTGTGTCTCTCAGGTAAATGGCACAGCCCCCACTGCGCTTACCAGTTCAGTCAAATCTGAATAGGACATAGCTGGTGAGGGATACAGCATTATCAGGGACCTTCGGTGATGGCCAGGTTTCGGTTAGGGCTATAATGTCAGGTTTGTGCTAAGACGCCCAGACTTGGAGGGCATCAAGCTTGGGTAGCAAGCTACAAATGTTAATGGCAGCCAGCTTAAGACAGCCTTGTTTGTTGTGCCGGGTGTAGGATGTTGTGGGAGGACCAAGGTTTGGGTGAACATTCCCAGCGAGTAGTAGGAGGAGAAGTGCAACCCTGGCCAGATAGTGGGCAAGGAACTCAGCAGCCCTCCACTGTCTCCTTCTGGTGGGTCTTTTTAAGGGGATGTTACTGCAGGTCTTGAGAAGCTGATAGAGAAGGGGGTATTCATGGGGGGGAGGTTAACCCGGGTATTAATCCAGGTGTCTAGCGTGGGTGTGCAGGAGTGTGCTGGGATGTAAGCTAGTGTATTCCCTGGGATATAGCCTGATGTAAGGTGGCAATGGAGGTATAGGGAGGTGGTACAGGTGCAGGGGTGGACTGGGGGGATGAGAAGGAGAGATGTAGTAATGGTACAAAAATATTTAAGGGCATGGTGAGTGGGTATAGAAAATAAATGCACAGGGTAAAGGCAGTGAGCAGACTTGAGAAGGGGATGGGAGGGGTTGAAGAGCTAAAACAGGAATGAGATGAAGCTAAGGAGAAGTGCTCACTGAGCACTAAGAATGCTAGTGGCACTGTGTCAGTGCAGCCAATGTTATTCTGCCAAGTGCAGGAGATGCAGTGTATGGTTAACTAATAGGATGGAAGGACAGAGAAGAGGGAGTGGCCCAAGCGTATTTAAAGGAGGCCTGGGAGGGGGTGGCACAAACATAGAAAATAATAAAATATAGAAAGTATTCAGTCCAAGGAGGCCAGGAGAATATCAGAAAAGGCACTCCAATAAGAGTAAGGTCAGGCAGCCGGGCGGGCCAATCAGAAGCCACTACTGGGACTGCCACACCAATCGGAAAGCAGGAGAAAAGGCACCTGTAATTCAAGGTACCAGCGGTAGTATCTTGGATGTGCTGCCAAGCCGAAGCTCCAGGAGGCCAGTCAGGGAGAGCAGCGATGAGGCAGATAGAGGGTGGCGCCCATAGTTGATGCCATACCACGCCACCGATCAGTCCAGTGAACTCTCTCAGAGCGGGAAGTCCTAGGGGAGTAAAAATGGAAAAGCAGATTAGTTTTAAAGGCAAGAGGTGAGGGGTGGGGGGGGGGACTGGCGGCACACCAAGTGTAGGGGGTGGTGTTGAAATTAAAACAAAAAAGGGCTAAGTGGGAAAGTTACAGTTAACAAAGGGAGATGGACAGATACAGAACAAAGGGGGCATTAAGGGTGGGAGGTATCTAGATAGGGAAGGGGAGTGGGGAAAGGGTCCGAGGTCAAGTGAGCCTAGCTGCAGGAGACCAGGGAAACAGAAAGTCAAGGTAATACAGAGAGGGGACAAGGTGTGGTTTGGCAGGTAATACTAGTGTTAAGAAAGAGTGTAAAAGAAGAATAAAAAATACAGGGAGAAATAGGGAGTCTTAGCTAGGTAGTTAACAGCGCTAAACAGTTCGGCAAAAATACACAGTGCAGTTTGAGGTTAATAATAATACATAACACTAAGCATTGTAACAGTTTAAACAATACAGAATTTAAGAGACAGGTGGTAGAATCAAGCAAAATTTAGAAAATATTAAAATATAGAAAGTATTCAGTCCAAGGAGACCAGGCGAGTATAAGGAAAGGCGCTCCAATGACAGTAACACCAGGCAGCTGGGCGGGCCAATCAGAAGCCGCTGCTGGAACCGCCACACCATTCAGAAAGCAGGAGAAAAGGCACCGGTAATTCAAGGGCCAGAGGTAATACCTTGGATTTGTGGCCGAGCCAAAGCTCCAGGAGGCCAGTCAGGTAGAGCAGCAATGAGGTGGGTAGTGGGCGGTGGCTGTAGTTGGGGCTCTACCACACTGCCGATCAATCTGGTGCCCCTGCTCGGATCAAAAAGTCCTTGGATGTGTGGCTGAGCCAAAGCTCCAGGAGGCTGCTCAGGGAGAACAGCAATGAGGCGGGTAGTGAGCGGTGGCCGTAGTTGGGGCCGTGCAGCGCCGCCGATCAGTCCAGTGTGCCCGCTCGGAGCGGGAAGTCCTTGGATGTGTGGCTGAGCTGAAGCTCCAGGAGGTCAGTCAGGGACAGCAGCTATGAGGCGGGTAGCAGTTGGCGGCCGTGGTTGGAGCCGTACCGTGCCGCAGATCAGTCTGGTGCGCCCGCGCGGAATGGGAAGTCCTTGGATGTGTGGCTGAGCTGAAGCTCCAGGAGGCCGGTCAGGGAGAGCAGCGATGAGGCGGGTAGTGGGCGGCGGCCGTAGTTGGGGCTGTACCGTGCCGACAATCAGTCTGGTGTGCCTGCTCGGAGTGGGAAGTCCCACTTACCCCAGGCCCCTTTCCTGTTTAGTGACTGTCAGTACCTCTCCCCCATTCTATGCTCTGAATTTCTTCACCCAAGGTGCATGTTTTTGTTTTTTTTTGCACTGAAACCCAGCTGCCATACCCTTGATCATTCTTCAAGCTTTTTCAGGTCTCTGTTCATTCATTTTCTCCACCACCTCTGAAGTGTCCACCCTATTGCAGATCTTGGTGTCATCTGCAAAGAGACACACCTTCCCTTCCAGTTCTTCTGCAATGTCACTTATAAAGACATTAAAGAGGACTGGACCCAGTACTGAGCCCTGTGGAACACCACTGGTTACTCTCCCTTCCCCTGAGTGAATGCCATTAACCACCACCATGTCGCCAATCCGTCAGTCCATTATGTACGCAGTGTACCACCTTGATTCCCACCCCCATGCATCTCAGTTTATTTATGAGCCTCCTATGTGGCACGGTGTCAAAGGTCTTGCTGAAATCTAAGTAGGTTAAGTCCACCCCCCCCCCGATCTATCTCTTTAGTCACCCAATCAAAGAAATCTATCAGATTTAACTGACATGATCTCTCTCCCATGAATCCATGCTGCCTTGGGTCCTGCAACCTGCTGGATGCGAGGTATTCTACCAGTCTTTCCTTCAGAAGTGACTCCATTAGTTTCCCAACTACTAATATCAGACTGACTGGCCGTGGTTGCCAGCCTCTTCCCTGATGCCGCTCTTTACTTACAAGGCTGGCAGTGTATATCAGTGGAAAACTGCATATTTACAGATTTTTAAACTTTCTTCTGCCAAATTATTTTACTGTAGATTCAAAACACATATGTGATTTTTCACAACCTGTGATCTTTTGTTACGATTCAGAATGTGATATTTTCTTCCTAACCAGATTTTATTTGGGAAGAAGAGAAGGCAACTACTTTAAAAAAAAAAAAAAACATTGTAAAATCATACAGACGAACCACAATAGTGCAAAAATAAAAGGCTAAGTTTGTTGCTGGAAGAAGTATCACATTCTTTTGAAAAAGACAAACATATATTTAGTCTCTGATTGAAATACACTGGGTTTCTACATGACTGGCAGTTTCTGACATTAAAATACCAGAACTCTAATGAATTCTTTATTTCTAGCAGTGTAAAAAGTAAAGGTGAAAATGTTCCACTGCACGAATATAAGCGAAGTAATTACTAACACACAACAAACTAACAAAACAGTTATCTATGTATAAGAACTGAACAAATGCTCTTTAAGTAGCAAGATTACTAAGGCTCTTCTGCATATTTGTGGGATGAGCCAAGTGCGGTGGGGGGTGGGGGGTGGGGAGAGGTTATTTAGAATAGAAATGACTTGTGCCAGACAGTCTGCTGTAAGTCTCAGCAAAATAGGGTCAGCACAGTCTGAATCCACACTTTTCATGATAATCAAGGTCACCTTTTACAGGGCTCATGGACCTTGGCAAAGAAGTCCCAACAATCAGAAGACTGGGTTAACTGTAAACAACTGAGAAATGCCTGCAAAAAAGATATTCGGAAGGCTAAAAGGAGCTACTGCCTTAAGCTTCTCCAATCTTCAGAGGGTGATACCAGGGGTTTTTGGAACCACATAAAAAATTTCATTGGGCAAAGGCCCAAGACAGCCATTACCGACATGACACTGAATGACGAAACTGTAATAAGTTACCTACTATTGCTAATGCTCTTAATGCACAATTCTCGGATCTCTCCGAATACACTGAGAAATTCAACCAACCTCTTTCACCTCTTCTAGGGTGCAACTTTCAATGAACCCCTTTTCGTCTCACATTAGTCTCCTCCACCGAAGTACTGCATCTCCTCAAATCAGTATCCACCTATGGATCTGCTGGCCCGGATGGGCTACTGCCAAGCTTCTTGAAGCAGGCAGCCCCTGCCCTTGCTGTTCCTATTGCAAGAATCTTTAATCTTTCCATAATAACCCAAACGGTACCAACATTGTGGAAAACTGCTCGCGTTGTCCCTGTTCACAAAAAAGGGGATACCAAAAATATGTCAAACTATAGACCGATTGCCATTCTCTCTACCCTAAATAAACTTCTCGAGAAGGCCATCGCTACTCAGGTCACAAATTACCTGCACCTTAACAACCTTATATCCCCTATCCAGCACGAATTCCGAACAGGACACAGCACCACAACTGCTCTACTTCAGCTGACAAATGCAGTCCTTACAGCGATGGATAAGAGCCTGCTCACTGGCGCCATATTGATCGATCTCACAAAGGCATTTGACCTTGTGAATCACTCTCTGCTACTTTCCAAACTGTCCGCCTTGGCTTTGACCTGTTGACCATCTCCTGGTTCGATAGCTACCTCTCAGGAGGTTGCAATTTGTCCAAATTGAATTAAGCTGTCTCATATCTTTCCCTACCTCTGTTGGAGTCCCCCAAGGATCTATTCTTGGCCCACTACTTTCTCCCTTTTCATTAACAACTTGCCCTCCCTTCCCTGCTCCTCCTGGTTAATCCTTTATGCTGATGACATGGTGCTTCTCTCCAGTGGTAAAGATCCCTTATCAGTAAGAGCACATCTTCAAGCAGACTTCAACTGCTTGCAGGAGTGGTTACTACAGAACAGGTTCCTAATGAATGCTAAGAAAACTGTAACTATGCTTTTTGGCCCCGTCAGAATCAGATCTCTTACTCCAGACTTATTGATACATTCTCTAGATGACTCCCTCTTGAATTAGTTACCTCCTTCAGGTATCTAGGAGTCACTCTCGACCCATCTCTTGACTTTAACCTCCACATTCTGCTACATGTAAGTCAGTTTACTCAAAACTTGGTCTTGCCTTTAAAATTAGGTCCTCCCTCAATGTGCTGCCGGCTTGCTATTGCACAAGGATTTCTCCTCCCTGCTCTAACATATTGCTCTCAGGTTTACCTTAAAGCTAGCAAAGGAGCGCTCCAGAAATGGAGCACCTGCTATAACGGTATATGCAGATTTGCTCTCTCCACTCACAGACTTACCCATCATTGCCTGCTCTACTCGAAACTAAATTGGCTCTCCCCAGACTTGCTCAGACACTATTCTGCAGGCTGTACAATTGATAATATGATCAGAACGGGGTCCCCTAAATACCTTGCCGAATTATTAACTCAGCCCTCCCAAGCATACCTCCTCAGGGCATCTGCTCAAACCCAACTTGAAATTCCCAGATATCTCACACAAAAAGGAGAACGATCCTTCGCCATATCTGCCCCCCGCTCCTGGAACTCCATTCCCTCCCACATCAAATTCTCCAAATCCCACAAGGCCTTTAAACTGAGTCTTTGGGCACACCTATTAGACTCCGACTGCTGCACTTGCGCTGTAACTTGAGCCTCTCTCCTAGAATTTTCTCCTCCCTGTGGCACTTACTGATTTCCTGCTGGTCTCCAAAATCTGAAAGTTTCCCACATCCAGCAGAAATCCTTTTGTTATAATGCTACTTCATTTAAGTTTTGTTTGCTGTTTGTCGTTTCAATTTAGTCATTGATGTATCATCAGATGAAAATAATTAATGTAATGCTATCTGTTTCTCTTTGTCATCATTGATAATGACGGTACCTGGCTGTATACTGTTCAAATGTTTGTTCTCACCTCATGCTGCATCATGAAATACTCTTTAATGTTGACTCTGGTCTCCCCTGTCTGTACTCTCCCGGGTCATGCCTGAATATAGGCAACATTGTTGTTTAGTGTACTTACCCGGTAAACAAAAACCAAATAAATAAATAAATGTCATGGAAGAACAGGGTGATAACAGCCAAATAAGTAAGTGGCTGAGGGGGGAGGAAGGGCATAGAGATACAATATTAGGTTCTGATTTGTAAAGTGGCTGTACAGAGTTCACTGTTACCATCATTGATTGTGATTGTATTGCCACTAAGCAGCAGATGGGAGATGCTGGCGGGTAGACTTTTATCCAGGATGGTGTTGATGCCCGCCCAGAGATTTTTTGAGGTATGAACATATGAACGTAAGAATGTGCCAGCAGAAACAGCCCACCCAGTCTAAGTCTGCTTGAGTGTACAGCTAGCACCCCTAGTTTGCAGCTGCCCCACCCCCTCCCCTTTGTCATCCCACTGCCGCCCCATCTCCCCCACCCTCACTCTCCCGTTCCCTGTGCCATGCCCTTTTAAAGCTGTTCACAGATTTACATGATATCACCCATTCTGTTAGTGTGTTCTATTTTGCTACCACCCTCTCCATGAAATAGTATCTCCTCATTTCCCTCCTAAATCTCCCCCCCCCCCATTCTTAGCCCGTGCCTCCTGGTGTCTCTCCCCCCCCTTAACTTAAAGAACCCGTCTTCCCCATCTTTATTGATTCCCCTCAAATACTTGAATGTCTCTATCATGTCCCCCCCTGTCCTTTCTATCCTCCAGGGTGTACACATTCAGGTCTCCCAGCCTGCTCTCATAGTCTCTCCCCTCCATTCCACATATCATCTTTGTTGCCCTCCTCTGTACCCCCTCAAATAGCCTAATATCACGCTTCAGGTATGGCTTCCAAAACTGCACACAATACTCCAAGTGCGACTTTACCAGTGACCTGCAGAGGGGCAAGATCACCTCTCTTCACCTGGATGAAAACCCCCTCGCTATACTCCCCAGCATTTTGTTCGCTTTTGCAGCCACTTTCCTGCACTGGGCAGTGTTGTTCATGGTCCTTGTTACCATTACCTCTAGGTTCTTCTTCTCCTCAGTGATCCCCAGCTTAACCACCCCCAAGACAGTATTGTCTCCTTGGGTTCTTCACCCCAAAGTGCATAACCTTACACTTCTTTGCACTGAACCCCAGCTGCCACCTCTCTGACCACTCCTCTAGCTTGCTTAGGTCCCCCTGCAGCTGCTTCCATCCCTCTCCTCCATCCATCACTGCTCCCATTTTGGTGTCATCTGCAAACAGACTTACCTTGCTCATCACCCCATGCACAATGTCTGATATGAAGAGCCCAAATAATACTGGTCCCAGCACAGAGCCCTGTGGCACCCCACTCTATCACCGACCTTGGAGTTGAGAGCTCGCCTCCCACCACCACCCGTTGCAGCCTCCCACTCAGCCAGCTGGTAATCCAGTTCATCATTTTTGCCCCTATCCCTACACCAGTTAGCCTCCCCACAAGCTGTCCATGAGGCACTGAATCAAAGGCCTTGCTGAAGTCCAAGTAAAGAACATCCACTGCATGACCCTTATCCAGATCACCTGTCACCCACTCATAATATTGTACCAGGTTGGTTTGACAAGACTTCCCTGAAATGAACCCATGCTGCCTCACATCCCGGAGGCCACTGTCCTCCAGGTACAATACCAGTCTTTCCTTTAGTATTGTTTCCATGAGTTTGCACATTATGGAGGTGAGACTTACCGGATGATAATTACCTGGTTCATCCCTTGGTCCGCTCTTGTGTAATGGCACTACATGTGCCATCCTCCAATCCAGCGGCACACACCCCAACTCCAGTGAGGTGCTGTACAGATCCACCAGCGGCTCCGCCAACACATCCGCCTTCTCCCTCAGCACCCTGGGGTGGATACCATCCAGCCCTGGTGCCTTGTCTACCCTCACTGCACTCAGTCCCACTAAGACTCTAACCTCCCTCAATTCTTCCATCTGTCGCCTCCTCTCCCCCAGTCCCCATCCTGCCAGCCCATGGTGGTAGCGATCCCCCCTTTTCTTCCGTGAACACTGAGCAGAAGTATTCATTCAATGCTTCTGCCTGTTCCTCCCCCTTTTCCATCCACGCCTCACCCTTTTTTATCCTATTGTCTCCTTGCACTTCCTTTTCTCTCTGATGTATCTGAAAAAGTCTTTCTCTCCCCTTTAATTCCCTGTGCTAAACTCAGCTCCCTCTGGGCCTTGGCTTCTCTCACTTTTCTGGTCACCTCCCTGGACCATCTTGCATACACCTCCCTGTCCCTTTCCTTCCCCGTCCTCCTATACCTCTGGTGCACCTCTTGTTTTGCCCTCACCACCTCCTCCATCTCCGAAGCTCCAACTATATCGTGCTTCAAAACTTCCTTACGTAACCACCTTATTAACACCCGATGCTGTAATTGCCACTAGTCAAAGCCGTACTCAATACTTATGACAAAGCTTATTACTAAGCTGCTAAGGACAACATAACTCTGGTATTGTTTGCATCCATCCTACCTGTACCAGCTTGTTTGTATCTATGTCTTAATTTACTGTTATACTTATGTGATGTACTGTTATACTGTGTATTTTCGTTTGTCTTACTGTGACAAGGTACCTTTGTAAATGAGCCTATGGCTCAAAGGTTTTCCAAACTGCTGTTTAAATAAAATAAAAATAAATAAATAACTCGCTGTTCAACCAGCATAGTTTCCTTGCTCTGCTCCTCTTACTCTGTGTTTTGGTGCAGGCTTCTGTCACCTCTGTAATCCCCCATTTAATAATATCCCATTTCTGCTCCATGCCCATCTCCTGCCATATGTCCTCCAGTTTCCCTTTCTGTACTTCCTGCATCCTCCCAAAGTCCATCCCCCAGAAGTTTACCACCCGGGTTACTGATTTCTCTGGCTCCCTGCATATTGTGATATTAAACCACACCATTTGGTGATCGCTGTCAGCTAGTGGGTCCGCCACACTTATTTCCCTTACTGCCTCCCCATTCGACAATACCAGATCTAAAGTGTTCTTTAGCCTAGTAGGTACACTGACCAACTGTGTCAGGAGACCCTCCTGGGTCGCATCCAGGAGCACTTGCTCCCTAGCACTGGAGGTGACCGGAATGCTCCAATCAACCCCCGGCAAGTTGAAATCCCCCACGATGACCACCTTCCCTTTTCTACATACCTTTCTGATTTGTCCCGCTAATTTCCTGTTAAGCTCCTCAGACTGGGACGGCAGCCTGTATACCACCCCAAACCTGTTTCCTACCCCTTGAGTCTAGGAGCTGCAGCCAGATTGCCTCTGTTCTCCTTTCTTCCCCCTTGTGCATTTGATCCCTTCCCTCACATAGATTGCCATTCCACCCCCACCCTTACGGTTCTTCCTGTATAATTTGTACCCTGGGATTGCCAGATGTGTTGCTGAATAATTACCAGTGTCTGGTGTGGTAGTCTGCTTTAGCATTCCTGGTAAGAGCGACTGCCATTTTTCAGAGTATTCAATAAGTTTCCCAATCCTGGTCTTGGAGGATGGATTTGTACTAGGACAGGGCATGGTCTCTCTTGCGGTGAAAGTCATCAAGTTCTGCAAGACCCATGTGTTGTGGGTACCTTTAACCTTTACCAGTCTAGACAGCAGTAGTTTGTCAGAGATGGACTTGTGCTCACTAGTGAAGAATGATCAAGCTGACTGCATCTGAGCTTAAGTTCAGACAATCTCGTTATTTGCTACATAACTGGATGAGTGTGGCTGTGTTTATGTTGCTATAGGATTTAACTGGGATGAAACACTGTCGAGCCCTTGAGATGTTGTATCTCCAGACACAGTAGGTGGGACTGTAGTCACTCATGGAATCAGTACATGTTCCAGAACATGACTGTTTAGCCTGTGATGACCTTGTTAATACAAAAGCCTTTTCTGCTTTTATCGAGTTGTGTTGCTGTTTTGTTAGGTTACTGGAGATTAGCCAGTCTATGTTAAAATCCCCCAATGTGATGAACTTGGCATTCAGCATGAGGCTATGAGGTCAAGGCCCCCAACATGATGAACTTGGCATTCAGCATGAGGCTATGAGGTCAAAGCCCCCAACGTGATGAACTTGGCATTCAGCATGAGGCTGTGAGGTCTGTCAGAGATGCGATGTAGGGTAATCCTTGTGAGAACTGGTATCTGTATACACAGCAGAGGTGCAAATAAGTGCTGCCTAAAGTGACTGTAAAGGTCAGACTCTATGAGGTTTATCTAGGCTGGTAAGTGTTGGCTATGTCTCACATTTAAGACAGTTTGTAAGGTAAAAATCTATGCCGCTTCCTTTATCAGATGATCTGTCTCATCTGACTACATAGAAAAATAAATTTACTAACTGAAAGCGACTCACATGAGTCTGTTTTGTTCCTACTTAAGCCCACCTGTCAAGCACTGGCAAGTCTTTTTGTGAAGCCCTCATCCCATGGTTCTGCATGGCCAATCCAACCGCTCCTATTGGCAACATTCCCTCCACAAGTCATTTCACCAATCCTATGCGCCTTTCTGATTCTCTCTTAAAACTAAGAGTATTTCCATGTAGTAGCAGGGATTTGTACACAGTAGGAGGAGGACTCTTCGCAGAAGCAGACATCTAGTTTCCATTAAGGATCGCATCACTTACAGTCCTCAGTGACCAGGAACCTGCCTCTTTTGTGATGTTATAAAGCCAGTCTTGGTGCTTTCTAGTGAGAGGTTTTACTGGTGAAGGTTAAATATTTTGCCCAACAAATAAAACACTAAGTGCATCATCTAACCCAACATTAAATACCTTTTAGATAAATATTTAAGCAAAATTGGCTGAATATCATCCAGATCTGTAAAGGAAAGACTCAACCAAGAACAGGTATCTAGCAAGATAAAATGTTCAAAACCATCATGTTTATAGCAATTACATTTAGAACTACTGCATTCTAGGTTTAGCTTGATCCCATCATCAAAGCTAATAAATATTTTATATTAAGATATAATTAATCCACTGTTTGGTTTCAAAACCATCTGACTGTCCTCAACTGACTTTGCAACTGCTGCTTGTGACATCACAGTGTGTTGTCATGTTAAACATTATGAGGTTATAACAAGTGCACTATAAGGTGCCAAAGAAAATCCTTGTGAAAGGATTTTATACAGACTATGGAAAGCTGGCAAAACCATAATGCAAAACCAAGGGGGGAAAAATGAAATGGCGATCTGTACTTTGTGTAAATGTAATAGCCAAATACACCATGTTTATGAAATTACTGTATGTAATGAAGTAGATGCCTGCTATTTAAAACCTGGGCTGAATGGGAACGCCTGAGCTCTCTTTTAGTGGTCTGGCGGTCCTCTCTTGCCCCACTCTATCCACCTTAGAGGCCTCCCCATAGATAATCATGTAAACCTCTGCAGGATAAAATCCCAGCTGAGGACTCAGTGGGTCTTGGGCTTTTCCAGCAAAGACAATGATCCAGTGGGAGGGACAAAAGCCACCCTCAAGGAAATGGCAGAGTAGCCCCAACAGCATGATCTAGTTGAGTCACCCATGGTTTCCCACCAGTTCTGCTCTCCATTTACCTCAAGCCCACCCTCCAGGCAAAAGTCAAGCCCCTGCCCAACCATAACCTAGAGAAAGCACTATAGCTTCCACCAGCACTGCACTCTCTGAAGCCCCAGGGACAGATCTGCAGCAGAGTTTATCATACACCCTGTCCAGAGGAATGAGTTTTGTGGGATGCTCAGCCTTTCTTCCTCTGGCCTGCTCTGTTGTTTCAGGCTTGCAGTGTGTAAATGCAGAACACCGACATGGCAAGTGGCTCTTCAGTTGCTCTGCTGTCGAGGTGGACCCTAATCTGGTCCTTTTAAGCCCTAATTCAGAGCTACAGAGACAACCACATGCAACAGTGCTTGGACTCTGTAGTTGGTACTCTAGACTATCAGAGGCTGGGTCTAAACTGTACACTTCTGAGACTCTCTCTATGAATTTCACTGAACCTTCACTGCATTTTTAAAAATCATTGTCAGTATCTGCTAGCACAAAGTCATTGTAATTGATGATGAACTGTTTGTATGTATTTTTTCACTTGTTGTATTGCTGAATATTGTGATCTGTATGCTGCCAAACTTGGCCTGGGTCAGATCTGAAAAAGGGCCTTTGGTCCAGTTTTTCTTACCCAGAAAACACATTTTCAAATAATAAAAAATTTAATAAAATTAACATAATGATTGGGCCATAATTTTTTTGTATAAAGAAAGTTGAATTGGTGGTCACGCACCCCTTCCCCAAAGCAAAGGTTCAAGAATGGACTGGGGGGCACACAAGGCTTTGCCCCCTGGAAGATTACTTTGCCAAGGTGGGGGAGGCAAAAAGGGGTCATTAAAGGGCTGGAAAGAGGGTGGGGATGTTCAGCCCAGTGGATAGGTGCAGAGTTCCTGACCTTGTGAATCCAGGTTTGATTCCCACCACTTTGTGAACTTAAGCAAGTCATTTAACCTCTATGTGCTTAAACCTGTCTGTAGTATCTTTCTAATCAGTACATTCACCCCACCTTCTGCTAAAATGTAAAGAGGTTTTAGGATACATTTTCTGCGAAGGCGCTATACAAAACCACATTTCTCTCCTTTTCTTTAAAGGAGGGGGAAGGGTATAAATGGGTCCTGGCATAGCAACTCCACATTCGTTTTCAGTCTGAATCCCAGGACACGTGCACACCCCTTTGCTCCCAGCAGTGTTAGCGAAGGCTGCCATTTGAAAGAAGTGACATAAATAAAAACGCCATATAGCTAAAAAAAGATACTTTTTTTTCAAATGGCCATTTGATGACTCTCGAGCCAACACAGGCTGCCAATAATACCAACTCGTACATATCTTTCAAAAGAGTGGGGGATTGCAGACAGCAGTATAGATAAATAATCAAATTCAGACATAGTGACCGCATAACACAACTGATTCTCAGAGATATTCTTCGTTTTGTCTCAAAATGTTCCCATGTTCCTTCTAAAACTGTTTTTTCCATCAGTTTTAAGAGTATGGATTACTGTAGATAACTTTAGAAGGTAAGAGTAATTTATTCATTGTTTTTTTACACTAGAGGAGTGCAATCTATTTTTAGTGAGCAAACGTTCATCACATCCTGAAAAATTCCAATAGTATTTGAAAAGTTGTAAGAGTAATTTATTCACTGTTTTTTTTTTTTAAATTAAGTTACAGAAGTGCAATCTATTTCTTGTGAGCAAACATTCATCACATCCTGAAAAATTCCAATAGTATTTGAAGAGGCTTTTTCCTGGTTTGGAGTTTTGCCACGTGATGGGTCAAATACTGGTATTCATAAATTGTTTTTTTAACTAGCACTTTATTAAAATGGTAAGAAAACAGCCTGTTACCTGTCTTATCTGGAGCAGAAGATATCAACCAATAAAGTTACAAATTTTCTACTACATACTTTTTTTCACTACACCACTTATTATAACAGATTCTTGAGTTATTACCATTTTTTTAGGATGGTGCATTTGATATTGGTAATTTCCCCTACCAATATTTTGAAGCCTTGTCCCTGATACTTGTATCAGAGGGTTAAGAAGGATAAGTGTATGGAAGGCAGTTGATTATATAGTACACTGTTACTCAAGCCCTCTGCATTAGAATAATTTTGGTTACACAACAAGGGGGCAAACACATAATTTACGTAGAAACATAGAATCTGTCAACAGATAAGGACCTGATGGCCCACCTAGTCTGCCCTATTTTCTCTACCTATAGTGCCATTGCAGACCCTACTTGAGTTCCGGTCTCTCCCCCACCTCCCCCACTAAGATCCCTCTGTGTCTATCCCATGCATTCTTGAACTCTTGTAACTGTTTCTGCCCCCACCACTTCTGCTGGTAAGCTGTTCCATGTGTCCACCACCCTCTCCATGAAGAAGTACTTCCTCATATTTCCTCTGAGCCTCCCCGTTCTAACTTCATAGCAGGACCCCTTGTCCTTGGGCATCTTTCTGTGGAAAGTGCTTCCCTCCTGTACCTTACTTTTGCCTGTGGAGTATTTGAATGTCTCAATCATATCCCCCATTTCCCTCCTTTCCTCCAGGGAGTATATGTTAAGTTTGTTAAGTCTTATCCCACAGGGCTTTTGATGCAGACCATACACCATTTTGGTTGCCCTCCTTTGTACTGCCTCCACCCTCTCTTTGTCTTTACAGAGGTGGGGCCTCTAGAACTGTATAAAGTACTCGAGGTGCAGCTTAACCAGTGATCTGTATAGGGGTATTATTATCTCCCTCCTTCTGCTGGCGATTCCCCTTCCTATGCAACCCAGCATCCTTCCAGCCTTACCCACCGCTCTGTCACACTGCTTCACTACCTTTATTTAGGTCATCAGAAATGATCACTCCAGGTCCCTTTTGTGCATTGAAACTGTTAATACCTCTCCTCCCAGTTGGTATGTTGCCCCCAGGTTCCTATGCCCCAAGTGAATTATTTTGCACTTCTTTGCGTTAAAACCCAGCTGCCGAGCCCTTGACCATTCTTCCAACTTTCCTAGATCACTTCTTATTTTTTCCACTCCTCTCGGTGTGTCTAATCTGTTGCAGTTTTGTGTCATCTGAGAACAGGTATACTTTCTCTTCTAGCCCTTCTGCAATGTCACTGATGAAGACATTGAACAGGACCGGCCCTGGTACTGCTCCCTGTGGTACTCTACTGGTCACTTTGCCTACTGTGGAGTGACTGCCATTTACCACCACCCTCTGACTCCTATTGCTCAGCCAATTTCTAGCCATTTTACTAATTTAGGACCTGCTTGTGCGCTTCCCAGCTTGTTTAACAGTCATCTATGTGGAATGGTGTCGAAGGCCTTGCTGAAATCCAGGTAGGCCATGTCCACCACTCGCCCTTGATCCACTTTCCTGGTCACCCAATCAAAGAACTCAATCAGGTTTGTCTGGCAGGATCGACCCCTGTAAACCCATGCTGCCTCTGATCCTGCAAGTTACTGGTAACCAGGTATTCCCCAATTCTTTCCTTTAATAGTGTATATATTTCTTTGTTTCAAAAGTTTCACCAGGAAAGACATACTGAGCTACTAACTGCTTGTTTTCAGATGTGTCCTGGGGGAGAGGAGAAATAGAGAAGACTAAACAGTAATAACAATGTTATAAGTGTAAAAAAAAACAGGAGACATATACAGTGATACAGTATTCCAAAGACGCATAATCGTAAATATTAAAGGAAAATCAGTAAACAGCTACATGCAGTACACAAAAAGTACAGTTACCTAAGAACTTACCGTAACGGTAGATCTTCAAGAGAAGCTCTTGCAGCAAGTATCACAATTAGGACTGATGCCACCTGGCGGCGGTGCTCGGCATTTTTTTCCATCCAGTAGTACCAATGGTGGAACGCCCCCCACTGACATCGGCTCCACCCCCGGCGTCACCCTATATAAAGGAAGAGTTCCCCACGTGCTCCAGGTTGTTGCACACCCCCGCCCCCCCCCCGTCAGGCAGAGAGATGGTTAACAGACAACAGTCAGAAGTATGAACAGAGATGATTCCCTCACAAGGAGGGAAGACCAGCCTGAAAAGGATCTGATCCCTGGGGAAGGAGGGTGGAAGGTGATTGTTGTGAAGAGCTTTCTCCTCAAGATCCATTGTTACAGTAAGTTCTACGTGAATTGTACCATCTTACTTCGAGAGGAAGCTCTTGCAGCAGGTACCACAATTAAGACTGATTCCAAGCAGTATAAACATATAACAACCCCTGGGAAGGGGAACAGTAAGGAACGGAACAGCAGGAAAAGGGAAGATCCCTCAGGAAACCAGGCCTTGCAGAACTGCGAGGCCAAACCCTGCTCTGCGTCTGGAAATGATGTGAAGGCTGTAATGCCTGACAAAGGTATGAACAGAACTCCAGGTAGCGGCAGCACAAATATCAACTGCTGGTACCCGCTTTAGTGCCATGAAGGAAGCAGCGACAGCTCTGGTAGAGTGAGCTCTAACCGGCCTTGGGGTAGACCTATTATGCTTCTCATAACAAAAAGTAATGCAATGAACCAACCAGCACGAAAGCGTCTGCTTGGTGACTGGGCGACCTAAGGACCGTTGAGCAAAGGATACAAAAAGTTGATCCCTTTTGTCCTAGCTAGGTAACATTGGAGAGCCCTGTGGACGTCTAAGGAGTGAAGCAGGGCTTCCCCCCCTATTAGAATGCTCCGGATAATATACCAGGAGCTGAACTGATTGATTCAGAGTGAGCTCAGAAACTACCTTCGGTAGAAACTTCGGATTAGTGCGAAGATCAACCCTATCCTTATGAAAAACAAGGTAAGGTTCTTTACACACGAGGGCTTGAAGTTCTGAAATGCGCCTCGCTTAAGTAATAGCGACCAAAAGCAAAGTCTTCCTGGATAGAAGATGGACCTCAGCCTCCATAGCCAGTTCAAAGGCGGCGGGGTGTAAGCTTCTCCAAGACGAAACGAAGATCCCAAGGGGAACAGGATCCCTGTTGGGAGGTCTGATATGAAGAATACTGCGCAAGAAGGCTTTGGAAACCTCCATCTGAGCCACCGTCTTATCCGATACAGGCAAGTGATAAGCAGAGATGGTAGCCAGGTGTACTTTGATGGAGGAATAACTGAGACCTGTCTTTGAGAGAGAAAGCAGGTATTCTAGAACGGAATTAACCGGAAAGACCAGTGGGTCCACCCTCTTGGCTGTGGCCCATATACAGAAACGCTTCCACTTCATAGCGTAAGTGGCCCTGGTGGCAGGCTTGCATGCCTCAACCAGAACTTGCGCTACCTGATTGAACACACCACATCTGGCTTTAGCTAGGTCCTGAGGAGCCAGGCATGCAGGTGAAGAGAGCACAGATTCAGATGGATCAGGGACCCACTGTCCTGCGACAGGAGATGAGACAATAGTGGAAGAGGCAACGGAGGCTCTGCCTCTAAACACTGAAGTAAAGGAAACCACATCTGATGAGGCCATAGCAGAGCGATCAGAATGAGGATGGAGGGTTCTGATTGCGCTTTGAGGAGAACCTTCTGTAACAGCAGGAAAGGAGGAAATGCATAGAGAAACCTCCCTTTCCAGAAGAGGGACAACACGTCTTGCCAAAAAGCTCCAGGCTCTGGACCTAGCGAGCAGAAATTGGGCAGTTTTGCATTGAACCGTGACGTGAAGAGATCCAGGTCTAGTGTCCCCCACTGACATAAGATGTGATCTGCAACTTCTTGAAGCAGCTCCCATTCATGAGCTTGCGATTCTGTCCTGTTGAGCATACTGGCCAGTACGTTGTGTTCCCCTGGAACGTGTACCGCCGTCAATGAGAGATGGTGCTCCACAGCCCAGTCCCACACTTGCATGGCTTCCCGGCAGAGGGGTTAAGAGTGTGTGCCACCCTGCTTGTTGATGTAGAACATCACTGAAGTGTTTGTCCATCTGTACCAAGAGGTGGCCCGGCACTAGGACCGAGACCAGAGCTTGGAGGGCATAAAGGATCGCTCTCAGCTCCAGAATGTTGATATGCAGATCCTTCTATATTGGGGACACGTCCGTGGTCAGAATCTGGGACGGTGCCCCTATGTGGAAGGGGATGCCTGCCAGCAAATTTTTTAATGACATCCACCAGCGTAATTCCTGGTGGACTGGCTCTGAGATCCGGATCGAGGCGTCCAAGTTATCTAATGTTTGATCCCACTGAACCCTTAAGGACCACTGAATGGTTCTCATGCATAGGCACGTCAAAGGGACCGAAACTATGGTGGCTGTCATATGCCCTAACAGCCTGAGGAGGAGCCTTGCAGGGACTCTTGAGGCTGAAGAGATCTGAGACATCAAGACCTGAATGTGACCTGCTCTGTTGATGGGAAGAAACACCTCCCCGAGAATGGTATCCAGAAGAGCTCCGATGAACTGGAGGTTCTGGGCTGGGAGCAGATGAGATTTGTCCCTGTTGATGGTGATCCCCAAGCGCTGAA
This sequence comes from Neoceratodus forsteri, assembly GCA_016271365.2. Classification (NCBI taxonomy): domain Eukaryota; kingdom Metazoa; phylum Chordata; order Ceratodontiformes; family Ceratodontidae; genus Neoceratodus; species Neoceratodus forsteri. The sequence continues at coordinate 506,798,663 of CM057455.1, forward strand.
ATAGCGAGATGGAATCCCTGATAGTTTCCAACAGGCGAGACCTGGAGGGAGCCAGGAGAAGCCAATCATCCAGATAAGGAAACACAAAGTGGCCCCGTCTCCGTAGTGCCATGGCGACTACTGCCAGGCACTTGGTGAAGACTCTGGGGGCTGAAGAGAGACCGAAGGGAAGGACATGAAATTGATAGTCCTTGTCTTCGAACTGAACCTGAACCTGAGAAATCTTCGATGGTTCCTGGCAATAGGGATATGCAGGTAGGCATCCTGCACATCCAGGGATGCCAACCAATCCCCCGCCGAGATGAATAGCAGGAGAGTGGTGAGGGAGACCATCCTGAAGCTCCTGTAGAAGACCCATTGGTTCAGATCGCTGAGGTCCAGAATGGGTCTGAGGTCTCCTGACTTTTTCGGAACTAGGAAAAAATGGGAGAAGAACCCTCTCTCCCTTTCTGCTGGGGAAACTGGCTCAATGGCATTTTTGTCCAAAAGGGATAAAATCTCCCTTCTGACCAGCGCTCGGTGTTCCCTTGGATAACGGGATGGGGGCAGTGGTCTGTCCGGTGGAATAGAGTTGAACGCTATTGAATGCCCGAACTCCACAAGATCGAGTACCCACTGGTTGGAGGTCACTCGACTCCACGCATCCGCGTAGAGGGAAAAGCGGCCTCCGACCGGCTCCCCTGACTGAACATCTAGGGGAGGAGGGTAGCCTGGATAGTCAGGTGGTCGGGGAAGGGGAGGTGGGCAGTGGCTGCCTTGGCCTGTCTAGAGAAGGATGCAGAAGAACCTCTGGCTCCACCCTGTGACTAAAGTCCCCTCGCTGCAAATGTTGTTGAAAGCGAGGCTGCTGAGGTTGATGTCCCCCACGGCCATGAAAATGAGGCTTACAAGCTTGCCCCTGTTTCGGCCAGTATATGGACTGCATGGTTTGGATAGTCTTGCCAGAATCCTGCAGCCTGGTGATGATCCTCTCCGTGTCTTCACCAAAGAGTACGGAGCCTTTGAAGGGGGCATCCAGTATGTTGGTCTGTACATCTGGATCAAACCCAGAAACCCGAGGCCAAGCATGGTGTTGGAGGCAGATGTCAGTGGCAGCTGCCCTTGAAGAAGTGTCCGCAGAGTCATAGGCTGACCTCAGAACGTGGGTACCCATGTCTGAATCGGCCTGAACTAGCTTAGCAAGCTCTGCCAGCTGAGGGCAATCAGGCATGCTCTGCACTATGTCCAACCCCTGTTCCCAAAGGGTGTTCTGGAACTGGACCATGTGTGCCAGGAAGTTTAGACTCATGATACTGCAAGTGGCAGCAGAGTACATCTTGAGGCCCATAGAATCCAGCTGCTTTGACTCTCTGTCAGGCAGCTGGGTGCTCAGGTGTTTGGGCCTCTGCGAACGGTCGTGAGCTGCTGAAATCACCACTGAGTCCACTGCGGGTGGTACGACCAGAAAAGAATGGTCCGTAGGTACCCGGCAAAGCTGATGAGTCTTTTTGGGCATGCCAGAGGAGAAGTGAGGGCGCTTCCAGGTCAAGCGATTGACATCCTCAAAGGGGTCGACCATGGGAGGGATGACCACCAGCTTAGGGTCTTTTTGGTGGAGGTATTTAGCCAACTGCAGTCGCTCGAGGTCCAGGGCCTCAGTGTTCCAGACCATGTTGACCTGGATGTGCCACATCACTTCCATGAAGATAGGGTCATCTGGAGGGGAATTGGGATGTCCCTCCATGTCCCCCAGGTCTGGCTCTATGTCGGAGTCTGCACGTGAGGTGTCAGAGTCCACGTAACAGTCTGGTGTGGAAGAGGAAGGAGATCTGTGCCACTTCCTCTTGTGCCTCCTGTCTGGAGGAGAAGAACAGCAGGAGGAACTACTGGATCTGGTCCTCCTTGTTTTCTTCTTGTGCTTCTTGGGTGCCAGTTCCTCCTCCGCCCCAACGTCTAACGGTTCCAGGGTATTAGGTACTGGAACCAGAATGGGCGAGGGAGAAGGTGCCCCCGCTGGTAGATCCCGCTTCACGCTATCCCACCAGTAGGAGAAAAGCTCCTTGACCTGTGATAAATTCAGTTTGGGTGAACCAGGTGCAGGGGGTGGAGGAGCACCCAAGCATGAGCTGACATCGGTCCCATCGTCAGGGGGTACCGGCGTCGGGTCCGAATCCTTATCGACCGGTGTAGGCCTAAGGGGCGGTGTCGGAGGGGCATCAGCGCCTCCATCGTCAGGCTCAGACATTAGATGGGCCAGCGACCGAGGTGATGGGGTGCCAGAACTGATGTCATGAGGCGCCGAGGTAGCTGGCATCGGCAGGACAGTGACCGGCGGTGGTATGACCTTTGCCGGATTGGTGGCCGGTGGGGCCATGGGTGGCTTTCGGTCCGGCATCTGCTTATCTTTGGAGGCTGATGGACATCCTTCAGAGGCATGAGCCTTAGGGTGGTCAACCTTGTGAGTGGTGGACTTCTCGACTGAGCGCCGGTCAGACGCCGGAGGCGGGCGTCGGTCAGAGTCTTGCGATTTCAGCAGCAAGGAAGAAGCCCTGCTGCCAGAAGACTCAGAGGCTTTGCTCGACTCATAGGAGTCAGCCTTCGAGGAAGAGGCCAAGCGGGAGGAGGCCATACCTGCACCCAGCGAGAAAGCCTTCTCGGCGGGCGGATGTACCCTCAAGGGTTGAAGGGTGGTTCCAAGAGACTTGGTTGCAGAAGACCCGGAAGATGGTGTAAGGGTCATGAGGTGAGAGTCATGCCCTGACGACCCAGACTTCGAGCCTGAAGACCTGGACCTAGACTGAGACCTTCCTCTGTCCTTGTGCTCCCAGTGTTTGTGTGGTTTGTGGATGGGAGGGTGGTCAGATTCCCCCAAGGACGAGGCCCATTCCATGGCGGACAATTTGGACTCCGCTAGGTAGGAGGAAAGGGACTTCTGATGCCTGATCCTAGTGTGAGTGTTGAAGGCCTGACAATGGGGCAGGCATTGGCGTCATGGTCGGGCCCGAGACAGAAGAGGCACACCGAATGACTGTCTTTGGCGAGTATCTGTCGCCCACAAGAGCACTTGTTAATGTGTGAAGTCGATGACATAGATGCAGTGAACGAACTCGGCTGAACGGTGGAGAAGGATGTGATCGGTACTACGAAATAGTAGCCGAGGCGAACTATCACTGACCGTGCGGCGGGAAAGAACTGGAGCATGTGGGGAACTCCTCTCATATAGGGTGACGCCGTGGGGTGGAGCCAACATCAGCAGGGGGCGTTCCCACATCGGTAGTGCTGGATGGAAAAACATGCCAAGAACCACTGCCAGGTGGTGTCAGTCCTAATTGTGGTAACTGCTGCAAGAGCTTCCTCTCGAAGTAAGATCACAGATTACATTAGGTGGGGAAAGTACAGTTACGTAAGAACTTACCATAACAGTAGATCTTCGAGAGAGGCTCTTGCAGTAGGTATTTACATATAGGACTGACCCGGCAGGCGTCAGGACCCCACGAAAAAATTTCTAGCTAGCAGTCTCTAGTGGGGACTGCCCCCACATCAGGTGACTGACGTCATATGACATCAGTATAAAGGGGCGGTCCCCCACGCCCGCCTTCCAGTTCTTTCCCACCAAGGGCCAAAACAGGCAAGATGAGAGAGAAGCAGATATTTCCCTTCCTGGAAAAGAAGCTAAAAAAGCTAAGGAGGATGGAGGGCGGGAAAGCAATACCTACTGCAAGAGCCTCTCTCGAAGATCTGCTGTTACAGTAAGTTCTTACGTAACTGTACTATTTTACTTCGAGAGGGCTCTTGCAGTAGGTATTTACATATAGGACTGAATCCCAAGCAGTCTTGAACAAGGAAAAGCACTCGGAAGGAGGAAAACTACCCATAAAATGGAACCTCCGGCTGAATGGGTCTTATGAAAGAAGACCTTGAAGCACAGCCAACCCGAAGCCTGCTCTACGGTGAGAGGGAATGTCCAAACTGTAGTGTTTCGTAAAGGTATGGACAGAAGTCCAAGTCGCGGCTGCGCAGATGTCTGCCGCTGACACATTCTTAAAACAAGCAGCAGAGGCAGCTACCCCTCTAGTGGAGTGGCCTCTGACTTGACCCAGCAGGGTCTTGTTGTACTTGTCATAACAGAAAGTGATACAATGAGCCAACCATTTAGATAGGCATTGCTTAGAAATGGCATTGCCCTCTCTTTTGTGAGCAAAAGAGACAAAAAGCTGATCGGATTTTCTGAGATCCTTAGTCCTAGTGGTGTAGTATCTCAGTATTCTATGAACATCCAAAGTATGCAAGAGGTACTCCCCTTGATTGGAGTGTTGAGTAAAGAAAGCAGGTAGCTCAATGGATTGATTCAGCGTAGATCCCACCACCACATTAGGGAGAAACGTAGGGTTGGTGCACAGAGCCACACATTCCTTGTGAAAAATCAAATACAGGATTTTGCACATCAAGGCCTGAAGCTCGGAAATTCGTCGAGCTGAAGTAACAGCCACTAGGAAGAGAATCTTCCAAGAGAGGAACTTTAAATCTACTGAGGCTGCCGGCTCGAAAGTGGGCAGAGTAAGCTTCTCGAGAACAAAATTCAAGTCCCAAGGAGGAGCAGGAACGTGGATGGGGGGTCTCAAATGGAGAACCCCTCTGAGGAAAGTCGTAGAGACTTCCAACTGAGTGAAAGTCCTTTCTACGAAGGGAACATGGTAGGCTGAAATCACTGCCATGTGGACCTTTAAAGAGGAATGGCTGAGACCCAGATCGAAGAGATGATGCATGTAGTCCAGGATCCTACTGACTGGGCAAGAGAAAGGTTCGAAGTCCTTCAACGTGGCCCAAACAGAGAATCGTTTCCACTTCATGGCATATGAGGACCTGGTGGAAGGCTTTCTGGCCTCCACAAAAATATCCGCTGCGAGTGGAGAAACCCCGAAGTGGGCTTTAGCTACGTCTGCAGGAACCATGAATACAAATGAAGGGATATGAGGCCTGGATGCACAAGGGTCCCCCGATCCTGGGTCAACAAGTATTACGACAGAGGAAGAGGAATCGGAGGTTCCTCTGAAAATTGTTGCAGAAGAGAGACCCAAACTTGCCTGGGTCAGAATGGAGCAATGAGGATCATTCATGCTCACTCTGTTCTGAGCTTGTGCAGGACCCTCAGAATTAAGGGAACTGGAGGGAAGGCATAGACGAATCTGTCCCTCCAATCAAGAGATGGAGCATCCCACCAGAAAATGTCTTGCCCTGGAGTGAGCGAGCAGAAGGCTGTAAGTTTTGTGTTTTGAGACGCAAACAGATCTACCTGAGGGGTTCCCCAAAGCAGGAAGATGTCGTCTACTACCTCTTGATCCAGTTCCCACTGGTTGACCCTGGCTGAGGATCGACTGAGGTGGTCTGCCAGCGTGTTTTCTACTCCTGAAACGTGAATGGCTGTCACATAAAGGTTGTACTGGGTAGCCCAGCTCCATATTCTCATTGCTTCCCAGCACAGGGGGTAGGAACGTTAACCACACAGAGGTTGTCTGTACGGTTAGATGACTGGGAAGTATGGAAGAGTGTAGGGCCTGGAGGACATACAGGACCACTCTGAGTTCAAGCACATTTATGTGCAGATTCTGTTCAAACCTGGACCAGCTGCCCTGAGTCTTGTGAGACCCGAGGTGGGCTCCCCAGCCCTCTCCTGAGGCATCTGTTGTCAATGTCTGGAAGGGGGGTTCGATATTAAAGTGAACTCCCTGGCAAAGGTTCTCTTGCATCATCCACCACTGCAAGTCCCTGATCATGGGATCAGAAACTAGAACCTCCTGGTCTAGGTCATCCAGTGTTTGGTCCCATTGAGACTGAAGCATCCATTGAGAGATCCTCATACGGAGCAGAGTGCATGGGATTGTCGGAATGGCAGCCGTCATTAGCCCAAGGCAGCACAAGACAGACCTGGCTCCAACCCTTCTGCGACTGGACAGGAGATGGGCCTGAGTCTGAAGGGTGTCTACCCTGTCCGGAGGCAAAAAGGCTTTGCCGATGGGTGTGTCCAAGATCGCCCCTATAAATTGAAGGCATTGGCAAGGAACCAAATGGGACTTAGCCTGGTTGATGGTGATACCCAGGCTGGTGAAAACCTGCCGGGTAAGGGAAAGGGAGTGCAGGAGTTCCTCCCTGGATGGGGCTGCCAGGAGTCAATTGTCCAGGTACAGGAATACCTGCACTCCCTGGGTATGCAGGTGGGCCGCCACCACTGACAGACATTTGGTAAATACTCGGGGGGCCGAGGAAAGACCTAACGGGAGGGCTCTGAATTGGTAGTGGTCCCCCTGAAAACAAAATCAGAGGACTTTGCGGTGGGAAGGGAGTATGGGGATATGCAGGTAAGCAACCTGAATATCCAAAGTGCACAGCCACAGTCCCGGCCGAAGAAGAGGCAGAAGGGTCTGCAGGGAGAGCATTCTGAAGCATTTGTACTCCACGAACATGTTCAGGGAACTGAGGTCTAAGATAGGCCTCACATCTCCCGTTTTCTTTGGAACTAGAAAGAAATGGGAATAGTAACCCATCCCCCAAAGGTGGTTGGGAACTGGTTCTATCACCACCTTCGAGAGAAGGGAGGTGATTTCTTCTAGGACCAGAGGAAGATGTTCCAGGGAGTAAGATGACTGGGGGAGGGTGGTGGTCTTCGGGGCCGTTTCTGAAGAAACTCTATTGAATGTACTGCCGTGATCAGCTGGAGCACCCAAGCATCTGATGTTATCCTCTCCCAACCTGGTAGATGGAAAGAGAACCTCCCTCCTACTGGTTCCTCTGCTGAGTCCAGAGGCCATGGGAGAGGCAAGGAGTCAGGAGGTCTGTGGCAGCACAGCAGCCGAGGCTCCTGCAGCTTTTTGAGGGGGGGAGTCTTGGTTGCTGGAGGTGCCTGATGCTTGTTGGCCCGCTTGCCCTGTGGTTTTGGTCTTTGCTGGTTAGGTCAAAAGGACACCACTGCCCCTGAGGGGGTCTGTACAAAGAGTCCATGGACTTAAGTGCAGTGCCCTTCTCCTGCAGATCGGTTATGATGTCCTTAACATCACCGCCGAACAGCACCGAACCCCTGAAGGGCGCATCCTGAATCGCGGATTGCACTTCAGGGACCAAACCTGACACCCTGAGCCAGGCATGATGCTGAAGGCCCACGGTGAAAGCCAAGCTCCGTCCAGCTGCGTCCACTGCATCGTAAGTGGCACAGAGCATGTGCCGACTGGCCGAATGAGCAGACTGGACAAGATCTGCCGCTTTCTGTTTCGTCTGGGACTCAGGAAGGGAATCCAACTTTGATTCCACCTGACTCAGGATGGTCTTCTTTTAGTCCCCCATATGAGCTATGCAATTTAGGGCCCTAATACCTAGGGTAGAAGACGTATAGACCTTCTTCCCATATTGGTCCAGAAGCTGAGATTCCTTGTCAGGCGGAGACAAGCTGAGATGCTTGGGATTAGCAGATCGGCCATGAGCTGCGCTAATCACGACCGAGTCTGCTTTGGGGTGAAGAGTCAAAGAATCCACTCCCTCAGGAGCCTGGTATAGCCGATCCACCTTCCTCGGAAGGGGGGCTAACGCGCATGGTTGCTTCCAAATAGTGAAAATGAGATCTGTGTGGGGACTTCCGGTTGGGCTTCCAAGCAGCATGGCGGTGTAAAAGCAGAGCTCCGCTACACCTCTCACTAATCTCCCTGATTTGACGCTTTCAACAACAAACAATTTAAAATAAACAAGAACTAGATATTGGGGACATATGTAAGGAGCATTGTAAAGAAGAAAAATATAAGAAATCATACAACTACGGCGGCAGTGAGCAGAATTAAATCGAGCATCAATGTCGGCCCAGGAGCCCTCCGACTCGGAATACTCTCAAGCGCCAGCAGAACGGCAGGACCAAATGACCACACCAAATAATAAAGCAAGAAACAAACGCATAAAGTTAGATGCTATATACAAGGAGCTATTATCGTTTCATGCAGAAATTAAAGATCTTTACGGAGAGCTTCGCAGAGACTCAGTGAGCCTGGAGCAACGAGCTGATGCATCGGAGAGACAGATAACAGCAGTAGAGAACAGAGTATACGACATGGAGAATGCAATTCAACTCTTACAAGATCAATGTGTACAACTGCAAGAAAAACAAGAAGATATGAAACACAGAGCTTGCAGAAAGAACCTAAGATTATATTGCATCGCTGAAGGCTCAGAAGGTCAGGACATTACTGAGTTTACTATTGCTTTACTCAAAACAGCTCTTGAATTGCCCTCAGATATTCAATTAACATTAGAGAGAGTTCACCGTGCACTGGGCCCATGGCCTACAGATCTGAATGCTAGGCCTCGATCTATTATTATGCGCCTTTTTAGCTACGCAGTCAAGGAGACAGTATTAACAGCAGCATGGCAAAAGGGCAAGGTCTTTTACAAGCAAACTCGTTTCTATGTTGATAACGACTACGCTCCACAAACTATGTGTAATCGCAGAGCATATGCGGACATTTTACCAGCTTTGAAGGAGGCAGCCATTAGATTCACAACACCGTACCCAGCTAGACTTGTGTTGTAACTTTCATCGGGAAGGAAGGAATTTCATACTGCGGAGGAGGCCAGAGAGGAGCTCCTTAAAGCGGGAATTCAAATAAAAACAAAATCCACACTAGGATTACAGAAACTGACCCACCGTGCTGACATACGGTGAATCTGGGCAGAACACAAAATGGCAGAGAAGTAACAAAGAGGGGGAACATTTCTAATCATTTGGCAACTTTTTGCCGATCAGCAAGGGGAAGAACTTGACTGACAGAAGCTGAAACTTGGCTTGTGATTTCTTGATGGCCTTCTGGCTAGAGGTCCCTGAAAGCTTATGACTAATGAGAGGGACTGGGAATTGAGTTGTCCGAACTGGGATCTTTATAAGATGATGACTCTCTCGAAGGAGGTTGGACAGAGAAAAGGAACACTTAATAATTCTGCCTGCAGAAAATTTTGCTATAACAAAGAAACATGTAAAACATTTGGTTTAGATGTTTGAACTGGCCCTGACGATTGCTTTGAAGGAGGCAACAGATATAACTTTAAAGAGCAGATTATAGTGCTCTGCTTGATTTGTTTTAGGGATAAAGTGATATAAGGGTCTGAGAAAAGTTGCCCTAGTTGTATACTACAGAATTTATTTAATCATAAAATAAACAATTTACACTGGGGGGGGGCATCTCCAGATGTTACAGGGAAGCCCATTTCAAACCAAAGACAGACAGGCAGGGTATTTTGAGTTAACATTTGGATTTTTATTTAGCTTGTCTGCATATTTCTCTTCATTTTTCATTAGAGGAGCAGGATATCCCCAGGAGGCCTGGGCATTTGGTGTTACTAGATATCCTCCGGTGACCCCAGACTATCAGGAGGCACACCTAGGGAGTATGTTTTTAAACTCCACTACCTTGGAAGTCAATTTTATTTGGAATGCAGTGTATGTACATAGTTATCAAGACAAAGGTCAGACATATACTGATAATTCGTTTCAGATTTCAAAAGGTTTGATAAGATCGCAGCAGGAGATGTTTAAGAATAATCTAGACGGGAAAGGCATAAAATGTTTCAAAAAAAGTGACGATCAGAAGGATGGCTGTAGGGGGGAACATCAGTATGGTGATCCCTCAGGAATTAGGTTATTAAGACGGGGACAACAGGAGAGAATATGTTTCCATAAGGGAATAAGATGTCTACTCAGATAGTAAAAGCACTCTCGCGTAATATAAATGGGCTTAACAACCCCATTAAAAGGGCCAGACTGTTCCAATACATTAAGAAACACCCCAGTGATTTTTATTATTTCCAGGAAACACATTTAACAGATACCGAGCATGCAAAATTGAACTGGGGGGCAGGTTTTTGGTATATGCATCGTCCTTTCCTAAAGGGAAACGACGAGGAGTAGCCATTTTAATACCTAGGACCTCTCCTTTTCATTTAGAAACACAGTGCGTAGATTCAGAGGGAAGCTATGGAATCTTAAAAGGTACCCTTTATGAGACAAAGGTCACGTTAGTGAACAAGTGTTTTCCCCCCTTACATCTGTTTGTCTTTAAATTTTTTAAAAGATTTTTTGCAAAGCTCCTAGACATTATGCACAGATGTCTTATTATAGGGGGAGATATCAATTTAACTTTGACACCTCGGTTGGACTCCTCTGCACCTTCCAAATATAGGCTAACATCAGCTCAAAGATTATTTATCTCTCAACTTGGAGCATTGGGTCTAATCGACGTATGGAGACATTTTTATCCTCTTTCTGGGGGATATACATTTTTCTCCCCTAGACACAACTCTTACTCAAGACTGGACTACTTTTTCCATCTCAGAAGAACATTTGGACTGTTTACAGGATTTAACTATAGGACCTAGATTTCTTTCTGATCATTCTCCCCTACTTTTGAGGCTAGATTTTAAAATACCAAGGAAATCCACTGGGTGGCACTTGAATACATCTTTTCTTAAGGATAAAGCTTTTAGGGACAGCTTTAACTCAAAAATAGCTCAGGTTATTGCAGAGAATTCATCCCAGAAGTCATCCAACACAATAGTTTGGGATACTGTGAAGGTTGTGATCAGGGGGGAGATAACTGCATATTCAGCAAACAAGAAGAGATATTGGGAAACACGATATGGTAAACTACACGAGAAACTAAGAGAAATGCAAACAAAGCTTATCCCTATTACCACAGAGGCCCAAACCCAGATTAATCAGACAAAGGCTGAGCTCCAGAAACTTTCAGACGAAAAAACACAACAGGTGCTATTTTACTTGAAAACATATAGGTATGAGGGAGGGCCAAAAGGGGCGAGAAATTTAGCCTGGAGGCTTAGGGGACATAGGACAGCCACAATCATAACACATTTAGTGGATCCGGAGAGAAAAACAAGAGCTCTTAACTCACAGCAGATACTGCAACTGTTCCAGAAATATTATAGGCAGCTATATGAGAACCCACAAGGTCCAGAATTTAACAAAGTTGAGGAATTTTTTTACACCCTTACATTAAGAAAGCTAACTAAGGAAATGGAAACCAGATTAAAAGCCCCTATCAGATCAGAGGAAGTCAGTCATGCCATAAAAGAAAGTAAATCATTAAAAACCCCTGGCCCAGACAGATTTCCGTCCGAGTGGTACAAGACTTTTAGTAAACAACTGACTCCTTTACTACTAAACGCCTTTTTAGAAATTCAACAGGAGGGTCCCCCTCCTCCATCATGGGATTACACTAATATTTCACCTATCTTAAAAGTAGGCAAACCAGCAGATTTAACTATCTCATATAGGCCAATATCCATATTAAACACGGGCTACAAGTTATTTATGTCCATATGGGCACATAGACTAGAGGAAATGTTACCATATTTAATTAATTCAGATCAATCTGGGTTCATTCATGCCAGAGAAACTACAGATAATATACGCAGAATGATCTATTTGTTGGACCACTTAAATCAGAGACAGATACAGGCAGTGTTGCTCAGCCTTGACGCAGACAAGGCTTTTGATCGCATCAGTTGGCCTTTTTTTATGGGAAACTTTACGCAAGTTTGGATTCCCTTGGGAATTCTCTAGCATAATACAGAGAATTTATGCCTCTCCGAAGGCATATGTTAAAGTGAACAGACAGTTATCTTCAATGTTACAGCTGGGAAGGGGAACTAGGCAGGGCTGCCCACTTTCCCCCTTACTGTTTGCCATATACATCGAGCCATTGGTTGAAGACATAAGGCAACATCCTAATATTCAGGGGCCCCTTTAGTAGGGAGAGATTTTACCATATCATTATATGCAGATGACTTATTATTAACACTCCTAGAACCTGAAAAGTCCATTCTTCCTACCCTACAAGTGATAAATAAGTTTTCAGAAATAGCCGGATACAAAATAAATATACAAAAAAACAGAGTTATTATCTTTAAATTTCACCCCCTCTCAGTCTCTGAAGAATCAGATCCCTCTGAAATGGAGAAATAATACGATTAAATATTTGGGTGTAAATATTCCCCAGAAACTGGAACATTTGGAACTGTTTAATTTAGAGCCCCAATCGATAGAGATAGAAAATTTAGTTGGGAATTGGACACGCCAGGTATTATCTTTTTCAGCTCGAATACAAGCTATTTGGATGACCTTGTTTCCTAAGATATTATATTATTTCCAGACTTCACTGATTATTCCATCACAATTCTACTTCGCATCCTGGGCTAGAATTTTTTCGAGGTTTGTATGGGCTGGGCAGCAGCCAAGGGTCAGATGGTCTCTGTTACAGTTACCAGTGGCAAAGGGGGGTTATAATCTTCCAAACCTTAGAGATTACCATAAGGCAGTAACATGTAAAATAGTGATGACATGGCTGAACCTTCGGGTAGAGAAACCATGGAAATTTATTGAATTTATGCTAAATAATCTTGTAAACATTATCCCTATTATATTTGCCCCCCCAAATTCTCATCCACAGTTACAAAACTTCACATTTGGAACCCGTTATACATTAAAGACTTGGTATGAGCTAAGGGCGTCTACTACATTAACTGAAGTTTTCGGTTATTTTAAACTAATCGGTACAGAAGCAAAAATTACTCACCTTAGTAATTATGTTTCTTCTAATGGAGTCTTGCTGTATTCTGACAATTGCAGTGATTCCCAATCTTTGAACTGCCCTGGAGAACTAAGGGTTAACTTTCCATGCAGGGCATGGAACGCTGAGCTCGAGCTCGGTTGAAGTCTCTGCCTGGAGTGTTTTGAACCTAAACCATCAGATTCTTACGAGCCCAACTAAACTAAAAATTCTATGTGGAAATTGTAAAAATTCTACTAGCCAACTGGCTGAAAAGTTTTGGATTCCCAAGAAAGACTCAAGTCAGGAAACCCAAAAACTAAATCCAATGTACTTAAAAAAAATAACAATAATAAATTATCACCCAAACAAAAAGGAGGAGGGTGCCAGAAAACACACCCCTGGGGTGCAACACTGCACCTGCCCACCCACTTCCCAAAAACAGGTTCTGAGAGGGGAGGCAGGGAGGGAGGTCAGAATACAGCAAGACTCCATTAGAAGAAACATAATTACTAAGGTGAGTAATTTTTTCTTGAAACAACACGAAGTCTTGCTGTATTCTGACAATTGCAGACTACCATGCAGTACCTCCAAGGAGGAGGGACAGAACCTTCTTTGGGAATAGGCTCTGAAGTACTGCTGTGCCAAACTGAGCATCACTTCTAGCCTGGATATCCAGAGAGTAATGCTTGGTAAAGGTATGGACTGTTTTCCAGGTGGCTGCTTGACAAATTTCTAGGAGAGGAATATCCCTGGCCACAGCCAAGGAAGCAGCTGTACCTCTTGTGGAATGAGCCCTCAGGCCTGAGGGTGGAGTGTTTCCCAGTTTTTCATAGCAGAATTGTATACAAGACACAATCCAACTGGCAATAGATCTTTTGGTGGCAGGTTTGCTCTTTCTCATGCCTCCAAAGCACATTTTCTGGACCTGGAAGGACACTACTTCTTTATTCAGCTGCGAGCTGTGTGATAAATTCTATATTGCACTTGATATCTGCAACAAACGTGCACTTTTGCTTAATTCTGTGGGAGGTGAAACTAACTACCCTTGGTAATTGCTTTTTATTTACATATTTATTTAGTGTTTAACCAAGAAGGGGCTTGCAAACTCTGTTTATCTTGTTAGTAACTTTGAAGGATTTAAATACTGCATTTGGGTAGATCCTTGGAGGTAGCTAGATTGTCTACTAGGATTTTCTGACAGTTAAACTATTTTTAAATAAATTACAGGTGGCTGAGGAGTTGAAAAAGAAGCTTGCAAACTCTGCTTATCTTGGAATTACCTTCATAAGTGTTTGAATACTGCATTTTGGTTGTCCCTTGGGGGTAGCTGGATTGACTACTAGGATTTTGGGACAGAAACTATTTTTAAATAATTTACTGGTGCGTAGGAGTTTGTGATAGTTAAACTATTTTTAAATAAGTTACTGTGGTTAAGGAGTTGTCACAGCAAAACCTGCAGTGTGAATTGAAACACAGACAGCCTCAGGGGCAGGACATTGTTTTCAGACCAAAAAGTGTTATATTAGAACAGGAAGGGCTGCATCATAACCATTGTCAACAAATTGCCCTGGGTGGAGATATCCAGACTAGATCAGATTACTATAAGTTACTGGAGGCTGCAATTTTTAAAGACACAAACCATATTTTCTGGACCTGGAAGGACACTACTTCTTTATTCAGCTGTGAGCTGTGTGAGAAATTCTATATTGCACTTGATATCTGCAACAAACATGCACTTTTGCTTAATTCTGTGGGAGGTGAAACTAACTACCCTTGGTAATTGCTTTTTATTCACATATTTATTTAGTGTTTAACCAAGAAGGGGCTTGCAAACTCTGTTTATCTTGTTAGTAACTTCAGAAGGATTTAAATACTGCATTTGGGTAGATCCTTGGAGGTAGCTAGATTGTCTACTAGGATTTTCTGACAGTTAAACTATTTTTAAATAAATTACAGGTGGCTGAGGAGTTGAAAAAGAAGCTTGCAAACTCTGCTTATCTTGGAATTACCTTCATAAGTGTTTGAATACTGCATTTTGGTTGTCCCTTGGGGGTAGCTGGATTGACTACTAGGATTTTGGGACAGAAACTATTTTTAAATAATTTACTGGTGCGTAGGAGTTTGTGATAGTTAAACTATTTTTAAATAAGTTACTGTGGTTAAGGAGTTGTCATAAAAACCTGCAGTGTGAAACAGGAAAAGACAGTCTTTCAAGCAACAGAGGGAGATGGATCTAGGTTTACGTTTGTTTGTTACAATTCTTAACATTTTCAGTGCAGGAAGAGTTTAAAGCACAGCTGACTTATTTTGGGGCTGACAGCTTTAGAGCACAAACCACCAGGCCTGTTTTGGGGCTGGGGAGGTTTACCTGTGTCTGACTTGGATGTGGATTTTCTCTGTTTGATTAGCAGGGTATTTTCTCTGTCAAATTGTTGTGTAGGGCATCTTGCTGACAGGAAGGCACTCATCGCAGTGGTGGCTCAGAGCTTTAGCTGATTGTTTGTGAGGGCACAGTTTAGGCCCAACCCCTTCCCACCCTCACACCCCACCCACCCCTGGAAATAGTTCCTTATACCTTGGGTTCTGACATCATTTCTCAAGTGTGCAAGGTATATCACTGTCATATCCTCTTGCACACTGCACTGACAATATAAGCATACACATTGTATAATATATATATATTTCTATATTACAAACCAATCACACACACACACCAAAAAAAAAATTGTGGGGAGCAGTGCAATGTAATGGCTGTGGGAGCAGCAGTCTTCCGGGAGTCTTTCTGGAGGCTGAGATGCTGCCCTATTTGCAGACAACTCTCTGCCCTGAGGGAGGAAGTTGCCTGTCTTCAGGCCACACTGGACAGTAGTAAGGGGACCTTCCCCAGGCCACACTGGATGGTAGGAAGGGAACCTCCCCCATCCAGGGAGCACCAGAACCACCACCACTACCTCAGAGGTTGTGAAGAAAGCACAGCAGTTGGACCACAGTGGGCTCAGGGAGGGTGAGGATGGTGGAACAGAGGCACACCCAGTCAGTTGTTCCACACCACAATCCATACACCATTCTGGGGGAGCATAGCTCCCCTATGGATGCACCCGCAGAGGAGACTAAGGAGGCTGAGGACAACTGTCACAAGGGAGGCCCACAGGAAGGAGGCAGAGGACACCACAAGGAAAGGAAGCAGCTCCTGGTGGGGGACTCAATTATTAGGGGGATAGAACTGAGGGAGCAGGAAAACTGAAGTAAGGTGCCTGCCTGGTGCCATGGCTTGGAGACAGGAAGCGATCCTCAGGATCACGAGAACAGTTGCACGGGAGTCTGAGCTGGACATCATTGTCCACCTAGGGACAAATGACTTGGCTAATCATGAGATTAGAGCAGTGCAGAAGGACTTTGTGAATTGGGAGGGCCTCAAGACAAGTAGCACACACAATATCCTTCTCTGAGGTGCTGCCTGTCAATGGCATGAGTGAGGCGAGGGTACTTTGCACCATGCAGTTTAATGAATGGTTGAAAAATGGTGGAGCACAGGGGTTTGGCTTCATTGGGGACTGGGGTTCCACCTGGAGAGACACCAGCCTATATTGGCAGGATGGTCTGCATCTGTCCAGGAAGGGAACAAGTCTTTTGAGCAATCGGTTTAAATGCTTCATTGGCAAGCTTTTAAACTAGTCAAGGGGGTAGGCACTGATAAGCAGGAGGAAAATCCCAGCCTCTCCCTACAAAACAGGGTACTAAATGAGAAAAGACCGAGGTAGACAGGTCAGTGGGGATGCTGCAAAAGAAGGTAAAGCCATCAAAAATGGAGAGCAATGAGTACCAATGCCTGTAGTCTGAGTAACAAGCTACCTGAATTAGTGGCCTTGATGGAGGAGGAACATCTGATATCGTGGCAGTCACAGAAACATGGTACACACAAAACCATGACTGTGACATAAACATACCAGGATACACTATCTACAGGAGGGACAGGGAGGGAAAAGAGGAGGAGGAGTAGCTCTTACATAAGGGAAGGAATCAAGGCAACAGAACAAAAGGGAAACAGGAGGAGAAGAAACACTGCAATTTGGAGACGGCAATGGCACCACAATCCGCACAGGGTTAGAGCAGACTTTTCAGGGGGAGGAAATGGACAAGGAAATGATAGAAAGAATACTTAGAATGGCAGAAAAAGGGGAGATATTGCTAATGGGTGATCTGAATATGCCAGATGTTAACTGGAGTGCAGTTGCAGCAGCCACTTCAAAGAGTGGGTTATTCTAGATGCCCTACAAGGGCATGCCTTAGACAACTAGTATTGGAGCCCACTCGAGAGGAGCAATCTAGACCTGGTTCTCTCAAATGGAGATGGAGAGAGGATCACAGATGTAGAAGTGGGTAGCCATCTGGGAACTAGCGACCATCGAACAGTATGGTTCTACAATAAACAAAACAACAGAGTCAAGCCTACAAAGGCAAACATGGACATTAGAGGGCTGACTTTGCTAAAACGGGTGAGTGCCTAAGGAATGCACTAGCAAATGGGCAGGAAGGAGGGGTGAAGAACAATGGGGAATAATAAAACTGCCATCACAGAGGTAACAAGCCTTTGTGTGAAGCAAATTAACAAAACGAATGATGTAAGAAACCACTATGGTTCTCAAAGGAAGTGGCAGTGAAGGTTCAAGAGAAAAGAAAGCATTCAGGAAGTACAAGGAATCACAGAAGGAGCAGGACAGGGAGCTGTATCAGTTAAAGCAAAAGGAAGCTGGGAAGGCAGTCAGAACAGCAAAGGCCCAAACAGAGGAAAAGATAGCCAACTCAGTTAAAAAGGGGATAAAACCTTTACAGGTACATCAGGAGCGAAGGAAGACCAAGGAGGGCTAGTGAGGCTTAATAAAGAGGAGAGACGTGGGCAGAGCGTGATCTGAAAAGGAAGAGATACTAAACAAATATTTTTGCTCAGTATTTACAAAGGAAGTGGGGAGGTACCTAAAACAAAACAGTAGAAACACTCTGGATACAGAAGTTGATACCAGCCCATTTACAGAAGAAAGGGTTCTGAAAGAACTCTTAAAACTGAAGGTGGACAAAGCAATGGGGCCTGATGGGATTCATCCCAGAATTCTAAAAGAACTAAGGGTAGAACTAGTGACACCACTGACTACCCTCTTTAACAAATCATGGAGGATGGGTGGGTACCTGTGGACTGGAGAAGGGCAGATGTGATCTCCTTCACAAAAGTGGGAGCAAAGCAGAAGCAGAAAACTATAGACCTGTTAGTTTAACCTCAGTGGTAGGGAAAATAATGGAATCACTTCTGAAGGAAAGAATTGTTGAGTATCTAGAGGCCAGAGGGGCTCAGGACCCAAGGCAGCATGGATTCACAGCAGGAAGGTCATGCCAGACAAATCTGATAGATTTCTTGACTGGGTGACCAAAGTAGTAGATCAGGGAGGGGCTGTGGACATGGCCTACCTAGACTTTAGCAAGGCATTTGACACAGTCCCACAAAAGATTAATATACAAGTTAGCCAGCCTGGGAGTGGGTCCCAAGATGACAGCCTGGGTAAAGAACTGGCTGGAGAATAGGACACAGAGAGTAATAGTAAATGGAGTCCACTCTGAAGAAAGGTTACTAGTGGGTACCACAGGGTTCAGTATTAGACTGGTCCTCTTCAATGTCTTTATGGCTTACATTGCAGAGGGACTGGAAGGAAAAGTATGTCTCTTTGCACATGACACAAAGATTTGCAACAGAGTTGATGCACAAGGTGGATTGGAAAGGATGAGAAGGGACTTGGCAAGGTTAGAGGAATGGTCAAATGTACGGCAGCTTAGATTCAATGCTAAGAAGTGCAAGGTAATGCACCTGGGAAACAAAGACCCAGGGGAAGAGTACACAATGGGGGGTGAGATACTAACAACAACAAAAATGGAAAGGGACCTGGGGTAGTCATATCAGATGACCTAAAGGTGGGCAAGCAATGTGAGAGGGCAGCAAGGAGGGTTGGGGGATACTGGGATGCATAGGAGAGGCATCACCAGTAGAAAACAGGAAGTTATTATCCTCTGTACAGACAGTTGGTGAGACCCCATCTGGAGTACTGTGTGCAGTTCTGGAGACCCAGTCTCCGCAAGGACATAGACAGGATGGGGCTGTCCAGAGGAGGGCAACTAAAATGGTGCAGGGTCTGCACCAGAAGACATATGAAGAGAGACTTAAGGAGCTGAATATGTATAGCCTCGAGGAAAGGAGGGAGAGGGGGGACATGATAGAAACTTTCAAGTATCTCAAGGGCATCAACAAAGTCCAAGAGGGTAGCATCTTTCAAAAAAAGAGGTGTACAAGAACAAGGGGGCACAATTTGAAGATAGAAGGGGCGTGCTCAGAGGTAATTTAAGGAAGTATTTTTTCACAGAGAGGGTTGTGGATGCATGGAATGGCCTTCCGGAGGAGGTTGTGGAGTCAAAAACAGTGGTGGAATTCAAGCATGCATGGGACAGTCATAAGGCAATTCTAGGGGGTTGGGGTAGGAAGAAGTAAGCTGCTGGTTAACTAGGATCTGCAGCTTATCCATTAGGTAGGGAAAGGGGCAGACTGGGTGGGCCAAGCGGTCCTTATCTGCCGTCAAAATCTATGTTTCTATGTTTCCATAAGTGAGGAACAACTGGAGGGAGTCAAACCTGTGACTCTTGGTACGCTCTATGTATTAACTAAGGGCTGTTTTGACATCTAAACTGTGTAGCCTCCTCTCTCCTGAGGAAGAATGCTCAGTGAAGAAAACAGGGAGAGACAGACTGGTTTAAATGGAAGTCTGAAACTACTTTGGGCAAGAACCTTCTATTGGTTCTAAGGACCACTTTATCCCTATGAAAGGAGATAAAATCAGGTTCCACTGACAGGGCTTGCAATTCACTGATACGCCTGGCAGAGGTAATGGCTACCAAGAACACAGTTTTCCAAGTCAAGTACTTAAGCTCTGATGAAGACATAGGCTCAAAGGGGAGTTGCATAAGCTGAGCAATGCAAACATTTAAATCCCAGGCAGGGGCAGGGTCTCTAAAGGGGGGATTGGTGTGAAACAATCCTTTAAAAAATTTACAGAACACAGGATGGGAAGATAGTGAGGAAGGCTTCCCCACAGACAAAAATGCAGAAACAGATGACAAATGTACCTTGAGGTTAGCTGGTCTGAGGCCTAGGCCATTAAGATGGACCATAAAATTCAGAACCGTAGGCAATTCAGCAGTGTCTGGAAAAATATTCTTCTTAGAACACCAAATGCTGAATCTTTTCCATTTGGAGTTGTAAGTCTTTCTGGTAGAGGGCTTTCGAGAAGCCTTGAGGATGTCCAGAACCCCTTGGGAAAGATGCAGATCTGCAAACTCTAACTCTTCAAGAGCCAAGCCTTGAGATTGAGGGACTGAAGATTGGGGTACCAAATCCTCCCCTGAGAGGATGTTAACAGGTTGTAATTCCTGGGAAGAGACAGGGGGAGATGGACTGCTAGTGACAGCAACAGGGGGTACCAGGGCTGTCTGGTCCAATCTGGAGCAACCAGAATCACCTTGCAAGGTTGAGACCTTATTTTGACTAAAACTTTGAACAGGAGTGGGAAGGGGGAAAGGCATACAGAAACTTCCCTTCCCAATTCAGAATCAGGGCATCCAGGGGGACTGAGCCCAAGACTGGAGGTCTGCAACAAAAGAGAGGAAGTTGGTGATTGTCTGGAGCTGGAAAGAGATCTATCTCTGGAGTGCCCTACCTTGAAAATATCACTTTCAACACCTGAGGGTCCAAGGACCATTCGTGATGGCCCTGAGAAATCCTGCTCAGTGCATCTGCTAGCACATTGTCCTTGCCTGGAAGGTGAACTGCTACAAGAGAGGCTTGCAGGAATAAGCCAGGGACCACAACTTCATGGCTTCTGTGCACAAGGTCAGTGGCAAGTGCCTCCTGCTTGTTGATGTACCACACGGTGGTAGTGTTGTCTGTTCTGACTTGAACCACCTTGTTCTGAACTGACTGTGAGAACGCTTTTAGAGCTAGAAAAACTGCCCTGAGCTCTAGAAGATTGATGAGTAGAAGGGATTCTTGGGGGGAACTCAGGCCCTGGGCAGTAAGGGACCCCAGGTGGGCTCCCCAGCCCAGAAGAGAAGCATCCGTGGTAAGGAGCACTGAACAAGGCTGAGCAACAAAAGGAACACCTTGCCTTAAATTGTCCTGATCCTGCCACCACTGGAGGGCCTGGATCAAGGTCAGAGTCACTGGAATCAGTTTGGTAAGGGAGCCCTTTCTCTGAGACCAGTAAGCTCTCAGGTGGAACTGAATATCCCTCATCTGGAATCTTGCCCCTTGGACCACTGCTGTTGAAGCTGTCATGTGGCCCAAGAGCTGGAGGAAATGCCTTGCTGGTCGAGATACCTGAAGGCTGAAGGAAGAAGCTAGTTCCATAAGAGCCCATGCCCTTTCTAGAGGAAGAAAGGCTCTTGCTCTGAGTGTGTCCAGTTCTGCCCCTATAAAGGTAAGGAGCTGGACTGGTTTGAGAACTGACTTGGGAAGGTTGAGAAGAAATCCTAGGGAAGTGAGCACTTGCTGGGTCACTTGCAGGTGAGACTTGACTTGGTCTGGAGACTCACCCACTAATAGCCAGTCGTCCAGATAAGGAAATATGGAAATCTTTTGCCTTCTTAGAAAGGCAACTACTACTGCCAGGCACTTTGTGAAAACCCTTGGAGCTGAGGTTAGGCCAAAGGGCATTGCTCTGAACTGATAGTGGCCTGAGGGCAACTCGAACCTGAGGTACTTTCTGTGGGATCACCTGATAGAAATGTGAAAATAGGCATCTTTGAGGTCCAGGGAGGCTAGCCAGTCCCCTGGCCTTAGAGAGGGAAGGATTATTCCTAGAGTTATCATCTTGAACTTTGGTTTTAAAAGATGTTTGTTCAGATATCTGAGGTCTAGGATAGGTCGCCACTCCCCTGTCTTTTTGGGGGTCAGGAAGTACCTGGAGTACAGTCCTTTGCCCCAGTGTAGGGTAAGTACTCTCTCTATAGCTCTTAAAGCTAGGAGAGAAGAAACCTCTGTCTCTAAGGCAAGGGTTTCCGAAAGATGTGCAGGTGGAAAAGATCTGGTTCTCATCTTTGGAAATGTTTTGAAGCTGAGAACCAGTCCCTGGCTTACTACTTCCAGGACCCACTTGTTTGATGTAATAGACATCCAGTCCTGGACAAAGCCAGCCTGTCCTCTACTGGAATCGGAGAGTCGACCTGGCAGACCATCAGGGTGTCTGCTGGCAAGGGCTTTAGGCTGGAGGGTGATGCAGGCCTGCTCATCCCCTTCTGCCTCTCCTCTGAAGAACCCCCTGCAGAAAATGAAGAAGAGGCCTGTGTTGGTAAAAGGCCTTTGAAAAGGCCTGCTCCTGCCTCTAGACTGCTGCCTTTGAGGAGTTACCTGCCTTTCCTTGGCCTGAGCACTCTTGTAAGCGGTCCTGTACTCGTCCATTTTCTTCATGTAACTGTCTGCTCCCCAAACAGAGAATTACCCACTACAGGAAAATCCATAGCCTTAGCCTGGGTGTCCTGAGAGAGGCTAGTACATCTGAGCCAAGCCATCCTTCGAAAAGCCACAGATGTAGCCATGACTCTTGATGAGACATCATTAGAGTCCACAGCAGCATGAAATTGCACTTTAGATGCCTCAATCCCATCTGCAGCCACTGCCTCCAGCTCCTTGGCTAGCTGGGGGGAGGCCTGTTTAGCCAGTGCTAGTACAGTGTCCCACCTGGACTTCTGGTACCTGGCTATATAGGCCATGTAATTCATCTGCCTGAGTCCCAAAGAAGATGCCATGTACTGCTTCTTTGCCATGGCATCAATCTTCCTGGAGTCCTTGTCAGGGGAGTGTGAAGCCAAGGGAATATTTGCCTTGTCACAGGCAGCAGCCTGCACTACCCCAACATGGCTGCATTGCTGATATAAGAACTCCATGTCTGAGCCTGAGAGTGTATACCTCTTGTCCATTCTTTTATCCACAGGAGGTATAGTGTTAGGATTTTTTACGATTTTCTGTGTTTCCCAAAAGATTTATGGAGGGGAATAGACAGTCTCCTGGACTCTGGGATATCCATCATCTCTATATAATCAGGCTCTTCTTGATCTTCCACAGCCTCCTCCATAGGAAGCTGGAGGGTTTCAGCCACTTTTCTGTAAAACATAAAATGGGAAGGGGACTCAGAAAACCTAGGAGGGGAAACATCTGATGGTCTGTCTGGGGAGATGTCCGGTTCCACAGGCACATCCAGACCTTCACTTACATCATAATCCTCAAATCCCCCTTTCTCTTCAAACTCCGGTTCATAAAATTCTTCAAGGGTATACTCTTGAACCGGGGGAACCAACCGAACCGAACCCCTGCCAGAAGGAGCCGGATCAGTCAGAACCGGATGGAGCGATTCCACAATTTGAATCGCCCTGGCTATCTCATCGGCGGTCGGAACATGAACCTCTGGATCCGAACCGGTCGATTTATCTTTGCGCTTTGTTTTTGTCGGAACCAATCCCTCAGAATCGGCTCTCCTTTTGCCCGAAGAAGTATCGTCCTGGTCAGAGGGCACTCCTTCTGGTTCGGTCGAAACTGAACCGGGCTGGCCATCCAGCTCGGTGGACTTCTCGGCCTCCTTTCCCTCAGTCTACCTAATCTCTTCTAAAGGGTAGATTTGGGAACATTGTTACATATTTGGCAGTCTGAATCGAGGTGGTCAAACCCCAGACAATAAACACAGGTGGTGTGGGGATCGGCCTTGAAAAAAAAGACCTCCCCACACTCACTGCAGTGCTGAAACCCAGTGGGCCTGTTTTTTTCCTTGGGTTTCTCAGACATGGCCAACCTAACCAAACTTACCCTTTTTTCGGCAACCGCCAGGCAAGACTCCCTTATCGGTTCCTAACAGTGTCACGGGTATTGGAAAAAAATGGTTGAATCGCGTTTTTTTTAGAACCGATAAGAACCGGTAACCACACACTAAATATAGCAAAATTCACAAACAAATGGTTGGTTTGGCCGAACCGTCCACACTTTTACAAGTTCCGCACAGAAAATATAGAACAACTCCTATCTAGTACTCACGGCACCACAGACAGAGACTGAACCGACTATGCGGATACTTTTTTTTTGGATTAAACTGACTTCGAACCGAGCTGAAGGAGAAATCTCTGGAGCGACCGTTCAGTGAGGCGGAGTAAAGAATCTGACAGTTTAGGTTCAAAACACTCCAGACAGAGACTTCAACTGAGCTCGAGCTCAGCGTTCCATGCCCTGCATGGAAAGTTAACCCGTAGTTCTCCGGGGCAGTTCAAAGGTTGGGAATCACTGCAATTGTCAGAATACAGCAAGACTTCATGTTGTTTGAAAGTGTATCTTTGGATATGGGTGCTGTTCGGGTCCATCAAGAATGGCAGAAAAAAGGTTTGCTTTTGTTATATCAATATCTGGATGTAAATGAAGTACTGCCTTTTGCCACACTACAGGCAAAATATCAATACCCCCATACACAACATTATAGATATTTACAGATTCGGACATTTATACAGAAAGGATTAGCATTAAATACTCTGCCCTCTCTCATACCTATGTCGCTGTCCCTTTTAAGGGACGCTATAGAAGGCAGGGAACAAATTCATTTAATTGGACAAATATATAAAGCAATAAGAGACTTTTGGAAGGAATCCACTGAGGTTATCTTGGGGAGATGGAATAGAGAATTAGGGATTCAGATAACTTATGAGAAATGGTTGGAACCTATTCCTCACTTGATGAGAGTATCACAGTCATCATACTGGTCAGAATATATATGGAAAGGTCATAGTAGATATTTTTATACCCCTGACAAAATTGCTAAATTTGTATCTATGAGGCATGGCCTTTGTTGGAGAGAGTGTGGAGAAAAAATGGAAAATACAACATATATTTTTTGTGCCTGTCCGAAATTTACCCAATACTGGTTAGATATAGAAAAGAGCATACAGAATATTGTGGGACCAGAAATTCAATTATCCAATCAGATGATTCTGCTTTATATTGGATTGGGGAAGATGGAAAAGTTCCACCAAGTAGAATTAAGTTATACCTGTACCTGGCAGCAGCTAAAAAGGTTATAACTCGCCTATGGCGAACAGCTAAAGTACCCACCCTCTCTCATTGGCATTCATTGATGACTGAGATATGTTATCTAGAGAGAATAGTAGCTTCTAGAGCTGGAAGGATGTCACAATTTGAGCTCCAATGGAGGCCATGGGTTTTCTATATCTCGCCTCTGGATGAAGCATTTGTTCCCTGATAGAGCTATTTGAAAGTAACCAATTTTTGTAGGATATGAATTTTGTTCTAGTGTCATTTGATACATAACAGAATGATGTTGTAGAAACATGAATTGCCATCCCGAAAAACATTCCATGTACTGTAAGACAAAAGAGCAATACTGTAGAGATGAACTCCTGCTGTCATATATACAACTATATAAAAAACAATGAAAAATAAAGAATATAAAAAAAAAAGAAACGAGATCCGCGTGAGGCTCTATCCAGGGTGAAATCAATGTCGGAGCAGTCTTGGGCAGAACCAAGTGAGCAACGAGTTTTTTACGCTGTGGATCTGGCTCCAGAAATTGCCACTGGTGAACTTCCTGGATTTTTCTCAATAACTCCAGAAAAGAAGGATCCTCCAGAGGAGACTTCAGAGAAGTCCTTGGCCTGGGACGATCTGGAGTACGGGGCTCGTCATCTGGGTTGGAGCACTCCTGAGTCTGAGTCAGAGGTCTCCGACGTAGAAGCGGAAGACTCCTCCTGACGCGGGGGAGGAATGGACCCTTTGGGAAGTGTGTCCTCCCCACCCCTGGAGCGCGAGGGTTCACTTCTGGTGTCGGGTAAGGGGGAGGGAGTCTCCCATCTCCGGCGAAGGGGATCCTGGACAGGTAAACGGCTCTCTACCTCTCTGGTGAGCTTAGCCTTGGCCTCAGCCCACCAGGCAGCTAGAGACTCCTTCAAGTCTGCCAGTGGCTGTGGGGGCGGCGAAGGAGGAGGGGGATACGGATACTGGGGGTATCCATAAGGCAAGTATCCGTAACCCCACGCCAGGAAGCCTGGCGTCAGGTACTGCGGCATCGCATAGAGCGGCATTGGATAAGGCGGCACCAGATTTAGTGGTGTCTGATACCCAGTTGCCAGGGGCTCTGGCGGAGCAGAGGGACTTGGCAGAGGCCCAGCATTTGAGCCAGGTAAAGGTGGCCCCAAGGGTGTCGGGCCCGGTGTAGGAGCATTGCCCGGTAAGGGGACATCAGGTAAGCCAGGGACGGAGCTGGCGTCTAACGGTCCGGCGTCGGGTGTCTAGCCCAGTAGGAGGGTGCCATGACAGCAGTGTACCCAGGTCCTCCGTGACGACCGGGGATGGAGGGTTGCTTTCCCCGGGGTCTAACAGAGGGGATGCAGGGAACTCAGTTGGCAACGTCAAGCACTGTGGGGAGCCTGGAGCAGCGAACTTGTCAAAGGGGTCTGGCACAGGCTTCTTGACTGGGTGGTTGTCAGAGGAGCCGATGTCCAGTTTATCAGCCGGATCCGGCTGGGCATCAGAGGAGCCGGCGTACGACTGCTCGGTTCCCCTGTCAAAGCAAGGCTGTGCTGGAGAAAGCGAGCCTTGTTGGGCCAGTGAACGACTGTGCACCCTCCGGAAGGAAACTGGCTTCCAGCCTTGTCCGGGCGGACGCCGGGTGGACCGGCGTCCGACTCTGGTGGCCCCGCTCAATACTGAAGGCTGCGGCTTTCCCGGGAGCGGAGGCCTCCTTTACCCCGGAGGAACCAGAGGGGCCCCGAGTGCGAGCCTGACAGGAGGGATGACACCTTCTTGGACACCGCCAAGACGGTCGTCGAGGATTGGTGCCCCGGAGGGGACATTACCTTTAGAACCAAGACTCCAGCCGGAGTCATGGAGGCCATGGAGGTCGAGTCCCAGTACTTCTCCTTCTTCTTCTTGAGGCCTTTAGGGGAAGTGGAAGCCTGCCTCAACTTTTCTAACTCCTTCTCCATGGATGCCATCCTCTTCTTCAAAATATGAGCCTCCAGGGACTGTTGCCTCTGTTTTCGGGTGGTTAAATTAAATTTCTGGCAGTGCTGGCACCTCTTCACTGGATGATCCAGGCCTAGGCAGAAGAGACACAGGGAGTGACCGTCCTTATGCGGCAGTTGGGAACCGCATGAATCAGACTTATTTTTATGTGATATGGAAGGAGTCGGGGACGACATACACGGTATAGTAATAGTGAAAATGTCGAAAAAATATTGAAAAAAATCGGTCGAAAAGTTCGAGAACTGATCCGATGAAAGACTGTCGAGAGATTAACTCTACCGCAAGGAACTTTCACAAGTCGACGGTGGGAAAGAACTGGAAGGTGGGAGTGGGGGACCACCCCTTTATACTGACGTCACATGATATTGGTCACCTGACGGTGGGGCAGTTCCCCGCCAGAGACTACTAGCTAGAAATTTTTCCGTGGAGTCCCGACGCCTGCTGGGTCAGTCCTATATGTAAATATCTACTGCAAGAGCCCTCTCAAAGTAAGATCTACTCTTATTGGTATAGAACAGGAATGAGGGAAACATCAATGCCAGGGTCAAACTAACGTAGGGAAGGAAAGCAAGAGGAAAAGGGTCAAGGGCAGTTGCAGGTAGGAGAAGAAAAGTCATGAAGAAGATACTTTAAGGAGGAAGCAGAAGAGGCAGAACGAACTGACAGGAGAAAGGAGGACCAAAGTTTAGGAAAGCAATATGAGAAAGCAGATTGTCCAACAGTAGATTTCCTAGATGGAATAGAGCGGGAACGGCAAACATTTCTGCAGCGAGGATAGGAGGAAGAAGAGGGAGAAGACAGAAGGGATTTAAGATAGAAGGGAAGGGAACCAAATCAGAATTTGGATATAAATGAGGCATAATGAGAAAGGCGCCTCGCGTCAAGAGAGGGGAGAAAAAGGGCAGAGTAGGGTGAACAGTGGTGGGTACAAAAGGGGCAGAAAGTGAAATGACCAAAAGAGTGAAAGAGGGGGTCCAGTCTGGCAATGGAGGATTTGGGGGCTCCACTATAGACTATGTCACCATAGTCAAAGACAGCAAGAATCATCTTTAAAACAATTTCTCAGTGGGCAGCAAGCAGGATGCTCAGTTTGTTCCTGCACAATGCACCTATCTTTGGGTAAAGCTTTTGGTGTATGGCATCAATATGCATGGAGAAATCAAAGAAGAGAGTCAAGCCAGATCTCAAGGTCGTTAAAAGAGGCTACATCCTCAATCTTAGCACCATTAAGGGTGTGAAATAAAGGAAAAGAAGTAAGTCTGGCAAGCCTCTGTCAGGTGCCAAGAGTCAGAGACTGTTGCTTTAGCACTGAGGGACAACTGGTTACACTGGAACCAGCGCTGAATGTTGTCAAAGTCCAGCTGCAGCTGTGAGGTAAGAACATGGGAAGAGGAGTCAGATGCAAACAGAACTGTATCATCAGTGTACATATGAATGGATGCAAAGGAACAGATAGAGGGGGAGGTCATTTTTATTTATTTAAAAATTGATAACCAGGAAAGGCACACTGAGCCAGGGCTCGTTTCCATGTGCGACCCGGGGAAGTGGGGTACAGGAGAATAAATTAAGAAAAATAAACATACAAGGCAAGTGGTGACAACAGAGGCAACACAATACAGAAAAGAACAGGACCCAGGATAGATCCTTGAGGGACACCCGAGCTGATGGAGAGTGGTGATGAAACGGAACTTCCTATCTGGACAACTTGAGACCTTCTCTCAAAGGTAAGAACAAAAGCAACTGACTGAAGAGTCAGAAAGGCCTGCTGCTTTAAACTTGTCCAAAAGGAGGGGATGTGTCATGGTGTCAAAAAATTTAGCAAGATTAACAAAAATGGCAGAGGTGATCTGTCCCTGATCCAGGCATGTGAGAATGGAATCAGTGAACTGGAGGAGGGAGGTAGAAGTGGAGTGTGATTTGCTAAAACTAGACTGGAAAGGGGAGAAAAAAAGAGGAATCGAGAAAGGAAGAGAGTTGAGATAGAAGTAGAACAAGGTGTTCCTGTAACTTAGCCAAAGTGGGAAGGAAGAAAAAATTACTCACCTTAGTAATTATGTTTCTTCTAATGGAGTCTTGCTGTATTCTGACTATTGCAGTTAGCCCCAGCCTTTAAACTGCCCCGGAGAACAAAGGGTTAACTTCTACGCAGAGCATAGAATGCTGAACTCGAGCTCAGTTGAGGTCTCTGTCTGGAGCCCTTTGAAATCCAACCGCCAGATTCTGATGAGCAAAAACTCACTATTCTATGTGGAAATTGTAAAAATGTTACTAGCCAACTGGCAACAAAAAGTTTTGGATCCCCAAAGGAAGACTCAAGTCAGGACACCCAAAACCAATAACCAGGGTATGAAATTCGTAAAAAAAAGTACATGCCCACTTGGGCATGTAAGCAGCAAATGTACATGCCCAAGAAACTATTTACATGCCGCCCCCAAGTTAGTACAGTAACAGCCCACAGGCGCATACTAGCTCTTACATGGTCTTTTTATTCAGATGTTAGTTAAATTTGCTCATACACTTGCCCTTTAAAGGCTTTAACAACTAGATTTTTTTTAGATTTGTAGAAGTCAACAATGCAAAATCTGTAAGAGATTACCTTCTCAGATTTTAGTTAATACAGCCCACAGGCACAGTAGCTCTCTGAAGATTGTTATGTAGTTTAACTAACTTGGCTCACTGCTGCCCTTTTAAGGGACTTTTTAATTTAGATGTGGTTAGTCCAAAATGCTACTTCAGTTTCTGTAAGAGATTTCTTAGTCAGATTTTAGTCAATACAGCCAACTGCAGACTATTTGTAGCTCTTACAGGATATGTTTTTAGCTAACTTTGCTCACACTTGTCCTTTAAGACTTTAACAAGTCATTCTTTTTAGATTTTAGTAGTCAACAATGCAGTATCTGTAAGAGATTTCCTTTTCAGATTTTAGTTAGTAAAGTCCACAGGTACAGTAGCTGTAAAAGGAGGGTTTTTTATATATAGTTTTGAGCTAACTTTGCTCACAGTTGCCCTTTAGGCTTTAAAGAAACTATTTTAGATTTTTGGTAGCCCCAGAGTAGCTTTTTTAAAAGCCTTTTTTTAATGAGTTTTAAGCTAACTCAGCTCACAGTAGTTCTTGAAAGAGCGTTTTATTTAGTTGGATTTAGGTCCTTTAGAACACAGTTCAGTAGCTCCAAAATATCCATTTTATTTAGATTTCAGATAGCTTCCTCAGTTCTCAGTAGCTCTTTATTTATATTTGTTATAGTTTAGCTCCAGTTGAGTAAAAAATAGCTTTTTATTTCAAATAAGAGATCCAGTTGAGTGAAAAGGCTTTTGTATTTATGAGAGGCAGGAGAATATGAGATAATGCACATTTTTTTCCTAATTTTAGCAAGTTCAGCAGAGCTCCCAGTCTTTGAGTCTGTGACTGCAGATAAAAGCAGACTGCTGCAGACTGCAAGAATGGGCCCCTGCTGCTTTTAGGATCCCCTGGTGGCTGTGCCCCCGCAGCAGTCTACTTATTTTTTTTTTCCTTTTACTACTGTCTCAGGATGTCCTTGTCTAATATACAGTGAGACAGCAGCAGCTTCTGTAGTCTGAATTTAGCCAGCCGTCACCCTCCCCCTCCAAGTTACAAGTGGTAACGTTAAGCCTGGGAAGTCTGATCGAAGAACTAAATCAAGAGCTCTTAAAAGAGCTTTAGTATTTTATTTTTTTTGTTCTGAAAGTAAATCAGGAGTCAGACTTACTAGTCCGATCGCGATCACTGGCTGCAGAGCGCATTGCAAGTGGACATCTCCTCTCCATGCCGAAAACGCGCCATTCACTGCATGATTTGTCTGACTGACTGAACAGGCTGAAGTGGCGCACTTTGTAGAGACCACACATGACGCTGTGTAAAGGGGTGGGCCAACTAAAGATACTCCCCGATTGGTTTCTGAATGCTGTGACCAGACTCCTGCCCAGATGACTTAATCCCTCGCAGCTTCAAGAGTCTGTCTCATCATCATGGCTGGAAACACTCCTCCGGCACCGTCCCCGCCCCCGCAAACAACATACAGTCTTTAAAAAAAAAAAAAAAAAAAAAGACGGAGGAAAAAATGTAGATATGGGAAATGACAAAATGGGACTGGCTCACTGCGCAGCTATCTTAGGTGCCCCTCGGAGCAGGCACTAAACAGCACTAGGTGTCCTGAGACAAAAGTGCCTGCCCTGGGGCACCTAAGGTATAGGAATTTCGCACCCTGCCAATAACCAATCCAAATAAGAATAAAGAGAAAAACAAACACCCAAACAAAAAGAAGAGGGTGTAAAAGGAGCACCCCTGAGATGCAACACTGCACCTGCCCACCCACTTCCCAAAAACAGGTTCTGAGAGGGGAGGCAGGGAAGGAGGTCAGAATACAGCAAGACTCCATTAGAAGAAACATAATTACTAAGGTGAGTAATGTTTTCTTCAAACAACATGAAGTCTTGCTGTATTCTGACTATTGCAGACTACCAAGCAGTACCTCCATGGAGGAGGACAGAACCTACTTTGGGAATAGGCTCTGAAGAACTGTTGCAAGTAACCGAGCATCACTCCTAGCCTGGATATCCAGAGAGTAATGCTTGGTAAAGGTATGGACTGTTTTCCAGGTGGCTGCTTGACACATTTCTAAGAGAAGAATATCCCTGGCAGCAGCCAGGGAAGCAGCTGTACCTCTGGTGGAGTGAGCCCTCAGGCCAGAGGGTGGAATTTTTCCTAGTTTCTCATAGTAGAATTGTATACAAGATACAATCCGCCTGGCAATAGTTCTCTTGGTGGCAGGTTTGTCCTTCCCCACTTCTCCATAAGTGAGGAACAGCTGGAGGGAATCAAACCTGTGACCCTTGGTATGCTCTATATAGTAGCTAAGGGCCCTTATAACATCTAAACTGTATAGCCTCCTCTCTCCTGAAGAGGAATGATCAGTGAAGAAAACAGGAAGAGACATAGACTGGTTCAGGTGAAAATCTGAAACCACTTTGGGCAAGAACCTTCTATTGGTTCTAAGGACCACTTTATCCCTATGAAAGGAGATAAAATCAGGTTCTACTGACAGGGCTTGCCATTCACTGATATGTCTGGCAGAGGTTATGGCTACTAAAAACACAGTTTTCCAAGTCAAGTACTTAAGCTCTACTGAGGACATAGGCTCAAAGGGAGGTTGCATCAATTGAGCAATACAAACATTTAAATCCCAGGCAGGGGCAGGGTCTCTGAATGGAGGATTGGTATGAAGCAATCCTTTGAAACATTTACAGAACACAGGATGAGATGATAGTGAGGAAGACTTCCCCACTGACAAAAAAGCAGAGACAGCTGACAAGTGTACTTTGAGAGTAGCTGGACCATATAATCCAGAACTGTAGGCAATTTAGCAGTGTCTAGGGAAATATGCTGCTTAGAACACCAAATGCTGAATCTCTTCCATTTGAAGTTATAGGTCTTTCTAGTGGCGGGCTTTCGAGAGGCTCTGAGGATGTCCAGAACCCCCTGAGACAGATACAAATCTGCATACTCTAACTCTTTAAAAGCCATGCCTTGAGATTGAGAGACTGAAGATTGGGGGTACCAAATCCTCCCCGAGAGGAGGTTACCAGGTTGTAATTCCCGGGAAGATGGATTGCTAGGGACAGTAACAGGGGGTACCAAGGCTGTCTGACCCAATCTGGAGCAATCAGAATCACTTTGCAAGGTTGTGACTTTATCTTGACTAAAACTTTGAACAGTAGAAGAAAGGGACAGAAAGCATACAGAAATTTTCCTTCCCAGTTCAGAATCAGAGCATCCAGAGGGAATGTGCCAAAGACTGGGGGTCTTCAACAAAAGACAGGAAGTTGGTGATTGTCTGGGGCTGTAAAGAGATCTATCTCTGGAGTGCCCCACCTTGAAAAATCACCTTCAAGACCAGAGGGTCCAGAGACCATTAGTGATGGCCCTGTGAAATCCTGCTCAGTGCATCTGCTAGCACATTGTCCTTCCCCGGAAGGTGGACTGCTATCAGAGAGGTTTGCAGGGAATAAGCCAGGGACCACAACTTCATGGCTTCTGTGTACAAGGCTGTAGACCGTGTGCCTCCCTGTTTGTTGATGTACCACATGGTGGTGGTGTTGTCTGTTCTGACTTGAACCACCTTGTTCTGCACTGACTGAAAGAAAGCTTGCAGGGCCAGAAAAACTGCCCTGAGTTCCAGGAGATTGATATGAAGAAGAGATTCCTGAGGTCCACAGTCCCTGGGCAGTGAGGGCCCCCAGATGGGCTCCCCACCCCAGGAAGGAAGCATCTGTGGTAAGGACCACTGAATGAGAC
The DNA here is from genome assembly GCA_016271365.2 of Neoceratodus forsteri. NCBI lineage: Eukaryota > Metazoa > Chordata > Ceratodontiformes > Ceratodontidae > Neoceratodus > Neoceratodus forsteri. The sequence goes on from CM057455.1 coordinate 506,831,655, forward strand.
TAAGTGGCAAATGGGACCCCTTGCCTTAAACTGTCCTGATCCTGCCACCACTGAAGGGCTTGGATCAAGGTCCGGGTCACTGGGATCAGTTTGGTAAGGAAATCCTTCTTTTGGGACCAAAAGGCCCTCAGATGGAACTGAATGTCCCTCATCTGGAATCTTGCCCCTTGGACCACTGCTGTAGAGGCTGCCATGTGGCCCAAGAGCTGGAGGAAATGCCTTGCTGGTCGAGACACCTGAAGGAAGAAGCCAGTTCTATAAGAACTCTTGCCCTTTCCAGGGGAAGAAAGGCTCTTGCTTTGACAGTATCCAGCTCTGCCCCTGTAAAGGTAAGGAGCTGCACTGGGTCAAGAACTGACTTGGGAAGGTTGAGAAGAAATCCTAGAGAAGTAAGCACTTGCTGGGTCACTTGCAGGTCTGACTTGACTTGGTCTGGGGACTGACCCACTATGAGCCAGTCATCCAGATATGGAAAAATGGAAATCTTTTGCCTCCTTAGAAAGGCAACTACTACTGCCAGGCACTTTGCGAAGACCCTTGGGGCTGAAGTTAGGCCAAAGGGCACTGCTCTGAACTGATAGTGGCCTGAGGGCAACTCGAACCTGAGGTACTTTCTGTGGGAGCACCTGATGGGAATATGAAAATAGGCATCTTTGAAGTCCAGGGAGGCTAGCCAGTCCCCTGGCCTTAGAGAGGGAAGGATTATTCCCAGAGTTACCATCTTGAACTTTGGTTTTAAAAGATGTTTGTTTAGGTATCTGAGGTCTAGGATGGGTCACCACTCCCCTGTCTTTTTTGGGTAAGGAAGTACCTGGAGTACAGACCTTTGCCCCAGTGTAGGGTAGGCATTCTCTCTATGGCTCTTAAACCCAGCAGAGATGAAACCTTTGCCTCTAGGGCAAGGGTTTCTGAGAGACCTGCAGGTGGAAAAGATCTGGCTCTCATCTTCGGGAATGTTCTGAAGCTGAGATCCAGTCCCTGGCCTACTACTTCCAGGACCCACTTGTCTAATGTAATAGACATCCAGTCCTGGACGAAGTAAGTCAGCCTGCCCCCTACTGGAATAGGAGAGTCGACCTGGGCAGACCCATCAGGGTGTCTGCTTGGCAGGGGCCTTAGGCTGAGGAGTGGATGCAGCCCTGCTCATCCCCCTTCAGCCTCTCCCTTTGAAGAACCCCCTCTGTGAAAAGGAAGAAGAGGCCTGTGGCAGGTAGAAAGGCCTATGAAAAGGCCTGCCCCTGCCCCTAGACTGCTGCCTTTGAGGAGTTGCCTGCCCCTCTTTGGCCTGAGCACTCCTGTAAGTTGTCCTGTACTCATCCATTTTCTTCATGTAATTCTCTGTCTGCTCCCCAAACAGAGAATTACCCACTACAGGAAAATCCATGGCCTTAGCCTGGGTATCCTGCGAAAGGCTAGTACATCTGAGCCAAGCCATTCTCCGAAGAGCCACAGATGTAGCCATGATTCTTGATGACACATCACTGGAGTCCACAGCAGAATGAAACTGAACTTTTGATGCCTCAATCCCATCTGCAGCCACCTCCTCCAGCTCCTTGGCTAGCTGGGGGGAGGCCTGTTTAGCCAGTGCCAGTACAGTGTCCCACCTGGACTTCTGGTACCTGGCTGTATAGGTCATATAATTCGCCTGCCTGAGTCCCAAGGAAGATGCCATGTACTGTTTTTTCGCCATGGCATCAATCTTCCTGGAGTCTTTATCCGGGGGATGTGAAGCCAAGGGAATGTTTGCCTTGTCACAGGCGGCAGCCTGCACTACCCCAACATGGCTGCATTGCCGGTATAAAAACTCCGTATCTGAGCCTGACAGTGGGTAGCTCTTGTCCATCCTTCTGTCAACAGTGGGTACAGAATTGGGAGACTTCAGGATTTTTTGTGTTTGTTTCCCAAAGGATTTGTGAAGTGGAATAGACAGCCTCCTGGACTCTGGGATGTCCATCATTTCCACATAATCAGGCTCCTCCTGATCCTCCATTGCCTCCTCCATAGGAAGCTGGATGGTTTCAGCCACTTTTCTGTAAAACAAAAAATGGGAAGAGGACTCAGAAAGCCTAGGACGGGATACACCAGAAGGTCTGTCTGGGGAGATGTCCAGTTCCACAGGCACATCCAGACTTTCATCATCATCACCATCATCTTCAAACTCTCCCCTCCTCCACAAACTCCGGTTCAAAAAAATCTTCAGGGGTATAATCCTGAACCGGGGGAACTGACCAAACCGAACCCCTGTGAAAAGGTGCCGGATTGGTCAGAACCGTGTGAAGCAATTCCACAATTTGAATTGCTCTGGCTATTTCCTCGGCGGTCGGAACATGAATCTTTGGATCCGAACCGGTCGATTTTTCTTTTTCTTTTTGTAGGAACCGACCCCTCAGGATCATCTCTCCTCTTACCAGAAGTATCGCTCTGGTCAGAGGGCACTCCTTCTGGTTCGGTCGGAACCGAACCAGGATGGCCATCTGGGTCAGCGGACTTCTCGGCCTCCTTTTCCCTCAGTCTACCTAGTCTCTTTTCAAGGGTAGATTTAGGAAAATTTTTACAAATTTGGCAGTCTGAATCAAGGTGTTCAAACCCCAGACAATAAACACAGGTGGTGTGGGGGTCAGCCTTAGCAAAGACCTCCCCACGTTCACTGTAGTGTTGAAATCCAGTGGGCCCGTTTTTTTTCTTGGGTTTCTCAGACATGGCCAACCTAACCAAACTTACCCTTTTTATGGCAATCGCCAGGCAAGACTCCCTTATCGGTTCCTAACCGTGTCACGGGTGTTGGAAAAAAACGTTCAAAACACGTTGTTTTTTTTTTAGAACTGATAAGAACCGGTAACCACACTCTAAAGTAAAACACAAGGATTCAATACAAATGATCGGTTCAACCGAACCGATCTAACACTTTACAATTTCCACACAGAAAAACAGAACAAACCTATCTAGTACTCATGGTACCACAGACAGAGACTGAACCGACTATGTGGAAATAAATTCGGTAAAAACCGACAACTTAACCGAGACTTTAACCGACTTTCAAACTGAGCTGAAGGAGAAATCTCCAGCGACTGTTCAGTGAGGCGGAGTAAAGAATCTGACGGTTGGATTTCAAAGGGCTCCAGACAGAGACCTCAACCGAGCTCGAGCTCAGCATTCTATGCTCTGCATAGAAGTTAACCCTTTGTTCTCCAGGGCAGTTTAAAGGCTGGGGCTAACTGCAATAGTCAGAATACAGCAAGACTTCATGTTGTTTGAAAGAAATAGGATGGAAGTTACCAGGAGAAGAGGGATCACCACCTTTAGAGAGGGGTAAACAGCATCCTGTTTCCAGACATCAGGAACAGTTGCAGAGGAAAAAGAAAGGTTGAGTAGTAGAATACTAGCCAAATGATGACAGGTGCTGAGAGAAGCAGAAACTTAGGGTCACGACCATCAGGCTATCTCCCTTCTGAGGAGTAACGGTAAGTAAAGCCTTCAAGTAATATGGTGGCATATTACACTGATGATGCCTATTATACGTTACTAACCTGGAAAACATGCACCCAGTACGGACAAGGTGCTTACAAATGATGGAGGAATTATTACAGTATAAAATAAATGAAACTAAAACAGAGGTCCTCCAAAGATGCTGTTACCCGTCCCCTATACTGACCTTTACCTTCCCTTACAAATGGGGTAGACCTTCAATTAAATACCTGGGAGCAAAAATATGTGCAGACCTTTCAAAACTCTTCTCTGGCAATTATACAGATCTGGAAAGGGGAGTCCAGGAAGCAGGGGTGTAGCCAGAAATCTCCATTTTGTACACACTCTCTCCAACTGCTGCCCACCTCACCATTTAAAAAATGTACACATCCTATCCAACTGCTGCCCCCCATCCCATCACAACAGATGACTCATCTAATCTCTAAACAGGTTGTACACATATCTATGTCATAAACAACAGAGGTTTAATCAGATACAGACACTACTGAATAGCCCACACTAACTATAATACACCACATTGGAATGATAATGATAACAAAAAGGCACATGGTTTGGGACAAGTACTCAAAAAAGTCTGTATACAAATGTGTACAGTGAGTATGCCTGCCTACACCCTTGCCAGGAAGATCTACAAAGATGGCAACCCTCACTCCTGATGCTGCTTAACAGAATACAAGCTATTCAGAAGAATATACTTCCCAGATTTCTATATTACTTTCAGACCCTCCCGCTATTTCCTCTACTCCCAATATTCCAGAGGTGGAACAAATCCATTTCTAGATTTATCTGGTGGGGAGAAAGATCTTGGATAGCCTACAGAAATTACAACTTCCCAAAACTAAAAGAGGATTGGCTCTCATGGATCCATCCCTATATGCCTTAGCAGCATATTTTAGGCACATTCTAGTGTGGGCCCAACCCCGCCATTACCTCAAAGCGTTGAACTGGAAAATGAAAATACCCCAGTGGATAGTGGAGAAGTTAAACAGGGGCAGGATCATACTCACTGGGGATTCAATTTTAAGAGGAATTAAATGGAGTGGCAGGCATAGTGCAGTTTGGGTGGAGTGCTTGCCGGGTATGACAGCATTAAAGGTAATTCATCACATTCCATCATGGGGAAAACCTCAGGATGAGAAATCACACTTGATTTTCCATCTGGGGACACATGATTTGGATGGAAATGGCCTGATGGAAGTGCAGGCAAGATTCACTGAGCTGGCTAGGTTTTGTAGCAACCTGTGCTTCCAATCTATAGCATTTTCAGAAGTGCAGCCTGTGCCAAAAGCAAGCACTGAAAGGAAACAAAGGATCATGGAGTTCAACCAATAGCTAAGAGGTTGGTGCATGCAGAGGGGGTATGGGTTAGTGGGGGACTGGGGGACAACACGGAATGATGAAAGCCTATATGCCCAGGACAGACTACACCTAAACGGGGAAGGAAAGGCAGTACTGAGTATCAAATTTAAGGAATTCATGGAGCAAACATGCGATTTAAACTAAATCGGGGGGGGGGTTAGGGAAAATGACACACAAGTTGAAATGCCAAAAGATAGGAGTATCGGGGGTACTCAGCCCCCCTTCCCCACCAGGAAAAAAGCAGAATTGTTAAGCAATAACATGCCTAGAGATAAGGGGGGCAGAGAGGGTAACTGGTGGAATGGACTTTCCACAAATGCCAGAAGCCAGGGAAATAAGATGGTAGATTTGGAAGCATTAATGGAGGGGGAGGGTTTGGATACAGTAGCAGTAACAGATATGGTGGTCCGAGCATCAAGACTGTGAGGTGAAGGTGCTGAGATACAAGTTGTTCAGGAGGGATAGGATAGGCAGGAAGGGGGGAGGAGTGGCGCTATACATTACGGAGGGAAATAAGGTCACGGAAAGGAAGGAGAAGCAGGGTGAAGTGGAAAGCTTATGGGTCACGCAGGAGAGAAAGGTTGGGACTTGGAGTGATATACAGACCCCCTACGCAGAGTGAGGAACAGGACATACAGATGCTGTGGGAGGTTCAAAGAATGGCCCAGAAGGGGGAGATTCTACTGGTGGGAGACCTGAATCTCCCAGATATAGACTGGGATATCCCATCGGCTAGGTCGACTAGGAGTGGGGAGATCCTAGGGACACTCCAACGTGCCTTCCTGCATCAGCTGGTTAGGGAGCCCACAAGGGAGGGGGGGCCAGCCTGGGAGATAGTGACCACAGCACCGAGGACTTCAAGGTCAGAGCAGGATATGAGACTAGTCGTACCACCACGAAGGTACTAGACTTCAGGTGGGAAAATTTTCCCAGGATGAGGGAGATTTCCAGGTGGTAGTGAGAGAGTGGGAGGTGACAGAGAAGGGGTGAAGGATCTATGGAAAAAGATCAACGGAGGGTCTCCTTAATATCCCAGTACTAACACTATAGTGCAGAATGAGGGGGGTGCTGCACTTCTGAGGTGCCGTCTTTTGGATGAGATGTTAAACCAAGGTCCCATCTGCCTGGATTGATGGTAGTTCAGGTGGATGTTAAAGATCCCATGGCACTTATCGAAAAGAGTAGGGGAATTTCCCCGGTGTCCTGGCCAAATTTCCCTCTTTCACTAAAAAAAAAAATACCACCAACAGCTTAATCTGGTTCAAGGTCAGTTGGCATTCATCTGTATCCCCCTCCCCCGGGTCGTGCCTAAAAATAGGCAGGATTTGTCTAGTGCACTTACCCGGTCAACAAAAACTTAATAAAAAAATAAAGCAACAGAGGGATGTGTAAGAAGGGTGAGGAAAAACAAGAGAAGGAGAAGGCCACTGTGATTCAATAGGGAAGTGAGGGGGACAACTGGGGAGAAGAAAAGGGTATTCAGGGGATATAAGAGGATGCAGGGAAAGTTGGATAGGAAAACTTACAACAAGAAGCTCAGAGTGGCAGGGCCAAGGATTAGAATGGTTAAAGCAGAAACTGAGGAGAGAATTGCTAGGCAGGCCAAAGGGGGGGGAGGGCACGACGTTCTTTCGGTACATTGGGGAAAGGAGGAAGACAAGACAGGGGATAGAAAGGATTAAGAGGGATGGGGGATTGCAGGTGGAAGGGGATTTCGAAAGCTGAAGTGCTGAATGATTACTTCAGCTTGGTTTTTATGATGGAGGGGGATGGAAGGGGACCAGCGCTAAGTAAGATGGGAAAGGGGGGGGGGGGATCGTAGCCCAATCAGTGTGGAAGGGGTCATAGAGGAATTAGGTAAACTGAGGGTAGACAAGGCCATGGAACCAGATGGTCTTCATCCTAGGGTGCTCAGGGAATTAAAGGAGGTACTGGCAGAACCACTGGCGGGGTTGTTTAGCTTGTCCCTGGAAACAGGGTGGGCACCAGAGGACTGGAAGAAGGCAGACATGGTGCCAATTCATAAAAGTGGCAGCAGGGAGGAAGCAAGCAATTATCGACCAGTCAGACTCACATCGGTCGTGGGTAAAGTAATGGAGGCAATATTGAACAAAGGATAGTTAGATCTTTGGAAGAGGGGGTCTGCAAGACATTCGGCAGCATGGCTTCACTCGGGGATGGTCATGTCAGACAAACTTGATGAAATTCTTCGATGAGGTGATGAGGGTGGTTGATCAGGGTGGAGCAATGGACGTGGCCTACCTGGACTTCGAGGCCTTTGACACAGTGCCCCACAGAAGGCTGGTTAAGAAGTTGGGGAGTCTAGGGGTGGGACAGAAAAATAGTAAGATGGGTGGAGAGCTGGCTAATGGGGAGAAGCCAGAGGGTGGTGGTTAATGGGGTGCACTCTGGGGAGACTGGGGTGTGAAGCGGGGTCCCTCAGTGATAGGTGCTGGTGCCCATTCTATTTAACGCAGATGGCAGCGACATAGCAGAGAGGCTTCAGGGGAAGGTCTGCCTTTTTGTTGATGACACAAAACTCAGTAACAGGGTGGACACTCTGGGGTGGGGGGTGGAGACAATGAAGAATGATATAAGGTTACTGGAGGAGTGGTCGGAAAAATGGCAGCTGAAATTCAATGCCAGGAAATGCAAAGTGATGCACTTGGGGAGAAGGAATCCAAATACCACATACATAGTGGTGGGGGGAATGGCAGCGACCAGGCAGGAGAAGGATCTAGGGATTATAATCGCAAATAGAAACACAGAAAACACGTAGAAGTTGATGGCAGAAGGAGACCAGCAGGTCCATCTAGTCTGTCCAATGTCTATTAGTCTAGCCTTCTAGCTGCCCTTGGGTTTGAGGGCTCCCTTGTATCTGTCCCAAGCATTCTTGAAACCTGCTGTCACAAACGCGCTCTGCAGGTCAGGCCCTCTGCTCCCACAGTGCCAACCTTGAAGTGCGATAGTGTGAACAGGGGACAGACAAGAGTAACCCTCCTGTCTGTTTTGGGTCTGAATCACCTATGAGCCTCAAGTCCTGGGGGTCAACTGTGAACCTTATGCTAGTGCACCCAGTTAACAGGCTCAGATATGTACCCTCTTCGGGAATGCAGTACAATTTTTCACCCAGTGGCACCCAGCCAGGTTTCCAAAATGTACCTTTACAACTCAATATGAGACCTAGGTATATTCTTACCTTTAGAATGATTAGTAACACATTCAAGCCCTTAACAGCTGTCAGACTGAAACACTAGTTCAGCATTCATATGCAAAAGAAAACTGAGAAGACACAGGCAGTATTTCAAGGAAAATGTAGTTTACTAAAAATTGTAAAATAGGTAAAATATCAAACACAGAACAAATATATCAATAACTTACAGTCACATAAAACAGATGGGAAGTCACAGAACACAAATATGACTACCACAAATACTTAAAAGTTCCAGATGAATTATCTTTCTAAAGTGCCTAGTTACCAGTCCACAGACGAAGTGTGTCTTTGATTTTCAGGGAGCCCGTCTGCCACAACTTATCAGATGCAGGCCATATTCAAAAGTCAGTCTTCCCCACCTCCTGGTGATGTCACCCATGAGGTCACTGTTAGATCTGTGATAAATCTGTAATCTAAGTATGGATATCCACAAGGATGTATGTTATTACTGTGAAAATCAGCAACTAGCAATTTCCCAAAATATGAGTCTCTTTGAGCAAAACATTCCCTTTGATGTTTCATAGCCCCACAATCTGTCACTAGTTCTCCGCTAGGTGAGAAAACCACAACTGATCAGCCAACTGACTTCCCTTCCTGCTAGGGTCATACAATTCATATTTAGTTCCCAGCTTCAAAAGCAGTAGCAGGTTATAAGGGGTAATAAACTGTCCCTCTGGAAGGATGTCTTAATTAGTGGTTTCCCTGGTCTTTTTCTCACATCCTGCTGCTCTAGCCACACTGACACCTGAGATCAAAGATCAAACTTACTTGCTGACTGGAATGTCTTAGGCAGACCCTCACATACCATTTATTTATAATACAAATATTATACAGATAACCATAAGCAGGGGGCAGAGCATCACAGTCCTCCCCACCTAGACTGAATTTGGGGGCGCTATACCCTGCATGGGATGAGATCCCTAAATCAGTTCATTGCTCATACTAATGCGACAGTCCATTGGCATTTTCATTGGCTGCCCCGGCCCTGTGCGAGACAGCCATTTCATACCCTTGCAAGGCAAGGCACCATCGTAGTAGCCTACCATTCATTTTACACATTTGTGCCAGCCAAACCAGGGGGTTGTGGTCAGTTTATACCTCAAAATGCTGCCCATATCGGTATGGCTCTAACTTCTTTAGGGCCCACACCATGGCAAGACACTCTTTTTCCACAGTAGCGTAAGCCTGCTCCCTGGGAAGTAACTTTTTACTGAGGTACGCTATGGGTTGATCTTTCCCTTGGCTGGACTTTGGACTCAGCACTGCCCCAATACCCACATCTGAGGCATCAGTCTGGACTACAAAGGGTCTGCTATAGTCTGGACTTGTCAATACAGGAGCACTACACAGTGCCTCCTTCAGTCTGGTAAAGGCTTGTTCACTGGCTGGTTTCCAGATAATTTTCTTAGGCGTCCTTTCCTTTAACAGGCCAGATAGAGAGCGGCCAGGGCACTGTAATTGGGTATAAATTTCCTGTAGTACCCTGCTGTCCCTAGAAAACCCTGATCTGCTTCTGCGTTTCTGGTCTGGGCCATGCCTTGATTGCCTCTATTTATCGCTTGGTTAGGACGGAGCTGTCCCTGGCCTACAACATGCCCAAGGTATGCCACCTCAGCCATGGCCACCTGGCACTTCTCAGTTTGACAGTGAGTCCGGCCCTCTGTATCTTACCCAGCATTTCCCTAAGGTGGGATAGGTGTTCCTCCCAGCTGGCACTAAAGATGGCAATGTCATCCAGGTACGCCACGGTGTACTCCTCAGCACAATTTAACACCTGGCTAACCAACCTTTGGAAAGTGGCCAGGGCGTTCTTCATTCTGAAAGGCATTACTTTAAATTCAATTAACCCTACTGGAGTGATGAAGGCCGACCTCTCCCTAGCTCTGGCAGTTAACTCTACCTGCCAATACCCCTTTGTCAGGTCAACAGTTGTAACTTATGTCGCCCCTCCCAACTTGTCTAGGAGTTCATCTGTCCGTGGCAATAGGTGGATGACTTACTTTGTGACTGCACTGAGTCCATGATAGTCCACACATAAACGAGTAGAGCCATCGGGCCTGGGAACAAGGACTATGGGTGAAGCCCTGGGGCTGTGGGATTTCTGGATTACCCCTAAATCCAGCATTTCCTCCACCTTCCCCCAATGTCCTTTTGGACAGCCCCTGACACCCGATAAGCTGTCCGCCGTATGGGCGCCTGCGTCCCTATCTCCACGTTGTGTGTCGCTAAGGAGGTTAGTCCAGGCTTGGCGCTAAACAGTGGGGCAAAGTCTGCTAAAACCTCCCTTACTTTCTGGATCTGGTCCAGATTCAACTGGGGCGACATTTTAATTGCCTCCACAAAGAACTCCCGCTTGCTTTCTTCCAGCAAGTCCAGAAGGGGGTTTCCTTTGTCTGTCCCCTTCCCAGGGCTACACACTGCAAACATCATGTCAGCATGTCAGTCCTATTAGCATATAGCTTCACCATGCTGACATGGTACATTCTTTGTATATGTCTCGTGTCAGGTAGCTCTACAACGCAGTTTACATAATTTTTCTGTCTGGCTACTTTGTATGGTCCTGCCCACTCGGCCTGCAGCTTGTCTTTCCAGACCAGGATTAGGACCACGACTTCCTGACCCACAGTGTACGAGTGAGCTCTGGCTCAGCAGTTGTACCATACCTTTCGTTTTTGTTGGGCAGCTGCCAGGTTGCTCTGGGCTGTCCCCATAAGCTCCTTCAGCCTTTCCCTAAATCTAAGGACATACTCCACTATGGGAGTTCCCTGGGTGGCGTGCTTGCCTTCCCAGTCCTCATGGATCAAGTCTAGGGGCCCACATACCCTACGTCCATATAAGAGCTCAAAGAGGGAAAATTCTGTTGACTCTTGGGGCACCTCCCTGTATGCAAACAACAGGTGGGGAAGGTATTTCTCCTAGTCCCTCCCATGCTGTTCAGCAAACGCTTAGAGCATTGACTAAAGGGTACCATTAAATCTTTCCACAAGCCCACTGGCTTGTGGGTGATAAGGTGTTGTGCATCTCTGCACCACCCCACACTTCTCCCGCAAGCATTTCATCAGGTCCAACATGAAGGAACCCCCTCGATCGGTGATAAACCTCCTGCGGAAACCCAACGTGAGAGAAAATCCCTAGTAAGGCATCTGCCATTTTGTCTGTCCTCAGTGAGGATAGGGCGACTACCTCTGGGTATCGGGTGGCATAATCCACCACAGTTAGGGTGAACCTCTTTCTGGAGGAGCTGGGGGTATTTAAAGACCCCACAATATCCATTCCTACCCTCTGGAATGGCTCCTTCACTATGGGTAAGGGAAATAGGGCAGCTTGGGTTTTCTTACCTGCCTTCCCTATTTTTTGGCACCGGTGACAAGACCTGCAATACTCCTTCACCTGCTGGGTGAAGTTGGGCCAATAGAAATTCTGGGCCAACCACTGTGTAGTGCGCACGATTCCCAGATGGCCATACATGGGAATATCGTGAGCAATATTGAGTAACTGCTCACAGTACCCCTGGGGAACGACAAGTTGCCTGCACATCACCTCTCCCTCTTAGTATCCTGCGTATACATCAGTCAAATTGTTCCAATAAACTTTGTTTCCCGTCACCTCCCTGTGCTCCGTGAGAGTCTGCCCAAGCCCTCAGCTTCTCTAGACTAGTGTCACTTTTCTGAACAGCTGCAAACTCCTTACACATTCCCAAGGCATGGGATAGGTCCCCTTCAGTGTCTACACTAGGGTCCCTAGCTCTTGCGTCAGGGCATTCAGGATCATTGCCATCCCTAACCCTCTGATTATGGGTCACTCCTCTTTCCTCGGAGTAAACCTCTGTAGCTGTTCTGTTAACTGCTACCTGGGGAATTTCTACAACCCTTTCATTATTCTCCATACCAGGAGACACAGGCTGGGGAACCAGCCTCCCAGTGGTTTCCACAGGGACTTCTATGGGGTCCAGGGAAAGTACAGTTACATAAGAACTTACCGTAACAGTAGATCTTTGAGAGAGGCTCTTGCAGTAGGTAATTACAAATAGGACTGAAGCCGGCAGGTGTCAGGACCCCACAGAAAAATTTCTAGCTAGCAGCCTCTGGCGACCAATGTCACGCGACGTCAGTATAAAGGGGCAGTCCCCCACGCCCGCCTTCCAGTTCTTTCCCGCCAAAGGCCAAAAAAGGCAAGATGAGAGAGAAGCAGCTGTTTCCTTCACTGGAAAAGGAGCTGAAAAAGCTTAGGGGGATGGAGGGCTGGAAGGTATTACCTACTGCAAGAGCCTCTCTCAAAGATCTACTGTTACGGTAAGTTCTTACGTAACTGTACTATCTTACTTCGAGAGGGCTCTTGCAGTAGGTAATTACAAATAGGACTGAGTCCCAAGCAGTCTCGAACAAGAAGAAGCAAACGGGAGAAGGAAACTACCCAAATGTAGACCCTCTGGCTGTGAAGGTCTTAGGAAGGAAGGCCTTGCAGAACAGCCAACCTGAAGCCTGCTCTACAGAGAGAGGCAATGTCCAAACTGTAGTGTTTCGTAAAGGTATGGACAGAAGTCCAAGTTGCAGCAGCATAGATGTCTGCCGCTGATACATTCTTGAAACATGCAGCGGAGGCAGCGACCCCTCTGGTGGAGTGGCCTCTAACTTGACCCGGTAGAGTCTTCTTGTACCTGTTGTAACAGAAAGTGATACAATGAACCAACCATTTAGATAGGCATTGCTTAGAAACAGCACTGCCTTCTCTTTTTATGAGCAAAAGAGACAAACAGTTAATCAGTCTTTCTGAGATCCTTCATCCTGGTGGTGTAGTATCTCAGAATTCGGTTAACATCCAAAGTATGCAAGAGGTACTCCCCTTGATTGGAGTGCTGCATAAAGAAAGCAGGCAGCTCCATGGATTGATTCAGCGTAGATTCCGCTACCACCTTGGGGAGAAACTTCGGGTTGGTACGCAGAGCCACACGTCCCTTGTGAAAAATCAAATACAGGATTTTACACATCAGGGTCTGGAGCTCAGGAATCCTTTGAGCAGAAGTAATGGCCTCAAGGAAGAGAGTCTTCCATGAAGGGAACTTTAGGTCTGCAGAGGCTGCCAGCTCGAAAGGAGGCTGAGTAGACTTCTCAAGGACAAAATTCAAATCCCAAGGAGGGGCAGGAACCCGAATTAGGGGCCTTAAGTGGAGGACCCCTCTAAGAAAAGTCTTGGAGACTTCCAGTTGTGCAAAAATCCTGTCCCCAAAATGAACACGGTAGGCCGAGATGGCCACCATGTGAACCTTCAGAGAGGAATGACTGAGACCCAGATCAAAGAAGTGTCACAAGTAATCCAAAAGCCGCCCAACAGAGCACGAGAAAGGCTCAAAATCTTTGGAAGCGGCCCAAATACAGAACAGTTTCCATTTCATGGCATAGGTAGATCTAGTGGAGGGGTTCCTGGCCTCCACCAAAATATCAGCCACCAGCGGGGAAACCCCAAATTGGGCTTGAGCTATGTCTGCAGGAGCCATGCCTGCAACTAAAGGGACTTGAGCCCTGGATGTACCAGGGTCCCCTGATCCTGGGTCAGCAAAAGATGAGACAGAGGAAGAGGAAGCAGAGGTTCCTCTGAAAACTGTTGCAGAAGAGAGAACCAAACTTGCCTGGGACAGAAAGAGCGATTAGGATCATGCAAGCTCCTTCTGAGCTGAGTTTCTGTAAGACCCTCGGAATCAACGGGATCGGGGGGGAGGCACAGACAAATCTGCCCTTCCAGTCTAGAGACACAGCGTCTCTCTAAAAAATGCCGCACCCTGGAGCGAGCGAGCAGAAGTCGGAAAGTTTTGCGTTGTGAGGAGACGCAAACAGGTCTACCTGTGGTGTTCCCTAATGTAGAAAGAGATTGTCTGCTACCCCTGATCGAAGTTCCCACTGTGAAGCAGACGACCACTGAGGTGGTCTGCCAACGCCGACCCCGGACGGAACTGCCGTGAGGTGAGCGCCAGTTGCACTACCCAATCCCAAACTCCGCATCGCCTCCCTGCAGAGAGGATAGGAACGAGTTCCTCCCTGTTTGTTGATGTACCAGACCACACACATGTTGTCTGTCTGGACAGCCAGATGCTGGGGAAGCAGATACAGATACAGAGCCTGAAGAGCATACAGCACGGCCCGAAGCTCAAGCACATTGATGTGGAGTATTTTCTCGAGCTTGGACCAGGAGCCCTGGGTCCTGTGAGACCCCAAATGGGCTCCCAACCTCGCCAGAGGCGTCTGTGGTCAGCATCTGGGAGGGGGGAGCGAGGCAGAAGGGAACTCCCCAGAAAAGGTTCTTCTGAACCGTCCACCAAAGCAAGTCCTGAGTCGTTAGGTTGGAGACCAGAACTAATTGATCTACTGTAGGTCGTCCACCAACTGATCCCACTGAAACTGAAGTGTCCACTGAGAGATTCTCATGTGGAGCCGAGTGCAAGGGACTGTCGGAATAACAGCCGCCATGAGCCAGAGGAGGCGAAGGACTGACCTGGCGCTGACCCACCTGTGGCTGGACAACAGGCTGACCTAAGCGTGGAGTGTGGCTGCCCTGTCCAGAGGCAGGAATGCTATGCCGGAGGTCGTGTCCAGGATTACCCCAATAAACTGGAGCCTTTGGGACAGGATCAGATAGGACTTGGCCTGGTTGACAGTAATACCCAGGCTGGTGAAAACCTGCAGGGTAAGGGAAAGGAAGCGCAGGAGCTCCTCCCTGGACGAGGCTGTCAGGAGCCAATCATTCAGGTACGGGAAAACCTGAGGCCCCTGGGTACGCAGGTAGGCCGCTACCACCGAGAGGCATTTGGTGAACACTCGAGGCATCGAGGAAAGACCAAATGGGAGGGCCTTGAACTGGTAGTGGTCCCCCTGGAACTAAAAACACAGGTATTTGCGGTGGGAAGGGCGAATAAGGATATGCAGGTAAGCATCCTGCATATCCAGAGCACACAGCCACTGTTCCGGCTGAAGATGGGGCAGAAAACTCTGCAGGAGAGCATCCTGAACCTTTCGTACTCCATGAACAAGTTCAGGGAGCCGAGGTCGAGGACTGGCCTCACATCTCCCGACTTCTTTGGTACCAGAAAGAAATGAGAGTAGTAACCTGTCCCCCGGAGATGGGGTGGGACGGTCTCTATCGCCTCCTTCCAAAGAAGAGAAGATATTTCTTCCCGGACCAGAAGGTGTTCTGGGGAGTAAGACGACCTTGGGGGGGGGGGGTTTCGAGGAGGTTTCCGAAGAAACTCTATTGAGTGCCCTTCCATGATCAGCTGGAGCACCCAAATGTCTGAAGTGATCCTCTCCCAACCCGGTAGATGGAAGGAGAATCTCCCTCCTACCAGTTCCTCTGGAAAGCCCAGAGGCTGTGGGAGAGGAAAGGAGTCAGGAGATGTGGGGCAGCGTTGAGGCTGAAGCCCCCACTGCTTTTTTGGGTGGGGGGGCTTGACAACCGGAGGGGCCTGACGTTTGTTGGCCCGCTTTCCCTGAGGTTTCGCCTTTTGTCAAGGACATCTGTGAAAGGGACGATGCTGAGCCTGAGGGGGTCTGTACAAGGAGTCGACAGACTTAAGTGCAGTACCCTTCTCCTGCAGATCAGTGATGATGTCCTTGACATCTCCACCCAACAGCACTGAACCCCTGAAGAGTGCATCCTGGATAGTGGACTGCACCTCCGGGACCAAACCTGACACCCAGAGGCAGGCATGATGCCGCAAGCCCATGGCGAAAGCAGAGCTCCGACCAGCAGTATCCACTGCGTCATATGTGGCACGAAGCATGTACCAACTGGCCGAACGCGCAGACCGGACTAGATCAGTCACTTCCTGCTTCATCTGAGACTCAGGAAGGGAGTCCAATTTAGCCTCCACCTCGCTAAGGATCACCTTCTGGTAATCTCCCATATGAGCAACGTAATTCAGGGCCCATACGCCCAGAGTGGAAGAAGCATAGACCTTCTTCCCGTACTGGTCCAGAAGATGGGATTCCTTGTCGGGTGGCGATGAGCTCAAGTGTTTAGGGTTCGCCATCTGGCCATGAGCGGCGCTAATCACGACCGAATCAGCTCGAGGGTGAGAATTTAGAGTCAACACCCTCCGGAGCCTGATAAAGCCTGTCTGACTTCCTCGGAAGTGGGGGCTAATACTGACAGTTGCTTCCAAATAGTGGAGACAAGGAAGGCATGAGGCTCAATCCAGGGTTGCACCAGGGAAGGAACGGTCTTGGGCAGATCCAGGTGTGCAGCGAGTTTTTTATGCTGTGGATCTGGCTCTAAGGAGTGCCACTGATGAACTGCCTGGATTTTATGCAACTCCATAAAGGAAGGATCCTCTGGAGGAGACTTCAGAGGGGTCCATGGCCTGGGCTTGTCCGGAATGCGAGGCTCGTCGTCCGAATCGGAATGACCGTCGGAGTCATCTGAGGAGGAAGAAGACTCCTCTTCCTGCACGGGGGAGGAACAGACCCCTTGGGAAGCCCACGGTGAAGTGTATCCTGCCCTGCCCTGGAACTGGAGGGCTCTCCTCTCGTATCCAAGGGGGTCTCTCGTCGCCGAGGTAGGGGGTCCAGAACTGGGACCGGTGTCAGAAGCTGGCTCTCTACCTCCCTGGTGAGCTGAGCCTTGGCTTATTCTTAAAGGAAGCTTAGTTTGCTATTCTTTTGAAAAGATACTGCTGACTCTACCATCTTCTCGAATTACTATCAGTTTGAACTGCTTGCTCATGCTTACACAAACTAAAAGGTCCACCTTTAACACCTTGTGCGCTACTCATATTAACTAAATGTTTCTGAGACTTGTTTCAAAATAATCAAAGATACTGCTGACTCTGCCATCTCTCAAAATACAATCAGTATGAACTGCTTGCTCATGCTTAGGTAAGTTGGAATTTTTTTTTGGCTGTAAGTGATAGTTAGTTCAAGAACTCCATTATTTTATGCATTACCTAAAATTCACAAAAATATGGATAAACCACCAGGAAGGCCCATTGTATTAGGGATAGGTTCAATTTTAGAACCTATATCAAAATTTATTAACTATCACTTACAGCCATTAGTTGAAAAAATTCCAACTAACCTAAAAGATACAACACATATGCTACAATTAATTGAAGAATTAAATCTAATTGGGATCCCAGCAGATAGTTTACTAGTAACTATAGATGTTAAAGATCTGTACACCTCTATCCCTCATGATAAAGGAACAGAATCTATGGGTAAACTTTTAGACTACAGACCATCTGGAGCAAGACCAAAAACACGAACCTTACAAGAATTGGCTGAAATAGTTCTTAAAATGAACTACTTTAAATTTGAAGAGCAATTTTATGGGCAAATAAAAGGGACAGCCATGGGGAGTAGCATGGCCCCAGGATATGCGAATGCATATATGCATGACTTCAAAAGCACATTTATATTTGATGAAAAAAGGACCAGGACATAAATTTAAAAACCATATTATGTTCTGGAAAAGATTTATTGATGATATAATATTAAATTGGATTGGAAACAAATCAACAATAGAAGAATTTAAAGAATATATGAATACTAGAGATCCAAATATGACTTTTGTCTTCACCTACGATAAAAAACATATAGATTTTTTGGACATTACCATTTATAAACGGGGAAATCAATTACAAACAAAACTATACAGAAAAAAAAACAGATAGAAATACAATTTTACATTACAAAAGCTTTCATCCCAAAAAACTAGTAGAAAGTATTCCATATTCACAGTTTTTGAGGGCACGACGTAATTGTGGCATTGATGAGGGCTATAGCATAGAAGCTAAAAATATAGAAGAAAGATTTAGAGAGACAATATTCCAAAAAAATTTATAACAAGCACAAAATAAAGTAATCACAAAGCAAAGGCAAGATTTACTAAGAAAATGCAAGAAAATGTAAAAGATAGTAGCCCATTAACATTCAGCACAGTACATAATAAAATCATGCCACAAATTTAAAAAAGTAATTTTAAATAATTGGAGCATATTATTGAATAATCCCACAACGTCTGAAATATTTCGACAAAAAACGTTTGTGGTTTCAAAGAAAGCACCTACTATATGAGATAAGTTAGTTCATATACAACATTGGCCAGGAACTAATACAAAATCACAATTGTTACTAGGCCCATTAACACATGGAATGTACCCCTGTGGTAGATGTACAGTATGTAGAAATACATCTAAAAAAATAAGTTATAAACATCCACATACAGGAAAAGAATATAAAATTAGGTCTCATATTTCAGGTATAACAAAAGGGTCATATATATAGTTCAATGTCCCTGCAACCAACTTTATGTTGGCAAAACATCAAGAGAATTAAAAAACTAGGATCTCAGAACATAAAAGCCGTATAAGAAATAAAGATGAAAATTCACCATTAGCTAGACATTGTAATTCAAGAGGACATTCTCCGATACAGATCAAATTCTGGGGATTGGAACAGGTTCCATTCCCTGACAGAGGTGGTAACTATGACAAGTTACTGTTAAAACGTGAAATGTACTGGATGCATGAAATGGGCTTAATCAATGAAAAATGGAGCTTAAATGAGGAAGTAAACTGGCAAGTATGCTGGTGAAATGATTAGGATACTATTCCTCATATAAGTTAGGGTCATAACTGACATACTAATAAAAACAAATAAAAGGATCCAGCAAATAAATCAAAATAATAAATTAGATATGATTATTACTTTTGAATGATTAGAAAGGCCTGAGATCGGGTCTCTCTTCTTAAAATATACTTAAGAATATGAATAAGGTAACGATGGCCAAATAAGCTTTTTTTTGTCTCCCCTCTTTTTTTCTCCTTTGATTCCCCTGCCATAGTCATAGTAATAAAATATGAAGAGATAAATAAAAAGCCATTTGTTTAGCCAGAGTAGTTAGTATAAGATGAACTAGTGCAAAATTTATAAAATATAATCTAACAATGCAAAATTGAGTGCAGTGAAGCTTTAAGGACCGAATTATGTTGAGGAATGGAGTCATTTGTTGCTGTGGTAACCACTTAGGTTAAGTTTGATGACATACACATGTCATCACATGACTCCCTTCTTCGACATAAAGAGGCTAGCAAGATGGGGAATCAAATGATGCCAGTCAGACGTCAGGAGAGTGTGGAGCATGCAGCACATAGGAGTAGTGACGCCAGAATTAGCAGTAAGTAAAAAAAGCTCCATCAGCTTCTAACACAAGTCACAGCTATAGAAAGGAGGGTCTAGTGTAAAACTTGTAAAGTATTTGAGCACATAGCGTTATGCATAAGGCTTTCATTATAGTGAAACAAGTCTCAGAAACACTTAGTTAACATAAGTTCTGCACAAGGTGATAAAGGTGTACCTTTCAGTTTGTGTAAGCATGAGCCAGCAGTTCAAACTGATTGTATTTCGAGAAGATGGCAGAGTCAGCAGTATCTTTTCAAAAGAACAGCAGACTAAGCGTCCTTTAAAAATAAAGAATCAACAAGTTTAGTGGTGTCGATCTGCGCCATATACATCTAACCTCTTTTCAAAAGGCTAAAGGTTAATGTAAAAGGATAGCGCAGTGAATAGTGAAACCGCAATTAGTAGAAAGTCTGAAAGCATTTGAAATCATTTTACACCCATAGTAAGGAACTTAAAGTGTGAAACAATAAATAAGACTGAAAATATAATGTGAATGTACAAGGTTTTGACAGGAGCTAACTTGATAGAGTAAAAGTTTTTCCTAATCAAATAAACAAGTAGTCAAAATCAATAGTGAATGGATGTTTAAAGGCTAGATCATTTGAACATGCACTCCCATCAGCAGGTAGTATAAATTAAACCAATTAATGAGACAAGAATAACTCTTATAAAACAAAGTGTAACATGCCAACAGTTAGTATAAGCGAGCGGATGTTAAAGTATGTATTTGCACCAGTAGAGAGAAAGTAGTGCAGGGAACAACTATACAAAGTGCAGTATGTTTAACAGCCAATATAATGGATAATGAATGGAGTAAAGGCTATTTCATGCCAGAACAATTAAGTTAGAATTTAGTCCATGTAAAATATTTAATTAGTACCAGGAAGCACTTGTGGGCTAATTCCAAAAGGATTAATGAATAAGTTGATTGATGCTGGTATATTAAGCCACAAATTTAATGCAATCTACATGGATTGAGAGCCGAAGTTAAAATCTAATTTAGAATTACAATCATGTTATTAAATGATTGAAAAAGCTAGTAGAAAGATGAATGAGATTAACACTAGATGACAGTGTATTCTAAATGCCAAGAAGCAACTGTGAATCGACTTTTAAAAGGATTAAGTAATAAGCTCATCCATGCTGGTGATTTGTGTTACATACCCTTGAGTAATTTGAATGATTTGATAGTTGATGTTATTACAACATAATTTAGAACTAGAATACAGTCATTAAAGGACTAGTAAAGCAAATAGACAGATGAATGAATGCTAAGATGGATGACAGTTTTTTTGAATGCGTAAAAGAATCTGCGAGTACAAAGGACATTTTAAAGCATGGAAGATAAGCGTTGAATGTTCTACATTTATAATAATTGGTAACAAATGAAGCATTAAGTAACTAATGTTTTAGCGCATTGTACAAGTTAACACACTCATATTAATAGTTAGATACGGAAACTGATTTAAACTTTTACTGTTTATGAAGTGACCTTTTCTTGTTTACTATATTTTATTATATATTTTTTGTATTTCACAGAAAAATATTACGAAAAAAGGCTTTAATTTATAAGAATAACAGAATATGAGTTATGAAAGAGGTAAATTATAATATATTAAAAATGAATGAATCAATAGTAAGTGATTTAATGAATGCAGATTCATATTTTCTTTTTTAATTTATTTTTATTTAAGTAAGCATCTGAGACGATGTCACCTGAGCAAGACATGGCAGTCATTTTTTGGCCTCAATTGGCAGTGTTTTAAAGTAAGGAAAACATATCTAATTAAGCATAGGTGGTCCTATTTCATAGGAGCAGCAGTAAATATATTAATTTATCTTGTGTGTATAATATTTAAAAATGTTAAAAACGTGCAATATAAATAGGACAAACAAATATAAACTGCATATTATTAAATATAAGTGTTCAAACAAATGTGAATGGTTCATATAAAAATAAACAAGAAATTTGATTTAAAATATTTCATATGTTTTTACAGTTCCCCTGAAGAAGCCTAATTATTTAGGTGAAACGGGATCTTCTAAAACCAAATAAAATTTTCTGAGACAAGAATCAATGGTGTAAGAGCATTTCTTGCTTATGAGCATGCCAATCATCTATGCTGTTCATATTCTTACCTTTAGCAAGATTAGTAACACATTCAAGCCCTTAACAGCTGTCAGACATAAACACTGGTTCAGCATTCACATGCAAAAGAAAGCTGAGAAGACACAGGCAGTATTTCAAGGAAAATATATTTTACTAAAAATTGTAAAATAAGTAAAATATCAAACACAGAACAAATATGTCAACAACTTGCAGTCATATAAAATAAATGGGAAGTTACAGAACACAAAAACGCCTACCACAAATACTTAAAAGTTTCAGAATTATCTTTCTGAAGTGCCTAGTTACCAGTCCACAGACTAAGTGTGTCTTTGATTTTCAGGGGGCCCTTCTGCCACAATTTATCAGATGCAGGACATATTGAAAAGTCAGTTTTCCCCACCTCCTGGTGATGTCACCCATGAAGTCACTGTTAGATCTGTGATAAATCTGTAATCTGAGTATGGATATCCACAAGGATGTATGTTATTACTGTGAAAATCAGCAACTAGCAATTTCCCAAAATATGAGTCTCTTTGAGCAAAACATTCCCTTTGATGTTTCATAGCCCCACAATCTGTCACTAGTTCTCTGCTAGGTGAGAAAACCACAAAGGATCAACCAAATGACTTCCCTTCCCTTCCTGCTAGGGTCATAAAATTCATATTTAACTTGGTTGCAGCCATTAGAGGCCCAGATGGCCAGCTTGGAAAGGCTAGGGAGTTTATTAGGGACACATTTAAATGTTTTTATGAGAAGCTCTATCAGACGGAGATCGGTTGTGTGCGGACTAGTACGCATTTCTTCTTAGATAGGGTGAAGTTGCCTAAACTGTCCACCTTGCAGCAAGAATGGCTTAACCCCAAAATTACAGAAGATGAAATAGCTCAAGCCATCACTGGACTAAACAGAGGTAAGACCAGTGGCCCAGACAGTTTCTCTTCAGAATATTATAAGGCTATGAAACTACATCTGACTAACCACTTAGGGGCGGTGCTCGAGGAGGCTAGGGAGGGGGAAAGCTCATTACCTCAAACATGGAGGGATGCAGTTATCTGTCTGATACCAAAGGAAGGAAAAGATTTACTTGACTGTGCATCATATAGACCAATATCCCTATTGAATTCTGACTCTAAGATTATTACCAAAGTAATGGCCAACTGCTTAGATAGGCTCCTACCAGGACTGATTCACCCAGACCAGACCGGGTTTATACGAAACAGATACTCCTATCATGATATGAGAACGCTCCTGAATGTAATTTGGGGAGCTTCAAATGGGTATGAATCAGTACATATAGGCATGGATATTCAAACTGCGCCAGGCTGTGGCGCAAGCCTGGGCGCAGTTCAACTTTGTTGCGCCGGGGTGTGGCCTGGGCGATATTCAATGGAGCTGCGCTATGGTGCAGCAGCTTTGAATATCGCAGACCGGTTACCCCACTGTGCATGGCGCAGTGGCACTGCGCCAGCACAAGTGGCCAGAGTGGAGCAAGGAGATACGCTAGCGCAAGTGCCACTGTGCCATGCACAGCACCTGCGATATTCAAAAGGGGACATGCAAATGGGGCCATAATGTATGCAAGGTGCACAAGGGTCCATTTGCATCTCATCATGGCCCCATTTGCATGCCATTAGCATGCAGGTGCGCCGATCCCCGAGGACTTGCACCTGGCGCCCTGCCAGGCTGCAGCCGTCGGGGACAGGCGCCCTCTGCAGCCCGATCGCAGGCATTCGCGTAAAAAAAAAAAAAAAACCCGCCCTATAACCCTGGTGGTCCAGTGTACTCTATGTGCCCGATCGCGGCATTTGTCCTGAAGATTGTTGACTCTTGCTGTCATGGGCATCAGTAATAGAACACTTCAGTCTCACATCCCGGTGGTCAGTGGACGATTGCTGCCTGATCGCGGAAGATTCCAGCTCATCGTCATTTCTCATTGTTTCGGTGGTCTAGTGTAGCCATCTCACCCTTCATCAAGTCCCACCACCCGCCTCCCCGCCGGCAGGCGGCGGAAGACCACCGCTTGTCGACGATTAGCTCGGTAGGGATGCACAATCTACTGGTTCATGTGAACCAATGGCATGCAGCCCTACCGGCTGTCAGTCGGCAGGCGGTGGGGCGGCAGGCAGGCTGGCTGCCACCCGCCAGCTGATGGCGGTGGGCAGGGTGGTGGGGCTCAGTGGGCGGGTGGGGGTTACACTAGACCACCAGGGTAGTAGGGGTATTTGATGAGGTACAAATGCCAGCGATCGGGCAGCAATCGGTCCACTGGACCACCGGGGATATTGGACTTAGGGGGTTCTATTACTGATGCCCGCGATCGGGCTGAGTGCGGTCCACTGGACCACCAGGGATATTGGACTTGGAGGGGGGGGGTTCTACTACTGATGCCCGCGATCGGGCTCAGTGCGGTCCACTGGACCACCAGGGATATTGGACTTGGGGTCTTAATCTTCAGGACAAATGCCCACGGTCGGGCATATACAGGTCCACTGGACCACCAGGGATATTGGACGGGGATTACATAACGGATGCCCGCGATGGGCATGGGGCGCCACCAGATGTGGCAGGAACTCGGTGGCCACCCACAGGTGGCAGCTGCTGGTTGGCGCCCGCAATGCGGCAGCTCACCTGTGGTAGCCATCACTTGTTCCCTTTTTTGGCTTAACTTTGTGCAGGTGCAGGTAGGGTTTGCGATGCATGACTCTGCACATCCCGGCTGAATATTGGGCTGTGCAGGTTATGCATGGGCACCCCTACCTGTGCTCAGACATTACATCGATGCGCCTGGCGATCGGGATTTGTGCGGCGCACTTTTCCCTTCTGAATATCGCGCCGGGGCGCATCAGTGGGTTGTGCATGGTGCAACACTGTTGCGCCATGCGCAACCCTTTTGAATAACTGGGCCATATTATCTATGGATGCTGAAAAAGCATTTGATCAGATTGAGTGGCCATATTTAATGGAGGTTCTGACCCGGTTTGGTCTGGGTGATGAATTCGTGGAGCTGATTTACCAAATATATAGTGCCCCCACGGCCAGAGTGTTAATTAATGGGACTCTTACAGATAGGTTCAAGCTCCGAAGAGGAACCAGACAAGGATGCCTCCTCTCGCCCCTTCTATTTGCGCTGGCCATGTAACCTCTAGCCACTGCAATAAGAGAACACCCTGAGGTATACGGGGTGGCGGGCCAATCGGGAAAGGAGTGTAAATTGTCTCTGTATGCTGACGATATGCTCCTCTAAGTTACTAAGCTGGATCAATCCATGCCACCGCTCCTTCATTTCATAGACCACTTCTCCAAATTTCGGGGTATAAATTAAACTTGACTAAATCAGAGGAACTTAGAATAGGGGATAAAAGGTATGAAGAGGGAGAAAGGATCAGAGACTGGGGATTTCAGCAAGTCTGCAAATCATTTGTTTATCTGGGTATTGAAGTTGGAAAACATAAAATCTTTATATGACCTAAATTATACTCCCCTACAACGCACAATTATAGCCGACCTTGAAAGATGGGCCAAGCTCCCTATAACATGGCTAGGTAGGTAGGACTAACCTACTTAAAATGAACGCCCTACCTCGGCTATCGTACAGTATGCAGATGCTCCATGTGGGACTTACCCGTACTGATATAAAGCATTTAGAGAAAGCATTTTCAGACTTTTCATGGCAAGGAAAGCGACCACGTATGAGTCTTGCCCGTCTAAAATCCTCAGTAGACAATGGTGGACTGCAATTCCCAGACCTTAAAAATTACTATCTTGCCATACAGTGTAGCTATTTGCAGGACTGGGTGAGCAGACCAAGGGAGGCAAACTGGCTAGATTTGGAAGAGAGGGGATGCCCTGGTTGTGTGACTGCCTACTTGTCAGGGAAAAGTCTCAAGGCGTATATGAGCCTGCCGAAGCCAATTTCACTGGTGAGATCGGTATTAGAAGGGTGGGCCCACCTTGTTAGATGAAGAGGGATAGAACATGGGGGAGACCCTGCTTCTCCCAATTGCTGGGAATCCTTTTTTTGTTCCACAGCGGGCAGACCTGGGCTTTATGGAATGGGAGCAAAAAGGAATGAAATGTATAAAAGACCTATCTACTAAAGAAGGGCTAGATACATTTGACCACATTAGAAATAAAACCGGGCTGGGGCACAAGCATTTTTATCGATACCTCCAACTACGAGCATACTATAATTCCCTGGGGAGAAGACAGGGTAGAGATAATGCATGGGAGCCACTGGAACAATTAATACAGGAGGGGAGGCATAATCCAAAAGGTACCATACGTTGAGTAGCTAAAGCAGGCAGACTGTTACTTCTGGACATGACGCAGAAAACTAAGCAACTATGCGAGAGGGATATGGGGGGTTCCCATTGCGGATGACACATGGAAGATGATGACACAGCTACATCAGGGTATCTTAATTTGTAATAAATATAAAGAATCCTTTTATAAATTTTGCCATAGATTGTATTGCCCGCCCCTGAGTGTTAGTAAGTTCAATCCCTCAGTCTCCCCGGTCTGCCTGCGCTGCACTGTAGGCCTGGCCTCCTACTATCACTATTTTTGGACATGCCCTGTCCTACAAAAAGTTTGGAGAGAGGCAATGGTGGAGGCTCGGACCTAACAGGGAGAGACCTCCTATACTCACCCCTAGTAACATTGTTTGGGGTGGAGGAATTGGGTGAGGGTGATTGGGCCCCCCTTCCTAGATGGCTTAGGGTTATTTTGGTGATGGCCAGATGTATCTTGAATACTTGGGTGTCTGCAAACAAACCCTCCATACAGCAGTGGAAAGCACTGATACTACAGGCCCTCACCCTGGAAAGACTTACTTATGTGATGCCGGATGGGGGGGGAAACAGTTTTATAATATTTGGCAAACATACCTCAATACTCTGACTCCAGCAGAAAACCTGATATTGGGGGAAGGCTGGATATAGGGGAAAGGAGGGGAGAACAATGGTCGGTGCTAAACTGAATGGATTTGTGATATCATGTAAAAACAAGTCACCCTATTAAGTAGTGTACTATATTTTTTAATTAATAAGGCAACTCTTTATTATCATGAAATTGGATCTCTATGTATATAAGTTAAGTAATGGATGTATATGTCTGTCTGTGTTGTTTTGGCCTTGACGGTTAAGACAGGCCTGTTTGTCTGTTTATTGAAAACTTGAATAAACATATGATGCAAAAAAAAAAATTCATATTTAGTTCCTAGCTTCAAAAGCAGGAACAGGTTATAAGGGGTAATAAACTGTCCCTCTGGAAGGATGTCTTAATTAGTGGTTTCCCTGGTCTTTTTCTCACATCCTGCTGCTCTAGCCACACTGACACCCGAGGTCAACGGTTAAGCTTACTTGCTGACTGAAGTGTCTTAGGCAGACCCTCACATACTATTTATTTATAATACAAATATTAAACAGATAACCATAAGCAGGGGGCAGACCATCACACCTACCACTGTGCTTGCCCTCACCACCTCCTCAGGCAGACTGTTCCAGGCGTCCACCACTCTTTTTGTGAAGAAAAACTTCCTGGTGTTGGTGCAGAACTGCCCTCCTTGCAGCCTTAGATCATGTCCCCTGATTCTGCTGCCCTCCTTAAACTGGAAGAGATCATCTATCTGCACCTGGTTTATGCCTTTTATGTACTTGAATGTTTCAGTCATGTCACCCCTCTCTCTTCTATGTTCCAGGGAATACATGTTCGGTTCTTTCAGTCTATCCCCGGAAGACATCTTGTGCAGTCCCCGAGTAATTTATGTTGCCTTTCTTTGCACCGTCTCCACTTGGTCAATGTCCTTTTTGAGGTGGGGCCTCCAGAACTGAACGCTGTACTCCAAGTGAGGACTAACCAGTCATCTGTACAGTGGCAGGATCACTTCCCTCTTCCTGCTTACGATTCCTCTCCCAATGCATCTCAGCATACTGCTGGCCTTTAATGCTGCTTTCTCGCACTGTTTACCTACCTTCAAGTTGTCTGAGATAATAATTCCCAAATTGCGCTCTTGGGTGGAGGCAGCTAGTCTTCCCCCTCCACGGTAATGTGCCTTATTTGGATTTCTTTTTCCTATGTGCATGACTTTGCACTTTTTGACCTTAAATGACCTTAAGCTGGGGACCCAGTAGAGCAAAGCAGTGGGCAAGGCTAACAGGATGCTGGCATGCATAAGGAGAGGGATAACCAGCAGAAGGAGGGAGGTGCTGATGCCACTTTACAGCTCCAAGGTGAGGCCACACCTGGAGTATGGGGGTACAGTTCTGGAGGCTGTATCTAAGAAAGGACATAGATGGCATGGAAAGGGTGCAAAGAAGGGCCACTAAAATGGTGCATGAGCTAAGAGGGATGGCATATGAAGAGAGGTTGAGGGAACTGAATTTGTATCCTCTGGAGATAAGAAGGGAAACGGGACATGATTGAAACATTCAGGTATGTGAAGAGGATCAATATAGTGGGGACGAGTGTATTTATAGGGAAAGTAGATACAAGAACTAGGGGGCATGGATTGAAGGTGGAGGGGGGAAGGTTTAAGGGAAATGTTAGGAAGTATTACTTCACAGAAAGAATGGCTGAACCCTGAAACAGACTGTCGGAGGAGATGGTGAGTGCCAGTACAGAGCAGGGATTCAAGAGGGCCTGGGACAAGCACAGAGGGTTGTCAAGGGAAGGATGAGGGGAATCTTGGGGCGGAGGTGATAGGTAGAGGGAGGGAATGGGCAGACTCGATGGGCCAAGAAGGTCCTTTTCTGCCATCACATGTCTATGAAATCTATCTATGGATCTGGAATTGGCATTGTTTACCTCATATGATAAAATGCATATACCAACTGTGCTCTCCGTACTCAAGGCGAACCTTCTTGAAACTTGGGATCATTTCACAATGAATTTAGCAAATAAGTTAGGAGCCACATAAATAGGCCTCCAACCTTGGACCCCACTTTTCTCCCTGCCAAACTTGACCATAAATTTAAAGTATGGACGAGAAAAGGCCTCTTACATACCTTCCAATTCTACTATAATTGCATATTGAAAACATTTTAACAACTGTCAACAGAATTCTGGCTAGAGAGAACAGACTAGTATCACTATCTACAAATTAGAGCCCACTTTGAGAAAATAATAGGTTCAAGGATGGAACTTCAGAATCTTACCCCAATCTTTCCTTTCATCATAAACACAATCAGGGAACCAGATTCAGCACACTTTATTTCTAGGTGCTACCAAGCCCTTGGGACAGGAGCTCCTACTACCAGAAAAAACACCAAAACTACCTGGAAGGCAGTACTCAGTACTGAAAACACAGCTGGGTATTGGGCAAACATTTGGCTCAGACAACATAAAATTACAAGCTCTTACCAATGAAGGGAGTTCAGGCAGAAATCAGTTAGCCAGTACTTCCGAACCCTCCTAGATGACAACCAAATTCCATACTACTCACGCATCTTGTTGGAGAGGCTGTGTCCAAGAAGTACCATCCACTCACATGTATTTTGGTCCTGCCCCGTTCTTACTACATTTTGGCAGTCGGCAGAACGAGTGGCTAAAGAGATGATATCTGAATTACTCTTCCCGCAACCCAGAAATACCATTACGTATACATTATTCATTGTTCATTAAGAATAAACACCACACATACATTCTCGGGATATCATCACAGCTGCAACAAAAGCAATAACGAAACTATGGCTATGACCTAATTGCTCCACAGAGGCTCAATGGTAATACATAATCACAGGACTATACAGACTCAAAAAAAATGACAGCCCAGTTACAAGACAGACTTCTTAGCCACCTAAACAGACAGAACTCCTGGCTCTTGTATATTTTACAACATAGATCAGATATAGTACCCTAAACAGCACGGCAATAACTGCCCACATCATAAAAGACTTGAGCGGCTGACTGGGCTGGACAGACCATACAAGACGTACCTCTATTCTGGAGCTCTAAGAGACACCATACTATCTCTCCCTTTACATAGTTCAAGCTAATGTCATGAATGCCTCCATGTATTAAACCCGATACAACTCCACGCCTGCTATAACTTTACTGTACTGAACAAGTTGTTCCAATAAAAACTCAATAAACTTCAAGTTAAAAAAAAAAACAAATTCAGGGACTAGTAAATGTTATGACCTAAGCTGGAACTGAACCCATTCCCCCCAAAATACCCTCCAAGTGCTCTACTAGCAAGCGAATGTTTAAACTGAGCTACAATACATAGGAAAGTAGCCAGCAGAAAGAGACCACTTGGCCTGTCAAGTCGGCCTGTGATGTTGTTGAGACTAGGCAATCACCAGAGCCTCATGCCCCCCCTTCCCCTCTGTAATTCCCCTTTCTCCCTTCACCTCCCCTGCGCCACTGTATCCCTCTGTGTCTGTCCCAGGCCCTTTTAAAAGCTCCGACTGTCTTAGCCTCTACCACCTCCTCAGGCAGCTCATTCCAGGCCATCACCACCCTTTCCATAAAGAAATGTTTCCTCACGTCCCTTCTGTATCCACCCACCCCACCAGCTTGAGACTATGCCTCCCGGTGGTGGTGGTGGTGGTGTTCGCTTTTGTTGAAGAGACCTTCGCACTCAACTTTATTTACTCCCTTCAAGTATTTGAAGGTCTCTATCATGTCCTCCCTCAGCCTTCTCTCCTCCAGGGAGTACATATCCCCCGTGTTTCCAGCCTTTCCTTGTTTGACTTATCCTTCTGTCCCCTGATCATTTTAGTTGCCCTCCTCTGTACCCCCTCCAGCAGCTTAATGTCCTTTTTTAGGTATGGGTGCCAAAACCTCACTCTGTACTCCAAGTGCGGCCTCACCAGTGACCTATTCAATGGCATAATTACCTCACTGCTAAACTCCCTTGTGATACATCCCGGCATCTTGTTTGCTTTTGCCACTGCCTTTTTGCATTGAGATGACTGTTTCAGGACACTTGTAATTATAAGCCCCAGGTCCTTTTCCTCCTCAGTCTCTATCTGCACTTTACCCAAGTAGTACTCTGCTTGTGGGTTCCTTGCCCCAATGTGTATCACTCTGCAATTTATATATCAATAGCCAATCAAGTAAAAGGTACTGCTTTACACCCAGCATAATTCATAGTCTTCTTCTGCCACGCTTTTAAAGTTTGTTCTGAACCTGCACACATGCTCAAAAGCTTTTTAAACAATAAATACAAATTCCAGTTTGTTATTTCAAATGTGATACTTTAATGAACATGATGTACTTCGTGCTTGGCAAAACTTTATAGAAGTCTTCTTTGAACACTGCATTAGGCACTGTTGGCTAGAAACACAGTTTTAAGTTTTTTTCTGTAGAAATAATACATGTTTTCAATCTGTTTGTAATGTGAGCTTCAAAGTCTGTTTTATTGAATTTCCAGGTTTACTTTACTAGACCTCTCAGCATTATGGTCTGTTCAGAATTTGATGAGATTCCCCTGCTGTCTTGAAAATGCATTCTAAAATATAACATTCTGAGGCCTACAAAATCTGGTAGCCTTCATATTTAAAGTACACTTGTACTTGGAAGAACAGTTCAATGTTCAAAATTTCTGTTCAGTTAAAATTATGATTTTGAACTACAATGCTAATTTGTGCATAAAACACCCTTCATGATGCCAATCAAAACCAAACCTGCAGGGAAAAATGGAAACATTCTGCACAAGACTTATTTCAAAATGTGTGGTATGTACAATAGGGAGCGAAGAAACAATTTCTCTTTGCCAACATTTACATGATGCATTTCCTTTTTTTATTTAAGCAGCAGATGCCTGGAGGCTTCTTCTTCGGATCTTGGTGACATATCTGCCACGTGACCAACACCTATTTTATTTCTCCTATCGGTTGTCTTCAATGACAATAGTTCTGGGTGGGTAGGTATCCACTTCAATAAATATATAACGGAATTCGAACTTCCCACTGTCTGGATTCTGCAATGAAGGGAAAATATTTAACAAGCGTCTGTCTAAGTGTTACAGATATTAATGGACTGTTACAATTTATGAGCAGCTCCTCACCTCTTTAACTTCCACATGCACTGTTCCTTGAGCTCTTGGCTCTGAACCTTCGATGTAAAATTTCAGTCTCATGTGCTTGACACCATCTTTCAAATATTCAATGTGCCTGCATAAAAGCAGAAAGCATATCTGTATAAAGCAAATACTTCACATAGGTTAAATCTTCCTCTAAACAAGACCACTCTTTGCCAATGATCCTTTTGCTTCCATGTAGCAAAATTATGGTACTGTAGTACAGCTTATTATATCTTAATTTGTGAAAATGACTATACTTTCAAACAAAAAAAAACATGAAATTACATCTTTTGGATTAGCATAGTTGTAACAGTTTCTGATTTATGTTCTGTGTTAATTATTTCTATACTGTATGTACAGTATTTCCGAGTCAAAGAAAATGGACATTTTTGCCCTTTGGTCTTCACTGGGTTAACAAAATAAACAACAAAAAATAGCAATGACAACAAAATGGATATGCCATTGCTGGGAGACTTTTTTATCAGTTCACTGATACCCCATTTCCCAGAGCCTTGGCAATCAAGGACACCTCAATTTCACATTCCTCCAGCAGAGAAGGTTAGTGGGTAACTAGCTGTACAGCTAGTAGCAATGCTGCTCCTCTGTCAGCCAGTTGCAACTAATGGTCAGTCACTACCCCCCCCCAGAAGCAGAGCACCTCAGTATGGGACTGTAGGGTTTCCACATGGGACGAGTTCCTACTGCATCACTGGGCTGAGCTTAAGGGAAAATATTAAGGTATAATAACCATCGCTTCCATTCAGATATATTACATATCATTATATGTCATCTGAGGCACACCTTGATACTATAATAAGAAAAGCAAACTCAAGAATCGGAGCATTAGGGTGTGGCCATGCCGGCATCCAGAAAGGCTGCTTAGTTCTGGAGCTCTGAGCCTAAACTGTCAGGAATCTCCCTTTCCCCCGCTACCCCGGGACGTACTGAGATAAAAAAGT
Source organism: Neoceratodus forsteri (assembly GCA_016271365.2). NCBI lineage: Eukaryota > Metazoa > Chordata > Ceratodontiformes > Ceratodontidae > Neoceratodus > Neoceratodus forsteri. The sequence continues at coordinate 506,863,978 of CM057455.1, forward strand.
GGGACTTTGTAGGGAAAACAGTTATGCCACCGAAGATGTCGAAAAAACAGGGGCAACTTTCATTTAAAAGCACCAACAACGGACTTAAAGATCTGGGCCTGGAGGCTCTGCCACCACGAGGAGAAAATGCTGGTAATGGGGTTGCAGCAACTTCAGCAGGGACTGTGGAAGACAACGTGTATAGCCCTCAGTTCTTGGTACTGGAAAAGTTATTTAACGATTTAAAATATGACCTAACAAGGGGGTAAGGGGAAATAGACTTCTAGGAAAACAAACTGAACTTACAAGCTCAAATGGGCAGACTAGGTGGGCCATAGGCCCTTATCTGCCGACACTGTCTATGTATCTATGTATCTATGTAACAAGTAAAATGAATTCTGGGTTTGAAAATGTATCTGCTCAGCTGGCCCTCCTGCAAACAACAGTAAACAATTTGGGGGAGACAGTGGAACAACATTTGGCTCGATTAACGGAGGTGAAAGAAAGGGTTAGTACGCAGAAGACCGTTATAATCAGTGAAGCCCCCAACTGCAAGCAGCAATGTCTGAAATAGAGAAGTTATAAACAATATTAGATGACCCATGAAAATAGGGAGAGGCGAACAAATGTAAGAATAGTGGGCATGGTTGAAGGAGTGGAAAGCAGAGACTGTGTAACTTTTTGCCAGACATGGTTAAGGGCAAAGCTAGATCTGCCAGCGGAGTGCTCCTTGGAGATACAGCGGGCACACAGAACTCCTGGTTGTTGACCACCCCCAAATGAAAGGCCTCGCCATATAATTGTAAAATGTTTGAGATATCAGTACAGAATGACGGTATTGAATGCAGCACGAAAGGTGGGTGCCATTAGAGAAGGCCCTCAAACTGTCAGTATATTCCAAGACTTTTCACGGTCGGTACAAACAGATCGGAATGCATTTATGCCTGTGAAAAGGAGGTTACATCAACCTGAGTGGCCTTTTGCACTTGTCTACCCTGCTTGACTGATTAGAAGGAGAAAAAGCACTACACCGAAGGTGTTTACAAACCCGGACGTGACAATGCAGTATATCGAACACGAATCGAGGCAGCAAGAAAATGCAGATGAGTGAACTTTATTTTGGACTTGGGCTGAATAATTAAGTACTTTTATACTTGCTGACCAGCATTACAAAGGATGCGGATAGAGGGAGTGGGGTTGGAGATTTTCTCGGTCTGCTCCGAAACTCCTAGCAGGCCTATTAAGGATGGAGCGGGCGGCCTTCCCAGTCCCCCCCCCTTGCTCTAGCTCCGGCAGGACTGCTTGTTTTTCCTCCTTGGAGGTGATTCCAGAGTGACATTACAGAGATCTAACTGATGCCTAATGACTTTATATTATATGCTGGGAGCAATCCTTAGTTTATTTATCAGTATAGCACTATGTTGCACTAGCGGTCTGATCAGCAGAAAGTGATCAACGGGGAGCTGGAAAACTGTTCTGTTTTTCTCTGCTTATAAACTGCACAGTGGGTGGACCTATGTATTGGCAGGGCAGCTTTAAGGTGGGACGAGGGTACAGGGGGTGTGGGGGAAGAGAGTGTTGCTCAGTCTGTTCCAAAGCTCTTATGAGGCCTATAATGGCTGGAGCGGGCGGCCTTCCCCACCTCCCCTGGTACTAGCCCCAGAGCCTAGAGCGGCTATACAGTGCTCCACCTGCAGCTACTGAATTTTGCTTTGGTTGTTATATTTGGATTCCAGAGCCTGTTTTATTTTCTTTTATTTACAATAGAATGTAGACTCAAAGACAAGTTTAATCAAAATTAATAGGGAGATGTAGACTTATCCTCTTGTTCCTTCCTTGTTTGCAGGGGGAGGATGAGGGTAGGAATTGTGTGCCTAACATTAACTAGTGAAATGGTTCCCTTGAATGTATGGACACAACATATATCCCGGGAGAGGGATTCAGTTGTTTTATTTTTTCTTTGTTCCAGGGGTGAGCGGCCAGCGAGGAGAGCAGTTTTATGCTGGTCACTCCCTCCTATTGAGCCAGAGTGTTATTTTCGCACGACCCAGGGATGAAAAGGGAAGGGGAACACTTGGAGAATGAAAGGACGTATAAGCAATAAAAAGACTTTATGCTAAATTATGAGTGGGGGCCTGACCACTCCTGTTGGGCTCCTCATTCCGGAGGTTCCCCGGGGTTGGACCCCTAAGTGTTCTCGATTAGCCCAGCTTTATACTCCACCCACTTTATCTGGACAGTTGGGTTGTGGGAAATTACCTTTATGTTTGGCAGCTCGAGGGGGCCTCCGGGTCCTCTTGCACCGCCGCACCTGGCTTTATGGAGAAGACAATGACGGTTTGGCTAGCAAGCTATTCCACGATAGTAAAGGGGGTTCTAACTAGACATATACTTGGGGGGAAGGGGGAAGCTAGGTGCTGAGTAAAAGTCGGATACCACCTTGCTAGATTCCTGACACAAGGGGCTTAGTTTTCTATCAGATCAGATAAGCGCCGTTGCGCAGGTCTTTACCTTTCTCTTTTTCTTTTCTTCTTTTCTCTTTCCTGGGTCTTTTTTGTTGGTGTTCTTTCTGAAATGTTACAGACAAGAGGGGGTGGGGGAAGGGGCGATCTGTTAATTGGGAGAAAAAATTAAAAAGGTCAAGAGTCGGGTGATGTGAGGGGGCTCAAGGTAGATGTAATGCAATGTGCTTGGGAGATCCTAGATCTAGGAATATATCCGATGCCACCGAATGGCTAGTTTAAAAATGTTATCCTGGAATGTAAATGGTTTAAAAACTACAGTGAAACAAAAATGTGTATGGGCATATATTAAGAAAGAGAATGCAGATATTGTGATGTTACAAGAGTTACATTTAACATGTGAAGAGATTTAGCGAGTAGAAAAAAAATGGGGGTGCGATGGTAACATCTCACTTCACGTCCAAGACCAGAGGAACATGTGTGTGGTTTAGACCGGGGATCAGGGTACAAATTCATACAACCCAAAGAGACAGTCAGTGGAGGTATGTTATAGTGAAGGCTACGGTGGAGGAGGAATTGCTAGTCCTGAGGTCCTTGTATGGGCCTACATTTGACTGTCCAGAATTTTTAGAGCATCTAGCTATTATGCTAGCAGTGTTCCTGGATAAAATGATTATAGGGGGCGATTATAATACCTATTGGGATCCCCTTCTTGACCATTCTAAACCCAGATTCAGACGTTCCCCCAGAAGTGTGGGGGCCCTCCGGAGACTGGTGGAGGAAAGGGCCTTGCAGGAACTGTGGAGATTCAAACACCCAGATACAGAGGAATTCTCTTTTTACTCCTGAACCCATAATGTCTATACAAGAGTAGACTATTTTTTCGCTTCTCCTGCTTTTTTGGGGGGCGAATAAGGAGATAGAATATGGCCCTATTATAGTATCAGATCACGCTCCACTATATTTAGAGATGGAGAAAGAGACAGATGGGGGTGCGGCAATGGAGAATGGATCCTACATTATTGTTAGATCCCCAATACATGCAACAAATGTCCAAGAAACTACAGGAGTTTCTTGAAAATAATAAAGTGGAAGATACCTCCGCAAGAACTACATGGGAGGCTCTGAAAGCTTTTGTAAGGGGGGAGACTATCTCATATGCAGCCTTTAAAGGCAAAAAAGGAAAACGTAGGGAGAATGAACTAGAAGCTAATATACTGAGGCTAGAAAAGCAGATTATGTGCAGTTAATCACCTGGGGATCTGGTGAAATTGAAGAGTATGAAGGGAGAATACAACCAACTGTGCTGTAAGCGTATTGAGAGGGATATCCTAATGTCAAAAACAGGACAGTATTTTGAGGGGGACAAGTCGGGGAGATGGATGGCCTGGCTAATTAAGAAACAAAGAGCAGAGAGAACAATCTTAACAATAGAAAATGAGAACGGGGAGTGTACCTCCTCTGCCCGAGAGATAAATATCATTTTCAAATCCTTCTATGAAGAGCTATACACATCAGAATTCCCGCAAGGAACAAACTTGGATAGTTTCCTTGAAAATATTCCCCTTCCTGTGATACCTGCTAAGATAAATGAGATGCTGAGACAGGAACTCACTGTACAGGAAATTAAGGAGGCAATCTGGGCGTCTAGGTTGGGGAGAGCTCCGGGGCCTGATGGCCTGAATTTTACAAAAAGTTTTGGGGTGATTTGGGCCAACTTTTCCAGTGTATGGTGAGGGAGGTACTGGGGGAAGGGGGGGCTGACACCATCTCAACAGTTAGCTATTATAACAATTTTCCCCAAACCTGACAAGGACCCCAAAAAATGTGGCTCTTATCGTCCAATCTCTTTACTAAATGCCGACTATAAGACCATAGCGAAAATATTGGCAAGGAGGCTGGAGGGGGTCCTACCACAGGTCATCCATCATGATCAGGGGGGCTTTGTTAAGGGGAGGCAAGGCATAATCTAAGACGGGTAATGAATATTATCTGGCAAGGGTCCAGAGGAAGAAAAGCTTATGGAGGCCTTCTCGCATTAGATGCAGAAAAGGCCTTCGTCAGGGTTGAATGGCCGTTTATGTTTGCAGTATTAAGAAAGTCTGGTCTGCACTCGGTCTTTAGGCAGTGGGTGGAGTGGTTATATCAATCCCTGTTGGCCCAAATTCTTACAAACAATACCTTATCACCCCCCTTTCGGCTCCAGAGAAGGACGAGACAGGGGTGCCCCCTTTCGCCAATGATATATGTGCTGACCACTGAGGTCTTGGCGTCAGCCATTAGACATCATCATGAAATAGAAGGTTATAGGGTGAATGGAGGGGAGCACGTTATCTCTCTTTTTACGGATGATGTGCTTCTATTCCTGGCCGATCCAGTGAGATTAATGTCTGCCCTGACCTCCCTTTTCAAGGAATATGGTCCTATCTCAGGGCATAAGATCAACTGGAACAAGAGTGAGTGGCTCCCTCTGGCAGATGGTGAGAGTCCATACATATAAGTGGCATAGATATTCCTCCTAGAACCTCCTAGAATTAAAGACCTAGGAATACTGCTACCACGTAGAATAGCGGATGTGGGGCATATAAATTACAGCCCATTAGCAACGAAAATTAAAGAACAATGTAGCAGATGGAAGTCGCTCCCCTTGTCTTTGTTGGGAAGAGTAAACTTAGTAAAAATGCAAATTTTACCTCAGTGCCTTTACCTTTTTCAGACCCTTCCTGTTATGCCTCCACCGGGCTGCCTTAAGTCCCTTGAGGGTTCTATTACTTCTTTAATTTGGGCCAATCGGAGACCTAGGATCAGGAAGGAGGTGTTGTGGCAGCCACTTCATAGAGGGGGCTTGACACTCCCCAATTTGAAGCTATATGCTTTAGCAGCCCAACTAACATATATTATGGATTGCCAGGAAATAGGAGGAAGAGCGAGAGCTTGGGTCACTATGGAGTCACAATCTAGGGTGTGTTCCCCCATGCCTTATGTCTCCTCCCATCAAGTTTGAGGGAGGGAGATGGTGGGAAACCTAAGAATTCATTCACCAAAGGTATGCTTAAAGCCTGGGGGAAGGCTTCACTGTTGATGGGGGACAGGGAGGGGTATGTCACCAGAGGTGTCCATTTTTTTGTTTAGCTTGTGGAGGGATAGAAGGGCTCCCCCCTCGATCAAACAGGTTCTGGGACAGTGGGAGGGGAAAGGTGTCTTTCTCCTATCTCACTTATTCAGCGGTGGGACCTTTTCTAGCTTTTCCGAGTTGAGACAACTATTCCACATTCACCCCTCACACTACCTTACCTATGTGGTAATAAGGTCCAGGATGCTTAAATTAACTGGGATTGGGGGGGGGGAGACCTTCCTTGAGTAGAACATCTTTGGAGGAGATTTTTCAACACTGTAAAAAACATGTGGGTGTGAAACCACAGTCCGTACTATACAAAGCCTTACTGGGAGAACAGCCAGATAAGCTGCAAAACTTAATAGACAGCTGGGAAAAGGACTTAGGTGTAAACAGGTTAACAGGAGGGGATTGGAATTTGGCCCTGCGGAGTAGCAAGGCTGTTTCGGTATATAACAGATTACGAATAATTAACTATAACATTGTGCATAGAATCTATCATACCCCTGTTTTGGCACATAAGATTAATCCTCAAATTCCAGACCAATGTCCTAAATGTTATGCTCAGAGATGTACGTTTTACCACATGGTTTGGGAGTATCCAAAAGTGGGAATATACTGGAATGAGATAAACCAAATCTTAAATAAGGTTTTAAGAAAGTGAGATTCAATTAGACCTTGTGGATATTTTACTCGGAGTACCAAGAAACGGAGGGGGACAGTCAGTAGCTTCACGTCCTTTGAGAAGACTGGCACTAGTAGTGGGTAAGCAAATTTTAGCTCAAAACTGGATGGCTCAGGCCATGCCTACCATCGCTCAGTGGGCAAACGCCCTCCTAAGCAATATGAAGCTAGAACATATCCAATATAAAGTCCTGGAATGACTAGACAAATATGATAAGATCTGGGCCCCACTGGAGAGAGGGCTTTTGGGAAAGAATGGTTTCTGCTCTTTTACGTAAGCACATGTACTGAGGGCATTGATCTCTGAATGGAGGAAAGAGTTCCTCTGGCGTTGGACTGGGCAGGGGTTTATAATAAAATGAAGGGCTGCATTAGTATCCACATGGAAAAATGGGGGAACTCTAGGTATAGAAGGTACTGGTAAGAACATAATGAGTTACAGATGATACGTTTCACTGTTTGAAAAGGTGTTTTTTAGATGCATCATGGATTGTACGCAAGCTGTGTGTACATGTAATATGATGTAACTGAATGAGATGTCATTGATTATCTATGTAGAGCTCTTCTCGACCCGATGACTCTTCTATAAATAAAGTTTTAAAAAAGAATCGGAGCGTTAAGAGGGTTGGCCTCAATGGTAACATTCAATATATGATAGCCATACAGTTAATTCTACCAGCTTTGGAGTATGGAAATTTAATACATGGGTTTGCCAACCAGAAATTATTGGATAAATTTAGTTTTACATATAATCGATTGGCAAGATTTATTCTGAAGTGCCCTTTTATAGCTCACCATTGTCTGCTGTATCAACAATTAAAATGGGATAGTTTGGCATTACAACTCAAAAAAAACAGTGGTTGCATCTGGTATTTAAAGTGAGAAATGGGTTAATTAAGGATTCTTTATTATTTGCACATAAGAAGAATGACCAAATATACCTTCTTAGGGATGCTGTACACAGAGGTCTAACAATTCCAAAAATTAGAAATAAATACAGACAAATGATTTTCCAAATTAATCCTGCAAGGCTGTGGAAATTCCTCCATCAATAAGAAACCTGCCTAAGTTAAGCTCTTTTGTTACAGCAGTTAGTGCGGCTCATACAGAAGTCTGCACTTGCACTTAAATCAAACTGTCAATACCCATACCTCTCAACCTCCTGCCTCATAAATCAGGGACAAGGCTTAAAAAAATCAGGGGCAAAGGACCAAAATCAGGGACATTTCTTCAAAATTGGAGATATCCACTCAGAAAGCTGGTAGAATAAAGGGCTTAGTGTAAAATGCATTTTCTAAAGAAGAACAAGTCTGTAACTTTAATGTCTGACATTAGTTTGTGCTTATAACCCCCGCTGTTTGGTAACAGAAATGCAATTTTTAGGAGGGACAGAGTAAAATTTTGAGGCAAAATCAGGGACATCCCTGAAAATCAGGGACAGTTGAGAGGTATGTCAATACCTATAAAGTATTTTTGTTACTATGGTAATGTGGTAAGGAGACAACACTACTGTGTTTTCATAAATTTACTTTTGTAATTTATTGATGGGTTGTTGTGGGATTCAGTAAATGTATTTGTATGCAAGAATGTTTGGATGGAATCTAATTGTATGTTTTTATGTTTGTACAGAACAACTCTGTACATAGGTTCTCTGGGCTTAAAGTTTATATCCTGTCAAAATATAAAGTTTTAACTAACTAACATATACCAATCTACACAAACTTGATGTGTTGTTCTACTGTACCCTGCGCTTTATAACCAAGGCACCTTACAGAATGCACCACTGTGACCTGTATACAGAAGTTGGTTGGACGCCCCTTGCCTCAAGGCAACTGTCTCATCTCGGCACGTGGATGCTCAAAATCCTTCTAAACAAAAATCCAGGTTTTATTTCCTCTCTCATTCACATTTCTCACAATGCCTCCTCCCTAAGGAAGTCAGCTTTCATCCTCCTGGACGTGCAAAGGACTCACACCTCCACTGGCAAGGGTGCTATTTCCTATGCCCTTCCTGTGACATGGAATAGCATTCAGGCAGTGTTCAAGCTCACTAGTCTTGTCTCAGTTAACTTTTTCAAAACCATGGCCGCTAAACATTTCAAGGTAGTATGTAATTGTCAGAGGGCTTCGCTCTCTGTCATCACCTCTATCTCTCCTACCCTCCTCCCCCGGCATACCCCCTTCTTGTCCCACTTCTCACCCCTCTATAACCCCCTCCTTCTTTTCCTCCCCCCACCTGCCCTCCCACTCCCCCTTTCCAAACTCTCTCCCCATTCCCTGTTGTCCACTGCCCCCCTTCCCCTTCTGCTCTTTCTCTCTCCATCCCTCTTATGGATATCCCTGTGCTCCACTCCCACCTCACCCCCAGACACTCACACACTTAACTCTTTTCTCTTCTACCTCTTTTCTACCTTCTCGACCTTTCCACCCATGACTCCATAGTATGCATGTCCCCCCTTTTTTGTTCTCCCTACCTCCTGCTCATCCCGATGCTTCACCCATCTCTTCTCATTTCCCACCTCTCACCCCTCTGAATAGCCACTCCTTCAACCCTAATTCAGTATGCTACACAAATGGGTTCTAGTAACCACCCGGCTGACTGTTACATAAGTCTTTATTGTTTTGCTCTGTATTTTCCTGTTCTACCCTGTAGTTAGTCAACATGATACCATGCATTGTATCTTGTCATTTTATTACCATGCACTTTATTACCGTACTGTATGATTATTACATGATTTCCCTGTTATTTTTCTGTGCATAGCACTTTATTTTATCTTTTATTGCTATCATGCAATTGTTCCATAGACTTAGTCACCTGTAATTCACTGTAATTGCTTTTATGTGTTGCACCTACCATTGCTGTCTATATGTATATTCCCTGTTTTTATGTAATCAGGACCTCCTTGTGAATGAACCTGCTCAATGGCGCTTTTCCTGCAATAAACTTGAACTGAATATACCTTCTACTTTCAGAACAAGCTGCAAGTCCATAAGACTGACTTGCTCTTGTTTTCAATCAGTTATTAAAACGCATGACTCCATGTCAGATAATAATGCATCACAACAATCTTGCCTCCATCGACTGGACTATCTTGTAACAGAGTTGTCTCAGTGGGACTATCCTGTATAAACAATTTTAAGTAAAAAATAGCTACTGCTCTCATGGAAGAAAATTCTTGTGTTAGCAATATTTCTTGCCGTGGAAGGCTGTATTATCAGCTAGTGATTACACTGGCAGTGTGGCACGAATGCTTAATTAAACAATAAGATACAACAGGGTGCACGTTGTGCTGGGATAATGACATGGCTTGAGTGGGATGAAGCACAATGCTGAAGGCAGAGTGCTTCCACCACCAAGAAGTGCAGTTAAGCCAGCACAATGCACACCTCAGAGTGCCTCACTGTGATTATGAAATGTGCCCACTAGCAAATGTACCCATTAGCAAATAAAACATTATAGAAATAAGTTTTATTTATAGTATAAATTAGTTAATAATAAAAGAAAAAAGTACCCATATGGAAAACGTAGCCCTGCTTTAACTGTTTTGAGTTTGGGCGGAAGGTGGTGCCCATGCTGCATGTTTTCTGTCTTTAGTAAGGAATTTCTTGCCAGCGTGGGATTCTGACTTCGACTCCACTGAAGCCGTGGCTACTGCACTGGGCACCATGGTTACAGCTCAGTAGAAACTGTGTGTTATGGACTCGGAGGCAATGTGCCTTTCTGTTAAGAGCCATTTCACCGGGAAGCAGATTGGGCAGGCAGCAGACTGTAGGACCAGAGAGTTACGCTAAGGAAAAAAAATAAAAAAAAACTATAAGACACCTTGGTGGGGTCGGTGCTGATGTCCTACATTTCTTTAAAAAAATGTCTGCAGTGTCCAGAAATGCAAACGAGAAGCCCCAGTCAGTGGCTTGAATCAATGCAGGTGGGGGGCATAAGCTTGCTCACTTGGCAACTGTGGTACAACTGAAGAAACTGTGGCATTTAAGTGATAGCCATGGTCAGTCTCTTGGTGGGGATGGATTTAGCTGGTAAGCAGCTCAGGACAGCTGACAGAATCTTCTTCCAGTGCTGCTGTGCTGGGATACTGTCACGGGGTTCCGAGCCCCTAAGTCAATCAGCCTTCTAGATTTTTTCTGCCCATTTCATCATACATGGTTAACAGCACCAGAGGTTAGCAAGGTCTATTAAAAAACAGACGTCACCACTTCTTCAGCAGGAGAGGCGACACAAAGGCCGAGTGCTCCCCAAATTCTGAACCAGAGGACCTGTATTGGGAAGCATAGTCTCAGTGATGGCTACATTCTAATCCAGTTCAGGATGGTAATTATTCTTTCATCACATGAAAATGTCAAACTTAATACAAGAATGCTACAACATGTAGCTTTCTCAGCACTCCCATGTACTGACAAAGGTCCCAACCACAAAAGGTCCACATGCTGGTGTATGTTTCTATCCAATACATTTTAACTATACAAAATGTCACACGGACTATGTACATTGGATTCCTCCTGTTTTCCTCAAGGTATCAGTTACATAGCAAATGGCCCTCCTGTACCAACTATGCTCCTCCCTTTACGGAAGAAAAAAAAAGAGACACATTTTGTGACCGAGCCCTTCTCCGCAGAAGACCTATGGAATCCAGCAGATCAGACTTACAGTATATGCTGGGGACACATTGAGGTCATCTGAAGACCTTCAACAGAATCACCACCTTCCCTGCACTAATTTTACTTTCATGCAACCCCTCATACTGTATGTACTTCACAGCAGGGGTCTACAAACGCCTCACTTTGTCACCAGTTGAAGGTACCCTGCTAGCTCCTGTGGGACTGCTGAAAAGTACCACCTTAACTATGAAGATGCTGCTGATACAGGGAACCACTTTAACATGTTTTATATAAACAGGCTACATCGTTTCTGCTTCAATCTGAGTTGTTAGTATATTTCTATTATATAATTACTGTTGTGCCACTTTCCTGTGTTTCTTTTATCATTATATGGACCTCTGTCCACCTGTGTAATTATTGGTACATTTGCCACCATGGTAAATCGGCAATGAAACTGCCTTCAGGCATCACAGTGTGCATTATGAAATGTAAACTTCCTTTTGGTACCGACACCAAGGTTGGCTGCATATAAGAAAACGCAGACATGCTATTACAGGGCCTTTCCATCTCCTTAGTAGTTTGGTTTTCAATTATAACACATCCTCAGCATTTTTTAAGAAACAGTAATGCAACTCTAGAATGTCTACCGGGGGACAAATATCTTCCATAAACCTCAGCTGCCACACCTAACGTACTGTTTATACTAAAACACAGAAACATAGACAATGACAGCAGAAAAAGACCAATGGTTAATCCAGTATGCCCGTGGTCCCCATTTAACCATGGGACCTACTGTCCACACAGGGTCCTAGCCCTCCCCAGCCACCCCCATTCCCCTCCCAGCTTTTGTCTTGAGCGACCACTATACCCTTCACTTTGTTCCAGCTGTACTTAAAACCTTAATGGTTTTAGCACCCGCCACCTTGGCTTCTAAACTGTTCCACAGTTCCACTGCCCTTTCTGTAAAATAATACTTCCTTGTATCCCTCCTGAACTTCCATTCCGTCAGTTTCCACTCGTGCCCGCAAACTGTTTACTCATGCTAAGTACCTCCCTGCAGTCCACCTTCTTTATTCCTTTCAGGCTCCTGACAGTCTCTATCATATCCCCCTTTTCTGGTCTCCAGTGGGTACATGTTCAGTGCCTTGAGGCACTCCTCTAAAGACCTGCCCTCCGAGCCTCGAATCATCTTAGTTATCCTTTGCTGCACACCATCTCCAGCCTGTCCATAGCTCTCCTGAGGTGAGGATATCAAGGGAGAGATTCACAGCTGCAGGGCCGAACTGGTAACAGACACCACTTGTGACCTCATCTAGTCATGCTCAACGGGGTTGCAAACTTTTCCAGGGCAGTGCAAAACAAGTGCTCGAGAAGAGCACTGGGGGTCACAATGCTAACGTCTCATACAGTCAATCACAAAGCACGTCAGCTCTTACAACTCTTACTGCAGGCAGCAGTATTCACAGTGAGTCACCACCTGCTTTAATGCAGTTCCTCACAACTGTACGAGCCAGGCTGGGTGTGCACTATGGATTGCCACTGTCACCAATGGCTACAGTAATCGGACCATGGCTAACTTCTTTATGTCTCAGTCACCACTTAAGGCATTTGGGCAGCATGAATTTTTACCGTTCAGTTAACCTGACATAGTGGCTAACCCAGTTCACGTAACTTAAAAAAGCTGGTGTAGGGTTGGGTGAACTTCTGGAAACCAGAACACTTTGAATGGGAGAGAGCCACTGCCATGGACACCACGGAGTGCTTGTGACAGGGACATGGGGCCTAGCACCAAAGATGCTGCCTATAGTTTGTAGCAATCAAGTGTGCAAGCACTCACTGTGAAAAGGCTAATTTATCTTTCAGTGGACTGCATACTGATCCCCTAGCAGGGTCCACTCTCTCAAGACCTAAACTCTATTTCAGGTGTATTAAACCTGCTGAAGTATTTAAACTGCTGTCTTCACTGAGAGAAGAATATGCCAAGGGAATCGATAAGTTAGATAACTTTTACTCAAATACAGTACTGGCATTCTGGCTCCTCTTTTTAACCCACATTTTCAACTTAACTCTTATCACCCAAACTTTTCCTTCAGCATGGAAACATTCTTTAGTTATCTGGTGGGGAGACCTTAGTAGAAAATTACTTCCCAGTCTCTTTGCTCCCAATAATCTCTAAATTCTTGGAGAAAATAGTCCTACCTCAGATTACTGAATATCTAATTATCACATTCTTTCTAACTTTCAGTCTGGCTTCAGACCAAATTATCCTACCCAAACAGCATAGCTTCATTTTTGTGATTCTGTATCAAGCGCTCTGGACAGGGAGTGTTTGGTAGGCTCTGTTTTCACTGATTTATCGAAAGCCTTTGATGTGATCAATCACTCACTCACTGCTGCTAACTTGCCTGTCTTCTTACGGTTTCTCAACAAATGTTTACTACTTGGTTCCTATCGTATTTACACAGGAAAACTCAATCCGTTTCCTGGAATGGCTGTTTTTCTTCTCCTCTCTCTGTCTCCACTAGGGTCCCTCAAGGGTCTATACTTGGTCCTGTTCTCGTTAATCTTTTTGTTGATCCCCTTCCCTCTGCTGTAGACCACTGTTCAGGCAGACTTTATGCTGACAACATGGTCCTTTTTATGCTCAGAAAAATCCATCTCTTCTTTCCTCGACTCTCCAGGGCGACTTAAGACAAAATCGTGAACTTGCTTTCCAATAACATACTACTGTTAAACAGTAAAAAGACTCAGTCTATATTGTATGGGTCCCAGTATGCTTTGTTACTGGTAAACCCCTCTTTAACTGGTCTGAATAACCAACCACTCAATCTTGTAAGTGGATTCAAATATCTTGGGTCTCATTTTAGATTCCTCCTTGACCTTTAAAACCTACATTTGCAAGACTGTTTCAAAAGTCTGTCAATGTCTGGGTAACCTAAAACATGCCAGACACTGTCTGTCAAGCTTGGATTGTAAACATATTATTGTGCAAGCCATTTTCCTGATATTAGATTATGGCGACACTATCACCACGTCTCTGCTTCACATCTTCTTCCCTTAAACACTACCACCAGTGACGATGATTTATTTTAAAATCTAAATGGGATGAGCGCCATTGCGCCCTACTGCATCAATTAAACTGGCTGTCCCCTCCTCCAAATGCACTTCCCACTGACTATACCTTATTTCAAAAACTGTGTGCAACCAGACCCCTACTTATGTATCTGGAAGGCTCATAGTTCCCATACACAAATATAGCCTTAGAGATGTGCCTAATCTCCTAAACAGCTTAATCTGGTTCAAGATCAGTTGGCATTCATCTGTATCCCCCTTCCCCAGGTCGTGCCTGAAAACAGGCAGGATTTGTCTAGTGCACTTACCCGGTCAACAAAAGCTAAATAAAAATAAATAAATAATCGTGGTTATTCCTTACCCAAGTTTCAGTCACATTTTGGGAAAGACTGCTCCTCATATGCTGCTCCATTCTCATGGAATAACCTCTCTCCTCAGTGCCAAATTTCACCTACCTTTGGTACTTGCAGGAAAGTACAGTTACGTAAGAACTTACCGTAACAGTAGATCTTCGAGAGGAGCTCTTGCAGCAGGCTACACCATAAGGACTATGTCGCCAGGCACTAGGACCCCACGGAAAAATTCTTAGCCAGCAGTACCCAGTGGGGACTGCCCCCTCGATGTCGGACCGCCTCCGACGTCTACCAGTGGTATAAAAAGGGCGGTTACCGGCCACACCCCAGTTCTCCTGCCAGAGACCCGGCTGACAAATAATACAGAACCAAGGTGAGTGGAATATCCTGCCTAGGGTAAGGAAAAAGGAAAAGGAGAAAAGTACCAGGGGGAAATAATGCCTACTGCAAGAGCTCCTCTCGAAGATCTACTGTTACAGTAAGTTCTTACATAACTGTACTATCTTACTTCGAGCAGGAGCTCTTGCAGCAGGCTACACCATAAGGACCAAGTACCAAGGAGTACTAAAAGGATCCTGGACAGACTGGGAGGTGGAAACTTTAGTAGCGGGAAGCTTCAAGACAGAAGGCCCTGAAGCACCACTAAACCAAAGCCAGTTCTCCAACGGGAAGCAATGTTCAGGCAGGTTGTAGTGCTTTACAAAGGTGTGCATTGAGCCCCAAATAGCTGCTGTGCAGATATGTGTCGCATAAATGTTCCAAAGTGCCGCAAAAGAAGCGGAAACACCCCTGGTGCAATGACCCTTAACCGAGCTCTGTAAGGTTTGTTGTACTTACTGCAGCAGAAGGTGATGCAATAGACTAGCAATCTGGACAGAGTCTGCTTTGCCACAGGTACCACCAGGGTTCTTTTTTTTTCTTTTATACTTTATTTTTGTACAAATACTAAAAAACAAAGTACATTATTTGATTCCAAGTATAGGATCTGTTATCAGAGACAGTATAGTAGTAATTCTTAGCCCTTCATTCGTTGTTACAACAATTGGGGGTTTATAGATACATAAGTATAGTAAAGACTATCAGATTTATTCAGGAAAGGCTTATGCAGCAAGACCATGGACGACCATACCTAAAATAGTGGTTTGTATAAAACAGTCCAAAGAGTCGCTTCTTTAAAGAGAGGCTGTTGTCCAGTGACGTGGTCCAGGAGTCCATGTAGGTCCCAAATACAGAGAATTAATCCCCTAAATATGACTTATTAAGATGCCCCTAAACTAGAGCTCACAGGCACTGCTAAATGTTGCAATTAATAACTATGGTGCACAAAATGGAGACAAGTTTTATTAATTCAACAACCCCACTAGAGGGTATCCAGTATATTATAACAAAATTTAAGGTTTAATGCACTTGAGCCATGGTGCATTTAACTTAAGATTCTTAATTTGGACCACTATACAGCTTCTGTGGTACACTTTATAAGGGTTTATAACACTGCAGTAAAATAACTTAATATTAACTCTTCACTACTATTTGCCTGATGAAATCTGATGCTTGTAAACTCCCTGTTGTGCTAATTCTATGCAATGTAATCCTCCACTTGTTCACGTATGTACCCTGTAATCTCCCGGGTCGCACCTGAAAATAGGCACTTGGCTGTGTAGTGTGCTTACCCGGTTAACAAAAGCAAATAAATAAACAAACTACACTTCTCTCAGACAGGCAGGTTTAATTAGTTACAGTGGTAAACTTCTAGTTACAATGGCTATAATCACCCAAACTGTCCAGCAAGTCCCTCTTCAGGTTTCTTCTTCATCATCCTGAATATCTACAGGGCCTGATTTAGCAAAATCAGCATGGATCATGTCCAGTCTCCGACCCACATCTGCTGGATCATTATAGATGTAGGTTTTACCGGCGTATAAAACCTTGAGTCATGCAGGCATTTGCAGCGCATGGTTAATTCCTAGCTCCCTGAGGCCCGCATGAACATCGCTGAATCCACAACGTTGCATCCTCGTGGAATAGCTAAGGTCAGGAAAACAGTGGAGGATAGAACCATCCATTAAAGTAAGGGCTCCAGGTGACTTATCCTTATGTAAAACAAAATCCCTGATGTGTACTCCCATAGTTGCCACCAGTACAGTCCATGGGAGATCTGGATTGTTAGGCCTTCTATGTGGAGTTATATGATAAGCCTGATGGATACAGTGTTCATCCTACATTTTGAATAAATTCTGCAAAAGTTGCTGCATATAAACTGTGAAGTCAGCTCCTTCCACTCCTTCGGGTATCCCCAAAAATCAGAGGTTGCAGGCATGGGCATTATTTTCTAGGTACTCCAAGCGTGAACGAAGTAGTTTATTTTTCTTAAGGACACCATCAGTCACAGCCACAGCTTTATTCACAGAGGTTGTTAATTCAGCTTGATTTGTTTCAACATTTAGTATTTTAGTTTCAACTTGTGTAAGCCTCGAGTTGTACGTCTCACACTTCTTACTGATTCGTTGCACTGCTTGCAGGATTGCATTGATTTTGGTGTCTAAGTCTTCAGGCTTCCCGCTCGGTGTTGGGTTAAGTAGAGTAGTGGTCCTGGCAGACACAGGGCGCCTTTCCTTTTACCCCAGTCCTTACTACTGTCCGTTTTTGTGCGACCCATGCTAGAAAGTGTCTAAAAATTCACCGATAACAGCACTGAGTCCTTTGCTTCAGGATTTCGTAGTTGAATCTGGATAAGTTGAATGAAATAAATTATTTTTTAAGCTTATGCCACCGTCTGGGTCTGGAACTGTTAAAGGAGCGTCTTTTACTGTTGGCTGCTGGCCACGCCCCCCCCACTAGGGTTCTTGGGGCAAAAGAAACAAAAAGTTGGTCAGACTTTTGAAAGTCTGAGTGCGGTTAATGTAGTACCTAAGCACTCTGTGTACATCCAGATTGTGAGGAAGGGCCTCCCCTCGATTAGCATACTCCGGATAATAAACCAGAAGGTTGATGTCCTGCTTAAGGTTAAACTGGGACACCACCTTAGGAAGAACTTAGGATTAGTCCTCAAGGACACCCCTGTCCTTGTGGAAATTCAAATACGGCTCTTAAACCATAAGAGTCTGAAGCTCAGAAATCCTCCGAGCAGAAGTAATGACAACTAAAAACAACACTTTCCACGACAGAAAGTGTAGCTCACAATCTGTGGCTGGCTCAAAGGGAGGAAACATAAGCTTTTCTAACAAAAATAAAAGATCCCAAGGAGGGATGGAGTCCCTAATGGGCGGTTTAAGATGAAGAATTCCCCATGGCCCAGTGGCGCTGAGGGTTGAGGCGTTGGATGCCACACCTCGCGTCACCCCAGCGACTCGGGTTCGGGAACGGAACTGGACTGCCGGAGGCTGGCAGGGGACAGGGAGGATTGAGCGTACGAAGACTGCTCTCCTCTCTCTGGGGTGGGTAGTGGGGCTTGCATCACCCTGTAGCGGCAACTGGCGGAGGCCAGCCACACTACAGTGGCATGCAAACAGCGTGTGGAGAGCGCGGCAGGCGTCAGCACTATGTGCTCGGATGCCATTGCACGTCTGGCTCTCCATAAGGGAGAAAATGTGGAAAATGCGGAGGGCGATCTTCGCGGCTGATGGCTGCGCCTTGCATCCCCAGAGAGACCTGACAGGGGCGCGTACCCAGTGGATGCGAGAGCGATGAAAGACCAGCCCACTGGGGGAGCGAGTTCGTGTGGCCCGCATGCATGACCGGGTCCGGGGGTGCAGGGCTGGCAGCCGGAGATCGTGGGGGCCATTCTGCCGAGGAGGAAAAACAAGAGTACGATAAAAAAAAATAAATAAATAAAAAAAAAAAAATGAAGAATTCCCCTCAAAAATGTTCGGGCCAGATCCATCTGGAAAACATATTTGCCATCCACTGGTGCATGATAAGCAGAGATAGTACAAAGGTGCACCTTGATGGAAGAATAGTGGAGGCCCGAGTCTGACAGGGAGAGGAGATACTCGAGGACAGCATTCCGAGGGCACAGGAGAGGGTCCAGACTCCCACTGGAGGCCCACAAACAAAAGTGCTTCCACTTCATGGCATAGGTAGCCCTAGTGGAGGTTTCCTGGCTACCACCAAGACCTCGGCCACTCTGGGAGAAACTCCAAAACGAGAAGTGGCTACGTGTGCAGATGCCAGGCACGCAATGTAGGGACCAGAGATCCAGGTGAATCAGCCTGCTCTGCTCTTGAGATAGTAAGCGGGAGGACAAGGGCAGGGGAATCAGAGGGCCCACTGTCAGTTGTTGCAAAAGCGGGAACCATATCTGGGGAGGCCAAAGCAGAGCTATGAGAATCATCTCCAATCCTTCTGCTTGGAGTTTGAGCAGGACTCTTTGCAGAAGAGGAAAGGGAGGGAAGGCATACAGAAACCGCTCTGTCCAGCAGAGGGACAATGCGTCTTGCCAGAAAACACCAGGCCCATGAATGAGTGAGCAGAAACTGGGCAGTCTTCCATTGCACAGGGGTGTGAAGAGGTCCAGCTCCGGATGACCTCATCTTTGGAAAAGGTTGTCCACTACAGACTGCAGGAGCTTCCATTCATGAGTCCTCAACCAAGACTGGCTTATGGTGTCGGCCAAGGCATTTTGGACCCCTGGAACATGCAATGCGGTGAGCAATAGGCCATGGTCTAGAGCCCAGAACCACACTCACATATTCTCCCAACAAACAGGATAGAAATAAGTTCCCCCCCGCTTGTTGATGTAGTAAACGACTGACATGTCCATCTGCACCAACACAGGACATGGACAGAGGTCCGGGAGAAATGCATATAGAGTGTACAGAACTGCCCTCATCTCCAGAATATTGATGTGGAGAGTCAGTTCCAAAGAAGACCATGCACCTTGCATCTGAGGATTTTTAAAATAAGCCCCCCAACCTAGGCCCAAAGCATTGGTTGTGAGAACCTGTGAAGGGGCTTTTCTCTGAAAGGGGACTCTCTACTCCAGATACTGGGGAGACAGCCACCAAGACAGAGTCTGTACCACTGCTCTGGAGAACAAGACCAACTGGTTGAGATCGTCCTCCCTCCCTCTGATCCCACTGCACTCTGAGGGTCCACTGAAGGACCCTCATAAACAGGTGTGCTGAGGGAATGGTCACAATGGCCGCAGTCATATGGCCTAGGAGCTGGAGCATGGTCTGAGCTGGGACCTGGCGAGCAGCTTAAACTTTGTGGGCCAAAGAGCGAAGGTGTACTGCCCTGTCCGGCAGGAGGAAGGCCTTCCCTTGCTCCGTGTCTAGGATTACCCCTATGTATTGTAACCTCTGACATGGTTTTGGGAATGACTTGGCCATGTTTAGGGTGATCCCTATGGAGCGGAACAGACTGAAGGTGTCCTCTAAAGCCACTAGACGCCAATCCCTTGTGGCGGCAGTCAGAAGCCAATCATTGAGGTAGGGATAAACAAAGTGTCTCTGCCTCCTTAGGGCTCCTGCCACCACCGGTAGGTACTTCGTGAACACATGCGGTGCCGAGAAAAGGCCAAAGGGCAAGGCCCGAAACTGGAATTGCCTTCCCTGAAAGGAGAATCTCATGAACCTCCTGTGAGCTGGAAGCTCCAGAATATGGTAGTAGGCATCTTGAATGTCCAGGGAACAAAGCCAGTTCCCTTGATGTGACATGGGAAGAATGCCCGGCAAGGTGATCATCCTGAACCTCTTGTACTCTATGTGATTGTTCAAGAGACTCGGGACCAGAATTGGGTGCAGGTCCCTTGTCTTGTTGGGAACCAAAAAGAAACAGGAGTAGATCCCTTTCCTCTAGGCTGTTCACCAAGGAAAGGCTCATTCTTCGGGGTATGATACAGCCTGTCCACTTCCTGTGGTACACTGGAGGCTGTCGAAGGGTGACTCCAGGCTAGCCTGGTAGCGTCCTGAAAGGGAGCCATCAAGGGTAGTACAACTAAGGGTTTGGGCTCATTCATATCCAAAAAATGAGCCAGTCTTTTTCTCTCTGGATCAAGATCCTCAGTTTCCCACTGGTTCAAAAATTGGGTGTGATGCATCATGTCCAAGAATGAGGGATCATCCGGGGAGAGCGGGGCGAATCTCCTGGAGGATCAGGGTGGTGGGGAGGAGAGGAAAACTCTCCTGCGCATCTGGAGGAGGCCGAAGAGTCCAAATTGGATGACCTCAAGGAAGACCTGGAGTGGGGATGCTGGTGCCTCCTCCTGTAATCCCTGGAGGACAATCTCGAACGATGCCCGTGTTGTCCGGAAGACCTGTTGTCTGACTGAGCAGGAGATCTTTCCCTGGAGGGAGGTCATAACCAGGGGGCCATGGAGGCCACTGCGGGGGGAGGCGTGGGAACTGTGGGAACCTGGGGTTCCTTGGGGATGATGTCTTTCCTGTGTCCCACCAGGAATTGAAAAGGTCCTTGACTTTGGCCAGAAAGACCACGGCTGGGGCCGATGGGCCTGGTGTCTCAGACCTGTCGTCAGGCTTCTCGGGCGGCAGACCTGACGGCTTGTCAGGAACCAGCGTACGCTCTGGTGACTTAAATTTCTCTGGCATCTGGTCCTGGGGTGGCAGCAGAGCTGACGGCAGGTTGATTGGCTGACCTGACATCTGGCTTCCTGACATCAAAGAGTTGGGCATTGGGGGAGGGATCTTCTTGACTGGCGGCTGTGCCCCTCCTGAAGGTAGCTTAGGGGGTGCAGGCGGCAGGGAAGACCCCGATGGCAAAGACGGCAAGGGTTGAGCACTAGGAGTCTGGTGCCCAATGCTTCAGAGAGCTGGCGTTAGGCTGAGACTCCCATTCCAAATGCCGCTTCCTGTCATCGGGTCCAGCCAGATGATCTGACAAGGAGGAGAAAGCCTTCACCTGGTGAGGCGTGGCAAGGAGGCTGTTGCCTGCACCTGGACCGGTGGAATCCTTGGACTTAGACCCGGAGGCATGGCTGTAGGGCCTAAGACTAAAGGAGTGGGCCAAAGGCCCTTGGCCCGAAGAAACACCATCTGACATACGCACCAACGCTGGGGGTTTCAAGGCCAGCAACCCGGAGGCAACTTGGGTTGGCAGAGGGGCAGAGTCCGACCTCCTCCGGGAGGAAGGACTGGAGCTGTCCATTTTCCAATGTGGAGACCTGGATTTGGAGTCCAAATGGGTCCTGTCCTTCTCGTGATGACAGTGCTTTCCACTGGACTTTTCCTCCTTAAATTTGTGAGAAGTCCCTGACTCCGAAGAAGAAGGGGATCCTAGGCCTGACGGGGACTTTTGCATGGTGGCAAGCAGCTGTTCTAGAAGGTAGGTCTTCAACGTCTTCAGCCGATGGATGCGGGTCCAGCAGTTGAAACTTTGGCAGTGCGGGCAGGAGCCAGCGTCGTGGTTGGGCCGCAGGCAGATGAGGCAGGCCGAGTGACCATCTCAGGCTGGGGTCTACGTCCCGCACGTGCACTTGGATTTTGGTCGCTGGCCAGATGAGGACGACAGAGAAGACATGCACCAATTACTAGTTAAATGTCTGGTCAAAAAGTTAGAGAAAATGGCGGTCGTCTGTTAGCAGTAGACGTCCATGGGGCCGATACTAATGGGTCGACGATAGGAAAAGAACTGGGATGTGGCCGGAGACCACCCCTTTTATGCCACTGGCAGATGTAGGAGGCGATCAGATGTCAGGGGGTGGTCTCTGCTGGGTACTGCTAGCCAAGAATTTTCAGTGGGGTCCTAGTGCCTGGTGGTATAGTCCCTGTGGTGTAGCCTGCCCCAAGAGCTCCCACTCGAAAGTAAGATCAATCTATTTGCCCTTATTTTAGCCGATTCAGTGTAGGTCAAATTATGTTGTTATTGTTTCCATGATGACTTGGGATGTTCTGTAAATGAGACTTGTTTCTCGCAGAACTTATCCTGTAGCTTACGCAACTTTTAAATAAATAAAACAGAGCCGACCTCGTGGTGCTGAGGGTTGAGGCGCTGGATGCCACACCCCATGCCACATCGGCAACTTGGGTTCAAGAACGAGCTCAGGCTGCCGGGGTCAGCAGGGGCAAGAGAGGATCGAGTGTCTGGAGGACTGCTCTCCTCTCTCGGGGGGAGGAACATCTGCCGTCCCACTCGTTGAAAGCCCTCTGGCGGTGGCTGGAGAGCAGTATGGGTCAGGAGACACGCACCAACGCTATCATGTTGGTAGGGGCAGGAGAAAAGCAAAAAAAGGAGCCTGGCAGGTTCTGTGATGGCTCCTGTGTCAACGGGGGTCGGACCGCATCTGGAGGTCTGGGGCCCTTCTCCCTGGCCCCGCCGTGGGGGGCAATCCAAGGGGGATTCTCCGGGCTCAGCGATACAGACACAGGAAATGCCAGAGAGTGAGTCTCTCCATCAGGAAGAAACCACATCCACTTGCCAGGGCTCCCAGGTAGGAAAAAACAGGATATGGAAAAATAAATCAATAAAATAAACATCTGGATCAGCACTTTGTACAGCAAAACACTCGCTAAGAGGAGGGGCGGGGTGACAGAGTTTTCTCCCCCTTTGCAGTGCTACGTTGCTTTTGTGCATTACACAGTTGGATGGTGGACAAATGGAGCAGATAGAAAGCACTTACTCTGTGTCATCCTGATTATGACTCAGTATTTAGCCTCAATTTTTCTGATCATAAAGTGTGAGTTTTTCCAGCTGCTGAATTGTTAAAAATGGGCAACAACTTGGATGACAGGATTTATTTACCTGACATGCTGCCTTCTTCCACGACGTGTTGTCTCACCATAACCTTTTATAGGTTCTCCAAAAAAGCCTATCACCTGCGTAGGAAAAGAAAAACAATGTTGCATGGGACATAACACATTCTTTAAAAATGTCCAGTGTAGGCTCACTTAGTTGCCGGAAATGTACTGATCAAGATGGTACTTTCAATGTTAATCCGCACTAAAGATTCTGGCACTAAGGCAGTCATTTTTACCAACATTTTCTCATGAACTTATGAGGTTTAGATTCAAAAAAATAATTTAGTACTAAGAAGCTTGCCCCATTTAGGTTGATCTTAGTCTCGTTTTCCATGCTGTTGTACCATAATTTCTTTATTGCAGTTTTCTTCAGAAAAAAACATCAAGTGGTCTCCTGATCCTGGACGTAACACGTTGGGGCTTTATGCATATAACTGTCCATTCAAAATATTCAGTGTGCACTATATTAGGGTTAGATAGGAGACTCAGGCAGACTGGGTTGACCATTGGTCTTTGTCTGCAATCACTGCTTATGTCTCTAGATTACTAAAAGTAGCAAATGATCTTGCATGCACCCTAGATGCTGGATTCATGAGGGGGCAGTGGTCACTGACCTCATGAAGGGTTCTGATTAAGTGGATCATGCGATTCATGCCATCCTCTTGCACAAATTGTAACATGCTTGGCTGTCCCAATCTGCCCTGGACTGGCTCAAGGCATACCTATCACATCCCGTGAAATCAAATTCAGCAATTACTGAAGAACTGCACATGTGGTGCCTCTCCATGAAAGTGGTCCAAGGGATGAACCAGGGAACTGCAGATTAGTCAATCCAACCTAGAGATATGCGAGGTTGGGAAACTTCGCTCCACAGATTAATTTGCAGATTTTCCTCATTTTTGTGGAGTTAATCCGTAGTGTAAAGTCCAAATTTGCACAAAACTGATAACTCCACAAAATGCAGAGTTTGGCACAAAAGAAATTGTTGAAATGAAAACTGCCCCTGCTGCCTAGTGGTCCCCCCCTTCCCCTGTCATTTGCCAACAAATAATGGTAATTCCCTGGTGTCTAATGGTCCCCGTTCCCCCCCATTTGCCCATTATGATTATTCCTTGGTGTCTAGTGGCTCCACCATCGCTGATCACCAGTCCGATGTATAATAAAAATGTTTCCCTGGTATCTAGTGTCCCATCCCCCACCAGCCCACTCTTTCCCAGGTGCCTGGTGCCCCCCCGATGTTAAAGAAAATAATGTTAAGTTTCCCTGGTGTCTAGTGGTCTCCCCATCCCAATCCCCTGCAGTATATACCATTCCTTGGTGTCTGGTAGTCCATGCCACCTGCTGATCACTGGCCCAATGTTAAAGAAAAATCTCCCTGGTGTCCAGTGGTCCCTCCCCCCACCTGATCACCCGCCTGACATAATGTTCAGTTTCTCTGCTGTCCAGTGGCCACCCTCCGCCGGATCCCCTGTAGTATATACACCATTCCCTGGTGTCTAGTGGACACCCCCTCGACGATTTTCAGCCTGATGTTAAAGAAAAATCTTCCGTCCCCCCCCACTTGATCACCTGCCCAGCACATTGTTAAGTTTCCCTGGTGTTCAGTGGTCCCCCCATCCTGATCCCATGTAGTATATACCATTCCTGGTGTCCAGTGGTCCCCCATCCCGAGCCCCTTTAATAGATATCATTCCCTAATGTCTAGCAGACCCCCCTTCTCAGATGCCTGTAAAAAAAAAAAAAAAAAAAAAAAAATAGTCCATTCTCTGGTGCCCAGTGGACCACCCCCATCCACCCACCCCAGCAGGTAATGCTCCACCAAACCATACCTTGACCAGCACAGCCCTCTGCTCTCCACCACAGCTGGCCACCAACTGAGCTGTCAATGAATGAGCACGTGCTTGTACAAGTACATGCTCATTTACGAACATGACAGTTCAGTCGGCGGCCACCCGTGGTGGACAGCGGAGGGCTGTGCCAGTCGCTGGCTCAGGGTCAGAATGGGGGGGAACAGACTCCACCATGCTGTCCCCTCCCATCTCGACCTGGAGTTGAGGACTGGGCGAGGCTCTGCTCTTGTCTCATCCACGGCTGGCTGTCGATTGAAACGAGCGGTACTTACAAGCACACGCTCAGTGCAGTCAGGGACGGGACGGCCATGGTGGAGAGTGGTGCCAGTTGCTGCCCAGGGTTGTGGTGGGGGCAAATCGGGCGGTGGGCACTACCTGCTGGGGGCTGAGGTTCTGCTAGACACCAGGGAATGGGCTACCATTTTTTTATTACAGGGGGACCGGGGATAGAGAGGGGGGACTGCTAGACACCAGGGAATGGTATATACTATAGGAGATTGGGATGGGGGGACCACTGGACGCCAGAGAAACTAACATTAAATCAGATGTGTGATCGACTGGATGGAGGGACCACTGGACACCAGGGAGACATTTCTTTAACATTGGGCTGGTGATCGGCAGGGAGAAACTAGACATCAGGGAAAGATCGGGCTGGCGATCAGTGGAGGGGAGGGGACCACTAGACGTAACATCAGGCGGCGAACGGTGGTGGGGGGGGAAACACTAGACACCAGGAATGCTTGTTTCTGCTTTGGGTGTTTTATTTTGCACCCAAAACACCCAGCAAGGCGGTTACCACTGGCAATTTGTTAATAAACAAGTAAACTTCGCGAAATGATCCGCAGAAGCAGACTTGGTGACTTAGCCGTAAATTCACCGGTGAATTAAAACTCAGGCCCATCTCTAGTCTAACCCCAATGGTGGGGAAACTGGAGAATATCATGAAGAAGAGACTGGTGGGCTTTCTCAAAGAAAACAGGCTGCAAAACAAGAGGCAGCATGTGCTTGTGGTGGGGAGGACCTGCCATACTAATCTGACTAAATTTTTTGACTGGGTGACCAAGATAGTGGACAGTCCAACAAACGAACAGAAGCACAACGCAATAACTGCAAGTAAAAACAAGGTATTTATTGTGCCAAAGGACAAATATCCAAATGCTGCTGTCACCAACAGAAAGGGGAGTTTCGTCGGTGACAGCAGCATTTGGATACTTGTTCTTTGGCACAATAAATACCCTGTTTTACTTGCAATTATTGTGTTGTGCCTCTTTTCGTTTGTTGGAGCATGCAATCTCTCTGAACTGTGTACTTATCCCTGGGCTGATGCCTTGGTTTGCATCCCACCTGGCTCCGGTTTGATGTGCTAGCTTCTCAACCTGTCTGACCAAGACAGTGGACAGGGCCAAGCAGATGATGTCCTCTATCTGAACTTCAGCAAGGCCTTTGACTCTGTTCCTCAAAGGAGACTGGTCAGGAAGCTGAAGGATCTGGGGGTGAGGGCCAAGCTTGCTACGTGGGTCACAAACTGGCTGAAGGACAGAAGCCAAAAGGTGGTGGTTAGGGGAGATTCTTGGAAGTTAGGCCGGTGACCAGTGGGGTCCCACAGGGCTCAGTGTTCAGTCCGGTGTTATTTAACATCTTAATCTGATGCTGGGCTGCATAGCCAGGGGGATTACCAGAAGAAAGGTGTCGGTAATATTACTGGGGTACAAGTCACTGGTAAGACCACACCTACAGTACAGTATGCAGTATTGGTGAACTTATCTCAAGAAGGATGTCAACTTGTTGGAAATGGTCCAGAGAAGGGCAACCAAGATGATCCAGGGCCAGCATGGCAACATCTAAGAGGAGAGGCTCAGGGGGCTCAACATGCAGTCCTTGGAGGACAGTAGGGAAATGGGGGTTATGATCGAGACCTTCAAATATCTTAATGATATTAACAGAGTGAATGTGGAAAAGCAACCTACTTCTGAACAATAACAAAACTGGAGTTATAGTCCTTGGTGGAAGACTGTGTAACACCAAATACCTGAATATTCTTCCTTGCTATGGTTCTCCCTTGGAGATGGTCCTAACCTTCAAGTACCTGGGGGCCATGGTCACATCCGAAATAAAACTTCTCAGAGCATACTGCCAAAGAAGCGCGAAGAGCCCAACAAAAGCTTGGTGCCCTCTACCAGGTCAGAAACTTCTTGTGATAGAACATCAGAAGGCCAAAACATAGATAGTCACTATTTCCAATGTTAGAGTACAGAAACATGGTCCCAGTCATAATACTCAAGAAGATCACGGTGGCATTTAACAACATGTGAAGGTTTGCACTGGGACGTGGCAAAAGCATTTACTATACAGTGACTTCGACCTCCTCTCTCTCCAGAAAAGAGGTGTGGCCGTAGTGGTCTACCCTAAATGTACACAGGACCTATATCCAGGGGACAGCCATCCGCACAGGTGTGGTCTATAGACCACCAGCCCAGGAGGAGGAAGAAACAGATAGGGAGCTGATGCTAGCCATCCAAAGGATGGCAGACAAAGGTGAGGTAGTACTGGTTGGAGACTTCAATATTCCAGACGTGGACTGGAGCATCCCAGCAGCAGCACCAACTAGGAGCAGATTTATCCTGGACTCCCTTCAGGGTGCCTTCCTCAAGCAACTGGTCATGGAACCAACTCGGCAGAAGGCAATACTGGACCTTGTGCTCACAAACAGGGACAGTGTGATGGGGGTAACAGTGGGGAGCACCTGGGGAACAGTGACCACCAGTCATTGTGGTTTGAAATCACAGAAAGAGCAGAACCAAACCACACAAAACACGTATCCTGGATTTTAGGGGGCAGACTTTGGGAAAATGGGAGATACTTGAAAGAGGCATTAAGGGAAGGGACAGGAATCAGGGTTGAGGAACAGTGGGCAGTATTTAAAATGGGGATTATAAGAACAACAGAATTATGCATTAAGCAGATTAGCAAGAGGAAAAGGAAGAGGAGACCATTATGGTTTTCCAAAGAGGTAGCAAAGAAAGTGAAAGCCAAAAGATTGCATTCAGGCAATACAAAAAGACACAGGCAGAAGGGGATAGGGAGAAGTACCAGGAGAAGCAAAGGAGGCAGGAAGTTAGTAAGGGAAGCCAAAGCTCAGACAGAAGAACACATTGCAAAACTCAGTGGGTAAGGGGACAAAACCTTTACAGGTACATAAGGAAAAAGAAAGACAAAGGGAGGGATAGTGAGACTGAAGGGGAGGATGGGAGCCACGTGGAGATGACAACAGTAAAGCTGACATATTGAACAGGTATTTCTGCTCAGTCTTTACTGAAGAAGAGGGGGTAATGGTCTGAAGGAGTACAGGGTGAGAATGGAAAAGAATGGACACAAGTCCCTTTTACACGAAAGGGTCCTGAAGGAACTGGAAGTAATAAGAGTTGATAAAGCAATGGGGCCAGATCGGGTGCACCCCAGGGTCCTTAAAGAACTAAGAGAGGTGGTGGCTGAGCCTCTGGCTATCCTGTTTAGCCGATCACTGGAAACAAGGGAGGTACCCAAAGACTGGAGGACAGCAGATGTAGTCCCCTTATACAAAAGTGGGAACAAAGAGGAAGCAGGGAACTACAGACCAGTCAGCCTCACCTCGGTAGTGGGGAAGATCATGGAAGCACTACTGAAGGAGAGATTGGTGGAACATCTGGTTGTCAATGGACTACAGGACCCAAGGCAGCATGGTTTCACCAGGGGGAGGTCATGTCAGACCAACCTCGTTGAATTTTTTGACTGGGTGACTAGGGAGGTGGATCAGGGAGGGCAGTGGACATGGCCTATCTGGACTTCAGCAAGGCCTTTGACACTGTGCCACATAGAAGACTATTACACAAATTGGGGAATATGGGTGTGGGAAGGACAGCAGTGTGGGTGGTAGGTAACTGGCTGGGTGGCAGGACACAGAGGGTGGTGGTAAATGGCTGTCACTCCACAGAGGGAAGAGTGACCAGTGGGGTACCACAGGGATCAGTGCTGGGACCGGTCCTATTCAACATCTTCATCAGTGACATTGCGAGGATCTAGAAGGCAAAATTTCACTGTTCGCTGATGACACAAAGCTCTGTAACAGAGTAGACACACCAGAGGGTGTAGACAGAATGAGAAGTGACCTGCAGAAACTTGAAGAATGGTCAGGGTTTGGCAGTTGAAATTCAATGCAAAGAAGTGCAAGATAATGCATATGGGGCACAAAACTCTGGCACAATATATCAGTTGGGGGTGAGGATATAGCATGCACCAAGCAGGAAAGGGATCTTGGGGTTGTCATCTCTGATGACCTCAAGGTAGGGAAACAGTGTGACAAGGCAGCAGGTAAAGCAAATAGGATGCTGGGATGAATAGGCAGGGTCATCACCAGCAGGAAAAGGGAGGTCATAATTCCGCTATACAAGACACTAGTGAGGCCCCACCTGGAGTACAGTGTACAGTTCTGGAGACCATACCTACGTAAGGACATAGACAGGTTAGAGAAGGTTCAGAGGAGGGCAACAAAGATGGTGCATGGATTGCATCACAAGTCCTATGAAGACAGGTTGAAGGAACTGAACATGTACTCCCTGGAGGAGAGGAGGGAGAGAGGGGATATGATAGAGACATACAAGTATCTTACAGGGAGGAACAGGGTGCAGGAAAGAACAGGTTACTCACCTGTAACAGTAGTTCTAGGAGTGGTATATGTTGTTCATCCACACTGTCTGGCATTGTCCCTTTCCCCTTTAAATCTTGCCGGAAGTCTTCAAGCTGGCTCCTCCCACCCACCCGGGTGGTAAATACCTCGGCTCCGCCCCATGACACCAGATCTAGCCCGCTGGAAGCCAGGTTGTGCGCCTAAAGCCGGGGAGGTCGGGTGGGTGCGTGGGGATGAACAACATATACCACTCCTAGAACTACTGTTACAGGTGAGTAACCTGTTCTTCAGGAGCGTGATATGTTGTTCATCCACACTGTCTGGCAGACTCCAAGCAGTTCTCCGGGGGAGGGAGGCAAGGCGCACACCCCCTACTTAGGGAATAGAGATTGGAGAACCGAGGCCCCAAAACCAGCATCCCGATGTGACTCTAGGTCAATGTGGTAATGGGTAATAAAGGTGCTTGCTGACTTCCAGGTAGCGGCCCGACAGATTTCCTGCATAGGGATGTCCCTGGAAGCAGCCACCGAAGCAGCAGTATGACGGGTAGAATGAGCCCTTAGCCCTTTGGGAGGCTCCTTACCCGCCAATTCATAGCACAGACCTATGCATGATGTGATCCATCTCGCAATAGTCCGCTTGGCTGCAGGTCTGCCAGAAGCGGCTTCAGCGTAAGTGACAAACAGCTGGCGAACCTCCTCCCGACCTCTCACTGTCCCTCCTTATAATAGGAGAGAGCACGTCTGAGGTCCAGAGTATGGAGCCTATACTCGGCGTCCGAGGTGTAATTAGGGTAATATACTGGCAGGGTCAACACCTGGTTAAGGTGAAACTCTGACACCACCTTCGGAAGGAATTTCGGTGGGGCGCAGGACAACTTTGTCCCTGTGAAAGACCAGATAGGGGGAGTCCACTGAAAGCGCCTGGAGCTCCCCCGTCCTTCTGGCTGACGTGATAGCCACCAAGAAGGCTGTCTTCCACGACAAGTGTGAAAGTGCAGACTTGTGCACGGGTTCGAATGGCTTGCCCATGAGCTTTGCCAAAACCGGCAAAAGATCCCACGGAGGTGGAGGTTCACGCACCGGAGGGGATATGTGGTTCAGGCCTTTGAAAAAGCGCCCGACCACCTTTTCCTGAGCCAACGTCGGCGGCTGACCGACCGCGCCCGTAAGCCGATATGGCTGCTAGGTGCACCCTGGGTCGATGACCAAGACCCCTTTGAGAGGGACCAAAGGTAGTCTAGAATGTTAGCCACCGAGCAGGATAAGGGGTCCAGACTTTGATCCTGACACCAAATGGAAAATCTTCCATTTGAAGGCATAACATTTCCTGGTCGATTTTTTTCGAGATGCCTCCACCACGGTGTAGACATCCTCAGAAAGACCCAAAGCCTGGAACTCTAGCCGCTCAGGAACCAGGCTGTGAGGTGCAGGGATTGAAGGTCCGGATGAAGGACCTTCCCTGGTTCAGAAAAATCAGGTCCGGCGTGTACTGAGCTCCGGGGTCCTGCAGCTGAGGTTGAGGAGATCTGGATACCAGAACTGGCGTGGCCAATCTGGGGCTACCAGGATCACCTTCGCCTTGTCCTGCCTCACCTTGAGTAACACCTTGTGGATCAAGGAAAATGGAGGAAAGGCGTAAAGAGGCCTGAGGTCCACGGCCTCGAGAAGGCATCCCCCTGCAGCGAGCCCTGCTGAGGGGGGCGGGCATGGAACAGCCTCAGCTTGGTGTTCTCCTGAGGCAAACAGGTCCACCAACGGTTTGCCCTAACGAGAGAACAGGTAGGCTACCTCTGGATGGAGAGACCACTGGTGGGATGTCTGGCCTAGCGGCTGAGAGCATCCGCCAGTTGGTTCGCGACTCCTGCCACATGGATGGCTAAGAGATCCGGCCCAGCCGGTTGACGAAGGTCCAGATCCGAGCGCCTCCTTGCATAGCAGACGGAGTGCGCGTCGCCTGTTTGTTGAGGTAGTACATGGTCGTGGTATTGTCCGCTTGGACTTGAACCACTTGACCCCGGAGCTGAGGAACAAAGCTGACAGAGCCAGTCTGACTGCCCTGAGCTCCAACAGGTTGATGTGGCATCGGGACTCCTCTGGGGTCCAGAGCCCATGAGCTCTGTGGTCCCCCATATGGGCTCCCCAGCCCATGAGAGAGGCATCGGTCGTAAGGATGACCGTCGGCTTGGGGCGGACAAACGGGATCCCTTCCTGCAGATGACTCGGGACGGTTCACCATTGGAGAGCGTCCCACATCCTCTGGGTGACCGTAACCAGCTGGTCGAAAAGATTCTGACGCTGAGACCATTGGGTGGCGAGCTCCCACTGGAGGGGGCACATGTGCAGTCTGGCCCAGCGGACCACCGACGTGCACGCCGCCATGTAGCCCAGGAGGCGCAGGAAGTCCCGGGCAGGAGTGCCCAACCAAAAATGATTGGGCAAAGGAGGAGAGAACCTCCGCCCTGTCCGCTGGGAGCCGAGCTCTGGCTTGACGAGAGTCGAGCTCTGCCCCGATGAAGCCCATCACCTGAGAAGGGACGAGTTCCGGTTGGCCTCGTGATCAGAAGGCCCAAGTGTGAGCAGGTTCGAGGGTCAGGTCCCTGGACCTCTCCACCTCCTGAAGGGAGGATCCGCCAGGAGCCAATCGTCCAGGTAGGAGTAAACACGAACCCCTGATGCCAAGATGGCTGCCACCACTGCAATGCATTTGGTGAAACCCCTTGGGGCCAAGGACAGGCCGAACGGCATGGCTCTGAACTCTGACAGGGTCCTTCGACCCTGAAGCGGAGGAAACCGCGGATGAGACGGACGGATAGGGACGTGGAAAAAGCGCCCTGAAGATCCAGTGTGCAAAACCACATGTTTCGCTCCAGGGATGGTATGATCTGATTTAGAGTTACCATCCGAAAGGTGCGGGACCTGAGATACCGATTCAGGTTGTGCAGATCTAGAATGGGGCGCCAAACCCCCGTCTGTTTGGGCACCAGAAAATACCTGGAGACGGGCTGGGTCTGAAGGAGGATCCTCCACTGGCCACCACCTCTTTGAGGAGGAGTAGCGCAATGTCGCCCTCGGGACAGACTGGGCGACTGAGATCCGCTCCTCTCGTGGGGCACGGGCTCGGCTGGGAGGGTACTGCTCGAATTCTAAGGGCAGACCCTGCCCGACCACTTCTAGGACCCATCTGTCCGTGGTGATACCGGACCAGGCGGAAATGAAGTGGCGGAGCTGGCCCCCCACGGGAGGACCCGAGCTGAAGTGACGGGTACGGGGGAGGACACCCCCGGCCCGTCACTGGGCAGGCTTAGAGGAGGAGGGGGCACCTGGACCAGCGCCTCGGCCTCCTTTGCGGGGCTGCTGGGGACCTTGCTTGGGCCTAGGGCGCCAAGCCTGAGCCTGCTGCTGTTGTTGACCCCCCTGGAAGGGTGGTTGTCTGACCGCAGGGGAAGAATGACGAAAAGGCTTCTTCCTCGCGCTTCTGCTGGTTCTTACTTGAAGAACCTTAGCGGATGTAGCATCTAAGGTGGCATTAGATTGCTTGATACGCTGCAGGTGACCTGCCACTCCTGGCCCGAAGAGGTCGGTGCCAAGGAACGGCACATCAGCTAGCTTGTGCTGAGTATCCACAGGAAAGGAGGATAACCTCAGCCAAGCCCTGCGGCGAGTGGATACCGCTGCAGCTAGTGAACGGGCACAGGAATCACCCACGTCCAGAGCAGTCTGGAGTTGTTGTTTAGCAACAGCTCTGCCCTGGTCCCTGACCTGCTTGACCGTGGTCTGCATGTCAGCTGGGAGGTGGGGGAGAACTTCGTCCAGCGACCCCAAGAGGGCGTGAGAGAAGTGTGCCATAATCACCGCTGAGCTTGCCTGACGAAGGCCCAAAGATGATGCAGCATAGACCTTCCGGGCCGAGTGGTCCATAAGTTTGGACTCTTTGTCTGGAGGGCGGTCAGTATCGGCTGAGCTGCCCGTCCGCCTGAATACTGAGGCAGTCACAAGGCTTTCCGCCGAGGGGTGCTCAGTAAACCCCGCCAAAGACCCTGTGGGCACTGCTACAGTTGCGCGCTGGCGCGGCAGAAGGAGCTGGGCAGGAGGCTGACGCTGCCAGAGTTCCAAGGCTGGACCAATAATGGCTTCGGCGACTGGAAATGCCTCCG
Organism: Neoceratodus forsteri; assembly: GCA_016271365.2. NCBI lineage: Eukaryota > Metazoa > Chordata > Ceratodontiformes > Ceratodontidae > Neoceratodus > Neoceratodus forsteri. The sequence goes on from CM057455.1 coordinate 506,897,615, forward strand.
TAGGGGTATCCCCCCTCTTAAGAATATCCGTAAGGGGATATTCCGCCTTTTTCTGGATAGGCTGTAGGGCCATCCCCGTCGATTCGGAAATGAGCTGGAGGATGCCCTGGAAGGAGGAAGGCCCTTCTTCCAAGCCTGACGCTGAAAGCTGATCGAGAGAGTGAAGGCCAGTGTTATCGGAATCGGAGGAGTCCCGATATAAAGGCTGCCCACCTAAGTCCCCCGACACGCCTAGGGCGATCAGGGTGACCGACTGACAGTCTGTGGGGAGACCCAAGACTGTCGTGCCTCCTTGAGGGAACCCCGAGGGGCAGCTTAGGTGGAGGTTCCACCAAAATTGGTGGGAAACCTGAAACCGGTTGCGGCGGAAGATGCACCGGAGCCCCCGAAGAGACCGGCACCGGAGCAATTGGTGTCTGAGGCAGCCGAAGAGGCTGAGGCCAAGAGATAGCCGGGACCACCAAGGGAGCCGGCTTCTGACCTGCTAGCAGGAATTGCTGCCACATGAGATCCTCGCAGCGTCGACGAATTTTTCGTCGAAGCCTCTCCTCATCCGAGGAGGAAGAAGAACGGTGGCGGCACCTCTTGCGGGAGTGCTTGTGTCCTTTTTTAGGTCGATCAACCGAAGAGGACTTGCTCCCTGATTGAGACCGACGGTGTCGGCTTTGTCGATCGGGAGAGACTGGGCTCGGTGAAAACCGAGGCTCCGCTTCTTTCCCTCGATCGAGGCTCTGCGGGGCAGGTCTCCTTAGTCGGGGAAGGAGAGAATCGGGCGTTTTCCAAAGAATCATCGACAGGAGTCGGTGATAACGGCTCGATCGGGTCGAGGAATAATCTCGCCGGATCAGCCGACTCGGCTTCTACGCCTGCACAGACGGAAGGTCTGAAACCCAGCGCCGAGGAGGCACTGACCAAGTCGAGACTCGGACCGCTCCTGATCCCAGGAGCGATCTTCTTCGACTCGAAGAAGATTTAGGATCCTTTTTCTTCGAACGGGAAGAGTGCGAGCCCGAGGGCGCCTCACCCTTGGTAGGGAGAGACTGGCACAAATCCCAAAAGGATCCTGAGAAGGAAGAGCCCAGGTTGAGCGGCACGAAGAAACCTCGGCTAGCAGAGGCTTGGGCGGCTTCTTCCTCGAAGAAACGCCATGCGCTCGAGCTGCTCGGCAGATCCCGCAGCCGCGGAAACCGCCCACCTGGCCTCCTTGGATTTTACCGGTGGGTTGTGGAGCCCGGTCTGCCCAGCTTCAGGCGCTACTTCGACATCTTCCAGGACGCTGGGGTGAAGGAAGCGCAAATGGAGCACTGCGAGGTATCGAACAGAACCGAGGCAGTAAACGCATGAGAGGTGGGGATCGGCGCGACATTTTCTGTCCGCAAGGACACCGGCGAAACCCGGGGCGACTTGTCATCCATGTCCGAATCAGAGTCGTAAACTCTAACGGAAGTTTCAGAGCGAGAAGATGCGTGAAACCGCTTAAAACGTAATCCAGGGCCTCAACACTGCAGAAAGCACGAGGGAACCTGATTCTTCCAGCAGAAAGGAAGATCTGGCGTCATGGGGCGGAGCCGAGGTATTTACCACCCGTGTGGATGGGAGAAGCCAGCTTGAAGACTTCCGGCAAGATTTAAAGGGGAAAGGAACAATGCCAGACAGTGTGGATGAACAACATATCCACGCTCCTAGAAACACTATTTTTAAGCGAAAAAGATGTTCCAGGACTAGAGGGCATGGGATGAAGTTGGAGGGAGGACGATTCAGAGGAAACATGAGAAAGAATTTCTTCACAGAACGGGTGGTGGACAAGTGGAACACCCTGCCAGAGGAAGTGGTGGGGGCTGAAACAATCACGGGATTTAAGAATGCATGGGATAGACATAAAGGAATTCTAGAGGTCAGGGGTAAGGGGAAACAGACTTCTAGAAAAACAAACTGAACTTACAAGCTCAAATGGGCAGACTGGGTGGGCCATAGGCCCTTATCTGCTGACACTGTCTATGTATCTATGTATATTCAGTATATCTCAGCAATCTGCTAACCAAGCGCTCTCAGCCCTACTACTTGTGATCACAATGCAACAGCCTGATACACATATCAAGAGCTTACAAGTCCACAGGAATGAAAGCCTTTACTGTAGCTACACCTACCACCAGGAATGAATTTCCTAAAAACATCAAGGACTTCATACCAGTTCAGGTCTTAAAATGGGCAATGTTCACTCACTTACAAACTCCAAGCACATGCCCCTAAGCCTTTGTCACTTACGAACCCAGTACTGTTGCTAGTCACTAAACTACCCACTCTCTTTCTAATAGTCTAGATTTAATATAATTACTCACATAGTATCTTATTCAATATCAGGACAGTGGCCATTATGAGAAGGTCTAGAGACCTGCGAGATGTATCCCCTAGGGCTGTGTTATCAGACAGTCAGCCCGTCCAGTTAGAGGAAGGTTTGGTCTTGAAAAAGGTCCCAGACTGCCTCCAAATCTCATAAAATACTACCAAAGGTTGATCAGACCGGAGGCATATTGACTGGAAGGTCTAAAATATGTAACATGTAGCTGGTTCACGTGCGAATATATATACTGTATATATTAAAGCTGCTGCTTGGAATGACTGACTCTGTCAAGTATCGGGTGGAAATCACCGGCCCGGTGGCGCTGAGGGTTGAGGCGCTGGACGTCACACCTTGCGCCACGCCGGCGACCCAAGTTCAGGAGTGAGCTTGCGTGCTGGGTGTCGGCAGGGGAGGGAGAGGACTGAGCGTCCAATGAGCTGGTGGGTTGTCCAGTGTCCCAGAGACTCCAGGTGGAGATCCGGGGCACTGCAGGACGTGGACCAAATGTATGGGTAAGCGTGGCAGACATGGGCAGGGTTGCTGTGCGCCATGGCGTCTGGGCTTGTCACACTCGGGGGCTTGGGACAAAGAACAGAAACCCTCCAGCCCAGGCAAAGGCCGACCTCCTAGTGCCGCCCGCCACACGCCCAATGCTGGTTCCTCTGCCGCTGCCCCTTCGGTCTCCTTGGGCCCATATGCTGCTCGGGGAGAAAGTAACATCTTTGAAGAAGGCAGGGTCCACAGCGGGCGGTAGAGTGGATCAGGCGAGAGGAGAGGTCTGAGAGAGTTCCGGTGCTGAGGGAGAAGAAACATAAGATCTGCTGTTCCTTTTGAGGACTAGGATGTGCCTCAAAACCACTTCCTATGTTTCTTTGTTCCCAAGGAACAGGGTCACCAAAGCTCTACTTATAGCGAGGTAAGAAAAGTCTTCCATATACACTATCAGATGTTCTGGGAGGTAATGAGGAACATTTTGGTGGGTAGTTTGGAGACAGTACACAAATATCCAGAACATGTCTTCATGCTAGCATTGGTAGGGCCCAGGCCTCTGTTGTCACTACCCTGTCCTGTTATCTGTCTGACGACCACCCTTGTGAACAACAATGCTGGAGTCAGCAACAGTGAATCAGAGAGAACTAGGCACGGACTGCTACTGCCATCCCTCCTTTTGTATGGTTAGGAACTCAAGGGATGGACAGCTGGGTGGAGCAGGTGCCCTACTATTGGCCTGAAGGAGGTCATCTGGCAGTGGAACAATCATGAAAACTGGCCTGACAAACAACATCCTCTATCTACGAATGGGTATGATAGAAGAAGGAAAAGGGTTCCAGGCTCCATTTAAGGCCTACAAGCTAGAAGGATGGCCTGTAACCGGCATTCCTCCTACCCTATCCCCTCGGGGCATGGAATTAAGTGCATTCCTTAAGACATGAGCCATGGACAGGTGGCCTGGCAGCATTTAAGGAGTCATAGGACTTGCATGGGAATATTCACCCACATCAGCTGCAACAATGGTGTCCCTGAGGAGCCCGTTTAGGTCCAGCTGTTAGGAGAGCTGTGGTAGTTGCATCAGCTGTCCAAAGGACAGAAATGACCTGTAGTTTACTATCCTCAGGCTCAGATCTGTTGCCCTGAACCTCCAACCCCCATGTGTGTATCAAAGTATGGCCTGAGGCAGCTAAGAGGACCCCCAAGATGGCTGACACAGATCTGTAACCTGCCCTTCCAAGAGTAGCAGGAAGGGTGGGAAGCCTATGACAGACAGTGAGGGTGGCATCCTCCCCTGTAGAACAAAGAAGACAGGGAATGACAGGTGGGAGGCCGTAACCTGAAATGGCCTTTCCCTGTAAAGCAAGCCCCCTAGCAGCCTGTTGATTGCTGCAGTGTTAGTTTCAAAGGCAAGACTTCGGGGCGGGGGGGAATATCCTGAGCAGATTGGTCCAAGGGGGTATTGTCACAGTCTTCCTCCTGGATAGCACTTTTGGACATCATCAATATGGCCGCCACAGTGAAAGAAATGAGCCTGAGGGGCCATCGACGCTTGGGAAAAGGCAGATGCAAAGGCCCTGAAAGTGTCGTTGTGATGTTACAGACTAGGTAGCTCAACAACGGAGTCTGTGTTACCAGAGGAAGAGGTAAAAACGGCATCCTAGCATATTCATACTTGGTAGGGGACCACCTTGATGCCGGCATCTGTACTGTTGACAGGAATGCTGCAGTATGTTGACGGGGTGGGGGGTGGGGCACAGAGTGCCACTATCGACTTTAGATGTATAGAACATTGATGCGAACACAGTAGTGCCACCAGCAATGTAAAAGACTTAATAGTGGTGCATGTCGATGGGAGAGACCAAGGGCGCCACCGCTGATGCTGCTAACCAGCATAAACAGGTCGATGAGGGAGGCAAAGGCGCCACTGCCAATGTTTGAAGTTAACAGTCAGAGCGAAACAGCTGACAGGAGAGGCAGAGGTGTCACCGTTGATGTTGCTATATGACTGAGATAGTTGATGGGAGAGGCAGAGGCGTCACCACTGACATCGCTGTATGTAAGTGGCTCTCCCATACCCAGACCGTTATGTCCTGCTTGGCGGTTGGGATGGGGAGAGAGGGATGGCACCGCCAAGGCGGGCAATCACTGGTTTGTTAGATAAACCGTCTCGGAAGATGAGAGGCAACCTGGGCGCACCCGAGATGACCTTCCCCCGCCTTAGTCCTGGGGCTGGTGCTTGATATTCCGGCAGCCTGAAGTAACTGGAGGGCCGGTTAGGGTGTAAAAGGCTGCCATCTACTCTGAGGATAAGTTCCTCTCTTCCTAACATGGGCACATGTTGGCAGTTCTTTCAACATGCCGGTGATGACAATGCATTTTTATTGCTGAAAAGGAGAAAATCAGTGGCTGAATCAGTGACATTTCTGTAGCAGTCCAACAAGCATTGATCGACGGCAGGAAAATAACTGAGGAGGGATGGGGCCACACACACTTATAAAGGGAATGTAGGACATCATTGTGGGTGGCCCTGGGTGGACTGCTTGCAAAAGTTTCTGTGTAGTCCTAGAGCCTGGTGGCCATAATTCCATAGGTGTGGCCTGATGAAAGAGATATCCTCGAAGGAGATCATATGTTGTGCAAAGCGCTTTGCAAAAACATGTTGTGTAGAGTGCTTTGGCTGTGTGCGTCATCCTAATGTATCAAGGACCATGGATTCAGCAAGTACTGGTTTAGGAGTCAGTTTTACGACAGCAGTGCTGTGATACTACGGAACTTTCCTTGTTCAGTAGCACTAACGGCTACATTTACAGTTTAGCAAATACCTGAGGGCTAACTGAGTGGGTTATTCTATAAGAGAACAGCTAGAGTCTTACTATAGCACTGATGATCTGGGGTGATTTGTGTGGTTTTCATGGCTGTGTCTAGTTCAATGAAAGAAGTTTTAAAAGCAAAACCTTTACTCATGCTGACTACACCTGACACACACACACATAGAAAACAAAAATATTTAATTATTTAATGAAGGCCACACATCAGGCTCTTATTTCTAGTACTTGCAGAATCAGTGGCCCAAGATGCATCACTGTCACATGGGACAGGAAGCACTGTAGGAAAAAGAAGAGCAACAAATCATGCTAAGATGGAGATCCCCAGGGGTCATAAAGCTACCATATAACTAGAAAGCTAATTTAGAAGAGACTCTTAATAACAAACAAAGGGAAGGACACACCTGGACTATACACAAATCAAAACACTGCACACAACGTATGTTTTCACAAATTTAGACTACAGTACTCCTTTAAGCTACCAGCTCGAACTGGCTGCTTGAACTCAGGGCTGTTGTGCCTCTGTGTCTTTATAAGTCAGTAACTTGTGAACCAGTAGCGAATGGTCACAAGGCTGAGCTGGTGTGAACCAAGGGTCTAAAACTATTTCAGACAGGAAAAGGTTAATACTGGGGATGATGGAAGGGCACCTGGAGCACTGCCAGGGCGGCATAATGTATGCCATCCTGCCTGCAGGTGGGTAGATCTGCACCTGCGGTAAGCTACTTCTGCTCTGGAGAGACATGCTGCTGGTCTGGAATGGTAACCGGATGCACTATGGAAGCACGGACAGCAGGGCAGGCAGTTGGACAGAGCAGAGGGTGCTAGTATCTAAGACACAGAGATGAAAGTACACCTGTGTGCTTCCAGGGTTGTGCGACTTACACCATCCTGCGTACTGAGAGCACAGTGGATGCATCTGTGGTAACTGTGGGGTGGCTGACGCTTTCAAGAGGTGCACTGCCAGTCTTGAGTAGCACTTGGAGATACGGGGGGGGGTGCAGGGAGAGGAGCAGAGAGCAGAGGAGGATAAGGGAGAGGAGGCTATGGACATAGGCATTGGCTGGACAGCAGTAGTTAGACAATGATTTTATAAGGAAGGATGGTGGTAGAACTGTGATCTCTCATGGAAAGGACAGGAGATGAATTAGAGTGGAGAAGGGAGGTAGCAGGCATAATCATAAGAACGAACTATCACCAGTGCATTATCAGCAACAGGTATCGGTATTTAGATAGCCAGGTTGAGTAGGGTCAGTGGGTAACCAGTGCTGGTGCAGTAATCCAAGTACTGGGACATTTAAGCTGCCAAGCAGGAAGGGAGAAAGAAAGGGCTGGGTGGAGTGGTAAGAAGGTAGCATCTCTGGGGACACTAGTTAGGGCAATGGATAAGGAGAAGAGGGCATTGCTGGACCAGGACAGTGTCTCAGACAAGGTGCTTTGCCTGTCTGGAGTCTGGGTCAGTGTTATTTAGGACCAAGCAATGCAGCTCGTGGGGGCAGGCCACAGTTGTTCATGCTGGCATGATTGAAAAAGGGAGCACAAGTCATAAAGACAGAAGAGGCCATTCATGAAACTAGGGATGTCTCTGAAGTAAAGGTTATTCAGAGTGATCTTTTCCAAGATTCTCCCAGTCCTGGAGACTAGCGAGGAGCTGCAGTTCCCAATTAGACATGGTAATGCTTTGCAAAGCAGCTGATGCAAGAAGGAGTGTTTTCTTTTTCTGGTCAACTGAAGGACCCTCTAGGGTGAGGGATGCCTATGCTTAGGATGGGCTGCACCACTGCCAGGGGTCACTGGCCAGAAGAACAGACAGTCAAGGGGATTTAAACTAGAGGATAGGGGGAGGGGTTGGTACAAGGGATCAACAAGGGCAGGACACAGATACAATGAATCACCAAAGCAAATCAGGGAAGGACTAGGAGGCATCCCCCCTCCCACCCCCACCAAGAACTGGCAAGGAAGCACAAAAGGGGCAATTATTCTAACTTCCAAGCAGGCTAATATGAGAACACCCAGCAAAATGATACATCTGAAGGTCTTAATGCACACTGAAGGACAAAACTCAGTGGCACTCGAAAGACATCTGGTTTTGGTGCGGGAATGACTGGACACCATGACACAGGAATAAAGACTATACTAAATGGATTGGCCTGACAGGAAAAAGGGTGTTATGGCGCTTTTCATAAGGGATGGAGTCACTGTTACAGATGAGGACATCAGGGGGTAAAACAGTGCCACAGAATCCATACAGGTTGCACTACGAGAAAATGGGAGGAGAAAGTCATTCTGTGAGTGTGCTACAGTCACAAAAGCAACTCAGCAGAGGATGATAACCAGTTGGTCAGGGAAATTGTGAGGGCAGCTAAATCCGGTGCATTGGGGATCTTGGGGGACTTCAATCTCCTGGATAAACACTGGCATCTTCAGAGACTAATGACAGAGCTGAGACCAACCTTCTGTCCAACTTCATTGACTGCTTTTTAGAAAGAACAGTTACATAAGAACTATAACAGTAGATCTTCGAGGGGATCTCAGTTATCATGTCCCACAAATGGAACTTCACCTTCGGTTACCCTCAATGAGCCCTTTCGTACATCTATCTTCCCTTAGAGCACTTGAGTATCCGTAATGTAACTGTCATTGTCTTCTGAATATCAAACTATGTCATTCGATATTTTACATGTAATCCATTACTATTCTTGCATGTAATTTATTTATTTATTTATTGAATACTAGGATTACAAATACCTTTGAACCAGGGGTTCGTTTACAAAGATTTCGTGTCATACAATGATGGGTACAGTAACACACAACAGGGGTTACAGAATCATGAGGTTACACAACATTATGGTACAAGTACAAACATATTAAAAATAGCAATCAATGGGGGGCGCTGAGGAGCCCGAGCTGAGAGGTAGCGATCTTTATCAGCTTTACGCTTAAACTTCGTTAAAACTCTAACTTCACCTGTTTAATCAGGAAATTCTGAAGATTTCTCTTTGGCATTGTAAAAAGCACCCCTGTAATCCCATAATGGGTAACCCTCGCAAAGAAAAAGGTAGAGGAACGGGAGGAAAATCTGTAGGGTCATCCTGGCCTGGGAAGACGGAGATTTCAGCACAGGTCGTGACCTCTGGGGAAATGGAGGAAACAATGGCCTCAACTGGAACTAAACTCCAGCAAGTATAGTGCAGTGGTCTAAGGCTCTGAGCTGCAAATCTGGTGACATCCAGCAGATCAGACCTGGGTTTGAATCCCACAGCTTCCACTTGCATACTGTGTGACCCTGAGCAAGTCACTTAACCTCCTTGTGCTCTCAGGTCGCTCCTGTAAAAAAGCTTCCAGCTTAGTGTGCTATACCTGGTTAAACAACTAAATAAAAACAAAACAAAAAAAAACACTGATTTCAGTAGTAACTGATTTGAGTAATAAAATGGACTCTTTTGGCACCCGACTTACCCTGGTGGAAATGGCAGTTGATCAAGTTAAAACAGAGATCGGGGATGCCAAGTGGCAAGTGGAAGTTACGGCTGCTGCCACTGCAAACACAGTCAAGGAGAATGCTCATTTTCGGGCTAGGCTGGAGTCTTTAGAAAATCAGGCCCGATCTTCGCATGTGCGTATTTTGGGGCTCCCAGAAGGAATCGAAGGGGATCACCCCTTAATGTTTATGCAAGAGTGGCTACAAGAAAAGCTTTGCCCGGAGGAGACACTGATCCTATTTGTTCTTCACAAATCCTACAGGATCACTCCACGGGGCTATCGTGAGGCCTCTGATAATACCTGTACTTTGTTGCTGGTTACTGACGGTGTGGGGACTGGATCCTTTGGTTTGTCCGTCGGGTGGGTCCAATTATTGAAGATGAGAGAAATATCTATTTTCTTCCTGATATTAGTTATGCAACCCCCATGCAGCGGAAGAAATCTGATGGAGTGGCCCGGATCGTTTATCAAGACAAAGTTTGGATTTTTGCAGACCCGTCAGAGGCAGGAAAATGGGCCTCGTGTTTGCCGGAGCAGCACCAGGACCAGGGTTCCACGGAGGACTGCATGTCTGATGCAGATGAAGGGAACTGACTTGAGTAGTGAGACATGTTTTTTCTTTCCCACTAACTGAATCGAACATTAAAATTTTAGTTGGATCTTCAACTTTGTTGGTTACTCTGCATAATAAATGTTTAGTATCTCTCACTAACGTTTTTTACATTTGACCAAGGGTGTAACTCTTTTAATGATGGCTTTGAATTTAGAGCTGCAATTTTGTTGTTTTTCCAAATGTTAAACTTGCTACCTGGGTTTATAAAATAATCATATTACGGGGGGCGCTAATCAGCAGCTAACTGAGAGGTCGCGTTTCCCGCCGGCTCCGATGAGATAGCCAAAAATAAAGATTAACAAACGTTTTTTTTCCACCCCGGAATAAATAAAACGGTGGCTTTGGGTGTCGAAGAGAGTAATGGATGAGTACCTGACCTCGATGCCTTCTAAAAGTCAGCGGTCGGTTGGGAAAACCTGAAAAAAGGGGATGGCGGGCCCAGAAGGAGAAAATGCAGGTCTGGTTTCGCTCTTGGCAGCGGAGATGGCGGCTCTAGGGAAGGAGCTTACTGGGCAGGTCATCGCAGCCCTAGAACTGCGCTTAATAAAGTTGGATGACAAGTGGGATAGGAAACTGCAGGAGGTCCTGGAGCAGCAGGCGCAACAGAGCACTTGGCTAACTGAGGCCGAAGAAAGAATTTCCAGACTCGAGGACGAAGTGTTAACAATCCCAGGGCAAGTTCGGGCTTTGCAGAGGGAGCTAGAGGAGTTTAAGGAGGCCTACGATTACCAAAAAAATTATCATCGGCGGTTAAACTTGAGTCTCAGGGGACTCCCTGAGGGACTGGAGGGGAAGGATGCCCTTGATTTTTGCAGCAGAATACTACCTGAATTGCTGGGACTGGAAATAAAAAATGGCAAGGTTAAATTGGAGTGTGCACATCGGGCGGTAATGCAACGGCCTGTGGTAGATCAGCCTCCATGTCAGATAATTATGCGCTTTCACAGTTTCCAGGACCGAGAAGCGGTATTGAAGGCTTACAGGTCTCAGGATATGCTGAGTTACGAGGGCCATAGATTATTCCTCTCGCAGGACTACTCAGCTCGTCTGTTGAAAAAAAGAAAGGCCTTCAATGGGCTGATGGCACAGTTGAGGAGTCTTAAGGTGGAAAACATTCTGGTATATCCCGCCACACTGAGAATCAAACATGAGGGAGCGACCTACTCCTTCTGGGACCTCGAGAAAGCAGAGGAGTTTGTAAAGAGCCTGAAGAGAAGAGTGAGTTGAATGACCGTGGGAAATATAGAGAACTAGAAAGATGGCTATTAGAGGTCTGGACTTGAGGGTTCTGGTGGTGTGCTGATGTTATGACTATCGATTATGGACTGAATTATGGTGAGAGTGTTTCTTGTTCCTGGTTGGTGCCATTGCGCCATTTTTTTTTTTTTTTAACCGAGCAGGGCGGATCCTGGAGGACATGATGGTTTTCTCAGGCATGATGGAAGAATCGTGGATTAAAGGGGCCTGAGCAGTTTGAAGTTTGGACTCTGGTGTGTGTTCCCTTTCGCCTACATAGAGGGCCCTCTGCTATGGACTGGCGGTGTGTGAAAGCCAAGATGGAGACCTGAGGGCCTTGGAGATGAGGAGAGCTCCAACGCTGGTGAGGTAGGAGCGGGGGAGGGCCTAGCGTGTGTTTTTTGATGGCGTGCCTAGCCTCCCGCCCCCGCTACTATCGGATTCAAATGTGTCCATCCGCTGCTGTTGATTGGGGGGAGGAGGGTAAGTTTGGGGGAGATAGGCGGAGTATCTGGCGGGAGGGAAGGGGGCTGGGGAGATTGGGGGTCTGTTTTTCATGGGGAGGGTGAAGGTATGGTAGGCGGAGTGGGGGAGGTTTCTTTTGGGATGGCTTGGAAGCCTGGGCCTTAGAGTTATGATTAGTACCCTCATCAGGTCGTGTGGCTGGGAGTCTCTTTGGGATATCTTGACAGGTGAAGGCCATGGGGAGGGGAGAAGAAACGCAAGAGGTGTGGAGAGTAAATTGGAGGGCGATATGTAGGTGAGTTCTTTCTCTCTTTCTTCTCTGCTCTGATGGACGCAAGCACTGGATGCTGCGTGATAGTTACGTCGGCAGATTCCGGGTGTGGGACTGGTAGAAAAGATTGGGGTACTGAAACCGTAGATAGGGTGGTTAGCGGTATGGGAAGCGGGACAGGTCGCGGCCGGGGGGCTATGTCGGGGTGGAGATAAAGGGAACATGGAGGGGGCGAGTCTGCTCAAGGGAGGGATTTGGGGGAGGGAATGTTTTTGTTTTGACAATAAATGGATATCTGGGATAGAAGTGGAATAAGGGCTGGGGAATAGGAGATAAAGGGTGGGACAGTCAGATGAGACGCAGATATAGATCGGGAGGGGTGCGCCAGGGGTGAGGGGGAACTCGTGAGATCAGGGTGAAGTAGGTGGGATATTGCTCTTGCTCGGGATGGAGATTAATGGGAACCCTGGGAGTGGGAGAGTTCCGGAAACGATACCTTGGCTGGTGGTGGGAGCGTTGGGACGCACATCTTGGTTATGGTGGAGCAGTGTTTGTTTTTCATTGTCTTTAAATCTACACTTGTGCTATGTTAGCAATTAGTGTGGTAGGAGGAAGGTGGAAGAGGAGAGGTTACAAGGGGAGGGTGATGGGAGGAGCAGGGAGGGATGGGATTGGGGGGTTCGGGGAAGGTTAGTTATAAATGTTAGTGTAGATACTTTATTGATTGTCTTTGTTAGTAGTGTAATCACCTGGTCGTACCACAATTGTGACAGTCGAGTGTGCAGAAATCAAGGAAAGTACATGAAGGAATATGTGAGATATATGAAAGCTTGGAAGTATGTAATGCAATGTCGAGTGATAATATCTCTTAAAAATGTAAAGTTGCATAGGACGAGATGGGCGACCCAGTTAATTTAAACGTTATATCTTGGAATGTTAAGGGTATTGCAAACCCAGTGAAGAGGACCGCACTTTTAACTGCGCTCAGACGTAAGGGGGCACAGGTGGCAATGTTGCAAGAGACGCATTTGACAGACTTGGAGCATGCTAAATTGGTGCAAAGTTGGGTTGGGAAATGTTTAGCAGCCTCCTATTCCTTGCATAAAAGGGAGGTGGCAATACTCTTGCATAAGAATCTGCTCTTCGAAGTGCAAAGGGTAGTGAGAGACCCTAAAGAGGGCAGATACATCTTTGTCACTGGAGTTTGGAGAGGGGAGACACTCACTTTTGTCTGTGTATACGCTCCGGCAGTACATGATCCGGTTTTCTATACCTCTTTACTGGGCCTGCTTGTGAGAGAGCAATTTCCGGGGCTCATTATGAGAGGGGATTTTAATTGGACTATGGACGCGAAGATGGATCATTCGGAGGGTAGGGGGTGGGAGACGGAGTCTATGGGACAGTGGAAAATCGGAATCGCAGATCTAGACATGGTGGATAGTTGGAGGGCGGTTAATCCCACTGGGCAGGAGTATACATTTTACTCTAACCCCCACAAGACTTGGTCCCGGTTAGGTTACTTTTTTCTACCTAGAAGTTGGGTGGGAAGGATAAAAGTGATAAGTCACAGCCCCATCTTCATCTCGGATCACGCTATGGTCATGTTGTGTATTATGGGTGGGGGGGGGTGAGAGTAGGTCTTCAAGCTGGAGATTTCCCACAAACTTAGCCAAGGACCATGCGTTCAGGGAATACTTGGTGGAACAATGGATGCATTATGAAAAGGTAAATGATACGGGAGAGGTGTCCAGTGCCGTCCTATGGGAGGCGGGTAAGGCCTATAGCCTATGTGGCCAAGATTAAGAAGCAGAAAAGGGGTAAAAGGGAAGAATGAGAAAGGCAAGTGAAAGAGTTGGAGAAGCGAGTAGGTGGAGGAGAAAAGGGAGAAGCCCCCAAGTTGCTAACAGTGGCGAGGGAGGCCCTTAATTCTCTCCTAAAACAGGAAGCAGGGAAGGCTTAGTTCTTTTGCCAGAGAAGGGTTTTCGAGTGGGGGAACAGGCCTGGGCCCATGTTAGTAAGATTGATGAAGGGGGGCAGGTGCCCAACTAGGATCTTGAGGATTGGGGGGCAAGTTATGACAAGCTCAAAAGAATATAGCAGGCGTTTTGGGAGTTTTATGAAAAGTTATATAGGGCAGAATATACAGGGCAGGAAGAGCATATCCGGGAGTTTTTGGTGGGTACCTCTACAGAGGATCACAGATGAGCAGAGGAGGTGCTGAGCCAGCCCATATCAAGGCAGGAAATTCTGAGTGCCATACAGAAGTTGCAGGAGGGGAAGAACAGTGGGCCCGATGGCTTTCCTGTCGAGTATTATAGGATCTTCGGGGGACAAATGGCGGATGTGTTGAGGAAGGTGTTTGAAAGGGGGGAAGAGGGACAGGTCCTGGTATTGCCTGACTCATGCTATGAAGCTAATATTTGCCTAATACATAAAAGGGGTCAGGATGAGCTTGAATGTTCCTCCTATCGACCAATCTCCCTTCTCAATGTTGATATGAAGATCCTGGCAAAGGTGCTTGCCACCCGTCTAGAGAATATCTTGCCAGAGGTAGTTCACCCAGATCAGACTGGGTTTATTAAGAGACGGCAGTCCCACCACAATGTTCGTAGGCTGCTAAATATTGTATGGAGGGCTGGACAGGCTGGTACCAAGATGGGGGGTGATATCATTGGATGTTGAAAAAGTGTTCGACAGGGTGGAATGGGACTATCTGTTCGAAGTGATGACCCAGTTTGGTCTGAGGGACTCATTTATAGGGTGGGTCAGGCCCATGTACCAAAAACCGAGCGCATAGGTGATGGTGAATGGGTGCCTGTCTGATTTAGTCTGGGTAAGGGAGACAAGGCAGGGGTGCCGCTCCCTCTGCTATTGCCCTGGCGATTGAACGCTGGCGTCAGTGATACGCCAGCATGAGGGCGTGGTGGGAGTGAGGGATGGGGAAGGAAGAGTGCATAAGGTGGCGCTTTATGCTGACGATATGTTACTTTTTTTAGGAGACTTGAGTAGCTCTATGGGATATCTAATGGATATAATTTAAAAGTTCGCTGGATTCTTTGGGTATAAGATTAATGTGAGGAAATCTGAAGTTATGGGGTTCCCAGAAGTCGGCCCTGAGGTTAGGCAGAGGGGATTCAGATTTGTGAGGTTGGATTTCAAATATCTTGGGGTACATATCGGGCGAAGGTGGGAGGAGTTATATAAGCTGAACTATCACCCTATGATAAATTTGGTGCTGGCAGACCTGAAGAGATGGATACAATTACCAGTATCTTGGATAGGGAGAATAAATCTTATAAAAATGAACATTATCCCCCGTGTCCTATACCCCATGCAAATGTTACAGTTGAGGCTTACGCTGAGGGATATGAAATGGTTAGAGAAAGGGTTCACAGACTTCATTTGGCAGGGGAAAAAGTCCAGAATAAGTTTAGCAAGGCTCAAGGCAGGCAGAAATAGAGGTGGGCTTAGTTTCCCAGATTTAGGGGCGTAGTATAGAGCAGTGCAAATCCGGGCAGTGGCGGATTGGGTCCACAAGCCTGAAGTGGCTAGTTGGATAGGCCTGGAACAGGAGGGGAACCCTGGGAAGCTCATGGCATACCTCCATAGTAGGGGGCTGCGAGCATATAGGGAGTCGGGCAGAGATAACCCTTTAGTCCGGGAGACGCTGGAGGCATGGCATCATTTGTGGCGATGGAAGGGAGTGGCCCAGAGGGAGATTGTCTTGCTCCTGATTGAGAGGAACCCCTTCTTTCTCCCTGGGATGGAGGATAGGGGTTCCTGGAATGGGGGGGCGTGTATGGGGATACTGTTGGAGAAGGGGGAGTTGAGTGAGTTCGACAAGATTAGGTGGGAGATAGGGTTGGGGGCCTCCCATCTATTTCGATATTTGCAGCTGAAAACATATGTAGAGCGACTGGGCATAGGGGGAAGGGGGAGGATGCATCCAAATGGAATGGAGCTGATGGTCTGTCAGGCTAGGAAAGACATAAAAGGGTTTGTTGGAAAAATAGTTAAACAGGATAAGCAGAATCTACCAGATCTGATGGGCCCTACGAAGGCCTTGTGGGAAAGGGATCTAGGGCTCCAGATTTCAGAGCGAAATTGGGACTTGGTGCTTGGTATGCGGAGGAATCATGATATGTAATAAATTTAAGGAAGCTTTCTATAAGTTTCTACACAGAATATATTGGCCCCAGTGGCTGTGCATCGAGCACACCCTGCTATATCGCTGAACTGCAGAAGGTGTGGTAGTGGATTGGCACCTTCTTTTATTGCTTTTGGACGCCTGCCCTGGTAAGGTACTGGGGTGGATCCAGGAGGCGAATAAGAGGATGAGGGGAAGACTGGCTCGTGACCCTCTAATCTGCCTATTCGGCATGGAAAGAATAGAAGGAGAAGACGAGTGGCAACTATTACCTAGATGGGCAAGGGTGTCGCTGGTGTTAGCTAGGCATTGCATTCAGAATACCTGGGTTTCTAGGAGTGGGCCTACGCTGATTGACTGGCGGAAGTTAGTTATACGCACATTAGCTTTAGAGAGGCTCACATGGATAGTGAGAGATAAGGAGGAGGTGTTTTTAAGGGACTGGGCCCCCTTTATGGCAACTCTGAGCCTGTCTGAAAATTTAATGCTCTGCTCAGGGTTGAATATTTAAGCCTTAGCATACCGGATGGGCACAGGGTTACCCCCCAGCTGGGGAGATGGTTAAAGAGGAGGATCAGTGGTTAGGCCGTGGTTTAGTAGGCGTCCTTTTTGGGGGTCCTATCATTCTAGTATAACATAAATGGATGGAGGCTAGACGCTTGCTGTTTACTTTGCTTCCTGTATTGCATACAATAATGGGTAGTCATCTGGGGAGATGTGAATGCTTAGATGATGAACGGATAACACTGCACACTTGACTATCGCACTGTACCGTATTTTATCTGGTAAATCAACTGTATCATAAGTAAATGGAATGTATGAGATGTATTGGGGGGTTGACCGGGTTGTTTTTTGTATGTTTGTAACTGTGTTTGTTTTTGTTGTACGTAATATGTATAAGCTGTTTTTGTTGTGTGTTAGAAAATTGTTAATAAACAGAATATTCAAAAAAAAATAATCATATTACTTAAGGTTTTATAGTATGACACCACAAGAGGTGTGCAAAAGCTGGACTTTTGTTCTTTTTGGACTTTAGTTACTATGATAAGTCATACTGCTCTTGGGCTTAATTATACAGCGCAATCTATAGCACTTTAGTAGTTTGCTTGTTCAATTTGTAATAACCCCCACATGTGGTATCATAATATCTTATGATTAACTGGGTAAAATCCATGCTTGTATACACTGTTGTGGTATTGTCAAGATATGGGCTCTTGTACTGTATGTAAAAGAATGTAAAATAATACAAATAAAAAAAAAAAAGTCAATGAAAGTAGGCAGAAAAGTGTAGGCAGTACAGGTTGTATAGTAGTCAAAGAGTGACAGTGTCAATATAAGTGCTATGGTTGCCAGTAGAGCTGCGGGGAAGAGGGACTGGGGAAGAAGTGGAACGTAGAGAGACTCTGATACTGAAGGAGAGGAGGAGGAGGAGGTAGGGACAGGTGAACACGATAAGAGACAGTGGGGAGGGGGAGGGGATGTGGAGGGCAGGAGGGAAAGAGGAGGGTGGTGAAGGCAGGGAGGCCAAGAGGAGAAAGAGGTGGAAATGCGCTGAAAAGAAGGTGGAAGGGGGGAGTAGGAGGGGAGAGGAGTGCAGTGGGGAGAGGGAGAAGAACAGGGCTGCAAGGACAGCGGGAGGAACAGGAGGATGGGAAAGAGAGAAAGCTGGAGGGGACAGATGCGGGTGGCTGGTTAGGTGGTACAGTCACAGCTACTTATTGCAGTGAGATGATGACGCAGTTTGAGTTTGAAGGGTCCAAGCTTTGGTTCAGCAGCAATGTCAGGTTGGAGGCCATTAAGTCATGAGGGCGCTCTAAAACCAAATGTCCATTGTCCTTGCAAAGTTCTGCAAAAAGGGATGAGGTACATTTGTCTGGAGGTACTACGTGTACTGCGGGGCTTAGGTGTTAGAGTAATAGAAGTCTCAGTGGCAGGGGAAGTGAAGCCAAGGCAGATCTTTTTCATGGGAAGGCATGTCTGGTAGGAGACCCGTCCCTCAAGGTGAAGTCAGCTGGTCCGACTGTAGAGTTCACAAGTATGGGTATGTTTGTCTACCCTGGAAACAAGTCTGCAAGTATTATTCAGCACACAAGATATTCTTTTGAGGGTGGTGTCAGAGGCTGCACCATAAATAACTAACCCATAGTCTATTATTGATAACATGGACCTGGTCACTGCCAATCTCAAAGCCTCGGGGGTCTTACAGTGGCGTTACTGATAAAGGATCCTGAGCCTAGAGTTAACAACCCCGGCAATTTGGTTGACATGCAAATTGTATGATAGAGCAGAATCTAGAGTTATGCTGAGGTACTTGAAATCCTGGACTTGACTGACTGGCTGTTTATGGTTATTACAAATAGTTAACCTTGCAAATTTGTGTTTATTGTGGGGGCTGGAAAAGAGCATGACCATTGTTTTTTGTAATTCAAGAGTAATCTGTTTCCCAAACCAGGTTTCAACCAAGTTAAAGCTGGTTTGAAGGTCCTTAGAGAGAGGGAGTGGATCAGGGTGGCTTGTGAAAACGACAGTGTCATCTGCATAAAGGACCATGTTGTTGTTGCAAGCTTTTGGGAGGTTGCTGATAAACAGTCTAAAGAGTAGTGGTCCAAGAATGGACAATTGCGGAACAACTGAGCGCACAGGAAGGCTACTGGAGAGGGTGTCACAGATTTTCACTTGCTGGGTACGACCTCCAAGGTAAGCTCTTAAACCAGCTGGTAATCTCATTCAAGAGGCCAAGGACAGTGAGAGACTGATGCAGGAGGGAGTGGTTGACAGTGTCGAAGGCCTTAGGTCAATGTAAACTGCCCTAACTAAAAGGCCAAGGTCCAATGCCTTGTGTATGTAGTCAGTGAACTCGAGAAGGGCGCTGGTTGTGCTATGTGATTTTCTAAAGCCGTGCTGTTGCGGGCATTGAACGTTATATTTGGTTAGGCAGTAAGTCAACTGGTCCGAGACAATACGCTCAAGGGCTTTAGAGAGAGAAGGCAGGATGGATACAGGGCGATAGTTGTTACATTATGACCTGTCACCACTTTTGTGGACATGTGTGACTATGACTGCTTTCCATAAGCTGGGGAATTGCCTGAGAGACAGAGAAAGAGAGAGAGACAAGTTTAGGAGTGCGGAGAGAGGTGCTAGAATGATACCGAGAGCAAGGTAGAGGATTCTGAGATCAAGAGAGTCACTGCTGAACCTAGATTTACAAAGGACCCTTTGAAGAATATCTCCCGGATTCAGCCAGGGTAACTCTCTCAAAGCAGAAAGGAGGGAGACTGGGGGGGGGGGGTACTGTATCAGCCATGTTCATATGGTCAGGCTCATCAAAGAAATCAGAGGGGAGAACACCACTAAGAGCGGTAAACACATCATTGAAAGCGTTCTGCTATTTACTTGTGGTCCTGTGTGAAATCGCTATTTACGTCTAACATTGAGGGAGATGATTTATTGGGCTTACCCAAAAGGTCCTTAATCTTCTCCCCAGAAATTACAGCTATTTCCCCAGGAGTCTGTGAGATCGCCCTTAAAATATTCTGTTTTGGCCCGACGAATTTCCCATGTGCACAAGTTTCTGGCAGCCCTGTAGAGCTGCAAATCAAAATATTTCCCAGAAGCTCTGGCCTGGTGCCAGAGATTATCCCTTTCTTTCATCAATTTTAGGAAGACAGTTATGATCCAGGGGTTATTTGAGCCCTTAGCTTTCATTTTACATAACGGGGCAAACAGATCACATGCTTTAGTGAACTGAGTGACAAAGCAGTTCAATGCTTGGTCCAGGTTACTGGATGGGTTTGGGGGGAAACCAATCACACTGTGCAAGATAGGCTTTGACGTGTTCAAGTTTACCTTTTTTAAGGACACATTGGTAGGTAGTTTTAGCTTGTGGTTTGGGTCTCCTATTTGACCAGAGACAGATTACCGGTGAATGGTCACTCAGTGAGTCTGGAAGAACTGATGTGTTGATAATTCTTTTAGGGTGGGTGGTGAGGATCAGGTCCAGGAGGGAGCTGTTGCCAGTTCTGGGATTGATTCTCATAAGGGTGGTAACCATCTGGGTGATGTCAAGGGTTGCAATGACATTTTTATATGGGTCAGCTTCAGGGGCAAGCCAGTTTATATTGAAATCACCCATGACCACTATCTTAGGGCAATGTAGGAGAGTTTCCAGGTAGTCAAGGATCATTTGAAAGCCTGATGCCTGATTCCGCAGGGGGATATAAACAGAGACAAGGGTAAGTGATTTCCCTTGCTGTCCAAGGAATATTTTAACAGCGAGGGTCTGAGACTTGTTTACAGGGGCACGTGGGGGAGGGTTAGGTTTTTTAGTTTTTTTTTTTTTTTACATATATTGCACATTCCCCAACCCTTTTACCGAGTCGGTCGAGTCTAAACAGGGTATAGCCAGGTAAGGAGATAGCAGTGTTAGGGATCGTGGTGGGATAACCAAGTTTCATTGAGGGATATCATATCTGGCTTATGCTGTACTACCCAGACCTGTAGATCATCAAGCTTGAGTAGTAGGCTTTGGATGTTGAGGGATGCGAGCTTAAGGAGATTATTTTCAGAGTTCTGATAATTTGGGGACAGCAGAGGGCCTGGGTTGAGGTGGACATTACCAGAGAGAAGGAGGAGAAGCAGCGCAATCCTATACAAGTATTGATTAATTAATGTTTTTTTTTTTATTTATACTTTATTAAAGTTTCCAAAGTAAGACACAAAATAACATCACAGTCTAAACACAAAACGAAAAGGAAAAATTCCCCACACTACATGCAGACACTAATTCTCCTCCCTGCCTCCCCCCCCCATGTGGCATCTTCATTACCCCACCTGCCAGGAAGCGGAAACAGTGTCTTGGATTAGAATATCGATTTATAAGCTGTATAACGTGTGCATCTATTCCCACCTGGCCTTGTAAACTAATCCCCGATTACGGAGACTAGCAACCATTTTTTCTACTCTCAAATTTGATAGAAACTCCTGGAGCCACTCAGTATAGGAAGGGGCGTTAGAGTCTTTCCAATACCGGAGGATAAGGGCCTTGAGAGAAAGGGCAATCATAGACATGTGAAACCTACGTTGAGAAGCTCCTGTCCCCCAAAATCCGTATCTCTGGCGTAAATAATCATCAAGGCCCAGGAGCGGATCCGCTTTAGTCTTGATAATTTCCCACAGAGATGCGATGGGCGCACACTCCCAAAAAATGTGAAGTAGGGTGCCCTCAGCCTGGTTACATCTCCCACAAATAAGGGAGGGAAGTTTGCCCATCTTAAGTAGTTTAACCGGAGTCAAATACATGTTTTGGAGAATCGAGAACTGCATCAAACGCAGACGACCTTGCGTGATATGCGAGTGGCAGGATTTCCAAACCTTCTCCCAGTTGATGGCCTTGTGAGGGAATCCATCCATCCAGTAGACCACCGCCCGTCCACTGACGGGAAGACCAGAGTGTATAATGTGATGTATATGTGGGAGATAGAGTGTGGCTGCTGGGATAGGGCAGCCAATGGTTGAAAGAGCGTGGATTTCTGTCTGTGAGCCCCTAGAGACATGTTTTTGGCGACCAGCAAAACTTGAAATAATTTAAAGAACCCCCCCCACCGCCTGAAGAAAATTTTTGCATCAAGTCCCTCCCCAAGAGATAGGACATGCCTGACACCAGTTCCTTGGGACAGACGCCTTGTAGGAAGGGAAGCCAATTTATTGACAGGGAGAGGCCTCCTATACGAAAGTTAGGATTCTGACAGATTGGTTGCTCTGGATCCCAGAGTGGACTGTATTTAAGAAAGGAACATATCTGAGTGTGCACCCTAACTGAGGTGGCAATGGGAGCTCCCAACCAAACTCCAGGTAAATTCTTCACAAGAAGATGAAACATAGCCTGCCTAGCGATGCCCCGAGTCTATTAATTATTTTTCAATAGAAAGCCATGAAGGCACATACGGGAATGTGTGAGAGTCTTCATCCGGACATAGCCATCTTAAATATTTACTTAAATGACTTGCCCAATAATACAGGCTGAAATATGGGAAGTCTTAATCCCCCCTTTTCTTTTGGGGCTGCTAATTTTTAATATGCATGCCTCAGGGGTTTGCTGTGCCAGAGGAAGTTTGCCACCATTCC
The DNA here is from genome assembly GCA_016271365.2 of Neoceratodus forsteri. Taxonomy (NCBI): domain Eukaryota; kingdom Metazoa; phylum Chordata; order Ceratodontiformes; family Ceratodontidae; genus Neoceratodus; species Neoceratodus forsteri. The sequence goes on from CM057455.1 coordinate 506,919,611, forward strand.
ATGCAATCTTTTAAACCAATTAAGGGGTAGCCATAAATTTAACATGCTAAGGGGATAAAAGATCCGGGGTAACACATTCATTTTGATCAAGCTAATTCTGCCCCAAAGAGATAAAGGCATGTCCTTCCAACGGGCAAGATCCTGTTGTATTACATGTTGAAGAGAATCCAGATTAAGTTGCTTCAGCTTTGTGTCATTTCTTGCCAGTATGATACCTAAATACTTAAGACTACTCTGGGACCAAAGCAAGCCTGCCTAGGTTGCTACATTCTTATGGGTTCTGTTATTGAGGGGGAAGACCTGAGTCTTGTCTGAGTTGATCTTATAACTGGAGATCTTACTATATTCAGTAATGATTCTCAGGGCAGACTGGATAGAGAGGTCTGGCTGAGTAAGATGTAATAAAATGTCTTCCGCATAGGCCGAGACTTTTAACTCGAGAGACCCAGCCCTGACTCTGTGAATACTAGGGCTGTTCCTGAGCTTCCATAAAAGTGGCTCTAGGTATAAATTAAATAAAAGGGGCAAAAGGGGGCAATCCTGCCTCGTCCCTGACTCCAAGGGAAAACAAGAAGAAATTACCCCATTACAATATATTCTTGCGCATGGGTCGGTTTGCATTGTTTGAATTCAGTGGGTGTACTGGGAAGGGAAGCCACATTTCTTTAAAACTACAAACATGAAATTCCAATCTACCCTGTCGAAGGCCTTCTCCGCATCCAGGGAAACCAGCACCGCAGAGTGGTTGGACTCCCTGGATACGGTGAAAATGTGTGCCAGTTTGCGTAAGTGGTCTTGGGAAGACCTTCCGACCATGAACCCTACTTGTTCTGGGCCTCTCAAAGCAGGGAGCATGAGAATTTTAATATCATTATTGATCAAGGAAATGGGTCTATAACTACAGACCTTATCCTCTGGTTTACCTGTCTTGTGAAGAACCACCACTGATGCCTCCAGCAACTGGGGGTCCAAAGGAATCTCTGATAAAATAAAAGTGAAGAACCTATGTAACCAGGGGGCGAGTTGACTAAGGAACTTTTTATAGAAATTAGGGGAAAAACCCTAATATTAGACAACAAATTAACATAGAGGGAATCCCACTGGGGGGTCATATAAACTTACTCTTTTTGCAGATGATATCCTATTGTCTCTAACTGCACCTGAAACCTCTGTACCAGCGGTCTGGGAACAGTTGGATCTTTTTGGTAAAGTTTCAGGATATCAGATAAATAATTGCAAGACTGAAGTACTTAATTTTGCATTCTCCCCTTCACAGACCCTTAAAAATACATTTCCATTTTGCTGGCTTAGAGTGGAGATGTGATATCTGGGTATCAAAATACCCTCCAATATGACACACCTGGAACTGATGAATTTTGAACCAATCTCCCAACAGATCACGGCAGATTTGTCCAAATGGTCACAACTGTACCTAGGAATTTTTTAATCGGGCAGAATCTATTCAACAGAACATCTTACCTAGGCTTTTTTTTTTTTTCATGCAAACCCTCCCAATTACCCCCTCTGAGACACACTTCAGATCCTGGGATAAGCTCATTTCAAGGTTCATATGGGGAGGTGGGATATCATGAGTGATACAGTGCCCTAGGACACAAGAGGGCCTTGGCATACATAATTAAAAAAATTATGCCCTAGCCGCACAAACTCGAACAGCTCTCCTACATGCTTCCACCTCCTATGAGGCACACTGGAAAACCACAGAGACAATTATTAATGGCATGGAACCATTTTACCCTTATTTAGTGGGTAACCCCCCAGGATGTATACCCATGACACGTTTTTTAACATTTACAGGAGAATTCTTTAAGGCCTGGATTTACTTAACCAGATACATTTTATCCACATCTGAGAGATACTATCTCACAGCCATGGACTATGATTCTGAACTTTGTATACCTCAGCTAAACAAATTACTAAGAGATTGGGAACAATACTCCCTCTGCTTTATTTTTCAGATGGTGGGCCCCAGGGGAATTTATTCCTTTTCATACCTACAGTCTATATATAACTTACCTCCAAAATATTACTCAACCTATTTATCACTTAAGGAAAAACTCTGTCCTCTAGAAGACTTATTAGTAAAACTAGTGGAATCCCCCTCAAAATTAGTGTCGGTTATTGCCTTACATCTGTGAGGGGAAACCTCAGAGCATATTATAAGCAACCTATATAAAGCACTACAGCAATCCAAAAGAGATGATTAAGAGGTGGCTAGGCAGCGATGGGTTAGAGATTTAGATTCCACAATAGAGGAAAAGAGATGGCAACAAGCGACTCTCCCCTATTCTAAAATCACCTTGACAACTTACTGGAGGAAATTTGCGTGGAAGATCTGGCTCCGTTTTTTTAAGACCCCTGACAGTTCTGCTAAGATCCAAGGGCCAGAGCAGGGGTCATGCTGGAGAAAATGTGGATGCAAGAGAGCAAGACGTGCCCACACATTTTGGTATTGTCCTAAGCTTAAGGAATACTGGAAGGAAATTATATTAGAATTCACAGAAGTCTTTGGGATATTAGAATGGTGTACACCGTCTTTCGTCCTGACTGTTATCCCCCCATCTGGAATTACAATAAATTGGAAACAATACAAAATAGTTACACTCTTAATTTTGGTAGCCAAGAAAGTGCTCACTAGACTCTGACTCAAAGATAAAATTCCTACTAAACAGGCATGGAACAGTCTAGCTTATGAAGTATATCATCTGGTACGTACCTCAGCCAGATTGAATAACAGAAAGAAAAATTTTGATAGTAACTGGAGACTTTGGATCTCTTATCAATTAGAGCATTACCCTGAATTTGTCCCATGAGGGCAATATATTTTTATGATGATGTATTACTCTGTACCCCGACCCAAACCCAGTTATTGGATAATTTTATGCTCCAGAAGAGGTCCCAAGTTGTAATGGAAATAACATTAATGAGACAGATTAAGTGGTTTTTAAAGGATTTCTACTGGTCACAGGTGATAAATTTGATTACACCTGAAGATATAGGAAGCGCTCCTTCCCTGCATTTGATAACAACGTTTTTACTACTATTACTGTTATTTATGCTATGTACCGAGTGCAGAAGAGGTATTTCCCTGCACTATATATGTATGGCTATGTTTGTATGTCTAAACACAGAAATAAAAATAGAAATTAGGGGAAAAACCATCTGGGCCCAGGGCTTTATCTGAGGGGAGGTCACGAACCACAGCCTTGATCTCCGCCTCTGATATAGAGGCTAATAACAAAGCCTGATCCACGTCACTCAGAGAGGGCAAAGGAATTGGAGCCAAATAGGCCTCAATCTCTTGGAGTGTGGAGGGGGAGGGTCTTACGCTGTATAGATTCCTATAATACTTTTCAAATTCTGATACAATCTCCCTAGGCGTAACCTTGGGGGAACCGTCCATTTCAAACTGAATAGCTTTCACTAACCTAGCAGATTCCTGTCACTTTATCTTCGAAGCTAGAAGTTGACTGGCCTTTCCCCCGGTCTATGTATAAAGACCGAGATTTAAGGATCGCGTATTCCGCTTGTTCCCTCAGCATCTCATTATAAGATTCCCGAAGCTTGATGAGAGTGACCTCGGTGCCATCGTCTCCTCTCATGGGGAGGTTGGCTTCCAGTGCCCTAATTTAAGATGATAACCCAGAAATCCTGTCTGCCCTCTTCCTTTTCCTAATGGAAGCCAGTCTGATCAACTCCCCCCTGAGATAACATTTCAGTGCCTCCCATTCGATATCCATTTTACCTGTCGTGCTTAGGTTGACTTCTGTATACTGCTCAATCTTCTGAGCCACGTGAGTGACCACTTCAGGATTACTCAGGAGCTGATTGTGGAGCTTAGACACAGTACCTCTTTGTTGATGGGGAGCAAGAGAAACCAAACACTAGGTTGGGGAGTGATCAGAAATGACACCCGCCTCTATACCACAGTCCCAGATCCCAGGTAAAGCCCTTGTGCTTACCAAAATGTAGTCAATTCTGGATAAGGACCCATGGACTGGGGAATGGAAGGTGTAGTCCCTGGAGGACGGGTTTAGTGTCCTCCAGGGATCACACAGTCCCAGGTGGTCTACTACATCCCTTATGACCCTCTGAGCTGGTGACAACCCTTGGCATCTTCTATAAGATTTATCCATGTCTGGCGTGAATGGAAGGTTCCAATCTCCCCCTAATAAAATGGGAACATTGGAAAAAGGGGATAAGACTCTAAGAAGCTCTGTAAAAAACTAGGGAGAATCTACACTGGGGCCACAGACACACCCAAGCACTAGTTCTGTCCGGTCAAGAGTACCCCTAAGAACCAGATACCAGCCATTCCGGTCTCGTATGCATTGCAGGCAGGCAAAAGCCAGACGCAGAGTAAGGAGAATGGTAATGCCTCTGTTTAGCATGTTAGACCCTGCTGTGAAAACTTGGCCGATTTGCTGTCTCTGGAGGAGGCCAGACTCTGAATCCAACAGGTGCATTTCCTGTAAATAGGTGATGTCCACCTTGAGATGGCTCAAATGCTTCAGAATTTGGTACATATTGGTCTTATTCCTGGTCCCCCTCACATTCCATGACAGGAATCTTATATGCTCTGCCATTTGCCCTCATGCGTCATGGAATACTCATCTGCAGTAATCCAGGTATTCTCCTGACAGGCTGCAGTCTCCTGTAATGAAGATGTCAATGTCCCTCCAACAAACAAATACCCCATATATAAGACTCCCATCCCCCTGACCCCCCTCCCCAGCACACAAACGCTTTGACAGAAAGCGAACTGAGCCTAATCCCTCCACCCCACTCCCTCCCCCCGAGCCTCCCTAATACAGGCGATAGAATGCTAGCTAAAATCAAAAAGGCAAGATAACCAAACTCCATCCACCCTCCCATGCAAATCATCCTGCTCGCGATGAACAGGCTGACCAAGCCACATCCCTCCCAGCTCCCGCCTAATATTAACCAAGTTTAATTACCTTAAATGAATAAACAATCTTAATAGCCTAACAGGGGCTCTGAACGAAATTAGCTAGGTCTTACCTAGGAGAAATGGAAATTACACAACTTCTCCCCTTATTACTCATTGACAGAATGCACCTTCAACTCCCAAAAGTGATATTAACTACGCAGCCATCAAAACTGAAAAAACAAAAGTAGGGCTACGCTGTCAAAAAGGGAAAAAGAAAAATTATCCGTTAGTCAAATGCCCCCTCCCACCAAGTAATAAAATTTACCAGGTGTCAACATCAAAAATGAAATGTCACTAGTCTTGAAGAAGGTAGTCTGTTACCAGCGGTCTGTGTCCTGAAACCATGGCCTGGCATACATCCTCCACGGAGCAGAGAAAAGAATACACGCTGCCTTAGTCTGAGCACAAGTCCAAATCGGGGCAGGAACAGAACAGCATGCCTGGAGTTAAAGCAGAAATTCCAGACCTACACTCGTTGGGTGTTGGAAATTAGGGATATATAACACACTGGCCCCCTACGTTGCAAGTAAACCGCATTCACTCATGTGGGAGTATGCGTCAGGTGAGAAAAAAAGAAAGACAAAATCCAGGTCCGCAGGGGGTAGAAATGTGCTAACCCAGTTCGAAACGGCATCAGCCCAGCACGTCAAGTCAGCAGTCAGGGTCCAAACTCCAAACAAAAACAAAGAAACAAGGCACAGGCTGCAGTAGCTTCAAAAGGGAAACCAGTCGGAAAAGGAAATTAGACTGCAGCATAAGAGTGGGGCTTTGCATCTGTCTTGCGCTTAATAAAGACCTTAAAGGTGAAAGTCACCAGCTGTATCTGACCCCTGTAATGCAACAGTGGAATCCTTAGTCGCAATACCACTTGACAAAACCTGCCTCGAAACAAAAAAGGTAGAAGCCATCTTGCAGACACAGGCAGGGGTAGATGGAATCTTGGCCACGTGTATCCCAGAATTGCAGTTCAAGCCAGGTAGCAGTCTCACACTGAATAAACTAAAAGAATAGGCACCAACGTAGTCACACATTAGACATTAGGAAACCAGAGTCTGAAAGCTGTTTCTAACCGAGTAAGCCCGGGGAAGTCAGGCATGAGTCCAGACCTGGGCGGGCAGCCGATAACCAGAACTCAGCAACTGCCTCCTCATTCCTGCTTCTACCAAATTAGCTGGGGACTTCTAAATCACATGCGAGCTCAAAATTAGTGACCATACCATGGAGAAGAGGTAAGAGCAACATTCACTGACTGCCACTGTAGTCAGCACTTCCTGAAGAGGTCAGGCAGGGCCACCGAAAGCTCCCCCTCAGTTTCTGATGGACTTTTAAAGCTTCTCCACTGCCCATTCAGAGAAATCTGCAACTTAGCTGGATACATCATGCCGAATTTGATACCTGCCGGTCGGTATCAGTTTTGCCACAATCGGGTGGAATGCCGTGAGTCGCTGTCTTACCATGGCTGGGAGATCTTGAGTCACCCGGATCTTGTGATTGACCCCCTTTACTTCTTGCAGCTCCTTGATTTTTAGCAGGACATGCTGCCACTCCTGGAAATTAAGAAATTTAAATATTAAGGGTTGAGTTGACGCTCAAAGTGGGGGCATCGGGCGTAAAGCTCTGTGGGCCCTCTCAATGCAGTAAGAAGGTCCAAATGGCAATGGGTTGGCCAGCTTGTGCACCAGTTTTTGAATGAAGAGGATCGCGTTGGTGCCCTCTTCCCTTTTCGGGGCAAGTCGAACAGTACAGCGTTGCTATGCTGGCTTCTCCCCTTGAGATCTTCAACTTTAGCTTCAAGCTCGGCGATTCTTTGTGGAGTGATGGTGAACTCTGGGTCCAGCCAGTCGGCTTTTTTCTTTAGGGATAAAATTCGGTCTTCGCTGTCTTCAATACGCCTAGAGATGTCATCCAGGGCTACAGAAATGGATTTAACTTCTGCTGTGAGTAATTTTACCTCCTCCCGAAAAGGTCTGAACTCTTCCAAGAACCTGTCCCAGGTGAGCAAATTCTGGTCTGTGGAGGTTATAGCTGTTTGCTGGTGGCCGATGCTTGTGGCCTAGATTTTTTTCTCTGCTTCTCCAGCGTAGGAGGAGGAGGTGTATGTTTAGGCGGAGCTGAGTGCATCTCAGCCTCCATAATTCTCCCAATACTGTTCAGAGTCGCGCTTCCCTCTTTCTTGCAGTAAACAAGGTGGTTCAGTAGTAGGAGAAAGTGCAGATTTGTATTGCCAAATAACTGAAAATTCACTCGAGATAGCGGAAGCTGAGCAGGAAGGCTGCTACTCGGGACAACTTCATCACGTGACCCCTTGCTTAATTAACCTGATCATGCGGGAGTGCCTTAGCATGGTGGAAATTTCTGGTTTGGGACTGATATTGGTGGCCGAGAGAGGTTGGGAAAGGGATACACAGATAAAAGGGGATTATGTGTAGGGCTACTTAAAAGGGGAATAGGCTCAGTGGAGCTGAGGTGAGAGTTTCTTATAAGGTCTGTGCCCTGCGTTGTGATTACTTGGTAAATATAGGGGTGACAGATTAGGTTGTGGGGGAAAAACTAACACGTAGGTAGTAGAAGGAGGAGACAGAAGGAGAGAAGGGCCATACTGTTGGATGAGAGTGTCGTCCAGGCACAGGTAAGGAAGCATAAGATGACCAGAAGCAGTTGTAAAATTTGCAATGAGTGTTTTATTATTAGTAATAACAGCAAAATAAAAAATAAAAATTTGTTCACTGTAACTATTTACAAACGCAGTACAAAGTCCTTCTTTTGAGTGTTTCTTCTCAATGTCAAATCTCAGTCTCTCACTCTCCTTGTCTCTCTAGCAAAAGCACTGCTGCTCTTATTAGAAGTCTTTGCCTGGGAACCTCATTAAGAGATCTTGTTTCTCACAGAATGTTCTTGAAAGTTTACAGAATATTCTTGTCAGTTTTGATGCAGGTGTTGCAAAAAGAACATAGTGACCCAGAATTGACCTCTTGTTTACATCTCTGCAAAAGGCTTAAAAACTGCATTTCAGGTTAACCCCTTGAGTTCCAAATAGTTTTTCGCAATTATTTCGACAGTAAAACTATAAACAGCTTTAAACAAAGGCATCCCAGTATCAGTAACATTTCTACATAAAGATTCACATGTATTGTTTTTCTAACTGCATATATGCAAGGTGGAAGGGAAGAAAAGACAGAACAGCAAGTGAAGGCAGAGAGCTAGCAAGAGGCAGAGAATTGCGAAACTGTTGGAATGATCAATTCCTAGTTTCACAAGAAAATCTGGTTGCACAACTAGACAGACAAGAGATAGAAAAGAAGAGGATAGAAAAGACCCTTGTATTTAACCTGTTTCTGCATAACAAATGGGGCAGGGCCTTATTCAACCCTGTCACATACCCCCCCCCTTAAGAGAGAACCTGTTTATAAAAAAAAAAAAAGGTTTCCAAACATTCTGTAAATTCTCCTTTAACAGTTCAGTGCATATGCAGCACAGCAAACAGAGAAGTTTCAACTCACATTTTTTCTGCCTTCAGAATTCTCAATTCCTGATCCATATCTTGACAAAAAAAATCAGCGTTGACACTCTCTTTCCCAGATTTGTGCATCACTTTAAATGTAAATGGCTGTAGTGCCAGGTACCACCGTGTTCTAGTGATTCTAGAATTTTTATCCTTCATTTGGTTAAGCCAACAGACAGGATTGTGATCTGTTGCCGGCCCAGTGGCACTGAGGGCTGAGGTGCTGGACACTTTACCTCGTGACATGCCGGCAATGTGGGTTCAGGAACAAGCCTGGGCCGTTGGAGGTCGGCAACTGGGGGGGAGGGCGGAGCTGGAAGGAGCTGCCGGAAGGCAGCTCTCCTCTGCAAGCAGGTGTAGCAGCATCCCTCAGCTGATGGGTGGAGGCTAGGGGCAGCACAGGCTCAGAGGATGCCAAGGCATTAGGCCCATCAGGTGGGGGAAAGGGGTTGAACCAGGGCTGTAAGGTGCATGCGTGCCTCCACGCGCTTGCCTCCTGGGGGGGCCCTGGGAGAAAACAGGAGGAGAAAATGCCGGTGGCAGGATGAAGACAGACTGCCCGTGGGCACGCTTCTGAGCCAGGCATAAGTAAGCCCACAAATTTCGTGAGCGGGCTGGGGGCGACGATGGAGGGGTCCAAGGAGCAGAAAAATGTGACATGATTAAAAAAAAAAAAAAAAAAAGATTGTGATCTGTTACAAGTACGTCAGCTCCTAGCAAATAAAATTTAGGGGACTCCATGGCCCACTTTGTCGTGAGGCATTCCTTTTCAATGGTAGAGTACCTTTTTTCTCTGTTGTGCAACCTCCTACTGATATACAGAGTAGGATGTTCTTTCCCATCTGTATGCTGACTCAAGACTGCAACTAGGCTTACCTCTGATGCATCAGTCTGTAACAGAAATTGTTTCTCAAAGTATGGGCTTCTTAAAACAGGGGATGAACATAATGTAGCCTTAATGGCCCGAAAAGCCTCATCACACTCTGGGGTCCATTTCACATTATTCAGGAACTGTTAATTTGCGAGTTCAGTGAGAGGAGTAGCTAACCTGGCAAAGCTGGGAACAAATCTCCGATAATAACCAGCCAGCCCTTAAAATGATCTGAGATGTTTCTTGGTTTTGGGGACAGGGCTGTTAGCTACAGCTTCTATCCTGGAAACCTCTGTCTTGACTTCTCCATTTCCCAAAACATTGCCCAAATATCTGGCTTCTTGCATGCCCAATACACACTTGGTAGGATTAATTTTCAGACCTGCCTTTTTGATCGACTGGATAACTTCTCGTAGGTGTTCCAAGTGGCTTTTCCAGTCTGGACTGTGCACCACATCATCATCCAGGTATGCAGCACAATAACCAGTGTGAGGGGATAAAATTACATCCATGTAGCTGCCTGGTAGAGCTGAGGGCTGAGGCACCTTACCTTGCGCTATGCCGGTGACCCGAGTTCGGGAACAAGCTTGGGTCATCGTGGTGCTGGCACGGGGGGGGGGAAGCAGGATCAAGCATTGGCTCTCCTCTCCCAGTCTCACCGTCGCTGGATGGAGGTCCGGTGGCATGCACAGGTGGCATCGGAGCAACAAGTAGAGTGGGCCGTCCCGTACGATGTGACGTGCACATGCCTCCACACATGTGTGTCATGTCGGGGATGCGAAGGCTCGGGGACAAACCCCCCCTTCCAAAAAAGTACAAATTACCTACGATAAAAAAAAATTACATCCATGTACTGTTGGAATGTAGCGGGTGCGCCATGTAAACCAAACAACATGGTGAACTGATAGTATCCTATAGGAGTGGCAAATGCAGTTTTGTCTCTGGATTCTTTAGCTAGGGGGATTTGCCAGTATCCCTTGGTGAGATTGAGGGTACTGCTATACTTGGCACTTCCCAGTTTGCCCACCAAATCATCTCTTCTGGGCAAAGGATAACTGTCAAATTCTGACACTTGATTAAGTTTTCTAAAAATCAAGACAGATTCTTATACCCCCTTCTTTTTTATTTACAATCACCATTGGTGATGACCAAGCACTTCTTGACTCTTCTATGATACCCAATTCTTTCATTTTTATCATTTCCTTAACCACGTCAGCTTTTAACCACTCTGGTAATCTGTATGTCTTTTGTCTAGTAGGGCGAGCATTCCTTGTCACTATTACTTGCTCGACCCTTTTTGGTTGGCCTGGTACTGTGGCAAAAGTACTGTTAAATGTCTTTAGCAACATTTCTGCGTTTTTTTCAGAGGTTAAGGAAACATTCACTTTTACAGCATCAACAGTTACCGTTTGTTCCAGTCTGTCATAAGTTACATCAATATCTTCTTTATCAGTTTCTGGTAAAACCAGCAAAACAGTGTTTGGTGTTTTTTCAACCCATTTCTTCAAGAGGTTAGCATAGTTTATCTTAGTAGGATTTTTCCTACCAGGGGGTCTCAATCTCATAGTTAACTGTGCCAGTATGTCTAAGCACTTTATAAGACCCTTGCCACTTCATTAACAGTGGGAGAGTGCCTAAGGAATGCACTAGCAAAAGGGCAGGAAGGAGGGGTGGAGGAACAATGGGAAAACAATCTAAACTGCCATCACAGAGGCAACAAGCCTTTGTGTGAAGCAAATAAATAGAAAACGAGGGGAAAAAGCCACTATGGTTTTCAAAAGAGGTGGCGGTGAAGGTTAGGGAGAAAAAGATAGCATTCAGGAAGTATAAAGAATCATAGAAGGAGCAGGACAGAGAACTGTACCAGTTAAGGCAGAAGGAAGCAGGGAGGGTAGTCAGAATAGCAAAGGCACAAACTGAGGAAAAGATAGGCAACTCGGTTAAGAAGGGGGATAAAATCTTTTACAGGTATATTAGGGAGCAAAGAAAGACCAAGGGAGGAATAGTGAGGCTTAATAAAGGGGAGGGTGTGGGGTGGGTGGAGGGTGATAGTGCAAAGGCAGAGATACTGAATGAACACTTTTGTTCAGTATTCACAAAAGAAGAGGATGGGGACGTACCTAAACCAAACAATAGAAGCATTCTGGATAGGGGGGGTCGATACCAGTCCATTCACAGAAGAAAGTGTCCTGAAAGAAATCATAAAACTCAAGGAGGGCAAGGCAAGGGGGCCTGACGGGATTCACCCCAGAATTCTAAAAGAACTAAGGGGAGAACTAATGATACCACTGACTACCCTTTTTAACAAACCATGGGAGGATAGTGTGGTACCTGAGGACTGGAGGAGGGCGGATGTGAATCCCGTTCACAAAAGTGGGAGCAAGGCAGAGGCAGGAAACATAGAAACATAGAGTTTGACGGCTGATAAGGACCGCTTGGCCCACCTAGTCTGCCCATTTCCCTACCTAGAGGATAAGCTGCAGATCCTATTTAACCAACAGCCTATTTCTTCCTAACCCCCACAAAAAATTGCCTTATGTCTGTCCCATGCATTCTTGAATTCTCCCACAGTTTTAGACCCCACAACCTCCTCAGGAAGGCTGTTCCATGTGTCCACCACCCACTCTGTCAAAAAATACTTCCTCACATTGTCCCTGAACCGTCCCCCTTCTATCTTCAAATTGTGTCCCCTTGTTCTTGCACATCTCTTTTTCTGAAACTACAGACCTGCTAGTTTGACTTCAGTGGTAGGGAAAATGATGGAATCACTTCTGAAAGAAAGAATTTTTGAGTACCTAGAGGCCAGCAGGCACAGGACCTAAGGCAGCATGGATTCATACTAGGACGGTCATGTCAGACGAATCTAATAGATTTCTTTGACTGGGTGACCAAAATAGTAGACCAGGGAGGGGCTGTGGACATGACCTACCTAGACTTTTGCAAGGCATTTGACACAGTCCCACACAAAAGATTAATAAACATGTCAGCCAGCCTGGTAGTGGGTCCCAGGGTAGTGGCCTATGAAACAAATTGGCTGGACAACAGGATGCAGAGGGTAATAGTAAATGAAGTCCACTCTGAAGAAAGTGGGGGGTTACTAGCAGGGTACAGTACTGGGACCGGTCCTCTTTAATGTCTTTATAAGCGGTTCTGTGGAGTGACTGGAAGGAAAAGTATGCCTCTTTGCAGATGACACAAAGATTTGCAACAGGGCTGATACACAACGGGGAAGGATGAGAAGGGACTTGGGAAGGTTGGAGGAATGGTCAAAAGTATGGCAGCTTAGATTCAGTGCAAAGAAGTGCAAAGTAATGCACCTGGGAAATAAAAACCCAAGAGAAGAGTACACAATGGGGGGGGGGGGTACTAACAACAACAAAAATGGAAAAGGACCTGGGGGTAGTCATATCAGACAACCTAAAGGTAGGCAGGCAATGTGAGAATGCAGTAAGGAGGGCTGGGAGGATATTGGGATGCATAGGGAGAGGCAACACCAGTAGAAAACAGGAAGTTGTTATTCCTCTGTACAGATAGTTGGGGAGATCCCATCTGGAGTACTGTGTCCAGTTCTGGAGACACCATCTCCTCAAGGACATAGACAGGAGGGAGGCAGTCCAGAGGAGGGCAACTAAAATGGTGAAGGGTCTGCACAAGAAGACAGACTAAAGGAGCTTAATATGTATATCCTTGAGGAAAAGAGGGAGAAGGGGACATGATATAAACTTTCAAAGTACTTCAAGGGAATCAACAAAGTCCAATAGGGTAGCATCTTTCAGAAAAAGAGATGTGCAAGAACAAGGGGACACAATCTGAAGCTAGAGGGGGGATGGCTCAGGGGCAATGTGAGAAAGTATTTTTTCATGGAGAGGGTGGTGGACGCATAGAACGACCTTCCTGAGGATGTCATGGGGTCAAAAACTTTGGGGGAATTCAAGAATGCATGAGACCAACATAAGGCAATTATACTGGGGGGTAGGAGGAAGTAGGCTGTTGGTTAACTGGGATCTGCTGCTTATCCAATAGGTAGGGAAAGTACAGTTACGTAAGAACTTACCGTAACAGGAGATCTTCGAGAGAGGCTCTTGCAGTAAGTAATACATATAGGACTGGCCTTGACCGCGAGACTAGAATTCTGGCTAACAGTCCTGGCGAGGACCGCCCCCACGATAGATACGCCAAAGCGTCATATAAAGGCGGTCCTGGACGCCCGCCTTCCAGTTCTTTCCCCGCCACAGGCCCGGAAGAGAGAGAAGCAGATGTTTCCCTTCCTGGAAAAGGAGCTGAAAAAGCCTAGGGGGATGGAGGGTGGGAAGGTATTACCTACTGCAAGAGCCTCTCTCGAAGATCTAGTGTTACGGTAAGTGCTTACGTAACTGTACTATCTTACTTCAAGAGGGCTCTTGCAGTAGGTAATTACATATAGGACTGAATCCCAAGCAGTCTGGAACAAATGAAAAGCACCGCCGGGAAGAGGAACTACTCCAAGAAGTAGCAAAGCCTTGCAAACCTCAAGACAGGAGGCCTTGCAAAACAGCTAACCCGAAGCCTGCTCTACGGCGAGAGGCAATGTCCAAACTGTAATGTTTCGTAAAGGTATGGACGGAAGTCCAGGTGGCGGCAGCGCATATGTCTGCCGCAGACACATTCTTGAAACAAGTCGCAGAGGCTGCTATTCCACGAGTGGAGTGACCTCTGACTTGACCCGGAAGGGTCTTGTTGTACTTGTCATAACAGAAAGTGATGCAATGAGCCAACCACTTTGACAGGCATTGCTTGGAAACAGCATTGCCTTCCCTTTTGTGAGCAAAAGAGACGAACAACTGATCAGTTTTTCTGAGATCCTTTGTCCTATCAGTGTAGCATCTCAGAATCCGGTGAACATCCATGGTATGGAGTAAATATTCTTGATTGGAGTACTGCGTGAAAAAGGCAGGTAACTCTATAGACTGATTTAAAGTAGACTCCGCTACCACTTTAGGCAGAAACTTAGGGTTCATTGGAGAAAACCACTAGTTCTTTGTGAAAATCAAATAGGGATTTTACACATAAGGGCCTGAGCTCGAAATTCTTTCGAGCCTCAGTAATGGCCACCAAGAAGAGAGTCTTCACTTAAAGAAATTTCAGATTCATGGATGCTGCAGGTTCAAGGGAGGAAGGGTAAGTTTCTCGAGAACAAAGTTCAAGTCCCAAGGGGGAGCTGGAGTCCGGACGGGGGGCCTCAAATGAAGGACCCCTCTGAGAAAAGTCTTAGAGACCTCTAATTGGGCAAAGGCTTTATCAGCGAAAGGGACATGGTATGCTGAAATAGCGGCCATGTGCACTTTCAAGGAGGAATGACTGAGACCCAGGTCGAAGAGATGACGTAAATAATCAAGCAGAACGGCCACTAAACAGGAGAAGGGCTCCACGTTCCTAGAAGTGGCCCAAATAGAAAATCTCTTCCATTTCATGGCATAGGTGGACCTAGTGGAGGGTTTTCTAGCCTCCACCAGAATCTCGGCCACTTTTGGAGAGACACCAAAGCGAGATTGAGCTAGGTCTGCAGGAGCCATGCATGAAGTTGTAGGGACTTGAGGCCCAGATGGACCAGGGTCCCCTGAACCTGGGTCAGCAAACCTCGAGATAAAGGAAGAGGAAGAGGAGGAACCTCTGAGTATTGTTGTAGAAGAGAGAACCAGATTTGCCTGGGCCAGAAAGGAGCGATCAGAATCATTCTCGCCCCTTCTGTAGTTAGTTTCTGCAATACACGAGGGACCAGAGGAACTTGGGGAAAAGCATAGACGAATCTGTCCTTCCAGTTTAGAGACAGAGCGTCGCTCCAGAAAGCACCTCGCTCTGCAGCGAGCGAGCAAAAGGTGGGAAGTTTTGCGTTTTGGGAAGAGGCGAACAGGTCTACCTGTGGAGTCCCCCAAAGCTGGAAGATGTCATCTAGCACCTTTTGGTCCAATTCCCACTCGTGTGGCAGGGCAGAGGAGTGGCTTAGTTTGTTGCCAGGGTATTGTCGACTCCTGGAACATGAATCGCAGTGAGGTGAAGGTTGTGAAGAGTTGCCCAGTCCCAAACCCTCATTGCTTCCCTGCATAGAAGGTAGGATCGAGTCCCTCCCTGCTTGTTGATGTACCACACCACGCACATGTAGTCCGTCTGGACGGCTAGGTGACCGGGAAGAATGTATTGGTGAAGGGTTTGGAGAGCATATAGTACTGCTCGAAGCTCGAGCACAGTGATGTGGAGAGCTAGTTCCAATCTGGACCATAAACCCTGGGTTTGGTGAGGACCCAGATGGGCTCCCCAACCTTTGCCTGATGCGTCTGTAGTCAGAATCTGGGAGGGGGGAAGATGACAGAAGGGGACCCCCCGAAACAGGTTCTCTCGAACCATCCACCACTGCAAGTCTCTTGCCATCGGCGAGGAGATCAGGACTAGATGATCTAGGTCGTCTACAAGTTGATCCCACTGAGAGCGAAGAGTCCACTGAGAGATTCTCATGTGGAGCCGAGCGTGGGGGACTGTCGGGATGGCGGCCACCATAAGCCCCAAGAGACGGAGAACCGACCTCACCAGAACCTTCCTGCGTTCTGATAGCAGGGAAATCTGTGACTGAAGAGAGGCCGCCCTGTCCGGAGGCAGGAAGGCCTTGCTCACCATCGTATCGAGGAAGGCCCCGATAAACTGAAGTCTCTGGAAGGGATCAAGATGAGACTTGGAATGGTTGATGGTAATACCCAGGCAAGTGAAAACCTGCTGGGTGAGGGAGAGAAAATGCAGGAGCTCCTCCCTGGATGAGGCAGCCAGGAGCCAGTCGTCCAGGTATGGGAACACCTGAACTCCCATAGTATGCAGGTGGGCTACTACCACAGCCAGACATTTGGTAAAAACTCGGGTGCCGAGGAAAGACCAAACGGGAGGAGTGCCCAGAACTGGTAATGGTCCCCCTGGAAAGCAAACCGAAGGTACTTGCGATGAGAGGGGTGAATTGGGATGTGCAGATATGCATCGGTGACTAAGCATGAACTTTACCGCGAGGCGCTGCACGAGCTAACGGTGGTGAAAGAACTGAAGGCGGGCCACCGACCGCCTTTATACTGGACGCCGCATGACGCCCGGGTCACCTGACGTGGGGCGTCCCCGCCAGGACTGCTAGCTAGAAATTTTCTGGGGTCCCGCCACCGCCGGTACAGACCTATATGTAATTACCTACTGCAAGAGCCCTCTCGAAGTAAGATCTGGGCATACTGGGTGGGCCAAGCGATCCTTATCTGCTGTCAAAGTCTATGTTTCTATGTAGATACTTCCCCTGATAGGAATGTGTTTTGGTGCCTAGCTGTTCTGCTGGTTGCTGTGAATCTTGTCCCAATGTTTTGGGATTCCAAAACTCCAAAGAGGCAGCCGGTCCTTTAGGATTAGGCATATTTCCGACATACTGTATGCTGTAAAAACACTTTTCAAGTGTACATCAAGAAGCCTGGCAGAAAGCCACTTTACAAGGCCCTGGTCTGGCCCACTTATACTGAATGCAATTCTATGCTTCTAAATACAAAAAGGACAATGAGGTAGTTGAAAGGGTGCGGCATAAGGCCACCAAAATTAACAGGGTATCGGGACAAAAACTTTTAGGGAGGCTGGTGTCTCTTAGCATAGTCTACTTAGAGACAAGGAGGCTGAGAGAGGACATAATCTCAGTCTTTAACATACTCAAATGTATGGATAAGACTGAACAGACAAAGATGCTTAATATGGTGCCGCTCCAGCAGGACGCGGAGACATATCTAGAAGCTCAGAAGAGGTAAATTCAAAGGTAACATTAGGTGATAAACCGTGAACTTGAAAACAGTAACAAAACATACAGAGAAACATGCACATGAAAAATGATGGATGTCAACAAAAAGGACATTTTCAGACAGGCCACCAAGAAGCGTTTTAAACCCAGGAAAGGAAAACTAAAAATTAATAAGTAATAAGCCACTATAGGGTGTGCATTATAGGATTATAATGTATGCCGCAAGGGGCGTAATAATTTATTATTTATTTGAATTTTGGTAGTCGGGTGACACCACCGTGACACTGCAGTCCCTTTTCCAGGGGCGACCCGGCATGAGGCTGAAGGCCGAATGTCCTTATACCCATGGGAAGTGCATTCAAATCCTATTATTCACACCCTGGATGGGCTTATTACACTTATAAAATGGTTCAAAGTATGATTTTGGGGGAAAAAAGATTCAGCACTTGACTGTGCCTTTATAGAATTTTTTTTTTTTTTTTAAACTTTATGTTTATTGTTTTAATACATAAACATATAGTTTTAGCACTAACATCCAACATTACATATCTATCATTAATAATATCAGGAAGGCACCATTCCTCTTAATATATACGATATTACCATCAGATGTTATGAGATACGTCATGTTGGGGGTTTACCAATTAAGTATTATTATAAACCATTATTTAACCATTTATAACTGTTGAAGGAGTCCATGAGTTACATGGGGATGTAGAAAAAAGACAATGTTCAGGTCCACAGTCACCAATGACTGTCCCTTCCTGAGGGTGTCTAACTTATCCACCATGTTTATCCTTAGTGAATGCACTAAAGTGCAAATAACTAAAAGCAATGCTATCAAAGTAATTCATTTCTAAAAGTTCCATGCAACCAAATATTACTCTGTAAAATAAGAATGGACTCACTATTTAATTTATATTGCACGGCATTTTAAGCTGTTTTTAACAAGGCGCGTTAACCATATAACATTAGTAGCAGACAAAACGCAACAATATTTTATTAACACAAATAGCCGCAAATTGGCAAGAGTATCTATAATTCAGCGCTACCAGTCATAATTTCTTTAATTTTCTTTACCAACACTGTAAACATTATGGCAACCAGCCCTTAGCATGTGGGGGGATTGAGGAGATGACCCTAGGACAATCCTGAGTAAAATAACCAACTCTTGTAGAAAAGCTTGCCCTCGGGCTTATTCAATCCCCCCCCAAAGCTGTAAAAAGCTGTACCTTGCTAAATAAATAAAAAGTCCAAATCAAGGAATATCTTCATCTGGAGCTGAGTCTACTACATGTGCAGCATGAGATTGATTAGGGATGTTCCTCTTGCACCACTTCATGGCATCTGTTGAATCGTAATGAATAAACACTTTTCCCTGGTGGACAAGTCTCAATCAGGCCGGGAAAACTAGACCACATGAGATACCTGCCTTGCAGAGTGATGCTCGTGCACCATCAAATTTCATACACTTTTGTCTGGCAGCGTAGCTCAAATCCAGAAACATTTTTATTTGTTGCCCATCATACAGAAGTGTCCTCCTTTGCCTGCTTAAAGCCTACAGCTGATTGTGGGAGCCCACTCCTTCTGTTATCATCACCACCGCCCGAGGGGCTTCCAGGTTATCAACCCATCCTCGGGGGGTGATCCTGTATGCCTTCTGAAAACGCTGTACCACCGGCGCCACTTCCTCACCCAGCTCCTGTGTCAACCATTCTTGCAGGAAGAAAATAAGGTTGTCGCCCTCGCATCCTTCTGCTAGACCCAGTAGTCTCAGATTCTGGGATCTGGCCTGGTTTTCCAACGTCTCCATTTGTGCTCGGAGGTGGGTGTTTTCCTTCACTAGTGATGCGGTCACCCCCAGTGCGGCCTCCGCTGTCTTCGTAGTTTCCACCGATGCAAGGGTAACTGATTTTAGTGTTGTTTCTACGGTAATGACTATTTGTTAAGGCATCAAATTTGCTGGAAAGTCTGGACACCGATGTAGTTAATCAGTTCAGTTTAGCTCCTAAGGTCTGTAAGGTCTCTTCAGAGGTCCCCTCCAAGGTCCCTGGACTATGTTCACGCTCTCAGCCTGTGCCACCCTCGTAGTCAAAACTCCTGCTACATTTTTACTTCTAGCTCTGTCGCCTTGCGTTTTTTTGTTTTTTAGGAATTCCCATTTTAGCCAATGAACATTCATACACTATTTGTGAGTTCTGTTATAAAATTTGCTCCAGAAAATTCACACTTAGATGCTTTTATCCATCAATCAGAATACAGAGCTTTATCTGCTTGCTGCCATTTTACTCTGGCTCCACAGAGCCCCCCTGCATTTATAGAGATTTAATTTATAGTCAGGTGACAGCTCTCATCCAATAAAATGTCTAGATTTTTACTGGCCATTTTTAAAAAATATATATTCTCTAGCGAACTGTACATTAGTTGCTGAAGCATTATAAATTATACAAACCAAAGTGCGGAGTTGCTCTCAGAAGAAGCCACAACATTAACAATCTACACTGTGCAGTCATGGCTATGCACAGAAACTCTCTTGCAATGCTTATCATTCATTTTTAGGGTTGTGGGTGGAGCCTATAGCCGTTTTGCGATCATAGCTCTAAAAACGGCCGATCGTAGAACCCTCTGTTGGACTTTTAGAAGTATCTTTCCAAAAGTCCAACAGAGCTTGAAACACTCAGCCATGCTCGGCCGCTACGGAAAAACAGCTGCACTATTTCGGCTGTTAATCCTGCATTCCGTGATGTGAACTGTGCATGCACGACTCGCGTGCATGCGCAGTTCTGCTGGTGCCGTCATGTTGTGGACAGCAAAATGCCACTCGCTGCAACTGCACATGCGTGAGTGCTGCACATGTGCAGTTGCGTTGCTGCCACCAGCATGGGCAACAAAGAAAACGCACTGACATCGGGGTCTTTAATCCCCGTGTCAGCATTATGTAGCCCCTCCCAATCATGTGGCACACTGGGAACCCACTCCAGTGTGCCCAAATGTTTTTTTAACCCTGCCAACAAACCCAATCCCTGTGTCGCAATTATGGTGCCCCTCCCCCAATCATGTGGCACACTAGAAGCCCACCCCAGTGTGCCCAAATGTTTTTTTCCCCCTGCTGACATCGGGGTCCCCAATCCCCGTGTTAGCATCATGTCTCCCACTCATGTGGCACACTGGGAACCCACCCCAGTGTGCCCAAATGTCTTTTTTTTTTTTGTTTACCTGTAAATAGAGAAAACAGTCCCCCGATGTGTTTTTCCATTTTATTTTATGTGTAAAAAAGAAAATGGACCCCTCAGCGTTGTCCCAGTCCCCCTCCCCCATCCTCCCGCTGAGCACCCATCTCCCAGCAGCCCCCCTTACCCCATACTTACCTCCAGACGTCGGCGCTGTCATCTTCTCTGGACCTGGACACGTCTGCACTCTTCAAAGCCGAACCGCAAACTGAAGAATCAAAGGTAAGCGTGCTATAATGCCATCCAATGGGGTTTTCAACTTATTTTGATCAATAAGCCATTTCTTTGGAATTCTGACCCCAAATTTTCAACATGGGGTTCTTGGGACCCCACCTCATGAAAACTTTCACTATTATTTTGTTATTCGATCCTGAAAAGTGATTTCGCAGTCGCTGGGCGGAATCACCTTTTGAGACCAATTCACAAAATGACAGTGGCACTAGACATGAGGTGGGGTCCTAAAGCCATGTTGCAGAATTCAATAAAATTCAAACAATGACTCATTCGGCGTGCATTGCACAATTTCTATGCATGCTCCTAACTTTCCCAATTTTTAATATTTTCCCTCCACATTGTCAACATTGCTATTTTTGCACACCTCCTTTTAAACAGTACAGCTGTCATTTATCACATCCTGCCTGAATCGTGTTTTCACATCTGTGGCACACAATGGTGTGGTCGCTCTGCGTAATCACCTTTCGGGACAAGTGAACAAATGACACTGGCACTCTTCATGAGGAGGGATCCCAAAAAGGCCATGTTGAAAATCTGGTGCAACACCTCCAAACAAGCATTTGTCAATGCCGAATGTTGTCTCGCTGGCATTGGAATTGGTAGTGCAGGAGTGAGAGATGCATAATAGGAGTGGCAGTGAAGTACTGAAGTGACGCCAACCCCACACCCACCCTGCAGAGACTGACAGGCATTGGGGTGTGCCTTTGGGTCGTCAGCTACAACGCTCATGCCATTTTACCTCACCCTACCCTGTAGACACTGACAAGTGTCGTGGTGTGCTTTGGGGTCCTTGGTTGTTATACTCACCCTGTTTCATAAGGAAATATGCTGAGGTGGGTGCAGTATAGGAGAATGGGGTGAACTTTGTGGCTGAACACTCCAAGACACACCTCGATGCCTGTCAGTGGCTGCATGGTGGGGGTGGAATGGCGGAAGCATTATAGCTGATGATTCCAAGTCACACCCAACACCTGTCAGTCTCTACAGGGTGGGGTGTAACAGTTGGAAACCCTAATGCCATAGGCGTGTGTTGGTATTTTCACTCCAAATTATCAACATGGACTTTTTGTGACCCCACCTCATGAAGAGTGGCAGTATGGGTTTGTTAGCCGAAAGGTGATTTTGTACAGCGACCGTGCCATTTGGCATCACAGGTATGTAAACACATTTTGGGCAGGCTGTGAAAAATGACAACTGTATTATTCATGAGGAGGTGTAAAAAAATGGCAACGTTGAAAATCTGGAGCAAAAATATGAAAAATTGGTGAAGTCCTGAGCGTGCATGGAAACTGCGCAACGCATGTCCGTAACACAATTATTATTTTTTTTTTTTTAAACCACATTTTCAACATAGGCATTTTGGGACCTCCCCTCATGAACAGTGGCACTGTGATTTTCTTAATCTGTCCCAAAAGTTGATCTCTCACAGCGACCATGCCATTGTACGCCACAGGTGCGAAAACACATTTCGGGCAGGATGTGAAAAATGACAGCTGTACTGTTCATAAGGAGGTGTTAAAAATGCCAGTGTTGAAAATCTAGCATGAAAATATTGCAAATTAGCGAAGTTACAAGGATGCGTGGAAGCTGCGCAACACATGCTTGTAACATAGTCATTTTAAGGACTTTCATCACCAAATTTTAAACATACGCATTTTAGGACCTCTGCTCATGAACAGTGTCACTGTCATTTTGTCAAACTGTCCTGAAAATTGATTTTGCACAGTGACCGCGCTATTCTGCACCGGAGGTGCGAAAACACATTTTGGACAGGATATGTAAAATGACAGCTGTATTGTTCATAAGGAGGTGTGGGAAAATGGCAATGTTGAAAATCTGGAGTGAAAATATTACAAATTCATGAAGTTACGCGCGTGTGGAAACTGTGCAACGATGCATCAGAAAACAGCCATTTTTTGACTTCTGTCACTAAATTTGCAACATATGCTTTTTGAGAGCCCCCTCATGAACAGTGGCACTGTCATTTTGTTAATTGGTCCCGAAAGGTGATTCCACACAGTGACTGCAAAATCACCTTTCGGGACCAAATAATGCCATGACAGTGACTGAATTCATGAGGAGGGGTCCCAATAACCCCATGTTGAAAGTTTGGTACCAAAATTCCCCAAAATGGCCGAGATATGCACCAAAGTTGAAAAAAACCTATTTTATGCCATTATACAGCTTACCGGCATTTCTTTAGTTCACGGTCGGCTTTGAAGAGTGCAGACGTGTTCCCGGTCCACCGAAGATCGTCGTGCTGGGCTCCGGGCAAGTATGGGGTGAGGGTGTGTGTGGGGAGGTAAATGCAGGAGGGTGGTATGGGGTTGAGGGAGGGAGCAGGACAGACCGTGAGGGACTGTTTTCTGATTTAGGTTTAAAAAAAAACACATTGCAGGACTTTTTTTTTTTTTTGGGCATTTGGCACGCTGGGATAGGCTCCAGCATGCCATCTGAGTGTTTTTTTTGGGGCAGTAGCCGATCAGGGATTGGGCACCCCGTCACACACAACAAATGGGTGGGCATTATGCTGATGGGGAGTGGACTCCCCCGTTGGCAAATTAAACTTGGAAGGGGGGACTAAAGCCGACGGGGATTGGGTACCCCCATCAGCAAAGAAAGATTGTTGGGGGGGCGCATGATGCCGAGAGGGATTGGGCACCCCCTCGGCACACACGTGAAATGGGAGGGAGGATGCCAACAGGAAGTGGGCGCCCCTGTTGGCAAATGAAGTGGGTAGGGGCATGCTGACAGGGATTGGGCACCCCTGAAGTCAGCGCTTTGCACGGCGGCAGTCAATGCCGCCATGTTTATTGAACTGCTTCACCAGGAAATGACGAGCTTGGCTCTCACTGCAGCTGATCTTTTCTTGGATCTGGTGGCCAGTTTACGTGTTGCTGGTGTCAGCGCCTGCAGCTGCCTTATTGCGGAATGAGGGCTGCACCTACTGATGCGTGCCCTGCATTCGCCCACAGTGACCACACCTCCAAATCTGCTCCTACTTCAATATGTTGGCTGGCGCGCAAGTGCGAGCCAACATAAAAATGGCCACGTTACACCCAGGCGTTCAATAATTCCTATGCACACGTGTAACTTGCTCACGTGGCAGCTCATCACAGCCCTATTGGTTCTGGCCAGAGTTTGTTCTTACTTGTAGCTTCATTTTCTTTTACTCCCCAGACATCATTTCATTCACGCTGGCTCACACAATTTATTGGCTTTTATCATCCCCCTTAAAATGACTCTGATTCGTTCCTCCCTCAAATCCAGTTGAAAGAATTCACGCAAATGTCAATCAACAACTCTATCCAGGCCACCAGGACAAGCTCTAATCTGGCTCAAGCCATTTGCACATTTCATTTAAAAATACATTATTTCTCAGACTCAGTACCCACAACATAAGGTCAGCAAAAACTGCCTACAAGATTTATATTCACTTACCACACGTTTCAGACTCACACTTTACTTGCCAACTCTCAGCTACATCATTTATATAAATCACTGATCAGAGAGGTATCAGAACCTACTGCCGGGGCACTCTGCTCAAAACCACTTTCCAGCTGGAAAAGCTACAATTTACAGCTGTTTGTGATTTCATTTACGAACCAGCTTTCTATACAGCAGCAGGCCATTTCTCTCCTATATCATGACTTCTTACTTTAATATCTTTGATATGGAAACCCAGCATGATGTGATCTGCATGGAAACACCATTTTTCAGTGTGCTTTGGTTTATTTCTGTATAACCGTGTACTGTACTAAACCAGTATCACTATTTATACTTTTCTTTCCATACTGTATTGCCTACCCTGCTGCTTAAACCAGATATACCAAGCCTGTTGCCACTGTAAGGTTATCAGTGTACCCAGGCTGTGACTTCAAACAGGCTATGTCAGCCTAATGCTTCTACCCAGTTAACAAAAAATGTACAGTACATCAGTAAACAGTTCTTAAAGAGCCACTGACGCCTCAAGAAGAACTTTCAAAAACACAGTATTTGGACACAAAGCGGCTTATATTTCTCATCGGCTTTGTATCTCTTATCCCCATTACTTATTACTGAGGTCATCTGCCTCAGAAACAGGATACTTGCATCTTGAGGGTTCATCAGCTCCTATTGCTTCTTCCCAACCTGATGTCATAATACTCTGCTTGTGACATCACGGTTATTCCTATGGCACAGACTGTGATGTCACAAGAGAGCATTATGGTTTCAAGTAGGGAATAAGCTATACCGGCCGATGAACTCTGAGGGATAAAGATGTTGTTTTTGTGGGAATTTCTTCAGTAAAAAATAATGAAGCGGAGAAATCTATACAGGTATATGAAATACAAGCTGACTTGTGTCTAAATATTATGATTTCCAAAGTTTTTCCACAGATGTCAGCTGCTCTTTAAAGTTTACTGTATACAACAATCAGTGTTTCAGACGCATTGTCTCTTTTGCGCCTGGATTCGTGCTCCAGCATTAGTCTCCACCCCACCCCGCGCTCTGGTAGCGGCTATTTTAATGGCACAAAATTGAAGATATCAAATCCAAGGCCTCTGACTAGTGGAATGCTTGACTGATTCATGTATATAGTAGAACAGTTCTCTTTTGGTGACCACTGCATCTCTACTGTGACCTATAGCTTGAAAAGCCTGTGACAGCTACCTAACAAACTGGAGTAATTCACCAGACAGAAGTAAGGCACTGATTTATCCTCTCTTGTAGGCCAATTATGGTACCTGTTGTCAGTCTGTACCAGAGTTACAGTATATTAATTTGGGTAGTATTTTGTTTTTTATCTCTTTTCCACTATGTCTCAAATGCTGCCGTTTTCTTATCAAAAGTATAAAAGGGTGCCTGCAATTTTAGTGCTGGCACAAACATGACTGGGTTCACATTGTGCAGTATGTTCTGTTCCATTAAACCTGTACTTAAACTGAAGCATAACAGTAACACCAACCAGCCAGAGGTCTAAGTATGTTTTTTATATACATATATACATTATACATATACATATATATATATATATAGATAGATAGATAGATATACACACGGAGTGCCTTCTTAAGAAAATACCTCAGTCACTCAATTCAAACAAGGATCAATACCTATATCAAGGGACTGGCGCTATGTGCTTATCTCCTGATCTACAGCCCATGACTTTTGCGGATGTAGCAAAACAGATAAAACTGCTATTGATCCCAGAGGCTTTCAACATTTTTGCCTCAAGGCGTATTTTAGTTACTTGGCAGAGCACAGGAATCTATTTTGCAAACAATATATATAGCCCCCCCTCCCCCCATTCTAAGCTAGTCCATAAAAATGTATCTGAAAAAAAAAAATGGCAGTTTGCAGTCTAGTTTCTACAGTCCTAAACTCCAAGTGACAAACAAGCATTTGTCAATGCCGAAGGTTTGCTGCTTTGCACCAGTACATCCTCAGATGTTACATGGGCACTTGAGCTGCGAGTACAAGGAATGTTGGGTATGGCAAACAATTATCTTACAGAATGCTATGGACAACACTGAGTGTGCAGGATTCACTTCTGGGAAAAATCCATTTTGTTTTTTTTACACCTAGACCGATATCATGGGTACAGAACAGACAGGACATTTAGGATAATAACTGTCCTGAGGCTAGGAGAGAGCTGGTGCAGAGGATCACTGCACAGTGTGCTTCACATAACCATGGAGACTAGCCATACAAAAACAAGCATACTGGTCTTTAGAAGGGCTGACTTTGGCAAAATGGGTGAATACCTGAGGAATACGCTAGCAAATGGCCAGAAAGGAGGGGTGGAAGAACAATTGAGAAAAATCAAAACTGCCATCATAGAGGCAACAAGCCTTTGTGTGAAACAGATAAAGAAAACAAAGCGGAGTAAAAAAAAACACTATGGTTCTCAAAAGAGGTGGCAGGGAAGGTTAAGCAGAAAAAGGCTGCATTCAAAAAGTATAAGGAATCACAGAAGGAGCACGACAGGGAACTGTATCAATTAAAGCAGAAAGAAGTGGGGAAGGCAGACAGAATAGCAAAAGCCCAAACCGAGGGAAAAATAGCCAGTTCAGTTAAGAAGGGGGATAAAACCTTTTATAGGTACATTAGGGAGCATAGAAAGGTTAAGTGAGGAATAGTAAAGATTAATAAGGGAGACGGGAGGTGGGCAGAGGGAGACAGTGAAAAGGCAGAGATACTGAATGAACACTTTTGCTCAGTATTCACAAAAGAAGATGAGGAGGAGTTACCTAAACCAGACAACAGAAGCACTCTGGGGTAGGGGGGTTGACACCAGTCCATTTACAGAAGAAAGAGTCCTGAAAGAACTCCTAAAACTCAAGGTGGACAAAGCAATGGGGCCTTATGAGATTCACCCCAGAATCCTAAAAGAACTAAGGGAGGACCTAGTGACACCACTGACCACACTTTTTAACAAATCATGGGAGGATGGGGTGGTACCTGAGGACTGGAGGAGGGCAGATGTGATTCCCCTTCACAAAAGTGGGAGCAAGGCAGAAGCAGGAAACTACAGACCTGTAAGTTTGACCTCAGTGATAGGGAAAATGATGTAATCACTTCTGAAAGAAAGAACTGTTGAGTACCTAGAGGCCAGCAGGGCACAGGACCCAAAGCAGCACGGATTTACAGCAGGAAGGCCATGTCAGACAAATCTAATAGATTTCTTTGACTGGGTGACCAAAGTAATAGACCAGGGAGGGGCTGTGGATATGGCCTACCTAGACTTTAGCAAGGCATTTGACACAGTCCCGCACAAAAGATTAATAATCAAGTTAGCCAGCCTGGGAGTGGGTCCCAGGGTGGTAGCCTGGGTAGCAAACTGGCTGCACAACAGGACACAGAAGGTAAGAGTGAATGGAACACATTCTGAAGAAAGGGGGGTCACTAGTGGAGTACCTCAGGGCTCAGTACTGGGTCCAGTCCTCTTTAACATCTTTATAGGTGACATAACAGAGGGTCTGGAGGGAAAGGTATGCCTCTTTGCAGACGACACAAAGATCTGTAACACAGTTGATACACAAGGGGGGTAGAAAGGATGAGAAGGGACTTGGCAAGGTTGGAGGAATGGTCAGAAATATGGCAACTTAGATTTAATGCAAAGAAGTGCAAAGTAATGCACCTGGGAAACAAAACCCAGGAGAAGAGTACACTAATAGCGGGGGTACTAACAACAACAAAATGGAAAGGGACCTGGGGGTAGCTGTATCAGATGATCTGAAGGTTGGTTAGCAATGTGAGAAGTCAGTAAGGAGAGCTCTGGGATACTGGGATGGCTAGGAAGGCATCACAAGTAGAAAAAGGGAAGTGGTTATCCCTCTGTACAGACAGTTGGTGAGACCCCATCTGGAGTACTGTGTGCAGTTTTGGAGACCTCATCTACGCAAGGATATAGACAGGATGGAAGCAGTCCAGAGGAGGGCAACTAAAATGGTGTAGGGTCTGCATCAGAAACCATATGAAGAGAGACTGAGAGAGCTTAATATGTATACCCTTGATGAAAGGAGGGCCGGAGGGACATGATAGAAACGTTCAAGTACCTCAAGGGAATCAACAAAGTCCAGGAGGGTAGCATCTTTCAGAAAGAGATGTGTAAGAACAAGGCGGCACAATTTAAAGATAGAGGGGAGACGGCTCAGGGGTAATGTGAAGACTTTTTTTTTCACGGCGAGAGTTGTGGATGCATGGAACCGCCTTCCTGGGGAGGTTGTTGGGTCAAAAACAGTGGGGGAATTCAAACATGCATAGGACAGACATAAGGCAATTGTAGTGGGGGGTTGCAGGAAGTAGGCTGTTGGTTAACTAGAATCTGCAGCTTATCCAGTAGGTAGGGAAATTTTATTTATTTTTTTATTTAGCTTTTGTTGACCGGGTAAGTGCACTAGACAAATCCTGCCTATTTTCAGGCACGACCCGGGGGAAGGGGATACAGATGAATGCCAACTGACCTTGAACCAGATTAAGCTGTTGGTGGTATTTTTAGTGAATGAGGGAATTTGGCCAGGACACCGGAAATTCCCCTACTCTTTCGATAAGTGCCATGGGATCTTTAACATCCACCTGAACTACCACCAATCCAGGCAGATGGGACCTCGGTTTAACGTCTCATCCGAAAGACGGATGGGCAGACTGGGTGGGCCAAGTGGTCCTTATCTGCCGTCAAAGTCTATGTTTCTATCACAATGGACAGAAGGCAAATACTGGGATCACTGCAGGAAGGATGGCAAGGAAAACAGTTGTGCACAAGAAAAAAAGAGAATACATGTACTGTAGGAATCTGCCAGTTATTCTTTTTATTGAATTTCAATATATGTAATATCATAACCATGTTAAGATCTATGCATCACTCAGATCATGGCAGGTCTTGGTATATATGTAAGAGCTAAAAAGAGAGGGGTAAGGGTAGCATACAGGGGAGGGGTATAGATGGCTAGGGCATGGGGAGGGGAACTTAAAGAGTTATGGGTGGAGGGGGTGGTGAAAAAAGAAAAGGGGGAGGGCAGGAGAGGATTGCAAAAGTTGGTGACATCCATATACCCACAGTTCTATAAGTGTGGATTCACCTTTCAAATAGCATTCATGTAATACAGACACAAAAAAGTTTAGAATGAATATGTGTCTTTGCCTAGGTTAACACTGTTTGCAATATACACTTGCTGGTGGAGAGAAACAGAAGTATATTATAATTTTTTTTCCTACATTTAAAAGTTACCACAGTAAGGAGACTAACTTCCATACTACAGAGAGTCAGGCAAGGGTAATTTTTCTTTACGAGACTTGCTACCTTAGGAGAAAAAAAAATGTGTTATTTCAGCCATCATTGCCAGTTTCAAACTGCCTACAGATTAGGCAGAAGCAGGAAAACCTTTAACAGTAATAAAATAATAGACTGGCACAACACAGTTCAAACTTTCTGTACATCTCCCCTCAATTTTCTGATGTAGTCTGTTCAGGTTGTCACTGCTGCTGATCTTAATGACAGGCTGCTTGCTGGTGTCGACAGCCCATAAGCTGTTTGTTGAATAGCTTCATTCACATCAAAGGACTGAAGACCTCTAGTTTATTGGCTTGGTTCTTTTGAAGTGCATTCAGCCAAAGAGTGGTGTCACAGTTAAGGTGCATGGTTATTGGCCGAGACTGCTTCGTTCTTACAGTTTTTAACTGCAACAGGCTCAGAGACACACCTCTGAAATCCCCTTCCACTCATAACAAAAGGTTTGTTGCACATGTGCATCAAACCTAAAAAGAGGTGTTCAAAAATGGATATTCACCGAGTTCCCTTTCATCTTTTAAAGACTTACTCAGTTGTTGCATCGTTGAGCTTAACTGTACTGCTTATAGCCAGCATTTGGTCTGGAGTATAGCTTCCACACACAGCCCCACAAGAACCATGCCTCACTCTCTCTGTACTGCACATTCCAGTGTTTCCCAGTGTAGTCTGAGAATGAAACAGGGGATACCTTTATATACATATATATTTATATTTATAGTTTTTTTCCTTGGCAAGGTCACGCTCGATGACATCCCTCCCAGTCCTGTCCCCAAATTCCTCACAAACTTACTGGTTATCCATCACTTGCTCAGTACTGTCATGGTGGGTGGCCAGCCATGTCCATCATGCAAGAGCCTGTGGTGGGTGCTGGCCTGGACAGCTGGCCTTTTCCTACTCCTTTTCTCCCAGGGCGGCAGCATTTAATGATGTGGCCATGCATATGTGCAGAGGCACGCATGCATGACGGGCATCCGACGGCGACTCCACACCTTTCTAGTGCTCCTAGTTGTGCCACTAATTGGTCACCGGGTGGCAGTCTTGCTGCAGAAGCAGTATCCTCCCTTCCTGAGGGAGAAGAGTTGGCCTTGGGACGCTTGATCCTTCCTCCCCGGCTAGCTCTCGAGGAACAGTGCTTATTTTCGAACATGGGTCACTGGTGTCATTAGCGGTAGCGTCACTGCTGTGCCGACGATCCCTGTACAGGCAGATGGACAAAGTAGGTGATAAAGCTGTGATTTCAAAGAAACTGACAAGAAAGAAAAAAAAAAAAAGGAGGAAACAATAAAAACAACGCTCCCCCCCCCCCAAAAAAAAAGAAGAAGAAAGCACAACATATGAAGCAGCAACACTGTAGTGTCGTGCTCGCATAATTTTTGGTAACCAATGCACACTTCCCCATCTATCCTTCAAATGCTGTTCAGAAATATATGCATAGTCTAGACAGTAAACAGAACAAATCTTTGCCGTCACTTGTCTAACTCCAACATTTTGAGAAAACAGTTTCGGTTGCAGAGCATACTTGCACCAATTTAACCATATCTGCTATTTAAAATGTGAAAATAACATCCAATGTGTGTCATTGAGGCACAGGTCAGGAAGTATAGGCAAACCAGTAAATGTTTTAAAATTCGCAAGTAGCATTTTATTACTATCAATAACAATAAAAAAAATTGTTCAGGATAGCTCTTATACAGGTAGTTCAAACAAAACAAAGTCCTTCTTCTGAGGTTATCTCTAAATCTCTCTGTCTCTAACAAAATATTGCTCTTTATATAAAATGTATTTTCCTGGCAATTAACTTCTCCAGCCAGAGCTTAAGATACATCTCCTGTTTCTCATAAAATGTATCAGAATTTTGTCAATTTCTTTTCTGTAGGGGCAACAAAATAGAACATTGTGTCCCAGAACTAATCTCCTGCTGACAACTCTGCAAATGAGCTTGTGGAAGTCAAACTGCATCTCAAGGTTAACCTACTGAGTTCCAAATAGCTTTTTGCAATTATTCTAACAATATAACTATATACATTTGCAAACCAAGGGACCAGAGTTTCTCATATATTTTAACCACAGAGGAGCAAGGGAAAAAGGAAAGAACAGAAACAGCAAGTAAAGGAAGGGAGAAAACGGGTAATTGTGGGACCATCAGAGTGGCCAGTTCCAAGGCTCCACAAGAAAAATTTGACTGTGCAGTCAGATGGGCAAGAAATAGGCAAGTGACAGAATAAGAGAGGAGAGAAAAGATCCTTGCTTTTCATTCTCTGCATAACAAATGGGAGAGGGTCTTATCCAATCCTGTCACAGTGTGCTACAGTCCCAACTGCTCCAAGAGGAGCCACAATGTTTATATACCACTGTATCGTATGTAAGTTTGCCAAACAAAGGTTCAGCACACTGAGCAGCTACCAAGTCCCAAAAACCTAACATAAAGGAACTACAGAAACAATGATCCACTGTTTCTAGTTTACTAAAGCAATCAGGCCGAGTGCATAGTCTACCCTCCAGCTGTTTGTGTTTTT
Organism: Neoceratodus forsteri; assembly: GCA_016271365.2. Taxonomy (NCBI): domain Eukaryota; kingdom Metazoa; phylum Chordata; order Ceratodontiformes; family Ceratodontidae; genus Neoceratodus; species Neoceratodus forsteri. Next base: position 506,951,486 of record CM057455.1, read on the forward strand.
GATTGTTCTTGACATTTAATCTGTTATGGCAACATAAACGAACAGTGTCCCACATTTTGGTGGGATTCTGTTATTGACCAGTTGCTGCATCAGACGATCTAAGAAACAAAGGATATATGGCATACAGGAGCAGGGTGCAAAAAGTTTTGATTTATTATGGCACACTTGCCAAATTTATGCAAACCCGTCTCCAAAATACAGCAAATATACGGACAAATGAACCCTGTTCGTATATATGAGCACCGGTCTCTTACATTCTTGCTCACACAGTTCACCAGAGAATTAACTGCATCAGACGATGACTGACTACTTCTGACACATGACTGAATACAGTTTTTTCAGAAAATGTAGCTATTATGTGACAGTGTAATGCTTTCCTGGGCATGCCAATGAATTTAGCGTGGGAGACTTCCCATGTCCAAAATTTATCAACAGCATCTTTCAAACAGATGGGCAGTATCCGTGAGGGATGGATAACCTTCAGTCTCCTTGATTCTCAGCTCCGCAATATATTGGGACTCAATTAGATATCCACTGTATCCAGGGTATTCTGAGGTTTAGAGTAAAAGGTTGAGAGTTGAACTAATAAATAAATTAAAAAAAAAAAAAAGGAAACTCTACTTGTGCTCCCTTGTTCTATCAGTTCATGTAAAAGAATCAGATGGTCCTGAATGACCCTACCCTAGTATAGAATAAGACTGATACTGGGCTACCAGAAGCCCTGATTACTTGGGACAACCTAAAGGTGAGAATTTTTAATAGGAATGTCAAACCTGAATTTAAGAGGCATAAAGGCCTCCAGTTTGATAAGTCATTTCTGTCACCTGCTTTATGCAGAAGGACTAAAAGTTCTTCTTTCATGATAGGAACTAAAGACAGATGCTCCAGAATGTAGTTAACTCAGTAAGTTTTTCCTCTAGACACTGAAACATAAGTGTATAAAATTCACTGGCACTATAAGACCACCGATGCCTGCCGCTGTGTCAGTACTCAACATCTGTATGCCGTGTAATACCGCATCTCTAGATATGGGCTTAGGCAATGCCAGTACTAAGTCTTCAGGGACCTGAGGAACGGAAAGGTCTGAAAAAAAGAATTCTCTCCCCAAGGGAGAAGTGTTCCTTAAGCCAAATAGCTTACTAACATATTTAGAAACAATAGTCAGTACTTCTTCAGGTTCAGAGTGCATTATACCCAGTTCATTAGCTACCTGTGACACATATTTTTTTTTACTCTACTTCTACTAGCTTCGTAGGAACACATTTGGGCCAATTTCCCTTGGGTACCATAGTTCTGTTCTTTCTGCAGTGCTTGGATCTTCTTAAATCAAGCTGTGACATCTCTTTTTATTACACTCATAATATGGCAGCTGTAGTTGCCCCCAGACTCCACTGCTAAGGACTGTAATTGTTGTGGTGCTGACGTAGAGTGAGATATCTGAAGTTTTTTTTCGTTTTTATTTTATACTGACAGGCCTGTGAGCAAAATTGCCTGTTTTCACAACGTCCACTGATTAACCATTTTTACTTTGTTTCTTACCCCAGGAGGTAAAAAAGCATTTCAGTTCTACTTTGGTGTCCTCCCACCAAAGCAGGAGGTCATCATAACAAATGGGGACTGATTTCCTAGCTGAAACAAAATCACCTAGTCCATTAATTAAAGCAAGGTCTTGAAGAAGAACAGAAGGTAGCTTTCAAAAACTCTTGGGCCAAATTTAATGTTGGGAGAAGCACCAATGGTTACTATGACCATCCTGTGGTCAGATAATTCTAGTGGGCCTAACGAGGCCAACTATAGTGAGAGAGAAGTGAACAGAAAATCTACATGGGTAACTGAAGGGCCTTCAAAAAAGGTGGTCTCTCTTCTTTGGTTGGCCTTGAAATAGATATCTGATAGCCCAGCTGCTTTTTTACTAGGTTTAACAAAAAAGATGCATCACTGATAATATTCAGGCCACAGTTGAAGTCGCCACAAAAGACTACAGGTTTAGAAGTAGACAAAAATGGTTCTGTAAGTTTAAAGGTTTCAAGTATGTCAGCTATTGACTGAGGCGCATACATGTTAATAAGCCTGTAACAAGAACCATGTATGGGGCCGGCCCGTCAGCGCAGTGGTTGGATTTCCGCTTTCGATGCCGACGACCCGGGTTTGGAAGCAGACCGGTCACTGAGGGTCGGGCCGAGGGAGAAGGCTTGAGCATCCTACAACTACTCGCTTCGGGGCCAAGGCCCGTAGTTTGCCTGACTTTGAGCAGAGGCTCGGGAACAGCAAGTCCTGCTTGCGGGAAAGGGGTCCCAAAGATGTGTGGTGGACATCGGCACGTAGCGCCTAGACGTCAGGGCACACACCACACGTAGGGCAGGAAGAGAGGAAAATGCCTTGCATCTTTGGGAAAACAAATTGCCGGAGCGTTCCCTCTATGTGTCACTACCCACCTGGCTGCCTTGAACGACACCACTAGAAGTACAAGGTATCCGGGACCCACCTCGTCCCCGCCCGGGGGAGGGGTAAAATCCACGGCTCCATGAGGATCAAGGACGTACCAAGGTAGGGTGGCTTAAAGAAGGATGAGTCCTAGGTGACCATGAAGGGTCAGAGATGCGAGGATGCAGGAGGGGATAAACAGAAAATTAAAAAAAAAAAAAAAAGAACCATGTCATTTAATGTCCAACAACAAAATCTGACCTGGGCTCAGATCAAGTTATCTGATTACTTCCACCTCCTGAGTATTAATGTGAATTCTGACTCAAGAACATGGGTCTGGACCTAATGACCAAAAGGAGGGTCTAGGGTACCAAACATTACTGGCACTGGTGACCTCTGACACAGAGTGTAATCTTGTGTCTTGTATAAAAGTCACCTCCCTTTGAGACAGCTGGAAATATGAAAAGGCACTGTGCCCTTTCCTTAATGCTCTGATGCCATTCACATTTGGTGTCAGAAAGATGTGGAAATGTCATTAACCAAAGTAAGAAGAGAAGGAGAACAAAAACATAATCATGCTCATATAACATTACTTTTTCTTTCTCACGGATCCTCTTTTCAATCTGCTCATTCTTTTCTTTTTGCAAGATGCTTCCGTGGGTATGTTCTTCTTCAGCATCCAACGAGGGATCCGGTTGGGAGGAAGCTACCGAGGATCGCTCTGATTCCTCCTCTGTTTCTCCCCAATTTTTGACAGACTGAACAATCTCGTAGTGGTTAGCTTGTAACAGCAAATCTGTTTTTTGCCATTTTGGCTCCAAGCCCTTCTTCTCCTGGTTACCATCCGCAGAGAACTGGTATCTGGGGCTGAAGACAGAGATATAATGTCCATAGTTTCTGCCTCCTGAGCCGTAGCAGGTGCATGTGAATCATTACCAGGTGGGGGGAGCTGGTGGTCATGGTTCTGTATCCTCTAAGTGTGAACCTGGGTCAGCCTCAGGGAGGTCTGACTGGAGGCAACTAGTAAAGCACATCTTCAAAACAACCCTGTTATTGTTGGGGTCCTGTGGGGACTGTTGCTGAGTGTCAGCAATTACAGGCTGTCATGGCTAGGTGGTCTTACCACTGTGTGCAGTCTTTCCAGCTGAGAGGGACTTCTGGGCCAAGGTCACATAGGCGTTCTGCTCCAACTGGTCACCTTGATTTAGCTGATCGTGGGCAGCTGCTATAAGAGTGATCCATTTCATCACATAAGTTGCACTTCATCTCACTGATGCAGTGTAAACTAACATGACCCATCTCATCACATAAGCTGCATTTCACCTGATCACAGGCATCACTGGGATGTGTTTAGTGGTCGCAGTGGTAGCAGGCCTTAGGCTATCTTGCATAAAACAAGACTCCCCTGGTCCTGACCCAATAAAAAGCTGTTTGGTAGGTGCTGTACACCAGCCTCATTCTAAGCTGTACTTGAACCGTCCACCCCCAGTTTACATATCTGCTGAATCAATTATTGCTTCAGGGTCCCCCAACATCGTACATTTTTCGTTTAACCAGAAGATGACATCTGTTGCAGATACCCCATCATTCCTAAATAGGACTGTTACTGTTTTATGAGCAGATTTTGTCAGTGGGATGGTCAGGAATGGAGACCAAAGAGAAGAGTGCTTCATTTTGTGATATTGTTGCCAAAGGAGCTCCAGGGCATGTGATGTCTTGAAACTTATATCAAAGAGGATTCACCTCATTAGGGTGGGTAAAAGAGGAGGAGGAGGAGTAGCTCTCTATATAAGGGAAGGGATTAAAGCAACAGAACTACATAGAAACTAAAGAGTAAACAGGAAGTTGATGAGTCACTATGGGCCACCCTGGAGACAGGAAATGGCACCACAATCTGCATGGGGGTTGTGTACAGACCCCCATCTCAGGGGGAGGAAATGGACAAAGAAATTTATTTTTATTTATTTAGTTTTTGTTGACTGGGTAAGTGCACTAGACAAATCCTGCCTATTTTCAGGAACGACCTGGGGGAGGGGTATACAGATGAATGCCAACTGATCTTGAGACGGTTGGTGGTATTTTTAGTGAATGAGGGAAATTTGGCCAGGACACCGGGGAAATTCCCCTACTCTTTTCGATAAGTGCCATGGGATCTTTATATGATAGAAGGCATCCTTAAAATGGCAGAAAAAGGGGAGATATTGTTGATGGGGGACCTGAATATGCCAGATGTTAACTGGAGTACCTTTGCTGCAGGCACATCCAAGAGCAGGGTAATTCTTGATGCCCTACAGGGGGCATGCCTCAGACAGCTAGTGTTGGAACCCACTCGGGAGGGAGCAATCTTAGACCTGGTACTCTCAAATGGGGAAGGAGAAAGGATCTCAGATTTAGAAGTGGGCAGCCATCTGGGAACAACTGACCACCAAACAGTGTGGTTCACGATAAACACAGCCATAGAGTCAAGCCATACAAAAACAAGAGTATTGGACTTTAGGAAGGCTGACTTTGGGAAAATTAGAGAGTACCTCAGAAAAGCACTAGCAAATGGGCAAGAAGGAGGGGTGGAGGAACAATGGGGAATAATCAAAACAGCCATCGAAGAGGCAACAAGCCTTTGTGTGAAGCAAATCCATAAAACAAAACGAAGGAAAAAACCACTATGGTTCTCAAAAGAGGTGGCAGGGATAGTTAAGGAGAAAAGGACAGCATTCAGGAAATATAAAGAAACACAAAAGGAGCAGGACAGATAACTTTATCAGTTAAAGCAGAAGGAGGCAGGGAAGGCAGTCAGAATAGCAAAGGCACAAACTGAGGAAAAGATAGCCAACTCTGTTTAGAAAACCTTTTATAGGTACATTAGGGAGCAAAGAAAGACCAAGGGAGGGATACAGAGACTTAATAAAGGGGAAGGAATGTGGGCAGAGGGTGACAGTGAAAAAGCAGGGATACTGAATGAATAGTTCTGCTCAGTATTCACAACGGATGAGGAGGAAACGTACCTAAACCAAACAAGGGAGAAACTCTGAATAGGGGGGTCGATACCAGTCCATTCACAGAAGAAAGGGTTTTGAAAGAACTCTTGAAACTGAGAGTGGACAAAGCAATGGGGCCTGATGGGATTCACCCAAGAATACTAAAAGAACTAAGGGTAGAACTAGTAACACCACTGACTACTCTCTTTAACAAATCATGGGAGGATGGAGTGGTACCTGAGGACTGGAAGAGGGCAAATGTGATTCCACTTCACAAAAGTGGGAGCAGGGCAGAGGCAGGAAACTACAGACCAGCTAGTTGGACTTCAGGGGTAGGGAAAATGATAGAATCACTTCTGAAGGAAAGAACTGTCGAGTACCTAGAGGCCAGTGGGGCACAGGACCCAAGACAGCATGGTTTCACAGCAGGAAGGTCATGTCAGACGAACCTAATAGATTTCTTTGATTAGGTGATCAAAGTAGTAGATCAGGGAGGGGCTGTGGATATGGCCTACTTAGATTTTAGAAAGGCATCTGACACAGTCTCACACAAAAGATTAATATACAAGTTAGCCAGCCTTGGAGTGGGTCCCAAGGTGGTAGCCTGGATAAAAAACTGGCTGGACAACAGGATGCAAAGGGTAATAGTAAACGGAGTCCACAGTGAAGAAAGGAGGGTAACTAGCAGGGTACTGCAGGGTTCGGTACTGGGACCGGTCCTCTTTAATATCTTTATAAGTGACACTGGAGAACACTTGGAAGGAAAGGTATGTCTCTCTGCAGATGACACAAAGATCTGCAACAGGGTTGATACACAAGGTGGGGTGGAAAGAATGAAAAGGGACTTGTCAAGGTTGGAGGAATGGTCAAATATGTGGCAGCTCAGATTCAATGCAAAGAAGTGCAAGGTAATGCATCTGGGAAACAAAAACCCAGGGGAAGAGTACACAATCGGGGGTGAGTTAATAACAACAACAAAAAATCAAAAGAGACCTAGGAGTAATTATATCAGATGACCTAAAGGTGGGCAAACAATGTGAGAAGGCAGTAAGGAGGGCTGGGGGGATACTGGGATGCATAGGAAGAGGCATTGACAGTAGAAAACAGGAAGTTGTTATCCCTCTCTACAGACAGTTAGTGAGACCCCATCTGGAGTACTGCGTGCAATTCTGGAGACCCCATCTCTGCAAAGACATAGACAGAGTGGAGGCTGTTCAGAGGAGGGCAACCAAAATGGTGCAAGGTCCACACCAGAACACATACGATGAGAGACTAAAGCAGCTTAATATGTATACCCTTGAGGAAAGGAGGGAGAGTGGGGACATGATATAAACTTTCAAGTATCTCAAGGGAATTAAAGTACAAGAGGGTAGTATCTTTCAGAAGAACAGATGTGCAAGAACAAGGGGGCACAATTTGAAGATAGAGGGGGGACGGCTCAGAGGTAATGTTAGAAAGTATTTTTTCACAGAGAGGGTTGTGGATGCATGGAACAGCCTTCCTGAGGAGGTTGTGGAGTCAGGAACAGTGGGAGAATTCAAGAATGCAAGGGACAGGCATAAGGCAATTCTAGTGGGGGGTCGGAGGAAGTAAGCTGTTGATTAACTAGAATCTGCAGCTTATCCATCAGGTAGGGAAATGGGCAGACTGGGTGGGTCAAGCAGTCCTTATCTGCCGTCAAATTCTGTTTCTATGTTTATGTTTCACCACTAATATGGATTAGGGCATACAAGTCTGAGGCTGCAAAATTAATTGACTCTTTCAAGAGCTTTCTGCAACAAAATCTCTGTTGGGGGTTATCGTTGAGGCCTCCTCTGTAGCTCTGTCTCACAGCACTCTTTAGCCAGGAAAATGGGAGCATGAAATTGGAATGCAGCCAACCAGTTTTTGGATCAGGGCATTCTGACTGAGCAACAGAACTAGCAGAGGGCCGAGCTTCTGAGTCAGGTATCTCAGAAGCAGATACAGTACTGCAGCTGATGTTTTCTGAGCATAGATGGCCGTTCCAGGGAAAACACAGGTTTTCCCTAGTGTTAAAAGCTCTTAGACTGTTTTTTTTTTTTTTTGGGGGTTCACCCACCTCTGATTCAGTGTTGTCTTTGTACATATCTATCAGGAAGGTTTTCCTCTAAACCCTACAGTACTGGATTCCGAGTAAGTTCTAAATCTGATGGCAGGGCAGTGGATGGGGGTGTCAGACCCACAGTATATTTAACATCCGTAACCTCAGAAACAACAGAAATGTTAGCACTTGTCTTATCTGGTACACGTACTGCTGGATTCCCGGCTTTAGGCATGCAAACTGGAAAGGAGTCAGACATCCACACTGCCCCCCCCCCACTGGACTCTGCTGCTCCCATCCCACCGCCAGCAGTGGTTTTTGAACTGTCCAATCATGTTCCCCTGCAGTGGTCACAGTTGAGAGCTTCACGTTTGTGGCTGCTGGAGCCGAAGAGGAAATTCCCTTTGAGTTCTGCACTGATACTGGAGTGGGTGTGGTCAGGGTTGGCTTTCCCATTGTAACAATAATCAACTGCCCTCTGTCAGAATGCTGGCTGGCTTCCTGACAGAGAATGTTTTGTGGATCCTTTGGTAACTTGCTTTTTCAGTTCATCAGGAACAGGTTCTGCTGTCTTGAGCTTGTACCTCACCATTTCATATCTAGCTTCCTCATCTGCGATCATCGCCAGTAGGTATTTTCTTTTTCATGTAAACACTGTGCCATTTGCTTGAAGAAGAGTATGGGAGTTTCCTTGGCCTCATGGCCAATATTACCCTGTCAACAAAACAGGTCCACACAACCCCGACGCACCTGGAAACAAGCTATCATAGCTTAGTGTGCCTTTCCGGGTCAAAAAAATGGCAACTAAATAAATAAAATACATAGGCCAATTCTTCTTTGGGTGAAGAAAGGTCCTGCGCAGATATGAAAGCTTGCGTACTCAAATTTACATGTTGGCAGATGGGTCCAACAGCAGGTTTTACACTGTCTACCATGTATATCAACAGTATCTGAGACAGCCACATACAGCCTGACTTCACTATGCCTCAAAATAGACTGCATGGCAGATTGCAGACACCACTAAATGAGATCCCTGTCAGGACTTTGTGTTTTCAGGAGAGACCTACACTTAGAAGGTTTTTAGACAGTCAAGTTTTATCAAGTGCTTACAGGTTTTGTTTTTTTTGTTTACTATGCTTTTTCCTGCCACCGGCTGCCAGGTACCTTGGTCCAGTCACGGACCCTCTGCTTTCACTCTCATATTGGCCGTGACTCCTTGATATCCCCTGGCTTACCCCCAGGGCAAGGCTGTGGCACCAGCCCATAGTGCCGCATCCGATGGGATAGGTCAGGGAGCCGGCCTGAGAGCTAACTGAAGCCAAGGGTGGGCTTCATCAAGGGCGGCCGGCAGTGTTTTGGTTTCTAGGTTGCCCCAGGGGCGGGGACGTGCAGTGACATGCAGCGTCCGCCCCGCCCCTCTTATGTGTTGGCACTGGCCTCCTGTGGTTCCTCCAACCTCCGCCAGGGGTCCATCAGGTGCTGGATACTCTCCTCCCTCCCTCCCTCAGAAGGAGAGCAGTCCATGGGTCCTCAATCCTTCTTCCCGGTTGGCTCCTTTCACTCCCTGGTCCGGTTTCCAACCCGGGTCACTGTGTGTCGCAAGCAGAAATCCAACCACTGAGCCGGTGGGCCAGCTTAAGTACTTATAGTTTATGTTGACACACTGTACAGACACCAAGGAGTTTAACATGAAAAACAAAATAAGATAAAGTGTATAAGAAGCTTTATTCAACACTGGTCAAAGGCAAAAATGCAAACACAAGTCCATGAAAGGTACTTTTTTTTTTTTTTTTTTGAAGTAAAACATTGTATTTGCCATGCTTTTATAATAAATAATATACTAATACCTCCCATGGATCACAGCAAAGTTGCCGACTTGTCACTATACATGTGACCTTGCCTGGAGGACCTACAAGTCCACTGGCTCCCCTTCTGAGCTTACAAATAATCAGGCCCTTAGTAATGCCTGTACTACAGCTACTAGGCTTGTGAAGTCCGAACACTTCCCATCCACAGTCCAGAAGAACCTTAATCACCTCTCTAAGTTCTGGAAAGTAATCTATGCCCTCTTTTAACCTCCAACACATCTCCCTCTCCCTGTTCTCAAGGTGGGTAACTCTCTTATCTCTGGCCCTGCTGAAGTTGCCTCCTTTTTCAGTTCATTTTTTTTAACCTCCTGTGCCCGCTCCCTCCTCTTTCTCTGCCTCGCCTCCCTCTCACTCTTCTTTACCCTCATTCTTTTCCTCTACCACCCTTACTGTCCCCTCCCCCCCTTTCCTTCTTTATCCCACCTTACCTGCTCCATCTCTTAAGGCCCTACTGACTCTAAACCTCTACAAGGGGGCTCTGACTACCTTGACCCCAAACTCTTGCATCTCTCTGTGTATGCCATTACCTCCCTATCACCTACCTCCTCAACCTCTCCTTCTCCTCAGTCCCTAACTAGTGGAAGTTGGCTACAGTCATCCCCCTTTCCAAAGGGGGCAAACCCTCTTTCCCTGGAAACTACTGTCCTATCTCTCTACTTCCTATTATGGCTAACACTCTGGGTAAACTCCAAGAACACCTTGTTCTCTCCCAACTCGCCCCTTTTCTTGACTCAACTTCCTCCTTCATTCCCTTCCAGTCTGGCTTCAGGAAGTCCTACTCCACTTCTACCTCTTTCCTCCGGCTCACTGATACTACCCTCTCTGGCACGGATCAGGGCCTAGTCACCTCCACCTTTTTTACTGACTTACCAAAGCTTTCGATACTGTTGCCCACTCAGGTCTTCTGGACAAGCTTAATACAGCTGGACTCTCTGCTTCCTCAGTTCAGTAGTTCCACTCCTACCTTGACAGCAGGTCACTTGCTGAGATGTCATGATATCGTTATCATAGAAACAGAGGATGACGGCAGAAGGGGACCGCAAAGTCCATCTAGTCTGCCCAAGGTTTATTGGTTTCTACCCCCCTCCCTATTATAATGTTTAACTCCAACAACATCTTGTTCTCTCCCAACTCTTCTCTTCTTGTCTCAACCTCCTCCTTCACTCCTTTCCAGTCTGGCTTCAGGCAGTCCCATTCCACTGCCACCTTCTTTCTCCAGCTGTGTGATACTACCCTCTCTGGCATGGATCTGGGCCTAGTCACCTTTGTCTTTTTTACTGACTTGGCCAAAGCTTTCGACACTGCTGCCCATCCAATTCTCCTGGGCAAGCTTAAGACAGCCAGACTCTCTGCTTCCTCAGTTGAGTAGTTCCACTCCTACTGTACCATGACAACAGGTCATAAGTTGTGATGTCAAAATGTCAAATTTTCAGTATCACAATATTTGTGTCAATTATTTATCATGATAATCTGCAGCATTTCTAATTTCAGAAAACACAGTAACAATCTAATTGGAGGAAGGTGAGCAATTGGTAATCATAGGTGCATTTACAGAGGGGCATGCTGCCGGAGCAGCAAGTTAAAACAGTTTACCACACCATATCATGGTGTATCGTGCTGCACCATAATCACGATATTGTTTGTTTTTACAGTGATAAATTGTCAGTGGGACTTATTGTGATATATCATCATATCGTGTTAGTATGCCATTCCAGTAATCACAAGCTGTCCATATTGGAACCCCCAAACTCCCAATCTGCTCAGACATCCCCCAGAGATCTATCCTTGGCCCAAGTCTTTGCTCTGTTTTTCTGAAAGACCTCCCCACTGCCTGCTCCTCTGTGTCCATTCACACGTATGCAGATGATATGGTACACTTTACCTCTGGTTCCCCTTTCCTCATGGCCCAGCTCCAACTGGGCTTTAAAAATGCCCACCACTGGTTCCATGAAAACCAGCTGTACCTCAACGTCAAGAAAAAAAGTCTGTATGACTTTTGGCATCGGGCAGAGGCTGGATACAATCTCTCCCTCCCTATTTCCACAGGAGTCCCACAGGGCTCGATGCTTGGACCCATTCTCTTCTCCATCTTCCTAAATGACTTGCCCTCAGTATGCTTCCCCTCTTCCTCTATCCATATGTAAGCTGACGACACCATCCTGTTCTCCTCTGGCAAATGCCCCACTGATGTAGCAACCACCCTTCGGCATGACTTCCACCAGGTTCAGCTATGGTTTGCCTCACATCAATTATTCCTAAATGCCAAAAAGACTGTCTCCATGACCTTTGGCACTAGGCAGAGACTCTCTAGGCTCCACCCTTTACCTTCTTTTCATACCCTTGATGGGACAATCCTAGAGGACACCTCCTCATTCAGATACCTTGGGGTTTGGGTGGACCAACACCTCAAATTCTCTGGCCACATTGACGCCATCCTGAAAAAACTGTGCCCCATGCTTGATGCCTTATTCAGGAACTGTAGTTGCATCCCTCCTACGGTGCGGCATGAACTAGTCCAGAAGATGATCCTCACCATTTTCGACTACTGTGATGTAGTCAATGGTGCCGCTCCCAAATCCTCCCTAACCAGACTGGGCACTCTCTTCAACTCCTCCTGTCATTTTGCCCTTGATGCTCCATCACGCACACATCACTGTGACCTCTACCATGCCCTGTCCCTTCCCCCACTTGCCAGCAGGTGCCTCACTCATTGTGCCAAACAGTTCTAAATTTTGGTTAGGAGGACTTCCCTCCTACCGCTCATGTTCACTCTCTTCTTTCCCTCCCACTCCCTCAGATCCTCTGACACTCGCATTTTGCAGGTCCCCCGTCAAACCACTCTCATTGGTCAGTCAGGTTTCACCCATTTCCCACAAATCTGGAACTCCCTTTCCCTCCAAATATGGCACTCCTCCTCCTCCTCCTACTCCCTTGCCTCCACCATACACAACCTTCTCTCATCTAACTGCTCCTGCTTTAACCCTCCTTAACCACCCTCCTATACCTTAGCTCCTCTCCATGACTCACATCCTCTATTAAACCTTTCTCTCCCCCCGAGCCTGCTTCTCAGCATGCTCTCCTCTCCCATCACAGCTTAACCCCTTACTCCTACCCCTAACCTTCTTCCATTACCAACTTGTCCCTGCTTAGTTTTGACCTCTAGCAGGGTTCTCAGCATCCTGAAGGGGTCTAGCACTGGGCAAGCCTCCTCCTCCCCCCCCTCCCTTCCCCATCTCTCCTTTCTACCCAACTTGTCCTCCCCACTAAATCTGCCTCTGTGAGACTAGCCAGCACCCTGGAGTCTACTCTCAGGTAAGTTTCTTCCCTCCCTCCATTATTCCTTTCTTCTATCCCCCCTATTTCCCTCTGCCCAAGTTGTCCTCCTAATTCTATCCCCTGGCAGGGTTCTCTGCATCCTGGAGGGGCCCAGCACTGGGCAATCACTCTGCTTTCACCCCCCCCAAATCCTTTCTATCTAACTAGTCCTTGCCTGATTCTGCGCTCTGGCAGGGTTCTCAGCATCCTGGAGTGGCCTAGACTTAGGCAAGCTTCTTCTTTCCCTACATCCTGTTTTTCTCTCTTCCCAATGTGTCCTCACCTAGTTCTGCCCCCTGGCAGGGTTCTCAGCATCCTGGAGGAGTTCCAGCACTGGGAAATGACTCTTCCTTCCCTCCCCTTTCCCTTTCATCCTTTCTACCTAACTCATCCTCGCCTGACTCTGCTCTCTGGCAGGGTTCTCAGCATCCTGGAGAGGGCTAGTCTTAGGCAAGTTTTCTCCCACCCCTCCTCTTCCTTCCCTTTACCATCACCTCTACCCAACTTGTCCTTGCCTAATCCTACCCCTTATTCTAAGTCCTCGCCTCATTCCATCACTGGCATCGATCTCTGCACTCTGAAGGTGCCAGTTCCAAGTATGACTCGTCCTTCACTACCCTATCCCTTACCCCCACCTCCCTTCTGCCCCCCCTTCTCTACCCCCTGCACTTAAACAAAGGAATTAGTTCACTTAAGCTAACTTGCATTTTTGTTCTGTCTGAGGTGCTCCCAGATTGCACTAGCCCTGTGTTAACTTGCCCCCCACAACCGATTTTTCTTGCTCACTCTACTCTAGTAATGTTTCCCCCATCATTATCCTCTCCTTCCCCCAGCTGCTTTCCCATGTCTACCCCTCTACTCTCTTTGATGTCCCCTCACTGCACCTCATTCATTTATACAATAATTGCTAAATTATCTGCCTCTTAACTGTGATCCATTCCTGTAAGGATTTGGCTCCAAGGTTACATTACATTTCTTTACTATGTTCCTCAGATATGCCACTTGTATCTAAATGCATATTCCACACGTATGATATATTTAACCATATGTTATGTCACAAATGTGATTGTATGATTATTTATATTTTTTAACTGTATGTCTTGTTACAAATGTAATTGATTGTTTACTTTCTCAGATAAGTTAAATGGTAAACTGTATGTCTAATTCTTCATCCAATTGTAACCCCCACCCCGCACCGGTAGACGAGCAACTTGTTGTTCAGTGTGCCTTCCTGGTGAAATATTTCAATAAATAAATAAATTGCTAGTCTCAACCCTGTTCTGCATGCAGGATAATGCTAAAAGAAAGGATTTTTGGACATTGCCATGCATTGTCAGCCGAAGTGGACCTGGAATTTTGAGCGTTTGCTAAAATCCAGAAAAAATTTAGTCTGATAACTTATGTCATGCAGAGGCTTGCTAGACTCACCTCTTACAATTGAGTCTCCTTCTTCAAGTACCTCAAGGTCTGGTTGGACTAATACCTTGATTTCTATGTTCATGTGGATGCAACCCACATGTAACTCCACCCCAAACTTGGTATGCTTTACAGGAATAAGGGAATCATCCCGCTTCCTGCTCAGAGAGAGATCCTCTCGAAAATGAGTCTCCCTATTTTGACGAAACCCATCCACATTCACCGCTGTTTTTTTTTTGTACACCTCCCTCTTCCTCCCCTTTTGATGCCAGGAGCTAACCCATTATTCCTCCTTTATGTCCAAATTTTGGTGTAGTTACCTCCCCTTGTATCCTGCTCCCCCCCCCCCAAAAACACCTTTTACTCCCTTCGCAACTCTTGCCTTTGTTTACTCACTCTCCCCCAAATGAAATCCACTGCTGGTCAAGCTGCCTTCTCTTTCTGCTTCCCTAACCTCTGCGGCTCTCTCCCCACTTCCATTCACTCTGCTTGTTCCCATCATGCTCTAAAATCTCTCCTCTGTGATTTCTCTATTCGTTCCTGCAGTTGCTCCAGATACTGTACTGCATTTTGGAGTTTTGCCCACTGCCCTCCACTGTTACTAGTACAACCCCCCCCACCACCAGTTTTCTGTCACTACCCCCACCCACGTATTACTGCACTGGTGCTCACTGCTTATTGTTCTTACTGCTCTTCCTTCAGCAGTTTATTCGTATAATTCCTGCTCAGACGCACTGCCTGTAATCTATTATACACTTATTTTCCATATTACTGTATTTCATACGTTGTACTTTGTATTTGAACTGTTCTTTCATCTTCTCCTTCCTCCCAGGACACATCTGGAAATGAGTCGATACCAGCTCAGTACGACTTCCCATGTACAACTTTTGAGATAAGTAAATGAATAAATGCATAAATAGCTGGGGGGCAGAAGAAATCGGGCAGCATAAACTGCCCCCTCAAGGCTAAAGTAAGAAGCAGGGAGAACCCGAGGGGAAAGGAATACCCTAGTGTGGAAATTAATAAAAGAAGCAGGGTAGTAGAAATGAAGGGGAATGGGAACAGTGGTGGGGGGGGAGGCAAAAAGGAAAAGAGAGGGGTAATAAGCAGTGTGGTAACAAAATCTGGAAGGCCATGCATGAAAAGTCTAGGAAATCAGATTCTGGACCTATCATCAATCAATCAAGTCTTTATTTATCCAGGCAAGCGCCATTGAGAAGAACTCATTTTCAAGATGGGCCTGGGCAACATACAAGATCCAACTGGTTAACCCTGCTAGCTGGAGATCCACCGTAAGCGGCCGATGAGGCATCCCAGAATTAACTACAGCCAGTGTCATCACCTAAAATCAGCAACAGGAGATTCGGTAGTACTGTTAGAGGTCATGGAGCAGTCCAGTGTTCCAACAGTCTGGTAACTGGCCCCATGTTACTCCTGAGGCTAAATACAGGCGGTACTTCCTGTTCTTAGCCTTGGAAATAGCACAGGACCAGTATCGGTATATGTTGGAGTATCTGGAAGCCCCAGAATGCTTCACGGTGCTAGTAAATTTCCTGCAGTGGATTCCATCAGCCAGGATGGATTCTGGTACATCACCCAAGCAGCAGCAGACAGTTCATTAACAGGATCTAGACAGGCATTTAAGCAGGCTTTTTTTTGTTGTTTAAAATAGCGATCTTTGCTGTCTGTTCATTTCTCCCACTGAAAAAATAGATTTCCTTGCACTAGTTTTGTCAGCTCCTGACATTTTAACAGCCATATAAATGTGTGTGTGTGTGTGTGTGTGTATATATATATATATATATATATATATATATATATATATATATATATATATATATCTAGACAGACACACATATATTGGCATTGACAGAGTGAAAACAGTGAAGTGAATATTCAGTTAATCATTTCATGTATTAAAATATATTTAAAATCTAGGTTTGTATGTGTTGCTTGAAGTATTTTGTGTCTCTCCTAGAAGTGAGTGCTTATTCTCACTCCAGTTAGTTATGGACAGGTCCGGCACTCATTTCTAAATAACAAATAATAGTCCCCCAGTTTGTCACGGGCACTGGATCCTGAACCCATCTCAGATCCATAACATTATTTATGTATGTATGTATGTATGTATGTATGTCTGTCTGTCTGTCTGATAAGTGGGTGAGTGGACTGATCCAAAAGGATCAATTTCAGCCACGACCTGGGCCAAACACGATGGCATCAAAGTGTACAAGAGTAGTTATACATAATACATATCCAAGCAGTAATACAGCACTTGTGCAGGAGATCGAAGCAGGGTAACACAAATGAAGATCTAACTATACAGAGCAACAGTATGTACAGATACACAGCTAAGATGTTATACTCTACAGAGCAACAGTATGTACAGATACACAGCTAATGGATTGTATGCTATACAGAGCAACAGTATGTACAGATACACAGCTAATGGATTTTATGTTATACAGAGCAACAGTATATACAAGCACAACAGCATAGGGACTTATATACAAGATCAGAGTTGTAACATCAAGCTATTGATTAGAAACTGTGGACTTATTGCTGTATATGTATATATAAACATGGTGGAGCCCAAGCGTACTGGCAGCAGTTAATGTCAGCTCTTGCAATTCTCATGAAAATGGAGCATTAAATTCACTTTTTTTGGAAAAAGAAATCGATACAACTTACGTCAGTGGAAAGAGCGCGTGGTCAAGTCTGCTATGAAGAACCCATGTAAAGGCAAAGGCAGTAGGGGGTCAGAAAAGGGGGAGAATGTGACAGCTAAGCAATCGGGTTCCTCGATGGCCACTCCTGACAACGTGGAAACACAGGGCCCAGGAGGAATGGAAACTTTACAATCATTGGGGCATAAACTACAGTGCCTTATTTTATCAGTGACTGACCTGTGTCAACGGGTTGATTCCTTTAATTCACAGGGCATGGTATTAGAGACCTTGATGGGCTGCCTGAAAATTGAAATGTTGGAAGTTAAGAAGCAGACTTCAGCATTCACAAGCGCCACCATCATGCTGGTAAAAGATACCCGGTATTTTGAGGCCAGCTTTGAAACGATGGAGGACCAGATTCATGCTGCGGACATCTGAATCCTGGGATTACCGGAACAAATCGAGGGAGATCATCCTTTAATGTTTATTAGGGAATGACTAGCAGAACATCTAATGCCAGAGGGAGACATGACCAGGTTCCACATTCAGAAGGCCTACTGCATCACGCCATGTGGGCGGCCCCATTACTCCAACGAGCCCAAACTCTACTAGTGTTCACGGGGCACAGGAGAACGAGATAGACTATTCAGCCTGGCATGGAGGAATACACCGCTGTTACATGATGGGTAAGCTGTACATATCTTTCCTGATACTAGCTATGCCACGAGACAACAGCGTAAGCAATCTGATGGAGTGAAAGCAGAATTAAAGTAGGCAAATGTAGCACACTCAATTGTGTTTCCAGCCCACCTCACATAGTCCATGATGGCAAGGTATGGATTTTACTGACTCCCATCGAGGCAGGTAAGTGGGCTACCAGAGTGATAGCAGAGCATCAAGATCAGGGAGAACTGAGCACCGAGGCTGCACAGAGTGCAGATACTTGAACTTCTTCCTTGTAAAGGGTTCCCTTCTTTGCTTCTTCAAGGGCCCCTTGGGTCTTAATGGACCAGCTATAATATGCAATTTTTACAGACACTTTTCTGGTTAGACTTTAAGAAGAAACTGTTACATGACTGTACATCTGAGTTAATTAAAAAACCCTATTCAGTATTAATGTCTGGCTGGTCATCCAGATTGGGGGGACATGTGAAGTATGATAGTCTAAACCACCATAGGAAAATAGCATGTTTCCACATTTACCTAGTTTGAGTTGACCATAGGTGGGAAAAGCAGAGTTGACAGATGCTAGTTTTCTGAAAGTTTAATGTAGAGCTGAGCTGTTGCCTTACTAGACATTTAGAAATGCTTCTTTCAATCGAGGCTGTATGCATGGCATTATATTACCCCAGAATGGGGGACATACTTTCCTGGACTATCTCTGGAATGTTCATTTAGAACTCAGTCATGCACTCATGGGCACCGTATAGTGTTACATGTCGAGTTATAGTAACAGATATTTGTTATAATGGGATCCCCCACATGCTGTATCAAAAAATGGTACAAGCACCTTTTAAACTCTTTGTATTAAGGGGCACCTCCCCAGTGAAATATAATTATTTATGGACTGTAGACCATTTGCTTTACCTTATTGCATTATCTCAAAAATACTATACGAAAAAAAGTTACAAAAATATATATATAATTAACATAGTTCCTCCTCCCCTGCGTAATAAATACATTTTTCTCTCTCACCCACATACCATAACATTTCTTGTACACGAGCCACCAGCTGTACTTAAACTGGCAGTCCTGATTATCAGGTATTAACACTGCACAGTTAAAGTGTTGCTGCCAGAAACCTGAAAAAATAAAATATTTTCCTCGACAGTTGGCACAGAGCATACTTGGCAAAGGTTGAGCCTGCGCCATATCTGTCAGTAATAGATGGCTCGCTCTTCACTGCACAGCCACAGTGGTATGGGCACAGCTTGCGCTATCTTTAGGATTCTTTTCATGAGGCCGATTCAGGAGATGACACTGGTTATGCTTGGGCACACTGGGATCACATGATTATATGAAAGAACAATTCAGAGACACCCCTTTTTTCCTGCAGCATTTATATATTTATAAGGGGATTACATAATTCATAACACATTGTCAATAACTACTTATTGTATTATATACGTAGTTGTAGAAATATACAAACAGAATTTATCAGCAGATAAGGACTGCTTTACCCACCCAGTCTACCCATCTTTCCCTACCTACAGTATCTCCGCAGACCCTACTTTATCTCCCGCTTATTCCCCCTCCCCTTTTCCTATTCGCTAAGATTCCCTAATGCTTATACCATGCATTCTTGAACTCTACCACTGTTTTTGCCACCACCACCTCCTCCACTGGTAGTCTGTTACAGGAATCCACCACTTTCTGTGAAGAAGCACTCCTCACATCTCTCCCAAACCTACCCCCTCCAGCTTCATAGCATGACCCCTCGTTGGTGAGCAGCTTTTTTTTCTGAAAAAAATACTTTCCTCCTGTACCTTATTTACCCCTGTGAACTATTTAAAGGTGTCTGTCATATCTTCCCTCTCTCTCTCCTCTGTTCCAGGGTGTATATATATTGAGTTCCTTCAGTCTCTCCTCATAGGGCCTTTGATGCAGACCCTGCACTATATTAGTTGCCGTCCTCTGGACTTCTTCTATTCCATCTGCATCCTTCCAGAGATGTGGTCTCCAGAACTGGACACAGTATTCTAAATGGGGTCTTACCAGCGAGTTATACAGAGGCAACACCACCTCCCTCTTTCTGCTGGTGATACCCCTTCCTAGGCAACCCAGCATCCCCCTAGCCCTCCCAAATACCTTGTCACACTGCCTGGCACCTTCAGGTCATCCAAAATGATTACCCCCAGATTTCTCTCCTGCTTGGTGGTTGTTAATAACACTCCACCCATTTTATACACCACCCTTGGATGCCTGTGCTCCAAGTGCTTTATTTTGCACTTTTTCAGATTGAAACCCAGCTGCCATACCCTTGATCACTCCTCAGGTCTTCTTGGGTCGCTGCTGATCCTTTCCACACACCCTGCAATGTCCACCCTATTGCAGATTATTGTGTCATCCACAAAGAGGCAGACCTTCCCTCTAACTCCTTTGCAGTGTCACTTATGAAGACATTAAAGACGACCAGTTCTAGCACAGATCCCTAAGACATCCCACAGGTCACCAGCCTCCCTTACTCACAGTGAACTCCACTTGCCACCACCATCTGTCACCTGTCCCCTAACCAATTTCGTATCCAGTTTACAACCTTTGTGCATACTCCTAAGCAATGCAGCATGCTCACCAGTCTCCTGTGTGGAATGGTGTCGAAAGCTTTACTGAAGTCTAGGTAGACCACATCCACTGCACCACCCTACTATAAATCCTTGGTCACCCAGTTAAAGAAATCTACAGTATCAGATTTGTCAGACATGATCTTACCTCTGTGAATCCATGTTGCCTCAGTTCTTGTAACCCACTGTATTCAAGATATTGCATAGTCCTTTCCTTCATCAGTGATTCCATCAACTTTCCCACCACCAATGTCAGGCTGACTGGCCTATAATTGCCAGCCCCACTCCCCGGTACCACTTTTGTGAAGTGGGACTACATCTGCCCTCCTCCAGTCCTCCGGAACCACTCTTGTTTGCAGTGAACTGTTAAACAGGACTGTTGGAGGTGCAGCCAGTACCTCTCTAAACTCCCTCAGTACACTTTCTGATCCTATTGCATTGTCCACTTTAAGATTAGCGAGTCTCTTCAAGACTCTCTCCTCTGAAAAAAGGGCTAGTGTCCACTTCCCTCTCTCTAGTGCTCATGTTAATTTTATGTGGCCCCTTCCCTTCTTGTTCCTTTGTGAACACTGAACAAAAGTATTAGTTCAGGATGTCTTCCTTTCCTGCCCCCCAGCACAGTGATCCCATTCTCTTTAACCTCATAATCCCTCCACTGATCTTCCTCTTTTCACTTACATACCTGAAAATAAATGTCTTATCCCCTTTCATTATTGCTTGGGCTATTCTTTCTTTGGTTCGAGCCTTCACGCTCCTGACTCCGTTCCCTGCTTCTGTCTGTTTCCCCTGATACACCTCCCTATCCTCCTCCTCTGTCTGCGTCAACCTATACCTTCTGAATGTTACTCTTTTAGCCTAAACACCTTTTCAACCATCTCTGTCAAGAGTCATAGTGTCTCTTTTTTTCCTCTTGCTTTTGCTCACTTGCTTGATACAGAGGATTGTTGCCTTCACTGTTCACTGTGCCCACTTTCAACTTCGACCACTGTTCCAGTACCCCACCCAGGTCATTCCCCTTTGACAGGTATTTTTGAAGGCATTCACACATCTTTATAAAATCTGCCCTCATGAAGTCCAGGACCCCTGCCCTTGTGTGCCTCAATTCCTCAGCTATCCGTATACTGAACCACACTGTACAGTGATCACTGATCCACAGGTGGCCTCCCACGTTGATGTCTGGTCAAGTATTGTCCCATGACGAGTGGGTTTGCTGACAAGTTGTCTGATGAATGCCTCCTGCAGGGAACCCAGGATTTCGTTGCTTCTAGCTGAATCAGCAGCTGGGAGGCTCCAATCTACTTCTGGCAGACTGAAGTCCCCCACCACCAGCAGCTCTCCCTTTTATGACATCTTGCCAGTGGCTTCCACCAGTTCCTTAACTAACTCCTCCACCATGCTGGAAGTCTTGTATCACACCAGTGTGAATACTGGCTTGGTCCCCCTTCTACAGGGGGGCCTACAGTACCTCTGCTCCCCCCTGATTCCCTGTATCTCTGTCGGTTTTAAGTTTTCCCTGACATAAAACAACACACACCCTGCTTTACTTCCTAGTCTGTCCCTGCTGAACAGAGTACAGCCTGGTATGGCCATGTCCCAGTCATGGTTTTTAGTGCGCCATGACTCGGCAGTAGCCACAGGATCCATGTCAGCCTCTGCCATGATGGCCTCGGCAGGGTATCAGATATTACACCACTTAAACAGCTTACTAGGTTCTATGACAACAGAAATTATTATTTTGGGAGATCTTAACCATGACTGGTTTTCCAGTGTCTCCAAACCTCTTAAAAACATTTGTGACACACTTGGTGTAACCCAGCTTATTACCGAAGCAACATGTCCTAATAAGAACAACCTTAACAATAATACCCTGTTGGATCTTCTTAGTAAGCAAACCTCATATGTTTTCTCATGCAAGTGTGTTCTTTACGGACATCAGTGACCACTATTTCATTGCCTGTGTGAGATCTGTCACAAAACCAGTCTCTACCTCCAAATTCACCATCAAGAGATGTCGTTGCAATCTCGACCCTTGTGGATTTTTCTCCAATTTGCAGAACTCACTGAGTTGGCAGAATTTCTACCTAGCCAAAATAGTAAACTCTGCCTATGAAATTTTTCAGGGAATAGTGCTTGGGGCTCTAGAAAAACATGCACCACTGGTTAAGATCCGCACCAGGAAAAAATCTTGCCCCTGGTTCTCAGCTGACTTAAAGACCGCCTTGCTTAATCGTGACTTTCTATGGAAGAAAGCTCGGAGAAACTACAGTTACATAAGAACTCACCATAACAGTAGATCTTTGAGAGAGGTTCTTGCCGTAGATAATTACATATAGGACTGAAGCTGGCAGGCGTCAGGACCCCACGGAAAAATTTCTAGCTAGCAGTCTCAACCTTCCAGTTCTTTCCCGTCAAGGGCCAAAAGGGCAAGACGAGAAAGAACCGGATATTTCCCTTCCTGGAAAAGGAGCTGAAAAAGCTAAGGGGGATGGAGGGCGGGAAGGCACTACCTACTGCAAGAGCCTCTCTCGAAGATCTACTGTTACGGTAAGTTCTTAGGTAACTACTATCTTACTTTGAGAGGGCTCTTGCAGTAGGTAATTACATATAGGGCTGTTTCCCAAGCAGTCTGGAACAAGGAAAAGCACTCAGGAGGAGGAAAACTACCAACAAATAAACCTCTGGCTGTAAGGGTCGTAAGAAAGAAGATCTTGCAAAACAGCCAACCCGAAGCCTGCTCTATGGCAAGAGGCAATGTCCAAACTGTAGTGTTTCATAAAGGTGTGGACGGAAGTCCAAGTTGCAGCTGCGCAGATGTCTGCTGCTGACACACTCTTGAAACAAGCCGCACAGCTACCCCGCTGGTGGAGTGACCTCTGACCTGACCTTGCAGGGTCTTGTTGTACTTGTCGTAACAGAAAGTGATGCAATGAGCCAACCATTTCTACAGGCATTGCTTAGAAACAGCATTGCCTTCCCTTCTGTGAGCAAAAGAGACAAAAAGCTGATCAGAATTCCTCAAATCCTTAGTCTGAGTGGTATAGTATCTCAGTATTCTGTGAACATCCAAAGTGTGCGAGAGGTACTCCCCTTGACTGGAGTGTTGCGTAAAGAAGGCAGGTAGCTCGATGGATTGATTCAGCATAGATTCTGCCACTACCTTAGGAAGAAACTTACGATTAGTGCGCAGAGCCACTCGTTCCTTGTGGAAAATCAAATACGTGATTTTACACATCAAGGCCTGAAGCCACTAGGAATAGAGTCTTCCATAAGAGGGGAAGGGAAAGGATTGAGCGTCCCCAGGACTGCTCTCCTTCCCCGGGGAGGGGGGATCCACCAGCCTATGCACTGGTGACCTCTAGCAGAGGCTGGAGGCACTACAGTGCACGGACACAAGTTCCTGGGGATTGAAGTTGCGGTGGACATCATTCGGGGGTGCGCGGGAGCGTGCACCAGCCGAGCTGGACATCATTGCACATCCGAGCTCCAGGGACACACAAGAACAGGGAAAACAATGGCGCCATGGATAGGCGATGGCACCAGTCCCCCGAGCCCATCGCTGGGCCAACCCTGACTGACCTTCCAGGTCCTCCACGGCCGGTCTTACCCTGCAGCCGGAGTCTGTCTGTAACAGCGCACAAGAGAAGGAGGGCGACCCACCCTGGGAGGGTTAGACCAAGGGTACCGGCTGCAGGGAGGAGGGGGAGAGAAGGAGGTGCAGCCTGGGGCGCCCCTGATGGGCAGGACATGGACTTGAATGCCTGAGAGAGGTTCATGGGGCTGTGACCGGAAGGAAATAAATTTGAAAAAAAAAAAAAAAGGTCTGTTGAGACTGCCAGCTCAAAGGGAGGCAGGGTAAGCTTCTTGAGAATAAAGTTCAGATCCCAAGGAGGGGCAGGAACTCTGATAGGGGGTCTCAAATGGAGAACCCCTCTAAGGAAGGTCTTAGAGACTTCCAACTTCGCGAAAGTCCTGTCCCCAAAAGGGACATGACAGGCAGAGATAGCAGCCATATGAACCTTCAAGGAGGAATGGCTGAGACCCAGGTCAAAGAGATGACACATGTAGTCCAGGATTCTCCAGACAGGGCAAGAGAACGGCTCGAAATCCTTGGAAGAGGCCCAAATTGATAACCACTTCCATTTCATGGCGTAGATGGATCTAGTGGAAGGCTTTCTAGCCTCCACTAGAATATCAGCCACTAGCGGAGAAACTCCGAATCGGGCCGGGCTACGTCTGTAGGAGCCATGCATGCAACTGAAGAGATTTGAGACCTGGATGAATCAGGGCCCCCTGATCCTGGGTCAGCATACGCTGTGAAAGAGGAAGAGGAAGCGGAGGTTCCTCTGAAAATTGTTGCAGAAGAGAGAACCAAACTTGCCTGGGCCAGAATGGAGGCGATGGGGATCATCAAGCTCCTTCTAAATTGAGTTTGTGTAAGACCCTCGGAATCAAGGAAATGGCGGGGAAGGCATGACAGTAATCTGCCCTTCCAGTCGAGACAACCGTCCTGCCAAAATGCCTGCGCCCTGGGCGAGCGGGCAGAGCGGGAAGCTTTGTGTTTTGAGGGACACGAACAGGTCTACCTGAGGGGTTCCCCAGCACAGGAAGATGTCGTCTGCCAACCCTTGATCCAGTTCCCATTCATGGGCCTTTGCTGAGGACCGGCTGAGGTGGTCCGCCAGTGTGTTTTCGACTCCTGGAACATGAACTGCCGTCAGGTGAAGGCTGTGCTGAACAGCCCAGTTCCAAACTCTCATTGCTTCCCTGCACAGAGGGTAGGAACGCGTTCCTCTCTGCTTGTTGATGTACCAGACTATGCACATGTTGTCCGTCTGGATGGTCAGATGACTGGGAAGGACGTAAGAGTTTAGAGCCTGGAGAGCATACAGAACGGCTCTGAGCTCGAGCACATTTATATGAAGAGTCTGCTCGAGTCTGGACCAGGAGCCCTGAGTTCTGTGAGACCCTAGATGGGCTCCCCAGCCTTCCCCCCCCGCCGAGGCATCTGTTGTCAATGTTTGGGATGGGGGTTCGAAGCAGAAGGGAACTACCCGGCAAAGGTTCTCTTGCACCATCCACCACTGCAAGTCCCGGACCATGGGATCGGAGACCAGAACTTCCTGGTCTAGGTCATCCAATGTCTAGTCCCACTGAGACCGCAGCATCCATTGAGAAATCCTCATATGGAGCCGAGTGTGAGGGACTGTAGGAATAGCAGCCGCCATGAGCCCAAGAAGGCGAAGGACTGACCTTTCTGCGACTGGACAACAGACTCGCATGACTCTGACGGGTGTCCACTCTGTCCGGAGGCAGAAAGGCCTTGCCAACAGTCATGTACAGGATCGCCCCTATAAACTGAAGCCTTTGGCAAGGGATCAGACAGGACCTGGCCTGGCTGATGGCGATACCCAGGCTTGTGAAAACCTGCAGGGTAAGGGAAAGGGAGAGCAGAAGTTCCTCCCTGGAGGGGGCCGCCAGGATCCAATTGTCCAGGTATGGGAATACCTGCACCCCCCTGGGTATGTGGGTGGGCCACCACCACAGACAGACAGACATTTGGTGAACACTCGGGGAGCCAAGGAAAGACCAAATGGGAGGGCCATGAATTGGTAGTGGTCCCCCTGGAACGAAAAACAAAGGAATCTGTGGTGGGAAGGGTGGATGGGGATATACAGGTAGGCATCCTGCATATCCAGCGCGCACAGCCACTGTCCCTGCCGAAGGAGCGGCAGAAGGCCCTGCAGGGAGAGCATTCTGTAACACTTGTACTCCACGAACATGTTCAGGGAGCGGAGGTCTAAAATAGCCCTCATGTCTCCTGTTTTCTTTGGAACTAGGAAGAAATGTGAATAGTAACCTGTCCCCCAAAGGTGGGTTGGGACAAGCTCTATTGCCGCCTTTGAGAGAAAGGAGAAAATTTCTTCTAGGACCGGAGGAAGATGTTCTGGGGAGTAAGATGATCTAGGGGGTGGTTTTCTGGGTGGTTTCCGGAGGAACTTGATTGAGTGTACTGCTGCTATCAGCTGGAGCACCCAAGCATCTGATGTAATCCTCTCCCAACCCGGTAGATGGAAGCAGAACCTCCCTCCTACTGGTTCCTCTGGGAGGTCCAGAGGCTGTGGGAGAGGAAAGGGGTCAGGAGGTGTGAGGCAACTTCATGGCTGAAGCTCCTGCTGCCTTTTCAGGTGGGGTGGAGGGGCTTGGCAGCTGAAGGGGCCTGATGTTTATTGGTCCGCTTGCCCTGAGGTTTTGCTTTAGGCTGAGAACGTCTGTGAAAAGGGCGACGCTGTCCCTGAGGGGCCCTGTACAAAGAGTCAACAGACTTAAGTGCAATGCCCTTCTCATCTCCACCGAACAGCACAGAACCCCTTAAGGGCGCATCCTGGATAGCGGACTGCACCTCCAGGACCAATCCTGAGACCCGGAGCCAGGCATGATGCCAAAAACCTACGTCGAATGCAGAGCTCCGACCTGCTGTGTCCACTGCATCGTATGTGGCACTGAGCATGTGCCGACTGGCCGAACGAGCAGAATGGACGAGATCAGTCGCTTCCTGCTTGGTCTGAGCCTCAGGAAGGGAGTCCAATTTGGGATTCCACCTGACTCAGGATCCCTCATACGTGCAACATAGTTCAGGGCCCTGATCCCCAGAGTGGAAGAAGCGTACACCTTCTTCCCGTACTGGTCCAGAAGATGGGATTCCTTGTCAGGTGGAGATGAGCGGAGATGTTTTGGGTTTGCCGACCGGCCATGAGTGGTGCTAATCACGACCGAGTCGGCCTTCGAGTGTGTGGTCAAGGAATCCACACCCTCAGGAGCCTGGTACAGCCTATCCACCTTCCTCGGAAAGGGGGGCTAACGCGGACGGTTGTTTCCAAATGGTGGAAACAAGGTCGGCGTGAGGCTCGATCTAGGGTGTTATCAATGTCGGAGCAGTTTCGGGCAGATCCAAATGGGCAGCGAGCTTCTTCCACTGTCAATCTGGCTCCAGAGATCATCACTGGTGGACTTCCTGGATTTTTCTCAGCAGCTCCAGAAAGGAAGGATCTTACAGAGGAGACTTTGGAGGAGTCCTGGGCCTGGGACGGTTTGGAGTGCGTGGCTCGTCGTCAGGATCGAAGCACCCATCGGTATCCGAGTCAGAGGTCTCCAACGAAGAGGATGAAGACCCCTCTCGGCACGGGGAAGGAACGGACCCCTTGGGCAACCCTCAGGGAAGTGTGTCCTCCCTGGCACCCGAGGGCTCACCTCTGGTGTCAGGTAAGCGGGAAGAGAGTCTCTCGTCTCTGGCGATGGGGATCCGGTACTGGATCAGGCTTCGGCAGATGGCTCTCCACCTCCCTGGTGAGCTGAGCCTTGGCCTCAGTCCATCAGGCAGCCAGAGTCTTCTTCAAGTCCACCGACGGCTGGGGAGGGGGGGGCAGTGGAGGAGGAGGGGGCTATGGATACTGAGGGTATCTGTAGGGCGAGTATCCATAGCTAGACGGTGGGAAGCCCGGTGTCAGGTAGGCCGGCATCGGGTACTGCGGTGCAGGATACTGCGGTTCCCGGGGAGGACAGCGTCGGATACCCGGGATCCAAGGGCTCTGTCGGAGCAGAAGGCCCTGGAAGAGGCCAAGCGGGTGGGCCAGGGACAGGTGGCACTGTGGGTGTTGGGTCCGGTGTTGGAACGGCGTCCGGTAATGGGATGTCGCCCGGTGTTGGGTAGGCCGACATCGGAGCCAGCGTCAGGGGATCTGGCCCTATGGGGGGGGGGAGAAGACCTGACGGGAGCGTACCGGTGTCCTCTGTGTCGCCCGGGGAAAGAGGACTGAAATCCCAGGGATCCAGGGGAGATGCTGGAGCCTCGGTTGTCAGCGGCGAGCCAGGGATGGCGGACCAGTCGATAGGGTCTGGCGTTGGCTCTAACGCCGTGTGAGCATCGCAGGGGCTGACATTCGCCTTACCAGCGGAATCTGGGCGGACGTCTGAGGAGCCAGCGTCCAACTTGTTGGATCAGACATCTGACGAAGGCAGCGTGGAAGAAGTGGCCTTGGTGGGCATCTTTGGGACCGCATGCTCCCCCGAAGGGGCGGGCGTCTTACCAGCCCTGTCCGGGTGGATGTCGGTGGCACTGGCGTCCGGCTTACAGAACCCGCTCGACCCAGAGGGCTGCACAGATAGCGGCCTTCCCGGGAGAGGAAGCCTCCTTTGTCCCGGAGGCTCCCGAGGGGCCCGAGCGCGAGCCCGATGGGAGGGATGCTGCCACCTTGGACACCTCCAAGACGGCAGTCAAAGGTTGGTCTCCCGGGGGAGACGTTACCGTAGCATGGCGACTCCAGCCGGAGTCGCGGTGGCTGGGGAAGTGGTGTCCCGGTCCCAGTGCTTCTCCTTCTTCTTGCGATGACCCTCAGGGGAAGTTGACGCCTGCCTGAACTTCTTTAGCTCCTTTTCCATGGAGGACATCTTTTTCTTTAAAATGTGGGCCTCCAGGGACTCCTGCCTCTGTTTGCGGGTGGTGGCATTGAATTGTTGGCAGTGCTGGCACTTCTCCATGGGGTGATCCAGGCCTAGACAGAAGAGGCACTGGGAATGAACGTCCTTATGTGGGAGCAGGGCGCCGCACGAGTCACACTTGTTTTTATGCGAACCGGAGGGAGTAGGGGACGACATACACGGCAATCTGGAAGAAATGAACGAGAGACGTGAAAAAATTCAGTAAATAAAACCAACAGACTTACGAAGCAGTAAGAACTTAACCGTGAGGTGCTTTCACAAGCTAACGTCAGGAAAGAACTGAAAGCCGAGCGTGGGGGATCGCCCCTTTATACTTACGTCGCCTGACACCAGCCACCTGACGTAGGGGCGGTCCCCCGCCAGAGACTGCTAGCTAGATATTTTTCTGTGGGGTCCTGACACCTGCTGGCTTCAGTCCTATATGTAATTACCTACTGCAAGAGCCCTCTCAAAGTAAGATCAAAACTTCCGGCAGACTGGATCCTATTCAGGAAGGCTAGGAACTCTTGCACTAAGATGGTCAGAAAGGCTAAGGCAAACTATTTCCTGGCAGAGCTTAACTCGTCTTCTAAATACTCCACCAAATTCTGGAAAACTCTAAAGGAAGCCAAAGGTCATACGTCTTCAAACTCCCTACATTAAAAAAAAAAATCAACTTTAGTGACACCTCAGTCACAGATAAACTGACAATTCTGGAAGTACTCAATAATCATTTTGCTACTGCTGGGCTAGTCTTCGACTTGTCCCCTGCCAACAACTTACATACTCAAGTCTGTTTCCAGCACCCGGACACTCTGGCTATTACTGGGTCTAAGAATGGGTCTCCATTCTCATTCCAGCCTGTTTCTTTGAAAGAAGTCGAAGATCTACTGCTACATTTGGATACAAGGAAGAGTGCTGGAGCAGACTTCATAGATCTTTACTTCCTAAAACTTAGTTACCACATCCTGGCCATGCCAATTACGCATCTCTTAAACATGTCTCACTTATAGGGCGATCTTCCAACCGTATGGAAAGCTGTCCATGTAATACCGCTATTTAAATCTGGAGATCCTACTGATCTGAATAATTATAGACCAATTTCCTTACTCCCTATCCTATCTACAATATTGGAAAAAGTAGCGCACAACTACGGAACTACCTGGAAGCCACAAACCTTCTAAACCCATTACAATCGGGCTTTAGGCCGCACCACACTAAGATCTCAGCCCTTGCTAAGATGACCAATTACTGGCAGAGTTCCCTGGATACTAAAAGTTTTGTATGTGCAGTGTTTTTGGACCTAAGCAAGGCATTTGATACCATCGACCATGACTTGCTTTTAGTATCTCTCCGTGAGCTTGCCACCTAGACTCCCATTCCCTGAGATGGTTCTCAAACTACCTCCTTGGTCGCCAGCAGCAGGCCAAAGTGGAAAGGGAACTTTCACCGCTAAAACCCTTACTGAGGGGCATACTGCAAGGTTCCATATTGGGCCTGTTGCTCTTTGCAATTTATATTAAAGGTATCGATGTCAGGGATTAAAGTGACCAATAGCCATCTATTTGCTGATGATACGGTACTCTACGTGGACAGATCAACTCCAGAAGCAGCATGTATGGACTTACAACAGGCATTCAATCAGCTGCAACTTCACCTACTGAAGAAGAAACTTCTTTTGAATGGAAAAAATCAAAGGTGATGCTCATTTCACCCCTTTGGAATGCCATTATCTAGGTTGCCCAAGGACCTCTACCACATATCATCACACTTCTACGCGAATCCCTGGATCTCCTATCTTGTAACAAAGTTCAAATACTTGGGGGTATGGATTGATCACAAACTTTCATTCCTGGATCATACTGAGGAACCAATAAAAAAATGTAAGCAGAGGCTTGGTCTCTTTTACAGGATCAAGCATCTACTTACCCAGGATGCCAAGAAGAGACTGGTACAAACAACCATCCTTTCTATAATGGACTATGCTGATTTCCTTTACTGCCAAGGCCCTACCTCTGTGCTAGCTAAACTTGATATGCTATATCATAGAGCCATAAGATTTATCTTGGGTGCTCTGTATTCCACTCATCACTGCTCCCGTTATGTTGTAGTAGGATGGCCATCCCTTAACTACAGAAGGCAAAGAAATGCTGCCTTCTGGACTTACAGAGCAATCACAAATAAGCTGCCTCAATATATATATCAGACTGCCTTCCTACAACAGTGGTAGGCAAGTATGCACCGAGAAGTTCCTCCATTATCTTGTTAAACACACCCAAGGTCAAATCACGCTTTGGAAGGTCAGCCAAAAGCTATGTGCTACCTCAGCTTTGGAACAGACTGCAAAAATTGCCCATCCCACTAACCTGTCTGCATTCAAAATGCTCTATGCATGTTCTGTCATGGAGTCCCATAACTGGTTCCCCTAATTGCTGTCTTATGTATTCAGTATACTGTGATTCTTGTATGGTGCATACTGGCACCTCCAATCACCTTTAGCATTTTCTTTCCTCCTCTTCTCCCTAACTGTTGCCTTTTGTCCCCAACCAGCAGAGGCCCCCACTTTGATGTCCTCCAGCTCTTACAATTTGTTTCCCTGTTTGCTGCCATGAGTTCTCAACCAGCAGAGGCTCCTCACTCCGGTAATCCCCGGCTATCGAAACTTTTGTAACCTCCTCACGCCCCTCTTCTTACTGTAGATCCAAGCTTAACTGGTCTATTAACCCTCTCCTTATGTGCCTTCCTAGATTTTTTATGTTACTATAATAAGTTCGCTCCATGTATTTTTTGTACATATTAAACATAGGTAGTTACCTTTTGCATGTATGCCTTTTTAATGTATATTGTTTATCATTTATCATATATTGCTTCAACTACCACTGAATCTTGTTCAGTTGTATATTTCTGTTGTGTGTATTCTTCACTCTTTACATATGTGAGTAAAACATAATGTTACATTTAATGTGCAAATTGGAGACAGCTCCATACATCAGGTGTGGTAATGTAGAAACATAGACTTTGACGGCAGATAAGGACCACTTGGCCCACCCAGTCTGCTCATGCCCTTCCTATTGGATAAGCTGCAGATTCTAGTTAACCAACAGCCTACTTCCTGCAACCCCCCCCACTACAATTGCCTTAAGTCTGTTCTATGCATGTTTGAATTCCCCCACTGTTTTAGATCCAACAACCTCCCCAGGAAGGCGGTTCCATGCATCCACCACTCTCTCCGTGAGAAAAAATGTCCTCACATTACCCCTGAGCCGTCCCCCCTCTATCTTTGAATTGTGCCCCCTTGTTCTTACACATCTCTTTTTCTGAAAGATGCTACCCTCCTGGACTTTGTTGATTCCCTTGAGGTACTTGAAAGTTTCTATCATGTCCCCCCGTCCCTCCTTTCATCAAGAGTATATACAGTATATTAAGCTCTCTCTGTCTCTCTTCATGTGGTTTCTGATGCAGACCCTGCACCATTTTAGTTGTCCTCCTCTGGACTGCTTCCATCCTGTCTACGTCCTTGTGTAGATGGGGTCTCCAAAACTGCACACAGTATTCCAGATGAGGTCTCACCAACTGTCTGTACAGAGGGATAACCACTTTCCTTTTTCTACTTGTGATGCCCCTTCCTATGCATCCCAGTATCCCCCTGGCTCTCCTTACTGACTTCTCACATTGCTTACCCACCTTTAGGTCATTTGATATGACTACCCCCAAGTCCCTTTCCATTTTTGTTGTTGTTAGTACCTCCCCTGCAATTGTGTACTCTTCTCCTGGGTTTGTTTCCAGGTGCATTACTTGCACTTATTTGCATTGAATCTAAGTTGACATATGTCTGACCATTCCTCCAACCCTGCCAAGTCCCTTCTCATCCTTTCTACCCCCCCCCCGTGTATCAACGCCGTTACAGATCTTTGTGTCATCTGCAAAGAGGCATACCTTTCCCTCCAGACCCTCTGCAATGTCACCTATAAAGATGTTAAAGAGGACTGGACCCAGTACTGAGCCCTGAGGTACGCCACTAGTAACTCCACTTTCTTTGGAATGTGTTCCATTCACTATTACCTTCTGTATCCTGTTGTGCAGCCAGTCTGCTACCCAGGCTACCACCCTGGAACCCACTCCCAGACTGGCTAACTTGATTATTAGTCTTTTATGCGGGACTGTGTCAAATGCCTTGCTAAAGTCTAGGTAGACCATATCCACAGCCCCTCCCTGGTCTATTACTTTGGTCACCCAGTCAAAGAAATCAATTAGATTTGTCTGACATGACCTTCCTGCTGTAAATCCATGCTGCTTTGGGTCCTGTGACACGCTGGCCTCTAGGTACTCAAAATTCTTTCTTTCAGAAGTGATTCCATCATTTTCCCTAGCACTGAGGTCAAACTTACAGGTCTGTAGTTTCCTGCTTCTGCCTTGCTCCCACTTTTGTGAAAGGGAATCACATCTGCCATCCTCCAATCCTCAGGTACCACCACATCCTCCCATGATTTGTTAAAAAAGTGTGGTCAGTGGTGTCACTACGTCCTCCCTTAGTTCTTTTGGGATTCTGGGGTGAATCCCGTCAGGCCCCATTGCTTTGTCCACCTTGAGTTTTAGGAGTTCTTTCAGGACTCTTTCTTCCGTAAACGGACTGGTGTCAACCCCCCCTACCCAGAGTGCTTCTGCTGTATGTACATTCCCTTTAACTGCTGACAGACATATGGGTAGAGAGACAAGCACTCGAATCTCAGCACTGAACAGCACACCTGCTGGTATATGATAAACTATATATTTAGGTGATGTGAAACAAGCAGTAGAGTTACTCTGTTTCAACTGCAGTAAGGTATCTGACTCAGTGCCACACAGAAGGTTGTTAAGAAATTAGAGGATCTGGACGCAATAAAAGACCTAACTAGATGGGTGGGAAGTTGTGAGCAGAGGCAGGGTCAAACAGAGGTCATGAGTGAGGTACCACTGGGGTCAGTTCCCAGTCCAGTCCTTTTAAATATATTCATCAGCGACATAGGGGAAGGAACACAGGGCAAAATGTGTCTCTTCACAGATGACACCAAGCTCTATCGCAGGACAGATGTTGAGGAGGGGGTAAGGGAGTTGCAGAGGGACCTGCAAAGGTTAGCGAGGTGGTCCAAAGTCTTGCAGTTGAAATTCAACACCAAAAAGTACCAGGTGATGCACACAGGGAACAACACACCCAGGAAAAAATACTGTATTGGAAGGGGTGAGCTGGCAACTACTTCAGAGGAAAGGGGCCTGGGGGTCATCATAACTGACACCCTGAAACAAACTAACTAGTGTAAAAAGGGTGGCAACCAGAATATTGGAATGTATTGGAAGGAGTTTCAACAGCAGGAGGAAAGAGGTCGTACAATCTCCCTACAGGTCATTGGTGAGACCCCATCTGTAATACTGTGCCTAGTCCTGGAGTACTCACCTGAGGAAAGACAGAGGCAGGCTGCAGATGGTGCAGCGTAGAGTAACCAGATTTAGGGCCAACAGAGCAGACCCTATGAGGATCAGCTTAGGGCACTGAACACGTACTCGCTGGAGGCCAGGAGGGAAAAGGAGTGACATGATAGTGACCTTTAAGTTCCTGAAAGAAATAATCACAGTAAAACTGTGAGGAACTATTTAGCAGGAATGTGGGACTGAAAACAAGGGGACATGAATGTAAGCTGGTGGGAGGGAGGGTTGATTCAGGAGGTATGCGATAAAAGTTTCACATTACGGAGAGAGCGGCTGAGATCTGGAACAGCCTAACAGCAGAGATGGTGGGGGCAAACTCGGACAGAGTAAAGGGCCTAACAGTTACTTCATCAGGTGGGGGAGGGGTCTCGAGGGCAAAAATCCACCTATACAATAGTTCACAAGGTACAGTAGGGCAACACTGGGCAGACTGGATAGACAAAGGTCTTTTTTCAGTCCGTCTGTTTCTATGAAACACCATTAGCTACTGATCCTTGAAATCTACTGTATTGTTTTTCACTCGTTCAGTAACAGGGCAAGAAATTATGTGCCCCCCTCCAAATGACCTAGCAACCCTGTCAGATAGCTTTTTGTGCTCCTCAAACTTTCAATCAGTATGATTAGTTGTGGGACACTGTGGAAGACGTCATAGTGATCAATTCAGCATATAGCCAACTCAAGGCACCCGAGTGCTGCCCCTCCCCCCAGCTGAGGCTAGCACCTCCTTCAGTGAACTACAAGCATAATGCTCACCCAGAAATCACTTCCTTCCAGAGATCCTGCCTACAGATGCCAGGCCTGAGATGCACTTAGCCCCCCCCCCCCCCGGCCCAACTCAACTTATACTGTCTCTCTTGCTGTACACAACATGGCTATGTGAGCTCCCTTGAGAGAGAGATGCCCCCCCCCCGGAACTTACTCCACCTCTCAACAAAACAGGACAAGGTGAGTGCCTCCCCAGGGATTACTGGACCCGTGAGAGGCAAGCCCTTCCAATTACAGGGGTGTGACTGATGGCCAGAGTGACCTTGTGACAATGGGATGGCATGCAGCCATGACATTTACCTGGCTCCACTTCCTTTTTCCTACGTCCTCCCTATGCCCACCTCCCCCTGACAAGGGGATGCCTCCAGTGTTAGCTCTATACCTAGGGTCCAGTAAGCTGTATGTGTTCACCCACACAGTCAATGCCATGCATGATGCCAAGTCAGGACATGAGGCACTGCTACAGCTGATGTCCCACCCACTCCTTAGAATCTGCAATTTTCACTAGCCCCACAACATGCCCTCGACCCCTAATGTCACAGAGCTAAGAGTTGGCCATGCAGCCAGACCCTGATCCTCTGTGTGGTGGCACTGTGCCAACAGTCTGGGCCATTTATTTTTTTTTAAACTTCAATTTTTATCAACACCCCAACAGAGCACAAACAATGCATAAAATGACATGCAATAACAAGGCAACATCATGGTCCAGGTTCATAGTACAAATCATGAGTGCTGTGAGGTTACATGGGAAATGAAGTGACAAAGATTTCAACCCTATCACAGGCAACTACTGAGAGAACAGGCTCTAAATCAGGCCACCCCCTACTCCCTTGTTAGACCTGAAGTGGTAACTAAAAGGATAATGCTAGCCACAGTTGACAGAGGCCCCAACCCTTGCATTTCTGTTTTTAACTGCTAGTTTTATATAGCTGCACCCTATATCCACTAATTGCTTGCAATTTTGTATCACACAGTGCAGCTCATGAAATATAAAAGTGGGTTGATAAAAACAGCTCACCAAAACAGACTGTCGATGTTTAAGCAGAGCTTGAAAAAGCAGTCTGCCTCCCAAACATTGCAGATTAGGGTATCCTGTGTTTTCACCCTACCTCAGTATGAGCCCTACATTTCTGCAGGGCATCTCCGTATATCTTGCTGGGACTTGACGAAGAGAAGAGTTCCTTGAAAACCACATACAACAGCCCACCTGCAACAAAAGTGAACATTTAAGAGGAGTTGTAGATTCAGAGCTTCAAGCTTACAACTGTGCGAGCCCCCAGTGCTGCGAGTAGGAAGGATTGACCCCCATTTCACTGCACTGGGGTGGCCAACTTTTGAAACCCCCAATGTTGCTGGCTGGGGAGCAACAACTGATAAACCAGGAAACAATGCTACATCAGTTCTCAAATGCTAAGTGTAGGTGTACATGAACCTCATAAGGGCAAGTAAGATTTATTTATTTATGACTTTGGTAACTGGGTAGGTGCGCTGATCCCAGGGACTGTTTTCAGGCACGACCCGGGCCACATACTGCGGCACAGTACTAATGTAGCAGACAACAAAGCATGGAACACTCGACAATAAAAGATAAGGCTGCAGTAGTGCATGGTAATAGTAAACAGAAAATCCAAAAGAATACAAGATTCCAGAAAACCATCCATCCAGTAGGCATTACAGTAAGTGAGAGTATACATATACGTACAGTACCACTAGCAGCAGTTTCAATATGAGACAAGCAAGAGATTCTCATATTATATAGAAAGGGAGATATAGTTTATTAAAGAATAGGGGAGGAGAGGGTAAAGGGGTGGAGGAGGGGTGGGTGGCAGGATTGACAAACAAACATCGGTACTAAAGCTCAGTGCACAAGCAGGCCAGATAAATTGGTTCCCACTTGACCTATTTATGCATGCACAAACCCTGGTAGGGTGCAGCCGGGAAAAAGTGTGGACTATCCAGGGAAGCAGTGGCCGTAGGAAGTCGACAGGAGCCAGTCTTTGAGGCGGGTTTTGAACTGGCAGTGGATGTCGAGTGAACGGAGCTCTGCAGGCAGTTTATTCCACAGGGTAGGGGTTGTCACTGAAAATGCTCTGCTGCCCATGTTGGTGGATACCCTGGGGATGTTAAGGGGTGCTGTTTGAGTGAGGCTGTGGTGCGAGG
The DNA here is from genome assembly GCA_016271365.2 of Neoceratodus forsteri. Lineage (NCBI taxonomy): Eukaryota > Metazoa > Chordata > Ceratodontiformes > Ceratodontidae > Neoceratodus > Neoceratodus forsteri. The sequence continues at coordinate 506,988,359 of CM057455.1, forward strand.
TTCGAACAGTGAGGAAGGGTGCAAGGGGGGATGCTTGGCTAGTACAGATGGCGGAATCCACCATACAGCACAGGGTTAAGTCGAAACTGCCTTGCAGTGGGAGCCAATCAAGTCAGTTGTAGAGGATACAGCGGTGAGTGTTGAAAGGGGCCAGTAAGATGGAACAACAGGCACTGTTATAGGCAGTGGAGAGCTTGGCCATGAGGGCAGAGAACATTCTGGCATAGACAGAGGAGCAGTAGTCCAGGATCGGGAGGAGGTTTCCCTGTATGATGACAAGTCGGGCCTCTGGCGAGAAGTATTGCTGGAATCTGTAGACAGCACCTAATTTTTGGTGAAACATTCGATCTAATGAATTTATATGTTCTAAAAAGGAGAGGGAGGGGTTGAATAGGACTCCGAGGTATTTGAAGATAATTACATCTTCAAGGGCTTGGTCATCAGGGGATACAATGTTGGGGAGTTTTGTATTTGGCTAGGAAAGGTTTTGAAGTAAACGACATGGATTTTGTTTTTTTGGCATTGACTAGTAGGAGGTTACTAGTGAACCAATTATTGGCTGCAACACAGTTTAGGGAAAGAACTGAGGAAATATGGGTGGGAGATTTATTACTACAGAAGAGCACAAGGTCGTCAGCATAGAGAAGATAACAGACAGTCTGAAGGGAAGGAGTCAAAGAGAATAGCAGGGGGCCCAGTATGGAGTCCTGGGGGACACCAGTCGACAGTTGTTTGTTCTAGCTGCCAAAATACTGTATATTTGATTTGATTTGATTAAATCAAATCAAACCAGTCATCATGTTTCATTTATCAGTATGCGACCTATAAGTCACTTCCCTGTCTCATATCAATGTTTACCACCTGCGGTCACCCTATGTGGTACCCTTGTATGTATATCCAGCCTGTATCATGTAACGTGTATTTCATGTATATACTGTTATTACCTATCTGTGTTTGTACTTTAAGTGTTTATGTCACAGGACCTCCTTGTGAATGAGCTTGCTCAATGGAGCTTTCCTGCAATAAACTTGAACTTGAACAACACGGGCAGGGCCAATACAAAGAAACTGGGAGCGATCGGTGATGCAGCTCTTGAACTAGGTATTAACTGTGACACTTAGCCAGCTGGTTATGACTGCTGTATGATATTTGTAATATAAAAATATAGTATGTGATTGTCTCACATAAGATATCCTGTGCTTCCATGGGTGCCCCTCCTACCCCCCAGGTTTCAGTGAAGCTACAGGATATATATTAAACTGATCAGTAGATCTCTGTAATGTAACTAACTTCCTGGAGACACTGCATTTTATGGCCTTTTTATGACCTGTTGCTGCTTTGAAGTTGGGAAGCTAAATATACAGTTTATTATAGGACGGGACATCATTCAGCTGATTCCTGTCAGCTATCTTGCATTTAGGTGACAAACTGCAGAGCTGAAAAAAAACCTCTGAATCTGCCTTGGGAACAGGAAACCACACAAGATCAAAAAGGAAAAAGTTTAATTAAGGAGTCATATTTAGGAAGTGGAATCTTTGCTGATGTCACCTTATTTAATATACCTCCTGATACGACATCATATTTGTATTTTTTTATATTCTAAAAGGAGAAGCTAGATGACTCACCAACGGGATGGGCAGATGGAGTTGAAATGCATCCTTGTAACTGGGGAATATGACATATAATTTTGGGACTCAAGAAAGTCTGATAGAACTATGAAGGCACTTGTAGAGGTAATACATTAGATAGAAACGGTCTAATTGTATTGTGGAAGGAGTTTGTTTTGCACTTTGCTCTTGTTCTTTTACGTGATTGTGAGCTCTTTAATATATTGTTCTGTGTTTACAGTTTTCATATTTTTATCATCTTTAGTAAAATCTTTTTTTTTTTCCCCAAGACACTGACTGGTGTCTTCCAAGTTCTTTTTGCATGTGATATATACATGGTTACATTTGATAGCTGTTCGGAAGGGCTTGATGGTGTTACCAAACTGGGAAAAGGTAAGAATATACCTAAGGTCTTTTACAGAGTTTTAAGGGTTCCTTTTGGAAGCCTGGCTTGGTGCCCCTGGTGAAAGATTGTTCCGCAATCCCCGAAGAGGGAACGTATCTGAGCCTGTACACTGGGTATGCTAGCATAAGGTTCACAGTTTGAATCCCCTCAGAACTTGAGACTAAAGGTGATTCAGACCCAAATGCAGACAGGAGGGTTACCCTGTCTGTTACCTGTTCACATTACTGCGCTCAGAGGTTGGCACTGTGGGAGCAGAGGGCCTGACCTGTGGAGTGCATTTGTGACAGATCTGGTTGGCAGTGGTGCGAAAAAATTGGTAACACAAGCTTTAACTGTTCAGTGCGTCAGCTTAATACCATACAGCTCACTTGCAAAATAAGGCAGTGATTTATTTTTCAGAAAGGAAACAGACCTATATAATTTTGTTTACAGTCAAGTTCCTACCTGTTTTATTTTTTTTCTAAAGTGTAAGTTACAGTAGCTGTAGTTAGGGAAGAAGATGCCTTCCAACTACTGCGGGTACACTGCAGACTACTTGAGACAGTTGTGCCAGGACAGAGGAGTCCTGCACGAGGCGAAAGCCACCAAGCAGAACCTTGTGGATGCCCCGATGGCAGCAGATGCCCAGAGTGTTGAATCACAGACTGAGACTGTAAAGGACCATACCTTAGGCATGGAGGGGCCAGCGGTCAGTGCAGTGTCCAGATCCGGTGAGGAGGGCGGCAAGGCCAGTGAAAGCGAAGGGCCACAGCAACAGGGGAAGGTCACCAGCATTTTGCAGCCAGAAGCAATCAGGCTGCAGAATGAGTTGCGCAGAATGGAACTGGAGTTCCAGAGAGACGCAGAGTGAGAACAGCGAGCAGCTGAATGTGAACAGCGAGAGGCAGACAGTGAGGAGTGTGAGCGCCAGAGGCGACATGAACTGGAGAAGCTACGACTCCAACCACCAGCACCAGAGCAGGTAAGTAACATGAGATGGCACCATGCAGCGCCCTCCATGTTAGTATGCAGGGCATGCACTGCTCGCAGCATACAAGTGAGCAGTGCGGCAGTGCACACTGACACGAGATGGCACTGTGCAGCGCCTGCCATGCTGCCTGCTGGCAGAATTTACAAGCATTGTAGCGAGTAAGTTCAGGCATTTAATTTCTTATTTTTCTTGCTAAATGCTAAATCGGGTAGTCAGGTATTGGGAGGTGGGGGGCTTTACGTTAAGTACTGTTTTCCTTTAAAATTTGGCTGTTTGGCCAATATCATCTGGGATAATGCATACATCAGTGGCATTTGCTCTGGGGTTCTTTTGTAAGCTTCCTATTTCATCCATTAAAATGTACACCTCCATATATTTTCCTAATAATGTGTATGCCTTACTTAGAACAGAAACTAAAACAGATCTTACTACTTACAAATCACTGTGTTGTTTCTCCATACCTCCTTAACAATTCCACACAACTTCACTAACTTCATTATGCAGCCGTGGTGGATCTGACCAGATTATGTTTTTAGTGTGGTCCTGCTTTTGTAATGTATTGTACCAGGACCGATCATCTTAGAGGCAACCACTCCGTTTCAGTGAAGTTCTGCTGTAGGGTCCTGTTTTTACACAGATTTGCAATATATTTATACCCAGGATAACCCAGCTCAGATGCAATATCTCATTTTCAATGGGGCCCTCCTTTGACACATTTTTGTTCTGTATTTACTCAGGACAGCACAGCTCAGATTCCACCCTGTTTTCAGTGGGATCCTGTTTTCCCTGGTTTTACACTGTATTTACCCAGGACAGCACAGTCAAGATGTAATATCTCATTTTCAGTGGGGCTCTGCTTTTACCCATATTTAATTTATTTCAAAAGTTTCACCAGGAAAGATGTACTGAGCTGAGTACAGCTCATTTCCAGATGTGTCCTGGGGGGAAGAGGAGGCAAAGTGACACAAACAATTTACAAGCAGTACAGGCACAAATTCAAACAGTATAACTAGCAGTAACGTTTAGGCCAAACAGTGATTATACAAGCTAAGCATGGGAGCACCAGAGGATACAAGACACTGCATGTTTAAAGTGCATTGTGCGATTTGACCTGGGGAGGGTGGTGCAGCAATAATTTGGAGACAGGGAGAAACACAGATGAGGGGAGAGGGGGATGCAAGCAAATGTAAGACAGAGTGGGAGTGGGTGGAGATAGGAAGAAACAAGAAAGAGGGGATGCAAACAAGTAGAAGAGAGAGTGGGAGTGGGTAAGCAGGTGAGGATGTGGAGGGAGAAAAGGCGACACATGGAGACAGAGAGGGGAGTAGGTGGGTAGAGGGAAGCATCAGAACTGGTGTGGGGATCAGCTGTAGTTAGAGGAGGGAAAGGTGAAGTTAACCAGAAGAAAATACAGATTGTGAAGGGAGTACGCAGAATGCATGGGTAAGGGGAGGGAGTTCCAGAGTTTAAGAAAGCGGTAGGAGAATTTCTTTATAATTCATTTACCCAGGGTAGCCCAGCTGAAAGGCAAGTCACATTTTCGGTGGGTCCAGATTTACAGTGTATTTTTCCAGGACAGAGCGCCACAGATGCACAGTTCAGTGGAGGCTCTGCTGTTCTGGGGTCCTGCCTGTATAGATTTTTACTACATATTTACTCAAGATAAACCAGATGAGCTGCAATATTTCATCTTCAGTGGTGTCCTACTTTTGCCAGTTTTTAGACTGTATTTACCCTGGACACAGGTCAGCTGAGATAACTGTCAGTGGACTCCCACGTTTTGACCACAAATTTCTAACACAGTCTTTTTATGACCTGACATCATGATCAAAACAAAAGGAACTTCTTAAACCCCATCTGAAAGGTGATTTTGCAGTGTGATTACGGAAACATGTTTAAGAGAGGACTTGAAAAATGACACCTATCATGTTCATGAGGTAGGGTAACAAAAGGGATACGTTGAACATTAGGGACCAAAATCTGCAAAAATAAAGTTATTAGTAAATGTTGGAACAAGTCAATGTTTCTTCATAACTTAAGTTTTATTTTCACATTTTGACCCCACATTTTCAACACAATTTTTTTATTACCCCATGTCATCATCAACATTGGACTTTTTTAAATCCCGTCCAAAAGGTAGTTTTATAGAGAGACTGTGAAAACATGCTTCAGAGGGGATTTGAAAAATGACACCTGTCATGTTCATGAGATCGGCTAACAAGAGGGCTATATTGAAAACTGGAGGGCCAAAATCTACACATATCGCAATGTTATGAGTAAACATTGAAAAAAATCAACATTTCTTCATAACTTCGTTGTTCTGAGACATTATGACCCCAAATTTTCAACAGTTTTTTTTATGACCCCTACTTCTGAACATGACAGGTGTCACTTATAAAATACTGGTTGAAACATCATTTCGCGCCACAAGTGCAAAAAAAATATTTCGTCCAGAATTTGAAAAAACAATACCTGTCACATTCATGAGGTGGTGTGAAAAAACTAGCTATGTTGAAAATGTGAGGTCAAAATTTTGAAAATGACCAATGCTACTAGTAAGTGTTGAAAAATGTCAATGTACCTTTATAATTTTTTTGGTTTTTGAAATATTTTGACGCAAAATTTTCCACATGGTCTTCTTCTGACCCCCACTTCATGAAGCAGGTAAGTAAAATTTTTCAAATCCCACTCAAAGGGTGATTTTGTGGAGTGACTGCAAAATCACCTTTTGGGCCAGATTTGAAAAATTTCACCTACCTTCTTCATGACGTGGAGGTCCCAAAAAGGCCATGTTGAAAATGTGGTGGAAATATATTAAAAAATGTCCATTATGAATACAAGTTCAAAATGAATTGAAATACTACAGCGTATCCAATTTCCTCAGTTCACGGTCTGGCGTTGAAGAGTGAAGCCGTGTCTCCAGTCCAGAGAGGATTACAGGGTTGGACCCCTGGTAGGTAAGTAAGGGATAGGTGTGTGGGGTGGTGGGTGCTGAGTGGGGGTAACAGCAGCGGGTGGGGGAGGAGAAATACAGGTTACTCACCTGTAACAGGAGTTCTGGGAATGGTATATGTTGTTCATCCACACTGTCTGGCAGGTTCCTTGCCGCTTAAATCTTGCGGAAGGTCTTCAAGCTGGCTCTTCCTACCCACCCGGGTGGTAAAACTCCTGCTCCGCCCCATGCGCCAGATCTGGCCCGCTGGAAGCTCAGGTTGTGAGTCGAAGCCGGGGAGGTCTGGTGGGTCGTCTGGATGAACAACATATACCATTCCTAGAACTCCTGTTACAGGTGAGTAACCTGTATTTCTAGGGACATGGATATGTTGTTCATCCACACTGTGTGGCAGACTCCTAGCAGTTCTCCGGGAGGAGGGAGACAAGGCGCACACCCCCTACTTAGGGAATAAAGACTGGAGAACCGAGGCCCCAAAACCAGCATCCTGGCGTGACTCAAGGTCGATGTGGTAATGGGTAATGAAGGTGTGTGCTGACTTCCAGGTAGCAGCCCTGCAGATTTCCTGGATAGGGACGTCCCTGGAAGCAGCCACCAATGCAGCAGTATGGCGGGTAGAATGAGCTCTTATCCCTCTGGGAGGCTCCATGCCTGCCAACTTATAGCGGAGATCTATGCAGGAGGTGACCCACCTGCTTATCGTCTGCTTGGCTGCAGGTCTGCCAGGTGCTGCTTCAGCGTAGGTGACAAACAGCTGGCGAACCTCCCCCCGAATTTCAGCCGTGCGCTCCTTATAATAAACGAGCGCCCTTCTAGGGTCCAAAGTATGGAGCCTGTATTCGGCCTCCGAGGTGTGATTGGTGTAGAACACCGGCAAAGTCAACACCTGGTTAAGGTGAAACTCCGACACCACCTTCGGAAGGAATTTCGGGTGGGGGCGAAGGACAACCTTGTCCCTGTGGAAGACCAGGTAAGGAGACTTGATGCAGAGCGCCTGGAGTTCTCCCATCCTTCTGGCTGACGTGATAGCCACCAAGAAGGCGGTCTTCCACGACAGGTGAGAGAGTTCACACCTGTGCATTGGTTCGAATGGCTTGCCCATGAGCTTTGCCAGTACCAGCAGTAAATCCCATGGAGGTGGAGGTTCTCGCAACGGAGGGGAAATGTGATCAAGGCCTTTGAAAAAACGCCAGACCACCTTCTCCTGCGCCACCGACTGCTCCCCGGCCCGCCGGTAAGCAGAGATGGCTGCCAGGTGCACCCTTAGGGTCGTCGACCTAAGCCCTTGACTAGAAAGGGACCATAAACAGTCCAAGATGCTTGCCAAAGGACAGGAGAAAGGGTCCAAGCCCTTGCCCTGACACCAAATGGAAAATCTCTTCCATTTGAAGGCATAGCATTGCTGGTCAACTCCCACGGGACGCCAACAACACTGAGGACCCTGGCCGGAAAGACCCAAGGCCTGAACCTAGCCGCCTCAGGAACCAGGCCGTCAGGTGCAGGGATTGAAGGTCCGGATGGAACACCTTCCTCTGATTGACTGAGAGCAGGTCCGGGCGAGCTGGAAGCTGCCTCAGAAGCCTGGAGCTGAGACTGAGGAGATCTGGGTACCAGAACTGGCGGGGCCAGTCTAGGGCTATCAGAATCACCTGCGCCTTGTCCCTCCTTGCTTTGAGAAGCACCTTGTGAATCAAGGGAAAAGGGGGAAGGAGTAGAAGAGGCCCGGGGTCCACAGCCTCGAGAAGGCATCCCCCTGCAGTGAGCCCTGCTGAGGGGGGGCGGGCGTGAAACAGTCTCAGCTTCGCGTTCTCCCTGGAGGCAAACAGATCCACCTGAGGTGTGCCCCAAAGGGAGAAGAGATCTTGTACTACCTCCGGCAGGAGAGACCACTCGTGAGATGCAGCCCCTATCCGGCTCAGGGAATCGGCCAGGGTGTTGGAGGCTCCTGCCACATGAATGGCTAGGAGATCCGCCTCCAGGCTGCGCACGAGTGACCAAATGCGGAGAGCTTCCTTGCACAGAAGCATGGAACGTGTCTCGCCCTGGCGGTTTAGGTAGTACATGGTCGTGGTATTGTCCATCTGGACTCGGACCACTTGACCCCGAAGAAACGGAGCAAAGGCGGTGAGAGCTAGGCGGACCGCTCGGAGCTCCAGCAGGTTGATGTGGCATCGGGACTCCCGCAGGGACCAGAGGCCGTGCACCCGTGTTCCCCCAGATGGGCACCCCAACCCATCAGAGAGGCATCGGTCGATAGAGAGACCGTCGGCTCGGGGAGGACAAACGGGATGCCCTCCTGCAGATGAGATGGAACGGTCCACCACCGGAGAGCGTTCCACATCTCCTGGGTCACCATCACTAGCTGGTCCAATGGATTGCAGCGTTGTGACCACTGGCTGGCCAGTCCCCACTGAAGGGGGCGCATGTGCCAGCGTGCCCAACGGACCACGCTGGTACAGGCCGCCATGAGACCCAGGAGGCGCAGGAAGTCCCGGGCAGGGCGCGATTGCCCAACCAGAAATGATTGGGCAAAGGAGGTAAGAACCTCGGCCCTGTCTGCCGGGAGCCGTGCTCTGGCTCGAAGAGAGTCGAGCTCTGCCCCGATAAACAGAATCACCTGCTTCGGCTCGAGTTCCGACTTGGCCTCGTTGATGAGAAGATACATAGATACATAGACAGTGTCGGCAGATAAGGGCCTATGGCCCACCCAGTCTGCCCATTTGAGCTTGTAAGTTCAGTTTGTTTTCCTAGAAGTCTGTTGCTCCTTACCCCTGACCTCTAGAATTCCTTTATGTCTATCCCATGCATTCTTAAATCCCGTGATTGTTTCAGCCCCCACCACTTTCTCTGGCAGGGTGTTCCATTTGTCCACCAACCGTCTGTGAAGAAATTCTTCCTCATGTTTCCTCTGAATCGTCCCTCCCTCCAACTTCATCCCATGCCCTCTAGTCCTGGAACATCTTTTTCGCTTAAAAATAGTGTTTTCCTGCACCCTGTTCCTCCCTGTAAGATACTTGTATGTCTCTATCATATCCCTCTCCCTCCTCTCCTCCAGGGAGTACATGTTCAGTTCCTTCAACCTGTCTTCATAGGACTTGTGATGCAATCCAGTAACCATCTTTGTTGCCCTCCTCTGAACCTTCTCTACCCTGTCTATGTCCTTACGTAGGTATGGTCTCCAGAACTGTACACTGTACTCCAGGTGGGCCTCACTAGTGTCTTGTATAGCGGAATTATGACCTCCTTTTCCTGCTGGTGATGCCCCTGCCTATACATCCCAGCATCCTATTTGCTTTACCTGCTGCCTTGTCACACTGTTTCCTACCTTGAGGTCATCAGAGATGACAACCCCAAAATCCCTTTCCTGCTTGGTGCATGCTATATCCTCACCCCCAACTGATATATTGTGCCAGGGTTTTGTGCCCCATATGCATTATCTTGCACTTCTTTGCATTGAATTTCAACTGCCAAACCCTTGACCATTCTTCAAGTTTCTGCAGCGCTTCTCATTCTGTCTCACACCCTCTGGTGTGTCTACTCTGTTACAGAGCTTTGTGTCATCAGCGAACAGTGAAATTCTGCCTTCTAGATCCTGCGCAATGTCACTGATGAAAATGTTGAATAGAACTGGTCCCAGCACTGATCCCTGTGGTACCCCACTGGTCACTCTTCCCTCTGTGGAGTGACAGTCATTTACCACCACCCTCTGTGTACTGCCACCCAGCCAGTTACCTACCCACCACACTACTGTCCTGTCCACACCCATATTCCCCAGTTTGTGTAATAGTCTTCTATGTGGCACAGTGTCAAAGGCCTTGCTGAAGTCCAGATAGGCCATGTCCACTGCCCTCCCCTGATCCACCTCCCTAGTCACCCAGTCAAAAATTCAAGCAGGTTGGTCTGACATGACCTCCCCTGGTGAAACCATGCTGCCTTGGGTCCTGTAGTCCATTGACAACCAGATATTCCACCAATCTCTCCTTCAGTAGTGCTTCCATGATCTTCCCAACTACCGAGGTGAGGCTGACTGGTCTGTAGTTCCCTGCTTCCTCTTTGTTACCACTTTTGCTAAGAGGGGACTACATCTGCTGTCCTCCAGTCTTTGGGTACCTCCTGTTTCCAGTGATCGGCTAAACAGGATAGCCAGAGGTTCAGCCACCACTCTCTTAGTTCTTAAGGACCCTGGGGTGCACCTGCCTGGCCCCATTGCTTTATCAACTCTTATTACTTTCAGTTCCTTCAGGACCCTTTCTGTAAAGGGACTTGTGTCCATTTCTGCACCATTCTCACCCCTTTGTACTCCTTCAGACCCACTACCCCTCTTCCTCAGTAAAGATTGAGCAGAAATACCTGTTCAATATGTCAGCTTTACTGTTGTCATCCTCCACGTGGCTCCCATCCTCCCCTTCAGTCTCACTATCCTCCCTTTGTCTTTCTTTTTTTCACTTATGTACCTGTAAAAGGTTTTGTCCCCTCTACCCACTGATTTTGCAATGTGTCTCTTCTGTCTGAGCTTTGGCTTCCTTACTGACCTCCCTGCCTCCCTTTGCTTCTCCTGGTACTTCTCCTATCCCCTTCTGCCTGTGTCTTTTGTATTGCCTGAATGCAATCTTTTGGCTTTCACTTCTTTGCTACCTCTTGGAAAACCATAATGGTCTCCTCTTCCTTTTCCTCTTGCTAACCTGTTAATGCATAATTCTGTTGTTCTTGTAATCCCCATTTTAAATACTGCCCACTGTTCCTCAACCCCAGATTCCTGTCCCATTCCCTTAATGCCTCTTTCAAGTATCTCCCATTTTCTAAGTCTGCCCCTAAAATCCAGGATCACGTGTTTTTGTGGTTTGGTTCTGCTCTTACAAACCACAATGACTGGTGAGTCACGTTACCCAGGTGCTCCCCCACTGTTACCCCATCACACTGTCCCTGTTTGTGAGCACACAAGGTCCAGTATTGGTTTTCCCACGAAGTTGGTTCCTGGCGACCAGTTGCTAAGGAAGGCACCCTGAAGGAAGTCCAGGATAAATCTGCTCCTAGTTGATGCTGCTGCTGGGATGCTCCAGTCCCGTCTGGAATATTGAAGTCTCAACCAGTACTACCTCCTTGTCTGCCATCCTTTGGATGGCTAGCATCAGCTCCCTATCAGTTTCTTCCTCCTGGGCTGGTGGTCTATAGACCACACTATAGCGGATGGATGTCCCCATTTTCCTTTCCAGCTAACCCACAGTATCTCTCCCCATTTTGTTCCTCCTGGATCTCTGTGGCCCTTATGTCATTTTTCACATACAGTGCCACTCCTCCTCCCTTCCTGCCTGCTCTGTCTCTTCTGAAAATGTTGTAGCCAGGTATGGCCATCTCCCAGTCATGGTTATCATTACACCAGGTTTCAGTGATGGCCACAATGTCCAGGTCTGACTGTACCATGACAGCCTCCAGATCTTCCATCTCGTTGCTAAGGCTCCTGGCATTTGCACACATAGGCTTTCCATGATTTGACCTCCCTAGACTGCTTCACTGTTCTACCCAGCCCCTTCCTTGGTTGTCATTTATCCCTGGTTCTCCTTGCTGTCTGCCCTTCTGCTGAATTTTGCCCCTTTTCTGCTTATCCACCTCTTGGGCACTAATCTCCATCTTTTGCACACTGCTTTGCAGAGATAGCCACTCCTCTGGTTCACTGGTTCCACTGCTAGCTGTGGGGGGTGAGCAAGTAGGTACCCTCCTTACTGGCCTGCCACCCCCCTTTGCTAGTTTAAATGCTTGTCAATGTAGCATTTAAACTTATCATTGAGTGCTTGGATTCCCCTCCAGGATGGATGCAGGCCGTCAGGCTTGAACAAACCTCCATCCCTCCAGGTGGGTCCCCAGTCACCAATGAATCCAAACCCTTCCTCACAGCACCAGTTCTTCAACCAGGAGTTAAAGTTCCTGTGCATGCACCCTATGCTCTCCCTTGCCTCTCACAGGTAGTACTTCTGAGAAAGTGACAGAAGTAGCTACTTGCTTGAGACCCTCCCCAGTTTCCTAAACTCTTCCTGAACTTCCTTGGCTCCCCATTTGCCAGGTCATTAGTACCTAGGTGGATAATGACATCCAGCTCACCCTCCCGTCTTGCCTTCCCAGTGATCCCCAGGATCTTCCTTCCATCCTCCATACTGTAGCACCTGGTAGACACCCCACCCCTGTCCTCCCCTCCTGTGCTCCTAGCTGGATCCCCTACGATGGAGTCCCCCACCAGGATTCGCCTCCTCCTCCTCTGGGGTCCACTGCTTTCCCGCTGAGGTCCCTCCTTGGCTAACCTCCACATCTTTTCCTTCCACTTCTCTGGGTACCTCTATTTGGTTGTCCTCGCGCCAGTGTGGCATATGAATTCTTGAGTGGAATAGGATCTGGATTGCCTCTGCCTGACTGCTCTAACCTCCCTGAGCCCACTGTCATCCAAGTGCTCCTCGTCTCGGCATCCTTTGAGGCAGCTGCATTGGACTGGGTGGTCCCTGGATAGGGGTGATGGTACTCCTGACCCAGTTTACTTCCGCTCTGAGTCTGGCTACCTCATCCCACAGTCCAGAGAGATGCATGCAGCTAGGGCAGCACCTCAGTGTCCAGAAGGTCTGCCTGAATATGGCTACCCCACAGCCACTGCACTGCACCACTCCCCACATTATACTGCAATTCCACTACTTGTCTGCTACTGAAGCTCTCCTAGTTCTCTTTTTATTAATTTACTGTACTAAAAATCCTGTCACTAATCCTCAGATTTTTTTTTTTTTTAAAGGAAAAAGAAACCAATAAATAAATAAATGAGTCAAAACACTTGTTGTGCTGAGGGTGGGCTTCTTCCCCCTTATGCCCCTCCTACTTCACACCCCTTACTATTCCCTGTGTTTAGCTCCTGTCAATCAGATTTATCAGGGCATATAATTAAGAGTTGGTGGAAGGGGGGCGAAAATTTGCAGCAATTAAAGACAGCACAGAATTACACCACCACTATGTTTTAAATTTTCAACAGCCCAAAAACAATTATAAGTAAAGACAACAAAGAAAGTATAATGTCACTAAACGCCCACAATCTAAGTTTAAAAGAAAAATAGCAATTACCAGTTACTCTAAAGCACTGAATTGAATATGTTTCCTTCCTTCCGCTTCTGGCTTCTTCGGCCGATTTGAGAGCAAACCTGGAGGGCCAGATCTCTGGACCGCTCCACCTCCTGTCTGGAGGGGGCTGCTATCAGCCAATCGTCCAGGTAAGGGTACACCCGGACCCCTCGGCGCCGCAGGAAAGCTGTCACCACTGCAATGCATTTGGTGAAGACCCTGGGAGCTGGAGACAGGCGAAGGGCATGGCTCGAACTGAAGAGGATCCCTCCGCCGAAAGCGAAGGAATCTCCGATGTGGACGGACAGATAGGGACGTGAAAGAACGCGGCCCTGCAGGTCCAGAGAGCAGAACCACACGCCCGTGTTCCAGGGATGGTATTATCTGAGCCAGAGTGACCATCCTGAAGGTTCGAGACCTTAGGAACTTGTTCAGGTCATGGAGGTCGAGAAATGGGGCGCCAGCCCCCCGTCCGTTTCGGAACCAGGAAGTACCTGGACACAAACCCCAGGTCTGAGGGAGGGTCCGCCACCTCCCTGATCACCTCCTTTTGGAGGAGGAGAGCGATGTCGGCCCGACGAGCCGACAGTGAGGCTGCGGACCCGAGGCCCCTCGAGGTGCGACGGCTCTGAAGTACCCACCTGTCCGCCGTAATAACGGACCAGGCGGAAAGGAAGTGCCGGAGCCGTCGCCCCACGGGGGGAACCTGGGGTGAGGGTGACGGGGTTGGGGGCGACACCCCTCAGCCCGTCACTGGGAAGGCTTGGAGGAGGGACCGGCCGAGGGACCTCCTGGGCCTTTACTTCCCTGCTTCCTGTTGGAGGAAGCCCCGGGCTCGGGTTTGGGATGCCAAGCCCGAGCCTGCTGGCCCTGACGTTGCTGGGCCGGATGCGCCACGGGCGCAGAAGGACGAAAGGGCTTAGGCTGTGGTTTGCGGCTTTTGTCCTTCTGAGTGGAAGAGACCGAGTCCAAGGTAGCATTGGACTTCTCTATCCTCTGCAGGTGACCTTCCACCCCAGGGCCGAAGAGGTCAGTCCCCAAAAAGGGAACATCCGCCAACTTGTGCTGGGTATCCGAAGGTGGATATCCTCAGCCAAGCCCGACGACGCATAGCCACTGCGGCCGCCACAGACCTGGCACATGAGTCCCCAATGTCTAAAGCAGTCTGGAGCTGCTGTTTGGCCACTGCCCTGGTCCCGCACCTGCCTGACCGTGGTCTGCAGATCCGCGGGAAGATGAGGGACGACCTCATCCAGGGAGCCCAATAGGGCATGAGAAAAATGTGCCATGAGGACGGCTGAACTGGCCTGGCGAAGGCCAAGGGAGGACACAGCATGGACTTTTCGCCCAGCATAGTCCAATTTCTTGGACTCCTTGCTGGGAGGTTTGTCCACATCCCTAGCATTCCCGGCACGCCGGAAAACGCTGTCGGTAACCAACCCCTCAGCCGAGGGGTGTTCCGAAAAACCGGACAGGGAACCGGTAGGGACCGCATACTTCCTGGCCATCCTGGCCGAAGGCGCAGGACAGGAAGCAAGGCGCTGCCAGAGCTCCAAGGCCGGACCCACTATGGCCTCGGCCACCGGAAAGGCCTCCGTAGGGGAAACCCCTCGGTCCAGAATCTCCGTGAGGGGATACCTGGCCCGTTTAGAAACGGGTTTGAGCTTCATCCCGGTGGACTCCGAGATGAGCCAAAGCAATCCTAGGAAGGACGAAGGGCTATCGTCCACCGACTGTCCTCCTGAGGACTCCAATTCCATTCGCTTGGAGAAAAGGGAGGAATCGTCCTCGGACTCGGAAGAGTCCTCAAAGAGCTGCCTCGGGCCTGAGCCACCCTCCACCTGCCGAGGTTGGTAGGGAGTAAGGGTGACAGACAGCCTATGGGGCAGTCCCTGAGCTGACCGAGAACTTTTTGTCCCAACTAACGGCTGTGGAGGCGGAGGTTCCACTGGAATCAGTGGGGCAGCTGGATTTGGCCGAACAACCGGCCTGGGAACAGGCTCCTCGGCTAAAACAAGGGGTTGTTTCGGCCGCTCCGGTGACAGCCACTTAATGGCCAGGGAAGACGACGGCGTCGGCTTATTCCTGGTCAGAAGGAGCTGTTGCCACATGAGTTCCTCATACCTCCGACGCAACTTGTGCCGAAGCCTCCCCTCGTCCGAGGAGGAGGAAGAGGACGAGCGGCGGTGCCGCTTGCCGCTGGTGCCGAGACCGCTTATGACGGCGGGATCGGCTGGACCGCCAAGACGCCCGAGATCGAGAACCTCGGCTATGCCGAGATGGTGCGGGAGGTGTCGCGGAATCGGCACTCCTCGTTCGGACGATTCAACAAGGCTCCGGAACGGAGGCACAGACGAGCCGGCGGGATCCTCAGCTCCACCGGGGGAACCGGGGAGAGGGGATTCTCGGCTTCTCCAGCCGACAACCCGTCCAATGGGTCGAGAAAAATCTCGACTGCGTTGACGGGAGTCTCGGTCAACTGGCCTGACGGGGACACCGTGAGACCAGTGGCCGAAGCCGAGAAGTCGACCGAAGTTGACGGCCGACAATTTGGGGAGAGGGATCTTTCCCACTCCCAACAGCGTCGACGGTGAGACTTATCCTTGTCTCTCTTTTTGGACCGAGAAAACGGTCCAGAAGAAGTTGGACCCTCACCTTTAGTCAAGACGGTCAGACAAAGCTCCTTAAAAGAAGCCGAATAAGAGGCACCGAGAGAGAGCGGGACAAATGCCGCAGCCGAGGTAGAAGCGGCCCGCGCCGCCTCCTCTTCGAGGGCAATCATCTGCTCGAGCTGATCCGCCAAGCCCGCCGACGCGGACACCGGCCACCAGCCTCTTGACTTTTACCGGAGGAAATCTCTTCTCGGACGCCCCCAGTTGTAAATGGGCAGCACGGGTCTTCGAGGACGAGGTCAAAAGGAAGAGCACAGGTCGCAGGCCTGTGGGTCGTGTTTAAGGCCCAAGCAGTAGACGCACGTGGAGTGTGGATCCATCCGAGACATCTTCTGCCCGCAAAGGCATCTCCTGAAACCGGGAGTCAATTTGTCCATCGCAGCCGCGAGGGAGAGAAGACCGAAGTCTTTTTAGCAAAAACTTTTTAATTTCGAAAATTCGAAGAATTAGGAACCAGTCTTATACGCAGAACGTTAAGGAGGGAACCTGAGCTTCCAAGCGGTAAGGAAGATCTGGCGTCATGGGGCGGAGCCGAGAGTTTTACCACCCGGGTGGGTGGGAGGAGCCAGCTTGAAGACCTTCCGGCAAGATTTAAAGCGGCAAGGAACCTGCCAGAAAGTGTGGATGAACAACATATCCATGTCCCTAGAATAGATATCGATAGATCATTTTCTTTTTTGCAGAGTGTTTAAAAAATGTTTTAAAAAGACATTGAGGAACAGCTGTCGGGTTCATATTTACAAGGCACGGGAGGTGATGGCGAGGTGGGAGGGATACTTGCCAGAGAGCAAAATCTTTTTAAAAGGGGCATGGGAACCAAACAGGAAGGTGGGCGGGATACTTGGCAGAGGGTGGGATTGTTTAAAAAGAGGCAAACGTAGGTCAAGCAGGGATTATGTGCAGTCAGTTGCATTGTGGTGGGGGAGGTCGAGGTGTAGGCTGATCATGATACCGATCAGCTGATTGCTGGGTGAGATCATACAGACCAAAGCAAGAGCTGCCTGTGATTTGTGTGGCTCTTTTCATTGAACTTCACAAAGTTTCCACCCAGCAAGCCCAGCAGACTGTCATGATCAGCCTGGCTAATGACTGGTCTGACACTGTCAAGCCCACTACAGATTGCCCTACATTGGTCTGACAAGTGACACACCTCTCAAATCCACTATCATAGCAACATATGTGCTTTATACAAACGTGAACATAATAAAACTATCTTTTCTAAGGATGTGTTATAAAATGAAATGGTGTTAGTGGTGAAGCAGCTGGGGAGAAACAAGGTGCCCCACTGGAAGCTGAACATCCTGGAGTGCCTCTCCTAGTTCTTTCTTTGCAAAGTCTTCTTCAGCCATGCATCAAGTATGGGATAACCCACAATAGGGCATGAGTTTATTGAGAATTGATGCACGCCCCAGGTAAACTGTGAGGCACAAGACTGCAGTGCCGTCAACCACTCGGGAAGTGTGTTAATTCTCCATAAACTCAAGCCCAGGAGTGGGTTATTCCGCATATGAAATGGGTACCTTTATTCTCTATGTTGCTGAAGATAAAAAATAGCTCTCTTCATCCATTTGTCCCCAAATAGGTTGTCCGCATGCTGGAACTACACTGTGTTTCTGTTCTGACATGAACACAGATGTCCTAATGAGTACTCTGTAGTTGTGGTTGTCTGATTGCAAATGTCCTAATGAGGCCTCCTTTGTGAGTATCTGTGTTTCACTTTCCATCTTTTTTTTTTTTTTTTTAAATGTGCTGCAATCGGTCAATCGCACCGTACAGGTTACATAGAAACTTAGAATTTGACGGCAGATAAGGACCGCTTGGCCCACCTAGTCTGCCCATTTTCCTACCTAACAGATAAGCTGCAGATCCTAGGTAACCAACTGCTTACTTCCTCCTATCCCCCACTAGGACTGCCTTATGTCTGTTCCATGCATTCTTGAATTTCCCCACTGTTTTTGACTACACGACCTCCTCAGGGAGGCTATTCCATGCATCCACAACCCTATCCGTGAAAAAATACTTCCTCACATTACCTCTGAGCCGTTCCCCCCTCTGTCTTCAAATTGTGCCCCCTTGTTCTTGCACATCTCTTTTTTCTGAAAGATGCTACCGTCTTGGACTTTGTTGATTCCCTTGAGGTACTTGAAAGTTTCTATCATGTCCCCTCTCTCCCTTCTTTCCTCAAGGGTATACATATTAAGCTCCTTTGGCCTTTCTTTGTATGTCTTCTGGTGCAGACCGCACCATTTTGTTGTCCTCCTCTGGACAGCCTCCACTCTGTCTATGTCTTTGCAGAGATGGGGTCTCCAGAACTGCACACACAGTACTCCAGATGGGGTCTCACCAACTGTCTGTACAGAGGTATAACAACTTCCTGTTTTCTACTATTGATGCCTCTCCCTATGCATCCCAGTATTCCCCCAGCCTTCCTTACTGCCTTCTCACATTGCCTGCCCACCTTTAGGTCATCTGATATAATTACCCCCAGGTCCCTTTCCAATTTTACTGTTGTCAGTATCTCACCCTCCACTGTGTACTCTTCCCCTGGGTTTTCGTTTCCCCAGGTGCATTACCTTGCACTTCTCTGCATTGAATCTGAGCTGCCATACAGATTCCTCACTCATTTGGGATTCCAGAGCAGTCTGCGGGGTTATTTACCATACTAGAAGTTTCAGGGGTTATTGACCGGAGGGTACAGAGTGGTAGCAGGGCATCGAGCAGTAGCAGCAGTTTCGAGTGGTAGTACTGTTCCAGGAAATGGAGCAGCAGTACTGTGTTTTGGGACCAGCAGCAGCATTTCATGTTTGCACGTCCTGCCGAAAAACACTGCTTAACAGTCTAACCTCCATAGTGGGTAAGTTAATGGAGGCCACTCTGAAAGACAGGCTTGTGTCCTTCCTAGAAGATAATGGTCTCCATGATGACAGGCAGCATGGGTTTGTTAGCGGTAGACCACGTCAAACCAACATGGTGGACTTCTTCGACTGGGTTACAAGGACCATGGACAAGGGGCAGGCAGTGGATGTACTTTTCCTGGATTTCAGCTTTGACTCAGTGCCCCATGGCAGGTTGGTCAACAAGCTGAGGGACCTGGGGGTTGGGGACAAACTGCTTGGGTAGGTCAAGAGCTGGCTGATGAACAAGAATCAGAGAGTGGCAGTTGGGGGAGTGGGGCTATCCGAACCTAGACCTGTGATCAGCGGTGTCCCACAGAGCTTAGTATTGGGACCTGTGTTGTTCAATTTATTTATTGGCGACATAGCAAAAGGGGGTCAAGAGCAAAATCTGTCTTTTTGCAGATGATACTAAGCTCTGTGGGAGGGTGGAGACAGAGGAGTGGAGACAGGATTGAAGGGAGTACCTGGCAAAGCTGGAGAAATGGTCTGGCATCTGGCAGTTGAATTTTAATGCTAAGAAATGTAAGGTGATGCACATGGGAGCCAAAAACCCAAAGGCCAGTTACTGGCTGGGGTGTGTGTGTGTGTGTGTGTGTGTGTGTGTGGGGGTTCAAGTGACTATCAAAAGAGGAGAAGGATCTGGGGGTTATGGTGAGGGGGAACATGAAGCACGCAGTACAGTGCCGTAAGGCAGCAGCCAAAGCAAACAGAATGCTGGAGTGCATAGCCAGGGGAATCACGTCTAGGAAGGAGGAGGTTATTCTGCTACTGTACAGGTCACTGGTGAGGCCACACTAGGAGTACTGTGCCCAGTTATGGTGCCCATGCCTTGACAAAGATATCATACTACTGGAGGTGGTACAGCAGAGAGCAATCAAATTGATTCAGGGCATGGGGGACAGAATTATGAGGAGAGACTGAGGGTGCTCAACATGTACTCTCTGGAGGACAGGAGAGAGAGAGGGGATATGATTGAGACCTTCAAGTACCTAAAGGGCATAAATAAGACCAGAACTGAGGGCATCTTTAATTTAAGGAGGGAGCGTACAACGAGGGGTCATAGCCTGAAACTGGTGGGGGGCAGATTCAAAAGAGAAATGAGAAGGCACTTCTTCACAGAAAGAATGGTGAAGGGTGAAATGAGTTGCCAGAGGAGGTGGTGGCAACAAGGATAGTGGCCAGTTTTAAGAGGGGCTGGGGCAGGGCAAGAAGAGTATTAGGTCAACAAGGATCATGGGGATGGGGTACAACGAGGGGAAGACAGGGAGGAAGTACAACCCAGGACAAGTGTTGGGGCCAGCTACTTAGTAAAATTAGCTGCGCACTCAAGCAGACTCAATAGACCATTATGGCCTGTATCTGATAGCAATTTCGTATGTTTGTATGCTTCTGACTGCAGGGCAACAAACAGTACTTGTTTGTGAGGGGAGTAACTGGAGTGACAAAATGGCTACCAATTTTTCTTTTAAACTGTGCATTAGCGTACTGATTTACAGAACTGCGCTAAGGCTGATACTGAGCAGAATTAGTGCTTCTGGTAACCAACCATGCATTACTTGAGAATTTATTCATGGTCAGGTGATGGCTCTAAAACAATCAATCATATTATTAGGCTTCCACCACCCATTTTATAATGTGCAGTGTCACAATTTGAGTAACACTTACAACCTGCAAACACCTTTGTAAAGCCCCTTGCAGCTCTGGCTCGGTCAACAATCAATAAGAGCATAATGGAAGGAACAACACCGCAAGACTGGAGATGACATAGATACAAGTTACTTACCTGTAACAGGAGTTCTAGGAGTGGTATATGTTGTTCATCCACATTGTTTGGCAGGTTCCTTGCCGCTTAAATTCTTGCCAGAAGGTCTTCAAGCTGGCTCCTCCCACCCACCCGGGTGGTAAAACCCTCGGCTCCGCCCCATGACGCCAGATCTAGCCCGCTGGAAACCAGGTTGCACGTCGAAGCCAGGGAGGTCAGGTGGGTCGTGTGGATGAACAACATTTACCACTCCTAGAACTCCTGTTACAGGTGAGTAACCTGTATTTCTAGGGACGTGGATATGATGTTCAATCTCCACTGTCTGGCAGACTCCTAGCCTTTCTCCGGGAGGAGGGAGGCAAGGCACGCACCCCCTACTTACGGAATAAGGACTGGAGAACCGAGGTCCCAAAATCAGCATCCCGGCGTGACTCTAGGTCAATGTGGTAATGGGAAATAAAGGTGTGTGCTGACTTCCAGGTAGCAGCCCTGCAGATTTCCTGGATAGGGACATGCCTAGAAGCAGCCACTGAAGCAGCAGTATGGCGGGTAGAATGAGCTCTTATCCCTTTGGGAGGCTCCATGCCCGCCAACCTATAGCAGAGATCTATGCAGGAGGTGACCCACCTACTTATCGTCCGCTTGGCTGCAGGTCTGCCAGGTGTGGCTTCAGCGTAGGTGACAAACAGCTGGCGAACCTCTTCCCGAACTTCAGCCGTTCACTCCTTATAATAAGCGAGCACTCCTCTAAGGTCCAAAGTATGGAGACTATATTTGGCCTCGGAGGTGTCATTGGGGTAGAACACCTGCAGAGTCAACACCTGATTCAGGTGAAACTCCGACACCACCTTCGGAAGGAATTTCGGGTGGGGGCGAAGGACAACCTTGTCCCCATGGAAGACCAGGTAAAGAGACTCGATGGAAAGCACCTGGAGCTCTCCCATCCTTCTGGCTGACATTATAGCCACCAAGAAGGCGGTCTTCCACGACAGGTGGGAGATATCGCACCTGTGCATCCGTTCGAATGGCTTGCCCATGAGCTTAGCCAATACCAGCAGTAGATCCCACGGAGGTGGAGGTGGAGGTTCTCGCACCGGAGGGGATATGTGATCAAGGCCTTTGAAAAAGCACCCTACCACCTTCTCCTGCACCACCGACTGCTTGCCGGCCCACACCCGGTAAGCAGAGATGGCTGCCAGGTGCACCTTGAGGGTCGTCGACTGAAGCCCTAGCTGAGAAAGGGACCACAGTAGTCCAAAATACTAGCCAAGGGACAGGAAGAGGGGTCCAAACCCTTGTCCTGACACCAAATGGAGAATCTCTTCCATTTGAAGGCATAGTATTTTCTGGTCGACTCCTTATGGGATGCCTCAACGACGTTGAGGACCTTGTCAGAAAGACCCAAGGCCTGGAACTCTAGCCACTCAGGAACCAGTCCATCAGGTGCAGGGATTGAAGGTCCGGATGGAGAACCTTCCCCTTGTCGACTGAGATCAGGTCCGGGTGGGCTGGAAGCTGCCTTGGGAGC
This sequence comes from Neoceratodus forsteri, assembly GCA_016271365.2. NCBI lineage: Eukaryota > Metazoa > Chordata > Ceratodontiformes > Ceratodontidae > Neoceratodus > Neoceratodus forsteri. The sequence continues at coordinate 507,010,243 of CM057455.1, forward strand.
CTGGAGCTGAGGCTGAGGAGATCTGGGTACCAGAACTGGCGAGGCCAGTCTGGGGTTACCAGAATCACCTGCACCTTGTCCCTCTTCACCTTGAGAAGAACCTTGTGGATCAAGGGCAATGAAGGGAAGGCGTAGAAGAGGCCTGGGGTCCAAGCCTCGAGAAAGCATCCCCCTGCAGCGAGCCTCCTTGCACAGAGGCCAGGAGTGCATCCTGCCCTGACGGTTGAGGTAGTACATGGTCGTGGTGTTGTCCGTCTGGACCTGAACCACCTGACCCAGTACAAACGGAGCGAAGGCAGTGAGGGCTAGCTGAACTGCTCGAAGCTCCAGTAGGTTGATGTAGCAGAGACTCCTGAGGGGACCAGAGGCCATGGGAAGTACCTGGACACAAACCCTGGGTCTGGAGGAGGGTCCGCCACCACCCTGATCACCTCCTTTTGGAGAAGCAGGGCAACGTCAGCTCGACAAGCTGACAGAGAGGCTGTGGAACCCATTGACCCCCGTGGGGTGATGGTTCGATAGGGAGGGAACTGCTCGAATTCCAGAGGCAGACCCCCGCCTACCACTTCTAGCACCTAGCAGTCCTTGGTGATAGCGGAACAGGCGGAAAGATAGTGGCAGAGCCGTCCCCCCATGGGGGGAACCCAGGGAGGCATGACGAGGCTGGGGGCGACACCCCTCAATCAGTCACTGGGTAGGCTTGGAGGAAGGACCTGCCGAGGGGCCTCCTGGGCCTTTCCCTCCAGGCTTCCTATTGGAGGAAGCGGCAGACTTGGCCTTAGGGCGCCAAGTGTGAGCCTACTGGCCCTGTTGCTGGTGCTGCTGGGCTGGACGTGCCACAGGAGCGGAAGGGCGAAAGGGCTTATGCTGCTGCTGGCGGCCTTTGTCCTTCTGGGCAGACATGACCAAGACCAAGGTGGCATTGGACTTCTCGATCCTCTGGAGATGGCCTTCCACCCCTGGCCTGAACAAGTCAGTGCCCAGGAAGGGAACGTCTGCCAGCTTGTGCTGGGTGTCCATTGTGAAGGTAGAGATCCGCAGCCAAGCTCTGCGGTGCATAGTTACTGCGGCTGCTACTGATCAGGCACAAGAGTCACCAATGTCCAAAGAGGTTTGGAGCTGCTGTTTAGTCACTGCCCTTCCCTGATCCTGAACTTGCTTGACTGACGTCTGAAGGTCAGCCAGGAGATGGGGAATCACCTCATCAAGGGAACCCATAAGGGCGTGTGAAAAATGTGCCATCAGTACAGCCGAGCTAGCCTGTCGAAGGCCTAGGGAGGATGCAGCGTAAACCTTCTGCCCAGAGTAATCCAGCTTCTTGGATTCCTTATTGGGTGGTTTGTCCACATCCCTAGCATTCCTGGAACACTGGAAAACACTATCGGTCACCAGCCCCTCCGCAGAGGGGTGCCAGGAGAAACCGGAGAGTGAACCGGTGGAGACTGCGTACTTGCGGGCCATCCAGGCCAAAGGCCTGGGACAAGAAGCAGGCCACTGCCACAACTCCAGGGCCGGGCCAACAATGGCTTCGGCCACCGGGAAGGCCTCCGTAGGAGAATCTCCTCCATCCAGTATCTCCATGAGGGGATACCTGGCCCGTTTCTGGATGGGTTACAGCTGCATCCCAGTAGACTCTGAGATTAGTCGAAGAATATCCAGGAACGAGGATGGGCTCTCATCCACCGACTGACCCCCAGCGGATTCCAGGTCAATGGGCCTGGAGTACAGGGAGGAGTCGTTGTCAGATTCCGAGGAGTCTGCACACAGCTACCGAGCGCCTGAGCCACCCTCCACCTGCTCAGGCTGATCGGGAGTGAGGGTGACCGACAACCTGTGGGGGAAGCCCTGACCCGAACGAGAATCCTTGGTCGGGGCCCCAGTCTTTGGCTGAGAAGGCGGTGGTTCCACCACAATGGGCGGAGCAGCCGGTTTCGGCCGAACAACCGGTGCCGGGGTCAGCTCCTTGATGACTACGAGGAGTTGCTTCGGTCACTCCGGTGACAGCCACTTAATTGCCAGAGAAGGTGACTGAGTCGGCTTGCTACCGGTCAATAAAAGTTGCTGCCAAATCATGTCCTTCTAGCGCTGATGTAACTTACGTCGGAGCCTATCCTCCGAACAGGACAAGGAGGACGAGCAGCGGCACCGCTTTCCATGGTGCAGAGACCGCCGACGTGATCTGCTCGACTTGGAAGAGGACCGAGACCTTCGGGGTCACCAAGGGTTGGTCAAAGAGGGGACAGGGGAAAACCACTCATCATCTGGTTCAGAGTCCTTTACCTCGGACTTCGGCACAGAAGGCACAGGCAAGTCCTCGGTTACCACCGGGGGAACCGGTGAAGAGGGGTTGTCGGCTTTTCCAGTCGATAAACCGTCTAACGGGTTGAGAAAAATCTTGACCGCGTCGACGGATGTCACGGCCGGCTGACCTGACGGGGACACTGTGAAGCCAGCAGCCTTAGCCACAACGTTGACTGAAGTCGAGAGCCAACGGTCTAGTGAAGGGGATTTTGCCCGCTCCCACGAAAGTCGACGGTGGGACTTACCTTTTGGTTCTTTTGTCTTGGACCGACTGGAATGTCCCGAAGACCCTTCTCCTTTGGTGGACAGGGACTGGCAAAACTCCTTAAAAGAAGCAGTATAGAAGGAGCCCAAGGAGAGCAGGATAAATGCCGCAACCGAGGAGGAAGACGAAGTGGCCTGGGCCGCCTCCTCCTTGAGGGTGATCAACTGCTCCAGCAGCTCTACGGAGCCCGCAGCCGCGGACACCACCCAACTAGCCTCCTTTGACTTCACTGGCGGGTACCGTTTCTTGGGACGCCCAAGTTGCAGTCTGGCAGTGCGGTCCTTTAGAACCAAAGCCAAGAAGGACTTGCACAGATCGCAGGCCTGTGGATCGTGAGCAAGACCTAGGCAGTAAAAGCACATAGAGTGCGGATCGGTCCGGGACATCTTCTGCCCACAAGGGCACCGAGGGAAGCCGGGAGTGAATTTGTCCATCACAGCTGCGAGGGAAGAAGAACGCTGAAGTCTTGTAAATTTAAACCCAAAGAGGTAGGATCCAGGCCTAAAAAATGCAGAGCACTAAAGAGGAAACCTGAGCTTCTAAGCGGTAAGGAAGATCAGGCGTCATGGGGCGGAGCCAAAGGTTTTACCACCCGGGTGGGTGGGAGGAGCCAGTTTGAAGACCTTCCGGCAAGAATTAAAGCAGCAAAGAACCTGCCAGACAGTGTGGATTGAACAACATATCCACGTCCCTAGAAGTAGCAGTTCCTGTACCAACAGTTAGCAAAGTCTTAAATGTTGCTACATACAGTATTTGAGTCCAATATCATTACCATCAGTAGTTTAATTTTTAGTATTTATTTTTATATTGACCAGGAAGGGAAGGCTACAAATTATGGTCTATTTTCAGCTTCGAGTCGGAGGTGGCGGGGAGGGGTATAGATGCAAACCAAATGAACCACATTATGCGGTTGGTAATATTTTCCTGAATGAGAAAAATTTGGCCAGGGCACCAAGGAAACTCCTCAGCCCTCAGGAGAAATCCCAAGAAATCTTTAATGTTAACTTGACCACCACAAAAGGCAGAAAGGATCTCGGTTTGTATCATCCGAACAACAGCACACCCCGACAGTACAGCATTCCCCTAGTATTACACGAAGGTGCCAGCATTTATGGTGCGGGACTACAACTCAAGACTTTCTGGCCCAGAGGTGAATGTGCTGCCAACTGAGCAACGCTGACACCTAATCAGTAAGGGAACAGAACAAACTATCAATATTAGGATACTAGAAGCAATCCAAGAAATACTGAACGTAAACCAAACTCCTCTGTGGACATCAAAGGGGCCTCTACAGCCAACTGTGTGTACTATATCACGTATAGTGCACAGGAACCTGTTCAGTTTATGACAAGAAGTTGTATAGTAGGGGACCAAGGAGACTCCCACGGCATTCACTAATCTCCCCAGTGACCTTAGGCATTTCTTCCGCTCCAGGCCTTTCCAAAGAGCTATGCAGCAGGGTCAGGGATACACAGTTTGTGTGAGTGCACGTGCGTGTGCGTGAGCACAATCTACATCATGTATAAAACCACTCGTGTATCGCTTTACGTGGCTGGGAGTGCAGATTTTATGGTAGAGGGGGGACCCAAACTTAACTCTGCCCGCCCCCCACGTTACTACCTTAAATATGAACATAAACCCCCCGACCCCAAGGGATTCCATGCCCCCAAACTGACAAATCAGACTGGCACTAGCCCCTCAGTAGCTCCAAAAATCTAAAGATGCAACACCAGTAAACAAAACAGAAGATCCTCACCAAGTAGATGCTTCAGGGAAGTACCAATTCTGGCTCCAATGTAGTGGCCACCAGGGAGCTGCTGGTGTGGCTCCAACAGATGAAAAGTACTATCACTGCTTGGAGATCAGCAGGTCATTCAAGCAGACAATGAACCTTGGTTGTTGTAAGGAGACTGCAGGCAAAACTCAAGTGAGGCTTTTTCTTAGGGCAGCAACCACAGAGGATCCAAGCAGACACACCACCACATCACAAATGGGGGTCGCGAGGAACTTATGCTCGTGACAGGGTTGAATAAAGTCCTGTCCCATTTGTTATGTAGAAAGAGTTAAATGCAAGGATCTGTTCTATCCTCTCCTTTTCTGTCTCTTGTCTGTCTGGTTGCGCAAACAAATGTTCTTGTGAGACCTAGTAACTGATCACTCTCATGGTTTCGCGATTCTCTGCCTCTTACTATCTCTCTGCCTTCCCTTGCTGTTTCTGCCTTTTCTTCCCCTTGTGTATCTGCGGTTATAAAAATATATGTGAATCTTTTCATGAAACTGGGATTCCTTGGTTTGAAATGTATATAGTTATACTGTTGAAATGATTGCAAAAAGCCATTTGGAATTTAGGAGTTAACCTGAGATAAAGTTTGAACTCTCAAGCTTGTTTGCAAACTCTTTTATAGAGCTGTCAGCAGGAGGCCAGCTTGGGACACTGTTCTATTTACAAGCCTGCTCTGCAAGACACTAACAAAGTTCTGGTACATTTTTTTTCTGGTCCTGGGTCTCCCAATCCTCCATTCAGAGGTCAGACCTGCCCTGCCTGACGTTCCCCCCTACCCAGGCTTACCACCTTGGGTGTGGCCACTGGGAGGCCTCCCCCCAACGGACACTGTAGGCAAGCCCTGGCTTACCCCCCTGGGTCGGGGCCATGGGAGAGGTCCCCACCCCCGCGGATGTCGAAGGCAATGGAGATGACTGCAGAGCAGGTCATCATGCCGGGGGCCAGCTTTTTTTCGATGCTTGCTGGATCCCTGGGTGCGGGCGGCCGCCCCTCCACCTAAGGTGAAGGCACCAGACACAGTGGACCCCCAGCCTCCGCCAGGGGTCAGTATAGTGCTGGACACTCTGTCCCCCCTCCCCCCGGAGAAGGAGAGCAGTCCCCAGGATGCTCAATCCTTCTCCCCCCAGCCTTTCTCTGACTCCTGGGTCCGTTCCCAAACCCAGGTCGTCGGTGTCGCAAGCGGAAATGCAACTGCTGCGCTGGAGGGCCGGCTTCTAATACATTTTATGAGAAACAGGATGTCTCCTTAATGAGCTCAGGATGAAAAAGTTAATTGTCAGGCAAAGACTTTGTTATAATAAGAGCAATAATCATTGCTTGGGGAAGAGACTGAAACTCTGAATTGGCTATCCTCAGACGAATTACTGTTTTCTTTGTTTGTACTGCATTTCTAAATTGTTATACAGAACAATTTTTATTTTTTGAAAAACAAGAAATTTTGGTGCAGCTCAAACCTCCTAAATAGAGCTGAAAGAGCAATTTGGATGCATACAATGGCAAGCAGAAAAATGAATTTCTAGGTGCTCACAGAAATACTATGAATGTTCCTTTTGCACTCACATATGCTGGAAAAACTATTTGGTGAATAATTACACCTTTTACTCAGCAAAAATACTCATTTATTTTTATTCTTTCAAAATTCTGTGCTTTTTGTGTGCAATACGTGCAAATTGTGCAATATTTCTTTGTGCAAACATCACTTTTTTTTATGTCCTTTTACTTTTTTAACACCGATATTAGTTTGGTATTTTTCTCATTAGTAATAAAATCATTTCAACATTACCCGACTGGTCTGTCCTTGTCGTTGGTTTCCTATTTTTTCGTAAGCATTTGCCTAATCTCATTGGGTTGTGGTTATTAGTCTGCTGCTACCTTCCGTAGCCAACTTTTCCTTTTTATTACTTTTTTGGATAATAAACGTCTGTTCTCCAAAAAAGTAATAAAAAGGGAAGATTTGCCATGGAAGGTAGCAGCAGATAACAGCAGTCTAATAACCACAACCCGATGGTATTAGGTAACTTCGCCACGAAGAAATGGAAGTCGGGTAACGTTGAAATGATTTAACACTTTAATGGGAAAAAGTGTACCAAGACTGTCAGGTGTTTAAAAAAGCAAAAGGAGATAAAAAAAAAGAAAAGTGAAGTCTGCACAAAGAAATACTGCACAATTTGCACATATTGCACAGAATTTTAAAGAATAAAAACAAATAAGAGTATTTTTGCTGAGTAAAGGTGTAATTGTTCACTAAATATTTTTTCCAGAATTTTTATTTTTTATTTTACTATAATAACTGGGGAGCGCTTTTTCCGATAGGGAAAGTGGGTTATAATTTCCCCGTTATAATCCATGGATTATAACAGGTCTGAGCATGCACAGAAAACACTTTCGATACTCTTCACTACACAGCATGTCGCAGTTTGTCGCCAGCTGGAATCGGCAGTAAGTTAATTTAAACTATGAACAAAAAAAAACTGTCAAAAGGAACGCTTCCTAAAGTGACTAAATTACGAGATTTTTTACCACGAGGAAATTTTTTAGCACGAGCTGCAGACCACATCAAAGCTGACGAAGCTGAGGTGAAAAAGAGATCCCCGGCAATTATATAAAATAAAAGCTGGGGAGATGTGTGAAATTCGAATTTTAGACACCCCCTCGGTGTGGGATGCCTGTACAAACCCCTCGAGCTTCACTCTCGGTATTTATATGGCATCCCACACCTTGGAGGTGTTTAAAAATTATTGTTATAACCACCTCCCCAGCCATTATGCTATATGTTATTGCTAATACTAAAATGCTACTTGAGAATTTTACAACTACTTCAGATCTTCCTATGCCTCCCGACCTTTGGCTCGATAAAGTACAGTTACATAGGAACTTACCGTAACAGTAGATCTTCAAGAGAGGTTCCTTCAGTAGGTCATCACGTACAGGACTAGTGCCATCCGGCATCTGGCCGCATGGCAGACTTTTTCTAGTAATACCTGACGGGGGACAGCCCACCCGACGTCACGTGACCGGCGTCAGCTTGACGCTATATAGTGGACAGTCCCCATGCCCGCCTTACAGTTCTCCTGCCGAGCCTGGAATAGGCCCGATAGCAGGAGGAAACAGAGTCTGGAGTCCCTAAATAAAAAAGGGGGAAGGAGGGTGGGAAAAATATAACCTACTGAAGGAACCTCTCTTGAAGATCTACTGTTATGGTAAGTTCCTACGTAACTGTACTATCTTACTTCAAGAGGGTTCCTTCAATAGGTCATCACATATAGGACTGAATCCCAAGCAGTCCCTTCGCAGAGAGACCGAGAGAAAGAAGGGAGGAGGAAAAACTCCCAACAACTAGGGAAAACACAGAGTGGAACCAGCCTAGGACAGAAGACTCTGCAGAACAGCTACGTCAAAACCTCCCCTCTGCCTAGAAACAATGTCCAGACTGTAGTGTTTGGTAAAGGTATGGACAGAACTCCACGTTGCTGCTGCAGATATCGGCTGCTAAAACGTTGTGCAGAAAAGCTGTGGAAGCAGCCATGCCCCACATAGAATGACCTCTGACTGGTCCCAGCAGAGGCTTGTCATATGTCTGATAGCAGAAGCGGATACAATTGCCCAATCAACTGGACAAGCACTGCTTAGAAACAGTTTTGCCCAAAGTTCTAGGGGCAAAGGAGACAAACAGTTGATCATCCTTACAGAACTCTTTTGTATGGTGAGTATAGCATTGGAGAGCATGATGCACATCCATGGTGTGCAGGAGTGCCTTACTTCAATTTGCAGTGGACGGAAAGTAAACAGGGAGCTGCACTGATTGATTCATTGTGACCTCTGAAACCATCTTGGGCAAAAACTTAGGATTTGTCCTAAGGACCTCCTGGTCCCTATGAAAAATTAAATAAGGCTCCTTACAAACAGGGCTTGAAGCTCTGAAATTCTTCGAGCTGAGGTAACTGCAACTAAAAACAATGTCTTCCAGGACAGGAAGCGTAAATCACAGCTCATCGCTGGTGTAAAAAGTGGGAGAGTGAGCTTCTCCAAAACAAAAGTTTAAATCCCAAGGTGGTGTGGGGGCTGCGGACGGGGTTCAGATGGAGAATCCCTTTTAGAAAGGAGCCACGGATTTACCATCCACCAGCTCGTGGTACACTGAAATAGCTGAAAGATGGACCTTCAAGGAGGAACAGAACAGGCCCGAATCTGAAAGATGAAGGAGGTATTCCATGACTTGTGGGGCAGAACAAGAGAAAGGGTTCCAATCTTTGGAACTCGCCGACATGGAAAAACGTTTCCACTTCAAAGTATAGGCGGAATGAGTAGACGGCTTTCTAGCGTCAACAATTATCTGGGCGACCCGAGAGGATACCCCAAAGCGGGAGACTGCTATGTCTGCAGGATCCATGCATGGAGATGCAGTGTCCTGAGCTCCGGATGGACGAGCCAGCCTCAATTCTATGTCAAGAGGTCGTGAGTCACATGAAGTGGAACCGGTGGTTCCTCTGCTAATTGTCGCAGAAGCAGGAACCAAATCTGTCTCAGCCGGGGGGAGGGGGGCGATGAGGATCATCCGCGCCTTCTTTGGAGCTTGAGGAGAACCCTCTGGAGAATGGGAAATGGAGGGAAGGTGTACAAAAATTTCCCTGTCCAAGAAAGAGACGTATCGTGCAAGAAAGCACCATGCTCTGGAACGAGTGAGCAAACACTGTGAAGTTTTGCGTTGAATGGGGAGGCGAAAACTTTGAGTTCCGGATGCCCCCACCTTAGGAAGAGAGACTCTGCCACTTCTTGACTTAGTTCCCATTCGTGACTGAGGGTTCGGGATCTGCCGAGACTGTCTGCCAGGACGTTCTGAACACCTGGAACATGCATGGCCATTAAGGACAGATCATGCTGGACTGCCCAGTTCCATACCCTCATCGCTTCCCTGCAGAGAGGGTACAAGCGAGTTCCTCCCTGTTTGTTGAGATACCGGACTACTGACATATTGTCTGTGTGAATGAGCAGAGATTCCTTGGGGAGAAGAGTCTGGGACACCTGAAGCGCATACAAAACCGCTCTCATCTCCAGAACGTTTATGTATAATAATGTCCTTGTGCTTGGTGTTCCCCCAAATGCACCCCCCCAACCCATATTCGATGCATCTGTAGTCAGAGATGCCGAGGGAAAGGGACTCCTGAATGGGAGACCCAAAGAAAGGTAGCAGGGATCCCCAACCAAAACAGATCTTCCTGGACTGCTGATGAAACCAGGACCAGATGATCCACATCATCCAGGAGATGATCCCACTGCACCCGCAAGGCCCACTGAGTGATTCTCATATGGAGCCTCGCAAGGGGAATGGTAGTGACAGAGGCCGCCATCAGGCCGAGAAGGTGAAGGATCTCCCTTGGTGGGATGGTCCTGGATGAGGCCACCAGTGAAGCCTGATGGACCAGGTTTTCAACCCTGTCCAGAGGCAGGAAGGCCCTGCTCTGGATGGTTTCCAAGACTGCCCCGATGAACTGAAGTCTTTGATTCAGGGAAAGAGATGACTTGGGGAAATTGAAAGTAATCCCCAACTTGGAGAACAGATCCAGAATGAAATGCAGAGCTTCCGAAAGGGAATCCCTGGAAGGGGCTGAAATCAGCCAGTCGTCCAGGTAAGAGAAAACTGCTATGCCCTCACGATGCAGAAAAGCTGCCACCACCGCCAGGCACTTGGTAAAGACCAGAGGTGCCGAAGACAGACCAAAGGGGAAAGCCTGGAACTGGAAATGCTCCCCCCTGGAAACAAAACCGCAGGAACCGGTGGTGGCTGGGGAAAATTAGAATGTGCCGGTAGGAGAGGAAGAAGGCTTTGGAGGGTCAGAGTTCTGAATTTCTTGTACTCGACGAAGAGGTTGAGACTGCTCAGGCTGAGAATGGGTCTCAAGTCGCCTGACTTTTTTGGAACCAGGAAGAAGTGGGAGTAGAACCCCTTCCCCTTTGCCAGAGGGGAATGCTCTCTATAGCCTCCTTGAGCAAGAGAGAGTGGATTTCTTCTCTGATGAGAAGAGCCTGGTCCCAAGATTAGGACGACTGAATAGGAGGAGAATCTGGTGGAATCTCCAGAAACTCTATGGTGTGACTGGTGAACACCAGCTGCAGGACCCATGGAGGTAATGCCCTGCCACTCCTGCGTGTGGCGGGTGAATCTCCCCCCCACCGGCTCCCCACACAGAGGCTGAGGAGGGGGCCGGGCAAGGGAGTCAGGAGGTGGTAGGATGGGCAGGGGGAGGGCCCCTGAACATCTCCGATTCTTGGAGGTGGGAGGAGTAGTGGAACCCATGGACTTACGCTTGCCCTGGCGATGAGCCGGGGCCTGTTTCCTCTGCCTCCTGGTCCTTTTCCAAAAGGGCAGCTGCTGCTGTTGGGCACCCGATCAGTACATGGACCACACTGATCTCAGGGCTTGACCTTTATCCCGGAGATCAGTGATGATGTCTTTGGTGTTGCCGCCAAGCACCACAGAGCTCCGAAAGGGGGCATCCTGAATTGCAGACCGGACCTCATTGGCAAGGCCAGAAATGCAAAGCCAGGCCTGTCATCTCAAAGCAATGGCAGTCGCCGAGGCGTGGGCTACTGAATTGACGGAGTCGAAAGTAGCCCGCAAGAAAAGCAGGACAGGCGGAGTTCCTTGGTGAGCTCCTCCTTGAGATCCGAAGATTCCATAGACTGGACTCGAATCTTGAGCCTGGCCAAGGTAGCTTTTTGGTGCAACACCATAGGAGCCACATAATTTAGGGACCGATGCGCACTTATGGGCGAAGAATAGACCTTCTTACTGAACTGCTCCATCTGCCTCGACTCCTTGTCTGGAGGAGAGGTGCTCATGTGCTTGGGTGCTGAAGAGCAATCACAACGGATTCTGCCTTTGGGTGAGCATTAAGAAACGAGGCATCCTTGGGCGCCCGGTAAACCCTGTCTGCTCTCTTCAGGACAGCCAGGATAGAATGAGGCATCTGCCAGACCACAGAGGTGAGGTCCTATCCATGGGGGAACAAGGATCGGTGACAGAGACTCCAGGTCCAGTTGTTCGGCAAGTCTCTACCACATCGGATCTTGTTCCTCCGACTCCCACTCGAAGTAGTTCTGCATGGACCTAAGAAGGACTGAAAAGGCAGGGTCCACCGGAAGGGATTTGGGGGAAACTTTGCCTTTAGGGACAGAGGACTCGTGATCTGAGTGCTCCTCAGCGACTCATCACCATCATCATCCCCCTCGTCCGGATGGTCTCCAAGTTCCGGAAGAGTGATATCCTTGTGAGATGTCCTCAGGACGTGAACCATAGAGGGGGACGAGCTCCCCGGGGATGGAGACCTAGGAGAGCGTGGAGGCTGGAGTCTGCTCTTCAGGTCAGCAACCAGCTCTGAGCGCGCCCCCTGCCACCAAGACTGAATAAGAGTCTTGAAGTCTGGTTGGACCCGAGCTTGTGGAGGAGTCTGAGGTTGCGGGAGGGAGGGGGAGAAGGAGGAGGAGGAGGTGGAGGGATTACTGGGGAGGAGGGTAATGATACCCCTGGTAACCTGGGTAGCCAAAACCCGGGTACTGACAGTAACCCGGGAAATGATGCCCCGCGCCACTCCAATCTGGAGGACCTCCAGAAGAGAGAGGAGGGGCCTCTGGAGTAGGGCCAGACTGCTGTGGAGGAGCCTCCAACCCTGCGACTCCATCAGGGGAGTGTGGAATGGACCCGCAGGGGTGGACAACGTCCAGCGGTTCAGCACTGTCGTCGCTCAGGGTAGCGGCCTGAACAGGGGAATCTATTGGTGAAGAAGAAGGGGGGAGAGGGGCAGTCTCCCTCGGGCTCTTGCGGACGTTGGGTTGGGCGCCATTAGGCCCCAATGGAACAGCCTCGTCTGAGCGCCCACCAGGAACTGATGACTGACCAGATGAAGCCGGGCGGAGGGGGAGGAGCCCCCCTGCCGACTTAGCAGCTGGTGCTGTGCGGGTCCCCGAGGCCTGGGGAGCAGTCTTACCAGCGGCCAGGTGATCCCTGGAGGAGCTGGTGACCTACTTACCCACAGAGGAGGACTTGTCCGACTTACCTTCTGACGCCGGCTTGGCCTTAGGCGTTGGCTGGGAAGAAGCCATGCTGGTTGAGGGCAGAGAGGCCTCAGGCTGGGACACCTCTGCGGAGCACTCCCACTCCCCGTGTTTCTCTTTCCTATGTTCTTTTTTGGAAGGAGAAGAAGAAGAAGAATTGATCTGTTCCATCAGTTTTTCTAAAGACACCAGCCAGGTCTTCAAAAGACAGGCCTCCAAAGTCTGCTGCCTCCTTTTGCGTGTGGCCTGGTTAAAAAGTTCGTAGTCCGGGCAAGAGGAGACTGGGTGGTCTGGGCCTAGGCAGATCACACACACTTCACGTGGCTGTCTGTGTGGAATTTGCATGCCACAGGTGGAACACTTCTTCTTTGACAAAGACATAGAACAAAATTTGACAAATGGTATGGAAAAAACGTGGGGAAAACCGATGAGAAAAAACACTTTCAACAACGATCGCTTGGGAAGTCTGCAATGCGACTGACACGAGGCAACGGTAGGAAAGAACTGGAGGGTGGGGATGGGGACCGTCCACTATATAGCATCCCGATGACGTTGGTCACGTAACGTCGGGTGGGCGGTCCCCCATCAGGTATTGTTAGAAAAAGTCTGCCATGCAGCCAGATGGTGCTAGTCCTATATGTGATGACCTACTGAAGGAACCCTCTCGAAATAAGATCAGCGCTCCAAGCAACAACTTGTGACAACAGATGTCGGCCATCAGCTAATACTGAAAAACACTTTGTGGCAGTGTAAAACACTGCAGATCTTAGAGACAGAAAAACTCAGGCAGAAGAGCTGTCACAAGTAAAAGACCTCTGGCAAATTTCAGGCAGTGCTGACAGTTTAGTCCCTTGGGATCTCTGAATCACAGCAGGCGGGTAGACCAAACAACATACATCACAACAAACCTAACTGGAAAAGAAAATATAAAGTAAAAAGAAACATTCTGGTGGCAAGCACACCTCACAGAATGCTGAAGTTGACATCTTTTTTTTGTTAAACATTTATTATGTCTTTTCCCCTATGGCCTTAACTGGCCTGCAACGGTCCGGCCACCCCACCTAGCCAGTCACCTCCAGGACTTACTGTACCTCTTCCTCACATGTTCCTCCGTGGATAACTTCCCTCGAGGGAAGGGTTGTTGGAGACAAGACCTTAACTCCCCCAACACAGCTGAAGCTTCGGTGAGTGAGGAGGAGGACAGTTCAGCTGGCAGTGCGGGACCTGCGTCGGTTCAGAATTAGTTTCTCTTGTTTCTGTCCTGCCCACTCCTGAAGTTGGAAGGGCCTTGCTGACCCAGGACCGCCATGCCACTGATGTTCCTACCCTCAATCTATTTCACTGCTGCACCTCTCCACCTGTGTTCACCCAGGTGGTGGTACGGGGCCTGTGGTGGGCGGCATCCTGTGTTGGTTCATAAGTTCACTTTTTTCTGTCCTGCCCCTCCTGAAGTTGGGAGGGCCTTGCTGCCCCAGAAGCGTCAAGTCACCAATGTTCCTACCCTCGATCCATGGTTCTGCTGCACTCCACCTGTGCTCACCCAGGTGGTGGTGTTGTAGTGGAGCCTATTCTCCCTGCCCCTCCCGAGGAGCTGAGACACTCACTGCAAAAACAAAAACCCAAAACATAAATAAAGGTTTAGGTATCAGTTAGGGTTGAAACGACAAAGCATCAAAAGAAAGGAAATGTAACATTAGGGAGTCTTAATGAATCCATGGCATGGTATTCTTTGGGGTTTGAACAATCACTTGACGAGCTGACATTACCCTAACTTTGGCACAGTCTATCTAGGCACAGAAATTTACTTGCACACCAATGCTTAGAGACAGGGTGCTAAAGTTAGGGTAACGTCAATGCTATGAATGATTGTTCATAACCCACGGAACACCACACACAGATTCACTAAAAGTCAGAGGACCTGTTTTACAAACACAGAAACATAGAAATTTGCCAGCAGAAAAGAACTCATTGGCTCATCCAGTCTGCTCAAATACTCCCCCATCCGTTTATCTTGCCTCCTCCCGTCCATGCCATTTTTATTTTTACTTAGCCCCATGTAGTTGACCCAAGCCCTCTTGAATTTGCTCACCAAATCTACTCCCACCACCCATTCTGGCAGTCTATTCCAAGGACCCCCACTCTCTCAGTGAAGAACCTCCCCCTCGCATTTCCTCCAGATCTGCCCCCTCCAGCTTGAACACGTCCCCTCATTGTTTTGTTTCCACTCATCTTGAATATGCTACCCTTCCTCGCCCTGTTTATTCCCTTCAGATATTTGAAGGTTTCTACCATATCCCTCCTCTCCCTCCTCATCTCCAGTGTGTATAAGTTTAGTTCCTCTAACCGCTCCTTGTATGATCTCCCGTGTTTTATTTTTTTTACCCCAATATTGCATTTCCCTGCTTTTGATGCTTTGTACTTCAAGCCTAAGTGATATCTAATCGTATTTTGTTTACAATGAATATTTTATTTTGAACACCACAGATATTCTGCATATGTAATCTCATATTTTGTCATACAGTTATATATATTTTCCCTGCATTACTCTGTATACTCTGCTGCAATTTTACTGTTCTGTACTTCTTTCACAAATTTATGTTTTGCACTAATTTCCGTAAACCCTCCCCCAGGTCATACTTGGATATAAACTTTGACTCAGTGTGCTATTTCTGGTTACCAATTTCTAAATAGATTGCATTTTTTCTGGTAGCTAAATGGGGGTAGTGTTAGTTAAAGCAGAAATTCAACTTACAGTGAATAATTAATACATTTTTATTCCAGTTCGAAGGGGAGATAAAGCTTGCTGGGTACGTCAAATTCTGAAAGCCCGTGGAAAGATCATTCATAAAATGAACAGGATACTTCCTGTTGGGCTACAAATGTTTCAAGCCCCTTATGTTAATCCCCCTGAAATGCTTAGGCAGTGCATGGGATTTGGAATTTGGTAAATTACATACGGAATCATGACTGCCTTCAGTCACTCATCCTTGACTGACATTCACAATCACGGCTGCAAGCTTTACTCACTGAAAACCTTCAACAAGGCCCACACTGTAAAACTCAACACCTTACTTAGAAAGCAAATGAATAAACTCAACATGCTTTCCTCTCACAATCCTCCTTACACACATACATTTAGAAAACTGAAGTACTATTCACAGTATTAATTCCTGGTGTTTCTTTGGTGACCATGAAAAATAACCCTTCCTATCCTTACCAGCTTGCCAGGGCAATCTCTGCTGCTTACCCTGCCACAGATAAAACAGGCTGTAGCTCCATATAAGGCCTTCTGCTGTGTGTGAGGGGGTGAAGATTCTGCCAGAGCAATTCCGAAGAAGTTTAAATTCCTTTATTCTGTAATAAACATTTCATCTATTTCTCAGTATAGCCTAGAAGTTAGGATAACGAGCTATGAATAGGCTTGGCACATCCAGCAGACCAGGATTTGATTCCCACAACCCCCACTTGCATACTGTGTGGTTCTGAGCAAGTCACTTTACTTCCCCAGTGCTCCTGGGTTGCTGCTGAAAACAGGCAGTTGTGCCTAGTGGGGCCTACCCGGTTACCAAAAGAATTACAAGAAGAGTACAACCACAGATTATTGACAGGTGGGGAGGGAATACTTTTTACTAGTTGATTTTAATAATAAAAAATAACATGTTTTTAAAACCAAAAAGTTGACTTTTTTGGTTTTTAAATTGTATTATCAGGTTACCCATTTTTTTAAAGTAAGGAATAATCCACAGCCAGGTGTGCAGCAATTTTGTAATAACCGAACAACCTGGGTGGGTTGTGAAGCAGATGGTGTGGTCAAGGGCCTTCACCCACCGAGGAAGTGAGACTATTACAGCACTGACATACAACCGGAGGGGATTATTACACTTACAACTAGCACTTTAACCAGCTAGCACGTTACCCCCTTTCCCTTGGTTTTTCTCCCTCCTTCCCTTTCTTCCCCATCCCCCAACCCCGCTTCCTGCACTTCTCTATGTTTTGCAACAATGCCTCTGGCAGCTCATATCCCTCCCAGTGTCTTTCCCATGTCTTGTAATGGTGTTGCACACTCTCATTTGCCCTTGACCTGTTTTGTTAAAAATGTATGCATTTTCTTCTGGTAACTGATTGCAAACTCGTTCAACCTGTTTATCCTGCCTTTAATTTTTGTACATTGCTGTATTACCATGCGTTGTTGTAGTTTTGTGGTACTGCCTTCAAACTGACATGGAACCTTTGTAAAAAAGCCTTGGCTCAAAGGTACTTGTAATCTTAGACTTAAATAAATAAATAAAATAACATTTGCAAAATGGTCAAAAGTGTTATAAAGTGCAGCAAGACATTCCAGGCTTTTGTTTGTGTGGGGTTCATGCACTTCCAGATGCTAAAGGCACTACACACCTGGACGTGTGTTAACCCTAGACAACCGATGTTCTGTCGTGTCTTATTGCTTACTCAAACAAGGAATTGTGAAATGTCATATGAGATGCTCATTCCTCTACCACCTGGCTGGCCCATGACGACTCTGGTTCTCTTACAAACCTGAGTCGCCTCTGCTGTGAGTGGCAGCTCTACTGCTGTGTCAATAGGCTGGCCCAGTAAGACGCCTTCCAATATAATGAGTAAAGAAATCCCTGCATCTTGATTGGCCAGGACCTATGCATGGTGACAATATTACCAATGGAGAAAATCTTTTATTTTGAATTTTTATTTGCCGCCCCAATGATGCTTGAAATGATCCTCACAAACCCATTTTATAAAAGCATTAGACATTCCAGGGAGTTGGTAGCATTGTGACAACTGTAATTCCAGAGCTGAAAGCATGTGACTTGTGGCCTTGTGCTTTATTATACCCCTGGGCGTGCTGCTGTCATAGTACTACCAATGCCCTGTTATGCCTTACTGCTTATGTAATGCATTTCCTTACATACAGTATTTGATCAATTTTAAGGTTAATAACTGTGAACTATGTGCATTACTGATCTGTCTACCATAGGTTTCATAGGTAGATTCAGAGCAAAGTAGACCTAAGTCCATACAGCTCGCCAATTGATTTAACCATACCCCTTTATCCTACTTTCTATTAGATATTGATTTAATTTTTGTTTAAATTCCCCCATAGTGCTGCTCAACACCACCCCAGTCGGCAATTCATTCCAGATCTTCTGCACTCCAATAGAAAACCAGTGTTTTCTCTTGTTAGTTCTGAATCTTCCACTGTCTACTTGAAACGAATGTGCCCTCATGCAACAGTTCTGCTCTCTGAAAACAAGGCCCATCTATTCCCAGAGATCTGCATCTGAAAGTGCTTTGTAAATCAAGCACATATCCCCCCTTCATCAATGGAACTCAAGCGAGTACATTCCCAGTTTGGTCAATCTGTCTTCATAGTCTCTGTCTTTAACCTGTTTACAAGCTTTGTTGCCCTCCTCTGTACTTTTTTGAGTGCCTTTATTTCTGTTTTACCTGCTGAAGACCAAAACCGAGCACAGTATTCCATGTGAGGCCTCACCAATGAACCATACAACAGAATCGGTTTGAGCAGACTCGATAGACTGTAAGGCCTAATCTGCTGGCAAATAGTATGTTAGTAGTAATCACTGCACTCTCCCTGCTTTTCATGTGTTTTTTGCTACAATATAGTATGCTGCTGGCCTTCTTAACAATTTTATTACAGTGTAACTTAAAATTAAGGCTGTTTGTTATTCTGTTCTTCAGGTCTCTTTCGTCAGTGACTACCCTTAAAGAAATCCTATTTAATCTATAGTTTTGCAGCGAATTCTTGCTTCCCAGATGCATTACAGTGCACTTATCTGTGTTGAATGTCAGCTTATGTTTGACTGCTCACTCCTCTAGTTTGTATAATGCTGTCTGCAACCTATTTGCATCTTCGGTGTTATTTACTGTTAAGCCAATCCTTGTGTTGTCTGCAAATTTGGATTCCTAGACCCTCCCATTTGTCTTCATAGAGGAGAAGTAAATGTTAAATAAACAGGGGCCCAAGACGGAACCCTGTGGCACTCCACTCATTACCTCGGACCAATCTGAGACTGCCCCTCTATTGCAAACCCACTGTTTTCTGTTAGACAACCATTAAACAATTAATGCATCAACAAGTTTACCATGTGGGACTTTGTCGAATGCTTTTGAAAAATCCAAAAAAAATGACATCCACCACCTCCCCTTTATCCAGAGCTGCATTGACCCTGCCACAAAAGGCCAAAAGGTTTGTTTGACAGGATCGGCCTTTTGTGAAGCCGTGCTGTGTATGATCTGCTTCACCCTGTTGCAGCATATGGAGTGAAATATGATCTTTGATAATGCCTTCCAATATTTTACCCAAAACTGCAGTCAAGCTGACTGCCTGTAATTTCCCAGCTCCTGCCAGGAACCCGTTTTGTAAATTGGAACCACATCTGCCCATCTCCATCCCTCTAGTACATCTCCCTGATACCATGATATTGGTTTTCTAAAAAAATGGTAATACCTGACTGGGAGGGTGGGACTTCCAACAAACCTTCTAGTGCTCGCTACGGAGAGGGGTGGGGGAACTATTTTATAAAGAATGGAAGGTTATTTCCACAAAAGTTTCAAAAATACCTAAAACAAGACAAATGTAAGAAATGCATATACATATATATATATATACACACACACTCATACATATATATATATATATATATATATATATATATATATATATTTTTCTTTTTACAAATTCTTTTTTTAGTCAACTACTCATTGTATAATCGCAATAACGCATGACAGGGTGTGAGTTACGCTGATTTTCCCCACTTCTGGTGTGGTTAAAGCCACTTGTATACCACACCAGGCATGTATAAATCCCAATATAACCCAGACCCCATCCTGCACTATTGCTTACTTAATTCCAACACAGAAATGTGCTTGCTTGTCAACACTAGACTGTTACAGCTTACACTGTGTTTGAGACTAGCTCCCCAGGTGGTCTGAAAAACTGTTCTAATAGGGCAACAATGTGGACACTAACTGTTACCGGCACAATTAAACAGGTTTAACTTAGTGAAACTGGTTTAAAAGTGCAGGGTGAACAGGGCCTTAAGCAACCTAGTTTCTTTCAAGGGTAGTAACAGCCCGTTCTCTATGATCAAGTAACCCTAGTGCCACCAGTGTTAAAAGGTCAGATGACAGTAATTTTAAAAGCAGATCCTGTTACCTGCAGTCCCTTTCAGCACTTAGTAGACATATGGCAAAAAAGTAAAGGTTCGGCAAGAGCTGTCCTAGCATGGACAGTCTCTGAAAGGGTCTATTAAGGGGGCTGGTCCAGTGGTGCAGGAGTACCACTCCACCCACATCACCAGCGACCCGGAATTGAGAGTGATCTCGAGTTGCTGGGGGCTGGATGGGGGGGGCGAGGATCAAACGTCCCATGGACTGCTCTTCTCTCCCAGAGAGGTGGCTTGTTAGCTCAGTCAAATCACTGCTACCAGGTAGAGGCCTGGGGGAAGAGCAGGACAGGAGGCGGCAACATGGGGGTGGGAGGTGCAGGGGCCCTGTAATGCACACATGCCTCCAACCGCTTGACATGAGCACCCAAGCATTGAGCAGGGGGAGGGACCAGAGGAAAATGGCAGCGAGGTAGGCATGTATGAAGCCCTGCGCACTGTCCCTCACCTTCTCCACAACTGGGACACAGAAGGAAACTCCTCATTAAGTCTCACAGTCAGTGGTAGAGAGCCAAAAATAGAAAGAAAAAAAAAAAAAAAAAAGTGTATTATGGCAGGCTCAAAGTGATGCACACAGCAATGTATGTGTGCAAGGTAGTTTTGTTTTGATAATACCACCTCAACTACTCCCCAACATTGTGGCGCACTCAAGATTCTGCACTTATTATCCTTTGTTTCAAACCACCTTCACTTCTAGCTAAGGCTCTAAACACCGGGCGGTGTGTTAAAAATGTTTTTGTTTTTTTTTCATTCTTGTCATAGCACAGTTGTCGGAGCATCCACAGTGCACTCCGACACTATGCTAGCTTAAGCAAGTTCCCAGACATAACTATGGCACCGCCACCAGCACAAGACAATGCAGATACCGCAATGCATGCTGGATACTCATGATCAAGAACCGGTGCAGAGTGTGGTAAAATAATGGCACTGGAAACAGAGCTCACTGTGAGCTCAGCCATATGTGTGTTATGTTTTATTTGCTTCCGACTGGTAATAGAACATACATTTGCACCGCGTAAGATTGCCTTAACCCATGCTACACCATGGACTGTATCCAAACTACTTTTAACATGGGTTATGGCAGCCGAGTTTGTCTAAAATCATTCTCAAGCCTAACCCACAGCAGGGCTTGAGCACAGTTTTAGAACAAAACTACAGCATGTTTTCACTGTGCTACAATCTCGACACAAACCTTTTACTGTTTTAACAGAGATAAAATGGTTTAAAAACCCGTGTGTACAGGACCTTTTTCTGATACGGTACTCAAGCATGTGAATGCAGTAATCCAGCAGGAGTGCAGTTAGTTTCCTGACCTAAACCCAGTCAGGTGAAAATGCTGCTCCCAGCTGTGTAAACAATAGTAGTAATTTATTTTATTTTTATTTATTGTAATTTTTGACCAGGAAAATCACACTAAGCTATGATAGCTTGTTTCCAGGTGTTTTAGCAGCAGGCATCACAGTGAGCCCAAGCCTCATGGGCAGGCGAATTCAGAGTAATGGGGCTGTTTAAATTCTGTAACGTTGTTTCATGATAAAACGTGATAGTTTACCTGTAACTCCTATACCAACCAGAACCACGATAAAGTAGGTAAAATCTCTTCCTGCTTCTTTCACTGTGGGTGGAAAAAAGAGAAGAATGAACCCTTACAATACTGCACTTAGGAGATCTAAATTTTACACAGTAAATAGAGTTTTTCCAGGATGGACTATTTAGCCCAGAAGCTTGTTTACAATAGGCCCTGACCATGAGTTTCATAGTTCTCTAAATACAAAAAAAAATATCTTTAAAGAGTTAATCCTGGTATTGAGAGGTCCAGTTTATATCTAACTGGGGGTTCTGGAGTTTGTGCTTTTTATGGAGAAGCTTCCAGAATGGTCAGTTCAGAAAAGCATTACGAGTCTTATGTAGCTACATGGAGGCCTGCAGTCTATTCACAAGCAGCCCAGATTACCACAGAAACAAATCTGAACTATATTTACCCCACTGTAAGAGAAAATGATTTTTATGGTCTTTGAACTTTTTTCAGTTCAGACTGTTTTTTTTTTTTTTTAGTTTATTTGTTTGCTTTTCTCGACTGGAGGGAGGTTATGCCTTTGGTCGCCCCCCCCACTCCAGCCATCCATCACGGCTGCTGCCCCCGTCGTGGACAGAGCTCAGACCTCCATGTCACTACCCCCTCTGGCTGCATCGCAGCAGGTACTTACCACACCACTTTGGAGACCAGGAGGGTGGACTCAGGAGGGAGCGGACTTGTGCGTGACCATGGTGGTGCCGTCTGGGCAGCCTTCATGCTGCCGAGAATTTTTTCCTTGTGGTGGTTCTCCCCTACGGGGAGGGACATGCAGTGATGCCAGGGGGGAGCAGGAGCACATGTGTCTGCACGCTCTCTTCCCATCATCTGCCCCCTCCCACCCCTCTTTCTGCAGCTTCAGTGCACTGCCCCCCAGTCTCCACTAGGGGCCAGCCACATGCCGACCACTGATGGCCACCCTCCCTGGAGAAGGAGAGCAGTCCTTCCCCAACCCTGCCAATCCCTGGCGGCCCGTGCTCGTTCCTGAACATGGGTCGCCGGTGTAGCGTGAGGTAAGGTGTCCAGCATATCAGCCCTCAGCACCATCGGGCCGGCGAACTTGACAGTTTAACACGAGCAGTGTTCTGTAAGATGTAATACATGGGTGGTCATGTTTTCCCCACGAGGAATCAGTGAAACCACAAACTTGTAATACAGCGAGCCCAACAGTGCAATGGTAGCACTACTGCTGGCTAAGTTGGCAACTTGGGCTCGGGAATGGACTAAGGTTGCTCAGGGGCCGGCCAGTGAAGTGAAACGAGCCTTCCAAGAACAGTTCCCTTGGAGAAGTAGGACATGGTGTCCTGCTGCTCAACTGCCACCTGCTGGATGGCAGGTGGCAGTACAGCAGGGGTGCACAGATGGGGGAGAGGGGCAGCCACTGGACACCATCCATGTGTGTGCTCATCACTGCATGGCAACATCCTCAGTGAGAAAAACTAGGAGCTGGCCAAAAAAGACCCTTGCCAGCCGCTGTGCCCCCTCCCCGGGTCATCCACTACTCTTATGGTCCTGGATAAGCAGTATGTAACGAGTAAAGTAACTAGAAGATTGATGACAGGGCTGGGGGAGGGGGCTCTGTTGTGCAAGCCAGTGGGCGAGGAAAACAGATGAATTTAGAAAACAAACTTGTAATACCATGGTTCTGATATCAAAAACTCACAATGCTGTCGCTCTATCAAAAATTCATAATATATAAAATAATACATGGGATGGTGTGTTTAATGAGATTTTACACACAATCAAGGTGTTGCGTGCTACATAGCCAGAGGCGAGCTGGCTCGAGGTTTATTACATCCAACACTGAGGGTATCACGTAAAATCTCAGATTAAAACATGCCACCCCATGTTTTATTATATGTAATTGCTGGGGAGTGTTTTCTCGCCACAGCAATTATATAAAATAATCAGTTGCAGTCCCTGTGGGATGAAGCATGGTCCTTCCTCGAGTAGCTGCTGAAACCTTTTTTTTTTTTTTTTAAAGTTTAACCAAGGATTCTACAAGACTCAAAAAGGTCTGAGAAGTGAGGTTTTTTTTTTTAGTTTACTTACCGCCGCATGATGGTTCAGTTCAATTCAATTTTACTGTTATACTGGAAAGTATGTGAGCAAAAATGCCTGTTTTCACAAATGTCCAGTGGTACAGAAATTTGATGATACAGAGAAAAAAGTAAAAACAATATCTGCTAAATTTTACAGTATTTACAATAGGAACAGTGTACATGACAGGAGCATCTAGATTAGAAATAAAAATAGAGAACACATAACAATAGAGCCAATATACATATACATATAAACTCTAAGGTAACTCAAGGGTTGATGGACATTTAGGTGGGTTACCTACCAGGGCAGACATAGGTAGTGGATTTGAGGTGGTGGGCCTTGAGGGAGGAGGTGAATGAGCAAATTGAACTACAGGCCTGAAGTTCAGGGGGAAGTTTATTGTAAATCTTATGGCCCTTGTATGTGATGGGAGTTCTGCACATGCTTGGTGTGGTAAAAAGGGGTGTCGAAGATATGACAGGTGGCCCCTCTTACACTGCGCTTGGGAACCGATAAGGGGAAAAGGGAGTTAACGCTGACTGGCAGCAGGTTATGGTGAACTTTATGTAGGAAAGAGAGCATTTTAAGTTGCAACCTGCCTTCAAAGATGAGCCAGTTGAGGGAGGCATAGGGGGTACAGTGATGGGTCATCCAGGGCAGGCTGGTCACGTAGCGTGTGATATTATTGTATGTAGTCCTGAGTTTGGGGAAAAGGTGGGGATATGTTGGTGGGGGGGGGGAGTAGACAATAGAGCCATAATCAAGGAGGGGCAGGAGAAGGGAGCTGGCGAGCTGTGGTCTGCAGATGGGGATAAGAAACTTTCTAATTAGATACGAGAGCTAGCTTCATATGGAGTTTCTTGATGAGGTTGTTAATATGGCTATTGTAGGTCAGGTGAGGGTCTAAGTACAGTCCAAGATATCTGAATTTGTAGACTTGTTCTATGATGTGACCAAGACTGTCTGGGAGGGATCGGCCTGTGACTGAGGCTTTTCTTGGGCTAGAGAAGACCATAAACTTGGTCTTCTTGGAGTTAAGAACCATGCCTTTAGCAGAGAACCAAGTGTGTAGCTTGCTGAAATCAGCCTGCAAGTTACTGAACACTGTGTCCAGGTTAGTGTCGCTGTAGTACAGGGCCGCGTCATCAGCAAGGACGACTAGTTGGGTGGTTTGGCAGATAGAAGGGAGGTTATTGATGAAGAGCGAGAACAGGGGTGGGCCCAGGATGGAGCTCTGGGGTACCCCATATTTAATTGGACATTCAGCAGAAAAATTACCACTGGTATTAGTTTTCTGCGATCTGCCAGAGAGGTAGCTTCTGGCCCATTTAATGACGTTTTCAGATATGTGCAAGCCCTTGAGGGTGTCCAGAAGTCAATGATCGACCAGGTCAAACGCCTTGTCAGGTCCATGAAGACACAGCCTGTGTACTGGCCCTTATAGCTTGCCTTGAGGATATTACTGGTGAACCTGACCAGGGTGGTTTCAGTGCTATGTCCGGATTTGAAACCATGCTGGGCAAGAGAACAAGTTATGATGGTCGATAGTGGCGGCCAACTGTCCAACGCTGAGTAAGAGAAGGGTGGCAGCAGGCGCATACATGGAGCGAGGGAAACTCAGCGCATGTTCGCCATTATATGGGTTTTCCAATGGAAGAAAATGCTCCCCAATTATACCGTCGTTGTCACATCAAAAACTCATAACAATCGTTCTGACATCCGATCACTGGTATAATGAATTCAAATTTTAACAAAGTTCCATTTAATACAAAAATCAAGCAAACAGGAAACCATCAGTAACTATGCTTGACGTTTTATCTCAGGATTTTGCTGACATCACAATCCACCTGAACTTCACTCTTGTGGTTCAGAATGTTACCTTTATTTATTTATTTTAAGTTTTTGTTGACCGGGTAAGTGCACTAGACAAATCCTGCCTATTTTCAGGCACGACCCGGGGGAGGGGGATACAGATGAATGCCAACTGACCTTGAATCAGATTCAGCTGTTGGTGGTATTTTTAGTGAAGTAGGGAAATTTGGCCAGGACACCGGGGAAATTCCCCTACTCTTTTCGATAAGTGCCATGGGATCTTTAACATCCACCTGAACTACCACCAATCCTCAGAAGTGCAGCACCCCTCTCACGTTGCACTACAGTGTCAGTACTGGGATATTAACCCAAGTGCCAGATGTGGGAACTGAACCCACAGCCCTCTGATCTTCCGGCCTTAGAGGCGCGTGTGCTACCCACTGAGCCACTGACACTGAAACCCTTGATGGAATTACAAACTTATAATGTACGGGTAGCCCTTATTATTGTCCGAATTCGGCAAGTTTATGTAGCTGTTATGGTATCGATGTGACCAAGAGGTTGTTAACCCCTCTTGAGTACGTCATATCGATACCATAACAACGGGAGTGGATCTACATATGCACGGGTCCTTTACACAAGGGGTGCACAACGAACGGCCGTGGTGGTGAGAGCTGGCCCTAATCTGGAAAGGCACTACGGAAACATTACAAAGGACTATCTTCTGTTTTTGCCCATACAATAGAAAATATAATGGATGGGGAATCTATCGGTAACCTCGCTGAAACCGCTTCTCGAGGTTACTATGACAACCGTAAACCTCTTGAGCTTCGCTCTCGAGGTTTACATTGTCACAGTAACCTCTCAAAGTGATTACAGCATGGTTACCGATGAATCCCCATCCATTATCCTCTACGTTACTCATGGTTTCCTATCTATTACTCCATTTGAAGATATGCCTTTTACGTAATTTTGGAAAGCGGTTTGGTGTCTACAGCCGGGATTTATACCAGGATGCGTAATACGTCAGAGAATGCAGAGTAAATCAAGCAAGCCAAAATAGAAGGATGAGAGAAGGATTTCCTTAAATTCAAAGTATTTTAACAGGAACAGCCCACTACGACGCAACACCTCATTCACCTGTTTTTCCTGATATATTCAGCACGCAGAAGTGCAACAAGTACAACCCAGAAATGTGAACCAGAGACACCAGTACTTGTGTACCTGCCAAAATGCCGTGATTCAAAAAGCATCATTGTACCTAGAAAACTGGTAGCATGTATGGTCTACTCAATGAAAACAGACTACTGGGGTTAGCTGCATGCCCAACCTACTTTTTTATCACAAAAACAAACAAAACCACACACAGAGTGGGTTATGAAAGCAACAATGATCAACAGGCTGGTCTTCCCACTATCTTTGAGGATCAGCTAAAGTAGAGCATCGTGTTAGGTTGGCAGCGTGGACTAGAGGTCAGTGCAACAAGCTGTGAACAAACAAGCTTGGTACATACAACATACTGGGGTTTGGTTCCCACAACCTCCACTTGTTTATTGTGTGACCTGAGCAAGTGACTTAACCTCCATGTGCTTCCCGGACACACCTGGAAATCAGTTGTAGCATAGTGTGCCTTTCCAGCCAAAAATGGTAAAATAAACATTTTGTTCGTTTTGTTCCTTATCTTGCATCCTTGTAATCACTGTGATTTTTCTGTACTGTACTGAGCAAGGCCTCCTTGCAAATGAGCTTTGCTCAGTGGAGCTTTTCCTGGTGAAACAAATAAAGAAACAAGCATTTGTCAATGCCGAATGTTTGCTTGCTGGCATCAGCAGTGGAAGTGCAGGGTTAGACAGATGCAGTATAGAAATGGCATTGAAGTACTGAACTGACGCCAACTCCGCCCTCACTCGGCAGAGATGGACAGGCATTGGGGTGTGCCTTTGGGTTGTCGCCCATGACGGTCACGACATTTCACCTCACCCTACCCTTCAGACACTGACAAGTGTCGAGGTGTGCCTTGGGGTGTTTGGGCTTTACATTTTCCTTATTCCATAAGGAGAAATGTGGAAATGGGTGAAGTATAGGAGAAAGGGGTGCACTCTGGGGCCAAAGAGTCCAAAACGCACCTCGATGCCTGTCAGTGGCTGCAGGGTGAGGGTGGAATGCCATGAGCATTACTATAGAAAATCCTAAGTCACACCCCTGACACCTGCCAGTTCCTATAGAGTAGGGCATTATGGTCGAAAACCCTAATGCCCCGGGCATTTCTTCGTATTTTTACCCCACCGCATGAACAGTGACACTATCAGTTTGTTAGACGAAAGGTGATTTTGTGCTGTGCCATTTAGTGCCACAGGTGCGAAAACAAATTTCAAATAGGATGTGAAAAATGACAGTTGTAATATCTATGAGGCGGTTTTAAAAATGGCACTGTTGAAAATCTGGAGTGAAAATATAAAAAAAACAGGTGAAGTCACAAGCATGCGTAAACACTGCACAACGTACAACCGTAATGTAATTAGTTTGGGGATATTTTTTTTACAGCAGATTTTCAACATAGGCATTTTGGGACCTCCGCTCATAAACAGTGTCACTGTGATTTTCTTAATCTGTCCCGAACACTGATTTCCCACAGTGACTGCGCTATTCTGCGCCAGAAGTGCGAAAACACATTTTGGCCTGGGTGTGAAAAATGACAGCTGTACTGTTCATAAGGAGGTGTGGAAAAATGTCAATGTTGAAAATCGGGACTGAAAATATTACAAATTCATGAACTTACGAGAATGCATGGAAACTGCGCAATGCACACTCGTAACACTGTCATTTTATGGACTTTTGTCACTACATTTTCAACGAGCCATTTTAACACTTCTGCTCATGAACAGTGTCACTGTGATTTTCTTAATCTGTCCCGAACATTGATTTTGCACACCGACTGCGCTATTCTGCGTAACATATACGAAAACACATTTTGGGCGAAATGTGAAAAATGACAGCTGTACTGTTCATAAGGAGGCATGGTAAAATGACAATGTTGAAAATCTGGAGTGAAAACATTAAAAATTCACAAAGTTACGAGCATGCGTAGGAAGTGCGCAACGCACGCTTGTAAACCAGTCATTTGTGGGAATTTTTTCACCAAATTTTCAACATAGGGTTTTTGAGGGCCTATCTCATGAACTGTGACAATGTCATTTCGTTAATCAGTTCCGAAGGGTGGTTCTGCACAGTGACTGGAAATTACCTTTCGGGACCGAATAACAAAATGACAGTGACTGAGTTCATGAGGAGGGGTCCCAAAAAATCCATGTTGAAAATCTGGTGAAACAATTCCCCAAAAATGGCCGCGATAAGCACCAAAGTTGAAAAAAAAAAAAAAACATTTATGACATTATACAGCTTACTGGCATTTCTTCAGTTCGTGGTTGGCTTTGCAGAGTGCAGATGTGTTCCCGGTCCAACGAAGATCGTCACGCCGGTCTCCAGAGATAAGCATGGGGTGAGGCGGGGATGTGGGGTACGCAGAAGGTGGGTGCGGGTTGGAGAAGGGGGGCAAGAGAGTCAACGAGGAAGCGTTTTTTCAGGTGTTTTTTTTTTTCTTTTTTACAAAGACGACGCAGGACTTTTGCCATGCTGGGGTGGGCTCCCAGTGTGGCAGCCGGAAGTTTGTTTGGGGGGGCAGTGGAGCCAATGGGGGATTGGGCACCCCCGTCGGCCATACAGACTTTTGCCACGCTGGGGTGGGCTCCCAGCATGGCATCTGGAAGTCTGTTTTGGGGTTGGGCAGTGGAGCTGACAGGGGACAAAGTAATTTCAATTCATTGTATTGTTTATACTGGAACGGCATGTGAACAATACTGCCCATTTTCACTAGGTCCAGTGACAAGACATTAGTGCATACAAAAATTACAAACAGAAGTTCAGGGATTAATTACTTGAAGTGAGCAGGATTGTACAGAAACAAACACAGGGAGTAACATAACTAAATACTGAATATTTACTGCACGTATTTTGTAAGCAAATGGTCGAGGTACAATAGACATTATTTAAAGTGCAGTTGCAATCAGAGTTATCCAGAAAGTGTTCTTTAGCTGATGTTTGAATAGACGAATGGAGGTACACTGGACAAGAGGGTGAGGCAGGCCACTGAAATGTTTGGCATCCCTGAAGAGGAGGGAGTGCTGGCCTTGAGTTGTGTGACAGAAACAGACAGTGAAGGTATGTTCAGAGGAGAGTCTAGTGGACCGGGTGTTGGGCCTCTGGAAAAGGGAGACAATGCTATTTGGAAGGTGACCATGGAGGATACTGTAGGAAAAAGTCTGGATTTTACTGTTAAGTCTGTCTTCAAGCGTTAACCAATTAGCAGTCTTAAAAAAGTTGCAATGATGGGTACGTCTAGGGAGGCCCGTAACAAACCTGATGAAGTTATTATATGTTGCCCTTAACCTAGTTAGTTTTTTTTGAGAAGTGGATGGGGAGTAAATGATAGCTCTGTAGTCGATGAGCGGCAATAGGAAACTGTTGGCCACAAGTGCCTTGGTTTGAGGTGTGAGGAACTAGTTAATGTGGAAAAGTGTCCCAAGTCGCTGCTGTACCTTTTTGATAAGTTGAGTGATATGAAATTCATAGGAAAGATGTGGATCTAGGTCTACACCCAGGTATTTAAATTCAGCGACTCTTTCAATTGGGTTACCATTGTTGCCGATCAAACTGAATTCAAATTCTGAGGGTTTCTCAATGACCAGAAAATACAACGGACTTAAGTTTTTTTTTAGTGCTGAGGACCACTCCATGCATGGGAGGAGAACCAGGAATGCAGTTTACTAACATCGTGCTGGAGTTTAAGGATGGCTGAGGGACACTTATCTTTACAGAGAAGAGTAGCATCATCAGCATATGGGATTCTGCAGACAGGCGGTCAGAGCTGGAAGAATGTTGCCTCAAATACTGTGTCCCAACCTGTTAAGGGATAGCTCTGCAGTCTGGTGCTGTAACAGCCCAAACAGGTGAGTAGGGGAGCCTGCTTCCTCGTAAGGGGCATCATGATGTCACCACTTCATGACGTACTTGGGAGAAATGCTCAAAGCGCTCAATGAACTCTATGCGATGCTTGGGGCAGTGGGTGGAGTTAGAAGGGCCCTCATGAACACTGGCCAAATTCCTCCTATATGTAACTATGACTATGGGGGAAGGGGACTCTGCAATGTTGTCCCAGTACACTCAGGACCCATACTCTAACTACCTGCCCTTAACTCAGTCCCTCTGAGGTGGCTATTTTTTTACCAAGGTTATGCAATGGCATGTTCGGTTTCTAAAACTGCTACTGCGGGAAATGGGTTTTAAATAGATGGGTCTCCCTGGAGGTCTGGGGGATATGCTGTCCTGAAGGCCTTGTAATGGGGGTGGGGGTAGGGGTGAGGTAGGTTAAGAAGCCACCGAAGGAACAGGAACGGGTGAGTCAGTGATGACAGGGCTGGGTAGGGGACTGGCTCTCAGCAACAGAAATATCTAGATAAAAAAAAAAAAAAAAAAAATCAATCTTTACTCTTCATGTCTGTTCTTATGTACCTGTAAAGAATTAGCTTGTTAGCCACTGATTAAATATTAAAATATAGGATAATGTCAATAATTTAAATTGTTCATGAGTGCATTTGTGTGTGTGGGTGGGGCTGATACATGAATGCAGTTATGAAGTGCTTACTATACTCAGGAGGCAATAATCTCTGGGGAAAACACCACAAACTACAGTAAATACTGCAGTTCAGATTTGTAGGGCTGAGGGCATGGTTTTTAAAAAGTTAAGGTTTGTACCTTGCAAAGTCCTTACCCAAAAGACCCTAAAAGCTCAATGCACAGTCAATAAAGATACAATGACAGAAGGCCCTAACAGGTGCGCAGGTATAGAGCACAAAACCCTACCGGCCGCAACAGGCAATCCAAAGGTATCTGTGCTTCTGCACTAAAAGGAGAGATGCAAGTAAATATAGACGCTGGCGGCAGAAAAACAGAGACAGCCCATCCGGTCTGCCCGTATTTATGTCTACCTCACCACCTAACAATGTCACAATTGGTTATTCCCCCCGTGCCCCCTTCCTCACAGCGTCCCTACCCGCCCTCATTCCCCTTAGTGGGACTGAGTGTCTCTTTGACCTGTCCCAGCTATGTCTGAACTCATTCAAGGTCTGTGCCCCTGCCAGTTCCATTGGCAATCTGTTTCATGGCTCCACCACCCTTTCAGTGAAGAAAAACATCCTCATATCCTTCTTGAATTTACCCTCCACCAACATAGAAACATAGCATTTGACAGCACATAGACTGCTTGGCCCATCCAGTCTGTCCATTTCTCCCTACCTACACTACTACCACAGACCGTGCCTGATCTACAGCTCTTTCTCCCTCCCTCCTTCCTTCCTTTCCACTACAATTCCTTTGTGCTTGTCCAATGCATTCCTGAACACCACCACTGTTTTTGCCTCCTCTCCACCTCCGCTGGAAGGCTGTTCCAGGAACCCACTACTCTTTCTGTGAAGAAGTACTTCATTACATCTCTCCTGAATCTACACTCTTCCAGCTTCATAACATGTTCCCTTGTTCTTGCACACATTTTCTTCTGAAAAATACTCCCATCCTGCGCCTTATTTAGCCCTATGAGGCATTTAAAAGTCTCTATCATTTCTCCCCTCTCCTTCCTCTGTTCCAGCGTGTACATATTGAGGTCCTTTAGTCTCTCCTCATAGGGCTTCTGATGCAGACCCTGCATCATCTTAGCTGCCCTCCTCTGGACTGCCTCCACTCCATGTCCTTCTGGAGATGTAGTCTCCAGAACTGGACACAATTCTCTAGTTGGGGTCTTACCAGCGATCTATACAGAGGCAACACCACCTCCCTCTTTCTGCTGGCGATACCCCTCCCTATGTACCCCAGCACCCATTTGCCCCCCCTTACTGCCTTGTTGCACTGTCTGGCCACCTTTAGGTCATCCGATATGATTACCTCCAGGTTTCTTTTCTGCTTGGTGGTCATCAATACCATTCCACCCATTTTGAGCTCTGCCCCTGGGTTTCTGTGCCCTAAATGCATTATTTTGCACTTTATCGCACTGAAACCCAGCTATCATACCCGTGACCACTCCTCTAGTTTTCGCAGGTCTCTGCTCACCCCTTCCACCAGTCCCCGGAGTGTCCACCCTATCGCAGATTTTGGTGTCATCTGCAAAGAGACAGATGTTCCCTTCCAGCTCCTCTGCAATGTCACTTGTAAAAATATTAGAGGACTGGTCCAAGCACTGATCCCAGAGGCGCCCCACTTGTCACCCTCCCCTTCTTGGAGTAAACTTCATTTACCACCACTCTCTTTCGCCTATCCTCTAATCAATTTCCTACCCAGTTTACTACCATTGGACCCACTCCTAAGCTACCCAGCTAACTTACTAGTCTCCTATGCGGAATGCCTTACTGAAATCTAGGGAGGCCACATCCACCACTCCACCCCGATCTAGGTCCTTGGTCACCCAGTCAAAGAAATCTATCAGACTGGTTTGACATGACCTCCCCCTTGTGAAACCATGCTGCCTTGGGTCTTGTAACCCACTGGATTCAAAATATTACACAATCCTTTCCTGCAGCAGTGATTACATTAACTTTCCCACCATTGATGTTAGGCTGACTGGCCTGTAACTGGCAGCCTCCTTCCTTCTAGCACTTCGGTAGTGGGACAGCCGCCCTCCTCCAGTGCTCCAGAACCACTCCTGTTTCCAGTGAGCTGTTAGACAGAACTGTCAGGGGTGTAGCCAGTATTTCTATGAGCTCCCTCAATACCCATGGATGCACCCCATCTGGCCTCATTGCTTTGTCCACCTTCAGATAAGCAAGTCCCTCCAGGACTCTGACCTCCAGAAGAGAACTACAGTCCACCTCCCTCCCACCAAAGCTTTATTTACTTTTTTGTGGCCCCTTCCCTTCTCCTTTCTCTGTAAACACTGAATTAAAATATCTGTTCAGGATGTCTGCCTTTTCCTGGTTCCCTCTACACAGTCCCCCCTTCCGTTATAGCCTTGCAATCCCACCCTGGTCTTCCTTTTTCACTTATACATATCTAACAAATTTCGTGTCCCCTTTCATTACCTCCTGGGCTATTCTCTCTTCAGCTTGCCCCTTTTGCACTCCTTACAGCTTTCCCTGCTTCCCTCTGTTTCCCCCAATACACCTTCCTATCGTCCTCCCTCTTCGTCTCCTTATACCTTCTGAATGCTACCGTTTTAACTTTTACCTTTTCAGCCACCTCTTTCGAAAACCATAGCAGTCTTTTTCCCCTCTTGCTTTTGCTCACTTGTTTGATGCAGAAGTCTGTTGCCTTTACTATGCTCTCTTTTATCATTGCTCACTGTTCCTCCACCCCAACCAGTTCACCCTCCCCTGCTAGGTCACCCCTCAGGCATTCAGCCATTTTTAAAAACAATCTGCCCTTCTGAAGTCCAGGACCCTCACCACTGTGTGATCCGATTCCGCAACCGTCCTTATACTGAACCATACCGTATGGTGATCACTGGTCCCCAAGTGGCCTCCCACCTTGACGTTTGCAACGCTGCCCCTGTTAGTGAGTACCAGGTCCAGTACTGCCCCATCACGAGTGCGTTCACTGACTAGTTGCCTGAGGAATGCCCCCTGCAGAGAGTCCAGGATGCCCCTGTTTGTAGCTGAAGCTGCTGCTGGGAGGCTCCAATCCACATCTGGCAGCAGGATGAAGTCTCCTACCAGCAGCACCTCCCCATTTTCTCCCATCTTGCCAATGGTTTCCACCAGTACCTCATCTAATTCCTCCCTCTGTGCTGGAGATCTGTAAATCACTCCAGTGTGAATAGTAGCTCCATTCCCAGTCTCCAGGGAGACCCACAGTACCTCTGCCTCCCCATGTATTCCCTGTATCTCCGTGGCTTTTATGCTTTCCCCTCACATAAAGCACCACACCTCCTCCTTTCTTTTCCACCCGGTCCTTTCTGAACAGAGCATAGCCTGGTATGGCCATGTCCCAGACATGGTTTTCAGTGCACCATGACTCAGTAATGGCCACAACATCCAGGTCAGCCTCTGCCATGATGGCCTCTAGGTCTGAAATCATATTTCCTAGACTTCTAGCATTCGCACATGGCCTTCCAGATTCTGATTCCACTCTGCTTGTTGTTCCCTTTTTTCCTTTTTGCCCTCCCTCCTTCCTATCTCTTCTCTCTCTCCAATTTGTCCTCTTGTAACTGCATCCTTGTTTCTAGCAAACAGGCCCAAGCTACTTACTCTATTTATACACCCAAAGGAACCTGTGAGTCTCTCATCATGTCCTCCCTCTCCCATTTGGCCTCTAGTGAATACACGTTCTGGCCTTTCAGACGTTCTTCATACAATTTGCCCTTCTGATGCAGAATAATTTTTGTGACCCTTTGCGGCCCAGAGTCTAGCCTATGTACATCTCTACTTAGGTAAGAACTCCAGAACTGGGCACATAGCACTAGGTGAGGCTTCACTAGTGATTTGTATAGGGTCAGTATCACTGCCTTCCTCCTAATGACAAAACCCCTCCATATGCACCCCAGCATTCTTGATGCTTACTATGGGCCTTACTGCACTGACTGGTCTGCTTCAGTCATTAATGAGGACTCCCAAATCAGTCTCCTTGACTGAAGTGGCCAGCTGAACCCTTCTTGTCCAGTACCCCTTAATTCTTAGCATTGACTCTCAAATGCCAGACCTCTGGCCACCTCTCTAGCCTTTCTACTGTATATTCCCCTGACATTACCTCACCCCTTCCTTACTGACCACCTGCCACACAACTTTGCGATGTCAGCAAAGAGAAACAGGCCACTCTGGATACCTTCCCCTGTGTCACAAATAAGCAGGTTAAATAGGACAGGACACAGGACTGACTTTTGTGACACCATGCTCATGACCCATTTTCCCCCAGAATTTACCCTATTCAGTACCACCCCCAACCAGTTTCCCATCCACATAACTAATCCTGTCTCCATTCCTTAGACCACCAGCTTTTTCAGCAGCCTCCTGTGTGGCACTGAATAAAAGACCCACCGCCTGTTCTCTATTCACCGCCTTAGTGACCCAGTCGTAAAATACGATCAGGCTGGTTTGACACAATCTTCCTGTCACAAACCTGTACTAATTGTCAGTCCGTTATCTACTACCCCATAAATGACCCCAAATAGCAGAGAAAGTCCTAAAAAGGTAATTCCCATGTCATTACAGGCACATTAACATCGAGGGGGAAAACCTTTGCTCCTTGGATTGTCTGGAGGCCAAGCACACTGGTGGGACACAGACACACATATGTTTCTGCGTAGCTTTGCCAGATCCATGACACAGTTATGGAGAATAAGCAAGCTGAGTTGCAACATAATGTTTTCAGTGGGGTGCTGCTACAACCCAGTTCCACAGTTGTGTTTTATACTGAGTGGTGAAATGACTTGCTCAACATCACATAGTAAATATTTAGCTCTGTGGAGGTTGTCTTGTCCCATGACAAATAACTGTATAGTAGTCCCCTCTCTAATCCAGTGCCAGTTGGTTGAGATACCATTCTCTCAGGTAGTCTACCTCACCTGATCTCCGCTGGTGTTGAAACCTCAGTTCCTCATATACATTGGTACCCTCCCTCACCTGACATCTGTGCTCGTCTTCATGTTAAGCACACTCTCTGGTGGTTTGGTAGTCCTCCCTCCCTACCCTGGTGCTTACTAGCATTGAAAAAGTCAGTCCCTGGTGTTCAGTGGTACCCCCTCCCTCACCTGCTCCCCACTGGCAAGGAGACTTCAGTCCTTGGTGTGCAGTGGTCCCTCTCCTTTCCCTGCAGTCCTTCAGTCCATCAGCTGCACACCACATCACTCACACCCCGATGTCAGCCAGCACAAGTCCTGTATCACTACACACTGCTATGATGCGATACAGGACTTGCTGTTTGAAAACAAACCAAGTCGGTGTACAACGCTACTGCACGTGCTCACCGACTCAGTTTATTTGCACCTAATTATTTCTTTTACTGCTAACTTGACCACATTAAAAATGTTTTTTTTTTTTTAACCAAACTTGGGTATATGCTTTCAGACCGCAGCCTGTCATGACCACTTCAGTAATAACTTGTAACTCCCACCCAAAATGGGTCTTCGGTGAGCAAGTGCAAGTCATCACTAAAGTGCTTGTGGGGGTGGGGGCAGTGGTACAAAACCCTTCATCCAAATCTCTTGAAAATTTTAATTTGGCCAAGTTAAAGGAAAAAGTGGTAAAAATAAAGTGGTTGTACATGCACAGTAGCATTATATACTGACTTAGTTCACGTCCTATATCACCATACAGCAGTGTATAGTGATACAGGGCCTGTGCAGGGCACATGGCTGCCAGTCAGGGAGGTGAGCAGAGGGTAAGTGATGGCCAAAATTCGGGGTGGGCTGGAAACTACTAGGAAGAGACCACTGGACACCAGCGACTTATCTTTCAAACATGGTGGAGAAAGGGATTTTCTGCTGGATTAAGTACACAGGTCTTCTAGGATATCACTATCAAATTTGCAGTTGCATTAAGCTATAATTACTTCGAGTTCGAGCAACCTTTTTTCCTACTGCTGTGGGTGTGACCATGGCACCTTCATTAGCTAACCTTTTCCTCAGACTCTGGGAGAAGACCAGTGTACTTCATTCAGTAGAAAATCCCATTCTCAACCATGTTATTAAATTATAAAGGTAATTTATATCAGCTGATGTTGCTGGTGCCTTGTTTGCTATTTTGTTATTGGAGACTGGAGGTCCAGGCCTGGTAGGCTTCTACTTTCAGATGATGATCTCCAATTCTGCGAATAACAGTGGGCCAACAAGGTCCAGGCCTGGTATGCCCCCACTTTCAGATGCTGAACTCTAATTCTGTGAATAACAGTGGGCCAACAAGGTCCAGGCCTGGTAGGCCTCCACTTTTGGATGATGATCTCCAATCCTGCGAATAACAGTGGACCAACAAGCACTAATATAAAGGTGCTAAAAAGAGCCCCTTATCTCTGTGTGTGATTTGGGGGTTCTGGGAGTGTTCAAAGAGAAAAAATGCTCAGGATGATAGCCCAGGCCTGAAAGAGCTTTTTGATTAGGCAGTCACCTTCCTTGCCCGCTTATCCACACTCCAGGAAAATGTTTTGTATCTTGCAATAAATTTCAGCTCACATGTGACAGCTTACTCGAAAGGGTTATGGATGAGTCCCTCTCAATAAATTAAGATACCACTTGGCTGCAAGCTTCTTTATTGGCAGTCTCAATTGGAGTCATACTTGAGGAATCACCTGAAGAGAGGCAGTTATGCCACTGAAAGTCTACTCACTGATACCAAAATGGCTGACAAGTGCACTTTAAGTAATGAGTCCTGTAAGCCAGTATCGGAGATGCCCAACAGATACTTTACAACCTGTGTGGGGGCTGGGAAGGTGTAAGGGTATGGAGACCACTTGAAATACAAGGTAGAAAAACATTTCTCTTGGCACCATAGGCTTTCCTACTGGAGGGTTTCCTTTCTGCTAGCAAGACCTGGATGACTTGTTTAAAGCACTGAACCTCTTCTACATCCTTAGGAGCCAAGCTTGCAGGTGTAGCGACCACAGGTTTAGAGGCAATAGCAGACTCCTAGATCAGCAGGTAGGATCTCGATGTTGGGTCCAGCGGACCTTGAATCACCATTGTAACACTGGGTACCAAATCTGTAGAGGCCAGCACAGTACTATTGGACTGGAAGGAAGGCTTAGAGAAATTGACCAGTCCACTGCAACCTGAAGGCATTCAGTCAGATAAAATTACTGACTGAAACCACTAGACTGCTAGTTTGGTGAGGCCTGCATTAAGATAGTTTTGGAGGAGCATGATGTGGGCAATGGTATCACAGCACTGGCTGTCCTGATAAGGGGTGTACAACTGCACAGTGACTTGTACGAAAGCTAGAATGGAAGGGGCTGAAAAATGTGATCTGCTTAGTAAACTCTCTAACTTTTGCCTGAACTTGGTGCTCAAGTAGAATTAATGCTTAAACCAGCAGTGCAATGAAACTAGGCACAAATATTTGACCCTCCCCACTGTAACATATTCCAAGCATCTTCCACTTTTATTTGGTGGTAACATTTTCTAGTTCCACCAAAATTTGAGTAAATGTTTACATTTTTTTCTCAGGAAAAAAAGAGGACTGCCACATGTAGCTTACGAGATAGTACTGCAGGCCTGGCAAGGAATGGAATGAAAAAAAAATTCATGGTGCGCAACACGGGAGGCACCTGGAAAAGTAAATTTGGAAGGTATGCTAATATATTTATTAACTGTAGCTGAAACTAGCTTCCTGGAAAAGCATTTTTCGTTGCACTGCTGTTTTATCTGCTACAGCTGTTATGCACTTCAGCAGGCTGGCACCAAACAAAGGCATGTACTGTAAGCAGCATGAGTTACGCCCCCCCAGCCAATCTCAATTTTTTTAATTTTTACTTTACTCATGACTTTGCCACTAGTGAAGTCACAGATCAAGAAGCATTCATGAAATATATTTTTGATATTGCACACAGCTATGCCCCATGTCATATTCCATATTTAACAAGCACCAAAACGATGCAACAGTAGTGTTTTAACAGGTTCTATAAGGAAATTATGGGTTGTCATGGAGATCAGAGAATGTTTTCTAACTGACATTATGTTCTCTCTATATGTACCTATCACTGTCAATCATCTCGCATAAGGAGGGACAGAACACATCTATAGTCAATTCACCATTTATGTTCCCTTATTCTCTCATACGATAAAGGTGATGTCACACTGTTCAAACTAACTGAAAAAGAAAGGCAGCAAGCTCACCCAGTATGCATCATATACAGCTTTATAAAACATGTCAAAATGGCCAGTAAAAATACCGTTCCTGAATGGACTAACCAGGTCACCTGGTGTGCCCATTCGTACTCACATATGCACTGTGTTACCAGGCCACTTTATATGTGGAATAATACACTCTGGTGTGCTGCATTAGTTGAAGGATAAAGGCACGCCTCCGGTGTGTGCTGAACAGCACTTGGCATGCGATTTGTGCTTCAGCATGTGGCAGAGAAGCCCCTACATATCACATAAAAATAAAAAATAAAAAAAGACAGTTGTGTGTTATTGCTATTGCGCAAGTATTTATTAAATAAAGTTTTCTGGACATCAACGAAAGACACTGACATTTTGTGGCTCTATCAC
Source organism: Neoceratodus forsteri (assembly GCA_016271365.2). Classification (NCBI taxonomy): domain Eukaryota; kingdom Metazoa; phylum Chordata; order Ceratodontiformes; family Ceratodontidae; genus Neoceratodus; species Neoceratodus forsteri. The sequence continues at coordinate 507,049,510 of CM057455.1, forward strand.
TTCCTCAAAGACAGTGTTCCTGATTACAGTTGTGTTAAATCATCAATGTTCTGTTTAGTGTATGTCAGTAGTTTTTCATTTCATTTTTTATTTTTTAGGTGAACTGGGCACAGCCCTTTTTCAGTCATGCCTGACATAAAAAAAGTACAATACATAAAGTACAACACAGAAACCGACAGAGGAAACAGTATAGCCAAACAGTTTATAGATATGAGAGCCTTGTCATTTAGCAATCTCATCAAAACTCAGTTCTTTGTATTTCAATCTCCACTGATCTGTGAGGAAGGCTGTGTGATATGCAGAGTCAAGAACCTTGTCTTTCACTGGTGTCCAGAAAGAAATTTATTTAATAAATAATACCTCCACATGACTCTTGCTGAGCAAATGCACTGTCATTCTCTTTTTGTAGCTTGTTCCTTGTATCTGAGCTGATACATCACCCTATTTTCTTATTTTTCCTGTAGGGAACCTGTTTGTTCAGATTCTCTTATCTACTACAATGCAAACTGAAAAAATCAGAAATTATACGAGATTCTCAACTATCAGAAGATTTTATGAACATGAAATCACTAATTTCCACAGTGTTCCATGATTCTTTTTTAAAGATCTGATGCTGTGCCCCACATTTTCTCTGTCCCCATATTTGGGAGACAATAACTTTACAAAGCTTCTGTGCAATTTGGGGCTCTGCCTATTTTGTTAAATTTTTGCTAAACTTGGAAACATAGAACAGACGGAAGAAACAGGCCCACTGAGCCATCTAGTCTATCCTGCCCTACCTATAGTGTGATTGCAGTGCCCTAGTGGTCACTCACTCTACCGCCATATCCTCCTCCCCTGCTTTCATCACAATCTCATGTCAGGCCCACCCTTGCTTGAACCCCTCTACTGATTTTATTTATTTGGACCTTGTGACTCAATAATGTATGCAGATGATATGATACTTTATAGTCAGGGTAAATCACAAGATGAGTTGGTAGATGCTTTGGAAGTTGGTTTTAGTAATGTGTGTAATTGGTTTGCAACAAATTCCATGATTCTAAATTAAAAAAAAAAAGATGAAATCAATGATTTTTGGGACTCCGGTTATGTTGAAAGATGATCCTTGTTTGTTGTTTTCTTATGGGGATGGTGCTGCAATAGATCAAGTTACCCAATTTAAATATCTGGGTGTGTGGTTGGACAGTGGTTTAACATTGCATGTTAGTCAAACAATAAATCAGAAATTTGGCATTTTGTTTAAGTTTCGGTCATTTTTCTCCTTTGAAACTAGAAAATTTGATTGTTGTTGGTTCATTACTACCACATTTTGATTATGTTTGTCATTTGTATCAGAATTTGAATGTTAAGGAATATGATACTTTTTTTGTGGCTTATAATATTTGTAGGTTTGTTTTATTGGTCCCTTTTAGGACACACCGTTGTTTATTGTATTTACAATTAGGCTAGTTATAACCCAGGGAAATAATTAATTATTTTTCTGGCAGTTTGCTTTATAAGTCTCTTTTTTTTCCTAAATCTGCAGTGGCAGATATGGTTACAGTTCATCTGTCCCTCCCCAGACTGCAATCTGCAAATGGGATCTTATTAAACCTTCCAGTTTTTAAGACTCTGAATGGACAGAGGTCTTTTTCTATTGCAGCCCAAACCCTCTGGAATGCCTTACCCCCAGCTCTTCGCCAAACTATGTCTTTGTGTTGTTTTAAGAATAAGTTTAAAGCATTTTTGTTGAGTAAGTCTAATTGTGATTGTTGATGTGTTTTATTGTTTGTTATTGCTGCTTGTAGTTTGTTCCAGGTTGGACCTGAAAAAGAACATTGTCCAGTGTCCCTACCCGGTTATCAAAAAAAAAAAAATAAATAAAAATAAAAAAAATATTGTTAACCAGGTAGGCCCACTGGGACATTGCTGACTCTTTTTCAGGGACGACCCAAAATTACATATCAAAATCAAACAGCACATTGTCAAAGTACAGATTCTGATTTGGCACAGACCAACCCCTTCGGCAACCTGTTCCTCTTACCCACCACCCTCTTCATACACATTAAGTAAGGCCTTCCTTGGAGCCAAACATTCCCAAGTGACTAATGGTATGGTCCTATATGGTGTGCACTGCAATAATCCAGCCACCATTGCAAACTCCTTTAACCTTCACTTCTCGGATCTAAGTACACGTCTTCCTTCTCTTCCACACCGTCCTCCACCCCCCACCCTGAGACCGAATCCTTGCACATGCACCCTCCTTTTAGGTTTCACGTTATAACCAGGGCAGATGTCCTTAAACTATTATGTACCACCTCTGACTGTACTAGTGTTGGCTCTGCTGGTCTCGAGCTTAGGCTCCTGAAACTAGCTGCTCCCTTTCTTGCCTCACCTCTGGCCAAAATCTTCAATCTGTCTCTCTGCCATAGCACAGTCCTTAGCATCTAGAAGATTGCTAGAATCACCTGTGTTTAAAAAGGGTGAGCCCAAGTACATTTCCAACTATCGACCCATCGCCATTCTCTCTGGTCTTAACAAAATCATGGAGAAACTGGTTGCCCAACAAACTATCTCCTTGATAACAACCTCCTCTCCGACTCCCAGTGCAGTTTCCGTAAAAGCCACAGCCCTCCTCAAATTCACAAAATGATACCAAAATTGCCATGGATAATGGCCATCTGATGGGTGCGGTCTTTAGAGACCTAACTAAGGCGTTTGAACTGGTTGACCACCCCCTTCTTCTCACCAAACTACTGTTCCTTGGTTTCTCCCCAGACATTGTGGCCTGGTTCAATAGTATAGTTACCTGTCAAACAGGGAACAAGCAGTGAAATTCAGCTCTGCCACTTCGGACCTTACTACCTTAAATATGGGAGTTCCTCAGGGCTCCATTTTTGGCCCCCTCCATTTCACCTTTTTCATTAATGATATCTCTCGGAACACCCCTACTTGCTCGTCCTTTCTGTAGGCGGATGACCTGGTTCTTTATTTATTTCAGCTCTAGGAACATCTCTGGCATTAACCACTCTCTCTCTCTCATCTGACTTCCTTCGCATTCAGTCCTGGCTCACCAACAATAAACTTATTCTAAATGTTGGTAAAATCCAGGCCATGCTCTTTGATTTTGCTTCCAGGCTTAGAGCTGGCCTGGAGCAGCTGGAAATTTCTTGTGTGGATGGCTCCCTACTGGACAGTGTTAGCTCCTTCAAGTATCTTAGCATCACACTTGATGCCTCCCTTGGCTACGATCAACATATCACTGCCACCTGTAAATGAGTTAATGTCAAAATCAGAACTGTGTACAGAACTAGCTATGCTCTGACCCCCTCTGTCACAACAGCCACTGTCCAGGGTATTTTACTCCCAGCCCTTGCCTATGGCTGAGTCACATATGTTGGTGCATCAAAAGCCAGTCTCCACAAGTGGGTTACCACATACAATAATATCTGCCGCTTCACCTCAGCATCCCCTTGCCACATGCACCATTATCAGTGTTATGTCGACCTAAAATGGCCCTCCTCCACTGTCCACCGACTTCCCTCCTTTGGCTCACTGATTGATGACATCTTCAGATCAAAAACCTCTTTATTTCTAGCCTCATGTTGCATCCGCAAACCTCTTTATATGACCTTAAATCTGTGAACCAAACTCCCCTCCATATCACTAGGTGTAAAACTTCCATGGGAGTCCGTGCTTTCTCCCGTACTGCACTACGATACTGGAACTTTCTTTCCTTAGACATCCAACTGGCTCCTACTTGTGCTCTCTTTAAAAGGCAACTTTATGATCACTTAATTGAATCACCCCGTTTATGCCTTTATCCTCCTTGAACCCCTCTCCCCATACCCATAACACTGTTGTCACTTCTAGGCTTCCTCACTTACTCTGCTCCCTCTTGCTCTTCTCTGTTTAACCTTCACCTCTCCCTTCTGCCTAATGCATCCTTCCCTAATCTCTTTGCCCTTGCTGCTCCATTACGATCTCTGCCTGCCCCAAGCCTAAGCTTTACTACCACCACTTCCCCTCCTCAACAGAGGCCAACATGTTAAAACATACTAACCTGATGTCTATCTGGTTATATTTTAATTCCTGCTTCTGTATTTATCATTTGCTGCGTTCCTATTTTGTATTGATGGCTTTTTCTCGATTGAACTGTTGCATTCCTATGTTAGTATTTTCTCCAGTTAGGTATGTAATGCTATTTCAACTGCTTGTGACCAATGCTCTTATGTATAAACAGGGGTCGACTTTAGCGGTGGCCCGAGGCCACTAAAAATCAAATCAGGCCATTGGGTCATCTTTCGCTGCTGGCCCGATTGGCCAGCAAACATTAAGTTGCTTGAGCATCGTTTTTTCGGTCACTGCACCCTTAAAGGAGATAGGAAATTATTTATAGTCATTTACAACTAATAAATAAATCGTAAAAACCAAGCAATGGTCTCAGTGTGTGTTTTTTCACTACTGCAGAAGTGTAAAATGTATTTTTACATGTTGCTCTGTTAATGGAGATACCTCCATAGGTTTGACTGGCTTTTCTTTTCAATCAGGAGTCAGCACGTGACAAGCTGTGAAAGGTCACGTCACTGACTGATTTTAGACTACTGCAGTGTGCGTGCTAGACTAGCAATGGTTTCAGCTTCATGAAAATTAAAATCATCGCTCCTTCCAGACTTCATGCAAAAAACACCAGACACTAAAAAATTTAACATCTTTTGGTGACCAGCTTACGCTGTTAACCCCCCTGCCACTAACATGCACAAACACACTTGGCCGACCATACAAATCAGTATTAAGTCAGGATTCTGTATTAATAAAAGCTCTTTGTTTTTCCTGATGTACTATAGATATCCGCACACTACCTGTTGCTGTCCGGTAACAACATTACCTTCTTGCTGTCCCGTAACACTCCCAACTGTCTGGAGCTTAATTCACTTCCTTTCCCAGAAGCACCATCAGCCTCTGTTGAACTCGATTCTTTAGCAGCTGGCAATGATTGTCAACTCAGGTAGCCCGATTTATTTTCAACCCCACAGTGGGACGATCTTTGCCCCGTTACCTCTACTACTTAATGAGCACCTACCCCAGGACCTTTATGTGTCATCTGTTTCTGATGGGGCTGCAGGTCACTCAAGCTTGCATCTAGCTCTTTCATGTCACTGTATATTCTTCATCTCTTCCCCATATCTCTCTCACTCCTTTACTGCTTGGATCCCTCCCGCTCCCACGAGTGTGTCTACAGTGCGAGTTCTCACTACCTTTTAATCGCACCACTGACTCAAGTGCCGCTGAAATGCATCGGCAGCTTTCCTTCTCTCCGTTCACCATGTCCAGGCTCTGCACCCCATCTCAATCTGGCCCAAACAATGAGCTTTTTGCCTTGGCACTCTTGTCCTCACTGTGACTGTTCCAGTCTGGGGTCCATTCAAGATGAATTACAAATGTGACTGGAGGCTGATGGAAGGTAGATCTAGGTCCACATGAAATGGGGGTGTTACGGGACAGCAAGAGGGTAGTGTGGTTACTGGACAGCAACAGGTACTGCACCTGCCAAGTGTGTTGTGCATGTTGGTGGCAGGGGTAACGGTGTGAGCTGGCTGCCAAAAAGTGTTAAATTTTTTAGCGTCTGGTGTTTTTTGCATGAAGTCTGGAAGGAGCGTGATTTTAATTTTTGTGAAGCTGAAACCATTGCTAGTCCAGCACGCACACTGCAATAGTCTAAAATCGGAGTCAATGATGTGACCTTTCACAGCTTGTCACATGCTCCCGATTGGGAAAAAAAAAAAAAGCCAGTCAAACCGATGGATGTTTCTCCATTAACAGGGCAGCATGTAAAAATACAGTTTACACTTCTACAATAGGGGAAAAAACACACACTGAGACCATTGCTTGGTATTTATGATTTATTAGTTGTAAATCACTAAAAATCATTTCCTATCTCCTTTAAGATCAGTGAAAGAACGTGCATGCGCGCATACAGCGTCCGCTCATGCACACCACACTGAGGAATGGACTCGGGAGCAAAGAGACTGACGAGCATGTAAGTGGGAGCCCTGCAGGACTTGACACTCAAAACCACATGATGGTTCAAGGGCTCCCACTTACAGGTCACCTGATGACATGCTCAGGCAGTGGCAACGGTCGCGGTGGGAACAACTGGAGCCAATTAATGGGCACAGTTCTGACGGGCATGGTGGGACAGCCAATGGAGGTCAGGAATGCAGCATGTAAGTACTGTCCCTTTCCCGCACTAGGTCAGATGCGCCACTGTTTTTGGAAGGAGAGGTCGAGGTTGCGATCAGAAAGCCGTTGAAATACATTCTCGGTCGGTCTGTCTGACCAATAACTAAAAAAAAAAAAAGACAGAGAACTTTACTGTTTGGTGTCTGAGCAAATATACCACCAGAAACAATTTAAGTGAACACCAGACAGTTGGAGCAGACGTCGTTGGGGGGCGCGAAACTTGACTCAGCTTGCTAGTAGACTAGTGCTTGCTGTTCTCTGATACCTAAAAGCCAAGCAGGGTGTATATTTCTGTCTGAGAGGAAAATAAAATGGCAGTTTGAACTGAGGGCAGGGGCTACTGCATTTTGCTGTCAACAAAAGTGGGAAGTCTAACTAAAGAAACAAGTCTGTGGTGAATTGTGTACTGCTTTTGCTGTGTCTGTCCATCCTTGTAAAAAAAGATCTTTTACATCTAATTTAGTTGAACAGTCCAAGAGGGAAGGAGCACCTGTAATTAACCTGGGTGCAGGGGCTAGCAATCTACTTTGTGCAGCAGCTAGTCTGATCTTTTTTTGTGAAGAAAAACAACAAATACAAGTTTCCTTCCTTTCCCAAGTAGCAAGTAGTCTGAGTTACATTCTGTGGTGCTCATGCCAGGATCAGGAACTTTTGAAGTGAACTATTATTTGTGAAATAAAAATAAAAAAGTACTCATTACAAGACCCTTCATGTTTGTAAGTCCACACTGCCGTACTCTCTGTCAGTGTCTAGCAGTCTGTGGAAAGTCAGGGGCTGGCACATTAGGGACCTTGGAGCTAACATACTATTTGCCAGCAGATTAGGCCTTACGGTCTATCGAGTCTGCTCGAACCTTAGATCCTTAGTTGGGTGCCAAGGCCCTCCCAACCCTTGTGCTCCAGAAACCCCTATCATCCATCCCCACCCCCCTTGGACGGGCCATAATCTGATACATCCACTTTCTGTGTCTGTCCCACCCTCTCTTGAAGCCCTCCACTGTGGATCTCTGAACCAGCTCGCCAGGCAGTGCATTCCAAGGGTCCACCACCCTCTCAGTGAAAAACCTCCTCCTCTTTTCTCCCCTCACCCTTCTACCTTCAAACCATGCCCTCTGGTGATACCTCCCTGCTTTAGTCTAAAGATCCCTCCATGTTTACCCTATTTATTCCCTTGAGGCACTTGAAGACCTCAATCATGTCCCCCCGTGTCTCCTCTCCTCCAATGAAAACAGGCAGAGCTCCTCAAGTCTGTCCTCATACGTCAAATCCCCTAGCCCTCGTATCATCATAGTTGCCCTCCTCTGTACCCTCTCCAGGAGCTGTATGTCCCACTTCAAGTGTGGTCTCCAGTACTGTACACAGTACTCAAGGTGTGGTCTAACCAGTCCATTGTACAAACGGCAGAATCACTTCCTTGCTCCTAGAGGTGATCCCCCTTACGATGCATCCCAACATCCTGTTTGCCTTGCTAGCCGCTCTCCTGCACTGCTCAGAGTTATTCATACATGCATCCACCATGACCCCTAGGTCTTTTTCCCCTATTGAGGCCTCCAGTGCCTCCCCTCCCAGGGTGTACCTGTGTTTAGGGTTTCCCCGACCAAGATGCAACACCTTGCACTTAGTGATATTGAAATTTAATTTCCATGTGTGAGCCCAGCTTTCCAGGGTGTCCAGATCCTTGAGGCCAACTCTCCTCTTCTCCCTCAACTACTGCTCCCATCTTGGAGTCATCCTTGAAGACTCATTTCACACCATACCCTCCCTGATGCCCGATATGTATGCATTAAACAGGATTGGACCCAGGACCAAGCCCCTCGTACTGCACTACCAACCTCTCTAGGGTTCGAGAGCTCCCCACAGACCACTACTCTCTGGGTGCGTCCAGCTAGCCAGTTTTCAATCCGTCTGACCATCAAAGGGCCTACTCCTAACCCCATCAGTTTCTCCACCAGACCATTGTGGGGGACAGAGTCAAACACCTTGCTGAAGTCCAAGAATAAAACAAGACCTTGGAGCTATCCAACCTTTGTGGAAAAAAAAAGAGTCTGTATTTACCAATTTCTACTGTCATACCCTCTGGTCACTAGTGTGGCAGTCTGTGGTCAAAGTCAGAGTCTGGCACACATATTTAGGGACCTTGCAGTCATCCAACCTTTGTGAAAAAAAATAAAATAAAATAAAAACATTGACACTGAAAATAAAACAGTGTCAGTTTGCTTTGAAAAAGGTTTAATTGCACACCGCAGAATACATCATGTAGCGTTTTCTTTCAAATGTTGAGCCCCCTCCTGCAAAAAAAAAATAAAACAAATGAAGAAAAGTTGGAAAGTAATCGAGCTTATGAACCACCGATCACTGGAAACAGGGGAGGTACCCAAAGACTGGAGGACAGCAGATGTAGTCCCCTTATACAAAAGTGGGAACAAAGAGAAAGCAGGGAACTACAGACCAGTCAGCCTCACCTCGGTAGTGGGGAAGATAATGGAAGCATTACTGAAGGAGAGATTGGTAGAACATCTGGTTGTCAATGGACTACAGGACCCAAGGCAGCATGGTTTCACCAGGGGAAGGTCATGTCAGACCAACCTCGTTGAATTTTTTGACTGGGTGACTAGGAGGTGGATCAGGGAGGGCAGTGGACATGGCCTATCTGGACTTCAGCAAGGCCTCTGACACTGTGCCACATAGAAGACTATTACACAAACTGGGGAATATGGGTGTGGGCAGGACAGTAGTGTGGTGGGTAGGTAACTGGCTGGGTGGCAGGACACAGAGGGTGGTGGTAAATGGCTGTCACTCCAAAGAGGGAAGAGTGACCAGTAGGGTACCACAGGGATCAGTGCTGGGACCGGTCCTATTCAACATCTTCATCAGTGACATTGCGCAGGACCTAGAAGGCAGAATTTCACTGTTCGCTGATGACACAAAGCTCTGTAACAAAGTAGACACACCAGAGGGTGTAGACAGAATGAGAAGGGACCTGCAGAAACTTGAAGAATGGTCAGGGGTTTGGCAGTTGAAATTCAATGCAAAGAAGTGCAAGATAATGCATATGGGGCACAAAAACCCTGGCACAATATATCAGTTGGGGGTGGAGGATATAGCATGCACCAAGCAGGAAAGGGATCTTGGGGTTATCATCTCTGATGACCTCAAGGTAGGGAAGCAGTGTGACAAGGCAGCAGGTAAAGCAAATAGGATGCTGGGATGTATAGGCAGGGCATCACCAGCAGGAAAAGGGAGGTCATAATTCGCTATACAAGACACTAGTGAGGCCCCACCTGGAGTACAGTGTACAGTTCTGGGAGACCATCCCACGTAAGGACATAGACAGGGTAGAGAGGTTCAGAGGAGGGCAACAAAGATGGTGCATGGATTGCATCACAAGTCCTATGAAGACAGGTTGAAGGAACTGAACATGTACTCCCTGGAGGAGAGGAGGAGAGAGGGATATGATAGAGACATACAAGTATCTTACAGGGAGGAATAGGGTGCAGGAAAACACTATTTTTAAGTGAAAAAGATGTTCCAGGACTAGAGGCATGGGATGAAGTTGGAAGGAGGACGATTCAGAGGAAACATGAGAAAGAATTTCTTCACAGAACGGGTGGTGGACAAGTGGAACACCATGCCAGAGGAAGGGCTGAAACAATCACTGGATTTAAGAATGCATGGGACAGACATAAAGGAATTCTGGAGGTCAGGGGTAAGGGGCAACAGACTTCTAGGAAAACAAACTGAACTTACAAGCTCAAATGGGCAGACTGGGTGGGCCATAGGCCCTTATCTGCCGACACTGTCTATGTATCTATGTATCTATGAAAAAAATGTCAGATGCAGGACATTTAAGACGGCTTGGCAAACTAACTTTCCATGGGTTTGGTATGATGCAGAGAAAAACCTTATGTTCTGTACAATGTGTCAAGGGTGTGATGCTATAGAAAAAGATTCCCCTTTTGTACACGGTTGTGGAACATTTAAAGTGTACTCTTTAAAATCGTACCATACAAGCAGGGGGCATTAGAGAGCTGCAAGCAAACAAAGCTGCAGCTACTGATCCCTCCTGTAGTGAGACTGCTAGAGCTCTACAGAGTTTAAACAATGCTCAGATTAACAGGCTTGCTATTCTAATGAGGAACAGTCATGCAATTGCCAAGCAGTTTTGTCCATTCACAGATTTTGTTTGGATGAGTAAACTGGACCAAATGAAGGGTCTGGAGACAGGAAGCACCTATGTCAATGACAAATACTGCAGGAGATTTTGTTCTGCCACTGCAGAATATGAACGACTTAAAATTATGAATGAAGCCAAGAATTCCTCATTCTGTTCTGTTCTATGTGATGAAGCAACTGATACCTCCACTGCAGAACTTATAATTTATATCCGTCATGCATACAAAGGTGTTATAAAAACAGCCTTTCTAATTATGGTTAGACTTGAGAAGCCAAATGCTGAAAATATATATGAAAGTCTTGTGAGTGAGTGCTCTGCAGTGCTTGAAATAACTCGTGAAGAGTTTCTAACAAAACTAGTTGGCTTTACAGCAGACGGGGCAGCGGTTCTGCAAAGCAGCAGAACAGGAGTCGTAGCACGTCTTTGTGAAGTACAGCCTTTGATAGTTGTTACTCACTGTATGCTTCATCGGTTGGAATTGGCCTTTAAAAAGGCTGTAAAATCAATGCCCTGTTACAGTAAGGTAGAGGACGAGATGCTGCAGATTTACTTATTCTACCACAACAGCCCTCTGAACAGAACAGAACTGAGGAATTCTTGCCAGGCAACAGGGGTCCGATGTTTAGTCCCAACTAGGGTTGAGGCACCAGATGGGTCACGCATCTAAAACGTGCCTTTCAACATTTTTGGGAGATTCATCCTGCAATTATATCACATCCTGAAAATACTGTTGCATCACGAAACTCAACGGTCAGTGCTAGAGCTCAGGATTTTTGGAAAAACTCACATCAGAACACTTTGTGCAGAGTGCCTTGGAGCTTAATGACATTATTGTTGTAATAACAAGACTTTCCCTGTTGTTGCAGGAAGAACAGGTCAATATTAGCAAAGCGAAGGAGGGATTGACAGTTGTTCGTAACAGCCTTGAAAAGCTGAAAACTAAATCGGGACCAATGGCCCGAATGTTCACAAGGGAGACATTTAAGGATATTCCCTTAAAGAAAATAACCAGAGAAAAAAGGGATACCAACTCCTTTACAAGATTTACAGAAACTATTTTGACAGAGGTTAACAGCAGGTTTCCAGACAATGACCTGTCTGTTGTAAGGAAAGCTGGTGTGACACTTTTAAACCCCCAAATGTGGCCCAATTTGACAAACAGCACTGATTTTGGTGATAGGGAAATTGAAAAACTTATTAATGAATATCGAGATGTACTTCACAAAAATGGTGTAAAACTGGAAGAAGTGAAGATTGTACGGGCCTCTTTAAAAAATTCCCCGAGTTCTTGTACCTCTAGTGTCACTACATGGGAAGAGATAAATAAAAGGTTTTCAGATGGACACCAGAATATTTTTTCCCTTGTCGACTTCCTCTTATCCTTGCCAAGCACTTCAGTGGAGTGTGAACATGGATTTTCACATATGAAATCTGTGAAGTCAGACTGGAGGAGTAAACTCAGAAGTAATACACTCACTGATCTGTTATGAATTAAACTTCATTCACCGGCAATTGAGGATTTTGATGCAATAGGTGTTGTCAATTTGTGGCTAGCCTCTGGGCAGCGAGTCAGAAGACCATGCAGTGGATCTCACAGGAGAAGAACAGATGCAGCTGCTACTGAAACTGTAGACAGCTCTGATTCAAGCATGGACTCCGATGACAGTGTGACAGCCCTTGAGGATGATGAAGTGTGCCAAAACACTGATTCTGATGACTGACCAGAAATGTGTCACCCTGACCCCACTCTGCTCTGATTTGATTTTGTACTTAAGCACAACTCTCTGCAGTGTCCCTCCAACCAGTTTCTTGCCCATCTACCGGTGTCTTTCTTGTTATTTTGAATAAATGAGCAATATTCACCACTTGCGTGATGCCGACCACTTGTGTCCCGCTTTAAATTTTCAAAATAAGTTGCGGGCCACCATTAAGTACTGCGGGCCACCAAATTATTGGAAGTCTCTGGCCCGATGGCCAGTAGTTTTTTCCCCTTAAAGTCAACCCCTGTATAAATCTGTTTATTATTTGTATTTTTGTACCACCTTGTACTTACTGTTCCACTGTTGATGTACTTTATTCGAAGTTGTACCCTACCGGATCGTGCCTGAAAATAGGCATTTCTATGTCTAGTGCACCTACCCGATTATCAAAAACAAACAAAAAAAAACTAAAGAAAGGAAAGACATTCTAATGCCCTTCCTGAATGTCTCGCTTCCCAGCTTCTTTGAATTCTCCCTTCTGCTCATTGTGAATAGTTCCCCAAAAAACAGATAACGTGTAGCAAATAACTTTACCAACTTGTGATGTGTTTTGTGATACGTTCTGTGTGAAATATGCCATACAAAATAAAACTGTACTATAACTGGTATGATGTGATGGGCCTCTGCCCTTGCTGCAAGGTATTTCGGATGAGATGTTAAACCGAGGTCCTATCTGCCTGTTCTGGTGGTAGTTCAGGTGGATGTTAAAGATCCCATGGCACTTCTTGAAAAGAGTAGGAATTTCCCGGTATCCCTGGCACATCCCGGCGAGGCTGAAAATAAGCAGAACTGTCTAATCCTCCTTTCTCGGCTAACAAAAATAAAGTATAAAAACTCATTTAAGTAAGCAATAACACATGACGAGCGTGCCCAGGTGTGTCACAATGCATGAGGCGCTTGCACCGGGTACCTTATGCACTTGGGTGGCTCTTATCAGGAGATGACCCACACCTCGGAGTGTGTTATAGCGCTTATAAAATGGGCACCTCAGAATATAAGTTAATTAAAAAATACACATAGAAAGTCTGTATAAAACCAGTAAACAAAAAAAATAGGGTCATCAGTAGAAAACACAAAAAGTAGTCCTTGTCTTGTAGCTCATTAATCAAGAGTCACTACAGGGGTTGCTGTCTGTCTGTCTCTGCACTTCTCATCTACGCAGGCACACACACACACACACACACACACACCAAGACTAAAAATGTTATAGGATTTTCATATTTTTAATTTTTTGTCTTCGTAGTTCCTCTATGTCTGGAGTGTCTGACTGCCACTGTGTTTATTACAGCGAGTGGGATTGAGCTTTTCCGTTGTCGGCTGCTGTGTGATTTTTCTTGAACCCCCCCCCCCCACGCCAAAGTACACTAATCCGTTTTCCTTTTAGTTTTTCCCTCTTAGTCTTTATGACTTTTATTTGTCACCGTTTTTTACAGCCTTGCTCGAGTATAAGAGAGAGTGCCCTTTGGGGCCGTCAGAGCAGAGCCGTTTCCTTATTTAAGCTTTTTTAACTGTGACTGTTCCTCCACAGTTCCATTACAGATTCGGGGTTTTTAATTTCTTTCTTACTGTTTACAACAGCTAATGGAAGAACATGTGTGTTTTTTTTTTTGCGGTTGGTGTAATTCATTACTTTGAGAGAATGCAACAGAGGAGCGGGTGTGTGGAGAGCTTAGGTGATCACAATCGTCCATGGTGAAGTGAAAGTGAAACCTTTATTTCAAAATGTTTTATAGTATCGAAACATGCTGTGGACTTCTAAGTAAATAAAGTTTCTCTGTGTTTGTGGGTCATGGGTGTTTTTCACGTCGGGCAGTAAGAGCACAGTTGCACTAGTAGAAAAGCTTCACACATCAGGCTCGTTTTTTCTGTCATGAAATTTTGAGGAGCTTTACTGTGCCGCGAGCTGTGCCAGTGTGTGTTTCTGTTTACAGGTGGCACAGCTCAGTGATTCTTTGTTATGTGGTCGGGCTGAGACAATTAGTGCCGGTTGGCTAGGATAGGACACGGCTCTGAAGGTGCACTAGCCAATCGGATTCCTCCATTTCAGAAGCCCATTTTATAATAAGAGTTACTTGATCTGCTGTGATTCTTGTCAACAGTCTTTTAAAACTGTAACACAATTTGTCTATTGTGGTCTGTTTTATATTAAGATAAGTATTTTTTGTTTTACTGTTTGTGTTTGTTTATGTTTTATTTGGTACAATACGAATCATCCTGTATTAAAGCAGCGGTATAAAACCAGTAAAACTGCAAGCCAGCCGGCCTGGTGGCACACAGGGCTAAGGTGCTGGTGCCTTACCTTGCACCACGCTGGCGACCCGGGTTCGGGAACAGACTCGGGCTCCAGTGGGTCGGCTGGGGAAGGAGTAGGATTGAGCGTCTGGAGGGCTGCTCTCCTATCCTGAAGTGGGTTGGGGAATGGCGTCACTCTGTAGCGGCCCCTGGTGGAGACCAGGGGAAGCTCAGTTGCGACATGAGTAGGGCAATCGGAGGAAAAGCCTAGAAAAATGGTGTATCCTCCTACCGGATGACGGCTGCCCGGACCAGTGCCTCCCCGAGCTCCGAGACAGCTGACCCAGCCACAGCAGCACCCAGGACCAATGCCTAGGCAGATAGGCCATCTCTCCTCGGAAGAGGAGGACCCACCTGACAAAGGGTCATGTCGGGTTACCCTGAGATGGCTGCGATGTGGGGTCGAGGTCGGGTGGTGTCGGGAGACGGTTAGCATCCTTGGCAATTGGCCTGAAGGACAGGTAGGTGAGAGTCGCAGGGGAGCTATAAAGATAAAGCAAGATTGTGCCAAGAAAAAAAAAAAAAGGTGGGCCAAAATTGAAAACCAAGCGATATTTGTCACAGTCCCCCACTCTAAAATTAACCCTGCTTGGTGCCCTCTACAGAAATAAAGATTGTCTTTCCCTTTAGGTTTGCTAAGATCTTGTTACCAAAATGGTACTCCCAGTTTTTCACTATGTGAATGTGGTCTATGGCTCTTCACTCTCAACTTCCCTGGCCAGACTGGACACACTCTAACTCCTGTTGCTCTGCAACTAACTCACCCTCTGAAATTCAGCATAGCTCATTTTATACATCACTATCCATTCTTCCTCTACCATCATGTTTTTAGATGCACTGAGTCTCCTTTATATCAAATTCTGGTTTGGGTCCCTTTCTTCCTACCTCTCATCACTCCTCTCTATTGTTCCCTCTGCTTCCTGCTCCTTCTGCTCCAGGAACCATTGCACCTTTGCTTTGCCATGTTCCCCGTACCTCTGCTGGCCAACCACCATCAATCATCTCCCCTCACTCTGGAACCTGCTCCCTTCTTCCCCCTGCTTCACTCAGATACTGTATCAGCGAGACTTCTTCCCTTCCCACACCACTCCTGCTTCCTACTGAACAGTCCCTTGCACATTTGTTGTAATGTTCTACTGCCTCATCATGACTTAGTTGCTAATTGTGCACTTTCTTGTGTCTTTGGGTATTCTGACTTTGCTTTTTTTGTAACACTGAATTTGTCTATGCTATGTATCTTTTTTTTTTAATTTTTTTTTTTAATCATTTGCTCCCCTTCCCGGAAATGAGCCTCGGTTCTATGTGACTTTCCCGGTCACCAATTTTCAAATAAATAAATAAAAATCAGCTGGAAAAAAAGACATACATTACATTTTGGTTCTTCTGCAATTTCACTTATGAATTACAGAACCACAGAATTTGCCGGCAGAAAAGGACTGGTAGGCCCATCTAGTCTGCCCTATTTTTCCCTACCTATTACTACACACTGGACCATATTTGGTCACTGGTGTCCAAAATACAAATGAAGACACTGAAGAGGACAGGTCCCAGTACCAAGCCTTGCTGGCCACTCTTCCATCCTTACAGTGAGTGCTGCTGACAACTCTTACTGCTCAGTTTCATCATCAGCCTACTATGAGGAACACTGTCAAAGGCCTTGTTAAAGTTTGTATGGGCCATGCCCACTGCCCTCCCTGATCTATTTCTCTGGTCACCCAGTCAAAAAAATCTCTTGGGTGCATTTGGCATGACCCCCCAGTGGAAATCTATGCCACCTGTGTGTTGGAGCCCACTGGATTCAAATACTTTACCAGTCTTTTTTCGGTAATGTTTCCAATAATTTCCCCCACCACTGGAGCAAGATTAACTGGCCTATGGTTGCTAGACTCCTCCCTGCTTCTGCTTGTATATAGAGGGCCTACGTCAGCTCTTCTAGAGTCCTCCGTAACCACACTTGTTCCAGTAAGCTGCTGAACAAGGCTATCAGCGGTGCAGCAAGCACCTTCCCGAGTTCTTTCAGTTCCCTTCCGTGTATATCATCCAGTCCCATAGCTTTGTTCATCTAGAGAGCTGCAAGTCCCTGCAGGACTCTTTCCTCTGAAAATGGACATTTGTCCACCTCTCCACCCCCGTTCCTGCTTCTTCCTGGTGGTTTGCCCCCCCCCCCATGGTGACTGGGCAAATAGTGGTTCAGGATGGCAGGTTTTGTCTTGGTTCTCCTCTATGCAGTCTCCCTCTTCCGCCCTTCCAATCCTCACTATTCCTCCCCTTGTTTTCTTTTTGTCATTTATGTATCATGGGGTTGAAGTTGGCAAAGCCCACCACTAGGTATATGCTGGCACATTCTGTATCTGGCTATTGAAATGTTTCTTTAACGAGCCCTACTGGCTGGTACTTGAGAAGATAACATTCATAAGTAAACCAGCTGAGTCAATGGAAAGGTCTTTTGGGCTTGTGGAAGTTCCCAGTCACTAGCCCAACTGGCTAGTGGCTGTACAACTAATGTTGACCCCTGTTAATCTGAAGAAAGTCTTATCCCCTTTAGTGACCCCTTTGGCTATCACTTTTTGTCTATCTGTGCCTTTTCTCCAATCAAAGCCTGTCTTGCTTCCCTCTGTTTTGCCTGGTATACCTCCCTGTTCTTCTCCCTCTGTGTTTCCTTATATCTCCTAAATACCACCATTTTTTCCTTCACCACCTTGGCCCTTTCCTTAGAGAAACAGTCTATTTTTCCTTCTCCTTTTACTCACTTCTTCACACAGAGGTTGGTTGCTTTAATTATGCCCTCCCTTATTTTTCCCCACCGTACCTCTACCGCTCCCTGGCAATCCCCCCTACAAAGCAGTTTTGGAGGAAGTCTCCCATTTCTTTAAAATCCACCCTCTTAAAATCCAGGACCTTCATCCTTGTGTGGTCTGCCTCTGTTCCTGTCTTTATGTTAAACCACACTGGAAGGTGATCACTGACTGGTACCCAGGGGACTGCCCACTGTGATATCTGCAATGCTGTCCCTGTTTGTACGCACCAGGTCTAGCACTATCCCATACCTAGTGAGTTATTTGAATAGCTACCTGAGAAAACCCCCTTGCTGGGACCTGTTCCTTGCCAAACCCACTGTTGAAAGGCTCACTCTACGTCTGGCAGACTGAAGTTACCAATTAGCAGCACCTTCTGCACCAGGGTCTGCACCAGAAGACATACGAAGAAAGACTAAAGGGGCTTAATATGTATACCCTTGAGGAAAGGAGGGAAAGAGGAGACATGATAGAAACTTTCAAGTACCTCAAAGGAATCAACAAAGTCCAAGAGAGTGGCATCTTTCAGAAAAAGAGATGCCCAAGAACAAGGGAGCACAATTTGAAGATAGAGGGGGGATGGCTCAGGAGTAATGTGAGGAAGTATTTTTTCACAGAGAGGTTGTGGATGCATGAAACAGCCTCCCTGAGGAGGCTGTGGAGTCAAGAACAGTGGGGGAATTTAAGAATGCATGGGACAGACATAAAGCAGTCCTAGTGGGGTGGGGGGGTAGGAGGAAGTAAGCTGTTGGTTAATTAGGATCTGCAGCTTATCTGTTAGGTAGGAAAATGGACAGACTACGTGGGCCAAGCGGTCCTTATCTGCCTTCAAATTCTATGTTTCTATGTTTCCCTCACTTGCCACTGAAATGATGGCTTCCCCAAAATGCCTTATCCAACTCATTTCCCTATGCTCGAGATCTGTACACTACTGTGACAGGGTTGGGTAAGACCCCTGTTCCATTTGTTATGCAGGAGAGTTTAAACCAAGGATCTAAATTAGTCCTCTCCTATTCTGTCACTTGTGTATCTCTTGCCTGTCTGACTGCACAATCAAATTATTTTTGGGGCACCTACAAAATGACCACTCTGATGGTCCCACAAATTTCACCCCGTTTTCTCCCTTTCTTCACCTGCCGTTTCTATTCTTTCATTCTTCCTTTGCTTCTCTGTGGTTAAAGGATATATGTGAAACTGGGATGCCTTGGCTTGCAAATGTATATAATTATACTGTTGAAATGAATGCAGAAAGCTATTTGGGTCGATCTGGAATAAAGGGGGTTAAATCTTGAAATGCATTTGACCTCCACAAGCTTGTTTGCAGAGTTGTCAGCAGGTAATGTGTTTATTTTGGACTGGATTTGATGTTGGGACTCGGGAGGGTGGACTGTGAGGAAGTTGTGTCCTATGTTTGGGAATATTAACATGTTTGGGCTTAGAGCATATCCCAGTTTTAAAATGGAAATCTAAAAGATGCTGGTTAATGCTATACATAACTAGGTAACACTCTCACACTTGCAAGGTGTAGCTATGTGGACTATAAGATTTAATATCACTGTTAACTGTTTGGTACACCCTCATATTCGCAAGTCAGATTGTTTAGACTGTTAATCCTGTTATGTACTTAATTTTATTTTTATTTATTTACCGAGTTCCTGGATCACACCCGTGAGCGGCTGCTCATTTATGGGTTCCACGTCAGTTACAAGGACAAAGGTACATCGAAACAGTAGTACATGTTTTAAACAGGGTAGCCGTAAGATACAATAATACAGTAGTACATTTTTGGACAGAGTTCCTATAATGAATACACCAAATTTAGGATCATAAGCAACAAGTAATTTGCCTGAGTCAAAGTTAGGGCACCCTACTAGGTTGCATGAGAGGAGATGCTAGTAGGAGGATAGTGGTAAAAGTTGTAGAGGGTGGGTAGGGAATGGGGGAATGTCTCCTGTATCATGGTATGGATGTCTCACATGAGCTGTATCACTATGTGTTTTATTCAAAATGCAATAAATGTCAATTACAAAAAAAAAAAACATTGTCAGCAGGAAAACCAGCTCTGGTCTGAATGTTTTAATTGACTGCATCTGTTGAGAAGACTGGGTGTACTAGTCAAACAAAAAAATTGTCAACATTTGGAAAGCTATAGCTTAAAGAGAACAGGATGCAGAATTTAATTGCCAGGTGAAAACATCTTACAACAAGAAAGCAATGCTTAGAGAGTTAGAGAGATTGAGATTTAGAGATGCCCTCAGATGAAGGACTAGGTTTTGATTCAACTGCCTGTATGAGTTATCCTGCACAATTTTATTTTTACAGTCATTGATAATAAAATGCTACTTGTGAATTTAATAACTTCTGCACTACTTGCAAATTTTATAACTTCTCCTGGTTTGCCTAAGCTTCCTGTCCTGTGCCTCGACCACCAATACCCTAGTGCAGATACCAGCACCAGAGACTGTTTTCAGTATGACCCACATCACCTCCACCACTTCTTTTTCCTCCAAGTGCCCCTGTACCTCTATGGCCTTGACTCCCTCCCTCACTTATCATACAACCACTCCTCCCTGCACTGTCTTTCCTAAATAGAAATATGCCCACGCGGTAGCACTCAGTATAGTACAACTCTGTTATGGCCAATAAATCCAGGCCAGTCTTCACCACAACGGCTTCTAGGTCTGGAATTTTGTTTCCATGATTCCGTGCATTGGCGCACATGGCCCTCCACACTTTACTTTCCCCCTACCTGTCTGTGCTGTTCCATGAATTTCCCTGACTTACCTCTTCCCTTTTTACCCTCACCATTTCTAGTCTCCCTCAAGCCTTTGCACTCGCTCACTTGATTTATATCCCCCCCCCCCGTCTTGTCTCCACCTCTGCCGTCCTGCACCCCTGCCCTAGGGGAGTTCCTACCCTCAGGCCCTACGTCCCCGATGCTCCATTATAGGAGGGGGAACAGTCTTTGCCACCTTTGGTTTTACCCCCCCCCAGCTAGTTTAAATGCTCATCCAAGTAGTATTTAAACCTTTTAACTGTAATATCCTTTTACGGATGGGATCCCATGTACTGCTCTTCCTGCAAACTGCCTCACTCTGACTGTTCTAAATGTCTGTAATTAATTTTAAGAGTTAGACTTGGTTCTTATTGTGACAGAGGTGGCCAAGCCACAGAAAACTTGAGCCTTGTGCCTGAAGCAACTTGACTACTGTGAGGCCGAGGAGCCACGGTCAAGCCAAGCCAGTTATGACTGAAGCAAACATTTTTGTCAGCCTAAGCAGTTAATGCAGTGGTTGAAACTTTCAGCTCCTCTTATGGAACTCATGGGGGTGAGGGACACTCAGTACTGTAAAGGACAGCCTGCAGAACTCATGGTTCAGCTCATGCTTTTGCTCTTAGTCAGGCTAGACCCCTGACTTGGCTCTAGGTGAAAAATTCCTGGCTTGCCTATCTCTACATTGCGAGACTCATTCAACAGTGACAGGAGTGATACTGTACTGGACAGCACTGAAACAATTTTTCTAGATCAAATTCTTTTGTAGTCAGAGCTCATTCTGAGGGTCCTCTAAAGGTGCATGTCCATGCCATGAAACTGTATAAGGTAGGCACACCAGACACTCAAATCTGGGCCTATAGGCCCCAAGTCCATGGAAGGAGATGGTCAGCAGACCTCCCCCATACCAGTGCGTTGGGGGGACTGGAGATTGGAGATGGAGGGGGGGTGAGGGCCTTAGCAACGGGTGCTGGACGGCACATGTTAACAGGTAGAAATGAGAAAGGCAGATGGGAGGGAAGAAGGCTAAGACTCTAGTAGGAAAGGTGGTGTCCCTGAATGCACGAAATCTTGGATACAAGATGGATGACCTGCAGGCATTGCTGGCTGAGAGCAGAGTGGACACTGCAGTGGTCAAGGAGACATGGGCCACACCTAATCATGACTGAGACCTCTTGATACCTGGGTTTAAATTATAAAGGAAAGACAGGGAGGTCGGAGAGGGAGGAAGGGCATCGGTTTTAAATCAGGGAGAGTATTAACTTCTATGAGATAGGAATCGAAAGGGGGAAGGCACAAGCAATGTGGATTTGATTACTAACAGAGGCAGGAAGGTGAGGTTGGGGTGGTTTACAGACCACCCAACCAGGAGGAGGAGAAAGGAAAATGAACTCACAAATACTGACTGCTGCAGGGAAGGGAGAGGCGGTAATAGTGGAGACTTCAATCCGCCCAAGGTTGACTGGACGGCACCACCCACGACCTGCGCCAGGAGTCAGGTGATCCTAGATACGCTTCAAAATGGGTTCCTGACACAGTATGTCAGAGAACCCACCAGGGAGGAGGCAATCCTTAATCTGGTGCTGACGCATGGGGACCACGTCCAGGATATAAAGGTCGAGGAGACCAATGTGGCCGTGACCATCCCACAGTGTGGTTCCAGCTGGACACGGGTAGGGAAAAGAGGCCCACTAAAACTAGAATCCTGGATTTTAGAAAGGTAGACTTTAGAAAGACGGCAAGCTGCTAAGGAGTCACTTAGCTAAACATTCTAGTGATATGGGGTGGACCAAAAGAGGTACATCATCAAAGAGGGAATAATGGCTGCCACAACAGAGTGCGTTAGCATCAAAGGGAAGAACGTGAGCGCCAAAGTACCTAGTTGGTTTACCACTGAGGTCGCCCAGGCAGTAAGGGATAAGAGGTAAGCCTACAAGAAATTCAGGTGGACCACCTGAAGATGTCTAGCGTAACAGGCAAGGTAGTCTGGTGTGCTAAAGTTCAGAAGGAACTGCCGCTGAGGGAATTAAAAAGGGGAGAAGCCTTTTTTCTGCTATAATAGTGAGAAAAGGGACGAGAAAGATGCAATTGTTAGGCTCAGGAAAGGGGATGGCTGGAAGGAGGAGAATGGGGGCAAAGTAAAGGTACTGAATGAGTACTTCTGTTCTGTCTTCACCAAGGAGAGAGATGGACCGGTGCCACTAAGAGGAGGAAGAGGCAGGGGGAAGGAGCCCGGATGTTTTGCTAGAAGTGGAAAGGGGAGGATAGGGTTGCTAGCATTATGGGTAGCTAAATTCCCAGGCCCAGATGGAATACACCCAAGGGTGCTGAGGAACTTGCAGATCCCGTGACTGCCCTGTTCAATAGTTCACTAGAGTTGGGCATGCTACAGCAGGACTGGAGAATGGCACATGTAGTGCTCCTCTGTAAAAGCGGTCCCAAATATGACCCAGAGAGATGAGCAGCTTGTTATTCAGTGTGCCTTCCTGGCGAAACATTTCAGTAAATAAATAAGTCTGACCGCAATCATGTGCAAGCTCATGGAGACCATACTTAAGAAAAGGTTAGTAGTCTATCTTGATGAGAATGGCCTCCAGGATGACAAGCAACACGGGTTTATGGGTGGAAGGTCATATCAAACAAATATGACTGACTTCTTTGACTGGGCCACTAAAACTGTGGATAGGGGCCAAACGGTGGACATACTTTATCTGGACTTCAGTAAGGCCCGACTCTGTACATACGAACATACAAACATACGAAGAAGCCAGTAGAAGAAGGCCACTTGGTCTATCAAGTCTGCTCATATTGCAGGGTCCACATCTTGAGCTAATGTCCCTGCACTCCTTCCCCACTCTTCCCATCCTCCCTACCCATGATTCTTACCTTCCCCCATGCCTATTCCAGCCTCTCTTAAAGCTGCCCACTATCTTCAACGAGAAGACCTCTTCCGGCAGTGAATTCCAAGTGTCCACCACCCTCTCTGTGAAGGTGCTTCCTGACCTCCCTCCTAAACCTCCCACCCTCCAGCTTAAGACTGTGCCCCCTCATGATATGGTTGCCACTCAGCTTAAAGAGACTCTCCTTATCAACCTTATTTATCCCTTTCAAGTACTTGAATATCCCAATCATGTCCCCTGTCTCTCTCTCTCTCTCTCCTCCTGTCTTCCAGGGAGTACATGTTCAGTGCCCTCAACCTCTCCTCATATGCCTTACCCTGCTGACCGGCTATCTTTTTAGCCCTCCTCTGTACCTTCTCCAGCAGTTTAATGTCCTTTTTGAGGTGTGGGCACCAGTACTGAACTCCATACTCTAGATGCGGCCTTACCAGTGACCTGTACAAGGGCAGTATAACCTCCTCTCCCCTACTACTAATCACCTAGCTATGCATCCCAGCATCTTCTTTGCCTTTGCTGCTGCTTTCTTGCACTGCGTGGAGTGCTTCAGGTCACTAGTGATCATCACTCCCAGGTCCTTTTCCTCCTCTGATGCAGACACTCGGACTCCACCCAGATAATACTTTGTACTGGGATTCTTTACTCCAATATGCATAACTTTGCATTTCTTGGCATTGAAGCCAAGCTGCCAGATCCTGGACCACCTCCCCAGCTTTCCAGATCTTCCTGTAGGTCCCGTATCCCTTCAGCTGTGTCCACTCTCCCACAGAACTTGGTGTCATATGCAAATAGGCACATTTTGCCTTTAATGCCATCCCCAATGTCACTGATGAAGAGATGAAGACATTGAACAACACCGGCCCCAGCACCGAGCCCTGTGGGACCCCACTGATTACCTCTCTGGTGCCAGATAAATCTCCCTTCACAACCACCCTCTGGGTTCTGTCCCTCAGCCAGTTTTCCACCTATCTGGCCATCTTTTCCCTAACCCCAAGATCCACCAACTTCTTGATCAACCTTTCGTTGGACACAGACTCAAAGGCCTTGCTGAAATCAAGATAAAGGATGTCTACTGCTTGGCCCCTGTCTACTGTCTTAGTGACACAGTCAAAGAAGTCAATCAGATTTATTTGACATGATCCCCCCCCCCCATGAACCCATGCAGCCTCTCATCCTGGAGACCATGTTCCTCTAGATATTCCACCAACCTTTCCTTTAGTATGGTCTCCATGAGCTTGCCCACAATGGAGGTTAGACTGACTGGTCTGTAATTCCCTGGATCATCATCATCCTGTACTCCACAAGGGGTTAATCAGGAAGTTGGAGAATCTGAGCTGGCAAGAAGTTGACTGAGTGGGTGGAAAACAGGCTGAGGAACAGGACCCAGTGCATGGTGGTGGGAGGTGAACTCTCCAGCACCAGGGAGGTCACAAGTGGGATTCCACAGGGCTCAGTGCTGTTCAGTGTCTTCGTCAACAATACTGGAAATAAACCTTAACAGCAAAATTTGCCTATTCACAGACAACACCAAGTTCTATGGGAGGGTGGATACAGAGAAGGAGATACAAGACAAGGGGACGATCTGGAAAAGCTAGAGAGATTGGTCTGGGGTTTGGCAACTTGGCTTCAATGCAAAGAAATGCAAGGTTATGCACACTGGAGCAAAGAACCTAAGGAATGAGTTCAACCTAGAAAGAGTCCAGGTATCTGCATCAGAGAAGGATTTGGAAGTGATGATCACTTGTGACCCGAAACACTGTATGCAATGTAGGAAAGTGCAGCAAAGGCAAATAAAATGTTGGGCTGCATAGCCAGGGGGATCAGCAGCAGGCAGAAGGAGGGCAATATTGCAGTTGTACGGGTCATTAGTGAGGACACATCTGGAGTACGGTGTACAGTACTGGTGCCCATACCATAAGGACAAAAACCTGCTGGAAACAGTTTAAAGGAGGGCAACTAAGATGATCATGTGCCAGCAGGGTAAGAGTATGAGGAGAGGTTGTAGGCACTGAGTAAGTACTCCCTGGAGGAGAGGAAAGAGGGGGACATGACTAAGACTGTCAAGTATTTGAAAGGAATAAATAAGGTGGACAAAGAGGCTGTCTTCAAGCATAGTGGGACCAGAAACAAGAGGAGAGACAGTCTCAAGCTGGAGGTGGGGGGAGGTTAAGGAGAGAGGCCAGAAGGCACTTTTTCACAGAAAGCATGGTGGTGGGTTGGAATGGGCTTCCTGGAAAAGTGGTTTCATTGAAAATGGCAGGCAGCTTCAAGAGAGGGTGAGACAGCGTTAAGGGTCAAGAGAGGGGCGGATGGAGGGGAAGAGCAGACGGGACGCGGGGGGGTAGCTGATGTGAGGATCCCCAATGTATGAGAAGACTCCATAGACTTAATTGTTGTATTCTGATGGCTTTGTCACATGTACGACGACATAAATAGCAACTGATGATTTTAACTATATTAAGTGTTTACTGGTCACCGGATTTTTTAATTTTTTTGTACTGCTTGGCGGAAGTACTAGTCTCTGTGACTGCATGTCGTAATCCACACGGTGTGGGACTGCACATTCAGGTAGTCAAAGAATGAAAATGGACATGTAACCGGGGGTCGGGTTGATGTTATTTTTTTTTTTTTTTTTTTTTTTTTATTAGCGCTATGTGGTGCCTCCATTATGTAACCCACTACCTGGCTTCCTGGGTTTGGGAGAAAACTGTTGCTCTGTATTTTGACTAGGTTTGACTTCTAGTCAGGGGCACCCAAGTAACTCAGCAGTAACAGGAAGCAATAACTGTAATGTCCAAACCAGGAGTGGGATTCCAGAGTGTGGCTTTTATTCACAACCAAACAGAATAACAAAGCACAGATGGACCCCCACTGGGCTACACTCCTAGTAATGCAGATTTACAGAGATCAGAACACATCTTCTACTCACTGTAACCCTCAGGTTTAGAAACACACTGGGCACTCAACCCGAACTTGTATTCTTTTCTGGATTTCCCTGGCCTGGCACATCCGACCAGCCTTGGACTACTTCCTTGCGTGGCACATCCGGCCAGCAACTGGACCACTTTTCATATGGCATGGAACATTACTCGATGGCTCCCTAAACCACCCATGAGCACATACAGGCTCCAAGAAGGGAAAAATCATCCATCTAATCCCACGTCTGGGTACTTTCCCCGAACACTGGCCAAGTTCCCAGAAGAAAGCAACAGGTGTCCCAAAGTGAACCCGTAAAGGTGAATCTGGTTACTCCTGATGGGGGGGTCTCCCACCTCTTGCTCCCATAATTCATACCTGGCCATTCATTTGGTCTCAAACACCTCTTCAACTGAAAACGCTGGGTTTGTAGATTAACATTTTAAATGTATAGCACATTCATAATCTACAGTCTCTAGAACTCCAATGTACTGACTTGTGACATACTTTTCTAAGTGGCCATGTCCATCCCTGTAGACCCCCACATATTAAAGGCATGCAAGTCACATACTCCTTAAACACTGTACTTGGCTGTCCTTTCCTGACCCACAGTAACAGATACTTAGACAGCATTCTTGGTGAAACATAGGCTCTCTGGCACAGCGACTCACCCTGGATTGCAGGTGCCCACAGGCTTCTTCCACAGGAAAACCAAAAATACTTCTTGGTGCCTCAGCACAAATCTTCAAGACAGCTTCTCTCCTGACAGCAGGGCCATGGGATTGCCCGAGAGCTGGTCTGGATAACCCCCAATCCCACTCAGGGATGAGGCCCTGTAACAACTGGGAGACGGTCTCAACCACTTCCAAACAGTATCTTCTGTGTCTCTATCTAGGGTGAAAACACACACCCACAACAACAGGTAGCTCTGGTCAGAGTTGAAGGCTCTGATGGACTGCCCACTGCAGTGCACCTCCTCCCTCCACTGAGTCTCCCACTAGACTAACTGAAGACTGAATCCAAAACCTCCCAACGTTCTAACTCCCAGCTGTAACATTCCAATGTGGCTTATGCTGCTGCTAAAATTCTATATGTGGTCCCTCCAGCTCAGCCAAGACTGAGAACAGAGCAAGACAGTGTGAAATCCATTTAACTGGACTTTCACAAGCTGCCTTCCCTGCCTGCCTCTAGATCTAACTGGGATTCTTGTAACCCCGGGTGTTAGGGAGGTTACAGAAGTACTGGAGTGCACTAATCAAGTCTTGAGTCATCCAAACCCAATATCAACTTTTCACACTCTTTTAATTAAACAGTTTGAGAGTAACTGACAACGCAGGTATAAAAAACCTTTTTTTCCTCAATACCTTTCTGCGTAGCTGATGGGGAAGGAGCAGCTCCTCTTCGTACAGGCACTTGTCGCTCTCCGTTCTTGTCTTCTTTTGCCTTCAGTCTGGAGTGGGTGGAGATGCTGCGATTTGCAATAGACTGCCAGTTGGTCACCCACACTCCAGGACATGTAGGTGCTGCTGCTGCATGATTCTGCCGAGCCTGATCACACCGTTTTGACAACGGCCTGGGCGGTGGCGGCGCAGAGTGTTTCGACTGTGCAAAACTGTACAAACCCCGACATTTGAAAGTAAGGGTTTTAAGTTTACAGTGAGTATTTCTCACCACGTAAGTGTAAATCATGTTAGAAAAAAGTGGCCTGCTCAACCAAAACTGCACTGTAGATTCCTTACCGCATATACTCGTGCATGGGCTGCTTATTTCCCCAAAGTGCATCAACAAGAAATAACCTAAAAAAATATAGTGACTTCAGTGTTAATAATTTTATTCTAGTTAAACAACAGTGTAGTCATGTCAAAATTACGCCAAGTTGTTCGCCATTGCACACCCCGTCTGCACAACAGCTCCTGCTGCCGGGAGTAGTAGTTCTGTGCCACGTGCTCTAGGGAAACAGTGATTCGGTACTACCAAACAAGTTTCCTTCTGAACTACGACTCCCAGGATGCAGCGCGATTCCTCTCTTTTACATACTACAAACTGCAACACAGAGAAAGGCCGAACTGTTTGGAAAGCTGTGGGCAGGGCTGCGCATTTTCCGTATTCCCGCCCCCATAGTGTGATTGGCAGGTTATGGAGGTGCAGGTGGTGACTGAACTTGAAGGTGAGTCGCGTTGCACGAGTCGGGTTTACCGTGTTATTTTATTCTTCAGAAAAAAACGGCAGAATAAGAATGAGAGTGTGAGACTGAGAACATTTAATAAACCCTTCAAAACAAATATTTTAATTCGTATATAAACTTTTGAAGATGAATTCACAGAAATTGCCTTTCAGCACTTTTGTACTCCTTAGGTCGTCGTTGCTTGCGGCTGCAAACCTGTTGATACATTTGTGCATGTTTATTAAAATACGACGGCAGTGGAAGCGGGATTTGTTTACTTTTCTTTCACCATTTCTTGTTTTCCAGAGACGTGCTAAGCCTGTGGAAGAGTGTGGAGGCAAGTTGCTATGGCGACCGGACGCGCGCGGCTACTGCACGTGCACCAGAATGGTGTGGAGCTGGACGCACCAGGAGCTGTTTCTCTTACAAATGCAGACTTGGGCAGTAGGGTCTTAGATATGGCCCCCGGGGAGTTCCGCA
Source organism: Neoceratodus forsteri (assembly GCA_016271365.2). Lineage (NCBI taxonomy): Eukaryota > Metazoa > Chordata > Ceratodontiformes > Ceratodontidae > Neoceratodus > Neoceratodus forsteri. Next base: position 507,077,982 of record CM057455.1, read on the forward strand.
GGTACTGTAGTCTGAGGGCGTGGAGAATAACTGATGGAATTTTGTGCGTCCATATGCTGGTAATTCATGCTGTTTTTGTTTTTTGGGGGTATAAAACAATTTGTCCAGAAAAAAGATGGCCTACTAGAAAAATTAAGTAATTAATCCCTTCACCTATAAATTGAATAGACGTAGAAACGGACAGTGACAACAGAAAAAGACCGGAGGTCTGTCCCATCTGCCCAAGTTCCTGATAATTCCTGACACCTACTGTTCTAGGGTACTGACCCTTCCCATCTTCTCTCACTATTCTCCTCCCTGGTGTTGTCAACCCCAGTAACCACTAGTCCCTTAATTATGTCCCAACCCTGCTTGAATCCCCTGTTTTCACACTCGCCACCTTAGCTAACAGACTGTTCCAAGATTCCACCACCCTTTCCGTAAAGGGACTGGTTGAGGGTAGCTGTGATTCCCCTTCACAGAAGTGGGAGCAAGACAGAAACCGGAAACTATAGACCTGTCAGTTTGACCTCAGTGGTTGGGAAAATGATGGAATCACTTCTGAAGGAAAGAATTGTTGAGTACCTAGAGGCCAGTGGGGCACAGGACCCAAAGCAGCATGGATTCACAGCGGGAAGGTCATGACATTAATCGATTTCTTTGACTGGGTGACCAAAGTAGTAGACCAGGGAGGGGCTGTGGACATGGCCTAACTAGACTTTAGCAAGGCATTTAACACAATCCCACAAAAAAGATTAATAAATTAGCCACCCTGGGAGTAGTTCCCAGGGTGGTAGCCTGGGTAAAACATTGGCTGGACAACAGGATGAAGAGGGTAATAGTAAACAGAGTCCACAGTGAAGAAAGGGTGGTTACTAGTGGGGTACCGTACTGCAGGGTTCAGTACTGGGTCCGGTCCTTTTTAATGGCTTTAGAAGTGACATTGCATAGGGACTGGAAGGAAAAGTATGTCTCTTCGCAGGTGACAAAGATCTGCAACAGGGTTGATGCACAAGTTGGGGTGGAAAAGATGAGAAGGTACTTGGCAAGGTTGGAGGAATGGTCAAATGTATGGCAGTTTAGATTCAATGAAAAGAAGTGCAAAATAATGCACCTGGGAAACAAAACCCCAAGGGAAGAGTACACAATGGGGGGTGAGATACTGACAACAACAGAAATGGAAAGGACTTGGGGTAGTTATATCAGATGACCTAAAGGTGGGCAAACAATGTGAGAAGGCAGTTAGGAGGGCTGGGGAATACTAGGATGCATAGGGAGGCATCACCAGTAGAAAACAGGAAGTTATTATCCTTTTGTACAGACAGTTGGTGAGACCCAATCTGGAGTACTGCGTGCAGTTCTGGAGACCCCATCTCTGCAAAGACCCGACAGGGTGGAGGCTGTCCAGAAGGAGAATAAAATGGTGCAGGGTCTGTACCACAAGACGATTTAAGAGAGACTAAAGGAGCTTAATATGTATACCCTCGAGGAAAGGAGGGAGAGGGGGGACATGATAGAAGCTTTCAAGTACCTCAAGGGAATCAACAAAGTTCTAGAGGGTAGCATCGTTCAGAAAAAGAGATGTGCAAGAACAAGGGTCACAATCTGAAGAAAAGGGGGGAAGGCTCAGAGGTAATGTGAGAAAGTATTTTTTCATAGAGAGGGTTGTGGATGCATGGAACAGCCTTCCTGAGTAGGTAGTGGGGGAATGCAACAATGCAAGGGACAAGACATAAGGCAGTTCTAGTGGGAGGTAGGAGGAAGTAGGCTGTTGAGAAGAAATACAAAATCACACATGCCCCCACAATGCAAAGCATAATGGGCTGCATATGCAAAGCACCACAGAATATTATGCTGGTTCAACTTTAAGCAGAAATGCATGGTGCCGAAAGGCCTCTCGCACAGTTTGCAAAGGGTGTTGGTTAACTAGGATCTGCAGCTTATTCAGTAGGTAGGGAATGGGCAGACTAGGTGGGCCAAGCAGTCCTTATCTGCGATCGAATTCTGTGTTTCTGTGTTTACTTCCTCACACCCCTCCGGAACCTACCTCTTGTTAATTTCCATTCGTGTCCACGTGACCACAAATTGGCATTCAGTCTAAATAGCTCTCTGCAGTTCACTAGACTTCAATACAAAGTGAGCCACTAAAGGGGCGAATCGCTATGAATTATTATACTATAAAAACTGGTGACCCTCTGTAATAACTGGATTTCCAGTCCTGCTAAATATAGAATAAAGCATGGGGGAGTGTGTGTTATGATTTAATGCACACCCAAGATGTGGGATGCTACATAACCCCAAAAGTGAAGCTTTGGGGGGGGGGGGTTATCAAAGCGTCCCACAAAGGTCTCGTTAAATACAGAATAATGCACGTGGGGGTGATATGCAGTTTTTACACACCTAGAGTATGTATTAAAAAAAAAAAAAAAAAAAGTGTTTTATTTTTTATAATAACTGGCGAAAGAACGATGACAGTGACACAGCAAACTTCAGTACCTTATGGGTCCTGGATTCGAGTTGGGTAAAGTGGATGGATCAAGTAATCATCAATTGCAGTAATGAAGTTTAAAAAAAAAAACAACTAAAAAACATGTTATTTAGTCTGTCTGCAGCATTGTTGATTCGTCTTTTAGATGTAGCAGGGTCATTACGGTTGCCGTGACATGGAGGTGAAAGGTCAGGCTGCCACTGGAAACAGTGAAAGGAGGTAGTGAGGAAAAGTTAATTTTTGCTGGTGGAGATTTTTAGTAGGTGAATACTGCTTTTCTGAGTAAAGGACTACTTGCTGTGGACATCTCTGCTGTCTTCTGTGTGAGCAAGGTAACTTTCTACTACTGTATGTGGAGATCGCTCTCAACGGTTGGAGAACTGTCTCAAGCTGCATCGGATTGTTAAATTGTTCTGGCCTGCTGGAGACTGTAAAAGTCATATCAACCTGCAGGTTGATACGAGTTTTTTTTCATATGAACCTGTGGGTTGATATGACTTTTTACAGTACTCAAAAACGGGTTGATAACGGGGGTCACCAGTTGTTATATTCTTATAACACACACTTCCCCATGCTGTATTTTGTATAATAACTGGCAAGCAATTTTCTCCAGCCAGACTCCAGTGATGGTGCGTGAATGTACATGGAGAAAGTGAAGTCTTTCAACTTGAGCAATGTAAACTCTTATTAAACGACAAATGTCAAGAAAAACCCAACAGTAGGATTAATAATTTCAGTTAATTAAAACACCAAAAAAAATAACAGCAGGATAATGTTGTTTTTCTTCAATATTAGAGCAAACGTGAGAATATGCAGAATGTGCATTATTATGACGTTATATTTCACTTTTAATGTGTAGCTTTAGAAACTTTGTATTCTATGTAGAAGGTTTGCCTGGTGTCTTAAATTTTTTTTTTTTTTTTTAGTAAGTAAAAGCTTATTTGTATTTTGGCACCAAATCCTGGAGGCTCTTGGTGCCATTACAAGTGTAGGCAGGGTTCAGGAAAAACATAGTAGCAGTTTAGTTTTAATTCCTTGATTTGCTGCCTTGGGTCTGTGTCTTATGTGCTGGTGGCGTTTTTTTTTTTTTTAAAGAACAGCTGCTTTTTGCCACTCTTAGAGAGTGAGTGTGTGTTTGCAATACTACGGTGAATATCAACTGGCTGAGCCCAGAGAGAAAAGCGCTTGCCAGTTATTATTACGCAGTAATAACTTGCTGAATTCTGTAATAATTCGATAGTGTTTATTACTGCGTTTTCTTCCTCCTGCTCTCACTTCACCGTATTTGTGCGAGTACGGCGGCTGCTCAGAGTCACACTCGATCGTGCAGATACAGCTACAATTTTTCTGTTGAAACCTTGCACCAGTTATTATAAATCATAAAAAAATAATGCACATAGAGGTGTAAAGAAGATTTTTCACACGCCCTCGGTATGCTATGGTCCCATAAACACCTTGAACCTCGCTCTCAGGGTTTATGGATTATCACACACCTTAGATGTGTGAAAAATTCTCATAACACACACCTGCACAAGCATTATTCTCTATATGTCCATCACATATCATACAGTCTGATTGGTCCAGATGCCTGTGTGGCCGTGAGTAAATCTCACCACAGCCAGTCAATTCACAAAAATCATCCAAAATCACTACATGGTGTACCCTTTTCAAAAACATTTCAGTCACCATTTTTCCCGCGAACTTGTAAAGCAGAAATTTACAAACACAAAAATCGTTAATGGGCAAAGTTCAACTCGGATGGGACATTAAACCCAAGGTTCAAGAACTGACTGTTCTGGTGGGTGTTGAAGATCCCATGGCACTTTTCAAAAAGAGTAGGGGAATTTCCCTGGTATCCTGGCCAAATTTCCCATCATCACTAAAATACCACCAACGGCTTAATCTGGTTCAGTGTCTGTTGGTTTCCACCTGTAAACCCCGGATTTAGGCTGAAAATAGCAGAATTGCCTAGTCCTTTTTCCCAGTCAAAAAAGAAAACAAAAAAAAACCTCTCCATTCTCAACAGCAAAACAGTAAAAATTGTAACCCCAAACATGTCAGCAAGCAAAACTTAGTCAAATTCCAATGAAAGGGCTACACATTCGCTGCTCCCAAAATTGCCGGAGTACATGACCTCCACTTTTGAAAATACTCCCAGTCTTCTCACTCTCTTTCCCTGCCAAGTCGCAAATCTCTGTCTCCACAACAAACGATTCGATCTCCTTTACTGCGTCCCTTCCAGTTTCAGGTGTTAGCTCAATTTTAAAAGCCCCACTGTCTCTCTTATTTTCTTTTTCTCTAGCAGTTGAAGATGGTAGCATTTGATGAATGGAGACAATTCCACCAATCTGGTGTCCTGTCTCATGTTCTTCCTCTCCCCACCCCTGCCTTCAGCTGCCGGCTCAGCCCAGCACACCAGTCTGGTCTCCACTTCGTGCCTCTCTTTCTCTCCCCAACTGTCTGTTCCATCTTACAAGTACCACTCTCTTGGAAAAAAAATGTAACAGTGAATTGGTTTTATTATAACAAGACGGAGAGCGCAACATGTCAATCTGGTTTCTGCTCCCACCTTCCCTTTAAACTTTAAGCTCCGTATCAAACTGGCATTCTGAGCAGGCTTTTACAAGGGGCATACCTCTCAACTGTACCACATTACGAGGAACGTTCCTCATTTTACTTCACAAAAGCTCCCTGTTCCACATTGTGAAGACTTGTCCCACGTTCAGTGTTAACATTTTAGAGCACAAATCTATACTAAATTATGCAGAAAATATAATATTCAATTAATAACAGGCTTTCTGAACACAAATGCCAACATTTTAACAGTGTTCTGAGCTTCTTAGGTAAAGATTTGATTAAGTGTTCCACATTTTGCACATTTGTTCCACATTTTGAGAGGCAGTGTTCCACATTTGGGGGACAAAAGGTTGAGAGGTATGGCAAGGGGGGCTATTTTACCTATGGAGGAAGGCTATTTAAAAAAAAAAAAAAAAAAACTCATTTAAAAAACCAAAAATGTATCATTTTTTAAAAACTTTTTTCCCATTCCTTTATTGCATATAATTCCATTAACAATATAATTGCAATAATGCACAACAGGGTGTGAGTTGTTGTGGGATTCACCCACTCCTGGTGTGGTTAAGTCACTCAGCCTACGGCCTCATGACCGAATAACACCAGTCATGGATAAATCCCACAGCAGCTCACCCTGTCATGCATTATTGCTTAACTCATTTTGCCTATTAATTCCTTTAGTTGGCAGTAGAAAACTTACTCTTTATGTTCTGCAGTGCCTGTAGATAGCAGCATAACTGTTCATTTGTGCCACACAAATGTCTGTGGGAAGCTTGCATTTATTGCCCACAAACTATAATAGTCACACACAAATTAAAAGTGGCGAAGTTGTTCAGCACAAAATAACCTTTCTAATGCTGGTAGGCAAGCTATGTAATAATTTCTTGGTATTTTGTCTGTACCTTGGGAAATACTGAAAAATTTTTTTTCAAAATCTACCACAGAAATGCACATTTTTGTAAAATATAATTTTTGTATCACTCCACATTGTCAGTGGGGAGTTAATAACATATAAGTAGTGAACATCCCTACTCGGGGTAGTGGCATAGCCCAAAGCGGTCAACAGCATAGAACCCTGGTCATGTGAACATTCCGAGAGCTGAGGTTTTCCAGTCTTTGTTGTGCCACTCCAGGGGTAGGCAGCATAGGAGAACTCTTTCAGGACTTTTTCAGTTTATTTTTTTGGCAGATTTTGTGCAACTGTGGAGCAGGTTGGGGCTACCTGTTTTCAGTGAGCACCCTCAAATTTAGGAAAAATGCCAGTTATGCTGCGGCTTTCAAATTGACTAACTTGGTATCTCTTTTACCACATGTTCACTCATTAGTGTGCATGAATCTGAGGCCATCTGCCAGTACTGTACTTAGGGTGTTTTACAGGTGTCCCTTTTATTTTCATAGCCTGGTTTTTTTTTTTTGTCTTCAGGCAAGTGAACTCCTCTTTCACCGTTTGGTGGGGCACAGTTAGTACAAATCCTGTCCCCTGTGTTTTCCTTCTACAGTTTTATTTTATTTGATTGCGAACTAGGATTCATACTTTTGAGCAACAGTTCTTTACATAGGTTCTGCGTCAAGGACAAGTACAGTGCATACAGACAAATCATTGTTACAAGTAAATTAAACAAGTAGTTTCCAGAGAATAAAAATACAGGGATAACAAATGGTACATAGCGGTCATCAGGCGGTAAAGGAACACCCTTGTCAGGTAGCACTGAGTGACAGTCATCAGAGGTGTGCCAGAGGAGGTGGAGGGTGAAGGGAACTGGCCTGTCCGATCTTACCAAGGTAGTAGAAGGGGTGAGAGGGAGGAATAGGAGGGAGGTAGGAGGTAGAAGGGCAGTAGGAGGTATGTGCTAGAAGTGGCCTACAGGGTCAGCAGAGGGTGCAGGCTAAGTGCAGGTTGACTGTGAGCCACAGAGAGCTTAGCGGTAGCAATCACAGGTAGCGCTTGTAAGAAGTTGATATCATAGTTTGCGCTTGAAGGGGCCTGTTGAGGTTTTAGAACTTATTTCGGCCTGGAGTGAGTTCATTCTAAATGGAGCTTGATGGGCAAAGGCATGTTGTGCTATTGCCGTGCGGCACCTAGGGACATTGAAAACTTGATTGTTGGAGCTTCTGGTGTTTCGAGTGGGCTGATGGAGGGCTGAGCAGGTTCTGGACCCCCATGGGCAGCATATCAAGACAGATCTTCTTAGCTATCAAGCAGGTTTGGTAGCAGATTCTGTCCTTCTGAGTGTAAAGATTACAGGTGTATGTTATACGTACAGCACCTGTGAGAAGTCGACATGCTTTGTTCAAGACCGTTGAAATGTGTTGAAGGGCCGTGTCAGTGGCTGGCTGACCCATAGATAATCAGACCATAGTCAATGAGGGCAAATATTGAGCTGTGTACTGCTATGTCCAGGGCATCAGGTGTAAGGCAGTGTTTATGCTGATAGAGCATGCCTATTCTCAGATTAATTGCTTTAGCAGTATTGGCAAAGTGTGTGGCATATGACAGGTTGGAGTCAAAAGTAATGCCCAGATATTTGAAATGCTTTACAAGATCGAGGAAGAGGAGCCTTTGTTGTTGTTTTTTGGATAGCGGGAAAGCTTTATGTCTGTTTTGTGAACTGGTGAACAACATGGACTTGGTTTTCTTGTAGTTCATAATGAGTTTGTGTTCCTCAAACCATTTTTCAGCTGAAGTAAAACCATATTGTAGGGCATCCTCCAGATGTTCAGGCTGAGGGTCGCTGATAAAAATGACTGCATCGTCTGCGTACAGCAGTATGGCACCATGGCAGGAGTTGAGGAATTTGTTAATGAATATACAGAAAAGGAGCGGGCCAAGGATAGACCCTTGTGGAACACCTGAGTGGACAGGTCTGGATTCAGAGAGGACGTCATTGATCTTGACTTCCTGTGACCTGTTGCTTACATAGCTGCTGAACCATCTCGTTGCCTCAGTGGAGAGCCTGATGACAGTGAGCTGATCGAGAAGAAGGGTGTGATGCACAGTGTCAAAGGCCTTGAATAAGTCTATGAATGTAGCCCCTATCAGGTTTCCTTGATCGAGAGCATGGTGAATAAAGCCAGTGAACACCGGTAAGGCTGTGACAGTACTGTGTGCTTTCCTAAATCCATGCTGCTGGTTACTTAGGAGATTGTAGTGGTAAAGGTACTCAACCAGTTGGTCTGCCACTATTCTTTCAAGCGCCTTGAAGAGTGGAGGGGGGACTTAGATTGGTCTGTAGTTACTATGCAGAGTCCTGTCACCACTCTCATGCACAGGGGTTACTGTTGTAGACTTCCACTTTTGGGGAAATTGTGAGAGGCAGAGGGATAAGTTGATTAACTTGGTCAAGGGTCCGAGGACTTCATCAAGGGTTAGGTGTGTGAATTTTGGGTCCAGGGAGTCCCTGCTATATCTTGACTTCCCTAGCACTTTTTCAATATATTTTCTGGTTTTTCCTTTTGTAACTGACTTGAAATAGAACAGTGGATGCCCAGGAGTATGTTCGGGCACTCTTGGGTGGTCTGCTGGGATGGTGGGGTCGAAGAAGTCAGACGGGAGGACGCTACTCAGGTTTGTAAATGTATTGTTAAAGGCATTTGCTATGAGTGGAGAATCCAGTGTTGGGGTGCCTTTGTTGTTGAGCACTGTATGTTTTTTTTGGGGGTCTTTCCTGTGATATCTTGAAGGTTGGACCAGAATGTCTTACTATCATTCCATGATCTAGCTAAAGCGTCTTTGTAGTAGGAGCTTTTGTTGTTCCGTGTAGCTTTAATACATTCATTTCTTGCTTTCCTATAGTTCTGTATGTTGGCTTGGGTCCCACGGGCCTGTGACTTGTACCAGAGTTGGTACCGGATTAGGTCGGGTGTGATCCACAGGTTGTGGACTTCTTTGATCTTAAGGGTGCATGTTTGTCAGTGTATGGTCTTTGGACACCCCCAGAAATTTTAGGTTGTTTGGCTGTGTTTTGTCCTGTTTTGCCTCAACAGTGTGGGCTGCTAGTGCTTTGGGGACTGTCTTGCATTACTGGTGACTTGTGTTTCTCTCCCCTTGCAGAGCAGTTCTGTGCTCTGCCGCCTCAATGTCTGAGTCTTTAGGCTTGTTGGAGTTTTCAACAGTGCAGGTGAGCACTATGAGTGCCATCGCGTTACTTAGTGCATTTCTTCTCAGACCCAGTGTGCAACCCTCTGACATTTCTGGTATATCGCCAGGGAGGTTCATGCCCCTTTTTATGTTTGCTTGCACGCATGTGCTAGAAACATTGTGCCATCATCCGAGTTTTTGGAGGTGTGGCAGCCCTCTTCCAGTTCAGTCAGTGTGTTTGCAGGCGCAGCCGCCGTTCTCCAATGCCTGCTAGAGCTGTCTATGACAGCAGTCCAAAATGCAGTGGAGTACAGTTGAAAGGGGGAGCTACGCTTCAGTGAGCAGCGATAAGATATCGCCTGCTCATCCACACTCCCCTACACACACACACACACACACACACACACACACACACACGCATACTGCGTGCTCGCTTTCGCACACACTGTGTAGCCGGCAGGTGCCCAAGTCCCCATCGGCTGTGCCCCAAACAGAGTTCCATATGCCATGTTGGGTGCCCACCCCAGCGTGGCTGCACATCGCGAGTAGCCGACGGGGTGCCCAGTCCCTGTTGGCTCTACTGGTCTCCCCTCCCGAGTACAGGTGCCACGATGAGGCCCACCCCAACAGATGCTGTTGCCCGATGGGGTGCCCAATCCCCGTCAGCTCCACGCCCCCACCAGTCGTTCTTGCCACGCTGGGGCCCACCCAACATGGCCAAGCGTCCAGCGTCGTCATTAAAAAACAAACAAAACAAAAAAAAAAAAAAACGCAGAAACTGAAGCAGGTCCTCGCTGTCCTCGCCCACCCACTCGCACCCTGCCTCCCACCCCCCATCACACCATACTTACCTCCAGACTCGGTAGGGCGATCTTCGTGGACGGGAACACGCTCTGCACTCTTCAAAAGCGACCGCGAACTGAGGAAAATGCAGGTAAGCTGTATAATGGGATAGATAGGGTTTTTCAACTTTACTGCATATCTCAGGCATTTTTGGAATTTTTGCAAATTTTCAACATGGGTTTTGGGACCCCTTCTCATGAGTCTCTCACTGTCATGGGGTTAATCGGGCCTAAAGGGTGATTTCGCAGTGATCACGAAATCACCTTTCGGGACAGAATATGACGACACTTTCACTGTTCATGAGTGGGTTCTCAAGTATATGTTGAAAATTTGTTGGAAAATCTCAAAAATGACTGCTTTGGCGTAGTCATGCCATGCAGTTCCCACGCACACTTGTAAGTTCGCGAATCTCAATATTTTCACTCCAGATTTTCAACATTGCTATTTTACCACACCTCCTATGAGCAGTAGAGCTGTCATTTTCCCCATCTTGCCCAAAACGTGTTTCGCCCATGTAGCGCACAATGGTGCAGTCGTGTGAAATCAATGTGGACACATTAAGAAAATCACAGTGACACAGTTAATGAGCAGAGGTCTTAAATGGCTAGTTGAAAATTTGGTGAAAAAATTCCTAAAATGACTGTGATTTGACGAGCGCTGCCAGCAGTTCCTACACACGCCGTAAGTTTGCGAATTTTCTATATTTTCACTCTAGATTTCCAACATTGCCATTTTATTACACTTCCTTATGAACAGTACAGCTGACATTTTCACATGTCGCCTCAAATGTGTTTCCACATGTAGTGCATCAATGCAGTCGGTGTGCGAAAGCAATGTTTGGGACAGATTAAGAAAATCACAGTTACACTGTTCATGAGCAGAGGTCTTAAAATGGCTATGTTGAAAATTTGATGACAAAAGTCCATAAAATGACTTTGTTACGAGTGAGCATTGTGCAGTTTCCACGCACCCTCGTAAGTTCACGACTTTGTAATATTTTCAGTCCAGATTTTCACCAGTGGCATTTTTCCAGACTTCCTTATGAACAGTACAGCTGTCATTTTTCACAACATTGCCAAAATGTGTTTTCACACTTTCAGCGCAGAGATGCGTGGTCGCTGTGGGACATCATTGTTTGGGACAGATAAAGAAAATCACAGTGACACTGGTCATGATCGGAGGCCCCAAAATGCCTGTGTTGACAATCTGCTGTAAAAAAAAAAAAATCCCCAACCTAATTATATTATGGGTGTGCGTTGCTGCACAGTTTCTATGCACGCTCGTGAATTCACCAGTTTATGTAATATTTTTACTGCAGATTTGCAACATTGCCATTTTTTTACACCTCCCCATGAACAATACAGCTGTCATTTTTTACATCCTGTTCGGAATGTGTTTTTGCACCTGTGGTGCTAAATGTCATAGTCGCTGTGCATAAGCAGCTTTCCGCTAACAAACTGATATTGCCACTGTTCTTGAGGTGGGGGTCTCAAAAAAACCACTTTGAAAATTTGGAGTGAAAATACCAACGAATGCCTGAAGTGTTAGGGTTTCCAACCATAACGCCCCACTCTGTAGAGAATGACAGGCATCAGGGGTGTGACTTGGGATTCTTGCCTGTAATGCTCATACCATTCCACACCCTGCAGCCAGTGAGAGGCATCGAGGTATGTGTTGGACTCTTCGTCTCCAAAGTTCACCCCATTCCCCTGTACCGCACCCATCTCACCGTATTTCCTGATGGAATGGGGTGCACATAAGGGCCAAAGATCCCTAGGCACACTGTGACACTTGTCAGTGTCTGCAGGGCAGGGTAGGGTGTGGTGAAATGGTATGGCCGTTATGCCTGATGACCCAAAGGCACACCCCAATGCCTGTCACTCTCTGCAGGGTGGTGGCGGAGTTGGCTTCAGTTCAATACTTCACTGCCATTTCTATTATGCAGTTCTGTAACTTCTACACTACCAATGCCAATGCCAGCAAGCAAACATTCGGCATTGACAAATGCTTGTTTATCTTGTGGTGCTCACATTGGCGCGAGTTTTGTGCTATTGGTTTTTGGGCGTTCTCCCATGCTCATTGGTGTGACACTGGCAATTTGGCACGTGCCCATGCAAACACCTCGTTGCTTCCTCAGCGGTCTTTCTTGCACAGACCACATTTTTATTCCTTCAGAGCTTTTTTTAATTAATTTTATTTATTTTAACAAGAGCACTATTCTGCAGTTTGTGTAGCTTGAGGCATTCTGCTTTCATGTCTTGGACAGTCAGTATTCGTTTCTAGGGAGGCACTGTGTCCTCGGTCAGGCTGTAATTTCCAGTTAGTGGCTTTTGGTATTTTCATGTTCCTCAGCTTGGGGTTGCAGGAGTTGGAGCAAGTTGGGCTGCTGAACATTACGTATTATGTCATTGTTGCTTCTTTTTGTATGTTCCTAATTTTGGCCATAAGGCAGAGGCACAATGGCTTATTGTAGACCTGTAGAGTTTAAGTGCTGTAAGACCTGCAGTAGGATGTAGAGACCCTCCCTGTTGGGGTCTTACTACCCTAACTTTGTAACACAATTCAGCTTGTCTATTTCGGTCCCTCCTAGCCAGAGTCCTCTGCGTGTGTGTGTGTGGTGGGGTGGTGCACCTGGGTACTGACTGGCAGTGGCAGGGCTGAGTTGCACAATTAATTTTTGTTACATATAAACATAGAATTTGACTGCAGATAAGAACCACTTGGCCCACCTAGTTTGCCCATTTTCCTACCTAACAGATAAGCTGCAGATCCTAGTTAACCAACAGCTTACTTCCTCCTACCCCCCCACTAGAATTGCCCTATGTCTATCCCATGCATTCTTGAATTCTCCCACTGTTTTTGACTCCATGACCTCCTCAGGGAGGCTGTTCCGTGCACCCACAACCCTCTCCATGAAAAAATACTTCCTCACATTACCTTTTGAGCTGTCCCCCCTCTATCTTCAAATTGTGCCCCCTTGTTCTTGCACATCTCTTTTTCTGAAAGATACTACCCTCTTGGACTTTGTTGATTTCCTTGAGGTACTTGAAAGTTTCTATCATGTTCTCTCTCTCTCTCTCTCTCTCTCTCCTTTCTTTCCTCAAGGGCATACATATTAAACTCCTTTAGTCTCTCTTCATTATGTCTTGTGGTGCAGACTCTGCACCATTTTGGTTGCCCTCCTCTGGACAGCCTCCACTCTGTCTATGTCTTTGTGGAGATGGGGTCTCCAGAACTGCACACAGTACTCCAGATGGGGTCTCACCAACTGTCTGTACAGAGGGATAACAACTTCCTGTTTTGTACTGTTGATGCCTCTCCCTATGCATCCCAGTATCCCCCCAGCCTTCCTTACTGCCTTCTCACATTGTTTGCCCATCTTTAGGTCATCTGATATAATTACCCCCAGGTCCCTTTCTGTTTTTATTGTTGTCAGTATCTTACCCCCCATTGTGTACTCTTCCCCTGGGTTTTTGATTCCCAGGTGCATTACTTTGCACTTCTTTGCATTGAATCTAAGCTGCCATACATTTGACAATTTCTCCAACCTTGCCAAGTCCCATCTCATCCACTCCATCTTATCAACCCTGTTGCAGATCTTTGTGTCATTTGCAAAGAGACATACTTTTCCTTCCAGTTCCTCTGCAATGTCACTTATAAAGACATTAAATAGGACTGGTCCCAGTTACTCCTAAATGAGCTGCTAAGTTTTGATGTTCCACAGGACATCACCACCAACACACCCAAACCCAAGGCAGGCCCTTCAGGTCACGGTGGGAGCATACAGGGATGTCCAGGCATGCCAGAGTACTGCAATAATGCTTACCCAGATCTGCAGGCAGCCCCCTAACCTTGACAGTATTGAAGGTCAAGATGAGGATCACGGGAAACAAAGGGAAAAATCCTGACCCATTTGTACTGTTTGAGAGGGTGTCCTGCATTCCTACTCCCTCCCCCCATGGCCACTGAAGCTCCTGCAGCACTCCACTGGCGTGGAGCCAGCAACCTGTGACTTTCCGAGCCTCTAGCCAGTCAGAAGGCTCTGGGGTGGGACAAATTCCCTTTAAATTTCTGGCAGCCTTCCCGGTCCTGAATTCCACACTGGCTCACTAGCAGTCGCACCATGGACTTTCTGAAGGGGATGAAAGTGGGTCGTGCTTCTCCTACCCCCTTCTAAACGGACACCAAACCTCCTGTGGTGCTCCACTTGTGTGGAGCCAGCAACCTGTGACTGTCTGAGCCTCTAGCCATTCAGGAGGCTCAAAGGGCTGATCAGTCTCTGCCATTTAACAGTGTTACTCCAAGTGTCCATCCTGCTTGTGGCCAGTGTGCTAGGGATACGCGCAAAGGACAGTGGGAGTCTGCCCAAGGGAGTTAGCCTAAGAGGGCAGCCGAATGCTGGGAATACTGCCCTCTAGACATGCTGTTGCTGTTTAAATCCTGGCAAAGTTCTATTTTAACTCCTTCAAGGTTTGCTAACACAGTGAGTGTTGTAACTTTATCCCAAGCATACTTTAACTGGGACCTTGTTGTCTGCAATATCTACTCTGTTACATGTACTGTGCCATTGTTTTCTGTAATCAGCTGTTTGCTGGCTGTTGTAATTTAGTAGTTTTGTGTGCTACAACTGATGTGATGTTGAATGCATTACTAGCAATAACTGTGTTTCCTGGCTGTAACTGCTACTTATAACGAGTGCAGTCTGAATCCTCCACATCTCATAATCTTGTTTAAGAGACTTATTAAAAGCTGCATGCAGCATCTACTCTGTGGTACTTACTGGGTCATCGTTTTCCCTTACAGACTTTTTTGCCAACTGATGCAGTATAGTGGTTTGTGCGTTACTTAGATGCAACTTTTATTTATTTTTTTATTTCTCCTTTATTCAGGAGCTCCTCCGTCAATTTCTGCCCTGGTCATGGCCCCCGGAGCTTCTGCCAACTGCCTATGCCCGAAATCTCCGGTTACCCCTAGGAGCGGGGCGGCTCGGTTCCCCATCCCGGCCGTGGGATAGTATCTGGTTGGGAGTGTGGCGGCAGAGGCTTAATGAAGCCCTGGAGGGCTTCATGGAGACAGAGGTTCTCCCCTCCATTATCTTTGTTTTTCCTCCGGGAGGCGGGGACGTGCAGTGATGTCCAGCGTCCACCCCACCTCCATTACATTCAAGCGCCAGCAGCTACGTGACTCCTGGCCTCCGCCAGTGGTCTGTCTTGCGCCGGGAACTACTCCCTGGAGAAGGAGAGCAGCCGTAGGGACGCCTATCCTTCTCCCTGGTCGTCTCCAGCGACCCGAAGTCCGCTCCTTAACCCGGTCCCAAGCGCTGCCAAGCAGAAATCAAACCGCTGCGCCGATGGG
Organism: Neoceratodus forsteri; assembly: GCA_016271365.2. Classification (NCBI taxonomy): domain Eukaryota; kingdom Metazoa; phylum Chordata; order Ceratodontiformes; family Ceratodontidae; genus Neoceratodus; species Neoceratodus forsteri. Next base: position 507,093,299 of record CM057455.1, read on the forward strand.
CTGGCCCTTATTTATTGAAAGAATTGGAATTACAACCTTTGAGTCATAGACTGCTTTGCAAAGGTTCCACGTCAGTAAAAAGAAAATATACAAGCATAGTGGTATAGTGTGTTGTTAGCAATAATTGAGATGTTCCCTGACTCTATCTACTGCATATATTGTACATAATCTAATTTGCCCACGTCTCATACCATATATACTTGCATATAAGTAATTTTTTTTGGAGTAAAACTTTGCCAAAGATTTAGGGATACCGACTTGTATGCAAGATAAAGGGAAAGGGGAAATTGTTTAACCAGGAAAGGCACACTAAGCCAGAGCTTGTTTCCAGGTGCGACCTGGGAGCACAAGGAAGTTAAGTGACTTGCTCAGGGTCACACAGTATGCAAGTGGAAGCTGTGGGATTCAAACCCAGGTCTGGTCTGCTGGATGTCACCAGATTTGCAGCTCAGAGCCTTAGACCACTGTGCTATACTGCCTCCCAGAGATACTCAGTGTGGCCAGAAAAACTTAAACGTCCGTGAAAATCATTGTTTTTACACCTGATTAACCCTGCAAGTCAGTAAAATGCGGCACCTGTGGTCATCTTGTTAGTGCTAATTACTATAGTGCTAATGCCTGTTCTAGAATTCTAATTACAGGCAATAACTGACTAAATTATTCAGTCACCCAAGGTAAGACCCACATTTTGAATGTTTCAGAGTTCCTCAGATGTGTGCATAACTGATAGCATGCCCGGTGTCAAAAGAAAGCATAGTGCATATAGCACGGAATTTAAACTTAGAGTTGTGCAGTATGCTGAGTCGTTCAGTAATGCGACTGCAGAATGGGAATTTTATACAGATAAAAAGCTTATCTGTGACTGGCGCTTGGAAAAAATATGGAGCTTCAGTCTGTTGAAAAATCAGTGAAATGGATTAAAGTTAACCCTTTTAACATCTCGACTATTGAGGTAGAGCTCAATACATGGGCGCTAGAACTCTGATAACATAATATATTTTTAATAGGCAGCAAGGAGTTCACAGCTGGTGGCAATTAAAAAAACAAAACAAAAAAAAAAACAAGTAGTTATGCCTTTGTGTTCGAGTGGGTGGGAGATGCTTGGAATTCTGTAGCTTCTGAAGCTGTAATCAAATGGTTCAAAAAGTGCAGCATATCGAACTCTGTGGATGGCTTGGAAGATCATATGTTATATGAAGACCTTATTGGTGACAGCAGGGAACATTAAATAGCACTGCAGAGGATGATGAGGTAGCAAGTGCAGAACTAGATATATACAGTAACATACCGCTTTCTGAATTGCAGCTCAGTATGTTTGCCTCAGATAGCGAGGATGAAGAGGAATTTTTTTGTTTCACTGACTAAAATGCCCTTTAGTTTTTAATACTACTGCTTTACTTTGGCGGTTTGTTTTTTGTTTCAAATAAATTAGTCTATTGCAGTACTCATTTTTAGTTGTTCTTATGTTCTTTGGTTACCACTTCCTGGTTACTGTAGTAGCTGGGGGGGGGGGGGAGAATATGTCCCCGCGCTGTTGCGTTATCTTTGCCTTGCAGTAGGAGTTTCAATGGCAGAGCAGCAGAATTGCTCTGTGTGTAGCTGAAAGTAGCAAACAGCAGACTGATCTGGCCAAGGGTCGGGAGCTGCGGCAAATGGTAAGTTGGGGATCGACCTATATGCAGGTCAGAAAATCTGTTTAGGATGGTAATGAACCTCCCCTCTGACTTGTACGTGAACAGACTTGTACACGGGTAGATATGGTAAGCTTGCTTAAGGAATTGTTTCTGAAGGTTTTGTGCTTACTGTATTCTTAGTTTACAGATTTAACCTCCCCTTTTGTTTCACTTAGCAACTGTGGTCCCACGTGGCTTAGTCATGGCCTCCTTTTATATACTGCTTTATCCGGCTATGGATCACATGATAGTACCCCTTCCCATCCAGCAACATGGGCACCTTTCTGTGGAGTAACGGTAGCAGCAAAACAGCTCCACTGTCAGTGAGTGTGCCATATACAATGTCCGATAACAGTAAAAAGTAAATATCGGCACTACTCAGTAGCAGGCAAAGGTTTTATTTAGAAATATCCAAACATACCGCCATGAATTCAAAAGCCAGTGGATCACTGAGGTAGTAACCTTGACTGGTTTTGCATGCTGTGCAACCTCTGGAGACTGCCTCGTTCTTCACTTGTGTATGATGGTGACCCTTCCCTACTAACACTATATGGCCTTTTTTCCAGAGACCACTGCTGTATGCTGTTTGCATACTTGATGAAGGCCACCATGGCTATAACCGTAATATGTCCCAAGCTCCCATCGAGGACACTGGCCTATACCAATCTGCACTTCTCTGGAGACCTCGAATTAAATCTGGGCCACTTCTCTCCAAATCACAGGGTCTTGTGCCCTACTGATGTCTGTTGATCCAGAACACGAGGTCTAAAGCTGGCAGACATGAGCATAAGCAGCCTCAGACCTAAACTGCCAGAGCTTGAAGGCTGGGCTAACCTTTATGCTGCAAACATAACTGCTAGCTCTGAGACCTGGCTAAAATCTTGCATACTCCCCCAAGAGATAAAGTACCCTGGGTATTCCTTCTTTAGATGGGATAGGGTCAGTAAGAAGGGGAAGGGTGTCCTCGATGTAGGATCCTCCCTCACTGCCTCCCTAGTAACTGTGCCTGACCTAGTTAAGTATGATAGCCTATTATAGTTAAATTTCTTCTTGGGGGTGCTAAGTCACTTTATGTGGTCTGTGCCTATAAATCCCCCTTGAGTGGTCGTAGTTGCCCTTCAGGAAAAAAATCCTTTGCGATTTGTCCACAGGGGATCTAACAGTGTTGGGAGACTTCAATATCAATTGATTATCTGTGTCCGGGAGTGGCCCTAATAGTGCCCTCCAGGAAGCCCAACTTACCCAAATATTCTCTGAACCCACTTGCTTGAATACCACAATTGATATTATGAACTGGCGATCGTAAATACACAAATCTGATTGGCTGAGAGCTCTTTGAAGCCATGATGATATCGAGCTACATCATCACGGCTTCAGAAAAGCTCCGGTGCCACCAGCCTCCTTACTGACCCATACTAACAAACTCCTCTGACCTAAACCCTCGCCACATTGCCTGCCGTAGATTTTTCAAATGAGTTAGCAATGGTAAACTTCCGGTTTATGCAGGAGCAGGTAAGTAATTGCTCGAAAGCCTCACAAAATGTCCAGCTATTTTAAAAAGTAAGCCTTATCTGAACTCGAGTTCAGTTCTTTACACAGTGCCCAGCAACATGTTTCTCACTCGCTGAGCACGCCGTTTCTAAAACAGCAGCGCCATACGCTTACTGAACTCGCCCTCAGTCCTGTTGCTTCCAAATCCTCAGTTACCGATCAACTGCTTAATTTTTTTCCTTTACTAAACCTCACCTTTTCTGAGTCCATCGCTCAGTACCACATTTATGGGGAGACCGGGACCATGGACGACACACAGAGACTGCACATACCATGGCAGAGTGGCAGCTTCACAGACAAACAGAGCTGTCGCCATGTAGCAGCAGCAGCACCATCTGCTGGAGAAAGCAGAAACTGCGCACTTTTTAAATAAAAAGTGTACTTCCACTTCACAAATACAATTAAAAAAAAAATGTATTTTAACATAGTTTTTTTAATTTTTACATAAATGAACTGAAACTTTAAGCCAGTTCATAATAGCAATAAGGCACTCCAGGGTGTGGTATATCATGGGATATCGTCATGTCTTGGACGGTTGGACGCACTCGGCCTGCAGCCTCATGCCCAACCACCTGAGGCGTGATGGTATCCCATGATATACCACACCCTGTTGTGCCTTATTGCTTAATTATACAATGGCAAGAACATTTCTTGCGCTGCGATTGGTCAGTGCCCACCTTCACCAGTGATGTTGTCTGACCATAACATCACTATATGAAGGTCTGGCACCAACAGGACCACAGAAAAGTTAAAAAAAAGAAATTACTGGGCTGATAGATCTGCAACCAGGGCATGAAATTCGTGGAAAAAAGTACATGTCCACTGGGACATGTAAGCAGTAAAATTACATGTTCAAGAAACATTTTACATGCCACCCCTTTTTTTCCACATAATTTCAATTTCATTGTCACTGGACCAAGCTTTCTCATTTTCATCATCACTAGTATTGTTACTGGCTAGGCTGTTAGGCTGTGCTATGCACTCAGAGAATATTTAAGCAGTAAGGCCCTCCAAGGTGTGTGTTATCGTGTAATAATGTCACTTCTGGGGTGGGTTAAAGCACAAGGCGAAGCAGAGTGCTTCCACCACCCCAGGAGTGACGTTATTACACGATAACAACACCTTGGAGTGCCTTATTGCAATTATTCAATGACTCGATGTTATACAAAACAAAAATTAAAATGTTTTCAGTAGATTTTTAGTGAGGCAGTATACCTTTGTTTCTAAAAAAAAAAAAAAATCCATAAAATCCTCCAAAAAATCAGCACAGTGATGTTATTGTGTAATATCATCACTGTCTCAGGCACACACTGACCAGAGTCCAGGAAATTTGCTTGCTATTGTATAATAATATCTGTTGAACTGAACTTGTTTGTAGTGTTGGGATTCTCAATAATAAATGCAACGAGAAAAACTGACTGTGTTGTCTTGTGAATAAATAAATGCAACAAGAAAAAACTGTGTCTGTGTGTGTTGTCTCCGATTTATTTCTTAACTGTTTTTTTGCTCACAGACAGTTGCCTTTTAAGGCTTTAAGTCTTCAAACAGCCTTTTTATTTAGATTTTAGCCAGGTGTGGTCCAAGTAGCTTTTAAAAAATCTTTTAGGACCTTAAACAATTCCTTATTAATTAGATGTTTTGTGATCCACATAGTAGCTTGTTAAAGGACATAAGAAATTATTTTTACATATTTAACTACTCTTCCTCCTTTCCATGCTAGTTTTCCTTTCCATGCTAGTTATATATTCTGATCTGCTTGATGATTTTTTGATAAATACATAACCTAGCTTTGGGGTGCCCTCAACTCTACATAGAGTTCCACTCTCACCAGCTACTGCACTTGATTTTCATATTTCTAAGACATTCTATGACATCAGTACCTCCCATTCTGTGCTGTTCATCTGAATGGCCTGAAATGGGTACTACTGTTGTCTTAGAATGTTAAGACAGTATGAAAAGAGATAGCAGCAACTGCTGAGGAGAGAGGGATTTGGGGTAGTTAAAAAGGCTACACAATTAGGTTATTAATTTAACAAAAAAGATCAAAAACATATTAAAATACTGGGTAGCCAATAAAAGAACAACTGAAGGGCATCTAAAGGTGTAAAAACGGTTTCCTATCACCTTTAAAGTTTTTTATTTTTTTAACCATGTATTTATACTCCTACTTGCCTCCCTTCTCCACTCTCTTTGGCATCCTACTACCTGCAGGCCTCACTCACCATCGAGATCTGCCCCAGAGCACCTGACACCACACACAATCTTACCCCCCCCCCCAGTATACCCCCCCGGGTAGGGGTAGGGGTGAGGAGGAATGCCCCTTACCTCCCCAAACCAACACTCTGAAGTAGAGTTGTCACGGTATGAAATTTTGACGGTATGATAACCGTGGTGTGTGATACCACGGTTATCGTGATACCGCTGTATAATGCATTCCAATGGGAAAACCTACAATATTAAAAAAATCATGCAATTTTAACCAAATTTTACATGTAAAAGCAGTTAAAATACTATTGAATGACATTAGGAATTTAATGAAACTAGATAATGAGTCAAGTATGTGCAAGAAAAATGTATTTTTTATTGATTAAGTCAGATTCCTCCTGACCTCATGATGAGCATGGAGCTTCGAGCATTACAAGTAGATTTATATAAAAAAAAAAAAAATTAATTGCAGTCTGAAATGTTATAAGTAAAGTGTTTTCTTGTACTCTTAGCTTACAGCACAAAATGCTACCAATACCAAAAGTACTCTACAAAAATATTTTTTTTATTTTATTTATTTAGTTTTTGTTTACTGGGTAAGTACCATAGCCAAGACATGACTATTTTCAGGCATGACCTGGGAGATTACATTAGGTAGGGATAATCGGGGAAATGCATACATTTTGAATTCAGGGAGGCAACAATGATTCAGAGCAAATCAAGATTTCACAAATTGCAAGCACAAGTAACAAGATAGGTCAGAGTTCATAGACAATAACATAAATTCCATGACTAGTATCACTCGTAGCTAACAAACAGCTGGGCTAAGAGCAGCAGAAACAAATAAAAAAATACAGCATAAGTGCTTACCAATCTGACTAGATGGGCTAAGCAGAGAGCAGTTTGTAGCAGTTGGGGAAGAGAGAGAGTCTGAAATAGCAGAGTGAGTACGGGTAGTAAGTTGTTTGGTTTACACTTTTGTTATGTTACATTGTCAATAACTTAAAGATGAGAGTTGAGGAATATGAAAGGAATGTCCAGACACTCCACTCCTGATGGTGGTGCAGACAGAGTTGCACTTCACTGAAGTAGTGTGCTACTAGCTTTAGAAGCAGGCACAGCAAGAGCACTGCTTAGAATCAGAACAGTTCTGATTGGAAAATCAAGGCTCACTGTCTGGCTATGACTAGGCTGAGTGTCCCTCCTTCATCCTCACCTCACAGCCTGGGGCTCCCTCCAAGATCCAGTACCCCACCGTCCCCTCAAGTTAAGTTAGTAAAAGTAATAGTAAGTAGTGCATATACATTTGGAGAGATCTGTGTTCTTCATATTTACTTTCTTAATGTAGTACCCTACCACCACAGCCACAACACAACTCCTGCCTCCACTCACCACTCACTGTGTCCAAGACTCCAAGTCCAAGCTAACAGCCAGCGCAAATTGGCTCAGCTAAGCCAACTGTGAGAGATGGTGGCATTTAAAGGAATTAGCCTATATATCCTAAATGCCATGCTGGCTGCCTGGTTGTTTTTTTCTTTTTTTAATATACTAGGTATTTAGCTACAGTAGCCTCCAGCTGAGGCAGTGAGCCAATGTGAGTTGCTTGCTTGACTTTCTTAAGTCGAGTCAGTCATGCTGTACTGTGACTCAAGTTGAGTCGTGAGACTGTGACATGAGTCAAGTCTGAAAGTAAAGGAATCAGCTTATATATCCTGAATGCCGTGGCTGGCACTCACTGGCTGCTTTTTTTGAGGTAGGTAATAGGTATTTAACTACAGTAGCCTCCAGCTGAGGCAGTGAGCCAATGTGAGTTGCTTGCTTTGGTTGTGTGAGTTGTGCTATTGTGAGTCGAGTCGTGTGACTGTGACATGAGTGCAGTCTGGCATTAAAGGAATCTGCTTATATATCCTCAGTGCCGTGGCCGGCGCTCATTTCTCTGTTTTTTTTTGTGTGTGTTTTTTTTTTTTATTTTTAAGCTACTGGCTATTTAAGTAATTAAGAAATGTGTGAATTTAAATTACTTTTTCCATTGGGTTTTGTTTTAGGTAGCCCCCCCCCCCAAGTGACTCAAGTCATCTTGTCACTACCTGGGACTCTGGACTCGTGAGTCAAGTCTTGATATGATGAGTGACTCAACTGGACTGGAGTCCTGCATAGTATTAAAGGAATTAGCCTATATATCCTCAGCGCCATGGTTGGTGGCTGCTGAGTCAAGTGATTATAACTGTTAAGCTAGCAGCTAGGCTAAGGGTAATAACGCAGTTAAAGTAATTTCTCTTATTGGTTTTGTGTTAGGTAGCCCCCAGCCGCAGTCGGCCAAGAGCTCAGCTGAGCCAGCCAACCAAAGTTTTGTGACACAGATGACATGAGTCAGGAGTAGGACTCTCTCAGTCCTAGGGACCACTGTAGTGGGGGCATAGGTGAGCAGACAGAGGGAGAGACATGAAGTGGTCCACAGTGAAATTGGACTAGAGGGACTCTGGGTGCATCAAGCAGATAGATAAGACAGCAACTTCACTAAATGTGCTAGTTCAGCTGAATAGCCAATGCCAAGTATGAAATGTCACAAATCACATTAGGAGGACAGGGAAGGAGGACTCTGACTCGGAGTCAGGAAGCAACAGCAGCAGATATCAGAGAGAATTTGGATTAGCGAGCAAAGTGCACTCTGGATATGGCATGTATTGGCAGGTGTCAAATTCCTTATCCACACTGCAGGTGTGCTGGGCAGCAGTGACTTTGTGCTGCAGAATCAGATAGAGGGAGGGGCAGGGAACAACTGGGAATGAAAACTGAAGGAACACACAGACTACTACTGCCAATTCTCATCACTGAAACTGAAAAACACAGGGTGTAAGTGTAATGCAAAACTGCAATTTGCAAATGCAAAAGGCACTGGCATCATGGCAATTTTTGTATTGTTATTTAACAATAAAAAATGAACCTGAAAAGGTTCTCTGTGTGTATCTCATTCTCTGTCTGACTAACCTTGACAGTTTTGTGCCTCTGACAGACTGACAGGACTGTCTACTCTCTATAGTTCAGACTTACAATGAATGAACATGAACACGCATGACCACTCGAGACAGAGCACCAGCAGCACAACGGTTAACAGTAATGTGAATGAATGATCACTGCGGTCTCATCTGTCACTCACTAGCCCTGCTGATGAGGTGGCTGACCAGTCTGCAGTCTGAGTCTGTACACACAGTGACAACCAACCACAGACAGTTTGTTGTGTTACCCATAAAGATAAGAAAACTTAACAGGATGATCATTACATGACATGACAGACCAAATGTTACACAGTGTTACTGTTAACAAAATAACATAACAGATTTTGATGCTGGGCCTGGTTACTGCTGCTGATCCCTCCCTCACCCCCATTCCATACCCGTTGATCAAGCCCAATCAACAAACTGATTTAGGATGGCTGGTAGACACCTGTATTCCCCCACCCCTGCTTAAATAACCAACTCCGAGTCCAAGTGGTTTTGGGAGGGGTGCAGTACCCCCAAATGCAGTGGTGGGGTCCCGAGTCGACACTACAGCAACCTGGTGCTGTTGTTGCTGTAGTGTCAGGCACTGTGGAATTGTCCCGAGGGGGATGTAACCCTCAACAAATGTTTTGTTGTTCAACTTTTTTGGAAGGATGTCACTCATTTTGAAACCAGTACGTCATTTTTTGCTTCTGTTCCAAAAGAACAGCAGAGGAAGGACAATAATGATGCACATTGTGCATTTCCAGTGTGGCTTTTTGTGCAAAACAGGCTTTTTGTGCAAACAGTGTGCTGCACTTTGTGTGAACTGCACAGATAGTGTGCATTGTGTGTGCTGTTGCGCATAGTCTGTTCTCACCATTGACCATTAAGGAAGCAGTTATTACTTGTAGATCACTGGTGGCATAATATTCACTTAGTCTCTGTGTGCCTTGTGTGGCACTCCATGTGAAACGCAGAAATTAAATGACTAAAAAAAAACTGTGTCCTGAAACTGAACATTGAAAATTTAAAAATGGAAGGAAAAAGTCAAAAGACTGACTTAAATTTTATTGAAGGTCTCTCTACCGACATCATCAGTCCACTTACGGATTGGACACATGAGGACACCTAAACCTAACCTTACTAATCTGTACAGCACTGCAGCAGACAGTGGACGTCATATCCACAAAACAATTTTTGCATGAAAAAGAAGCCTTCTCAAACTCCTCGTCAGAAATTGGGCGTGTAAGGGACAGTTGTCCCTGAAAAATACAAAAACTGGTTGAAAATCTCAATACCGGTATACGTGAATCACGGTTATCGCTGTATCAGAAATTGTCCACAGTATCAATACCGTGACTTCTGACACCGCGGTATACCGTGACAATGTCATACCATGACAACCCTACTCTGAAGCTTGTGGAGTCGGTGCAGTGGAGTCTGTTCAACGAGCCTGGAGACCTGCCAGCGAGGTGCCATCACCTAGGAGAAGCCGAGGTGGTTTTCCCAGTTTCTTTCCTCTCCCGATGTCGGCGTGCAATGAGGGGCTATGAGCTAGGAGGCACGCTGAGACGTCCCTCTTTGCTCCGCCCCTCTGCCGACATCCATCCAATCCTCTTGTGGCTGGTCCACCTACCGCGCTATCCACCCGGGCTCCTGTAAGTGGTAGCATTGCAGTGGGAGCTGCTGTTTCTCCTCCCGAGAGGAGAGCTGCCGTCGGCAGCTTTATCCTTCTCCGCTGCTTGACTGGCGACCCGAGCTCGCTCTCGAACCCGGGTTGCCAGCGAAGTAGGGTGTGGCGCTCCAGCACTCAACCTCAGCGCCACTGGCCGCACCTTTGAAGCTTTTAAGAAATTTTTTTTTTTTTTTAACAGAGCCCCTAAAGTTTAGGTAAAATTATTATTTTAGGTGGTCCAAGTATAAGTAAGTAGCTTTTTAAAAAAAGCTTTTAGGACCAGTAATAAGCAATTCCTTTTTAATTCGATGTTCTTAGTCCTCCACAGAGTAAATTGGTAGGTCGGTTGTTCTCACAAGTTGTAACTGTTAAAATGGTCTTTTTAATTAGTTTTATTTTAAAGCAGTCTCACAGTAGCTCTTTATTTATGCCTTTGCAAATAGTTATAATAAGCTTTTTTTGTGTAACAATGTGAATAATGTGATGGTTTATTAATTAGTTTCAGATAAGTTAGTTGACTACTGAGTACGTACTAGTCTATACAAAAGTACTGCTGCAGGCTCTGAGAATGGCTCCCTCCTCACACAGTATTTAGCAACTCTTTTTACCTTTTATTTTAGGTACTTTAGGGCCGAGACAGTAATGTGACTCCCTGTCCCTCCCTTCCCTACCATCCTCTGCTCCAAACACTTAGAGAGGCTCGGGCTGACCTTTTTTAATTTTTTCGTTAGCTTCAGTTAGGTTATATAATGTTATGTAGCTTTTGATTAATAACAGTGTTTGTTTTAAATTCAGTTCCCTGCAAGTTTAGCTGACAACAACCGTGATGACTAGACGAACTAGCATTTGTCAATGCCGAGTGTTTGCTTGCTGGCATTGGTAGTGTAGGAGTTAGAGAGATGCATAATAGGAATGGCGGTGAAGTATTTAACTGAAGCCAACCCCGCCACCACCCTGCAGAGACTGACAGGCATTGGGGTGTGCCTTTGGGTCGACCAGCATAACGGCCATGCCATTTCACCACACCCTACCCTGCAGACACCGACAAGTATCACGGTGTGCCTTGGGGTCTTTGGGCCTTATGCTCACCCCATCCCATAAGGAAATGGAAGATGGGTGCAGTATAGGAGAATGGGGTGAACTTTGTAGCTGAAAAGTCCAAGGCACACCTCGATGCCTGTCACTGGCTGAAGGGTATGGGTGGGGGTGGAATGGCATGAGCATTACAGGTGACAATCCCAAGTCACATCCCTGATGCCTGTCAGTCTCTACGGGGTAGGGCATTATGGTCGGAAACCCTAACGTCCCAGGCGTTCATTGATATTTTCACTCCAGATTTTCAACATGGGTTTTTTATGACCCCCACCTCATGAACAGCGGCAAGCGAAATCAACTTTCGGGACTGAGTAACAAAATTACAGTAACTGAGTTCATGAGGTGGGGCCCCAAGGACCACATGTTGAAAATTTGGTTCCCCAAAATGGCCGAGATATGCATCAAAGTTAAAAAAATTAATGCCATTATGCAGCTTATCGTCATTTCTTCAGTTCGTGGTCAGCTTTGAAGAGTGCAGACGTGTTCCTGGTCCACCGAAGATTGTTGCGTTGGGCTCCAGAGGTTAAGTGTAACCCGGGGTTACTAGAATCCCAGTAAGACCTAGTGGTAGGCAGGGAAGGCAGCTTGTGAAACTCCAGTTAAATGGGTTTCACACTGTCTCACACTGTTCTCAGTTTCAGCTGAGACTAAGGGATGACATCACCAATAGAACTATCGCAGCTGCATAAGCCACACTGGAATCTGCAGCAAGGGAGTTGGTATAGAACGTTGGGAGGTTTTGAAGTCAGTCTTTCAGTTCAATCAGTTCAGTGTCAGTTGGTGTTGGGAGCTTGCTGAGAAAGCAGCTCAGCGGCTCTGTGTATGCTCTAGGAGCCTTAGCCCTGACAGAGGGCTACTTTTAAGTAGAAGGGTGTGTGTCTCCACCTTAAAGAGAGACTCAGAAGATAATTGAAGTGGTGGAGACTGCTATTTTCGGGTCTCAGTGCCCCCTCCCTTCGGGGGGGGGGCAGGAAAGGGTTCCCTGCAGATTCCTGGGGCAACCCCCTAGTTCTGCTCGTAAAGGAGAAGCTGACTATGTGTTCCAGAGTATATGTGGGAGAACAAGAAGATTTGTGAGTTGCCTGTGAGGCACCTGCAACGTGAGGGTGAGTCTCTGCTCTTGCTAAAAGGGCCTATGTTTTTCACCCTGGGACTTGTGTGACAATGTGGGGACTGAACTACTAAAATAGTGGAAGCTTAGAGTAATGGGCTAAGCAAATTAAAAGTAGGTTCAAATCCAGAGCTTGTTGGGATGCAGATAATATGTAGAGGAGATGTGACAGACATCTACCCAGAATCTACATTTGAAAGTGTTCAGTAAAGGAATTGTTTGGTTTCCAGAGAAATGGCCGGGTATGGGCTGTGGGAGATGGAGGTGGGTGCCCCCCCCCCCCATCTTTAGTGACCAGGTCCACCTCTACGGATTTTTTCTGTGGATTTCTACTTTACCTCAGGCACTTGGCCAGTGATGAGGGAATTACTCAGACGTGGGATTGTAAGGAAAATTCTCTCTAGGAGTCGAAGACTGTAGTGTGGTTTGGGGAGCCACAACAGGATAATTGGTTCATTCCTCAAATGGACCACGGATCAAGTGGCCGGCAGGGGAGCCGGGCCAGTGGGGAAAACCCAAGTAGTGTACAAGTCGGGCTGTGTACCCAAAGCTGTGTGCAAGTCTGGGCTGTGTGCCTGGTGGGTTTAGAGCTGAGGGCTGGAAGTAGTGAAAAAGTGTTCTGTTGTCTCTAATCTGCATTAGTAGGAATGTAGCCCCTTGGGGGTCCGTCTGTGCTTTGTTTGTTCAGCTTGGATGTGAATAAAAGCCACACTGAAGAATCCCATTCCTGGTTCTGGACATTACAGTTATTGCTTCCTGTGTTCGGATTTACTTGGGTGCCCCTGTGCAGAGTAGCCAAACCTAGGTCCCCTGTGCCGAGTAACCTCATCCTCCCCGAACCCAGTCCCCACCAGGTACTGCTTTCAGCTTCAACAGCATGCCACCTGTCGTTTTGGCAAAAAGGCAGGGGTGAGGGGTTACATAAGTATATGGGGTCGGGGTGTGTGTGGGGAGGTGGGTGCGCAGAGTGTGGGCGCAGGTTGGGGGAGGGGGGCAAGACAGTCAATGAGGGACTTTTTTTTTTTTTTTTCTTCTTCTTATCCAGGAAGACAGTGTGGGATTTTTGCCACACTGGGGTTGGCTCCCAGAGTGGCAGCTGGAAGGTTATTTTTGGGGGCGGGGGGGCGGCAGTGGAGCCGACGGGGATTGGGCACCCTTGTCGGTCATACAGTGTATGGGGATGGAGGGAAGTGCATGAGCATGCTGGGGTGGGCTCCCAATGTGCTACTCAGGTGTTTGTGGGGGGGAGGGGCGATGAACTGTCTGACAGTTCAGATGCAGTGAAGCCGTATGTGTAGGCAATTTGCATACTGCTGGTGTTTTTTCAGAACTGTACGCCACTGCATCCGAACAGCTGTCACAGACAACTCGGACGTTCATTGGCGCGTTGCAGCCGCGCCTGCAAAAGAGAGTAGGGCATTGGAAGTGGGGGAGGCACACCTATGAAAACTTGTATGGTGGTACTATGTTTCTTGCACATGCGTGCAAGCAAATATAAATATGTGTTGCAGCATACGAAATCAGAGAATTGGCCCCTGACAATGAGGCCTCCTTCTCTCTGCTGCAGACTAGTCCAGTTGTTTTTTTTTTTTTTTTTTTAGTGCTATTTGCCTCTCTTGCTGCTGTAAATTTACAGAACATTAGGCAGTAGGATTTATGGATTTAATTGAATAGCTGGGCAGGTTCTGGTATTAAGAACTCCCCCCACAAGATCAAGTCAGTCTAGAATGCAGAGCAGCAGTGCTTTCCAACGAGTCTCTCTCTCACCCGCACCCCGTATCAAAGAATGTATATTTTCTGCTGTCAATGAAAATACAGAGCATTGTCTGTAGCCTTAGATAATTCCTGTCCTGTATTTTACTGATCTTTTTTTGTCCCCTTCTAATTCTGTGATATTTAATTTACTTCTTTTAGAATGCTTTGATGATTTTTTCCCTCTGACTCCTTAGCTGAGACTGAGAGACTTTTGCAGTCTCACCTTGACCCTCTGCCGCCTCCCCTCCCGCCTAATAACTCCCAAGTCCCCTCTTATAAGTTCTCTGGTTCACAATAGGAAGTTACATGCAAAGCTCTTAAAAGAGCTTTTGGTTCTTTTTTACACAAATGAAAACTTTGATTGCAATTCACGATCTGAGCAGCACACTTGCACTCAAGACAGAGCAGCACAACAAAGTGACTTCTCTCTCCTAAAGAAAGTGGCAGAATGGCACGCTTAACTGGGTCCTCACGTCACAGTGACTTCAGTGGGCGGGCGAACGATCCCAGCACTGGCACCAATTGGTGTCTACCTGAATCCCACCTCCAGCTTTGAGTGACAGACAAACCCCTAAGCAGTTGGCTGGCTGATTACTGCGCCAGTCAAATAAGGGGCGTTACCATCACTACACTACTGTACTGTCTGCTGACAGTTACAGTGGCTCACTTGTGATCGAGTCCGGGACCTGGCTTTGCGCTCCTCCAAAGGGTCCCCCACCCAAAAAAAAGGTAAATTCGGGGTGGGGTTGGGGAGGATTCACACAGGCAGAAAAAAGCAATGGAGCACAGCAGAAATACTTTAGGTGCCCCAGTGGGCAGGCACTAAACATCAGTAAGTGTCCAGAGGTAAAAGCTCCTGCCCTGGGGCACCAAAGGTATAAGAATTTTGCACCCTGTCTGCAATGCTCCCCCGACTCCTGCCTCCTACCACGTCACACTGAACAGAAACACCATTTTTCTGTACAGCTAGAACCCCATAAATTTGTTGTCTTCTCTGTTCTCACTTTTTAAAGAAAAGTTGGAGAAAGCCATAACAGTGGCTTCTGAGTTCCCTGATCTTGCAAGACTGTAGTCATTGTAGCGCATGCACAGACCACGCAGCCCTCTCTGCAGTCCACCATGATTAACAAATGAAAATGTAAATGCTGAAATAAATGTAAAATGAAATAAAACCATATCTTTAATCATCTTTCTCCTACAGAACAGCATGGGTCGTTGGCCGCACTGTTTGCTTCACATCACATAAAAAACGCCCATCAGCCCTGTTCGTAATAAAATTAAAAAAAAAAAAAATGTTACAGATGCAGGCAGGGGCCATCATGTATAATGCCACTCTGATACACAGTGACAGGCACAGATCAGTGTGTGGTGAGGGAAGAAAACCTTTGGTGAGGGAAATAAGTAAGCATTAATCCCTGACAGAGGAGGGCTCTACTAGTGGATTAATGTCCGGTTTTGGGAGGGGGGGGTTGGTGTACGAGGCCACAGGCTGAGTGCTTCCAACCACCAGCTGGGCATTAATCCACTAGTATAGCCTGACTCCGGAGGGGATTAATGTGCTTGTAACGTGGCAAGTGCCAGGGAAGTATTGTTAGAATAATATTACATGCACAACGACATAGACATTCTGCCCATTGGTAATTTCTGTGGAGAAACTGGTGCGGCTTGCTGCTTTTGTAACGCTGAAGATGTAACAACGTGCGCGTGCACGTTCGATGCCTCACATACATTCATGTAGTGTCGAGACATTTTGAAGAAATTATTATGTTACATTGCCATCTGAAACACGCACAGCTTGAATTTTTTTTTTTTTTTACCATTGTGAGCGATGGTTTCAATGTATTGCCATTTGTTGGTACATTGGTCACATACATCAGAGTACTACATTATGGGACACATCTATTTTTTCATCTTTATTCCGGATAACATGTGGCAACATTGCTTTTTTTCCAGATCTGGAAAACATTTCATGGTGACCACTTTATTTCACTAACTACTGGGTGCATACGTCGCAAAGAACGGTAGGACATGTTTATTGCTATTGACTTACATTGGCTCTAGCTCCGAGGCACTTCTTTGTGCTGGCGGCATAGTTCTGTACTTCCCAAGTGTCGCTACGATTACTTGGTCGACCGCGCTCCTGGCGGTACATGCATGTTTGCTCGCCCACGACGTTCGCTGTCTTCTGGTTTCTAGTTGCTGGTTTGCCACGTTCCTGTCTTCGGCAACATGCACTAGTGAGTGGTCTCTACTACTGCAACATGCACTAGTGAGCGGGCTCTACTGCTGGATTAATACCCGCTGGCTTTTGGTCACCTGATGTCTTTCCACAAATCTGCTTTCTCCATTTGAGCATCATGTTTAGTGCCATGTTACAAAATGCAGTATGTAGTGGCAGCTCCATCTAGAGGGTTAAGTAGAAACTGTGGACCTTTTTCCAAAAAGATTCACCTACACACAGCAAAAATGATAGCAATAAGGTACTTCAGCAATGTGTGTTATTGTGCAGTAACACCACTTCTTGGGTGGTGAATGCACTCGACTTGTGGTCTTGTGCTTCAACCACCCAAGGTGTGACATTATTACACAGTAACACACACACCCTGTCATACCTTGTTGTTTAAATCACACCCTGCCTGACTGGGTGCTTGTTTCTAAACCATCTCGAATCAGAGCAGCAGGCACCTTTGCAGACTCCTTCAGTGACCACTCCCATACTTTGTGTGGGGAGGTATGTACCACTCAACCCCCTGCCCAGAGTGTTCATGGCCCATGATTTTTCCAAATTCAGTGTTGACTTTTTTCTTGCTACACTATCGGGCATACATTGGGCTACAGTTAGTGTTCTTCTTGACATGGATTCAGCCCTGCACTTTGTGTGCAACTTCCAATCTGCTGTTAATGCCCATGCTCCCTTAAAACAGCTAAGGGTTAAAGGTCAGTAATCAAAGTGGAATGACCACAAGATTAGGAAGGCAGTGAAGGCAAGAGACAGGGCCTGGGGGGGTCTACAAAAAGTCAAGTTGTGTGTCTGATCTGCATGTCACAGCGTGAGGGGAATACATTTCAGACAAGGCAAATTTATAGGTTTGAAACACCTTGGTGTGATGTTTATTTTTAAAATGTTCGAAAAAAAATAAATGAAAACAAAAAAAATTTTAAAGAAAATCACTACTTAACATCAGTAGTTTCTCAAACAATACAGTCCTGGATTCTGGAGCTCCTAAGACCCTTCTCTACTGCATTCAGCAGCTTGTTTGCAGTAGCACCTCTCTCCTTAACTCTCAAGACTGAACTCTACTAGACTGAACTGAAGTAAACTCTGTGCAGAGGTTTTTTATATATTTTTGGTAGGGCCACCTGACTGAGCCCTTACATGTCTGGACATGTTTCAAAAGCAAGGGGGCAAGGCTCTTGCGGACATGGGCGCCTGCATCCTTTACGCTCATTTTGTGCGTCGGGACGCTTGGACTTTTTTTGCAAAAGTCTCTGAGACGCTTAGCCACCAAGTCCTAGGAGTCACTTCAGGGCATTTTTTTTATGTTACAGAGGGGGAGTTACAACAAATTACGGCCACTGCTCAACTAGCAAAGTCCGTGTTTGAATACGCCCTCTAAAACATAAAAAAATGTAGATTAAAATGCCGTAACAGAAACTAATGGTGCTTTCTGCAGAATACTGCAGTAGAAGCAGTGCTGGCACAGGGGCGTTGCTCCCATGTATTTGAATGGGGACACCTGGAAATTTTCCGAGGACTCCCACTTTTCGGCTGTAGACTTCCTGTTTTTTTCATAGTCAGTCCCGGAACCCCAATCAAAAAATCCTACTGAGAGCATTGGGGGAAGGGATTTCCTGGTTCAGTTAAAGGTACAGTGTTTATATCCACAGATATTGACTTTCTGTATTTCTGATCCCCAGTGACTAAGGTCTTTTATACATAAAACCTTATACAGTAGCAGGTTTGTGGTGTGAAGTTGAGAAAATACCTTAAGGATTTCTTATAACTGTAGTAATTATGAAATTTACTGTTTTATATGGCTTGTGAGCCTTTTTTCTTCAAAAAGGTTTTATTAATTGTATTCATTCCTGCTATCTCAAATAGCCTTAATGCTTTTTTGTACACAAAATGCACTTATGCATTTTACTCAACACTTCTTCGGGTGTTTGGCACCACTCCAGGGACTGAATGGATGGAAATGGAAAAACAATGAAAGGAGAGAACTAGTAGGAAGTTTAGCAGGGATAGTAAAGAGCTACGCTAGGTGGCCAACCTAGGGGGAAAGGAGAAAAGCGTTAACTATTGCGCAACAGAAGTTTTGGCAGCTAGGAAATAAGGAGATAGAAAGTGGTACATCAGTCACAGCTGAGGGTGTAGCCTAACTCTGCCACACTGCACAAATACAGGGAACTCAGAAACATGTGCAGACGGGACCTGAAAGCAGCTAAGAGAAGGTTCTTGAGGCACTTACGGGACAAAAACCTGTTTTACCCAAAGCGGTTCTGGTCTCAGATTATCAGGCATCTAAAGGGCAGCAATAGCGTAGTAGAGTGCAATATTGTGATGGATTGCACAGCCTTCCAAGACTCTTTAGGCCTGATTTTCAAAGCCCTTAGAATGGTGCAAAGTGCTTGCATCCAGCATGTTGAACGCAACAAGCCCCTTGCGCCAGCGGCTGCACCCGAGCTATTTTAGAAGGCAACCTGCATCAAGCAGCAGGCTGCTTACCCCAAAGTGTGCTTATGCCAGCCATGCGCCACAAAAGTGGCTGCAGCATGGTGTTGGGGAGCTTGCGGCAGACCCTGGCCGTCACAACCCTGAATTCCTGATTTTCAAAGCCCTCCCCAGGGACAAAGTGCTGAGTACTATTGGACCAGCCAAGGGCTGGTCTAACAGCACTTAGATATCCCTTGGGAGAGTTGTCCAGTATGTGCCACTGTGTTGCCTACCCTGATCTGCCCCTATATGTCATGATATATTGAAGTAACAGTAATAAAGCAATCCCTGGTGATCTTGTGCCCCCCTGCCCCCAAATCTACCTCGGCACTTAGATATAGAAAATGCTCCCTGGTGATCTAGTGGCCCCTCACCCTGGCAAGTAGTGCCCTTGCCTGCCTCCTTCTAGGCCATTATCCGCAGCACAGCCCTCCGATATGACAGCAGGGTCGGTCACCGGATGAACTGTCGGAGCATGTATGTGCTCTGTCAGTTCATTTGGCGGTCGGCCGTGGTGGTGTGCGGAGGGCTATGCTGGTTGCCAGATAATGGCCTAGGATGGGGGAGCAGGGTGGGGGCCACTAGATCGCCAGAGTATTTTCTATATCTGTTTAAGTGCCGGGTAGATCGGGAGGGGGCCACTAGATCATCAGGAGTAGTTCATTTTGTGTTCTGTATGTCCCGCTTATGGCATTTCGGAGCTGGTGTTTGGGGGAGACAACACAATGCATCCTTGGAAGGTGCAGCACCACCCCACTGTCACACAGAGATGTGTGACATCTGCTTGGCACACCCACTCAGTTGCCGCAAGCAGCGGGACGTAGGTGCCATAATCATGGCCCATTTAAAATCGGGCACAGGGCCCTGGAAGCACCGGCACTCTGCGCAAGCTGCCATTGTCGCAGCTTGTGATGGAGGTTTGAAAAACCCGGCCCTTTGACTATGGCTGACTCCTTCAGTGAATTCTTCACAGACCTGGATAGGTTTAAACCCAACTGTTAAGAGTCCCCTTCCCTCTTCACCAACCAGTCTAATCCTGTACGCCATCACCCAGAGTTCCATTTTTAGACTGATAGGAAAGAGGTATTACACTTCTTTAACCATCTAAAGGCTGAAAGTTCAATAGGCCATGTCAGTCTTGAACCTAAGCTTTTCAAGATTATTGCTTCCATCATCGCCTCCTCTGTGGCTATGCTGCTTAATAAATCCCTTACCAAAGGGAGAGTCCCTCAAAGCTGGAAAGTGGCTCGAGTGATTCCACTACACAAAGGTGGCCCCAGGGGACTGACTGAAAACTACTGCCCTATTTCCTTACAGTGTTCTCTGTTCAAATCCTTGAAAGGCTAGTTTTATAACCAGCTGCAGGATTACCTTGAACTGCACCAGCTGCTCACAGACAGGCAGGTATGGTTTCAGGAAACAGCACAGCACAGATACTTCCTTGGTTAGGCTGTCAATGGATACATTGGAGGCCTTGGACAGAGGGCTTGTAACAGGTGCTGTTGTCATAGACCTGGATAGGTCTTCGATCTAGTGAACCATCACCTGCTGTTAGCTAAATGTAAGGTCCTGGGTCTAGATAGCCTATTCTGTCTCTGGTTCTCCCACTACCTATCGAACAGATACCAGCTGGTAGAGTGGAAAGGTGCTCAGTCCACTGCCTATAACAGATGGTGTCCCACTGGGCTCCATCTTGGGCCCGCTGCTGTTTTTCCTATTTAATGATCTACTTGCAAACTGCAGTGGGGCTACTGTACTGCTCTATTCAGATGATGCCATTCTGTACAGGTGCTCCAAGGATACTGCCCAGCTTGTCCCTCAACAAGTTGTTGATGTTTGCAAACTAGAACAAGCATTTGTCAATGCCGAATGTTTGCTTGCTGGCATTGGCATTGGTAGTGTAGGAGTTAGAGAGATGCATAATAGGAATGGCGGTGAAGTATTGAACTGAAGCCAACCCCACCACCACCCTGCAGATACTGACAGGCACTGGGGTGTGCCTTTGAGTCATCAGGCATAACGGCCATGCCATTTCTCCACACCCTACCCTGCAGACACTGACAAGTGTCACAGCACGTTGGAATCTTTGGGCTTATGCTCACCCCATTCCATAAGAAATACGGTAAGATGGGTGCAGTATAGGAGAATGGGGCGAACTTTGGGGCCAAATAGTCCAAGGCACACCTAGATGCCTGTCACTGGCTGCAGGGTGTGGATGGGGGTGGAATGGCAGGAGTATTATAGGTGACAATCCCAAGTCATACCCCTCATGCCTGTCAGTCTCTACAGGGTGGGGCGTTATGATTGGAAACCCTAACGTCCCAGGCATTCGTTGGTATTTTCACTCCAAATTTTACACATGGATTTTTTGTGACCCCCACCTCATGAACAGTGGCAATGTCAGTTCGTTAGCGGAAAGATGATTTTGCACAGCGACTACGTCCCACTGGTGCAAAAACACATTTAGAACAGGATGTGAAAAATGACAGCTGTACTGTTCATGGGGAGGTGCAAAAAATGGCAGTGTTGAAAATCTGCAGTGAAAATATAAAAAAAAAAAACAACTGGTGAAGTCACGAGAGTGCGTAGAAACTGTGCAACGCACACCCATAATGCAATTTAGTTTGGGGAATTTACTACAGCAGATTGTCAACACAGGCATTTTGGAAACTCCGCTCATGAACAGTGTCGCTGTGATTTTCTCAGTCTGTCCCGAACAGTGATTTCCCACAGCAACCACACACTTCTGCGCTGGAAGTACGAAAACACATTTTGGCCATGGTGTGAAAAATGACAACTATACTGTTCATAAGGAAGTGTGGAAAATTGCCAGTGGTGAAAATCTGGACTGAAGATATTAGAAATCCATGAACTTACGAGGATGCGTGGAAACTGCGCAATGGTCGCTCGTAACAGTCATTTTATGGACTTTTTTCACCACATTTTTAACATAGCCATTGTAACACCTCTGCTCATAAACAGTGTCACTGTGATTTTCTTAATCTGTCTCGAACATTGATTTCGCACACCGACTGCACCATTGTGCGCTACGTGCGCGGAAACACATTTTGGGCCAAATGTGAAAAATGACAGCTGTACTGCTCATAAGGAGGTGTGGTAAAATGGCAGTGTTGAAAATCTGGAGTGAAAATAGTGAAAATTCACAAACTTATGAGCGTGCGTGGGAACAGCACAACCCATGCTAAGTAAAACAGTCATTTTGGGAATTTTTCACAATTTTCAACATAGGGTTTCTGGGGGCCTGCCTCATGAACTGTGACACTGTCATTTCGTAAATCGGTCCCTGAAGGTGGTCCCGTGCAATTACCGCAAAATCACCTTTCGGGGCCGATTAACAAAATGACAGTGACAGAATTCATGAGGTGGGGTCCCAAAAACCCTATGTTGAAAATTTGGTGCAAAATTCCCCAGAATGCCTGAGATATGCTTCAAAGTTGAAAAAACCCTGTTTGTTACGTTATACAGCTTACCGGCATTTCCTCAGTTCGCGGTTGGCTTTGAAAAGTGCAGATGTGTTCCCGGTCCACCGAAGATCGTCGCACTGAGCTCCGGAGGTAAGTATGGAGGGAGGTGGGGGTGTGGGGAGGTGGATGCGGAGAGGGTGGCCGCTGGTGGGGGGAGCGAGGGTCAGGACAGTCAGCGAGGGAAGGTTTTTTCTTGCATTTTTTTTTTTTCTTGGACGATCCGGGACTTGTGCCACACTGGGGTGGGCTCCCAGTGTGGCAGCTGGAAGGTTGTTTTAGTTTAGTTAGTGTAGTTAGTTTTTGTTGACCGGGTAAGTGCACTAGACAAATCCTGCCTATTTTCTGGCACGACCCGGGGGAGGGGGTACAGATGAATGCCAACTGACCTAGAACCAGATTAAGCTGTTGGTGGTATTTTTAGTGAATTTGAGGCACTGGACACCACACCGGCGACCTGGGTTCAGGCTGGAGCTCGGGTCTTCAGGGGTTGGCTGGGGATGAGGAGTTGATAGAGCTGCCGACTGGCAGCTGTCCTCCTTGGGAGGGTCTCCCTGGCACTTGGCTCGAGGAGCCCTGGTGCTAGGCCAAGGGAGGGAGGAAAGGGCCATTTCTGGAGCCGTGGTGTGCATGTGCACGTCCACACACATGCGCTACTGCATTCCGGGGCCTTGGATAGCCAGGAGAAAACTGGAGGAAATAGGGGGGAGGGTCGCAGCAGGATGAAGCCTCTGGGCCTGCACTGGGGCTCCACTGGGACATGCATAGTGCAAGTAAGCTCCGAACTACCCCCAGTGCGTGGCAAAGGCTAGCAGACAGAAGCAGCAGCCTGCCATGGAGGATAAAAACCTTTTTTTGGGGAAAAAAAAATGCCTACTCTGAGAAAGGGGATTGGAGAACTCAAGATTGTTAACTTAAGGATCGTGATTGTGTTGGTATCAGTGTCAAACATCAAACTGCCCATCCATTAATGTACTGCTTCCCAAAGGGGTGCACCAAGATCACAAATGTGAGTATAGCCAGGGGGTTTTCAGTACCGTGTTTCAAAGTAGTAAATGGTCCTTCCTCGGGTACAAAGATGAGAAAAATACACAGTATTTATCAGCAGTGGAAAGGCCAATGAAAATAGAAAAAGTTAAATATGGCAGTGGACAGAGTCCAGAGTAAACAAATGCGCATCAGAGCTTTACGGTCTCTTAGGTCCATTGCATTTTGTGCAAATGGTGCACCGAGTAGTTTTCTCCATATGAAAGGGCAGTCGACTCTTTGCTGATCAGGTCTGCTGTACAGGCATCACTTCTTGATGACCAGGCTGATCATAGTGTTGAGCTGCAGATGTGACTGGGGCCTGGAAGTGATTTGTTAGGCCCACATATCATTCTCCACCATTTAAAGGTAATAAAATAGATTGCCTGCAATTTGTTACATAAAATACTAATGAATATGCTTATTATAAAAAATTCTACATTTTCATATTTATAGTAAAGGAAACTGGCTTCTCTCTGCAGTACACTGGTGTTTAACAGAAAAACCATTAACACACTGAATGCAGTCTTCCTACATACTGTATGTCGAATTTACAGTACAGCTTTTGTAGTCTGCCAATAACCTTGCCATTGTGGCTTCTTGTTTTGAGTTTAGTTTTAGGTTGCAAAGATGGTACTGTCTGTAAACCTAAAAGCAAAAAGGCATACAAGGAGGTTACAATCTCGAAGTATATTTTGGGAGGGCAGTGGCAGTTTTGGGGGGGCAGTGGAGCCAATGGGGGATTGGGCATCCCTGTCAGCCATACGGACTGTTGCCATGCTGGGGTGGGCTCCCAGCGTGGCACCCAGTTGTCTGTTGGGGGAGAAACATTGAGCCGACGGGGATTGGGCACCCCTGTCAGCCATACGGACTGTTGCCATGCTGGGGTGGACTCTGAGTGGCACCTGGAACTCTGGGGGGTGCAGCAGAGCCGACGTAGATTGAGCACCCCGTTGGCCATACAGTGTGTGCGCAGGTATTAGCACGCAATATGCGTGCGTGTGTGTGCGGGGGGAGTGCATACGCACGCAGTAACTTCTCGCTGCTCACTGAAGCATAGCTCTGTTTTTAAACTGTACGGCATTGCATTTTCAACTGCTGTCATAGACAGCTGCAGCATTCATTGGTGAACTGTGGCCGCGCCTGTAAACTCACTGACTGCATTAGAAGACGGGTGCCACACTTCCGAAAACTTGGATGATGGCACTATGTTTCTTGCACATGCGTGCAAGCAAACATAAAAATGGATTCTGGAAACTGACTAGTTTTATATTACAAAAAATAAAACAACAAGAAAATAGCCATCCTGTTTGGCTTCAAACACCTTGACACCACCAGGGGACATGTAAATGCTAAATGTGCCATTGTTTATCGCCTGGGTCGTGCCTGAAATCGGTCACTTGGATCAGTGCACCTACCTAGTCACCGAAGACATAAATAAATAACATTTGCTACCCATATGCACTTCCATCGGTGCACCCACTGAGGTGGTCAGTTCTGTTAAATACCTGGGTAGACCAGGAATTAAAATTTAAAGAGCTGCTGATGCTATCTTTCTTCCTATGTGGATCCTGACACACTGTCATGTTTGATTGGTGTAGCTGCTGTCTTTGTGTTTTATAGATGGTCTTCCCCATTCTGAGTGCAATTTTGCATGCCACTCACCACCTATATAGTTTCCCAGGGTTTGCCAACCGCTGCCAGGCTAACCCACAAGTGACGTAATTTGTAGGTCTGCACTGATTCCCTGGTATGAATCTGTGGCGTTTGTTCTGTTACTTAGCTGTTTCACCACCCCAAAATTGGTACTGATGTTAGCAGCTGAAAGTTGCTGTTTGTGAGACTGACTACCCAGAAAAATAAAAAGTATATTGCCAAGAAAGCATGAGAATCTGTCTCCTTGTGAGCTTATTTCTGTCCCCCTGTCACTTTGGAGTGTTGTAGGCTGTTCTATTGCGGTACAGCATGATCTGTTTTGGTGGGTTCCTACACTAGTGCAGGTGTGCTTAGCCAGCATGTAAATGAGCTGCTTTGCTTTCACTGGTGCAGCCCCATGACACACCATGCCATGTGGCAGCCCCTCGCATAACTAGCAACTTTACTGGAGGGAAGTGTGGCCGGTCTGAGAGTCAGATGTGCGGGGGGGGGGGGAAGGATGAGGCAATCAAATACATTTTTTAAATTGCCAGGTAAGATTGGCGCTATTGGGGCTTTTATTTATTTGGTGCTGACTCTACTGATAGTCCTCTCCACTTCACCACTACTCTGCCGCAAATTCTGTTAAAAAAAAAATGTAAGTGCTGCTTGCAGCCCAGCCCAAGACTGCACCGCTGTAGACTGGCACCCAGGTAAACCTCGAACACAGTAGGCAGAGTGGAGTGAAGCAGAGGAGACTGAATTGCTATTGCTTGCATAAATGACAAGGGACATAAATAAGCTCACACTGAGACAGATTCTTGTACTTTCTTGGCAATATATTTCTTTATTTTTTTGGTAAAGTCTGTCTCACAAACAGCAACTGTCAGCTAGTAACAACAGTACCAATTTGGAAAAGAACAGCCGAGTAACGGGACAAACGCCACAGATTCTTATCAGCGCCTCAGTGCAGACCTACAAATGACATCAGTTGCAGGTTAGCCTGGCAGCAATTTGCAAACCCTGGGAAACTATACAGGTAGTGGGTGGCATGCAAAATTGCACTCAGAACTGGGAACATAATCTATAAAACACAAAGACAGCAGCTAAACTAAACAAAGTGACTTAGTGTCAGTATCCACATAGGAAGACAGATGGCATCAGAAGCACTTTAAATGCCGTATTGAACATGCCACCATGTCACTGCACTGGAAAATTGGGTTGTTCTGTTGCCTGAGCAGCAATTTGACCAGTGACTTCATGTCACTCCGTTGCCAGTGCTGTGCTGTTACTAGCACTAATGATCCTGCAGTCCCTCAGAGCCTTAGAGATTAACCAGCTAATGGTCCTGTACAATAAAATAGGCCTATTTGCTGTTAAAGCCCCATCCAGGGCACATCACTGCGATGTCTTCCACTCCCTAAACTGGCCTGCATTAGAAGGGAGGTTCGAATACCCCCCCCTCTTTTGCCTTTCACACAAAATTATCCAGAGTGCGTCCCCACCATTCCCAACCATAAGGATGTACTAGTGAAAAAAAAAAACATACAGAAGAACACTCGTGTTTTCCAGCCACACTCTCCTTCAGATTCCTAGCTCAGGCTGTCTGTGGGAGAGAGAGCCTTACACACACTGACCCTCAGCTTGGAATGTCCTTCCAGTAGCACTACCAAGATGCACATCCCTTCAAAAAAGGGCTCAAGGTACTTCTCCTTGAGTCTAGTCTGTGTGTTTGTAAACGCTGAAAGGTTACTTAATGGTCAGTACTTGATTTCCAGTGTCATATCATTGTGAAGCAGCGTGAGCCTGCCTTATGTACATTCTACTGCCGTTCTCTTACTTAATTTCTTGTTGACACTGATGGCCCTTGTAAGCTGCTTACCCATCTTTTGTAATAAGATATTTACTAACTGTTTTGTATTTATACCTTGTTTTTGCTTAATTTGCATTTCCCATTGTCTCCTGCTTGCCAACTATGTTATGTCTCACAATGTGTGTAATTGATCCTGGGTCACCCCTTAAAAACAGACTTTTAGTCTCAGTGGGCTTACCCAGTTAACAAATTTCAATAAAATAAAAATACTGTTTGAGGAGAAAGAGGAGCCCTCTGAGGAGGAGGGGGAGTGGACGGAGCCTATAAAAAAAAAGATTCTGATCCCTCCCTTGTTTGGTACAAATTCTTTGTCCTATCTTATAACAGATGTTTGTTGGACGTTTCAGCTGAAGGGAGGTACAAGTCATAGAGAACTTGAACGTGAATCCTGTCTTGTCCACTTCCTCCTGTGCACCAGAGTGTTTTCCAGACTTTGTGCAGTAAGACCAGATTATTCAGCAAGAATGGGCCAGCACAGATAAGCTCAATCATCTCCCTAGACTGGGGGTGAAGTGGTATCACTTTTGGGAGAAGAGCTCCTAGAAGTGGGAGGGTTCCACACTTGGCAGATAAGGCTGTGCATAATTCTGTTAAGCATACAGCCATACCTGTTGAGGGTCCCTTGGCTTTACTGGATACCCACAATAAGAGAGTGGAGTAGATGCTTCATAAAGAAGAGCCTTTGCCTTGAATGGGGTAAATATTTGCATCTTATGTGCATCTTTATTGTTTCCAGAGCCTTGAACTCATGGGTCATGGCCCTGAGTAGTTTCATTCCCCCGGACTCTGAAGGGGAGGACATTTTGCAGCTGGTATCCATGACATCTGCCTTTCCGGAAGATGCCACAATGGACAATTTATGGATGTCAGTAAGCTCTGGTTGTCGCATTGTGGTAGCCATGCAGGGCATTTGACTCAGGCACTGGGTCGCAGATCGGGCATTGAAGGCGAGGCTGTTTAACCATACGTTTGAAGGTGGCCTCTAATTCAGACTCAGATTGGACGCCATCCTGAAAGATGTCCAGGATAAGAAGGGACAACTCCTGCTGTCAAAAACATTAACAAAAAGGCAGGCTCTATGTCAAGAGGACAAGGAGGTGCATGGCAGCATCGGCTCTGAGGCTGTTTCTATTCATTTTGGAGTTTTGGAAACCAGCGAAACAGGGAAGCCTATTGTGGATTTAAGGGCAATGGTAATGGAGGATCTTTTGCCTGCAGGTGTAATGGAGGTGCAGGACGAAGAGGAGGTAACTCCAAATGAAAGTACATGGGCCCATCTCTGCCCCCTTCTCTTGGTGGAAGACTGCAGAACTTTTGCCAGTGATGGGCCCAAATAATACCAGACGCGTGGGTACTGGAAATTCTGGCCCTGGGATATGCAATATAGTTTGCAACAGTACCTACGAGAGGTTGATTCCTGCAATCCTCTGTGCCCCAAGACCCAGTAAAAAGGTAGGCGGTGGCTCAGACCTTGGATCACTTGATACAGATTGGGACAGTTGTCTCGGTGCCCACCAATGAGAACAGTCTGGGATTCTGCTCGGTTTACTTTGTGGTTCCTAAGAAGTCCGGGGTCAACCAATCTTGGGTCTGAAGCATCTAAACAAGTTGGTTCATGACATGGCCTTCAAGATGGAGTCCTTACAGTCAGTCATGTGGGCCATCTAACCAGGACACTATCTAGCGTCCATAGATCTGAAGGATTCTTATCTCTACATCCCCATTCGCCAGTCGCACAAGAAGTTTCTGAGGTTCGCAATTCAGAGACCGCATTTCCAGTACTAGGCACTTCCCTTTGGGCTGGCAGCAGCATCCAGGGTATTCTCAAAGATCCTGATTTATGTTAGTGGTGCAACAGAGACAGGAGGGAAAAAAGATCCCGAAAAGGATCTAGGAGTAAGGGTTGACAATGAACTAAAATTTGGACTACATTGTACCCAGGTGGTAAGGAAGGCAAGTGGTATTCAACACTGTATACGCAAACATATCACAAGTCGTGAAAAGGCACTTTTGCTGGCATTGTACACCTCACTGGTGCGCCCCCACATGGAGTATTGTGCCCAGTTTTGGGCACCAGGCTATAGGAAGGACGTTGTTGCTTTGGAGAGGGTACAGAGAAGGGCAACCAAAGGCATGAAGGAGGTTCAGGGTTTGGAATATGAACAGAGATTAGAAAAACTTGGATTATATTCCTTGGAGTATTGTAGACTACGTGGGGATATGTGCCAAATATATAGAGCACTCCGTGATGAGCAATTACGGGAGCAACTAGATATAAGTATAAAGAAACAAATTTATGATACTAGGACTCATTGCTATCAACTGTATAAAGATAAGTATAATACTAAAAAAAAGGGGAAACGGGTTTAGTATAAGAACAACAGGAATTTGGAATACACTAACAAATGAAGTAGTATTAAGTCCTACTATGAATACCTTCAACACCTTTACCAACCTTGTGACATCTCGTCTTGATTACTGCAACTCCCTATACCTAGGTCTTGCTGGGGTTGATATCCGCCGCTTGCAACTTGTGCAGAATGCTGCAGCACGTTTGTTGACTGGGGTGTCTAGGAGATCCCATATTACCCCTGTGCTGCGCACTCTGCACTGGTTGCCTATACAGTGGCGGATCACCTTCAAAGTGGGTCTTTTGACCTACAAAGCCCTACATGGGTTAGGTCCCAACTACCTGAAAGAGCTTCTGGTACCTTACATCCCTCTGAGACAGCTTCATTTCAGCTGACTTCAGGCTGCTGAGTATCCGAGGGTACCTGAAGTCTCTGGAGCCCGTGCTTAGCTTTATGCCCACCCTTTGGAATTCTCTGCCCGCCAGCTCCGAGAAAGTACAACGGTGGATAGTTTTAAGAAGGCCTTAAAGTCATTTTTATGGAATCAGGCATTCCCTGCAGTATCTTAAATTGTTTTAATATTCTACTGGTTTTGTTGTTAGTGTATGTACTGTCATGTGGAATGTAATGATGATTTGTACAGCGCCTTGAAATATTTGAAAGGTGCTTAAATAAATTTTATTATTATTATTAAAAATAGGCTGGATTCTTATTTAATTAACAAAGGTATTCCTGGGTATTGTTAACAAACTGGCAAGCTATATGGACTCATGTCTTCTATGCTCTGATGTAACCTGTGAACCTAGGAGGGACTTCATGTCTATCCCTACCTGGAAGACTGGCACATACAAGTGTCATCTGCTCCGATGGCGAGAAGATCAGTGGCAAGGACCCTGGAGGTACTAGAGACACATGGTTAGGTCACCATTTGGGAGAAGAGCTCTCCCTCATCCTGTCTCAGAGGTTGGATCACTTGGCTGCGGTGTTCAGGACAGATGAGTGGAAGGTCTCTCTTCATCCAGGAAAGAGGCCCTGAGATGGGAGGTTTAGTGGCTGAGAAGCTGGTCATCGGTCTCTGCAAACATGTTTCTCTGAATTCTGGGGCTGATGACTGCAGCAGTAGAACTAGTTCCATGGGCTCGCTTACATATGCGCACCCCCCCCCCGATGGTATGCTAGAGGCATGGAATCTGACCTTGGAAGACTACCACAGTCAGTTGGCAGTCGCTGGCTTGGCGGAAAGTTCTAAGAACCTCAGCAGGGGGGTCTCTCTTGGAAGCCCCACCAGAGCTGATCTTGACTACTGATGCCAGTCTATCGGGCTGGGGCGCAGTCCTGGACCAAATCCTGGTTCAGGGCACTTGGACCCCTCAGGAACCCGCAGCTGCAGATAAATGTATTGGAAATGAGGGCAGTACGACTTGCTTTTCATAATTTCCTTGGTCTTAATACAGTCCAAGGCCCTGAAAGTAAGGTCAGACAACGCCTCCAGCATGGCGTACATAAACAACCAAGGAGGCACAAGAAGCAAGGAGATGCTAGCAGGAGAAACTGAAGTGCTACTGTGGGCAGAGGAATACCTTCTGACTCTCTTGGCTGTTCATCTGGCAGGAGAACTGAACAAGGCTGATTGACTGAGTCATGAGATGGTCCATCCAGGGGAATGGATGTTGAACCTGGAGGTGTTTGAACTCCTGTGCCGAAGTTTTGATCACCCTCAGATTGACGTCTTTGCATCAGAGGAAAATGCTGAGATACCGAGGTTCTTCATTCGGTACCGCAGTCCTCCGGTGGAGGCTGTGAATGCTCTGTCCCAGACTTGGGATATATTTTTTTAAAAGTATACTTGTTCCCTCCACTGCCACTTCTCTCTAAGGTTATTCACAAGATGAAGCGCTCAAAAGGAAGCTTCCTTTTGATAGCCTCAGAATGGCCAAGAAGGCAGTGGTTCTCGGACCTTGTAACTCTAGCTTAGCAGATCACATTCTGACTTCTGTGCTGGGGGACTTTATTTTCCAAGGGCCTATTCTGCAGCCAAACCCAGAGGCGATGCAGCTTGCGGCCTGACTTCTGAGAGGAGGTGATTAAAACAGTATTTTTCCAAGAAAGTGGTGGATATCCTAATGGCTACCAGGAAGGTGTCTACGTCTGCAGCCTGTGACCATGTGTTGAATGCCTTCTCAGCTTGGGCCAGAGAGAGAGGTATCAGACCTTCCAAAGTTTTGATTCCGCAGAAAAGATTTTGGATTTTCTGCAGGTGGGTGAAGACATAGGGCTTGCATTGAGCACCCTGAGAGGTCTGTTGTTTACGCTAGGTGCGTCCCTGTGAAGTTCCTTGAGATCATACCTGGGGACCTGTCTGATGGTTGTCCGTTTTCTAAGAGCGGTTAGCAGAAGCAGACAATTGTTTTGATCTCCGGTACCACTGTGGGACCTGAATCTGGTAGGCACTCACCTTAACCATGATCATAAATAGAGCAAACCGAATTTCGGCATCAGATCTCTGTTTATTACAAAATTGCCAGCAAAAACTAACAAGCAGACTCTCCTGGGTCAGGGAGAAGGAATGAGCTCTGACGTTTCACCTCAAGAGGCATTATTAAAGATAGTGCCCTCTAGTGAAACTGCATTTTTATAGCATCATAAAAAGTCACATGATATAATTAAAGTGATAATACTGAAGTGCATCTCAATTTCTGTGTTGTCCTAAAGAGTGTAACCAAAAACAACCAGCAATTTGAACCCTAGTGGTATAAGTGACTAGAAATGTGCTCAACAGTGTAGAAAAATACTATACAGACGTCAACTACACATAAACAGACTAGAAAAGACACAATTAAAAACTCCCTCAAGTACTTCACCTTTGTCAGATACAAATGATACAAATTTAAGCACTAGAACTAGAGTCCTTTATAGTCTAGTTTTCCTGTTCTACAAAGGACAGAGGAGTGGAGTGACAGAAAGCCTGTAGATATTATCCCATGGATAATAGAATCTCTGTGGAATACAACTCCTAACAGGCTTTTACTTATGGCCTGTAGGAAAAATAAAATTAAATTGTGCCATATCCTGAAGTAAACAGAGCCGAGAGGGCAGGACTTGGAGAATTACAAAAGGCCAAACTATGGGGTACAGACGATGTGGGGAGAGGAGGGGGGAAGGCTGTCTCAAAGGGAGGCACTAGAACCTGATCAGTGTATGCCAAATAAACCTTATTTAAAGGATTTCTGTACTTATATAAATGATAATGAAAATTAGCAGGAAAAGACGTGACACTTTCTTGACAGTTCTTCAACACATCAAATTACCTGCAAAAGAAAGTTTTTTTTTTTTTTTTTTTTTACGGTCTATCCTTTAGGAATGGTTTAATTTCAGTGTGTTCATTTAAACGTTTATCCTTTGTATGCATCTAATGTGTAAATCCAATATAGTTCTCTCTTGCTTAAGAGTCCCCTCCCTGTCTCCTCCCCTCGGTCCAATGATCACATGTTCAATGCCAATGAATGTGAGTTCATGGTCTGTCTCTCTTTCTGCGTTTACCTAGCCGCAAGTTCATGTGGATCCTATTATGTAGGTAAAACTAAGAGGACACTTAAGGAAAGGGGACCTTGTTTTACCAAAAAAGGCACACTAAGCCAAGCTTGTTTCCAGGTGCGACCTGGGAGCACAAAGAAGTTTAAGTGACTTGCTCAGGGTCACACATTATGCAACTGGGGGCTCTGGAATTCAAACCCATGTCTTCAGGTTTGCAGCTCAGTGCCCTAAACCACAGTGCTATACTGCTTCCAAGAGGCAGTATAGCACTGTGGTTTAGGGCACTGAGCTAGCCTGCAGTTCTATTAATTTGAAAGAAATGTGTTGAAGAATTGTCAATTGTCATTTAAGGAAAGAGTGGGAGAACACATGAGGGCCATAAAAACAAGAACTTAGAATATGTGTGGGCAGTTCACGTTAAACATAGAAAATGGGACAGACCATGCACGTACATTCACTGGCATTGAACGTGTGATTCTTGGACCGAGGGGAGGAGACAGGGAGGGGCCGTTAAGCAGGAGAGAGAACTATATTGGATTTACACATCAGAAGTGTACAAAAGTAAAGGTTTAAATGAACACACTGAAATTAAACCATTTCTAGAGAATAGATTGTAAAATTACTTTTTTTTCCTTTGCAGGTAATTGGTTTTGAAAGAAATGTTGAAGAATTTTCAACAAAGTGGCATGTCTTTTCCTGTTAATTTTCATTATCCTTTAACTGACAGTTATGCCAGTACAGAAATCCTTTTAATAAGGTTTATTTGGCATACCTTTATCAGGTTCTAGTGCCTCCCTTTAATCTGAGATAGCCCTCTCTGTCTCGCTGTCTCTCTCTCTCTCTCTCTCTCTCTCTCTCTGTGTCTCTATCCCCCAACCATCTGTACCCCATAGTTGGCCTTTTGTAATTCTCTCAAGTCCTGCCCTCTTGGCTTTGTTTACTTCTGGATATGGCACAATTTAATTTTATTTCTCCTACAGGCCATAAGTAAAAGCCTGTTAGGAGTTCTCTATGAGCTTTCTGTCACTCCACTCTTCTGCCCTTTGTAGAACAGGAAAACTAGACTGTAAAGGACTCTGGTTCCAGTATTTAAATTTGTATCTAACAAAGGTTCAGTACTCGAGGGAGTTTTTAATTGTGTCTTTTCTAGTCTGTTTATGTGTAGTTGATGTTGGTATAGTATTTTTCTACACTGTTAAGCACATTTTTAGTCTCTTATACCACTAGGTTTCAAATTGCTGGTTGTTTTTTGTTACACTCCTTAGGGCAGCACAGAAATTGAGATGCACTTCAGTATTATCACTTTAATTATATCATGTGACTTTTTTATGATACTATAAAAATGCAGTTTCACTAGAGGGCACTATCTTTGATAAAGCCGCTTGAGGTGAAATGTCAGAGCTCATTCCTTCTCCCTGACCCAGGAGGGTCTGATTGTTTGTTTTTGTTGGCAATTTTGTAATAAATAGAGATTTGATGCCGAAATTCTGGTTGCTCTATTTATGTTTGAACTCAAGGTGAGGGCCTTGACTTGTGACTGCCTGTTCTATATTATTGTCACTGAGCACCCCAGTCCACCTTGGTGCAGCTCCAAGTTATTCACTAGACCTGAATCTGGTGTTGAATGCTCTTTGTAAGGCACCTTTTGAGCCTCTTCATCAGTGCCACTGGATAGTCTGTCGTACAAGGTGCGTTTTCTAATTGCAGTTTGCGCTGTAAGATGGATTGGAGAACAGGCGCTGTCCAACAAAGAACCTTACCTTATTCATTAGGAAAAGGTGGTATTGAGGATGGCTCTGTCTTTTGTTCCCAAGATACCTACAGCCTTTCTTGTAAATCAGAAAATCTGTCTACCATCCTACTATCCTAAGCTGGCAAATTCAAAGGAGAATGAGCTACATAAGTCAGATTTGTGCCTGGCAGTCAGAACCTAGAAGGGGCAACACAATTCAGGAAGTCTGAAACAGGGATTTATTTAACTTCAAAAATTGATTAGTGTTTTGCTCATAAAAGTGCTAAAACATTGTGAAAATGCATAGCACTTGCCTCACTGTGTTTAACAAACATAACACTTTTAGAAAACCTATATAAATACTTTCTGTACGGTTAGCATTGTTCCAAGAAAAAAACTGCTAATCAATTATTTAAAACCTTGTGAAAGCCCATTTGTTCTTTCTTGAGCAGCAGAAAAGGATCAGAAAGCTTCCAAGGCCACCTTGGCTAGGTGGGTGAGGGCTTGCATCACTCAAGGCCTGTGCAGCAGAGGAGAAAAAAACTCTGGCCTTCAACAGAGCTCACTCCACTGGGCTCTAGCTACTTCCTGAGTGGAGAAAGGAGAGGAGAGGCATCTGTGTTAGAAATTTGCAGAGTGGCAGTGTGATCCTCTGTTCATACATTCACTAAGCACTACAGATTGGATGTTTAAAGACTGGCCAATGCAGCCTTCAGTTGCAGACTCTTGCAGGTGGTGGTTGGCAGATTATTATTTATCACCTGTATGCGTTGTATATGGGACAATATTCTCCCCACCCAGTTGTGAAATAGGTACTGCTTCTTAGACTCCACATTGACAATGCGGAAGCAATGCACAAAGGAGAAATTCCTTCGTACTTACTTACTGCAATTTCCTTTTCTGTTAGCTCCAGCGTTGTCAGTGGGTCCTCTTCCAGAAGCACACGGCTTGTATTGGAGAATACTGTCAGATATATCTCAGCATTTTGCATTTCAGCATGGATGGTAGTTTTTACACTTTGTCCTGACAATCTGCTAACCATGAAAAATTTACAGTTTATTGGGTTACAGACACGCAGATTAACAGGTGGAGATTTCTGAACATTACGTGGCATTTTCCCAGTTACAGGTTCGTGCTTATCCTGGTTTTTGCAGTCATGCTTACTGTTATTACTGTTTCTGCATCTTTACATTACAAATGTTATGTCAGCAGAAGGCCAACCTTGTTAAAGGACCCAATCATTGGATGCCTAAGGAAAGGACAATGGATTTGATTGGCAGGACTCCGCTGGCCAGCTCTCCAGAGTGAAGTAGGTTATTGGATTATTCTTCTTATAATGTCAGATCATTTAACACGTGCATTGTTGGTGTTAGGTTAAGGACAGAGTTTGTTGACCTGGGTGTTTTTTTGCAGATTGGCTACATGGGAGTGTATAGGTACTGCATGGATAAGAGGTGACTGGAGAATCTTGGCTCTCAGAATGATGATATGCCTAGGATTCTATGCTGATTGACAACTTTTGCTATGCCACTACCTCAGTAGGTGTGTTCATTACCCATATGGGCTGGCAGTATAGTCTAGAGGTTAGAGTAATAAGCTGTAAATGAGCTTGGTACATCCAGCAGACCAGACGTTGGTTTGATTCTCACAACCTCCACTTATATACTGTGTGACTCTGGGCAAGTCATTTAACCACCCAGTGCTTCCATGTCGCCTCTGAAAACTGGCACTTGTGCCTAGTGGGCCTTACCTGGTTACCAAAGACTAAAATAAAAAATAAATACAAATATGTATGTTAACTCTCCATTGACAATGTTGGGGCTAACAGAGAAAGAAATGACAGTAAGTATAAAGGAATTGTCCTACATATATAACCTAAATGGCACCTGCATAAGTAGTACGTATATAAATATATATGCACATGTAGTATGAGTTTGATATCTCATATTTTATGAAAAGAAATTGTTTCTGTGGCAGATATTGTTGAAAAAAATCCACCTTTCGTTAGTTCTCCAATGTATAGAAAACAACTTGAAATGATTTCATTGGCTTGCCTACCATCATTCGACAGGTAATTTGTGCTGAACAACATTGCAGCTCATACTTTGTATGCATCTATTGTTTGTCCCCCCCCCCCCCCCCCAGATATTTTCATTTGTTTGAGGTATGGTTTGTTAGGCTGCATAGGCTCAGGATAGCACCCGCAGTGTGCTGCGGACACAAGGGGGGAACTCAGAGTTGTACTCTGGAGGGAATGAGGTGGATAATCCATAACATTATGTGCGGTAAGGTATATCTTGATGCATGTCCCAGTTGGGTTGTGATGAACGAGGTGCAGCGGACTGCTTTCAACCATCTGGGAAGCTTAGTAAGATTGGTCTTACTACCAGCCTGGAGTGGATTGTGCAGGCTCTTTAATACACACCTGTGTGTGTGATTGTGGGGGAGTAATTGTACAGCTCATGTGTATTGTTAGCAAGGTGCAATTGTTCACCATAATTACACATTCCTGAAGTATCTCAATGTACTTGTATAACATGTTGAGAAAAAAAATTATGCTGAAAAAGTGACCAGAGCACATGTTTTTATAGTACAAAATGAGAACTTTTCAACAGCTGGGAGCTAAAGTAGTCCCTGATAAAACAGAAACATAGAATTTATTGGCAGAAAAGAACCGACTGGCCCACCTAGTCTGCCCGGATGTTCCCATGTTAATCCTCCTTCACAGTCCGTATCTGGTCAGTGACTCTCCTGCCTCACTGCCTCTTTTCTAATATACCCAATATTTATCCTATACATGCTTGAATTCCCCCACTGTTATAGCCTCCATCACTTCCACTGGTAGTCTCTTCCAGGGATCAACCACCCTTTCAGTGAAGAAGTATTTCCTTACATCTCACTTGAACCCCCCCCCTTCATCGCATGCCCCATGGTACTGGTGCTCATTTTCATTTGAAAGAGGCTCTCTCCCTGCAGCCTGTTCGACATTGTGAGAAACCTAGAAACATAGAATTTGACGGCAGATAAGGACCGCTTGGCCCACCCAGTCTGCCCATTTCCCTACCTACTGGATAAACTGCAGATCCTAGTTAACCAGCAGCCTACTTCTTCCTACCCCCACCCCCCAGAACTGCCTTATGACAATCCCATGCATGCTTGAATTCCACCACTGATTTTGACTCCACAACCTCCTCCGGAAGGCCGTTCCATGCATCCACAACCCTCTCTGTGAAAAAATACTTCCTTAAATTACCTCTGAGCTCCCTTCCATCTTCAAATTGTGCCCTCTTGTTCTTGCACACCTCTTTTTTTTGAAAGATGCTACCCTCTTGGACTTTGTTGATTCCCTTGAGGTACTTGAAAGTTTCTATCATGTCCCCCCTCTCCCTCCTCTCCTCGAGGCTATACATATTAAGCTCCTTAAGTCTCTCTTCATATGTCTTCCGATGCAGACCCTGCACCATTTTAGTTGCCCTCCTCTGGACAGCTTCCATCCTGTCTATGTCTTTGCGGAGATTAGGTCTCCAGAACTGCACACAGTACTCCAGATGGGGTCTCACTAGCTGTCTGAACTTCCTGTTTTCTACTGGTGATGCCTCTCCCTATGCATCCCAGTATCCCCCCCAGCCCTCCTTGCTGCCCTCTCACATTGCTTGCCCATCTTTAGGTCATCTGATATGACTACCCCCAGGTCCCTCTCCATTTTTGTTGTTGTTAGTATCTCATCCCCCATTATGTACTCTTCCCCTGGGTTTTTGTTTCCCAAGTGCATTACCTTGCACTTCTTAGCATTGAATCTAAGCTGCCATACATTTGACCATTCCTCTAACCTTGCCAAGTCCCTTCTCATCCTTTCCTCCCCACCCTGTGCATCAACTCTGTTGCAGATCTTAGTGTCATCTGCAAAGAGACCTACTTTTCCTTCCAGTCCTTCTGCAATGTCGCTTATAAAGACATTGAAGAGGAGCGGTCCTAATACTGAACCCTGCGGTACCCCACTAGTAACCCTCCTTTCTTCTGAGTGGACTCCATTTACTATTACTCTCTGTGTCCTATTCTCCAGCCAATTCTTTACCCAGGCTGTCATCTTGGGACCCACACCCAGGCTGGCTAACTTGTATATTAATCTTTTGTGTGGGACTGTGTCAAATGCCTTGCTAAAGTCTAGGTAGGCCATGTCCACAGCCCCTCCCTGATCTACTACTTTGGTCACCCAGTCAAAGAAATCTATCAGATTCGTCTGGCATGACCTTCCCGCTGTGAATCCATGCTGCCTAGGGTCCTGTGCCCCTCTGGCCTCTAGATACTCGACAATTCTTTCCTGTAGTAGTGATTCCATCATTTTCCCTATCACTGAGGTTAAACTAACAGGTCTATAGTTTCCTGCTTCTGCCTTGCTCCCACTTTTGTGAAGGGGAATCACATCTGCCCTCCTCCAGTCCTCGGGCACCACCCCATCCTCCCATGATTTGTTAAAAAGGGTAGTCAGTGGTGTCACTAGTTCTACCCTTAGTTCTTTTAGAATTCTGGGATGAATCCCATCAGGCCCCATTGCTTTGTCCACCTTCAGTTTTAAGAGTTCTTTCAGAACCCTTTCTTCTGTAAATGGGCCGGTATCAACTTCTGTATCCAGCTTGTTACTACTGTTTGTTTTATGTACCTCCCCTCTTCCTTTGTAAATACTGAGCAAAAATATTTGTTTAGTATCTCTGCCTTTCACAGTCTCCCTCTGCTCACCCTCCCACCCTTTATTAAGCCTCACTATCCTCCCTTGGTCTTCCTCGCTCCCTGATGTACCTATAAAAGGTTTTATCCCTTCTTAACTGAGTTGGCTATCTTTCCTCGGTTTGGGCCTTTGCTGTTCTGACTGCCTTCCCAGCTTCCTTTGCTTTAACTGATACAGTTCTCTGTACTGCTCCTTCTAGTATTCCTTGTACTTCCTGAATGCTTTCTTTTTCTCTTGAACCTTCACTGCCACTTCCTTTGAGAACCATAGTGGTTTCTTACATCGTCTTGTTTTGTTTATTTGCTTCACACAAAGGCTCGTTACCTCTGTGATGGCAGTTTTTATTATTCCCCATTGTTCTTCCACCCCTCCTTCCTGCCCATTTGCTAGTGCATTCCTTAGGCACTCACCCATTTTGGCAAAGTCAGCCCTCCTAAAGTCCAGTACTTTTGTCTTTGTATGGCTTGACTCTATTGCTGTGTGAGCTATATGTAGTTCTGTTATCACGTCATCCTTCTCTCTCTTCTTTTCCAGGGTATACATGTTGAGATCCCTAAGCCTTTCCTTGTAGGATGTCCTGTGCAAATCCCACCCCATTTTGGTTGCCCTTCTCTGGACCTCTTCCACTCTGCCTATGTTTTTCCTGAGGTATAGTCTCCAAAGCTGGACATGGCACTCCAGGTAGGTTCTCACCAGCAAACGATACAGTGGCAACAGCATCTCCCTCCTCCTGGTGGAGATACCCCGCCCTTTGGATCCCAGCATCCCACTAGCCCTACCCATGCTTTTGTCACACTGCCCAGCCACCTTGAGGTCTTTGGATATAACCCCAATGTATCTTTTCTGTCGAGTGACTGTCAGTACCTCTTCCCTCTTAATATATTCAGTTCCTGGTTCCTGTGGCCTAGGTGCATGATTTTACACTTTTCAGCATTGAACCGCAACTGCCGTGTGTTGTCCACTCCTTGAATTTCCAAGATACCCCCCCGCTGTGTTCACCCTGTTGCAGATTTTGGTATTATCTGCAAAAAGGCATATCGTCATTTCCAGTTATTCTGCAATGTCCCCTATGAAGACATTGAAGAGGACTGTGACCGGGTTAATCCCTGCCACTAAATAAATGTACCCATCCTTTATTTCTTTCTCTGGTTGCAACCACCTTTCTTTCCTCTTCTAAGGCTATCCCTGTGTTTTCAGTAAGGAGGCAAGCCACCTCCTTACACAGCCTCCGTCTCCATCTCTGTTACTCCCCCTTTCTTGCTTTATTTCTCTTTTTTCCTAGGGTACTTTTTTTTTAATTATGGCAATAGAAGATTCTCTGCCTGCAGTAATGGGTAAATTCAGATTCCATTTCCCTGGAATATTGTTTATTCCAGCATTATTTTCTGGTACTGTCCAAGAGAAGGACAGAATAATATTCATTTACAGACTGGAAAATTAGTATGGGAATTTTGTCATACATTCTTAGTTGAAAGTCTTACTGAGAGAGAGAGTTTGTTTTCTTTTCTTGTTTAGGGTTTCTGCTGTAAGTGTTTCCCCTGCTGTAAGCATTTATCCTACTGAAAACACTTTCCCCATTGTAGCGCTATTGGTACAAGCCGCACGACCGTTTGCATGATCGCGAAGGCTGCGCGATTGTGTGCACTATTGTGTAGCGCATAATAATTTGTAAAAACCGAAGATTTGAGCCACATGTGGGTTCAACTAGGAATGTTTGCTCCTAAAAATCGCAGTGCAGAACAGCCTAGTTTGGTAGGAACAACCATTAAAAGAAGACCTCTGTCTTGCTGTGGAGAAAGTAGCTGACATCTTGAAATTGCAGCCGACAACTTAACGTTGCAGTACAAATGCCGTTTTGTTCTAGTTCTGGTGCACTGAGACTTGTTCTTTCTGTTTCTTAGCTGCTAGATATCTGGGTTTTGTCCACTAAATACAGTTCTGGGTATCTCTAGATAAAGTAAAATAAAATGTATGTGTTATAGAATATACTTTACAACACTTTTAAAGCTAACTTGTTTCTTATAGTAAAAAGGGTGGATTTACAGAAGAAGTTCCTTATATGGTTATTATAGTTTAGCAAAGCCCTTTGACAGTTGTAAGAGGTCTGTTCACTGGAAGGGCCTGCTGTATTCTGACTGGTACTATAGGGAATCAGCGGCCCCTGGTGGACTCTTTTTATAATAAGATATCTGTCACTCAAACACAGGAGCACATTCTTTGACGTATACAAATTTTAGTAAAACATATTTTTATGAGCTAGACATTATACCAGATTGTTTATATCTAGCAGAGCCTTTTAGGATATGCATGTAATTGTTTCAGTAGCTAATAAGAGTTTTACATTTTAATGATGCTGTGTCACCTGATTCAGGTAGGCGGGTACACAAAGTCCTACCTGAACAGGTATCAGGCAGATAGGGTCAGTGTCTGCTGACCAGTGGAGAGAGAAGGTTCATACTTCAGTATTATCTTTGTTTTACTTTGTGTTAACAAAGTTGTTTTTTTTGTCACTTCTTTTTGATGTTTCTGTTATTTTGGATGGTGCAGAAGAAGTTGTTTATGAAGACTAATAAACATCCCACAAGCCAACGTGGGTTGCACCTTATGTATTGAGTCCTGTGTCCATCTGTAGAACCCACACCCTAACAAGGACTGGTCCCAGTACCGAGCTCAGTGGTACCCTGCTAGTAACTCGCATCACTGGAGTGAGTGCTGTTAACCACCATCCTTTTTTTCCTATCCGTTAAACAGTTTCTAACCCAATTCACCACTTTGGATCCCACTCTTAGGCTGTTCAGCTTCTTTATCAGCCTCCTGTATGCACAGTGTCGAAGACCTTGTTATAATCCAGATAGGCCCGGTTCACTACCCTCCTCTGATCTAGTTCCCTGATCACCCAGTCAAAGAAATATCAGATTCATTTGACATGACTTTCCCCATGAATCCATGCACAGACCATTGCTTTTAAGATACTTCAGTAGTCTTTCTTTTAGTTAGGGATTCCATTAATTTTCCCACCACAGAAGTAAGACTGACCCCTATAGTTGCTTGCCTCCTCTCTGCTACTGCTCTTACGTATAGGAACCTCGTCAGCCTTTATCCAATCCTCTGGGACTATTGTTTCCATAGAGCTGTTGAACAAGACTTTCAGTGGGCAGCTAGCTCCTTCCTGAATTCTTTTAGTACCTTGGGTGTATCCTTTCTGGTCCCATAGCCTTGTCCACCGTCATGGCTGCAAGTACTATCAGGAGGCTTTCCTCTGAAAATTGACTTCTTTCACCTTCCCTACTACTGCTTCTCCCTGGTGGTCTGTTCCCTCTCTCCAGTGTGAAAACTGAGCAGAAGTACCTGTTTAGGATGTCATCTTTTTCTTGGTCCCCTTCTATGCAGTCTCCCCCTTCTG
Organism: Neoceratodus forsteri; assembly: GCA_016271365.2. Taxonomy (NCBI): domain Eukaryota; kingdom Metazoa; phylum Chordata; order Ceratodontiformes; family Ceratodontidae; genus Neoceratodus; species Neoceratodus forsteri. The sequence goes on from CM057455.1 coordinate 507,135,821, forward strand.
CCTTTCTAATCCTTACAATCCCTCCCCTTGCTTTCCTCTTCTCACTTACCTAGTTGAAGAAAGTCTTATGCCCTTTAGTGACCCCTTTGGCAATCTTTTCTTCTGTCTGTGTATTTGCTTTGCTTACCACCTTGCTTACTTCTTCTGCCTTACTTCCCTGTCCTCCTCCTGCCCTGTTTCCTTATACCTTGAATGCCACCTTTTTTTCTTCACCTCCTTTGCCACTTCCTTTAGAAAGCCATAATGGTCTCTTTTTGCTTCCACTTTTGCTCACTTCTGTCATGCAGAGGTTGGTTGCTTTAATTGTATGCTCCCTTATTTTCTCTCCATTGTGTGCCTCTACCCTTCCCTGGCAATCTTCTCCCCCCCCCCCACCTCCCAATCGAGGCAGTTTCTGAGGCACCTCCCATTTTTTTTTTTTTTTTAAATCCACCCTCCTAAAGTCCAGGGCCATTATCATTGTGTGGTTTGCCTCATATGCTGTCTTTATGTTGAGTCACTCTGCATGGTGACCACTGGTACCTAGGGGACTGCCCACTGTGATGTCTGCTGCAACGCTGTCCCTGTCTGTAAGCGACAGATCCAGCACTACCTCGTCTATAGTTGCTTCATTCCATGTCTGGCAGATGAATATTGCCAACTAGCAGCGCCTCCTTTTTACTTGCCCTTCTGATGATGGCTTCCCTAAGTGTTCTGTTTCCTTTCCCTGTGTTTGAGGTGTTTTCACTACCCCAGTTTGGATAGCAGCCTTAGAGCCTGTCTCCAGGAGGACACACAACAGTTCTGTTTCAGACCTTCCTTTCTGTTTTGGTGCCCGGGTACCTTCATGGCTTCGATTTCTCCCTCACATATAATACAACCCCTCCTCCCCACCTCATCTGTCCTGTACAGAGAATAGCCCGGTGCGGCCATGCTCCAGTTGTGGTGCATTTGTTTGAGATGCTCCAGATATTGTGTGTTTGTGGTAATTTGATAAGAGAAAATGTTGAATGTAAAGCTTACTGGGGAATTCCAAAGCCGAATAATGAGCTGTATCATCTCAATAACAACTTAACCTCTTTGAGCTCACATTAGTTGAATACCCAGAGGGCTTTGGGGAAAAGTGAGCAGTAGTGTGAAATACTGCCGTGTTTGCAGATCTTTCTGCCTTCCCTAATCTGTTTAGTGCCTGGAGTCAGTTATTTTTGTAATCAGTTATTTGGGTAGGTTTGACAGTATTGCATGGTAGTATGTTGTCTAGTTCTGAACAGTACAAGAAAAGGAGATGCTTGCTGGCACATGACAGTTGACAACATTTAGCTCTGTGCGTGCTTATATTGAAAAAAAATGTTATGGGACATTTAAGAAATGATACAAGGTCTTTTCAACCCTTTATCATTGCTCTTACTGAACATTGTACTTTGCTACCGCCATCATAAAGCTTATTTTGAGGCTGGGGTTTGTAACTTGCTTAGCTTTGTATGGGTAACTTGCTTATTACCAGCGGATTGAGGCACTTACTCTGCTACAGTATTTATGTGGTCTAATGATATGACTTGCCCTGGGTTATATTCCCTTGGAAGGGTTTCCAAAGACCTGGGCTGTATGTATCAGAAGCATGGCATTCCTACTGGTAGTAGAATTTTCCCTGTTGCCCACAGTTATGTTACTTTACATAAACTGGTGTTTATTGCATTTTCTCATTGTTTTCTCAGCTAGCGGTAGGTAGATAAAAAAGTAGTGTTGTGCACTACCTTTATCAAAAAAAGACAGGTGAATCAAGTAGGTGCTAAAATCCTTGGATTGATTTTTCTAGTAATGCACGATTTCAGTATGGTGCTCATTCAGTCTCTCTTATCTCTTGTATGGCTCAGAAGTTTGGGGGTACATATCCTAGTGTGCAGACTCTGGAACCTATACAGAATCTGTATAAGGTTGTGCTTGGGTCTTCCCTAGTTGCTCTTGGTGTAGCTCCTGAGAACAGAGACAGGGTTCCAAGCAATTGCTGCTGTAGTACTTGTTAAAGCTACGAGTTATTGTTTTAATGGAATTTGAAAAAACTCCCAAGTGCTATTCTTAATTTTTTTTTCTCCATATTACTTTCCCCTCCATGCAGCAGGGTCTTAACTTGGTGGAGGTTCCCCCACAAATATACCTCTCACTGCAGGGTCAGAGGAGGGTGGGCCATCCCTTTCACCCCCTCAGCACAAATCCAGACGTCCCCCAGGGCCCTGTAGGTGGTTTGGGGTCTGGGAGGGGGGCTTCAGTGACCTGGAAATCATCCAGCAGTTTGTTACAGGTGTTTTCTTGTTCTTGACCCTGCTCTCCTCCTCAACATAAGGCCAAGCCTGAAGTGGCCTCGCATGTTCTAGCATGCCCCTGCAGGAGAGGCAAGCTTCCTGGCCTGCTGCAGGAGTCGCTGCCATCCCTCCCCAACTGGGAGCCCTGCCATACAGCAGTGCTTCCCCAGTCCTTGGAGTCTCCCGAGTGACTTCCCGGGCTCGCTTTTGAACCCAAGTCAGTGACGTGAGCATGCAGCAGTACCCACTAGCCATCGAGCGACCCCTACCAAGTGCTGTTTTTAAGTCATGCTGGTTAGAGGCATTAGACCATTATCATATATCAGTTAATACTTCGTCATGGTTTCGAAATCAGTTCAGTTGGGGCTTCAAGTTCTTTCTGCCTGTTGTCCCCCTTCAAAATTCATTACACTATAAGAAAACGATAATTCAAGCAGTAAAGGATATAGCACTTTAGAGTTACCTGTCTAGAGTGAAACAATTCAAAACATTTGAACTACAACATATAGCAATATAAAGGCTATCTTTGAAAAAGAGGATTATTTCACTCTGCGCGAGTGTGTGTGTGTGTGTGAAGAAAATCCTTGCAAGGATGAGATTCGATCTTAAAGGAGAGCTGTCATAATTGTAGGTTCCCCACCCCTCAAAGCCTCCCCCCCCCCGATTGGGGGTTTTGCAAGCAAAACTCATTTTTTCGTGTGTTTTAACTTTTTTTTTTTTTTTTAAAGACCGATGTTCCACAAAATGATGCACGAGGTGTGCTTTCCCACCCTGGGAAAGGGTAGAGGAGAGGTAGGAATGGAGAGAGTCCTGCCAGTACTTGGCTATGAAAGAGGAGCGATGGGCTAGGTGCCTGTCTTTAAGGGAGGGGAAGGAGAGTGTGGTATAGAGCGTGCAGTAGTGAGTACAAGGCAGACAGTTTAGAGCAAAACGACAGAAGGTATGGAAAGGGGAGTCCAGTCTGGTAGGGTGGATTTGGGAGCAGTGCTGTAGACTGTCACTGTAGTCGAATATTGTAAGGATCATTTTCTGAACAGTGGCTCTGCAAGCCTGTAGAGGGATGCAACCGTGGGTGTGGTTCAGTGCTACTAGTTTGGGATGCAGTTTTTTGCAAATGGCATCCACAAGTTCAGAAAAGTCGAGGTGACTGTCAAGTCAGACTCCGGGTATTTGAAGGAATGGACTACTTCAATGGAAGACCCATCCAGGGTATGGAAAAGGCAGGGACAAGCCATCCTAGTGAGTTTTTGCCATGTGCTAAAGGTCATGGAGACCATCTTCTTGGTATGACGAGTCAGCTGATTTGCGTGGAACCAGAGCTGAACGTTGTCAAAGTTCAGCTAGAGTCTGGACAACAAATCAGAGGAGGAGGGGACAGATGCAAATAGGACTGCATCATCCGCGTACACGTGAATGGACGCTGAGGTGCAGGCTGCAGGGAGGTCATTCAGGAAAACTGAAAATAGTACTGGACAGAGCCTTGAGGGAAGCCAGTGCAGATGGGGGGGAGTGGAGTTGCCAATTCTGACTGACTGGGTCCTGTCCTCAAGGTAGGAGCGGAACCAACTAGTGGCAGTGATGGAGAGCCCTGCTGCTGCGAGCTTGGTGAGGTGAAGGTGGTGGGCTACAGTGATTAAGGCTTTAGCCAGGTCAACAAAGATGGCTAAGGTAATGTGGCCCTGATCCATTCCTGAGAGAATGGAGTCAGTAAGCTGGAGGAGGAAGTGGAGTGGGATTTCCGGAACCCAGCCTGGTAAGGGGTGAAGAAAGAGGAGGAGTCAAGGAAGGGAGAGATCTGAGATAATACCAAGTGCTCATGGAGTTGCGCCAGGGTGGGGAGGAGGGAGAAAGGGTGATACTTGCCTGAGTCGGAACTGTCACCACCTTTAGGGAGTAGAATAAACAGTGGTGTGTTTCCAGGCTTTGGGGACAGAGCCAAGGAAGGAGAGGTTGAGGAGGGGGAGATGGCTAGACCAATAGCGGGGGCAGAGAGATGGAGGAGTTTAGGGTCGAGGCCATCAGGACATTTACCCTTGCGAGGGTTGAGGGCAAGAAGGGCCTTTATGGCAGCAGCAGGTGAGATAGGAGTGAAGCAGAAAGTTGGGTGTTTGTGAGGGTGGATAAGGTGGAGAAGTCAGCAGAGGTGCTGAAGGAGAAGAGAAGTGGGGAGGCACAGGAGTTGAAGAAGGTGTTAAACTCATTGGCCACTGAGAGGGGTCAGAGATGGAGACTTAATTCGCCTTGAGGATAGGGGCAGCGGGCTTGGCCTTAGGTGAGAATAAGGCGTGGACGTCCTTCCAGAACTTAGAGGGGTGGTTAATGTTGTCCTGGAAGGTAGCTTGGTGGCTCTGGTACATGCATTACACAGCGTGTGGTATTTGTGTAGGTCCTGGGAAGAGCCTGATGACTTGTGGGCCTTTCAAGCCAAGTCCCATGCACGCAGACAGGTTAGGAGCTCTGCTGAAATCCAGGGGAGGTGGGACCCACTGAACTTGATTTGCCTTAAAGGGGCATGCTTATCCTAGATGGACAGGAATTTGGAATGGGAGTAGTCTGAGGCAGAGTCAGTGGAGTTGGAGGTTGTGATGGGAGACCTGTCTGCAGTTGCCAAGTCTTCGTGGAGGCCAGACATGTCTAAGGACCGGATCAGGATGATTTTGGGAGGGGTTTTGGGGTGTTGGACTTTGCGGATACAGTAGACCATGTGGTAGTCGTTGAGGGCGTCCGGGAGGGTGCCAACAGCAATACTGTGATGGGCATGAGTGATAAGAGTCCAATCCAGCAGTGTGGTTCAGTGATTTATGTTTGTGACGGGTAGGGTCAGTGATCAGCAGAGTGAGATTTAGAGTCATGGCATCGTGATGAATTTTGGAGTAGGGAGAGAGCCAGTTCAGATTAAAGTGTCCTTGGATGAGCAGTTCAGCTGGGGAGGCATGGATGGAGATGGTGGTGAGGAGGTCAGTGAAAGAAGAGGAGGAGAGGCCAGGGCAGCATTAGACTCCAGCTGGAAAGATAGGGAGGGAGAGGGGGAGGAAAAATGTTAGGAGTATAAGCTCGTAGGCAGAAGGGAGGGATAGAGAAAGTAAAGTGGTGTATTTCATGGAGGAAGAAATGTATATGGCAGTACCCCCGGAGCAATCCTGCATAGCTAGGCAGTAGCCAGGGATAGTGATGGAGCTGTCAGAGATTTGTGGAGAGAGCCATGACTCAGATATAATTAGCACATCTGGCTGGAGGTTGACCATGACTGGTAGCAGGAGGTCGTCCTTTGGGAGGAGACTCCTAATGCTTAGGTGTGAAATATTTGGGGATGGAGGCCAAGATTAGGCTGTGTGTCCCCCTCCCCCTGACGAAAGATTTGAGTACTCAAAGTGATGGGGCTAGAGTAGACGAATGACTGGATTTGTACCATTTGAAGCATCTTGCAACAAAGCACGTATTAAAGATTTCGGATTTGGTGCAAGTCATTCTGCAGAGTGCAAGATCTTGTGGGAGTTGTTAGGCTGTATATCGCCTGCCATCCATAGGACAGCGAGATTAGGAGCTGAGCAGCCATTGAGATCTGCTTGCGAGGTGGAGAGGAATGGAATTGCAGGGTAGGGTGGGGGTGGGGGCTCCGGGATCTGAGAGAGGCCAGATGGATGCAGGGAGATGAGAGGAGCAATTGACTGGGTAGCAGGGGAGCGGGATAGAGTGGGGAGGCAGGAGGAAGGAAAGGTAGGGGAGGCATATGGGGGGGGATGATAAGGAAGGAGGAGGTAAGGAGGGCAGAGTAGTGGGCGGAAGGGAAGCATAAGCGAACAGGTTGGATAGGAGGGAAAGGGTAACGACAAGCATGACTGAGCTGAAAAGGGGACTCTAGAGATGGGGAGTAGGACAGAAGTAGGGATATGGGATACTAGAAGGAGAGTTGGGAAATCCAAGGACAGGTAAACAACAGCACGGAGTCAGCAGCAAAGTCGATTAGAGTGAGCCAATAGGTACAGTAAATTTAAAATGACAGAACTTAACAGAACTATAAAAGGCATTCTAGAGAGGTATAATATGCTTGAACCCCACCGTACAGTGCCAACTGTAGTGATGATTAGCGTAAGCCGTAGGTTTGGTAAATTTAAATTAAAATTACTACCAGTAACTGCAGCCAGTCAGCAACCAGCTATAAGTGCAACTTCGACCTTTAGATAAGCATATATAGGTTACATTTATGCCTGGAACAAACATCCCAACTCCTAAAAATAGCTTACATGCTAGCATGATTCTGGTGATACAGTGAGATACAATAACCCAACCATTTTGCCCATACTGAGCCAGTATAATGTGGTAGTGCAATAAGTGGAAATTGAACACAATACAGAACAGTACTACTAAGCAAGCTTACAAAGTATTGCTGAAATTGAGCTGAGGTAGGAGCAGTGAGAACAAACAGTTTAGAAGCTGGCACTAGGTAATTGGTTTAAGGGCATGCAGCATACTAAGCAGGGAGTCGCACTCACACAAGTCCGTTTCCTCCCATACGTCACCCTCTTCTCCCTGTAGCTACTGCAGTCATCGGGATGTCGGTCAATTAGGGGGAGTATTGTTTAACTGGATGGGTGGGGGGTGAGAGGGAGGGGAAAAAAAGTTCTCCGTCCCTTTAATGTGGCATGGTGGTCTCCGGCGGTCGTTGGGGAGGGCGAATGACAAGCGACTCCAGCCCTCTTGTCTCTTTGTCGCTCCTCAGGCTGCTGCGATTTAAGTCAGATTGCCAACTTGCAGAGTGTAAACTGTAAAAGCAGCAGAGTTTCTCAGCCCCAGTATTTTATTTTGTTTTTTTAAACAGCAGCTTCCTTCTGATTTTTAGGCTCAGAGGGGATGAAAAGCACAACGTTCAAGTCCCAAAAGCAAAAGATGGGGTGGGGGACTCCTGCACCAATGTGGAAGTTCTCAGTTCCTTTGATGTGGGGTGGTGGTCTCTGGCGGTCGTTTTGGGGGGGGAGGGGGGCGCGGCAGGTAGCTCCAGTCCTCTTGACCCCTTGTTGTTCCCCAGGCGGCTGTGATTAAATTTTTTGCTAAATTGAATATATACAATAGTGGATAGTCAACTATGCACAACCAGTGTGTTGTGCTACTGAGGGGTTCTGATTCACCGTGACCTCAAGAGTGAAGCTCGAGAGGTCCATGGGAATCAGATCTCCAAGGTGGCACAACACACTGGTTGTGCAGAGAGTTGCCCATCCGCTGTTCTATATAGTGTATGGGCATCCATGTCTGTTTCGGACATTGCACTTTGTTTCATTGAACTGGTGGTTGGGGGGGGGGCACTTGAGGGTTGCTGGTAGGCTCAAATTACTGACACAATGTGCTGCAGATGTTTCTGCAAGTTCAAGTGTGAAAAAACAACTTCCAGCTTAACTGGATAGGGAGAATCAAGTATGTGGCAGCATTCCAAGTACTGATGTCACTAGTACAGCAGAACAAGCATATTCCAGGCATAGAATTCCATGCATAACCACATTCCACCATACACTATGTAGTTATAGTATATGGTTATCCTTTGTTATGCAGGGTTTTAAATACTTGATTAGCACTTTTTTTATTTGGACAATACTAAATGTACAGAAAGCATTTATATAGGTTTTCTAGAAGTGTTATGTTTGTTAAACACAGTGAGGCAAGTGCTATGCATTTTCACAATGTTTTAGAACTTTTATGAGCAAAATGCTAATCAATTTTTAGAGTTAAATAAAACCCTGTTGTGTTTAAAAATCTGCCTGCTCAAAATCCTTGTTAAGCACATTCTTAACTGTTATTCACACTCTAAAGTGTTATGTGCATTCCAAACAGTTGTTCTGCACAGTTCAAAGGTCATACAATTTTAAATTTCTCATTTATTATACACCTAGCTACTTATTTACCACCCAGTACCCAAAGTCATACCTTTTACCTTACAAAAGTCTTTAAATTTGATTTTGTTCTGTGAGTAGAATAAAGAAATGGCAATATTTTTTGTTTTCACTTCAGTGGGGATCTGTCACTGTAGTGTAAAAAAATATACTATAAAAAATAAAATATGGTCAACCATATACAACTCAGCATGCGTTTCCATCTCTGGGTTGAGATGACAGCATGGACCTCTTGAGCTTCGCTCTCGAGGTTCATATGCTGTCATCTCAACCCCTCGATGGAAACACAGCTTTGTTGTGTATGGTTGCCCATACATTATTCTCCATTTAAAAAGACAGGAATTAAAAAAAAAAAAAAACATTGGAAGGTAGTAGGTACTTCACTCAGCATGAAAACTTTCTAGGGCTGGTCACTGAAGCTGAACAGTTCCGGCTTGGGATCAAGCTGAGGAGTGGGCTGTTACCTGTTCTCATAGAAAATGTATTGGAGTGTTGGACGGAGTCCAGTCATTCACGTGACAGAGTTCTGTCACAAAACCAATCATTGCTGTATTATTTCATTTGCTGGTTGTCTTGTCATTAAGAGGCCTAAATAAGTATGCAGTAAGATAAAGCGGAGTGTGCAATTGTGCTGTGATAATCACATGCCCAATGGCATTTGCTTTGTGCCTTTGTCTCCTGGATGTTTGGTTTGCACAACACAGCTGTACAACTGTGAGTGTCCTACTGGGCTTATATAATGGGTATTGCAAATGAAAAAGAGAAATACATAAAAGAGAGACCATTGTTTGTTTGTAAGGTAAAACTGAGAGAGTACTGTTTGAAACAAGGAAGCAAGTTTTCTTCTGTTTGGATTCCATGAAACATATTAAACTCATAACAAGTGATGTGCTTTATTTGTAGCTAAACATTTTATTGATGTTTTTTAAAAAGATATATATACAGGTACAGTACATCTGCAGGTACAGTGTGCCAAGAACATTATCACTTAAATATATACAGACCGTTCTGATTGTTACAGTAGTGAAAAAGATCATCTTTGTATGGCTTGATTATATGTAATCACTGGTATGTAGATTGACCTGAGAAATAAAAAATAAACCAAAAAGAACAAACTGTATAACCTATAACCGTAAGATCCTCTCTCCCTCATTTCTCAGCTCTAACCTCCCCCTTGATCCATCTAATTTGATTTCCTGCTTACCCTCCTCTTTCTCCTTTCATCCTGTATCCCCGTCTGAAGCTCTCAATGCTCTTCTGGCCCTTAGTCCCACTAAGGGTAAGTGCCCCTCTGGTCTTGACTCCAGAATCCTTTACCTCTCAGCTCCTGCTATTTGCTACCCCTCCTTGATTCTTTACTAATTCTATCTTTCACTCTTGCTTCTGTACCATCTCTCTGGAAACATGCCACTGTTATTCCACTTGCTAAATGAGGTGATCCTCCTCCCCTAGAAACTACTGGCCTAGCTCTCTGATCCCCATTCTTGCCAAGCTCCAGGAACACATTGTACTGTTCCTACTCTCTTCCTACCTTGACTCCTCTTTTTTTTTTTCCTGCCTTACCAGTCTGGTTTCTGTAAACGCCATTCCACCACCTCCTCCTTTCTGAGGCTCACTGATTCCATACTCACTGGGATGGACCATGGCCTCCTCACCTCTGCCATTTTTATTGATCTAGCCAAGGCTTTTGATACTGTCTCACACCCCTTCTGCTTACTAAACTCACAGCCGCGCAGCTCTCAAATGTTGCCACCAGTAGTTTTTTTTATTTCCCTACCTAGTGAGTAGCACACAGCCCATTCGGATTAGTGATGCAGTTTCCACTCCCCTCCCCATCTTCACTGGTGTTCCTCAGGGCTCTGTGCTGGGTCCTCTGCTTTTTTCTGTCTTCCTGTATGACTTTCCCTCTTCCTGCTCTCAAACCTCCATCCACATGTATGCTGTTGATAAGTGTTCTATTTGCATCTGACCCTTCCTCCTCTGTTGTAGCCACAAAGCTTCAGCATGATTTTGATAAAGTACAGCTCTGGTTTCGATCTAACCAGCTATTTTCAAATGCCAAGAAGACAGTCTCCATTTCCTTTGGCACAAGCCAGAGACTCTCTAGGCTAAACTCCCTCCCCTTTTACAACACCCTAGATGGGACACTACTTGAGACAAACTCCTTTTTTCTGTACCTTGGGGTTTGGCTTGATCAGCACTTCCCCTTTCCTGAACATATTGATGCCTTTCACAAAAAGTTGTACCCTAAGCCGTGTGCTTTGTACAGAAATCGTGGTTGTATTCCTCTGTCTGTGTGCTGTGCCCTTGTCCATAAAATGATCCTACCTATTTTCGATTACGGAGATGTTGTCTACAGTGCTGCTCCCAAATCCTCCCTACTTAGACTGAACTCTCTGTTTCACTCTTTCTGCTGTTCTTCTCTTGACTGTCCTTCCCATACCCATCACTGCACCCTCTACCAGTCTCTCTCGCTCTTCTTTCCCTAGCCTACAGGTGCCTTATCCATTGTGAAAATTTTCTTGCCAAATTCTGGTTTCACTTCCTCCCTCCATATCTCTCCTCCTCTTTTTCCCACAAACTGTCTTCTTCTCACTCACTCAGAAATCATGACCGCTGCACCTTAACCACCCCACCCAGGTCCAAGTTGAATGGTCAGGCTGCTTTTTCACATCGTTTCCCAAAAATTTGGAATGCCCTCCCATCTCCGATCTGTCATGCTGCTTCCCCGCATATCCTCAACTCCCTCCTCAAGGTCCAGTTCTCCTCCAGGTGCCTACCTGGGGCATCTGCAAAGAGAGATACGGACCGTGTTGACTGTCTCATATGCAGAGAAGGAAAGTGAGCTGGTGTTTTTGTCCACCTAGGCACAAACTACCTGGCAAATCAGGCAGTTAAGGAGAACAAAAACAGTTTATCTCATCTAGGGGAAAAATTATCATAATCACCGATCATAGCCTTCTCAGAGGTCCTACCAGCATGGGACAGAGGAGGCTGCATGCAGGAAATCTGCAACGAGGAACACAGGGAGCTGAACGTTTGGCTCCAAAACGTGTGCCTGGAAAAAGGATATTTCTACATTGGGAACTGGAGGGACTTCTGGGACAGGAGTCTCTTCCGTTATGACGGCCTGCACCTTGACCAAGGAAGGTGTTAGAGCTCTAGGGCAGAAATTCGGCATCTTCGTGGACCGTTTAAGCTAGGCACTGGGGAGAGGGCAGAAACACAAACACAGTTCACTACTCCTCCCCGTAAATTCACCCTGTCAAAGGGTACAAACAAAGAACAGAGCAGGAAATGGGATAGGTTGCGTTCAGGGAACAATACTGAAAAAGGCTCAGTTTTGCAACAGGGACCCAAAAGGGGGGAAAACCAGGCCTGGAAAGCCATGTACACAAACGCACATAGCCTAGCAAACAAAATGGCTGACCTTACAGCTGTTGCTGCACAGGCTGATCCGGACTGAGTCACCGTCATGGAGACATGGTTTAAGGACAACCATGACTGGGAGATAACTATTCCGGGATACTGCCTTTTTGCAAGGGACAGACCTGGAAGAAAGGGGTGGGGTGGGGTGGGTTGGGGAGGGAATAAAAGCTACCATGGCCCAGGACACTCACACTGAAGCTGAGGCTCTTTGGGTTACTCTCGAGACTGGAACAGGTGCAGTTACTAGAGTAGGAATATTGTACAGACCCCCAGCAATCAGCTTGCAGGGGGACAAGGAACTACTAGAATCCATTTACAGTATGAGTATTAAGGAGGATGTAGTATTGGTGGGCGACTTCAATTTACCAGACATAAATTGGGGAAACCATTCCGCTGCTACAACAAGAAGCAAAGACTTCCTTGACACGCTGCACTTATCAGACCTAAGACAGCTTGTCAAGTAACCCACAAGGGGATGCAATCCTTGACTTGTTACTCACTAACAGTGACATCATATCAAGGGTAGAAGTCGAGAACAACCTAAGATCTAGCGACCACCAGATGGTGTGGCTATGGGTTAAAAAAAAAAAAAAAAAAAAAAAGAAATCGAGCACACTAAAACTAAAATCTTGGACTTCAGACATGCAGATTTTGATAAAATGAGGGAAAAGCTCAGACTTAACATAGCTAAATTAACAAGGACAGAGGGAGTACATATGTATTGGGCATCTCTAAAGGAAACTATCATAGGAGCATCAAAACAATGTATGAAATGTGTGAGTAAAGCCAAGAAGAGTAGAAAACCCCTATGGTTCTCCAAGGAAGTGGCCGCCAAGGTCAGGGAGAAACGGATGGCCTTCAAAAAATACAAGCAAACGGGATGTGAAAAAGACAGACACATACAAGGAGAAACTGAAAGAAGCAGGAAAGTAAATCAGGGTGGCTAATGTGCAAACAGAAGAAAGGATCACCTCGGAAGTCAAAAAGGGAGACAATATCAAGGAGAAGAGGAAAACCAGTGGAGGTATAGTCAGACTTAAAGGGAAGATGGGGAATGCATAGAAGATGACGAGGACAAAGCAGAAATCCTGGACAGATATTTTTGCTCAGTATTTACTAAGGAAGAAGAAGAAGAAGGTTGTGGTCTCACCTTGACAGAAAAAAGTGCAGACAGCAGCAATACGTATTCGGCAACTTTCACAAGGGATAGTGTCCTGAAGGAGCTAGAAGAACTTAGGTTTGACAAGGCCATGGGTTCTGATGAAATACACCCCAGGATACTGAAGGAACTTAGGGAAGACATGGCAGCACCGCTGACTGAACTGTTCAGCCTCTCACTTGAGGTCGGGAAATTGCTGCGGATTGGAGGAAGGCCACAGTTGTCCCTCTTCATAAAAGTGGCAGTAGGGAAAGTGCTGGCAGTTACTGCCCAGTAAGTCTGACCTCAGTTGTCAGCAAAATGATGGAAACCCTGATTAAGGGAAGAATTATATCCTTTCTCAAAGAAAATGATATAATAGACCCAAGACAGCATGGCTTCACCACAGGAAGATCATGCCAGACAAACCTAATAGATTTCTTCAGTTGGGTAACAAAGATAGTAGATCAAGGCAGCACTGTGGATGTAATATACCTAGACTTCAGCAAAGCCTTTGACTCAGTCCCACATAGAAGACTATTGAACAAACTTGCCAGTACAGGAGTTGGGCGTAAAGTGGTAAACTGAGTATGGAACTGACTTATTGGAAGGGCTCAGAGGGTACTGGTAAACGGCCAACTATCAGAGGAGAGAGAGGTAACTAGTGGTGTGCAACAGAGATCGGTGCTGGGGCCTATCCTCTTCAATATTTTTATCAGTGACATATCGGTGGGCCTAGAAGGCAAGGTGCGTCTATTCACAGACGACACAAAGATATGTAATAGGGTAGACACTCTGGGGGGAGTGAAAAGGATGAGGGCTGATCTGCAAAGACTAGAAAGGTGGACAAAAACTTGGCAATTAAATTTCAGTGCCAAAAAGTGCAAGGTCATGCACCTAGGGAGGGAAAATCCTTCTGAGGAATACCTCCTGTGTGGAGTGAAATTGGAAGACACAAAGCAGGAAAGGTATCTGGGAGTGATTCATAACAGACGACCTGAAAATATCCAAGCAGTCTGAAAAAGCAGCGTTAAAGGCGAACAGTTTGTCGGGCTGCATAGGAAGAGGAATTACAAGTAGAAGGAGGGAGGTGATTATCCCACTGTACAGATCAATGGTAAGGCCTGACCTGGAGTACAGTATGCAGTTCTGGAGACCTCACCTCAGAAAGTACATAGACAGACTGGAGACGGTGCAGAGGAGAGCTACAAAAATGGTACTTGAACTCCACAACAAGACATACGAGGAACGTCTGCATGACCTGAACATGTACTCGCTAGAACAATGCAGAGAAAGTGGGGACATGATTGAAACCTTCAAGTACTTGAAGGGAATAAACAAGGTTCAGGTTCAGGACCCATTTCAGATCAAGAATCGAGCAAGAATGAGGGGGCATGGCATGAAGCTGGAAGGAGGCAAGTTCAGGAGTAACACAAGAAAGTTCTTCTTTACCGAGAGGGTGGTGGATACTTGGAATGGCCTTCCACCAGAGATTGTGGAGACTAGGTTAGTCTGATCGTTGAAGAAGGCATTTGATAGGCACAAAGGTATTATAACACTGAATAATATTTGGGGGGGGGCTAGGCTTATGGGCAGACTAGATGGACCATGTGGTCTTCTTCTGCATCACTTTTTATGTTTCTATGTTTCCAATTCTCCCCTTCCTATAGTTGTTTATAATTGTTTAATGTTTATTTCTTACCCTCACCATATTTTGCCTCTGCACTCATCTGCGATTATACCTACCCTACATCAATTTTGTAATCTGTATTTTTCTTAGTAATCTAGCATCTATTTTATTATTGTTGTTTATAAATGTATTACCTATTTTTGTTCCTACTGATGTATGTTTATTCTGTTTTCATTATTCACTGTATTTGACTTTTGCTGCTGTCCTTGCTGTGTATTCTATTTCCCCTCTCCCAGGACACATCTGAAAATGAGCACGTCTGTCTTTCCTGGTGAAACTTTTAAATAAATAAATAAATAAGGTGAGCATAAACAATCACCTTCTGTCTTGGATTATTTACCTGGTGTCTAGGTATTCAGAAATTAAGTAGTCATGGAAAACTAGAGGGTAAGCAGCACTGTGTTTTGGTCATGGCAAGGTAAAGGCTATGAGAGAAAATAATCTCTTATGTCATTGAGGGCATCGTTGTTACTGCACCAGTGAGGTACTGCAGGCTGGAGTGCCATAGGCAAGAGTAATCCTGCTGCCTGTCTAGTGCCAAATGGCTGAGACCCTCGTGATGGACTAAGGTTTCTATCGAGTGTTTCCAGTTGAGTAGCAAGGGGGATTCCGTAGTTCTTCACCTCTGCAAAATGAGACATTCTAGGGATGTGGATATGTTGTTCAATCCACACTTACTGGCAGGTTCCTTGCCGCTTTAAATCTTGCCGGAAGGTCTTCAAGCTGGCTCCTCCCACCCACCCCGGGTGGTAAAACTCTCGGCTCCGCCCCATGACGCCAGATCTTCCTTACCGCTTGGAAGCTCAGGTTCCCTCCTTAGCGCTCTGCGTTTTAGGCACTGGATCCAAACTCTTCGGTTAACCCGAAACTAATTTTAAAGTTTACAAGACTTCAGTCTTTATCTTCTCTCGTGGCTGCGATGGACAAATCGACTCCTGGATTTCGTCGGTACCCCTGTGGGCAGAAGATGTCCCGGACCGATCCGCACTCCACGTGCGTTTACTGCCTGGGGCTTGGCCACGATTCACAGGCCTGCGACTTATGCAAGTCCTTTTTGGCTACGGTCTTGGAGGAGCGCGGTGCCAGATTACAACTTGGGCGCCCCGAGAAACATTATCCTCTGTTCAAGTCGAAGGGGGGGCCCGTTGGGCGGTGTCTGCGGCTGTGGGCTCGGCTGAACAGCTCGAACAGATGATTGCTGTCGAGGAAGAGGCGGCCCAGGCCGCAGCATCGTCATCCTCGGTCGCGTCATTTATCCTGCTCTCCTTGGGCTCCTCCTACACAGCTTCTTTTAAGGAGCTTTGCCAGTCCCTCTCCACCAAGGGAGAGGGGCCTTCGGGACATTCCTCTCGGTCCAAAAAGAAGGACTCTAAAGGTAAGTCCCACCATCTGTGTTCGTGGGAGCGGGAAAGGTCCCTTTCCCTGGATAGTCGACACTCGACTTCGGTCGAGGTTGCGGCTAAGGCCGCTGGCTTCACGGTGTCCCCGTCAGGTCAGCCGGCTGAGACACCCGTCAACGCGGTCGAGATTTTTCTCGACCTGTCGGTCTGTCGACTGGAGAAGCCGACAACCCTTCTTCACCGGTTCCCCTGGTGGAAACCGAGGACTTGCCTGTGCCTCCTGTGCCAGAGTTCTCGGTTAAGGTCCTTGAACCGAGGGAGGAGCAGGTTTCCCCCGTCCCCTCTTTGACCCATCCTCGGAACCCCTGAAGGTCTTGGTCTCAGACCTCTTCCAGCTCCAGCCAGTCCCGCCGACGTCGGCGGTCTCGGCACCATAGAAAGCGGTGGCGCTGCTCATCCTCGTCGTCCTCTTCGGAGGATAGGCTCTGGCACAAATTGCGTCAGCGCTATGAGGATCTAATGTAGCAGCAGCTCCTTTTGTCCGGGAATAAGCCGACACCGTTGCCTTCCCCAGCCATTAAGTGTCTGTCACCAGAACAGCCGAAACAACCCCTCGTAGTAGTCGAGGAGCCAAAGCCAGCACCGGTTGTTCGGCCGAAACTGGCTGCGCCATCCATTGTGGTGGAACCCCTGCCTCCACAACCTAAAACTGGGGCCCCGACCAAGGATTCTCGGTTGGGTCAGGGCTTGCCCCATCGGTTGTCGTTCACCCTCACTCCCAATCGACCTCGGCAGGTGGAGGGTGGCTGAGGCGCTCGGCAGCTGTTTGCAGACTCCTCTGAGTCTGACGACGACTCCTCCTAGTTCTCCAGGCCGCTTGACCTGGTGTCCACTGGGGGTCAATCGGTGGATGAGAGCCCATCCTCGTTGCTTGGAATGCTTCGACTCATCTCGGAGTCCACTGGGATGAAGCTCAAACCCGTTTCAAAACAGGCCAAGTATCCCCTCACGGAGATACTGGACCAAGGGGATTCCTCTATAGAGGCCTCCCGGTAGCTGAAGCTGTTGTTGGCCCGGCCCTGGAGCTGTAGCAGCGGTCAGCTTCTTGCCCAGCACCTTCGGCCAGGATGGTTCAGAAGTATGCTGTTCCCACCGGTTCACTCTCCGGTTTCTCGGAGCACCCCTCTGCGGGGGCGGGGGGGGGGCTAGTGACCGACAGTTTTCCGGCGTTCTGGGAATGCTCGGGATGTGGGCAAGCCTCCCGACAAGGAGTCCAAGAAATTGGACTACTCTGGGTGGAAAGTTTATGCTGCTTCCTCCCTAGGCCTTCGTCAGGCCAGCTCGGCCGTCCTGATGACACACTTTTCACACGCCCTTTTGGGCTTCCTGGATGAGGCGATTCCTCATCTCCCGGCTGACCTCCAAACGACGGTCAAGCAGGTGCGGGATCAGGGAAGGGCGGTGGCCTAACAGCAGCTCCAGACTTCCCTGGAGATCGCTGACTCGTGTGCCCAGTCAGTAGCGGCCGCAGTGGCCATGCACCGCAGAGCTTGGCTGCAGATCTCCACCTTTACGGTGGATACCCAGCACAAGCTGGCAGACGTTCCCTTCTTGGGTACCGACTTGTCCGGTTCCAGGGTGGAGGGTCCTCTGCAGCGGACCGAGAAGTCCAGTGCCACCTTGGACTCGGTCACGTTTGCCCAGAAGGACAAAGGCCGCCAGCAGCAGCGTAAGCCCTTTCGTCCTTCAGCCCCTGCGGCATGTCCGGCCCAGCAACACCAGCATCAGGGCCAGCAGGCTCGCACTTGGCACCCGAAAGCCATGCCTGCTGCTTCCTCCAGCAGGAAGCCGGGAGGGAAAGGTCCAGGCGGCTCCTTGGCCAGCCCTTCCTCCAAGCCTGCCCAGTGATGGGTTGGGGGTGTCGCCCCCAACCTCGTTACTTCTCCCCGGGTTCCCCCGTGGGGGGACGGCTCTGCCACTTCCTTTCCACCTGGTCCGATATCACCACGGACCACTGGGTTTTGGAAGTGGTAGGCAGGGGTCTGCCTCTGGAATTCAAGCAGTCCCCACCCTATCGAGCTGTCGGCCCACCGGGGTCTACGGGGTCTGCAGCCTCTCTGTCAGCTCGTCGAGCCGACATTGCCCTGCTCCTCCAGAAGGAGGTGATCAGGGAGGTGGCGGATCCTCCTCCAGACCCAGGGTTTGTGTCCAGGTACTTCCTGGTCCCAAAACGGACGGGGGGCTGGTGCCCCATTCTAGGCCTACACGACCTGAACAAGTTCCTAAGGTCTCGTACCTTCAGGATGGTCACTCTGGCTCAGATCATCTTATCCTTGGAACGAGGCATGTGGTTCTGTTCTCTGGACCTCCAGGACGTGTTCTTTCACATCCCAATCCGTCTGTCTCACCAGCGATTCCTCTGCTTCAGGGCAGAGGGATCCCTTTTCGAGTTCTGGGCAATGCCCTTCGGCCTCTCTCCAGCTCCCGGGTCTTCACCAAATGCATGGCAGTGGTGACAGCATTCCTGCAGCGCCGAAGGGTCCGGGTGTACCCTTACCTGGACAACTGGCTGATTGCAGCCCCCTCCAAGTTGGAGGTGGAGCGGTCCAGGGATCTGGCCCTCCAGGTCTGCTCTCAGATTGGCCTCCTCATCGATGAGGCCAAATCGGAACTTGTGCCAACGCAGGTGATTCAATTCATCGGGGCAGAGCTTGACACTCTTTGAGCCAGAGCACGGCTCCCGGGCGGACAGGGCCGAGGTCCTTTCCTCTTTTGCTCAATCATTTCTGGTTGGGCAATTGCGCCCTGCCCGGGACTTCCTGCACCTCATGGTGGCCTGCACCAGCGTGGTCCGTTGGGCCCGCTGGCACATGCGTCCCCTGCAATGGGGGCTGGCCCGCCAGTGGTCACAGCGCTCCAGTCCTCTGGACCAGCCAGTGATAGTGACCCAGGAGATGTGGCACGGTCTTCAGTGATGGCTCGTTCCAGCTCATCTGCAGGAGGGTATCCCGTTCGTCCGCCCAGAGCCGACGGTCACTCTGACAACCGACGCCTCTCTGATGGGTTGGGGTGCCCATCTGGGGGAGCTCAGAATGCACGGCCTCTGGTCCCCTCAGGAGTCTCGATGCCACATCAACCTACTGGAGCTTCGAGCGGTCCGACTAGCCCTCACCACCTTTGCTCCGTTTGTACAGGGTCAAGTGGTCAAGGTCCAGACGGACAACACCACGACCATGTACTACCTAAACCATCAGGGCGGGATGCACTCCTTGCCTCTGTGCAAGGAGGCTCTCCGCACTTGGTCTCTCGTGAGCAGACTGGAGGCGGATCTCCTAGCCAACCATGTGGCAGGAGCCTCCAACACTCTGGCCGATGCCCTCAGCCAGATAGGCGCTGCATCTCACGAGTGGTCTCTCCTGCCAGAGGTAGTACAAGATCTGTTCTCCCACTGGGGAACACCTCGGGTGGACCTGTTTGCCTCAAGGGAGAATGCGAAGCTGAGGCTGTTTCATGCCTGCCCCCCCCTCAGCAGGGCTCGCTGCAGGGGGATGCCTTCTCGAGGCCGTGGACTCTGGGCCTCTTCTGCGCTTTCCCTCCATTTCCCTTGATCCACAAGGTGCTTCTCAAGGCGAAGAGGGACAAGGCGCAGGTGATTCTGGTAGCCCCAGACTGGCCCCACCAGTTCTGGTATCCAGATCTCCTCAGCCTCAGGTCCAGGCTCCCGAGGCGGCTTCCAGTCCACCAGGACCTGATCTCAGTCAAGAAGGGGAAGGTACTCCACCTGGACCTTCAATCCCTGCACTTGACGTCCTGGTTCCTGAGCAGCTAGAGTTCCAGGCCTTGGGTCTTTCCAACGAGGTCCTCAACGTTGTTGAGGCATCCCGTAAGGAGTTGACCAGAAAATGCTATGCCTTCAAATGGAAGAGATTCTCCATTTGGTGTCAGGATAAGGGGTTGGACCCTTCCTCCTGTTTATTTGGCTAGCATTCTGGACTACCTGTGGTCCCTTTCTCAGCTAGGGCTTCGGTCGACGACACTTAAGGTGCACCTGGCAGCCATCTCTACTTACCGGGCACGGGCCGGGAAGCAGTCAGTGGCGCAGGAGAAGGTGGTAGGGCACTTTTTCAAAGGCCTTGATCACATATCCCCTCCAGTGCGAGAACCTCCACCTCCGTGGGATCTACTGCTGGTACTGGCTAAGCTCATGGGCAAGCCATTCGAAACGATGCACAGGTGTGATATCTCTCATGTGTCGTGGAAGACCACCTTCTTGGTGGCTATCACGTCCGCCAGAAGGATGGGAGAGCTCCAGGCTCTTTCCATTGAGTCTTCTTATCTGGTCTTCCACAGGGACAACGTTGTCCTGTGCCCCCACCCGAAATTTCTTCCGAATGTGGTGTCGGAGTTTCACCTTAACCAGGTGTTGACTCTGCCGGTGTTCTACCCCAATCACACCTCGGAGGCCGAATATAGGCTCCATACTTTAGAGCCTAGAAGAGCGCTCTCTTATTACATGTAGCAGACGGCTAAAGTTCGGGGAGAGGTTCGCCAGCTGTTTGTCAACTACGCTGAAGCCGCACCTGGCAGACCTGCAGACAAGCGGACGATAGGCAGGTGGGTCACCTCCTCAATAGATCTCTGCTATAGGTTGGCGGGCATGGAGCCTCCCAAAGGGATAAGAGCTCATTCTACCCGCCATACCGCTGCTTCGGTGGCTGCTTCCAGGGACATCCCTATCCAGGAAATTTGCAGGGCTGCTGCCTGGAAGTCAGCACACACCTTCATTCCCCATTACCACACCGACCTTGAATCACGCCGGGATGCTGGTTTTGGGACCTCGGTTCTCCAGTTCTTATTTCCTAAGTAGGGGGTGCGTGCCTTGCCTTCCTCCTCCCGGAGAACTGCTAGGAGTCTTCCAGTAAGTGTGGATTGAACAACATATCCAAGTCTCTAGAAATACAGGTTACTCACCTGTAACAGGAGTTCTAGGAGTGGTATATGTTGTTCATCCACACAACCCACCCGACCTCCCCGGCTTTGCGTGACCTGGCTTCCAGCGGGCTAGATCTGGCGTCATGGGGCGGAGCCGAGAGTTTTACCACGTGGGTGGGTGGAGCCTGCTTGAAGACCTTCCGGCAAGATTTAAAGCGGCAAGGAATCTGCCAGTAAGTGTGGATGAACAACATATACCACTCCTAGAACTCCTGTTACAGGCGAGTAACCTATATTTTGGGCTCAGTGGCTACCATCCATAGCCAACGTCCTTTGTAAGGTTCTAGGTGAAGACCTGCCTGTAGTTGGCTGAGGAAGTAAACCAAGGGGAAAAGGGTATGGGAGATTTCGGAACAGCTTGGCAGGTGCCATAGACGCACTTCCAGAAATCAGCTAGAGTCGATCAGTTCCACAGGATGTGCAGCAGTGACCCGCCAGCACTTGTGGGACGGATCAGGCCCAACTCCTATACCAGCAGTGTAGGATCTTGTTTTGGATCAGGTGACTCATCGCATCTCTACGGGATGTGTGGGTGGCAGTCCAGCACTGTGAAAATTGCTCTGGGGATGAAATAATAGCCTGCTACTTTACCCAGTGGCCTTTCGCTTCTAGAGTTTGCATAGGTTGAGCGTCCTGTAGAGTCTTATAAATGGCTCTGGCTCTGCCCCTGGGTAATGTAAGCCAGCCAAGTGGGAAGGATGCCTGAGAGGTACTCACGGAGGGCGTAGCAGAATGCAGTATACCTTGCAGTGCACTATGAATTTGCAGGAATTTCCAGTCGTCATTTCTGTTAAGCTGGCAGTTAGCACAGAGGTACTCAAAGGACTGAAGCTGTCCGGTGTGAGGAATCAAGAGATCACAAATACAGTGGATCCCTTTTTTCTTCCGTGCCTCTTGCAGTACAGCTTTTTTATCTACTGGAACGCTACTATTACCCCACAATAGTATAAGTTCAGCAGGTGTTAAATCAGTTTTGAGCATCTTACCCAGTGTCTTCCATCCTTGTCGAGCAACAACAGGAGTGGGGTACAGGCTGGCTCCTTGTGGCAGGGGTCCGTACAAGGAGAAACTAGGAGAATAAATGTTCAGAAACTGGTGTTCTGTGTGAGGCCATAGGGGAGAGCAATTTGGGATGTTGTCAAACCAATGAAGAGGTTATGTGGCAATAAATGCCTAATTATACCCTTTTAACTATGGAAGGCCCATCCTTCTGTTTTTATACCTCAGTGATTTACCCTCCCACAGAAAGGCCCCAAAGCGTTTGTCTATTTTGGTGGACCAGAAGTTATGGATTAGCATTGGAAGATAGCTGAGTAGATAAAGCAGTTTAGTTGAGGTGACCATCTTGTGGGACTCTATTTTACTGGCTAGCGATAAGTGCAGGGTCTTCTACCAGTCAAATTCTCTGTGTAGAGCGTGTAGCAGAGGGAGTGAAGTTTAGCTTAGGGATGGTGGGAATGTCTGTACTGACTTTAATCCCTAAATAGAGAATACCTTGTGGTGATTGTGCTAGACCTCGTGGGGTGAAGAGGGTGGCAAAGCATTTGGTGGTAATAGGAAGAACTTGTGTCTTGTTCCTGCTCACCTTAAGGCCTGATACTTCGGTAAATTGTTGAAGTACTTGTAAGAGGGTTAGTATTGAGGATCCGGGGAGGTAAGCAACACCAGGAGATACAACAGTGTGGAATATGAATCCAGGCCAACCATACATCAGTGTGGAATATGAATCCTGGCCAACCTTGATACCTGTAATATGAGTGTTTGACCAGATGGCTTTCACCAGTGGTTCTATGGCCAACACAAAGGTGAGAGGGAGCAACCCTGCCTAGTACCTTTTTTGCAGTACGGGGGAGATGACAGCAGCCCATCTGTGGCCACCATTGCCATAAGATCAGGGTACAGGACCTGGACTCATTTAAGGAAGTTCTGTCCCCCAGCAAAAGTGTTGTAATGCAGTGCTTTGAAAGGCTCTGAAGCGAAGGCCTTTTTGAAGTCAGTAGAGACTGCTGCTGCTTCTATGTGTGACTCTTGTGCAACTTTCATGAGCGTGAGCAGGGCACACATGTGTTCTGACCCCATTCTGCCTTTGAGAATCCTGCCTGCGCTGGGTGAATCGGCTGCTGTAAAAATCCTTCTAGTCATGTGGCAAGCACCTTGGCCAGGACCCTACAGTCTGCATTTATCAGAAATATGGGACAGCAGCTGGAGCAGTGTGCATCATCCTTGTCCTTTTTGGGCAGGACAGTTATGATGGCTTCTGTCAGTGTGCGCAGCAGGGAGCCATTTACAAAGGTCCGATCAGACATTAGCTTTACGCGCGGCACCACCAAGTCTGGCATAAGTTGTTAAGGATCCACTGGTATGCCATCATCTCCTGGGACTTTGGAGGAAGAGAGAGCTCTGATAGCTATCACTGTCTCCTGCTTTTTTTGTACCTGGTTTCCTGATAGCCTGTTGTTGGGATGAATTCAGGCATGGTAGCTTGAGCTGGGGAGGAAAAGTTTGTATATCAGAGTCAGATGGAGGGGATAGAGGTGAGTAAAGTCCTGCATAGAACTTCCTCATTGTGGTATTAATATTCATCAAGGAGTGTATAGTAGTAGTCTTTATTTATACAGTATGTGGTGCCCTTCGCCGGATGCTCAGGGCACCGTCCCAGTAATATAGAGCAGTAATATTAAAACCTATTACAAGTTACACACCCAACTAAAATTCAAAATAACAGAATATTTTAGTAAAAAAATTTGATAAATAGCAAAAATTAAATTGTTTTAAAGGATGACTGTATTACTGGATATTAGACCCCGAACGCCTGCACAAATAAGATGACCCTGAGTACTCCTGATGGCAATAACGTACTGTGTGCCTTGGGAGACTCTTAAGTTGATGAGCAAGGAGCTTCCCAGCCCTTTCTTTCCCATCCTAGTATCCATGTTTTAACCAAAGTAAAGCTAACTTGGCTTTCCTAGACAGGAGCATGTTTAACTTGTACTTCAGACTAACAACAGGTTTCAGATTGTTTTCATAAGTGTCGGTACCATTTTTGAAATTGGCCTTTTTACTGCCAGTTCTTTCAGTATACCATGCTCTTCCATTTCTTGTGGTTTTTGCCTGCTGGAAGCATATCCTATAGTGACTCCCGTAATGTATGCCTTGGATGCCTCCCATGTGGATGATGGGGAAACCCCTGTCATAACATTCAGTTAAAAAAATGATTTTGTTAGTTGCATAATCCAGGTGCAGAATGTGGCCTCCTTGAGCAGACGTGGATTGAGCTTCCACACAGAGGATTTAGCTTGCGGGGGGGTGCTGAGGCTAACCATGACCTTCACCAGAGCATAATCAGACAGGTGTATGAACAAGTTTCATCCCTCAGGAGGGACTGAGTAATTGACAGGGAGCCAGCAATCTATTCTAATGTATGATCTGAGCTGCCATGAAGAGGGGAAAAAAACAAGAAATATGTTGTAAGTGATACCTTTTTATTGGACTAACAAAATTATTTCTGAGACTAGCTTTCAAGAGATTATACTCACTTCAGGTCAGGTCATGAGCTGCCATGAAGAAAGTGAAATCTCTGACAGTGGGACGAAGCAGACGCCAGCAGTCTGAGAGTGAAAATTCTGCTAATAGGGCCTGCTGAGCTAAGGAGGGATGGGTGAGTGACAATGTGGCTTTGTCCAGCAAACCATCCAGAGGATTATTAAAGTCCCTACTTGGCATAAGGGGTAGGTTGGCTAGCAGGAACACCCAAGAGGGTGGACAGTATTGGGCTGTACTGGACCTCACCAGGGGCATAATGAGGCTTGACACCACAGGCGGATGGCCTTAAAGCTCCTGCGTTGTCTGGCATAGCCCAAACTGCCCAACCTGGAGAGCATTATCAGGCTTAGGAAATGTGCTACGAGTCTCATAGTTTGTAGGATTTATGAAAAATGCTATGAAAAATGTGTAAAAAATTATTTTTAGTCTATTTTTTTGGTAAAGTAGTCCCTCTAATGGTATGCCTACTGGTAGAGGACGCTGCAGTGTTCCATTAGCCCTTTTTTTTTTTTTTCTTTTTTCAAATTTATAGCTTGAATGTATTTAATACAGATTAAGTTCCAGTCTTTACCCCCCAAAATCTTATGCCCCTGCTCTGTCATCTCCACCCTAATTAGTCAGGACCGTGCTCAAGTTGTGTACCACTAGCTTGAGGATGAGACCAGTGGTACTATCATGGCTTCTGCACCCGCAGATAAGAGGCATGCTTCCAGCATCCGGAGGTCAGTAGGGAAGTCGGCGGGCAACCAGAGCAGAGGTCAGGAAGTCTGGTACTCTACTAATCAAGCTGGTGTCATTAACAGCGAAGTGTGACGGAGAGAAAGTAAAAAAAAAACCCTATGAAGTATTATTGGAGCGTGGGTGGATGAAGGGCAAGTCAGGCTTTGCTATAGTAGTGCTGAGCATGCAGCATGCTAGCGCTAGTGATTTCAATGAAAAAACCTTTTTGTAAAAAGGGCAAACAAGTATGTAACTGTATTTATAAGGTTGTTTTATCTGGTGGTAGCTAGTTGATTAGTAATTGTAGTTGGTGGGTGGGACTTGCCAAGCGTGGGAAAAAAACATGGCTGACAATTACATTGAAAATTGAGTAGGGCACAGGGAGTTCTGTGGTGTTGTGGCATTTTGGGCTGGCACTTTATTTCCTGGTGTCTGTTGGCACATAAATGTACCCCTTGGCAATTGGTTCAGCCAATCAGAGACCAGGAAATCTCTTGCCCATTTTCTAATCGTTATTAAAATCAACTTGGGGCTGGGCCAGGATGAAGTAGAACTGCGAGTCTGCTTCATTGGGACCACATACTCCCCCACTAATCATTTCTACTTCTAATGGCTTTACTGCTGCTGGTACCCATCTTCCCTCTGGATCAGCTCTGTCATGTGATCTGCTATGGGAGCTGCTCATGTAATAATATCGAGATGCCCCTTTTCCTATGGAAGAAGGTGGCATGCACCTGCATACCCACCCATTCCCTTTTTAGCTTTAGGGTCTCCTGTCTGGTGAGATGGGTCTCCTGAAGAATGGCCACAAACCATAGCTCCTTGCTTCTGGAGCTGGGTAAGAATTGCTTTCTCTTGATAGTTACGTAAGCCCTTCACATTCCATGTAATATAAGTTAGGCTGGATTGAGCCATAGTGGAATATGTTTAGGAACACTGAGAGTCCATGATGGAAAATCCCATATAGGCTTGCTCTCAAAGTGCTGTCCCCTAGTGGTACCCTATTTAAAGGGACATTGTCAGCTGTGCACCATAATTTTGGTCATCTGTAACCAGTTTGTCTGTAGGCACAGACTTGTTGAAAAAGCCTCTATAGAGTGCCCCAACATATAAAATAAGTATTATTACCTATTTAATAGATCTTTTTGTATCATGGTTGGACTGACAGGTTCACTCTAATTCCACTGCCGGAAGCATAGTAGTGTATCTCCATGAACCTGCATCTCTAATAGCACTGTTGTTGAGCCTAAAGCTTGTGCATGAAGCGTTATTTTTTTGCCAGATCTATTTATTGAACTATGGTGCCCCATAGGGAATCTGATGCTGAATATGAGGATGTAGTTCTATAGTAAAAAAAAGGGCATTGACTGCTGTAATAAATGCATTTGATAAACAGAGCCTTGATGCTGCACACGGATGCACATGCACAGTAAGTCTGCTCCATTTTTCAAATGTATTTGTTAGCGTGGGTAATGCTCATTTTAATTATGGAACCACATCCTCATATTCAGTCACACATTCTCTGTCAGGCACCATACTTGGATAAATAGACCTGACAAAAAACTAAACTTAGAAAAATAAAAAATGATGGCAGAAGGGGACCTGTGGTCCATAGTCTGCCCAAATGTGGTTTTCTGGGACCTTTTGCCACACTGGGGTCCTGTCCCCTGAGATGTCTGGCCTAGCCCTCTCTAATGCTGTATGATTGTGCCCAGACCTTGTCCCACAAGCACTTAAAACTCAACACCGACTTTACAGCTACCACATTGGGTGGTGCTTCATGCACAAGTTTTAGGCTCAATGACAGTGCCATTAGATACACGTGTTCATGGAGATACTGTGCTTCCAGTGGCTGAATTGGAGAGGACCGCTTAGTCTGCTCCTGATTTAAAAAAAAAAAAAAAAAAAAAAACAGCAATAATCGATGCTTATTTTATATATTGGGGCATTCTATGGCATTATTTTGCCAAGTCTGTGCCCAGAGGCAAACTGGTCAAAGATGACACAAAATTACCATGCATAGCTGACAGTGTCCCTTTAAGTCCACCCGCACATAAAAGCAGTAGTCATGCAGACTGCCACCTTAGTTATAATAAAATACACTGTTAACAGTGAGATAAAACACATTATTTTTATACATTGAATAGTTCCCTGACCATTTATAAGTGTAATTATTTGAGCTGACAAATATGGACGCTACTCAATCAATCAATCAATCAAATCTTTATTTATTCAGGCAATCATCATTGAGCAAGGCTCATTTACAAGATGGACCTGATAATGTCAAGGTTCGAGTTGATACACAGCAATTACATCACATACTTATAAGACAGTTATACATACAGAAAAAAAAATGATGTTTAAAACACAACAGTATACAGTGAATTCACATGTTGAAACTCGGTTAAGAGAAGGTTAAACTAATATCTACAATATGTACAGTACATATATATCCCAATGAGGGTCATGACAGTCACACACATAATGAGTACGAGGATGGTGAAGGGAATATTGGGTGCCATATACGGGGGTGTCTGACTGGAAGGAATATGCCATATGTGATTGGAATATAATTTTGTGGGATGACTATTCTATCTCTAGTGGTAGCAACTGCATTTCTCTGTGAAGAAGGCTGTACAGTGCTGCTTAAAGGATGTAAATGGAATGATAATGGACAGTTTTAGGGATTTTGTAGGGTGTTCCATGCTATAGCTAGAGAATAGCTGATTGCTGCCCTCCCTATTTTGGTGTTGACTTTGGGCAATTTGAGCAGGATGATATTGTTGCTTCTACGGCATAGGAGCTAGGAGTGTTCTGGTTGAAGCAGTCCAGGATATAGCTTGGGAGTTTTTTGATAAAGCTCTGTAGATCCATAGAGCTGCATTTCTGCTCCTCCTGACATGAAGGGAAACCCATCCAATTGCGTCATAGGGAGAAGAATGGTGGGTATTATATGGCAGGTCTGTAATGAACCTTATAGCTCTATGAGATAAGGTATCCAACATTTGAAGGTAGGAAATGGGAGAGTGACTATAGAGGAAGTCTGCACAGTCATTGACTGATAGAAAGATGGCCTGGACTAACCTCATCTTTGAGTCTCTGTTAAGGAAGGGTTTTAATCTATAGAGGAGGCCAAGCCTTAGGTGGAGCTTTTTTAACAGTTGTTCTAGATGCTGAGTGAAGTCAAGTCTCTTGTCAATCCACACACCTAGGTATTTGAAATTTTCAACATACTCCAGATTTTCTCCAAGTATAGTGCATAGCTGGGGGAGATTGATTGAAGAGGATGTGTTGGTGGAGTTTTGAGTTGTGAACATCATTGCTTTGGTTTTCTTTGCATTTAGCAGAAGCTTTTTCTCGAGTAGCTGATGTAACAGGGAGAATTCTGTTTGTAGGATTTCATGAGCAACTGTAGGCGGAGGGTTGCTGACATACAGAACAGTGTCATCAGCAAAGAGGTGTACTGAAGACTTGGTAAGGGTTGAATCAATTTTATTTATATAAATGGCAAAAAGGATAGGACCCAGAATAGAGCCTTGGGGGACTCCTCTTGACAGTGGTCTTAATGGGGATAGGTCACCTTCAGCTTTTACCTGCTGTGATCTACCGGAGAGGTAACATCTGAACCACTTAAGGGAGGATGGATCTAGGCCAATGGAGTGTAGGGATGAGAGTAGCAGTTCATGGTCCACGGTGTCGAATGCTTTGCTCAGGTCCAGGAATACTGCACAGACATTGTTCTTTTTATCCAATTCGGTTTGCCAATCATTTGTGACTTTGGCTAATGCAGTGATAGTGCTATGTTTGGCCCTGAATCCAGAATGAGCTGGGTTTAATAGGTTAGTATTGTCCAGATATTCCCTTAACTGAATACTCACTAATTTCTCCAGCATCTTGGATAACACAGGTAGAATGGAAATGGGCCCGTAGTTATTAAGATCCATAGGGTCCCCTGATTTTAGAAGGGGGACTACTTGGGCTGTCTTCCACAGTGTGGGAATAGAGCCAGAGTTTAGGGAAAGGTTATAGAGGTGTGTTAGGGGGACTGCAAGCACATGGCATGCAATCTTTAGAAAGAAGGGGTCCAGAAGGTCTGCTCCTGCACTTTTTTTGGTATCCAGATGCCATAATAGATCCTCAACTTGTTTCAACAGTATAGGTTTGAAGCTAAAGGAAGAGTCAACTCTTTGATCACCAATGTAGTGGGAGCTTAATTGGTCCCTTAATAGGTTAGCTGGGGAGGTGTAAAGGCAAGGCCAGCTGTTGTGAAATGGTTGTTGAATGCATCCAGATTTCCATTTTGCCAGTAATGGGGCCATAGTTATTGTGTAATTGAGTTGGAAGGGGGTTGTTAGCGTCCTGGCCCATCATACCCTTGATGGTGCCCAAAATCTAGCAGGATTGTGGTAGGAGGAGTCGAGCTCGGCCAGGTAGTAGGCAGCCTTTGCATCCCTGACTTTCCTGGTGCATTTATTCCTGGCTTTCCTTAAAAATCATCCGGTCATTTGTATTCTTAGTTTTTCTTGCTACTTTCCAGAGTTTGTCTCTCCAGCAGTGTAGCTTTGAGGTCAGCTGAAAACCAGCAACAGGATTTGTTTTTATTCGGATACTAGAGATTGGGGCATGGGTATTAAGGGCATTTATTATAATGCTATTTAGCACCTGCTGAGCTTTTTCTACAGAATGTGCAAGGTAGAACTTTTGCCAGTGTGGAGAGTAGGCTAGATCATGCAGATATCTTTCAATATTGATGTTTTTCTTGGATCTTCTCATGAGGAATTTTGCAGGATTTGTTTTAATACTGTTGGATCTTACCCCTGCGATGGGGCAGTGGTCACTTATGTCACATAGGAGCACTCCAGCATGTGTGAATAGATGTGGTTTACTCACTAGCATGATATCAAGTAGTGTACTGTTACTACTATTCTTTGTATTTAATCTTGTTGGTTCATTAATTAACTGTGTGAGCCCATAGGTGTCACAGAATGATACCAGAGGTGTAGCTGCCTGGGTGAGCCAGTTGAAATTCAGGTCCCCTAGGATAATGACTTCTTTAGTACTGGACTTGACCAGGTTTCCCAGGTGGGATAAGAGCTTGTGTTCAGCAGAGGGGGGTCTGTAGCATCCAATTAATTGGAAAGTTGCAGTATTGGGGAGAGAGACTTTTAGGGATAGGCACTCAAATTCCTTGGGCATAGATGTTGCAGCAGTACAGGATACAACTATACCAGCTTTTGCATATATGGCTACTCCACCTTCCCTTGTTTGGCGATCAGCTCTGAATAGCTGATAGGTAGGTTAACTTCCCTGTCCATTGTGGTGGGCTTGAGCAATGTCTCAGTTATCACAAGAAAGTCTGGCAAGGTATGGGCAACCCAGGCTTGTAACAATGTAAATTTTTTCAACAGACTGCATACATTAATATGCAGGAAACTGAGGCCTTTAGTTGAGGTTAGGTCTGATGGAGAGGTGATACTTTCAAGAGGTCCAGGGTTGATTTCCACATTACCAATACAGAGCAATAGAAAGATCAGTAGTTTCATGAGGGCTGCCAGTGATAGGGAGAGGGGGCTGTCTTTGGTCCTCCTTCTTTTATTCTGTTGCCACTCTTTTTTTTTTTTTTGGGTGCTCCCTGTGGATTTAAGGTAGAGTGTTGGGATACCAATTAGCAGTTTGACGACTAGGTTTAGGGGGGATCTATATATCCAGCAGTGGGGCCTTGACTGAAGCACATATGTGGTGATATGTGTACCTTTATGGTGATTGTACCACTGTAGTCGATGCAGCAATGGCAAGGCATATATGAGGGTTTGAATGTCAGCCGAGGGGGATGTTCCAGAGAAACTGGGCGGATTGACCACTCTAAATTGTAGAATAGGGTCATCTGCTTTGTGGAACCCTATGGCTGATAGTGACAGGAGTATCAGAAGTATGCTCCCCATTCTGAAGGGGATATTGATAGTTGGCAGTGGGGAGTAGTGAAGTTGCTGATTGGTTGGATCAGCAAGTTGGTGTGACTCTCTGTTGGTTTAGAGAAAAATGCTGTGGGCGGGGAAGAGATTTTGGCGGGAAGATGCCTATAAATTAACACACACGAAGGGGGAAGGGCGGGTGGGCAAAAATGTTGCGCCTTTCCCGACTGCTCCCTCGCTGTTCCTCCCGGCCTTGTGGTTCCCAAGTTTGGCTAGGTGCCGCCGACTGCCTGGTTGGCGGAGCGAAGCCCCAAGGCCAGCTGGGTGCTGGGGGGTGGAAGGGATGCAGGCTGGAGAGAGACAGAGAAGGGTGCAGCAATTAAAAAAGGGCAGTAGCAAGCGTTTTCTGAGCGTCACTGACCAAATCTGCACTACAAAAGGACTGTGGGGGGGGGGGGTCCTGTGGTGCCTCAGCATCTGGCCCACCTTACATATGCAGACAAGGAGCTGTAATTACATCAAAGAGCAGTAAAATGGCAGTTTCCCCTTGCAATACAATAGTGGATAAGAGCACTTTTTTGATGGTTTACACAGATAAAAAAAATAGGAGAGTGGCGCCTCAGCGTCTGGCCCACTGCTGCTAATAGGATCCAGCAGAATTCAACAGAATCAACAACAGTTTCCCTCTACAGATGTCTCACCAGAATGAAAGCAGCTCTTCTGGGAAACTTGCAGTAAAACACCAGGGGAAGAGTAAAAGACAAAACCAAAAAAAATCAAGTCCCACACAGATTTCGGCAATGCAAACTGAGCCAGTGTAAGTCAGTGGGGCAGGAGAGCCAATCGGCTGCTGTGCCTGGTGGGCGCTCGTACCCGATTGGCTGCGCCTTCTCGACTGCCCTCGCTGTTCCTCCCGGCCTTGTGGTTCCAGTTCGGTGCTAGGTGCCGCCGACCGCCCGCTGGCGGAGCGTGAAGCCCGGCACTCAGCTGGGTGCTGTGGGTGAAGGATGCGAGCGATTAGCTGCGCCTTTCCCGACTGCTCCTCGCTGTTCCTCCTGGCCTTGTGGTTCCAAGTTCAGCTAGGTGCCGCCCGACCGCCCGCTGTCTGGGAGCCGAAGCCCAGCGCTCAGCTGGGTGCTGTGGGAGTGAAGGATGCAGGCCATTGGCTGCGCCTTTCCCGACTGCTCCCTCGCTGTTCCTCCCGGCCTTGTGGTTCCCAAGTTCGGCTAGGTGCCGCCGACCGCCCGCTGGCGGAGTGAAGCCCCGGCGCTCAGCTGGGTGCTGTGGGGTGAAGGATGCAGGCGATTGGCTCGCCTTTCCCGACTGCTCCTCGCTGTTCCCTCCCAGCCTTGTGGTTCCCAAGTTGCTAGGTGCATCGACCGCCCGCTGGCGGAGTGAAGCCCCGGGGCTCAGCTGGGTGCTGTGGGGTGAAGGATGCAGGCGATTGGCTGCGCCTTTCCCGACTGCTCCCTCACTGTTCCTCCCGGCCTTGTGGTTCCCAAGTTAGACTAGGTGCCGCCGACCGCCCTCTGGCGGAGCGAAGCCGTGGCGCTCAGCTGGGTGCTGTGGGGTGAAGGATGCAGGCAATTGGCTGTGCCTTTCCCGACTGCTCCCTCGCTGTTCCTCCCGGCCTTGTGGTTCCCAAGTTTGGCTAGTTCGGCTAGGCTAGGCTACTCCCTGTGACAGGGCTGAATAAGGTCCTGCCCCATTTGTTATGCATAAAGAGTTTAAACGCAAGGGTGTGTTCAAACCTCTCCATTTCTGTCTGTTGTCTGTCTGGTTGAGCAACCAGATTTTCTCGCGAGACCTAGGAACTGATGACTTTGCCAGTTTCTCAGTTCTTAGCCTCTCACTATCTCTCTGCCTTCCCTTGCTATTTCTGTCTTTTCTTCTTCCTTGCATATCTGCAGTTATAAAAAAAATAAATGTGGATCTCTGTGTGAAACTGTATGTGATACTGGGATCCCTTTGTTTAAAACTGTGTGTGTGTATATATGTATATGTGTGTGTGTGAGTGTGTGTGTGTGTGTGTGTGTGTGTGTGTGTGTGTGTGTGTGTGTGTGTGTGTGTGTGTGTTTATGTATATATATATGTATGTATATATATATATATATATATATATATATATATATATATAGGTAGCACGGTAGTTACCATAGTTAGGGTTGAGGAGCCATTTACATGTTAAACCCAAAATTTTGCACCTTAATAACTTTGCAACTGTACAACGGATTTGCCTGAAATTTGGAATACAGATCAAGACCCATACGCCTTTGGATCCGCCAAGTTTTGTACGGTCGGATATACAGCTGCGGAGTTATTAAGCGTGATCTGCGATGTGTTTATGCTTTTGAATTCTGTGAGTCGCTGCTTACAGGTTGCACGGTTTACGACCGTCCAAAATCTTCAGGGAACGTGCAGCCAGGGTCCCTGATGTGCCTTTCAAGATTTCATGAAAAATATTAAACGGTTCAAAAGTTATTCAAAACAAGTTCCCATTATAAGTCAATGGGAAAAGTTAGCAAAAAGTTCAAGTGTCGCAAATGCAGTTTTTACTTTCGCAAATGGCCCTTTTACTGTTGCAAATCCGCCATTTTGTTTTCAGTTGGTGATGAGAAAAATGTTTGGCATTTAAATTTGGGACCCTCTAGCAACCTAATTCTTTTTGTATTCACCTAGTCGGACCCTGAGGATGCTAACCAAGTCTTTTTATTTTTGGGTAAAACACCCCAGAAATATGTTTTTCACATTTCTGGAAAAAGTACTTTCGCAAAGTACTTTAGCACGCATGACACTGTCAAATAAATTTGCAAAAGCTTTTGCAAATTGTGACAGTACTTTTCTAGGCTGTGGGAAAATGACAGCAATTCTTTGGCACCCTGCTGCAAAAGAACGGTTTGGAGTTTTGGGCTGAAATTTGGAGGGAATGCAGCCGACATCTCACAGATGTTCCTTTCAGTGTTTCATTGAAAAAATATTACATAACGGCAAAGTTATGGTACTCCAAAGTTGACGCTTTTTCCCATAGGATAACATTACAGTGTATGACGCATTGTAGCAATCGTTTGGCGCCCTGCTACAAAATAACGGTTTGGTCTTTTGGGCTGAAATTTGCAGGGAACATAGCCAACATCCCACAGATGTGCCTTTCAGTGGTTTGGTGAAAAAATATGACAGGGAGGCAAAGTTATGGCACTCCGGACTTGTGTTTTTTTCCCATAGGATAACATTACGGAGTTCGCCGCGCCTTTCAGGGCCCGTATCTCGGAAACTGTGCGAGATACGGACTTTTCGTCTGCAAAATGCTTATGGGGCTAAGTGCAAAACTAGCCAGGAAAGTGATAATTCATATGAGTTTTAAATTTTTTTTCTGTGTCGTACGGTTCCTGAGATATAAGCAATGTACTATTCCAAATCCTCATTTTCTGTTCCGAGAGTCATTATTTTGCATACATTCTTTGTACTCACTGTCTTTCTCTATGCAGCTTTTGGGGAAAACCAGCCTGTGCGCTTTCATTACTGTTACCATTACCATTTCCGCTTGCGGTTCCTTACCCGTTTCACTTACCGTTCACGTTTACGCCACCATGTGCGTTACCCTTTGCGTCTTCATTTGCGTTTGCGTTTGCATTGTTTTTAACATTTCTGTCTACAATACTTTTTCTGTTTCGCTTTGCGTCACCATGCGCATTACGATTTGCGTTTATGGGCACGATGTTACTATGTGACAAGACATTGGGCCCCGCGCTTCCTCGGGTCCCGCGCTCCCACCGCCGCATTACATTCACTATTTCTCATTATCTATCATTCTTAAAAAGAAGGGAATTAGAGAGCAAAAAACTCAGTATAATGCATCAGTTAGGGTTGTTCCACAGTGACAAAAGCGAGGAAATTCGATGTTAGGGTTAAAACCCCCTTTGCACCCCTCCAGCCCACCCCCCAACTGGAATCGGGGTGCGCGTTGGGGTCATCGGTCCTAATTCTCACCCCATTCTCCTATTCCTCAGCTTCTTTCCACATGTGATGGGGTGAGAGTTAGGGCCGACGACCCCAACGCACACCCTGATTCCAGCTGGAGGGGTGCAAAGGGGGTTTCAACCCTAACATCGAATTTCCTCGCTTTTGTCGCTGTGGAACAACCCTAACTGATGCATTAAACAGAGTTTTTTGCCTCTAATATATACTGTTGAAATTATTGCAAACCAAAAAAAAAAAAATGGAACTCAAGGGGTTAAACAGATGCTGGTGTGCAAACTGTGCAGAGCTGTCAATAAGAGGCCGGTTCTTGGTCATTATGTTCTTTTTGCTGCACCTGCAAGAACATTCTGTGAAAAATCCCTATGTCTTTTTAATGAGCTCCCTGCAAAGACTGGTTATAAAAAGAGCAGCAGTGTTTTGCAAGGTATGCGCTCTGCACACCGAAACCTTTACAGACAGCGTCGATAGTTAGCTGTAAAGTCTGCCCGGGACCCTGGCACTCTTTCCCCCCAGTCCTGCACCCCCTCCCCAAATCAACTCCGACTGGGAGTTGATTATCCCTAAGTCCGGGGGTTCGGGGGCGAAGCCCCCAATGAACACCAACTGATTCTTCAATTGATTTATGTCAGCTGCAAATTGTGGTCGACATAAATCCATTGCTGTAATGTCGGTCAACAAAATATTTGTCAAACCGTCATTGTAGAGTCGTTTTGCAAGAGAGAGAGAGACTGAGATTGGAAATTGAGAAGAAACACTCAGAAGAAGGACTTTGTTTTCTCTGTTTGTACTGCCTTTGTAAATAGTTATACTGAATAATTTTATTTTATTTTGCTGTTATTGAGAAGAATAAAACTCTATTTGTGAATTTTGAAACTGCTCCTGGTCATCCTGTGCTTCCTGACCTGTGCCTCGACGACGGATGATGTTAGCCTAAATGAGGTTTACGCCGTGCATACTCTAAACCAGGAGTTTTTGTGTGTGGGTACTAGACTAGGTACTCCAGTGAAGCATAGAAGAAAGGTTTGGATTCTGCTGCAGCAAGTTGAGGAGTGATTACCAGAAGAATGGCAGCCAAACTAGAAGCAGAAACAAAAGTCCAAACTGAGACTGTACAGCCAGCACTAGGCACGGAAAAAGAACATGCAGTGACAGAACCTGAAAGCGTGACTGCCTTTTGGAAGAGGTGGGCTATACAACAGAAACAGAGAAGCGAGGAGATATAGCAGAGAGAAAAAGATATTCAACGTTTAGAGACACAGAGAAAAGAAATGCAGCAACTCGAGAAGCAGAGAAAAGAAGATATGCAGTGACAGGCACAGCAAAGAAGAGAAGAGATGCAGCGATGGATGGATGCCTTACAAGTTATCAAAGCTGGAGGATCTGGTACTGGTCCAGCAGAGCAACAAAACACCAACAGCTTAAAGATCATGTGCAGCGGTTTTACATATTTTTAATAAAAGCTTGAAAAGCTGAAATTCAAGTTCCTGTGTCGTGATTACTGTTTACTGAAAATGTCATGCTGTTTGGTTTTGTGGTTTTCTTTAAATCAGCATTTGTTAAGTTGCTCTACAGTGGCTGAAAACAGTGGAGTTATTTCTGTCCTTTCAGGCAAACTTAGAGAGCGATGACATCATCTTGGAGTAGCTTGCCATTTCAGATTCCCAATTAGAGCAGCCGTTTGTAGAGTTAATGGTTTGCTGCGCTCTCTAGGTTTCTTCAAACCCAGTCACTGGTTTGTGTTTGGATAGATCAGCTTAAAATCTATCATTATCTTTTTATAAAAAGCAGATCATTTCAGTTTCAATGGTGAATTGAAGTATTGGAAATATTTATCTGTGAGAAATCAGCTTGTCTGCATCACAGCTCTGTTCTTTCTAATCAAAACTCATTTTTTTCTAATTATATAACACAGGGCTGTGTAATGTATATAAATAAATCTAAATTCTGTTCATTCACAGAACCAGTTTGTCTTTGTAGCTGTCATAAATACATTAATGTAAGAACATTTTTTTTCATGTAAAATTGACAAACAGGTGACTGTCATTCTCCAACTTTTAATAAGAATGTGTAAAAAACGGTGCACATGATTTTTAAAAGACCTTAAACTTACAAAGCTGTGTCCCTCGGATAATACTGAAGCATACCTGACAACTGTATACAGACCCACATCTCGGGGAAGGAAATGATAGAAGGCATCCTTAGGATGGCAGAAAAAGGGGAGATATTGTTGATGTGGGAGCTGAATGTGCCAGATGTTAACTGGAGCACCTTTGCTGCAGCCACATCCAGAGTAGGGTCATTCTTGATCCCCTACAGGGGGCATGCCTCAGACATCTAGTGTTGGAACCCACTCGGGAGGGAAGCCATCTTAGACCTGGTACTCTCAAACGGGGATGGAGAGAGGATCTCAGATTTAGAAGTGGGTGGCCATCTGGGAACAAGTGACCACCAAACAGTGTGGTTCATGATAAACACAGCCATAGAGTCAAGTCATACAAAAGTGAGGGTGCTGGACTTTAGGAGGGCTGACTTGGGCAAAATGGGAGAGTGCCTCAGAGCAGCACTAGCAAACGGGCAAGAAGGAGGGGTGGAGGAAAAATGGGGAAAAATCAAAACTGCCATCACAGAGGCAGCAAGCCTTTGTGTGAAGCAAATAAACAAATCAAAATGTAACAAGCATTTGTCAATGCCGAATGTTTGCTTGCTGGCATTGGCATTGGTAGTGTAGGAGTTACAGAGCTGCATAATAGGAATGGCAGCGAAGTATTGAACTGAAGCCAACCCCACCACCACCCTGCAGAGAGTGACAGGCATTGGGGTGTGCCTTTGGATCATCAGGCATAACGACCACGCCATTTCACCACACCCTACCCTGCAGACACTGACAAGTGTAACGGTGTGCCTTGGGGTCTTTGGCCCTTATGCGCACCCCATTCCATCAGGAAATACGGTGAGATGGGTGCAGTATAGGAGAATGGGGTGAAGTTTGGGCCCGAAGAGTCCGAGGCACACCCTGATGCCTCTCACTGGCTGCAGGGTGTGGGTGGTGTTGGAATGGTATGAGCATGACAGGCAAGAATCCCAAGTCACACCCCTGATGCCTGTCATTCTCTACAGGGTGGGGCGTTACGGTCGGTAACCCTAAGGCCTCAGGCATTCGTTGGTATTTTCACTCCAAATTTTCAGCATGTTTTTTTTTGTGACCCCCACCTCATGAACAGTTGCAATATCAGTTTGTTAGCCAAAAACTGCTTTTGCACAGTGACTATGGCATTTGGCACTACAGGTGCAAAAACACATTCTAAACAGGATGTGAAAAATGACAGCGGTACTGTTCATGGGAGGTGTAGAAAATGGCAATGTTGAAAATCTGCTGTGAAAATCTTAAAAAAACTGGTGAAGTCACGAGCATGCGTAGAAACTGTGCAACGCACACCCGTGATGTAACTAGTTTGTGGATTTTTTTTACAGCAGATTGTTATCACAGGCATTTTGGAACCTCCGATCATGAACAGTGTCAGTGTGATTTTCTTTATCTGTCCCGAACAATGATTTCCCACAGCGACCACGCGTTTCTGTGCTGAAAGTGTGAAAACACATTTCGGCCATGTTGTGGAAAATGACAGCTGTACTGTTCATAAGAAGGTGTGGAAAAATGCCACTGGTGATAATCTGGACTGAAAATATTACAAATTCATGAACTTACGAAGGTGCGTGGAAACTGCGCAATGCTCACTTGTAACACAGTCATTTTATGGAGTTTTGTCACCAAATTTTCAGCATAGCCATTTTAAGACCTCTGCTCATGACCAGTGTCACTGTGATTTTCTTAATCTGTCCCAAACATTGTTTCGCTTACCGACTTTACCATTGTATCGCTACATATTGGGAAACACATTTTAGGTGAGATGTGAAAATGGTAGCTGTACTGCTCATAAGGAAGTGCGGTAAAATGGGCACTGTTGAAAATCTGGTTGGCAAATATTACAAATTCGCAAACTTTCCAGCTCGCATGAGGAACTGCTAACGTGCTCTCCTAAAACAGTCATTTTTGGGAATTTTTTCACCAAATTTTCAACATAGCCATTTTAACACCTCTGCTCATGACCAGTGTCACTGTGACTTTCTTAACGTGTCCCATACATTGATTTCACACACTGACTGCGCCATTGTGCGCTACATGGGCAGAAACACGTTGTGGGCGAGATGTGAAAAATGACAGCTGTACTGCTCATAAGGAGGTGTGGTAAAATGGCAATGTTGAAAATCTGGAGTGAAAATATTGAAAATTTGCGAACTTACAAGCATCGCGTGGAACTCTGCACCATCATCAAAATAGTCATTTTAGAATTTTTCACCAAATTTTCAAAATAGGTTTTTTGAAAGCCCACCTTATGAACACTGGCAGTGCTTCTCGCTAATCATTCCGTGAAAGGTGATTTCACGCAGTGGCTTGAAATCGCCTTCGGCCCGAGTAACTTATGACAGTGCAAGAATTCATGAGGGGGGTCCCAAACCCCATGTTGAAAATTTGTGAAAAATTCCAAAAATGCCTGAGATATGCAAACAGTTGAAAACCCTATCTATCCCATTATACAGCTTACCGGCATTTCCTCAGTTTGTGGGTCGACTTTGAAGAGTGCAGACGTGTTCCGTCCACCAAGATCGCCGGCCGGACTCTGTAGGTAGGTATGGGGTGAGGGGTGGGTGGGGAGGCAGGGTCACAGTGGGTGGGTGCGGGTTGTGGGGGGGGCAGGGAGACTGCGAGGGACCGTTTTTTTCTTTACAGTTTTTTGTTTTGAAAGATGACGCTGGGCCTTTGCTACGCTGGGGTGGGCTCCCAGCATGGCAGGACGACGCGCCTGGGGCTTGAGCCGACGGGAGTTGGGCACCCCATCGGCCATGGCATCTGTTGCCATGCTGGAGTGGGCTCCCAGCATGGCAGCCTGTACTCGGGGGAGAGACACAGTGGAGGCGATGGGGATTGGGCACCCGTCGGCTATCACGACATAGCCATGCTGGGGTGGGCACCCAGCGTGGCATATGAAACTGTGTTTCAGGGGGGCGCCGCACAGCCGACGGGGGATTGGGCACCCCTGTTGGCTATACAGTGCGTGCGTTGGGGGCAGCAGCAGGTGTGTGTGTGTGTGTGTGTGTATAGGGGGAGCGCGCATGAGCAGGTGATATCTGATCGCCGCTCACTGAAGCGTAGCTCCCCTTTCAACTGTGTGCCACTGCATTTTGGAGCTGTTTTAGACGGCTCCAGCAGGCATCGGAGAACTACGGCCGTGCCTGCAAACACGCTGACTGAATTGGAAGTGGGCTGACACACCTCCGAAAACTCCGATGATGGCACAATGTTTCTTGCACATGCGTGCAAGCAAACATAAAAAACCACTATGGTTCTCAAAAGAGGTGTCGGGGAAGGTTGGAGAGGTAAAGATAGCATTCATATAGTATAAGGAAACGCAGAAGGAGCAGGACAGAGAACTGTACCAGTTAAAGCAGAAGGAAGCTGGGATGGCAGTCAGAATAGCAAAGGCTCAAACCGAGGAAAAGATGGCCAACTCTGTTAAGAAGGGGGATAAAACCTTTTAGGTATGTTAGGGAGTGAAGAAAGACCAAGGGAGGGATAGTGAGGCTTAATAAAGGGGAGGTGGGTGGGCAGAGGGTGACAGTGAAAAGCAGGGATACTGAACGAATACTTCTGCTCAGTATTCACAAAAGAAGAGGAGGGGGAGGTACCTAATCCAATCAATAGAAGCGTTTTGGATAGGGGCTCAATACCAGTCCATTCACAGAAGAAAGGGTTCTGAAAGAATGTCTAAAACTGAAGGTGGACAAACAATGGGACCTGACGGGATTCACCGCAGAATTCTAAAAGAACTAAGGGGAGAATTAGTGACACCACTGAGTACCCTTTTTAACAAATCATGGGAGGATAGTGTGGTACCTGAGGATTGGAGGAGGGTGGATGTGATTTCCCCTTCACAAAAGTGGGAGCAAAGCAGAGACAGGAAACTACAGACTTATTAGTTTGACCTCAGTGGTAGGGAAAATGACAGAATCACTTCTGAAAGAAATAATTGTTGCATATCTAGAGGCCAGTGGGGCACAGGACCCAAGGCAGCATGGATTCACAGTGGAAAAGTCATGTCAGGCGAATCTAATAGATTTCTTTGACTGGGTGGCCAAAGTAGTAGAGCAGGGAAGGGCTGTGGACATGGCCTACCTAGACTTTAGCAAGGCATTTGACACAGTCCCACACACAAGATTAGTAAATAAATTAGCCAGCCTGGGTAAAAAAATTGCCTAGACAACGGGACACAGAGGGTAATAGTAAACTGAGCCCATCCGAAGAAGGGGGGGGTTACTAGTGGGGTACCACAGGGTTCAGTACTTGGTCCGGTCCTGACATTGCAGAGGAATTGAAAGGAAAAGTATGCCTCTTTGCAGATGACACTGGGATCTGCAACAGGGTTGATACACAAGGGGGGGATAGAAAGGAAGAGAAGGGACTTGACAAGGTTGGAAGAATGGTCAAAAAGTATGGCAGCTTAGATTCAATTCAAAGAAGTACAGTAATGCACCTGGGAAACAAACCCAGGGAAGCGTGACACAATTTGGGGTACCAACAACAAAATGGAAAGGGACCTGGGGGTAGTCATATCAGATGACCTAAAGGTAAGCAAGCAATGTGAGAAGGCAGTAAGGACGGCTGGGGGATACTGGGATGTATAGGGAGAGGCATCACCAGTAGAAAACAGGAAGTTGTTATCCCTCTGTACAGACAGTTGGTGAGACCCCATCTGGAGTACTGCATGCAGTTCTGGAGACCCCATCTCCGCAAGGACATAGACAGGATGGAGGCAATCCAGAGGAGGACAGCTAACATCAACTAAAATGGTGCAGGGTCTGCACCAGAAGCCATGTGAAGAGAGACTAAAGGAGCGTAATTTGTACACCCTCGAGGAAAGGGGGGACATGATTGAAACTTTCAAGTGCCTCAAGGGAATCAAAAAAGTCCAAGAAGGTAGCATCGTTCAGAAAAAGAGATGTGCAAGGACAAGGGGGCACAATTTAAGGATAGAGGGGGAATGGCTCAAGGGCAACGTGAGGAAGTGTTTTTTCACAGAGAGGGTGGTGGACGCATGGAACGGCCTTCCTGAGGAGGTTGTGGGGTCAAAAACAGTGGGGGAACTCAAGAATGCATGGGACAGACATAAGGCAATTCTGGTGGGGGTTAGGAAGAAGTAGGCTGTTGGTCAACTAGGATCTGCAGCTTATCCAGTAGGTAGGGAATTGAGCAGACTGGGTAGGCCAAGCGATCCTTATCTGCCGTGAAAGTCTGTGTTTCTATGCAGTGTTTGAAAGGGTTGCTACAGCTTGCCAGTGGCCAAAGCAGATCGGTACCTTACCTGACAGAAAGCCCAACTTGTGTACAGTAATATGAACACTGCACAGTCAGAAAACTATGACCTGGTGAAAAGAGAGGTCCCTAAAAGATATGACATCTCAGGAAAGACCTGTAGGCAGAGATTTCAGTCTCGGACGTGCATTACAACTCAGTCGACAGTCCTCGAGAAGCCTTCACCCGACTCAAAGAACTCCTTATGAAATGGCTCCAACCAGAGGAGAAAACACTCCTACAGATCATTGAGACATTTGTAATGGAGCAGTTCATAAACATCCTACCCACAGACGTACAGTTTTGGGTAAAAGAACACCGACCAGAAAGTGGGGAAAAGGCTGTTTCTTTGGCTGAGGACTACCAAATGGCCAGACAGATGCCGAAGCAGTGAGGTAACAGCCACGTAAGACACTCTTTTTCCCATTTAAACTCCAAGTCTGATAAGAACTCTAGTGGGGGTAACAAATCTGCACCCAAAGACTTTATCTATTATAATTGTAATAAGCCAGCTCATATTGCAACAGATTGCTGTAGTAAGACGAGTGACTGTTGAGCAGATTAGTCCTTAGCAAATTGGGGCAAGTACTTAACAGATGTGAAGGTGGGAGATAAGACTGTGAAAGGACTTACAGATTTGGGAAACAGACAGACCCTAGTGCATATTGAAGTGCTGGGAAAACAGTGTCCAAAAGGACCGGGTACTGGTGTCATCTGCATCCATGGGGGCACTCTATACTATCCCACCACCCAAGTGACTCTGAATATTAATTGAGTGGCGCACCAAATGAAAGTGGGGGTAGTACCTAAGTTACCTGTACCTGTAATTATTGGAAATGTCTTTCCAGGATTTACTGAGTTAATCAAAGAGGGAGTAAATCCTGATGTTTCAGCAGCTGTGGTGACAAAAGTTCAGGCAAAAAAAAAAAATCTCAGATGGTTGGGACTCTTCGTTTAGCTGATTTTGATTTGGAGTTGTTTGAGCACAGCTCCAAGATGAGGAAAGAAAGACCACACCTGAAGAAACAGTGGCAACAAAAGACTGATGGAATCTCTGTGTGAAACTGTATGTAGTTACACTGTTGAAATGATTGCAAACCCCCCCCCCCAAAAAAAAACAGCTTTGGAACTCAAGGGGTCAAACCGAGATGTCGATGTGCAAACTGTGAAGAGCTGTCAACAAGAGGCCAGTTCTGGGTCATTATGTTCTTTTTGCTGCACCTGCATGAACATTGGAAACTGGCAAGAACATTCTGTGAAAAAAAAAAAAAAAAAACACCGTCACCTTAACGGGCTTCCTGCAAAGACTGGTTTTAAAAAGAGCAGCAGTGTTTTGCTAGAGAGAGAGAGACAGACAGAGATTGGAAATTGATAAGAAATACTCAGAAGAAGGACTTTGTTTTTCTCTGTTTGTACTGCCTTTGTAAATAGTTACACTGAATAATTAGTATTTTTATTTTGCTGTTAATGAGAAAAATGAAACTATTTGCGAATTTTGAAACTGCTCCTGGTCATCCTGTGCTTCTTGACCTGTGCCTCGATGACACTCCCCTTATCCACAGAGCAACAGATTTCTCCGAGTGGAGAGAGTAAGAGTCTTGTTGTGTCTGTGATGCTTACTACTTCACCTACACACATAAAAGGACCTTGACCAAACTGCAGTCTGAAAGATGAAGATAAACTAAGGTTCTTACACTACTAAGGAGCTAGGAGGCTTGTGGCACAATAGTTGCTCCTGTAATATTGAGGATAGTAACACATAATGAATCCTGTAAGAATATGGTTGTCAAGAAGACGTTTGAACTCAGATTTAGTTTTACTCGCAATAACCTCACTATTAAGTTTATCCCATGGGTTTACTATTCTTTGTGTGAAGAAAAATTTCCAGCTAACATGTACTGATCCTGAAACAAATGATTTAATACATTTTAATGGACCAACATAGATGTAACAACAAGAACAAAGTGCTCTAGCTTTTGGACCAACCAGTCTGATTAGGCTTCTGAAGGAGGACTGGATGGTCCAAAAGCTAGAGCACTTTGTTC
This sequence comes from Neoceratodus forsteri, assembly GCA_016271365.2. Classification (NCBI taxonomy): domain Eukaryota; kingdom Metazoa; phylum Chordata; order Ceratodontiformes; family Ceratodontidae; genus Neoceratodus; species Neoceratodus forsteri. Next base: position 507,180,177 of record CM057455.1, read on the forward strand.
TTGTTGTTATATCTATGTTGGTCCACTAAAAGGTATCAAATCATTTGCTTCTGGATCTGTTCTTGCAAGGACCAAAACTGCAAATACTAAATCTAGATTTCAACTAACATGTAAAAACTTTTTCCTGCTCAGCTGAAGTGCGTGTCCTCTTGTGTTATGTGAATAATTTTTGAATTCAAAGCCCAATTCTGCTAACAACTAGGGGTCTTGGATTAGATCAAACATAAAAAGGAGATCAGCCCTAAGGCGGCTAGTCGATAGGGGCATGAGATTTAATAATTTAATTATGTTTTCATAAGACTCGTATAGGCAAGAAATGTGCTTGGTGTATCTTCTTTGGACTCTTTCAAGTAGTGAAATATCTGATTCTTTAAAGGTGCACTAGAGTTGTGAAGCATATTCTAAATGGGGTTTTGTGTATGCCCTGAAGAGGGGCATCATGACCTTTGGGTCCCTAGATCTTATATTTCTTTTGATGGACCAAATGACACGGTTGGTTTTGTTAATGGCCACATTTATCTGTTTGGAATTGCCAATATCCCCAAATCTTTTTCTTCTGTAGTGGTAGCCAACAAAGTGCCTCCTAGTGAATATTGTGCTAGTGGATTTAACGGAACCAGAAGCATTACTTCGCATTTTGTGGTATTCAGTTTCATACCTTATTTATCGACCCAGTGTGTTATTTTGTTTAGATCATTCTGAATGGTTAGTATCTGTTCAGGGGTAGTACATGGGCCACCGATTTTTGACATCATCAGCATATTTAATTGCAGATGATATACAATTTTTTGTCAAGTCTGAAATAAATACCTCGAACAGGCAGGGACCCAATACTGAGCCCTGGGGAACTCCACTAGTCACCCATCCGGTCTTTGAAAGATGCCCTGTAATAAGGACTTTTTGGAACCTGTTACACAACCAATTCTCAATCCAGTGTATTATATTCTTATTGATACTTGTTTTGTGTAGTTTCGTGATTAATGCTCAGTGCAGCATAACATTGAATGCCTTACTGAAATCGATATAAATTATATCATAAGGTGTCCGATGATCTAGCTGTAGGCTAACTTGTTCATTAAAGCACAAGAGGTTGGTAAGGCATCCCCTCCCCCTTTTAAACCCATGTTGTTCCGGATCTTCATTGTTAAGAACCGGGATAATTAAATCCTTGATTGTTCCAGTAGTTTACAGACTGATGAAGTAAAGTCAATGGGCCTATAGTTCTCCCAATTATTTTTGGGGCCTTTTTTATGCATAGATATAACATATGTAGTTTTCCAAATGGCAGGGACAAAATTAGTAGATAAACAACCTTCAAAAAGAAGCCTAAGTGGGTGAGTGAGTACATCTGCAAGGAGGTAAAAGATGGCCAGCAATATCATTAGGTCCAGAAAACAATTTCCCTTTTAGGGATAGTAATTTTTTATGTAATAAGTTTTCTGATAGAATTATTTGACTGTCCTTGATTGGAATTGTGTTCTGGACATTAGTCTGAGGTGGGTGAAAAATTTTGCAGAACTTGTTATTAAGTACATCAGCCATTTCTTTTGGTTCATGCACCTGATGATTATTTATTAATAATGGACCAACCTGCAGATGGGTTTATTGAGTTTATATACGAATACAATAATTTACTATTTGTTTTGTTTGCAGTATTGGTGAGCTTTATTCCCATTTTATTTTAACTTTTTTTTATTTTAGATTTGCACTGTTTTTGAATTTTGATCTAAACGACCCAATTATTAGGTGTTCGTGATTTTAGGTAGGTGGAATATTTTATTTTTTTCTTCAGAAGTCTATGTATGGGCTTATCGAACCATTTGGTACTATGATTTTGAATAATATTTTTCTAATGTGAAGGAATATAGGTATTCCTAAGATTGCTTATAGTTTCTTTTAAGAACTTCCAGCTATCCTGAATGGCTCGTCTAGAAAAAACATAGTCCCAATCAATGGATTTCAACTTAGAGTTTATCATATGTAAGTCGGCTGTATCATAAAGAAATGTTTTAGTGGAACATGAACTGCAAGTATAATTTTTAACTAGAGAAAACTGGATTGAGTTATGATCGCTGTTACCAATAGGAGACTGAACAGAGCCATTGTTAATGATTAGGTGGTTATTGTGTAGCACAAGGTCCAAAGTCTTCCCCCCCAGTAGGTATGTGAATACATTGATTTAAGTTGTGCTGTTGACAGGTGGATAAAGGTTTTTTGCCACACCCAAAAGTAGCCATGGAATAATTCTGGAGATATCCCCAAGATTAAAGTTGCCCATGCAAATAATGTTACCCATGTCACTAGCTAGCTCAGTTTCATTAAGGATGTTGTCCGAGCTCTGAGATGTCGAGTTTAGAGGGCGATAACCGATACCTAATATTATGTGGTCAGAGTTTTGCAGTAATAGTTTAACCTGTATGGATTCCGTAGCATTATCATGGTTTAGTTATTTTGTCGGAGATGTCAGTAGTTCTTAGGTTGCCATTTACAAAAAGGGCACTCTTCTCTAACCCCCACCCCAGAGTAACTGTTGAGTTTGTACAGGATATAGCCGGGTAGGATAGAGTCCCATGACGCCTTATCTCCCCACATTTCAGTAATTGCAATAATGTTGATCTTTTCTTGGCTTATTTTTATTTTTAGTTTGTCAAGTTTATTGTTTAGGCATTTGGCATTAAAGTATAGAAAATTTAACTGGTTATTAATATATACAGCCTTGTTAGTAAATAATAGTGTTAATAGAGGCAGGCATGTCTCGCCTGTCCTCCAGCTTCTTTAGTTTAAACATTGATTAATGGTTTCTACAATATGTTTACCCAGTTGCGAACTCCCCCTTCTGCTCAGGTGTAACCCATCACCGCAAAAAAGTTCAGATCTGTTTGAAAATTCCTTCCAATGGGTGATGCAAGTAATATCTTGTTTGAGGCACCACTTCCCAAGCCACTCCTTGAGATGTTTATTTTCAGGACTTCCCTTGCGGCTCCTGCTGAGATGGAAGCATAGAGTTCGAGCTCCGCTCCAACCTGCATTTCTCTGTCGATTAAAAGCCGACCCAGCCTAATAAAAAAACAATAACAAAGCTGCAAAACCCTGCATGGCTTCTAAAAAAAACTTACAGGAGGGGGTAATCCAATCCAAATTTTGGCTCAAGATACAGAACTTACCAAGCACGACCGTACAGGTTCAGAGGCCTCCATTAAACTCCTGGTAGATACCTTCTGGACCCACTGCCAGAACTTCCAAATCTAAATCTTAAAAAAAAAAAAAAAAAAAAAAATAGCAAAATGGAACAAAAGTTAGACAAGATCCTAATGGAACTATACAACTTTAAATTGGAGTTATAAACTTCAAACAGGCCCAGGAGAAAGTACACCTTGAGCTTGCAGATACCTGGTACAGGGTCACCAACCTACAGCAAGCATCTCAAGAGCAAGGAGACATTGCAGCAGCTACATGAGACCATGACTCAAATCACTCAGCTTTGCCGCCTGACAGTTGAGAGAAAGGAAGATGCCACAAATCGGCAACACCGCCAAAATCTATGGATTTACGGAATCCCTGAAAATAGTGAGGGTACAGATGTTAGGGGATTCATAGAAAAAGTACTCTCTACAGCCCTGACACTTGATCCAGACTTCAGTTTGGAAATTGAGAGTGTCCACTGAGAGCTAGGCCCTAAACCCACACAACCAACTGCCAGACCGAGCTCCATTATTGTTCAGTTTTTAAAATTCCAAACTAAAGAACTCTTACGCAAGAAGGCCTGGGCACAAGGAAAAGCAGTATATGGACCCACCAGGATCTTCATAGATAAAGATGCGCCCATCACAATGCAGAGGAGAAGAGCATATTCCACTATTCCCTCTACTCAGACAGCGCCAGTTAAAATTCCTGCCACTCCATACCCAAGTAAACTCGTAGTTCAATACCCTGATGGCCAAAAAACCTACAAATCAGCCACAGATGCTCTGCAGGACTTGAAACAAAGAGGACTTTCCTCACCCTCGCACACAGTGGGAACCTGAAGGGGCCAGCCATCTAGAGTCCCACAGCAAATAACTTTACAAGGACAACAGAGCCAAAAAGCAACAGTAGAAGCAGTCAAGCAACTCTTCTCCCTGTTCGCCCAACAGGAGTCTTACGAGATGGCACCATGCACTGAACTGGCTAAAGGTAGGCAGCTTTATCTGGTGGTCCCAGGTTGATGCAACCTACTGGGGTGAAGGAGGCAGACAGTTGAACTGGGCCTCTGGTCCTCTGGGGCCCAGTCCTTCGGGGTGCGGGGCCTGCAGCACTGCATACTCAACACGGTAACCTAAATGGTAAATGATGTTGCCTGGGGACGAGGCCCCTCTTACAAGATGGAAGCAGACCAGCTCTCAGGAGCGGCAGAAAAACCTTCAGTAGGGACACGAGCAAGAGACATAATTATTTCTCTCAGTCGGAGTCTGTCAGAATCGGTGGGGGTGGTGCAGGACTCCCTCCACTAACGATGCAAAGGACGGAGGTGTCTGGGTGGCTAGCAAGCTTTCCGCCGGGGTACGATTCCCATAAGCTTGGTAATCTGATGAAGGGGTGCACCTGATACTGCCTCACTGACCTTAAAATTGACAATTTTCGTAAAATAACTACTCCACCAAATAGGAGACTTGCTTTTGCTGCTTATTGCTCCACTAGAGGTCTAGAATACAAGAGAGAGGGGTCTGCCATGCTGGGGGATCCTCTTGGCGCTGTTTCGAGATCCTCGGGCCTAATGCTTGGCTGTGTGGCCTGTGCTCCTGCGCCGGGCACTGCCCTGGGGAGGGGCCCCTGGTAGGGCCTGATATAAAATCTGGACAGCACAATGGCTGGAAGCTTAATATGGTAACTAGGATCTGCAGCTTATCCATTAGGTAGGGAAATGGGCAGACTGGGTGGGCCAAGCGGTCCTTATCTGCCGTCATATTCTACATACTAACACACTAAAAGCCAGTAGAATAGGCCAAGTGGTCTGTCTTGTCTGCTCGAAAGCCAACAACCTAGTGGCTACATTTCTGTGTTTCTATTGGGGACGCCCTGTGGCCACTGCTGTCCTCTTCCCTCCTCTCTGTGCCTCGGGGCCGGGGGAAAGACCTGTGGGGCCGCTTGGGGGATGCTGCCTGATGCTAAAACTCAGGAGAAGATGTTTGCAGTACTCTTGAATGACTTCAGTTTCTGTAATGACATAACAGCTTACCTAAGGAGAGGCTTCCAGCCCCTAAATATCTACTCCTTTCTAAAAACAATTCAGTAGAGGAGGAGGAGGAGGAGGATTATGGCTTTGATGGAGGATGATCGGGCACGGACAGTCGCATTAAAAGTTTCTTAAAAAGGGGGGAGAGAAGGCAAGGCTTTGAACAGCTGTCCTCGGCCTACCCCCCACCCCTCCCTGTACCTTTCCACCCCTCTTCACACAAAATAACAACGGGTTAGGAGGTGGATATCTAAACAAGTGGATGACGAAGGGAAAGCACCTTTTTCCTCCCTCCCCATCCACACTTCCCGACAAATCTAGCTTTTTTACTTTCTGTGCATATTTTTACTTTCCTCCTAGATAACCTATACCCACCTTAATATTATAGGGGCAAGAGTTTCCCCAAGAGGACCCCTCCACCAGAGAAGTTAACCCTAAATAGACAGTTGTACATGCTGTCATGGTCAGAACCACAGACAATGGTTCTGACTTTGAAAGTCACACAAGTCTACCAGAAAAGTTTACTGTACATAGTTTTATATATATTAGATAGATTAAGGCCCAGTTGGCTTTTAACCTTTACCGTATTTACCACCTTAACCCTGTTCTACCCATTTATATCAGAGAGAGACGACTTAATAACAGCCTGCAATTTCAAAAAGTTGAGATCATGCATTTTTATACTACAGTATATACTAACTACAATGTGCTGTATATGAAGCGAGGGTCTGGGGATTATGTTTACTTAGAGGAGAATAATAATGATCCCATTTAAGATTGTCTCACATAATGTGAATGGGCCGGCCAGCCCCATAAAAAGGTACAGAACCATCTAGGCACTGAAGAAACAAAAAACAGACATCCTATTATTACAGGAAACTTGCATGTCCTCTGTAGAACATTTTAAAATTACTCACATTTGGCTCCTTTCAGATAGTGGAATCCGCATGTCAGAAGGGGAGAAGGCGGGGCGCAATTATATTGATAACCAAAGCCTCACAATTCCAGATTACAGACCAATATGCGGATAAAGAGGGTAGGCAAGCTTTGGCAGTTGGCACAATTCAGGGTCTGACTCTGACAATTTGAGGCATGTATATCCCTCCCAATACTGATACCATCTCAGTGCAGTGTCTCATGGATGCCATATTAACATGTCAGAAAGGGGCCTTAATAATTGGAGGAGACCTTAACTGTCAATTAAATCCCTCCCTAGATACCTCAGCGGCTTGTCCCTCCCCAATACAGCCGCTCAGAAACATCTTCGACGCTTGCTAAAAGACATCGGTTTAATTGACACCTGGTGGCAATTACATCCAGCCCAGTGGAAGTTTACTTACTACTCACATGCCCACAAGCATTATACTAGACTTGATTATTTATGTATCAGCGGAGAACACAAGTATTTAATCCATAAAGCGGACATATTGAACATATGTATCTCCGACCATGTGCCCATTACTTTAGAATTAAGAATCATTCAAGAAAAGAAAAATACCCTGTGGCTGTTCAATCCCTCATGTTCTGGGACCAAAAGTTTAAAGATCTTCTCGAGGAAAAAAATTCCTGAAATAATTAGAGACAATGAATCTCCTGAGGTCTCCCCACAACTCGTGGGACACTATCAAGGTGGTCCTTCGGGGCCAAATCATTTCATATGCAGCCTGCAAAAAGAAACAAAACGAATCACATTTGAAAGCCCTTCAGGAGCAACCTGGATCCCTCCAAGAGGCTCATATGCAAGGGGACACAACTGTCTCAACCTATTTAACTCAAATCCAGTCAGAAATACACCTATTGACAGCTTGGACTGAGCAAGCCTTAATGTGGCAAAGCCAAAGATTCTATGAAGGGGATTCAGGAGCCTCCAAAATACTTTCATATAGGTTACTTAGACAGACCCAACAGAGCACTATCACAAAAATAAAGGATCTGACATCTGGTCAATACCAATACTCCACTCAGCATATTTTTAAATACGTTTGAAAAATACTACCAGACACTATATTCAAATTCTGATACAGCGGACCCCGAACATATGTCCACCTTTCTGTCCCAGATAAACCTCCCGACTCTCCCTCCCAGAGAGATAAAATAATAGCCCCCATCACAGCACAAGAACTATATAACACAATAAAAAGTCTGAAAAATGGAAAGAGCCCAGGCCCGGATGGATATGGGGCAGAATTTTATAAAGGAACCTGGAGCCTAATAAAAACTCTCCTCCTAAAAGCAATGTAAAAGAGTCACAACACTACTACATGCCCGATTTCCTGGAGAAAGGCCACCATCTCAGCAATACTAAAACCCCCCAAAAAACCCAGTTGTGTGATTCCTATCATCCTATATCAGTGCTCAACCAAGACTATAAAATATATACCAGTATACTTGTGCACAGAGTCAATGATATCCTACCAACAGTAATACACCCAGATCAATCTGGATTTATCAAATCCTGGCAAACCATAGACAACATTAAACGTACCCTATATCTCATGAACCATGCACACATCTCCAATACTCCCCTATTGTTATTAAGCCTAGATGCCAGAAAGGCATTTGACATGGTGTCATGGGATTTTCTGCAAGCTACATTGTCAAAATTTGCATTTCCTCAAGAATTCTTAGACACCATCAAGGGTCTTTCGAAAAAGATTTTTCCAGTACAGCCAGCACCTTAAAAAAATGTAACAAATTTATATTAGAAAATATAGATGGGGAGAGGATGATAACCAGTATAAGCTTACGCTAAATCAAACAAGAGAATACTGGCGATCCACCCCACTCACCCAATAAATTGACAAACTATCATGTGATTTTTAAAGCATTAGGAAAAGAAAAAAAGTTTTACTATAAAATACAAAAGAAATAAATAAGATGGAAATTGGGGACAAAAAGATAGTTTTGTCTCTTAAATATAGTGATGTTTTTGGATCTATAAAGACGGCAATAAAAAAACATTGGCATGTACTGAACTCGACAAAAATGGGAGAAAAAGCATTTCATGGAGGTACTCAGATAGTGGCTAAAAAGGTTAAATCTTTGTCTGATCGCTTGGTTCATACAGAACATAAAATTCCCGAAATGAGAGCACAACAGATGTTATTTACCAAGGAAGAGCTAAGAGGTAACTTACCTTGCGGCAGATGTGTTCATTGCCATAATACGTATAAAATTAAAAATGTAAGAAATGCAAGTAAAAATGATGAATTTAAAATTAAAAACTTTTAACTGTCAAACAGAAGGGGTCATATATGGCATAAAATGCCCGTGTGACCTTATGTACATAGGCAAAACAAAAAGGGCTTTAAAGCAGAGAGTTGGGAACATAAAAGGTTATATAAGAAATAAAGACTTGACTTACCCTATTGCTAGACACTTTATTGAAAGGAGTCACCAAATCCCTACACTACGGTACTTCGGTATCGAAAAGGTGTTTAAAAAAAAAAAAAAAAAGAAGGGGTGATTACAATAATAAACTATTCGTGAGGGAAGCGATGTTTATAAATTACTTTCAGACAAATAACCCTAAATTTGGTTTAAATGAGGGAATAGAGTGGCAACCAATCCTGTGAAGTATGATTTAAGACATGAAACCAGGTATCATTTAACTGTGTTATTTGAACCAGTCCCTGGTGGCACCCTTTATGTACAGCAGAATAGGGAATAAAATATTGAGTATAAGAGCATCCCTAAAAAAAAAAAAGGTTTGGATACTCTTTAGTATAAATAAAAATAGAAGCCCCTTAACACCTGGTATTGTGGTAATTAGGTGCCGCTAAGTGGCAGGTCTGGCATAACGAATAGGCTATTTAAGCTTATTGGTGACGTTTATCATCTGTGCCAGATTCAGGGGAAAGGCAATGAATATAAATTCAGTCCGTTTAGCCCTTGCGTGTTGATTCCTACCCAGAAGACACAGGAACAATCATTATGTGAGTACACGCGAAATTATTAGAAATACTAAAGGAGTTTAATAGAAAAGTTACACAGCACCTTAACGCCTTTCATTTAAATTTATTTAGGTAAAAGTGAAGGCTTTGCATCTCATAGACAAACACTGCTCACCCTGAGAGAAAAGAAAAGAAAGTTTACAGGTCAGAACTAATTTGAGAAACATTGATTTGATTCGGGTGTTGTTACCTAAACCGAGAGTGCAGCAGGAGTTCTTTTTAAAAAAAGAATATGATCTAGCGGAGTGAAACCGTAACGGAATGAATGGGCAGATAGAATTAAACAAGAGTGTTTAATAAAGATGCCAAGCAAGTTGACCCAGTAAAATAGTTTTAAAGCTGAGTGTTGGAAAAGAGTTATTTAAATAGAATACCAATGATTTTGTAATGTTTTTTTAGGTTGATGAAGTAGCGTAATGGAATTGCAGTGCACCAGATGAACAGTGAAGTTTTGAAAGTTTAGTATATTGAGGTTAGTGTTATCATAACTTGCAAATAAATGTGATAGTAGAAGTTATTTCTAAGAAAATGTGAGTAATGTGATAATTTTCTTGATTGATTTTTATTACAACAGTGGTAGGAGTCAAACCCAAGAACTTGGTTAAAGCTACAGTAAAATACTTGCAAAAAGGTGATGAAATATTTTTTATTTCGGAGTATAAATACATGCTTCTTTCTGTGGTGTGTGTGTGTATATATACATTTATAACTAAACAGGTTGTTTAATATTAAAATAATTTTTCTGTTTTGTAAAGAAAAAGGTTTTTATATAATGGAATAAATAAGTTTTGTGAAAATATATTTTTTATATGTTTTTTTACTTTAAAAACCACTTCCTGATGAAGGGTCTTTAACCCGAAACATAGAACAGCTATGAAAGCTAAACTGGATGTTACCTATTAAATTCAGAATTGAAATTTAAAAATCATCTGATAGTTTGTTGATTTATTGGGTGAGTGTGGTGGACCTCCAGTATTCTCTTGTTTGATACACCATTAAGGGTATATACACCTCTCTAGAGGCAATAGTGAAAGTAAGTGGCTTGCACTCATCCCGCTTTCAGCTTTACAGAGGCACACGACAGGGATGTCCCCACCTCCCTACTTCTTTGCCTTATTCGTAGAGCCCATTGCTCAACTTCTGAGTCAGACTGAGCCCCTCATGGCTATATAATAAATGAGACCCAACATAAATTAGTGTACTATGCAGATGATCTCTTACTATACATCACGTGGTCGGAGGAGTCACTAGAGACCTTGTCTGACCTCCTTCCAGAGATCTCTCAGCTAACAGGATATACAGTCAACCAGGAGAAAACAAAAGTACTGGCCATACAATACCTCCCCCCTCAATCCCTCATGGACAAATATAAGTGTAAATGGAATAGACCGCATATAACATACCTAGTAATTTATGATCCCACCAACTGCCTCTAACCTATATAGTTTAAACTATAATTCGTTGTTTACTCAAGTTCAAGCTGACTTTAAAAGGTGGTCCCCCTACCATTCTCAATATTAACCAGGGTCTAGTCTAAGCAAATGAATACCCTTCCCAAATTATTGCATCTTATGCAAAATATTCCTCTACCACCCACTCAGGATGACCTAAATAAACGAGATAGAGAGATCTGAAACTACCTATGGATGGGAAATAGACCCCGAATAGCCCTGCATAAATTAACAGCTACCTAAGGACAGGGGAGGACTGGCATACCAAACATATACAAATACTGGATAGCCAAATTGCTCACCCATCTTGCAAAATGGCTACCCACCTGAATGTAGACACCGATTTGGTTGGGGTTGTAAAGACAGCTGTTGGATATCCCTTTAAACTACACATTAGTATTTTAGCTACATGTGTTCGCTTCAGCAGATTGGGGTTCACTCTTTACTAAAGCAATACTAAAGAGCTGGGTACATTTCCTTACTCGTCCGTTAAAACAGATATTTAGCTAAGTGGATGAGTATCTCTGCGATAGATCCAAAATTTGCCCCTGCTTTCTCAGATATAACATTTCGAATTTGGCTCAAACTGGGTTTGTCACACCTGTCAGTTTTACGATAGGGGTATACTGAAATCTTTTAACCAATTAAAGACAGAATTCTCACTACTGCAACAAGACTTCTGCCATCTCCAGATTTGACATTACTTGGGGACTGAGTTAGGATTTGATGTATCAACTCGACCAGCTCCAGAGCTATACACATTCCTTACACACCTCCAGAACACCCCTGAGCAACTACACCTGATCTCCAAACTATATAAAATACTACAAGGGACCCCCACAACAGACATGGAAGCTACTCAGCTCACATGGGAATCAGTGCTGATGTCAGTGCTGATGGTTGATTTAACTCCAGAGGACTGGTTACACATTTGGAGAAGGCAACACAAGACCACCAAATCATACACCTGGAGGGAGTTTGAGTGGAAAATATCCACCCGCTATTTTCGTACCCCACAAATGACGGCCAAATATTCCACCACCAGAGATGCGTCCTGTTGGAGGAACTGTGGATGTGAGGTGGCCATGCACTACTACATCCTATGGTTCTGCCCTCTCCTCCCTTTGGGAAGAGGTAGGTAAACAAATAACGGAACTATTCCCTAACCTGGGAGCCCTAACCCCAGAATTGGCCCTCTTCCTACACTATCCAAAACAGATCAGGAATACTTAGCAAATTTACCTAATCAGTATACTACTGGGAGCAGCCAAAAAAGTTATAACCTGATTCTGGCTTAGACCAAGCATCCCTACTAAGTTAGATTGGGAAAACACCATATGTGAAATATACAAAATGGAATATTTGACTGCCAGATTGCAGACTAATACCCCAGTCACAATGAATAGATGTACCCCCTGGTTTCTCAACATGGCCCAAAATCGACTAGATCTTGTACCTTAAGACGACTAGAGAGGGACACATGATACCTGGATGAGATAATTTAAACCTAATCAAAACACAATATCTTTAGTGAATGGCCCAGCCGGCCCAAGCACAGTTCCTCCCCAGAAACACTGAAGAAAAATCAGAAACATTAAAACAGTGTAAGCTGGGGATGAATAGACTAGTTATTACCTCCTTATAATAATTGTTTTCTCTTATCCTGACCCTGATCTGACATGGGGAAAACTGTTAAAAGAGTCTGTATAAATAACCATCCATATGTTATTTATAATTATCACAGATAATGCTACTGAATGTATCAAAACTCTCTGACAACTTAAATGTAAGAACTTGCTCTCTGTATGTTTGTCAAAATAACAGAGATTCAGGAAAAAAACAAGATGTTTTATTTTCTGATTAATCTCTAAGTGGGCTCTGGGTATAGGAAGAATTTCACAACCCAAGTCAACTAGTTTATTAGATAATGCCACAATGTCAAGTTTAATACCGAATAAGTCGTCATGTGTAATATTATTTACTCCCACATGCACAATTACTAGTGGGTTAATCCCTTTGTCGTAGAGAATATTATTTGTCATGGCAGTGATGTCTGATTTTTTTGCTCCATGAAAGCTAGAGCAAGTACAGTTAGCTTTATCCCGATCACATATAGCTCTGTGTATGTGTTTAATAATCAAGTCTCCAATGATGAAGATTTGTTTGAGACGGGGGGGGGGGGGTGCAAATTGGCTGGGTCTGGGGAGACTTCCATCTCAACTAGCGTAAAATTACTGCCAGGTGCTGTAGTTACTGGAATGTCCACTGGGGGTAACATTTCCATTACTGGGGGACAAGTTAGTATTTGAACATGATTCACTGGTGACAGGGACTGTAATGCTTGACTCACTAACCTCACTACCAAGTGGAGCTATTGAACCTGAAACCGGGGGATATCCACAAGGATAGTAGAGCCAATCACGCTAGGTATGGGAACCTCCACTTGGGTGTTTTATATTAGAAGTAGAAGGGCAACTGCTGATTCCAATATTGGTGGAGATACTAGGGGGTTTGTCGGGGAGGCATATACTTAACTCGGCAGACTAGGAAGTATCTAAGGGATAACATTTTTTGTAAGTGGGTAGGGTGAATATGCTAGCCTTACGTCCCTTTTTAAACACTCTTCTGCTTTGAACCTTGTACCAATGGCCATCTGAACCTTCATTAGTGTCATCCTCTCTTGCACGTTTTTTTATTGCACATATCCAAGGGTGCTGCAGTGAGGCTAGTTCCAGTAATATTGGGAGATCCTTAGTGTTACGGGATACTTGGTTAATAGAAGGCTGAATCGGGTTAACAAGCCTTCTCTGGCAAACGGCCAGTGAAAGGGGGTAGAAACATCAGGGGAATTAAGGTATTAAATCTGGAGGCCATATCTCTTTGACTTTGTTCTGATAATGTTAACCTAGTATTAAATAATGAGATCTCCTTCAACAGCTGTTTATCTTGGATACATTTATCACATATAAAGGTCAGTTAAGATAGTGGCTCAGAGGAGATTGAATACATAAGGCATTCAAAGCATTGGGTCCATACCATTCCCTCTAGGGTCATGATTTTTTTTTTTTCTTATTTTTTTCCTTTTTACCAGGAGAGACGCACTAAGCTGAAAGCTTGTTTACAGGTGCGACCTGGGAGCACAAGGAAGTTAGATGACTTGCTCAGGGTCATACAGTATGCAAGTGGGGGCTGTGGGATTCAAACCTAGGTCTCCAGGTTTGCAGCTCGGAGCCCTAAACTGTTGCGCTATACTGCCACGTTTCTGATGTGTCTGCCATTTATTGAGAAAATATGGCAGTACAACTAAAACACACATCAGGACCAGGTCTAGACAGTACTTGCAGCACTTTAACACAATAAGATTAGTCTGTAGACAAAACAGCAGTGTATTTCACTGGCAGCAGACTGGAGGATGTACAGTTAAACACGTGTAATGTGAGATTATCCCCCTTGCAGATAGTGATCTCTATAGAAGACGCTTAATAGCACAGAATGGTACCTATAGCTGGAGAGTAACCACACTTGTTCGACAAAGGCCTGCCTTGGGGTGAAGGGACAGTTTGCCCACTGCCGCATCTCTGACGTCAAACACGCCTAAAATGCGCGGAACATGTGTGTCTCTATGCATGTCCTCGCATCAGGGCATGCTAAAATAGTCAGTGGTGACCCGGAAGTAGCACCGGGGGTCACATGCACCTTGCACAATGTGCTTAGTTTTTACAGCTGAAGTCCAAACTGGAGAAAACCTCTCATACGAGGGTCTGGCATGCCAAAAAGACTGTAGTGCCCTGTTAAAACTGAAATATTTCCCCCGTTCTGGACTTGCAGTTTATTCACAAGTCCGAGTGAACTACAGCCCCTCTTCCTACTTCCTGTTAGTGTGGGTAGGGTTCAAGATGTGCAGGATGCGAATAAACGTTGTGTATGACACTGCGGTCACCAGTACTCGGACACATAGCTTAAACGGATCTCTGCAGTCAGAGTCCTCTACCTTAATGCTATTAAAACAAGTGATAATGCCCTGACTATAGTTGGCTATCTCATTCTTTTACCCTAGGCGTACCAACCTTGGAGAGAGAGAGAGAGAGAGATAGGCTATTAGGGTAAGGCATGTTCGGGTTTAGTCAAGGCTGACCGCTTAGCAGACTATCTACGATACCTGTACCACCTGTTAATATCAATTAAAGGAAGGAAGAAAGAACTTATCCTCTTCATGTGCGTCTCAGTGGTTCTTCTACTGCGCCAGTGGCATCAGTTAGATTAGTGGGAAATTACTTCATGTCATGGATAGCACGGGATTCCACTGTTGGTTCAAGGGTAAGCTATAGTAGGTGAAAAGAGGGTTAGAAAGGAGGAGACATTGTCAGTATGGATAACATGAATTGAGAGTATGGCACACTAAGAAGGTATCGAGTTCCCTGTTCATAGAATTTCTCCACCCAAAACGGGGCAAGTTGTATGCATTGCATACGGTGGGGGCTCTGTCTGATTGATTTACCTGGAATGGTGATGTGTCCAGCTATTTTCCTGTGATCTGGAATGATCCACATCTGAAACGGAAGTCCACCTTTTATTTTTTTAAGCTTACTGCTGGGGTCGAACTCCACTGGGTGGTGGTGGGGGTTGGGGTTACATTGTTGGGTTGGGCATTCTGGTTTTGTTCATATCTTATGTATCTGGTCAGTATGGTTGTAATCTTTATCTTCAATAAAGTTTAACAAATTAAAAAAAAATTCAGTAACTTAGTGGTAGTTTTATTTAATTTTTGCTCATTTTATTTATTTATTTAAGGTTCAGATACACCTTTGAGCCAGAGGCTGTTTTACAAAGGTTCCACGTCATGGATACAGAACAAGTAAAACAGTAAGAGGCAAGTTAACCGTCTGATAGCAACACAAAAAATCAGATAACAGGAAGTGGAGTAGCATACAAATTTTACAGTTTGGGAAACGGCACATGAACCGCCAGTGGCTTTGTCATGAATATACTAAAATTAAAGTGGGTGCATCAGAAGTCAATACATTGTATACAGGGTGGAAAAAGGAAGGGACAAAGGGAGTAGGGGACTGGGGCAAGGAGAGGCGGAAAATAGTGGGTAGGTGGGAAGACTGACAGTTGAAGAGATTAAAGAGGTCGGACAGGGTGGGGAGGAAGAGTGACACCAGAGAGCTCAGGGGGCCAGGGGCTGGCAGAGTATTTAGGAAGGACCGTCACAGCTGACACAGGTCACAAAGTGTTGATGCAGTTTGCACTTAAATAGATTGAGATTCGAAGAATTGGCGATATCCAAGGGGGAGTGAGTTGTACCAGTTTGGGACCCTAACATTGAAAGAGCGCTGCCGTTGAGAGGTCCAGCAGCAAGCAACAGAGAAAGTCAAGTTTACAGAGCTCCTGGTTAGGAGAGTGGGGCAGTAGGGACTGGACACCAGGGGGCAGGATGCCCAACACTGCCTTCTTAGCAAGAATGAAGGTCTGGTATTCAATTCTACCAGTTAATTGAAGCCAGCTGGTCTGTTTGTACAAATCACATGTATGTGTGTGTGAGATGAGAGACTAAGGTGGGAAGCTGACAGGCTTTATTAAGGGCTAGAGCTAGGCGATGGAGGGCAGTGTTGGTAGTGGATCCATAGATAGTGAGACCGTAGTCTATAAGTGAGGTCACTGAGCTCTGGATGGCTAGCTTCAAAGCTTCAGATGTCAGGCAGTGCTTATGCCTATAAAGCAGTCCAGTGTGGGTGTTTACAGTTTTTGCAATGTTATGGATATGCATGGTGTATGAGAGTGTGCAGTCAGGGGTCATGCCCAGGTATTTGAATTGGTCGACCTGTTCCAAAGGGGTGCCCACAGTATTCTTGATGAGGAGATTTTGGCATTTGTTTTTGCTATGGATGCCGTGAAATAGCATTGATTTAGTTTCTGAGTAATTTAGGATGAGCTTGTGGGATCTGAACCAGGATTCGACTTCCCCAAAACTACACTGAAGTTGTTGCTGGAGGAGATCGATGTCTGAGTGGCTAGTAAAAACAACCACATTGCCCGCATAAAGGAGTATTTTGCTGGGGCAAGAGGCAGGGAGCCCGTTCACAAAGATGCTAAACAGTAAGGGACCTAGGATAGATCCTTGGGGGACACCTGACCGGACTGGGCAGGAGGACGAGATGGTGTCTCTGATTCAGACCTGCTGGGAGCGATCACTCTGGTAGCTCTGGAACCAGCGGGTGGCATCGGGATAGTCCCAAGGTAGACAGTTGAGTAGTCAGAGGGGACTGATTGACGGTGTCAAATGCCTTTATCAGATCAGTAAAGGTGGCGCCAACTGGGCGGTTTTGATGTATGGCCTGATGGATGTATGATGTGAGCTCTAAGAGTGCCGTGGTGGTGCTGTGTCCTTTGCGAAAACTGTGCTGCTGTGGGCACAGGAGGCTGTATTTCTCCAGATATTCCATTAGTTGATCAGCAACTATCCTTTCTAGAGCCTTGGATAACATGGGTAAGACAGAGATTGGTCTGAAGTTACTTGTGAGAGTAACATCGCCACTTTTGTGGATTGGTGTCACCATGGCAGACTTCCATTTAAGCCGGAACTGTGAGAGCATGTGGGATCAGTTTAGAATTTTAGTAAGGGGTTGGAGGATTTCATCAATGGTGAGGGAAATGTGTTTTAAGTCAAAGGAGTCACCACTGAGTCTGGTATTTCCAAGTACTTTGAGTAGTTGCTTTCTGGCTAGCCCTTCTGAGATTGTCTTAAAATAGAAAGGAGGATGTTGCTGGGTCCATTGCAAATTGACGGGTTGAGTAGGAACAGGAGGTGGTTCAAAAAAGTTGGGAGGGAGCACATGGCTAAGGTCTGTAAAGGTGGTATTAAAGGCGTTGATTATGGTTTCTTTGTCAAGGGTGATACCGCCGTTAACATTGAGCATAGTGGCAGTTAGTTTGGGATGTTTCCCAGTGACTTTGGCGAGGTTGTTTCAAAACTTAATCCCATCTTTCCAGGTGCTAGTCAAAGCATTTCTGTAGTAATTGGTTTTCGCCTAGCAAATGGCTCTTGTGCAGGCATTCCAGGCTGATTTGTAGGCCTGGGTGTCCGTTTGGGAGTTAGTGGCCCTTGCACGGTACCAGAGCAAATTGCGTGATTTAAGCTGTTCAGGAAACTTATGGGACATCCATGGGTTGATGGAACTCCTGATCTTATGTTTTTTGTGTGGTGCATAGAGGTTGCAAGCAGAGTTTAAAGTTGTGATAAAGTATTCAAGAGCTGTGTCCACATCCTGGGCAGTATCAATTGGGGTCCAGTCAAGTGTTTGCAGGTGTTTTTCAAAGGGGCCTAGGTAATCAGGTAGAAGGACTCGGCTAACCGTGAATTTTTTGGGGGGTTTGTTAAATTTGTTAGGCCAGAGGGATATGACAGGGGAATGGTCACTAACTGGATCAGGGAATACTTCAGTTTTGGTGATATGATCGGGTCTATTGGCAAGAGTCCAATCCAGGAGGGTGGAGGTCCCCATCCTGTAGTTTATCCTGGTGGGTGCCTGAACCATTTGTGCAAGGCTGGCAGCTGCAATGGCATCTTTAATGTAGTTTGCACTGGGGGCCAGCCAGTTTACATTAAAGTCCCTTAGTAATAGGATTTCAGCATTACTACCAAGAAAGTTTATGCTATCAAGGAGGGAAGGGAGAGACTGTTTGGCCATTTTGGGTGAAATATATACTGAAGCAATGGTCAGTGCCTTGTTGTGAGCACCAAGAAGTACTTTGAGGGCTAGAATCTGAAAGTCATTTCCGTGACTTGGTAGGGCGATGACGTGACCCTGAAATTATTCTTTTAGGCAGAGAGTGCATTCTCCACCTTTTTTGTAAGTCTGTCCTGTCTAAAGACTGTGCAGCCGGGTAGTGATATGGCAGCATCAAGGATTTTGGGGGTCAGCCATGTCTCAAGTACCGACAAGATGTTAGGGTTGTGTTGTGAGATCAGGCGGAGAGGGAATCTAGTTTAGGAAGTAGACTGCAGATATTGATACTTGTCAGTGAGAGAGTAGCTGCATTTTCGGATTTCATTGGCGTCAGTGGGGATGGATCAGGATTCGGGTGTATATTGCCCCAGACAAGGAGCATCAGTAACATGAGATGCTTTAGGAAGGCTTTCAGGAGAAACCTTTGGTGTGAGTGCAGCTCCACATTTGACTTAAAACCCCTAGTAAGTAGTAGGGAGGAGGTGATAAGTATGGAAGGGCAAATAGGTGGTGAGTTAATAGTAGTAAGCAGGGGGTGCAGGAGGGGATTATGGGGGCAGTGGGGAGGTAATCTTTTTAGTAGTGTGGTCAAAATTAGAGGTATAGGATCTAGGGTTGTCACAGTATGAAATTTTGACGGTATGATAACCTCGGTGTGTGATACCGTGGTTATCATGATACCGAGGTATAATGCATTCCAATGGGAACACCTACAATATTAAAAAATCATGCAATTTTAATCAAATTTTACATGTAAAAGCAGTTAAAATACTAGTAAATGACATATTATGAATTTAATGAGAGAAAATAAAGATAATGAGTCAAGTATGTGCAAGAGAAATATGTTTTTTATTGACTAAGTCAGATTCCTTCTGAGCTCATGATGAGCATGGAGCTTCGAGCATTACAAGTAGATTTATATAAAAAAAAATTTATTTCATTGCAGTCTGAAACGTGAGTGACTTACCGTTATAAGTAAAGTGTTTTCTTGTACTCTTAGCTTACAGCACAAAATGCTACCAATACCAAAAAAACTATACAAAAATATTTTTATGTATTTAGTTTTTGTTTACTGGGTAAGTACCATAGCCAAGACATGACTTTTTTCAGGCACGACCTGGGAGATTACAATAGGTAGGGATAATCGGGGAAATGCATACATTTTGAATTCAGGGAGGCAACAATGATTCAAAGCAAATCAAGATTTCACAAATTGCAAGCGCAAGTAACAAGATAGGTCAGAGTTCATAGACAATAACATAAATTCTGTGACTAATAATCACTCCTAGCTAACAACTGAGTTAAGAGCAGCTGAAACAAATAAAAAATACAGCACAAGTGCTTATTAATCTGACTAGATGGGCTGAGCAGTTTGTAGCAGTTGGGGAAGTGAGAGAGAGAGTCTGAAATAGCACAGTTGAGTACGAGTAGTAAGTTGTTTGATTTACATTTTTGTTATGTTAAATTGTCAATAACTTAAAGATGAGAGTTGAGGAATATGAAAGGAATGTCCAGTCACTCCACTCCTGGTGGTGGTGCAGACTAGAGTTGCAGATGCAGACAGAGTTGCACTTCACTGAAGTAGTGTGCTACTAGCTTTAGAAGCAGGCACAGCAAGAGCACTACTCAGAATCAGAACAGTTCTGATTGGAAAATCAAGGCTCACTGTCTGGCTATGACTAGGCTGAGTGTCCCTCCTTCATCCTCACCTCACAGCCTGGGGCTCCCTCCAAGACCCAGTACCCCACCGTCCCCCCCCCAGTACCCCACCGTCCCCCCCAGTTCCCTCAAGTTAAGTTAGTAAAAGTAATAGTAAGTAGTGCAAATAAATTTGGAGATCTGTGTTCATATTTACTTTCTCAATGTAGTATCCTACCACCACAGCCACAACACAACTGCTGCCTGCACTCACCACTCACTGTGTCCACGACTCCAAGTCCAAGCCAACAGCTAGAGCCAATTGGCTGAGCTAAGCCAACTGTGAGAGATGGTGGCATTTAAAGGAATTAGCCTGTATTTCCTAAATGCCATGCTGGCTGCCTGGCTGTTTTTTTGCTTTTTTAATATACAAGGTATTTAGCTACAGTAGCCTCCAGCTGAGGCAGTGAGCCAATGTGAGTTGCTTGCTTGACTTTTTTTAGGTTGAGTCAGTCATGCTATACTGTGACATGAGTCAAGTTTGAAAGTAAAGGAATCAGCTTATATATCCTCAGTGCCGTGGCAGTGGCAGGCACTCGCTGGCAGCTTTTTTTCTTTAAGGTAGGTAATAGGTATTTAATTACAGTAGCATCCAGCTGAAGCAGTGAGCCAATATGAGTTGCTTGCTTTGGTTGAGTGACTTGTGCTATTGTGAGTCAAGTCGTGTGACTGTGACATGAGTGCAGTCTGGCATTAAAGGAATCTGCTTATATAACCTCAATGCCATGGCAGTGGCAGGCACTCATTTCTCTGTTTTTTTTTGTTTTTTTTTTCGATTTTTAAGTTACTAGCTATATAAGTAATTAAGAAATGTATGAATTTAAATTACTTTTTCCATTGGGTTTTGTTTTAGGTAGGTCAACCCCCCCCCCCAAGTGACTCAAGTCATCTTGTCACCATCTCGAACACTGGACTCGTGAATCAAGTCTCATGACGTGATGAGTGACACAACAGGACTGGAGTCCTGCATAGCATTAAAGGAGTTAGCCTATATATCCTCAGCGCCATGGCTGGTGGCTGCGGAGTCAAGTGACTATAATTGTTAAGCTAGCAGCTAGGCTAAGGGTAATAATGCAGTTAAAATAATTTCTCTTATTGGTTTTGTGTTAGATAGCCCCCAGCCACAGTCAACCAAGAGCTCAGCTGAGCCAGCCAACCAAAGTTTTGTGACACAGATGACATGATTCAGGAGTAGGACTCACTCAGTCCTAGAGACCACTCTAGTGGGAGCATCAGGTGAGCAGACAGAGGGAGAGACATGAAGTGGTCCACATCAAAATTGGACTGGAGGGACTTGGGGTGCATCAAGCAGACAAATAAGACAAGACAGCAACATCACTGAATGTGCTAGTATAGGTACATCAGGGAGCGAAGGAAGACCAAGGGAGGGCTAGTGAGGCTTAATAAAGAGGAGGGAGGGTGGGCAGAGGGTGACTGTGAAAAGGCAGAGATACTAAACAAATATTTTTGCTCAGTATTTACAAAGGAAGTGGGGGAGGTACCTAAAACAAACAGTAGAAACACTCTGGATACAGAAATTGATACCAGCCCATTTACAGAAGAAAGGGTTCTGAAAGAACTCTTAAAACTGAAGGTGGACAAAGCAATGGGGCCTGATGGGATTCATCCCAGAATTCTAAAAGAACTAAGGGTAGAACTAGTGACACCACTGACTACCCTCTTTAACAAATCATGGGAGGATGGGGTGGTACCCGAGGACTGGAGAAGGGCAGATGTGATTCCCTTCACAAAAGTGGGAGCAAGGCAGAAGCAGAAAACTACAGACCTGTTAGTTTAACCTCAGTGGTAGGAAAATGATGGAATCACTTCATGAAGGAAAGAATTGTTGAGTATCTAGAGGCCAGAGCTCAAGGACCCAAGGCAGCATGGTTCATGGCGGAAGGTCATGCCAGACAAATCTGATAGATTTCTTTGACTGGGTGACCAAAGTAGTAGATCGGGGGAGGGCTGTGGACATGTACCTAGACTTCAGCAGGGCATTTGACACAGTCCCACAAAGATTAATATACAAGTTAGCCAGCCTGGGGTGGGTCCCAAGATGACAGCCTGGGTAAAGAATTGGCTGGAGAATAGGACACAGAGAGTAATAGTAAATGGAGTCCACTCTGAAGAAAGGGGGGTTACTAGTAGGGTACCACAGGGTTCAGTATTAGAAACAGTCCTCTTCAGTGTCTTTATAAGCAATATTGCAGAGGGACTGGAAGGAAAAGTATGTCTCTTTGCAGATGACACAAAGATCTGCAACAGAGTTGATGCACAAGGTGGGGTGGAAAGGATGAGAAGGACCTATAGGTTAGAGGAATGGTCAAATGTATGGCAACTTAGATTCAATGCTATAGTGCAAGGTAATGCACCTGGAAACAAAACCCAGGGAAGAGTACACATGGGGGTGAGATACTAACAACAAAAAAATGGAAAGGGACCTGGGGTATCATATCAGATGACCTAAAGGTGGGAAAGCAATGTGAGAGGGCAGCAGGGAGGACTGGGGATACTGGGATGCATAGGAGAGGCATCACCAGAAGAAAACAGGAAGTTATTATCCCTCTGTACAGACAGTTGGTGAGACCCCATCTGGAGTACTGCGTGCAGTTCTGGAGACCCAATCTCCGCAAGGATATAGACAGGATGGAGGCTGTCCAGAGGAGGGCAACTAAAATGGTGCAGGGCCTGCACCAGAAGACATATGAAGAGAGACTTAAGGAGCTGAATATGTATAGCCTCAAGGAAAGGAGAGAGAGGGGGGACATGATAGAAACTTTCAAGTATCTCAAGGGAATCAACAAAGTCCAAGAAGGTAGCATCTTTCAAAATAAGAGGTGTGCAAGAACAAGGGGGCACAATGTGAAGATAGAGGGGTGGCTCAGAGGTAATTTAAGGAAGTATTTTTTCACAGAGAGGGTTGTGGATGCATGGAATGGCCTTCCGGAGGAGGTTGTGGAGTCAAAAACAGTGGTGGAATCCAAGCATGCATGGGACAGTCATAAGGCAATTCTAGGGGGTGGGGGTAGGAAGAAGTAGGCTGCTGGTTAACTAGGATCTGCAGCTTATCCAATAGGTAGGGAAATGGGCAGACTGGGTGGGCCAAGCGGTCCTTATCTGCCGTCAAATTCTATGTTTCTGTGTTTCAGCTGACTAGCCAATGCCAAGTATAAAATATCATAAATCACATTAGGAGGACAGGGAGGACTCGGACTCGGAGTCAGGAAGCAACAGCAGCAGATGTCCGAGAGAATTTGGATTAGCGAGCAGAGTGCACTCCGGATATAGCATGTGTTGACGAGCGTCAAATTTGTTATCTACACTGCAGGTGTGCTGGGCAGCAATGACTTTGTGCTGCAGAATCAGGTAGAGGGAGGGGCAGGGAACAACTGAGAATGAAAACTGAAGGAACACACAGACTACTACTGCCAATTCTTATCACTGAAACTGAAAAACACAGAGTGTAAGTGTAATGCAAAACTGCAATATGCAAATGGCACTGGAATCATGGCAATCTTTGTGTTATTATTTAACATTAAAAATATGAACCTGAAAAGGTTCTCTGTGTGTGCATCATTCTCTGTCTGACTAACCTTGACAGGTTTGTGCCTCTGACAGACTGTCTACTCTCTATAGTCCAAACTTACAATGAATGAACATGAACAAGCATGACCACTTGAGACAGAGCACCAGCAGCACAACGGTTAACAGTAATGTGAATGAATGATCACTGTGATCTTATCTGTCACCCACCGGCCCCACTGATGAGGTGGCTGACCAGTCTGCAGTCTGAGTCTGTACATACAGTGACAACCAGCCACAGACAGTTTGTTCTGTGACCCATAAAGATAAGAAAACTTAACATGATGATCATTACATGACATGACAGATGACATATTTCACAGTGTTACTGTTAACAAAATAACATAACAGATTCTTATGCTGGGCCTGGTTACTGCTGCTGATCCCTCCCTCACCCCCATTCCATGCCCATTGCTCAAGCCCAATCAGCAAATGGATTTGGGAAGGCTGGTCGACACCTATATGTCCCCCCCCCCAACCCCTGCTACTTAAATAACCAACTTCGAATCTGAGTGGTTTTGGGGAGGGGGGTGCAGTACCCCCGAATGCAGTGGTGAGGTCCTGCGCTGACACTACAGCAACCTGGTGCTGTTGTTGCTGTAGTGTTGGGCACTGTTGAATTGTCCCATGGGGGATGTAACCCTCAACAAACGTGTTTTGTTGTTCAACTTTTTTGGATGGATGTCACTCATTTTGAAACCAGTACGTCATTTTCTGATTCTGTTCCGAAAGCACGGCAGAGGAAGGGCAATAATGATGCACATTGTGCACTTACAGTGTGGCTTTTCGTGCGAGCAGTGTGCTGCATTTTATGTGTATTGCGCAGTTAGTGTGCATTGTGTGAGTGATACAGTCACACTCGCACAACACACTGGCTTTTGTGTGCTGTTGCGTACAGTCTGTTCTCACCATTTACCATTAAGAAAGCAGTTATTACTTGTATATCACTGGTGGCATAATACTCACTTAGCCTCTGTGTGCCTTGTGTGACACACACAAATTAAATGATGACTAAAAAAAATAGTGTCCTGAAACTGAACATTGGAAATTTAAAAATGGAAGGAAGAAGTCAAAAGACTAACTTAAATTTTATTGAAGGTCTCTCAACCGACATCAGTCCACTTATGGATTGGACACATGAGGACACGTAAACCTAACCTTACTAATCTGTACAGCACTGCAGCAGACAGCAGATGTCGCATTCACAAAACAATTTTTGCACGAAAAAGAAGCCTTCTCAAACTCTTGCATCAGAGAGAATTGGCATATAAGGGACAGTTGTCCCTGAAAAATGCAAAAAAACTAGTTGAAAAATCTCAATACCGCAGTATACCGTGAATCACGGTTATCATGGTATCAGAAATTGTCCACGGTATCAATACCGTGACTTTTGACACCGCAGTATACCGTGACACCGTGACAACCCTAATAGGATCCATAGACTGACAGTGGGCTTTTTGTAATCCCTGGCACAGTAAGGGAGTATGGGTGTTCTCCTAACATGCCATTACTGTTTAGTACACACAGGAAGGACAGCAGGGTTAGACACAGATTGGGTACTGCATTGTAGGCTAGACTAATTAAAAGCAAATGGGTGCGATTAGCAGTAGGTGGTTATGGCCCTTTTAAGGATTAGGGAATTGAGAGAGAAAGAGAGTGAGATTGTTGGGGCAGTAGGTGTTGTGGGTGGGACTAAGGTGTATTTAATAGAGGTCGAGGCTCGGCTGGGTGGGAGGGATGAAAATTAGGTTCACCAGCAAGTCAGGAGATACAGCAATAGTTAGAGAAATAGGTTAGGAAAGGAGTGAGCCAGACGGCTTACTGAGGAGCCAATACGAGGAGCTGTGGTGAGTGGTGCAACGAATCAAGAGCAGCCGGGCGGGAGAGCACCAAAAGTTTAAAAAATCCCAGGCAGCTGGGGTCCTAGGGCACTGTACCTGATAGCAGGAGGTCCTCTGTGATCAGCGGTGGGAGAAGAGGTGGGCGGTGGTGATACAGAAGTGCCGCCCTGCCAGCATGTAGCTCAGCTTGAGATCAGGGGCTTAGAGAGCTGTGGGAGGAAGAGATGGAGAGAAATTAGTTAATTCATAGGAGGAGGAGGGTTGGGGTTGCAAAAAGGCCGTACCTGGCTATCCGTAGGGGGTTGGAGAAAAACTGTAAAAACAAAGGGGCTCTAAATCTGTGGGCTGGGTTCAAGGCTAAAACAAAGGGAAGAAATACTAGTCTTGGACAGGTGGTCTGGTGCCGTCCCAGAAGAGGTGGAAGAAAAAGAAGGGGGGGGGGTGAGTAAAATGGCAGAAACGACAGCAGGGGGTTGGAGCACCACACAAATTGGTAGCAGGTGGAAAGGGTAAGGAAGGACAAATTATGAGGTGAAACGGAGATAGGGAAACGAGTATTAAAAAGTTTGGGGAGAGAAACAGCAAAAAAGGTTTAAGGACTCTGAGTGGAGTACAGTTTGGTATTAACACAGTGCAATTAGCAATTCTTGGCTGGAAACAGTCTGAAATTATGACATTACTGGCATTATCAGTTGCAAAAATATGTTAAAGAAACAAGCATAATCCAGGGAAGGTAGTAACAGAGGTCCAAAAATCAGGTTCACCAGCGAGTCAGGAGATGCAGCAATTATCAGGGAAATAGATTGGGAAGGAGCGAGCTGTCTGCTTACTGAGGAGCCAGTCTGTGGAGCTGTGGTGTGTGGCACAACCAGTCAAGTGCAGCTGGGCGGGAGAGCGCCAAAAGTTGAAAACATTCCAGGCAACTAGGGTCCTAGGGCACCGTACCTGATAGTGGGCGGTCCTCAGTTATCAGCGGTGGGAGCTGAGGCAGGCGGCGGTGATTCAGAAGAGCCGCCCCACCAACGTGTAGCTTAGCCCGAGATCGAGGGCTTAGAGAGATGATAGCGGGAGGTCCTCCGTGATCAGCGGCGGGAGCAGAGGTGGGTGGTAGGGGTTCAGAAGTGCCATCCTGCCAGGGTGTAGCTCAGCCCGAGATCAGGGGCTTAGAGAGCCAATAGCGGGAGGTCCTCTGTGATCAGCGGCAGGCAGTGGTGATTCAGAAATGCCACTCTGCCAGCGTGTAGCTCAGCCCGAGATCAGGGGCTTAGCTATCTAGAATCTCTCTTTGTCACATTCATTGTTTATAACAAGACTTAATTGTGTGAGGGACAGTGGGTAACAATGTACGCTTGAATGGAAATTGGGGAATAAGACACAGTGCAATTGTTTTTATGGATATACTGTTGAATATTCCTGTGCACACTGAAAAATAGCTTTAGGCATTAGATGGAATCAAACCTGTACTGTTATGATGCATTGTTTTTTAATGTTTGTTCATGTTTTGTATTATAACTGTTATACTCCCCTACTAATCTCCTAGCGTTGGGTTTAAAGACAATCTGAATAGTACTTACACCGTGTAAATGTGGGAAACAGCTGGTTAATGCTTAATTTACACTAGGGCAGGTTGTCTTTAATCCAACTTTTTTGCCTAACACAAATATATTTCTTGTTTAGAAGACTTTTAATATGAACCCGCCCGGTGGAGCTGAGGGTTGAGGCGCTGGGCACTACACCTCGCTTCATGCCGGCGACCCGGGTTCGGGAACGAGCCCGGGTCATCTGAGTCAGCAGGGGAGGACTAGGATTGAGTAGCTGATGGCAGCTCTCCTAGTCTTGGGGAAAGGATGGGCACCACCGTGCTTTGGCGGTCCCTGGGGATGTCTGGAGGTACTGCAGGTGCGTGGTGTTCAGCGGGGGACACGGCAGACATCTGCACGTTTGTGCACGTCCATCATTGCATGTCTGTGCTCCCATTGGGGTGAAAAAGGGGTTAGGCGCGACCATGCAGCTTGGTGTCCATTCCCTTCCTGGCGGGGAGGACTGTCGTGGAATTGTGCTTGGGGGGGGGTTTCGGCACCAGTCTGGCTGGCAGAGACGGGGGAGCCCTCCAGTGGGTTGGCCACGGCCGTGCTTGTCCCCCTCATCATGCTAGTGAGCCTGCTGCTCTCCCTGCGGGAAGGGCCGGTGGTTGGATGCCCCTGCCAGTAGGCGCCACAGCAGGGTGCAAGAAGTAGAGAATATGAAAAAAAAGACTCTTAACATTATATACTATCTATTTGTTCAGCTTGTTTTATGGTTTAAAATCATAGACATTTATTAATGCATGCACAGACGCACAAATGTAGCTTTAGTATGTTTTATGGCTGTTCTCTGGGAAGGAGCTGTCTATTCTGTGACATTTGACCTTGAAATACCTTTCCTTTGATGGAACTCTGTTGTCTTTATATGGTTCTATGTTGATTTTTTTAACAACTTTTTGTCTGGTTTTTTTTATGTATGATCTGGACTTTAAGAAAGTTTATTTTTCCAAACCAGCTGTCCTTGTTTTCTGATGAATAATTCTGTGTGGCCTGAAAGCTAAAGGCACCTATTTTCTTTTTTAACAACTCTGTTGATCGAATAAAAGCTATCAGATCATTTATTTGTGTGAATCTCAGGAACCAGGCACAGTTCCACTCTTCACTGCCCCCAAGGAAATTGACAAAACGGAGATTGTTTAATCTGCCCCTATTTTCTAAGTCCTCCACTTGCTTCCATAAGTGCTTTATTCTGTCCTGCGCCCTCATTTTTCCACACAGGTGGTCGACAGAATTTTATGTTTTGGCGATGCATCACCGCTGGCATTGTACAGATTTGGTTCCTTTGTAAAAGGATTTGATGGTTTCTTTTCCCACCGCAGTCTGACAGGGACATGTTCTAAGCTGAAAATGTAAACGTGGTAGGATTTGAACCATGACACCTGCTGAAGTGTGTACCAGTGCATTATCAATATTACTTGCAAAAATTGTTCTGCCGTGCTTCTGGATGAGACACTTCATTCAGCAGGTGTATTGTTCTGCCAACATAGATTTTGCCACAAACACACCAACCAACGTAGATAACAGAAGAGGATCTACAGTCCACATACTGGTGCAGTACACTTCAACTTGTACATTTCTTCACTGCTGGCAAAATATTGTGAAGTCTACAGTTCCTGCTGATCTCTGACGAGATCCTCCACTAGCCCCCATAAACTGCCATAGCGCTTCAGTTCCAGACGCTTGTGTGCTGAAATGTTATGGCAGCTCATGGGGGCAGGTGGAGAATCTTGGCAGAGATCAGTTTGTACTGTGGACTTGAAACTATTTTGTCAGCACTTTAGTTTGTTGTAGACTATGAAGAAATACATAAATTGGAGTGTGGTGTGTCCATTCTTTGAAGCCATTGGTGCTGCTAAATCCCCCCTGCATCTGCGGAAGTGGTTGTCGGTCAGTGTTCTAATTTTAATGTTTAATTTTGAGTTGGGGTGATAGCTGTCTGAACTTGGGGTCCTGTATTCTGGTGCAGATATTTTACCTTAAAAAACTTTTCATGTCTCAGCAGCATTGTGTGTAACTTCAGCTATCGTGGATTTAGCAGACCTCCTAATTCAAAGTATTGTGCTTTGAAAATACATGCTGTTAGGACAGTGGTTCTTAAGCCTCAAATCTTGGTGGCCTCAAAAGGCCTCAAAGTGCAGCTATCAGAACTTACTGGTGGCCTCACTCCTTATATTTTCTTCACTCCAAACCCCCCGTTACACTCCAAACCCCCAGTATAACAATGTTCTTTTCAAATTCAAATAGTATGCATTAAATCATGTCCCCAGTGTATTTTCACTTGAATTGCATCTGTTTTTTTAAGGTAAATATGAATTCATTCCATTTGCTGAATTATGGTAACATGAGCCCTTATAATATTAGGTACAGATCGGACACGGGAACGCGTTATAGCATTTCTCTTTACTGAGACCATGACAACGTAAGTGCACAGATGAAAAGCATAAAACACATTCAGCATTTGTTATAACATGCCTAACCACCTAAGCCATTACAGTCATAAGGAAGGGACGTCTATACTTACAACTGAGCTACCCAGCAGGAATCAGGTGACATCATTATGCCAGGGTCTCAATACCAAAAGTTCATCAAAACGCCCTGCTTATGTTGAGTAGTTGTTTAGAACAAAGTTGGATAGTGCCCGCCTTCAGCAGGATTTTTCTCATGAGAACATGTACTGCCTCAGCAATATTTTGTCCACCTTATCTTACATATAAAAGGACAAACACAGATGGTCTCGTATCATAAAGTACTGATATGTTCACAAAAAGGCATTCTTTCTCGAGGTACATTGTTTCTCATAACCTTGCAGCTATACTGCACAGAACGTCCTTTTTCATAAACAATACTATTTTGCTAATCTACAAGGCCAGTACTAAACAATGCTGAATGGTCTGCCAAACTAAAAAGTTATTTAAAGACTTGATACTTCACCAGCAACCAAGGCCACATCACAGTTTTGTGTATTTTTCAGAGTTCTAATATTCTAGCTGAAGCTATTAATCCCTCTATATTCCAACATTCCCCACCTTGAGACTTCTGAGGTCACCTCAGGAGTCTCACAAACTATAGAGGTGTAAAACATTACATATGGGCTTGTATTTTAACTTGAGACAAAGCTTGTTTGACTCTGTAAGATACACAACAAATGTAAGTAGTCAGGAAGAACCGCAAACACAAAAAGTCAAGAAATAAGGGCGGTGACTCCACTTCTTCCGGAAATTATCACCCCATCTCCCTGCTCCCTACCCTTGCTAAGTTCCAGGAACATCTTCTCCTCTCCCAGATCACTCCCTTTCTCTCTGATTCAAGCTTTTTCACCCTGTTCCAATCTGGATTTAGGAAAAACCATTCCATCACCAACTCCCTACTCAGGCTCACTGATATCATTCAGACCGGAATGGACAATGACTTGATCACCTCTGCCATCTTTGTCGACCTTGCCAAGGCTTTCGACACGTTTTCCCACACCCTGCTTCTCCACTCCTTCATAGCAGCTGGCCTCCCTCCATCTGCTACTAACTGGTTCAGGGCCTTCCTCACTGGACGGACACAGAATCACCAGCTCCGACTCCCTTCCATGCCAAATAGGTACTGGAGTGCCACAGGGCTCAGTGCTGGGACCCCTTCTGTTCTCTATATTCCTAAATAATCTACCGTCAGCATGGTCCTCCTTCACACATTCATATGTATGCTGACGATGCCGTCTTGTTCACCATAGGCAAATCCCCCTTGGATGAGGAAACCAGGCTTCAGCTCGACTTCAGCAAGATCCAGCACTGACTCATCTCACATTAGCTCTTCCTAAATGCCAAGAAAACAGTCTCCATGACCTTCGGCACTCGACAGAGACGTGCTCGGCTCCCTGTTCTGCCCACTTTCCACACCCTGGATGGGACTCAACTTGAGGACACCACCTCATTCAGATATTTTGGGGTTTGGCTGGACCAACACCTCAGCTTCTCTGGTCACATCGATGCCATCCTGAAAAAACTGCGCCCCAAGTTTGGCACCATTTACAGGAACCGTAATTGCATCCCGCTTGCGGCCAGGTGTGCGGTTGTCCAAAAGTTGATACTCCCCTTTTTTGACTGCTGTGACTAGTCTACATTGCTGCTCCCAAATCCACCTTATCCAGATTGGACCTCCTTTTCAGTTCTTTCTGCTGCTTCACCCTTGACTCCCCTGCACGTACTCACCACTGTGACCTCTACCACACTCTTTCCTTCCCCTCACTTACAAACTGGTGCCTCTCCCACTGTGCCAAACTCATCTCTAAATACTGGCTAGGATCTCTACCGCCTTATCTATCCTCCTCCCCTACTCATTCTTTAAGGTCTTCAGATTCTAGGTCCCTTGCTGTCCCTCGCTGCTCCACGTTGGCAGGTCAGTCGGCCCTCAGTCACCGCTTTCCCAAACTCTAGAATGCCCTCCCTCCACAAATCCGGCACTCATCATCTCTTCACTGCCCTTCAAAACTTCCTATCCTCTGACTGCACCTGTGTCCCGCAGTCCTAATGCTGCCCCATACCTCTCTTTTGTCCCCCACTCCATCTAGGACTACCTAATCTACTACTGCACTTAGGACTGTACACAATGTACCTATAAGCTGACCAATCACTGTTTATGTGCTTTTGTGTATCACTGCATTATTGCAACAACTGTATTGTCTATTAGTTTGCAAAATTGTATTAGTGCTCTACTCTGTTCCTTGTAATTGTTTTATCTTGTATTTCTGTATGCAGTTATCCCTGTACCCTTCTCCCCTAGGTCGCACCATGAGATGAGCAACTTGTTGTTCAGTGTGCCTTCCTGGTTAAACATTTCAATAAATAAAATAAAAAAAATGCAAACAATGTGGTTGGATGCTGGACATAAATTTTAACAACTGGCCACCAGCCAGTGGTTGGCAGGTTATAAATATTACTGCTACCTTGTTGATTGTCCATATGCAGTGGTATTAAGTCTTTAACATTGTGAGCCAGCAAAGTCCTTTTTACGGGGGATAAAGGTGTTATCTGGATGACTTTAGGTGGGACAGCTCTGCAGACCTTGTCCTGGTAGGCCAACTTGATGTGTATTGTGGCAACGTTAGGAAACACAGGAACAGGCTGTATGACATGTCCATTGACAATGGTAGTGCGATTAGGTTGAAAACAACAGTCCCAGGACCAGATAACACAGTAATTTCTGGATCCGTATGCGACATGATCAGGAATAGCATTAACACAATAATGTCCATCTCCAGCAGGGAGAAACACGCACCTGCAAATTTTACATAGAAACATAGAATTTGACGGCAGATAAGGACCGCTTGGCCAACCTAGTCTGCCCATTTCCCTACCTGATGGATAAGCTGCAGATTCTAGTTAATCAACAGCTTACTTTATCCTACCCCCCACTAGAATTGCCTTATGCCTGTCCCATGCATTCTTGGATTCTCCCACTGTTCCTGACTCTACAACCTCCTCAGGAAGGCTGTTCCATACAGCCACAACCCTCTCTTTGAAAAAATACTGTCTAACATTTCCTCTGAGCTATCCCCCTCTATCTTCAAATTGTGCCCCCTTGTTCTTGCACATCTCTTCTTCTGAAAGATGCTACCCTCTTGTACTTTAATTCCCTTGAGATACCTGAAAGCTTCTATCATGTCCCCCCCCCTTTCCTCAAGGATATATATATTAAGCTGCTTTAGTCTCTCCTCGTATGTCTTCTGGTGCAGACCCTGCACCATTTTGGTTGCCCTCCTCTGAACAGCCTCCACTGTCTGTGTCTTTGCGGAGAAGGGGTCTCCAGAATTGCACGCAATACTCCAAATGGGGTCTCACCAACTGTCTATACAGAGGGATAGCAACTTTCTGTTTTCTACTTTTGATGCCTCTCCCTATGCATCCCAGTATCCCCCCCAGCCCTCCTTACTGCCTTCTCACATTGCCTCTAGGCACTCAACAATTCTTTCCTTTAGAAGTGATTCCATAATTTTCCCTACCACTGAGGTCAAACTAACTGGTCTGTAGTTTCCTGCTTCTGCCCTGCTCCCACTTTTGTGAAGTGGAATCACATTTGCCCTCCTCCAGTCCTCAGGTACCACCCCATCCTCCCATGATTTGTTAAAGAGAGTAGTCAGTGACGTTACTAGTTCTACGCTTAGTTCTTTTAGAATTCTTGGGTGAATCCCATCAGGCCCCATTGCTTTGTCCACCCTCAGTTTCAAAAGTTCTTTCAAAACCCTTTCTTCTGTGAATGGACTGGTATTGACCCCCCCTATTCAAGTTTCTCTCTTGTTTGGTTTAGGTACCTCCCCCTCCTCTTCCGTTGTGAATACTGAGCAGAAATATTCATTCAGTATTCCTGCTTTTTCACTGTCACCCTCTGCCCACATTCAGTCCCTTTTATTAAGTCTCTGTATCCCTCCCTTGGTCTTTCTTCGCTCCCTAATGTACCTATAAAAGATTTTATCCCCCTCTTAACAGAGTTGGCTATCTTTTCCTTAGTTTGTGCCTTTGCTATTCTGACTGCCTTCCCTGCCTCCTTCTGCTTTAACTGATAAAGTTCTCTGTCCTGCTCCTTCTGTGTTTGCTTATATTTCCTGAATGCTATCCTTTTCTCCTTAACCTTCCCTTCCACCTCTTTTGAGAACCATAGTGGTTTTTTCCTTCATTTTGTTTTGTTGATTTGCTTCACACAAAGGCTTGTTGCCTCTCGCGATGGCTGTTTGATTATTCCCCATTGTTCCTCCACCCTCCTTCTTGCCTGTTTGTAGTGCTTTTCTGAGGCCGCTTTCATTTTCCTAAGTCAGCCTTCCTAAAGTCCAATGCTCTTGTTTTTGTATGGCTTGACTCTATGGCTGTGTTTATTGTGAACCACACTGTTTGGTGGTCACTTGTTTCCAGATGGCTACCCACTTCTAAATCTGAGATCCTTTCTCCTTCCCCATTTGAGAGTACCAGGTCTAAGATTGCTCCCTCCCGAGTGGGTTCCAGCACTAGCTGTCTGAGGCATGCCCCCTGTAGGGCATCAAGAATGACCCTGAATGTGCCTGCAGCAAAGGTACTTTAGTTAATATCTGGCATATTCAGGTCCTCCATCAACAATATCTCCCCTTTTTCTGCCATTTTAAGGATGCCTTCTATCATTTCCTTCCCCTGAGATGGGGGTTTGTACACAACCCCCATGCGGATTGCAGTGCCATTTCCTTTCTCCAGCGTGATCAATAGTGACTCATCAACTTCTGTTTACTCTCTAGTTCTGTTGCTTTAATCCTTTCCCTTATATAGAGAGCTACTGCTCCTCCTCTTTTACCCACCCTGTCCCTCCTGTAGACTGTTTATCCTGGTATGTTGACATCCCAGTCATGGTTCTTTGTGTACAATGTTTCAGTGACTGCCACAATATCCAGGCATCCCTCGTCCATCAAGGCCACTAGTCAGGGAACTTGTTACACAGACTGCGGGCATTGGTACGCATCACCTTCCTTTTTTTTTTTTTTTTTTGGTCTTACCCCTTTTAGCCCCATCCCTGTCCTTACTGCCTTTTTCTGCATTTACCCCTGTCCTGCTCCCTACTGACTTCTCTACCTTGATGTTTACCTGTCTTAACTACTGTGTTTTGTGGGGGGAGGCTGGGATTTCCCTGCTCCTTTTCAGTGCCCCCTTGGCTAGTTTAATTGCTTGCCAATGAAGCATTTAAACCTGTCACCTAAGATCCTGGGTCCCCTTCCTGGACAGATGCAGACCATCGCACCAGTAAAGGCCTGCATCCCTCCAGGTGGTTCCCCAGTCCCCAATGAAGCCAAAACCCTGAGCTCCACACCAGTTTTTCAACCATTCTTTGAATCCCATGGTGCGGAGTACCCTAGCATCATCCTTGCCATAGACAGGCAGCACCTTCTAGAAGCTTACCGTACATGCTACTTGTCTAAGGCCCCTTCCCAACTCTGCAAACTCCTCTTGCACCACTTTGATCCCATTCACAACCAGGTCATTTGTCCTTAGGTGGACAATGACATCCAGCTCCATCCCTTGTGCAGCTGCTCCCGCGATCCTGAGGATTCGCTTCCTGTCCCTCCAAGCCGTGGTGCCAGGCAGGCACCTTACCTCCCTGTCCCCTTCCTCCCCCACTTCTACCCACCTAATGATCGAGTCCCCCACCAGGAGTTGTTTCCTTCCCCTATAGGGTCTCGTACCACCCTCCTGTGGGTCTCCTTTGTGGAGGTTCCCAGCATCCTCCTTGGTCTGCACTGCAGGTGCCTCCATAGAGGAACCACTCTTTGCCAGAACAGCATATGAATTGTGGCGAGGTAGAACTGGAGGGATGCACCTCTGTTCCACCACCCTCTCCCTCCCTGAGCCCACCTTGGTCCAAGCGCTCCTCTTACTTGGCAACCTCTGAGGTAGCGGTGGTGGTCCCTGGGTGGGGGAAGAGGTTTCATGAATCCTAGCCAGGTCAGCCTGGAGACGGGCAGCCTCCTTCCTCAGACCAGAGAGGTGCCTGCAAACAGGGCAGCATCGCAGCCTCCAGAATGTATCCCGGGACACTGCTGCCCCACAGCCTTTGCACTGCACCATTCCCATCTTGACTTATTTTGTGTCCCCTCTCCTGTTGCTTTGTATGCTTACTGTCTCCTCCCTCTATGTATTTTTACACTTGCTTTCCTACTGCCTGTGTGCCCTTAAAACTCTCGCCCTTCCTGTTCTGGGACAGGAACTTCCTGTAGTCTTCAGTAGTCTCATCCTTCCGTGCTTGGATTCAGACCTCCAGCAGCCGGGGCGGGGGGGGGGAGAGAAAGAGTTATTTTTTTAGGTTCCTTCTAGGCTGATGAAACTAATGTGTCTAAGTGATCCTTCCCTTCCTGCTGCCAAACAGTAAGTTCCTGTTGTCAGTCAAATCCAGTGGCTATAAAAGTAGAACTGGCTTAGGATGGGAGGGTGGAGGGGTGGGAAGGAGGGCAGTTAGTCAAAAAGCTGTAGTTCTAGACTGCTGTTTCTTGCTCTGAAAGCAAAGTTCTCCTCTGTCAAAAACAGCAGGAAGCTGTAATTGGAGACACCTGCTTTTGTACTCATAAGCCGCATCCCCAATTAGATTCACCTTCTGCTCCTGACTCAGTAAATTCAGCTGATACAGCCTCCTTCCTCAGAGAAACACACAGTGACTTTTTTTTTTTTTTTTTATTTAAATGAGACCCCCTTCTGATAAATTTTGTGTCCATGTCTCTGCTTGCAAGTGACAGCCTTTGGCTTTATCCAAAATATCACAAGGAAAACGACCTCCTAGAGAAATGTCACACCTGCAAAGGTGTAAGTGTTGTAGTTCTGCACAATAAGAAAGATCTGGCTCAATCCACTCACCATGCACCTGGGTAATATAGGCTGGAGCAGGCACAAGCTGCACATGATAAGGGTACTCCACCCTGCCCAGGTTGATACATATGAACATATGAAGAAGCCAGCAGACGGCCATTTGGTCTATCTAGTCTGCTCGTATTGCAGGGTACACAGCTTGAGCTACTGTCCCTGCCCTCCTTCCCCACACCTCCTATCCTCCCTATCCATGATCCTTAGCTTCCTCCTGTGCCTGTCTCAGCCTCTCTTAAAGCTGCCCACTGTCTTCAATGAGATCACCTCTTCTGGCAGCGCATTACAAGTGTCCACCACCCTCTCTGTGAAGAAGTGCTTCCTGACCGCCCTCCTAAACCTCCCACCCTCCGGCTTAAGACTGTGCCCCCTCATGTTATGGTTGCCACTCGGCTTAAAGAGTCTTTTCTTATCCACCTTATTTATCCCTTTCAAGTGCTTGAAGGTCCCAATCATACCGCCATCTTTCTCCTGTCTTCCAGGGAGTACATGTTCAGTGCCTTCAATCTCTCCTCCTATGCCTTACCCTGCTGACCCGCTGTCATCTTTGTAGCCCTCCTCTGGACCTTCTTCAGCAGGTTAATGTCCTTTTTGAGGTGTGGGCACCAGTACTGAAACCCATACTCTAGATGAGGCCTTACCGGGGACCTGTACAAGGCAGTATAATCTTCCTTTGATAAACCCAAAACATACATTCAACAGGGTACAGTAAGTGTTTGCACAACAGTGGGTATCACAGGTGAATCATGGTTGAACACACATCCATGTCCAGCAAAATAAACCTTTGTTAGTTTTCTAAGCAAGCACTCAGTAGCATTCATATAACTGATATTGTGCAACCATCGCTGCAACATAGTGGTGTTAATAAAAGCAGGAAGACTGCCGGTCTTGATATTGCTAAAGGCATCTTGCAACCTGTTTAGCACAGATGTACCGAATGCTATGCACACCTTACTTTTAATCTTATACATGTCATCAGCGTCTATATTTCTAACTCTCAGTCCAGTTTTTTTCTTCGACCTCTACCTGCTCGTGGGCTTGGGTGTGGAGGATCAAATCTAATGTTACTATTTCTAAAGTTAATCCACATATTTGTAACAAACACTTGATATAAATGTTGAGGACATACATGTTCTGGCCACACAGTACTAGATAAAGTCAACAAAACAGAGACAGTAACATATTGTACCTTATTATATATACAGGTTTTTCTGTCCTGTGATAGACATATCCATTATCTGGTACTGGTTTAATAGTGTTTTTAGAAAACCAGTTGTTTACCCCACCTTGCCAGATGCAGTTAGTCTGTTCATGAAAAGATTTGTCATTGGTAAATGTAATTCTTACACCTGGTCCTCCCCCTAACTTTTGCATTAGATTTTCAGCACAAGTGTGATTAAACTTTTTTGGGAATAAGTAACAGGAGTAATCGCCTATCTTCTTGAAGCCCATCTTCTTGAAGTTGAACCAGGGTGTGTTTTGAAACAACTGAGAGCTGCATGGGAGATACTATACTGGACTAGAAATCTGCAACAAATCTCACTCTTGCTTAAATTTGAGGGAGGTGTTCCTTACTTTACATTCTTACATTAGTATCGCTTTGTGTTTAATTATTTTAGTTTTTAAATCAAGAAGGGGGTTTGCAAAACTGCTTATCTTGTGAGTAACTTCAGAAGGGTTGAAATACTGCATATTTGATTTTCCCTTGTGGGTAACTGGACTGTCTGCTAGTATTCTGCGACAGTTTGCATCAAAATATTTTTAATAATTTACTGGTGGTGGTGGCTGATTAGTTCTCATAGCAAAGGCTGCAGTTTGTGTATTTGAATCCAGACAGAGCCTCAGGTGGGGGAGATTGTCTTCTCCTGATTGCTTTCAGAGCACACAACACCAGGTTGTATAGAGTCAGGGAGGCTTACCTGTGTTGTGCTGAACTGCTTGATTTTTCTCTGTTTTTTTCCTTTGCAGGGTATTTTCTCTGTTAACTCATTGTGCAGGTTGTCTTGCTGAAAGGAAGGTCAACACTCGTCATAGTGGTGGGTCAGAGCTTGTAGTTGATCGTGTCTGGAGGGCATGCCCCCCCGTGTCACTTCCTTTATACCAGGGGTTCTGACATAATTTCCTCTGAGGCATACAACTGTCATAGCCTTACCATCACAGCACACTGCATTGACAGTAAAAGCGCACACACTATTTTAAAAAAATAAAACAAAATAAAAAAAAATTGCACAGGGTAAACTGGAGAGAAGACAGACATGTGGGGAGTAGTGCAATGCACTGGTTGTGGGGCATCAGTTTTCTGGGAGACTTTCTGGAGGCTGAGATGCTGCTCTGTTTGCAGGCAACTCTCTGCTCTGAGGGGAGGAGGTTGCCCGTCTCCAGGTCAAGCTGGACAGGAGTACAGGAACCCATGCAGGGAACACCAGGGCCACCACCTCTGCCTCAGAGGTTGCCAAGAAGGAGCAGTGGTTGGACCACAGTGGGCTCAGGGAGGGTGAGGGTGGTGGAACAGAGGTGCACCCCTTCAGACGTACCACTCTACACACCATTCTGGTGGAGCATAGTTCCCCATGGAGGCACACATGGTGGAGACTGAGGTGGCTGGCAACAGTCACAAGGTAGGCCCACAGGAAGGTGGCACAGGACGCAACAGGGAAAGGAAGTAGCTCCTGGTGGGGGACTTAATTATCAGGGGGCTAGAACTTTTGGAGTGGGGGCGCGCGCAAGGGAAAGTGAAGTAAGGTGCCTGCCTGGCACCATGGCTTGGAGGGACAGGAAGTGGATTCTAAAGGATCATGACAGCAGCTGCATAGGAGACAGTGCTGGATGTCATTGTCCACCTAGGGACAAATGTCTTGGCCACGGATGGGATTAGAGCAGTGCAGGAGGAGTTTGTGGAGTTGGGGAAGGGCCTTAGACAAGTAGTTCATACAGTATCCTTCTCGGAGGTGCTGCCTGTCTATGGCATGGGTGAAGTGAGGGTACTCTGCACCATGCAGTTCAATGAATGGTTGAAAAACTGGTGTTGAGCACAGGGTTTTGGCTTCATTGGGGACTGGAATTCCACCTGGAGGGATACCCACCTATACTGGCTTGATGGTCTGCATCTGTCCGGGAAAGGAACCAGTCTCCACAGTGATCGGTTTAAATGCTTCATTGGCAAGCTTTTAAACTAGCCAAGGGGGGGGGGGGCACTGATAAGCAGCAGGAAATTCCCAGCCTCCTCCTCCAAAACAGGGTACTAAATGAGGTAAAGACCAAGGTAGTAGGGAGCAGGACGAGGGTAAATGGAGAAAGCAAAGTCAGTAAGGGCAGGGATGGGGCTACAAGAGGAAAAGCAATCAAAAAATGGAGAGTAATGAGTGCCAATGCCTGTAATGTGGGTAACAAGCTTCCTGAACTAGTGGTCTTGATGGAAGAGGAACATCTGGATAATGTGGCAGTCGCAGAAACAAGGTACACACAGAACCATGACTGGGATGTAGACATATCAGGGTACACTATCTACAGGAGGGACAGAGAGGGTAAAAGAGGAGGTGGAATCAACAGAACAGAAGGGTAAACAAGGAGGAAAGGAAGCACTATGGGTCAATTTGGAGACAGGCAATGGCACCACAATCCGCACAGGGGTTGTATACAGACCCCCATCTCAGGGAGAAAATGGACAAGGAAATGATAGAAGGTATTCGTAGAATGGCAGAAAAAGGGGAGATATTGTTGATGGGGGATCTGAATATGCCAGATGTTAACTGGAGTGCATTTGCTGCCGCCACATCAAAGAGCGGGGACATTCTAGACACTCTGCAGGGGGCATGCCTTAGACAGCTAGTATTCCAACCCACTCTGGAGGGAGCAATCTTAGACCTAGTACTCTCAAATGGAGATGGAGAGAGGATCACAGATGTAGAAGTGGGTAGCCATCTGGGAACTAGCAACCATCGAACAGTATGGTTCACGATAAACACAGCAGTAGAGTCAAGCCATACAAAGGCAAAGGTCCTGAACTTTAGGAGGGGTGGAAGAACAATGGGGAATAATCAAAACTGCCATCACTAAGGCAACAAGCCTTGGTGTGAAGTAAATAAAATGATGTAAAAAAACACTATGGGTCTCAAAGGAGGTGGCAGGGAAGGTTAGGGAGAAAAAGATAGCATTCAGGAAGTACAAGGAATCACAGAAGAAGCAGGACAGAGAAGTGTTATCAGTTAAAGCAGAAGGAAGCAGGGAAGGCAGTCAGAACAGCAAAGCCCAAACCGAGGAAAAGATAGCCAACTCAATCAAGAAGGGGGATAAAACCTATAGGTACATCAGGGAGCGAAGGAAGACCGAGGGAGGAATAGTGAGGCTTAATAAAGGGGTGGGGTGGGCAGAGGTGACTGTGAAAAAGACAGATATATAAGCAAATATTTTGCTCAGTATTCACAAGTGAACAAGGGGAGGTACCTAAACCAAACAGAAACACTGGATAGGGGGGTTGATACCAGCCCATTCGCAGAAGAAAGAGTTCTGAAAGAACTCTTAAAACTGAAGGTGGACAAAGCAATGGGGCCTGATTGTATTCATCCCAGAATTCTAAAAGAACTAAGGGTAGAACTAGTGACATCACTGACTACCCTCTTTAACAAATCATGGGAGGATGGGGTGGTATATGAGGACTGGAGGAGGGCAGATGTGATTCCACTTCACAAAAGTGGAAGCAGGGCAGAGGTAGGAAACTACAGACCAGTTAGTTTGACCTCAGTGATAGGAAAAATGATGGAATCACTCCTGAAGGAAAGAATTGTTGAGTACCTAGAGGCCAGAAGGTCATAGGACCCAAGGCAGCATGGATTCACAGTAGGAAGGTCATGTCAGGCGAATCTAATAGATTTCTTTGTCTGGATCACCAAAGTAGTAGATCACGGAAGGGCCGTGGACATGGCCTGCCTAGACTTTAGCAAGGCATTTGACATAGTCTCACACAAAAGATTAATATACAAGTTAGCCAGCCTTGGAGTGGGTCCCAGGATGGTAACCTGGGTAAAAAATTGGCTGGAGAACAGGACACAGAGGGTAATAGTAAACAGAGTCCACTCTGAAGAAAAGGGTGTTGCTAGTGGGGTACCGCAGTGTTCAGTTGTAGGACTCTTCAGTGTCTTTATAAGTGACAGTGCAGAGTGACTGGAAGGAAAGTATGTCTCTTTGCAGACGACACAAAGATCTGCAGCAGGGTTGATACACAAGGTGGGGTGGAAAGGATGAGAAGGGACTTGGCAAGGTTGGAGGAATGGTCAAATGGATGGCAGCTTAGATTCAGTGCTAAGAAATGCAAGTAGTGCACCTGGGAAACAAAAACCCAGGGGAA
Source organism: Neoceratodus forsteri (assembly GCA_016271365.2). NCBI lineage: Eukaryota > Metazoa > Chordata > Ceratodontiformes > Ceratodontidae > Neoceratodus > Neoceratodus forsteri. Next base: position 507,221,924 of record CM057455.1, read on the forward strand.
GAGTACACTATGGGGGGTGAGATACTAACAACAACAAAAATGGAAAGGGACCTGGTGGTAGTCATATTGGATGATCTAAAGGTGGGCAAGCAATGTGAGAGGGCAGGAAGGAGGGCTGGGGGGATACTGGGATGTACATGTAACCCCTAGATGGCGCTATCCCAGGGGCTACTACCCCTGCCTGATTTGCCACTAACAGGTTGAGGGGCCTGGATCCAATGGCGGGTGCCTCCACCCAGAGGTCAGGGTTTGCAGTAGTTAAACTTACTTGGTCACAGCCCTCTGGGACACTGCAGCCCCCCTTTCTTCCCACTAGTGGCCCACACAATATATCAGAATTACCTTCACAGTATACACTTACCCCCAGGGCTGGTTCAGGCACTGGGACCTCCTGTAAAATAAGATACAGTGCAACAATCACAGTACAATACTTTAACATAGACAAATACCTCAGGCAGTATAACTTTGCTGAAACAAGCAGCTCTGATTTATTTAGGGGGAATATAACAAGGACAGGGGGAAATCAGGTTAATTAGCTTATACTTTACTCATCTACCTATGGCTCTGTGCACAGGCCTATCCCTACCAGTTACTGTCCCTGGGTACCCAAGCCCTAGTGGCTAGTCCAAACCGTGCAGCTGGTAGGGCCCTTTCACAAGAGAAAAGAAAATTAGTGAAACAGTCAGCAGTACAGTAATTCTATTTGGATTCAATGTGGCAATTCAACAGGGAGCGACCCTGAATTAGTACTCACGACCTCCAAACAAGATAGGGTCCTTCAGTGTCAGCAGGGCTACTCTTGAGCTCCACGAGACTCCTCACACATTTATATGGCAAAAAGAAAGTACTATACCAGGCAGGCTGCTTCTCTATCCCGATCGCAATTACTGCACAATACCTGGGAGAACACACAGCAGATTCAGTTCCTGACAGACCGAGTGCAATTCAGCAATTTCTCCAGTCTTCTACAGGGTGAGCCTGGTTTCTACTCTTCAGATATCCTTTGATTCTCTTCACAGGACGGATTCAGTCCTAACAAGCAGTTACACAAGCTGCAGACCGGAACTCTGGGCCTTACACGTTTCCCGACTAAAACTGCACACTGAAAAAGCACAGGGCTCCTTCCTTCTTCACTGCCAGAGCTCAACTGAAACTCCAACAGACAAAACCGGGCACTTCCTTTGAGTTCCTCCCAGTTCTTGACTGGATTGGCTGTCACTCACAACAGACTGCTCCTGTTGGTCCAAAAAGGCACTGAAGTCTAAACTACATCTCCCAGAGTCACTGCCCATACAATCCTCTTGTGGCTGGCTCAGATTATGAGTCCAAGTTCTGATTCGTCCAAGGCACCATTTTAGAGCTAGCTTACCCCACACTGATTGGTCCAGTTCAGCAGTTCAAAACCAGAATGGGGAACTAGGGCAGACACAGGTCTGACTGCAAAGAAAGCAGGTTAGACAAACTGTAATTTCATTATTACTCTAAATGGTTTCTGGCAAACAGTTACATCTTTCAGATAGGTTCCTTGCACTCTAGTGACTGCAAAATGGAGTGAATTGGCAGCAGCTCGAGTGGTACTCAATCAAAGAAACACACAGTCCCCATACAAACTAATTATGTCTGCAAGCAGACAGCTCTTAAAGAGACAGTACCAGAGGTTCTAAAAACACTCACTGATAAATGGCTTAAACGCCAAACACCATTCAGGCTTGGAGCATTCAAGCAAGCTCCTGGAAGTCTTTTGGGAACCCCCATTTGCAGGGGGGTTACATACAGGAAGAGGCATCACCAGTAGAAAACAGGAAGTTGTTGAGACCCCATATGGAGTACTGTGTGCAATTCTGGAGACCCAGTCTCTGCAGAAACATAGACAGGATGGAGACAGCCCAGAGGAGGGCAACTAAAATTATGCAGGGCCTGCACCAGAAGACATATGATGAGAGACTTAAGGAGGTTAATATGTATACCCTCGAGGAAAGGAGGGACGGGGGTACTTTATTTATTTAGCTTTTGTTTACCGGGTAAGTACACTAGACAAGTATTATGCCTATTTTCAGGATTGACCCGGGAGAATACAACATGAGGAACAACAGTCAAGGAGACATGGGAAAGAGAGTACAGTTTTTTGTCACAGTAAACAAACATGTGGGAAATACATCATTTGACACTAGGGGAAACATATAGTAGTAAGCACATTTCAGATTATACACTCTAGACTAGTTCAACTGACAGATATATACAGGTCATCATACATAGGAGTGGAGCATAGCTCAAGGACTGGATTGGTCATAATATAACTTATAACATTGTCGTATAGATGATAGAAACTTTCAAGTACCTCAAGGGAATCAGCAAAGTCCAAGAGGGTAGCATCTTTCAGAAAAAGAGATGCGCAAGAACAGGGGGGCACAATTTGAAGATAGAATGGGGACAGCTCAGAGGTAATGTGAGGAAGTATTTTTTCACGGAGAGGGTTGTGGATGCATGGAACTGCCTTTCTGTGGAGGTTATGGAGTCGAGAACAGTGGGGGAATTCAAGAATACATGGGACAGACATAAGGCAATTCTAGGGTTGGGGGTAGGAAGAAGTAGGCTGTTGGTTAACTAGGATCTGCAGCTTACCCATTAAGTAGGGAAATGGGCAGACTGGGTGGGCCAAACAGTCCTTATCTGCCATCAAATTCTATGTTTCTATGGCCTAGGTTAGCATTGTGTGCAACTGCACTTTTATTTTAATACCACCCTGTCCAGTGCCTTCAATTTATGGCTTACAAGATTTGAGTTTCGTTAAATAAAATGGGATCATTATAATGCCAGTTAGGGTTCACCATGTCCCATTTGCAAAACCTGAGTGTAACATTGGTACAGTTATTTATTTAATTTTGCTAGCCGGGTAAACCCACTGAGACCCTGACCGTCCCTTTTTCAGGGGTGACCCGGGATTAATCACAGGTAAAAACATTCCATAACGTTGCATTACAATAGCACGTTGACATATTGTAAGTTATGCAGTGAACATCGATTGGAGTACATCAGACGTGGCAGTGTTTATAATACAAATTCTAGTTAACAGTTTGGTAAGTTTCAATCCGCAGCACTCAGCATAGGTCAGTAGATAGGTGACATACTGTACATGGTTACAGACAAAATAGCGGTAGGGTAATACATGTCGTAGAGGAGAATTCCATTCTCAACGATAGCAAGTGCATTGGTTAAGTTCTAGCAGATGAGCCTTAAGTCACTTTTTGAACCCCCTGAGGGAATTGCATGTCTGTACACTAGCAGGAAGAGAGTTCCCGAGGGGTTGGATGCTGACCGAGAGCGACCTCTGTCTCTGGGGAGACCGGACTTTAGGCTCAGTGAGGAGCTGACGGCTCGAGGATCGAAGCGGCCTGCTGTTTTGTTTGGCAGATAATATTTTAACCAGGTTTGTTGGAGCATTGTCTGACTGTAGCTTGTAGGCTAAGCATAATTATAGGTACTCAAGATGCCCTTTCAGTGGAGGCCAGGACAGGGCTTGGAACACCTGACAGTGGTGCTCCCTTGGCTGAGCCACAATGGCGAAACAACACACCCTTTGATAACGGGCAATGCATTTTTGCATTTCACCACCTTTTATTGTGAGTAGCTCTGGTGACCCTTATAGTAGGGTGGGTAGTAAGGTTCCTGTAGCAATTCTTAGCTGGGAGTCCCATGTGAGGAAGGGCTGAGGCGGTACAGAAGCCCAAGTTTCTGATTCAGTGTCTTGGGCAGTAGTTCGTTATGCGACCTGGAAGTATAATTCTGATCTAACGTTAAGCTTAAGTACTTTATTGTGTCAGCTACCTCAATCCTTGTGCCATTTGTGAGGCTTGGAGTTAGAATTGAGGCTCTGTTTGGCCCCAGGCTTGTGGGGCTGAATAAAATAGCCTTCGTTTTTTTCACTATTTAACACAAGTCTGTTGCTAGCCAGCCAACCCTCGAGGAGTTGCAGGTCGTTTGTCAATGAATTGTTCAAGGAGCTCAGGTCCTTGGAGGACCGGTAGAGCACTGTGTCGCCTGCCCATAGGCGTAAGTTCGCCTCACCACAGTGATTTGGCATGTCATTTATGAAATTAGCAAATAGTAAGGGCCTTAGCATGGATCCTGGGGACCCCATCGAGAATTTGGCAATTCTCTGATTGCACGCCTTGCCATCTGACAAATTGGGACCTCCCTTGAAGGTAGTCTGTAAACCATCGAACTGCAGGCAGTCTAGGCCTATGAGTTTGAATTTCGTTAGGAGCAACTGATGGTCCACCAGGTCGAAGGCTTTGGTGAGGTCTATGAAGACAGACCCAGTGGACTGGTCTTTGTCTAGAGCTGAGAAGATATGATCGGTGAGGCAGACTAGGGCAGTGTCTGTGCCATGGGTTTTTCTAAATAATGTTGTCTAGGTGTAAATATGCCTTTCCTCTCAGTATAGTCTGTTATTTGGTTATAGACTGCTCTCTCTAGTACCTTGCTTAGGATGGAGAGAATCGAAATAGGCTGATAATTTTCCACAAGTTCACATGATCCCCCTTTATGGATCAGCGTGACTAGGGCAACTTTCCGTAGTGAAGGATGTAGCTGTACATCTGGCTATGCAGTGGAAAGGAAGGAATTGTCCCTTATTTACCAGACAATCTCTCCTAAGATACCCCATAGGAAAGGAGGGAGGTCCATGAAAGCTTGGCATGTTGTCTTTTTATCCTTGGTGGATGTTTGTGAGGCTTTAGTTTGGTGAGGTAGCAGCAATAGACTTCCTGCAGAAAAGGATTCTGAAAAACAAAATCTTAAGATTTGTTAATTACCAAATTTATTCAGTTGTACTTGTACCAGATACTATGTCTCCTAATAGCATTTTATGACATTGTTTATTGACATGCTGAGTCACACCAATATTGGTAACAGTTATAGCATTACACATACCCTCTACTCTGGTGAACCATGACAAAGCCTTCTACCAGAGTGAGTTTGTTTTTGTGGGATTGATATGTATCTGCCACCATTCATAGGGGATTATTTCTGATAAGGGTTTGTCATTTAAGACAGTGAAACCCCAGTACGGCGTACTTAATTATAGTTGTTTGTATTAGGCTGTGTAAGCCGCACAACAGTAATGAATGGCTAGAGACAGTTTTTTGTTTGTCTCTGCTGCTGCCGAAAAGAAAATATGCAGCGTCTTTAACCTTGACATGAGGAGAAAAAAATTCACTTTAAATTCACAGAACACGTTGCATATGTAAAGTATTCAAAGCAGAATATGGCAATACCATTTAAATAACACTATGCATCTTTAAACTGCAAAACGTGACTTTAACTGCAGAGATGCTTTCTGTTTCTCTGTTGACGGAGCTGCACTCTGTCAGCAAGCTAATCAAGATAATATTTTTCCTAACACGGTATAACTTTCCCTCCCCTCTCAGAGAAGAGGAAAAAACACTTGCTTTACAAACGCACATCACAGAGTGTAGGAATTCAAAACATAATGTAAAATGTATTTGTTCTCTGTTAGTAACACACTACTTAAATTCTAAAATAGATAGCAGTCTAGTTTCTCACTTACTCTGTCTTAACTAAGAGCATTCTTCAAGACAGAACCTTGAGTGTTTGATCACAGAGAACTGCCTCATAACAGCTGCTGCTGTGTGTGTGTGTGTGGGCATTTGTACAGAGAGAGAAAAATTCGGTAGAATAATCTTTTTGGTTGGCCAGACAGGATTGAAGATAAAATATTAGATTAAAGAGAGAGGTGCGCAGCAAGATCAGAAAGAATAAAAGTTATGTGACATGATTTCAGGTGTGAGTATGTCTGGTTACACCAACTTTTGTCAGTTACATTTTGTATGTAAACCGTAAGTGTTGTATGTTGCTCCTGCAACTTCCGTATCTGCTTATTACATTTAAAATGATGAACCTCAGTACCAACTTTCATTTCACACCGCCACTCACACAGGCTTTGAGACAACTCAGCCTGCACACATTTTAGTGTTTCATTTGCTTCAGACAATAAGCCATTCACACTTAAAAGACTGGTTCTCTTGTCTAATCTGTTATATTTTCTCTAACTCTTCTCTAAGATTTATTTTATCCTCCTTTTTGCTTCTACATTACTTTTTAAAACCAGAGACTCATTCTTGCAATGCCAGCACTGCACAGTACAAGCTGTGAACTACAGCTCCTTTTTATTTTTATCCCGGGACTTTCTTGTTATTAAGGACTGCCTTTTCTAATCTTTGTATAGTACCATGGCTTTCCTTGCCCCATGATATCAGGAGCAGACAACAGTCCCCTCCATGAGTCTTAATGTAATTTTTTACGTATTCCGTAACAGTTCTCTCTGAACTCCCCGTGTTTTCCTAACGGAGGTGTCTACGGACAAAGCCTGCCTTGGTGCCCTGTTCTCAGGTTTCAGTCCTAAGTATACAGAGATCTGATGCACTTAGTCCCAAGCGTGTCTGATCCGAGTCATGGCGCCAAATGTTGGATTATGGTAAAATTAACCCTCATATTGTGTAGAGATCAAACACAGTCGCTGGAACTCATTATAGCTTTTCTCTTTACTGAGACTACTACAACGTAAGTGCTAAGATGAAAAGCACAAAGCACATTAGCATTTGTGTTACAACATGCCTAACCACCTAAACTATTACAGTCATAAGGAAGGGACATCTCTACGTACTACAATGCTGAGTAGTCTGTTAAACTAAAAAGTTATTTAAAGACTTGATACTCCACCAGCAACCAAGGCCACAACACAATTTCGTGTATTTTTTAGAGTTCTAATATTCTAGGTAACATTACTAACCCTTCTACTGTATAGTCCAACAGCATTGCTTTTGTAATTGGATCATTGAGGGCTTTGTGGCAGCAGAATATCATGCTGGTGGCTGCTTGTAGTCACGGCAGCCTCATTTGAGAAACACAGCATTAGAATGCAGTATTGAATGCTCTTTTATTTCAAAGTAATAGACAGCCACTGAGTGACGCTAAAAAACAGAAGAGAAATACAAAGGACCTATTTGAGTTTGAATGTAGTACCTAGTAATTTCCTGCAGTTTCAAATTAGAATAATTAAACATTCTATGTTGTTTTAGTATCTGATCTTACTTCGAGAGGAAGCTCTTGCAGCAGGTACCACAATTAGGACTGACGCCACATGGCGGCAGCTTCCAGCAGTTCTTTTCTCTGGCAGTACTGATGTGGGAACACCCCCTGCTGACGTCGGCTCCACCCCCGACGTCGCCCTATATAAGAGAGGAGTTCCCCATGTACTCCAGTTCTTTCCCATCGCATGGTCAGGGTTAGTTCGCGTTCGGTTACTGCTCGCAATACTGATCGCTCTCATTCCTTCTCCACCAAAAAATTTCTTTGTTTAGCATCTATGTCGTCTTCCTCCAAGGGGCACATCAATAAGTGCTCCTGAGGGCCGGCCTGGTGGTGTAGAGGGCTGAGGGGCTGGCGCCATACCTCAGCTCACGCCGGCGACCCGGGTTCGTAAACGAACTCGGGGTGCCAGGGGTTGGCAGGGGGTGGAGAGGATTGAGCATCCGGAGGACTGGTCTCCTCTCTGGGGGTGGGATCAGGGAACGCATTGCTCGGCAGTGGCCCCCAGTGGAGACTGGAGGCACTGTCTGGGCATGCACTATTGGGGACAGAAAACACCAGGGAAAAATGGCACCTGAAGAGAGTGGCTTGATTGCCGTCCGCAGTTTCGCCATGGCACCTGCCTGAATCAGTGTTCCGTGGAGAGTTGGGGACTCCCGCAGGAGTCTTGTTTGCCGTGGTAGAGGCGGTCGGCGGCTTGATGTCCCCGAAGGGGAGCAGTTAAGGCAGCCAAAGGAGCGTAAAATAGATACAAAAAAAAGTGCTCCTGTGGGTGTCAGATATCCTAAAAGGATGGCCATTCCGCTTGCCTTTTCTTTCTCGGGGCCGACCACAACACCGACGCCTGCCCTCATTGCCAGGCCTTCAATTCAAGAATGCGTATCAGGCATCAGAAGTCCCTCTCTGCCTTTTTAGCGGAATCTAAATTGGCCGCCATGGAACAGGTTTCGTCCTCTGGGGATTCTGATCCCACTCCCGCCTGCAAGCACCACAAGCATCGGGAACATCATGACAAGGAGAGGTACCACTCTAGGCCCAGGTCCTCTGGCTCGAAGTCCGGGTCGTTGGGCCAATGATTCCCGCCTCACCACCCTTAAGCTGTCTGGGGCTTCCTCTGCGGCCAAGTCTTCAGGGACCACCCTACAACTGCTGAAGGTGCATCCGCCCACCGAGAAGGCTCTCTCACCGGGTGCAGGTAAGCACTCCTCCCACTCAGCCTCCTTCTCCAAGGCTGACTCCTGGGAGGCCTCCGGGTCTTCTGGCAGCAGGGTGTCGTCCTTTCCTCTGAAATCTAAGGACTCCGACCGGTGCCCGCCTCCGGTGGCTGACCGACACTCAGCCGAGAAATCCTCCAAACAGTCTGACCATCCCAAGGCCCCTGCCTTGGAAGGATGCCCATCTTACTCCAAAGACAAGCGGACACCGGACAATAGTCTGCCCATGGCACCTCCGGCCACTATTCCAGCAAAAGCTATTCTGCCACCCGGTCAAGGTCCTCCCGACGCCGGCCGCTCCGGCACCCCCGATGTCAGCTCTGGGACCCCGTCGCCGGTCCACTGGACGTCGGAGCCTGATGACGAAGGAGCAAATGCCCCTCCGATGCCACCCATCAGGCCTGTGCCTGCTGTTACCGGTGATAAGGGCTCAGATCCGACGCCAGTGCCTCCTGATGACGGGGCCGACGTTGGTACGTGTTCTGGTGCTCCTTCACCCCCTGCACCAAGGTCTCCTAAATTGAACCTTTCTCAGGTGAAGGAACTTTTCTCCCACTGGTGGGACACGGTTAAATGTGATCTCCCAGTGGGGGCACCTCCTCCCATGCCTACTCCGGTGCCCATGCCGAACACCTCTGAGCCATCCAACTTGGAGGCAGGGAAGGAGCCAGCACCTAAAAAGGGCAAGAGATGCAGGAGGACCAGGTTCAGCAGTTCCTCCCACTCTCCCTCTCCGGATGCAAGGCGCAAGAGGAGATGGCATAAGTCCCCTTCCTTTTCGCCCTCGGATTCATATGTGGATTCCGACACTTCCTGCTCAGACTTCGACATTGACCAAGATTTAGGGGTCGTCTTTAGGGGGCACGGAGGAACATCTAAAATCCCCTCCAGATGACCCCAGCTTCATGGAGGTGATGAGGCACATCCAGGCCAACATGGATTGGGACACTGAGGCCCTGGCCCCCGAGCGACTGTGGTTGGCTAAATATCTCTGCCAAAAAGACCCTAAGCCGGTGGTCATCCCTCCCATGGTTGACACCTTTGAGGACGTCATGTTTGCAACCTGGAAGCATCCTCACTCCTCCTCCTCTGCCGTGCCCAAGAAGGCTCACTGGCTCTACCGGGCCAATAAGGACCACCCCTTCTTGGCCGAACCACCCGCAGCGGACTCGGTGGTGATTTCAGCAGCTCACGATCGTTCGCAGAGGTCCAAACACCTGAGCACCCAGCTGCCTGATAAGGAGTCAAAGTAGCTGGATTCCATGGGCCGCAAGGTGTACTCTGCTGCCACCTGCAGTGTCAGGAGTCTCAACTTCCTGGTACACATGGTCCAATTCCAGAATACCTTCTGGGAACAGGGATTGGACATCGTGCAGAGCATGCCCGATTGACCTCAGCAGGCAGAGCTTGCAAAATTGCTTCAGACCGGCTCAGACGTGGGTACCCATGTTCTGCGGTCGGCCTACAATTCTGCAGACACCTCCTCCAGGGCGGCCGCCACTGGCATTTGCCTCCATCGCCATGCTTGGCTTTGGGTTTTTGGGTTTGATCCAGATGTCCAGACGAACATTCTGGATGCTCCCTTCAAGGGCTCCGTGCTTTTTGGCGAAGACACAGAGAAGATCCTCACCAGGCTGCAGGACTCTAGCAAGGCCATCTGAACCGTGCAGTCCATGTACCGCCCGAAACAGGGGCGTGCTCGTAAGCCTCGTTTTGTGGCCATGGGGGACATCCGCCTTGGCAGCCTTGCTTCCAGCCCCACTCGCAGCGAGGTGGCTTCAGTCGAAGGGGCGGAGCCAGAGGATCCTCTGCCACCTCCTCTAGACCGGCCAAGGCAGCCACTGCTGCCCCCCCCCCACCACCTGACTATCCAGGCCACCCTCCTCTCCTAGACGCCCCATCGGGGGAGCCGGTCGGAGACCGCTTTTCCCGCTACGCAGATGCATGGAGACAAGTGATCTCCGACCAGTGGGTCCTTGAGCTCGTGGAGTTCGGCCACTCCATAGAGTAAGACTCTCTTCCACCGGACAGTCCACCACCCCCATCCCGGTATTCCAGGGAACATCAAGCGCTGGTCAGAAGGGAGATATTATTTCTTTTGGACTAAAACGCCATTGAGCCGGTACCTCCGGACGAGCGAGAGAAAGGGTTTTTCTCCCACTTCTTCCCGGTCCCAAAGAAGTTGGCAGACCTCAGACCCATTCTAGACTTAAGTGATATGAACCAGTGGGTCTCTACTGGAGATTGAGGAAGGTCTCCCTTCCCACTATTCTGCCCCTACTTTCGACAGGAGCCTGGCTGGCATCCCTGGACATGCAGGACGCCTACTTGCATATCCCTATCTCCAGGGGCCATCGCAAATTTCTGAGGTTCAGGTTCGAAGACAAGGACTATCAGTTCCGAGTCCTTCCCTTCAGTCTCTCTCTAGCCCCCAGAATCTTCACCAAGTGCCTAGCAGTCGTTGACGCGGCACTGCAGAGACAGGGCCACTTCGTGTTCCCCTGTCTGGATGACTGGCTCCTTCTGGCTACCTCTAGGTCCCACCTGTTGGAAACCATCAGGGACACCATTTCGCTGTTTTCAGTGCTTGGGAATCACTGTCAACAGGGATAGGCCTCACCTTTTCCCTTCCCAGAGCCTCCAGTTCATTGGAGCTCTTCCAGATACCACTCTCGGGAAAGTGTTTCTTCCCTCCGACAGAGCAGGTCGGATTCAGGCTTGGCGTACCGAATCTCTTCAGCCTCAAATGTCCCTGCAAGACTTCTTCTCAGGCTGTTGGGACATATGGCCGCTGCCATTGTTTTGGTCCCTCTGGCACGATTACGCATGAGAACCATCCAGTGGTCGCACAGAGTTCAGTGGGATCAAACGCTAGACAGCTTGGATGCCTCGATCTGGATCTCAGAGCCAGTCCGCCGGGAGTTATGCTGGAGGATATCGTCACAGAATTTATTGGTGGGTATCCCTTTCACACAGGTGCACTGTCCCATACTCTGACCACGGACGCGTTGTCCTCTGGATGGGGCACCCACCTGGGGACACATTGCACTCAGGGCTCCTGGTCCCCAATAGAGGAAAATCTGCATATCACTGTTCTGGAGCTGAGAGCAGTCCTTTATACCCTTCAAGCCCTGGTCTCTGTCCTAGTGCCGGGCTACCTGTTGGTTCAGATGGACAACACTTCAGTGATGTTCTGCAGCAACAAACAGGGTGGTACACACTTGTATCCCCTTTGTTTGGAAGCCATGCGGGTGTAGGATTGGGCTTTGAAACACCAGCTCATGTTAACGGCAGTACATGTCCCAGTGGAACAAAATGTGTTGGCTGATGCGCTCAGCAGAACAAGGTCACATGCTCACGAATGGGAGCTACTGCAAGAAGTCGCAGATCACATCTTCTGCTGGTGGGGGATGCCAGATCTGCATCTTTTCACATCTCAAATCAATGCAAAACTGCCCAGTTTCTGCTCACTAGGTCCAGAGCCTGGATCTTTTTGGCATGATGCATTGTCCCTCTCCTGGAAGGGGAGGTTTCTCTACGCTTTCCCCCCTTTCCGCTTCTGCAGAAGGTCCTCCTCAAGGTGAAGTCAGAACCTTTGACCCTCATTTTGATTGCACTGCTGTGGTGCCCTTTACTTCAGCGTCTAGCGGCAGAGCCTCTGCTTCCTCTTCTACTCTCCTCTCATCTTCTGTCCCAGGACAGGGGGTCCCTGATCCATCCAAATCTGCTCTCGCTTTACCTGCATGCCTGGCTTCTCAGGACCAAGCCAGATTTGGTGTGTCTGATTAGATAGCGCAAGTTTTGGTTGAGGCGCGTAAGCTATGAAGTGGAAACATTTCTGTATCTGGGCCACAGCCAAGAGGGTGGACCCATTGGTCTGTCCGGTAAACTCTGTTTTGGAATACCTGTTCTCACTTTCGGAGTCAGGTCTCAGTTACTCCTCCATCAAGGTACACCTGGCCGCCATCTCCGCTTATCACTTACCAGTGTTGGATAAGACGGTGGCTCAGATGGAGGTTTCTAAAGCCTTCCTGCGAGGTGTTCTGCATATCATACCTCCCATCTGGGATCCTGTGCCCCCTTGGGATTTCCTGTTCGTATTGGAGAAGCTTATGCCCCCCCCACCCCCCTTCGAACCAGCTATGGAGGCCAAACTTCGTTTCCTTTCCTGGAAAACTCTGCTTTTGGTAGCCATTACTTTGGCGAGGCGCATTTCAAAACTTCAAGCCCTCATGTGTAAGGAGCCCTACCTAATTTTTCATAAGGATAGGGTTGACCTTCGCACTAACCCGAAGTTTCTACTGAAGATGTTCTCAGAGCTCACTCTCAGCCAATCCGTATCGCTTCTGGTGTACTACCCAGAGCATTCTAATAGGGGTGAAACATAGACTTTGACGGCAGATAAGGACCACTTGGCCCACCCAGTCTGCCCATTTCCCTAACTACTGGATAAGCTGCAGATTCTAGTTAATCAGCAGCCTACTTCCTGCAACCCCGCACTATAATTGCCTTATGTCTGTCCCATGCATGTTTAAATTCCCCCACTGTCTTAGACCCAACAACCTCCCCAGGAAGGTGGTTCCATGTATCCACCACTCTCTCCGTGAAAAAAAATTTCCTCACATTACCCCTGAGCCGTCCCCCCTCTATCTTTAAATTGTGCCCCCTTGTTCTTACACATCTCTTTTTCTGAAAGATGCTACCTTCCTGGACTTTGTTGATTCCCTTGAGGTACTTGAAAGTTTCTATCATGTCCCCCGTCCCTCCTTTCATCAAGGGTATACATATTAAGCTCTCTGTCTCTCTTCATATGGTTTCTGCTGCAGACCCTGTACCATTTTAGTTGCCCTCCTCTGAACTGCTTCCATCCTGTCTATGTCCTTGCGTAGATGAGGTCTCCGAAACTGCACACAGTACTCCAGATGGGGTCTCACCAACTGTCTGTATAGAAGGATAACCACTTCCCTTTTTCTGCTTGTGATGCCCCTCCCAAGCACTATAAATTTAAAACAACCCCTGGGAGGGGGAAGTGAAGTAAGAAACAACAGGAATAGAGAGGGTCCCTCGGGAAACCAGGCCCTGCAAAACTGCGAGGCCAAAGCCTGCTCTGTGTCTGGAAATGATGTAGAGGCTGTAATGCCTGACGAAGGTATGAACAAAACTCCAGGTGGCGGCAGCACAAATGTCTGCAGCAGGGACATGCTTCATCGCTGTGAAGGAAGCAGAGACCGTCCTGGTAGAGTGAGCTTTAACCGGTCCCTGGGAGACCCTGCTTTACTCTTTGGACATCCATAGGGCCCTCAGATGTTATTTGGCCAGGACCAAACAGGACAGGCAATCTGATAAACTCTTTGTATCCTTTGCTCAACGGTCCTTAGATCGCTCGGTCACCAAACAGACACTGTCGCACTGGTTGGTTCATTGCATTTCCTTTTGTCACCAGAAGCATGACAAGTCCACCCCAGGACCGGATGACGTTCACTCTACCAGGACTGTCTCTGCTTCCTTCATGGCGATGAAGCACGTCCCTGCTGCAGACATTTGTGCTGCCGCCACCTGGAGTTCTGTTCATACCTTCGTCAGGCATTACAGCCTTTACATCATTTCCAGACGCAGAGCAGGCTTTGGCCTCGCAGTTTTGCAGGGCCTGGTTTCCCGAGGGAACCTCTCTATTCCTGCTGTTCCTTACTTCCCTTCCCCCTCCCAGGGGTTGTTTTAAATTTATAGTGCTTGGGAGTCCATCCTAATTGTGGTACCTGCTGCAAGAGCTTCCCCTCAAAGTAAGATAGTACAGTTATGCAAGAACTTTATTTATTTATTTGCTTTTGTTAACCAGGTAAGCACACTAGACAGCCAAGTGCCTATTTTCAGGTGCGACCCGGGAGAGTTACAGGTAAATATTCGTACATGAACAGTTGAGGAATCGAGAAAACACATAGGGAATAACAGGCATTACAAGGCTAGCTCTAGAACAGGTTGGCACAATGCAATACAATAATTGGTACATACAGGATGTAATTAGGAGGTGAACAGCAGAGTAAACAAAAACAGTGACAGTGATAAGTGCCTGGGGGGGGGGCGCTACCCTAGGCTGGGGGTCAAATACTAGCTTCTGGACTGGTTACTGAAGAAGTAAGTGCGAGTAGCGCTGAGGCCCCCACCCTACCGGGCTAGAGGGAGGAGTGGGGCTCTGGTTGTGAGCTCCGAGGTGCAGGGACAGGTGGAAGAAGATTTCAAAAAGTTCCAGAGGGAAGCTTTAAAGCTTGGATGGGAGGTGGTGGACCGAGTAAGCTCAGGGAGCGAGTTCCACAGTTTAGGGGCGTATGTGTTGAATGCCCGATCCGATGCAAGGGTTCGGGTTCTAGGAACCAGGTGTTCCAGGTTCGTCCCAGATCTTAGATGGTAGGATGGGGCACCTAGCTTGAGGGGAAGGGCAAGGGCAGAGGGGTGGCCGAGCAGATAATGTTGTCAATGAAGTTTCCAAGTACAAAGGAGCGGTAAGCTTCTCGAGTTTTTCACCAAGGCGTGTAAAGATCACAGCAGTAGGTGAGGGGAGGGGCGGAGAGCACGAAGCGGCAAACATTGTTGTAGGCCGTGTCCCATTTTGAGAGGCTGGTTTTGGGAACTGGGGCAAATGTTACAAGTCCGTAGCAGAGTGAAGGGAGGAGGACCCCCTGGCTAGGGCCAAACGAGCGGCCGGGGTGAGGCAGTTTTTAGCTCGATAAGCTAGGCCAAGCTTACCATTAGTAACCTTACAAACATTCCCGGATGTGTAGGGTAAGGTCCAACTGTGGGTCCAGAGTGACGCCCAGATACTTGGTGGCGGCTTACGTCTCAAGGGGCAAGCTGTCGACCCTGTAGATTTGCAGGGGAGCAGGGCAGGATTTTATTTTGTTCAAGGAACCAAACAGCATGGCTTGGGTTTTCTTCAAATTGAGGGTGAGCCTATGGTCCCCCAGCCAGGTTTGGATGCATTTGAAATCTGTATTCAGTTGTGAGTTTATTGTGGAGATGTCCCGGGAGCTGGCCAGGAGGACGAGGTCATCCGCATACAGGGTGGTATGACCATGGGCAGTGACGGACGGTAGATCGTTAATAAATAGTGAGAATAGGGTGGGACCAAGGACGGATCCCCTGTGGGACCCCACAATGGACTGATGAGAGGTTGGAGAGTGTCCGATTGAAGTTGGTGTATTGCTGCCTGTTGGAGAGGTAGTTTAGGAACCAAGCATGGGCGGAGGGAGAGAACCCGAGGGATAGGAGCGTGGAGCTGAGGAGGGAGTGATCTACCCTGTCAGAGGCTTTGGAGAGATCCACAAAAATGGCTCCGGTGAGATTGTCTTGGTCAGCAGCAGTCCTGATCAGTGAAGAGACTACAGCAAGGGCGGTGGACGTACTGTGCCCTTTCCTGAAGCCATGCTGTGCAGGAGAGAGGATGTTGTAGTCGTGGATATATTGGGAGAGCTGGGATTACCATAGCAATAGATCTTAAAGAGAAGCCCTTGCAGCAGGTGTATTTCCTGCCCTCCTTCTCCCAGGAATCAGGCCTTTTTCAGGCTGCCCTTTCCTCCATTTGGAAGGAGGAATTGTTAATTCATACTTCTGACTCTTGCCTGTTACCATCTCTCTGCCTGACGGGGAAGGGGGCACGTGCAAGAACTGGAGCAGGTGGGGAACTCCTCCCTTATATAGGGTGATGTCGGGGGGAAGGTGGATCTGACGTCGATGGGGGGGGGCGTCCCCACGTTGATACTGCTAGAGAAAAGAATTGCCAGAAGCTGCCACCAGGTGGCGTTGGTCCTAATTGTAATACCTGCTGCAAGAGCTTCTCTCGAAGATCTACTGTTACGGTAAGTTCTTACATAACTGTACTTTCTCTGATATACCTTCTGCAGTGCATCTTTTGACATGGTTAAAAATGTATACAGGGAGTTCTTCAGCTTATCTCTTCATGTAGGGAGGGTAGCAGTCCGGAGGTCATCAGAGCGGAATTCGTTAATAGAAATGTCGGAAGTGGGAAAAGCTGTACCACCCTAACCTGCTCTATACTAATCTTAATGTCCCTGTCTGGGTGTGTGCCTAGTAGTATAATCGAGTAACAAATGCAATATGTATACAATTCCTGTTGGTTGTAATTGACCTTCCTGTAGTTTTCTACACTATATTTCATTTAAAAAAATTCTGAATTTATAGTCTGATCACAGTGGCACCCTGAGGGTTAGGATGCACAGCTTAGGGGAAACGCCCCTCAAAGGTTGCCCATAATGTAGGCCAGTGAGCCAGCACACTTTATACCTGGCTTGGAAAGAGCAGTTACATGATTCAGAGAGGCAGCGTACCCCACTGTTGCTTTCAGCGTTTCTGCTCGCTCCAGCCTCTGACCATCTCTCCCTTTTATTCGGCAATCTCCGTCAACCAGTTTGTTATTCCACCCAGCAATTATTACTGCTACCAAACACCAGCCATCCAAACTTTGTGTCCCAAAATAATTAAATTTTATTGCAGATAAATTTTGGTAGAAGATGCTAATCAATCCCGAATCCAGGGGAATTTTTTGAGTTCACTGCCCAGTGTATCACAGCGGTGAACTGAAGTAATACCTATGGATTTGGAATTTAATAGCATCTTCTACCATGTATGAACTTGTATCGTAGACCCCTGGGGCGTGCATCAGACTCCTTTAACGCACACCCTGACTAGGCTTATTCCTTCTGCTAGGTGCCCAGATTTGATATCAATTTCTCACATACATTGCTGGTTCATAAAGAGTATGCAGTAAAGATTCAGAAGTTAGGTATGTTGTCCCATTATTAATGCTGTAGGCTCACAGGATTGGAGAAATCTATTTGTGATACTTCATACTCAGTAGATGTCTATTTGGAGACCTCAGTTGATTACTTTTGATAACATTTTTTTGTGTGTTATTTTACAGCAAACAGCAGTACCCTAAGTCATCACCTGCAGGCTTCAGGACTTGCGGATATAAGAGGCCAGCTGGTCAGAAATACCATCAGAAATTTGTGTCAAAGCATCAAATATCAGTTGAAAGGTGGGTAACAGCTGAAGCCGGTCAGTTGAGCCTTAAAGCAGCAGTTCACATTGCCCTTAAAATAGTTAATTTTGTTTTTTTTTTTTGCCAGCCTGGTGGCGCTGAGGGTTGAGGCGCTGGACGCCACACCTTGCTCCACGTCGGCAACCCGGGTTCGGGAACAGACTCGGGTCGCCGGTGGGTCGGCCAGGGGGAGAAGGATCACACGCCCAGCGGCATGCTCTCCTTCTCTCGGGGGGGGGGGGGATTGCAGCTCTCTCCACTGCTATACCGCCACTTCCTGGTGAACTAGGGGATGTTGGTGCGGTTGGGAGAATGCAGCAACATAGAGGGTTGACATTGGCAGGGGACTGGGGCGGATGCACTTATGTGCGTGCGCCTGACCCCTTGTTCCCCATTGCACGCCAGCGTCGGAGGGACAAAGAACATGGGAAAACATCCTTCACCTCTCCTAGGTGACGACCTCTCCGGCAACAAGCTCATCACCACCGGCAAGGCAGACTCCGCTGTGCAGGCTCCTCTCCCTGAAACATTAGGGGGAAAGGTAAACCGGGGGCCTCTACTCACCCCGCCCAGGGGGGGGAAATCCGGGCCATCAAAGGACCTTAGGGGAATCGAGCTGGGGCACTTTAGGGGCAGTCCTTGAGTCGGTAGGATGACGTGCTTGGGGCTTTGTGGGATCAGATTGAGTGGAGAGTTGAGGGCAGACTGAGGTGGGATAAAAAGAGAGTTAAAAAAAAAAAGTTCATTTTTTTTCTGTGAATCCAAAGAAAAGATACAAGTGCGATGTTTTTTTCTGATCCTCAAAAAAATTTGCAAAAAAAATCTCTTTTAAGCAATAAGGCATGACTAGTGGTTATGTTAATGGTCTGTTAATCACCTTCAAGGGGGTGTAATGTGGAACAAGGCGTAGCAGAGTACCACATGCTCCTAGAGGATGATTAGCTGACCATTAGCATAACCCCTGGTCATGCCGTATTGCTAATACAATTTTAAGTGTTTGAAACTTGTTCAACTTATGATTTGGCCGTACATGTACATTAATAAACGATTAACATAAGGTTGATAGAATGCTTGCAGCCAGTGAGAAAGTTCCAGTTCTCAAACCCTTGTTATTTTTAGCTTTTATTAATGTGATTCAGAAAGGTAGCCTAGTCGTTCTCTTTACTGAATCGAAAATGACATTGCCATTTTGGGGTGTTTAATACGTAATAGCTTATTTAGTACCCAAATTTATTTTATCAAATATGTTATATGTTCAGAAGTAATTCAGTTACATGGTACAGAGTGCTCAGCATATAGTGGCAAAGATAATGAATATGTTAAAGGGACACTTATAACCCTAGAGGTCAGATTATTTCTGGTTTATTTTCTGTGTCATTCCACATTGTGACTGAGTTTACTCATAACTGCTGAGTATTACATCATCCCCTACTAGGGAGAGGCTCACTTTCAGTGTTGTGACACCATCATTGAAGTCTCCAGAGTTAGTGTCAGTTGAAAGGTAACACCATCCAAAAAGTTGGCCTGAGGGAAGAGACAGTGTCTGCTGTTATCACTGGAAATAAGTTTATTTTTCTTCATCATGCATAGTATTTTTTTTTTTTGTTTGTAGTCCTACCGCACGCCCCCCCCCAGAAAAAATTAAAATAACAAGAGGGCCCCAGGTTAATATGTAGGGGCTTGAGGAGGGGAACACTTGTGATTTGGGCACGTTTGTCCACGTAAGGAGCTCCTGGTCAGCAGCCCAGATCCTCCGTCAGTCCCAGTGCAGGGCTGCAGTTTAACATTTATTTCTTCTTCCTGCCGGCACTTTTCTGTTTTCCCTCCTCCGCAGCATCACAAGCTGAGAGACTGGCATTTGGACAATGTAGGTTGTCGGCATCAGCTCAAGCAGGGAAAGTCCTGTATGTCTCCGCTGTCGCCAGTGGGGAAGGTAGTTAATACATATGGGTAATGTGTCCCACTGAGGTGGAGGTGGTACATCCCAAAAACTGTGCCTCAGCACAGACCCTTGGAAATATGGAACATTTCATCTACAGTAGCTACCCCAGATTCTACTGAGCATGAGAGGGGTAGGCAGCATTAATTGAACTCTCTGTAAGGTTTGATTTTCTACTCCTAGTTTGTTTTGGCAGAGGAATGTGCAACCTTAAAGTGATTTGCTAGGATTATTGTATGCCTTAAACTTTTTTTTTTTGTAGCTGTTATCGGCGCAAGTCTGTCCCTGTAACTTTTATAATATTCTGAGCTGTCATTCTGGAAGTGGAAAGGATCGTATTTTAGCCCTGCTGAGGTAGCCAGCCCATCCTTTCCACATCCCGGTCGATCGGTCCGCCCCTGATCCGTGCCCTCCCCCAAAATAACTTAATGACATGTGCCCAGGGAAAGCACGGGAGCGCACTTTGTTAGGCTATGGGGGGCAGTTTTAAGACTGTTTTTATGTATATTAATGGCCATTTGATTATTAATCAAGTGCCATTCTTGTATCTAAAAATGTCCTAATTGGCCCTCCACAGACTTTTAATGGAGTGCGCCTCAGCTTCCCTTTGAATATGTCATTAAGTTACTTTGGAGGGGTGCTATCAGGGGCATTGATCGACCGGAAGTGGAAAGAATCAGCTGGCTACAGCGGCAGGGCCAAAATACTATATCTTCCATTTCTATAATGACAGCTCAGAATATTATAAAAGTTATAGAGATGGATATTCGCAGATATCGGCTACAAAGAAATGTAAGACATATCTTTCTTTCATAAACTTGGAATTTCCCTTTAAGGCAAGTTGGGAGTTCTGGTAACAGTGGGTCCCCTAAATTTAGAAATCCATGCCTGTTAAGCTGAAGCTTTCAAATTGACTAATCTGCTTGTTAACTACCATTTTTTTTAGCATCTACAGTGCCTAAATTGGTGACCACTTGCCGTTTGTAGGGTGTCTTCTGTTATGGGTCTGCATTATATCCAACCTGGTGCCTCAGGTAAGTGAGGGAATTTCTGTCCTTTTTGGCAAGGATTTAGTCAGATAGGTTAGGCTGTATGATGTTACTGTGTTTTTTCCTTTTTCTTGTATTGTTTTTCTATCCTTTTTGCTTCCCTTCTAGCCTTTTTTCCCTTTTCGAAGTTGGTGCAGGCAGTGGAGTATTAGCTTTTTCCTGTTTTTTTTTTTTTTTTCCCTTTTCCTGCTGCTGGTTGTTTTTTCTTCTGTGTGATCTGCCATTTGGTCTGGGTAACTCTGTTTAGGTCAGCTTATCGAGCGCGGCTCACGCCAGTCAGCTCTGCGCCCTTTTTGTCTATGAATCCGCCCTTATCTCAAAGTCTTTCACTGTAAGCAGCGCTCATTGCTGCCCCTTAGTTTGCGTTGTAAGCAGCGCTTGTCTTTTAATCCTGCAGGGGAGGGACACTGATGTCAGCATTTAGGATGACAGTTGGGCTTTGATTTATTGGCGGCGGAGACTTCAAGCTAGGGAACTTTCCCTTTAAATAAATGGTTCGAGCTGCTGCCTTCTTCAAAAACCAAGGTCTATAGTTTGATTCTCTGTAAGGGCAGGAGGTTCAACTGCTCAAATAGAGAGGTGGCAGAAATAGCGGTACCTTCCACTTTACAAGTCTGCCAGTGAGACAGACCTATTTAAGCAGAATAGTCAGCTGAGTCTGCTGCTTCCTTCTCTCTCCTGTGTGGGCTGTCTCGGATGTTCTCTCCCATTCTGGAACATGTTTGATAGCCTGAAGGTTAGTGGCATGTGGCAAGTCTTGGCAACAGTTTGTGTGTGTGTGTTTGTAATATGCATGTATGATCTTTCTACAGCACAAATGGGGCACGGGCAGCTGAACTGGGGGTTGTGGTGTCTGTGGTGTTTGAACAAGTTTTATTGCCTGTTTGATGCACTTAGTCGAGGAAAAAAGGTACGTGCTTGGGCACATTTTTTATTAAGGATGCATTTCTTTTAAGGGAATACTCTCTTCCTTGGCATTTTGCCCCTGTTTTCTATGACCAAAGGTAAAGAGGCAGATTTGTGGGGGGAGCAACGCTATATTGCTTACTGGCTTGAAATGTGACCTTGGCATTTTGCCCCTGTGTTACTTGTCAAAGGCTGAGAGGCAGATTTAGGAAATCTCTCACAGGGACTGAGCCATATTATCTGTGGGCACGAAATGTTTCCTTTTAGTTGTCTCGTGGCACCATGGCTTATTGCAACTGATACTAGGCAAGCCAGTAAGACCTACTTGTAGGACTATGGTCCTCTCTTAAAATCAAATATAAATGTTTCAGTCCCTTCCATCCAGACCCTTGGAAAGGGGGGGTGCACCTGTGGTACCATTTGGCAGTGGTAAAGCTGAGTTACACATTATGTATACTTGGCCCCATTATTGTGATGCTAATAGCCGAGGAACAGCAGGGGCCTACCTGCGAAGATATCCAAATCTATATGGACCCCTCCGGTCAGGGAGGTGTCCCTAAAGGCATGTCCAGGTGTGCCACTGCTGAGTGATACTGCTTTCCAGATTTGCTGGCGGCCCCAAGCTACATGGCAGGACAAGTCACAGGCAGGATATGGGGGTGTTAAGAGGTCCCTGACCAGGCAGAGCTAGGTCCGTCAGATGAGGATCAGTGTCCCTCCAAGGAGTGGTGAGTGGATGGAACATCAACAATGATTCTGATCTCTCTTTGTTCACTCAAACACAAAACAATGATTCCCTGTCTGCTGGGTCAGTGTGATATTAAGAGGTTACATCCAGAAGAGACTCATACCCTATAGTCTCTAGCTGTGAGACTCCATGTAGCAGGAACTGCAGTGTTGGGCAAAACATCCTCCTCAGTGATCAGGTCAGATCAGGGATAAGCAAGGGTGAACGAGTGAAATCAGCTACTCAGGTCTGGGGCTGGGATGTCAGTTTTCCATTTGCACAAGGGACAGTCCTTTGACACAAGTTGGTGACATTTTGGTCACACATATGAGACTGAATATATGGTTATGTCTCTAACAGGTCTGACAGCCCAGTAAGGAGATTTTGCCTCTTCTGTGAGCACAGCATGCTGGCAAGCCTGCACCTTGAGTGGAATCAGTTTCTACATAATATATACATATTCTGTATTCTCAGTGCCATAACCCAGGTCAGCCAAAAGGGGGTGTATTTTTTTTTTCGCATTACATTATTGTTCCCTGTGCCATTTTTGGGACCACTGCCTGTAGATGGATTTGGCTAGCTGGGCACAGTAGGGGACAGATATTTGTGCACCGATATTTGTGCAGATCATTCTCAGATCCCCCATAAATGGGCATCATCACACCATGACTGGGACCTTGTGATCCTGCATATAAACTACACAGGAGGGACAGGGTAGTCGGGAAGGGGTTGTAGTTTATATCAGGGAGGGAATAACTTGCACAAGGGAGGAGTTGGAGGAAGGGCAGGTGGAGGCATTATGGGTTCAGTTAAGGCAGTATAGCACAGTGGTCTAAGGCTCTGAGCTGCAAATCTGGTGACATCCAGCAGACCACACCTGGGTTTGAATCCCACAGCTTCCACTTGCATACTGTGTGACCCTGAGCAAGTCACTTAACCTCCTTGTGCTCCCAGGTCGCTCCTGTAAAAAAGCTTTCAGCTTAGTGTGCTATACCTGGTTAAACAACAACTAAGTTAAGGTCCAATAGTTCAAGTTCAAGTTTATTGCAGGAAAACTCCATTGAGCAAGTTAATTCACAAGGAGGTCCTGTGACATAAACACTTAAAGTACAAACATAGATAGGTAATAACAGTATATACATGAAATGCACGTTACATGATACAGTCTGGATATACGTACAAGGGTATCACATAGGGTGACCGCAGGTGGTAAACATTAATATGAGACAGGGAAGCGACTTACAGGTTGCATACTGATAAATGAAACATGATGACTGATGTGTGCAATACATATATTTTGGCAGCTAGAACAAACAACAGACTACAACTGATATGGGGGGGAGGAGTGATTTGATAGAGTAACAGTGGAGCGTAAGCATAGATAAAGCCAGGAGTAGAAGGGGAAGGGAAAGCAGTTAATATGACAAAGCAATTATACCTTACCAGTGGATAAATATGGCACACATGGGGAAGGAAGAGACTTAATGACAGTTACAGGTGTCTTTTATTTTGGCTGAACTTATCGATTTGTAGAAGTTTATTGAAACTGTGCTAGTTAGTTTTAGTACGGTTTGTAATTGGTTCCAAATGGAGGGAAGGGCATATGCAATAGCACGTTTACCAAAGGAGGGAGAAGGGTGAGGTTGGGGGTGGTAAACCACCCAATCAGGATGAAGAGAGGGACAGGGAAGTGAGCTCATAAATATTGGATGCTGTGGGGAAAGGGGAGGTGGTAATTGTGGGGGACTTCAACCTGCCCAAGGTGGACTTGAGTATAGCATCCACAAATGTGCTAGGAGTCCGGTGATCCTGGAAGGACTGCAGAGTGGGTTCCTGACTCGGGGTCACAGAACCAACAAGAGCTGAGGCAGTTCTTGACCTGGTGCCCACAAATGGGGACCATGTACAGGCCCCCCCCCCATCTGGCCTGGGCTCGGGCCTGACGAGAGCCTCCGGGGATCAGGAGGCACCCACCTCCTCCAAGGCTTTAGAGATTCAGAGGCCTAGCGGTATGAGTGGGACCGGTAAGTCGTGTTCCGGCCCCTCTGGGTCTCGCATAGCTATAGCTGCTAAGTCATCTGTCGGCTCCTTCAACAGCCGCACAGCCACAGATCCTCCGCCAGGCCCCGATAACCGGCCTGATGATGAGGTGACGGACCAGCTGACGATAGGTACGCAGCTGACGACGGAGATTACTCTGACTTCTCCTTTACCACTGATTGAGACAGAACCTGAAGGCGGAGATCACCCGCCATTTGGGAGGCCTCACCACCCCCTGCGCCAGAGCCACCGTCGGACCAGACGAAGGTCCCTCTGACTCCCTCAGGCCAGTTGGTTCCTCAAGGACTGTAGTCGGGCCTGGTGCCTGAACAGTCAGGACCCTCGAGGTTTCCTACCCCACTTCCAGATCCCCCGTCTGGGCCCTCTGCACCCCCATCAGGGCGTTTTACGGATCTTTCAGTCCCACCGTCAGGACTGACGCCGGGCCCTTCAGCCCCCCCGTCAGGTCCTACACCGGGGCCATCTGGGAACCCCTTTAGGCTCGATGCGGGTTATCTGGCGCGCACTACCCCACACCAGGGTACCTGATGGCAGATTTATCCTCAATTGGGTTTTAATTACCCTTACTCACGGGTACCCGAGCTATTGATATCATAACCCACCGCCGCCTCAACCACAAGTGGATTTGCGGGCGGTCCTTAAATCGTGGTGGATGGAAGCCAAGTCACAGCTCATATCTGAGCTCGAGAAATGCCAGCTGCCGACAGCACCTAGGCCTCTTTCTCCATCACCACCTCTGCTGTTGGGCCCTCAGATCCCGATGTCATACAGAAGAATGGAGTCATTGCCACCTAATTCGCGGCCTCTGGATATTTCCCGACCAACTGACTTCTCAAGGCCAGTGGCTAGTGCACTTCCTACGATCAGCTCACCTCATGTAGGCCGATTGTCAGACTCGGACAGCGATTCAGTCCCCTCTGACTCGGACTTTGATTCCCCTATGCAGGCACACCATGGATCGACAGAATCTCCCAGATCCCCACTTGAGGACCCTTCCTTTTTGGAGCTTCTCAGGAAGATCCAAATGGTATACGACTGGCGTACAGTCGCCCAGGATCCACAAAGACAGAGATTGGCCGCACACATGGATTTGACAGATACCTCACCATCCCTCATTCCGCCCTGGATAGAGCCACATGAGGATTTGGTCACAACAATTTGGAAACAACCTTCCTCCCTGGCTCCAGTGGCCAGGAAGGCAGACAGACTTTACCAGACCCCAGAGGGCAAGGATCACCTGGGCCTCCATCCCAAGACCGACTCATTGATCATCAGCACGGCCCGTGATAGGTCCGCAAAACCTAAACACCTTAGTGCTGCTCCTCCTGACAAAGAGTCTAAGGTTCTCGACCAGTACGGGAAAAAGATCTATTCTTCTTCCACAGTGGGGATTAGGGCATTAAACTGTGTCACCCACATGGGGAATTACCAAAAATCAGTCTTAGGACAGCTGGAGTCCAACATAGACTCCTTCCAAGGCTCAACCTCGAAAGGAGAAATGGCAGATCTAGTCAAGTTTGCTAGATCTGCGTGGAGACATATGCAAAGAGCTATCTGTGATGCGGTAGATGCTGCTGGTAGAGGCCCGGCGTTGGCTATCAGACTCCGATGCCATGCTTGGCTTAGGATCTCAGGCCTATCACTCGAAGTACAGACAGCCATACAGGATGCCCCCCTTAGAGGCTCAGTTCTATTCGGGGGAGATGTCAAGGACATCATAACTGACTTACAGGACAAGGGCAAAGCCACCCCAGAATCAAAAGCAGCCATTTTAGAGACAACAACGTCCTCAGCAAAGACAGCCGCAAAACAAACGTTGGGCGCCTTTGGCTGGTAGAGCCCCCCCCCCCCAGCCAAATCTCAAAAGGCCTCGGGCACTGCAGCCTCTTCCCTGCCCACTGCCTCCTGACTCTCTAATCCTCCCACCTCCACTGGATCACTTTCCAGAAGAACTGGTAGAGGGAAGGCTCTCCCTCTATCTTCTGGAGTGGGAGAAAATCACAACAGATTCATGGGTGCTGCAATTGGTGGCAAAAGGCCACATGATGGAATTCACAGAGACACCACCAAAACTGCATGGTTTTCATTAGTGGCTGCAAAAAATTGTTCATGTATGCAGGCATTGCTGCACTTCCGAGTTCACTCAGAAGTGATTGTACAGCTGCCTTACACAAAGCTTCCTCTAAACTCTATAGGCTGGTTTGTCAGTTGAAACCCAGTTGGGATAAAAAACACAGGTGTTTGGGGCAGTCGGAATTGTAATGTGTCTTCTTTCCTTGAGTACCCATGTGTTTTCTGTTTCTGCCTAGTCTCCTTTCGTTTCAGGGAACGGTGCGGATGATACCTCTTATTTTGGTCAGTAATACTGTATCTAGTTAGTGGAGCTGTCGGTGTTCTAGCGAGGATCAGACAGAATATGTTGCATTGTACTTCACTTTAGCACCTAAGAGCTGGTTCGAAGGATTTTTGACTGCTTCAGTCCATAAATCAGTCAAACCAAGAGCCGACACTTTGGTTTTCCTGCTGTAACGAGAAGATTGGGATTTTATGAGAGTCCAAACTCATTTAAGGCAGTCAGAACATCAGGTTTCCCCTGTTTGATCTACTTTGTCATCAGGGCTTAAGAAAGCGTAGAGAGGTCCGAGTCAAGGACTTGGGAGTCCTGGAGCTGGTAGGCTGGCTATTCAACAGGGATGAGAGTTCCTTGAAGCTGTTGAAGGTCAGAATCCTTGGGAATAGTATCTAACCTGGAAAATTCAGTAGTTGGCATTTCAGGCAGATGGTTTTATGCATAAAACTGTCTGTTTTTTCCAGGTCCTGCATTTGT
This sequence comes from Neoceratodus forsteri, assembly GCA_016271365.2. NCBI lineage: Eukaryota > Metazoa > Chordata > Ceratodontiformes > Ceratodontidae > Neoceratodus > Neoceratodus forsteri. The sequence goes on from CM057455.1 coordinate 507,248,809, forward strand.
GCAGTTTACTTAGTTAGGCTCATAGCTGCCCAGAATCCAAGCAGGGATTGCAGGCCCCCCCCGTACAGGAACATTGCCGCTACCCAGACATTATTGAAGTCTCTTGCGTGGCTGGAAAGCACCTAAAATATCTGAGCAGACCTTCCCTTGACACCTGTTAGAGCTGTCTTTGACAGTGAGTCCAGCCTTAAGCTTTTTTTTTTCGGGGGGGGGGTGGGGGGAGTGCACTGTTAGATTGGATACCAATGCTAGAAGACTAAGGTCTTCGGACCTAGTCATTCCAGTCTCTAAATGATCTTTGGTATAAAAACTGCTACTTGTGTTCCTGTATAGTATTTTGGTCGGACTTGAAATATGTAATAGGAGTTGCTGAGGTACATGTTTACAATTAGAAGTGGCTCTGTTATTTCTGTGAGCATGCTGTAACATGATAATGGTCTGCACATCTGGAGTATCGAAAATCAGACTGAATGGCCAAGTTGCAGAAAGTGTCCTCAGAGGAGTTCCTCTATCTGGGGATGTCCGAGCGGCTGTGCAGAAGGTTTATTAAACTCAGAACAATTTTTTTTTCTTAATAAGAACCCTTAAGAATCGAGTCTGCGACAGTTGAGTTGGTGGTAGTTGCAGTCGAAATGCTAATGAAACTTCTAGCAGGAGAATGGAATGTACAGGCAGACAGTGTGTATGGGTCGTGAGATTGTACACCCTGGTGGGGGGTGATTCCTTATCTGGAGGGTATTTTGACCTGTGGTGCGGAGGTTCAACAGCCACAGGAGATTTCTTAGGTGTTGAGGCCATTCAGTCTTCCTGTTGACTGTGGGTGGAGACGGTGGATGTCTGCCCTGGCAGCAGAACCTTATTCGAGGATACCAGTTTAGCAGTTTCACTGTTCCCCTGCATCCACAGGATTCAGGGGTCAAAGAAAGTTTCCCTCTGATAATCTCAGAGTGAGCTAGAAGAACGTGACTTCCAGTTTTGATTCAGCTGCTAATGTATGCTGTTGGTAGTCTGGTTTCCATGAATAGGTGGAGACTCCAGTAACTGGGGTTCCTGCCAAGGGAGGAATCTCTGTGATAGTCTGTAAAACGTGCACATCTCCTTGGTCTTGGCAGAGTGCAGAACTTTTCTTGTGGTGGTCGGAGACCAAGGTGTTAAGACCTCCAAGGCCTCAAGTTTTAGATGTTGTTTTGTGTGGGGGAGCCACCAGTGGCCCCTGTAGTACAGAAAACCAAAGATTTTGACATGCTGGGAATGTTACCATATATGGCATAAAGACAAGATGATGCCTCCTTCAATTTTATGTTGGCTCGGCATACTCGGCTCTGCTATATTCTTGATAATGTAGATTTGGGCGCCCAGTTACTGTTAGGCGAATGCAGGACGCATTAGTAGGTCGTCCCTCATTCCCCAATCAGGCAGCATGCAGGCACCACATCAGCAATTTGGATTGTGGCCACCAGATCTAACAAAAGGTCTGCTTCAGTGAGAGCGGAGCTCTCATGCAGCGTGACCACAACACGCCTCCTGACGTGCATGCAACACTGCTGCCGCCTCCTGTCAGAATGCCGACGGGGGAGCCCACTCCCCTTCGGCATAATGACCCCCCCTCCCATTTACAATGTATGCCGAGAGGGTGCCCAATCCCCTTCGCCATCATGCGCCCCCCCAACAGTTTTTCTTTGCCTACAGGGCCCAATCCCTGTCTGCATAATGTCTCCCCCGCTTTTGTTGTGTGCCGAGGGGGTGCCCAATCCCCGGCTCCTTATCCCCCGCCGGAATGTGCCAACAGGGATGCCCAGTCCCCCGTCGGCTACAGCATCCCACCCCCCAAAACAAAAAAACAGGTGGCATGCTGGGAGCCCACCTCAGCGTGCCAGATACCCTGTTAAAAAAATAAAAAAATTAAAAAAGTCCCGCAATTTTTTTTTTTTTTTTTTTTAACCTGTAACAAAGAAAACGGTCCCTCGAGTCTCCCTGCCCCCTTCCGAAACCCATGCCCAGCCTCTGCACACCCTGCCTCTCCCCCCCCCCAACCCATACTTACTTCCGGAGTCCGGCGTGACGATCTTCGGTGGACCGGGAACACATCTGCACTCTTCAAAGCCGATTGCAACCTGAAGAAATGCCGGTGAGCTGTATAATGGCCTAAATAGGGGTTTTTCAACCTTGGTGCATATCTCGAGCATTTTTGGGAATTTTGCTACCAAATTTTCAACATGGGGTTATTGGGACCCTCCTCATGAATTCTGTCACTGTCATGGCGTAATTCGGTCCCGAAAGGTGATTTTTGCAGTCACTCAACGGAATCACCTTTCGGGACTGATTAACGAAACGACAGTGCCACTGTTCATCAGGGGCTCTCAAAAGCCTATGTTGCAAATTTGGTGGAAAAATCCCAAAAATGGCTGTCTTATTTAGCCGTATGCTATGCAGTTTCCACGTGCATGATTGTAATCTCTTTGTGAATTTGTAATATTTTCTACTCCAGATTTTCAAAATTGGCATTTTCCACACCTTCTTTTGAACAGTACAGCTGTCATATTATATATCCTGGCTCAAATCTGTTTTCACATCCGCGAGAATAGCAATGGTCGCCATGCGAATCAGTTTTCGGACAGTTTCAGGAAATGACGGTGATACTGTTCATGAGCAGAAGTCCTAAAATGCCTATGTTGAAAATTTGGTGACAAAATTCTGTAAAATGACTGTGTTACAAGCGTGCGTTGCGCAGTTTCCACGCACCCTTGTAACTTCGCAAATTTGCAATAGTTTCATGCCAGATTTTCAATACTGCCATTTTTTTTACACCTCCTTATGAACAATACAGCTGTCATTTTTCACATCCTGCCCTAAATGTGTGTTCGCACCTGTGGCGCACAATGGCGTGGTCACTGTGCAAAATCGACATTTTGGACACATTAACAGAATCACACTGCCACTGTTCATGAGGGGAGGTCCCAAATGCCTATGTTAAAGATGTGGTTAAAAAAATCCCAAAAATAATTGGGTCACGGATGTGTGTTGCACAGTTTCTATGCATGCTCATAACTTCACCAAATTTTCATATTTTCCCTCCAGAGTTTCAGCGTTGCCATTTTTTTTTACATCGCCTCATGAACAATACGGTTGTCATTTTCCACATACTGCCCAACATGTGTTTTCATCCCTGTGTCGCCAAATGGCATAGCCGCTGTGCAAAACCACCTGTCAGCTAACAAACTGATAGTGCTGCTTTTCATGAGGTGGGCTCACAAAGAGCCCATGTTGAAAATTTGCAGTGAAAATACCAACACACGCATACGGTGTTAGGGTTTCCAACTGTAGCACCCCACCCTGTAGAGACTGACAGGCGTCGGGGGTGTGACTTGGGATCATCAGCTGTAATGCTCACGCTATTCCACCACCCCCACCCTGCAGCCAGTGACAGGCATCGCCGTGTGCCTTGCACTGTTCGGCCACAGAGTTCACCCCATTCTCCTGTACTGCACCCACCTCAGCATATTTCCTTATGGAATGGGGTAAGTATAACGCCCAAAGACCCCAAAGCACACCACAACACTTGTCAGTGTCTACAGAGTAGGGTGAGGTGAAAAGGTATGAGCATTATAGCCGATGACCCAAAGGCACACCCCAGTGCCTGTCAGTCTCTACAGGGTGGGGTTGGCGTCATTTTAATACTTCACTGCCATTCCTATTATGCGTCTCTAACTCCTGCACTACCAATGCCAATGCCAGCGAGACAACAATCAGCATTGACAAATGCTTGTTTATGTTGTCATCAGCCCTTTCTTGTTGTTTCTGTCCTGAGCAGCGGGAAGAATGGAGAACTTAATTGTGTTAACAGAGGGATAAAGCCTCGTATGCATTTGCCATCAAAAAGGAATGGTTTGTTTAGGATAGAGTGTTTCTTCCCATCCAGGGTGCTCTTAGCATCATAGGCTAAGAGGGCTAAGTCCTTTTGCAGAGTCGAGCAGTTGATTTTCTAGTCCATCTTTCTTGCGCTTTCAGGGCCCCGCAGACTTTATGCCCTGCATTTTGCTGTTGCAACCATCCAGTATTATATTTGGCAGGTGACAGTTGTCAGATGAGTCCAGAAGCTATTGGTTTTTTTATATGGGATAATAATCTCTCTTGCCCTGCTTAGATGGGTACTGCTTTTTAGAACCTATATGTATTAGCTACCTTCCCCATTGACAACATGTAGCGATACAGAAAGGAGAAATTCCATCATACTTCCCGTAATTTCCTTTTCTTTTCACTCCAGTGTTGTTAGTGGGGTCTCTCCCTGAAACTGTCTGCTCTTCTGGTGACTGTTATCCAGTATATAGAGAATACTGGATGGGCAACTATGCAGAACCAGTTTGTTCTGCCACAGAGGGATTCTGATTCCCTCTGGCCTTGAGAGTGAAGCTCAAGAGGTCCATGGGAATCAGAATCCCGAGGTGGCAAAACACACTGGTTGTGTATAGAGTTGCTCATCCTGTATTTTTTTATAGCATATAGTACTGTGTGAAAAATGTGTTTTGTGAGTTCTTTTGCTTTCAAAATGAAACTGACTCATGCAGTCTCTAGAGGTTCTAGAATGCTGTTCTACCACAGTAGGGTAGAACAGCATTCCAAGTAATTGGAACTGTGGCAGAACAGCATTTTGAAAGGGATGGAATTCTATACAGAACAACACTCCACTATACACTATATAGGTATATAAGGTTTCTGTAGGTGTACATTGACTTTGTATTGAAGGATTCCTACTGTGCTCCTAAAGGGCTTCAGATTCATCAATAATGTCTGGACACTTTTGTACACTAACTTGTGATGGGTGGAGCGAGCTAATAGAGTACATGGTGAGATGTATAAGGTTCTGTTTGTCTGGGGGAGCCCACATGGGTATTAGTCGAAAAAGATACAGTTGTGTCTAAACTAAAGATGTGTCCAGTTCTGGAGGTCCCATCTCAGGAAAGACATACATAGGATGGAGGCAGTAATAAGAAGGGCAACCAGCATGGTGCATGGCCTGCATCAGAAGCCCTATGAGGAAAGACTTGGGGAATTAAATGTGTATTCTCTAGCTGGCCCGGTGGCGCTGAGGGTTGAGGCGCTGGACGCACCTCGCGCACGCGGCGACCGTGTCGGGAGCAGGCATGGGTTGCCGGATGGGCGGGGAGATGGATTGAGCATCCAAGGACTGCTCTCCATCTCCGGGAGGGGATTTGGGTGGGCCAGGCTTGCCTGACCCCTAGCGAGCTGGGGTCGACAGCACGTAGCTGCAAGCTGTGGGGGCGGGACATGGCAGGCCAGCTTGATTGGGAGCACACTGCAGGGGCGCGCACCAGTTACTGGCGCTATTGCACGCCATGATTACCGGAGGAAAAACAGTGAAAAGAGCCTGGCAGTATGAAGTTGTTCCTCACGGCGCCGTTCCTGGAAGCGCACCTCCCTGGCATGGATCCGTTGGGGTGGGTTGAGTCGCTCCCCACCACCCTGCCGCGAAGGGTAAGTCGCGGGGTGCACAAGGGAGGGGATCTGATGTTCAGGGATGGCGCTGGGGGAACAACGGACGGCGGGGGTCGTAGCGGAGCTCTGGAGGAGGAGAAATAATAAAAAAAAAAAAAAAATGTGTATTCTCTGGAGGAAAGGAGAGAAAGGGGGGACATGATAGAAACATTCAGATACCTCAAAGATATCAGTAACGCACAGGAGGGTGGCAAATTGCACAGAAAGATATGCTCAAGAATAAGGGGGCATGATATGAAGCTGGAAGTGGGGAGACTTAGAGGAGATGCGAGAAAATACTTCTTTATGGAAAGGGTGGTAGATATCTGGAACAGCTTTGCAGTAGGGGTGGTGGGTACTGAAATGGTAACGGGTTTCAAACATGCTTGGGATAGGCACAAGGGGACCTTAGTAACAGGGCAGGGGGGGTTAAGGCTGGAGATCAGTTAGGGTCTATGGTAGCACAGTAGGCTGGCACTTAGGGCAGACTAAGTGAGCCATGAGGTCCTTTTCTGCCGACAGCATCTATGTTTTCTGTTTAAGGCAAGCTTTCACGTGTGGAAGACCGTGAGATCCAAGAGTGAACCTGTTTCCCGATGTGTGATTTAAAGTCACAATTGTACATTCTAAATGTGGGTCGTATTCTAGCAAGACAAGATAGTCCCGTATTTTTCCAGTTTCTTTCTGGTATATATTTATGTGAGGGTTTGACATAGAGTGTGGACTTCAGAAACACAGAAATTTGCCTGCAGAAAAGGACCATTTGGCTCATACAGTCTGCTCAATATCACCGCTTGATCCCTTATCTTGCCCCCTCGCTTCCATGCCCTCTCTTGCTTCTATTTAGCCCCATGTAGTCGTCCCAAGCCTTCAAGAATTTGCTCACAGAATCTACCCCCACCACCCATTCTGGCAGCCTATTCCAAGGACCCACCACTCTCTCAGTGAAGAACTTCCCCCTCACATTTCTTCCAAACCTTCCCCCCCTCCAGCTTGAATGCGTGCTCTCTTGTTGATTTTTCACTCATCCTGAATATGCTACCCTGCCTCACCTTGTTTATTCCCTTTAGATATTTGAAGGTTTCTACCATATCCCCTCTTTCCCTTCTCATCTCCAGTGTGTATAAATTTAGTTCCTCTAATCGCTCCTCGTATGATCACCTGTGCAGCCCTTGAACCATCTTGGTTGCCCTTCTCTGGACCTTTTCCAGCCTGTCTCTGTCCTCCTGCAAGTGTGGTCTCCAGAACTGGACCCCATATTCCAGATGCGATCTGACCATAGTTTTGTATAACTGCATTATCACCTCCTTCCTCCTGCTGGTAAATCCCCTCCCTATGCATGCCAACAGTCTGCTAGCCTTCCCCATCGTCATATTGCATTGGTTCCCCACCTTCAGGTTATCTGAAATGATGATCCCTGGGTCTCTTTCCTTCTCAGTTACCTCTGATCCCCCCAAAAAGCCAGTATTTTGCCCTTGGGTTCTTACTTCCTGTGTGCATAATTTTGCTTTTTTTTTTTTTTTGACATTAAATTGTAATTGAAACTTCCCTGACCACTCCCCAAGCCTGACCAGGTCCTCCCTCATTTTATCCACCCCTCCCATTGAGTCCACCTTGTTACAGCTCTTCAGGTCGTCTGCGAACAGACACACCTTCCCATTTAGGCCTTCTGAAATGTCCCCAGTGTAACTGTTGAAGAGTATGGGATCCAACACTGACCCCTGAGGTACCCCACTCATCACACCTCCCTTCATGGAGAGTACCCCGTTTACCACCACCCTCTGTGTTCTCCCCTCCAGCCAATTTTCCACCCAGTTCACTAGTTTACTCCCTACCTCTAAGCTACTCAACGTGCTTATTAGTCTCCTGTGAGGGACGGTGTCGAATGCCTTCCTGAAGTCCAGATAGGTCACGTCCACCACCCACCCTGATCACACATCTCTGTTACTCCATCAGAGAATTCGATCAGGTTGATCTGACATGACCTACTGTACCTCTTGTGAACCAGTGTTGGTTTTTGTCTCTGAGCCCCTTCCCCAGGTACTATGCCAGCCTCTCCTTAATAAGTGCCTCCATTATGTTACCCACCACAGAGGTAAGGCTAACTGGATGATAGTTCGTGACTCCCGTGCAGTGGTACAACATTGGCTCTTTTCTAATCCCCCCGGGACTCTCCCTTTGTCTAGAGACGGATTAAATAACTTTGCGAGAAGTGCCGCTAGCTCCTCCCTTAACTCCTTCAGCACACTGGGGTGTATTTCATCGGGACCCATTGCCTTGTCCGTCTGCAGTATCCCTAACTCCTCCAGTACTCTACGCTCTGAAAACGGGCTTGTGTCCATCTCCCCTGCCCCCCTTTCCCTGTTGCTTAGTTTTGGTCCATTCCCTCCTTTCTCAATCGTGAATACTGAGGTAAAGTAATCATTTAGCAGATTTGCTTTCTCCTCATCTCCCTCTATTAGAACGCCCCCTTCCCCATATACAGTAGCCCGACAATCCCCTGCTTGCTTTTACTTCCTTCACTTACATACTGGAAAAATTTCTTTCCTAGGGACATGGATATGTTGTTCATCCACACTGTCCGGCAGGTTCCTTGCTGCTTTAAATCTTGCCAGAAGGTCTTCAAGCTGGCTCCTCCCACCCATCCGGGTGGTAAAACTCTCGGCTCCGCCCCATGACGCCAGATCTTCCTTACCGCTTGGAAGCTCAGGTTCCCTCCTTAACGCTCTGCATGTAGACTGGATCCTAATCTTTCAGTTCGCCCAAAACTTATTTTAAAATTTTCAAGACTTCGGTCAAGTTTCTCCCTCGTGGCTGCGATGGACAAATCGACTCCCGGGATTTTGGCGGTGCCCTTGTGGGCAGAAGATGTCCAGGACAGACCCGCACTCCACGTGCGTCTACTGCCTCAGCCTAGAACACGTCTCGCAGGCCTGCGAGTCATGCCGTTCATTTTTGGCAAACGTCCTGGAAGATCGCGCTGCCCAGTTACAGCTTGGGCGCCCTGAGAAGCGCTACCCGGCGGTTAAGTCGAAGGAGGCCCATTGGGCGGTTACTGCGGCGGCTGGCTCGGCTGAGCAACTCGAGCAGATGATAGCCCTCGAGGAGGAGGCGGCACAGGCCGCATCATCCACTTCCTCGGTCGTGGCATTTATCCTGCTCTCACTGGGTACCTCGTATTCAGCTTCTTTCAATGAGCTTTGCCAGTCCCTTTCTACGAAGGGAGAGGGGCCATCAGGACATTTCTCTTGGTCTAAAAAGGACGCAAAGGGTAAGTCCCATTGTCGGCGTTCGTGGGAGCGGGAGAGGTCCCCTTCCCCGGACAGTTGACACTCGACTTCGGTCGAGGGTGCGGCTAAGGCCGCTGGCTTCATGGCATCCCCGTCAGGCCAGCCGGCCAAGACACCTGTCGACACGTTTAAGATTTTTCTCGACCCGTCGGACGGGCTGTCGACTGGTGAAGCCGACAACCCTTCTTCACCGGTTCCCCCGGTGGAGACCGAGGACTTGCCTGCGCCTGTGGTGCCGCAGTCCCCGGTTAAGGCTTCCGAGCCGAGGGAAGAGCGGGTGTCCCTTGCCCCTTCCCAGACCTGTCCTCAGAAACGCAGAGGGTCTCGGTCTTGGTCTCGGACATCGTCTCTGTTCAGCCGATCCCGCCAACATTGGCGATCTCTGTCTCGGCACCGAAGTAAGCGGCGCCGCCGCTCGTCCTCATCTTCCACCTCGGAAGAGGAGAGGCTTCAGTGCAAGTTGCGTCGACGCTACGAGGACCTGATGTGGCAGCAGTTACTTCTGTCCGGGAACAAGCCGATACCGTCGCCTTCCCCGGCCATCAAGTGGCTGTCACCCGAGCGGCCGAGACAACCCCTCACTGTAGCCGAGGTGCCCAAGCCTGGGCCGGTTGTTTGGCCGAAACCAGCTGCCCACCGATTGTGGTGGAACCTCCGCCTCCACAACCGAAATCGGGGGCGCCGACCAAGGACTCTCTGTCGGGTCAGGGTCTGCCCCACAGGTTGTCGGTCACCCTCATTCCTGACCGTCCTTGGCAGGTGGAGGGTGGCTCAGGCCCCAGGCAGCTCTTCGCGGACTCTTCGGAGTCCGACGACTCCTCCCTGTTCTCCAGGCCCATTGACCTGGAGTCCTCCGGGGACCAGTCGATGGACGAAAGCCCATCGTCCTTCATGGGTTTGCTTCGGCTCATCTCGGAGTCCACCGGGATGCAGCTCGAGCCTGTATCCAAGCAGGCCAAGTGTCCCCTGATGGAGATACTGGACCAAGGGGATTCACCCACAGAGGCCTTTCTGGTGGCTGAAGCCATTGTTGACCCAGCCTTGGAGCTCTGGCAGCAGCCTGCTTCCTGTCCTGCGCCTTCGACCAGGAAGTATGCGGTCCCTACCGGCTCTTTGCCTGGGTTTTCGGAACACCCCTCTGCCGAGGGTTGGTCACCAACAGCGTTTTCGGTGTTCTGGGAATGCTAGGGATGTGGACAAGCCCCCGACAAGGAGTCCAAAAAGCTGGACTATGCCGGGCGCAAGGTGTACGCTGCGTCCTCCCTTGGCCTCCGCCAGGCCAGCTCGGCCGTGCTGATGGCACACTTCTCCCACGCCCTCATGGGCTCCCTGGATGAGGTGATCCCTCATCTCCCGGCCGACCTGCAGACCACGGTCCGGCAGGTACGGGACCAGGGTAGGGCAGTGGCTAAGCAGCAGCTCCAAATGGCTCTGGACATCGGAGACTCCTGTGCCAGATCAGTTGCGGCTGCGGTGGCCATGCGCCGCAGAGCATGGCTGAGGATATTCACCTTCACGGCGGATACCCAGCACAAACTGGCAGATGTCCCTCTCTTGGGGACCGACCTCTTCGGCCCTGGAGTGGAAGGTCACCTCCAGCGGATCGAAAAGTCCAGTGCCACTCTGGACTCGGTCACCTACGCCCAGAAGGACAAAGGCCGCCGACAGCAGCAGCACAAGTCCTTTCGTCCTTCTGCACCTGCAGCGCGTCCGGCCCAACAGCACCAGGGCCAGCAGGCTCGCGCTTGGCATCCCAAACCCAAGCCCGCGGCTTCCTCCAACAGGAAGCAGGGAGGTAAAGGCCCAGGAGGTCCCTCGGCCGGTCCCTCCTCTAAGCCTGCCCAGTGACGGGTTGAGGGGTGTCGCCCCCAGCCTCGTCACTCTCCCCTGGGTTCCCCCTGTGGGGGGACGACTCTGCCACTTCCTTTCCGCTTGGTCTGTTATCACCATGGACCGTTGGGTTTTGGAGGTGGTAGGAAAGGGCCTACCCCTCGAGTTCGAGCAGGCCCCGCCCTTCCGAGCCGTCGCCCCTCGGGGGGTGGGGGCAGGGGTCTGCAGCCTCTTTGTCGACTTGTCGAGTCGATAGTGCCCTGCTCCTTGAAAAAGAGGTGATCAGGAAGGTGGCGGATCCTCCTCCAGACCCAGGGTTTGTGTCCAGGTACTTCCTGGTCCCAAAACGGACGGGGGGCTGGCGCCCCATTCTCGACCTGCATGACCTGAACAGGTTCCTAAGGTCTTGGACCTTCAAGATGGTCACTCTGGCTCAGATAATCCAATCCTTGGAACGAGGCATGTGGTTCTGTTCTCAGGACCTTCAGGACGCGTTTTTTCACGTCCCAATCCGTCCGTCCCACCAGAGATTCCTTCGCTTCAGAGCGGAGGGATCCCTTTACGAGTTCCGGGCCATGCCCTTCGGCCTTTCCCTAGCTCCCAGGGTCTTCACCAAATGCATGGCAGTGGTGACAGCATTCCTCTGGCGCGAAGGGTCGGGTGTACCTACCTGGACGACTGGCTGATTGCAGCCCTCCAGAGCGGAGGTGGGCGGTCCAGAGATCTGGCCTCCATGTTTGCTCTCAGATTAGCCTCCTCACTAACGAGGCCAAGTTGGAACTTCGTGCCAAAGCAGGTGGTACAATTCATGCCAGGCAGAGCTCGACTCTCCACGAGCCAAACACTGCTCCTGGCGGACAGGGCTGAGGTTCTTTCCTCCTTTGCCCAATCATTTCAGGTTGGGCAATTGCGCCCTGCCCGGGACTTCCTGCGCCTCCTGGGCCTCATGGCGGCCTGCACCAGCGTGGTCCGTTGGGCCCGCTGGTACATGCGTCCCCTTCAATGGGGACTGGCCAGCCAGTGGTCACAGCACTTAGATCCGCTGGATCAGCTAGTGACAGTGACCCAGGGGATGTGGAACGCTCGCTAGTGGTGGACCGTTCCAGCACATTTTCAGGAGGGCATCCTGTTTGTCCTCCCCGAGCCGATGGTCTCTCTATCGACCAATGCCTCTCTGATGGGTTGGGGTGCCCATCTGGGGGAGCACAGAGTGCACAGCCTCTGGTCCCCTCGGGAGTCCTGATGCCATATCAACCTGCTGGAGCTTCGAGCGGTTCGTCTAGCCCTCACTGCCTTCGCTACGTTTCTACAGGGTCAAGTGGTTCAGGTCCAGACGTACAATACCACGACCATGTACTACCTAAACCGCCAGGGTGGGATGCGCTCCATGCCTCTGTGCAGGGAAGCTCTCCGCATTTGGTCTCTCGTGCGCAGCCTAGAGGCGGATCTCCTCGCCATTCATGTGGCAGGAGCCTCCAACACCCTGGCCGATGCCCTCAGCTGGATAGGGGCTGCGTCTCACGAGTGGTCTCTCCTGCCGGAGGTAGTACAAGATCTCTTCTCCCACTGGTGCACACCTCAGGCGGACCTGTTTGCCTCCAGGGAGAATGCGAAGCTGAGACCATTTCATGCCCGCCCCCCTCAGCAGGGCTCGCTGCAGGGGAACGCCTTCTCAAGGCCGTGGACCCCGGGCCTCTTCTACGTCTTTCCCCCATTTCCCTTGATCCACAAGGTGCTTCTCAAGGCGAGGAGGGACAAGACGCAAGTGATTCTGGTAGCCCCAGACTGGCCCCGCCAGTTCTGGTATCCAGATCTCCTCAGTCTGAGCTCCAGGCTCCCGAGGCAGCTTCCAGCCCGCCCGGAACTGATCTCCGTCAATCAGGGGAAGGTATTCCATCTGGACCTTCAATCCCTGCACCTGACGGCCTGGTTCCTGAGAGGCTAGAGTTCCAGGCCTTGGGTCTTTCCGACGAGGTCCTCAACGTCGTTGAGGCTTCCTGTAAGGAGTCGACCAGGAAATGCTATGCCTTCAAATGGAAGAGATTCTCCATTTGGTGTCAGGGCAAGGGCCTGGACCCTTCCTTCTGTTCCTTGGCAAGCATTCTGGACTACCTGTGGTTCCTTTCTCAGCAAGGGCTTCGGTCGATGACCCTTAAGGTGCACCTGGCAGCCTTCTCTGCTTACCGGGCGTGGGCTGGGAAGCAGTCGGTGGCGCAGGAGAAGGTGGTCGGGCGCGTTTTCGAAGGCCTTGATCACATATCCCCTCCGGTGCGAGAACCTCCACCTCCGTGGGATCTACTGCTGGTATTGGCTTAGCTCATGGGCAAGCCATTCGAACCGATGCACAGGTGCAATATCTCCCACCTGTCATGGAAGACCACCTTCTTGGTGGCTATTACGTCAGCCAGAAGGATGGGAGAGCTCCAGGTGCTTTCCATCGAGTCTCCTTATCTGGTCTTCCACAGGGACAAGGTTGTCCTACGCCCCAACTCGAAATTCCTTCCGAAGGTGGTGTCGGAGTTTCACCTTAACCAGGTGTTGACTTTGCTGGTGTTCTACCCCAATCACACCTCGGAGGCCGAATATTGGCTCCATACTTTGGACCCTAGAAGAGCGCTTGCTTATTATAAGGAGCAGACGGCTGAAGTTCGGGGAGAGGTTCGCCAGCTGTTTGTCACCTATGCTGAAGCCGCACCTGGCAGACCTGCAGCCAAGCGGACGATAAGCAGGTGGGTCACCTCCTGCATAGATCTCTGCTGTAGGTTGGTGGGCATGGAGCCTCCCAGAGGGATAAGAGCTCATTCTACCCGCCATACCACTGCATCGGTGGCTGCTTCCAGGGATGTCCCTATCCAGGAAATCTGCAGGGCTGCTACCTGGAAGTCAGCACACACCTTCATCACCCACTACCACATCGACCTTGAGTCACGCCGGGATGCTGGTTTTGGGGCCTCGGTTCTCCAGTCATTATTCCCTAAGTAGGGGGTGTGCGCCTTGCCTCCCTCCTCCCGGAGAACTGCTAGGAGTCTGCCTGACAGTGTGGATGAACAACATATCCATGTCCCTAGAAATACAGGTTACTCACCTGAAACAGGAGTTCTAGGAATGGTATATGTTGTTCATCCACACGACCCACCCGGCCTCCTCGGCTTCGACGCGCAACCTGGCTTCCAGCGGGCTAGATCTGGCGTCATGGGGCCGAGCCGAGAGTTTTACTACCCGGGTGGGTGGGAGGAGCCAGCTTGAATACCTTCCGGCAAAATTTAAAGCGGCAAGGATTCTGCCAGACAGTGTGGATGAACAACATATACCATTCCTAGAACTCCCGTTACAGGTGAGTAACCTGTATTTCTCCCCTTTTGGCCTCCCTCACTCTTTTCTCTTCTCCTTCACTTTAGCGCTCCTGACTATTTTACCTGCTTCCTTTAGTTTCTCCTTGTACACTCCCTTGCCCTCAATCCCCTGTGAAGCTTTGTAGGTCTTGAACGCCTTCTTTTTTTCCGACTGCTCTCTTCACCTCTTTTGTAAACCATAGTGGTTTTCTCCCCCCTCTTATGTTTGCTCACTCACTTTATGCATTGTTCTGTTGCCTGTAAAATTCCCTTCTTTATTGCTCTCCATAACGCCTCAACTCCCTCTGTTTTTTTTCCTTTCTAATTCCTCTTTGAGAATTTCTTTCATTGTACTAAAATCTGCTGTCCTGAAGTCCAGTACCCTAGTGGTGATCCTGTTCTTATCCGACCCAGTCCAAATACTAAACCTTACCATCCTGTGGTCACTCACTTCCAGATTTTCCCTGACCTCCACATCCTCTACACTATCCCCATTGGTCATTACCAGGTTGAGTATAGCCTCTCCCCTAGTTGGTTATCTGACCAGCTGTTGAATAAATGCCTCCTGAACTGACTCCAACAGCATCCTGCTCCTTTCAGATACTGCTGCTAGGATCCCCCAGTTCACATCGTGAAGATTCAGATCCCCTGCCACTAGAATTTCTCCTTTGCCGGCCATCCTTTGTATCTCCCTAGCTAACTTCCTGTCTACCTCCTCTCCCTGATTTGATGGTCTGTGTGCCATCCCCATCCTTACTACTTCCCCAGTCCTCTTAGTTATCATAACCCAGATGATCTCAACTGAGCCCTGACCTTCCCCACTCACTGTGGCGCTTATCCCGTCCTTTATGTATAGGGCTACCCCTCCCCCCTTTTTTCCTCTCCTGTCCCTCCTATAGAGACTATACCCGAGTATTTCTACTTCCCGACTGAGGTCATCAGTCTACCACATCTCAGTTACCGCTATCAGGTCTAGGTTTTCCACCCCAACACTGCCTCCAAGTCCCCCATCTTATTCCCCAGACGCCTAGCAATGGCCAGCAGTTCCTTCCACCTATCCCTTCCTCCTTTCTCCTTCCGTTGTTCCCTACCCACTTTTGCAGGAGAGTGCGAGTTAGGCGAGTTCCACGAGCTACTTTCTCTAGACCACTACTAGCTTTGTACTCCCCTCGACTTAGTTTAAATCATACCCCAGTGTTTTGACTATATACCCATGCAGCTTCCCTCTTAGCAACCTGGCTCCCTTGTCATTTATATATAGTCTATCCCTTGCAAACAGGTGTTCGTCTACCCACTTGTCCCCCCAGTCTCCTATGCATGCATGTCCCTCCCTGCTGTACCACTGCCTTAGCTAGTGATTCAAATATCTGATTCTTAGCTGCCTGACCGTATTTGCACAGTGTACCGGCAGGACTTCTGAAAAAGCCAAGGAACTGACTATCTCCTTACACCCCTTGGCTAACTCTCTGAATCTCCTTTGTACCTCTTCTGCCTCCTCCCCTGCCAGGTCATTTGTTATGAGGTGAAGGACTAGGTGTGGTTTACCTCCAATTATCCTTGATTTTAGGTAATGCCCTGCTTGCCTCATCCCCAGGTCACAGAAAACTGATTTCCCTTTATATGCTACCTCCTTTTCAACCAGTGTATCCCCTTTATGATTGAGTCCACATATACCATTAGTGAATTTGCATTTTCTATCCCTGAGTATGCTCCCTTGCCTTATTGTGCTGGGCCCCCTGGTTTCCCACCACTGCAGTCACCATCTCTGTCCTCCCCCTTGTTTGCCTTCTCTGGTCCTTTTCTTCTTCCTTCCTCCTCCCTCCTCCTGTTGCTTTTGCCTTTTCCTTCCCTTCCCCGCAGTATCTTCCTTACTCCCATGATCCCCAATGCTCTTTACCTTCCCCTGTCTCCTCTCTCCCCATGCAGCATCCACCTCTACCTCTTCCATCCCCTCTCTCTCTCTCTCTCTCTCTCTCTCCTCCTGAGCTCTTGCCATGGGCCTTTCCTTTAATGCTGGATCTCTCTGTTTCCTGTGTTTCAATTTCCTGCTCTCTTCTGCCTCTGTTCCCCTTTCCACCTCCTTTTCCTGCAGTTCTGAAAAGGGCCAGTACCTATTTGATCCCCAATATGGGCCAGAACCTGTAGGATCCCTATGTTTCCCTTGCTTCAGCTTCCAGCTTACCCTGCTCCTGTCCCCTTTTCCACCTCCTGTTCCCTGTAATCCGGATAGGAGCCAGTTCCTGTTTGATTCCCCCTTATCTCGTTAATCATTTTTGCTTGTCTCCGCATACCCCTGTATTTCTCTCCCTCTCCTTGCCCCTTCCTCCCATTCCCCCGTTCTGGGTCTCTCCTTCCCATATCCTTCCCTCCTCCAGTCCCTCCTTCCTTCCTGGCTCCATTCTCCATCCTCTCTCCCTCTCTGCCCCACTTCCCTTTTTAACCATACCAGTCCAGCTTCAAGTTCACCCAGTTTCTGACAAACGGGGCACTCTCCCCACCTCCATATCACATTCATAAATACAGCTGCCCCGCATCTGTTACAACCTACTATTCATTCTCCTCCATGTCTTCTGCTCTCCTCCCTTCTCTGGTGTATCTCCGCTCCCCCCCTCCACCACCACCGGTCCTCACCCTGACGCTCCCATTGTCCTTGACGTTCCGATGTAGCCATCTTTCCTGCCTCCATCCCTGCATCATACTGGTTCTGTGCTCCTGCACCACATTTTGTGCTACCTGGTAAGGAACCTTTCAGTACTGTATAGCCTACTACTACTACTGTACTGAAGTAAATAAATGATGCTACAATCTACGAATGGAAAGCAGCGCTGTATAGTACTTTCAGTACTGTGGTCCCTTCCCAACTATGCAATGATGCCCCAATAGCTATGCAATGATGCCTCAATAGCTATGCAGTACACTCAGTACTGTGTTCCCTACCTAACTATGCAGTGATGCCCCAATAGCTATGCAATATAATCAGTACTGTGGTCCCTTCCCAACTATGCAATGATGCTCCAATAGCTATGCAATGATGCCCCAGTAGCTATGCTGTACACTCAGTACTGTGGTCCCTACCTAAATATGCAGTGATGCCCCAATAGCTATGCAATACAATCAATACTGTGGTCCCTTCCTAACTATGTAACGATTCCCCAATAGCTGTGCAATGATGCCCCAATATCTGTGCAATACAATCAGTACTGTGGTCCATACCTAACTATGCAGCAATGCCCCAAAAGCTATGCAGTACAATCAATACTGTGTGGGCAATATCTCGCCAATAGCTGCGCAATACAATCAGTACTGTTTGGGTATTTGATCTACTGTCCTCCAATACAATCAAGAGTAATCATAAAATGTTATATCTGTAATAAACTGAACTGTCAAATTTAATTAGCTTTAGCTCTTCAACTCCTAGGATTTATATTTCTCTAATTCTTACGTTAGTTCTTCCCGACTGGTTCCTGAGTGGCTAGAGTTCCAGGCCTTGTGTCTTTCTGAGGATGTCCTCCATGCAGTGGAGGCCTCCAGGAAGGAGTCAACTCGTAGGTGCTATGCATTTAAATGGAAGAGATTTTCCATTTGGTATCAGGGCAAGGAGCTTGATTCCCCTTGCCTCCCTGTGGCTAGCATTCTGGACTACTTCTGATCCCTTTCCCAGCTGGGACTGTGAGCGATGACCCTTAAGGTGCACCTGACCGCCATCTCTGCTTACCGTGTGCAGGCTAATGTGCTGACATTGGCCCATGAGAAGATGGTCAGGCACTTTACCAAGGGCGTTGACCATTTGTCCCCTTCAGTGCGTGAACCAGCTCCATTGTGGGACTTACTGCTGGTCTTGGCTTTGCTAATGAGTAGGGATGTAAGTTTGTCATGGATGAGGTTTTAATGACTCATTGTTTGTTCATGAAATCATTGGTAAACAGTAGTAAATGTTGTGGCACTGTCATCATTGCTACATTCTGATGACACTAGTGAAAGTCATGGAAGTCCTGAATAAAGATCTAACGTCATGGAATCAATGACGTATATGACTGCCTTGACAAACTTACATCCCTATTAATGAGCAAACCTTTCACGCTAATGCAAATGTATGAGATCACAGCTATCATGGAAGTCAGCCTTCCTGGCGGTAATTACGTCTGTCAGAAAGATTAGGGAGTTCCAGGCACTGTTGGTGGACTCTCCCTATTTGATCTTCCACAGGGACAAAGTCGTCCTTTACCCCAATCCGAAGTTCCTCCCGAAGGTGGTGTTGGAGTTTCACCTTAACCAGGTGAGTAACTTACTGGTATGCTTTAGCAAACCTTCTTTGGGGGCCAACTGCAGACTCCATACCCTGTACCAGTGGAGAGCGCTCTCATATTATGTGGAGCTTACAGCTGGCGTTCGGGGACAAGCTTGCCACTTGTTTGTCACCTACGCTGTAGCTGCATCTGGCAGACTGGCAGCAAAGCAGAGGTGGAGGGATGTACCCATACAGGAGGAGATACCTATACAGGAGATGTGTAGGGCTGCTGCCTGGAAGTCAGCACACACCTTCATTTCCCATTACCGCATTGACCTCGAGTCATGCCGGGATGCAAGTTTTGGGATCTCGGTTCTCCAGTCTCTGTTTGCCAACTAGGGTGTGCACCTTGCCTTCTTCTCCCAGAGAACTGCTAGGAGCCTGCCAGAGTGCAGATAAATGAACCATATCCACAGCCCTAGAAGAATAGGTTACTCTGCTGTAACCATAGTTTTAGGAGTGGTATATGGTTCACATCCACACAGCCCAACCATCCTCCCCTGGCAACTGGCACCTGATCCTGCTTCTAGCATCACGGGGCAGAGTCGTGGGATATATCTGCCCAGGTGGTGGGAAGAGCTTAGCTTAATGACGTTCCAGCCAACCACAACATTCCAGTGGAACAGCCAGTGTATGGATAGGTGAACTATATACCACTTCTAGAACTACGGTTACAGATGAGTAACCTATTCTTTCTGATGCATCCAAAAACATTTTCAAGACCGTTAACTGGCACAAGTAAGTTCATATGTATGGAACTATTACTATTATTAGATTTAAGATGTAATCTGTTATAGTAGTTATTTTGAAAGTTTCACCAGGAAGGACATACTGAGCTGGTAACTGCTTGTTCTAGGGACATGGATATGTTGTTCATCCACACTGTCTGGCAGGTTCCTTGCCATTTTAAATCTTGCCGGAAGGTCTTCAAGCTGGCTCCTCCCACCCACCTGAGTGGTAAAACTCTCGGCTGTGCCCCATGATGCCAGATCTTCCTTACCGCTTGGAAACTCAGGTTCCCTCCTTAGTGCTTTGCATTAGACTGGATCCAAACTCTTCGGTTCACCCAAAAATAATTTAAAGTTTTTTAGACTTCGGTCTGCTTCTTCCTTCGCGGCTGCGATGGACACATCGACTCCCGGGTTTCGGCGGTGCCCATGCGGGCAGAAGATGTCCAGGACCGATCTGCACTCAACGTGCATCTACTGCCTCGGGCTTGGCCACGATCCGCAGGCCTGCGAGTTGTGCAAGTCTTTTTCGGCAAACGTCCTTGAAGACCGTGCTGCCTGGTTCCAACTTGGGCACCCCGAGAAACGTTATCTGCTGGTGAAGTCCAAGGAGGCCCGTTAGGCGGTTTCCACGGCGGCTGGCTCGGCTGAGCAACTCGAGCAGATGATCGCCCTCGAGGTGGAGGCGGCCCAGGCTGCGTCTTCATCATCCTCAGTCGCGGCATTTATCCCGCTCTCCTTGGGATCCTCCTATACAGCTTCTTTTAAGGAGCTTTGCCAATCCTCTACACTAAAGGCGAGGGCCATCGACACCCTCTCGGTCCAAGAAGAAGGACTCGAAGGGTAAGTCCCACCGTTGACGTTCGTGGGAGCGGGAGAGGTCCCCTTCCCTGGACAGTCGACACTCTACTGGGTCGAGGTTGCAGCTAAGGCCGCTGGCTTCACGGTGTCCCCATCAGGTCAGCCGGCGAGACACCTGTCGGCGTGGTTGAGATTTTTCTCGACCGTCGGACAGGCTGTCGACTGGAGAAGCTGACATCCTTCTTCACTGGTTTCCCGGTGGAAACCGAGGACTTCTCTCCGCCACTGTGCGGGTCCCAGTTAAGGCTCCTGAGCCGAGGGAGGAACGGGTTTCCCCCGCTCTCTCCCAGACCCACCCTCAGAAACATCGACGGTCTCGGACCTCGTCTCGGTCCAGCCGATCCCGCCAGCACCGGCGGTCTCGGTCTTAGCACCGAGGAAACGGTGGCGCTGCTTGTCCTCATCTTCCTCCTCCTCAGAGGAGAGGCTTTGGCGCAAATTGTGTCAACGCTACAAGGACTTAATGTGGCAGCAGGTCCTTCTGACCGGGAACAAGCTGACGCCGTCGCCTTCCCTGGCCATTAAGTGGGTGTCACCCGAAATGCCGAAACAACCCCTCACGGTGGTCGAGGTGCCCAAACCTAGGCCGGTTGTTCGGCCTAAACCAGCTGCTTCACCGATTGTGGTGGAACCTCCGCCTCCACAATCAAAATCGGGGGCTCTGACCAAGGATTCTCGGTCGGGTCAGGGACTGCCCCATTGGTTGTTGGTCACCCTCACTCCCGACTGTCCCTGGAGGGTGGCTCAGGCCCTAGGCAGCTCTTCGCAGACTCCTCGGAGTCTGACGATGACTCCTCCCTGTTCTCCAGGCCCCTTGACCTGGAGTCCTCCGGGGGACAGTAGATGGACGAGAGCCCATCATTGTTCATTGGTCTGGTTCGGCTCATCTCGGAGTCCACTGGGATGCAGCTCGAGCCCCTATCCAAGCGGGCCAAGTATCCCCTCACGGAGATACTGGACTGAGGGGATTCTCCCATGGAGGCCTTTCCGATGGCTTGGAGTTATGGCAGCGGCCAGCTTCTTGTCCTGCTCCTTCGGCCAGGATAGCCAGGAAGTATGCGATCCCTACCGGGTCTCTGTCCGGTTTCTCAGAACACCCCTCTGCAGAGGGGTTGGTTACCGACAGCGTTTTCCGGCATTCTGGGAACGCTAGGGACGTGGACAAGCCCCCCGACAAAGAGTCCAAAAAGCTGGAATATGCCGGGCGTAAAGTATATGATGCATCCTCCCTTGGCTTCCGTCAGGCCAGTTCGGCCATACTGATGGCGCACTTCTCCCACGCCCTTATGGGCTCCCTCGATGAGGTGATCCCTCATCTCCCGGCTGATCTGCAGACTACGGTCAAGCAGGTGCGGGATCAGGGAAGGGCAGTGGCAAAACAGCAGCTCCAAACGGCTCTTGATATTGGAGACTCCTGTGCCCGGTCAGTAGTGGCTGCAGTGGCCATGCGCCGCAGAGCTTGGCTGCGGATCTCCACCTTTACGGCGGATACCCAGCACAAGTTGGCAGACGTCCCCTTCCTGGGTACCGACTTGTTCGGGCCTGGGGTGGAAGGCCACCTCCAGAGAATTGAAAAGTCCAATGCCACCTTGGACTCTGTCATGTCTGCCCAGAAGGACAAAGGCCGCTGACAGCAGCATAAGTCCTTTCGCCCTTCTGCCCCTGCAGCACCTCCGGCCCAGCAACACCAGCATCAGGGCCAGCAGGCTCGCACTTGGCACCCCAAAGTCAAGCCTGCAGCTTCCTCCAACAGGAAGCCGGGAGGAAAAGGCCCAGGAGGTCCCTCGGCCAGTGCTTCCTCCAAGCCTGCCCAGTGACGGGTTGAGGGGTGTCGCCCCCAAACATGTCGGTTCCCCCCGTGGGGGGACGGCTCCGCCACTTTCCTTCCGCCTGGTCCGCTATCACCACGGACCGTTGGGTGTTGGAGGTGGTAGGAAAGGGTCTGTCTCTGGAGTTCGAGCAGGCCCCGCCCTTCCGAGCCGTCGCCCCACGGGGGGTTACGGGGTCCGCAGCCTCTCTGTCGGCCCGTTGAGCTGACATTGCCCTGCTCCTCCAAAAGGAGGTGATCAGGAAGATGGCGGATCCTCCACCAGACCCAGGGTTTGTGTCCAGGTACTTCCTGGTCCCGAAACGGACGGGGGGCTGGCGCCCCATTCTAGACCTGCATGACCTGAACAGGTTCCTAAGGTCTCGAACCTTCAGGATGGTCACTCTGGCTCGGATCATTCCATTCTTGGAACGAGGCATGTGGTTCTGTTCTCTGGACCTCCAGGACGCGTTCTTTCACATCCCAATCCGTCCGTCCCACCAGCGATTCCTCCGCTTCAGAGCAGAGGGGTCCCTCTACGAGTTCTGGGCCATGCCCTTCGGCCTTTCTCTAGCTCCCAGGGTCTTCACCAAATGCATGGCAGTGGTGACAGCATTCCTGCAGCGCCGAAGGGTCCGGGTGTACCCTACCTGGACGACTGGCTGATTGCGGCCTCCTTCAGACCGGAGGTGGAGCGGTCCAGGGATCTGGCCCTCCTGGTTTGCTCTCAAGTTGGCCTCTTCATCAACGAGGCCAAGTCGGAACTCGTGCCAAAGCAGGTGATCCAATTCATTGGGGCAGAGCTCAACTCTCTGCGAGCCAGAGCACGGCTCTCGGCGGACAGGGCCGAGGTTCTTTCCTACTTTGCCTAATCATTTCAGTTTGGGCAATTGCGCCCTGCCCGGGACTTCCTGCGCCTCCTGGGCCTCATGGCGGCCTGCACCAGCGTGGTCTATTGGGCCCGTTGGCACATGCATCGCCTACAATGGGGACTGGCCAGTCAGTGGTCACAGTGCTCCGGTCCTTTGGATCAGCCAGTGACAGTGACCCAGGAGATGTGGAACGCTCTCCAGCGGTGGACCGTTCCATCTCATCTGCAGGAGGGCATCCCATTTGTCCACCCCAAGCCGACGGTGTCTCTATCGACCAACGCTTCTCTGGGTTGGGGTGCCCATCTGGGGGAGCACGAGCGCACGGCCTCTGGTCCCCTCGGGAGTCCCGATGCCACATCAACCTGCTGGAGCTTCGAGTGGTCCAGGTCCAGACGGACAATACCATGACCATGTACTACCTAAATCGCCAGGGCAGGATGCGCTCCATGCCTCTGTTCAGGGAAGCTCTCCGCACTTGGTCCCTCGTGCGCAGCCTGGAGTCGGATCTCCTTGCCATCCTTGTGGCAGGAGCCTCCAACATTCTGGCCGATGCCCTAAGCCGGATAGGAGCTGCGCCCCATGAGTGGTCTCTCCTGCTGGAGGTAGTACAAGATCTGTTCTCCCACTGGGGCACGCCTCAGGTGGACCTGTTTGCCTCCAGGGAGAATGCAAAGCTGAAGCTGTTTCATGCCCGTCCCCCTAAGCAGGGGGATGCCTTCTCGAGGTCGTGGACCCCGGGCCTCTTCTACGCCTTTCCCCCATTTCCCTTGATCCACAAGGTGCTTCTCAAGGCGAGGAGGGACAAGGCGCAGGTGATTCTGGTAGCCCCAGACTGGCCCCGCCAGTTCTGGTATCCATATCTCCTCAGCCTCAGCTCCAGGCTCCCGAGGCGGCTTCCAGCCCGCCCAGACCTGATCTCAGTCAATCAGGGGAAGGTATTCCATCCGGACCTTCAATCCCTGCACCTGACGGCCTGGTTCCTGAACGGCTAGAGTTCCAGGCCTTGGGTCTTTCCAAAGAGGTCCTCAACGTTGTTGAGGCTTCCCGTAAGGAGTCGACCAGGAAATGCTATGCCTTCAAATGGAAGAGATTCTCCATTTGGTGTCAGGGCAAGCGGTTGGACCCTTCCTCCTGTTCCATGGCAAGCATTTTGGACTACCTGTGGTCCCTTTCTCAGTTAGGGCTTCGGTCGACAACCCTTAAGTTGCACCTGGCAGCCATCTCTGCTTACTGGGAAGCAGTCGGTGGTGCAGGAGAAGGTGGTCGGGCGCTTTTTCAAAGGCCTTGATCACATATCCCCTCCGGAGAGAGAACTTCCACCTCCGTGGGATCTACTGCTGGTATTGGCCAAACTCATGGGCAAGCCATTCGAACCGATGCACAGATGTGATATCTCTCACCTGTCATGGAAGACCGCCTTCTTGGTGGCTATCACGTCAGCCAGAAGGATGGGAGAGCTCCAGGCGCTTTCCATCGAGTCTCCTTATCTGGTCTTCCACAGGGACAAGGTTGTCCTGCGCCCCCACCTGAAATTCCTTCCGAAGGTGGTGTCAGAGTTTCACCTTAACCAGGTGTTGACTCTGCCGGTGTTCTACCCCAATCACACCTCGGAGGCCGAATGTAGGCTCCATACTCTGGACCCTAGAAGAGCGCTTGCTTACTATAAGGAGCGGACGGCTGAAGTTCGGGGAGAGGTTCGCCAGCTGTTTGTCACCTACGCTGAAGCTGCACCTGGCAGACCAGCAGCCAAGCAGACGATAAGCAGGTGGGTCACCTCCTGCATAGATCTCTGCTATAAGTTGGCGGGCATGGAGCCTCCCAGAGGGATAAGAGCTCATTCTACCTGCCATACCACTGCATCGGTGGCTGCTTCCAGGGACATCCCTATCCAGGAAATCTGCAGGGCTGCTACCTGGAAGTCGGCACACACCTTCATTACCCACTACCACATCGACCTTGAGTCATGCTGGGATGCTGGTTTTGGGACTTCGGTTCTCCAGTCATTATTCCCTAAGTAGGGGGTGTGCACCTTGCCTCCCTCCTCCTGGAGAACTGCTAGGAGTCAGGCAGACAGTGTGGATGAACAACATATCCATGTCCCTAGAAATACAGGTTACTCACCTGTAACAGGAGTTCTAGGAATGGTATATGTTGTTCATCCACACTAACCAACCGGCCTCCCCGGCTTCGATGCACATCCTGGCTTCCAGCGGGCTAGATCTGGAGTCATGGGGCGGAGCCAAGAGTTTTACCACTGGTGGGTGGGAGGAGAAGCCAGCTTGAAGACCTTCCGGCAAGATTTAAAGCGGCAAGGAATCTGCCAGACAGTGTGGATGAACAACTTATACCATTCCTAGAACTCCTGTTACAGGTGAGTAACCTGTATTTCCCAGATGTGTTTGGGGGGGGTGGAGGATAATGGAAAAACAATAATAGATCAAGCTTCATAAATAACAGTTATGCTTGGGATCTAAAAATAATTACTGAGGAAATAAGCTCTCACCATTATAGCCATTGGCATCATTCAAGATGCCCTATGTATTTTTTGTCTCGGGTTGCTTTGTTTCAGTTATATAAACGTCTTTCTCATCACGTATAGTATGTATTTTTAAACCAATTGAAAGGGTTTTGATCAAATTTGATTTTTATTAATTTTTTTTAAATTTACATTTGCTCTGAGTTTACCAGCTGTGAATCTGCCACTGTGAAAGCAGAAACGTTCGAAAGCAGCTTGGCAATCCCTATATTTCTTTAGTTTGCTATATTTGCAGCTATATTCTATATCAAACAAAAAGAAGTTTTATGAAGAGGACATGGGATTTACATGGTTTTATGCACACAAAAAAAATCCCAAGTTTTTGGAAATGTTGAAAGTGGGGTGTCACAGTGTAAGTAATTTACATTTTATTGTTACGTGGGTGTTAACATTAAGCAAACATATTGACAAATGCTATGTCCTTGTTTTATTTTTTCATTTTCATTTATGTTGACAACTCAACCAGTTACGTTTTTACTAATAAAAATAATCTGATCCCTTAAGAGATTTTTTAACATCACAAGGCATTGTGTCACCATGTAGCTCAAATGAATAAGCATGGAAACCCATAATTAATTTTGTGGATTTTAAATTTTTAGGTAATCTCAACATGCGCTGAGAAAAAATTTAGAAATTTGACATGGGGTGCAGAGACATCAGGGAACACCCTTAAAACTCTCTAAGTTACTGCTGTTAGGTGTGGGAAGACTGCTTATTGTTGGACATGCCTTGAAATTACCTTTCTTTCAGAATATGGTAATTGGTTGAGGTGATTTAATAATTGGCTAGGGGCACCATGGTAACTTGCACGTTTGATACTGGTATAATATGCATCTGACCCATGTGCATTTCAGTTTACACAGTACAACATAAAGTTGTTTTGAAAAAGTCTTAAAACAGGCCAGTGTGTGAGATAGTGGTGTAAGAACACAGCTTTAGTGAAGTGATCGATGCAGGCATTTATTTGAACATAGGCAGATCCCATGTCAGTTTCTCATATGCCGAATTAAATTTGCTCAATCTGTGTATTAAGTTCAGTGTTTTTTTTAATCTCTTTTCTAGCTTGCCGTCTGAGATATTGTTGAAGATTTTTTCTTACTTGGATGCTGCATCCCTGTTGTGTGCTGGCTGTGTCAGTAAACGCTTCAATCAGATAGCCAATGACAAGTAAGGAAATCTGATACTATCCCACTGCATGAGGTAGCCTGACTTACAGTAAGTGAGCCTTTTTGGGTGCTGAATTTCACTTGATCACACATTGACCCAGAGATCGGAGGCAGTTACTGTATTTCTAAAATCAGTAATGTTTTGAGAGGTGCAGTTGTTTCTAAGCACAAAAATACTACAATACAGTGAATTTTAAGTTGTATAACTGTAAGAGGTATACTGTACAACTCCATGGCATAAGACTGTGCATTTCAGTTGAAGGTAGCTAGTTTGCCTGTTAAGTGGAAGGCTCTGTTTGACTAGCAGATAGAATCCTTCCTGACCAAGCTGAATGAAGCAAAATGGGATGATTTTAGCAACATCAATGTTTTCATCTGCTTAACACTTTAAGCAGCTAGTCTGCATGTGCCCCGTGCTGCGAACATTAACAGTAGTTTGAACTAATCCCAGCACTGATCACTCAACTGTCAGATAATGTTTAGCTGCAGTAGACTCAACATCCCGGACTTTGCTCTACTTATCTTTAGGTGTTGTGAGTAAATAAATTTGGTAAAAAGTATGCCTTTGGAGACTCAGTTCTGTCACTGATTGTTTATTTTCAGTTCCAGTTGGTAATTCTCAGTTCTGGGAACTGATTGCAATCACAATTGACTTTCTTTTGGTTTTGCTTTGCATAGGAAACAGTGAAAAAAATACAAGGACAGCAGGTTTCGAAAAGCATGTAGTCTGTTATGGTAACATTTCTAAGGCTGATGGCCATAGCCTTTGCTTTGAGTGCCTAGGTCCAAAACATTTATTTCAGGAATGTTGTGGTCCATGTGCTGAGTTTTGTAAGGCAATGATGTGCTGTGTTTTTGATGTAGATAAACATAGGTGGAAAACTAGAAGGGGAAAGTAAAAGACTATTGATTTCAGCCCCAGTAACTTGAGGGTGCTAAACTGTTAAATTGGCTGCCATCTTTTTTAAATTTGTTTTAAGTTGGGTAGTTCTCCACAGAATTCAACTATACCTTCCACCAGAAGCAACAGTAATAAAGAAAAACACAAAGGGGCGCATGTGCGAGGCATAAACGGGATGGCAGCTTGGGGGGAAAAAAGCTCCTCTCACACACAAAACTGTTTTAAATCTGTGATATTGGCTCTCAAACCCACTCAAGCTGCATATTAGCTATAGGGAGAAATCAACTCTAACAAGCTCTAGAATTTCTCTTACCTCTGAAACTGAGAGAAATCAGTGAAGATGGCCAGTGGTCAGTCAGTGATGGTGCGGCTCTCGCAGTGGAGGCGGCTCCTGCTCAATTTGCCGTCTCAGACATGGCAAAGATCAAGAGATCAAGGGACTCCTCCAGACTGTCGTTAAAAAAAAAAAAAAAAAAATCAGTATGCTCAAAACCTCTGTGACAGCCCTAGAAGAAATACATTGCTGGCCAGTAAACCTTGGGACATTGAAATATTCCTGTCTTACACTGATGACAAAGACTTGCGGCATGAAAGCCATATACAGGAGTTGCTAAGAATGGTCAGTCTCCTGTGGCATCGGGCAGAGGACACAGAGAATCAAAACTGGAAGAACAACATTTGATTCATCGGCTTCCCTGAAGGAGTTGAAAAAAGGTGTGGCTGGATTTCTCCAACTGGAACTCCTTCAGCTGCTGAGACACAACTAGAGGCCTGCACTTGAGCTTAAAAGGGCCCATCGTTCATTCCCCCATCTCGGAAGCAGGGAGGAAAGCAAGACCCATCATTGTCAGACTTATGCGTTACCCACAGAAGGAGCGTATCCTTGCTCTTACAAGGGACAGGTGTCCACTAACATGAGAACGACATAGAATTGATATCATTATTGATTTTTCAAATGACCTAGCCCAGAGAAGAAAAAGATATACAGAGGCTAAAAAATACTTCCAAGCTTTGGGGATCCTTTACCAATTACAGCACCTAGCCACCTTGTGTGTTGTCTGCAGTGGGATTCTTAGCTTCTTCCAAACCCTGAAGAAGCCACCATATATACAGAAAGACTAGCCAGATAGAGGGAGAGACGAAGACAGTGGTAGTCCAAAGGAACAATCTGCGTAACTCCCCCATAGCTGGACCACTACAGGGAAGGCCCCATACACACGAACCGTACCAACCAGACCCGCAGGCCTACGCAGTGGACTGGCAGGCCACAAAAGTTAGGAAGGAGAACAGAAGCGGCCGACGCAGACCCCGCAGCACCCACATGCACCCTGGCTGGAGACTCTGTAGCAGAGAATGGGGCAGGAAATCAGGTGGCTCGGCTGGTGCAGACTGCACAGAGGAACCAGCAGTGAAATGACTAGAACAGAGGCCACCCTCCCTGACCAAGCCTGAGGCTACTCTGTCTGTTCAGCCAAACAACCCCAGCAAGCCCACAAAAAACAACCCTGTGTCGGCCTGGTGGTGTTGAGAGTTGAGGCACTGGACGCCACACCTCGCGCCACACCGGTGACCCAGGTTCGGGAAAGGACTCGGGGTGCCAGGGGCTGGCAGGGGAAGAGGAAGGATTGAGCATCCCACAACTGCTCTCCTTCCTCTGGGGCAGGTGGGTGCAACATATCATGCTGCAGTGGCACTGGCGGAGGCCAGCTGCACTACAGCTGCTCTGCCTGGACCGGGGAGGGCGGCGGGCATCAGCATGGCCGTGCTCTGATGGCATTGCACGTCTGGCTCCCAGGGCAAGAAAAAATGGAAAATAGCGGAGCGATGTTGGCGGCTGGTGGTCATGCCCTGCGCCCACGGACACGAGAGGCGCTTCGCTGGGGTGTGGCCGACCCAGTGTGTGTGGAGGTATCTTTTTCTGCAAATGATTCAGCCTTTCATGCTGTAAAAGGTAGCTACCTAAACTTTGCTGTATGCTTCAAATTATTTTGTCTTTAAGAAATATATACATGTTTACTTGACTCTACCGCTGACTGCTCACTAAATGCTTTGTATTGCGTAATATCAGTTTTCTCTTCTGCCCCGCATCAGACACGAGGCTCCAAGTTGAATCTCTTCTGCTTGTGCTTTCAGGCAGGGAGACACAGCCCTTCTCTGGACTGTCTCCACCCTGTCAGTGACCTTCTGAAAGCTGCGGCCTCCAGAACTGCACACAGTACTCCAGGTGAGGCCTGACTAGTGTTTTATACAGCGACATCACTACCTTCCGCCTTTAGCTAGTGAAACCCCTGCCAGTGCACCCCAGCATGCCGCAGGCTCTCCCTGCAGCCTTGGCACACTGCTTTGACACTTTCAAGTTATCAGAAATAATATCCCCTAGGTCCCTTTCTTTCTTGGCGATAGTCAGCAACTTCCCCCTCCCCCCCCCATATTGTAGGTCACCCCAGAGTTCTTTTGTCTGAGGTGCATAATTTTGCACTTCTTAGCATTAAACCTCAGCTGCCACACCTCAGACAGTTGCTCCAGCTTCTTCAGGTCCCTCCTCATTTTCTCCAACCTGTCAGGAGTATCCACACTGTTGCAGATTTTGGTGTCATCTGCAAACAGGCAGACCTTTCCCTCCAGTCCTTCTGCAATATCGCTAATAAAGATATTGAACAGAACTGGCCCCAGGACTGATCCCTGAGGTACCCCGCTGGTCACCCCCTCTCCCCAAACTGAATCCCAGTAACCACCACCCCTCTGTCTTCTGTCTGTTAGCCAGTTCCTAACCCAGTTCACCAACTTGTGCCCTATGCCCAGACTATCCATCTTGTTAACCAGCCGCTTATGTGGGACAGTGTCAAAGGCCTTACTGAAATCGAGGTAGGTGATATACACTACCCCCCAATTTATCACGTTTGTGTGACACAACCTCCCTGCTGTGAATCCATGTTGCCTCAGATCCTGGGCTCTGTTGGATTTCAGATGACCCACTGTTCTTTCTTTAAGCAGTGTCTCCATGATCTTCCCCACTACTTTGGTGAGGCTGATCGGCCTATAGTTCCCCGCCTCCTCCTTACTGCCGAATTTGTGTAGCGGGACCACATATGCCCTCTTCCAGTCCCCTGGAACCACTCCTGTGTTAAGTGATTCTGTGAACAAGGCTGCCAGAGACACTGCTAGCTCTTTTCACTTCCACATAATCTACCCGGCCTCCCTTGGCAAGTGGCACATGGATCCCTGCTTCCAGCATGCAAAGATCTGATGTCAGGGGGTGACGTTGGAGGATTTACTGCCGGGCTGGTGGGAGGAGCTTGGCTTAAAGATGTCTTCTGACAAAAGACTGATATGAACTGCATACCACCCTTAGAGCAACGGTTACAGATGAGTAACCTGTCTTTTCGGTCACTCCACCCCACCCCTCCCATTTACCTAAAGGAGGTGGTGATGGGGGAAAGATGATGATTTGGGTATAGAGAAGGGATTTGAGAGGTATTACCTGATAACACTGCAAGCAAGCAAATCTCTATTTGTTAAACGCTATTCCAAAAAAAGATCATAGTGTTGTAAGTATATAAACATTAAAATCAATAAAAACAAATATCAGATAATAAAAACGATAATCTATAGGACAAGATAACAATATATATGACCCAGTCAATCGGGGAACGCTAGGGCAAGTAAATGTGTTTTTAGGGCAGATTTAAAACCCTTGACAGTCAATGGTTGATGGTTGACTGGCGATGGTCAATGTGGTTTCTCACCTCGCCCTGGAGAACTATTCCTCCTACAGTACATTTTTGAAGAAGGTATGTGATCAGGTGGTAGTGAAAGCAATTTTAAGAGCCTTCTTCATAGGCAGTTTATTTGGATTAACCCCTTTAGAAGGATTTCTTAAGATGGCCAGAAAGCCACCTGGAAGAAAAACTTACAATTCAAAATGGAAAAGATTATCTGTCTAGTGTGGGGACAGTTCCCTTGCAGATGGGAGGGTAGACATTGCATTAGTTTTGGAGTATTTGCTACATGTAAAGTCTTCGGTGTTAAGGTCAGAAACTTTTTTTATTTTTTTTGTACTTTTTTTTTTTTTTTTTTTTGAAATCCTGTCAGTCTGGGACATCTCTCAGATGGGCTTGCTCGGTTTCCACCCTTTACCACCCACCTGAACCACTCCTCTGAACAAAGCTTCGGTATCAGGATCCCCTTCTCTCCTGCCGGCCCACACAGGAGGAGACTAAGGATCCCCAGGGTAGGGTTGGGATCGTGGCCAGCACTGGGTGTGTGGAGTTTCAACCCCGGGAGACCTGCCGTTGCCTGACCTGGCTGCCAGGGGGTTTTCCTTTCTCGGTTCCCCCTCAGAATGCAGCGTTCAATGATGCCTACGTATGGCTGCCCTGCTAGTATCTGCCGCACTCCGCCCCTTACGTCGGCTGGTGTACCTGCATTACCTCCGATCTCCATCGGGGGTTGTCAGAACACCAAGCAGCCCTGGATCCCTCCCCAGGGAGAGGGGAGCTGTCCTCCGGACCTTCCATCCTTTACCTCTCCTGCTGACCCCCAGCTGCCAGAGTCTGTCACCGGATCCGGGTCACCGGTGTGGCATGAGGTGTTGCTTCCAGCGCTTCAACCCTCAGCGCCACCGGGCTGGCTACGGCCAGTATCTTTAAACGTGCATTTGTTGGCTTTTTCTGCATTCAGGTCTTAGGCTTCATCAGAATCTTTGTTTGCACATCCATTGTTTAAGGGGTTCTTAAAGGGCCTCTTGCATAGGTAGTACCCCCTTGTAAAGAAACCAACACCCTCTTAGGACCTAAATCTAGCTCTCGGTTTGTTAAGGACATATCCATTTTAACCTATGACCACTACTGACCTGAAGTACCTCACATGGAAACATTATTCTGGTGGTTATTACGATAAGGGAGCTACTGTATAAGCACTATGCAGTGGTCCCTGTAAATTGATTTTCCACAAAAAGTGATGTGGTTTTGAGACCAAATGTTCAGCTTCTCCTAAAGGCAGTGTCAACATTCCATTTGAATCAGACTATTTCCTTTATTTATTTATTGAACTCTTGGATGACACCTGTGAGTGGATGCTCGTAGAGAGGTTCAACGTCGGATACATTAACACAAGAAGACACAATATAGTTACTTAAATTATATATACAGAGTACAAAAAATACAATAGTACATGGGTTGCAATGACAAACTATTACACAAATTGTGCTAAGGCATAGTACATGGTGTGCCAGCGTCCTGTGGAAGAGAGAGGGAGAGAGAGAGAGAGAGAGAGAGAGAGAGAGGCAGAATGTTAGGGTGCAGTAGGGAGAGGCAGTGGGAGCTGGGATAGGAAGGGCAGAAGGAAAGAAAAGAGTCAAGTGGTAGGGGGTGGGAGGCAAGTGCTAGGGCAAAAGTGGGTGGAAGGCAAGTGCTTGGGCAAAGACTTAACTTGGTGGGTCAGGAGTTGGAAGTGCTGAGGCAGGCTAAAGCTACGGGTGCAGATTAGCAGGGGCACCTACAGGTACTATTGTCGGTGAGGTGCTGACGGAGTTTGCGCTTAAAGGAACCTAGGATTGTGGCTCTAGCTGTGTCAGGTGGTACACCATTTGTCCACAGAGGGGCCTGGTGAGCAAAGGATCGCTGAGCCATTGTTGTGTGGCACCTGGGCACGTGGAATACTTGTGTAGTCGAGCTCCTGGTGTGCCTGGCTTGTATAGGTGGTGATAAAAGGCTCAGAACTCCTTGAGGAAGTAAGTTTAGTGAGACCTTTTTTGCGAGTAGGCAGGTTTGATAAAGTATTATGTCCTTCCTTTGAAGCCAGCCGGATCGCGCATAAAGCTCACAGGTGTGGGTGAGTTTTGTGGCATTAGTGAGCAGGCAGCAGGCTTTGTTTAAGGCTGTTGACGTTGGAGCACTGTGTTAGTAGCGGAGCCATAGACAGCCAGCCCATAGTCAATCAAGGTGATGAGTGAACTGTTAATTGCCAAGTTCAGAGCTTCATAGGTCAAGCAATGTGTGTGCCTGTAGAGGATACCAGGGATCGACAAATCCCATAGCCCAACATCCTGGGCTACCATTTTTTGCCCTGGGACAACCAATTTCACAGTACTTGGTTGCCCTGTGGACAACAAAATCAGTGCTGCCTTTTTTTTTTGGTTTTTTTGTTTAATTCATTCAGTCCACCCGACTCCACCGCTAGATGTCCCCAGATCTCTTGTTTGCCTGTGGGAGAGAGGGGGCAGCAGAGCTCCCATCATGTGATGAAGCTTTAGTCATCATCTGTTTAGTATCAGGGAGCGCCGCCACTGGAGTAGAAGCCAAGAGGAAGAGGAAGCACCATGCGCCCACTGCAGTGGGGATCTCCTGTTACCCACCCAAGATTATTACAGCACCCACTGCCAGTGTGCCACCCACAGGGCTGCCAGGTAAGTTCACCAATGCTTTGGGAGAGTTCTGCTGGGTGCGGGCACAATTGATGGGAGTGGAGCTGGACAGATTAGCATGGTACTGCGCCTCACACACTGACGCGGCATTTTCATTGAGGCAAGTGCAGCGGATGGAGTAACTTCAGTGTTGTTGCAAGGGACATTTCTTCAAGTGGCGTGGGGGAGCTGGCTGCTCAAGAATGCACTTGGGAGAATATTTTTTACTTTTTTTTTGTATTATCTGTTTTTCCGCCCCGTGCTCGCTGGTCCTCCACTCCTTCAGGCTCCGCCAAGTTCCTCCCGACCCCCCCCCATCCCTGCCCGGCCCTCCTCTTGTCCCCAGATCGCAGCCAACCCTGGGATATCCCGGTGTATCCCTTCACCGGGCGGGTCCCTCTCCACTGAGGGGGAAAGCACCGGGGGGGAGGACCACCCCAACATGTCCTTTATCTAGGGCCCGGGGATGCTGCTGGAGAACAGGAGGCACCGGGAAGGCACTGGAGGCCCCCAGGAACTGAGAGCCGTCATCTTGGAGGGTCAGCGAGCAGTTTTTCCTGGCTTTCTCTGTGGGGCAGCGTAGTGACGTCATGGCATATGCCGACGTCCGCTCCTCCCCCGGTTAGTACTTGGTCGTGCATCCTGTGATGCTCCCAGCCTCCGCTAGGAGCCAGCAGGTGCCGGACCAGACCCCTACCCTCCCCCCGGAGAAGGAGAGTTGTCCCTGGGACGCTCGATCCTTCTCCTCTGGCTAACCCTCCAGTGACGGGTCCCATTCCCGAACCCGTCGCTGGCGCGCCGTGTTTAAATCCAACCGCTGCGCCGGCGGGCTGGTGAGAATATTTTTTAAAAAGACTGAAACGGGGAAGGAATGAGGTGGGAAGTTTCCGTGCCAGTCGGGTGATGTCTGTGTTAGTTGTGAGGCATATGTGAGGATTGTTGATGACGAACCAACAAAGGGGGATAATTGTGAGGGAAAAAAATAAGTAAAGAACAATTTGAATCAGGTCAGTCAGTAAGTGACTGAGAAAGGACCTTGACCTAAGCCACAGTAATGCATCAACCAGCAGGAAACTAGAAAGAAAAGTGTCTGCCAATGCTTTAGCTAAACAAAAAATACCCAAAAGGGAATATTTGTGTAAGTTCAGTCTGCAGTTCAGTAGAAAAGTGTGGGGGCAATTGAAGTTGGGCAGTTTGGGTTAACTTGACACAGGAAGAATTGAGGAAACAGCACAGGTGTGAGACTGGACTTGTGTGTGACAAAGGGAATCTTGGGCAGTTGGGGAAGAGGACCGAGGCGTGCATTAAAGAAAAGAAAAGAAAAAAAGAAAATTACACTGCAACTAAAGTGCATTACTTAAAGGAAAAAAAAAAAAATTCTACCCTAGCTAACTGGTGGTACCCAAAGGGGCCAGGTGAACACTAAAGTGCACTGTAGTGTTGTGTTCTCTGTGCTGTGGGTACTGTTGTAAAAACCACAGCAGAAGGGTGTGGGACAGGTTCAAGGAGGGCTATTGTCAGGGCTTGCTGTGTGTGGCAATTGGGCATGCAGTTGTAGGAGTAGACATATTCAGCCACAGCCATGCTGCTGGCTTATACCCTACCTAACTGACAGACACGCAAGTGGTTGTTAAGTGTCTTCCACCTGTTCCCACTGACTGCCTCCATCCCAGTCTACTAGTACCACCACCCAATAAAAGACACACAGCACATAGTGACTGGTAAAACATTTTTTTTGCATTAAAAAATATACTGTATAATTTTACCTGTTTTCTGATATTCTGCATCTATGTACTATTAGTGGTACGACCCCCACACCTTGTACTTTGTTTTTGCGTAAGTTTTTTTTTTTAAAACATTTACATAGAAATGCACTGGACTACCACTTGAAACTCAGGGACTACCATTTTGGCAAGACCAGTTGTCCTGGACTAGCATGCCATTTTAAAATTTGTCGATCCCTGGAGAATACTTATCCTTGTGTTAAAGGCTTTGGCCGTGATATCAGTGTGCTGTGTGTAAGACAGGGCAGCGTCCAGTGTGATTCCCAGGTACTTGAAATGGGGGACTGGTTCCAGGGTATTACCGGAGTCCTTCTGAATTGCCAGGGGATTGCCTTTTAGCTTGTTTTGGGCTGTGGTGAAGAGCATTGCCAGAGTAGATCTCACTTCGAAAGGGCTCTTGCAGTAGGTACTTTCATATAGGACTGAAGCTGGGAGGTGTCAGGACCCCACGGGAAAATTTCTAGCTAGCAGTCTGTGGCAGGGGACCCCCCCCACATCAGATGACAGGCGTCAAGCGACGTCAGTATAAAGGGGCAGTCCCCCATGCCCGCCTTCCAGTTCTTTCCTGCTGTTAGCTTGTGAAAGCGCCTTGTGGTTAAGTTCACTGATTCGTCAGTCTGTTGTCAGTTTTATTACTGCCTTTTTTTCTCAATGTCTCACAAAAAACTTTAATATCTGCCATGTATGTCATCTCCTACTCCATATGATTCGCATAAGAACAAGTGCGATTCTTGCGGCTCCTAGCTCCCGCATAAGGACGGCTACTCCCTGTGCCTCTTCTGTCTAGGCCCAGAACACCCTGTGGAGAAGTGGCAGCACTGCCAACAGTTTAACGCCATTACCCGCAAACTGAGGCAGCAGTCCTTGGAGGTCCATATCTTGGAAGATGGTGTCCTCCATGGAGAAGGAGCTGAAGAAGCTTTGGCAGGCCTCAACTTCCCCTGAGGATCATCGTAAGAAGAAGCAGCACTGGGACCGGGACTCCACTTCCATGGCCTCCACGACTCCGGCCGCAGTCGCCGTGTTGAAGGTAACGTTCTCCCCCGGACTGCTCGCGCTTGGGCCCATCAGGAGCCTTCGGGATAAATGAGGTAGCTGCTCCCGGGAAGACCACCACCGTGCAGCCTTCTGGGTCGAGAGGGTCCAGTAAGCCGGACGTTGGTGCCACCGACGCCTGCACGGACGAGGCTGCTAAGACGCCCGACCCTCTGGAGCAGTGCACAACCTTGAAAATGTCTGGCCAAGACCGCTCCTCCATCGTGGTCTTCGTTGGACGATGGTTCTGATAAGTTGGATGCCGGCTACTCCGACGTCCACCCAGATCCCACTGGTAAGGCAGACGTCGACTCCTCTGGTGGATGCATGGCATTAGAGCCAATGCTGGACCCGATCAACCAGTCTGCCATCCCTGGCTCTCTGCTGCTGACTGAGGTTTCAGCATCTCCCCTGTTGGACCCCGGGGATTTTAGTCCTTCTTCCCCCGGGCAACTCGGAGGACACTGGTACGCTTCCATCAGGTCTCCCTCCGGCTGGGCCAGATGACCTGACGTCAGACCCTTGGACACCGGCTCTGACGCCGGCCTATCCAATGCTGGGTGACATCCTCTTACTGGATGCCGTCTCAACACCAAACCCGACGCCTGCCGGGCCACCTGTTCTTGGCCTGCCTGCTGGGGCTCTCCCAGGGCCTTCTGCTCTGTCAGAGCCCCTGGTTCCTGGGTATTCGACCCCGTCTTATCTGATGCCATCCTACCAGGGACCGCAGTATCCTGTGTTGCAGTACCTGACGACAGCCTACCTGATGCCGGGCTTCCCGCCGTCTGGCTACGGATACTCTCATAACGGATACCCTCAGTATCCATATCCCCTCCTCCTCCACCGCCCCCCCCCCAGCTGCCGGTGGTTCTGAAGGAGACTCTGGCTTCCTGGTGGGCTGAGGTCAAGCCTCAGCTCACTAGGGAGATGGAGAGCCACCTGCCAACTCCGGACCGGTTCCGAATGCCTGTCGCCGGAGGTGAGAGACTCCCTCCCCCTTACCCGAGACCAGGGGTTAGACCTGTGGTGCCAGGGCCGGGAAGGACATGCTTCACTGAGGGTTGCCCAAGGGGTCCGTTCCTCCCCCACACTGGGAGGGGTTTTCATCTTCCTCTTCGGAAACCTCAGAATCCGATTCCGGTGGGTTCTCTGATCCTGACGAGCCACGCACTCCAGACCGACCCAGGCCAAGGACTCCTCCAAAGTTGCCTTCGGAAGATCCTTCTTTTCTAGAGCTGCTGAGAAAGATCCAGGAGGTCCACCAGTGACAATCTCTGGAGCCAGATCGACAGCGGAAGAAACTCGCTGCCCATTCAAACAACATGAAGTCTTGCTGTATTCTGATATATTGCAGTTAGCCCCAGCACTTGAACTGCTCCGGAGAGGTAAGAGTTAAATTCTATGCAGAGCATAGAACGTTGAGCTCGAGCTGGGTTCAAACCTCTTGTCTGCTGCACTTTGAAGTGTAACTGTCAGATTCTTTACTCCACCTAACTGGACAGTTGCTCTGGAGATTTCTCCTCTGCTCATGGTTCTTTGGCAGTTAGTCATCGTTTTTTACCGATAAATTAAATTATTTGTTTTTTCGGTTCAGATCCCAGTCTGTGGTACAGTAAGTACGTAGGTAGTGGACTAAATTTGCAAAAACTTGTGGAAATTGTAAACTAGATGTAACCCCTAGATGGCGCTATCCCAGGGGCTACTACCCTTGCCTGATTTGCCACTAACAGGTTGAGGGGCCTGGATCCAATGGCGGGTGCCTCCACCCAGAGGTCAGGGTTTGCAATAGTTAAACTTACTTGGTCACAGCCCTCTGGGACACTGCAACCCCCCTTTCTTCCCACTAGTGGCCCACACAATATATCAGAATTACCTTCACAGTATACACTTACCCCCAGGGCTGGTTCAGGCACTGGGACCTCCTGTAAAATAAGATACAGTGCATCAATCACAGTACAATACTTTAACATAGACAAATACCTCAGGCCGTATAACTTTGCTGAAACAAGCAGCTCTGATTTATTTAGGGGGAATATAACAAGGACAGGGGAAATCAGGTTAATTAGCTTATCACTTTACTCATCTACCTATGGCTCTGTGCACAGGCCTATCCCTACCAGTTACTGTCCCTGGGTACCCAAGCCCTAGTGGCTAGTCCAAACCGTGGCAGCTGGTAGGGGCCCTTTCCACAGTGAAAGAAAATTAGTTTAAACAGTCAGCAGTACAGTGATTCCATTTGGATTCAATGTGGCAATTCAACAGGAGCGACCCTGAATTAGTACTCACGACCTCCAAACAAGATAGGGTCCTTCAATGTCAGCAGGGCTACTCTTGAGCTCCACGAGACTCCTCACATTTATATGACAAACTGCAACAGGCAAAAGTCCTTTAATGGCAGCAGATTCACTTGAGTAACCAAGCCTCCTCACACATTTATATGGTGAACAGTAACAGGCAAAAGTCCTTTAATGGCAGCAGGATTCACTTGAGGTACACAAGCCTGTTCACACATTTATATGGTAAAACAGAAAGTACTATACCAGGCAGGCTGCTTCTCTATCCCGATCGCAATTACTGCACAATACCCCGGGAGAACACACAGCAGATTCAGTTCCTGACAGACCGAGTGCAATTCAGCAATTTCTCCAGTCTTCTACAGGGTGAGCCTGGTTTCTACTCTTCAGGTATCCTTTGATTCTCTTCACAGGACGGATTCAGTCCTAACAAGCAGTTACACAAGCTGCAGACCGGAACTCTGGGCCTTACACACGTTTCCCGACTAAAACTGCACACTGAAAAAGCACAGGGCTTCTTCCTTCTTCACTGCCAGAGCTCAACTGAAACTCCAACAGACAAAACCGGGCACTTCCTTTGAGTTCCTCCCAGTTCTTGACTGGATTGGCTGTCACTCACAATAGACTGCTCCTGTTGGTCCAAAAAGGCGCCGAAGTCTAAACTACATCTCCCAGAGTCACTGCCCATACAATCCTCTTGTGGCTGGCTCAGATTATGAGTCCAAGTTCTGATTCGTCCAAGGCACCATTTTAGAGCTAGCTTACCC
Source organism: Neoceratodus forsteri (assembly GCA_016271365.2). Classification (NCBI taxonomy): domain Eukaryota; kingdom Metazoa; phylum Chordata; order Ceratodontiformes; family Ceratodontidae; genus Neoceratodus; species Neoceratodus forsteri. Next base: position 507,288,196 of record CM057455.1, read on the forward strand.
CACACTGATTGGTCCAGTTCAGCAGTTCAAAACCAGAATGGGGAACTAGGCAGACACAGTTCTGACTGCAAAGAAAGCAGGTTAGACAAACTGTAATTTCATTATTACTCTAAATGGTTTCTGGCAAACAGTTACATCTTTCAGATAGGTTCCCTTTGCACTCCTAGTGACTGAAAAATGGAGTGAATTGGCAGCAGCTCGAGTGGTACTCAATCAAAGAAACATACAGGCCCCCATACAAACTAATTATGTCTGCAAGCAGACAGCTCTTAAAGAGACAGTACCAGAGGTTCTAAAAACACTCACTGATAAATGGCTTAAATGCCAAACACCATTCAGGCTTGGAGCATTCAAGCAAGCTCCTGGAAGTCTTTTGGGAACCCCCATTTGCAGGGGGGTTACATAGATATTTCAACCGGGTTGGCTGAACCGGCTGCTGTGTAGAAGTTGTTTTATTGTAGATTTAGTGTGTGGTACCGGTCCTTATCGGTTTAAAAAAACAACAAAAAAAGTGTTTTTGCATCTTTTTCAAATACCCTTGACATGGTTAGAAACTGATAAGGGTGTCTTGCCTGATTGAAGCCGAGTAAAGGATAAGTTTTCTGTTTTAAGTATAGCTATGTCTGAGAAACTCAAAAGAAAAACCGGGCCTACTGGGTTTCAACACTGCAGTGTGTGTATGGAGGCCTTTGCTAAGGCTGATCCCCACACCACTTGTACCCTCCGCTGACTGCAGCTGGTGCAGAATGTGGCGGCAAGGTTGTTGACAGGACAGTCTGAATACTGTCATATTACTCTGGTGCTGCGTCAACTGCACAAGATGGAGGGTCCTCTTTAAGGTGGGCTTGCTCACCTTTAAGGCCCTACATGGCCTGGGCCATGGTTACCTGAGTGACCTTCTTACACCTGCTGTCTCTCTCCGTTCCCTCCGCTCCTCCTCTAGGGGCTTCCTTGCGATTCCCAGGACGAGGTTAAGAACTGCTGGCGACAGAGCATTTAGTGTCGCTGCCCCCGTCCTGTGGAATTCGCTCCCTTTAGTTGTTAGGGAGGCCCCATCTGTTGAGGTATTTAAGGCCCGCCTCAAGGCATTCTTGTACATTCAGGCATTCCCGGACTATGTTTTTATAGTTCATGTCTGTTTAAAAAAAAAAAAAAATGTGCCTTACCTTGTGTTTATTGTCTGGGATTTGACCACCTCGATTCGGACTGCCAAATCTGCAAGAATTTCCCTAAAGCCAACCTGGATAAAAGATAGGGTAGGCTTAGGGAAAAGGAGGCCAAGAAGTCCGCTGACCTGGATGGCCAGTCCGATTCGGTTCCGACCGAACTAGAGGGAGTGCCCTCTGACCAGGGTGAGACTCCTTCAGGTAAAAGGAGAGCCGATTCCGAGTGATCGGGTTTGTCAAAGAAAAAAAGAAAAGATAAATCAACCGGTTCTGATCCAGAACCATTCCATCCAACTGCTGAAGAATTTGCCCGAGCGATTCGCATAGTGGAATTGCTTTGTTCAGTTCCAACTGATCCGGCGCCTTCTGGCAGGCGTTGGGTTCGGTCGGTTCCTCTGGTTCCGGACTATACCCCTGAAGATTTTTATGAACCGGACCTGGAGGGGGATGAAGATGATGATGATGATGATGATGGAATGGAAGATCTGGATGAGCCCATAAAGCCGGACATCTCCTCGGACAGGCCTTCTGGTGTTTCCCCTCCTAGGCTTTCTGAGTCCCCTTCCCACTTTATGTTTTACAGGAAAGTGGCAGAAACCCTCCAGTTCCCTGTGGAAGAAGCTGTTGAGGAACAAGAGGAGCCTGACTTTGTGGAGATGATGGACATCCCAGAGTTCAAGAGGTTGTCTACTTCCCTTCACAAATCTTTTGGGAAACAGACACAAAAGCTGTTAAAAACTCCAACTTCTTTACCTCCTGTGGACAGACGGCTGGATAAAAGTTATATGCTGTCAGGCTCGGGTATGGAGTACTTGCACCAGCAATGCAGCCATGTTGAGGTCATGCATGTTGCAGCTTGTGATAAGGCGAACATACCCTTGACTTCACACCCCGCAGAAAAAGACTCCAGGAAGCTGGATGCCATGGCAAAGAAGCAGTACTTGACATCCTCCTTGGGACTCATGTAGGCTAATTACATGGCATATACAGCCAGGTATCAGAAGTCCAGGTGGGACTCTGTACTGGCACTGGTTAAGCAGGCCTCCCCCCAGCTTGCCAAGGAGCGGGGGGAGGTGGCTGCTGATGGGATTGAGGCATCAAAGATTCAGTTTCATGCTGCTGTGGACTCCAATGATGTGTCATCTAGAGTCATGGCTACATCTGTGGCTCTTCAGAGACTAGCTTGGCTCAGGTGTACTAGCCTATCTCGGGATACCCAGGCTAAGGCTATGGATTTCCCTGTGGTTAATAATTGTCTGTTTGGGGAGCAGACAGAGAAATATATGAAAAAGATGGGTGAATACAGGACCACCTATAGGAGTGCACAGGCCAAGGAAAGGCAGGCAGCTCCTCAAAGGCAGCAAGCTAGGGGCAGGGGCAGTCCTTTTCATAGGCCTTTCTGCCAAGCACAGGCCTCCTCTCCCTTTTCTCGGAGGGGGTTCTTCAGAGGGAGAGGCAGAAGGAGGTTGAGCAGGGCTGTATCCACCTTTCAGCCTAAGGCTCCTGCCAAGCAGACACCCTGAGGTGTCAGCCTGGGTCAACTCCTCTATTCGTGTAGGAGGCAGTCTGGCCTACTATTTCCAGAACTGGAAGTCTGTTACCTCAGACAAGGGGTCCTGGAGGTAGTAGGCCAGGGACTGGCTCTCAGCTTCAAAAAATTCCGAAAGCTGAGAGCCAGATCTTTCCCACCTGCTAGTACCTGCGAAACCATTGCTCTGGAGGCATAGGTTTCACCTCTTTTGGCCTTAAGGGCCATAGAGAGAGAGTTCCTACAATACACAGAGGAAAAAGTCTGTACTCTAGGTACTTCCTTACCCTGAAAAAATCAGGGGAGTGGTGGCCCATCCTAGACTTAAGATACCTGAACAAACACTTGTTGAAGCCAAATAATTCTTCCCTCTCTAAGGCCAGGGGACTGGCTAGTCTCCCTGGACCTAAAAGATACCTGCTTTCACATTCCCGTCAGGTGCTCCCACAGAAAATACCTCGGGTTCGAACTGCCTTCAGGCCATTACTAGTTCAAAGCAATGCCCTTTGGCCTAACATCAGCTCCAAGGGTGTTCACAGAATGCCTGGCAGTAGTAGTGGCTTTCCTAAGGAGAAAAAATATCTCCATATTCCCGTACCTGGACGAGTGGCTCATAGTGGGCCAGTCTCCAGACCAAGTCAAGTCAGATCTAAAAGTGACCCAGCAAGTACTCACTTCTCTAGGGTTCCTTCTCAGTCTTCCAAAGTCAGTTCTCGAGCCAGTACAACTGTTGACTTTCGTAGGGGTGGAACTAGACAGTACAAAAGCAAGGGCATTTCTTCCTTTGGTAAGAGTGAAGGCCATCATGGAGTTGGCTTCTTCCTTCCACCCTCTGGTCTCTCAACCAGCAAGATACTTTCTTCAGTTGCTGGGCCACATGGCAGCTTCCACTGCAGTGGTCCAGGGGGCCATGTTTCAGACGAGGGACATTCAGTTTCATCTGAGAGCTTTTTGGACTCAGAAAAAAAGATCCTTTGACCAAACTGGTTTCAGTGACTCAGACTCTGATCCAGGCTCTTCAATGGTGGCAGGATCAGGACAATCTCAGGCAAGGGGTCCCATTCATTTCTCAGTCTCATTTTGTGGTCCTAACTGCAGATGCCTCTCTCCTGGGTTGGGGAGCCCACTTGGAGGCTCTCACAGCCCAGGGGGCGTGGTCCACTCAGGAGTCGCTTCTCCACATCAACCTTCTGGAGCTCAGGGTGGTTTAACCTGGCTCTACAGGCTTTCTCACAATCAGTAAAGAACAAGGTGGTTCAAGTCAGGACAGACAACACCACCACCATGTGGTACATCAACAAGCAGGATGGCACTCGGTCTACAGCCTTGTGCATGGAAGCCATGAAAATATGGTCCCTGGCTTACTCCCTACAGACCTCTTTGGTAGTAGTCCACCTCCCAGGAAAGGACAATGTGCTAGCAGATACATTGAGCAGGATTTCCCAAGGCCATCACGAATGATCCCTGGATCCCCTAGTGTTAAAAGTTATTTTTTCGAGATGGGGCACTCCAGAGATGGATCTCTTTGTAGCCCCAGACAGTCACCAACTTCCTCTATTCTGTTGCAGACCCCCAGTCTTGGGCTCAGTCCCTCTGGATGCTCTGATTCTGAATTGGGAAGGGAAATTCCTGTATGCCTTCCCTCCCTTTCCTCTGCTGTTCAAGATCCTGGTCAAGATAAGGTCACAATCTTGTAAAGTGATCCTGATTGCTCCAGATTGGGCCAGGCAGCCTTGGTATCCCCCTGTTGCTGTCCATAGCAGTCCATCTTCCCCTGTCTCTTCACAGGAATCACAATCTGTTGACCTCCTCTCAAGGGAGGATTTGGTATCCTGACCTTCGGTCTCTCAATCTCAAGGCATGGCTCGTGAAGAGTTAAGAGTGTGCAAGTTTGCATCAGTCTCGAGGGTTTTGGACATTCTCAAAGCATCTCGAAAACCTAACACCAGAAACAACTTATAACTCCAAATGGAAGCGATTCAGCATCTGGTGTTCCAAAAAGCATATATCCCCAGACACTACTGAATTGTCTACAGTTCTGGATTATATGGTTCACCTTAATGGCCTAGGTCTCAAACTAGCTACCCTCAAAGTACATTTGTCAGCTGCTTCTGCTTTTCTGTCAGTGGTAAAAAAGCCTTCCTCTCTGGCATCTCACCCTGTTTGCTGTAAATTTTTCAAGGTATTGATTGTTTCATACCAATCCTCCCTTTAGGGATCCTACCCCTGCCTGGGATCTTAATGTTTGCATTGCCCAGCTTATGCAACTGTAACCCTACGAATTGCCAGCCAGCGAGCGGTAGGTTACATGATGTTTGGCTTGGGCACCTCGAGGATAAAGACATCAAAGAGTAACAGACCAGAGAACTTTCCTTGCAGACAAAAGATATTTTATTAAGAGCGACACAGTGCTCTGCGCAGTCTGGTTACATGTTCTCCCAAAGCTTTAGGCAGTGGGGTCGGTTGTATATATACAGTGTGACAAACAACTTCAGGAAGTTACAAACTAGGTAATACTTTAGCTACATGATATTTGTTGGTCTCTGATTGGCTATGTTGATATGGCCTAATGTCCATGAGTTGTGACACTGGTGATTATGTTTTTGCTTGGTCATTGCTTTCGTAACAGTTTATCCATATTTGGTCATACTGCTTCCCTTAGCTTAGAAATATAAATGCATTGCAATTAAGCTAACAATTTTAACTGTCACCACAAGATGGCGACATTGCTCCATTAGTATTATACTGAGACGCTGTCAAACCAATATGACTAACAAGCAAAAGTAATCTAGCATGTATTCTAGTACATTTTATAAAACTTTGTGATTAAAATGGATCCAGCACTCAAGTGCTCCTCTAGTATTAACTAGAATTATGATTAAAAGGTTATTTATTTACTAGCATGTAGAAACAGGTAATCACAAACAAACACTATTGTTAGGTCTATTCTTATGCTTGCCCTTATTGATTGCATATCACGAAATATGTCTAGGTCAGACATTTAGTATTATTTGTAGCTCCCCACAACTAATACAAAACTAAATGGCCATTATATGTATATGGATTATGCGATTTGAAAGTTTACTTTGTATTTTATAATGTCTTCTGCTCCAGATGCTGCCATAGCCCCCTGTGACCCACTTGGCACAGGCTGACTCTGTTGTATTGGCCGATTTTAAGGTCACATAATCTGTATGCTGTCACAGCTCCCTGTGGTTTACATATCTCGGACTGACCTTTCTTGTTACTTTAAAAGAGTGCAGGCATTGTTAGGTTACCCTAGCAGGGGTGTGTGTGTGTGTGTGTGTATATATGTAATAGATATACCACTCTGAGGTGTACAGTCGCGCTCTGATCTCCTTGCGCTATTGACGTTGCTGTAGGCCGAGGCGTCAACCGCCCAAGGCGTGCGTGATATCAGAGCGCCGACAAACACTCAGAGTGGTATATCTATCTTATAAAATGTCAAAATTGTTTTGGAGGGGGGTAAAAGTGCAGGTGTGCAGTCGCGTTCTGATATACGCACGGTCATGTGATGCTTATCCAATTAAAAAACAACAATTTTCCTACCCATTTTATAAAAATATATATATATACACCAGAATCTACATGCTGTAAACCCAAAGGGTTAATATTTTAATAAAGTACAGCTATTGAGGGGCTGTGTCCACATAATGTCTAGGTATTAGATGCATGTTGTTCTTACACATTCAGTCACTTCACTACCAGTCTAGCATTGCTTGTAAAGCGCTTTGGATGTATGAAAAGTGCTATATAAATGTTGATTCTTCTTCTTCTTCTTCTTAATTTTGGCCTGTTTGTTATAGAATAGCATAGTCTGACATATTTCAATATTTTCCAATAGCTGAGGCATGTGCTGATTATGCAGTGTGACGTGTACTCTCATGTGTTGTGTTTATGATTAAGGAAGCAACAGTTTGTTCTCTGTTTAAGCTACGTAACAACCTTGAGATTAGAAATGGCTTATTGTACATGGTGTGTCCATCCACTATTATGCTTGCACAAAGACATGTTTTAGTCGCATACAACAGTACCAGTAAAACAAAACAAGATAATGATAAAACATTTGTGTATAGCATGTACATTATAAACATAGCAGTAATTAAAACATGGTTAATATAATGTTACAGCAACCCCCTTTTGAACCTTTGTCTTCAGCAGAACTTAAGTACTTGACTTGGAAGACTGTGTTACATAGAAACATAAACTTTGACGGCAGATGAGGACCACTTGGTCCACCCAGTCTGCCCATTTCCCTACCTACTGGATAAGCTGCAGATTCTAGTTAACTAACAGCCTACTTCCTGCCACCCGCCACTACAATTGCCTTATGTCTGTCCCATGCCTGTTTGAATTGCCCCACTGTTTTAGACCCAACAACCTCCCCAGGAAGGCGGTTCCATGCATCCACCACTCTCTCTGTGAAAACAAATGTCCTCACATTACCCCTAAGCCACCCCCCCCCCGTCTTTAAATTGTGCTCCCTTGTTCTTACACATCTCTTGTGATCCTGGTAGCTATTACCTCTGCCAGACCTATCAGTGAGTTGCAAGCTCAGTCAGTGGAGCCTGATTTTATCTCATTTCATAGAGATAAGGTGGTACTTAGAACCAATAGGAGGTTCTCACCTAAAGTCATTTCAGATTTTCATTTGAACCAATCCATGTCTCTCCCCGTATTCTTCACTGATCATTCTTTTTCTGGAGAGAGAAGATTACACAGTTTGGATGTTAAAAGGGCCCTTAGTTACTGCATTGAGCGTACCAAGGCACACAGGTTTGACTCCCTCCAGTTGTTCCTCACTTATGGGGAAGTGGGCAAGGGCAAACCTGCCACTAAGAGAACTATTGCCAGGTGGATTGTCTCTAGTATACAATTCTGCTATGAGAAGCTAGGTAAAATAGCACCCTCAGGCCTGAGGGCTCATTCTACTAGAGGTACAGCTGCTTCCCTGGCTGCTGCCAAGGATATTCCGTTACTAGAGATATGCAAAGCAGCCATCTGGAAAACAGTCCATATATTCACCAAGCATTACTCTCTGGATATCCAGGCTGGGAGTGATGCTCAGTTTGGTACAGCAGTACTGCAAAGCCTATTCCCAGAATTGGTTTGAATCCCTCCTCCATGGAGGTACTTCTTGATAGTCTGCAATATGTCAGAATACAGCAAAACTTCTTGTTGTTGGAAGAAAAAATGACTCACCTTAGTAATTGGGTTTCTTCTAATGGAGTCTTGCTGTATTCTGACCTCCCTCCCTGCCTCCCCTCTCAGAACCTATTTTTGGGAAGTGGACTGGCAGGTGCAGTGTTATACCCCAGAGGTGTATTTGGGCACTTCCTTTCTTTTTCTTTTTTTTTTTTTAATTCAAATTTATTGAAATACTGTTGGCACAAGAATGAAAACAGTAGATTACAATTGATGGCATGTGACAGAGTAATGCCACTTACATTGTATGATCACAAAATAAGCAAAACATTTTTAATAATATACATACCTCCTCTATATAGTTACCTTACCTATCCTCTCATACCACCCACCCTCCCCCCAAAAAACTGTAATGGTTAAGATAGATCTGTTCATCAGCGTACATGCCAGAGTCAGCTTGTCTTGCAATGATCGACTAGGACTGGAGCAAGTAAAGTGTGTGAAAGGGACTCCATACCAGCTCAAATTTCGAGAGACTGACCCTTCTCATAGCCCCGAATTTTTCCATGTTTAAATTGAAAAGCAGTTCTTGTAACCATTCCGCGTAATTAGGTGAGGCATTATCCAGCCAATGTTTTAGTGCTATTTTCTTGACAGAAGATGAAATCAAGGCCATATAGTATCTTCAGGCTTTGACAGTGTTACCAGTATAATCACATATCAGGCAGATTTCTGGGGTAAAATAATGTTCAATGCCCAATAGAGGATCCACCTTATGTTTAATTTGGTCCCACAGCCCTTTTATCAATGGGCAATCCCAGAAAATGTGAAATAGGTCTCCATCAGCCTGAAGACAATGGTAGCATGACTGATCTAGTCTACGTTCGATTTTATACAATTTGGAAGGGGTCCAAAACTGATTGTTTAAGAAATGGTATTGCATGACTCGTAATCTATCCTGGGTGATATACTGGTACGTGTGTCACCATATTACATCCCAGTTCCGCTCTTGGTCCCCAGATCGACCTAACCAGAATCTGGGTTTATTATCAATGTCTGCATAAACTTGGTCAAACAGTGCTTTATAGACCTTGGAAACCGCATGCGGTTCCCAAGCCCTATGGGCCAGGGATTCAAACCATTCCCCATTTATCTCCCTCTCACTTAATTTATTCTTGAACTTCTCCAACAAGTGTTTGAGTTAATATACTTTGAAAGTCTGGTTGGGGCCTATATTATACTTAGCTAGTATCTCTGCAACTGAAAGGCACCTGTCCCCATGCATAATATCCGCAATCTTTAATCCTTTCAAGTGGGTAAGCCAGGATTCGCTTATCATTCTCCGACCAAGGGCACTTCCTTTCTAAGAGAGGGGGAGTGGGTTATGTTTCTTTATTTTAATAGTCATAAGTGGTTCACTACCTAGCTTTTGTTTTTGGATTTCTCGGCTTGAGTCAAAATATTTGGTTGCCATTTGGCTAGTAAAAGTCTACAGTTTCCACATAGTGGGTTAGTTAGTTGGTATTGGCTCATAAGAATCTGATGGTTACACTTCAAAGTGCAGCAGACAGAGGTTTGAACTGAGCTGGAGCTCAGCGTTCTATGCTTTGCATAGAATTGAACTCTTTCCTCTCCGGAGCAATTCAAGTGCTGGGGCTAACTGCAATATGTCAGAATACAGCAAGACTCCATTAGAAGAAACACAGTTACTAAGGTGAGTAATTTTTTCTTTGGATCTGCCCGAAACTGCTCCGACATCGATTCCACCCTGGATCGAGCCTCACGCAGACCTCGTTTCCACTATTTGGAAACAACCGTCGGCGTTGGCACCCCTTCCAAGGAAGGCGGACAGGCTATACCAGGCTCTTGAGTGTGTGGACTTTTTGAATACACACCCCAAGGCCGACACTGTCATAATCAGCACCGCTCATGGCAAGTCGGCGAACCCAAAGCATCTCAGCTTGTCACCACCGGACAAGGAATCCCGCGTTCTGGACCAGTATGGGAAGAAAGTGTATGCTTCTTCCACTCTGGGAATAAGGGCTCTGAATTATGCCGCACATACGGGGGACTACCAGAAGGCTATCCTGAGTGAGGTGGAAACCAAGTTGGACTCCCTTCGTGAGTCTCGGACAAAGCAGGAAGTGGCTGATCTAGTCCGATCTGCTCATTCAGCCTGTCAGCACATGCTCCGTGCCACGTACGACGCAGTGGACGCTCCTGGTCAAAACTCTGCTTTCACCATAGGTCTTTGGTGTCATGCCTGGCTCCGGGTGTCAGGTTTGGTCTCTGAAGTGCAGTCCGCTGTTCAGGACGTGCCCTTCAGGGTTCTGTGCTGTTCGGTGGGGATGTGAAGCACATCATCACCGACCTGCAAGAGAAGGGCACTGTGCTTAAGTCAGTTGACTGTATGTACAGGCCCCCTCAGGGACAGCGCTGCCCTTTTCACAGAAGTTCTCGGGCAAGCAAAACCTCAGGGCAAGCAGGCCAACAAACGTCGGGCCCCTCTGGCTGCCAAGCCCCCCACCCCACCCAAAAAAGCGGTGGGAGCTTCATCCATGGCGTTGCCTCAGACCTCCTGACTCCTCTTCTCTCCCACAGCCTCTGGTCTTACCAGAGGAACCAGTAGGAGGGAGGTTCTCCTTCCATCTACTGAGCTGGGAAAGGATTACATCAGATGTTTCGGTGCTCCAACTGATAGCAGCAGGGCATTCAATCGAGTTTCTACAGAAACCACCCAGAAAAACCACCCTCCCCAGGTCGTCTTACTCCCCAGAACATCCTCCTCTGGTTCAGGAAGAAATATCCTCTTTTGAAAGCGGCAATAGAGTCTGTCCTAACCCACCTTCAGGGAACAGGCTACTACTCCCATTTCTTCCTGATTCCAAAGAAATCTGGAGACATGAGGCCTATTTTAGACCTCAGCTCCCTAAACATGTTCGTGGAGTACGAACTGTTCAGAATGCTCTCCCTGTAGAGTCTTCTGCTCTTACTTTGGCAAGGACAGTGGTTGTGCACACTGGACATGCAGGATGCCTACCTGCATATCCTTATATGCCCTTCCCACCGCAAATTCCTTTGGTTTTCGTTCCAGGCCCTCCCATTTGGTATTTCCTCGATGCCCCGACTGTTCACCAGATGCCTTTCCATGGTAGCGGCTCACCTGCGTACCCAGAGTGTGCACGTTTTCCCGTACCTGGACGATTGGCTGCTGGTGGCCCCGTCCAGGGAGGATGTCTTGCGCTCTCTTTCCCTTACCCTGCAGGTTTTTACCAGCCTGGGTATCACCGTCAACCAGATCAAGTCCCATCTGGTCCCATCTCAGAGGCTCCAGTTCATCGGGGCGATCCTGGACATGACCACCGGCATGGGCTTTCTGTCACTGGACAGGGTGGACACCTTCCAGGCTCATGCAAACCTGCTGTCCTGTCACAGGCGGGTCAGCGCCAGGTCAGTCCTTCGCCTCTTCGGGCTTATGGCGGCTGCTGTTCCGACAGTCCCTCGTGCTCTGCCCCATATGAAGATCTCTCAGTGGATGCTTCGATCTCAGTGGGCCAGATGTTGGATGACCTAGACCAAGAAGTCCTGGTTTCCAACCCCATGATTCGGGACTTGCAATGGTGGATAGTACAAGGGAACCTTTGCCGGGGAGTTCCCTTCTGCCTCAAACCTCCCTCCCAAACTTTGACAACAGACACCTTGGAAGAGGGTTGAGGAGCCCATTTAGGGTCTCACAGGACCTAGGGCTCCTGGTCCAGGTTCGAACAGACTCTTCATATAAACATCCTTGAACTCAGGGCCGTTCTGTATGCTCTCCAGGCTCTGAACTTGTATGTGCTTCCTGGTCATCTGGCTATCCAGGCGGGCAACATGTGTGTAGTCTGGTACATCAACAAGCAGGGAGGAATGTATTCTTACTCTCTATGCAGGGAGGTAATGAGAGTTTGGGATTGGGCTATGCAACACAACCTTCACCTGACCGTGGTTCATTTTCCGGGGGTTGAAAATACGCTGGCAGACCACCTCAGCCAGTCATCAGCAGAGGCTCACGAATGGGAACTGGATCAGGGGGTAGTAGACGATCTCTTCCTGTGTTGGAGAACACCTCAGGTAGACCTGTTCGCGTCTCCTCACAATGCAAAACTTCCCGCCTTCTGCTCGCTAGCTCCAGGGTGAGACATTTTTTTTGAGAGACACTCTGTCTCTAGACTGGAAGGACAGATTCGTCTGTGCCTCCCCCGATTCTCTTGATTCCGAGGGTCTTACACAAATTCAACTCTGAAGGAGCTTGCATGATCTAATCACTCCTTTCTGGCCCAGGCAAGTTTGATTCTTTCTTCTGCAACAGTATTCAGAAGAACCTCCTCTTCCTCTGTTGCAACATTTGTTGACCCAGGATCGGGGGACCCTGATACATCCAGGTCTCAAGTCCCTTCAGTTGCATGCGTGGCCTTTGCAGATGTAGCTCAAGCCTGATTCGGGGCCCCCCGCTTATGGCTGAGATTCTGGTGGAGGTCAGAGAGCCTTCCACTAGATCTGCCTGTGCCATGAAATAGAAACCGTTCTCGATTTGGGCCTCTTCCAAGGATTTCAAGCCATTCTTGTGCCCTGTTGGGAGAACTCTTGCTATATGCGTCATCTCTTTGACCTGGGTCTCAGCCATTCCTCTCTGAAAGTTCACATGGCAGCTACTTCCGCTTGTCATGTTCCCTTTGGGGGCAGAACTTTCTCACAGCTGGAAGTCTTTAAGACTTTTCTTAGAGGGGTTCTCCATTTGAGACCCTGTATTTATGATCTTACTTCGAGCGGGCTCTCACAGTAGGTAATTAAATGTAGGACTGATGCCAGCAGGCGTCAGGACCCCACGGAAAAATTTCTAGCTAGCAGTCTCTGGCGGGGGACCACCCCCACATCAAGTGACCATCAAGTGACGTCAGTATAAAGGGGAGGTTCCCCACACCCGCCTTCCAGGTCTTTCCTGCCGTTAGCTCGTGAAACTGCCTCGCAGTAAAGTTCACTGCTCATCAGTCTGTCTTCGGTAGTTCTGCCATCGTTTTTTATCTTCTCCTGATGACTGTTGCGGTACCCGTATGTCTGAGATGGGAGACTTCCTCCCTACCTCTGGATACCAGAGGCGAGGCCTCCGGTTCCAGGGCAGGGCAGGATATGCTTCCCCGAGGGCTTCCCAAAGGGTCCGTTCCTCCCCCGCACCGGGAGGAGGAGTCTTCTTCCTCTTCCTCCTCCTCTGACGACTCAGACGGTTGTTCTGACCCAGACAACGAGCCCCGCTCTCCGGATAAGCCCAGGCCGAGGACTCCTTCAAAGTCTCCTCCGGAGGATCCTTATTTCATGGAGTTCCTGCGCAAAATCCAGGAAGTTCATAAGTGGCGCTCCTTGGAGCCAGATCCACAGTGTAAAGAACTCACTGTGCACCTGGATCTGCCCAAGACTGCTTCAACCCTGGTGCCACCCTGGATTGAGCCTCATGCCGACCTTGCTTCCACTATTTGGAAGCAACCGTCTGCAATAGCCCCTTTTCCTAGGAAGTCGGATTGGCTATATCAGGCTCCCGAGGGTGCTGACTTTCTTGATTCTCACCCTCAAACTGATTAGGTCGTGATTAGTGCCGCTCTCGGCCGGTCAGCAAACTCTAAACATTTGAGCTCATTACCACGTGACAAGGAATCCCGCCTTCTGGGCCAGTAGGGGATGAAGGTCTTTGCTTCTTCCACTCCTGGGTATCAGGGCCCTGAATTATGTCAGTCATATTGGGGATTACCAGAAGGCGATTCTTAGTGAGGTGGAATCTAAGTTGGACTCCATTCCTGAGTCTCAGGTGAAACAGGAAGTGGCTGGTCTTGTCCGCTCTGCATGTTCGGCCAGTCGGCACGTTCTTCGTGCCATGTACGATGCAGTGGACACTGCTAGTAGGAGATTGGCTTTTGCTGTGTGGTTGTGGCGTCATGTCTGGCTCCGTGTGTCAGGATTGGTCCTGGAAGTGCAGTCTGCTATCCAGGATGCGCCTTTCAGGGGTTCAATGTTGTTCGGCGGCGATGTCAAGGACATCATCTCCAATCTGCAGGAGAAGGGGACTGCACTGAAGTCTGGACTCCATGTACAAACCCCCTCAGCCACAGCATCGTCTCTTCCGCAGACGTAATCTGCAGAAGGCGAAACCTCAGGGAAAGCAGGCCAATAAACGTCGGGCCCCTCAGGCTGCCAAGCCCCACCCCGCGCAACCTACCTGCGTACCCAGAGGGTACAGGTTTTCCCATACCTGGACGATTGGCTCCTGGCGGCCCCATCCAGGGAAGAACTCCTGTGCTCCCTTTCCCTTACCCTGCAGGTTTTTGCCTGCCTGGGTATTACTGTCAACCAGACCAAGTCCCACTTCATCCCATCCCAGAGGCTCCAGTTTATCGGGGCGATCCTGGACATGACCTCCGGCATGGCTTTCCTGCCACTGAACAGGGTGGCCTCGCTCCAGGCTCAGGTCAGCCTGTTGTCCAGCTGCAGGCTGGTCCTTCGCCTCCTCGGGCTCATGGCGGCTGCGATTCTGACAGTCCCTCGACGCTCGGCTCCACATGAGAATTTCTCAGTGGACACTTTGGTCTCAGTGGGATCAGCTGGCGAACGACGTAGATCAACTAGTTCTGATCTCCACTCCTATGGCTCGGGACTTGCAGTGGTGGATGGTTCAGGAGAACATTTGCCGGGGATTTCCCTTTTGTCTTTCTCCCCCCTCCCAGACGCTGACCACAGATGCCCTGGGTGAGGGTTGGGTAGCCCATCTCGGGCCTCACAGGACCCAGGGCTCCTGGTCCAAGCTCAGAAAATCTCTCCACATCAGTGTGCTCGAGCTGCGGGCTGTGCTGTACGCTCTTCAGGCTCTGCATCTGTTTCCCGGGCACCTGGCTGTTCAGATGGACAACATGTTTGTGGTCTGGTACATCAACAAGCAGGGAGGAACTTGTTCTTACCCTCTTTGCATGGAGGCGATGCGAGTTTGGGATTGGGTAGTGCAGCACAACCGTCACCTCACGGCAGTTCACGTCCCGGGGGTCGAGAACATGTTGGCAGACCATCTCAGTCGGTCGTCTGCTCACGCTCATGAGGGGGAACTGGATCGGGGGTAGCAGACGATATCTTCCTATGTTGAGGAACACCACAAGTAGACCTGTTCGCATCCTCTGACAACGCAAAACTTCCTGACTTCTGCTCGCTCGCTCCAGGGCACAGCATTTTTTGGAGAGACACTCTGTCTCTAGACTGGAAGGGCAGATTCATCTATGCCCCCCCCACCAATTCCCTTGATTCCAAGGGTCTTACAGAAATTCCGCTCAGAAGGAGCTCGAATGATTCTGATTGCTCCTTTCTGGCCCAGGCAAGTTTGGTTCTCTCTCTCTTCTACAACAGTATTAGGAGGAACCTCCTCTTCCTCTGTCACAACTTTTGCTGACCCAGGATCAGGGGACCTTGGTCCATCCAGGCCTCAGGTCTCTTCAGTTGCACGCGTGGCTCCTGCAGACGTAGCTCAAGCCCAATTCGGAGTTTCCCCCTGAGTGGCTGAGATTCTGGTGGAGGCCAGGAAACCCTCCACTAGATCTACCTATGCCATGAAATGCAAACAGTTCACTATCTGGGCAACCTCCAAGGATTTCGAGCCTTTCTCGTGCTCTGTGGGGTGACTTCTGGATTACTTGAGGCACCTCTTCGATCTGGGTCTCAGTCATTCATCCTTGAAGGTTCATATGGCGGCCATTTCGGCCTACCATGTCCCCTTTGCAGACAGGATGTTTGCTCAGCTGGAGGTCTCCAAGACCTTCCTTAGAGGGATCCTCCACTTGAGACCCCCTATCCGGGTTCCTGCCCCTCCTTGGAATCTGAATTTTATTCTCGAGAAGCTTACTCTGCCGCCTTTCGAGCCGGCAGTCTCAGCAGACCTGAAGTTCCTCTCGTGGAAGACTCTTTCTCGTGGCCGTTACTTGTGCTTGAAGGATTTCCGAGCTCCAGGCCCTTATGTGCAAAATCCCGTATTTGATTTTTCACAAGAAACGTGTGGCTCTGCGTACCAACCCTAAGTTTCTCTCAAAGGTGGTAGTGGAATCTACGCTGAATCAATCCATAGAGTTATCTGCTTTCTTTACATAGCACTCCAATCAAGGGGAGTGCCTCCCGCATACTCGGGATGTTCACCGGATTCTGAGATACTACACCCACAGGATGAAGGATCTCAGAAAGACCGATCAACTGTTTGTCTCTTTTGCTCATAAAAGAGAAGGCAATGCCGTTTCCAAGCAATGCCTGTCTAAATGGTTGGCTCATTGTATCACTTTCTGTTATGACAAATACAAGACCTTGCCGGGTCAGGTCAGAGGCCACTCCACCAGAAGGGTAGCTACCTCTGCGGCATGTTTCAAGAATGTGTCAGCGGCTGACATTTGTGCAGCCGCTACATGGACTTCTGTCCATACCTTTACGAAACATTACAGTTAGGACATTGCCTCTCGCCATAGAGCAGGCTTCGGGTTGGCTGTTACATACATAGATACATAGACAGTGTCGGCAGATAAGGGCCTATGGCCCACCCAGTCTGCCCATTTGAGCTTGTAAGTTCAGTTTGTTTTCCTAGAAGTCTGTTGCACCTACCCTGACCTCCAGAATTCCTTTATGTCTATCCCATGCATTCTTAAATCCTGTGATTGTTTCAGCCCCCACCACTTCCTCTGGCAGGGTGTTCCACTTGTCCACCACCCGCTCTGTGAAGAAATTCTTCTCATGTTTCCTCTGAATCGTCCTCCCTCCAACTTCATCCCATGCCCTTAGTCCTGGAACATCTTTTCACTTAAAAATAGTGTTTTCCTGCACCCTGTTCCTCCCTGTAAGATACTTGTATGTCTCTATCATATCCTCTCTCCTCCTCTCCTCCAGGGAGTACATGTTCAGTTCCTTCAACCTGTCTTCATAGGACTTGTGATGCAATCCATGCGCCATCTTTGTGCCCTCCTCTGAACCTTCTCTACTGTCTGTGTCCTTACGTAGGTATGGTCTCCAGAACTGTACACTGTACTCCAGGGGGCCTTAGTAGTGTCTTGTATAGCGGAATTATGACCTCCCTTTTCCTGTTGGTAATGCCCTGCCTATACATCCCAGCATCCTATTTGCTTTACCTGCTGCCTTGTCACACTGTTTCCCTACCTTGAGGTCATCAGAGATGATAACCCCAAGATCCCTTTCCTGCTTGGTGCGTGCTATATCCTCACCCCCCAACTGATATATTGTGCCAGGGTTTTTGTGCCCCATATGCATTATCTTGCACTTCTTTGCATTGAATTTCAACTGCCAAACCCCTGACCATTCTTTGTTGTGCAAGGTCTCCTTTCCTAAGATCTTCAGAGCCAGAGGGTCTACTTCTGAGTAGTTTTCCTCCTCCCATTTGCTTCTCCTTGTTCCAGACTGCTTGGGACTCAGTCCTATATGTAATGACCTACTGCAAAAGCCCTCTCGAAGTAAGATAGTACAGTTACGTAAGAACTGACTGTAACAGTAGATCTTCAAGAGAGGCTCTTGTAGTATGTAATACCTTCCCGCCCTCCATCCCCCTCAGCTTTTTCTGCTCTTTTTCCAGGATGGGAAATACCCGCTTCTCTTGTCTCGTCTTTTGGCCTTTGGCGGTAAAGAACTGGAATGCGGGCATGGGGAACTGCCCCTTTATACTGATGTTGCACGATGTCTGTCACCTGACGTCGGGGCGGTCCCCCACCAGAGACTGGTAGCTAGAAATTTTTCCATGGGGTCCTGATGCCTGCCGGCATCAGTCCTGTGTGTATTTACCTATTGCAAGATCCTCTCTCGAAGATCTACTCTTATGGTAAGTTCTTACATAACTGTACTTTCCTGCCCCTCCTTGGGATGTGAATTTTATTCTTGAGAAGCTTACCCTGCCTCCTTTTGAACTGGCAGTATCAGTAGACTTGAAGTTCCTTTCCTGGAAGACTCTCTTCTTAGTGGTCATTACTTCATCTCAACGTATGTCCGAGCTTCGAGCCTTGATGTGCAAAATCCTGTATTTGATTTTTCACAAGGAACGTGTGGCTCTGCGTACCAACCTTAAGTTTCTCCCTAAGGTGGTAGTGGAATCTATGCTAAATCAATCCATTGAGGTATCTGCTTTCTTTAAGCAACACTCCAATCAAGGGGAGTACCGCTTGCATACTTTGGATGTTCATAGAATAATGAGATACTACACCACTAGGATGAAGGATCTCAGGAAGTTTGATCAACTTTTCGTCTCTTTCACTCACAAAAGAGAGGGCAATGCTGTTACCAAGCAATGCCTATCTAAATTGCTGGCTCATTGTATCACTTTCTGTTACAACAATTATCACAAGATCCCGTCGGGTTAAGTCAGAGGCCACTCCACTAGAGGTGTCACTGCCTCTGTGGCCGGTTGATGTGTCAGCGGCTGATATTTGTGCAGCTGCCACTTGGACTTCTGTCCATACCTTTACTAAACACTACAGTTTGGACATTGCCTCTCGTTGTACAGCAGGCTTCGGGCTAGCTGTTCTGCAAGGTCTCCTTTCTTGAGACCCTTACAGCTGGAGATTCTATGGTTGTGTCATTTTCCTCGTCCCGTGTGCTTCTCCTTGTTCCAGACTGCTTTGGACTCAGTCCTATATGTAATTACCTGCTGCAAGAGCCCTCTTGAAGTAAGATAGTACAGTTACGTAAGAACTTACCGTAACAGTAAATCTTCGAGAGAGGCTCTTGCAGTAGGTAATGCCTTCACGCCCTTAGCTTTTTCAGCTCCTTTTCCAGGGAGGGAAATATCCGCTTCTCTCGCTTTGTCTTTTTGGCCTTTGGTGGGAAAGAACTGGAAGGGGGGGGGGGACTGCCCCTTTTATACTGATGTCATCTGATGTGGGGGCAGTTACCCGCCAGAGACTGCTAGCTAGAAATTTTTCCGTGGGGTCCTGACGCCTGCCGGCTTCAGTCCTATATGTAATTACCTACTGCAAGAACCTCTCTCAAAGATCTACTGTTACTGTAAATTCTTGCGTAACTGTACTTTCTCATGGCAACATGCCAGTAGAGGAGAGCAAACTTTCCACACGTCAGATGTAAGAAAAGCCCTGTTTTTTGCAAGGCCAGAATGAAGGACATTAGGAACAATAACACAATTGTTTTACATGTGGCCAAAGTATCAGAGGTCACCCAGCCTTTAAGCTGACCATATTGAAATGGATAGTATCAACAATGAATGTCTGCTACAGTAAGGCCGAGGAAGTAAGTCAGACACTTATCAGCTGCTTGTCGTCCTGATACAAACCCTGTCTGGTCTGTATGGAGTATACTAGGGATTATGTGCTCCAATCTTTTAGCTAAAATAGCTGAATTTATAATCTACATTGAGGGCACAAATAGGATGATATGAGGAACATGGAGAGAGGTCTGTAAATTGGACTGAGATTAAGGGATCATATAGTTTGTTAGATCTTCAAATTGGTATGGGCCTGAACCAACTAATTCAGGGCCCTACACATTTGAATAATAGAGACTTTTCCAAATCTTCCACCTTAGATAGATCTCATCTTTACAAATGGCCCTAGTTTTTATTCAACTAGTGGGGTTTTACCAGACACCTTCTCGGGCCATCAAATCATTTTCACTATTCGGAAAAGGGGAAGAGTGCCCGGCCAAACTTCAGACTATTTCTGAGAAACTTCAGAAAATTTGATTGTTAAATTTTATGTTAGACGTAGAGGGTATTGACTGGAATAGATTGCATCTTATTCCTAGTGCATCAGATGCCTGGAGTTACTTCTTACAGGAATTCATGCAGGTGTGTAATCGTCACGCACCTATTTTAAGAAGAAAAGTAAAAGCTGTCCACTTGAAGTGGTATAATTCAAACCTGCATAAACTAAAACAGCAAAGAGATAAATGCTGGCATAAAGCAAAGTGTGCCCTCAATGAATTTAATTGTCTGGCCTATAGAAAATCACGCAATTAATATAGTAAGGCGGTTGGAGAATCTAAGGAGGAATATTTCAAGAAAAAACTGTCTTCGAACAATAAAACAAATAAGAGAACTTTCTGGAGCATTGTATCAGGGCTAATGGATACTTATAAAACTAAATATGAATGTAATTTTTTGATTAATAACCAGCATGTGTCAGCTGGTCTCGAGGTGGCTGAAGTGTTTAATGACTCCTTCCTTGAATCTGGAACTTTGGGAAATGAAAATTTTCAAATACAATTGCCTTCGGATAAACAGTTTTTTCCAAAAGTACATACTGATTTTTTTACAAGGGAATTCAAAATTTACGTTTTCGTATATATCGGTGGAGGATGTACAATCTGAACTTTTGACATTGGATACCAATAAAATCTATAGGTTTTGACGGAATACCATCTAAATTGCTTCGGTATGCAGCTCCAATTATTGCATATCCATTATCATATATATTTAACCTCTCTTTTCAGACTGCAGAGTTCCCAGGTCGTTTGAAAATAGCTAAGGTAATCCCTATACACAAATCAGGGTAAAAACAGATATTGGAAATTAAAGACCAATTTCACTTTTGCCCCAGACTTCAAAGATTTTTGAGCATCTGGTATTTCGCCAGCTTGCCCATTTTCTGGAATCTGGGGAAAAATTTAACGATAGACAGTCTGGGTTTAGAATTCATCACAGTACCCAGACTGCTTTTGTTAAAGTTGTAGGGGATATACATGATGGTTTGGATCGTGGGCCTTCGACAGGTGCTATTTTCATAGACCTGTCGAAGGCTTTCGACACAATCATGTTACTCTCTTGTCTAGGTTGAGGGAGCTTAATATTTCCCCTCAGGTTGTGGAGTGGTTTGGCTCCTCTATACTAGATAGGCAACAGTATGTATCACTTGGTTTAGCAGATTCTTCTCTTAAATATGTTCGATCTGGAGTGCCCCAGGGGTCGATACTGGGGCCTCTACTTTTCAACATATATGTTAACGAGCTTAAATTCTGTGGCATGAATGTCGATTTTCATTTTTACGCTGACGGTACAGTGATTTATGCTAGTGGGAACTCTGTTGAATTAATCCGAGAAAGTTTACAGGTAGCTTTTATACATTTACAACATTTTTTTGAATCAATTTTTTGAAATTAAATGTAACAAAATACAAACAATCCTCTTTAGTAGGTCTAGGGAATATAAGAAATTCGATCTAAAGATTAAAACTAAAGCCGGAGATTAATTAAAATCTACTGTATGCTACAAATATTTAGGAATGTGGTTAGCCAATTGCAGTGGGACACACACATCAAATCACTAGTGGGAAGTATTCATAAAAAAAATTGGAGCAATGTATAGAGTAAAAAAATATTTGGATATTGACTCAGGCTTGTCAGTAGTACTATTATTCCAGTTGTAGATCACGGGGATTTTCTTTACGTTGGGGCCACTAAATCTCTACTGAATTCTATTGATAGGTTTACAATAGATTGGCTTGTTATGTCTTAGATGTACACCCCAGAACACACCATTGTTTGATGTACCAAAAACTAAATTGGTTAAGACTAAGTGAAAGGAGGGACTTATACATTTCACTATTTTTGGCAAGGGTTTTAAAAGGGACTGTTCTTCAATATATTGCTGACCTTTTTTCACTTAGGTCAGTACCATCGAATTTAAGGTCTGCAGCTGGCTTAGAATTCAATGTACCCAAAGATAGATTAGATATAGGGAAATATTCAGTTAAATATAGAGGTGTTTCAGTTTGGAATCAACTTCCGATTGTCTTAAGAGATCCTTCTATAATAAATAAAAACAAACTTATTAAGCTATGGTTTAATAACCAAAGTCATGTCTCTGCACTGTGCTGTCTGGTAGCATCATCTAGTAAGTCTTAAATATTTTTTTATGATCTTGTGGGCTTATTGATCCAACGTATATGTATGTGTGTATATCAGGGATATGCGGGGGTGCCTGTTGAATACCGAAGTTATTTGTACAGTGGCCTGTGACCTCGAGTAACCTCACGAGTGGAGACAGGCTGCTGTACATATAACTTCAGTATCCAACAGGCGCCCCCCACGTATTACATTTATGCAACAGGCATTTTTAATGTTGTTTGTGTGTATGAGGATTTCTTTGTGTTAGTTTTATGTGGCACTCTTTAATTTTCTGGTAATTTTGTTCTGCGGTGCTTTAGTTTCTGAATAGGATGGTGAGCTGATGTTTCGGTTGGTTGGCTCGGTTTGTGTATTTGTATTGGTTGCTACTGTGTGGTAGTAGCAGCTGATTGGTGTAGCGTTTCAGTTTAGTGTTTCATTGGCTGCGAATTTGTGTGGTGGCGGGTTGAACAGGTTCTAAAACATGGCAGTGAATGTGTTCGATTGGTGGTGAATTGCAGGTCCGTGATTTTATTTTTTATTTTGATCCGTCATTGCTAAAACTGTGAGGAGGATGCGACGTGCGAGCATGTTAGTAGCTGTGGAGGGGGGAGAAGAGCAGTTGTCTCTCTCGGTGGTTTGCGCCTAGTAACAATGGATCTGAGGAAATTATGGAGATGGAGGAAGAGTGTAGAGCAAGCGAGTTCTGCTACAGCATGACTTTAGGCGAAGAAGTGAGAGAGGTACTAAAAAATATAACAAGGGTAGTAAAATTTAATAAAATGAAGTGCTGTGTAGTGAGGTGATAGGCTTATGAAAGACAGGTGGGAGGGGAGAAGGTGAAACTAAAGTAAGGACCAGCATGTACTGCTTGTAGGAAGGTAGTGCCATCAGGTGGAGGAAGGAGGGTGATCTATGACTTAGTCACTGTACAGATAAAAGGGCTGTGACGTAATTACTATGGGAATAACTTCAACTTATTCTCATAGTGATTACGTCATGGTCATTTATCTGTACAGTGTGTTAAATAAATTACTTTATGCAGTAGAATTTATCCTGACGCCTGTTGCGTAAATTATATTAATGGGTTATATGTAAAATGTTTCTGTAATCTGAGAATGTGTGTAAGGCAACTGTATGAATGTGTAACTGAATCACCTTGAAAATGAGTTTGCTCAATGGTGCTTTATCCATTTCATGGCAATATCTTGGATAAAATATATTACTACTACTACTACATAACTGAGATCACTGCCTGTCTCCATGAGGGGGACAACTCGGAGCCGCCTTCTAGTATTTCCTGGTAAGCCTGCCTTAGCAAGGGGACAGCTTTGTCTTTAAATTATTTTATAGAATTTGGCCGAGAATCCATCTGTCCCTGGATATTTCCCAGTTTTACACTCCCCCATAACGGCCAGAATTTCTGGCTCTGTGATCAGACGCCCGAGGGCCTCCTCCTGTGCCTCCCTGAGATGGGGTAAATTTAGTTGGTCCTAAAAGGTCTGTATTTGGTCTATGCTAGGTCTAACTGTTGTGTGTATAATTTCTTATAAAAGGCTGTAAATGCCTCTGAAATATCAATCATACGGCTCACTCTATTCCCCATTTGCAGATGTAGTACCCTAATTACCCCCCCCCGCATAATATTTTTGCTTTAAAAACTCTAGATTTCTTTTTACCTTGAGATCTAAAAATTTGTTGAGTTCTTTGCGCAGTTTTGTCAGGTCCTTCTCTCTGTGTCTGTCTAACTTTACCTGTTGCAATTTCTCTAAGGTCTGTATTTGAGTTTCTAGCAGTCTGTGTTTTTTTTCAGTCTCTGTTTTTCCTGCCGCTGTCTTTTCCTAGCAACTGCAATTGCTATGCGCTTCCCTCATGCTAAATCTGAGGAACATAACCATATGTCCCCTGTCTCCGGATGGGTGAAGTAAACTCTTCAGCCCATGCAGAGTTGTAGTGGTGCCAGCTCCCCCTATCACAGGGGCCACTGCAAAGACTATGTCCTGCTGAGGAGTGTCTAAAAAAAATCCCCTGGCCTCGGCGTGTAGCCTGTGGTGGAAATATTCGCCACAGCCAAAGCGACAACTCCAGTCTGATCATTGTATCTGACCTCCCTCCTCCAAGGAATCATTGACAAAGTAAACAGAATTAAAGCAGATCCCATTTCCCCTATAGGTATTGGAGAGCAATGCATATCTGCCTTAGTCCAGGAAGTGGACTGATGTTATGGAGCTCCATCTAAACCAGCTTCATGCCCTGTTATTGGCAAAGCATACGAGGGTGTGCTGTCCTCTGTACTAGGTCAGGGAGCCTTCGTGCAAGATTTTATCCTCATCTTATGGCTAACCCTTTAGGCAGAACCCCAGCTATTCCAGGATATCCTACAATGGGTGAGCCCCCCCCCCACATAAAAAGCAGGATGCTAAAAGGCCTCCCACCCAAGCTGAAAAGGGTGAAAGCAGAAGCCAACACAAAACATATGCCTAACTGTATTAGTAGGACTAAATGACCAGTGTCTGTGCGCTTCAGGTAGTATAGCCCCAGTCCTCACTTTAATAAAACAATCAGAAGTGTAGTCCCCTATACCTTTCCTCACATATTAATGGGAACAGGGATATCTGCCCCATGAACCCCCGCTTGTAGTATGCCAAGCCCTATTCCAGTCTCCCACCATATAATGCTGGTTTGGCTATCCACTCCTCCCCAGTTACGCTCCCCATGCCAAAATCCAGATTATGCGTAGCCCCAGTATCCCCGGGGGTTTCATTTAAGTGCCTGGGGCTCTTGCTGGGAAAAAGCGTCGAACATGATTGGGGAGGTATGCACCCATATCGGCCGCTGAATGCCATCTCTGGGGATCAAAGAATCAGATGTACAGTACGTGGTGTTCCAAGTAGGGGCATACAGAACATGGCCATCTTGTAAATCAGCCTCCACCTCTAATCTCAAATAAGGGGAGTAAAGAGCATTTTTTACCATTTCCAAACCTAATGTCCAGTTATACGCAGTGCATTAATAAGTAAATGCCCATTAGCCGAACCCAAAGAGTAAAGAAAAAATGGAAAATTCAGCCTTTAATCTGGGGCTCTGAGCCTGTAGTTCCTTGCTGTGTCCATGGAGCAACAATCCATTCAGAACTATCAGAAATGGTAGTAGATTGTGGCATCTTTGTAGAAATGGTCGCAGGAATATTTAAAGTACATTATTCACTTCCGTGTAGGTTTTTAATCACAGAACTTCTCCCCAATGGAGTAGATGGTATAAAGTGAGGGTCCTGAAGCTTAGGGCTTCACGACGGTGCTCCGTGCATTGTAGCAGACTCTGAGGGCTGTGTCCTACCATGCAGCAGGGCCTGGATATCTTCCAGCATCTGCTGTGTTGCGTCACGTCGTTCGGCACTAACAGGTCCCAGAGGAATCTGATGCCATTGAGAAGAAAGACTCCGGTTGTTGGGCCTAGCTGAGGTCATAGGTTGTTTCCTCAATTCCACCTCTTGATATTTGAGTGCTTCCTTTGCTTCTGCTGGCATGGAGTGCACTTCGGCTCTGTCCTCCCAGAAAATTCTCATTTTAGCAGGGTAAGGCGTCTAGAATCTGATTCGCTTATTTTTTAAAGCTTTCATTATCGGTCAGTATTGCAGTCTAAGACACTGAATTTCTGGGGGGTAGTCCTGATCTAGAAAAAGCAATGCACTGTTGTAAGAAATCTCCCCTTTATGCCATGCCTGCTGCAGGACCTCTTCTTTTACTTGGAAGCTCGCAAATTTCATAATTCTAGGGATATGGATATGTTGTTCATCCACACTTTCTGGCAGGTTCCTTGCCGCTTTAAATCTTGCTGGAAGGTCTTCAGTTTGGCTCCTTCCACCCACCCGGGTGGTAAAACTCTCGGCTCCGCCCCATGACGTCAGATCTTCCTTACCGCTTGGAAGCTCAGGTTCCCTCCTTAGCGCTCTGTGTTTTAGACTGGATCCTAACTCTTTGGCTGCGATGGACAAATCGATCCCCGGCTTTCAGAGGTGCCCTTGTGGGTAGAAGATGTCCAGGACGGATCCGCACTCCACGTGCGTCTACTGCCTTGGCCTAGACCACGACCCGCAAGCCTGCGAGTTGTGCCTCTCATTTTCGGCCAACGTCCTGGAGGATCGCACTGCCCGATTGAAGCTTGAGCGCCCCGAGAAGCGTTACCCGACGGTAAAATCCAAGGAGGCTCGATGGGCGGTGTCCGGCGGCTGGCTTGGCTGAGCAGCTCGAGCACATGATCGCCCTCGAGGAGGAGGTGGCCCAGGCCGCATCTTCCTCTTCCTCGGCATTTATCCCGCTCTCTCTGAGTTCCTCTTACTTGGCTTCATTCAAGGAGCTTTGCCAGTCCCTTTCCACGAAGGGAGAGGGGCCATCGGGACATTCCTCTCTGTCCAAGAAGAGGGATTCGAAGGGTAAGTCCCACTGTCGGCGTTCGTGGGAGCGGGAGAGGTCTCCTTCCCTGGACTGCCGACCGTCAACTTTGGTCGAGGTTGCGGCTCAGGCCACTGGCTTCACGGCGTCCCCGTCAGGCCAGCCTGCCGAGACACCCGGAGACACAGTCGAGATATTCCTCGACCCATCGGACGGGTTGTCGACTGGTGAAGCAGACAACCCCTCTTCACCGGTTCCCCCGGTGGAGACAGAGGATCTGCCCATGCCTTCGGGGCGGCAGTCCCCGGTTAAAGTGTCCGAGCCGAGGGAAGAGCAGGTGCCCCCCGCCCCTTCCCAGGCCCACACTCGGTTGCACCAACGGTCTCGGTCTCGGACTTCATCTCGAGTCAAGCCGATCCTGCCGACATCGGCGGCCTTGATCTCGGCACCGAAGTAAGCAGCAACACTGCTCCTCTTCGTCGTCCTCCTCGGAAGAGGAAAGGCTTCGACGCAAATTGCGTCGGCGTTACGAGGAGCTTATGTGGCAGCAGGTACTGTTGCCTGGGAGTACGTCGACACCGATTCATCCCCCGGCCATCAAGTGGCTGTCGCTCGAACGGCCGAAGCAACCGCTCGCTGCAGTCGAGATGCCCATTTCTGGGCCGGTTGTTCGGCCAGAACTAGCTTCCCCACCGATTGTGGTGGAACCTCTGCCTCCACAAGCAAAGTATGGGGCACCGACCAAAGATTCTCGGTCGGGTCACGGCCTGCCCCACAGGTTGTCTGTCACCCTCACTCCCGACCGTCCTCGGCAGGTGGAGGGGTGGCTCAGGCCCGAGGCAGCTCTTTGCAGACTCTTCGGAGTCCAATGTTGATTCCTCCCTGTTCTCCAGGCAGGTTGACCTGGAGTCCTCCGGGGGCCAGTCTCTGGATGATAGCCCATCGTCCTTCATGGGTCTGCTTTGGCTCATCTCGGAGTCTACAGGGATGCAGCTCAAGCCTGTGTCCAAATGGGCCAAGTGTCCTCTGACGGAGATACTGGACCGAGGGGATTCACCTACAGAGGCCTTCCCTGTGGCTGAGGCCATTGTCGGCCCAGCCTTGGAGCTTTGGCAGTGGCCTGCTTCCTGTCCTGCGCCCTTGGCCAGGATGGCCAGGAAGTACGCGGTCCCTACCGGTTCTTTGCCCGGTTCGTTGGAGGACCCCTCTGCCGACGGGTTAGTCACCAGCAGCGTTCTCCGGCATTCCGGAAATGCTTGGGACGTGGATAAGCTTCCCCCCGACAAAGAGTCCAAAAAGCTGGACTATGCCGGGTGCAAGGTGTACGCAGCGCCCTCCCTCGGCCTCCGACAGGCCAGCTCGGCTGTGCTGATGGCACAGTTCTCCCACGCCCTCATGGGCTCCCTGGATGAGGTGATCCCTCATCTCTCGGCCGACTTGCAGACCACGGTTCATCAGGTGCGGGACCAGGGTAGGGCGGTGGCGAAGCAGCAGCTTCTGACTGCTCTAGACATAGGTGATTCCTGTGCCAGGTCAGTAGCAGCCGCGGTGGCCATGCGCCGCATGTCGTGGCTGAGGGTATCCACCTTCACGGTGGATACCCAGCACAAGTTGGCGGATGTCCCCTTCTTGGGGACTGACCTCTTCGGCCTTGGAGTAGAGGGACACCTCCAGCGGATCGAAAAGTCCAGTGCCACCCTGGACTCTGTCACCTCCGCTCAGAGGGACAAAGGCTGCCGTCAGCAGCAGCACAAGCCCTTTCGTCCATCTGCGCCTGTGGCATGTCCGGTCCAGCAGCACCAGGGCCAGCAGGCTCGTGCTTGGCATCCCAAACCCAAGCCCGCGGCTTCCTCCAATAGGAACAGGGAGGTAAAGGCCCAGGAGGTCCCCCGGCCGGTCCCTCCTCCAAGCCTGCCCAGTGACGGATTGAGGGGTGTCACCCTATCATTTCTGGTTGGGCAATTGCGCCCTGCCCGGGACTTCCTGCACCTCCTGGGCCTCATGGTAGCCTGCACCAGCATGGTCTGTTGGGCACGCTGGTACATGCGTCCCCTTCAATGGGGACTGGTCAGCCAGTGGTCACAACGCTGCGATCCATTGGACCAGCCCATGACAGTGACCCAGGAGATGTGGAACGCTCTTCAGTGGTGGACCGTTCCAGCACATTGGCAGGAGGGCATCCCATTCGTCCACCCCGAGCCGACGGTCTTTCTATCGACCGACGCATCTCTGATGGGTTGAGGTGCCCGTCTGGGGGAGCACAGAGCACACGGCCTCTGGTCCCCTCGGGAGTCCTGATGACATATCAACCTGCTGGAGCTCCGAGCAGTCCGCCTAGCTCTCACTGCCTTCGCTCCGTTTCTACGGGGTCAAGTGGTTCAGGTCCAGACGGACAATACCATGACCGTGTACTACCTAAACTGCCAGGGTGGGACGCGCCCATGCTGTTATGCAAGGAAGCTCTCCGCATATGGTCTCTCATGCGCAGTCTGGAGGCGGATCTCCTTGCCATTCACGTAGCAGGAGCCTCGAACACCCTGGCCGATGCCCTCAGCCAGATAGGGGCTGCGTCTCACGAGTGGTCTCTCCTGCTGGAGGTAGTACAAGATCTGTTCTCCCACTGGGGCATGCCTTAGGTGGACCTGTTTGCCTCCAGGGAGAATGCGAAGCTGAGACTGTTTCATGCCCGGCCCCCTCAGCAGGGCTCGCTGCAGGGGGATGCCTTCTCGAGGCCGTGGACCCCGGGCCTC
The DNA here is from genome assembly GCA_016271365.2 of Neoceratodus forsteri. NCBI lineage: Eukaryota > Metazoa > Chordata > Ceratodontiformes > Ceratodontidae > Neoceratodus > Neoceratodus forsteri. The sequence goes on from CM057455.1 coordinate 507,317,078, forward strand.
TTCTTGGCTTTTCCCCCATTTCCCTTGATCCACAAGGTGCTTCTCAAGGCGAGGAGGGACAAGGTGCAGGTGATTCTGGTAGCTCCAGACTGGCCCCGCCAGTTCTGGTATCCACATCTCTTCAGTCTCAGCTCCAGGCTCCCGAGGCGGCTTCCAGCCCGCCTGGACCTGATCTCAGTCAATCAGGGTAAGGTATTGCATCCTGACCTTCAATCCCTGCACCTGATGGCCTGGTTCCTGAGCGGCTAGAGTTCCAGGCCTTGGGTCTTTCCGATGAGGTCCTCAACGTCATTGAGGCGTCCTGTAAGGAGTCAACCAGAAAATGCTATGCCTTCAAATGGAAGAGATTCTCCATTTGGTGTCAGGGAAAGGGCCTGGACCCTTCCTCCTGTTCCTTGGCGAGCATCCTGGACTACCTGTGGTCCCTTTCTCAGCAAGGGCTTCGGTCGACGACCCTTAAGGTGTTCCTGGCAGCCATCTCTGCTTACCGGGCGTGGGCCAGAAAGCAGTCGGTGGTGCAGGAGAAGGTGGTCTGGCGCGTTTTCAAAGGCCTTGATCACATTTCCCCTCCGGTGCGAGAACCTCCACCTCCGTGGGATCTACTGCTGGTATTGGACAAGCTCATGGGCAAGCCATTCGAACCGATGCACAGGTGCGATATCTCTCACCTGTCGTGGAAGACCGCCTTCTTGGTGGCTATAACGTCAGCCAGAAGGATGGGAGAGCTCCAGGCACTTTCCATCGAGTCTCCTTACCTGGTCTTCCACAGGGAGAAGGTTGTCCTGCGCCCCCACCCGAAGTTCCTTCTGAAAGTGGTGTCGGAGTTTCACCTTAACCAGGTGTTGACTCTGCCGGTGTTCTACCCCAATCACACCTCGGAGGCCGAATGTAGGCTCCATACTTTGGACCCTAGAAGAGCGCTCGCTTACTATAAGGAGCGGACGGCTGAAGTTCGGGGAGAGGTTCACCAACTGTTTGTCACCTACGCTGAAACTGCACCTGGCAGACCTGCAGCCAAGCGGACGATAGGCAGGTGGGTCACCTTCTGCATAGATCTCTGCTATAGGTTGGCGGGCATGGAGCCTTCCAGAGGGATAAGAGCTCATTCTACCCGCCATACCGCTGCATCGGTAGCAGCTTCCAGGGATGTCCCTATCCAGGATATCTGCAGGGCTGCTACCTGGAAGTTGGCACATACCTTCATTACCCACTACCACATTGACCTTGAGTCACGTTGGGATGCTGGTTTTGGGGCCTCGGTTCTCCAGTCTTTATTCCCTAAGTAGGGGGTGTGCGCCTTGCCTCCCTCCTCCCGGAGAACTTCTAGGAGTCTGCCAGAAAGTGTGGATGAACAACATATCCATGTCCCTAGAAATCCAGGTTACTCACCTGTAACAGGAGTTCTAGGAATGGTATATGTTGTTCATCCACACAACCCACCCGACCTCCCTGGCTTCGACGCACAACCTGGCTTCCAGCGGGCTAGATCTGGCATCATGGGGCGGAGCCGAGAGTTTTACCACTTGGTTGGGTGGGAGGAGCCAGCTTGAAGACTTTCCGGCAAGATTTAAAGTGGCAAGGAACCTGCCAGAAAGTGTGGATGAACAACATATACCATTCCTAGAACTCCTGTTACAGTTGAGTAACCTGTATTTATAGGCCATGGGCATGCTGAGGGCTCTATTGGCTTTGGTTGTAGGGAACGGTGCACCCATTTAATGCGGACCTCCATAGTTGAGGGAAGCACCAGAACTTCACAGAATAGAGCTTACAAAAAAGGGCCATATTCCCTGTTTGGGCACCCTCAGGCAACCCAGAATGTCTTAAGTTCTTGCATCTAGGTCTATACATTTGTCTTTCAACGCTTCTGTGTATTGCAAAAGGGTAGTCACCGCCATTCCCAAAGCCTCAGCTCCGGTTTCCAAAGTCACCACTCAAGATTCCACTTCATGGATCCAGGAGTCCAGCCCAGCAAATTTATCATGGATTTTCTGGAATCCAGCCTTATTTTCTTTTCTGGACACTTTGATCTTCTTGAGAGGTGTGTCAAAGAGATTCTTTGTGTTTGTTCATCACGATTTGCGTCTGAGGCCTGTGAGTTCGGGCCAACTGGAGAAGGGCTGTGACTCCATTCCGAAACTAGCTCTCGGTATCTGGATCCATCCAACATGGTTTGTCCCTTTTCTATGTGGGATCTGGTTAGTTTACCTTTTGCTCTCTCATTTGGTGGCATTTTGAACATTTTGAAAGGTATATAATAGTGAGAAAAGGTAGTTTTATTCCCTGGTCGGGAGGGAGCTTATTCTCTAAGCTGTTGCCTTAGCCGTGATGTCACTAGAAGTAGAAGAAATTGCACATTAAGTGTAGTACTTATTACTTGTATAATAACTGGGTCTTCCTTTTTCCCCATAGGGACACCATGGCGTAATTTGCCGTTATAAAGGAGCATTTATAATGGCAAACACATGCCCGATTTCCGTCACTCTGCACGTGTGCCTGCCGCAGTGCTTCCTCTTGAACTGCTGGCTGCCTTTTCTTTCTCCCGGAGATGTAAACAAAACTCGGACTCGACAGTAAGTAACTATGAAAAAGAAAATCAAGTGGGATGAAATAAAAAAACAAAAATTTCGGCTGCTGCCCCAAAGTAAATTAAAAAAAAAACAAAAAAACTTTTAAATAAAGAAAATAATAGTGACCGCGGACTGCCTGCTGTAACCTAACCAGACTGCGGTCGCACAGGAACATTTTTTTATTTTATGTAATTGCTGTGGCGAAAAAGGAAAACCCAGCAATAGTATAAAATGAAATATGGGGTGGTGTTTAAACTCAAAGTTTATACACACCCTTGGTGTTAGATGCTTTCACAAACCCCTTGAGCGTCTCTCTTGGGATTTATGTAGTATCTAACTCCTCAGGTGTGTGTAAACTTCTCGTTACACACAACACCCCATACATTATTCTGTGTACAGTCGACTTCTTTTTCTGGCTTAAAAAATGATATTAAAATAGGGCTTCACTGTGCTGATATTGATTGGAGAAACACCACAACATATTCTAGAAGCAGAGCAAACATTCTCAGATAAAATGGGCAGGAAAAATTATGTAATACATATGGTCAGTTGGGTCTCAGCTGTGGGTACATCCTGCAGAGACCAGTGGTAAAAGGACCAGTCAACCTCATTACCAGCATTACAGTTGGGAGGTAGTGTGTGGTCTATTGGTTAGATCATAGGTACTTCAACAGAGCCAAATACTCGCCATGAGACCCTGTGCAAGTCATATAAACTCTCACTACACCACCAGTCCACCCAGCGATTGAAATGGATAAACAGCAGGACCCCGAAGGAAACAAGATGTTGCATTTCAGTTAGGCTATCCTTGATAAATAAGTTGTGTAAAAAAAAAAAAAAAATCCTTCCACCTACCTCTAAGAAAGTTAACTTTATTAAAAATCTTCAAATTGCAGCCATATTTTTTCTCACTAAAAAACTGTAAACTAGGTCTTCACCTAAAACTACATTAAATTAAAAAAAAAAAAATTAAAGCAGCAGTATTGGTTAGTTAGCAAAAAAATCGTACTTTTTTCTTTTTTTTTTTTTTTTTTAACTCAAAGGTATTTCTAATGTCCTTTAATTCATCATCGTACCACACCAAGATATTTTTTCAGAGCTGATGTGGTGTGGGAGAGGAACTTTTAACACTATAAAATCCCATTTCTTGGTTCAGGAATGAAAGAAAATGAAATGAAAATTGAGTATATTACTGTTTTAGTCAAACATACATTATTTCTGTAAAAATGTAATGGTGACTAATACATACTGCTGCTTTAAGTGTTTCCCATCATCCCCTTGTTGCACACATACCATACACAAATTAAAAAAAAAAATGAAGTACTACTGACTTTTATATTTGTTGTTCCATCTTGTTGCTGGGCTACTCATTTTCTGCTGGGTAATGCATGGTCACCTACTAGGGCCTACACACTCCAAAGCATGGAACCCTTAGCTGCACTCTATTTTGTGACAGTTTACTTGGATTTATTTTTTTTTAATTTACAGTTTTTGACCAGGAAAGACGTACAAAGCTGAGGCTTGTTTTCAGGTCAAGGGTGTAGCCAGGAATTTCAGAGCTGTACACCAAGTGGACTCACCACTACCCACCCTCCCCTTAGGGTGAGCTACCCCTCCCCCACCGTCCATACCTTCTCAGACGCTAGTGTCATTTTCTGTGTTGTATGCCAGCACACCACCATTCCACCACCAACAGGTGTCATACTAACAGACTGGCTTTTGGTTACAATACTGCATTTTGACAAGCCTCTGTACCAGATTGGCCAAGTTACAATGTTGCATTGTGACAAGCCTCTGTACCACATCAAGGTAGCCAGTCCCACAGAGGTCCATTCACACTAGCCAGCCACCAGACTAGCTTTTAGTTACAATGTTGCATTGCGACAAGCCTCTGAACCAGATTGGCTTAGTTACAATGTTGCATTGCGATATGCCTCTGTGTCATATCAAGGTAGCCAGTCCCACAGAGGTCCATTCACACCAGTGTCTTAATCTTACACTATCCACTCACACAGAAGGCCCACATCCAAGCTCCCACACCAGCCACTCTAAAGCCCCAAGTCCGAGAACCCAAAAGGTTCAGTACCATTACCAGTTTAGATGTAAGCAAGATTAGGATACTCACCCAGTCCACACAACATGCATACCAAATTCAACCACTGAAAACATACCCACAATGGAGCAGAGTCACACCAACTGCAGATAAGTACTTACCCACACAGCAGAGTCCGTCCACATTACAAAGAGGGTTGTGGTAAGCTAGATGGTGCTTTGGCTGGTGTTCTGATTTGTTCAGTTACATGAACTGAAACCATCAATACCAAAAAAGCCTCATTCCAGGCACAGCATTGTGTATGTATCTGCTCGGGTTCCAAACTGACTACATGCAAAAGAAAAGACAGTTGCAGAGCTTACAACCACAGTCATGCACTGCAGCCCACTCACACCCAGAGTATCCAAAACCCAGCACTGCAAGTGGCCACATACCCACAGTAGTGTTACAAGTAGTGTAAGTAACAGCTGAGCTCTTAGCCACACATTCATGCTCTTCTGCCCACTCACACCCAAAGTATCCAAAACCCACCACTGCAAGTGGCACATACGTATATATATTTTGTAAACTTGTTGGGGCAAATACTCTGGTAGGAGTTGGTTTGACATGGTGTGAGGGCAAAGCACATAAATGTGTGGCTGTGAGCTCAGCTGTTACCCACAGCAGTGTTACAAGTGAACAGCTGAGCTCACAGCCACACATTTATGCGCTTCTGCCCACTCACACCCAAAGTATCCAGAGCCCACCACTGCAAGTGGCCACATACTCACAGCAGTGTTCCGATACATGAACACTACACAATTTGTTAGGTAACCGTAACATTGCGCTCACTGTTACATGCAGGATCTAGGTAAGCTGGTTGATGCACTAGTTTTGTTACCTTAACCAAAAACATTCTCACCAAATAGCCCAATAGCCCATACCATGCAGTAAGTGTTCAAAGTCATCCTATTGGCTTATTTGAGAAGCGTCTCTCCTGGCATGGGTCAAAGTCTTTGAGCACCTGTTCCATATCAATTTCCATGTCTCTGTGTATATGTAAAAGAGTGAGTCCTGTTGGGTGTTGTTCCCCTGTGCTGTTTCTGAGCCAGGTCTTCAGCCTCCTCAAGGCACTGAAGGATCTCTCTGCACTTACCATGCTGATTGGCACCGTTGCCAAGACTGATAAAACAGCATTAACATTTGGGTAGAGATCTGCATTCACATCTTGTAATGTCATGAGAATGGTCTCTGGAAGGTCTGCCACAGGAACATTGACCCATTTTTCTTTCCAGCTCCACCTTAAGCTCATCAAGGCTGCCCAGATCAGTCTTGTAGGCACTGTACACTGCTGCTATTTTGTCCTCCTGTAACAAATGCAGTTTGCGTGGTAGAAGATACTGCCCAAGGAACCATGGCCGGCACTCGATAAGTTTATCCTGCAATTCCGAAATGACATGGTCTAGGAAAGGAATGAAAATGTTGACTCTGAAGTAATCTTGAGGGCTTGCAGCACTGATGTTGCTTCTCTACGTTTGCCTACCACATATGCGAGGTACCTCCTCCTGAATGAATGCAGCCTTCACTAGTCAGGATACTTTGATACAGTTCTGCAAATGGCTTTCTGACCTGTCTCGCATTTTCTTCAGTACTTACACAAGGTTGGAGGCCTCTTGTGTTGCTTGTAGGAGGTCAGTGTTGATACGCTGCAGATATAGATGAAGAGGTTTCGTTCAGGACAAAACATGATCAACTGAATGAAGAGTCACGAGGAAGTCGAATCACTGGATGCACAGCAGCAGTCTGTTTGCTTCATTGTCAAACTCTGCAGTACTTGCTACTACCAAAAATTTTGCTTTTAACCTTGATAGAGAATCTGCGTGACTCATCCACCTGGTGTTTCCAGCTGCAGAAATAGTGTACGTCCGATCTGCTGGCTCATCATCGTAGTTGGATGGCAAGTTGTTGAATTCTTTAAGTTCTGCCTAAAAGATGTTACTGCGCTTGTAGGATGACTTGAGCGTTGAGATAATCTTTTTCATGGTATTGAACATATTGGACACTTGTCGCAAGGAACATGAATGCACAATAGCTGTGTTGAGGCCATGAGCCTTGCAAACTGTATACACTGCTTCGGGGACAACTGCTGTGATGTGTGCTTGAACACCATTGAATTTTCCGCTCGTGTTACTCCCCTTGTTGTAACCTTGTCCACGCATTAGTTTTGTGTTGATGCCCCAAGCCTTTAAATGCTGCAAGAATAGTTCTGTTAAACCATGGCCAGTTGTAGCCATACCTTCGGTGAACTCGACAAAATCTTCACGAAGTTCAACTGTGCCTGAAAGGTCCCAATGTACATAGCGAACTGATAAAGAAATCTGCTTCTTGGTTGACACATCTGTTCCATCCGCATTCAAGCAGAACCATTTTGCCTCCCTTACATTGTTTAGTATTTTTCGCTGTATTTGCTGACCCAGCAATTGAATTAGTTCATTCTGAATTTGTGGGGATGTGTACAGTGCATTCCTTGGAGCCACTTGTAGGTGTTCTTGCAGACTGGAATCTTTCTGCGGTGTATTGCAGCAAGCCATGGAAATTTCCAGTATCATCATACTTACCCCGAAGAGCAACGTTGTGTCTCCCACAATAGAGAATGATCTTGACGATTCTGCGTAGAAAGTGAAGAGTATTCTCTGTCACCTTGTTGTTGCGCTCCACCAGAGAGTGGCTTGCTGTTTTCATCTTCCCAGCACAAACGAAGAGAAACCCATTCGCTCTCACAACAACATTTCCATGGTCCTTAGACTTGCTATGCCTCTCCAGAACCTTCTTTGTATTCAACCAGCCCCTCATTGGTGCAGATACCAGAATGGTGCTAGTGCTGGAACTGTAGAACACGAAGCACGGACCACAGAACACGCCATCCAATACCTTTGAATACCTAGTAAATTTGAAGTCATGCAACACATGATCATTGAAACGCCTGTAATGCTAGCTCGGACCATCTGGACCCATCAGACAACTGGGAAACTGAAATCCTGGAGGTGGTTGCCACTGATGTTCAAGAATTTCTTTCCTCTGAGCATCTGTAAGATGGGATTGATTCATACAGCCGATGTCTTCAGTGTTTGTTGGATGCACATCTGGTTCCCGGGAAATGCTTGGAATCAGGACTGCTTCAACAGTAGTTGCTTCTTCCACGGTCTTCAGTAACTGGGAGTAGACACCTGCTTCCTGCAGATCTTCCATGGTCTCCACTAACTGGGAGTGGACATTGGCTTCCAGAAGAACACCATCTGAGGCTGTGTATTCTAGAACTTCGCCAGCAACCTGTTCTTGTGCAATCACGCATGCAAGGTTATTGGATGTGCAAGTCTCCTCCACACCAATTCCATAGAAACATAGACTTTGACGTCATATAAGGACCGCTTGGCCCACCTAGTCTGCCCATTTCCCTACCTAGAGGATAAGCTGCAGATCCTATTTAACCAACAGCCTACTTCTTCCTACCCCCACAAAAATTGCCTTATGTCTGTCCCATGCATTCTTGAAGTTTCCACAGTTTTAGACCTCACAACCTCCTCAGGAAGGCTGTTCCATGCGCCCACCGCCCTCTCTTCCAGGCTGTGGTTCTGTGTTGTGGACCCTGCAAACACAAAGATCTGTAGTTACTAAGCTGTTTACCTATCAAAATTATGTTCTCAGTATTTTATGTTGGAATTTCTTACCCAGAGCTAGATGAAGGATGAGTGAGGAAGAACTGCATTAGCTTTGACATTTGTGCCGTTTCCTCCATGCTGGCCCTCTTTGCTTTTCACACCTGTGCTCCAGATGATTGTTTTCTTTTTCCTGCCTCCATTCTGGAAACAGTAAAAACAGTTTACCCCTGCACTACAAGTGGAAGAGGGGACAATATGGAAGTAGGATACAGGAATAAGGGAATGGAGGGGCATGAGGAGGCAAATTAAATATAATCAGATACCTTACTTTAATGCAGCAGTTGGTGCAGTCAAGAAGTCTTAAAATTGGAATATTTAGCAGTTGCCTGAAAACCGCTGATGCTTCTACCCGCGAATCAAACGCTGTGACTTGCTTTCAGTAACTTAGTGTTAATGCTGCTGGCACCTGTCCCGAGTAACCACGCTGCTTACCTGTCACAGCTGCCACCCCTCAATTGAAAAACAGAACAAAATACACCTCATTTGACAGCCCATGGGATTGTGTGCAACAAAATTCACATCATAAATTATGCTGCTTCAGTGTAGCAATACCTTAACTGTTTAGGCCCACGGGTAAAGCACACAATTCCCAGCATCCACCAGCACCTTATCACCAGCAAGGCTGCCCCAATTGTCAAACTGTGGAACCAGGTACCATTCAGAAGAATAACTGTTCCTCATAAAACATCCCTCTGAATTATTTTACACGAAAATGCCAAAAAAAGCACTCGCAGGCATGGCATCGGACACTTGCTAGCATAAATGGGCATCCTGTCAAGAGGTCCAGCATTAGAAATTAAGACTGAGAAAACAGACCCCCACAATGTGGTATACAGGATTTTTGGAAGTGGCTCTTTATAGGACAGTGTAAATTAGCTCATAGGATGTATACAGAGACAAAGGTTTAGCAGACAGTCATGTTAGTGGAAATAATGCAAGATCAGTTACCTTACAACAGAAGTTAAATGTATAATGCAAGAGTATTTGGACACATTTTGATTGTGCTGATGACAGCTGTCAAGGCAACATTTACTGTACATTGCTACGAAGATAATCAATCTGGTTGCCCAGGATCAGATTCAGTGTGCTTAACAAGTTACATTTATCTACAGTGTTCTTTTTACATCCCAAACAAACAGTACAGAGCCTACAAAACTGGGATGGAAGCAGGGCACACGCTTAGAAACAAAAAAGCATTCAGGAAAACAAATCCTTCACTACATAGTGGGCTCCAGACTTACTCAGATGCTAGGCAATTGACTGCTGGTAATGCAGTTTTACAAAAAAATAGCTACGGTAATTTTATACTCGGTTTCAGTCTGTTGCCCAGGCAGCATCTGATTTCAGTTTGGTGAGGCCCTATGTGTCCCAAGTGTTACATGCCTTAAGTATCGCTTCATATTAAAATTCCAGCACATCAGAAATGTTACCTGAATACAGATTCAACTACAACAAGACACTAAAGAGCAAACATACTGTACAACTTAACCTGCAAAAACATATGCTTCTCTCTTCACTCAGTTGCTGGGCAACTGCCCCTACCATTTTATAGTTTCACTGCAGTATGATACAAATAGAGATACTGATTATACAGTATAATAGCCAGTGGTCACTATTCCAGTAATAGCCATGTATCAATTAACTTAGGTTGTCCGATTCTGGCATGAATATTGGCCAGATAGTCATTACCCATTAAGACTGAGCTGCCAATGGGTACATACAACTGCAGTTGGTGAGCTTCACATTTCTGAACGAACCACAAGCGCACTGCCATTTTGTTTTTACAGTGTTCCAACATACACTAACCAGATACTGGCTGAGCAAAGGTACAGAACCCAGTGCGTTCACCCCGAGGGGTTCAGATTCCCCAAGCCTCTCCAGTTTAGTGTGTCAGGTCTGTGCGAATCTGAACCCTTCTTGGTGAACAAACTGGTTCTACACCTTTGTTCAGCCAGATTCTCTGTACGCTGAAGTTGTACCAGGTGACAAATGAATGATCTCTACAATCTCTTATAGGGCTCTACAGAAGAGAAGATTAGTTTGTGGTCTGCTAGATCAACATTCCGGAAAGAGACCTGCCATAAAGAAGTTGCTACGGTTACTCTCCCCCCCCCCAAAAAAAAAATCTTAAGCTAACAGCCAGTAATGCATTTCATGCCATAATAGAGTTTTAATAAAAGAAACTGTTGCCTTTCTCTGTGTGTCCTTATAGTTCATATTTTCATATTACACCAAATGATGCCACCTATTGTGGCTCACTCCAGAATGAAGCTGGCGGCACCCATACAGCAAAGGCCAACTACGTAGTAGAAAAAACACCCCAAAAATTGCAATTTATTACTGGTACAGTTTTCAGTTTCAGTGACAGATCGCGATACAGTATATCTCTCATGAACCTGAAAACGACAGTGAATCTGAGGAATGGCCAGTTTTCTTACTGTTTTTTTTTTTTTCTGAGAATCTGTTTCTCATATATATATATATATATATATATATATATATATATATATATATATATAGATATATAGATAGAGACACACACACCCCCACGCCCATACCCTCGACCTGCAAGCTGTGTTGTACTGGTATTACTCTATACTGCTGTGCCACCTCTACTTCATACCTAGGCTCCAGCAACCAACTGCTTAGCAGCACCTCAGCTTGGCATTTAGTCCCCATAACTTCAACAGCAACAAGTGTTATCCGTCTGATCTATAACAAAGAGGCATCAAAAGGCAACATTTTAACACTTAACATTTCAAGAGCTGGGTGGGCTACTCTAGTCCTCAAACTATACTGCAGATTACAGAACATTATCATTCTTCCCCAAAAAAAGCACTGTACACAGGACAAAGATTAGTCTTAAGAGAAACATAGAAACATAGAAGTTGACAGCAGATAAGGACCGCAAGGCCCATCCAGTCTGCCCATTTCTTTTTCTACCTTATAAATGTGCCATCGGCCTTTGCTCTGTCAGTGGCCTATCTATTCATAGTCATTTGTATTGCTCCCCTATGCCTATCCCATGCCTGTTTGAAGCCCTGCACTGTATTCATAGCCACCACTTCTTGTGGTAAGCCATTCCATGCATCCACCACCCTTTCTGTGAAAACGAATTTCCTCACATTCCCCCCTTAATCGGCCTCCCTCTAATCTCATGCTGTGTCCTCTTGTCCTGCTATTTTTCTTATATTTAAACATGTTAGACTCTTTCACCTTGTTAATGCCCTTAAGGTGTTTGAATGCCTCGATCATATCTCCTCTCTCCCTCCTTTGCTCAAGGGTATACATATTGAACTCTGTTAATCTGTCCTCATATGTCTTCTGATGCAGTCCCTGCACCATTTTGGTTGCCCTTCTCTGGACTGCCTCAATTTGGTTAATGCCCTTGTGAAGGTGTGGCCTCAATACTGCAAGCAGTACTCCAGATGGGGCCTAACCAGTGTTTTGTAAAGAGGGATTATTACCTCCCTCTTACGACTTGTGATACCCCTACTAATACACCCTAACACCCCCTAGCCTTACCTACTGCTTTAGAGGTCTGCTTTGGATGATTTCAGGTCATCAGTGATGATGATGCCCAAGTCTCTTTCTTCCTTTGTGACTGCTAGCAACTCCTTCCAGCCTATAGGTGGCTTCAGGGTTTCTCTTCCCTATGTGCATGATTTTGCACTTCTTTGCATTAATCCCAGTTGCCACTCTTCTGACCATTTTGCTAGTTTATCCAGATCTCTTCTCATTCTGCCCACCCCATCTGGATCATCTACTCTGTTGCGGATCTTGGTATCGTCTGCAAACAGACAAGCCTTACCCTCTAGTCCATCTGCAAGGTCACTAATGAAGATGTTGAAGAGGACTGGCCCCAGGACTGATCCTTGAGGTACCCCACTTGTGACTTGCATCTCTTCTGACTGTATACCATTTACCACCACTCTCTGTTTTCTGCCCGTCAACCAGTTTGCCACCCAGTTGACCAACTTCTGACCCAAGAGCCTACCCAGCTTATTTATCAATCTTCTATGTGGAACAGTGTCAAAAGCTTTGCTGAAGTCAAGGTAGGCAACATTAACTGCTCCCCTTGGTCCACCACTCTGGTTATCCAGTCAAAGAAATCTATGAGATTAGTTTGACAGGACCTTCCTTTGTAAACCCATGCTGTCTTGGATCCTGTGCCCTATGGATTCCAGGTGTTGCACTATCCTTTCCTTAAGGAGTGCCTCCATAATCTTGCCCACTACTGAGGTAAGACTGACTGGTCTGTAGTTCCCCGCCTCCTCCCTTTTACCACTCTTGTGGAGCGGGATCACATGAGCCCTTCTGCATTCTTCTGGGACCTCTCCTGTGCTCAGAGACTCACTAAAACAGTTCTGCTAATGGCTTTGCTAGTTCCACCTTTAGCTCCTTAAGTACCCTGAGATGTATGCCATCAGGTCCCATTGCCTTATCCACCCTGAGCTTAGCAAGCTCTTGTAGGACCCTTTCTTTTGTGAAGGGAGTAGTGCTCACCTCCCTCCCCTGTGTCCATGATGCTGAGCTGTGGGCCCTGCCCTACCTTCTCTTCAGTAAATACTGAGCAAAGGTATCTATTTAGGATAGATGCCTTTACAGGTCCTCCTCCTCACATGCACCCTTTTCTCCATTAGCTTAGCAGTACCCCTCTGGACTTTCTCCTTTCACTAATGTATCTATAGAAAGTCTTGTCACCTTCTTTTACTGTTCGTGCTAGTGTTTCCTCAGTTTGGGACTTTGCCTGCCTTACTGCCTTCCCTGCTTCCCTTGGGCAGTTTGGTATGCCTCCTATCTTCATCCTGCTGTGTTCCTTATATTTCCTGAAGGCCAGCCTTTGGCTCTGACCTTTTCTGCTACTGTATTTGAGAACCAAAGTGGTTTCCTTCTTCTTTGCACTTCCTTTTCTGTCTAACACAATGGGATGTTGCTTCAAGTATTGTATCCTTAATGCTTGCTCACTTTGCTTGTACCCCCTCACCTGTGTTTCTTTTTGCCAGGGCTAGCTTAACTCTGTTGGCTATCTTATCAAAGTCAGGTCCTCTGAAGTCCCATATTTTTGCCTTGCAATGGGATGATTTAGATGTAGTAGCCAAATTGAACCATACCATGTGATGGTCACTGGCTCCAGGTGACCTTCTACCTGGAGATCTGTGATCCCTTCCCTGTTAGTCAGTACTAGATCTAGGATAGCCCTGTCTCTTGTGGGTTGCTGTACCAGTTGTTTGAGGCCTCCCCTGCAGGAATCCACTATGTGTCTAGTTCTGGCAGATGTTCCTGCTGGTATTGACCAATCTGTATCCGGCATGTTAGTCTCCCATTATCAGAACCTCCCTTTAGCTGTCATGTTTTGTATATCTTCTAACAGTAATGTGTCTGTGTCCTCCCCCTGGTCTGGGGGCCTGTAGACAACCCCAGTTCTTATGGCTGTTCCATTTCCTGTTTCCAGGGTGACCCACAGTTCTTCTGGCTCCTTATGTGTATTCTGAATTTCTGTAGCTTTGATATTTTCATAGACATACAGGGCCACTCCTCCCCTTTTTGCACCTCGGTCTCTTCTGAACAATACATAGCCAGGTACTGAAGTCTCCAGTGTGGTTACTGGTAAACCACGTCTCACTAATTGCTACTATGTCCAGTTTAGCCTCTGACATTATTGCCTGCAGGTCTGGGATCTTATTTCCAGGCTGTGAGCATTTGTGTACATGATTTTCATTGGCCAGATTTTGGTGTGTTAGTTGTTGGGTGAGGTTTGGCATTACCCCTGTGCGTCGTATGAGGGTGACAAACCTTTTTTCTTACCTGGTGATGCAAATGAACTGCAAACATGCTGAATCCCTGTTTGACCACTAGCTGAGGGGGGAGGGGTGTTCTTCCCATTCGACGTATGGGGTGCTGCACCCCTCTCCCCATTTGGGCAAGAGGGCTCAGTCACTGTTCTGTGCAGTTTACTTCTGATCTCGGGTCCCTGCAAGAAATCAAGAAGTCAAACAAGGCCATTCTAGAGCAAAGTAAACCCTGGCAAAATTCGTTCAGCTGTGCCATAATGTACAGTAGCTGTAGCACGGCACCAATCTCTGTACCGATTCACTAACAATACATTTAAACTGCTAAAATGCAGAACACCAGCCTGGCAGTGGGCATTTAGGCAAGCTCAAGGAAGACTTTTCGGGAAACCCAATTTGTGGGGGGGGTTACACTTCCTTAACCCAACCTTGTCTGTTTGACTTTCAAGCTTGCAACTTTAAAACATTTAAACCCTAAACTCCAACTACTAAAAGCTTGAGTGTCTGAACTTTTCACCACCTATTAGCTTGGGGTCCACTGTACTCCCTGAAGTAGGGGTTTTGCAATGGGGCAGATTTGATAGACCGTAAGGCCTTCTTCTGCTGGCTATGTCATATTTTTGTATGTTTATATGAGATTATAATTTAACTACTGGCAGCTAAAAAGCATACCACACCCTGTGTAAAGTAAGTCATTCTATTGTGCCCATTGTCGGGGCGGATGCGTCAGTGATTTGTGGGGTTTGAGAGTGTGGTAGTGACCCACTGTATTGTGGCTACTACGAGATAATTATTGTTATCCAGTGGGAGTGCTTAAGGTGACTTGCAACTGTTTAACCTCCATTTTGTTTAACCTGATTAAACTGTCTATTGGTGAAGGTAACAAACTGTCTCACTGGGCCCCAGTGGGTGGTCCAGTCCAGTGTAGGTAGGTGGGTAATAGGTAGGTACCGTGTTCCAGAGGATTGTACTGCACACATCTGGCCATGTTCCTGCTGCACTGAAAGTTCCTCTATAGAGCCTGGAGTCGATAAAAAGTGCCTGGTCATGCCGTCGGCTGACTCCCACAGCCTTTGAAAGGGTGGGGTGCCCTTCTCCAGCAGGAGAAAAACCCATCTGAAGAGAATACAGAGGTCTGTCTATGAGGGAGTTGGTGCCAGGAAGTCCTGTGGGCAAAGGATCTGAGGTGATGTTCAGTCTTTGTTAAATGTGAAGTGAATGGTTTGGCACTCAGCAGTGCTTTCCCTACCCAATAGAGAGACAGTAACTGGCAAGTTACTGATTTCTGTCAGAAAACAGTTACTGTACCTCAGACTGTATCTGTAGGGCTGGTGTACCCCTTTAGCAAATCCGATGTAATGCCCATTGGCACCAAAACTGATACCCTGGTGGGCAAAGTGCCTTTGCTCATGTGAAAGAAAGTCTGCGTGAACTGCCAAAGAATAGAGACTGTAGGAGGACTGAGTGTGTTCCTAAAAGCTCTCACAGGATCATTTTAATGTTGCAAAGTGCCAGTCAGTGAGACTGAAGTTGCTAAGTGGCTAGCAATTTTAAAGAATGGGCCCATGGATTCCCCAACCTTAGCTGCCTTTGGTGGGGGACTGAGTTTTAGTGCCTCCTTCGGGGCCAGTCTGTTTCAGATAAAGTATTCCACCAGGGTTGAATCCAACCCAGTATAGAGCAAGAGATGGTCATCCTGTGGTGATAAGCAAAAGACTGTGTCAGCTAGAAAACGCAACATCCTTAAATGAGCTCAAGTAAAGAAATAAAGGATCCTAGTTTGTTTTACTACCCCCTCTTTGTAGATTCTTTGTGTTTATGCCTCCAAGTTCTGCGCTAACCCCTTTTGCTCTGCTGCTTCGGTTGCCATGCCATGTGTCAGTGGAGCCCCAGAAGTCATCTTAGGCTCAGGAGGTCAAGTGAGTGGTATGGGAGTTTCTTGTGTGGGGCCCATCCCAGAGTGAGTAGCGACTGTTCCACAATTATACCCCTAAACAGCTGGGAGGGTGACCTTACATAAAAACATTATAGTTATATACAGGTAAGCTACCATTATTTATGCTGCTTTATTGCAGAGTCCTGCTATGAATTTATCAATTTATATGTGAAGAGGCTGATGTTTTGTATTATCAGTTTTAAAATTTTCAATAAACAGAAAATACATATGTAGTTGCACTGATATGAACATTAACAGAAGTTAGCAGTAAAACATAAACTATACCTAGTGTACAGACTACAGAGCATTAAATGTTAATTATCTGAGGACATCAGTGTACACAAACAAACATATCCTGGTGTTCACACCTTGGTGGGAAAATTACAAATTAACAGGATTATAATGCTGTTTTCTATAATGAACTGTTCTGAATGGATTTTGATGGCAACTGGTAAGACATGTAAAGGTTCTATCCAATTTGATACTGACCATGGGAAATGGGGGTAAAGAGATAGGAATTTCTTTTGAGATACTGCACTTATTTATTTCTGCCCAGGCTGCTTGGAGTCCTGGCCACAGATGTGTAGCCCACTGCCCTAACTGAAACAGTTTAGAGGAGGAAAAAACTAGTTCTCTTTCATTAATGGCTGCAGTCTGAACATGCTCCCCAAGTGTCAGGTGGTTGCCAGGGCCCGGGATACTGGAGGAGTGAGAGGAGGAGCCCCAGCGTCTCCTCGAAGCAGCAGCTGCTTGCTGCAGACCCAGTAATAACAGTCCAGAGGTACTCGGTTAAACAAAACTATGCAATGCTGTTACATTTCAGTACGCTGTGTGTGTCCAGCTGTTAGCAATCACACCCGACCTGATTTTCCTTTCCATTGCAACCCGACTCGGGTTGCAGTGGAAAGGAAAATCAGGTCGGGTGTGACTGCTAACAGTGAGACAAACACAGCATACTGAAATGTAACAGCATTGCATAGTTTTGTTTGAGGATAAGCCTTAACTGAAATGTGAAGCAAAGGCTTGGAGTTACAGCCAAGAAGAAAGGGTAAAAAATTGGGTACATTTGCAATGAAATGAGCAATAAATAGGACGGTATCTCTTTAATTAATATTCAGTGCACACAGACCACCACACTACTCTAGTCTTGGCCTGACTCTTACCTCACTGTCTGTGCCTGTGACCCTGTCTGAAGATGGATATGGACAACTCCTCTTAGTCCTCTGCAGTGCACTAGCAAATCAGTGACGCCTCTCGGTATCACAACAGTCTGCCTCGGTGCCTCCTCAATCTAGTCCTCTGTCTCTCCCACATGACTGATGTTATGTTAGCGCCTAGCGTGGCTTGGTTGGCTCTCTCTGTCATTGACTCCGGCTCGCCCGTCGCTCTGATTTTCAGACCTCTCCGACGCAAGGCAGCACACAGTAGCAGCGCAGCTCTGTCCCGAAATCTGCTGGAAAAATCCGGCTCCCAAACAACGCGCTCCTGAAACGAAAGTCTTGATCTCGAGTCCCGACAAACAGACCGCTTTACTTTTTCACAGGGCATTTAAAGAGCCCGCCTGACTCCGATCCGCCCACTGCCACACCTCTTTTCTTCAAGCGGACCTGATTGAGACTTTTTGAGAGGACTAGCAACACATTTTTCAATCAAGTCCGATGGGGCTAGTAGCCGGCGCGTCACTCAAAGCTGAGCTCTAGTCTGAAGACCCCGCCCCCTCCCCTCCCCCCACCTTAAACCATTAGAGGACAATGAAAGATCAGCCTGGCCCGGGAAAGCCCGCGAAAAAGAACAAAAGAATGCTGGGAGAGACTAGCACGCTCTGCTACCCCCGCTGATCTCTGCAACGCGCCATGGCAGGTCGGGCGTATCAGTAGCTACGCCCTTGTTTCAGGTGTGTTCTGGGAGCACAGGGAAGTTAAGTGACTTGCTCATGGTCACGCAGTATGAAAGTGGTGGCTGTTGAATCGTACATCTTCAGTATGTTGGCTTTGTAGGTGCCAGCAGAACTAGATATCTTTGAGGACATTTTTCCCTACTGAGCCACAGACTGTAGAAAAAAAGGCTACGTACACACCAGGTATTGGTACTGCTGGATAAAGTTTATTAAACTATGAACTGTGTCAGTGCTATGCAAATGCAGGGTATAAAATAAGGCAAAAAAATAATTAACAATTTTACATTTGAAAGTCAGCCACGCCCCCTGGGTCTGTGTGGTGGCTGCTTGTGTTTATCTGTGTCTGTAGCTTAGTTTTTATGGATTTACATGTTTTTCTGCTTGTGGTAACTATACCATTCTTGCTCACTACATCCGTGAAAGTCTCCTGGACTGGATTTCTGCAAAAAATCATCATCAGGTATATCTATTTTCATTTTAAAATCAACTTTTTGGAAGCTATCCCAAGCAGAACATAAGTGAAGCAACTACATCTGACAAACTCAGTGACTCTGGGTCCTGCTGGAATCCACATTTTCGTCTGACCTACTCCATGATCTGTATGTGGGCTTTTCAGCAACCTGTTTGAATGACGAAGAAGCATACAGACAAAGGGATTTCACATCCTGCACGTGTGCAGGCACAGTTAATCACCTTCTGGAATTTTAACATTTCAGTGACTCTGGACCTCAGCTGTTGATCATTCTTTTGGCTTTTGACTTAACCACCAGGTACCTATCTGCAAGCGACTGGGTGCAACTGACAAGCTACAACAAGGATAAATGGGCATATCGTCCTCTATTACTAACAACCTCCTTGCTCTGGGACCCTAGACGCCTGCACTGGTCCAAGCCGCATAAGCCTCAGAAGTATAATTCTGTTGGCTACGAAGTATGGCAACTGTCTCTTAAACTCCTACTCCTCCTCCTCTTGATATCAGG
Source organism: Neoceratodus forsteri (assembly GCA_016271365.2). Classification (NCBI taxonomy): domain Eukaryota; kingdom Metazoa; phylum Chordata; order Ceratodontiformes; family Ceratodontidae; genus Neoceratodus; species Neoceratodus forsteri. Next base: position 507,336,004 of record CM057455.1, read on the forward strand.
AAGTGTCCACTCAAATCCTGGCCCTGTCTCCTATACTACAACAAAGCCTGCCAAAATGGAGGGGGCTTAAAATTGCTACCTTAAACATCTGCAGTCTGCTCCCAAAACTGGCCTCCCTTCAAATCTTTGCCAGCCAACACAACCTGGATATCCTTGCCATCGTCGAAACTTGACTGACACCCAATACTCCGGATCATGCCATCTCTATACAAGGCTACAAGATATTCAGGCTGGATAGGACCTCGAAAAGGGGTGGTGGGTGTGCAATTTACATAAAGGACTACCTCACCTGTCTCCCTGGTTCTTATCCCACCACAGAAACCTCAGTGCAACTCCTCCCTATCAAGATACTACTTGGTGCCCAAAACAAAGTCCTTACGATTGCTGCTTTCTATATCCCACCAAAAGATCTTACAGGCTGTCCTCGAGTTCGTAAGTACACAACCTTCTGACATCGAACTCCTTCTCCTTGGGGACTTTAATATAAATTGGCTTGCCCCTGATGTAGGGTCAAACAAAGATGCTATCCTAGCAGCAAATTTAACACAAGTGGTAAACTCCCCTACCAGGAAAAACTACAAATCAGGGACCAGCACCCTCATTGACTGGATCCTTACCAGCCACCCTACCCGTATAACCAACGTAAGTGTTCTCCTGACTCGCTCAGTGATCACTCTCCAATAATATGTACCTGGACAGATAAGTTTCGTAAGCCGCCTCCAAAAACCATCTATAGCAGAGTCTTACCTTATGGCAACCTTACTCATCTCAAGACCTGTCTTAGGCAGATAGACTGGTCCTTGATTTACAAAACTCAGGATGTTGACCTAGCCCTTGATTACTTTACTACTTTCAACATTGCCTGTGACACCTATGCACCAGTAAAAAAGTGCAAAATCAAAGCACTCAAATCCCTGGCTCACGGCGAAGCTATTGGCACAACTCAAAAGTAGGGATCACTTCTGGGCTACTGCAAGAGCTACTGGCACTCTGTCAGACATCCAAAAATATAAACAGGCTCGCAACCACTGTACTAAACAGATCCGCTTGATGAAGAGCTCCTACTTCAAGAATGCCCTCTCCAACTCCTGGGATGAAGGGAAATCCTTCTGGGACAACATAAGAAATATCATGGGACAGCAGTCCAAATCCTCTCCTACAATAATGAATGTGGATGGAACCACTACATTAGACCCAGAGATCATTGCAAACACCCTAAATGATACCTTCACGGACCTTAGTGGTGTCCTGTCATCTGATTTCTTCACTGATGCTGACCCTCCAATTTCTACTTCTACTACTGCCTCTCCAACCAAACCACCCTTCCATTTCAAACTAGTAAAGGCACATGAAGTCTATAAATATGTAAAGAAGGCCATTTCTAAGTCCCGAGCAAGCAGCGACACTATTGACCTTAAACTTCTGTCCCTCACTCTGGAGGAAGTACTGCCCCCTCACAAAAATTTTCAATCTCTCCTCTGCTACAGCCAATTCCCTAGGAAATGGAAGGCTGCAGTTGTCATCTGTGCACAAAAGTGGTGATAAGTCACTGCCTGGTAACTATCGCCTGATATCAATACTACCACCTCTCTCTAAACGCCCTTGAACGCTTGGTGGCGGACCAACTTTCAGACTACCTGGAAAAGCACAACATCCTATGCACCCAGCAGCATGGATTTAGGAAAGGGCACAGCACATCGACTGCCCTACTTGAATTCTCAGGAGCAATCCACAATGCCATGGACAAAGGAAACCTAACTGGAGCAGTCTACATTGACTTAACCAAGGCATTTGATACAGTACACCATGGCCTACTTATCAAACAAGTACTATCCCTAGGGCTCTTGCAGGGTCCTGGTGACTGGGTAAAAAATTACTTTGCTCAGCGCTCTCAATCTGTAAAAGTAGCTGGAGTTCTCTCAGACTCAAAACCGGTTCGCTCAGGAGTTCCCAGGGATCCATCCTGGGCCCCCTCCTTTTCAGCCTTTTCCTAAACTCCATCCCCAAATCCTGCCCCGAACAAATAATCCTCTATGCCGACGATGCCGTGATTCTTGCCACTCATAAAGATCCGAACTCTTACGCTCAACCTTCAGCTTGCTTTTTCCAAAGTTGAGATGTGGTTCCTTGAACATGAGCTGGTTCTAAACCACAAAAAACTAAATCCATGCTCTTCTAACCTCAAGAAAAACAGAAACGGCAAGTCCCACTCACCATTAATACATACCTGGGAAATACCCTGAACAAGTGCCAATTTTCAAATATCTTGGAATCAACTTTGATCAAGGCCTAACCTTGTCAACTCACATTGATAGTACAGCAAAAACTATTAATCAGCGAATTGGGATTCTGTATCGGAACCGACAGCTCCTTACCCATTCTGCACTGAGGATTGCCATCCAATCCTCCATCATCTCAGTCATTGACTATGGCTTAGTTATATACGGATCTGCCACTACTACAGCACTTAGTCGCATTACAGCATCCCTAAATAAGTCCTGTCGGCTGCTCACTGGTGCACATCGACGCATTCCACACATGTGAACTCTATGCTGACTCAGGTTGGTTGCAACTCTCAAACCGGATAAAGTACCTTACCTGCCTGATGGCGAAAAAATCCACTCTGGGCCTCATTCCACCTTGTATCCAAGACCTGTTATGCCCGAGCGCTAGCACCCGTTTTACCAGAAGATCATAACACCAGCCTCTCCAAGTCCCCCGATGCCGGACTTCTCAGGGACAAAGATCATTTGCCTATCGTGCCCCCAGCTGGCTAAACGCCCTCAGTATTCATATTACTGCCTCCACCTCTCTAGGTATTTTCAAATCAAGGATGTTCTCTCACCTTGCCACCTCCAGCTCCTGTGACTGCCCTGATTAAACCTCCTATTTTCTCACTACCCACCCTGTTCCGTTATTTGACAAAGACATGTTTGGGAAACCTTTTCTCCTGCTATTGTCTGCTTCCCACACCTTTAACTTACCCTCTCTGTTCTGGACTTTTTCCCTATTTGTTTCTCCTAATCTGGCATGACCTCTTTCTTGTAATAATAATGTGATTATTGATATCTCATGTCCTTTTGCACAAATGATTTGATATGTATTTATGTATGTTTTCTCGCTCTTGACACAGCACAAATTGTTGTTGTCTATGTAACCTTTTTTGTACTGTATCTAATTGACGTGGAACCTTTGTAAAAGAGCCTCTGGCTCAAAGGTAGTAATTCCTAGAACAATAAACTAAACTAAACTAAAGTGCTAATCAGCTGTGAAAATGCATAGCACGTGACACAGATTGATTAGTACAATTAAAAAATATGTATATAGTTTTATTCATTTACCTTCTCTGCTATATGGACTCGCTTACAAAATGGTTAGTCTACTGCTATGCATTTCTAGAAATGGTTAGCATTACCTCCTGTTTTGTGAAGCATTTTGCTATGCTGTACCAGCTATTTAATACCCCGAATTGCATTTAACTGTGTACTGTGTCTATGCTATGTATTTCCTCCCCTTTATCCTTCCCCTAGGTCACACCTAGAAATGAGCCTTGACTCAGTGTGCTTCTCACAGTCACCAATTTTCAAATAAAATAAATAGTCAAGCCACATTCTGTAGCATAACCACTGCCGTTGAGCCACACCTGTGGAACTTTTAAGTGGTCAGCATCAGGACCACTTAAACATTTGCTTGCTGAGGCTGCCCACTTTAAGTATGTTGATGCTGCCTCTATAATGTTAGCGGCCCCTCCATTCCTCAGTTCTTTCTCCTACCGTCAGCTGTTCATCAGATCTGCTGAGAAACAACACTTCATATTGTCATCTCCTTTTTAGGCGTTTTGTTTATGTTGGCGTCAGGATCATTTGGGAACTTTTGCTATTGGGCTGCCCATGTTGACTTACTTGACGTGGGCCCTATATTGTGTGGACAGACCCATCTCTCCTCATTTCTTAATCCCACCATCAACTGCTTGACAGATCCCGCTGAGAAACATTGCCATCAGTTACTCAACTTCTTTACATAAAAAAAAGGTGGTACACTCTATGATCCTCTGTGCAGAGAAGCAGTGAGAAGTGGCACTGGGCGGTGGATCTTGTAGTGTTTCTATAGCCGTGTTTCTCCCAAGCTCCCAAAACGTCTTAGTAGTTCATCTTAAATCTATCCATTTCCCTTATCCCATGAGAGGGAACGTCTAGACTCTGGTAAGCCATCTGCTAGAGGTTGGGATCTGCTGGATGCTGCTGTTGACTGCCTCTCTGCAAGATGGAGTCATCCAGAGTTGGACTTTTTTTTTGCAGCCCCACACAATGCACAGTTTCCGCATTTTTGTGTGCTTACTCCAGGGTATGATGTTTTTTGGCAAGACGCTTTGGTCCTCTCTAGGAAAGGAGAATTCCTTTATGCCTTTCCTCCAGTCTCTCTAATCAGAGGGTATCGGTCAAGCTTCGTGCATAAACCGGCTACTCTGATGTTTGTGGCCCTCTTAAAGCCCAGATAAATTTGTTTCTCTGCTTCAGCAAATGTCAGTAAAATCTCATATCCTGCCTCCTGTTAAGATGGGGCTGTTGTTGCAGGAATAGGAATTTCCAGCGCACCTGGATCTCAGATCCTTGCACCTTCATGCATGGTTTCTGAGGACATAGGACTCTTCGTTCTTGAGTTTCTTCTAAAGTGGCCGATGTTCTTTTAGCAGCTCACAAGCTGTCTGCTTTTCTATATGGTGTACCTCTTGGACCCTGAACACTGTTTTAGATTACCTCCTGTCCATTTCAGACACTGGCCTCCAGTACTCTTCATTGAAGGTGCATCCCTTATGAAAATGAAATATGTTTTAAAATAGATTAACAATATATTTACATATATTGAAATATATTCCAATCTACTTGTTTGATAATATGTTGTAATGTACTGGGAAATCAATATATTTTTATATATTTTAAAATTAGCAAATATATTGCAGTATACCGTAAATATACACGTTATGACTGCTTTAGCATATTACATATATTGCAAAATATATTGATTAAATTCCAAATATATTGAAATAAGGATGGTAAATATGTTATTGGTATATTGCCAACATATGTATTTATCTCAAATGTTTCCTGTATTTACAAATATATGTAATATTAATATAGCTATTAACCAGACAAAAACAGAATTATTTTTGATTTAATGTACTTTTACCTGTACAGCTGGAGTTCGTCTTGTTAGTTACCTTGGAGATACATACATTGGAATTATTGCTTTTAATGTACCTTTATCCATACAACTGGAGTTCATCTTGTTAATTACCATGGAGATATATACTCTGCATTGGAATTATTGCTTTACAGTGCAGCTTTCACTCAAACATGCATTTTATACATACTGTATATACGTACACATAGGTCTTGACTCACAATCTCATGCTTCTTAAGGGCTCAGTTCAGTATTTACACCACCCCATTTTGTTTCTCTTTTAGGTTAAGGTAAGATCCTACATGTACTTGGGGAGGGGAAGGAAGGAAACATATTCAATTCAGTGCTTTAGAGGAACTGGTAATTGCTATTTTTCCTTTAAACTTAGATTGGGCTTTTAGTGACACTATACTTTCTTTGTTGTCTTTACTTATAATTGTTTTTGGGCTGTTGAAAATTTAAAACATAGTGGTGGTGTAATTCTGTGCTGTCTTTAATTGCTGCAAATTTTATCTTGGCTTGTCTGACTGCCCTGTAGTTGGGTGAAGGGTGTTAATTGTCTGGCCTCTGACCTCAGCTACGTGATAACTGGAGGTGGGGCTTAGTCAGAGTTAAAGTAGCAAGCAGAGTTTTATTTTCTCAGAAGAAGCCAGAAGGGGAAGGAAGGAAACATATTCAATTCAGTGCTTTAGAGGAACTGGTAATTGCTATTTTTCTTTTAAACTTAGATTGTGGGCTTTTAGTGACACTATACTTTCTTTGTTGTCTTTACTTATAATTGTTTTTGGGCTGTTGAAAATTTAAAACATAGTGGTGGTGTAACTCTGTGCTGTCTTTAATTGCTGCAAATTTTATGCCCTGTTAAATCTGATTGACAGGAGCTAAACACAGGGTATGGTAAGGGGTGTGAAGTAGGAGGGGCATAAGGGGGAAGAAGCCCACCCTCAGCTCGACAAGTATTTTGACTCATTTATTTATTTATTGGTTTATTTTTCTTTAAAAAAAAAAAAAAAAAAATCTGAGGATCAGTGGCAGTATTTTTAGTACAGTAAATTAATAAAAAGGGAACTAGGAGAGCTTCAGTAGCAGACAAGTAGTGGAATTGCAGTATAATGTGGGGAGTGGTGCAGTGCAGTGGCTGTGGGGCAGCCATATTCAGGCAGACCTTCTGGACACTGAGGTGCTGCCCTATCTGCATGCATCTCTCTGGACTGTGGGATGAGGTAGCCAGACTCAGAGCGGAAGTAAACTGGGTCAGGAGTACCATCACCCCATCCAGGGACCACACAGGCCAATGCAACTGCCTCAAAGGATGCCGAGAACGAGGAGCACTTGGATGACAGTGGGCCCAGGAGGGTAGAGCAGTCAGGCAGAGGCACATCCCAGATCCTATTCCACTAAGAACCTCATATGCTACACTGGCAAATGAGGACAACCAAATAGAGGTACCCAGAGAAGTGGAAGGAAAGGATGTGGAGGTTAGCCAAGGAGGTGACCTCAGCGGGAAAGCAGTGGACCCCAGAGGAGGAGGAAGCGAATCCTGGTGGGGACTCCATCATAAGAGGGATCCAGCTAGGAACACAGGAGGGGGAGGACAGGAGGTGAGGTGCTCACCAGGTGCCACGGCATGGAGGGATGGAAGGAAAATCCTGGGATCACTGGGAAGGCAAGACGGGAGAGGTGAGCTGGATGTCATTATCCACCTAGGTACTAATGACCTGGCAAATGGGGAGCCAAAGGAAGTTCAGGAAGAGTTTAGGAAACTGGGAGGGGTCTCACAAGTAGCTACTTCTGTCACTTTCTCAGAAGTACTACCTGTGAGAGGCAAGGAGAGCATAGGATGCATGCACCAGGAACTTTAACTCATGGTTGAAGAACTGGTGCTGTGAGGAAGGGTTTGGATTCATTGGTGACTGGGACCCACCTGGAGGATGGAGGTTTGTTCAAGCCTGATGGCCTGCATCCATCCTGAGGGGATCCAAGACTCAATGATAAGTTTAAATGCTACATTGACAAGCATTTAAACTAGCATTTAGCAAAGGGGGGTGGCAGGCCAGCAAGGAGGGTACCTACTTGCTCACCCCCCACAGCTAGCAGTGGAACCAGTGAACCAGAGGAGTGGCTATCTGCAAAGCAGTGTGCAAAGATGGAGATTAGTGCCCAAGAGGTGGATAAGCAGAAAAGGGCAAAATTCAGCAGAAGGGCAGACAGCAAGGAGAACCAGGGATAAATGACAACCAAGGAAGGGGCTGGAGAGAACAGTGAAACAGTCTAGGGAGGTCAGATCATGGAAAGCCATGTGTGCAAATGCCAGGAGCCTTAGCAACAAGATGGAAGATCTGGAGGCTGTCATGGTACAGTCAGACCTGGACATTGTGGCCATCACTGAAACCTGTGTAATGATAACCACGACTGGGAGATGGCCATACCTGGGTACAACATATTCAGAAGAGACAGAGCAGGCAGGAAGGGAGGAGGAGTGGCACTGTATGTGAAAAATTACATAAGGGCCACAGAGATCCAGGAGGAAACTAAATGGGGAGAGATACTGGGTTGCTGGAAAGGAAAATGGGGACAGCCATCTCACAGGTGTGGGTCTATCGACCACCAGCCCAGGAGGAAGAAACAGATAGAGTTGATGCTAGCCATCCAAAGGATGGCAGACAAGGTGAGGTAGTACTGGTTGAGACTTCAATATTCCAGACGTGGACTGGAGCATCCCAGCAGCAGCATCAACTAGGAGCAGATTTATCCTGGACTCCTTCAGGGTGCCTTCCTCAAGCAACTGGTCATGGAAACCAACTCGGCAGAAGGCAATACTGGACCTTGTGCTCACAAACAGGGACAGTGTGATGGGGTAACAGTGGGAAGCACCTGGGAAACAGTGACCACCAGTCATTGTGGTTTGAAACCACAGAAAGAGCAGAACCAAACCACACAAAAACACGATCCTGGATTTTAGGGGCAGACTTCGGGAAATGGGGAGATACTTGAAAGAGGCATTAAGGGGAATGGGACAGGAATCAGGGGTTGAGGAACAGTGGGCAGTATTTAAAATGGGGATTACAAGAACAACAGAATTATGCATTAAGCAGGTTAGCAAGAGGAAAAGGAAGAGGAGACCATTATGGTTTTCCAAAGAGGTAGCAAAGAAAGTGAAAGCCAAAAAGATTGCATTCAGGCAATACAAAAAGACACAGGCAGAAGGGGATGGGGAGAAGTACCAGGAGAAGCAAAGGGAGGCAGGGAGGTCAGTAAGGGAAGCCAAAGCTCAGACAGAAGAACACATTGCAAAATCAGTGGGTAGAGGGGACAAAACCTTTTACAGGTACATAAGTGAAAAAAGAAAGACAAAGGAGGGATAGTGAGACTGAAGGGGAGGATGGGGCTGTGGAGGATGACAACAGTAAAGCTGACATATTGAACAGGTATTTCTGCTCAGTCTTTTACTGAGGAAGAGGAGGGTAATGGGTCTGAAGGGAGTACAAGGTGAGAATGTGCAGAAATGGACACAAGTCCCTTTACATGAGAAAGGGTCCTGAAGGAACTGGAAGTAATAAAGTGGATAAAGCAATGGGGCCAGATGGGGTGCACCCAGGGTCCTTAAAGAACTAAGAGAGGTGGTGGCTGAACCTCTGGCTATCCTGTTTAGCCGATCACTGGAAACAGGGAGGTACCCAAAGACTGGAGGACAGCAGATGTAGTCCCTTATACAAAAAGTGGGAACAAAGAGGAAGCAGGGAACTACAGACCAGTCAGCCTCACCTCGGTAGTGGGGAAGATCATGGAAGCACTACTGAAGGAGAGATTGGTGGAACATCTGTGTCAATGGACTACAGGACCCAAGGCAGCATGGTTTCACCAGGGGAGGTCATGTCATACCAACCTCGTTGAATTTTGACAGGGTGACTAGGGAGGGGATCAGGAGGGCAGTGGACATGGCCTATCTGGACTTCAGCAAGGCCTTGACACTGTGCCACATAGAAGACTATTACACAAACTGGGGAATATGGGTGGGCAGGACAGTAGTGTGGTGGGTAGGTAACTGGCTGGGTGGCAGGACACAGAGGGTTGTGGTAAATGGCTGTCACTCCACAGAGGGAAGAGTGACCAGTGGGGTACCACAGGGATCAGTGCTGGGACCGTCCTATTCAACATCTTCATCAGTGACATTACGCAGGACCTAGAAGGCAGAATTTCACTGTTCGCTGATGACACAAAGCTCTGTAACAGAGTAGACACACCAGAGGGTGTAGACAGAATGAGAAGCGACCTAGAAACTTGAAGAATGGTCAGGGGTTTGGCAGTTGAAATTCAGTGCAAAGAAGTGAAGATAATGCATATGGGGCACAAAAACCCTGGCACAATATATCAGTTGGGGGGTGAGGATATAGCATGCACCAAGCAGGAAAGGGATCTTGGGGTTGTCATCTCTGATGACCCTAAGGTAGGGAAACAGTGTGACAAGGCAGCAGGTAAAGCAAATAGGGATGCTGGGATGTATAGGCAGGGCATCACCAGCAGGAAAAGGGAGGTCATAATTCCGCTCATACAAGACACCAGTGAGGCCCCACCTGGAGTACAGTGTACAGTTCTGAGACCATACCTACGTAAGGACATAGACAGGGTAGAGAAGGTTCAGAGGAGGGCAACAAAGATGGTGCATGGATTGCATCACAAGTCCTATGAAGACAGGTTGAAGGAACTGAACATGTACTCCTGGAGGAGAGGAGGGAGAGAGGGATATGATAGAGACATACAAGCATCTTACAGGAGGAACAGGATGCAGGAAACACTATTTTTAAGCTAAAAATATGTTCCAGGACAAGAGGGCATGGATGAAGTTGGAGGGAGGATGATTCAGAGGAAACATGAGAAAGAATTTCTCTCACAGAACGGGTGGTGGATAAGTGGAACACCCTGCCAGAGGAAGTGGTGGGGGCTGAAACAATCACGGCATTTAAGAATGCATGGGATAGACATAAGGAATTCTGGAGGTCAGGGGTAAGGGGCAACAGACTTCTAGGAAAACAAACTGAACTTACAAACTAAATGGGCAGACTGGGTGGGCCATAGGCCCTTATCTGTCGACACTGTCTATGTATCTATGTATCTATGTAACCTGTACCTTTCCTTTCAGTCTGTAAGCTAATGTTGTGAATTTGAAATTATTGTAGTACTAGTAATCATGATTTTGGCTGCTAAACTACGTTTTTTAAATATGCAAATTAGTTATGCAAATGTACACTTGGAGCCAAACTAAGCATTTACAAAATATATGTAACATATATAAACAATATATGTAATGTACAAAAATATATGTAACATATAAAAATATATGTAACATATATACGTAATGTGTATATAAAATGTATGTAACGTATATATTTATTTTTTATTTAGTTTTTGTTAACTGGGTAGGTGCACTAGCCATAAAATGACTAATTTCAGGCACGACCCGGAAGAGTACAACAAAAAGAGAACAGTTGAACAACAGTAACATGGGTACAATAATGCAAATAGAGGAACAGTACAGCAGTGCTACAATAATACAGTGGGTAGAAACAACAAAAAATAATGGTAAGCATTATACAGATAATGGCAGTAAGATATATAGTAAGTGCAGAAACCATGGACCCGGCCTGTGGAGTGAAAGGGTTAATAAGATAGTAAGGTTATATAGAGAGAAATGTGAGGAATGTTCAGTCATAACAAGAAAGACTGACAGAAGGAAGGTCAGGGTGGTAATTGGCAAAACAACAGTGGATGGTCAGCAACAAGGTTCGAGAAGGAAGAGAGCTAGTAGTCAATAAGTTATTTACAAAGAGAAGGAAAAATATGGGAGGGGATGAGGAGACAGTCTTGGAGCTGGATTATAGCAGGGTGACATTACTGTAAGTCTCAGGAGCTTCAGGTTGGGTCAAAGCATGTACAAGCATCAGCTAAGGATAGATAACGACGATATTCACTTTTAAATCCGAAGTGAGACTGTGACAGCCGGAGGTTGAGTGGAAAAGCATTCCATAGCCTGGGAGCAGAGAACTGGAAGGCCCCTGTGTCTTTAGTCGTCCGACATCTTGGAACATAGAGCAAGGATTTGTCAGCTGATCGCAGGCCATGGGAGGATGGTTAAGGGACCAGCAATGCCGCCAGCTGGGATGGGTTTTTCCCCCGGATGATTGAGTCCATTAGTGATCCAAGGTAGTATTGTCTGCTGGCAGAGGGTGAGAGCCAGTTCAGATCCTTATAAAGAAGGCAGTGATGTTTGAGTCGCGACGATGAAGAGGCAAATCGGCATATATTGTTATAAGTTACGTCCCATTTTAGTAGGGAGGTTTTATGGGCAGAGGTAAGAATAGAGGCACCATAAGTAAGGGTTGGGAGCAGAATACCTTGGGCAATTGCTAATTTGCTGAGGGTGTAGCATGTAGCTCGTTTTGTAAGCTACTCCCCAGTTTCGAGTTTACAGCTTTGCACGAGGACTGAATGTGAAGATTAAAATCCAGGGACTGGTCCAGCAGGATCCCAAGGTACTTGAAGGAAGTAACATTTTCAAGTGGAAATCTTCCTGGGTGAAGAACCTCCAGCAAACTAGAACAGGCCTTAATCTTTGGTGCGGAACCTAGGAGCATGGCTTTTGTTTTCTTTTCATTTAGTACAAGCTTACGGTCTAGTAGCCAGTGTAAGACCTTATTGAAGTCTGAAGTAAGTGATGTGTTTATGCAGACAATACTAGAAGAACTAGTATAGATGATCAGGTCATCAGCATAGAGAATAGCCGAGCAGGATTCCGGGACCTCAGCTGCATTGTTGATAAAAACTGAGAACAGAAGGGGCCCAAGGATAGAGCCCTGGGGGACCCCAAGGTTGATAGTTGATGTGTTGGACAGGGGGAGTTAAATTTGACAGCTTGCAACCTGTTTGACAGGTAGCTACAGACCCAGTCCACAACAGGGTTAGAGAAATGGAATTTATGGAGAGTGGAGAGAAGCAGGGGATGGTCTACAAGGTCGAAAGCCTTAGTGAGGTCAATGAAGATGGCACCTGTGAGTTTTCCAGAATCCATGTTGGACAGAGTATCAGTAGTTAGTTGAAGAAGAGCTGTGGTAGTGCTATGACCTTTTCTGAAACCATGCTTGGTGTCTGAGAGGAGATTGTAGCGTGTAAGGTAGTCAGTGGTCTGTGATGCAACTGTTTTCTCTAGGATCTTGCTAAGGACAGAGAGAATTGTAATAGGTCTGTAATTGGCCATGTCCTTTGGGTCACCTCTTTTAAAGACCGTTACTTTTGCAGATTTCCATTGGTCCGGCACGGTGCTATGGATAAGGGATAAAGTGTCGATTCTGGCAATCGGAGAGGCAATAAGTGGAGCAGCCAGCTTAAAAAGATGAGGTTCCAATGAATCAGAACCAGAGCTGGTATTGGCAGATATGGATCTCAGTAATTTCAGAACTTCTGCTCTTGATATAGCCTTGAAATAGAATGGTGACGCTGGAGGAGCATCATACAATAGGGCAGTATGGTTGTCTGATGGTAGCGTGGTAGGTAGATTGGAGTGCGATCCACTAGGTTGTAAAGCCAAGATATAGTGTGACAGATCAGAGAAAAGATTGTTAAAACTGTTTGAGATGGTCCTAGGGTCATTACAGTGTGCCCCACTAATGATCATTTCATCAGGAGTGACCGACTGCGAGGTACCCAGAAATGTTTTGACATGGACCCAGAATTTCCTCGGGTCGCAGGCTGAGCTTTGCAGAAGGTCCTTGCAGTATTTGCTTTTAGCAGCTCTAACTTGTCTCTTACATCTGTTCCTTAGTTCATGATAGACAATAAGATCTGACTGTAGGCCAGTTTGTTTGTAGCGAATCCAGAGCGTGTCCATCTGGTGCAGATTAGCAAGGAGGTCTTTATGCAGCCACCTCGTCTGTTTTCCTCTGATCCTCCTAGTAGTCTTGGGGGCATGTTTATATGGAATGGTAAGAAATTCAATTATGAATATCTGTAGAGCAACCTCCACATCCTTTGTTTGATAGATACCTGTCCAATCAATATTGGAGACATCATAGAGAAATGCATCCTGGTCAATATGAGCTAGATTTGTAAATGTAATTAGTCTTGATGGAGGCGCAACCATAGATAGGATACAGAAAGTGGGTGAGTGGTCTGTTAGTGCATCTGCAAGGATTCCTGCTTTCAACACATGTTCCATACGGTTAACCATCACCCAGTCTAGGAGTGTACCCATTTGATGGGATGACGTGGCTCTAGTTGCTTCAGAGATCAACTGGTGAAAATTATAACAAAGCATGAGTGATTGCAAGGATATTTGAGCTGACCCTAACCAACTGAGGTTAAGATCACCTAGGATGACAGCCTCATTATGATTTACAGTCTGGGAGGTGATGTCAAGGAGTTCTTGAAGACCTACTCTTCCACCAGCAGGGGGATTATAGGCACAGATAATATGAAGCTTCTTTTCCCCCAATACAGTAGTTGCCTGTATGAATTTGCACACTGCGGGAGAGGCAGATGCCGGGACAATAGAGATGTTGAAGTGGTTTTTGAAGACTAGGGCAACTCCACCTCCACGCTTGGATGAGGATCTATCCCGCCGGAACAGGGCATAGTTAACGAAGGAGCATAAGTCATCAGGTATACTGGGTTTTAGCCAAGTTTCTGTGAGACAGAGTACATCAGGATTGTAGAGTTTCACCCAGGCCTTGAGTTCCGCATGGTGACAGGTAAGACTTCTGATATTGATATGGGCAATTAATAATCCTTTCTTGGACATGCCAGATAACTCATTTGGGGAAAAGAAACAGGTAGGTGACCTGGATTTAGTTTGACGTCCCCAGATAACAGAATAATGATCATGGCTAGGAACCAAAGCCTTGCACAGTGGCAGGTTAGGGGAAAGCACATCTCCATGGCAGCTTCCTCCTGGCATGTAGAGGGTAATAGATGCTGCCTCTAACAAGGAGGATAGGGTTAGGTTGAAGATCAGGCTTTGTCTCTGCAATCCAGTTAGAGAAAATATAGTTGCTGTAAGCCTCTGAGGAGTCTTTTGCCATTTGGTTATATGGGAGAGCCCTTGTGGCAGTATCCAGGCTGAGTAAAAGGACAAATGACAGGAGTACCCATAGCAGACTGTACTTCGCCATAGTGTTACTATTTGACTTGGGTAGGAAGGCTAGTGGTATGCTGAGACAGAGGATTAGCTCTTAGGGATAAAGAGATAGTGTATGTAAAATTAAGACTGCCAAGGGTGACCGTGTTACACCATTTTAACCCTTGGCCGAAATTAGAGATAGAGCAAAAACAACTAAGTGTTTCCTTCTAGCGTAGCAATTATTTAGAAGTGGATCAGAGAAGCAGAAAGTAAAGCCCCGCAAAGGTTAATTAGGAAAGCAGACCAGCTGGAGGCTCTACTTGTGTTAAAGATTACAGTGAGGAAATGAAGACCTATTCAGGATAAGTTAGAAGGCACCCCTAGTGGCGGAATTTTATAAGGAACCAATGAAAGACTAGGCAGATGGCAGTAATGTTCGGCAGAAGTCAGTGCAAAGCAGAGGGCGCCGAAGCCCAGAGACTGATAATCCGACAGAGAAAAGGCAGGGCCAAACAGTGGCCGAGCAGAGAGCAGCAATCCAATTAGAGGAGGGTGGCAACAGGTGGCCGCCTATCAAACCCGCACAGTGCCACCCTGGAGCAGCCAGGACACTTAACCGGATTTGAAGGTGTCCTGTTAGTCAGGAGGATGGAGGTATGGGCAGCTGGCAGGATTAGCCGCACTGCTCACTGGGAGCCCGATCAGGCGCAGTGGATCAATTTTAAGATATAAAATGTAGGTTAAGATAGGATGTTATTAGCTAGGGCAGGGGGTACCAAGGCAACTTGAAAATTACTCTGGTTAGCAAGGGAGGAAGCTCAGGTATGGAACTGTACAGTAGATAGCAGAGCAGGCGCTAAGCAAAGCTGATAGGCAAGCAGATGGTGAAAATAGGAAGATGTCTTTAAAGGGAAGACAGGACAAGTGTTAGGCCTAATAGCTGCACTCTGTATCTTTAAGAGGAGTTGCAATATTAGTGAGAGGGGAGGATGAACATTGCTGGGGTGGTGCCGAGGGGGGAAGGAGAGTATTTAATAAAGGCTGGAGGTGGGGGATGGGACGGTGGGCCCAAAAATTCAAGCAGCAAGGAGACAGTTTTATGCAATAGGTGTGGAGATAAACAGAGTGTGATAAATCCGTTTATCTGAGTAACTGTGTGTATATACATTTATTTATACACACAGTTCCTATGTGACAGCACATTTATTTGCACACTTTATTCCCCCCTCAGCTGCCGGCACTACTTTCCCTCACTTCCACTTTTCTTTTTATTACTAACTGCACTTCTAATCCACCACTGTCTACAAACAAACCACATTTAGACAACACCTGGTCCTGTTCACGTCACCCTCGCTGCAGATTGCGCCCGCTCTCACTCTACACAGAGATGGTGCTTTTCAAAAAAATGATTATTTTCAAACAAAACTACTTCTCCTGTTTCGTCCTGCTCACATCACGTCTACTCTCACTCTACACAGAGACAGTGCTTTAAAAAAAAAAGGCCAAACTGCTTTTCCTGTTTCCACCTAAGGTACTTTTTTGTCACAAATTTAAACGACACTTACAGGCTCAAGAGGGAAATGGCTCGGCTTTCCTGTTTCTTTTTCCATGGCGCTCCAGCTGTCACAGCGTGCTCTGTCCCATCCCCAGTTCGTTACCATGCGCACATCACACCAAAGGAAAAGAAAGTAAATCAGTTGAGCCCTACATGCCAAACGCAACTAAATATTAACTCCATCTCGCACAGCTTTTCGACGTGACAGACCCCTGAACTCCATTCAAGTTCCTCGCTAAACGTAGCCACCATGTTTGTAAGAAAATTTTTGAACGCCGCGTTCTCCACCAGTCAGTGGCTGCAGCAGCAGTGATGTCAACACACTACATCCATAGTAATGCCCTTAGCAACAGGGCTGTCAAGAAGCACAGGAACACTTTTTCACAAAATAAACCCTCAAAGTCAGTGACAAATCAGAAAATAAAAAAAGGCTAAAACAAAAGTAACTGAAGACACAAGATCTTGCCCTGTTGCATAAATGAAATATGCAGGGAACTCAGGTGATATCTGATTATCTAAGCGTTTGACCTTGGGTAACCTCGCGAGTGGCGAAGCACGAGTGAGGTATCCAAGGTCAAACAGCACGAGTGTAGCTAAATCAGATATCACACAGGGCCCCCCTGCATATCCCTTACATATGTAATATGTATTTATACTATGGGAGTGAGATCAATTCCAGTGAAATAAATCATGTTATTTCCACTGGAGTGAAATAAATCCTCATGACGTGAGCAGAGTTAAAATAAATACCAGTTATACCTACTCTGCTTACGTCAGCTGCCTCCATCTAAAAACACTGACAACCATCCACCAAATTGCCACAACCCCTAAACTCACATTTAAAATCTATGATTGGACTCACCTGCAACACTGCACATTAAACTAAGAAGCTGCAAATCACTTGTGCTGCATTTTGAAAGCCGACTTCGGTGCATCTCTGACATCTGCAGTAGCCGACAGCAACCTAGAAAGAAAAAAGTCTCATCAGACAAATGTTGAAAAAACTGCTATTATTCCTGCACGCATAAACAAACTGAGGTTAAAAAGGCAAGTAAAAGTGGACACAGAACAAGGTGACATCAAGTATCTCTGCACACCATACCTCTCAACCTTTCTCCACCAAAATGTGTGACACGATGTGTGACAAATGAGCAAAATGTGTGACATATCGTCTAACATGGCACTGGAAACTCAGAACACTATAGCTATCAGTGCACTAATGTTCATAATGTTTTTGTATAACTAAGCATAATAGAGTATTATGAATTTCTGCTTTTAAGTGTCAGTGGGGAATGTGGAATATCACCTTCCCCATGATGGACAAACGGTTTCTGAGAGGTAAAATGAGTGATGTACCTCATAATGTGTGACAGTTGAGAATAATGCTACAGACAGTTCGAGGTGGACACTGAACCATTAATAGATCCGACTATGGTGGAAGATCCTACAAGTATACCTATTACAACAGAGTCTCAGAAAGCAAGTACAATAAAAGCATTGCCAGATCCTAAAGTGATAGACAACTATATACCAAGCTCTAAAAATAGCAACACAAAAAAGAAAACGGAAAATTACATCAAACATCTACAAGCCTTCCTACTAACAGATCTAGAACTCAAAACACCAATTACAGAAATCGAACCTATAGAATTAGACGAACTTCTCTGCCACTATTTCATGACTGCATAGAAAAATGAATGGTACAGAATATGAACCGCTAACTATTCGTTCAAGATTCCAGAGTATTGAAAGACATCTACGAGAACATAACTACAAATAATCCCTAACAACCTCTCTAACCTTTGAATGAACAAGACAATTTTGCTGTCTAAACAAAAACACTTAAAACAAATGGGATTGGGAAATAAGCCACATGCATCAGATGGCAACGGACACAGTACTAGAAAAACTGTAAACAATGGACTTCCTAAGACCACAAACACCAAATTCATTAATAAATTCCATGTAGGTAACACTAAACATGTATTTTGGAGTTTGGGGAAACACAGAGACCCGTAAGATCAGATGGGGAGATGTAACCTTAAAGAAAGATTGTGAAAACACATTCTTTCTGGAGTTATCTACAGAACGATAGACTAAAGCGCATATGGGAGCAAACCCAAAGGACACCAGGATAATTAAGCCCAGAGCTTGTGAAGTACAAGATCCAAAGCGGTGTCCTGTAAAAAACTGCATTAAATACAAAGAAAAAGACCTCACAAAACGAATTATCCAGATGCGCCTTTTCTGCTTGCAATAAATTACCCCATCAAAATTGAATTCCCCTGTTGGTTTAAAAACCAACCACTTATAGTAAATGCCATTGCCAATATTGTGAAAACCATGATCCGACAAGCTGGAATGCATATGGACTGCAAACTCACCAATCATTCAATGAGGAAACACCTCATACAAAAACTGAGTGATGCAAACATAGCCCCTACAGAAATAATGCAGATCTCGGGGCACAAAAAGGTACAAACGATCAATACATACAGTAAACTAAATGAAAATAAACAAAAACAAATATGCAAAATACTGAGTAATGAACCTGATGAGCAACCCAGCACTTCTAAACAAGCAACAATAAATGACCCGCAAATACCACCGAGCCAGCTAAGTGGCACACCAGCATGTTTTTACAATCCAATAATCAGTGCTTCCAGCATCACATTTATCATCATACAAGGTACGTGTTCAGTTTAAAAAATTACTGAGCAAATAAACTAAACTTCTAATATATGACAACTAATGTTTTACATTCTCTTTTCCAGGACATCAATATCAACAGTGTCCCCGTAAGAGAAAACGAGTGATATCCTCAGATTCCGACTCTGATTAACACAAGCAACGGCCGTGAAAACCAGCACTCAGATACCTGCTACATCCAAGCTTTCAAGAAACTTCTGCTATGTTTAACATTACAATGCTTTACCCAAATGATTTAGAATTTACTTTTCCATAATATACTTCTGTAAAGCACAATAAAAAAACCAAAGTCTCACTCTAAAGCACTACCACCACTGCTATACAAAACGCTGTTATGGAAATAAAGCAGCAAATAGTGTATTAACTGTGCACTAAGCATACTACCATATGAACCCCAAATCTACAAATAAACAATTATGACCATAATAAATCATAATGTTAAAACGTGCCTGCCAACATAAAGTACCACTGTCTCTCACCATCACACAAACGAACCTTAACCAACCACACACCACAACACAGCACACCCAATCACCACACACACACGCACATATACATCAACCAATCACAGGCTCATTTCAACAACCCATTCATAAAATCTCTCACACACACACACTAGCACAGCACCAACATCATTTAAAGTGACGTGAACCTCACAACAACAAACATACTTCTCACTAGAATTTATCTCACCCCCGTGGTATAAATAGCACACATGATGTGCAGATCATAGAATATGGAAAATATTTTCACTCCTGCATCGTGAGCACTGTATATTTCACTCGTGCCTTCGGCACTCATGAAATATCCAGAGCTCACTGCAAGAGTGAAAATATTTTCCATATTCCACTCCTGCCCATCATGTATCCCGTGTGTGTGTATATATACTGTGTGTGTGTGTGTGTGTGTGTATATATATATATATACACACATGTTAACAACATGTGGTATCCTTTATATGCCCTGCTGGACTGGAGTTATCCATTTATTATAGAGCTGTGCAATTTTAGTGCAGCTCTCTGCAATGATGCCCTTTCATATTTTAAAATTAATTTCTTTGTATAAGTTTTACTTTTTTGCTCATTTTTTACAGTTTGCGGTGATCCCTCTTTAGTGTTCCATAATTACTGAGCAAATAGCCACAGTCCTGACAAATGAGAATGGAAAGTATACATCAGCACCTGGTTTTGTCATCCACCAGGTCTTTAAAAAGACTTGACTCGCAGTTCTCGGTTTCTTTCAGTTGCACTTTTGGCCGGTGAACGTTCTGTCGTCCTCACAGTGTTCCTTTGTAATGAACCTATGCAACTCTGTCAGCCAGCATTATCTTCAAATGCACATCAGCTTTCCAGTGATCACTTCTAGCCTTTTCAACAACTGTACTTTTCTGCATTGCTTGTTTCACCTGCAATAATTCTAGAGGTAACTCCTTGGTGTACAGTATGCTTCACTTAAGGCCCTTCATGTTTTTTTTGGGGGAAAAGAGATGTAAAATATTTTTTGTAACCTGGGCCAAGATTGACCAATGTCTCGCCCTTCGCTGCCTTCAATGCTAGTTCTTTTTTGCATTTTGAGGCTTTTTTGGAACATTTAGGCTGTTTAATTGTTTCAATCTATGTTCAGTACAGTGGAAACAAAAAGGGTTGTTTCCTTTGTACTGCACATAAGCTTGGGCCATCTCACAGCTTTAAATACTGAATTTACATCTCTTTTTTCCCCAGATGCCTGTAGAGTTCTTACAGGTTTATCTGTAAGCACCTTTGTATTTGAAGGTTTAATTTTTTAATGCATTTCCGGGCATGTTCAAGTGCTTTGAGTAAGTTTTTGGTGTACCATGTGATGTGTGTAAGGCCCTGAATGGCCTTTTCTGGTGAAAAGAGATGTAAAATAAAATTTTGTAACCTGGTCCGGCTCTGGCCTGTAACTGGCCCATAGTTATCTTTGAAGCTAGTGCATTTTCACATTTTTTTTTTTACTTTTTGTAACATTTGTGTTGTTTGGTTGTTTTAGTTAATGTTCAGTACAGAGGAAACTAAAATGGCTGGTTCCTTTGCACTGAACATAAACTTGGACTAATCTCACATCTTTAAATGCTTAATTTAAATTTATTTTCCTCAGATGCCTGCAGAGTTTTTACAAGTTCATCTATACGCATCTTTGTATTTTAAAGTTTGATTTTTTGATTGAATTTCAGAGCAAGTTCTGATGCTTTTGAGTAATTATTTGGTGTACCGTGAGCTGCATACAAGGCCCTGCATGGCCTTTACCTGTGAAAAGAGATGTAAAATAAAGTTTTGTTACCTGGTTCAGCTCTGGCCTGTAACTGGCCCATAGTTACTTTTGATGCTAGTGTTTTTTCACATTTATTTTTCTTTTTTGTAACATTTGGGTTGTTTGGTTGTTTCAGTCAGTGTTCAGTACAGGGGAAACTAAAATGGCTGGTTCCTTTGTACCGAACATAAGCTTGGGCCAATCTCACTGCTCAGCTGTAAATGCTCAATTTAAATATCTTTCCCCAGATGCATGCAGAGGTTTAATAAACTCATCTGTAAGCACCTTTATATTTGAAAGTTAGATTTTGTAATGTATTTCAGAGCATGTTCTGGTGCTTTTGAGTAATTGTTTGGTGTACCATGTGCTGCATGTAAGGCCCTGCATGGCCATTTCTAGTGAGAAGAGATGTAAAATAAAGTTTTGTAACAGAAGCCAGCTCTGACCTGTAACAGGCCCATAGTTCCCTTCAATGCTAGTGCTTTTTTAAATTTTTTTGCTTTTTTGTAACATTTGGGCTGTTTAGTTCCAGTCAATGTTCAGTACAGGGGAAACTAAAGTGTCTGTTTCCTTTGTACTGAACACAGCTTTAAATGTGTGATTTACGTCTTTTTTCCTAAGATGACTGCAGAATGCTAACACACTTATATATAAGGACGCTTTTCTTTTTGAAAGTTTGATTTTTTTCTTAATTTCAAAGCAAAGGATGTTGCTTTTCATGAATGTTTTGGTGTACCGTATGCTGCACGTAAGGCCCTCCATAGCTTTCTCTTGGGAAAAGATATGTTAAAATACTGGTTTGGAACCTTTGCAAAGACTGTCTTTGCATGTGTGCATGGAAGTGTGCCAGACCACCAAGCAATGGATCACTGTTACCAACACCCCCAAAAGCACATTCACATGTATAACTTGAAGAGCCATCCAAACTCATCAAACAATTGAATTAAATTCCATTTATTTTATTTTATTTTATTCTTTGTTAATCAGGTAAGGCCCACTAGGCACACATGCCTGTTTGCAGGGGTGACCTAGGAACACTGGGGTGGTTAAGTGACTTGTTCAGAGTCGCACAGTGTGCAAATGGAGGTTGTGGGAAGAAAACATAGGTCTGCTGGATGCACCAAGCTCATTCACAACTTATTATTCTAACCCCTATGCAATACTGTCAGCCCCATTCAGACTGAAAACATGCCTTGCCAGAAACTTACTGTGCTATTCAAAAGCAAGCTTTGCAGTTAATGTTCCATTTAGGTAAATGGGACAACTCGCACCTTTTCTCATCCCTGTTGTTTCAGACTCAGAGTAGCAAACCTTTTTCTGATAGTCCACCCGACACAGATTAAAATTCTTAAAGCAGCAGTAACAGTTAATAATTTAAATAACTTGGGCAGTTAGGCAATCCAAAACCTCAATATATGACTTTTTTTTTTGCTTTATTCATTCTCAAGGCAAGACAAAGGGTTTTTCAGATATTAAAAGTTGATAGTCTTTTGCCATGTCAGCAACCATGGATGTAAGCAAATTCACTAAAAATACCACCAACAGCTTAATCTGGTTCAAGGTCAGTTGGCATTCATCTGTATCCCCCTTCCCCGGGTCGTGCCTGAAAATAGGCAGGATTTGTCTAGTGCACTTACCCGGTCAACAAAAGCTAAATAAATAAATAAAAATAAAAATGTGGTGTTGAGCTGCTAGCCATCAGGGTCACACATTATGCAAGCAGGGTCTGAGGGAGCTCAAGCACATATCTACAGATTTAGAAACATAGAAATTGACGGCAGATAAGGACCGCTAGGCCCATCCAATCTGCTCATATACCATACCTTTAATTGGCTGCTACTGACCCTGCTGGTCCACTGCTGCTGCCTCTCCATCCCCCTCTTGGATTTCCTCATGTATATCCCATGCCTGCTTAAACCCCCAGCTGGTTTGCCCCAACCACCTCCTGGGGCAGGTCATTCCAAGCATCCACAACCCTTTCCATGAAAAATTACTTCTTTACATTGTCCCTCTCTCTACTCCCTTATAGTTTCATGTTATGCCCTTTTGTTGTTTTAGGGCAGCTTCTGTTCTGAAAGAGTCTTCCTCCTATACCTCATTAATCCCCTTGAGGTGTCTATCATGTTTCCCCTCTCCTTTCTCTCCTCCATGGTGTACATATTGAGTTCCTGTAGTCTCTCCTCATGTGACATGTGGTACAGGCGCTGCACCATTTTTCTTGCCCTTCTCTAAACTGTCTCAACCCTGTCTATGTCCTTCCTGAGATGAGGGATGCAGTACTCCAAATGAGGTCTCACCAATGACCTGTATAGTGGCATTATGATTTCCTTTTTTCCTGTTAGTGATACCTCTCCCATTGCACACGAGCATCCCACTGGCACTCCCCACTGCCTTGGCACATTGTTTGGCCACCATTAAGCTATCAGATATGATGACCCACAGATCTTGTTTCTGTTTTGTGACTGCGAACATGTCCCCCTTCATTATGTAGTCCTCCCCTGGATTCTTGTTCCCCAAGTGCATGATTTTGCACTTCTTCGCTCTGAATCCTAGTTGCCACAGTGTGGACCACTCTTCCATTTTAGCTAGGTCCCTCCTCATTCTCTCCACCCCTCCTTGACTGTCCACCCTATTGCAGATCTTTGTGTCATCTGCAAAGAGGCACATCTTCCCCTCCAGCACCTTTGTAATGTCACTGATGTAGATATTAAACAGCACTGGTCCAAGAACTGAACCCTGTGGCACCCTGATGATTACCCTCCCTACTTTGGATTTTATCTCATTTATCACCACCCTGTTTCCTACCTGTCAGCCAGTTTCAAACCCAGTTCACCACCTTATGCCCCAGTCCTAGGCTGCCCAGCTTGTTCACAAGTCTCCTGTGTGGAACGATGTTAAATGCCTTGCTGAAGTCAAGGTAGGCCACATCAACCGCACCCCCACAATCCACCTCCCTAGTGACCCAGTCAGTCAAAGAAATCAGTCAGATTAGTTTGACGTGACTTTCCTGCTCTGAATCTGTGTTGCCTTCAATCTTTGGCTCCACTTGATTCAGAGTTTTCTACTGTCCTTTTCTTTAGCAGAGATTCTATAATTTTATCCACCACTGTGGTCAGACTGATGGGTCTATCATTTCCAGGTCATAGTGTGCCAATGACTATGCTTTACTGCTTTCCAGTGGAGTAAGTCATGGTGGTCAGATAACTGAATCTGCCAGACATTAACTGGGAGATCCTGTTGGCCAAAATTACCAGGAGTCAGACGTTGCTTGATACATTCCATGACTGTCTACTGATGCAGCTAGTTAACATGGAAACAGAAATTGTCAGCAAATAAGGACATTCAGGCCCACCAAATCTGCCCAAGTGTTCTATCTCCATGTTACTCAAGGATCCTAGGTGATCTGGGTAATTCCCCCTCTCCAGAATTGCCTTGTACCTATCCCATGCGACCTTGAATCCCATCACTGGTTTGGCCCCCACCACTTCCTCAGAGAGTGAATTCCACCCTTCTACCGCCCTTTCTTTGAAGTAGTGTTTCCTAATGTTTCCCTAGAATCATCCACCTTCTATCTTCATGCCATAACCCCTTGACCTTAAGAGCCACTTATTCTGGAATGTACTGCTATCTGGGACCTTGTTTATACTATTTTGGTACTTAATAGTCTCTATCATGTCCACCCTTTCCATCCTTTGCTCCAAGGTATACATGTTGAGGTCTTTCAACCTCTCCTCATATGTCAAATGGCTTAGTCCTCACTCCATTTTCATTGCCCTCTTCCTGATCCTCTCCACTCTCTCCATATCCCTCCTGAGGTACTGTCTCCAGAACTGGACACCATATTCATGGTCTGACCTCACCAGCTGTTTGCACAGTGGCATCGCCACCTCCTCTGTTCTGCTCATAATACTCATGCCTATGCATCCCAGCATTCTAGTGGACCTCGCTACTGCTCCCTTGCATTGCTTAGCCACCTTGAGATAATTATATATGATTATACCAAGTTATGGCAAGTTCTCTCTCCTGCTCTATCACTTTTAGTACTCTGCTTTTAGATTAGTATTGTCTTTGGGCATAACTTTGCACTTTTTTTTATCATTTAAGCTCAACTGCCACACTTTGGCCACTCCTGTAGTTTGTGCAAATTCCTCTTCATTTTTTTTCTACCCCATCAACAGTGTTACTCTGTTGCAGAGCTTTGTACTGTCTGTAAATAGATAGGCCTTCCCCTCAAGCCCTTCCACAATGTCCCTTATGAAAATATTGAACAGGATTGGACCAAGTGCCGACCATGTGATACCACACTAGTCACCCTTCCCTGGCCTGATGGAACTCCATTAATGATCACCCTTTGCCTCCTTCCCTCCTGCAAATTCCTCATCCATCTCTTCATCTCTGGAGCCACCCCCATGGCTCTCATTTTGTGCAGAAACCTTCTGGGTATCATGATGTCAAATGCATTATTGAGTCTAGGTACACCATATCCACTACACAACCCTTAGCTGTGCCCAACAGTCATTTTATGAATGCAGTATTTTGATGGTTATTGTTTATTAATTTACTACATTGGATTCCATCACTCTTTTCTGGGTTTGGGACCAGCTGGCACGAGGATGGCTGAGACATATCAGATGATTCCGTCTTTCAGATGAGACATTAAACCGAGGTCCCATCTGCCTGGATTTGTGGTAGTTCAGGTGGATGTTAAAGATCCCATGGCACTTATCGAAAAGAGTAGGGGAATTTCCCCGGTGTCCTGGCCAAATTTCCCTCTCTCACTAAAAAAAAATACCACTAACAGCTTAATCTGGTTCAAGGTCAGTTGGCATTCATCTGTATCCCCCTTCCCTGAGTCGTGCCTGAAAATAGGCAGGATTTGTCTAGTGCACTTACCCGGTCAACAAAAACTAAAAAAATAAATAAAAATATTATGTACCTTGTACATAGTGTAATTAAGCATATATAGTTCTTTGTATGTAGCTTAAATGTGTGTTTGTCAATATGGCATTGTTTTATGAACAAGTAGTAGTTGGCTTTAGTTTGTATGGTGAGACAGTATCACTGTGATAATGTGGTGTCCCTGTTGCACACATTAACTGTTGAAAAAAAAATTGCTAAAAAATAACATTTCCTTTTTTAACTAGGAGATGCAGAGTTGTCTGTCTTAAAAACAAAGGTGTTGGGTGACTTCCGGTGATGTCATCAGCTAAATGGCAGCCTAAATCTGAGCTCTGGTGCCTCAGGTGCGGTATATAAAATCAATCTCCGTCCATCAGCGACTGAAACGCTCTGTTGAGGACGCACCTAACCTTTGTTGGCAATTGTGAAATGGGCAGAACTAAAAAGAAGCGCGATGAGGGAGATCGAACCCGCTCAAGAAGTCAGATGGAGCTGAGGCCTGTAAGTCCATCTGGGTCCCATTCATCCTTGATTATGGTCTCGGGGGAAGACTCTGATGGTTCTGGCTCTGATGATACGTCAACCTTTACAAAAACTGACAGGCACAGAATGTTAAAAATATTACACGGTATCGATGCCAGGATATTGGGAATTCAGGGCGATCTCAAGAAATTAGAAACACGTATGTCTACAGTGGAAACCCAGGCTGAAACCCTACAATCTGAGCATCTGGCTTTCGGGAGGTCTCTGGCTTACCTTCACAAGAGAGAGAGAAGGAGCTGACTATGAGAGCAGAGGATGCAGAAGCGAGAGCTCGCCGCAATAACATTCGTATATTTGGCATCTCGGAGGGGTGAATCCCCCAAGTATGGAGGACATTATAGATTCCTGGCTTAAGATAGAATTGAATCTAGAGGAGAGTTTTAACACAGAGATCGAAAGAGCCCACCGTTCTGTTGCCCCAAGCCGAAGGAAGGTGCACCATCCAGATCTGTGATTGTAAAATTCCTCCAGTACACAACGAAGGAGAAAATTATGAAGTTAGCATGGGCAAAGAAAAATCTTAACTTGGACGGTCAAAGGCTGTATATAGATCAGGACTTTCCTCCTGTAATGTTGGCTCAACGTAAAAAGGTGATGCAAGTGGTAAAATCGCTGAGAGACAAGGGATTGAAGGCCTACCTTAGATACCCTGCAAAACTCTGGGTACAGAATGGTGATGGTGTTAAAATATTTGATACCCTTTCGGCTGCTGTTCCATTCCTAACGTCACAAGAGGTTCCCATTCTGGATATAAAGGATGAGTTGGCAGAGAAGGAAATTGAAGATCTACTATGGTCTGTCGCTCCGGGTTCAGGAAGGCATGCAAGGAGACGAGAAGAGGCTGTACTCCCGTTACGTGCTGATATGGCAAAGTGGCTACAGAGCAGGAAAACCTGAGGAAGACACGAAAGGAGTGTGCATGGCGAGTTGTTCTACAGTAATGCCTCGGGATTAGCGGCTATTCCCTTGGGACTGATAAGCTAAGACTTTTAGACTAATAGGGGACATTGTGCACCATTTTGCTTGATACGGATGAACATGATGTGTTTACCTTTTTTCTTGTTTCAGATATGAGGTCTCCTTCTTTACATATCCCGCACTGATTAGGGGGCTTTTCGGGGGAATTCTCCTTGTTATTATTTTCTGGTACCCCCTTAAACTGCTTCAAAGGAACTTCGTTGTGTTGGTTCAGGGTTTCAAGGGGAGGGTTTATGGAGTGGGACAGTTAGTTGGTGCAACGTGGATGCAGTCCCTAGGGGTTGAAAGGCCACACTCGGAGGGTGGAGATGGGACGCCTAATGCAGGTTTTTACCCTATTTCTTTCCATTCTCTTGTATTAGGAGGTGGGTGCTGCCATGAACCTACTTGATGGTTGGATAGTTATGGGGAATAAACAGAGTAGATAACAGTTTACTAAGAAGGGATAGGGGGACGTTCTGGAGTGGGAGTGCGCTGGTTTGGGGGGGTACTGGGGCATGGCGGACGGTAATGGATATTTCAATCAGGTGGATCGTGGATATTTGGCCTGGTGTGCCCCCATCCTCCATTTTGTTAATACAGACTTAATGTGGAAGGACTGTGGGTTACCTTTGACTCCCTCTGTCCCACTGGATGTGTGACAGGAAATTAAGATGTACCCGGGGTACCTGGCTTGGAAGGCCTGCCTTACCGGACCCAAATTAATTAGGAGAGGGGCGTGGTTCTGAATTTAGGAACCTACCTCTTACCATTTAGACACGCTTTTTCTCCTATATTACTAGGAGCTATAAGCCCCTAGCAGCTTGGGGATTAACTATCATCCCCAGCTTTTTGTAGCTCGGATTGAGCTAACTGGTATCTGGAATTCAGATACCTGAGTTCTAGTTTTTCTATTCCTGTTCTTGGAAGGGGGGGGTTCTTTCTTCTTCTCTCCTGGGGTTTCTTTCTGTGACCTACGTTGGGGTCATAGGGTGTTTGTACACCTAAAGGTTAACCAAGAGGGTGGGATGTTGGGGGTAATTTTGGATTGTGGGGGGTTTGTAATTCTTTATATATGTGGACATTTTTTTTCTTTTTTTATGTTTGTGTCCCTTTATTCTTAAAAGTAAGCAAAAGTTTTCTGGCAAGTTTCTCAAAATGGAGGGGGAGTGGTTGGTACTGATTGATGATCCTGTGTCCTACATAATATGTGACTATGGCTTCTCTCAAGATTGTATCGATTACTGTGAAAGAGATAAATGGGGTGGTTAAGCGAGCGAGAATTGTACAAGAGTTGGGATGGTTAAGGTGCGATCTGGCATGCTTACAGGAAACCAAATTGTCTGAGGGTAAACATCTTAAACTCAGAAGGATGTGGGTAGGCGGAGTACATGCATACTCCTGCCCGGATTCCCCCAGAGGGGGGATGGTTGTTTTAATCCGTAGAGGTCTCCAATTTAAGGTCCACAGGGTCTTGACGGAAGGTCTGGGACATTATGTGATGGTTTGTGGCGAATACATGGGATACCCACTCAATTTAGTAACAGTATACGCTCCCACTCCCCCTTCTGGCAGTTTTTTTAAGGCAGTTCTTTCCCAAAGTGGATTCTCTGCCTCCGGGTAGAGTGATAATGGTTGGGGACTGGAATTGTGTTGAGAACAGTCTTCTGGATAGGAGCCCTAGGGGAAAGGGAGGGAGGACAGAATGCTCTAAACTTCTTAGGAATTTATTATCAGAGGGGGGCTGGTCATACCCATGGAGGCAACAAAACCCACTGGTTAAATATTTTACTTCTTACTCAGCGGTGACCAAATCGTACTCAAGATTCGATAGATTCTATACACAAACCAGAAATGTTAGTGACGTGGTAGACCTGCTAATACACCCGGCCACCTTCTCAGATCATGCCCTGATCAGTGCTAGGGTGAAATGGCCTGGAGCGGGAACTAAGGGTAGCTGGAGATTTGATCCTGGGCTTCTAAATGACAAAAATTTTGTAGACCAAATGAAGGAGTCAATCAAACTGTACATTTCAGAGAATAAAGAGAATGATACCCATATACGTTTCATATGGGATGGGTTGAAGGCAGTTGTACGAGGTCAGATTATTAGCTACTCCACTTATAAACACAAAAATACCCAAGCTAAATTAAACAACTGATTAGAAACCATTAGCTCACTGGAAAAAGGATATAAAAAAATGGTGAAGATTTTTCTATTCTGGAGAGATTGATGGTGGCCAGAGAGAAATACAATAGGGAAATGAATAGTAGAACTGAAAATCACCTAAGATATACTAGACAGAAATATTATGAAACAGGAGGCAAAGCACAACGACTACTGGCCCTCGGACTTAGAAAACAACAGGCAGACAGATATATCCCCAGTCTTAAAAAAAATATGGAACTCAAGTCCTTTCTTCTGACCCTGAACAGATTGTGGACAGTTTTTGCAATTATTATCGAGAGTTATATTCTCAGGAGAGAGGTGAGAACCACCTTGCCCAGGTGAATAATTTTTTAAATAGCGTAGAATTACCAAAGCTGGAGGACTCACAGAAAAACAAATTGGACAGGGCAATAACCGAACAAGAAGTTTTGAAGGTTATCAAGAGTTTGAAAAGGGGGAAGGCCTCAGGCCCGGATGGGTTCGTGGCGGAATTTTACCAGGCATTCGAGGGTGAGCTGTCCCCCCTGTTTACTAGAGTTTGTAATGTAGCTCAAGAACGGGAAGAAGCTCCAGCCTTCTGGGAAGAAGCACTGATTACCCTCCTGCCAAAACCGGGTAAAGATTTGACGGAGTGTGGGAGTTATCGCCCCATATCCTTAATTAATCAGGATGCTAAAATATTTGCTAAGATTTTGAGTTCTCGCCTGCAAGAATTTATTCCAGAATTAGTACACAAAGACCAGACAGGATTTATTCCAGGCCGGCATATTCAGGATAATATTAGACTACTAGTCAATGTTTTGTCTGCCTCCAGGTCTTTTCCTCCGATGGTTTTAAGGGCGGTGTTGACACTGGATGCGGAGAAGGCATTCGATCACATTGATTGGCTTTTCCTGGACCTTGTCCTGGAAAAGTTTGGGATTGGGGAAAAGTTTAGAAAGTGGATAGCAAATTTATATAGAAATCCCTGGGCTAGGGTGGAAGTAAATGGGATTACCTCTGAAAAGATATCAATCAGGAGGTGGACTAGGCAAGGCTGCCCGCTTTCTCCTCTATTGTTCGCCTTATGTATAGAGCCTTTGGCAGCCCTTGTGAGGCAGTCAGAACAGTTTGAAGGCATTCAAGTACAGGTGGTGGAAGCTAGGGTCTCTTTATACGCGGATGACACTTTGCTATACATCACTGACCCTGTGAGACAGATTCCCCCGGTAGATTCTCTAATCCAGTCGTTTAGCGTGTTTTCCAGGTTCAAAGTTAATGATGCTAAATCAGAACTTTTGCCTATTGGTTGGCCACAAGACAGGGCACTTCCCTCAATCGGTAAATACAGATGGGCTAAGGAGGATATTAGATATCTTGGGGTTAAAATAACTAGAGATATTACAAAATTATATCACTCAAACCATGGGAGATTGTTGCAGGAGGTTCAAGAAGATTTGCATAGGTGGGATGAGCTCCCCCTTGCTCTGTTTAGCAGAATTGAATGTGTAAAAATGAATGTTCTCCTGCGCTTTTTGTTCCTTTTCCAGTCACTACCGATTAGGCCACCATCTGGTTTTTGGGGAGCACTGAGATCTTCCTTGTCCCGATTCATTTGGGCTGGCAAGTTGCCTAGAGTGAAATGGAAGGTGCTTCTTAAGGAAAAAAGGAATGGAGGGGTAGGTTTGCCAGATTTAAAAAAAATATTACTGGGCTGCTCAGTGCCAACCCTTGATTTCCCTTATGAGAGACCTAGACCCTCCATTATGGGTTGAGATAGAGAGACCGGAGTCCTCCAGAGGAGACATTAGGGATTTAATATACATGGATGCAGAAGGAATGCACTGTCTGTATTGCAACAATCCAGGGACTAAGCTGGTGATCTCTTCTTGGCAGGAGATTAATAGGAGAATGGGGTGTGAGATTACTTTGAGAATGACCACCCCACTTAAAGCTTGTTTGGATTTCCAACCTCTTGGCTGAGATAGGGGATTTCGCCTATGGGAGTTAAAGGGCTTGTCTACATTGGGACAGCTGTATACAGGGGAGGATCTCAAATCTTTTCAACAGCTCTCAAGAGAATTCTCGCTGCCCACCTCTAACTTCTTCAGATATTTGCAACTCGGGCACTTTTTGAAGGGGAAAAAGTTTGGAAGGGATGGGGGCCTGAGTGTTAATCATTTGGCGGACTTCTTGAGAGCCGAGGCCAGTAGGACAGAGTCTAAGGGGTTTGTTTCTCGGTTGATTGACCATTTTCATGCACTGGAATCAGACTCATTGGAGTCAATTTAAAGCAAATTGGTCTACAGAAATGGAGAGGGCAATTGATGACCCTATTTGGGCTGTAGTGTGGGGGGCTGTTCACTCAACTACTGCTTCTAATAGCTGGCGGGAGTTTCGATGGAAAGTTGCTATTAGATATTTTCGTACCCCAATAATCACTATACATTTTGGTCACCGCTTCTCAGATGACTGTTGGAGGTAATGTGGGGATAGGGGGACGCATTTACATATATTTTGGTCCTGCTCCAGTATTAGCTCTTTCTGGGAACAAATTCTGGACCAAGTGGGTACAGTTTTTGGGATGCGTATGCCAGAGGACCCTATTTATTGGGTGCTAGGGTGCTACCCAGACCAAATTAAATGGAAGCCACAGAGATATTTATATAATATAATGGTGGCCTCTGCTCTCAAGGCAATTACTCAGGTTTGAATGTCTAAAGCCTGTCCCACAACTAATGCCTGGTATAAAAATTGTTTAAAAATATTAGACATGGAATACTTGACGGCTAGAGTAAGGCTACAAAAAGATACATTTAAGATGAGATGGATGCCTTTTTTCAATTTTCAAGCGCAAAAAGAACAAATTAATGTATTGGATATCTTGGTTAAGTATACCTGTAACTGAAAAATAGATAAGTCTATTGACTCCATTAAAGGTGTGGCATAAGAAGATTAATATATCTAGTGCTCCGCAGGACGATATGAACTAAGTCATTGTACCTCCCTTGGCTTAACATACTTTTAGGACTCTCAGTGGTCTCCCCTATCTTCTAGCTAAGTGATTTATTATAGGGGCAATATAAAATCTCTCCTCTCCTCCCTTCTCCTCCCCCCCTTTTTTTTCTCTTTTTTCTTCTTTCTATTTCTATTTCATTCTCTTCTCCCCTTTCTTTTATAGCCTAAGCTTTATTACACCCTGGTCACGTTTTTATTTGCAGAGCTGAGAGAAATGGGATCTGGTTTGAAGGTTTCATGCTTGGAATATTTGTTCTAAGGACTGTTGGATCCATATTTACCTCCTCAGATGTGATACTTTGCCTAGGAATATGTATCTCTCAGACATATTTTAATATTACCAGTGGTAATGATGTGTATATGTACTGCTTCCCCTTCTCCCCGGTTTTCATTTCTGTTCCTCACCCCTTTTTAGTTTTCTGTTTGTACTGTCATATATGAAAAATAATACAATTATTATTTAAAAAAAACAACCAAAGGTGTTGAAGGCTGCACAGCATGGTTGTTCGGGAAGTTACAACAAAACTGCTATATTCCAAAGTTTAACATACAATGGTGTCCTAAGATGAATTGTTGTTTAAGCACCCCCCCCCCCGAATAAACAAACAATGAAAGATCCATACTACAGCCCATAAATAGAAGCAGAAGTCATGGTAGTATAAAAAGATGCTTTTATTTACATAACTAGAAATTAAACAAGTAAGACATCATGTTACCCACATTAGATTTTTCATATTCTAACTTTGAATACATTTTTCCATAACATAGACTTCATGAACTATCGTTATATTTTGCATACCAACAGTAGCATATATATGCATATTAACAGAGGCATAGTCATGAGAAACACTTTTTTTTTTTGCCCTGAGAGTCACAATAGGTCTCTCCTGTAGCAAATTTGTGCCTATAAATCATATATATAGTGTATATGTAAAATATGTATGTAGCAAATATAAAATATATGTAACATGCATAAACATAAGTAACATATTTAAAATGTATGTCTTATGTATGTAACGTATAAACGTATATGCAATATATATACAATTTTTGTGATATAAAATATATTGTAACATATATATGAAATATATGTAACATGTAAAAATATATGTAATGTGTAAAAATATATATAAAATATATGTAATATTTATAAAACTGTATGTAACATATATATAAATAAAATACACCACATGTATAAACATCACATATTTATAAAATATATGTATGTAACATATTCAGAGAATAAAGTATGTATCTGAAATATACTAGTAATATATTTCAGACAGTGCATTACTAAATAGCTTGACGCCTTTACGCAATGCATGCAGCAGAAATACATTGATTATATATTTCTGAAATATATTTTGTTTCATCAATTCAGTGTATTGACATACTTAACATCATTTCCAGTATATTTAAATGTATTTCATTTTTGTAATAAAATGTATTCTTTCAATACATTTAACATACATTGGATAATTTACAATTTCTTCAATTAGAAATGTATAGTTTCAGTTTATGCTGAAAGACACTATGTATTACATTTCATTGCGTCAATGTATTTCTCAATATAGTGACACATATTTTTGCATACTGTGAGTTAGAAATATATTATGTCGGTATATTTAAAATATATGTAATAAAATAATATATTACACTGGGAAAATGCATTTCTCAGTGTGTTGACATACATTAACGCATATTTTTCAATGTATTGCAGTATATTCCATTTTTGTAAGGGATTTAGCAGCCCTACTGGTGATTCTTGCCCTCATCAATGGCAGAAAGATGGCACAACTGAAGGTGTCCTGCAGATTCCTTAAAGAGCTTCTGCATATTTACCCCCTGATAAGCAAGCACTTTTTGCCACGGACCTTCATTTTGTTTTGTAGACATTGAGAAGAACTCCATTTGAGCCCACTGCTATGTGACATGTGTTTCTTAGTGCTTTTTTATAGTTGCTTCTCCCCCTGTCTGTAGAGTTTTTGAGTTGCAGGTTCTAGTTGCTGAGCTTCCTTAGTTGATATTTCACCAGAATAGGATTTGAGAACAAATTCTCGTTTTTTTAACTAACGTGGTCTCTGATTTCACAATGAATCAGACCATTCATCTTTCAGTTTAATTTTCTTCTCCTTCTAGTAAGAATAAAGCTTTATTGCATACTTTGGTCAGGTGGGGAGCCTACTACCTCTTGAACTACCATCCCTGGAACTACTACCCTTTCTCCCTTACCCCTGCACTATGTTACAAGAACACCTCATGCTTCTCAGCCTCTTCTCCTACCTCAGCTCTGTTTCTTTTCTTAGCCTTAACCCACTCAGCGGTGTCCTCCTTTCTCAAACATATTGACTTCATCCTTAAGGGCCAGGGCCTGGTCACATCAGCAATCTTTTTGACCTTGCCAAGGCCTTTAACACAGTTTCCTTACTCCCTTCTCCCTGATAGCTGAGTAAGACTTGTCTGTCTGACCTCACAATCAAGTGGTTCAGCTTCTGCCTAGCTAACAGGTCCCAAGCGGTCCTTGTAGATGTCCCTGACCCCCCCCCCAACATCGGTTCAGTTCTGTATCCCATCTTGTTTTAGAATTTTCTTAAAGACCTCCCCCCAGTGTCAGTATCTCCTCATGCATTTACCTGCACACTAAAAAAAATTTTCTCTGTTTGTGGACCCGCAATCCCTGAGCTGACAGCACAGTTCCAGTGGGACTTTGACAATATCCAGTGCAAACTCCATGCTAGTCTACTCTCCTTTAGTGACATAAAACCGTCTCTGTTCTCTCTGCTCCCACGCAGCATCTGGGCCAGCTCCATTACATCCCGTGCCTTCACCACATTGTATGGCTGTCTCATAGAGGAAGTTCGCTCCCTTAAATCCTGTACCTCAAGATATGGCCAGATCATTATCTTGACTTTTCATGCCACATTGAAGCCATCCTCAGCAAGCTCCTCTCCAAGCTTAGTGCTCTATTTTGCAATAAGATTTGCATTCCTTCTCCTAGCCGGCTGTGATGTTATTGTCAAAATGAATCTCCTGGCATTTGACTACATTTACAATATCTAGTTTATCGTGCCACTTCTGCGAGTACTCTGGCCAGAGTGTACTCCATCTTTCACTCTGTTACTTTGCTGTCATCTGCCCCTCTTCACCTACCACAGCATCGTTTACTCTGACCTCTTTCCCTTTCCTCGAGTGGTAGATCTCTTTTCCATTACTTATCTCTTAAATATAAATTTGGCTCTTTCCCCTGCTGTCAGTGTGTTCCTCACTTGCTGCCCCAACTCATCACACTCTCTTTGCTCCAGTAATTGTCCTTCCTCCCTCCGCTGAGACCTCTCTGGGGCAGTCTTGTGCTTATAGGCTTCCTCTTTCTGATCTGACCTCCCTACCTGCATCCACTTTCTCCTCCCCCCCCACCGCCTTGAAGCCCCTGCCCTTTTAGTGTAGTACCCATGTCTGCTCTTGTACCTCCTCTCTTCTTTATCTCCCTGTGTACTTCCCTTATTTCTTTCCCCCTGCCTCTGATCTATCCCCCTTGCCTGTCTCTGCTTCCACTGAGTGGCCCTATTCCCCCTGCAGGTCTGAAGATTTTATACAGTCTTCTTTGTCACCGTTCACTGGCTGTTGTGCTTTGTAGTTCATTGTAAATTAAGTACTGTAAGTTTGCATTGTGCTCTATTTATATTCATTCACCAATATTTATTGTATGTACTTGCTGTATTCTCATTGTGGTTCTTTTATGGATTCTCATGTAAGTGTCTGTAGTTCAGCAAGTTGCACACTCGCCTTTGAGGCAAAATGATTAAAAGGTTGTGGGTTGTAGCCCATACCAGCAACTTGGGGTAAATCTTGATACTGACAGTGTAGGGCATTTTGCGAGGGTTCTTCGCTGCTGAGGTGTTGTCTTTCCTATGAGACGTTAAACCGAGGTCCATGCCGGAGTGTGATGCATGACCCAATTAGCTTTTTTGCAATGTGTATTAATTTTATTAACTTGTTGTTACTGAATTATTTGTCTCTTATGTGGTTGATCCTGCCTCCCTGCTCCGGCATTTTGAAGTGTATGGCGCACCCACATCCACCCATGGCTGTCTCAGTGTGACGTATGACATGGGAATCAGCCGGGGGGTGTGCCCATAGATGGCCTGTGTAAATGGAGCTATTAACAGCTCTGGTTTCCAAAGTACACGTCCCGGTGGTACACCAAGACCAGGTATGGACTGGCAGTCAGCTGCCAGTCTATACATGTTCTTCGAATACCACTGGGACATTTACTTTGGAAACCGGAGCTGTTAATAGCTCTGTTTACACAGGCTGTCTGTGAGTGCACCCCCGGATGCTCACCATGTCATACATCACACTGAGACAGCCATGAGTGATTGTGGGCGTGCCGCACGCTTTAAAATGTCTGAGGGAGTCAGGATTAACCAGATACAAGTTAATTCAACAACAGTAAATTAATACATTTTGCGAAAAAGCTGATCGGGCCATGCCTTACACGCAGGCATGGCCCGATTACTGATTGACGTATCCCTTTAATTAATTAATTTCAAAAGGTTTACCAGGAAGGTCATACTGAGCTTTTAACAGCTCGTTTCTGGAAAAAAAGAGGAAGCCTGTAATGAAATACTTTCCATGTAACCTGCTCCTAGGACATACTTGGAAACACGCAGCTGTCCTCAAATCAGTGTTTCCTCCAGGCCAAATATTTTAAATTATAAACTGGGTCTCAGGAATGCTGCAATCTGATTGGCTGTTAGGATTCCAACAGCCTTACATTAATCCGTGTTACAGTGTCATGTACAGCCTGATCACCATGGCACATGGATTCTTCCTGTCAGCATTCCATTCTCTAGTACTACTGAATGACTGGAATGATGCATTATGATTTTAAACCAGCATTCTTAAACTGTTGGTGGAAGATCTATTTTATTAAAAATCTCCCTCTAAAGGAGGAAAACATTCAAAAAGTATACTTTTAACACTTTTTTTTTTGGAATATGTTTTATAATAGCAATAAGGCACTCCCAGGAGTTAGATTAACAGTCAGTTGATCACCCGGCTGCGCCTCATGCCACATTACACCCCTTGGGGGTGATTAACAGACTGTTAATCTAACCCCTGGTCATGCCGTATTGCTTAAAAGAATATCACCTAAAATGGTCTTTGTAACCGTGGTGCTGTCAGGTAGATAGTTACTTCTACACGTCAGATGGAATGGTGCATTGGTCAAAGCAGAATTAGAAATCAGTAAATTTGGAATTCAGTCACTTGCTTGCAGTGGAATTTTGGGCAAGTTATTTGAGCAACCTGTGACTTTAACCCTCACAGCTGCAAAACTGGAAGCAAGCTATACACTTCTGTAAATGATATATATTACAGCTCAGTTTCACCAAACTTATCTTGAACACCAGGGGGCAGTGCTGCTGTGGACATTCCCCCTTCCCCACACATCAGGCTGGTCCTGGTGCTGCTTTTTCTTTCAAAGACGATTGAAAGAGACTTTGTTTCCCACGGATTGAATTTTACTTTACAGAGGTAGTACAGTGCTTTTGAAATTTTAAGCTTTGCTAGCTATAGTTAGATCTCACTGCGTAGCCCAGATCACATTGCTAGGTTCACTTGGACAAAGCAGCTATGGTATCATATTTTGCTATGAACCAGCATATCAAGTCCCAGCAATGCCTAGTTACTTGCTAATAAATCTAACCTGTTTCAAACTCTTAATTGATTCTTTTTGTTTGTGTTCTAGTGTTATATGGTACAAAATCTTCTGCAGTCGGGGATCATTAAAAGGAAGGACTTGGAAGCCTTTAGCAGTAGCTGGGATTGCAGAGACTCTTACACATGTTTCTGTGCAGGACAAGGCTTTGGGACACTGGAAGAAAGCATATTTAAGGACACGGACAGCATCTGGAAAAGCCGGACTTGGCCGGATCCTACAGAATATAAACAAATTCACTGGTCTGCCCAGTAGAACAGAGGAAGCTCTCAAGTAAGATTGCTTTTTTTTGTTTATTATTGTACAGTAAATGTAAAAATGTGTGATTGAAATAAGAATCTTACTACCTAGATTCCTTCCATATTTGTGCTAATGCAGTCTCCACTGTGCATGTGAGAAGTTCTTTGTAAGCTTTTGCCAGGAACATCAATTCAGTCAAGTGGGATTCACTTCACTATCCACACTATGGCAGCATCCTGGGCATAGCTTAGTCACTGGCTGTCTTCAACCTGGACTCCTCCCATCACCCATAGTGACATGTCTCTTCCTTCAGAGCCCAAGCATTAAAACACTGGCAATTTTTAAGTCTTTGACTTGCTGTTTTTCTCTTGTCCTCTGGTGGCCACTCTGTTGACGATTTGAGGATAGACTGCAAACAACCGGGGTTTAAGCAGCATGTCAAGTGTCAGTAGAAAATGTCTGCCACAGACCCACATGACGTGTGTCTCTGTTGCCTGGGAGTGAACCATGACAATGGCTGGTGCCAGTGTTGCCAGGCCATTTATCCTTCACAGGGATAATGAAGGTGCATGCTTCCTCCAAAGCAAGCCTGTGGAACATCAACAGGCCTCGACGGTTGTTTGTTCAGTGACCTAGCTTCCAGCCATGGAGGTTCTCATCATCTTTGGCTGTGGGCCCAGCCGTGGGCAAACCATTTGGAGATTGCCTGGAGTTATGTGAAACGTACATGACACTCCAGACCTCTGAGGGAAGCCCTCCTTATCAGAAAAAAGTATAAGAAGCACTACTGTCAGTCGTGAGAGAGCGTTCCTGCTCTTCCAGGTCTCTTGATTCCCCTGACTGACCAACTTTGGTTGAGCTATCACTGGTCGAGGGGACAGTCGGTGCTACAACGGAGCCCTCGCTTGAGCAGTAGACGTCGACTTTGGCTGAGGAGCTGGTCAAGAGTTTTCTCGAACTGGACAACCAGGAGTTGGAGGTCACGGTCTCGTTGATATCCAAGACCCCGGTTCTGCCTGGCCCCATCCCAGCTGGGGAAGAAAGAGGCTCAGCTGGTGACCTCGGTTGAGCTGTCTCTGGTGCAGCCTCCACTGGTGTCTCCTGTGTGGGACCCAGCATAGTTACGCTGCCGAATCATGTGGTCTACCTGGCCCAACCGTTTGGGGGAGGGGCGTTACCCACATTAGAGCAAAAACAAATGTGCTGAACGACAACATTGCAGCAGCAATATATCGCAAACATACAGGCCACATAGTAATCTTGCTGCAAGTTCGGCAGACTGTCTACAGAATGGAAAAAACAAACCCTGATGTTCTGGAAGCAAGCTTAATACAACCTGTTGAAGGCAAAAGATGAACTGGAAGAATTGCGGGGGACTTCGACTCTCCCACCCCTGCTAACTATACTGTAGATAACCAGCTCCTGGTAGCACAGTCAGTGGAGGATAGCAGCCTTGGGAGACACAGGAAAGAAAACCAGACCAGATAAGCCTTTACTCAGCTATGTCATTTTATTGGCAAACATTCCACACAGTGCGAGACACCAGTGAATCCGACCCATTCCCAATGAACCCAACCCATTGGCCCAGTAAACACACGCGAATCCCCATAACCGGTCACTTCGACAAAAGGTACATTCGCTCAAAAGACAGGTCCGAGGAAATACACTTTGCCCTCCTTCCTCCACCCTAATGTCCTCGCGCTAGATACTCTGCACTGTTGTAGGGATACCACTGGTAGGCACGTGTCGACCTTGAGGGGATTGATGGTGGAGGTTGAGGTACTGCTTGAGGTTCCACTTTCAGTATCTGTCGCACTCTGGTTGACATGGACCTTGACCTCCGTCGAGTTTTTAGTTTTTCTTATAAGACTGGCCTCTGCATTGACTCAGGAGGAGGTATGAAAACCTTCTGTGGGAGCAGTGAATACTTACAACAACATGAGTCCAGTAGCAGTGCCATACAGAAACTGCGTCATCTACAGCCAGAGATGTTGCCTCCGAGATTAGATTGGTGATGCTAGAACCCCATTCAAATACTGATGTGTGCTGTTGCTCCCTGTAGTGTTCCAACATCAGATTTGTTTTCTCTGCTGAAGAGAACAGGCACCTTGGAGTCCTCTCCAGGTTATATATTTTATTTATTATCTAAAAACTCTTTGGCATTTTTAGTTTTCTCTAAATTTGCATTAGCTAGGGAGGTTATTATTTAACTGTAAAGCTAGCAGTTTTCTCCAGTCGGTTCCTGGAACCAGAGAAAAAT
Source organism: Neoceratodus forsteri (assembly GCA_016271365.2). Taxonomy (NCBI): domain Eukaryota; kingdom Metazoa; phylum Chordata; order Ceratodontiformes; family Ceratodontidae; genus Neoceratodus; species Neoceratodus forsteri. Next base: position 507,376,614 of record CM057455.1, read on the forward strand.
CTCTCAGCACAGTTCCTGCTGTCATTACCATAACCAATAGTTTTTTTTTTTTTTGTGTGTGTATTTATCTGTGCGCCTGTCCCCGGGAGCCCCCATTGGCCCAACCGGTCCCCCCAGCCCCGACTCCTGGAATTACCGGGACTTACCTTATGCCTGGCCCGAGAGCGGTGCCTACGGGAGGCCGGGCTTCATCCAGCCGCCAGGGAATTTTTCTCCTCCATTTTTCTCCCTTGTTAACCCGGGGCCCCAGGAGTAGAGACGCATGTGCGTGGAGTCGCGCATGTGTACTACAGCTCCAGTGACAGCCCCATCCACCCACCCTATGGCCAAATGCCAGTGTGCTCCCGCGGCTGTTCTGTTCCCAGCCTCCACCAGGAGGCAGACCTGCACCGAGGGATGCACCAGATCCTCCCTGGAGAAGAGAGCTGCCTTTCGGCTGCTCTAGCCAGCTCCGTGACACCCCCACCCCACCTCATGTTGTCGTGGTGTGGTGCAAGGTGGCAGCCAGCGCCTCAGCCCTCTGCACCACTGGGCTGGCTATAACCATTTTTTTAATAAAAAAGTAAAACAAACCTACTGCTCATCTCACTTAATTTGTTAAGCAGTTTGCACTTTTTATCACTATAAGGAACTGGTAATATTTTTTTTAAGTATTTTCAGTCGATTAGCATGACTGAAAAGCCTAACATAGAATTTGAATTTCACGGCAGATAAGGACTGCTTGGCCCACCTAGTCTACCCATTTTCCTACCTAACAGATAAGCTGCAGATCCTAGTTAACCAACAGCTTACTTCCTCCTACCCCTCCACTAGGACTACCTTATGTCTGTCCCATGCATTCTTGAATTCTCCCATTGTTCTTGACTCCACGACCTCCTCATGGAGGCTGTTCCATGCATCCACAACCCTCTCTGTGAAAAAATATTTCCTCACATTACCTCTGAGCCATCCCCCCTCTATCTTCAAATTGTGCCCCCTTGTTCTTGCACATCTCTTTTTCTGAAAGATGCTACAAGAAGGACAGGGCCTACAGAGTTTAGAAACTGAATTCTGTAAAAACATCTTGGTGAAGGCAGACTGCCACAACCTTTGTTTTTAACTGTTTGGGCCCTGACCACAATTATTTAAACTGTGGATTGTGTATTTTGCTTTTCCCCAAAATTAAAAAGGAAAAGGGCAAAGTTCAGAAAGTCTGTCTGCCACAGAGTCACCTAACTGCTCTCTGTGGGAGTTACCTCAGGTGGTAGCAAGCAGACATCTTCAAGTACCTCTCCTCAAAGCAAACAAAAGGTGATGGAAAAGCAGCAATCTCTGATCAAAGAGACAGAAGAAGCTACAAAGCCATCATCCAGCACAGATAAAGAGTGCAGTGTGCCCGATACGGGGAACCCTAATGCTAAAGATGAAAAAAAGGAAAAATGTAGTAGATGCTGTGGTACCATTAACACCAGTAAAGAAGAAAAGAAGCATCTGACTGAACCCCCCCCCCCCCCGCGTGAAAGTGGACAGGAGCCAGCAATAGAACAGAGAGCTATGTCCTCAGCTGAGGGCATCACTAAAGTGTGGCAGTTTTTCCAAGCCTTTCAAGACATGGGAAATTAGGCCACTATTCCAGCCCCTGGTCTTAGACATTTTTTGAACCTGTGCTGGAGGAAGAGGAACTGATAGAACCAGAGACAACCCTTGAACATGACTTTGATTCACCATCCATAGTCAGTGAGGATTTTCCCCTCATACTCCTCTTTTGTAAGGCATATGGCGGAGACCCTGGCTATCTCCTCCATGAAATTGAGAATGATATCGAGGAGGCAGAGATTATGACTGCGCTGGGACTGACCTCATCAAAATGGCTCACATTAACACCCACATATCCCTCAAAAAAAGCCACTGGCAGGTTTCTGGAACACCCAAATTGAGCTCATGGCATTGATTAAAAAAAAAAAAAGCAGAAAAGAAATACCAAGTGGAAAGGCATGGGGTAATCAACAGGAATTGGCTTAGTCTCTTAAATTACAGGAAAATAATCTTTGTTCGTCACAACTGTACTAACAAATATAGTAACATAGCACATACACACTAAATTGCAGGCTACCTTTCTTTCTCTCTTTCTTACGAACATACGAATGTGCCAGCAGAAACAGACCACCCGGTCTATCTAAGTCTGCTTGAGTGTGCAGCTAGCATCCCTAGTTTGCAGCTGCCCCACCCCCTTCCCCTTTGTCATCCCACTGCCAGCCCCCCACCTCCCCTACCCTCACTCTCCCCTGTTCCATGTCCCATGCCCTTTTGAAGCTGTTGACAGATTTACATGATACCACCCATTCTGATAGGGTGTTCCATTTGCTACCACCATCTCTGTGAAATAGTGTCTCCTCATTTCCTTCCTAAATCTTCCCCCTATTCTGAGCCCATGCCCCTGGTGACCCTCCCCCCTCCTTAACTTAAAGACCCCATCTGCCCCTTCCTTATTGATTCCCCTCAGATACTTGAATGTCTCTGTCATGTCCCCCTGTCCCTTCTACCCTCCAGGGTGTACTTATTCAGGTCTCCCAGCCTGCTGTCATAGTCTCTTCCCTCTATTCCACATATCATCTTTGTTGTCCTCCTCTGCACCCCCTCCAGTAGCCTGATATCATGCTTTAGGTATGGCCTCCAAAACTGCACACAATACTCTTAAGTGCGGCCTTACCAGCGACCTGTGGGGGGGGGGGGCAAGATCACCTCTCTTCGCCTGGACGAAACCCCCCTCGCTATGCACCCCAGCATTTTGTTCACTTTTGCAGCTGCTCTCCTGCACTGGGTAGTGTTGTTCATGGTCCCTGTTATTACCCCTAGGTCCTTCTCCTCCTCAGTGATCCCCAGCTTAACCCCTCCCAGCCAGTATTCTCTCCTTGGGTTCTTCACCCCAAAGTGCATAAGCTTACACTTCTTTGCATTGAACCCCAGCTGCCACCTCTTTGACCACTCCTCTAGCTTTCTTAGGTCCCCCTGCAGCTGCTTCCATCCCTCCTCTCCATCCACCACTGCTCCGATTTTGGTGTCGTCAGCGAACAGACTTATCTTGCTCACCACCCCATGTGCAATGTCTGATATGAAGAGCCAAACAATACTGGCCCTAACACAGAGCCCTGTGGCATCCCACTCGTCACCGGCCTTGGAGTTGAGAGCTCCCCTCTCACCACCACCCGTTGCAGCCTCCCACTCAGCCAGCTTGTAATCCAGTTCATCATTTTTGCCCCTATCCCTACACCAGTTAGCTTCCCCCCCAAGCCGCCCATGAGGCACAGAATTGAAGGCCTTGCTGAAGTCCAAGTAAAGAACATCTACTGTATGACCCTTATCCAGCTCACCTGTCACCCAGTCATAATATTGTATCAGATTGGTTTGACAAGACTTCCCTGAAATGAACCCATGCTGCCTCACATCCCGGAGGCCATCTTTCTTTCTATCTGTCTGTCTGTCTATCTGCAAATACAATCAGAAAAGACATGCATGCAGTGTTACCTGAAATCCAGGAGAACACAGACATGATGTCTGGTTAACTTCTAAGATCCTATCTTGTTCTGTTCTAACAAGTGTTCCTAGTTCCTGTCTTTTTATAACCCAGTTGTTTACAACTTTAGCATAAGAGGGGAGTACATCAGGCTGCATATATGTTTTATCAGAGTAACTATTCTGACAAACTTGTCTTCATCATCTTGGGAAGCAAGGGAGTTATAAAATTACAGACTGCCTTATCGCTAGAACTGTACTGTGTGTCTGGGAAGAGGAGACCCTTCAAACATTCCTTTCCAAGTCTGGGTAAAATAAGTTATAATTGCTTCATGCAGTAGAATTAGTAAAGACAAGGTGGAGAACTAAAACAAAATGGGAGTATACAGCAGCCATCTTGGTATGCCACTCGCAGTAAAATCAGCATAATAGAAGTGAATGGTTACAATTCTAACAGCATAATAAGTGTCTATGATAGTCCTGTAACACTAACAGACAAGCATTTGTCGATGCCGAATGTTTGCTTGCTGGCATTGGCAGTGGTAGTGTAGAAGTTAAAGAGCAGCGTAATAGGAATGGCAGTGAACTATTGAACTGAAGCCAACCCCACCACCACCCTGCAGAGAGTGACAGGCATTGGGTGTGCGTTTGGGTCGTCAGGCATAACGGCCACGCCATTTCACCACACCCCACCCTGCAGACACTGACAAGTGTCACGGTGTTCCTTGGGGTCTTTGGCCCTTATGCGCACCCCATTTCATTAGGAAATACGGTGAGATGGGTGCGATATAGGAGAATGGGGTGAACTTTGGGGCCGAAGAGTCCAAGGCATACCTCGATGCCTCTCACTGACTGCAGGGTGTGGAATGGTATGAGCATCACAGGCAAGAATCCCAAGCCACACCCCTGATGCCTGTCATTCTCTACAGGGTTGGGCGTTATGGTTGGAAACCCTAATACCTCAGGCATTCGTTGGTATTTTCACTCCAAATTTTCAACATGTTTTTTTTGTGACCCCACCTCATGAACAGGGGGAATATCAGTTTGTTAGCCGAAAGCTGCTTATGCACAGTGACTACGGCATTTAGCACCACATGTGCAAAAACATTCCGAACAGGATGTAAAAAATGACAGCTGTACTGTTCATGGGGAGGTGTAAAAAATGTCAATGTTGCAAGTCTGTAGTAAAAATTTGAAAAAAAATGGTGAAGTCCCGAGCATACATAGAAACTGTGCAACGCACACCCGTAGTATAATTAGGTTGGGGATTTTTTACAGCAGATTGTCAACTCAGGCATTTTGATGCCTCCGATCATGAACAGTGTCACTGTGATTTTCTTTATCTGTGCCGAACAATGATTTCCCACAGCGACCACGCATCTCTGCACTGAAAGTGTGAAAACACACTTTAGCCATGTTGTGAAAAGTGACAGCTGTACTGTTCATAAAGAAGTGTGAAAATGCCACTGGTAAAATCTGGACTGAAAATATTACAGTCATGAACTTACGAGGGTGCGTGGAAACTGCGCAATGCTCACTCGTAACAGTCATTTTATGGACTTTGTCACCAAATTTTCAACATAGCCATTTTAAGACCTCTGCCCATGAACAGTGTAACTGTGATTTTCTTAATCTGTCCTAAACATTGCTTTCGCACCAACAGCACCATTATGCTACGTGTCTTGAAAACACATTTAGGTGACATATGAAAAGTTACAGCTGTACTGTTCGTAAGAAGTGTAATAAAATGGCAATGTTAAAATCTGGAGTGAAAATATTAAATTTGCAAACTTACGAGCATGCATAGGAACTGCGGAACGCACACTCGTAAAACAGTCATTTTTAGGAATTTTTTCACCAAATTTTCAACATAGCCATTTTAAGACCTCTGCTCATGAACAGTGTCATTGTGATTTTCTTATTTTCTTAATGTGTCCCATACATTGATTTTGCACATCGACTGCGCCATTGTGCGCTACATGGGCGGAAACGCATTTTGGGCAAGATGTGAAAAATGACAGCTATACTGCTCATAAGGAGGTGCAGTAAAATGGCAACGTTGAAAATCTGGAGTGAAAATATTGAAAATTCGCGAACTTACGAGCGTGCGTAGGAACTGCGCAATGCATCCTCGTAAAACAGTCATTTTTAGGAATTTTTTCACCAAATTTTCAACATAGCCATTTTAAGACCTCAGCTCATGAACAGTGTCACTGTGATTTTCTTAATTTGTCCTGTACATTGATCTCGCACACCGACTGCACCATTGTAAGCTACATGTAGAAACACGTTTGGGTGAGATGTGAAAATGACAGCTGTACTGCTCATAAGAAGGTGTGGTAAAATGGCAATGTTGAAAATCTGGAGGAAAATATTGAAAATTCGCAATCTTAGGAGCCCAGTGTGAACTGTGCAACGACGTTGTGAAAAGTCATTTTTTTATTTTGATTTATTATATGATGTGATTCTTCATGAATGATGTCATCATGGCGTTTAGGTCAAGGGTGATTTGTGCAGTGATCAAGTAAATCACCTTCGGGCCTGAATAACGCCAGTGAGACAGTGACATCATTCATGAGAAGGGGTCCCAAAACCCCATGTTGAAAATTGTGCAAAAATTCCAAAAATGCCTGAGCTATGCAATAAAGTTGAAACCCCCTATCTAGCCCATTATACAGCTTACCGGCATTTCCTCAGTTCGCGGTCGGCTTTGGAGAGTGCAGACGTGTTCCCGTCCACCAAGATCGTCGTCGAGCTTCAGAGGTAAGTATGGGGTGGTGGGCGTGGGAGGCAGGGTGCCCAATGGGTGAGTGCGGGTTGTGGAGAGGGGCCAGGAGACTACGGGACCGTTTTCTTTTTTCTATGACTACGCCGGGACGTCTTGCCATGCTGCGGTGGGTTCCCAGTGTGGCACAAGGCACGGTTGGTATGCTCAGCCGACGGGGATTGGACACCCCATCGGCCAAAGACACTTGCCACGCTGGGTGGGCTCCTCAGCGTGGCACCTTGTACTGGGAGAGGGAAGCCGACGGGATTGGGCAATTTCTCGCCGGGCGATAGCATGGGGGGAGGGAGAGACAGTGAAGCCGACGGGGATTGGGCACCCCGTCGTTATACTATCGAAGTTGCCACGCTGGGGTGGGCACCCAGTGTGGCATTTGGGAGGCTTTGAGGGATTGGGCACCTCTGCGGCTATAGGGGGTGTGCGTGGGGGCAGCACGCGGTATGCATGCGTGTGTGTAAGGGGAGCTGCGCATGAGCAGGCGTTATCTTATCGCTGCTCACTGAAGCATAGCTCCCCCTTTCAACTGTATGCCACTGCATTTTGGAGCTTGTCAGCATGGCTCAGTTGGTAGCACATCCGCCTCTGGACCAGAAGGTCGTGGGTTCTCGTCCCACACCGGGATTGGACTTGCACCTAAAAATCGCTGGCATCCGAGTGCAGTATTGGGGGGTGCTGTACTGCTGGGGTGTGCCGTCCTTCGGATTAGACGTTAAACCGAGGTCCCTTCTGCCCATCCTGGTGTTGTCCTGGTGGGTGTCCAGGTGGAAGTAAAAGAACCCAGGGCACTCTTCGCAAAGAGTAGGGAACATTCCCGGTGTCCTGGCCAACATTCCCCTTCCCATAAACCGGTTCATGCAATTATCCAGACTGCGTGTGGGTGATGATGTGCGATATGGCCGCCTCCACACATTCAGTCACTTCACTACCAGTCTAGCATTGCCTGTAAAGCGCTTTGGGATACTGTGTATGAAAAGCGCTATATAAATGCTGATTCTTCTTCTTCTTCTTCTTGTCATGGACAGCTCCTGCATGCATTGGCTTACAGGGGCCGCGCCTGCCAACACACTGACTGAATTGGAGGAGGAGGTGACACATCTCTGAAATCTCGGATGATGGCACTATGTTTTTTGCACATGCATGCAAGCAAACATAAAAATGGGGTAGTAGTGTATCCCTACCTGGACAACTGGCTAGTCACAAGCAGGTAAAAAGAGGAGGCACTAAGCTCTCTGGCACTGGTAAAAAATGCTTTGCAGAACTTGGGATCTTTCAAGAATCAGTCTTCTCCATAGATTCCCGCTAATGGAGCTGTGCTGGAGGTGCTAGGACCCTGCGGAAGTCTGAATTTTTCTGGAGGGCTGGTGGCGTAAGTCTGGTGCATCACTGCACATGCCCACTGGTATACAGCAATGTCAGCCCCCAACCATCTCAGTTAAGAAAAATCGAGGTTTTCTTTTGAATCTATTTAAAAAAAAAAAATCCCTGGTAGAGATCCCAGTCAGGTACTGGTGTTCATAGGGGCCTGGCTAGATACCACTCAAGGAAAATAATTTCTTTCATAGACATGAGTGGAAAGCCTGTTGCCCTGTGCAAGGTCCTCAGGCCTGGCAAACCAAGACTAGCAGGGGACTTCTTGCAACTACTGGGCTACATGGCTTCCATAGCTATAGTACCATGGGTTTGTCTACAAATGACAGATGTGCTGTGCCACAAAAAGGCACAGGCATCAGAAGTCAAATTCACTAAGCCAACCAGTACAAGTCACAAATAGTGTAGTCAGGGCTTTAGACTGGTGGAAAGAGGTGGACAAACTCAGGGAAGGGATTCTCTTACAGCAGTTTTATACAACTCTCACAGTGACGACAGATACCTCCCTGCTAGGATGGGAAGGGCACCCGGAGGAACAGTCGGTAAATGGTGTCTGGTCCCAGCAAGAACAACAGGCGTACATAAACCTTCTAGAGCTCAGGGCAGTACTCCTGTCAACGCAGCCCATCTCAGCTCTGCTGCAGGATCAGTCAGCTATGATAAAACAGACAATAACACCACAATGTACTACATAAACAGGATGGTACAAGGTCCTCAAATCTCTGCACAGAAGCTATGAGAGTCTGTAATCTGGCTTACTCCCTAAATGTAAAAATTGCAGCAGTGCTCTTGCTAGGGAAGGACAGTTGACTGGCTGGCAGGCTGACTAAGCAGGATAAGCCAGGGAAACCACGAGTGTCACTAGACCAGCAGATGATAAACATTCTTTTCAAGAGGTGGGGAACACCAGAGGTAGACTTGTTAGCCTTATGGAAATTCAGTTTCATTTCAGTTCAACTTTCGTTTATTAAAAGCAATAAATGTGCTGCTTTTTAAAAATAATTTAAAACATTACCTACTTAACAGTAATGTATGTGAGTGTTTTTAATCCCTTGTTCTAGGGATGTAAATATGTTGTTCTGTCCACACTTTACTGGCAGTGTCCTTTCCCTTTGAGTTACCAGAAAATCTTCAAGCTGGCTCCTCCCATCCACCCGGGTGGTATATCCCTCGGCTCCGCCCCATGGTGCCAGATCTTCCTTTCCGCTGGAGGAAGCAAGTTCCCTCCCTACCGCTGCAGCGTTGAGTAGGCCGTAGCGCTAAAATCTTCGGATTTACTTCCAGAACTTTAAAACTCTGAATGGGTCTCATCTTCGGGTCGATCATCGATCGCGACTTCTATGGATGAAAAGTCCTCGCCTGGATTTTGCCGGTGCCTATGCGGGCAGAAGATGTCATGTAAAGACCCATACGCCACGTTCGTTTACTGCCTAGGCCACGAAGACGATACACAGGCCTGCAACATTTTGCAGTCATTTCACGCGATGGTCTTTAAGGACTGCCTTGCCTGCCCAAAGTTGGGCCACCTGGAAAAACAACATCCCCCCGTCAAATCCAAGGACGCCCATTGGGTGGTCTCCGCGGCTGCGGGGTCCGCCGAGCAGTTGGAGCAACTTGCGGCCTTCGAGGAGGAGGAGGTGGCTTGGTTTGCTATGCAGTCCTCTCCGGCTTCAGCCTTTGTTCCACTCAAATTGGGCTGCACTTATTCAGGCTTCTTCAAGGAGCTGTGCCAGTCCCTCCCAACTAAGGGGCAGGGCCCTTCCAGATCGCACAGCTCCCACTCGCGCAAGGAGGAGTCGAAGAAAGAAAAGAAGACTTGCCATCGATGTTTCTGGGACTGGGAGTGTACTCTGTCTCAGGACTTTCTGCCTTCATGGAACCCTGTCAGGCCAGTTGGTCGAGACACCAGCTGGTGATGCAGCCGAGATGTTTCTCGACCCTGTCGACCGGTTGTCTTCAAAAGAGGCTGACAACTCTCTGTTCAGGACTCCGGTCCTGCCTGTGACCACTGAAGGGATGGCTCCGATCACCGACACGGACCATGAGGAGCCGTGGCTGTCCCCGGCCCCCTCCAAGATCCCCTGTCAGTACCTCTGGTGGCCGAGGTCAAGGTCTTGGTCTTCTTCGTCTAGTGGGTTGAGCAGATCTCGCTGTCACCGGTGGTTATTTACTCGACACCACAGGGAGCAGCACCACTGCTATTCATCTTTGTCCTCTTCGGGATTGTGGTGGAGCCGCCACCCAAGCAGCTGGCGCTTCGACCAAGAAGTTTCGGCCGGCCAAGGGGCTTCCCCGTCAGCCGTCGGTCAGTCTCACACCTGACTGCCCCCATCAGGTCAAAAGTGACTCAGGTGGTTGGCTGCTTTATGTGGACTCCTCAGAGTCTGAGGATTCCTCACTCCACTCCCGTCCAGTCGATGTGGAGTCCATGGGGGACCTCTTGGCGAGAAAGGGCCCATTTCCTTCATGGGCATCCTCCGCCTCATCTCTGAGTCTACGGGGATGAAACTGGAGCCTGTTCCGAAGCAGGCTCGCTAGCCTGTCACAGAGATTCTGGAAAAAGGGGACTCTCCGGAGGCTTTCCCAGTAGCCGAGGCCATTGTCGGTCCAGCTCTGGAGCTTTGGCAGGGCACCGCGTCCTGCCCTGCGCCCTTGGCCCAGATGGCCTGCAAGTATGCGGTGTCCATCGGTACCCTCTCGGGTTTCACGGAGCACCCCTTGGCCTCGGGGTTCATGGCCGATTCAGTGTTTCAGTGCTCGGGCAACACCGGGGATGTCGACAAACTGACAGACGAGGAGTCCAAAAAATTGGACCATGCAGCTAAGAATGTCTATGCTGCCTCCTCGCTCAGCCTCCACCAGGTGAACTTGGCCGTCATGATGGCACACTTCTCCCATGCCCTCTTGGGCTCTTTGGATGAGGTAATTCCTTACCTTCCGGCGGACCTTCAGACCATGGTCAAGCAGCTCCGAGACCAAGCCCGGGCTGTGGCAAAGCAGCAACTTCAGATGGCTCTGGACCTGGGTGATTCCTGTGCTCGCTTGGTGGCAGCCACAGTTGCCATGCACTGTAGGGCTTGGCTGCGGATCTCGATCTTCATGGCAGACACTCAGCACTTGCTGGCGGATGTTCCATTCCTGGGCATCTACCTGTTAGGGCCCAGTGTGGAGGGCCACTTCCATCGCATCGAGAAGTCCAGTGCCACCTTGGACTCTGTGACATCCGCTCAGAAGGAACCCAAGGGCTCCAGGCAGCAGAAGCACAAGCCCTTTCCATCCTCCACTCCTGCGGCAAAACCAGCCCAGCACCAGCAGGCACAGTCTTGGTGACCTAGGCCCAAGCTAATGGCCTTGGTGGTCCGTAAGCCTGGAGGGAAGGGATCTGGTGGCTCCTTGGCTGGATCCTCCTCCTCCAGGCCTGCTTAGTGACGGGATGGGCGTGCCACCCTCATGCCCATCACGCTTCCCATGGGTCCCCCTGTGGGGGACTGGCTCTGCCACTTCCTTTCTGCTTGGTCCGTTGTCACCACGGAGAGGTGGGTTCTGGAAGTGGCCAGTCAGGGTCTGCCTCTGGAATTCGAGCAGTACCCTCCAAGTTGAGCCCGTGCCCCACAGGAGGACTTGGTATCCACAGACGCTCATTTGGCTCTTCGAGACGATATAGCCCAGCTCCTCCAAAAGGAGGTCATGGTCAGAGTAGCGTATCCTCCGGAACACCCAGGAATTTTCTACAGGTACTTCCTGGTGCCAAAGCGGATGGGGGACTGATGCCCCATGCTAGATCTGCACAACCTGAACAGATTCCTCAGGTCCCGCACCTTCAGTATGGTAACTCTGTCTCAGATCATACCATCTTTGGAACAGAACATGTGGTCTTGCTCTCTGAATCTACAGGAAACATTCTTTCACATCCTGATCCGTCCATTCCATTGATGGATCCTCCGCTTTCGAGCTGAGGGAACCCTGTACGTATTCCGGGTCATGCCATTAGGCCTCTTCTCGGCTCCCAGGGTCTTCACCAAATGCATAGTAGTGGTGGCAGCTTTACGTGAAGCACTGAGTGGTCCAGGTGTACCCCTGCCTGGACAGCTGGCTGATAGCAGGTCCCTCCAGGCAAAAGGTGGAGCGGTCCAGGGACCTGGCTCTCCAGACCTGCGTCGAACTTGGCCTCCTAGTTAATGAGGCCTAGTCGGACCTCGTGCCCCCACAGGCGATCAGCTTCATCGGGACAGAGCTCGACTATTTACCGAGCCAGAGCCTGGCTCCCGGCGGACAGGGCAGAATTTTTCTCCTCCTTTGCCCGATCATTTCTGGTTGGGCTTTTGCATCCTGCCCGGTACTTTCTGCGCCTTCTGGGTTACATGGTGGCCTGCACCAGCTTGGTCCGACGGGCCTGTTGGCATATGCGCTCCCTGCAGTGGGGAGCTGGCCAGCCAGTGGTCTCAGTGTAAATGTCACTTTGACCAGTTGGTCACTGTGACCCAGAAGATATGGGATGCCTTCCAGTGGTGGCTAGTCCCAGAGCATCTGCAGGAAGGGATCCCGTTTGTCCGACCCGAGCCGACGGTCATCCTGACGACCAGCACCTCTCTCATGGACTGGGGTGCCCATCTGGGGGAACACAGAGTCCACGGGCTTTGGACCTCCAAGGAGTCCCAATGTCCCATCAACCTGCTGGAGCTCCAAGTAGTTCGGCTGGCACTGACTGCATTCGCTCTGTTTTTTTGGGGGTCAAGTGGTCCAAGTCCAGATGGACAAGACCACAATCATGTACTACCTCAACAAGTAGGGCAGGATACACTGCTTGCCTCTGTGCAAGGAAGCACTCCACATATGGACTCGTGTGAGCAGCCTGGAGGTGGATCTTCTATCCATCTATGTTGCAGGAGCCTCCAGTCAGCTGGCGGACACCCTCAGCCGGCTAAATGAGGTGTCTCATGAGTGGTCTCTCCATCCGAAGGTAGTTCATGTTTTGTTCTCCCAGTGGGGCACCCCTCAGGTGGACCTGTTTGCCTCCAGGGAGAATGCAAAGCTGAGGCTGTTCTGTGCCCGCCCCCACCAGCAGGGAACGCTGTAGGGGGATGCCTTCTCGAGGCCCTGGACCCCAGGTCTTTTCTGTGCCTTCCCTCCACTTCCCTTAATTCACAAAGTGCTGCTGAAGGTCAGGAGGGACAAGGCGCAGGTGATCCTGGTGGCTCCGAACTGGCCACGCAAGTTTTGGTACCCCGATCTCCTCAGCCTCAGCAACAGGCTTCTGAGGCGGCTTCCAATATGCCCGGACCTGCCCTCCATCAATCAGGAAAAGGTACTCCAACTGGACCTTCAATCCCTGCACCTGACAGCCTGGTTCCTGAGCGGCTAGAGTTCCAGGCTTTGGGTCTCTCCGAAGATGTCCTCACTGCCATGGAGGCTTCTGGAAAGGAATCAACCAGAAAGTGCTATGCCTTCAAATGGAAGAGATTCTCCATTTGATGTTGGGGCACGGGGCTGGACCCTTTGCACTTTCCGGTGGCCAGCATTTTGACTACCTGTGGTAGATCTACAAAAGGGGACTTTGGTCGATGACCCTTAAGGTGCACCTGGCAGCCATCTCTGCTTAACAAGGCGCCGGCTGGTCAGCAGTCAGTACCACAGGAGAAGGTGGTCTGGTTATTTTTTAAAGGCTTAGATCACATTTCCCCTCTGGTGCGTGAACCACTACCACCGTAGGACTTGTTGCTGGTTTTGGCAAAGCTCATGGGCAAGCCATTCGAACCGATGCAGAGGTGTGACATGTCTCGCCTGTCATGGATGACCTCCTCCTTGGTGGCTATAACGTCGGTCAGAAGGATCAGTGAGCTCCAGGTGCTTTTGGTGACGTCTCCTTACCTGGTGTTCCACAGTGACAAGGTTGCCCTGCATCCCAACCTGAAGTTCCTCACGAAGGTTGTGTCGGATTGTCACCTTAACCAGGCACTTAATCTCCCGGTATACTTTACCAGTCACACATTGGAGGCCGAGCACAGGCTTCATACTCTGGACCTGAGGCGAGCGTTCGTTTATTACAAAGAGTGCATGGTTGGAGTTTGGGGAGAAGTTCGCCAGCTGTTTGTCACCTACGCTGAAGCCACACCTGGCAGACCTGCAGCTAAACAGACGATTGGCAGGTGGATCACATCCTGCATTGATCTCTACTGTAGGTTGGTAGGTAGGAAGCCTCCTGAAGGGCTAAAGGCTCATTAGACCCACCATACCTTTGTGTCGGTGGCTGCTTTTAGGGACATCCCTATCCAATAAATCTGCAGGGCTGCCACCTGGAAGTCAGAACATGCCTTCATTTCCCATTACCACATTGACCTCAAGTCATGTCGGGATGCTGGTTTGGGGGCCTCAGTTCTCCAATCTCTGTTTCCTAAGTAGTGTGTGTGTGTGCCTTGCCTCCCTCCTGGAGAACTACTAGGAGTCTGCCAGTAAGTGTGGATAGAACAACATATCCACGTCCCTAGAAACGTAGGTTACTCACCTGTAACAGTAGTTCTGTGAGTGGTACATGTTGTTCATCCACACGGACCCACCCGACCTCCCCAGGCTCAGGCGCAGAACCTCTGCTTCGGGCGGAGCCAAGGCATATATCACCTGGGTGGGTGGGAAGAGCCAGCTTGAAGACTTTTCGGCAACTCTAAAAGGGAAAGGATACTGCCAGTAAGTGTGGATGAACAACATATACCACTTCTAGAACTACTGTTGCAGGTGAGTAACTTGTGTTTTTTACCATTGTATATGTTGAAGTTTGCTATTTTAATTTATGTTTGTCACTGAATACTTGTGAAAATGGGCAGTTTTGCTCATATGGCCTTTCCAGTATAAAAATGAAATGAAACCTGATGTTATGCATAGTTTCACACATTTAGCACATGCAGTGAATGTATAGTAAACAGACATACAGAAACATTAACATCATCATATACTTGATATATTACAACAGATTATGGTATAACTAATTAAAACTGCAACTTAAAAATGTAAAAAAGATCTCATTTACACCATACTGTATAACGATGCCTATTAACTATTTTACACAACCAGATGTTTTCTTTTTGGTTGTCGTCAACCACTGCTGTATATGACTTGGAGAAATAGGATCTCCAAAATGGGGATGCAAAAGGATGGGGCACTAATTATAAAGTTTGCTCTTCCCTTAATGGTGAAGGTATGCGACACCATGAATTCCATACCCTCTGCAGACCTCATACCTAATTTAATTGGTTGCACTTGCAAAAGATCAGACATGGAATTCGATACTTCATACTTCAGACTGAAATGCAAGAATTTGAAAGTGTAATTTCCTCCTAACACTAAAATAAACTTCAGCATGCCAGATGGTATATAACACATCTATGGGTTCCATAAGGGGCACTAGTTATGCACCTTGCCATACAGTTGAAGATAACAGCCAACCTACCAAGTTGGGTGGCATTTTTGCCTCCGTACACAAGATCCCCCAAATCAATCAATGGCAAAAGCATAGTATAACAGTTTTAGATTTGGTATTACAAAGAGAGAATTACATACTCTGGCAAGAGCCCATAATCTTTGTCCTGTCTAACTTACTGTAGAGGAAATCGGTACTTCCCAACTTACATAAGAATCAAACCACACACACACCCCAAGGTACTTAACATGTATCTACTACTTCCAAAGCCACATGGTCCAGAGTTTTCATAGGCAGTCAGAATTCCTGCACATCTAAAAGTGAACAAAAAGTTATAACCTGGGTTTTCTTCAAATTTAACAAAAGTTTGCTGGTAACCAAGTAGCTTTTGTATCAAATCAAAATTTTCTTGAAGTGACTTCTGGACCACACTCCTGCTTTCCCTGATGCAGTAAACAGCTGTGTCATCCACACAGAGATGTATGTTCGCATCCTGCAGATTCATACCAGCATTGTTAATAAACGGAGAACAGGAGTGGGCTCAGGACTGATCCCTTGGGGCCCCTGTTTTCAACTGGCTTAAGGTCTGATCTCATGCCACGATACTCCACTATCTGTTTCCTCTCCCCTAAATAACTTGCAGACCATTTATTCACCTTACTGTGGAAGCCTATCTCATTCAGTCTCTCCAGCAGAAGTGCGTGGTTGATTGTGTTGAAGGCCCCGGAGGTGTCTATAAACACTGCTCTAGCCACACACCCTACAAGCTACCTCTGTATTGCTGCAGCCCACCCTACAGGGGGATCCTGTCCCAGGATGCACTTCTTCTCAGCTGGAAGAGTAGTAGTAGTAGTAGTAGTAGTAGTAGTAGTAACAACTTTATTTGTTCGACTTTTTACAAAATTAAAAAATGTGCAATACACAATGTTGCTACATATGTGTCAACAACAGATAGACATGTCAATAAATGTGAACAAATACATATAAACACAAGAAAAATAGGTGACATTAATTTCATTAAAACAGTGTATTAGTATTACCATAGCCCTCAGATCCATTTCATATACTATGGTCTACACTATTTTGACATTTTTGCTTTCTTTATTTTTGAGATCGCCAGAAAGTAATTTGCCAGCTTTATAATTCTGTCCTCGTCTTTGGTATTCAGTATGATGTTAATATCATTTTATCTAAAGAATGTTAATGGGAGCCTATAAAAGGTGCAAGCCAATATCTACGGGTTTTACCATATCATGGACATTGCCATAGTACATGCAAAAGATCTCCTTTACCCCCACGGAGGCAGGAACAGTTTTGGGCATTAGTTGAATGCTTTCTATATCTGATTAGTAGTACATTACTTCGAAAGATCTCAAATTTGTAACGTGTATAACTTTTCCTCAGTATTGTGTCTGTGTAGCCCGCTGTTTCCTCTAGTTACCTCCAGGTGTTGTCATTGTCAGTGGCTCAGCATGTAGCACACTTGCCTCTCAGGCCGGGAGATCAGAAGGCTGTGGGTTCTAGCCCCACACCAGGCACTTGGGTTAATATCCCAATATTGTCATTGTAGTACAGCATGAAGGGGATGCTGCACTCCTGAGGTGCCGTCTTTCGGATGAGACAATAAACCGAGGTCCCATCTGCCTGTTCTGGTGGTAGTTCAGGTGGATGTTAAAGATCCCATGGCACTTCTCGAAAAGAGTAGGGTAATTTTTTATTGGAAAAAAGTGGACTTCATTACAAAAAAACATACATTCGAGAACCATCAATAACAATATACAACATTTAGAAAAGACAAATTCTCTCATTAGATTACCCCCTCCTTTTTTCCCCCTTCTTTTTTACACAATTAGTGTAACAATTTTTCACATTGTATCCATAAGTGTTTAACTTTTTCTAAAGAAAAGCACTCTTCATCCAATTGATAAGTTCTCCGAACTGATTTTTTTAACATTAGAGAATAGTTCAAAGTGTGATGCTACCTTTTGCTGTAAAACCAACATACAGCGGGCTTGCCATATGTAGTACCGCAAAGTAGCAAAAATTATATATAAAGTATCCTGGTGATAACCACCCCAGGACCCATTTAATGGTTCATATTAGTAATTCAGGGTACGTTAAGGAAACAAAACAAGGTTCCTGCCATTCTTTAGCAATGTAAGACCAAAGCTGTTTTGAATAAGGGCATTCTAAAAAGAGATGTTGTTGTGTTTCCAGTATCTGGACACATGAGTCTCTGGGACAATACCTTTCTGACATCTACTTGTGTTTATTATTTCCATTAACACTAAGCCTCCCAAAGTTTCCAAGCCAAATGACATCCCATGTGAAAGGAGGGATTCTGGGGTTACTTAATTGATGCAGGACTTTTAGTCTGAATGATGGAACACTGTGGAAATTCTACCAGGATTTGACATTCATTTTGTAGAATCATGTTATAGATGGATTTCCTGAGCCGGCCCGTCAGCGCAGCGGTTGGTGTTTCCGCTTGCGACGCCGGCGACCCGGGGTCAGGAACAGACCTGGGTCGTGGGAGGGCTGGCTGGGGGGAGATGGATGGAGCATCCTCTGGACTGCTGTCCTCCGGGGGGAGGGGGGACGAACATCCGGTGCACCATGGACCCCTGGTGGAGGCCGGGGGCTCCGCTGCAACTGGCGTCTGGACGTTAGGAGGGGGCGGACGTGGGACGTCATTGCACGTCCCTGCCCCGAAGGAAAAAATAACGTCATTTCGGGGACAGAAATATCCCAGCCAAGTGCCTCCGTGACGCCCTCCTCGCCGCCTTCAATGTGCTGCCGAGCTGGCTCCCTGAAAACCTGAACCCGGCGTTCGCGACATGGGTAAGTGCGTGACCCTGCCCGTGAAGGGAAGCCAGGGGCATAAAGGATGTAGCTCATGTGGGTGCAGGAGGCGGTGGGGGTTGTGACCAGGGCTGAGTTTGGCGCTAGGCTGGCAAAAAGCATATTATTTAAAAAAAAAAAAAAAAGATGGATTTCCTATCTTTAGTCTGGAGCAAGGTAGATGAAAGACCCTATTTCATTGCCCATTTTAAACTGTCTAACCCATGTTCAGGTAATTTACCATGTTTGCCAACTGCATGAGAGTTTCCTACTGCCCAATATGTTAAATTAGGTTGCAACCAATGGTTAACTAAGGGTTTCCATAGTGTATCCCCTGGCTTTAGTGCATTGCCAATGTTATAAGATAAAAAGATACTGAAATAAAAAGTCACTGGGTATATCATACTCAGCCCCCCTTCGGCAATAGGCCGATATGTGTATTCCCGCTTAACAGGGTTTAATCTGGAGCCCCAAAAGGCCTGGGAAAAAAATACTGTATAGCCTAGTTAGTATGCTTTGGAGGGGGAGGGAAAACATAACACAGGTACAAAAAATCACAGGGACCAGTAAGGATTTAATAAGTATCACCCTACGCTTTTTGGACAGTTGTTGGAATTTCCATCCATTTATCAAGTAAGTGGCCATAACCATCTTCTTTTCCCTATTTAGGGAAGCTAAATTATCAGGTCCGAATTCTAAGCTCAAAATGGTAATTGGGACTGGGGAAACCAACATTCCTACCATCGGCCCAGATGTGGGCACAGGCGTTAAGCCTAGCGTGACCCCTTTACTTTTACCCAAATTGACTTTTGACCCTGAAACTGTAGAATAGAACTGTAAGGTGTCTACTAGTGTGGTTTCTGATGAGGATGGATCAAGAGTTAGAACTAGGTTATCTGCATAGGCTAGTGTTTTAATTATAGGCAAATTTGGTGAGGCACGAATCCCTTTTATCCTATTGTCAGAATTAAGAAGTCTTAATAGGATGTCCACACCAAAAACATACAATAAAGGACTAAGGGGGCATCCTTGTCTTGCTCCCCTACAAATTTTAAGTTTCTTACCATACCAGCCATTAACATTCAGGATGATAAGAGCATTATCATATATACATTTTAGCCAAGACACAAATTTTGAGGGAATCCCAAAAGCTGTTAGTGTGGAAAATAAAAATTTATGGGATAGCCTGTCAAATGCTTTTTCCTGGTCTAAGCTGAGCACACAACCTTCTGTGCTGCCTTGTGTAGCTTGGAAGAATAGTTCTCTCAGTACTATTAAGTTATCCTGTTGCTTCCTGCCTGGAATGGTTCGCATTTAAGGGGAGCTAATCAGGGAATCTGAAATGACTAAAAAGCCTTGTTAATAAAACCTTGCTCAGAATCTTAAGCTCTGTATTAAGTAGACTCAGAGGTCTCTAATTGCCTATATCACATTTTGGTCCCTTTTTGTGTTGCTTGCACGCATGTGCAAGAAACACATTGTGCCAGCTTCCTGCAAAAGCGAGTTATGGAGGCATGTTAGTGTTGAGCCGAATGGCAGCAGTCCATTCTAGGGCTGGTCTCTGCTGCAGCCAGTGGAGGAGCAGGCTGTCAATCACAGCAGTTAATGAGCATGTCACAATGTGTAAAGAAATTTGACCACGTCACCACACAATCAGCTGTTTTGGTGCATTACCAGCTACCAAAACAGCTGATTGCATGGTGTCCACATGGTGATGGCTTCTCTGTCGGCCTCTCACAGTCCTCACGAAGCCGACGGAAAGCCGCCGCCTGCCGTTCAGTGTGCCTTCCTTGTGGAACATTTCAATAAATAATAAAAAAATTTAAAAAAAGGCTGACGGGGTGCCCAATCCCCTTGTCAGTATGACCCCCTCCCCAGTTCATTTGCTGACTGGGTAGCCCAAATTCCGTCAGCATAATGTACCTCCCCCATTTGTTGTTTACTGAGGGGGGTTCGCAGTCCCCCACTGCCCCCCCCCCAAAAAAAAAACGTTCATGAAGAAGTGTAAAAAAAATGACAATGTTGAAAATCTGTGCAAAATCACCTTTTGGCTAACAAACTGATGTGTGTTCATGTGGTGGGGTCACAAAAAGGCCATGTTTAAAACTTGGAGTAGAAATACCAAGAAATGCCCAGGGTGTTAGAGTTTTTGACCATATCGCCCTACCCTGTAAGGACTGATGGGCGTCAGGGGTGTGACTTGGGGAGTGTCGACAGTAATTCTCATGCCATCCATTCCCACCCTGCAGCCAGTAGCAGGCATAGAGGTGCTCCTTGGACCCTTTGGCCCCAGAGTTCACCCTATTCTCCTATACTGCACCCATTTCAGCGTTTTTCCTTATGAAATGAGGTGAGTGTAAAGCCCGAACATTCCAAAGCACACCTCGACACGTTTAAGTGTCTGCAGGGTAGGGTGAGGTGACATATCGTGACCGTTATGGGCGATGACCCAAATGCACACCCCAGTGCCTGTCCATCTCTGCAGGGTGGGGTGGATTTGGCGTTGGTTCAGTACTTCACTGCCATTCCTATACTGCATCTGTCTAAGTCCTGCAGTTCCACTGCTAATGACCGCAAGCAACACTTGGCATTGACAAATGCTTGTTATACAAAAGGACTAAGACTGCCTCTTTCATGGAATCAGCATAAGTGCCAGACTGCAATGTATAATTAAAAAGGATTGTTTGGACAGGAACTAGTTCTAAGCTAAATACACTGTAAAAACCTGATCCAAGGCCTTCCGACCCTGGTGCAGTTCCTGAAGATAACTGGGTAATTGCCTTGCTAACCTCAGCAGTAGAAATTCCCTTAATTAGTTGTTCAGTAGAAAATCGAGCAGACTCGGGAGACCGTTAGGCCTATTCTGCTGGCATTTTAGTATGTTCAGAGCCTTCTTCAGAGACCTAGGGTAAACCAAGAGACTGAAAGATTTCTGTTACATCTGATACCTGTGAATTATCTTGAGATTCTCCACATGGTTTTCCACCACCTTCAATAATTGTGGAGGTGAGCTTACCTTCTGACCTGTAGGTGTCTGTAATTCAATATAACTCTATCAGTTCTAGAGTTACATTCCTTGTACGGATCCAAGGAGCCTGTATGAACTTGTGTACCAAAGAGCAATTCTTGCTGTAGAGATTTAGCTCGGTCACATTGTAAGGCAACCATTTGTGCCTTAACGTTCGAAATTTGGGAACTAAAATCAAAATTTGAAACTTCCGTTTGTGAAATTAATTTCTGTAGCTGGTGCCTCAGCTCTGTATACTGTATATATTCTTTGTTCGCCTTAGAATTAGCTTTACTCTGAAGGAAAATCCACCATGAACTTTTAGTGTCCTCTCACCATTCTGATATTTTATCATAAAATTCTATCATGGACCATCTTGCTTTCCATTCCCTTCTCCATGAATTCTGGAGTTTCTGGTCAGATAGGATTGATTCATTTAGTCTCCTTTTGTTTTTGTTTTTTTGCAACGTGGTGTTAGTTTCCAAGATATTCTAAGTTTTATGGCCATGTGGTCCGAGAATTCAGAGGGCCTAGTTTGAACATCTATAATATTTAAAACTGCAGAAATAAACATAACATCTGTTCTAGTTCTCAGCGTGCCTCCGAGATAAGTAAAGCCTCCTGAGGGATGATATTCCCGGTAGGCATCCTTCAACCCAGCTGTGTTAATGATCTGCTGTAGTGCCACAGAATCACAAAATAATTTGTCTGTTCTCAGACCCGTTTGATTGTTAGAGGCCACCGTTAAAATCTCCCAGCCATACTAATACTTGAGAAGTGTAGAGGAAAGGCTGTATTTCCTTAAACAAGGAAACTCATGCCTTAGTTTGGGGGGGTATAGGTGGCTATTATTCAGAATCTTTCTGTACGAAAGGAACTGTCCAGGAGCAAAGCCCTACCAGGATGTATATCTGTTAATTTAGATACCCTCAGATTAGGGTTTCTAAATAATATGCCTATACCATCACAAGTATCAGATCCAATTGACCAAAATGAGGGTCCTAAATGCCAATTTCTGGATGCTTGCTGAAGTTCATATTGGGATTTAAGCCGAGTATCCTATATGCAGTTTATATCTTGATACTCCTGCTATAAAGCAAACATCACCCCCTTTCTTTTGCGTTCACTTTTGATGCTATTCACATTCAGAGCTGAGATTGTTAGAAAATGCATGAATAGTAAAAGGAAATACTTCATTACACCTGTTGTAATCTCTGTACTTAAGTGGTCTTTGAGGCTTGCATTTGCCTAGTCCTTTTTGCTATGGGGTCCTCCCCCCACCTTCCTCTGTATCCATGCTGGAGGTGATGGATGAGGTATCAGTACCTTCATCCTCAGAATCTTTCTCAGCTCTGTCAGTATGGAGTGCAGCATATTTATTGCCTACTTTCCATGAATGTGACCCTGAACTTTGCAAAGATCCTCTTCGTCAGTGGTTCTCTTAACTGTTTTGCCTAGACGGTTTCTTTTTTTTTTTTTTTGGTGGGGTTACCAGTTTAAAAGGTCTTTCAGATTCCTTTTTGGAGGGGGGGCATAACTGAAGTATTGGGATTTCCATCCTCAGCTTGAGGGGGGAGGAGCTGTACCAGTACCTTCACTTATGTCTACATCAGAATCCCTGCGTTCCCCAGGGGTAACTGTTGCTGTTTGGATATCAGGATTTACTGGTGCACTTGTGGGTTGTGTCTGGTGGATTGGTGCTATGTTGTCTTGTGTTCTCATGGTTTCCTGCACAGCCCTCAAATTATGTTCTGCAACCCTCCTAGCCTGTTGCTGTTGTGCCAGATTAATAAGACCCTCATGGGAGGGGAAGTCCTCTCGATTATGAAAGGCCTAAGGACATCTCCCATATGCGTGACCTGTACGTTCACACAGGTTACATTTAAACAAATTTAAGCATGCTGATGCAACATGCCCGAATTCTAGACGGTGATTGCAGCGTAAGGTATCGCATACTGAACTAAGATGGGCCCGAGAGCCACATTTAAAACAGGAATGAGGTTGACCAACATAGAAAATAGAACCCCGATCTTTCCCCAGAAAGAAGGAACTAGGCAAGTGTACTGGGCCTGAGTTTAGGGAGTACAGTTGTATCCTAACTCTCCAACACCCATCCCAGATCTGCTTAGTATCTAACATTGGGGTGGGCTTACCCAAAACCTCACATCTTTGGCGTAACCAAAACAAAATGTCTTCCATGTTAACCCCTTCATTTTTAAACATAACCGTAATTTTTTGACCAAAGGTTTTGTTAGGGGTATAACGTGGAAGGGGGTCCACACAAGAGTGTTTTTTAATGCCTGATACTGAGACCAAAAATGGTCTAAACTAGAAATATTTTTGAAGCTCACATCAAAGTTAGAGTTACCCAGACTGATGAGAGCAAATACCTCTGAGGAAAAGAATTTCATAGATTGTTTCAACAAAACTCTAGCGATACATAGTCTGTCTTGGGGGCACCTGACCACCTTTAGAAAGCAATCTGACGGCGTTACACCTAGGTGCAGGCTGTTCCCCCATAAAGTCATCAAAATCAGAGATATTATCCCAAGGCATGGTGGAGCTCTTTTCTCGTCCCTCGATGGTGGCCACAGAAGTAGTAGCAAATTCCGTCATATTTCCTATAGGATGGATCATTTGGATCCAGCGTCCAGTGACCTGAAAAGTCTTGGATCCAACTTGCCCCTTCCAGAGCATGTACCAGAGACCAGTTCATACTGTTAGATACGATAGTGTCAGATGAAAATTGTTGCTGCACCTTATGAACAGCTGTAGTGCCTTGGGCGCTCCAACCGTGCTGCGACTGGTCTGGAGCAAATGTATATGTTTCTTCCTGAGGAGTTGTCGGGTCCCTCCGTGAGATCATAATAGCAGGAGCAGCCTGTATGTTGTGGGTCGGTTTACCGGGGCCTAATCTCACTCTCGGGCCCCCTCCCTTCTGATGTCACAGCAGAAAGTGGTGGCAGCTTTGGGCACTCGGCAGAAACACCGACTTCACTGCCAGATGCTTCTGTTGTTTTCTCGGATGATTCAGTTGAAACTCTTTTCGGTTTATCTGCAGCCTGACATGCGCAAATAATTCCAGGTTACTGACTCATCTGTTTGCTGTCACTTTAAACTGTAATGCTGTTAGAAGCCGGTTCTTCTAGAGACATAAGTACCATTTCTAAATTCTTTACTTTCAATAAATATTGTGCCTGTTTTTCTCGCAAACGCCAAATTTTAGAGACAGTTTCAGTCTGACGTGAAGCTGAACCAAGCACATTTGAAGTATCGACAACTTTTTCAACAAACAGTACCTCATTGCTTTCATTCCTCATAGATGTTCATCTTGTGTTAATTCTTCCTCTGAAAAGTCAGCAGTCATTTCTAGGTCCATGGCCTCTAGAAGTGAGGGCAGGGGAGGAGGCCTTCTGTCCTTCCTCAGTAGCATCTAGTCTCTCTACAGGCTCCTCCATAGTGGCCATCTTGGGAAAGATGGCCAAGGGCTCCCCCTACTGGCGAGTAGGGAAGTTTCCCCAGTGCCCTGGCCAAATTTCCTCCCATTCACCAAAATACCACCAACAGCTTAATCTGGTTCAAAGTAAGTTGGCATTCATCTGTATCCCCCTCCCCCGGGTTGTGCCTGAAAATAGGCAGAATTTTTCTAGTGCACTTAGCTGGTCAACAAAAACTAAAATAAAAAAATAGATTGGTAAGCACACAGACTTTCCTTCAGCTCTTACCGAGGGCTCTTGGCTATTATTGTTCAAACAGTCACTGAACTGGCAGGTAGCACACTCACTCCCAGTCTCTGAGGTGGTCTTTCATATTACTACCATCTTCCTCTCCCTGTCTGGGATTTTGTGGTGTTAAAGTTCATGGAGAAGGGGAGGTCACCAGCTTCTGACTAGGCAGTGAAACAGCAGTGAAGTGGGGTAAAAGAACACAGTACCTTTGTTATGCAGAAATTTAGGATTCTTCTTGGGATGGCATGAACTCCGTCGAAGTGCAGGCTGATGGTATCTCTCCTTCTCGTCTCGGCTGGTGGGCACAGGCACAGTGTCTTATCTAAAAGTAAACTTATTAGGAACATAACAGCACATTTCGTAGAGGCTTAGACATCAAAGATTTGGTTCAGGCAGGAATTGGATGCAGTCAGGCTCATTTTATTTGTTAGAAATATAAAAAGGCTCAGGTCACACACAGATCTGCTCCATAGAAGTGGGTGCAGGGCAGTCAGTTCAAGCCCTGCAATGCTTTAGTTTAGGCCCCAAAGCAAACAGTCCGGACTTCGGGGTCAATAGCGTCCCAGGGTGCAACCCAGGGGAAGCATCAAAATTGGCAGTTACACAATAAAACACTTTTTTTTTTCACAAGGGGCTGGGTTCACTTATGGCCAGGGACCAGGTGACTGGCAGCACAGAACAGTATAGGCCTGGCCGCCCCCTCAGCCCGCAGGTCACTCCAGCCATTGGCAAGCAGTCCAGGGCGAAAATGGGAAGGCCAATAAGGAGTGGTCTGGGCTCCCAGTGACGGGGCTAGGGCCTCTGGGGGACTTCCTCCGAAATGGGGCACAGGCCGTTTAAATCCCTGAGGGATACTTTTGGCTCGGTAGGCCTGCAGGGGATTGCCCAGGCCAGGCTCACACTCCTTACATATGTATGAGGGGTGGTAGCTGGGCTATGCAGTGGGCCCAGACCGAGCTCCGCCCCTCATAAATATTAATTCTTGGGCTGTAGCCTCACCATGCATGGCCTAGGGTTTAGCTCCGGCCCTTCTGCCCTAAGGCTGCAGTCCCAGGTCTGCAGCCCCATCCTTGCTCTCTCTGGTCTCGAATTTGGCACCCTAACCACCCTCTTTTACCACTCTGCCCCCCCAATCCGTGGTCTTGCCTTTAATAGGGGTGCTGAACTAGTGCCAAGCTACCTCTTTTTGGGGCTGATGCCATGTAGTACCCTTGTATTACTGTGGTGGGTGTTCTGCCCACTTGCTTTTCCCTTCTTCTGTCAGTTCCCTATTTCCTGATGCCCTCACTCCCCTTACAGCACCTCTGGCAATAAATAAAATAATTCTCAAACTTACAGCCCACTCACCGCTTGGCCCGGGGTCCTCCGCTGCCCAGTGGATCGTTGGTGGTGTTTTGTGGGAAGGGGAGAAGCGAAGTCACGCTTCCACCCGGTACTTCTTTTTGCAGTTGTAAGGCTGCAAGCTGGAAAGCTGGGCATTTGGGTACCTTTTCCCGCCTGGATGTGAAACACCATTACACCCCAGGGTACGCCTTTCAGCAATTTCCCCCTGATACAGTGGTAGTTAGCAGCTCTGTGCAAAGGCTGCAGCTGCACTGAGGACTTGCAGAAAGGAGTGCAGAGAAAGGTTGGGAGTTTTGTACTACCACCGCTCCCACAAACGAAGGGTTTTGCAGCGGTCAGGGAGGGGGGTGAGCTCCAGGATGTGGCCAGCAGACGGTCACAAGCAGCCTGAGGCCAAAGGGGAAATGTGGCACAACACAACAGAATGAGGATAGTAATTATAATAATAAAAAAAAAACTAAACGACAGTGGCAACAGAGAAAGTCTGGGCTCCTCCCTACCAGGACCTTCACAACCCGTGACTGGCACAGGAGGCCAGACCAAGGGGAGAGAGGCAGACGGGAGCCACAGCAACAGAAGGGGGGGGTGCAAACTACAAAAAAAAACACCGCTCCAGCACAAACTGAGCAGAGCAAGAACCTGCCAACGTGCAGCTTGCCCTAGAGGCAGAAAACGAAAGGAGCAGTGCAGGGGAGCCACAAGGGCAGCCCTTGGCAGGGTGCACCACAAGGTACCCACAACACAGGAGGGAGATGATAATAAAAAGAAAACACCCACCCAGGGAGCAGACAGCTGGAGGAAACTTACCCTAGGAGACTGGATGTTGCTGGACAGCTGGAGGGCTTTTGGACCTGTTGTGGAGCTAGGGCATGACTGCTGCTGCTGAAGACCCCCACCGACTACTGGTTACAGAAGAGCAGCCACCAAGGAGCCATGGACCCGAGCTTAAGGTAAGTCTCCAGGTGTCCGTACTCTGGTGCTCTCCACTCTGTCAGCCATCCAGTCCAGAACTGCCCTCCAGCTAGCAGGGAAGACCCTTTCTAGCCCAGAAGTGGACCTAGCTTCTGGAGAGTGGGACAGGAAGTGGTCATCCAGCTGGCTTGTTCAGCAAGCGAGCTGGCTGTGTATGGGGTGGGTGGTGGGGGTGAAACCTTTCCCTTCCTGAGGCTTTCCCTGGTCTGCTTGCGGAAGAACTTTGGGGCACTACAAGTCCAGCTTGTATTTCCCATTAGTTCTGTGTTTCTCCTTCACATTGTTTATTACTGAGGTCATTTGTATGGAAATAGAATTTCTGCTGCCGAAGAGTTGATCTGTTCTTGCTGCATTCTCCCTACCTGAAGTCATAGCACACTGCTTGTGACCTCACAGTTATTTCCATGGCAACAGACTGTGATGTCACAACAGAGGATTATGACTAGAAGTAGAGAGTAAGCTTATAGAGGCAGATGAACGCAAAATAAACTCTTAAGGGACAACAATCATATTCGTACACATTCCCTTTGTAATAAATTATGGGGAGGAGAAATACATAAAATTTTAATGGAATGCAAGCAGAATTGTACCTAGTTATCATGATTTTTAAGGTTTTCTTTGAGGCATCTGTATCTCTTTAAATAAACTGCTCTTCGGACAGCATTTACTTTCATTCATCATCTTTAAGTGTTACTGTGGTCCTGATTGGAGTGCTGCTTCTTCCTCCTTTCTGTTTGTTCTTTTCAAAGTTCAGATTATTGACCTTCACATGTGCTTCACTGACTCAATGTCAGATGCCAGTTGCAGGCTATATACTGTGGAGGCGATATTCTGTGGACCTGCAGAAGGCGCTGTTCTGTTACAATACACACCCAATCGGAGTTCGTGGCGAGGCTTTCCAGCTGTTAGACATACAGTGAAGGTGTGCCTAACAGACTGGCAACCAAGCGAACGATTGCCAGGTGGATCACATCCTTCATTGACCTGTACTACAGGTTGGCTGGTAGGGAGTTAGGGACCTAGGGCTCATACCACCAGACATATAGCTGCTGTGGTGGCTTCTTCCAGGGATATGCCCATTGAGAAGATATGCAGGGCTGCAGCCTGGTCAGAAGCACAGCCTTTCATCTGGAATTGATTGCACTCCCTAGCCCGTCATTACTCACCAGATCACTTGGTGGTCATACCAACCGAAGTACAGACTTTCGTACATAAATGGGCCATTCTGCCTGTACCCCTGGCTGTACCTGATCTGGGTTTCTAGTCTAGATAATTCCTGGTTCCAAACGTAGCATTCTGTGTCCTGCCGTGAACCTTGGGGACCAAAACGAATATGCACACCTGCATATCAAGGTTCGGCACAAGCATCAACAGTACCTGCACTTGCTCTTGGAGGACAGGCACTACCAATTTTTTGTCTTGTTCCTTGATTTGTACTCTGTGCTACAGGTTTCCATCAAGTGCTTACCAGTAGGAGCTGTGGCCCTTCTCCAGGAAGCCCTATATTTATTTTCTTAGCTAGATGATTGGCTGTTCAAGGCGCCATCCAGGGATGCAGCCTTATAGACTCTGTATAAGACTCACCCATTGTTTGATCAGCTGGGAATCCTAGTCAGCAAACCTAAATCACTTCTGACCCCCTGCCAGCACCTTCAGTTTATCTGTGCTGTTTTGGACATGATGATGGTACAGGCAAAGTCAAAAAGCCTTTACAAAACATACAAACATACAGCGATCCATTATAAATCTCATTAGATTTTATCCTCACCACAAATGCTTCCAGAAGGGATTAGGGTGCCCATCTGGGTGCACTCAAGACACCAGGTGTGTGATTCTCCTTGAAATGCTCTCTCCACAACAACATTCTGGAGTTGAGAACTGTTTTCTAGGTTTCTGGGCCTTTGCTTCCTCACATTCAGGGCTGTCCTCTGCTGATAGGAAGGGACATGTGTGTCATGCACTACCTCATCAAAGGAGGTGGTACACATACCTACCCCCTCTGTAGAAAAAAAACATACAGGTGTGGGAATAAGCCCTGGCAGAAGATGTACAGTATATATTGTGGCCACGTTTGTAACCAGCTCGCTGAATGTCTTGGTGGATTCTCTCAGCAGGTCTGCTGCTCAGTCTCACTGCATTCTGGATGTGGTGTTCCATAGACAGGCTGGGTTCACCCTTGCTGTCCTTCGAGGCCTACTGAACTCACTTCGAGACAGAGCTCTTACAGCAGGCTATTAGCATTAGGACTATGCCACCAGGCACTAGGACCCCACGGAAAAATTCTAGCTAGCAGTCTATGGCAGGGGACTAGCCCCTGATGTCAGCCCCGCTTCTGACGTCGCCAGTGGTATTTATTTATTATTTATTTATTAGCTTCTGGTAACCGGGTAAGTGCGCTAGGCAACAGACCTGCCTATTTTCAGGCACGACCCGGGAGAGCACAGGACATTGGTTACAATATGCAGAAATGCACAGACATAATATAGGTGTACAGGAGCAAAACAAGATATACATTGGGTAGCACAGTAATAGTTACATAAGGGTACATTTTAGGCATAGACCATAATAAGGATGTAAAATAAAGCAATTAGGGTAACCATAAGACAGCTGAGGACAGTAAAGACATCAAGGTTCATAGCCACCTAGACAAGCATATTGCATGGGAGAACATTAGTGTAGTACTCAGGGTCAGACCCGACAGCCTGCAGTGGGACAAAGCAAATTAAGAGCATTTGCATTGGCCAGAGGCTAGAAGGTGGGTGAACAGCGAGTTTTTGAATTCTCGATGGGAGGCTGAAGTTTTCACCACAAGGGGGAGTGAGTTCCAGAATTTGGGAGCAAAATGGGCAAATTCCTGTTCACCCATTTTTGTCATGCAAGGTCTAGTGGAGAGCATGGGGACAGAGGAAGACCTGAGGGTACGGGTGTGTGAGGCAGGAGTCAGGAGGTTGGCAAGATAGACAGGGTAGGGAGGTCTAGACAGGAGTCGATAAAGCAGCCCAGGAGTAGGCTTGAATATCCTTAGGTGACAGCCAATTTAAGCCAGCATAAAGGAGACAATGATGGGTAAGGCGTGGGGCAGTTAAGATGAATCTACAGATGATGTTGTAGACAGTGTCCCATTTGTGGAGTGTAGAGTTTCCAGCAAAGAGGAGGGCAGAGCATATTGGAGCTGGGGTAGAAATACCTCTCATCAGCAGAAGTCTAGCGGAAGGAGTGAGGGAGTGGGCGCGCGATAAGCTCCGCCAATTTTAGCATTGACGGCACGGCACACCATATTGACATGTTGAGACAGGTCAAGTGGGATCCAAAGTGACCCCAAGGTACTTGAAGGACTCAGTGTTTAAGATGAGGGAGCCATCAAGGCATTGAACCCGAACCTGTTTGCAGGGGCAGACAGTTTCTTAGAGGATCCAATAGCATAGCACAGGTTTTTCTAGGTTCAGGACTTGGTGGTTGCTAGAGAGCCAGGTCTGCAGGGATTGGAAGTCATTAGTGAGCGTGGAGTTAATGGCAGCAACCGATTTTGACCCAGAGTAGAGAACAAGGTCATCTCTGTATATCACAGTGCAGCTATGCGGGACATGGTGGGAATATCATTTAGGAAGAGGAGAAGAGTGAGGTCCAAGAGTGGATCCCTGGGAACTCCACGGAGATGTTTAGGGAGGAAAGGGCCTTGTGAAATGCTACTGCCTGAGTTCGATTGTCAAGATAGCTATGGAACCAGGAGAGGGCTTGGTCAGATGCTCCAATGGATTGGAGTTTCTTTAGCATGAGAGGATGGTGTACCATGTCGAAGGCTTTAGACAGGTCGATAAAGGACGGCCCCAGTGAGTAGGCCACGGTCCATATTATTTCTGATGTCATTTGTGTTGTGTAAGTTCAGAGGTGGTACTGTGACTGGGCCGAAACCATGTTGGCATGGGGTTTGAAGATTAAACATGTCAAGGTGAGCAGCAAGCTGGCGGTGGACTATTTTTTCAAGCAGCTTACTGACAGTGGCAGAAGAGATATAGGGCGGTAGTTGGACATGAGTTTGACATCGCCCTTTTTGTGTATAAGGGATGGTTCTGGCAGTTTTCCAGGTGGATGGGACAGTAGGCGTCTGAATCGAGAGGTTAAAAGCCAGGTGATAGGTCTGGTCAGCCAAGGTGCATACTGCTTAGTATGCAAGGATGGATGCCCTCAGGCCTTTGACCCCAGCGTGCGGAAGGGAGTTAAGTAGTTCACGAACTTCAAGATAGTGGTTGGAGCCAGAGCAAAGGGAGGGGTGGGAGGGCGAGGAAGGAGAGAGGACAGTCAGGTTGGGGCTAGTTAGAGTAGCGACTGGTGGAGAAGAAAAGGGCATTGAAGGCTTTGGCAATGGTGTCATGGTTGGTGCAGTGAACACCTTGAATGTTCATGTCAGCTGGATTCTGTTGCTTATCGTTGCCGAGAATGTCATAATTTTGGACCAGTACCTTGCGGATTTGTAGAGGATGTTATTAGTAGGTTCCTATAGTAGGTGCTTTTGGCAATACGAATTTGTCTTTTGCAGTTGTTACGTAATGCACGATAGTCTTCAAAGTCTGCACAGAGGTGGGAGATCTTCCACCTGGACCAAGGTTTGTCCCTAGATTTGAGAAGTTGAAGCAGGGGGCGTGTTAGCCACTTGGTTACTTTCCCTGCCATCCTACGTGTGGTGACCGGTATGTGAAGGTTTTGAAGAGAGAGGAGGACTGAGTTGAAATATTCTGTGGCTATGTTAATGTCCTCTGTTTGGTGAGAGGGACCAGTCAACCTTGTTAGAGTCAGTTAAGAAGTCCTCATGACTTAGGCGAGAGAGATTAGGAAGGTTACAGTTTTAGCAGGAGGGAGGAATGACAGTGTTCCAGACACAGTAGATGGGATAGTGGTCACTAATTGTGTCAGGTAGCACACCGGCTGAGGCAACATATTCCGTCCTGTTAGTAAGTATCCAGTCAAGGAGGGTGGCACAGTTGCCCCCACGTGAGACCCTTGTGGGTTCATGTATGAGCTGGGATAGATTTGCCTTGCTAGCAAAGGAGGATAGGTTAGCTGAGTTTTTCTCTGACCAGTCAAGATTAAAATCACCAAGGCAGATAATGTCATTCTTGCCTGTAACTGTAGGCAGAAACCCTAGGAGTTCAGTGATGCCTTGTGTAGCATTTTTTGGGGGGATATAAGTACAAAAAATATGGAGTTTCTTTACACCCCCAAGAAGCAGTAGGGAGTGCAGGATTTCACAGTTTGGTAGGAGGGGGTCCTGCAGAAGGGTAATGTTTAGGTGAGTTTTGAAGTAGAGGGCAAGGCCACCTCCTCTTTTAGTGCCAGGACGGTCGATACGAAGCATGCTGTATCCAGGAAAGTGGCACTGAGAGTCAGGCACTGTGGGCTTAAGCCAGGTTTCTGTGATGGCGAGGACGTCCGGGACGTTAGTATAGATCCAAGCCTGGAGGTCAGGGAGGTTGGCCATAAGGCTCCTAGCATTCAGGTGGGCGAATGTTAGTCCATCGGTTTTAGGGAGAGGTGGCTGGGGCAAGGTTATGGCAGGACGAGAGATGGACCAGGGTTGATCTCAATGTCGCCGGATAGTATAAGAGATAGGGTTAGTAACTATAGCGGGTGATGAGGTACACCCTGATAGACATGCAGAGTGGCGGCTTCAGATGAAGGTGAAGGTATCTGACTATTGGACTAATACGCTTGCTGATGAGAGCAGAGGGGGGTAGAGGTAGTGGAGTGGCAGTAGCAAGCATGTTGGAGTAGTAGAAGTCAAACTGAGTAAAGTATTGGCAGAAGCTGTTGATGTGTTCAAGCAGTAAAGCTCAAAGAGAATAGGAAGGCAAAGTATTCCCATGAGGAGCGCTAGGAGGGGACATTTTTGACTTCAGAAAGGAGTGAGGTAGAGAGGAAAGAGACAGCAGAGGGCTCCTTTAATATAAATCACCAAGTGAAAACAGCTACTAGAGAGCAGTAAAATGTGACAAGTGAGGTATTGGGAGCAAACTGCTCAAACTTAATCAGGCTCCCTCTAGTGGCAAAACAATATAAGGAGCTAATGGAGAAGTTAATAAAAAATACTGACAGCAGCAAAATATCGCGAGTGCAGAGGCTATTTAAGTAATACCAGCGAAGGATGGGGGGATTTCAGATAGAACTCAGGTCCTGGGCTTGCAGTGACTCTAAGTTTTTAAATACAGTTACAGGCAAATACAAATAGTTTTAGCTGGTTCGTTTTAAAACTTTCAAAATCAGGCACAAAAGTAACAGTTCTGCTCCGTTTGAGCCTGGGCAGCAACTCGAGGTGCTACTCTGGCCGGGATTCATGCGCTGAGCAGGGGAGCTTGTGGCCGTTTCAGAAAAGGCGCCAGATGGCCAACGGTAGTGGCAGCAGCCTGGATCAAGGTAGAATTACCTGGTGTGTCTCGGGTTGGGGCTTCTGTGGCAGGGAGGGCTTAGGGCAGGCTCTCGCGACCTCCGGTCTCCTCGGGAGGGGTGATCTCTGAGGGAGAATGGAGAGAGAGGGGGGATTAAATATGCAGTACAGGCAAAAAGGATTAACTTGCTGGGGGCGGGCTGGTAGTGGGTGTGGGGAGAAGAGCAAATGGGCTGTGGGCTATCAGGTTACTATTGTGATTCAAAAAAGAAAGGCTTAAGGTGGTTACTAGCAGGGCAAACTGAAATTCTGCACGCTGGAAATGCACTTTAGAAGTTAACAAACAGTCCCCAAATGAGTATAAAGGGGTGTTCCCCAGTACCACCTCAGTTTTTTTTCCCCACCGTCGACCCAGGCATCTTGGCTCCACTGAGGCCTCCTGCTTCCAGTCAACTGCCATTTTCCGTGCTTCATGCAGTTACTGTTCTTTCATCAAATTTAACTGAATTTGTTGTGTATGTCTACACAGCCAACTTCATCTACAGAGCGGTGGAAATCGAAGTGTGCATGCGGCAAGCAGATTCCAGCAAAAGATGACCATTTGGCCTGCCTTCTGTGCCTAGGCTCCGACCATAAGCCAGACACCTGCCTACCTTGCCTCAGCTTCAATAGGAGGACCCACATCTGCCACCTGAAGACTTTAAAAGCATACCTCCTTGAACAAGTGGCCGCCATGCAGAAGACTCACTCGGGGCTCAGCTCATCTTCCTCCTGTGCCAAGCACTCCTCCCCTTAGGAGAGGAAATTGAGCGGGAAGCACCATCAAGACAAGGATAGGTCCAGGTCTCCACATAAGGCTTCGAAAAGTTCTACCTCTGGTGCGAGGTCAGACTTGGCTTGTCCGGTTTTCCTGGCTCTCCCTTGGTTATTGTCGAGGAAGCCTTCCGTCTTCACCCAGACGTCGGGCGGGGAGTCTTCCAGGCTCGGTCCTTCCCAGGCTGCCGTTTGCCTGGCTATCAGGCCCCACAGATTTTGCTAGGGTCTTAGATTGGCCCACACATTCTTTCAGGCAGCAGGTCTGGAACCTGCCACCGGCAAGGCCATTGCCTCTGGGTCGACGACAAGATGACAGGGTCCGATGACACCAAGAGACGTCAGGAACAGGAGCACCACAAGAAACAGTGCTTACCTTCCAAGCCATTGTCGTCTGGGGCTCCGGACCGACAACAGTCCACAGCACCATCTGACTTCACTAGGGAGCCGAGGGAGATGACACCCTCCAAGCTGTCGTCTGATCCACAGGGCTCTAAAAAGGACCCGGCATCAGGGGACCTGATGCCTGCCTCTGGGAGAACCACGGACCAGGCATCACTCATTCAGTCACTACCTCTCCCTGATGCCGGGGCACCTGACACCGGGGGGGGGGGTGAGACTCCACTAGACCTGATGTCCAGTGCAGCAGCATTGTCGGACGTTACGCCAAAGGGGACTAAACCGAAGGTCTGGCGCAGGCCGCTTGGATGCCCCTACCCCGGAGCCAGACCCACAGCCGGGCCTAATGGTCCCTTTGGTCGAGATTGGTGCTCTATTCATCAGTTGGTGAAACACTATTAAAGGGGATGAACTGCCCAGACCGCCGGAGTCAACTCCCATTTCTCATGGGACTCCCCAACCCATCTCCGCCTAGGCAACTGACCCCTCCTCCATGCAGATACCCTTCGCCTCCCCAGATGCCAGCCTACCCAGCTCCAGGGGATGATGGACAAGAATCTCCCAGATGATGGAAGCACGGTCATCACCCGTCCATATCCTCCTCTAGACGCCGCAGTCGCTCTAGTGGGTGCTGGTCCACATCTTCAGAGGAGTCCACAGGAGGCTCCTCCTCTTACGATTTGTCAGAAGATGACATCTCTTCCATCTCCGGATTCATGGAGGGATTCCCCAAGGTCTCCTCTGGATGATCCCACTTTCCTAGATGTGATGAGTTCCTTAACCAGTGGGAGACGGAAGATTTAGACCCCAAGAGATGCTGCCTGGTGAAATTTTTAGGGGCCACTGACCCGAAATCCTTAGTCATTCCACCATTAGTGGAGCCCTTCCAGGACGTTACAAAACTAGCCTAGAAGCACCCTACCACAACCTTGGCGGTACAAAAGAAAGCCGACCGCTTATATAAGATCCCTAGGGAGGAACCACGTTTGAGTGAGCAACCCAAAGCAGACTGTATGATCCTTACAGCTGCACATAGTAGGACTCAACAACTGAAGTATATGAGCTCCTAACAACTGGATAAGGAGTCCAGAAAGATGGACCAATTTGGCCAGGTGTACTCTTCGGCCACTTGTATGGTCCAGTCATTAAATTTTCTGGCACACATGATGATGTATCAGAAGTCTGTCTGGAACAACCTGGCTCTGTCACAATCTGACTCAACTAATAAGTCTGAGCTCTTGGCCGTCCTACAGTTGAGTGCTGACGCTGGCAAGCTCGTCCTCAAGTGCTCATATGACTTTTCCTGGATGCCCCTTTTAAGCGATCAGTTATTTTCGGCCAGGAGGCAAAAAAGATGATCACAGGCTTGCATGACTCAGGAAAAACAGTTTGAGGTCCACAAATGTATAAATCCGGACCAGCCCCATCCAGGCTTCGGCCCTTTCACAGGCAACAAGGCCAGCAGGAGAAATAACAGCAGCAAAAAGGTGTCACAAAAGAAAAGGCACCCCCACCGTCTTCAGGGGTACAGGGACCAAGGAATGCCAGAGCCCGCTTGCCCACTCCAACAACCTTGCATGACTTCTTCTGCCTGCCCCCGTCCTCCAGCTGAGCTATAGAGGCGGCAGTAGGAGGGTGGTTCTCCCTTACCTCACAGGTTGGTCTAGCATTATGGCAGATCAGTGGGTACTCCAAATTATAGAAGGGGGTTACGCCCTGGAGTTCACCCAAATAGCTCCACACAACCCACTGATCTTACTTCGAGAAACAGCTCTTGCAGCAGGTTACACCATTAGGACTGAAGCTGGCAGGCGCCAGGACCCCATGGAAATTTTCTAGCTAGCAGTATTCAGCGGGGAACCGCCTCCGACGTTGGTCCCACCCCAGATGTCAAGCACAGTACATAAGGAGGCGGTCCCCCAGAATTCCCAGTTCTTTCCCGCCGTCGACTCGCCAGCATCGGCCTCTTGGTCTCTACCTAGCGCACAATGACTTAGAACTTCAAGAGTTTCTCCAAACTAATGTCCTCTCCAACTCCTTCACTTGAGGGACACCTTTCCAAGTGTGCCTGCGGAAAACGTATCCCTTTTAGGCCCGGACCACGACACCAAGGCCTGCACCTTTTGCCAAGGGTTCAACAGCCGCACTGGGATCCACCGTCAGAAGGCATTTCAGGCTTATCTGCTGGAAGAAAAACTTAGCAGGATGGACCAAGAACCTTCTTCCAGGGGCGATTCTTCTTCCAAGGCCCATAAACACTGGGAGAAAGCAAGGTCCAGATCTCTGAACTGAGCCTCGGACTCCCGTAGCTCAGGCGCCACCAGGTTGGACCACTCTCCCTCCAGGGCTTGTTCTCAGCCCCCTTCGGTCAAAGTCCGGGCTTCAGGTGGCTCTTCGACTCTCCAGCCCATCAAGACTTCAAGGCCCTCGGCTACCTCCACTCCCTTTCGGGCCTCTTCAAAGTCTTCCGAACGCCACAAGTCTTCCTCATCAACCCAACGTCGGGACCCTGACTCTAGATCAGTCTCCCAGCCTCCCAGACGTCCGGATCCACCACCCTGGAAGATGAAAGACCTGACGTCCCTAAAGCGGATGTCAGACCAGACGTCGGCCAAGCATGCGACGTCAGCCAGACATACGAAGTCGGCCAGGCATTCGCCAGAGCCGCGGATACCAGCCAGGCACCAGATCCTGTCCAAGCATTTGCTGGACCTGAAGGCGTCAGCCAAGCGACCGATGGCCTCGCATTCACCGGAGCCGAAGACCGCCCCCCCCAGTCACCAGTGGACACCGGTCACAGGGATTCAGTGGAGGATGACACAACACTGCCCGAAGACCAACGGGCGACACTGAGGATGCCGGGCTCCCGTGGGAACCCTTGCCCACCTCCGAGACACCCGCGGACCCAGTGTCCAACCCCGGCAACAGTCCACCGGCACCAGGCCCGTCGGGCATGAATCTGCAAGAAGTAAAGGATCTCTGTCTGATGGGACACCATCCTGAAGGATGTGGTCCCTATAAAACCTCCTCCTCCTCCTACTCCTTCATCTCCTACGCCCCCTCCTCCACCAAAGGGGCCAGCAGGACAACCACCAACCCCTAAGGAGCAGACTCCACCTCCTAGGCGTAGATCCAAGGACCAGAGAAGGCCTCCCTCAAGATCTCTATCAGGGTCCCCCAGCCCCAAGCGACCCAGACGTCGTCTGTATACTCTGTCAAGGAAGGATTCCAGATTGGATACTTCAGATTATTCCAGATCTCCTTCTCCACTCAGCATTCCATCACCTGACCCACATGATCTTCCCAGGTCTCCTCCAGATGATCCAGGATAACATGGGGTGGGATGCTGAAAACCTCGACCCCCCGAAAGGCAGCGCCTTGCCCGTTATCTTCAGCAGAAAGACCCAAAGCCTGTGGTAGTGCCACCCTTGGTGGACACCTTTGCGGGCGTCACCAAGGCTGCCCCTCTCGCTGTGCCGAAGAAAGCTGACCGCCTGTACAAGACCCCGCGAGAGGACCAGTACTTGGCTCAACAACCTCTGGCAGACTCCCTGGTAATTATGGCCTCACATGACAGGTCCCAAAGAC
Source organism: Neoceratodus forsteri (assembly GCA_016271365.2). Lineage (NCBI taxonomy): Eukaryota > Metazoa > Chordata > Ceratodontiformes > Ceratodontidae > Neoceratodus > Neoceratodus forsteri. The sequence goes on from CM057455.1 coordinate 507,414,741, forward strand.
CGCAACACATGAGCACACAGCCACCGGACCAGGAATCCAAACAATTGGATGCCCTGGGGAGGCGCATGTATGCGACTGCTACATGCTCCATCAGGTCCCTGAACTACCTAACCCACATGGTACAATTTCAGAACGTCCTGTCGGAACAGGTCCAGGACCTGGTCGATAAACTGCCGGATGGCGATCAGAAGGCGGAGCTCCTAAACCTTCTCTGCACAGGAATTGGATGTGGGTACCCAGAGTACTACAAGCGCATCGATCCTCCCGGACTCGTCCGCCAGAGCTGCAGCTTCAGGCGTCTGTCTCCGGCGACACTCTTGGCTCCGTGTTTCCGGCTTCACCCCGGACGTACAGAAGAACATTCTTGACGTCCCCTACAGCAGCGAAGTACTTTTTGGTGAACCCTCGGAGAAGGTTATCACCAAACTCCAGGACGCTGGGAAGGCAGTTAGGTCTGTACAGGCCATGTACAGATCCAGGCCTGGTTCCTTTCATAGGAACCAGAGCCATTTTCGCAGCCGACAACAAAGGCAGCAGCCATGTTCCAGCCAGCAACAAAGGGGCACTTTTCAGCATAAAGCCCAGGCTAAGTCATCCCCAGGCAGAGCCCAGTGCTACACAAAACCGGCCCAGCTGCAGGGACCAGTGCTGCCACAGCATGACTCCTTCCCGGCCCCGCCCCTCCTCTGGATCAACGGGTACAAAAGGTCTGGGCTCTCATCGCTCGCCAATTTTTAAGCTAGCAGTCGATTACCGCCAACCGGTGGGTTCTCCAGTTGGTTAAGAAAGGCCACTTCATAGAAATTTTCGACCACCCACCGGCAAGACCTCCCCTGCGTTCCCATTATTTGGGTCAGCACGCCCTGCTCATACAGCAGGAGGTGCTCACGCCTCTGGGAAAAGAGGCTATAGAGCACGTACCATGGAACCAGAGGAGTGCAGGATATTATTCTCACTTCTTTCTGGTTCCCAAGAAAACAGGGGACCTCTGTCCGATACTGGACCTCAGCGACCTCAACGAGTCGGTCCTGTACAAACGCTTCCGCATGGTGACCCTCCCAGGTCTGATTCCCATGCTCAAGCAGGGCACCTTTCTAGCGTCTTTGGACATGCAGGATGCTTACTTGCACATACCCATTGCTCAGGCGCACAGGAAGTTTCTGCCCTTCGAGTTTCAGGACCACCATTATCAGTTCTGAGCCCTTCCCTTTGGACTGTCATCGGCACCTCGGGTATTCACGAAGTGCATGGCAATCGTAGCGGTGACTCTGAGGAGACAAGGCCACTACGTGTTCCCCTACCTGAATGACTGGCTTCTCATGGCACCCTCTCGGGAAGGCCCTGATGTCCGCCATTCATTATACTCGGTTTCTGTTCAAGATGTTGGGCATCATCATCAATAAATAGAAGTCACGCCTGGTTCCGTCACAGACTCTGCAGTTCATAGGCGCAGTTCCGGACACCATCCAGGGGAAAGCTTTTCTTCCCCAGGACAGAGTGGAACACATCAGATCCCTCATCAGGGACATTTTGGCGAAGAAGACTGTTCCTGCCAGATTGGTCTTTTGCCTGTTCGGACACATGGCTGTGGCCATTGCAACAGTCCCGCTAGGCCATCTCCACATGTGGGTGACCCAGTGGACATTACGGGTCCAGTGGGATCAAAAGCAAGCCCATCTGCAGCTCCCAATCCGGATCACGAAGACCTCGGATGGGGTGCACACCTCGACGGTGTCCAATCTCAGGGCCTGTGGACAGCCCAAGAGACTCATCTCCATATAAATATCCTGGAAATTAGAGCAGTTCTTTACGCCCTGCAGGCCTTCCAGTCGGAGATTCCACCGGGTACTCTTCTGTTACAAACAGACAGTTCCGCGCTGATGTATTACCTCAAGAAACAAGGAGGCACCCATTCCTACCCGCTTTGCGGGAGGCCATGAGGGTGTGGGATTGGGTTTTGCAACACAGCGCAAACCTCATTGCTGTTCATGTCCCAGGAGTGGACATCATCGCAGACGGTCTGAGCCGCTCTCAGGCAAGAGTCCATGAGTGGGAACTACTCCAGGAGGTAGTAGAAGATCTGTTTCGCAGATGGAGTACGCCAGAGTTAGACCTTTTCGCGTCCCCATCCAACGCAAAACTGCCCAATTTTTGCTCGATAGATCCAGCGCCTGGTGTTTTCTGGTGAGATGCGTTGTCCCCCTCCTGGGCGGGCAGATTCCTCTGTGCCTTCCCCCTTTTCTGTTGATCCAGAGGGTCCTTCTGAAACTTCGCAGAGAGCAAGCAACGCTGATACTTATCGCGCCGTTCTGGCCCAGGCAGATCTGGTTCCCTCTACTACATCAGCTATCCCGGGAACCTCTGGTACCTCTACCAATCTGCTCTCACTTGTTGTTTCAGGAGGCGGGCTCCTTGGTCCATGCGGACCTTCGTTCTCTGAGTCTGCAGGTTTGGCTCCTAGAGACATAGCCATTTTGCGACACGGGGTCTTGCAAGAGGTAGCTGACGTTCTGGTGGCCGCGAGAAAACTGGCCACTCATGCTACTTACGCCATGAAATGGTGCCATTTTTGCCTATGGGCTCAAGCACGGGGTGTTTTGCCTCTAGACTGTCCAGAAAGTCGGTCTTGCACTACCTCGTGTCTCTTTTTCAGACAGGCTTGGCCTACTCCTCAATCAAAGTACACCTCTGTGCCATCTCAGCCTATCATTTTCCTTTAGGCCAACGCACCATATCTCAGTTGGACATGACACGAGCCTTCCTGAGAGGTATTCACCACCTTAGAACTCCAGTTAAGGATCCCGATTCAACCATGGGATCTACCCTTCGTCTTAGAGCAGCTTACGCTCCCACCCTTTGAGCCAGCCGTGGATTGCGAGCTATGTCTTCTTACTTGGAAGACGTTTTTAGTTGCTGTTACCTTGGCCAGAAGAATTTCTGAACTTCATGCACTCATGTGCAAAGAGCCTTATTTGGTTTTTCACCGAGACAGGGTATCCCTACGGACTAAACCTAAGTTTCTGCCTAAGGTGGTCTCAGCTCTCACCCTTAATCAGGACATCGATCTGCCAGTGTACTTCCCCAAGTATTCTAATCGAGGAGAGGCCCTGTTGCACACCCTAGATGTGCATAGGTGTCTCCGATACTACCTGACCAGAACCAAACACCACTGAAAATCGGACCAGCTTTTCATCTCCTTTGACCACAGGATGATGGGAACTCCTGTTTCCAAGCAGTCGCAGTCCAGGTGGCTTATTCACTATATCACGTTCTGTTACCAGAAGCACAACAAACCCTTACCGGGGTGCAGTCAAGGGTCATTCCACTATGGGGGTGGCTACCTCCTTTGCGGCCCTAAAGAATGTATCCACCTCAGCCATCTGTGCCGCAGCTACTTCGAGCTCCGTGCTCACTTTCATAGAAACATAGAAACATAGAATTTGACAGCAGATAAGGACCGCTTGGGCCCACCCAGTCTGCCCATTTCCCTACCTGATGGATAAGCTGCAGATCCTAGTTAACCAGCAGCCTACTTCTTCCTACCCCCAACCCCTAGAATTGCCTTATGACTGTCCCATGCATGCTTGAATTCCACCACTGTTTTTGACTCCACAACCTCCTCTGGAAGGCCGTTCCATGCATCCACAACCCTCTCTGTGAAAAAATACTTCCTTAAATTACCTCTAAGCCGCCCCTCTATCTTCAAATTGTGCCCCCTTGTTCTTGCACACCTCTTTTTTTGAAAGATGCTACCCTCTTGGACTTTGTTGATTCCTTGAGGTGCTTGAAAGTTTCTATCATGTCCCCCTCTCTCTCCTTTCCTCGAGGCTATACATATTAAGCTCCTAAGTCTCTCTTCATATGTCTTCCGTGCAGACCCTGCACCATTTTAGTTGCCCTCCTCTGGACAGCTTCCATCCTGTCTATGTCTTTGCGGAGATTGGGTCTCCAGAACTGCACGCAGTACTCCAGATGTGGTCTCACCAGCTGTCTGTACAGAGGGATAATAACTCTTGTTTTCTGCTGGTGATGCCTCTCCTATGCATCCCAGTATCCCCCAGCCCTCCTTGCTGCCTCTCACATTGCTTGCCCACCTTTAGGTCATCTGATATGACTACCCCAGGTCCCTTTCCATTTTGTTGTTGTTAGTATCTCACCCCCACTGTGTACTCTTCCCTGGGTTTTGTTTCCGCATTATTTTGCACTTCTTAGCATTGAATCTAAGCTGCCATACATTTGACCATTCCTCTAACCTTGCCAAGTCCCTTCTCATCCTTTCCACCCCACCTTGTGCATCAACTCTGTTGCAGATCTTTGTGTCATCTGCAAAGAGACATACTTCTCCTTCCAGTCCCTCTGCAATGTCGCTTATAAAGACATTGAAGAGGACCGGTTCTAATACTGAACCCTGTGGTACCCCACTGCTAACCCCCCTTTTTTCAGAGTGGACTCCATTTACTATTACTCTCTGTGTCCTATTCTCCAGCCAATTCTTTACCCAGGCTGTCATCTTGGGACCCACTCCCAGGCTGGCTAACTTGTATATTAATCTTTTGTGTGGGACTGTGTCAAATGCCTTGCTAAAGTCTAGGTAGGCCATGTCCACAGCCCCTCCCTGATCTACTACTTTGGTCACCCAGTCAAGGAAATCTATCAGATTTGTCTGGCATGACCTTCCCCGCTGTGAATCCATGCTGCCTTGGGTCCTGTGCCCCTCTGGCCTCTAGATACGCAACAATTCTTTCCTTCAGAAGTGATTCCATCATTTTCCCTACCACTGAGGTTAAACAAACGGAAGGCATTTCATCAGGCATTATGGCCTGGATATTGCTTCGAGGTGAAGAGCAGATTTTGGTCTAGCAGTCCTTCAAGGACTTCTGTCCTAGGTTCAGGTTCTAGTAAGTATTTCTACCTTCCTTCCTCCCAATGGTGTGTGATTTCCATTATTGCTTGGGAATCTGTCCTAATGGTGTAACCTGCTGCAAGAGCTGTTTCTCGAAGTAAGATAGTACAGTTACGTAAGAACTTACAGTAACAGTAGATCTTCGAGAACAGCTCTTGCAGCAGGTACTTTACCTCCCACCATCCCCGCTGGAGGTACATTCTCATTCCAACATCCTTCTCCTAGGATCAGGTGTTCTCAGCATCTCTGATTACCAATTGATGGTGGATCGTCAGTCTCCTCTTTTGATGTCATCCAGCGTCCGGGAGTCTCCGGCGGGAGAACTGGGGATTCTGGGGGACCACCTCCTTATCTACTGTGCTTGACGTCGGGGGTGGGACTGATGTTGGAGGCGGTCTCCAGCTGAATGCTGCTAGCTATAAAATTTCCGTGGGATCCTGGCGCCTGCCGGATTCAATCCTAATGGTGTAACCTGCTGCAAGAGCTGTTCTCGAAGTTCTGCTGTTACAGTAAGTTCTTACATAACTGTACTATTTCCAGTCATTGCTCCCCATCCCACGTAGGCCTCATTCAGGCAGAAATACAAGCCCTCCTGAGCAAAAAAGCAATCCAGGTAGTCCCACCAAGTCAAAGAGGGAGAAGTTATTACTCCCAGTTCTTCTTAGTTCCAGAATGTCTGGGGACCCTCATTCCATCGTGGATCTCAGTCAGCTGAACAATTTTATCGAATACAAAAGGTTCTGGATGGTGACACTGCCAGGATTGCTGCCCATGCTACACCAAGGGGACTGGCTCTGCTTCTTGGATATGCAGGATGCATACATGCATGTAAAAATCCCGCTGTCCCACAGAAAGTACCTTCGCTTTACCTTCCAGGGTGCGCATTATCAGTTTTGGGTGCTGCTGTTTGGCCTCTCCTCGGCACCTCAAGTATTTACCAAGTGCTTGGCAGTGGTGGCAGCAGCTCTCTGGAGGCAGGGACATTATATCTATCCCTACCTGGACGACTGACTTCTGGCAGCTCCCACAAGGGACCAGCTGCAGCACACACTGGAAAGTACTTTCCGACTGTTCCAAGCCCTGGGGATCACCTTAAATCTTCCCAAGGCACACCCCTGGCCTAGAGATTACAATACACTGTCCAAGGGAAGGTCTTCCTTTCCTAAGACAGGCAGATCGCCTGCTGGTGCTGACACGGAAAATCGCCTCCTCAGGCCAGATATCAGCCAGAATGGTTCTGCAACTCCTAGGCCACATGGCAGCAGCCTTTTTGACAGTGCCCTTGGCTCGTCTCCACATGACAGTACTTCAGTGGAACTGCAGGGTGCAGTGGGATCAGCATTCGGACAATCTCGAGCAACAAGTTTGGATCTCCAATGCTGTGCATCAGACTTTGAAATGGTGGCTAACCCCCTCCCGACTAGAGACAGGGGCTCCATTTCGAAGTCCCAGTCCTCAGCAAATCCTGACAGTGGATTCCTCAGGACTGGGGTGAGGCGCACATTTAGAAGAAAATCAGACAAGAGGGACATGAACTCCTTTGGAATGCAGCCTGCACATCAGTGTGTTGGAGATGAGCCATTCTGTATGCCTTACGGGCTTTTAGGACGGACCTCCTCCCAGGCCACTTATTGATCCAGACAGACAACATGTCGATGGTCTTTTACATCAAAAGGCAGGGGGACACTCACTCCTATCCCCTCTGCAGAGAGGCCATGAGAGTCTGATACTGGGCAGTGAAGCACAATCAGTAACTCACAGTAGTGCACGTTCCAGGAGTACAAAACACGTTAGCTGACAGCCTAAGTCGCTCTTGGTCTCAGGCTCATGAGTGGGAACTACTACAGGAAATAGTAGATTATCTGTTTGAAAGATGGGGAATTCCAGAACTGGACCTCTTTACATCCCCGCTCAACGCCAAACTGCTCAGTTTCTGCTCGCTAGATCCAGGGCCTGGTGTTTTCTGGCGAGGTGCGTTGTCTCTCTCTTGGATAGGGAGGTTTCTTTATGCCTTCCTTCCCTTCCCACTACTCCAGAGAGTACTACCCAAACTTCCAAGTGGAATGAGCAGGCACGATTCTCATAGCACCATTCTGACCTCGGCAGAGTTGGTTCCCGTTGCTCCAACAATTGGCAATAGAACCTCCAATTCCTCTGCCCCTGTCCTCTCACTTGCTCTCTCAGGAGCAAGGGACTCTTGTGCTCCCAAATCTCAAGTCTCTGCACCTGCATGCATGGCTCCTGCAGACCTAGTCAGGGACTGGTATGGGGTGTCAGCAGGGATAGCGGAGGTCCTAGTGGCGGCGAGAAAACCCTCAACCAGGGCCACCTGTGCCATGAAAAGGAAGCACTTCTGCCTTTGGGCTTGTGCCCGTTATCTAGACCTGTTCACCTGAATTCAGTCTTGGAGTATCTCCTTTCTCTGTCCAATGCAGGTCTTAGCTACTTGTCCATAAAGGTACACCTTTCTGCACTGTCAGCTTATCATATACCAGTGGATGGCAGGAACCTGGCACGAATGGATCTGTCCCGCACCAACCTGCGAAGTATTGTGCACATTAAGCCACCCATTCGGAACCCTGTTTCCCCTTGGGATCTCTTATTTTTATTAGAGAAGCTTACGTTGCCTACCTTTGAGTCAGCTGCAAGTTGCGAGCTATGCTTCCTATCTTGGAAAGCGCTATTTTTAGTTGCCATTCCATCAGCTTGAAGGATTTCTGAGCTTCAGGCTGTGGTGTGAAAAGAGTCCTATTTGATTTTTCACAGGGACAGGGTATGCCTGCGTACTAATCCTAAATTCCTTCCTAAGGTGGTGTTTGAGTTTACCCTCAACTAGGACGTCCCTCTACTGTACCTGTCTACTACCCAGAGTATTCCAGTCATGGGGAGGCCCTTTTGCATACTCTGGATGTACACAAGAGTTCTTCATTTTTACGTTGACCATACTCGATCTTCCAGGAAAACTGATCAGTTATTTGTGTCTTTCGGCCCAATAACGATAGGGGTGCCAGTGACGAAGCAGATGTCCAAATGGTTGGTCAGCTACCAAAAGTATGATAAATCTTTACCAGGCTCGGTTAAAGGTCATTCCACTAGGGGTGTTGCTACTTAGTTTGCATCCCTACAAAACATGTCAGCAGCAGATCTCTGTGCTCCAGCCACATGGAGTTCTGTCCATACATTCATCAAACACTACAGTTAGGACATTGCTTCCAGAAGAAGGGCAGGCTTTGACCTAGCTGTTCTTTAGGGACTGCGCTCTTAAGAGACACTGTGATTCTCTGTATCCTCCACCCTTCTGACCTGGGTTATATCCTTGTACTGCTTGGGACTCAGTCCTAATGGTAATAGCATGCTGCAGGAGCTCTATCTTGAAGTGAGATAGTACAGTTACATAAGAACTTACCGTAAGAGTAGATCTTCTAGAATATCTATTGCAGCAGGCATGCTTTCCCTTCCTCCTTTACCTCATTACGAAGGCATCATTTCTTCTCCCTTTTGGGGATGTAAGAACCTCCTTGGTTCCCCATCCTTTATACAGTCAGGTCTCCGGCAGGCAAACTGAGGTGGTGCCAGGGGACTGCCCCTTTATACTATGGGCGACATTGGGGGCAGTCCACCGCCATAGACTGCTAGCTAGAATATTTCCGTGGGGTCCCAGTGCCTGGTGGCATAGTCCTAATAGTAACAGCCTGCTGCAAGAGCTCTTCTCGAAGATCTACTGTTACGGTAAGTTCTTACGTAACTGTACTTTCTAAGGGTCTTGTACATCCCTGCTGTCTGTACTGTTTGGAACCATTCCAGAGGTGTGGATTTAGGAGGGAGAGATCTTAGAAGAAGGTAGTTGTTTTACATACTAGCAACAGTAAGATCTTCAAGTGTATCTCCTTTGTAGAGCTACAGCTCACTCTCCCATCTACCCTCTTTTTATATATCAGGTGACATACTCTAGAAGTTATACCCATTACTGCACAGTTGGTCTTCTTTTCTGCCCCCCTTCTGCTGGGGTTTGTTCTGGACCCTTCACCTCTCCTGGTGGCCTGACTAGAGTTCTGGTTTCCCATTCCTTCTGGTAAGGTGCAACTTCAAGCTTGTCTTTAAAAGGGAAACTTGAGGAAGGTGGGGCTGCCCTCATTATATTCAGTAGGTGGCACCAATGTACCTTAATGTGGGGAGCTCCAGCTAAATGAAAGCTTCCAAGTAGTGCTGATGCTGACTGCTTACAGTTTCAAAAGGTGTGGCTCTGTGGGGGAGATTGTCTCATGTGTTGTTCAACTGTTTCTTTCTTGCTGTTGAATATTAATCACTTGAACATTAAGTGGCCGGTTCTGTAGATCACTTTTCAATTATTGGCACTGTCAGGATTTTTTATGGTCTTCATTCTTTATTACAGAAAATGCTAGCTGTTAATTGTTGTTTAATCAACTTTTGGTTTTACTGTTTGGCAGTGTAGTAGGCTGTGATGACTATGAACTTTAACTTTGAACACAGAAGGGAAAAGTTCTTGATGATGTCACAGCTTTCAAAGACAGCCTCTCCCTGGCGAGGGATAATGTAATGCCAAGCAATTTTGACTAAACCCAGTGACATTGTTAGAAATGACAGAAAAATAAACTACTATAAGTCGGATTTTTAGAATGGACAGAAAATAATTACGATAAGTTGGATTTATTGTAATTGCTTCTTTATTATTAGTATATGTTAGTAGTAAAAATCTTTCTTGACTATTTTGTCCTTGTGTAAATTATATTGGAATTTTATATTTTGTATTACTGTGTAACAGTTTGCAAATGGGACCTCATTGTAAATGAGCTCTGGATCAGTCGAGCATATCCATGTTCATATCCTTGTTATGAATAAAATGTTACCTATCCAAAAAGAAAAGAAAATAATCAAGTGACCTGACTTTTAAAATACATTTGTAGTGTTCGTGCTGTGATCGGATTCTGTTTAATTGTGAAACTTTGTTTGCTTGTTTTCCAGGACCTCACTGAAAATTATACTTTATCTTAGCAATATCTTGATGTAACCTCCAAATAAATAAAAATACTTATTGTGTTGTCATTAATTTTTAATGTATCCTCATATAATAGTCTATATTGTAGCCCTTTTACATGCAGCCTACCTCACGCCATTTGCTTTATAATCAGTTTGCTCCACTCCATCTGCGCCAATTCCCTTTGCTTTTATACTGTGCAGCCCTGCATTGCTCTCGTGGCTCTTCCGGCATTTTTGCCATCTTTCTGCCAGCCAAGAGCCCTAGACTTGCTTGGTATAAACAATTTGAAAGCAGGGGCACAGCATTAACCCAGTCCAGATTTATTTCTCATTCCATGACCCTCCCCCCTTTAGCTGTTGTGTCCGCACACCATCACCTGCCTCCTCCCTGACATTACCACCACCGCCAGTGCTCCCATGGATTACCCCTCCCCCATGGCAAGCTGTTGGGGGACTGACTAGACACCCCCCTTTAGCTGTGCCCTTCCTGTTCCATCACCTGCCTTCTCCCTGACATTACCATGGCTTGGCCTGAGCAGGGATCTAAGAGGCTCTTGCTAGAGGCTGTACTGGATCAGTATGAGTGCCGGGGGGGGTTGATTTTACACCATTACACGGCAGTGCAAAACGCAGCCATGAACCCAAGAAAATGGAACGCGTAGACAATGAATGCTCACTTCTGATGCGGTGCAGCTCACCTGTACACACAGTAACGGGTAATGTTCTAGCTACTTTGCATCACTCACAGTGGTACAGAGCTGCTCGTGTAAAAGGGCCTTTAATGTAAGATTACGGCTGTATTATGGAAACGAAATGCAAGGCATTGCACCTGTTCTCCACTACTTATCAAACTTTTGATATTTTCACAACAGATCACTGGGTGTGCGCTGGATGATTACACTGAAGGACAAAAGTGGGAGGGGAATTTGTCATGGAGCAGACAGCAGTGAATTTTCATGAAACATCTGTTACTGTGTCTTGGAGTGGTGGAGTCTGGCCAGACTCGAGCACTTTGACAACCTTGCAGTTGCATGGTGTTACCTGGGTGCATCTTGATCCTTTAATCAAAGTTCCTGAAAAGAACTGGTGAGTTTAAGCGATATTTTGTTTTCTTCTTGGCTTGATACCTTTCTCAGGAATTGTGGATTCATGTGCAAGGGAAAACTCAAGGAAACTGAAGGAGGTAATTTCAAATGGGATGACAGGAAACATTTTTTCACTGAATGTGTGGTGGAAAAATTGAATAGTCTTCCCGAAACAGTTGTGAAATGCCGAAACTGTGCATGGCTTCAAAGTATCAAGTAATCAAAGGGTTAAAGGGAGAGATAGATGGAAAGAGGAGGGTCCACTAGGCCAAGTGTTGGGTAGATAGGTGGGATGGGTCTTTTTTTGTTGTAATTTCTATGTTTATATGTTTCTGTGTATGTCAGTGTATAGAAGTTATTTCGTAAGGGCACCATTTGTCTTCGTCTCATATGCACTATTTTTTTTTTTTGCAACTGGCATCCCATTCCTTTGCATAAGTTACGGGATTTCAACAACCCATCATTAAAGTCCTAAGGATAATTCTGTCACTCAATCTGTCATTCTCAACTGATTATAAAAAGGTCATGGTCAAGGGTGCTGGTGTATGGTTTTTACCAGTATTTAGTGTTTTAAAAAAATCCATACGGTTCCTTTGAGCTGTGTCTCCTAACAAAAATGAATGCTTATAAAATGGAGAAAACTCTTGCCGGCCCGGTGGTGCTGAGGGTTGACGCGCGTGACGCCACACCTCACGCTATGCTGGCAACCCAGGTTCGTAAATGTGCCAGGGTCGTCAGGGGAGGTATAGGATCGAGTGTCCAAAGGACTGCTCTCCTATCCCTGGGGAGGGGGGGGATGCCACCACTCTGCAGTGGTCCCTGATGATGATCACGGGCACTACTAGAGTCGGTGCCTTTGGGGGTGGAGTGCGGCGGAGGTTGGCACGTCGTGCCTCGGACGTCATTGCAAGTCCACACCCCAGGGGTTACGCTAAAGAGGAAAAATGGTTGGCCGACCATGCAGCTTGATGGCCACACACTGCCCTGCCCGGAGGACTGCCGCGGAATCGCGCTTGGGGGCTGGGTCTGGCCTGGCTCAGAGCGGCATGGGGAGGTCCTCCAGCAGGTCGGTGCATGGCCACACCGGCCCCCTCATCATGCGAGTGAGCCTGCTGCTCTCCGGGCAGGCAGAGCCGGCAGCTGGTTGCCCGCCGATTACACCGCAGGAGGCAGAAAAATAGAAAAATACGATAAAAATAAAATACAGAAAACTCACTTGGGTATCCTAACATGTAGAATCCCGACCCCAGAAAGCCTGATACTGAAATCCCCACAGCCAGAATCCCAATGATAATAAAGTCACAATGTTTATATGTGTGACGGGGTGCAGGGCAAAGCCCCCCCCCCCCTCGTGAACACTTCTTCCAAATTTTACTTCTGTCATCTGCCATTGTCAGGATTCCAGTTGTTGGGATTTCAATGTCGGGATTCTGCATTTTATTTATTTATTAGGAAATCTGGAATTACAACCTTTGAGTCAGAGACTCCTTTACAAAGGTTCCACGTCATTTAACGGAGACTAGACAGTAACAGAACATTAATGATAAAATACATTTTGTGAGACATAAAGAGCATACTTAAATACAAATTGATACATACATTTCATGGAACAGAAATATAGGGCTGGTATAGACCTTGGGATGAGGACATAGTCACAGTGGGATGGCCCCCAGAGGGGAGCAGGAGGAGAGGAGGGAAAGAAGGAGGGGAAGCTGGGGGGAGAATAGGTGCCTACAGGTAAGGAGAAGGGGGGATAGATAGAGAGGAGGGTAGCAGGGGGGAGAGTTGGACAGAGGTCCATTGTTAAGTTATTAATTGCAGGAGAAGACTGGGGGGGGGGAGCTGAGGATGAGTTGGGAGGAAGGATGACTATAGGCAGGACCGAGTCTATGGCCAGGCTAGTGAGCAATTCTGGGCAGTTACAGGAGTGAGTGGTGAGAAGGTGAGTACGGAGGTGGGACTTAAATAGGCTGAGCTTGGTTTCCCTCGAGATGTGGGAAGGGATGGCATTTAACCACAAAGGGGCACAGTAAGTGAAAGAGTGCTGACCGAGCAAGGTTTTATGTCATGTCACTACGTGGGTGGACTTAAGGGAGCTCCTAGTGGTCCATTTTGAGTAGAGAAGGTTGTATGAGTGTGGAGAGGCTGGGGGCAGTGAGCCCCGAGGAGATCTTTTTGGCAATGAGACGTGTAGTATTGAAGCCCATCATTGAAATCCAGCCAATTAGTTTGGCTATAGAGGGTGCAGGTGTGGGTGGTCCTTGGGCATCCTAGAGAGAGGCGGCAGGCTTTATTAAGGGTCACTCTAACTCTGTGGCGTGCAAAGTTATCTGCAGCCCCATGATATATGGTAATGCCATAGTCCAGAATTGATGGACCAGAGGAGGAGATGGCAAGTTGGAGGGCTTCAGGTGGTAGGCAGTTCTGGTGATGGTAGAGGAGGCCTATGTGGGAATTGAGAGTGGAACATAGGTGATGTATATGATCATGGAAAATTAGGGCTGGGTCGAATATAACACCTAGGTATTTGAAAGTGTGGACTTGTTCAAGTGGGAGTGCGAGGGAGGTGTTGATGCTCAGGTGGGTATTTTTAAGTTTGTTTTGGTGGTGAATAAAGAGCATGACCTTAGATTTTTTTCTGGTTGAGCACCAGTTTGTGGTCTGCAAACCAGGACTCAACCTCAGTGAAGGCAGTTTGAAGGGAGAGTTCTAATTGGACCAGGCTAGAGTCGGAAGCGTAGAGGATGGCATCATCTGCATAAAGGAGGGTATTTCCTGAGCAGGCTTTTGGGAGTGAGTTAAGATAAAGACTGAAGAGGAGGGGGCGTAATATGGAGCTTTGCTGTTCAGAGGAAAGCAGGTTTTATTTAGAGAGTTGGCCGGCCACTATGCACTCAAAGGCCTTGGAGAGAGGGGGAAGGATAGATATTGGCTGGTAGTTGTTAGGGGTAAGGCGATCTCTAGATTTGTGGATGGGGGTGATGTGGGCTGTCTTCCACAGTGTGGGGAACTGAGCCAGGTGGAGAGAAAGGTTAAGAAGGGAGGTTGGGGGGGATGACCTCGTCCAGTGACAAGCGCAGTAGCCGAAGGTCATGAGTGTCACTACTGTATTGCAAGCTCCTGATGGCTTTGAGGATGTAGGGTTTGGCATCCCAATTTGTGAGAGCACAGAAATGGACGGGGAGGGGGATGTGAGGGGAGTTGCAGGACTGTAGAAATTGGGGAGGGTAGCACTAAGGTCCAGAAGGTAGAGTTGAGTGTTTCGCCACCAGGTCCTTGTCATTCGTGGTGAACCCATTTATGTTCAGTTGGTCTTGGGGGGCAGACTTGCCATTTAGGGATTTCAGGTTGTCACAGAATTTGCACTCATTGCCCCATGTAGCAGTCAGGCAGCTTTGAAGTGATCGGCCTTCGCTGGATGGCCCAAGTGCAACTGTTTCGGGCAGCACGATAGAGCTGCCTGTCCAGGGTGTTGCCATATTCAAGGGCTTTGCTCCACAGGTCATCACGGCATTTCATAAGGCCCAGCAAGTGAGGGGTGATCCATGATATGTGGAGGTCTTTAACGATCTTCTTAGTGAGGGGAGCAAATCTATTGCAAGCGTCATTAGAGGCGCTTATAAAGAAATTTAGAGCCTCATCAAGATCTTGACAGAGGTATGGGAGGGTCCAATTATAGTAGACAAGATAGGATTTAAGTTTAGTTAGCTTGCTGGGCTTACGAGGTCTTGTGTGGATAACCTTGGAGGGTGGTTTGCATGCAAGACAGGACCAGGTGAAGAGGATGGGAGAGTAGTCACTAAGAGGGTTTGGTAGGACCGAGATATCAGAGATTTTTTGGGGTCAGTTTGAGAGAACTCGGTATAGCAACGAGGCTGTCCCAGTATTCTGATTGAGACGAGTAGGGCAAGAGACTAGTTGAGAGATGTCCATGGCTACCAGGGCATCTTTGTAGTGAGAGGAGGAGGAGGATAGCCAGTTTAAGCTGAGGTCCCCAGTTGTGATAAGTTTGGTCTTCGTGGGGAGAGTGGTGAGATAGTCTATAAGAGACTGGAAGGCAGGTTGCTGCCCACGAGGTGGTATATTCACTACAGTGAGGATGAGTGGAGCCCTGGAGGGGACAGGGGTGATGTTGAGGGACAGAGCTTGGGCACCATTTGCGAGACTGGGGGGGGGGGCATGGTCCTGAAGGTAGTCTCAAAGAGAGATGGCACAGCCACCCCCACGCTTGCCAATTCTATCAAGGCCGTGCTGGGTGTAACCAGGGAAAGCTGTATATGAGTTGGGTGGATTTGGATAATCAGGTTTCCACAAGAGTAATAATATCAGGCTTATGCTGAACTACCCAAACCTGGAGGTCATTGAGTTTTTTTGGTAAGCTACAGATATTGATTGATGTGATATGTAAGCCATGGGTATTTGCCTGGGATCGGGTAATTGGGATGGTGGGGCCAGGGTTAGAGTGTATGTTACCAGACAAGAGAAGGAGGGAGAGGGTCCTGAGCAATAGCTGATGAAGGGCTTTCTTCTGGGTAATTTTGCTGTTACGTAAGTTTATAGGATGGGGGAGATATGGGGATGGGTAGGGAGCGGAAGGAAGGGGAGGCTAGGAAGACATGCAGATACCTGAGGTCAGAGAGAGGGGGGTTTGTGCCAAGTGGGGTGTGGAAGTAGTGTGCATCCAGGGAAGGTAGGCACTTGTGGCATATTGATACAAAGTATGGTTTGAATGAAAGGTCTGGGTATGTGTGGGGCAAGGGGGGAGTGGGATGAAGAGAGGTAGTACAGAGCAGAATGATGTGTACAAAGAGTGGGAGGAGGCAGGCCATGGCGATGGGGGTGTGTGGGGGAGATGAGAATAAGAAATACCGAAAAACACTAGTCAATAGAGCAGCCGGGTTGGCGTAGTGGTAGTGAGCCTGTCTGTAGTGCAGAAGGTGCAGGGTTCGAGACTGAGAGAGGGAGAAAGGAAAGATGGCTAGGATGCAGGATAGAGCAGGGGGAGAAAGAGGTCAGGAGGAGGTCGGAGCTGAAACAGGGAGAAAAGTGGAGCCTAGAGAACAAGCTAAACCTTCAGGTGAAATACCACCTCCTAGTGGCCAGGTGGCACAATTGCAGGCAGTGGGCAGAGGCAGAAAGGAAAGGGAGTACAGGAGATTTAGAGGAGTATAGAGGGGAAAGGAACAGAGTGAGGAGAGGTGGTGAGACCTTTAGTGGAGGAAGAGTATAAGCTGCTAATAGGAAAGTGGGCACTTATTCATGTGATTGGGAGGGGCTATAAATTAAGGGACATCCTTGGGAGGGAGGGTGGCTTGGGCGGGCAGGGCAGTCTGCATGTCAGGATTCTGTACTATATCCTACTTTAAAGTCTCAAGAAATGCCACAGATGTCTTCCTAAAAGTGCCATGGATGACAGTTTGGTGAATGCAGAGGCCAGTCAGCCCACAGGAGCGGACAAAAGTAGCAAGAATGTAGCAGTGGGCCCAGGACAGATCATGCTGTGGAAATGACAGTGGTGGGCCGCACCATCACTGAACAAGTCCAGGAGGTGCTGGAGCTGAAACCAGATACCCTGACGGGTAAGTTGACTGAACTGTCCAGCCATATCTTCTTCAAGGATATCTCTCATCAGGCCACATCCATGGAATCTGTATCCACCAGGCACTAGGACCACACAGAAACTTTTGCAAGCAGTCCACTAGAGGCCATGCATGATGATGTCTGACATCGACTCTCTCATATAAACGTGGGCATCCCCCATCTCGCCTCAGTTCTTTTCCTGCCATCGACCACACTCTGACCATGCACGGAATTGCCGCTGTTACAGTCACCGCTTTTTGACTTTTTTCTCCCCATAGTGAGTAATCAGTTATCTAAAAAGTGATTTTTGACAGCATGTATGTCGACTAAAGAGCCATCAAAACTGTTCTTCTGTTGCGACTGCATTGTAGAGATATATTCTGGAGATTCTCATGACATCTGCGTGTGCTGCTTTGGCCCAGATCAAAACATGAAGGCCTTCTTGATTCGCAGAGGGTTCAACACAGCCATCCGGTGACACTGTAAGGGCGCTTTGGAAATGCACCTTCTTAAGCAACAGGTAGCCCAAATGGAGACAGAGCTTCAACAAAAGAGCTTCGTCATGTCACTGGCCCACTCTTTGGGATCCAGGTCCTCCAAGTCCTGAGAGAAGACAACTGGATCGCACAAGCTTGGAGAGGGAGTGAGATAAGAAGGAGGCAGTATAGCGCAGTGGTCTAAGGCTCCGAGCTACAAATTTGGTGACATCCAGCAGACCAGACCTGGGTTTGAATCCCACAGCTTCCACTTGCATACTGTATGACCCTGAGCAAGTCACTTAACCTCCTTGTGCTCCCAGGTCGCTCCTGTAAAAAAGCTTTCAGCTTAGTGTGCTATACCTGATTAAACAACTAAAAAAAAAAAAGAACAAGGCCTCCCTAGTTTGTTCCAGGTTGCCACTTCAATCCATGGTGATTGTTTCAGTGCAGTCAACCACTACAGCGGTGCTATCGCCTGCTGCCTAGACCGTCAACCTTCTCCCCAGGTCTGGACAGACTGTAGGCACCACCAGACCTATTATAGCTGGTGTGTCACCGTCAACATCCGGGACTTTGTCTCCCCTGTCAATGCCTACCAGTGTTCCCGTCTATCACATGGGCGCCAATGTTCAGGCGGTGCTTTCATCCTTTATGGACATACTAAAATGCCTGCTACCACCTCCTACTGTAACAGGAACCAAATCGACTGGGCCTGTAACCCAAACCCTCATGACAATGCCTGTTTGACACACCTGATTCCTTCTCAGATGTCGATGGCCTCAGCTGCTCACTCCCAGTGTCCCGTCGACCATACCGATGATGACCAGGAGTACAATCCTGATCATATAATGCAGGATGAGGAGGAAGATTATGCGGAAAGCTCCTGTGAAAGGACCAGTTCCACTGTGTCCACAGAGAGTGAGGACTTAGTAGACTGCACACCTCGGTCTCCCCGAGGACTCTTCCTTTATAACCGTGATTCAGCAGTTGCAGGCTGCCATGGGGTTTGATTTAGAGGAACAGGACATAACCAAGAAAGACCTGGTGAAGTTCTTGGAATTGCCTGATTCCCCTCCCATTATCATTTCACCCCTCCTCCCTGCCTTGGAAGATGCTGCCCTTGCTGCTTTGCATAGGCCCAACATGGTATCTGCCATGCCTAGGAAAGCAGATGAAAGGTACCAGGCTCCCTCAGGGAAGCCCTTATTTACAGGCCAACCTGAGGCAGATTCTGTTGACGTGAACGCTGCCCATAACAGATATAGGGCACCTAAACACTTTAATTCTCGTCTTCCTAATAAGGAATTAAGGAGGTTAGATGTCCTGGGCAAAAGAACTTATGCCTCAGCCTCTCTGGGTCTAAGGATTGCAAATTACCATGCCCATATGGTCAAATACCAAAATATCCTCTGGAGGAATGCTAAGGCAGATTCTCAGGCTCTCCCAGGAGGTGCACCTAAGCAGGAGTATTTTACTTCGAGGAAGGCTCTTGCAGCAGGCCACACCGGTAGGACTATGCCCCCAGACACTAGGACCACACAAAAAACTTCTAACCAGCAGTCTACCATGGGGGACTGTCCCCATGCCGATGATAATAATCTGACATCAGTATGGGTTGTATAGGAGGGCAGTCCCTCACACCACCTCAGTTCTTTTCCTGCCATTGACCTATGCACGTCAGACCTCGGTGAACATCGCAGTGACAGTCGACTGCCATTTTTTTTTTCTTTAGTACTAAACGTTGTTTCTGTGTTTTCTTCGACAAGTTTATGTCTCCTACACCAGCCTCATCTTCCAACCATTCCTCGAAGTATGCCTGCGGCAAACAGATTCCTGAGATGGACAGTCATTCTTCATGTCTGATCTGCCTAGGCCCCAGCTACAACACTGAAGTCTGCCAGTTTTGCCAGAAATTCAACCAGACCACTCTGAGACATCGATTAAAAATGCTGGAGAGCCATTTTTTAAGCAGAAGCCGCTTGCCACGGAAAAGGAGCTGCAGGCCAGGAACTCTTCGGCCTCGCCTGCACAGTCCTATGGGGTCTCTTCTTCTCACCAGGAGAAGTCGGGGAGGCATAAACACACTGAGGATAGGCCCAGTCAGCCTCCCAGTTGTGGTCGCCCCATAAATCGTAGATCACTATGGCAGCGTCCGCCTGCAGGGGGTTGGCACCTCCAGCACTCAGTTCATGCAGGCTTCTGGTGGCTCTGCTACCCGCCCTCATCTCCATTTCGGGCGGCGGCTCTTCCGAGCAGGGGACTTAGTCTCCTGACTTTCAGGTACATTTCTTCCTCGGGCTCTCAGCCATGTGGCTTGGCCAGTTCTGGGCTCTAAGGTGGCGACTCTGCATCCGTCACTCCTGGCCATGGCTCTGCCTTTGTCAGCTCCCACCTCTGGGACCAATGCCAGTTCTAGTAGGCAGCACCCGCAGCACGCTGTCACCACCTCTTCTTCTCCGACATCACCTCTGCCTTTGCCCAGGGAATATCCCTCCCCTCAGGTGCCGGCTTCCCCTGTGGGACCAGTGTCGGTGGACCTGTCACCCGGGTGCTCTAGGTCATCTCCCACTAGGCCACCAACAGTACTGCCGACGCCCCAGCCAGTGGGTCGGATGGCATCGTCTTCTCTGCCACAACCATCGCCACGGCAGACTCCTTCTGGTCTGTTACTGGATTGTTTGCCGGCGCCACCTGGACATATGCTGGGTTACCTGTCACCGGCTCCTCAGCTGGTATTTCCTAACCCGCACCTGGTTTGCCCTAATGGAGACCATATAGTGCAGTGATTAAAGGCATTGAGCTGCAAACCTGGAGACAATGGTTTGAGTCCCATCAGACCACACTTGCATACTGTGTGACCCTGAGCAAGTCACGTAACTTCCTTGTGCTCCCAAGTCGCACCTGGAAAAAAAGCTCTGGCTTAGTGTGCCTTTCCTAGTTAAACAATTCTCCCTTCCCCACTTCCTTCCTACTTATGTATAATATTGCTCTACAGATGGACTACAACGCCTTATTCTCTGCGTGGTGGTCATTTATCCAGAAGCAGACCCGAGCTGCTAGGGCCCACCTCTGGCTTCTCCCCTTCATTCTCCCTGGGACCCCCATCCCCAAGATACGGATAGGGCTGGGCTGAATGAACCCAACATGTTGGGAATCCTCTGGGGCCCAGCCTGCATTGGTACAGACTCCAGGCGGGACGGTCAGTGGCCTCTGACGCCAGTTCCAGACAGTGAGTCTTCTGAGGATGCCTCTGAATCCTTGAGGTCTTCCTGTTCCCCAGGGGTGTCTTCGGGAGGGGAGGGCCAGCCTAAGGAGGTGCCCAAATCCCATCACCCCCCCGATGATCCGTCACTCATGGACAAAATATGTGTCAGGACAGGTTAAAGAAAAACAAACTGGCATTCAGGAAATACAACAAAATGCAAATGGAGGAACACAGGGAACTGTATCAGACAAAGCAGAGGGAGGCAGGAAAGGCAGTCAGAAGTGCAGAGGTGCAGACAGAGGAAAGGGTAGCCCAGACTGTGAAGGAGGGGGAAAGACCTTTTTCAGGTACATACGGTAAAGAAGAAAGGCCAAGTGAGGGATAGTGAGGCTAAGTGGGGGGTTGGGGGGGCAGAGGGGGACCTAGAAAAGACTGAGGTACTGAACGAATACTTTTGCTTAGTATTCACAAAAGAAGGGGAAGGGGAGGGACCGAAGCTATCCAGTCAGCACACACAGGGGAGAGGGGTGGACACCAGTCCATTCACAGAGGAACTCTTGAAACTGAAGAAGATAAGGCAGAGGGGCCAGACAGGATACATCCCAGAATACTAAGAGCTCAGAGAGGTGCTTCTGGCTCCACTGACAGCCCTGTTCAGCAAATCATTGGAGGAAGTAGTACCGGAGGACTGGAGTAGGGCAAACGCGATACCCTCACAAGAGTGGGAGTAAGGTAGAAGCTAGAAACTATAGACCAGTCAGTTTGACCTCAGTGGTGGGAAAGATGATGGAATAACTGTTAAAGGAGAGGATTGTAGAATATCTAGAAGCCATCAGGACACTGTGCCCAAGGCACCATGCATTCACAACAGGAAGGTTTTGTCAAATGAATTTGATAGAATTCTTTGACTGGGTAACAAGGGTAGTTGATCAGGGAAGGGCAGTGGACATGGCCTATCTAAATTTTAGCAAGGCTGTGGATGTTACTAAACAAGCTGGACAGTCTGGGAGTAGGTCCCAAGGTGGTAAACTGGGTCAGAAATTGGCTTAGCAACAAGACTCAGAAGGTGGTGGTAAACGGACTGCAGTCTGCAGAAAGGGGGATGACCAGCGGGGTACCACAGGGTTCAGTGCTGGGGCCGGTCCTCTTTAATGTCTTCATAAGCGACATTGTGGAGGGACTTGAAGGAAAAATGTCTCCTTGCAGATGATACCAAGATCTGCAATAGGGTTGACAAGCCAGGGGTTGGTGAAACAAATGAAGAGAGACTTAGGCAAGTTGGAGGAGTGATCAAGAGTGTCACAGCTTGGATTCATTGCCAAGAAGTGCAAAATCATGCACTTGGGGAACAATAACCAAGAGAAGGTATACACAGTAGGGGTGTGTGTGTGGAGGTACTCACAACCACCAAAATGGAAAGGGACCTGGGTGTAGTCATAACAGATGACCTAAAAGTGGCCAAACAATGTGAGAAGGTGGTGAAAAAAGCCAGTGGAATGCTGGGGTGTATAGGGAGAGGCATCACCAGAAGAAAACAGGAGGTGGTGATGCCACTGTACAGGCAGTTGGTGAGGCCTCATCTAGAGTACTGCATGCAGTTCTGGATACCTCATCTTCAAAAGGACATAGACATGGTGGAGGCAGTCCAGAGAAGGGCAACAAAAATGGTACAGAGGTTACACCAGAAACCATATGAGGAGAGATTGAGTGAACTCAATATGTATACTCCAGAGGACAGGAGGGAGAGGGGATATTAACATACTAAAATGCCAGCAGAATAGGCCTAACGGTCTTTCATGTCTTCTCGTTTGGTCAGCCTCCACCCTGGGTGCTGACCTTGCTGCCCCCCTCGCCTCCTCTGGCTTCTCCCTTCCCAGTTCCGGATATTCTTGCTGCATTGGATTTTGCTTCCAGAACCCTTCCCCTGTACCTGTCCCACCCCCTCTTGAACCCCTCCACTGTCTCTGCCTCCACCAGCCCCCTAGGCAGCGCATTCCATGGCTCCACCACCCTCTCAGTGAAGTAGCACCTCCTCCTTTCTCCCCTGAATCTTCCCCCCTCCAGCTTCCACCCATGCCTTCTAGTGGCCCCTCCTTCCTTCGAAGCACCCTGACTGTTCCTCCCCTATACCCTCTCCATGTACCTGAAGACCTCTATCATATCCCCCAGTCCTTCTCTCTTCCAGTGTGTACATATTTAGCTCTTCAAGCCTCTCCTCATAGGTCCCTGTCCCCAAGCCCCAAATCATTTTGGTTGCCCTCCTCTGGACCCTCTCCAGGAGGTAATGTCCTCTTTAAGTGGCCTCCAAAACTGCACGCCGTACTCAGGTGTGGCCTCACCAAGCAGTTATACAGAGAGTATCACTTCCCTCCTTCTGGAGGTGATTCCCTAGCGATGCATCCCAGCATCCTGTTGGCCTTGGCTGCTGCCCTCCTCACAAGTCTCCGAGTTGTTCATCTTGACATCTACCACCACCCCTAGGTCCTTCTCAGCCGCCGAGACTTGTATCCCCAGGGTGTACACTTGGCCTGGGTTTCTGGCCCCAGGTGGAGTACCTTGCATTTCCCTGCATTGAACCTCAGCTTCCACTTTCTAGACCATCTTTCCAGAGCCTCCAGGTCCCCCTGTAGGGTCACCCTCCCCTCCTCCCCATCCATCACCGCCCCCAGTTTTGAGTCATCTGCAAAGAGACTCATCTCACTCCTGATTCCTGTCCTTATGTCAGAGACGTAGGCATTGAAGAGGAGGGGCCCAAGGACTGATCCCTGTGGGACTCCACTAATGACCCTCCTTGGGGATGAGACTATCCCGCCAACTACGACCCTCTGGGTCCGGTCCTGGAGCCAATTGCCTATCCATCTGATTTTCTGGTTCCCCACCCCCATTTCTCCCAGCTTATCCAACAGGCCCACGTGAGGAACAGAGTCAAATGCCTTGCTGAAGTCTAGAAAGAGGACGTCCACTGGTCTACCCAGGTCCAAGGCACTCGTCACCCAGTCAAAGAACTCCATAAGGTTTGTCTGACACGATTTCCCCGGGACGAATCCATGCTGTCTATCATCCAGGCACCCTGACTTTTCCAGGTCCCCCCCAGCCTCTCCTTGACAATGCCCTCCATCACCTTGCCCACCACCGATGTCAAGCTGACAGGCCTGTAGTTCCCTGCCACCTCCCTTGATCCCCCCTTGTGGATAGGCACTATATTTGCCACCTTCCAGTCCTGGGGCACCCACCCTGTACTCAGAGAGATGGTGAAAAGCTCCGCCAGGGGTTTCGCCAGGACATCTGCAAGTTCCTTCAGCACTCTGGGATGTAATTTATCCAGCCCGGTGCTTTCTCAGTCTTAAAGGAGCTGAGGGCTTCCTCCTCTCTCTGCTGTGATTTCCACTTCCGGTGCCTCTGCTCCCTGCTTAGCCCTCCCCCTCCTGCCAGTGATGCCTCCCCTCTCCCCAGACCCGCCGATCGGTAGGGGTCCCCCTCCTCAGTATCTCTGTCTCCTCCCATGTATGATGCAGCACCCCCATTTTCCTTGGTGAAAACTGAGGTGAAGTACTCATTTAGTACCTCAGCCTGCTCCCCCGGGTCTTGTGCCCATCTCTCCCCTGATTTAATCCTGCTAATCTGCCCCTTCACCCTTCGTTTTTCCCCAATGTATTTGAAGAACCCTTGTTCCCTCTCCTAATTTCCCTGGCCAGGTTCTGCTCCTTCCTTGCCTTAGCCGCCCTCACCACCCTAAGTGGCCCTTCTAGCCATCAGCTCATACTCCCTCGGTCCACTTTCACTCCTTGAGCACTTGAATTGCCTAGAGCTGCCTTCTTTCCCACCACCTCCTGGACCTCCTGGTCCACCAGCAGGGTTTAGGGCCCTACTGCATTTTCGTCTTACTCTTGCACAGGTGCTGGTAGCATCCGTACCCCTCTCCTGATGATTTCCACCTACTATCAGCGTCCATGTCTGACCCAATCACATCCAAATGCTCCTTAAGGATCCTTCCCATTTCCTTAAAATTTGTCCCCTTGAAGTCAGTTACCTCCGTCTTTGTGCAGCCTTGTAGCCCTCCTAGGTCCAGGCAGAACCAGACCGTGGCTTGGTCACTCCCCACCAATGGGTCCCTTACCTCCAGGCCCCCAATCTAGTCACTGTCTGCCAGGACCACATCCAGTACCCGTGCCTCCCTGGTCGGTTCCCCCACCTGCTGAGTTAGGAACGCGTCCTGAAATACATCCAACAATCTCTGTTCCCTGGTCACAGAGGATGTCATAGTCTCCCAGTCTGTTCCTGGCATGTTTTAGTCCCCCACCACCACCACCACTGTTCCTCTGCCCAGTCTGCAGTGTCTCCCAACATCTGCCACCAAACTCTCCTCCAGCTCCTCCGCCAGGGCCAGGGGGTCTATACACCACTCCTATTTTTACTCTCTTGCCCCCCCTTGTTATCAAGGTGACCCAAATGGCCTCCATGGTTCCCTCTGCCTCCTCTACTCCCCCTATGCCAGTGCAGTTTTTGACTATCATTGCTACCCCTCCTCCCCTTCGCTCCCCCGTGTCCTTCCTGAACATAGTGTAACCCTCCAGGTTCAGGTCCCAGTCGTGTCCTGCAGTGGCCCAGGTCTCAGTGACCGCTGCCACATCCACTGCTCCCTCAGTCAGCATCGCCTGGAGTGCAGGCATTTTATTTCCCAAGCTCCTGGCATTTAGTAGGACTACCTTCCACCCTTTCCCTATACTTCCATTTCCCCTGCTCGTGTTCCCATGGGGATTCTGTTTTCCCCTGATCTGCACTTTACCAGTCGGCCTTTTCCCACAATCCTCCAGCTCCCCAGGGGGGTGGAGACAGAGTCCCTCCTTTGTCGGCACCTTGACAGCCTTTTCTCCCATCCCTCCCCCCTTCACAAGTTTAAACCCCACCTTTCACCAATGAACCCTCTATTTTCAACTTAAAGATTCCCTCTCCTCCAAATTGAGATGGAGTCTATCTCTAGCATACACTCCTTATCCTCCCAGGTCTCCCCAATCCCCATAAACCCCATACCCTCTGGCCTCCACCCTCCCTGAGCCACTGGTTTATCTCCTAATCTTCCTTTTGTGTTCCCCACTAGCCCTTGGCACCGGCAGGATTTCTGAGAAGGAAACTGTGCATCCTATGTCATGACAGACCCTGGCAAGCTCCCTGAATCTTGCCTGTATCTCTAGCTCACTATTTCCCTCAATGTCATTTGTACCCAGGTGGACCAGTATGTCCAGGGAACTCCCACAATCCTTTGCCAGCTGATATACCTCGTGCTTAGCCCTGTGCACCGTTAGTCCAGGGAAGCATTTTGTTCTAACTGGCCAGGCTTCTCCCTCCCTATCCCATTTGATACCCCTGATCATAGAATCCCCCAACAGGAGCACTCTGACCGCTCCTTTCCCTCCATTTCCCCCCTTCCATGTCCCTCATCCTTTGTCGGCCCCTCCCCAGCCCGGCTCCTTGTTCCTCCCCTATCTGGGTGCCATGCCACCCCTCCTTATTACCCTGGCCACCCCTCCTCCAATCCTATGCCTCTCCTCCTCCTGAGTATCTTTCTGTACCTTGCTAACTCCCCCCTCACTACTCACGACTGGTCCTTCTCCCCCATCTGCTAAACTAGCCTGGCTCATCCTTCCTTCCTTCCTTCCTGTTTCCATTTAGTCCCTCCTTGCTTGTGCTCCCCTGGCCTAAACCCTCAGCTCCCTTTACTGAATCCTTCTTGTACTTCTGATCCTTCTCCTTTACCTTTCCTCCCACCTGGTCCTTCTCCTTGCGCTTTCCTCCCTCTTCCCCCTGCCCATCCTGCTCAGATTCCTGCTCCCCCATTTTCCTGCATTCCAGGTTCCCCCTGTTCTTCCTGCTATCAGCGCCTGCCTCCTGCCCCCCACTCCTTTCCATCTCTAACCACCCCTGTCGTGGCTACATCACCCCTCATCCTTAAGCAGAAGAGAGGGATGAGGCGGTTATTGAGTGTAAGGTCTGATCCACCTCCCGCCTTGCTTCCTTCTGTCCAGCCCCGGCCATCTGCCTACTTCCCTGAGAATGTTGTCCCTCTGTCCCTCCTTTGTGAGGGTCCCCAGTTACCTGCCTGCTTCCTTGGTAGTGTCCTTTTGGACCCCCTCTGCCAGGGTCTCTATGTGACCCCTGAGTATTCTTCTGCACTCTTTTCCCTATGCCCCCACCCCCAGTGCTTGGTGCAACCCCGTGGGAGATCCCCTGCCCCCTTCCCCAACCATACCTCCCCCCTTCCCCCAGCTGTCTCCTAATCCCCGCAACCTCCTCCCTAAGTTGTGCCAGCTGGTAGCACACTGGGCAACCACAGACTTCAAGCCCAGTCCAATGTCATGGCTGCTCCACCCTGTGCACCCCACCACCCTCCCAAAGATGCTGGCCCTAATGAGTGTGGTTCCATCCCCTTTCAAGTAGGTTTCCTTGGGTGAGCCACCAGGTTCCCCCCCTAGTCCAAGATACACCCCTACTGCCTAATCAGGTCACCCACTTATCTTAGATACAGTCCCACAGTACACCGGTAACCCTGTTACTAGGTGCTGTACAACACAGTAAACTTATAAGGGAAATGAACAACTCCCTAAGCTGCTCTCTCCCAGCCTTTAAATCCAACCTTCAGTGGCTAGAACTACATGAGCTGTACCTGCAGTCTTTTCCTCCAGTTGCAGGACAGGTGTTCCCTATAAATTAGCAGAACTCTGGGGAGGAGGGGTGGGGAGGGTGGGTCTTGGGTAGACACCCGACTCGAGAGAGAGAGTGTATCAGCCCTGTGTCTCCCCTCCAAGCCCAGCAGCCCAAGAACCAGGCCCCAGCAAATCCCACCAAATAGGTTTTAAATCAGAAGAAATATGCATCCCCCAGCGCAGCCTGTTACACAGTGAAACATCCAACAAATGAGCCCACTTACAGCCACCAAACAAGTTTTCAAACTTTCAACAACCCCCAAAACAATACCCTGCTAGCCCCTTAGAAGTAAGAAAGAAAAGAAATAACCTTCTACCAAGTAAAATCCACAAGAACCCTGTGAAAACAACAAGCAGCAGCTACTGTCCTGGAACACAACTGATCTTGTCCCCTTCCAGTTCCTTCTGAGAAGACAAAGCAGCTTACACCACAAACCTGATTCAGCTCTGCCTCCAGTCAATCAGCTGAGTGAGACCTGGCCAGACCATTAACACCCTTCCCCACTATGCAGTAATCTTTGCAGCTACTGAAGTCAGCAACAATGAATCAAAATTCAACTCAAAGCCCCAAAATATGTTTGCTGCCAAAACAGGTCTCCAGTTTAATCAGCTTCACTAACAACACATCAAAATAGGCTTGAAATTAACATATATAGGTCTCCAATTCAAATAACCAGGCCCCAGCAAATCCCACCAAATAGGTTTTAAATCAGAAGAAATAGGCCTCCCCCAGCGCAGCCTGTTACACAGTGAAACATCCAACAAATGAGCCCACTTAAGCCACCAAAGCAGTTTTCAAACTTTCAACAGCCCCCAAAACAATACCCTGCTAGCCCCTTAGAAGTAAGAAAGAAAAGAAATAACCTTCTACCAAGTAAAATCCACAAGAACCCTGTGAAAACAACAAGCAGCAGCTACTGTCCTGGAACACAACTGATCCTGTCCCCTTCCAGTTCCTGGATATGACAGAAACATTCATATACCTCAGGAGGATAAACAGAGATCAAGAGGGCAGTATCTTTCAGAAAAAGAGATGTGCAAGAACAAGGGGTAACAACATGAAGCTGGGGGGGGGGCAACAGGAGGAAGCTTTTTTTTCACAGAAAGGGTGGTGTATGCATGCAGTAGCCTCCCAGAGGAGATTGTGGGGACTGAAACTGGTGAATTCAAGAATGCATGGGACAGGCAGAAGGCAAAACTAGTGGTAACAGGGAGGAAGTAGGCTGCAGATTAAACAGGATCTGGAGTTTATACAGTAGGTAGGGAATTGGGCAGACTAGGTGGGCCAGGCGGTCCTTATCTGCCGTCAGAATCTATGTTTCTATGTTATGCACCATATCCAGTCCATTATGGGGTGAGAGACGGAGGAGCAAGACCTGGAGAGATGCCACCTAGCGGTTTTTGTTTGGCAGAAGGATGCCCTGCTAGTGGTGGTGCCACCCTAGTTCGACTCGTATGAGGATGTAACCAAGGCAGCTTGGGCTCACCACTCCACTATTCCTTCTCTTCCTAAAAAGGCAGATCACCTTTATCGTGCCCTGGCAGGCAAGCCCTTTCTGGGGAGTTACCCTAAGGTGAATTCCGTGGTCATTAATGCTGCCCACAACCGGTCCAAGAAGCCCAAGTGCCTCAGTTCTCTCCCCCCAGACCGTGAATCCTGGCAGCTGGATCAGATTGATCTTTGCCTTGGCTACTTTGACCATTAGGGCCGTTAATTATCTGACTCACATGGTGCAGTACCAAAATGCTGTCTGGGACCAGGCCATGGACCTTGTTCAGATTCTGCCTGAGGACTCCATGAAAACGCATCTTGCCCAGCTCGTGGAGTCTGGCTCAGATGTGGGCAGGCATGTGTTCGATCCATTCACTCTACCACACCCAGTCTAGAGCGAACCACCAGTCTTCCCACAGGCAGGCTTGAGGCCAAACTGCCAAGGCCCAGCATTGGTGTAAGGCCACCATGGCCCCTACTGGTGCCATGGCTCAAGCTCCCAGGGGCCCCACGGCACCCCCTGCCCACTTCTGCCCCCACCTCCTGACTCCTTAGCCACACCCCCCCCTCCGAGTGAGGGTCCAGGGGAGGGAGTCAGGGTGGTTCTCTCTCCTCCTGGCGGGGTGGTGAGCAGTGACCACAGACAACTGGGTGCTCCAACTCATATCTCAAGGTCACACTCTGGAGTTTCTAGAGTGGTCGCCCAAGACCCCTCATGTCCACTCTACTTATCTTCCCACGCATTTGTCCCTGGTTTGGGAGAAAATTCAGGCTCTTCTCCAAAAAAGATCCATAGAGCCTGTCCCTCAGGCTCAGTGGGGAAGGGGGTTTTACTCCCACTTCTTCCTTGTCCCCAAAAAGACCGTGCATCTTTAACCCATCCTAGACCTGAACAACCTGAACCTCTACAGAGTACAAATGCTTCGGGATGGTGGCCCTTCAGGGGTTGCTGCCCCTTCTGTACCAGGGGGGACTGACTATGCTTGCTGGACATGCAGGATGCTTACGTGAATATCTAAGTATTTCCTACTCACCATCATTTCTTCCTCTTCCACTTTAAGGGTGCCCACTTCCAATTCTGAGCCCTCCAGTTTGGCCTTTCTTTGCCCCTCCCCAGGTATTTACCAAATACTTTGCAGTGGTGGCAGCAGCATTGAGGACACCGGGCTTTTATGTTTTCCCAACCTGGATGACTGGCTGTTAGAAGCCTCCACCAGGGAACACTTGGTTCAGACCTTGGAATGCACTTCTCGCCTTTTCCAGGACCTGGGGGTCACAGTAAATCTGCTGATGTCCTGCCTTAACTTAAGTAGTAAGTGATTATTATATCTAGCAGATTGTTGTTTTAGTTTAGGGTGTTTAGAAATACTCATTATGTTTGCTTGAACGCATGTGCAAGAAACATAGTGCCATCATCATCCGAGTTTTCATAGGTGTGGCAACCGTCTTCCAATGCAGTCAGTGTGTTTGCAGGCGTGGCCACCATTTGCCAGTGATTGCTGCAGCTGTCTATAACAGCAGTTGAAAATGCAGTGCCGTACGGTTGAAAAGCAGAGCTCTGCTTCAGTGAGCAGCGAGCTACTGCCCTGCGCGTAAATCACACACACACATACGCATGTTGCCGCTAATCGCTCTCCCCCCACTCACACACTGTATGGCGATGGGGTGCCCAATCCCCGTCGCCTCCAGTGTCCCCGGAACAGACAACGGGTGCCACGCTGAGGCCCACCCCAGCATGGCAACAGTCTATATGGCTGACGGGGTGCCCAATCCCCGTTGGCTCCACTGCCTCCCCCCACTCCAAACAGCCTTCTAGTTGCCATGCTGGGAGCCCACCCCAGCGTGGCACAAGTTCCATATCCAAGGAAAAAAAAAGTAACCTGAAATAGAAGACCTTCCATCGCTGACTGTCCTGACCCTCGCTCCCCCCGCCCTCTGAGCACCCTGCCTCCCCACACTCCCCCTCACCCCATACTTACCTCTGGAGTCTGGCGAGTCTTTGGTGGACCGGGAACACGTCGGCACTCTTCAAAGCCGACCACGAACTGAGGAAATGCCGGTAAGCTGTATAATGCAATAAACAGGGTTTTTTTCAATGTATATCTCAGGCATTTTTGGGAATTTTTTCACCAGATTTTCAACATGGGGTTTTTGGGACCCCACCTCATGAATTCTGTCACTGTCATTTTGTTAATTGGCCCCGAAAGGTGATCACGGTCACTGCACGGAACCACTTTTCAGGACTGATTTACGACATGACAGTGTCATAATTCATGAGGCAAACTTAAAACCCTGTTGAAAGTTGGTGAGATAAAATCCCAAAATACTGTTTTATAACATGCGTTGCGCTGTTCTACATGCGCATCGTAAGTTCACAAATTTTCAATATTTTCACTCCAGAATTTCAACATTGCCATTTTACCACACCTCCTTATGAGCAGTACAGCTGTCATTTTTCACATTTCGCCCAAAATGTGTTTCCGCGCATGTAGCGCACAATGGCGCAGTCAGTGTGCAAAATCAGTGTTCGAGACAGATTAAGAAAATCACAGCGACACTGTTTATGAGCAAAGGTGTTACAATGGCTATGTTAAAAATTTGGTGGAAAAAAGTCCATAAAATGACTGTGTTACGAGTGACCATTGCACAGTTTCCACGCACCCTCGTAACTTCATGGATTTCTAATATTTTCACTCCAGATTTTTACCACTGGCATTTTTCTACACTTCTTTATGAACAGTACTGGTGTCATTTTTCACACTGTGGCTGAAATGTGTTTTCGCACTCCAGCGCAGAAATGCGTGGTTGCTGTGGGAAATCACTGTTCGGGACAGATTAAGAAAATCACAGTGAACACTGTTCATGAGCGGAGGTTCTAAAATGCCTGTGTTGACAATCTGCTGTAAAAAAAATCCCCAAACTAATTGCATTATGGGTGTGCGTTGTGCATTTTCTACTCACGCTTGTGACTTCACCAGTTTTTTTCAATATTTTCACTGCAGATTTACAACATTGCCATTTTTTCCACCTTTTCCTTGGTGGGACCTTATTACCATCCATTTCTTCAAGAAATAAATGGGTCAAAAACATCCTTAGAATGCAAAATAATACCTGGAGGCAAAATTTACGAAGGATATTTAAAATGTTTCTTATAGTCTGCTTATTGGCTTGTGGTGATGTCCATCCAAATCCTGGTCCCCATTCCTCTGATGGGTATGATGTATTGGCACCTAATCATGGAGGTATGAATATTGTACACTTCAGTGTGAGGAGTTTAGGGAAGAAGTCTGATGTAGTCAGGAATTGGGTAGAAGAACAGAAACCAGGGATTCTAGTATTAACTGAAACTTGGTTAAATGAGAGATTTCTAGGGACGTGGATATGTTGTTCAATCCACACTGTCTGGCAGGTTCCTTGCTGCTTTAAATCTTGCTGGAAGGTCTTCAAGCTGGCTCCTCCCACCCACCCGGGTGGTAAAACCCTCGGCTCCGCCACATGACGCTAGATCTACCTTACCGCTTGAAAGCTCAGGTTCCCTCCTTAGCGCTCTTTGTTTTAGGCTGGATTCACACTCTTCGGATTTTCTGAAACTAATTTTAAAATTTACAAGACTACAGTCTTCATCTTCCCTCGCGGCTGCGATGGACAAGTCGACTCCCGGCTTCCGTCGGTGCTCTTGTGGGCAGAAGATGTCCCAGACTGATCCGTACTCCACGTGCATCTACTGCCTAGGGCTTGGCCACGATTCGCAGGCCTGCGAATTGTGCAAGTCCTCCTCAGCTTCGGTCTTGGAGGACTGCTCTGCCAGACTACTTCTCGGGCGCCCTGAAAAACGATACCCGCTGGTTAAGTCTAAGGAGGCCCGTTGGATGGTGTCCGCAACGGCGGGCTCCACGGAGCAGTGGGGGCAGATGATCGCCCTCGAGGAGGAGGCGGCCCAGGCTGCATCTTCTTCCTCGGCTGCGGCATTTATACCACTCTCCTTGGGCTTCTCCTACTCTGCTTCTTTTAAGGAGCTTTGTCATTCCCTCTCCACTAAGGGAAAAGGGCCTTCGGGACATTCCAGTCAGTCCAAGAAGAAGGACTCTAAAGGTAAGTCCCACCATCAATGTTTGTGGGAGTGGGAGAGATCCCCTTCACCGGACTGTCGACTTTCTATTTCGGTTGAGGTTGTGGCTGCGGCCACTGGCTTCATCGGTGTCCCCGTCAGGTCAACCAGCCGAGACATCCGTTGATGCGGTTGAGATTTTTCTTGACCCGTCGGACAGTTTGTCGACAGGAGAAGCCGACAACCCCTCTTACGGTTCCCCGGTGGTTCACGAGACTTGCCTATGCCTCTGTGCGAAGTCCTCGGTCAAGATCCCGAACGAAGGAGAGCAGACCATACGTCCCTCTGTGACCCACCGTTATCCCGAAGGTCTGGTCCTCTTCAGGTCCAGCCAATCCCACCGACATCAGCGGTCTCAATCTCGGCACCATGGAAAGCGGCCTCGTTGTCCTCTTCGGAGGGTAGGCTCCGGCACAAGTTGTGTCGGCGCTATGAGGATTTGATGTGACAGCAACTTTTATTGACTGGTAACAAGCCGACTCCATCATCTTGTCCGGCCATTAAGTGGCTGTCCCCAGAGCGGCCGAAACAACCCCTCGTGGTGATCGAGGAGCCGGCGCCAGTTGTTCGGCCGGAACCGGCTGTTCCACCTATTGTGGTGGAACCCCTACCTTCACAACCGAAGACTGGGGCCCCGACCAAGGATTCTTGGTCAGGTCAGGGCTTACCCCATAAGTTGTTGGTCAGCCTCACTCCCGATCGACCTCGGCAGGTGGAGGGTGACTCTGGCACTCGGCAGCTGTTTGCAGACTCCTTGGAGTCTGACGACGACTCCTCCCTGTTCTCCAGGCTGCTTGACCTGGAGTCTGCAGGGGGCCAGTCGGTGGACGAGAACCCATCCTCATTTTTGGGTTTGCTTCAGCTCATCTCAGAATCCACTAAGATGCAGCTCAAACCCGTTTCAAAATGGGCTAGGTATCCCTCTACGGAGATACTGGACCGAGGGGATTTCCCTACAGAGGCCTTTCTGGTGGCTGAAGCCATTGTTGGCCTGCCCTGGAGTTGTGGCAGCGGGCAGCATCTTGTCCCGCTCCTTCGGCCAGGATGGCTCAAAAGTACGCGGTCTCCACCAGTTCACTCTCCGGTTTCTCGGAGCATCCCTCTACGGAGGGGTTAGTGACCCATGGCATTTTCCGGCGTTCCGGGAATGCTCGGGTCGTGGACAAACCACCCGATAAGGAATCCAAAAAGTTGGATTACTCGGGGCGGAAGGTTTATGCTGCTTTCTCCCTAGGCCTTCATCAGGCCAACTCGGCCCTTCTGATGGCACATTTCTCACACACCCTTATTTGCTCCCTGGATGAGGTGATTCCTCATCTCCTGGCTGACCTTCAGATGACGGTCAAGCAGATGTGGGATCAGGGAAGGGCGGTGGCAAAACAACAGCTCCAAACTTCGTTGGACATTGATGATTCTTGTGCCTGATAAGTAGCGGCCGCAGTGGCCATGCGCCGAAGAGCTTGGCTGCGTATCTCCACTTTCACGGCGGACACCCAGCACAGTCTGGCAGACGTTCCCTTCCTGGGCACTGACTTGTTCGGGCCGGGGGTGGAAGGCCATCTCCAGAGGATCGAGAAGTCCAGTGCCACCTTGGACTCGGTCACGTCTGCCCAGAAGGACAAAGGCCGCCAGCAGCAGCGTAAGCCCTTACGCCCTTTCATCCCTGCGGCATGTCTGGCCCAGCAGCACCAGGGCCAGCAGGCACACACTTGGCACCCTAAGGCCAAGTCTGCTGCTTACTCCAGTAGGAAGCCTGGAGGCAAGGGTCCAGGAGGTCCCTCAGCGGGCACTTCCTCCAAGCCTGCCCAGTGATGGGTTGAGGGGTGTTGCCCTCAACCTCGTCACTTCTCCCTGGGTTTCCCCCGAGGGGGACGGCTCTGCCACTACTTTTCCACCTGTTCCGCTATCACCACGGAGTGCTGGGTGTTAGAAGTGGTAGGCAGGGGTCTGCCTCTGGAATTCGAGCAGTTCCCTCCCTATCAAGCTGTCACCCCATGGGGGACAGTGGGTTCCGCAGCCTCTCTGTCGGCTCGTTGAGCCGACATTGCCTTGCTCCTCCAGAAGGATGTGATCGAAGAGGTAGTGGACCCTCTTCCAGACCCAGGGTTTGTCGAGGTACTTCCTGGTCCCAAAAGGGCGGGGGGGCTGGGGCCCCATTCTCGACCTGCACAACCTGAACAAGTTCCTAAGGCTGCGCACCTTCAGGATGGTCACTCTGGCTCAGATTATTCCATTCTTGGAGCTAGGCATATGGTTCTGTTCTGTTCTCTGGACCTTCAGGATGTGTTCTTTTGCGTCTCAATCCGTCTGTCTCGCCAGCGATTCCACCGCTTCAGAGCAGAGGGATCCCTTTATGAGTTCCGGGCCATGCCTTTCGGCCTCTCTCCAGCTCCCAGGGTCTTCATCAAATACATGGCAGTAGTGACAGCATTCCTGTGGCACTGAGGGGTCCGGGTGTACCCTTACCTGGACAATTGGCTGATTGTAGCCCCCTCCAGGTTGGAGGTGGAGCGGTCCAGGGATCTGGCCCTCCAGGTCTGCTCTCAGATTGGCCTCCTCATCAATGAAGCCAAATCAAACTCGTGTCTTCGTAGGTGATTCAGTTAATCGGGGTAGAGCCCGACTCTCTTTG
Organism: Neoceratodus forsteri; assembly: GCA_016271365.2. NCBI lineage: Eukaryota > Metazoa > Chordata > Ceratodontiformes > Ceratodontidae > Neoceratodus > Neoceratodus forsteri. Next base: position 507,449,924 of record CM057455.1, read on the forward strand.
AGCCAGAGCCCGGCTCCCGGAGGACAGGGCCGAGGTCCTTTTCTCCTTTGCCCATTCATTTCTGGTTGGGCAATTGTGCACTGCCTGGGACTTCCTGTGCCTTCTGGGCCTCATGGCGGTCTGCACCAATGTGGTCCAGTGGGCCTGCTGGCATATCGTCCCCTGCAGTGGGGCTGGCCAGCCAGTGGTCACAGCACTCTGGTCCTCTGGACCAGCGGTGAGTGACCCAGGAAATGGGGACGGCCTGCAGTGGTGGCTCATCCCAGCTCATCTGCAGGAGGGTATCCCGTTTGTCCGCCCGAGCCGATGGTCACGTTAACGACCGACGCCTCTCTGGGTTGGGGTGCCCATCTGGGGGAGTTCAGGGCCCACAGCCTCTGGTCCCCTCAGGAGTCTCGATGCCACATCAACCTGCTGGAGCTTCGGGCGGTCCGACTAGCCCTCACCACTTTCGCTCCATTTGTACGGGGTCAAGTGGTCCAGGTGGACAACACCACGGCCATGTACTACCTCAGTCATCATGGTGGGATGCACTCCTTGCCTCTGTGCATGGAGGCTCTCCACATCTGGTCTCTTGTGATCAGCCTGGAGGTGGATCTCCTAGCATCCATGTGGCAGGAGCCTCCAACAGTCTGGCCGATGCCCTTAGCCAGATAGGCGCTCCATCTCACGAGTGTTCTTTCCTGCCAGAGGTAGTACAAGATCTGTTCTCCCATTGGGGCACCCCTCAGGTGGACCTGTTTGCCTCCAGGGAGAATGCGAAGCCGAGGCTGTTTCATGCCTTCCCCCCTCAGCAGGGCTCGCTGCAGGGGGATGCCTTCTCGAGGCCATGGACCCCGGGCCTCTTCTACTCCTTCCCTCCATTTCCCTTGATCCACAAGGTGCTTCTCAAGGCGAAGAGGGACAAGGCACAGATGATTCTGGTAGCCCCAGACTGGCCCCGCCAGTTCTGGTATTCAGATCTCCTCAGCCTCAGCTCCAGGCTCCCGAGGCGGCTTTCAGCCAGCCCTGACCTGATCTCAGTCAACAAGGGGAAGGTACTCCATCTGAAACTTCAATCCCTGCACCTGACGGCCTGGTTCCTGAGTGGCTAGAGTTCCAGGCCTTGGGTCTTTCTGACGAGGTTCTCCATGTCGTTGAGGCGTCCCGTAAGGAGTCAACCAGAAAATGCTATGCCTTCAAATGGAAGAGATTCTCCATTTGGTGTCAGGACAAGGGGTTGGACGCTTCTTCCTGTTCCTTGGCTAGCATTCTGGACTACCTGTGGTCCTTTTCTCAGCTAGGGCTTCGGTTGACGACCCTTAAGGTGCACCTGGCAACCATCTCTGCTTACTGGGCGCAGGCCGACAAGCAGTCGGTGGTGCAGGAGAAGGTGGTCGATAGCTTTTTCAAAGGCCTTGATCACATATCCCCTGCGGTGCGAGAAACTCCACCTCCATGGGATCTACTGCTGGTATTGGCTAAGCTCATGGGCAAGCCATTTGAACCGATGCACAGGTGTGACATCTTTCACCTGTCATGGAAGACCGCTTTCTTGGTGGCTGTTACGTCAGCCAGAAGGATGGGAGAGCTCCAGGCGCTTTCCACTGAGTCTGCTTATCTGGTCTTCCACAGGGACAAGGTTGTCCTGTGCCCCCACCTGAAATTCCTTCTGAAGGTGGTGTTGGAGTTTCACCTTAACCAGATGTTGACTCTGCCGGTGTTCTACCCCAATCACACCTCGGAGGCCGAATATAGGCTCCATACTCTGGACCCTAGAAGAGCGCTCGCTTATTATAAGGAGCGAACGGCTGAAGTTCAGGGAGAGGTTCGCCAGCTGTTTGTCACCTACGCTGAAGCCGCACCTGGCAGACCTGCAGCCAAGCGGATGATAAGCAGGTGGGTCACCTCCTGCATAGATCTCTGCTATAGGTTGGTGGGCATGGAGCCTCCCAGAGGGATAAGAGCTCATTCTACCCGCCATACCACTGCTTCGTTGGCTGCTTCTAGGGATGTCCCTGTCCAGGAAATCTGCAAGGCTGCTACCTGGAAGTCAGCACACACTTTTATTTCCCATTACCACACTGACCTTGAGTCACGCCGGGATGCTGGTTTTGGGACCTCGGTTCTCCAGTCCGTATTCCCCAAGTAAGTATCGAGGGTGTGCGCCTTGCCTCCCTCCTCCTGGAGAACTGCTAGGAGTCTGCCAGACAGTGTGAATTGAACAACATATCCACGTCCCTAGAAATACAGGTTACTCAGCTGTAACAGGTGTTCTAGAAGTGGTATATGTTGTTCATCCACATGACCCACCCGACCTCCCCGGCTTCGATGCACAACCTGGCTTCCAGCAGGCTAGATCTGGCGTCATGGGGCGGAGCTGAGGGTTTTACCACCCAGGTGGGTGGGAGGAGCCAACTTGAAGACCTTCCGGCAAAATTTAAAGTGGCAAGGAACCTGCCAGACAGTGTGGATGAACAACATATACCACTCCTAGAACTCCTGTTACAGGTGAGTAACCTGTATTTTCTGATGATTCAATTAGCCTACATAATTATCAGTCTTTTAGGAGGGACAGGAGTAAGAAGGGGGGGTGGAATAATGATCTATGTTGAAATAAATTTAACTGCTAGCGAAATATCATGCTTTCCTTTGGACTATGGAATTGAAGTTCTCCCTGTTGAGATTCTAGTACCCCATAAGAAACCTATTTTATTAATGGGAGTTTATAAACCCCCTAAATCAGACGTAAAGGCTTTTCATGCTCTGTAGGAATTTCTGGCCACATTTAAATACTCGTATGAGATATTCTTAACTGGGGAGTTCAATGTTAATTGGTCAGAATTGGACCCGAGCCATGCCTTAGTGGCTTTCCAAATTAATTTGGGGTTGACCCAATTAAATATGGATCATACAAGAATAAATCATTGTGACCCTAAGAAATCTACGATTTTAGATCTTATATTTACTGACTTTCCTCAACATTTTTTGGCTTATGGGGTTTTGCCTGAATCATTTTCTGACCATCAAATCATTTATGCTACCAGAACTAATTTTAGTGTCCCTAAATTAGGTCATAAATTATATTGGAGAAATTTAAAATGGTTTGACTATGCATCATTTATGGTAGATTTAGAAAATGTAAATTGGTCAAGGTTACAATTAATTCCCACGGCATCAGATGCGTGGGAATATTTCTTAGAGGAGTTCCTAAGAATCTGTGATAGTCATGCACCAGTAAGAGCCAGGAAAACTAAATTTGGAGGTAATACTTGGTTTAATTCTGATCTGCATAAATTTAGAAAATTTAGGGACAGTAGAGGGAAGATTGCCAAAAAAAAACCATGAAGGAAAGTGACTGGGCCTTATATTGATAAGCCCGAAATGATTATACAACTAAAGTTAGGTTAACTAAACGGGAGCACTTTGGAACTAAATTGAATACCCATAGACAGAATCCCAGATTGTTTTGGAGGGCGATTTCTGATTTAACAGGGAAAAATAGATCATCTGATGTGAACAGAATTATAATGGATGAAGCTAAAGTTTCAGCTAGGGAGGAATTGTTAGATATACTGTATTTAATACGTATTTTAGTAAGGTGGCCTCCTCTGTGCCCAATGAGGGTGGTTTTCCTAGTTATATAATAAATGAGGAAAATGGGGCTTCTGAGTATGGGTGTCTTGGCACGTTTAACTTCAAACCTATCACACCTGAAGAGGTGAGAACTGGATTGTTGAGGATGAATGTAACCAAGGCATTTGGCTTTGATGGAATCCCTGCCAGGTTACTGAGGTTTGCTGCTCCCTGTGGAGCTGAACCTTTAGCGTATATATTTTAATCTGTCCTGTTCCTTTAGTGAATTTCCTGAGGGTTGGAAGGTCGCAAGAGTAAAACCTATTTTTAAGTCTGGTGATAAGGGCAAGCTGGGCAATTATAGGTCCATCTCACTCCTACCACAGATTTCTAAGATTTTTGAGAGAATTATCTCTAATCAATTGAGGAAGTTCTTGAACTCGGGTAGGAAGATGTCCATGTATCAGTCTGGTTTTCGACCTTTACATAGTACTCAGACTGCTTTAGTTAAAGTGGTCAGCAATCTCCAGCTGAGCCTGGACAGGAGGGCCATGGTTGGAGCTATGTTTATAGATCTTTCTAAGGCATTTGATACTCTGAACCATCGGGTTCTCCTGTCCAGGCTCAGCCAGATAGATTTGTCCACTCAGGCTATAAATTGGTTTTCTTCCTATCTGAATTCAAGAAAGCAGTTTGTAGAAATTGGTCCATGTAAGTCTAAATTAATGAATATTACTTCTGGTGTCCCACAAGGGTCTATTTTAGGGCTCTTATTATTTAATATCTATATTAACAAGCTTAAAGTTGATTTTCCTGACACAAAATATCATATGTACGCTGATGATGCTATATTGTATGTTGGGGGTCAGACTTTGGATCAAGTTGGACTTAAAAGTTCAGTTGGCTTTTGAGTACATTCAAAACATTTTTAATGAACATTGCTTGATTTTGAATCCCAAAAAAACCCAGGTTCTCCTGTTTAGAAGCAAACAAATGAAAGATTTAAATTCAGGTCAGAATATCTGGACCCGAGATGGCCTAGATATAAAGGAAGTAGCCCAATATAAATATTTAGGGCTATGGGTAGATTGTAACTTGACCTGGTCTTATCATATAGAAAATATGCTATTGAGACTAAACGGGAAGCTTGGAGCTCTTTATAGATTTAAACATTTTATGCCTAGGGATGTTCTACTAAATGTAGTCAAGTCACTGTTAATGCCTGTCCTAGACTATGGGGATATTTTATATGGAGGAGCTACTGGCATATTATTGAATAAGGTGGATATAATGTTTAACAGATTGGCACATTTTGTTCTGGAGGTACCCCCACAGAACTCGTAGATGCTTGTTATATAATAGCTTGAATTGGCCTAAACCCTTGGCCCGCATGCATTTATATCTTTTTAATTTTATGTATAAAATCCAAAAACATGTGGTTCCTTTTTACATCTTTGAGATGTTTCCTATAAGAACAGTAAAAGATAATTTTAGGACAGCTTATGATTTACAGTATTTTATTAATAAATGTAATTTAAATATAGGTAGATCATCTGTCTCCTATAAGGGAGCTGTATTGTGGAATAAAATTCCAGTAGGGCCACGTGAATCGAATCGAACTATATGCATCTCTCATTTGAATGATTGGTGTTTATGCTGGTTTAATGGCTTCACTCAATATACTGAATGTGATGTCTGTTGATCGCTATTTATTGTGTATTTGATGTTTGTACTTGTAGTTATGTTATTTGTAATTTTTCTAATTTGTTTTTAAATTCCTTTTATACTGTAACCAAAGTTTGCTGCTATGAACACATGGGACTTAATTGAAAATGAGCTAAGCTCAATTGAATGTCTTTCCCTTATTCTGCTGAATAAAAAAGATTTACTACTACTTTCCCCTTGCCAGTGCTTTCACTATATAGGGGCGATCCTGGACACCCGCCAGGGCAAGGTCTTCTTGCCCGAGGACAGGGCAGCCCGTCTGATGGAGCAGGCAAGTCTGGTTTCTTCCTGACAACAGGTCCAGTTAATCAGGTTCCAGTGCACCCGCTGTTCTGATCAGGTTCAGGCCTGCAGTATTCCTCAATCAGAGTGCACCTTGCTGCCATATCAGCTTTCTGTGTGCCTATAGATGGTCATATGGTGGCTCAACTGGAGGTAGCCTGTACGTACTTGAGAGGCATTGTACATTTAAAGCTTCCTATCCACAATCTAGTCCTGGCTTGAGACCTGAATTTTATTTTGAAAAAGCGAACTTTGGCTCCTTTTGAGCTGGCCCCAGCTTGTGGCTTACGCTTTCTCTTTTGGAGAGCACTATTTTTAGTTGCAGTCACTTCTGCTCGAAGGATTATAGAGCTACAGACTCTGATGTGTGATCCTCCTTATTTGATTTTCCACAAAGACAAGGTGTCTTTCCAAACTAATCCTAAGTTTCTCCCAAAGGTGGAGTCTGAGTTTACTTTAAATTAAACCAGCCACCTGCCAATGTGTAATGAGGGGTCCCCACCCCTACCTTTTTACTAAAATGACAGGTGGCATGCTGTTGGCATTTGGCAGCAATACCTGGTGGGGGACCTGGGTTCGGGGAAGGATGGGGTTACCTGGCACAAGGGACCTAGGTTTGGCTACTCTGCACAGGGGCACCCAAGTAAATCCAACTACAGGAAGCAATAACTGTAATGTCAGAACCAGAATTGGGATTTTTCAGTGTGGCTGTTGTTAACTAACTGAACATAAACAAAGCATTGCATGGTCCCCAAAGGGTTACGTTACTGTATGTGCAGATTAGAGGTTAACACAGCGGTCCATTTGAGGAATGAACACATTACTACAGTTGTCTGGCTTTGGACCCACCAGGCACTCAGCCCGGACTTTGCATACACTTTGGATACACAGCCCGACTGGACCGGCTCCCCTGCTGGCCACTTGACTGACGGTCCACTTGAAGAATGAACCCAAACTTTACTTGGAAAGACATTCCATCAAACAAGGAGACTCCCAAACTGTGGCTCCCCACAATACTTAGAGTATACGACTCCTACAGAGATTTTCAAGTAGCGACCCACGTCTGGGTACCCACCCCATCACTGGCCAAGTGCATGAGGCAAGTAGCAAAACACAGAAGAAATCCGTAGAGGTGGACTTGGTTACTAAAGATGGGAGGTTTTCCCATCTCCAGCTCTCACAGCCCATACCCGGCCATTTCTCTGGACACACAGAAAACTTTAGGACTTTAAAATGTAGATTGAATGGTGGATGACCTGAAGCACCCCCACTACAGCGAACTTTAAATCCATTTAAAACTTTAAACTGTTTGACTGCTCCATTTGTTCGTCCTAGTGTACATAGTCCTCCCAAATAGCAGTCCCTATTCATTTCCCAACTGAAGAAAACAATATGTTTGCCCCTTCAAATGGAGCCAAACACTCACCCATTCGTTGCAGGTGCCCCACAGGCGAAGTACTGTAACCTTTGCTGTTATACAAGAACAGACGAAATTAAATCAGGCAGCTTCCTTCCATGGTGGGAGAAGGGATTGCCCTGGAACCACAGAGAAACCCCCCGGAGAGAAGGGGTACTGAGACGGGGCAGCGGTCTCCACCACTTTAAAAAGATAAAACACAGGAACACTTCCTTTTCTTAGTGAGATATCAAACAGCAGACTAATGCTTCCTTCTTGCTTAAGGACAAACGGAAGACTGACTTTGAATTTCCCAAAGTTCTAAACTCACTCCCTGAGCTGTAGATTCCAAAGTGGCTCATGCAGCTGCGACAGTTCTATAGTAATGTCATCTCTCAAGTCTCAGCTGTGACTGAGGACAGAGTGAGACAGTGTGAAACCCATTTAACTGGAGTTTCACAAGCTGCCTTCCCTGCCTACCACTAGGTCTTACTGGGATTCTAGTAACCCCGGGTAACAAAGGGGTTGCAAATGTATTACCCAGAGCATGCCAATTCATGGGAATCATTGATTCACACTTCAGATGTGCATAGAATACTCAGGTACTATACACACCAATCAAAGGACTACAGAAAATCCTCACAGCTTTTTGTTCTAGGGACATGGATATGTTGTTCATCCACACTGTCTGGCAGGTATCCTTGCCGCTTTAAATCTTGCCGGAAGGTCTTCAAGCTGGCTCCTCCCACCCCCCCGGGTGGTAAAACTCAGTCCGCCCCATGGCGCCAGATCTGCCACCGCAGGCTCAGGTTTCCCTTCTTAACGCTCTGCGTATAAGACTGGTTCCTAATTCTTCGAATTTTCAAATTTAAAAGTTTTTTGCTAAAAAGACTTCGGTCTTCTCTCCCTCGCGGCTGCGATGGACAAATCGACTCCTGATTTCTGGAGATGCCCTTGCGGGCAGAAGATGTCTCGGACGGTTCCTCCACGTAGTCTACTATCTAGGCCTGGAGACCTTGAGCCTGCGACCTGTGCTTCCTTTTTGGCCTCGTCCTCCGAAGGCCGTGCTGCCCATTTACAACTGGGGAGTCCCGAGCGTTTCCTCGGTGAAGTCAAAAGAGGCCCGGTCGGCGGTGTCCGGCGAGCGGGCTCAGCGGATCAGCTCGAGCAGATGATCGCCCTCGAGAGAGGAGGCGGCGCCGAGCCGCAGCACTCGGCTATGCATTTGTCCCGCTCTCTCTCGGTGCCTCTTATTCAGTTTCTTTTAAGGAGCTTTGTCTGACCCTCTCTACTAAAGGTGAGGACCAACTTCTGCTGGACCGTTTTCTCGGTCCAAAAGAAGAGAGACAAAGGTAAGTCTCACCGTCGGCGCTCTTGGGGCCGGGAAAGATCCTCTCCCGAGTTGAGGCGTCGACTTGGTTGACCGCTGGCTCGGCCACTGGTCTCATAATTGTCCCGTCAGGCCAGTTGACCGAGACTCCCGTCGGCCTTGATCGAGATTTTTCTCGACCCGTTGGACGGGTTGTCGGCAGGAGAAGCCGAGAATCCCCTCTCCCCGGTTCCCCTGGTGGGAGTTGAGGACCCCGTTGGCTTGTCTGTGCCTCCAGTTCCGGAGCCTTCGGTTGAACCCTCTGAACCGAGGGGAGTGCCGGTTCCCCACGACACCTCCCCGTACCGTCCTCGGGAAAGCCAGGGTTCTCGGTCTCGGACTTCTTCGTGGTCCAGCCCATCCTGCCGTCATAGGCGGTCTTGCCGCGGCGCCGCTGCTCGTCCTCTTCCTCCTCCTCGGACGAGGGGAGGCTTCGACGCAAGTTGCGTCGAAGATATGAGGAACTCATGTGGCAACAGCTCCTTCTGACCGGGAATAAGCCGATGCCGTCGTCTTCCCCGGCCATTAAGTGGCTGTCACCGGAGCGGCCGAAACAACCCCTCGTTTTATCCGAGGAGCCTGTTCCCAGGCCGGTTGTTCAGCCAAAACCAGCTGCCCACTGATTCCGTGGAACCTCCGCCTCCACAGCCGTTAGTTGGGGCTCCGACCAAAAATTCTCGGTCGGCTCAGGGACTGCCCCATAGGCTGTCATCTCCTCACTCCCGATCGACCTCGGCAGGTGGAGGGTGGCTCAGGCCCGAGGCAGCTCTTTGAGGACTCTTCCGAGTCCGAAGACGATTCCTCCCTTTTCTCCAAGCGAATGGACTTCGAGTCCTCAGGAGGACAGTCGGTGGACGATAGCCCTTCGTCCTTCCTGGGATTGCTTCGGCTCATCTCGGAGTCCGCCAGGATGAAGCTCAAACCCGTTTCTAAGCGGGCCAGGTATCCCCGAATGGAGATTCTGGACCGAGGGGATTCCCCTACGGAGGCCTTTCTGGTGGCCGAGGCCATAGTGGGTCCGGCCTTGGAGCTCTGGCGGCGCCCTGCTTCCTGCCCTGCGCCTTTGGCCAGGATGGCCAGGAAGTATGCGGTCCCTACCGGTTCCTTGTCCGGTTTTTTGGAACACCCCTCGGCCGAGGGGTTAGTTACCGACAGCGTTTTCCGGCGTGCCGGGAACGCTAGGGATGTGGACAAACCTCCCGACAAGGAGTCCCAAGAAATTGGACTATGCCGGGCGAAAAGTCTACGCTGCGTCCTCCCTCTGCCTTCGCCAGGCCAGTTCGGCCGTCCTCGTGGCACATTTCTCTCATGCCCTGTTGGGCTCCCTGGACGAGGTCGTCCCTCATCTTCTCGCGGATCTGCAGACCACGGTTAGGCAGGTGCGGGACCGGGCAGGGCAGTGGCCAAACAGCAGCTCCAGACTGCTTTAGACATTGGGGACTCATGTGCCAGGTCTGTGGCGGCCGCAGTGGCTATGCGTCATCGGGCTTGGCTGAGGATATCCACCTTCACTTCGGATACCCAGCACAAGTTGGCGGATGTCCCCTTCTTGGGGACTGACCTCTTCGGCCCTGGGATGGAAGATCACCTGCAGAGGATGGAGAAGTCCAATGCTACCTTGGACTCGGTCTCATTCGCTCAGAAGGACAAAGGCCGCAAACCACAGCCTAAGCCCTTTCGTCCTTCTGCGCCCGTGGCGCGTCCGACCCAGCAACGTCAGGGCCAGCAGGCTCGGGCTTGGCATCCCAAATCAAGCCCAGGGCTTCCTCCAACAGGAAGCAGGGAGGTAAAGGCCCAGGAGGTCCCTCGGCCGGTCCCTCCTCCAAGCCTGCCCAGTGACGGGCTGAGGGGTGTCGCCCCCAACCCCGTCACCTCACCCCAGGTTCCCCCCGTGGGGGGACGGCTCCGGCACTTCCTTTCCACCTGGTCCGTTATTACCATGAACAGGTGGGTGCTGGAGGTGGTGGGAAAAGGCCTGCCTCTGGAATTCGAGCAGGCCCCGCCCTTCAGAGCCGTCGCACCTCGGGGGGCCTCGGGGTCTGCAGCCTCACTGTCGGCTCACTGAGCCGACATCGCTCTCCTCCTCCAAAAGGAGGTGATCAGGGAGGTGGCGGACCCTCCCTCAGACCCAGGGTTTGTGTCCAGGTACTTCCTGGTTCCGAAACGGACGGGGGCTGGCGCCCCATTCTCGACCTACATGACCTGAACAAGTTCCTAAGGTCTCGAACCTTCAGGATGGTCACTCTGGCTCAGATAATACCATCCCTGGAACACGGCGTGTGGTTCTGCTCTCTGGACCTGCAGGACGCGTTCTTTCACGTCCCTATCCGTCTGTCACATTGGAGATTCCTTCGCTTTTGAGCGGAGGGATCCCTTCAGTTCCGAGCCATGCCCTTTGGCCTGTCTCCAGCTCCCAGGGTCTTCACCAAATGCATAGCAGTGGTGACAGCTTTCCTGCGGCGCCGAGGGGTCCGGGTGTACCCTTACCTGGACGATTGGCTAATAGCAGCCCCCTCCAGACAGGAGGTGGAGCGGTCCAGAGATCTGGCCCTCAGGTTTGCTCTCAAATCGGCCTTCTCATCAGCGAGGCCAAGTCGGAACTGGAGCGAGCAGGTGATTCTTTCATCGGGGCAGAGCTCGGCTCTCTGAGCCAGAGCACGGCTCGGCGGACAGGGCGAGGTTCTTACCTGCTTTGCCCAATCATTTCTGGTTGGGCTATTGCGCCCTGCCGGGACTTCCTGCGCCTCCTGGGTCTCATGGCGGCCTGTACCAGCGTGGTCCGTTGGGCACGCTGGCACATGTGCCCTCTTCAGTGGGGACTGGCCAGCCAGTGGTCATAACGCTGCGATCCATTGGACCAGCTAGTGACGGTGACCCAGGGGATGTGGAACGCTCTCCGATGGTGGACCATTCCAGTTCATCTGCAGGAGGGCATCCCGTTTGTCCGCCCCGAGCCGACGGTCTCTCTATCGACCGATGCCTCTCTGATGGGTTGGGGTGCCCATCTGGGGGAACACGGGCAGCACGGCCTCTGGTTCCAGCGGGAGTCCGATGCCACATCAACCTGCTGGAGCTCGAGTGGTCCGCCTAGCTCTCACCGCCTTTGCTCCCTTTTCTCGGGGTCAAGTGGTCCGAGTCAGGCGGACAATACCCGACTATGTACTATCTAAACCGCCAGAGGCGGGGCCGCTCCATGCTTCTATGCAAGGAAGCTCTCCGCATTTGGTCACTCTGCATAGCAGCTTGGAGGCGGATCTCCTAGCCATTCATGTGGCAGGAGCCTCCAACACCCTGGCCGATGCCCTGAGCCGGATAGGGGCTGCATCCAACGAGTGGTCTCTCCTGCTGGAGGTAGTACAAGATCTGTTCTCCCATTGGGGCACATCTCAGGTGGACCTGTTTGCCTCCAGGGAGAACGCGAAGCTGAGGCTGTTCCATGCCCGCCCCCCTCAGCAGGGCTCGCTGCAGGGGGATGCCTTCTTGAGGCCGTGGACCCCGGGCCTCTTCTACGCCTTCCCCCCATTTCCCTTGATACACAAGGTGCTTCTCAAAGCAAGGAGGGACAAGGCGCAGGTGATTCTGATAGCCCCAGACTGGCCCCGCCAGTTCTGGTACCCAGATGTCCTCAGCCTCAGCTCCAGGCTCCCGAGGCAGCTTCCAGCTCGCCCGGACCTGCTCTCAGTCAATCAGGGGAAGGTGTTCCATCCGGACCTTCAATCCCTGCACCTGACGGCCTGGTTCCTGAGCGGCTAGAGTTCCAGGCCTTGGGTCTTTCCGACGAGGTCCTCAATGTAGTTGAGGCATCCCGTAAGGAGTCGACCAGGAAATGCTATGCCTTCAAATGGAAGAGATTTTCCATTTGGTGTCAGAGCAAGGGCTTGGACCCTTCCTCCTGTTCCTTGGCAAGCATCTTGGACTATTTATGGTCCCTTTCTCATCAGGGCTTAGGTCGGCGACCTAAGGGTGCACCTGGCAGCCATCTCTGCTTACCGGGCGCGGGCCGGGGAGCAGTCGGTGGCGCAGGAGAAGGTGGTCTGGCGCTTTTTCAAAGGCCTTGATCACATTTCCCCTCCGGTGCGAGAACCTCCACCTCCGTGGGATTTACTGCTGGTACTGGCAAAGCTCATGGGCAAGCCATTCGAACCAATGCACAGGTGTGAACTCTCTCACCTGTCGTGGAAGACCGCCTTCTTGGTGGCTATCACGTCAGCCAGAAAGATGGGAGAACTCCGCTCTGCATCGAGTCTCCTTACCTGGTCTTCCACAGGGACAAGGTTGTCCTGCGCCCCCACCCGAAATTCCTTCCGAAGGTGGTGTCGGAGTTTCACCTTAACCAGGTGTTGACTCTGCCGGTGTTCTACCCCAATCACACCTTGGAGGCCGAATACAGGCTCCATACTTTGGACCCTAGAAGGGCGCTCGCTTATTATAAGGAGCGCACGGCTGAAATTCGGGGAGAGGTTCGCCAGCTGTTTGTCACCTACGCTGAAGCCGCACCTGGCAGACCTGCAGCCAAGCAGACGATAAGCAGGTGGGTCACCTCCTGCATAGATCTCTGCTATAAGTTGGCGGGCATGGAGCCTCCCAGAGGGATAAGAGCTCATTCTACCCGCCATACTGCTGCATCGGTGGCTGCTTCCAGGGACGTCCCTATCCAGGATATCTGCAGGGCTGCTACCTGGAAGTCAGCACACACCTTCATCACATCGACCTTGAGTCACGCCGGGATGCTGGTTTTGGGACCTCTGTTCTCCAGTCTTTATTCCCTAAGTAGGGGGTGTGCGCCTTGCCTCCCTCCTCCCGGAGAACTGCTAGGAGTCTGCCAGACAGTGTGGATGAACAACATATCCATGTCCCTAGAAATACAGGTTACTCACCTGTAACAGGAGTTCTAGGAATGGTATATGTTGTTCATCCACACGACCCACCCGACTTCCCGGCTTCGACGCACAACCTGAGCTTCCAGCGGGCCAGATCTGGCGTCATGTGGCGGAGCCGAGAGTTTACCACCCGGGTGGGTGGGAGGAGCCAGCTTGAAGACCTTCCGGCAAGATTTAAAGCAGCAAGGATACCTGCCAGACAGTGTGGATGAACAACATATACCATTCCTAGAACTCCTGTTACAGGTGAGTAACCTGTATTTTCGTTCCCCCGGGAAAGAAGGCGCCACAGATCTGATGTCTGGGATAACTCTTGCAGCATGCCACATCTATGGAACTATAGCTGCCAGGCAGTAGGACCAAACAGAAACTTCTAGCTAGCAGTCTACCAGGGGGTTGCCCACGTCATCCTACCCTATAAGAGTGGGTGGCCCCCATGCCCTCCTCAGTTATTTTCCCGACATGTACCATCACACGTCGGATTTCATGGAGATCTGCCAGCTTCAGTCGATCGCCATTTCTCCGAATTTCTCTGTCGAACCTTTACTTTTTAGTTTTTCTCTCCCTAGTTTGTATCACTTTAGTGATAGTGATTTTCCCTCCCTGTTTATGCTGAAGTCCACCTCTGGGAACCTCTTCAAAAAGTGTGCCTGCAGGCAGAAGATCTTTTAAGGACGACCATGAGGTTTAATCTGCCGAGGCACCGAGATTTGCGTGATCTGCGGCTTCAACCAGGCTACCAGGAAGCACCAAGAGCAGACCTTCAAAACTTTTCTGCTGAAGCAGAAGGTCTCCCAGGAGGAGAAGGAGCTTCAGTTTCAAGTTCCTCCGCTTCCCTCTTGACGTTTGTGAGATCGTAGCCTTCCAAGGCTCAGGACAAATCTTCCGGGAAGCATAAACATCGAGACAAGGACTGGCCCAAGGACAGAATCCAGTCCTCCTCGTCTCGATCTTGGTCACTGCTTTGTACGTCAGCTGTGGTGGGTCCATCCTTGTCGGGGATGGCCTCGTCTGTCTCACACGCCCTTCCCCTGCAGGGCTACCATTGGCAGCTCTCCCCACCAATGTGTCCGTGGTGGAGGGGCAGTTCCAGGGGCTCTGGCACTCTACCGACTTCTCAGCCCTTGCTGTTCAGGCCCTTAGTTTCTGCGGGCACTCAGTCAGTTGGCTCTGCTGGCTTGTTGTCGATGGTCTCAGCGTCAGCAGTTGCTGGATCACAGCCAGTCTTCCCACCGCCGACCATGGCTGTTTCTTCCATCATTGTTTCGGGCCCCAAGCCTCTACCTTCTCTGGAATCACCCTGGGCTGAGCCTCGGTCGCTGTCACCATTCCCAACACCAACCCACACTGAGGAGCTCCCCATGCAGGCCCCAACCTCCAGCACTGACACCGGTGTTTCCTTAGCCGACGCCAGTGATTCTGACACCGATAGCGGTGGACTCCCACTCAGTGCTTACCGCCTTATGGAATTTCATGCAGTCCGAGTTTGCTTCACCCCAAGGCCCATCCCTGCAAGGTACCCCTGTTTCTCCAGTGGCAATACCCCAGAAACCTGGGCCCTTGCCTCCTCCTCCCCCAGGACATGGGAGACAAGGATGGGTGTCATCTGGACCTCATTCCTCCCGATGAGGGTGGCGACGACAGAAGAGCTGCCTTTTACAACTCCTCCGTGGCCACTTCTGATAGCGAGGAGACCCCAAGGTATATCCCATGACACCCCCCCACCCACAAATGATCCCTCTTTTGTCTTGGTTATGAGACAGTTGTAGTCAGTCATGGGCTTCGATACCAAGGAGCAAGATCCTGTTCGGTGGCAACTGCCCACTTCTTTAAGGCTCCTGGATGCCCTTCCTTTGATCATCCCTCCCTTAATTGAGCCTTTTGAAGATGCCACTTTGGCCGCCTGGCATCGGCCCAGTTTGATACCCGCCATACCAAGGAAGGTGGACAGACTATACCAGGCTCCAGCAAGAAGGCCTTTCTTTGCCAGTCAGGCTCAAGCAGATTCAGTGGTTGTCAACACTAACCATGATTGCATGAAGAGGCCAAAACACCTCCGTTCCTTATCCCCGGATACAGAGTCACGGAGGCTAGATCATATTGCAAGAGAACCTATGCCAGATTGTCCATCAGGGTGATAATTTACATTGTCTCTATGGTGCAGTATCAAAATCAGCTCTGGGACCAAGCCCTTGAATCTGCCCAAGTCCTCCCAGACCCTCTGACTGCAGTCTTTTAAAGCTGGGTCCAACATCAGCACTCACCTCCTTAAGGTGGCCTATGACACCATTGACAAGAGCTGCCGTGGCGGGCATTTGCCGTCGTTGATGCTCTTGATTGAGGGTGTCGGGCTTTGCTCAGGATGTACAATTGTTCATCCTGAATGCCCCTTTTAGAGGCTACAAGTTGTTTGGTGCAGATGTGCAGGACATACTGTCTCAACTGCAAGCCTCGGGACGCACCCTATATTTGGTCCACTCCATGTACCACACCAACCAGCCAAAAAGTGATCAGCGAGTGCCCTTTTGTCAGTCTCTTCATAGACCTAAGCCCTCAAACAAACCGCAGGGTAAACGCCGGGCCTCCCCTACCATGCCCACCCCCTCTTCCACTACAGGAAAAAAAACAGAGGAGGAGGTGCGGCCCCAGCTGCCCCTGCTGATTCAGACTACCTCCTTGCCCCCCCAAGGCAGGAGGTGGTGGTAGGGGGTCACTTCTCCCTACACTTGGACAAGTGCAGGGAAATCATCAAAGATGCCTGGGTGCTGCAGATCATAGAAAGCGGCCATAATCTGGAACTTCTGGAGTGGCCTCCAGAAGAACCCACAGTTTATTTATTGTACTTAGTTTTTGTTGACCGGGAAAGGAGGACTAGACAATTCTACCTAATGTCAGTCTCGTCCCGGGGGAAGGGGATACAGATGGATGCCATCTGACACTGAACCTGATTAAGCTGTTAGTGGTATTTTTAGTGATTTTTTTTTTTTTTTTTTAAATGAATGGGGGAAATTTGGCCAAGACACCAGGGAAATTCCCCTACTCTGCCAGTAGGGGGATCTATGACAGAGTGCTGAGAAATGTCCGTCCCATTGCGATGTGGAGCGAGTGAGGATGTGTGAGAGGCTGGGGAGCAGGTCTCCCCTGCCTTTATTCCTGAGGAGGCCATAGCAGTGGTGAAGGAAAATGGGGATGGAACTGAAAAAGAGCTGTGCGAAAGTATGAACAGAAAATGTGGACCGGCTAAAAATACGGAGGTGGAAAGAAGAAGCGTTGAAGTGCCTTCCTTGGAGACAGATGGTGGAACGACATGCAGTAAGTCAAAACAAAGCAAAACAAAACTGTTAAATGAACTAAAGGAGGAGCAAAAACTTTTTTAGGAAGAAAAGTTGACCTGTTGAAACAGATGTAGGAATTCAGTGATGGTAGTAATGACAGGGGAGCAGCCTGTCAGAGTTAGCTGGAAAGTGCTGACGCAGTTTCATCATAGGGAGCCATACCCTTTGCTATAAGAAAAACTGATGTGCTGCAAGAAACAGTAACTGGAGAAATAAAAGCCCTGAGAGGAATGGCCAGAAAGGGTCTGAAATTGCTCGGCCTAAGATGGGCAGGAGAAATGGTAGCAAAAAGACAAAGTAATGACAAAATAAAAGGGAAGAAAGTTGAGCAAAAGTCTGATTCGGAAAGTGAGCAAGGGAGCCCTCAAACAGAAATAAATAAAACAAATGCTTCAGACATGGAGACTACAGTAGAATTTAAAGATACACCGGAGTGGGTAGCAGAGGCTTTAATAAAAGCTGGGTGGAGGAGAATAGAGGATGGGACAGGTTGGGATCCAAACAGGCCAAGTACCTCAAAACAAGATACAACAAGACAAACTGAAGAGGGTTTGAGTAACAAAATAGGGGAAGCAGGTGCTATGGACAGTGACGTACAAATAAAAATCTCAGAAGAACTGGATGACACAAAAGAAATAGTGGGCCTAATGGAGGAAGAGAGTGGCGAAGCCTCCATGGAGGTAGAAAAAAAACAAAAACTGTGCAGACAGACGAAGAACAAAGTGAGGGGGAACATAGGTGCAAAGGAAATGGGGGGGGGGGGGCAAACGCAAGAGAAAAACTATTTCCTGAGGAGCAAAAACTTCAGCAAGCTAAAAGAAGAAATGCAGTTAGATTAAAATTTAAGGAGGCAGCTGCAGATGCCCCAGACAGACCATTTATAGGGAGGCAACTACTTAAAAATAGTATGACCTCGATGATTACAAGTTAGGGCTGCCCCCATCTATGCCTTTACAGATCTCTGACGTACCCCCCAGTCTGAAAAGACCCCAATTTCACCTAAGATTAGTCAAGGTGAGTGAGGTCCTTAAGCTACTTAAAGCCCTCAAAAACAAAGGCTCTGGAGGCCCTGATGAAATTAGCCCAAGGTTACTCAAGGAAGGTTCCCAGTCCCTTGCCAAACCTCTGACCTAGATCATCAACAGGTCTCTACTTGAAGGTTATGTTCCGCACCAGTGAAAGGTGGCCAATGTGGTCCCCATTCACAAGGGTGGCTCGCGCGAACAAATTGGCAATTATAGGCCCATATCCCTGCTATGTTCCCTTGCAAAATTGTAAGAAAGGCTAGTGTACGGAAAACTGAGAGACTACCCTGAGCTCCACCAACTCCTAGCGCCCTCACAGCATGGCTTTAGGGCAAACCATGGGACAGATACGGCACTCATCAATCTCACAGTGGACATATTCAGGGCATTGGACATAGGCATGTCGACGGGTGCAATCTTTATAGATCTGTCTAAGGCGTTTGACCTTGTGGACCACAATCTTCTTCTAACTAAGCTTAACGGCATAGGTCTTGATGCCCAGGCCCTAAACTGGTTCAAGAGCTGTCTATCAGGCCGTTCCCAGAGGGTCATTTGGAAAGGAGAGCTGTCTGACCCTCTTCCCATCAAGGAGGGGTGCCTCAGGGCTCAATTCTTGGCCACCTCCTGTTCTCTCTCTCTTCACAAACAACCTCAACCGTCACTGCGGGGATAGTGCAGTTGATCTGTACGCTGATGATAGTCGTCTACCGGTCCATGTCTACCTTCCAGGACCTGAGCCCTCTTCTCCAAGGGGACCTTAATAAACTCGAGGCCTGGCTTACATCTAACAGAATGGTCCTCAACGCAGCAAAAACAAAAGCCTTGCTGTTTGGCCCTGGATCTATTGGCCAGGACAGGACCAATTCCTTACAACTAACTTCCATTGCTGGAAAGGGTATAGACATTGTAGACAACATAAAATATCTTGGGCTAACTATTGACCAAGGTCTCACCTTTAAGTCCCACATAGACCAGGTAACTAGGTCTATCTAAGGCAAACTTGGCACCTTGTACTGGCTAAAAAAACAACTTATCCCGGAGGCAAGGCGAGCAATTGCCTCCAGTGTCCTCCTTCCTACATTAACAAATGCTGCCCCTGTAATTCAGGGTATTTCAAAGCATGAGGTTAACAGGCTTCAGGTCCTGTACAATAAGGTGGTGAGGTTTGCGACACTGAGTCACCCAAGAAGCCACCCCTGCGTCTCGCTGGCCCAGCTTCAGTGGCCTTCCTTTGAGGCTCGTCTTCAGCACTCCCACTCTGCCTTGCTTACAAACTGCAGCACCCAGCTGCCCCACCTAGCCTTACAAGAATAATCATTCCTAAGTCTAACCCTCGTATACTCAGGACCACCGGTCGGTCCCTACTAGCAATCTCCAGAGTCAAGACTACCATGGGAGGCAAGTCCTTCACTTACACTGCCCCTAAGCTGTGGAACACTCTCTCACCTTTAGTACAGGAAGCCGCATCGCTGTTAAACTTTCGGACAAGGCTCAAGTCCCACCTGCTTGGGGCAAGCTTGTGCCATTGTCAAGGTATTGGATAGTCACCCCCGGTCCAACATCCTACACCAGTCCCTCTCCTTTTCTCACCCAAAATGACTCCAAAAGCATTCCTCAACTCCCTCAGTTGCTGCACTTATGTTCAATATATTGAAATATTGTCTTTATTGTAACCTTGAGTTTCATGTCTACTTTCTCTGCACCCTGTACTACCTGACTGTATTGTGCTGTTTCTGTCTCCCGGGTCGCCCCTGAAAAAGGGACCGTCGGGGCTCAGTGGACCTACCCGACCATCAAAATTCAATAAATAAATAAGTTCTACCCCTATGAAATGTATGCGTTAATACATGTCCCAAGAAGTACAGAATATGACGTCAGCTTTAATCATCCAGGCAGCTTAGATAGGTTCTGGAAGTTGTTTCATCAGATAAGAACCCCCCCCCCCCATGGAGAGAATTTATGGCAATACCTCTGACAAAGCCAGCTTTCAGAATCGCAATAGTACTTTTCAGGAATGAGGGAGTAAACGTGTCAGACCTTACATTTTGTCTGAAACAAAGATGCGTGGTTCATGGACCCCCAGAGCCCATTCTAGATGAAAAATACCTATGGACTGGGGGAGTGGAAATACAAAATTATGTTAACACAACTAAACAGAGAAATTCAGCACTTAAACTGTTTCTTTCTTGGAAGAGATCGTGGAGTTGTGTTCTATGCAGGACAACAGTGTGCTTGCTATTGGTGTGGGGAAAGGGGTCACCTTAGCATGAGAAAAAATAAAATGTGGATTATGTGGGAACATTGGACATCAAGGGGCAGTCTATAAAAACAAAATAAGATGCAGCTTGTGTGAGGATGAAGGGCACATTTTTATGAATTTCCCATGGGCATCACATAATAGCCCGGACACAGGGGAAAGAGCAGAACAAGATGTATATCTGGCAGTGGCCCAGAAAGAAAAAGTTAAACAGGGAAAAGTAGTTGTCAAAGCTATGAATGAGGACAGAGGATTACAGATTAATGAGAACAGAGAAAGGGGAAAGGCCGCCTCTTCAGATCAAAACATCTCTCCTCTCCCACCCCCAGTCGGGAGAAAGCCAAGGGGTCGATGCCAAAAAAGTGGAAAAAGAAAGACGGAAAATGACAAGCACTGAAATAAAGAAAAATGGAGGAAGCAAAATTTACAATGGTAACCAGGTCAAAAAAGAAAAAAAACAACTCTGAACACTAAAAGGGAATAGTATTGGAGAGAGACAGAGAAGGAATTAGAAGGGAGACAGGATCAGATCTACAATACAGTAGCTTCTTGTTGTTTTACATTGTTTCTTGTGGATTCTACTTGGTAGAAGGTTATTTGTTTTCTTTCTTACTACTAAGGGGCTAGCAGGGTATTGTTTGGGTCTGTTGGAATTTTGAAACCTGTTTTGGTAGCTATAAGTGGGCTTATTTGTTTGATTCACTGTGTGGCAGGCTGCATTTGTAGAGGCCTATTTCTTCTGTTTTAAAACATAATTGGTGTGATTTAACTGGGTCTGTTTCTTTGAATTGGAGACCTATATCATCTAATTCCAAGCCCATTTTGATGTGTTGTTGGTGAAGCTGTTTGAATTGGAGTACTGTTTCTTTGGGTAGTACACCTATTTTGGGGGCTTTGAGTAGAATTGTGATTCATTGTTGCTGGCTTCACTAGCTGCAAAGTTTGAGTGCAGAGTGGGGGAAGAGTGCTAATGGTCTTGCCAGGTCTCAGTTAGGGAGGCAGAGCTGAATCAGGTGTGGAGTCAGTGCTTTGGCTTCTCAGAAGGAACTAGAAGGGGGACAGGATCAGATCTACAGTACAGTAGCTTCTTGTTGTTTTACATTGTTTCTTGTGGCTTCTACTTGGTAGAAGGTTATTTCTTTTCTTTCTTACTACTAAGGGGCTAGCAGGGTATTGTTTGGGGCTGTTGGAATTTTGAAACCTGTTTTGGTAGCCATAAGTGGGCTCATTTGTTTGATTCACGGTGTGGCAGGCTGAATTTGTAGAGGCCTATTTCTTCTGTTTTAAAACATAATTGGTGTGATTTAACTGGGTCTGTTTCTTTGAATTGGAGACCTATGTCATCTAATTCCAAGCCCATTTTGATTGTTGTTGGTGAAGCTGTTTGAATTGGAGTACTGTTTCTTTGGGTAGCAAACCTATTTTGGGGGCTTTGAGTAGAATTGTGATTCATTGTTGCTGGCTTCACTAGCTGCAAAGTTTGAGAGCAGAGTGGGGGAAAGGTGCTAATGGTCTGACCAGAGGCCTCAGCTACCTGATTGTTTCTGGAAGACTTGGGCTGGTCCCACCCCTGGTCCATTATTTCCTTTATACCAGGGGTTCTGACATCACTTCCTCAAGCAGGCAAAGGATATGCACCTGTCATAGCAGAAGCAGACATCCAGGAAGGGAACGGCAGCGAGTGAAGAGATGACTGCTCTCTCAGTGGAAGGGAAGTAAATGCAAATCTAGGTGCTTTCATTGTTACTTCTTCACATTGATATTGCATTGGGGAAAGGAGGAGTGGGAGTTAAAGAGGGTTGTGCAATGGCTGCTTAGAGTCTCTTTTTGAGTGTGGATAGGAAGGATAGGAATATAAAAAGCAGTTGCTCAATATATCTAAACGTGTGCAACAAAGGAGGTAAGGGAAATAAAGAAAATAATTTGCACTGATAGAGGGGGGAGAGGGGAGACTTGGGGGAGTGTTTGGTATCCTGCATCTGGAAGGGTTGGGGGTCGCTGGTGGCCAGCGACAGCAATGGGTAGGGTGGTAGGCTGCAACAACTGCGATGCACCAGTCTTTCTAAAAATTGCCTGGAGTGTGGAAGGATGTTTAGTGTGCAACCACATAGAAAAACTTAGAAAGGAGATTGAGGGTTTGCAGGAGGAACTAAGACAGGCAAGGCAGACTGGGGGTGGGTTTAGCCCAATACTGGAGGGAGGAAGAAGGGGAGATGAGGGAGGGCGATTTAGGCCAACAGTGGTGAGGAGAGGGTCAGAAGAAGGGAAGCAGAGACAAAGGGGCCCAGGCCAGGAAGAACGATTGCCGGGGAAACCAGGTCAGGAGACAAAAGACAAATGGAAGGAGGAGATGGGGACTTGTGAGGGGAGGCGAAGAAGTGGCAAAAGTCATGGAGTGGAAAGGAGAGAACAGGTTACTATGAAGAGAGAGGGAGCATGCATTTGTGAAAGGTCTTCAGAAAATAGTTGTGCACTGCTAGAGAGGAAGAAGGTGGAGGAGGGAAATGATGAAATTAGAGGAGTAATTGATAAATGCCTGGACCAAACTGGAGCAGGGGGAAGTTCTGCTGGGAGAATTGCAACAGGGGTAAAAGGGGGAAATAATGTGCAGAAGGAAGAAGAGGAGCTGGAAATGAGAGAGGGAGATGAATGGAAGCAAGCAGGGAGTAAGAGGGTGGAATCTTAGTGCTGGGGGACTCAATACTAAGAGGAGTTAGGTGGGTAGCAAGGGGGGAGGCATAGTCGATTTGGGTGGAGGCCATGCCAGGAATGACAGCGGAAAGGGTGGGACAGTCTGTTCTGAAATATGCTAGAAGGAGTAGGACAAGCCTCATTTAATTATACATCTTGGGACAAATGACCTGGCTGACAAAACAGTAGATATAGTCCAGAGGAGGTTTGAGGAACTAGCACAATTATGTGAGGGGGCACGAAGATCAGTAACTTTTTCAGAGATACTTCCGGTGCCAAAGGCAAGCACAACAAGAAAGCTGAGAATAGAGGAATTTAATGGATGGCTAAGAACCTGGTGTTGTGCTAAAGGGTATGGGCTGTTGGGGGGGTGGGGAGGAACCTGGGAGGACAGTAGTCTCTATGCCAAGGACAGACTACACTTGAGTGAGGAGGGAAAGAAGGTGTTGAAACAGAGGAGTACATAGAGGAAACTGGGAATTTAAACTAGGAGTAGGGGGTGGCAGTTGGGGAAGAGATATGCAGAGACCACAGGTTGGGAAACCATATGAGCTTAACCCCCATAACAGTGACAGAGGACAAATGGCAAGTACTATTGGTGATGCTAGGAAAGGAGGGCAGGATGGGGGTGTGGAAGGTGGTTACTCTTAATGCTAGGAGCCTTGGGAGGAAAACTGCAGAGTTACAGGTTCTCATGGCAGAGGGAGAGGTGGACATTGCATCCATCACGGAAACATGGGCCACCCAATACAGTGACTGGGACCTGTCTGTACCAGGGTACAGGTTATTTCGTAGGGACAGGATGATTGGGAAAGGGCGGGGGGTGGCACTGTATGTGAAGGAAGGACTGAAGTGTGTGGGAGGAAGGGGAGGAGGGTAGTAAGGAGTCACTTTGGATGCAAATCCAGGATTCCAAGAATAGGATTCTTAGAATGGGAGTGGTGTACAGGCCACCATCTCAGATGGAGGAGTTAGACAGGGAACTAGCGGGGCAGATCAGGAGGACCTGCGAGAAGGGTAGTGTGGTGATTGTGGGGGACTTCAACATGCCAGGAGTGGACTGGAGCACCCCAACAACCAGGAACAGAAGGGAGCAGGCACTGCTGGATGCCTTCCAGGACAGCTTCCTGCTGCAAATGGTCAGTGAACCAACCAGGTTAGGGAATACCCTTGACCTTGTGCTGGCAAATGGGGACTTTGTGAGAGAACTTACAGTGGAGGAACCGCTGTCAGGGAGTGACCACCACTCAGTATGGCTCACATTGGATATGGGCAAGGAAGGAGTGGAATCTGGCACAAGAGTGCTGGACTTCAGGAGGGCCGACTTTGGGAGGATGGGGGAAGTGGTAAAAGGTACCTGGCCAGAATTCAATCTAGTATGGACACTAACCAGAGGTGGGAGCTCATAAAGCTGGGGATAGTGGAGGCAACCAAACCTGCTGCAAAGCCCAGAGCAAGAAGGCTAGGGCTAAGAAACCGAGCTGGTTGAGCAAGGAGGTCATGGAAACGTAAGGAGGAAAAGAGCTGCCTTTAGGAAGTGCAAGAAAACAGGGAGGGAGAGGACAGGAGGAGTACTTGACAGAATCAGAAGGGTGACAAGGGCAGTAAGAGGAGCCAAAGCATCTACGGAACTCAGGCTGGTACAAGGCATTAAGAAGGGAGAAGGTTCTTCAAGTACATCAGGGAGAAAAGGAGCTGTAAGGACCACATAGTAAGGATTAGGAAGGAAGGGGGTTGGTGGAAGCAGGTGCGATAAGGTGGAAGCACTCAAATCAGTACTTCTGCTAAGTATTTACTAAAGAGAAGAGGGGGGTGACATCCAAGGTGGGAGAAATGGCAGAAGCAGGGGGGGAAGTGGTGACAGGTGGGGAAATCATGGAGGGCAGAGTTCGAGAGGGTTTGAAGGCACTGGGGGTGGACAAGGCGCCAGGCCCAGATGGCATCCACCCCAGGGTACTGAAGGAGCTGGCAGAGGTCCTTGCAGGACCCTTGGCAAACCTATTTAATACCTCACTACATTCGGGGTGTGTACCTCAGGACTGGAGGATGGCTCATGTGGTGCCCCTCCACAAGAGTGGCCCCAAGGATGAACCGGGAAACTACAGACCAGTGAGCCTTGCATCCATCGTGGGTAAGCTAATGGAGACTATCCTGAAGGAGAGGCTGGTGGCCCTCCTAGAGGCCAGAGGACTACAGGACAGCAGACAGCATGGCTTCATCGTGGCAGATCCTGCCAAACCAACCTGATCGAGTTCTATGACTGGGTAACTAGGCAACTGGACAGGGGCCATGCAGTGGATGTCCTGTATCTGGACTTCAGTAAGGCATTCGACTCAGTGCCACATGGAAGGCTGGGAAGAAGTTAGTAGGCACAGGGGGGGTGCAAAGCTGGTGAGATGGGTAGGAAACTGGCTGCAGGGAAGGCAACAGAGGTGGTAGTGGGTGGGGAGCTCTCACACCCAAGGGCAGTGACGACGGGTGTTCCACAGGGCTCGTGTTGGGACCAGTGTTGTTTGGGATATCTATTGCAGACATATCGTGGGACATCAAGAGCAAGATCAGTCTGTTTGCTGATGATACCAAGGTAGGCGTGGTGGTGGATGACCTAGGGGATGGCAGGGTTGCAGGATGATCTGGCAAAGCTTGAAACCTGGTCAGACACCTGGCAACTGGCTTAATGCCAAAAAGTGCAAGGTGCTGCATTTTGGGATGAAGAACCCAAGGAGGAGTTACCAGCTAGGGGAGTGCAGCTAGCCCAGACAGAGGAGGAGAAGGATCTGGGTGTGCCATTACAGGGTCAATGAACAATTCCAGCACAATGTAGGAAGGCAGCTGCAAAGAGCCAACGAAATGCTGGGTTGTATTGCAAGGGAGTATATCCTCGGGAGGGAGGAGGTGATTCTGCCACTGTATGGGTCATTAGTTAGATCACACCTGGGTACTCGTGCAGTACTGGCGTCCGTATCTGAAGAGGGACATTAAGTTATTGGAGGGGTGCAGCGCAGGGTGACAAAGATGATCAAGGGGCTGGGGGACTTAATCATACGAGAGGAGGTTGAAGGAGTTGAACATGTACTCACTGGAGGAGAGGAGAGACTGGGGTGACATGATTGAAACCTTTAAATACATGAAAGGAATAAACATGACAGGTACAGAGGGGCTGTTCAAAGTAAGGGAAGGGAGGGCCACCAGGGGCCATGATATGAGACTGGAGCGAGGAAGGTTCAGGAGGGAGATGAGGAGACACTTTTTTACAGAGAGGGTGGTGGCTGGGTGGAATGCGTTACCTGCAGAAGTGGTATGCAGTAGAACAGTGGACTGCTTCAAACGAGGATGGGACAGGACAAGGGGGAGGGTTAATGAAGGGGAAGGGTGGAAGGGAGGGGCAGCTGCAGAATAAGGGGTGCTAGCTGCACATTCGAGCAGACTTGATAGACCTCTAGGCCTTTATCTGCTGGCAAATTTCGTATGTTCATATGAATACAGCTAGTAAATGGATACACTCCACTGCAAGATAAGGAATGGGCCACAATGGATGAAGAAACAAATTCATCATGTGCAGAATTTTCGGAGCAGGATGATTCTACAGACTATGATACAACAGATATGCAAGTATCAAAAAAAAAAAAGGAAAAAAGCTAAGGACCCGTGAAGAAAAATTTGCTAACAAACTCAAAAACTAATGGACCAGTTGAACTGCATCACGAGCAATGTGAATAGCAGTAAGTGTAGACAAAAGAGGTTACTAACCGTTAAAGTATTAAGTGAATTAAAATGTGATATAATAGTGTTTCAGGACACAAGGTTGCATACAATTGAAGAGTTAAAATAGGCACAGAAGGAATGGAGATGGGGCCGTCATTATGGACAGTTGGGGAAGAGAGGTGTTCGGGGTGGGGGTGGCTTTTATGACTAATGAAGTACAAGTCTTGAAAATTGTAGACACAGTACCAGGGAGGGCTTTTATACTAGATGCAGATAATAAAAGGACAGCAGTTAGAATTATTTCGGTGTATAACCTGCAAACAAAAACAGAAAGAAATAAAGTCATGTGGATAATTGAGCCATATTTACATACATCAAAACCAGTGTTATGAGGGTTGGGGTTTAATTGTGGGCAGACTGGGGAAGGAAGACGGGGACAATTTTCTGTGATTCAAACCTATTAATAAAGATAGTAGAAAATGCTGGGTTATAAGATGCCTATAAAGTAAAAGGGAAAAAGAACATACCTTTTTTTAAAGAGGACCTTTCCCAGTCACTTTGACTTTCATGCATTAATTACCCCTTCTTGCATTGATTCTGGAATTGTGTTTCATTACTGTCTGCTGCAGTTAGTTTTTGCATTCTGAGCTGCTAAAAACTGCAGGGTGTACCAGAGCTTCTATAGCAGGCTTGGTGTTGCTGTGGGCCCAGGGTTGTACTGCTGACATCATTGTAGGGCAGAGTCAATTTCACAAAAAAAACCATACAGACAAGGCATTTAGATTTTGACATAACGCGTTGCTAACAGGGTGTCTTGGGGAAGGGGGGAACACAGTATGTACACGGAGTACTGGTAGATTTTCCTTGCAACATTGTTGCAACTGCATGTTACTGCACAGTGCGAGTCACTCCTCTATCCTACAGTGATGTCATCAGGAGCCAGCAGCTCAGCAGCTGAACAGCAAAGGCAAGTGCAGCAGGGCTCTGAAACAAATCCAAATTATGGATGGCAGAGTAAACCTTGGCCAGAAATAACAAATGCATACACCTTTTCAGGTCTAGTACTGCATATAATGACTACAAGCTGTAACTTTTTGGACCATCAGGGAAGGTCCTCTTTAAAGGTAAACTTTCAACAAGGATAGATTTTTGGATGGTTCCAAAAAGAACCAACATTAAGGACATTTTGGTGGCACCAATAGAAACATCAGACAATATGGGAGTAAAATTAGTAATAGATTTAACACAAAACATGAAGTTTGGAAAGGGGTTCTGGAGGATGAACAGGGAAAGACTGCAAGAAGAAAAATGTAGTAGAAAAATATTAGGATTGTTAGAAGCCAGAAAGACAGTAATTGAATTATATAACACCCTCACAGAATGGTGGGAGGACACAACATGGGATATAAAACAGCTAATGACTGGGGAGTCACAGAGAGAAGAGGTCACACATTATGAGAAATACTTACGCTTAAGGGCTAAGTTATATAAACGGATTACTAACCAGGAAAGAAGTAAAGTAGATGAGGCAGAATAAATAGAAGAAGTAAAAAGGCAGATTAGAAATTATCAGTATATAACAGGCAAAATCGCTGATTATGGAACAAAAAAGTGGCACGTGGGGAACAAAATATCAAACCAATCCCATTGATAGTAATAAAGATAGAATAGAGGGCACAGTTATGTACAAGTTAAAAGATAGCAAGGGAGTTTTAAAGATAGATATTGGGAATATGAAATGTATAGTACAAGAATACCTGAAGCAGAAATTTCAGAAACAAAAAGGTGAGAAAAAGGAAGATTTATTGGAAATGGCAAAGCTACCTAAATTAGGGGAAGAGAAGGCAACATCACTAAGTGGTCCAATAAAGGAAAGCGAAGTAAAGGAAGCAATAAAATATTTAACTGTTAATACAGCTCCTGGAATCAATGGTGTACCAAATGTATTTTATAAACAATTTGAAGGACATATGCCACAGATGTTAACATTGGTATGTAATGATATAATTAAAGATGGGAAGATGGCAGATAGTATGAGGCAAGGAGTAACTATATTTCTACATAAAAAAGGTGATTAGACAAACATAAAAAATTGGAGACCCATATGTCCACTAACAGCAGACTATAAAATATTGGCAAAAATAATAAAAGGATGATGTCCTTTGCGGATCAGTTAATATTGCAGACCCAAACTTGTGCAGTACCTGGGAGGGATGTTAGACAAAATCTAATTTATATCAGGGAAATTATGAATGAAGGGCAGGAACATAGGTTGGAAGGGTATCTATATACAATGGCTTAGGAGACCACCTTTGATGCTACACAGCATAATTATATCTGGGAAACTTTGGAGAAGTATAAATTTCCAGTTAAATTGGTACATTTAATAAAAACTTTATACACAGAGGTACAAGTTTGCCCAATGATAAATGGGCACTTAGGGACCCCAATGTACATGCATAATGGGATGAGGCAAGGATGTCCCTTAAGTCCTTTATTGTATGTATTTTGTCTAGATCCACTATTAAGAAAAATTGAGAATGAAAATAAAATAGGTATAGAATGGGAAAATAGATATTTACAGAAAACATGTTCATACGCAGATGACTGTGTTATACTGGTCAAGGATCAAACATCAGGGGAAAGAATGTTGGAGATAATGGGGAAAAAATAGCAAGTACACAGTAATTATGATAAATATAAAAAAAAAAAGAGAAATATACTCCCTAGGAAAAGTTGATAGTATGAAACAGGGAGAGCTGGAGGTAGTACAAGGTAACATTGCAGTGTCAGTGGCTCAGTAGATAGCACACTTGCCTCTGAGGCTAGGAGATCAGAGGGCTGTGGGTTCAGTTCCCACATCTGGCACTTGGGTTAATATCCCAGTACTGACACTGTAGTGCAGCATGAGAGGGGTGCTGCACTTCTGAGGTGTCATCTTTCAGATAAGACGTTAAACCGAGGTCCCATCTGCCTGGATTGGTGGTAGTTCAGGTGGATTTTAAAGATCCCATGGCACTTGTTGAAAAAGAGTAGGGGAATTTCCCCGGTGTCCTGGCCAAATTTCCCTCATTCACTAAAAATACCAATAACAGCTTAATGTGGTTCAAGGTTAGTTGGCATTCATCTGTATCCCCCTTCCTCGGGTCATGCCTGAAAATAGGCAGGATTTGTCTAGTGTACTTACCCGGTCAACAAAAACTAAAATAATAAACATTGACATTTTAGGAATAACATTTGTGGGAAAAGATGCAATATGGGTGAACTCGGAAACAAAATATAAAATAGCACGAGGCAAAGTAAAAAAAAAAAAAAAAAATTGTGGAAAGAGTGGAGTATGACAAGGGAAAAAAGAATTTATTTAAGGACTTTTATTGTGCTAATGTTTTTGTATGTAGCATATATATTTCCAATTCCACAGCAAATACAAACAAAAATTCTGGGTCTTTTCTTTCAGTTACTGTGGGGGTCTAGATTAAACCCAGTAAAAAGAGGACACACTTATAGACCATTAGGAGAAGGATGATTAAATATGGTAGAACCCATAATGTTTTATTTAAACATTTTCACTTATTCTACTATATTACCCATTTTAAAAGGAGAAAATAAAATATGGATGCCTTTAGTGCAGAGGTGGGGGTCCCATTATGCTAGGCAATCTAGGAAAAAAAGAGAAACATGAAGTGCCTATATAAATTATATGAAGATAAGTAGAAAATACTTAACACAATGGGGTGTAATAAAAGACTTTTATTAAGGGAAAACAGGCCTATAAGGAAACAGTGGAAAAAAACATTATGAAACAATGATTTTTAAAGTAGAGCAGGATACAAACACAAATATGATCCAAGAGCAGGGCCATTCTTGATGCCTTGTAGGGGGCATGCCTCAGACGGCTAGAGTTGGAACCCACTCGGGAGGGAGCAGTTTTAGACCTGGTACCCTCAAATGGGGATGGAGAGTGGATCTCTGATATAGAAGTGGGTAGCCAGCTGGGAACAAGTGACCACCAAACAGTGTGGTTCACAGTAAACTCAGCTGAACAGCCAAGCCATGCAAAAGTGAAGCAACTGGACTTCAGGAGGGCTGATTTTGTCAAAATGGGAGAATACATCAGAAAAGCACTAGCAAACCGGCAAGGAGAAGGGGTGGAGAAACAATGGAGAAACATCAAAACTGCCATCACAGAGGCAGTAGGCCTTTGTGTGAAGCAAATAAACAAATCAAAATGAAAGAAAAAACCACTGTGGTTCTCAAAAGAGGTGGCGCGGAAGGTTAGGGAGAAAAAAAGATAGCATTCAGGAAGTATAAGGAAATACAGAAGGAGCAGGGCAGAGAACTGTACTAGTTAAAGCAGAAGGAAGCGGGGAAGGCAGTCAGAATAGCAAAGGCCCAAACTGAGGAAAAGCTAGCCAACTTGGTTAATATGGGGGATGCAACCTTTTATAGGTACAGTGGGGTCAAAGAAAGACAAAGGGAGGAATACTAAGGCTGAATAAAGAGGAGGGTGGGTGGGCAGAGAGGGACAGTGAAAAAGCGGGGATACTGAATGAATACTTTTGCTCAGTATTCATAAAGGAAGAGGAGGGAGAGGTACCTAATCCAGTCAGTAGAAGCGCTCAAGATAGGGGGGTCGATATCATTGCTTTCACAGAAGAAAGGATTCTGAAAGAACTCCTAAAACTGAAGGTGGACAAAGCAATGGGGGCTGATGGGATTCACCCCACAATTCTAAAAGAATTAAGGCTAGAACTAGTAATACCATTGACTACCCTTTTTTAACAAATCATGGGAGGATGGTGTGGTACCTGAGGACTGGAGATGGGCAGATGTGATTCCCCTTCACAAAAGTGGGAGAGAGAGGCAGGAAACTACAGACCTGTCCGTTTGACCTCAGTGGTAGTGAAAATGATGGAATCACTTCTGAAGGAAAGAATTGTTGA
The DNA here is from genome assembly GCA_016271365.2 of Neoceratodus forsteri. Classification (NCBI taxonomy): domain Eukaryota; kingdom Metazoa; phylum Chordata; order Ceratodontiformes; family Ceratodontidae; genus Neoceratodus; species Neoceratodus forsteri. The sequence continues at coordinate 507,481,087 of CM057455.1, forward strand.
GTGCCTAGAGGCCAGTGGGGCACAGGACGTAAGGCAGCATGGATTCACAGCGGGAAGGTCATGTCAGATGAATCTAATCGATTTCTTTGATTGGGTGACCAGAGTAGTATACCAGGGAGGGTCTGTAGACATGGCCTGCAGTCGTGGCCAAAAATATTGGCGCCCTTGCACTTTTTTCAAATAACTCATAATTTCCCTAACCGTAAGTTGAAATTAACAACAGTACAGTATTTGGTCTCTGCAAGTCTGTATTTCTCTGTTAATATTACAGAATCTTTGTTTTTGATTCAGAATTTAATGTGTCCTTTTAAATCAGAAAATGATAAGAAATGGCATTGACAAAATTATTGATACCCTAGACTTAATATTTGGTAGCACAGCCTTTGGTCAAAATAACTGCAATCAACCGCTTCCTATAGCCATGGATGAGCTTCCTGCACCTCTCTACTGGCAGTTTGGCCCACTCTTCTTGTGCAAATTGCTCCAGTTCTCCCAGATTTGAAGGGTGCCTTCTCCCAACTGCTGTTTTCAGATCTCTCCACAGGTTTGCAATGGGATTTAGATCTGAACTCATTGCTGGCCACTTCAGAACAGTCCAGCATCTTGTCTTGAACCATTCCTGGGTGCTTTTTGAAATGTGTTTGGGGTCACTGTCCTGCTGGAAGACCCATGACCTTTGACGGAGACCTAGCTTTCTGACACTGGGTTCAACTTTGCACTCCAAAATGGCCTGGTTATCTCCAGATTTCATGATGCCATGCACATGTTCAAGGCACCCAGTGCCAGAGGCAGCACAGCAACCCCAAAACATCACTGAAACTCCTCCATGTTTGACTATAGGGAAGGTGTTCTTTTCTTTGAAGGCTTCATTTTGTTTTCTGTAAGCAGAGAGATGATGTGCTTTACCAAAAAGCTCTAATTTGGTCTCATCTGTCCACAAGACATTCTCACAGAAGTATTTTGGCTTGTTCAGGTATGTTTTGGCACACCCCAGTCGGGCTTTCTTATGTCTCTCTCTCTCAGCAGTGGGGTCCTCCTGGGCCTCCTACCATATAACCCCCTTTCATTGAGTTGGCGATGGATGGTGCGAGTTGAAACTGTCGTACCTTGTGTCTGAAGGTCAGCTTGAATCTGTTTGGCAGTTGATTGAGGTGCTTTCTCCACCATTCGAACAATTCTGCGCTGTAATCTTCTTTCAAGTTTTCTCTTGCGGCCACGTCCAGGGAGGTTGGCTACAGTGCCATGGGCCTTAAACATCCTGATAACATTATGTACGGTGGAAACAGGAACATCATGGTCTCTGGTGATTGATTTGTAGCCTTGAGATTATCCATGCTTGACTACAATCATCTATCTGACCTCCTCAGACAATTCTCTGGCTGTCTTTCTTTTCTCCATGCTCATTGCGGTACACACAGTGACACAAAACAGGAGAATGAGTCCTTTTCTCTATTCAAACTGGTTGCACGAGTGATTTTTATATTGCAGGCACCTGCAGCTCACCACAGGTGAGTTCATTTCCAAAGTGAAGGAGAATCACCTGCTTGAAATCTAATTATTTCTAACTACTTCTAAAAGGTGCCAATAATTTTGTCCAGGCCATTTAAGGATTTCTGTGTGGAATAAGCTAAGACTTAGTAAATTTTTCTGCTTTTTGTGTTTTAATTCACTGCAAACCAAAGAAATACATATGTGGATACCAAAATATTTTTTAATTTCAACAATTTTCAGGAAGGAATGGTGCATTATTAGAAAAAACTGCAAGGGCGCCAATATTTTTGGCCATGACTGTACCTAGACTTTAGCAAGGCATTTGACACAGTCCTGCACAAAAGATTAATGAACAAATTAGCCAGCCTGGGAGTGGGCCCTAGGGTGGTAGCCCAAGTAAAACATTGGCTGGATAACTGGACACCAAGGGTAATAGTAAATGGAGTCCACAGTGAAGAAAGGGAGGTTACTAGTGGGGTACCGCAGGATTCAGTACTGGGCTCAGTCCTTTTTAATGTCAATATAAGTGACATTGCAAAGGGACTGGAAGGAAAAGTATGTCTCTCTGCAGACGACACAAAGATGTGCAACACGGTTGATGCACAAGGTGGGGTGGAAAGGATGCGAAGGGACTTGGCAAGGTTGGAGGAATGGTCAAATGTATGGCAGCCTAGATTCAATGCAAAGAAGTGCAGAGTAATGCACCTGGGAAACAAAAACCCAAGGGGAAGGGTACACAATGGGGGGTGAGATAATGACAAAAACAAAAATGGAAAGGGACCTGGGGGTAGTTATATAAGATAACCTAAAGATGGGCAAGCAATGTGAGAAGGCAGTAAGGAGGGCTGGGGGATACTGGGATGCATAGGGAGAGGCATCACCAGTAGAAAACAGGAAGTTGTTATCTCTCTGTACAGACACTTGGCGAGACCCCATCTGGAGTACTGTGTGCAGTTCTGGAGACCCCATCTCTGCAAAGACATAGACAGGGTGGAGGCTGTCCAGAGGAGGGCAACCAAAATGGTGCAGGGTCTGCACCAGAAGACATACGAAGAGATACTAAAGGAGCTTAATATGTATACTCTCAAGGAGAGGGGGGATATGATAGAAACATTCAAGTACCTCAGGAGAATCAACAAAGTCCAAGAGGTTAGCATCTTTCAGAAAAAGAGATGTGCAAGAACAAGGGGACACAATTTGAAGATAGAGGGAGATGGCTCAGAGGTAATGTGAGGAAGTATTTTTTCACGGAGAGGGTTGTGGATGCATGGAACAGCCTTCCTGAGGAGGTCGTGAAGTCAAAAACAGTGGTGGAATTCAAGAATGCATGGGACAGACATAAGGCAATTCTAGTGGGGGGGGGGTAGGAGGAAGTAGGCTGTTGGTTAACTAGGATCTGCAGCTTATCCATTAGGTAGGGAAATGGGCAGACTAGGTGGGCCAAGCGGTCCTTATCTGCAATCAAGTTCTATGATTCTAGAAGCAACTTTAGAGAAGAGAATCCCCCCAAAAAGGAAAGAAACAATCTGGATGTGCAGTCACAGGAAGTTAAATGTGAAAGGTATTCAGAAACACAAAAATATAGAGGCAAGAATATATACAAAAGTAAGCTGTGGTAATCAAGAGGAAAGCATGAAGCACCTCTTTTTTGAATGTAATTTTACAAAGCCATTCTGGGATTCATTAGCAAATTTCTGGGGCAAGGAGTGTTTTAAAAATATGACATACAACATTCTAGTGTACGGACAGCTGACTAAAGAATGGAAGAAATGGGACAAACATACCCTATATGTAATATTTGCAGTATTAAAATGGGCAATTTGGCAGGTGAGGTGTAAAGTTCTGCAGAAGAAATAACTGACTATACAAGACCTGTTATTTAAAGTTCAAGATAAAATAGATAAACTATATCAGGAAGAATGTAACTTTTTTTGGAGAAGAAAGAGGGAGGGAATTATTGACTGGTATAAATGACATTGGTTGAAAAGTTTGGAAGAAAGTAACTGAATATGTTTCAAAAATGGACAAGATGTAATGTTTGTTTTTGGTTTTAAATAAAAAATTCCCCAGCTCTCCAGGAAGGGGAACCACTGGTAGTCAGTTTCGATGGCCAGTCCTGGTATGGCGATGGAGGGAATCGATGTGCAAGAGGCTGGGAAGCAGATCTCCTCCCCTGCCTCACGACAGCAAGAGACTGACCTCTTACGATGCCAAGGGGCATCTAGACATGCAGATTTCTCACCCTGCTGAGGGCAAGGTAGAATTGATGAACATAGCTCAAATGGAACAAGAGGAGCTGGAGGCTGAGAAAACGGATACTTCAAATACTAAGATGATGGATGCAGAGGTACACCTTGGGACAGATTACCTAATTGGGCATGGGATCAGAGCAGAGCAGTGCAGGGGGAATTTGTGGAGTCGTGGAGGTGCCTTAGACAGGTAGCATACGCGGTAACCATCTTGGAGGTGCTGCATGTCTATGGGATGGTTGAGACTAAGGTACTCTGCACCATGCAGTTCAACGAATGGTTGAAAGGCTGGTATGGAGCACAGGGTTTTAGCTTCATTGGGGAAAGGGGGGGGGTCCACATGGAGGGATGCAGGCCTATATTGGCACGATGGTCTGCATCTGTCCAGGAGGGGAACCAAGCTCCTTGGTGATAGGTTTTAAATGCTTCATTGGCAAGCTTTTAAACTAAACTAACCAAGGGGGGAGGCACTGATATGAAGCAGGAAATTCCAATCCTTCCCCCCTACATAACAGGGTAGTTGGCGAGGTAAACACCAAGGTAGAGAGGTCGATGGTTATCAGGATAGGAGTAAATGGAGAAAAAGACAAAAGTGGCAAAGGCAGTAAGAGCAGGGATGGGGCAACAAAAGGATAAGGACATCATAAAATGGAGGGCTGTGAGTACCAATGCCCGTAGTCTGGGTAACAAGCTTCCTGAGCTAGTGACCTTGATGGAAGAGGGACATCTGGATATTGTGGCAGTCACAGAAACATGGTACACGGAGAACCATGACTGGGATGTCAACATATGAGGGTACACAATCTACAGGAGGGATAGGGAGGGTGAAAGAGCGGTAGTAGCTATCTACGTAAAGGAAGAGATCAAAGCAGTGCAACTAAAGGGTAAACTGGGAGGAGAGGAGGCATTGTGGGTCACCTTGGGGACAGGTAGTGGCACCACAATCCGCACAGGGGTTGTGTACAGACACCCATATCGGGGAGGAAATGGACAAGGAAATGATAGAAGGCATCCTCAGAATGGCAGAAAAGGGGAGATATTATTGATGGGAGACTGGAATGTGCCAGATGTTAACTGGAGCACATTTACTGCGGCCACATCCAAGAATAGGGTAATCCTCGATGCCCTACAGGGAGCAGGCCTCAGACAACTAGTGTTGGAACCCACTCGGGAGGGAGCAGTCCTGGACCTTTTACTCTCAAACGGGGACAGAGAGAGGATCACAGATTTAGAAGTGGATCGTAATCTGGGAACAAGCGACCACCACACAGTGTGGTTCACGATAAACACAACCATGGAGTCAAGCCACAAAAGCAAGGGTGCTGGACTTTAGAAGGGCTGACTTTGGCAAAATGCTGGAGTGCCTAAGGAATGCACTAGCAAATGGGCAGGAAGGAGGGGTGGAAGAACAATGGGGAAAAATCAAAATTGCCATCAAAGAGGCAACAAGCTTTTGTGTGAAGCGAATAAAGAAAACAAAACAAAGTGAAAAACATTATGGTTCTCAAAACAGGTGGCAAGGAAGGTTAGGGAGAAAAAGATAGGATTCAGGAAGTATAAAGAATCACAGAAGGAGCAGGACTGTATCAGGTAAAACAGAGGTAAGCGGGGAAGGCAGTCAGGATAGCAAAGGCCCAAACCGAGGAAAAGATTGCAAGCTCAGTTAAGAAGGGGGATAAAACCTTTTATATATACATTAGGGAGCGACGAAAGACCGAGGAAGGGACAGTGAGGCTTAATAAAGGGGAGGGGAGGTGGGCAGAGAGCGACAGTGAAAAGGCAGAGATACAGATCAAATACTTTTGCTCAGTATTCACAAAAGAAGAAGAGGAGGTGGTACCTAAGCCAAAGAATAGAAGCACTCTGGGTGGGGGACGGGGGGTGTGATACCAGTCCATTCACAGAAGAAAGGATCCTGAAAGAACTCTTAAAACAGAAGAATGGAACAAAGCAGTGGGACCTGCCGGGGTTCACCCCAGAATTCTAAAAGAACTAAGGGAAAATCTAGTGACATCACGGACTACCCTTTTTAACATATCATGGGAAGATGGTGTGTGTGTGTGTGTGTGTGGTACCTGAGGACTGGAGGAAGGCAGATATGATCCCCCTTCTCAAGAGTGGGAGCAAGGCAGAGGCAGGAAACCACACCTGTTAGTTTGACCTCAGTGGTAGGGAAAATGATGAACTCACTTCTGAAAGAAAGAATTGTCTAGTACCTAGAGGCCAGCAGGGCACAGGACCCAAGGCAGCATGGATTCATAGCGGGAAGGTTGGGGAACCACAGAGTTCAGTACTGGGACCGGTACTCTTTAATGTCTTTATAGGTGACATTGTGGAGGGGTTGGAAGGAAAAGTATGCCTCTTTGCAGACGACACAGATCTGCAACAGAGTTGATACACAAGGAGGGGTGGAAAGCATGAGAAGGGACTTGGCAAGGTTGGAGCAGTGGTCAAGAGTATGGCAACTTAGTTTCAATGCAAAGTAATGCACCTGGGAAACAAAAACCCAGTGGAAGAGTACACAGTGGGGGTGGGGTAATAACAACAAACAAGAAAAATGGAAAGACCTGGGGGTACTCATATCAGACAGCCTTAAGGTAGGCAAGCAATGTGAGAAGGTAGTATGGAGGGCTGGGGGATTCTGGAATGCATAGGGAGAGGCATCAGCAGTAGAAAGCAGGAAGCTATTATCCCTCTGTACAGACAGTTGATTAGACTCCATCTGGAGTACTGCATGTAGTTCTGCAGGCCCCAACTCCGCAAGGACATAGACAGGATAGAGGCAGTCCAGAGGAGGGCAACCAGAATGGTGCAGGATCTGCACCGGAAGCCATACGAAGAGAGACTAAAAGTGCTTAATATATACCCTCGAGGAAAGGGGGCATGATAGAAACTTCCAAGTACCTCAAGGGAATCGACAAAGTCTGAGAAGGTAGCATATTTCAGAAAAAGAGATGTGCAAGAACAAGGGGGCGCAGTTTTCAAATAGAGCGGGGACAGCTCTGGGGTAATGTGAGGAAGTATTTTTTCATGGAGAGGGTGGTGGATGCATGGAACGGCCTTCCTGACAAGGTTGTGGGGTCAAAAACAGTGGAGGAATTCAAGGATGCATGGGACGGACATAAGGCAGTTATAGTGGGGGGGTGTAGGAGGGGGTAAGGAGGAAGTAAGTTGCTGATTAGGATCTACAGCTTATCCAGTAGGTAGGGAAATGGGCAGACTAGGGCCAAGCAGTCCTTATCTGCCGTCAAAGTCTTATGTCTCTGTGTTTCTAGTCGGAAGTCTAGTTGCAGGCTCTTTTAGAAGAAGAACACAGATTTAAATTGCGAAAAGAAGAACTTACTGCTGCATTGTCTGGTTGTTTGGCAAGTCCTCAGGCCATTTCAAAGCCTTCTCTGGAGGCCACTACATGCCCAGAACATTCCGCAAATATGGAAGCAAAACAAGCCATGGCTTCCGGGGACGACGCTACTGCTGTTCTGGCTAGAGCGCTGCCGGAAAATCAGGTGCCATTTGAATTCTCTGCAACACAGTGGGATCTGTCCATAATGGCAGTTACAGCCCCTTCTCAGGCTGACCTTTGTCAGAGTCCCAGTCCTCCAGATTCTTCAACTTCAGCTGACTTCCAAACAATAGACTCTAGACTCCATGATGCCGAATGGGCAAAGGACAGTACATCAGGAAAGTGGATTTTGGGCATGACCCTGATCCGGATGCCTACAGCAGAGGGGCAGAAATTTATAGGTATGCAGAGTTAAGGTTTTATACAGCCTACTACAGTCCCTAGTCTTTCAGATTCGGAGATGGAGGCTGTGAGTAAAGGGGCACAGTCTCCTCTTGAATTACCTCCCGATCTCCAACTCGTACAAAATCCAACTTTGGCCTTTTTCCATGGCCAATTGACTACATGGGTCCATCTACTTTCTAAGCCTGTGTCTGGTGAGGATGGACTGCCTCAGCCCACTGCAATACACCAGCAGTCTTCCACATCCCAGATTAAAGCTGAGGCTGCACCCTCGGCACAACAACCTAGACCTCGACCGTATGCCTCCCTTTTCCACACACCTGTGTATCCCATAAAGAGACGCAGTGTGTTGCACCTCCACTATAAAGGTAGCCTTGATTCATTTCCTGACTGGGTGCATGTAGCTCGTGCTCTTTTAAAAGGCTCAATGGGCTTCTTAGCCACAGAAGTGTATGCCCTGATTCACGTCTTGGGAGAGACATTATTTGATATTGGTTTCAAACTGAGTTCTGGGTTCGAGAAATTCTGGCAAAATACCATGATTTGAAGCTCACCCCATTGTGGACTCCTTTTGAAGTGATTACATTGACAAGACCAGCATTTTTAACATTCAGTGTTCTCTTCAGGAATATGGGGGTCAGCGTGACTGACCTCCTGTACTGAATGAAGCAACAGCGTACAGTCCAGTGGACCCCAGAAGCAAGTTTTATTCAGAGCAAATCTGGACTGGGGGCTGGAAGGTCTGAGTGGTTCTTCACTCTACAGATGTTGGCCTACATCTGCCAAACAGTTTTTTCATTGGTTGGGATCGTGGTGTACTTTTCTATGCTGGCCAACCAAAGGCCTGCTACAGATGTGGGTCCACTACCCACCTGAGCTGTCTGCGATAAACTGAAATGTACATTATGTAACGAACTGGTGCACACTAGTGGGCATTGTCAAAACCCACAGAAATGTAATTTGTGTAATGAGATAGGGCATTTCTATACAGTTTGCCCTTAGGCTGCCAAGAATCAGGCAGATCAGGTGGATGACTCGGAACAAAGGTTGATGATTGCCTTGGCACAGCATTGTAAGGTCAGCAGTGGCCTGCAACGGAGTAGGCCCACGGCACTCCTTGTTGCAGGTATACCTTAATCTTAGGACCCCAGGATGGTTGCTCCCCCCCCAGATGACTCGGAGCTGATGGATCTGTCTAGTAGAGATGCAGCAGATCCTCCCCCAGTTACTGTGGACTCCCTATGTGCCATTATACAGGCCCCGGAATCCGATCATACTAGTATGGCTATTGCTTCCACTTATGGGGAGGTAGTGGAAATGCTTCCCCCCCTTCCCATCCCCTGTCCTCCAGTAGTGATAGGATGGTCCTCAGACACCGAGATGGCAGGAGACTTCCCTCTACTAAGGTCTCCAAAATAGCCTCTTTACCCCTCACAAACAAATACGAGGTACTACATGCCCAATCAGAAATTTATGGAGAAGAATCGAATGAATTATCTCTAAGATCTTACTTCGATTGGGAGCTCTTGCAGCAGGCTACACCATAAGGAGAATGCCGCCAGGCACTAGGACCCCACGGAAAAATTCTTAGCTAGCAGTACCCAGCGGGGACCGCCCCCTGATGTCAGACCACCCCTGACACCCAGCGGGACCGCCCCTGACGCAGACCACCCCTGACGTCTGCCAGTGGTGTAAAAGGGGCGGTCCCTGGCCACACCCCAATTCTTTTCCTGCCGTTGACCTGTTCACATTGGCTCAGCTGATTCCTGCTGCTAACCAATTGACTGCCAGTCTCTCAACTTTATCAAAGTTTCTTTGTTGTTTTACCGTCTAATTGGTGTATGTCTTCTCTGTCATCCTCTTCTTGCCAGTTAACGAAATCCAAGTGCGCATGCAGGAAGCAGATCCCTGCCCCGAGACAGTCTCTCAGCCTACCTCATCTGCCTGGGGCCCGACCATGACACCGACTCCAAAGTTTTAACCTCTGGACTCACATGTGTCGTCCGAAGACATTGAAGACCTACCTTCTAGAACAGCAGCTGGCCGCTATGCAAAAGACTCCGTCAGGCCTAGGATCCCTTTCTTCTGGGGTTGGTGACTTCTCACAAATCCAAGGAGAAAAAGTCCAGCAGAAAGCACTATCATTGCGAGAAGGACAGAACCTGTTTGGACTCCCGATCCAGGTCTCCACATAAGAAAATGGCCAGCTCCAGGTGGGACTCTGCCCCTCCGCCAACCCCAGTTTCCTCTGGGTTGCCGGCCTTGAAACCCCCGGCGTTTGTGCGTACGGCAGGCAGTGTTTCTTCGGGGCAAGGGCCTTTGGGCCCCCTCCCTTAGTCTTGGGCCCTACAGCCAAGTTTCTTCCGGGTTGTGGCCTTGAAACCCTCAGGGTTGGTGTGTACGCCAGGTGGTGTTTCTTCGGGGCAAGAGCCTTCGGACCCCTCTCTTAGTCTTGGACCCAGAGGCATGGCTGTAGGGCCCAAGTCCAAGGAATCAGCCGATCAAGGGGCGGGCGACTGCCTCCTTGCCGCCCCTCACCAGGCTAAGGCGTTCTCCTCTTCGTCGGGTCATCCAGCTGGACCCGACGACAGGAAGCGGTGGGTGTCAGACTCCCGGTGCTCGACCCCGATGTCCTTGCCTTCGGGGTCTCCCCTGCTGCCTGCACCCCCTAAGCTGCCTTCAGGAGGGCCGCAGCTGCTGGCCAAGGAGTCTGCTCCCCCCAAGCCCGACTCTTTGACGTCAGGAGGCCCAACACCGGGTCAGCCAGTCGACCTGCCATCCGCTCCGTCGCCACCCCCAGGACCAAATGCTGGAGAAACCTGTCACCAGAGTGTCTTGTCAGCCCCAGACAAGCTGTCAGGTCTGCCACCCAAGGGGCCTGATGACACGTCAGAGACGCTAGGCCCATCGGCTCCAGCCATGGTCTCTCCTGCTGACATCAAGGACCTTTTTTGTTCCTGGTGGGACACGGTCAAGAAAGACATCCCTAAGGAACCCCCGGTTCCCACGCCTCAGCCCCTCCCTATAGATTCCCTGCAGCGGCCTCCGTGGCCCCCGCAGTTGTCACCCTTCCCCAGGGAAAAACCTCCTGCTCAGTCGGATGACAGGTCTTCTGGAGAACGTGAACATCGTTCGGGATCATCCTCCAGGCATCATAGGAGGCGGCACCGGCATTCCTGCTCCAGATCTTCCTCGAGGTCATCCAACTCAGACTCTTCTGCCTCCTCTGGATCCTCAGAGAAGTTTTCCTCTCCTCCCCACCACCTTGACCCTCTGGGAGATTCGTCCTGTTCTCCCCCGGATGATCCCACATTCTTGGACGTGATGTGTCACATCCAGTTTTTAAAGCAGTGGGAAACTGAGGATCTCAATCGAGAGAGAAAAAGGCTGGCTCATGTCTTGGGTATGAATGAGCCTAAACTCTTAGTCATACCGCCCTTGGTGGCAGTCTTTCAGAACGCCACCAGGTTAGCCTAGAGGCACCCTACAACAGCCTCCGCTATACCAAAGAAAGTGGACAGGCTGTATCGTACCCTGACGAACAAGCTGTTCCTTGCTGAATAGCCCAAGGCGGACTCAGTCATGCTGACGGCTGCCCACGGCAGGACCAAATAGCCACGGCACATGAGCTCCCAGTCACCAGACAAGGAATCCAAACATTTGGATCTGTTTGGCTGGAAGGTCTATTCCTCGGCCACCTGCACCATTCGGTTGCTCAGCTTCTTGGTGCACATGGTGCAGTACCAGAAATCACTTTGGAACAAGGCCATCGAGGCTGCAAAAAGACAGCCCGATTCCGATCACAAAACGGAGCTTCTGGATGTGCTCCATTCCAGTCTGGATGCAGGGAAGCACGTCAAGCACGTCTTAAGGTCCTCCTGTGATTCAGTAGACATGGTATGCTGGGCAGCCACTACAGGGGTCTGTATGCTGAGGTACTCTTGGCTCCGGGATTCTGGATTTAGGCAGGACCTTCTGGATGCCATCATAGATACTCCGTTGCTTGGGTCCGTGCTTTTTTGGTCCAGACATTGAAAAAATGATCTCAGACCTACAGGGCTCTGGTAATTCCATTCAGTCTGTGCATCAGTTGTACAGGTCTGATCAGACCTCAGGCAAGCATTGACAGTTTTGTGGTGGGGAGGGGGCAGAAGCACAAAGGACAGCAACAGAGAGTTAACTGTCGGCATAAAGCTCCCTCTCAACCTGGTGGAGCACAGGGACTTCAGAACACCAAACCTTCCTAGGTCTCCCTGTCCACCCGGGCTCCAACACCTGATTCCTTGCCTGACCCCCCCCCCCCACCTCTCGCTGTTTCCAGGGGGAAGGTAATAGGGGGTCGGTTCTGTCTTTACCTCGACGGGTGGGCCACCGTCACTACTGATGCATGGGTCCTCCAGTTGCTAGAGTGGAGTCACGTGCTGAAATTCCTGCAGATTCTCCCGGACAATCCCCCGGTCCAAATAACTTACTCCCCCTCCCATGCCGAGCTCATTCGGGAGGAGGTACAGTCCCTACTAGACAAGAAGACCATAAAACCCATTCTATCCCCACACTGGGGGAAGGGCTGTACTCCCGTTACATGGAGTACGAGAGATTCAGGATGGCCGCCTTGCCAGGCATTCTTCCCATGCTGCATCAAGGGGACTGGCTTTGCCCCCCCCCCCCGAACATGCAAGATGCCTACCTCCATACCCTGGCGCTTCCAGCTCACAGGAGGTTCCTGAGGTTCTCCTTTCAGGGAAGGCATAATTTTTAGCTTCGGGTCTTGCCCTTCAGCCTTTCCTCAGCACCACGTGTGTTCACAAAGTGCCTAGCAGTAGTGGCAGCAGCCCTGAGGAGGCAGGGACACTTTGTTTATCACTACCTCGATGAGTGGCTTCTGACTGCCACCATAAGGGATTGGCTTCTGGTGGCTTTAGAGGATACCTTCAGTCTGTTCAGCTCACTGGGGATCACTCTAAACATGGCCAAATCTTTCCCGAAGCCATGTCAGAGGTTACAATACATAGAGGCAATCCTGGACACAGCAAGGGAAGACCTTCCTCCCACCCGGACAGGGCAGTATGCCTTCACTGTTTGGTTCACAAAGTTTCAGTTGCTCACAGGTCCCAGCTCGGACCATGCTCCTGCTCCTAGGCCATATGACTGCAGCCATAGTGACCGTTTCCTCAGCACGCCTGTTTATGAGGGTCCCTCAGTGGATCCTCAGAGTGCAGTGGGATCAGAGGGAGGACAATCTCGATCTCCAGAGCAGTGATACAGACTCTCTGTTGGTGGCTCTCTCCCCAGAATCTGGAGTCCGGAGTCCCCTTTCAGAGAGAAGCCCCTTCACAGGTTCTCACAACTGTTGCTTTGGGCCTAGGTTGAGGGGCTCATTTTCAAAATGGTCAGATGCAAGGTACATGATTTTTGCTGGAACTGATCCTCCATATCGGTATTCTTGAGATGAGGGCAGTTTTGTACACTTTACAAGCGTTGCTCCCGGACCTCCATCCAGGTCCCCTGTTGGTGCAGATGGACAACATGTCTGTCATTTATTACATCAACAAGCAGGAGGGAACTCACTCCTACCCCCTCTGTCGGGAGGCTATGAGAGTGTGGATCTGGGCTCTAGACCATGGCCTGTTGCTCACTGCAGTTCACGTTCCAGGGGTCCAAAATGACTGGGCCAATGCCTTAAGCCAGTCTCTGTCGAGGACTCATGAATAGGAACTCCTGCAGTCTGTAGCGGACGACTTCTTCCAAAGAGGGGGTCATCCAGATCTGAACCTTTTCGCGTCCCTGTGCAGTGCAAAACTGCCCGGTTTCTGCTCGCTCTATCATGGGCCTGGTGTTTTCTGGTGAGACGCATTGTCCCTCTGCTGCACAGGGAAGTTTCTGTATGCCTTCCCTCCCTTTCCTCTTCTGCAAAGAGTTCTGCTCAAACTCCAAGCTGAAGGAGCGGAGATGATTCTCATAGCTCCACTTTGGCCTTGTCAGATATGGTTCCCACTACTGCAGCAGCTGACAGTGGAACCTCCAATTCTCCTGCCCTTCTCCTCCAGCTTACTATTACAAGAGCAGAGCAGACTGATTCACCTGGACTTCCAATCCCTATGTCTTCATGCCTGGCACCTGCAGACGTAGCCACTTCTCGTATTGGAGTTTCTTCCAGAGTGGCTGAGGTCTTGGTGACAGCCAAGAACCCTTTCACTAGGGCTACCTGTGCCATGAAGTGGAAATGTTTTTGCTTGTGTGCCTCCAGTGTGGGTCTAGATCCTCCCCTGTGCTCTCTGAATGCTGTCCTCAAGTACCTCCTCTCCCTGTCAGACACAGGCCTCCGCTATTCTTCCATCACGGTGCACCTTTCTGCAATCTCTGCCTATCATGCACCGGTGAATGGCAGATATGTTGCCCAGAAGGATCTGGCCCGAACGTTGTTATGGGGAATTCTTCATCTTAAACCTCCTATTAGGGACCCCATCCCTCCTTTTATTTTTGTTAGAGAAGCTACGTTGCCTCCCTTTGAGCCAGCCATGGCTTGCAAGCTATGCTTTCTGTCGTGGAAAGCGTTGTTTTTATTTGCCATTACTTCTGCTTGGAGGATTTCCAAGCTTCAGTCTCTGATGGCTAAAGAGCCGTATTTAATTTTCCACTTGGACAGGGTGTCCTTGAGGACTAATCCTAAATTCCTACCCAAGGTGGTGCCCCAATTTATCCTTAATCAGGACATCAACCTTCCGGTTTATTATCCGGAGTATGCTAATCAAAGGGAGGTCCTTCTTCACGCTCTGGATATACATAGAGTGCTTAGGTACTACATTAGCCGCACTCAAACTTTCAGAAAGTCCAACTAGCTTTTTGTTTCTTTTGCACTGAGAACCCTGAGGGTGCCTGTAGCGAAGCAGACTCTGTCCAGATGGCTAGTCCATTGCATCACCTCCAGCTACAATAAATACAACAAGCCCTTACCAGGCTCGGTTAAGGGTCATTCCACCAGGGGTGTTTCTGCCTCCTCTGCGGCACTTCGGAACATTTCTACGGCAGATATCTGTGCAGCAGCTACTTGGGGCTCGGTGCACACCTTTGTAAAGCACTGTAGCCTGGACATTGCTTCCGTCGAAGAGCTGGGTTTGGTTTGGCGGTGCTTCAGGCCTTTTGTCTTGAGGCCTCCCGCTACTGAAGTCTCCACCTCCCAGTCTGTTCGGGATCCAATTAGTGCTGCTTGGTACTCGGTCCTTATGGTGTAGGCTGCTGCAAGGGCTCCCACTCAAAGTAAGATAGTACAGTTACGTAAGAACTTACCGTAACAGTAGATCTTCGAGAGGAGCTCTTGCAGCAGGCGTTATTTCCCTCCCTCCTTCCCTCTGTCCTTTTTTCCATTTTTTCCTTACCCGTGGTGGGGTATTGTACTCACCTCAGTTCTCTGTTGTTTATTAGCCAGGTCTTTGGCAGGAGAACTGGGGTGTGGCCGGGGACTGCCCTTTTTATACCATTGGCGGACATCTGAGATGATCCGACATCAGGGGGCGGTCCCCACTGGGTACTGCTAGCTAAGAATTTTTATGTGAGGTCCTAGTGTCTGGCAGCATAGTCCTTATGGTGTAGCCTGCTGCAAGAGCTGCTCTCGAAGATCTGCTGTAACGGTATGTTCTTACGTAACTGTACTTTCCTCCATACCTGACCAAGGGACAGATACAGAGGAACTGCCAGTGGAGCAGCCGCATGTGCCTCCTACCAAGTCGGACAGTTCCTCTGCCAGACAAGCAAAGAAAAAATCCAGGTGCCCCAAAGGGAAACAAAAACAACCCCCATGATGTTCGTATTGGAGAGACACCCTTCACTCTTAACATTCACGCTTCCTTTAACCTACCTCTTTGTCGGTGTTTACTGTTAATGTGAATAGTATAAAAACTGGTAGGAAAAGGGTTGCAGTATTTTCTAATTTAGTTGCTAGGGGGCCAGCCATTTATTTCTTGCGGGATATTCTGATTATTACCATGTCTGAAATATCTAAAGTCATAAGGGACTGGTATGTGGGTCCCTCATAGTGGTCCACTGGACATGATGTGTGTTCAGGGATGGGTATATTGTTTCATACCATAGAATTTCAGTTGACAAAATTGGTAGATTTAAAACCTGGTAGAGCCCTAATCTTAGATGTTCACATAGACAATTGGCTTTACCGTCTAATAAATATTTATGCGGCTCAGACTAAGGCTGAACGTATTGACCTGTTTCACCTGGTTCAGTCTCATCTGTTTACAACCTAAAACATTGTATTCGGGGGTGATTTTAATTTTGGCATCTCCTTGGCAGAGAGAGGTAAGCAGGCTAAAACTTCAAATATCTTTTGTGATAATGTCTTGCTTAACTACTGTGATCAAGTCAGCCTCACTGAAGGATATTTACCATTCTGTTCACCTTAGGTCAGACCCTACATTCCAAAAAGACCCACTAACCACACAAATTGATTTTATTTTTGTAGTCAATAACATGCTAGTGAACTCCATTAATGCGGCACTGGTGGAATTCTCGGACCACAGTATCCTGTACTTGAATGTTGCACAGCAGAACCCTCTTTTTCATTGTCCAAGTATGTGGAAATTTAACTCCTCCCTGTTAGAGCACACCCTACTTGGCCCAGTATGTCACCCACTTTATAGAGGCCTGGAAATCTGTTTATATTCTTTATGATGCACCCGTCAGTTGGTGAGAGGATACTAAAACAGAGCTTCTTTCTTTATTGCGCTTGATCAGTAAACGGAAACATGGTACAGAATATCACCAATACCTACAGAATAGGCAGCAGCTCCAAAAATTGACCTCCCTAAGCATCATGACAGGTCTTAATTATGTAGACCAAATTAAGAGGGTAAAAGAGGCAATGGTCAACTTTCATGCCTGCCAAGCGGAAGGACTGAGACAACTGCAGCAATTTGGAACACAAGGGAAAATGGGTATAGCTGTAAATCCAGAGCCTCCCAAAAAATATTTGAGGAGTTACTAGACAACCATGTTACCATCCAAAATATTACACAGGGGCTGTTGGATGTAGTTACACGACACAGTACCAATTTATTCCAAGAATCATAGCTGGATGATTCCAATAGAGAGATTCTTTGATAACTTTATTCATCCACATTGCTCAGATCAGATTGCTCAGAGTTTAATTCTGGAGATCTCACTGTCTGAAGTTGATTAAGTTAAACAGTCCTTAAAGATTGGTAAATCACCCGGCCCTAATGGTCTTACCAATAAGGTTTATAAGGTGATGGCTATAAGCATAAGTACTGAATTGGCACAAGTGTTTACCACTATTCTGAACTCCCAAGACATCCCATTGGAGATGTCGATGGGAGCTCTCATTTATCTATACAAAAAGGGTGATAAGAGACAGCTGGGAAACTGGAGGCCTGTTAGCATTTTAAATAGTGATTTTAAATTGCCAGCTAAAATACTGCATAATAGATTATTCTTGACGGTACAGCCTCTTATTACCCTGGCCCGGTCCTGTTCGGTCAAGGATCGGTTGATCACAGACAACCTGCTTTTATTGAGAGAAATCTTTACCCAAGGTGCTAAACAGCACTTGGATGGTTTGGTCTTTTCTCTTGACCAGTGTCAAGCGTTTGATTTGGTGAACCACAAATATTTGTGGTTTGTATTACAGTCTTATTGGATCCTAAATCAATTTGTAAACTGGATCCGCTGTTTGTACTGTACAGCCACGGTTTCCCAATGGTCAATGGCTGGAGGGATCCAGTGATCAAAGTGAAACGGGCCAGACAAGGCTGTCCACTGAGCCCTTTATTATATGTTCTTCAGGCGGAAAATTGCCAGAATCACAATGGTAGGTTGTCCAATCAAAATTCTAGGTGTTCTTTTTGATGAAGGACAAATGGATGTCCTGAACTGGTCCCCAAAATTGAAACAAGGTAAAACTTTGGTGGCCAAATGGAACCAGAAGAAAATGAGCAAAAAAAAAAAAAATAGTCTTGTTTAAATCATACCTGATACCTTTATTCCTATACATTAGCTATATCCCCCCCCCCCAAACAAAACAAAACTTTTGGAGAGTACCCTTTACAGTATATTTTTTCAGGCCATATGGGGCTTCCACCTGAACCCGATTAAGAGAAATATCCTGTATCTCCCCATAACAGAATGATTAATCCTTTGGTTTTCATTTACTCCGTCTTTTTTATGACTAATTTAAAACCCTTATTATTTCACACAGGGAAAAGTTGGCGTTCTTTATTCTTTTTTTCATGTCAACCATGGTTTCGGAGATGGGATACTGGTACTTTAGTAGGTTTAGGTGCAGCTAGACAGACACCCCCCTATATTTGTAATCTTTTTCTGAAGTTGAAAGCCTGGAAAATGACCAGTGTAATGATTTTAAATGGTCATCGGAAAACGCTGTATGCGCATATTATTGCATTATATTTCACAGAACCAATCCCTTTCCCAACCTGCCCCCCATCGTCTTTTACTCTGTCTAAAAAAAAAAAATATCTGACAAATCCTAGAATTCCACCACGCATATGGGATGTTCACTGGCTATGCTGCCATGAAAAATTGAATGTGAAAGCGAGCCAAAAACACAAGCAGCAGTCTGAAAGACTGTGCAGCAGACAGGCCTGTAGTCAAATACTTGAGTCCATAGACCACCTGTTTTTTCCTGTTGCCATGTTTCCCAATTTTGGCAGTTTTTGGCAGTTCAGTGGAACACACTGGCTTATGCTTCAGTGACTTATGAAGTATTAATCTATAGGTCTTACCGAGCAGGTGGAAAAATGAGATGAGAGCACACTCCATATTGTATTTGTAGTGATAATTTGGAATTCAAGATGTTTATACATATTGCAGCAAAAAAACAAATATTAACTATCTTGAATTAGTGGCTAAGATTACTTCAGATTTACAGAGGATTTATTTTCTGGAAGCAAAAAACGAGCAAACAGTCTGGTTAGACACAGCATGGCGGCATCTTCCATGGATTACTGATACAGACGCCCCTATCACGTGAGTTTCCCCCCTCCTTTTTGTTTTCTCCTCTTCTATTTACAAAGATGGTAGAATGAGACCTTTACCGTATTAATTACCCATTTGCATATTTTTCCATGTTTGACACACAGAACTGACAGATAATTGTGGTTTTCCTTTTCTTACTTTCTCCCCATTCCGTTATCAATTTTTACATTCATTGTATTATACAGTTCCTTAAGTTGAAATTTTTTTCAGTTTATGGGTCTCCCTAGTCCCTTCCCCCAGATTAATACGTTTTTTTTGCTCCCAAGAAGTATTGGATTTTTCTTTTTCTGTTCTGTTGTACCATGTACATTATCTGGTGATGTCTTGGTACTGTAGGATTTTTCCTTCCTTAATAAACACCCCTACTCTTTTTGGGAATTGCCATGGGATCTTTAACATCCACCTGAACTACCACCAGAACAGACAGATGGGGCCTTGGTTTAATGTCTCATCCAAAAGACGGCACCACTGGGCCATTCGTTTCATTACCAATGCCCCAGTCAGAACACACCATTGTACCTTGTATGAGGCGATGAAGTGGACCTCCTTATCCACCAGAAAATGTTGCACATTTATACTTGGACACATAAAGCGCGTCTCAGTAAGCTACCCCTTATATATCGGCCTTCTTCTCATGCTCAGCTAGCACCTATGCCCTCAGAAAATGTGCATATATTACCTTGAATGTGCCAAATTATTGGACACGGTTGGTAGGGCATCTATAAGCTTTTCTTTTCCCTACCTTCGGAATAAGCTTCAGGCTACTCTAAAACTCCATACCCTTATCCCAGTTAGGGCATTTATTGGTAGGGTACATGGGTTCACTGCTGTGACCTGCAACTGCACTTAGCTTCCCTCACGAGTCTACCTTCTCCCCATCCCTCTCCTATTGTCTTTGTAGATTCCTGTGTATACCGGCATGCATCTTCCTTCCTGTCTCCCTTATTTTCATTGCTTGAACACAAAACAGAGGTTTGAACCTTGAGATCTTCAAATAACCTTTTTCTAGTCATCCCTAAGGACTACGGGGTGCTTTCAGCATTTGTGCAGCTAGATGTTGGAATACTCTTCCAGAGGTATTACGTGAAGGGATTAGACATGTTTCCTTTAAAACAGGTTTAAAACAATTTTATTGTGAACAAATGTGTTGCACTTGTTATGATTGACTCTTTGTTGGAAATTATATGTTGTTTTGTAATGTTTTCACCTATGCTGTGTGTTTATGGCTATGTTATTTAACTTATGTAACACCAGTGGCTTTTATCCCCGGGTTGTATATGAAAAAGGGCTTCAGCTCATATACTTACCTGGAAAAAAAAGAAAAAAATTAATCCCTTCCTCCCTCCCTTCTTTCTCTGCCTAAGTTGTTATCTCCCATATTTATTAGGTGGTGGTAAACTTACTGTCATGTGATGCTTTCGCCTCTATGTATTTGTTACAACCAATCTACTCTATGAACCACGATATACCTGCTGTGTTACTATGATGTATCCTTGTACTGACTGTCTGTGATGTTTAGTACTTTGTATCAGGGACCTCCTTGTGAATGAGCGTACTCAATGGAAGCTATTGCTACACTGTAAACTGAACTGAACTGATCTCCTTCCCCTCAGTAAATCTTCACAGCCGATGCTTCGGACTTGGGGTGGGGGCACATCTAGGGTCCCACCAAACATAAGGGACCTTGTCCCATCTGGAATCCTCTCTCCACATCAATGACCTGGAGATGTGAGCCATTCTTTGTGCCTTGCAGGCCTTCCAGACTCAGTTCAGTTCACTGATCGGTCATAAGACATTTTCAAGATAAAAAGTACATAAACACTAGAATAATACCAGTTAAATAGGTACAGTAATAACAATAACTAATATAAATAAATATACAATATAATATATATTATACAAATAGACATATTTACTGTAGATGCAAGTACATTATGGAAAAAAAAAAAAAGGCGAGCCCACTCATGAACTGGTCTAGTTAAATTTCTTCAGTTCCAAGAAAAAGAGTGTGCTACATGCAGCTTGGAAAAGCGACTCAATACTCTTCCAGAGCTAAAGATTTTGAGAGCAACTATGCCCCGGAGGTCATGGCGAGGCACAAGGCCTACATCCCTGCAGTGAAAGCTCTCAAAGCTGTTGGCATCCAATTCAGAGCATCCTATCCAGCAGAACTCGCCATCTACTTTAAAGAGGGCCCCCCTCACCCTCAAGATTGCGTAGGCAGCTGTGGACGAGATGAAGGCCCAGAAGATGGACGTCCCACAACAGAGAACCAATGCAGGCACCTCTATCACCTCTAAGTTATCACAGTGGTGTGAAGCAGCAATCAGTGAGACACAAGGCGCCACCAGGGAGTCGAGGCGATCCAGAGCATCGTAGGCACGTGGAAGGCCCGACTGAATGCCCCCACGGCTGATCGATCGGAGGGCCGAGACGCGGAAGGATGAAGTGCGGCAAGTATCATTTATTTCTGATTCCAGTCCACCCCTATGGTAAATTGGGGATGAACTGAGCCCTGGGCTACAGAATTTCCTTGGCTCACTGCCTAGAGTGACTCTTAGACCTGTATGGATTGGGGGGGGTCACAGTATATGGGGACTTTTCTCACCGTTTTTCCTCCTCCCTTAGATAGGGAGGAAATATTAATTGTATGTAGTTATTATGCAGTCTGAAGGATGCAAAGAAAAAATACAAATTTTGCTTGTTACAGTTTTGAGATCCAACTCTTAATTCCTACCCATTGATTGTGTAAACTGATGGATCTACTAAGAGCGAGTATTGTCCCTCGGACGATTGCTGGGATGCGGGACCTGGAGGTTGCTGTCCCTCCTCCCCATCTTCCCCCCTTCGGTTCTTTTCTGCTTTCTGTCCTGGGCCTGATGACAGGCCAAATGTTAGAAGAATGGTGCGGGGACCTGATATTAACTCTGCTATATGAGGAGAGCCTGGCAGGTCAGGGGCCCTCTTGCCTCCCACCTGCAGTCTCCCGACACCCTATGGAGACTATACAGAGGCTCGAAAGCCTTAAGACCAGCCCTCATGGTAGTGTAGTCATCTGATGCGCTGAGTCGAGGTCTACATAGTGCTGCCTAACTGGGTGGCCCAGATAGGCATACTTAATCCTGTGCACGGGCCATCCCTTGGTCCAGGACGGAGGACGTGGCTGTAACTATCTCCTCTCTACAGAAACTATAGTAAACTATAAGACAACTGCCCATTGAGGGGCATGGGGGGTGGGGGACGGGTGGGGGTTGGTTGGAGGCTCTCCGCTGCCCACATACATAAGGTGATGAGTGTTGGGCTGCTGGGCTGATTTTTATAAAAGAGCCTTAGCCAATGTATGAATGTCTGATCTATGAATCTGAACACAGGCCATATGATCCTAATACTATTAATTATCAACAGGGGGTGGGGGTTGGGGGTCTCCCCTTCCCCCCCTTGCTTGTCCACCCTGCAGGGCCCCCCCACCTCAGAATGAGTGCCGAGTTATGGGGATCCTTTGTGGATGAATTGGGGGTGCAGGGCGCCTCCCCCTTCTTCCTCCTTGTCCCCTCGCACACAGTGATTGGGAACTGAAACAGATGTTATATCTCCCTTCATCCCTGAAACTGAAAAATCCTTCAACTTAATTTTTCACCCCTCTCAGGATGACTGCTGTACACTCAGTCGATCTCGGTGTGCCATCTCCAACGTCCCACCCCCTTTCTCCCTTTACCCAGCAAGGCACTATAAGTGTCCAGAGGCCTCTAAGTTGAGATGGTACCTCGCAGTAAGGATTCAACCTTACCCCGGGATCATGTTCTGATTCTGGCATGTGGAGGCGCCAGTTCTCCATTTTCTGTGCCGAGTGCCCTGTTGGACTCTCCACAGTTTAATTCTATTACTTTGTGTTGTTTTGTAGTTCATATTTGTTAAATGTCAGTGTCTTTGGATGTATTACTGTTGTTATGCTAAGAAAGTCGACAGACAGTGTGTGAAAGAATATGAGATTTCAAGATGAGTGGATGAGCTGGGAGGCTTACTCTGCAGGGAGACCGATTGGCGGTCCTTCCTGGCAACACCGATCCCAAAATTTAAGATGCATGCCCCTCATTTGAAGCTCTTATCCTTAAACATTAATGGTTTAACCTCACCAATCAAAAGGTCATGAGTCCTTACATATCTCAAGAAAAGCAAGTCTGACCTTATTTATCTTCAAGAGACTCACCTTGGCGACTCGGAACATGTAAAGCTGGTCAACCTCAGTAGGGGAAGGGTGTTCTGTTTCTCCAGTAGAGCACGCAGACGTAGAGGTGTGGTGATTGTAATACCCTCACACACTTCTATCCAAACAGGATATTCCTGGGTGGACCTGGAGGGCAGACTGGTCATTGTACAGGGTACAATAAATGATAAGTTACCCTGGCCAATGCATATTCCCCCCAGCCCTTTCCATCCCCCAGCTAAAGATGCTACTGGACAAAATTGTGCAGAACACCAAGGGAACACTCCTGCTTCCCGGAGATTTTAATCTTATCTCAGACCCTACACTTGACTCCTCAAACCCGAGACCCCCACGCCAAACAGCAGCGCAGCAATTTTTCAAAATATTCGTTGCTGAGGTTTGGTGGTGCAACGTATGGCGACATCTCCAGCCCTGTACCAGAAACCACTCCTACTACTCCTCTGTTCACCAAATCTACTTGCGTATGGATCAAACCTATACACAAGTGGAGAACTTAGGTTCTTTGGAGGAGGCTCAAATGGGTGACATTATCTACCCTGATCGCGCTTCCTTGATTTCCACCTGGGATATGGGCCTTCAAGTCAAAAACACGTACTGGAGGCTCAATCTCTATTACCTCAGATCACAGCAGTTCCGAGAATGTATTTCAGATAAAATCACTGAAATTCTCGGGGACAACCCTCCAACTGACACTTGCCAGCAATACACTGGGATACTGTAAAATCTGTCCTCCGAGGCCACATTATCCAACACACCGTGGAATTGAACAGGCAGTGCAGAGGACAAAAAACTAAACTAGAAGTCTCGCTTCACTTTTTGCAAATGGTGCACAAACAAGGCAATACCTCAGCGTTACCCCAGTTAAAACAAACCAAAGCAGACCTAGACCAGCTAGCCCTGCAGCAGATGGAGATCACCCTTACCTTTTTGAGGCAAAGATACTATAAGGTGGGACTTTGTGCCACCAGGCTACTGGCCTATCAGATCCACAACAAGAAAAGACATCTATTATCACCACTCTTAGACACCCAATAGGTGGACACCCTCTAACTAAAATACAAGATATGGCGGATGGCTTTACCTCTTACTATTCCAACCTATATACCCCTGAACAGAGTTCCTCCAGACAGCAGATTTCAGACTACTTACACGCAATTACATTACCCAAACTTACCGTAGCTCAAGGAGAAGCATTAACCACCCCTGTTTTGGAGACTGAGCTCTTGGCCATGTTGGCTAATGCAAAAACCCTTGAATTCCCGGGCCCCGATGGATACCATATAGAATTTTATAAAGTGACCAAACCCCACACACTCCCTAGACTCCTAGCACTATTCATCTAGATTCTGGAAGGGGAACCCCACCCTCCTGATCCTATGTGACCATTTCAGTCATCCCCAAGCCTGGTAAAAATACACAGCTCTGTAGCTCCTATAGGACAGTTTCTGTCCTAAACTCGGACTATAAATTATTTGAGTATATTAGCCCACCGCATGGATACCTGTCTCTCCTACTAATAAAGAAAGACCAAACGGGATTTGTGAGGACTCTTTCTACAACAGGTAATATCAAATGTACCCTACACGTCACCCATAAAATGCAAACCTCTAACTCCCCTTTAATCTTGTATTAGCCTCGACGCTGAAAAAGCGTTTGATAGGGTCACATTTCCTTTCCTTTATCAAGTATTAAATAAACTAGGAATCCCTTGCCCCTACTCATAGTTATCCAAAATATATACTCGACTCCCAGAGCTTGTGTGAAAATCAATGGACATCACTCCGGGTACTTCCACCTAATGAGAGGGACCA
Source organism: Neoceratodus forsteri (assembly GCA_016271365.2). Taxonomy (NCBI): domain Eukaryota; kingdom Metazoa; phylum Chordata; order Ceratodontiformes; family Ceratodontidae; genus Neoceratodus; species Neoceratodus forsteri. Next base: position 507,505,627 of record CM057455.1, read on the forward strand.
GACAGGGTTGCCCCCTGTCCCCCCTCCTGTTCGCGGCCTTTATAGAACCACTAGCACAAGACATCCATGAGGCTGACAACCTCAAAGGGTTACCCTAGGGGGCACGGAGCACCGCATTGCATTATATGCAGATAATGTCTTGCTGTATCTCCAGGACCCAGAGAAAACGCTTCCAATAATTAAACAAATCCTAGACAACTTTGATCAAGTCTCAGGATATAAGTTAAACCTAGCTAAAATGGAGATCCTCACTTTTCACTTCTCTCCCTCTCCACGCATACAGGGTATTTTCCCCTGTAATTGGAACTCAACAAAACTGAAATACCTGGGCATCTATTTATCTCAGTCCCTGAGTGCAACCTACAAAAATAACTATGTTCCCTTTACTTTGCAACTTAAATCTGACCTAGCTTCCTGGAACACGCTCCCCCTGAGCCTCTCAAGAAGAATTGATTTGATCAGGATGGTTACTCTTCCCAGAGCACTCTGTTTCAGAATGTGCCCATTCCTGTCTCCCAGAAAACATTTGTGGAATGGAACCATCTCATCGCTAATTTCATCTGGGCAGGGCAGAGGCCCCGGGTTCGGCTAAAAGTATTCACTCTTCCTAAGACAGAAGGGGGGCTATCACTCCCGGACCTACAGTTATATCATAAAGCAGCGACCCGTACCCATTTGATGGTCATCAAAATATTACAGCCATACCGCACTGGTTAGCGATCGAGCAGGCCCTCCTTGGAAATGATGAATACTTCCAAACCTTAAACCAGCAGACAATTGAACCTTGCCCTGTACACCTCTCTGACCCCTGGCTAATACATTCCTTGAGGATTTTGCACTCCATTAGGAAATCACAACAACTGACCCCATTTCTGGCCCTTGTCTGCCCAATCTCCAGCCTAAGCCACTTTCACCCAAACAGGTTAGACCATGGCTTCCAGAATTGGGAGAGATGTGGCTTAAAGTATCTCCCACAGATTATTTTACAGGGCAGGCTTTGGGCTTTTGAAGAAATTTAGAGGCGATATAACCTACCCTGTCGGGATTTTTACCGCTACCTACAATTATGCCATTATTTTGATAACCTGCCCATGGCAGTCCGGATGCCAGAGAGATACCCTGTCCTTATAAACACACAGATTCATCTTAACACCTCCCCGAACCAGGGACATATGGTCTTGACATATTATTAGGCCTTAAACTCACAAAGAGGGTTCCTCACAGAAAATATATGACTCCAATGGCAAGAGGAGCTAGGTCACCCTCTCTCCCCTGAGGAATGGCATCTGGCATGCCATTACACATCTCGAGTCACCAGTTCACACCAGTGGCATGAATACATATGGAAAAACCTTATTAGATATTTCAGAACTCCAGTCGTTACCAGTCATTATTCACCTAATGGTACAACGGCCTGTTGGCGCCTTTGTGGGAAGGATAGGGCAGCCCACTCACATATAATGTAATCATGTCCCAACCTCAGCCTATTTATCCTACAACTACAATCCCACCTGCAAGAACTATTTGAAGCGCAGCTTCAGTTAACTAAAGAAATGTATATTTTTCTCCTGCTCCCTAGAGCATTGAGAAACCCCAGCACTAGATATCTTTTACCTACCCTTATAACAGCAGCCAAGAAGACTGTAACTAAGGCTTGGTTAACCACAAAAACACCTACTATACAGGACTGGTGGGCTGTCACAAAACAGATTTACCAAATGGAACAGATAACCTATAATCTCAATGAAAGAGAGGAAAAATTTGCCCCTAGGTGGACCCATTGGCAACTATACTATATGCTAAAAGATGATTCTTTTATCCCATATATAGAAACAATAAGAGGCCGAGACCACTTATGCTCCCCTTGTCAAAACCCACCAAACCCACTACCTTTCCTCACCTTACGAAAGTAAGCTGAAAGTTTTAGAATATTAATGGGTCCTCCTCCCCTTCCTCCCCAAATACCCAACCGGCCCTTTGATAGGTCGGAGTGAGGGTAGTTCTGAAAGCACAATTTGAAGGTACATCCCTCCCTTGCAGTTGGTTGGATAGCGGTGAACAGAAAGATGAAAAGCCTTATTGAAAAGGGCTGCAATAGGTGAGACATAGATTGTAACCCAAAATGGGAGATGGGTAGCATGACATCTCACTGTACAGCTGGTGATAGGGCCCGTAAGTTAATGAGAATTTAAAGGGTAAAATATTGTATTGGGTTTTAATGATGACTGAGATACAGAGCTGCTTTGACCACATTGTATAGGAATTCTACATTGTTTAGGGGAGCTTATGCTCAATTTTCATTAATTTCTTCCCAAATGTCTCAAATTTCAGTATCATCAACAGATGAAATGTATCACACAAGATCTGTCGACTTTGTATATATGTTGGCAATACCAATAAAAATGAAATTTATTTAAAAAAAAAAGAAATGCACCTTTTGTGATCATATAGAACAAAGAAAGGAATTTTTAAGTTGCAAGATTGAGCGAAGTTACACCATTAAACAGTCCATTACATGTAGTAGCGAGGAGTGATTTATTTAGCAACATGCTCTTGCTCAGCATTCTATGTGAGTAAAACCAGTCGATCTTTTAAAACTAGAGTAAGTGAACATGTTAGAGCAATAGATAATAGAGATATTACATACGCAATGGCAGCCCATATTATGGGAACAAAGTAAATGTAGTGTTTTAAGTTTCTAGCTATTGACAACGTTTGCCATAACCCTAGAATTGGTGACTTAAACAATTTAATTCTTCTTAGGGAAAACTATTGGATTCTAACACTGAAAGCGAATAAAACTCCTAGTATGAACTCTCAACTTGATGCAAGACCATATCTGAAAAAACAACAAAAAGGAGATAAAAGAATGTTTAACTGAGATCATGTTACATGTGCTATATGGGTTATTTATGATGCATAAAACGGTATTGGACTTAAATGTTTATTATATGATTTCAAACCCCCCCCCCAGTCAGGCATATTCTTTGTATTTATTTGGTAGCCACTGATCGTGCCTTATTTTTAATATTTTATACATACCTACTGTGTTTGTTATGTCTGTGAACTTTAAAATTCAGAATTTGGAGTTAATGTAATAATCATGCTACATAGCACTTTATACAGCATGTATGCACTTTAACAGTGACTCGAACTTGGGATCTGATTTTTGTCTCCCCCCTTCCCTTCTTTCTTTCCTATCCCCTTCTTTCCCTCTCTACTTCCACTTCTCCGTGCACATTTTCTGCCCCTTTATATTCCTAATCCTTTGTCTTTCCCTCAACCCCCTTCCCTTACCAGTTCCCATTACTCAACATTTAACACTTTTTAGAGGGTAAATCTCTTATTTGAAACACTTTATGGATTGTTATGGTAGCACTATTTATTGTGTAAATGTATTTTTATAATGTTTACATGCAATGTGATTCCAGGCATTTTGAGTCAGTTAGCCCGATGAGTAATGTGATTGGCAGCTAATGTTTACAATGGTTCATGTTATTTGCCATTTTGAATGAAGTGTTCGGCTAATGAAATGGGCCTGGCTGAAAGTGTGTCATAGGATCACATGACTTTCTTTTAGCTTAAAAGGTGTGTGCTTTTACCATATCCCTAGCCTTTGATAAAGGACTGCTGTGTCCAAAACATGTCAGGCGGGATGTTTCTCGGTTTGTCCTTCATTTCCAACTGAATAAAAGTTATGTAAGTTTTTTGCATCTCTCTTATGGGTTTTGTGTGTACCTGAGACCTTGTGGTTGTTTAAACTAGGTGAGTCTCAGGAGCACCACTATCCTAGTGCAAACTTCTTTGGTTGTTGGTACATTATTAAAAAAACATTAAACATTGAGCAATAGATACTATATACATAATTATTGCACCTGATACACATCATAGAGTCCTAAAAACATCTATAAATTTAGGATTATCAGTTGTGTTTGCTGCGGATTCTGGTAATAGCGACTAAGAATCTTGCTACTGCCTTAATTATAAGTTCATCATTTGTTGTAACGAACACTTTAAGTAATAAGGCCTGGTCTTCACTTTGTAGAGATTCCCATAGTAAAATAAGCCAACGTGCTCTAGGTTTACTGTACCATGAGCACACGAATATAACATGATATGCATTTTCCTTGTATTGTTGAGTACAGGAACAATATTGTGACTGTAGGGAGTAATTCTTGGTATATCTTGCAGCAAGGACATTGCTAGGGAATAATTCTAGCCTGTATTTTGTGTAAAGTTCCTTTTGTTACCCTCTACCAAGACATCTACTGTAGATAGTATCTATATTGATGTAGAATATCATTTTTTATTAACCAATAAGAAATATGCAACCTGGAGATTATTTCTAAGTCTTGTGTATTGTAATACTTGATCAGTTTGGATGTATTGTATTGCTGGTATTTTAAACTGATAGAGATACCATTAGAAACATAATTTTTCGAAAAAACAAGATCAGTTTCTTGTAAAATATGGTAGATTTTCTCGAGCCAACTGGATTGCAGGGAAGCCAAATTGGACCAGCCATATTTTTCCTTTAAGCAAAGGAATGGTAGCCTGACAGGACCTAGTTTTAGTAATTTAATCCAATAGTTATTTTTTTCTGGCAAGAAAGAATGCTTTCAGCCTAGGCACCCCTATTTCTGCCCTAACCAAAGGAGCAGGGATGGAATTACTTAACCCCAGGCTTGTTCTAAAGAGCTTATTTAGCGGAACCTCTAGTGAATGAGTTATCAAAGTCCCAGACTTCACTGTTATATAAAGCCTGTGCATTATATTTAGCCCTAGCTGCGGTAATGCGTGGATTGATGGTATTACCACCATATTTCCGATTGAACAGATTTAATGAATTGGAAGTTTGTTTAAGCTTAATTTTTAATGAATTAATATGTTTTGACCATTTGCCATCACCTGAGAGCTGCAGGCCCAGGTATGTATAATGTTTCATAGTTATCAGCTTTTTGGCCCCAATCTGCCAGTTTTCATTGACAGAATTGAACCATATACCAAGACCTGACTTTTGGTTTTATTGATTTTAAGTTTGTATTCCAATGCATAAGAATTCAGAATGTTTAATTTTGCCTGTAAACCTGATTGAGTTATGAAAAATAGTACGAGGTCATCTGCGTATGCAAGTGCTGCGCAGTTCCTAGATATTATTTTTGGGAGTCAGTCCTACAGTACTCAAGCCGGATCAGCAGCTTATTGATGTGTATACAAAAAAGACCAGTATTCGTTAGCAAACTGGAGGAAAGCTGACCTTTTGTATCCAGAAGTTTGTGTATAATTCTTAGATGATACCAGTGATTTTATGTGATATTCCTCATTCATCCATAAGATTCCAAAGCAGTCCACGAGATGCAGTATCAAAGGCTGAGCTGAAATTGGTGAATACAACATATAATTTTTGTTTGCCTACTTTTACATATTTTTCATAAAGATGTCTAATAATAAAGCAATTATCCATTGTGCAGTAACCTGCATGGAAACCAGCTTGGTATTCTGAGAGACCACCAAGTTGTGTAATTTGCTGTGTAAGTCTGGTTAGTATTACGGTTGCAAAGATTTTCCCTAAATTATCTAACAGTGAAATCGGTCTATACATTAACAGGTTGCTTTTGTCTCCCTTTTTATATATTGAGATGGTTATAGCACCCTTCCATGCTGCAGTAAGCTTGATTATCCAGCTTCACTGTAATGGGGGATTCAGGAATTCATGGGATAGACACAAGGGAGCTTTGACTACAAAGGGCAACTAGAGTGTCAAAATAGGTCTAAAACAAATGGGCAGACTAGATGGACCTAGCGGTCTTCTTCTGCCATCAACTTCTGTGTTTCATGGAAGGGTGCTATAATCATCTCAATATATAAAAAGGGAGACAAAAGCCTTCCAGACTCAGCTATCCCTGGGTCTTCTGCTAGTGCAGATGAACAATATCAGTGTAGCTCACTACGTCAGCAAACGGAGGCACTCATCGTACCCTCTCTGCCAAGAAGCAATGAGAGTCTGGTATTGGGCTCTGTGTCGTGGTCTCGCACTGTCAGCCATCCATATTCCAGGTGTCCAAAATGTCCTGCCAGACACTCTAAGTTGGTCGCAGTCTAAAGGCGCACAAGTGGGAGCTGCTGATCTCAGTAGTAGAAGACCTGTTTGACAGGTGGATTGTCCAGAGCTGGAACTTTTTTGCATCCCCACTTCATATAAAACTACCGCATTTTTGCTTGCTCGATTCAGGACTTGGAGTTTTCTGACGACACGCGTTGTCCCTCTCTTGGAAAGGGAGGTTTCTATACACATTTCCTCCCTTTCCCTACTTCAGAATGTTCTGATCAAGCTCCAGATGGAAGGGGCCATGATGATCCTCATGGCTTCCTTCTGGCCTTGTCAGATCTGGTTTCCCTCACCGCACAAGCTGACAGCGGAACCCTCCAGTTACCTCTTCCTCTGTGCACTGGCATGCTGTTCCAGAACCGGGGCACCCTGGTCCATCTGGACCTCAAATTCCTGCATGTTCTCGCCTGGCTTCTGAGGACATAGCCATGGCTCACTTTGGGGTGTCACCCAAGGTGGCTGATGTCCTGGTGACGGCTAGGAAATCTTCCACTAGGGCCATTTATTCTATGAAATGGAAAAGTTTTGCACTGTGGGCTGCTTCACAACAGCTGGATCCCTTCACTTGTCCAATGAAACAGATTCTGGAGTACTTGCTATCTCTTTCAGACTCCGGCCTGAAGTACTCCTCTCTTAAAATGCACGTCTGCCATCTCTGCCTTCCATATGTCTGTTGATGGCTGTACGGTGGCATAACTGGAGGTGTCCTGTACATTTCTGAGAGGTATTCTTCACCTGAAGCCTCCTGTCTGCAATTCAGTCCCAACTTGAGACTTGAATTTTATGTTAGAAAAACTTACTTTGGCTCCTTTTGAGCCTGCCGCAACATGTGAGCTATGCTTTCATATCATAGTATCATAGTTGTTTACAAGATCAGGAGGCAATGCCTATGTTTGAACTTGCCACCCGAGGGTGGATTAATTATCTATATAATTGAATTTGGTATTACCCATAAATTTATCTAGCATACCTTTGAACATATCCATTGTCTTTACTCTCTACAATTGAGGGTGGTAATGTGTTCCACAAATTAACTATTCTCTGAGAGAACCAAAGATGTCTTTTTTTTTTTTTTGTTCTGCAAATTGCCCCTTTTAGTTTAAAGTTATGAGATCTGGTTTGTGATATAACATTTTTTCTAGACCTAGAGTTTCTGCTAAGCCAGGTTCACTTAAGGCTTTATAGATCAAACAAAGATCTCCACAGAGTTGTCTATACTGGATGGAAAATAGGTCCACAGTTTTCAATCTTTTCCCATATGGTTTGTCTGTCATACCCTGAATCCTTTTAGTCATTTTTCTCTGAGCCCCTTCTAATTGCTTCTTTCCATGAATAGTATTAGGTGTGCAGAGAGGAGCACAGTACTCCAGGTGAGATCTTACCAAGCTGGTGTAAAGTGGAAGAATGACCTGTGGTTGCCTGCTTTTGATATTTTGTCCATATGCAACCCATGATTCTTTGGCATTTCTTAACTTTAAATGTTGTATTATTATCAAAGATGAGCTTACTATCGATATTTATCCCGAGGTCTTTTTCATTTTCAGTTTCTTGAAGTTTTACATTATTTATTAAGTAACCATTTTTCACATTATTATAACCAAAATGCTTTACTTTGCACTTATGTTCATTAAATTTCATCTTATTCTTTTTTGCCCCGAGTTCTAAAGCTTCTAACTCTTTTTGAAGAATGTTAATTTCCTCTAATGAATTGACAGTGCAACCAATCTTGCAGTTGTCTGCGTACTTTGATATCCATACATTATCTGTTGTCTGCATTGATGCTGTCAGGATGTTAAACAATACAGGGACCAGTACAGAACCCTGCGGCACCCCACTTGTTACCTCTGCCCATGTAGTCATTACTCTTTTTATAGATGTACATTGTCTGCGATTGTGTAGCCCTGAATCTATCCATTTTATTAAAATATATGGAAATTTCTGTTTAACGGAATGTTCTAACAGTATTTTATGTGAAACCCTGTCAAAGGCCTTTGATAAATCCTGGTACACAACATCCTCTGGAAGTCCTGCATCCAAGGCTGCACTGACATTTTCAAATAAATTTAATTGGTTTGTTAAGCTGTTGTGGAAAGCCTTATTTTTTACTTGCTATTACTTCTGCTCAAAAAATTTCAGAGCTGCTGATGTGCGAGCAGCCTTATTTGATTTTCCACAAAGATGGGGTGTCTTTGCATACTAACCCTAAGTTTCTTCCTAAGGTGGTGTCTGAGTTTACTTTGAATTAATCCACCTACTTTCCTGGGGTAGGAAACTGGGCAAACTAGATGAATTGTGAGGCCGCCATCTGCCATCACATTCTACGTTTTTATTACCCAGAGCATGCCAATCTAGGGGAAGCATTGCTCTAGACTTTAGATATGCCCAGAATTCTGCATTACTACACTCACCGTATGAAGGACTGCCGAAGGCCCCCTTAGTTGTTTGTTTCTTTCGCTCCTGCAAAAGAGGTCCCTGTTTCAAAACAGTGCTTGTCCAGATGGTTGGTCAGCTGTATCACATATTGCTACAGGAAGTATGGCAAGGAACTTCTGGTGGTGTTCTTGGCCATTCCACCAGAGGCATGGCCACCTCTGCTGCCTTTTTTAAAAACTGTCAGTGGCAGAGATTTGTGAGTCTGCTACTTGGAGTAGTGTCACAGCTTTAATAAGCACTACAGTCTGGACATGCCTCTAGGCGTAGGGCCAGTTTTGGCATAGCTGTTCTACAGGCCTGCTTTCTTAGGCTCTTGGTTTCCTACTGCTCAGACTTCATTTTTTGATGTCACAACTGCTTGGGATTTGTTCCATAGGTGTGGCCTGCTGCAACAGACACCCCCAACATTAGATAGTACAGTTATGAAAGAACTTACTGTAACAGTAGATCTGCAAGGGGATCTCTTGCAGTAGGCCGTGCCATCCCTGCCTCCTTACCCATGGACCTGGGAGGTCTTCCTGTGTCTGTTCCTTTTTATCCATTGTTTTCTTTTGGTGGGAACCTTTGGTTTCTACTTGGTTCCCTCTGCTGGGCCTTGGTTACTTATGGTCTTCAGTGGGAGAACTGAGGAGGGCATGGGGGCCTCCCACTCTTACAGGATTGTTTGAAATCAGCATATGACGTCTGAGTGGGTGGCCCCCTGGTAGACTGCTACCTAGAAAAGTTTCTGTGTGGTCCTAGTGCCCAGCAGCTATAGTTCCATAGGTGTGAAATCCAGCAAGCAAATTGCTGTGCTCATGAGGGGGTCGCATACATTAGGGTGACAAACCCTCGACATAAATTCCAAATCTAAACCTGTATGCGCTCTTGTTACAAGCCCCCCTTTGAAGGCATTGTGTCGAGGCGCTAGGGGCTTCCACAGTGGTGCCGAATAAATCAACTATTTGGTTGTTAAAGAAGCTCTTTTGAACTGTTCTTTCTCTGTATAGAATGCATACAGGTTTGGATTTGGGGTTCCATAGGTGTGGCCTGCTGCATGAGATCCCCTTGCAGATCTACTGTCATGATAAGTTCTTACGTAATTGTACTTTTCTAAATAGTGCTTGTCCAAATAGCTAGCAAACTGTATTATTTTTTGTTACAGAAAGTATGGTAAGGGAACTTCCTGGTGTGGTTTGACGTCATTCCACTAGAGGCATGACCACCTCTGTTGCCTGTTTTAGAAATGTGTCCACTGTAGAAATCTGTGCATCTGCTACATGGGGTACCGTCCACATGTTCACTAAACACTACACTATGGGCATTGTTTCTCATAGGCTAGCTTTGGCCTTGCTGTACTGCAAGGCCTACTTTTATAAGCCTATAAACTCCAGCCACCCATACTGTTAGTTTTTTCTGTACTACTTAGTACTCATTCCATAGGCGTGGCCTAATGAAAGAGATATCATTGAGAAGATAGAACAGTTATGTACTTACAGTAACAATAGATCTTCAAGAGACTCTCTTTAATCAGGCCCACTCTCCTTCCTTCTATTTCTTGGGGCCTGCAACTTTGGGTATTTGGGCTGCTGTCTCCATTAATACAGTTTCCAACCGTCTACCTTGCCTAGCTGGTAGAGTGCTGAGTTCTCTCTTGTTTCTTGACAGGGAGGTCCCCTGAGCATGATCTCCAGTGACGAACAGAGGAGAGCAGGGGCCACCCATGTTTATGTGGACACTGACTTCTGATGCCATCATGGGCGGCCCTTGGCTGACTGCTTGCAAAACTTTCCGTGTGGTTCTAGTGCCTGGCAGCTGTAAGTTCCATAGATGTGGCCTGATGAAGCAGATTCTCCTGAAGATCTGCTGTTAAGGTAAGTATGTAATTCTTCTATCCTGTGCCCATGTGTCGGGGTCTGGTGTCACAGCACCAGGGGTCTCCGGTCCATTTGGACCTAAAATGCCTATATCAGCATGCTTCGCTCCTTAAAACGTACCCACCACCCATTTTGAGGTGTCACCTAAGGTTGCTGATGTCTTGCTAGTGGCTAGAAAGCCTCCTACCAGACTTGCTTATTCCCTGAAGTGGAAGCATTCGACTTTGTGGTCTGCTTCCTGAAATATGGACCCTGTTATATATCCTGTGAATTCTGTTCTGGAATATTTGTTTTCATTATCTGATTCAGGTTGGCAGTATTTCTCTATTGAGGTGTATGACAGAGTTGAATAGGACCCTGTCCCAGTTGTTATGGAGAGTTTGAATGCAGGGCTCTGTTCTGTTCTGTTCTGTTCTTTCCTTTCCTGTCTGTCTGTCTGGTTGCTCAACCAAATTTTCCTGTGAGACCTAGGATTTAACCACCCCGACAGTCCTGCAGTTCTCTGCCTCTCAGTCTTCCCTTGCTGTTTCTGTCTTTTCCTCCCTTGCATATCTGCTGATATAAAAATATATGCAAATCATTATGTGGAAATGTAACAAATATTTGGGATCCCTTTGTTTAGAAATTATATAGTGTTACTGTTGAAATGTGTATAATTATAGTTTGAGATGATTGCAAAAAGCTATTGGGAACACAAGGGTTAACCTGAGAGCAGTCTTCAAGTCCTTTTTCAGAAGCTGTGGAGAAGGGGCCTCAATTCTGGGACATTGTGTTCAGGCTGCACCTGCCTGAAATTTACAAGAGCATTTTAGAAAAAAACAGGATGCTTGTTAAGAAGGGGGGTTGCAAAGACTTGATAAGAGAGAGAGATGCAGTGTTTTGGGAGACATAGACATAGACACAGATACAGAGACTGAAGGAAAACTCAGATGGATCTTCTCTGTTTATTCTGCCTTTGTAAATAGTTATTCTGAACAATTTTTTAATGTTACTGCTAGTACTAATAAACGCTTTTTGTGAATTCTACAACTGCTCCTGGTTTTTCCTCTGTTTCCTGACCTGTGCCTCAACAACAGGTGGTTTTAGAAGTGGGATTTAAGCCATGCATACTCTAAGCTAGGAGTTTTGTGCATGGGAACTGGACCTAGTACGTGGGAAGCCTAGAGAAAGGTATGGATTCTGCAGCAGCAAGTCCAGGAATGGTTACCAGGAGAATGGCAGCCAAACTAGCAGTGAGAGAAGTCCAAGCTGAGATTACACAGCCAGCAGAAGTTATGCAAAAAGAACAGGCAGTGACAGAACCTAAAAGCCTGACTGCCTTTTCCAAATGGTGAGATAGACAACAAAAAGAGAGGGAGAATCGGAGAGAAAAACATATTTAAAGTTTAAGAGCAGAGGAGAGAAGCGATGCAACAGCAGCAGCAGAGGAGAGAAGAGATGCAGCGACCAGAGCAGCGATGGCTGGATGCCTTGCAGGTTCTCAAAACTGGAAGATCTGGCACTGGTCCAGCAGAGCACCAAGACACAAACAACTTAAAATACCTTAAACTTACAAAGTTGTGTCCCTCGGATGATATTGAGGCATACCTGACAACTTTTGAAAGAGTTGCCACAGCCTGCAAATGACCAGAGCAGCAGTGGACAATCAGACTGGTACCAGGGAAAGCCCAACTTGCCTACAGCAATATGGACACTGCACAGTCTGAAAACTATGACCTGGTGAAAAGCAAAATTCTGGAAAGGTATGACATCTCAGGAGAGATCTACAGGCAGAGATTTCGATCTCTGAAATACAGCTCAGTCGACAGTACTCGAGAAGCCTTCACCCGACTCAGAGAACTCCTGATAAAATGGCTGCAACCAGAGAACAAAACAGTCCCACACATCGACACATTTGCAGTGAAGCAATTCATCAACATCTCGCCTACAGATGTGCAGCTTTGGGTAAAGGAACACCGACAAGAAAGTGGGGAAAAGGCTGTTTCTTTGGCCGAAGACTACCAAATGGCCAGACAGATGCCACAACAGCGAGGTAACAGCCAAGCACCAGTAAGACACACTTTTCCCATTTTAAACATGAAGTCTGATAAGAACTCTGGTGGGGGTAACAAATCTGTGCCCAAAGATGTTGTTTGCTATAACTATAATAAGCCAGGTCATAGTACAAGAAATTGCTGTAGGAAGAGTGACACTGGAGGAGATTTGTCCTTAGCAAATTGGGGCTAGTGCTTAACAGATGTGAAGGTGGGAGATGAGACTGTAAAGGGACTCCTTGATTCGGGAAGCAGACAGACCGTAGTGCATGTTGAGGTGCCGGGAAAACATTGTGCAAAAGGATCAGGTGCTGGTGTCCTTTGCATCCACAGGGGCACTCAATACTATCCCACCACCCAAGTGACTCTGACAATTAAGGGTGTGTGACATCAAATGAAAGCGGGGGTAGTACCTAAGTTATCTGTACCCGTGATTATTGGAAATGACTGTCCAGGATTTACTGAGTTAATCTCGGAGGAACTGAACCCTGCAGTTTCAGCAGCAGTGGTAACAAGAGCTCAGGCAAAGAAAATCTCAAATGGTGGGGACACTTCTCCTTTCAGTGACTTTGATTTGGACTTCTTTGAGAATAGCTCCAGGATCTGGAAGTCCAAGAAAGAAAGAAGGCATCTGAAACAACAGTAGCAACAAAAGACTGATATACATAAAGGGTTAAAATCTGAAAATGCAGAAACTAAACTGATAGCTTGCACTGAAACAAAATCACAGTTAACGATGTTTCTCTCCAGGGTTATATTAAGCAGCTGGGGGCGAAACCAAAACAGGGTGAACCAATGTTTAAAAAATGTAATGGGTTACTGTACAGAGTTTGGGTCAAACCTCAGACACGAGAACAGACAGAACAATTGGTTATTCCACAGAAGTGTGTAGAACAGAGTTGTTACAGATAGCACTTGATAGTCCTATGGCTGGTCACTCCGGGAAGGATCACACCCGTGCCAGATTGCTGTTTAGATTTTACTGGTCTGGAATTCAAGAAGATGTTGCTACCTATTGTAATTCCTGTGCTGAGTGTTAGAAAGTAGCCCCAGTCACTAGAAAAGACAAGGTCCCCCTACCCTTGATAGATGTGCCTTTTGAGAGAATTGCAGTGGATGTGGTTGGCCCTTTAGACCAAAGTAAAAAGGGTAATAGATTTATTCTGGTGGTATCCAACTATGCTACTCAATACCTGGAAGCAGTTCCAGTGCATACTGTCACAGCTTCAAAGGCCGCAGCAGAGCTTGCAAAAATTTTCAGCAGAGTGGGCATACCTAAATAAATTATTACAGATCAGGGTAGTAATTTTGGTGCTGCATTACCTAAGGAGCTGTACAGACTACTAGGTGGTATTGACATACGAACCTCCCCCTATCACCCTCAGACAGACTGTCTTGTTGAACATTTTAACCAAACCCTAAAATGCATGTTAAAAAGGTTTCCAAAAGGGGAAGGGAAAGACTGGGACCAATACTTACCTTACCTACTTTTTTGCTTACAGGGAAGTGCCACAAGCATCAACAAGGTTTTCACTATTTGAAATGCTGTATTGTAGGCAGCCAAGAGGGCCACTGGATGGGATAAAATAAACGTGGGAAGATAACCCCACTCAGAAACAATCTATAACGTCTTATGTGTGCCCTAAGAAAGAAGCTGGCAAAATTTGTTGAAATTGCCCATAGTAATCAGGAAGAGGCCCAAAACCAGCAGAAGGTACAGTGTATCATGACCATGAGATAAAAGAAAAAGAAAAAGTTTTTGAACCAGGTGAAAAGGTTTTGCTACTGTTACCCACAACAGAAAATAAACTGTTAATGAAGTGACAAGGGCCTTATAGAATGCTTAGACGTACTGGCACCGTTAACTACGAGATTGAGACCTTGGACAGGAAAAAATCCTTCTAAGATATACCATGCTAACCTCCTCAAGAAATGGGTTGAAAAAATGTCAAAAGCTGCTTTCCTAGTTTTACCAGAAACTGATAAAGAAGATATTGATGTAGCTTATAGGCTGGAACAAACTTTAACTGCTGATGCTGTAAAGGTGAATGTTTCCTTAACCCCTGAACAAACTGCAGAAATTCGTAACTTGCTAAAGGCGTTTAACAGTACTTTTACCACAGTACCAGGCTGAACAAAAGGGGTCGAGCATGTAATATTGCCAAGGAATGCTCACCCTGTTAGGCAAAAGACATACAGTTTACCAGAATGGTTAAGAGCTGACGTGGTTAAGGAACTACAAAAAATGAAAGAATTGGGTATCATAGAAGAGTCGAGGAGTGCTTGGTCATCTCCAGTGGTAATTGTAAACAAAAAAGAAGGGGGTGTTAGAATCTGCCTTGATTTTAGGAAACCTAATCAAGTGTCAGAATTTGACAGTTATCCTGAGTCCAGAATAGACAATTTGGTGGACAGACTGGTGAGTGCAAAATATATCAGTATCCTCGATCTCACCATGGGATACTGGCAAATTTCTTTAGCTAAAGAATCCCGAGACAAAACTGCATTTGCCACTCTTGTTGGATTCTATCAGTTCATCACCATGCCATTTGATTTACATGGCACTCCCGCTTCATTCCAGCAGTACATGGATGCAGTTTTGTCCCCTCACACTGGTTATTGTGCTGCGTACATGGATGATGTCATGGTGTATAGTCCAGACTGGAAAAGACACATGGAACACCTATGAGCAGTTATCCAAGCTATCAAAAAGGCAGCTCTGACAATTAATCCTACCAAATGTGCATTGGGCATGCAGGAAACCAGATAGCTGGGCTATGTGTTGGGGAAATGGAGAAGTTAGGCCACACATTTCTAAAATAGAAGCTGTAGCTAACAGCCCTGTCCCTAAAACAAAGTAAAATGTCAGGTCATTTTTAGGGCCTGCTGGTTATTATCGAAGATTTGTTCCCAACTTTGCTGAGTCAGCTACTCCCCTCACTGAACTCACGAAAAAACGGTACCCAAATAATGTGAAATGGACCCCAGAGTGTGATGAAGATTTTCAAGCCATTAAGGCTGCATTATGTTCAGCCCGTTTTAAGAATCCCAGACTTTGAGAAACCATTTTTGTTGCAGAGAGATGCATCCGAGATAGGCCTACGTGCAGTCCTGAGTCAAAATATAAATGGGACAGAACATCCTGTTCTGTACATAAGTAAGAAGTTGCGTGACAGAGAGAAAAGGTACTCCACCATTGAAAAGGAATGTTTAGCAGCAAAATGGGCCATGGAGTCCCTTATGTTTTATTTGCTAGGAACTGACTTTGAACTTATAACAGATCACAATCCTGTCTGTTGGCTTAACCAAATGAAAGATAAAAATTCCAGAATCACAAGGTGGTACCTGGCACTACAGCCATTTAAATTCAAGGTGATACACAAATCTGGTAAAGAGAAGAGCTATGCTGATTTTCTGTCAAGTTATGGATCAGGAATTGAGGGTTCTGAAGGTTGAAAAACAAATGTACGAGTTTAAACTTTACTTGTTGCTGTACTGTTATAGAGTAAAAAGATACTGCACATGTGCTTAATTTCTGAAAGTTAGAAGCTAATATTAGTAGAGAATTAATAGAAAGTTTTGGAAACCTGTTTAATAAAATGGGTTCCCTTTTGGGGGGGGGGGTGTATGTGACAGGGTTGAATAGGACCCTGTCCCAGTTGTTATGGAGAGTTTGAATGCAGGAATCGGTTCTGTTCTTTCCCTTCCTGTCTTGTCATTTATCTGGTTGCGCAACCAAATTTTCTTGTGAGACCTAGGATTTGATCACCCTGACAGTCTTGCAATTCTCTGCCTCTCAGTTTTTCTTTGCTCTTTCTGTCTTCCCCCTTAGCATATCTGCTGATATAAAAATATATGCACATCATTATGTGGAAATGTAACTGACATTGGGATCCCTTAGTTTAGAAATTCTATAGTGTTACTGTTGAAATGTATATGTATATAATTATAGTTTGAGATGATTGCAAAACGTTATTGGGAGTTCAAGAGGTTAACCTGAGAGCAGTTTTTAAGCCATTTTCAGAAGCTGTGGAGAAGGGGCCTCAGTTCTGGGACATTGTGTTCAGGCTGCGCCTGCCTGAAATTTACAAGAACATTTTAGAAAAAAAACAGGATGCTTGTTAAGAGGGGTGGATGGGTTGCAAAGATTTAAGAGAGAGAGAGAGAGAGAGAGAGCTACAAGTTTTGGGAGACACAGATGCAGAGACTGAAGGAAAACTTAGATGGATCTCCTCTATTTAGTCTGCCTTTGTAAATAATTATTCTGAACAATTTTATTTGTCTGTTACGGCTAGTACTTGTGGCAGGGTCTGGGTTACTACCTTCTTGAGACCTTCTCTCTCTCTCCCCCCCCCCCTTTTCACTGTTCAAGTCTGTTACAACGGCATTTATTTTTTTTACTCTATCGTTGCTTTCTCTGTCCTTTCTTTTTCTGTGTTCCCCATTAGGTGGAAGACCACCTGCCTAATGTTCTCCCTATCTCTGTTCCTTTTAAAAGAAGAAATTGGTCTCTAGAGGTAGTCCCGATTCCGTCCCATACTTCGCGACTGTTCGCACACTCGCCTACACGAACGTACGCATGTCGCGGTAGCGAGTCAGCATCTTAAAATACATTTCAACCCCTTCATTTAGCTTGCGAGTATCAGGGGATGTTACTGGAGGGACAAATACAAGTCAAATGCCTGCTGCTGTTATATAGAGCCTCCAAGTTAGGACACAAGTTGTTCGGTAAAACGGAAGCCTGAATATGGGAATAGAGACTTTAGTAAGGCAGGCAAAGCGTAGGAAAGCTTCTAGTGCAACTTTCTTAGTGTTACAGGGATAGCAATACCTGTTTTAGCACTTGCGAGAGACTCAGCCTTCCTGCTGAGTGTGAGTTAAACCTAGAGCAAAGCCCAAGTGTTAGTCCTGGGGGGGTAGTTTTTCTTGTTTGGAGTTTTAAGGCACACAGCTTTAGTCTGTTATACTGAATGAGACAAACACTGTGGGTTCTGTGAAACAAACACTCTTTCTGTTGCATATTTCACTGAATGGTTGTCTGAGCTGTAATAATGATTTTGTTTGAGCTGTAGTAATGAAAGACCTGAAAGTCTGAACTGAACTAAATTGGAATTATTACCTTTAGAGGTGTTGTTTTTGAAGAGTTTGGTGCTGTAGCTTCATGATCCCAGGACTCCGCTCCCTCCAGCTTATTCTCTGTTCACCTAAGAGCCAGCCGGCCAATTAAACCTTACATTTATACAGAGAATCTAGGGGAGGAGCCTGGAGATCATAGGTACAGCCCATTTCTGTGTTAAAATTTGTTAGAAACAGATATTTCAAATGCTCCAACCCCTTCTATAGGTTAGATATCTTGCTTATTAAACTCTGGATATATCCAAAATGATATTAAAATATATTATAAAGTTTTTAGTTGTTATGTAAGAAGGGGAGGGGCTTTCTGGACCACATGTCAACTTTGTGTTATATAAGCAGCAAAGAGCTGTTCATAGTCAGTCTAGTCCAGGGCTCAGCAAGGTGCTGACCCCCTCCTTAGTGTATTCTAAGGGAAGTTGTTTCCTTGTTTATTTCCTGGATTCTGGAACTTTTGGTTTGTTCCTTGGAAGAAGTATTCCTTATTTATTTTTGTTATTCGAACAGTTCGATTTATTTTTGTCTCCTGTTTTGAATAAAACCTGTCCAGTACGTTTCATCTACGCTGGTGTCTGAGTTTGAATCCCACAACACTTCCACAGTACTAATAAACATGTTTTGTGAATTGTACAGCTGCTCCTGGTTTTTCCTATGCTTCCTCACCTGTGCCTCGACGACAAGGTGCATTTGCCTGCTGTATCAGCATTTCATGCCCCTATTGATGGTTGTACGGTTGGGCAACTAGACGTGTCCTTTACTTTTCTAAGAGGTATCTTTCATGTGAAATCTCCCATCTGTACTCCAGTCTACCCTTGGGACTTGAATTTTATACTTGAAAAATTGAATAAAGTTCCAAAATCCAGCCACACACTGAAGTTTGTTCAAAGATTCACGGTGCATTCAGGGGAGACCCTGCTGCTGGTGAAAACAAAATGTGTCACTTTGTGGTGGATCAAAACAAATTGAAAGTGGCTTAACTGTAAATCTTCTTCAGGGGTATCTCAGTCATCAGGTTACACCGTAGGAACCTTCGCTGTCAGTGAAGGGGAATCTACACAGAAGGTTTTCAGCAGTACAACTGGTTCTGCCCATGCCGTCAGCATCCACCGATGTCACCAGCCCTATATAGGTGTGGGTGACCCTGCTCCCTCCACTTCTTTCCCAGCAAGCACAGTCTCTGCAGAGGCTCCGTTGCAGTGTTTGTGCCTTTTTTGGCCTATGGCCACCTTTTCTGAATGTTCTTTTTGTTTATGTAGAAAGTTAATCCTTCTTTTCTTTTCCTTCGCTGCTGCTGCGGAAAGAAGATTGCTTCTACCGATGAGCATTCGGTTTGTGTCTGCTGTCTTGTACCTGACCAAAGAGCCTCTGACTGTGAGCTCTGTCAGAAGTTTAAGCAAACTACCCTCCGGCAATGCAGAAAGGCTCAAAATCTTCATGGAACAACAGCTAGCCAGCTCCAAGCAGGGGTCCTCTAGGGCCTCAGCCACCCAGTCGCCCCCTGGTTCTGCGAGGTCCCAGGCATCTAAGGTCTGAGACAAGTCCTTGGGGAAAAGTCACAGAAAACATGATCGCAAGTGCCCCCTCCCCCCCCCACGGCCATCCTGTTCCCTTTCGGCCTCTCTTAGGGGGGAGGGGGGTTCTTCGTCTGAGGCGGCTGCCAGGATGGAAAGACCAGCTGTCCAGGTCTCTGGTCCCACCAGGCCCATACCAAAAGCTTCTCTGCCCGACTCTCAGGGCACTCTTCCGTCGCCCTCCTGGTTGTCTGCCCCTTCTTCCTTCAATGGGGCTTGTTGTCGATGACTACGCAGTCAAGACCTGCCCCCTCCTCCCCAACGGCTGTGGGTTCGTTGGGTCAACAAGATGGGTTGTCTGCTTCTGTGCAGTTGAATCCTCCCCAGTCGATGACCATGGACCTCAATGAAGTTCTGGTCTGTTTCATCAATGTACTGGTTCAGCAGTTGGGAGCCTTCAATAGGCCTTCGTCGCTGGCACCGTCAACGATGGCTTCGTCGTCGACCCAGGAAGCCTTCCCATGGGCCATCGACAACTCATGCAACGGCAGACCCAGATGAAGAGGTTGACATCTAGGAGGAGTATCACCCTGACCTCATCCTTCCAGATGATGTAGAGGAGGAAGAGGAACAATTCCTCACTTCTGATAAGTCCACTGCCTCTTCAGTCAGTGAGGACTCAGTTAAGCACACCCCAAGGTCACCTCCTGGGGATGCCACCTTCTTTAGCATCATAAAGCAGCTGTCTGCCACCTTGGGTTTTCAGACAGAGGAGGAGGATGTCACCAGGAAGGCTCTGGCTGATACTTGGAGATTCCCGAATCTCTCCCCAAAATTATTCCCCCCTATACTTCCTTCCCTGAAAAATGCTACTGTGGTGGCCTGGCACAGACCAGACATGGTGCCAGCCATTTCTCGCAGGACAGACAAACTCTGTAGTACCCCACAAGGCCTTCCGTACTTAGCTGCCCAAGCCAAAACTGACTCTGTGGTCATTAAGGCAGCTCATGACAGGTCTAAGGCACCCAAGCACCTTAGTTCCCTCCCCCTGGACAAGTAGTCCAGCAGATTGACCTCTGTGGGAAGATGGTGTATGCTTCCTCTACCTTAGGCTTGAGGATTGCCAACTACTTGTCACACACGGTCAAGTACCAGATTGCCAACTGGGGAAAGGGCAGAGCCACAGCTCAGGTCCTTTCAGATGGTACTCAGAAGCAGGAGTTGCTTCTGTGTTTTCAGGTGGCTGAGGATGTTGGCAGACACCTCCACATGGCCCTCTGTGATATGGCAGACACTGTCGCCAGAGCAGCTGCCACTGGCATATGCCTTCGAAGGCACTCATGGCTCAGGGTTTCTGGATTTGCAGCTGATGTGCAAAATAGGGTGCTAAATGCTCCTTTCATTGGCACCAAGCTCTTCAGCCCTGAAGTCTAGGACCTCATTAATGACCTGCAGATGTCTGGCACAGCCATCAAGTCTGTACATTCCCTCTACCACACACAACCCCAAGGCAGAGGACATTCTACCTTTTGTTGACAGGCCAGTATGCCAGGCTCAGGCCTCAGTACTCAGGGAAAGCACAGGACCCAGTCTTCCTTGCCCACCCCTCTAATACTGGAGCAGTGTCCAAGCATCCCACGACTGAAGGACCAATCTCCACAGCTAGTCCTGCCTCAGCTTGACTTCTTGCCACACCCTCCTCCTACAGTTCGGCCCCAGGATGTGGTGATCAGAGGACAGTTTTCCTTCCATCTGAGTCCAGAGAGAACCATAACTTTAGATGCTTGGATACTACAGATTATATTTATTTATTTATTTTAGATCTCGGATTAACCATTTGAGCTCAGAGCTCTTTACATAGGTTCTGTGTTAATACATTTAGAACAAGTAGGTGATTATACAGAGGCTTGAGACAAACAAGGCAATAGAATTAGAATGAGAATATTTAGGTACATTTGGTCTTTAAACAAAGGAATGCAAAAAAATACAGCGAAAACGAAAACTGGAATAAGTAAACACAGTCAGATACATACAGGAACAGACTAAATAACTGTGCCCAACAGGAAGCCTGTTAGTTGTCAGCAACACAAGGGGGTTAACGTATAGAAGTGCTGGAGAGGCGGGGTGGGGGGGCTGAACCCAAAGTGCAGGGTGTCCGAGAGAGAGAGATCTGTTTGGCAGGGGGCAGATGGTAGGAGATGCCTTTGCAAGGTGCTAGCGATGGCAGACACATTGAAATTCCTATATTAAATGGGTCTTTAGGTTCTTTTTGAAGGTCCACAGAGTGGGCAGGCTAATAATGTTCTCATGGAGAGAACTGAACCACAACGGTGCCCGATAGGCAAAGGACCTTTGTCTTTGAGATGTCCGACATTTTGGAGTCAGGAAGGACTGCTGTTCCGAATTTCGGGTGGGCCTGGGATTAGTGCTGGGAACTAGGAGTTGTTGGGAGCTGACCAAGGCAGTTCTTTTTGGCCAGGAGGCAAGATTGATATTTTAAGCGACCAAAGGGCGTTAGCCAGTGAGCCTTTGCATAAAGATCGTAGGTGTGGGTTAGTCGGTGTGCCTCTGAGGCGAGCCTGCAGGCATTGTTAAGGGCAGTTTTTATACATCGGAAGGCAGTATCTGTGGCAGCGCCATATATCGGCAGTCCGTAGTCCACTAGGGAACCCACTGAACTGTGAACCGCTATGCTAAGGGCTTCAGGGGTCAGGCTCTGCCTATGGCGATAAAGTAGCTCGTAAGTGTTTGTTGATTGCTTTAGCTGTGATGTCTGTGTGGAGGGCGTGGGAGAGTGAGCTGTCAAGAGTGATTCCAAGATATTTGAAGTGATGAACATGTTCAAGAGGGACACCACCCCTATCACATATTGATAGCGGGTAGTTTTTGTGCTTGTTCTTAAGGCTGGTGAACAACATGGTTTTTGTTTTCTTGTAGTTCATTATCAATTTATGATTTTTGAACCACGACTCAATGCTGGTGAAGTCACGTTGTAGCTGTTGCTCAAGAGCAGTGGGGTCAGAGCCATTAGAAAAGATAATCGCATCATCTGCATAGAGGAGGATATGGCACTGACTGGCTAGGGGGAGGCAATTCAGAAATAGGCTAAAGAGCAGGGAGCCCAGCATTGACCTCTGTGGAACGCCTGAGCATACAGATTTGGTGTCGGAGAGAAAGGAATCCATCCTGACTTGCTGTGAACGGCAGTGTAGGTAGCTGCGGAACCATGCAGCCGCCTCGGGGGCAAAGCCTATGGCAGTGAGTTGGTCAATTAGGAGGGCATGGTTGACTGTGTCAAAGGCCTTTGCTAGGTCAGTATAGATGGCCCCAACGAGCTGGCCAAGATCGAGGAATTTGTGGATGAAGCCTGTGTATTCCAGGAGGGCTGTAGTGGTGCTATGCGCAGCCCTAAAGCCATGTTGCTCTACACATAGGAGCATGCGCTTGTCCAGATAATTGACAAGTTGGTCGGCAATGATTCATTCAAGGGCCTTCAAGAGTGGTGGTAGTATTGAGACAGGGCTATAGTTCCTGGAGAGGGCACAATCCCCACTCTTGTACACAGGGGTGACTACTGCAGCTTTTCATTTTTGGGGGAATACTGCGAGACCGAGTGAGAGGTTAAGGATGTGGGTGAGAGGGGACAGGATTTCTTCGAGTGAGAGTGAGATTAGTTTCAGGTCAAGGTTATCCCCACTGAATCTCCCCTTCCCAAGCACTTTGCGAAGATATTTCCTGATTTCTTCTAAGGTAATAGTCTTGAAGCGAAGGGGATGTGATGGGGATTGCATGGGTGCAGCAGGGATGGTTGGGGAGAAGTCGTCTGCAAGGAGAACATACTGCAAGTCGGTGAAGGCATTGTTAAAGGTGTTGGCAGTAGATTTAGGGTCAAGGATGGGGGAGCCATCAACGCAAAGCATGGTAGGGGCCGTTTTGGGTTCTCGCCCGGTGACCTCATTTAGGTTAGCCCAGAATTTGCACCCGTCATTCCATTTCTTGGTTAGGGCATTTTTATAGTATATACTTTTTTTGGCTAATTGGATGGTCCTGGTACAGTTGTTCCTTGCACATTTGTAGTTCAGGATATTAGACTGCTTGCCAGTGGCCCTAGCTATATGCCAGAGGTGGTCTCTATTTTTCATTAGTTCAGGGGTATCAGGGCTCATCCAGGGCTTAAAGTAGCCTTTGATCTTCCGCTTTTTTATGGGAGCATGGGTGTCAGAGATTGTATTGAAGAGTAGGATGAAATGGTCGAGCACGTTGTCAGTGTCGAAAGCCTCAAAAACCAAGGACCAGTCTGCATTGAGGAGATCCATTTTGAAACGGTCAGCATGACCAGGTTTGAGAATCCTGCTGGTGATTGTTCTAGGAGGCGGTTTGGAGAAATTATTAGCCCAACTGAACATGACGGGAGTGGTCACAGATGTCATCCGGGAGGACAGAGGCATTAGAGGCATGTTAAGTTCGGTTGGTGAGCACCCAGTCAATCAGAGTGCTAGTGCATGTCCTGTAGTTAGTCCTAGTGGGTGTTTCAATGAGCTGCGTAAAGTGGGTAGCCTGAATTGCATCCTTGAATTGGTTAGCTTCAGGGGCAAGCCAATTAATATTGAAATCACCTAAGAGTATAACCTCAGAGCTTAGGGTTAGGCTTCCAAGACAGTCTGTGACAGCATGGAGACCTTGGGCCGAGTTCTTTGGAGGGATGTAGACGGATAGAATTGTGACAGTTTGGTTATGGGCCCCAAGAAGAACCTTAATGGCAAGGGCCTGGGCGAACAACCCTAGGTTGGATAAATTCAGGACTATGACCTCAAGGCTGTTCTTAAGGTAGATTGCACAGCCACCACCTCTCTTTTAGATTTACGATCTTGCCTAAAGATCAAATAGCCTGGCAGACTGATGACTCCATCGGGGGATCTTGGGAGTGAGCCGTGTCTCTACAACAGACAGTCGGTCTGGATTATATAGGGCTACCCAGGCTTGAAGGTTGTCAAACTTTGTTGTCAGACTGTGGATGTTTAGTGAGGCAAAGGTTAAGGTGCCTGGTTTCAGTGCACTCAACCCCTGATATAGAGGGAGTCCAGGAGTAGGGTGGATGTAGCCTGAGAGCAGTAGTAACAGGAGGACCAACCTGACCAGGTAACTTTTAAAGTGTTTAAGGTTAGCTTTGTGCTGTCTTTGTGGATTCATTCAAGCTGCATGCTTATCAGAGAGAGAACGGTCAGTTTAGGCAGGACTGTGGGAGGGAGAAGCCCTGGCTGAGCTGGATGCATTCTGGGCCAAGTAGGCCTGGGTGTGTTGTTAGGCATGCAGTTGTCACGTGGGCCACAACTATGCATGGACGTTACAGTGCTGTAGATGTTGCTATAGGGGTGCTTTGTGATAAGAGGGTCAGCAGATTTAGGGTAATTTTAGCATCTGCAAACAGAGAGTGGGCAGGAGTATAAGAATTAGCATTAGTCTGGTTGCCCTGTCCAAGATTGGAAAAGGGTGGTAGCATAGCAAGAAGGGTTTACAGATTATAGAGAGCGGTCACACCCTGGTGCTTATCCAGTAGCCTTCAGAAACACCCACCCTCCCTCAGACTATCCCCCAGCCCACCCTTCTGTTCTCTTGGAGGAAGTACAGTCTCTTCTGCACAAACAGGCAATCGAACTAGTGCCAAGGTGTCCAAGAAACCAGGGACTCTATTCCAGGTTCTTCCTGGTTCCCAAAAAGACCATAAATCTGAGACCCATTTTAACCCTCAAGGACCTCAGTCTCTTTGTCCAGTACAAAAGGTTCTGGATGGTCACTTTGCCAGGCCTCATGCCCCTCCTTAAGACCGGGGACTGGCTCTGTTCACTGGACATGCAGGATGCCTACCTGCACATCTCGATGTGTCCTCCTTACAGGAGGTTTCTTCACTTCGTCTTTTAGGGAGAACACTACTAGTTTGAAGTGCTGCCCTTTGGCTTATCCTCTGTGCCGTGTGTCTTTGCCAAATGCTTGGCACCGGTTGCAGCAGCTCTCAGGTGAGAAGGGCTGTATGTCTTCCCTTACGTGGATGATTGGCTTCTCAAGGCCCTGTCCAGGGAACAACAACTGCTGATCCTGGAGCACACTCTCCAGCTCTTCCATTCACTGGGCATAACAGTCAGCTTGCCCAAGTCTGTCCTAGTACCGTCCCAAAGGCTACAATACATAGGGTGGTCTTGGACTCTGAACAGGGAAAGGCCTTCTTATTCCAGGACAGTGCGGAGTGCCTTACAGCTCAGGCTCAGGAAATCACTCAGAGTTGGCACATTCCTGCCAGACTGTACCTCAGACTGTTGGGTCTAATGGCAGTGACCATTCCCACTGTTCCACTGGCCAGGCCTCACATGTGCACACTTCAGTGTATCCTCAGAGTGCAGTAGGACCAGCGTACGGATGAGTTAGACCAACCTGTCCTGATCTCCTCCCCAGTTCGCAAAGTGCTGCAGTGGTGGATGGACCCCTCGAACCGTCTACAAGAGGTCCCTTTCTAGATCTCTTCCCCACATCAGATTCTTGACCACAGATGCTTTGGGCCGTGGCAGGGGAGTACATCTGGGTCCCTTTCAAAACCAGGGCTCCTGGTCCCAGTGGGAAGCCGCCCTGCATATCAGTGTCCTGGAGATAAGAGAGGTGCTCTGTGCGATACAGGCTTTTCAGGAGCACCTTGCTTCAAGCCAACTGTTAGTATGGTTGGACAATCTCAGTATGGTATACTGCAGCAACAAGCAGGGCGGGACTCACTCATACCCCCTTTGCAGGGAGCCATGAGAGTGTGGTACTGGGCACTGGAGCAGTTTGACACTTTCTTTGGTCCACGTGCCATACGTCTTAAACACCCTGGCGGACAGTCCCAGCAGGACTCAGTCCAGCATGCAGGAATGGGAGTTTCTCTCATCCATAGCAGAAGATCTGTTCAACAGATGGGATCATCCAGAGTTGGACCTTTTTGCATACCTATTGAACGTAAAACTGCAAAATTGTTGCTTGCTAGATTCGAGCCTGGAGTTTTCTGGCGAGATGCATTGTCCCTCTCTTGGAGTTTGAGATTTCTGTATGCATTCTTTCCGTTTCCACTGATGAGAGGGAAGGTGCAGATCAAGCTACAAATGGAGGGGGCCAATATGATTCTGGTAGTCCTATTCTGACCTCACCAGATATGGTTCCCTCTGCTTCAGCAGCTGATGGAGGAACCTCTGGTCTCTGCTCCTTTGCAGGAATTTGCTGACCCAGGATCGGTGGACCCTGGTCCATCCCAATCTCTGCTCCCTCCATCTGCATGCATAGCTCCTGAGGATGTAGCCATCGCCAGGTTCAGGGTCTCTAACCCAGTGGCAGATGTCTTGGTAGCCACCTGCAATCCTTCCATTTGTGCCATGAAGTGGAAGCGGTTTGCCATCTGGGCTGCCAAATATTCCCTAGACCCTTTCATCTGTCCTTGTGAGTCATGTCCTGTACTACCTGATTTCTTTGTCTGACTCAGGCCTCCAGTATTCTTCCCTCAAGGTCCATTTTTGGCTGTTTCTGCCTTTCATGAGCCCGTGAGTGACCACACAATTGCTTAGCTGGATGTCTCCTGTACTTTACTGAGGGGCATCCTGCATTTGAAACCCCAAATCCGTTCCCCCATTCCGGATTGGGATTTAAATTTTATTTTAGAAAAATTGATCCTTTTTCCTGAGCCAATTGCAGCTTGCAATTTGCGCTTTGTCTCTTAGAAAGCGCTGTTTTTAGTTGCAGTTTCTTTGCTCTAAGAATTTCAGAACTTCAGGCCCTCTGGTGCGAAGAGCCTTATTTGATTTTTTACAGACAGGGTATCTTTGTGTGCATATTTATTTTATTTATTTATTACAGTCTTGGAATTTGACATACCTTTGAGTCAGAGACTCATTTATAAAGGTTCCATGTCCAAAAGAAATCATAACAATTAGCTAACTACAACCACGTAACAAAAGCATGACATGGCTATTACAAAAAACAGTCAGAGCCGTCATTATATCAGACTTTGTCAAAGTTGGCAAATAAGAACCAAAAATAGATATCAGGGTACAAGCTAAGATAAAATACAGTACTGTCTCAGTATGTGATAATAGGCCATCAAGAATAACTTTGTCATTGCTGGAGGGCAGTATGGCTCAGGAAGCATGGTCCAGCGTCCTTACGGGGTGATGGAGAAAATGGCGGAAAAAGAGCCTGGCAGGCTCGTGATGATCCGCTGCTCGAGGGCTGTCACTGGCTTCTGGATTGGGGGGGGGGCATCCTCCTCATGGCCCTGCCACAGGGTAATTACCAGGGAGTGGCGAGACCGGAGAGAGAGTCCCACCATGAGAAGGGTCATAGCCACCTGCCAGGGCTCAGAAGAGGTAAAAACCTATATGGGGAAAAAAAAGAATAACTTTATTGAAGTCAGTAGGTTAACATGGGTCAGCCAAGACAAATAAGGGGCAGTGAAAAAGGGGAAAGAGGGAGGAGGGGAAATAGGTGTAAATCAGGGTTTAGGAGCTACATAGTGAGGTGAAGTAGAGAGGAAACATATTAAGAGAGAGGTACCTGGGGGGGGAAGGGTGGGGAGAGTGGCAGCTATTCTGCCAGGAAATGAGGGGATACACGAGGATGAAGTAGCTTAATTTGGGCAGTCGCAGCAGTTGAGAGAAAGAAGGTACTGTCTGAGGTTGCCTTTAAACTGCCCTAACTTGGAGGCCATTTGTACATCAGGAGGGAGATCAGATAGCTAGGTAGGAGCTTTGTAGAGAAAGGTCCGCTGCGCTTGATTAGTCTGACAGATATCCTAAGTTTTTACCAAGTGTGATTTCTGAATTCACACTAAACCAGTCTGTCCACTTTTCTGTTTATTTTCCTGACCATGCCAATCCAGGGGAAGCACTGCGCCATATGTTAGATGTGCGCAGAACTTTGAAATACTGTCCGCCTTGGACTACAGGGACAAGAAAGTATAAGCAGTTTCTTTTTTTTCACCCCAGTTAGAGAGGGCGCTTGAGTGTCAAGCAATGTTTATCCAGATCGTTAGCTAATTGCATTGTGTTCTTCTATAGTAAGTACGGCAAATAATTGCCTGGTGCTGTAAAAGCTCATTCCACCAGAGGCATGGCTACCTCATTGGCTTCTTTCAAAGGGGTCTCAATCGCTAATATTTGGACTGCAGGATTTGGCAGGGCTGTGTTACAAGGACTCCTGTCTTAAGTTTATGGAGATCCAGCCATCTACACTGTCTGTTTCTATTGTCACTGCTTGGTACTTGTTCCTGCTGTGTAACCTGATAACTGAGATACCCCCAAAGAAGAGAGCACTTACGTAAGAACTTAACGTAACAGTAGATCTTCGAGGGGACCTCAGGCATCAGGTCTGATTTCCCTCCCACCATCTCCCTTCTTGGTGCTCCTGTTCAAGACCTGGCTATCTGCTGTTTCCATTATTACTATCTAGAGCTGGGTCCCTCTCTCTCCTTGGTTCCCCGGGGCATGAGCCTTGCTCCCTTCATCTCCGGAGGAAAAGAACTGAGAAGGGAGCGGGGCCGCCCGTGCGTATATAGAGGGTTGGTGACGACTGTGCAGGCGGCCCCAGTTGTACTGCTGAAAATCTTTCATGTGGATTCCCCTTCATCGGTGGCGAAGGTGCCTTCAGTGTAACCAGATGACTGAGATCCGACTCATGTTTTCGTTGGGCTTCACACAGGCAGTTGCCTCTGCAACTCACATTAAAGGCCACTCGTTGAATCTGATTTTTCTCTTGGGGATGGAAACCTCCGACATGGTGGTGGAACCAGTCGGATGGTCTGATCACCACACCATAAGGTTCAGTTTCCCCTTTATAGACCTGTCCCTGTGCAGGTGGTTCAATACCACCCATTGCGGGATGTGACCCCAGGTGGTCTCTTGGTGGAATTGTTCCTATCAGGATTACCGTGTGCAAGCGAGGGTCCCGAGAACCTTCTGCAAGCCTATAATCGGGCTGTGGCAGGGGCTCTGGACGCCTTGGCTCCTGTCTGGGTTCATCCTCTTACCCTCCACCGTCAGTCCCCTTGGTTTGACGGGGCCTTGAGGGAGTTAAGGCGAGAGGAGCGAAGGTTAGAACATAGCTGGCAGAGAACCAGCTTGGATGCTGATAGACTTAGACTGATGGAACATTTTAGAGACAATCAGTCACCACTCTCCCATAAGAAGGCAGAATTCCTGTCCAGTGAGATCGCTGCAGCTCAGAATTGACTAGCTCAGCTATTTCAAACTGAGGACAGACTGTGCAATCCAGCCTGTCTGCAGATTTGGAGGGCGTTTTCTCACAAAAAGTGTGAGGAGTTTGTTCACTTCTTTGCTGATAAGGTTGCTGACATCAGATCTGAGATCCATTCAGCTCACTCCACGGGGGAGGACTGTGGTCGGCGAATGTCGCTACACCCTGGTTTTGCTGGATGGACTTTGAATGGCTGGGGATTGAGGATGTCATGTGGATTCTCAGGGATATGTGCCCAACCTGTTGTAGTTTGGATCCGGGCCCTACCTGCCTTTTGTTAGGCTGTATTGATGTCATTGGCCCAGTCCTTGCGGAGGGAGTCTAGTGTTCACTGGAGACTTGTGAGTTTCCTTGTCCCCTGAAGGAAGCAGTGGTGACTCCCCTTCTCGAGAAATCCTCACTTGACCCAGACTGTCCCGCTAACTACTGACCAGTCTCTAATCTTCCCTTTGCCGGGGAGGTTATTGAGAAGGTCATGGCGCTACAGTTGGAGAACCATCTTACCATTCATGACATCTATGATCCTTTCCAGTCTGGTTTTCATAAAAGCATAGCACCGAGACTGCTCTGTTTGGGTCCTCAATGATCTCCTGATTGTGAGAGACCAGAAATCCCATACCATCTTGGTATTTCTAGCTCTCTCCTCAGCCATTGACACCATGGACCATGGGGTGCTGCTGGAATGCCTGCATATCATCTGTGGCCTGTCTGGTACGGTCCTCGGATGATTCCATTCCTTCCTCACTGGCAGATCACAGAGGGTGGTCTTAGGAATTTATTCCTCTGAGGCATTCTCTCTGCCTTGTGGGGTGCTGCATGACTCTGTGCTGTCCCCCATGTTGTTCGCGGTGTATATGCTGCCATTAGGAGACATTGTGAGGCAGTATGGGAGGAGGTTTCACTGTTACGCAGCTGATACACAGCTCTGCCTGCCCTTTGCTCCCGCCCAGGATAGTGCACTCGTGGTGTTTAACAACTGCCTGGCAGAAAACCAGGATTGGATGAATACCAGCTGGTTAAAACTGAATTCCGACAAGACTGAGGTGTTAGTGGTGGATCCCATTCTCCAGATAGAGGGGTCGGGGACAGGTTGTTCCTCAGGGCTTTGGCTGGGGGGGGGTCCCAGTTACCGACCTCTGAATGGGTGCGAGATCTGGGCTAATACTTGATGACGTTCTGACACTTTGTTCTCAGGTGCTGGCCATGGTTAAGTGTTCCTTTTTCCATGCGAGGAATATTGCCCAGATTAAACAACTGGTTCTGTCTGGTAACCTTCCAACTTTGATCCACACTTTCGTGACTTCATGCCTGGGCTACTGTAACTCCCTTTACCGAGGACTTCCGGGGGTTGATATCTGCCATTTACTGCTGGTGCAGAGCACTGCGGCCAGGCTGTTGTCTGGATCTTCTCGATCCAGTCATATTACGCCTGTACTGCACAAACTGCACTGGCTTCCAGTTCAGTGGCGGATCACCTTCAAGGTCATCTTGCTGACCTATAAAGCCCTACACGGACAGGGACCTAGCTACCTGCAAAGTCTCCTACATCCTTATTGCTGCCTCCGACCACTCTGCTCGACCGAAGAGGGATTGCTGGAGATTCCCAGGTTATGATTAAAAACATCCAGGTCGCAGGCTTTTTCGTTTGTAGCCCCAGCCATGTGGAATTCTTTGCCTCGTTGGATATGGGAGTGCCTGACAGTGGAGAGCTTTAAGACTGCCTTAAAAACCTATTTATTTGAACTTGCTTTTGGTGCTGTAATGTAATGGATTTTTCATTATTGAGTTGTGCTATATATTGAATAATTTATTTTAGCATTTTATGATTTTAATTGTTATTGTACAGCGCTCCGATACTCTGTGAAGAGCGCTAAATAAATAAAGGTTATTATCCCCTCGAAGATCTGCTGTTACGGTAAGTTCTTGCATTACTGCTCTTTCTACTTCTTTTGACGGGACCATATGAACTGAATTTTGAGGTCCTGTGACAAATGGGTTTTGAAACATTAACTGCAACAACAAATACTGGAGACAATAGAAATGAATTGATCCATAATATGATTTGGTGAATACCACAGCTTTAAAGGGCCTCATTACCCTGATGAAGCCAGCATGGCGAAACGTTGGACAGGACAAAAGGCCCTTTGTGAATATGAAATAAAATACATGAATCTTTCAAAAAAAAGTCAGCGTGTGATTGGATTTTGGAACTTTTTTTCACTTGTTTTGCTACATGCTCACCAGCCCCAAACTACATCAGCAATAAATTTTGGAGGTATACCCCACAGACAACACCTCTCCTTGATACTTGAACATTTTTCCTTGGCTCCTTTTGAGCCTGCTGCAACTTGTGACCTACATTTCTTTTCATGGAGAATGTTATTTTTTTTGTTGCCATGACCTCTGCTCTGAGAATTTCTACACTTCAGGCTCTATCAATCAGTAGATCTCTGGAGTCGGAAGTGGTGCCGCTGGAGTGGAGAACGGCATGTGTGGTCCCACTCCACAAGAGCAGACCCAAGTAACTATAGGCCAGTCAGTCTGATAGTATGTAAACTCATGGAGACCATACTAAAGGAAAGGCTGATGAGATACATAGAGGAGCATGGTCCACAGGATGAAAGACGACATGAGTTTGTGGCAGTTAGATAGTGTCAAATGAACCTGATCAAGTTTTTCGATTCAATCACTAGGGCAGTGGACAATGGCCAGGTGGTGGACATCATATACCTGGACTTTAGCAATCCTTTCATTCTGTACCACACAAAAGGTTGATAATGAAACAGAGGGATCTATGAGTGGGGAAAAATATGGTAAGATGGGTTGAAAACTGGTTGTGTGATAGAACACAGAGAGTAGTGGTTTTGGGTGAGTTCTCCAGCACGAAGGTCGCCTGCGGGGTCCCGCAGGGATTGGTGCTGGGGCTAGTGTTGTTCAGTGTCTTAATAAATGACATTGGGGAAGGCATTAAAGGCAAAATTTGCCTGTTTGCAGATGACACTAAACTCTGTGGGAGAGTGGGCACCAAGGAGGGGGGATATAGGACCTGAGGGAGGACCTTGCCAGACTAGAGAGATGATCAGGGATCTGGCAACTTAGTTTCAAAGCCAAAAAGTGCAAAGTGATGCACATAGGGGCCAAGAACCCTAGGACAAAGAATTACATAGGAGGGGTTCAGGTAACTGCTTCCAAAGTGGAAAAGGATCTAGGAGTAGTGACTGAGTGACTTGAAACACACCTCATAGTGTAAAAAGGCAGCGGCGAAGACTAACAGAATGCTGGGGTGTATTGCAAGGGGCTTCAGTAGTAGGTGGAGTGAGGTTATTTTACCATTGTACAGGTCATTGGTGAGACCACATTTAGAATATGGGTTGAGGTACTGGCCTCCTTACCTTAAGAAGGACATCAGCATGCTGGAGGGGGTCCAGAGGAGAACAACCAAGATGATCGAGGTGTCACAGGATAGGTCCTGTGAGGAGAGGCTGGGACCCCTGAGGATGTACTCCCTGGAAGAGAGGAGGCAGAGGGGTGATCTGATAGACCTTCAGGTACATGAAGGGACTTGACAGAGTGAAAATGGAGGGTGTCTTTAAAATGAGTGACAACAGCACCACTAGGGGGCACAGCCTAAAACTGAATGGGGGGAGGGATTCAGAAGTGATGTAAAGAAGCATTTCTATACGAAGAGAGTGGTGTCCTCTGGAATGAGCTGCCAAATGAGGTGGCATCAAGGATGGTGGAAGCATTCCAGAGAGCCTGGGACAAGCACAAAGGGAACCATTGGAGCCAAGCAAGAGGAGAGAGGAGGACAGTTGGGGGAGGGGGCAGGTCATTGGTGTAAATTGTAAAGTCAGACCCTGCATCACCTACTGAGCAGATACGATAGACCGAGTGGTCTTCTGCTGGCTCTTTTTGTATGTTCATAATCAATGAGCCTCCTTATTTGATTTTTTTCACAAAGACAGTATCTCTTTATGTACAAGGCCTATGTTCTTATCGAAGGTGATATCAACATCTATACTGAAAGGATAACCTTCCTGTTTATTGCCCTAAGCATGCCAGTAAGGGTGAGACATTGTTTCATGCTCTGAGTGTACACAGAATATTGAGATGCTATGTTACTCACAATAAGAACTACAGAAAGATTTATGATCCCCCCCCCTACTTTTTTCATTCACCCCTGGGAAAGAGGATGCACCTGTATCTGACAGTGCCTGTCCAAATGGCTGGCCAACTATACAAGTTTTTTCTTATGGGAAGTACAGTAAGGAACTTCCTGGTGCTGTTCATGGTCACTCAACAAGGGCCACTTATGTCGCTTGCTTCCAGATTGTCCCTGCTGCTGCTGATATACTGTATGTGCTGCAGCCATGTGGAGCACTGGGCATATTTTCACTAAGCACTAGTCTAGACATTGTTTCTCACAGATGTGCTGGCTTTGGTCTTTCTGCACTGTAATGCCTTCTGTCCCGATCATATATCAGGCCGTGCCATCCTCCCTGGGTGCTTTGTACTGCTGTAAATTGTTCCAAAAATGTGGCCCAATGGAGGAGATATCCTTAATGAAGATAGAACAGTTATGTAAGAACTTACCGGAACAATAGATCTTTAAGAGAATCTCGATTGCACCATAGCATGCCCTCCCTCCTTCCTCTTTTTTCTTCTGAGGGGTAATCCAGATGTTGTGTGTTGTGCCTAACACTTTAGCACATGCATTCTGTTTCCAGTCCCATGCCTCTCCTTGTTTGCCTGGTACTGGTTTGGTCTCCTGGTTCCTCACAGATCCTCACAGTAAGAGGCCTTCCAAGGCTCATCTCCGATGGGAAATGGAGGAGTGTTGGGGGCCTGCCACATTATAGAAGTGACACAGCTCATCACTGTGGGTTGGCCCCTGGCAAGCAAATGTTTCCGAGTGATCCTGACACTGATGACTTTCTGTAGTGCTCCACGTTGTCAGTTGGTAATCAGAACAGCTGGGTATAGAGCACCCCTACCAGGGAAATGGCACAGCCCAAGCTTTAGAATGTTGGGCATATGAGGATTCCGTGCTGCAGCAACTCCCCAGTTTAGCTCTGCCATTTGAAGGGAACAGAGCTACTTTTATTTTCTCTCAGGATTTTCAAGTTTCAAGATTTCAAGACTTCTTTAGGGCTACAATTCTGCACAGCAGGTTGGGGCTGCCTGTTTTAAGGAGCACCCCTAAATTAAAATTGTGCCTGGTAAACTGCAGCTTTCAAACTGAATAACCTTTTTTCTCATTCCTTGTGTGGATTGAGAGCCACTTCTGCCTTGTTAGGGTGTTTTAAGAGGAGACCATTAACAAAGAAAAAGGGTGCCACAGGTAGGTACAACTTTATTTTTGGGGAGTGTAGGGCCTCCGGGGGGGGGTGTCCTTTGGCTCTGGCATCAGTTTCTTTTTCCAACCCCTTCCCCAAGCCTCAGGTTTTGTGTTCCTCACTGTTTTGCAGCTACATTGTGATTTTGGTACATTATAGTGCTTTTTTGGTGATTTTCCATCACAGATCTCAATTTTTCAGTTTGCACGGCCACCATTTGGGCTGGGCGTTTGCTTCTTCATTTAGGCTTCCCGCCATTGTTTAAAGCGCAGCCCATGTTGTGTACATTTGTGCAGCGCAGTCCCTATTAAAACATATTGCGTTATTGTGTTTGTTTTATTTGTTTAATGGGTAAGCACAACTGAACATTACATCCTTTTGTAGGTATGACCCACACAGACGAAACATAAATACATTCAATACAAGTAATAAATAGACAATATAGGAATAAAATTCTGTGTCAAAAATTCATGTTACATGTAAAATCAGTTAAAATAATTACATTCATTTGAAGGTGTCACCAATCCCGTTATGCTGGGAGTTAAATCTGTCTTTGGGTAAATCAGCAGAAATTTGGGAAATGGCTTGGGTCGATATCTTTAAACTGGTTAAGCAGGATAGATTAAGAGAAATTCAATTTAAATTACTTCATAATCTATATTTTTCCCCAGCTAAGCTTTCAAGGATGACTGGTCGTTTGGCAGCGAGTTGTACAGAGTGTAATGACTCGTTGGCTACCAGCTTCCATAAGTTTTGGTCCTGCCCTAAGGTGGTAGGTTTGTGGCATTTGGTGAAGCAAGTGATTGGTCAATTTTATGATTTGAGCAGATACTTTACTCCAGAGGTTTGTATACTTGGTGTGTTTGATAATATACATAGTAAGATAACTAAGTGTCGTTTAGCTATGGTAGCAGCAGTAACTAAATTGGTAATTCTGCAGCACTGGAGAGGTGATTGGACTCCCTCGCGTACGGAGTGGTCGGAGGAGTTTGAGTGCCCTGAATGCAGAAAGAGCGGCTCTTTCTTTATATGACGCTTCACCATTATTTTTGCAGTGTTGGGGGAAGCTACTCAAATGTTTGAAAGATAGATACGGGTACTAATAGCAAACCGTGTGATGTTTGTTTAATGCAGGTGGGATATCGACCCTAGTTAGGTAGGTTGGTACATTATTTGCATGTATCCTTTCCTCCTTGTTACTCCCTTTTCTTGATTTAGTCACATTATGTGTATCTAAGTTTTACTTAGTTTGTTCTCTGTGGATACTTTGTTCTTGTATGATTCTACATGAGTGTGTCAGTTATAGGGATAGCTGCCAGGGGTGGGGGGGCTTTTGTTTTATATTGTTTTATAGTGTGTTTGTATTTGTATTTGTATGTTGTGTATACTTGGTTTGTTATAATGCAATAAAGTTTGGTTATTTGCAAAAAAAAAAAAAATAATAATTACATTCATGTAATGATTGGTAATAACAAAAATAGAGATTATGAAAAAGCAGCACAAGTAAACAGACCCCTAAAAACAATTGGAATATGGTTCCAAATGAAAGGTGCTATATAAAAAAAAGCCCTCTGACCACTAACAGTTTGTCTAAAAAGGAAACATCAGAGCAGACCCACCTTCCCTAGCCCTAGTTAATCTACCCAGATCAGGACACTGCAAACATTTGTGAAGACTAAGTGGCTCTCCTGACTGTAATATTCTGAAGGTTGCAGTTCACAGCTCAGTCCTCTCGATCATTGATTATGGTCTAATTATGTACTGCGCTGCAACCTCCACATCTCTTAAATGACTCATGATGGCCCTGAACAAAGCCTGTAGGCTAGTTACGGGTGCTGCGCACCTCACTCATACCTGTGAGTTATATGCTCAATCTTGCTGGCTCCAACTAAGAAACAGGATCAAATATCAAACCTGCCTCCTGTCCAAAAAAGCTCTACTTGGATTACTACCCCCGAGCATTGGTTGCCTGCTAAACAAATCCTTAAGACCCAACACACACATACCTCTGTTTCTGACCTCCTCCTAGTACCCCACTGTCGGACTGTTCAATGCCAGCGATCCTTTCAGTACAGAGCCTCCCCTGTGGTTTAATAATCTAAGCAACCAACTGAGCAGTCTTTCTAGTCTATCCCAATTTAAACTTACTCTTCGTCAGCATCTCCTATCCAAAAGTACTTGTGATTGTTACACCTAGTTTCCCACTTCTGCAGACACTGTTATACCACTTTTTTCACTCTCTGAGTCCCTTACTTGGCTTCCTGTTTCGTTTCACCCTCTCCTGACAGAACAGTTTCCCTTTTCCCCCTGCCACTGCCTCCCTTACCTTACCCCCTCCTTGCTTTTATCCCACTGACCCCCCTCTTCCTGGACCTCTCCAGGCCTTGTGGTCCCCACTCTCCCTTATCTTCTTTCCCTTCATCCACCCTCAATTTTCCCCCTCTTTTTCCCCCTCTTTTACCCCTTCTCCCACCTTAGCCTCCCCTTCCTCTCACCCTACGAAAAGGCCTCTAGCTGACATATTTTCTTTTCCTTCTCTATCTGGACTCTGCCTTCTCATTTCCCCTACCCCTTCCTTACTCTTACTCTTCCCCCCCACCTCTGATTAGCGATGCTGCTTCAAATGTACCTTATGGTTTTCTATGCTTGCTTGTAATCTTGAGTGTGTAGCACTGTTCCCACTTATTTATCAGTTGACTTGCTGTGCTCTGATGATACCAGGAATGTTGTCTGTACCTCCGTTGATACCATGAATGTTGTCTATACCTTCGCTGCCTTATTGTAACCCTTTCCTTTGACATGGAACTTTTGTAAATGAACTGCTTCAAGCTCAAAGATATTTGTAATCCAAGATTTAAATAAATAAAAATAAATAAATATTCTATACACAGACCTAGCTATGCAATAATTATGGTTAGCATGAATTGGAAGCCACCCCATTCTATCCAACACTAAACAGTGATGGGTGACACGAGGGAGAGACGATGCAAACTTACCCAATGTTTGCAATAGGAAAGACTTTTTGGGTGCAAAATTCGCAGAGGCGTTATCAGTGATCAAAGAGGCATAAGTAGCAATGGGCTCTGTTAGACAACGACCATTTTAGTTTCATGTGTCATAAAAGACCTTAACTTATGCAACATACCTAACTTGCTATGAATTTTTGAATGAAAACTACTCAAATGAAAATCATAACGTAACAGAGGGTCTAATACAGCACCCAAATATTTAAATGTAGCTACGTTCTCAAAAGCTTCACCATCTAATGCTTCGACATGAAGACATGCCACCAGGGTTTTTATTCTAGGAGATGTTTCAAAACCGTAGTTTTTGGAACACATGCACAAGACATCCCAAGACCACACTGCAAAGTGCTCACAAGGACCCATTTTGGAGCTGCGGCACGCCATTCTAGCGCTTTTGCCACACTAATACAGTTTTACAGTTCTTTTTGGTGAAATTGGCCCAGCAAGCTATAGGGTTAATAACTGTTGATCTTACTTTGAGTGGGCTTTTGCAGCAGGCAGCACCAGTAGGACTGAATCTGTCAGGTGCCAGGACCCCATGGAAAACTTCTAACTAGTAGTGTACAGCAGGGGACCGCCCCAGTCCCCCGGACATCAGCACGCTGATGTTCACCTATGGTATAAAAGGGTGGTCCCCAAAACCTGCCTCAGTTCTTTTCCGCTGTCTATACATGCTCGTCTGACCTACACAGACGCCTGCTTCAGTCAACTGTTATTACTGTGACCACATTTTATTTTTATTTTCCATTTTCTCAATGGTAATAGGAAATTTCGGTGTTTTTTCTTTTCAGGTCTGTGTTCTTCCCCTCCTGCCTAGGCTTCTGAGTGGCTGACAAAGTGAGCCTGCGGCAAGCAGATCCCCGCCAAGGACAGCCACTCTTCTTGCCTGATCTGCCTAGGCCCCAAACACGACACCAAGGCCTACAAGCATTACTAGGGTTTCAACCAGGCCACACAGAGAGACCACTTGAAGACTCTCCAGAATCAACTACTGCAGCAGAAGCTAGCCACAATGGAGAAGGAGTCACAGGCTAAAAACTCTTCTGCTTCCCCAGTCTCAGGGGCATCTTTCTATTTTTCCCAGAAGGAGAAGTGGGCTGGCAGGAAGCACAAACAATGGGACAAGCACTGGGACCATCCTCAGTCAGCCTTTCTCTTGCATTCGCTTCATAGATCAGTTTCCGCCCTGGAGCCTACCTCCTGTGGGGGGTCAGCCGTCCTTCCTTGGCAGCGCTCACTCTGAGTTGCTAGTGGCCCCACCACCTGCTCTAATTGCTATCACAGGCAGCGGTTCTTTGGGGGTAGTGGACGTCGTCCCCTGCTGCACAGCCCATTAGTACCCATGGGTCCTCAGCCAGGTGGCTCCTTCGAGGATGGCTCCTCTGGTGGCATGTCTAAGCC
Source organism: Neoceratodus forsteri (assembly GCA_016271365.2). NCBI lineage: Eukaryota > Metazoa > Chordata > Ceratodontiformes > Ceratodontidae > Neoceratodus > Neoceratodus forsteri. Next base: position 507,544,728 of record CM057455.1, read on the forward strand.
TGTCATCCCCCCAGTCAAGGTGTTGCCTTTGTCGGTCCCCAACTCTGAGGTCAGCACTAGCCCTTTCAGGCATCGCCTGGAGCAAGCGCTCACTCCTCCTCTGCTCATGTGATACCTCTGCTCCTGTTTCAGGGAAATTCTTCCCCACAGGTGCCAACCTCACCTCAGGGGCCTATGTCGGCTGTTTCTCCGGCCCAACGCCGGTTCCGGCGACATCTACTCTGAATCTTTTCTCTCTGTTGGCAGTACATCTAGCAGGAGAGTTGAACATTCAGGTGGACTGGCTAAGTCGAGAAAATGTTCACCCTGAAGAGTGGCGGTTGATCCCGGAAGTGTTCAAACTCCCAAGCTGTTGGTTCATGCAACTGCAGATCTGTTTGCATCCAGCCACAGTGCTCTGATCCACAGGTTCTTCCGTAGTTTTCCTTGTCCAAAGGCAAAGGCAGTGGAGGCTCTGACTTAAGTGTGGTCCTTCCACAGAGCACATGCTTTTCCTCCGTTGCCTCTTCTTCGGAAGGTCTTATGAAAAAAACACACTCAAGGGGAAACTTTATACTAATAGCCCCGGAGTGTCCAAGAAGACTGTTATTCTCCAATCTAGTGAACCTAGCTCAGCAAGTACCCGTCTGCCTTCTGGTATGAAGAGACCTTCTGTTGCAAGGTCCCATTCCCCACCAAAACCCAGGTGCAATGCAGCTCACAGCCTGGCTCCTGAAAGGAGGAGGGTCCTAAAACTAGATTTCTCCGTGTAAGTAGTTGAAACCTTGATGGTTGCCAGGAAAACCTCTGTATCTGCAGCTTACACCCAAGTCTGGACAGTTTTTTTCATCTTGGGTCAGAGGGAACGGCTTTAAGCCCTCCAAAGTCTCAATTCCACAGATTTTAGTCTTCCATCAGGAAGGCATGGAGAAGGGGCTGGCATTGAATATGCTGAGAAACCAGGTTTCCATTCTTGGGGCTTCCTTGGGGTTCTCCCTAGGAACTAATAGAGAGGTTATTCATTTTTTTTTTTGTGCATGGTTGGCATGAGACGACCACTGTTTCGATCCCTGGTACCTCCGTGGGATGTTAACTTGGTTTTGAATGCCATATGTGTAGAACCTTTTGAGCCAGTATTATCCATATGGCTGGATGTGTTGTCCTACAAGGTCTGCTTCTTGGTGACCATGTGTTCAGCCAGGAGAGTGGGAGAACTCCAAGCCTTGTCTCACAAAGAGCGATACCTTATTATGCATAAAGACAAAGTGGTACTCAGGATGGCTCCATCTTTCGTCTCTGAAGTGCCCATGGCCTTCTGTGTGAACCAGGGAGTATTCCTTGCATCATTTTGTCCACAACCTTCTCACCCCAAGGAGAAGGAATTGCACAAGTTAGACTTGCGGTGGGCAGTAGGGATCTGCTTTAAAGAACAGCTGAGTTTCGAAAGTCAGATAGTATATTTGTTCTTTTTGGAGCAACGAAGCAGGGACAAAAAGCATCTAAGCTCACCCTAGCTAGGTGAGTGTGGACTTGCATTGCTGAAGCCTATGTTGCAAGAAAGAAGAGGCCTCCGGCTCTCACCAAAGCTCACTTCACCTGGGCATTGGCAACTTCCTGGGTGGAGAGAAGTGAAGCCACAGTATTAGAACTATGCAAGGCAGCTACGTGGTCTTCAGTCCACACTTTCATAAGACATAAATTGGATGTTCAGAGTTCTGCTGAAGCAGCTTTTGGTTGCAGAGTATTGCAGGCAGCAGTTTGCAAGTAATTCTGATGTTCCTGGCGTATGTGATAATATTTTCCCTCCTCCCGTTTTTTTTCCTCTGGGTACTGCTGCTTAGAACCCAGTTGTTTTGATTTCCCATTAACAATGTGTTGTGCTACAGAAAGAAGAAATTAACTTCATACTTACCGTAATTTCATTTTCTGTTAGCTCCAACATTGTCAGTGGGGCCAACCCAGGAGGAGCCTTACTCCTGAGGAAGAATCTTATCCAGTATGCTGGGAGAGCGGTCCAGTTTCGTAATAAATTCCCTACTTTCAGATCGCTCTGTGTTCTGCTGCACTGTACTCCGATGTATATTAAAAGACTGAATTGTCAATTAGTCTGTGACTGCAGGTTAACAGGTTTAGTTAGTTTTCTTAAGGCGTTTTCCTGTTGCAGGTAGTTTTCACTGCACTCCATTTTCACTACACTCAGTTTAACAAAAAATAAATAAAAAACAGGAAGAGGATATGCCTCGTTGTGTGTTGGCTTCAGTTTCACAGACCTGTGACTGGTACAAAGCCTGTTTGCTGTTGAATGGTCTTCCCTAGAAAAAGGACCAAATAATTTATTTAGTATTTGTTAACCAGGAAAGGAGGACAATACAATTCTGCCTATTTTCATGCATAACCCGGTGGGGGATACAGATGAATGCTAACTGACTTTGAACCAGATTAAGCTGTTGGTGGTATTTTAGTGAATGGGGGGAATTTGGCCAGGACACCAGGGAAATTCTCCTACTCTCCTGTAGGGGAACCTTTGTCATCCTGGTCTTTGGCCAAGATGGTGGCTGCCATGGATCCTGGTGGAGGTGGTGGACGTGAGCTGGCTGCTGGAACAGAGGAGCTTGCCCCTTCCTCTGTTGCTACTTTGCGTGAGGCTTCTTCTGTCTCTGAGAAGATGGATGTGGATACTACTGTATGATTCCTAACCCAGATTTACAGTTGCCTAAGACCGGTGTTCCAGTCGTTCATATGGAGTGAGGCTTTATGGATTCCTGAGCCTGTAATGCTCTCCCTGTGTCGCCTGCTATTTCAGTGCACCCGATGCTGAGTGTGGATTTCCAAATCTGTCACCAGTTTCACACCAGGAGTGATTTTCTGCTGGTGCTATTGGCCGAGGAAGAGCGCTGCGAGTCGCAGGTTCTAGTGCAAGGCTCTATGAGCAGCTTATCTCCTGTGCAAGGTTTCAAGTCTACAGAAGCTGTTCCTTCAATTTTGAGTCCTGCGTCAGCCGCTGCTGGAGAAGGTAGCCCTGGCTCTAATGCGATCCCTATGCAAGCTCTTTGTTTTTCGCCTGCTACGGATGAGTGGACTGGTCCTCATTTGTTTCCTCAGGAAAGTACTATTACTTTATTTTCTACTTCTACTGTACAACATCTGTTTACAACACCTTGAGGTGGAGGAGGGGGGGTGTTGAGATGGACCTTGAGTCTGGTGGACGGGACTCGCAGATTTTATTCACTGCTACTGTTTGCGCTACTTCTCCTTCTATAGTAGAATGGAGCACTGATTTAATTCCTGAGAGTCCTAATTATGACAATAATGTCTTGGTGACTGGTCAAACGATGACCGAGGCCTTACAGGCTGCTGGGTGGGTGAAGCCTGGACCTGGCCATCCATAGGTGTCTCCTACTTGGTCGAGTGATGACCAGGCTGACCCTTTAGAACATCCCTCATCATTTGAATGATCTGATTCTCCAGTTTTGTTTCCAGTTGACTGAGTTCTACCTTTGCCCACTCCTCATGATGAAATTTCTGCTCCCCCAGCTGATCTAATACCAGGTTCTATACCCATTGTTCTTGGGCCTGCCCGGGATCGATCAGCGCCCCGCGTTCAGCCACAGAGGGTTCTGGGGTACATGATAACTCTGGCTGGGGCTCTTCCCATAGGTCCTTTGCGGATCTTTTTCATGCATCTCCAGAACCTGCTAAATGCTGAAATGCGGTTCGAATTAAATACAAGGGTGGTCTAGACGCTTATCCTGACCGGGTATATGTGGGTCGCACTCTCTTGAAGGACAGTATGGGTTTCTCAGCTCATGACATATATGCCTTGATCCATACCTCTGGTGACCCTAAATTTGACACCAGTTTTAAGACTGCTGGTGATTTGGAGCTGTTTTGGGAACAATACCAAGGTGTCCGAAATAATCCTGAGTGGAAAGTTTTTGTAGTTATTCCACTGACTAAACCAGCCTTCAGGACTATTACTGTCTTATTCAAAACTGAAGGAGTGGCTATTTCGGATATTTTGTTCTGGCTACGGGCTAAATGTTCTGTACTCAGTCTTCCAGATCCTATTATGGATTCCGAGGACATCTGGACTTGGGAGGTGGTGAATTCGGGTGAAGCTACCTCAAGACAGAGGCATCATTCAACATCTGCCCAGTTGCTTCTGTCTTGGGAGGGACTGGGGCTTTATTTTTTATGCAGGTCAACCTCAGTCCTGCTTTCGGTGTGGGGCTCTCACACACTTGAGTAATGCCTGTGATAAAATGAAATGCTCCCTCTGTGGGGGAGTTGGCCATGTTGCTTTTGCATGCCATACCCGGGTGGTTTGTAACCTGTGTGACGAGTCTACCCACACTTTCAGAGATTGCCCATGGGCTTCTCACAATGTGGGAGGTGAAGACTCGGAAGATATCATAGAGGTTGACCCCCAGCAACCTGAGGAGGTGTCTTGCCCTGAAATTTTGTCTCGCTTTCGCCCACCCCCATCTTTTGATATGGTTCCCTCTTCTGTGCCTTCCTCTAGGGGGCAGGTGACTACTCCTCCCTCTGTCCCTGCCAGACGCCCTTCGGAGGGGGATATTTTCCCTAATGGGGTTACCCAGGTGAATGTTGATACCCGTGGGGTCTCATTTCCTCTTGTGGATGATGCTATGCTTATTGAATCTGATGTCCTGCCGGGTCCTTCTTCACTCCTGGTTTCTCGCATGCCTCCACCACTGACTGATGAATGGGAACTGCAAAAGACTAAACGGATGACACGTATTGCTTCCCAAAAACTGGGTAAAGGTGCTGTGGAAGGGGGGTGATACTGGTCTTAGTATGTCAAACAGATTTCTTCCTCTTACAAAACGGAAGCAATGGGATGAGGAGGAAGCTGATTCAGATTCCTCTTCCATTATTTCCTCTCAACTGGAAAATGTGACCAATTCTGAAACTCCCCTTTTAACTGCAAAAGGGGGTGTGAAGAAAAAGAACAAGTCTAAACGCATTGTTATTAAAGCCTCGAAGGCTGTGGTTTCTGATATTCAGGTAGCCCCCCCCCCAACACCTGATCATGGAGTGGCACCTGTCTTTGGGATCCTTGAATGTCAGTAGTATTAAAAATCACAAAAGAAGACTTACCACCTTTTCTATTATTGCAGGTCATCAGCTAGATATTTGCCTGATACAAGACACTTGTTTACATACTGCCAGAGAAACCTATCAGGCATCAACTGATTGGTTTTGAGGTTCTTCTTTTTGGTCTTTGGGAGAGGAGTCATGCTCAGGGGTGGGGTTTTTAATTTTAATCCTGACCTCCGTGTCTCCCAACATTGATTTGGTTCCTGGGAGGGTGTGCATTTTGGATACGAGACTTGGGACACATGAAATGCGGATTATTAATGTGTACAACTTTCAAACTAAATTTCAAAGGGTTGATTTACTGCAGAAAGTACAACCGTATTTATATACTACTAGATCTGTTTTTTTGGGAGGGGATTTTAATTGCATTCTATCACTCTCAGATTAGACAGGAAGAACACAAAAGTTATACTCTGATTCTAATTTTTTGAATAAAATGTATATGCAAGCTAGGCTTAAAGATTGTGTGGCTGCTTTATCACAGCTGCCGGATCATATGCATTCTAGGGGTCATTTGTCATCATGAATTGACTTCTTGTTTGCCTCTTTATGGGTCCCAGTATGGACTTTTTCAGTTTCTCCAGTTGAAACCTCTGATCACAGACTGATTAAAAGTGTCATGGGGCAGCCTTTAAATAAACCAGGCACCAGTCCAGTTCGGAGGATGAATTCAACTTTATTATCAGGTGGGGACACCTGGGCTGCCATTCAGGAGGAATTGGAGGCCAGATTTTCTGTCTTCAATTTATATAATTCCCTTTTTTGGTGGCAGGATACGAAATGAGATTTAAAAACTCTATGTGGTTCTTTGGCCAAGAAGGCCGCAAATACTAAATATATTACTCATTTGCATTTTAGAGACAGATTACAGAGGCTGCTATCTGTCTGTTGAAACTGGAGAAGTCCTCACAGAGGACAGACAAGCTGATAAGATTAAGTTTGAGTAAGTACCAATATGACAGAGCTCATTCTCTTTTTTATAACAGAAGTTTGACACACAAGGTAAAGCTCAGAGTATTGATCCATATGATTGTTGTGCTAGACGAGTTGAGTCTAAACATATGGAAGCTTTGAGAACTGACTCTGGATTGGTTGTAGATACTGGGGTTGGGATTGAAGATATTGTTACAGACTTTGTAGAAACTTCTTTTAGTGATGACTCTCCACTTCTTGCAGGAATTAATGCATTTCTTAGTCAGTTGAATGTGCCTAAATTATTAGAGGTTGATAAAACAGTGTTGACCTTGCCTATTTTGCAAAAAGAAGAAGAAGAAGTAATTGATGGTTTACAGAATGGGTCTTCTCCTGGCCCGGATGGCATACCAGGGGAATTCTATAAGAAAGCTGTGGGCCTCTTAAGTAAGTTTTTGGTTATTGTTTATAATGATATTTTTTCTGGTTCAGTCCCATTTTCTACAGCTTTATCCGATAGTCTTTTGATTTTTGTATATAAAAAGGGAGACAGAGTGGATCTCAGAAACTGGCGGCCTATCAGTCTCATAAATGTTGACTGGAAGGTGTTGTGCAAAATTTTGTGTAGTCGTTTATCCCAGATAGCTCAGGTTGTGATTTCTCCTGGTCAAACGTGCCATTCCCCATCGTGATATGGGGAATGTTGCTAACTTATTAAGGGAAGCATTTGATGGGTCCAGGGTTCCAGGTATTTGAACTCACTGGACCAGGCCAAGGCTTTTGATGAAGTTTCCCATGCCTTTTTGTTCCAGATCTTGCAACATTATGGTATCCCTAGCAATTGTATTAATTGGCTTGAAATTATTTATAAATGTGCATCTTCTCGGCCCTTGGTGAATGGCAGACTGGGGCAGTCTGTATTGATCCAGAGAAGTGTTAGACAGGGGTGTCCACTGAGCCCTCTTTTATATGTTTTTTCTTTGGATCCTTTACTGAGAATGGTTATTTATTTGTTTATTTAGATCTAGGATTACAATTACCTTTGAGCCAACGCTCTTTTTCAGTGGTTCCACGTCAGGAGAGTACATACATGTTAAACAAGGGCATACAACATTAAAGAGAGCATACAGCCATATTCATCAGTTCAGGTACAGCATCACGGTAAATAGGATACATGAATAACACATACAAGGAATCATTTCAGAAACCTAGAAGAAATCAGGGAGAAGGGGTGAGAGGATAGGGGGGTGACAGCCGAAAGAGACTTGAGCAGCTCACGGCATTGTCAAAGAACATCAGAGGGGGTTGGTTGATCTCAGTGGGGATGGGGAAAGTTAGGGGTGGCAGTCACATGAGTTGGAGGCTATGAGATGCTGATGGAGGCTTGATTTGAATATACCCAGTGAGGAGGAGGAGGTGATGTGAGTACTGAGGGCATTCATCTTGCTGGGTGTACTGTGTGCAAAGGATCTTTGGCCCAGAGTGATGCGGCATTGGGGGACCTGTAGAAGCGGACATTCAGACCCTCTGGTGTTACGAGGATTAGTGTTTGGGCACAGGAGGGCTTGCACACTGTGGAGTAAGGCCCAAAGTACTTTTTTTCGCCATCAAGCAGGTAAGGTACTTTATGCGGTTATCAAGTTGAAGCTGTCCCATTTGAGTGTAAAGCTCACATGTATGTGTGAGTTGGTGGGATCCAGTAAGCAGTCGACAGGCCTTGTTTAGGGAGGTTGTTATGCGCCTGAGGGCGGTAGTAGAGGCAGAGGCATAGATTATGAGGCCAAAGTCTATGACTGAGACCACAGAGCTCTGGATAGCAATCTTCAGTGCTGCCTGGGTAAGATCCTGTCTATTTCAGTAGAGAATTCCAGTGCTTGAGTTTACCACTCTGGCAACACTATCAGTGTGAGTCCCCATAAGATAGGCACGGTTCAAGTGAGATTCCAAGGTATTTAATAGATTACACTTGTTCGGGGGTGTTACCAATGCTTGTATTAATATCAAGGGGGTATCGCCTGCATTTGTTTTGCGAGCTGAAGAAAAGCATAGATTTAGTCTGTTTGTGGTTTAGAACCAGTTTATGTTTTGCAAACCATTTTTCAACAGCAGAGAAAGCAAGCTGTAGGTTGTGAAGTAAGGGTTGTGGGTCCTTATTGGGGGGGGTGAGAAGCACAGCGTCATTGGCATAGAAGATAATTTGTTCTGGGCAGGATAGTGGAAGGGAGTTCAGGAAAAGGCTGAAAAGTAGTGGGCTCTGTATGGATCCCTGAGGGATGTCTGAGCGAACAGGTTTGGAGTCAGAGAGTACTCCTGAAATTTTTGCTCTTTGTGAGCGCTGGTCCAGGTAGCTGCATGTTAAACCATATAGTGGCATCCTGGGAGAGTCCGGCGTTCAGCAACTGTTTGGTAAGCAGGCCATAGTGAACAATGTCAAATGCGTTAGTCAAGTCGATGAATACGGCTCCAGTTAGATGGCCTTTGTCAAACGAGTTGTGAAGGACTCCAGTGAATTCCAGGAGGGCTGTTGATGTGCTCTGCCCTTGCCTGAACCCATGTTGCTGTGCACATAGGATGTTGTGTTTGTCCAGGTAGTGTGTAAGCTGGTCAGCAACAATGCGCTCAAGGGCCTTGGAGAGAGGGGGTAGTATAGAGGTTGGACGGTAGTTCCCATGTATGGACTTGTTGCCACTTTAAAAGAACAGAGTGACAATGGCAGATTTCCATTTGTTTGGGAACTGACTGAGACTGAGGCTGAGGGAGAGGTTGAACATTCTGGTAAGCAGGCACAGTACCTCTTCAAGGGTGAGGGATAGGAGTTTAAGGTCCAGTGAATCACCATTGGCTCTGGACTTGGAGATGGCCTTTGTTATATATTTGTGGACATCATTCGCCTTGACTTTTTTGAAATGGAACAGCGGATGATTTGAGGTGGTAGGTAGGGAATTTGGTCAGTTTTGCAGAAAAAGTCCAGGGGGAGAGCAGCACTAACGTCGGTAAAGGCTGCATTGAAAGTATTGGCAATGACCTTCGGGTCAAGGGTGGTGGCTCCGTCAGCCATCAGTAGGGTTGGGGAGGATTTGGACTGCTTCCCTGTGACTTCACTAATATTGTCCCAAAATGCTCTCCCATCTCCCCAGGTGTTGGTGAGGGCTTCCTTGTAGTAGGTACTCTTTGTCAGTCGTATTTGGTTTGTGCAGTTGTTGCGAGTCTGTAGTTTTGAATGTCCAGTTGAGCACCTGTGGCCCTAGCTATTGCCCAGAGGTGGTCCCTTGATTTTAACTGAGCCAGTAGCTCAGCCATGAGCCAGGGATTGGAGAATGCCTTGACTTTGCGCTTTTTTACTGGGGCAGTGTTTATTTCAGGCCGTGGGATTGCACCAATGACGTGCCCGACGGCAAAACTGGCCCCTATTGGAACTGCTCTGCGAGTCTTTCAGGCGCGTCTGTGTTGCTTTAAGAAGTATGAGTGTGCACTCTGCACACGCGCCACTTAACCAGATGTAATCCTCCATGAAGTAGAAGGCAGGACTCCGGGACAAGAGCACTCAAAAGTAAAGAATGGCCGTTGTCAGTCTGTCTGTATTCATCCTGGAGGCATTTTAGGGAGGCAGGATGGAGCGGCTGCTGAATGAAGAACGCCCTTGGGGCTGGGGGCACGTTGCAGTCTTCAGCAGCTGCAGATTGGAGGAGTTCGCCCCCAGTGAGCTTGAGAGGCAGACTGACAGACTGTGCCAGGCAAGAACGCCCTTTGGGGCTCAGTCTCAGGCTCTCAGCACTGCACAGTATTGGTGCCCGCTGTAATAGGTCCGTTGGAGAGGACCCGTCACCAGCCCGAGATGGGCAAATTCAGGGGCAGGAGTTAGTGCCTTCATCAGCCATGGAGTGGTTGAATTGGTTTGATGGGCGGCGCTTTCGATCTGTGCCATGTGGTGTGCACAGAAACACATCACATGGTACAGATCGAGCTACCAAGACCGCGCGGTTTACAGTTGCTTGAGCAGTTCGTTGGAGACGCATCGAGAAAAGCAGGTAGCACATCCCCGTGGCGACAGTTCACTCGATTGTACCACTTCAGACTCGATCATTTTAGGCTATTACAGCTTTTATTAACAGCTGTTAGAGCCACACCGTTCGATTAACTTTACATTTTGGCTCTCAATTATATGAATGTTTTGACTAAAAGATTTTGGGCAGCAGCACAGTACTTTCAATGCGATGGCTGATTACTGTATTCAGTCTGCAAGACTAAGAGCCATGGACAGTGGTGACTGCAGCTTAGTCTTACTGAGGGAGAATAGGGAAGGCACAAAAAATATTTGAATGACTAAGTGAGAACAGGATATTAAAAGAAGGGTCACTTGACAGTTTCTGTTGGGGGGGCTTTCACTAGTTAGTTGGCAGCATCACCAACAAGTCAAGTGACTAAAAGAAATAAATATCAGCAAGGAAATCACAGAATAAATTGCTATAGGAGTGATCAGTTGGTGGCTGTGCAGTGTGTGAAGTAAGGTCGGGGTTCTTGTCACAGAAATCAGAGACTGTTGATAAACCTGAATCAATAAGAAAAAAAAAATAGGAAAAAAACAAAAAAATAAATAATAATAAAACTTAAGCAGAGGACAGTGGGACTGTGTGAGGAGGGGGCTGTCACTCTAATCTGAGTCATTTCTTTTTCACTTAAAAAGGTGGCAGTCAGGTCACAGTGAACAGAAAAAACAAACATTTGCCAAGAAAAAGAAATAAAGCAGAGGAAAACAGTGTGTTAACTTCTAGTTTATTGCAGGTAGAGATTTATTAAGACTGAGGTGAGAAGTGAACTTGAAGTAAAGAAGCGGCAAGGGGCAGGGCTCTGTCTTTGCTTTTACACATTGGCGTCAGATAGAGAAAGCCAGAGAGCTGCATTATTAAAAGGAACGGTCAAAATATATATATGTATCTGCAATTAGAAAAGGAAATAAGACACAGCAGAAACTTTAATTTTAGGAAAAAGCAGGGTGGGTGGGACAAAATAAAGGAGCAAGCAGACAGTGACTGACTGCTAGAGTGTTCTGAATTCCCTCTGACTGTACTCTCTACCTTGTTTGCATATGGTGTAAAAATAAAATAAAATAGTCAGACACAGGACATTTGTCAGAAATTGTTTTTTATTAAAACATTTTGTCAGTGACACACGCCAACCATATTATTCGTCATTCTTACTTACTTCCTCAGTCGCCCTCCTCGTAAGAATATAAAAAACAAGGTCTGTTGAGCTTTTATAAAATAAAGCAGTCATGGCAAAAAAACAAGTGAACACTAAAACATTTTTCAGGTCTTCTGCACCTAAGAGACTATATACTGCTGCATCAGGATCAGGGTCTTCTAAAAATTCAAATGGTAGCAATGAGGTGCCAGTTCTGTCCTCTGAGAAGCAGACTGTTGTCCGCCACTGTGGCAGACACACAGTTGGGACCTGGTGACAGTGCTAGCCAGTTACAACTTGATTTAGAGTCTGCTGCTTGTGAACTACTTGGTAGCCAGTCCCATGTGGGCAGTATTAAACATAATTTTTAGTGCCACTGGCTCACAATGTACAGGTGGTTGAGATATAATTCAGAAAAAAATGTGATGACTTGTGCTGTGTGCATCAGTAGAAAGAAACAAAATGCTCTGACTTCTGGCACTGACAGGACAAGTACCCTGACTAGGCATGCTGACTCGGCAGATCACAGAGATGCTATGGCAGCTGAAAATATGCAGGGGGATTTGCAGTATGCATTCAGAAAAGCTATATCTGAAAAAGAATAAGCTATTCTAGTTGCCATAAAGACTGTTTATTGGATGGCCAAAGAAAACTTGCCAGTTCATAAATATACAAGTTTAATGGAATTTTTGTCTAGTTTAGATTGTCCTTTTGTCAACAAACTGTCTGTGTCCAAGAATGCCTCGTATTCATCCGAAACTACAGCCAATGACATCCTTGAATGCATAGCCTTGGTAATTAGGCAGGAGACAAGTAAAAAATTAGAAAATAGCCCATACATCACATTAATTTGTGATGAGAACACAGACATCACTGTCGCCAAAAAACTAGTATTGTGTGCAAGAGTGCTTGATCCTGAAAGTTTTGTTCCATCTACTCATTTTCTAGAGAACTTACAGATCTCTGATGCCACTGGAGCAGGGATAGCTAAAGAATTAAAGCAATTCCTAGCCAGGAAAAAAATTAGCATGAAAAAAGTAATAGGATTGGGAAGTGATGGAGCAAAAGTCATGACAGGGACTGATGAGGGAGTCACTGGGCACATGCTGCGTGAAAATCCAACGCTAGTAAATATACATTTTGTTGCTTATAGGGTTGCACTATGTAGTTCACAAGCTGCAGACTCTGTCCCCTACCTAAAAGAATACCAAGAGGTGCTAACTGGTATTTTCTACCATTTTAAAAGATCAGCCGAAAGAGTTGACCAACTAAAACAAATACAAGAAATGCTGGAGGAACCAACTCCAAAAGTGAAGGAGGTCCATGATGTGAGGTGGATAGCAGTTTACAAAGCGGTTGAGACTGTCCATCACACCCTAGACTCCCTTCTCACTTTTTTCTGCAGTGAGACGGATGCTAGAGCAAAAGGTTATGCCTTAAAAGTGTCCAAATATGACTTTATAATGACAACCTATATGCTAATGGATGAACTTGCTGTAATTACCCAGCTTAGTGTAGTGTTTCAGAAGAGAGATCTGGACATCTCGATGGTCCATGTCAGTCTGGAGAAGTGCTTCTCTGATTTAGAAAAAGTAAAATCTGGAACAAAGGAAAAAAATGTATCTACATGAAGTGGAGAAGGATATCCAGGAAGATGAGGAGGCAAGGCTGGTGTTCAAGGGGCATCACATACTAAGGGGAGGCAAAAACCTTTCAATCAAGGACCATTTCATTGACCAGTTGGTTGCAAATTTAAAAGACAGATTCCCTAAGTATGACGGAAACAAGTTGGCTGCTTTTGGAGTACTGGGTCTTAGGCCTGTCAGCAGCCTTTCTAAAGATGATCTTGAAACCTGGGGAAATGAACAAATTCACGTGCTGCTTGATCATTATGGTCAAGAGCAGAGACGCAAACAGTTTGAGACAGTGGCACCACCACTTGTGGATGTAGACTGCACCAAAGCAGAATGGGAACTGCTGAAGCCAGTTGTGAGAGAGGGATACCTGAGGGACAACATGCAAACTCTTTGGGGGTTCATAAACAAATATCATAAGTCAGACTTCCCAAATCTTTTGACACTGGCTGCATTGGCATTAACTGCCCCAGTCCATACAGCAGACTGTGAGAGGGGCTTCAGTGCCCAGAACATTGTAAAAACAGTATGCAGGAGGCAGTATGGCGCAGTGGTTTAAGGCTCTGAGCTGCAAATGTGGAGACCTGGGTTTGAATCCCACAGCCCCCACTTGCATACTGTGTGACCCTGAGCAAGTCACTTAACTTCCTCGTGCTCCCAGGTTGCACCTGCAAACAAGCTTTCAGTTTAGTGTGTCTCACCTGGTAAAATAATTGGTTAAAAAAAGAAAACCAGCATGAGAAATAGACTGTCTGCTACTAGAGTTGGTGATCTGCTGACTGGTGAGGGACTTTGCCAGGCTAAATTTGATTTTCTTTCTGCAATCAATATTTGGAGGGAAAAAAAACAGAGGAGGTTATTCCAGCATGGGGACTGCACTGACTGACTTAATAGTTCAGCACGTAACCGAACTGTGACTGATATATTTTAGTTTATCCCTCTTGATATCATGCCTCATATTAAAGTAATAATAGGTTATAAATATTATAGTTAGCCTGTAGCCTGTTAACCTTAGATCTTTAAACTGCCATCAGGACTCTAACTAGGGCTGTTTATTAATGCCTCTGTGTATTCTTCCAAAATTATCATTAATAATATCTCTTATCCCTATCTCTCTCTCTCATATAAGAGTGTAAGGGTCTGGTGCTTTTTTATTTTTTTGCTGGCAAAAATTCACAGTTTACTACATTGCGAACAGACACTACTACTGGATGGACACACAAGACCTGTGGCTGTTGCCTGAGGCCTACGATCTTGATTGATGCTCGGCAGTGACAGATGTCAGTGCCTTCTTGTAAACTGCTATCCATCTCTGACATCATAAAATGCCATTTATTTTCTGAGTCACAAGCTACACCTCCCTGTTGATCTGCACTTGCTGTAATAGTTCATCAGCTTATGATACTGATGCCGCGTTAGTTAAATTTCTGTATACAGTTTTTAAAGAAATGTCATGTATGACCCACATTTTCCTGAAATGGCCCACCTTTTCAGTGGCCAGTGGGTCATTGACCCACCAGATTTGGTTCCTAGAATGAACGCTGCTGAGCCATAGAAGTCACAGGCAGCGTTGAATGTGGTGATGAAATAATCAAGGGCCGAGTCAACATCTAGTGCATTGTATATGGGAGACCAGTCTTGCCGGCTAAGACAGTATTTGAGATGGGTCAGTTGTCCATGGGTTAGGACTCTGCTGGAAATGGTTTTAGGAGGAGGCTTACAAAACTTATTTGGCTAGTTGCAGATGACAGGGCAATGGTCGCTGAGGGAATTCAGGAGGACAGTGGTGTTGTTGATATGGGTTGGGTGGCTGGCAAGAACCCAGTCCAGGAGAGTGCTGGTACCTGACTTGTAGTTCTTCCTTGTGGGGAAGTCGACCATCTGCGTTAGGTTAGCTGAAGAGATAGCATCCTTGTGGGTTCCTACATCAGGTGAAAGCCAGTTGATATTAAAATCGCAGAGGAGGATCTTGGATCTGGGAGGTTGGGATCTTACAAAGTCCAGGACCGCACAAAGACCAATCCCTTGGTCTTTTGGTGGGATGTAGTCTGAGACTACAGTGAGCACTTTATTTTGGGCCCCCAGGAGTAGTTTGATAGGTAGGAATTGCACAGAAGAGTCAGAGGGGGTAGTGGAGATGGGGTGACAGGTGATGTTGTCTTTGATGTAAATTGCACCCCCCCCTTTTTTGTCCTTCTATCAAGTCTGAAAACTTTACAGCCTTGTAGCGCAATAGCATGGTCGGGAGTATTGGGCGTCAGCCAGGTTTCAGCAGCAGTAAGGATATCAGGGTCAGCAAAGATTTGAAGGTCAGCAAGACCTTGTTGAATGTAGTACATGGGATTTTACCCATTATGGGACTTGGAATTCATCTTTTCCGGTTGCTTTTGCATATGCTGATGATATGTTATTTTAGTAGCTGATCCGGAATCTGGGGACCAGGCTACGAGGGTGGTAGACTCCTTCTCCATTGTCTTTGGTTCTAGGGTTAATAAACATAAGAGTAAAGTTGTGAGTATCCGTATTTCAGGTACTGCTCCGCAGGTGATTTGCGGTATTCCCATATCAGATTTACCCATTAAGATTTTGGGGTTTTGGTTTGGGGCTCCTGATTCAGCTTGTTTGAATAGGGAACTAGCCTTATCCCAGGTCGAAGAGAAAGTAGGTAAATGGAAAAGTTATGATGAAGAAAAAAAGAGTGTACATATACAAAACGTTTATTTTGCCATTATTTTTGAACATTAGTCACCTTTATCCTTTACCGGTCAAACTAGAGGTCAGAATGTATAGTGTGGCTTTGCAATTACTTTGGGGGAGCAGGCTTAATCCTATAAAATGAAATCGTACATATTGACCTTTGTGTGATGGCGGCCTGAACATGATAAATCCTGTGATTTTTCTTTTTTCTATGTTTCTTTATGCAAATGTGCCTATTTTGATGCAGAAACAACTTTCCTGGGTTTCTTTGTTAAAAGATAGATGCCTCTACTTTTGGCAGAGATAGGACTCTCAGCAATGGGGGACTTTTCGGTGTATTCCACATGACTTGTCCCCTTATCTTTTGGAAGTATGTAGAAAGTTGAAAGTTTGGCATGTTACAACACTTGATCTTTTACATAACACTAGGAAAATGGAATACCGAAAACTCATGCATTCTGTTTGTTTTATAGATCCCTGCCTTGTTTTACCCAACTCTGTGGTCCTTTCTGACGTCCTTCACCAATTGTCAGACCCTAAGATCCCTCCTAAGGTGTAGGATTCTGTATGGCTGTGTTGTCATTCTAGATTGAATGTTCGGGGAAATCATTTCCATGAAAGTGTTCAGGAGAGATCTTGTTTGAGGGAGGGTTGTGGCCGGGAGGTGGAAACAATGAAGCATTTATTTTTTTTCATGCCATTCATTTTATTGGTTTGTGGCCCTTGTTAGCATCTTCCTGGTGTATCCCACAGTTACGGAATATGAATTATGATACTTTGATTTATGGGCAGTATATTGAGCAGACATGGAGGGGTTTTCATGTAGGGACGACTCGTGTTGTCTTGGCTGTTATAAAATGGGTAGTTTGGCGAACAAGATGTCAATTTGTGTTGCAGCAGAAACAGCTCTCTTTATTGGGTTTGCAACTTAAACTTGAGCAAGAAATACGTACAGTGTTTATTAAAGAAAGACTTGGGTTTCCCATCTCTGTGTTTCAAACTTGGCGGAAGGGTTGGGGTTCTCTTCCTTTTTTACAGGGTTCTGTCTGATCCTTGCGGGGTGCTGATTACTTTTCAGCTCATCTGTTTTTTTTGTGTGTTTTTCTTTTTTTTTATATATATAGTATTTCCCAAGGGGGCAAGTTGTGCGATGGGATAGTTGTTTCTGTATTATATGACTACCCGCTAGTGATGCTTTTGCTTGGTGTTTTTGTTTTTCTATTTTGGTTCACTATGGGGTGCTGATTCTAGATGTTTTCACTTGTCTGGTGGCGGGTATTTGGAAAGTGGGGTTTTGGTTTTTGCTCTAATTTTGGTAATTTGTATTGTTGTTTTGCCATTTTTTCTACTTATTGTGCTGCTTGATTTTCTATTTTGTGCCTTTCCTTGTATTGTTTTGGAGTTTTGTCCAATAAAAAATTCCTCTACTCTTTATGAGAAGTGCCATGGGCTCTTCAGCATCCACATGAACTACCACCAAAACAAGCAGATGGGACCTTGGTTTAACGTCTTATCCGAAAAACGGCACCTCAGAAGTGCAGCACCCCCCTCATGCACTGCAGTGTCAGTATTGTAATATTAACGCAGGTGCCTTTTGTGGGGCTAGAACCCACAGCCTTCTAATCTCCCGGCCTCAGAGGCTAGTGTGCTATCTGCTGAGCCACTGACACTCATCTGCAAAAGACTGATCCAAACCATGGGTCTATGAAGAACAATCACTTACTTGGATGCCTACTGGGAAGGTAAGACGGCTTTAATTTCAAGAGTTGGCAGATGGGTACACAAGCAACTGTTTATAAGATATATGCAAATGTGTAGCTATTATGGCACTGCAAGGTTAGTTGTGACTGGGGAGTTGCTGCAGCATGGAATCCTCATATACCTAACATTCTAAAGCTTGGGCTGTACCATTCCCCTGGTAGGGGTACAGTATACCTAGTTGTTTTGATTACCCATTGACAATATTGGAGCTAACAGAAAAGGAAATTGCATAAGCATGAAGTTAATTTCTTCTTACAGTTCCAGAGGTGTGGCCCAGCGGAGGAGATTCTCTCAAAAGCTTCTATTGCGGTAAGTTCTTAAGTAACTGTTCCCCACCCCCGTGAAGCAGGCTGCATTCATTGTAGAAATGGAGAACAGGGCCACCTCCTTCTTCCAGCCAGCAGTTAGAGGCAAAACATGCTAACAGTCTATCTACCTTTGGCAAAGGCCACAGAAACCCTGCAAGGTGGACAAGGTGACACTAGTAAGATGGTTTGAAGATCAACTTTAAAAAAAAAACTGCTGGTAGAAGATTGCATTTAAGAAAAAATACATCGAGGCTCCCTCTCCTTAATGGGGGTCAGGCTTCAAAAGTGGAAACAATTGCATTCATTAGAGGAAATAAAGCAATTATGGCAATTTAAGAACAAGACACATCCAGAAAAACAAAATGATCATGACATGTAATACAAAGAACCTGATGAGGTTGGCATGGAGGAAGAAGTGCCTATTTTCCAGGCTTCACAGAGGATGGCAGTATAGTTTCAGATGTCCTTCTAGAATTCTGGCTGATTTATAGTCCATATTTTTGAAGCAGATGGCAGATATTCTGGATCTGCACCATAACAGAATCTGAGGCTGGTATGTGAAGAAGCCCAGTTTTGCGCATTTTTGGATTTGACATCTATAAAACGTTTCTTCCCATACTGTACATAATCATTTAAAAAAAAAAATAAATAGAAAAGCTATTACCGATGCCAAATAAAGTTTCTAAATTAAATGGGGATAAAAATGGAGAAAGGGCATATAGTTCAGAAAGAGGGCTTTAAATATGTTTATGTTCACCACAAGCCTAAGAACCAGATACAGGCAGATGCCTGTGAGAAGGAACATGTTCATGTTTCAGTGATCATGCAGATTCAAGGGAAGTATTTCATTTGGGTAAGAAGGTTCTCTCAGCCTCAACTTTGTTGCTGAGGTAGACCACCTTTTTTCCTTTTTATAAAAGTTTTTCGTCCCTGGCTACATCCGTCAAACTAAGGGTAAACTCAGATTTCCGGGATGTAACCTGTTTGGGCCTGTGTATCTGGCCTCCTCTATCCCCAGGGTATCCCATTGGCTGTCCCAAATCTCTGCTGTCTGTAACGGGCTTGGGGTGGGGGGCACAGTCCACCATGTAGATCAGAGTCCGGTGTAGGCAGCCAGGGGAGCCGGGAGTCCAGACAGATATTGAGAGGGCTGTGTTTTTTTCCCATTTTCTGGTCCCTCCCACCTGCTTGACATGAGTGCATATAGAGCCAAATGAACCTGAATATCTTCTTTGAGAGAGTGACCAGGAAGGTGAACAAGGGCAGGAATGTGGATGTAGTCTGTCTGAACATCAGTAAGGCTTCTGATACTGTGGCACTTGAAGAGCTTCTGGGCAGAGTATAGCATGCGGTATACATGAGATGTACTAGAGGGTAACTGCTACTTGGCTTGGAGTCAGGAGGCAGTGGGCGGTGGCAGATGGGCACAGCTCGGCTGTAAAAGGTGTATTCAGTGGCATCCCTCAGTGATCGGTGCTGGAGCCACTGCTGATTAACATTTTTTATGGAGGATCTGGAAGCTGGGGTCTCCATCTGGCTGCTTATGTTTGCTGATAACACAAGGATGGCCAGGATGGTGGACTCCCTTCAGGATAGGGACAGACTTCAGAAAGTCTTGAATAAGCTGGATGGTTGGCCAGATTCCTAAAACCTCTGAGTCAGGGTAGCAAAATGCCAGGTACTACACTTGGGGAGGACATACAGTACATAGGTAGGACCTACACACCGTGTGCAGCTCCTCTTGCTGCACTGGAAGAGGGAAAGGATAAGGATGCTGAAGTAGTGCAAGCATTATGCAGCTGCTGTCAAAAGGGTTGTCAGCTGGCCCAGTGAGCGGAGGGCTGAGGCGCTTGTACCTCACCTGCCACCACACTGGCATCACGAGTTTGGGAACAGACTCGGTTTGCTTTGGGTCAGACAGAGGGGAGAGGACCGAGCATCACAGGGACTACTCTTTCTCCCAAGAGAGGGGTGGCAGACCAACTCAGCCTTTGACTGCCACCAGGTGGAGGCCTGGTGATGGTGCAGGAAGTGAATGACTCAATGGGAGAAGGGGCTGGGTTCAGTCATATGTGCGTGCCTCCACATGCAGAGGCTTATGTCCCGCTGCAGCCTAAGGGAATTGGGCAGAAAACAGAAAAGGAACTAGGGCAAGCTTCATCAAGCTGTGCCTGCGCTCTTCCATCCTGCATAGTCACCCAGCCGCTGGCATCTGCACATGTTGTATCATGGGATGGGGAGGACAGCCTTCCCTCTTGTGGCCGTGCCGCGGGGTGTAATCCACAGGGGATTCACCGGTGACCAGGGGAGACAAGTGACTGTCGGGGAGTGGGGACATGACTGATAGCCTCCCATCTGCAGCTCAGTGAGAAAAACCTTTACTTAAAAAAAAAAGTTTGTCAGATTGTGTGGGACATCTTGGGGGGGTGACCAGCAGAGCAGGCGTGTAGCCCTACCACTTTACAATGCCCCGGTCAGTCTCTTGGAGTAATATGAGCTCTGCAATACAAAAAGGACATTAAAGCTATTGAGAGGGTGCAGTGTAGGGCCTCCAAAATGGTCTGGGCTGTGGGGAACAGAAGCTACAAGATGAGACTAGAGGCCCTTAGCATGTTCACCCTGGTGAAAAGGAGGCTGAGAAGGAATTCATTCTCAGTCTTGTGCATACTCAAGGATATCAGGAAGATTAAACATCCACAGATGTTTGATTTGGGGTACTCCAGCAATATGCAGGTACATGCCCTGACGCTCAGAGGTGGTAAATGCAGAAGTAACATTAAGATGCACTTTTTCTCCCACAGGACGGTGAACCTCTGGAACAGTCTACCAGTGGAGACAGTGGATATTAAGACCATATGGGCCTTCAGGGTAAGGCTGGACACATTTCTGCAAACTAAGGGCATCAACATGCACCCTGAGTAACAGAGTGGATATGGAATTCTTGTGAATTAATACATTTTTGAACAGAATACGTTGTCTTATCGCTTCATACGAAGTGCAGCGGGGATGCACTTGACAGACCTAGTGTCCTTTTCAACATTAAATGACTGTGTTGCACTGTTTCTGTCTTCCAGTTTTGGTAAGCATTAGTAAACATAAGGGATGATGTTTCTGAAAAATAACATTTTAATAAGCTTTTTTTTTTTTTTGTTTGTTTCCTTGTATGTGATTTTGAAGGCCCCAGCGGCGCTCACTTCTTGCGGAGTATGACCTGACTAACCTGATAGCAACCAGTACAGTCCTTGGCAATGACAAACTTGTTCGGCTTTTATGTTCGAGTCCTGGGCTTCTGCTGGCAAACTGGAGGGTATTATGACATTTTTCTTTACAACACTGATGCTATTTGCTAAACAAAGTGTCTTCCTCCCTGTTAGAAGAGTTGAAAAAAAAACATGTTCAGAATGTTCAGTAATAGAAAACATCTAATAGATCACCAGTCCTTCCTGTAGTAGCCTTTACTGAGTGTTGCAAGTTCATATGTATGTTTTCACAATGCTGCTTATTTTTATTGTGAGCCAGATTTCTCCTTTTCCATAATGAGTAGATCTTCTTCGTGGATCTCTCCTCCATTAGGCCACAACTTTGGAACTATAAGCCAACAGCATTTGGACCATTCTGAAACTTGCTAGCCGGGGCTGCCTACAGTGACGTGCAGCGTCTACTGATTCTAAACGTGGGTGGCCCTGTCACTCCTCAGTTCTTTCTTCTGCCATCAGTCATCCTTGTTGGATCTGCTGAAGGAAATGCCATCAACTAAGCTGATGCCAGTTGTTAGTTTTACTTTTAATAAGTGCTGTCATTGTATGTGCTTCCGAAGTCAAAAGAGCCTTTATTTCGATATTGTGAGTATGGATATCAAATTTACAAACAGGACACGTGCGGTTTTGTGTGTGCTGTTTGGGCCTGTTTCACAATGCGAGGACTTGTGAGATTTGTCAGAGCTTCAAAGCATAAATTAGTGTTGGAGAGTTGATAAAATAGTCATTGTATACATAGTTTTGAGATTGTATTTGCCATTTTGACCAAATTGTCAGCATAGCCTTTCTGTTACCCCACCTCGGGTACTCAGTACTGAAAATTTTCAAAGCCCCACCAAAATGTGATTCCACACAACCGCAGCTTTATTCTACACTACAGGTGTGAAAAGACAGTTTGGACAGAATTTGAAAAATTACAGCTGTCATGTTCCTGAGGTGGTGTAAAAAATGGCTACGTGGAAAATTTGGGGCCAAAATATTTAAAACTACCAGAGTTATGAGCGAGCGTAGTAAAATTTAAACATATGCTCATAACCTGGTCATTTTTACATATTGAGACCCCAAATTTTCAACACAGCCTTCTTATGACCCCACCTCATGAATAAGTAAGTGAACATTTTCAAATCCCGCCAGAAAGGTGATTTTGCCAAGCGACCACAAAATCACCTTACGAGCAGGAGTTGCATAATGACAGTCATATTATTCATGAGTTGGGGTCTCCCAAAGTCCATACTGAAAAATTGGTGTCAAAATATGAAAAAATGGCAAAATTATGTACCAGAGTTGAAAACCTCATTGAAATACATTGAACCACATTTACCTGTGTCTCTCATATTGTAGTTGCCAGCTCCAGCAGCAAGACTTGTCTTCCATCGGAGAGTGGATCTTTGCACAGTGACCTGTTCGGGTGTAGAGGGGTGGGGGTTAGAGCGACAAGGGACAGTTTTTATTTTTTTTTGCAGGTTTAAAAAAAAAAAAAGACAAGGACCATTTATTTTAGATAGGGACGGCAATCAGATGGGGTGGTGACTCTAGACACTAGGGATAGAAAAAATAATGGGGACAGCAATGGGATAGTGGTAGGGGGTTGCCACTGGACACCAAGGAAAGAAAAAATAATGGGGACAGCGATCGGATGGTGGTTAGGGGGACAGTAGACACCAGGGATAAAATAAACATACCAGGGATGGCGATTCACAGAGGGTAGGGTTGTGGGGGCCACTAGACACCAAGGAAAGAAAAATAAACAGACGTGGCAATCGAAGAGGCAGGGGCAACACTAGACACCAGGGGAAAATTAAAATAATTAGGGGAATGGCCAGCTTATATGATTAGCAGTCACTGATAATCATGCTGGTAGTTGACTTGCATTTCCCGATTCTTGAGTTGCAAATTGTGATGTGAACCCGCTTAATTCATCCCTTGGAGCTTTAACCAAGCTACGAGGTAGTGCTGTAAGAAAGCTCTGGAAACTTTCCTTGTATTAAAGGCGACAGCCATGGAGAAGGAAACTTGTTCAAAATCTGCTTCTCCCTCACCGTTCGCCAAGAAAAATGACTCTGAGGTCTGTGAAGAATGGTTCTGGAATAATTGCAAGAGGGCATGCTTTGGAGGTGTTTTCTAATCCTGCCAGATCATACTCCACCCCCTTCCTTTTATCCTGCACGCTATTTGTCCCTGTGACAGGATTGGGTAAGACCCTGTCCCATTTGTTATACATAGAAAGTTAAAAGCAAGGGTCTGTTTTTCTTTCCTCTCTATTCTGTCACTTGTCTCTTGTCTGTCCTTATGGAACCTCAGAAATGGCCACTCTGATGGCCCCGCTATTTTTCCCTGCTATCACCCATTGTTTCCTTGTCATTTCTGTTCTTTCTTTCTCCCATTGCTTCTCTGTGGTTAAAACCTATATGTGAATCTTTGTGAAACTGAGATCCCTTAGCGTAAAGTGCAGTATATAGTTATATTGTTGAAATGATTACAGACAGCTATTTGGATTTATCTGGAACACAGGGGGTTGACCTTGAGAAACCTTTTGACCTTCCACAAGCTTCTTTGCAGAGCTGTCAGCAGGAAACCCAGCTCTGGCCAGCATGTCTTAATTGGGTGCACCTGTTGAAAAGACTGACTGTACTGATCATGGGAAAGAAATTGACAAAATATGGTACATTGTATAAAAACAGGAGATTTAGCTTAAAGAGAACAGGATGCAGACTTTAATTGCCAGGTGAAAACATCTTATGAAAAAGAGAGCATTGTTTGTTTAGAGAGAGATTGAGATTTAGGGATCTCCCAGATGAAGGACTTTGTTTTGTTTGAACTGCCTGTATAAGCGCTATCTTGCATAATTTTATTGTTTTATTATTGATAATAATAAATTGCCACTTGCGAATTGTATGACTTATCCTGCTTTCCAACTTATGCCTCTGTGATGGTCCCTTCTGAAGGAAGAAGTTCAGTCTTTATACCAAAAACATGCGATAGAACCGGTTCCTCTTCAGGAGAGAAACAAAGGATTCTATTCCAGATACTTCCTAGCCCCGAAACGGACAGGGGATCTGTGTCCTGTGTTAATTCTTAGGGAACTTGACCATTACATCGAATACAAAAAGGTTTGAATGACATCAGTGCAAGCTTCGATTCCTCTTCTGCAAATGGGGACTGGCTTTGTTCTTTGGACGTGACGGATGCATATCTTCCTGTGATTATTAGGAAATCCCACAGACAGTACCTCCGCTTTATGCAGGAGGGTGACCAATATCATTTCAAGGTATTGCCCTTTGACTTGTCTTCTGTGCCACAGGTCTTCACCAAATGCTTGGCAATAGTTGCAGCAGCCCTTCACAGGGAAGGTCTGTATGCTTTCCCCTACCTGGATGACTGGCTTCTGAATTCCAGCTTGGAGAAGCACTGCTATATAGCCTGTCTCAGACATGTCAGTTGTTCGATGACTTGGAGGTCACAGTGAATGTGCCATAGTCTGCACTGGCTCCTTACTAAAGACAGCAATATGTAGGGGTGGACTTGGACACAGAGAAGGGATGTGCTGTCCTGCCACAGGACTGGGCAGACACTCTGATTGCTTAGACACACTTGGTATACAGGTGCCACTATGTCTTTGCTAAAACAATGTGTCTTCTGGGTCTCATGGCTGCCGCCATAGTGACTGTGCCACTGGCACGTCTTCATGTGAAGATCTCTCAGTGGATACTCTGGGTCCAGTGGGATAAGTTGATGGATGAGCTGGACCAAATGGTTCTTGTCACGTCTCCTCTTCGTAGAGAGTTGTTGTAGTGGATGGATTGTGACAGACTCCTAAAGGGCATTCCATTCCTTGTACCAGCTCCTGTACAGCTCCTCACTTCTGATACCTCAGGCTTCTGCTAGGTTGTTCATTTTGGCCATTACCAGACACAGAGGGTATGAACCAAGGTGGAGGCTGAGCACAGGTAAATTTCCTGGAAATGCAGGCTGTTCTGTACAACCTTCAAGCCATTCAGAATCATCTCTGCCTGGTCCTCTGCTAATCCAGATGGACAGCATTACATCAATAAACAAGGGGTCACTCATTCCTGTCCCCCATGTAGAGAAGCTATGAGAGTTTGATACTGGGCTTTGTCTCGTGGCCTTCATCTGTCTGCCGTGTTTCTACCCAGTCTCCAAAATGTCTTGGCAGACAGGTTAAGCAGGTCCCAGTTGATGGCTCAGGAATGGGAACTGCTGTCCTCCATGATAAACAACCTCTACGGAAGATGGGGTTATCTAGAGCTGGACCTCTTTGTAGCTCCACACAACACAAAATTGCCACATTTCTATTCACTCTCTGCAGGGCTTGGAGTTTTTTTTAGTAAGATGCGTTGTCCCTCTCATGGAAAAAGGAATTACAATATGCATTTCCCCTGATTCCTTTAGTACATAGAGTTCTGCTAAGGCTGAGGGCAGACAGTGCCATTGTCATCCTTATTGTTTCGTTCTGGCCTCACCAGATATGGTTTCCACTCCTTCTGCATCTGGTGGTTTATCCTTCTGTCTCCCGACCTCTTGTGTCTGGGCCTGTTGTCACAAGCCAAGGGATCTTTGGTCCATGCAGACCTGAAGTCCCTACATTTGCATGCATGGTTCCTAAAGACATAGCCATTACGCAATTCAGGATATCCCCTAAGGTTGCCGATGTCCTGATTGCAGCTAGGAAACCATCTATTAGACATACTTGGTTCTGAAATGGAAGCATTTCACTTTGAGGTCTGCTTCTTGGGATATGGACCCTTTTACATGTCCTGGTATACTGTGTTGGAATACTTGCTTTCCTTGTCTCGTAGTGATTTTTTTGGCATTATGCATTAAGCATGCCCCATTCAAAACAAGGAAAATAAAATCTAAAAACACTCATTGGTATAATACATACCTTTTTGAATTAAACAATGTGATAGGGCTTGGAGGGTGGCCAAATCTTAAAAAAATAATACAGATTGGAATGAGTATAAACACTTGCATAGTCACAGTATGCATGAACTTGGGAAAACTAAAAAAGACTGCTATACTAGAGAATTGGCCACTAACTTGACTAATAATCTTACGAAATTTTGGCAAGTTATAAAAAAGGTTAAGGGAACACAATCATTTTATTATCTTGAGTACTTTGAAATTATGAATACAAAAATTCCACTGGGTCCGCAGCTGGTGGACAGTTTTAATGATTATTTTGTACCAGTGGGCACAGTGACACCATCCCAGAAGCCAACAAATGTAACAAAAAGTACAGAAATTGAGCTTTCAGAGGTCAAAGAGTTTGTCTTCAACACCATACTACCAAAAGAGGTACAAGATGCATTATTTAAAATGAATGTCAGGAAATCAGGGGGCCTAGATGGGATTCCTAATATTCTTTTGAAATATGCTGCTTCTATTATCTCATAACCCTTTAGCCAGTATTTTTAATACATCACTTACCTATGGGGAATTTCTTGAGATGTGGAAAATGGCCAAAGTGATGCCTGTTTTTAAAAATGGATCAACATATCTGTTAGAAAACAATAGGCCTATTTCATTGCTACCAATAGTTGCCAAAGGTTTTGAAAAATTGGTAGTTAAATAACTCCAAAAGTTTTTGAAAAAGGGTAAGATTATTAACAAGTACTAGTCGAGGTTCAGACCCCTATATGGCACTACTTCTGCCTTATTAAAGGTAACAGGGAATATCACAAGTGCACTGGACAGGAGGATGTCAGTGGGAGCAGTTTTTATAAATCTGTCAAAAGCTTTTGATACCCTGAACCACGACATCCTCCTGTCCAGATTAAAAGCCTCAGGTATGTCCACAATGGTAATTAATTGTCTTGAAGCATATTTAATAGGAAGAAAACAGTTGTTATCCATTATGGCTGAAATTCTGGATTTAGGGCTTTTACCTCAGTGGTACCCCAGGGATACATTTTGGACCCAATCTAATTTAATTTGTATATGAATAACCTCACTGTAACCCATCTAGATATAAAATGTCACTTATATGCAGATGCCACTATTATTTACACAGAGGGCCCTTCGGTGAAGCAAATAGAGTCCAGCATTTGATCAGTTACAGCAATTTTTCCTTGAGTCTAAACTTGTATTGAATTAAAAAAAAAAAACAGGTTCTACTATTTTCTAAAGAGAGTAGTGTGATTTATCGTGAGTTAAGTCTGAAGATAGAAACTTGGAATAAAACTATTCTTGAGCAAGTTAAGAATTATAGATATGTGGGTCTATATTTTGATAGGTCACTTAAATGGACTTTATTTTTATTTCATTTTTGTTGACCGGGTAAGTGCACTAGACAAATTCTGTCTATTTTCAGGCACAACCCGGGGGAAGGGGATACAGATGAATAAAAGACAAAGAACCTCTGTGCGCAAACACTGAGGCAAGGGTTACCCCAAAGGGTATTTGGCTGGGAAGCCAAGTTTCAAGAAAATACAAAATCACACATGCCCCCACAATGCAAAGCATCATGTGGCTGCATATACAAATCACCACAGAATGTTATGCTGGTCCAACTTTAAGCAGAATTGCATGGTGCCGAAAGGCCTCTCACACAATTTGCAAAGGGTGCTAACAGAAGACATAGATACGTGTTTCGTCCTACAGGACTCATCAGTATGCCTCGTCTGTTTGACACCCCAGTGGAATGGACTAGCTACCCTACAGGCAGTGTGCCTTGGATATATTATGGTGAACCCATTAAAATAAAAAACCATTTAAAAGACAAAAGAATCTCTGCAGCAAACACTGAGGCAAGGGTTAATTCTAAAGGGTATTTGGCTGAAACAAGTTTCAAGAAAATACAAAATCACACATGCCCCCATCAATGCAAAGCATCATGGGCTGCATATGCCAAATCACCACAGAATGTTATGCTGGTCAACTTTAAGCAGAATTGCATGGTGCCAAAGGCCTCTCACACAATTTGCAAAGGTGCTAACAGAAGACATAGACACGTGTTTTAGTCCTACAGGACTCATCACAGGTAGTACCAGCTGTGCATTGTCCGGGTATCCTCCTGCTGTTTCAAGAAGTAGAAACGCTGGCGCAACAGCTTCCACTTCCACTTCAGCTGCACAATTGTCTTGTTCTTTACCTTTAGTACAACATGCAGGAAGCAATTTATGCGCCTCCACATTGAATCCAGCTTCTGGTTCATGCTCCGCGTTAAAATGTGGGCATTCCCCCTTGCGTGGACTGCCTCAAGCTGTGCACACACTTCTCGCAAGGTCCACTGCCTCATATTTTTTTCTTTCTTATTCAGTTCTGAAATAGAAGCATAAAGAAACATTCACATTACTATCATCTACCAATATCAATTATTTGTTCAATTAATTCCATGTAGTACTTATGAAATGAAAACGCGTCTGTAAGCATGGCAGAAAGACAGTCGTTAGCGTTATGCAGCCCCAAGATATTTGGCACCCCAGCACTGACAACATCTGCTGGCATGCTGCTGTGTGCCACTAGCATCTACCCAGTACTCTGGGGGTGATAGTGCACCCACAGCAGATTGCCCACACCATCATCTATGCATGTGTACTACTGGGGTGGTCCACAGGCGTGAGCTGTACAACTCTGTTTTGTGGTCTCGCACCACAGCTGTCGAGCAGTTGCACACAACCCTCACCTATACAGTGTGTCAGAGGGTCTATCACACAGTATGCATCCATGTGTGTGTGTGTGTGTGTGTGCAGGTGGGTAGCACACTTGAACATGTGATATCCTACCACTGTTCGTCAAAGCATAACTACACCTTTCAACTATACACCACAGCATTGTAAAGTGGAGTAATACACAGCTGAACCACATATTGCAGAACTTTGCATGCACCTGCAAATACACTGACTAAATTTGAGGAGGGCTAACAAACCTGATGAAAGTCACATGATATCATAATTGTCTTGTACATTCATGCAAGCACACATAAAAATAACTTCACATATGTGTTCCATTCAACATAGCTCTATTTCCAGACATAACACTAAATAAACCTATACATAAAGCTGTACCACTCTGTTTCACTGTTGTTGCACCTGTACCATCCTGTTACAGGTACAACAATGTAATACCACAGTGAATGTTACATTCTTAACAGACTGAAACTATATAAAATGTTAACTAACATAACAACATCATACAATAGTGTTCAAACAGCAACACGATGCATTCCTATTGCTGTCTCCCACTATTGTTACAGCATCCCACAATATGAATATTCTAACCCTTATGTCCCATATGTGTCACTGATGCATGCAGCTGATCTATTTTTTGATCGCATTTATATGGTTCTGAGAAGAACCTTTGTGTATCTGTAATATTTGCTCCAGAGTCTGTCAATCTTAAAGGACTTTGAGGATTCCATCTTGAAGTTCTCCCAGGAAATGGCAATTGCCAGCATGTGAAATGTACACCGTCTGGTAGGAATAGCCAGTCATTACAGTACTTAATTTCTGGGTGACGTGGTATAGTATTCCATGCATGTGTAGAAAAGCAGCTATTTGTACGTTGACTTTTCTGTGAGCTCTGTCAATCAGATACATATGATGTTCTAACGCAGACCCATCTGTAATATCTGAAACAATGATTATACGGGCAGGCAACAGTACTCATGATAGAAGCAGGTTCAATTTTGCCTCTGTAACTAAATCTACCCAGCGTTTCGGCCCAATCATTGCCTCCAAGATGTATTAGCAGTATGTCAGGGAGAGGAGTTCTCAAAAGTCTGTGCATGGTTGGCATAGATGTTCTATCTCATGCCACCCCAACCAAACGATCTTACATAGCAATCTGGGGCTGCAGGTCCCTCCAAAATCACTATGAACAGCCAACTCAGCTGCTCATCTCACGTAAACTGCTTCCAGCTATCCACAAAAGTCCTTTTGCAATTTTTCACCATTCTAAGTTTTAACACTCAGAGTGTACAGAGAGCTACCAAGAAAGTCAGTGTTCACCCTGCAGTGACCAGGCAGTAGTGATCGAAAACTTATATTTTCCTCCTTATTTCAAGCCAGCTTCAGTGGGCTGAGACACTAACACACAAATGAAAAATAAGCATTGCCTACTGCTGTGGGTTCATTAACCAATCTAAGTGATGCAGTCACTATTACTAGACTTCTGTTCCAGCTAAAATCTGCAAACATTGAGAAGTGGGAAAATGCATCCTTTTCATAGGCAGATTTAAACAATTACAACAGCAGAAACATGTCTGATTGGTTCCATTTTCTGTTAGGGTTCCATGTGCACCTTCCTATCTCCCTCTATTTGCAGCTGTATCTGTACAAGTTAGTACTAAAATGCTATCTGACTTTAAACTGTTTTCTCTGAATAATACAGCATCTTAGATAATGACAACTAACATAATGAAATTCAGCATTGAAAAACGTTTTGATTAATAGTATTTACATGTTGTTAGCATTTTTTGTCATACTAGAAAAATGATTTTTAAAATATACTGTACTCACAGTTATGATACTGTTTCCAGTAATAACTAAGATGGCTGCTGTTGACTTCTTCTTTCAGTGTTGTCCATCTCTGATTGGTTGTCTGACATGGCCTGACAAATCTTGCATTACATTAGTGAGACCAGCTGTCAGTCAAACACACTGAAATCTGATTTGATAATGAATGTATTTTCCACTCCCAGTGTTAAATTTGCGACACTTTGAATACTGCGAAAGTAATTTTGTTGCACACTGCGTATTTTTGACTTACTTTCAAATGCACGAAAGTAAATTTTGTGAAAGTTTCGAACTTCGACATTACTTTTCACCATACTGTCGAATGCATGAAAGTTCAATTTGCGACACTGTCGAATGCACGACAGTACTATCTGTGACACTTTCGTGCATTCAACAGTAATTTCCCAAAAGTGTCTATTTATTGCCACAATTTCAGCCTTTATGGCAAAATAGCACAATTTTCAATAATAAACACATGTATGTGCTGTGTAGGTGCTTCAAACTCAGTGGACTGCAAATATTGAACATTTGCAAACTTCCAAGCATGCGTAAGAACTGCTCAATGCACAGTTGTTAAACAGTCATTTGTAGTAATTTTTTCACCTAAATTTAAACATAGCCATTTTAAGACCTCTGCTCATGAACAGTGTCACTGTGATTTTCTTTATGTGTACCATATAGTCATTTCGCTTTGTCGACTGAGCCATAACGCGGTACATGAGTGAAAAGACGGTATTTTTGCCAAGATGTGAAATATTACAGCTATTACTACTCATAAGGTCGGTGGCAAAAGAGAAAATGCTGACAATCTGAACTGAAAATTAAGAAAATACACAACCACGAGCCGCATATTATAAACCGCGCATACGCAAATGAAACAGTCATTTTCAGGAATTCTTCCACCAAATTTTCAACATACTCATTTTAAGACCTCTGGTCATGAACAGTGTCACTGTAATTTTCTTACTGTGCCCCATACAGTGCTTTTGTACACCGACTGCAGCATTGCACGCTACATGTGCGAAAACACATTTTGAGCAAGATGTCAAAAATGACAGCTGCAATGCTTATAAAGAGGTATACTAAAAAGACGATGTTGAGAATCTAGAGTGAAAATATTGAAAATCAGCGAACGTACAAGCATACGTAGCAACTGCGCTATGCACGCTCATTACAACAGTCATTCTTATCATGTTTTCCATCTAATTTTCAACATAGTCATTTTAAGAGCTCTGCTCATGAACACTGTCAGTCTCATTTTCTTTGTGTACCATATAGTGATTTCGCGCACCGTCTGCACTGTTATGCGCTACATGGGCGGAAAAATGTTTTGGTCAAGATGTAAAAAATGACAGCTGTAATACTCATAAGCAGGTGTGGTAAAAAGAAAATGCTGAAAATGTGGAGTAAAATATTGAAAATGCACAAACTAATGGGCGTGCGTAGCAACTGCACAACGCACATTCATAAAACAGTACTCTTTAGTAATTTTTGCACCAAATTTAAAACATACTTATGTCACAATTCTCTCAATGCACACTGTAATAAAAAATGTACTGAGGCAGTATTCTAACACTGTTTTTTTTCTGTCTCATACAGGTGCCTGATACTTCTGTAAGATTGCTTACTGCCACTATGAACCATAATATCAAAATGCCAACTAAATACAGGCATTAGATGTATTGGAAAACGAGAGAGGTATATGGTACTGCACTGTTGTATAAGGTGAGAAACAAAACAGTAAAGTAACATCACAAATGAACATACACAGACCTTACTGCAGACAGTGACCCCCTACAGCAAGTCACTGCACAGCAAAAACAAATGCTTCAACAGCAAAGAAAAAAGGGGTACCTCTACAAAAGTTGTGTAGATCTCTCAGATGAAACACAACTATTGTGAGTGCAACCATCAACAAACATCCAAAACAACTCCATAAACTCACAACTGCTGATTTGCAACTGAGAAAGAAAAAGTATTTCCGATCACCAGCAAGTAAAGCTAAGATCGAAAGACTTATCGCTGCTGTGATAAGACACACCCGCAAAAAGACTAAGAGTCATCTGTCTCTGAAGAAGTTGCGTCTCAAAGTGCACACTTTCATCAACAGAGCAGTGTTTGTACTGCAGCACTTGTGACATAAGATGTCTCATGTGCTTGAACAATTCAGGAAAGTTGTGGATGCCGTTAAAAAAAGGCTACAACAGTATCCTTGTTTGACTGTCGACAACTTCTGTGATGTTTTCACTGGTCAGTGGATGCACACACAGCACTCAGAGGCATATATTTGGGAAGACTCTTATTATTCCCTAAAAAAAGAACACAAGTTCACTATTGATGAGTACGGCAAACTAGTAAATGTCCTCAGTATCTGTGACGACAATGCAATGGATACTGATGATGACTGTGATTCAACAACAGTCTTCAATAAACAGCACTGTCTGGCATGGGCATGTGATGATACCTGCAACCGTAGGCAATTGTCATTTGAAAAAGTTGAACAGTTTGTCAACCTATTTGTGATAACAGATCACAAAGACAGACATAAACTGTTTAACACAATTGACCATTGTGAAATTCATCCACATACTGGACTCATGGGTCACTCACTGGCATGTCTCGATAGTGGTGTTTGTGATAGTATTTTTTCACAACATGGATGCTTGAGTGCATCAAACAGGCATGCGAACTGTTTACAGAGCATATGCGAGCACGGCGAGCTGTACATCAGTACCTTGTTTAAATGACTTATTGCAGTCAGGTGACATGCAGGGTGCCATCACATTTCTCAAAAACTTTGCAACACGTACTTCTGTACCAGACATACAACAATTTCTCAGTTAACATTCTGCAGAAACATCTGTTTCTGGTGTTGAAAGTGACATACTGAGACACTCACGGCAAAGAAATTGCCAAGTTTGAGCTAGCAAAGTCTCTGAAGTTTGACTCTGTAAGTGTCTCATGCGACAATTTGTGCTACATAAAACAAACAGTCACAGTCAACCTAGAAACCTTGTCACCATACAATGATGTGTGGTTCCGTTTCTCAGCATTCTTGCTGCTGAAATCTGACTTCCACTTACAAGACACCATTATGCTATGCAAACACTGTTTCTCCAAACTGAAGTCTAACATTTTGCCAGCAAGGTCACTGCTGAATAATATGGAGGTAGATGTTACACCAAGTAAGATTTCAACATTAAATATGTTTGAACGCATTCTAATTCAGACAATGAAACCATTCCAAACTATTCTCGTCTGAACACAAAGACAAGGAACATTCCACAAAAGAGCTGTTAGATCTCTAAAGGGTTCTGTTGATGTGTCTACCACTTCCTCTACAGGAAAATGTTCAAGCAATCTCAACAGAAAATAGTTTGGTGATTCTTGTTAATGGTGTTCCAACAAAGGCCAAGGTCATCTGGCAAGATGTTGTCAGTGTGCAAAAGGTTAAGCTTGCTCTTACTTATTTAAAGAGTAACAATCTCCTTTATACAGACCTTGACTTAGATCAGATGGCCAGTCACTCTGTCCAACATGATCTATTAGAAAAAAGTAAACCAATCATTGAGAACATCAGTGGACAGACAAGTAACAATGTGTATGAACAGTACACAATTCACCCACTACATGGCAGAGATCCAGTAGGAGACAACATTGATCTCTATTAAATGAATCAGGTGGAAGGTGAGCCTGTCAGCATTTGGGAGGCAACACTGAGTTACACGCTGTTTCCCAGACCTATTTCCAAAAGGGTCAGGTGGATGCTTAGATGAAAGAGAAGTGTGTGTACATGGTGCTGAGTACTGCACTAGCCATGTGCTCAGCAAAGATGGCAAATTCAGACGTAACATACAGTACTTGTTTCATCTCCTCTGGGAGAGTGAACTTAGCATTTTGTCTGCGTCTATAGCACATACTACTCGTCTAACAAGTCCACTAGATGGACTAACAGCTGCTCAATTTCTAGAGAAATTAAAGCAGAAAGATGAAAATGTGCAAGTGAATCTGTCTTCCATACTTTCAAGTCTTCGTAGCACCTAAAGAATATTGGTATCTGAGACACTCTGAACTGCTGATGACAATGCTGCAAGAGTATGGTGGCAGCCATGGTTTATAACTTACTGGTTATTACTGAATATGCCTGGGATGAGCTCTTTGAACTCTTGAAGTGGGCAAATTCGTGATGTTGATAGCATTTCATCAATGACTGTTGGAGAAATGTGTTCACTTGATCCGGTGTCTGTCACAAGACATTTTCACAAGCAGTTCTTATGACATTCTGACTTTCATCTTGTCAAAGGACAATCCACCTCTAGGTATTGTGGAATATTACTTTGGAGGACAGAATATCAAGCACGGGGTGCCCCTCATATCCATATGTTATTGTGGATCAAGGATGCTCCATGCATTGGTGAACATGAAGCAGCAAGTGCTAGCATTCATCAAGAAATATATCACTTTCCAGACAAGTATGACAGTCCTACATTATGGAAGTTGGTACAAAAGTTCCAGTGACATATTTGTGCAAAATACTGCCGGCGAGTAGTAAAGAACAAATCTAATTGGTACACACGATGTCACTTTGGATTTCCTAGATGAGTTTGTCATGATGGTGCAATGAATGACCTATTCTCAGTAATGCGACACCACTTGAAGGCAAAATCAACCAAGAGGGTATCATGGGTTGCAGAGATGAAAAAGAGGTGTACATCAATGACTACAACCCAACTCTTCTCATGATGTGGCAAGCAAACATAGGTGTTCAGTTTGGCTGATAACTCACTGGCCCTGGTTCGCACGCCACTGCATATAACCAAACATGAGATTAGCTTACAAGATCTTTGGAAAGATATTGCCAGTTCAAGCAGAAGCCTGACATCTCAACTCTGGTCATTGGGCTTGAAGACTCTTTCACACAGAGAATGTGGAGCTTGTGAAACCAATGACAGTTTAATGGGTACACATCTGTACGGGAAGTCTGATGCTGTACGGTTTCTCAGTATAAACTACAAAGAGAAATGGAAACGTGTACTGATTCCTCGTGCCGAAATTGAGGAGCTTGCTGCCAATAGATCTTCTTCAAAACATATCTTGAAGAATAACCTGATAGACACATACTACCTCTTGGGCACAACAACATGAATGGTATATGTCTTTCAGGTGTGTAAGTGGTATGACTACAAGACAGATCGTAGCACCTGACTCAACACACCAGATTTACAAGATTGAATCGGTTGAATGGTGTCTCCTAAGAGACACAAGCCATGGCTCATAGACCACTGTAATTGCATCTAGGCACATCGGAGGCAGAGAACATTACTGCTTTGCTCTCCTATTCCTATTTAGACCCTGGAGGGTGAGTCTGAATTAAAGGTGACTGTGACATATTGAAGAACAGTTCAATCTCAGTTATGCGACTTTTAAAACTGAATACTCAGAGACATACATACAGAGACTGAGGCTGAAGAACAGCTTGAGAAGGCAGAGAAGCAGCTTCAGGAAGACACTCCTGTTTGTTCTGGAAACAACCTTGATCCAGAAGGACAAGCTGTTCTAGGTGAACCTCTGCCCTTAAATGCTCCAGAGAGTGTTAATGTCATTGAGACAGCCATGGAACATGGCACCTCGATAGTCGTCAGCTGACTTGAGAGAAAGACTAAATCAGCTGCAGAATACAGTTCACTCTCAAGTAGTTGAAGCTGTGCAACATGGCCTACAACATGAAACAAAACAATGTGACAGTAGTGACTTCTAAGCCATACTGATGTTTGTTAGTGGT
This sequence comes from Neoceratodus forsteri, assembly GCA_016271365.2. Lineage (NCBI taxonomy): Eukaryota > Metazoa > Chordata > Ceratodontiformes > Ceratodontidae > Neoceratodus > Neoceratodus forsteri. The sequence continues at coordinate 507,580,836 of CM057455.1, forward strand.
TCAGCTGGCACAGAGTGGTTCCTTATTGAAGCCATCACTGCCGAAGTACGAAGCCTGACAGGCTCTTCAATGTCTGTTGCTGTAACTGCTCCCACAGGACTAGCAGCATACAACATTGGTGGAGTTACATTACACCGTCTCTTTATGTTGCCAGTGGGAGAACTGGAGAGTATCGTAAACTGTCATTTGAGGTTGCATCTCAGCTCCATTCCATGTTCACAAAGGTGAAGTTACTCATTATTGATGAAATCAGCATGGTCTCCAATGTCATGCTTGCCTGTATTCATCTATGTCTACAGCAGATCTTGGGTACTGCGATGGAGTGCCATTTGAGTGGCAAAAGTATACTTTGTGTTGGGAGACCTTTCAGATTGTACCAGTCAATGCAGAGCATATATTTACAACTCTAACTGCCAAACAAGCTAAGAATATCCTCGGTTGCATTGCAGGTTACAACATATGGGAATTATTTACCTATGTTGAGGTTGTCTGAGAACATGTCTTTGTAAGTGTGATCTAGCTTACAAATCACTTTTTAGATGAAGCTCGTATAGGTTCTCCATCACCAGAACATGTTTTGTATGTTAAATGATCAGAGAGTCACTAGATACTGCATGCTAGAAACAGCATGTAATGTCTTCAGTGATGTATACTCTACAGGGACACACACAGTGTGTCTTATGCCATGACTAAAGAAATGCACTGAATTCAACAATCTAATGCTGCAGAGAGAAAACCAAGAGGTTTGTAACTCTGCATGCTGTTGATACAGTTGATGGCGTTATTCTTAGTCGAAACCTAGTAGCAAAGATGACTGAATGACTAAGTGAACTCAAGTCAGATGTTTCATGCACAGCTGGCCTAGAAGCTGTTCTCACAGTTTGTAAGAATGCATGTATCATGCTGCGACGTAATCTAGATATAGAACGAGGCATGGTAAATGGTGCCATGGGAAACATCACTAACTTTGTCTACAATGTCCAGAAGACATATATCGAGACACTTGTAGTTCACTTTGACAACATGGAACAGTCTGTACACATAGAACGCACCTGTGTAAAATTCCAGGTATTTAAGGATATCTGTGTTAACAGGAAACAGTTTCTATTATGTATTGCATATGCTGTTTCTATTCACAAATCTCAGGGCTTGAGCTTGGATTCAGCAATGGTAGACATAGGTACAGACATTTTCAAGGATGGCATGAGCTACGTGGCACTTTCACATGTCCACAGCCTTTCTGGGTTGCACATTATTGCTATAGCACCTCAGAAAATATGAGCTGACAAGCAATGTATTCTTGAGTACAACAGGTTACGTACTCTACATCAGCCACAAATGTCTTTAATACCACTGCCTCACATATCTGTCTGTCTCCACACAATTCAGTCACAGCTATGGTATCAACAAACAGCGACAAGCTTCCAGAAGTGATTCAACCTAAAAGAGTTCAACAAAGGTCACAATTTCAAGTAAACATTCACAGCCAGCAATTCATCAGAAATCAGTTGGTGTAGCTGCTGTACCAGTGTTTGACAACAGCAATAGAGTGAACTGCTATGCTAACTCAGCTATGCAAGTTTTTCTACACATGCCACACTCTGTGCGGGCAATATCTGCTTCAAAAGACAGTACCCTATCAAACGCTTTGAAGCAGATTGTCAACATGACTTCTGACTAGTCTAACAATGTACACTCACTAACACCACTACGACAGGTGTTAGGTACATATGATGATCTAGTACATTCACTGCAGACATACAGCAAGACACTACTGAGTTTATGATGGCTGTCATAAACAACCTGGATGAAGACGGCACCCAATGCGGCACTACTTACAGTAACATACGTATCGAAATATGTATGTGTTTCATGTGGCCATTCAGGTGAAACCACAGAAGACATGCTGTGGATTACTCTGTTTGTCCTCAAACCAAAAGTGTCAAATTTCGAGCTAGCTATTCACCAATGCTCAATGTGGGCATGCCTGTGGAAGGTGTGGAGGCAAATGCACTCAGTCCATATGTCTCAGGAGTTCATCTCAATATCTGTTGCTTATCTTGCACAGATTTGACTCCAACAGGCTCAGAGTTGATACTCCTATCACAGATTACACAGCTGGTAGAATAGTCTTCAACCAATCAGTGTTTGACACTACAGCATACACTATCACCATGCGGAAATCCATGCATTCTGGCATTACACCTGTTTACTAAGGTGCAGAAGTGGATGGGTAGAGTGTGGCGATCTACAAAGCAGTTTTAAACAGAGACTGCCACGACACTTAAAAAATGCATATCTTCTAATATTGAAGAATTATGATGACCTTCATATTTCAGAAGAATAGGACGGAACATGTTGAAGTTTAACAATGACTACTTTGTGCCAGAAACATTCGTAGGTCAGTACAATTTTCTGTAATGCACGACTCTGAATAAACTATAGCATTTCAACAAAATGTTATTCTGACAGAGACATTCCACACACTATCACATGTAAGATCTTGTGTGGATCCGTGACTACATGAAAATTGTTGTAGTGGCTTCAGTCGGGCAACAATATTCACAGTCACTAGAGAAACCATGCTTACATGTATATAAAAAGTGTACATCTCAAAACTGAGGCCTTACTGCTGTGCTCTTCTGTACATATCTTTAATTATTAATGTATCATACTCATACATAACAACAAATTGCTATCGGTTGTAAAGTGTTACTCTTTGCAAATAAAGATAAGTTCTCAGTTATCATCATAAATAACTGAGCTACACTTCTACCATTCACCAAACATTGCACTCTGTCACAAGTTGTCTATCAACACTTGTATTTGTCTGTTGACTCTTTACATGTAGACAACATCATTCGCTCACCATGCAACAGTGTAGAACTATACTGCCTTCATTTGTTATACTAATATTGTACATATGTAAAAATAACTACCTTTATTGATAATGCAAGAAGCTGAATTATGCAACTGTAAATACCAAACAATTGCATCATATAATTAACTGACTTTGACATGTCTTTGTAATTACTTGTACATAATATTAACATTTGTATTCACCTTGACATTGTTAATAACTACTTTAATAGTTGTACTAAAAGTATTAGTCTAACAGTAAAGTACAAATGAATGTGTAACATATTATACAGCACTATACTAATTACATCTAATTAACCACAAGTTTGTTAAAAAATGCATACCATGGACAGTTTTTGTATTTACAAGTTAAGAATTTACATAGAAGCTAATGTAAGAATTGAAAAAATGTCATTTGTTCCTGTAAGAATATTCTATTTTTGTCAACTTGTCACATAAGTAATTCTAACTTATGTAAAAATTATTGACAATTGTAAATCAGACATTGTTACTGATCACAACACACTGCATACCTGTTCCTGACAATATTTATGATCGCCTCAATTGAGGGGTCGGGTGGGAATTTTCCATTTGCGCCTAGTCAGTGACATATCATTAAATGCCAGTAATCAAATGTCACTAAAGTAACATTTTTTAATATTGTTTTGCTTTAACAGTTAGCATATGGTTTTTCGCCCACCCCAGGAACATCCACATTAGCAGTCACACAATAACAACAAAACACTTGTGTATCATGTGTGTAATCACAGTTTACAACCTACTGACATTGCCTTATTAACATACCACACAAGTAATGCACTACACATAATTATGTCATACAAGCATTTTAAAAAATACTTAACATTTTTTAACAAAGTCTCTTCACGTTCAATAGTAAATATATAATGAAGCGCCACGGCTTCAGCTTGAGTATCAGAAATTCAGGTCCAATGTCAGAAAGTATTTCCTCACATAAAGAGTAGTGAGCACTTAAGCATCACTGGAAACACACAACACCTGATTAAAGACAGTAATCACCCAGTAAGGAATCAGATATATGCATACAAGGCAAATAACAAGCCCGACAGGAAAAGATGACACAACACTGCAATCATAGCAAATACATAACCTCAATATGTATACCATGCTACCTTTTTCTTTAGTTTCCTATAATATCACATACTTATTGCAATTCATATTATACAGTTGTTATTATTCTTACACATTTACATATATGGCAAGCAATGATTACACACATAAAAAGATTGTATTGTGAGACTGTTTCTGTTAAAAAAATTTCAGTCTTGACTGGGCCTTTTCTCCATTTAACAAATTGGCAATCAATTTTTTAAAACCATAACCACCTGTGTCGACTCTTTACTTAAAATAGCATAACGACATAAAAAAAGTGTGTCTTACTTAAGCATACAAACCAATGTTAACTAATAGTGCAACAATTATATCTCCATCAATTTCTTTTGGTACCTATGATGTCAGTCAGTATCACAGCATCTGCAACGATGTGGCACATTGCATCTCACTTTACATAATTCCAAAGAGTGTAAAGTCAACAGCAATGTACTTACTTTTCCTGTGCCTATACAGTCATTATTACTGTACCAAGGTGCCACACATCAGCACCCAACAGTACACAACTGTGACTATACACTTAGGATGCAGTCACTACTATGTGTACTTCAATTCCCTGTCTAAGTTTCTGCAACTCCCAACTGTGGTAAGTTAACTATACCTAGAATTACAGATGTGTGCCATAGATCTCCAGTCCCATATTGTTCCTATAGAAAACCAGTCATAATGCAGTACAAATATTATGAGGCACAGCAGCTGTAACTTTTTTATTTATTTTATTTAGCTTTTGTTTACCAGGTAAGTGCACTAGCCAGCAAGTGACTATTTTCAGGCACGACCCGGGAGGTACAGGAACAATACATAGTACAATTGCAAAGACAATGAGGCAGGGTTACAGGTCAAGGTACACTGAAATATCAAAAATTGTTTTACAAATAAACAGGAGAAAAAATGGGTACTGTTGCCGGGACAGACCTCAGAGTTTACACTGGCAGACATGGTAGGGAGGAAGGAAGAGAAAGGGGGGGAGGACATGGTGAAGGAGGGGGCCAAGGATACATGAAAGTAGGTTAGAACTGTGCTCTGATGGGTTCTGCGGTAGGTAGCAAGGGCTAGAAACCAGACTCGTAGGTTAGCTTTCTGGCTAGAAGTGTCAGGGAAGGTGGGGGGTCAGAGACAAAATACTGTAAACCTTGCGGCATCAGCGGCTGAAAGTAAGAATAGTGTCCAGGCTGCTGGTTCTATAACCGGGCATAGGAGCTGAGCTTCAGTCGGGGTGCGACGGGACTTTATGGCTTTTGCGGTAGAAGGCTGGGGTCTGAGACCGGGCTCGTGGAACCACTTGCCCGGTAGAGTATTCAAGAGGTGGGGGTCGAGGTGAAAATGGCAATACCGTTTTAGCGGTCAGACGCGCGGAAATGTGCCCGGGTCTCACGGTTCCGTTCCCGGCTGGGATCGTGGCTAAGTCGAGGTAAAGGGGGGGGTTTACGGTGGTCCAGTGGCTATGGAAGCTGGACGAGTCATTTCTGTAACAGGTCCGTCGAGAGGCATCGGAGTGGCGCATAGTTAGGCATAGGAGGGAAGAAGTGGAGCCAGGCTGGTTATGACGGGCAAAATCAGGGGAGAAACCCACAAGGTTAGGGGGCTGTGCCGAAAGTAAGGAAAGTGTCTGGGCCATTGATTCTATTTCCAGGCATAAGAGCTGAAAATTCAGTCGGGGGTGCGATGGGATTTTATGGCTTTTGCGGCAGAAAGCTGGGATCTGAGACCGGGCTCATGAAACTGCTCACCGGCGAGAGTGTGTGCAAGAGGCAGGGGTCAGAGGTGAAGTACAGCAAATAAGCGGCTTTAGCGGCCAAGAGTGTGGAAAGTGCCTGGGCTCACGGATCTGTTACTGGGTGAGGGGTCAGGGCTTAGTCGGGTTGGGGGAGAGGGGGGTAACAGGGAGGCTGAGACCAGAAATGTACCAGTACCCAATACACAAAAAACCTTAAGCTCAATATATAAGTACAAGTTGAAACAACAGGCAAACAGTGTGAGGCCGAAAGGCAAGGTCAGACACTAAGCATAGTAGAGGCATAACAGTAAGGTCTAGTTTTTTGTAACATAATCATTAAAAAAGTGCAGTAGGCTACCTAACATAAAAGGCAGAAAAGGGAAGTATAGGCAGCCAGCAGGTAGATAGGATAAGGAAGAGATAGTAGGGAGAGCGAGTGATTGGAGAGAGGGGATCCAACATATGGGGGAGAAAGGGTTAGGGGAAAGGGACGTGAAAGGACAGGCTCAGGTAGGGTCATAGCAGGCACATTGGTCCGTTGTAGTTAGATGGTTGTGTAGCCCTCGCTTGAAGAGGTAGTGCGAGGATGCATGTTTTAGGTCAAGTGGCAGCATGTTCCACATTTGTGGGGCAGTATGCCCGAATGCACCAGAACCCTTTGAGGTGCAGCAGTGGGGAACTTTCAGAAGAGATTTATCTGATGATCTCAATTCACGTGAAGAGGTAACGGGCTGAAGCAGCTCAGCTAGTGATGCTGGTCTGTCCTTTCTGATGATGGAGTCAGAGAGGCAGCCTAGATAGTAAAGTCTGGTGGCGGAGGGAGAGAGCCAGCCTAGGTCTCTGTACAGTTGGCAGTGATGCTTGAGCCGGTGGGCCTTTGAGGCATACCAGCAAACATTGTTGTAGGTGACATCCAATTTTTGCAGAGTAGTTTTATGCGCCATAGTCAGGATGGGAGCACAGTAGGTTAGAGTGGGTAGGAGGATTCCTCTGGCAATGGCCAGCTTGGCAGCAGGTGTAAGCATATAGCTGGTTCTGTAGGCAGCCCCCAGTTTGCAGTTCACAGTTTTACAGGTTTCTTGAATATGCAGGTTCAGGTCCAGGAATTGGTCAAGTAGTATGCCAAGTTAGCGGAATGTGCTGACAACCCCAAGAGGGGTCCCATCCAGGTCCAGTATTTTTAAAGTAGAAGAGCAGAATCTTAGCTTATGGGCAGTGCCCAGTAGCATTGCTTTGGTTTTGCTGGAGTTCAGGATAAGGCAATGGGAGTTTAGCCAATGTTGAGCAGAGTGGAAGGCAGAGGTAAGTGTCACGCTTAGGTGGTCAATATTATCCGAGCGAGCATAGATGACCAGGTCATCAGCATAGAGAAGAGAGGCGCACGATACTATGCTGCTAGGAAGTTTGTTGATGAACAATGAGAACAGGAGAGGGCCCAGTATTGAGCCTTGTGGCACTCCAATGTTGATAGTGGTGCTGTCAGAGATTGCTGAGTTGAGTTTGACGGCTTGGGTCCTATCAGTTAAGTAGCTTCTGAACCAGCTCATTACGGAGATGAGAAGCCAAGTTCTTTGAGGGTGGACAGGAGTAAGGGGTGATCCACAAGGTCGAAAGCCTTGGTGAGGTCGATGAAGACAGCCCCAGTGAGCTGGCCTATGTCCATGTTTGTGACAGTGTCTGAGGTGAATTTTGCTAACGCAGTTGTGGTGCTGTGATTTTTCCTGAATCCATGTTGTGCTTCACATAGCAATTTTGAGGTTTCAAGGGACTCAATGGTCTGGGTGGCTACAAGTTTTTTTTAAGATTTTGCTGAGGACCGAGAGAATCGCTATTGGTCTATAGTTTGAGATTTCGTTCTTGTCTCCCTTTTTGAAGATGGGGGTAATTCTTGCAGACTTCCAGATATCTGGAACAGTGCTGTTGGAGAGGGACAGTGTGAACACCTTGGCTAGTGGATAGGAGATGAGATGTGCAGCTGCCTTTAGAAGGTGTGGTTCCAGAGAGTCAGAGCCAGGGCTGGTATTGTCAGATATGGTGTTTAGTAGTTTAAAGACTTGTGTTCCAGACACAACTTTGAAGTAGAAAGACTTGGTTGCTTGAGGCAAAGGTTTATTTGTTGAGGGGCAGGCTGGTTCCCTAGTAGAAGAGGGCTGAGGTGCAGCAGGTGCAGTTGGTAGTGTAGATGTGTAGCGAGACAGATCAGAGAACAATTGATTGAAAGCATTTGCTATGGTGAGGGAGTCGTTACAGTGGATACCACATAGAATTATTTCCGAGGGGGTTACTGATTGTGGAGTACCAAGGAAGGTCTTGATGTGACCCTAGAATTTGCGGGGATCATGTGCAGAGCTGGCTAGCAGGTTCTGGCAGTATTTGCTTTTTGCAAGCCTAATCTGCTTTTTGCAGAAATTTCTGTGTTGTTTGTAGATTAAGTGATCCCTGGGTAGACCAGTGGTTTTGAAGTGCTTCCATAGATTATCCCTGGTTCTGAGTTGTCGGAGAAGATCTTTATGGATCCATCTCGTTTGTTGACCCCTAACCCTTCTCTGCACTTTCGGTGCATGCCTATTCTGTACATCTCTGAACCTGGTCAGGAACACATCTAGGGCATCTTCAACTTTTGTTGATTGGTAGATTTCGGACCAGTCAATGTTGGCTGTGTCTAGGAGAAAGGCGTTGAGATCCATATGTGCAAAGTTGGTAAATGTGACCAGGCGGGACTGAGGAGAGGGTGATGGACCAGAGCGCCAGTGGCAGATAGTGGGCAAGTGGTCAGTTATAGCATCAGCCAGGACATATGCCTTTGTCATATGATCAGGTCTGTTTCTGAGGATCCAGTCTAACAGCGTACCTGATTGGAAGCTAATCATTCTGGTATTTTCAGTTATAAACTGGTGGAAGTTGTGCCCTTGGACTAGTGATGCAAGAGTGCTATGATAACTGCCTAAATCCATGCAAATACTAACAAATGTCAATACAGTTTCCCTGTTTTCATTCATGAGTGGCATAGTTGTACACATACTCAACTGTATTGTGTATCTTCACTTAAATGTGCCTACTCTGAATTGTCATCTGCATCTACAATTGCAATGTACTACCTACTGTTACATTTCCACACACATTAGCTCCCTGAATCCATTTAAAAGGCAACTGTTATAACTGAACTATTCCTGTAATCAGAGAGCTGTACACCTGATGTACATTCACTATCCTTTACTGTATCTGCTTACTTACAATACAGCAACTGCTATAGAAAAGCAGTCACCAATCATACTGTTTAACAGCATTTTTTTTCCTATTCTATTCTATTAACTCAGTGTTCAATATGTGGACTAGCTGTTCATACATTAACTTACAAATGTCCTCTAATTCCTAAGAAACTTAACTACCTGCCACAAACCTATGTTGTCTGCCATCCTGAAGACCATTCCCTTCCAGGTATTCCATGAGGTCCTGCTTCAACATGGTCTCCATAACTTTCTCCATGACTGAAGTGAGGCTAACTGGTCTGTAATTGCCAGCCTCATCCATGATCCCCACCCTTGTGGAGTGGTACCACACCTGCTCTCCTCCAGTCACCCATCATTTCTCCTGTCTGTAGTAATCGCCTAAACAAATATGCCAAGAGGCCAGCCAGTTCCTCAGCCAGCTCCATCAGCACTGTAGCGTACAGCCCATGAGGCCCAGGTGTTTTGTCTGCCATTGGGTGCTCCAGTGCCTACCTGACCCTGCTGGTGGTAATATTCAATAATCCCATTTGGGGATAACCTTCTCAGCTGCCTTGAGGCCACTTCCAGGCATCAGTTCAGTATTCTCCTTGGTGAAAGCTGAGCAGAAGAAGATGTTCAGATCCATAGCTTTCTCTCTGTCTGCCTGTCTCTCTATCTGTCTATCTATAAATACATAAAAAATTAAAGTTTGTTAAATCAAAGCACTTATCAGATACACCTACTTGGGTGTGGTTCTATCACTCTAGATTTTTATTTTCCTGAAAGGATTCTAAATGTTCCTGGGATTAAAGCTGTGATATCCTCCACACAGGGAAAAGGAAATGTGTTGATGCTTCTGAATACTGTAAAACACAATACTAGCTGTTTTGCAGTTTTAAGGATTTATTTTTGGCCAACAGCAACTGGATGGTAGATTACTGGTCTATCCCTTACACTGTAGCTATTACAGTTTAAAAGTAATAGTTGCTACATTTAGGTATTAAAACTAATTAGAAGGGACTTTTTATGACCTTAGTTGGCAAAATATCACACTTGAAACCAACTGTTATCAGTGTATCTGGGCAGACAGGGAGGAGACAGACATCAACAGATGGACCCATTTTAGGCAATAGTAAGGGGGTGGGAGGGGGACCCACAACCCCTAGAGACCTATACATGCTTTATCATCTTGATTACTATATTACTGTTTTTTATTATTTGTAGAAATGTTCAACAAAGAAAGTGTGAGGGGGTGTCTATGTAGTTTAGGTGTGTTTTTTTTGTGGGGATGTAGAATGGGGAGAGAGAAGTGGTGGGGAAAGGGGGTTGGAGGGAGCCCATGTATACAAGACCAGTGGATGGCTGCAACATACAAAGTTGTAGGACTGCTACTAGAACCCCCCTCTCCTCACACAGGAAGAATATAGGGTGCTGTGGTGTAATGAGTGCTGCTTATGCCTGACAGTAATTATTAATGGCTAGTCCACCAATGAGAATTATTTCCTTGCCTGTTAATCAATCAAGCATCTTAACTCAGTTAAAACAATGGGTGCTGGGACTAACATTTCGCCACAAAACCCACTTGAGGGTTCAACATCTCCTACAACTCTGGCACCACTAGGTAGAGCCACATGATGTCTTGTCACATAGTAACATTGTGCCCGCAAACGCAAATCATAATGCGCATGGTGACACAAAGCGAAACAGAAAGAGAAACACTACAGTAGACAGAAATGTTAAAAAGAATGCAAACACAACCGCAAATGAAAAAGCAAACAGTAACGCACATGGTGGCATAAACGTGAGCAGTAAATGAAACGGGTACAGAACCACAAGCAGAAACAGTAATGGTAACAGTAATGTAACCGCACAGGATGTTTTTACCCAAAAACTATATAGAGAAAGACAGCGAGTAGAAAAAATGTTTGCTAAATAATGATTCTCAGAACACAAAAATGAGAACTTGGAATAGTAAATTGCTTATGTCTCACTAACCGTATAACACAGAGAGAAATTTTAAAAATCATGTGTATTTTCACTTTCCTGCTAGTTTTGTTCTTAGCCCCTAAGAGGTGACTAAGACATTTTTAGACAAACAATCTGTATCTTGCACCGTTTTCGAGATACGGGCCCTGAAAGGCACGGCAAACACCGTAATATTATCCTATGGGAAAAAAACAGAAGTTCACAATGCCATAAATTTGCCTCCCTGTAATATTTTTTCAGCAAACCACTGAAAGGCGCATCTGTGTGATGTTGGCTGTGTTCCCTGCAAATTTCAGCCCAAAAGACCAAACCGTTATTTTGCAGCAGGGCGCCAAACGATTGCTGCAGTGCATTGTACGCCATAATGTTATCCTATAGGGAAAAGCATCAATTTTGGAGTACTGTTACTTCACCATCATCTAATATATTTTCAAACAAACACTGAAAGGCACATCTGTGAGATGTCAGCTACGTTCCCTCCAAATTTTAGCCAAAAACTCCAAACCGTTCTTTTGCAGCGGAGTGCCAAAGAATTGCTGTCATTTTCCCACAGACTACTAAAGTACTGTCGCAATTTGCGAAAGCTGGAATAGTAAATTGCTTATATCTCAGTAACCATATGACACAGAAAAATTTTTAAGTCATATGTATTATCACTTTCCTGGCTAGTTTTGTACTTAGCCCCCTTTGAGGGGCTAAGAAATTTTTCGACAAAAAGTCTGTATCTCGCACCATTTTCGAGATATGGCCCCTGAAAGGCGCGGTGAACACCGTAATGTTATCCTTTGGGAAAAAAACAGAACGTCGGAGTACCATAACTTTGCCTACCTGTAATAATTTTTCACCAAACCACTGAAAGGCACAGCTGTGTGATGTTGGCTGTGTTCCCTGCAAATTTCAGTCCAAAAGACCAAACCATTATTTTGCAGCAAGGTGCCAAAGGATTCCTGTAATGCGTCATACTCCATAATGTTATGCTATGGGAAATAGTATCAACTTTGGAGTGCTGTAACTTTGCCACTATGTAAAATTTTTTCAACACAACACTGAAAGGCATATCTGTGGTATGTCGGCTGTGTTCCCTCCAAATTTCAGCCCAAAACTCCCAACCATTCTTTTGCAGCGCAGTGCCAAAGAATTGCTGTAATTTTCCCACAGACTAGAAAACTGCTGTCGCAATTTGCGAAAGCTTTCGCAAAAATGTTCAACACTTTCGTGAGCATGAAAGTAATTTGCGAAATTACTTTTTCCAGAAATTTGAAAAACATATTTCTGGGGTGTTTTACCCCAAAATAAAGACATGACTAGCATCCCCAGGGTCCGACTAGGTGAATACAAAAAGAATTAGGTTGCTAGAGGGTCCCAAATTTAAATGCCAAGCATTTTTCTGATCACTAACTGATAACAAAATGGTGGATTTGCGAAAGTAACAGGGCCATTTGCGAAAGTAAAAATGCATTTGCGACACTGTCGAACTTTTTGTTAACTTTTCCCATTGACTTATAATGGGAAATTGTTTTTTGAATAACTTTTGAACCGTTTAATATTTTTTCACCAAATCTTTGAAAGGCACATTGGGAACCCCGGTCACACGTTCCCTGAAGATTTCGGGCCAGTCACGCAAACCGTTCGACCTGTAGGTGCGACCGTAGAATTTCAGAAAAAGCGTAAACGCATGCGCAGATCACGCTTAATAACTCCGCTGCTGTATATCCGACCGGTACAAAACTTGGCAGCTCCCAAGGCCTATGGTTCTTGATTGTGTATTCCAAATTTCTGGCAAATCTGTCAAACGGTTGCAAAGTTATTAAGGTGCAAAATTTGGGGTTTAACATAGAAATAGCTCCTCAACCCTAACTATGGTAGCACTACCGTGCTACCATAATATATATATATATATATATATATATATTTAGATATAGATATAAATATTCATGGCAAAAAAATCCATTAATGCATCAGTTAGGTTTCATAGCCCAGTGACAAAAGCATGGAAATGTGGTGTTAGGGTTACCACTCCTTTCACCCCACCCCTATCCCCCCATCCTCCACACACCAACAGGCATTGGGGTATGCATTGGGGTCGTCAGCCTAACTGTCACCCATTCCATGTGTAAAGAAGCTGAGGTGGTGTAGTATAGGAGAATGGGGTGAGAGTTAGACACAACAACTCCAACGCACATTCCGATGCCTGTTGGTATGTGGAGGATGGGGTTGGGGTGGTAGGAGTGGTAACCCTAATACCACATTCCCATGCTTTTGTCACTCTGCTATGAACCCTAACTGATGCATTAACAGAGTTTTTTGCCATGAATTTCCCTTCTTTTTGAGAAAGTGTAATGTAACTGGTAAGTGGTATTTGTTAGTGGGAGTGCAGGTGCTCCAGGCCCTGCGCTCCCTGCATATTGCCCATTTTTTGCATAATGGTATGAACTTACAGAAGTGGGGGCCCTCCGGGCCCTGCGTTCCCACTTACACATAACTACAAAGCCATACAGCAGCCCTACAGGGCAAGGAACCCTTGTAACAGTAGTTTGCTAATATCTCAGCAACCATAGGAGCTAGGAAAAAACTTTCAGTGCTGTTGTAATCATGACAGCAAGTACTCCATGTGAGATACATCAGTCAAATCTCTATCTCACATTGTTTATATGATATGGGCACCGCACCTTGGAACCCTTGTGACACTAATTTGCCAGTGTCTCTGTAACCTTAGCAAGTAGGAAAAAAATTCCACTGCTGGTGTAATCTATGATTTCCAGACTTGTTTCTACTGCTTAGTTCAAGCTATGGGTAGCGAAAACTCTGTATCTCACTTCATTTTCAAGATACTGGTGCCGAAAGATGTCACGAGCGCAGCAATGTTATCCTAAGGGAAATTTCTCAACTTCGGAATACTGTAAAGTTGGGTCAATTGAATGTTTTGGCACCAAACCACCAAAAGGCACATCTGTGGGACCAGTGCTTGCAACCCTGCAAATTTCAGTCCAAAAGCCCTAACTGTTTTGTTGCAGGGGGGAGGCAAACATTTGCAGTTTTTGGGTAAAGTTCTTTTGCAAATTGAGAAAGTTTCACAAAAAACAGCATGAAACTTTAGCATTTACAAAAGTGTCTTGACAGTTTTTCCAGCAATTTGTGAATGTACTGGAGCTCAGAGTTTTAAAACAGCATTTTGGGGGATTTTTACTCCAAAATAAAGATAGGGCTGGCATTCTCAGGACCCGACTAGGTAAACCCAACAGTCAGTGTTTACGTAGAGAGTCCTAAATTTAAAACTCCAGCCATTTTTCTCTCTCACTAACTGAAAACAAGATGGTGACAGCACAAAAGTAAAAGGGCCATTTGCAAAAGGAAAATTGTACTTGTGACACTTTCATGAGACACATATATTTTTTCCTCATTGACTATCATAGGAAATTTGTTTTTTTGAATGGCTTAATATTTTTACACCAAATCTTTGAAAGGTACATTGGGGACCTATACTACATGTTCCCTGAAGATTTCAGACCAAACAGACAAATCATGCAGGCTGTGGACGCGAGCAAAGAAATGCACAATAAGTTTGTTTTTTACATATTTTGGCATTCCGCTTCTCTGCAACCGTACATCCGACTGTAACGCAACTTGCCAGATCCAGAGACCTATGGCACCAGACCGTGCCTGAAAACTGTCAGGCAACTCCATTGTATGGTGGTAAAGTTATTAAGGGGCAAAATTTAAGGTTTAACATTAAAGTGCTTTCTCAACCCTAACTATAGTGCCACTACCATGGCACAACTATATAGATATATATATATTCATTGCAATAAACTTTGTTAATACATCGGTTAGGGTTGGCATGCACTGCGAAAAAGACAAAAGCCATGCTCTTCTCCCCCTCCTTGCAAGCAGCAGTTCCTTCTGGGGGGGAGCTATCCCACATATTACCACTGTTCTTGGAGGAACACTAGAGTATGTAGCTAAATTCAAATATCTAGGAGTTTGGCTCGATCATAAACTTTCCTTCGCCGACCATCTCAAGGAACTACAAAAGAAACTAAGGCAAAGATTAGGACTATTCTACAGAATTAACCACCTGCTCACAAAGGAGGCCAAGATTCAGCTGGTTCAAGCTACCTTCCTATCTTCAATAGATTACCCTGACCTGCTCTACAGCCACTGCACTGCCTCTGCACTGGCAAAGTTGGACACCCTCTACCACAGAGCTATCAGGTTCATTGCTGACATTCCACTTTCCACACACCACTGCTCCCTGTACTCATCATTAGGCTGGACTTCCCTTCGCTATAGAAGGAATAGAAACGCTGCCCTATGGACCTTCAGAGCGGTGACCAACAAGTTCTCCTCATATGTCTCAGATTGTATTCCCCGGAGTGTGTTAGGCACCTACGCTCTACAGAGCTAGTCCCTAATTGCCCTCCAAGTTAGTAGGGTCAAAACTTGTTTTGGCAAAGTTGCTCTAAGCTTCTCTTTACCCACATTGTGGAGCAGTTTACAAAGGAACTTAAAGCTGAGCTGCCCTGTTAGCCTGAATATCTTCAAGGCGCTCTACGATTGCTACATGAAAGCACCTTGCAAATGTTTTTCTCACTGCTAGCCCACTAATTCCACAACTCCCCCTTTCCATCCTGACGCTCGCCATGTTTCTACCCCTGGCTCTCACTCTTTCCCTATTAACTCTTCCTGCTGCACCCACCCTTCCCTGTCCACTCCAGCCTGGCTAAAGTCCCACCCTATCCATAGTAGTGTCCCAATTATCTACCCCTCCTCTGTCATTATCATAATAAATAAGTACACGACAGCCATCATCACTTTCTGTGACTTTAGCTCAATTTTTTCCCCAGTCGTCGGTAATATATCCCTCTTCTTCTTTACCTTTCTAACCTGCCACCCTATACACAGCCTCTTTCCCCTATATGTGTAGTTGCCAGCTGCCTCACTCAAAAGATCTCTGTTTATAACCCCTGTATGCCTATGGTTGATTGTACATCTGCTGACTTCTTCAACTGTAAAATAATACTGTTTATTTATTTATTTATTTCAACCTTGTATTGGTACTGTATACACTGTATATTCCTTTTCTTCCTTGTGTATTATTGCTTTTTATATACCTGCTTCTGTACTGTGCTTTGATGTATTCACCAGGTTCACCTTGCAAATGAGCCTTGCTCAATGGTGCCTGCCTCGATAAATAAAGATTTTGTTTGATTGATTGACTGATTGATATGAGACTGGAGAGAGGAAGGTTCAGGATGGAGATGAGGAGACACTTTTTTTACAGAGAGGGTGGCAGCTGGGTGGAATGCGTTATCTGCAGAAATGGTATCCAGTAGAACAGTGGACTGCTTCAAAAGTGGATGGGATAGGACAAGGGGGAGGGTAAATGGATGGGAAGGGTGGAAAGGAGGGACAGCTGCAGAATAAGAGGTGCTAGCTGCACATTCAAGCAGACTTGATAGCGCTCTAGGTCTTTATCTGCTGGCAAATTTCATATGTTTGTAAACACCATATTGGTGTTACCCCCACTGACAGCCATGTTTTGTAACCTTTTAAGGTCACACTCAGCGATCAGCCATTTCTATGTTTATATGCATGCTTGCTCCCGAGACAGCTTGTAGCATCGTATATCTGATGCAATGTGAGCTTGAGTTGTCAGTTTTAATATTTTTGTCACTTCTAATGAAGGTAATATGTGATGAAAATAGTGTGTTGTGTTTTTTTATTCATTGTTTATTCTCCTTGTCCCACGGTGGTCTCCATCTAATCAACACCCCCAGCCCTGTTACCTGGCTCCTCCAGTTTCTTACCTTTTTATGCTATCCTAACCACAGGCCTTGGCTTGTTCAGCCACCAATGTAGAGCCTGTGGAGGGCTTGATCTTCATCTCACTGCCGGAGGTGTTTTCCACCATTTTTCTGCCCTGTCTCTCCCTGTTGCTGGGGAGCAACACATCAGCACATGTATGTAGAGGCATACAGCATCTAATCTTTGTTCAAGTCCCCATCCCATTCTACCCTCATGCCTCCACCTGGAGGAAGTCATTCGGTGGGACTGCCAAGCCACCCTCCCTGTGAGAAAATGGCTGTCCTCTGGATGCTCGATCCTCTCCCTCCCTGGTCAACTCCTGGCGACCCACTCACCCCACAAACACAGGTCGCTGGCGTAGCAGGAGGTAAGGCATGATACCACAGCCCTGCACACCACTGGGACAGCCTATGAAAGTAGTGTTCTAATAGCATCTATATGTTTACTTTTCTTTTATCCAAGTTCACCTTATTCTGTCACTTTATTCCAGTTTATGTCTCATTTTCAAATGTTGTAAGCTACTTGAGTCTGCATGTGTCAGTCTTTGATTTCATGAATTCATGCTACTAATTGTAACAAGATGTCTCTCAGTTTTGTTACAATTTATATTTCTGTTGTGCATCTGCATATAACCTGTTTTCCTAATTTGTGGGAAAAATGTTTGCAATGAACTCTTTTTAATCCATTTTCCATCAATAAGTAAAAGTATTACAACACTGGCTAATAGTTCCTTATCTTCTGCACTCCCTCTTCTGTTCACACACATTAATTTTTTTTTTTACTGTTTTGACTTGAACATCATAGGTGGCTGTACTCCAAATTGCAAAGTGTCTACATGCCACACATCTGGGGGTGCGTAGACACTCTGTGGCCACCATGGACCCTGTGTACCATTCTCCAATGGGGTGTGGGGCTGGCATGCACCCGATGCCCCACCTGCACACCACAATCCATGAAAGGGGTGGTCCGGGGGGGCATGCCTACACTCTGCACTATTCTGAAAAGCATGGAGTGTCAGGTAAGGGGGGTAGGCTACACATCCTGAGGGCAGACATAGCCCATACGCACCCCCCCAAAGCAGTGGGGATGTTGGGGCATGGATAGGCCCTCCAACATGCCGCTCCAGCCCACCAGTTGCACATAGTGGGCGGGAGGCACCCAACCAGGCACCTGCCTGCTCTGATGTCATGGCCACACCACCACCACCCATCGTTCGTTTCACCCCAGGGCCCAGAAGATCCATTGGTGGACCGGGTCTGAGCATCCCATTGGATGCCCACCCATGTCCGCAGATATGCCCCCACTCACCTATGTGCCATTGGGGAGGGGCCATAAAAAGGGGATGCTTGGTGGCCGATGGTTGAGACTACATCCAAAGCATAGCAGTCCCTGGGTGCAGACCTCGGTGGCCAGGATATGTGCCCGTGGCACTTACATCCTGCACCGTGGAGAGTTCATGCCTTTATGTACTGAAAACAATACTCTTAAATAAGGCATCATTGTTACAGATTCTTCCTCCCAATGACAAATAGCAAACTTAGAACCCCACTCAAATGTCCATATGCTGGGTCATTACT
This sequence comes from Neoceratodus forsteri, assembly GCA_016271365.2. Classification (NCBI taxonomy): domain Eukaryota; kingdom Metazoa; phylum Chordata; order Ceratodontiformes; family Ceratodontidae; genus Neoceratodus; species Neoceratodus forsteri. Next base: position 507,599,138 of record CM057455.1, read on the forward strand.
AGGAATGGGATTACCAGATTGGCTAAAATAAATATTCTACCCAGCATCTGTATTGCACAGTTTTACATAATTCTAAACTCATGTAATTAAGCAATAATGCATGACAGGTTGTGTGTTGTGCCGGGATAACATCACACCTGGGGTGGTTGGACATGAGGCCATAGGCCAAGTGGATCCAACACACGAGAAGTGACATTATCGCAGCAAGAAACACACCCTGAAGTGCATTATTGCTATTATACAATGGCTCACATGTAAGAAACAGAAAAAACAAGATTTTTTTTTCTTTTTATATTTTCAGCTGATTTTTTTGTTTCTGGAGGTGTATTTGAAAAAAAAGTCCACAGTCTTCATTGTGTCCAGAAGTTAGTGCTGTTGCTACGTACTGATCCCCTGTTGTGACACTGTTCTTGGTTTTAATGTGTTGCCATTCCCCCCTCCCCGACGTGGTCACCATCAGTCTGTTGTTTAGTATTGGTGCAATTTTTATCTGTGTGACAATTTCAGACCAACAGGAGGGATTCGATGTCTTGGGTAAGTGCAGTCAAGCCCTGTAGTTTTGAAATGTGAGAGCAATTCTCAGACATGCTGAAAGTAGGTCCACGGAGCACAGTGGGTGTGCAGTTTTGTTTTTTCTGCTCCATTGCCGAACTGGGTCAGGCAGAGCATGTGTGCTGCTTGGTTTCTGTGGTTTGCTGCTGAACTGAGTCAGGGACTTCATTCTGGTTTATTGGTTAATTTTTCATAAAGCTGCTGTGTGCAGCTTTCTCTGTCAGTGGTTGAGTGTGTGCTTCACTATAGTAGTTGCAATAAAGTGAGGGTGCACACAGCCGACATTCAGTAGGAATGTGAGACAAGCTAATTACAGAAATGTAATTTTTTTTAGACAGAGTTGGTGTTTTGGTTTTAATACTGTGGCAAGGATCAAGAAAATGGTGGTGCTGTCGGGGTTTACAAAGTGTCTTGTGGCTATAGTGCTTCAAAGCCAGAGTGGGACAGTAAAGGCTCTGCGAGTAGTGTGCGGGCTGATATGTATAAGTTTGGTGTGATCATTTTTGCCCAACCTTAAAGGAAAGCTGTCATTATTACATATTGAAGCAAGTGTTGCACCTTTACAGATAATGACCCCCCCCCCACATCAGCAATACTTCTGGGTTGCGGATTTTTACAAGTTAAAATAATGTATGTTGTGGTGCAAGAAAAAAGCTGCAATATACATTAAAAGCTTAACTGGAGGCTAAGCTTTGCTGGAGTGGGAGCACATACTGTAATAATGATAGCTTTCCTTTAATACAGTGATGTTATACTGGGATAACATCAATGGTGAGGTGTGAACTGATCAATCAGAGCCCACCATTCTTTCTTGCATTGTATAATAGTCGTTAAATATCATGGCCAGAGTTTATAACTGATACTTCTCAGAACTGCAGTACAAGCTGGTCTGAAGTAAAATGCCATATTCTTTTTAGACATGCGATGTATATGTGTGATACAAAGCCTATCTTAGCTATCACCATAAAAAAACTAAATCTGGTCAGAGCCCATATGACTGTGGAGCACTTTTAGGAGTGGCATGAGCGTGGAAAAGAAGATGCAGTGCCTTCGCTGCACCACAGTCAGCCGTAGGTAACAATAAATAGAATCACTGGAAACTATGTCAGAGCACTGTGGCAGCACGTCAGACAGCAGTCCCGTTATGTGCTTCCACAGTGCTGTTAAACCTGATGATGGCATAACATCCATGGAGCTTGGCCCATACAGTTGTACAAATCAGATGCAGGAGGAGTCTATTAACAAACTAGAGATCTGGTCTGGGACTTGCTCATCATCACACTCACGTTCCCATTCTTTTCTTAGCAGTAATTTCTGGCAAATGTGCCTTAACCATATTGATCTCAGTGCTGGCAGACTACTTCTGGTTGTCCCCTGATTGTATTAGGTGGGGTAGTAGCAGTCTTGAAGTGGTAGCTGTTGGTGGTGGCAAGCTATGGAAAAAAGTAGTCCCCATGTTTGTCTGCACATTTTTAGAAATTATGCCTTTTCTTGTTTTTGCTGTAAAGAAACTGACCCCTTTAACACAAAAACAAGGAGTCTGTTATGGCCTTCACCCCCCCCTTTTTGCTTCAAGTGAGGAACGTCATTATGGGTTTGCATCAGATGTACAGTGCAGCCACAGATGCAAAAGATTGTTAAACAGTAATCAACTGTATGTAAAAGCTTTTTTTTTTTGAATGTGTGCTTTCTTAATGTTGTCAATACTACTCTATCCGTGTAATAAAGTGCTCAAATGAGAGTGCTTCATCCCTTTCATTCATGCCCTTACTGATCTTACTGCTTGTCTCCCCACCCATCCTGAAGCCATACACTGCATCCCCCACTCTCTATGCCATAAGCAGTAAACAGTCCTAGCAGTAAAGAACAAAAAAATATTATTTATCCTTCCCCAGACAGATGTCTGTGTTGAACTTGTTTGTGTCTCTGTGTGAATGACAGTGTGGGTTCTTGTCCCTGAGCTCCTCTATCTCCAATTCTTCCTGTGTGCCACAATGCCCAGCCTGAGCATTGCTCTCTCTGGTGGTGCCCACTGATACACCCCATAGATCTGCTAATGTCCATGCTGCCTCAGTGTGCCCCCCACCACACCATACAATACAATACAGGGAGCAAGAGTGCTGAGAAGTGAGGCAGCATAGCCTGCAGAGCTGTAGCTTAAATCTGGATGGCAGGGAGAGAGAGACACACAGGCTGCAGGGACAGACACCGGGAAGGAGGGGCAGCAGCACCACCCCCCCCCGAAAGAGTGCACAGGATCAAAAGAGGTGGTGAGTGGTACCAGTGTCAGGGACAGAGCAGAGAGAGAGCCCCCAAACAGTGACTGCAACATGCTGAGATGTGGCAAGTAAGTGGAATGAGAGTGATCACCAGGTGACAGGCTGTCATTATCGCAGCATCACCTTGGCGGTCTGAAATTGGGGGCAGTGCAATGTAGTGACCATAACCACAATGACCAGTGGATCCCAAACCTGCACCTGAACAAACATTCATTTAAATGGGTGGCCTGTCCCCTAGCAGTATCTACTCTCTCTCTCTCTCTCTCCCCACCCCTCCCTGAGAGACACACAGCAACAGTGAGAGCCACTTCCAATGCAGCATATATGTGCAATCTGCTTTAGTCAGAGATGGTATCAACCCCACCACCACCATCACCAAACAGAAAAGTGGAGTACAGTGAACCTGAGCTCGGTTACCATCCATTTTATTTCTGCTCACTCTTCCGGCACCTTGCTGTCAGTCTGACTTACTGTTTGTCTTAGCTCAGTGGAAGCAGACAGCATGTACAGAGAGGCAGAGAAAGTGGCAGCAAGAGTGCCATGACTAGGACAGAGAGCAGTGCTGCAGAGATTTCCTTTTACCATGGGGGAGCGGACATTAGAGGGATAGATGGGGAGAGAGAGAGAGAGAGAGAGAGAGACCAGGAGAGAGACTGTGTGAAACAAACTTGGTGCATCTATTCCACCACTGCACAAAAGGAGCACCCAGGCAGAGCCAGGGGGGGCTCCAGGCAGGTGGCTCCGTGAGAATGCCCCATCCCACCTCTACACAAGGGTAGCACCCTGCAGCAGCCAGGGATAGAAATTCAAGTTGCACATTGGCCCCTTCATACCTGTCCCTGCTCTACCAGAGCTATCATGAAGGTTATAGTGGGCTTTGGGTGACTGGCACTTCCTCACCCTATGCCACACCTCTACACTTGGCGAGCACTCTGCTTCAGCCAGAGGATCTCCCACCGAATGTGCCCTACCCATGGACAGCACTCTGAGGTACTGAGATATAAAAATGTGGATCTTGTATCTGACCCTCTACAACTATTCCCACTCTGCTGGGTGGGTGGCAGATAGGATACAGTGGGTGCTCCTGAGTGACTAGTGCCCCCTCTTGCACCCCCACCTATCAACCCAATACATTACAGCAGCCAGAGAAGAGATGCGGATTGCACATCTGCCCCACCATAAACTGAGCACATACCAAAAAGTTTCACACACAGGCTGGAGTGGGGTCTAGGATAGTGGCCATTAGGTGACTGCCTCCCCTCATCCCACCCCCACACATGGGGAGCACTTCTCCCCCTCCATTACACATCTGCACATAAAGAGCACTCCTTTCCCTCCATGCCTCCTTTGCATATGGGGAGCAATTCTCCTTCTCCAGACCTCTTCCATATGGTGGACATAGTGTCTTATGTAATCATATTTGGTATCAATCCTTGTTGAATGCAATATTGTACATATTGGCCGGGATATTCAGAGCAGTTGCGCACTGCACAACAGGGATGCAGTGGCACAACCGCACCAATGTGCTGGAAAGCGATATTCAGTGGCAACAGATGCGCAGCGCCAGTTCCAATATGCCAATGCGCAATGACAATGAATGCATGTGCAGGTGCAGGGGGCATAGCCACACATAAATGGCACAGTGTGATATTCAATGGCAGGTGAATGGTGCAAGCGTGGAACAAACGGGACTTGTGCGGAGCAGACTTGTGCACATCAAAAGAGGAAGCAAGTGAGGGAAGGAAGCTTGCGCCAGAGGGGGGCCACAAAGAGGGAGAGCAAGGGGCAGGCTGAACAGCTGAAGGGGAGCCACAGGGAGTGAGGCAGGCCATGAGAGGCACACAGTGTGGACCAGGGAGTCTGACACTGCCAGAGTCTGGGAGTGTGAGCATATGTGTGTATGTGTGTGTGTGTGTGTGTATGTGACACTGTGAGTGGGTGTGAGACAGGGCCCAGGGCAACACACAGCAAGTGCCAGTGATACCCAGCACAGGAGGGGCTGCACAGAGGCCCAGAGAAGTAGGAGGTGGAATCCACAGACCGCAGGCCAGGCAGCAATGACACAGGGGTGCACCTGGTGCAGGGGCACAGATGCCAGCAAACAGCCGGGGGGGGCCTGGGGAGAGAGAGAGCTACCTGGGGGGTGGACGTACAACCCAGGACATGGCCAGTGCCATATTCCAGATTGAGGCAGTAATGAGGGGTGTGAGGAGGCAACTCACAGACCAGCATGGCCGTGGAAGGGCCAATTGGTGGTAAGGCTGGAACAGGTGGTACCATGCCGGCATCACCTTCGAACGGGTACAGTGATACAGAGATTGTGGGCCAGTACCACCTGAACCAGGCTATTCTGAGGTGGCTATGTGAGCTTCACAGTGAGGAGATGCAGGAACTCACAAGACGGAGCCATGCCCTATTGGTGGAGACAAAGGTTATGGCCATCATGTGCCTGCTGGCCACGGGGACCTTCCAGAGACCAACGGGGACACCACAGGCATAACCCAGTCAGCCGCGTCATGGCTCCTCACACAGTTCCTCAGTGCACTGCTGCCACATGCTGCAGAGTACATCCATTTCCCCAGCACACAGGCAGAGCGCACAGCAAACATGCGGGGGTTCCACAGGGTGGTACATTTTGCCTGGCATGCTAGGGGCCATCGGCTGCACCCATGTCAGCATCCATGCACCACGAGGCCCAGAGTGGGTAGCATACATAAACAGGAAGGGCTACCTCAGTGTCAACTGCCAGGTGGTGTGCGATGCCAGGGGGTCCATAATCAATGTCTGTGCCACTCACCCCGGAGGAGCACATGATGCCTTCATCTGGAACCAGTCTGCACTGTGCCACAGGTTAGAGAGTGGGGACATCCCCACTGGCCACCTAGTCAGTGATCATGCTGTGGATGCGGTATGCTGGTAACAGCAGGGCAGGGTGTGGGGGCTGCTAGGGCATGGGTGCTAGGGGGTGTAGCTGGGATGGCCAGGGGGTGCAGTGACACAATCCACCATGCTAACCAGACATCTCTACACACAGGTGACAGTGGCTACCCACTCCAGCCATGGCTGCTCACCCCATACCAGTGCCCGTCGACCCCAGCACAGAAGCAATACAATGAGGCACATGCCAGCACACAGAACATTATCAAGTGGGTGTTTGGGCTGCTGAAGGCTCAGTTCCATTGCCTGGACAGGTCTGGTGGTGCTACACAGTACAGCCTCTTGAAGGCCTGTGGCCTATTCCTGGCTGGCAGCATACTACACAACATGGCCACCAACTGTGGGATAGCTGTCAAGGTCAAAGAGGGGGACAGCAGTGATGATGACGTGGATGCCTGGCCTGGAGGTGGTGGGCAGCACCCCCCTGGGCAAAGGGATCCCTGCCTGACAAGGATGGCCCAGCAGCACAGGGACACACTCACAGAGGAGCACTATGGAGTGTGCAGGTAGGTGACCATGGCAACATGCAAGGACCAGGGCTGATGGCACAGTGGACAGGCACTCATGGATGCGCCCCATGCCAGGGTCAGCTGGAGGGGGTGTGGGTAGGCGTGGGACTGGACATCGCGGCAGCATGCAGCATGGTCCTGCACACCCCCCACACACACCTGCACACACACATGCACACAGGACCCACCATTCCCACACCCAGAGGCCAGCACCGGGTGTGTGTCAGACACTGAGAACCGGTGCACAGTGGCAGTCAGCACTATGCCGGCATCAGCATGCACATGTCACAGTGGCCAGCATCCGGGTGGGTAGGCACATGGCCCATGTGTGGCAATGACCATGGATGCCATGGCCATGGGATGCACATGCACACACCACACCAATGTGCACACAGGGCAGCAGCATATGGTGGACACAGAGATGGGCAGTTCAGGAACACTGCACGGTGGCACGGCTGCCACAGACACATGGATGACACCACCAAGAATGCACAGCAGACACAGGCTGAGCATTGGCCTCAGGGGGTGTCACAGATGGTCCCCCAGGAGTGACACTGCGGGAAGACCACCGGGTCCTCGCAGGTGTCTGCAGGCCCCCAAACATGCTCGCTCCAGGCATGTTCAGAATGTCCACACCAGAACCTGGCTTTAACACAGTGGGGGTCACACAACGCTGGGCCCGTGAGGTGGACAATGCACTCCGCAGAGTCTGCAGTGGATGGCCATGCACCAGGGAGGCCAGTGGTGCCAGTTTGGCTGTGACCACAGAGGTGAGCCGATCCATGGTGCTGCGGTCATGTCTGCCCACATTCACATGTTCTCGGGCCAAAAGCAGGGCAAAGTCCATGTCCCACCACTCTGCTGCATGGTGCAGCTCCACAAGGAGCACACGCATCCATGCCATGACCAGCACCTGCTGCTCAATGGAGGCCCGGAGCAGACGGATGTGCTCGTCCAAGGGGTCGTCTTCCTGGGGCACATGGGTTCTGCTGACCCACGGGTGTAGCCCAACCCTGCAGCCCAGCCCCCCACAAAGATGGGTGCTGCATGGCAGGTCCCTCCTAGGGCTGGATGTCATGTGGTGCACCATTGGCGGGTACTGCCCAAGGCCCCCCATGCCACCCAGATGCTGCCGCTACCCCTCTGGCCACTGTGTGCAAGGTATCACCAATGTAGCTGCACCACCACCACCACCACCAGCCATTGCCACAGTGGTGGCAGCCTCAGCAATGCCAGCCACAGTGGTGGGTGGGCAGGCAACCACCACTGGGACACCATCCACACTGTCGTGGGGGGTGTGTGGTATGAGCGCCTCCCCTGCAGCCACAACATCGCTGTCCATGATGAAGGTCTCATCATCATCAGATCCAGACCTCACCCCGATCCGTGTCTCAGCACACAGGACACCATGCCTGGCATCAAGCTGGAACACAGTCAGGGCCTCGTCTGTACCCGCTCCACAGGCATCCGGATGGACAGTGGTGTTGGCCTGCAGTTGATCAGGCCCCCAGAGTCTGGTGGAGGTGGATGGACGGTCCTCCGGGTCCAGGACCGCCACTGCAGTGGACACCCCCACCCCTGCCACTGCATGCAGGCACTCAGGAACTGAAAGGGAACACAGCCACATTAGTGTTGCTGTTGCCCACTCCTGCCCCCAGCCCCCCTGCCCCCTTGCCCCCCTCACAGCCTTACCTACTGTACAGTGATGGGCTGCCACCTGTCTGTAAGCCTCCACCAAGCATGCCGTCAAGGGCACTGCACCACATGGTGGCCACCACCATCTCCTTCTGCGGCATCAGTTGGGGCATTGCAGGCTGACCCCCACCCATGGTGGCACATGCTGCCCGGATGTCTGCCACCTTCTTCTTTAATCTGCCTCCGGTCTGCGCTGACCTTCTTTTTTCACTCCTGCACAGAACATTGGTGGCTGCCCTGCTGGTTTACAACATGGGCCACACCCTCCCATGCTGTTGCCCGGGCATGTGGGCTGCCTGTGGAGCCACTCAGGAGAGGCTCCTGGTCCAGGTACTCCTGAAATAGGGTGTTTGACTCCACCATGGTGAAGTTGGACCTGCGCTTGTGTGCAGGCCCATGGTCCTCATTCTTCTCTCTATCCGTCATGCTCTTTCCTGTGGGGAATGACATGTGTTAGTACAGCCTGGTATATCCCTCTCCACCCTCCCATTCCACTCTCCTGACAGACCCACAGCATTCCTCATACTTCTAAGGGATGTAATACTGGTCCATACACTGTGCATTCCTGTGGTGTCTTTATAGCGCAACTCATGCAGATGAGGGGTTGCACAACTATAATGAGATGCAAATGCAGCAGATGCACCGTGGATAGGCTAATAAGCTGATTTGCATATTGTGGTTGAATATCGTGAAATTGCATATCGTGCAATGAAGTTGCGCATGCACAAGTCAAGGCACAACATTGTGATTGCAGCACAGGCATGCCATGTGCAATGACACCATCACGCACCCATTGGCATGGTTGATGCACATCACACGATAGGCAGTACAGTTCCCATCTGCTATTGCACACGGGCATTCATGCGCGCATGCGCTCAGCACCTGGGCACCACAGTCCTGATAGCGCTGTGGTGCCATGATGCCTATGGTCCCCCTGCACTATGGGTGCCATGGTGCCCTTGTGCTATGGGTGCCATGGTGCCCCTGTGCTATAGAGCTGTGAACTGTAGATCCCACATGCCCCTACTGTGCACCATGCATGCCATGCCCAATGGCACTGTGGCTCAGGGTGCATGAGCTGACCCTTGACCCCATGGTTGTCCTTTCCCCTTCTGGGCACCCTGCAGCACGTGGCAGTGCTGCATTGTCGAGTCGCACATCTTCATGACTGCACGATAGGTGCTGGCAGCCCATCGCAGTGCAAGGCACGTATCCTCAGCATATGTGGCTTGTGCGCTACTGGGCACCATTTTGTATTGCCGAGCAAGCTGCAGACATGCTGCACCATACAGGTCCCAGGGCTCCTAACTGGACTCAGGTGGAACTGGTAAACCTCATGGCACTCGTGGAGCCCACATGCTGGCACCTTGTTTGGCCAGGTGCCCCTCAACAGGCCTTGGACTGAGGTTTGGCAGGAGGTGTCAGAAGGTCTGGAGGAGGCCACAGGTGCTCGGCACACTGGGGAGCAGTGCAGGCACCGCTATGGGGACCTGCAGCGGAGGGACCCAGAGCAGCTATGGACACTGCAGGCACATGTCTGGAGGGGTGCCATGCCACAGCCTGGTACATGAACATCGTCTGTGCCTATTCCCATCCAGTGGTCCATGGGGCAGTGCCATTGGCACGCCATGCTATGGGCAGGCTGGGACTGCACATCCTGTTGGCTGTGGTGGTACACCATGGATGCCCTGTGCCACTGCACCACTGACATGCTGGGCAGGGTGTCACACTGTGCTGGGGGGCCTGTGGTGCTGCCTGGTACTGATGTGCCTTTCTCCATATTTCCCTCCTAGGCCCTGAAGATTGGAGGCATGCCCATCTTGCAGGCACTGTGGTTGCACCAGGATGGGCCCCCGCAGGGAGCAGTGCACCAGTTGTAGGCCGCATGGGCAGTGCTACTGGACAGCCACGAGTTGTGCCACAGCATGCAGATAGGCACTATTCCATGCTTCTTTGTTGTGCAGGGTGGGCAGTGGGGGTGGATCACAGCTCTCTGTGTGCATGGCCCCTCCAGCTGTGCACTGCCTGTGGTGTTCATTGCACCATGCTATGGCACTCGCACATGTGGGTGGCTGTTGCAGGTTGGCTGTGGGTGCACCTGGGTCCTTGCTGTGCCATTGACATCCTCCCGCATAGCCATGCCATCTGCCTGCCATGGTGGTGGTGTGATGCACATGAGCAGAGTTGGCATGCAATGTTCTGCATGGCTGTGTGTCCCTGGGTATGTGGCTCATGTGGGCGCATTCACTGTGGGTGGCTGCTATGCTGGCCCAGGGGCTCTTGTCACCAATGCCCGCTGTGTGCGGTGGGTGGGGTGCAGCATTCTCGACATGCACTTAACTGTGTTCACTTCTTTGTCCTAGGCATCAGTCCTACTGACTTCCATGCAGGGCCACTGAGACAGATCCTGTGTGTGTCAACTGCCACGCTCCAGGTGGTACAGCTGCTGGGGATGTCACAGCACAGATGGCAGTGGCCACAAAGCATCGGCCTACTGTGAAGTGCTGTTGGCTGTAGGGCTCATTGGCCCACTTCATGTCCCCTTCCCTGAGTCCCCCTCCCTTGTTTCCTTCTGCTGCCATTACCCCTGACCCCCCTCCTCCCTTCCCTGACCTTCCTGTTTGTGGGTGGTCCCACCTTTCCCTGTTCACATTACCCTGTTCCTTGTAAATATATGTAGTTCTTGTATCATTTTTATATGCCTGTTGCAATACATTATTTTATGGTTAACCAACTGTGCCCATATCTGCTTTTAAGCTAGCATGTGGAGCCATGCTGCAGTGGTGTGCCTGACTGCTGTGTGGTATGACTGGGGTGGACCGGGGGTTGTACCTGGTGGTGCTCCACCATGGGATGGGAGAGGCTGCCATGGCCTGTCATTACAGGTCATATGATATGTGCCTTGTGTGCTGTTTGCCTGTGTGTTGCTGGCTATGTTCCAGGTGGTGTCTCCCGTGTCTCCCTGTCGGGGTTGTCAGTGTCTGTACAGCAGGGCTGTTGTTGCCAGCCTGCCGCCATGCCCCTCTATGGTGCACGTGGTCAGGGGCCTACTACCACCTGGTGATCCCTGGTCAGCGTGGCCCCATGTGCCTACCTTGCCTATCATCTGGTGCACTCTGCTCCCTGGTGATGTACCCTCCATCCCCTGTGGCTTGCCACCTGCTGTGCCTGTTGCCTTTCTATGTGTGTTCTGGAGCATGCTCTTCTGTACATTGCACATCACTGGCTGCTGCTGCTGCTGCTGTTGTGCTTCTTGGCTTGCTCCCCTGCACATCCCTGGTTGCGCTGTTGTGCTTCATGACACGCTCCATTGCGCATCCCTGGTTGCGCTATGGCACATCTGTGTGATATTCAGCTGCATTGCGCAGGCGCATCCCGTCATGTGCAATCTTTGAATATCACGCCTGTTGCACAATGGCACAGTGATATTGTGCTGTGCCCCTCTTTTGCCTGCTTCAGGCGCATTTCTGTATATCCGGCCCTCTGTATATACTAATGCAAAGAAAACTGCTTTATTTTAATTTATATTATGTGTCCTTACTTTTTGTATCTTACACCATGTATTTGTCTTTATCATTGCTTGTACAAGGGACTTCCTTTTAAATGAGCTTGCTGTATAGATTTTATCCCATCACAATAAACTTGAACTTGAGCATAGAAAGCACTCTTCTCTCCATTACATCTCCACACATAGGCAAGCCTCCAATTTTTCTGTTGCACATCGGAGCAAAGTTATGCGGCAGAGTTCTCATTTGTTGTAGAACTTCTGTGGTGCTAGACATCAATTTCTGCGGCAATTCTGCGGCACATTTTTACCCTTAGTTTTACCCTTTTTTTTGGTTTCTCTCCATATCTGACACAATGCACACTTGTAACACAGTCATTTTATGGACGTTTGTCACCAAATTTTCAACATAGCCAGTTCAAGACCTCTGCTCATGAACAGTGTTACTGTGATTTTCTTAATCTGTCCTGAACATTGATTTCACACACCAACTGCACCATTGCGCGCTACATGTGCAAAAACACATTTCAGGTGAGATGCGAAAAATGACAGTTGTACTGTTCATAAGGAAGTGTGGTAAAATGGCAATGCTGAAAATCTGGAGTGAAAATATTAAAAATGCATGAAGTTACGAGCTTGCGTAGGAACTGCGCAATGCACGCTTATAAAGCAGTCATTTTGGGGAATTATTTCACCAAAATTTCAACATAGGGTTTTTGGGGGGCTACCTCATGAACTGTGACAATGCCATTTCGTTAATCAGTCCTGAAAGGCGGTTTCACGCAGTGACTGTAAAATCACCTTTCGGGATCAAATAACAAAATGACTGTGACTGAGTTCATGAGCTGGTGTCCCAAGAACCCCATGTTAAAAATTTGGTGAACAAAATTCCCAAAAATGGCTGAGATATGCACCAAAGTTGAAAAAATCCATATATGCCATTATTCAGCTTATTGCCATTTCTTCAGTTCACGGTCGGCTTTGAAGAGTGCAGGCATGTTCCCAGTCCACTGAAGATCATTGTGCTGTGCTCTGGAGGTAAGTATGGGGTGAGGTGGGGGTGTGGGGAGGTGGGGTATGCAGAGGGTGGGCACAGGTTGGAGGAAGGGGCAAGAGAATCAGAGACAGACTTTTTTTCTTTTAGGTCTTTTTTATTTTTAAAGACAATGGGGGACTTTTTTCACACTGGGGTGGGCTCCCAGAGTGGCACCAGGCAGTTTGGAGGTGCAGTGAAGCCAACAGGGGATTGGGCATCCCCATCATCAAAGGAGACTTTTGCCACACTGGAGTGGTCACCCAGCATGGCATATGGATGTTTTCTAGGGGGGCAGTGAAGGCGATGGGGGATTGGGAACCCCCATCGGCAAAGAATACTTTTGCCACACTGGGATGAGCTCCCAGTGTGGCATATGGACGGTGTCTTGGGGGGGCAGTGAATCTGAGAGGGGATAGGGCACCCCATTGGCAAAGAAGACTTTTGCCACACTCGGGTGGGCTCCCAGCATGGCATATGGACATTTGTTTGGGGGGCAGTGATACTGACAGGGGATTGGCTCCCCTGTTGGCAAAGGAGACTTTTTCCTTGCTGGGGTAGGCTTCTAGCATGGCATATGGATGTTTGTTTTGGAGATGGCAGTGAAGCCGACGGGGGATTTGGCACCCCCCATCGGCAAAGGACGTTTGTTCCATGGGTGGTCGCAAATTCCACGGGACGCTGGGAATTCCATGGTTAATTCCATGGTTTGTCATGGCTGTGAAATCACAGAAAACTCAGGGCCTTGCACATATGTAACATTGCTCCATCTCCATCCCACCTCCATACATTGTGAGCACTCATCCCCTGACCCCTCCAGTGCTTCTTCCACTATATTTCACCTCCCCATATGGAGAGCACTTCTCACACTGCATCCCACCTCCTGCACATAGGAAGCACTCCTACCCCTCCATTCAACCTCCACACATGGGGAGCTTTCCTCCCACTTCATATCAGCTCTGTACATGGGAAGCAATCCACCCCTTCATCCCACTGCCCCTACATGGGGAGCATTGCTCTCCATCCATCCCACTTCTACACATGGGGACACCTTCACACATTTGCATCACTCCTTCTCTACCACCATCCATCCTCTGCATATAGATAGTACTCCCAACCCCATTCCACCTTTGCACATGGGATCACCTGCAACAGCCAGAGACATAGATGTCAGTCAGGCATCTACCTTTTCACAGCTATTCCAACTCCATATGATAAGCTCCAAGTTGGGCATAACATCAGTGGGGTTGAGATGTAATGAGTGGGTTGCGCTGGGAGATGGTGTCAATACCCCTCACCAGCTTTCTGAATGAGAGAAGTCCCTTCCCCAAAATAATCTTTATTCTTTTCTCCACTCACCACTTTTCTGCTGATTATCCTTCTGTTGGCTTGCTTTAACATTTGCTCTCCTCCCAAGACAGGATTACAGGCCACTAGGCCAGGGCAGATTTTTCCTCAACTTCTCCTGTCTTCTCTTTGGACCACACCACTTGTACAGCCAACATCCAGCACAGTCAAGAAGACTTGAAGCTTGGCTCCAGATGGGTCTGTTCTTTCTGTGGTAGATCATACTTCAAGTTCTCCCACAGTTCAACTGAGAGTCTAGAAGAGCAGCACGTAGTCCTACTCTACCTCCACAACAGTGAACAGGACAACACATCTTGCTCAGCACTGTACAGGTGATGCAGCAGAGCAGCATGCTCACTAGTCTGTCTCACCAGGCTTCTCCCGCTCTCTCTGTTGATGATGTCTCTATCTCCCCTAGCCGGAGGCAGTATAGCACAGTGGGTTAATGATCTGAGCTGCAGATCTGGAGACCTGGGTTTGAAACCCACAGCTGCTTAGGTGCATACTGTGTGATCCTGAGTAAGTTACTTAACTTCTTTGTGCTCCTAGGTCACATCTGGAGTCAAGCTTTAGCTTAGTGTGCTACTCCTAGTTAAACAATGTTCCCTTCCCTAGCCATCAATGGTCTCATGCATGCACATTGCATTGCAGCTAGCTCCAGCCGCTATGGAGACTGTTGAGACACAGAGTGTTTTAGCAGCTGAGCCTGAGGCAACCCAAAAATAAAATACAAGCATTTGAACCTTTCTGAGGTAATTTCGGGTGTGGGGGGATGTTTAAACACCCTGCACACTCCCTGCCTACGCCAATGCAATCCACAACAGTTCAGATACATGCAATCCTTACACTTAAAGGCACTCCTCCCAGCCCCCTGCCTGTTCTGACACACACATGAACACCAACTGCTACCCCTACCACTTCCTTTGCAAGCAGTGAGGATCCCTCCCTCTCAAGTAGTCAGTCCTGTACAAGTAGCATAGTTGGGGGTCCAGGGCTGCAGTTGGACCTGTTGCTGTGATGGAGCTCAAGCCTGCCTGAATACAGTGGGACAGCTAAACTGAGTCCCCTTAATCCCCACAGATGGAGGGCTGCTGCAAAGATAGTTGCTACAGCCACTCAGGCACCACCAGGGATTTAAAACAAGAGCTGGACTATAGTAGGCAGCCTGCCATCCACCTCCTGCTCCTCCTACACTGACTGCTTGCAGTATATGCCCAGCTCCTTCTCTGCTACCAGTTCCCACCAGTAGTCAGTAATATCAGTGGGTGGCCCCCACTGGAGTGGCAAGCGAGCTCCTCGACTTGCTACTAGTCCCCGAGACCAATACTCTTTTTTTTTACTTCCTTCCATGTCTGGTTGCATTTGCCTGTTTCCGAACACCCTATAAACTTTTTTTCTAGTGTCAACTTAGATACAGAATACTAAATATATCAAAATAAGATACAATTGCTTTGAAGCAGATAGAAGCCTATATTATGGCTTGGCTTCAATGTATGGTTGGAGAACACACTGAAATCTCATCTTGATTGTTTTACTTCCTTACTACCATTTTGTGTTTTTAGTTTAAGTCAAATATAATAAAACATAATTTTTTTTGAGATGATAGAAGCTTTCATTATGGCTGTTTTTGGTTTGATGCATGCACACTGAAGCGTTGAAACAGTGAGATCACCATGATTTTGGCAGCCTTGCATCATTCATTTGATCCTATAAATATGTATCACAATGGTTGTATAATTGTAGGTCTATATTCAAATGTCTTTAATTCATTATAATTACACACTAGGAAGAATGTTCTTAATGCGTGCATTTAAGGCTTCATAATTTGACCTTTTGGAATTTTAATGACCTCCCAGTCCTGCAGTCATCAATTTGTTTTATTTAAAGATTTCTTTGCTCAGTTCATCAATAGTCCAATAAGATTCAGAATAACATTACTGTACTTTAGAACAAAAACTGTATAAACTTTAGATTTGATTTTGCACAGATATTAACTTCTCTCTGAGTTGAAAATGCAGAGGAGATTAGTTGTACATACTTTTCTATTTCTCTAAACTTTTACTTTGGAAATTTGTAAAAAAAAAAAATAAAACAAAATAACACTCGATCTTTTCTACAGGTCTTGACCTCCCATAAAGGGAATGGCTTAAAACATATTTAGGAGTCATTTAAGAGTTATTCCAATGTCAAGATTTAGTAAACTATACATATAATGCATTTTAGTAGTAGAAGTTGCCAAAGAGGACATAATAAAAGAAAAAAAAAATCAGCGGTACAGCATACATGCCTAAAATGTATCAAACCATTTGCTTCTAAAAGTTTCACAAACAGTCAAGTCTTCTTTATATATGTGAGCATTGTTTTCTTCTGTGTCTTCCTTCTTCCCCCATCTGGTCAGTGACAGCTTCACACATAGAGATAGCTGACTAATAATTACTAAAATTAATCTGCTGCTTTTTTCCTGAAAAGATTTACATGATCCCATCCTAAAAAGATGTAATGTGCCCCCAATAAGCAGATCATTTTGTTTCAAGCAGGGTTTTTTGTTCATATTAAGAACTAAATAATCCCATTGATGTGTTCTACATTTCTGGAATTACTTCAGCATCTGCTATTAAATTAGGCATGACAAGATAGAAACCAAAGTTCTGGTATCAGCATAGTGGTTTCAGAAATCAGGCTATCAGACATACAATAAAAGTTATGCCAAACAAAGTTAAATATCTCTGAAAGTATAGGAGTTACTCATAACTCATTGGTATGAAAGTTGTTCAGGACAAAACTACCTTTCAAATAAGCATATTTGTTTAGCTGCTCTAATTATATTTTTTAAACTATGGCCATCCAATTACCTGAATTTTCATTTTTCTTCACAATTTTCACCTTTTGGATGGCTATATTTAAAAACAATTATGGTGAATTCAGATTAGTGATTACCCTCATTTGAAAGGTCATTTTGTCCTGAACAACTTTCATGTCACTTGTATATTGTTAACTTATGTACTTTCTGAGATATTTACATTTGTTTGGCATGACTCCTACTGTGTTCACTCAGAGAGAAAAAAACAAATGAGGTTGTTTGAAAGACCATATTTTACAAAACATAAAGAATTCAGATTAGCAAATACCCTCATGTGAAAGGTCATTTTGCCCTAAATAACTTTCACACTTGTTGTTTTTAAGCACCTTAAATAGTTTTAAAGATATTTAGATTTGTTTGGAAGGTGTGCACATTTGCTGCCAGAGAAAAACAGCTTTGAGTTCTGTCCATCATGCTAAACAGAAAGAATGGAGTCTTTTAACTGCCATAGGGATTTGCAGTGTTATGGAAGAATACACTGAAAACTACTAAAAAATGTTTTCCACTGAACCCATTTTCAAGCTAATGCGATATGGCTGTAGGCTCCGCACACAGTCATAAAAACAACAAATGTGTGAATCAATCAGATTAGGTTATGTATTGCTTCCACACACAATCAGGTTAATAAGACAAAGAACCTCTGTGCATAAACACTGAGGCAAGGGTTACCCCAAAGGGCATTTGGCTGGGAAGCCAAGTTTCAAGAAAATGCAAAATCACACATGCCCCCACAATGCAAAGCACCATGGGCTGCATATGCAAATCACCACAGATTGTTATGCTGGTCCAACTTTAAGCAGAATTGCATGGTGCGAAAGGCCACTCTCCACAGTTGCAAAGGGTGCTAACAGAAGACATAGACACGTGTTTCGTCCTACCAGGACTCATCAGTATGCCTAGTCTGTTTGACACCCCAGTGGAATGGACCAGCTACCCCTAGGCAGTGTGCCTGGGATATGTTGTGGTGAACCCATTAAAATAAAAAACCATTTAAAAGACAAAGAACCTCTGTGCTCTGTTAACCTCTGTGCATTGTGGGGCATGTGTGATTTTGTATTTTCTTGAAACTTGGCTTCCCAGCCAAATACCCTTTGGGTAACCCTTGCCTCAGTGTTCAGCAAGACAGAGGTTCTTTTGTCTTTAAATGGTTTTTATTTTAATGGGTTCACCAAATATATCCAAGGCACACTGCCTGTAGGGTAGCTGGTCCATTCCACTGGGGTGTCAAACAGATGAGGTATACTGATGAGTCCTGGTAGGACTAAACACGTGTCTATGTCTTCTGTTAGCACCCTTTGCAAATTGTGTGAGAGGCCTTCGCACCATGCACTTGCTTAAAGTTGGACCAGCATAACATTCTGTGGTGATTTGCATATGCAGTCCATGATGCTTTGCATTGTGGGGGCATGTGTGATTTTGTATTTTCTTGAAACTTGGCTTCAGCCAAATACCCTTTGGGTGTAACTCTTGCCTCAGTGTTTACATAGAGGTTCTTGTCTTTAAATGGTTTTTATTTTAATGGGTTCACCACAATATATCCAAGGCACACTGCCTGTAGGGTAGCTGGTCCATTCCACTGGGGTGTCAAACAGACGAGGCATATTGATGAGTCCTGGTAGGACGAAACACGTGTCTATGTCTTCTGTTAGCACCCTTTGCAAATTGTGTGAGAGGCCTTTCGGCACCATGCAATTCTGCTTAAAGTTGGACCAGCATAACATTCTGTGGTGATTTGCATATGCAGCCCATGATGCTTTGCATTGTGGAGGCATGTGTGATTTTGTATTTTATACAGATGAATGCCAACTGACCTTGAATTAATTAAGCTGTTAGTGGGTTTTTTTAGTGAATGTGGGGAAATTTGGCCAGGGCACCAGGGAAATTCCCATACTCTGCCTGCAGGGGTGCTGTCACTTCCTGTGGACAGGATGGAGTGACCCAGTTTGCAGCCAGACACAGGAGGAGGAGGAGGAAGTGCTGATGTGGCCGGGGAGGCTGGCGTTCAGGTCTTCACTCCAGCCTGCATTCCCACAGAGACCGGCACTGCAGAAGATATGGAAATGGCTCAGAATAAGTCAGAGAAGCATCAGACTACGAGCAAGAATACTAAACAGGAAGCGCCATATTGAAGGAGAGAAACCGATGGTGAATTCTGTTGCAGTCGAAATTGAGTCACCTTGCAGTAAGTTAAAACCAAATACTAAACAGTTGTCTGAATCAGAGCAAGAAGAGTTGCGGATTAAGGAAAAAAAGGCACAGGTATTGCAAAAATTGAAAAGTGCCCAGAATAGTGACAGCACAGAGGTCTGTCAAGAGCAGTTGTTACAAGCTGACATGGCGCAAGCTAAGCAAGCTGCGCCCAACAAAACTGAGAAGCTAAGATTGAAGAAAACAGCAACCCTGAAAGGAATGGCAACAAAGGGTCGAAAGAGACTTGGCCTAAGACGGGTTGAAAGTGTTCGGGATGAGGTAAACAAGGAAACCGGTGATAAAGAAAAGGAAAGTGATATTATTAATGAAAATAATAAAGGGGGGCCCCCAAGAAAAAGATGCTAAAGATGTAGTAAATACAGAAAGCTTTGCAAATTACAAAGACACCCCGGAGTGGGTGACTGAGGTCTTGTTGAATGCAGGGTGGAAAAGAACAAAGGGTGGGGAGGGCTGGCATCCAAATAGGCCTAGCCTCTCTGAGCAACAAGAAAACCTGTTGAAGAGAATATAGAGATTGCTTCTAAGATAAATAAAAATAAGGAAAAACCTGCTGATATTGCAGAGGATGCAGATATTACAAAAGAATTAATAGAGCAGGAGAGTGAAGATTCCTCTATGGAACTAGAGCAAAAAACTATACAAGCTGAAAAACTATTTGAGTGATGAAGAAAATAAAACAAAAAGAAAAACATGGGGAGAAAACACAAGAGAAAAACTATTTCCAGAACAGCATCTTCAATGGGCAAAAAGGAGAAATGCAGTCAGATTAAGATATAAAGGGGCAGCTGCAGATGCCCCAAACAGACTGTATATTGGGAGACAGTTACTTAAGCAATGTATGAAGTGCTACCCATATGAAATTTATGTTTTGATCCTTGTACTGGGGAGTGTGGAATACAATATAAGTTTTAAACATCCTGGAGGACGTGACAGGTTTTGGAAGTTATTTCATCAACTTAAAAATACACCACAATGGAGTCAGATTTTTGCAATTCCGCTAACAAAACCAGCTTTTAAAATTGTGACCATCCTTTTCAGAAATGAAGGCGTTAATGTGAATGATGTAACTTTTTGGCTAAAACAGAGAAGTGTTGTCCATGGTACCCCGGAACCTATTTTAGATGAAGAATGTCTGTGGACTGGGTGTGGAAATATAAAATTACCTTAAAACATGTGGAGGGTGAGACACAGCATTTGCCCAACTGTTTTTCTGGGGTAGAGACCATCGTGGTGTTTTTTATGCAGGTCAACCTAGGGACTGCTTCAAATGTGGAGAGAAAGGTCAGTCACCTTAGCAGTGCCTGTGGACAGATAAAATGTGGGTTATGCGGCTCCAAAGGGCATCATGGGGCAAAATAAAATAAAATGCAGTCTTTGTGAGGAAGAAGGTGATTTCTTTTTATACTGCCCCTGGGCAGCACATAACCGCCCAGAGCCAGGTGTCACAGCAGAACAAGATGTTTATCTTGCTGTAGCCCAAAAGGAGAAAGGTAAAGAGGATAAAATAATTTATGATACTAGAAATGCAGAACCAGAAGGAGAAACGATGCTGATAAACTCCGAAGCAAGTACATCGAAAGATTCTTCATCTGTACATGGTCCACCCCCCCAAACAAACCAAGAAAAAAGAGTGGAAAAAAATTAAAAGGAAATGAGAGATGGAGAGAAAATAAAGGAAACACGATTAACCAGAAGAAAGATGAAGAAACAAAAGTGGAAGAAAGTGGGGACTCGATCTTCATGATGGTAACTAGGTCAAATAAAAACACCTTCCAGGCCTAGGCAAGATGTAACTACAGAGAGAGACAGAGAGGGAATCGAGCTGACTAATAGATATATAGTCTTTCAGGACAAAGAATGGGCCTCCATGGAAGAAGACTCTGTTTCATCCTATATAGAACTGTCAGATGAATCTGAAGATGGGGACTCGTCTGAGATGCAAGTGTCAAAAAAAAAAAGGGGGGGAACGTGTATTTCAAAGGGGGATATGGTGGAATTGTTAGTAAATGCAAAAACTAAAATGCCTAACTGTAAATGTGAATAGTATAAAATATAGACAAAAAACACACTACTTTTAAGATCTTTAGTGATCTAAACTGTGATGTGGTAATCTTACAAGATACAAGGTTACATACATTAAAGGAGTTAAAACAAGCGCAGAAGGATTGGAGGTGGGGTCCATCATGGTGGTCAGTTGGGGAGGAAAGATGTTCAGGGGTAGGGATTGTTTTCTTCTCTAATGAAGTTAAAGTTCTAAAATAGTAGACCTAATTCCAGGGATGGTATTTATAATAGATGTGTTACTTAAAAATATAGCAGTTAGGATTATTAATATTTATAATCCACAAACAAAATCTGAAAGGAATAAAGTAATGGGAGCTATAGAACCTTATAGTCATACATTCAAGCTAGTTGTATTTGGGGGGGGACTTTAATTGTGGATTGGGTAAAGGGGGGCTGGGGAGGGAGAACAAGGAAAGAGTTTTGTGATGCCCATAAGCTAAAGGAGATTCTAAAAAAAGGAGGTTTAGTAGATGCGTATAAAGTAAAGAATAAAAAGATAGAACATTCATTTTTTTAAAGGGTCTCTTTCCAGCAGAATTGACTTTTGGATAATTCCTAGGGAAACAAAGATGGATAATATTTCAATAGTGCCTATGGAAATTTCTGACCATATGGGGTGAAATTAGTGTTAGACCTAGAAAAACAAATGATATTTGGAAAAGGTTACTGGAGGATGAATACTGAGAATACTTCAAAATGAAAGGTGCCACGCTAATATATTAGATCTGCTTCAGGCTAGGGAATCAGTCTGGGGTCTATATGATTCAGTGTTAAAATGGTGGGAGGACACAAAAAGGGACATTAAACAACTAACGATAGAAAAATCTCAGAAAACAGAAATGACAAATTATAAAAAATATTTGAGTCTAAGTGCACAGCTGTATAAGTTAATTACACAGCAAGTAAAGTATAACGTTAATGAATCTGAAAAGACTGAGGAAATTAAAAAAATAATGAGAAACGTTCAGTATAATCGAACAGTCATTAATTATGGAACAAAAAAGTGGTATGCAGTGTAAAACATTTCAGACTAACCCATTTGATTGTTACAGAGATGTTGGACAATAAAGTAATAAATTGTTTAAAAGATGAAACAGGACATTTACATACAGACATAGGGAATATTAAACTCCAAATACAAGAATATTTAAAGGGTAAATTTCAAGGGAAAAATAGGGAGGTAGAAGGGTTTTTTTAGACTCGGTAAATATTCCGAAATTAAGCTTAGAAGAAGCAAAGTCATTGGATGGGCAAATAAAGGAATGTGAGGTATGGGAGGCAATTAAACAATGACAAATACTGCACCGGGAATAGATGGTCTACCCAATGTATTCTGTAAAAAATATGAAGAACAGCTGGTAAAAATGCTGACATGTGTTTATAATGAAATATATCAAACAGGAATAATATCTGAGAGCATGAGAACAGGAATTTTTTTTTTGTACAAAAAAGGTGACAAAACTTATATTAAAAACTGGAGGCCTATAAGTTTGTTAACATCGGGCTATAAAATTCTGGCAAAAATAATAAATACAAGATTGGTGGCATATGCAGAACAGTTAGTACTACAAACACAAACGTGCAATTCCGGGAAGGTGTTAAATTTGCCCAGGGGCCCCAAGGCCAAGGTATATACAAGTTCAGTTATATAAAATTGCTGATAGCCACCTCTGTATATATACAGTTGACTATGGCAAGGTGTAAAAGGCTTGCAGAAAATACAGATGGCCAATAGACGACTGAATGAGGCCCACATACAAGTTAATATGGCTAGCTAGCCAATGGCTGCCAGTGGCTAAGCAAATGAATGATACCACCATATCAGTTAATATGCATGTATGTGTAAAGGCTTTAAAGGGTTAATGGTTAAAATAAATAAAATAAATCTTAAGCAAAGTCAAGGTCTAACTTGGAATTGCCCTATTCAGCAAAAAAAATATTGTATACCAAAACATGTCTTTTTTAAAAGGTTACAGCCGAGATAAGAATGCAGCTGCTAGTAACTGTGGCTGGCCTTGACACTTGAAGTTCCTCTATCATCTTGTGATTAGGATGTAATTTGGCCACTGTCTGGGTTTCATCTGTAGGCCAGTTATTTTTTGAACAGCTACATCTCCTCGCATGTTTTCTGTATCCTAAAGAAAGTATTTTTGACAAATAAAAATCTCGATTACTTGTTTTTCCATTTAAGAATGACTGAATGTCTCGGCAAAGTGTCAAAAAGCATCTTATGACCGAGGTATCTGATGGCCAGTGTATTTTTGAACCCAAGTCTTATGACTTATCGAATGACATATTGTCTTTGTTTAAAACTGCTGAGGTAGTTTTTGGGAAATTCCAGTTCTGCCTCTTTAATGAAAACAGGTTAGGTATAAACGAGACCTAATTGTCAGATCTAATGTCTTTGAGAGGATAGAAGTTGGTGATCTCTAACTGACCATAGATGCTCGAAAACCCAGAGAGAGCTGAGTATAATTTAATTTTTCTCTGTCAAGGCTGTAGCCCTGTAATGCAAATATTACTAGCTGTCTAGATTGCATGTTAGGGACACCCTACTGGGATTGCCCCAATGGGCTGTTTAGAACTAAATTGTAACAAGAACACCCAGGTAGTGGTGGGCTACCTGTTGTTTAAAAATAATGTTGGCATGTATTCCCTTTTGTAAACTAGGATTATTAATCATGACAGGATGCCTTCTTATTGTTAAAATAGGATTGTTCTGGTTTCTTTTTGTGTATTGGGTAAATAACAATTAATTGAACCTTGGGTCTACAAATTATGCTAGAGTGCATGCATTCCTTTTGTGTATTACAGCTGTTCATCCTGTCAGGGTGTGTTTTTATTGTTACAATAGGATTTTTCTGGCTAATCTTACTAATACTATCATAATAGAGTACAACTAATTTGGCAAATAAATAGTGTGTTGGCTTTATTGAATTACTGAGAATTACCAACCAGGAACCTGTATAATTGGATCCAGTTAACAAAGGGATATTAGAAGTAATCTTATTTATGTCAGAGAAATAGTCAGTGCGGCACAACAGCAAAAATTAGATGGTTAACTTTATACTATAGATCAATATACTGCTTTTGATTCCAGTCAACATAAGTACATGCGGGATGTTTTTGGAAAATATAACTTCCTATTAATTTGAGAAACTTGATAAAAGCTTTATATACAGAAGTCCAGGTAAGGCCTATGATAAATGGACACCTAGGGATCTCGATGTATATAAAGAATAGGGTAAGGCAGGGCTGCTCTTTACTACTGTATATGTTTTATGTTTAGACACAATGTTAAGGAAAATAGAGAATGGTAACAAAATTAAAGGTCTTAGGTGGAGAAATAGGGTACTACAAAAGACGTGTCTATGCAGATGATGGTATTATATTAGTAAGAGATCAACTGTCTGGGAAAAAATGTTAGAGATATTCAATCAGAACAGATTATACACGGGTATTGGAATAAACTTAGAAAAAATAAAGATTTATCCATTGGGGGTGTGAGTGACAAAAAGATGGGGACTTTGGAGATAGTTAAAGGGGAAATAAAAATTTTAGGCAAAGTTTTTGGGGGAGATGCAGCAGTAAGTAGCTGGGAGGAGAAATACAAAATAGCACAAGATAAAGTAGGTAGATGGAAGAACGGGAACATGGCTAAAGAAAAAATAATTTATCTTTTAAAAATGTTTATAGTTCCAGTATTTCTATATGTTGCATGTATTTTTCCAGTTCCCTTTCAGATGCAGACTAAAATATTGGGTGTGTTTTTCCAGCTTCTGTGGAGTTCAAGGCTTAACCCGGGAGGGAGCAATCTTAGACCTGGTACTCTCAAATGGGGATGGAGAAAGAATCTCAGATTTAGAAGTGGGTAGCCATCTGGGAACAAGTGACCACCAAACAGTGTGGAACACATTAAACGCAGCCATACAGTCAAGCCATACAAAAGCAAGAGTATTGGATTTTAGGAGGGCTGACTTTGGGAAAATGAGAGAGTGCCTCAAAAAAGCACTAACAAACAGGGAAGAAGGAGGGGTGGAGGAACAATGGAGAGTAATCAGAACAGCCATCACAGAGGCAACAAGCCTTTGTGTAAAGCAAATCAACAAAACACAACGAAGGAAAAAACTGCTATGGTTCTCAAAAGAGGTGGCAGGGAAGGTTAAGGAGAAAAAAATAGCATTCAGGAAATATAAGGAAACACAGAAGGAGAAGGACAGAGAACTTTATCAGTTAAAGCAGAAAGAGGCTGGGAAGGCAGTCAGAATAGCAAAGGCCCAAACCGAGGAAAGGATAGCCAACTCTGTTAAGAAGGGATAAGACCTTTTATAGGTACATTAGGGAGTGAAGAAAGACCAAAGGAGGATACTGAGGCTTAATAAAGGGGAGGGAATGTGGGTAGAGGGTGACAATGAAAAAGCAGGGATGCTGAACGAATATTTCTGCTCAGTATTCACAAAGGAAGAGGAGGGGGAGGTACTTAAACCAAACAAGAGAAACACTCTGAAGACGAGGGTCGATACCAGTCCATTTACAGAAGAAAGGGTTCTGAAAAAACTAATAAAATTGAAGGTGGACAAAGCAATGGGGCCTGATGGGATTCACCCAAGAATTCTAAAAGAACTAAGGGTAGAACTAATGACACTGCTGACTACTCTAACAAATCATGGGAGGATGGGTTGGTGCCTAAGGACTGGAGGAGGGCGGATGTGATTCCTCTTCACAAAAGTGAAAGCAGGACAGAGGCAGGAAAGTACAGACCAGTTAGTTTGACCTCAGTGGTAGGTAAAATGATGGAATCACTTCTGAAGGAAAGAATTGTTGAGTACCTAGAGGCCAGTGGGGCACAGGACCCAAGGCAGTATGGATTCACAATGGGAAGGTCGTGTCAGACGAATCTAATAGATTTCTTTGACTGGGTGACCAAAGTAGTAGACCAGGGAGGGGCTGTGGATATGGCTTATCTAGATTTTAGCAAGGCATTTGATACAGTCCCACACAAAGATTATACACAAGTTAGCCAGCCTTGGATGGGTCCCAAGGTGGTAGCCTGATAAAAATTGGCTAGACAACAGGACGCTAAAGGGTAGTAGCAAATGGAGTCCACAGTAAAGAAAGGAGGGTTACTAGCGAAATTGCAGGGTTCAGTACTGGACCGGTCCTTTTAATGTCTTTATAATGACATTGCAGAGGAACTGGAAGGAAAAGTATGTCTCTTGCAGATGACACAAAGATCTGCAACAGGGTTGATACACCAGATGGAGTGGAAAGGATGAGAAGGGACTTGGCAAGGTTGGAGGAATGGTCAAATGTATGGCAGCTCAGATTCAATGCAAAGAAGTGCAAGGTAATGCACCTGGGAAACAAAAACCCAGGGCAAGAGTACATAGTGGGGGGTGAGATATTGACAACAGTAAAAATGGAAAGGGACCTGGGGGTAATTATATCAGATGACCTAAAGGCGGGCAAGCAATGTGAGAAGGCAGTAAGGAAGGCTGGGGGGATATTGGGATGCTTAGGGAGAGGCATCAATAGTAGAAAACAGGAAGTTGTTATCCCTCTGTACAGACAGTTGGTGAGACCCCATCTGGAGTACTGTGTGCAGTTCTGGAGACCCCATCTCCACAAAGACATAGACAGAGTGAAGGCTGTCCAGAGGAGGGCAACCAAAATGGTGCAGGGTCTGCACCAGAAGACATACAAAGAAAGACTAAAGGAGCTTAATATGTATACCCTTGAGGAAAGGAGGGAGAGAGGGGACATGATAGAAACTTTCAAGTACCTCAAGGGAATCAACAAAGTCCAAGAGGGTGGCATCTTTCAGAAAAAGAGATGTGCAAGAACAAGGGGACACAATTTGAAGATAGAGGGGGGACGGCTCAGAGGTAATGTGAGGAAGTATTTTTTCACAGAGAGAGTTGTGGATGCATGGAACAGCCTCCCTGAGGAGGTCGTGGAGTCAAGAACAGTGGGGGAATTCAAGAATGCATGGGATAGACATAAGGCAGTCCTAGTGGGGGGTAGGAGCATACCTCTCAACTGTCCCTGATTTTCAGGGACATCCCTGATTTTGCCCCGAAATTTTACTCTGTTCCTCCTAAAAATTGTGTTTCTGTGACCAAACAGTGGGGGTTATAAGCACAAAATAATGTCAAACATTAAAGTTATAAACTTGCT
The DNA here is from genome assembly GCA_016271365.2 of Neoceratodus forsteri. NCBI lineage: Eukaryota > Metazoa > Chordata > Ceratodontiformes > Ceratodontidae > Neoceratodus > Neoceratodus forsteri. The sequence goes on from CM057455.1 coordinate 507,626,307, forward strand.
CTTCCTTAGAAAATCATTTGACATTAAGCCCTTTATTCTACCAGCTTCCTGAGTGAAAATCTCCAATTTTGAAGAAGTGTCCCTGATTTTGGTCCTTTGTGTCTGATTTTTTTAAGCCATGTCCCTGATTTATGAGGCAGGAGGTTGAGAGGTATGGGTAGGAGGAAGTAAGCTGTTGGTTAATTAGGATCTGCAGCTTATCTGTTAATTAGGAAAATGGGCAGACTAGGTGAGCCAAGTGGTCCTTATCTGCCGTCAGATTCTATGTTTCTGTGTAACCCAATTAAAAGATGCCATACATATAGACCTATTAAAGTGGGTGGTCTAAATAAGATTCAACCAATTGTTTTCTATTTAAACATCTTTTTCTATGCAAATATAGTACATATCCTGGAAGGGAAAGAGTCTTTATGGGTGGGCTAATACAAGGGTGGAATTGTAAACTGTTAGAAAATATAGGGGAAAAAAGGAACTTTCAGGGAAAACTAGAAATCCTGTTACATGGAAACTTGTAGGAAATACATGACACAGTGGGGTGTAATAATAGATAGGTTACTTAGGCTAAACAGGAAACTAAACTATAACGATATATTAGTAAAGAAGTTTTATGAAACTTCTGTATTTAAAGTAGAGGTGGGAATAGATGTGGGTAACATTTTAGAAGTTACTCTGGGAAAGAGAATTCCAAAGAAAATGAAAGTGGTAGTATGGTTATGTAGCCATGGGAAATTAAGTGTGAAATGAAACCAAAAACACAAGGGTAGGGATTAAAGGATATGTGCAGTAACAAGTTGTGGTAAGATGGATAAGATGGAGGAAAGTATGAAACATCTCTTTTTTGATTGTACCTATATTGAACTCTTCTGGGAAGCTTTAGCAAGTTTTTGGGGAATGGAGATTTTCAAAAAAATGACTTATAATATCTTGATATGGACAATTAACAAAAGAATGGAGCAAATGGAATAAAAAGATTTTATGTAATCTTTGCTATATTGAAGTGGGTAATTTGGCACACAAGATGTCAGAAATTTTTACAGAATAAGAAAATATCTATTCAAGATTTGTTGTTTAAAGTCCAAGATGAGATTGATAAAGTATATCAAATAGAATGTCAAATGTTTGGGGAAGAGGTAGCTAGCTAGGGGTTTGTGGAAAGATAGAAGGTATTGGCTAAAATGGAAGAGATGAAACTTGAGTAATTTGTCTTGACATGTTATGATTCATTGTAAAGTTTGTTTTTAATAAAAAAATTCCCCTGTTCTTTTCGAGACGTGCCATGGGATCTTTAACATCCACCTGAACTACCACCAGAGCAGGCAGATGGGACCTCGGTTTAACGTCCCATCTGAAAGATGGCACCTCAGGAGTGCAACACACCCCTCATGCTGTACTACACTGTCAGTATTGGGATTTAACCCAAGTGCCTGGTGTGGGGATGACTACCCATATAGAACACATAACTAAAAATGTGGGAAAATGCCTAGGTGCATTATATAGAATCAGAAATTATATGAATGAGAAGATAAGGAAGCATGTAGTTACAACTTTAGTGGTACCCCTTTTGGACTATGGGATATAGTCTACATGGGGGTAACTTCTTCTCGGCTATCTAAGATGCATCTTTTTCAATAAATTGACAAGGTTTATTCTAAATGTCCCAAAGAGAACACATACAAGTGAGTTATATAAATCCTTAAATTGGATGTACCCAAAGGGTAGAAGATCCCTCCATGTCCTGTTTTACAAGGTAAAGTGTTTTAAAGGTAAAGTCCCTGAATATATTACTGATGGACTTCAGTTTAGGACAGTAAAAAATGGATTATGATCCGCTGAAGGAATAGAATATGCCCTTTCAAGACTGAGGACTGAATTAAGTGGCTCACATTTCTTTGGGCCCCCACATATGGAATACATTGCCACTTTCTCTTAGGTCAGTAAATACTAATTTTAATCTAGGAGAAATTAAACGATGGTTTAAGCATGAAGCAGCAATAAGGCTGAATGTAGATCTCTCCTGAATGTTTGCATTCTATAGAAACTTAATGTAGATTAACTGAGGAAATGTATGTCTGTAATTTTTAGTTGTGTATTGTAATGCACTTTGTACACAAAGTTTGGATGTTGATGTTAACCTTGTGTATTTATTGTACATTATCATATGTTCGATATGCCTGACTTAATAGTTATTGTAACTAAGTTTAATCATATTTAGGGCCTCTCTGGAATTGAGCTTGTCTCAGTCGAGTTTCCTATTCTTTTGCTTGTCAATTGAATAAAAAGCTTTTACATTACTACTACTACTTGTCTGACTCTGGCCTGCAGTATTCCTCGCTAAGGTGCATTTGGCAGCTATATGAGTTTTCCATGTCCCTATTGATCATCGTACGGTTGCTCAATTAGAGGTGTCCTGTACGTTTTTGAGAGAGTCTTTATGTGAAACATCCTATCCATAATCTAGTTCTGTCTTGGGACTTGAATTTTGTTCTTGGGAAATTGACGTTGGCACCTTTTGAGCCTGCTGTGAGTTGTGGCTTACGTTTCCTGTCATGGCAAACTTTGATCTTCTTTGAGTATGTCTGTTTCATCAGGCCACACCCGTGGATCTGTAAGCCGCCAGGCACTAGGACCACACGGAATCTTTTGCAAGCAGTCCACTTGGGGCACCCACGATGACGTCAGACGGCTCTCCCATACAACCATGGGCCGCCCCTTCCCTTCTCAGTTCTTTTCCCGCCATCAACCATTCTTATAGGACTGTGCACAGAAACTACACTTTTACATTCGCTGATTTTTCTTGTTTTTCTTACCTTAGTCACGTGTGTCACTTTCCCAAGTGATCCTTGACTGTGTGTTTGTCGAGTAAAGAGCTGTCAAAGCTGTTCCGCTATTGCAAATGTGGAGAAAAAATATACTCTGGAGATTGGTATCATGTCTGTGTGGACTGCTTCGGCCCAGACCATAAGGTTCAGGTGTGCATGATCTGCATGCGATGTAAAATGGCCACTCGGCGACGCCGAAAAGGTGCTCTATAAAAACACCTACTTAAGCAGCAGGTAGACTGAGTGGAGAAGGAGCTCCAGAAAAAAAGAGCTCTGCTGCATCGCTGGCACATTCGTCAGGATCCAAGTCATCAGAATTCCAGGAAAAAGCATCTGGGTCACACAAGCATAAGCACCGGGAGAGAGAGAGAGAGAGAAAGACAAAACCTCCCTGGTTTGTTCTCTGTCTCCCCACCATGTGGCTCCAACTGCTTCGTGGTGTCACCACCTGTCACCCAGACCATTTACCTAGCTTCCAGGTCTAGACAAGCTACAGGTGCTACCAGGCCTAGTACAGATGGTGTGTTGCATTCGATGCGGGCAGCGGGGGACCTTGCCTCCGTTGACCTCTTTTGGCGCTCTGGTCGAATACATGGGCGCTGACGTAACAGTTTCGACATGGTCACCTTCCCCCCTTCCCCGACTCCTCTCTACCTCGTCACCCCCCTTCTGTTGTCCCGACCTCAGTCTCTGCCTGGTCTCTCTCTTTCTCCCCATCTACTCTCCTCCCTTATCTTCTTCTCTCCGCCCTGTTCCTTATTCTGTATCCACTCTCATCCTCCTCCTCCCCCATTTAGCTCCCCTCACCTGGTTCCTCATCTCCGCTACCCTGGCTCTCATTCCCTTCCCTTTGACCTCTGACCTATGCACACTCCATCTCTTCCCCACACCTCTACACCTATTCCATTCCCCTACATGTGCCCAAGGGCCCGGTTTACTGGTCACGGTAATCCCCAGGGCACAGTCTACTTGTCTTGGTATTCCAGCATCCTTTGTCGAGTCACCATAGCTCTTGTTACCCCATCTTTTTACATTTGCTAACCCTTCAGAACTACTGTTGCTAGATCAGTTTACTATTTGCAAAATTTTTGTGTCACTTACCCTGTTTGTCTGCTAAATATTGTGTTACTTATCCTGTATCTGGTCACAGTGCTGACCTTACTGAATCACTGTTACTAGCTCAGTTCACTGTCTGCTAAATATTGTGTTACTTATCCTGTATTACTGCAAAATATTGTGTTAATTTTTCCTGCGTCTCCTTACAATTCATTGTCCATGCTTATGTTGATCATGCTTGTGTATTGCTATTCTTATGTATTTCCCTGTTATCTGTATTTTTGCCTTGCCAGGTCCACCTTGAAAAAGAGCTTTGCTCAATGGTGTTCGCCTGGTTAAAAAAAGATCTTACTTCGAGAGGGCTCTTGCAGTAGGTAATTACATATAGGACTGACGTCGGCAGGTGGCAGGCCCCCACGGAAAAATCTCTAGCTAGCAGTCTCTGGCGAGGGACCACCCCCATGTCAGGTGACCGGCGTCAGGAGACGTCGGTATAAAGGGGTGGTCCTTCACGCCCACCTTCCAGTTCTTTCTCGCTGTTAGCTTATGCCAGTGCCTCGTGGAAAATTTCCCTGCTCGTCAGGCTGCTTCGTCGATTGTTTTACCGAGTATTTTCGCTTTTTTCTTAGCCATCGTCAGGTATCTGTCAGTGTATGTCGTCCCCTACACCCTCCGAGCACAAAAACAAGTGCGACTCGTGCGGCGCCGAGCTCCCGCACACGGATGGCCATTCCCTGTGCCTTTTTTGCCTAGGCCCCGACCATCATGTGGAGAAGTGCCAGCACTGTCTCAGCTTCAACACGGCCACCCGGAGAAGGTGGCAGCAGTCCCTGGAATCCCACATTTTAAAAAAGAAAATGAGTTTCATGGAAAAAGAACTGAAAAAGCTTTGGCAGTCGTCAACCTCCCCTGAAGGGCATCGCAAGAAAAACGGGTGGTGGACAAGTGGAACACCCTGCCGGAGGAAGTGGTGGGGGCTGAAACAATCATGGGATTTAAGAATGCATGGGATAGACATAAAGGAATTCTGGAGGTCAGGGGTAAGGGGCAACAGACTTCTAGGAAAACATAAACTGAACTTACAAGCTCAAATGGGCAGACTGGGTGGGCCACAGGCCCTTATCTGCCGACACTATCTATGTATCTATGTAAAAAGGATAAGGAAGGGCACCGGGACAAGGGCTCCTCTCCCACCGCGTCTTCCTCGGGAGTCACAGGGAAACAGGTGACCGCTTGCAACAGCTGCCATGAGAGGGTTTTAAGGCTGCCGCCGGCCCGCCTGCCTGGCTCTTCGCGCCAGCCCTTTGGGCGCCTCTGGGCTTGTGGAGGCCTCTCGCCTCTAGTAAAACTGTGGTTTCACGGCCTACTGGTCTGAGTGGCTCCTATAAGCCAGACGTCGCTCCTCCGACGCCCACAGCGGAGAAGGTCGGTAAGTCGCCCGACCCTTCAGTGCACACTCTCTTCCCGCTTCCGACCAGGCCTCCTTCTTCGCAGCCTGTCTCCGCGAAGGGTCGTTCAGTCGGACGCTGGCCCCTCTGGCGCCCACCTGATCCCTGCTAAGCCGCACGTGGGTTCGGCCGATGTCCACACAGCGGATGTGCCGACGCCAGACCCCCACGCCAGTCGATCCCGGCTCCCCAGGGACCTTGAGTCTCCTCAGCCCGACCCTGTGGATCCCCCCTGCCCGGCAATGCTGAGGTTTCTAGGGACATGGATATGTTGTTCATCCACACTTATTGGCAGGTCCCTTGCCGCTTTAAATCTTGCCGGAAGGTCTTCAAGCTGGCTCCTCCCACCCACCCGGGTGGTAAAACTCTCGGCTCGGCCCCATGACGCCAGATCTTCCTTACCGCTTGGAAGCTCAGGTTCCCTCCTTAGCGCTCTGCGTTTTCGACTGGTTCCTGAAAATTTCGGTCTTCGAAATCATTGGAAGTGTCTTTCTGAAACTTCGATCTTTTCTTCTTCGCTACGGCGATGGCTCAGTCCTTTTCCGGCCCCGAGAGGCGCACGGTTAGTTCCTCCAGGAGAGACTCGCATTCCACGTGCGTTTATTGCCTGGACTTGGATCACGATCCTCAGGCTTGCAATTTCTGTTCTGCCCTTTCGGTCAGCTCTCTGGAGGACCGCGCGGCCTGTTCGGGGCTCGGACATCCGGTAGTTTTTTCCGCTCCGGAGATTCCCTCGGACAGGCGGGTGTCTCAGCAGTTTGATCCTGCCGGGGAAGGGGCGGTCCCCCCCCTCGTTTGCGGCGCTTATCCCGCTCTCCTTGGGTTCAACTCATGCAGCTTCGTTCAGTGAGCTTGTCATTCCTCTCCTCCAGGGAGAGGGACTCTGGAGCCCTGCCATTCGCCTAAGTTCAAAGGGGTCGCAGGGCGGGTCTGTCTGCTGGGCGGGAGCAGGAATCCTCCCTCCCTCATCGGGCTGACGCCGCCCGTCGAGGATGCGGCTCGGGCGACTGGCCTCACGGGTGTCACTGCCAGGTCAGCCGGGCCAGGTCCCCCGTCGACGTTGTCGAGTCTCTCAACCCGTCTTTTGGGTGGTCTTCTGGTGCCGCCATCCCTCCGCCTCCGGCGGAGGCTGAGGTTCTGTCCGTCCCTTCGGGTCGACAGCCCTCGGTCCTTTCTTCCGAGCCGAGGGAGGAGCGGGTGCGTCCCACTCCTTCCCAGGCCTGCTCGGTCCCCCCGAGGATGGGTCCCGGCCAACCTCTCGTCTAGCCGCCACGCCGATCTTCTGCTTCTCGGTCAGGGCACCGGAAGTTAAGTGGTTTGCCGCTTTTTCCTCGGCCCCTCCTCGGATGAGGAAGCGTTTGGCTGCCGCTGCGCTGCTACACAGGAACTTATGCGTGGCGGTACAGCAGTTGTTGTACGGGTATCAATCGATCCCCGATCTCATTCTCCGGATAGCAGCAGCCGCCGCCGGTCGGCAGCCGCTCGAATCAGTCGAGGAGCCCTCTCCAGGGCCGGTTGCTCGTCCGACCCTCGCTGACCCTCTGCCTTCGGCGGGGTTCAGGCCAGGCCATGACCTGTTCTTCAGGTCACTCGGTCCCCTCACTCCTGCCTGCCCCCGCCGGACGAAGAGTGCCTTGGCCCTGCGGCAGCTTTTTGCAGACCCTTCGGAGCCTGAAGCCGGCTCTGCTATGTTTCCTAGCAGGGAGGACCTGGGGTCTTCCCAGGAACATTCCGTAGACGACAGCCCATCGTCTTTGAGGGGTCTGCTTCAGCTCATTTCAGAATTCACTGGTATGCAGCTCGAGCCCGTCTCCAAACGGGCACCTTACCCCCTTATGGTGATTCTGGACCAAGGGGGTTCTCCCTCGGAGGCCTTCCCAGTGGCTGAGGCTATTGTGGGCCCAGCCTTGGAGCTATGGCGGCGGCCTACTTCCTGCCCTGTGCCTTCGGCCAGGGTGGCTCGGAGGTACCCTGTCCCTGTCGGTTCTCTGCCCGGTTTCTCAGAGCACCCCTCGGCTGAAGGGGTAGTCGCCGACGACGTTTTCCAATGTCTTGGAAACACTGGGGATGTGGATAGACCCTGACAAAGAGTCCAAAAGGATGGACTACGTGGGGGCTAAGGTTTACGCCATGGCCCTCCCCTAGGCTTCCGTCAGGCCAGCTCGGCGGCTCTCACGGCACACTGTTCCCCACGCTCTTCTGGGCACCCTGGACGAGGTTCTACCTCATCTCCCGGCCGAACTGCGGACCACGGTCCGGCGGGTACGGGACCAGGGTAGGGCAGTGGCAATACAACAGCTCCAGACGGCTCTGGATCTGGGTGACTCCTGTGCCAGATTGGTGGCGGCTGCAGTGGCCATGCGCCGCAGGGCGTGGCTGAAGTTATCCTCTTTTTCCTTGGAAACCCAGCACGAGTTGGCGGACATCCCCTTCTTGGGGACTGACCTTTTCGGCCCTGGAGTGGAGGGACATATCCAAGGGCCCGAGAAGTCCGATGCCACTCCGGACTCAGTCACTCTCGCCCGGAGGGTCAAGGGCAGCCGTCAGCCTTTGCATAAGCCCCTTTGCCCCCTGAGCCCTGCGGCTCAACTGGCCCAGCGTAAGGGCCAGTAGGCATGCGCTGGGCGGCCTGTTGCCAGTCCAGCGTCTTCCTCCAAAAGGAAGCAGGGAGATAGGAAACAGAGAGCCCCCTCGGCTCCTTCCCCCTCCAAGCCTGCTCAGTGATGGGCCAAGGGGCACGCTCCGCCCCGCTGTCCCAGCCCGGTTTCCCATGGGGGACGGCTCCGCACTCTGCTCTGGAGGTATTTAAGGGTAGATCCTGTCGCAGGTTGCAGCGGTTTCCTTTGAGCCAAGTTTCTCATGGGGATCTTGGGTCACTGGCCTGTGTCAGTCAGTCATACTGACATGCCTGGCCCCTCTAGTTAGAGGTGATCAGGAAGGCTGCGGACCCCCCTTCAACCTCTGGGTTCTGGTCCAGGTATTCCTGGCCACAACGGACAGGGGCTCACCCCATTCTCCCGCAGCGCCTGGATGGTCTCTCTGCTTGAGATATTCCATCCTCAGAATGTGCGGTGGCTGTTTCCTGGCCTCCAGGATGTACCTACTCCTCGCTCCATCCGCTTCTTGGGAGGCTCCTCCCTCTTAGCGGGATCTCCTTAGAGTTCTCAGCCAGGCCCTTCTTTGCTCAGCAGTCTCTGCGGCACTGAAGGGTCCGGACGTAACCCACCGGAAGGCAGACTGGTCTCCCGCTACGGAGCCAAGTGGGAACTCGTGCCTTAGCGCGTGAGGCTTCTCCGGACTGAGCTCGACTCTTGAGTCCGAGCTCGGCCCGGCTGACAGGGCTGAGGTTCTTCCTCCTTACCCAGTCGGGTTGGTGGGTAATTATGTCCTGCCAGGACCTCCTGCACCTCCTGGCCTCAGGCGGCCTTCCCCAGTGGGAGGGCCAGCCAGAGGTCAAGCGCTGCGTCCCTTGGACCAGTTGTTGACTACAGCCCAGGAGTTAAGAGAACGCTCCCTTTGGACCCGCTCCAACCCGGCAGGAGAACATCCTGTCTGCTCGCCTCTGAGTTGGCGGTTTTCTCCGACTGATGCTTCTCGGATGGGTGGGATGCCCATCTAGGGAATACAGAGCTGCTCCTGGTCCTCCTCGCGAGTCCCGATGTCCTTCCTGCTCGCTGGAGCACAGGCGGTCCGCTTAGCTTGCACCGCTTCCGCTTGTACGGGTCTAGTGGTTCAAGTCCAAGTAGGACAACACCATGACCATGTGCTACCTACCCTGCCAGGTTCGGTCGATCCCCTTGCCTTGGTGCAAGGAGGTTCTCCGCATTGGGTTTTTGCGCAGTCGAGGGTTCCCAGCCATTTGATGGCAGGAGCCCCCAATTTCCTGGCTGCTGCCCTAAGCCGGGCATAGGCTGCGCCTCATGAGTGGTTTCCCCTGCCGGAGGTAGCACAGGATCTTCTCCCTCTTCCCTCCGGGGAGAATACAAGGCCGAGACTGTTTTTTGCCCGCCCCCTCAGCAAGGCCTGCTGCAGGGGATGCCATTGGGGCCACGGACCCTGGGCCCCTCCTTGCCTCTCCCCCATTTCCCTTGACCTACGGGCAAGGTGAGGAGGGACTTGGCGCAGGTGATGCTGGTAGCCCCAGACTGGATTCCCTGTTCTGGTATCCAGCTCTCCTCAGTCTCAGCCCCAGGCTCCCGAGGCGGCTTCTAGTCCGCCCGGTCCTGTCTTTCCTTTTCAGGGGAAGGTTATCCATCTGGACCTTCAATCCCTGCACCTGTAGACCGACCCCTGTGCAGCTAGGGGCCAGGCCTAGGGTCTTTCGGCAAGGTCCTCGACCTTCGAGGTGTCCTGCTAAGAAGTCGGCCAAGATGCTCGTCCTCTGGGAGAAGTTCTCCTTTTTGATGATGGGATAGGACCGTGCCCTCCCCGTCCCTGGGCGAGCATTCCGGACCATCTGCGGTCCATCCTTAAACCAGGGCTTCGGCCGACGACCCTCTAAGTGCTTCTGCGGGTCACCCCTGTCTTCCGAGGCGGGCCGGGAGGCAGTTGGTGTCGGAGAAGGTGGTCTGGCACTTCTAGGCCCTCGATCACGCCTCCCTTTTGGGAGGAGTATCCTCGCTTGTGGATCCTTGCTGGTATGGGCTTAGCTCATGAGCAAGCTATCCAACCTTTTGCACAGGTGCGAGTCTCCCATCTGTTGTGGAAGAACACCTTCTTGGGGCCACTCCGCCATCCAGAAGGTGGGGAGAGTTCCAGGCGCTCCTTTAATCTCCCTATCCAGTCTTCCACAGGGACTAGGTTGTCCTGCGTCCCACCCGAAGTCCTTCCAAAGGCGGTGGCGGAGTCTTCCCTTTGGGGGTACTGCCTCTGCCGGGGTTTATCCCCATTCACACCTTGGAGGCCGTACACAGGTTCCATAGGAACCGGTTTAACACTCACCTACCTAGGGAGCGTAAAGCTAAAGTTCGGGAGAGGTTCGCCAGCTGTTCATCATCTTCACTGAAGCCGCATCTGGCAGATTTGCAGCCCAGTGGATGACGAGCGGGCGGGTCACCCCTGCATAGGTCTCCACTATAGGTGGGCGGGCATGGAGCCTCCCAGAGGGATAAGCGCTCATTTTTACCCGTCCTTCCGCTGCATCGGTGGCTGCTTTCGAGGATACTCCGATCCAGGATATCCGCAGGGCTTCTGCTCGGAAGCAGGCTTTACCGTTTCCCTTCCACATCGACCTTGGGTCGTGCCGGGGTGCTGGTCGGGGCCTCGGTTCTCCAGTCCTTCTACCTAAGTAGGGGTGTGCACCTTGCCTCCCTCCTCCCGGAGAACTGCTAGGAGTCTGCCAATAAGTGTGGATGAACAACATATCCATGTCCCTAGAAATACAGGTTACTCACCTGTAACAGGAGTTCTGGGAGTGGTATATGTTGTTCATCCACACGACCCACCCGGCCTCCCCGGCTTCGACGCACAACCTGGCTTCCAGCGGGCTAGATCTGGCATCATGGGGCGGAGATGAGAGTTTTACCACCCGGATGAGTGGGAGGAGCCAGCTTGAAGACCTTCTGGCAAGATTTAAAGCGGCAGGGGACCTGCCAATAAGTGTGGATGAACAACATATACCATTCCTAGAACTCCTGTTACAGGTGAGTAACCTGTATTTCTGGTCCACCTCTGTCAGACCGTCCTCCTTCTGGTCCTACTGATCTGACGTTGGTTCCCCAGATGCCGGCACTTCGGCCACCGGCTCCAACGCCGGTATTGCCGACACCGGATAACATCCCACCCCCCCCCAATGTCACCCTGATGCCAGGCCCTAAACCCCCTGGGTCTTCCGCTCCAGAACCGCCCGTGGGGCCTCCGGACGGGCCGTCTGCTCAGGCAGCTCCTCCGGCTCCCGGGTACCCGGCCCTGTCGTATCCGACACCGCCATACCTGGGACCACAGTATCCGGCGCCGACATATCCAGTGCCGCAGTACTCGGCTCCTCAATACCCAACGGCAGGCTTCCCACCGTCTGGTTATGGATACGTGCCCTTCGGGTATAGTCCATACCCATATCCCCCTCCTCCTCCACCGCCCCCTCAGCCACCGGTGGATTTTCAGGAGACTCTGGCCTCCTGGTGGGCTGAGGCCAAGGCTCAGCTCACCAGAGAGGTGGATTATCGTCTTCTGATGCCAGTTCCCGTCCGTCCATGACGACACACTTCCTCCCCACCTCCGGACACCAGGGCTCACCCCTCTGGGTCCAGAGAGGGGCAGGACACGCTTCCCTGGGGGATTCCCAAGGGGTCTGTTCCTCCCCTCGTCAGGAGAGGGAGTCTTCCTTTTCTTCCTCGGACCCTTCTGATGGTTGTTCCAAGCAAGACGACGAGCCACGCTCTCCGTCCAAGCCCCAGCCAAGGACTCCTCCAAAGTCCCCTCCAGAGGATCCTTCCTTCACGGAGTTGCTACGGAAGATTCAGGAAGTTCATAAATGGCAATCCTTGGAGCCAGACTCCCAGCATAAAAAACTCGCTGAGCATCTGGATCTGCCCGTGACAGCTCCCACTTTGGTGCCACCCTGGATCGAACCTCATGCTGACCTTATTACCACCATATGGAAACAACCATTGGCCTTAGCCTCACTTCCCAGGAAGTCGAACAGGCTATACCAGGCTCCAGAGGGTGTTGACTTTTTAGACTCCCACCCTCGGGCTGACTCGGTTGTGATTAGTGGCGCTCATGGCCGGTCAGCTCAACCCAAACATCTTAGCTCGTCTCCACCTGACAAGGAATCCCGCCTTCTGGACCAGTATGGCAAGAAAATTTTTGCTTCTTCCACTCTGGGTATTAGGGTCCTGAACTACATTGGTCACATGGGGATTACCAGAAGGCAATTCTGAGTGAGGTGGAATCCAAATTGGACTCCCTTCCGGACTCTCAGGTCAAACAGAAAGTGGCTGACCTCGTCCGCTCTGCATGTTCGGCCAGTCGGCACATTCTTCATGCGACCTACGATGCAGTGGACACTGCTGGGAGGAGCTCAGCTTTCGCTGTAGGTTTATCGCATCATGCTTGGCTCCGAGTGTCAGGGTTGGTCCTGGAAGTGCAGTCCGCTATCCAGGAAGTGCCCTTCCGTGGTTTGGTGCTGTTCGGAGGTGATGTCAAGAACATCATCACTGACCTGCAGGAGAAGGGGATGGCACTTAAGTCTGTTGACTCTCTGTACCATCCCCATCAATCGCAGCGCGTCCCTTTCTCAGACGGAATCGGCCCACAGTGAGACCACAGGGAAAGAGGGCCACTAAATGTTGGGCTCCCCCCTAGCTGCCAAGCCCCCCCCGCCCCAAAAAAAAAGCAGCAGGAGCTTCAGCTGCTGTGCTGCCACACACCACCTGACTCCTTCCCTCTCCCACTACCTCTGGGCTTCCCGGAGGAACTGGCAGGAAGGAGGTTTTCCCTCCACCTTCCGGACTGGGAGAGGATAACATCAGATTCATGGGTGCTCCAGCTAATCGCAGAAGGACACTCAATAGAGTTTCTACAGAAACCACCTCGTCACCCTCCCCCAAGGTTATCGTACTCTCGGGAACATCATCTTCTGGTCCAGGAAGAAATTTCAGTACTTTTGCTGAAAGAGGCGATAGAACCTGTCTCCATTCCCTTGCAAGAAACTGGTTACTATTCCCACTTCTTCCTGGTCCTGAAGAAGACAGGAGATGTAAGAGCTATTCTTGATCTCAGTTCCCTAAACCTTTTTGTGGAGTACAAGAGGTTCAGGATGCTCTCACTGCAGAGCCTTCTGCCCCTCCTCCGCTCGGGCCAGTGGCTGTGTGCTCTGGATATGCAGGATGCTTACCTGCACATAGCTATTCGCCCATCTCACGGCAGATATCTTCGTTTTGTTTTCCAGGGGGACCACTACCAGTTCAAGGCTCTCCCATTTGGCCTCTCCTCGGCCCCTTGAGTTTTTACCAAATGCCTTGCGGTTGTGTCGGCCTACCTGCGTATCCAGGGGGGTACAGGTTTTCCTGTACCTGGACGATTGGCTCCTGACGGCCTCGTCCAGGGCCGAACTCCCTCACCCAGCAGGTCTTTGCCTGCCTGGGTGTTACCATCAGCCATTCCAAGTCTCACTTGATCCCATCCCAGAGGCTTCAGTTTATTGGGGCAATGCTGGACACGACCCTAGGCAGGGCCTTTCTGCCTCCGGACAGGACGGGCCACACTTCAGACCCAGATAAGCCTGTTGTCCCACCACAGACGGGTCAGTGCAAGGTCAGTTCTTCACCTCCTCGGGTTTATGGTGGCTGCTATCCTGACAGTCCCTTCCACTGGGCTCCACATGAGGGTCTCTCAGTGGACGCTTCGCTGTCAGTGGGATCAGTTGGTAGACGACTTGGACCACTTGGTCCTAGTCTCGTCTTCCATGATTTGAGACTTACAGTGGTGGATGGTTCGAGAGAACCTTCTTCGGGTAGTTCCATTCTTCCTTCCTCCTCCCTCCCAGACTCTGGCCACAGACGCCTCGGGCGAAGGTTGGGGAGCCCATCTCTGTCCACATTGGACCCAGGGTTCTTGGTCCAAGCTTGAGCAAGGCCCTTCACCTGCATCTTCTTCCAGGCCACCTAGCCGTCCAGACGGACAACATGTGTGTGGTATGGTACATCAACAAACAGGGCGGGACTTGGTCCTACCCTCTCTGCAGGGAAGTGATGAGAGTCTGGGATTGGGCAGCGCAGCACGATCTTCACCTCGTGACAGTTCATGTTCCGGGGGTCAAGAACTCCTTAGCAGACAAACTAAGTTGCTCGTCTGCTCAAGCTCACGAGTGGGAATTGGATCAGGGGGTTCTAGACGATATCTTCCTACGTTGAGGAACACCTCAGGTGGACCTGTTCGCTTCACCTCTAAGCGTAAAGCTTCCCGACTTCTGCTCGCTCGTTCAAGAGCGAGGCATTTTCTGGAGACACACTCTGTCAGTGGACTGGAGGGACAGATTCATCTGTGCCTTCCCCCTGATTCCTCTGATCCTGCGTGTCTTGCAGAACTAGGTTGAGAAGGAGCACAAATGATTCTGATCGCTCCTTTCTGGCCCAGGCAAGTTTGGTTCTCTCTACTGTAACAATACTCGGAGGAGCCTTCTCTTCCTCTTCCACTGTCACGGATTCTGTTGACCCAGGATCAGGGGACTCTGATTCATTCAGGTCTCAAGTCCCTTCAATTGCATGTGTGGCTCCTGCAGACGTAGCTCAAGCCCGCTTTGGGGTCTCTCCCCAGGTGGCTGAGATCTTGGTGGAGGCTAGGAAGCCCTCCACTAGGTCTGCTTATGTCATGAAGTGGAAACGGTTCTCAATCTGGGCCGCTTCAAAAGGCTTCGAGCCTTTCTGTTGCTCAGTTGGGCGACTGCAGGAGTACATGCGCCACCTCTTCGACCTGGGTCTTAGTCACTCGTCTCTGAAGGTCCACATGGTGGCCATGTCGGCCTACCGTATTCCCTTCGCAGATAGGGCATTCGCTCAACTGGAAGTCTCTAAGACTTTCCTCAGAGGGGTTCTTCACTTGAGACCCCCTGTCTGAGTTCCCGCCCCTCCTTGGGATTTGAATTGCGTCCTTGAGAAACTTACTTTGCCTCCTTTTGAAACGGCAGACATGAAGTTCCTTTCATGGAAGACGCTCTTCCTAGTGGCCATTACCTCTGCTCGGAGGATTTCCGAGCTCCAGGCCCTGAAGTGTAAAATCCCGTACTTGATTTTTCACAAGGAACGTGTGGCTGTGCGCACCAATCCTACGTTTCTCCCCAATGTGGTAGCGGAATCTACTTTGAACCAGTCCTAAAATTACCCTCCTTTCTTTACGTAGTACTCCAATCAGGGGGAGTATTTACTCCACACTATGGACGTTCACTGCAGTCTGAGATACTACACTAACAGAACTAAGGATCTCAGAAAAACTGATCAACTTTTTGTCTCTTTTGCCCCCAAAAGAGAAGGCAACGCTGTTTCCAAGCAATGCCTGTCTAAATGGTTGGCTCATTGCATCACCTTCTGTTATGACAAGTACAACAAGACCCTTCCGGGTCAAATAAGAGGTCACTCTACTAGAGGGGTTGCTGCCTCTGCGGCATGTTTCAAGAATGTGTCAGCGGCAGACATTTGTGCTGCTGCCACTTGGACTTCAGTTCATATATTTACAAAACATTAAAGTTTGGATATTGCCTCTTGCCGTAGAGCAGGCTTTGGGCTCGCTGTTCTGCAAGGCCTTCTTTCTTAAGGTCTTCACAGCTAGAGGATCTGCTTTGAGTAGCTTTCCTCCTCCTGTGTGCTTCTTCTTGTTCCAGACTGCTTGGGACTCAGTCCTATATGTAATTACCTACTGCAAGAGCCCTCTAAGTAAGATAGTTTAGTTATGTAAGAACTTACCGTAACAGTGGATCTTGAGAGAGGCTCTTACCAATGGCTCAACTCTGCTCCGTCCTCCATCACATGAGGTTGTGGCAGATAAGGACCGAAGGCCCATCCAGTCTGCCCATTTCTTTTCTATCTTATAAATGTGCCACCGCCTTTGCTCTGTCAGTGACCTATCTATTCATAGTCATTAGTATTGCTCCCTTATGCCTATCCCATGCCTGTTCGAAGCCCTGCACTGTATTCATAGCCACCACTTCTTGTGGTAAGCCATTCCATGCATCTACCACCCTTTCTGTGAAAAGAATTTCCTCACATTTCCCCTTAATCGGCCTCCCTCTAATCTCATGCTGTGTCCTCTTGTCCTGCTTTTTTCTTATATTTAAACATGTTAGACTCTTTCACCTTGTTTATGCCCTTAAGGTGTTTAAATGTCTCGATATATCACCTCTCTCCTCCTTTGCTCAAGGGTACATATTGAGCTCCGTTAATCTGTCCTCATATGTCTTCTGATGCAGTCCCTGCACCATTTTGGTTGCCCTTCTCTGGACTGCCTCAATTTGGTTAATGTCCTTGTGAAGGTGTGGCCTCCAATACTGCACATGATACTCCAGATGGGGCCCTAACCAATGTCTTGTACAGAGGATTATTACCTCCCTCTTACGACTTGTGATACCCCTACTAATACACCCTAACACCCCCTAGCCTTACCTACTGCTTTAGAGGTCTGCTTGGATGATTTTAGGTCATCAGTGATGATGATGCCCAAGTCTCTTTCTTCCTTTGTGACTGCTAGCAACTCCCTCCCAGCCTATAAGTGGCTTCGGGTTTCTCTTCCTATGTGCATGATTTTGCACTTCTTTGCATTAAATCCCAGTTGCCACTCTTCTGACCATTCTGCTAGTTTATCCAGATCTCTTCTCATTCTGCCCACCCCATCTGGATCATCTACTCTGTTGCAGATCTTGGTGTCATCTGCAAACAGACAAGCCTTACCCTCTAGTCCATCTGCGAGGTCACTAATGAAGATGTTGAATAGGACTGGCCCCAGGACTGATCCCTGAGGTACCCCACTTGTGACTTGCATCTCTTCTGACTGTATACCATTTACCACCACTCTCTGTTTTCTGCCAGTCAACCAGTTTGCCACCCAGTTGACCAACTTCTGACCCACCCCGAGCCTACCTAGCTTATTTATCAATCTTCTATGTGGAACAGTGTCAAAAGCTTTGCTGAAGTCAAGGTAGGCGACATCAACTGCTCCCCTTGGTCCACCACTCTGGTTACCCAGTCAAAGAAATCTATGAGATCAGTTTGACAGGACCTTCCTTTGTAAACCCATGCTGTCTTGGATCCTGTGCCCCTATGGATTCCAGGTGTTGCACTATCCTTTCCTTAAGGAGTCTCCATAATCTTGCCCACTACTGAGGTAAGACTGACCGGCCTGTAGTTCCCGCCTCCTCCTGCTACCACTCTTGTGGGTGGGATCACATGAGCCCTTCTCCAGTCTTCTGGGACCTCTCCTGTGCTCAGAGACTCACTAAACAATTCTGCTATTGCTCTGCTAGTTCCTCCTTTAGCTCCTTAAGTACCCTGGGATGTATGCCATCAGGTCCCATTGCCTTATCCACCCTGAGCTTAGCAGCTCTTGTAGGACCCTTTCTTTTGTGAAGGGAGTAGTGCTCACCTCCCTCCCCCTGTGTCCATGATGCTGAGCTGTGGGCCCTGCCCTGCCTTCTCTTCAGTAAATACTGAGCAAAATATCTATTTAGGATAGATGCCTTTACAGGGTCCTCCTCCTCACATGCTCCCTTTTCTCCATTAAGCTAGCAATACCCCTCTGTACTTTCTCCTTTCACTAATGTATCTATAGAAAGTCTTGTCACCTTCTTTTACTGTTGTACTAGTGTTTCCTCAGTTTGGGACTTTGCCTGCCTTTACTGCCTTACCTGCTTCCCTTAGGGCAGTTTGGTATGCCTCCTATCTTCATCCCGCTGTGTTCCCTTATATTTTCTGAAGGCCAGCCTTTTGGCTCTGACCTTTCTACTACTGTATTTGAGAACCAAAGTGGTTTCCTTCTTCTTTGCACTTCCTTTTCTGTCTAACACAATGGGATGTTGCTTCAAGTATTGTATCCTTAATGCTTGCCCACTTTGCCTGTACCTCCTCACCTGTGTTTCTTTTTTGCCAGGCTAGCTTAACTCTGTTGGCCATCTTATCAAACTCAGCTCCTCTGAAGGCCCTATGTTTTTGCCTTGGAATGGGATGATTTATATGTAGCCAAATTGAACCATACCATGTGATGGTCACTGGCCCCAGGTGACCTTCTACCTGGAGATCTGTGATCCCTTCTTTGTTAGTCAGTACTAGATCTAGGATAGCCCTGTCTCTTGTGGGTTGCTGTACCAGTTGTTTGAGGCCCTCCTGCAGGGAATCCACTATGAGTCTAGTTCTGGCAGATGTTCCTGCTGGTATTGACCAATCTGTATCTGGCATGTTGAAGTCTCCCATTATCAGAACCTCCCCTTTAGCTGTCATGTTTTGTATATCTTCTAACAGTAATGTGTCTATGTCCTCCCTCTGGTCTGGGGGCCTGTAGACAACCCCAGTTCTTATGGCTGTCCCATTTCCTGTTTCCAGGGTGACCCACAGTTCTTCTGGCTCCTTATGTGTATTCTCCCACAGTTCTTCTGGCTCCTTATGTGTATCCCCCCTAAGCTTTTTGAGCTCCTTCCCAGTGAGGGAAATATTCGCTTCTCTCTCGTCTGGTCTCTTATGGCCTGTGGCAGGAAAGAACTGGAAGGCAGGTGTGAGGTACTGCCCCTTTATACCGACGTCTCCTGACGCCGGTCACCTGACGTGGGGTTGGTCCCTCGCCAGTGACTGCTAGCTAGAGATTTTTCCGTGGGGTTCTGCCGCCTGCCAACGTCAGTCCTATATGCAATTACCTACCGCAAGAGCCTCTCTCGAAGATCTCCTGTTACAGTAAGTTCTTACGTAACTGTACTATTTTGATTGATTGATTGACGTACTGGCCATCCTGTTGTCCTTTCTGGACATCTTAAAATGGCTTATGCCTCTTCCTCCCACTCCAGGAGCTCCGTCAGTGGGGTCTCTCATCCAACCCCCTGCGCCAATGCCTACTGGGGTTATGCCTTCATGAGCATCAACAACTTTGCCAGCACGCTCCCTTCGTTCCGTCGACCAGACGGATGACCTAGAATACAATCCTGACCTCATTGTACAGGACAATGAGGAGGAGGCCAAAAATTTTGTGTAAAGTCCTTGTGAGAGGACTAGTTCCACAGTTTCCACCTGCTGCGAGGAGACTCTGGTTTACACCTCTAGGTCCCCCTCCTGAGGACCCATCCTTCATAACCATGATGCAGCAACTTCAGACTGCCATGGAATTTGGCTTCGAGGAGCAGGATATAACCAAGAAGAACCTGATAGGACTTCTTGGAACTACTTGACTCCCCTCCCATTGTAATTCCACCTATCCTCCCTGCCATGGAGGATGCTGCCCGGCTGGAAAGGCAAATAAAATGTATATGGCCCCCCCCCCAGGTCTTTCTTTGCAGGCCAACCTGAATGTGGCCATAAATGCTGCCCACGACAGATCAAAGCACCAAAACAACTCCATTCTCTTCCTCCTGACAAGGAATCCAGGAGGTTGGACATAATGGGCAAAAGGACCTATGTCTCGACCTCTTTGGGCCTGAGAATTGCAGATGCCAGGCCCATATTGTAAAATACCAAAACGCACTCCAGAGAAAAGCCAAAGCAGCTGCTCACGCTTTTCCATAAAGTGCAACTAAGCAACAGCTCCTTAAAACCTTTTTTTTTTTTTTTTTTTGTGAATTTTCTTTTTCTCCTGGGGCTTAGGGCATCTCTCCAGGGAACCTTCTCATCGCTGCCTCTACTCCCTACCTGAAGTCCTCCTTTCCCGGTCTCCTCCCCGGTTCCTCGGCTAGTCCAGGCTCTCGGGGGGGATAGCCCACCTGCCCTTGGCTGCCTTTCTGAGATTATAAGGATTGCCAAAGAATCCAGAGGGTGACCAGGAAATCAGGCCCGGCAATGGGATGTGGGCAGAACACTGAAGCCTTCTTCGCCTCCACTAGGCCACCAGGGGTTTTTCCTCTTAGTTCCGTTCCCCCCTCTCCCCCCCCGGGCGCGGATGTGCAATGCCTGGCAGCACACCTACATGCAGCCTGGCCGTTGCCACTCTGCTCCCGATGTAACATTCAAACCCTGCTACCTGTAGCGCCCCAGGTCTCCACCAGGAGCCACTTATGGAGCGAGCACACCCCAGAACCCACCCTGGGAAGGGAGAGCAGTCCTATGGACACTCCATCACCTCACTCCTCTGCTGACTCCTGACGTCCCGAGTCCGTTCCCGAACCCAGGTCGCTGGCGTGGCGCAAGGTGTGTCCAGCGCCTCAACCCTCAGCATCACCGGGCCAAGCTCCTTAAAACCTTAACAGCTGGGGCTGATGTAGACAAACGCCTACTCCACACAGCCAATAATATTTTGGATACTTCAGCTATGACAGCAGCAACAGGATATGTCTTAGGTAGTTTTGACTAAGGGTGGTGGGCTTTACAAATGATGCCCAGCAGTCAAGTCTCAGTTCCCCTTTCAGAGGACGCAAGTTGTCTGAAGATGAGCAAGATATTCTCTCCAGTTTGTAGGTTTCAGGCAGAACCCTCAAATCAGTACATTCTGTCACACTCAGCCAAGCAGAGGGGGCCTTTTCTTTCTGGCTAGTGAGAGACACTGTACCACCACCACCACCAGTCAAGTAAGGGTAAAGGTGCAGGAGCCTGCAGCCCTTTGCAGGGAAGGCTTTTATGTCTCTCCTTACCTGGACAACAGGCCCCTGAAAGCTCACTCCAGGGAGCAGCTCATACACAATTCAGCCTGAACCAGACAACTGTTCAGTTCTGTTAGAGTCACTGTCAGTGTGCCAATTAAAAGTCCATCCTGACCCCTTGCCAGTGTCTGCAGTATATAAGGGCTGTTTTGAATACGGCCATAGGTTCAACATTTCTGCCGCTGGACAGGGCCGAGTGTCTCATGGCGCAGGCCTGGCTAGTTCACTACAGCTGATATGTCACAGCCAGGACATTTCTTCGGCTCTTGGGCCTAATGGTAACAGCCATTGTCATAGTACCTCTGGCCAAGCTCCATATGAGGATCCCTCAGTGGCCCTTGAGAGTCCAGCGGGATCAGCTCACAGATGATCTGGAACAGAAGATTCTAGTAACCTCTCCTGTATGCAAGGTGCTCAAGTGGTGGATGGAACCCAGCAACCTGTTGAAGGGGGTTCCTTTCCTGATCCCTCACCAGAGTTTAACAACAGATGCCTCGGGGTGGGGGGCACATTTAAGACCCCATCAGACATAGGGTGTCTGGAGCAAAGTGGAGATCATTCTGCATATAAATGTTGTAGAGATGACAGTAGTTCTGTATGGCCTGCAGGCCTTGCAAACTCAGCTGTCCCCAGTTCCTCTGTTAGTACAGACAGACAATGTCAGCTTGATGCATTGCATCAGCAAACAAGGGGGAAGTCACTCTTACCCACTGTGCAGGGTGGCAATGAGAGTATGGTATTGGGCTCTAGAACACGGTCAAAGAACTGTCAGCAGTACATGTCCCAGGTACCCAAAACGTCTTGGCAGGCAGACTACGCAGATCACAGTCCAGAATGCATGGGTGAGAACTTCTGATCTCAGTAGCGGATGACCTGTCCAACAGATAGAGTCGTCCAGAGTTGGACCTTTTTGCGTCCCCGCACAGTGCAAAACTGCCACTTTTCTGCTTGCTCACTCCAGGGCCTGAGGTTTTCTGGCAAGATGCGTTGTGCCTCTCTTGGAAGGGGAGGTTTACCATGCCTTCCCTCCCTTCCTTCTAATTTAGAGCATGTTACTCAAACTTCAAGTGGAGGGGGCAACTCTAATCCTCATTGCTCCCCTATGGCCTTGACAGATCTGGTTCCTCGTACTGCAGCAGCCGGCAGTGGAACCGCCAGTACCTCTGCCCTCATGATAGCGACTTTGTCTCAGGAGCAGGGAACCCTTGTCCATGCAGACCTGATTGCTTCACCTATATGCATGATTCCTGAAAACATAACTATTGCTAGATTCTGGGGTCTCCCAAAAAGTGGCTGATGTCTTGGTGGCTGCTAGAAAGCCTTCTGCTATGGCCACTTATTCCATGAAGTGAAAGCGGTTTCCTTTGTGGCCACTTCTCACCACTTAGACCCTTTTACCTATCCAATAAATTAGGTTCTAGAGTATCTACTGTCCTTGTCAGATGCAGGCCTGCTGTACTTCTCCATTAAAGTACACTTGGCTGATATCTCAGCATTCCATGTACCTGTTGTGGGTCGTAAGGTGGCCCAGTTAGAGGTGACACATTTTTTTAAGAGGCATTTTGCACTTATTCTCCTATCCGTAATCCAGTCCTGACTTGGCTTGGGACCTGAATTTTGTGTTTGAAAATCTTACTTTTTGCCTCTCTTTGAAGTGGCCGTGACTTGTGGCCTACAATTTATTTTTTGGAAAACGTTTTTGGTTGCCATTACTTCTGCAGGAAGGATTTCACAGCTGCAGGCTCTAATATGTGAGCTTCCTTACTTGATGTTCCACAAAGACAGGGTATCTTGACATACTATCCTAAATGTTTACCAAAGGTGGTGTCTCCGTTTACTTTAAATCAAACTATCCACCTGCATGTTTATTTTTCAGAGCATGCCAATCCAGGGGAAGCATTGCTCCATACTTTAGATGTGTATAGAATACTCAGGTACTGCAGTATATATACAGTATATACACTTCACAAAGGACTGCAGGAAATCCTTGCAGCTTTTTGTTTCATTCACCCCTTGGAAAGAGGGTGCTCCAGTTTCCAAACAGTGCCTGTCCAAATGGTTGGCAAACCGTATTACATTTTGTTGAAGTATCTTATGCTTGAAAGTAAGTTTAAGTATTTTAAATGAACATGCTGTATGTATAATGTATGTGTCTTTTATTTTTTTTATATATTAATAAGTCTATACTGTATGTATTGTCTTTATATATACACTGGTCGACCATGAAAATGAGTCCTTGGCCCATGGACTTTCCAGTATAAATAAACAAAAACAAAGAAAGTACAGTAAGGAACTTCATGGAGTTGTTCATGGTCATTCCACTAGAGACATGACCAGATCTGTTGAGTGTTTTAAAATTGTGTCCACTGCGGAAATCTGTGCAGCTGCTACCTGGAGTACTGTCCACACCTTTGCCAAACATTACAGTCTGGACATGGCTTCAAGAAAAAGGGCTGGCTTTGGCCTAGCTGTGCTCCAAGGCCTGCTGTCTTAGGCCTTTCGGCTCCTGCCACCCAGACTGTTTATGGTCAGTACTGCTTAGTACTCATTCTATAGGTGCGGCCTGATGAAAGAGATATCCTCGAAGAAAATAGAACAGTTACGTACTTGGCGTAATGGTGGATCTCTGAGAGAGTCTCCTTCATCAGGCCATGCCATCCCACCCTCCAACCCCATATCAGATCCTAAGAATCGGGGGAATACTTTCTCCTCCTCCATGAGGGTCTGTCTGGTGCTGTCTGCCTCACCTGATCTGCAGAGCCTTAGGTTCTCTCCTGGTTCCCTATAAGGAGGTCCTTCTAGCATGATCTTTGTTTGGGAACTGAGGAGGGAAGGGACCACCCATGTTCATACGGGAAAGCCGATGTCTGACATTATCGTGGGTAACTCTTAGTGGACTGCTTGCAGAAGTTTCCGTGTGGTACTAGTGCGAGGTAGCTTATAGTTCAACAGGTGTGGCCTAATGAAAAAGATTCTCTAGAAGATCGACTGTCATGGTAAGTACATAACTGTTCTTTTTCGGTTGCGATGATCTCTGCAGGAAGGATTTCCAGGCTTCAGGCTCTAATATACGAGCCTCTTTATTTGAATTATCACAAATACAGTTTCTTTGTGTATAAATAAGTTTCTGCCAAAGGTGGTATCTGAATTTACACTGAATCAAACAATACTCCTTCCTGTATATTATCCCGAGCATGCCAGCCAGGGTGAGACGCTTCTCCATACTTTGGATGTACATAGGATACTAGGATACTGTATTACTCACACCAAGGGCTGCAGAAAGTCTTGTTAGCTTTTTATTTGCCCCAGGGAAATGGGGCACTCCTGTGTCTAAATAAAGCCTATCCAAATGGCTGGCATGTTGTTTTACATTCTGTTATGGGAAGTACGGTAAAGAACTTCCTGGTGATGTTTGTGGTCACTCTACATGGGGTATGGCCACTTGGTTGCTTATTTTAAAAATGTCCCTGCTGCTGACATATGTACTGTAGTTGCATAAAGCACTATTTACACTTTCACTAAACATTACAGTCTGGACATCGTTTCTCATGGATGTGCTGACTTTGTGCTTGCTGTACTGCAAGGCCTTCTGTCCTGATCACATATTGAATTGTGCCATCCTCCCAGTTTACTTTGTACTGCTTGGGTAGTGTTCCAAAGGTGTGGCTTAATGGAGGAGAGATCATTGAAGACAGAACAGTTACATAAGATGATGCTGTAACAGTAGCTATTTGATTGACTCTCCTCCAGTAGGCCATACCATACCCTCCCTCCTTTCCCCCTTTTGCTTTCAGTGAGGATTATATTAGATGCTGTGCCTAAAATCTACTCCATGCATCCTGTCTCCATCCCTGTCTTTACTTGTATGCCTGGTGTTCGTCTCATCTCCTGGTTCCTCATGACTGGAGGTCTTCCAAGGTTAATTTTCCATGGGGAACTGAGAACTGATGGGGTCACCCATGTTTATGTACACATAGAAACTACACGTCATTGTGGGTGGCCCCGGCTAACAAAACTTTCCAAGTGGTCCTAACGTTGATGGCTTATGGTTCCAAAGGTGAGGCCTAATGGGGGAGATTCTCTCGAAGATCTACTGTTACAGTAAGTTATGTAACTGTTCCTTAGTTATTCAGAAGGTTTTAGCCATTAAGACATGTGGACTAGGAATTACCTGTCTAGTAGTGTGTGATACAGCAGGGTAAATGTCATCCGAGTACACTGAGCACAAGAGAATGATTAGTCTGTCTTTTAGTAAAAGAAACTGGATGGTATAGCACATTGATCAACTGCCAGCAGTTAATGAAGCAGATGGAACATGTGCCTGTCTTACTGGAAAATTCTTATCCTTGGGGCTTTAGCCTGCATGTGAACAGCTTGGTAATGGGTAGTATGTGCAAATTACTATGAAATAATTTTTACTAGCTCTGCTTTATGCAGGAGTGTATGTTGCCAGATGGCCTCTACCATAATAAGGTCAAAAACAGTCTTCATCCTTTGCAGACTGTGAGAGGCCATTTAGCACCTTACTCTCCTGCTTAAAGCAGAATTAGTCTAAATTCTTTCAAGGTGAGTTGCGTATACTTCCCATCATGCTTTGCACTGTGGGAGTATTTGTAATTTTAGTTTTCTTTTAAACCTGGCTTTGTTGCCAGTGCCCATTCCAAGTAACCTTGCCTCATTGCCTTTGTGCCACGGTTCTTTACATAGATACTGTCTGCAGATAAGGGCCAGTGCCCACCCATTCTGCTCATTTGAGCTTGTACGTTCAATTTAAGTTTGTCTAGAAGCCTTTTGGCCCTTACCCCTGACCTCCTTGATTCTCTGATGTCTATCCCATGCCTACTTAAAATTCCATGATTGTTTCAGCCCCCACCACTTCTTCAGGCAGGGTGTTCCACTTGTCCACCACCCTTTCTGTGAATAAATTCTTCCTCATGTTTCCTCTGAATCGCCCTCCCTCCAACCTCATCCCACGCCCTCTAGTCCTGGAACATCTTTTTCGCTGGAAAATAATATTTTCCTGCACTCTGTTCCTCCTCGTAAGGTACTTGTCTGACTCTACCATATCCCCTCTCTCCCTTCTCTCCTCCCAGGAGTACATATTCAGGTCCTTCAACCTGTCCTCATAGGACTTGTGATGCAGTCCCTGTACCATCTTTATCGCCCTCCTCTGAACCTTCTCCACCCTGTCTATGCCCTTACATAGGCAAGGTTTCCAGAACTGGACACTGTACTCCAGGTGGGGCCTCACTAGTGTCTTGGACAGTGGAATTATGACCCCCCCCCCCCTTTTCTTGCTGGTGGTGCCCCTGCCTATGCATCCCAGCATCCTATTTGCTTTACCTGTCGCCTTGTCACACTGTTTCCGTACCTTGAGCTCATCAGAGATGATAACCCCATGGTCCCTTTCCTGCTTGGTACATGCTGTATCCTCACCCCCCAAAACTGATAGGTTTTTCCAGAGTTTTTGTGCCCCATATGCATTATTTTGCACTTTATTGCATTAAATTTCAACTGCCAAACTCTTGACCATTCTTCAAACCTCTGCAGGTCCCTTCTCATTCTGTCTCTTCAAGCTTCTGCAGGTCCCTTCTCATTCTGTCTTTGTCT
Organism: Neoceratodus forsteri; assembly: GCA_016271365.2. NCBI lineage: Eukaryota > Metazoa > Chordata > Ceratodontiformes > Ceratodontidae > Neoceratodus > Neoceratodus forsteri. The sequence goes on from CM057455.1 coordinate 507,652,499, forward strand.
TTTAGCTTTAAAAACATATAATATTTTTTAGTCTTGATGATTTTTTTATTTATTGAAATCTTGGAAGACACTTTTGAGCTAAAAGCTCATTACATAGGCTCCACGTCACGTAAGTTACAGAAAAGGGAGAGATTATGCTGCCAGCTGGCAACATTTACAGTGAATTAAAGGGACAAGGCAATACAGTTAAACAGTGGCATCAGCAAATGACAACAATACAGCGAACAACCAGTTGCAGAAAACGGGTATGCAGGAGAAAGGTACATAAAGCACTTCGAGACAAGACAGTATGAGGAGAGGATCAGCCCATGGGCCTAGTTGAGCAGAAGAGAGTTGGGCTTAGGCATCGGCTGGGAGAACAGAGTCTGGGAGAAGAACACAGCAAAGGGAAGGGAAAATCATCTCAGAAGGCCTTGTTGGCACAGTATACAGGGGAAGAAGAAAGGGAGGGTCTGGGGAGGGGTGGAGGTGGGGTAACAAGAGAGTAGGTAAATGAGGGAGACCGAGGTAGTGGAAGGTCCAGATAAGACAGAATGGGGTGGACTAGGAGTGAGGAGAGAGAGAGGAAGGAGGTAGGAGGGGAGGGAGGGGTGAGTAAGAATGTGGAGGGAGGTGGTATAGAGAACAGACAAAGAACCAATGAGGAGAATGACAAAGGGTGAAGGCAAGTGTGAGGGAGTGAAAGGGGGGAAGGGAGTGGGGGGCTTGGGGAGGATGCAGTGCTACAAGTCGGATATGTAGAGGGGGGAGGAGGAAGGTATGATATGATGCAGAAGTAGAGTTCAGGGGTAAGAATTGTCATGTTACTCATTGTTCAGTCACTGATTAGTTGAACATAATTCAGTATATAGAATACATGATACTAAAGGAATCTGCATATTGGCTTCAAGGGGTCTAACAAGGTCAAAGTCCACAACCCCAGAGACAGATGGCATTTCTGACCTTGTTCGACCCATGATGCAAGTATGCTTGAGTATAGAAACATAGAATTTGTTAGCAGATGAGGGCTGCTTGGCCCACCCAGTCTGCCCAGTTTGTCGCTACATACTCTGTCTCCACAGACCCTACCTGAATCTACACCTGCTCTACCCCTTGCTTTCCCACTAAGATTCCATTGTACCTATTTATTTAAACCTGTTTTACCAGGTAAGCGCATATAGCCCAGAGGACTGGTTTCCAGTTGCGACCTGGTGGGGGGAAGGACATGGAGATATCTTAGGGAAGGGTATATTCGATCACATTTAATCTTTACTTCGAGAAACAGCTCTTGCAGCGGGTTATACCATTAGGACTAAAGTCAGCAGGTGCCAGGACCCCACAGAAAAATTCTAACTAGCAGTATCCAGTGGGGGACCGCCCCCCGTCGGCCCCTCCACGACGTCAGGCATCACATAAAAGGGGGCGGTCCCCCAGCATCCCGAGTTCTTTTCCCATTGTCGACTCTCCAGCATCGGCCTCACAGATGCCTGCTCTATTGATACGATGCGTGAAATTTTTTTTTTCTACAATCAATCCATGTCTGCTTCTCCATCCCCTTCTCTCGTAGGACATCCCTCAAAGTGTGCCTGCGGCAAACAGATCCCTTTTGCAGACCACCATTCGCCTGTGCCAGCGCCTGGGTTCAGCACCCACACCCAGGCCTGCTCAATTTGCCAGCAATCCAATTGCAGGACCCGGATCCACCGCAAAAAGGCCCTTCAGGGTTTCCTCCTCGAGGAGAAATTGAAGAAAATGGAGAAAAGACCTTCCTCCCTCCAAAGGGGAATCTTCCCACAAGTCAGGGGAACACCTGGACAAGCATTGGGACTCGGATAGGGCAAGATCCTCCAGCTGGGCCTCAGAGTCCAGGGCCAGCTCCAGCTCTACCCAGTCCGACAGGTCTCATTCTCGGGCTCGCTCCCAACCTCCCCCGGTAAAGGTAAGGTCTTCAGGGGGCCCCTCTGCCTCTTTACACCCACTCAAGACCACGTGGGCACCAGACTCCTCCAAGCCTGATTCCTTGGACCGGCACAAATAGTCCTCCTCTAAATCAGGAGGTACATCTGACCGATGCTGGGACACTGACTTCAGGCCTGTCTCCCAACCTTCAAAGGCTCCTGAAAGGAACACTGCTGAGCTGACGTCCCTCAAGCGGACGACAGAGACCAAGAAGACGTCCAACCCAACGACCAGAAAACGGACTACCCCGATGGCAGTAGTACCAACGCCGGTGGACACCAGATGTCAGGGGTCCTCAGGTGAAGAGGCTAGCGTGCTGCCGAGCGACATGGAGGATGCTGGCCTACCCAGGGAACCGTCGCCGGAGCCGGTGGTTCCTAGGAACCCGACGCCCGACCCCGGCGACAGGCCCACACCGACGCCAGGCCCGACGCCCGGTATGAATGTTCAGGAGGTGAAAGAACTGTTCACTTTCTGGTGGGAAACCACAAGAAAGGACATGGTTCCCCCCCAAGCCTCAACCACCTCCACCTCCTCCTCAGGGCGCTGAAAGTGCCAGACCCCTGACACCCAAGGAACCAACTCCACCTCTGCGGGGCAGATCAAGAGATAGAAAATTTCCATCACGCTGTCCCTCAGGGTCCCCGAGACCAAAGCAACCCATGGGGAAACGTCACTCACCGGGAGATGACTCCTGACCGGATACGTCTGACACCTCCAGGTCTCCATCTCCCTTCAGTCCCCCATCACCAGACCCACAGGACCTTCCAAGGTCACCTCCGGATGATCCCTCCTTTTCAGAAATCATGAGGCACATCCAGGAAAATATGGGATGGGAGACAGAAGATTAAGACCCTGAGAGACAACGCCTTGCCCTTTACCTCAGACAGAAAGACCCGAAGCCTGTGTTGGTCCCATCTGTGGTGGACACCTTTACGGACGTCACCAAGGCAGCTTGGAAGTGTCCACATTCCACACTGGCTATTCTGAAGAAGGCTGATTGCCTCTACAGGGTTCCCACAAAGGACCTGTATTTGCCGCAACAACCCCTGGCCGACTCCCTGGTCATAACTGCGTCTCATGATAGGTCCCAGCGGCCTCAGCATTTGAGAACCCAACCTCTGGACCAGGAATCTAAGCAATTAGATTCTATGGGAAGACGCATGTATGTGGCTGCTACATGCTCAATTAGGTCTCTAAACTGTCTGACACACATGGTGCAGTTTCAGAACGCCCTTTGGGAACAGGGTCAAGACCTTCTAAAAGACTTTCTGGATGGCGAAAAGAAGGAGGAGCTGCTGAACCTCCTCCATACTGAGTCAGACGTGGGGACCCAGGTTCTCCAAGCCGCTTATGACTCAGTGGACTCGGCAGCCAGGGGAGCAGCCACAGGCATTTGTCTCCGGAGACACTCGTGGGTGAGAGTCTCCAGATTTATCCCTGACGTCCAGCAGAACATCCTAGACGTCCCCTATAATGGAGCGGTTCGGTGAGGAGTCTGAGAAGGTCTACACCGAACTGCAGGACACGGGGAAGACAGTCAGGACTGTACAGGCCATGTACAGACCGAAATCTTCGCTGCCGCCAACAACGGCAACAGCCACGTTCTGGCCAGCAACCCAGGGCAACTTTGGTCACAAAAATCAAGCCAGGTTCCCCTCGGGCCAGGGCCCACAGCAGCCCAGCCTGCTGGGTCCAACACCACCACAGCATGACTCCTTCCTGGCCCCCACCCCTCCTCTGGATCAAAGGGACGAGAAGGTCGGGAGTCACATCTCTTATCATCTTTCGGAATGGCAGAGGATAACCTCTGACTGGTGGGTATTTCAGTTGGTCGAACGAGGTCACTCTATAAAGTTCCTCGATCACCCACCATCCAGACCTCCCCCGCTGCTCGGGTCAGCATACCCTGCTTATTCAGCAGGAGATCTTGGCCCTCCTCGACAAGGAGGCCATAGAGTACGTCCCGCTGAACCAGAGAGGAAAAGGTTACTATTCTAACTTCTTCCTGGTTCCAAAGAAAACGGGGGACTTGCGCCTGATCTTGGGTCTCAGCAACCTCAACACATTTGTGTTGTACAAGCGTTTCCGCGTGGTGACCCTACTGTGTCTTATTCCCATGCTCAAAGAGGGCGCTTGGCTAGCGTCGCTGGACATGCAGGACGCTTGCCTACATTCCGACATCGCCGAAGACTTGAAATTTCTAGCGCTTCGAGTTTCTGGGACACCACTACCAGTTCCGAGCCCTCCCTTTTGGGCTGTCTTTGGCACCTCGATTGTTCACGAAGTGCATGGCAGTTGTGGCAGCAGCTCTCAGGAGAAGAGGCCACTATGCATTTCCTTATCTAGACAACTGGCTCCTCATGGCACCCTCACGGGAGGCCCTGATGTCCATGATACAAGATACCTATTCTCTCTTCCTATCGCTGGGCATCACTATCAACCAGGAGAAGTCGCTCCTTGTCCCATCTCAGAACTTGCAGTTCATAGGAGCAGTTCTGGACACCACTCGGGGAAGAGCATTCCTTCCTCAGGACAAGGCGGAATGCATCAGATCCCTAATAGGGGACATAAAGGAAAAGAAGACAGTACTGGCCCGGTCCGTCCTTTGCCTGCTTGGACACATGGCAGCTGCCATTGCAACGGTTCCCCTAGCTCAACTCTATATGTGGGTCACCCAGTGGAAGTTTTGGGCACAGTGGGACCAGAAGCGAGATCATCTGCAGCATCCAGTCCAAATCACGAATGCCATCACCCGAGACTGGAATTGGTAATTTGTCCCAGACCACCTCTCGATGGGAGTCCCATTTCATTGCACTGCCTCCTTCATTGACTCTCTCCACAGATGCCTCGGGGTCCAGATGGGGAGCTCACCTCAACGGGGTCAGGACTCAAGGCTCCTGGTAGTCTCTAGAGTCCCAGCTTCACATAAATATTCTAGAGATAAGAGCCGTCCTTTATGCCCTACAGGCATTCCAGACGGAGATTCCATCAGGTACTCTTCTGGTGCAAATAGACAATACTGTGGTGATGTACTATCTCAGCAAACAAGGAGGCACTCATTCCTACCCCCTTTGCAGGGAGGCTCAAAGGGTTTGGGAGTGGGTACTGCAACATGGCACAGATATCATTGCAGTGCATGTTCCCAGAGTAGACAACACTATCATCGCTTGTGTGCTTGTCAAGCTTGTATGCTTGAATTCCTCCACTGTTTTTGCTCCCACCACCTCCACTGGAAGATTATTCTGGGCATCCACCACTCTTTCAGTGAAGAAGTACTTCCTCACATCCCTCTTAAATTTCCCTCCTTCCAGCTTCATTGAATGCCCCCTTGTCCTAGTGCACCTTCTCTTCTGAAAAATACTCCCCTCTGCACCTTATTCATCCCCTTGAGGTACTTACAGGTTTCAGTCATGTTCCTCCCCTTCCCTCCTTCCTTTCTTCCAGGGTGTACATATTGAGATCCCTCAGTCTCTCCTTGTAGGGCTGACGATGCAACCCTTGCACCATTTTAGTTGCCCTCCTCTTGGCCGCCTCTGCCCTGCCTATGTCCTTTCTGAGGTGCAGTCTCCAGAACTGGATACAGTACTCCAGATGGGGTCTCACTGAAGACATATGCAGTAATAACACCACCTCTCTCTTTCTGCTGGTGATTACCCTACCTGTGCATGCCAGCATCCCGCTGGTCCTTCCTACTGCCCTGCCACCTTAAGGTCATCAGAAATGATGACTCCAAGGTCTCTTTCCTGCTTAGTGACTGTTCATCCCCCCCAGTGCACATTTTATACTACACCCTTGGGGATCTGTGCCCTAGCTGCATGATTTTGCACATTTCTGCATTGAAACCCAGCTGCTATACCATTGACCCAACCACTCCGGTTTTCTCAGGTACCTCCACTTACTCCGGAGTATGTACTGTATCCTATTGCAGATTTTGGTGTCATCTGCAAAGAGGCATACCTTTCCTTCAAGCTCTTCTTCAGCGTTACTTAGGAAGACATTGAAAAGGACTGATCCTGGAACTGAGCCCTGAGGTACCTGTCCCCTCATTTGAGTAAGTGTTGTTTCTAGGGACATGGATATGTTGTTCATCCACACTGTCTGGCAGGTTCCTTGCCGCTTTAAATCTTGCCGTTAGGTCTTCAAGCTGGCTCCTCCCACCCACCCGGGTGGTAAAACTCTCAGCTCCGCCCCATGATGCCAGATCTTCCTTACCGCTTGGAAGCTCAGGTTACCTCCTTAGCACTCTTCGGTTCACCTGAAACTCGTTTTAAAGTTTTTTAGACTTCGGTCTTCCTTATCCCTCGCGGCTGTGATAGACAAATCGATTTCTCTTGCCGTGTGCCCTTGCGGGCAGAAGATGTCCAGACGGATCTGCACTCCATGTCGTCTACTGCCTCGGCCTAGACCATGACCGCGGGCCTGCGGTTGTGCCGCTCGCACCGGCCAGCGTCCTGGAGATCGCACTGCCCGATTGAACTCGGGCACCCGAGAGCGTTATCCGCGGTGAAATCAAAAGAGGCCTGCTAGCGGTGTCCGTGGCGTGCTGGCTCGGCCGAGCAGCTCGAGCAGATGATCGCCTCGAGGAGGAGGCGTGCCCAGGCGCATCCTCCTCCTCCTCCTCCTCGGTCACGGCATTTATCCCGCTGTCCTGGGTACCTCTTATTCTGCTTCGTTCAAGGAGTTTTGCCAGTCCCTTTCCATGAAGGGAGAGGGGCCATCGGGACATTCCTCTCGGTCCAAGAAAGGATTGAAGAGTAAATCCCACCGTCGGGCGTTCATGGGGCGGGAGAGGTCTCCTTCCCGGACAGCCGACCGTCGACTTGATCGAGGTTGCGGCCTAAGCGTTGGTTTCATGGCGCCCCGCCAGGCCAGCCTGCTGAGACACCCATCGACGCAGTCGAGATATTTCTCAACCCGTCGGACAGGTTGTCGACTGGTGAAGCCGACAACCCTTCTTCGCTGGTTCCCCCGGTGGTGGCCGAGGATCTGCCTGTGCCCTTGGGGCGGCAGTCCCCAGTTAAAGTGTCCGAGCCGGGTGATGAGTGGGTGTCCCCCGCCCCTTCCCAGGCCCGCTCTCGGCTGCACCGAGGGTCTCGGTCTTGGACGTCATCTCGGTCAAGCCGACACCGGCGGTCTCTGTCTCGGCACTGAGGTAAGCGGCGACGCCGCTCCTCCTCGTCTTCCTCCTCGGAAGAGGAGAGGCTTCGGCACAGATTGCGTCGGCACTACAAGGAGCTGATGTGGCAGCAGTTACTGTTGTCCGGGAGTAAGTCGACGCCGACGCATCCCCCGGCCATCAAGTGGCTGTCACTTGAACGGCCGAAGCAACCTCTCGCTGTCGAGATGCCCATATCTGGGACGGTTGTTCGGCCGAAACTTGCTGCCCCACCGATTGTGGTGGAACCTCCACCTCCACAACCGAAGTCGGGGGCACCGACCAAAGACTCTCGGTCGGGTCACGGCCTGCCCCACTGGTTGTCGGTCACCCTCACTCCTGACCATCCTCGGCAGGTGGAGGGTGGCTCAGGCCCTAGACAGCTCTTTGCAGACTCCTTGGAGTCCGACGATGATGACTCCCTGTTCTCCAGGCAGGTCGACCTGGAGTCCTCCGGGGGCCAGTCTCTGGACGAAAGCCCATCGTCCTTTATGGGTCTGCTTCGGCTCATCTCGGAGTCCACCGGGATGCAGCTCGAGCCTGTCTCCAAACGGGTCAAGTATCCCCTGACAGAGATACTGGACCGGAGTCCTTCCCTGTGGCTGAGGCCATTGTCGCCCAGCCTTGGAGCTTTGGCAGCGGCCTGCTTCCTGTCCTACGCCCTTGGCCAGGATGGCCAGGAAGTATGCGGTCCCTACCGGCCCTTTGCCCGGTTTCTCGGAGCACCCCTCTGCCGAGGCGTTAGTCACCAACAGCGTTTTACGGAGGTCCAGGAACGCTAGGGACATGGGCAAGCCCCCCGACAAGGAGTCCAAAAGGCTGGACTACGCCAGGCGCAAGGTCTACGCTGCGTCCTTCCTCGGCCTCCGCCAGGCCAGCTCGGCCATGCTGATGGCACACTTCTCCCATGCCCTCATGGGCTCCCTGAATGAGGTGATCCCTCATTTCCTGGCCGACCTGCAGACCACGGTCCGGGGTAGGGCGGTGGCGAAGCAGCAGCTTAGACTGCTCTGGACATAGGCTACTCCTGTGCCAGATCGGTTGAGGCCATGCGCCGTAGGGCGTGGCTGAGGATATCCACCTTCATGGCGGATACCCAGCACAAATTGGTGGACGTCCCCTTCCTGGGGACCAACCTCTTCAGTCCTGGAGTAGAGGGACACCTCCAGCGGATCGAAAAGTCCAGTGCCATTCTGGACTCGGTCACCTCTGCCCAGAAGGACAAAGGCCGCCATCAGTAGCACAAGTACTTTCGTCCTTCTGCGCCTGCGGCACGTCCGGCCCAGCAACACCAGCACCAGGGCCAGCAGGCTTGCGCTTGGCATCCCAAACCCAAGCCCACAGCTTCCTCAAACAGGAAGCAGGGAGGTAAAGGCCCAGGAGGTCCCTCGGCCGGTCTCTCCTCCAAGCCTGCCCAGTGACGGGCTGAGGGGTGTCACCCCAGCCTCGTCACTGCTCCTAGCCCCCGTGGGGGGACGGCTCCGCCACTTCCTTTCCGCCTGGTCCGTTATCACCACGGACAGCTTGGTATTGGAGGTGGTAGGAAAGGGCCTGCCTCTGGAGTTCGAGCAGACCCCACCCTTTCGAGCCGTCGCCCCCTGGTGGGGCCACAGGGTCCGCAGCGTCGCTGTCAGCCCACTGAGCCGATATTGCCCTGCTCCTCGAAAAAGAGATAAACAGGAAGGTGGCGGATCCTCCTCCAGACCCGGGGTTTGTGTCCAGGTATTTCCTGGTCCCATAACGGACGGGGGGGGGGGACTGGCGCCCCATTCTCGACCTGCACGTCCTGAACAGGTTCCTAAGGTCTCGGACCTTCAGGATGGTCACTCTGGCTCAGATAATACCATCCTTGGAACGAGGCGTGTGGTTCTGTTCCCTGGACCTCCAGGACGCGTTCTTTCACGTCCCGATCCATCCATCTCATCAGAAATTCCTCCGCTTCAGAGCAGAGGGATCCCTTTACAAGTTCCAGGCCATGCCCTTCGGCCTCTCTCTAGCTCCCAGGGTCTTCACCAAATGCATGGCAGTGGTGACAGCATTCCTGTGGCGCCGAAGGGTCCAGGTGTACCCCTACCTGGATGACTGGCTGATTGCAGCCCCCTCCAGAGAGGAGGTGAAGCGGTCCAGAGATCTGGCCCTCCAGGTTTGCTCTCAGATTGGCCTCCTCCACCGAAGCAGGTGATTCACTTCATCGGGGCAGAGCTTGACTCTCTTCGAGCCAGAGCATGGCTCCTGGTGGACAGAGCCGAGGCACTTTCCTCCTTTGCCCAGTCATTTCTGGTTGGGCAATTGCGCCCTGCCCGGGACTTCCTGCGCCTCTTGGGCCTCATGGCAGCCTGCACCAGCGTGGTCCGTTGGGCACGCTGGTTCATGCGTCCCCTTCAATGGGGACTTGCCAGTCAGTGGTCACAATGCTGCGATCTGTTGGATCAGCTGGTGACAGTGACCCAGGAGATGTGGAATGCTCTCCAGTGGTGGACCATTCCGGCACATCTGCAGGAGTGCATCCCGTTCGTCCACCCTGAGCCGACGGTCTCCTTATTGACCGACGCCTCTCTGATGGGTTGGGGTGCCCATCTGGGGGAGCACAGAGTGCACGGCCTCTGGTCCCCTCAGGTGTCCCGATGCCACATCAACCTGCTGGAGCTCCGAGCGGTTCGTCTAGCCCTCACTGCCTTTGCTCCGTTTCTACGGGGTCAAGTGGTTCAGGTCCAGACGGACAATACCACGACCATGTACTACCTAAACCACCAGGGTGGGATGCGCTGCATGCCTTTATGCAAGGAAGCTCTCCAAATATGGTCTCTTGTGCGCAGCCTGGTAGCGGATCTCCTAGCCATTCATATGGCAGGAGCCTCCAACACCCTGGCCGATGCCCTAAGCCGGATAGGGACTGCGTCTCACGAATGGTCTCTCCTGCCGGAGGTAGTACAAGATCTCTTCTCCCACTGGGGCACGCCTCAGGCGGACCTGTTTGCTTCCAGGAGAATGCGGGTTGAGACTGTTCCATGCCCGCCCCCCCTCAGCAGGGTTCGCTGCAGGGGATGCCTTCTCGAGACCATGGACCCCGGGCCTCTTCTACGCCTTTCCCCCATTTCCCTTGATCCACAAAGTGCTTCTCAAGGTGAGGAGGAACAAGGCGCAGGTGATTCTGGTAGCCCCAGACTGGCCCTGTCAGTTCTGGTATCCTGATCTCCTCAGTCTCAGCTCCAGGCTCCCGAGGTGGCTTCCAGCCTGCCTGGACCTGATCTCCATCAATCAGGGGAAGGTATTCCATCCGGACCTTCAGTCTCTGCACCTGACGACCTGGTTCCTGAGTGGCCAGAGTTCCAGGCCTTGGGTCTTTCCGAAGGAGGTCCTCAACTTTGTTGAGGCATCCCGTAAGGAGTCCACCAGAAAATGCTATGCCTTCAAATGGAAGAGATTCTCCATTTCATGTCGGGGAAAGGGTCTGGACCCTTCCTCCTGTTCCTTGGCAAGCATTCTGGACTACCTGTGGTCTCTGTCTCAGCTAGGCCTTAGGTCGACGACCCTTAAGGTGCACCTGGCAGCCATCTCTTCTTACCGGGCGCGGGCCGGGAAGCAGTCGGTGGTGCAGGAGATGGTGGTCTGGCACTTTTTTCAAAGGCCTTGATCACATATCCCTTCCGGTGCGAGAACCTCCACCTCCGTGGGATCTACTGCTGGTATTGGCCAAGCTCATGGGCAAGCCATTTAAACCAATGCATAGGTGCGATATCTCCCACCTGTCGTGGAAGACCGCCTTCTTGGTGGCTATAACGTCAGCCAAAAGGATGGGAGAGCTCCAGGCGCTTTCCATAGAGTCTCCTTATCTGGTCTTCCACAGGGACAAGGTTGTCCTGCGCCCCCACCCGAAATTCCTTCCGAAGGTGGTGTCGGAGTTTCACCTTAACCAGGTGTTGACTCTGCCGGTGTTCTTCCCCAGTCACACCTCGGAGGCCGAATATAGGCTCCATACTTTGGACCCTAGGAGAGCGCTCGCTTATTACAAGGAGCGGACGGCTGCAGTTCGGGGAGAGGTTCGCCAGCTGTTTGTCACCTATGCTGAAGCCGCACCTGGCAGACCTGCAGCCAAGCGGACGATAGGCAGGTGGGTCACCTTCTGCATAGATCTCTGCTATAGGTTGTCGGGCATGGAGCCTCCCAGAGGGATAAGAGCTCATTCTACCCGCCATACCGCTGCATCGGTAGCTGCTTCCAGGGACATCCCTATCCAGGAAATTTGCAGGGCTGCTACCTGGAAGTCAGCACATACCTTCATCACCCACTACCACATCGACCTTGAGTCACGCCGGGATGCTGGTTTTGGGGCCTCGGTTCTCCAGTCTCTATTCCCTAAGTAGGGGGTGTGCGCCTTGCCTCCCTCCTCCCGGAGAACTGCTAGGAGTCTGCCAGACAGTGTGGATGAACAACATATCCATGTCCCTAGAAATACAGGTTACTCACCTGTAACAGGAGTTCTAGGAATGGTATATGTTGTTCATCCACACAACCCACCCGACCTCCCTGGCTTTGACGCACAACCTGGCTTCCAGCGGGCTAGATCTGGCATCATGGGGCGAAGCTGAGAGTTTTACCACCTGGGTGGGTGGGAGGAGCCAGGTTGAAGACCTTCCAGCAAGATTTAAAGCGGCAAGGAACCTGCCAGACAGTGTGGATGAACAACATATACCATTCCTAGAACTCCTGTTACAGGTGAGTAACCCGTATTTACTACCACCCTCTTTTGCTTATCCATCAACCAGTTCTGTACCTAGTTAACCTCCATGGAACCCACCCCCAAACTGCCCAGTTTCCTGATAAGCCTTCAGTATGGTATGGCGTTGAAGGCCTTGCTGAAGTCTAAAGGCACATCCACCACCCTGCCCTGATCTAGTTCCCTCACACAGTCAACAAAATTGATCAGGTTTGTCTGCCATGCCCTCCGACCATGAATCCGTGCTGTCTCAGAATCACAGGGTGGGTGGGAGGTCATGTCAGACAAACCTGAATCCTTCATAGAATTCTTTACCATTGTTAATATTATACAGGCACAGTAACACCTGTATATTAGGGTTGCATTGGTTCTTGATTAAAAAGGACTGTTTTCAGTGCCTTATATCTCAGTTGCCTTAGACACTAGGACTGTGAAATTAGGCATACACTTTTTCAGTCCTGGGGTTTCTTAGTGTTCCAAATTTCAGGAATATTGCATTTGCAGTTTTTGAGATATTAAGGGCCGAAATTGCATGTTTTTATACCCAATTTGCTACCTTATTTGCGCTCAGATGGCTCAAAGACGGGAAAGAGCTGAGGTATGAAACTTACAGGTTTTGTAGGCTTCATATTAAAATGGGTCATTTTGTGGTATTTATGAAAACATTAATTCATTTTTAACTAATTTGGAATTATTTGGTTGTGCATGCACATTGGAAAAAAATCACAGAAAAATAGCTAAAACTACTCTGCGATACATATATATTTTTTGTCTGTGTTAAAAAGTTCTACACAAACAGAAACTTTAAGGTAATATAACTTTTTATAATAAAAGTTGAGAGTAAGAGTCAAGTGTTTGTGAGTGAAGGGTAGTCGAAGGTACACAATTCAGTTTGTTGCTTAAATAAACTAATTATGACTTTGTTATAATTAAGTAAAAATAGAAATGGCCACAAAGGAATATCTTGCCTTTCTTTTTAAATTTATGCAAAGTACAAATATATGTAAGTATTTTTGTAGGGTGGTTTTCCTACTTTGCTTGAATTTTCAAAACTGTTAAAAGTATGTGAGTACACCTGAAATAATTCTTGGACGCAAGGGTATTGAAATGATGTTACTATACATTTTTTTTTAAAAAAGTAAGAAATCCATTTGTGGAAATGAAAGGAAAAGTGTGACTCTCACTGGGACTTGAACCCAGGACGTCAAAAAAACGTGCCTTAGCTCTTACCATCTGAGCTATGAGAGTCTCAGACAAATAAGCCTCCTAAATTTTCCCAATGAATCACACACATTCCTTTAAAGGGTGTTGCTTAATGAGCAACTAGGCAGTCTTTTTTTTTTTTCCAAAGACCCAAATAACTACTACTCTCTCTCAATGCAGTAAGCCACTGTGAGGCACTATTTAGAAATCCAGTTGTAGAAATGAAAGGAAAAGTGTGACTCTTACGGAGACTTGAACCCAGGACACCAGCAGTCCATGCCTTAGCTTTTACTGTCTGAGCTATGAGAGTCTCAGACAAATAAGTCTCCTGAATTTTCCAAATGAATCACACACATTCCTTTCAAATTCAGGAAGAGATTATTTTCTCCATTTATTTGAAAGTCCGTTTACTTTATTTTGATTTTTGAAGCACTGTCCTTGGTTCACAGGTAGAATTAGTTAGATCAGTGTAGTTTTGGTAAGTCTCTTCGGTTCCTCCTCAGATTTTCCAACCGGGAAGGAACCTATATTATTTTACTTCATTTATTAGTTTAATTATATACCGTCCGGTAAGGTGGTTTCTGATGGATTTAAATTCACTGGGGTAACTTTGTTTAATTCGGTTTTTGACAACCGATAAATGTCATAGACCAAGAAGTGAATGGGCCCCACAGGTTTCCAACATTGTACAGAGTGTGGGGAACTGTTCGCAAAGGCAGATCTTACTTCAAGAAACAGCTCTTGCAGCAGGTTACACAATTTAGACTGAAGCCAGCAGGTGCCAGGACCCCACGGAAATTTTCTAGCTAGCAGTATCCAGCAGGGACCGCCCCTGTCGTCCCCACCCCCGATGTCAGGTATCATACAAAAGGGGCGGTCCCCCAGAATCCCCAGTTCTTATCCCGCCATTGACTCGAACTTCCAGCAATTTCTCGCTCAACTAAATGTCGACATCTCCTACTCCTTCCACAGGAGGACACCCCTCCATGTGTGCCTGCCGTAAACAGATCCCTTTCAAGGGTCTCCATTCAGCTTGTCTACGGTGCCTAGTCCCGGAGCACAACACCAAGGCCTGCTCTTTTTGTCAGCAGTTTAACAGCCGCACCAGGATCCGCCGTCAGAAGGCACTTCAGAGGTTCCTGTTAGAGGAAAGATTAAAAACAATGGAAAAATACCCTGCCTCCAGAGGTGAGTCAGCCTCCAAGTCCCTTAAACACCGGGAGAAGGCCAGGCCCAGATCCCCGAACCGGGCCTTGGACTCCCGTGCCAGCTCAGGCTCCATGCGCTCAGACCGCGCTCGCTCTCAGCCTCCTCCTGTTAAAGTCTGAGCTTCAGGGGGTCTTTCCGCTTCTCTCCATTCACTAAATACTTCCAGGACTTTAGACCCTTCTCCAGTGCCTTCCCGGGCCTCAGCAAAATCATCCGACCGTCATCAGCCCAAGTCCTCTTTGAAGTCTGCTTCTGCTATCTTGGACAGACGCCGGGAACTCGACACCAGATCATCCTCCCAGGGGACCTGGTACCCTTCCCAGGAAGACCAAGGACCTGACGTCCCTCAAGTGAACGACGGAACCTAAGCGTGCTGCTGATCCTTTGGCCAAACGCCTGTCGGACCAGACGTCCCTTAAGCACCTGATGTCGGTCAAGCGACCTCCGGAGTGGACAACTGCCCTCCCTTCACCAGTTGCCAGGGTTCATCTGAGGAGGATTTGATGTTACCTGATGACCAGACAGGCAACACTGAGGACAATGAGCTTCCGTGGGAGCCTTTGCCCGATACCGGCGACGCCCTGGGACCCGACGCCCGATACCGGCGACAAGCCCACCCGATGCTAGGCCCGTCGTCCGGCATGAATATCCAAGAAGTCAAAGATCTTTTCACCTTTTGGTGGGACACTGTTAAAAAGGATGTGGTCCCAGTAAAGCCTCCTCTTCCTCCCCAGGGTCCAGCAGAAAGACCCCTGACCCCCAAGGAGCCTACACCACCTCCTAGGGGCAGATCCAGAGAAAGGAGAAGACCCCCTTCATGGTCTCCTTCAGGGCTACCCAGAGGAAGAAGACCCACTCCACAGGGGGATGGCTCTAGACTGGACTCTTCGGATACCTGCAGGAGGCAGCGTCGCCACAGCATGACTCCTTCCCGGCCCCTGCCCCTCCTCTGGATCAACGGGAAGAAAAGGTTGGGGGTCGCATCTCCCGCTGCCTTTCAGGGTGGCAGTCGATAACCACCGACCGGTGGGTCCTACAATTGGTAGAGAGAGGACACTCTATAGAATTCCTCAATCACCCACCTTCAAGGCCTCCCCTGCTTTCCCGTTACTTGGGACAGCATGCTCTGCTCATTCAGCAGGAGGTGCTAGCTCTGGACAAAGAGGCCATAGAGCACGTACCGCAGAACCAGAGAGGCGCAGGATATTATTCCCACTTCTTTCTGGTTCCCAAAAAGACAGGGGACCTCTGTCCGATCCTGGACCTCAGTGACCTCAACACTTCGGTGCTTTACAAACGCTTCTGCATGGTGACTCTTCCAGGGCTAATTCCCATGCTCAAGCAGGGCACCTTCTTAGCGTCACTGGACATGCAGGATGCCTACCTGCACATCCCAATAGCTCGGGTGCACAGAAAATTCTTGCACATCGAGTTTCTGGGTTGCCATTATCAGTTCCAAGCCCTCCCTTTTGGGCTGTCCTCGGCATCTCGGGTATTCACGAAGTGCATGACAGTCATAGCGGCAGCTCTCGGAAGACAAGGCCACTTCGTGTTCCCCTACCTGGACGACTGGCTCTTCATGGCCCCTTCTTGGGAGGCCCTGATGTCCGCGATCCACTGTACTCGTTCCCTCTTCGGATCCTTGGGCATCACCATCAGTCGGGAGGAGTCGCACCTGGTTCCATCTCAGAGACTGCAGTTCATAGGTGCAGTCCTGGACACCATCCAGGGGAAAACTTTTTTTGCCCCAGGACAGAGCGGAGCACATCAGATCTCTCATAAGAGATATCTTGGCGAAGAAGACCATCCCAGCAAGACTGGTCCTTTGCCTGCTCGGACACATGACTGCAGCCATTGCAACAGTCCCTTTAGCCCGTCTCCATATGCAGGTGACCCAGTGGATGTTACGGGTGCAGTTCGATCAGAAGTAAGACCATCTGCAGCATCCAGTCAGGATCACAAACACCGTCATCCGAGATTGGCAATGGTGGCTCGACCCAGAGCACCTGTCATTGGGAGTCCCCTTCGTTGCACCGTCTCCAGTTGTGACACTCTCCACGGACGCTTCGGGGTCTGGCTAGGGAGCACACCTCAATGGTGTCAGGTCTTAGGGCTCGTGGATGACCCAGGAAGCTCATCTTCACATAAACATTTTGGAGATTAGAGCATTCCTTTATGCCTTGCAGGCTTTCCAATCAGAGATTCCACTGGGTACTCTTCTGTTACAGACAGACAATACCACGGTGATGTATTACCTCAACAAACAAGGAGGCACTCATTCCTACCCTCTTTGCAGGGAAGCCATGAGGGTGTGGGATTGGGTACTGCAACGCGGCACAAACCTTATTGCTGTACATGTTCCAGGAGTGGACAACGTTATCGCAGACAGTCTGAGCCGATCTCGGGCCAGAGTCCACGAATGGCAACTACTCCAGGAGGTCGTAGAGGATCCGTTTTGCAGATGGGGGACACCAGAGTTGGACCTTTTTGCATCCCCATCCAATGCAAAACTGCCCAGTTTCTGCTCGCTAGATCCAGGGCCTGGTGTTTTCCGGTGAGACACTTTGTCCCTCTCCTGGGCGGGCAGATTCCTCTATGCATTTCCTCCCTTCCCGTTGATTCAGAGAGTTCTTCTGAAACTCTGCAGAGAGCAGGCGACACTGATCTTAATCGCGCCCTTTTGGCCCAGGCAGATCTGGTTCCCTCTGCTGTACCAACTTTCTCAGGAACCACAGGTGCCTCTGCCAATCAGCTCTCACTTACTGTCCCAGGAGGCAGGATGCTTGGTCCATCCAGAACTTCGCTCTCTGAACCTGCATGCCTGGCTCCTAGGGACATAGCAGTTATGCGTTATGGGATCTCACAAGAGGTAGCAGATGTTCTAGCAGCTGCTAGAAAACTGGCCACTCATGCCATGTACGCCATGAAATGGCACAGATTTTGTCTCTGGGCTTAAGCACGGGAACTTTACCCACTAGATTGTTCTGAGGATTAGGTATTGGACTACCACCTGTCCCTATTTCAGGCAGGCTTGGCCTACTCCTCGATCAAAGTACACCTCTGTGCCATCTTGGCCTATCACATACCTATAGGCCTACAGTCCATATCCCAGTTGGAAACTGCACATGCCTTTTTTGAGAGGCGTTCTCCACCTTAGGCCTCCGATTAAGGATCCCATTCCTCCGTGGGACCTACCCTTCGTCCTGGAGCAGTCTATGCTGCCTCCTTTTGAACCAGCCATGGATTGCGAGCTATGTCTTCTTGCATGGAAGATGTTATTTTTAGTTGCTGGTACTTCGGCCAGAAGGATTTCTGAGCTACGTGCACTTATGTGCAAAGAACCTTGTTTGGTTTTTCACCAGGGCAGGGTGTCCCTACAGACAAATCCAAAATTTCTGCCTAAGATGGTCTCAGCCCTTACCCTTAACCAGGATATCGACCTACCAGTGTACTTTCCAAAATACTCCAACAGAGGAAAGGACCTGCTGCACACTCTTTGTGCATAGGTATCTAAGATACTACCTGACCAGAACCAGGCAACACCGTAAATCTGATCAGCTTTTTGTCTCCTTCGCCCATAGGATGCTGGGTGCTCTGATCTCTAAGCAATCTCTTTCTAGATTGCTCATTCATTGTATCACGTTCTGTTACCAGAAGCGTAACAAATCCCTACCAGGATCAGTAAAGGAACATTCCACAAGGGGGTGGCTACCTCCTTTGCTGCTCTGAAGAATGTGTCCACCTCAGCCATCTGCGCAGCAGCTACTTAGAGCACCGTGCACACTTTCATCAGGCATTGTAGTCTGGACTTTGCTTCACGGCGAAGAGATGGTTTTGGTCTAATGTCCTAGGCTCCGGTTCAACTCTTGATCTCTCCCTAGCCTCCTCCCATTTGAGAGGGATTTCCAGAATTGCTTGGGAATCAGTCCTAATGGTGTAACCTGCTGCAAGAGCTGTTTCTCAATGTAAGATAGTACAGTTACGTAAGAACTTACTGTAACAGTAGATCTTCGAGAACAGCTCTTGCAGCAGGTAGTTTCCCTCCCACCATCCCCTATAGAGGTAGAGTTGTTCCATTTAGTACTTCCTAGGATTAGGTGTTTTCAACACCTCTTTGCTGCATGCCTTCTTTGAAGGTGGATTCTCAGTCTCCACTTCAGAAGTCATCTAGCAGCCGGGAGTCTCTGGCGGGAGAACTGGGGATTCTGGGGGACCGCCTCCTTTTGTATGATGCCTGATGTCGGGGGCTGGCCCAATGTCGGGGGCGGTCCCCGCTGGATATTGGTAGCTAGAAAATTTTGTGGGGTCCTGGCGCCTGCTGGCTTCAGTCTTAATGGTGTAACCTGCTACAAGAGCTGTTCTCAAAGATCTACTGTTACGGTAAGTTCTTACGTAACTGGCCTATCCTCATCTTATATATGTGTTTTGTTTGGGGTTTGACCACCTCAAAGAGGATTGCAAGATCTGTAAAAACTTCTCTCAGTCAACACTTGAGAGGTGCTTAAAACGACTGCAGGAGAAGATATCTGCGAAGGCTGCTGAACCAGCTGCAGACAAACCGATTTTGAGCCAAAAGGAAATGGAGGATCAGCCCTCTGACAAGGGTGATGGTTCATCAGTTAAAAAGAGATCTGCTGACCCTGCCGCTAACCCCGCAACTGCAGGAAAGCAAAAAAGAAAAGAAAAGCACTCAGCAGTTGAACCGCAACTAAGTACCCCGGTTCCAACTGCTGAGGAAATTGTAAATGCTATTAAAATAATCCAGTCACTTCAACCGGTAACCCCGGTTCAGGTTCCGAAGCAGCCGGGGTTGGATCCTTCAAGTTCTACTCTGGTTCCCGGTTCCTTGGAACCTGAGTTAGACACCTTTGTCGAGGAATACTACGATGATGCTGGCAAGGATGAGGAAGAGGATTATGGTGAACCCATTGATCTGGATATTTCACCGGATTCTCATCGTCCTGACTCCCTTGACAAGGGAACCGAGGCCTATACTTCTCATTTTCGGCTTGTAAAACAAGTGACTCAATCTCTGGACCTCCCCCACACAGGAGTCAACTGATGTGGAGGAGGAACAGGATTATATGGAAATGATGGAAATCCAGGCTTCTAAAAGAGTTTTACTGCCCATCCATAAGTCCCTGAAGAAGCAGGTCAGGAAAATCCTGCACACCCCAATTTCCATACCACCAGTTGATAGAAAGGTGGATAAGAAGTATTAGGTGGCCAAGGGTGGGGCTGTGTTCCTCTTTGGACACCCTAGCCGTGAGGGGGTGGTATAGGCAGCAGCCTGTGATAAAGCAGGCATTCCCCTTGCATCACATCCTCCTGATAAAGACTCCAGAAAACTGTATCCTATTGCAAAGAAGCAATACCTGGGTTCCTCCCTGGCAATTAGGCAGGCTTCATAATGGCCTATGTTGCCAGGTATCAAAGGACACTCTTGGACACTGTGCTGGAGATAACAAAATCTGTGCCAGCCCCTATGGCAGCAGACCTGGAGGAAGCTGCTGAGAAAGGTATAGAGGCCTCCAAGGTTCAATTCAGGATGGCAGTGGATAACAATGACACTGCAGCCAGACAGATGTCTTCCTCAGTGTCTCTTAGGAGATTTGCTTGGCTGAGGATTACCAGTCTTACCCAAGATACCCAGTCCAAAGTCATGGATTTTCCATGTGAGCCTTCGTCCCTGTTTGGACAACAGACAGAGGCTTACATGAAGATGGACGAATACAACAAAGCAGCATATAAAAGTGCTGCTGCTAAGGATAAGGCTCCTACCCCCCAAAAGCAGCATTCCATAGGTCATGGGGCAGACCTTACCGGCCATTTTTCCAGCCTCAAGCTTATCCACAACAGCCCCAGCACCCAGTCAGCACCTCAAAATAAGCAGACATCCTAAGGGATCAGCTCGGGTACTCTCCCCAGTTCAAGCAGGGGGCAGGCTGACATACTGCCTCCAGGAATGGCAGTCCATCACCACAGACGGGTGGATCCTATAGAGAGTGGGTCAGGGCCTTGCACTCTGTTTCAAACTCAGACCAAAACTGAGGGCAAGAGTTTTTCAGCCTTCCTCCCCATAAGAGACACTCTTACTGGAAAGGGCGGTGTTAAATCTCTCATTGGGAGCATTGGAGCCAGTTCCTCTCTCATATAGAGAGGAAAAGGCCTCTTCTCAAGATACTTCCTTACAACCAAGGAAACAGAGGAGTGGCGACCCATACTGTATCTCAAACACCTAAACAGGCATTTACTGAAACCAAAATTCAAAATGGTCACTTTAAACACAATTCTGCCAACCCTAAGGCAAGGAGACTGGTTGGCATCTCTGGATTTAAAAGATGCGTACTTCCATATCCTAATAAGAAAGTCCCACAAACCATTCCTCAGATTCAGACTGCCATTAGGCCACTATCAGTTCAGGGCAGTGCCTTTCCGCCTTACTTCTGCTCCAAGGGTGTTCACAGAATGCTTGGCCGTGGTTGTGGCACACCTGCAAAGGTAAGGAGTGGCAGTTTTTCCATACTTGGACAACTGGCTATTAGTGTGGCAGTCTCCCCAGCAGACCAGACAGTCCCTAGGGTTGACATGGCAACTATTACAGTCATTAGGGTTCTTCATAAACCAGAAGAAGTCAGTGTTGCAACCAGTACAGCTCCTGGAGTTCATAGGGGCAGAACTGGATTCAGTCAGAGGAAGGGTTTTTCTTCCTCAGCTGAGGGCAAATATTGATGCAGCTAGTGGGCTCCTTCAAGCCTCACAGTCTTAGACCAGCCAGACATTTTCTTCAGTTGTTAGGCCACATGACAGCCTCAACTGCCACAGTGTCGGGGGCAAGATTTCAGATGAGTGATATTCAATATCACCTCAAGCAATACTGGCACCCGAAAAGAGATCAGTTATCAAAGCTGGTCCTAGTCACACAAACATTCGTGCAGGCACTTCAGTGGTGGCAGAATCTGGAAAAGCTCAGACAGGGAGTTCCATTTCTCCAAGAACAACCATCTCTGGTGCTCACCACAGATGCATCCCTACTAAGGTGGGAAGCACACCTACAGGAGCATACTGTCCACGGTACTTGGCTCAAACAGGAATCATTGCTTCACATCAACCTGTTGGAGCTCAGGGCAGTATTCCTAGCACTTCAGGCATTCGCCAGCATGCTGCAGGGAAAAGTGGTTAAGGTCAGGGCAGACAACATGACCATTATGTACTACATCAACAAACAAGGAGGCACAAGGTCCACACCCCTGTGCACAGAAGCTATGAAAATATAGACCTTGGCCTATTCCCTGAACATTTTGCTGTCAGCAGTCCATCTTCCAGGGAAGGACAATGTGCTGGCAGATGCACTGAGCAGGATAAATCAGAACCATCACAAATAGTCCTTAAACAAGCAAGTACTACAGTTGGTGTTCAAAAGGTAGGGCACTCCAGAGGTAGATCTCTTTGCTGCCCCAGACAACTACCAACTCTCTCAGTATTGTTGCAGGCCTCCACTGAGGGGCTCAGTACCACTGGATACATTGGCCCTGAATTGGACAGGGAAGTTCGTATATGCCTTCCCTCCCTTCCCATCGCTGTTGAGAGTCCTGAACAAGCTCAGATCCCAGCCAGCCACAATGATCCTTATTGCCCCAGACTGGGCCAGCAACCGTGGTACTCCCTGGTTCTGTCCCTCTCAGTAGCTAAGCCCGTCAGCCTTCCCAGGAAGCACAATTTGCTGACCTCCTCCCAGAGCAGGATCCTATACCCCAACCTTTGATCCCTCAGGCTGAAAGCCTGGTTCTTGAGAACTTGAAGTATGCAAATCTGAATCTTTCAGAAGGGGTCATGGAGGTCCTTAGGGTATCCAGAAAACCCTCTACCAGGAAGATTTATACTTCAGAGTGGAAAATATGTTCTTTCTGGTGCAGGAACAAAAATCTGGATCACACCCAGGCTGGGTTATCAGTAGTCCTAGACTATCTGACCCATCTTCACTCCCTAGGCCTCAGGCCATCTACTGTGAAGGTGCATCTGGCTTCGGTATCTGCTTACCTGTCAGCAGGTAAGCCATCCTCCCTGGCTTCTAATTCAGTGTTCCTAAAGTTCTTTAAGGGGCTGCTGCATTTGCATCTTCCCCATAGAATTCCTACCCCATGTTGGATTAAACATTTGCATAGCACAGCTTGTGCAGCCCCCTTTCAAGCACATGTCATCAGCTGACCTTAAATATGTGACTTGGAAGGCTGTTTTTAGTGGCCATCACCTCTGCCAGAAGGATTAGTGAGATTCAGGCATTGTCTGTGGAACCCAACTATGTGGCTTTCCATTGGGACAAGGTGGTCCTCAGGACAAATAATACATTTCTTCCTAAGGTGGTATCTGACTTTCACATTAATCAGTCCATCACCCTCCCAGTCTTCTTTACCGACCACTCCTCCTTAGGTGAACATAGACTACATAGCTTGGATGTCAAGAGAGCTATTAGTTACTACCTAGAGTACACAAAAGGTCACAGAGGGGATAGCACCCAGCTTTTTCTGACCTATGGAGAGGTGGATAAGGGTCACCCTGCCACAAAGAGATCCATAGCAAGATGGATTGTGTCATGTATCCAATTCTGATATGGCAAAGTGGGTAAGCAGCCCCCACAAGAGCTCAGGGCCCATTCTACTAGAGGGACTGCTGCCTCGATAGCAGCTTTTCAAGACATCCCTCTTCTGGAAATCTGTAAAGCAGCTACCTGGAAAACAGTTCACACTTTCACCAAGCTCTACTGCCTGGATACTCAGGCTAGGAGTAATGCTAGGTTTGGCACGCAGTTCTACAGAACTTGTTTCCTAAATAGGTCCTCTGCCCGCCTCCAGAGGCACTACTTGGGTAGTCTGCATTCGTCAGAATACAGTACGATTTCATGGGGTTTGAAAAAAACATTACTTACCATAGTAATTTTGTTTCTTCTAAGGGAATCTTACCATATTCTGAGCTCCCACCCTTCCTCCCCTGCTAGGACCTACAGGGCTCTGCTCACTACCTGTATAACTGATGTTGGAAACCTGTGGATACCTATTAGTTTTTTGGGCATCTGTTGACTTGAGTCTTAGAGATGCCCCCTGTTTATTAGGAGTTTTTGTTCCCCTGAATAGGGGTATTTATGGATAGTTGGATAGTTAGTACTTTTAGCTTCTGCATGGTTTGTAAGAATCTGACGGTTGCAGGAAGTGCAACCAGGGACAGTGATTTGAAAACTGAGCTCGAGCCTAACATTCTACTGTTAGCATAGGTTCTGTTAACCATTTCAGCTCTGGGGCAGTCCTATGGTGAGACCATATTGCATTTGTAAGAATACAGTAAGATTCCCTTAGAAGAAACAAGATTACTATGGTAAGTAATGTTTTCTTTTGTGCTTTCTTACTTCCCTTGCTTCTCTGTGATTAAAAAAATATGTATGAATCTGTATGTGAAACTGAGGTCTTTTGGTTTGCAAATGTATATAATTATACTGTTGAAATGATTGCAGAAAGCTGTTTTTTTTTGGTTTTTTTAATGGCAATCTGAAGTGTAATCTTGTGCTGTATTTAGACCTTAACAAGCTTGTTTGCAGAATTAACAGAGACTAATTGGCTGGCTGCAAAGGCAAGACTGGGAACCCCAGTCTGCTGCCAGTCTGTGATCTCCCAGATGGATAATTTATTACAGCACATGAGATGAAGCGAGTTGAAATTATAGTTTTATACAGTGTATACATTTAATTCCTATTTACTTTTGTTATATTTTAATATCACTTTTTTAGGAAGCATCAGGAATTGCTTTCATTATGGCCAATTTTCATTTTTATCATCTGATTGAGAGAAGCACTCTTGGATCTGCTACAAGGTGAGAACATGGCTTCTATAGAAATATAAATTTAAACAAACAAGTATCATGAATGTATGTGAAAACAGAAATTAGAGCAGCATTGTAGCATTGAGACCATCTTGAGATCCACCAACTACCATGCATTAACTTTGAGGATATCCTTCTTTCCACTCTTTGATCAAAGTGGGGCCTGGGACCCAAATGAAGTATTTTTAGCGGGTAGGCATGTCTGTGCCTAGTTGACATGGCACGTGTGCTGACATCTAGAAGAGGCATGAATCGACTCTTAACTGCTTCCTTTCTTTTTTTTCTTTTTTTTTTTTTTTAACCAGGAGAGACACACTAAGCTGAAGCTTGTTTACAGGTGGGACCTGGGAGCACAAGGAAGTTGTGACTTGCTCAGGGTCACACGGTATGCAAGTGGGGGCTGTGGGATTCAAACCTTGGTCTTCAGGTTTGCAGTTCAAAGCCTTAAACCACTGCCCTATACTTCCTCCTGTGAATATTCCACAACATAGAGCATTTTGGCTCCATTTTATTTTGAGCAAGTGAAAAATAGTACTTTTTTATCTAGCTGCTCTTTTTTTTTTTTTTTTATCACAACAAATTTGTGTTTGGTGTTTTCAGGTTAGACTTATGTTTGACTTAAATCCCCCCCCCCCCGTTTGTTTCTCGTGTCAGGGTCTGATGTTTGGCACCACATGCATCCATAAATTTCTAGGCCTACAATTTTGTGTTTTGTTTCTAATTGCTATTTTAAAGATTGTTTTAACATGTAACATTACACTGGTACCAACAATAAGGCCATTTTCTGCCATTTTTGGTATGGTGTGTATTTACTGACCTGCTTACATGTGCTACAGTTTCTCAGGTTTTAAGAAATATTGTTATGGATACCTACAGGATTTTCAAAAGGATCCACCCAAGATGTGTCTGCTGCCATTTTCAGAGCAGAAATGGGTCCAAACCTGTTAGATCATCTATTAGGTGGCCTAACAGGGTCAAAAGTTCATGTCCAAAAACCAGATGCTGTGTAACTTGCAGTTGCGTCCATTCTCTGCCACAAATTGTAACTTTTTGTCATAAATGGACACAGCTGTAGGGCTTCCTGGACACAAGTGGATGGATGCAGACATAGGAGCTTTGTGTGCTTGCGTCTGTGTCTCACAGTACCTCACTGCCGTACTTCCCAATTCCAAAGGTCCTTTAGCTATAGAGCTCCCTCCTGGATGAATGGCCTACCCACCTCCCTTACTAACGAAAACCGTATCTGCATCTTCAAAACTCAGCTTAAGGAACACCTCCAGTCCTCTAATAACTGTGATTGCCACTGATTACCTTCCCCACTCTGTCTGAGGCCCCTGGCCGGTTTATGTCCACCCCTGTTGAGTCTCCAGCCTAGATCTGTCAGACTCAGCTGGTTCGCTGAGTAGTGTTAACGTATTGTTTAAGAGCTGTGCTTATTATCCCTAGTATTAAACTGTTAGCCTTCTCCCTGCTCTGTGTCTGTTGCTTACTTTGTACCCTGGTGAAGATGAATTACCATGTAATGTCTGGTTTGTATCTGATTTCTGTGACGTGGAACCTTTGTAAAGGAGAGTCTGACTCAAAGGTACTTTTCCGAAACCTCAATAAATAAAAAAACAAACAAAAAGAAACAAAACTGTTGAACCCCAGTGCTCAGAGACTCTCATTCGGTATGTTAGTTTGTTTTTTCCACTGGCAGTGAGGACATCTGCTTTGCCTAGAATCATACCAGATTGTACTCACACAGAAATGTAGAATAGATTGAATTTGTAGGCTACCAGAGAGAAGGATGAAGACAAAATGTCCCTATTCTTTTTTTTTTCCTGCTTCGATGCCAGTACTCAGTCTTGTTTATTGATTGGTGACCTCTCAGGACCATCCTCTGTTACCCTGACAGGCAGTGTAGGCCCAAGAGTACTGAAAGCCATTATTCAGATGGCAGTAAGGTTTTTACCATTTTTTTTTTTACTGCATCTCACCTCCCCAGTGGCACCTCAGCACAGCCTGAGTGAGTCTCCCCTGTGACTGGAGTATTCCATTTCTTCCTAAATAAAATTATGTAATCTGTGAGCCTTACTCTGATGACTAAAGATTCTAAAGCAGGTCTTTATTTAAAATCTGGTGGCCGAGAAAGGCACACTGAACCGGGGCTCATTTCCAGGTGCAATGGGTGGATGAGGCGTACAATACAAATAAAGTTCACTAGAACAACATTTTAGCAAATGAAGTACATGTAAGTGAGGACATAAGGTAAAGTGCGTAGTAAATAACAGTTGCTAAAATTCAACAGACTTACATATATAAGACATAAGTAAAGCAAATTGTAATTGGAAGAATAATGGAATAGATGGTATTTAAGCAGTAAGCCACGAGGGGGTGTGGGTTATCGGGGGATATACCATGGCTGGAGTGGTTTGCCTCGTGGGTAAATCCATGTCAGCCGTGGTAAATCCCCCAATAACCTAGAACCCCTAAGTGGCTTACTGTAATAATACTTTTTTTTATATTAAAAATAAGTGTTTTCTTTTTTACATTTTCTGTTTGATTTCTCTGTGTTTGTTAGACCGCTAAATAAATCGTATCCTGTTCACTTTGAGGCATGTTGCAAGTTGTTACTTGCTGCTGTGGTACAGCTCTCGGCTTTCTGTTTGCGTCTGGAGTCGGGGAAATTTTTTTCCGTTGAGATTATTATTTTTTTTTTTTCTGGTGCCATTCATACAGTGGGATTCTTTTTTTTTTTTTTTGATGTGTGGAGCTGTTCCTTCATGATGCCTGCTTAGTGGGGAAACAAGATGGCGGTTAGGGTTCCGCGATTTCGGGGTCGGATTTTTTTTTTTTTTTACACATGCGACTGGCTGACACCTTTTGCGGTGATTATCGGTAGATTTACAATGATGGTAAGATGCCAGCCAGCCATTCTGATTGGTTGTTGTCCAAGGTTCATGGTATAATAGTCAATAATCATGTTCAGAGCAATTGCTAGGTAACAGTTAACTATGTACAGGAGGCAGTTCAGAATTCAGGCTGAATACAGGGACATTTACAGTAGTATGGTAAATGCTACTTAAGCCAAGGGTGGGACTGGAGCAGTACAGTCAAAGGAGGAGAGTCTGAGGGAATGCAAATGGCTGCAGGAAGGAGAGTGTGGAGGAGCATGGAGGAGGGGCAGATTGGGAGAGCCTGGAATATTCTGTTCCTTCTTAGAGACCGCTCTTGGTTACAAGTCTCAGGCTTTGCAGCGGATGTTCAACAGTCTATCTTGAATGCACCATTTAAAGGACATAAATTATTTGGTGCGACAGTGCAGGATATTCTTACAGTACTGCAGATGTTCGGGAGAACTTTACATTCCATACATTCGCTATATCACACACATCCTAAGCACACCTACTGGGTGCCCTTTTGTGAAGTGACCCATCGAGCAAGATCCTCCTTCAAGCAAGTACAATCAAAAACAACATTCCACAGTCTGTACCTGTGCCCAGTCAAAAAAACAGAAGCAGGAACAAAAAGGGGCATGATCCCCCTCTGATGAAGCCTCAGGGCGAAACCGGTTAGGGTTTTTTTCTCCCGTGCTGCTACTGCTGCCTGGTCTTATAGTGAGTACACTCTGTGTTATTAATTTTTCACTGTGCTTTGTATGAATAAATTATAATTGCAGCCTACACTGGTGCTAGTCCTTTTGTTCCTGCTCCAAGCAACCAGTCCAGCAAAAAGCTTCCACTTCTTTCCTGGACCATCCTCCTCTTCCAAAGTGAGCCATGGTGGTCCTACCAGTCCCCAGCAAGGACTGTCAACAGCCTGTCTCCTCTCTCAACCCCATATGTCTAAGCTCCAGACTACAGAAGTGGGGGTCGCTTTTCCTTACATCAGCAAGGGTGGAAAGCCATTACTACAGACACGTAGGTCTTACAGCGAATAGAATATGGACACACCCTGGAACTGATAGAGGCACCCTCAGGTGTTCCTCCCAAAGAGACCTCTCTAACCCCCAAGATCATGAGGCACTCTTACAAAATGAGATAATGGCACTTCTGCAAAAGAAAACCATAGAACCTGTTCCCACTCATCAAAGGGAACAAGGGCTCTACTCCCATTTTTTCCTTGACCCAAAGTAACAGGGCACCCAAGACCAGTTCTGAACTTACGACAGCTCAGCTTGTACATTCAGTACAAGAAGTTTCACATGGTAACATAACACAACCGATGCTCCTGCCTCTACTTCAGGGAAAGGGAAAATTGTTTAACCAAGAAAGGCACACTAAGCCAAAGCTTGTTTTCAGGTGCGACCTGTTAAGTGACTTGCTCAAGGTCACACAGTATGCAAGTGGCAGCTGTGGGATTCAAACCCAGGTCTCCAGGTTTGCAGCTCAGTGCTTTTAACTTCTATGATATACTGACTTCAAAAGGGAGACTGGCTTTGCTTCCCGGATATAAAGAACGCATACCTTTGTATTATGATTCATCCATCACATAGGAAATATCTTCAGTTAAGATTCAGGAACAGACATTTCCAGTTTGGAGCCCTGCCTTTCAGCCTGTTGTCAGCTCCCAGGGTATTCACAAAATGCCTAGCAGTAGTGGCTGCAGTACTGAGGAGGGAAGGCTTCTACGTCTTCCCTTATCTCGATGACTGGCTACTATGAAAACCCCATCCAAAGACCAGTTAGCCTCCACCCTGATTCTCTTCACATCCCTTGGGATTACTGTCAGTATTCCCAAGTAAAAATTGACCCTCTGTCAACGCATCCAGTCTATTGGGGCCATATTGGATATGGCTCAGGGTGCTACTTTTCTGTCCCCGGATCGGGCGGACAAGCTTATGATGCAAGCCAGGGAAATATACAACAACCATTATGTAATAGCTCGCACATACCTGTGCATGTTAGGTCTGATGGCGGCAGCCATACCTACAGTACCCCTTGCCCTCCTTCACATAGAATTATACAGTGGACATTACTAGTGCAATGGGACCAGCAGACAGATGACATGGAGCGGTGGAAGTCTTGGTATCTTCCCCGGTCAAGCAAATACTTCTCTGGTGGATGGAACCAACCCATCCGCAAGTAGGTATCCCCATTCAGATCCCCCTGTCTTGTCAAATACTCATGACGGACATTTCATCTATCGGCTGGGGAGCACATCTCGATACCCACCAATCCCAGGGTTCTTGGAATCTAGGGGAAACTCACTTGCACATTAACATATTAGAAATGCAAGGAGTCCTCTACACTTTACAGGCGTTTCAGGACCTCTTCAGTCCAGGGGCACTTCTAGTGCTGACAGTACAGTAATGCACTGCATCACCAGACAAGGGGACACGCATTCCTATCCCCAATGCAGGGAGGCCTTGAGAGTGTGGTACTGGGCAATAGTCCACGGACTTAATCTACTGGCAGTACACATACCAGGTGCAAAACACACCTTGGCTGACAGGCTAAGCTGGACGAAAACACGAACGCACAAGTGGGAACTCCTGAAGTCTGTGGTAGACCTCTTCGCAAAGTGGGGACAACCAGGGATCGAACTCTTTACAGCTCCACACAATGCCAGACTGCTGCTTTTCTGCACGCTAGAGCCAGGGCCTGGTATTTTCTGGCGAGACGCATTGTCCCTGTCTTAGAAGGGGAGATTTCTGTATGCCTTCCCTAAATTTCCACTCATTCAGAGAGTGCTGCTTAAACTGCTGGAAGAACAGGCTACCATGTTTCTGGTAGCCCCACTCTAGCCTCGGCAAGTCTGGTACCCTCTGTTCCAGCAGTTAGCAGTGGATGAACCAGTCCCTCTTCCAATATGCCTTACACTTCTGTCTCAAGACCGGGGGTGGGGGTCCTTCCTGCACCCCAGCTTACGTTCCCTCCACTTTGATGCCTGGCTCCTGAAGATGGTAGCCATTGTTTTGGAATATCCCTAAAAGTTGTTGAACTTCTGAGAGCAGTCCATAAACCCTCCACAAGGGTTGCATATGCACGTCATCACTTCTGCCACTCCCCCCACTTCCACCACCACCCCATTATCCCCCCTGAACTCCAATATAGTCCCTCCTTTTTCCTTCTCACCCGTCTCCCCAGATGAAGCCCTAAGATCCTCCTAGCCCTAAACCCTTCCAAGGGTAAGAGTCCGGATGGGCTTGATTCTGAGCTCCTTCATCTCTCCACCCCTGCTATCTCCCCCCCCCCCAACTGCTCTCCTAAACCTATCATTCTCTCTGACTTCAGTCCCTTTAAATTGGAAATTCTCAACAGTCATCCATCTCCCTAAAGGTGGTAACCCCACCAAATCCTAGCAATCACCCAGTCTCCCTACTTCCTATTCTAGCTAAACTACAAGAGCACATTGTACTTTCCTAACTCTCCCCCTGTCTTGACTTCTCCTCCATTTTCACCCCTTTCCAGTGTGGCTACTGAAAGTCCCACTCCACTGCCACCTCCCTCATTTGGCTTACTGACTCCATACTCACCAGTATGGATCATGGGCAAATCACTTCTGCAGTATTTATTGACCTGGCAAAGGCCTTCAAGACTGTATCACACTCCCTCCCAGTTCACAAACTAACAACCGCTGGTCTTGCCACTTCAGCCACTGCCTGGTTCCAGTTCTACTTACAAGATAGGTTGAAGTCAGTCAAGATTGGCACCTCCCTCTCCCCATCAGTACTGGAGTCCCACAGGGCTCAATACTCAGCCCAGTCCTATTTTCAGTATTCCTGAATGACTTTCCTGCTATCTGCTTTTCAACAGAAATACACATATATGTGGACAACACCGTCCTTTACACCTCTGGTACTTCCCAATCAGATGTGGTAACAAGATTGCAGCAGGATTTCAATAAGGTTCAGCACTGGTTCCAATTGGCTATTCCTAGATGCAAAAAAGACTGACTCTGTGATCTTCGGCACTAGGCAGATGCTTTCCAAACCCCCCTCCACCCATCTTCCACACACTGGATGGGAACGCAGAGAACGTCAGTTCCTTCAGGTACCTTGGATTCTGGTTAGACTGGCAACTGGACATTTTTGTACAATCCATAAGAAACTGCACACCAAACTTGGTGCTTTATACAGAAACCGTGATCGCTTTCCACTGCTATCTCGCCGCACAGTTGTACATAAAATAATCCTTTCCTCCATTGACAATGCTGATATAGTCTCTCATGCCGCACCTAGATCAACCCTTGCCAGACTGGAAACCCTCTTTCACCGCCTCCTGTCACTTCGCACTACCCCTCCCCCCGACCCATCATTGTGACTTCTACAAGGCCCTCTCCTTCCCATCCCTTGAATCCAGACGCCTCATCCACTTTGCTAGATTTGTGGCCAAATTACAAATTCTGGTTTGGGTGACTCCCTACCTCACCTCTATTCTCTTTACCCACTCCCTCTGCAACACTGGTTACAGATCCCTGACTCTCCCCACAGGTCCACCAATGCCAGTCAGTCTGCCTTCTCATATCATTGTCCTAAGCTGTGGAATGCCCCCCATCCG
Source organism: Neoceratodus forsteri (assembly GCA_016271365.2). Classification (NCBI taxonomy): domain Eukaryota; kingdom Metazoa; phylum Chordata; order Ceratodontiformes; family Ceratodontidae; genus Neoceratodus; species Neoceratodus forsteri. Next base: position 507,684,078 of record CM057455.1, read on the forward strand.
AAATGCTCCCTCCCCCATATCCCTATGCTCCCTACTACATAACTGTACCTCCCCTACCTGTTCCTTTCCATACTTCTCCCATTCCACCAAGCCTAGGCCCACTCCACTTCTCAAGCTAACCTCTTACCCCTCCATTCCTCCAGGTACTCTGATCTCTCGCCACACAGCAATTTAGACCTGTGTTCCCCACAAAGTGCCTGCCCCAAAATCACTAACCTGCTAGTATACAGTTAATACACCTCAAAGGCTTGCTATCCCTTCTTACCTCTACATACTCTCTCAACCCTCCAGTCTACTCCCACCACACCTTGCCCAGTTCTTTATCTTGCTGTGTGTCCCAGGAACCTCACAGTCCAGTGTAAATCATTTCTCCACTCCATTTTCTACTAATAATGCTGTATTATTCCATCATGGCTGGCTGTCAGTATTGATGAGGTGTGCCAGCTACATGCTACTTGTGTCCAGTGGATATTGCTATGTCTACTGTCCCATATTGAGACGGTACGTTTACAGAAATCTGCATGTCATTTATTCCACGGCATCGCTGTATAATAATGTTTGGATCTCTTACAGCTATTGCGCACTGTTATTCTAATGCTGTATGTACTGTTACTATTGTAAACTGTTATCTCCCTTCCACCCTCTCCCCATGGATGCATCAGGAAACCAGCAGTATTGCTCAGTATGTCTTCCTGATGAAACTTTTAAATAAATAAATATGCAGTGAAGTGGAAAAGATTTGCTATCTGGGCCTCAGCTCACAATCTAGACCCATTCAGCTGCCGAGAAGATAAAATACTAGACTACTTGCTTTCAAAATCGGAAGCAGGACTTAAATATTCTTCATTGAAAGTCCACCTCTCAGCTATTTTGGCCTTTCATTTCCTGTAGTAACACAGAAATTGTCAGCAGATAAGGACCGCTAGGCCCATCCAGTCTGCCCTTAAGTCCTGTACTTGATTACAGTTTTTGACCCTACCTCTACTTAACCTCTATGGCTCCCCTGTGCCTGTCCCATGCATGTTGAACTCCAACCACAGTGCTTGCTCCCACCACCTCCTGTGACAGGTCATTCGTCCATGCGTCCACTACCCTCTCTGTGAAGAAAAACTTCCTCACATTCCCTCTTAACCTGCCGCCTTCCAATTTCATGTCAGGCCCCTTAGTTCTTGTACTCCTCCTGTATTGGAAGACCCCCCCACCCTGTTTGTGCCCCTGAGGTACTTGAATGTTTCTATCATGTCCCTTCTCTCCCTCAGTGAGTACATATTGAGTTCCCTTAATCTCTCCTCATAAGTCTTGTGGTGCAAGTCCTCTACCATCTTAGTCGCCCTTCTCTGGACTGCCTATAGCCTGTTAATGTCCTTTCGAAGGTGTGGTTTCCAGAACAGCACACAGTACTCCATGTAAGGCCTGACCAAGGTTTTGTGTAACGGCATCACTACCTCGTGCCTTCTGATGATGATACCACTGGCCCTCCCTGCTGCCTTTGTACTCTGCTTTGACATTTTCAGGTTATCTGAAATAGTAACCCCCAGGTCTCTCTTCCTTTCGGTGACTGCCAGCAACATCCCCCCCCCCCCCCAAAAAAAAAAAAATCCTGTAGCTCTCACCAGGGTTGCTGTGTCCCAGGTGCATAATTTTGCACTTTTTTGAATTAAACCTCAGTTGCCACTCTTCAGACCATTTCTAAGTCTTCCCCAGGTCCCTCCTCATTTTCTCCACCCCTTCAGGAGTATCCACCCTGTTACAGATCTGTGTTTCATCTGCAAACAGGCAAACCTTTCCTTCCAGACCCTCTGAAATGTCACTAAAGAAGACATTGAACAGAACTGGTCCAAGGACTGATCCCTTGGGTACTCCGCTGGTTACCGTCCTCTCCCCAGATTGAACTCCATTTGCCACCACTCTCTGTATCCTGTCCGTTAGCCAGTTCCTAACCCAGTTTACCACCTTGTCTCCCATGCCCAGACTACCCATCTTGTTAACCAGCCTCCTATGTGGGAAGGTGTCAAAGGCGTTACTGAAATCGAGGTAGGCGACATCCAGTGCCCCTCACCCATTTTACTTCCTTCGTCACCCAGTCATAGAAGTCTATGAGATTTGTCTAACACAACCTTCTTGCTGTGAACCCGTGTTGCCTAGGGTCCTAGACACTGATGGCTTCTAGATGTCCCACTATCCTTTCCTTAAGCAGTACCTCCATGATCTTCCCCACTACCAAGGTGAGGCTGACCGGCCTATATTTGTCCGCTTCCTCTCTACTACCTGATTTGTGTAGAGGGATGACGTGCCCTCCTCCAATCCTCTGGCACCACTCCTGTGTTAAGTGACTCAGTGAACAATGCTGCCAGATGTTCTGGTAGCTCTCTTCTCAGCTCCCGTAGTATGCTTGAGTGTATGCCATCTGGTCCCGTTGCTTTGTCCACCTTAAATTTGGTGAACTCCTGAAGGACTCTCTTCCCCGTGAATGGACTATTGTCCACCTCTCCCCCCCCCCTTTGGCATCTGTTGCTCGGCTGTGGTCCCTGTCCCTCCCCCTCTTCTCTAAGTACTGAACAGAAGTATTTATTCAGTATTTCTTCCTGATCCATGTCTCCCTCCTTACTCTCCCCTTTAAGTCCTACAATTCCCCCCTGTTTTTTCTCCTTTCACTGATGTACAGGTACTTGTAAAATGTCTTGTCCCCTTTCTTTACTGTCTGCGCTAAACTTTCCGCTGTCTGTGACTTTGCTCTCCTTACCGCCCTCCCTGCTTCCTTTAGACACTCTCGGTGCACCTCTCTGTCCTCCTCCTCCCTTTGCGTCTCCTTATATTTCCAGAACCGTGCCCTTTTAGCCCTTACCTTTTCTGCTACCTCTTTTGAGAACCACAGTGGCATTTTCCTTCTCTGGCCTTTTGATACCAATCTGATGCATTTGTTTGTTACTTCCACTATTGTGCTTTTTAGGTTCTTCACTGCTTTTCCAGCCCCCGTTCTTTATTCTCCGGGCACTTTTGATAACTCTTCCCCATTTCAGTGAAGTCTACCTTTTGAAATCGAAAACCTTTGCCCTAGTGTGACTTGACAGAATCCCTGTCTGTATGCTGAACCATACTATGTGGTGATCACTATATACTAGTTGCCCCTCCACCCGGACATCAGTGATTCTTTTCCCATTGGTCAGTACTAGATCAAGAATTGCCCTGTCTCTGGTGGGATCCAGGATCAGCTGCCTGGGTGGTCCAGTCTACGTCTGGCATATTGAAATCTCCCATCAGCAGAATCTCACCTTTCATTGCCATTTCGTGCATTTCATCCTCAAGGTCCCTGTCTCTGCATCTTCCCCCTGACCTGGAGACCTGTATGTCACCCCTGTGCATATTGCTGTGCCATTTCCTGGTTCAAGGGTGACTCACAGTGCCTCGACCTCCCCTGCCTACCCTGTATCTGTGTTGCCTTTATACCCTCCTTGACCTACAGGGCAACTCCCCGCCCCCCTTTTTTGCCTCCCCTGTCTTGCCTAAACAGAGTATAAGCTGATATATTTATTTCCCACCCATGATTAGCAGTGTACCAGGATTCAGTTATTGCCACTATGTCCAGGTCTGCCTCAACTATCACAGCCTCCATGTCTGGGATTTTTTTTCCCAGGCTGTGGGCATTTGCCACCATTGGCCTTTCAAATATTACTGCCTATCCTCCCTTCACTCCTGGTTTTCATCCCCTGCAGTTTCCTCCCTTCCCTGTTGACTTTAACATGTGTCCCCGAATCCTTTTCTTCTCCCCCTCTGCCTGGTCCAGGTGACCTTGGCAACATCATTCTGGTGTCTGTACCATGTGGTGGTGGGCTGCTAGAGTTTCCCTGCCCCCGGCTAGTTTAAATGCTTGTCAGCAAAGCGTTTGAACCATTCACTGAGGGCTGCTTTCCCCTTTCTGGACAGATACAGCTCATCCTCACTGTCCAGGGCCACGTCGTTCTAGGTAGGAACCCAGTCCCCAATGAAGCCATACCCCTTCTCGCTGCACCAGGCCTTCAGCCATGAGTTGAAGTTACTAATACGGAGATTCCTATCCTCCTCTCTGCCATGGACTAGCAGCACCTTCAAAAAAGTCACGGAGCTTGCTACTTTCCCCAGCCCCCTCCCCCCAAAAAAACCTGTGAAGTCTTCTTTCACCTGTTACAAGCTAGCTCTGTCCTTGGATAGAGGTAATTTGTTCCCATATGGACAACGACATCCAGTCCTCCCCTTGCCACTGCTTCAGCGAGCCTCTGGATCTTCTTCCCCAACCTTCGAGCTGTGCCCCCCGGAAGACACTTGACCTCCCTTTCCTCCCTCCTGTCTGTGCCCAGATCCATTCCCTGGACAATCAAGTCCCCCACCAGGAGTAACTTCTTCCTCCTTTGGGGTTCTCTTCCTCCCATCAGTGGGTCTTCCTGCTGGAGGACCCTCACATCCTCCCTGGTTTCAGCCTCGGGTTCCTTTGCAGAACTCTCCTGCTCCTCCAAGAAGAGTGAAGAGGTTTTTGAGCTGGACTGGATGGTGGATGTGTCTCTCCCCCCTCCCCTGAACCTCCCTGAGCTCACTGTAGTCCATCTTCCCATTTGCCTGGGCAGCCATTGTGGCATTGGCTGTGGACATGGTGGCCTTTGAGTGGGGGCAACTCCTGCCAGCTCAGCCCAGAGACTGGCGACCTCTGCCCTCAGCCCAGAGAGGTACTTGCATATTGGGCAGCACCGCGGTACCCAGAATGATTGTCTGAAGACTGCTGCACCACACTCAGAGCACTGCACCACTCCCTGCATCATTCTAAACCTGCTTACTACTGCCACCACCCCTCCTTCTCAGTTAATTTGTCTCTTCCATTTCTCCCCTTTCCTACTAAATTACTCCTCTGCTTTTGTTAATCTAGTTGACTGTTACCCTCTTATATTGCTGCCTGTGTTCTCAGAGAGGTCCTATCTTGTAGGGTGCTGCCAGATGTTCTCTGTGCCTTTAAGTAGGTGTGTCTCTGTCCTCTATAAAGGCAGAGCACCTGGGGACGGCAGAATGGGTGGGTGGGTGGGGTGTCCCCTTTCCTGCCTGTCCACTGTAGTAAAAAAAGACAAAAAACAATCAGTACTCTGCTTTGACATTTTCAGGTCATCTGAAATAGACCCTTCAGATCTCTTTCCTCTTTGGTGACTGTCAGCAACTCCTCCTTCCCCCTGCCCCAATCCTGTAACTCTTCCCCAGGGTTACTGTGACCTAGGTGCATAATTTTGCACTTTTTTGAATTAAACCTCAGTTGCCACTCTGCAGACCATTTCTCAAACTTCCCCAGGTCCCTCCTCATTTTCTCCACCCCTTCAGGAGTATCCACCCTGTTACAGATCTTTTTGTCATCTGCAAACAGGAAGACCTTTCCTTCCAGCCCCCTCTGCAAGATCACTGATGAAGACATTGAACAGAACTGGTCCAAGGACTGATCCCTTAGGTACTCCGCTGGTCACCCTCCTCTCCCTAGATTGTACTCCATTTACCACCACCCTCTGTCTCCTGTCCATTAGCCAGTTCCTAACCCAGCTTACCACCTTGTCTCCCATGCCCAGACTATCCCATCTTTTTAACCAGCCTCCTGTGTGGGACGGTGTCAAAGGCTTTATCTGAAACTGCGGTGGCGACATCAGCGACCCCACCCGGTTACTTCCTCTGTCACCCAGTCGAAGAAGTCGTATGAGATTTGTATGACACAACCTACCTTCTGTGAACCCATGTTGCATCGGATCCTGGGTACCGATGACTTCACAGCCCAATAGCTCAGTTGGACGTCATGAAGACATTCTTCCAAGGCATCCTACATTTGAAACCTCCCATACTAAACCCAATCCCACCTTGGGATTTGAATTTCTTTGTGGAACACTAACCTTACCTCCTTTTGAACCAGTCACAACATGCGCACTTCACTTTCTGTCCTGGAAAGCATTATTTTAAGTTGCCATTTCCTCAGTTCGAAGAATGTCAGAGCTTCAGGCGCTAATGTGTAAGCAGCCTTATTTGATTTTCCATAAAGACAGAGTGCCTTTACATACAAACTCCAAATTCCTTCCTAAGGCTGTATCCATATCTACATTGAATCAGGCTGTACATTTACCAGTATGTTATCTGGAGCACGCCAATCCAGGGAAAGTGTTGCTCTGTATTGAGTGTGGGAGGTATGGAACATTGAGGGGAGGAAGGTAAATACCAATCCACTTACAGAAGAGAGAGTCCTAGAGGAACTCATAAAACTGAAGGTGGAAAAGTGATGGAACCAGGTGGTATACATCACAGAGTACTAAAGGAGTTTTGGAAGGAGCTAGCAGCACCACTGGCAACCCTGTTTAGTAAATCGTTCAATACGGGGTAGTTCCAGAGGACTGGAAGTGGGTACATGTAGTCCCTCTTCACAAGAGTGGAAGCAGGGAGCAAGCAGATAACTATAGACCAGTCAGCCTCACCTCAGTAGTAGGCAAGATTATGGAGGCATGGAGGATTGTGGAACACTTGGAATCCAGTAGAGCGCAGGATCCGAGGCGACGTGGATTCACAACAGGAAGGTCATGTCAGACAAAGCTGATGGACGTTTTCGACTGGCTTGGGGGGAGCCAGTGGATGTCGCCTACCTCGATTTCAGCAAGTCCTTCAACACCGTTCCAGACAGAAGGCTGTTTAACAAGTTGAGTAGCCTGGGGGTGGGCACAAAGTGGAGAACTGGGTTAAAAATTTGTTGAGGGACAGAAAGCAGAGGGTGGTAGTTAATGGGATCACATCTGAGGAAAGGGGGGTGTCCAGTGGGGTGCCTCAGGGATCAGTCCTGGGGCCAGTCCTTTTTAATGACTTCATTGGTGACACCGCTGAAGGGCTGGAGGGAAAGGTTTCCCTATTTGCAGATGACACCAAGATCTGCAACAGGGTGAACACTCCGAAAGGGGTCAGAAGAATGAGGAGGGGATCTAGGAAAGCTGGAATAATGGTCTAAAGTGTGACAATTAAAATTTAACGTAAAGAAGTGCAAAGTTATGCACCTGGGGCACAGAAGCCCTGCAGAGAGTTATAGAATGGGGGGTGGAGTTGCTGACGGTCACCAGGAAAGAAAGGTATTTAGGGATAGTCATCTCAGATGACTTAAAGATGGCCAAACAATGTACCAAGGCTGTGGGGAGGGCCAGTGGGATGTTGGGGTGCATAGGAAGAGATATCCCTAGCAGAAGAAGGGAGGTGGTGATGCCGCATCTGAAGTGCGGTGTAAAGTTCTGGAGGCCACACTTTTGCAAGGACATAGACGGGGTGGAGGCGGCCCAGAGAAGGGCATCTAAGATGGTGCGGGGCTTGCACCAGTAGACTTATGAGGAGAGATTAAAAGACCTCAATGTGCATACACTAGAGGAGAGGCTAGAATGGGGAGATATGACTGAAACCTTTAAGTATCTTAAGGGCTTGAAAAAATTGCAGGTGGGTGACATCTTTCATTATAGAAGTTGTACAAGGGCAAGGGGGCATGATAGGAGATTGGGCTAAAGGGGAATGTGAGGAAATTATTCTTCACGGAAAGGGTGGTGGATGCATTGAATAACCTGTCCCAGGAAGTGGTAGGAGCCAGCACAGTGGGGGGTTTCAGATATGCATGGGATAGGCATAAGGGAGCACTAGAAGTAAGAAAGAGGGACGAAAGCCAATGGCCAAGCAGGGTCAGTGGCTGCTTATACAGGCATGGAATACAGCAGACTAGGTGGGCCTAGTAGTCCTTATCTGCCATCAGTTACTATGCTACTATGATAGAAACCAACAAGAACACGCTTATGGCAATACATTTGGCAGGGGAGCTAATAAGCCAAGTTGATTGTCTTAGTCACCAATACAGTATGTTCATCCAGGTGAATGGTTTCTAAAGCAAGATTTTTTTTCACCTTCAGTGCCCTCTGTCTGGGACACCATGTGTGGATCCCTTTGCATCCAGGAACAGTGCTACGTTTCCGAGATAATGCAGCCGGTACAAATGTACAGCAGCAGAGGTGCTGGACACATTACCCCTCCCATGGTTTTTTTGAAAGGTCTTTTCTGTTCCTTTCATTTCCTTGTCCTTGCAGGGGAAGGGACTCAAAGAATTGGTACAACAACCCACAAGAGACAGGGCTATCCTGGATCTAGTACTGACTAACGGGGAAAGAATCACAGATCTCCAGATAGTTAACCTGGGGGCTAGTGACCATCACATGGTATGGTTCAGTCTGGCCACTAGAACGAAATCATCACATTCCAAGGCAAAAATATGGAACTTCAGAGGAGCTGACTTTGATAAGATGGCCAACAGAGTTAAGCTAGCCCTGGCAAGAAGAAATGACGGTGAGGGGGTACAAGCAAAGTCTGCAAGCATTAAAGATGCAATACTTGAAGCAACATCCCATTGTGTTAGGGAGAAAAGCAAGAGCAAATGAAGGAGGAAACCACTTTGTTTCTCAAAAACATTAGCAGAAAAGATTAGAGCCAAAAGGTTGGCCTTCAGGAAATATAAGGCAGCGCAGCGGGACGAAGATAGGGAGAGGCATACCAAACTTCCCTAAGGGAAACAGGGAAGGTAGTAAGGCAGGCAAAGGTCCAAACCAAGGAAAAACTAGCACGAACAGTAAAAGAAGGGGACAAGACTTTCTATAGACTCGTAAGTGAAAGGAGAAAGTCCAGAGGGTGTATTGCTGAGATCAAAGGAGATAAGGGGGAGTGTGTGGAGGAGGACCAAGGAAAAGCATCTATCCTAAATAGATATTTCTGCTCAGTATTTACGAGGAGAAGGTAGGCCAGGGCCCACTGCTCGGTACCCTGGACATGGGGGAAGGGAGGTGTGCACAAGTCCCTTCACAAAAGAAAGGGTCCTACAAGAGTTCACTAAGCTCAGGGTGGACAAGGCAATGGGACCCGATGGCATGCATCCCAGAGTACTAAAGGAGCTAAGGGTGGAACTAGCAGAGCCATTAGCAGAACTGTTTAGTGAGTCTCTGAGTGCAGGAGAGGTCCCAGAAGACCTGAGAAGGGCTCAAGTGATACCACTCCACAAGAGTGGCAGCAGGGAGGAGGAAGGGAACTACAGACCAGTCTGTCTTACCTCAGTAGTGGGCAAGATTATGGAGGTACTCCTTAAGGAAAGGATAGAGCAACATCTAGAATCCATAGGCGCACAGGATCCAAGACAACATGGGTTTACAACAGGAAGGTCCTGTCAAACTAATCTCATAGAATCTTTGACTGGGTAACCAGAGTAGTGGACCACGGGGGTGCAGTTGATGCCGCCTGCCCTGACTTCAGCAAAGCTTTCGATACTGTTCCATATAGAAGATTGATTAATAAGCTGGGGAGGCTTGGGGTGGGTCAGAAGTTGGTCAGCTGGGCGGCAAACTGGTTGGTGGGCGGAAAACAGAGAGTGGTGGTAAAGGGTATATAGTCAGAAGAGATGCAAGTCACAAGTGGGGTACCTCAGGGATCAGTCATGGAGCCAGTCCTCTTCAATATCTTCATCAGTGACACTACAGATGTACTGGAGGGTAAGGTTTGCCTATTTGCAGATAACACCAAGATCTGCAACAGAGTAGATGATCCAGACGGGGTGGGCAGAATGAGAAGAAACCTGGAAAAACTGGCAAAAATGGTCTGAAAAGTGACAACTGGGGTTTAACTCATAGAAGTGCAAGATCATGCACATGGGGAAGAGAAACCCTGAAGCTACCTATAGGTTGGGAGGGGAGTTGCTGGCAGTCACAAGGGAAGAAAGAGACTTGGGCATCATCATCACAGATGACCTGAAATCATCCAAGCAGACCACTAAAGCAGTAGGCAAGGCTAGAGGGATGTTAGGGTGTATTAGTAGGGGTATCACAAGTCATAACAGGGAACTAATGATCTCTCTCTTTATAAGACACTGGTTAGGTCCCATCTGGAGTACTGCATGCAGTACTGGAGGCCACACCTGTACTAGGACATTAACAAAATTGAGGAAGTCCAGAGAAGGGCAACCAGAATGGTGCAGGGACTGCATCAGAAAACACATGAGGGCAGAGTAACGGAGCTCAATATGTATACTGTACCCTAGAGCAAAGGAGGGAGAGAGGTGATAATGATTGAAACATTCAAACATCTTAAGGGCATTAACAAGGAGAAAGAGTCTTAACATGTTTCAGTATAAGAAAAATAGCAGGACCAGAGGATACAACGTGAGGTTAGAGGTAGGCTGATTAAGGGATAATGTAAAGAAGTTATTTTTCACAGAAAGGGTGGTGAATGCATGGAATGGCCTACCTCAGGAAGTGGTGGATATGAATACAGTGCAGGGCTTCAAACAGGCATGAGAAAGGCACAAGGGAACAATACAGATGAGTATGAAAAAATAGGCCATTGACAGAGTAAAGACCTATGGCACATTCATAAGGTAGAAAAAATGGTCAGACTGGATGGGCCTTGCGGTCCTTATCTGCTGTCAACTTCTCTTATTTATTTAGTAATAATTTATTTATATTCTGTGTTTCTGTGTTGTCTTTTGGCAGGGCCCAGAAGATTCATCAGTCACAGAAACGGTTTATTTGTGGGACTACTGTGTGGACAAGAAGTTCAGTTTCTCTGATTTTGTCAGTCTAACAAACTCCCTCTACAATGCAGCCTGATTAAGATGGGGTTCAGTATTCCACAAAAGCTGGCCCGGTGGCACTGAGGGTTGAGGCATTGGACACCACACATCACACCACACCGGTGACCCGGGTTCGGGAGTGAGCTCAGGCAGTCTGGGGTCAGCAGGGGCAGGAAAGGATTGAGCATCCGGAGGACTGCTGTCCTTTTCTGGGGGTGGGTGGGTGCACTTGCCACAGTGCTAGTGACTCCTGGTGGTGACTGAGGGCGGTGCAACTTGCGGCACGCTCTTCCGGGGTTGGGGTGGCAGCGGTCGTCTTATGCGCGGGTGTGGGAGCACACCCGCCACGTGCATGATGTCATTGCACATCCACACTCATGGGGCTACAACACACAAAAAACACTCTGCTCCCTGGATAGCTGACAGCATCCTGGAGTGCCCCATCGCCATACACCCAATGCTGGGCAAGACTCGCTGGTTCTCCCGATCCCTCACTGTGCCTTCGATCCCTGTGAGTGGGTTAGCCTAGGTGGGGCTAAGGTAGGCAGGGAGTGTCTGTCCCCTATTCTCTCAGTAGATCTGCTTCAGGAGGGGTGGTAGTGTGGTCAGCGGTGAGAGAGGGCTGCCTGAGAGAGTTCCATGGGTGGCAGAGAAATCAAGTTCACACAAAAAAAATTATTTCACAAAAACCCAGCTGAGCCACAGCTGATGGCTTAGCTCTGGAGAGACAGAGGCCTTCCAAGTTAGAATGCTCAAAGGACGTTGTTGATGTCGCGAGCTATGCCACTTCCAGTCGGATGTACAGATATATGGTGCTATATTCTGTTATATCTTGTGCATGTTTAAAATGGCACAAGGAAAATGGATGAAAGGGGTGCATGGAAAGACTATATTTTTAAAATGTGTGACCTTCCTCTGACCTGAGGGGGAGGCTCGCTGGGCATAGGGTTACCACCTGTCCCTATTTTCACAGGACAGTCCTGATTTTGGCAGCTGTGTCCTGCAGCAAAACATGAAACATACTAAAAGTCCTGATATAGTAGAAAAACATTTTTGCTGACTTTCCTCTAAATGCTGAAAGACCATATAATACCTTAACTAAAATACCTTAAAATAATAAGAAACACTAGAAACAGCTAAAAAACTACAACACTTAGTCTTAATTCTGATTATTTAGAGAAAACAAGTAGGTTGCATTGGTCGAGATTACACATTGTCCTGCCAAAAATCATGTTTCATTAAGAAATGTCCTAATTTTCGGCTTTTTAAAAGGTGGTAACCCATGCCATATAAACATAGACTTTGATAGCAGATAAGGTACGCTTGGCCCACCCAGTCTGCCCATGTCCCTACCTTTTGGATAAACTGCAGATCTTGCTTCAAGAGGGTTCCTGCAGTAGATCTTCACAAGCAGAACTGTGCCCCCGCTGTCAGGACCGTACGGCAAAATAGTAGCTGGCGATCATCAGCGGGGACCACCCCCAGCGTCAGGTGATGGACGTTGGCGTGACTATAAATGGGGGTGTTCTCCCACCTGCCCTCCAGTTCTTTCCTGCCGTTGACCTGAATCATCAGACCTCGCAGTGAAACAGCTTCAGTTGCCCACCATTTTCTCGTGTAGTTGCAATTGTAATTTTTCCTTCCAGCAGTATTTCATGTCATCTTGTCGGCCCAAGAAAAAGTTTTCCAAGTGCAGAGCGCAGATCCCGCACAGGGACGGCCACTCCTGCCGTGTCCTCTACCTGGTGCCGTGTCCTCTACCTGGTGCCAAACTACAAGACCTCAGAGTGTACTATCTGCCAGGCCTTCAACGAGGCCATGTGCATCTGTCACCAGAGGACCCTCGATGCCCATTTATTGAAGCAACGACTGGCATAGACGGAAAGAGAGCTCCAGGAGCTTAGGGAACGATCGTCGCTACCTGACCCGGAAAAGAAAAAGAAGGAGAAGTAGACATGCTGGGAGCGGAGCCATTCTCCTCAGAGGAGAAGCAGCTAGACAGCCAGTGCCATCTCAGGTGGGGCTTCCAGCCCCGTAAGTACCCCACCTCCAGGGCCTTAGTCCACTGCAGCAGACCAGATGCCTTCCCCCCACCTGCTGAGGTCAGTGGGCAGTTGGGGGTCTTCTCTTCTGAGGAAGCAGTTGCAGTTCCTGCTCTTAGCTTGGTCAATAAGTCACCCTCCGGCTCTGCCTCCAGGCGCCTGGCCCTGGCCGATCAGCCTGACTCTAGCTTACCAGTTTGTCAGCCCGGCTGTGGTCTCTAAGTCGACCGTCGGCTCCTCAGACACTCCCCTGACCATTACCTCTAAGTCTAAGGATGGCTTACCTGACAGCCGCGTGGTGACTACTCTCCTGTCAGACTCCCCTGTGGTCCTTGATGCCCAGCAGAGCGAGCTTGCATGTTCCTTTTTTTTTTCCCTCCAGGGAATCACTAACCTTACCTGATATTTTTGGGCCCGATTTTCAGGAGCCCCTAACGTCGGATATCGTCGAGACGCTTGCCTCATCAGCAGACCTCTCGACGGGGGCTCTTCCAGATTTGCCCCCCTTGCATGTCTCAGTCCCGCCGTCGGATAGGCTCCGTATGCCAGATCCCTTGCCACATCCTTTTGGGGGCAGAGTGGGTCAAAATATTCCTGAATTTTTGGGCCCCCCTCCCCCCACATCTGCCGATGGACCCAAGCCCCAGTGATCCCTTGGCACCGCCTTCCTTCTGACCTTATGCTGCTCCTCCGTTGGGCCCAATGGGTTACTTCCCTGGCTACATGACACAGTTTCCTCAGTACCCAACGCCGGGCCATACCTGCTTCCAATGCCAGGTTACCAGACACCGGGTCAGTTCCATGGCTACCAGTACCCTTACTGGTACCAGCCACCCAGCTACCCCTCTTACACTATGGGGTACCAAGACTACCCTTCACCACCTCCTCAGCTGGAGCTAGAGTCTATACTGGCTTGGTGGAAGGACGCCAAGTCCCAGCTCTTACAGGAGTTGGGCCAGCCCCACCTGGTAGTCAAGGCTACACCGCCTTACAAGGTTCCTCTGGGAAGTCCTGCCCCTTCCAGCAGAGTTTCTGAAAGAGATAAAGATCTTCCTTCAGGAATCTCTTCAGGGTACAGTGTCTTGGAGGTGGTTCCAGATGCCACTTCTTTGCCCAGTAGGCCGGAATCCTCTGACTCCGAGGATTCGGACGTGGGGAACCAGTCAGAACCCCACTCTCCCATAGAGCCTTAGCCAAAGGGGTTGCCTAAATCTCCCCCGGAGGATCCATCTTTCGCAGAACTCCTCTGGTCCATCCAGAGATCTTGTGGATGGGCATCCCAGGAATTGGACCCCAAACACAGAAGACTCATGGAGCATCTGGACCTGGTCAATGCGGATCCTCTCCCCGTTCCTCCTTGGACAGGGTTGCATGAAGATCTTAGATCCACGATTTGGCAACAGCAGTCTTTCATTCCTGCAGTTTCTAAGAAAGCGCGGGACCTACCACCCCACCCCCACCCCGGAAGGGTTTCCCACCGTACAGCTCAACCCAAAGCTGAGCCTGTTCTCATCACCGCAGCGCGATAAATCTGCACATTGTAAAGGCCTCCCTTCCTGATAAGGAGCCGAAGCAAATGGACCACTATGGTCTCTAGGTCTATTCCTCTTCGACTTGCGCCATACGTTCATTGAGCTATGTAGCCCACATGGTGGCTTTCCAGAAGTCGGCCTTGTCTGAACTGGAAAAGGACATCCAGGAAGTACCTGACAAGCAACTCAGGAACAAACTTCTGTTCAAAATCAGGCTGAATAAATCATCCTGCCGCCATGCCCTTCGGGCAACCTACGACTCGGTAGCACATTGTACAGCTACAGGTGTCTGCCTGAGGCACCTTGCATGGCTTCGTCTCGCAGGATTGGCTCAAGATGTACAGAGCAGTCTTCTGGATGCTCCTGTCAGGGGTCCAATTTTGTTTGGCGGCATCGCTAAAGATATTAGCACAGAACTGCAAGAAAGTGGTAAATCTTTGAAAGATGTCCACTTTTTGTACCGCTTGGGTCAGAAACCCAAGCATAATTTTCTTTGCCAACGGAAGTGGAACAAGCAGAACCAGGGCAGACATCAGACCAAGTGTCGCACCTCTGGCTCTGGCGCTCAGACCCCCTGGCTAAATTCCCCAAAACCGCCACTGGGGGTACTGCACCAATCAACATCCTGACTTATGGACCCCGTTGCCGCCCCTTCTCGAGGAAGAACTAATGGGGGAGGATTAGGCCTCCACCTGGAAGGGTGGAAAGCCATAACCACAGATTCATGGGTCCTACAGCTAATTGCAAGAGGTCACTCTATAGAGTTTCTGGAGAGACCACCCATCGATCCTCTGGGCAGGTCTCATTACCTGTCAGGTCAACAAAATATGGTCCTGCAGGAAATCCAAGCTGAACTACAGAAATCAGCCATAGGGCGGGTTCCACCACAGCAGATAGGAGTGGGACTTTACTCCCACTTTTTCCTAGTACCCAAAAAAGATGGGCGATCTCAGACCAATCCTAGAACTCAACATGCTCAACCTCTTTGTGGATTACAAGAGGTTTCGCATGTTGACACTCCAGGGACTCTTGCCCCTGCTTCAACCAAACAATTGGCTGTGATCTCTGGATATGCAGGATCCTACCTACATATCCCCATTCTTCCAGCCCACCACCGCTTTCTGAGATTCTCCTTCCAGGAGGAGCATTTTCAATTTGGGGCCCTTCCCTTTGGCCTCTCTTTGGCACTTTGGGTTTTCACCAAGTGCCTGGCGGTGGTAGCGGTGATCCTACGTCGCAAGGGCATTTATGTGTTCCCATACCTGGACGACTGGCTGATTTCAGCCCCATCCCAGGACAGTCTGAAGGATTCCCTTTCCCTCACCCTTGACCTTTTTTCCAGACTTGGGATCACTGTCAATTACCCCAAGTCTCAGTTGTCACTCTCCCTGCACCTCCAGTTCATAGGAGTAGTGCTGGACACGGTCCAGAGCAGGGCCTTCCTTCCGGCAGACAGAGCAGAGACCCTTATCTCCCAAGCAGCACTGGTGGCCTCCTCTCTTTGGACCACAGCACTCTCGGTCTTACGACTTCTGGGTCTGTTGGCGGCTGCCATACCCACAGTCCCATTGGCCAGACTGCACATGAGGGTGACCCAATGGGCTCTACGAATCCAGTGGGATCAATTCTTGGATGACATGGACCAGATGGTTCTAGTCTTCAACAGCCTTCTGAGGGATCTACTTTGGTGGCAGGACCTATCCAGCGTCTCTGTGGGGGTCCCTTTCCACTCTTCATCCCCAGTCATGACTCTGATGTCAGATGCATTGAACCTCGGATGGGGGGCTCACCTGATAGACCATCGGACACAAGGAACTTGGTCCCCCATGGAGGAGAACCTTCACATCAATATCTTGGAGACAAGAGCAGTACTCTGTGCTCTCCAACCTTTGAATTCCCTCTTCATTCTGGAAACACTTCTCATACAGACCAACAACATGGCAACGGTCTAGTATATCAACAAACAGGGAGGCAACTGTTCATACCCCCTTTGCAGGGAGGCAGTGCAGGTGTGGTATTGGGCTGTTCAACACTGCCTATCCTTGACAGCAGTTTACGTGCCAGGTGTTCACAACAGGGAAAGGATCACAGATGTCCAGGTAGAAGGTCACCTGGGGGCCAGTGACCATCACATGGTATGGTTCAATTTGGCCACTAGAGCTAAATTATCCCATTCCAATGCAAAAATATGGGACTTCAGAGGAGCTGACTTTGATAAGATGGCCAACAGAGTTAAGCTATCCCTGGCAAAAAGAAATACAAGTGAGTGGGTACAGACAAAGTGGGCAAGCATTAAGGATGCAATACTTGAAGCAACATCCCATTGTGTTAGAGAGAAAAGAAGATGCAAAAGAAGAAGGAAACTACTTTGGTTCTCAAAAACAATAGCAGAAAAGGTCAAAGCCAAAAGGCTGGCCTTCAGGAAATATAAGGGAACGCAGCAGCATGAAAATAGGGAGGCATAACAAACTTCCCTAAGGGAAGCAGGGAAGGCAATAAGGCAGGCAAAGGCCCAAACCGAGGAAACACTAGCACAAACAGTAAAGGAAGGTGACAAGACTTTCTATAGATACATTAGTGAAAGGAGAAAGTCCAGAGGGGGTATTGCTAAGATCAAAGGAGATAAGGTGGCATGTGAGGAGGAGGACCATGTAAAAGCATCTATCCTAAATAGATACTTCTTCTCAGTATTTACTGAAGAAAAGGTAGGGCAGGGCCCACAGCTCAGCACCATGGGCACACGGGGGAGGGAGGGAGGTGTGCACTAGTCCCTTCACAAAAGAAAGGGTCCTACAACAGCTTGATAAGCTCAGGGTGGACAAGGCAATGGGACCTGATGGCATACATCCCAGGGTACTAAAGGAGCTAAGGGTGGAACTAGCAGAGCCATTATCAGAAATGTTTAGTGAGTCTCTGAGCACAGGAGAGATCCCGGAAGACTGGAGAAAGGCTCATGTGATCGTGCTCCACGAGAGTGGTAGCAGGGAGGAGGCAGGGAACTACAGACCAGTCAGTCTTACCTCAGTAGTGGGCAAGATTATGGAGGCACTCATTAAGGAAAGGATAGTGCAACATCTGGAATCCATAGGAGCACAGGATCCAAGACAGCATGGGTTTACAAAAGGAAGGTCCTGTCAAACTAATCTCATAGATTTCTTTTACTGGGTAACCAGAGTGGTGGACCAAGGGGGAGCAGTTGATGTTGCCTACCTTGACTTCAGCAAAGCTTTTGATACTGTTCCACATAGATTGATTGAAAAGCTGGGTAGGATCGGGCTGGGTCAGAAGTTGGTCAACTGGGTGGCAAACTGGTTGACGGGCACAAAACAGAGAGTGGTGGCAAATGGTATACAGGCAGAAGAGATGCAAGTAACCAGTGGGGTACCTCATGGATCAGTCGTGGGGGCCAGTCCTCTTCAGTATCTTTATCAGTGACATTGCAGATGGACTGGAGGGTAAGGTTTGTCTGTTTGCAGATGACACCAAGATCTGCAACACAGTAGATGATCCAGACGGGGTGGGCAGAATGAGAAGAGATCTGGATAAACTGGAAAAATGGTCGAAGAGTAGCAGCTGGGGTTTAATGCAAAGAAGTGCAAGATAATGCACATGGGGAAGAGAAACCCTGAAGCCACCTGTAGGCTGTGAGGGAAGTTGCTGGCAGTCACAAGGGAAGAAAGAAACTTGGGCATCATCACCGATGACCTGAAATCATCCAAGCAGTCCACTGAAGCAGTAAGTAAGGCTAGAGGAATGTTGATGTGTATTAGGGGTATCACAAGTCGGAAGAGGGAGGTAATAATCCCTCTTTACAAGACACTGGTTAGGCCCCATTTGGAGTACTGCGTGCAGTACTGGAGGCCACATCTTCACAAGGACATTAACCAAATTGAGGCAGTCCAGAGAAGGGCAACCAAAATGGTGCAGGGACTGCATCAGAAAACATATGAGGACAGATTAATGGAGCTCAATATGTATACTCTAGAGCAGAGGAGGGAGAGCGGTGATATGATCGAAATATTCAAACATCTTAAGGGCATTAACAAGGTGAAAGAGTCTAATATTTTCAATATAAGAAAAACAGGACAAGAGGACACATCATGAGATTAGAGGGAGGCCGATTAAGGGGTAATGTGAGGAAGTTCTTTTTCGCAGAAAAGGTGGATGCATGGAATGGCCTACCTCAGGAAGTGATGGATATTAATACAGTGCAGGGCTTCAGACAGGCATGGGACAGGCATAAGGGGGCAATATAGATGAGTGTGAATAGATAGGCCATTGACAGAGCAAAGGTCGATGGCATATTTATAAGGTAGAAAAACAAATGGGCAGACTGGATGGGCCTTGCGGTCCTTATCTGCCGTCACCTTCTGTGTTTCTGGCGGACATTCTCAGCCGATTAGTCGCCAGGGCTCATGACTGGGAGCTAAAGCAGGCAGTAGTAGAATATCTCTTTCTTCAGTGGGGTCGACCAGACATAGACCTCTTTGCCTCCCCATCCAATGCAAAACTAATCAGCTTTTGCTCGCTTGTTCGCGGGCATGGTACTTTTTGGCGAGACGCACTTTCTTTTTCCCGGACAGGGAGATTTCCATATGCTTTCCCTCCATTTTCTAGCCTTCAGAAGGTTCTTCTGAAACTTCAAGCAGAGGGGGCGCATGTGATCCTCATTGCCCCCTATGGCCTTGGCAGATTTGGCTTCCCTCTACTACAGCAGTTAGCACTGGAACCCCCAGTACCTCTTTCTCTTTCTCTCACAACCTTCTGTCCCAGGAGCAGGGTACCCCAGTGCACCCGAGCCTCAGATCACTTCATCTTCATGAGTGGCACTTGTGGACATAGTGGTTTCTCGCTATGGCGTCTCTTCTCGGGTCGCTCATGTTTTAGTAGAGGCCAGAAAATCCTCCACCAGATCCATGTATGCCATGAAGTGGAAGAGATTTTCCATCTGGGCTACACCTAAAGGCTTAGATCCTTTTCTCGTTTGGCTTCCCAGGTCTTAGAGTACCTCTTGCACCTGTCAGAGTTGGGCCTCAGTTATTCTTCTCTGAAGGTCCATTCTCTCTGTGGTTTCGGCCTACCACCTTCCAGTGGAGAGCAAAACCCTGGCTCAGGTAGAAGTTTCTAGGACTTTTTTGAAAGGGATCCTCCACCTCAAACCTCCGGTCCGGAATCCTGTTCCCCTCTGGGATCTTAATTTTATTTTGGAAAAACTTACTTTGACAACTTTTGAGCCGGCAGCAGGTAGTGATATGCATTTTTTGGCAAGGAAAACGCTCTTTCTAGGGACATGGATATGTTGTTCATCCACACTGTCTGGCAGGTTCCTTGCCGCTTTAAATCTTGCCGGAAGGTCTTCAGGCTGGCTCCTCCCACCCACCTGGGTGGTAAAACTCTCGCTCTGCCCATGACACCAGATCTTCCTTACCACTTGGAAGCTCAGGTTCCCTCCTTAACGCTCTGCATGTAGACCGGATCCTATTTCTTCGGTTCGCCCGAAAATGTTTTTAAAGTTTTCAAGACTTCGGTCAAGTTTCTCCCTCATGGCTGTGATGGACAAATTGACTCCCGGTTTTTGGCGGTGCCCTTGTGGGCAGAAAATGTCCAGGATGGACCCGTACTCCATGTGCGTCTACTGCCTCGGCCTAGAACATGACCCGCAGACCTGCAAGTTATGCCATTCGTTTTCGGCCAACGTCCTGGAAGACCGCGCTGACCGGTTAGAGCTTGGGCGCCCTGAGAAGCACTACCTGCCAGTGAAGTCGAAGGAGGCCCATTGGGCAGTTACCGTGGTCGGCTGGCTCGGCTGAGCAACTCAAGCAGATGATCGCCCTCGAGGAGGAGGCGGCACAGGCCGCATCATTCTCTTCCTCGGTTGCGGCATTTATCCTGCTCTCTTTGGGTACCTCATATTCAGCTTCTTTCAAGGAGCTTTGCCAGTCCCTTGCCACGAAGGGAGAGGGGCCATCGGGACATTCCTCTCGGTACAGAAAGAAGGACTCAAAAGGTAAGTCCCATCGTCGGCGTTCGTGGGAGTGGCAGTGGTCCCCTTCCCCGGACAGTCGACACTTGACTTCGGTCGAGGTGGCGGCTAAGGCCGCTGGCTTCACAGTGTCCCCGTCAGGTCAGCTGGCAGAGTCACCCGTCGACACGGTTGAGATTTTTCTTGACCCGTCAGACGGGCTGTCGACTGGTGAAGCCGACAACCCTTCTTCACCGGTTCCCCCAGTGGAGACCGAGGACTTGCCTGCTCCTCCGGTGCCACAGTCCCCGGTTAAGGCTTCTGAGCCGAGGGAGGAGCGGGTGTCCCCCGGCCCTTCTCAGAACCATCCTCGGAAATGCTGAGGACCTCGGTCTCGGACATCGTCTCGGTCTAGCCGATCCTGCCGTCATCGGCGGTCTCAGTCTCGGCACCGAAGTAAGCTGCGCCGCCGCTCATCTTCGTCTTCCTCCTCGGAAGAGGAGAGGCTTCAGCGTAAGTTGCATCGATGCTACGAGGACCTGATGTGGTAGCAGTTACTTCTGTCCGGGAACAAGTCGACGTGGTCTCCTTCCCCGGCCATCAAGTGGCTGTCACCCGGGCGGCCGAAACAACCCCTCACTGTAACCGAGGTGCCCAAGCCTGGGCTGGTTGTTCGGCCGAAACTAGCTGCCTCACCGATTGTGGTGGAACCTCTGCCTCCACAGCTGAAATCGGGGGCGCCAACCACGGACTCTCGGTCGGGTCAGGGTCTGCCCCACAGGTTGTCGGTCACCCTCACTCCTGACCGTCCTCGGCAGGTGGAGGGTGGCTCAGGCCCCAGGCAGCTCTTCACGGAATCCTCGGATTCCGACGACTCCTCCCTGTTCTCCAGGCCCATTGACCTGGAGTCCTCCAAGGGCCAGTTGATGGACGAAAGCCCATCGTCCTTCATGGGTTTACTTCGGCTCATCTTGGAGTCCACCAGGATGCAGCTCGAGCCCGTATCCAAGTGGGCCAAGTATCCCCTGGTGGAGATACTGGACCGAGGGGATTCACACACGGAGGCCTTTCCGGTGGCTGAAGCCATCGTTGGCCCAGCCTTGGAGCTCTGGCAGCGGCCTGCTTCCTGTCCTGTGCCTTCGGCCAGGATGGCCAGGAGGTATGCGGTCCCTACGGCTCTATTCCCAGTTTTGGAACACCCCTCTGCCTGGGGTTGGTCACCGACAGCATTTTCCGGTGTTCCAGGGCAGCTAGGGATGGGAGAAGCCCCGACAAAGGAGTCCAAAAAGCTGGACTATGCCGGGCGCAAGGTGTATGCTGCGTCCTCCCTTGGCCTCCGCCAGGCCAGCTCGGCCTTGCTGATGGCACACTTCTCCCATGCCCTCATGGGCTCCCTGGATGAGATGATCCCTCATCTCCCGGCTGACCTGCAGACCATGGTCCGGCAGGTACGGGACGAGGGTAGGGCAGTGGCTAAACAGCAGCTCCAAACGGCTCTGGATATTGGAGACTGCTGTGCCATATCAGTGGCGGCTGCGGTGGCCATACGCCACAGAGCATGGCTGAGGATATCCACCTTCACGGCAGATACCCAGCACAAACTGGTGGATGTCCCCTTCCTGGGGACCGACCTCTTCGGCCCTGGAGTGGAAGGTCGCCTCCAGCGGATCGAAAAGTCCAATGCCACTCTGGACTCGGTCACCTCCGCCCAGAAGAACAATGGCCGCCGACAGCAGCAGCACAAGTCCTTTCGTCCTTCTGCACCTGCGGCACGTCCGGACCAACAGCACCAGGGCCAGCAGGCTCGCGCTAGGCATCCCAAACCCAAGCCCGTGGCTTCCTCCAGCAGGAAGCAGGGAGATAAAGGCCCAGGAGGTCCCTCGGCCGGTCTCTCCTCTAAACCTGCCCAGTGACGGGTTGAGGGGTGTCGCCCCCAGCCTTGTCACTCCCCCCTGGGTTCCCGCAATGGGGGGACGGCTCCGCCACTTGGTCCGTTATCACCACGGACCGTTGAGTGTTGGAGGTGGTAGGAAAGGGCCTGCCCCTGGAGTTCGAGCAGGCCCCGCCCTTCTGAGCCATCGCCCCTCGCGGGGCTACAAGGTCCGCAGCCTCTTTGTCGGCTCACCAAGCCGATATCGCCCTGCTCCTCGAAAAAGAGGTGATCAGGAAGGTGGCGGATCCTCCTCCAGACCCGGATTTGTGTCCAGGTACTTTCTGGTCCCAAAACGGACGGGGGGCTGGCGCTCCATTCTCGACCTGCATGATCTGATCAGGTTCCTAAGGTCTCGGACCTTCAGGATGGTCACTCTGGCTCAGATAATCCCATCCTTGGAACGAGGCGTTTGGTTCTGTTCTCTGGACCTTCAGGACGCATTCTTTCATTTCCCAATCTGTCCGTCCCACCAGAGATTCCTCCACTTCAGGGTGGTGGGATCCCTCCACGCGTTCCAGGCCATGCCCTTCGGCCTTTCCCTGGCTCCCAGGGTCTTCACCAAATGCATGGCAGTGGTGACAGCATTCCAGCAGCGCAGAAGGGTCCGGGTGTATTCCCTACCTGGACGACTGGGTGATTGCAGCCCCCTCCAGAGCAGAGGTGGAGCGGTCCAGAGATCTGGCCCTTCAGGTTTGCTCTCAGGTTGACCTCCTCATCAACAAGGCCAAGTCAGAACTCGTGCCCAAGCAGGTGATAAAATTCATCAGGGCAGAGCTCGACTCTTTATGAGCCAGAGCATGGCTCCCGGCGGACAGGGCCCAGGTTCTTTCCTCCTTTGCCCAATCATTTCAGGTTGGGCAATCGCGCCCTGCCCGGGACTTCCTGCGCCTCCTGGGCCTCATGGCAGCCTGCACCAGCGTGGTCCGTTTGGCCCACTGGTACATGCGTCCGCTTCAGTGGGGGCTGGCCAGCCAGTGGTCACAGCACTTCGATCCTCTGGATCAGCTAATGACAGTGACCCAGGGGATGTGGAACGCTCTCCAGTGGTGGACCGTTCCAGCACATCTGCAGGAGGGCATCCCATTTGTCCGAGCCGGCGATCTCTCTATCGACCGATGCCTCTCTGATGGGTTGGGGTGCCCATCTGGGGAGCACAGAGCGCATGGCCTCTGGTCCCCTCGGGAGTCCCGATGCCACATCAACCTGCTGGAGCTTTGAGCGGTTCACCTAGCCCTCACCGCCTTTGCTCCATTTCTACGGGGTCAAGTGGTTCAGGTCCAAACAGACAACACCACGACCATATACTACCTAAACCGCCAGGTGGGACGTGCTCCATGCCTCTCTACAGGGAAGCTCTCCGCATTTGGTCACTCGTGCGCAGCCTGGGGGTGGATCTACTTACTATTCTTGTGGCAGGAGCCTCCAACACCCTGGCCGATACCCTAAGCCGGATAGGGGCTGCATCCCACAAGTGGTCTCTCCTGCCGGAGGTAGTACAAGATCTGTTCTCCCACTGGGGCACGCCTCAGGCAGACCTGTTTGCCTCCAGGGAGAATGTGAAGCTGAGACTGTTTCATGCCCGGCCCCCTCAGCAGGGCTCGCTGCAGGGGGATGCCTTCTTGAGGCCGTAGACCCCAGGCCTCTTCTGCGCCTTTCCCCCATTTCCCTTGATCCACAAGGTGCTTCTCAAGGCGAGGAGGGACAAGGCGCAGGTGATTCTGGTAGCCCCAGACTGGCCCCGCCAGTTCTGGTATCCAGATCTCCTCAGTCTCAGCTCCAGGCTTCCGAGGCGGCTTCCAGCCCATCTGGACCTGATCTCAGTCAGTCAGGGGAAGGTATTCCATCCGGACCTTCAATCCCTGCACCTGACGGCCTGGTTCCTGAGCGGCTAGAGTTCCAGGCCTTGGGTCTATCCGATGAGGTCCTCAACATTGTTGAGGCATCCTGTAAGGAGTCGACCATAAAATGCTGTTCCTTCTAATGGAAGAGATTCTCTATTTGGTGTCAGGACAAGGGCCTGGACCCTTCCTCCTGTTCCTTGGCAAGCATTCTGGACTACCTGTGGTCCCTTTCTCAGCAAGGGCTTCGGTCGATGACCCTTAAGGTGCACCTGGCATCCATCTCTGCTTACTGGGCACGGGCCGGGAAGCAGTCAGTGGCGCAGGAGAAGGTGGTCGGGCGCTTTTTCAAAGGCCTTCATCACATATCCCCTCCGGTGCGAGAACCTCCACCTTCGTGGGATCTTCTGCTGATATTGGCTAAGCTCATGGGCAAGCCATTCGAACCGATGCACAGGTGTGACATCTCTCACTTGTCATGGAAGACCGCCTTCTTGGTGGCTATTATGTCAGCCAGAAGGATGGGAGAGCTCCAGGCGCTTTCCATCGAGTCTCCTTATCTGGTCTTCCACAGGGACAAGGTTGTCTTGCGCCCCCAACCGAAATTCCTTCTGAAGGTGGTGTAGGAGTTTCACCTTAACCAGGTGTTGACTCTGCCGGTGTTCTACCCCAGTCACACCTCGGAGACCGAATATAGGCTTCATACTTTGGACCCTAGAAGAGCGTTCGCTTATTACAAGGAGTGGACGGCTGAAGTTTGAGGAGAGGTTTGCCAGCTGTTTGTCACCTACGCTGAAGCCGCACCTGGCAGACCTGCAGCCAAGCGGACGATAGGCAGGTGGGTCACCTTCTGCATAGATCTCTGCTATAGGTTGGCGGGCATGGAGCCTCCCAGAGGGATAAGAGCTCATTCTACCCGCCATACCGCTGCTTCAGTGGCTGCTTCCAGGGATGTCCCTATCCAGGAAATCTACAGTGCTGCTACCTGGAAATCAGCACACACCTGCATCACCCACTACCACATCGACCTTGAGTCATGCCGGGATGCTGGTTTTGGGGCCTCGGTTCTCTGTTCTTTATTTCCCAAGTAGGGGGTGTGCACCTTGCCTCCCTCCTCCCAGAGAACTGCTAGGAGTCTGCCAGACAGTGTGGATGAACAACATATCCATGTCCCTAGAAATACAGGTTACGCACCTGTAACAGGAGTTCTAGGAATGGTATATGTTCATCCACACGACCCACCCGACCTGCCCGGCTTCGATGCACAACTTGGCTTCCGGCCGGCTAGATCTGGCATCATGGGGCGGAACCGAGAGTTTTACCACCCGGTTGGGTGGGAGGAGCCAGCTTGAAGACCTTTCCGGCAAGGAACCTGCCAGACAGTGTGGATGAACAACATATACCATTGCTAGAACTCCTGTTACAGGTGAGTAACCTGTATTTTTAGTTGCTATCACTTCAACTCAAAAAGTTTCAGAGCTTCAGACTTTAGTTTGTAGAGAGCCTTACTTGATTTTCCACAGTGACCGGCTTGCTCTGCGGACTAATCGTTTTCTTCCAAAGGTGGCTTCGGAACTCACTCTAAACCAGAATGTTGAACTGCCGGTATTTTACCCAGATCACTCTAACAGGGGGAGCATCTCTTGCACACGATTCTGAGATATTACGTCTCAAGGACTAAGGTTCTCAAGTTGAACCACCTCTTTTGTAGCCTTTGCTCCTAACTGCCAGGCAGGGCTATTTCAAAACAGTCTCTGTCTAGGTGGCTGGCTAATTATATTCATTACATTTACCAGAAGTACGCAAAGCCCCTTCTGGGGATGGTGAAGGGCCACTCAACTGCCTTTTTCAGGAATGTGTCCACTGTGGACATGTGCAGCAGCCACTTGGTCCTCCATCCACAGTTTCACGAAACATTACAGTCTGAACATTGCTTCTAGGTGCAGGGTCAGCTTTGGTCTAGCAGTCCTGCAAGGACTTCTGTCCTGAGTGACCAGTAGTTGGCAAGACATTTTCTCCTCCTGGAACCTCATCTCCGACTCCTCCTTTTTTGGTTGACTGCTTGGTATTCAGTCATACTTGTGAAGACCTGCTGCAGGAACCCTCTCAAAGTAAGATATAACAGTTACGTAAGAACTTACCGTAACAGTAGATCTTTGAGAAAGGTTCCTGCAGTAGGTCTACATTTCCCACCCACCGTCCCCCAGCTCCTATGTTTTTTTTTCCTCTCTATTCCCTTCCCAAGACTTTGCTTTATCCAGAGCTCAGGGTCCCAGGAGTCGCCACTTCTTTTTTCTGCTTCTTCCTTAGAGGTCTCTGGTGGAAGAACTGGAGGGCAGGCGGGGGACCGCCCCCATTTATAGTCACGCTGACATCTGTCACCTGACACCGGGGGTGGTCCCCGCTGAAGATTGCTAGCTACAATTTTGCCGTGCGGTCCTGATGCCAGGGGGCACATTCCTACTTGTGAAGACCTGCTGCAGGAACCTCTCTCGAAGATCTACTGTTATGGTAAGTTCTTATGTAAATGCTACATCCTAGTTAACCAACAGCCTACTTCCTCCTACCCCCCACTAGAATTGCCTTATGTCTGTCCAATGCATTCTTGAATTCCCCCACTGTTTTTGACCCCACTATCTCCTTTGGAAGATTGTTCCATGCGTCCACCACCCTCTGTGTGAAAAAAATACTTCCTCACATTGCCCGTGAGCCGTCCCCCCTCTATCTTCATATTGTGCCTTCTTGTTCTTGCACATCTCTTTTTCTGAAAGATGCTACCCTCTTGAACTTTAATTCCCTTGAGATACTTGGATGTTTCTGTCATGTCCCCCCTCTCCCTCCTTTCACGAGGGTAAACATATTAAGCTCCTGCAGTAAAGTTACTTCAAGGGTGGCTCAGAAAGGAAGAGTCAAAATCCATTTGCTTCTAATAAGCTAGGCACTTCAAGGTAGAGAACTGTCTTGCAAAAATATTTGACATCCCTTTATGAACTTAGAACAAGCTGATTACCAGGAAACCAAGAATCCACTGTCAAAGGGTAGTTCTCTGGTTAACTTAATTGAGGGAAGCAGAGGTAATAAAAGTCAGGAGATGAAACCTTTTTACTTCAAAGCAGGATGCTTTGGAAACCAGACTTGACAAGCTGTTGTCAAAGTTATTACCAGTAAGACAGTGTGACATCACAAGGCAGCCTGGACTGTTGGGTCGTTGGGAAAGTGCAAGAGTGACATCTACTAGCTCAAAGTTATGACCAGACCAGTTATTTTTGTCCTACTATATAAAGAACTGAAAATCAGGAGCGCTGTCTCATTTTTTTCTGAGCATCTACAAGTGATAACTTCTCTTAATAATACAAGAAGCAAGACTGCCAGTACAAAGGAAACTGTAGCTTTCATTTACTTTCTTTGGACTTCAATTCACTGGGACTTAAGGTAGACTTTAGATAAGTCACAGTGTGTTTTTCATGTATATTTTCCATTTTTATTTCTGTTATTCTGTGACCAAATTAGTGCATCTTTTAGTTACAACTGTGTGATTATTATTTAAGTATTGTAGTAAAAACATTTGTTTTTAAGAAAACTGCCTGAGCGAGATTTCTGAATTGTGTTGTGAAGTGTGGGGACAGTTATAAATAATCTGTGACAAACTGTTATTGCTAAGGGGTGCCTCCATAAGTAACCAATCGAGCAAGGGTCTGTAAGGGACTTCAGGGGTGAGATAGGGAGAATTCCAAAGTCTCAAGAATAGTCTGTAGGGATTTTGAACCAAGTTGTTGCATGTTCTGTTGGAGAAGATGAAATCAGGAGCATGCTGCTACCCTGAAGAGTATGATACCTGGATCTTCCACATTTGTGTAGCAACCAAGAAGGGTTCATATTTGGCTACAAGTCTCAAGACTGGTACTGTGCCCTTATCCAGAGTTTAGAGGGGCAGTCTGGGTCCTCGTGGTGGGTATTCAGCCGTGACCTCAACAAGCATTCTAAAAGGGCACGAGGAGGGTATCCCTGTCCCCCTCCCCCCGTCACAGATTGCACTTAGGGGTAGGCACTGTGAGCTCAATAGATGTGACCCTCAGGAGTGGGTTTGTGTCAGATCTGGTGTGCAGCATTGGAATCTGAAAGATCTGGTTGCATAGTGTTGCAAGTCGAGAGATACTGGTGGCACAGACATAACAGTTGGATTCAAGGCCAGTCTATCAGATTGATAAACTGAAAGCAGTTCACACACAATCAAGACAGAGATTTGGAAAAATATAATTTGGTTACAGTATAAAGTTCCCTATCTATTTTCTTTTTTTCTCTGGTGAAAGCTAGTGTAGTAGTAGTTAAGGAAGATGATGACTTCCATCCACAATGAATACACTGCAAACTACCTAAAGCAGTTGTGTCAGGAAAGAGGGGTCCAGTGTGGGGGACGAACCAAAAAGCACCCTTTGGAGGCTCTTGTGGCAGTCAATGAGTAAGTGACTGCCCAGGACCTCAAGTCACGGGTGGTGGTTGAGAAGGACCAGAGCTTGGGTGTGGGGGTGCCAAGGGTCATCACAGTGTCCAGTCCAGGAGTGGAGGACAGCGAGACCAGAGGGAACCCAGAGTCACAACAGTAGGGTAAGGTCAACACCAAGCTGGAGCCATAAGGGATCAGGCTGCAGAGAGAAAGGAAAGAGAGCACCAGAGGAAATTCCAGCTGGAGAGGCCAAGACTCCAGCAACCAACACCAGAGGAGTAAGTGGCAGGGGCGGACCTGAAAATCCAAGTCTGGGGTATAAGTTAATAGCTGAATTTAAAGACGGGGAGGATATGCAGGGGGTGGAGAAATTATGGGCAGCCATCAAGAGAGGGGTATTAAAGCCTCAGACTCACATATAAGAAGGGTACTAAAGAATAAAAGACAGAAAAGACCTCTATGGTTCACTAGAGAGGTGGCGTTAGGAATCAAGGAGAAGACTAGAGTATTCAAGAGGTACAGGAGGACACGAAAGGATGAGGACAGGGAAACCTACAGTAAAAAAAAAAAAAGGAGGCAGGGCAAAAGATAAGGGCTAAGAAGGCCACTGAGGAGAGGATAGCGAAGCAGATGAGGATGGGGGACTAAACCTTCTTTAGGTAGGTTGGAGAAAGGAGGAGGGCACCACATGGGATTGGTAGGATAAGGGGGGGAAGTGGAACAATACCGGAAGGAGATTTTGAGAAAGCAGAGGCATTAAATAGCTATTTTGCCTCAATCTTCATGGAAGAAAGAGATGGCAGGGGAGCAGGACGTGGTGGGGAGGGTGTCAGCCATAGGCAGGTGAGTGTGGCAGAATTTACAGCTGAAGGAGTAAGGGAAGAGCTGGGTAGACTTAGGGTGGACAAGGCAATGGGGCCTGATGGAACACACCCAAGGGTTTTCAAGGAGGTGAAGGATGAACTGGCGCCGCATCTGGCGAGGCTGTTTAACTTGTCCTTGGTCACGGGTGGTGCCAACAGACTGGAAGAGGGCAGAGGTGGTCACACTACATAAGGGGGGGGGCGGAAGGATGAGGTCAGAAACTACCGTCCCATTAGTCTTACCTTGGTGGTGGGGAAGGTAATGGAAACACTACTTAAGATCAGGTTGATGGAATACTCTGAGATGACTGGCATGCATGATGACAGGCAGCATGGCTTCACCAAGGAAAGGTCCTGTCAGAGTATCCTGATAGTTTTTCGATGGGGTGACATAGATAGTGGACCTGGGAGGAGCGGTGGATGTGGCCTATCTGGATTTCAGTAAGATCTTTGACACTGTTCCGCACGGTGGAATGGTGCATAAGCTAGACAGACTGGGGTGGACCACAGGATCACCAGGTGGGTGGAAAACTGGTTGAAGGGAAGGAGTCAGACGGTGGTGGTAAATGGGACACATTCCAGGGAACAGTTGGTGACCAATGAGGTGCCACGGGGTCAGTGCTAGGACCAATACTCTTTAACATCTATGTTAGTGACCTAGCAGAGGATCTGGAGGGACTGGTGTGCTTGTTCGCAGACGATACAAAGGTCTGCAATAGGATGTATTCACCTATTGGGGTGCAAGCCATGAGGGGGGACCTGGAGAGGTTGGAGAGGTGGTCTGACACCTGGAGATTGAAGTTTAATGCACAAAAGTGCGCACTGATGCACCTAGGGAGGAGGAGTAGGAGGGAAACTTGCTCCCTTGGGGGGGCTGATGATTAGGGAGAAGGAAACAGAAAGGGATCTGCGGATTATGGTAGTGCATGACCTCAAGATGGGTAGCTAGTGTAACAGGGCCGTGGGACAGGCAAATGGAATATTGGCCTGCATTGCGAGGGGTTTTAATAGCAGGAAGAGGGAGGTGCTAATGCCATTATACAGAACCATGGTCAGGCCGCATCTGGAGTATGGGGTGCAGTACTGAAGGCCTCACCTACAAAGAGATGTTGAGTTGATGGAGAGGGTACAGAGAAGGGCAACCAAAATGGTACGAGGGATGCAGGATGTACCCTATGAGAGAAAATTGAGAGAGCTGAATTTGTACCCTCTGGAGACTAGGAGGGACATGATTGAGACCTATAAGTATCTGAAGGGAATAAATAAGGTGGAGGGTGATAGCTTGTTCAAATTGAAGAAGGGAGCGAACATGAGGGACATAGCCTCAGACTGGAAGGTGGGCAATACAGAGGTAATGTCAGGGGGCAGTTTTTCACGGAGAGGGTGGTGGAGGCCTGGAACAAGCTGCCAAAGGAGGTATTGGCAGCTGAAACAGTGGAGGGGTTCAAGACGGCTTGGAATAGATTTAAGGGGTTGGGGAAAGATGGTGGAAGTATAACAGAAGGGGGGGAGGTAGGGTGTTGGGCAGACTTGATGGGCCATGGGGCCTTTCTCTGCCATCTCATTTCTGTGTATATGGATGCATTTTTATATTCGTTTGAAAAGGTTTGTATATAGGCCAGAATACCCAGTAAGTCCTGGAGCTTCCAGCTATCCCCACTGCTTACTGGTAAAAGGCTTGAGGTGCTAAGCCAAATGGATGGTTCCACTAGCATACATTGACAACAATGTTGTCGACATCCCTTACAGCGATGGGAACATTGCCGACTGTAGACATTGTTCCTGTCAGGAAGGGAATGCTTTTTTCGTTCGGGGTTGGGGCGTAACACTGGAAGACAGTGCCAGTATACAGCGGGGACCATCACACCGACCTGGTGAGATTTGTTGCTGTGGTGGTCTTCACTGTAGAAAAGTCGTTGTGCTCACGGTATATGCAAATGGACAATCATAATAGCTAAGATTATGAGAAACTTGAGACTGCTTTACTTAAAAATAATGAACTATCTCCTGAAAATTATGAACTCCTCCCTGAGAGGAGGCCTATTCCACAGATGAAAAGGAGTGCCTTGTGCTGGTATGGGCCCTAAAGAAATTAGAACTGTACCTCTACGGAAGGCACTTCGAGGTACAGACTGATCATAACCCCCTGGTGTGGCTAAATCAGATAGGTAAAACAAATGGTCATCTTTTAAGGTGTAGTATTGCTGTACAGGCTTATGATATGACCATTACACACAGAGCAGGGTCAGCCAATGCCAACGCTGATGGCCTGTCTCACCAGTTAGAACAGTATCTGAATTTGTGAAAAACCTTACCATGCATTAGGGGGCATGTTCCCACAAATTCAGTCTAGGAGGGAGGGAGGGATGTTGCGAGCTATGTCACTATAGGTCAGATGTACGGATATATGATACTATATTCTGTTATATCTTGTGAATGTTTAAAATGCCACAAGGAAAACCGATGAAAGGGGGACATAGACTGGATTTTTAAAATGTGTGACCTTCCTCTGACCTGAGAGGGAAGCTTACTGGGCAGGAAGCCAAATTACTTTAAGGGCTGCTCAGCAAGGATGTGCCAAAATCCATTTGCTTGTAATAAACTAGGCACTTCAGAGGAGAAAACTGTCTTGCAAAAATAGTTGACATCCCTCTATGAACTTAGAACATGCTGATTAGTAGGAAACCAAGAGTCCACTGTCAAAGGATATTTCCCTGGTTAACTTAATTGAGGGAAGCTGAGGTAATAAAAGTCAGGTGATGAAAGCTTTTCACTTCAAAGCAGGATGCTTGGGAAACCAGTCTTGACAAGCTGTTATCAGAGTTAATACCAGTAAGACAGTGTGACATCACAAGACAGCCTGTGGGGAAAGCTCAAGAGTGACATCAACTGTCTCAAGGTTTTGACCAAACCAGTGATTTTTGTCCTACTATATAAAGAACTGAAAACGCGGGGCGCTCTCTCATTTCTGCTGAGCATCTACAAGGGACACTCTTCTCCTGACAATACAAGAAGCAAGACTGCCAGCACAAAGGAAACTGAATCTTTCATTTACTTTTTCTGGACTTCAATTCACTACGTTCTTAAGGTAGACTTTAGATAAGAGTTATGGTGTTTTTCATGTATATTTTCCACTTTAATTTTCTGTTATTCTGTGACCAAATTAGTTCATCTTATAGTTGTAACTCTGTGATTATTTAAGTATTTTAGTAAAAACATCTGTTTTTAAGAAACTGCCTGAGCGAAATTTCTAAATTGCATGTGAATTGTGGGGACAGTAATAAATAATCTGTGACAAACTGTTATTGCTAAGGGGTGCCTCCATAAGCAACCAATCAAGCAAGAGTCTGTAAGGGACATCTGGGTATAGATGGGGAGAATACCAAAGTCTCAAGGAATAGTCTATAGGGATTTTGAACCAAGTTGTTCCATGTGCGGTTGGAGAAGACTGACTCAGGAGCACAGTGCTACCCTAAAAAGAGTGTGATGCCTGGATCTTCCCCATTTGTGTAACACCAAGAAGGGTTCATATTTTGCTACAAGACTCAAGACTGGTATTGTGCCCTTATTCCGAGTTTAGAGGGATGCCATGCATCCTTGTGGCGGGTGTTCAGCCGTGACCTCGGTAAGCATTCTAAAAGGGCAAGAGGAGGGTATCCCTGTCGCCCCCCCCACCCCCCGTCGTGGATTGCACTTAGGGGTGAGCACTGTGAGCTCAGTGGACCTGACCCTCAGGAGTAGGTTCATGACAGTGGACACCCTCTTGTCCTCCAATAAATAGTCAACACTTGCAATATGCAACCTGACCCCTTGTTCTCCCTTAACTCCTTAGCAGGAAACGAGCGGTGTATCCTTGGGGATTTATTCCCCGATGTCGGCTACTTTGCTGACTGGATCTTCCGCTGTTCCAGTAGACCTGTCGACGGGGGTCACTCCTCCAAGATACCCCTCGCACACTACAGATCTACCATCAGAATAAGTGGTTCCTTCAACGCCTGACCCCTTGACGTCAGATACTCCAGGGGAACCTGCACCCAGGTGCTCTTCCCCGGTTATCGACCTTCCCGACCTCACGATGGCGGGTGTTCCGGTCGACATCCTGCTGCCCGTGGGTTCTACAGGTGCTCCTACGCCTCGTGCTGATTCCTGAGCTGCCACCAGGTCCCTTCAGGGTCTCTACCCCTGAAGACCTGCCGTTGGTCCCCTCAGCGCCTACAGGTCCTTTGGCTCCGCCTCCTGCAGGTCCAGGGTGCCCCCCCCCCATCATCAAACATGATCCCAGGCTACCCGGTGCCGCAGTATGTCTGCTACCCCGCACCAGGGTATCCATTGTCGGGCTACCCGTTGCCTCCTATGCGACGGGGTACCCACCGCAGGGCCAGATCTTTCAGGGTTGTAACCCTTAGGGCTATCCTTATGGCTATTCTTACTCAGGCTACCCGTCATTCTTGCATTCGAGATTCCCAGGGTACCAGCCACCTCCTTCACCTCCTCTGCCTCCACCTGCTCCACAGCCTCCGGCTTTCGGACAGGTCCCAGGCTGACAAACCAGGGTCCATTCCTGCTTGGTGGAAGGATGCAAAGTTGCAGCTTCTACAGGAGTTGGCCCGACCGGAGCCTTTACCAGTCCTTAAGATGGCTTCCTGGTTGGCCCCTGGAGTCTTTCCCCTGCCGACCCCCAGACATTGGACAGGGAACCTCCACAGGTGCCCTCCAAGAGCCTTACCGGGCAACAGACCCATAGAGAAAACGTTGGATAAAGTCTCGTCTCCCAGCAGACCATTCTCATATGACTCTGATTCCGACTCTTCCGAGAGTTTAGATCCCGGTCTGCTATAGAGCCCCAGCCGAAGGAGTCCCCCAAGTCCCTCCCCCCAGAGGACCCTTCATTTGCCGATCTCCTTCTGTCTTCCGACCACATGTGGATGGGCAACCCAAGAATTGGATCCCAAGAGAAATAGGCTCACTGAGCACCTGAACATCTCTAATGTGAACCCCCTATCCATCCCTCCTTGGACAGAGCCGCACGAGGACTTAACTTCTGCCATTTGGCAGCAACTGTCCTCTATACCTGCGGTCTCTAAGAAGGCCAACGGGACTTACCATCCCCTGGAAGGGGTTTCTCACTCACTGTGCAGCCCAGAGTGGACTCCATAGCGATCATGGCAGCCCACGAGAGTTCGGCAAAGCTGAAGCACTTGAGTACCTCCCCGGCAGATAAGGAATCCAAACAAATGGACCAATATGGCCACAAAGTTTACCCTTCCTCCACTTGTGCTCTGAGGTTGCTGAATTACGTGGCCCACGTGATTTCCTTCCAAAAATCATCCCCATCAGACCTGGAATCAGACATTCTGGCCATTCCAGACCAAGATCTGAGGGACAGACT
This sequence comes from Neoceratodus forsteri, assembly GCA_016271365.2. Lineage (NCBI taxonomy): Eukaryota > Metazoa > Chordata > Ceratodontiformes > Ceratodontidae > Neoceratodus > Neoceratodus forsteri. The sequence continues at coordinate 507,718,693 of CM057455.1, forward strand.
CCTTAAAAAGGTGAGGCTTAATATGTTCTCCTGCCACCGTGCTCTATGCGCCATCTATGACTGTAGACTCCATGGCATGTAGTACTGCCTCGGGTTTTTGCCTTAGAAGGCTGGCATGGCTGCTCCTGACAGGTTTGGCACAGGATGTCCAATCCGCTCTACTGGGCACCCCCTTTCCGGGTCCCATCCTTTTCGGGGGGGGTGTTAAGGACATCATCACAGAGCTTCAGGACAGCGGCAGGTCACTCCGAGACGTCTGCTTCCTCTATCATGCTGGTGCTAAATCCCATGCAGCCTTTTTGTTGCCAACTGTGAAAAAGGAATAGACAGCCCCAGGCCAGACGTCGGGGAAAATGTCGTGCCCTGGGCTCTGGGGGGCCTACCCCACCAGCAAAATCCCACAGGGCAGCGGGAGGCCCCCAGCCAGCCCTCCCCTCTGCTTCCTGACTTGCAAGACTCCCCTCCACCCTTTCCAGAGTTGTTGATGGAACCATGGGGGGGGGTTCGCCCTCCACCTCAGAGGGTGTGAGACAATCCCCTCAGATGCTTGGCTGTTGCAGATGAGCTCATGAAGGCAGTCAGTCAAGTTCCAGAACTGACTCCCGGACAATTTTCTGGGACGGTCTCACTACCCATCGACCCACCTTCCGGTGGTGTGGGAAGAAATTCAGGCTCTTCTGTTAAAATCAGCCATAGAGCCAGTTCCCTGGACCCAGGAGGGAAGAGGGTATTACTCCCACTTTTTCCTGGTACCAGAAAAGACAGGAGATCTAAGACCCATCTTGGATCTTAGCCTGCTGAACGTCTTCGTAGAATACAAGAGGTTATGCATGTTGACGCTCCAGCGACTCCTAACGCTGCTCCTAAAGGATCAATGGCTGTGCTCGCTGGACATGCAGGATTCTTACCTGCACACCCCTATCCTCCCTAGCCCACCGTTGTTTCCTCAGGTTTATGTTCCAGGGAAACCATTTTAAATTCAAGGCTCTCCCCTTTGGCCTGTCCTCAGCACGTCATGGAGGGTGGGTGTTCCTAAGCGCCTACCAGTAGTGGCAGCAGCCTTACGCCGCAACGGGATATATGTGTTCCCATACCTGGACAACTGGTTTCTGTCAGCCCAGTCTCAGGACAGTCTGAAGGAGTCCCTCTCCTTCATCCTGGACCTGTTTTCATTACTGGCATTATGGTGAATTATCCCAAGTCCAACCTTTCGCCCTCCCAGCGCCTCCAGTTTATTGAGGCGGTGCTGGACACGGTCCAGGGCAGGACCTTCCTCCCTTCAGACAGAGCGGATACTCTGAAATTGCAAGCTTCTGCTGCAGCTAACTCTCACTGGACTACAGCTTGCTCTGTTCTGCGACTGTTGAGTCTGATGACTGCTGCCATTCCAACAGTATCATTGGCTTGACTGCACATGAGGGTGACCCAGTGGACATTCGGGGTCCAATGGGACCAGCATTTGGATGACCTGGACCACAGAGTCATGGTCTCCAGCAACATGAAGAGGGATCTGCTTTGGTGGCAGGAGACGTCCCATCTCTCCTCAGGGGTTCCCGTTCCCTTCCATGACCCTTACAACGGACACCTCGAATCATGGTTGGGGAACATTTCTGGGAGATCACTGTACCCCGGGAAGATGCAATTTCCCATCATTGTTCTGGAGATAAGAGCAGTGCTTTATGCTCGCCAGGCCTTTCAGACCCTCTTATGCCTAGGAACACTCCTGGCTCAGACCAACAACACTGCCATGGTCCGGTACATCAACAACCAGGGAGGCACCCACTCGTACCCCCTCTGTGGGGAGGCAATGTGTGTGTGGTACTGGGCAGTCCAGCACAACCTGCACTTGATAGCAGTCCACGTTCCAGGCATTCACAATGTCCCGACGGACAGTCTCAGCTGCACCACTGTGCAGTCTCACGAGTGGAAACTGAAGCAAGATGTGGCAGGTCTGTTCAGGCTGTGGGGCTGTCCAGAACTGGACCTTTTTGCCTACCCATTCAATGCAAAACTACCCAATTTTTGCTCGCTCGTTTCTTGGCATGGTGTTATTTGGGAGATGCATTGCCACGTTGTTGGACAAGGAAGTTTCGGTATGCCTTCCCAATTCTGCAGAAAGTTCTGCTGAAACTCCAAGTGGAGGGTGCACGCATGATTCTCATTGCCCCTCCATGGCCTCGGCAGATGTGGTTCCCTCTGCTGCAACAGTTAGCATTGGAACCTCCAGTACCTCTACCTCTGCTGTACGACCTTCTCTCTCAGGAGCAAGGCAGCCTAGTGCATTCGGGACTTCAATCTCTCCATCTGCATGCGTGGCACCTCTGGATGTAGAGGTGGCACATTTCAGGGTTTCCTACAGAGTAGCCCAAGTTTTGGTGGAAGCCAGAAAACCCTCCACCAGAACTGCGTACGCTATGAAATGGAAGAGATTCACTATCTGGGCGACTGCCAGGGATATGGACCCTTTTCCTGCCCAGTGCACCAGGTCCTTGAGTACCTATTGCATCTTTCTGATTTGGGCCTCGGTAGCTCCTCACTGAAGTTCCATCTTTCTGCAGTATCTGCCTATCATGTTCCGGTGGAATGCAAGAATATTGCTCAGTTGGAGGTCTCCAAAATCTTTCTTAAGGGGATCCTTCACTTGAAACCTCCAGTCTGTAGTCCAGTTCCCCACTGGGATTTGAATTTTAATTTAGAGAAGCTTACTTTGCCCCCTTTTGAGCCAGCAGTAAGCTGTGATATGTGCTACCTGTCTTGGAAGATGCTGTTTTTAGTTGCCATTACCTCAGTTTGAAGGATTTCCGAGCTTCAGGCTCTAGTTTGTAAGGAGCCTTATTTAATTTTCCACAGAGACAGGGTGGCTCTGAAGACTGATCCTTTTCTCCCAAAGGTGGTATCCGAGATTACTTTAAACCAGGATATCCAACTGCCAGTCTACTATCCCGAGTGTTCCAATAGAGGGGAACATCTCTTGCACACTCTGGATATGCATAGAGTTCTGTGCTACTACATCTCTCGGACCAAGGAGGTGTGGAAATCGGACCAGTTATTTGTTTCTTTTGTGCACAAACATCAGGGCAATGCTGTGCCAAAGCAATGCCTTTCCAAGTAGTTGGCTAACTGCATTACCTTCTTCTATCAGAAGTACAAGAAACCACTTCTGGGGGAGCTCAAAGAGCATTCTGCTTGCGGCATGGCCGCCTCTACTGCCTTTTTGAGAAATGTGTCCGCATCTGATATCTGTGCTGCAGCTACGTGGAGTAGTGTCCATACTTTTATGAAACATTACAGTCTGGACATTGCCTTTAGGCACAGAACCTAGGTTTTGGACTGGCCGTTCATCAGGGCCTATTGTCCTAGTTTGTGTCTACTCTGCGGACCATTTCCACCTTCTGGACCGCAGTCTTCAACTATTCCTTCTTGACTGCTTGGAATTCAGTCCTGTCTGTAATGACCTACTGCAGGAACCCTCTCGAAGTAACATACGTATAACAGATAGGTAAGAACTTACTGTAACAGTAAATCTTTGAGAGAGGTTCCTGTAGTAGGTCATATTTTTCCCCCTCCCACCTTCCCCAGCGTTTGCTTGCTCTTTCCTTTCCCAGGGTGCTTTTTTAGCAACTCAGGGTTAAAGGAGTTTTTTCTCTTTTCTTCTGTCTACCTTTCAGGCGTCTTACGGTGGGAGAACTGGAAGGTGGGTGTGGGAACCACCCCTTCATAGTATCGCTCTGACGTCCCGTCAGGTGATGTTAGGGGCCGTCCCCTGCTATGGATTGCTAGCTAGAAGTTTGCCGTGTGGTCCTGACGCCAGGGGGTGCAGTCCTATCTATAATGACCTACTGCAGGAGCCTCTCTCTCTCTCTCAGATCTGCTGTTACAGTAAGTTGTTAACTTAACTGTTATATCTTCGAGCCGATCTCAGTCATCAGGTATGATTTCCCTCCCACTGCTCCCCTTCTTGGGGCTCCTGTTCAGGACCTGGCTGTCTGCTGTATTCCACCATTTCTGTCTAGAGCCGGGCCCCACGGTCTCTCCTCTGTTCCCCAGGGTGTTAGCCTTGCTCTTTTCGTCTCCAGAGGGAAAGAACTAAGGAGGCAGTGGGGCCGCCCATGCCTGTATAGGCTTGGTGATGTCAGCGGCATGGGCAGCCCCAGTTGTACTGCTGAAAATCTTATGTGTGGAGTCCCCGTCTCTGACGGCGAAGGTTCCTGTGGTGTAACCTGATGACTGAGATCCCCTCGAAGATCTACTGCTACAGTAAGTTGTTACGTAACTTTTCTTCCCTCAGTTTTTTTGGGAGCTGTTTTAGAAACATAAGAGAGTGCACATCTTGTTGCTGGAACTCGCCTGCTTAAGATGAGACTATTTTATTTAAAAGTTTTGTGACTCAGAAAGACACACTGAGCCGAGGCTCATTTCCAGTTGTGACCCAGGGGAAGGGGAACAAAACAAGCAGTAGTTACAATCAACTGAAGTGCAAGAAACAATATCATTAAAGTGCAATACAGTAGCTAACAAAGTGGTAGGAATACCTTGAGGAACAGTAAATGGTACTACTTTACATAGGCGTCTTTTAAAGATTTTACAGCGATATGTGGTGGGGGATCAGGCAGGTTTAAATTTGAGTGAGACGAAGTCCCGAGAGAGGGTGAGGGGAGTGTGAGGGCACATTAGACATCAGGTAGGGCAGCAGGAGGGGAAGGTTAGAGGGGGGTGAGACAGGAAAAAATAGAGGGGAGGTTGGCTTTAGCAGTCGCTTTATGGATTGTAGAGATGAGGCATGACAAGGGGGGGTGGGCAGTTCCAAAGGGAGGGGAGATGGTAAGAGAAGGCAGACAGAGCAGGGATAGTGAAGGAGCAGGAGACTCTAGAGTGAAGGGGGTAGCAGGAAGGAGCAGAGGGGGAAAAGAGGGTGGATAGATGGGAGGAGAGGGAGGCAAGCCTGTATTTTGCAATGGGGCAGAGCAGTGGGAAAGGTGACACGAAGGTGGGGAGGATAGAAAGAGCAGAATAGAGGGAGCAGTGATGTGTGTGGGGAGGAGAGTTAGTAGCAGAGTGACAGAAGACATTACAGAGGGTGTCCAGTCTGGCAAGGGTGAAGGAAGAGGCTGCACTGTAGACCGCATCTTCATAGTCAAAAATAGGGAGAATCATTTTCAAAAGCAGGTCCTTTCAGACTTCTATTGGGAGACGGTCCTTGTTCTGGTAAATGATACCTAATTTGGGGCTTAGCTTTGCGGGTCTAGCATGAGTATGTGCTGAGAAGTCTAGGTTATTGTAGAGCCACACACCGAGATATTTATAAATGTAGACTACCTCCTGTTGGATATCATCAAGGGTGCAGAAGACAGGAAGAGGTTAGAGCCTTGCTAGCTTTTGGCTCGTGCCAAAAGGTCGTGGACACCGTCTTCTTGGTATTTACTTTGAGCTGGTTGGCTTGAAACCAGCATAGCATGTTGTGGAAATCACACTGGAGTGAAGATACAATCTCAGGCATGGAGGGACTGTGATAGGGAGATCCTGCCACTCTTGAGGACTGACCTTTCTTGAAATCTGTTACAACAGTTCTTTTGTTTCTTAGCCTAATTTATCCTTTACAATTTCTAGTCCATAAGGTTAGCCACCTATGGGCACCTCCCTCCCTTTCTTGACTGTGCTATAGTGTCCTCTTTAATTTTCCTTTTCCCTCTCAGGTCTTTGCAGAGGGAGGTTATTTTGGTAATCTTCGAGCTGATGTAAAACAGGCTGTGTTCCTCGTTGTTGGATTTAGTATGCAATAGTACTGTGTCATGAAATACCTTGCTGTATATGCTTTATGTTTATGAAACCTGTAAATGCTGAAAATACCATGGCATTAGGTGTTTTTGATAAGGGTAAAAAGTTACTAGGGGACTGTATTATAAAAATTAGGTTACTGGGGTAGAGGTATCAGAAAAACCCTGTTGTGTTATTTAAATGCATGTAAATTCCAGATTGTTTGAGAGACCCTTTGGAACCCTGTATTCCTGCTTTAAGCTGAACCAGACTAAAATGTCATGGCGATTTGCATGTACATCCCATGATGCTTTGCATTATGGGGTATGTGTGATGTTGTGTTTCTTTGAAACTTGACTTTATTGCCAGTGCCCTTTGGGGTAACCCTTGCTTCAGTGCTTCTGCACTGAGGTTCTTTGCTTGTTTTGGGGTTTTTCTTTTGTGAACTCCCCATCACCCAAACACACAAGACCAACATAGGGAATTAATTAATTTTCACTAAAGAGATAGATCAGTGGGTCAGTGGGTACTCTGCTACAGATGGCTGCAGCCAGAAAACAAGAGCAAGGACCAGCTTTTGGAGGCACAGATTATTAAACAGTTTATTAAAGTTTTACCCCAGGATGTACAACTTTGGGTTCGGGGGCATAATCCTCATTCTGCTTATAAAACCATCACGTTGGTGGAAGACTTCCTTGCAGCCCTATCATCCAGACCCAGAGGGTTTCAAGACAGATCAGCAGCTGCAACCACCAGCAATCCAGCAACAAACCCTTTTACTTATAAACTGTCAAATCTAGCCCCAGTGAAACAAGACTGGAAAGCAGACAGATGGGGCGAATTCCAGTAGTAGAGATTGTATGTCATGGGTGCCAAAAGAAGGGACATTATGTAAGAAACAGTCCTAATATAAAGAAAGCGACAGCTCACCCAGCCTTAGCGAACTGGGGTCACTTCATGGCTACCGCTCAGATTGGATCACAGCAGATGATGGGACTGATTGATTAAAGGAGCCGCCAGACTCTTGTGCAAGCAGATCTGGTGACTGGCAATAATAAAGGGCCAGATTCAGCAGTCATTTGTGTGCACGGTGATACCCACTGCTACCCTACAGCCACCATACAAGTGACTGTTTAAGAAAAGACACATGAGGTAGAAGTGGGGTTAGTATCTCGCCTACCTATGCCAGTTGTTGTCGGGCATAACCACCCAGACTTCGCTTCATTTATACATCGTCATGCCGCCCAGGACTCTGCTGTAGTTGCTGTAATCACCAGAGCTTGGGTGAAGCAGGGACATTTACCGTCTGTTTTCCCATTCGATGTTTTTGAGGATTCTGCAAGGACCGTAAAACTACGGCGGAGAAGAGGGAGCTAAAGAAGGACTGGATTGATACTCATGCTGGTGTACAGCCAGACTTGGGACACACTTTTAAATGTGATATACAGCATGAGCAAAAAGCAGATCCTTCACTTAACCTTCCCCCAACCCCCACAGGTGGGGAAGGGAGTGGAAAAAGGTGCCTCTCAGTTTGTCGTACTACAGGGAATTTCTGTACAGAGAATGTACTAACCCCAGAACTGGAGCGATAGTAGACCAACTAATGGTTCCAGAAACATTCCGCTCCCAAATCATGTATCTGACACATGACATCCCCTTAGCAAGCCATGCGGGCAGAGATAGTACCCTGAATAGGATATTACGCAGGTTTCATTGGCCTTCTATCCACGAGAACATAGCTGAGTATTATAAAGCATGTGCTGAGTGTCAGAAGGTAGCTCAAGCAGGAAAAAGGGATAGAGTATCACTGCAACCCATCCCCATTGTGACTAACCCCTTTAACAGAATAGCTATGGGTGTAGTGGGCCCCTTCAGAAAAGAACTCCAATGGTAACAGATTTGTGCTAGTTGTATGTGATTACGCTACCTGCTACCGAGAAGCTATCCCTGTGAGAACTGTCAGTGCCCCAAGGACAGCAGAGGAGCAAATAAAGGTGTTTAGCCACATGAGAATCCCCAGGAAATACTGATCAGGGGAGTAATTTTAATGCACACCTGCTAAAGGAATTGTACCATCTGCTGGGCATGGTAGCAGTGCGTACTTCTCCATACCACCCACAGACAGATGGCCTCGTAGAGAGGCTTAATCAGACAATAAAGAGAATGATGAGGAAATATGCAAAAGAGGGTAGAGATTGGGATAGGTACATCCCCTATTTACTTTTCGCTTACAGAGAAATCCCTCAAGCATCCACTGGTTTCTCTTTCATTACTGTATGGGAGGAACCCGAGGGGGACCACTGGACGTGGTTAAAGAACACTGGAAGGAAGGGAAAGAGGTCAGAACATCTTCATGTCATAGAGTACATGACTCAATTGTGCAGACACCTGGTGAGGTACATCAACTTGGCACGTCAGAGCTTAGAACAGATGCAAGACTTGCAGAAAGAAAGATACGACCAGGGTTTGAAGACCAACATTTAAGTCAGGGGACAAAGTGTTGTTACTTCTTTCCTCCACAGAGAACAAACTACTCATGAAATGGCAGGGCCCTGTCACCATTTTGAGGCAAGCAGGAGTAGTGAATTATGAGTTTAGTATGCCAGGAAGGAGACCCCACCCCCCACCCGAAAATTTACCATGTGAACTCTCCTTAGGAACGCGGTATGAGAAGCCTAACCCCTTTCTTTATATCCATCCTGAAGTTAGAAGTCAGTGCTGGAGATTGCCTATAAAAGGCTAGAGCAGTCAGGACAGTTGGGAGAGATCCAGATTAAAAACTGAATTGGAGCCTCAGCAACAGAAAGATTTGCAGGGGGTATTAGAAGAATTTGAGCGCAGATTCCCAAACACCCGTGGAGGGACAAAGGAATTGTGCACACCATAACTGCCACGCAAGACAAGCCCATACACCAAAAGCCCTGCAGATTGCCCATGAAGGTGAGTGAGGAGGTGATTCAGGAAGTAAAAGAAATGGAGCAGTTAGGCATAATTGTTCCCTCAAAGAGTGCATGGTCTTCACCCATGGTCATAGTGGACAAGAAAGAAAGTGGGATACTTCTGTGTCTATATTTTAGAAAGCTTAACAGTGCATCACTATTTGATGATTATCCAGTGCCCCAAATAGATGACATCATTGACAGACTGGGCAATGCATAGTATAGCTCCACCTTTGACCTTACTATGAGATACTGGCAAATCCCCTTGTCACCTGATTGACAAAACCACATTTAGCATCCTAGTTGGTTTGTACCAGTTTGCCACAGTGCCATTCGGACAACATGGGGCGCCAGCCACTTTTCAGCATTTTATGGACCACATACTGACTACTGTGCAACTTATTTGGACGATGTGGTCATATTCAGCCCTGACTAGGAATCCCATGTTAAACACTTGTTCCAGGTATTGCGAGCAATAAAGGAGGCAGGAGTGACCATTCAGAAACAAGATACCAGTACCTAGGGTTCATTTTGCGCAATGGACAAGTGAAGCCCTTCCTCAGATTGCCCATGACTGGACGCCACCTGCGTTCCACTGGCTCGCTGGGATTGATACAGCCACCAGCCATGCCACACTGCCTGAACCCTTCCCTGCAAGAAGCGCACCCTTGACTGGGTGCCTCCAGTGGACCCGTGACTTGGCAGTTCCCTTCAAACTGCTGACTGCGCTTCGCCCCTCAGCCACACTGCTCAGATCGCCCCTGACCGGATGCCACCTGCTGTCCACTGGCTTGGCGGAATTGATACAGCCGCCAGCCACGCCACACTGCCTGGACCCTTCCTGGCAAGAAGTGCACCCCTGACTGGGTGCCTCCAGTGGACTCGTGGTTCAGCAAGGACCTCCCAAACTGCCGATCATGCTTCGCTCCTTGGCCACACTGCACATATCACCCCTGACTGGACCCCACCTGCGGTCCGCCCGTTCAGCCGGATTGATATAGCCGCTGGCCACAGCATACTGCCTGGACCCTTCCCTGCAAGAAACGCACCCCTGAACGAGCGCCTCCAGCAGACCCACTGTTCGACAAGGACCTCTAAACCGCTAACCGCGTTTCACCCCTTGACCACACTGCTGAGATCACCCATGATCGGGCGCCACCTGCGGTCCACCGGCTCAGTGGGATTGATATAGCTGCAAGCTGTGCCACTGTGCCTAGACCCTTTCCTGCAAGAAGTTCAGTCCTGAATGGGCACCTCCAGCAGACCTGTGATTTGGCAAGGACTTCCCAAACTGCCAACCGCGCTTCGCCCCTTGGCCACACTGCTTGGATCCATCCTGACTGGATGCCACCAGCTGTCCACAGCTCAGTGGGATTGATGTAGCCGCCGGCCATGCCATACTGCCTGGACCCTTCCCTACAATTAGCTCACCCCTGAACAGGCGCCTACAGCGGATTTGCAGTTCGGCAAGAACCTCCAAACTGCCGACCATGCTTCGCCCCTCTGCCACACTGCTCGTATCACTCCTGACCGGGCGCCACCTACAGTCTTCCGGCTTGGCTGGATTGATACAGCCGCCAGCCGTGCTGCACTGCCTGGACCCTTCCCTGCAAGAAGCACACCACTGAACAGGCACCTTCAGTGGGCCTGCGGTTCGGCAAGGACCTCCAAACCTCCAATCGCGTTTCGCCCCTCACCCATATAGCTCAGATCACTCCTGCTCGGGCACCACCTACGGTCCACCAATTCGGTGGAATTGATACAGCCGCTGGCTGCGTAAGACTGCCTGGACCCTTCCCTGCAAGAAGCGCACTCCTGAACAGGTGCCTCCCGTGTACCTTCCATTTGGGAAGGACCTAAAAAACCACCAACCGTGCTTTATCCCTCGGCCACACTGCTCAGATCGCCCCTGACCGGGTGCCACCTGTAATCCACTGGCTCGGCGGGATTGATAGAGGTGCCGGCCATGCCACAGTACCTAGACCGTTCCCTGCAAGAAGCGCACCCCTGAACAGGTGCCTCCAGTGGACCCACGTTTTGACAAGCACCTCCAAACTGCTGACTACGTTTCGCCCCTCTGCTCAGATACGCCACATCAAAACCCAGCCATTCCATAGGCTACTGATCTGCTGAAGCACTCGTCTGGCTGCTTCGACAAGGACTGCTTTACCAATTGGTCAGTTTGCTTCTCCTGTCTCTTCAGCTCTCTTGCCTGCCCTACAGCCTCTGATTTATGATTTTTAAGTACTTGAATTTTCCTGAATCTAAGACTATCTGCTTGTTATACTACTGGTAACTGCTTAAGTTTGCAATATTTTTTCTGCTGTTACTGCTGACTGCTGATACTAAACTGGTGAGGGTAGCGAAAGCTAACTACTATAAAGATGTAATGAAGAGACACTGAGGCAACAGCTGAGAGTTTTGGAATAATGTCAAGTCATTAACTGGTTGTGAAGCCAAGGCACCACCCGACCTAACTGTCTCACCATCTGGATCAGTGCAGCAACCTAAGGACTTGGCAAACACATTCAACAAGGCCCTCACTGACCTAAGCTCAGTATTGCCACCAGAGTACCTAAAGACCCCTTCTGGTAGCTGCTGCCCCAGCAATAATCACCCCCTCCTCCCATAACTCTGGATATCCATTTTTCTACTTCAAGCAAATCACTGTGTCTCAAACAGTTAAATATGTTAGGAGGGTCATAGGCAAGACCAGGATTGCTAGCGACAACATTGACATGAAGCTAGTTGCTCTCGCTCTGAACAAACTAGCTCTTCCACTTACTAAACTCTTCAGTATTTCGTTGTGAACAGGAGTGTTCCCAGATAAGTGGAAAATGGCCTTCATCACCCCAGTTTTAAAAAATAGAGACAGAACTGACATAGGTAATTACCGACCTATATCTATATCTATTCTGTGTTCCCTGGCTGCAGCTTCAGGGAAGGATTACTTTCCAAACCTGCCTACAAGCAAAAAAATCATTGATGGGACTCATGCCCCCCTGGGGTTCAGTCTCTTTCTTAAGCCCAGCCAGCCGCTCCCATGACACAAGAAGCTCTGACAACTGTTCTCTGTCTGTTCCCCACTGTCACGCTGCCCAAGGCCAGCAGTATTTGCAGGTAGAGCCCCTAAGATGTTTAACTCCTGGGCAGTGAACTCATCAACTTAGGCACCCTCTACTCATTCAGACACAAGCTACATCAAATGCTTGTGTCCAGAGTCGCCTGTGACTGTTTCTCTTAACCTTCCTGGCAGTCGCTGCTGTTCTTTGCACCTCTCTACTATTCCCACCTCTGTTTGCCACCACTCTCTCCCCTCTATACCCCTGCCTCTCTCCCTAGCCCTGGTCTGCCACCTTCCTCTTTTACGTTCCTTTAACTCCCTTTCCCTCTCCCTTTTCTAATCTGCTCACCCTACCCAGTTACACAAGTTCCCAGATCCTTGCCTCCCACCCACCTCTCTTCCCTCCCAGTTACTCCTCTACGCCCACTCTCTCTATCCACTTTCCTACGCTGCCTAGCACAACTGGCAGCAGCTCAATTTTTTCACTCCACCTTTCACTTTGACAGTACCCTTCTGGCAGCTTTAATTCATGTAAATATTGTTTGCTGTGACTCATTATTGTTAAATGTATGCTTGGTTGTGGTGTTCTAACTGTTAATTATATTACCTGTAGAATTTTTGATCATATAGACCATGTACTGAAATTTGTATTCCAACTGCTTGCCTGCTAATCTCACACAAATTGTTGTTCTGTTCTTTGTATACTGACATGGAACCTTTGTAAAAGAGCCATTGGCTCAAAGATATTTATCTGAAATTTTAATAAATAAAGTATCAAAAGCCCTGTATATAACAGTAGTGGACCAACTTACTGAGTACTTGAACAAATATAATCTGCTCTGCCCGCAACAGCACGGGTTTCAGCGTAACCATAGCACAATCACAGCCCTTGTTGACTTTACCACTCATGTGTACGATGCCTTAGACAGCGGGAAATCGGTGGGGTCCCATCTTCATTGACCTCACCAAAGCTTTTGACACCATGAACTACCACATCATACTGGACAAACTTTTGGGTCTAGGCCTGTCTTCTGACACATTATCCTGGTTCAGCAGCTACCTGTCTCACGGGTTGCAGTGCGTGAGGATGAGAGGTAGCCTCAGAACCTAGAGATGTAACTCTGGGGGACCCCAAGGATCCACTTTAGGTCCACTACTCTTCAGCTTATTTATAAATTCTCTACCCAACACCTGCCTGGCAAAAATGCTACTATACGCAGATAATGATGTCATCTCCACACAGGTTATCATATGTCTGAAATAACTGCAGCCTTACAGGATAGCTTCAACTCTCTTGAGTCATGGTTTTCTCAAAATAGACTTCTAAACTACAAAAATCCAAAGTCATGCATCTTACTCTGCCCCACCCAAAGAAAAAAACATGATCCACTGGCCATAATTAGTCACAAGGGAGACACCTTAGAGCAGATTACCACATTTAAATATCTAGGCATCCACTTAGATGACACCCTCTTTTTCAACGCACACAGCGACCATGTAATTAAGGCTGCAAATACCAAACTTGGTGTCTTTTACCATCACAGGCATGCTATGACCCCTGAGGCTCTGAAGCTGGTCACTCTTCCCTCGATACTGTCTACCGTTGACTATGGGCTAGTCATATACAGTGCTGCCACAGAAACAGCGCTGAAGAGGGTCAAATTACTCCTAAATAAGGCTTGTAGACTGGTTTTAGGAGCTGAGCGCCTAACCCATACTTGTAGCCTCTACTCTAAAACTGGGTGGCTCCCTCTGCACCTAAGGGCAAAGTACCAGGTATGCCTACTTGTAATTTATGTATTCCACGTGTGTTTCTGTAAAAATCTGAATAGTACTGTTCTTTGTGTACTGTATTGGCTGTAGTATTTTAATAATGTAAATTTTAAACAGTTATTGTGATACTTTTGTAAACAGGACTACCTTGAAAACAGGCCCTTGGGGTCCTAATGGTGTGTTTTACCATCAACATGTATAAAAATAAAGCTTTTACTACTACTACTACTTCTTTTGGGGGGGGGGGGACCTACTAGGATTAACATCAGAGACTACCGCGGCTTTGTTTTAGTACACTATAACCTCAAAACTAACTAGAAGAGCAGCCAAGGGCTTACTCCAGGTCCCTATCAGATGTACCTCATTTGATCAGTGCACTCTAGCAATTTTGGGGGCCTCGGTGAATGAAGGACCTCCCACCCCCCCTTTTAGAGAATGGTAAATTTGGCCCTTTTTTAAAAGGGACCTCAGACTCCTCCTAGCCCAAACAAACCACTGTGAGTGCCTGCCTTCAGAACACGCAAACTGTCCCCAGACAAGGAACCCCTCCCCTCCCTACTAGTACCTACTCCACCCTTCCCAATCCCCTTCCCTCCCCCCTTCTCTGACAAAGCCCCCTCAGGCTGCGAGCACCCCACTGCACTGCACTTAGGAACAATACTGTGAAATGAACCTGAACGACCTTGGTACCGAATGTGGATGCTGTTGTTTAACTTAACTGCATTTCCTGCAACTACCAATCCTACGAACATGCAAAAATGCCAGCAGAAACAGGACCCACGGTCTATCGAGTATGCCCGAGTGCACAGCTAGCACCTTATAATGCTGCTGCCCCTTCTTCCACCCCATCCTATTACCCCTTCCCCTATCCCAACCCCTCTTGAAACTGTCGACCATCTTGCAGGCCACTGCCTCACCTGGCAAAGAGTTCCACTTGTCCACCACTCTTTGCGTGAAAAAATGTCTCCTCATCTCTCTCCTGAATCTACCCCCCTTCGATCTCAGTTGATATCCTCTCGTGTCCCTCCCCTTTCTCCTCTAGAAAATCCTCTCTGTATTAGTCTTGTTTATTCCCTTCAGGTACTCAAAGGTCTCAATCACATCTCCCCTGTCCTTCCTGTCTTCCAGAGAGTACATATTTAGCTCCCCTGCCTTTCCTCGTATGGCTTGCCCTCCAATCCCTGGATCATCTTTGTAGCTCTATGCTGTACCCCTGCCAACAATCTGAAGTCCTTCAGGAACGGGCACCAGTGTTTCACACAGAACTCCCAAGTTGGGCCTGGCCAGCGACCTACACAGGGGCAGGATAACCTCTTTACCTTTGGAGGAGATCCCTCTAGCTATACACTTCAGCATTTTGTTGGCTTTTGCTGCCGCCCTTCTGCATTGAACAGAGTTGCTCATGCTCCCTGTTATGATCACCCCTAGGTCCTTCTCCTCAGTGGAGCAACCCAACTAAACCCCATTTAAGTGATGATCCCTATCTGGTTCCAGGCTCCAAAATGCAGAATCATGCACTTCTTGGCATTGAACCCCAGCAGCCATTTATTTGCCCACTTCTGCAGCTTATTCAGGTCCTCCTGCAACCCCCCCCCCCGGTGTCATCTATCACAGCTCCCATCTTGGTATCATCTGCAAACAGACTGATTTTGCTCCAGATCCCATTCGAGATACTGTATCTCTAATGAAAATCCTGAGCAGTACTGGTCCCAGCACAGATCCCTGTGGTACACTGCTTGTCATCGCTCTCGGTGATGAGAGTCCCCTCATCACCGTCACCACCCTTTGCTGTCTCCCCTCAGCCACTTCCTGATCCAGGTCACCATTTTGGTGTCCCCCCCCAAGTCTTCCATGCGGCACTGGGGTCCAAGTACAGGACGGCCACACCATGGCTCTTGTCCAGTTCCCGCATCACCCTGTCATAGAACTCTACCAGATTTGTCTGGCACAATCTGCCCATAACAAACCCATGTTGCTGGCCATCCTGGATACTGTTTGCCTCCAAGAAGCTCAGAAGCCTCACCTTTAGGATGGTCTCCATGAGTTTGCCCACGATCGAGGTGAAGCTTACTGGCCTGTAGTGTCTATGCTATTACCTTTGATTATCATATGTATTCCCTGATTTCTGTATAATATGTGTCTTTAGTCACCCTCTGTATTGTAATGTTTTGTGTTCTTGACTTGGAACCTTTGTAAAGGAGCCTTTTGACTCAGAGGTATTTAATCTGAATCTGAAATAAAAAAAAAGGATATAGAGAAGGTTACAGAAGTAGCAAACGGCCCAATACCTACCACAAAAAAGCACGCAAGATCTTTTCTAGGTCTGGCTGGTTATTACCGGTGATTTATTCCTAATTTCTCGGCCATTGTCAGTCCTTTGACTGATCTCACTTCAGCCCTATCGATTTACTGTGTCCCACAGGGCAGAGATAAAACATGTAAATGCTGATTTCGTGTCTAGATATGGTGCAGGAATTGATGTCAATGAAATATGACGGACTATCCCTAAAAGGAAAGGGAAGGTACCATTAGTCTCTGTTGAGAAATGTGTTAACTCCTCAGGATAAAGAATGATGATATCCACTATATTTATGATGGAATGTTTATCGTTAATAGGGACTCTGAGATGGAGCTTCTGAAGATGGATGGGTGGAAACTCCATCCCTTCCTGGGACAGGAAGGTGGTAAGCAGTCTGAAATAACTGCTTCCCTCTTAAGGTGGGGAATACGTGACAGGGAGATCCTGCCACTTCCTAGTCCATAAGGTTAGCCACCTATGGGTGCCCCTTCCCCTTTCTTTACTATGCTGTAGTGTCCTCTTTAGTTTTCCTTTTCCCTCTCTGGTCCTCGTACAGGGAGGTTATTGTGACCTCCAAGCTGATGTAAAACAACAGGCTGTGTTCCTCAGTGTTGGATTTAGTATGCAATAGCACTATGTCATAAAGTACCTTGATGTATATGCCTTATGTGTATGAAACCTGTAAATGTTGAAAATACTATGGCACTAGGTGTTTTTCATAAAGGTAAAACATTATTAGGGGACTGTATTATAAAAAGTAAGTTACCGGGGTAGAGATATCAGAAAACCCCTGTTGTGTTCTTTAAACGCATGTAAATTATAGATTGAGAGGCCCTTTGGCACCATGCATTCCTGCTTTAAGCTGAACCAGCCTAAAATTTCATGGAGATTTGCATTTACATCCCATGATGATTTGCATTATGGAGGTATATGTGATGTTGTCTTTCTTTGAAACTTGGCTTTATTGCCAGTGCCCTTTGGGGTAACCCTTGATTCCGTGCTCCTGCACTGGGTTCTTTGTCTTTAGCTTGTTTTGGGTTTCTTCTTTTTTGAGCTCCCCATCACCCAAACACACAAAAACATAGGAAATTAATTAATTTTCACTCATAAAATGGGTTTAAAAAAAGTCTAAATTTGATTGGCTGAAAGGACCTTTCGGCCGTGTCCTTACCAGCATGTATCTATGCCAACAGGCATTATTCCCCTGTGAGCAACCTCACAAGAAGCACAAATCACTAACCTACCTGAGTTACAACCTGCTTCTAAAAACTAGCCACACAAGGAGCAGCGCCAACGGTGAACATCGCAGTGCTGTAACAGCAGGCATCAAGCAACAGTAACCTGTCTGTCTCTCTTTAGGCACAAAAACGCTGTAATAAATTCATTCAGACATTTCCCCCTCACAGAAAAAAAGTGTAAATACCTCGCTGACATCGTGAAAACAGTAACCGCTCAGTAATGAGCAGAAGAGATTGGGGGGATGTTTGAGGACTGACAGGGAGCAGAGCAGATTGTGAATAAATGGTTGACAAGGGAAATGACAGCAAGGTGGTTGAAGACCAGTGATGCATCTACTTGGGGGGGGGGGGAGACAGGCTGGGGTGGCGGGTCAAGAATGGAATGGAGTACTTTTCCAGAAGTTGGAGAGAGAGTTTATGTTGGACTGTAGGTTCCAGTTGAAGTAGTGGGCCTTGGCTACACGGATAGCCTCAGTGCAGGATTTTCTAAGTGACTTGTAGTGCTGGTGGTCAGAGTTAGAGTGGGAGGCCTTAAAGCGGGCCCAAGCATAGTCCCCTAGATTTACATTGCTCAAGAAGGGCATGTGTATGGGAGCGTTTCTCTCTGGTTCTTTTGAGGGGGGTGTTGGTGTTCCAGGAGCGAGTGAAAATGGTGGTGAAGTGTGATGGGGTTGTGTCAATATCTTGGGCAGAGTAGACAGGGGACCAGTCAGCAGAGGCCAGTTCATCACCTAAGGGGTCTGTGCCAGATGTATTTTGGGGTGGGTTTTCTTAATACAGTAGATGAGACAGTGATCACTGAGTACATTTGGGAGCACACCAGCAGACGAGACTCTTATAGTGGGGTAGGAACATAGTACCCAGTCCAGTTTGAGGAGTGGGGGTTAAGCCTGCTAGGTTCAGAGATTACTTTGGTGAGATTTCCAGGATTCAGTAGAGTACTGGATAGGCTTAGAGTCTGGGAAAGTCAGTTTAGGTTAAAATCACCGAAAAGGATACGTTCACCAGAGGCAGAGAGGGAGACAAGTGAAGATAGGAGGGAGGGATCTATTAACTCTCATGCTCGGATTGCTGGATTTCATGGCTGCTGCCATTGTGACTGGCCCTCTGGCTCAACTCAAGATGAGGATTCCTTTGTGGAGTCTTCATTTCCAGTCGACTCAGGTTATACAGCCCCTGGACTCACCTAGTTAGAATCACATCACCATTGTGTGTCAGGCTTTGCTGGTGGCAAGACTACTGCCATCTTGTGTGAGGAGCTCCATTCCTCCATCCATCCATTCAAGTGGTCCTAACTTCAGATGGCTTGGGGATGACAAAATGAGCTCACATATGTCCCTTCATAACCCAAGTTATCTGGTCCAGGTCTGACTGCTCTTTCCACATCAACAGTCTGGAAATAAGGGCTGTTCTTGGCCTACAAGCCTTCACCCTGCACCCTTTTGGTGCAGGCAGACAATTAATATGTTGTGCACTACCTCAACAAATAACGAGGTACCCACTCCTACCCCCTCCACACAGAAATGATGCGAGTTTGGGAGTGGGCTCTGGACACCTTTCTGGCTGGCTCTGAATATCCTAACATTCACTATCAGCAGATCGGTCACTGAGTCCCATGAGCGTAAGTTTTAGATAACAGTCATCCAGCTGGACCTTTTTGCTTCCCTACACAACCCAAAACTACTTGCTCTGGGGCCAGGAGTTCTTTTGGCAAGATGCATTGTTCCTCTCCTGGAAGTGGATGTTCCTCTATGCATTCCCATCAATCACTAATTCCCTCTAATTGGTGAAGCTCAGGCAGAATTTGCCAGTATCATTCTGGTGGCCCCATTCAGGCCTTGTCAGTTTTGGTCTCCACTGCTGTGGCACATTGCAGTGGAACCTCCTGTCCCCGTCCTTCTACTTGTATCTTCACATATAGTCATCTACCGCAAGGTGTCCCAATGCTTTGCTGCCCTGCTGAAGTACTAAAGAAGCATCAGGGTACCTTGCTGTAGATAACTGTATATGCTGACATCTACCTGAGCAAACTAAATAAATTCATTTAAGTAAATGACTTTTTGAAATTCCAGAGTCTCCTTCAGCATGCACTGCATTTTTGAAGGTTACTGAAGACATAGACCTGTCCTACTTTGGGTCTCCTACGGTTTCAGATGTTCTCTTGGGGGCTACAAAGTCTGCTGGGCATATTTATTTCCTGAAATGAAAATGTTCAAGTTTCTGGTTTGCCATTTGCTCCTTGGCCACTTTTCTTGGCTTGTCTGGCATATTTTGGACTACCTCCCATCACTCTTGGACTGTGGCTTGCAGGACTCTTTGGTGAAGGTACCATTTCTGCCTTTCATGCTGTCTTGACAAACAAGATGGTGGCACAGTTGGGGTGTCTGCAGGTTTCCTTTTTTTTTTTTTTGTTAACTCAGCTTTATTGTTGAAGTCCAAGATTTTACAGTACAGATGGAATTGGGGTTATGTTCATTACATTACTAGCTGACATGGTAAACGTTCTTCATATTTTTGTCGAAGTTTTTTCTTTTGCAGTTGTATGTTGTCTTTGATGTGGTACTAAACCCAGTCCAGTCCTGCAGGTTTCTTTAAGATCTCCTTCATCTACATTGCCCAGTTCCGGTTTGGGACTATGACTTGGTGTTGGAGTCCCTTACTCAGACTTTATTCAAACTGGCTGCAACCTGTGCTCTTCTGTCTCTCTCTCTCTCAGAAATCATTGTTTGTGGTAGTCGCAAGGTAGTTGAATTGCAGGCATTGGTTATGGTTCTACCATATCTTGTTTTCCACCAGGATAGGATATTACCTCAGATCCATCCTTGGTTCCTCCATAGCGTGGTGTCTGCTTTTACCTTGAATCAGACTAATCAACTTACTTTGTTTTTTTTTTCTTCACAAAATGCTGGAGACATCCTACATTGTTTGGATGTTCATACAGCATTATTTTTCTATTTGGTTTGCACTAAGGACTGTAGAAAGTCCTTTCAGCTTTATGCCCCCACTCAGACGGTGGGCACACCTGTTTTCAAGCAGTGCCTTTCTAAGTGGTTAGCTGCTTGCATTGCATTCTGGCCATGCTACTCATGTATGGTCACTTCTGTGGCTTGCTTTCATTTGGTGTCAGCTGCTGCTGCTTTGCCACTACTTGGAGTCAAATTCATGCTTTCATAAAACATTACAGTCTGGAGCTGATGTATCAGTGATGCACTGGCTTTGGCCTTACCATCCTCCAGTGACTGCTGACTTGGGAAGTAATGTGTTCTCCCTCCTTGTCCTTTTTCCCCTGCTCTTCAGTTCTGAACTGCTTGGGAATCATTCAGTATGCATGACTCTGTGGCAAGAGATGTGTTTGAAGAAGATAGTTTTCCTACTTGTAGGAGTAGATCTTCGAGAGAATCTCCTCCATAGTGCTACAGCTCTCTCTCCCAGCTGCCCCTTTATTTTTAGGTGGAATACTATAGGAAGACCTGTTGGTTACTGCACGTTTGGCCTCCTCATATTATGTCCCTTTTTGCCTGGTCAGGGGTCACCCATTCCTATTGTACAACTCCAAGTTAGTCTTAGATGGGAAGCAGAGGAGGTATGGGGCTGCCCATGCCATATTGGCTCTACCAACATGCATGGAGGCACATCAGTGTGGGCGGCCCCAGCTAGACAGAAGTTTCTAAGTAGTATAGAGGCGGATGGCTTACAGTTCAGTCTGTGTGGCTCAATGAAGGTGATGCCTTCAAAGATCTACTGTTAAGCACTGTAACTAAAGTTGTCTCCTCCAGTTTCTCCTGTAGTAAATGGGGAGGTGAAAAATAGGGACTTTGACTTTTCCCATTATCACTAACTGCTGCATTTTTCCAGTCGCTGTAAGATTGCTTTAATATCTAAAATTTGAAAACAAAACTGGAAAAATCTGAAAACACCTCTAATATAGATTGGAGAGACAGAAACATAGAAGTTGACGGCAGATAAGGACCACAAGGCCCATCCAGTCTGCCCAATTCTTTTTCTGCCTTATGAATGTGCCATCGGCCTTTGCTCTGTCAATTAACTCATCTGTATTGCTCTCTTATGCCTATCCCATGCCTGTTTGAAGCCCTGCACTGTATTCATATCCTATCCACCACTTCCTGAGGTAGGTCGTTCCATGCATCCACCACCCTTTCTGTGAAAAAGAACTTCCTCACCTTACCCCTTAATCGGCCTCCCTCTAATCTCATGCTGTGTCCTCTTGTCCTGCTATTTTTCTTATACTGAAACATGTTAGACTCTTTCACCTTGTTAATGCCCTTAATGTGTTTGAATGTTTCGATCATATCACCTCTCTCTCTTTGCTCTAGGGTATACATATTGAACTCTGTTAATCTGTCCTCATATGTTTTCTGTTGCAGTCCCTGCAGCATTTTGGTTGCCCTTCTCTGGACTGCCTCAATTTGGTTACTGTCCTTGTGAAGGTGTGGCCTCCAGTACTGCACGCAGTACTCCAGATTGGGTCTAACCAGTGTCTTGTAAAGAGGGATTATTACCTACCTCTTCTGACTTGTGATACCCCTACTAATACACTCCAACATCCCTCTAGCCTTACCTACTGCTTTAGTAGTCTGCTTGGATGATTTCAGGTCATCGGTGATGATGACACCTGAGTCTCTTTTCTTCCCTTGTGACTGCCAGCAACTCCCCTCCCAGTCTATAGGTGGCTTCAGGGTTTCTCCTCCCTATGTGCATGATCTTGCACTTCTTTGCATTAAACTCCAGTTGGCACTCTTTCGACCATTTTGCTAGTTTATCCAGCTCTCTTCTCATTCTGCCCACCCCATCTGGATCATCTACTCTGTTGCAGATCTTGGTATCATCTGCAAACAGACAATCTTACCCTCCAGTCCATCTGCAATGTCACTGATGAAGATATTGAAGAGGACTGGCCCCAGGATTGATCCCTGAGGTACCCCACTTGTGAGTTGCATCTCTTCTGTCTATATACCGTTTACCACAACTCTCTGTTTTCTGCCTGTCAACCAGTTTGCCACCCAGTTAACCAACTTCTGACCCACCCCGAGCCTACCCAGCTTATTAATCAATCTTCTATGTGGAACAGTATCGAAAGCTTTGCTGAAGTCAATTTAGGCAACATCAACTGCTCCCCCTTGGTCCACCACTCTGGTTACTTAGTCAAAGAAATCTATGAGATTAGTTTGACAGGACCTTCCTTTTGTAAACCCATGCTGTCTTGGGTCCTGTGCTCCTATGGATTCCAGGTGTTGCACTATCCTTTCCTTTAAGGAGTGCCTCCATAATCTTGCCTACTACTGAGGTAAGACTGACTGGTCTGTAGTTCCCTGCCTCCTCCCTACTACCACTCTTGTGGAGCGGGATCACATGAGCTCTTCTCCAGTCTTCTGGGACCTCTCCTGTGCTCAGAGACTCACTAAACGGTTCTAATAATGGCTCTGCTAGTTCCACCCTTAGCTCATTTAGTACCCTGGGATGTATGCCATCCGGTCCCATTGCCTTGTCCACCCTGAGCTTATTGAGTTCTTGTAGGACCCTTTCTTTTGTGAAGGGACTAGTGCATACCTCTGTTCTCCCTGTGTCCATGGTGCTGAGCTGTGGGCCCTGCCCTGCCTTCTCTTCAGTAAATACTAAGCAGAAGTATCTATTTAGAATATATACTTTTACATGGTCCTCCTCCTCACTTGCCCCCTTATCCCCTTTGATCTTAGAAATACCCTCTCTGAACTTTCTCCTTTTTCTAATGTATCTATAGAAAGTCTTGTCCCCTTCTTTTACTGTTTGTGCTAGTGTTTCCTCGGTTTGGGCCTTTGCCTGCCTTACTGCCTTCCCTGCTTCCCTTAGGGAAGTTTGGTATGCCTCCCTATCTTCATCCCGCTGCGTTCCCTTATATTTCCTGGAGGCCAGCCTTTTGGCTCTGACCTTTTCTGCTACTGTATTTGAGAACCAAAGTGGTTTCCTTCTTCTTTTGCACTTCCTTTTCCCTCTTAACACAGTGGGATGTTGCTTCTAGCATTGCATCTTTAATTCTTGCTCACTTTGCCTGTACCCCCTCGTCTGTATTTCTTTTTGCCAGGGCTAGTTTAATTCTGTTGGCCATCTTATCAAAGTCAGGTCCTCTGAAGTCCCATATTTTTGCCTTGGAATGGGATGATTTAGTTCTAGTGGCCAAATTGAACCATACCATGTGATGGTCACTGGCCCCCAGGTAACCTTCTACCTGGAGATCTGTAATCCTTTCCCTGTTAGTCAGTACTAAATCTAGCATAGCCCTGTCTCTTGTGGGCTGTTGTACCAGTTGTTTGAGTCCCTTCCCCTGCAGGGAATCCACCATGTGTCTAGTTTTGGCAGATGTTCCTGCTGGATTCCTACAGGAATCAATAATTCCAGATATTGTATTATATTAAAACATCAAGAACGCGTAAAAGCAGGGTGTAAAGGTTTGTGCTGCACTTGCACCTGGACCGGAGGTGGCTGTTTTCAGTCAGATAGTGCATTAGTCCTATTCAACTGAATATCGGCCTGTGTTGGCACCGCACCAAGTTGAGCTGTGCTGCCCCGACATGGACCTGGGCTGTATCCAGCCCAGTGGAATTGCACCCCTGGACCAGGTAGCACCAGGAACCATGGTGCGATATTCAGCCACAAAATTCAGATGAGCCCATTCGGCATGCAAGGCGCTAAGGGGCCATTTGCATTCCTTAAATGGGCTAATTTGCATTGAAAGTGGTGGCCCAGTTGCACCCATCCTGACATCTTCCCTGGTGGCTAGCTGCACCCCCTTCCCTCCCAAACACCCGTCCCGCATGTACAGTCCTTGCCTTGGTACCTAGTGGCACTGTTCAACCCCAAATACTTTCGTCCTGGTCCGTTAACGCATGAGTCCTGGGCGTCTGAGTGGCACCTCCTCAGTCCCTGTCCTGGTTCTGTGAAAGTGTTTCCCTCGTGGCTAGTGGCATGTCCCACCTCTGATCCCCCGCCCCAGTTGGTATGAAGGATTCCCTGGTGACTAGTGTCACCCCCTCCACCTTCCGATCACCCGTCCCAGTTCTGTGAAAGTTTCCTTGGTGTCTGGTGGCAACCTTCGATCTCCTGCTCTGGTAGTGTGAAGGATTCCCTGTTGGCTAGTGGCACCCCCCCACCCTCTAAGCACCCATCCCGTATACCATGCCCATCATTGGTGGCTAACAGCACCCCATGCCCCCTGAACCACTGCCTGTTACTGTGAACATAGTCCCCCGAGGTGTGCTGGCCCCACCCCTGCACCTTGCCCTTTGATGGTGTGTACCCCGATGACTAGTGGCACACCTCCGGAGCCCCCGACCCAGTGATTGCAGTATGGTTCCAGGTGTCCCATGGCACCTCCCCATCCCCACTCACTCGTTCAGGTAGAGTATCCTCATGTGTTTGCTGGCCCCAAGCTACTGTATAAAGTACAGTGGGTGGCATGCAGAGGAGGTGAGAGGAAGTCTGTGCTGGTCACCATAGAAGGATGTGCTGCACATCCCCATCCTGCCCTTTTTGGGGGTTGGGGGTTCTGTGCTGGATCTGGCCAGAGGGCAGTTGGAAGGGCTGCTGGAACTGCTAATGTGAGCCTGTGTGTTTGTCGACCAACATTTGGGGTGTGGGGATGGTGGGTGCCATTGGACGTCAGGGACTGTATAGGGGACATAGGTCGTGGGATGCCACTGGACACCAGGGCTATGGTGATATTCACCTAGATGGGTGAGCAGGGAGTAGGGGGGTACCCCGGGACTCCTCTGCTTGGATCTGGAAACTGGGTCTCTAATTCTTCGCTGACCTCTATCTCCGATCCAGGAACTGCTTGTCAGACTCGGAGTCCCATACCAGGTGATCCATTCAGAGGTATGCCAACATTCATTTTGGGCCTGCTCAGAACCAAATTCAGTTCCTGTGACATTCAGAGGCATAATCCTGGATTGCTCACACCATTGGCACGGCAGAGACCTCTTGCCGTCATGCCCTTGGGACCACATAACATTGCAGCTGAGACTTCTGTCAGGAGCACAGCAGTCGCTGTCTGCTTATGCAGACAGACAGGATTATGGTTTTCAGGTCTGGCACAGGAAATCCACTTGGCCATACAGGATGCTCCCTTCAGGGGCCCGGTTCCGTTCGGAGGTGATGTGGAGGACATCACCTCCGGCTTGCATACTGTGGGTCAGAGCTTGCTTACAGTGAGCACGACACTTCACTATGGACACAGGCCGGAGCAGTCCTTCCATCATTCACAGTGACATCAGGCCCAGTGGTGACCCACCAGACGTCAGCTTACTCGTCGGCCTACCTCAAAGGGCAGCCACTCCCCTGGCTAAAGCCTACTGTTCCTCCAGGGGAGCCACCCCAGATCCTCCTGCAGCCCCCTGTCTTGCAGCTATGGCCCGTGCCTCCACCGCCAGATCAGAGGAATTCACTCGGGGACAGATTCATCAACCACCTATCAGGTTGGTAGGTGATCACGACTGACTCTTTGGTCTTTTAGCTAGTCACTTAAGGCCGCTCTAGACACTTACTGGAGGGTTCACCTAGACACCCTTCAGGTCTGTCTCTCTCCCCAAGATATCGCTTCCTCCTCAGAGAGGCAGGGATCAGGGCTCTCCAGGAAAAGTCAGCAATAGGGTCCATTCCTGTTTGTCAAGTGGGCAATGGCTTTTATAGCCCCGTCGAGGGACAGCCTTCTGGCCTCCCTGTCCGAGACCTTGGAATGATTTCCTCAGGTGGGTATTATCCAAAATGTCACCTTACCCCACTCCAGCGCCTCCATTGCATTGGTGTGCAGTGCTGGACACACTTCGGGGTTGAGCATTCCTCCCGTTCCTTGAGGGACGGTCTGCTGACCTTCCTGTCAGCAGCCCTGGCCTTTTTTTTCCCCAGGTGGGTATCAAGTTTCACTTTACCCCTTCCCAGCACCTCCAATTTATGGGAGTGGTGCTGAACACTGTTGAGAGCCAGTCTTTCCTCCTGTTGGACAGAGCAGAAACCTTACAGTAGCAGGCCGAACAGGTAGCATTCAGACGTCAGACGGTCGGTTTTATGCTTCCTGGGCCTGATGGCAGCGTCGTTCTCTGCTGTACCTCTTGACATGCTCCACATGAAGATCATGCAGCAGATACGACAGGTCCAGTGGGACCAGAGGTCGGAAGACCTGGATCACAGAGTCGTCGTGTCCAGTTCCATGCGACAGGATCTCTTATGGTGGCAGGATCTCAACAATCTGTGCCAGGGTGTTCCTTTTCAGCCTACCCCTCTAGTCCAGACCCTGATCACGGATGCTCCTGGCCAAGGCTGGGGCCTTCCTCTGGGGAATTGCAGCACTCAGGGATCCTGGTATCAGCAGGACCTCTCCCTGCACTTAATCGTGCAGCAGATGCAGACCGTGCTGTACGCCCTTCTGGCCTTCCAGCCCTTTCTCCTCCTGGGTCCACTTCTTGTCCAGAAGGGCAGTATGTGTGTGGTATGGTTCCCGAACATGTGGTCGTATCCCCTGTGCAGGGAAGCAATGCCCGTTTGGTGCTGGCGGTCCAGCACGCTCTCCAGCTGATGGCAGCGCTTTTCCCAGTCCACATCATCCTAGCACTCAGGCAAGAGCTCACGATTGGATATGGCTGCAGTCAGTGGGTGGACATCTTCGATCTGTGGGGTCACCCAGACTTAGATCTGTTCGCCTTCCCATACTACACAAAAACAACCTAGTTTCTGTTCCCAGGCAGGGTGTTTTCTGGCGAGATGCTCTCTTTGTTGGACAGGGAGGTTCCTCTAAGCCTTGCCTCCCTTCCTGATTTTACAGAGGGTTCTTCTGAAACTGCAGGAGTAAGGGGCCCACATAATTCTGGTAGCCCCTTACTGGCCTTGTGAAATTTGGCTCCCTCTGCTGTAGTAATTGGCTGTGTAACCTATGGTTCCCCTTCCCCTCTGTCGAGGCCTTCTAACTCAGGAGCAGGACGGGCTGGTCCATCCGGGCCTAAAATCCCTTTACCTTCCCTCAGGGCATCTTCGGTCATAGCTGCTTCATGCTATGGGTTTTCTACCAGAGTTGTGCAGGTTCTTGTGGAGACCGGAAGGTATTCCACACAGACTACCTATGCGATGAGTAAGTAAGTAAGTAATATTTTATTTATATTAAGCGCCCTTCCCAAGCTTAGGGCGCTTTTACAATAAAACAATTAAAATCACATTTCAAAGAAATCAAACAACCATACAGTACACTTACTCATTATGTACCAGCAAATGCTAAGGCAAAAAGGAAAGTTTTTAATTGTTTTTAAAACTTTTAACAGTTAGGCATTCTTGTATCTGATGAGGTAGAGAATTCCACAGGGTTGGTGCCATATAGGCAAAAGATCTACCTCCAGACATCTTTAGACATACCCTGGGAATCTCTAGCAATCCCTCATCAGAGGAGCGAAGAGAACAGGCAGGACAATAAGGCACCAAGAGCTCTTTCAGGTAGTGGGGTCCCAAATCATGTAGAGCCTTAAAGGTCAATAATGCGACCTTGAAGGTGATCCGCCACTGTATTGGCAGCCAGTGCAAATCACGCAGCACAGGTGTCATATGGCTAGATCGTGAAACTCCCATCAACAGCCTGGCCGTCGCATTCTGCACAAGCTGCAAGCGGTGGATATCCACCCCCGGCAGCCCTAGATAGAGCGCATTGCAATAATCAAAACGGCTAGTAACAAAGGCGTGGACCAAAATGGGAAGATCTTCCCGTGGAAGCAAGTGTTTCACCCAGGCAGTATTCCTCAGATGAAAAAGGCAGATTGATTTCTGACCGACACCTGCATCTTCATAGTCAGGCTCCAAAATTACTCCCCAGGTTACGTGCACTTGGCCAGAGGCAAGAAGCTGGCCCCCCAATATATAAACCGAGGGTTTCTATCCAGGCCCCTGTTATCCTTCCTCCAGGGTCCACAACCAACACCTCAGTTTTCCTGGATTCAACCTAAGCCAACTAGCACTCATCCAGTCCTGAATCTCCAGGAGGCAGTTATTAAACATCGTGATGGAATCCGACTCTGATCAGGCATAAAAGACAGGTAGAGCTGAGAATCATCAGCATAACGGTGAAAACTCGGCCCATACTGTCTTATAATGTCCCCCAATGGAAGCATATACACCGCGAATAACATGGGGACAGCACCGACCCCTGCGGTACCCCACAGGGCAGACAGTGAGGGGCCGAGGTGTTAACTCCAGACACCACTCTCTGAGATCTGCCCTCCAAAAAAGATCGAAACCAACTGTGGACTGCTCCCCTCAGACCACAGAGAAACCACAGGTGGTCGAGCAATACCCCATGATCCACGGTGTCAGATGCTGCTGAGAGATCCAGGAGAACCAAGATGGAACGGGTCCTCCGATCTCTTGCCATCAGGAGATCATTCAGTACCCAAACAAGAGCCGTCTCTGTACTGTGCCTCTTTCTGAAGCCGGATTGGAGAGGGTCATAGATATTGTGGTTGGACAAATGATCCTCCAGTTGCAGAGCGACCACCCTCTCAATAACCTTCCCTACAAAAGGGAGGTTAGAGACTGGTCTATAATTTGCTGGGCAGTCGGGGTCAAGAGAGGGCTTTTTCAAAAGGGGGCATATTACCGCCTCCTTTAAGGGATCCGGAAAGATCGCTCTCTCTAATGGCACCACCACTATCCCAGCCAGGACTGGGCCGATAACTTCTACACACCCCACCACCAGGTGAGTAGGGCCTGGGTCCAACTTACAATAGGTAGGTCGCAGAGTCTGGATAATCCTCACAATATCTATTACTGCTGGTAGTCTAAAGGTAGACCAGTACAACTGGGCATTAGTACCACCTGATTGATCAGTGCAGTGCTCAATAGAAGGACACTGGCTGATCTCATCCCTGATGGTGGATACCTTGTCAGCAAAGAATTTCGTAAACTCCTCACACTGTACCTGTGATAATGCTCTACGGTCTGGAGACAGACTGGATTGCACAATCTGTCCACAGTCCGGAAGAGCTGGGATGGTCTATTCCTAGCTGCAGCAATTTCCCTGGACAGGAACTCTGCCTTCTTATGGGAAATTGCTGATTGGTAGAATTTATAATATTCTAACAATTCAAGTCTGTCCACCTCCAGTTGAGTTTTCCGCCAACGTCTTTCTAATCTTCGTCCCTTCCTCTTCCACTCACGGACCTCCCCATCAAACCAGGGAGCCCCTAAGTGAAGAGTACAGGGACGAACATGAATTGGAGCAATGGCATCCAGGGCCTCAGTCACAGCCCTATTATAGGCTAAGACCAATGGCCCTGGATCCATGCTATCCCTTGGAAAATCCGAGAAGTCCAGTTCCGTCATCAGGCCCTCTGAGGTAATCCCTCTTAAAGGACGAAACTGTACTAACTCCCTTGGGGCAGGCCTATTTCGGGGGGCCGCAAATCTAAACCTTAGGGCATGATGGTCAGACCATCCGACTGGCTCCACCTCCACATCAGATATCTCCATCCCCAGATGGAAAACCAAGTCCAGTGTATGCCCCCCCTCATGGGTTGCAGAGGTAATTACCCGTGACAGGCCCAATGAATCCATTAATTGGAGGAGGTTTTGACCAAATGGCAAGAGTTCATCGTCGACCCAGGCATTGAAATCCCCCAGAATTATCCATCTGGGAGATTCCAATACCATATTGGCGATGAAGTCCGCAACTTCCTTCAGGAACTCCCTCTCATCCCCTGGTGGACGGTAGATAAGAAGGGTCCTGTAGCCTGCACCTGCACCCACTATGCATTCAAAGGAGTTGGTATCACCAACTGGCACTTCCCTGAGATCCAGATCTTGTCTGAAACAGACGGCAACCCCCCCGCCCCTCGGTCCACTCTCGGGCGGTGAATCACCGAGAACCCAGCCGGAACCGCGGAGTCCAGCACAGGACCATCATTTCCATCTAGCCAGGTCTCGGTGATGCAAGCCAAGTCGACTGAGGAAATGAGATCCGCAATCACTGCAGTCTTATTCCTAATCGACCTGGCATTGCTTAACACCGCCCGAAAGGGACGGAAATCCAAGGGTGATCCGGTATGGGAACTAGGCAAGGAGGACCTCGCTCCAGTACCCATTTTGCCCCAGGGCGTCTCCTAGCCTTCACTGCCCGTATCCGTTCTCTTCCCTCCCATCCCCCCCAACAGTTCCAAGATCCCTGTATCCTTCTACTTTTTGATCTTATAATGCCAAGATTTCGACATCTAGCATAAACCTCCCCTGTAAGTGGGGGTAATTCAAAGGGATGGAGATCCCGAAGTCTTGAGGGGGAGTACTGCCTAACCATTTTACTTATACCTCAACACATATTTTAAACCAATTTATTCACCCTCATACAAACAAAAACCCTCCCAACCCCAACTTAAATAATAATAATAACAAAAATGAATACAATAAAATACCCCTTAAAATATTAAAATAATTTTATACACATCTAGGGGAGTCCAACTGATCTAGACCCAAAGTTCCAATCAGTTTTCCGTCTATAAGTCACTGAAGCAAAAAATGCTATACACCCTCAGGGCTCTCCCCCCTAGGGAATTTATACCCAAACCTATCTCTCACATAGGCAGGGTAATGATAGTTAACAGTTGCACAAATGATCTTGATGAGAAGAAAGAAGCACTCTCACTGCTTCACCAAAGTACATAAGACAGAAAGGGAACAGTCTGACCTGGATGGTTCTCAATCTCTCCACAGTAACATGATCAGACTTGTAGCCAGAAATCACTTGACTCCTCAAATTGTATGCAACTTTCCCTCACGAAAACTGCCCAGCTGAAGAAGTTTCCTCAGTGAATCCCCGAGCAGTTACGGGCTAGTCAAACACACAAATAGGTCCAAGCAAATAGGCTCTCCAGCCTACCCACCAAACCCAGGAACCATGGGCACACTGGGACCTGTCCTCTGACGGCACCAGCCCCGATCTCCCCCTCGTAATAACCACCCCAGCAAACTGCCCTGGGTTCAGACTTTCAGCATACTCGCCGTAAAAGCACCATTCCAAAAGAAGAAACCGGCAATACTGCAATCTATAGGGCTTCGAGGAGAGGTCACAAAGGTCTTACAAAATCCAGCCTCAGAATCCCTTCATAAAATCCATAAATAATCAGCTCACAAACCCGATGTCTTCCCAGCACTCCACAAGGTCCGTAACACAGTTCCAAAACGGCATCAGCCAACAGTCGGCTCACAATCCCAGGCTCCCAGTCTCAACAAGCGATAACAGATGACCATTAGAATAATCCAAAAAAGAAAAAAAGGAGTTCGAGTCCTTACAAAAATCTTTCTTAGGACAAAACCAGCAAGTACATAGATACATAGATACATAGACAGTGTCGGCAGATAAGGGCCTATGGCCCACCTAGTCTGCCCATTTGAGCTTGTAAGTTCAGTTTGTTTTCCTAGAAGTCAATTTCCCCTTACCCCATACCTCTAGAATTCCTTTATGTATATCCCATGCATTCTTAAATCCCGTGATTGTTTCAGCCCCCACCACTTCCTCTGGCAGGGTGTTCCACTTGTCCACCACCCGTTCTGTGAAGAAATTCTTTCTCATGTTTCCTCTGAATCGTCCTCCCTCCAACTTCATCCCATGCCCTCTAGTCCTGAAACATCTTTTCGCTTAAAAATAGTGTTT
This sequence comes from Neoceratodus forsteri, assembly GCA_016271365.2. Classification (NCBI taxonomy): domain Eukaryota; kingdom Metazoa; phylum Chordata; order Ceratodontiformes; family Ceratodontidae; genus Neoceratodus; species Neoceratodus forsteri. Next base: position 507,750,428 of record CM057455.1, read on the forward strand.
TCCTGCACCCTGTTCCTCCCTGTAAGATACTTGTATGTCTCTATCATATCCTCTCTCCTCCTCTCCTCCAGGAGTACATGTTCAGTTCCTTCAACCTGTCTTCATAGGACTTGTGATGCAACCCATGCACCATCTTTGTTGCCCTCCTCTGAACCTTCTCTACCCTGTCTATGTCCTTACATAGGTATGGTCTCCAGAACTGTACACTGTACTCCAGGTGGGGCCTCACTAGTGTCTTGTATAGCGGAATTATGACCTCCCTTTTCCTGCTGGTGATGCCCCTGCCTATACATCCCAGCATCCTATTTGCTTTACCTGATGCCTTGTCACACTGTTTCCCTACCTTGAGGTCATCAGAGATGACAACCCCAAGATCCCTTTCCTGCTTGGTGCATGCTCCATGCAAGTACTCCAAGACGAGCCAAAAAAATCGTAGATTATAATCCTAAATCCACGACTCGGCAATAACAATAATGCACAATGCTCGATTGTGATCTCTGCTATCACCGATACTTAAAAACAAAGCAAAATGAAACAACAAAATAACCTAAACAGAAGCCATAAAAATGCTATAGCGTGGCCGCCATCTTGAAAAAGCTGGGATGAGGTGGAAAAGGTTTTACATATGGGCATCCTCCGAAGGTTGGGATCTCTTTTTCCTGCCCGGTTCCTCAGGTCATGGGGTACCTGTTTCACCTCTTAGTCCTTGAGCTAAACTATTCCTCATTGAAGGTTCATCTTTTGGTGTTTTCTGCCTTCTACATTCCAGTGGACAGCAAAACCCTGACACAGTTGGAGGTTTCCATACCTTTTTCGAAAGGAATTCTCCACTTGTAATCCCCGTTTCAGAACCCCTGTTCCACCGTGGATCCTGAGCTTCTTTCTTGCGAAACTCACTTCACCTCCCTTTGAACCGTCCACAAGTTGCAACTTGCGCTATCCTTCCTGCAAAGCGCCCTTTTTGGTTGTCTTTACTTCTGCTCAAAGGATTTCCAAGCTTCAGGCCCTGATGTGTTAGGAGCCATATCTGATTTTGCACAGAGACCTGGTGGCTATGCGCACAAGTCTTCAGTTTCTACTGAAGGCGGTTTTTGAGTTTACTTTAAATCAGATCATATACTTGCCAGTGTCGTACCCTGAGCATTCCAATAAAGGAGAGGCAATCCTGCACTTTTTCGATGTGCAGATTTTTCAGTTACTACACGAATTGGATGACGTCAGTCTGACAAATGGATCAATTGTTTGTTTTCTTTGTTGTTTGTTTTCTTTGCACCCAAAAGAGAGGGTGTCGCAGTTTGGAAACAGCGTTGTCCATATGGTTGACAAACTCCATTTTGTTTTATCAGAAGTATAACAAACCTCATCCAAGGGACGTCAAGGGACACTAAGCAAGAAACAGGGCTGTATCTACTGCTTGTTTTAGAAACGGTTCTGCCACAGACATTTGTACAATGGCTACTTGCAGCTCTATCCACACTTTCACCAAACACTTTAGTCTGGATATTGCCTCTAGACGCAGGGATGGCTTTGGATTAGCTGTCCTTATGGGCCTTCTTTCTTGAATCCCTGCCTACTGCAGACCTTTGCTGCCTCCCATGTTTCAGGCTTTGTCTTTTCCCTTTAACTGCTTGGGATTTAGTCATCAAGGTGATTACCTACTGCAAGAGCCCTCTCGAAGTAAGACAGTACAGTTACATAAGAACTTACCGTAACAGTAGATCTTCGGGAGAGGCTCTTGCAGTAGGTAACCTATTTCCCTACCACCTTCCCCCTGCTTCTTTTTTCTAGCCTATTTTGGGCTCCAAGGGCCCTCTCCTTTTCTCATGTCACACCTTTTTGGTCTCCAGTGGGAGAACTGGATGGCGGGCATGGAAACTGCCCCTTATATAGCGTCACGATGACATCAGTCACGTGGCGTCAGGAGCAGTCCCCCACCAGACATTGCTAGCTAAAGTTTTCCATGTGGTCCTAGCACCTGGCGGCTTAGTCTTCAAGACGATTACCTGCTGCAAGAGCGCCTCTCAAAGATCTACTGTTACGGTAAGTTCTTACGTAACTGTACTTCTAGGAGCGTGGATATGTTGTTCATCCACACTCTTTGGCATGTCCACTTCTGCTTTAAATCTCACCGGAAGTCTTCAGGCTGGCTCCTCCCACTCACCTGGGTGGTATATTCCTCGGCTTCACACCATGACGCCAGATCTTTCTTTCCGCTGGAAGATTCAGGTTGCCTCCCTCATGCTCACGCATTTTGGTAGGCCCTGGCTTTCAAACCTTCGGTTTTACTGAAAATTCGCATTGTTCGCGTTAGTGATCGCAAGTTTGCTGCTTCAATCATGGAAGACATGTCTTCCCCCAGATTTCGTTGGTGCCCTTGCGGCCAGAAGATGTTGAGCACCGATCCCCAAACCGCGTGCATCTATTACCTCAGTGTCTATCATGACACCTCGAAATGCAATCTGTGTCTTGCCTTTCATCCTAATGTCCTTGATGACCGTCTCGCATGCCTAAAACTGGGGAGGCCGGAACAGAGGAATCCTCCGGTGAAATTCTAGGAGGCTCGGTGGGCGGTTTCTGCAGCTGCAGGATCCACTGAGCAGTTGGAACACATGCAAGCACTCGAGGAGGAAGCAGCTCATGCTGTGGATTCCTCTCGGAGTGTCTTCGTTCCACTCAACCTGGGTTCCACTTTCTCGGGTTCCTTCCAAGAGTTGTGCCAGTCTCTCCCGACCAAGGGAGAGGCACCTGTGGGCTCGCACTCCTCTCAGTCCCGTAAGTGGGAGAAGGACCTGGGAGTGTCTTCGTCGCGACAGAGACGTTCTTGGGAGCGGGAAAGATCTCGGTCCCGGGAGCATGCAGTCTCGACTTCGGTTGAGATCGCTTCTTTTTCCGCTGGCTTTTCATCTGTGCCGTCTGGTCCGTCAACTGAATTATCTGTTGATGAGGTGGAAATCGTGATCGATCCAATATCGCCGACTCCGGTCGACGATTCCCTCGATCAAACCCCTAATCTGTTCTTTCCAGATGAGGAGAGCCAGCCTGCTGGGATTCTAGTCGATGAAGTGGTCCCGCCGGTGTCTCCCGAGTGACCGAGTCGGCCCGCCCAATCTCGATCAAGGTCTCAGACCCCCTCATCCAACAGGCCGAGGAAGAGCCATAAGTGCTCTAAATGAGGCGACGCCATCAGTTGTCCTCGGATGAGGAGAGGCTCTGTTGGAAACTCCGGCGCTACGAGGTCCTCATGTGGGAACAGCTCATTTTGACAGGGCACAAGCCCACTCCGGCTTCTACACTGGCCATTACCTGGCTTTCGCCTCCTAGGCTGAAGCCGACTCCTTCGGAGCTGATTAAATCTGTTCTTCAGCCCGCGGAGCCGGCAAAAACCACCTGTTCGGCCCAAAACAGTCTCTCCACTGATTGTGGTGAAACCACCACCCAAACAGCCTATGGGAGGGGCTCTTTCCAAGGAAGACGGACCAGACACCGGGCTTCCCTGGTGATTGTCGGTCACGGCACCCCGGACTGCCCCCGGCGAGTCAAAGTTGAACTGGGCGGTAGGCCGTTGTATCCGTATTCCTCGGATTCCGATGTCCCCGGCTTACATTCACATCCAGGTGATGATGAATCGACCATTGGCCTAGAGATGGAGGAAGGTCCCTCGTCTTTTCAAGGGATCCTTCACCTTATCTCTGAATCTACAGGGATACCCCTGGAGCCAATCCAGAAAAAGGCGGAGTACCCTCTTATGGACATCCTTAAAAGAGGGGGTACACCGACGGAGGCCTTTCCTGTGGCTGAGGCTATTGATGGATTGGACCTTGAACTTTGGCAGCGTCCTGCCTCTTGTCCAGCTGCGTCTGCCCACATGGCCCACAAGTATGCAGTGCCCATGGGGCCCCTAGCGGGGTTCACAGAGCACCCTTCAGCCAAGAGCCTGGTGACCGCCTCTATGTTCAGGCATACTGGCAGTTCTGCCGACACTGATTGACCTCCTGATAAAGAGTCCAAGCTTCTGGACCATTCAGCCAGGAAGGTCTATGTGGCTTCCTTCCTGGGCCTTCGTCAGGCAAGTTCGGCCGTCATCATGGCACACTTCTCTCACACCCTTCTTGGGTTGCAAGATGAACTCCTCCCACATTTCCCCGCGGACATGGAGACCACAATCAAGCAGGTCCGGGATCAGGGCTGAGCTGTTGCCAAACAGCAGCTTCAGACGGCCCTGGACATTGGGGATTCTTGTGCCCACTTGATGGCTGCCGCAGTTGCCTCTCGTCGCAGGGCTTGGCTGAGGCTCTCCTCCTGTCTGGCAGATACCCAGCACAAACTAGCTGATGTGCCCTGCCTCGGGACCAACTTGTTTGGCCCAGGAGTGGCCGGTCACCTTCAGCGCATTGAGCAGTCCAATGCCACCTTGGACGCTACTTCTGCCAAGAGTTCTTTGGGCAAGAACCGCAGAAGAAAAAGAAGAAGCCTTTTCAGCATTCTTCCCCTGCGGCTCAACAGTCCTCCTTTCAAGGTGGGCACCAGCACCAGCAGCAGGCTCAAACTTGGCACCCTCTGCCCAATCCTGGACCCCAACAGGCCCGTAAAGGAGGCCAGGGTTCAGGTCATGGAGCCTCCAAGCCTTCTCAGTGGCAGGATGGGGGCTGTCAACCCCTTTCCTGACACCTCAGCTCTGGGTCCTCCTGTGGGGGGCCAGCTCCACCACTTCCTTTCCGCCTGGTCCGTTGTCACTTCGGACAGGTGGGTTCTCAAAATGGTCGGTCAGGGACTGCCTCTGGAATTTGAACAGTACCCTGCAAGCCAAGCCCCTCAGGAGGAAAGAGTATCCACTCAGACCCAGTCATCTCTCAGAGACTACATCGCTTAGCTCCTCCTCAAGAAGGCAGTAGCTCCAATGGTGGATCCTCCAGCAGACCCAGGCTTTGTCTCCAGGTACTTCCTGGTGCCCAAGCGGACGGGGGGCTGGTGCCCCATTCTAGATCTACATGACCTGAATCAATATCTCGGGTCACGCACCTTTCGGATGGTCACTCTGTCCCAGATCATACCATCCTTGGAGTGAAACATGTGGTTCTGTTCACTGGATCTGCAGGACGCGTTCTTTCATGTCCCAATCCGTCCGTCCCATCACCGGTTCCTCCACTTCAGAGTCAAAGGGACCCTGTACGAGTTCCAAGCCATGCCGTTCGGCCTGTCATCAGCCTCATGGGTCTTCACCAAATGCATTCCAGTGGTGGCAGCCCATCTCCAGCACTGGAGGGGTCAGGATTTATCCTTACCTTGACAGTTTGCTCCTAGCAGGTCCCACCAAGCAGGAGGTGGAGAGGTCCAGGGACCTGGCCCTCCATACCTGCTTTCAACTCGGCCTCCTGATCAACCAGGCCAAGTCGGAACTCGTCCCTTCTCAGGTGGTGGGCTTCATCAGGGCAGAGCTCGACTTTTGTCAAGCCAGAGCTCAGCTCCCGGCAGACAGGGCAGAGGTTCTGTCCTCCTTTGCCCAATAATTTCTGGTTGGGCAGTTGTGCCCTGCCCGGGACTTTATGTGCCTTCTGGGTTACACGGCGGCATGCACCTCAGTGGTCCATTGGGCCTCCAATGGGAGCTGGCCACCCAGTGGACTCAGCACCATGGTCATTTCGACCAGCTGATCACTGTAACCCAGAAGGTGTGGGACACTTTCCAATGGTGGACTGTCCCAGACCGGTTGCAGGTTTTGGATCACGTTTGTCCGCCCCAAGCCGACGGTCGTCCTCACGAGTGATGCTTCTCTCATGGGCTGGGGAGCCCACATGGGGGACGAAAGAGCCCACGGGCTGTGGACCCCCGAGGAGTCCCGATGCCACATCAACCTGTTGGAGCTCAGAGCAGTCAGACTGGCGCTGTCAGCTTTTGCTCCTCAGCTCTGGGGTCAAGTGGTTCAAATCCAGACGGACAATACCACGACCATCTACTACTTAACGAACAGGGTGGCACGTACTCCCGGCTGCTTTACAGGTAGGTGCTCTGCATCTGGACCCTCATGAGCCGCTTAGAGGCAGATCTCCTAGCCACCCACATGGCAGGAGCCTCAGACCATCTGGCGGATTCTCTCAGCCGCTTAGGCCAGACATCCCACGAGTGGTCTCTCCATCCAGAGGTAGCTTACAGCCTGTTCTCCCACTGGGACAAACCGATGGTGGACCTGTTTGTTTCCAGGGAAAACACAAAGCTGAGACTGTTTCATGCCTGCTCCCCTCAGCAGGGCTCGCTGCTGGAGGATGCCTTCTCAAGGCCACGGACCCCAGGTCTCCTCTACGCCTTCCCTGCATTTCCCTTAATCCACAAGATGCTCCTCAAGGTGAGGAGGGACAAGGCGAAGGTGATCCTGGTAGCCCTAGACTGGCCGTGCCGTTTCTGGTATCCAGAGCCTCTCGGCCTCAGCTGCAGGCACCCGGAACAGCTTCCAGCACACCCGGACCTGATATTACTCAACCAGGGGAAGGTATTCTTCCTGGATCTTCAGTCCCTGCACCTCACAGCCTGGTACCTGAGCGGCTAGAGTTCCAGGCATTGGGTTTTTCCGAAGATGTCTACACCATGGTGGAGACATCCAGAAAGGAATCGACCAGGTGATGTTATGCCTTCAAATGGAAAAGGTTTTCCATTTGGTGTCAGGGCAAGGGCCTGGACCCTTTGTCCTGTTCATTGGCTAACATTCTTGACTACCTTTGGTCTCTCTCTCTTTCTCTCTCTCCAAAGGGGGTCTACGGTCATTGACCCGTAGGATGCACCTGGCAGCCATCTCTGCGTACCGGGCGCGGGCTGGTCAGCCGACGGCACCAGAGACAGTAGTCGGGCACTTTTTCCAAGGCCTGGATCACATATCCCCTCCGGTGTGTGAACCTCCACCTCCGTGGGATCTAATGCTGGTATTGGCAAAGCTCATGAGCAAGCCATTTGAACCAATGCACAAGTGTGCCTTGTCACACTTGTCGTGGAAGACGTAGAAACATAGAGGCTGACAGCAGATAAGGACCACAAGGCCCATCCAGTCTGCACATTTCTTTTTCTACCTTATAAATGTGCCATCGGCCTTTGCTCTGTCTATTCATACTCATCTGTATTGCTCCCTTATGCCTATCCCATGCCTGTTTGAAGCATTACAGTGTATTCTTGGTGGCTATCACGTCTGCCAGAAGGACAGGGGAACTCCAGGTGCTTTCGGTGGACCCCTCTTATCTGGTCTTCCACAGGGACAAGGTTGTCCTACACTCCCACCCGAAATTCTTTCCTAAGTGGTGTCAGAGTTTCACCTTAACCAGGTGTTAACTGTGCCGGTATACTACCCTAATTACACCTTGGAGGCCGAGTACAGGCTCCATACTTTGGACCTGCGACGTGTTCTCTCCTACTATAAGGGGAGGAGGGTGGAAATTCGGGGAGAGGTTCGCCAGCTGTTTGTCACCTACGCTGAAGCCGCTTCTGGTAGACCTGCAGCAAAATGGACCATTGCAAGGTGGATTACATCATGCATAGGTCTGTGCCACGAGTTGGCAGGCAAGGAGCCTCCCAAGGGAATAAGAACTCATTCTACCCGCCATACTGCTGCATTGATGGCTGCTTCCAGGGACATCCCTATCCAGGAAATCTGTCAGGCTGCTACCTGGAAGTCAGCTAACACCTTCATCATCCACTACCACATCGACCTTGAGTCACGCTGGAATGCTGGTTTTGGGGCCTCAGTTCTCCAATCTTTGTTCCCTAAGTAGGGGGTGTGCGCCTTGCCTCCCTCCTCCCAGAGAACTGCTAGGAGTCTGCCAAAGAGCGTGGATGAACAACATATCCACGGTCCTAGAAAAACAAGTTACTCACCTGTAACAGTAGTTCTAGAAGTGGTATATGTTGTTCATCCACACAGACCCACCCGACCTCCCTGGCTGCGGACGCATACAGCCTGGCTTCCAGCGGGCTAAGATCTGGCGTCATGGTGCGGAGCCGAGGTATATACCAGCCAGGTGGGTGGGAGGAGCCAGCTGAAGACTTCCGGTGAGATTTAAAGGGAAGGGACATGCCAGAGGTGTGGATGAACAACCTATACCACTCCTAGAACTACTGTTACAGGTGGTAACCTGTTTTCTAGGGACATGGATATGTTCATCCACACTCATAACGGTATCCTGCCGCTTTAAATCTTGCGGAAGATCAACTTGCTCCCACCCACCGTGTATATTCGACTCCGCCCATAACGCCAGATCTTCCTTACCGCTGAAGCTCAGGTTCCTCCTTAACGCTTCCGCGTTGAGACTGGTTCCTATTTCTCCGTTTGGATTTAAAAATAAAATTTTGCAAAGACTTCAGTCTTCTATCCCTCGCGGCTGCGATGGACAAATCGACTCCGGATTTCGGAGATGCCCATGCGGGCGAAGATGTCTCGGACGGATCCACACTCCACGTGTCTACTGCTTAGGCCTTGAGCGACCACGCCCAGGCTTGCGACCTGTGCTCATCTTTCCCGGCCTCGTCCTCCGAAGCCGTGCTGCCCGATTACAACTGGGCCGTCCGAGCGTTTCCCTCGGTGAAGTCCAAGAGGCCGGTTGGCGGTGTCCGCGGCGGCGGGCTCGGCGGATCAGCTCGAGCGGATGGTCGCCCTCGAAGAGGAGGCGGCGCGGGCCGTATCTTCCTCGGCCGCGGCATTTATCCCGCTCTCTCTGGGCTCTTCTTACACGGCTTCTTTTAAGGAGCTTTGTCTGTCCCTCTCCACTAAAGGAGAAGGGCCTACGTTGGCGGGACCTTATTCTCGGTCCAAAAAGAGGGACAAGGGTAAGTCCCTCCGTCGACGCTCTTGGGAGCGGGAAAGGTCCCTCTCCCCGGGCCGTCGACCGTCGGCTTCGGTCGACCGCTCGGCTCCGGCCACTGGCCTCACGGTGTCCCCGTCAGGTCAGTTGACCGAGACTCCCACCGATGAAGTCGAGATTTTTCTCGACCCATTGAACGAGCTGTTGCCTTTAGCGGCGAGATTCCCTCTCCCGGTTCCCCGGGAGAGTTGAGATCCGTGGGCTCGCCTGTGCCTCCGGTTCCGAGCCCTCGGATGCACCATCCGAGCGAAGGAGTGCCGGTTCCGGCCGACACCTCCCCGCACCGACCTCGGAAATTCCGGGACTCTCGGTCTCGGTCTCGGACCTCTTCGCGGTCCAGCCGATCCCACCGTCATAGGCGGTCTCGGTCTCGGCACCGCGGTAAGCGGCGTCGCCGCTCGTCCTCGTCCTCCTCCTCGGATGAGGGGAGGCTTCGGCGTAAATTACGTCGACGGTACGAGGACCTTATGTTGCAACAGCTCCTCCTGGCCGGGAATAAGCCGACCCCGTCGCCTTCCCCGGCCATTAAGTGGCTGTCACCGGAACGGCCGACACAACCCCTCGACTTATCCGAGGAGCCTATACCCAGGCCGGTTGTTCGGCCAAAACCAGCTGCTCCACCGATTCCGGTGGAACCTCCGCCTCCACAGCCACCAATTGGGGCTCCGACCAAGGATTCTCGGTCGGCTAAGGGTCTACCTCATCGGCTGTCGAGTTACCCTCACTCCCGATCGACTCGGCAGGTGAAGGGTGGCTCAGGCCAGAGGCAGCTCTTGAGACTCTTCCGAGTCGAAGATGATTCCTCCTTTTTCTCCAAGCGACTGGACTTGGAGTCTTCAGGAAGTCAGTCAATGGACGATAACCCGTCGTCCTTCCTAGGACTACTTCGGCTCATCTCGGAGTCCACCGGGATGGAGCTCGAACCCGTTTCCAAACGGGCCAGGTATCCCCTCACGGAGATTCTGGACCGAGGGGATTCTCCGACGGAGGCCTTTCCGGTGGCCGAGGCCATAGTGGGTCCGGCACTGGAGCTTTGGCAGCGCCCTGCTTCCTGCCCTGCGCCTTCGGCCAGGATGGCCAGGAAGTATGCGGTCCCTACCGGTTCCTTGTCCGGTTTTTCGGAACACCCCTCTGCTGAGGGGTTGGTTACCGACAGCGTTTTCGGCAGCGCCGGCAGCGCCAGGATGTGGACAAACCTCCTGACAAGGAGTCAGAAATTGGACTATGTCGGCGAAAAGTCACGCTCGGCCTTCTCGGCCTTCGTCAAATCAGTTCGGCCGCCCTCATGGCAATTTTCTCATGCCCTGTTGGGCTCCTGGATGAGGTCATCCTCATCTTCCCGATCTGCAGACTACGGTTAAGCAGGTGCGGGACCAGGGCAGAGCAGTGGCCAAACAGCAGCTCAGACTGCTTTGGATATAGGGGACTCATGTGCCAGATCGGTGGCGGCCGCGGTGGCTCTACGTCGGCGGGCTTGGCTGAGGATATCCACCTTTACCTGGATACCCAGCACAAGTTGGCGGATGTTCCTTTTTGAGGACTGACCTCTTGACCCTGGGGTGGAAGGTCACCTGCAGAGGATCGAAGTCCAATGCTACCTTGGACTCGGTCTCTTCGGCTCAGAAGGACAAAGGCATAAACCACAGCCTAAACCCTTTAGTCCTTCTGTGCCCCGGTAGCGCCCGGTAGCAACGTCAGGGCCAGCAGGCTCGTGGCATCCCAAACCCAAGCCGCTGGCTTCCTCAACAGGAGGCAGGAGGAAAAGGCCCAGGAGGTCCCTCGGCGGTCCCTCCTCCAAGCCTGCCCAGTGACGGGCTGAGGGGTGTCGCCCCCATTCCCGTCACCTTATCCCTGGGTCCCCCCGTGGGGGGACGGCTCCGGCACTTCCGTTCCGCCTGGTCCGCTGTTTCCACGGACAAGTGGGTCTTGGAGGTGGTGGGAAGAGGCCTGCCTCTGGAATTCGAGCAGGCACCACCCTTCAGAGCCGTCGCCCCTCGGGGGGCCTCGGGATCCCCAGGCTCACTGGCGGCTCGTCGAGCCGACATCGCTCTCCTCCTCCAGAAGGAGGTGATAAGAGAGGTGGACCCTCCTTCAGACCCAGGGTTTGTGTCCAGGTACTTCCTGGTTCCGAAGCGGACGGGGCTGGCGCCCCATTCTCGACCTACGACCTAAACAAGTTCCTAAGGTCTCGAACCTTCAGGATGGTCACTCTGGCTCAGATAATACCATCCTTGGAGCAGGCGTGTGGTTCTGCTCTCTGGACTTGCAGGGACGCGTTTTTCACGTCCCTATCCGTCCGTCTCACCAGAGATTCCTTAGCTTCGGCGGAAGGATCCTCTTCGAGTTCAAGCCATGCCCTTGGCTTGTCTCCAGCTCCCAGGGTCTTCACCAAATGCATGGCAGTGGTGACAGCATTCCTCTGGCGCCGAGGGGTCCGGGTGTACCCTTACCTGGACGACTGGCTGATAGCAGCTCCCTCCAGGAAGGAGGCAGAGTGGTCCAGAAATCTGGCCCTTCAGGTCTGCTCTCAACTGGGCCTCCTTATCAACGAGGCCAAGTCGGAACTCGAGCCGAAGCAGGTGATTCTATTCATCGGGGCGCAGCTCGACTCTCTTCGAGCCAGAGCGCGGCTCCCGGTGGACAGGGCCGAGGTTCTTTCCTCCTTTGCCCGATCATTTCTGGTTGGGCAATTGCGCCCTGCCCGGGACTTCCTGCGCCTCCTGGGTCTCATGGCGGCCTGCACCAGCGTGGTCCGTTGGGCCCGCTGGAACATGCGTCCCCTTCAGTGGGGACTGGCCAGCCAGTGGTCTGGCGCTGCGATCCTTTGGACCAGCTTGTGTCGGTGACACAGGGGATGTGGAACGCTCTCCAGTGGTGGACCGTTCCAGATCATTTGCAGGAGGGCATCCCGTTCGTCCGCCCCGAGCCGACGGTCTCTCTATCGACCGATGCCTCTCTGATGGGTTGGGGTGCCCATCTGGGGGAACACCGGGCTCATGGCCTCTGGTCCCCGCGGGAGTCCCGATGCCACATCAACCTGCTGGAGCTCCGAGCGGTCCGCCTAGCTCTCACCGCCTTTGCTCCGTTCCTCCGGGGTCAAGTGGTCCGAGTCCAGACGGACAATACCACGACCATATTACTATCTAAACCGCCAGGCGGGCGCGCTCCATGCTTCTATGCAAGGCTCTCGCATTTGGTCACTCGTGCGCAGCCTGGAGGCGGATCTCCTGGCCATTCACGTGGCAGGGCCTCCAACACCCTGGCCGATGCCCTGGCCGGATAGGGGCTGCATCCCACAGTGGTCTCTCCTGCGGAGGTAGTACAGCATCTGTTCTCCCATTGGGGCACACCTCAGGTGGACCTGTTTGCCTCCAGGGAGGCAAGCTGAGCCTGTTCCATGCCGCCCCCTCAGCAGGGCTCGCTGCAGGGGATGCCTTCTGAGGCAGTGGACCCCGGGCCTCTTTGCCTTTCCCCATTTCCCTTGATCCACAAGGTGCTTCTCAAGGCGAGGAGGGACAAGGCGCAGGTGATTCTGATAGCCCCAGACTGGCCTCGCCAGTTCTGGTACCAGATCTCCTCAGTCTCAGCTCCAGGACTCCGGCAGCTTCCAGCTCGCCGGACCTGCTCTCAGTCAATCAGGGAAGGTGTTCCATCCGGACCTTCAATCCCTGCACCTGGCCTGGTTCCTGAGCTGCGAGGTTCCAGGCCTTGGGTCTTTCAGCGAGGTCCTCCAATGTAGTTGGGCGTCCCGTGAGGTCGACCAGAAAATACTATGCCTTCAAATGGAAAAGGTTTTCCATTTGGTGTCAGAACAAGGGCTTGGACCCTTCCTCCTGTTCCTTGGCAAGCATCTTGGACTATTTATGGTCCCTTTCTAGTCAAGGGCTTAGGTCGATGACCCTAAGGGTGCACCTGGCAGCCATCTCTGCTTACGGAGCGGGCCGGGAAGCAGTCGATTAGCGCAGGAGAAGGTGGTCTGGTGCTTTTCAAAGGCCTTGATCACATTTCCCTCAGTCGCGGGAACCCCCACCTCCGTGGGATCTACTGCTGGTACTGGCAAAGCTCATGGGCAAGCCATTCGAACCTATGCACAGGTGTGCTCTCTCTCACCTGTCGTGGAAGGCCGCCTTCTTGGTGGCTATCCGTCAGCCAGAAGGATGGGAGGCTCCAGGCGCTTCCATCGAGTCTCCTTACCTGGTCTTCCACAGGGACAAGGTTGTCCTGCTTCACCGAAATTCCTTCCGAAGGTGGTGTGCGGAGTTTCACCTTAACCAGGTGTTGACTCTGCCGGTGTTCTACCCCAATCACACCTCGGAGGCCGAATAGGCTCCATACTCTGGACCCTAGAAGGCATTTCGTTTATTATAAAGGCGCGAGGGCTGAAATTAGGGGAAGGATTGCGTAGCTGTTTGTCACCTACGCTGAAACGCATCTGGCAGACCTGCAGCCAAGCCGGCGATAAGCAGGTGGGTAACCTCCTGCATAGATCTCTGCTATAAGTTGGCGGGCATGGAGCCTCCCAGAGGATAAGAGCTCATTCTACCGCCATACTGCTGCAACGGTGGCTGCTTCCAGGGGCGTCCCTATCCAGGAAATCTGCAGGGCTGCTACCTGGAAGTCAGCAAACACCTTATTACCCATTACCACATCGACCTTCCAGGTCACGCGGGATGCTGGTTTTGGGGCCTCGGTTCTCAGTCTCTCTTTCCCAAGTAAGTATTGGGGTGTCGTCTTGCCTCCCTCCTCCCGGAGAACTGCTAGGAGTCTGCCAATGAGTGTGGATGAACAACATATCCATGTCCCTAGAAATACAGGTTACTCACCTGTAACAGGAGTTCTAGGAATGGTATATATTGTTCATCCTCTGTCCCACCCGACCTCCCGGCCCGACGCTCAACCTGAGCTTCCAGCGGGCCAGATCTGGCGTCATGGGGCGGAGCCGAGAGTTATACCACCCGGGTGGGTGGGAGGAGCAAGCTTGAAGACCTTCCGGCAAGATTTAAAGCGGCAAGGATACCTGCCAATGAGTGTGGATGAACAACATATACCATTCCTAGAACTCCTGTTACAGGTGAGTAACCTGTATTTTCTATCCACACTTCTGCCAATGTCATTTCCCTTTAAGAGCTCCTCCCACCCACCTGGGTGGTAACTCCCTTGGCTACTCCCCATGATGCCATAGCTTCCTTTCCACTGAAAAAAGCAGGTTCCCTCCTTACCGCTCCCACGTTGAGCAGGCCATTGTGCTTAAATCTTCAGGCTTACTTCCTAAAACTTAAAGCTCTCATGAGGTTCGTCTTTAGCGCGACCTTCAATTGCAACTGTCATGGACGATAAGTCTGTTCCCGGGTTCCACTGGTGCCCTGGTGAGCAGAAGATGTCCAGGACCAATACACATGCTATGTGTGTCTACTGCCTGGGGCAAGATCATGATCCTCAGGCCTGTGACCTTTGTCGTTCTTTTCATCTGAACATCCTGGAGGACCATCTCGCCAGGCTTAAACTGGGCCACCCCATGCTTCAGAACTCACCAGTAAAATCCATGGACCCCCATTGGCCTTGGCCTCCGCAGCCTGCGGGGATCTGCCAGACAGCTTGCGGCGTTTGAGGAGGAGGCAGCCCAGGCCGCAGCTCACTCCTCTTCGGCTTCTGCCTTCATGCTGCTCCAGCTGGGCTCGAATTTCACTGGGTCCTTCAAAGAATTGCATCAGTCCCTGCCAACCCTTAGTCAGGGACCCTCTAGGCACAAGTCTAAATCCCCCAAAAAGTCTGAAAAAGGAAGGACTTTCTGTCATTCATGGGATCGGGGCTGTTCTCGGACGATAGCCTCTGCTTCCTGCGCTTCTCTGGATTTGACTTCGGTTGAATCTGCGGCGCAGGCCACCGGCTCCATGGTATCCCCATCGGGTCAGTTGACTGGGACGCTGGTTGAGGTCCTGGCCGAGATTTTTCTTGAACCAACCAACCAATTGTTAACTGAAAAGGCCAACACTTCCTTGTCCAGGACTCCAATTCTGACTCAGACCATTGGAGAGACAGATCAGTCCACTGACCCACTGCCTCTGGTTGAAGACCAAGATCCAGAGGAGCCTCTGTGCTCGCTAACTCCCTCCGAACTCCCCCCCTTCCCAGCCGGTGAGGTCAGGGTCCAGGTCTTCCTCCCGTGGGTCGATCCGGTCCTGCTGACACTGACGTTTCCACTCTCTGCATCATGGGAAGCGGCGCCGGCGCTGGTTTTCATCTTCGTCCTCCTCCAGTAAGAGAGGGTTTGGCGCAGATTGCATCGACTCTACAAGGATTTGATGTGGCAACAGCTGGTGCTTACTGACGTCAAGCCGACTCCGGCTTCTACGCTGGCCATCACCTGGCTATCGCCCAAAAGGCCAATGCCACCTCCATCGACGTAGCCGACCAAAACGTCCCTCGCTCAGCTGACCCCAATGTCTCTGCCGTTAGTAGTGAAACTGCCACCTAAACAGCTGCTGACCGGCACTCCAACTAAGGAGTCTCTTCCATCTACGGGGCATCTCCATCAGCTGTCAGTCACCATCACCCCTGACTGTCCGCAGAGGGTCAGTGGGGATTCGGGCGGTCGACTACTCTTTTTAATGACTCCTCGGAGTCCAAGGGATCCTCCCTACACTCCCATCCAGTCGACATAGAGTCCATGGGGGATCTCTCAACAGACAAAGGTCCATCTTCCTTCATGGGCTTTCTCCACCTGATCTCTGAGTCGATGGGTATGAAAATAGAGCCTGTCCAGATGCTGACTCATTACCCGTTGATCAAGATCCTCGACCAGGGAGACACTCCTACTGAGGCTTTCCCAGTGGCAGAAGCCATTCTTGGCCCTGCCCTGGAGCTTTAACAGTGCCCTGCTGCATGCCCTGTGCCTTCTGCCTGGATGGCCCGCAAATACGCAGTACCCATCGGCTCCCTCTTGGGACTCACAGCGCACCCCTCGACTGAGGGATTGGTGGCAGACTCTGTGTTTAGGTGCTTCAGCAACACCGGGGATGTTGACAAGCTGCCTTACAAGGAGTCCGAGAAGTTGGACCATGCAGCTAAGAAAGTCTAAGCTGCCTCCTCGCTTGGTCTCTGCCAGGCGAGCTCAGCCCTCCTCACTTTTCTCATGCCCTGTTGGGAACCCTGGATGAGGTGCTTCCTCATCAGCCAGTGGACCTTCAGACCATAGTCAAACAGGTCTGGAACCAGGGTTGGGCTGTAGCCAAACAGCTCCAGACAGCAATGGACATTGGGGACTCCTGTGCCCACTCCATGGTGGCCTCAGTGACCATGCGCTGCATGACTTGGCTAAGGATCTCGACCTTCATGGCGGACACTCAGCACAAACTGGCAGATGTCCATTTCCTGGGCACCAACCTGTTCGGGCGCAGTGTTGAGGGCCACCTCACCTGTATTGACAAATCCAGTGCCACCTTGGATTCCATGACATCTGCCCAGAAAGACCCTAAGGGCTCCAAGCAGCAGCAGAAGAGGAAGCCCTTTCAGCCCACCTCCATTCCTGTGGCCAAACCTGCCCAACCCCAGGCTGGCCAGCAGGCTCAGACCTGGTGCTTTTGGCCCAAGTCAGTGGCCTTGGTTTTTTGCAAGCGTGAAGGGAGAGGCTCCAGCGGCGCCTCAGCCAGGCCCTCCTCCTCCTCTAAGCCTGTCCAGTGATGGAATGAGAGGTGTCTCCCTCATGCCTGTCACACCTCCCCTGGGTCCTCCTGTGGGGGGCAGTCTCCACCTCTTTCTGTTTGCCTGGTCCGCTGTTGCCATGGACAGGTGGGTTCTCGAAGTGGTAGGTCAGGGTCTGCCTCTTGAATTCGAGCAGTACCCTCCTTGCCGAGCCCGCGCTCCTCAGGGAGGACTTGGTTTCCACAGATATGCTGTCTGCTCTAAGAACCGACATAGCCCAGCTCCTCTGCAGGGAGGTCATAGTTCCTGTCGCAGATCCTCTGGAACACCCAGGGTGTGTCTCCAGGTATTTCCTGGTGCCAAAACGGATGGGGGGCTGGCGCCCCATTCTAGATCTGCACAACCTGGACAAAAATTTCTCTGGTTGTGCAACTTCAGGATAGTAACTCTGTCTCAGAACATACTAGTTCTAGAGCGAAACGTGATTTTGCTCCCCGGATCTTCAGGACAAATTCTTCCGCGTCCCTATCCGTCCATCTCATCGAAGGTTCCTCTGTTTCTGAGCAGAGGGAATGCTTTATGAGTTCCAGGCCATGCCATTTGGCCTCTCTTTGGCCCCCAGGGTCTTCACCAAGTGCATTGCAGTGGTGGCAGCCTACCTGTGGCGCCGAGGTGTCCGGGTTTACCCCTACCAGGATGACTGGCTGATTGTACGTCCCTTCAGGCAAGAGATGGAGCGGTCCAGGGACCTGGCCCTCCAAATCTGCATCTCCCTTGGCCTCCTGGTCAATGAGGCCAAGTTGGAACTTGTGCCTTCAAAGGTGATCAACTTCACTGGGGCGGAGCTCGACTCTTGCAGAGCCCGGCTCTTGGTGGACAGGGCGGAGGCTCTCTCCTCCTTTGCCCGATCATTTCGGGTTGGGCAATTGCACCCTGCCCAGGACTTCCTGTGCTTGCTGGGCTATGTGGTGGCCTGCACCAGTGTGGTCCATTGGGCCCACTGGAGAATGCACTTCCTGCAGTGGGAGCTGGCCAGCCAGTGCTGTCAGTGCAAGGGTCACTTCGACCAGCTGGTCACTGTGACCCAGCAGATGTGGGATGCCATCCAGTGGTGTTGGTCCCAGCACATCTGCAGGAGGGGATCCAGTTTGTCTGCCCAGAGCCGATGGTCATCCTGACACCCGATGCCTCTCTCACGGGCTGGGGTGCCCACCTTGGGGAAAACACAGAATCCATGGGCTCTGGTCCCCCTAGGAGTCCCGATGCCACATCAGCCTGCTAGAGCTCGGGGCAGTTTGGCTAGTGCTTACTCCATTCGCTCCCCACATTCGGGGTCAGCTGGTCCAGGTCCAGACGGACAAAACCATGTACTACCTGAACAAACAGGGCGAGATGCACTCCCTGCCCCATGCAGGGAAGCTCTCCACATTTGGACCCTCATGTGCAGCCTGGAGGTGGGTCTCCTAGCCATCCATGTGGCAGGTGCCTCCAATCAGTTGGTGGACGTTCTCAGCCAGGTGGACAAGGCGTCTCACGAGTGGTTTCTCCACCCAGAGGTAGTGCACAGCCTGTTCTCCGAGAGGGGCACCCTGCAGGTGGACCTGTTCACCTCCAGTGAGAATGCAAAGCTGAAGCTGTATTGTGCTCACTCCCCCTCGGCAGGGAACACTGCAGGGGGGATGCCTTCTCGAGGCCCTGGACCCCAGGCCTCTTCTATGCCTTCCCTCTGATTCCTTTGATCCACAGGGTGCTCCTCAAGGCCAGGAGGGACAAGGCACAGGTGATCCTGGTGGCTGTGGACTGGCCATGCCAGTTCTGGTACCCCGATTTCCTCAGCAGCAGGCTCCCAAGGCGTCTTCCCTATCCCCGGGCCTACCTTCCATCAATCAGGGGAAGGTACTCCACCCCGACGTTCAATCCCTGCACCTGACAGCTTGGTTCCTAAGCGACTAGAGTTTCAGGCTTTGGGTCTCTCGAAAGCTGTCTTCACTGTTGTGGAGACATCTTGGAAGGAGTCAACCAGGAAATGCTATGCCTTCAGATGGAAGATTTTCACCATTTGGTGTCTGGGCTAGGGGTTGGACCCTTTGTCCTGTCCAGTGGCTAGCATTCTTGATTATCTATGGTACCTTTCTGTCGTGCTTTCAGTCAATGACCCTTAAGATGCACCTGGCAGCCATCTTTGTTTACCAGGCGCGAGCCGGTCAGCATTCAGTGGCGCAGGAGAAGGTGGTGTGGCACTTTTTCAAGGGCCTTGACCACATTTCCCGTCTGGTGCATGAACCACCACCATTGTGGGACTTGTTGCTGGTTTTGGCAAAGCTCATTTGCAAGCCATTCGAATCGAAGCACTGGTGTGACATGTCTCACCTGTCATGGAAGACTGCCTTCCTGTTGGCTATCACGTCAGCCAGAAGGATCTGTGAGCTCCAGGCACATTTGGTGGAGTCTCCTTACCTGGTCTTCCCCAGTGACAGGGTTGTCCTGCGCCCCAACGTTGTGTCTGATTTTCACATTAACCAGGTGATTATTCTCCCGGTGTACTTCACCAGTCACACCTCAGAGGCCGAGCACAGGCTCCATGCTCTGGGGGCAAGCACTCACTTAGTATAAAGAGTACATGACTGGAGTTCAGGGAGAGGTTTGCCAGCTGTTTACCTACGCTGAAGCCACACCTGCAGCCAAGGGAATGATTGTCAGGTGGATCACATCCTGCATTGATCTCTGCTATAGGTTGACAGGTAGGGAGCCTCCCGGAGGGCTAAGGGCTCATTCCACCCGCCATACTGCTGCCTTGGTGGCTGCTTCCCGGGCCGTCCTTATCCAGGACATCTGCAGGGCTGCTACCTGGAGGACAGCACACCTTCATTTCCCCATACCACTTTGACCTAGAGTCACGCCGGGATGCTGGTTTTGGGGCCTCTGTTCCCCAGTCTCTGTTCCCTAAGTAGGGGGTGTGCACCTTGCCTCCCTCCTCCCAGAGAACTGCTAGTAGTCTGCCAGAAGTGTGGATTAAATATCATATCCCTAGAAAAATGGGTTACTCGCAGTAGTTGTAGGTGTATATGATGATCATCCACGTGAACCCACCCGACCTCCCCTGCCTTGAGCGCACACTTCTGCTTCTAGCAGGCAAGATCTGGCATCATGGGAGGAGCCAAGGGAGTTGCCATCCTGGTGGGTGGGAGGAGCCAGCTTGAAGACCTTCCGACAAGCACTTAAAGGGAAAGGACACTGCCAGAAGTGTGGATGAACATCATATATCACTTCTAGAACTACTGTTACAGGTGAGTAACCTGTTTATCATTTCTGTGGCAACCGATTGCGATGTCGCAGATGATTTGTATGCTGATGTAGACAGAAAGCCAGAAGACTATGATACTGTTTTCATATTAATGTGCATGGTTCATTCGAAACAAGGGAAGCGTATTATAGAATCTATATGAAATATAAGCAGAAATGTGGTCACAAATTTTTTTTAATTTTTTGCAGTGTTATATGGTACAAGTATGAAAATATTATACCTCTTTCTTTAATCTTTTTTTTTTCCCCTCTCTTTTAAAGTCAATATGATTTGCCACCTCATCAACCTGTACTGGATGACATTGACCCTGACTATGGCCTGCATGGCTACCAGTTACACATTGAGCTTCATAACAGAGAGAAATCCTACATGTCTGGTAGCTTTCGAAATTTGTTCTGCAAAAAGAGGTAAGTACAGACAAGAAAAAGAAAGATTTTTAAAGCCTGGGAAAGCTGTAAATATTCCTGTATGTATGCACCATTTGTATGAATTGCACTATGTATTTGATTTGTTATATCTCTGTACAGATGCACTGTGCTCTTCAGTATCTGCTTCTGTTCTACCCAGGACCTCCTTGCAAATGAGCTATGATCAATAGAGCTTTTCCTGGTAAAATAAAAGCTTTAAAGAGACCCTAAAATCTTAATGGGAAACACTGATAAAACAGATTTTTTTTTCTAATCACTATGTATTGGTTATGTACACAAATACAGTACACACAAAACATACCCACAACAACAACATTTCATCTTGTGTAAGAATAGAGACTTGAGGTTAATGATATGTGGAAAGTACAGTGATGCTAAGGTGTAAACGGGTCACTTGTCACATATATGAACCAGTTAACAGTGGGGGGAAGGGGCAGGTGTAGTCAGTCAGGACTACAACCAGGCATAGGCAAGGTCATCATCGTTGAGTACATCTTGGGACTTGTTAATCAGAGAGGCATGCAGACAAACATGATCATAAACAGACACCCTCAGAGGTGACATCCTGATGGAATAGGATGATATTCCAAATCTTTTTGAACGTTTTCAAGTTATGCCTCTGCCAGTAAATGATGTGCTCCGGACCCCTAAAGTGGAGAGGTTAGACGCCCATTGCCACAAGAAAGGGGCGCTGTGTCCTTCTAAGAGGCCAGGATTATCTCTTTGGCCACCAGGCATGCATGCATCAGCCATGTCCCTTCGAGACCTTTCAGTGGCGACTGGAAATCTTGAATCTGAGGTGCCACCTGCAGGGGACAAGTTGCAGGTTATCTATCTGTGGGCCAGTTAGGAGTGAGCAAAGGCAAGATTGGAGTGTCAGTTGCCAGGAGTTCCTCAAGCAGAAAATGGACATTATGGATATAGAAGGCAGTTCCCTACTCAGACCCAGGGGGCTAGAAATAGAAAGTACAGGGCACAGTAGCGCTGAGGGCAGAGGCACTGCAGCGTGTTACATCTCACCACAGTGGCGAACTGAGTTCAGGAATGAGATAGGGTCATGGTGGGCAGAGCTATGAGTGGATCAAGTGGCTGCCTAGCAGTTTTCTTCTCCCAAACTGGGGTAGTGGTTCGACCCGGCTCCTTGCTGCCGCAGGTGGAGGCCTGGTGGTAGTGCAGATGCTCGGGAGACAAATATAGGGCAGGTGTGGTGGAATGAAGTGCAGGTCTAGGACGCACGTTCACCGCCACAACTGCATGGCAAAAGGAGAAAGGCAGGTGATGAAAAATCCCCAAGTACGAGGTCCGGGACTAATTTTAACTGCAGGTGGACTTGAACTGCTCAGCCCTATTCAGTCCGACAGACTTGGCTCTTGTCTGTGCAGTTCAGTGTAATTGCACACATGCGTATTGTCTCTCCATGCTGGCAGGCAGATTCACCCTCCGTACTGTCAGGCAGATTCACCCCCCCCCACCCCGGAGCTCGCTTACCTCTCCTGACATTGCTGATTCTCGAGGAACGTGCCGGGGGGCGGGGGAACGTTGTACTGGATGGCAGAGTGCTGATGATGTCTCAGGAACGTCCGACTGGCCTCCTATGAGGATTGGGTGACTCCGGAGCTTGCGGCACACCCAGGACACAGGAGGACTCATGGGAGTAATGCGACTCGCAAGGACAGCCACCAGGAAGATCACATGAGTGTTCTAACTGTGATCATTTGGTGGCTGTTCTGCACACATGTCTATAGGACAGTTGCTAGTGCACCATCACTTGCGATCTGTCTCTCAGAGGAATCGGACATTCGGTCTGTGTCCGCCATTATTAGGCTGACTATATTGTGGGCGCATTGCAAATATTATAGGAGATACTGTGTTAGGATTACTTTCAGGGTCAAAAAAAAAAAAAACTAAACAGATAATTACACTGGTCCTGCTGGAGTTTGGGGTTATTTTTGATGTGGACAAGTCTGCAGGGGAAAATGGGAGGGAGTGAACAAAAGTGAAGGGGCTTCAGCTCATCATTTTTGCTTAAAATGAGCCTAATATTAGGCCCTGGCATCGATTTGAGCACTGTGTGGGGTCACGCACTAAGACCCTCACAAAAGTTCTGTTTCTTGACACACGCTAGAAGGGGTACACTATTTGGACCTGACCCTTTCATTTAGATAGTGTACTGTCAGGAAAGATCTGTAGTTAAAAGAAATCTACCTGAATCTTAGGCACTGCAGCCCCTGACTGAATAACTAACAACATTGAAGACCGAGCTGGGATTATTTTTCTTCGCTTGAGAATTGAGTGAAATTAAAGTCAGAAAGTGTGACAGTATTATTTTGTTTGGCAGACTAAAAATGATCTTACTGCTGTTTTTCTGGCTTTGAAACAGAGCAGAGTTTAAGAGGACATGGTATAAATAACACCAAGTTCTGCTACGAATAATTATTTCAGGGCTCTGAAAGCAAATACAGGATCAGATAATTTTGTTTGAGACTGAAGTCAGAGTACAACTTCTGGGCTAAAGCATAGTCTGCATTGGTGTTGTGTCTGACATTATTTTGTTTCAGACTGACACATCGTGGGATAACGGTCACTAATAATTCTGGGCTAAAACCTGCATCACTGACTGTGTTGGACATATATTTTGTTTCAGACAGAAGTCAGTACAGTCACCAAGTATTTTTCTTCGGTGAAGCAAAGCCTGCATCGGTGAGTCTGACAGCCATATTTTGTTGAGACAGAAGTCAGTACATATTTTTCTGAGCTGAAGCAGAGCCTATGTCAGTGAGTCGGACAGTCCTATTTTGTTGAGACAGAAGTCAGTACAGTTTCTAAGTATTTTTCTGGGCTGAAGCAAAGCTTCATCTCTGTGTCTTAACAGTCCAATCTATTTTGACAGACCACCAGTCAGAGTACAATCATTTCTGAAGCTGTCAGTGTGTCACTAAAATCACGAAGTTTGCAGAAGCACACCACTTTAACATTGTGTGATAAATACTATAAAACAATTTCGAGTTGTCACCCCTTGGTCATCTCACGTCATTGTCAGTCAGTGTCTGTGTGACCATCTGCCCTGACTTGCTAGCCTAGTAAGCCAGTATTATTTCTGGGCCAGATAACAATGCCTCAAGTCATGTGTATTTCCATCCTTGCTCATTAAAATATTTCTAAATTACAAAAACTAGTCTTCTTACCCAGAGCAGTTTCTCACAGCAAAAATTAGCTTATTAAAATTTGGTTTCTCAAAATCTGGTGGAGCAAGTAGTAGTACTACTACAACATCCAGTTCTGCTAAACATAAAAGTTCTGACGATGGCTTTACCAAGGATCAACGATATGACAAAGAAAAAAGGGTCAGATAAGATTTTCCATGGCTGGATTACAGTGAAGAAAAAGCTGTAATATACTGCATATATTGTAAGGCCTACCCCCAAATCTGTGATCCTAACTCAGCTATGGTTAAAGGTTCAGGAGATCTTAAGTTAGACCTCATAAAGAGGCATGATTTGACGCGGGAACACATCAGTTGCACAAAACATTACTTAAAGGATACCGCTCAAGTACCACCCATTCATCTGTCAGAAACTGCCCTAGGTCAGTCCTTTCAAAAAAGACACATGACAACAAAATAACTTGACAAATACAAAATTTTATTTAACACTGCATACTCTATGGCAAAGAACGGGAAACTTTTTTCTGATTTTGAAATCATTTGTGAGATCCAGCTTAAAAATGGTTTAAATGTTGGCAACAACTACATGAATATAGCAGGTTGCAATTTGTTTGTGGACAACATAGCTAAAACAATACGTTCAGCAATAATTGACAAGGTCAAAAATGCCTCCTTTTTGAGCATTCTTGCCGACGTAAGTACAGACCCCTCCATTATTGAACAAGAAATTGTCTACCTTAGATATGTAGGTGCTAACTGTTTGCCAGTCACACACCTAATATCTGTGGTACCATTTGAAACTGCAAGTGCTGAGTGTGTATTTAATGCTATTGAGAAAGCTTTACAATCAGGGATTTGCCATTACCAGAACTGACAGGCAGTTCACATCCAGCACTTGTATGTGCTAATTTTGATGTTGCATTAGTTAATCTTGGTGGACGGACAGGAGTCATTACTAGACTCAAATCACTTTTGCCAGACGTTATTGGCATTCACTGTGTTGCCCACAAACTTGACCTTGCCATTTTGGATGCAAATAAACATTTCAAATACATGACCAAATTTGAAGACTGTTTTAAAGGCATTTTCAGTTTTTAATTTTGGTCTCCAAAGCGCAGGAGAGAACTTAAAGAAAGAAATTGCTGAAGTTCTCGATGAGCATCTTGCAAATTTCACGGCTGTAAAACAAGTCAGGTGGCTAGCAAGCAAAGAGAGAGCAGTTGTGGCATCAGAAAAAAACCTGGACATTGTGACAGTGCATCTGGAGCACAGATTTTTTGTGGATGGCAACAGTTCAGATGATGCTAACAGAGCTAAGGGGTACCACAAGGAACTGACCTCCATGCATTTCACTAAAGTTCTTCATTTCTTATTAGATTTTTTGCCAATTGTTGCTAGATTATCACAAACTTTCTAGTTGGCAGACTACTTAATTGTTGAGATACCAGAACATATAGAAAAAAAACATTCTGCAGCTAGAAGCACTTAAAAGTACTCCTGGAAAATATCTTAAAAAATTCCAGGAACAGCATAATGCAGAACAACATATGTTTGGCAAAACAAAAGTTCATGGAACACCTGGAAGTGAAGCTGAGCTTCACGTATTTGTTAATGATACTGTCACGTACATCCAGAACAGGTTTGGTATTCTCTCAGAGAAACCTTTGTCTTTACTTCAGATTTTGAATTATCACAACTGGCTAGTGGAAAAGGAAGATCTAGTAATATTTGTCAATGCTGAAGTAACTGAACTCATCACAGATAGCCCTTTCTCTTCTCACTTCTTAGAACTTGATAAAGATTCTGCTATAGATGAGTGGATGCAGCTGAAGTTATACCTTTCTCTATTCCAAACCAAACCTCTCATAACTATGTACCAATTGGTGTTACAAATGAAAATCGCTGAATGTGGACCAGACTCCACAAAGGGCCCTATGCAAAAGCTTATTAAGATTCTGCTCACGATTTCCCCTTTCACAAGTGAATGGTAAAGAGGATTTCAAAAGCTAATTTCATTAAAAACAAATTACGAACAACCCTGACACCGCAGTCTTTTGAGAATCAGCTGCTTATCATGACTGCAGGACCATCGGTCTCTAAATTTGATCCTCTGCCATCAAGTAAGTACTGGCTTGACAGTAGTCTGGGTACTTTCCATTCCTCTGGTCACAAATGTCCATCAAAAGAAACAGAAGAAAATCAGCCAGAAGCAAGCTGCAGTACTACTGTTGTCTTATAATTCTGTGCCTCTCTGTAGCCTTTCTCTGACTGACACTGGAGCATCCTAAGCGGGGGAAAAAAAAATAAATAATTTTTTTCAGTAATAATACTGTACGTCGCTGAAAAATGTTGTGACTTACTGGATCCTGATATGGACTTGCCACAGAAATGTAGCATATGTCCTGGACTTGTGCATCCCCCAAAGAATTTTCAACCCATGCAAGGCAGAAAATGGTTAGCTAATGCTCCACGATGTCCTGCCTACAGGCCCTCTGCTTTGCACTGCAACCTGGTGGGGACTCAGCAACTGGATGTGGGCCTCTTGGTGGTGAGGATGGCCCTCCCCCGCCTGGCCCTGCCACAGGAGGCAGTCCATGGCATCCAAGCCTGGGATCTGGCAGGGTGTGGCAGAACGCCAAGTGCGGGGGGGGGGGGAACGGGACAGACAAGCCCCAGCCCATGCAGACCATCCCATGTTTGGAACCAGAAGAGGGCTAGCAAATAGAACTTGCAAAATTATGAAGGTTTATTAAACCAAAAGTGCTAAGTGGATCGAACAAGTGGCTAGAGGCTGCCTGTGCTAATCCCTGTGCACATTCAGAGCACTCTTGCTCCTTTCTCACTGGAGAGGAGTCAGGCTCAGCAGTAGCCACTTAAACTGTGCTGTTACATGTTTCCTTTTGAATTGAATTAATTTAATGCCCAGCATTGCTCCCTTAAAGAGCCAGTGACCACTGCAACCTTTGTGCTCAAGATAAAAACCTGGCACAAAAACTAGTACCACTGTCCATTTGTACTGCAACCTGACATACTGTAGTACATATGATTCTTAGTGAAAAATAAGTGCAAATATGTGAATTACAATATCCCAAACAGACAAAATAGCTAGCAGACAATTATGTTAAATTACATATTGTATATGTTATTAAAACCTTTAAACTGAAAAGGCGTCAGCCTTATGTAATTGATGATAGCCAGATATCTGAAAAACATGCAGATGTACATGATTTCAAAGGTGAATACCAGGTTTCAAAGTCTTTGCATACAGTAGTTAAAAAAAACAGGCAAACAATCCCATCTAGAGACAGAGATACAAAATCCACGTAAATATCCACAGGAGAGAACTTTAGTTCACCGTATTACTCTCTCTTTTGTATTCTAGTTTATCATTTTATGCGCTCTACCAGATGGCTTCCTGCTCAACTTGACCCCCCCAATTTTCTCCTCTAGGGCAGATCTGGACGTAGCTGAATTTCATATACCTGACTTGGCACCCTCTCCTGCTGAGTCTCTCTTCATTTCCTTTACATTAGGAAATGTCAAGAAACTCATCATTGGATGTGTTTACTTACCCCCTTGCCACGCCTCCACTAGTCTGCCATCCGTCCTAGTCGCCCTTGCCGGCCTTCCATGCCATGATCTAATACTTTGTGATGATTTTAACCTAGATTGGTTGCACCCTGATGCAGAAAAAAATGCGTGCCTCGCTTGCAGACTCTAGCCTTACCCAACTCCTCCAAGATCCTACGCGTATTAACCCCAAATCTGGGAATCATATCCTACTTGATTGGATGCTCACCAATTGCCCGCAGAAGATCAAATCGGCGGGTATACTTCCTGACTGCATAAGTGATCATTTCTCCCACCTTCTGTGTGTGGAGAAACAAGTATCCCAACCCACCTCCTAAGATCTCTCTTGTTCGGGACACGTCCAGGTTTGACACTGACAGCTTTATTTCCACTCTAAATAACACTTGACTGGTGCCCCATCAGTACACTCCCTGATATGAACCAAGCCCTAGACTTCCTAATCGACACCATCTCAGAGATAGTAAACCAACACACCCCCATGAAAAAATGCAGATCCAAGGGTGTCAAGGCCCCATGGATTACTAAGGAGATTAGGATGCAAATGTCCCTTTGTGACAAAGCTTGGTGCACGTACAAAAAGAGTGGATCTATCCCTGACTGACAAATTTACAGACAACTCCGTAACAGTTGAAAAAATGCAGTCCAAAAAGCTTGGCACCTCCATTTCAAAACTCTTCAAGCAGAACACGTTTGCAATTCCAAGGAATTCTGGAGGAAAATTAACTCGCTTGTAAAAGGAAAAAATTGTAAATCCCTGGCAATATCACTGTCAATGGATCTACCCTTGATGACGCTGCATTCTTTTCTGCTGGTTTTAATAACTTCTTTACCAACCTTCATAAATACACCTCTCTCTTTCATAACTCCACCTCTCCAGCCTCTGCTCCCCCAGTTACCCTAGGGGAATGTCCTGAGTTCCATCTGAAATTAGCCACACTCAAAGAAGTGCAACAGCTTCTCTCTAACTTGAAACCTGATAGCTCTCTAGACCATGACACCCTAGAGCCAAAATTTCTCAAGTTGGGTGCCCCAGCTCTTGCCCGCCCCATTCATGACCTCTTTAACAAGTCCTTCCTTTCTAACTCCGTTCCAGATAAATGGAAGGTGGCGATAGTTGTCCCAGTGCACAAGGGAGGTTCCAACTCCATTGTAGACAATTACCGACCAATCTCTGTCCTATGCCCATTGGCCAAAATCCAAGAATGCGTAGTCTATAACCTCCTCCAGTACTACCTTGACTCTCACAAAGTACTCTCCCTTTATCAGCATGGCTTTAGAAGGAAACCTAGTACTCTCACTGCCCTGTTAAAAGTTACATCTGACATATTTCATGCCATGGACAAAGGCCTCGCCACAGGTGCCATTTTCATTGATTTAGTGAATCATGATCTCCTTCTCCACCAGCTTCTTCTCATCGGTATGGACAACAGTGCCCTGAGGGTCAACAGTTATCTGATTGGGCAGTCCCAGAGAGTGAAGTGAGATGGTTCCTTTTCCGACCTATGCCCAGTTTCCCATGGGGTACCACAAGGATCCATCCTGGGCCCCATATTATTTTGCTCTTCATCAGTGAACTCCCCCGCTTCTGTGGTGGTGCCTCTGTACATCTTAATGCAGATGACGCATTCTATACCGCTCCTGTCGACACACTGACAATATTAACCATGACCTTGCCTCTGACTTTGCTTCCCTTGAAGATTGGTTCATTAGCAATCATCTTGTCCTTAACACAAAGAAAACTAAGTGTATGCTTTTCTCACATCATCCAATACCTGATCTTCATCCCCCACCCATTCACATTTCAACCCTTAAGGGTGATACCTTGGAGGTAGTGCACTCATGTAAATACCTGGGGTTCACTCTGGACTCTGTGCTGTCCTTCAGCACTCATGCCTCAATTATTGCCAAATCTCTTAATCAGAAACTAGGTGGTCTCTACCGTATTCGTCCGCTTCTCACGTCTGCCTCATGCCTGAAAATAGCCTCCTCCTCCATTCTACCTCTCATAACCTATTGTGCTCCCTTACTTCTTTCTACTAACTCTGCCTCCATGTCCCTCCTCTCTCAGGCATACCACAAGATTGGAAGGTTTGCCTTGGGGGTTAAAGCCCGCTCGCACCACTGTGATGTCCTCTCCTCACTAGGATGGTTTTCTTACGTTGATACATTAAGGTACTCCTCCTTGAGCCTTATATTCAAGCTCGTCCACGACTTTACACCTCCTTGGCTTGGTGAACTAGTGCATCTCCAACAAGCACCGCGCACCCTTCACTCCACCTCACTTCCCCTTCTTGTCATACCGAAACTACGTCTGACCACCTCCAGGAGATCTTTTTCGTTCGCTGCTCTCTCTGATTGGAACTCTCTTTCTCCAACTATCTTGTCTTGCTCCTCTCTTCATTTGTTCCAATCAAAGTTGTCTGCCTCGTTATCCACCTCTACACCCTGTTCTTGCTTCACCTGAAGATGTCCCCTCTATATCTCTAATTACCCCCTCTTCTACTTCCTTCTCTGCACACCTCCCTCCTTTTTCTCTGTTCATTTGCCCTATCCCCCTCCTCCCCTTCTAAATCTTTCCCATATATATATTTTTTGTCTTTTGGCAACGGGTAAGGCCCACTAGGCACAAGTGCCTGTTTTCAGGGGCGACCTGAGCACTAGGCGGTTAAGTGACTTGCTCAGAGTCGCACAGTATGCAAGTGGAGGTTGTGAGAATCACACTCTGGTCTGGTCTGCTGGATGTATCGAGCTCGTTCACACTACGTTCCTCTAACCTCTAGGCTATACTGCCAACCAGTTATTTATTATTATTATAATTATAGTTATTATTTATTTCTCTTCACTGTCTTCATGGTTTGTTGAAGTTTTAATCTTGTGCCAGTGCCTACCACTGTATTCATTTATCTTCTATCTGACAAATTTTGTTCAAGAATATTGTCGCCGCTCTGTTATTGTGTTCTACCATATGTTCAATGTAATACCACTCTGTTAATTTGCATTGTTACTGTATGTAATTCAACCCTGGGTCGACCCTGAAAAAGGGACTGTATTGTCTCGGTGGACTTACCTGGTCACCAAAACTCAAATAAAATAAATACTCTATTTTCTGAAATTTTAAGTATTCATTTTATTTTCTTTCATATCTCTGCTGTGTACTATTAGATAGTTTAGTTTTTAAATCTTTTTCTTATGCTTTAACAGTTTTCTCCAGTTCCTCAGCAGTTCCCATGGCCGGAGAAACTTTTATTTTAGTTAGCGGTTTTCTTTTAACCACAGTTTTAGTATCATTTTCCCTCGTTTTTCTCTTTATTTTGGTTTGTTCTTACTTGTTTAAATAGTTATTGCCTTGGTTCCCTATTTTCAGGAATGAGCCCCTTTTTTTTTGTATACTCATAGTATTTTGAGGGAAAGTTACTAGTGGAAAAAAAAGTTTTCACTTATTTTAATAGCGGTTTATTCATTTTAGGAACTGGACCGAAAACTTGCAATTTTTCCCTTTGTGAATCATTTTTTTCAAGGTCTTTTCTCTATTGGTATGTCAGACAGACCCCAAAAGAAAACAGGATTTACAGGCTTCTACAATTGTGCAAACTATTACAACCTCTTAGCCAAGGCAAACTGCCACGTATTGTGTTTAAGGTGCCTAGGTCCTGAACATTCATTTTCTGATTGTGAGATTTGCTCCGAGTTTTGCCCTAAAACTGTTAAGCAGAGGGCCAAAAAGTTAAAAATTATTATGGCTTCTCAGTCTGCCACTGTGTCACTAAAGCACACTGTTGAGGGCCATTCCTCCCATAATAAACAAAAGGAAAAGTCTGTTAAAGACACATCTGACCCCAGGGTTCCTGAAAAAGTCAGCTCAGATGTGGCCAAGCATAAGAGAGCCTCAGAGCAGGTTCCTGACTCGGTTCCTGCCAACAGAAAAAAAAAAAAAACATGTTGCTGCCCCACCTCCAGAAGAAGGAAAAGAGCCGTCGGTGGACAGAACAAAAGTTCCCTCTATGGAGGACATGACTAAGGCTTGGCAGTTCTTTCAGGCTTTTCAAGCCATGGGCTCCCTAATGGGTATGCTGGTTCCTTCTCCTGTTTCTGCCCCTCTCCCTGTTCCGGAGGACCAGGGAGAACAATTTTATTATGAGGAGAAGGAAATGGGAACCAGTTGCACCTGACAGTTTCCCCCAAGCACGTTTTGTTCCTCTCCCTGGGATCTGGAGGATTTTTCCTCCCACTATGCTTTTGTTAGGCAGATGGTAAATGCAGTCATCCTATCCACCCAGGATGGAGGATGAGGAAGAGGTGGAATTTCTGGATATGATGGGGTTCACCGCAACTAAGAAGTTGCTTCTTCCTGTTCACAAACCCTTTAAGAAAGCAACCTGCAAGTTGTTGCAGACCCCTTCTTCCACTCTAGGGATGGACAAAAGATTGAGAAGTACCACCAGCTGGACAGGTGTGATGCTGAGTACCTCTGCTCACACCCAGATCATGAAGGGGTGGTCCAGGTGGTTGCCTGTGACAAGGCTAAAGTCCCCCTCTCTGCTCAGCTGCCGGACAAAGATTCCAGGAAGCTGGGCAGCGTGGGGAAGAAAGTGTATACCAATTTCTCTGCCTCCCTTATTTGCCTATATGACCTGTACTGCCCAGTACCAGAACCTTACACGGCATTAGGGCGCCAGCATTACAGCGCCGAGACACCACAGTGCCGATTTCTGGTTTTGCCACCCCCTTTCCTGAGGTCCCTCTCCCCCGGAGTTAGTATAATTATTAAGGGGGGGGCACTACCCCCCACAAAAAGAGAGATCGGCAAAATCGGGCGGTGCTGTGATGACTGAGCACACTACCGCCGGCAACCCTGACGTGGTGGAACCATACCAGAAAGCCCTCTGCAGCTCTGTACTGGTCATGATTGAGAGGGCCTCAGGGGACTTGATGCAAAATGTGTCTGATACTGTCAGAAGTGCTCTCGATGCTACCAATTACCAGTCCATATGGCAGTGGATGCCAATGACACTGCTTCTAGAGTCATGGCTCATGCCATATCTCTGAGAAGGTTTGCCTGGCTTAGAACCACTAATCTGTCTCTGGACACCCAGGCAAAGGCCATGGATTTCCTATGTGAAAACAACTCCTTATTTGGTGACAAGACAGAGGCCTATATGAAAAAGGTGGAAGAATACAAAGAGGCATAAATGAAAAAGGTGGAAGAGTACAAAGCCACCTACAAGAGCAACTCTGAGAAGGAAAAAGCCTCCACTTCCTATAGACCGTATGGAAGAGAAGGCAGGGGTAGGGGTTACTTTCTCTGAGCCTTTCTGCCCTATGATTTCTCTCAGATGAGAGGCTTGTTTGGGGGCAGGGGCAGAAGAGGTTCCAAACGGACTGAGCCACCCCAGCACCTAAGGCTCAGCCCAAACAGAACCACTAATGAGTCAGTCTGGGTCACCCATCCATTGTGAATAGAAGGAAGGTTGGCTCACTTTTTCCAGGAATTGAAAAATGTCACCACAGACAAGTGAGTCCTGGAAGTAGTGAGCCAGGGGCTCACACCCCAGTTCAAAAGATTTTCCAGGCTGCAGATGTGCAGAAACTTCAAATCTCCTACTCCAACAGAAAGGATTTTGCTGGAGTTGGAGGCCAAAAAGTTGCTGCAGGCAAATGCAGCAGAAAGAGTTCTTCCCTCCCAGTGGGGAAAGGCCTTTTCTAGGATTGTGGATATGTGTTCATCCACACTCTTTGGCATGTCCCTTTCCCCTCTAAGGATCGTGGGAAGTTTTCAAGCTGGCTCCTCCCACCCACCCAGGTGGTATAACCCTCGGCTCCGCCTGATCTTCCTTTCCGCTGGAAGATTCAGGTTGCCTCCTACGTGCTCCCACATTTTGTAGGCCCTGGCTTCAAAACCTTCAGTTATTCCGAAAATTTGTCTAGTTCACATTAGCGATTGCGACTACTTACCTTCGATTATGGAAGACAAGTCTTCCCCCAGATTTCGCCAGTGTTCGTGCGGCCAGAAAGTGTCACGCACTGATCACCACACCACGTGCGTCTAATGCTTGGGTGTCGACCATGACACCTTGAAGTGCATATGCACATCCTCCAGTGTAGTGTCCGAGTGCAATGGGACCAGCGCATGGACAAGTTGGATCAGTTGGTGCTCATCTCCTCCCCCTGTCCACAGAGTGCTCCAGTGGTGGATGGACCCCTTGAACCTGCTGCAAGTAATCCCATTCCAGATCTCTTTTCCACAGCAGATCCTCACCACAAAGGCTTCCTGTTTGGGCTGGGGAGCTTACCTGGGTCCCTTTTAATCCTAGGGCTCCTGGTCTCAAGTCGAGGCCTCCCTGAATATCAGTGTCCTGGAGATGTGGGTGGTGCTTTATGCCATGCAGGCCGAACCACCTTGCTCCGGGTCAGCTGCTAGTGCAGTCAAGACAACCTCAATGTAGTGTACTACCTCAGCAAGCGGTGGGGGGAGGGGGGGTAATTCGTACCCCTATGCAGGGAGGCCATGAGAGTGACATCGGGTCATGGTCTGACACTCTGGACTCAGTCCAGTATGCATGAGTGGGAGCTATTCTCATCCATCACAGAAGACTTGTCCGACAGATGGGGTCATCCAGCGTTGGACCTTTTTGTGTCCCCACTCAATGCAAAACTGCCCAATTTCTGCTAGCTCAATCCAGGGCTTTGAGATCTTACTTCGAGAGGGTTCCTACAGTAGGTTTTTATATATAGGACTGCGACCTCTGGTGTCGGGACCACACAGCAAATTTCTAGCTAGCAGTCATTAGCGGGGTACTACCTCCTGCATCAGCTGATCAGGCATCAGCCTAACAGTATATAGTATATCCACGCCTGCCCTCCAGTTTTTTCCCACCATCGACCTGAACTCATTGGCTCCTCGCAGTGAACTAGCTCAGTCGTCTGCCATTTCTTTTTCCCAGAAGTGCAAGTTTTTTGGCCCTTATCATGTCAATGTGTGTCTTTGTGGAAAATAAATAAAGAGTGCTCTCCCAAGTGCCGCACGGGGACGACAACTCCTGCTGCATTCTTTGCTTGGGCCCTAAGCACCAGGTGGCAGATTGTGAGATCTGTCAGTTGTTTAACCAGGCCACACGCACTCATCACCAGAAGGCCCCTCGATGCTTACCTCTTGAAGCGTTGCCTCGCATCGATGGAAAAAGATCTTCAGGAGCTGAGGGAACACGCTTCTTCACCCACTCCCGGGAAAAAGCAAAAGAAGGAGGAGAAGCGCCAGGAGCGGGATTGTTCTCCATTCCATCACGTCATACAGCTGATGCCACAGCAAGTGAGGCTTCCACGTCGGTGAGTACTATGCCTCAAGGATCTCCATCCGTTCCGGTGGATCAGCCGCTTTCTTCCCCGCGCCCTTGGTCAGTGGGCAGTCAGGGCACGTCGGGTCCTGTTGAAAGCTCAGCTGCTAGCCTCTTCCCTGTTCTCCCATCAGGAGCATGGCCTCAGACACTCCGCCACACTCCAGCCCCCAACCGGTTGTTGTTGACCCGACTGCCACCTGTAAGTCTGACGTAGACTCCGACGTCCGCCAGGTCTTCGCTGACAAGTCGGTCTTCAGCTTGTCCGGCAGGTGCCCTCCCGTCAGACACCCCCGTGGTCTCTGACGTCACACAGGGTGAGCCTCAAGGCCCCCATTCATCCCACAAGGGTTCTCCTACACGAGATTTACTGACGCTGCCCAGCATTTTGTTTTCCCCAGCTGGGGAACCGAGTGTGGCTGTCCAGGAGACCTCTCCTACATTGTGCATTCACTTTGAGACTCCAGCCTTAGGGCTTGATCAGGCGACTGGGCTATCTGTCCCTTTGCCTTCCTCGGCTTTCTCAGATCAGATGTTGGGTCACCTGCATACCCCGAAGCCAGGCCATTCCCCGGTCCATATTCCTATTCCTGACATGGACCAGGACTTTTCTGCTCTGATGCCGGAGCCATCTTCTGGCCCTTCTGGGGTCCCGATAGAGACCCCAGGCCTGCCGACAGACCCTACCCTACCCAGTGGTCCCTCGGCACCACCTATCCCAGGACCCTCTGCCTCTCCTCCATTGAGTCCTACCGGTCGCTATCCCAGCTATTTGTCGCCACAGTTTCCCTATTGCCCGATGCCGGGGGTCTGTTTGTGACAGGGTAGAATAGGACCCTGTCCCATTTGTTATGGAGAAAGGGTTTAAATGCAAGGATCTGTCCTTCTCTGTGGTTGCGTAACCAAATTTTCCTATGAGACCTCGGACTTGATCAACCTGAAAAGTCTCGCAATTCTTTGCCTCTCACTGTGTGTCAGTTTTCTCTTGCTGTCTTTTTCTTCCTTGCTTGTTTATGTAAGCTAATATAAAAATATATACAAATCAGCGTATGGAATGAAACTGATAATGAGATCATTTCTGTTAAAATATTTAGTATTTCTGGCGAACTGTATATTAATTGTCTTTTGACATGACTTTAAAACTAGAAGTTATCTGAAAGCAAATATCTGAGCCTTTTGCAGTGGATGTGGGGACTTCAGGAAGCTCTCTGTGTTCTAGCATATCCTGCCTGATATTTACGAGGACAGAGCATTTTGTTTGCAAGAACACAATGCTTGCTAAGGTTGGGGGTTGAAAAGCCTTATAAATTAGCTAAACTGCAATTGCTGAGCGATAGAGAGAGAGCTGTTTGTTTTGGAAGAACAAGAGATTTTACAAGAAAGATTTTATTTTGCTTCTGTACATAGTTATTCTAAACAGGTTTATTTTATTTTATGTAACTGCAACTATAAATAAACAGTTTTGTGGAATTTTACAACTGCTTCTGGGTTTTCTCTGTGCTTCTTCCTGACCTGTGCCTCAGCGACAGATGGTGATAGCAGTGGGATTTACACTGTGCATACCCTAAGACAGAAGTTTTGTGTGTGGGTACTAGACCTAGTACCAGGGAAGCACAGAGGAAGATTTGGATTCTGCAGCAGCAAGTCCAGGAGTGGTTACCAGAAGAGTGGCAGCCAAACTAGCAGAGACAGCAGTCCAGCCTGAGATTGTACAGCCAGCACAAGTTATGGAAAAAGAACAGGCAGTGACAGAACCTAAAAGCCTGATGGACTTTTTTCAAATGGTGGACTATACAACAAAAAGACTGAGAAGCAGAGAGAGAAAAATAGATCCAACGTTTTAGAAGCGCAGAGAAGAGATGCAGTGACAGGAGCAGCAGATGAGAGAAGAGATGCAATGACAGGAGTAGCGATGGCTGGATGCCTTACAAGCTATCGAAGGCAGAGGATCTGGCACAGACCCAGATGAGCAACAAAATGCAAGCAACTTCAAGGCCATTAAACGTACTAAATTGTGTCACTCAGATGATATTGAGGCATACCCGACAACCTTTGAAAGAGTTGCCACAGCCTGCCAGTGGCCAAAGCAGCAGTGGACAATCAGACTGGTACCCTACCTGACAGGGAAAACCGAGCTTGCCTACAGCAGTATGGACATTGCACAATCGGAAACTATGAGCTGGTGAAAAGTGAAATCCTGAAAAGGTACGACATCTCCAGAGAGACCTACAGGCAGAGATTTCGATCTCAGAGGTACAACTCTGTTGACAGTCCTCGAGAAGCCTTCACCTGACTCTGAGAACTCCTGATGAAGTGGATCCAGAGAGCAAAACAGTAGCAAAGATCATCGACACATTTGCCATGAAGCAATTCATCAGCATCTTGCCTACAGATGTGCTGCTGTAGGTAAAGGAACACCAACCAGAGAGTGGGGGAAAAAGCTGTTTCTTTGGCTGTGGACTACCAAATGGCCAGAGTAGGAAACGTCTGGCTGAGCACCTAGACCTCACTAGCGCAGATCCCCTCCCTATTCCCCAATGGATGGGACCTCATGAGGATCTTACCTCCACAATTTCGGAATTTACTTTGAACCAGAATGTTGAATTGCCGTTCTTTTTTTTACCCACAGTATTCCAACAGGGGGAATACCTTCTGCACACTTTAGATGTGCACAGGACTCTGAGATATTACATCTCTAGGACCAGAGAGGCTTGAAAGTCTGACCAGTTGTTTGTGACCTTTGCTCCCAAATGTCAGGGCAAAGCTATCTCCAAACAGGGTTTGTCAAAATGGTTGGCTGGCTGCATCTCTTACATCTACAACAAGTATGAGAAGCCCCTTCCGAGGGAGGTGAAAGGCCATTCTACTAGGGGCATGGCTGCTTCAATGGCCTTTCTCAGGAATGTGTCCACTGCAGATATTTGTGCAGCAGCCACTTTTTCCTCTGTCCATACATTCACTAAATATTACAGTCTGGACATTGCCTCTTGCCATAGAGTCGGTTTCAGCCTCGCCGTTCTGCAAGGCCTTCATTCTTAAGAAGGTTTTTAGTTGGCAGGCGCTCCTTCCTCCTGGAACTTAGTCTCCAGCTCCTTCATTATTTTTGACTGCTTGGTATTCAGTCCTATATGTAAAGACCTACTACAGGAACTGTCTTGAAGTAAGATATGACAGTGAAGTAAGAACTTACCGTAACAGTAGATCTTTGAGAGAGGTTCCTGCAGTAGGTCTAGATTTCCCACCCACCTTCCCCCAGCTCCTGTTATTTTTATCCTCTTTTCCTTTCCCAAGGCTTCGCTTCCAAAGCCCAGGATCTAAGGAGTTGTCTTTTACTTCTTTCTCCCGTTTCCTCTTCAGAGGTCTGTGGTGGAAGAACTGGAGGGCGGGCTTGGGGACCGCCCCCTATATACTGTCACACTGACGCCTGATCAGGTGACGCCGGGGGCGGTCCCCCGCTAATGATTGCTAGCTAGAAATTTCCCAAGTGGTCCTGATGCCAGAGGTCGCAGTCCTATATGTAAAGACCTACTACAGGAATCTCTGTCGAAGATCTGCTGTTATGATAAGTTCTTACATAAGTCATTTTTCTGGCGAGATGCATTGTCCCTCTCCAGGAGTGGGAGGTTTTTCTATATGTATTTCCTCCATTCTCTAATTCAGAGGGTCCACATCAAAAAATTGCAGATGGAGGGAGCCAGCATGATTCTGGTAGCTCCTTTCTGGCCCCGCCAGATTTGGTTTCCCCTGCTTCAGCAGTTGGGGGAGGTGGACCTCCGGTTCCACTCCCATTTTGTAGGTACCCTGGTCCATCCCAACCTCAAGTCCCTCCTTCTGCATGCTTGGCCCCGGAGGACATAACCATTGCCAGGTTTGGGGTCTCCAACAGAGTAGCAGACGTCCTGGTGGCCTCCCAGAAGCCTTCCACTTGAGCAACATATGCCATGAAGTGGAAGCAGTTTGCCATCTGGGCTTCAGATATAATCTGAACCCCTTTACCTGTCCAGAGAGCCAGATCCTGTTCTGCCTGATGTCTCAGTCTGACTCATGTCGCCAGTACCCCTCCATCAAGGTACACCTTTCAGCTGTTTCAGCCTTTCTTGAGCCTGTGGGTGACCACACGATAGTTCAGCTGGATGTCTTCTGTACCTTTATAAGGGGCATCCTGCATCTGAAACCCCCAATCTGTTCTCTTGTCCCGACTTTGGATTTAAATTTTATTTTGGAGAAGAGTACCCTGTCTCCTTTTGAGCCAGCCGCAACTTGCGAGCTACACTTTCTCTCTTGGAAAGCATTACTTCAGCTCGAAGAATTTCAGAGCTTCAGGCCCTGTGGTACGAGAGGAGCCTTATTTGACTTTTCACAAAGACGGTGTCTTTGCAGACAAATCCTAAATTTCTCCCTAAGGTGGTGTCTGTGTTTACACTCAACCAATCTGTTCACCTTCCTTTTTATTTTCTAGAGCTTGGCAATCCAGGAGAAGCATTGCTCCATATGTTAGATGTGCGCAGAACTTTAAAATACCACTTGCTTCGTACCAAGGAAGATAGAGAGTCAGAGCAGTTGTCTGTT
Source organism: Neoceratodus forsteri (assembly GCA_016271365.2). NCBI lineage: Eukaryota > Metazoa > Chordata > Ceratodontiformes > Ceratodontidae > Neoceratodus > Neoceratodus forsteri. The sequence continues at coordinate 507,789,292 of CM057455.1, forward strand.
TCATTCACGCCAGGTAGAGAGGGCGTTTCAGTTTCCAAGCAGTGTTTATCCAAATGTTTGGAAATTGCATTGTGTTCTGCCTCAACAAGTATGGCAAAGAATTGACTGGAGCGGTTTAAGATCATTCCACAAGAGGCATGGCTACCTCTATGGATTGTATGCGAGGGGTCTTAGCTGCTAACATCTGTGCGACTGCCACCTTGAGTACCATCCATACTTTCACCAAGCTCTACAGTCTGGACGTTGCCTCAAGAGCCTGTGCAGGTTTTGGCAGGGCTGTGCTGCAGGGTCTCCTGTCTTAAGTTTATGGTGGGCCTTGAACCCAGACTGCCTGTTTGCACTTGTAATTGCTTGGGACTCGTTTCTACGGTGTGACCTGATGACAGAGATAACCCCAAAGAAGATAGAACAGTTACGTAAGAACTTACCATAACCGTAGATCTTCGAAGGGATCTCAGTCATCAGGTCTGCTTTGTCTCCAACCATCCCCCTTCTTGGGGGCTCTTTTCTGGAACTGGCTGTTTGGCATATCCAGCCTTTCATCCAGACCTGGGCACCTCTTTCTCTCCTTGGTCCCCCACAGCTAGAGCTATGCTCCCTTTGTCTCTGGGGTAAAGAGCTGAGGGAGCAGGGCCGCTCGTGCCTTTATAGGGTTGATGACGTAGATGGCATGGCAGCCCCAGTTGTACTGCTGAAAATCTTACATGTGAATCCTGCTTTACCGACAGTGAAGTTCCTACAGTGTGACCTGATGACTGAGATCCCCTCGATGATCTACTGTTACGGTAAATTCTTACGTAACTGTTTTTTCCTCAGTGGCATTTTTTCACACAAGGCCTCCCAGTAAAAAGCCATTGGCTGTTCAGGTTATCTACCTTATGCTGATATACTCACTTTCAAGCTCTTTGAGCCTTGCAGTGTGTGAGTTGAAGCGTTTAACTTAGGTAGCATTCAGTGGCCATCACTTCTGCTCTTAAGAGAATCTGAAGTCCATGCTTGGTCACAGATCCTCCATTGAATAAGGTAGTTATCCCAAGTTTCTTACTACGTGGTTTTGGAGTTCCATCTTAACCAGGTTTAGTCCTGGCTACCTACATTGCCAATATCCAGAATCGGGGAGAGAGGTGTCTCCACTATCTGGAATTAAGCGAGTCTCTAGATTTCCTTTATAGAACCAAATACTTCACTTTAAGGCTCTTGTCTCCATTGATCCTGTCAAGCGGGACAGCCCAGTACAATAAAATGTATTCTGCCCAGACTGTAAATTACCTTTCCCACTGCTCCATAGCTAAGGTTGAACTTTAGGACAAGGTTCTTGCCCTCTCTACCAAAGCGGTTGCCACTTCCCTGAGTGTCTTGCGTGTTCTGTGCTTGTGGAATAATTGCAGAGCCACAACTTGTAGCATAGTGGTCAGTTTTACTAGCACTATGCCTGGGATGTCTGTGCCAGGCAGCACGCCAACTTGGCAAGATGATCCTGGATAGATTACTATCCTGAGTGATCCCTTAGTTCCAGCTTCCCTAGTCCAGGGGACTTTTCTGCGCTTGAAACTCTGACCCTCTAGGGGGAATCAAGTGAAGATTGATTCCTAGAAGATACGAAAATTATGTTCTCACCTTAATTCTTGATCTTCTAGTAATATCTTCAAAATCAGTTCATACACCTGCCCACCATCTCCCAGACTCACTCCAGTATGGTTGTGGTGGTCTTCACCCCTTTATGTTTGGGCTATGAACATACTGTGTTACTGGACTGATGGCCCTTCTTCTCAGGCCAACAGGGCTATCTTATACCCTTAATATAAGGGCATATGTACTTGACAGGTTATGCTGCACCTCCTTGATAAGAAAAGTACTGAGGCAGTTGGGGGCTGATGCTGAAGTAGGCAGGCATCTGCATGCACTTACAGTGCCGCGCATGCCCACTGCTTACGTCTGCGCCAACCTTCTGAAAAGCTCTGGCTCATTGGTTCTACCACCACTGACTTAGACTGACTAGTGTGACTGACTGACTCAGTGGTGAAGATATTCTTAGAAGATAATGAATTACAGTAAGAATGCAGTTTTCATTTTTTGTCCCCCAGCTCGCAGAACTCTGGAGAGGATACATCAGGAACATGCAAGAGCATTGGCAGATTACAGTTGCATAGGTCCCACTTGAAATTTTTTTTTTTTTTTTACATATAGGGTTTTTATCCACTTTGGCAGGCTTCTCAACCCTGTCCCCATGTACTGCAGTTGTCTCTTACCACCTTCTAATCAGGGGGTCTTATCTCCCACACACACCCCACCCTGAGATACATATACAGATCTTTCCCAGACCAGAGGGGCAGAACGAGCTGCAGCACAACAGGCAAGGCTTCATGGAGCCCATCCTTCATGTTTTTTCCTCCTCTTTTCTCTCATCAGCTCACGGACATTCAAAGAGTGTGATGTGCATGCTCCGCCTCCACAGAGATGCCCCTGGCATTCTGAACATGTTTTCCCATCCCATACAGTGTCATTCACATGTGCTGCCATCCAGATTCCTCCACATGGCAGTCAGCAGCAAGCCACAATGACCCCATGCCATGAGGGAGGAGGGCAGTCCTACGGATGCTAATCTTCCCCCAGCTGGCCTCCAAGCTACTCTGGTCCATTTCCGAACCTGGGTCACCAGTGTTGGGGGAGGTGCGGCACCCAGGGCCTCAGCCCTTCACACCACTGGGCCCCCCCCCCCGAAAATTTTAAATGGTATTTTTCGGTCAGAGTAGCCTCAGTCTCCTGCAAAGAGCCACGAGGTGGAAGCCCCATGTGGGGACCCTCTGGAAGTCACCCCAGAGGGATTAGAACCAGAAAACATTGCACCGCTGGAGGGCAAGGACCCTGATGAGTTGGAACCAAACTCCAAAAAGTGAAAGTTAGCATGTGAAGATGGCACTGGTCTGGAGGGACTCCACGAGCTGTTGGACGAAAGACAGATACTGTTTTCCAAGTAGAAGTTTGAGTGACCTGGCTGCCACGAGGCAGCAACCATCACATTTTCTTTTGATTCACTATTCACCTCTTATATGGTGTCAGAGACTTGTAGAACTCTGGATCTCGCGGAAGTCCTTTCCATGGCCCCACTACAAGTGAAAACCAGTCCTGTCTTCTACGGAAAGTGCTCCAAAATGCTTCTCAAGTTTTCATCATTGTGACCAGCTCATCGACCAAGAATGTCTGAGGTACAGAGGAAGAGAGCATTCAGCAAGAACAGACGAGATGCTGTGCCTTCCAGGAAAATAAAGATGGGAGTGTTCACCAAGCGCAGACGCATCAGTGGCAAGTATGGTCAAGCACATCACCATCCCACTTGAAGGATCTTCAGTGCATGCCACAGAGGTTTCATGGCTGCAAGGGCAGGCATCGGTGTCAACTATGCTGTTATCTTAGTATCCTTGGCATGATCCATGAATGGGTTGCATCCCTCTCTGAAGGTATGCCAGAGGGTTCACCAGTGAAAACAAAACACAAGGGGATCTGCACTCGGGTATAATGTACAACTCAAAAAATAAATTCAAAACTGAGCAGTCGTGAAACAGATGTCTGCAAAGTTTGTAAGAATATTTCATCTATTCTGTGATGTGAACTCCAGAAACAAAAAGACAGCGGTATAAAACCCTGGTATTTTGAGTCCAGATGTGAAGCTTCATAATGGGGTGACAAAGAATCATGCCTGTTTCATGCCTGCTCCCTTTTGTATTTATGTTTTGTACTGTACCATTGTATATGAAAATGTCCAAGTATCTTGGAAAAAAAAAACAAGATGTCCTATGGGAAATGCTCTTCTCAAGCTTGAACTATGCTGCCACCCATACTGTACCATTGTACCCGAGTGCAAATCCCTTCGTGTTTTGCTGCAGCATTTTTTGTTTACTGCACCTGCCTGCAAGAGTTTTAGTGCGTGGTCCTTATGTCTGTTCTCCAGTGACAAAACTGCTCCCCCTTACTGACACGGCAACTTCCCTTTTTAGTGTACTTAGCGCTAGACAGCCTACAGCTTGCAGCTAGGTGCTCTATCACCATTGTTTCAGCTATGAAAGGAGTGTGGCTATGACTATGGGCCACAAACCACATTTCTAAGTCATATTTGTTGGGGATGCCTTTTTCGGTCCAGTTACTGTTCGGCCCGAAGTTAGATGAAGTGCTGAACAAGGTTAAGGATAAAAAGGGCCAGCTGATGGTCTCCAGGGGGCAACAGTGGTACTCGGTTGTTTTGTGGGAGAGAATTCGGTTGGCCCAAATCCTACAAAGGTGTGTTTTGTTTCTTTCAAGGGTATGGGATCAAACAGGAAAGAGGTTAGAAACATAGAATCTGACGACAGATAAAGGCAGCTTGGCCCACCAGTCTTACGGAGTTAACTACAAATAAATATGACTAAAGAGGAACCGAGTCATGCATTAGATTATTGCAAGTAAATCTGGGAGCCTCAACCTTATGCACTTTACTAAGGCAATGTAAAAATTTAAATATTTTAGTGCAGTATTGCCCCATCGTGAATGGGTTCGCTAACTAGTTGCCTGAGGAACACTTCCTGCAGGGAGTCTAGGAAGTTTCTGCTTCGAAGCTCACGCTGCAGATAGGAGGCTGCAATCTGCATCCATCAGATTGAAGTCCCCCAACAGCAGCGCCACCACCTTTTCAGTCATTTTTCCAGTTGCTTCCAACAGTACCTTATCTAACTCCTCCCTCTGTGCTGGGGAGGCTGGGTCCTTCTCCAGTCCCTGTTATAATCAGAACCATGGCTTCTTCTCCTATAGACATACAGGACAAGCTGTCAAGAAGGACAGATTATAAGCATGATGGTTCGTGGTCCCATCTTGTCCTTCCAGCGCTTGAGGGCGCCTGCAGTTCTTTGTAGAAAGATGGGCCTAGACTACATCAGACTCTTGGGTTCTACAATTTGTATCTCGAGGCTATGAAATAAAATTCTGTACCATCTACTGAAGAGGCAAACTCCTACAGTAGATATTGCCACAGTTTTACCATGCATCGAGATGATGAATGTAAGTGCTGATATGTGAATTAAAATATCCCAAAGAGACAACAGTATTAAACTACAGCTACATGTAACAGCCCTTTCACTCACTGTGGCTGCTCCGGGGCACTCAAGTCCACACTGTACACATCTCTGAGGGGCCCCGCCTGGGTTACCTAGTGGATGAGGATTTTGGTGTGGTGCCTGTACCAGGGGAAGTGGCAGGGGATACCTGTGGACAGAGAACAGGTAACCACCCTCCAGAAAAAATACATAAGCTGCCCCTCCGACACTCCCCCTCACAACAGCAACTCCCCCCACTCCCCATCACAATGATGCACAATAACAAGACATAATATGCAACCAATAACAATGTTTATTTTGGAAAAGGGAAATGAGAATAAAGCAACAATAACTTCAAAACAGTACAGTGCAACACAACTCTGTCTCCCACCTTTGGGTGCACCCAGGTCAAAGTCCCTTCCAATGTGGGGGGTACCTCATGGAAGTGATGTTGGTTCTCGAGCCAGGATGTTTGCGTTGGGGCCCAATACTTTTAAATTGGATAACTTGGTTTGAACTGCCATTCCGGGCTCGAGTTTCTGAGAGAGTCCTGCCCAGGACCTAACCCCCTGATTTGTACCTAGTTAGCTAGCTAAATAAAGACTCACCAAAGTAGCAGCCCGTGTGTACTTACAGTTCAGGAGTTCACAGGGGGTTTCAACAGGCTGGCTCTAGTATGGTACCGTGAAGGTATCCTGTTGGTGGTGCACTACAAAGCCACAGAACTGGATGACAGGAGAACTGAAGAACGCTGATCTTCACCTGGCTGGTCTTGCCAACTTCACCTCAGAGGCCTTTGTGGACAGTGTTCACCAGGCAGGCTTCTCGTCATCTTCCTTCGCTGGTCTTCTTCCAGTTCTTCTGTCTTGGGACAGGGCAGGTGAAGTCCCCTAAACCCCTCTGTTGCACACCCTGGACTCACAATGACAGCTGGGCATTTGCACAGTCTCTCACCCCAGCACTCTCACTTTTGGTTTGTCTGTGCCCAGCTGTGCTGGGCCCTTGCACTGTCTCTAGCCACAGCATACTCAGGCTGTCCCCTTGCCGAAATTTGCACTCTGCCAACCATACCCCTCCATGGGGCAACTCAGTAGCTCAGTGCTTGGCAAATTTTGCTAAACACACACAGTCTCTCTGGTCACACTGCAGCTGTAGTCACTTGGGCTGTCTCACGTGTTCCACACAGTCTCTCCCTTTTTTCAGGCAAGAAATCCCCAAATGGCTCTCTTTCCCCCTCTTCCTTTAGGAAGCAGCAGGGGGCTCTCTCAGGCACTCCATCCCTCACTGCCAAACTGTGGTCGAACAGGCTGTTGGGGCAAAATTGCAGTTGATGGGCTGGTGGCACACAGCAGTCCTTCCTGCATTCCAATTCTGGCTGATCTCCCCTTTTTGGCAGGTTGGCAGTCCTATTTCTTTCTGCTCACAGCCCTGTCTGATTGTTTGCCACAGTGCCGGGCAAAATCTGTTGCCCTACAACCTTTCCCAGCAGCCTCCTTGCTTCTGTAGTCCCATGGGGGCTGCCTTATTTATTCACATTATAACCCCCAGCACTCACAGCCCCATACTTTATCATTTAAGCCTGTTCAGGGGCTTACATTTAGATGGTCTGGCTCTGCTTTTCTTATGGGAGCCAGAACACCTTTTAGGTTATTTGTGGGAGCCCCTTATACCCAGCGAGGCTCCGGAAACATATTTCCCTCTTTTTCATGCCTTTCTGGTGATGCTGACTAACTGAGCCAAGGCTCCTTTAAAATTTTGGATCCCTATGGCTGCGCATGTACAGGAGGTGCGCGGTGGTTTTTTGTTTACCTTCTGCGGTCCTGTCTTTTCTGAGCTACCTGGACCACAGACATGCCCCCAGTGCACCCAGAGGCGCAGAAAAACTGTGTTTGCTCCTCAGCCTATTTTTCCAATGGGCTGAGGACATGAAATTCAGCAGCTGCAGCCGTGGGACACCATCAGGACCTCCTAGGGTCCAAAGCCCTCCCAGAGCCACTGGAGGATGGTGGTGGCGCTGGGGTCAAAGCCCACAATGTAAGCCCATTCGAGGGTCTTACATACAGGTAATCAGGGGGTGCAGAGTCTCGGAGTGCAGAACGTACATCATTAGGGAAAGGCATTTTTTGTACAGTGGCAGGTTTACAAGTGAGCCGGTTGTATACATCTTGATGCATTGCAAAACTGTGGCTGTATCCTGGAGTTTGCTATTTTTAAAACAGACTCGTCTCTCATCCTTGTTCAGGAAATGGTCTGTGCACTGACAGTAATATGAAGACAGTGAATGGAGCAATAGCTGCCAAGACCTGAACCTCCGGGGCCATCTAATACGCTGTCCATGGGTGAAGAAACTAAGAGACTCAAGGGCCGAGCAGAACTTTAATGACACAGAGGAAGCCGCTTTAACTGAAACAGAGTTAATGGATTTGAAAAACTTGTTCTTCAAATTAGAGGACAAATTAAACACTGAAACCAGATTGAGTTAAGAGGATACCCAGGGTACTAAGATTATTAAAAATTCCTTCTTTAGAACCAACAAAATTCAGACAGAAGGAGGTGTGAGGAAAAAGCCCTGCATTCTAACCCCAGTAATGCTCAGAATATTCCTAACTTTATGCAGTAAGCCTGAGGGGTTGGACTGCCCAGAGAGATAGAACACATGCAAATGCTGAAACACTTTGTACGTGAGCCTCTATCAAACACTGCCTCTACTAACTGCCTGTGTTCTAACCTCTTCAGATTTTTCTGTCTATCTGAAAAGTCTGGTCACTCAGAGTGCCGTTCGTCCACTTTCTCCTGCGTGAAGAAAACTTCAAATACTAAAATACAACTGTATTTTGTTTTCATTTACTGCCTCTCAGTTGTTTTGTATTATTAATCTAGTTAGCTTTAAAATTTGTTATTTTTCCCTGTTTCTCTCGGTTCAGTATAACCGCAGGGGAACCGGGTTAGTTTTTGTTAAAATCTGGGTTCTTTAATTAAAGAACTGCCTTAGTTAATCTCTTAAAACTTGATTTATTTAAAATTTTGTAATCGATAATTCTTGGTTACTAGAACCACTGACCCGGTTCCATACCTTATATTGGTTTGGTTCCTTTTTGGTTCCGGAACCGACCGTTTTAAAAAAAAAAAAAAAAAAAAAGGTTTACTGTTTAGCAGTTGTGGTTTTTCTCTTTTTAACATCATGTCTGAGAAACCGAAAAAGAGAACCAGTGAACCATTGATTCAAAAACTGTTCTCAGTGTGGAGAAGTATTTGCAAAAGCAGATAAAGAGACTTTGTGTGGTTTGTTTGGCTTTTGACCATCTGAAAGAGGAATGTGAAGTGTGCAAAACATTCCCAGGCAAGACATTAGAAAAACACCTTGAAAGGCTTAAAAAGAAATTTCCAAAGGGTCCCTCTGGCTCTGACCAGCCGATACCCCAAGATATTGTGGCTGAACCTACATCTGCTTCTGTGCCTGCCCCTGAGGCGGGCGAAAAGGGCACTAAAAGAACAAATGAACCGGCTGACTCCCTGGTTCCTTCTAAGAAAAGTAAAAAAATTAAAACATACAGAACCCTCGCCTGCCAAACCGGGAACTTCTGTACCTGCTATGCCTGTACCTACAGCCCAAGAAATTGCTCAGGCCTTCAAAATAATTCAAACCTTACAGTTAATAGTTCTTTCTCAGCAGCCTCCTGCCCCTCCTCAGGGTCCCCAGGCTGGCAGCAATGTGCATCCACCCCATCAAGACAGAGGGGATCATTTTGGTGATGGAGATGATGATGATAGTGAAGAGGAGGGACCAATCGAACCAGAAGTGTCACCTGATCAGGACTTTGGTTCTCCTCCAAGGGTGATTGAGGATTTTCCATCCCATTTTACTTTCATCAGGAAGATGGCAGATGCATTGGACATCTCCACTACTGAGCAAATTGAGGATGAAGAGGAGGTGGAGTATTTGGAGATAATGGGGCTGACACCCACAAAGGGTCTCCTCCTTCCTGTGTACAAATTCTTTAAGAAGGATGCCTTAAAGATTTTACAGACACCTAATTTCATTCCTCCCATAGATAGGAGGATGGGCAGAAAGTACCAACTGGAGAAGGAGGGAGCCGATTTTCTCTTCTTCCATCCAGACCGCCAGGGGGTTATTCAGCAAGCTGCTTGCGACAAAGCTAGGGTCCCTCTGTCCTCGCATCCTCCAGATGAGGATTCCAGAAAGATTGACAGTATGGCCAAAAAAGGGTACCTGTCAGCTTTTTTGGCTATGCGTCAGGCTACCATCCAGGCATATGCTGCCCAGTATCAGAAGTCACTTTGGCAGTCAGTCCTGGCTATGTCTCAAAAAGCTCCCTTGCCTTTGTCAGATGACCTGGCTGAAACTGCCAGGTTTAGGTTAGAGGCAGCTAAGTATCAATTTTAAATGGCTGCTGACACAAATGACACTGCAGCCAGATGGATGGCGAATACGGTGACATAGAGAAGGTTTGCATGGCTCAGGGCCACAGACCTTACACAGGATACCCAGTCCAAGGCTTTGGATTTTCCTTTAGAGGGAAATTCCCTTTTTGGGGAATCCACTGTGGCCTATTTGAAGAAGGTGGATGAGTATAAGGCCATTTACAGAAGCAACTCTGCCAAAGAGGGAGATTCTCCATCCACCAGACCTTATGGAAGGGGAAGCCAGGGCAGGTCCTTTTATATCAGGCCCTTCTTCCAGCCAGTGGCCTTACCCCAGTACCAGCCATATCCACAGCAGGGATACTCTGGGGGTAGGGGTAGAAGGGGCTCGAGGTGAAGATCCCAAGCTTAGCCTCAGCCACAATCTAAACAGACGCCCTGAGCCACAGGCCACTTCCTCCCTACCTGTGGGAGGCAGACTGTCTCACTTCCTCCATGCCTGGCTGAACATCACCACAGACAAGTGAGTTCTGGAGGTAGTGGGTCAGGGTCTGCCTCTGGAATTCAAATCCCCTTCTTGTCAAAAGATCAGAGGTCTTCCCTTGTCCATCTTCACCATTCATTACTGCTGGGTGTGGCCGGAGTGCGTACCCACTCACGGAGTTGTTTTTTGGAAGAGTGGCGCGCCTCGAGAGCAACGCCTCGTGGTGTGTGAGGCGGCCATTGAGCGTCATGAACTCCTCCTCCATCCCAAGTTCTGTTTCTCCGCGCCGTCGAGGCTGCACCTGCTGCCTTGAGTCAGAGCAATTTGAAGTATGCCACTAGGCTTTCGTTCGACGCCGTCTACTCTACAACAACTCCTCAATCCCGGTTTTCTTCCCAACGCCGGTAAGTTAATTCTGATCATTTGTTTTAACGGTGCCGGGAGCTTTTACTGTTACATTTTATTTTGCATCAAGTCCAATTCGGGAGCTAAGCGAAAGTCAAAAGCGGGCCGTGCCCCCATGTGTCAGTGCTCCTATGGCCGGCATTTCTCCATGATGGACCGGCATGATGTCTGCCTTCGGTGCCTGGGACCTAACCATGACATCGATAGATGCGACGCCTGTTTTTCGATGGACCACCATGTTCTCGAGGTCCGCGTATTTAAAGTCGGCAAGGCCCCGCCGACTTTTGGAGGACGGCGTCAATCTCAGTTTTCCCAGGCCAGGACTTTAGGCCCTTCCTCTGGGTCCCCTCCTGGGCCTATATGGTCTGGTGAGGAAGAGGCTTCCTCATCTTCAAGCCTTGCCGAGGAGGAGGCCTCTTTCGCGGTGTCAGAGGAATGTCGTGGCCCCTTCCGGGGTCGCGTCGGGGACACTGCCTCGGCAGTCGCCTTCTCGGAGGTGCAAACTCCCCCAGTGTCACGGCCCATGGTTGCTGGGTCCAGCACTGGTAGACCCTCGACGCTGCCTGCCCGTGCCGTCTTGAATCCTGGCGCCATTTGCGGCACGGCGCCGGTTTGGTTCTCGGCACCGTTCATCTGGTCGACACTGCTGACAGCACCGGGGATTCGACTGGGGCTATTGGTGGGTCGGGACTGGGTCTTGGTGCCGCGGGCGAGGTGCTGGGAGCAGTCGGCATCACGAGTGACACCGGCGCTGCTTCCCAGCGGACTCTTGGGGTGGCCAGCATTGAGGTCCTTCTGGTTGACTCTTCTCTGGAAGCAGACGATTCAGATGTGGACCCGGTCTCGCACCCCGATTCTTCGGAGTCGGAGTCCTTTGGGAGGCGCGGTGTCAGGTGGCCCAGCACCCCCATTCCTGAGTCTCCGGAACAGTCTTCCTCCGAGGACTCCCAGGCTGGGGTGGCCTGGATTCTCACAGGCGGTGCTTTGGGGGTTGGGGAAGGGGCTGTCCTCCCAGAGGAGGCTATGGCAGCTACCAACCCTGGTGCTGCTGCGCCTTCTCGGGGTGGATTGGAGGCCCTGTCTTGGGGGGCCCCGTCGGGAGGTCTCGGGATCAACGGACCCCATTGCTGGAGTCGAGGAGGAGGGCATCCTCGGAGTCTGAGGGGTTGAGAGGTCGGGGTGAGGGACATCGGCACCCTTCTTCCACCCCTCGGGGTGCAGGATGGAACCGTAGCGCCGAACCCCGCCTCTCCCTCTTGGGCTCGGGGGACCCTTCCGGTGGTGCCGCCATGGGTTGCCCTTCTGGACCCATGCAACCCCAGGTGTGTCACAGGGGAGATTCCCCAGTTGGGCTCTTCCAGAGTTCGCATCCCCAGGGTGCTGTCTTGTGACCTGGTTTGATTTCAGGGACCCCACCAGCTTGGGCTCCATTCCCTGAGCAGAGGACAGTTGCTTCTCATAGGTGCCCCTCTCCCATTCCTCTGCAGCCACCTCCCTCTCTTCCAGGCCATGTCGGTCCTACGGGGCCGTTCTTCTGGGAGACGTTTAGAGGCACTGTGGCAGCCTTCCCATCATATGTTAGATACATGCATGAGCGGGTATTGCGCCTGTCCCCTCCACCGCAGGAGTCATCTGAACATTCGAGTTCCCCGTCCTCCTCGGCTCCCTCCTCGAAGGGAGAGGAACCCTCTGATTACCCTTCCTCCGACCCTGATTTCACTGATTATCAGCGCTTCCTTTCGAGGATGGTTGGGTATCTCCATATCTCCTATGTTAGACGTGACAATACTGAGCGGGAGATGCATGAATTCCTTGGTGAATTCAGTGCCCAGCATTTGGTGGTGCCATCCTGGCCTATTCCTTTCCAGGAGGCATCTATCCGAACATGGCAGTCTCCAGCAAACCCTATCCCAGCCCCGGCAGACTGCAGGAGGAGGTATTGTGCTCCGTCCGAGTCCCTAGGGTCTCTCCCCAACCCACCCTCGGGATTGGTGTTCCTAGAGACTCCTTCCGGGTGCCGCCGCCTGGCGTACGACCGACCACCAAACTCAGATTCCCTACAGTTTGACCGGTGGAGGCGAAGAGTGTTCTCTTTTTCTCGTGCGATGCTGTGCATTGCATCGTATCAGGCACACCATGCTGCCTACAGCAGGCACTTGTGGTCGATGCTCTCTCAACTTCTAGCATCAATAGCTGATATGGAGCCATCTAGACAGGCCTTTGCCCTCTCCGCTATAGGCCTGAAACTGGCAAGGCACCAAGCAAGGGCATCCTATGACGCCAGTGAGGTGGCTTCCAGGCTTGCATGGACAGCGATCTGCATTAGGCGGACGGCATGGCTTCGTCTGACAAGGTTGTCAACGCTGGCCCGGCGTAGGGTGATTCGCTCTTCCTTCCGAGGGGCCCGCCTCTTTTCTTCCAGGGCTAGGAGGCTTCTGCAGGGGCTTCCTCCGTCTTCTCGTCTCCAGGGGACAACACCTAGCTCTCCTCGGCCTTAGGCTTCCTGTCTAGTAAGGCCAGGGTCTTTTCCTCCTGTTTCTCACCAGCAGGAGACTGAGGGTCTTGTTCCCTCAGGAAGATCTGGAAAAGCTGGGGAGGTGGTCCAGGATCTGGCAGCTTGGCTTCAATGCCAAGAAATGCAAAGTTATGCATATTGGAGATTTAAAACATTACAAAAATGAGCAAGTTTACAGTTGGGAGATATCAAGAAGCCACCATAAGAGACACAGCAAGGAGTGTGGTCCCCGTTAGTTGAGCGGTGGCCTTGATTTGTCAAAATCGCAACTCCAAAGTATAAAAGAAGCAGTTTAAAACATCCGCATATAAGTCTATGGCGCACGCCCCTGCACTTTCCATTTTCTGACATCACATACTGTAATGTGCTAGTGTGGGGCGTGTCTGGCAGTAGTGAAGTTGCAGCGTTTTCTCGATTGGCTACACAGATCAAAGTACAACCTACTGTATTGTGCAATCCTGGCTGAAATAAATTAAGTTTTATGGCAGTCAGCCTGGGGCCAGGTAAGGATTATTATATGTTTTGGGGGGTGCCCTAGTAGGAACGTGCTCTTTAAGTGTCAGTGTCCTACATTTCAATGCCAAAAGGTTGAGAGATAAGATTACAAGAGCTAACTAGTATCATTTAGCTCTTTCAACTTTGTTTTCAAATTTACTTTATTTAAATTGGAAAGACCTTTGAGCCAAGGGCTCTTTTACAGAGGTTCCACGTTAGGTCACAAGAACAGCAAATTACAATGGTTTCAATAAGTAGTACAACGTGAGAAAAGTAATTACATAAACAAAAGAACAATATGGCAAAATAAATATTGTGTCAAGTGCAGCCAGTGGCCTTGTCTGAAGAGGGGTGAAAGGGCTTACAAGGAAAGAAAGTACAGGGGGTGAATTGAGGGGTAGAAGGAGCCAAAAAAGAGCAAGGAGGGAGATTCCACAATGAAACTTAAGCAGGAAGGACCCACGGGATGGGGGGTAGAGGGAGAGAACAAGGTGAAGAAACAGAGGAGAGAGGGGGGAAGTAGGAGTTGAGGGGTAAGGGAAGGGGGGATGAGGTAGGATGAAAAGAGGGCAGGAATGGGAAAGGGATAAGGGAGGAAGTGCTGTAAGTGGAATAGGGCAGCAGCAGCATAGGGCTATACAGGGGCAAATGGTAAAAAGAGGGAGGTCCCAGTGCATTTAGCTGTCAGCAGAGATTAGATATAGCAGTTACAAGATGCTCTGGAAACTAGGAATTGATGCAGTTTCCACTTAAATGGTCCCAAGGTTGCAGTCATCGCAATCTCAGGAGGAAGGGAATTAAATAAATTAGAGCTCTAACTGCAGTGGATCACTGTCGGAGCGAGGTTCGACAGCGAGGGACAGTAAACGTTTGGCTCACAGAACTTCATGAGCTCTGAGTGCCCCGGATTGAACTGAAAAGCTAAAGGGAACCTGGTGGTAGGAGACCAAGATCTGCCTTCTGAGCCAGAAGGCAGGCTTGATATTCAGTGCGAGCCGGGAGTTGAAGCCAGTTTGCTTGTTCGTAAAGGTCACAAGTGTTAGTACGATATGCTGCACCAGTTAATAGACTGCATGCCTTATTCAGAGCTGTGGTGAGCCATCGTAGGGTTGTGTCTGTGGCGGAACCATAAATGACCAAACCATAGTCAATAATAGACACAATTGAACTTTGGATAGCCAATCTGAGGGCTTTGGTAGTGAGGCAGTGTTTTTGCCTGTGTAGAAGGCCTAGACAAATGTTAACTACCTTGGCAACATTCTCAAGATGGATGGAGCAGGAGAGCATACTATCCAGAGTAACTCCTAGGTATTTAAAAGATTGAGTCTGATCAAGGATAACACCTGCACTGTTTTTAATCACCAATTGTTTGGCTTTGTGCTTGCTGTGGGTACCATGGAAGAGCATGATCTTAGTTTTTTTTGCAATTAAGCACCAACTTATGAGAGATGAACCAGGACTCCGCTTCGGTAAAAATTTTCTGAAGTTGGGCCTGAAGGAGGGTAGGGTCAGCAGTCTTTGAGAAAATGCATCATCTGCGTAGAGGAGTACTGGTTCGGAACAGGATGCCGGAAGATTGAGGAAGGTGCTAAATAGAAGGGGTCCCAGTATCGATCCTTGAAGAATCCCAGAGCAGACAGGCAGTTTAGCAGAAAGGGCCGACCCTATTCTCACCTGCTGTGTGCGGTTTGCTAGATAGCTGGTGAACCACTTTAGGGCTTCTGAAGATATACCAAGCCCAGCAAGTTGATGTATCAGCAAATGGTGATTGACCGTGTAAAATGCTTTAGACAGGTCAATAAAGGTTGCACCAACAAGTTGACCTCGATCAAGAGTATGGTGAATGAAACTTGTGAATTCCAGTAAGGCTGTAGATGTGCTGTGCCTTTTCCGAAAACCATGTTGTTGGACACATTGTAGGTTGTATTTTTCCAGGTACTCCACAAACTGGTCAGCAACAATCCTTTCAAGTGCTTTGGACAATGGGGGAAGAACAGATATTGGCCTATAATTCCCAGGTAGTAATCTGTCCCCACTCTTAAAAACTGGTGTAACCAGAGCAGATTTCCAGATCTGGGGGAGTTGTGAAAGTATGAGGGAGCGATTGAGAAGCTTGGTGAGGGGGGGATAGGACTTCATCTGGAGTTATGGTAAGAAGTTTTAGGTTGAGGAAATCACTGCTTGTCCTAGAACTTTACGTAGGTAGGTCTTGGTCTCACTTTCTGAGATAGATTTGAAGTAGAAACATGGGTGGGTAGAGGCCTCTTCTGAGTTGGTGGATGTAGGAGCTGTGCTGGGTGGTTCAAAGAAATTTGGGGGCAGAGTTTGGCTAAGATCTATAAAGGATTAATTAAATGTGTTGGCAAGTAACACAGGGTCATGGCTGATAGACCCATCAACATTTAACATAGTTGGAGCCTGTTTGGATGCTTTCCGAGAGGTTTTCCCAGATTTTTTTCCCATCAGACCAGGTCTTGGCAAGGATGTCCTTGTAGGAACGCGCTTTGTGCTCATGAATAGCCTTAGTACATGCGTTCCTGGCCATCTTATAGGCCTGTATGACAGGTTGACTGCCAGAGGTCCTGGCCCTATGCCAGAGGTGGTCACGATCTTTCATTTGAGCCAGAAGGCTAATAGAGATCCAGGGATTATCAAGTCCCCTGATCCTACGTGTCCTAAAAGGGGCGTGGATGTCATAGGCTTCATTGAAACGTTCAATGAAGTATTGTAGAGCAGAGTCACTATCGGGTGTGGTTTCGATGTAAGACCAGTCTTGTTGTCGGAGGAGAGACTTTAGTGGCTGCAGGTAGCCACGGAAGAGCACTCTACTTGTGATTGTTCTGACAGGGGGCTTGATACATTTGTTAGACCAATAACACTTGGTAGGAGAGTGATCACTGATAGTGTCAGGCAATACTTCAGAATGGGAGTTATGTGTTGGGCAATTCGTTAGGACCCAGTCCAGGAGTGTGCTATGCCCAGTCTTATAATTTATCCTGGTTGGAGTTGTTATTAACTGGGTAAAGTTCAGGCCTGTTAACTCATCCCTATGCTGTCTGACACCTGACTAGAGCCAGTTGACATTAAAGTCACCTAACAGGATGGTTTCTGTATCTTGTTTTAGACTCATGACGCAGTTCATTAGGGGTTTTAAGCCCTGTTCGGCAAGGTCTGGCAGAATATAGACTGAGCCAATGTTAAGGACCTTGTTGTGTGCACTGAGCATAACCTGAACAGCAAGGATCTGAATATCCATAGCTGGTTCAGGGAGGGAAAATGGATAGGCCAACAATGACTCCTTTAGGTATATGGCACAGCCACCTCCTCTTCTAGATAGTCTGTCCTGTCTGAAAAGTGAGTAGCCTGGTAGGATGATGGCCGAGTCAGGGGTAGATGGTGACAATCCCGTTTGACGGCTGACAGGATTTCGGGATCATGTACTACAACCCAAGCAGTGAGGGCATCAAATTTTTTTTAACAGACTGCAGATGTTCATACTGGCCAGGACAAAGGTACCCTGTTTTTTGTTGCCATTGATGCCATATGAAGGAGGGCCTGGTTAGGGTGTACACTCCCAGAAATAAGGAGAAGAAGAATGACGAGGCGTTTCAGGAGTTGTTTTAGTAAATAGTGTGTAAGGGGATGAGATTTCCTCTTTAAACGTACTTTAACAGGGCCTGTAGGAACAGAGAGACTTTTGAGTAGCACAACAACAGTGGGGTCAATAGAGGACAGACAACTTCCATGTTTCATGTGCAGCTTCCATGGGAAGAAAGGGGTGCAGTATGTTACATCGACACTGGTGACCATGCAGGGTTTTATTTAACTCCAAAAATTGATTAGTGTTTTGCTCATAAAAGTGCTAAAACATTGTGAAAATGCATAGCACTTGCCTCATTGTGTTTAATAAACATAACTCTTCTAGAAAACCTATATAAATATTTTCTGTACAGTTAGCATTGTCCCAAGAAAAAAACTGCTAATCAGTTATTTAAAACCCTGCCATGCCAGGTGTGATAAGAGGAAGCTCTGTGGTAGGGAGAACAGGGGTATGAGATATGGGGTGCCACCCTAATGAAAGTAGGACCCAAAGTATGCAGAAAAGCACCAGAAATAGTTTCACATCTTATGATGCCGTTGGACAAGAGAGGAGCCAAGTGAGGTAAAATAGGATTTAGTGGGGAGGCAGTACAAGGAAGGTATATAGCAAGTAAAGCAACTGTGACTTTAAGAGGGTAGACTTTTTTAAATGAAAGAACAAGATCCCTCTAGTGGCAGATCTGTATAACCTGCTAATGGAAAACTAGCCACTTAAAAAAAAATTGGGTCATAACTCATCAACTCTCTGGTATATTTCTTGTATGCTCCACAGCAAAGTTCATTCTTCCTTTGTCAGTCTTCACCATTCATTACTGCTGGGTGTAAGCCGGAGACGCACACCTGTATGGGAGCTTTTTTTGGGGGGGGTCAGCGTTGATGGCACTGGCCATAAGGCCGACGCATTGCATGGCACAGAAAGATTGGCTGTTAAGTGCAGCAGACTCCTCCTCCACCCCAGTTCTGTTTCTCCAGATGTCGAGGTCGCACCTGCTGCGCCAGTTGCCAGAAGTTTCGTCTGCATCACTAGGCCTTCGCCATTCAACACCATTTCCTGCCTGCTCCGTCCCGGTTCTGAATTCACCCGATGCCATTGGGAACCGGTAAGCCCATTCCTTTTATTTTCTACCAACAGTGCCAGGTCCTTTTTCTGTGAAGTTTTGTTAAATTTCTTTTGCGTCATGTCTGGTTGGGGGGCTAAGAGAAAATCCAAAGCATTCCGTGCCCTCATGCGTCGGTGCCCCTGTGGCTGGCATTTTCCATTATGGACCAACATGATGTTTGTCTGCGTTGCCTGGGTCCCAACCACGATATGAACAACTGCGACGCCTGTTTCTCCATGGACTGTTGCATTCTTGAGATCTGCGTGTTTAAAGTCAGCAGGGCCCCGCTGGCTTTCGGAGGACAGCGTTGTTCTAGGGATGCCATGGCAAGATCTCTTGACCATGCCTTTGGGTCCCCTCCCGGGTTTATATGGCCCAGTGAGGAGGAAACCTCCTCAGATTCCAGCCTTGCCATCGAGGAGCTTCTTTCATGGTTCCAGAGGATTGTCTCGGTTCCCTGTGGAGCGGGGTCAAGGACACCACCACGGCACTCTCATCTCCTTGGAGGTACAGGCTCCCCGGTGTTGCGGCCTATGGCTGCTGGGCCCAGCACCGGCAGACCCTCAGTGCCAACTGCTGGCGCTGCTTTGGATCCCGGTGCTGTTAGCGATGCCAGTGATTGAGGTAGCGCCGCAGGTGGTGCCATGTCCCTCGGCAGTGCCATTCACTGCGCCCTTGATAGAAGAGCTCCTAGGATTGCTAGTCTGGTGGTTTATGTGATCTCCTCTTCTTCAGAGGTGGATGACTCACTGGCCGATCCAGACTGGTGCCCCGACTCCTTGGAGTCAGGGAGTCCTCTTGGATGCGGCACCAGGCAGCCCATTGTTCACCTCTCAGACTCTCCATAGTCTGTGGTACTTGTGGCCCCCCATACTGACTCTGGTGTTGAGGGCGCTGCGGTGGATAGCGGTCTGGGGGGGCCCCAGTGTGGCAGTCTTGACTGCAGGGGACAGGGCAGCTGCCATCTCTGGTGCTGCCATGGCCTCCTTGGTGGGGATGGGGACCTCCTCTTCTTTGGCCTCCCTTGGGGGAAGGCCAGTGGGATTGGGGGACCTCTTGGCACTGGGTTCGAGGAAGAGGCAGCTTCGGAGTCTGAGGGGTTGATAGGCCGGGGTGAGGTGCAGAGGCCTTCTTCCACTAGTCTGCAGGGGGTGGGGAGGAGCCACAGTGCTGAGCCCCGCTTCTCCTCCTCAAGACTTCAGGGGCGCCCTTATTGGGCAGCGCTGAGGGTTGCCCTTCTCTAACCAAGCAACCTCAGTTGCACCACAGGAGAGATTCTCCCTCAGGGCTTGGCCGGCTCTTATTTTCACATTAACAGCGTCCGCCGACTGTATCAACCCCTGGATTCCCCCACGTGGGATGATCTAATGCGGGATCGCAGAGGCCGGGCACTTTCGGTGAGGTGCCCTTCCCCCATCCCTCTGCAGACACCCCCCTCTCTCCCAGGCCATGTGGGCCCTACGGGCCCTTTAACCTGGGAGACATTCAGGGCTGCTGCGGCGGCCTTCTTTAGGTATGTTTGAGCTCTGGACAAGCAGGGCAAGCAATGTGAGAAGGCAGTAAGGAGGGCTGGGGGCATACTGGGATGCATAGGAAGAGGCATCAACAGTAGAAAACAGGAAGTTGTTATCCCTTTGTACAGACAGTTGGTGAGACACCATCTGGAATACTGCGTGCAGTTCTGGAGACCCTATCTCCGCAAAGACATAGATAGAGTGGAGGCTGTTCAGAGGAGGGCAACCAAAATGGTGCAGGGTCTGCACCAGAAGACATATGAAGAGAGACTAAAGCAGCTTAATATGTATACCCTCGAGGAAAGGAGGGAGAGGGGGGACAAGATAGAAACTTTCAAGTACCTCAAGGGAATTAAAGTCCAAGAGGGTAGTATCTTTCAGAAAAAGAGATGAGCAAGAACAAGGGCACAATTTGAAGATGGTGGGGGCGGCTCCAGAGGTAATGTTAGAAAGTATTTTTTCACGGAGAGGGTTGTGGATGCATGGAACAGCCTTCTTGAGGAGATTGTGGATTCAAGAACAGTGGGAGAATTCAGGAATGCATGGGACAGACATAAGGCAATTCTAGCGGGGGTAGGAAGAAGTAAGCTATTGGTTGGCTAGGATCTGTAGCTTATCTATCAGGTAGGGAAATGGGCAGATTAGGTGGGCCAAGCAGTCCTTATCTGCCATCAAATTCTATGTTACTATGTCTTTCGCCTGTCTCCCCTGCTGCAGGAGGACTCTGAACATCCGAGCTCCTCTACTTCCTCGGCTTCCTCTTCTGAGGAAGAGGAACATTCTGTCCACCTTTCCTCTGATGCTCATTTCACCGAATATCAGCAATTCCTTTCTAGGTTAGTTCAGGAGCTCCACATCTCCCATTTGGTAAGATACAATACCGAGCGGTAGATGCACTCTTTTCTGAGCGAGTTCAGTGCCAACCACCAGGTGGTGCCTTCCTGGCCTATTCCCTTCCAGGAAACATCTGTCCGCACATGGCAGTCTCCAGCCGCCTCATCCTCAGCCCCAGCTGGACTGCAGGAGGAGGTATTGCACTCCTCAGGAGTCTTTTGGTTCTCTGCCTCACCCACCCTCGGGGCTGAGGGCTTTAGACACGCCATCTGGGCTTCAACAACTGGCACACGACCAACCTCCGGATCCAGTTTCCACTGAACTCGACCGGTGGGGTAAAAGAGTTTTCTCTTCGGCTCATGCGTTTCTCTGCATCAGCTCACATCAGGCTCACCACACTGCCTACAGCAGGCACCTGTGGTCGATGCTTTTGCAGGTTCTAGCATCCTTGCCTGATTCGGAGGAATCTAGGCAAGCCATTGCCCTCTCTGCACAGGGTCTTGAGATTGCAAAGCACCAAGCAAAGGTATTGTATGACGCTGGTGAGGTGGCTTCCAGACTAGCAGGGACGGCAATCTGCATCAGGCGGACGGCATGACTTTGCCTGTCTAGATTGTCACCCAGCGTAGGGTGATTTCCTCTGCTTTCCAGGGGACCCATCTTTTCTCTCTCAGGATGAGGAGGAATCTTCAGGGGTGTCTCCCGTCCACTCGGCCACAGGGGACACCTCCTTGGCCTGACCAGCCTTGGGTCATGTTGACCTAGTATGGCAGAAGGGTCTCTTCCCTCCTGCATCTCCTCGCAGGAGGCTGATGGAATCTGTTCCCTCAGGGCAGTGCCAGGTCCCCTCTGGGGGGTGGTACTCACCCAGCAGTATTGAATGGTGAAGATTGACAAGGGAAGATATAAAAATTACGTACCTACCATAATTCTTGATCTTCTCTTGTATCTTCACCATTTATTACTGATTCCCACCCACCTTTCCCTCTTGGGCCTCAGCTCTTGGGCACCGTCTCCACCCTGCTCGCCCTTCCCGTCTTTGAGGCCAATTGGGGGCAGAGTCCCCCTGGTACCTCAGGGCCCTCTGTTTCCTTCTCTGAAAAAAGTCACTGAGTGCCCATCCTAGGAGGGTGGCGAGTAGGGCCTCACCCTGGCCTCGGAGGGAACTCCCTGGGATTCTCAGTGGGGTGCACTGTGGTATCCCCCTTAATTTGGCACGGATGAACACCTGTTTTTCCATTTTCTTGAAGTGGGGACTGCATCAGTGTATTTCGTGGGAGAACCCATAAGAATTTTCCTCCCCTTTCTAGCTTCCTCCTCTACCTTTAGAGGTTATTCTGGACAGAGTCCTCTCCTGTTGAAAGGTTTTTTTTTTTTTCCCCTTGACCAAGCCGTTGGGTGATAAACTGTGCTCCAGAATTTTCATCCCGAATGTGAGTTAAGGGTGGGGAGAGGGGGCTGACACCGCAATGTTTTATATTCTCTGTGACCATTTTGAATTCTCTTGTTCTTGACCTTTGTCCAGTGGTCCCTGAAGTTGACGGGATCCTTGCACCTGTGTCTTCATACCTTTCAGGTTTGTGAGGCTAATAAGCCAGTAGTCTTCCAGGCTTCCCCTTCCATATATTTTGTCTTTATCTCTTCTCTTCTCTCGCCCAAGGGCTGGGGCCCTATGGCCACATAAGGAGAAAGTCCAATCCCTCTGTCCTCTTGTCGGCTTATTCCTTTTTCAGTTTATATCCTTTCCTTTTCCTATCCCTCGGCTCTCTTGCCTCACCTTGGTTTTCTCTGTCCTCCTTTGTTTCATCCTCTTCGACAGAACAGAACTGGGGTGGAGGAGAAGGAGTCTGCAGTGCCTAACAGCCAACCTGCATGCACCACGCAAAGCATCGGCCTCGTGGGTGGCACCGTTGGTGCCGACTCCTCCCCCCAAACAGAAAAAAAAGCTCCCGTACAGGTGTGCTCCTCCAGCTTACACCCAGCAATAATGAATTGTGAAGATACAAGAATTACGGTAGGTACGTCATTTTCATTTCTGTTGTATGCTGCAATGGTAGGCTTGTGGAATTGGATGTGTACAGCTTGGGATAAAGCATGAGTAGACATGAGGCCTCTAATCAGAGTCCTGCAGTTTGGGAAATGCAATTGATTTAGTGAGACAGTCTAACATGAGAAACTATCAAATCTTGTTTTCATAAAAGCACAGGTGTCTATACAGTATTGGCAGAAAAAACAGACATTTGTCAATGCTGAATGTTCACCACTGGTATTGCTGTTGTACCAGGTCTTGCTTGTACACGTTTTTACTACATATTTACCCAGGATAGAGCAGATGAGATGCAGTGTCTCATTTTCATTGGTGCCCTGCTTTGACACATTATTCAATTGTAATTACCCAGGATAGGACAGCTGAGACGCAATATCCCACTTTTAAGTGGGCTCCAATATTTTGACTTCAAATGTCTAATAGTCTTTTTATGACCTGACATTATGATCAAGACAAGTAGAATTTTTAAAATCCCATCCGAAAAGGTGATTTCACTGTCCGACTGTGAAGACAAGTTTCGGAGGGGAATTGAAAAATTACACCTGCCATGTTCAGGAGGTGTTGGAACAGTAGGGGCCAAAATCTGCAAAAAATAGTTACGAGTAAATGTTTGAACAGTTCATTTCCTCATAACTTAGTTGGTTTTTCACATTTTTACCGCAAATTCTACATACAATCTTTTTATGACCACTCCTTCCGAGCATGACAGGTTTCATTTATAAAACAATGGCTGAAACATCATTTTGTGCCACAAGTGTTAGAACACATTTTGGGTAGGATTTGAGAAATGACAGCTAGCACACTCTTAAGGTGGTGTGAAAAAATGGCTGTTTGGGAAAGTTGGGGTCAGACTATTGAAGATTACAGTTACGAGCGTGCATTGAAAAATTGCAGCATAGACGCAAAGTCATAACTTTTGTTTTCATACAATACTGGGGCCCTTACTATTCAGCCTCTTCCTAAATAATCTTTCTGGAGCCTGTGACACTAAACTGACACTTTACGTAGACGATGCTGTACATCTCACCAGCAGTTCATCAATAGTCACCCTCTACTCCGAGCTGCAGGCATCCTTCTACAAGCTGGAAGACTGGTTCTGTAGCCATAAACTTCTATTAAACTACAAAAAGACCAAGGTGATGCTCACAGCCAGCCCACAGCACAGAAAGAAGCTCCCTCCCTCCACCATCTCCAATAAAGTCAGTGAGCCACTAGAACAAGTTCACTCCTTCAAGTACCTGGGGGTCACCATTGATGACTCCCTCACCTTCACCCAACGCATCGACACAGTGGTAAAGGCAGTGAACACCAAGCTGGGTGTACTCAGTAGGCATAAAAAGTATCTCACTCCCGAGGCCTTCGTCTCTCAGTCTCCATCTCCATCCTTTCTACCATCGACTATGGATTGGTGGTGTACGGTGCAGCAACAGACACTGCACTAAAAAGGATTCAAATTGCCCTCGACAAGGCATGTAGGCTCACAATGGCTGCAAATCGAAATACCCACACCTGCTCCTTATATGAGCAGACCGATTGGCTGCCACTAAAGAATAGGATTATATTCCAAACATGTCTCCTTGGAAAAAAGGTGCTAATGGGTAAACCCCCCCCCCCATGCATTTCTAGCATCCTAACACCAAGTGCTACCAGCTATACCACCAGAGGCAGGATGAGGGAGCCCTATCAAAACCTTTCTGTAGAACTGTGCAGGGACAGCGTGCTTTCAGCTTTAGGGCCCCCCAATGGCTTAATGAAATCCCAGTGCACAGTCTATATTCCCAATGCATCTCACAATTCAAAAATGGCCTAAGGCAACACCTTCTTTCTAGGACAGTTTGTGACTGCCACTAGGACTGTAACACCCCTAATGCCCACTCACCCACACTCTCCTTCCCCTTCCTTTTACCCCCACTCTTCCCCCTTGCCCTATCCCTCTGTCTTCCTCTCCCCCCCGTGCCTTTTCCCCCACTGGATCGACCTCTATAACCATCCTATGACCACTACCTCCCAACTTCCTAGACAAAGCCACTTTTTGCTGCCCACTCACCCCCACACCCTGTCTCCCTCCCTCACCTTGGCTCCTCCTCGGACTCTTACACTAGGTGTCACACCTCTTTGTCTCATTCACTACATATAAACATTGTCCTTTATCCTAGTTGTATGCTCTTGACCCTGTACTATCACCATTGGTACTATGAATGACATTGTAACCTTATTGTATACTTGCTACCTACTATTCGAGTATTGTATATAAACTAACTGTTATTGTTGTCATTGTCACTGTTTGACGTGGAACCTTTGTAAAAGAGCTCTGAGCTCAAAGGTATGATCCGAATCCCTAAATAAATAAAAATAAAATATTTTTACCCCAGATTTTCAACATAGCCTTCTTATGACCCCACATACTGTAGCGGTGTGTACTTTGAATCTGGCGACAGTTTGCAGCTCTTTTTTGTTATCATGTCCTTTGAGGATATTGCAGCAGCCTCTTCAACATCATTTGGTTGACTGCCATGTGTGTTGCTGTCTGGAACCTGGCCTGGGAGAACTTACTGGACAAGAGTGGTGTGAACCATTGTGGAATTTGTTACTCTGGTTGAATTACCAGATGAGAGCAGTGGACAGTAGACTGGTCTGGCTGGCTATGGTGGTGGGTACCTGGTCTTTAGGACTCCCGTGGGAATAGAGGGTACCAGCTAGAGGGCTGGTAGACAACTCACTCTCTCCTGTGCCACACTGCTGTCTCCTAGTTTTACTGGGCGGCATCAGTGGGCTTAGTGGGGTGTCTCTTTTTTTCGACGGTCGTGTCTCCGAGCTGTGGTGGGGTCAGTAATATAAACATCTAAGTCGTCTCTCCTTTTGGTTCGACCCTGAACAGGTTTGCTGTATTTTTCTTCTCGTTCCAGACTATACCATTGGCAGGTACTGTAATTATCTTTCTTTATTTTGGAGGTAGTGAGAGAGCCTCGGTTGAACTCCGTACTTGTTACAATTCGATTTTTGTGACAGTGAGGGCCACGTTTCTTGGACATTTTTACAAGGGCTGAGTGAGAGAAACCCTTGTTGCATAAACTGTAAAGGAATTGGCAAACTCCTGAAGCAGTCTTCTATAAAGACATTTGACAATATATTTCACTAGACAATAATAAGTGACTTAATTTAGAGCTGTAGCCGTCTCATTCTTTTTGGATTGTTGTTTTAGGGGTTTTAATTTGGGGTGGGTTGGGTTTGTTTTTGATTATATTGAGTTAATTTATCTGGTCTGCTAACTCTTATAGTTTAGGGTATAAGAGTATTGCTATTAAGATTTGATTTATTTGGGGTGGGTTGTTGATTTTAGTGTGTTGTGATTCTGCTTTACTACGTCGCGTAGTGTTGTAATGTGTTGGGGAGGTTTAGCGACGGTCAGGCACTACTCCCCCACCAGGCTCAGGGAATTATGTCCCTTTGAATGTCCCCCATTATCATCTGACACCTGTTTTAGGTGTCGTGCTTTTGGGGATATTTAGAAAGTGCATAAGAAGGGGGAGAACTGGGCCTGGTGGGGGGCAGGAAAGGGAAGGGCAGATTGGTGTCGTGGGGTCCAGGAGATGCCCTGGGGTGAAATGGAGTCAGGACAGAGGTTCTCCTTGTCTTGTCTTCATACCCAAGGGCTCAGATGTGAGCGGGCAGGTGCCGAGGTCTTCCCCGATAGCTCATCCCACCTTGGCAGTGTTAGGCAATGCCAGATCTATTAAGAACAAGACAGCTATTATAGCTGATCTTGTTGGAACAACTGATCTGACCTGCATCACCGAGACCTGGCTGGATGAAAATGCAGGTCCTGTATTGGCCTCGGCAGTTCCGGACGGGTTCTCAGAGATACACTGCCCAAGGTTGGATCGTAGGGGCGGGGGTGTGGCCATTATATTCAAGACTGAGCTGGGTCTTGTGGATGTGCCATTGGGAAGTACCAGATCCTTCAAGTGTATCCTGGGAGAGGGTGTAGGTTGTGGGATACTTCTCATCTACCGTCCACCAGGATATGGTGGAGAATTCCTGCAGGAGATAGCAGACTTCATCGTAGACATGGTGTTGAGGTCCCCCAAATGAATAGTTCTGGGGGACTTCAATGCCTGGGTTGACGATGAACACTCGCATTTTGTTCAAAATCTCCTCCAGCTGATGATGATGATGCTGGGCCTTACACAGGTAGTTACCACCTCGATCCATGTAGGGGGTCACTTGTTGGATCTGATCTTTCTTTTGGATATGGAGATAGCTGACTTGGGAGTGGAACCAGTCAGCTGGTCTGACCATCACACCATAAGGGTCAGCTTCAGGGCCCCCCCAATAGGTCTGCTCCTACGGAGATGGTTCAGTACCACCCTTTAAAGGGAGTTATCCCCAGTGACATATTGGTAGTGCTGGACCTATCGGATCTGTCGGGTGAATGCATGAGTCCAGATGATCTCGTATTAGCCTGTAATAAGGCTGTGGGAGATGCTCTGGACAAGATTGCTCCTGTTTGTGTTCGGCCTCTCACCCTTCACCCAAGGAGCCCTTGGTTTGATGGCTCCTTGAAGGAGTTGAGGCGAGTCAGCCAAAGGATGCTGAGAGCCTGGCGGAAGTCCGGCCGTGATGATGACAGGCTTAGGCTGACGGCACATTATGATGGCTGTCAATCAGAAATCACCTGTAAGAAGGCAGAATTTCTGTCCAGGGAGATTTCTGCTGTGTAGAATCGACTGGCTCAGCTTTTCCGGACTGTTGACAGATTCTGCAATCCAATCTGTCTCCACCCAGAGAAGCCTTTTCTCAGCTGAGATGAGAGGAGTTTGCTCAATTCTTCACAGATAAGGTTGCCAGCATCAGGTCTGGCATTGGCATGACCTCCTATGAGAGATTACAGAGATCGGCAGGAAGTGGCATGCACTCGGTCTGTCTTGTCAGATTTCTGCCGGCTAGAATTCACGGACATTGTGAAGATCATCCAAACACTGCGCCCGACCAGTTGTAGTTTGGATCCGGGCCCTACACCCCCTTTAGTGGGATGTGTAGACGTTATCTGCCTGATCCTGCTGAAATTGTCTGGAAGTCCTTGGGGGAGTCTTCCCAGACCCCATTAAGGAGGCAGTCGTCAACCACCCTTAAGAAATCCTCTTTGGATCCAGACTGTCTAGCTAACTACCAGCCTATCTCTAACCTGCCATTTGTTGGTAAGGTTATTGAAAAAGTAGTTGCGCTTCAATTGGATGATCATCTTACAACTCACAATGTCTATGGTACTCTCCAGTCTGGTTTTAGGAAGAAGCGTAGCACGGAGACTGCACTTGTCCGGGTATTGAATGACTTCCTAATGGCAAGAGATCGAAAGGCACGTACCATTCTGGTCCTTCTTGATCTCTATGCTGCATTTGACACTGTAGACCATGGTGTGCTGCTAGAGTGCCTGCGGCTTCTTTGTGGGCTGCCTGGTACAGTCCTCAAATGGTTCCATTCCTTCCTCGCAGGCAGGTCTCAAGAGAGTTGCCACCGGAATTTATTCCTCTGGCGCTCACCCCCTTCTCTGTGGGGTGCCGCAGGGCTCCATTTTGGCCCCTATGTTGTTTGCAGTGTACATGCTGCCATTGGGAGATATCATCAGGTGATACAGTCTGAGTTTTTACTGCTATGCAGCTGACGCTCAGCTGTATATGTCCTTTCTACCCGGACAGAATGATGCACTCTCCGTGCTAAATAATTGCCTTACCGAGATCAGGACTTGGATGAGTTCCAGCTGGCTGAGACTGAATCCAGATAGGACTGAAGTGTTGGTAGTGGACCCTGGTCGTCCGGTGGCAGGTTTGGGGGCTGGACAGCCAGCAGGCCTATCGCTTGATAGCATACTGCTCACTACCTCAGACCAGGTGCGTAACCTGGGCGTTATTTTTGATGATGATCTGACACTAAAATATCGGGTGTCTGCTGTCATCAAATCCTCTTTTTACCATCTGAGGAATATCGCCCGGGTGAAACACTTGGTTCCTTTTGACGATCTTCCAACATTGGTCTATGCCTTTGTCACTACCCGCCTTGATTACTGCAATTCCCACCACCTAGGGTTACCAGGGGTTGATATCCTAATCCGCCGCTTGCAGCCGGTGCAGAACACGGCAGACAGGCTTTTGACCGGGACCTCTAGGACCAGTCATATTACGCCTGTGCTCCGCGAGCTGCACTGGCTGCCTGTTCAGAGGCGGATAACCTTTAAGTTTGGCTTGCTAACCTTTAAAGCCCTACATGATCAGGGACCCAGGCTACCTGCAAGACCTCCTGGTACCGTACTGCCCCCTCCGTCCTCTCCGATCCGCTGACGAGGGATTGCTGGAGATTCCTAGGGTGCGATTGAAAACATCTGGTTCCCGTGCCTTTTCCTTTTTGGCTGCAACCCTGTGGAATTCTCTACCTCATCGGTTAAGACAATGCCTGACTGTCGACAGGTTTAAAACTGAGCTAAAAACTTATTTATTTAATTTAGCCTTCCCTAATTATGGATAATTCATTTTTATTGTTTGTTTTAACTTATATTTGTTTGTATTTATGTACGGCGCCTTGGCTTTGAAAGGCGCTATAAAAATAAAGTCTGATTGATTGATTGTGGAGACCATTAACATATTTTGCCCAAAAGGTAATTTCTCACTAGAAGTGCAAACACACATTTTGGCCAGGACTTGAAAAATGACAGCTGTCACATTCATGAGGTGCTGTGAAGAAATGGCTGTGTTGAAAATTTGGAGTCAAAATATTGAAAATTACCAAAGTTACGAACCTGCATTCATAAATTTCAGTGTAGGCTCATAACTTTGTTGTTTTGTAATATTTTTACCCAAAATTTTCAACATGGCTTTCTTATGACCCCACCTCATGAACAGGGGCGGGGTAACAGATGAGGGCAATAAGGACATATTTTACTCCCATTTTTTGCCCAGTTTACTACCACTTTCTGATTTTAAGAATTTATTTCCCACCCTATATATTTAAAGTATATTTGCACACACGCACAATATTGACAGCACCATGCAATGCTAGCATCCCCTGCACCATGCACTGAAAGAGTGGAAGCATATGGGCTGGAGACAGAAAAGCATACGAGTATCATTTGGGACTGCAGTACAAGAGACAGTGTCAGAAGTTGCTAACTTGCTGGCCAGAAGGGTTGTTGTAACCTGACATCATGTTATAAATAAGGCCACAACACTACGTAACATCAGGAAGGCATGTCAAACTCCATGGCAGCACCAGTCAGACAGTCAGTGGCTGCAGGTGCCCAGTAGGTTTGAGACTTAGTTTGCAGGCAGGGGTTCTAGACTGTTCAGCTTATAGCATTACTACCATTTTAATGAAAATACTACCAGGCTGAAGAAGCTAGCAGTAAATACTTCCCAGTCCTAAATTGTATCTGGACCACTGAGGGGTGGAGAAAATATTCAACACCTGCCTGAAAAGTGATTTCATGCAGCAATCACAAAATCACTTTTTGGGGTGTGAAAACGCATTTTGGCCAGGATTTGAAAAATGACAACTGTCACATTCATGAAGTACTGTGAAGAAATGGCTATGTTGAAATTTGGGGTCAAAATATTGAACATTACCAACATTGTGAGCCTGCATTTGTAAATTTCAATGTAGGCTCATAACTTTGCTGTTTTTTAATATTGTTGCCCCAGATTTTCAACATAGCCTTCTTATGACTCCACCTCATGAACAAGGCCTGAGAAAATTTTTAACTTCTGCCCGAAAGGTGATTTTGCGCAGCAACTGTGAAATCACTTTTCAGGACAAATTTGCCTAATTTCATTGCCATTGTTCATGAGGTGAAGTCCCAAAAAAGGTATATTGAAAATTTGGGGCAGAAATATTCATAAATGACCAAGTTATACCTCTGAGTTCAGAACCCCATTGAAATGCATTGAACTGCCTACCTGATTTTCTCTCGTAGTCCAGCGATGAAGAGTGAAGATGTGTCTGCGGTCCAGAGAGGATTATGGCGTTGGATCCCTGGTGGGTAAGTAAGGACTTTGGGGGGATGGTGGGTGCCAAATTGAGGGTCAGTGGGGGAGCAATGCGCCAGCAAGAGACATCGATGGACGTTTCTTTTACAGGGTAAAAATTATGAGGGAGGGTTTCTTTATTTCAGGTGGTGACATGGGGCAGTGGGCACCCCAGTGTCGGTGTTATGTTTGTGTGTGGAGGGTGCTGAGTTGGAGGGTTGGGTGGGGGACAGTAAGGTTGGGGCATCAGTGGACTGTTTTCTTTTTGTAGAATGTATTAAAAAAAAAAAAAATCGAGGGACGGTTTTCTTAATTTCATGGGGTGACACTGGGGGATTGGGCACTCCTAGTGTCACTGTAATGTTTGGCAGCACTGGGGGTGGGCTCCCTGGTGTTGCATAACTAAAACGGGCAGGGTGGGGGTAGCAGCTGGCATGGGGGATTGAGCACCCCCATGACGGAATAGTAACATGGGTTGGGTGTGGGAGAGGTGGCGGTTATGGTGGTTGCAACATACATCGCTGGACGTTGTGTGTTTTAAAAAAAAAAAAAAAAACTAAGAGACAGTTTTCTTTATTTGAGGTGGTGACACTGTGGGATTCGGCACCCCCAGTGTCAGTGTTACTTTTGTGTGTGGGGGTTGGGTGGAGGGAACATTAAGGGGTGTGGCAGCAACAAACGTTGATGGACAGTTTTGTTACAAGGTGTTAATTCAAGCTCAGCAAGCTGATCATGATGACAGATCAACTGTGCTTGCTGGGCAGCATAGATCAAAAAAAGAGACAACCTATGATTGGGTTGGCTGTCTCCTTTGAAATACATGAAGTTTCCACACAGCAAGCCAGAACACTGTCATTATCAGCCTGACTGATTATTGGTGTGACAATGATAAGCCTTTTGCAGACCATTCTACGTTTAACTAACAGCGTCACACCGCTCAAAAGTCACTCTCCTTAACAAAATGTTTGCTGCACATGCACGGCGAACCTAAAAGGGTCCATCTTGTCTTCTCAGAGTTCCCTATATGTTCTGAGACGATTCTCCATACAGGATTTTATTTCTCCTTGCCCACCCTCCTGTTCCCCTCCCTACTTCTACTGACTTGAGCAGCCACCAAACCCTTTACTGTGTCCCAGCCATGCTTGAAACCATTTACGGTCTTGGTGCCCACCACCTCCACTGCCAGACTGTTCCATGGCTCTGCTGCCCTTTCCATCAAAAAGAAATTCCTCACATCCCTCTTAAACCTTCCCCCCTCCAGTTTCCACTCTTGAACTTGGGTACCTGATTCTGTACTCTTACTAAATGGTTCCCCACAGCTCACCTTGTTTATGCCCTTCAGGACCTTCAAGATCTCTATCATATCCCCCTCTCTTGTCTGGTCTCCAGTGAGTATATGTTCCATGCCTTCAGAAGATCTTCATAAGATCTACCATGTTGGCCCTGAATCATCTTGATCACCCAGCGTAGCACCATCTCCAGTCTGTCCCTATCCTTCCTTTGGTGAGGACTCCAGAACAGTATTCCAGATGTGGCCACAGTTTCAGCTACAGTGTGTCCAGTAGAGCCACTACATCCCTGTAACAGTCATATTTTAGGTAAAATAAAAATATTTGGTACCTTGTGAATGTCTGTTGGGACAGTCTGAGAGCAATTGCACCTACTGTCTTAGCTGGCATAAATTCCATAGCCCTCGAAGATCCTCCTTGGGGCTTTTGAAAATGTGTAGTGGCACGTCATGCCCGTCACTGCTTTAGCTGGTCCCCTATCAAAATAGTAGGCATTCACAACTTGTTCATTGCACAAACCAGTGTTCAAAATGCAGCAGTGCTCACTTATGCTCAGCAGAGATGCATATGGCTTCCTTACACAGTCTCTTGTCTCCTTTCACTGCCAGAAACCACCAAATATAGTAACATTATATTGTGATGATGGAAGGGACTTTGGGTCCATCTTCTCCCCCTGAAGGCAAGCAGCCAAGCATATCAACATTCTATCATAATGTACAGTAGAATGCTGTTCAGCATGGAGATCCATGCCTGGAACAGTGTTATTGCGCTGCAGGTGTGACATCATGCTGTTGTGCTGCACTAGGGATGTCACTACTACAGCAAAACAGTTTGGAATGCTGCCATGCAACTGCCTGCCTCTAACCGCATCAGCAATTGCAAGAAAGATGTAGAGTGGTATTTTTTTTAAACGTGTACAGTATGAGTGTGGTGAGAGCCCACTCTATCCTCCACTTCCTGCTCCTCTACCACGCTTTACCATCTCTTAACTAACGTGCAAACTAAAACTTTTTCTTATTTTTCACTTTTGCTGTCCAGCAGGCCCCTCAGTTTCCCCCACCCCTTTCCTATTCTTTTGTCTCATGGAACTTTTTTTTTGTTAAAGGAATATACACAGATTCTTAGATCAGACAGCTTGTCATAAAGTAAGAATGCTCTTTCTGTTTTTAAAAAGTGATTTAACTTTCTCAGGAGCTGGAAGCTGTGTTGGTATTACAGCGATGTATTCAAAGAGAGATTTATTTTTAGACAATAAACATGTCTGGGTTAAACAAAAGAGTTAATGAAGCCACAAGATCAGGCTTGTCCAGAGTGTTAATTGCATATGGTGCCCATACCCTATAAAAGACTGTGTATGAACATCCATGCAGAGACAAGCCTGAGTCTGAATCTCGTCGATATTCTTTGAGGATATCTCTTGCAGCAAGTCACACATCTAGGAACATCCAGCAATAGGCACTGAATCCAGCCAGAAGATTTCACCAGCAGTTGACCTGTAACCACCCACAATGACGTCACATGCTGAGCTACAGGGTACATTAGCGTGAGCAGTCCCAGATCCTCATCGGTTCTTTTCCTGCCGCCAACCTGCATGCTACCTCTCCAGGAGCCATGACCGGACATATCGCAGAGTAGCTGATTCAGCCACTCCATGTCATCCTTGGACTCACTATTTAGGCTCTGTACCTGTGGACAAAAGCTTGTAGTGGAAGAGCTTCGTGAGCTTTGCATGCGTTGCCTTGGACCCTTGCAAGACATCTGTGCTTGCACATTGTGCAAAAGATTTAATAAGGCTACTAAATGATGTTTTCAAACACTGAGGGAGCACTTAGTGGAGCAAACAATCTCCCTCCTACAGTGGGAACTCCAATTAAAATCATCTTGCATCTCCTCCTCCTCCTTGTCCTGTAGTTCACGCCAGTCAAAAGGGAACATCCGTCGATGGATAAGGCTGACCACAGAGAGAAGCATAAGTACTCCCATGACCGGAAAAAAGCACCATTCTCTGTCGACAACATTGCCTCACTCGACATCCTCACTGCCTAGCACTGTACCACAGGCAGTTTTAAATGCCAGGCGGTGCTCTCGGCACCAATGGGCCTTACACAGTCTTCAGGCCCTCATTAATGACTGCAGGCCTGGCTGTTTCTCCGGGCCTGCTAATGGCTCACTCGTTGACAATGCCACCAGGAACTGCAATAATTCAGTTCCCACCATTGCCTCCACCATCTCAGCAGACGTTATACAACCCCCTACAGGCCATACTTGGTCATCAACAGCCATGACCCCTGGAGATGGGCATTACCTCCTGGGGTAAGGCTGTCCTGCCCAGTCAGTGACAATTTCTTCATCAATGACTTGTTACCAGTGTACATTTGCTGCCTCAGCCAACTTTTTCGTCAACAAGCCATTTTTTGAAAACACATTTGGTGCCTCAGCCACCACCAATTCCGTCAATAATCCCAGTAGGGCCTACTAATACTGCATCCTCAACATCCATGCAACCCCAGCCTATTCTACTTCCCTTACTGCCAGCGCCTCCTCGGCTTCAGTTGCTCCTTCCCCAGACATTGAAATGGAAGGGGAACAATATGATCAGGACTGGGGGATCAAGAAGAGAACGAGGACCAAGAAGAAAAGAAGTTTCTGTATCCTCAGCATCCACTGCTTCCTCACCAGGAGAGAACTCCATGCCTCCCTTGCTCGTCTTCGGATGATCCCAGTTTCACTGACTTTAGGCAACCTCTCCAAAAAACATTTGGTTTTGAGGAAACAGCACAGGACACTTCTGGGTGAAAATTGGCCCACTACTTGACTACCAGACACCCCTCTTCTGGTGATCCCACCTCTGATGGAGGCCTATGAAGATGCCATTCTGGCAGCATGGCACCAACCATTCAATATTCCCTTGGCACCTAGAAAAGCCAACAGGATATACCAGGCTCCAGCAGGACACCCTTATTTCACTGTACCTCCTCAGACAGGCTCTGTGGTTATCGGTGTAGCCCATGATAGGGTAGTACGACTGAAACACTTAAGCACTTCCCCCCCATACAGAGTCTAGGAAATTGGATGCTATGGGCAAGCGGATGTTCTCTTTGACCCTCTCACTGTGAATCTTGAATTATATGAGCCACTTCTGAAGTATCAAGAGGAACCTTGGAAGGTGGCCCAGGCTTCCACACAAGCCCTGCCAGAGACCACGTCCAAGCAAGAACTGACTAAACTTTAAAGACTGTGGAAGCGGTGGGCCGCCATTTGCTGTGTGCAGCAAATTATGCCATTGACGCCACAGCTCAGGCATCCACTACGGGCATCTGTGTGAGGAGACATTTGTGGCTGCGGGTCTCCAGATTTGCACCACATGTGCAACAATCCATACTTAATGCCCCCTTTAAGGATCACAGACTCTTTGGGGCCCCTACACATGATATATTGCTGCCCTTGCAGCTGTCTGGACGCACCTTGAAATCTGGACACTTCTTGTTCCACACCCAGCCAAAACCATTTTATAAAGGAACATTTCGGATGTCCAACACCAAACAGAGACCCACTTCCAAGCATCCAGCCAAGTGAAAGGCCACCGTCTCTCTGCTGGGACCTACTGCTGACACTAAGGCCACCTGCCTAGCTCCAGCAGTCCCCCGTCCCCCCAGGGACCTGCCACAGCATGAGACTTTCCCTGAGCCTGTGATCCTAGGGCCTCAACCCAGAGAGGTAGGTTGAAGATTCTCCTTGTATTTTCAGGGATGGCAGTTGATAACAACCGATGCCTGGGTGCTCCAGCTAATACAGTTCGGTCACACATTAGACTTGAGATGTGCACCCCCCAACATGCCACCAAAACAAACCACATACCCACCCGATCACGAGGCAGTTCTACAAGCAGAGATCCAAGTACTCTTACACAAAAAAGCCATAGATTAGGTCCTTCCTCACCAGGAGGGTCGCAGTTTCTACTCCCACTTCTTCCTCACCCCGAAAGTGACAGGAGACCTCAGGCCGGTTCTAGACCTCCATCAGTTAAATCTTTTCATATAATACAAGAAATTCTGGATGGTTACCCTACCAACCCTCCTTCCCCTGCTGAACAAGGGAGACTGGCTCTGCTGTTTAGACGTGAAGGATGCATACCTGCATATAATGATACAGCCAGCTCACAAAAAATATCTCTGCTTCTCGTTCAGGCGTCACCACTGTCAGTTTTGTGCACTCCTCTTCCGACTGTCTTCAGCACCACAGGTGTTTACGAAGTGCCTGGCAGTGGTGGCAGCAGCCTTATGAAGGGCAGGGCACTTTGTCTTCCCTTACCTGGACTACTGGCTCCTGAAAGCCTCATCAAAACACCAATTAGCAGCAACCCTCTCCCAAACACTTGTGCTATTTTCCTCTCTGAGCATATAATGGTCAGTATTCCAAAGTCCAAGATGGACCTCTGTCAACGTCTCCAGTACATTGGGGCTGTACTGGATACTTCCATAGGCTCTGCATTCCTGCTTTGGGATCTGGCATCCTACCTCAGCAACAGCAGGTATATCTCGGCCCACTGCTACCTCAGGTTACTGGGCCACATGGCTGCAGCAATACCCATGGTACCCCATGTCCGTTTGCATATGCACATCCTACAATGGACCCTGCCAGTGCAGTGGGACCAGAATGCAGACAATCTGGACATAGACGTCATGGTCTCAACCCTGGCGAGACGAGTTCTCCAAAGGTGGATGACTTAAGACAACTTGTTACGGGGGTCCCCTTTCACATCCCCAGTCTACAACAAACCCTGATCACAGATGCATCTGCACAGGGTTGGGGAGCCCATCTACACATCGTGCATACCCAAGGTACATGGCATCCCCAGGAGACTCCTCTCTACATCAGCATTCTGGAGATGCGTGTGGTTCTCTATGCTTTACAAGCCGCTCAAGATCTGCTATTGCAGGGCAACCTTCTGGTGCAAATGGACAATAATACAATGGTCCATTACCTCAATAAACAGTGGAGGGCACCCACTCTTACCCACTATGCAGAGAAGTGATGAGAGTCTGGGGCGATAGATCATAGATTACACCTCACTGCAGTGCACGTCCCAGGCAGCACGAACATACTAGCAGATGTTCTCAGTCATTTCAAAACCCACACACAAGAATGGGAGCTCCTTCAGTCAGTTGCCGAAGATCTCTTCGATAGCTGGGGACACCTAGAACCAGACCTCTTTCCCTCCCCCAACAACACAAAATTGCCATGCCGCTGCTCACTAGAGCCCGGACCGGAAGTCATCTGGCTAGAACCATTATCACTGTCCTGGATGGTAAGATTTCTTTACGCCTTCCCTCCATTCCCACTTATGCAGCAAGTGCTACTCAGACTGCTCGTGCAACTATGATCCTCATAGCCCCTCCCTGGTTTCATCCGGTATGGTTCCCCGTGCTACAACAGTTGGCAGTCCAAGATCCCATTCCCCTCCCCTTCTCTTCAACCCTACTCGCACAAGCTCGGGGAACCTTGGTACACCCCAACCTCCACTCACTTCATCTCCATGCATGGCTCCTGAGGACATAGCTCTAGCAAGGTTTCATGTCTCACCCCAGGTTGCAGAAGTCCTGCGAGCAGCCGGAAAACTATCAACCAGGACGACATACGCTATGAAGTGGAAGCG
This sequence comes from Neoceratodus forsteri, assembly GCA_016271365.2. Classification (NCBI taxonomy): domain Eukaryota; kingdom Metazoa; phylum Chordata; order Ceratodontiformes; family Ceratodontidae; genus Neoceratodus; species Neoceratodus forsteri. The sequence goes on from CM057455.1 coordinate 507,826,689, forward strand.
TTTCACATTGTGGGCAGCTGTCCAAGGGGTGGACCCATACACCTGCCCTCTGTAACGCATCCTTGACTACCTACTGTCGCTCTCAGAGGCCGGTTTAAAGTACTCCTCCCTGAAAGTACACTTATCATCAATCTCTGCTTTCCACAACACAGTGTTTCATCAGGAAAGACAACATGAGCTGACGAGCAGTTCGTTTCCAGAAGCGTCCGGGGGGGGGGGGATACAAGGGAGGGAGATGCAAACATAAAGCGGACATCAGACAAACCAGTGAGAATTATTACATTACAGAGTAGATGACTACAATATAATAACAAGGATCTAATGGAAACAAAGTAATCACAGAAGTGCAAGAGTTGTGGGCAGGGTTTTGGTAAGATTACAAGTTAGGCAATATAGGGGCAGATAGATGTATGATGGGGCGAGGATAGTGGGTCAGCGTCTGAGCTAGAAGGGAAGCACAGGTGAGGAATACTGAGGGGAAGGTGAAATTAGGACTAGAGTGAAGCAAACATATAAGGATGGGTAGGAGTCTAGGCAGATGATTTAAGGATTGAAAGAGAGAATTAAATGTGTAGTGGTTGGTAGATTAAGGGGTGGGGAGGAGGTGAAGCTAGGAGTAGACGAGTGACAGAGGGAAGAAAGGGTGCAAGGGATAAAGAGAGTGCGAAAGGGGCATAGGGACTGGTGGAGGGACGGATATGGGGGAGAGGGGTGTGTAATGGAGGTGGTGATGGGGGATTAGAAGCAGGTGCAGTTAGGGGAGTAGAAATTGTGGAGGGCTTGGTGGAGGGAAGAAGAGGAAGGAGAGAGTCAGATCGGTGGAGGAAGGGAGTTCCAGAGTTTAGGGAAGTGGTAGGAGAAGGCTTCCTGACCTATGGAAGTGTGGCGATGGGGGATGACAAGAGTCCGGGAATCAGAGGACCTAAGAGGGTGAGAGGAGGGGGGTGGGGCGGAGAGAGAAAAAGAGAGGAGGAGAGGTAGGAAGGGGAGGGACCCAAACCAGAATTTGGAAGTGAACTTAGTGCAATGCCAGATGCGCCTGCACTCCAGAGAAGACAGTGCCAGAGAGTGGTATAGAATGCCGTGATGAGTACGGAGGAGGAATCAAGAGCAAAGCGACAAAAAACATTAAAGAGGGAGTCCAGTCTGGTGAGTGAAGACTTGGGAGCAGCACTGTAGACATTGTCACCATAGTCGATTATGAGGAGTATCATTTTCTGAACAAGTTTACACCTAACCGGTGGAGGTAATGAACTGCAGTTTCTATAAAGGCCGCCGAGCTTCGGGTGCAATTTTTGCAGAATGACGTCAGTATGAACAGAAAAGGTAAGGTGTTGGTCAAGCCAGATACCTAAATATTTAAAAACGGTATAGTCCTCTAAGGTTTTCCCATCAAGGGTGTGGGGGGGGTGAGTTTAGCCGAGAGAGTCTCTGCCTAGTGCCGAAGGTCATGGAGACTGTCTTCTTGGCGTTGAGAAAGAGTTGATGAGAACTTAGCCAGCTTTGAACATTATTGAAGTCGTGTTGAAGTCGGGTAGTCACATCAGAGGCTTGAGTGGCCAGAGGTGAACAAAACTGTGTCGTCAGCATATATATGGATTTGGGACAAGGAGCAAGCTGACAGTAGGTCATTTAGGAAAATGGAGAATAGGAGTGGACCGAGAACGGAGCCTTGGGGTCTTGAGATTTGTAGTGGAGGGGACGCTGAGTCAGCAATTCTGACAGATTGAAATCTACCTACCAGGTAGGATCTGAACCAATCACAGGCAGGCCTGCTGATGAGAGGATATCGAGAAGGAGGGAGTGAGAGACAGTGTCGAAAGCCTTTGCAAGGTTGACAGAGATGGCAGATGTGATTTGGCCTTTATCCATGGCAGAATGGATAGAGTCCGTAAGTCTGAGAAGGGAGGTGGTTGTGGAGTGGCTCTTCCAGAACACAGACTGGAAGGGGGGTGAAGAAGGAGTTATCAAGAAAGGAGGATAGCTGAGAGAGAATAAGGTGTTCCTGTGACTTAGCCAGAGAAGGTAGCAGTGAGATCAGGTGGTAGTTTCCTGGAGAGAAGAGAGATCATCACCGTTAGAAAGAAGTAGGACACAGTTGCATGGTTCCAGACAGCTGGTATCGTTGCAGTGCCGAAAGACAGGTTGCGAAGATCAGCCAGTGGGGAGGGAAATAGCATGAGCAGATAAGTAGAGCAGCTTAGAGTCAAGGGCATCGGGAGAGGTTCCCTTACAGGGGTTGAGGGAGAGGAGTGCCTTATGGGTTTCACTTGGAGTGATTGGTGAAAAGGAAAAGCTGAAAGGTAATTTATAGTGCTGGGAGTGGACGATAGGGTGGCGAAGAGGGGAGGGCTAGGAGAGAAGCAAACAGGGTGGAGGTGCAGGAAGTGAAGTAAGAGTTAAATTCAGTAGATACCAAAGTAGGATCAGCAGTGAGGTTGGTTGTTAATTTTAAGTAAAGGAAGAGGAGGCTTAGTTTGGGGTGAGAAGAGTGAGTGGACCACTTTCCAAACTTTTGATGGGTTATTGATATTTGTGTTAAAGGTGGACTGGAAATATTCGGATTTAGCCTGCCAGATGACTTTTGTACAGGCATTTCTGAGGGTGCGGTAGTTAGAAAGGTCGTAAGGAAGTTTTGTGAATTTTAGAGTTCTCCAAGCTAAATCATGCTTTTGCTGCAAGGCCAGGAGCTCAGGGGAGACCCAGGGAAGGTGATTTCCACAAACTCTGACTTGCTTAAGAGGGGCATGTTTTGTTCCAGGTAGAGAGAAAGTTATCTCTGAAATGAGCAAAAGCAACATCAGTAGATTTAGCGAAGGCAATGGGGCCCAGTCAATGAGGAATAGGTCCTGGTGTAGTGTAGCAGGGTCAGAAGTTTTGTAGGAACGAATAGTTAGCAGTTTGGGAGGGGCCTTAGGTCTGTGGATTTTCCTGACTAGGTAGATCATATGATGATCACTAAGAGCATCAGGCAGAAGACCGGACTGGATCATCCTGTGTGGGTGTGAGGTGAGTGCCCAGTCCAGGAGAGTGTGGTTTGGGGATTTATGGTCTTGGTGGGTGGGGTTCAAAATAAGCTGAGACAGGTTAAGGCCAGCTAAGTCAGTGCAAGCTTTATATAGGAAGAGAGACCACCAATCTAGATTAAGATCACCTAGGAGGTAAAGCTCACCAGAAGAGGTGAGGGACCTAATGAAGGTGATTAGTTCAGTAGCAACGGAGTAGTGTAGACCAGGGTAGCAGTACACAGCTGCAGTGAATATAGGTGTAGAGAAGGGTAGAGAGAGCCTGAGGATAAGGGTTTCATAGTTCTTGGGAACAGAGGCTGATAGGATGGTTGTGGTTTGGAGAGAGGTAGAGGAGTAGATTGTGACACTCCCAACCCTGCTAGTGCAGTCCTGGCATGTGACAGCATAGCCAGGGATTAGAGGTCATGAATACCTTTTTAAGGGGTGTACTACACCCAAAGTCACCGGTGATAAACCTCCTGTCTCTGTGGGATTTAAACTTCATATTGGAAAAACTCACAATGCCTCCATTCGAGCCTTCACCGATGTGTGAGCTGCGTTACCTATCATGGAAGACCCTATTCTTAGTGGTGTTCACATCTGCAAGACGCTTTTCTGAATTACAGGCACTGATGTGTAAGCAGCCTTACGTAGCCATTCATAAAAACAGGGTTTCTCTACGCACAAACCCTGTCTTTCTAAAGTGGTTTGAGTTCATTCTAAGCCAATCTATCCAACTACCAATGTATTACGCGTTGCATGCCAGTCCAGGGGAAGCATTGCTCAACACCTTGGATGTACACAGAATACTGAGATACTACCTCTGTCATACCAAACAGATGTCCAAGACAGCCCAGCTTTTCATTTCCTTTGCCCTGGGTAAAGAGGGCAATCCAGCTTCTAAGCAGTGCCTGTCTAGATGGCAGGCCAACTGCATTATAGTTTGCTACAAAAACTTCCCAGAGTGGTGAAGCCTCACGTCATGGGGGATGGCTACTTCAGTAGCTTGCTTTAAAGGAGTCTCAGCTGTTGAGATTTGCGAAGCAGCTACCTGGATGAAAGTCCATACCTTTACCAAACATTACAGCCTGGACATGATCTCCAAAAAATGGGCCAACTTTGGCCATGCAGTTCTCCAGGGTTTCTTATCCTTGGTCCACCACCCTTCTCCTCCCAACTGCTAGGGACTTGTTCCTAGATGTGTGACCTGCTTCAAGTGATAGCCTCGAAGAAGATAGTACAGTTACATGGGTACTTACAGTAGCAGTAAATCTTCAAGAGAATCTCTTGTAGCAGGTCAGGCCAGCCCTTCCTCCCTCCTTCCCCCTTGCCTCATACTGGAAACTCCCACTCTAGGGGGAAGTCTAGCTTCTGCTCCAATGAATGCAGGGTGCTCCTACTTCCTCCTCAGTTCCCTTCAGAGACCTACCACAAAGTCCAAGTGGCCCTCAGTTATGACAGGAAAAGAACCAAGGAGGATCTGGAATCGCCCATGCTTATATGTCACTGTGGGCTGTCCCAGGTAGAATACCAGTGAAATCCTCTGGCTGGATTTGGTGCCTGCGGCTGGAAGTTCCAAGATGTGTGACCTGCTGCAAGAGATTCTCTTGAAGATCTGCTGTTATGGTAAGTACCCACGTAACTACTTTTTCATGGCAGTCTGAAACATACCTCTCAACTACTGTGAATTTCACTTAGCCTTATGATTTTTAGTCACAAATTGACCCATGCTCTGTTCCTAATGATGTTGGAGCTATTTCTAGGCACACAGTGTATTAAAACATTTTAACTAATTTGATAGAAACATTCATTAACACTTGACATACAGTATGCAGCCCGCTATTCTTCGACATATTTCTTTTTAATATAAGAAAATGCTACTCATTCTGGGCATTTGCTCTGAATTTTGAAGGCTAGTGCTATGCATTTTAATGCTAAGAGTATGATCAGAAGACTTCTTGAATTTCACTCTTGAGGTTTCTGGATGCTGTGAAAACCTCCCGATTCAGTCACAGGCTTGTTGTGTATGGATGCCTGTACACAGTCCTCTGTGTTATGATGGAAGGGGTCTCCCAGTCCATCTTGTCCATTCCTGCTGTTGCATTGCAGTGACTATACAGTATCAGATTTGACTATAGACACACATCCAAGCTTGTCAGCCAGATTGCTAAACCTGCTCATGCGGTGTAACCCTCAGTGCTATTTTGTCTAATCCTGCTTTGAAAGCCTGAAGATTGCTAGCTTTCACAACCTTACTGGCTAAGCTGTTCCACATTAACCACCCTCTTTATAAAGTAATGTTTTCTAATATTCCCCTTTATTCTACCCCACCCAAACCCCTCAGTTTGAGTTCATGTCCTGTAGTTCTGCTTCTTAGATAGAGTCCTCTGGTTGCATTTGACGGAGTTGGTTACTGAAAAACTATCCCTGGGTGGGCCTTTATAACACTGTCTTATTTGGAATCGTAGGAATTATAGGAAGTATTACAAGTCAAGAGCTTTCGCCATAAAGACTTGATTGTATTAGTACTCTAAGGATTTAAACTTATTTATCAAAATGATCATCAGTAGCTGTGTTAAGGGATGTCATAGTGGGACAATTTATAATAGTTTCTGGTAAAGTGTTCTAGATATTTACCACACTGTTTAACCACCTACCTCGTCTCAAAGTTTTGTATTGCTCCCCTTTCAGTCTTGAACTATGTGTTCTTAATGTTCTGTTGGCGGTATTTCTTTGTAGACCCAAGCATTCCCACAAGTCTTGGTTTCTAAACGCCCTGTATACAAGGCATAGAGAGAGCTCCTCTAATGTGTCTGTATTCCAGTGAGAACATTTTTAACTCTTCTAGTCTCCGTTTATATTCTAAATGTGAAAGGTCCTTTATACTTTTAGTTGCCCTACGTTGTATTCTTTCAAGTATTTGGATATCTTGGGCCTTGTAGGGGGAGTCAAAACTGTGCACAGTACTCAGCCTGGGGCCTAACCAACACACCATAGAGTGGTATAATCACACTTCTGTCCCTGCTTTCAATATTCTTCAGTATGCAGTTTAATATCTTGTTGTCCTTAGCTGCTACTTGTCTTGTATGATCAGTAAATGACAATTCGTTATTGTTATACCTAGGTCCCTTTCACTGTCACTTCAAGTGGAATGCCATTCAGGTGATATCTCATCATTTTATATCTTGGTCCAAAATGCATAACCTTGCATTTGTTTATATTAAACTGCAACATATGACAGTTTGCCCAGTCAGTAATGCTATCTAGGTCTTGCTGTAATGCAGATCATGCTGCTTGGTTTTCTAGTCTTCTCGAAAAAAAAAAAAAAACTTGCTTAGTTTCTACTATTGCTCCCACTTTGGTATCGTCAGTGAATTTTCAAAGTCATGATGCCTCGGAGGTTTGCATAGTGGAAACATAAAGATTAAAAAGCAACGGTCCCAACACAGAGCCCTGGAGGACTCCACTTGTAACTTCTCCCCATTCTGACTTAATACCTTTAATGGAAACTGGCTACTTCCTATTGCTTAACCATGAATCAGTCCAGTTCACAATATTTATATCAGTGTTAAAGGATATTAATTGTTCAGTTAGTTCTTATGGGGAACCATGTCAAAGGCGTTTTTATAATCCAGGTAAATGACATCCACGGGTAGTCCATTTTCTACTGTCTTACTAATGGGATCAAAAAAGTAGAACAGATTTGTTTGACAAGATCTAGTTTTTGTGAACCCATGTCAATTATATGTAATTCAATGGGGCCTTTAATAATGCCTTCTAATATTTTCCCCACCACTGATGTAAGGCTTATAGGCTTATGAGGTATACAACATGGGGGGAGGTACTGGTGGCCACCAGGCAGGAACGGGACCTGGGGATACTCAGATTACCTAAAAGCAACCAAACAGTGTGAGAAGGCGATGGGGAAGGCCAGTAATCTGGGGATCACCAGCAGAAAGAAGGAGGTGGTTATGCCTCTCTACAGATCTTTGGTGAGACCACAGCTGGAGTACTGTGTCCAGTTCTGGAGACCACATCTCCTGCAGGACATAGACTGGAGGCAATCTAGAGGAAGGCTACAAAGATGGTACAGGGCATGCATGAAAAACCTTACAAGGATAGGCTGATGGAACTCAACATGTATTCACAGAAAGAGAGGAGGAGGGAGCATGATATAAACGTTCAATTACCTCAGGGATATAAACAAGGTACAAGAAGGCAGCATCTTTCAAAAAAGAAGATGCACAAGAACTAGGGGTCATGGAATGAAGTTGGGGAATTCAGGGGCAGCATGAGAAAGTACTTTTTCACTGAAAGAGTGGTGGATGCTTGGAACAGCCTCCCAGGAGAGGTGGTAGGGGCAAAGACAGTTGGACAATTTAAGGGTGCATGGGATAGTCATAAGGGTACCATAGCGATAGGAAACAAAAGTGAACTGCAAGTCAAATAGGATCTGTGGTTCAAAATAGGGGGTAAAGTGGTCAGACTGGATGGGCCACGCGGTCCTTGTCTGCCGTCAACTTCTATGTTCTATGCTTGCTACCTTTTTTATAAATAGAGGTTACATCTGCCTGTTTCCATTCTTTAATAACTTGACCAGCTAAAAGAGATTGGGTATGTATTGATTATAGGGTAACATTTTGGGGTCAAATAGTGTACATAAGAACTGTTTTTCCCCCTCATAGGTCCAGCTCCTTGCCCAGCCAGGAACATATTTTAAGAGTGCTTTGACCATTTATTCATAGCAATTACTATGCAATGGAAACTGACTTCTTGTTGGTTGACCTTTGCTTCTTGAGTAGATTGACTAAGAAGATAAATGTTTTGTTAATATAAAATAAAATGGAGTACTGTAACTTGGAAAATGCTAAAATTGAAGATTTAGAGTTGCACTTGTTTTTACGTTTTCAGATTATATTCAGAATGGCTACCTACGACTTGCAGTTATAAGTTATAAAAATACATCACAGCACACAGCATTTGGTGGAAGAGTTGGCCTGTCATGGAAGACTGACATCTTTGAAGGCAATGTTCAGGTGAATTACAGTATACAATGTTTTGAATTTACTTCTGTAGCACTGGGTCTTTTTAGAGTTATTCTGCTCCATGGACTTAAAGTGCCAGTCTTGTCTGCAGTGTGTCCCAAGGCAGATAAGCATACATATTTGTTACAAATATCTGGGCTTTGATTACAATTTTGAGAATTGTTAGTCTTGCAAAGATGTTTTTGTCCAAATATACAAGAAAAGAGAAAAAAAAATCTTCTTTGAGGATCTCTCTTTCATCAGTTCACATCTATGTAACTAACTATAAGCCTCCTGGTGGTAGGACCACACAGATGGCCGCCTATGATGACATCAGGCGTTGGTTCTCCCATATAAACATGGGCGGCTCCTTCCCTCCTCAGTTCTTTTCCCACTGTCGACCATTCTCATCAGATCGTGCATGGAAACAACATTGTTATAGTCGCCGATTTCTTATATTTCTAACTATAGTCACTCTGTGACTTTTTCAAGTGATCTTTGACAGTGTGTATCTCGACTTAAGAGCCATTGAAGCTGTTCCACTATTGCAAGTGTGGCGAGAAAATATATTCTGGAGACTCTCACAATGTCTGCTTGTGCTGCGTAGGCTCTGACCTCAACCTTCAGGTATGCCAGATCTGCAAAAGTATCAATACAGCCACCCAACGACCCAGAAAATGCACTCTGAAAAAGCACCTAGCAAAGCAGAATGTAGCCAGAATGGAAAAGGAGCTCGAGCAACAGAGCTCCACCATGTCACCAGTGCATTCCTCAGGATCCATATCTTTGAAATCCTGGGAAAAAAACATCTGGGTCACATGAGCATATGCAACAAATGGGGGGGGCAGAAAGACAAAGCTTCCTGGGTTCACTCTCAGTCGCACCACCATGTGGTGCTGACCACCTCATCACCGTCAACTGCTTCGACCAGACCATCATAATAGCTTGCAGTTCGGGGCAGACTACAGGTGCCACCAAGCCTAGTATGGCTGGTGCATCACCGATGACACAGGGGACTTTGCCTCCCCCGTCAACCTCCGGTGCTCCCGTTGAATACATGGGCACCAATGTACATGCCATCTTGTTGTCCTTTACGGACATCCTCAAATGGCTTTTGCCTCCACCCACACCAGTTGGTACGTCATTGAGGTCTATCAGTCAAGCCCCGTGCTGACACCTATCAGGGTTATAACCTTTCAGATGCCGACAGCTTCACCAGTGCGCTCCTTCCGTCCCATCAACCAGACTGATGACATGGAATAGAATCCTGACGGCATGGTACAGGATATGATGATAAGGCTGAAGATTATGTGGAAAGTCCCACGGTTTTACACTTGCAGCAAGGACTCTGTGGTTTACACCCCTAGGTTCCCTCCTGAGGACCCCTCTTTTATAACCATGATGCAGCAACTTAAGGCTGCCATGGGATTTGATATGGAGGAGCAGAACACAACCAGGAAGAACCCTGATGGACTTCTTGGAGCTACCCGACTCTCTTCCCCCTTCCATCGTAATTACACCCCTCCTTCCTGCCCTGTAGGATGCCACCTTTGCTGCCTGGCGTAGGCCTAACATAATTCCTGCCATACCTAGAAAGGCAGATAAAATGTATATGGCCCCCCCTCAAATAGACCTTTCTTTGCAGGCCAACCTGAAGCTGGATCTGTGTCATCAACACTGTCCATGATAGATCACAGACCCCAAAACATCTTAGTTCTCTTTCTCCTGACAAGGAATCCAGGAGACTAGATGTGATGGGCAGAAGGACTTATACTGTTGCCTCTTAGGGCCTGAGAATTTCAAACTACCAGAGACCCATATGGTAAAATACCAGAACAAACTCTAGAGGAAAGCTAAGCAGCTTCCCAGCCTCTTCCAGAAGGTGCACCAAAGCAAGAGCTCAAGGCCATAACAGCTGGGGCTGAAGTAGGCAAACAGTTCCTACCTATGGCCTATGACATTTTGGATGCTTCAGCTAGGGTAACAACCTAAGCAATATGTGAAGGTATTCCTGGCTAAGGGTGGTGGGCTTTGCAGATGATGTCCAGCAGTGAATTCTAAATGCCCCTCTTCAGATGGTATAAATTATTTGATGCAGATGTGCAAGATGTCCTTTCCAATTTGCAGGCCTCCAGCAGAGCCCTCAAATCAAGTCTGTTCCCTCTATCTCACACAGCCATGGAGCAGACAGAGGGTGCCTTTTCATCTGGCTGGTTCAAGACACTGTACCACCACCAGACAGTCGGGTAAGGATAAAGGAACTGAAGCCCTGCCTACTCCAGCAGCTACTTCAGGTGCCCACTCAAAAGCCCCTAGAGGTGGCAGTATGGCAAGAGCTGTAGCTGACTTGGCCTGTCTCCTTTCATGCACCCCAGTCACCATTGCCTCTAGGTATGGTTGTTGGGGGTCATCTCTCCCTCCACCTGGACCAGTGGAAGGAGCTGACCTCAGATGTGTGGGTCCTAGAAATAATGGCACATGGCCATGAGCAGGAGCTTCTAGAGCTACCTCTAGACCATTCACCAGTGCCTACACATTATCCTCAAGAGCACATTCCCCTGCTTCTGGAGGAAATTCACACCTTGCTCCAGAAAATAGAAAAATAATTTGTATCTCTGGAACACAGAAACACAGGGTTCTATTCTCTATGCTTTCTAGTTCCAAAATGGACAGGGGATCTAAAGCCTATTTTAGATCTCAGGGACCTGAACTTTTTCGTAGAATACAAAAAGTTCAGATGGTGACTCTGCAGGGCCTGTTACCACTGCTTCAGGTAGGCGGATTGGATCTGTTCCCTCAACATGAAGGATGCCTACCTTCATATCAAAATCCAAAAACCTCACAGGAAATATAATGCTCCTGCTTCAGGGGGGAACACTGCAAGTTCATGGTATTGCCCTTTGGCTTGTCATCTGAGCCTTTGGGTCTGGGTCTTTACCAATGCTTGGCTGTGGTGACAGCAGCTCTTCACAGGGAAAGCATTTTTGTATTCCTTTACCTGGATAACTGGCTTCTGAAAGCTCATTCCAGGGAAAGGAGCAACTCGGACACATTCCAGCTCAAACCAGGCAACTCTTTGATGCTCTGGGGATCACTGTTGATGTGCCAAAGTCTGTTATGACTCCGTACCAGCGTCTGCAGTATATAGGAGCTGTCTTGGATATGGCCATAGGCTTAGCATTTCTGCCTCTGGACAGGGCCGAGCGTCTGGTAGCACAGGCCCAGCTAGTTTACAGTAGCCGATATGTCAAAGCCAGAATGTTTCTGCAGCTTCTAGGCCTACTGGCAGTGGCTATAGTTACAGTATCTTGGGCCAGGCTCCATATGAAGATGCCTCAGTGGACCCTGAAATGGATCAACTCACAGACTATCTGGAGCAGAAGATTCTAGTAACCTCTCCAGTACGCAAGGTGCTCAAGTGGTAGATGGAACACAGCAACCTGCTGGGGGTCCTTTTCTGATTCCTTCCTCTTGTCAGATTTTAACAATATATATCTTGGGGATGGGCAGGGGGCACATTTAGGGCCCCATCAGACACAGGGTGTATGGACCAAAGTGGAGAGCATCCTGCATATAAATGTTCTAGAGATGAGAGCTGTTCTGTATGTCCTACAGGCCTTCCAGTCTCACCTATCCCCCGGTCCTCTGTTAGTACAGTTGGGCAACGTCAGTGTGATGCATTTCATCAACAGGCAGGGAGGAACTCATTCTTACCCCTATGCAGGGAGGCAATGAGAGTGTGATACTGGACTCTATAACATTGTCTAGAACTGTCAGCAGAGTATATGTTCCAGGCACTCAGAACATCTTGGCAGACAGACTAAGCAGGTCACAGTCCAAAATGCACAAGTGGGAACTGCTGACCTCAGTAATGGACGCCCTGTTCAACAAATGGGGGTCGCTAAGCTCAGGGTGGACAAGGCAATGGGACGTGATGGCATACATCCCAGGGTACTTAAGGAGCTAAGGGTGGAACTAGCAGAGCCATTAGCAGTACACTGTTTAGTGAGTCTCTGAACACAGGAGAGGTCCCAGAAGACTGGAGAAGGACTCATGTGATCCCGCTTCACAACAGTGGTAGCAGGGAGGAGGCAGGGAACTACAGACCAGTCAGTCTTACTTCAGTAGTGGGCAAGACCATTGAGGCACTCCTTAAGGAAAGGATAGTGCAACACCTGGAATCCATAGGGGCACAGGATCCAAGACAGCAAGGGTTTATAAAAGGAAGGTCCTGTCAAACTAATCTCATAGATTTCTTTGACTGGGTAACCAGAGTGGTGGACCAAGGGGGAGCAGTTGGTGTTGCCTACCTTGACTTCAGCAAAGCTTTCAACACTGTTCCACATAGAAGATTGATAAATAAGCTGGGTAGGGCTCTGGGTGGGTCAGAAGTTGGTCAACTGGGTGGCAAACTGGTTGGTGGGCAGAAAACAGAGAGTGGTGGTAAATGGTATACAGTCAGAAGATATGCAAGTCACAAGTGGGGTACCTCAAGGATCAGTCCTGGGGCCAGTCCTCTTCAATATCTCCATTAGTGACATTGCAGATGGACTAGAGGGTAAGGCTTGTCTGTTTGCAGATGACACCAAGATCTGCAACAGAGTAGATGATCCAGATGGGGTGGGCAGAATGAGAAGAAATCTGGATAAACTAGCAAAATGGTCAGAAGAGTGGCAACTGGGCTTTAATGCAAAGAAGTGCAAGATCATGCACATAGGGAAGAGAAACCCTGAAGCCACCTATAGGCTGGGAGGGGAGTTGCTGGCAGTCACAAAGCAAGAAAGAGACTTGGGCATCATCATCACCGAAGACCTGAAATCATCCAAGCAGACCTCTAAAGCAGTAGGTAAGGCTAGGGGGATGCTAGGGTGAATTAGTAGGGGTATCACAAGCCGTAAGAGGGAGGTAATAATCCCTCTTTACAAGACACTGGTTAGGCCCCATCTGGAGTACTGTGTGCAGTACTGGAGGCCACACCTTCACAAGGACATTAACCAAATTGAGGCAGTCCAGAGAAGGGCAACCAAAATGGTGCAGGGACTGCATCAGAAGACATATGAGGACAGATTAACGGAGCTCAATATGTATACCCTAGATCAAAGGAGGGAGAGAGGTGATACGATTGAAACATTTAAACACCTTAAGGGCATTAACAAGGTGAAAGAGTCTAACATGTTTCCGTATAAGAAAAATAGCAGGACAAGAGGACACAGCATGAGATTAGAGGGAGGCCGATTAAGGGGTAATGTGAGGAAGCTCTTTTTCCACAGAAAGGGTGGTGGATGCATGGAACAGCCTACCTCAGGAAGTGGTGGCTACGATGAGCAGCAGGCTTCAAACAGGCATGGATAGGCATAAGGAAGCAATACGGATGAGTATGAATAGATAGGCCACTGACAGAGCAAAGGCCAATGGCACATTTATAAAGTAGAAAAAGAAATGGGCAGACTGTATGGGCCTTGCGGTCCTTATCTGTTGTCAACTTCTATGTTTCTGTGTCCAGAATTGGACCTTTTTGTGTCTCCACACAACGCAAAACTGCCACATTTCAGCTCGCTCATTCCAGTGCCTGGAGTTTTCTGGTGAGGCGCGTTGTCCCTCTGTTGGAATGGGAGGTTCCTCTACGCCTTCCCTCTAGTGTCCTGGATTTCAGGAGGCCGGACATGGTGATATTTTTCAAGAATGCCCTGGCAGAGAGGGACGAATTGGGGGGGGGGGGGGAGTTGAGCAGCGGGCCCATCTGAAAGGAGTCATAGTGGAGGCAACAGGCAAGTAAACAAGGGCAAGATAAAGAGAAAACCACTGTGGTTCTCAAAGGAAGTGGCTGGGAAAATAAGGGCAAAAAAGATGGCTTTCAGGAAGTAGAAGGAGGAGGACATGATAGTTTACCTGGATAAACAGAGGAAAGCAGGGAAAGCAGTCAGGAGTGCAAGGGCATAAATGGAGGAACAAATAGTACTGGAGGTAAAAAAAAGGACAATACTTTTTATAGTTACATTAGTGAAAAGAGAAAAAACGGGTGGGATTGTAAGTCTTAAAAGGAGAAGAAGAGAAGTGTGTGGAAGGGGACCTAGAAAAAGCACCAATACTGAACAAATATTTTTGTTCTGTATTCACAGAAGGAGAAGGTGAGGGACCATAGTTAGGAACATGAGCAAATATGGGAGGGAGGTGAACACTATTCCATTTACGGAAGAGAGAGTCCTAAAAGAACTCACAAAACTGAAAGTGGACAAGGCAATGGTACCGGATGGGATACATCCTAGAATATTAAGGGAACTGTAGGAGGTGCTGGCGACGGCACTGGCGTCCTGTTCAATGAGTCGTTCGATATGGGAGTGGCTCCAGAGGACTGGAGGAGGGCAAATGTAGTCCCTCTTCACAAAAGTGGGAGTAGGCTGGAAACTATAGACCAGTCAGCCTCACCTCAATAGTGGGGAAATTATGGAATTACTACTTAAAGAAAGGATTGTGGAACACATTGAATCTAGCAGAGCACAGGATCCGAGTCAGCATGTATTCACAACGGGAAAGTCTTGTCAAAAAAATCTAATTTATTCCTTTGCCTGGGTGACTAGGAGAGTGGATCGGGGGGAGCGGTGGATGTGGCCTACCTGGATTTCAGTAAGGCCTTCGATACCAGCCCACATAGAAGACTTGTGAACAAGCTGAACAGCCTGGGAGTGGGTGACAGGGTGATAAACTGGGTTAGGAACTGGGTGAGTAATAAAAGCCAGAGGGTGGTGGTAATGGGGTGCCACAGGTATCAGTTCTAGGGCCAGTCTTGTTTAATGTCTTCATAAGTGACATTGCGGAGGGGGCTGGTAGGGAAGGGGTGCATCTTTGCAGATGACACTAAGACCTGCAACAGGGTGGACACTCCAGGAGGGGTGAAAAAAAAAAGAGGAGGGACGTTGGTAAACTGCAAGAATGGTCTAGAGTGTCGCAGCTGAGATTCAGTGCAAAAAAAGTGCAAAATCATCCATTTGGGGTGCCAGAACCCAGGGGAGGATTACATGATGGGGGAAATATGACAGTCACCGAGCAGGAAAAGGATTTGGGGGTAATCATATCTGATGACCTAAAGGCAGCCAGACAATGTGCCAAGGCTGTGGGGAGAGCCAGTAGGATGATGGGGTGCATAGGGAGAGGTATCACTAGTGGAAGAAAAGAGGTAGTGATGTCACTGTACAGATCATTGGTGAGGCCTCATTTGGAGTACTGTGTCCAGTTCTGGAGGTTGCATCTCCGTAAGGATACAGACAGGGTGGAGGCAGTTCAAAGAAGGGCAACAAAGATGGTACAGGGCCTGCACCAAAATTCATATGAAGAAAGACTGGGGGAGCTCAATATGTATACCCTGGAGGAGAGAAGAGACAAGGTACATATGATAGAAACCTACAGATATCTAAAGGGCATAAATAGAGTACCAGAAGGAAGCATCTTTCAGAAAAGGAGATGTTCAGGAACGAGGAGGCATGACATGAGGTTGAAAGGAGGTAGACTAAGGGGTAACATGAGGAAGTATTTCTTCATGGAAAGGGTGGTGGATGCATGAAACAGACTCCCAGTGGAGGTGGTGGGGGAATTCAGAAATACATGGGACATGCATAGGGGAACCCTAGCAATAGAAACGAGAAGGTAATGCCGGAGATCCAGTAGGGTCTGCGGCTTTTGCAGTAGGTAGGAAAACTGGGCAGACTGGATAGGCCTAGCAGTCCTTATCTGCCATCAGTTTCTATGTAATTCAGAGGGTACTACTCAGACTTTAGGTGGTGGGGGCAACTGCAATCCTCATTGCTGTCCTATGGCCTTAACAAATCTGGTTCCCCTTACTGCAGCAGCTGGCAGTGGAACCACCAGTACCTTTGCCCTTGTGCCAGGGTCTTCTGTCACGGGAGCAGGGAACCCTGGTACATCTAGACCTCAGATCGCTTATTCTACATGCATGGCTCCTGAAAACAACCATTGCTAGATTTGGGCTATCCCAAATAGTGGCTGATGTCTTGGTGGCTGCTAGAACGCCATCTACCAGGACCACGTATTCCATGAAGCGAAAGTGGTTTGCTTGGTGGTCACTTCTCACTGTAGACCTGCCTGACCTACAGTTCCTATTATGACATCATGATTTGGTCCCCAACGCGGACCATTATATGTAGTTAGTATTTAGTATACGTAACAGCATTTGCTAATGTTTAGCCATGATTTACTGACAAACTATTATTTAGCTATAGTTACTGTTATTTTCTCACATACTGTGTTACTGTGAGTTACTGACATACTGGATATATTTGTGGTCTTAGTGCACCACCTGCAGCAATAAGCCATAATTACAATGTTTAACGTATTTAGCCATATTTACTATATATTTGTGGTCTTTGAGCGCCACCTACAGCCATTAGGCACACTGCCATAATCAACATATTGTATGACCTGTTTCATTGTTCTAACAAATAGCTATGATGAGCATAATACTTATCAGAATGTATGATGAAAATGCCTAGGTCTTGGTCCGAGTGGCCCACCATTTGCACCAATAAAAATGTTTTGTATAATGTACTTAGTACACACATGAGCCCATTACAAGGTAACAGGACCGTTTCTTATCTTACTATAAGAGCTTGCTGTTTACCAAAGCTTGATGAGATCGATGATTGCTCCTGGTGTAAGGGGGTTCCTGACTCTGAGCCGATATTGTATAACCTTGCTGTTCTTTTTTACGTGCTTTTTAAGGAATAAACCTTTAGTACATACCATCTGTATTCTGAGTCGTGTATTGCCAAACCAGTTGGTTTAGAATCTGCTAGATATCAATCTAACATCACCATTTTCACCCTTTTACCTGTGCAATAAATCAGGTTCTATAGTGTCTGTTGTCCTTGTCAGATGGAGGCCTGCAGTACTCCTCTATTAACATACATTTGACTGCTATCTCAGCTTTCCATATACCTACTGAGGAACGCACAATGAGGTGGCGTGTACATTTTTAAGAGGCATTTTGCAAGTAAAGCCTCCTATCCTAGATTAGTTAAATAAACAAATATCCATGATCCAGTCCCAGTTTGGGACCTGAATTGTGTTGGAAAAACTTGATTTGGCTCCTTTTGAGCCATCCATGACTTGTAGCCTATACTCTCTTCCTTGGAAAGCATTTTTAGTTGATATTACTTCTGCTTGAAGGATTTCAGAGCTGCAGGCTCTAATGTGTGAGCCTCCTTACTTGATTTTCCACAATGACAGGGTGTCTTTATGTACTACTGTAACTTTTTTCCAAAGGTGGTGTCTGAGTTTACTTTAAATCAAGCTATCCACCTGCCAGTTTATTTTCCTGAGCATGCCAGTCCAGTAGAAGCACTGCTTCTTACTTTAGATGTACACGGAATACACGAGTACTGTATATACTGCATGAAGAACTGCAAAATGTTCTCGCAGCTTTTTGTTTCATTTGCTCCGGGAAAGAGGGTGCAGCAGTTTCCAAACAGTGCCTGTCCAAATGGTTGGCAAATTGTATCAATTTTTGTGGCTGTGGGCAGAGCCTACAGCCGTATCACTTTAGTTTGAAAAGGGGTTTCCGTGGAACACATTTGTTAGTGGTTTTCCGTGTATCCTTCCATAACACTGGAAATCCCTACGGCAGTTAAAAAATACTCCATTCTCACTCGTCTCAGCCCCGCCAACGCTCCAGTGTACTCGGTTTGCCAGGCCTGCTGTCCGCGCATTACGTGGACTCTGTGGGATCTTGTTATTGAGAGTATCCCCTTTTGACCCCCAGACGTGGGTTCCATAGTTGCTGACTTTTGTGCTATATTGTCGGCTTGTTTATTCTGACAACGAGCCAGTGAAGATTTTGGGAGGTGTGGAGTTGGGAAGATGATTTGTAGAGAAAGGGTTTTGTTATTTACAAGAAAAGATTGTGGAAGTAAGAGAAGACAGCAGTTCTAGTGGATTATTTAAGTTTGGACTGTGTCGGCTGCTGTTGGACATATGAGGAATTAGCTCTGATTTGGAGCTGTAACGGTCCAGATCCTGTGGGTGGGCTGTCGGCTTGTGGCTTCGTAGCGGTCCTGTGTCCCATTTTCGTAGAGAAGTCGGCAGTTTGGGCTGGTGTCCCTTTGCAATTCTTCATGGGGCCTTCTGGTAGGTGGGCCTGGGTGGGGACCCGTAGTAGTGGCCGAGGGCTTATAGTTGGCCTCCCAGTTTGGATTTTTTGGGGCCCGCTCCGGCTTCAGAGCAACCATCTGTGGAGAAATAACTATCCTGGATTTTCCTTCCAGCACGGTCAGACTTTTCATTTTATAACTTAAATTCTGCTTAAGAAGGCTGGGAGAGTGCCTTCTCTTTTTTATTCCCGTTGCAGTGAAAGTGCCACAGGATAGCGAAGTACTTGGCCATATCAAAACTCCCGATAGTGAGAGTATTTTGGGGGTCGGGAAGATCTTTGAAACACTTGACTTTTTATCTGCCCAGGAAATGAGAGTCTCTGGGGGCTCCTTGGTCTCCTCTGGTAGTGAGAGGCCCATCGGGGCCCGGGAGAAGTTGACTTCTCTTATGATTTTCAAGCAGTATTTTTCGTGTCAGGTATTACTTGAAGGACTCCACAAAGATACAGTGCCTTCAGAAAGTATTCACCCCCCCTTGGATCTGTCACATTTTGTTGTGTTATTACCAGAATTTTGAATGCATTGAAATGATTTTTTCCCCCCTTGATTCACACAGCATACTCAACAATTTAAAGGGGCAAAAATATTTTTATTGTGTAACAAAAATTTATGAAACATTAAAAACTGAAATATCTTGTTTACTTAAGTATTCACCCCCCCGAGTCAATACTTTGTAGAAGCGCCTTTGGCAGCAATTACAGCTTTGAGTCTTCTTGGGTATGTCTGTATCAGCTTTGCACATCTAGATTTGGGGATTTTCGCCCATTCTTCCTTGCAGATTTGCTCAAGCTCTGTCAAGTTGGATGGGAGGCTGGTGAACCACAATCTTTAAGTCTTTCCACAGATTCTCAATGGGATTCAAGTCTGGGCTTTGGCTGGGCCACTCAAGGACATTCACCTTCTTGTTCTGAAGCCACTCCAGTGTTGCTTTGGCTGTATGCTTGGGGTCGTTGTCCTGTTGGAACGTTAATCTTCGCCCCAGTCCAAGGTCTATTGCTGACTGATGCAGGTTCTCCTCAAGGATATGCCTGTATTTGGCTCCATTCATTGTTTCTTCTATCCTGACAAGTGCCCCAGTCCCTGCCGCTGAAAAGCATCCCCATAACATGATGCTGCCACCACCATGCTTCATGGTAGGGATGGTGTTACACGGGTGATGAGCTGTGTTCGGTTTGCGCCAGGCATAGCGCTTTGCATTCAGGCTAAAGAGATCAATTTTTGTTTTATCAGACCAGAGAATCTTTTGCCACATGGTCTGAGTCTGCCACGTGCCTTCTTGCAAACTCCAGGCATGCTATTATGTGGCCTTTTCTCAGGAGTGGCTTCTGTCTATCCACTCTCCCATAGAGGCTACATCTGTGAAGTGCTGCAGAGATTGTTGTCCTCTGGACAGGTTCTCCCATCTCAGCCATGGAACTCTATAGTTCTGTCAGGGTGGTCATTGGGTTCTTGGTCACTTCCCTGACCAATGTCCTTCTTGCCCGGTTGCTCAGTTTGGGAGGACGGCCTGCTCTAGGAAGAGTCTGGGTGGTTCCATAATCTTTCCATTTCCTAATGATGGATTTGACTGTGCTCCTGGGAACTTTCAACACCCTAGAAATGTTTTTATACCCCTCCCCAGATCTATGCCTCCTCACAGTTCTATCACGGAGTTCTACGGACAGCTCCTTTGTCTTCATGGTAGAGTTTCTGCTCTGACATGCATTGTCAACAGTGGGACCTTATATAGACAGGTGTATTTCCTCTGATATCATGCCAACCATTTGAACTGACCACAGGTGGACTCCATTCAAGTTTTAGAGTGATCTCACAAGGAAATTGGATGCACCTGAGCTCAATTTGGAGTGTCATAGCAAAGGGGGTGAATACTTATCAAATCAAGACATTTCAGGTTTTTAATTTTAATTACATGTACAAAAAATTCCAGAAGTTTCATTCCACTCTGACATTATAGAGTAATTTGTGTAGATACGTGACAGAAAATTCCCACATAAATGTATTTTAATTTGAGTTTGCAACATTACAAAATGTGGCAAAATCCAAGGGGGGTGAATACTTTCTGAAGGCACTGTATATGCCTGGCTGTTCGATCCACCTAATCTTGTTGTTTTGGACTTATTGACTGAGACATTTTATATATTTTAATTATTTATTTTAGCTTATTTGTGTTATTAGGGTAGGGTTTTGAGGGTTTTATATTTGCCTTAGTTTGACAGTTTCTTTTTTTTTTTTTAATCGTTTTCTTTTTTCTTTTTATTTCTCCCCCAAGTGAGAGTTGAGGGAGTATTATTTAACTATTATTTTATTTTCCTTTATTTATTTTATTGGTGTTTTTGATTGGATTGTTTTGTTATTGCTATTGTTGCTTCCACAATGTGTGGAGGCCTGCCCCACAGCTATGCGCTATTCACCCTCCATCCTTTTATCTCCCCCCTCCTGTTGCAGTTTACAACTTATCAGCTGCCATCGTTTGGTATTGTTCGCCGGGAGAGGGGGTGAACAGGGAGGAACGTTATGAGCCACTGCGATTAAAGGTTGTTAAATCCAGAAGATGGCCTGGGGTGAAATGGAATCCAGATCGGGGTCCTTCCTGTCTAGTTTCCATACCCAAGGGCACCACCGATATAGGTGGGCAGGCAATCCGGGTGGTCCTGGAGGGCCATCCAACTCGAGCGGTGTTGTACAATGCCAGGTCAATCAAAAACAAGACTGCAGTTATTGCAGATCTCGTTGGGACGGTGGATCTGGCTTGTATCACTGAGACCTGGCTGGATGAGAATCCTGGCCCTATATTGGAGGCTGCAACTCCAGCCGGGTACTCGGTGATGCACCGCTCGAGATTGAATCGCCCGGGGGGGTTGCTGTCTGTTTCAAGACTGAATTGGGCTTCACGAGTGAACCAGTTGAGGAGACTGAGTCCTTTGAGTGTACCGTAGTAGTAGGTGTAGGTTGTAGGATCGCCCTCATCGACCATCCACCTGGGAGTGAGAAGCGCTTCCTTCAGGAAGTGGCGGATTTCATGATCGACATGGCGTTTGAGTCGCCCAGGCTGATGGTCCTGGGCGACTTTAACGCCTGGGTCAATGATGAACTCTCGCAATTTGAACAGCACTTCCTCCAGTTGATGACATCTCTGGGCTTCACACAGATTGTTACCACTGCTACTCACAAATACGGTCACTCTCTCGACTTAGTCTTCCTCCTGGGGATCGAAGCCTCCGATTTGGGTGTAGAACTTGTCGGATGGTCCGATCACTGCACCATGGGGTTCAGTTTCAAAGCCACCCTCCATAGGCCTACCCCTGTGGAGATGGTCAGGTACCACCCTTTACGAGATGTAAGCTCCAAAGGCCTGGTGGCGGTGCTTGACCTGTCGGACTTTCCAGTGGCAAACAGTGACCCAGAGGCCTTAGTGACAGCCTATAATAAGACTGTTTCTGCGGTCCTGGATCTCATTGCTCCTGTCCGAGTTCGTCCTCTCTCCGTTCGCCCTCGGTCCCCTTGGTTTGATGGGACTTTGAGGGAGATGCGGCGTTTAGGACGAAGGTTAGAGCGTTGCTGGCAGAAATCCACCCTTGATGCCGACCACCTTAGATTGATGGAACATTATCAAGTCTGCAATCCGCTGTCACTCGTAAGAAGGCAGAGTTCCTGTCCAGGGAGATTGTGGCTGCTCAGAACTGACCAGCTCATCTCTTTGGAACCGTGGACAGACTGTGCAACCCAGCCTGTCTACAGGTTCAAAGAGCTTTTTCGCAAGCAGAGTGCGACGAGCTTGCTCGATTCTTTGCAGCTAAGGTGGCTGACATCAGGGCGGAGCTCCAGCCTGCACACTCTATGGACGTTGCTTTTGATCAGCGCTTGGTCACAGTCCCTCAATTTTCCTGGAGTTCTTTAGACCAGCCGGAGTTCATGGATGTCATGCAGATTGTTCAGGGTATGCGCCCTACATGCTGTAGTTTGGACCCAGGGCCACCAGCCCTGATTATGGTCTGTAATGACATCATTGGTCCAGTCCTAGCACGGATAATCTTGTGCTCCTTGGAAACAGGTGAGTATCCTAGCTCCCTGAAGGAGGTGGTGGTGACACCCCTCCTGAAGAAAGCTTCTTTGGACCGAGATTGCAATGTAAACTACAGACCAGTCTCAAACCTTCCTTTTATAGGGAAGGTGATTTAGAAAGTAGTGACCTTACAACTGGAGAACCATTTGACCATCCATGATCTCTATGAACCTCCCCAATCTGGTTTTCATAAGAGGCATAGTACAGAGATGGCACTGGTTCAGGTGCTCAGTGATCTCCTGATGGCAAGAGATCGTAAAAACCGTTCCATCTTGGTTCTTCTCAGTCTCTCATCAGCATTAGACTCTGTGGACCATGGGGTCCTTCTCGACCGCCTGAGGTTCATCTGTGGCCTGTCTGGTACAGTCCTCAGGTGGTTTACATCTTTCCTCACTGGAAGATCTCAGAGGGTGGTGTCGGGGATTCATTCCTCTGACCCAGTTCCTCTGTCTTGTGGGGTCCCTCAGGGGTCGGTGTTGTCCAGGGATAGCGTTAAGGCTTTGCTATGGTGTGCTCCTTTGAAATGGAGGCACACACATTGCCCAAATCAGGACTGAAAATTTGTGCTCCTGTCAATCACATCTGTGCTCCTACATACTGATATTTATTTTCTTTGGTACATTACTAATAAAAGTATTTAAGCAAAGGCATACATATAATGTTTTCATAATAGTTTCCATATAAATACAATTATTGTTACATCTTTTAAATTAAAACCATTAAACAGTGTAAAATGTTTACTTCTAGGGACGTGGATATGTTGTTCAATCCACACTTACTGGCAGGTTCCTTGCCGCTTTAAATCTTGCTGGAAGGTCTTCAGGCTGGCTCCTCCCACCCACCCGGGTGGTAAAACTCTCGGCTCCGCCCCATGATGCCAGATCTTCCTTACCGCTTGGAAGCTCAGGTTCCCTCCTTAGCGCTCTGCGTTTTAGGCCTGGATCCACACTCTTCGGTTAAACCGAAACTTATTCTAAAATTTGAAAGACTTTGGTCTTCTTTTTCCATCGCGGCTGCGATGGATAATCGACTCCCGGATTTCGTCGGTGCCCCTGTGGGCAGAAGATGTCTCGGACCGACCCGCACTCCTCGTGCATTTACTGCCTTGGACTCGGCCATGACTCACAGGCTTGTGAGTTATGCAAATCCTTTTCGGCCTCGGTCATGGAGGACCGCGCTGCCCGATTTGCTCTTGGGGCATCCTGAAAAACGTTATCATACAGTCAAGTCGAAGGAGGCCCGTTGGACGGAGTCCGCGGCGACGGGTTCGGCAGACCAGCTGGAGCAAATGATCACCCTCGAGGAGGAGGTGGCCCAGGCCGCATCTTCAGTTTCCTCAGTCGCGGCATTTATCCTGCTCTCCTTGGGCTCTTCTTATACAGCTTCTTTTAAGGCGCGTTGCCGATCCCTCTCCACCAAGAGAGAAGGGCCATTGGGACATTCTTCTCGGTCCAAATAGAAGGACTCCAAAAGTAAGTCCCACCGTCGACATTTGGGGGTGTGGGAGAGGTCCCCTTCCCCAGATAGTCGACAGTCAACTTCGGTCAAGGTTGCGGCTAAGGCCGCTGGCTTCACGGTGTCCCTGTCAGGTCAGCCTGCCGAGACAACCGTTTGTCCGCCCTGAGCCAGCGGTCACTCTGACGACCAACGCCTCTCTGATGGGTTGGGGTGCCCATCTGGGGGAGCTCAGAGCTCACGGCCTCTGGTCCCCTCAGGAGTCTCGAGGCCACATCAACCTGCTGGAGCTTCAAGCGGTCTGACTAGCCCTCACTGCCTTCTCAAGTGGTCCAGATCCAGACGGACAACACCACGACCATGTACTACCTAAACCGACAGGGTGGGAAGCACTCCTTGCCTCTGTGCAAGGAGGCTCTCTGCACTTGGTCACTCGTGATCAGCCTGGAGGTGGATTTCCTAGCCATCCATGTGGCAGGACCCTACAACAGTCTGGCCGATGCCCTCAGCCGGATAGGCGCTGCATCTCACGAGTGGCCTCTCCTGCCGGAGGTAGTACAAGATCTGTTCTCCCACTGGGGCACCCCTCAGGTAGACCTGTTTGCCTCCAGGGAGAATATGAAGCTGAGGCTGTTTCATGTCCGCCCCCCTCAGCAGGGCTCGCTGCAGGGGGATGCCTTCTCGAGGCTGTGGACCTCGGGCCTCTTCTACGCTTTCCCTCCATTTCCCTTGATCCACAAGGTGCTTCTCAAGGCGATGAGGGACAAGGCGCAGGTGATTCTGGTAGCCCCAGACTGGCCCCATCAGTTCTGGTATCCAGATCTCCTCAGCCTCAGCTCCAGGCTCCCAAGGCGGTTTCCAGCCCACCCAGACCTGATCTCAGTCAAGAAGGGGAAGGTACTCCACCCGGATCTTCAATCCCTGCACTTGATGGCCTGGTTCCTGAGCGGCTGGAGTTCCAGGCCTTGAGTCTTTCCGACGAGGTCCTCAACATTGTTGAGGCATCCCGTAAGGAGTCGACCAGAAAATGCTATGCCTTCAAATGGAAGAGATTCTCCATTTGGTATCAGGATAAGGGGTTGGACCCTTCCTCCTGTTCTTTGGCTAGCATTCTGGACTACATTTGATCCCTTTCTCAGTTAGGGCTTCAGTCGGCGACCTTTAAGGTGCACCTGGCAGCCATCTCTGCTTACCGGGCGTGGGTCAGGAAGCAGTCGGTGGAATAGGAGAAGGTGGTCGGGCGCTTTTTCAAAGGCCTTGATCACATATCCCCGACGGTGCAAGGACCTCCACCTCCGTGGGCTCTACTGCTGGTATTGGTTAAGCTCATGGGCAAGCCATTCAAACCGATGCACAGGTGTGACATCTCTCACCTGTCATGGAAGACCGACTTCTTGGTGGCTATCACGTCACCCAGAAGGATGGGAGAGCTCCAGGCGCTTTCCATCGAATCTCCTTATCTGGTCTTCCACAGGGACAAGGTTGTCCTGCGCCCCCACCTGAAATTCCTTCTGAAGGTGGTGTTGGAGTTTCACCTTAACCAGGTGTTGACTCTGCCGGTGTTCTACCCCAATCACACCTCGGAGGCCGAATATAGGCTCCATACTTTGGACCCTAGAAGAGCGCTCTCTTATTGTAAGGAGCGGACAGCTGAAGTTTGGGGAAAGGTTCACTAGCTGTTTGTCACCTACGCTGAAGCCGCATCTGGCAGACCTGCAGCCAAGCAGACGATAGGCAGGTGGGTCACCTCCTGCATAGATCTCTGCTATAGGTTGGCGGGCATGGAGCCTCCCAAAGAGATAAGAGCTCATTCTACCCGCCATACCGCTGCTTCGGTGGCTGCTTCCAGGGACATTGCTATCCCGGAAATCTGCAGGGCTGCTACCTGGAAGTCAGCACACACCTTCATTACCCACTACCACATCGACCTTGAGTCATGCCGGGATGCTGGTTTTGCGATCTCGGTTCTCCAGTCCTATATTTCCCGAGTAGGGGGTGCACGGCTTGCCTCCCTCCTCCCAGAGAACTGCTAGGAGTTTGCCAGTAAGTGTGGATTGAACAACATATCCACTTCCCTAGACATACAGGTTACTCACCTGTAACAGGAGTTCTACTAGTGGTATATATAGGATAACGTATGGTCAGCGGTGTGTAACAACGCCAGGTTGCCTTCTCGTGGTTCCCTTGGCGGCTTAAAACCTCTGACTCGCTCCGGAGGTTTAACAGAGTCGCCAAGGGAACCACTCAAAGGCAAACCTGGCGTTGTTACACACCACTGACCATACATTGTCTTTTATAGTCTATGGTCAAACGTATGGTCAGCGGAGAAAACGTAAAAGATGACAATATTTGAGATAATGTTATTACCTTGTGGTGAAGGATCACACATTCGTTCATGTTTTCAAAGCCAGGACAATTTATTTTTAGAGAGCAAGTTTTTTCTTCAGTTTATTTTTGTGTTTAAACATGTTCTAGGTCGGCATCATGAGTGTCATAGCAACAACAAAGCTTTGTGGTTCCATGTTGTTACACTACCGATGTGACGTAGCGACGATAGTGTAACAAGAGCGTGACATCACATCGATAGTGTAACAATGCTGTAAAATGATGATTTTTGGCACATTACAGCGTTCTACCATACATTATATGTTGTTCATCCACACAACACAGCTGACCTCCCCGGCTTCGACACGCAGCCTGGCTTTCAGCGGGCTAGATCTGGTGTCATAGGGCGGAGCCGAGAGGTTTACCACCCAGGTGGGTGGGAGGAGCCAGCCTGAAGACCTTCCGGCAAGATTTAAAGCGGCAAGGAACCTGCCAGTAAGTGTGGATGAACAACATATACCACTCCTAGAACTCCTGTTACAGGTGAGTAACCTGTATTTTCTACCCATCATAAATCCCCTTTTAGACAAGAGCCTTCTTTCTTGATTATGACTTAAAAAATGTTACATCACCACAAAAGTGTATATAGTACAGTATACAGTACACTGAATCATGGAGTTATACTTTAAAATGTTATTTGAACATGCACTGACACTGTCACTAATCCCCCACCAACACCATCACCACAACTAATAAAGCAAATAATAAAGAAATGAATCCCATCTTTGCATTCCCCATATTACTTTGATTTTCCAACAGCAACAACTTAATTCACCCAGTATTCCATACCCATCCCCTGCTTAAACTAACTGACCCCTCAAATTATTTTATTAAACCAGTTTAACAAAAGAAACATGCAAATTAAAATACCCTGCCCTTTCTCATTAAGCGCTCAAATAATTATAGCTCAAATAACAAGAAGCCAATAATGCAAATGATGGTATATGTAATAACTATGCATATGAAATTGTAAAAAAAAAAATAACGTATACACATAAAAAGATAAGGGATTGACTCTGCACAGGTACAGCAGATGAGAATGCCACTGCCTAGTGCTTACAGAAGTGGATAGAGTTGAACCTACAGTACCCTTTCAAACTAGATGAACATAATGCACTTACTGGGATCTCAAACTTCACTGTCTCTGACTGCTCATCTGGACTATGTGACTGACATTTAAAACATGGTGAAATTTGGAAAATATGGGACACTTATATTACTTCTCAGGACGTGGGACATGAAAGTCCATTCATTAAACATACATGCTAACTGTGTCCTGAGAGAACAGTAGTGCAGAGGTTGGCAATACCTTTAGCATGCATGATCAGCATCATACAATATCAGTTTTCAGAGTTGGTTCAGTTTCAGAACAATACTATGCTCTCACAGACTGCGCTCGCAGATCATCCACCATGGAGTTAATACTTAAGAATAATGGCTCGCTCCCCACCCCCTGGCCTTTTTGTTCCACCTGACTGACCAGAGACTTACCTGCTCCGTTCTGCATTCTGACTCAGGAAGTCTAAACCACTACCGGGTCTTGTCACTCGTAGCACCACTTGGCCTGATTGTGAGTGTGCTGCTGACATTAACAGCAGGCCACGAGTGTTGTTACTTCCTGGATCTTCACCTCTTCATTACTTCACAGTTCCTCTAGGGACAGGCCCTATACTTTCTGACACGAAGCACAATGCCACATGCTCACGGGCGAGAGGGTGCTAGCCGAAACTAAAGCTAAGGCAAAGCAAACATAACAGAGGGTGCATTCTTAACAGAAAACGCAACTAAATCAGAAAAATGTCCTCCGGAGTTTGATATTTATTAAATGAATAAGAACACAGCACCAAGCCGTAGCGCTTTGCCTCATTCTGTTCAAAAAGAACGAGGCAAGCGCTGGGGCTTGGTGCTGTGCTCTCATTCATTTAATAAATATCTAAATTCCAAAGGATTTTTTCTGACTTGTGTTTTTTTTCTGTTAAGGATGCTGCCGCGGTTGTGTTTGTGTTGCCATATCTTCACTGGCATTATTCAGCTCCCGGAGCTCTCTCAGCTGGCTGACCTTGCTTAGACTTTGTTCCCGACCTCACACATCATGAGATGACTTTGCGATTTGCACAGAAACAGAGTGACTGAGGTCAGTCACCCAGCGACCCCAACAGCAGAAGCGGGAACATTTTAAACAGAGCTGTGCCAGAAAGTATGGGAGGGGGGGTCTGCAGACTAGAGTTAGATATTCACATTTACGGTTATATAAAAGATGGTCACCACCATAGCAGAATATGCGATGGGCGGCTGCAAGGTGAATAGACAGTGGCGTACTGCACTGCGACCCCCCCCACACACACACTTGCGGAGAATGTATTTAAGTGGGTACAATTAGGGCACTAAAAGAAAAGATACATTACAATTCCAGGGTTTTAAATAAGCATTTTCGATTGATTAGCACTTTTGCACAGAAAAGTGCTACTCAATGTAGCAGATGTTTAGCATAGGGATTGAATTGACTAGCAAAATGAAAAACGTGTCATATTTATATGAGACTGAATATATTGTTTTTTTCCTCATCTGATAAGCATATTTAGGACTTCCTTTTGGTGTCATAATGTTTTAAAAGTTGTCAGAGTGCACCCAGCTTTGTTTATTAGCAAGTTCCAAAGCTGGGGTACACTCTGCTAACTGTATTTTTTAAAACATTATGCACAAAGGAAGACATAAATGTGCTTATCAGATGAGAAAAAAACATGCATATTCAGTCTCTTGGATGCCTGAATTCAAAGAACACTGACACAGATATTTACTGAATCAAAGGGTTCCAACTGGCTTCAGAACATTAGCAGCTAATCAATAATGGATACTAGGCCTCATGCTGCTGTCTCGTGTGTTTTTGTAATAATGTCCACTAAATTGCAAGGGTGGCTGGAAACAGTTTAAATGAGGTGCCAGTCATGAAGTAATTCACTTTTGGGTGGCTGCCAACTGACTGTTCCCAGGCAGCCGAGCCACCCAAAAGTGAATTACCTTTATATTTTACAAACAGATTGGAACTATACTTTAAACTGATAGACCTATCCCAGGAACCCATACAATTTATTTTTTTACTAAAACACAAGTCAGCACCCTGAAACCAACTACTATTTTGTGTCTCCATCAAGTTACCTTAAGTGCAGCATTTTAGTTTGTTTTCTCCAGTATCTATACACAGTGCACTGCTAGCTCTGTTCAGATGTTGTCTTAGCTTTACTGAACCTGCTCACATTTATGTTACTGCTTTGCTAATGGTCCAAGTTATCTTTTGGATAACTTAGACCATTAGTAAAGCAGTAACAAATGTGAGCAGGTTCAGGAAGCTAAAACGACATCTGAACAGAGCTAGCAGTGCACTGTGTAGAGATACTGGAGAAAACTAAAATGCTGCAGTGTGGCTGTTCTAAGGTGTTTAGAGTATTAAGATGCTTAACATCACGACTGTTTTCTCTGCTTTGTACCTTATTTATGCTTCTTTTCTTGTTCACTGAGCTGGTTCCCGGCTTGGGCTCCTTCAGGCCAAGTACCCGCTTATGCTAAAGGGTTCCCGCTGTAGCCGGCAACCCCTACTCTGCACTCTCGCACTCTGCCTGCCTCCTCCTATCTACGTGTATCCCCTCCCATCTCTGCCCTCTCCACACCTGTTTCACTACCGTCCCTCACTACTGGCCTACCTTTCTGCACCACCATCCCCGAAAATACAGCCCACTAACCTGTGTTTGTACTGTCTCCTCTTCCAAAGTGCTCCTCCCTCCTTTCTCGGCGACCGGACATCCAGGGGTGGTAGGGCACAATTTACCTGCCCTCGGAACACTAAGAATCAGACCCTGTGATGTCCGTTGAGGGGACACTCGAGCGTAACTACCAGCCCTGCATGATTTGCATGGCAGACTGCTCAGATTGCCAACTTCATGCGGCAAATACAAACCAATTGTGTTCCTCAGTCCCATCGGAAAGAACGGAGCACAGCAAGGAAGGGTGAGGGTGAGGCGGCCATGGGGGGGGAGGGGAGAAGAGACCCTTAACTCGCAAAGCTGAAGTCCTGAGTACCAGAAGGAGATCTGGCTAAACACACTGAATTGCTGCCCTTGTTTCTTAGTCAATTAAACTGGCACAGTTAAAATATAAGACGTATTCACCTTTTGTCATTTGATAAGTTTCCTCTCGACAAGCTGAAGCCCATGATCCACTACTGTTCTCACCATGCCACAAATGGTTTTCAGCTTCTCCCTTGCACTGTCTGTTTCAGGAGTGCAGGGTGTAGCCAGCCAATAATTTTCTCAGATGGGCAGAACTTTGGGGAAACTGATGCGCCCATTTGAAGAGACAGACAGCATTGCAGCCAGGATTTGTCCATTAGACAATCACATTAAAATGGGTAAAAAAAGCACTGTAAAATGGATCGCACTATTTTGCGATCTATTCATCATATTGATTAGTGTAACCAGCCAGTTTGCATCGCAAAGTGCGATGCGTTGACGGCTATTTAAAACCCTGCAATTCCATGATGGGCCATCAGACAAGGAACAAATTGACTTACTTTTAACTTTTTTAACTAGTCGTATAGCAAGGTGGCCACCAAGAATCTCAGGCTCTCTCAAGGCAGAACACTCTCTCGTCTCATCAACTCGACACTGCTCTGTAATCTCTTCTTAGCTGTTCTCCCTCGTGTCTTTAGTGGCTCCCGCCTTGGCTGACAAGTAACCTGGAAAACAGCCAATCACTGTGGGCACCCATAGCAGCAGGTGATTGACTGCCCCCACACCACATTGATTGACTCGTAGAATAGCCAGTTGTTTTCTTAA
Organism: Neoceratodus forsteri; assembly: GCA_016271365.2. Classification (NCBI taxonomy): domain Eukaryota; kingdom Metazoa; phylum Chordata; order Ceratodontiformes; family Ceratodontidae; genus Neoceratodus; species Neoceratodus forsteri. The sequence continues at coordinate 507,857,613 of CM057455.1, forward strand.
ATAAAAACTCCCACTCCCAAAGAACGAACAAAAATTAGGCGCAGGACTTTCTTGCGCATGACTCCCTTTAGCAGTCCATTATAGTAGCCCTTCCCTCTCCGTGCTCCTATAATACAGCAGGAGCACACAGAGCGTAAAAACAGGCATTTAAAACGTGCTTCTCCAGAATCAAACTGTGCTCAGAGAATGGGGCACGCCCTTAACGCGACCCCTGGTGTTGTCCCCCATGTTGTTCGCAGTGTATATGTTTCCACTCGGAGACATTGTAAGAAGGTGCGGGCTGGGGTTTCACTGCTATGCTGATGATACCCAGCTCTGCTTTTTTTTTTGCTCCCAACCAGGATAAAGCTCTCTCAGTATTTAACAACTGCTTTGCTGAAATCCAAGACTGGATGAATTCGAGCTGGTTGAGGTTGAACTTGGAAAAGACCGAGGTGTTGGTTGTGGACCGGGGTGCCGGATAGAGGGGTTGGTTCACCCTCGGGACTTTTTCTTGGGGGGGGGGGTGCCTTCCACTTCCTGCCTCTGACCGGGTGCGTAACTGGGGGTGATTTTTGATGAGGGCTGACACTGCGATCGCAGATGTCGGCAGTCGTCAAATCCTCTTTCTACCAACTGAGGAACATCTCCAGGATTAGGCACCTTGTTACGTCTTGCGATCTCCCCACGTTGGTCCATGCCTTTGTGTCCTCGCGTCTTGATTATTGTAATTCCCTGTACCTAGGGCTACCTGGGGTGGATATCCGCCTCTTGCAGCTGGTGCAGAACGCTGCAGCCCGGTTATTGATGGGGACTCCTCGGTCCTGTCATATCTCCCTGGTGCTGAGCGAGCTGCACTGGCTGCCTGTACAGTAGTGGATCACCTTCAAGGTCAGACTTCTGACTTATAAAGCCCTACATGGACAGGGCCCGTACTGCCCTGGGCAATTGCTCCACCGGCTGACAAGGGGTTGCTAGAGATTCCAAGGGTTTGTGTAAAGTCCTCAGGGGCTTGTGCATTTATGCACGTGGCCCCAACCCTTTGGAATTCTCTACCCCGTCGGCTATGGGAGTGCACAACCATGGAGGGATTTAACTAGGCCCTTAAAACCTTTTTGTGGAATCGGGCATACTCTCAATGACTAAGCTGTGTTTTTAACAGAATTTTATAGTATTTATTAAGTATGTATTTATGGCATTGCTGTTTACTTAATTGTTTTGTAAGGGTGTCTTGAGATTTTGAAAGGCGCATTGTAAATAAAGATTTATTATTATTAGAATGATGGACACATAACTCCAACCTACTTTTCTCTGAGAGTAAATGTGCACGCCTTCCAAACAAATCTAAATATCTTTAAAACTATTCAGGGTGCACAAAAACAACCAGTGTGAAAGTTGTTCAGGACAAAAAAGATTTTTCACATGAGGGTAGTCACTAATCTGAATTCTTTATATATTTGTAAAATATGGTCTTCCAGACAGCCCCATTTTTTTTCACTCTGATTGAATACAGTAGGAATCATGCCAAACAAATGTAAATATCTCAAAGTATAAAAGTTACCAATATACAACCAACATGAAAGTTGTTCAGGACAAAATGACCTTTCAAATGAGGGTAGTCACTAATCTGAATTCATTAATATAACCATTCGAAAGGTGAAAATTGTGAAGAAAAATGAAAATTCAGGTAAATAGATGGCCGTAGTTTAAAAAGTATAATTAGTGCAGCTCAATGAATAGGCTCGTTAGAAAGGTCATTTTATCTTGAACAACTTTCATACTGATGGTTTATACGTAATTTCTATACTTTAAGATATATTTACATTTGTTTGGCATAACTCCTACTACACTGATAACATCCTCATTTCTCTAAAGCACTGCGCCACTTTAAGTGAAATGAGACCAGACCATCTTGTCATGCCTAATTTAACAGTAGATCCTGACTTACTAGTACTGCAGTTAAATTCTTTAGTGCTTACTAGCTTGAAACAAAATGATCTGCTTATTGGGGTCACATTAGATCTTTTCAGGATGGGATCATGTTAAATCTTTTCAGAACAAAAGCAACAGATTAATTTTAGTGATTATTAGCCATCAATATTATATGAGAGTTATATGTGAAGCTGACGCTGACCAGATGGGGGGAAGAAGGAAGACAGAGAAGAAAAATGACTGTCTGTAAAACTTTTAGGCATCTATGCTGCAACACTGATTTTTTCATGTATTATGCCCTCTTCGGCAACTTCTATTATTAAAACGCATTTAATGTATAGTTCACGAAATCTTGACCTTGGGATAACTCTTGAATGACTCCTAAACAAGTGTTAAGCCATTCCCTTTAGGGGAGGTGAAGACCTGTGCAAAAGTTCAAGTGTTATTTTTTCATATATATATATATATATATATTTTTACAAAGTTCCACAGTAAAAGTGTGGAGAAATAGAAAAGTATGTGCAGCTAATCTCCTATGCATTTTCAACTCAGAGAGAGGTTAATATTTGCGCAAAATCAAGCCCAGACTTTATAAATGTTTAGATAAAACAAATTGAAGACTCCAGGATTCGGAGGTCATTAAAATTACAAAGGGTCAAATTATGAAACCTTAAATGAACTTATTAAGACCATTATTTTTAGTGTGTATTTATAAGAAATTAAAGCCATTTGAATATAGACCTACAATTATACAACCATTATGATATAAATTTTTAGGATCGGAGGAATCTTGCAAGGCTGCCAAACTCGTGGTGATCTCACTGCTTCAACGCTTCAGTGTGTGTGGATCAAACCAAAAAGAGCCATAATGAAAGCTTCTGTCTTATCCCAAAAAAAAAAATGTTTATTATATTTGATTTAACCTGAAAATACAAAATAGCAATAAAGAAATAAAACAATCAGGATGAGATTTCAGCAATCTTAATTCGAGAGGGCTCTTGCAGTAGGTAATTACATATAGGATTGAAGGCGGCAGGCATGAGGGCCCCACGGAAAAATTTACAGCTATCGGTCCTGGCGGACGCTTCCGTCAGGTGACCAACGTCATCATGCATCGCCAGTATAAAGGGTGGTCCCCCACGCCTGCCTTCCAGTTCTTTCCCACCGTTAGCTCGTGTCAGCACTTTGCGGTAAAGTTCAACGCTTGTCAGCCTGTCGGTAGTTCTTCCATCGGTTTTTCTCAAATTAATTCGATAAATAGTTTACTTTTTCGGTGGTGTATGTCATCCCCTACACCCTCCGAGCACAAGAATAAGTGCGACTCATGCAACACCCAACTCCCGCACAAGGACGGCCATTCCCAGTGTCTCTTCTGTCTGGGCCCAGATCATCAGGTGGAGAAGTACCAGCATTGCCTGAAATTCAACGCCGCCACCCGCAGACGGAGGCAGCAGTCCCTGGAGGCCCACATTCTTAAAAAGAAAGTGACCTCCATGGAGAAGGAGTTGAAAAATCTCCATCAGGTTTCTGCTTCCGACGAAGTCCATCGTAAGAAGAAGGACAAGGAGAAGCATCGGGACCAGGGCTCCTCATCCACTGCGACTTAAGCTAGAGTCGCCGTGTTACAAGTAACGTCCCCCCAGGGGACCGCTCCGCAGCAGCCGTCTTGTAGGCTTCCAAGACAGCGTCGGCTCGCCCGTCTAGCTCACTCACCGGGCCTTAGGGTGCCTCCGGGCTATTGGAGGCTCCCACTCCCGATAAGGGACGCCTGTGCAGCCAGCGAGTGGCTCCGTGTCGGACATCGCTCCTCTGATGCCCGGCCCGGAATCGGCCACTAAGTTGCTCGACACTTTGGGGCAGCACACGAGCCCCATTCCGCCTGACAAGACCGCCCCTCCTTCGCATTCTGCCTCGGGTGAATGGTCCGCTAAGTCGGACGTCTGCTCCTCCGATGTCCGCCCAGACTCCGTCAGTAAGTCGGATGTTGGGCTGCCCGACGCCCGCACGGTGGCCGAGCCGACGCTGGTCCCTAATCCGTCTGCCGTTCCCAGCTCTCCGCAGCCTTCGCTGCCCTCCGGGGACCCTGAGTCTCCACAGCCTGACACTGGGGATATTTCACCTCCTTCCCCAGGCGATGCCGAGGATTTTTCTGCACCCCCGTCAGGTCTCCCTCCCGCTGGGCCGGACAACCTGACGTCGGTTCCCCGAACGCCGGCCCCGACGCCGGTCCTGCCTATACCGGGCAACATCCCCCTCCTGGATGCTGCCCCCATGCCGGGCCCGCCTGGCCTCCGATTCCAGGCCTGCCTACTGGGTGCCCTGCCGTGCCGTCTGCCCCAGCAGACCCCCCGGTTCCTGGGTATCCAACCCCATCGTATCTAATGCCATCATACCCGTGTCCACAGTATCCAGTGCCCCACTACCCGACGCCAGCTTATCTGACGCCGCAGTACCCGACACCGGGTTACCTGTCATCCGGTTACGGATACGCTCCTTACGGATACACTCAGAATCCATATCACCCTCCTTCTCCTCCTCCTCCACCGCCCTCTCAGCCACCGGTGGATTTGAAGGAGACTCTGGCTTCCTGGTGGGCTGAGGCCAAGGCTCAGCTCACTAGGGAAGCGGAGAGTCATCTTCTGACGCCGGTTCCGGTTCCAGACTCCCTACGTCGGAGACGAGAGACTCCCTCCCCTACTCCGGATACCAGAGGTGAGCCCTCCGGTTCCAGAGCGGGGTTGGATGTGCTTCCCCGAGGGCTTCCCAAAGGGTCCATTCCTCCCCCGCATCAGGAGGTGGTGTCTTCCTCTTCTTCTTCCTCCTCGGAGCCATCGGACGACTCCGATGGCTGCTTTGACTTGGACGACGAGCCCTGCTGTCCGGATAAGCCCAGGCCGAGGACCCCTCCGAAGTCTCCGGAGGATCCTTCCTTTACGGTGTTGCTGCGCAAAATCCAGGCTGTCCATCAGTGGCACTCTTTGGAGCCAGATCCACAGTGGCAGAAGCTAGCTGCCCATTTGGACCTGTCCGAGGTCGCTCCTACCTTGGTTCCACCCTGGATCGAGCCTCACGCGGACCTTGTTTCCACTATCAGGAAGCAACCCTCCACCATAGCCCCCCTTCGGAGGAAGGCAGACAGGCTATATCAGGCTCCTGAGGGTGCTGAGTTTCTTATCTCTCACCCCAAGGCTGACTCAGTCATGATCAGCACCGCCAGCCAATCCGAAGCATTTGAGCTCGTCACCCCTCCCCCCCCCCATAAGGAATCCCGCCTTCTGGACCAGTAGGGGAAGAAGGTCTTCGCTTCTTCCACTCTGGGTATTAGGGCCTTGAACTACGTCACCCATATGGGGGATTATCAGAAGGCTGTCCTTAGTGAGGTGGAAGCTAAACTGGACTCTCTTCCTGAGTCAGAGACCAAACAGGAAGTGGCAGACCTGGTACGATCTGCTCGTTCGGCCAGTAGGCACATGCTTTGTGCTTCACATGATGCAGTGGACGCTGCTGGTAGGAGCTCAGCATTCGCCATAGGTTTGCGGCGACAAGCCTGACTCAGAGTGTCGGGTTTGGTCCCTGAAGTGCAGTCTGCCATCCAGGATGCGCCCTTCAGGGGTTCGGTGCTGTTCGGTGGTGATGTCAAGGATATCATCACCAGACTGCGAGAGAAGGGCACTGCTCTCAAGGAGGTCGCCGACTTGTACAGAGCCCCTTAACTGCAGCTCCGTCCCTTTCGCAAGCGGGCATGGGCCAAGGCGAAACCACAAGGGAAGTGGGCCAATAAACGCCGGGCCCTTCAGGCTGCAAAGCCCCCCCCCCCGCCTCGCCCAAACGAGCAGCGGGAGCTCCAGCCGAGGCGCTGCCTCACACCACCTGACTCCTTTCCTCTCCCACAGACTCTGGCCCTTCCAGAGGAACTGGTAGGGGGGAGGTTCTCTGTATCTACCGGGTTGGGAGAGGATCACGTCAAACGTTTGGGTGCTCCAGCTGATAGCAGAAGGACACTCAATAGAGTTTCTTCAGAAACCTCCCAGAAAACCCCCTCCAAGGTCATCTTACTCCCCAGAACACCATCTTCTGGTTCGGGAAGAAATCTCCTCCCTTCTTCGGAAGGTGGCGATAGAGCCCGTCCCCCTCCATCTCAGGGGGACGGGTTGCTATTATTATTTCTTCCTGGTTCCGAAGAAGTCAGGTGACATGCGGCCCATCCTGGACCTCAGTTCCCTGAACCTGTTCATGGAGTACAAGAGGTTCTAAATGCTCTCTCTGCAGAGTCTTCTGCCCCTCCTTCAGCCGGGACAATAGCTGTGCACCCTGGACATGCAGGATGCTTAACTGCATATCCCTATCTGCCTGTCCCACCGCAAATACCTTCAGTTTTCTTTTCAGGGGACCACTACCAGTTCAGGGCCCTCCTATTTGGTCTCTCCTCAGCCCCATGAATATTCACCAAATGCCTCTCGGTGGTGGCGGTCCACCTGCATACCCAGGCGGTTCAGGTTTTCCCTTATCTGGACGATTGGCTCCTGGTGGCCCTGTCCAGGGAGGATCTTCTGCACTCCCTTTCCCTTACCCAGCAGGTTTTCATCAGCTTGGGTATTACCATCAACCAGGCCAAGTCCCATTTGATCCCAACTCAAAGACTCCAGTTTATCGGGACGATACTAGACACAACTACTGGTATGGCCTTCCTGCCTTTGGACAGGCCGGCCACCCTTCAGGCTCAGGCCAGCCTGTTGTCCAGCCGCAGGTGGGTCATTGTCAGGTCAGTCCTTCGCCTCCTCAGGCTCATGGCAACTGCTATTCCGATGGTGCCTCGCGCTCGGCTCCACATGAGAATCTTTCAGTGGATGCCTCGGTCTCAGTGGGATCAATTGGTGGATGACTTGGATCGCGAGATCCTGGTCTCCTCCCCGATGGTTCAGGACTTGCAGTGGTGGATGGTTCAGGAGAACCTTTGCCGGGGAGTTCCCTTCTGTCTTTCTCCACCCTCCCAGATCTTAACGACAGATGCCTCGGGTGAGGGTTGGGGAGCCCACTTGGGATCTCATCGGACCCAGGGCTCTTGGTCCAGACTCGATCGGACTCTTCACATCAATGTACTCGAGCTGAGGGCCGTCCTGTATGCCTTACAAGCTCTGCATCTGCACCTGCTTCCCAGTCATCTGGCTGTTCAGACCAACAACATGTGTGTAGTGTGGTGCATCAACAAACAGGGAGGAACCCGTTCCTACCCTCTTTGCAGGGAAGCAATGCGAGTATGGGATTGGGCGATACTTCACAACATTCACCTGACGGCAGTTCATGTTCCAGAGGTCGAGAACACTTTGACAGACCACCTCAGCCTGTCGTCCGCCCAAGTGCATAAATGGGAACTGGATCAGGGGGTAGTAGATAATGTCTTCCTACGCTGGGGAACCCCTCAGATAGACCTGTTTGCCTCTCCTCTCAACGCAAAACTTCCCGTCTTCTGCTCGTTCGCTCCAGGGTGCGGAGTGTTTTGGAGAGATGCTGTGCCTCTAAACTGGAAGGGCAGATTTGTCTATGCTTTCCCCTCCAATCCCGTTGATCCCAAGGGTCCTACACAAACTCTGTTCAGAAGGAGCTCGAATGATCTTCATCGCTCCGTTCTGGCCCAGGCAAGTTTGGTTCTCTCATCTGCAACAGTACTCAGAGGAACTTCCTCTTCCTCTGTCGCAACTTTTGTTGACCCAGGATCAGGGGACCCTGGTCCATCCAGGACTCAAATCCCTTCAGCTGCATTCGTGGCTCCTGCAGACATGATTTAGTCCCGCTTCGGGGTTTCGTCGCAGGTGGCGGAGATGCTAGTGGAGGCGAGAAAACCCCCCACTCATTCCACTTACGCCATGAAATGGAAAAGGTCCTCTATTTGGGCCTCTTCCACAGATTTCGAACCTTTCTCCTGCTCTGTCGGGAGGCTTCTGGATTACATGCGTCACCTCTTCAATCTGGGTCTGTCACTCCTCCTTGAAGGTTCACATGGTGGCCACTTCCGCTTACCATGTTCCGTTCGGGGACAGGTCTTTTACGCAGTTGGAAGTCGCTAAAACTTTCCTGAGATGGGTTCTCCACTTGAGACGCCCCATTCGCGCACCAGCCTCTCCTTGGGACTTGAATTTCATTCTCGAGAACCTTACCCTACCTCCTTTTGAGCCGGCAGCATCAACAGACCTTAAGTTCCTTTCCTGGAAGGCCCTCTTCCTGGTGGCCATTACCTCCACTCGACGAATTTCCGAGCTTCAGGCCTTAATATGCAAAATCCCGTACTTGATTTTCCACAAGGAACGTGTGGCTCTGCGTACCAGCCCTAAGTTTTTCCCTAAGGTGGTAGCAGAATCTACACTGAATCAGTCCATGAAACTGCCTGCGTTTTTTTACACAATATTCCAATCAAGGGGAGTATCTCTTGCATACTCTGGATGTTCACCAGATTCTGAGATACTACACCAACAGGACAAAGGATCTCAGAAAGACTGATCAACTGTTTGTCTCTTTTGCTCGCAAAAAGAGAGGGCAATGCTGTCTCCAAGCAATGCTTTTCGAAATTGTTGGCTCATTGTATCACTTTCTGTTATGACAAGTATCTCAAGACCTTGCCAGGTCAGCTCAGAGGTCACTCCACTAGGGGTGTAGTTGCCTCTGCTGCTTGTTTCAAGAATGTGTCGGCGGCTGACATTTGTGCAGCCGCAACTTGGACTTCTGTCCATACCTTCACGAAACATTACAGTTTGGACATTGTCTCTCACCGTAGAGCTTAGCTTTTCGGGTTGGCTGTTATGCAAGGTCTCCTTTCCTAAGACCTTCACAGCCAGAGGATCTGTGTATCAGTAGTTTCCTCCTCCTCCTCCCGTGAGCTTCTCTTTATTCCAGACTGCTTGGGACTCAGTCCTGTATATAATTACCTACTGCAAGAGCCCTCTAGAAGTAAGATAGTACAGTTACGTAAGAACTTACCGTAACAGTATATCTTCGAGAGAGGCTCTTGCAGTAGGTAATACCTTCCCACCATCCATCCCCCTTAGCTTTTTCAGCTCCTTTTCCAGGGGGGAAATCCGCCTTCTCTGCCTCGCCTTTTGGCCTGTGGCGGAAAAGAACTGGAAGGCGGGCGCTGGGGACCACCCTTTATACTGACGCCGCATGACGTCCTGTCACCTGACGTGGGGCAGTCCCCCGCCAGAGACTGCTAGCTAGAAATTTTTCCGTGGGGTCCTGACACCTGCCGGCTTCAGTCCTATATGTAATTACCTACTGCAAGAACCTCTCTCGAAGATCTACTGTTACGGTAAGTTCTTAAGTAACTGTACTTTCTCCAACCATACATTGAAGCTGAGCCATAATAACAACTTCTGTCTTCTTCAAAGCAATTATATTTTATTTTAATATATTTAATATTCTGTATCATACTTCTCAACCTTTCTTCCCCGAAATGCATGACAAGATGTGTGACAAATGACCAAAATGTGTGACATATCATCAAACTTGGCACTGCAAGTTCAGAACACTATTGCTGTCAGTTCACTAATGTAAATAATGTTTGCTGATAACAGAGCATAGTAGATAATTATGAATTTCTGCTTTAAAGTCTTAGTGGGAAATGTGGAATATCCCCTTCTTCATGTGGGGCAGAGGATTTCTGAGAGGTAAAATGAGTTACGTACCTCGTAATGTTTGACAGTTGAGAGGTATGTTCTGTATCTAACTAGACACTTGGAAAAAAGTGTATTGGATATTAGAAAATGGGTAAATGCAACCAGACACAGAAGGAAGTCAAAAGAGAGTATCAGTTGTGGGGGCTAGTAACAAGTCGAGGGGCTCTATTGACCACTGCAACAGGGGCCACCCACCAACACTACTGACCGTTTGTGGTCCCTGGTAGCAGAGGAGCTGGGCAAGTGCTGCAAGCAGTCAGTGTAGGAGGAGGCGGATGGCAGGCTGCCTGCCATAGTCCAGCTCTTGTTTTAAATCCCAGTGGTGCCTGAGTGCCTGTAGCAATCATCTGTGCAGCAGCCTTCCATCTGTAGGGATTAAGGGGACTCAGTTTAGCTGTCCTGTTGTACTCAGGCAGGCTCGAGCTTCGTTACAGCAGAAGGTCTGACTGGAGCCCCAGACCCCCAGCTCTGCTACTTGTACAGGTCTGACCGCTTGAGAGTGAGGGATCCTCGCTGCTTGCAGAGGAAGTGGCAGGGGTCACGTTTGATGTTCATTTGTGTGCCAGGGTAGGCAGGGGAGCTGGCTGGGCTGGGAGGAGTGCCTTTAAGAGTAAGCATTGCATGTGTCTGAACTGTTGTGGATTACATGGGCATAGGCGGGGGAGGGGTCTTCAGGGTGTTCAAACCCCTTCCCCAAATTACCTCAGAACATTTCAGATTCCTGTATTTTATTTTTGGGTAGGCTCAGGCTCAGCTGCTACAAAAGTCAGTGTCTCAGCAGTCTCCATAGTGGGTGGAGCTAGCTGCAACACAGTGTGCATGCACGGGACCATTGATGGCTAAAGGAGATGGAGACAGAGAGAGCAGGAGAAGCCTGGTGAAACAGACTAGTGAGCATGCTGCTGTGCCGCATCGTCTGAACAGTGCCGCGCAAGTTGTGATGTCCTGTCGACTGTCGTAGTGGTAGAGTGAGACTGTGTGATGCCCTTTCTCTAGCCTCGATTGAACTGTGGGAGAACTTGAAGTATGGTCTACTAGAGAAAGAAATGACCCATCCAGTGCTGAGCTGCAAATTACGTGCGGCATGTCTTCTTGACTGTGCTGGACGCTGGCTGGATTGGTGATGTGGTCTGAAGAGAAGATAAGAGTGGTCGATAGGAGTGGTCGAGGAAAAATCTGTCCTGGCCTAGTGGCCTGTAGTCCTGTCTTGGGAGGGGAGCGACTGATAAGGCAAGCAAACAGGAGAATAATCAGTAGAAAAGTGGTGAGTGGAGAAAAGAATAAAGATTGATTTGGGGGGGGGACTTCTCTCATTCAGAGAGGTGGTGAGGGGTATTGGTGCCATCTCCCAGGGCAACCCACTCATTACATCTCAGCCCCACCGATGTTCTTCCTAACTTGGAGCTTATCATGTGGAGTTGGCGTAGGTGTGGAAAGACAGATGCCTGACTGACATCTTTGTCTCTGGCTGTTGCAGAGTGCTCCCATGTGCAAAGGTGGAATGGGGTTAGGAGTACTCTCTCTATATGCAGAGGTGGGATGGTGGTAGAGGAGGAGTGATGCAAATTTGTGGAGCTGTCCACATGTGTAGGAGTGGGATGGATGGGGAGTAATGCTCCCCATGTAGGAGCAGTGGGTTGAAAGGGTGGAGTGCTCCCTATGTACAGAGCTGATATGAAGTGAGAGGAAAGCTTCTCATGTGTAGAGGTTGAACGGAGGGGGAGGAGTGCTCCCTATGAGGAGGTGGGATGCAGTGGGAGAAGTGCTTTCCATGTGGGGGATGTGAAATGTTGTGGGAGAAGCACTGGAGGAGTCTGGATGAGTGCTCACAATGTATGGAGGTGGAGCAGTGATACCTATGTGTGGAGATGGAATGGAGGGAAGAGTGCTTTCCATGTTCAAGTTTATTGTGAAGGGAGACAGTCTATTGAGCAAGCTCATTTGCAAGGAGGTCCCTTGTACAAGCAATGATAAAGACAATATGTGGTGTGAGATACAAAAAGTAAGGACACATAATGTGAATTAAAATAAAACAATTTTCTTGAGATTAGTATATACAATATGTACAATGTTGCATTCAACAAGGATTGAGAGCAAATATGATTATATAAGACACTGTCTACCATGTGGAACAGGACTGGAGAAGGAGAATTGCTCCCCATATGCAAAGGAGGTATGGAGGGGAGGAGTGCTCTCTGTGTGCAGATGTGTAATGGAAGAGGAGGAGTGCTCCCCATATGTGAAGGTGGGATGGAGAGGGGACAGTCACTTAATGGCCACCATCTTAGTCTCACTCCAGCCTGTATGTGACACTTTTTGGAATGGGCACAGTTTATGATAGGGCTGCTGTGCAATCCACATCTTCTCTGGCTGCTGAAAAATATTGGGTTGATAGGTGGTAGGGTTACCACCTGTCCCTATTTTCACAGGACAATCCTGATTTGGGCAGCTGTGTCCTGCAGAAAAACATGAAAAATACTAAATGTCCTGACATTATAGTAGAAAAAATATTTTCTGATTTTCCTCTAAGTGTTGCAAAAAAACTATAATACCTTAACTAAAATACCTTAAAATAATAAAAAACAAAAGAAACAACTAAAAAACTACAACACTTAGTCTTAATTCTGATTATTTAGAGAAAACATGTCTGTTGCACTGGTTGAGATGACATATTGTCCTGCGAAAAATCCAGTTTCAGTAAGAAATGTCCCACTTTTGCGCTTCTGAAAAGGTGGTAACCCTAATAGGTGGGGGTGCAAGAGGGCCAGCAGTCACTCAGGAGCACCCACTGTATCCTACCCCTCCTCACCCACCCACCCAGCAGAGTGGGAACAGTTGTGGAGGGGCAGATACAAGATCCACATTTTTATATGTCAGTACCTCAGAGTGCTCTCCATGGGTAGATCACGTTAGGTGGGAGAGTCTCTGGCTGAACCAGAGTGTTCTGCAAGTGTAGAGGTGTGGCATAGGGTGAGGAAGTGCCAGTCACCCAAAGCCCACTCCAACCTTCATACTAGCTCTGGTGGAGCAGGGATGGGTATGAAGGGGCAGATGTACAACTTTCATCTCTATTCCTGGCTGCTGCAGGGTGCTGCCCTTGTGTGGAGGGGGGGGATGGGGCGTCATTCTCCCAGAGCCACCTGCCTGGAGCCCATCCAATGCCAGTGCCAGCTTTCATGGAACTCGGATGAGTGAAGATGAACAGATGTGTGAACCACATCTGTCATTGGCTCCTGCAGAGTGCTCCTGATGTGCAGGAGGTGGAATGGAAGGAGAAAATGCTTCATATGTGCAGAAATAAGGAAAGATGTGTTGGGTGCCAGTGGCCTCAGGCCACCCAGTGGATCTGTACTGCAGCCCCATTTCTACCCACCTGCCGCCCACCAGGCTAGATAGAAACAGGTGTGGCATGGCAAATGTGCAACTCACATTTCTGTCTCTGGGTGGGGCAGCCACTGTGCAGTGGTGGGACAGTTGTGTAAGGGGCACCAATCACCAACTTCTGCCAGGCCATAGTCCACTATTTACCTTGGGCTGCCCACCTGTAGGTCACCTTGTCTCTGTACCAACCTGTGTGGAGTGGGATGGTGTGGAGGGGAAGATGAGTAACCTACAGCAGTCTGTGGCTGCTGCAGATTGTTCCATATGTGCCGATGTGAGCTGGAGGTGTAGGGGGCAGCAGTTACCCAGGGGTGCCCCTCCAGTGCCCACCCTACACTGTGCTAGTCCATGTGATGGGGCAGACATGTGACCCACATATTTGTCTCTGGCTCTGTGTGGTTGCTGCTTTTGTGCAGTGGTGGAATAGATGCACCAAGTTTGTTTTACACACATACTCTCTCTCTCTTTCTCTAACGTCCTCTCCCCCACAGTAAAAGGAAAACTTTGCAGCACTGCTCTGTCCCGGTCATGGCACTCTTGCTGTCCACTTTTTCTGTCTCTATGTATGTGCTGTCTGCTTCCACTGAGCTTCAGAAAGACAAACAGAGAGTCGGGCCGACAGCAAGGTGCCGGAAGAGTGAGCGGAAATAAAGTGGATGGCAACCGAGCTCAGGCATACACTGTACTCCACTTCTCTTTTTTTTGAGGGTTGACACTGTCTCTGACTTGTACAGATTGGACCTACACATATATGCCACACTGGAAGCGGCACTCACTGTTGTTGTGTGTCTCTCTCTGGGGGTTGGGTGAGAGGGGATAGACACTGCTAGGTGACAGGCCACCCATCTAAATGAATGTTTGTTCAGGTGCAGGTCTGGGGGCCACCGGACATCGTGGTTATGGTCACTGCATTGTGCTGACCCAATTTCAAACTTCCAAGGTGGTGCTGCAATAGTGACAGCCTGTCACCTGCTGATTACTCTGATTCAGCTTACTCGCCACATCTCAGCATGTTGCTGTCACTGTTTGGGGGTTCTCTCTCTGCTCTGTCCCTGACACAGGTGCCACTTACTAGCTTTTTCGATCCTGCGCTGTCTTTTGGGGGGAGGGGGGCGCTGCTGCCTCTCCTTGCTGGTGTCTGTTCCTGCAGCCTGTGTGTCTCTCTCCCCCCGCCGTCCTGGGTTAAGCTACAGCTCTGCAGTCAATGCTGCCTCACTTCTCAGCACTCTTGCTCCTTGTATTGTGTGGCAGGGTTGGGGGCACACTGAGGCAGCATGGACACTAGGAGATCCACGGGGCGGGTCAGTGAGTACCATCACAGAAAGCAATGCTCAGGCTGGGCATTGTGGAACACATGAAGCACTGGAGAGAGAGGAGCTCAGGGACAAAAGCATGCACTGTCATTCACACAGACACAAACAAGTTCAATGCAGACATCTGTCTGGGGAAGGATAAATAATGTTTATTTGTTCTTTACTGCTAGGACTGTTTACTGCTTATGGCACAGAGAGTGGGGGATGCAGTGTATGGCTGGGTACCGGACATCTGCAGGATGGGTGGGGAGACGAGCAGTAAGATCAGTACAGGCATGAATGAAAGGAATGAAGCGCTCTCATTCAGGCACTTTATTTCTTTCAACTAGAGAACGGATTCCAGCTATGAAACTGTAACCAACATAGAAACATAGGCTTTGATGGCAGATAAGGACCGCTTGGCCCACCCAGTCTGCCCATTTCCCTACCTATTGGATAAACTGCAGATCCTAGTTAACCAACAGCCAACTTCTTCCTACCCCCCCCCCCAAGAATTGCCTTAAGTCTGTCCCATGCACTCTTGAATTCCCCCACTGTTTTTGACCCCATGACCTCCTCAGGAGGGCCGTTCCATGCATCCACCACCCTCTCCATGAAAAAATACTTCTCACATTGCTCTTAAGCCATCCCCCCTCTGTCTTCAAATTGTGCCCCCTTGTTATTGAAAATCTATTTTTCGGAAAGATGCTACCCTCCTGGACGTTGTTGATTCCCTTGAGGTACTTGAAAGTTTCTGTCATGTCCCCCCTCTCCCTCCTTTCCGCAAGGGTATACATATTAAGCTCCTTTAGTCTCTCTTCATATCCCTTCTGTTGCAGACCCTGCACCATTTTAGTTGCCCTCCTCTGGACTGCCTCTATCCTGTCTATGTTCTTGCGGAGATGGGGTCTCCAGAACTGCACACAGTACTCCAGATGGGGTCTCACCAACTGTCTGTACAGAGGGATAACAAATTCCTGTTTTCTACTGGTGGTGCATCTTCCTATATATCCCAGTATCCCCCAGCCCTCCTTACTGCCTTCTCACATTGCTTGCATACTTTTAGGTCATCTGATACGACTACTCCCATGTCCCTTTCCATTTTTGTTCTTGTTAATATTCCCCCACCCATTGTGTACTCTTTACATGGGTTTTTGTTTCCCAGGTGCATTACTTTGCACTTCTTTGCAGTGAATCTAAGCTGCCATACTTTTGACCATTCCTCCAACCTTGCCAAGTCCCTTCTCCTCCTTTTCACCCATTTTGTGTATCAACCCTGTTGCAGAACTTTGTGTCGTCTGCAAAGAGGCATACGTTTCCTTCCAGTCCCTCCGCAATGTCACTTATAAAGACATTAAAAAGGACCGGACCCAGTACTGAACCCTGCGGTGCCCTGCTAGGAACCCCCCTTTCTTTGGAGTGGACTCTGTTTACTATTACCCTCTGTGTCCTGTTGTCCAGCCAATTTTTTAACCAGGCTAGCACCCTGGGACCCACTCCCAGGCTGGCTAGTTGTGTTTATTAATCTTTTGTGTGGGACTGTCAAAAATGCCTTGCTAAAGTCTAGGTAGACAGGCAAAAAAAAGCTGCTCCAAATGCCACTGTGCAAGTGCAAATAAAGTCCAGACAGAAAAAGCACAGCACTAGCCTCCACAATGCAGATAAAAAAAGGGGTTTATTACTCACAGTTCCGGAGCCAAAATCCACAGTAGTGCCACACAGGTAATGCCTGTTCCCTCACACACAGGAGAAAGTCTGGGTTTGCCATGTCCATAGCCCCTCCCTGGTCTATTACTTTGGTCACCAAATCAAAGAAATCTATTAGATTTGTCTGACATGACTTTCCTGCTGTGAATCCATTCTGCCTTGGGTCCTGTGCCTCGCTGGCCTCTAGGTACTCAATAGTTCTTTCTTTCAGAAGTGATTCCATAATTTTCCCTACCACTGAGATCAAACTAACAGGTCTATAGTTTCCTGCCTCTGCTTTGCTCCCACTTTTGTGAAGGGGAATCACATCTGCCCTCCTCCAGTCCATAGGGTACCACACCATCCTCCCATGATTTGTTAAAAAGGGTAGTCAGTGGTGTCACTGGTTTTCCCCTTAGTTCTTTTAGAGTTCTGGGGTGAATCCCATTAGGGCCCATTACTTTGTCCACCTTCGGTTTTAGGAGTTCTTTCAGAACCCTTTCTTCTGTGAATGGACTGGTATCGACCCCCTATTGAGAGTGCTTCTGTTGATTGGATTAGGTACCTCCCCCTCCTCCTCTTTTGTGAATACTGAGCAGAAGTATTAATTCAGTATCCCTGGTTTTTCACTGTCACCCTCTGCCCACCCATCCTCCCTTTTTTTAAGCCTCACTATCCCTTCCTTGGTCTTTCTTCAATCCCTAATATACCTATAAAAGGTTTTATTCCCCTTCTTAACCAAGTTGGCTATCATTTCCTCGGTTTGGGCCTTTGCTACTCTGATTGCCTTCCCCACTTCCTTCTGCTTTAACTGGTACAGTTCTCTGTCCTGCTCCTTCTGTGTTTCTTTGTACATCCTGAATGCTATATTTTTATCCCTAACCTTCCCCGCCACCTCTTTTGAGAACCATAGTGTTTTTTTCCTTTGTTTTGATTTATTTGCTTCACAGAAAGGCTTGTTGCCTCTGTGATGGCAGTTTTGATGTTTCCCCATTGTTCCTCCACCCCTCCTTCTTGCCCGTTTGCTAGTGCTTTTCTGAGACACACTCCCATTTTGACAACATTAGCACTCCTAAAGTCCAGTACCCTCACTTTTGTATGGCTCGACTCTGCTGCTGTGTTTATTGTGAACCATACTGTTTGGTGGTCATTTTTCTCCAGGTGGCTACCCACTTCTAAATTTGAGATCCTCTCTCCATCCCCATTTGAGAGTACCAGGTCTAAGATTGCTCCCTCCCAAGTGGGTTCCAACACTAGCTGTCTGAGGCATGCCCCTTGTAGGGCATTGAAAATGACCCTACCCTTGGATGTGGCTGCAGCAAAGGTGTTCCAGTTAACATCTGGCATATTCAGGTCCCCCATAAACAATATGTCCCCTTTCTCTGCTATCCTAAGGATGCCTTCTTTCATTTCCTTGTCCATTTCCTCCCCCTGAGATGGGGGTCAGTATGCAGCACCGGTACAGATTGTGGTGCCATTTCTTGTCTCCAGAGTGACCCACAATGCCTCCTCTCCTCCCTGTTTACCCTTTAGTTCTGTTGCTTTGATCCCTTCCCTTATGTAGAGAGCTACTCCTCCTCCTCTTCTACCCTCCTTGTCCCTCCTGTAGACTGTGTAACCTGGTATGTTGACATCCTAGTCATGGTTCTCTGTGTGCCATGTTTCTGTGACTGTCACAATATCCAGGCATCCCACTTCCATCAATGCCACTAGTTCAGGGAGCTTGTAACCCAGACTATGGGCACTGGTAATCATTGCCCTCCATTTTTTGATGGCCTTACCCCTTTTAGTCCCATCCCTGTCCTTACTGCCTTTTCCTAGTTCTCCATTTACCCCTGCCCTTCTCCCTAGCAACTTCTCTATCTTGGTGTTTACCTCACTAAGTATCTTGTTTCTTTGGAGGGAGGTGGCTGGTATTTCCCTGCTCCTTTTCAGTGCCTCCCCCCCCCTTGGCTAGTTTAAATGCTTGCCAATGAAGTATTTAAACCTTAAATAAAATTTTGGGACCGGGTAAAGTAGATTCCCGTTCCTATTCTTCATCATAATGGACAAAGTATAACTGATCATCTTAGGGTATCTAATATTTTCAATAGTCATTTTGGGAACTTAGGCCCCTATAGAACTCCCATAGATCTGGATGATGAATCTGATAATAATGATATTCATAATGACACTAATCCAAAGTTTTATCTTAAGTCTTTTTTCCCTTCCTCAGTAAAAAAAATACTTTTTGAAAAATAATCCAAAACCTTTTCAGGGCCAGGATGGTGTTGATGTTAGGATAATTAGAATTAGTATTGATTGTTTTGTTTATCCATTAGTTCATATCTTTAACTTTTCCTTATATCATAATGTTTTTCCGAGTAGCTGGAAACGAGCAGTTATAAAACCCATCCTAAAGAATGGAAATCCTTCTTTAGTTACTAATTATCGTCCTATTTCCCTTTTATCGCCTATTTCAAAAAATTCTGGAAAGGATTGTTATGGACCAAACCTTGGATTTTCTTGGGAGGTATTCTTTGTTATCGGAGAACCAACATGGCTTTAAGCCAGAATATAACACTGAAACAGCCTTGATGGGGTTCACGGGCAGTGTCCATGGAGCACTTAATAGTGGACTTTCATGTGCGGCACTGTTCGTGGACCTCACCAAGGCTTTTGATTTGGTTGAATTTGATCATCTTCCCGGTGTGCTTCAAGGTCTTCTTTTTTGTGATGAAGTAAATATGTGGTATCAAAACTTTTTGTCTGAAAGATCATTTAGAACTATTATTGGTTCATCTTTATCCCATTCTCTTCCCTTAGTTTGTGGTGTGCCCCAGGGTTCAATTCTGGGACCACTTATTTTTTCCTTATTTATGAATTCCGTAT
This sequence comes from Neoceratodus forsteri, assembly GCA_016271365.2. Taxonomy (NCBI): domain Eukaryota; kingdom Metazoa; phylum Chordata; order Ceratodontiformes; family Ceratodontidae; genus Neoceratodus; species Neoceratodus forsteri. Next base: position 507,876,421 of record CM057455.1, read on the forward strand.
CTGATATATGTACAAAAACTAAAATGATTCTTTATGCAGATGACGCTGTTCTTTTTTGTTCAGATCCCAGACCCAATGTCGCCCTTTCCTATCTTCAAACTGATTTTAATTTCCTGCAGGATTGGTTATCCTTAAATCACTTGGTTTTGAATTTTCCAGAAAACCAAAGTAATGGTGTTTTCTAAGAAGAACAAGCATTTGTCAATGCCTAATGTTTGCTTGCTGGCATTGGCATTGTTAGTGTAGGAGTTAGAGAGCTGCATAATAGGAATGGCAGTGAAGTATTGAACTGAAGCCAACGCCACCCCTACCGTGCAGAGACTGACAGGCACTGGGGTGTGCCTTTGGGTCATCTGGCATAACGGCCACGTCATTTCACCACACCCTACCCTGCAGACACCGACAAGTGTCACAGTGTGCCTTGGGGTCTTTGGCCCTTATGCTCACCCCCATTCCATCAGAAAATATGGTGAGATGGGTGATGGGAGACTGGGGTGAATTTTGGGGCCAAAGAGTCCAAGCCACACCTCAATGCCTCTCACTGGCTGCAGGGTGTGGAATGGTATGACCATTACAGGCGAGAATCCCAAGTCACACCCCTGATGCCTGTCAGTCTCTACAGGGTGGGGCGTTATGGTCAGAAATACTAACACCTCAGGTGTTTGTTGGCATTTTCAGTCCAAATTTTCAACATGTTTTTTTTTTTGTGACACCCACCTTATGAACAGTGGCAATATCAGTTTGTTAGTCGAAAACTGATTTTGCACAGCGACTACGCCATTTGGCACCACAGGTGCGAGAAAACATTTCGAACAGGATGTGCAAAATGACAGCTGTACTGTTCATGGGGAGGTGCAAAAAACGGCAATGTTGAAAATCTGCAGTGAAAATATTAAAAAAACTGGTGAAGTCACGAGCGTGCATAGAAACTGCGCAATGCACACCCGTAATGCAATTAGTCTGATTATTTTTTTTACAGCAGATTGTCAACACAGGCATTTTGGAACCTCCACTCATGAACAGTGTCACTGTGATTTACTTAATCTGTCCCGAACAGTGATTTCCCACAGCGACCACGCATTTCTTCGCTGCAAATGCGAAAACACATTTTGGCCATGGTGTGAAAAATGCCAGCTGTACTGTTCATAAGGTAGTATGGAAAAATGCCAGTGGTGAAAATCTGGACTGAAAATATTAGAAATCTATGAACTTACGAGGGTGTGTGGAAACTGCGCAATGGTAGCTCGTGACACAGTCATTTTATGGACTTTTTTCACCATATTTTTAACATTTATTTATTTTATTTAGCTTTTGTTCACTGGGTAAGTGCACTAGACAAATCCTGCCTATTTTCAGGCACGACCCGGGGGAGGGGGGATACAGATGAATGCCAACTGACCTTGAACCAGATTAAGCTGTTGTTGGTGGTATGTTTAGTGAATGAGGGAAATTTGGCCAGGACACCGGGGAAATTCCCCTACTCTTTTCAATAAGTGCCATGGGATCTTTAACATCCACCTAAACTACCACCAGTCCAGGCAGATGGGACCTCGGTTTAACGTCTCATCCGAAAGGCGGCACCTCAGAAATGCAGCACCCCTCTCATGCTGCATTACATAGCCATTTTAAGACCGCTGCTAATGAACCGTCTCACTGTGCTTTTCTTAATGTGTCCCGAACATTGATTAGCACACCGACTGCTCCATTGTGCGCTATATGCACAGAAACATGTTTTGGGCAAGATGTGAACAATGACAGCTGTACTGTTCATAAGAAGGTGTGGTAAAATGGCAGTGTTGAATATCTGGAGTGAAAATATTGAAAATTCGCAAACTTACAAGCGTGCGTAGGAACAGCGCAATGCATGCTCGAAAAACAGTCATTTTTTGGGGAATTTTTTCACCAAATTTTTAACATAGCCATTTTAACACCTCTGCTCATGAACAGTCTCACTGTGCTTTTCTTAATCTGTCCCAAACATTGATTTTGCACACCGACTGCGCCATTGTGTGCTACATGCTCGGAAACACATTTTGGGTGAGATGTGAAAAATGACAGCTGTACTGCTCATAAGGAGGTGTGGTAAAGTGGCAATGTTGAAAATGTGGAGTGAAAATATTGAAAATTTGTGAACTTACAAATGTGCTTACGAACAGCGCAACGCATGCTCGTAAAGCAGTAATTTTTTGGAATTTTTTCACCAAATCTTCAACATAGATTTTTTGGGGGCCTACCTCATGAACTGTGACACTGTTGTTTCATAAATCAGTCCCAAGAGGTGGTTCTGTGCAGTGACCACGAAATCACCTTTCGGGGCCAGTTAACAAAATGACAGAGACAGAATTCATGAGGTGGGGTCCCAAAAACTGCATGTTGAAAATTTGGAAAATTCCCAAAAGTGCCTGAGATATGCATCAAAGTTGAAAAAACCCTATTTATTCCATTATACAGCTTACCGGCATTTCCTCAGTTCGTGGTCAGCTTTGAAGACTGCAGACGTGTTCCCGGTCCACAGAAGATCATCGCGCCGAGCTCCGGAGGTAAGTATGGGGTGAGGGGGGGTGTGAGGAGGCAGGGTGTGCATAGGGTGGGTGCAAGTGAGGGAAGGGGTCAAGACAGCGAGGGACAGATTTTTGTTTCTAGGTTTTTTTTTTACGAAGACGACGTGTGACTTGTGCCACGCTGGGGTGGGTTCCCAACGTGGCAGCTGGAAGGCTGTTTGGGGGGCCAGTAGAGCCGATGGGGGATTGGGCACCCCCATCGGCCATACCGACTGTTGCCACACTGGGGTGTGCTTCCAGCGTGGCACCCAGTAGTCTGTTGGGGGGGGGAAGAACAGTGGGCCGATGGAGGATTGGGCACCCCTTTTCAGCCGTCTAGGACTGTTGCCATGCCATCAGGGTGGGCTGCCAGTGTGGCACCTGGAACTCTGTTGGGGGGAGCGCAGCAGAGCTGACGGGGGATTGGGCACCCCTGTCGGCCATATAGTGTGTGCGTGAGTGTTACATAGGGTTGTGAAGGATGATCAGTTACAATAATATGTGGATAGTACAATCAATACAACATTGTAAGATTGAGCAACAGTTGGAACACAAGGTATTGTACAATAAACAGTAGTGGAATATTGGGTAAATTACAATACATGTCCAGAATCATACCAAAGAACATATAAACGTACAAAACAGTAATAATGCTATAGAACCATTTATAGTGCATGAGTGTACCAGGAGCAGGCTCGAGGTAGTACACAAGTGCTGTTGGAGTAAAAAGGATGTGGTTAGGTTGTGCACACTGGTGACCCAGTAGGGCAGGTGGAGAAGAGAGGGGGAGAGGCAAGAACTGAATACGAGGAGAAGGGGTAGCTATTTCCTGATTTCCCCCTTCAGGATGTTTAGAGCCCTGCTGGGGGGGGTCATGGTAGGAAGGCAGAAACTGGGGATAGGTATTAAGGTGGGTTAAAGCAGGAACAGCTGAGGGAAAGGTAACTGTGTAGGGAAGAGGTAAGGGAGTAGTTGGAGGAGGTCTTATTTCAGGGGGGAAGGAATTCCAGATTTTAGGGAAACGATGGGCAAAACCAGTCTGACGGATGAGGGTGGAGCGGTGAGGGACCATCAAGGTGAGGGTGTCATTTGATCCGAGAGAGTAGGTGGGGGGAGGTGGAGTGGAGAGAGAGGATGACAGATAGGAGGGGAGCCCCCTGAACCAGAATTTGGAGGTTAGTTTGGCACAGTGAGAGATGCATCTGTGAGATAGTGGAAGGAAGGTTAGAGAGCGATAGAGTTCACAGTGGCAGTAGCGGGAAGGGGAGTCGGTAGCAAAGCAGCAGAAGGAGTTAAAGAGAGTGTCCAACTTGGTCAGAGAAGATTTGGGAGGAGCACCACAGACATGGTAGTGAAAGATGGAACTGCACCGAGGGAAAACAACAGTGATATTTTCATTAGGGACATGGGCATATCCCATAGATAGATAGATATATACACACACACACACACACACACACACACACACACACACACACACACACAGTGTATAAAACTTTATATCAATGTGTTGTACCTATATTGTGCATGACAGTGACTTTATTCCTTGTATAAATTATAAGCAATGATTTGCTCTCAACATAAGGACAGAGAGAACACAATCTCCACAAGGATATAGACAGGATGGAGGCTGTCCAGAGGAGGGCAACTAAAATGGTGCAGGGCCTGCACCGGAAGACATATGAAGAGAGACTTAAGAAGCTGAATATGTATAGCCTCGAGGAAAGGAGAGAGAGGGGGGACATGATAGAAACTTTCAAGTATCTCAAGGGAATCAACAAAGTCCAAGAGGGTAGCATCTTTCAAAAAAAGAGGTGTGCAAGAACAAGGGGGCACAATTTGAAGATAGAAGGGGCGGCTCAGAGGTAATTTAAGGAAGTATTTTTTCACAGAGGGTTGTGGATGCATGGAATGGCCTTCCGGAGGAGGTTGTGGAGTCAAAAACAGTGGTGGAATTCAAGCATGCATGGGACAGTCATAAGGCAATTCTAGGGGGTGGGGGTAGGAAGAAGTAGGCTGCTGGTTAACTAGGATCTGCAGCTTATCCAATAGGTAGGGAAATGGGCAGACTGGGTGGGCCAAGCGGTCCTTATCTGCCGTCAAAATCTATGTTTCTAACACACCTGCTGGGATTCAATAAACTGATATTTTTAAATTAATTTTTTTGTTATGAAACCTACTTTTTAAAACTATAATTAGACAAATTTAAAGATTAGTAATATAGTTTTATAAGTGGCGAGATGTCTCTTTTTGTTTTAACAGCATCACTTCTTAGCCATCTCCAGTCACACAATAGCAGGGCTGCCACTGTCTATCCCAGTGATCCAAGTTCACCTTCCAAGCCCAAGATATCACGAGCCAAATGACTGTGGCAGACTTGGCTCCTGTCTTGGATGCATTTTGTCTAGGGGTGGATGCAGCGAGAAAAATCATAGCTCTCTTTGGGCTGACTCCAGTCAGCACCGCACTTTCAATTGATGCATCACCACAGCAAGGCCAGCTAGGGGCATGGATTAAGGGACAAGATTATTCATCTTCCCAACAGCTCCACTGACTTGTTCTGCTCACCTCATGTTGTGACCCAGAGGTGGAGAGACAGAGACAGAGAGGCAATCAGATAATTCAGGGATGAAAAAAATAATCCAGTAGCCCCCTGGCAAATGAATCAACCTGCTCACCACACCAATGCAGGGTCCTTCTGGTGTTGCTCACTCCTTGCTGATTCCTCCTTTGGATCTTCCACATTCAGTGAGAATGCTCTGTCCTCCATTTGGGGAACCAGAGTCCCATAAAGGAAAAGTCATGGGTTATGAGTGACGGATCTGGCAAGATTGCGAAGCATGGGCTGGTAGCAAAAGATCAGCTGGATGTCTTTTATGATGGGATGAGGGCTCAAATAGGTGGATGGAGGACCTAGAGACTGAATGAGAAGTGAAAAACAAAACTGCTGTACAAAAATGTGTCATCTTCTGCACTTTTAGGGTACTATTTGCACCCTTGAACATGTGACTAGGCTGTCTTGTAACAAAATGAAATATTTGCACATTATCAATACATGACTACTGGTAGCCTTCAACTTGCGCAAGTACTGCTAGCATTTCTATAGCATAGTACAGTAGACTCGACGTCACTGGAAGGCCTAAGAGTAACGCACTGCACTATGCACTGGCTGAGGTGGAAGTGCTTTCCATCCCTGGGGAAAGGGCAGATATCATCCTGAATTAACAGTCATCCTTACAGCAGAGAGAGGAGGTAGTGAAGGACATATTACATATTGGTGCCACGAGCTGCAGAGAGCACCAGTTTGAGTAGTGACACATCTGATTGGGGGGGGGAGCACACAGTTTATGCATGTGTTTTGGTGCAGAAAGAGTGGTAAGAAAATCAGGGACCTTGGTCATCCCCTCAGCTCCAGTGCATCCTTTCAAAGAACCTCGGGCAGAACACCTGGCACATCTCCATTTAATATATCCCAGCTTAATAAGTTGAGCCCACTGTGGGGGTAAGCGACACAGTGCCAGACCTAGTTGAAGTTGGGGCAGTCAGAAGGGACAGGCCAGCACAGAGGGCTGGGGTGAGCCAAACCAGGAATCAAAAAGAAGAGAAAAAGAGACAGTGAAACAGTAACAGTTTATCTCAGCAAGAGATTGAATTTATATAAACAGAATGCAGCTTGTGGATTTGTACGTTAAGCATGAGATAACATCACAAATATTGGACCAGTCAGCAATAAATAATACCTCCTCTGGGCAGGAATGGGTTATAAATATGGCACTCATAAAATACATTCCTTTGTATGTTTTAATTAGGTGCAGCTAAAGCCCATTGGATGCACTCAGCAAGTGTATAATAATACACCTGTTTTGTCACAAAACTTCATAATACCCGGGAAGGACTCCTCCAAACACATTTGAAAAACAACAGTTTTCGAAAATGCACCCGGGAATTCATTGTAACAGCAGTTGTCTATAGGGGAGCATGAACTTTCACACTAATTTTACTGTAAATATATGCAGCCAAATATGTGCATTTTTCAGCAGTACAGGGCCAACCGTCCCCAACAAAATCCAGTAACAATTATCATAGTAAAAACCCGCAAGTAACATTTTTAAAATTAAAATTGAATTACTCCTGGGTCAAACAGCCAGAGACAACCCGAAATAACACAGTGCAAGGGCATGTCAAAGTGTCTTTTATGGAGCTGAGCGTGGGTACAATAAAAGAAATCTGAGCAAACTAATTTGTGGCTCACTACATTTTTTTTTTTTTTTTTGCAAAAGACTCGATGCACGTAAATGGAAGTTAGTCGACTACTGTACTCGAACAAAATAAAAGCTGTAGGTCTCTGGGCACTTGGGCATCCTATGATATGCAGCGTTGTGACAGCAATTGTCGGCGAAACTTTTATGTGTTTACATCAATGTGCCTGCCACTTACATTTCAGGTTTGGTCAAGATAGATATGTGTGTCAGATTCTTCACAACCCACAGGATCCATGAAGCATAGACATGTATAGGGATAGTCAGAATAAATTATTAAACAAGAGTTAAAAACAGCTACAACAATTAATTTACAGCATAACATGTAAGGCTTGCACAGACCCATAGAAGTCTTCGCTTTCCATATCTTATCCAATCATCACAGAAGCTAACGCTCAGTTTCCTTAGAAAAAACTAACTTATCCCAGTTACCTGCTGCTGCTGTTAAACAGCAATGAGGGAGGTCAAAGGTGAGCAGATGCAAAGGCATCATTCTACCTACCGGGGAATACATTTAAATGTCAGACTACAAACCCGACAGTGAGAGCCATTAGGTACTTCTGGGTAAAAAAAAAATATTAATAAGAAACGGATACTGATATTCTTGAAGATTCATGTGTGTTCCATTTTCATTTTTTATACCTGAAAGCAAGATGAGCACAACTGCCCTTTTTCACAAGTCATTATTTAGCGTGTTCACGTCTGTACACTTGTTTGACCGATCATCACAGGCATAGCGGCTTCTGTATTAATTATTTTTGCCGTTCTGCATATACTTGGTCCTACAGTGGGAAACTCAGTAACCATAAGTCAAATAAAGAATAATGCAGCATTTAAAATGGATATATTATACATCAAAAGATTAAATGGATATCATTCAGATACAACATTACTAAGTATTGGAAACGGCACCAGTCTTTTTTGGCAAACTTGCAGCATGAGGAGAATAAGAACAACAAATGACTCAGTACAAATTCTGTAAAAAACACAAATAATGGCAATTAGTACAGACACATGGATATTGTATGGTTCATCTCGCAATTAGTACAGACACATGGATATTGTATGGTTCATCTCAAGAAATGCTGTATTTTAAATTTCTCATTAATCTAGTGGAAACAGTGCCCCCATGCAATGTATCCAGAATTGTTCCCTCTTATTCAGCTGACTTTTAAAATCCCTTCCCCGTGGGTTCTGATGTACCTTCTATAATGCTACTGCTCTCACGCTGTGCATTCTCGGAACCCCATTTCTATTGACATGCACTGCCAAATTGTGAATTCCATGCATGCTGTGAAAATAATAGAGCCTTAGCCATCACATACTCCTGTTTGTTATAATGTTAAACAAGAGTTAAAAACAGCTACAACAATTAATTTGCAGCACAACAGGTAACGCTTGCACAGTCCCATATAAGTCTTTACTTTCCATATCTTATCCAATCATCACAGCAGCTAAAGCTCAGTTTCCTTTGAAAAAATGAACGTATCCCAGTTACCTGCTGCTGCTGTTAAACAGCAATGCAGGAGGTCAAAGGTGAGCAAAGGTGACGTGTCAAAGTGTCTTTTATGGAGCTGAGCGTGGGTACAATAAAAGAAATCTGAGCAAACTAATTTGTGGCTCACTACATTTTTTTTTTTTTTGCTGCAAAAGACTCGATGCACGTAAATGGAAGTTAGTCGACTACTGTACTCGCACAAAACGAAAGCTGTAGGTCTCTGGGCATTTGGGCGTCCTATGATACACAGCGTTGTGACAGCAGTTGTCGGCAAAACTTTTATGTGTTTACATCAATGTGCCTGCCACTTACATTTCAGGTTTGGTCAAGATAGATATGTGTGTCAGATTCTTCACAAGCCACAGGATCCATGAAGCATAGACATGCATAGGGATAGTCAGAATAAATTATTAAACAAAAGTTAAAAACAGCTACAACAATTAATTTACAGCATAACATGTAAGGCTTGCACAGACCCATAGAAGTCTTCGCTTTCCATATCTTATCCAATCATCACAGAAGCTAACGCTCAGTTTCCTTAGAAAAACTAACTTATCCCAGTTACCTGCTGCTGCTGTTAAACAGCAGTGCAGGAGGTCAAAGGTGAGCAAAGGTGACATGTCAAAGTGTCTTTTATGGAGCTGAGCTTGGGTACAATAAAAGAAATCTGAGCAAACTAATTTGTGGCTCACTACATTTTTTTTTTTTGCTGCAAAAGACTCGATGCACATAAATGGAAGTTAGTCGACTACTGTACTCGCACAAAATGAAAGCTGTAGGTCTCCGGGCATTTGGGCGTCCTATGATACACAGCGTTGTGACAGCAGTTGTCGGCAAAACTTTCATGTGTTTACATCAATGTGCCTGCCACTTACATTTCAGGTTTGGTCAAGATAGATATGTGTGTCAGATTCTTCACAAGCCACAGGATCCATGAAGCATAGACATGCATAGGGATAGTCAGAATAAATTATTAAACAAGAGTTAAAAACAGCTACAACAATTAATTTACAGCATAACATGTAAGGCTTGCACAGACCCATAGAAGTCTTCGCTTTCCATATCTTATCCAATCATCACAGAAGCTAACGCTCAGTTTCCTTAGAAAAAACTAACTTATCCAGTTACCTGCTGCTGCTGTTAAACAGCAGTGCAGGAGGTCAAAGGTGAGCAAAGGTGACATGTCAAAGTGTCTTTTATGGAGCTGAGCTTGGGTACAATAAAAGAAATCTGAGCAAACTAATTTGTGGCTCACTACATTTTTTTTTTTTGCTGCAAAAGACTCGATGCACATAAATGGAAGTTAGTCGACTACTGTACTCGCACAAAATGAAAGCTGTAGGTCTCTGGGCATTTGGGCGCCCTATGATACACAGCGTTGAGACAGCAGTTGTCGGCAAAACTTTCATGTGTTTACATCAATGTGCCTGCCACTTACATTTCAGGTTTGGTCAAGATAGATATGCGTGTCAGATTCTTCACAACCCACAGGATCCATGAAGCATAGACATGTATATGGATAGTCAGAATGTCTCTTGCGGCTGAAAGTGTATCTCTACACAAACTCAGCTTATTGCCACTGTGGTAAGTTTACTGCTCATGACACCGGCAATGTAGGTTTGGGAATGCGTGCGCGTGTGTGTGTGTGTGTGTGTGTGAGGGCACATTTGCACACACTGTTATCGCTGCTCACCGAAGCGTAGCTGTGTCTTTCAACTGTATGGCACTGCATTTTCAGCTGCTGTCATAGATAGCTGCAGCGTTCATTGGTGAACTGTGGTTGCTCCTGCAAACACACTGAGGGAATTGGAAGACGGGGTGCCACACCCACAGAAACTCAGATGATGACACTATGTTTCTTGCACATGCGTGCAAACAAACATAAAAATGTACCAATTGATTTGCTTCCAATTTCTGATAGGACAGGAAACATAATTGAAAATGTATCTGTTTTTAAATACTTAGGTATTACGTTGGACACTCATTTTTCTTTTGAACCTCACATTCATAATCTTAGGAAAATCCTTCATCAGAGGTTGGGTCTACTTTATCGAGTTAAATCTTTTTTGACTTTGGAATCCAGAAAGCTCTTAGTTCATAGCTTTCTGTTCTCCATACTCGATTATGGCATACTGATTTATACATCCTCATGTACTAATGTTTTGAGTCCTCTTAAAGTAATTTACCATTCAGCTCTGAGGTTTTGGCTAAATTTACCCTTTCAAACCCATTGCTCTGATCTGTACAATCAGTCATCTTCCTTATCTTTTGAAAATCGAGTACTTTATAAGATGGGCATTTTCTTATTTAAATTTAAATGTAATTTTTTCCTTATTCTATTTCTTTAATGTTTCCTAGATTAGTTAATGCGTTGTTTACTAGGTCCCAGCACAATTATAAATTTAAAATACCATTTTTTAAGACTACTTTTGGGCAAAGATCCTTATTATTTAGAGCACCTAGTTTTTTAATAGAATTCCGTTAGAAATTGTTCAGAATAGTTCTTTTCAGGTTCACATGAAATCTTCAGAAGTTGTTAATAATAACTCCTGTCAGGGTTTTAAGACACGGTTAAAACAGTGGCTATCTTTGGAAACGTGACGTATTTTTATGCATTGTATTTTATTGATTGAATGTTTTGTTTGTATTATGTTTGTTAATATTTTGTGTGTTTTTTAGTTTTAAACTTGTCTCCAATGAAAACGGGCAGTTTGCTCATTTGGATTTACAAGTATAAAAAATTAAAATGAAAAGGAAAATGAAACCTATCACCTAGGATCCTGATTCCCCTTTTGGACAGATGCAGACCATCATGCCAGTATAGGCCTGTATCTCTCCAGGTGGACACCCAGTCCCTAGTGAAGCCAAAACCCTAAACTCTGCAACAGTTTTTCGACCATTGATTGAATCCATGGTGCGGATCTCCCTAGCCTCACCCATGCCATAGACAGGCAACACCTCCAAGAAGGTTACCGTGCATGCTACTTGTCTAAGGCCCCTCCCCAGCTCCACAAACTCCTCCTGCACTGCTGTGATCCCATTCCCTGCCAGGTCATTTGTCCTGAGGTGGGCAGTGACATCCAGCTCCCTCCTCTGTGCAGCTGCTCCCGCAATCCCGAGGATTCGCTCCCTGTCCCTCCAAGCCATGGCGCCGGGGAGGCACCTTACCTCCCTTTCCCCTCCCTCCCCCAGTTCTACCCTCCTGACAGTTGAGTCCTCCACCAGGAGTTGTTTCCTTTCCCTGTGGGGTCCTGTGCCACCCTCCTGTGGGTCTTCTTAGTGGAGGTTCCCAGCATCCTCCTTGGTCTCTACTGCAGGTGCTCCGTAGAGGAACCACGCTCTGCCAGAATGGCATACAAATTGTGGAGAAGTACAACTGGAGGGATGCACCACTGTTCCTCCATCCTCGCCCTCCCTGAGCCCACCGTGGTCCAACTGCTCCTTATTGTTGGCAACCTCTGAGGCAGTGGCATCAGCCCTGGTGGTCCCTGGGTGGGAGAGGAAATCCCTGAATCCTGGTCAACTCATCCTGGAGACAAGCAACTTCCTCCCTCAGCCCAGAGAGGTGCCTGCAGATGGGACAATACCGCATCCTCCAGAACATCTCCCGGAAGACTGCCGCTCCACAGCCACTACACTGTACTACTCCCATCATGTCTTATTTGTGGTGCTTCGACTACTGTTTTGCATGCTTACTCTTTCCTCTCTCCATTTACTTTTTTGTTTGTTTTTTTCTCCATACTTTCCTACTGCCTCCGTGCTGTTACAGCTCCTGCCGTTCCTGTTCTAGGACAGGAAGTGCCTGTATTCCTCAGTAGTCTCCTTCTTACTTGCTCAGAGACAGACTTCCAGCAGCTAGGGGTTGAGGAGGAGCTGTTCTTTTCCTTCTAGGATGGCGAGTCTTTTGTGCCTCTGTGATCATTTGCTTCCTTCTCCCAAACAAGAAGTTCCTGTTGTCAGCCAAATCCAGTGCCTATAAAAGTGGAACTGGCTAAGGGTGGAGGGGAGGGCTATATATTCCCAGTAGAGGAGTTCTGGCAGCTGCCTTCTTCCTGTTTCTGCTCTCTGTCAGTAGCTAACTAGGGAAGTTTTAAATACCACTTGGCTTTCTGTTGCCTAAGCCACTCCCCTAATGTACAGCTCTTCTTTTCACCTAGCTAACAGCATAGATAAGTTTTTTTTTGTTTGTTTTTTTAGTTGTTTAACCAGGAGTAGCACACTGAGCTGAAAGCTTTTTTACAGGTGTGACCTGGGAGCACAGGGAAGTTGTGACTTGCTCCGGGTCACACAGTACGGAAGTGGAAGCTGTGGGATTCAAACCCAGGTCTGGTCTGCTGGATGTCACCAGATTTGCAGCTCAGAGCCTTAAACCACTGTGCTATACAGCCTCCCTAGTTCCCTGCCTTCACAGTTCCCTTCCCCCAACTCAGACAAGCACACTAACTCTTGTTTTTTTTTTTTTTGCTTGTTTTTTACCCTACTTGAAGTTCCCAGTAGTAGAGGTCTAGTTCTTTAGTCCCAGTAGAAGAGTTCTAGCAGCTGCCTCCTTCCTCTTGCTGCTCTCTATCAAAAGCTAACTAGGGAAGTTTTAAATACAGACACTTGGCTTTCTGTTGTCTAAGCCACACCCCCTAATTTACAGCTCTTCTCTTCACCTAGCTATTAGCACAGATAACAGTTCCCTTCCCACAACTCAGACAAGCACATACTTTTTTTTTTTTTTTTTGGCGTATGTTTTACTCTAATTGAAGGTCCCAGTAGTAGAGTTCCAGTTCTTTAGTCCCAGTAGAAGAATTCTAGCAGCTGCCTCCTTCCTCTTGCTACTAGTGTCACAGTCTGGTTGCATGCTCATTGGTCTGCCAGGGACAAGCCCACTGTAGATTGCTGTGCATTGGAATTGTCCCCGAGACACACCTCTGAAATGTCATTCTACCACAAGATTTTTCTTGCACACGCGCAAGGAAACAAAAAACTATAAAGAATTTAAATTGGTGACTACCCTCATTTGAAAGGCATTTTTGTCCTGAACACAAAAATGTAAACTAATGCACTTGGGGTACAGAAATCCAGGGGCAGAGTACACATGGGTGGAGTGGTTTTGACAACAGTAAGAAAGCACACATTCAGAAAAAAAAGCTTTTACATACAGTTGATTACTGTTTAACAATATTTTCCATCTGTGGCTGCCACTGTACATCTGATGCAAACCCATAATGACATTGCTCACGTGAAGCAAAAGGGGGATGGGGCATAACTGACTCCTTGTTTTTGTGTTAAAGTTTCTTTACAGCAAAAACAAGGAATGGCATCATTTCTAAAATGTGCAGACAAGCATGGGGACCACTTTTTTCCAGGTCATGCCACCGCCGGTAGCTACCACTTCAAGACTGCTACTACCCCCACCTAATACAATCAGGGGAAGACAAGAAGTAGTCTACCAGCACTGAGATTAATATGGTTAAGGCACATTTGCCAGAAATTGCTGCGTAGAAAAGAATGAGAAAGTGACTGTGATGACGAGCAAGTCCCAGACCAGATCTCTAGTTTAATAGTCTCCTCCTGAGTCTGATTTGTACGGCTGCATGGGCCAAGCTCCACAGATGTTATGCCATCATCAGATTTGTATAACAGTGCTGTGGAAGCACACAATCAGGCCGCTGTCTGATGTGCTGCCACAGTGCTCCGACATAGTTTTCAGTGAGTCTGTTTATGCAGCCCTTCCCCGCCACAGGCCACATAAATATACCCACTTCCCGGCGCACTGCTTTTCTGTTCTGCAACTGCAGCTGTGACGGACACCATGTGCAATATTGTGGCAGTGACTTAAACTACTCATACATGACTGTCGTGCATACATAGTTATGTCAGCATCGCCATGTTGTGCAGGCCTGACTACAGGGCAAACTTCACATATGCAAGTATCATGCATGCGCAGTACTGTGATTGCTGTAATATTAGTTATGGCTGACTCAGGTGCAGCGAAAGACCTGCATATCTTTTCCGCACTCTTGCCACTCCTAAAAGCTCTCCACAGCCGTATCTGCTCTGACCAGAGTTTGTTGTTATAGGGAGCAAGGTAATGTAACTTCCTGGGGTTGTTCGTGGTAATTCCACTAGAGGTATGTCCACATTTGTTGCATGGTTTAAAAATGTTTCTGCTGTTGAAATCTGTGCGGCTGCTACCTGGAGTACTGTCCACATCTTTACCAAACATTGCAGTCCAGACGTAGCTTCAAGAAAGAGGCCTGGCTTCAGCCTAGCTATGCACCAAGGCTTACCTTCTTAGGCCTCTCTGCTCCTTCCACCCAGACTGTTTATGATCAGTACTGCTGGTACCCGGGATCGACAAATTCCATAGCCCGATGTCCCGGACTATCAATTTTGTGACCTAGACAAGAATCTTATCTGTTGCTAATTGTCCAATGGACAAGCAGCAAGCACATCAATAAGTCACCAGGCAGCTCAGGGCTAAGATAAGGGAAGAATGCTGCAACAGGAGCTGAAGGAAAAAAAAAACAGCATTTTTTAAATCCAGGGAGCAGGATGTCATGCACCAGTAATCGGCAGATTAACCGTTGCAGTGCCACAGAGAGCTGTATCTGTTAAAAATCCCTATACTTTCTAATTCTGTCGGCAGTCAAAATGTTAATGAGGCACAGTGTCCCTGGAATCTTGTGGCGGAGCAGTGCTAAAGAAGTTGGCCATTATGGCATGAAAAGAAAAGTGGGCGGAGAAATCCCTGAAGATGGCAAGGCAACCAGAAGGCCCCCACAGTTGAGTAGCAATAACTAGCGTTTGTCAGAACAAATCTCTGGAGATCCTCAGTCAGTGGCCAGATCTGAATTAAAAAAAAAATGTGCTGGGAAAACAGTTAAGCACTACATGCTCCCTGCTGTGTCAGGCTGTACCCCACAACTGCAAGATAGCTGCATGCACAGCACAGTCCGATACAGCATGGTACAAAAGTAGAATGCTAGGAAAAGACAGCTCTGAGTAGCAGCTGCGACTTACCTTAGGCTGTAGATATTTCGCTGACTGGATTATTAGAGAAGGAACACTCAGAGGATTTATGAGAAGAGAAAGAGTAGCATGGAAAGACTAAAGGGTTGAAAAGTGATAGTGAGTCAGTTAAATTGTAGCATAGCGTTCTGATTTGCAGTCCTATAACAGCTGGTTCTGGCTAGTCTCTAAAAAAAATTAAAAAGTACACCTTGGTCTTAAGAGATAAGCAGGTCAATTGGAAGCAAAATGGGAAGAAGAGGAAAATAATCTATCGGAGGAATTGCTGAGTAGGCAAAAGGGATTCTTCATCAGCCCACATATTGAAGTCACCCGACATCAACCACCTAAGGTACTCCAATGTCAGGCTAGCGACGGACTCCTCAAGTTCCTGCAGGAATCCACTTTCACAACCGGGAGGATGGTAAACGAGAAGGATCCTGCTCCCCACACCCGTATAACCCTTAACAGTCACACATTCAAGCGACCTGGCTTGACCTACTGAGTAGGCTGCATGTCTCAGGCCAGATCTAAAGCAGATGGCCACCCTCCCTTGCACTTCCACCTACTGTAGAGCAGTGCACCACCATGTAGCCCCATGGAATGGCTGCCTCCAGCACAGATCCAGAGTCGTCCCCCAGCCAGGTCTCGATGGTGCACACGTGGTCCACTGAGGAATCTGCAACATAGTCTGCAATTCTCAGTCTTATTCTTGATGGAACTGGCATTACATAAAATTGCCCTCTGGGAAGGAGCTGTGCTGATGGGCTTGGCTACCATATCTGGTGATGTTTCAGTAGCCCTCTGGATTGGAACGAGTCAGGGAGCACCCCTGTTCTGGTCCCATTTTAACCCAGGGCAGCTCCTTATCATACTCCTGATCCTGTCCTCCCTGTCTCCCACTCCAGGACCAAAACTGCATTGGTGACTTTGCCTTCTTGCAAGCCCCACTTCCCGGCATCGGCAGAGAATCACTACAGGGATTGTGGGCAGCTGAACAGGCAGAGTTGACAAAGTTGTACCAAAGAATAGGCAATGCAGGTATTACTGGCTCCCTCAAAATACTTCCTAACACCTAAAATCAGCTAAAAAAGCTAAACCCCCAAAATAACCCTCTAGCACAACCAATTTCCCGAAAACCCAGTTTAGTGAGTTTGCAGGGTTTTTATAACTATCCAGGAGGGATGCCAGGTTTTGGACTGTTGTCTTACAGAACCTTTTTCTTAAATAGGTTCTAGACCCAGCCTCCCAAGATACTGCTAGTGAGCCTGCAGTTTTTTTATGACATTGTTGGATTCCTTCTGTTAGAAGGAATACTTGCTCACCATAGTAATGTGGTTTCTTCTAAGGAATCCAACAGTAAGTGATACAATCCCTTACTCTGCCTTTCCTTCTAGAGCCTGAAAAAGAGTTCTCACAAGAATCAGTCTGATTATTTCTTTAGTTCTTGAGCATTTATTGTTTATACCCTTTGGTCTTTTACCATGTTTGAAAAAATTGGTGGTTGATTCATCATTAAAAGTAGACTTATTTTTAATTGAATTTATTTATTGATTGGTGACCAGTTATTGGTGACCACTGCTCCCATTTCCAGAAACAAATCTGATGATGCCACTTTGCAAATCAATGGTGAGACCTCATTTGGAGTACTGTGTCCAGTTCTAGAGGCCGCATCTCAGAAAGGACATACAGTAGACAGAGTAAAGGCAGTTCAAAGAAGAGCAACAAAAATGGTGCAAGGCCTGCACCAAAGGTCATACAAGGAGAGACTGGATGAGCTCAGTATACCCAGCAGAAGAGGAGGGAGAGGGGAGACATGACAGAGACCTTCAAGTAGTAGTAAAAATATTTTTATTCATGTCATGAACAAGGATAAACTGGATTGAGCAAAGGCTCATTTACAACGAGGCCCCATTGCACAGTTTCAATGTTACAGCATTACAAGTTACAAATAATAAAATTGAACTATACATAGTCATGTACTGTAACTACATTGAGCACAGAACATAATAACAGTTAATTAGTTTGGCAACAGATGTGGTTGTTTACACTTTTTATCCCACCAGCCTTTTATCTCTTTCTGTCCATTCTTCTCCCCAATGACTCAGGTTAGAGGGTAAGTTATTCCAAGCTATTGCTCTGTTGTAAAAGACAGAAGCTCTTCCTATCTCAAGGTTACATTTAGGTATCACCACATCGACACTCATTGCAGATCTTACTGAGTAACGTTTCTTCCTAAACAGTATTACCCAATATATAATTTGGTAATTGTCCTCTAATAGCTTTATTCATAAATGCTAAAACATGGCCATGTCTTCTTTTTGTCAGTCTGCGGCACCCCAGTGAAACGTACATATGACAGCTATGTGTTAACCTAGGAGTCCCAGTTATATATTGAGCAAGTCTAGTATAGCACATATCTAGTTTCAATAATTCCTTCTTGGTTGCAGCTGCAAATAAAATATCCCCATAATCAGGTATCTGTGTGATCATAGTATTGACCACCCTAAAGGGAAGCACAGGAGGACAGCATATTTCAGAAAAGAAGATGCTCTAGAACAAGACGGCATGACATGAGACTGTAGGGGGCAGACTAAGGGGCATCGTGAGAAAGTAGTTCTTCATGGAAATGGTGGTGGAGGCATGAAACAGCCTCCCCGCAGAAGTGGTGGGAGCAAAGTCAGTAAATGAATTCAAAACTGCATGGGATAGACATAGCATAGACCATGGCAACTCAAAAGAGAAGGTAAAGCTGGAAATAAATTTGGATCTCCAGCATTTTTAGTAGGTAGGGAAAAAGGGCAAACTGGATGGGCCTAGTGGTCCTTTTCTGCCATCAAATTCCATGTTTCTGTGTTAGAACAGGATGGGGAGAATGACCACAGTGCAGAGTGTGAACAGAATTCCAAATTCTAGTCATACCCAGTTCTATCTCTGGGGCAATACTTCTGGATGGAGATTATGCAGTTTTCTTGGATCCCTTAGAAGAAACAGTACTACAGTGAGTAATTATTTCTTCTCTACTCCTCCATTAAAAAAGGAAAAGTACTAAGACGGTTGTATCTGGTTCCACTATTTCATTGATGCAGGTTTCATTGGTCCTAAAAGTTTGGGTTCCTCTGGAATCCTGGTGCCTCCAGCGTGTGACTTTATACAGGAGATACTAAAGAAGGTACACAACTTTCCTTTCTAACAACAAGTAATATAATATATGGGTCCCACTTTACACCTTGCCTGCAGCTGCATGGTGCCTTAGAATCTAGCGAGTTCACCACTACTTAAAACTTCATATAAGGCTCGGCGTGAGGGTGAGGGGGGCAAATGACTGAAATGACATAATCAGAACATTGTGGCCCTGAGAGATTAGGAAATGGGTGGCAGTGAAAAAAAGCACAATTAAAAGGCCCTACAGTAACTCTATATGTAACGTTAAACATTTCAGCTTAGTTTTTGTTGCTAGTACAGTTCATGCTACCAGTAAAAATAGAACTATATTTTACAATTTTCAATTTCCAGTAATGTTTGCATTTCTTGAAGAGTTAATACATCTTAAATGGCTGTACAGCTGTTACCTCTGTTTTTGCTTTCAGAATTGTTGCATGATGGATGTCACTGTTCTGGACGGTGAAGAGAAGCCGTTTTGGTGTGTTAGCACGCCAGTCAGCATGAGGCCATCCCCTAAGTCATCTGTTTCCTATGATTACATGGGGCAGAGCTACGCTGTTGACTACTGTGACCATGAGGGAAAGATTCACATGGCACTGGAGTGGGAAGCAGAGCAATACTACGTCACTAATCTTGTTTTGTATCTCAGCACTGAGAAAGTGAATGGCTGGTTTGGAACAAATTACTGATTTCCTAGCATTACACTCTTGTTATAGTTTAAGCAGGTAGCCACAGGTTTGGGTTCTTCGAGGGCATTAATCCATGGCCCCCTTTGTAATGTGGATATCATATGCTTCTGAGCAAAATTAGAGACTTAAAAAGCTTTACTGCCATCTTGAAAGAAATTTGCACACCTTCTTCGTACGCTGAGTGACATAAAACATTTTTCACCTTGTTTTAAAGAGATCAAAAATTAAATGAGTTTTATTTTGAAATTTGAGAATCTTTTTATCATTCTACTTTCTGTTTCCACAACTTGCTAATCGCAGACCCTTTTTGATTTGGAGGTGTGTGGCTATATTTCATTATGAATGAATATGTACGTAGGTTGTTGGCTGTATTGTAGGGGCAGGTGCACATTTCTAAATGAATGACTAATTTCTTTTTGCCTGCCCATGGTCATTTTGCAGTACTGCCATAAAAACATTTCTGTCTAAACAGAGGGCTTTTCTGTTTTTTTTATATAGTTTGGATAGCGTGCATATATTTGCAATGTGTTTTTGTTTTTTTCATAGTCTGTCATTACAGCATATAAAGGTTTGATCTGATTGAATTTAAAGTGTTTTGCTTTCTTTTATGCTAAAATAAAAAAATATCAAACTGTCAAACATGCTAAAGGCATGTCAGCTAACTGGATTGGCTAAATCTGGCATAGAGTTTAAATGATATTACATCCATTATGTTTGATTTAAAGGTGACCTGCAGACTAATCGTAGCAGCCCGCTCCCGTCCCACATACCTTTCTACGGTGCTGCGGGAGTCTGGGGCTGCTATGATGGTGATCTTTCATATAAAATTAATATTTAAAAAAGCGCCGAAACTTTTCAGTGAATGCGGAAGTGCCTTGGGGATTCCGATCGAGTGGGCGTAAATTATTATGGGTATTCCACACAGTTTGTGATGAGACAAACACCACTGCTATGAATGGATAGCAGTGGCTGCAGTTTACTATTATTTATTTTGTTGCTTCTAGGTGGGTCTTGATGCCTAAAATCATACCTACAGCAACACTTGTACAGGGGAGCATCCCCCCTTTGTGAATTCTGCCCCAACTATGTATGTGCACACACCAGAAATACCTGCAGAACACCTAACATGGTGTCACTTACTGGTTTGTGTGGTGCTTTGGTGAGTAACTTGCGTTTCCTGTGTATTTCTGGTGTGTGACCACACAGTTGTGGTTGATCATGTAATGTAAGTCATATGCCCACCCAGACATAACCATTGTAATAGACAGATTGATACAGTTTGAAATGGTTCTGGTTTTGGACATATTCAGTGCAGAGTAAGTTCATTTGCCAACGTGTAACAGAAACAGAACCAAAACACAGTTATAAACATACAAACATGAAATTGCCAGTACATACTGGCCTTATGGTCGGTCTAGTCTGCTGGAGTGCGCAGCCCATCAGTCCATTAGACTATAGCTGCACCCCCCCCCCATCCTACAGGTCTTCCCTCACCCCACCTTGCCCCCTCCACGTATGTATTTTCCCCTTGAATGTTTCTGTCCCACTCTTAAAGCTCACCAATGTCTGCAATGACACGAGTTCCTCAGGCAGTGCGTTCCACCCTGCCACCACCCTTTCAGTCAAATAGTTCCCTCTCATTTCCCTCCTGAATCTGCTCCCCCTTCAGCTGCAGGGAGTGCCCTCTGGTTTCTCTTCTGCTGTTTATAGTGAAACCACAACTGAAGCCCACTCTGTTCATCACCTTCAGGTACCTGAATGTCTCGATCATGTCCCGTCTATCTCTATCCGCCAGGGTATACATGTTGAGCTCACTTAGTCCTTCTTCATATGGTCTATCACCCAATTCCAGAATCATTTTTGTTGCTCTGTGTTGTACCTCCCCCAGTAGTTTGATGTCCCTTTTTAAGTAGTGGTGCCAGAACTGCTTTCGGTACTCCAAGTGTGGCCTCACCAGGGACCTGTACAGGGGCAACATAAGTTCCCTACTTCTGGGTGTAATCCCCCTTGCTGTGCACTGCAGCATCTAGTTGTCCTTTGCCGCTGCCTTCCTACACTGAGCTGACCGATTCATTTACGTGGCCACGTGCACCCACAGATTGTTCTCTTCGTTGGATGTTGATAATTGTAAACTGTCCAGCCAGTAACTCTATCCTGGGGTTCATGCACCAAAATGCATCACTTAGCACTTCTTGGTGTCGAACCCAAGCTACCAGGTGTTTAACCACTTTTCCAGCATTGCCAAATCCACCTGAAGTAATTTGCTACCCTCCTTCCCCATCAACATCGGCAGAAATCCTGCTGTCATGAGCGAAGAGAGTGATCGTATTCTTCCTCACCACCGCTATGTCTGAGATGAAACTGTTAAACAGGACTGGTCCCAGTACTGAGCTCTGTGGGACACTAGTAGTCAGCACTCTGTGCTCAGAAGCCTCGTCCCCCACCACTACCCTCTTGTGACTGTCCCCTATCACGTTTTCAACCCATCTGGCTACTTTACATCTAACTCCTAGTCTCCTCAAGTTGTTTGTCGCCCTACCATGTGACACTGAATCAAATGTCTTGCTGAAATGAAGGTTGAGTACATGTACCGCACTGCCCCCGTCTACTGCCCTTTTGACCCAGTCGACAAAGTCAACCAAGTTTGTCTCACAGGACATGGCCAGAGACAAACCCGTGTTGCCTGTTGTACTGTAGATCGTTAGTGTAAAGAAACTGCACCATACCATCATGGTCCTAAGGCCCTCCACCACCATGTCCTCCGTGATAACCACATTCGTAGTTGTCTCACCCCACCCCCCTGTTCCTTTCATGACCGGGCCCATGCCTCTCCCTTATGAACAATAAACAGAAGTACTTGTTAAGTACATCTGCCTTCTCAGCGTCCTTGTCTACCCACCCACTTCCTTTCTTGATCCTAACTGTTTTATCCTTACTCATCCTCTTTTCCCTGATATACCTAAAGAAATTATTTTCCCTTTCTTTAATCCTCTGAGCTATCCTCCTCGCCCTTGTGGCCTTCGCAGCCCCTACCACTCTGCTCACTTCCCTTGAGTTTCTCACATGCTCCTCTCTTATCCTCTGCCCTGTTCTTCATCCTGTAGGTCCAGAAAGCCCTTCTGTTATCCCTCACCTCCTTCCCTGCCTCCCTAGTCATCCTGCGTGGTTGCTTGACCCTCAGTTTAATTTGCTGACTCCTAACACAGGCTTTAGTGGATTCATTGAGTCCCAGTTGTATGATTGCCCACTTTTGTTCTGCGTCCATGCGTCCGGGTGAATGCTGTCTATCTGCGTTCTCAGAAAGTGCCCCATCCTACAAAAGTCTTCCCTTCTGAAGTCAGGGACCATAGGTTTTGTAGTGGCAATCTCCCTACAGAAATTGATAGAGAACCACACTGGGAGGGTGGTGGTCACTACCTGCCAGTGGTAACTTCACCCGTATAGGCGTGACAAGTGCCCCATCCTCCAGCACCAGGTCCAGAATATTGTCCTCCCTATTTGGTTCTGTCACCCTTCAGGTCAGGTAGCCATCCTGGATTTCTTCCAGGAGGATCTTCTCCCTGGCACATGTGCTAGCGGGAATGCTCCAATCCACTGCGGTATTTTGAAGTATGCAACCACCATGGTGCCCTATTTGCCAAACAGTCTCCTTAGCTGCTCCCCCGGCTCCCGATCCATGTCCTTTTTCTGTGATGAGGGCCTAAACAACCCCCAAACCGGCCCTAGTCCTCCTTGGGGTGTTAAGTTACATTCAACTGACTTCTGATGTGCCTTTCTCCCTCTTCTCCCTAATATAACCAATCCTTTCCTTTACATAAATGGCTACTTCCCTGCTACACCTTGACTTTGGACTTTGACTGTTCCCCTCCACAATAATTTGAATCCTGTGATAGCCAAGTGCAAGCTGGGTTTTGGTTTGCTCACATCTCTGTGATGGCAGCTCTGTCCACCTCACTGCTGCCTTCAATGCCTGCAACTCGACCATTGTTTTCCCCATGCTGTTATCAATTAGTGATACCACCCTCCACCCTGAACATCTCCCAGCTTTCTCCTTACCCTGCCATCCACTCCGTGTCCTCGTTGAATTATGCTGTCATTGCTGTGTGTAAAGTCCTCCAGCCTCTGCATTAACATAACAGAACCATTCTTACTTAGATGTAGCCTGTCCCCTGCAGATGGATCTGTGTTCTCCCATGTGCTGTCCCAGTCTCCCACCAAGCCATACCACCTGGACTCACACCATTCTCTCATCCACCTGTTGAAGTCCATGATTCTGCGTTTCATGTCTATGATTGCTCGCACCAGTGGCAGAACTTCAGAGAAAGCTATCGTGTTTCACCCTTTCCTGCATAGCTTCCCCACTTCTCTGAAGTTGTGCTGAGCCACTGCCATCTGACTTCTTTCAAGATTATTTGTCCCCAGGTGTACAATGATGTTGGGTTTTAACCCCACCTTCTGCACACACATATGAGTGTGCTGCCCCAACCTGCCTGACAGGCCAGGCATGCACTCCACCCAGATACTGCTTTTCCTGGCCTCCCCATCTAACACCCTTAACTATAGAGTCCCCCATAATTAGGATTCTCTCCTTCTTATCGTGATCTCCCTCTAGTTGCTTGACCTTATCCTTCACCCCAAAATGACACCTCCCCCATCCTAAGCCGCACAAAATTGCCGCCTCCACTTTGTGTCTCACCTTCACATCAGTACCAACTATGGTTTGTGTATTGGCTTACTCTACTAAACCATTACCCTTCAACCCACCCTTTCATATTCATATCCACCGCTTCCTGAGGTAGTCCATTCCATGCATCCTCCACCCCTTTTTGTGAAGAAAAACGTCCTCACATTACCCCTTAATCAACATCCCTGTAATCTCGTGCTGTGTCCTGTTGTACTGCTTTGTTACTTATATGCAAACATGTTTCACTGTATCACCTTCATCATATCTCTTCTACCCTGCCTTTACTGTAGGCTATACATACTGAGGTCTGTTAATCTGTCCTCGTATGTTTTATGATGCAGTCCCTGAACCATTTAGGTTTCTCTTCTCTGGATTTCCATTTTGTTACTATTCTTGTGCAGGTGTGGCCTCCAGTACTGCACACCATTGTCCAGATGGTGCATGACTGTTGTCTTGTGAAGAGGGATTATTACCTCCCTCTTACGACTTTTAAAACCCCTACTATTGTACCCCTATACCCCTCTGATGATGCACAACTGTCTTTCTTCCTGTTTTCTTGCCTGCAACTACTCTCACAACCTATAGGTGGATTCAGTTTTTTTTATTCACTATGTGCATCATCTATGGTGTTGAGTTTCTGGTAATTACAAGGCAAGAAAGACACTTGGTCAACATCATCAACGATTACCTGCAATCATCCTAGCAGACAAGTAAAGCAGTAGGTCACGTTACAGGGATGTCATGGTGTAATAGGTGCATCATAACTCGCAAGAGTGTGGTATGAATCCCTCTTTACAAGACATTGGTTAGGCGTGCATTCAGTAATGGAGGACACACCTGCACAAGAACATTAACAAAACTGTGCGGTGGGCTGTGCTCAGTGGGCAGCATTGTCATTCCACGTGCATAGTGATTGATGATATCCTTGCCGTTTAGCAGTTCTTCACAGTATCCAGATAAGTGGTTAATACATGCAACCACCATTTACATCCCCCAAAACCTATGTGTGTCTCGTGCAAAAATGTAAGCCGTAGCAATCTGCAACCAGATAACCATACTTCTCCCGCACACCTGCATGTGACACACGTTTTAAACTGTACCTGAAATAGCAACCTTACCTTGGCTGTCAATGCCAGTCCACAAAACCTCATCTCTGTTCAAGACCAAGCTAACTTCTGATCTTCTTCGAGGTACAGCTCTTGCAGCAGGTTACACCATTAGGATTGAAGCTGGCAGGCGTTAGGACCCCACGGAAAATTTTCTAGCTAGCAGTCTTCAGCGGGGACCGCCTCCGACGTCGGTCCGCCCCCGTCAGGCGTAGTACATAAGGAGGCGGTCCCGCCAGAATCCCCAGTTCTTTCCCGCCATCGACTTGCATGTCTCGACCTCTTCGGTTAGTACTAGCGCGCGACGACCAGGAAATCCTTTCCGAAACTGGAAACTTTGGAAGAAATTCTTCTTCAAGACTACCTTCATCGTCTGATGTCCTCCCCAACTTCAGTGGAGGGCCATCCTTCTAAGTGTGCCTGTGGGAAGCATATCCCATTTAAAGACCCTCATTCAGCCTGCGTTCGGTGCCTGGGCCGGGACCACAACACCCAGGCTTGCTCCTTCTGCCAGGGCTTTAACAGCCGGACCAGAATCCGCCAACAGAAGGCTCTCCAGGCTTTCCTCCTAGAAGAAAAGCTCAAGGCCATGGAACCTTCCTCCAGGGGGGAATCTTCGGGAAAGTCGCACAGGCACCACGAGAAGCATCAGGAGAAGGTGAGACCTAGATCCCCCTCTAGGGCCTCGGACTCCCGCAGCTCCGGCTGTAGGTCGGACCGCTCCCCGCCAGAGCCCTCTCAGCCTTCCCCGGTTGTGGTCAAATCAGCCAGCGGTTCTTCTACTCTGCCTGCCAAGACCTCCAGGCCCTCTTCTTCTGCTAAGGCCTCGGCCCAGGTCAGGGAGCATCACAAGTCCTCGTCCCGCACTCAGCCTCCGCGTCCGGTCAGTCTCCTCCCGCCGCCCACTCCAGCGCAAGACCAAGGCTGACCTCCCTTAAGCAGGCGTTGGATCCGGCGTCGGCCCCGCGATGTCGGCCAAGGTCCTAAGCACTCCCGTGAGCAGGGGCGTTGGTCACTGTCGCGGTCAGGCATTCACCCCCAGGATGCGGCGGGGGGACCGGCGTCTGATACTGCAGACAGAATAACCACACCGCCGCCTACTGACGTCGGTCAGGAGGCGTTGTAGGAGGAGGAGTCCACTCAGCCCGAAGACCAGGCGGGCAACCCTGGACCCGTCGAGCTCCCACGTGAACCCTCCCCGGAACCGGAGACCCCCGGAGAGCCGACGCCCAGCCCCGACGACAGACCACCGGTGCCCGGCCCGTCGTCGGGCCTCAACTTGACAGATGTGAAGGAGCTTTTCACTTTCTGGTGGGACACCATCAAAAAGGATGTGGTCACCATGCACCCTCCTCCCGCACCCGCGGCACCACCGACGCCTGCGCTCCCTCCTTCGCCGAAAGGGGCAGCAGGCCGAGCACCTTCCCCCCAGGAGCCAGTAACACCTCCTAGGGGCAGATCTACAGAGAAGAGAAGGCCTCCGTCTAGATCTTCTTCAGGGTCACCCAGCCCCAAGAGACCCAGAAGACGTCGGTATTCGCCGTCAACGGAGGACTACAGATCTGACATCTCTGAATGCCCCAGGTCTCCTTCACCGATCAGCATCCCTTCTCCGGACCCACGCGACCTCCCTAGGTCTCCTCCGGATGACCCCTCATTCTCTGAGATAATGAGACACATCCAAGAGAACATGGGATGGGATGCGGAAGAACTCGACCCCGAAAGACTACGCCTTGCCTGCTGCCTTCGGCAAAAGGATCCCAAGCCTGTGGTAGTGCCACCCTTGGTGGACACCTTCGTGGACGTCACCAAGGCAGCGTGGAAGCGTCCACATTCGACCCCAGCTATGCCGAAGAAGGCTGACCGCCTGTACAAGGCCCCAAGGGAGGACCAGTACCTGGCTAACCATCCTCTGGCCGACTCCCTGGTCATTACAGCCTCTCATGACCGGTCTCAGAGACCGCAACATCTGAGCACGCAGCCACCGGGCCCGGAGTCCAAGCAACTGGACGTGCTGGGTAGGCGCACTTACGCGGCCGCGACTTGCGCCATTAGATCCTTGAATTACCTGACCCACATGGTTCAGTTCCAGAACACGCTGTGGGAACAGGGACAGGAATTGGCAGAGAAATTGCCAGATGGTGGCCAAAAGGAGGAACTTCTCCAGCTCCTCCGTACGGGTTCAGATGGGGGGACCCAAGTGCTCCGAGCCGCGTACGATTCCGCGGACTCTTCGGCCAGAGCGGCAGCCTCAGGCGTATGTGTCCGGAGACACTCATGGCTCCGTGTCTCCGGGTTTACCCCGGATGTCCAGAAAAACATTTTGGACGCCCCCTTTCATGGCGAAGTTTTGTTTGGTGAAGCATCGGAAAAGTCATCACCAAATTACAGGAAGCTGGGAAGACTGTTAGATCTGTCCAGGCCATGTACAGATCTAGACTCAGTTCCTTTCATAGGAACCAGAGTCGTTTTCGCAGCCAGACTCAGAGGCAACAACCTCGTTCCGGTCAGCAACAGAGGGGCTCCTTCTCCCGGAAAGCCCAGGTCAAAATGTCCTCAGGTAGGGGCCAACGTGCTACCAAGTCGGCCCAACCTGCAGGACCCTCTGCTGCCACAGCATGACTCCTTCCCGGCCCCCGCCCCTCTTCAGGATCAACAGGAAACAGAGGTCGGGGGTCACATCGCAGACCACCTGCCAGGGTGGCGCTCGATCACCACCGACAGGTGGGTGCTACAGTTGATCGAAAAAGGCCACTTTATAGAATTCCTAGACAAGCCCCCCACAAGGCCTCCTCTGCTCTCCCGTTACTCGGGTCAGCATGCCCTGCTCATAAAGCAGGAAGTGCTCGCGCTTCTGCAGAAAGAAGCTGTGGAGCACATTCCAGGGAACCAGATAGGAGCAGGCTATTATTCACACTTCTTCCTGGTTCCAAAGAAGACAGGGGACCTGAGTCCAATCTTGGACCTCAGCGACCTCAACATATCGGTCGTTTACAAGCGCTTCCGCATGGTGACCCTTCCGGGACTAATCCCCATGCTGAAGAAGGATGTTTTCTTGGCGTCCCTAGACATGCAGGACGCCTACCTGCACATCCCCATCGCTCAGGCGCACAGGAGGTTCCTGCGCTTCGAGCTTCTCGGTCGCCACTACCAGTTCCGAGCACTTCCTTTCGGGCTGTCATCAGCACCAAGGGTATTCACCAAGTGCATGGCAGTCGTGGCAGCGTCTCTGAGGAGACAGGGTCACTACATGTTCCCGTACCTGGACGACTGGCTTCTCGTGGCCTCTTCCAAGGAGGCATTGCTGCTGGCCATTCAGCACACCCAGGCTCTCTTTCAGTCTCTGGGCATCTTAATCAACTATGAGAAGTCTCTCCTGGTACCATCCCAGAAGCTGCAGTTCATAGGCGCAGTTCTGGACACAGTCAAGGGGAAAGCCTTTCTTCCTGAAGACAGAGTGGAACGCATAAGATCCCTCGTAAGGGACATGTCAGCGAAGAAAACCATCCCAGCCAGGTTGGTCCTTCGCCTGCTCGGACACATGGCTGCGGCCATTCCAACGGTCCCGATGGCAAGACTCCACATGCGGGTAACCCAGTGGATGTTAAGGATGCAGTGGGACCAAAGGCAAGACCATCTGCAGCAGCCAGTCAGAATCACGAAGACCGTGGTTTGGGACTGGCAATGGTGGCTAGATCCGGGAACTCTCTCAGTGGGGGTTTCCTTCACAGTGCTGTCCCCGATGTTAACACTCACCACAGACACCTCAGGGGTGGGGTGGGGAGCACACTTGAACGGGGTGAGGTCTCAGGGAACATGGACTACTCAGGAATCTCATCTCCATATCAACATATTGGAGATGAGGGCGGTCCTTTATGCTCTGCAAGCCTTCCAGTCGGAGATTCCACCCAGTACTCTCCTGTTACAAACAGACAATACTGCGGTGATGTATTACCTCAACAAACAAGGAGGCACACACTCTTACCCCCTTTACAGGGAGGCCATGAGGGTATGGGAATGGGTAATATGACACGGCGCAAACCTCATCGCATTTCACGTTCCCGGGGTGGACAACACGGTCGCGGACAGCCTGAGTCGTTCCCAGGCCAGAGTCCACGAGTGGGAACTTCTACAGGAGGTGGCAGAGGATCTGTTCCACAGATGGGGTACTCCAGAATTGGATCAATTTGCCTCCCCATCCAACGCAAAACTGCCCAATTTTTGCTCGCTAGATCCAGGGCCTGGTGTTTTCTGGCGAGACGCGTTGTCCCTCTCCTGGGCGGGCAGATTCCTCTACGCCTTCCCTCCTTTCCCGTTGATCCAGAGAGTCCTTCTCAAACTTCGCAGGGAGCATGCAACGCTTATTTTGATAGCACCTTTTTGGCCCAGGCAAATCTGGTTCCCGCTGCTGAATCAGTTGTCCCAGGAACCTCCGCTTGCTTTACCAATCAGCTCCCACCTGTTGTCTCAGGAGGAGGGTTCACTAGTCCACCCAGACTTACATTCACTGAACCTGCATGCTTGGCTCCTAGAGACATAGCCATGTTGCGACACGGGGTCTCGCAAGAGGTGGCGGATGTACTCTGCCGCCAGAAAACCGGCGACACATGGCATCGCCATGAAAATGGCGCAGGTTTTGCCTGTGGTCTCAGGCATGCGATTTCTCGCCCTTAGACTGCCCGAGAAGCTGGTTCTGGAGTACCTGCTTTTCCTCTTTCAATCGGGTTAGCTTACCCCTCGATCAAAGTGCACCTTTGTGCAATCTCAGCTTATCATGCCCCATAGGCCAACGCATGGTGGCCCAGCTGGATACTACCGGGCCTTTTAAGAGGGTCCTCCACCTTAGGCCGCCCGTCGAGATCCCGTCCCTCCTTGGGTTTACGCCGTCCTAGAGCAGCTTCACGCTGCCACCTTTGAGTCTGCGCTTAGATCATGAGCTTCGCTTTCTGTCGGAAAACGTTGTTTTGGTTGCACATTTCTTCGCGAGAAGAATCTCTGAATTACATGCTCTCCTGTGCAAGGAGCCTTATTTAATTTTTCATCAGGACAGGGTGTCCCTGAGGACGAATCCTAAGTTCCTGCCTAAGGTGGTGTCAGTCCTTACTCTTAACCAGGACATTGATTTGCCAGTGTACTTTCCTAAGTACGCCAATCGAGGAGAAGCACTGCTTCACACCCTGGATGTTCACAGGTGTCTCAGATATTATTTGACCAGAACCAAAAGCACCGGAAAGCGGAGCAGCTGTTCGTTCATTCGCTGAGAGGATGAAAGGGGCCCCAGTTTCCAAACGGACCCTTTCACGCTGGCTCATCCAATGTATTTCTTTTTGCTATGACAAGCGTCAGAAACCCTTACCAGGGTGGTCAAGGGCCATTCCACAAGAGGAGTGGCTACCTCCTTTGCGGCACTGAAGAACGTTTCTACGTCGGCCATATGTGACGCAGCCACCTGGAGTTCGGTGCACACTTTTATCAGGCATTATAGCCTGGATATCGCCTATAGGCGAAGAGCAGGTTTCAGCCTTGCTGTTCTTCAGGGCCTCCTGTCCTAGGCTCAGGATGGGTCTGAATCTCTGTATTGCCTCCTCCCAATGGCTTTTCAAGGCGCCATTGCTTGGGAATCAGTCCTAATGGTGTAACCTGCTGCAAGAGCTGTACCTCGAAGAAGATAGTACAGTTACGTAAGAACTTACCGTAACAGTAAATCTTCAAGAACAGCTCTTGCGGCAGGTACTTTCCCGCCCACCATTCCCCCTTGGAGGAAGCAGGTTCCAACCTTCGCTATCCTTAGGATTGGAAAGGTCGGTTCTTAGTCTCGGCCATCTGATGGTGGGTCCTCGGTCTCCTTTTCTAATGTCATCCAGCAACCGGAAGTCTCCGGCGGGAGAACTGGGGAATCTGGCGGGACCGCCTCTTATGTCTCACATGCCTGATGTCCGGGCGGGACCGGCGTCGGGCGGTCCCGCTGAAGACTGCTAGCTAGAAAATTTTCCGTGGGGTCCTGACGCCTGCCGGCTTCAGTCCTAATGGTGTAACCTGCTGCAAGAGCTGTTCTCGAAGATCTACTGTTACGGTAAGTTCATATGTAACTGTACATTATCAGTGTCCTCAGCACCCCACCCCACCCCCTTTAGCTTCGACTGTATAAACCCACATGAGGGTGTTAACCAGTGTCTATATGGAAGGACCTTGTCATGGTGACACTGCGTTAAACTAACATTTCCATGACAGAGATTTTCAGTATACTACTGTAATGTTCCCCTAATTTACAGATAGTTTAATAATGTATGGGTAGCTCTTATTGCCCTCTGAAAGTAAGCTGTTTACAACCTTGTAATCCCACTGTTGTGATGTCAGAACCTTACAAACCCCTTTCATTTATGTCATAACAGTGAGTTTACAAAGCAGAATGCCAGTGTAATTCCATATTCTACACACCAGTAATGTGATTGTTAGTCTCAGTACAGTACTCAAATAACATTCCAATTATTACTTTACTGAGTCTAGAGATCACCATGTCTGATAGAGATTTTAACTGTGGTGCTATTTCGGCCCACTGTCATACAGTCCGTGTATCCTAATAAATTGTTTTCCTACACAGTCATATGGCTGTAGTACAGATTCATTAATAAGGTAAGTAAATTTCTTGGGTTTGGGGGTGGGTGTAATGTGTCATCTCACGTCCCATGCATTATATATAGGATAGTGTATGGCTGAATGGAAACAACAAGGCTGTTCTTACATGAGTGGTTGCTGTGCCGATTGTTGACCTCGAGAGCGCAGCTCGAGAGGTCAACATTTGGCAGAGCAGCCACGACTGTGAGAATAAGCCTTGTTGTTTCCATTTAGCCATACACTGTTCTATATAGTGTATGTTACTACCTAATACTGTCCACCCATTTAAGAAAAAAACATCCAGAGACATAACTTGCGGTGTTAAAGTATTTTACTAGGAGAAGAACACCAAAAACACAGCAGTAACTGAAAGAAACACTGAATATGCAGCAACAGTATGGATCGGGTCATCGGAAGCGGTTAGGCTTCACGCCTTGACCCTGTGGATAAAGTTAACATAGGGTGGGGAGAGAGAAAAAAGATTACTTGCAGTACATGTCCAGATTGCTTCCCAGACACGCTTAAGTCATTCATTAGACCCTCAACATATTTTGCCGTCCGACATGGTTACGGAAAACAGTGCAGCTGCCATGGCAAATGCATGTGATGTTTGTGATTTCTCCAATAATTAAATCCCTTACTTGTGTTATAAGCGGCTGACAGGACCTCGACTTTAACACACTGCTGAATTTATTAATTTTTTTTTTCAACTGCCGTTTGGCGGGTGGTGCAGTGCCATGAATCATTGCCAGGGCAAACAAAGTGCTCATGAGGGAACTGGTATGATGTCCGTACTGAAGCAGAACCAAAAGTCATTCTGTTGCAGTACGGATGTCACTAATGCAGCAGAATCACATTTTTATTGTCACAAGAATCAAGTGAGAACAACATTCTAACATGCACTGTAGATGACAGTGCCTTATGTACAGGCGATAACCATGGTGTAATCACCTCAAGTGTTTGCTAGGGCAATTGTAAACCTCGATAGCACAGCTGTCGAGGTTTACAGTTAACCTAGAACCACATGAGGTGATTACACCATGGTTATCACCTGTACATAAGTCATTATCATTTATGTAATGAAATACTTCACACACCGATTTTCCATTGGCGCCAGCCATTGCGAGATGCGATTTTGCAGTGACGTTACC
Source organism: Neoceratodus forsteri (assembly GCA_016271365.2). Classification (NCBI taxonomy): domain Eukaryota; kingdom Metazoa; phylum Chordata; order Ceratodontiformes; family Ceratodontidae; genus Neoceratodus; species Neoceratodus forsteri. The sequence continues at coordinate 507,909,127 of CM057455.1, forward strand.
GTCATATGCTTTTGGCTTGTATGGGTGCATGACAATCAGTGGTGGAGGCATAGCTTGTATAGTATTTGTAGTGGCACAGGGTCACACACACTTAGGGGTACCATAAACATTTGCAAGTGTCTCACTCATTTATATAGCTGCATTGCGTCACATCAACTGGAAGGTGGCAGCAGTCACAGGAACATGGGAACACAGGAACATAGAAATAGTGTAAGCAGATGGAGACCGCATGACCCATCTTCTGTGACATAGAAACATAGAATTAGATGGCAGATAAGGAGTGCATGGTCTGCCTAGCCTGCTCATTTCCCTACGTAATGGATATGTTACATATCCTAGTTAAGCAACAGCCTGCTTCGTCCTACTCCCTTAGTATTTTATTATACTATATAGTGGAGTATTTTTCTGTATAGAATTCCATCCCTTTCAAAATGCTGTTATACAACAGTTCCAAGGTCATGGAATGTTGATGTACCATACTGTGGCATAACTGCATTCTAGAACTTCTAGAGCAGAGGTGCACAACATGCATTTCAGGGGCCTCAATTGGCCCCCTGAGGACCTAGCAGCTTCCACTTGCAGTCTTTGTTTATATTTTTTTGTTGTTTGTAATTTCAGTAACATGTTGATAAATAAATACATAAAAATATTGATAAATATATGTTTCAATTTGTTTTCTGTGTACATTTAATAATGTCTTACTGGACATTTGTCACCTCGGGCCATTTTACAGTGGCCCTCGGCCAGTAGTCCTTGGCCTTGATTCAAGTCTTCAGTTTGGCCCTCCACAAAAAAAAAAAAAGTGCACCACTGCTCTAGAGACTGCATGAGTCACTTTCATTTTGCAAGCAAAATAACTCACAAAACACATTTTTTCACACAGTACTATACACTATAAAAAATACAGGATGAGCAACTCTATGCACAACCCTGTTGTTTTGCTGCCTTGGGGTTCTGATTCCCATGGACCTCTCGAGCTTCTCTCTCGAGGTCCGAAGGAATCCGAATCCCTCTGTGGCCGAGCACACTGGTTCTGCATAGTTGTCCATCCAGTATTGTCTATATGTCTGTCACATCCATTCTTAAATTCCAGCACTGTTTTTGACGCCATGACCTACTCAGGAACGATGTTCCATGCATTCACAACCCTCTCCGTGGAAAAATACTTCCTCACATTACCCCTGAGCCATCCCAGCTCTATATTTAAATTGTGCCCCCTTGTTCGTGCACATCTGTATTTTGGAAACATACTACCCTCTTGGACTTTGTTGATTTTCTTGAGGTACTTGACTTTCTGTCATGTCCCCCCTCTCCCTCCTCTCCTCGAGGGTGTACATATTAAGCTTCTTTAGTGTCTCTTTGTATGTCCTCTGGTGCAGACCCTGCACCATTTTGTTTGCCATCCCCTGGACAGCCTCCACCCTGTGTGTTTGCGGAGATGGGGACTCAGCAACTACACTCAGTACTCCAGGTGGGGTCTCACCAGTTGTGTGTACAGAGTTATCACAACTTCATGTTTTCCACTGGTGATGCCTCTCTGTATGCATCCAAGTATCCAGCCAGCCATCATTACAGCCTTCTCACATTGCTTGGCAACTCTTAGTACATGTGATATAACTACCACCAGGTCAGAGCTGGTCGTCTGCAGTGTGCAGCAGCAGTGATTTGAGCACATGGACAGCACAGTCATTTTGTGGCACCCATGTTGTGGCACATAAGTGTTGTAATAAAGTAAAAAAAAAAAAAAAAAGATACCCAGCCGTCTGGTCCAAAGGCTGCAGACGTCAAAAACCCTCAAAACACACTATTCCAGCCAGTCCACTACAGGAATGTAAAGGCATTAGGTTGCTAAAAAAAAAACACACAAGATTATATCTGGAATCACTAAACTGAGGACTCGGAGCCAGCAGCAAACCAGTGTCAGAGGAACAGCAGGGTGCTCATAAATTACTCAAGAGGAACAGGTTAAGAGAAACTATGATTGAGGATAAAAAAAAAAGGAAGGAGTAAGAACTGGGGGTAGCAGTGTGTTGCTGAAGCATGAATCAAATTACCAACAAGCATTTGTCAATGCTGAATATTGTCTTGCGGGCATTGGCATTGGTAGTATGGGAGTTAGAGATGCATAATAGGAATGGCAGTGATGTATGGAACTGACGCCAACCCCACCCTACAGAGACTGACAGGTGCCGGGGTGTGCCTTTGGGGTGTCAGCTATAACGCTCATGCCATTTTACCTCATCCTACCCTGTAGACACTGACAAATATTGTGGTGTGCTTTTGGGTCTTTGGGCCTTATACTTACCCCATTCCATAAGGATATACGCTGAGACGGGTGCAGCATAGGAGAATGGGCCTCACCCTACCCTGTAGACACTGACAAGTGTCATGGTGTGCTTTGGGGTCTTTGGGCCTTATATTTACCCCATTCCATAAGAAAATACGCTGAAACGGGTGCAGTATAGGAGAATGGGGTGAACGTTGGGGACACATCTTGATGCCTGTCACTGGCTGCAGGATGGGGGTGGAATGGCATGAACATTACAGCCAATGATCCCAAGTCTTACCCCTGATGCCTGGCAGTGTCTACAGGGTGGGGTGTTACAGTTGGAAACCCTAACGTTGTAGACGTTTGTTGGTATTTTTCACTCCAGATTTTCAACATAGGCTTTTTGTGACCCCACCTCATGAAGAGCGGCACATCAGTTTGTTAGCTGAAAGGTGGTTTTGCACAGCGGCTATGCCATTTGGCGACACGGTCGAAAGCGCATTTGGGGCAGGATGTGGAAAATGACAACTGTATTGTTCATGAGGAGGCATAAAAAAATGGCAGCGTTGAAAATCTGGAGTGAAAATATGAAAAATTGGTGAAGTCATGAGCATGCATAAAAACTGTGCAACACATATCCTTAACTCAATTATTTTGGGGAGTTTTTTAGCCACATTTTCAACATAGGCATTTTGGGACCTCCCCTGATGAACAGTGGCACTGTGATTTTGTTAATCTGTCCCAAAAGTTGATTTCCCACAGTGACCATGCCATTGTGCGCCACAGTTGTGGAAACAGATTTTGGACAGGCTGTGAAAAATGACAGCTGTACTGTTGATAAGGAGGTAGAAAAATGCCAGTGTTGAAAATCTGTCATGAAAATATTGCAGATTTGCTAAGTTACAAGGGTGCATGGAAACTGCGAAACGGACACTTGTAACAGTCATTTTATGGACTTTCGGCACCAAATTTTCAACATAGGCATTTTGGGACCTCTGCTCATGAACAATGTCACCGTCATTTTCCCAAACTGTCCCACAAACTGTTTTCGCACAGCAACTGTGCTATTCTGCGCCGGACATGCGAAAGCACATTTTGGCCAGGATATGTAAAATGACAGCTGTACCGTTCATAAGGAGGTGTGGAAAAATGGCAATTTTGAAAATCTGGAGTGAAAATATTACAAATTCATGAAGTTACAAGCGTGCATGAAAACAGTGCAACACATGCTCGTAAAACAGCCATTTTTTGGATTTTTTTTCACCAAATTTGCAACATAGGCTTTTTGAGAGCCCCCCTCATGAACAGTGGCACTGTCGTTTCATTACTGTGTCCCAAAAGGTGATTCCGCGCAGTGACCGTAAAATCACCTTTCAGGACCAAATAATGCCATGACAGTGACTGAATTTATGAGGAGGGGTCCAACCCCATGTTGAAAATGTGGTGCAAATATTCCAAAAAATGCCTGAGATATGCACCAGAGTTGAAAAAAGAAAACTGTTTATGCCATTATACAGCTTACCGGCATTTCTTCAGTTCGCGGACGTCTTTGAAGAGTGCAGACATGTTCTCGGTCCACCGAAGATCATCGCGCCGGACTCCAGAGGCAAGTATGGGGTGTGTGGGGAGGCAGAGTGTGGGTTGTGGGAGGGGGCAGGGAGACCACGAGGGACCGTTTTCTTCTTTCACAGGGTTAAAAAAAACATTGCGGGATGGTTTTTCTTTTTATGGGGATTTGGCACACTAGGGTGGGCTCCCAGCATGCCGCCTAAGTGTTCTTTTTGGGGGGATGCTGTAGCTGACAGGGGATTGGGCACCCCCGTTGGCACCCAACGAAAGCGGGGGGAGGAGAACCAAGGGGGATTGGGCACCCCCCCTCAGCACATAACAAATGGGGGCATTATGCCGACGGGGAGTGGGCTACCCCGTCGGCAGATACATTGGGTCAGGGCATACTGACGGGGATGGGGCACCCCCGAAGTCCGCATTATGGCAGGCAGTGTGCCGCCATGTTTAATGTAATTTTTCACCAGGGAAAGCACGTCGGGAGGTGCCGCTGCATATGACGAGCTTTGCTCACATTGCAGCAGACCTTTCCTTAGATGTGCTCGCCACATTGTGTATTCCTGGTGTGGCGCTGGCATGCTGGCTTATTGGAGAATGAGGGACGCACCTACTGATGCGTGCCCTGCATTCACCCAACAGTGACTGCGCCTCCAAATCTGCTACTAATGCAATATGTTGGCTGGCGCCCAAGCGTGAGCCAACATGAAAACAAAATGAAGTTAAGAAAAAGGAAACTATTGTGGTCTGAAGACTGTGCAAGTGGGTATTGGGATTGGGGGGGGGGCCAAAATAAGAACCTGTAGTGGGGCACCTGTTTCTGTTCCACCACCACTGGGGACAGTACTTAGTGTACAATGAAGCCTGACAACTCAACGATGGCTGCGCCAGTATCCTGGATGTCCTTGAGGAAAGAAGGGAGAGAGGGGACATGATAGAAACTTTCAAGTACCTCAAGGGAATCAACAAAGTCCAAGAGGGCAGCATCTTTCAGAAAAGAGATGCAAGAACAAGGCACAATTTGAAGATGGGGACGGCTCGGAGGTAATGTGAGGAAGTATTTTTTCACAGAGAGGGTTGTGGATGCATGGAACAGCCTCCCTGAGGAGGTCGTGGAGTCAAGAACAGTGGGAAAATTCAAGAATGCATGGGACAGACATAAGGTAGTCCTAGTGGGGGGATAGGAGGAAGTAAGCTGTTGGTTAACTAGGATCTGCCGCTTATCTGTTAGGTAGGAAAATAGACTAGGTGGGCCAAGTGAGAGCAATGAGTACGAATGCCCGTAGTGTGGGTAACAAGCTTCCTGAATTAGTGGCCTTGATGGAGGAGGAACATCTGGATATCGTGGCAGTCACAGAAACATGGTACACGCAAAACCATGACTGGGACGTAAACATACCAGTATAGCGCAGTGGTCTAAGGCTCTGAGCTGCAAATTTGGTGACATCCAGCAGACCAGACCTGGGTTTGAATCCCACAGCTTCCACTTGCATACTGTGTGACCCTGAGCAAGTCACTTAACCTCCTTGTGCTCCCAGGTTGCTCCTGTGAAAAAGCTTTCAGCTTAGTGTGCTATACCTGGTTAAACAACTAAAATAAAATAAATAAATAAAATACCAGGATACACTATCTACAGGAGGGACAGGGAGGGTTAAAGAGGAGGAGGAGTAGCTCTTTACATAAGGGAAGGAATCAAAGCAACAGAACAAAAGGGTAAACAGGGAGGAGAAGAAGCACTGTGGGTAAATTTGGAGACAGGCAATGGCACCACAATCTGCACAGGGTTGTATACAGACCCCCTTCTCAGGGGGAGGAAATGGACAAGGAAATGATAGAAAGTATACTTAGAATGGCAGAAAAAGAGGAGATATTGCTGATGGCTGATCTGAATATACCAGATGTTAACTGGAGTGCAGTTGCAGCAGCCACTTCAAAGAGTGGGATTATTCTAGATGCCCTACAAGGGGCATGCCTTAGACAACTAGTATTGGAGCCCACTCGAGAGGGAGCAATCTTAGACCTGGTTCTCTCAAATGGAGATGGAGAGAGGATCACAGATGTAGAAGTGGGTAGCCATCTGGGAACTAGCGACCATCGAACAGTATAGTTCACAATAAACACAGCAATAGAGTCAAGCCATACAAAGGCAAAGTACTAGACTTTAGGAGGCTGACTTTGCTAAAATGGGTGAGTGCCTAAGGAATGCACTAGCAAATGGGCAGGAAGGGGTGGAAGAACAATGGGGAATAATAAAAACTGCCATCACAGAGGTAACAAGCCTTTGTGTGAAGCAAATAAAAAAAAAAAAAACAATGTAAGAAACCACTTTGGTTCTCAAAGGACGTGGCAGTGAAGGTTCAAGAGAAAAAGAAAGCATTCAGGAAGTACAAGGAATCACAGAAGGAACAGGACAGAGAACTGTATCAGTTAAAGCAAAAGGAAGCTGGGAAGCAGAACAGCAAAGGCCCAAACCGAGGAAAAGATAGCCAACTCAGTTAAGAAGGGGGATAAAACCTTTTATAGGTACATCAGGGAGTGAAGGCAGACCAAGGGAGGGATAGTGAGGCTTAATAAAGGGGAGGAGGGTGGCCAGAGGGTGACTGTGAAAAGGCAGAGATACTAAACAAATATTTTTGCTCAGTATTTACAAATGAAGAGGGAGGTACCTAAAACAAACAGTAGAAACACTCTGGATACAGGAGTTGATACCAGCCCATTTACAGAAGAAAGGGTTCTGAAAGAACTCTTAAAACTGAAGGTGGATAAAGCAATGGGGCCTGATGGGATTCATCCCAGAATTCTAAAAGAACTAAGGGTAGAACTAGTGACACCACTGACTACCCTCTTCAACAAATCATGGGAGGATGGGGTGGTACCCGAGGACTGGAGGAGGGCAGATGTGATTCCCCTTCACAAAAGGGGGAGCAAGGCAGAAGCAGGAAACTACAGACCTGTTAGTTCTGTTAGTTTAAGCTCAGTGATAGGGAAAATGATGGAATCACTTCTGAAGGAAAGAATTGTCGAGTATCTAGAGGCCAGAGGGGCACAGGACCCAAGGCAGCATGGATTCACAGCGGGAAGGTCATGCCAGACGAATCTGATAGATTTCTTTGACTGGGTGACCAAAGTAGTAGATCAGGGAGGGGCTGTGGACATGGCCTACCTAGACTTTAGCAAGGCATTTGACACAGTCCCACACAAAAGATTAATATACAAGTTAGCCAGCCTGGGAGTGGGTCCCAAGATGACAGCCTCGGTAAAGAATTGGCTGGAGAATAGGACACAGAGAGTAATAGTAAATGGAGTCCACTCTGAAGAAAGGGGGGTTACTAGTGGGGTACCGCAGGGTTCAGTATTAGGACCGGTCCTCTTCAATGTCTTTATAAACGACATTGCAGAGGGACTGGAAAGGAAAAGTATGTCTCTTTGCAGATGACACAAAGATCTGCAACAGAGTTGATGCACAAGGTGGGGTGGAAAGGATGAGAAGGGACTTGGCAAGGTTAGAGGAATGGTCAAATGTATGGCAGCTTAGATTCAGTGCTAAGAAGTGCAAGGTAATGCACCTAGGAAACAAAAACCCAGGGGAAGAGTACACAATGGGGGGTGAGATACTAACAACAACAAAAATGGAAAGGGACCTGGGGGTAGTCATATCAGATGACCTAAAGGTGGGCAAGCAGTGTGAGAGGGCAGCAAGGAGGGCTGGGGGGATACTGGGATGCATAGGGAGAGGTATCACCAGTAGAAAACAGGAAGAAGTTATCCTCTGTACAGGCAGCTGGTGAGACCCCATCTGGAGTACTGCGTGCAGTTCTGGAGACCCAATCTCCGCAAAGACATAGACAGGATGGAAGCTGTCCAAAGGAGGGCAACTAAAATGGTGCAGGGTCTGCACCGGAAGATATATGAAGAGAGACTTAAGGAGCTTAATATGTATAGCCTCGAGGAAAGGCGGGGGGACATGATAGAAACTTTCAGGTACCTCAAGGGAATCAACAAAGTTCAAGAGGGTAGCATCTTTCAAAAAAGAGGTGTGCAAGAACAAGGGGCACAATTTGAAGATGGGGGCGGCTCAGAGGTAATTTAAGAAGTATTTTTCACAGAGAGGTTGTGGATGCATGGAACAACCTTCCGAGGAGGTTGTGGAGTCAAAAACTGGTGGAATTCAAGCATGCATGGGACAGTCATAAGGCAATTCTAGGGGGTGGGGGTAGGAAGAAGTAGGCTGCTGGTTAACTAGGATCTGCAGCTTATCCATTAGGTAGGGAAATGGGCAGACTGGGTGGGCCAAGCGGTCCTTATCTGCCGTCAAATTCTGTGTTTCCTTATCTGCTGTCACATTCTATGATCTTACTTCGAGTGGGAGCTCTTGCAGCAGGCTATTACAATCAGGACTATGCCGCAGGCACTAGGACCCTCTGGTGAAAACTTCTGCCAGCAATACACAGCAGGGACCATCCCCAACGCCGGCCCCGCCCCGATGTCGGTCAGGGTACAAGAGGGGGTGGACCCAGCTCCACCTCAGTTCTTTCCCGCCGCTTACCCGCACGTGAAGCCGAAAGAAATAGCTTCTGTCTGCGATTCCAGCGAAAAGAATATCTTCAATCAAGATTTTCCTGCCGTTTTTCGACAGTTTACTGTTTTTCAGGTACCGACGTCAGTCTGCTGCCGTCAATTGCTTCCTTTTTTCCACTCTAGAGCATTGTTTCCCTCGCTCTTGCCGCTTACCGGTACCGACGTCAGCCGTTATCTTACCCGGCTGGGTTCGATGTCTTCTCGGGCGTCGGCATCACCAGAACACTTAAACAAGTGTGACTGCGGGAAGCAGATCCCAGCTAGGGACGGCCATCGGTGGTGCGTTTTCTGCCTGGGCCCCGGCCACGACACCGCCAACTGCCCAGTTTGCCAGGCCTTTACCAGCCGGACCCGCATCTGCCGTCTGAAGGCCCTTAAGGCCTACCTGCTAGAGCAGAAGATGGATCTGCACTCCCTGGAGGGGAAGAGGAAGGAGAAGAAGTGCCACAGCAAGGACCGTAGTCGGTCCCATTACCGGTCCCAGTTTGTCACGCTCGCATTCGCGGCCTTCTCCCAAAAAGGCCTGTCCCTCAGGTTCTGGAGAACCTCCGAAGACTCCTCAGGCTAAGGCCGGCACGTCGGGAGAGAAGCCAGCCAAGCCGAAGGTGACTCCGCTAAGGGTCATCACTAAGTCCTTAGAGGTGCCTGCTTCGGCCCCACCTGCTAAGGCACCAACGCCGCCTGCTAAAGGCGCGCCTCCAGAGACCAAGGACTCTCTGGTGCCCCCTGGCGTCACTCCGTCGTCTGTCCCTACACCGACGCCGGTCGAAGGGGCGAAGGACGCGGGGTCGATCGTGGAGATACCAACATCCCCGTCGCCCAAGTCCTCCTTCCCCCTGGGCCCTCAGGAGAGCTCTCCTTCGTGCCCCGATGTTCCGGAGACTTCCTTCGCGAAACGAGCGGCTGAAATTTTCAGCAAGGATGAGCTTAAGGATTTTTTCTCCTTTTGGTGGGGACAGGTCCACAAGCGGTCCTCCCCGTCGCCGGCCCAGATACCGGTACCGGACCCTGCGGGAGAACCACAGCCGGGGGGTGAGTCTTCCACGCGGAAGTCACCGAGCGCCAGCCTTCCCCCGGCCTGCTCCTCGCCTCAGGTCTGAGGACCACCAACGTTGCTCCAGGGACTCTGGTGACCGTCAGTCTAGGTCACGCTCCAGGAGCCCTTCTCGCTCCAGGCGAGAACGCTCCCGACGTCGGTCCTTTGACCGACGTCAGTCATTGCTCCGTCGCCGGTCCAGGGACTGGAGTCGGTCTTCGGACCGATGTCGGTCCCCCAGCTACCAACGCCAGCGAAGGCATGGTCGTAGGACGGGGTCAGACTATTCCAAGTCGGATAGTCGATCCTCCTCTTCATTGTCGACCTCTTCGTCCTTTCTCAGCCTCAAGCGCTCCCCAGGAAAGAAGGACCAGCCTCGCTCACTTCCGGACAATCCTACGTTTATGGATGTTATGAGGCATATCCAGGCTTCCAACGAGTGGGACACGTAGGACCTGGATCCGGAACGCCGGAGGTTGGCCAAGTACCTGAGGCAAAATGAGCCTAAGCCTCTGGTTATCTCTCCTTTAGTGGATACATTCCAGGACCTTACTAGAACCACCTGGATGCATCTGGCCTCGATCCTGGCAGTTCCTAAGAAGTCAGACAGGCTGTATAAGGCCCCAAGGGCGGAACCCTTTCTAGCGGAACACCCTCAGGCCGACTCTTAGGTGATCACGGCTGCCCATGACAAGTCTCGGCAACCGAGGCACCTCAGCTCCCAGCCTCCCGACCCGGAGTCCCTCTACCTGGACTAGGTGGGCAAGAAAGTATATGCAGCCTCCACCTGTTCCATCCGCTCCCTCAATTTCCTGACGCATATGGTACAGTACCAGAATGCGCTGTGGGAAAGGGGACTGGAGCTGACACAGGCTATGCCAGACTCTGACAAAAAGACAGAGCTCCTGGCCCTCCTTCAGTCGGGCTCAGACGTAGGCTTCCATGTACTGAGGGCCTCGTATGACACTGCAGACACGGCAGCCAGGGGACCTGCCTCTGGGGTGTGCCTCCGGCGCCATGCCTGGTTGAGAGTCTCGGGCTTTCACCAGGATCTGCAAGCCGGTATCAGGGATCTGCCCTTCCAGGGTACCATGCTGTTTGGGCAGGAGACGGAGGCTTTGATCTCCCGCCTCCAAGAGTTGGGCAAGTCGATCTGGTCGGTCCGCCAGATGTACCGTGGCGACCAGCGACGTCAGCACTGTAGACATCCTTTTCGTAAGTCCTCAGGCAGTCAAGGTTCAGCCTGTGGCAACCAACGGGCAGAGAGGAGGCTTCCGCAGGAGATCCAGGAACCAGCATTCTGGTGGACCTCCCACCCGTGGTCCCAAGTCCTCCCAGACCTCTCTTCCCACTCCCGGCTCTGCCCAATGACTCCCTTCTGCCCCCCACTTCCGCCAGAAGACCCAGGGGAGCCGGTTGGGGGCTGCTTTTCCCTTCATTTCGAAGGGTGGAAGTCTATTACCACGGACCAGTGGGTCTTGGATATTATACGGAGAGGACACACGTTAGAGTTCACAGAGTTTCCTCCGCATACTCCGCCAAAGCTCTCCCGTTATCCTCCTTCTCACATCCCACTAATAGAAGGAGAGATACAGACCCTCCTACAAAAGAGAGCAATAGAGAGGGTCCCCTTGCAGCAGCAGGGTCAAGGGTTTTATTCCCACTTCTTTCTGGTTCCAAAAAAGACTGGGGACCTCCGTCCCATTCTGGATCTCATCCCTCTAAACCTCTTTATTGAGTACAAAAGGTTCAGGATGGTGACTCTTCAAGGACTCCTTCCCTTGCTGCACTAAGGGGACTGGCTATGTTCTCTCGACATGCAGGATGCATATATGCATATCGGTGTCTATCCTCCCCACAGGAAGTTTCTGTGGTTCCACTTCCAAGGGGAGCATTTTCAGTTTCGAGTGCTTCCGTTCGGCCTCTCTTCCGCTCCGCGAGTCTTCACCAAATGCCTAGCAGTGGTGGCTGCGGCTCTAAGGTGGATGGGACACTATGTGTTCCCCTACCTCTATGATTGGCTACTTAAGGCCCCGTCGAGAGGAAGCCTCTTACGAGCTCTCGAAGACACTTATACTCTGTTCCGAGAGTTGGGGATCACCCTGAACTTACAAAAATCATCCCCGGAGCCCAGCCAAAAGCTCGCCTTCATAGGAGCGATCCTGGATTCCGTCCAGGGCATGGCTTTCCTCCCACAGGACAGGGGAGTTCGCTTGCGAGAGATGGCAGAACAGATCTCCATAACTTCTCTAGTTCCGGTTCAGAACTTCCTCAGTTTACTGGGGCACATGGCGGCGGCCATTCCTGTCACTCCCTTGGCTCTCCTCCACATGAGAGTCCTGCAGTGGATGCTCAGGGTGCAGTGGGACCAAAGCTACAAAGATCTAGACTCCCTGGTCAAGATCTCGCAGCCAGTCAGGAGAACTCTGCTTTGGTGGATGGACCCCAACAATCTGGAGAAAGGGGTCAGCTTTCCTCCAGAGCCACCAGGTCAGACTCTGACAACAGATGCATCGGACCTGGGGTTGGGGGCGCACCTGGGTGCACATCAAACGCAGGGGGTTTGGTCACCCAAGGAGCAGTCCCTCCACATCAATGTACTGGAAATGTGAGCGGTCCTCTACGCCCTCCAGGCTTTTCGAGAGGATCTGGTGCCAGGCTGTCTTCTAGTTCAGACAGACAACATGGCGGTCGTCTTTTACATCAACAAACAAGGAGGCACTCATTCGTATCTTCTTTGCAGAGAGGCGATGAGAGTCTGGTACTGGGCGCTGGAGCGGGGCATCCTGCTGTCTGCGATGCACGTTCCAGGCGTCCTAAACGATCTGGCCGACAGCCTCAGCAGGTCGCGTGCCAGAGCGCCTGAGTGGGAGCTACTACAATCCGTAGCAGACCAGCTCTTCGACAGGTGGGGTCTTCCAGAGCTGGACCTCTTTGCGTCACGACACAATGCCAAACTGCCAACGTTCTGCTCGCGAGAGCACACGCCTGGAGTTTTTTGGCCAGACGCGTTATCCCTTTGCTGGGCAGGGAGGTTTCTCTATGCCTTTCCGCCCTTCCCTCTCATTCAGAGAGTACTGCTCAAGTTACAGGCAGAAGGGGCCCGGATGATCCTAGTGGCCCCAAATGGCCCTCGGCAGATTTGGTTCCCACTACTGTAGTGGTTCCATCCGTGAACCTCCAGTTCCGCTGCCCATATGTTCAAGAGTTACTGTCCCAGGACCAAGGGTCTTGGTCCATCCGATCTTCAATCCTTACACCTACATGCTTGGCTCCTTCAGACGTAGCTCAACATAGATACGGGGTTTCCTGGAAGTGGCGGCGTGTCTTAGTGTCAGCAAGAAAGCCTCTACTTGCTCCACCTACGCTATGAAGTGGAAGCGTTTCTGTCTTTGGGCATTGCCGCAGCATTTGGATCCTGTCACCTGCCCTGTGAACTCAGCTTTACAGTATCTCCTCTCCTTGTACGATAAGGGCCTGAGTTACTCCTCTATCAAGGCGCGCATGTGGGCAATTTCCGCCTAGCATGCTTTTGTGGGAGAGAGAGAGAGCATTAGCACAATTGGACATGGCCCGCACCTTTCTTAGGGGAATTCTTCATATGAGACCTCCCATTTGGGATCCTGTCCCACCCTGGGACCTCCTTTTTGTGTTGGAGAAACTCACCCTCCCTCCTTTTGAGCCAGCAGTGAATTGTGAGCTGCGTTACCTTTCTTGGAAGGTTTGCTTTTTGGTTGCTGTTACTTCAGCTCGAAGGGTTTCCGAGCTTCAGGCTCTGATGTGTAAAGAGCCCTATTTGGTTTTCCACAGGGAAAGGGTTTCCCTCAGAACAAATCCTAAGTTTCTTCCAAAAGTGGTCTCAGAATTGACCCTCAACCAGTCGGTTGATCTTCCTGTTTATTTTCCTTCCCCTTCCAATAGAGGGGAGGCTCTCCTCCACACATTGGATGTCCACAGGACTCTGAGGTATTACCTCAAAAGGACGGTTCAGCACCGTAAATCGGAGCAGCTATTTGTGGCTTTTGCACCACATTGCTTGGGTAAACCGGTGTCCAAGCAAACTCTCTCTAAATGGATAGTTCACTGTGTCTCGTTTTGCTACGAGCATCACAATAAACCTCTGCCGGGCCCAGTTAGGGGTCACTCCACCAGAGGAGTGTCAGCTTCTTTCGCCGCCCTGCGGAATGTCGCCATACAGGACATTTGTGCGGCCACAACCTGGAACTCTGTGCATACCTTTATCAAGCATTACAGCTTGGATATCATCTCCAGACGCCGAGCTGGCTTCGGCCTAGCCGTTTTACAAGGGCTTTTGTCCTAAGGCCTCTGGAGTCAGCATATTCCACCTCCCGGGGTCATCTACCTCCTTGTTGTGGGACAGCTTAGGACTCAGTCCTGATTGTAATAGCCTGCTTCAAGAGCTCCCACTCGAAGTAAGATAGTACAATTACGTAAGAATTTACCGTAACAGTAGATCTTCAAGAGGAGCTCTTGCAGCAGGCGCTACTTTCCACCCGCCTTCCCCCTCGAGGTGTGCAGATCCATTTTCGTTTTTTCGTCTCCAACTCTCTTCATGGTAGGCTTCGTCTCCTTCTCTTGTCAGGCCTTCTGCTGGTCTTGGCGGAGAACTGAGGTGGAGCTGGGTCCGCCCCCTCTTGTACCCTGACCGGCGTCGGGGCCGGGCTGGCGTCGGGGGCAGTCCCTGCTGTGTATTGCTGGCAGAAGTTTTCACGGGAGGGTCCTAGTGCCTGCGGCATAGTCCTGATTGTAATAGCCTGCTGCAAGAACTCCTCTCGAAGATCTACTGTTACGGTAAGTTCTTATGTAACTGTACTTTTCTATGTCCTACAGATGTCTGAATCCATCTGTGTTGGTTCAGGGCAACCTCTAGACCATTCACCTGTGAATGAAAACCATGGTGTATGCCACTGGTGTCTGATCAAATAACATTACATAGTGAGACCGAGTCACTGTCACATATGAACAGGAGCTGCATGTTGATCTCTGTGAGCATAAAACCTTATTAAAAACAATTGAATGCTGGTTAAAAGTCAGGGTGCATCATCCTTCAATGTTTGTTCCTTTCACAAACTGTATTATGCGAACATGAACCCAAAAACAGTGGCAACTTGGAAGGACCACTGCTTTTCAGCACTGCGACTACTTTGAGCACACGGTGATCGGGTGTCAACTTCATTGGTACATAAACTTCATATTTTGCATAACCATTACCTATCTGCGCAGTAAAGCATACTGTTCTTTATGGTTTTATAGTAACCTATTTCTTATCCTCAACAGGCTGAATTGATGAACCTTCAGCAGCCACCGATTTGTAAGTAAAATGCGGTTCCCAGTTTTTGCCCATAACAGCAATGTCCAGCAAAAGGTGTAGCCCTGCAGTGAGCGTTGAGCTGAGGCAAAATGCCGGAGAGAGGTAGGTTATCATGTAAATGCTACAGTACATATGTTGTTAATCATTGGCATGAAATGTAACACTTGCCATGCATTTATTAATGACACATTTCTCAACAGATTGTAGATGAAGCAGTGATGGCCACACAACTTCAAAATGCATCCAAATATGAGGATAATAATCTGTTTGATCCTCCTGATTTCCCAGTCATTGAAATTGAAACTTCATCGGTAAGGACAAATATTATCATGTAAATTTTTGTATGATCACAGTAATCCCTTTATGTATTTAGAATATTCATAGTTATAGGACTTATATCTCTGTTTCACAGGATATCGTGACAGATGCAGCACCCCTAACGCAGAAGACATACTGCACCGTTGGAACACAAACTGATGACATATCAGTCAGCAATGTTGGATGCCAATGGCTGGAATATGACTTTAATTTTACAGGAGACATCCAGAAGGTTACGACGGATCACACATAGCCTGCCATCTTTAGCAAGTCTCCTTCTATAACTCCGGCAAAATCACAGAGTCATGTACAGACAGAGGTGGATGAACTGTCCTTGTCTGAGTCAGAAGACTGAAGTGTCACCGGTGACACAGATTATGAGCCACATCCCCAGAGGAGTAGTCTCATGAGACGGATGATGATTGTGACGTCTGCGTTGATTCAGTCAGCTGTCAAAAGAAATTTATTGTACACTATGACAAAGTAAAACAGCTGTTCAAATGTTGCAGCATCTGTGGAGCAGTTGTGGTTGAAACAACGCCACATGTCCAAGGATCAATGCTTGTGGTGAGAATGTATTGCCAGAATAGTCATGATACCAACTGGTTCAGCCCACCCTGCGAAAGATGGCATCTGGAAACCGTGAGCTTGCAGCATCTATCCTTCATAGTGGCAATTCGTTTACCAAATTCAAGACGATGGCCAATCTCCTCAATCTTCAGCGTATGTCAACGATGACATACATGACGATACAACGGAAATACTTTTCCCCCGTGGTAAACAAAGAGTTTGTAAAACAGCAGGAGGAAATTCTCAATAGCATGAAACATGGAGAATCTAGTTTTGTTTGGGGACAGTAGGTGTGATTCGCCAGGGTTCTCGGCACAGTATGGCGTCTACACATTCATGGACCAGGACACTTCTTTAATATTGGATTTCCAAGTAGTGCAGGTCATGGAGGTTAAATATTCCACAAACATGGAAAAGGAGGGATTAAGGAGGTTGCTAGAGTACATTGTCAGCAAGGATGTGGAAGTAGGAACAATCACAACAGATCGACACGTACAAATAAGCAGCACGATGAACAAGGTGTATACACCACAGCACACGATAAATCATCACTATGATGGGTGGCACCTCGACAAGTGGGTAAAGAAGCAATTGTTCCAATGCATCAAACAGAATGTTCTCAACTTGGCCCCTGGATACAGTCAGTCTCAAACCACTTCTGGTGGTCTTGTGCTAATTGCAACAATGATGCAGAAACATTGAGACCAATGTTCACGTCAGTGATCCATCATGTTGCGAACAAGCATAGCTGGTCTGGAAGTCCAAAATTCAGTAAGTGCAGCCATCCCAAGTGGAACAAAGTAAGAAAGTGTGGCTAAAAGAGGGTTCAGTGGCGCATAATGCTTTAAAAAAAGTAATTTTCAATAAGAAGTTCTTGAATGACCTGTCAACGGCAACCCAGTTTTGTCACACTGGAGACCTTGAGGTATACAATGTACTAGTACTTAAGTACAGTCCAAAGCGGCGTAACTATACCTATGAGGGAATGCTGGCCCGACATCAGCTGGTTGCAGTGGACCACAACAATTATGTCCTGAGGGATATTGCATTGAATGAGAGTGGAGAGGAGAGGTACCACATTGTGTACCCAAAATATAAGATGGCATGGGTCTTCAAACTGATCCAAGAGAAGAGGCACAAGTACTTGGAACAGATGATGAACAATATAGGTGATCGTAAGAGACAAAGTCTGCCTCCAACCCCTGTAAAACACAGAGAGAGATTGCGAGGAACATAGCTGAACACCCAAGACCAGAGACGTCAGAAGTGATACGTGCCCACGTGTCAAGGTTCAGTAAGTGTGACTGTAGTAAGAAAACATGGCACAGAATGGATCTTCCGCTGTCTTGATACTTCCATTTGTGATCCGACCATAAATGAGATGCATAAATGTAAATGAAAATGTAGTGTCTGACTGTTCAATGTGTGTGCTTATTCCCTTGTCTACAGTGGTATGACAGCGGATATGTGCATAACAGTTTACATCATACTGTTCTGAACACATTGTCAAAAACAGTTCTGTACTTTGTTGGTATACCATGCCCTCTACAGTCAGTGGCTGACTATCTTGTTCCTGAGCTGTTGGCTACCCATACTACATAGGCTGTTCCCTTGTACATATCTAAAATGAGGTTTCAGTCTTGTTACGAACACTCATATTATGACTTTTTTCCATCTGCTACTGCTTCTGCTACACACACCTCTATCTATGCATCCACGCATAAAACTCTCGTTCCCCAAATGGGTTTGGACATTGTTAGTCCACTTTCATGTTGGTACATATTATGAATCCACCAACATATTTCACATGGATATGGACAGATTAATAATTGCAGAAGCATACTTGCACTGCATAGAAAAATACTTTGAAGCAGCGCAACTTTGTTTTCCTGAATATAGAAACAGAGTTTGACGGCAGTGTTGGGAGGTCTAAACCTCACTTTCAGATTCTTGACGATATTGGGAATGCAAGTAATCACAGACACGTTGCATTAGAGTAATAAACAAGTCTGTTACTATCAAGGGATAAATCACAGTTGCCCTAAGCAGTTCTTACCAATACGAACCGGGAGCCAGTGCTAAGCGTTCCCTTCACCTCAAGGTTTCTCTGTTGTCTCTTGGGGTCTCTCGGGTCTCCGAGGTGTAAGGCTTGTGCATTACATTATATACCTATGATAATTACTATGGTTACCAAAAGATAGAAAAACTTCTAGTTACAGAGATGAGCCCTATTGGCTAAATTAGAGGTGGCTCCACGGTCCAGGATAACATTATACAATTCTGTAAAGTCATCAGTTTGAGAACAAAAGAGTTCTTATACAGAGTCTTACATAACTCAGTGTAGTGGTACAAATCACCAAAAGGTGGCAATGCCGTCTTACATATAATTATTCAAGGACACAGGTGTCTTGGCATCTAACAAGTAAGAAATACACAAAAAAAATACATGGCAGAATATATGTATTAGCAAGCAAAGTGTATTACAACAATATGCATTTATATCCTGACATCTACTCTTGTACGGTAGATGCCCTTAGCCCAAAATATTAGTATAACCTATACCTAAGTGCTAGCTGTCTACGGTGTACCTCTGAGGGTACCGTGTAACATTCCCCCCCCTTGTTGTCTCCAAGGGCTACACAGGCAGATGTGTGGGGAAAGGACAGGAGCAGTGGTCGTTTACAAACCCGACGCGCGAGCCTTGTAAAGGAACTCAGGCTGCTCACGGTGTTGACGTAGTGTGCGCCGTAGGCAGCAAAGCATTATAATCAAAATGAAAATTAAAAATGCTTGTATAATGACAAAACCTTTAAAGGTACTCTCTAGCCAGGTGTTAGTTAATGCGTTATTCATATCTCCATCATTAATCAAGGCGAGAACAGCTTCATTGGCCTTGGTCATATTATTGCTGATGTGGATGAGGTGTGTGTCTTTCCTGTCTAAAAGTGATTTCAATGTAAGTGTGAGTGGGTCTATGTGTACATTAAAGTATGGCAAGTATTCTGACAGTGTGAGTAGATAATCAGGGTTACCGTCAATAATGTCTGCATCCAGGAGGGGGATGGGGGTGATAACAGTATGTCCAATAACAGTCTTCCGGTTGGGAACAAAACAAAAATTGGGGTAATCAGTAGCACAGGTAACAGATCCATATGTGTAGGATTTATAGTTCGTAACCACGCAATACTCGCCATCGGAATTATACTGTGAGCGCATAGTAGGCAGTCTCCACTTTTGCAACTGGACAGGGCAGGTGTAGGTCGTCTTCAAAATCCGTGTTGACAGGCGATGAACCTCCTCACGATAGGATTGGTAGAGCTTATCTGGAGCCAAAGTTGAGTCAAAGGAGTTGGTGCCATTCGCAGTGATGTCATCATCCATTGTGAAAGTCCAATCAATGCTGTCTGTAGAGTAACCACAAACAGGTTGGATAACATCAAATACATCACATCGGCACAAGTAAATATATTGCTTTTTCGCACAGCAGTCCATGTGCGGAGCCACCCAGGCATCCAGGAAAGAATGGTAAACCAGTAGAGGTGGTAGATCCAGGCGTTCCCTGTAGATATCTTCATCCAAATGCCCAATCGAGTGAACCAGTGCAAGGCTGTAGTGGGATCAAAGCGTGGTAAGGAGACAGGGAAAGAAACAAACATGGTATCTGTTATGGAACATTTCTTAGCCGTGAAACAAGGACCAGTATTAGGGTGTCTGGTCACAAACCCCAAATTCCTAGCTGTGGCGAGAGGAATAGTCAGAGTCTGTTGCATACACATGGAAACACAGCTAGTGGTTTTACATCTTGGACAATACCATTTGGAAATGCATCTATCATGTATAATGTCAGGTATTCTTCCAGATTCTAAATCACGGAAGAGGTTATTGATGGTAGTGATGATGTAGGAGCCATAGGCAGAGCAGAGTATTTCTCTAGCAATGTATTATTTATCTGCTTCTTTGTTGTTCTGTTGTATGAGTGCATTGATCTTATCTTTAGAATCAGTGAATGCCTTAGCAATGTTGTGCATGTTGTATACAGTGTATCTTTCTTCCTGACTAAGGCCATCCACACCATGCAATAATGGAGGTAAAATGTTATTGACCAAGCCAGTGGAGAACTTGGCAGAATGACTTTTGATAGCAGCAATGTCTGCTTTATTCCAGATAGACATAGCCGTACCAAAAAGGCCTGTGACAGTACCTGTCGCACCTGTAACATCAGAACTGTCAACTTCACGTCTGCTATGTTTATGAGTTAGATTTTCAGGAGAGGGCTTCCTCCTGAAGTTGCCTCTATATTCAGTAGAGTGTACCCCCGGCAATAGGGTCTTGCGTATGAATCTGAAATGCAACTAAACTATCAAGCAATAATGTACTATAAAATGCTGATGTATTAGTATTGTGACACATACCAAACTCTTTCATATTCCAGTAAGTAAGATTAAACAAAACAGGTATATGTATAAACTGTAAATTATTAATCAAAGAACCAGGGAAGGCAGTGGCTGTTAGACCACTACAGGGACCAGGGGTATGCTTTGGACATTCCAAAAGCTGCTTGTCAGTAACACAGAGAGGTACATGGCTGCAGAAGCCATGTGGTGTATAGCACAGAATTTGCAAACAGAATCTTTGGACAAGGAATTACAGTAAGAAGGATCTATTAAGGCAGTTATGTTGTACAAACCAGAATGTCTTAATGCACTTTGTAACAAGGACAGTGAACCATTTGGGGATAATTTAGCATTGGGTCAACCTTGGAAAGTTCCTTTGGAGAGTTTGGCCACAGGGAGAATTTGTCCTTGTGATGTGGTTTGCCACTCAAAACCGAGGCAGTGAGGTAAGCATCGGAACCTTCCTGGACAGTGATCATACTATCTGGTATGTTGATGGATACTCCCTCTGGAGGAGGTGCTGGAGGATCGAGGTGTCGGAGGAGGTCCGGTACCGTGCCTTGGATGCAGGGGATAACTCCTGAGAGGAGGAAATAACGGAACAAGATAGCCATCTTGTCAATGTATCTGAAAAGGAAGATCAAAGATTAGTATGTTAGTACTATTCCGCCCAATGGGGTGAGGAAAAGTAAGTTAAGCTCCTTTATACAGTTTCAGCTGGTTTGCATGTAACCATTTATCAGTCAACTTGTTGTTGTGGAGGAGTCTAACTTGATAGACTGCCGGACTGAGCTCATTAACAATAGGGTATGGGCCTTCCCACTTGGAGAAGGAATGGGTGGGATGTGCAAATCGAAGTACCATTACCTGATCTCCAACTTGCCAATCCACTTCTTGTGCGTGTTTGTCAAACTGTATTTTGGATTGTTGCTGGGCCTTGCCCATTCAGTTGGCAGCATACAAGTGTGTGTGTATGAGGTCTTTTCTGAGTTTTTCCACATATTGGTCCACAGACACATGGTCTGCAGTGGGGGTGTGCAAGTCAAATAACAGGTGTTCAGGTAATCTCATCTGTTTACCAGTCATCACCTCAAAGGGTGTGAGCTGGGTGGTGGCTGAGGGTGTGCCCCTAATTGCCATAAGGAGTAAAGGCAATAGGGAATCCCAGGTTTTGGGATTGTCCTCAATGAATTTGGAAAGCATTTGCTTAATCCGTCTGTTGGCTCTCTCTACTTGACCTGAGGATTGAGGGTGATAAGGTATGTGGAACTTCTGCTGAACTCCGAGGAGTTCAAGGGATTCTTTCATCAACTCACCTGTAAAACTGGTTCCTTTGTCAGAATCTACCTTAAGAGGTAGACCCCACCTGGAAAAAATCTGTTCCACCAGAATTTTGGCAGTAGTTTTCGCTGTACATGTCTTAGTGGGGAAAACTTCTACCCACTTAGAAAAGAGGTCAGTTACCACAAGAGCATACTTGTTATTTCTGCTGGTGTTGGTCAGAGGGCCAATGAAATCAATTTGAATGGCATGCCAAGGGCCAGAATGTTGTTGTGGTAAAAGTTTGGCATTTCGTTTGGTAGGGATGGGGTTGTTTTGCGCACAAAGACAGTTGTCTATGTATTGTTTAACATCTTTGGTGATACCAGGCCACCAAGCGGTGGTCTTGAGTCGTTGGAGGGTATTTTCTGCTCCCTGGTGTCCACCAGTAGGAGTGTCATTCACTTGGTGCAAAAATTCAGGTCTTAAATGTCTGGGGACTACCCACAACTTAGTGGTAGAGTCATCTGGTTGGAACCAAATGAGCTTGTCATCTGGTGACAGGCGCAACTTACCTTCATGCCTGCGATAGGGGTTATGTGTGGGAAGTTTCTCTTCGGTACCTTTGTCAAGGAATCTGAACACCTCTTTAAGTTCAGTGTCAAGCTGCTGGGCTACAGAGAGGTCCAAGGGGGAAAAAGGTTCAGGTTTCTTCGTGAGTGCTGCAATATGTACAGCTGCATTAGCCTCTGGATGGTCCATCATCCAGAGTCCCCCCTCGGGCCCTTTCCTTAACAAGGGTGTCTGCTGTGTCATTGAAGGCATGATAGGGGTCATGGAAAGAGTGGGCTTTAACCTTGTGTACATAGAGTTTGTGTCCAAATTTTTGAGCCAGTGAATGTATGTATATTACCAATTCCTTGTACTTCACTGGGCTGCCATCAGAGGAGAGGAAGGAGTTCTTCTGCCAGAAGGGAAGAAATTCTGTAAGGGAACAACAAATCCAACTAGAGTCTGTAAAAATGATGGTATCCTCGGTTCCATGCCGGATGAACTCGAGGGCGCAGGCCACCGCTGCCATCTCTGCATACTGTGACGATGCTACACTACAGCGCTTAGATATTTTGACAGTGTTCCCATAAGGGTAAATCACCAAAATGCCCATCCCTGCAATTTGTTCTCCTTGATAGTAGGATGCTGAACCATCAGTAAAGACACGGCAAGAAAAAGTGCTATCAAGTATTTGTGGCGTGGCAGGGAGGAAAGGACCTGGATCAGGAAGATCAGGTGACTGTAGTGTACAGTCATGGGTTTCTCCCTGGAAAAGGAGGCCATGAGCTAACATAGATGGAACTTTAGTCGGTTGTACCTGTATGTCTCTGTCCTGGAGAAGAAGTGACCGGTGCGTCAGTCTGGTGTTAGAGACTGACCCATCCTTCACTCTGAGAGCAGGAAGGTGGTTGGGGTGTGGCTGATATTAATGATCAGTGGTGAGTACCCAGTGATATACAGGAAGTGCTTGACAGCCCAGTAGGTGGCCAGAAGGTTCCTTTCACAAAGGCCATACTTCTGTTCCACTGGGGTCAAGAGCTGTGAGGCATATGCAGTGGGTCTCAAGGTGCCATGCACCTTCTGGGCCAGCACTGCTGACATAGCAATGTCAGAGGTGGCACATTCCAGATGAAATGATAGTGCTGGATTGGGGTTGACCAGTGCTGGGGCGGAGGCCAAGGCCTGCTTCAGTGACGTCACAGCCTGGGTATGAATAGGGCCCCAAGTCCATGGTACATCCTTTTTGAGTAATTCATACAGAGGAGCAGCTTTCCGAGCAAAATCATAAATGAAATCTCTTGAATAGTTTACCATACCTAGAAACCTTCAAAGAGTTGCCACACTGGTAGGTAATGGCAAGTCTTGCAATCCATGTACCTTTTTCCAGGTAGGACTTCGACCTTGGTCAGTTATTTTCAGACCCAGAAAGAGTACTTCTTTCTGACACAACTGTGCCTTTGCTGGGTTACATTTTAGGCCTGCTTTCTGAATAAGAGTCAACAGCTCGTCCAAGAGATCCAAATATTGTTTCTGTGTGGCTGTTGCCAGCAACAGGTCGTCCACATATTGCAAGAGACATTGGGGAGTAGAGAAACTCTCGAGGGCGTCCATCATGTGGAGATGGAATAAGAATGGACTGTTATGGAATCCTTGTGGCAAGCAAGTCCACGTGTACTGTCTTCCTTCAAAGGTGAAGTCAAACTTATATTGACTCTTAAGGGCCAATGGCAATGACGTAAAACCATTGGAGATGCCCAGGCGCCGAACCATTTCAAGTCAGGGTCAGTCGAAACATCTGGTGCTGATGCCACAGTTGGGAACAACTGGGGTGATCTGATCAGTTTCCTGTAGTCAATAGAAACGTGAGAATTTGACGGCAGATAAGGACCACTTGGCCCACCTAGTCTGCCCATTTTCCTACCTAACAGATAAGCTGCAGATCCTAGTTAACCAACAGCTTACTTCCTCCTACCCCCCACTAGGACTGCCTTATGTCTATCCCATGCATTTTTGAATTCCCCCACTGTTCTTGACTCCATGACCTCCTCAGGGAGGCTGTTCCATGCATCCACAACCCTCTCTGTGAAAAAACTTCCTTACATTACCTCTGAGCCATCCCCCCTCTTTCTTCAAATTGTGTCCCCTTGTTCTTGCACATCTCTTTTTCTGAAAGATGCTGCCCTCTTGGACTGTTGATTCCCTTGAGGTACTTGAAGGTTTCTATCATGTCCCCTCGCTCCCTTCTTTCCTCAAGAGTATACATATTAAGCTCCTTTAGTCTTTCTTCGTATGTCTTCTGGTGCAGACCCTGCACCATTTTGGTTGCCCTCCTCCGGAAAGCCTCCACTCTGTCTATGTCTTTGCAGAGATGGGGTCTCCAGAACTGCACACAGTACTCCAGATGGGGTCTCACCAACTGTCTGTACAGAGGGATAACAACTTCCTGTTTTCTACTATTAATGCGTCTTCCTATGCATCCCAGTATCCCCCCAGCCTTCCTTACTGCCTTCTCACATTGCTTGCCCACCTTTAGGTCATCTGATATAATTACCTCTGTTCCTTTCCATTTTACTGTTGTCAGTATCTCACCCCCATTGTGTATGCTTCCCTGGCTTTTGTTTCCCATGTGCATTACCTTGCACTTTTGCATTGAATCTAAGCTGCCATACATTTGACCATTCCTCCAACCTTGCTAGCACCTTCTTACCCTTTCCACTCCATCTTGTGTATCAACCCTGTTGCAGATCTTTGTGTCATCTGCAAAGAGACATACTTTTCCTTCCAGTTCCTCTGCAATGTCACTTATAAAGACATTAAAAGGACCGGTCCCAGTATTGAACCTCTGCAATTCTCGCTAGTAACCCTCCTTTCTTCACTGTGTACTCCATTTACTACTACCCTTTGCGCTCCTGTTGTCTAGCCAATTTTTATCCAGGCTACCACCTTGGGACCCACCCAAGGCTGGCTAACTGTATTAATCTTTTGTGTGGACTGTGTCAAATGCCTTATTAAAATCTAGGTAGGCCATGTCCACAGCCCTCCCTAGTCTACTACTTTGGTCATCCAGTCAAAGAAATCTATTAGATCTGTCTGACACGACCTTCCCATCGTGAATCCATGCTGCCTTGGGTCCTGTGCCCCACTGGCCTCTAGGTACTCAACAGTTCTTTTCCTTCAGAAGTGATCCCATCATTTTCCCTACCACTGAGGTCAAACTAACTGGTCTGTAGTTTCCTGCTCTGTCCTGTCCTACTTCTGTGAAGAGGAATCACATCTTCCTCCTCCAGTCCTGTACCACCCCATCCTCCCATGATTTGTTAAAGAGAGTAGTCAGCGTGACACTAGTTCTACCCTTAGTTCTTTTAGAATTCTTGGGTGAATCATCAGAGCCCCATAGCAGCTTTGTCCACCTTCAATTTTATTAGTTCTCCAGAACACTTTCTTCTGTAAATGGACTGGTATCAACCCCTGCCTTCACAGTGTTTCTCTTGTTTGGTTTAGGTACCTCCCCTCTCTTCCTTTGTGAATACTGAGCAGAAATATTCGTTTAGTATCCCTGCTTTTTCACTGTCACCCTCTACCCACATTCCTCCCTTTATTAAGCCTCAGTATCCTCCTTGGTCTTTTCTTCACTCCCTAATGTACCTATGAAAGGTCTTATCCCCTTCTTAACAGAATTGGCTATCTTTTCCTCGGTTTGGGCCTTTGCTATTTTGACTGCCTTCCCAGCTCTTTTCTGCTTTAACTGATATAGTTCTCTGTCCTGCTCCTTCTATGTTTCCTTATATTTCCTGAATGCTATCCTTTTCTCCTTAACCTTCCCTGCCACCTCTTTTGAGAACCATAGCGGTTTTTCCTTCGTTGTGTTTTATTGATTTGCTTTACACAAAGGCTTGTTGCCTCTGTGATGGCTGTTTTGATTAATCCCCATTGTTCCTCCACCCCTCCTTCTTGCCTGTTTGCTAGTGCTTTTCTGAGGCACTCTCTCATTTTCCTAAAGTCAGCCCTCCTAAAATCCAATACTCTTGCTTTTGTATGGCTTGATTGTATTGCTGTGTTTATCGTGAACCACACTGTTTGGTGGTCGCTTGTTCCCAGATGGCTACCCACTTCTAAATCTGAGATTCTTTCTCTGTCCCCATTTGAGAGTACCAGGTCTAAGATTGCTCCCTCCCGAGCGGGTTCCAATACTAGCTGTCTGAGGCGGCTCTGTAGGCATCAAGAATGACCCTGTTCTTGGATGTGCCTGCAGCAAAGGTGCTCAGTTAACATCTGGCATATTCAGGTCCCCATCAACAATATCTCCCTTTTTCTGCCATTCTAAGGAAGCCTTCTATCATTTCCTTGTCCATTCCCTCCCCCTGAGACGGGGGTCTGTATACAACCCCCATGCGGATTGCGGTGCCATTTCCTGTCTCCAGGGTGACCCAGAGTGCCTCATCTGCTTCCTGTTTACTGTTTAGTTCTGTTGCTTTGATCCCTTCCCTTACATAGAGAGCTACTCCTCCTCCTCCTCTTTTACCCTCCCTGTCCCTCCTGTAGATTGTGTATCCTGGTATGTTGACATCCCTGTCATGGTTCTCTGTGTACCATGTTTCTGTGACTGCCACAATATCCAGGCAACCCTGTTCCATCAAGGCCACTAGCTCAGGGAGCTTGTTACACAGACTACGGGCATTGGTACTGTCACCTCCACTTTTGATAGCCTTACCCCTTTAGTCCCATTCCTGTCCTTACTGCTTTTCTTTTTTACATTTATCTCTGTTCTGCTCCTAATAACTTCTACCTTGGTGTTTTACCTCACTAATTACCATGTTTTGTGGGGAGGCTGGGATTTCCTGCTCCTTTCAGTGCCTCCCCTTGGCTAGTTTAAATGATTGCCAATGAAGCATTTAAACCTCTTACCTAGGATCCTGGTTCCCCCCTGGACAGATGCAGACCATCGCACCAGTATAGGTGTGCATCCCTCCAGGTGGCTCCCCAGTCCCCAATGAAGCCAAACTCCTGATCTCCACACCAGTTTTTCAACCACTGATTGAATTCCCTGGTGAGGCGTGCCCTAGCATCACCCTTGCCATAGACAGGCAGTAAGTCTCCAGGCACCTGTGGGTTTCTTCACGGGCCATACTGGGGAGTTGGCAGTGGAAACACAAGTTCTGATTACTCCTTGCTTGAGGAGTGACTTGATCGTTTCTCTGAGGGAAGGCAAGGCCTCAGTTGGGAAAGGATATTGTCTTTCCCTCTCATGTGCTGGGCCTGGCACTTCAGTGACGGTGTGCATTCTACCACAGTCATGCTTGTTGACTTCAAACGCTTCCAAATGTCGTTGCAGAATAGGTAGGAGCTTCGGAAAAAGTTCATGATTCTTGAACAAATCTATGACATCTTACTCTTTGTCACTGGCAGATATCGTTGCTTCAACGTGTGAATCAGGAATCAAAATGGTATGATATTGACCCTGAATCTGTATCAGTAGCATGTTGGCTAGGTCCACCACACAGCCGTGCGGTGCAAGGAAGTCAATCCCTATAATACTAGGATGAACATGCAGTACCATTAGTTGGAAAGTGTGTGAGGCCTTTAAATGGCCTAGCTCTACTGGTAAGGGTAGAGAATGGTATGCAGGTAGCCTAGTACCGTCGACTCCTGACATGTTGGTCCTCCATCTGGTGGACCAAGGGGATATGTCCGGATAGCAAAACTACTAGTAGGCGGACCTCGGTCTCGGTGCAGGGCCTTCCGTTTGTATCCAAGACTAGCTTGTTTACAATATGGACTGGGGCCTGTAATTGTCAATCCGTACTGCCGGAAGCATGCAGAGGTTGGGCCTGGCTCATGTGAATCACTTCGCCATGCTGTACTGATGCTGTATAGGGAGGAGCTTCTGGGTTCAGACCTGTATGGGCCTGAGGGCCTGTACCGCCGGTGTCCCCATGGCGGTTGGGGCCTGGGTTGCCGGTTGTACTGCCGCAAGGACCTGTGCGGGAACAGCATCCGCCACAGAGCACACTTGTCCCAGGAGCTCTCGAAATTTCCGATTTTCTTCAGCTATCTCCCTATATGAAGGACCTGTTCTCTGTTGTGGTTTACCTCTACCCTTATTCTTCCTGTTCTTATGCCAATTCCAGTTCCCACCCCACTGTTGTTGTTGATGTGGTTGTCGTTGATGGGCCTGTTGGGGGTGTTGATTATCAGCTGGAGAGGCTGGCTGATGTTGGGCCTGTTGGCGTTGAGCCTGCCCTTCCACCGTGTAGTGTGTCGTGGCCTCTGAGACGGGTTCCACGGCAGCTACCTGTTTGGAACCGGAGCCCAGATCACGGATATAGAGTTGATATACTCTCTCGGTTTTCCGAAGGATGTCGGCAGACCTATCCGTATTAGGGTAGGTGGCTGGCTCTACCTTTTCTCTTACTGCTGGAATCATGTTCCTAAGGAACAGTGTCTTATATTCAATAAGATCTACATCCGCAGCTTCTTGCACCAGGTGCTTTCCTGCTCGGTAGGCCATCCAGAGTCTCTGGTGGTAAGTCGCTGGACTTTCTTTTGCATTCTGCTTCACAGGGTATGCAAGCATCACTCCTACTACACCTGGACTGTGAGTAGAAATAAGCTCAGCTGCAACCTCGTCAAAGGTAGCATTCCCATCCTGGCGAACAGCATCGGGGAGTTTGGCCCACAAACCAGGATCGATGGTCTGGTGTAGTATTTGGACCTGATATTCTGCAGCGAGGCTAAGCATCTCGCATTTAGAACGCACTTTCTCCAAGTGACAGCTGAGGTTGTCGGATGGATTAATCCGACCAATGCTGTCAGCAGTTTGCTGAACAGAGTAGGCCATTTGTAGGGATTAGTGGGTCGATCAGGCAAAGGTAGATTGTCTCGGCGCCCGTCCAGGCAGCACGAGCTGCAGCTTCAGCCGCGAGTCGGACAATACCTTTCCTGGAGTGCCAGCCTCTTGAAAGCTGCCAATCTGGGTTTTATTGGCTCTTTTGCGCCTCTCAGGAAGAGGTATGTTGCTCATCGCAGTTTCAATCATGGTTTCTATCTCCTGCCTGTCTTCCACATTAATAACGGCTACCGGAGGTGCCGTCGGGACCAGGCTTGGGCCTGCTCCCCCCCATCATGGGGGCCGCCATGTTGGCGTCTCCCATGATGAGCGTCACAACGTCACCGACGTGTGACATGGAGAGTTGGGGGCGGAGACCCACCATGCTGTGGATGGCTGGGTGTGGAGTCTGGGCCATAGTAGGGGTGTGACTGAGCGTTGTATTGTGAAACGTCATCATCAGATATCTCCCCTCTGATGACGTAATGAAAGGCAGGGCCACGCCTCCATTGCCTTAACATGTCCAGCCAGAACCTTCGCTGATGG
Organism: Neoceratodus forsteri; assembly: GCA_016271365.2. NCBI lineage: Eukaryota > Metazoa > Chordata > Ceratodontiformes > Ceratodontidae > Neoceratodus > Neoceratodus forsteri. The sequence goes on from CM057455.1 coordinate 507,938,371, forward strand.
CGAAGTGTCGCCATCTTAGTTCTACATTCATCATGATTCACACTTGCAACATCCATATCAACCTGAACTTGTTTTTGCTTTTGCAACACTCTATACTGCGGGCGCTCAATTTGGCGATTGTCCCTCCGTAAGCTACTTCTAAATCATTACGTACCTGGTTGATCACGCCTGCAGCTCACCCATTTCGTCACTCAACTGAGCATTCGCAGCACTCAGCAAATCATTCATTTGCACAGCCTGACTCTTATCCTGCCTCAAACTTTCACACTCCTGCTTCAACGTACATATTTCCTGTTCTCCAGCCTGAGCTGAATGATGCAATAGTGAATCCTTTTCATTCCGCAGAGTTTGGAGTTCAGACTCCAAGTTCTGCTGCAGTCTAATACATTCTGTTTCCTGCAAACCCATCTGTTGCTTAAGAGATGAAATCTGCAGATCAAGGGTTCAAAACCTCACTTTGGAGGCTTCCAAAGCAGCATAGAGAGCCGCGACCATCAACCCTTTAGCATGATGCTTATTAGTTGACTGTCTCGTCTCTGTATACTGGGTTGAAATCCCCAGTATAGGGTTGTCGGATTGAATTGTGTCCCGATGGTGGAGTCAGCGTCCTCCATGGGAGGCATGGAAGTTCGAGACATCAAGTCTCAGTTCTGCGCAGATATCTGATACTGTGGCCATTGTGTGGGAGGGAATGAAAATTCAAACTGTGAAAAAGACAGCATGCTGCGTATCGATCCACAGCACAAGTACTTTAAACACAGCCGAGCTACAGTATAATTTGCAGACTTGCAATTCAAAGCTGCTATGGAGTGGGTCGAGACGGCACCGACCACACCCGAAAAGTTAGCCAGACTTTGCAAGTTGCTACAAACTGGTTTTATAATGGGAGAGGTGATACGGGAATGTACACCTACTGTCTCCGTGGGAAAGGGAGAAAGTTTTAAGCAACAAGTGAAAACTTACAAACACCAAATATCGCCTGCACACGGTCGCCAATTTGTTGGGAGGTCTAAACCTCACTTTCAGATTCTTGACTTATATTGGGAATGCAGTAATCATAAACACGTTGCATTAGAGTAATAAACAAGTTTATTACTATCAAGGATAAATCACAGTTGCCCTAAGCAGTTCTTACCAATACGAACCGGGAGCCAGTGCAGCGCCTCAACTTCGAGGTTTCTCTGTTGGTCTTGGGGTCTCTCGGTCTCCGAGGTGTAAGGCTTGTGCATTACATTATATACTTATGATAATTACTATGGTTACCAAAAGATAGAAACACTTCTAGTTACAGAGATGAGCCCTATTGGCTAAATTAGAGGGGTTCCACGGTCCAGGATAACATTATACAATTCTGTAAAGTCATCAGTTTGAGAACAAAAGAGTTCTTATACAGAGTCTTACATAACTCAGTGTAGTGGTACAAATCACCAAAAGGTGGCAATGCCATCTTACATATTATAATTACTTCAAGGACACAGGTGTCTTGGCATCTAACAAGTAAGAAATACACAAAAAATACATGGCAGAATATATGTATTAGCAAGCAAAGTGTATTACAACAATATGCATTTATATCCTGACATCTACTCTTGTACGGTAGATGCCCTTAGCCCAAAATATTAGTATAACCTATACCTAAGTGCTAGCTGTCTACAGTGAACCTCTGAGGGTACCGAATAGGGTGCAGGGACCTCGTGTAACAGCAGATAAAGAACACAGGGCTCATCCAGTCTGCCCATTTTGTCTACTGGAGGAATGTGTCAGAAGCCTGTAGTCTGTCAGTCATCTTTCTTCCTTCCCGTGCCTGTTTGAAGCCCTCCACTATGTTGATATCCATCACTTCCGGAGGTAGGCCGTTTGATGCATCCACCACCCTTTCTGTGAAAAGAACTTACACTCCCTTAATCGCCTCCTCTAATCTCATGCTATATCCTTTTGTCCTGCTATTTTTCTTATATTGAAACATGTTAGACTCTTTCAACTTGTTAGTGCCCTGAAGATGTTAGAATGTTTCGATCATATCACCTCTCACCCTCCTTTTCTCTAGGGTATACATATTGAGCGGCATTAATCTGTCCTCATATGTTTTGTGACAAAGTACCTGCAGCAGTTTGGTTTGCCTTTCTCTGGACTGCCTCTATTTTGTTCATGTCCTTGTGCAGGTGTGGCCTCCAGTACTGCACACAGTGCTCCAGATGGGGCCTAACCAGTGTCTTGTAAAGTGTGACTATTACCTCCCTCTTATGACTCGCTATACCCAGAGTAATACACCCCAACATCCCTCTAGCCTTACCTATTGGTTTACTGGCCTGCTTGAATGCTTTCAGGTCATCTGTGATAATGATGCCCAAGTCACTTGTGATTGCCAGCAACTCCCCTCCCAACCTATTGGTGGCTTCAGGGTTTCTCTTTGCTATGTGCATGGTCTTGCACTTCTTTGGATTAAAACTTTGCCACTCTTTCAACCATTTTGCCAGTTTATCCAGATCTCTTCTCATTATGCCCACCCCATCTGGATCATCTACTCTGTTGCAGAACTTGGTGTCATCTGCAAACAGACAAACCTTACCTTCCAGTCCATCTGCAAAGGCACTGATGAAGATATTGAAGAGGACTGGACCCAAGACTGATCCATGAAGTCAACCTCTTGTGACTTTCATGTCTTCTGACTGTATACCATTTACAAACACACTCTGTTTTTGGCACATCAACCAGTTCACCACACAGTTGCCCAACTTCTGACCCACCCAGAGTCGACGCAGCTTATAAATCAATGTTCTATGTGGAACAGTATTGAAAGCTTTGGTGATGTCAAGGTAGGCGACATCAAATGCTGCCCTTGGTCCACCAGTCTGGTTACCCACTCAAAGAAATATATAACATTAGTTTGATAGGACCTTCTTGTTGTTAACCCATGCTGTCTTTGATCCTGTGTTCATATGGATTACAGGTGTTGTACTATACTTTCCTTAAGAAGTGCCTCTGTTATCTTGTCCGCTACTGAGGTAAAACTGACTGGCGTGTAGCTCCCTGCCTCTTCCTTGCTACCAGTCTTGTGGTGCTGTATCATATGAGCACTTCTCCAGTCTTATGGGACCTCTCCTGTGCTCAGAGACTTACTAAACAGTTCAGATAATGGCTCTGCTACTTCCATCATTGGCTCCTTTAGTATTCTGGGATGTACAGTATGTCATCAGGTACCATTGCCTTGTCCTCCCTGAGCTTAGTGAGCTCTTGTAGGATCTTTTCTTTTGTGACTATGCTAGTGCACACCTCACTCTCCCCTGTGTCCATGGTGCTGAGCTGTGGGCTGTTCCATATCTTATCCTCAGAAAACACTGAGCAGAAGTATCTATTTATGTTAGATGCTTTTTCTTGGTCCTACTCCCCCATATCCCCTTTGATCTTAGCAATACCCCCTTCTGGACTTCCTCCTTTCACTAATGTCTCTATTGATAGTCTGGTCACCTTCTTTTACAATTCATGCTAGTGTTTCCTCAGTTTAGGCCTCTGCCTGCCTGCCTTACTGCCTTCCCTGCTTCCCTTTGGGAAGTTTGGTATGCCTCACTATCTTCGTCCCGATGTGTTCGTTTACAGTTCCTGAAGACCAGACTTTTGGCTCTGACATTTTCTGCTACTGTTTTTGAGAAGCAAACTGGTTTTCTTCTTCTTTTGCTCTTGCCTTTCTCTCTTACCTAATGGAATGTTGTTTGAAGTATTGCATCATTAATGATTTTTCACTTTGCCTGTACACCCTCAGATGTATTTATTCTTGCCAGGGCTAGCTTAACTCTGATGGCCCTCTTACCAAAGTAATCTCCTCTGAAGTCCCATATTTTTGGCTTTGAATGGTATGATTTACTTATAATGACCAAATTGAACCATACCATGACATGGTCAATGGCCACCACATAACCTTCTACCTGGAGATCATCTGTGGTCCTTTCCATGTTAGTCAGCACTACATCTAGGATCACCCTGTCTCTTGTGCATTGTTCTGTCAATTGTTTCAGGCCCTCCCCTGTAGGGAAGCCAATATGTGTCTAATCATAAATATTATTGGACACTATTTGGACATACTGAAGGTATCATAGATGAATCTGTAGGCACCGCCATTAGTTCACTACAAGCTTCACATTGTCTGTTCTTGGCACACATGCAGTTTTTTTTTTTTTTTTTTTTTTTTGCCGTGAGCATGGAGAAAACAGGTGCCAGCACTGCATAAATATCTGCAGTGTTTAATAATGCACATGTTATGATTATGTAATAAGTAATAGTGACATAAACGACACATCAGTATTAATCAGGCTGTATTAATATGTCACAAAACAACCAAACGCGCCTCAGCATAGCCTGTTGGAACCTTGAAGGGACTTGCTGGCATTGGCAATGTATTTATTATACATTCAGTCGGTACACATAGCGAGTAGTCATTGTAATGTTTCTAAAAACATTCAGCTGACATGGTCAGAAGGTATTGTGCTATGAATATCAATGTGGTATGCCTGAGAGTTACTTTAAGCTGGTACTTGGTTCAGTTGCTGTACATATTTTAAAGTTTGTCTCATCAGTGATGTACATAGTTCTGTTACTATTGTTGTACATCCACCATGTGCATGAAGCATGTATTTCTAAATGAGATATAATACTTTGTACCAATCATCCATTAAATGTTATCCTGCACAGCTGTACAGTAATGATCTACATAATTTGATTACAAAGTTGACACAGTAAATATATGATTTTAATGCGTTAATTTGTATTTATTTTGTCACTTGTCACAATGAAGCTATACAGTATTGTACATTCCATGTATGCTAATAATCAAAGCGTGGTTCATCTGCCTCATAGTAGCCAACATAGTTTCCATATTCTTCTGGGAACTTCTTACCGATTGCCCACACGGCACAAGATGGGATCACCCGTCAAACCTTGTTTCCCAACCTTTGGTGAATCCATTGTGTGAACTGCGAATAAGCAGCCCATCTTGAAGTTCTGCAAGTGAAAATACAAAGGATACATAAAGCAGAACAGAGCTCTGTGAACCATATTCACCTACTAAGTCAGTGTACCATTGGAAGTTTTGCAGTGGGGTATGCAAGTTCTGTTACTTCATTGGTCAAAACACATCACATGACTGTGATAAAACCTCCCGTATACCCACTGTAAAAGTTTTATGTCACTATGAAAACAAACAAACATACAAGTTGAACATTGTGTAATAGCAATAGATGCCTTGTGACCAAACCACACCAGACGTGCTAAATCCACCAATATAAATACTCCCTGTCATGGTATAATGCTTAAATAGTCAGTGTTACCTATTGTTACACGGAGTGGCACTGTCAACCAGCAGATATCATACAGATTCACTAGTCCCATAAATAAATAAAGGTAGTGCCCAATCTGGATAGGGTTGTTCTGCGTGCTGGGGTGGACCAGTACATAATGTCCACAAAGTCCAATACTGGGAAAACACTTTTTTTTTTACACTCTGTCGCCTGGCTTGCTGTCAGACGTTGCCATTACAAAGGTCGGAACTGATCAGCTGACTAGTCAAGCAGCTAGGACATACAGAGTGACAGCTGCAGTTACGTACAGCAGGTGTATGAGGGGTTCCCACCTCTGCTCAAATGGGGGTGGGGGGTTATTTAAGTGCTACAGGTTACAAGGGATGGGTACTTCTTGGTGATGTCCTCAGTCTGTCGGCGCAGCATTGGTTGTGTGTTTGGAGCAACAAGGGTAGGTGCCATTACTTTCAATGGCACATACACACTTGACATGCAACTATTGAGTAACAAACCAAGACAACTAATTCCCAATTATGATCACTACAGAACTGCACCACACCTGGTCCTACACCAGAAGCTAGTGGAGCATAGTGAGTGGACGACTGCGCATTGAGGGTGGAAAAGCTGTGGTATAGAAACTCAGTCCATCTCCCAGCCTCCAACCATCCTGCAAACCACAGACGGACATGGCTATTTAAAAAATCATTGTGGCACAGCTTCTTACTACATGTTAAGCACATAATGAAATTAAAGTTTGGTAATAATTATACGGTACTCACCTATTGGGTATTGGTTGCTGAAATACATCATGGCGCACCTCGTGTAGCTGAACTAGAGCACACCACAGGACTTCCTCATCAAGACGTACGTTCATAAAGTTGTGCATCTAAGAAAAAACAATTGTTATACAACAGTGTCAGTCAGTATAACAACAACCAAACAAGCATTTGTCAATGCCGAATGTTTGCTTACTGGCATTGGTACTGGTATTGTAGGAGTAGAGAGATGCATAATAGGAATGGCAGTGAAGTATTGAACTAAAGCCAACCCCACCACCACCCGACAGAGACTGACAGGCATTGGGGTGTGCCTTTGAGTCATCAAGCATAACGGCCACGCCATTTTGCCCCACCCTACCCTGCAGACACCGACAAGTGTCATGGTGTGCCTTGGGGTCTTTGAGCCATATGCTCACCCCATTCCATAAGGAAATACAGTGAGATGGGTGCAGTATAGAAGAATGGGGAGAACTTTGGGGCCGAAGAGTCCAAGGCACACCTCGATGCCTGTCACTGGCTGCAGGGGGTGGAATGGCATGAGCATTACAAGCGAGAATCCCAAGTCACACCCCTGATGCCTGTCAGTCTCTACAAGGTGAGGCGTTATGTCCGGAAACCCTAACGCCGCAGGCATTCGTTGGTATTTTAACTCCATATTTTCAACTTGGCTTTTTTGTGAACCCCACCTCGTGAACAGTGACAATATCAGTTTGTTAGCCGAAAGCTGATTTTGCACAGCAACTACGCCATTTGGCACCACATTTGCGAAAACACATTTCGAACAGGATGTGAAAAATGACAGCTGTACTGTTTATGGGGAGGTGTAAAAAATGGCAATGTTGAAAATCTGGAGTGAAAATATAAAAAAACTGGTGAAGTCACAAGCGTGCGTAGAAACTGTGCAACGCACACCCGTAGTATAATTAGTTTGGGGATTTTTTTTTTTTTTTACAGCAGATTGTCAACACAGGCATTTTGGGACCTCTGCCCATGAACAGGGTCACTGTGATTTTCTTCATCTGTCCCGAACACTGATTTCCTACAGCGACCACGCATTTCTATGCCAGAAGTGCGAAAACACATTTCAGCTGGGGTGTGAAAAATGACAGCTGTACTGTTTATAAGGAGGTGTGGAAAATGCCAGTGTAGAAAATCTGGACTGAAAATATTAAAAATTTGTGAAGTTACGAGGGTGCATGGAAACTGTGCAGTGCACGCTCGTAACACAGTCATTTTATGGACTTTTGTCACAAATTTCAACATAGCCATTTTAAGACCTCTGCTCATGAACAGTGTCACTGTGATTTTACTAATCTGTCCCAAACATTGATTTCGCACACTGACTTCACCATTATCGCTACATGCGCGAACAACATTTTTGGTGAGATGTGAAAAATAACAGCTAGCCGCATCGCCAAGGAGGTGTGGTAAAATGGCAGTGTTGAAAATCTGGAGCAGAAATATTAAAATTCGCAAGCTATGAGCGTATGGAAATTGCAATGCACACTCAGAAACAGTCATTTTTGGGAATTTTTTTCACCAAATTTTCAACATAGGGTTTTGAGGTGCCTGCCTCATGAACTGTGACACTGCAGTTTCGTTACTCGGTCCCGAAAGGTGGTTCCACGCAGTGACCACCTAATCACCTTTCAGGACCGAATAACAAAATGATAATGACTGAATTCATGAGTAGGGGCCCCAAGAACCCCATGTTGAAAATTTGGTGAAAAAATTCCCCAAAATGGACGAGATATGCACCAAAGTTGAAAAAAAAAACATTTATGCCATTATACTGCTTACTGGTATTTCTTCAGTTCACGGTTAGCTTTGAAGAGTGCAGACAAGTTCCTGGTCCACCGAAGATTGTTGTGCTGGGCTCCGGAGGTAAGTATGGGGTCCGGTGGGTGCAGGTTTTTTTTTTTTTGTTTTTTTTTTTTACAGCTGTGTTTTGCTTATTGGAAGGCGATGCAGGACTTTTGCCATGCAGTGATGGGCTCTCAGCATGGCAGCTGGAGTTTATTTTTGAGGGGTGGCAGTGGAGCGGCGGAGGTTGGGCACCCTGTCAGTCATATACAGTGTCTGCGGGGTGGAGGCAAATGGCACACTGGGGTTGGCTCCCAAGCTATGTAGAATGATATTACGTGGGGAGGGACTATCTGTCTATGACAGTTCAGATGCAGTGCTGATCTATGGCAATTTGGTATATTTCGCCGTTGTATGCTAATTGCCTGCACGTTACCACTGCTGATTGTGGTGGTGTTTTCCTCAGAACTGTACACCACTGCATCTGAATGGCCGCCATAGACAGCTCGGACATTCATTGGCGCAGTGCAGCCGCTCCTGCAAAAGGGAGCAGGGCATTAAAAGTGGCGGAGGCACACCTATGAAAACTCGTATGGTGGCACTAGGTTTCTTGCACATGCGTGCAAGCAAATATAAAAATGATAATTAATTGAACAACATCTGACATCAGAGAACTGATACCCTGACGCTTATCATCAACTGCATCTATCTCATGACAGCAGATGCTTTCTGTTTCAGTTGGCATGACTTCACATAGCTACATGAACACCTATCTGTAGTTCCAGTCCGTTCACCAATTGTACCACTTGCCAGCATCACTACTATCTGTGTCTGATTCCATGGTTTCATTGTCAGTATCAGGCGGAATTTCACCCTCAGCATACTCCAGTTCAAACATGTATGGTTGTATGCTGTGTGTTGTACTGCAAGTTGGCAACTCGTCTTCACCAAAATTTGAAGATGCTGACATCAACACTTCTTTCTGCTGAAGATCAAACAGTTAAATGTATTGCTGTCATGTTTGCAAACGCAGCATTTCAGTATTGCAGTATCAAGCATTAACAGTCAGAGAATGCCAGAACCAACATGCACCAGTTAACTGTACAGAAATAGTACACATAAACAGGATACCTTATATTTTCCAGTCAGTGTCTGCAACCAGAGACAAACAGTGACCTTATCTTCATCATGCAATCCATCTCTGCGCTGGTGCTACATGTTACACTGTCATGTCCTCGGTAACGCCTACTGAATATTCTTTATGCGTTACTGCGGATGTCGGTACTGTAGCAGACTGTCTTTTTACAGTGTATGGATGTCCAGACGTAACAGCACAGCACCATTCACTGTACTGTATGTGAACCTATGCACAACCAGTGAGGTATGCCACTGGGTACTTCTTATTGCCTCTACAATCAAGAGCGAAGCACATGTCAGTGGTACTGTGAAAACACAGCTGGCACAACACACTGTTTATGCATTACATTGTCCATAAGGAACTTCTGACGGTATATATTATGTGTCACATATGCATTCTGTGCTATTTTCCTGTTTTCCAATGAAACTGTATTGTGCAGTCTCAATAGGTGATAGAAAGATGTTATACCGCCAAGGACCATTGAACTGTGGTTCAGAACTATTTTGGAAAAGGATGGTTTTCTACATACAACATACTGGATAATGGATGGTCTTTGGTTAATAACCACAATGTAAACACTTCAGGAGGTTGCCATGACATCATTGTTAACCTCAAGAGCAGAGCTTGATAGATTTTCAGATGTTACTGCCACCTCGACAACAGTTTTCAGTGCGTTTTGTTAAGCAAACATCATACATTGTATTTAATAGTGTACGTGCTGCCAACTTTGTGTAATCACAGTTTGAATTACTGTACTGAATTACTTTACAGAACATTGAGTGCTGCTAACATTATGTTTCGTTGGAACATTGATTGTTCTGGGCATTACATTTTGCTATACTATTCATATGACACAATCAAGAAGGGTTAACAACAGAGTGATGTTATAGTGGTATAACATAGAGGATAATGGATGGGCATCAGTTAACAACAACACTGTATTTACTTTGAGAGGTTACCATGACAACAATGTAAACCTCGCTAGCGAAGCTAGAGAGTTTACAGTTATCGAGTAACCGAGAAGTTACTACAACGTTGTTGTTTAACTGATGCCCATCCATTGTCTTGTATAGTGTATGGGCATCAACTAAACAACACTGAATGTTTCTCAAGCACCCTATAAATAATTCACACACTTAATGACTGCTGTGGGCGCTGTATGTCCCCCCACAGCGGAAGAAGCCTCGCTCGATCCACGTTCCCCCTCTAACAGACAAGATTTTTTTTTTTTAAATATGGGAACATGCACCTTTTAGCAGTGCTGATGTCTTTCGGCAGAGCTCTCACCACAGTGACCATTTCCGCATCGTGATCAGAATAGAGCTCACTGCTGTGGCCGTTTCCACAGGCACTGAGCATTTGCTAACGTGCATGTGCGAGGATGTTCCATGCTGTTGTACCATCGATGTTACGTACCGACGATGGTACAACAGCTAAACTACGTCACATCGATGGTAAATGTTAGATTTTTACTGATTATAGCATTCTGACCAGGGTTGTAGCTATGAATTGTGGGGCCCCGGACAAATCACTTGAAATAGGCCCATTTCCCAAACCAGCTAATGCCAGGGGTAATGCCAGCTCCTCAGGTGGGCCCCTCATGAGCTCGGGGCCCTGGACAACTTCCCCACTTCCCCCCCATTACTGCGGCCCTGGTTCTAACATACACTGTATGGTTGTAATCCCCATACATTATACTGCTGTACTGTACACGGGTTACACATGTGAAAAAGCGCAGATGTATGACTGAGATATAACAAAAGGTATGTCATGGAAGTGTTAGTGAAAATCAGTGTCACCATGACAAGGTCCTTCCATGGAGACACTGGTGACAGCCCTCAGGGTGCTGTTCCAGGATGAAGTGGGTGGTGGGCCATGGATAGCAAGCATAAGTTGCCGCTGGGACAGTTATGGATGACTTGCAGGGAATGAGAACACACTATACGGTGATTCTTGCAGGGAGTGTATGAAAGGTTTAGGGTGGGCATGTGCACACAGTGTGTGCAAGGTGGTGACTGGGGGACTGATGGCTGCAGACTGCAGCAACTTGCAGAGAGCACCTGACAGATGTGCGGTGTCATCAGACTAAAACACAAATGCCATTTGCAATAGGGCACTGTATGTTGTGGGTTTTGGATTGATTGACCTGCCTCATAACACAAAACTTGCCATGTGTACAACAACCCTTGCCCTGTAGTCAGGTGTGGTCAAGTCAAAACTTTTAGGACTTGAACAGCCATTACTGTAGCTGAATTCTTACTTGTCACTATACTTTACAGTGACATCAGCTCCCATTTTGTACTTAACCTGTAAGGATATTGAGTTGCACCGAACTATGGACGGTTGGATTTCACCACCACTGAATGTCGTGAGTTATGGGTTACTTAGGTAGGTGTTGAACATCGAATGGCAATCGTGAAATGGGAATCCATGAAGTACACTATAACACACTGCAACACATGCATGTGTTATGAGGCACAAGGTCTTAAACGACTCACTTCAGGCAGTCATGACGTGCATTAATGCCTTGATACAGACATGTGCAGCAGTGAGTCATCACAGTTATAAAACGTGGTAGCCAACTGTAATAAAGAAAAGAATCAAAAGCTTTTTACAATCAGCCTATCAAGTGTTGGTATATAGATGCCTTACTTAATAGTCAGGTGACACTTTATGCAGACTGGCAAGTCCTCATCTGACCTGGCATTATTGCCTGTTTGATGAAAAACAAATTATAACTTGCCATTGTGAAGAAGTTATCTCCTGACTATGTAGTAATGGCTTGGTAAAACAGCAGTTCCAATGGCAATCCCAAAAAACTGGTTATTTGTAGCTTAATACAGTTACATACTCAGTACTACAAGTGCGATATCACAGTACCAACTATGGGTGTGTCAAGCCATTAAACCACTTTCAGCCAAGCACTTGTGCCTCACAGTGGACCAGGAGCATCAAGTAATGCATTAGTTGACACACTGGTCTGTCGTGTGTTATAGCATATGCCACAAATATATGACATGAACTGGATAAGGCGTGCCATATATACAGGTGTATGGCTGCTATATATGCAAAGACATGTCATGGAAGTGTTCATAAAAAGCAGTGTCACCACGACAAGGTCCTTCCATGTAGACACTGGTTACAGCCATCATGGCGGCTATTGAAGGGCATGTGTGAAATGGAGGTGGCAATGGATTACCAGCCAAAATTTGCTGTTACAGGGTAGGGGTTGTGAAATGTGGGGATAGGCACATTGAAAGTAAAGAGTGTACGCTGGTGGTGGTTATGGTTATCCGCAGTCTGTGTGCACTTGCTGGGTCACTGTTTACTAACGTACATTATAAGTACATACACACTTTTACATCACTACATGGAGTTAATGTGGTTGTGTGTTGCATGGCTGTTGTTGGTGGTAGGCCTTCAGTCCTGGAGAGAGAGATGGATTGAAATAAGCCACAACATGCCATAGGAAGACACTGCAAGACATCATCTCATGACAATATAGACAGTATGTGCTATATGTCTTGCAACACACCCACCCATCACAGAATGCCACATTTATTACAGCCACCAAAAAAACATGGTAGCAATTCTCATAATTACCATGATGCACATCATAGTGTCTACATCTGCTGGCTGCATATTAATAAAAACAATAGTGTAATTATGACTTTCTGAGAAACAGTGTGTACCCCCTATAACTAAACAAAATACATATTCCAAAGACCTGTTCTGTGGGTATCCTCTTCAGCGGTGCATTACAGTGGTTACAAGCACTTATTTGATAACAGACTGCACTGTGACTGTATAAGCATGTTGCACACTCGACTCTGAGGAAGGAAGAGGAAAAGGTTGTGGGGTTGTGTATCACCACACAAGGCAGGGTACCTTGTGAGAGTGGCAATGTAATGTGTCAGTACTTGGACACAGTCATGAGGTGCATTGTTTAGGATGACATGATACACGGGGGCACATGTGACTGTTCTGATGATTGGCACACAGTTTAGAGACACTATGCGAGCCCATGATCAACTTGACTACAAAGCTACAACACAGACTGCACAACAACAATAATCTTAACAGCACACATACTAATTCACTGAACTCACAACTGCACCAATAAGCACAGTCAACACAATATTTGTGGTTGGTAGCCATAGTTATATTTGTGACCACCTTCAGCTGAGGAGCTTAGTGGGGTTCTGAATCTGGCTTTCTTCACAATTAAATCTATGGAGCTCACCTACACATATTGTGTGGACAGTGGTTATGGGTGCCAGTACTTATGATGGGTGCTGCTGTTATGATTATTGAGTTGTGGTCCAGGAAGATGTCAGTTCTCATTAAGAGTAGAGAACTTCAAAAGTATACCATGCTGGAAAAATTGCCAACATTTACATTCAATAAAAGCTCTAGCACCACCATACTAAGACAAACATAAAGGTACAAATAGTACAGTGAATCTACACAAGCAGCAATAATGAAATCACAACACGGTTTGGTAATGCTTTATCCCTGCCTCATTTGGTGGGGTTCACTGCAGTGCATTTTCAGTGCCATGTACTAATGTTTGGGCTGTGCACTGTGTTGTGTGGGTTAGGTAGTTTAGGCTATGTATGTAGGTAGTATTATGCACCATACATATCAGTAGTTAGGGTGGAGGGCAGTGAAAGTCCATCAATTAAATATACACTTGGGGAGAGGGGAGCTCAGAACAATGTGAGGAACAGTGTGCTACATTGTCCATATTGTGTTGAGTCAGATGGGCTGATAAATGCATTAACCAAGGTGTAGAGGCATTGCTGTGAGACGTGTCACTCCATGCTGTGCTATGTGTGTGTGAGAGGGGGTGCACATATCACTCTACAGATTATTTTTGGGATAAATAACTGTTTAGATGTCACTGCAATCAATAAATCTTCTGAACTTTACTGAAATATGTACATTAGTGCTGTACACGAATACCGCAGACCACACCATGCAATGCACATTGCATTACCACCTACGTTGTGCCAGCACATCATCATTAACAAGGTTTTGTGCTGTTTTGTGGTCTAAATCAGTTGCTTGTGTGGTCACATTTTGAACCCCAGTTCTTTGATGTGGAGGGCAACGTTTTAAAGCATACAGTACACGTCATGTCAAATCGGGATTACACACAACATGAGAGGACTTACTGCAACTGTGCAAGACGTGCAACACACTGCAAGAATAAAACTTAATAAAACACTGCAAGATGTGCTGGTGCAGTATAGATGTTAGTTGTCAACTAGTAAGTTGTGAAGTGGTATGGCTCCTATTTCCGCAATTACACACACAGGAATTGATCCAATGATGCAGCCCTTCAGTCGCGTCACTTCCGGTCGCACGCAGGCAGTGAGCGAGCATACATGGAGGTGGAACAGGGGAGGAACAAAATCAGCATTTCAAAGTAAGATATTGAACGTTTTTTATTTCCATTGTGATTGTGCTTACAAACAAACATTGCAGTCGACTGTGTGGTCAAATACACAATTTAGTGTCCCTTTAAGGAAAGAGAGGCCGAAAAATCTGCTGACCCAGATGACCAGCCTGGTTCGGTTCTGACCGAACCCGAGGAAGTGCCTGCTGACACGGGTGATGCTTCCTCGGGCAAAAGAAAGTCTGATTCAGAAAAATCAGTTTCTGCAAAGCGTAGAAAGAAGTCTGTTGATTTGGATCAGAATCCGCAGATCCCAACCGCTGAGGAAATTGCGAGAGCGATTAGTATAGATCTTACTTCGAGAGGGTTCCTTCAGTAGGTCATCACAAATAGGACTGACGTCACCTGACTGGCCACACTGCAGACTTTTCTAGCAATCTCTGACAGGGGGACCACCCACCCGACGTCACATGACCGACGTCAGCGTGACGGTATGTAGTGGTCGGTCCCTACGCCCGCCGTCGCCTCGTGCCAGTCGCTCCGCAGACTTCCATCACCGATCGTCGGAAAGTTGTCTTTGCTCGGTTTTTCAAAACTCGCCATTTTCTCTCAAAAATTTGTTTGTTTCATGTCTTCTCCTAAGAAGTAGTGCTCCAAGTGTGGCACACAGATCCCGCACAAAGGCTGTCATCCCAAGTGCCTAGGCCCAGACCATTCAGCCTCCTCTTGCCCCGACTGTCAGTCCTTCAACCAGGTAACCAAAAAGCAGAGACAGCAGGCTTTGGAGGCCCGTCTTCTCAAGGTCCGTATACTTTCACTTGAGAAGAAGATGGACAAGCTTAGGGACTCGTCCGAAAAATCTTCCTCTAAGAAGCATAACGAGAAGGCTAGGGAGGGGCTCGCTCCACAGATGACATCAAGCCCTCTACCAGCAAGGCCCAGCCACCGTCGAAGCACCCAGAAGGTAAGGAGAAACTTCAGGTGGGTAAGTCGGTCGACGGCTCCTCGGCTTAACAGCGCTGCTCCGACCAGTTAGTCAGCCTCTGGCTCCTCCAGAGACCGCCCGGCAGCGTTAAGTCGACTTTCCTTTATTGGGGCAGTCGTCTACGCCGGTCGTTAAGTCAGCTGGGGAACCTACCCTGACTGCCCGACCACGCCTGCTTAAGTCGGGCTGGCCCTGATGACTGCATGGCTCGGTTCTGGCCGGGTTTAACAGCCTCACCCGACGTGTGCTCATAGGACCAAGGGGAGACAGTTCCCGCACTCCTCCTGTTCTTCCCTTGCCCGTGTCCTCGTGATTCACCCACGGACACGTCTGGTGAGGCCGATGGGGATACTGGTGAACCTGCCTATTTCGGAGGTTCTTCCCCTCGCGGGGACCAGGGTCAGGAGGCTTCTCCTCAGCCGAACGACCTTTCTCTGGAGGCCCCTCCTCAGTCTGGGGGTGGGCTGCCGGCACCTCCAATGCCGCCAGTCCCTGCGCTGGGACCGGTGGTCAGGCCCATTCCTCTGGCCCTGACACTGGACCCGACTCCTATGTCTGAGCGCCTTCGACCGGTGCCGAGGCCAGATCCCCTTCCGGCGCCGGTGCCGACATCGGTCCCTCTAATGTGGACTGTCCCAACAGCAGATCCTAACCTGATTTACACTACAGCAGGTTCAGCGTGGGTTCCCCGATGTCAGGGCTGACAATGGGGTCTTATAACCGTTCCCTTACTGTCCCCCATTACCCCCATGGGTATCCTGGGGATCAGACTAGGTGGGCCAAGCGGTCCTTATCTGCCGTCAAATTCTGTGTTTCTATGTTTCCTTACCCAGAGGCTCCCACTCCTGGATGGAGTCCAGTGGAACAGTTTTACTCGGGGTATAATCCCTATACCCATTACATGGGTCCGCATGGGTATTATCCCCTTCCAGTCGCTGTTCCCCCTCCACCTCCTCCTCCCCCCCCTCCAGCTATGCCGGATTTCAAGTCTTTCTTGCAGTCTTGGTGGCAGGGGGTGAGGCCGGAGTTGGTTTTGGACCTGGAAGTGAGGCTCCCACAACCGCAGCTTCCTAGGTCCCCTTCCCCAAGCAGTTCGATTCCAACTGTCCACCTTTCAGGGAAGTCTGGACAGGACGTCCCCCTTCCTCGTTTCGAACGCCGTCCAGTTGAGGAGGCCGATGATGACAGTTCTGATGGGAAGGAGGACTCTTCAGAGGAGGAAATTGTGGAGGACCCCAGCCGAGAAGTAAGACCTCACTGAAATCGCCACCTGAGGATCCTTCCTTCTCAGATCTCATGTGGGCCCTGAGAGACTATTTCGATTGGGAGTCGGAGGAACAGGACCCAATGAGACAGAGACTCGTGGAGCATCTCGACTTAGAGTCTCTTTCTCCTATCCCAGTTCCTCTGTGGATGGCCTCCCACCAAGACCTCACCACCACCGTCTGGCAGATGCCTCACTCTATCCCAGCTGTCCCCAAGCAGGCAGACAGGCTTTACCGGGCGCCTAAGGATGCTCCTTTTTTGAAGACTCATCCGAAGGTGGACTTCGTAGTCATTTCAGCGGCTTATGATCGCCCAGCTACTCCCAAGCACTTGAGCACTACTCCTCCAGACAAGGAGTCGAGGCAGGTGGACCAGTTCAGCAAGAAAATGTACTTTTCTGCCACATGTGCACTCCGCTCCCTCAGTTATGCGGCCCACATGGTGTCCCACCAAAAAGCGATTATGGCCAGGTTGGAGTCGAAGGTCCAGTCTATGGATTCTTCACCTCTCAAGGAGGAACTTGCCAAGGATCTCCACCTCTCCAAGATCTCTTGTAGGCATGCTTTACGGGCCACCTACGATTCTGTCGACTCCGTGGCCCATACCTCAGCGACAGCTGTTGCCCTGAGACATCACTCCTGACTTCGCCTCTCAGGTGTCGCTAACGAGGTCCAGTTGGTGATTCAGGATGCCCCGTTCCGGGGCTCTGTCCTTTTTAGAGGTGACACCTAGGACATCATCACAGAGCTACAGGACAAAGGGGTTGCCCTTAGGTCTGTTCGGTATCTGTACCGATCGGGTGCTCATCAACAACAACAACAGCCGCAACCCTTTCGGAAGAGAACCGGGAGGTGGAGGAAAACCACTCAGGCACGTCGCCAGGGTAAGCGAAGGCCACAGGTACCATTACCCTCCTGCCTCCAAGAATCTGGTGACGTTCAGGGGTCCTCCCCTGGCCCCACCCTCCTCGGATCCCTGGCCCCTGCCTCCTCAGCCTCACAGTGAGGAGCAAGTGGGGGGGAAGTTTGCTCTCCACGTGCAGGAGTGGCAGGCGATTACCTCCGATGAGTAGGTCCTGCAACTAGTGGCCTTAGGTCACACCATAGAATTACTGGAGCTGCCTCCGGGAAATCTTCCATTGAAGTCCTCATACTCTCGTGATCAGGCTATCCTCATTCAAGAGGAAGTAAATTCAAAAGTCTGCCGAGTGGTCTGACGTCTGAAGGAACCTCTCTCGAAAATCTACTGTTACGGTAAGTTCCTACGTAACTGTACTTTCAGTCACCTCTTGCTACTCCGCCCGAGCCAACAACTTCTGAAAGATGGTCGGTTCCATCAGTTCCAGTCCAGTCAGATTATGATCTGGAAGCTTTCTATGAGGTTGATTGGGAAGGAGATCCAGAGTATGAAGATGGTGATAATGATTTTGGAGGCCTAGATGAACCAGTAGAGCCTGACATCTCCCCAGACAGGTCTACCAGTATTTCTCCTCCCAGACTTTCTGAGTCCCCTTCACACTTTCTATTTTATAAAAAGGTGGCAGAAACTCTCCAGCTTCCAACTGTGGTAGTTTCGGATGAGGAAGAAGAGCCTGACTTTGTGGAGATGATGGATGTCCCAGAGTCAAAGAGACTGTCCATTCCCCTCCATAAGTCCTTGGGGAAACAGACTAAAACATCTTACAGGCTCTCACTTCTGTACCTCCTGTGGATAAAAAGATGGACAGAAAGTATATGCTGTCAGGCTCAAGGATGGAATTCTTTTATAATCATTGCAGCCATGTTGGGGTAGTGCAGGCTGCAGCCTGTGACAAGGCTAACATACTCTTGGCTTCAAATACCCCCAGATAAGGATTCTAGGAAAGTGGATGCCATGGCTAAAAAACAGTACTTGGCAACCTCTTTGGGACTCAGGCAGGCCTCTTGTATGGCCTATGTGGCTAAGTACCAGATGTTGAGATGGGATACAATTCTGGAGCTAGCCAAGAATTCCCCTTCCCAGCTAGCCAAGGAGCTGGAGCAGGTGGCTGCAGATGGCATCGAAGCATCTAAAGTTCAGTTCCATGTAGCTGTGGACTTGAATGATATGTCTTCAAGGGTCATGGCTACATCTGTCTGCCTAAGAAAGTTCGCCTGGCTCAGATGTACCAGCCTCTCACAAGACAGCCAGGCTAAGGCCATGGATTTTCCTGTCGCTCAGAACTCTCTGGGGAGCAAACAGAGGAGTACATGAAGAAAATGGATGAGTATAGGACCACAGACAGGAGTGCAGTGGCCAGAGAAAGGCAAGCCACTCCTCAAAAGCAGCAGTCTAGGGCTGGCAGGGGCAGATGTTTTCACAGGCCTTTCTACCAGGCTCAGGCTTCTTTTACCTTTCAGCAGAGGGGGTTCTTGAGAGGGAGATGGGGGATGAGCAGGGCTGCATCTACCTTTCAAGCTAGTACCCCTGCCAAGCAGACACCCTGATGTGTCAGGCCGGGTCACCTCCTTAGTTCCAGTGGGGGGCAGGCTGGTTTACTTCTTCCAGGAGTAGAAGTCTGTTACAACAGACAAATGGGTCCTGGAAGTGGTAAGCCAAGGACTTGCTCTCAGTTTCAAGAGATTTCCCAAAGTAAGGGCAAGGTCCTTCAAGTCTTCCTCACCATCGGAAACAGCTGCTCTAGAGGCAGAGGTTTCGGCCTTGCTGCTCCTAAAAGCAGGGGAGCAGGTGCCTCTAGTGCACAGGGGCAAAGGATTGTACTCGAGGTACTTCCTTACCCCAAAAAACACTGGGGAGTGGTGACCCATCCTAGTCCTAAGATATCTGAACAAACATCTTTTAAAGCCAAAGTTCAAGATGGTGACTCTGGGAATCATTCTTCCCCCTCTGAGACCAGGAGACTGGCTAGCCTCTCTGGATCTCAAAGATGCCTATTTTCACATCCCTATCAGATGCTCCCACAGAAAGTACCTCTGGTTCAAGTTGCCCTCAGGTCATTATCATTTCAGAGCAATGCCCTTTGGCCTGACTTCAGCTTCCAGAGTCTTTACAAAGTGCCTGGCAGTGGTGGTGGTCTCTTTCAGAAGGCAGGGTGTTTCTGTATTCCACCATCTGGACAATTGTCTCATTGTAGGCCAGTCCTAAGACTAAGTTAAGTCAGCTCTGGCTGTCATCCAGAGGCTTGTGGGTTCTCTGGGGTTTCTCCTCAATCTTTCCAAGTCAGTACTAGAACCAGTTCAGCTTTTCACCTTCATAGGGGTCGAGCTGGACACTATTCAGGCAAAGGCCTTCCTTCCCCTCTCAAGGGTGCAGGCCCTCACAGATCTGGCAGCCTCTTTCAAACCTTGAGTGTCTCTGCCAGCCAGGCATTTCCTTCAGCTTCTAGGCCACATGGCAGCTTCCACTGCAGTGGTTCAGGGAGCCAGGTTCCAAATGAGAGACATTCAGTTTCACCTCAGGTCTTTTTGGTCCCAGAGAAGGGATCTACTTACCAAATTGATTCCAGTGACTCGCCAGACTCTTGTCCAGGCTCTCCAGTGGTGGCTGGACAAGGACAGTCTCAGAAAGGGAGTTCCCTTCCTTCACCAGGTTCCTTCGGTTGTTCTCACAACAGATGCATCTCTCCTCGGATGGGGAGCTCATTTGGGGAACCTCACTGCACAGGGCACTTGGTCTCAGCAGGAGTCTCTTCTCCACATCAGTCTCCTGGAACTCAGGGCTGTGCTTCTGGCCCTTCAAGCATTCTCTGACTCCATTCAAGGGAAAGTGGTGCAGGTCAAGACAGACAACACCACTGCCATGTGATACATAAATGGGGGCACTCGGTCCACGGCCTTATGCACGGAAGCCATGAAGGTATGGTCGTTGGCATACTCCCTTCAGACCTTCCTGGTAGCAGTGCATCTGCCAGGAAGGACAATGTGCTGGCAGATGCTCTCAGCTGGATCTCTCACAGTCATCACGAGTGGGCCCTGAACATTCAGGTCCTACAGATAATTTTTCAGAGATGGGGCACTCCAGAGATGGATCTCTTTGCAGCCCCAGACAATCATCAGCTCCCTCTTTTCTGTTTCAGACCACCAATCTTGGGGTCTATTCCTCAGGGTGCTCTCCTGTTGGATTAGACAAACAAGTTTCTGTGTGATTTTCCTCCCTTTCCTCTGATTTTCAGAGTACTGATAAAGATCAGGTCTCAACCCTGCACAGTGATACTAGTAGCTCCAGATTGGGCCAGGCAACCCTGGTGTACTCTGTTGCTGTCCCTGGCAGTGACAGTTCCTCTCACTGTCTTCCCAGGAGGCACGACCTCCTGTCCTCCCAGGGGAGGATTTGGTATCCCAATCTCCAGTCTCAAAGCTTGGCTCTTGAAAAGTTAGAGTATGCAAGATTGCACCTCTCACAAGGAGTTTTAGATATTCTGAAGTTTTCTAGGAAACCTTCTGCCAGAAAAACTTATAACTCTCAGTGGAAGAGATTTATCATCTGGTGTTTTCAGAGGAATATACAGCCAGATTCTGCTGGCATTTCCATAGCATTGGACTGTTTAGCCCATTTGAATAGCCTAGGCCTCAGGCTGCCACTGTTAAGGTTCACCTAGCAGCTGTCTGTGCTTTTCTGTCGGCAGGGAAGGGATCTTCCCTTACTTCTCATCCTGTGTTCAGTAAGTTTTTCAAAGGTCTGGTTCATCTTAACCCTCCCTTTAGGGAGCAAACTCCGGCTTGGTGTCTGAATATCTGTATTGCACAGCTTATGCAGCGCCCCCCTCGAACCTTTGTCTTCAGCTGAGCTAAAGTACTTGACTTGAAAAACTGTATTCCTGGTGGCCATTACCTTCGCCAGGAGAATCGGTGAGTTACAGGCTCTATCAGTAGAACCTGACTTTATTTCCTTCCACAAGGATGTGGTGGTCCTCAGGACAAATAGAAAATTTCTTCCTAAAGTGGTTTCAGATTTCCATCTTAACCAGTCCATGTCTCTGCCTGTGTTTTTCACTGACCATTCTTTTTCAGGTGAGCGAAGGTTACACAGTCTGGATGTAAGAAAGGCATTAAGTTATTATATTGCCCATACCAAGGCCCATGGGGTGGCTGCTCTCAGTTGTTCTCACTTATGGTGAGGTGGGCAAGGGTAAACCTGCCACTAAGAGAACTATAGCCAGATGGATTGTTTCTTGTATCCAGTTCTGTTACACTAAATTAGGCAAAGAGCCTCCCTCAGGCCTGAGGTGGGGTACTGCTGCCTCCTTGGCAGCAGCTAGGGACATTTCCCTCCTCAATCTGTAAAGCAGCCACCTGGAAAACTGTTCATGCATTCACCAAGCATAATTGTCTGGATACCCAAGCCAGAAGTGATGCTAGATTTGACACTGCAGTGCTGCAGAGCCTTTTTCCTATGTAGGTTCTGTAGTTCCCTTCTCCTTGGAGGTACTGCTTGGTAGTCTGCAGACTGTCAGAATACAGCAATACTTTGTGTTGTTTGAAGAAAAAATTACCATAGTAACGTTTCTTCTAATGGAGTCTCGCTGTATTCTGACCTCCTTCCCTGTCTCCCCTCTCAGAACCTCTGTGTTGTATTTGGGATGTGGGTTGGCAGGTGCAGTGTTGCACCCTAGTGATGTACCTTTTGGAACCCATTCTGGCCACATTGTTTTATTTTCTTATTTTAGTATAGGTTTACTTTTTATCACTAGCTACATAAAATTTTCTGTTTTGGGTTCTTGACCTGAGTCTTTCGGACCCTAATTGTTGTTGCCTTTTAAAATTGTTTATGAAGACAATTTCTTGTCCTAATGAGTTAGTATTAGTACTCGTAACAATCTGACAGTTGCACTGAGATGTACCAGGGATAGAGGTTTGAAAACCGAGCTTGAGCTTAGTGTTCTATGCTTTGGCATAGAGTTAACCCTTTCCTCTTTGGGGCAGTTCAAAGTGCTGAGGCTAACTGCAGACTGTCAGAATACAGCAAGACTCCATTAGAAGAAACAACATGACTATGGTGAGTAATTTTTTCATTCAGGGCTCTAGTCTAAATATTTAGTACTTGTACTTTGTAGACAACAAGTCTACTAATAGCCTCAACTGTGTAAGGAAACTAGTATGCTGTGTGCCCACCATTTTTCTTGTGTGTTATCTGATCTCAGAATTCAACTGCAGCTTGCTCAGAATGGTTCATTTGTAGTCTCCAAAGTTCTAAGCTATTTTCAGAATTTCTCGTATAGATAACTGATCCCATTTAACTGCAAAACTTTCCATAGAGTAAATAATATTTTTAAAGAGCAGTTTGGATGTGTTGCTTCTGAGGTAAGTTGAACAAGCCCAAAGGTGTCAAACAAATGTTTGAGCGGTTTGGAGCAGTCCAAGAGCCAGTCCAAATTGGAGTGTTCCATACTCTGGAACAATTTGGAGTTTCCAGCTCCCCAAACATATGTGATACCTCACCCGCTGCAGAGTCGAAGGGTATAAATGTTTTCATTAATTGCTGTCCTCTGTTGAGGTCAGGCTACTAGGAGCTTATCGCCATGTTCTTCACTCTTTTGGGGATACAGCTGGTGGAAATGTGGGCCTCACTCCTTGTTTGCCTTCTGGTTGGCTTACTGCCCTGTTCCCTTGCTCCATGCTCAGATGCATATACCACAGTAGGTAATTCCCCACCATGTACAAATGAGCCCCACACTATGATGCCTGTTTCAATAGCTCTAGACCCCCCTATTCAGTCCCCATGACACCCTGGGACTACAGCTTTGCTGCCAAATAGGTGTTCAGCCCTAATCACACTACCCCCACCCTACACATCATTGCTTTCTTTCCAGGCTAGGGTGCTTCTTCATGTAACCCTGTGCTCCCTTGGTACATGCTTTAGTCACCATGAGCCTCGACCATTGCCTTTCCACAAACAGGAGCGTGCAAGATTCTAGTGCTGCTGCTCTGCTCAGGTAGTGTTGAACTAAACCCAGGTCCACCACTAGCAAGCCATGCTCCCAGGGACTTGGCACACATTAAAGATCTGAGTATTCTTCATGTAAATGTGTGCAGCCTCTTGAAGAAGCTGAACACTATCCAGATCTGGATATCACATACCAAGCCAGATGTCCTGGTGGTCATGGAATCCTGACTCAGACCATCCACCTTGGATTCTGAGGTGAATATTCAAGCCTACAATATTTTCCACTCGGATAGACGGACCAGAGGAGGTGGAGTTGCTATCTACATACTGGACAAGTTTTCTGTCTGTATGAGTGACTCCACTTCTGTCCCAAAGGAATTTGATAGCCTAACCATCAAGGTTCAGCTTTCTTCTTCTTCTTACCTGTATGTCACAGGCTCTTATAGGCCACCCTCCACAGGCATTCAACTGCTGAGCCACTTATCCAGCTACCTGAGTTCAGTGCAAGCCGAAGTCCATTATATTGGGCAACTTCAATTTGGACTGGCTCTTGGACTGCTCCAGACCACTCAAACATTTGTGACACCTTTGGGCTTGTTCAACTTACCTCAGAAGCAACACGTCCGAACAGAATAAACCCCAGCAAAAGCTCCCTATTAGACCTTATATTAGTAAGCAAACCTCACTTATTTTCCCACTGTGGTGTACTTTTCTCAGATATTAGTAATCATTGCCTCATTGCTTGTGTAAGGTCTGTGCCAAAACCTATCACTATGTTTAGGTACATCCTCAAAAGATGTTTATGTAATTTTGATCCATTGGCCTTCCTTTCAGACTTACAGAACTCCCTGCTCTGGCAGGACTTCTACTTGGCCAAGTCAGTTGAGGCTTATAAGACCTTTCACATCATTGTCCTAGGAGCTCTCGACAAACACGCCCCCCTGGTCAAAATCCACACAAAGAAGAAGTCCTTTCCCTGGTTTACAGCCAAAGAGAGGTCCACCCTGCATAACAGGGACAAACTCTGGAAAATGGCACAGAAAACAATGCTGCCCTCTGGCCTACCTTCAGGACCACCAGAAATTTCTACGCAGCTTGTCAGAACTGAAAAAGCAAATTACTATCACACAGTGTTGGCTTCCTCCACCGTGTGTCCTGCCAAGTTCTGGAAAACGCTTAAAGATATCGAAGGGCATGCATCACCTGGCTCCCTCCCAACAAAAATCTTGCAAAATGGTTCACCTATCACTGACAAAGCTGGGATATTAGATCTCCTAAATGACCACTTTGCCACCACATGGATTGCCTTCAACTCCTCACCTACCAGTAATCTTCGAAACCAGCTCTCAGCCCAGGTCTCATCAAACCCTACCCCTACCCCTCATTCCTCAGTTTCAATTTTCTCCTTTCAACCTGTCATGCTTAAAGAAGTGGAGAACTTGCTCCTTCAACTGGATACCAGAAAAAGCGCTGGTGCATATCTCATTGGACCATACTTTGTAAAGCTCGGTTACCATATCCTGTCTGTGCCAGTCATGCACTTCTTTAACCTATCCCTTGCCCTGGGCAAATTCCCAACAATCTGGAAGACTGCCCAAGTTATACCTCTGTTCAAATCAGGAGACCCAAGCGACCCCAATAATTACATGCTTGTTTTTCTACTCCCCTATCCTCTCTAAATTGCTAGAGAAAGTAGTTAATTCACAACTTGGGAACTATCTGGACTCTTCCAGCCTGCTCAGTTCTGCACAATTAGGTTTCAGGCCTCGACATAGTACAATTTCTGCTCTTGTAAAGGTAACGAATGACCGACATAGAGCCCTTGATGGAAAGAATTTCAGGTGTGCTGTCTTGATCTAAGTAAGGCTTTTGACACGGTGGACCATGAACTGCTCCTGGATACCCTTCATAACATCAGTGTGGACAAGCTGTCCCTGAAATGATTCTCTTGCTTCCTTACCAGTTATACACAGCAAGTCAAAGCAGTGGGCAACGTCTCACCACTATAACTGATCATCAGAGGTGTGCCGCAGGGCTCCATTTTGGGTCCTCTGTTATTCGCTTTATACATCAACAATATGGACTAGGGAATCAAAGCATCCAACATCCACTTTTTTGCAGATGACATGGTCCTTCACACCGCCAGGCCTTCCCCCAAGTGTGCCTGTATGGTCCTTCAGTTGGACTTGAAGAGTAATTTTTGGTTGAGCAGGTTCCACTGTAATATGTTAAACAAAAAAAAACAAAGGTTATGATCCTGTCTCCAACTTGTTCAGCCTCTAATCCACCCATGCACGTTACCACAACACCTATTACCACGCTGCTTGGTGAATCTCTGGATTATGTAGCAAAATTCAAATACCTAGGGATGTGGATTGACAGTAGACTTTCTTTCACTGAACACGTGGAGGAACTCTCAAAAAAACTGAAGCAAAGGCTTGGTCTGTTTTATAGAATCAAACATCTGCTTACTCAAGAGGCTGGTTCAATCGACTTTCCTGGCACTCTTGGACTATGCCAACTTACTATACCCTATATGCCAAACACTGTCGCCTGTCATGCGCTAGTCACTCTGCTAATTTTTAATTTCTCCTCCCCACTTGCTATGCTATCTCTCTAGCTTAATTTCTTCTCTGCCTTACCTACAAACCGTCCTCTTACACCCCCTCCTGCTGCTGCTTTTATCCTCCTCAGACTTCCCAGCATCAAAGCACCAAAGTTAACTCCTCTTCTATCTCTGAATAATTGCCCTGTACTTTCCACCTATTTGCCTCATGCTTTGTCTTTCTCCATTTCCTGCCCCCTTCCCTGCTTAGCTTGCTGTTCTACTGTGACTCTATTTAATTCTCTGTCTTTCCCTCTTGTTCCATAGACAGCCCATCTGCGGTCTTCCCAAGCTGCCGCTGCGGCCCCAGTGCTCTCCGCGCTGGCCGTAGCTAATAGACTGCCCGACCGACCCCTGGACAGATTCAGGTATGCACCGGACCTCTGAAACTCACGGTTTTGAATGCTGCTGTTTTGACTGGACGCCCAGTGGAGGAACCAGGCACTGATTGGCAGTTTATGCTCCTCGGCTGAATTTCCAAATCCTGGCGCTCCCTGATCTCTGGGAAATCTCTTTGTGTGCTGTGTTCTGGACTGAATTTTTCACCCACCCCCGTCCCACCTCCTCACAGTATTAAATAGACCCTTGCTCCGCCCCTCTCAGCCTAGCAGCCGATTGGTCACTCCGCTGCTGCACATTCTTATGGCTACTGGCCTCTCTGTCTTCAATACCTGACTTGACCCACTCTCTTACCGCCCCTTTTAAAAGCAATCTCGCCCACCAAGTTGCACAAAATGAATACCTCCCTGGTCTTACTACTAGCTGTATCACTGATCGGACTGTTAATTACCACAGATTTTTGTGCATCAATACTAGCTGCAGACCAGTCATGCCTAAACCAATTTTTGTCTACTCATCCACCCCCTATCCCCCTAAATTCTGTGATTTCCCATGAGTTAATGTCCCATGACTTCACAATCCTTGTCATTCTGTCAAACTATGAGAAGCACTTACTGGGCCACTTCGTACATTCCTTTTCCATATGGTGCCCTTTGTGGGTCCCCCCAACCACTCCCCTCTTTTCCCTTCTCCTCCTTGCGGGAGATGTGGAAAGCAACCCAGATCCTGCTGACATGCATATCAACTCCTCTGATGTATCTTGGGCAAGAAATTCAGGCCTTAAAATTGCACACATGAATATATGTCATATGTAGCCTCCCAGCAAAGTTCACTGAACATGAGGCATGGGTGACCATGTACAAGCCCTGCATGCTAGGCCTCTCCGAGACCTGGCTAAAACCATGTCATTCGGACACCTTGTATCCTCTTCCCAGCTATTCCTTTCTGTGCCTAGACAGATGAGGCAAGAAGAGGGGTGGGGGGTGTGGCACTCTGTGCAGGATCATATATCTGCCTCCTGCATTGGTTCCTCAACCGTCTCCTCAACTAATGAGTGGCTCCTCGCCGAGATCACCCTGGTAACACAAAAAACTATACCTTGGATGCTGCTACAACCCTTCCTCTTGGGGCATCCAAGGCCTATCCTGCTTTTTGGATGGGCTTAGGTGCATCTCACCCCCCAGAGATACCATAATAATTGGGGATTTTAATTTCCACTGGTCAGGTGACTCTGTGTCTGTATATGCCAGCTTACTGAAGGCACATAGCTTGGAGCAAGTAATTTCCTCCACTACTAGGCACAACCTTCACTCACCTAACCACTCCACTCTCGACTGGATTGCCACTAATAGGTTAGAGTTAGTCCTCCAGACTGGCACTGTGTCTGACTCCATAAGTGGCCATGCTCCCACGTTTATAATCATAACCAAGTACAAACGTCCACCCCCCAAAAAATTATTGTCTTTCAGGAAATTCAACCACCAGGATCCCAATACAGTTATTAGGGATGCAATGACTGCTGACTGGTCCGTCCTCTACCTGCAAAATAACATCTCAACTGCAGTCACTTATGTTCTCCACAAATTACCGGACAAGCATTTCCCTCTCACTACCTGAAGGGTCAGAGGAGGCTGCACGCGATGGGTAGCAAAGGAACTTTTGGTGCAAATGAAAGAAAGGGACCGCAAATGGAAAGCCTACAAGGCATCCCTCACCCCCAACTTTAAAATACCTATAGGCAACAATACAACATATGTAAACAGGCAGCCAAATCATTAAAACGCAAGTACTACCTCTCACAACAGAGTAGTCCCCTCAGGAACCCTCGTAATTTCTGGGCCTCCATTGGGTCCATATTAACCCTCGTACAGGTAACCAGATTACCCAGATCAAAACCCCCTTGGGTAACATCTCAGATCCCTCTAAAATTGCAGAAACATTCGACACCATGTTCACTGACCTATCTCAATAGACTCCCCCTCAACCACCCGTTGCCGGGAACATCAGCCAAAACTGCTCTCCCTCTCATGCTAATCCTGCCTCCCCACCCTTTTATTTTAAGGCCATTAGCCAGAGTCCCTACCAAACTCTTGAAGGCACTGCCGGGCAGAGGTGACCCCGGCAGTGATGGTCTTTACCCAGCTTTCCTAAAACTGATTTCCTCCGCTTTTGTCAAACCCCTTACTTTCAGCTTCAACCTTGCCCTCTCGTCTTTCACTGTGCCAGACTCTTGGAAGCTTGCACACGTTATCCCTGTTTTCAAAACCGATGATCGACTTGCACCAGAAAACTACAAGCCCATCTCTCTCTCTCTCCTCCCCCATCTCAGCAGATTACTTGAAAATATTCATTACCAGTTATCTGAACACCTGGAAAAGTACAACCTCCTGTGCGCCCTCCAATATGGTTTTCGCAAACATCATAGTACCTCTTCTGTCATGGCACTTTTTTACAGACCATATACTTACAAATATGGACAAGAAGAAGGCCACAGGTGTGGTTTTTGTAGATCTAGCCAAGGCATTTGACCTAGTTGACCACCAACTTCTTAACTCCACTCTTTGCCGGTTTGGTTGCTCATCTAACACTACGTCCTGGTTCCACAATTATCTATCTGGTAGATCCCAGACTGTCATCATAGGCAAAGTCCACTCTTCCACTTTACCTGTTGGTACTGGTGTCCCCCAGGGCTCAATACTTGGCCTTTTGCTTTTTTTCATGTTTATAAATGCAATGCCAGCAGATAGCCTCACCTGTAATTCACTCCTCTATGCCGATGGTTTAGTCCTCTATCATAGTGACAACTCACTTGAATCTATCTCATCCACCCTCTTTTGTCAACTACGGCGCTTCTCACAACTGGTTCGTCTCCAACAAACTTAATAACAAGAAGACTAAGGCTATACTCTTTGGCTTCAAACCCTTCCTGACCAAGGCCACCAAAGCCAACTCGTCCGTCCTGGTTCACACCCCTGTAGTTCCCCCGCTTGACATGTCCCCATTTTCAAATGCCTTGACACCTCTCTTACTTTTGTGGAACACATTAACAACACCGTGCAGAAAATACACCAAAGACTTGATGCTGCCTACAGGCTAAAGCAACTACTGTCCATGGAAGCTCGCCTTGCCATCACACTAAACAATCGTCTGCCCCTGCTAAACTACTGCTCCCGTCTACTCTCTCCTGTCCTCCTCATTGCGCACCCATTTAAACTCCACTTACAATTCCATATGCCGCTTTGTGCTTCAAACTCCTTACTCCACCCACCACTGTGCTCTCTACCAGTCTCTTGGATGGCTCCCATTACAGGGTCGCTTTGACTATACCATGGGTTGCCTTATTGCAGACTCTCTCAGGAGCCATCAGTCATCACCCTACTCTTCTCTTCTCACAGATAGAGTGGTACCTAGGAGCCTCAGGGTAACCTCTGTTCCCCCACTCGAAGTGCCACGTATATCTTCTGTCATGGACAGTCGAGCTTTCTCAGTCTCTGCCCCCAGCCTGTGGAATAAATTGCCTGCATCCATCCACTCCTCTGCCACCCATCTGTCCTTCAAAACCAATCTGCGCAACTGGCTTCTAGTTGGGTCAAGCTGTAACTGTCCCCAAGACAATACCAGAGGGAGTGGGCTATCAAGACGCTAGGACCTGGTGAGCTGTTGGGACAACTTCATCACCCTACATTTCTGGCCTTCCCACTCTGTTTGTCTCTTAGCTTTCTCTGCCAGCATCAATTGCCCCCAAGGTAACACCAGTGGGTGCGGGGCACCGTGGTGCCAGGACCTGCTGTGCTGTCTTTTGGGACCCCCTCCTTCATCCAACTCGCCTCCCTGTTGCCCCTTAGCCTTCTCTACCTGCATCGTACCTCATGGTACTCTCTGCTCTCCTAACCTTTTCTTACCTCTTTGCAGTACTACTGATCCACTGTTTTGATATTTCTGTAGCAAGTCTGAATTTCTATGTGCCTAATTATCCTAGATCACTGTCAGTTTGTATAGCTTGTATACTCTCTGTAAACTTCCATGCACCTACTAATTTAGCCAACTGCCCACTGTTACAGCAGGTAGGCATCTTAGATGGACCTTGAACACTGAAACTATGCTTGCAGACCTGCTTTGTCTCCATCACATGTTAGTTACCTCATCTGGAGGTACGTTACCAAATCTTGTATTGTATACATTGTATTATATGTGTTATTTATTTAGTTTTTGTTGACCGGGTAAGTGCACTAGACAAATCCTGCCTATTTTCAGGCACGACCCGGGGGGAGGGTGATACAGATGAATGCCAGCTGACCTTGAACTAGATTAAGCTGTTGGTGGTATTTTTAGTGAAAGAGGGAAATTTGGCCTGGACACCGGGGAAATTCCCCTACTCTGCCTGCAGGGGGATTGTTTGTCCATCTCGCTGAGATGGCCACTTCACCTTGTACTCCGGAGGGTGAGGACGCTGTTTAGATGGGAGCTCTGGCCTCGGCTCCTATCCTATCTACTCAGGAGGATGTGGATCTTGCTATGGCAGCTGCTGGTCTGTCCCCTGACAGCGCTGCAGAAGAAGGTATGGAAATTGGGTCCGTATCTCAGGACCTACCTGTCTCTCCATTGGCGACTGGTTTTTCTACTGTTTCTGATCACTTGGGAGTCCCCCAGTTCGCCGACTCATCTTCCGACACAGCAGGAGTGGCTGCATGTTCGTGCAGCAATGGACACGGACCGTCCAGTGGTACCTCCAGATTCCGAGGGGACCAGTATTGCGTCGGACCAGGTAGAGCAAGTAACCCGGTCGGACACCTGTTCTAGGAAGCTGGTTCCTTCTCCTATGGACTCTCCATCAATTGTTCTGGCTGGCAGTTCTAGCGATGCTGTTCCTGCGTGCCTAAAGCCTCTGAACCTGTCTACTACATTTCCGACATTGCAGCCTGGTGCTACTCGAAAACCGAGACTGGGTATGTCTCGCGTTGTCCTGACTGTTAATGCTCCACTGCCTGCTCTTCCTCCACCTTCAGAGACAACGTTTTCATTTATGGACTGCAATGCATCCACCAAGTGGGGTGATTTGGCTCTTGCACTACCTCCGGTAGCATTTAGAGACGCTCCTTGGTCTCCTGAAAGGACCCTCTTGGTGGCTGGTTGGGGCCCAGTGGCTTCAGGACACTGGACTCCGGACCCATCTGATCCCTCCTATAGAAGGATGTGTTCTTCCACTATGGCCACCACCGTCAACCCTGCAATGAGCTCCACCACACCCAGGGGTAATTCACTGAACTTATTGCCTATTTTCTCTAATGCTAGTGCTTCTGGTGTCAGTACCACACCAGAAGCTGTATCTGCCTTGCCTGCTGAACATAGGATGGGGCCTAGCCCTGAGGCTCTGGCTGACCACCAGGAGAAGTCTTCCCTGGCCCCTTTGTTCAAACTTGCTGATTTGTTTCACTCCACTGGGGAACCTGCTCCCCAGAGGAATGCAGTTCAGCTTTTGTACAAAGGGGGCTTGGAACACGCTCCTGACAGGTTGCTTATTGCCAGGTCTCTGTTGAAGAAATCCATTACATTTTTTTTCCTCTGAGATTTTTGCTTTAATTTCATTAGGGAATGGTAATTATGATATTAGCTTCAAAAATGTGTCTAATTTGGACTGGTTCTGGACTCAATATAATACTCTTAAGAATGACCCCGTATGGGTACCTTTCCAGGCCATACCCCTCACTAAGCCTCTGATTAAGACCATTACAGTTTTGTTCAAAAATGAAGGGTTAATGTTGAAGATATCCTTTTTTGGTTGCGGCAACGATGTGAAATTTTGGGCGGGCCGACCTACCCCTACTATGGATAGTGAACAGATCTGGGATGGGGGTTGGAAGGTGAAGGTTAAACTTTTCTCCGCTAATTCTGGTCCTGTACACCTTGCCAGTGTATTTTTTTTGGGTCGGGATAGGGGCTCTATTTTCTATATAGAGCAGCCCAGATCTTGTTTTAAATGTGGCTCTCGTTCCCACCTGAGTTCAGCCTGTGACGTAACCAGATGATGTCATTGTTTAGAGAATGGCCATCTGGCCTTTGCCTGCTTGAATCTTTTTAAATGCAAGTTATGTGAATAAACCGGTCATGCTTATGGCAGCTGTCCTTGGGCTTCCCATAATCGTGAGGATTGCCCCTCCCATGAAGGTCTCACCAATCAGGCCCAGCATGCTTTAGCTTCGCAGGTTGCTGTTGCTCAGTCTGTACCGGCCAATATTGCCCTGGCCTCTGCACCAGATACTACACCTCCAGTCCCTCCCCCTGTGCCTTTGGTTGCTGCACCTCCTCCCTCGTGCTTGGCCACAGATTTGGCTTCAGCTGTTAAAATTGTCCCTGTTGGGGCCCTTGTCCTTAGTCCTGTGGACAATATGCCCCCCCGAAGTCCCTTTTACGGTGGTTCCCCCTAGGAAATGGAATAGACGTGGTAAAACCATGTCTGAGCCCAAACCTCTACAGAAACCCATACCCCTACAGAAGCCTACACTTCCAAAGGATCCTGTGCCTGTTGGGAATATTTTTGCCCCTTTGGAGGAGGAACTGGAGGGGATTCCGGTGACGAGACTGATACCTCGTCCATTGTCTCCATTACTGACACTGACAGCCGCTCTGAGGACTCTATAGCTAAGAGGACCAGACACAGGCAAGCAGGGAAACCCCCTTGAGTATTTTTCCAGGTTAGGATTTCCGGATTTTTCCTTTTTTTTTCTCCTCTTATGTCTTCCTTAACATTTTCTACTTTAAATGTTAATGGTATTAAGGGTGAGAAGAAACGAGTTGTTTTTTTTCCCTTCTTCAAACCTTCTCCTCTGACATAATTTGCCTACAGGACATTCGTCTGAAATCTCACCGGGATCTTCAGCATGCCTGTCATTGTTGGTCCCTGGGGCCTTTCTTTTGGTCTGTGGGGGACGATACCTGCGATGGTTTGGGCATTTTGTTTTCTAACCCTCATCTCTCGGTTTCTAGATTAGTAAATATACACCCGGGGAGGGCTCTGTGTTTGGATGTTTCTTTTTCTTCTGAACGTTTTAGGGTCATCACGGTGTATGCCCCCCAAACCAAAGCACAATGCGTAGCACTTTTTAAAGAAGCACAGCCTTTTTTACATACTTCTCGGTTGGTTGGTTGGGCGATTTTAATTGCGGATTATCTATCACTGATAGGGGTTTAGTCACGGATAAACTTTTTTGTGATTCTGTAGCTTTAAAAAATATTATTTCTACAGCACATTTGTTGGATTCCTATCGGGTGTTATATCCTACAGGGGGTTACACATATTTTAGGGGACCTCTCCGGACCCGCATTGATTTCATTTTCTTGTCCTTGGTCCTCAAGGTTGTGCAGGCTTCTACCCAACCCATTGAATTCTCCGATCATTCTACTCTTACAGTTGCTATTTCTTGGGAGGGAGCTCCCAGGTGTAAAAAAAAAAAAAAAAAATTGGTGGTTGAATGAATCACTATTAGACAACCCTCGTCTCTGTAAGTTATGGGAAAGGGACTGGGTGGCTCGATTTTCAGTATTGGAATGTTATGATTCCATTTTAGACTGGTGGGAAGATTCTAAACAAGGTTGGAAGTCCTTTTTTCAACCTCAGGCACATATTAAATCTGCTGCTGAATACATGGGATACTTGCAGCTGAGACACCAATTGCAGCATCTTATTTCTTTCTCTGACACTACTAACCTGGATTATAGTGGGCCTATAGCTACTATAAAGAAACAAATGGTGGGCCTGCAATATGATAGGGGGAAATCTTTAGAGCAAGAATTACGTTTTGGTACAACTATGACACAACACTCTCTGGATCCTTTTACAGAGAATAAAAAATGGATTGATTCTCAATTAATCTCTGTTTTGACTGATGTGCATGGCCATGCTGTCAGTGACCCACACGAGCTTTTAAATGTGGTTGAAACCCATATGGCATCCTCCTTAGCTCCTGACCCTGTTATGGCAGCTGAGGTGGTTACTCTGATTTTGGATAGGCTGCAGCTACCTACACTGTCTGAGGCTCAACAGCAAACTTTGATAGCTGATGTTACCTTGGCCAGGGTTACTACAGCTGTTCAGGGGTTGCCTTCCAAATCTGCCCCAGGCACGGATGGTCTTGGTGCAGGATTTTATAAAACCTTCTTACTGTCCCTTGGGCCTGTGATGGTAATCCTCCTGAATTTTATCTTACGTTCTGGGGAATATGCTCCCTCCATGTCTGAGGCTATTCTGCTCCTTCTATACAAGAAAGGAGATAGGACTGATTTAAGTAATTGGCGCCCCCTTAGCCTGCTAAATTCTGACTTGAAAATACTGAGTAAAATTATTTTGGCACGGCTTTCTACACTTACCCCCTGCTCCTGCACTCAGTACAGACTTGTGCTGTTCCAGGGCACAAACAGGACAACTTTATTTAAGAGAGGTGTGTGCCAAGGGGGATGTGGGTCCCCTACAAGGGTTAGCGTTTGGTTTGGATCAAGGAAAAGCTTTTGATTGGGTGGCCCATTCATTTTTATTTCTGGTGTTGAAAGCTTTTGGGTTCCCAGATCAGTTTATTTTCTGGCTCTCAGCAATGTACAAGGATGCTGTCCTTATCCCTAACGTCAGTGGCTGGCTCAGGCGCAGGTTGGCTATCACTAAAGGGGTACGACAAGGCTGCCCACTCAATCCTGTTCTTTATGCTTTCACCATCGATATTTTTTATTCGGTTAATACATGCAAACACTGCTTTGCCAGGCCTTGATGTGATTCCTTCTGTACCATGACACAAGGTATTGGCTTATGCTGATGACCTAGTGTTGCTTTTGGCCCTTCATTTTTCTGTCCCTGCTTTAAAAGACTCTATTGATTTTTTTTCCCACCTCTCAGGTTCCAAGAATAATTATAGTAAGAGTAAGGGGGTTGTTATTGGTTCTACCCCTGTCCCGCCTGGGGGGGGTTATTGCTGGGATCCCTGTTTCTAGGGAACCTATCAAGATTTTAGGACTATTGTTTGGCCCTGGTGATATGGCAAAGACAAATTGGGATATAGTCTTAGCCAGGGTGTCTAGGATGGTAGGAAACTGGAAAGGGCAGTAATTGTTGAAGAAAAAGAGGGTACTGTTAATTAAAACTGTTCTAACCCCTATTTTTTTATATATTTGTTATGTTTTTCTTCCCCCGTTTCATATTTGGACACAGCTTTTTAGTGGGGTTTTTTTCAAGCTTTTTGGGGGTCTCGTTTGAACCCCCTTAAGCAGGAGATTACCTATAGACCGATTGCTGAAGGTGGTATCTCTATGCTTCATCCTATTGCTTTTTTTTATAGCCTTTTTGTGACGTATAACTTTGGTAAGGTGTTGAGACCAGAGGATCTCATTTGGAGACCTTTTTTAGATCGCTGGCTCACTTTATGTAGGCCTAGTTGACAGTCTGGTAATCCTCGGCTGTTGTCCAAACTTTCTGCTGTACCAAGTGATATCAAAGATTGCATGAAACAGCTTATTAAATGGCATATTACCCCTAATTACCTTTTGACTGCTGATAGGAAAATGGTGTATAGGTCCATCTTATTAGCTGAACGTTTTACTGATATTGTTTTCCCAGAGTGCCCGCAGGATAGGCATGTAGTTGTTCTCTGGCATTTACAGAACAAACGTATCCCTCCTTACGCATGGGATTGTTTATGGCTTAGTAATTTTGGGAAGTTAGGGGTTAAGGGGAACAGTAAGCATGAACAACTGTCTGAGAGATTTTGTCCTTGTCCTACTTGTATCCAGTTGCTGGAAACTCAATGTCATCTCTTTGTTGAATGTGCTTACATACAACCTTTCTGGTCTTTTTTGGCTGACCGGTGGCAGGAACCAGAATGTAGGACTATTACTTATCCCACTCTTTTGTTTGGTTCTTTTTCAAATACTTTTGTTAAATATCATAGTGATAACCTTTATGTTATTTTTTGTATTCTACATTATTATGTATGGCAATCTAGATGTCTCTTGATTTTACAGCAGAAGTATGTTACACATGAGGAATTATTTATCAATATTGGTAAAGCCCTGAAACACCTGATGGACTATGACTTTTCTCACACTCCTTTGGAATGATTTAAAAGTTATTGAATCAATTGTATGACATGGGCTACCTGATTGTTTCAGTATTGTATGTTTATGTTTATGTTTATTTTTTTTTTCTTTTGTTTTGTTCTGTATTGAAGTCCATTTCTCAATAAAATTCCCCTACTCTTTTCGATAAGTGCCATGGGATCTTTAACATCCACCTGAACTACCACCAATCCAGGCAGATGGGACCTTGGTTTATCGTCTCATCCAAAAGACGGCACCTCAGAAGTGCAGCACCCCTCTCATGCTGCACTACAGTGTCAGTACTGGGATATTAACCCAAGTGCCAGATGTGGGAACTGAACCCACAGCCCTCTGATCTCCCGGTCTCGGAGGCGAGTGTGCTACCTACTGAGCCACTGACATGCTCTTTGTACTGTTGCTATTTTTGTGCATCGTCTCTGTTGATTGTTATTTTGCAGCCACATCTGTAGATCGGGTTGTGTCTAAAAACGGTCCGATGGATCAGTCCACTTACCTGGTTACCAAAGACATAAATAAAAATAATAAATAAAATAATTTAAATTAAATAAGTTCCAGGGTCAGCCATAGCTAAGCTCGATGTCTTGTACCACTGGGTCCTATGATTCATTAGTAGTGCAGCTTATACCACACATCATTGCACACTGTACGCCTTGGTTGGTCATCCCTTACATTCAGGAGACAAAGGAACACTGCTCTCTGGACCTACAGAGTGATTATTAAGATGCTACCGCAATATATTTGCTTGCCCTTCTGTGCTCTTGGTAGCTATGCCCTGAGGAGTTGTTCCTACATCTCCTTATTTGTACCTGAAGTAAAATACCAATTTGATGGATCTTCAATCAGTTTCATACCACCCCAGCTATGGAATAAGCACCAAAAACCATAAAACTGACTAGTCCAGTTAAGCTCTCCGAATTCGAAACGCTCTATGCAAGATCCTTCCCTGAGCTCTGTAAGTATTTTATTTGATATGCTGCTCCGTGTCACTCAGATCTGCTTCAGTTCACAAAATTGAACCCTTGGTGCTCCCCCTTTCTGTTTATCCTCCTCCGCTCCCTTCTTCTATGCTTCCCCATACTTTTACCTATCCCAGTAGGTCTCTCTCTTAATACTGGTTGCCATTGCACAAATGCTGCTAATTGCTGTGGGTTATTATATTGTACAAATCCTGTCAATTGTTGCATCATATGGGAGATTGTTGTATATTTCTATATAACTGTTGTATTTTGTGTTGTCTATCCCATTGTGTTCCTCACTTTACATGTTGTTTGTCTTACTGCTGTACCGACAAAGTGTTCCTGTTATATTGTTCTGATCTGTACATCCACCCAGGCCCACCTTGAAAATGAGCTTGCTCAGTGGTGTTCCACCTGGTAAAATAAAGATTGATTGATGTTCGTCTTGTAAAAAAGTTATATTCCTCGTAATTTTACCCCCTGCATAAGCAGAGCCACTTCCCAAACCTACGGCCATGCCCCCATGATGGCACACACTGCTCCATTTTGTGATGTCATAAAATGTAGGCTGCATGTGCACACCCCATTAACTTGAATGGTGGTGATTTTTCAATAGATTTTTAAGAGTTGTGATTTTAAGAAATCAAAGCAACCGCTTGACTAACAGGGACCCTGTTAATCGAGTGGTTGCTTTGAATTGTTAAAATCGCAATTCTAAATAGTCGTAAAATCTATTGAAAAATCACCCCCATTCAAGTCAATGGGGCTCGCAAACGCAGCCTTCGTTTTTTGACTTTATAGGCTGGAAACTCCGAAGTGTGCACCTGCTGTTTAAATTTTTAAAATATTTCACAATACTTAATATAGTTATATTTTTCAGAGGATACCTGACCTCCATAATATCCTAAAAACAACTGAGAATGCTGTACATGTCATACTGAGAAAAGGTGCTCACGTGCTAATGATTACAAGTTTATAAACAGGCCCCCATGGAGCTAATCAGTTTAGGATTTTACCATTTCTAACTGCCAAGATTCATTTCACTATACGCATCATAGCAGTATATCTGAGTATGTTCAGTGCGTCAGAAAGGATTCTAATCTGACTTCTACCACTAAATTACATGCCCACAGGTCTTCACTCAAGTCCTTCAGAACTTTCATTCTGCTGAACAGTTCAGTTGCCTCCCTCACAGTTCCAGCTTGTTTGCATAAGAGTGTCTTTTTCAGAGCTGTTTTGGCTGTTTCAGCT
Organism: Neoceratodus forsteri; assembly: GCA_016271365.2. NCBI lineage: Eukaryota > Metazoa > Chordata > Ceratodontiformes > Ceratodontidae > Neoceratodus > Neoceratodus forsteri. The sequence continues at coordinate 507,977,144 of CM057455.1, forward strand.
ACTTTTCTGAGTCTATTTAACACCCATGTGTCTCCTATTCCCAGCTCCAGCTTTGAATAATGGCTCTTTGACACAAACCAGACATCATAAGGTGTTACTTTTTTAGATTTACAATGTCCATCTTGGAAGGACATGTTGACTGTACAGTATTTATCGATCTTACTTCGAGAGGGTTCCTTCGGTAGGTCATCACATATAGAACTGGCGCCACCTGGCGTCGGGCCGCACGGCAGACTTTTCTAGCAATACCTGATGGGAGACCACCCAATGTCATGTGACCGATGTCTAAGTGACTGTATATAGTGGGCGGTCCCCATACCCATCCTCCAGTTCTTTCTCACCGTCACCGCATGTCAGTCACATTGCAGACTTCCATTAGCGATCATCGTGAAAGTTTCTATCGCGTCGGTAATTTACCTCGCAATTTTCAATTTATGTAGTTCTTTCCTACTTGATGTCTTCTCCGAAGAAAAAGTGCTTGTCTTGTGGCACGCAGATCCTGCACAAAGATGGTCACCAGAAGTGCGTTTTCTGCCTAGGCCCAGACCATCCTATCTCCTCTTGCCCAGAGTGCCAGTCATTCAACCAGGCCACCAAAAATCAGAGACAGCAGGCATTGGAGGCCCACCTTCTTAAGACTCGTTTGGCCTCCTTGGAGAAAAAGATGGAGCGCCTCAGGAACTAGTCTGAAAAATCTTCCCCTTCCAAAAAACACAAGGAGAAGTCTGGGGAACAGGCTTGCTCCACGAACGACGCCAGGCCATCGACGAGCAAGGCTCAACTACCGCCCAGGAAACAGACGGACAGTAAGTCGGACAAGACTTCTGCGGATAAGTCGGCCGCCGGCTCCTCTGGCGACTGCGCCGCTTCTGCCGATAAGTCGATTCCCCCGGCCGGGGGCAGTCGCCCAGTTCCGGTCTATAAGTTGGCCGGGGGCTCCACCCCTGACCGCCCGACCCTGCCCGCTAAGCTGGCCCTCTCTGGCGACCGCACGGGCTCTGTTCCCCCGTCGAGGCCTAACGGTGCCTCTCCTGATGTCCGGCGGGACCAGAGGGAGAAAGCCCCTCTCCCTCATCCTCACATTCACCCTCATACGCGTCCGGCGATGGGATTGGAGGCCCCATTGACCCTGTCAATGTTTTGGGTACATTTCTGTGTTCCCCTGCTCGGGTCCCGGATCAGGAGGCTCCTTCATGGCCATCTGGCCTTCCTGTGGAGGCCCTTCCGGTAGGATACTAGCGCCTCCTCAGACGCTGGTGATCCCAATGACAGTCCCTCAACTGGGACCGGTTGACCGGCCTTTACCTTTGGCCCCAACGTCAGGGCCCCTTCATCTGGTCCCTACGCCAGACCTGGTCATGCCTGTACAACGCGCTTTCTGCCCCTGATGTGGGTTAGCTGACGCCGGACCCTCCATCAATCTATACAACGCATGGTCCGACGGGTCCCCCGATGCCAGATACAACATCGGGATTTATTCTAGACCCGAACTGTCCCCATTACCCTTTTGGGTATCCTGGAATCCCTACCAGGATTCACTCTTGATTGAGTCACTTTACGGGCAGTTCCACAGTTCAACCCATATTCTCACTACATGGGTTTCCAGGGGTACTGTTACCCTCTAGTCGCTCCTCCTCCTCCTCCTCCCCCTGAGCCTCAGCCGGCTCCTCCTCTCCCCCCCGGTGGTTCCGTATTTCAAGACCATGATTCAGTCTTGGTGGCAGGGGACCAGATCAGAGCTAGTTATGGACCTGGAAGCTAGACTCCCACAACCACAGCTTCCTAGGTCCCCTTCCCCAAGCAGTTCTGTTTCTATCGTCCACGTCTCGGGGAAGACTCAGCAGGACGTTTCCCTGTGGGACTTCAGTCGTCATCTTGTCGAGGAGGTGGAAGATAGTTCCAATGGGAGGGAAGGTTCCTCAGAGGAGGAGGAGCACATGAAAGACCTTGAGGATACGAAAGGAAGGACCTCCCTGAAATCCCTTCCGGAGGATCCTTCCTTTTCGGACCTCTGGAGGGCCTTAAGGGGCCACTTCGACTGGGAGTCGGAGGACCAGGATCCTATGAGGCAGAGACTCACAGAACACCTGGACTTAGAGTCTCTGCCCTCTATTCCTGTCCCCCCATTGATGGCACCTCGTCAAGACCTCACTACCACCATCTGGCAGATGCCTCATTCCATCCCAGCTGTCCCTAAGAGGGCGGATAGGCTCTACCGGGTGCCAAAGGATGCCCCTTTTCTGAAGGCTCATCCCAGACCTTGATAAAAGTACTAATTTTAGCAGGCTCATCAGATAACCTCTTAGTCTTCAGGTGAAGCTACCTCTGGCTGCAAGCTGCAACACTGGACTTAAGATTTGCAAGAAAGTGAGTAGTGCTCACAACAGAGGGAGGTGAACTTTACAATTGTCTTTGGTTTGAAGCAGATTCCTTAGGAAAGTTAATATTCTTCAGGTGGAGGATACTTCTAACTGAAGGGTGAAATAAGCAACTTAGAATTATCAGAAAAGGCAGTCTTTCAATCAACAGAGGGAGGTGGAGTTTGCTTTACTTGTGTTACAAGTGTTAAGGTTTTCAGTGCAGAAGAGTTTAAAACCCACATAGGCTAAACACTGTTTACTGTGTCGCCCTTCTGCACAGCTGACTTGTTTTGGGGCTGACTGTTTCAGAGCACAAGTCACCAGGCTCTTTTGGGGCTGGGGAGGTTTACCTGTGTCTGACTTGGATGTTTGGATTTTCTCTGTTTGATTAGCAGGGATTATTTTCTCTGTCAAATTGGTTTGAAGCAGTATTACAAATTGTCGGTATGGCATCTTGCTGACAGGAAGGCACTCATCGCATCGGTAGGTCAGGCGTTTAGCTGATTGTTTCGTGAGGGCACAGTTTAGGCCCAACCCCTTCCCACCCTTCAATTCACCCACCCCTGGAATAGTCTATTTATACCTGGGGTTCTGACATCATTCCTCAAGAGGGCAAGGTACACATCACTGTCATATCCTGTCTAGCACACTGCACTGACAATATAAGCATACACATTATATAAATACATATATTTCTATATAACGTACCAATCACACACACACAAAAAAAAAAACAAGGTAGACAGTTATGTGGGGAGTAGTACAATGTAATGGCTGTGGGGCAGCAGTCTTCTGGGAGTCTTTCTGGAGGCTCAGATGCTGCCCTGTTTGCAGACAACTATCTGCCCTGAGGGAGGAAATTGCCCATCTTCAGGCCGCACTGGACAGTGGCAAGGGCACCTCCCCCATCCAGGGAGCACCACAGCCACCACCACTACCTCAGAGGTTGCGAAGAAAGCACAGCAGTTGAACCACAGTGGGCTCAGGGGGTAAGGGTGGTGGAACAGAGGCACACCCAGTCAGTTGTTACACTCCACAATCCATACACCATTCTGGGGGAGCATAGTTCCCCTATGGATGCACCCGCAGAGGAGACTAAGGAGGGTGCAGACAACTGTCACAAGGGAGGCCCTCAGGAAGGAGGCAGAGGGCACCACAGGGAAAGAAAGCAGCTCCTGGTGGGGGACTCAATTATTAGGGGGATAGAACTGGGGGGAGCAGGGAAAACTGAAGTAAGGTGCCTGCCTGGTGCCATGGCTTGGAGGGACAGGAAGCGCATCCTTAGGATCACGAGAACAGTTGCACGGAGTCTGAGCTGGACATCATTGTCCCACCTAGGGACAAATGACTGACTCATCATGAGATTAGAGCAGTGCAAAAGGACTTTGTAGAGTTGGGGAGGGCTTAAGACAAGTAGCACACACAGTATCCTTCTCAGAGGTGCTGCCTGTCAGTGACATGAGTGAGGCGAGGTACTTTGCACCATGCAGTTTAACAAATGGTTAAAAAAATGGTGTGAGCACAGGGGTTTGGCTTCATTGGGGACTGGGGTTCCACCTGGAGGACATCAGCCTATACTGGCAGGATGGTCTGCATCTGTCCAGGAAGGAACAAGTTTTTGGGCAATCGGTTTAAATGCTTCATTGGCAAGCCTTTAAACTAGTCAAGGGGAGGCACTGATAAGCAGAAGGAAAATCCCAGCCTCCCCTACAAACAGGGTACTAAATGAGAAAAAGACCAAGGTAGAAAGGTCAGTGGGGTTGCTGCTACAGAAGGTAAAGCCATCAAAAATGGAGAGCAATGAGTACCAATGCCCGTAGTCTGGGTAACAAGCTTCCTGAATTAGTGGCCTTGATGGAGGAGGAAGATCTGGATATTGTGGCAGTCACAGAAACATGGTACACAGAACCATGACTGGGACATAAACATACCAGGATACACTATCTACAGGAGGGACAGGAGGGTAAAAGAGGAGGAGGAGTAGCTCTCTACATAAGAGAAGAAATCAAAGCAACAGAACAAAAGGGTAAAAGGGAGGAGGAGAAGAAGCACTGTGGGTCAATTTGGAGGCAGGCAATGGCACCACAATCCGCACAGGGGTTGTATACAGACCCCTATCTCAGGGGGAAGAAATGGACAAGGAAATGATAGGAAGTATACTTAGAATGGCAGATAAAGGGTAGATATTGCTGATGGGTGATCTGAATATGCCAGATGTTAACTGGAGTGCAGTTGCAGCAGCCACTTCTAAGAGTGGGGTTATTCTGGATGCCCTACAGGGGGCATGCCTTAGACAACTAGTATTGGAGCCCACTCGAGAGGGAGCAATCTTAGACCTGGTTCTCTCAAACGGAGATGAAGAGAGGATCACAGATGTAGAAGTGGGTAGCCATCTGGGAATTAGTGACCATCGAACGGTATGGTTCACAATAAACACAGCAATAGAGTCAAGCCATACAAAGACAAAGGCACTGGATTTTAGGAGGGCTGACTTTGCCAAAATGGGTGAGTGCCTAAGGAATGCACTAGCAAATGGGCAGGAAGGAGGGGTGGAAGAACAATGGGGAATAATAAAAACTGCCATCAGAGAGGTAACAAGCCTTTGTGTAAAGCAAATAAACAAAATGAAACGAGGTAAGAAACCACTATGGTTCTTAAAGGAAGTGGCAGTGAAGGTTCAAGAGAAAAAGAAAGCATTCAGGAAGTACAAGGAATCACAGAAGGAACAGGACAGAGAACTGAATCAGTTAAAGCAAAAGGAAGCTGGAAAGGCAGTCAGAACAGCAAAGGCCCAAACCGAGGAAAAGATAGCCAACTCAGTTAAGAAGGGGGATAAAACCTTTTATAGGTACATCAGGGAGCAAAGGAAGACCAAGGGAGGGATAGTGAGGCTTAATAAAGGGGAGGGAGGGTGGGCAGAGGGTGACTGTGAAAAGGCCGAGATACTAAACAAATATTTTTGCTCAGTATTTACAAAGGAAGAGGGGAGTACCTAAAACAAACAGTAGAAACACTCTGGTTAGCGAAGTTGATACCAGCCCATTTACAGAAGAAAGAGTTCTGAAAGAGCTCTTAAAACTGAAGGTGGACAAAGCAATGGGGCCTGATGGGATTCATCCCAGAATTCTAAAAGAACTAAGGATAGAACTAGTGACACCACTGACTACCCTCTTTAACAAATCATGGGAGGATGGGGTGGTACCTGAGGACTGGAGGAGGGCAGATGTGATTCCCTTCACAAAAGTGAGAGCAAGGCAGAAGCAGGAAATTACAGACCTGTTAGTTTAACCTCAGTGGTAGGAAAATGATGGAATCACTTCTGAAGGAAAGAATTGTTATGTGATCTAGAGGCCAGCGGGCACAGGACCCAAGGCAGCATGGATTCACAGTGGAAGGTCATGCCAGACAAATCTGATAGATTTCTTTGACTGGGTGACCAAAGTAGTAGATCAGGGAGGGCTGTGGACATGGCCTACCTAGACTTTAGCAAGGCATTTGACACAGTCCCACACAAAGATTAATATACAGTTAGCCAGCCTGGGAGTGGGTCCCAAGATGACAGCCTGGGTAAAGAATTGGCTGGAGAATAGGTCACAGAGAGTAATAGTAAATGGAGTCCACTCTGAAAAAAGGGGGGTTAGCAGTGGGGTACCACAGGGTTCAGTATTAGGACCGGTCCTCTTCAATGTCTTTATAAGCGACATTGCAGAGGGACTGGAAGGAAAAGTATGTCTCTTTGCAGATGACACAAAGATCTGCAACAGAGTTGATGCACAAGGTGGGGTGGAAAGGATGAGAAGGGACTTGGCAAGGTTAGAGGAATGGTCAAATGCATGGCAGCTTAGATTCAATGCTAAGAAGTGCAAGGTAATGCACCTGGGAAACAAAACCCAGGAAGAGTACACAATGGAGGTGAGATACTACACAACAACAAAATGGAAAGGACCTGGGGTAGTCATATCAGATGACCTAAAGGTGGGCAAGCAATGTGAGAGGCAGCAAGGAGGGCTGGGGGATACTGGGATGCATAGGAGAGGCATCACCAGCAGAAAACAAAAGTTATTATCCCTCTGTACAGACAGCTGGTGAGACCATATCTGAGTACTGCGTGCAGTTCTGGAGACCCAGTCTCCCGAAAGACATAGACAGGATGGAAGCTGTCCAAAGGAGGCAACTAAAATAGTGCAGGGTCTGCACTGGAAGACATATGAAGTGAGACTTAAGGAGCTTAATATGTATAGCCTCGAGGAAAGGAGGGAGAGGGGAACATGAGTAGAAACTTTCAAGTACCTCAAGGAATCAACAAAGTCCAAGAGGGTAGCATCTTTCAAAAAAGGTGTGCAAGAACAAGGGGCACAATTTGAAGATAGAAGGGGCGGCTCAGAGGTAATTTAAGGAAGTATTTTTTTCACAGAGAGGGTTGTGGATGCATGGAACAGCCTTCCAGAGGAGGTTGTGGAGTCAAAAACAGTGGTGGAATTCAAGCATGCATTGGACAGTCATAAGGCAATACTAGGGGGTTGGGGTAGGAAGAAGTAGGCTGCTGGTTAACTAGGATCTGCAGCTTATCCATCAGGTAGGGAAATGGGCAGACTGGGTGGGCCAAGCGGTCCTTATCTGCCGTCAAATTCTATGTTTCTATGTAAGGCAGACTCTGAGCTCATTTTGGCAGCTCATGACCGCTCCACAGCTCCTAAGCACATGAGCACGACACCTCCTGACAAAGAGTCGAGGCTGATGGACCAGTTTGGAAAGAAGGTCTACTCGTCGGCCATGTGCGCCCTTCGTTCCCTTAGTTACGTGGCCCACATGGTGTCCCATCAGAAACAGACTATGGCCGGGCTAGAGGCAAAGGGCCAATCTATGGACCCTTCGCCCCTCAATGAGGAACTTGCCAAGGATCTCCGCCTCTCCAAGATCTCTTGTAGGCATGCTCTTTGAGCCACTTATGACTCTGTTGTTTCAGTGGCCCGCACCTCAGCAACTGCCATTGCCCTTAGGCGGTATTCCTAACCCGTCTCTCTGGGCTCGCTACAGAGTCAGTTGACAGTCCAGGATGCCCCTTTCGGGTCTCAGTCCTTTTTGGTGGAGATACCAAGGACATCATAACAGATCTACAGGACAAGGGAGTGGCCCTTAGATCCGTTTGGTCCATGTACCGATCGGGCACCCAGTAACAGCAGCAACAGCAGCAGCCCTTTTGGAAAAGGACTGGGGAGGCAGCGGAAAAACACTCAGGCGTGATGCCAAGGGAAGCGTAAGGCCACGGGTACTGCTACACCTCCCACACCCAAGAATCAGGGATGTTCAGGAGGACCTCCTTCTGAATGTCCTGCCACTTCTTGACTCTCTGACCCCACTGCATCCTCAGTCTTATGACGGGGAGCAGGTGGGGGGGAGGTTCGCCCACCACATGCAGGAGTGGAGGCCGATAACCTCAGACGAGTGGGTCCTGCAACTGGTGTCTGTCGGACACACCATCGAGTTTCTGGAGATTCCCCTGGACACTCCTCCGCAGAAGTCCTCTTACTCCCAGGACCAGGCCCCTCCCCTTCACAAGGAGGTCAATTCGCTCTTGCTCAAAGAAGCAATTGAGTGAGTTCTCTTCAGGCAAAGGGGAAAAGGGTTTTATTCCAATTTCTTCCTGGTTCCAAAAAAGACCGGGGACTTCAGACCCATACTCTACTTGAATCACCTCAATTGGTTCATCGAGTACAAAAAATTATGCATGCTGACGCTCCAGGGCTGCCTTCCTCTCCTGATGGAGAACCACTGGCTCTGCACCCTGGGCATGCAGGGTGCTTACCTGCATATCCCCATTTTCCTCAGCCACCGCCAATTCCTGCGTTTCTGTTTCCAACTGGAACATTTCCAGTTCCGGGCCCTCCCCTTTGGCCTGTCTTTGGCACCTCGGGTTTTTACCAAGTGCCTGGCGGTGGTGGCAGTGTTCCTGCGCTGCAGGGGCATTGCGGTGTTCCCTTACCTGGACAACTGGCTGATAGCCCCATCCACGGATCTTTTGTTGGAAGCTCTTTCTTTTACACTGGACCTATTCAGCCGACTTGGGATCACGGTCAGTGTTCACAAGTCATCTCTTATCCCTGCCCAGAGACTGCAGTTTATTCGGGCAGTTCTGGATACCGTTCAGTGCAGAGCTTTCCTCCCTCCAGACAGGGTGGAGACCCTGGTCAGTCAGGCTCGAAAAGTAGCTTCCCTCCGGACCATCCCTGCTCGGGAGGTCCTTCGCCTTTTGGGCCTGATGGCGGCCTCCATCACGACCATTCCCCTAGCAAGGCTACGCATGAGAATAACTCAGTGGTCATTATGTGTGCAGTGGGATCAGCTTCTGGACGACCTGGACCATCCTGTCCTGGTCTCTTCAGCGATCCAGAGGGATTTACAGTGGTGGGAGGATTCTCACAATCTTTCCCTGGGACTTCCGTTCCGAAACCCTGCACCAGCAGCTACCCTCACCACAGATGCCTCGAATATGGGTTGGGGAGCACACCTGGGGGAACATCAAGCTTAAGGCCTGTGGTCAGGCCTGGAGACTTCTCTCCACATCAGTGTTCTGGAGCTCAAGGCAGTCCTGTATGCCTTACAGGCCTTTCAGACCCTGCAACCAAAGGGAACAGTGCTGATCCAAACAGACAATATGTCGGTAGTTTGGTCATCAACAAACAAGGAGGAACCCGGTCATACCCTCTTTGCAGGGAGGTAACCCGGGTGTGGAACTGGGAAGTCCAGCATCTTCTGGTCCTAGTGGCCGTGCACGTTCCAGGTGTTCTCAGCGTCCTGGCGGACAATCTCAGTAGGACTCGGACCCTCGCCCACGAATGGGAACTGCATCAGGAAGTGGCAGAATCCATCTTCCAAAATTGGAGGCATCCAGAAATCGACCTTTTCACCTCCCAATTCAACGCAAAACTTCCCAAGTTTTGCTCACTCGCTCCAGAGCAAGGTGCTTTTCTGGAGCGACGCATTGTCTCTATCATGGACAGGGAAATTTTTGTACGCTTCCCCTCGTTTCCTTCAAACTCCAAGCCGAGGGGACCAAGATGATCCTCATCGCCCCTCTCTGGCAGAGACAAATCTGGTTCCCACTGTTACAGCAGCTCTCCAGGGAATCACCGGTTCCACTTCCGCTGACTCACGACCTCCTGACTCAGGATCAAGGCCGTCTGGTTCATCCGGGGCTCAGGACCCTGCATCTTCATGCGTGGCTCCTGCAGACATAGCGATTTCTCACTTTGGGTTTTCCTCCAGGGTTGGTTGAGTCCTCATTGAGGCCAGAAAACCATCCACCCGTTCCACTTCGCCTTGAAGTGGAAGTGGTTTTCTATTTGGGCAGCTGCTAAAGGTTGGAACCCCTTCTCCTGCTCAGCCCCCCAAGTCATGGAATACCTCCTTCACTTATCGGTCTCCAGTCTGTCCTATCCTTCTTTAAAAGTCTATATCTCAGCATATCATGAGCTAGTGGATGGTAAACCTGTGGTTCAGTTGGAGGTCTCAAAGACCTTTCTGAAAGGGATCCTCCATCTGAAACCCCCCATCCGCAGCCCAACTCCACCTCGGGATTTGAACTTCGTCATGGAAAAGCTTGCCCTTCCTCCTTTCGAACCGGCTATGAGCTGTGATTTGCACTTCCTGTCCTGGAAGGTGCTCTTTCTGGTGGCTATCACCTCAGCCCGAAGGATTTCAGAGCTTCACACTCTAGTCTGCAAGGAGCCTTACTTGATTTTCCATAGGGATCGGGTGGTCCTCAGAATACATCTGAGGTTTCTTCCCAAGGTGGTGTCAGAAGCCACGCTGAACCAATCAATGGAGCTTCCGGTTTATTACCCCTCCCCCTGTAACAGAGGTGAGGCACTCCTTCACACGATGGATATCCATCGGATCCTCCGGTGTTATACCCATTGGACTAAAGAGTTTCGCTCTTGCGACCAGTTCGTTTCTTTTGCCCCAAGATTGAGGAGCAAACCAGTTTCTAAGCAGGGCCTCTCCAACTGGTTAGGCAACTGCATTCTGTACTGTTACCAAAAGTATGATAAACCTCTTCCAGGTTCCATAAGAGGTCATTCTACTAGGGGCATGGCTGCCTCTGCGGCCTTCCTACGGAACGTTTCTATGGCTGACATTTGTGCTGCCGCTACTTGGAGTTCTATCCACACCTTTACCAAACATTACAGTCTGGACATTGCTTCTAGGTGGAGGGCTGGCTTTGGCCTAGCCGTCCTGCAGGGCCTTCTGTCCTAAGCTGGGTCCATTCTGGACTTCAGTTTTCCTCCTCCCTAGTTTCTCTCGGTCTCTTTTTGGAGGGACTGCTTGGGACTCTGTCCTATATGTGATGACTTACTGAAAGAACCCTCTCAAAGTAAGATAGTACAGTTACGTAGGAACTTACCGTAAGAGTAGCTTTTCGAGAGAGGTTCCTTCAGTAGGTCATATTTTTCCCTCTCTCCTTTCCCTCATTTTATGTTTTACAGGGACTCCAATTCCTGTTCGCTCCTGCTGTAAGGCCTCTTCCTGGCTCCGGCAGGTGAACTGGAGGGCGGGTGTGGGGACCGCCCACTACATACAGTCACGCTGACGTCGGTCACATGACATCGGGTGGGCGGTCCCCTGTCAGGTATTGCTAGAAAAGTCTGCCGTGTGGCCCGACGCCAGGTGGTGCCAGTCCTATATGTGATGACCTACTGAAGAAACCTCTTTCAAAGATCTAGTGTTACGGTAAGTTCCTACATAACTGTACTTTTAGGGACAGACCACAAGATTACCATTGGTGTTTTATGTATTGTTATTTATCTTAAGTCACAAGCAGATTGTTTATTTTGTTTGCAGAACAGTCAGCTGTTCTACAACAGTTGGTCCGGAGGCCCACTGAGCCACATGGACTGACTTCCTTGCTGAAATGAAGATTTCATTTCATTTTTATTTTTTATACTTGTTAGCAAGATGAGCAAATTGCCCATTTTCACAAGTGACAAGTAGAACATTAAGACAAATAATCAAAAGGACATACTGTATTAAAAACAATACATAATAATAATACAAGTATACATTTAGCAATATCCTGATGAAAACAGTTGCAGTCTGAAAGGGTATTAAGCCATTGAACAAGCTTGTGCTTTAAAGACCTGACTGTTCTACAGTTAGTCACTGCAGATGGAATACTATTAAAAAAGGCTATGGCCCTATACACAACGGACCTCTGTCCAAGTCCCCTGAATAAACCTTTAGACTCAGACCTAGTACCCAGGTTATTGAGCTCGATGAATAGAATACTTGCTCAGTCTTTAACTGTCCGGCTTGGACATGGAGGCAGCTAGGGATGTGTTCCACCAGTCAATCATTTTGTTGGATTCAGGCTTGGGTGCTACAGTACCTTGGCCTTATTCGCTATGGCAGGTAAGTCGTGCAGTTCAAGGGGAGGATTTTTCTTCTGGAGTGTGACATTTAAGGTACTGCAAGAAGCAGAAGCACCATAAATCCCAGAGACTGAGGCAGTCCAAATCTGCTTTTTTGGCTGTTCTAGATTTCTGAAAAGATCCGAGTAGTTACCCCAGGCTCTCGCATCCTCATGTGTTTGCACCAAGCATGACTCCAGATTATTCACTGGGCTCGACTGCCACCAGTAGAGGGACTCGACACCTCATCAGTAGGTGCTTAGGTTACCTTGACAGCCATCAACTCGACTCCAGTCTGGTGGGTATCAGATTGAACAAGTGCTGTCACACTGGTCCACTCAAGGCTGTTCTGGGTCTCCCTGAGGTCTCTATTTGCTGGCAGAGCTCCACCAATTTTGGTCCAGAACTTAGCCTGTTCTCTATCACAATTGCAACACTCCCTGTGAGGGAAAGGGGAAATTGTTTAACCAGGAAAGGCGCAGTAAGCTGGAGCTTGTTTCCAGGTGTGACCTGGGAGCACAAGGAAGTTGTGACTTGCTCAGTGTCACTCACTATGCAAGTGAGGGCTGACAGGATTCAAACCCAGGTCTCAAGATTTGCAGCTCAATGTCATTAACCACTTTGCTATACTGCCTCCTTAAAACAGTATACACTTCCTAAATCAGTATATAATAATTCTTCATCATTGTCATCTTCATCCTAGACTAGTTAGTGCTGATTTCCTCCCAAGTCCGTAAAGTGCTCCAGTGGTGGATGACCACTTGGAGTCCCATTTCAGATTTCTTCTCCACAGCAGATCCTCACCACGGATGGTGCAGGCTGGGGAGCTCAACTGGGTCCCTTTCAGACCCAGGGTTCCTAGTCTCATGTAGAGACATCGCTGCATATCAGTGTCCTGGATATGAGGGTGGCTCTGTGCACCATGCAGGCCTTTCAGAGCCACCTTGCTCTGGGTCAGCTGTTGGTGCAGTCAGACAATCTCAGTGTAGTGTACTACATCAACAGTCAGGGAGGACTCATACATACCCCCTGTGCAGGAAGGCCATGAGAGTATGGTATTGAGCGTTAGATCACGATCTGACATGCTCAGTGGTCCATGTCCCGGGCATGCTAAACACTCTGGCAGACAGCCTCAGCAGGACTCAGTCCAGCATTCATGAGTGGGAGCTTCTGTCATCCGTCACAGAAGAGTTGTTTGACAGATGGGTCATCCCAAGTTGGACCTTTCTGCGTACCCACTCAACGCAAAACTGTCCAGTTTTTGCTTGCTTGATCCAGGGCCTGGAGTTTTCTGGTGATACACATCCCTCTCCTGGAGTGTTGGATTCCTCTGTGCATTTCCTCTGTTTCCTGTAATTCAGAAGGTCCTCATCAAATTGCAGATGGAATGGGCCAGCATGATTCTGGTAGCCCGATTCTGTCCTCACTAGATATGATTTCCAAGTGCAGCAGCAGCTGGTGGAGAAACCTCCGGTTCCTCTTCCCCTTTGCAGGAACCTATTGACCCATGCTCAGGGGACCCTGGTCCATTCCCAACCTCAGGTCCTTCCATCTGCATGCTTGGCTCCTGAGGACATAGCCATCACCAGGTTTGGAGTCTTCAACAGAGTGGCGGACGTCCTGGTGGCCGCCCAGAAGCCTTCCACTCGAGCCATGTATGCCATGAAGTGGAAGCAGTTTGCCATCTGGGCTGCCAGACATAATCTGGACCTTTTCACCTGTCTGGTGAGCCAGATCCTGGACTACCTAATCTCTCTGTCTGACTTCGGTCTCTAGTACTCCTCAATTAAGGTGCACCGTTTGGCCATTTCAGATTTTCATAAGCCCATAGGTGACCATACCATAGCTCAGCTGGATGTCTCCCGTACATTTTTAAGGGGCATCCTGCATCTGAAACCTCCAATCCATTCTGTCCCAGCTTGGGATTTGAATTTTGTTTTGTAGAAGTTGACCCTGTTTCCTTTTAAGCCAACTGCAACTTGCAATCTTCACTTTCTGTCTTGGAAAGTGTTATTTTTAGTTCCTATTACTTCTGCTTGAAGAATTTCAGAGCTTCAAGCCCTCTGGTGCGAGGAGTCTTATTTGATTTTTCACAGACACCTTGTGCACAAATCCTAAGTTTCTCCCTAAGGTGGTCTCTGAGTTTACACTTGAGCAATCTATCCACCTTTCTGTTTATTTTCCTGAGCGTGCAAATCCAAGGGAAGCACTGCTCCATGTATTAGATATGTGCACATCTTTGAGGTACTGTCTGCTCCATACCAAGGAATGTAGAAAGTTGCAGTTTGTTTCCTTCGCCCCAGGTAGGGAGGGCGTTTCAGTTTATAAACAGTGTTTATCTAAATGGTTGGCAAATTGCATTGTGTTCTGCTACAACAAGTACGGCAAACAATTGCATGGAGTGGTTAATGCTCATTCCACAAGAGGCGTGGCTACCTTTGTGGCTCATTTCAGAGGGTTCTCAGCTGCTGAAATCTGTGTGGCTGCCACCTGGAGTACCATCCATATATTCCCCAAGCACTACAGTCTGGACATTGCCTCAAGAGCACGTGCAGGTTTTGGCAGAGCTGTGCTGTAGGGTCTCCTGTCTTACCTTCATCGTTGGCCTTGCTCCCAGACTGTTTGCACCTGTAACTGCTTGGGACTCATTAGCACCATGTGACCTGATGACTGAGATAACCCCAAAGAAGATAGAACAGTTATGTAAGAACTTACCATAACAGATCTTCGAGGGGATTTCAGTCATCAGGGCTTCTTTTCATCCCACCATCCCCCTTTTGGGGCTCCTTACTGGAATTGGCTATCTGGTGTATCCATCCTTTCATATAGGCATGGGCACCTCTCTCTGTCCTTGGTATCCCATGGCTAGAGCTATGCTCCCTTTTTCTCCAGGGGAGAGAACTGAGGAGGGAGTGGAGCTACTCACGCCTTTATAGGATTAATGACATGGAATGGCATGGGTGGCCCCAGTTGTACTGCTGAAAATCTTCCGTGTGGATCCTGTTTCACCAGCAGTGAAGTTCCAACAGTGTGATCTGATGACTGAGATCCCCTCGAAGATCTGCTGTTACATTAAGTTCTTATGTAACTGTTCTTTCCTCCTGTATATCCTGCCTTACAGGATGCTACCTTTGCTGCCTGGCATAGGCTAATACCATGCCTGCAGTGCCTAGGAAGGCTGGTAAATAGTACCCTGGTCTGTTTCTTAAGCCTTTTTATGTTTCTGAGCCTGAAACTGATTCTGTAGTTATCATGGCTGCTTATGGCCACGCTTGCCTCCTGACAGAATCAAGGAGACTGGATGTTATGGGCAAAATAACTTATGACTCTTCATCCTTAAGCTGAAGAATAGCTATCAGGCATATGTGATTAGACATCAGACATCATGGGGTGGCAGTATATTCTAGAGATTAGATTAATGAACTGTGAATGAGTTTGTGAACGGTACAGTCAGCAGACCTGAGTTTGATCCCCACAACCTCCACTTGTGTACTGTGTGACTCTGAGCAAATCACTTAGCCCTCCAGTGCTCCCAGGTCACCCCTGACAACAGGCACTTGTGCCTAGTGGGCCTTAACCAGTTACCGAAGACTAAAAAAATTAAAATAACCTGTGGAAATCTGCTGTGTCTACCATTCACTCCCTGCCTGATGGTCCTACCTAGACTGACATGCTTAAAGCTGCCTCAGCTGGTGTAGCTACTGGAATGTGTTACACTCTGCATATGATGCTTCTGCCTCAGGCATATGCCTTCAGTGATATTCCTGATATAGGGTAGCTGAATTTGCTACTGATGTACAACAGTCTGTGCTGAATGTCCCTTTTAGAGGCTCCAGGCTGTTTGGGAATGATGTTGAAAATGCTGTATATGAGCTTCGATACCCAATATGACTTTAAGGTCACTCAGGTCTCTGATCCCTCAACCCACCAGGGGGCTTGGTAGGGCTCATTTCACAGGCCTGCAGCTCATGGTGTCAGTCCCGCTTGCCAGCAGCCCTGTGCACAAAACTGTGGTGGTCATGGTCCCCTCCCAGGTGGTCTCGCTCCTGGTGCCCATGCAAAGACACCCAAATGTATCGGTCATGGCGGCACCCTTGTTGCCACTGGTGCCATTTGACTACCTTCTTCCTCCCCTTCCACTGTTGCCTCTAGTAAGGAACTTTCAACCCGTGTTGCAAAAGAGGGATTGGCACTGTGCTCTGGACATTTAGGAATGTATACCTTCATATGCATGGTCGCACCTGGAAGCGAGGCTCAGCTCAGCGTGCCTTTCATGGTTACCAAACTTTTAAATACATAAATATCAGGCACAGGCAGGACCTCCATTCTCTGCTGGAGGGCAGCCATTATCAATTCCGAGTCTTGCCCTTTGACTTATCCTCAGCAATACGGCTATTCACCAAGTGCTTAACAGTTGTGGCAGCAGCCCTTCAGAAGAAAGGGCTTTATGTCTTCTTGTATCTGGATGATTGGTTGCCCCATCTAGGGAAGCAATTCTGTACACATTGTACAGAATAAGACAATTGTTTGAGGAACTGGGTGTTACAATAAACATACCTAAATCCATGCCAGTTTCTCATCAGTGCCTCTTGTATATTATTGGTGTGGTGCTGGACATGATGGTGGCTGGTGGCCAGTGCCTTCCTGCAAACACTATTGTGCCCTGGCCCAGCTGATGCACAGGAGTCATTACATGTTCACTTGGACAATGTTATGTCCCTTGGGACTTACGGCTGCTTTCATTGTTACCAGTTCCCCTTATCTCTCTCCACATGTGCATACTGCATCGGACTCTTTTGGGTACAGTGGGATCTGTTGATGGACAAGCTGGAACAGATGATCCTCATTATGTCCCCTCTCTGCCATGCTGTAATATGGTGGATGGACCACATGAGCCTGTTACAGGGCATTCCATTCTTTTTCCTGACTCCTGTGCAGATCTTCACAACAGATGCCCCTGGGTCCAGCTAGACCCAAGAGCTCTGAATCGATCTAGGCTTTGATCTCCATATCAACGTCTTGGAGATGCAGGCCATTCTGTTTGGTCTCCAAGCGCACCTCAGCCCCGGTCCTTTGCTGATCCAGTCAGACAGTGTCTAAGTCTTGCACTATAAGGGAGTACTTACTCTTATCCACTGTGTGGGAAACAATGAAAGTGTGGTACTGTACAATGTCTCACGGTCTTCAACTATCAGCTGTGTTCCTCCCATGTGTCCAAAACATCTCAGCAGAGAGGCTAAGAAAGTCTCAGTCCCTGCTACCTGAAATGATGACCCCTGTGGTAAACTGCCTCTTCAGATAGCGTCATCCAGAGTTAGACCTTTTTGCATCCCCACAGAATGCAAAATTGTTGTGTTTCTGCTTGCTCTCTATAGGGCATGGAGTTTTTTAGCAAGAAGCACATAGCTTCAGAAAGTACAAGGAGTCAGGAAATGAGGCGGACAAAACAGAAACTAAAAGAGGCAGGGACAGGGATAAGAAATGTAAAGGCACAGACAGAAGTTAGGATAGCTCAGGAAGTAAAAAAAAAAAAAAGGGTAACAAAACATTCTACAGGTACATGCACGAAAAAAGGAAGACCAAAAGGGGCATTGTTAGAATCACAAAAAAGGACAGACAACCCACAGAGTAAGACGGGGAGAAGGCAGAGGCACTCAGTGCGTACTTCTGCTCAGTCTTCACACAGGAAGCAGATGGAAACGGACCAACAGTAGACATAAGTGTCCGATTGAAGGAATAGACACGGGTCCCTTCACAGAGGAAAGGGTCCTAGAAGAAATAGACAAGTTAAAGATAGATAAAGCTATGGGACCAGATGGGATACAGCCAAGAATACTTAAAGAACTTGGGATATAACTGGCAGCCCCCTTAGCAATGCTCTTCAACAAATCGTTGAGCGGAGAAGTGCTGGAGGATTGGTAGAGTGCAACAGTAGTACCACTCCACAAGAGTGGACACCAGGAAACTGCCGTCTTGTTAGTCTAACGTCAGTCATGGAAAAACTGATGGAGTCTCTGCTGAAGGAAAGAATTGTAGTTTTTTGGAGCAAACTAGTCAGTTCGACAAAAATCAAGATGGTTTCATGGCAGGGAGGTCCTGTCAGTCAAATGGTTCATTTTTTTCAATTGGGTCAGCAAAACAGTAGATCAGGGTGGGGCAGTGGATGTGGTTTACCTGGACTTTAGCAAAACTTTTGACTCCGTTCCACACAGACTAGTCAAAAAACTGTAGAACAGGGGAGTCTGGCCCGAGGTAATGAACTGGGTCAGAAACTGGTTACATGGGAGAACTCAGAGAATATTAGTGAATGGCACTCTGTCAAAAGAGGGGAGGATGACTAGCAGGGTCCCGCAGGGCTCGGTTCTGGGTTCGATCCTCTTCAACATATTCATCAGCGACATTGCAGATGGACTGAAGGGGAAGGTGTGCCTGTTTGCAGATGAAACCAAAATCAGCAACAGGGTGGGTATACCAGAGGGACAGCATAGCATGGAAGCTGATCTCCGAAAACTGGAGGAGTGGTCCAGGACATGGCAATTGAAATTCAGTATCAAAAAATGCAAGGTCATGCACCTGGGAAAATGCAATTCAGGGAAACTACTCAATGGGAGGAGAGCAGCTGGTGGCTACTAGGCAGGAGCGAGACCTGGGATGATCATATCAGATGATCGCAAGGTTAGTAAACAATGTGAGAAGGCAGCACTAAAAGCTAGTGGCTTCCTGGGATGTATAGGGATGGGCATCACAAGCAGAAGGCATGAAGTAATCATGCCCCTGTATCAGTCCCTGGTAAGGCCTCACCTGGAGTACTGTGTCCAGTTCTGGAGGCCACACCTCAGGAAGGACATAGGCTGGAGACAGTACAGAGAAGAGCAACAAAGATGGTGCAGGGTTTACATCTGAAACCGTACAAGGCAAGGCTAGATGACCTCAAACTGTACTCCCTAGAGCAATGCAGGAATCATGGGACATGATTCAGACATTTAAGTACCTTAAAGGCAACAACAGGGTACACATGCAGAACCTCTTTTCAGGTAAAAGACTACAACAGGACTAGAGGGCATGATCTTCGCCTTAAGGGTGGGAAAGTTCAGGAGCAATATGAGGACATTCTTCTTCACAGAGCACATTGTGGAACCATGGAATAGCCTGCTGGGGGGGGTGGTGGGAGCCAAGACAGTGGGGGAATTCAAGCGGGCATGGGACAGACAGTGTGGGATACTCAAGCAGGCAGTGTGTTTGTAAGACACTTTGTCCTTCTCCCATAAAGGGAGGTTCCTTTATCCCTTTCCTTCAGTCCCTCTCATTCAGGGGATTTTGCTCAAAAAGTGTGGGTGGGCATGCCACCTTAATATTAGTGGCTCCCTTCTAGCCTTGCCAGATTTGGTTTCCGCTTCTGTTGCTTCTTGTGGTGTAGTCTCCTGTTCAGCCCTTCCTTTGTTGGGGCCTGCTGTCACAGGTGGGGTCCCTGGTCATCCAGACCTGCGGTTCCGTCTGCTTGCCTGGCTCCTGAAGACATAGCCACTGCCTGTACTGCCCCCCCCCCCGTTGGCTAGTATCTTGCTTGTGGCTAGAAGGCCTCCTATGAAGCACACACATTCTTTGAAGGGAAGTGCTTCTGCATATGGTGTGCTTTCTGTTCAGTGGACCCCTATACGTGTCCTACAAATACTGGACTGCCTTTTGTCCCTATCTGACTGTGGTCTCTAGTACTCGCCCATTAAGGTGCATTTGGCTACTGTTTTGACATTCTATGTCCTTATTGATGGGTGCACGGTGGGTAGAATGAGAGGTGTCCTGTATGTTTTTGAAGTATACTCTGCATGTGTGTTCCCTGATTTGTAAACCGGTTCCACCTTAGGACCTGAATTTCATACTTGAGAAATTGACTCTGGCTTCATTTTAGCCTGCTGCAACCTGTGAGATGTGTTCCTTTCATACAAAATGCTGTTTTTGGTCGCCATAACTTCTGCTCCTAGGATTTCCGAGGCTGTGGTCCATGAGCTTCCTTATTTGATTTTCCACAAGGACAGGGTGTTTTTGCAGACCAGTTCTTGTTTACTATTTAAGGTGGTGTCTGATTTTACATTGAATCAGACCATGCACCTTTCTGTGTATTAGACAAAGCAGGCTAATGAGGATGAGACATTGTTCCATACACTAGGTGTACATAGAACACTGCATTTCTGTCTTGATAGCACTAAGGACTGCAGAAGAGCCTCTCAGCTTTTTGTTTCATTCGCCCCAGGGAAAGAGGGCACCCCATGTATAAACAGTGCTCGTCCAAATGGCTGGCTTTCTGTGTTGAATTTTGTTAAGGGAAGTACAGTAAGGAACTTCCTGGTGCTGTGGGTAGCCACACTATATGTGGTGTGTGTGACGCTTGGCCAGCTGATTATGATTATTGTATGATATTTGTAATATAAAAATACAGTATGTGATTGTCTCACGTAAGGCAGATTGTGCTTCCATGGGTGCCCCTCCCCCCCCACCAGGTTTCAGTGAAGCTACAGGATATGTAAACTGAATGGAAACCATTTAATTAACTGACTTCCTTCAGAATGGTATTTTATTACCTTTTTATGACATGCCTAGGCTTTTTGAAGTGCAAACCAAATGTGACTTTATGACTTCAGAAACAGGACGTCATTAGACTGATTCCTGTTAGCTTTTTAACACATTGGTGCCAGTGTGGGTTTGCTAAGTTCAAAGGAAACCTGTGTAATTAAGGAGCTGTATATAGGAAATGTCTTTTTTTTGTTCTGATGGTACCTTATTTAAAATACCTCCAGATAGGAAATCATTTTTTGTAATTTTATATTCTAAAAGGAGGAGCTAGATGACTCACAGAAGGGGTGTGGAGAGATGGAGTTTAAACTGATACTTGTGTCTGAAATGTAGGTCATATCATTTTGGGATTCTAGAGAGAGACAGCTCTCTGATCTAACTTTAAAATGCACTTTCAGGGGTAATACCTTAGATAGCAAAAATCTAAATATATTGTAGTAGGAGTTTTGCTTTGTAATTTTCCCTTGTTCTTTTATGTGATTCTGAGCTCTTTAATATATTGTTCTGTGTTTACATTTTTCATATTTTTATCATCTTTTAGTAAACTACATTTTCTTAAGATTCTGCCTGGGTCTCCGACATCATTTTTGCATGTGGAATGCCTGTATTTTTAAGTCTGAAAACTGTTCAAGGACTTTGATGGTGTTATTAAGCTTGGTAAATGGTAAGAATATACCTAAGGTCTCTTGTAGAGTTTTTAAGGGTTCATTTCAGATACCTGGTTAGGTGCTCTTAGGCAAAAGATATATTGCATCCCCCGAAGAGAATATTATCTGAGCCTGTACATTTGGGTACGCTAGGTTAAGGTTAACAGTTTGAATCCTCCCAGAACTTGAGACTAAAGGTGATCCGGACCCAACAGCAGACAGGAGGGTTACCCTGTCTGTTCCCTGTTCACACTATTGCACTCTTGAGGTTGGCACTGCGGGAACAGAGGGCCTGACCTGCTGAGTGTGTTTGTGACAGATTTGGTTGGCAGCGGTGCGATAAATTTGGTAACACAAGCTTTAATTGTTCAGTGTGTCAGCTTAATACTGTACAGCTCATTTGCAAAATAAGGCAGTGATTTATTTTTAAAAGAGAAAACAACAATATCATTTTGCTTACAGAGTTCCTACCTTTTTTTTTTAAAAATGCAAGTTAGAGTTGCCATAGTTGGGGAAGAAGATAGCTTCCAACTACAGTGAGCACACTGCAGACTACCTGAAGCAATTGTGCAAGGAGAGAGGAGTCCTGCACGAGGGGAGAGTCACCAAGCAGAACCTTGTGGACACTCTGATGGCTGCTGATGCCCAGAGTGTCAAGTCACAGACTGTGACTGTAAAGGACCAAACCTTGGGCATGGAGGGGCCAGTGCAGTGTCCAGATCTGGTGAGGAGGACAGCAGGTCCAGTGCACACCAAGGGCCACAGCAGCAGGGTAAAATTCACCAGCATTCTGGAGACAGAAGCAATCAGGTTGCAGATTGAGTTGCGCAGGATGGAGCTGGAGTTCCAGAGAGAAGAGCAGCAAGCTGCAGAGGAGAAGAGGGAGCGAATACAGCGAGACGTTGACTGGGAAGAACATGAGCACCAGAGGCAACATGAACTGGAGAAGCTATGACTCCAACCACCAGCACCAGAGCAGATAAGTGGGCTGGGTTTAACTGGAACTACAGGACTGGGTTACAAATTAAATTCCTAATTGATAGCTGAATTTAAAGAGGGGGAGGATATGGATGCCTTTTTAAATTCCTTTGAAAAAGTTTGTATTCTTTGTATTCAGGCAAGGATTCCTGAGGGTCCTGGAGCTTCCAGCTATCCCTGATACTTACCGGGAAAGCTTGGGATGCATTGGGTCAAATGGACAATGAGAGCACTAATGATTACAGCAAACTTAAAGCTGCACTTTTAAAAAGTTTGATTTATCTGCAGAAGCATACAGAGCTAAATTCTGTAGGCTCAGGAGAAGCCCTGAAATGAGCTACGAGGAGCTAGCCATGAAACAACGTCAGTATTTAAGAGTGGGAAGGAAATGAAGCAAACTCTATAGATAACATTGAAAATGCTATATTGTTAGAACAGTTTTGTGGGGCATGCCTAGCAGAGCTAAAGACATGGCTGGAGGACCAAGATCCCAAAACAGTGCAAGAGGCCGCTGAACTCTCGGACCGCTATGCCAAGATCAGACCTGCTCTGAGAGTGAATGGGGCAGGTGTGGCAAAACAGAAAGGGAAAAGCGCGCTTTCAGGGCAGCTGAAACAGTCACTGCCTCCACTGAAACCAGTTAGTCTTAGGTTTCAAAGAAAAGATTTTTCTGAGAAAAGAAACGAATGTTGGGTTTGCAAAGAAACTGGGCATATTGCCAGACAGTGTCCCAAAAGGATGAGCAATATGACAAATGGAGCTAGGAAAGAGAAGTGGGTTGTTTGTGTGTCCCTGGAAGCATGCCTGTGGACATGAGGGAACACATGCACCCAGTCACTGTGAATGGTGTACAGACACAAGGGTTAAGAGACACAGGGGCATCCCTGAGGTTGGTAAAAGGGGATCTGGTAGAGCCTGGTCAGCTTATACCCAATAAATTTGTAACTGTACAGGGGTTCCCTGGGGAGGAGACCACATTGCCACTCGCTAGTTTTTTCCTAGACTGGGGTGAAACGGGGAACTGTGCAACAGGTGGCTATAGCCAAAACTTTAGCAGTTGACATCATCCTTGGCAACAATCTCAAATGGGATGTTTTGTGCAGTTACCCATAGCCAAGCAGGCAGGGGAAATTGTAGTTCCCTGGACCCCATAGAAGCCACTGTAGAAACCACTGGGAGGCTGGTTCCCCAGCCTGTCTCCTGATATGGAGACTAATGAAAAGGGGGGTAGAAATGTCCCCAGTTGCAGTTTAACTGCTTCCGTGGCATGGAGGGCTGGGGCATAGAGGAGCTTGGCTAGCTTGCAGTTGAAACCAGAGTTCTAATCCTGGTCATCTAAGCTTTTAGGGAGGCAGTATAGCGCAGTGGTTTAAGGCTCTGAGCTGCAAATCTGGAGACCTGGGTTTGAATCCCACAGCCCCCACTTGCATATACTGTGTGACCCTGAGCAAGTCGCTTAACTTTTCTGTGCTCCCCAGGTTGCACCTGTATAAAAGCTTTCAGCTTAGTGTGTCTCACCTGGTTAAACAATTGGGGAAAAAAAAAAACTCTACAGAGGGTTACTCCAAAGAAGGAGGGGTGACCTATTGCCCGAGGGTTAGGGATGGCAGTGATCCTGAGTGCTCTGACGCTAGTGCTAGGGACCCTTGTTTAGATACTGATGGGGTCCTATTTCATGCCTTGGGAATGTGTAAGGAGTTTGCAGCTGCTCAGAAAAGTGATCCTAGTCTAGAGAAGCTGAAGGCTTTTGCAGACTCTGATGGAGCACAGGGAGGTGACAGTAAACATGAGGTTTATTGGGAAAATGGTCTGATGTATACTCGAGCTGAAAAGACAGAGGGGTGATAGGCAGGCAGCTTGTCATTCCCCAGGGGTACCGTGAGCAGTTGCTCAAGATTGCACACAATATTCCCTTATCTGGGAATCGCACGCACTATGCAGTGGTTGGCCCAGAATTTCTATTGGCCCAACTTCACCCACCAGGTGAAGGAGTATTGCAGGTCTTGTCACCGGTGCCAAGAAATAGGGAAGGCAGTTAAGAAAACCCAAGCCGCCCTAATTCCATTGCCCATAGTGAAGGAGCCATTCCAGAGGGTGGGAGTGGATATTGTGGGGCCTTGAAATACCCCCAGCTCCTTCAGGAAGAGGTTCATCCTGACGGGTGGATTATGCCACCCGGTATTCAGAGGCAGTTGCCCTATCCTCACTGAGGACAAAGTGGCAGATGTCTTACTTGGGATTTTCTCCTGTGTTGGGTTTTCGCAAGGGGTTATCACTGATCGAGGGGATTCCTTAATGTTGGACCTGATGAAATGTTTGTGGGAGAAGTGTGGGGTGGTGCAGAGGTGCACACCTTATCACCCGCAAGCCAATGGACTTGTGGAAAGATTTAACAGTATCCTGAAGTCAGTGCTCCAAGTGTTTGCTGAACAGCATGAGAGGGACTGAGAGAAATTCCTTCCCCACCTGTTGTTTGCATACAGGGAGGTGCCCCAAGAGTCAACAGGATTTTCCCCCTTCGAGCTCTTATATGGACGCCGGGTACGTGGGCCCCTAGACTTGATCTGGGAGGACTGGGAAGTCAAGCACACCACCCAGGGAACTCCCATAGTGGATTACGTCCTTCGGTTTAGGGAAAGGCTGAAGAAGCTTATGGAGATGGCTCAGAGCAACCTGGCAGCTGCCCAACAGAAACAAAAAGTGTGGTACGACTGCTGAGCCAGAGCTCGCTCATACATGGTGGGTCAGAAAGTCATGGTCCTTATTCCGATCTGGAAAGGCAAGCTGCAGGCTGAGTGGGCAGGACCGTATAAAATAGAAAGGTAAATGACATGAACTATCATAGTTACCTGATAAAAGACATACAGAAAGAATGTACTGTGTCAACATGATGAAGTGATATGCTAATAGGGCTGACATGGTGTTTGCAGTGTGTAGTCCTGGGGAGGGAACAGACGAAGGAGACCACCTTCTGGACTTGTCGGAAGAGAGCAAGTGGATGTCCTCTGTGGAGGCAAATTGTCACCTCAGCTGGACCTGGACAAGATCCAGGAAGTAAGGGAGGTTTTAGCAGACTTTGCCCCACTGTTTAGCACTAAGCCTGGACTAACCTCCTTAACAACACATGATATGGAGACAGGGACACAGACGCCCATACGGCGGACAGCATATCGGGTGTCAGGGGCTGTCCAGAAGGACATTAGGAAGGAGGTGGAGGAAATGCTGGATTAGGGGTAATCCAGAGATCCCACAGCCCCTGGGCCTCACCCGTAGTCCTTGTGCCCAAGCCAGATGGCTCTACTTGTTTCTGTGTGGACTGAATGCAGTCACAAAGTCAGATGCCCACCCGATGCCCCGGACAAACTCCTGGAGAAGTTGGGAGGGGCGACCTACCTTGCGACTGTTGACCTGACAAAGAGGTATTGGCAGGTAGAGTTAACTGACAGAGCTAGGGAGAGGTTGACCTTCATCACTCCGATAGGCTTATTTGAATTTAAAGTATAGCCTTTCGGAATAAAGAACGCCCCAACCACTTTCCAAAGGTTGGTAAACCAGCTGTTAAATGGTGCTGAGGAGTACGCCATGGCATACCTGGATGACATTGCCATCTTTAGTGCCAACTGGGAGGAACACCTGTCCCACCTTAGGGAAATGCTGGGCAGGATACAGAGTGCCTGGCTCACTGTCAAAGCTGGGAAGTGCCAGGTGGCTATGGCTGAAGTGGCATACCTCGGGCATGTATTGGGCCGGGGACAGCTCCATCCTAACCAAGTAAAAATAGAGGTGATCAAGGCATGGCCCAGACCAGAAACACAGAAGCAGGTCAGGAGTTTTCTAGGGACAGCAGGGTACTATTGGAAATTTGTACCCAATTACAGTGCCCTGGCTGCTCGCCTATCTGACCTGGTAAAGAAAAAGATGCCTAAGAAAATTACCTGGGAACCGGCCTGTGAAAAAGCCTTTACCATACTGGAGGAGACACTGTGCAGTGTTCCTGTACTGACAAGTCCTGACTATAGCAGACCCTTTATAGTCCAAACTGATGCCTCAGACGTGGGTATTGGGGCAGTACTGAGTCCGACATACAATCAAGGGAAAGATCACCCTGTAGTGTACCTGAGTAAAAAGTTACTTCCCAGGGAGCAGGCTTACTCTACTGTAGAAAGAGTGTCTTGCCATAGTGTGGGCCCTAAAGAAGTTAGAGCCATACTTATATGGGCAACATTTTGAGGTGCAAACTGACCACAACCCTCAGGTTTGGCTGACACAAATGGGAAGAACTAATGGTAAACTATTAAGATGGAGCCTTGCCTTGTAAGGGTATGACATGACGATCTTACATAGGGCTTGAGTGACCAATCAGAAGCAGCAGGATGGCTTTTGTCGTGATCTATATGAAGAGTGAACTTGACTTGGGGAGCTCATCCCATGCAGGGGATAGAGCCCCCAGATTCAGTCTAGGTGGGGAGGAGTGTGACGCTTGGCCAGCTGGTTATGATTATTGTATGATATTTGTACAGTGGTAGTGACAGAAAAGTTTACCTAGTGGTAGATTGAGATACCTCTGTGGTAGAATGAGGCAGGATCACATTACACTCAATGCAAATTTCCTTAAGTGGTAACACAGTGGTACCTCAATCTACCACTAGGTAGTCAACTTTTCTGTGCTTACCACTGTAATATAAAATATAGTATGTGACTGTCTCACATAAGACCGCCTGTGCTTTCAGGGGTGCCCCCCCGTCGAAGCTACAGGATATGTAAACTGGTAACCATTTAATTAACTGATTTCCTTCAGAATGGCATTTTATTACCTTTTTATGACAATGCCTAGGCTTTTTGAAGTGCTAAACAAATGTGACTTTATGACTTCAGAAACAGGACATTAGATTGATTCCTGTTAGCTTTTTAACACATTGGTGCCAGTGTGGGACTGCTAAGTTCAAAGGAAACGTGTAATTAAGGAGTTGTATATATGAAATGTCTTTTTTGTTCTGATGGCACCTTGTTTAAAATACCTCCAGATAGGAAATAATTTTTTGTAGTTTTATATTCTAAAAGGAGGAGCTAGATGACTCACAGAAGAGGTGTGGAGACACAGAGTTTAAACTGATACTTGTGTCTGAAATGTAGGTCATATCATTTTGGGACTCTAGAGAGAGACAGTTCTCTGATCTAACTTTAAAACGCACTTCCAGAGGTAATACCTTAGCAAAAATCTAAATGTATTGTGGTAGGAGTTTTGCTTTGTAATGTTCCCTTGTTCTTTTATGTGATTGTGAGCTCTTTCATATATTGTTCTGTGTTTACATTTTTCATATTTTTATCATATTTTAGTAAAGTACATTGTCTTAAGATTCTGCCTGGGTCTTCGTCATCATTTTTGCATGTGGAGTGCCTCTATTTTTAAGTCTGACAACTATTCAAGGGTTTGATGGTATTACTAACCTTGGTAAAAGGTAAGAATATACCTAAGGTCTCTTATAAAGTTTTAAGGGTTCATTTTGGATACCTGGTTAGGTGCCCTTAGGCGAATGATAGATTGCATTCCCCGAGTAGAATATTATCTGAGCCTGTACATTTGGGTACGTTAGCATAAGGTTCACAGTTTGAATCCCCCGCCCCCACAAGAACTTGAGACTAAAGGTGATTCAGACCCAAAAGCAGACAGGAAGGTTACCCTGTTTCCTGTTCACACTATTGCGCTGTGAGGTTGGCACTGTGGGAACAGAGGATCTGACCTGCTGAGTGCATTTGTGACAGTATGGACATTTCCATTGCTTGCTTTCAGAGTGTCTCTGCAGCTGACATTTGTGTTGCTGCTACATGGAGCACTGTGCATACTTTTACTAAGCACTACAGTCTAGACATCATCTCTCATAGACATTGCAGTCTTTTGGTCTTGTGGTGTTGCAAGACATTCTGTCCTGATTGTGTCTCAGACTTTGCCATCCTCCCTTGGTACTTTCTATACTTCGTGGTAATCAAAAGGTGTGGCCCAAAGGAGGAGATTCTTTTGAAGATATACTGTTATGGTGAGTAACTGTTCTTGTTAGTCCCTTGGCCTTCCCCATCCTGACTAAACAGCTGGGTCTTGATTGGTCCTTAAACCAGTCTCAGTGGTCACACCATTTGGGCCATTCCTACAGTAATTGCCAGTTACTGCTTTGAGTTAGTCTTTGAAAATGACACCACCACTCACCCATCCAGCAGTGCTTGCACCTTTGTATACCCCATGCCCCAGTTTGGGTTTCCCGGGCTGTGTTTTGTTGATGCCTATGGAACCCCCTATCTTAGACTATGGTGGTATTGGTTCAGTTAGAAACCATACAGAGCAGCCAAAACTGCCAGACATGGATAAAATGTTCCCTACATTTTTACCCAGATTCAGATGGCATGAACAACTTGATGACATCCTCTAGCTTCAGTAGTACTTCGGAGAGAGACTAGTACTGTAAGGAACCTGGTAAGATGACTTTCTCTATGGACCTTGTTTCCAGCACTACGTGGATGACTGGGCTGTCCAAGGCCCTTGATATTCCCATGAAGGCTGAGCAGTGGAAGAGCTCTTTCTGCTTTTAGGCGTCCTAACCAAGTCATCATGAGACGTGCATTGCATGTTTTTTTGAGGTCAACCTTGTGCCTGCCTCCTTGTAGAACATAATCTCCTGTGGGATTTCCTACTTTTTCTGGAACACTCCAGTCTAGAAGGGTTGGTCTCCACTGCGATGTTTGAGAAGGCTGTTGTGCAGAGCCACTCAGAGAAGATGGCTTCTGAGCTGAAAAGAGCAAGTTACTTGGGGAGTGCATTTTGGGGAGGGGGGACTGAAATGTACTGTTTCTGTGTATCGGACTAGCTTGAAGGGGTGACTGATGGGAGGGTTGAAAGGCAGCCAACCCCACCACCATTTCTCCTGGGTCAGATAATGTGACTGAGGTGGCCCTATAGTACACTTCTAGTTCGTGGGTACATAAGGCAGAATTCTTGTTTCTTCACAGCAGGGTTCACTGGGAAGGTGTTCAGCTAGCTGCCCCACAAAGGCAGTTTTTTGGGGTGAGTGTATTTAAACAAAAATGGACTGATTCTGTGTGTGGGACTGGGTTGCAGGGTCATGGGGAGATAGAATAAATGCCTTATGACCTGTATCTTGTTTTAAATGTTGTATAATACTGTACTGTTGTAAATAGCTGTGTAACTACTGTTTTATTCTATTACTGCATATGCAGTTTAATCTCTGTACTTCTCTCCTTCTCCACCCTGGGACACATCTGGAAATGAGCTACTCTGTAGCTCAGTATGTCTTTCCTGTTGAAACTCTTTTAAAAAAAAAAAAAAGGTTGCCGGCAGATGAGGACTGCTTGGCCTACCTTGTCTGCCCATTCCCACTGCATATAGTATCACCGTAGCTCTTACTTGATCTCCAGCCCATTCACCCCTCCCTTATGCCTATCCCATGCATTCTTGAACCTCACCACTGTTGTCGGCCCCACCACCTCTGCTGGAAGATTGTTCCAGGAATCCACAATTCTTTTTGTGAAGAAGTACTTTCTCACATGTCTCCTGAATCTGCTGCCCCCCCCCCCAGCTTCTTCTCATGCCTCCTTGTCATTGAGTACCTTTTGTTCTGAAAAATACTTCTCTCACCCAATACCTAATTTACCCCATGAGGTATTTAAAGGTCTCCATCACATGTTCCCCCTTCCAGGATATACATATTTAGGTCCTTAAATATCTCCTCACGGGGCTTCTGATGTGGACCATTTTAGTTGCCCTCCTCTGGACCGCCTCCACTCCGTCTGTCCTTCCAGAGATGTGGTCTCGAGAACTGGATACAGTACTATGGGTGGGGTCTTACTTGCAATCTGTACAGAGGCAATACCACCTCCTTCTTTCTGCTGGTGATACCCCTCTGTATGCATCCCAGTATCCTACTAGCCCTCTCAGCTGTCTTGTAATGCCTGGCCATTTTTAGGTCATCCGATATCACCACAGGTGTCTTTCCTGCTTGGTGGTCATCAGTAGCATGATTTCCATTTTGTACTCTGCTCCTGGGTTTCTGTGCCCCAAGTGCATTACTTTGCACTTTTTCATGTAGATACGCAGCTGACATACCCTTGACCACTCCTTGAGTTTTCTCAGGTCTCAGCTCATCCTTTTCACACCCCATGGAGTGTCAATCCTGTTGCAGATTTTTGTGTCATCCACAAAGAGGCAGACCTTCCTTTCCAGCTCCTCTGTGATGTCATAAAGACATGCAAGAGGATCGTCCCAGCACTGATTCTTGAGGCTCCCTAATGATCACCCTCCCTCTGAGTGAACTCAGTTTACCACCACCCACTGTCTCCTATCCCTGAACACATTTCTTACATAGTTTACCACCATTAAACCCACTTCTAAGCTGCCCAGCTTGCTTACTAGCCTCCTATGTGAAACAGTGTCAAAAACCTTACTAAAATCTAGGTAAGCCATGTCTGCTTTCCACCCTGATATAATTCCTTGGTCACCTAGTCAAAGAACAGGTGGAAAAGCATTATAAAAGGCTGAGGAGAAGGCTGCATGGCAGCCAACCTTGGTGACATTTCTTTTAGGGCAGACCACCTGACTGCAGTAACCCAGTAGCACACCACCAGTCTGCAGGAACACAAGGCAATGTTTTTCTTTCTCCACAGCAGGGTTAAACTGGAAGGCAGCTACTCCAGGAGGACAAGTTACTTGGGAGCTGTAATTAAAAAAGCAATGTAAAATGGACTGTTTTGGAGTGTGGGAGTGAGTTGAAGGGAGGGGGAATTGGGTGGAAAAATTTGTGGGAGGCTGAGGGGAGGGTTTAACCACAGCCAACTTTGCTTCTATTTCTCGGGGAGGGTGAGAACCATGTGACTGTGGCAGCCCAACAGTGTGCCTGCAATCCATGGGTGAATAAGGCAGTGTTTTTTTTTTCTCCACAGCAGTGTTCAACAGAAAGACATATGCTGAGCTGCTCCAGGAGAGCAAGTTACCTGAGGAGTGTATTTTTAAAAAAGTAAAATGAACTGATTGGTGTGACACAGGGTCAGGGCAGGGGGAAGCAGATGGAAAAGCATTATGAGGGTTGCCCAACAGCCAACCTCTGAGGCAACCCAATGGCACGCTTCAAGTCTGGTATTTAAAGTCCATAGTGGCAGTGATTCTGGAAGATTCTGGGCCACTGAGCCAAGAGGACAGCGTCCACAGGGGCATTCACAGGGGATTGTGCCAAAAGTAAAGCAGGGGCATAGATAAGCTGTGGGGTGCTCCCACCAGGTGAGCCTGTTTACTAGACAAAGGTGGTGGAGAAGGGAGAACATAGGAAAGGATCGATCTTTCAAGGGGTATGAAGTATAGGTGGCAACAGATAGTATAATCAGAGGGACAGGGTAAGATAAAAGAGATACATGCGGAGGCTCATCAGTACAGGTAGTGCTGTACGTGTAACGATTTCAGGAATTGTAAGGATTCCAAGAGAAATTTTGTCTGGGGTACAGTGTTGAAAAGGGTCTTAGACTAGGGAACAGCATCGTGGGAGATAGTGAAGTACTAGGCATGAAGGGCCTATCAGCAATTGTTGGGGTCACAGCAGGATCTAAACCTGATGGCAAAACACAGCACAGGGACAGGTGTTGCAGAAGAAAAAATTACTCACCGCAGTAATCTTCTTCCTTCCACGGGGTCCTTTATCATCAGTAACTTTTTTGCACTTAGCTGGCTAGGTGCAATTGCCCTGGAGGTGTGCCTTTTAGAGATATTTAATGAGCATAGGGCCAAGCCAATCTAAATACAAGAGGGGGGGTGTGAACTGAGTGAGAGCTGTTGACTGCTTCAAAATTTTTTCAAGGAAAAACAAGGGCAAATGCGCCAAAAAAGAATTAACAGGATTCAAAAAACATGCAAATGTCCAAAAGTGGAAGTAGAAACAACAGCAAAACGAGGTACTCATAATAAGAAATGCCAAATTTGGTAAAAGGTGACGTAAGAGCCCTTCTCCAACAGGTGAACCGGGGAAAAAGGGTGGGAGCTTACTGATGCTAAAGGACCACATGGAAGAAAGAAGATTACTGCGATGAGTAATTTTTTCATCTTACCCCAGGAGTCCTTTAGCATCAGTAACTTTTTTGCAGACTACCAAGTAGTACCAAGTGGGAGGCGGGCAGTGAACCTACTTAGGAAAGAGGCTGTGCAGAACTGCCCTGCCAAATTTGGCATCAGATCTGGTCTGCACATCAAAACTGTAGTTTCACAAAGGTGTGCACAGATTTCCAGGTAGCTGCTTTTCAGACATCCAGTAGGGGGAATGTCCCTTGCTGCTGCAAGCGAGGCTGCAGTGCCCCTGGTGGTATGGGCCCTGAGCCCCACTGGAGGTTGTCGACCAGCTTTCTCATAGCAGAATCTAATACAAGAGACCAATCAACGAGAAATAGTCCTCTTGGTAGCTGGTCTTCCTCTGCCTACATCCCTGTGGGTGAGGAACAGCTGAGTGGATAGTCTCTAGACTGTCTAGTATGCTCTAGATAGTGAAAGATGGCTCTTTTGACATCCAACCTGTGGAGCTTTTGTGCGCCAGGAGTGGATGGCTCAGTAAAGAAGACAGGCAGAGTAATGGACTGGTTCAAGTGAAACTCTGAAACCACCTTTGTCAGAAATTTCCTATTTGTCCTGAGCTCAACTTTATCGCTGTGAGGGATGATGTAATTCAGCTCAGTGCACAGGGCCTGTAGCTCTGAAATCCTTCTGGCAGACATAATGGCTACCAGGAGGACGGTCTTCCAAGTTACAAACTTGATGTGGGCCATGGACATATGCTCAAAGCGTAGATTCATGAGCCCATCTATGCAAAGTTTCAGGCTCCAAGGAGGAACAGGCTCCCTAGATGGAGGTGCAAGAGACCTTTGGAAAACTTTAAAATTGTTGTGGGGGAAAAAAATGATTTTTTTCTTTCCCACCGAAAGGTAGGCTGAAATTGCCACCAGGTGTAGCTTGAGTGAAGATGGTTTCAAGTCTGCCACCTGTAGGTGTGCCAGATAGTCTAGCAGCTGAGGGCCTGAAGCTGATAGGGGTTCGACCTTTTCGCTCCTGCCCCAGAGGGAAAACCTTTTCCATTTGGCTGCATAAGTCTTCCTAGCGTTTGGTTTTTTTAGCCATCCTCAGTATCTTAAGGACCTGTTCAGAGTACTGTGAGGATGGAAACTCTTTAACTCCTCAAGAACCAGGCCTTGAGGTGAAGAGAGTGTATGTTTGGGTACTGCACTCCTGTCTGAGGAAGGGTCAGCAAGGAGCAAGTCAGAGGCAGGCAAATGGGCCTGTTGCAGGACATTGAGAGAAGGAGAGGGTACCAGGCTTGCCTCTGCCAGACCGGAGCCACTAGGATCATGGATGCAAGCTACTGCCTGAGTTTCAGCAAAACCCTGAAGATCAGGTGAAAGGGAGGAAATGCGTATAGGAACCTCCCTGACCAGTCCAGAATCAAGGCATCCAGAGGAAGTGCTCCCGGAAGTGGGAGCTTGCAACAGTACTGAGGAAGCTGACAATTGAGAGGCAAGGCAAACAGATCCACATCTGGTATGCCCCACTCCCTGAATACTGTGACTAGTGCTTGCTCAGTGTCCATTCCCTCTGACCTTGACTGATGCGGCTTAGAGCATCTGCCAGAGTATTGAGTTTGCCTGGGAGGTGAATAGCTGAAAAGCTGACTCCCAGGGAGAATGCTGGAGACCAGAGCTTCCAAACAGAGTATTCCTGTTCTGGTACCACCCTACTTGTTTATGTAGAACATTGCAGTTGTGCTGTCCATTCAGATTTGAACTGCCTGCCCTTCTATGCTGGGAGCAAAAGCTTTGAGAGCTAGTAAGATTGCTCTGAGTTCCAAAAGATTTATGTGCAACTGTGACTCTTCGGGAGTCCAGTTGCCGCTTACTGAGGCATTATCTAAATGAGCTCCCCAGCCTAACAGGGAGGCATCTGTGGTGATCACCTTTGTGGGAAGAGCAGCTTGAAAGGGAACCCCTGCCTGCAAATTTGCAGGGTATTTCCACCACAGCAAGTTTTGGAGGAACTGCTCCAACACCAGTATTAACTTTGAAAATTTGTTGCTTCTCTGAGACCAGCGAGCTCTGAGGTAGGGCTTGCAGGAGTCTCATCCTGTACCTGACCCCTGGGACTACTGCAGTCATAGAGGCCATATGTCCCAGAAGTTTGAGGAAATGTCTGGCTGGTCTTGACTGACCCTGAGTGAAAGTATCTGCTACTGAAAGGAAACTGAATTCTTTCCTGTGGGAGGAAAGCATATCCCTTCTGAGTGTCCAGCTGGGCCCCTACGAAGGTGAGCAGTTGGGTGGGTTCCAGGTGAGATTTCTTGAGATTTACTAGGAAACCCAGAGACTCCAGAGTGCATTCTGTGAGGGAAAGAAATTCCTTGACTTGGCAAGGAGACTTTGCTACTATGAGCCAGTCATCCAGATAGGGGTAGAGAGCGACATCCAGACTCCTGAGATTTGCTGTTACAACTGCAAGACACTTTATAAAGACTCTTGGGGCCGAGGACAGACCGAAGGGCATTGCAGTGAACTATAGTGACCCGAAGGAAGTTTGAACCTGAGAAACTTCCTGTGAGATCTCCTTATGGGTATGTGGAAGTAGACATCCTTTAAGTCAAGGGAGGCTAGCCAGTCACCCTGCTGTAAGGACTGTATGATCAGTGACAGAGTGACCATTTTGAATTTTTTTTTTTCAGACGTTTGTTTAAATATCTGAGATCTAAGATAGGTCACCACTCCCCAGTTTTTTGTGTGTCAGAAAATATCTGGAGTAGAGGCCCTTGTCCTTCTTGTGGGTGGGGACCCACTCCATTGCTTGTAAAGCCAGAAGGTTTTGTACCTCCATTTCCAACAGCAGTATCTGTGATGGGGACTGAGGTCTTGGCACCTGGGTATGCCTGAGGTCTGGCAGCTGCTTGAACTGTAATGGCAGACCCTTCTCCACTATCTCCAGCACCCACTTGTCCAACGTGATGATGGACCAGTGCTGAGGATTGTGAGAGTCTGCCTCCAACCGGAAATGGGGAGGCGACCTGGACACTCACATCAGGACTTAGACTGAGAGACAGATGGCTGGGTAGAGGGTTTCTTTGCTATAAAAGTAAATTTTCTTGGAATCCTTGTCAGGAGAAGAGGGCAACAAGGAGACTCCAGCTTTCTCACAAGTGTGGCTAGGGTGTGCAGACAGGAACTCGGTACCATTTTTATATTTT
Source organism: Neoceratodus forsteri (assembly GCA_016271365.2). Classification (NCBI taxonomy): domain Eukaryota; kingdom Metazoa; phylum Chordata; order Ceratodontiformes; family Ceratodontidae; genus Neoceratodus; species Neoceratodus forsteri. The sequence goes on from CM057455.1 coordinate 508,012,363, forward strand.
CTCTCAAGCCACTTATCAACCCTTAGTACTGAAGTGGGGTGTTGAAGCACCCTCATGATATTTTTTCTAAATGCATTATAGATAGGGACGACCAGGGTCTTTGAGGATGAAAGACCCTTCATCTCCCTATAATCTTCATCTTCATCGACATCCTGGTTGGACTCCTGCATAGGGAGGTCCAGGGTATCCAGGATATTTTGTAAATGTAGAGGAAGGATCCTGGTAGTCACCCGGAGGATCCCCAGGGCGAGGGTCAGGGGACTCCTGGGGCTCAAGGCCCTCAAACTCCATGTCAGGGACATCATAAAATTGATCATCATCTGCATCACCCTCACAGACTACAGAAGAGAGAACTGTGGAAGAGTGCTTGCTAGCCCCAGTAAATCGAGGACCCATGTTTTGAAGGGTCTGAAACAGTTGCCATGCTTTTTCCATATCTTGCACTGATGGAAGAACCTGCGCTGTTTGCAAGTGTTTTGTTTTTTTCTGTATGCTTTAAGTTGCCTGTTGTCTCACTATTGGCTTTCCCAGGAGCATATCTGTTTTGACAGAGTTTCTTTTTAGCCACTTCATCAGAGACTTGATCAAGCTTCCTTTTTTCATCACTCTTAATATTTTTCAATTTGTGAGGAACTTCATCTTTGGAAGCTTTATTTTTTGACTGGGATCTGGAGGGTTCCTCAGCACATCTGCTGTTGGTATTCATACTTTTGAATGGCCCCTCATCAGAAGCCTTTGATTTATCCTCAGCCATAATAATCAAATGTTTGCCTTCTATGTTCGCCAATTTAAGCAAGCAAACCAGTTCTGGACCTACGAACTGAGTGCAGGTTTCTGTGAAAACGCCACCGGCCAGTCCTGCCGCAGTTAATAAACTCTGTTACCAGTGCCTTTTTTTTTTTGGTTGTAAAACTGGGATCTATACCAGTGCTAATCTTAATAGAAACCCAGTAATACTAAACTGTGCACAGGTGGCTGCTGGACCCTTACGGACAGTCCTGACAGAGATGATACCAAGGTCCAGTAATATAATAAAAAAGGTTTCCTCGTAATTGCCAGTCTAGAGAGAAAACCCCCAGGCACTGTTTAAGTTTGAAATCTACTGCAGGTGCCTCACGGTAAACCCTGCAAGGTCTGAGGTAAAAAATAAGGCAACTCTCCCTAATTTGATGGTTCCCACAAGAATTTGTCCAAAAATGAATGAAACCGTGAAAAATAAGCACCCGAGATAAAATTAGACTTTAAACTAAATAGTCGTAGTAAAAATAAAGTCTAAATAGTGCTGTTGCACTAAAAATAAAAAATTTGTGCAGCGCTAATGAAAAAGTAAAACTTTCACTCAGCACACTAAAGGAAATAATTTGTGAGGAACACTTTACCCAGATAAGCACTAGGAGGCTGTCAACAAGGAAAGTTGGGAGACACCTCAAAGGCAATGTTGCTTAGTCCAGCATAGAAAAAATTCTGAAGCAGTCAACAGCTCTCACTCAGTTCACACCCCCTCCTGTCTTTTGATTGGCTTGGCCCTACACTCATTAAATATCTCTTAAAGGCACACCTCCAGGGCAATTGCTCCTAGCCAGCTAAGTGCAAAAAAGTTACTGATGCTAAAAGACTCCTGGGGTAAGAACAAAATGTTTATTACCTAATACATGTAAAAAGGACAGCTTACCATAACTGGGAGTCTGGAACCTCTGAACACCCAGTGTCATCATAGGAAAAACTCAGTGAAAAACAGGATTACACAAAGTTAAATACTCAGAGATAACAAGCACCGCTACCTGATAACGTGCTCATCTGCATAGTACTGTAGAAAAGCTAAACAAAGCATTTCTATTGGTGGGTAAGGTGGGCATCTTGCCCCCAAGGCTGTTGGGTTTGCACGTACACAGTGATAAGCAGTTATGCTGACTACAACTACTTTTGGGTCACATTGGAGTGATGCATATAATATGCTGATCATAGTATTATGTCTAATAGCTGTAGGTGGTGTGCTAAGACCATACCTCTCAACCTCCTGCCTCATAAATCAGGGACAAGGCTTAAAAAAATCAGGGGCAAAGGACCAAAATCAGGGACATTTCTTCAAAATTGGAGATATCCACTCAGAAAGCTGGTAGAATAAAGGGCTTAGTGTAAAATGCATTTTCTAAAGAAGAACAAGTCTGTAACTTTAATGTTTGACATTAGTTTGTGCTTATAACCCCCGCTGTTTGGTAACAGAAATGCAATTTTTAGGAGGGACAGAGTAAAATTTTGAGGCAAAATCAGGGACATCCCTGAAAATCAGGGACAGTTGAGAGGTATGGCTAAGACCACAAATATAACACAACATAGTACATTATAGCAAGCATGAGTAAATACTAATATCCCTTATACTGTAAGATGGTGGTCCACATTAGGGACTGTAGGTCAGGTAGGTCTACATATTGTAGACACACAGAGAAAGGCAGCACTACACGAGTCTTCAAAAAAAAAAATCAAACTTTACTGGAGTGCTTCCAGACAAACATAAAAGTACCCCAGCACACGGATCCAACCCCTTTTTATCAGGAGGTGGAGTCAAATTCAAATGCTTATTACTTGTATACAGATAATCTAATTATATCATAACCATGTAACATGCAATTTAAAGTCATAAACTTCATTTTATAAAATAAAATCAAAAACTTTGTTCATGTTAATCTGAAACAACATCATAGTTCAACGGGATATTGAGATAATTATGTCAATTCAGTTTTGCAGTTTATTTTTAAAAAAAGCAAACTTCCCTTGCTAATCAGAAATAAAGCCGATTGCTTGTTATTTCTTATTTATTGAAATGTTTCACCAGGAAGGCATGCTGAGCAACAAGTTGCTCATCTCCTGGTGTGACCTGGGAGGTAGGGAACAATGGAATAGAATACAGAGAAATGTTACAATGTTGGAATACAATTTGCTTACATGCATACAATGAGAGCTGGAGGGATTATAGGTGGATCACATTGGTTAACAATGCAGCAGTTAACTATAAAAACAAGACAGAAAACTGCACAAGGATTGGGGTGCTACAGGGTCAAAAATCAAGTTTCACAATTGCAAGAACCCAGCACACAAGTCTCTCTTCAATAAAGCTGCTTTTATGTGACAATAGTGGTGTCTGCTATTGCTTCTGAGGTGGTGAGTGCTGGGTTTTTGCGATTGAGAAACAGTTAACTATAGTAGATATGAAGACACGTATAGAAATTTGGTGGCAGTTAACACTGGAACACATAAATTGGCAATGGTATGTAGCACTAGACGGTAAGGTGAAATAATAGTAATTGGTAGCCATTAGTGTAACATAGATATTCAAGATTTACAGTGATTTAATAGAGGAAGAATGGAAGGAGAGAACGAAAAATTATGGAGGGCAGAATGGAAGAAAGGAAATTTATGGAGAGATGCAGGCAGAACATGATTTTTGAGGCAAACAGAGATGACAGGGTGGACTAAAGTGCATATAAGATAGGTATGGGGTAGGTTATAAGTGCTTAATTGAGCGTAGGGGTAGGCCAGGCTGTGTCAACCAGAAGGAGGAGAGGTAGAGTGTGGCAGGGTGATGAGAGTGAGGTATTGTAGGGATGGGGTATCCAGGTTGGGGGGGTTGAAATTCAATAGTGTCCTGTTATCCCTATCTGGGCAGGGTGATGGACAGCCCTACTGGTAGGACACAGGTTATAGGCAATGAGAGTTATTTATATATAGTAATGCGAGAGAGAGGGATGTTGTGGGAGGGGGTAGCAGAGGTCAACTATAGTGGGGGGGGTAGTAACCACCAGTGTGCTGGGTGACCCTGCCTGTGCAAGGCAGTGATCTAGCAGTGACTGAGGGAGTGCAGTAAAAGAAATAGGGGAAAGGGGGTTAAGTTGTTGCCCACCATGTGCTATGGATCCTGCCTGCACAAGGCAGTGATCGAGCTCACAGGAGAGAGATAGATTAAGGGTAGAGAAGGAAGAGGGAGAAACACTTTAGGAGGTGTGAGAGTAGGTGACTTGGCGGAGCATGATCAGATTGAAGGAGTGGTGGGGAGTAGGCTTATGGTAATATGGGCTTGGGGGAGATGGGATTATTTTATTTATTAAAGTTTCGGAATTACAACCTTTGAGTCAGTGACTCCTTTGCAAAGGCTCCATGTCAGGACAGACACACAGAATATGCGAGAAAAGCATGTAACAATTACTTGGTATATACCTTAGTGATTACATAAAGACATCATACATATAACAGATAGTGACTTATCTCAGTAAGGGTTGCGTAGCAGCCCATGGTCAAGCATGTAACAATTGCTTGTTATATACAATAGTGATTACATAAAGACATCATACATATTACAGATAGTGACAAATCTCAGTATGGGTTGCATAGCAGCCCAGGGTCAAGGAGCGTGCTACATAGTGGTAAGATGTTTGTACTTTTTGGTAAATTGTATCTGTCATTACAGTACTTAGGTTGTATCTAGGGGTTGGTTATCAACCCTGCGTCAGGTGGTGAGGTGTGTTCAGTTGCAGTTACACATCTCTGAGTCAAGGAGATGTTTCTTGATGTTAGTGTTAAACTGGCCTAGTCTTTGGGTCAGGGAGATGGACGGTGGGAGTTCATTAAGCCAGGTAGGTGCCCAAAATCTAAAGGACCTTTGTCCTAAGGTGGTTCTACGGTAGGGGACAAAGATGGGCATGTTTGCTATGTGCCTTGGGGTGCTCCTGTATGTGTTTGGTTTTAATAGGGAGTGCAGGCCAGTGGGTCCAATTTTCAGTAGAATTTTCTTGGCCTGAAGGCAGGTGTGGTATTTGAGCCTTCCGTTGAAGGTCAGCCTGTCAGCTTTTTTGTAGAGGTCGCAGATATGGGTTAGTTGGTCACTTTCTGTGACCAGACGGCTGGCTTTGTTGAGGGCAAGGTTGATTCGTTTGAGGGCTGTGGGGTCTGCAGTCCCATATATTATTATACCGTAGTCAACCAAGGATAAGATCGAGCTGGTGACTGCCAGGCATAAGGCCTGCTGTGGGAGGCATTGTCTATGTCTATAGAGGATCCCCATTCTGGTGTTTACTGATGAGGAGAGGTGGTTGATGTGCATGTGATAGGTAAGTGATGTGTCTAGTGTGATGCCAAGATATTTGAAGTGTGTGACCTGTTCAGTTTTGGTGCCCTGGTAGTTGTAGATGTTGAGGTGGGAGCTATTATAGGGGCTTTGTCGGTGCGCAAAGATCATGGATTTTGTTTTGGTATAATTAAATATTAACCGGTGCTTTGTGAACCAGGCTTCTAGTTCCTGGAAGTGAGTTTGAAGCTTGTGTTGGAGGGAGTTTGGGGTACTATCTTTCCAGTAGACTACTGCGTCGTCTGCATAGAGAAGAAGCTTACCATTGCATGCCAATGGGATTAAGTTAAGGAAGAGGGTAAATAGAAGCGGGCCCAGGATAGAACCTTGGGGTACACCCGATTGGACAGGGTTCCTGGCAGATAGGGTGCTGTTTATTTTGACTTCTTGCATTCGGTCTGTAAGGTAGTTCTTAAACCAAAGTATTGTGCCCGGGGCTAAGTTGAGGGAGGGGAAGTAGATGTAAGAGAAGGTCATGATTGACGGTGTCAAACACTTTGGTTAGATCTATGAAGATTGCGCCTGCTATTTCCCCCTTGTCAAGAGCCTCATGTATGTAGGACGTGAGTTTGAGGAGTGCCATGGTGGTACTGTGTCCTGCTCTGAAACCGTGTTGCTCTTCACAGAGCAGGGAGTGTTTTGCCAGGTGCTCGGTGAGTTGGTCAGACACGATTTTTTCAAGGGCTTTTGAGAGCGGGGGAAGGATAGTGATAGACCTATAATTGCCAGGATCAGTTGGGCTACCCTTTTTTAGGATTGGTGTGATCATTCCCCTTTTCCAGAGAGTGGAGAATTGCCCTAGGCGAAGTGAGTGGTTAAAGATTTTGGTGAGGTGAGGGAGGGTCGCGTCTTAACGTTAGACGGAGTATCTTGAGGGAGTGAGTCACTACTATACCTTTTGTTTCTTAAGGCTTTTGTAATGTAGTGTTTGGCCATGTTGCAGGAGATTGTTTTGAGCTGGAAAGGTAGGATGTTGTGCCTGGGGGGGGCGGATGGGGCCCCAGGGGGAGGGTCAAAGAAGTTAGATGGGAGATTGTGACTAAGGTCTGTGAAGGAATTGTTAAGAATGTTCGCCATTATGGTGGGGTCTTGCGTGAGGGCGCCATTATAGTTTATTTGGATTGGCAATTGATTTGTGGTTTTCCCACATAACTCCTTGATATTACTCCAGAACTTGTTCCCTGAGCCCCAGGTAGAAGTGAGGGCTTGTTTGTAACGGTTGGCCTTTGCTAGCTGAATAGCCCTGGTGCACTTATTTCGCGCCTCTCTATAGAGTTGTCTATCGTGGGGAACTTGGGAGTTGAGTGCCTTATACCAAAGATTATCTCTATGGTGCATCTGGTCTAGCAGGGTTTGTGTGATCCACGGGGTGTCCCTTGATTTTAAAAAAATTTTTTGATCGGGGCATGTGTGTTGCAGGCTGTGTTGAAGATTTTGATAAAGCATGTGAGTGCCTCGTCAGTGGATTGGGCGGTATGGACAGGTGTCCAGTCACTGGTGAGGAGGCAATGGGTTATCTTGGTTAAGGTGCCCTTTTTGAGGTGCCTTTGGTTGGATATTTTGGGGTGGTTTGGTGGGATTTTATTGGACCAGAAACAGGAGAGGGGAGAGTGGTCGCTGAGGACAGACTTTAACGTTGGATAGGTGTTATGGGGAGTTAGGATGAGGTCAAGGAGGGTATGTGTTCCTGTCCTGGGGTCTAGTCTTGTAGGGGTCATTACAACTTGGGTCAGATCATGCGCAGTTGCTGCATCCTTGAAGGGGTCTGATGCCTTAGCTAGCCAGTTTATATTGAAGTCACCCATTATTGTAAGTTCACTTCTGGGGGGAGCAGCGCAATATTGGCCAGAATCGAGTCAAAGGCTAATTTTTGGTTGTTAGGTATGTAGACAGACATTATGTATAGCGGTTTCCCTTTGGAGCCAGTCGTTGCTTTGATAGTGACTGCTTGTGCCCCATGATTCGGTGAGGGCAAGGGAACTAGTAGTGGTTGGTATTTCTTCCTGGCATAAATAGCACAGCCACCTCCCCTCTTTCCCTCTCTATCATCTCTGAAGAATATGTAGTCGTTCAGGGCCACTACTGAGTCCGGAATGTTCCCAGCTAACCATGTTTCGGACAGGGCCAGGATGTCCGGTGAGTGTTGTGCAACCCACCCTTGTAATAGTGTTAGTTTTTTCGGTAGGCTGCATGATCTATTTTTTGATCTGGCCATCAGGACTGGGCCTGGGTTGGGTGTATGTCTCCAGTAGAGTAGCAGGAGTAGGAGAGCGTATCTGAATGCCGCTAACTGTAGTCGTTGGAAAAGTTCTTGGCGCGACGTGGGCTTGTGCTGTGGGTGGGCGATCTGCATGGAATGGGAATGGATTGGGTCCAAAGGGCTAGTTGACCTTGTAGAAGGAGAGGATTGCGGTAATTCAGGAGGTGTGTGTTAGGTTGAGGTGCTTGCTTTGCCTGTACAGTCCCACTTATGGTGCAGCTTAGGCTCCTGGATATGTTGGAGAAATGGTATTGGGGATGTAGGTGCTTAACTGGTGAATTGTTGCTGCAAAATGAGTGAGGGAGTGTGTGAGCAGCAAGTGCAATAATGAAAATGAAGTGTAGAGGTGACATTAGGCTGCTTAACAAGGTGTTTAATGAGTGAAAAAATGTTTTAATTATGTTTTCTTTTAGATGAGGCCCCTAGTGGTTACTTCGTATAACCTGCCAATGGGAAAGTGAGCTGATTGGTTTTAGCGCTCACATGGTGCAGCCTATAAAGTTAAGAGTCGACCAAGGGTGGTGGTGGGGGTGGCGGGGTCTAAAACTTGCTGGCACAGTAGCACTCCCGAGGCAAAAAAACACTGCCTCCTGCAGACACTTACGATGTGAGGAAGGCTTGTGGGGCTCTGCGAGCGATCCCTCACGACCGTGTCTTAGCTTGGGGGGAGGGCGTCCAAGAGCTGGCCCTCTCGACCTCCTGGGTCCCGGTCTGTGGATGAGGAGAAAGGGTAAGTCAGTCAGTTAAGTACTGCAAGGTCTGGGTGTTTCTGTCAGGGGATGGGCTTTTGTTTGCCAGTCGCTAGCTGCTAGTAAGGGCAGAGGATTAAATGCTGTCTTCACTCAGCTTTTAGCCTCTTCCTTGTGATTTTTTGTTTTTTTTTTCCTCTATTTTCGGCTCCCCCTTTTTTGTTTTTTAAATGATTAGCTGCAAGCCTTTAGCCTGCTTTTTCTCTATGGGGCGAGGGTTTAAAAAGTGGCGCCAACAAGCTAAATGGAGCCCTGTAATATCAGCTCCCTGTAAAAGCTTCAGGTCCCTGCCTTTTCAGTTTACACTGGGATTATGGCGCCAGACAAGGTGGATACATACATTCAAATATACCAGTGAGTAAGAAAACAGTTGTTGTAAGCTATACTCTCTATCTAGTTTAAACAGTGCAGATTTTCTTTTTTTTGGCGCCAGAATCAGAGGGAGATGGAGATTAACTTGTTCCAAAACTTGCTGGCACAGTAGCGCTCCCGAGGTGAAAAAACGCTGCCTCCTGCAGACACTTACGATGTGAGGAAGGCTTGTGGGGCTCTATGAGCGGTCCCTCGTGACCGTGTCTTAGCTTGGGGGGAGGGCGTCCAAGAACTGGCCCTCTCGACCTCCTGGGTCCCGGTCTGTGGACAAGGAGAAAGGGTAAGGCAGTCAGTTAAATACTGCAAGGTCTGGACGTTTCTGTGAGGGGATGGGCTTTTGTTTGCCAATCGCTAGCTGCTAGTAAGGGCAGAGGATTAAATGCTGCCATCACTCAGCTTTTAGCCTTTTCCTTGTGATTTTTTGGTTTTTTCCTTCTATTTTCGGCTCCCCTTTTTTGTTTTTTAAATGATTAGCTGCAAGCCTTTAGCCTGAGTTTTTCTATGGGCGAGGGTTTAAAAGTGGCGCCAACAAGCCAAATGGAGCCCTGTAATATCAGCTCCTGAAAAGCTTCAGGTCCCTGCCTTTCAGTTTACACTGGGATTATGGCCCAGACAAGGTGGATACAGTACATTCAAATATACCAGTGAGTAAGAAAACAGTTGCTGTAAGCTATACTCCCTATCTAGTTTAAACAGTGCAGATTTTCTTTTTTTTAGCTCCAGAATCAGAGGGAGATGGAGATTAACTTGTTCCAAAACTTGCCGGCACAGTAGCGCTCCCGAGGCGAAAAAACGCTGCCTCCTGCAGACACTTACGATGTGAGGAAGGCTTGTGGGGCTCTGCGAGCGGTCCCTCGCAACCGCTTCTTAGCTTGGGGGGAAGGCGTCCAAGAACTGGCCCTCTCGACCTCCTGGATCCCTGTGATGTGAGGAAGGCTTGTGGGGCTCTGCAAGTGATCCCTTGCGACTGTGTCTTAGCTTGGGGGGAGGGTATCCAAGAACTGGCCCTCTCGACCTCCTGGGTCCCAGTGATGTGAGGAAGGCTTGTGGGACTCTGCGAGCGGTCCCTCGCGACTGCGTCTTAGCTTGGGGGGAGGGCATCCAAGAACTGGCCCTCTTGACCTCCTGGGTCCCGGTGATGTGAGGAAGGCTTGTGGGGCTCTGCGAGCGGTCCCTCATGACCGCATCTTAGCTTGGGGGGAGGGCATCCAAGAACTGGCCCTCTCGACCTCCTGGGTCCCGGTGATGTGAGGAAGGCTTGTAGGGCTCTGCGAGCGGTCCCTCGCTACTGCATCTTAGCTTGGGGGGAGGGCATCCAAGAACTGGCCCTCTCGACCTCCTGGGTCCCGGTGATGTGAGGAAGGCTTGTGGGGCTCTGCGAGCGATCCCTCATGACCATGTCTTAGCTTGGGGGGAGGGTGTTCAAGAACTGGCCCTCTCAACCTCCTGGGTCCCGGTCATGGGACAGGAAGGGGCAAGGAAGTTCTTGAGGGTAGAGTTAATGGAGTAGCAAGAGGATGAGTGGTGAATTTGAGGGGGAGTGAATTCCAGATGTTTGGGAAGCAATAAGAATAACCAGATTGGCCAATAAGGGTGGAGCGCCGTGGGGCCACCAGGGTTCATGAGCCAGTAGATCTTAGGGAGTGGGAAAGGGGGTCGGTTGTAAAGGCAGGGGAGAGATGGGAGGGAAGTTCACCCAGCCAGTGCTTGGAGATGCATTTTGCTCAGTGAGAGAGACTTCGGTTTGTCAAGGAAGGGGAGGATGGGGCATGATAGCGATCACAATGATGAGTGCGAAGGGAGGTGTCCCGGGCAAAACGGCCAAAGGAGTTTGAGGGTATCTAGTCTGGCCATGGAGGACTTAGGGGCAGCACCGTAAACTGTGTCACAGTAGTCGAAGATAGGATCATCTTCTGGACAGTCTCACGCCTAGTTGTGAGTGGGATGCAAGCACGGTTCCTGAATAAGGTGTTGAATTTGGGCCGCAATTTTTTCTGAATGGCATCAGTATGACCAGAGGAGTTCAGGTGTTGGTCCTGCCAAACAGCTAAATACCTGAAGGAGGATGTGTCCTCGAGTAAAGTCCCATCAAAGGTGTGGAAGGTGGATAGAGAGGGAAACCTGGTAAGTCTCTGCCTGATGCCAAAGGCACCGCCATTAAAGGCATGCGTCAAATACAACATGATATGTGTTTCAGATGGAATTGAAATACAACACACAAGATCACTGTTAGGAACAGATGAGCTAGAAAAATATATTTCAACTTGTCAATATTAGTTAACAGTTAAACAGCAATTTTTAAACATTGTGGGCCAGATATTCAAACTGCGCCCAAAATGTGCACAACAGCAGGAGCAAGCACAAGTCAATTACGCACATGCGCAACAGACGCGATATTCAAACATGGAGCAAGTCAAATTGCGCAACCAGCCAATGTCTGAATATTGCACAACCTGCGCCATAGCGCAACCAGGTAGGGGAAGCTGAGCACATATGTTGCGCCATAGCGCAACAAGGCCAGCCCAGCTGAGCAGTCGAGATGTGCCATAGCGCAAGCAGGGAGTCCCCCCAGCAGCAGAGCAATGGAACTGCACAACCAGGGAGGTAGGCAGGGGCCCACCACCCATGCCACAGAGGGCACAGGAACACACTGTAGAACTAACAACACACCCCCACACCTGAAGCACAGCATCACCGGTGGAGGGACGGAAAATCCACTGGCCCATGGGGACAAGCCTACAAAGCACAGCAGGGCCACGGTGCCCCAGCACACCCACTGGCAAGCAAATACTGCCATACAAAGGGGCCGGACAACCCAGGTGTACCACAGCCCCCACTGTGCACAGCACACTATGCCCTGGAACCGCAAGACACCACCCATGAGCAGTGAGTGTGACTGGCAGTGCCGGAACCACCATGCCCCCCCCCACCTGGCACAATGCAACCATGTGTACCACATAACCATACAAGCCAGACCCACCAGGAGCCTACAGTGGAGTGTGGCAGTACACGGCCAGACCGGCTGACAGCCACCACCACACCAGGGACACCCCCCCATGCAGACAGACACACAATCCCAGGACCTCACCACACCAGATGCCATGCACACCACTGCAACTGAGCACCGATAGCCAGCTGCAAATCAGAGACTACCACAGTATTCATAACAAAATAGATATATATATTCAATGAAAAACAGAAGAACAACATCAACAGGAACAACAATAACACTATATACAAAACAGGTGTGGGGGTACAGGTACAAGGTAGGGGTGGGTGTGGGGTAGGGGTGAAGAACTTGGTGAGGGAAGGCAGGGTGTGAGAGAAGGGTAAAGGGTGTAGAAGTGGGGCAGCTACTGTCCCCCAGGCTGCAGATCTGCAGGACGGCCCGGACTCTGTTGCCTCCTCCGTCAACGCACACCCCTCCGATTCATCTCCCTGAGTATGCTGAGCGTCTCTTGTGACACCTCCATCAGGTGGTGGATGGCCTGCTCAATCCTGCGCAGGATCCGTACACCTAGGGCAAGGGAACAGAATCAATGGCTAGGACTGTACACAACCCTGAAGCTCACCCAGTATGCATGGCATACAGCCAAGTGCCCTGCCCTTGTGATGGACTGCACACACACACACACACACACACACACACACACACACACACACACACAGTGACCGTGCATGGGCCAAGCCCAACCAGGCAGCAACAGCCATGTGTGCCACGACACACACACACCCCCATGCCCAGCACAGCACAACCAAGGCAGTACAGTGACATGTCTACGTGGTGGGAAGGTAGTGCCACAGCCATGTGCCCAGTGCATGCATGGACCACCAGTGACGCACTCACAGACACGCAGTGCCACTGGACAGTGCTGACTGTCACACGTCGCAGGCATGGCAGTGTTATCCATGGATGGTGGCCATGCCCCATCCCCCCCATTGTACACAATAGCATCTATGATGTAATGACACTCACCCTCATCCAGCCGCTGTGGCTGCTGCTGCTGATGATGATGCAGGCCCATACCACTGCCTCCCTCCTCCGCTGGCCACCCCTGCAGCACCCCTGTGCGACTCAGCCTGGGCCCTCCTCCGCTCCTCCATGCCTGTGGGAAACAAATGTCGAGAAGCACATTAGTGAGATCCAAACGCAGACAGACCCCTGCACCAATGAGTGTGCCTGCCCACACAGCCAGACCCATGCATCACACACCTGCAAACACTGACACAGCCAACCATGGAACAACCCCTCCCCCATGCTCTGGCCCCAATACACAGTCATAACCCTGCGGACAATACAGGTGCATAGATGGGTCACCCACCTGGCCTAGGCACAATGCCCCTCCTGGCACGGGACCTGAGGCGTGCCAGCAGTGCATGCTCCCTCCTGCGCAGGTCACTGTAGTGGTGCCTGCACTGCTCTGCCACCCTGTGACCTGCTCCAGCACAGTGGTCACCTGCTGCCACACTTGGGTGCAGGCCAAGTGTAGGGGTTCCCCCCTAAACAGTGGCCCATAGTGAGGCTCAACCACGACCACTAGGTTGGCCACCTCCAAGGTACTCCACTGGGGAGCTCTCCTGCGTGCCATGCTAGCAACTTGATAGTAGGCAATATGGTGCTCCGCAGCGTGGCAGACCCATGTGGAAATGTTGCGCAATACAACCCCGTCTGTCCCTATCGTGCTGTTCAGGCAGCGCCGTCGGTCCCTATCGCGCTGTTACCGAACAGCGTGATAGAGCTGCACACATGCCAGACATACAGCACCAAGGGGGCAAAGGTCAGGGCACAAGGTCATGTCTGTGGCGCAAGGCCACGCACAGCGCCATCAGACATCTACACGTCCAGCGCGAGAGGTCGCCTGCATGCCAGTGCCACAGTGGACTATTGCGCAGTTGTGCCACAGCGCCATGTGGTGACCAGTGCTGTAGCGCCACTGGCACAATGGTGGCCATGTCATGAATAGCTGACCGCGCACAGCACGTAATCAGCGTGGCAGATGCCTGCGTAAGGTACCTGGGCATGCGCGGTGCTGTGTACTATGCAGTCACAGAACTGCGCCATAGGCTCAGCTGGCCCAACCGTATTGCGCAAAGTGCAACAGCGCGATATTCAGCCGTCATATGCAAATCAGCTGATCAGCCATTCAAAGGCGCAGCGGCGCGATTTGCATCACATTAAAGTTGCTCCACACCTGATTTGCATGCGTTGCGCTATAAATGTGCGACAGTGATCTGCAGTGGCCACATTCGCTTACTGCAGGTGATGGGTGGGTTGCATGCTGTGTGATGTTATGGACCATGGTCATGGGAAAATGCTGTGACCTGCACAGTCACAGGTGTCCTCTTCCACCCATACAGACCCTGACATGGCCGAGCAAGGACTGGGTGAGGAGGAAGATGGTGGGCGGAAGAGGAGGCCCAACTTCACAAAGGCCGAAACAGAGGCACTCTATGAGGCCTACCTGGATGAGGAGCCACTACTCAGTGGACGGCGGGGCACCCCTCAGGCCCGTGCTGCTGCATGGGAGGGGGTTGCTCGCACTGTGAACCTGCACGGAAGCCGCCAGCGCTTCATGCAGGAATGTAAGAAGAAGGTGGGGACAGACAGGAGACGGGTTAAGGAGAAGGTGGCAGCACTCAGGGCGGCATGCACTGCCACAGGCGGGGGCCAGCCAGAGGTGGCGCAGATGACCCCGGTGGAGGACCGTCTTGCTGCATCCATGCAGTGCAGTGCCATCGAGGGCGTTCCAGGCAGTGGCTTCCAGACAGGTGGAAGCCCATCACTGCATGGTATGACATGGTGGGAGGTGGGGGGGAAGGTTGATCCCATGCACTAACATATTCTCACTCTCTGTTACAGATCCTGTGCACCTGCAGGGGACAGTGGTGGTGGGCCCGTGCACTGTGGACGTGCAGCCAGAGTTGGAGGAGGGTCCATCCACCTCTGCTGGTAGCCGGCGTGCATTGCACCAGTGTGCACGCCTGGCTACCAGCTCCGATGTCAGTGAGTCAGGTGTGGGGGGTGCCTTTCCTGTGTCCCAGCGTTCTGGCATGCCAGCATGCTGTGGCTGAGGCTGAGGCTGTGGCACAAACCTGCACCATTGATGATGCAATAGCCGCTATGGGCAGTGACACGCATGTGTCACAGAATGGACACACAGCAGGACAGCCCGTGCCCATGGACCTAGCGGGTTCCAACGTGTGTGCCAGCATGTCAGCACAGTCCCAGGCTGTGCCTGTCAGCACCGGTGGGGCAGCACCGGTGGCTGTGCAGGTCCCTGGCACTGTTGCAGACACAGCATTGTAAGGGCTGGTCCCTTGGACACAGCAGGCGGAGGGGCAGCAGCGACAGTCACCCACCGGGTCTGGGGGTACAGGGTTCAGCAGTGGCGTATGCACACCGCCTGTTGACATGCCCATACCTGGTCCTGGTGAACAGCACCCACCCTCATGGGGTGTTGAGCATCAGGCCCTTCCATCTCCTGGGGGACAGGTTGCCGATTTGGCAGACGACCCATTTGACGAGCACACCCGCCTGCTGCGGGCATCAGTACAGCAGCAGATGCGGGTTGCAACATCCATGGAGGCACTGTGTGTGGCTGTGGAGTGGCACAGCAGGGACAATGCAATGATCCTGGCAGAGATGGTCCAAATGCGGCTGGATGTGACCGCAGCCATAGACAGGATGACCCAGGCATTGGTCGCTGTCGTGGCCACATTGGGCACCCAGTCAGGTGCCCCTGTACCACGCACCCCATGCAGTACACACTCCACTCCCCGTTCCCGGCATCGTGTGACACCCAGCCTGTCAACGCCGGGTTCTGCTATGGGCATCCCAAGCACCCCGATGCAGGTATGTTCGGCATGCTGCAGACCCCAGTGCGGACAGGGTCGCGCTCGTGCAGTGGGACCCCTGGTGGTCCATCGGTGCCACCCCATGTGGCCCATGCTCAGCCTGCCAGTGCGGCTGGGTCACGCGGGCCACCCATGCATCCGTGGTGGCCGTGGCTCAGTGCCACCTGACTGACCTGTCTCCAGTGCGGGTCCTGTCTGGTGCTGCCCTGTGTGCACTGTGTGTCTTGCTGGGCACTGCACCGGTGGTGCCCTGCCCAACACGCCACGACACGGACCACCTGCACACCCACCCGACTGCTGTCCACAGGTGCGTGTGCATGATGATGCCTGCATTGTACTGTACACCAAGGTGCAAGGGTGCCCAGCATCTGACACACGTACATGGACAGTACAGGTGTGTGGATCTGTGTGTTTGACATGTCTGTACCTGCTCTGCTGTGCAACTGCCCCTGTGCACTGTGTGCTGTGTGTGTGTGTGTGTGTCCATGTAGCATGTAACTATTCACCCCTCCCTGATGGTGTGTTTGTGCGCCTGTACCCTTCCACTCCTCTTGCCATCATGCACCCCTGGTGTGTTACCCTGTGTGTATGTGGGTTGCGCCTAGACAGTGTTGGTTGCACATGGCCCCATGACTTACCTGTGTTGTGCGAAATGCTCCTCTGTGATGGTGTCCCAGTGCAGCTGGGCCTGCCGGATCAGTCGGGGGTCACGCCGTCCAAGGGGGGGGCTGCTCATCACCGGCATCCCCATCGCTGTCCCCCTCCTCAACCTGTACGGCTATCCCACAGTCTTTGGCCATGTTGTGCAGGATACAACAGGCCAGGAATATCCCACAGGCCTTTGAGGGACTGTACTGCAGGGCACCGCCGGAGGTGTCTAGGCATCAGAAGCGTGCCTTCAGCATCCCAAACACCCGCTCGATGATGTTGCTTGTGGCGGCATGTGCCTCATTGAAGCGTTACTGCGATGGGGTCGTGGGACGCCGGTAGGATGTGAGCAGCTAGGGACAGAGTGGGTATCCACTGTCACCTGTGTGGAGAGTAGTGTCATGTTCAGGTCCATATTGCCCCTAGCCCTGTGTGCCACTACCATGGCACCTGTGGCTGTCCCACCCTTGCCCCAACTTTGCCACCCCTACATGCATACTCACCCACTAGATGTCCTGTGGGGATGTCCCCACTCTTGAATCAATGGCACAGTGCAGATTGGTACCATATGAATGAATCATGTGCTCTGCCAGGGTGTGTGGCACAGACATTGATGATGCGCCCACTGGCATCACACACCACCTGGCAGTTGACACTAGAGAACCCCTTCTGGTTGTGATATGCGGCCCCATCGGGGCCAGGTGGCATGCGAATAGCCACATGGTTGCAGTCTATCGCCCCTAGCATGCCAGGCTGTTCTGCCAACTCAAACCAAGCAGCTATTTACCATTCACACTCACATACACACAATAACAGTACAATAAGTATAGCAAGCCAAAGCTTTATTATAGCAAAATATAATACAAAAGGTTATACATCACCGATTCCAAAAGCTACATCCAAGCCTGTTCCAATGGCTGGGAAGCCCCCTTTTCAGCCTGGCTAGGAGTCTCATGAACCGGGAATTGGCCCCACAGCGATGCGTCCACCCTGCAGGTGAGGCTTCTAACCAGGCATTGAGAAAGCTACATTTATATCTTATTCTATGCTAAAAATAACCGTGCAGCCTTCATAGTGTTGTCTCGCCACATTCTAGAAGCTGGCCGGGCTCCCAGGATGCTGCGAATTCACACCATAAGGACTGCTCAGAATTCCCTACACCTGCTAGGTCACTGTGCTCCAAACACTGGCCGGGTGCCTAGAACACTATGAGCTAAGCAGAAGTTTAAACAAAACTACAAAAACAGGTTGCCTGATAATATGCAACCTTCAAGTTAGCAAAATACACTGTCTGAAGCAAAACATAATAATGAGGCTATCTAAAGAGCAAAACACCAATTAAATGAAGCAGCATGTAAAATGGAGTCACACAATACAAAATGGAGTATAAAATGACATACATTACATGAAATAGCATACAAAATGGAGCGACAATAATCAACATATTATACTATCACTACATTCGGTCCTTTGATTATTGTGAATACGATTTGTATGATATTGGTACCATAGCAAAATTACTACGAATATAACATGATAAGTATCAGAATATTTAACACTTTTGTAGCTGATGGAGACCATCCTGTAAAAATATCCCACCAATAATGAGTAGTCTCTTGTTGAATCTTGGAACTTAAATCAATCATTTTATTTTTAACTATCGTAGTTTGCACCTGACTTTGCACTAATGATTTATTTCTTATTGCCAAATGAGCCTGCATTACATCTGTTTCCTGAATTATCTGTTTAATTTTATTTAATGAGATACTCAATCTTGATTGATCTAAAATATTGGGCTGCCAATACAAAATAAGCTTCTGCTCATTATCAGGGACAAAGGTGTAAGTAGTATTTTCCCACCACAAATGAGTCACATTTCTTAAACAACCTGAAAAGGGACGTTAAGTTATACATCCTAACAGTATTCTCCTGATTAGTTACTATACAAACATACTGGGGTCCTATTTCTGTAAACATGTAAAGGTTATGGGTAAATTGTCCATTGACACAAATTTATCGAATGCTCCAGTAAACAAGGTTCATAAAGTCTGGAATGCTGTCCACATAGTATTCCATCAGCTGTTTTGAACACAGACTTAAGTCATGGGTGGTGTTCTGACTATCTATATAATCTCCATTAAAATGTGGTAACCAAAACTCAGGATCAAATAATGGGGACCAAAATTACAGGCAATATTACATATTTATCTGTGCATTTTACTGTGGTGGATGACATTACAATCCAATGATTACTAGGAATCCATGATTTGAACACGGTCCTCCACACATATTCATTATTACTCATTAAATCACTCTGGGCCTTATTTCTTTGCATCATAGAATACATATGTCGCATTGTGCATTCTGTCCAATCAATAAATCGCAAAATATTTTCTGCTACTCCCATTCCCCATACCTGTGAAGCATTAAATAACTGCAAGAATTCAAAATCATAATTCAAAGTTAATCTTTGGGGTAAGAAAACAGTTGGCATCCATTGAGCTTGTAAGTTAATTAAGCTAAATACATCAATTCCTACTGCCTGAAGCCTGTTAGTCAATATTTCTATATCAACACTATTTAAAATTCCCATGCCTGCCCCTGCTCCACCTAATAGCGTATCATACCAAGCTCTTTTATATTTGCATTTTCTACTAAACATAAGCGTTATGTTAAAATGGATTACATTTTTCTGATACGCTGCGCTACTGATGTACATGTGGATGGAACCTTAACTATACTATCATTGCTAATTACAGGATGATTTTTCAACACTGTAATGTGATCTGCCAAGTAGTTCTATTAGTTATTGCAGTAGCATTCATGCAGAATAACGTGTCTATGTCAATCAAAGTAATACTTGCATTGAAAATGTCTGTTTGATTCATGCAGCAATCAAGTCTATGTTGTACAGTCACCATGCAACTATTCGGTAAGTTGCAGCATCTAATAGCAGTCTGGTTCTGTAATTTAATCCAATTTGTGTCTGCATAGGTTGGACATATAATCGTCCTGCCATTGTCTCAACTGGTTTCCAAATGTTCACATCTGGTGAAAAAGTAATGTTCACTATAGGACATCCTTGGTTTTCAGGGCAAGTAAAGTTGTCTTGCACCCGAAGCTAGTGGAAGATTTCCAACCCCATTGTACAAGTGGGTCGTCAAGCTTCAATATTCTTCCACCTGGGGTAATAGGCTTTACCGAATGGACCGTGAGAGAGAGTTATTCCTTTTAGAATCCATTGAAGAACCTAGAAAATACACAGACTGATTATTCTCGAAGATAACATGTGTTCGCTGGTACATATTCCCATCTCTCTTTCCTGACCTGATAATTAACACTGTGTTGTCTCGTCCGGTGGCTATCACCTCAGCTGGTTCAGGAGGGCCATTTGGGTTTGTAACCCATATTTTGGCACCATTGTTAAAACCTCCTGTAGATCTAAAACCTTTATCCTCCTTGCTGTTAAGAGTGTGGGGCTTGTCCTTTATAGGGTCACTTTGTTAACTAGAATAATTAACAATTGAGCCACTCTGTCATACTGTTGAATTAACAGATTTTGTTCTCTACTATTCAACAAAATTACTTTCACTTCCTTTGTAATCACAATCAATCACCCCTCCCAAAATTTGTATTCCTTGAGGGCTGGTTCTGATTTAGGTGCTATCCAACCAAATGTCTCGTGGAATTTGTATTCCAATACCAGTTTCTATCACTTGAATGTTTCTGCTGTTTATTCTGTATTCTTGAAGGGCATGTAAATCAAGTCCAGCAGCTTCTGGGGTTGCCCTGCAAGGAGACAGAGCTCCTGGTGTAATTTCCCAATATAACACTGTTTCTGTAGTTGAGTAAGCCTGTACTTGCAAATTAGGAGTTACCATTCGCATTAAGGGGGTCTCAGATTCTCCAATTGGTCTATTATTTAAAATCTGTAATGCTTCATGCAAATTCTCTTTCCATTTTCGTAGGCTCTCCCCAATTTCCTAAACTGTTCTTTCAGCAATCCATTCATTCTCTCAATTAACCCTGCTGCCTCATGGGTAATAAGGATGTGAAATACCCACTGTATGTTATGGGCTTGAGCATAAGCTTGTACCATTTTCCCCCTAAAATGGGAACCATTGTCACTTTGTATCTGCAAGGGTATTCCATAGTACAACATAATTAAGTTAATTGACTTAATGGTGTTTTTCTGTGTAGCTTGTTTACAAGGGTATGCCAATAAATACCCTGAATATGTATCTACAACTGTGCAAGCATATCGACATCCTCCACTAAGGGGTAGAGGTCCAATGTAATCAATCTGCCAAATTTGTCCCGGTAATTTTCCCCTCCCCAATTGTCCTTTCACAATATGAGGCATTGGTCTTTGTTGCCCATGTTGGCATATAGGACACTGAGCAATAACAGTTTTAACCAAATCCAATGTTAGGGTACACCCTATATATGCCCAGCTGTAAGTGGTTTTCTCCCAAATGTCCACATTTTTGATGTGCCCATTTTGCCAGCCCTGATAACTGCTGACTTTGAGTTTCTTCAGTATCCACTGGAAGAATCTTAGCTTTTTCATCTGCAATAGAATTATACCATCGTTCTAGTGTATCTGAAGCACAATAAGCATCAACATGAAATACAGTGGTCTGAGTATTTTGCACCATAGTCCATATTTCCTGCCACAGTTCTTTTCCCCATATTTCTTTTGAATAAATTTTCCACTCATCCTTAGCCCAAGTGGGCAGCCAGGTTGTTAAACCATTGGCTACAGACCATGAATCAGTATAAATATGACATGTACCTTGCAACCTTTGTGGGTGTTACACTGGAAGGGAGGAAGGGTAGCTTACCCCCTCCCTCCAAGCTCCTACTGGTGGAAGACACAGCTCGAGGTGCAAGAGACAGCTCGAATACTGTAGCAATAAAAGGTTAGCTGTGAGACACAGACAAACAACAAAAACAAACACACATCAGTTTAAAAATAAAACAAGATTATTTCCATAGGATAAAGAAGCAGCGTCCCTGGGTTCCCTTATCCTAAGCATGACAAAATGTCCAGATTGATGGTAATACCGTACGTACGTATCTCTGTAGATGGTAAACTCTCAAAAACAGCTGTAATAGTCCTTTTTTCAAAATTGTAAAAGTTTGTTCCTCTTCACTTAGAATGCTAGTTTTGCAATAAAAAGTCAAATTACATGGTTCACTCTTGGTGTGCTTTCATGAAAACATACATTTTGTGTGAAAATTGTGCTTAGGCATGGAATACACATCAAGTTTGAACTGGTAGTAACATAAAATGTTGAAACACAAGAAGGTCAAATAACGTGCAAAAGGTCACAGTGTGCATGCAAGGGTCATTCAAACCCAGCCATTCCTGTAGTGTCCTTGAACACCACCCATATTAAAATATCTTTAAATATCAATAGAGCACACGATGAAACTGCTGGCCAAGACAGTACACACACATACACATACACAAAAAGAAATACTTAACACAAAATAAGACTGACATTGTTTCACACCAATTTGCTGAGGTAATGCCCATAGTTCCATCAGAAAACTGTACCTGGTTTAGATATATGTGCTGCCTCCTGCCTGTCTTGTAACACTGACAATTTTTAAACCAACACATTTATACATATTGCCATGCCAAATCTTTCCAGAACAAAACACTGTTTAAACACATCATCTGTAAGTGAACACATCTCGTATAACATGATTACACCTTTTGGCACATAACTAAATATGGCACTCTGCCATTTTGCAAAAAGTTTCTGGTTTTAACTAGAAGTATGATAAAGCCATTTATAGCTGTTAACACATTACATTTTCACCTAGCAGTGGCTTGGACGTTGCTTGCAAACTACAACTCTTTCTGCACATTGCAATCTATATGACATCATAATTCTTCACCATCAACACTACCTGCTCCAAGCAACAACTACAAACAAAGTTTTTCACTGACCCTATCTAGGCAGCACAAATGTTCCATTACAAATAAAGCCAATTAAAACAGTCAGCTATGAGGCAAAGAAGCTTCTTCTTTCTTTTTTTCTGTAACATGTTGTGCACTGAAGGCAGTCAATCCTAGCTCGCAACCTTGACAATAGAACATAATTACAGAACACAGATATAAGCTAGAAAATATGCTTGAGAAAGACGGAGCATTACCTTGTTTAGTATACGACATAGAAATAAAACAGACATAAAACAACTTTGAATAAAAAAATTCAGACTTACCCGTGCCAAGGTATTTTCTTCTTCTTTCCGATATATTAGTCTAAGTAAGAAAACTGACTGCAGGACCTTCGTGATAATTTCAAACGCTGCAGCTATTAACTCTTTCAAAGGTTTTAACCTTTCAAAGGTTTTCTTTGGCCATTTTAGTAACCTGCCAAACCAAGTCTTTTTCCAGAGCTCTGGTTTGCAGTTTAAAACAAAACAAACAAAATCTCTAACAGTACTAGGTTGAGATCCATCTGGTAGAGGTCCCCAGTACTTGGGTTTAGGATCAAATGTTTCAGCCTCTATAGGAGGCAAGGGAACTGAAATTGATACAGAAAAACTTGAAACTACACAGATAGGCAACATGGGGGAGGATTTTCAAATCATCCTGTCTGTAGTCACCTACTGTGCGTACATCCACAGTAGTTTATTTTCTTTTCTAGATGTTGCTTATCTAACTTTACTTAATCCAGCCGCTGCTTTTCTCCTAAAAGCAGCCTGAACTGTGAAAGCCATCATTGGCTCTAACAGTATATACTTGCAGCAAGCACAAATTACAAGTACAAAGGGCAGTTGCCCTTGCTTGTTTGAGCCTTAATACACCTTTAAAAAAGAAATCATCCTTTCCTAAAATAGACATTTTTATTTTGAATCCTGCCATTTCGTCAAAAATGTTCTGCCAACTCAAACCAAGCAGCTATTTGCCATTCACACTCACATACACACAATAACAGTACAATAAGTATAGCAAGCCAAAGCTTTATATAGCAAAATATAATACAAAAGGTTATACATCACCGATTCCAAAAGCTACATCCAAGCCTGTTCCAATGGCTGGGAAGCCCCTTGTCAGCCTGGCTAGGAGTCTCACGAACTGGGAATTGGCCCCACAGCGATCGTCCACCCTGCAGGGTGAGGCTTCCTAACCAGGCATTGAGAAAGCTACATTTATATCTTATTCTATGCTAAAATAACTGCAGCCTTCATAGTGTTGTCTCGCCACATTCTAGAAGCTGGCGGGCTCCCAGGATGCTGCGAATTCACACCATAAGGACTGCTCAGAATTCCCCACCTGCTAGGTCACTGTGCTCCAAACACTGGCGGGTGCCTAGAACACATATGAGCTAAGCAGAAGTTTAAACAAAACTACAAAAACAGGTTGCCTGATAATATGCAACCTTCAAGTTAGCAAAATACACTGTCTGAAGCAAAACATAATAATGAGGCTATCTAAAGAGCAAAACACCAATTAAATGAAGCAGCATGTAAAATGGAGTCACACAATACAAAATGGAGTATAAAATGACATACATTACATGAAATAGCATACAAAATGGAGTGACAATAATCAACATATTATACTATCACTACACAGGCATACGTGCTACCCTGTGGAACTCCTGCATGTTTGCTGTACGCTCTGCCACGGTGCTGGGGAAATGGATGTACTCCGCAGCATGTGGCAGCAGTGCGCTGAGGAATTAGGTGAGGATGTGTGACGTGGCCAATTGTGTTATGCCTGTGGTGTCCCCTGTTGGCCTCTGGAAGGTACCCATGGCGAGCAGGCACATGCAGGCTGTTACCTTTGTCTCCATTGACAGAGCGTGACTCCGTCGTGAGGGTGCCTGCATCACATCACTGCACAGCTCACAGAGCAGCCTCAGTATTGCCCTGTTCAGGCGGTACCGGCCCACAATCTCAACATCCGAATACAGCTCAAAGCTGATGCGGCACGGTACTTGCTCGTTGGGGCGTGCATCGACGGGCTCCTTCCACGGCCACGTCCTCCTGCAGCATGCCTTCTCACCCCCCTCACTACAGCTTCCATGTGGAAGGTGGCACTGTCCATCTCTCTGGCCTGTGTCCCGCCCCAGCTGTTGTTCTGTTCCCCTCGCTGTCCTGACTGCTACCTCCACTGCACCGGGTACACTGACTGGCCTCTGTACTCTGTGGCCCCACACGCCTTCAGCTGCCACTGTTTTGCCCTGCCTACTCCCTGGCTGCTGCTGTGGCCTACTCTCCCTTGCTGCCTCCTGAGCATTCCCTGTTGGGTTCTTGCACCTCTTCCTTGAGCCTTTTTATTTTGGCTCATTTCCGCCGTGGCACACCTTCCGGCTGATCCACTGTTGCGCATTGCGCAAGCCTTTGAATATCGCATTGCGCTCTTTCTGCATGGATCCTCCCCCTTTGGTTGCGCATACCTTCATTTGCATTGCGCTGTTGCTCAGCACATGTTTTCAGTGGCGCAACTGCCTCCGCTGAATATTACAGAATGGCGCATTTTCGGACTTGCGCTGATGCTAACCCTACTAAGATAGCATGTGAACCCTTGAATATCCGGCCTGTATGGTTTTTTTTTGTTTTGCTTTTTACTTGATTGCTATTTCATGACCTATTAAATTCATAGAAACTTGACTAAAATAACCAGGCACTAAATGGTGTGCTTAGAAAAGTCCAAACACAGTCAGAATATTATAAATACATTATGAGGTCGAGTTCCCTATTGAGACCTCCTGGGTGAACACAGTTTGTTAAAAATCCATTTTGATTCTTTTTAATGCAATTTTGTGACTCGGTCACCTCTCCTAATCTGGTGCTTAACATGTTCAAGAAAAGTGAATTTGACTTTATTCACCTTATTGCAATGTTTTTCAAAAATTGGGCACCAAGTGCTGAATCGAGTTTGGAGTTTCTAATGTCCCTCATGTGTTCCAGCACATGTTCCTTAACTTGTCTAGTTGTCATACCAACATAGACAAGTGTCAGGAACACTGGGCAGTATAAGCAACAAATGGAGTAGAACAATTAATGAATTCCTTAATTGCTACGGTAGAATTATTACTAGGATGTGTAAATTCCTTGCTCTGATTAACATATCTACAAGCCATGTAGTGGCCACATTTGTAACAACCAATTGGTTGTATAGGAAGCCGTATATGTGGTCTTTCAGGCACAGTGTAGTTGCTGTGACTTACATGGTTACCCAGATTGTTAGTACAACTGTAGGTAACTCTGAGAGGCTGGGAAAAGAGATTTCCTGAACTGCTTTGTTTTAACAAATGCCAATTTTTTAAGACAATGTTTTTTTTTATTTGTGGGACTATATTTATGTATTCTAAAATACAGTTAGTGGTGTCCTGGTTAGTGTTTCTAATTTGGGGTTGAAGCAGGGTATTCCTATCAATTTGTGATGCCCTATGTAAAGTCTCATCCAAAATGTGTTTATCATAGCTTCTAGAGGAAAACCTCTCAATACATTTCTGTTGCTTGCTCTAGAAAGGTCCCTTCTGAAGAGCAGTTATGCTGCAGACACAGAACTTGCCCATATGGGACAGAATGGATAAGGGAGGGCAGGTGTGCACTTGTGGCATACAATATTGAGTTGCCAGCTGTTGGCTTTCTAACGCCTTTAGTGGTATCAGTATGTCCTGGTCTTGCTTGTAGTTTTAAATCTAAGAAAGCAACATTTTCACTGTTGATTTCTGAGGTGAAACTCAAATATAAATCATTCTCAATCCAGGATATAAAATCATTAGCCGACTGTTCAGTGCCATCCTAGACAATAAGCAAGTCATCTATGCACCGGTCCCAGGGCACAATATTGGATGCATATTGATTTCCTTTATTGAAGATTAAATGCTTTTCCCACCAACCAAAGTACAGGTTGGTGTAACTAGGTGCAACAGTTGAACCCATAGCTGTCTCCACTTGTTGTAAGTAAAACTTATTTTTAAATAAGAAAAAGTTATGTGTAATGATGAACTCGACTGCTGAGCACAAAAACTTGGATGGGAGCATACCATTAATGGAACTGTCCTCAATCATTTATTTTAAAGCCCTACATCCTAAATTATGTGATATACATGTATAGAGCGATGTGATATCTATGCTAATCCACAGAGATGTAGGTTTCCGTACAAATTTCTCAAATATTTAAACAATAATGCATCTAATCACGTGTATGTGACTTCAAACTGGTCACTATTGGCTGTAAGAAACAAATCACAAAAGCTGGACAGATTCTCAGAAAATGAAGTTATGCCTGATATAATAAGGCATCCAGGTGGGCAGACAACATTTTTTTGAATCTTCGGTAAATAATAAAATGTGTGGGTTACAGGTGTTTGTACCTTTAAGAATTCACATTCCTTCTCTGTGATGAAACACCTACCCCTAATATCATAAATTAAATTAAACAGCTCTGACTGGAATTTTAAAATAGGATCCTTATCCAAAACTGAGTAAGTTCTGGAGTCTGAAAGCAGACGGAGAGCCTCTGTCTCATAGTCATCTCTGTTGTGAACGACCACATTACCTCCTTTGTCTGCTTCTCTAAAAATAATTTGTTTTGTTACTTAAAATCTTCAATAGCCTCTTTCACCTGAGGTAAAGTTACTTATGTTATTAAACCATTATTTATGTGAAAAAGGTTTTTTTAGTTTCAGTACTCATTGTTTTTTGATATGTAACAATGGCACAATTGGGGAGGGGGGCCAAAAACTGATTTGGGTTTAAAAAGTGTTTCTAGAGGCATGGATATGTTATTCATCCACACTTTTTGGCACTGTCCCTTTCCCCTTTAAATCTGCTGGAAGGTCTTTAAGCTGGCTCCTCCCACCCATCCGGGTGGTGTAACCCTCGGCTCTGCCCCATGATGCCAGATCTTCCTTTCCGCTGGAAGATTCAGGTTGCCTCCTTCATGCTCTCACATTCTGTAGGCCCTGGCTTCTCAACCTTCAGTTATTCTGAAAATTCGACTTACTCATGTTAGTGATTGTGACTGTTGCTTCTCGATTATGGAAGACAAGTCTTCCTCCAGATTTAGCCCGTGCCCGTGCGGCCAGAAGATGTTATTTATGGACCCGCATACTGCGTGTGTCTACTGTCTTGGTGTCGGTCATGACACCATGACCTGCGAGTTCTGCTTTGCTTTTTAGCCTAATGTCCTCGACAACTATCTCACATGCCTTAAATTGGGCAGGCCTGAAAAACAGAACCCACTGGTGAAATCCAAGGAGGCCCGGTGGGCGGTTTCCACGGCCACTGGATCCACCGAGCAGTTGGAGCGCATGCAGGTCTTTGCGGAGGAAGTGGCTCGCTTCGTGGAATTTTCCCTCTCTGGGCTTCTTCGTTCCACTCAACTTGGGCTCCACTTTCTCGAGTTCCTTCCAAGAGTTGTGCTACCTTCTCCCAACTAAGGGTGAGAGTCCTGTGGGCACGCATTCCTCTCAGTTCCATAAGCGAGAGAGGGACCCAGGACCATCTTCGTCTTGATGGAGAGACACTTGGGATTGGGAGAGATCTCAGTCCCAGGAGCTGGCCCTTTTCGACCTCGGTCAAGATTGCCTTTTCGGACGCTGGCTTCTTGGCTCTGCCATTGGGCCAGTTGACAGAAGTTTTGATCGACGAAGTTGAGATTGTTCTCGACCCGATCGACCCATTGTTGATGACTCCCTCAATCAGACTCCAGTCCTTTCCTTTCCCGATGAGGAGACCCAGCCCACTGGGAAACCCACCCAGGAAGTGGTCCCAGACCCCCAGAAATCTCCGGTTTTACTGGCGTCTCCTGAGCAACTGAGTCGGCTTGCCCAATCTCAATCGAGGTCTCGGACCCCCGCGACCGACAGGCCGAGAGTGGCGCACAAGCGTGCCAAAAAGAGGTGATGCCACCAGTTGTCCTCGTTCTCCTCGGATGAGGAGAGGCTTCAGCGGAAACTCTGTTGGCACTACAAGGACCTCCTGTGGCAGCAGCTGATTTTGTCCGGGCATAAGCTGACCCCAGCTCCTACCCTGGCCATTACTTGGCTTTCACCTCCTAGGCCGAAGCTGACTCCTCAGGAACCAATAAAGTCAGTTCCCCCACCCGTGGAGCCAGCTAAACCCCTTGTAGTTCAGCCTAAGCCAGTCCTGTCCACCGATTCTTGTGGAATCTCTGCCTAAGCATTCCCTGGGAGATGCTCCTTCTAAGGAAGCTTGTCCGGACACCGGGCTCCCCCGATGTTATTCGGTCAGTCTCAGCTCCGACCATCCTAGGTGGGTCGAGGGTGATCTGAGCGGTCGACCGCTGTATCTGGATACTTCGGATTCGGTGGCCTCCATTCTCATCCACGGGATGGCTAGTCGGCTGGTGATTTAGCAATGGAGGAAGTCCCTTCGGCCTTTTAGGGCATTCTCCGCCTCACCTCTGAGTCTACAGGGATGTCTCTGGAACCTATCCAGAAAAAAGCGGAGTACCCTCTCTCAGATACCCTCAAGAGAGGGGATACCCCAATGGAAGCCTTTCCTGTGGTCAAGGCCATCATTGACCCGGCCCTCACACTTTGGCAGCACCCTGCCTCCTGTCCAGCTCCATCGGCCCGGATGGCCCACAAGTATGCGGTGCCCATGGGGTCCCTAGCAGGGTTCACAGAGTACCCTTCAGCCAAGAACCTTGTGACCACCTCTGTGTTCAGATGTACAGGCAGTTCTGATACTGACAGACCTCTGGAGAAGGAATCCAAGAAATTGGATCACTCTGCCTGGAAGGTCTATGCGGCCTCTTCCTTAGGCCTCCGTCAGGCATGCTCAGCCATCATCATGGCACACTTCTCCCATGCCCTTTTGGGATCCTTGGATGAAGTCCTCCCACACCTTCCCATGGGCTTGCAGACCATGGTCAAGCAGGTCCGGGACCAAGGCCATGCCATTGCTAAGCAGCAGCTCCAGATGGCCCTGGACATTGGGGACTTGTGCCCGTTCATTGGCAGCCGAAGTTGCCTCCCACCACAAGGATTGGCTGAGGCTCTCCTCCTTCCCAGTGGATACCCAGCACAAACTGGCTGATGCGCCTTTTGTGGGCACCAATGGATTCGGCCCAGGTGTGGCCAGTCACCTTCAGTGCATCGAGCAGTCCAGTGCCACCTTGGGCACCACTTCTGCTCAGAGTTCTTCTGGTCACAAGAAAAAGCCTTTTTGGCAATCTTCCCCTGCAGCCCAGCAGCATCCCTCCTTTCAGGGAGGTCAGCAGCAGCAGGCTCAGGCTTGGTGCCCCCGCCCCAAGCCCAGACCTACCCAGGCCCATAAAGGAGGTCGGGGTTCAGGCCCTGGACCCTCTTCTTCCAAGCCTGCTCAGTGTCGGGATAAGGGTTGCCACCCCATTCCTGTCACACCAGCTCTGGGTCCTCCCATGGGGGTCCAGCTCCGCCATTTCCTTTCTGCCTGGTGCGCTGTTACCATAGACAAGTGGGTCTTAGAAGTGGTCGGCCAGGGTCTGCCTCTGGAATTTGAGCAGTACCATCCAAGTTGAGCCCGCGCCCCACAGGAGAAGAGAGTATCCACCCACACGCAGCCGGCTCTCCAAGATGACATTGCTCAGCTCCTCCTCAAAGAGGCAGTAGCTTGAGTGGCAGATCCTCCACCAGACCCCAGGGTTCATTTCCAGGTACTTCCTGGCTCTGAAGCAAACGTGAGGCTGGCGTCTCATTCTAGTTCTGCACGACCTGAATCAGTATCTCATGTTATGCTCCTTCAAGATGGTAACTCTGTCCCAGATCATACCATCCCTGCAGCAAAACATGTGGTTCTGCTCACTGGATCTCCAGGACACGTTCTTTCACATCCCAGTCTGTCTGTCCCACCAGCGGTTCCTCCAATTCAGAGCAAGGGAAACCCTATACGAGTTTCGAGTCATGCCATTCAGCCTGTCATCAGCCCCATGGGTCTTCTCCAAATGCATTGCAGTGGTGGCAGCCCACCTCAGGCATCGGGGGGTCAGAATATACCCCTACCTCAATGATTGGCTCTTATCAGGGTCCACCCAGCAGGAGGCAGAGAGGTCCAGAGCTGCTCCTAACTCAGCTTCCTGATCAACGAGGTCAAGTTGGAACTTTTGCCTTCTCAGGCGATGTGTTTCATTGGGGCAGTGCTCGACTCTCGCCGAGCCAGAGCCCAGTTCCCGGTGGACAGGGCAGAGGTTCTCTCCTCCTTTGCCCTGTCATTTCTGGTTGGGCAATTGTGCCCTGCCTGGGACTTTCTGCACCTTCTGGATTACGTGGCGGCCTGCACCTCCGTGGTCTGTTGGGCCCAGTGGCGTATGCCCCCACTTCAATGGGAGCTGGCCACCCAGTTGATTCAGCGCCTAGGTCATTTCGACCAGCTGATCACTGTGACCCAGAAGATCTGGGACACTCTCCAGTGGTGGACTGTCCTAGACTGGTTGCAGTAAGGGATCCCTTCTGTTCCCCTCGAGCCAGCGGTCATCCTCATGATCGATGCATCTTTCATGGGCTGGGGAGCCCCCATGAGGACAACAGGGCCCATGGGTTCTGGACCCCTGAGGAGTCCCGTTACCACATCAACCTGTTGGAGCACAGAGTGGTCAGACTGGCTCTGTCAGTGTTCGCTTCTCAGCTTTGGGGTCAAGTGGTTCAAGTCCAGATGGACAACACCATGACCATGTACTACCTCAACAAGCAGGGTGGCATACACACCCAGCTGCTGTGCAGGGAAGCGCTCCACAGCTGGACACTCATGAGCTGACTAGAGGTGGATCTCCTAGCCGTTCATGAGGCAGGAGCCTTGACTCAACTGGCAGATGCTCTCAGCTGCATAGGTGAGACATCCCACGAGTGGTCTCTCCATCCAGTGGTAGCTCACAGCCTGTTCTCCCACTGGGGCAAACCGCTGGTGGACCTGTTTGTCTCCAGGGAAAACACCAGGCTGAGACTGTTTCATGCCCCCCCTCAACAGGGCTCACAGGGGGATACCTTTTCAAGGCCATGGACCCCAGGCCTCTTCTACGCCATCCATCCATTTTCCTTGATCCACAGGGTGCTCCTCAAGTTGAGGAGGGACGGGGCGCAGGTGATCCTGGTAGCCTCAGACTGGCCACACCAGTTCTGGTATCCAGATCTCCTCAGCCTCGGCAACAGGACCCCGAGGCGTCTTCCAGCACACCTGGACCTGCTGTCAGTCAATCAGGAAGGTTCTCCACCTGGACCTTCAATCTCTGCACCTGACAGCCTGGTACCTGAGTGACTAGAGTTCCAGGCTTTGGGTCTCTCCGAGGATGTAATCATGGTAGTGGAAACATCCAAGAAGGAGTCGACCAGGAAGTGTTATGCCTTCCAGTGGAAAAGGTTTTCCATTTGGTGTCAGGGCAAGGGCCTAGACCCTCTGTCCTGCCCAGTGGCTAACATTCTAGACTACCTTTGGTCACCTTCCAAAGGGGGTCTTCGGTCATCTACCCTTAGGGTGCAGCTGGCAGCCATCTCTGCTTACCGGGCATGGGCCGGTCAGCAGACGGTGCAGGAGACAGTGGTCAGGTGCTTTTCAAAGGCCTGGATCACATATCCCCTCCGGTGCATGAATCTCCACCTCCGTGGGATCTACTGCTGGTCTTGGCCCACCTCATGGGCAAGCCATTCGAACCAATGCACAAGTGAGAGTTGTCACACTTGTCATAGAAGACAGCCTTCCTGGTGGCTATCACATCTGCCAGAAGGACAGGGGAGCTCCAGGAAGTCTCAGTGGACTCCCCTTATCTAGTCTTCCATGGGGACAAGGTTGTCCTGTGCCCCCACCTGAAAATTCTTCCGAAGGTGGTGTCAGAGTTTCACCTTAACCAGGTGTTGACTCTGCTGGTGTACTACCCCAGTTACACGTCAGAGGCTGAGTACAGGCTCCATACTTTGGACCTAAGATGAGCTCTCTCCTATTATAAGGAGAGGATGGCAGAAAGTCGGGGAGAGGTTCGACAGCTATTTGTCACCTACGCTGAAGCCACTTCTGGCAGACCTGTAGCAAAGCGGATGATCGCAAGATGGATTACATCTTGCATAAGTCTATGCTATGAGTTGGTGGGCAAGGAGCCTCCCAGAGGGATAAGAGCTCATTCCACCCGCCATACAGCTGCATTGGTGGCTGCTTCCAGGAGCATCCCCATACAGGAAATCTGTCGGGCTGCTACCTGGAAGTCAGCAAACACCTTCATCACCCATTACCACATCGACCTTGAGTCACGCCGGGTTGCTGGTTTTGGGGCCTCAGTTCTCCAATCTCTGTTCCCCAAGTAAGTATTGTGGGGTGCACCCTCTTCTCAGAGAACTGCTAGGAGTCTGCCAAGAAGTGTGGATGAACAACATATCCACATCTCTAGAAAAACAGGTTACTCACCTGTAACAGTAGTTCTAGGAATGGTATATGTTCATCCACATGAACCCACCCAACCTCCCCAGCTTTGAAACACACACCTGGCTTCCAGCAGGCCAAGATCTGGTGTCATGGGGTGGAGCTGAGGGTTATACCATGGGGGAGGTGGGAGGAGCCAGCTTGAAGACCTTCCGGCAGATTTAAAGGGGAAAGGGAGAGTGCCAATAAGTGTTGATGAACTACACATACCACTCCTAGAACTACTGTTACAGGTGAGTAACATGTTTTTTCCCGTGTAATATTACTGGCCACCAAATCTATTTGGCTAGTGCCAACTGTATCCACAGATTCAGTTACCATGGCCTGGCCTTGAAAGTCAAAATCCTTCAAATCCAAAAAATCAATATTAATGACTTCATGTGATGCATCAGGTCTAATGTCAGAATCCTGTAATGGTGTCAATAAACCTACCATGTCCTGTGAACTAGGGCCTTCACATGTCAACTCATTTACATCAAAACCTCCCATCTTTTTATTTGAAAAAAAGTGGCACGGATTCATCTTTCTAAAGAACTAAAACATCTCTATTTGGAACTTGAATTTGTTGACTTTTGGTTAAGGCACAGAACTGAACCCTTTTTTTAAAAGCATTCAATTCCGTTAAAAAAAAATAGTTACTGATTTACTTTCTCTTTCTGCTCTTCAATCTCGTTTCTCTCTGTATTGGTCCTTCTTTTGCCCCCCAAATTTGCCACCTTATCCTGTATCTAGTTTTTGTCTAAAAAAAAAAAAAAACTTTCTTCGATATCTTACATATCCCCCTCCCCTTTGTTGCCTGAATAAAGAGGCAACACAGCAAGGGTAAGTCAGTTGGTTACAGTCTTGTTTACAGTCCAACTGAACGAGCAGTGTAGAGAAACTTCAGTTGTGCACAATGTTTGAGCGTGTATCTTAAACAGCATAAGGTAACAATCATGAAAAATATTTAAAAACTTGAATAATAAAACCTTTAAAGGTAATTTCCATCCACGTGTTGGACAAAGCTGTACTTAGATCACCATCATGAAATAAGTCATTCAAAGAATCACCTGCCTTGGTAATATTGTTGCTAATATGGATAAGGTATGTATCCTTTTTTCTAAAAAGGCTCTAAGATTCAGGGTGAGGGTGTCAATATTCACATTAAACACTGGTAAATACTGTGCAATAGCATTCGGATAGAGTCACTATCTATGTCATCTGATTAGCAGGGTATTTTCTCTGTCAAATTGTCGTGTAGGGCATCTTGCTGGCAGGAAGGTCAACACTCATGCAAGCAGTGGGTCAGAGCTTTTAGCTGATTGTTTCATGAGGGCACAGTTTAGGCCCAAACCCCACACACCCCTGATAACATTTCCCTTATACCTGGTGTTCTGACATCATTTCCTCAAGACTGCGAGGTGCATAACACTTGTCATATCCTTTCCAGCACACTACAGTGACAATATAAGCATACACATTGTACTATATATATATATATAACAAAAGAATCATACACACACAAAAAAAAATTAAACAGGATAAACAAGGAGGTAGACAGACATGGGGAGTAGTGCAATGTAATGGCTGTGGGGCAGCAGTCTTCTGGGAGTCTTTCTGGAGGCTGAGATGCTGTCCTATTTGTAGACAACTCTCTGCCCTGAGGGAGGAGGTTGCCTGTCTTCAAGCCACACTGGACAGTAGTAAGGGAACCTCCCCCATCCAGGGAACACCAGAGCCACCACCACTACCTCAGAGGTTGTGAAGAAAGCACAGCAGTTGGACCACAGAGGGCTCAGGGAGGGTGAGGGTGGTGGAACAGATGCATGCCCAGTCAATTGTACCACTCCACAATCCATACACCATTCTGATGGAGCATAGTTCCCCTATGGATGCATCCACAGAGGAGACTAAGGAGGTTGTGGACAACTGTCACAAGGGAGCCACACAGGAAGGAGGCAGAGGACACGACAGGGAAAAGAAGCAGCTCCTGGTGGGGGACTCAGTCATTAGGGGGATAGAACTGGGGGGAGCAGGGAAAACTAAAGTAAGGTGCCTGCCTGGTGCCATGGCTTGGAGGAAGAGGAAGTGAATCCTCAGGATCACGAGAACAGCTGCACAGGAGACTGATCTGGACATCATTGTCCACCTAGGGACAAATGACTTGACTCAACATGAGATTAGAGCAGTGCAGGAGGAGTTTGTGAAGTTGGGGAGGGGCCTAAGGCAAGTAGCACACACAGTATCCTTCTCGGAGGTGCTGCCTGTCTATGGCTAGGGTACTTTGCACCATTCGATTCAATGGATGGTTAAAAAAATGGTGCAGAGCACAGGGGTTTTGCTTCATTGGGGACTGGGGTTCCACCTGGAGGGATACCAGCCTATACTGGCAGGATGGTCTGTATCTGTCCAGGAAGGGAACAAGTCTTCTAGGCAATCGGTTTAAATGCTTCATTGGCAAGCTTTTAAACTAGTCAAAGGGGGAGGCACTGATAGGCAGGAGGGAATTCCCAGCCTCCCCCTACAAAACAGGGTACTAAATGAGGGAAAGACCAAGGTACAAAGGTCAGTAGGGAGCAGGACGGGTGAATGGAGAAAGCAAAGTCAATGAGGACAGGGATAGTGCTACAAGAGGTAAAGCCATCAAAAAATGGACAGCAATGAATACTAATGCCCATAGTCTGGGTAACAAGCTTCCTGAATTAGTGGCCTTGATGGAGGAGGAACATCTGGATATCATAGCAGTCACAGAAACATGGTACAGAACCATGACTGGGATGTAAACATACCAGGATACACTATCTACAGGAGGGACAGGGAGGGTTAAAGAGGAGGAGGAGTAGCACGCTACATAAGGGAAGGAACCAAAGCTACAGAACAAAAGGGTAAACGGAGGAGAAGAAGCACTGTGGGTCAATTTGGAGATGGACAATGACACCACAATCTGCACAAGGGTTGTATACAGACCCCCATCTCGGGGGAGGACATGGACAAGGAAATGATAGGAAGTATCCTTAGAATAGCAGAAAAAGGTGAGATATTGTTCATGGGGGAACTGAATATGCCAGATGTTAATTGGAGTACATTTGCAGCAGCCACTTCTAAGAGTGGGGTCATTCTAGATGCCCTACAGGGGGCATGTCTTAGACAACTAGTATTGGAACCCACTCGAGAGGGAGCAATCTTAGACTTGGTACTCTCAAATGGTGATGGCGAGAGGATCACAGATTTAGAGGTGGGTAGCCATCTGGGAACTAGTGACCATCGAACAGTATGGTTCACAATAAACACAGTAGTAGAGTCAAGCCACACAAGGGCAAAGATACTGGACTTCAGGAGGGCTGATTTTGCCAAAATGGGTGAGTGCCTAAGGAATGCATTAGAAAATGGGCAGGAAGGAGGGGTGGAAGAACAATGGGGAATAATCAAAACTGCCATCACAGAGGCAACAAGCCTTTGTGTGAAGCAAATAAAATGATGTAAGAAACTACTATGGTTCTCAAAGGAGGTGGCAGGTAAGGTTAGGGAGAAAAAGAAAGCATTCGGGAAGTACAAGGGATCACAGAAGGAGCAGGACAAAGAATTGTATCAGTTAAAGCAAAAGGAAACTGAGAAGGCAGTCAGAACAGCAAAGGCCCAAACCGAGGAAAAGATAGCCAACACAGTTAAGAAGGGGGATAAAACCTTTTATAGGTACATCAGGAAGTGAAGGAAGACCAAGGGAGAGATAGTGAGGCTTAATAAAGGGGAAGGGGATGGGCAGAGGGTGACTGTGAAAAGGCAGAGATACTAAACAAATATTTTTGCTCAGTATTCACAAATGAAGGGGAGGTACCTAAACCAAATGATAGAAACACTCTGGCTACAGAAGTTGATACCAGCCCATTTACAGAAGAAAGGGTTCTGAAAGAACTCTTCAAACTGAAGGTTGATAAAACAATGGGGCCTGATGGGATTCATCCCAGAATTCTAAAAGAACTAAGGGTAGAACTAGTAAC
This sequence comes from Neoceratodus forsteri, assembly GCA_016271365.2. Lineage (NCBI taxonomy): Eukaryota > Metazoa > Chordata > Ceratodontiformes > Ceratodontidae > Neoceratodus > Neoceratodus forsteri. The sequence continues at coordinate 508,048,732 of CM057455.1, forward strand.
ACCACTGACTACCCTCTTTAACAAATCTTGGGAGGATGGGTTGGTACCTGAGGACTGGAGGAGGGCAGATGTGATTCCACTTCACAAAAGTAGGAGCAGGGCAGAAGCAGACAACTACAGACCTGTTAGTTTAACCTCAGTGATAGGGAAAATGATGGAATCACTTCTGAAGGAAAGAATTGTCTAGTACCTAGAGGCCAGAGGGGCACAGGACCCAAGGCAGCATGGATTCACAGCGGGAAGGTCATGTCAGACGAATCTAATCAATTTCTTTGACTGGGTGACCAAAGTAGTAGATCAGGGAGGGGCTGTGGACATGGCCTACCTAGACTTTAGCAAGGCATTTGACAGTCCACGCAAAAGATTAATATACAAGTTAGCCAGCCTGGGAGTGGGTCCCAAGATGGTAGCCTGGGTAAAGAATTGGCTGGAGAACAGGACACAGAGGGTACTAGTAACTGGAGTCCACTCTGAAGAAAAGGGGGTTACTAGTGGGGTACCACAGAGTTCAGTATTAAGACCGGTCCTTTTCAATGCCTTTATAAGTGACATTGCAGAGGGACTGGAAGGAAAAGTATGTCTCTTTGCAGATGACACAAAAATCTGCAACAGAGTTGATACACAAGGGGTGGTGGAAAGGATGAGAAGGGACTTGGCAAGGCTGGAGGAATGGTCAAATGTATGGTAGCTTAGATTCAATGCTAAAAAGTGCAAGGTAATGCACCTGGGAAACAAAAACCCAGGGGCAGAGTACACAATGGGGGTGAGATATTAACAACAACAAAAATGGAAAGGGACCTGGTGTAGTCATATCAGATGACCTGAAGGTGGGCAAGCAATGTGAGAAGGCAGTAAGGAGGGCTGGGGGAATACTGGAATGCATAGGGAGAGGCATCAGCAGTAGAAAACAGGAAGTTGCTATCCCACTGTATAGACAGCTGGTGAGACCCCATCTGGAGTACTGCATGCAGTTCTGGAGACCCCAGTCTCCGCAAAGACATAAACAGGATGGAGGCAGTCCAGATGAGGACAACTAAAATGGTGGAGGGTGTGCACCGGAAGACATATGAAGAGAGACTTAAGGAGTTTAATATGTATAGCCTCGAGGAAAGGAGGGAGAGTGGGGACATGATAGAAACTTTCAAATACCTAAAGGGAATCAACAAAGTACAAGAGGGTAGCATCTTTCAGAAAAAGAGGTGTGCAAGAACGAAGGGACACAATTTGAAGATGGGTGGCTCAGAGGTAATGTAAGGAAGTATTTTTTCACAGAGAGGGTTGTGGACGCATGGAATGGCCTTCCGGAGGAGGTTGTGGAGTCAGAAACTTGTAGAATTCAAGCATGCATGGGACATTCATAAGGCAATTCTAGGGGGTGGGGTAGGAAGAAGTAGGCTGTTGGTTAACTAGAATCTGCAGCTTATCCATTGGTAGGGAAATGGGAAAACTGGGTGGGCCAAGCGGTCCTTATCTGCCATCAAATTCTATGTTTCTATCTTGTTCCAGGGTGGGAACAGGGGTGATAACCGTATAGCCAATGACAGTGGGCTGCTGAGGTACAAAACAAGTTGAGCATAGTGATGTTGCACACCAAAGGTCTGTAGGAGAAGGTCTTTTAGTTGGTCACAACACAATATTGTCCATCAGAATTGTAGGAAACTCAAACTTGAGGAAGTCGCCGCTTGGTTGAGCTGGACAGGGCAGGTGAAGGAGGCCATTCGTCATTCTGCTGGTGAGTCGTTGAACTTCTCAAGGCAAAATTGTCATTTGGCTTGTAAAACGGAGATGTAACATTAACAGTTTAATTGTCAAAGAGCTCATTATCAAACATATATGACCAGTTCACAGAGTTCGGAGAGTAACCGCAAGCAGGCTTGGTTACATCAAAAACATCACAACTGCACAAATACTGGTAACCCCGCTCAGCACAATAGTCAGTATGTGGGCTACCCAGGCGTCCAGTTGAGGATGAAAAACCAGCAAAGGAGACAAGTCTATCCATTCTTGATAGATGCTGCCTCCTAGATGGCCCACGGAGTGGATATTCGCCAGCTTGTTGAAGAGCGGAAGGAACACTGTGAAGGTCATGTACATAGTATCCTGCAGAGTACATTGGTGTGTATCCTAGCAGGGTCCACGATTTGGGTGTGGAGTCACATAGCCCAAGTTCTGTGCTGTGGCCAAAGAAAAGGACATAGTCCTGTCCATGAATGATGGGGTTCTACAATAGGGGCAATAGCATTTAGCCATATGTCAATCATGGATCAAATTCAGGATCCGCCCTGATTCCAGATCTCGGAAGAGATTGGTGATAATAGTGGTAAAAAAATGACCATAAACTGAAAAAATGCTTTCTCTGCCTATGAGTTGCTCAGAGGCTTCTTTATTATTTTGGAAAATCAATTTGTTTGGTTTTGGTCTTGTTGAATAAAAGTGCAATATCGTGCATGTTATACACCATGAATCTTTCCTCTTTGGAAATACCATCTAGACCATGTAGCATGGACTGTATAACATTCTGACCAATTGTTGGCATTTTTGGTTTGACTTTGAATTTTTGCCAAATCAGCTTGGTTCCAGATTGACATTTTTGAGCCTGTTGCACCTGTTATGTCAGTAAATTCCACGGCCCTCTTTGGACATCGTGGTTGGGACACCCCTCGGTGTTCCGTAGCGTGGTGCCCAGCTACAGGGTCTTGTGCACGTGCTTGATATGCTGCCATTAAATCTAACATAGTGTGAAATTTCAATATGTTAGTCAAGGAACAGTGGCCAAACTCGGCCATGTTCCAGAGAATGAAGTTCAAAACAACAGGAACATGCATAAATTGAACATTATTACATAGAAACATAGAATTTGATGGCAAATAAGGACCACTTGGCCCACCTAGTCTGCCCATTTCCCTACCTAACTGATAAGCTGCAGATCCTAGTTAACCAACAGCCTACTTCCTCCTACCCCCCAACTAGAATTGTCTTATGTCTGTCCCACGCATTTTTGAATTCCCCCACTGTTTTTGACTCTACGGCCTCCTCAGGAAGGCTGTTCCATGCATCTACAACCCTCTGTGAAGAAATACTTCCTCACATTACCGCTGAGCTGTCCCCCCTTTATCTTCAAATTGTCCCCCCTTGTTCTTGCACATCTCATTTTCTGAAAGATGCTACCCTCATTGACTTTATTGATTCCCTTGAGGTATTTGAAAGTTTCTATCATATCCCCCCCTCTCCCTCCTTTCCTCAAGGCTATACAGCTTAAGCTCCTTTAGTCTTTCTTCATATGTCTTCTGATGCAGACCCTGCACCATTTTGGTTGCGCTTCTCTGGATAGCCTCCACCCTGTCTATGTCTTTGCGGAGATGGGGTCTCCAGAACTGTACACAGTACTCCTAATGAGAGTCCCAGGAACAGAAGTTGCAACTAGGCCTCTGGGTGGGCCTGACTCCATTGTTGGACATTGTAAAGAATTATCCTTCGTTTTTGGAGTATTGTAAGGAAAAGAGCAGCAGTTGCAATGAAATGGTTAGAACAAAACTGGCGTATGGTGGGATTAGGGAATCTAGTGTAAAAGTCTGGATTCATCATAGCTGTAAGATTGAAAAGACCCGTATGTTGCTGTAGGACTGGCGTATGCACAGAGTTCCATTAGGACAAATACGGGTATTGGGCCAGCCTTGGAAAGTTCTTTGGAGAGGCGGCCACTGGAATCTGTTGTCCATTTGAGTTGTCAGTCTTCCATTCTGTCTGTAGAGTGGTTTGGTCCAGAGATACCACCATGAACTTGAGATAGGCATCTTTTCCTTCACCAACAATGACAGTTGTGGATGGGAGGTCGATGGCTACACCTTTAGTTGGAGTTGAAGGTGGTAGGATGCCGGGCCGGAAGTAGTTTATATCCCAAGCATTTAGATTGTGGAGAAGCGTTCGGTCCATGTGAAAGAGGTCTGGCACTCTTGCCAGCATGCATGGCAGAAGGTAGATGAGAAATATTTTCGTTTCTGAAAAAGAAGACAAAAAGGTAAACTTACAGATCTCAGTCCCACGGCCGGGGGAAGGAGCGTTAATCACCTTTGTACAGTTTCAGTTGATTGGCATGGTATCGTTTGTCAGTGGGTTTCATACAGTCCATCAACCGCATTTTGTAGACAGCAGGGCTCAATTTGTTGATGATGTCATACAGGCCTTCCCATTTGTTTGCAAATGGTGGGCAGGGTTGGAGCATTTTAGTACTTTACTCAGTCTCCTACTTGCCAATTGACTTCTTTGACTTTCTTGTCAAAGTACATTTTGGACTGCTGCTGGGCCTGGCCCAGATTCTGAGAATCAAACAGGTGGGTCTGTATCAGATTGCCTTTCAGCTGCGCTACATAAGTGTTTGCTGACACTCTATCTGCGGTAGGGGCATTCAGATCAATCCACAGATGTTCAGGTAGTCTCATTTGCCTACCAGTCATCACCTCGAAAGGTTTACACCGGCTTGCTGCAGCTGGGGTAACTGTGATTGCCATTAGGAGTAAGGGCAACAAAGTTTCCTAACCTTTAGCATTCTGGTTTGCAAACTGGCACAACATGAGATTAATCTGTCAGCTCTCTCTACCTGTGCTGATGACTGAGGGTGGTATGCAATATGAAACATCTGGCTAACTCCCAGTAACTGTACATAATTCTTGTATCAACTCACCTGTAAAACTGGATTTTTGATGGGAGTCTACCTTGAGAGGTAGGCCCCACCTGGTAAATACTTGATGTAACAGGATTTTGGCAGTGGCTTTCACCATGTTTGCTCAACATGGGAAGGCTTCTATCCATTTTGAGAAGAGGTTAGTAATCACAAGTTCATATATATTGTGCCTGCTCATAATAGGCAAAGGTCCAATGAAATCAATTTGAATTGCATTCCACGGACCAGATTGTCTCTGAGGTAGAAATTTGGTGTTTTGCTTGCCAGGAATTGGGTTGTTTTGAGCGCAGGTGATGCAGTTGTCCACATAATGTTGGACACCTGTTGTCATGCAAGGCCACCAGCCTGCAAATTTCAATCTCTGCAGAGTTTTGTCTACCCCTTGGTGTCCACCTGTAGGGGTATCATGGACCTGATGAATTCAGGTCAAAGTATTTTGGGAATAACCCAAAGTTTTTGATCACCAGAGTGGTACAGGACCAACTTCTGGTCTGCAGAGAGGTGAAGGTTGTCGGAATGTCTTTTGAATGGGTTTTTCAAAGACACGTCTTCCTCTGTCTCCTTAGAGAGGTATTTTTATACTTCCTTTATTTTTGGATCTGCCATTTATACTGCAGTTAGATCCCGAGGGACCACTTTGATCCTCTTGTGGGTGACCACTACATGTGGCTCAGTAGGGGGTTGCAGAGCCCATATCTCCCCCTCACTCAAGCACCATGTTTGGCTAAAGTGTCTGCTCAATCATTGTACTCCTGGAAAGGTTCAACCTTGGAGTGGGCCTTAACCTTATGTATGTACAGCTTGTAAAGAACTTGCTCAGCAAGGCTGACAATGTGTACAAACAGGTCCCTGTATTTTACAGGGGTGCCTTCTGAAGAGGCAAAATCATGGGCCTTCCAAAAGGGAAGAAATTCTGTCACGGAGTTGCATACCCAGGAGGAGTCAGAAAAGATGATGTAGTTGTAGTAAAATATTTTTATTCACACTAGTCATATGAAAATGGATAAGCTCAATTGAGAATAAACTCCTTTACAACGAGGTCCACAGGAATAGACAACAGCAGTTACAAAATTCCAAATACTTTCATATACATATTAATTACACTTTTCATACACAGTATAAAAAGGTAAAAATATAATGAATACATCAGATAAAAGCTGCACCAACCTTCCTGATTTAGTAGAATGGGCAATCCTATTCACCTATTCTATTACAGTCTGATCCAGTTTACATGGACACTGATTACACGGACAATCGGCAAAGGCAGACAGAATTTCAAATTCCAATCCGTTTCCAGGTCTGCATTAATTATTTTGCACATTTAACGTGGACATTGTGCGCTGGCAACCATGGACAGCTGATGATGCTTCACAGTACAGCATTAAGTAATTAATGCCTCATTCCACCGCAGGTTACATGCCAATGTGTTAATTACCAATTGCTTATGTAGTGTTGCAGCTTGCCATTCAACAGATTCTTCTGCTGTCTGTGTGCTGGGTTTGTAAAATGTCTAAGCAGCCTGGAATACCTTTGGCCTGGAAAAATGAGCATCAGAGAATTTGCTGCCCGACTTGCCATTCTGAAGTCAACATTATCTGACCTGCTGTATAGCAAGGAGCAGTTGTGGTCAGAATGGCATTCGAACCAAAACTCTCTGAGAAATGAAAAAGGGAGGGCAAGGACTCAGTTGGAGGAAGCGTTACTTTTGTGGTTCACCTCTGTCAGGGAATGGGAGGCTGTGGTGAGTGGGCCATTGCTAGCTGTCAAGGCAAAACAAATTGCCACTGCAATGGGCAAAGAAGAATTTAATCCAAGTGATGGCTGGTTACAGTGATGGAAGGTGCGACACATTTGCTTTAAACGGGCACACAGAGAGAATCAGAATGCTAACAGCTCTGGTGCTACTGATTGGGTAAGTGATGTGCTTCCTGATATTATCAGTGGTTATCCAGCTCACAACATTTTTAATGCTGATGAGACTGGCCTGTTTTACAGGTGTGTTGGTCAGGGAACACTAACTTTTAAGACTGAGCTGCCCCAGGGACACAAAAAGACCAAAGAAAGGCTATCTGTGTTAGCATGCTGCAACATGGCAGGCACAGAAAAGCTGGAGTTGGTTGTGAGGAAATCAGCTATGCTGAGATGTTTTAGAGGAGTTGCCCATCTGCCAGTGACATATCGCAGCAACCTTACTGCCTGGATGATGGGTGACATATTCACCGATTGGGTACGGGCATGAGTTCAGAGGCTGCGGGCCAGGAAGATCACTTTACTCCTTAATAACTTCACCGGACACCCTGACATTTAAAATCTTCGCAACATAAAGTTAATTTTTTCCTCCCAAACACAACATCAATTATTCAACCACTTGATCGGGGGGGGGGGTGATTTATTCCATGAAGTACCACTATGTGCATGAAATGAGGGCCTGAGTGCTGGAAGAGCTTGGTGGTGCAGAAGAGCTCATTGCTAATGACTGTGTGAAAAGAATCAATCTATTGGACACTGTGAGGATGTTCAAGAAGACATGGGATAATGTTACAATGGAGACTATTGTGAATTGCTTTGCAAAAGGTTTTTTTTGTGTTGAGCAAATCACGGATGAACCTCAGGTGCTTACCTCAGTAGAGAATCTGATCCCACCACTGCTTGGGCTCTCTGAGAGTGAGTTTGCCACCCTCACACATCTCAGCAATAACAAACTTGATGCTGCACCAACAGATGACATAGCCAGAGTTGCAGCACACCAGCAGTCAGTCTGCACCAGAGGAGGAAGCTGAGGCTGAAGATGAGACCGATGAACCCAGAACCCCTGTCGGTAACTACAGTCAATGTTACACAAGCTCTACTAATGCTCAGGCAAGCCATGGAGCAATGCAAAGAAATACAGCCTGACTGGTGTCTAATGCACAGCGCCGAGCGCAGCTTCAGACTGTACACAGTGAGAGCTACTCGCCAGACAACAATAGATGGCTTCTTTAATGAATGAATGAAGAAATAAGCAAGCTAAAGTTAATTTTTAAAGAACCTGATTAAATAAAGTTTACATTTTTAACCCTCACTACCCCTACCATTGCCACAGTAAAGTATGCAGAAGCACAAAGCTTAAAACCACATAAGCACTGCAAACAAACAATGAAAAAAAAAGACTCAAATACAGTATGAAAGTATAAAAAGATCACAAAATAAGATTCAATACAGCATTATACAGTACAGTATTGGCAATATGCTTCACTGAATACAGCTATACAGTACAGTAGAAAGCTATTGTAGCTAGGTGTCTGTTGATCGCAGTGATCGTGTGCCTTGACACAGATTCTGTTGTGGCGCCATCTATCGGCAATACCAGACATCGCTTTAGGCGGACAAAATATCAAAGCACAGAGGTGTCCTTGTAAAATGGCTCACACTGTATAAAACTGCATGTCATTCAGAGCAACACTGTCTTATTTTGCCTGCTGCCTCTCTTAACCAGGCCCCAGTTACTTTCCAAGATGGATTCCTTAATAATTCTCTTAACTTTGTATCTATTTTATTCCAGCTCTCTGGGCCTATCAAGAGAATAGACTGTCATATTTCCTGATTACATTTGGGAATATCTAAATCTAAGGTATCTGCAGATCTCAAGGTACCCAACTTGAGCCTGCAGATCTACCTTCTGGAAACATACCAAATAAAAGTTATTAAATGCTCTTTACTACTTTCATTTAAATTTGGCCATCCCAGTGTATCATACAAGTGGCACTTATGAATCTAGTATGGTGCACTCAATATAAATCTAGCCAGTATTCCATAACAGACCTCTAATTTAGTAAGATATTGTTTTCTTCCACATGAATAAAGGATATCTTCATAATTAAATATAGAAATAATCATGGATTCCATTACTCTCTTATGGGTAGCCAGGCTCATGCACAAGACCTTACCCTGTAAAGGGACCCCAATCTTTAATATGTATATCCCACTGCAAGGAATCATCCAGCCATAGTCCTAGATATTTATACCACCATAGTTGTTGGATCAGAGATCCCCCTAAGGTAACCACCTCCAATACCAAATCCTCCCAAGGCCTATTAGATTTATAAAACAGTATAGATTAACTTTTCTTTGCATTCAAGATTAATTTACTGTTTTCCAAAAAAGCCTGCAACTCGTTAAATGTTCTTTGAAGTTTACCATGAATTTTGTCTATATTACTATCCAAAGTATATATTACAGTGTCATCTGCATATAGATGGTATAATACGGATGAATCTTTAAAACATAAATCACTGACATGAATATTGAGCAAAAGAGGGTCCAGAAAGGAACCCTGAGGGACCTCTGACCCAACCAGCAACATACCCAAAGCCCAGTTGCCTGTCTTCACCATCTGGGTTCTACCCATCAAGTATGAGGCCAGCCACCTATTATCAAGACCCTCTAAACCCAGGGATGCTGCCCTGGACAGGAGGACACTGTAATCCAAGGAGTCAAAAGCCCTGGAAAGGTCGACAAAAATTGCACCCACTGATGTCCCCCATCCAAGGCCCCCTTGATATCCCCCACCATTTTCACTAGGGATTTATGGTGTCCTCCTTTCTTTCATGAATAAGTTCCAGGGTGCATACTGCTGCAGCAAGTTCTGCATACTAGGAAGATCTGATGGTGCACTTCCTAGACACCTCAAAGATGTCACCTGCTGGATACAGGACCCTAAAGCCTGAAATGTGTTCTCCTTCATGATAGGAGGAGGATCCATCTGTATAGATGCAGCAGAGTGCACTCACTGGCTGGCAGGAATGGGCCTGGTTCTGGTAGGATGGGTGGCTATAGGCCACACTCATGTGACTCTCCTTGATATAGGAGACTGTGCCAAAATAGCATTTTGGCAGGAAGCACAGTGATGCCTCGATCCTGTAGAAGGAGAGACCAATGGGTGAGTCTAGTGCCCCATCTTTGATTCTGACTGTCAGAAAGTTGGTGGGGGCGTGGTTAGTGTGTAACACAATAGGGGAAAACCCTATAATGTAGGTGAAATGTTTGATGGCACAAAAGGTCACCAAGAGGTTCCTCTCACACAGAAAGTACTTTTGCTCCACAAGGGGGAGCATCTGGGAGGCATAGGCAATGGGCCTGAGGGTGCCATTTGTCTTTTGTGCAAGGACTGCTGACATGCCCACCTCAGAGGTGGCGGTTTCCAGATGAAATGGCAGTTCTGGGTTAGAGTTGACTAAAGCTGGGGCAGAGGCCAAAGCCTTCTTCAAAGAAGTGACAGCAGCTGTGTATTCTGGTCGCCACTGCCAGGGGACATCTTTTTTCTGTAGCTCATACAGGGGTGCGGCATTTTGTGCAAAGTTGCAAATGAAATCCCTGGAGTAATTGACCATACCCAGGAAACATCTCAGAGTAGTCGCACTAGTGAGTAGTGGCAAATCTTGCCCTCTGCAGTGATGTGCAGGCCCAGAAAAGAAACTTCTAGGAGGCACAATTGTACCTTTGCAGGGTTGCACTTGAGTCCTGCCCTCTGTAGGCTAGTCAAGAGCTCATCTAGGAGCTCCAGGTGTTTCTTCAGGCATGTAGTGGCCTTGAGAAAATCATCCACATATTAAAAGAGGCATTCTGCTGTGGAGAAGCCCCATATGGCATCCCTCATATGGATGTAGAAGAGGGAGGGGCTGTTGTGGAATCCTTGTAGGGGGCAGTTCCACATGTACTGACGTCTTTCAAAGGTGAAGGCAAACTTGTATTGGCTCACAGGAGCCAAAGGGAGTGACCAGAAACCATTGAAGATATCTAGTGTACTGTACCACTTGTGTTCAGCTTTTAGATGTTTGAGCACACCCAGAGCAGATGCCACAGTAGGTGCACAACTGGGAGTGACTTGATTAAGTCACCTGTAGTCAATGGTAAGCCTCCAACTGTTGTTAGACTTCTTCACTGGCCAGATGAGAGAGTTGACTGTGAACACAGAGGACCTAATAACCTCTTGCTTCAAAGGGGAATCAGTAGTTACTGTCAAAGAGGGTATTGCCTCTGCAGGAAATTGATATTCTTTGACAGGGTGATTCATCACCAGTGACTTGTACAAAAGTGTCCTTCCTCCCACAATCATGTTTGTGTTTGGCAAAGACCTCTTTACAAAATTGGTGTCAGTTTGGGGAATAGCTCATGGTGCTGGAGCATGAGGATGATGTCATACTCCACATCTTTGGCCTGCACTGCTGCTACCACATGCATGTCAGAAATGAGAAGCATATGGTACTGGCCAGGTATCTGGATCAATATCCTGTTGGCTGAATCTACCATGCAGCTATGGTGTGAGAGAAAGTCTATCCCCAAATTGTTCTGGTGATGATGTAGTGTCATGAGGTCAAAATGGTGTCTCACCTCAAAGGTACCAATGACGACTAGTATTGTTATGTCATAGTATGTTATGACCACGGTCCCCTCGAAGGTCTGGGGGAAAGTAGGCTTCCATCGACCCAGGAGATAGCTACAGGTCATCTTGATGCAGCACTGAAACTGTGGCACCCATGTCTAGAAGTAACTCTTGCTGGTGGCCCCCAACCGGCACATCTACACAGGGACATCCGGAATCATTGGTTACCATAGTGGTGGTGATGTGAACCAGGGTCTGACACTGTCAGTGTGATTCACTTTGTTTCTGGTCACCTAAGGTGTGTCATTGAGGCACAGGTCAGGAAGCATAGGATGACCAGGAGCAGTTGTAAAATTTGCAATAAATATTTTATTTTTCTTAATAACAGCAAAACAAAAAAATAAAAATTTGTTCAGTATAACTTTTTACAAGGGCAGAATAAACAGAAAACAAAGTCCTTCTTCAAAGTGTTTCTTCTAATTTGCAAATCTCAGTCTCTCTCTCTCTTGCAGAACATTGAAGCTCTTTTTATAACAGATCTTTGCAGGGAGCTCGTTAAGGAGACATAGGCCTGGATATTCAGACTGCGCCAGGCTGTGGCGCAAGCCTGGGTGCAGTGCAAATGGGCTGCGCAGGGGTGTTGACAGTGATATTCAATGGAGCTGCACCATGGCACAGCATTGCTGAATAACATAACCTGGCCACCCCGCAGTGCGCATGGTGCAGTGGCACTGCGCCAGCGCAAGTGGCCAGAGTGGAGCAGGGGGATGCGCTAGCGCAAATTCCATTGCGCTAGGTGCAATAACCACAATATTCAAAGGTGCACATGCAAATGGGGCCATAATGCATGTAAGGCGCAAATGGGACCATCTGCATGTCATTATGGCCCTATTTGCATGCAGGTGCGCCGATTCCCAGCGATTTGCACCTGGCGCCCTGCCAGGCTGCAGCCGTTAGGGACCGACGCCCCCTGCACAGCGCGAAAAAGTGCCCCACCGCCCGATCGTGGGCATCTGTAAAAATAAAACACGTCTTATATCCCTGATGGTCCAGTGGACCACTCGCAGCCCGATCGCGGGGCATATGTGTTTAAGAGTACACGTCCAATATCCCTGGTGGTCAAGTGGACTGCTTGCAGCCTGATCATGGGCTTAAGTATAAAAATATTCATCCCATATCCCTGGTGGTCCAGTGGACCGCTCGCAGCCCGATCATGGGCATAAGTATAAAAATAATCATCCCATATCCTGGTGGTCCAGTGGACCGCTCGCAGCATGATCGTGGGTGTCAATAAAACATTAATGCCACAGCAACCCAACCCTGGTGGTCTAACAGTAACCTCCTCCCCACCCGCCCACTGAGCACCACTGCCCCGCTCCCCTCCGGTCAGCGGCGGGTGGCAGCTCCCCACCCGCCTGCTGACTGACACCGATAATAGGGCTGTATGCCCATTGGTCCACAGCGTGAGTTAGTATGTAACAGATTATACAGTCCAGATATGTGTTCATATCTGGACCGTGTAGTACAGAGGCTGCAACACCAGCATCTCAGTTTAACCCCCTGAGTTCCAAATAGCTTTTTGCAATCATTTCAACAGTATAATTATATACATTTCAAAGTATCACATGCAGTTTTACACAGAGATTTACGTCTTTTTTTTTATAACTGCAGATATGCAAGGGGGAAGAAAAGACAGAAATAACGAGGGAAGGCAGAGAGATAGTGAGAGGCGGAGAATTGCCAAACCGTCAGAGTGCTCAGTTCCTAGGTCTCAAGAAAATTTGGTTGTGCAATCAGACAGACAAGAGGCAGAAAAGGAGAGGATAGAACAGACCCTTGCATGTAAACTCTTTCTGTATAACAAATGGGGCAGGGCCTTATTCAACCCTTTTACAAGGGGTCTATCTCTCAAAGCATCTGTACTACTTCGGAGTAGGAAGACTTGTTGCACCCGCCTCGGGTTTGTCATCCAATGAAGGTGCGGATGGGATGGCAGCCATGGGTTTTGTTGGGGTGGCTGCTGTTAGTAATTAGACTTTGGCCTTAAACTTCCAAAGCCAGTTGTTTTCCTCAGCCAGCTCCCAGTACAAAGGGCCAGACCACTGTTTCTGTCTGTTATCCCCCTTCGCGTTCTGCTGGTTCAGCCTCTGCGGATACCTCTGTTTATGTTCAACCCTCCTCCTTTCTGGTGGGAGGGCTTATCCCGCTGAAAATCCTTGCATTTCCCTTCCACCACATACTATGTGACTGGCTCAGTGCTGTTCTGCACTTTGGCCTTTGAACTTGAGCCCAGGTCTTGCATGTTGATCTGGTACACGCATTCCACTGTGCCCATGATGGCCTGGAAGCAGTCCCATTTCAGGAATACCTCTTGTTTCAACTTTTTCACAAAGGGCTGGCTGCATGTTTTTCAGGAAGAGGCTTTTGTACTCAATCGAATCTCGGTTTGCAGCTTCGTTAGCTTGTTCCTTGCCAGTTGAGTAGGCAAGCTACAAGTAGCTATCATACTGTGCCTGCATCTCTTTGATGAATTGCTTTACCAGATGGGCTAGCATCACGACGAACATATTGGGATTGTGCACTGCTGGGAGGCTGCCTGTGACTACGTCTAATTCTACGTTGACATCACTATGTAACACTTCAGGCAGCTTGGCCCACAGTGTGGGGTCTATGGCTTGTTTTAAGACCTGGACTCTGTGCTCGGCTGGAAGGCTGAACATTTGACATTGGTTTTGCACCGTTTCCAAATGACAACTAAGATTGTCACCAGAGGCCATGCAGCCTACTTTGTCCACAGTAGTCTGGATGGCTTGTGCAGACAGCAGAGCTTTCAGGGCAAGTCCCATATGGCTTGTGATAGACTTGACGACTGCCTCAGTCATAACGTTCACCACGCCCTGAAGGAGGGTCTGTTGTTGCATCTCCTTTTTCAACAAGTCGGCCATAGCTTGCCAGATCGCCATGGACTGCACCTCGGAGAGACTGGCCTTTGTGACTGCTTGCTCAATCAGGGCTTCCACATCGCCCTTGTCTTGCTTACTCAAGATGACTACCAGTGGTGGGCGAGGCCTCAGGCATGCCAGGGACCGCCATCTTAGATCTCACCTTCATCGCTGTTGCCATCCTCCGATAACGCCAGGTCGATGGGTGGGGGATATGGCATAGCTTTTCAATGACCCTTCAGGATTGCCAACTGCTGACTTAATTTCATCATTTTGGCTCATACATTTTCCCTGATCTCCCCATCTATTGCTTCCTGGCACCTTCCCAGCTCATCATACAAGCCCTGATTCTCACTCCACAATGTATCATGCATAACAGTTAGCAAATTATTCAGCTGTAACACATGCTTTTTATTCTGCTGCAACCTCTCACAGTCCTCTGTCAATCGAATAGCCTCTCTGTCTCTGTACTGTGCAGTACAGTACAGTGCAGTTCATTCTGAGTCTCATTTCTGAGCTTTTGGATTTCTTGTTCCAACCCCATCCATTACTCGCCTATTTCTTGGGACTTAGAGCCCAGGTGCTTTTTCAGAGCTAGGCCTTCCATTTCCACTGCCTATAGTGCAGTGTACAGGGTGACGACCATTACACTCTTTTGATCATTTTTCTTAACCATAGGTTTGATCTCCGAATACAGTGTACACATACTGTATTGGATGACCATGCAATTTCGCGTCCAGCGCAAAATCACCCCACCCTCCATGAGAGCTTAGAAGGTTTGAGATGTCTAACTTGAGCTCAGCGCTAATGGCCATTTTAGAAGGTTCCAATTTTTCTGAACTAGCCATGAGTCCAAGGGGTATTGATCCACCTTACATAGAAACATAGACTTTGATGGCAAATAAGGACTGCTTGGCCCACCCAGTCTGCCCATTTCCCTATCTATTGAATAAGCTGCAGATTCTAGTTAACCAACAGCCTACTTCCTCCTACCCCCCACTATAATTGCCTTATGTCTGTCCCATACATGTTTGAATTCCCCCACTGTTTTAGACCCCACAACCTCCCCAGGAAGGTGGTTCCATGCTTCCACCACTCTCTCCGTGAAAAAAAAATGTCCTCACATTGCCCCTGAGCCATCTCCCCTCTATCTTTAAATTGTGTCCCCTTGTTCTTGTACATCTCTTTTTCAGAAAGATGCTACCCTTCTGGACTTTGTTAATTCCCTTGAGGTACTTGAAAGTTTCTGTCATGTCCCCCCATCTCCCCTTTTGTCTAGGGTATACATATTAAGCTCTCTGTCTCTCTTCATATGGTTTCTAATGCAGACCCTGCACCATTTTAGTTGCCCTTCTCTGAACTACCTCCATCCTGTCTATATCCTTGCGGAGATGAGGTCTCCAAAACTGCATGTAGTACTCCAGATGGGGTCTCACCAACTGTCTGTACAGAGGGATAACCACTTCCCTTCTTCTACTTGTGATGCCTCTCCCCATGCATCCCAGTATCCCCCTGGCTCTCCTTACTGACCTCTCACATTGCTTGCCCATTGTTAGGTCATCTGATATGACTACCCCAGGTCCCTTTCCATTATTGTTGTTGTTAGTACCTCCCCTGCCATTATGTATTCTTCTCCTGGGTTTTTGTTTCCCAGGTGCATTACTTTGCACTTCTTTGCATTGAATCTAAGTTGCCATATGGCTGACCATTCCTCCAACCTTGCCAAGTCCTTTCTCATCCTTTCCACCATCCCTTGTGTATCAACTCTGTTACAGATCTTTGTGTCATCTGGAAAGTGGCATACCTTTCCTTCCAGACCCTCTGCAATGTCACCTATAAATACATTAAAGAGGACTGGACCCAGTACTGAACCTTGAGGTACTCCATGTGACACTTGGCCAGCTGGTTATGATTGTTCTATGATATTTGTAAATAGAATGTGGTATGTGAGTGTTTCACATGAGACATCCTGTGCTATGGGTGCCCCCCCCAGGTCAGGGAAGTGACAAGTGACCTGAAACCTGGAGGTAATTAAAAGACTAGAGAGACTTAATTAAGGGTCTCCTGTTTTTCTGTCATAATTAGAATGGACCCAGCTGCCAGGATATAGGGCTCATAAACTTTTATGATGTCTTAGAGTTAAAAACATGTTATGCCACTATGGTGCTAAAAGTCATAAAATCCTTTGATGTGCCCTAGGAATAGGAACTGCTTAAGATCAAAGAGGGGATGTTAATTAAGGAGTCATATTGGGAAATGAGTTTTTGCTGATTTCACCTCATTTGAAATACCTTCTGATAGGACATCCTGTTTGTATATTTTTTATATTCTAAAAGGAGGAACTAGATGACATCATAGAAGGGGTGTGGAGACACAGAGTTTTAAACTGTATACTGTGTTTGAACTTGTTACATTTCTTTTTGGACTCTTAAGAAACAAGATCTTTAATCTAACTTAAGCACTATAAAGAGGTAATACATTAGATCTAAAAAGTCTAATTGTATTGTGGTAGGAGTTTGTTCTGTACTTTAACCTTGTTCTTTTAAGTGATTGTATACTTTTTGATATAGTGTTCTGTGTTTACATTTTACATATTTTTATCCATTTTAGTAAATATATTATTTTGAAAGACTGCCTGGGTGTGTCTTCGAAGTTCAAAGTGAAACGGGGGGAACTGTGCAACAGGTGGCTGTAGACAAAACTTTATCAGTTGATGTCATCCTTGGCAACAGTCTCAAATGGGATGGTGTGTGCAGTTACCCATAGCCAAGCGGCAAAGAAAGATTTTAGTTCCCTGGACCCCACAGAAGCCATTGTGGAAACCACTGGGAGGCTGGTTCCCCAGCCTGTGTCTCCTGATATGGAAACATAGAAACATAGAAGATGACGGCAGATAAGGAATGCAAGGCCCATCCAGTCTTCCCATTTCTTTTTCTACCTTATAAATGTGCCATTGGCCTTTGCTCTGTCAATGGCCTATCTATTCATGCTCATCTGTATTGCTCCCTTATGCCTATCCCATTCCTGTTTGAATCCCTGCACTGTATTCATATCCACCACTTCTTGAGGTAGGCCATTCCATGCATCCACCGTCCTTTCTGTGAAAAAGAACTTCCTCGCATTACCCCTTAATCAGCCTCCCTCTAATCTCATGCTGTGTCCTCTTGTCCTGCTATTTTTCTTATATTGAAACATGTTAGACTCTTTCACCTTGTTAATGCCCTTAAGGTGTTTGAATGTTTCGATCATATCACCACTCTCTCTCCTTTGCTCTAGGGTATACATATTGAGCTCCATTAATCTGTCCTCATATGTTTTCTAATGCAGTCCCTGCACCATTTTGGTTGCCCTTCTCTGGACTGCCTCAATTTGGTTAATGTCCTTGTGAAGGTGTGGCCTCCAGTACTGCATGCAGTACTCCAGATGGGGCCTAACCAGTGTCTTGTAAAGAGGGATTATTACTTCCCTCTTCTGACTTGTGATATCCCTACTAATACACCTTAACATCCACCTAGCCTTACCTACTACTTTAGTGGCCTGCATGAATGATTTCAGGTCATCAGTAATGATGGTGCCCAAGTCTCTTTCTTCCCTTGAGACTGCCAGCAACTCCCCTCCCAGCCTGTAGGTGGCTATATAGGAGACTAATGAAAAGGGGTAGAAATTTCACCAGTAGCAGTTAACCGCACAGCTACAGAGGGTTACTCTGAAGAAGGAGGGGTGACCCATTGTCAGAAGGTTAGGGATGACAGTGATCCTGAGTGTCCTGATGCTAGTGCTAGGGACCCTAGTTTAGAAACTGAAGGGGGCCTGTCCAATGCCTTGGGAATGTGTAAGGAGTTTGCAGCTGCTCAGAAAAATGACCCTAGTCTAGAGAAGCTGAAGGTTTGGGCAGACTCTGATGGAGCACAGGGAGGTGGCGGTAAACATAAGATTTATTGGAAAAATGGACTGATGTATACTCAGGATGTGAAGGACAGATTGGGTGGTGATAAGCAGGCAGCTTGTCATTCCCCAGGGGTACCATGAGCAGTTGCTCAAGCTTGCACATGATATTCCCTTGTCTCGTCATCTGGGAATTGCACGCACTATGCAGCAGTTGGCCTAGAATTTCTATTGGCCCAACTTCCCCCAGCAGGTGAAGGAGTATTGCAGGTCTTGTCACCAGTGCCAAGAAATAGGGAAGGCAGGTAAGGAAACACAAGCCATCCTAATTCCATTGTCCATAGTGGAGGAGCCATTCCAGAGGGTGGGAATGGATATTGTGGGGCTTTTAAATACCCCCGGCTCCTCCGGGAAGAGGTTCATCCTGACTGTGGTGGATTATGCCACCCAGTATCCAGAGGCAGTCACCCTATCCTCACTGAGGACAGACAAAGTGGCCGATGCCTTACTTGGGATTTTCTCCCGTGTTGGGTTTCTGCAGGAGGTTATCACTGATCGAGGGGGGTTCCTTCATGTTGGACCTGATGAAATATTTGTGGGAGAAGTGTGGTGTGGTGCAGAGATGCACAACACCTTATCACCCACAAGCCAATAGGCTTGTGGAAAGACTTAATGGTACCCTGGAGTCAATGCTCCAAGCGTTTGCTGAACAGCATGGGAGGGACTGGGAGAAATACCTTTCCCACCTGTTGTTTGCATACAGGGAGGTGCCCCAAGAATGAACAGGATTTCCCCCTTCGAACTCTTATATGGATGCCGGGTATGTAGGCCCCTAGACTTGATCCGGGAGGACTGAGAAGGCAAGCACACCACCCAGGGAACTCCCATAGTGGATTACGTCCTTAGGTTTAGGGAAAGGCTGAAGGAGCTTATGGGGACAGCCCAGAGCAACCTGGCAGCTGCCCAACAGAAACAAAAAGTGTGGTATGACCGCAGAGCCAGAGCTCACTCGTACATGGTGGGTCAGGAAGTCATGGTCCTTATTCTGATCCGGAAAGGCAAGCTGCAGGCTGTGTGGGCAGGACCGTACAAAATAGTTAGAAAGGTAAATGATGTGAACTGTATCATAGAGTTACCTGATAGAAGACAGACAGAAAGAATGTACCATGTCAACATGATGAAGACATATGCTAATAGGGCTGACATGGTGTTTGCAGTATGTAGTCCTGGGGAAGGGAAAGATGAAGGAGACCCTTTCTGGACTTGCTGGAAGAAAGCAAGTGGGAGTCTTCTGTGGAGGCAGTTAAATTGTCTCCCCAGCTGGCCCTGGACAAGATCCAGGAAGTAAGGGAGGTTTTAGCAGACTTTGCCCAACTGTTTAGCGCCAAGCCTGGACTTAACTCCCTTAACGATGCATGATGTGGAGACAGGGACACAGACGCCCATACGGCGGACAGCATATCGGGTGTCCGAGGCTGTCCAAAAAGACATTAGGAAGGAGGTGGAGGAAATGCTGGATTTAGGGGTAATCCAGAGATCCCACAGCCCCTGGGCCTCACCCATAGTCTTTGTGCCCAAGCCAGATGGCTCTACTCATTTCTGTGTGGATCATCGTGGACTGAATGCAGTCACAAAGTCAGATGCCCACCCAGTGCCCTGGACAGACAAACTCCTGGACAAGTTGGTAGGGGTGACCTACCTTATGACTATTGACCTGACAAAGGGGTATTGGCAGGTAGAGTTATCTGACAGAGTTAGGGAGAGGTCGGCCTTCATCACTCCAATAGGCTTATTTGAATTTAAAGTAATGCCTTTCAGAATAAAGAACGCCCCAACCACTTTCCAAAGGTTGGTGAACCAGGTGTTAAATGGTGCTGAGGAGTACGCTGTGGTGTACCTGGATGACATTGCCATCTTTAGTGCCAATGGGAGGAACACCTGTCCCACCTTAGAGAAGTGCTGGGCAGGATACAGAGGGCAAGGCTCACTGTCAAAGCTGAGAAGTGCCAGGTGGCCATGGCTGAAGTGGCATACCTCGGGCATATTGTAGGCTGGGGACAGCTCGGTACTATAGGAAATTTGCACCCAATTACAGTGCCCTGGCTGCTCGCCTATCTGACCTGGTAAAGAAAAAGATGCTTAAGAAAATTACCAGGGAACCGGCCTGTGAAAAAGCCTTACCCCAAACTGAAGGAGGCACTGTGCAGTGCTCCTGTATTGACAAGTTCTGACTATAGCAGACCCCTCATAGTCCAGACTGACACCTAAGACGTGGGCATTGGGGCAGTACTGAGTCAGACATCCAACCAAGGGAAAGATCACCTTGTAGTGTAACTGAGTAAAACTTTATTTCCCAGGGAGCAGGCTTGCTCTACTGTGGAAAAAGAATGTCTTGCCATAGTGTGGACCCTAAAGAAGTTAGAGCCATACTTATAGGGGCAGCATTTTGAGGTACAAAATGACCCCAACCCCCTGGTTTGGCTGACACAAATGGAAAAAACTAATGGTAGACTATTAAGATGGAGTCTTGCCTTGCAAGGGTATGGGATGACGATGTTGCATAGGGCTGGAGCAACCAGTCAGAACACAGATGGCTTTTTGCATCTGTATGAGGAGTGAACTGACTTGGGAAGCTCATCTCATGCAGGGGATGGAGTCCCCAAATTCAGTATAGGTGGGGAGGACTGTGACACTTGGCCAGCTGGTTATGATTGTTCTATGATATTTGTAATATAGAATGTGGTATGTGAGTGTCTCACATGAGACATCCTGTGCTATGGGTGCCCCCCCAGGTCAGTGAAGCGACAAGTGACCTGAAACCAGGAGGTAATTAAAAGACTAGAGAGACTTAATTAAGGGTCTCCTGTTTTCCTGTCATAATTAGAACTGACCCTGCTGCCAGGATATAGAACTGGTAAACTTTTATGATGTCTTAGAGGAAAAAACATGTTATACCATCATGGTGCTAAAAGTCATAAAATCATTTGATGTGCCCTGGGAATAGCAACTGCTTAAGATCAAAGAGGGGATGTTAATTAAGGAGTCATATTGGGAAATGAGTTTTTGCTGATGTCACCTTATTTGAAATACCTCTTGATAGGACATCCTGTTTGTATATTTTTTATATTCTAAAAGGAGGAGCTAGATGACATCATAGAAGGGGTGTGGAGACACAGAGTTTTAAACTGTATACTGTGTTTGAACTTGTGACATTTCATTTTGGACTCTTAAGAAACAAGATTTCTGATCTAACTTAAGCACTATAAAGAGGTAATACATTAGATAGAAAAAGTCTAATTGTATTGTTTAGTTTAGTTTAGTTTATTAGTCTAGGAATTAATACCTTTGAGCCAGGGCTCTTTTACAAAGGTTCCACGTCACAAAGAACATTTAACAAAGCACAATACACATTACAGGTAAAACCAGTCAGGAAAGTTACATCATAAATTTGCTATTAACAGTTTAAGGCAGTAACGTTTTTAAGTATCATAGAAAAACAAGCTATAACAGGTTCAAGCGAGTAGACAATTTCGAGGTTAAGGAAACTTCCAGGGAGAGGGTGATCATTAGGCGCCAAAAGGAGGCTAGAGAGGAGGGAAAGGTGGTGAGCGGGAGAGTAAGTGAGAGGGGACAGGAAAAAAGGGGGGGAGTGAGTTTGGGTGGGAGACAGGTAGTAGAGGTACCAGAGGGTTCATTAGTCAGGGAGGAAGAGGCCTCAGTTGTGAGGATGGACATGAGGAGTAGTAGTCTTTATCTAGCGCACTCACAGTTGCTAGTGGTGGTGAGGTGGGCATAGAGCATGGATTTGAAAGCTTCAAGCGAGGTTGAGGATAGAGTAGGTGGACCATGCATTGAACCATGTCGGGGCCTCCTGTATGCGAAAGATCTTTGTCCCTGTGCAGTCCGGGCATCTCGGAACCAGGAAAGGTTGGCGCTCAGATCTGGTGGAGGGTCGTGAGCCAGGATTCAGTCGGAGTAGGTTTTGATTACATAATGGAGTCAGTCCCAAGATAGATTTTTTTGCCATTGTGCAGGTGAGATAAATAAGATGATTTGATAGGTTCAACCAGCCTGATTCATAGTACAGATCACACGTGTGAATCAGTCTTTGAGCCCCCGTGAGGAGCCGGCAGGCCTTATTTAGAGTGATTGAGATACGCCTTAGAGCAGTGGAGGTAGCTGAGCCATAAATAATAAGGCCATAGTCAATGATTGAGATTATGGAACTCTGTATAGCTATTCTGAATGCCACTTGATTTAGAAATTGGACGGGTTACGGAATAGTATTCCAAGGCGTTGGTTCACTGTTTTCACAGTGTTGTCAATATGGGTTGCAAAGGTGAGCCCTTGGTCAAAAGTGATGCCAAGGTATTTGAAAGTATTAACTTGGTCCAGTGTAATTCCCGCAGAGGTTTGTATGGTGAGTGGAGTATGCCTATTTTTGTTTTGGTGATTGGAGAAGAGCATGGCTTTTGTTTTATTGTGGTTTCAGAAGAGCATGGGTTTTGGTAGGAGTTTATGTTTTGTACTTTAACCTTGTTCTTTTAAGTGATTGTATGCTTTTTAATATAGTGTTCTGTGTTTATATTTTACATATTTTTATCCATTTTAGTAAATATATTGTTTTGAAAGACTGCCTGGGTGTGTCTTTGAAGTTCTTTTTGCATGTGATGTATAGAGGGTTAAGACTGACAAAAACTGTTCAAAGCTTGATGGTGTTACTAAACTGGGAAAAGGTAAAAATATACCTAAGGTCTTTTATAGAGTTTCAAGGGTTCATTTTGGATACCTGGTTAGGTGCCCTTAGACAAAAGATATCTTGCATCCCCCTGAAGAGAAGATTATCTGAGCCTGTACATTGGGTACGCTAGCATAAGGTTCACAGTTTGAATCTCCCCAGAACTTGAGACTAAATATGATTTGGACCCACAAGCAGATAGGAGGGTTACCCTGTCTGTTACCTGTTCGCACTCTTGCACTCGGAGGTTGGCACTGTGGGAGCAGAGGGCCTAACCTGCTTATTGTGTTTGTGGCACTCCACTAGGAAACCCCCCTTTCTTCGGAGTGAGTTCCATTTACTGTTACCTTCTGTGTCCTGTTGTGCAGCCAGTTTGCTACCCAGGCTACCACCCTGGGACCCACTCCCAGGCTGGCTAACTTGATTATTAATCTTTTGTGCGGGACTGTGTCAAATGCCTTGCTCAAGTTTAGGTAGGCCATGTCCACAGCCCCTCCTTGGTCTATTACTTTGGTCACCCAGTCAAAGAAATTGATTAGATTCATCTTATGTGACCTTCCTGCTGTGAGTCCATGCTGCCTTGGGTCCTGTGCCCTGCTGGCCTCTAGGTACTTAACAACTGTTATGCTGTACAGCCAGACAGTTACACGTTTGGGATATGGAATCCTACAGACCAGTGCTGCTGTTGAATGGGGGGGATGTAGGTTTGAGTGCCTTTGTGATTCCTGTTCCTATTTGGGGCACAGAGAGCCTGTAATATTGGCTGTATGGGTTGAATGGGTGAGTGTAGGTTCGAGCATTTTCATAATTCCTGTGCCCGTTCATCTGAGCACAGTTTTGTTGTACTGGTTCGGTTCTGTCCGGTCAGGTCCATGCCACGGTCGCTGTTTGTTGAGGTCACAACAGGATCTAAACCTGATGGCAAAACATGACACAGGGACAGGTGTTTCATGGCAAAAGGTTTATTACCCAATACATGTAAAAATAACAGCTTACTGTAACTGGGAGTCTGGAACCTTCGAACACCTGGTATCATCATAGGAAAAACTCTGTGAAAAACAGGATTGCACAAAGTTATATACTCCGAGATAACAAGGTCCGATACCTGGTAATGGGATCATCTGCATAATAGAAAAGCTAAACAAAGTATTTCTATTGGTGGGTAGAGTGGGCAGCTTGCACCCAAGGCCATTAGGTTTGCAAGTACACAGTGATAGCAAAAATGCTGACTGCAACTACTTTGGGGTTATAATGGAGTGATTCATATAATATGCTGATTATAGCATTACAGCTAATAGCTGTAGGTCATGCACTAAGATCACAAATATAACACTGCATAGTATATCATAGCAAGCACTAGTAAATACTAATACCCCTCATACTGTAAGATGGTAGTCCACATTTGGGACTGTAGGTCAGACAGGTCTACACAATGAGTAGACAAGTTATGAGACATATAAAAAGAGGATGTGGAGGCTGGAGAGGGGACAAAGTAGGAGCAAGTGGTTGTAACAGGTTGCAACACCTGTGGTGCAGTCCTCTTCATGGAAATCCTCTGGAGGCCACAATGTTACCCATCATGCAGCAAGTTGGTAGAGCTTACCAAGGAGCTGATTTTGGCAAAGGAAGAACTTGGCCTGCTCTGGAGCAGTTCCCAACAGATGCTGATGCAGGCAGCCACTACTCTTCCCAAGTGGACCATAGCTGGCATGGGGGATGCAGGAAGGAGGGTCCATGCAGATGATAACACTGAGGTGGCAATAGCCAACAGATTTCCACTCCTATATGACTAAGTTGCTCCAGTATCCCCAGTGCAGAGTCCAGAGCCTGTAGCTACCTAGGAGGTTAGGTATCCCTAAGTGGAGTAAACACAAAAACCACTTGTTCACGCGCTACTGGAATGGGTGTTTACTCAACAGCATTTAATGTACTTTCCACAAACAGCAGCACTCAAATGTGAATAAATAGAAACATTAACTTTGACAGCAGATAAGGACTGCTTGGTCCACCCAGTCTGCCCATTTCCCTACCTATTGGATAAACCAAACTTGCTCTTTAGTTTAAAATGCTGTCTAGTATATTTCCAAAGGACACAGACTCAGCATGAATACCCTGGGGGTTTGTGTCATAAAAGTGACACTTTGTTAGAGGATGGAGCTGCGATGTGAGTGTCCTAATTTATTCACATGATTTAAAGACATGGGTCTTTCATCTTAATACATATATAGTCTACATTGTAGCACATCAGATCAGACACAATTAAAAACACCTGCTCCTAAGATTGTAAGTATGGTGCTCCCTGCCACAAAGAAAGTGAAAAATGGAGCAGGCAATAAATAATCAAGGCTCCTGTAGCACACAAATGCTAGTACATATTAAGAAAGGGAGTGGGGCAAAATAAACATGTATATTAGATCTATTAGATACATTTCAACAAACTCCTCCAGTAAAAGAGCTCCAGTGTTAAGTTGGTCCCAATTAATATTGAGACCATAAACTGTCAAAGCTGGCACAATGAGCATAATGAGAAATACTGTTGATGCTCCAGCACATGGGTTTATAAACTGCATATACCCCTTCATGGACCTTAGGCAACAGAAAATATGTGTCACTGGTGTATAAGTAATCAAATTACTAATACTTATAGACCCACTTGTTAGATCAGCAGTGAGCATCAATGCTACTTAGAAGTTCATTAGTAGTATTATTAGCTCTAATATACTGTACATGTTTAATTTGTCCCACTCTTTCTTAATATGTGCTAACATTTGTGTGCCGCAGGAGCCATGATTATTAGTTATTGCCTGCTCCATTTTGCACATTTTTTTTTAGTAGGGAGCACTGTCCTTATAATCTTAGGAGCAGGTGTTTTAATTATGTCTATTTTGATTGTGCTACAATTTGGATTCTGTGTATTAAGATGAAAGCCTGTGTCTTTAAATCATGAATAAATTAGGGGGACACACTGTATCTCTGCCCCCTAATGAAGCATCATGTTTATGATGTGAAGCCCCGGGGTATTCATGCTGTGTCTGTATAATTTGGAAATATACCCAATGGCATTATAAATTAACGAATAAGATTCATTTGATCACATTTGAGTGCTGCTGTACGGTACATTTGGCTGCCATATCTGCATTTCATGCTCCTATTGATGGCTGTACGGCTACACAACTAGAAGTGTCCCATACATTTCTGAGAGGTATCTTTCATATGAAACCTCCTATCTGTAATCCAGTGCCTCCCTGACACTTGAATTTCATGCTTGAAAAAAATCTACCTTGGCTCCTTTTGAGCCTGCTGCAGCCTGTGGCCTACATTTCCTTTCATGGAAAATGTTATTTTTAGTTGTCATGACCTCTGCTAATATAATTTCTGGAGTTTCAGCCTTTAATGAATGAGCCTCCTTATTTGATTTTTCATAAAGTCAGAGTCTCTATATACCAATTCTAACCTTTTACTGAAGGAGGTATCGGAATTCTCAGTGAACCAAACTCCATACTCTTGATGCACATAGAACACTGAGATGCTATCTTAATCACACTAAGAACTTCAGAAATATGTCTCAGCTTTGTGTTTCCCTCACCCCTGGGAAAGAGGGCACCCTGTATCTAAACAGTACCTGTCCAAATGGCTGGCTAACTGTGTCATCTTTTGTTACAGTAAGTATGGTAATAAACTTCCTGGTGTTCTTTGTGGTCGCTCCATGAAGAGTATGGCCACCTCTGTTGTTTACTTCCAGAATGTCCCTCCTGCTAACATATATGCTGCAGCCACATGGAGCACTGTACATACTTTCACAAAGCACTACATTCTAGACACTGTCTCTTGCAAACATACTGGCATTGGTCTTGGCTGTACTCTAAGGTCTTTTGTCCTGATCATACATCAGGCTGAGCCATCTTCTCTGGGTGCTTTGTACTGCTTGGGAATTGTTCCAAAGGTGTTGCCAATTAAGGAGATATCCTTGATGAAGCTAGAACTGTTACATAGGAACCATAACAGCAGATGTTCTTGAGAATGTCCTCCTTTTGGCCATAGTGTATCCTCCCTCATTCCCCTTTTTCTTCTCAGGGATAAACCAGATGCTGTGCCTAAGTCCTTATTCCATGCATTCTGTTTCCAGTCCCCCATGCACCTCCTTGTTTGCCTGGTCCTGGTTTTGGTCTCCTGGGTCCTCATGGCAAGATGCTCTCTGAGGCTTATCTCTGGTGGGAACTCAGGAGTGTTGAGACTGCCTTCATTATATAGGTGTGACAGGGTTGAATAATGCCCTGCCCCATTTGTTGTGCAGAAAGAGTTTAAACTCAAGGGTCTGTTCTGTCCTCTTCTTTTCTGTCTCTTGTCTGGTTGCACAACCACATTTTCTTGTGAGGCCTAGGAACTGATCACTTCAGTGATTTCACAGTTCACCTCTTGCTATCTCTCTGCCTTCACTTGCTGTTCTATCTTTTCTTCCCCCTTGCATATCTACAGATATAAAAATATATGTGAATCTTTATGTGGAAATTCACTGATACTGGGATACCTTTGTTTAAAACTGTATATACAGTGAAGCTCGTCAGGATGAAGTGCAGCACTGCAGAATTCTGTACTAAAGTTACTGCAGCAAACAAAGTTTCAATGGGAGATGATCCCTTTTGTCATGCAGTAAACCTATGACACTGCACTTCATCCTGGCAGGCTTCACTGTAGTTTTACTGTTGAAATGGTTGCGAAAAGTCATTTGGAACTCAAGGGGTTAACCTGAGATGCAGTTTTTAAGCATTTTGCAGAACTGTAAACAAGAGGTCAGTTCTGGGTCACCATGTACTGTTTTACTGCACCTGCAAGGAATGAAACTTACAAGAACATTCTGTGAGAAGCAGGCTCTCTTAATGAGTTCCCAGACAAAGACCTATAAAAAGAGCAACAATGCTTTTACTAGAGAGACAAAGGAGCGTGAGAGACTGAAACTTGGACTTAAGAGATTCCATCAGAAGAAGGACTTTGTTTTCTCTGTTTGTTCTGCCTTTGTAAATAGTTATACTGAACACATTTTTATTTTGTATTTTGCTGTTATTGAGAAAAATAAAATGCTACTTGCGAATTTTATACCTGTTTTTGGTCTTCCTATGCATTCTGACCTGTGCCTCGACAACAGATGGTGTCAACCTAAATGGGATTTACGCCAAGCATACTCTAAGCCAGGAGTTTTGGGCATGGGTACTAGACCTGGTACCAAGGAAGCATAGAAGAAAGGAATGGATTCTGCAGCAGCAAGTCCAGGAGTAATTACCAGAAGAATGGCAGCCAAGCTGGCAGAGACAGAAGTCCAAACTGAGACTGTACAGCCAGCACCAGTGATGGAAAAAAAAGAACAGGCAGTGACAGATTACCAGAGTGGTTAAGAACAGACATGGTTAAGGAAATACAAAAAATGAAAGAATTGGGTATCATAGAAGAGTCAATAGGTGCTTGGTCATCACGAATGGTGACTGTAGACAAAAAGGGGGTGTTAGAATCTGTCTTGATTTTAGGAAACTTAATCAAGTGCCAGAATTTGACAGTTATCCTATGCCCAGAATAGATGATTTGGTGGACAGACTGGGGAGTGCCAAGTATATTAGTACCCTCGATCTCACCAAGGGTTACTGGCAAATCACTCTAGCTAAAGAATCAAAGACAAAGACTGCATTTGTCACTCCTATAGGATTCTATCAGTTCACCACCATGCTGTTTGGTTTACATGACACATCCTCTACGTTCCACTGGTACATGGATGTAATTTTATCCCCTCACACTGATTATTGTGCTGCGTACCTGGATGATGATGTGGTGTGCAGTCCAGACTGGAAAAGCCACCTGGAACATCTACAAGCAGTTATCCAATCGATCAAAAAGGCAGGTCTGACCATTAATCCTACCAAGTGTGCATTGGGCATGCAGAAAACTAGATATCTGGGCTATGTTTTGGGAAATGGAGAAGTCAAGCCAGAGGTTTCCAAGATAGAAGCTGTAGCTAACAGCCCTGTCCCCAAAATCAAGAAACATGTTAGGTCATTTTTAGGACTGGCTGGTTACTATCAGAGATTTGTTCCCAGCTTTGCCGAGTTAGCAACTCCCCTCACTGAACTCACAAAGAAACAGCTAAAAAATAATGTGAAATGGACCCCAGAGTGTGATGAAACTTTTCAGGCCATTAAGGCTACATTATGTTCACCCGCTGTTTTAAGAAACCCAGACTTTGAGAAACAATTTCTGTTACAGACTGATGCATCAGAGGTAGGCCTAGGTGCAGTCTTGAGTCAACATATAGATGGGGAAGAACATCTTATTCTTTACATAAGTAGGAAATTGAACAACAGAGAGAAAAGGTACTCCACCATTGAAAAGGAATGCCTTGCAGCAAAGTGGCCCATGGAGTCCCTTAAATTTTATTTGCTAGGAGCTGACTTTGTATTGATAACAGATCACAATCCTTTCTGTTGGCTTTACCAAATGAAGGATAAAAATTCCAGAATCACAAGATGGTACCTGGCATTACAGCCATTTAAATTTAAAGTGATGCACAAATCTGGGAAAGAGAATGTCAGTGCTTATTTTCTGCCAAGATATGGATCAGGAATTGAGAATTCCAAAGGTTGAAAAAATGTGAGTTGAAACTTCTCTGTTTGCTATGTTGCATATGCACTGAATTCTAAAAGTTATAAGCTAATGCTAGAAGATAATTAAAAGAGTGTTTTGGAAACCTGTTTTTGTAAAACAGGTTCCCTCTTAAAGAGGGGGGTATGTGACAGGGTTGAATAAGGGCCTGCCCCATTTGTCATGCAGAAAGAGTTTAAACTCAAGGATCTGTTCTGTCCTCTTCTTTTCTGTCTCTTGTCTGGTTGCACAACCACATTTTCTAGTGAGACCTAGGAACTAATCGCTCCAACGGTTTTGCAATTATCTGCCTCACACTATCTCTCTACCGTCACTTGCTGTTCTGTCTTTTCTTCCCACTTGCATATCTGTGGGTATAAAAATATATGTGAATCTTTATGTGGATATGTCACTGATACTGGGATCCCTTTGTTTAAAACTGTATATAGTTTTACTGTTGAAATGGTTGCAAAAAGCTATTTGGAACTCAAGGGGTTAACCTGAGATGCAATTTTTAAGCCTTTTGCAGAACTGTAAACAAGAGGTCAGTTCTGGGTCACCATGTTCTGTTTTGCTGCACCTGCAAGGAATGTAATTTACAAGAACATTCTGTAAACTTATAAGAACATTCTGTGAGAAGCAGGCTCTCTTTAACAAGTTCCCAGACAAAAACATATAAAAGAACAGCAATGCTTTTGCTAGAGAGACTGAAACCTGGAATTAAGAGATACCCTCAGAAAGACTTTGTTTTCTCTGTTTGTTCTGCCTTTGTAAATAGTTATACTGAACACATTTTTATTTTTATTTTTATTTTGCTGTTACTGAGAAAAATAAAATGCTACTCATAAATGTTATACCTGCTCCTGGTCTTCCCATGCTTCCCAACCTGTGCCTTGATGACAGTAGGCAGATATGCTACTTGTCATTGTGGGTTGCCCCTGTCTAGTAAAAGCTTCCGAGTGGTCCTGATGCTGATGGCTTACAGTTCCAAAGGTGTTGCCCAATGGAGGAGATTCTCTAGAAGATCAACTGTTATGGTAGGTTCTTACATATCTGTTTTCTCTGCTACCCCACCCCTCCCTAAGACACCAAGGTTGAGGTCCAGTGCAGGCTTAGTCCCCTCTGCAGAGGTCTCTCAGCCCATATCCTCATCATGCAGTGTCTCATCGATGGTTCCACCATTGACATCTACTACAGGTGTTTTCACAGCTGGTACCACAAGCTTCATTGTCAGTGCTTCTTGCGATGCTATTGCCTGTCTGCCCATTGATGCCCTCGTCAACGCTGATCTTTGGACCTGCTTTGTCATCACAGTTGACCTATGGTTTTATCCATGGACGCCCTTACTGTTGATGATGGTTCCCTACTGGGAACCTCTCCACCTGTCCTGCCTGAAAAAGACAAGGAGGAGAAGGTGGTGTTTAAACCTGCTCTTATGGAACAGGATTATGATGAGAAAGTGTATTATCTTCCCCTTCCTGATGTGGGTTTCAGTTCCTCTCTCTCATCTTGCAATAAGGCAGTGTAAAATACAGTCCTTACTCTCCTCCTGAGGGTGCCCCTTTCAGACTTTCCTCTGGCAGCTGCAAGAGCAACTGGGCTTTACTGCTGAAGAGAAGGACCCCTCTAAGAAACATTTTTATGGGTTTCTGGAGGTCTCCTCCTAGCCAACTGTGCTTATTCCTCCTATTCATTCTGTGTTGGAGGAAGAAACAGTGGTGGCTTCACACAGGCCTAGTGCTTTACCAGCTGTGCCTCGGAAGCCAGATAAACAATAGCCAGCCCCTTCTACTAAACCTTATTGTATCTCAAAACCAGAGACAGACTCAGTGCTCATCATGGCTGCCCACAGCAGGTTTAAAGCTCTCTTCCACTGGACAGGGAATCCAGGAACCTGGTAGGTCAGAGGACCTATGCTTTAGTGTCCCTTGGTCTCTGCATTGCTAACTATCAGGCTTATATGAGCAAATATCAGAATAGCCTATGGAAATCTACTTCTGCTCTGGCCAATAAGCTACCTGATGGGCCCACTAAAACTGAGGTCCAGCAGACTGTTGCCCCTGGGCTGCAGGCTGGTAAGCATCTTCGGAGGTCTTCTTATGATTGCTTGGGTGCTTCCACTCATGCTGCTGCCTATGGTGTTTGTTTTGAGGGTGTTCCTAGCTGCGTCTTGCTGGCTTTGAAA
This sequence comes from Neoceratodus forsteri, assembly GCA_016271365.2. Taxonomy (NCBI): domain Eukaryota; kingdom Metazoa; phylum Chordata; order Ceratodontiformes; family Ceratodontidae; genus Neoceratodus; species Neoceratodus forsteri. The sequence continues at coordinate 508,080,148 of CM057455.1, forward strand.
CAGATGGCCAGCAATCAGACTTTAATGTTCCCTTTTTTAGGCAAGCAATTCTTTGGACCTAATGTTGAAAATGATTTGTGACACCTACAGACCCTCCAGTCCCTGCTTACCTTGAATCCTAAGCCTTGATGTAGGGTCTTTCCAAGACCATATTCCTATCCCGGCAGAGGCTATTCCAGGAATCCTGGCCATTGGTCACAGTGGGCCCATGCAGCCCTTCAAGCCCCTTTGCCTCACGGTGCCCATGCCAGTATCACCAAAGGTGGAGGGGTTGGCTTTATGCCTGCTAGCCCTTGAGCCTTCTGACTCCCTTCTTCCATTCCATTTTGGTTGGAGGCTGCATCTCCCTCTTCTTTTCAAAGTGGAGGGAGATTACCATGGATGTTTGGGTTTTGGCATGGTTCACTGAGGCCATGCCCTAGAACTGCTGTCTGTACCTCTGGCCCATCCTCCTCTTCCAAATCTGTGCCCTCTAGAACTCTTGTTCTCCAGCTGGAGAAAGTCCAAACCCTCCTCTGCAAGAAGGCAATAGAGCCAGTTCCAGTAGCAGCGCTCATTCAGGGATATTATTCCCAATACTTTCTGGTTCCAAAGTGTACAAGGGACTTGCATCCCACCCTGAACCTTTGGGGCCTAAGCCTGTACATAGAATATAAGCAGTTCCAGACGGTCTCACTGCAGTTACTACTCCCCCATTTATTTACACCCTGTTCTGGACTGGCCAACTCTTCAAGCATTTGGGTATCTTGGTAAACAAGCCCAAAATCAGGTCTTACTGTGTGCAAATGCGTGCAATATATAGGTGCTGTTTTGGACACAGATGTCAGCTGGGCATTTTTATCAATGGATTGTGCCAGTGATATTTCCATATAGCATTTCCAAATAGCTTTTTGCAACCATTTCAACAGTAAAACTATATACAGTTTTAAACAAAGGGATCCCAGTATCAGTGACATTTCCACATAGCATTGATAACCCACGCTCACTTGGTGTCATCCAGCCAATATGTTTCCACCAGGAGCTTGCTCTGTTTAATAGATCTGATGGCAGCCACCATGCTCATAGTACCACTGGCATGTCTGTACATGAAGATTCCTTTACTGGTTTCTGTGTGTCCAGTGGGCTTAGCTTCTGGATGATCTGTAGTGTCTCATACAGGTGACTCCTCCTCCTCTTTGTTGTACCCTTCTCTGGTGGTTGAACTGTTCTAACCTCAAGACTGGGTCCTGTTTTCTCTGTCCTTCACCCCATTAGTCATGATGACAAATGCTTCATGCTTCAGTTGGGAATGCATCTCCAGCCATTCTTGCTGAAAGGCCTTTGGTCCTCCCTGGATCACTCTCTCCACAGCAGTCATGTGGAGATTAGGGTTGTTCTACTTGGCCTGCAAGTCTTCACTATCCTTCTCCAAGGCCAGTCTTTGTTGGTTCAGATAGACAACATCTGTGTGGTGTATTATATCAATACACAGGACGGTGTTCATTCTTAACCCCTTTCCATGGAGGCAATGAGGGTCTGGTACTGGGCTGTGGAACGTGACGTGTTCCTTATGACTGTATTTCTGCACAGCACTCTCAGTGCTCTAGCAGATTCTTTAGCAGGTCCTGGGCACCCTCCTGCAAGTGGGAGCTCCAAGACTCTGTTGTGAATGACCTCTTTGAAAAATGGTGTCACCCAGATATTGACCATTTTGAGTCTCCATACAGTGTAAAACTACCACATTTCTGCTTGCTTGCTTCCAGGCCTGGAGGTTTTTGGCAAGATACATTGTCTCCCCCTGGAGGGGGAGGGCTTGTACACCTTTCCTCCATTCTTTCTGATCCAGAGGGATATTGTCAAGTTTAGGGTGGATCCAGGCACACTGATACTATCCCCATTCTGGACCAAACAAATTTGCTTCCCTCTGCTACAACAGTTGGCAGTGAAGTATCCTGTCCGGTTTCTCCTGCAAGTAGGGATACTGTCACAGGAGCAGGATTCTCTGGTGCACCCAGATCTCCAGTTTCTGCATATCCATTTCTGGCTCCTGAGGATATAAAACTCTTACGCTTTGCAGTTTCCCTGGCAGTAGCAACAATTTTGCTGGTGGCTTGGAAGCCATCCACTCGGTACACCTACTTTCAGAAATGGAAATGTTTCACAGTCCGGTACATCCCCTGTTGACTGGACCATTAACATGTCCAGTCAGTCATATTCTGGTTACCTCATGTCTCTTTCAGACTCCGTGAAGGTGCATTTGGCTGTGGTTTAAGCTTTTCATGAATTCATTGATGGTAAAATGGTGGCCCAGCTTGAGTTGTCCTGCGGTTTCCTTAGAGGGATCATGCTGCTTGACCCCCCCCCGGTCCATGATCCAGTGCCACTGTGGGACCTTAACATGGTTCTGGAAACATGGCACCTCCTTTTGAACCAGCTGCAACCTGTGACATGCAGTTTCTCTTATGGAAGATGCTATTTCATGAGGTCATTACTTCTGTAAGAAGAATTTCAGAATTGCAAGCTTTTGTTGCAGAGCCCCTCACCTCTTTTTCCACAAGGTGTGGGTCTCCTTAAGTACCAGAACTCATTTTCTGCTCAAGGTCATTTTGGACTATAAAGCTTCTGGTTTGCTTTTTGACTCCCCCAAGGAGTGGGAAACATAGACTCCATATGCTGGACATCTGCAGGATGCTGTATTTGTACCTTGCTCATACTAAGAATTGTAGAAAATCCTCTCAACTATTTGTGTTTTTCATCCCCAGGATGATAGGCTTGTTTCTAAGTAATGTCTGTCCACATGGTTGGCATCCTGCATTACTTTCGGTTACTGCAGTAAGAAGCTTCCTGGTCCCATCTGTGCCCACTCCACTCATGGCATGGCCACTTCTGTGGCTTGTTGTCACATGTCTGCTGCTGAAATCTGCTCTTCTTCCACTTGGAGTACCATACTGTTCACACATACACAAATCATTACAGTCTGGACATCATCTCTTGTAAATATGACAGCTTTGGCCTTGCTGTTCTGCAGTCCCTTCTGTTTTAAGGTCATTTGATCCTTCCTGCCACCCACAGTGCTTTGGTACTATTTGGGAAATATTCCAATGGTGTGGCTCAATGAAGGGAGATGTCCTCGAAGATGACAGAGCAGTTACTTACCATAATAGTAGATCTTCATGGTAATCTTCTCCATTGAGCCACAGCTCACCCTCCCACTTTCCCCCTCTTATTCTCAATTGTTTTTTCCTATCAATTCTGCCTGCCTTTGCATGCTGGTTATTCTGTCTTTGCCTGATTAGGGCGTAATTTATCTCAGTTTCCATATCCTCTCCCATGTGTCTGGTTCTGCTCCTGGATGGGTCCATCCCTGCTTACCTGATAATCCCCCAAGCTCATCTCCAGTGGGAACGGAAGCATGATGGGGCCACCCATATTATAAAGACAGTGATGACACAAGTCAACATGGACAGCCCCAGCTAGCAAAAGTTTCCCAATGGCCATGACATCGACATCTTACAGTTCTAGTGGCTCAATGGAGGAGATTCCCTAGAAGATCTACTGTTACAGTTAAGTAACTGCTCTTTTCATGTCGTAGGCATCAAGGTGACATGTTTTTTATATCTAGGCTCTTGTCTCATAAGAGTGGTTACTGTGCTTGTCACTAGCCTAGGTCATTGTGGCAAAGGCCTACCAGAGGTCCCCGGCAAGCAGGGGTTTTATTCCATATGTACTGTACCTGAGGAACAGAACAGCCTAATCCTAGTAGCAGAAAAGTTGCATACCAGGGCATACCATTCCAACACAGCTGCTGCAAGTGCTTCAAACTGTGTGTGTGGGCCTTCAGCATTTTCAGTCAAAGTGCTACCTATTTTGCTTGCTTCAGTACCACATTCCTACAAAGTGCTTCATAGTTTAATGGCACATCTCAAAGCCAAGTACTGTATTCACTTATCTGAATGGTGGGCTAATACTTAACCCATCCTGAGCTCTAACAGATAGAGCAATTCAGGTAATGCACTCCTTCATAGAAACCAGGGAAATACTTTTAAGTCTTTTGAGCCTTGGTTAATCTCAACTCAAAAAGTGAAATTTTAGAGAGCCTCAGGGCAACATTCCAGTTCCTGCTGTGAGGCTTCACAAAAAGGAGTCCTGGTGGATTCTCAGTGATAGCTGCTTGTAAGCATCATAATTCCTGGATCACCTTCCTATGGGTGGGAGCCAGTTGCTGCTGTGAAAGAATAATCACTGCAAAGGTCTTCCCCTTTCCTTTTCATTTCCTCAAGTCTCATTGACAATAGATTATTCTTCAGCGGCACAGACACACTGCCAGGGGTTCATTTCCAAGGGGGTTGGCCACCACCAAAGCACAATCACCATATAAACCTGCAGGTAATATGAGCAGCATTGTTCACCTTTTAAATCGTAGAGGATGTGATTTGAACCTAGTTGGCTCTATTACAACTGGACAACAATGCTCAATTTGTGATTGTTTGATTTTATTAGGAAAGTCTTTGGGCATGTAATACCCATCTGTTATAGCTGTTTTTTTTACTGTATCATGCTGTTTCTCCAATGTTGTCATGTATGTATACTGTAAGTTTTGTGCTCTCCCGGGTCATTCCTGAAAATTGGCATACTACTTGTCTAGTGTACTTACCCGGTAAACAAAAGCTAAATAAATAAATCTGCAAAGACATCCAAGTCAAGAACATACAAATACAGTTGTCAGTAAAAGCAAAATAGTAGTACATAATACTCAGGTAAAACATACACATTCATGAACCATAGACTCAGTTGAGTTGTGCTTTAACATTTTTTTAAACCCAACAATATTGCAAGCGTCCCATACTGAAAGTGGAAGAGTGCTCCAAAATTTTATTGATCTATTAAAAAAATGGACTTGTGACCAGGTGAGGACCAAGTTCCCCTTAATTATAGACCTAATACCATAGCTGCCAGTCGTCAGAGGAAAGCACATCATTAAACACCATTCATAGCCCAAAGGCCAAGCTATAACAGATCACGGGCATTCATGGTAGCCAATGATAGGTATTATATACAGTATTTCACAAAGATGTTTATGATAATTATCACTTAATACAAAACAACAAATCTTGTTAAGGGCTGCTCTAACCCTTGATAACACACTGTCAGCTGCACAAGTTTACTGAACCTGTCTTGTACTGCCCCTACCTCACACCCTGCCAGGTCATTTGTGCCCAGGTGGAGGACCACGTAGGAATCCACCCTCCTTCCTCCATTAGTTGGAGTACCATGGGTGTCATCGTCTTAGTTGTCATACCTGGGAGGCACACTACACTTCTGTGCTGTCCCACTCTATACTTCGGCCATCTAAGTCCTTTTACAATCAAGCCCATACAACTAGAACTCTGCTAGTTTCCCTTGGTTTATGTGCCCCTCACTCAGGTTGCCCTCATACAGGTATAATTCCCCCTCCTTCCTGCTCTTACTCCTTCCCAAAATGATGTTCCCCCTCCGTCTTGCCCCCTGCTTATGTCATGCCCATCCTGTTCCCTGCTCCCTGTACTGGATCACTTACACTTGGATCCAGGCACACTGATACTATCCCCATTCTGGACCAAACAAATTTGCTTCCCTCTGCTACAACAGTTGGCAGTGAAGTATCCTGTCTGGTTTCTCCTGCAAGTAGGGATACTGTCACAGGAGCAGGATTCTCTGGTGCACCCAGATCTCCAGTTTCTGCACATCCATTTCTGGCTCCTGAGGATATAAAATTCTTATGCTTTGCAGTTTCCCTAGCAGTAGCAAAAATTTTGCTGGTGGCTTGGAAGCCATCCACTCGGTACACCTACTTTCAGAAATGGAAATGTTTCACAGTCTGGTACATCCCCTGTTGACTGGACCATTAACATGTCCAGTCAGTCATATTCTGGGTTACCTCATGTCTCTTTCAGACTCCTCAGTGAAGGTGCATTTGGCTGTGGTTTAAGCTTTTCATGAATTCATTGATGGTAAAATGGTGGCCCAGCTCGAGTTGTCCTGTGGTTTCCTTAGAGGGACCATGCTGCTTGACCCCCTCCCTGGTCCATGATTCAGTACCACTGTGGGACCATAACATGGTTCTGGAAACACGGCACCTCCTTTTGAACCAGCTGCAACCTGTGACATGCAGTTTCTCTCATGGAAGATGCTATTTCATGAGGTCATTACTTCTGTAAGAAGAATTTCAGAGTTGCAAGCTTTTGTTGCAGAGCCCCTCACCTCTTTTTCCACAAGGTGTGGGTCTCCTTAAGTACCAGAACTCATTTTCTGCTCAAGGTCATTTTGGACTATAAAGCTTCTGGTTTGTTTTTTGACTCCCACAGGGAGTGGGAAACATAGACTCCATATGCTGGACATCTGCAGGATGCTGTATTGGTACCTTGCTCATACTTAGAATTGTAGAAAATCCTCTCAACTATTTGTGTTTTTCATCCCCAGGATGATAGGCTTGTTTCTAAGTAATGTCTGTCCACATGGTTGGCATCCTGCATTACTTTCGGTTACTGCAGCAAGAAGCTTCCTGGTCCCATCTGTGCCCACTCCACTCATGGCATGGCCACTTCTGTGGCTTGTTGTCACATGTCTGCTGCTGAAATCTGCTCTTCTTCCACTTGGAGTACCATACTGTTCACACATACACAAATCATTACAGTCTGGACATCATCTCTTGTAAATATGACAGCTTTGGCCTTGCTGTTCTGCAGTCCCTTCTGTTTTAAGGTCATTTGATCCTTCCTGCCAACCACAGTGCTTTGGTACTATTTGGGAAATATTCCAATGTGTGGCTCAATGAAGGGAGATGTCCTCGAAGATGACAGAGCAGTTACTTACCATAATAGTAGATCTTCATGGTAATCTTCTCCATTGAGCCACAGCTCACCCTCCCACTTTCCCCCTCTTATTCTCAATTGTTTTTTTCCTGTCAATTCTGCCTGCCTTTGCATGCTGGTTATTCTGTCTTTGCCTGATTAGGGCGTAATTTATCTCAGTTTCCATATCCTCTCCCATGTGTCTGGTTCTGCTCCTGGATGGGTCCATCCCTGCTTACCTGATAATCCTCCAAGCTCATCTCCAGTGGGAACTGAAGCATGATGGGGCCACCCACATTATAAAGACAGTGATGACACAAGTCAACATGGACAGCCCCAGCTAGCAAATGTTTCCCAATGGCCATGACATTGACATCTTACAGTTCTAGTGGCTCAATGGAGGAGATTCCCTAGAAGATCTACTGTTACAGTTAAGTAACTGCTCTTTTCATGTTGTGGACATCAAGGTGACATTTTTTTTATATCTAGGCTCTTGTCTCATAAGAGTGGTTACTGTGCTTGTCACTAGCCTAGGTCATTGTGGCAAAGGCCTACCAGAGGTCCCTGGCAAGCAGGGGTTTTATTCCATATGTACTGTACCTGAGGAACAGAACAGCCTAATCCTAGTAGCAGAAAAGTTGCATACCAGAGCATACCATTCCAACACAGCTGCTGCAAGTGCTTCAAACTGTGTGTGGGCCTTCAGCATTTTCAGTCAAAGTGCTACCTATTTTGCTTGCTTCAGTACCACATTCCTACAAAGTGCTTTATAGTTTAATGGCACATCTCAAAGCCAAGTACTGTATTCACTTATCTGAATGGTGGGCTAATACTTAACCCATCCTGAGCTCTAACAGATAGAGCAATTCAGGTAATGCACTCCTTCATAGAAACCAGGGAAATACTTTTAAGTCTTTTGAGCTTTGGTTAATCTCAACTCAAAAAGTGAAATTTTAGAGAGCCTCAGGGCAACATTCCAGTTCCTGCTGTGAGGCTTCACAAAAAGGAGTCCTGGGGATTCTCAGTGATAGCTGCTTGTAAGCATCATAATTCCTGGATCACCTTCCTATGGGTGGGAGCCAGTTGCTGCTGTGAAAGAATAATCACTGCAAAGGTCTTCCCCTTTCCTTTTCATTTCCTCAAGTCTCATTGACAATAGATTATTCTTCAGCGGCACAGACACACTGCCAGGGGGTCATTTCCAAGGGGGTTGGCCACCACCAAAGCACAATCACCATATAAACCTGAAGGTGATATGAGCAGCATGTTCACCTTTTAAATCCTAGAGGATGTGATTTGAACCTAGTTGGCTCTATTACAACTGGACAACAATGCTCAATTTTTGATTGTTTGATTTTATTAGGAAAGTCTTTGGGCATATAATACCCATCTGCAAAGACATCCAAGTCAAGAACATACAAATACAGTTGTCAGTAAAAGCAAAATAGTAGTACATAATACTCAGGTAAAACATACACATTCATGAACCATAGACTCAGTCAAGTTGTGCTTTAACATTTTTTTAAACCCAACAATATTGCAAGTGTCCCATACTGAAAGAGGACGAGTGCTCCAAAATTTTATTGATCTATTAAAAAATGGACTTGTGACCAGGTGAAGACCAAGTTCCCCTTAATTATAGACCTAATACCATAGCTGCCAGTCGTCAGAGGAAAGCACATCATTAAACACCATTCATAGCCCAAAGGCCAAGCTATAACAGATCACGGGCATTCGTGGTAGCCAATGATAGGTATTATATACAGTATTTCACAGAGATGTTTACGATAATCATCACTTAATACAAAACAACAAATCTTGTTAAGGGCTGCCCTAACCCTTGATAACACACTGTCAGCTGCACAAGTTTACTGAACCTGTCTTGTACTGCCCCTACCTCACACCCTGCCAGGTCATTTGTGCCCAGGTGGAGGACCACGTAGGGATCCACCCTCCTTCCTACATTAGTTGGAGTACCACGGGTGTGATCGTCTTAGCTGTCATACCTGGGAGGCACACTACACTTCTGTGCTGTCCCACTCTATACTTCGGCCATCTAAGTCCTTTTACAATCAAGCCCATACAACTAGAACTCTGCTAGTTTCCCTTGGTTTATGTGCCCCTCACTCAGGTTGCCCTCATACAGGTATAAGTCCCCCTCCTTCCTGCTCTTACTCCTTCCCAAAATGATATTCCCCCTTCGTCTTGCCCCCTGCTTATGTCATGCCCATACTGTTCCCTGCTCCCTGTACTGGATCACTTACACTCTGTTACTCCTACCTGCTTCTGTGTCATACTCCCCTTACTAGCCCAGGCTTTCTCCCTGCTGATTTTCCCCATTACACCCCTTGAGTGTCCTCCTGGTACACCCCTTGAGCTACCCCATACCCTTTCCCTGGTCAGCTTTAGGTCTATCCTGATTTCCTCCTTACTTTCCTTCACTGATATTTCCCCCTGAATCCCCATCTATGCTAACCTGGATACTGTCTTCCTTTATGGAGTCAAGTATCAAGCATCTGTTTTGTACAGGCACCCCTATATCTGTATACCTCACTACCTGTTTCTTCCTTCCTCTCCTATCAACTGTTCTCCAGTCTGCCCCCTTTATCCTTCTCATCCTTTGTGGCAGAAGTGACCACAGCCCTGGAAGCCTCTGCTCCTCTGTCTACCCCTACTTCCTACCCTTGGATCATTCTGTCCCATTTCTGGCCTACTTATCTCTACCCTCTGCCTTCCTGTCAACCTGTTTAGGTCCCCTACCCTGGTTCCTGATACTCCATTACAAGACCACCAGTCTCCTATCTGTTCAGTAACCTGTTTAGTTCTGACCTGAACATCTGCACCTTGGTCATCGTAAACCCAAGTCTCCTGTACACCACATATCCCCAGCCTCCCAGAATGTACCCAGGAAAACTGTCACCCACACTCCCTGCAGCTCACCACTTTTCCCCCTCCCATGTCTGATTATTCCTCCTGACCTCGTATACCTACCCCAGATAAGGAGTAGTGCCTCTCTGTTTCAAACAACATGAATCCATCAATGAGATGCATTACAAATGGATCACTCCTCCACTGTGTGATGCCCTGGAGATAGACCTTTATGCTACTTAGTGGAACTTAGAATACAAGGTCAAACTCTGCATTGCAGTCATGCTCTCCCCAGCTGTCCTAATGTCAGATTTGTTTCTCTGCTGAAGAGAGTCATCCCAAAGTCAGCTCCATCTTCTGGTCAACAATATAACTTAACTACTTTTAATATTGTTTATTGTTTTCGTGTAGTTCAGTTATTTTTCTGTACACTACATGAGGAGTGTTTTAATCTATTTTTTACTGTATTTTCTGGTTCCAGATATATTCCCATGCACCAGAAAAGGCCACATCACAGCGTGGTTCCCACCTAATGGTAACCAACCATGATTGCATAAAAAACTTCAAACCACTTATTGTTTTATTATAGTTTTTTCACATTGTAAACACACACGGTTTCTGCCTAAAGGGAACCAAATCTCATTTTAATTAAAAACTTAAACTGCTTCAGCTTTCAATTGTGTTTAAGTGGTTTTTCACTACTTGAGAGAAAAAGTATTTAACTTTAATGCATGTGTGACTGGGAACTGAATATTTTATTTTTTAGGTCTTATCAGTGTTTGGCATGACCGATAGACCAAAAAAAAGAAGAGGACCTGCAGGTGTTAAAATTGCTCAAATTGCTGTCAGCTCCTGGCAAAGGCAGACTGCCACATGCTCTGTTTAACATGCCTGGGTCCACATCATGACTTTATCATCTGTGAACTCTAAAAAGTTTTGCCCTAAGACCCAAAAGAAAAGGGCTTTAAAAAGGGAAGCATTTATGGCTTCTAGGTCTGCCTCTTTGTCAACAAAGCAGACTAAAGGCACAGAGGAGTTCCTGCTGATGGGGGATGCACACTTCTGAGGGTTCTTCTCATAAGCAGCAGTCCCTGTCAAAAGGGTCAAATATAAAAAAAAAAAAAGCTGCTCAGCCACCAGATAAGCATGGTAAATTTACCAGGGTGTCCGAAAGTAGGATTCATGATTCTAATGATGGCAAAAATACAAATGGTAGACCATCGGAGCAAATCCTAGAACCAGTGCCTGGCAAGAAAAAAACAAACAAAAAGAAAAACATGTCCATGCCATTCCTCCTGCAAGGGAAAAGGAGCAGGCAGTGAATCAAAAACAAATGCCCTCAACAGAGGACATGGCCAAGGGATAGCAGTTTTCCAGGCTATGGAAAATGTCCTTAATGTCCTCCCTCCCTCCCTCCCTCCCCAAGCTCTGGCTGCAGATCATTTGCCTGTGAAGGAGGACATGTACTGTGAGAAGGAGTAGGAAGCTGAATCAATAGAACCTGACAGCTCTCCTGACCAAGAGCTTGGGGCTCCTCCTTGGCCTACAAAGGATAATACCTCTTATTCCACATTTATCAAACAGATGGTGAGCACCCTCAATATCCCCTCTCATGAAACAGAGGAAGAAATGGAGTTCATGGATATCATGGGGCATGGCCCCTATAAGGAGACTGACAGTCCTCATCCAAAAATCCCTCAAAAGTCTACTTCAAAAATCATGTCAGCACCTAACTCAACTGCTAGCATTGATAAAAATGTCTAAAAGAAGCATTGGGTGGACAGACTGTGTGGAGTCCCTACATGTGCACCCTGATCATGAAGGGGTAGTAAAGGTAGCTGCTTGTGAGAAGACCAAGGTGCCCCTCTCCACACAGCTTCCTGAGAAGGATTCCAGGAAACTGGGTACTTTGACCAAAGGAAAAAAGTGTACACAACAGCTTCCCTGCTCTTGAGGTAGGCAACTTATTGGGTATACACAGCCCAGTACTAGAAGGCATTGTGGAATGCAGTACTGGCACTGACTGATAAGGCTGATGGTTAAGTGGCACAGGACCTGGCTACCACAGCAAAGTCATCTCTGGATGCCACTGAATAACATTTCCACATGACTGTCAACTCCATTGACTCTGCTTCATGGGTCTCAGCTCATGCAGAGACATTAAGGAGATTTGCCTGGCTAATGGCTACCATCCTTACCCTGGACACTCAGGTTAAAGGCATTCATTTCCCCGTGTATATGAAAAAAGTGGACAAATACAAGTCCACATTTAAAAATAACACTGAGAAAGAAAAAGCCTCCACTTCCTACAGGCTTTACAGAATGGGAAGCAGGGGCTACTATCCAAGACCTGATGCCCCCTATAAATACCAGCCCCAAAGTAGTTACTGCAGAGGCAGGAGGGGCTCCAGATGTGCTGTAGCACAAGCCCCCAAGCTACAGCCAAAACAAAATCCCTTACAGTTCTGCCCCGGTCATTAGTCAACCATTGCCAGTGGGGGGGGGGAGGCTGGCCCACTACTTTCAGGAATAGGTAAATATCACCACATACAAGTGTGTCCTGGAGTAGTGGGTTAGGGATTGTCCCTGCAGTTCAAAAGGTTTCCAGAACTGCAGAGATCAAAAAACTTCCCAGTCCATACACCAACGGAAATAATTCTGCCAAAACTGGAAGTGAGGGTGACCAGCAGGGTGCCTCATGGATTAGTACTGGAACCAGTCTTCTTTAATGTCTGTATGAATGCTATTGGAGAGGAACTGGAAGGGAAGGTTTACCTCTTTGTGGATGACACCAAAATCCACAATTGGGTGTACACTTTGGGGGTGTATGGAAAGAATAAGCAGAGACCTGAGTGTAACCCCCCCCATGGGGCTTACCTTAATGGCCCCATATGTGCTCCCATCTCCAGGTATGCCTTTGGTATCCCTGAGTCCCTTTGTGGTGCCCTGATCTTCCCCAAACAGCTCTGGACTTTGTTCAGCCCAGTTCGAGCTGAAAGTCTGCACTGCAAGCCACCGGCATTATACTGAACTTGCTGACGACCGTGCATGTGCAAGGAGTGCTGTAGTTACTGACTGCCATTTGTGGTCATTCAGGGAGCAAGTCAGTGGTCCCGGTTCCCCTGTTCAGTTATTAGGGGACTGGGTGATCTAAGCAAGGCCAGTGAGAGGCATTCTGAAATTAAAAATATTAAGTTTGGAAATAAGTAGTAATTCGAGGGCTCATGAATAAATATGAGCCCTCATGATTATTATTGAGGGCGCTGCCTGGCATCTCGGCAGGATATTACGGTGGCTGTGACTGGCTCAGGGGCACAACTTAATGTTAATAATTGTGGTTGCTTGAGAGGGCACAGAGGGGACTACCTGCTGGTGGGACTATTGTAAATAAAAGGCATTTGGCTGGGCTGCTTCAGAACGTTAATGTGAGACAACATGAGGACTGCTGTGTAAACTGTATGGGAGCAGCCCTGTCCTGACACTTTGACCCCACAAAACAGCCAATAGGGTAACTGGGCGCCCAAAGACTTTTGAAAGGACTCCTGGGAAAAGGTGTTAATTAGTTTCAGGCGCCATGGGATACAGCAAATCAGAGGGCTCAAAAAGTCATTAACTGTGATTGATAGCCTTGGACAGCTAAACAGGAGGCTGGAATCCTGAGTGAAAGCCCAAGGACTTTCTGGGCTTGGGTGAGTTCTAGACCAGGTACCTAACAAGTCAGGAGGGGTCTGCTTTTAGGAGAGAAAAATTGTCAAAGGTCTTTCTCAAGTCTTGAATTGGAGATTGCTGCTGAGAAAAGTGACTCTGACTGGGGAAGAGTGAGGGAGATTGAACTGGTTTGGAGAACCCTCCGGTATTTTGAACTGTGATGTTTCCATTGGGAGAGAATAGCTGCTGCAGAAATCCTGCACTGAAATCTGGGATTTTGGAAAGCTGCTTTGAGAGGCCAAACATCTCAGGAAAGAGGTACCAGCCTGGCTTTGAAAACCTGCTTTGTGAACTGAACAAATTGGCTGAGAGTTGTGTCCCAGCTGTAGCTGCATTTAGAAGCTGAACATTTGGAGACTGTGTGAGTGAACAGTGTGCAGGCGTATGTATGTTCCAGAATTCCTGCTGCAGTTGTTCCTCACCGTGTGAATTGGAGCTGTTTTAAAAAACTGCACATTGGTGGCCAACCAGCCCTGGCATTGTGAAACTGAGAGTTTCCTCTATGCCTCTGGAATTTGCTGAGCTAGCGCAGGAACAGAGTGAATCTGGCACTCTGTGCATGCATGACACCAGCGCGCATGCGCAAAATCCTTGATTCACTTTTCAAATATGAAGTATTTAAAAAGTAGCCCTCGGTTTTTAAAAAGAATTAGATTGCTGAAGTCAGTGCAGGCAATAGTATCTACCCTGGATGTTGTTTTATACCCCTCCCAAATCGACCACTAGCTCCATGTATGAGTCCACATCATTCATTGTCTTCTCAATGTTGGGGACGCACAGAAGGGAGCGGACTGCGGTATTTCAGTCGGGATGACCGACTGTCACTTTTTACAGAAATTTCAAATAAAAAAGGCATGCTATGAACTGTGCATGCAATCAGAGCAAACTGTGAGTTAAGTTCTGTAGTACAGGCACAGAAATACAAGGTCACTGAAACGGCTGCAAAAGCTGACAGTGCCCCTTTAAAAAAAACAGTCTGAGTTGTGGTCCTACAAGTTTGTTATAGTTTTAAATGGAAGTCCATGGGACCTTTACTCCTCTTTCTAAAGAATTCATTTGGAAAGGACCTGCTTGCTCCAGTTCAAACTTGTACATTCTGTGGACGTAAAGATTTCTGCAGTACATCTGCCAGGCAAAGACAATGTGCTGGCAGACTCCCTAAACAAAATCAGCTAGGAAACCATGAGCTGACCGTGAATCAGCTAGTGCTGGCCTCAGTCTTCAGAAGGTGGGGTACTCTAGAAATAGTACTAAAAATGAAAAAGAGGTCACCTACTGGCTGTGGCTGCGTTAGGCTAAAAACTCATGAAGTATTAAATCAAAAGAGCCTTGCAACCCTCCCAAGTGCAGACAAATCTTATACCAGACAACAGTGTGTGAAGAAAGCATTTCAATTTTATTATCTGCTTAAAAATCTACACTGTCCATTAAATATGCTAAATACAGTGCCACCCCCCACACAAGAGGCCCAATGGTGTTTTGCTCCCCTTGATAACGCTCCAGGAGCGGGAGTGAAATGCCATCTGGCCTTTTGGGGGGGTGCTGTATTTAGTATATCCAATGGACAGTGTGGATTTTTAAGCAGATAATAAAATTAAAATGCTTTCTTTGAGGCCGGTCCGGTGGTGATGAGGGTTGAGGCGCCAGACGCAACACCTCGCTCCACGCTGGCAACCCGGGTTCGGGAGCAGACTCGGGTCACTAGTGGGTCAGCTGGGGGGAGATAGGCTTGAGTGTCCCACGAAAGCTCACCTACTCCAGGGAGGGTTGAGGCCATAGCCCTGTCACTTGTCTGACTCTGAGCAGAGGCTCAGAGTACTACAAGCCCCTAGTGGTAGGGGATGGGCGGTCGCTGTGCAGCGTAACATCAGTGCTCAATGCCTTGATGTCAGGGGTCTCACGCTGCAGGGGTGGGAGAAAAAGGAGAAAAATGCCTGCCATCGCCGGGAAGATGGAGCCCCGGAGACGTGCCCTCAATGTGCCTTCACCCACCCGACAGCTCCCAAACTGATGAAATGTAAGTGATGGGGCATAGGGGCTCTGCCCCATCCCCACTCGGGGGTAAGCTGAAGCTCCATGGGGATCAGGGGGTCATTCAGGCAGAGTGGAAGGTAGAGGGATATCTGCCTTGGGGCTCCTGAAAGGTCGGGGATGGCAGGCTGGGAAGGCGGACAAAAACAGAAATTTCAAAAAAGGAAAAATGCTTTCTTTGCACATTGTCATCTGGCATAAGATTTGTCTGCACTTGGGAGGGTTGCGAGGCTCTTTTGATTTAATATTCTAGAAATAGATCTGTTTGCCTCCTGGGAGAACAAGCAGGTCCCAAAGTTTTGCTGCTGACCACCAGCAAGGGGCACAGTACAATAGGACACGCTAGCTCTGGACTGGACAGGGAGGTTCCTGTATGACTTCGTAACATTCCTACTCATACAGAAAGTGCTCAAAAGGCCCAGGAGAAAGCCAGCAACAATGATCCTGATAGTCCCAGACTATGCCAGACAGTCTTGGTACTCAGTGCTACTGATTGTATTCAGCAGGATCTCGATCAACTTGCCATTCAGATACAATCTACTGATCCTATCTCAGGGCAGAAGCGCATTCCCAGATCACAGAATACTATGCCTGAGTGCATGGTTTTTGAGCTAGAATTTTTATCTATCATATGAGGATGCTTAAGATTCCAGGAAACCAGCTGCAAGGAAAGCATACTCTTCTAACTGGAAGAGATTGTCATATTGGTGTGCCACTAGAAAGATCATCTCAATTAAGGCAGGTTTAGCTATAGTTTTGGACTATCTGGTACACTTACATTTTTTAGGTCTGAGCCCTTCAGCCTTGAAGGTACACCTGACAGCTGTGTCAGCCTACATATCAGCAGGCAAATACAAGCCCTTGGCCTCACTACCTGTTTTTAAAAGGTTCTTTAAGGGCCTCAGTCACCTGTATCCCCCTGTAAGGGACCCAATCCCTCCACAGGATTTAAATCTGTCTTGCCTGGCTGATGTAGGCCCCTTTTGAGCCTATGGATATGGATAATTTAAAATCTCTCATATGGAAAATAGTTTTCCTGTCGCCATGACATCTGTCAGGAGAGGAAACAAACTTCAAGCCCCCTGTACAGATCCAAACTACATAAACTTCTTCATGGATAAAGTAGTCCTTCACACCAATAGGAAGTTCCTACCTAAGGTGGTGTCAACATTCCACTTGAATCAGTCAGTTACCCTTCCTGTACTCTATCCTAAACACTCTGTTATCTAAATAACCAGTTTCTAGAGTAAATAATAATAATACAGATTCTTATATGTCTTCAGTGTTAGCCAAGAAACATCGTACACAAGCAGGAGTACTAATAATAGTTTATTCTTACGTCAAGCATGTGACATAGAAAATCACAAGGGAGATGGGTTTCTCACCACTCTCCTGAAGAATGTACATAAGCTCCAGAATTTCTAAGATCTCCCCGTGTGGAGCTAGGTTACACAAAGTTATATACAATAGATAACAGTATAGCAACAGAGATTACCTCATAGTTACGGATATGAGAAACATTATGTATTGGTCTTATACTATATACAAGATTGTATAAGACATTCTCCATTGGATAATGACTTAGGAGACAAAATTACTAATGATTATACAATGGTAAGAAAATTTCCTGTATTCTGATTGGTCAGTGGGTGCCTGAGACAGTGATGTTATTACACAATAACATCACTGTGTGGATTTATTGGACCTTTTGGACCATTTGATTAATCGCTTTTTTCTCTTCAGAAACAGAAAAAATCTACTAAAAACATTTTTAAATTTTTTGTTTATTTTGTATAACATCGAGCCATTGTATAATTGCAATAAGGCACTCCAAAGTGTGTGTTATTGTGTAATAACGTCACTCCTGGGGTGATGGAAGCACTTGGCTTCACCTCGTGCTTCAACCCACCCCAGGAGTGACATTATTACATGATAACACACACCTTGTCGTGCCTTATAGCTTAAGTATCATATGAGACAAAGAATATGCTTCAGTTAGCATGAAGCTTGGACAAAAGAAATGCTGACAGGTTCAAAATAAACGTGGCATTTCTTGCCTATGTATAAGACATAACAAAGGTTTTCTCTCTGTCAGCTTGCTTAGACAAAAAGAAGTGCTGACTGGCCACTACTACATATGATTATATGAGAATATAGATATAGTGTATAAAGTAATTACTGATGATCCCTCAGAGTCATCATATCAGTAATTACGAACATACGAAATTTGCCAGCAGATAAAGGCCTAGAGGTCTATCAAGTCTGCTTGAATGTGCAGTTAGCACCCCTGATTCTGCAGCTGCCCCTCCCTTCCACCCTTCCCCTCCATTGACCCTCCCTGTTGTCCTGTCCCATCCCCTTTTGAAGCAGTCCACTGTTCTACTGGATACCACTTTTGCAGGTAACACATTCCACCCAGTCAACACCCTCTCTGTAAAAAAGTGTCTCCTCATCTCCCTCCTGAATTTTCCTCCCTCCGGTCTCATATCATGGCCCCTGGTGTCCCTCCCCTCCCTTACTTTGAACAGCCCCTCTGCACCTGTCTTGTTTATTCCTTTCATGTACTTAAAGGTTTCAATCATGTCCCCCCATCCCTCCTCTCCTCCAGCGAGTACGTGTTCAACTCCCTCAGCCTCCTCTCGTATGAGAAGTCCCCCAGCCCCTTGATCATCTTTGTTGCCCTGCGCTGCACCCCCTCCAGTAACTTAATGTGCCTCTTCAGATACAGGCACCGGTACTGCACGCAGTACTCCAGGTGCAGTCTAACTAATGACATATACAGTGGCAGAATCACCTCTTCCCTCCTCGAGGATATACCCCTTGCAATGCAACCCAGCATTTTGTTGGCCTTTGCAGCTGCCTTCCTACATTGTGCCGAGTTGTTCATTGACCCTGTAATGAGCACCCCCAGATCCTTATCCTCCTCTGTCTGGGCTAGCTGCACTCTGCCCAGCAGGTAACTCCTCCTTGGGTTCTTCATCCCAAAATGCAGCACCTTGCACTTTTTGGCATTAAACCCTAGTTGCCAGGTGTCTGACCAGGTTTCAAGCTTTGCCAGATCATCCTGCAACCCCTGTCATCCCCCTAGGTCATCTACCACCGCTCCTACCTTGATATCATCAGCAAACAGACTGATCTTGTTCTTGATGTCCAATGATATGTCTGCAAAGAATATCCCAAACGACACTGGTCCCAACACTGAGCCCTGTGGAACACCGCTCATCACTACCCTTGGGTGTGAGAGCTCCCCACCCACCAGCACCCTCTGTTGCCTTCCCTAAAGCCAGTTCCCTACCCATCTCACCAGCTTTGCACCCGCCCCTGTGCTTTCTAACTTACTTCCCAGCCTTCCATGCAGCACTGAGTAGAATGTCTTACTGAAGTCCAGATACAGGATATCCACTGCATGACCCCTGTCTAGTTGCTTAGTTACCCAGTCATAGAACTCCACCAGGTTGGTTTGGCAGGATCTGCCACGTATGAAGCCATGCTGTGTCCTGTCCTGTAGTCCTTTGGCCTCTAGGAGGGCCACCAGCCTCTCCTTCAGGATAGTCTCCATTAGCTTACCCACGATGGATGTGAGGCTCACTGGTCTGTAGTTCTCCGGTTCATCCTTGGGGCCACTCTTGTGGAGGGGCACCACATGAGCCCTCCTCCAGTCCTGAGGTACACACTCCGAGTGCAGTGAGGCATTACATAGGTCTGCCAAAGGTCCCGCAAGGACCTCTGCCAGCTCCTTCAGTACCCTGGGGTGGATGCCATCTGGACCTGGTGCCTTGTCCACCCTCAGTGCCTTCAAACCCTCCCAAACTCTGCCCTCCATGATTTCCCCATCTGTCACCCCCTCCTCCCCTGTTTCTGCCATTCCTCCCCCCTTGGGTGTCACCCCCCTCTTCTCCTTAGTAAATACCGAGCAGAAGTAATTGTTTAGTGCTTCTGCCTTGTGCACCCTGCTTCCACCCAACCCCCTCCTTCTAATTCTTACTGTGTGGTCCTTACAGCTCCTTTTCTCCTGATGTAACTAAAAGTCCTTCTCCCCTTTCTTAATGCCTTGTGCCAGCCTGAGCTCCGTAGATGCCTTGGCTCCCCTTACTGCCCTTGTCACCTCCTTCGATTCCATCAAGTACTCCTCCCTGTCCTCCCCCCTCCCTGTTTTCTTGTACCTCTTAAAGGCAGCTCTTTTCCTCCTTACCTTTTCCATGACCTTCTTGCTCAACCAGCTTCACTTTCTTAGCCCTAGCCTTCTTGCTCTGGGCCTTGCAGCAGGTTTTGGTTGCCTCCACTATTCCAAGCTTTATGAGCTCCCACCTCTGGTTAGTGTCCATACTAGGCTGAATTCTGGCCAGGTAGCCTTTTGCCACTTCCCCATCCTCCCAAAGTTGGCCCTCCTGAAGTCCAGCACTCTTGTGCCAGATTCCACTCCTTCCTTGCCCATATCCAATGTGAGCCATACTGAGTGGTGGTCACTCCTTGACAGCGGTTCCTCCACCATAAGTTCTCTCACAAAGTCCCATTTGCCAGCACAAGGTCAAGAGTATTCCCTAACCTGGTTGGTTCACTGACCATCTGCAGCAGGAAGTTGTCTTGAAAGGCATCCAGCAGCGCCTACTCCTTTCTGTTCCTTGTTGTTGGGGTACTCCAGTCCACTCCTGGCATGTTGAAGTCCCCCACAATCACCACACTACCCTTCTTGCAGGTCCTCCTGATCTGTCCCACTAGTTCCCTGTCTAACTCCTCTGTCTGAGATGGCAGCATGTACACCACTCCCATTCTGAGAATCCTATTCTTGGAATCCTGGATTTGCAACCAAAGTGACTCCATACTACCCTCCTCCCCTTCCTCCCTTACACACTTCAGTCCTTCCTTCACATATAGTGCCACCCCCCTCCTTTCCCAATCACCCTGTCCCTATGAAATAACCTGTACCCTGGTACAGACAGGTCCCAGTCATTGTATTGGGTGGCCCATGTTTCTGTGATGGCTGCAATGTCCACCTCTCCCTCTGCCATGAGCACCTGTAACTCTGCAGTTTTCCTCCCAAGGCTCCTAGCATTAATGGTAACCACCTTCCACCCTTTCCCCCTCTCCCATCCTGCCCTACTTTACTTGCATCACCAATAGTACTTGCCATTTGTCTTTTGCCACTGTTATGGGGGGCAAGCTCATATAGTTTCCCAACCTGTGGTCTCTGCATGTCTCTTACCCAATTGCCACCGCCCACTCCTAGTTTAAATTCCCAACTTCCTCTATGTACTCCTCCATCCTCTGTTTCAACACTTTCTTTCCCTCCTCACTCAAGTGTAGTCTGTCCTTGGCATAGAGACTACTGTCCTTCCAGTTTCCTCCCCAACCCCCAACAGCCCATACCCTTTAGCATAACACCAGGTTCTTAGCCATCCAATAAATTCCTCTATTCTCAGCTTTCTTGTTGTGCTTGCCTTGGGCACTGGAAGCATCTCTGAAAATTTTAGTGATCTGCCTGCCCCCTCACATAATTGTCCTAGTTCCTCAAACCTCCTCTGGACTACATCTACTGTCTTGTCAGCCAGGTCATTCATCCCAAGATGTATAATTAAATGAGGCTTATCCCTACCCCTTCTAGCATATTTCAGAACAGATTGTCCCACCCTTTCCGCTGTCGTTCCTGGCATGGCCTCCACCCAAATGCGACTATGCCTCTCCCCCTTGATACCCCACCTGACTCCTCTTAGTATTGAGTCCCCCTGCACTAAGATTCCACCCCCTTACTTGCTGCTTGCTTCCATTCTGCTCTATGTCTCATCTCCAGCTCCTCTTCTTCCTCCTCCTGCACATTATTTCACCCTTTTGCCCCTGTTGCAATTCTCCCAGCAGAACTTCCCCCCCGCTCCGGTTTGGTCCAGGCATTTATCAATTACTCCACAAAGTGCATCATTTCCCTCCTCCTTCTTCCCCTCTAGCAGTGCAAAACTATTTTATGAAGACCCTTCACAAATGCCCACTCCCTCTCTCTTCATAGTAACCTGTTCACTCCTTTCCATTCCATGACTTTTGCCACTTCTTCTCCTCCCCTCACAAGTACCTATCTCCTCCTTCCATTTGTCTTTTGTCTCCTGACCTGGTTTCCTTGGCAGTCGTTCTTCCTGGCCTGGGTCCCTTTGTCTCTGCTTCCCTTCTTCTGACCCTCTCCTCACCACTATTGGCTCAAATTGCCCTCTCTCATCTCTCCTCCTCCCTTTTTCCAGTACTGGGCTAAACCCACCTCCAGTCTGCCTTGCCTGTCTTAGTTCCTCCTGCAGACCCTCAATCTCCTTTCTAAGTTTCACTATGTGGTCGCACACTAAACATCCCCCACACTCCAGGCAATTTTTAGAAAGATTGGTGCACCGCAGTTGTTGCAGCCTACCACCCTACCCATTGCTGTTGCCCACCAGCGACCCCCCACCCTTCCAGATGAAGGATACCAAACACTCCCCCAAGTCTCTCCTCTCCCCCCATCAGTGCAAAACATTCTTTTCTTAATTTCCCTTACCCTCTTTGTTGTACACATTTAGATAGATTGAGCAACTGCTTTTTACAGTCCTAGCCTTCCTATCCACACCCAAAAAGAGACTTTAAGTAACTATGGCACAACCTTCTTCAAACTCTTACTCCTCCTTTCCATAATGCGAATAGCAATGCAAAGATGCAGTTACTTCCCTTCCACTGAGATAGCAGTCACCTCTTCACTCGCTGCTCCCCTTTCCTGTATGTCTGCTTCTGCTATGACAGGTGCATGTCCTTTGCCTGTTTGAGGAAGTGATGTCAATTAGGTAGATTATATATGGAATATATGTAAAAGACAAACATAATGTATTATAGTGAGGTATAATAATCATGCATGATCTAATCCTATAAAGGATGTAAACATTAGCATAAATTAGCAGCAAAGCACATTCCTGGCACTCATGTTTATGTGATGGGTGTCTAAATCTATATGTTGGTGCAAAATAGCAATATCACAGTATAATAGACCAGGAATACAGTATAAGGTGTATGTGGGATGATAGGGGCATAACCCAGGTGCAACAACTCTAGCAGAGGTGAGCAGAAATTGCACTCTAGCATGAGCTGGTTACTGTATAATGATGTGACTATATTGTTTATCTGATAAACCTAATAAATAGATCTTAAAGAAAAATGAAATAAAAAGACCACTAGGCCACTCCATGTACCAGAAAAGGACTGTTAGGTCCCAAAACACACCATTTTCTGTTACCTGTGGAGTGGTGTGTAAAGGTAAGCCAACAGCTAGGAAAAGTATCTCTCACTGGATAGTCTCCTGCACACAGTTCTATTATGGGAAAGCTGGTCAGATACCTCCCAGATGCCTACTGGCACATTCTACAAGGGGCAACTCTGCCTCTGTGGCAGGTACAAGAGGCATTCCCCTTTTAGACATTTGTAAAGCAGCTATCTGGAAAACAGTGCACACCTTCACAAAGCACAGCTGCCTGGACATACAGTTCAGGAGGGATGCCAGTTTTGGAACAGATGACTTGCAGAACATTTTCCTAAATAGGTTACACACACATCCTCCCAAGGTACTGCTAGTGAGTCTGCATTTTGTAATGCATCTCCCTGATGGGTTCCTGTTGTTTGAAAAAAGAAATTGCTCACCATGGTAATGTTGTTTCTTCTCAAAGATCCAGCAATTAGCATTACAAACCCTGATCCTGCTTCCCCTTGCAGAACCTGAAAATAGGTTCACACGAGAATTAATTCTTATCTTAAGGTTGCTTGGACATTACTTATTGCATTTCCTCAAAAACTGTGAATATTTGACCATTTATTTTTATCTGAGGTCTGCTTTAATTTCGTTGCATTTTTCAAAATGTTAAAGACATTTTTTAAATAGTTTTCTGGTAGCCATTTAGCTAGTTTTAGTGGTCACTGCTTCTCTGGCTATAAAAAAAACAATCTGATGTTGGAACAGCAGGGAAATAAGGCCACAGTGCATTGTTTGAACTGATATTCTAAGTTCCTCTAATTAGCATAAAGTTCTGTCTCTGCTGCATCACACTCTGGCAGGATGTTGCATTTTGTAATGCTCACTGATGGGTCCCTGAAAAGAAACAACATTACTACGGTGAACAGTTGTCTTTCTTCCCTGCCCTTGTAGGCCTGCCCCAGCTAGGGTGTAGTGGCTGTCTTCATTCTTGTACTTGTAGACCTGCCCCAGATAGGCTGCAGTGGCCCTCTTCATTCTTGTACTTGTAGGCCTACCCCAGATAGAGTTTATTGCCTCTCTTCTGTCCTACCTTTGTAGGCCTACTCCAGACAGTGTGTAGTGCTTCACTGCTTCTCTACTCTTGTTGGCCTGCCCAAAACAGAGTGTGCATCTCTCTCCTTTTCACTCCTTAGCTACTCTTCCCTCCTGTTCTGCCTGTTTGCTCTGCTTCCCACCTTTGAGCCCACCCTCGTAGTTCCTGATGCCCTGACTTAGGTGACCAATGTCCCCTGTGATCCTACTGAAGCTCCTAGGTAGATGCCACACTCCTGCTTTGTGGCACTCACGCTATTGAGCAACTGTAGTCACATGACATGACCCCCACAATGGTACCACTCACAGCCACTGACATTCCTCGCCCACCACAATGCCATAACCCTCCTCCTCCATCCCTATCAGCATATTACAAACATTGTTTTAAACAGTGATAAATTGACAAAAAAACAGGATATTTTCCCTGCCTAACTTGGCAGCAGGGCAGCTATAATTCTATCTGTAGGGAAAAAAGGGGAGCAAGTTTACTTCTGTACTGTAGTCCTTTTTATTATTAGAACCACAGCCATGGTATTGGGTGACTGTAATCATGTGACCCTACTTCCCACAGTGGTGCCACGTATGGCCACCACCCTCCCTCACCCACCCCAATGTCATAACTCTCCTCCCACTCCATCTCTATCACAAGATCAAACATTTTTTCAAGCAGTTACTAATTAAAAAAGAAAAGAAAAAAACAAAACAAAAAACAGAGGCTATTTCCCCTGCCTAACCTGGACACATTACTGATGCAACTCAATCCTGTAGAGAAAGAAGTGGAGCAACTTTTTCTTTGTATTCCTTTTTCTTGTTGGAACTACAGCTGTACTATTGGGCAGCTATAGTCACGCATCCCAACCACCCAATATGGTGTCACTTGTGGTTGCTGACCTACCTCACCCATCTCAGTGCTGTAACTATCCTCCCCCTCCCTCCCAATCACCAGATCACAAAAATGTTTTCCAAGTAGCAATTTAAAATAAGCAAAAAACAGGATATTTCCCACACCTGTTTTGGCAGGGTGTAAAAGAACTGCTTTATAATAACACTCAGGGAAAAATATCCGATCAGTTGCCAAGTAAAACAGGTTAAGAAAGTAAACTGGCTATAGTAATGCTGCAAGTGACTTATGACATTGGTAAGAAGTAAGTCTTATCTGGGGTTTATGTAGCTCAGGTCCATTGTGTATTTCTCAGCTGTCTGTTCTGTTTGGCATGCTGGATGGTTCTATTATGAGTCTGTGCCTTTTTTCATCTAAAAATGTATTATGCATCGCCCAGACCTATTAAATTGTGAAACATTTGATGTGACATCTCTGTCACTGTGACAAGGCTCATGTTCATATTGAACAGAAATCATCAGCTTCTTTGTTACAGCTCATCTTTCAAACAAAATTTTCATCCCATTGAAGAAATCACATGCTACAACATGAATGTCAGATGCAGGGAATCATTTGCTAAGTGTCAAACATCAGGGTGAGGTTCTGTCATATCAAGAGGCATGTCATACCTACAGTAGGATATGTAAGAATAGTCAAATGTAATGGAGACCAGCAAAAATGGTTAAATTCTGCTGTCATTAAGCTGGTGCATTATAGTTCGTTGTTTGTTAATGACTAGTATTGATGACTTGTAGCTCAGATGACTACCACAGTAGTATCACAGGTTCAAGAGTAGAAAAAAAAATGGTGTTTTGTCTTTTGAAACTCTTAAAACAAAATGTATTCTAAAACGATTTCTGCAAATTGCATTCATAATTAATAACGTATGATCAGACATTATGTTGATGGTTTGTTATGGTAATCACTCTTGAGAAGTGTAATGTGGCACAAGGCATAGCTGAATGCCATGTGTCCCTAGATGGTGATTAACTGAAAATTAGCATAACAAGAGAGGGGGCTAGCACACTAGGGCAGAAGTCTGACATCTACATCAGACATTTAAACTGACTGTAGGGGTATCTGGGTCTAGGGGATCCATGGTGGATGATGAGCAGAAAGGGATCCTAGATAGAACTCCTCCACATCCAGGAGACAGTAACTGCAATGAGGATACAGGAAATGCAGTAGAGTTTGCAGGACCAAGGGGAGGAATATTAGGAGGAAAGTAAAAGGTATAAGCATAAACCAGGAGGGAAGAAAACATGAAAAGCCGAAGGACAGTAGCAGAGCAGAAGTCAAAGGGAAGGATGTATGCCTTAATGCCAGAAGCACAAACTTATCAAGCTCCAGGTGCTGATGGTAGACACTGATGTGGGTATGCAGGGGGCCAGATGGGGTGCACCCCAGGATCCTTAAAGAACTAAGAGAGGTGGTGGCTGAACCTCTGGCTATCCTGTTTAGCTGATCACTGGAAACAGGGGAGGTACCCAGAGACTGGAGGACAGCAGATGTAGTCCCCTTATACAAAAGTGGGAACAAAGAGGAAGCAGGGAACTACAGACCAGTCAGCCTCACCTCGGTAGTGGGGAAGATCATGGAAGCATTACTGAAGGAGAGATTGGTGGAACATCTGGTTGTCAATGGACTACAGGACCCAAGGCAGCATGGTTTCACCAGGGAGAGGTCATGTCAGACCAACCTCGTTGAATTTTTGACTGGGTGACTAGGAGGTGGATCAGGGAGGGCAGTGGACATGGCCTATCTGAACTTCAGCAAGGCCTTTGACACTGTGCCACATAGAAGACTATTACACAAACTGGGGAATATGGTGTGGGCAGGACAGTAATGTGGTGGGTAGGTAACTGGCTGGGTGGCAGGACACAGAGGGTGGTGGTAAATGGCTGTCACTCCCACAGAGGGAAGAGTGACCAGTGGGGTACCACAGGGATCAGTGCTGGGACCGGTCCTATTCAACATCTTCATCAGTGACATTGTAGGACCTAGAAGGCAGAATTTCACTGTTCACTGATGACACAAAGCTCTGTAACAGAGTAGACACACCAGAGGGTAGACAGAATGAGAAGCGACCTGCAGAAACTTGAAGAATGGTCAGGGGTTTGGCAGTTGAAATTCAATGCAAAGAAGTGCAAGATAATGCATATGGGGCACAAAAACCCTGGCACAATATATCAGTTGGGGGGTGAGGATATAGCATGCACCAAGCAGGAAAGGGATCTTGGGGTTATCATCTCTGATGACCTCAAGGTAGGCAAACAGTGTGACAAGGCAGCAGGTAAAGCAAATAGGATGCTGGGATGTATAGGCAGGGGCATCACCAGCAGGAAAAGGGAGGTCATAATTCCGCTATACAAGACACTAGTGAGGCCCCACCTGGAGTACAGTGTACAGTTTTGGAGACCATACCTATGTAAGGACATAGACAGGGTAGAGAAGGTTCAGAGGAGGGCAACAAAGATGGTGCATGGATTGCATCACAAGTCCTATGAAGACAGGTTGAAGGAACTGAACATGTACTCCCTGGAGGAGAGGAGGGAGAGTGTGGATATGATAGAGACATACAAGTATCTTGCAGGGAGGAACAGGGTGCAGGAAAACACTATTTTTAAGTGAAAACGATGTTCCAGGACTAGAGGGCATGGGATGAAGTTGGAGGGAGGACGATTCAGAGGAAACATGAGAAAGAATTTCTTCACAGAACGGGTGGTGGACAAGTGGAACACCCTGCCAGAGGAAGTGGTGGGGGCTGAAACAATCACGGGATTTAAGAATGCATGGGATAGACATAAAGGAATTCTGGAGGTCAGGGGTAAGGGGCAACAGACTTCTAGGAAAACAAACTGAACTTAGAAGCTCAAATGGGCAGACTAGGTGGGCCATAGGCCCTTATCTGCCGACACTGTCTATGTATCTATGTATGGTGGCCATTATGGAAACATGGGCCACAGATACAAATGACTAGGAAATGATGGTCCCTGGGTATTCACTGTTCATGAGGGATAGAAAAACTACTGGGGGAGGGGAAAAGAGTTGCTCTTTTTGTCAAGGAGGGCATTGAAGTGGCAGAAGATGGAAGTATTAGGGGTAGCAGTGGGGAGGCTGAGTCAATATGGATGCAACTCATGGCAGCCTGAGGCAGAAAAGTGTGCTTAGGGGTGATCTGTAGGCCTCCAGGGCAAGGGAAGGAAGGCACAAAGAACTTGAGGAGAAACTTAAAAGACGGACAGCAAAGGGAGAAGTAGTGGTGGTAGCTGAAGGTACTAAGAGGAGGGATAAGGCCTTCATCCATTACATAAGCAAGAAAAGGGACAAGAAGGTTGGGATGGTTAAGCTTAGGAAAGGGAATGAATGGGTGGAGGAAGAAGGGAGTAAGGTGGAGGTATTAACTGATTACTTCTGCTCTGTCCTCACTGGGGAAAAAGACGAACCAGTGCAATCTGGGGGGAAGGGAACTCAGATGTAGTGATAGAAGAGAATAGAGTGTGGGAGGGGCTGCTGGCACTAAAGGTAGACAAATCCCCAGGACTGGATGGCATACAGCCATGGATGCTATGGGAGCTGGTAGAGGAGCTTATGGGACCACTGGTGTGCCTCTTCAATAGTTCACTGGAGTCAGGTGTGGTGCCACAGGACTGGAGAATTGCACATGTGGTGCCTCTCCACAATAGCGGGACCAGGCATGATCCGGGAACTATAGGCTGGTCAGTCTGACCTCAATAGTGTGCAAACTCATGGAGACCATACTTATGGACAGTCTGGTAAGGTACATGGAAGACAATGGTCTCCAAGATGAGAGGCAGCATGGATCTGTGGGAGGAAGATCATGCCACATGAACCAGATTGACTTCTTTGACTGGATCACTAGGGCAGTGGACAGGGATGAAGTGGTGGACATCCTTTACCTGGACTTTAGCAAGGCCTTCGACTCAGTGCCCCACAAGAGGCTGACCAGGAAACTGATGGATCTCAGGGTTGGGGAGAAAATGACCAAGTGGGTAGAAAGCTGGCTGAGGAACACGACCCAGAGGGTGGTGGTGAGGAGAGAGTTTTCAAGCTCCAGGAAAGTCACTAGCTAGGTCCTGCAGAGCTTGGTGCTGGGGCCAGTTTTGTTTAGTGTCTTCACCAGTTAATTGACCAGATATTTATCATAAGACATATTTTAGATAAATATGTAGTTATAAAAAAAAAGAAACATTTACATAGCTTTTCTTGATATTGAATCAGCTTTTGACTCTGTCAATCACATAACATTGTGAGAAATTTTGAAGGATAAAGGAATGGAAGAAAACTTGAGGAACATCATTAAACTGCTACATATTGATAATAGATTGGTCATTAGGTATAACAAAGATAGTGACATGACAGACACAATAAGAGAGTCATCAGGAATGGAGCAATGATGCATTTTAGCACCCACTCTGTTTAACCTGTATATAGACAAAATAGTGGAAGATCTAGGGAAGGTGGGCACATTCACCTCTAAAATAAACAAGATGGAAATCCACATTTTATTATGTGCAGATGATGCAGTCTTAATATCACAGACTCCATTAGGCTTCAAAAGAGCCATTACATCCACAATTGACACTTTAAAAAAACTTGACATGACTTTAAATCAAGGAAAAACAAAATTTGTGGTGTTTGGAAGTAAAAGACAAACCTCACAAATCTGGAAAATAAATGAAGTAGAAATAGAAGAAGTGAATGAGTTCTATTATTTGGGAGTTGTATTTAATAATTTAAAATGGAATAAGCAAATTGGGAAAATTAATGAAAATGCTGTAAAAATTTGAAATGGTATCAGACACTTTGCACATTACCCTCATTTGCAAAAACCTAATTCATAGCACAGTACAGATGCCGTAAAGCTAAAGTAAATTCACAAATACTATATGGGTCAGAAGTATGGGGTCTAGCATGTAATGTGAAAGAAATTGAAATAGTACAAATCAAATTACTGAAAATCTTATTAGGGGTGCAAAGTATAACATCTGGGGCAGGAATTAGAGTAGAAACTGAGACACTTTCAATTTATGCTACAATTATAAAAAGATGTATATTTTATTGGAAAAAAATGTTTGCCTCTGAAGACAGAGTATTATGTAATTGCTGGGCCGATGCAATAAAAAGACATGACATGAAAGACCCATCCTGATTTGGCAGGTTAATTCAAGAATTAAATAAACATGGATTGCAGTATAATTACATAATGGGACAGTTAGAAAATAAAGTTAACCCTATACACTGTGTAATGACTGCCATTCAAAGGGTAGAAGATATGGCTAAACAAGATCTTGCCAACATTAAAGATTCATGGAACAATAATCCATAGAAACTGATTAAATCAGAATTTAATATGGAAAAATACCTCCTAAAATGTGAAAATCAAAGACATAGGAAAGCACTAACAAGACTAAGATTTGGAATTCTTACAAAATTGGGAAATCTTGATATTGGGGTTATAGAATGAATGTATGTACAGGATGTAATGACAAGTGCACATTTAATTTTTACTGTGATGCCTTTGTCTCTGAAAGAAATGTATTTATTGCACAGTTTTTTTAACAACAATAGCTTAAGTAAAAATGAAACGCTTAAGTTAATATTAAATTGTGAAAGTAGAAAAAAGATTTTTGCTCTAGCAAGTTTTGCGCACAAAATAGCACTAAAACTGAAATGGAACGTTTAATTGAGTATATTGATTGGTATATCTTACTAACATACCAAGATGCCAGCAGAGTAGGCCCAAAGGTCTATCGAGTCTGCTTGAGATCAGCACCTGGTAGATGCATCCTTCACTGCCCTCCCCTCCCTCACCTCTTCCCCCATCGGGTGTACATCTCCAGTTCCAGCATTACTCAGTTTAATCTTGCCCCGTACTTGTCTCAGCTCCTTTTGAAGCCATCCATTTTCAGTTTCACTAATTTCCCTGGCAGCGCATTCCATGGCTCCACCACACTCTCAGTGAAGTAATGTCTCCTAGTCTCAGCCCTAAGCCTCCCTCCTACCAGCCTCAGGTGAAGCCCCCTGGTGGCCCCTGCCTTCCGCAGCTGGAGAATCCTATCAGGGTGTGCCCTATTTACCCCCTTAAGGTATTTAAAGACCTCAATCATGTCCCCTCTGTCCCTCCTCTCCTCCAGGGAATACAAGTTAAGCTCCCTGAGTCTCTCCTCATAGATCCTTTCCCCCAGCCCCTGCATCATCCTGGTTGCCCCCCTCTGGACCTTTTCAAGGAGTGCAATATCCTTTACCAAATGCGGTCACCAAAACTGCACACAGTATTCAAGGTGTGGTCTGGCCAGGCAGTTATACAGAGGGAGAATCACCTCCTGCTTCCTGGATGATATCCCTCTTGCAATGCACCCCAGCATTTTATTTGCTTTGGCTGCCTCCCTCCTGCACTGTTCAGAGTTACTTATTTTGGCATCCACCACCCCCCCAGGTTCTTCTCCCCATCTGTAATCTGCAGTTTCTCCTCTTTCAGTAAGTATTCTTGAGATGAGTTTCTAAGCCTCAAGTGGAGAACCCTGTACTTCTTAGCTCATAAACTTTAGCCCTCAATTGTGAGACCATCCCTCAAGGGTCTCCAGGTCCTCTTGAAGGGCCCTTCTGCCCTCCACCCCATCCATCACCACCACCCCCAGCTTGGAGTCATCGGCAATGAGGTTCATCTCACTCCTGATACCTCTTCTGATGTCAGAGATATAAGCATTAAATAGGAGTGGGCCCAGCACTGACCCTTGTGGAACACCACTCTTGACCCTTCTAGGAGCTGAGATCACCACCTCAACCATTACTGTCTGCCACCACCCAGTTAGCCAGTTTCCTATCCACCTAACCATCATCTTCCCCACCCCCATTCCCTTCAACTTATCCCTCAGCCCAGGATGCAGCACCAAGTCAAACGTCTTGCTGAAGTCTAGAAAGAGGACCTCCACCGACCTGCCCTGGTCACCCAATCTTAGAATGCCACAGGGTTAGTTGGACATGACCTGCCGTGCACACAGCCATGCTGGTGATCATCCAAATAACACCCTGTCCCCAGGAACTCATCCAGCCTCTCGTTTAAGATGGCTTCCATCATTTTTCCCACCACGGACATCAGGTTGACAGATTTGTGATCTGGAAAATTTAATACAAGAGTGATAAAGTAATAAACCCTGTGTTTGATGCTTGAAATATTTAAGTGTAATTGCTGTATGAGGCAGTGGTTTTAAATGTATGTGTTACTGTAGATGTAATTCTTTGCACGTGACAAAATTATTTTTATATACATACTTTTGAATAAAATTGAATTGAACTGAACTCTTCACCAGTGACATTGGGGAGGGCATTAAGGGCAAATGTGCCTGTTTGTGGATGACACCAAACTCCATGGGAGGGTGAACACAGTGGAAGGGACACAGGACTTGCAGGAAGACCTCAGAAAATGTGAGAAATGGTCAGGGATCTGGCAACTTGGCTTCAATGCCAAGAAATGCAAAGTTATGCATGTTGGAGCCAGGAACCCAAGGACCAAGTACTACCTGTAGGGGGTCAGGTAGCAGCAATGGAGGAGGATAAGGATCTGGGAGTGATGATAACTAGTGACCTGAAGCACTTCTCACAGTGCAAAAAAGGCAGCAGCAAATGCAAACAAGATGTTGGGGTGTATAGCCAGGGGAATCAGCAGTAGGCAGAAGGAAGATATACTGCCCCTATACAAGTTACTGGTGAGACTGCATCTAGGGTATGGAGTAAGATACTGGCATCCATACCTTAAGAAATTCATCAGCCAACTGGAGAACGTCCAGAAGAGGGCAACCAAGATGATCGCAGGTCAGCAGGGGAAGTCTTACGATGTGAGGCTGGGAGCCCTGATAATGTACTTCCTGAAGGAGGGGAGCATGATAGAGACCTTCAAATACTTGAAGGTGATAAATAGAGTGGATAGAAAAGGTCTCTTCAAGCTAAGAGACAACTGAACCATTAGGGGGCACAGTCTAAAGGTGGTGGCGGAGGTTTAAGAGGGATATTAGAAAGCACTTCTTTGCGGTGAGAGTGGTGGTCAGTTGGAATGTGCTTCCAGAGGAAGTGGTCTCAGAGAAGACAATGTGCAGCTTTAAGAGGGCCTTGGATAGGCATACAAGGGAAACATAGGACCTGGACCTGCCAGATGGAGTTTCTTCTGTCTCATGACATTCTGTGCCAGCTGCTGGTGTCTCCAGTCCCCACATGTAACCAGTGAGCTCATCACACAGCTCTAGTAGAAAATCACTCTGCGGCTATCCATAGCCATGTGAAGGATCTCACAGCTGAACTAGGAATCCAGCATGACTGTAAAAATCTGACTGTGACTATCCAGCACTTTCACACACCTTGCATCCATTTCAGCTTGCAGTGGCTGAACAAACACAGCTGCCCCATCTGGAATCTTCCTGTTTTGCTGTACATATCTCACCATGGATGCTTTCAGTATATGCACTGCTGGGATCGCCTCATCCAAAGTGGCAGTTGACACACTTAGATCACAGGTGCTCCTCTCAAATGGCCCAAGTACTCTCACCATGGCATCAACCAATGACCACTCATGGTGACCTAGGACTTCCCCAGTGTCACACTCAGTTGCCATGTCATGAAATGCATGCTTCTGCTCTACCAGTCTAGACAGCATCAGGTATGATGAATTCCATCTGGTACTAATATCTTTTATCAAGTGATGCTGAGACAGATCAAAGGATTGTTGCACTTCTCTTAGTTAGTCACCTTTACAGAGCAATAAAAATGAGCACAGATGGAGCGTGCTGTGGAGACAGTCTTGCTAACCTCAGTACTGTGATGCAGCAGAGGTGTGACCTCTAGATTCAAGGTATGGGCAAAGCGATGAATGCAGACAGAATTTCCATCAACAGCTGCTTTAACCATATTTGCCCCATTATCTGTGATGAAAAAGAAGCAACATGTAGATTGGTACTAACTGTCCATGACTGCATCATGTTTTGAATGAATGCCAGGATGTTTGGTGATGTGGTCTTTCTCCATTAGCCCAACATTTAGAAGAGCAGACCTGGACTGACTGCCAGGTTGTGGAGGGATAAAGGGAGAGCTAATGACACAGGGAGAGAAGGAGGAATCTGTAACAGGAGACATAGGGTTTTGCACACTCCAGTGGGTGGTCAAAGAGAGATATGCATGTATAGAGTTTGTTCAGCTGCAGATGACTGAGGTGCAGTAGAACATTCCACCCACAGCCTTCAAGAGTAGTATGGCAATTGCCATTGTCCCACTCTGATATATCTTTGACATCACAGTGTATGAAAATGTGGACTGTGATGGGAGCTGGTAGCATGGCTGCAAGTACTGCAGATGTTTGTGAAAGTCAGTGTCTTCCACAAGTGAAAAGGGTAGTAGATCCAACATCGTCATCATTTCACCTGTGGGCTGTGTGATGTGTTGAACTCCTGAGTTGGATGATTGGTACTTAGTTCTCACTTGGAATGTTTCCACTAGTGGCATTGACTGTAGATGAGGGGATGTCCCATGTTTGCCAGATGGTGTGCAAATAGCAGGGACTGGTGCCTGGTGGGAGTGCTTGGGGTGCATGGAGGATTCTATGGTGTTGAGGGAGATGGAGTGGTAGCAGCAGGCACAGCAGCATTTTTTTCAGAGGCAGAATGTTCTGTGGCATTGCCAGTGCCACCAGCTCCACTGCCTGAATTATCACCATAAGATGGGTCTGATGGAACTATAGGTACAGGCCCTGATGTTTTAAAAACCTGGGGATGTTTTACCTGTAGGTGGTTAATTAATGAAATGGTTTTACCTTTAGGTGGTTCATTAAGGAAATGTTTAATAAACTTGCCAGAGATTGCCCCAGGCGATCTTTGCTTAGTGAAACTTTTATTTGCTAGGAAGGTAATCTAACTGGGAGAATAATTGCAGTTATTTGTAACTAGAGCTGTTACTTAAACTTTGTGACATAGGTGTCTGATAAGGGGAGGAACTGAAGGAACTTAAGGGGACTGGGGATTAAAAATGGGACTGGGAATTAATTGAGCTGATTGTTTTTCTCAGTCCAGTGGTAATCCCACCCACCCACACCTCAACACATGCACCCCAGGGCTCATCCTCCTTTTATAGGGTGTGGGTCTGATGTATAGTACATCGTCCTACCTCCTACCATGAATTACTAGTCCAAAGAAAGGTAGGAGGAGGGGAAGAGAAAGCAAAAGAAGAGAAAAGACAAAACAACAAAAGCTTAAGCAAATCAAACTGAAAGGCTAACAATAGCAGCAGGAGAGTTCAGATAGTATTAGAGGAGGGAACATAGATTAAAAGGAGATGATGCAGGGAGTGGTGCAATGCACTGGGTGTGGATTAGCAGTCATTTGGAGGATGTTCTGGGTACTGCGATGCTGTCCCATATGCAGGCACCTCTCTGGGCTGAGGGCGGAGGTGGCCAGTCTTCGGACTGAGCTGGCAAGAGTACTGGTGACTTTCTTCCCCAACGAGTCACCAGCCATTGCCACAATGGTTGCCCAGGCCAATGGCAGTAGGGACTACAGTGGACTCGGGGAAGGGGGCAGAGACACATCCCCCATTGGGTCTAGCTTAAGAACTTCTATACTGTCTTGGAGGAGTGGCAGGGTCCTGCAAGGGAACCCAAGGCTGCAACCAGGGAGGATGTGAGGGTCCTCCAGAAGGAAGACCCAGTGGGGGGAGGAAGAGGACCCGAGGGGAAGAAGAAGTTACTCCTGATGGGGGACTCAGTTGACCGGGAATGGATCTGGGCAAGGACAGCAGGGAGGAAAGGGAGGCTAAGTGCCTCCCAGAAGGCACAGCTCAGAGGAAGGGGGAGCAGATCCAGAAGATCATTAAGGCAGTGGCAAAGATGGGGGGTGGAGGTCATTGTTCACATGGGAATGAATGACCTATCCAAGGACAAGACAAGCGTGGAACAGGAGCAGGAGGATTTCAAAGAGATGGGAGAGCAGCTGGGGAAGGTAGCAAGCTCTGTGACATTTTCAGAGGTGCTTCCAGTCCACAGCAGGGGGTTAGATGGGAATCTCCATATCAGAAGCATCAACACATGGTTAAAGAGCTAGTGCAGTGAGAAAAGGTATTGCTTCATTGGGGACTGGGGACCCACCTGGAAAAATGTGGCCCTGTACTTGAGTGATGGGCTGTACCTGTCCAAGAAGGGGAAAGCAGTCTTAAATAAACAGTTTAATTATTTCCTTTCCAAGCATTTAAACTAGCCAAGGGGGTGCAGTGGGAATATGGAGACTCTAGCAGCCCACCCCCACAAGAAAAAGAAACCAGAAATGAGGAATAGGAAGGCAAGAATGTGGACAGTATCACCTACATGAGACAAGAAGGGAAAGGCAGAAGTAGGAAGGCAGCACAAAAAGGTAAAACAGGGGAGGGAAGAAAGCAGCGGAACAAAGGCATGAGTAAAGAGCAGATAGGCAGCAAAACATGGAAGGCCATGTTCATAATTGCTTGCAGCCTGTGGAATAAAATCCCAGACCCGGACATAGCAGCAATAACAGAGACCTGGTACACCACGAATCATGACTGGGATGTTAATGTACCGGGGTATGCTCTATTCAGGAGGGACGGGGGGTTGAAAAATGGGAGGGGTGGCCATGTACGTTAGGGAGGGTATAAAGGCAACGAAGGTACTGGGTAGACAGGGGAAGGCTGAGGCACTGTGGGTCACTCTTGAGCCAGGCAATGACACAGCAGTCTGAGCAGGGGTGACGTACAGGCCTCCAGCACAGGGGGAGGAGTTGGATAGGGATCAAATTCATGCAATGACAGCAAATGGTGAGGTATTACTGCTGGGTGAGTTCAATATCCCAGATGTGGACTGGGCCAACCCAGCAGCTGCTTCAACTAGGAGCAGAGACAACCTGGATTCCCTACAGGGGGCAGGCCTAAGACAGCTAGTGATTGATCCCACAGGAGAAGGGGTGATTCTGGACCTAGTACTGACCAATGGGGACAGAATTACAGACGTCCAGGTGGAAGGTCAACTGGGGTCCAGCGACCATCACATAGTGCGGTTTAGCATAGGGAGACAGTCTAGTTACATGAAGGCAAAGGTCTTAGATTTTAGGAGGGCAGATTTTGCTGAAATAGGGAGTTGTATCAAAGAGGCATTGGTGAGAAGGGAGACAGGAAGGGGAGTTGTGGAGCAGTGGGAACAACTAAAGCAAGCCATAGAGGAGGCAACGAGCCAATACATCAGGTTGATAAACAAGGGCATGAGAAGAAGGAAACCACTGTGGTTCTCAAGAGAGGTGGCAGACAAGGTAAGGGCCAAAAGTGCAGGTTTCAGGAAATATAAGGAGACTCAAAGGGAGGAGGACAGGGAGGTGTACCTAAGGAATCTAAGGGAAGCAGGGAAGGCTGTTAGGAGAACAAAGGCACAGACTGAAGAAAGATTAGTGCAGACAGTGAAGAAAAGGACAAGGCATTCTATAGATACATTAGCGAAAGAAGGAAGGCGGGGGGATTGTAAGACTCAAAGGGGATATAGGGGAGTGTAAGGAGGAAGACATGGAAAAGGCAGAAATAATGAACAAATACTTCTTTTCAGTATTTACTAAAGAGGGGGAGGGTCAAGGACCACAACTGGGTAGCAAACACAAAGGGGGGGGAGTAAACACATGTCCATTCACAATGGAGAGAGTTCCGGAGGAGCTCACAAAACTGAAGGTGGACAAAGAAATGGGGCCAGATGGCATACACACGAGGATATTAAGATAGTTGTGAAGAGAGCTAGCAGCACCTCTGCAGCCCTGTTCACAGAGTCACTCAACACAGGAGTGGTTCCAGAGGACTGGAAGAGGGCACATGTCTCTCTACACAAAAGTGTTAGTAGGGAGGAGGCTGGGAACTATAGGCTGGTCAGCCTCACCTCAGTAGTGGGTAAGATCATGGAGGCACTGCTTAAAGAAAGAATAGTGGCACACTTGGAATCCAGCTGTGCCCAAGATCCAAGGCAATGTGGATTCACAGCAGAAAGGTCATGTCAGACGAATCTGATAGATTTTTTGACTGGGTATTAAGGGAAGTAAATCGGGGGGCAGTGGATGTCGCCTACCTCAAATTCAGCAAAGCCTTCGATACCATCCCCCATAAAAGGCTGGTCAACAAAATTAGTAGTCTGGGTATGGGGCACAAGGTGGTAAACTGGGCTAGGAACTGGCTAATGGATAGGAAGCAGAGGGTTGTGGTAAATGGGATCCAATCGGGGGGGGGGGTGACCAGCCGGATACCTCAGGGATCAGTCCTGTTTAATGTTTTCATTAGTGACATTGTGGTACAACTGGAGGGAAAGGTCTGCCTGTTTGCAGATGACACCAAAATCTGCAACAGAGTGGATACTCTGGATGGAGCGGAGAGAATGAGAAGGGACCTGGAGAAGCTTGAAAAAATGGTCTGAAGTGTAGCAACTAAGGTTCAGTTCCAAGAAGTGTAAAATAATGCTCCTGGGGAGAACTACAGAATGGGGTAGGGGGAGTTGCTGACTATCACCAAGAAAGAAAGGGACCTGGGGGTTATCATTTCTGATGACCTAAAGGTGTCTAAGCAGATTACAAAGCTGCTGTGATGGCCAGTGGCATGCTGGGATGCATAGGTAGAGGTATCACTATCAGAAGGTGGGAGGTGGTGATGATGCCATTGTACAAAGCACTAGTGAGGCCTCACCTAGAGTACTGTATGCAGTTCTGGAGGCCACACCTTCATAAGGACATTGACAGGGTGGAGGCGGTCCAGAGAAGGGTGACTAAGAAGGTACAGGGCTTGCATGAGAAAACATATGAGGAGAGATTAAAGGACCTCAACATGTACTCGCTGGAGGAGAGAAGGGATCGGGGGGACATGATAGAAACATTCAAGTACCTTAAAAGCATTAAAAAGGTGCAGGGGGAGACATCTTCCAATATAAGTGATTCATAAGAATGAGGGGGCATGATATGAAATTGGAAGGTGGCAGGCTGAGGGAAAATGCAAGGAAGTTTTTCTTCACAGAAAGGGTGGTGGACACATGGAATAGACTGCCACAGGAGGTGGTGGGGGTAAGCACAGTGGAGGGTTTTAAACATGCATGGGACAGGCATAAGGGTACCTTAGAGGTGGGGAGGAGAGGGTGAAAACTCATTGACCAGGTAGGGTCAGATTCGGGCAGACTGGATGGGTCTTGCAGTCCTTATCTGCCAACAATTTCTATGTTTCTATGGTTGTATTGCACAGTGTGCATACTGCCTTTCTATTATCTTTTTTTAGTAATGTGAAATGCGACTATACCATGTTCTTTTTGCTCCTGACACCACTCTTGTGGCTAGTATCACCAGTACCACCACAACTCTTTTACGGTCTCCACTAGCCTTCTTGTTTGGACCTACTGGTTCTTTTGCACCTGCTCTACTTGGCTGTTCAGGCTGGAATTGAGCCTGCTGAACAAAGTGCTGAAGAGTAGCTTATCAAGTTTTTTTTAGCGGGGCAGGCGTCATATCCTGCTTTCTCCTTCCACTGTGAACTTGAGTTTTTTTGGCCACCCAGCGTTCTTGCTTTATAGCTCTCAAGGTACTCCCCATACTCTGCCTCACCATCAAAGCTGCTTAGGTTAGCCTCTTCAGATGTATGAGTGGACAATTCTTCTTCTCCTTATCTGCCCTGACACGTTCAACAGTAGAGGAGACAGGCTGAGAAACGAGGTGCCACAGTAGGGGTGGACACAGTACTGAAAATAGTTGTACAGCTGGCTTGGGTCACAGTGATAGCAGTGGCTGGTGTCACTGTAGCAGTACTGGTGTTCACCATGGTTATAATGGCAGGTGAGGTCTAGGTTACAGTGGCAGGAGTGGTCTGGATCACAGTGGCAGATGTGGTCTCAGTTACTGTGGCATCAGTGGCTGGCAGGGCCACTGTTGCACCAGAAGTTGGGATACTAGTAGTCTTAGTGGATGGTTGGTGGATCAGAGCAGTGGGGGGTTATTATGGAGGATGTCCTCACCATGGTGGTACTGGTGGCAGTGGCAAGTGATGAAGAGGACACATTCACATTGGTAGTTTCAGTGGCAGATAATGGCAGTGTCCTCCTAGCAGCACTACTAATATTTGAATACTTCTTTCATTTTTTTTCCCCTGGTGTCAGATGATGCCGTATTGGTACTGGTCAAGTCTGCAGGCTTTGATAGGGTAAAACATAAATCTTCTATGGCAAATGCATCCTGAGCATCACCCTACAGTATGCTGCTGCTCACCATCTCCTGCTGCTTGCTGCTGTAGCTTTGCTGGGGCTGCTGGACCAACTACATTTTCTGGTACTATGTCCTCTGTCTGCCATAGTTGTATTTCTCACAGGAGGATGCATTAATTTAAATAAAATTAATATGAAATCAAGTCACTGCAGTAATGCTGAGCTGACAAGTCTCACTGAATGTCAATTAATAACAGTCAAGCTTGATTTGTCTCCCAAAAAAAACAGCCAACTAGTCGCACCGTACTAGGCAGCTACAGTGCACTCGCACTTATTTACATGGCTGTGGATGGACCCAAATCTGGGTTCCTCACAGGGATGTGTGATATTAAAATATTCATTATGAAATTAAGTCACTCAAGTCCCTGCAGCAAATCTGAGCTGACAAGTCTCACTCACTAATAGTCAAGACTGACTAAATTCTCAGAAAAAAAATTGAATTTCTTCTTGGGCACAGCCACAAACTTAGAAAAATGTCTTAAGTGCACAGGTGTGCACAACACAGAACAGAAAAGCCGCTAACTGAAGTGGTAGCCAATGGGAGTCAGTCGACTAGTTCCATCCTCCGAGCTACGGTGCACTTACACTTGCTTAAGAGGTCGTGGAAGGACTCAAGCATGGGTTCTTCATGGGAAGACTTCAGATATGAAATTTTAATTGTATTTATTATGAAATCAAGTCACTGCAGCAATGCTGCGCTGACAAGTCTCACTGAGTGTCAACTAATAATAGTCAAGCCTGATTTTAGTCAGGAAAAAACATTTTTAAATCTATTTGGGCACAAAGTCAAGCCACCAACAATAGAAAAAATGTTGCTAACTGCATTTCAGTTAGATTACTTGCCCGTTTCTTTGTATCAAACAGCAACTAAGTTACAAAAACCTTTAAATATCTCATCAAAATAAACTCCTACAAAACCTTCCTCCCTTAAGCTGTTAGTCTTCTTCATTGCACTGCAGGTTTAAATCATGTGTGTGTGTGTGTGTGTGTGTGTGTGTGTGTGTGTGTGTGTCCTGTTGTGACCTGCCTGCCTGTTCTCTGTCTCTCTCTATCTCAGCAAACACTAGTAAACAGCCCTACTATTTTCCCTTTTTTTTCACCCTTCAGTGGAAGAAAATTGAACCTTTCTAGCTTGGGATTTAGAGAGGAAATGCAAAATAGAAACATAGAATTTGATGGCAGATAAGGACCGCTTGGCCCACCTAGTCTGTCCATTTCCCTACTTAACGGATAAGCTGCAGATCCTAGTTAACCAACAACCTACTTCCTCCTACCCCCACTAGAATTGCCTTATGTCTGTCCCATGCATTCTTGAATTCCCCTACTGTTTTTGACTCTACGACCTCCTCAGGAAGGCTGTTTCATGTATCCACAGCCCTCTCTGTGAAGAAATACTTCCTCACATTACCTCTGAGCCATCCCCCCTCTATCTTCAAATTGTGCCCCGTTGTTTTTGCACATCTCTTTTTCTGAAAGATGCTACCCTCTTGGACTTTGTTGATTCCTTTGAGGTATTTGAAAGTTTCTATCATGTCCCTCCTCTCCCTCCTTTCCTCGAGGCTATACATCTTTAGTCTTTCTTCATATGTCTTCTGATGCAGACCCTGCATCATTTTGGTTGCCCTCCTCTGGACAGCCTCCACCCTGTCTATGTCTTTGCAGAGATGGGGTCTCCAGAACTGTACACAGTACTCCAGATGTGGTCTTACCAACTGTCTGTACAGAAGGCCAACAACTTCCTGTTTTCTATTGGTGATGCCTCTCCCTATGCATCCCAGTATCCCCCAGCCCTCCTTACTGCCTTCTCACATTGCTGGTCCACCTTTAGGTCATCTGATATGACTACCCCCAGGTCCCTTTCCATTTTTGTTGTCAGTATCTCATCCACCATTGTGTACTCTTCCCCTGGGTTTTTGTTTCCCAGGTGCATTACTTTGCACTTCTTTGCATTGACTCTAAGCTGCCATACATTTGACCATTGCTCCAACCTTGCCAAGTCCCTTTTCATCCTTTCCACCCCACCTTGTGTATCAACCCTGTTGCAGATCTTTGTGTCATCTGCAAAGAGACATACTTTCCCTTCCAGTCCCTCTGCAATGTCACTTATAAAGACATTAAAAAAGGACTGGCCCCAGTACTGAACCCTGTGGTACCCCACTAGTAACCCTCCTTTCTTCACTGTGGACTCCATTTATTATTACACTCTGTGTCCTGTTGTCAAACCAGTGTTTTTACCCGGGCTACCACCCTGGGACCCACTCCCAGGCTAGCTAATTTGTTTATTAATCTTTTGTGTGGGACTGTGTCAGATGCCTTGCTAAAGTCTAGGTGGGCCATGTCCACAGCCCCTTCCTGGTCTACTGCTTTGGTCACCCAGTCAAATAAATCAATTAGATTTGTCTGACATGACCTTCCCACTGTGAATCCATGCTGCCTTGGGTCCGCCCACTGGCCTCTAGGTACTCAACAATTCTTTCCTTCAGAAGTGATTCCATCATTTTCCCTACTACTGAGGTCAAACTGACAGGTCTGTAATTTCCTGCCTCTGTCTTGCTCCTACTTTTGGGAAGGGGAATCACATCCACCCTCCTCCAGTCTTCAGGTACCACACCATCCTTCCATGATTTATTAAAAAAGGTAGTCAGTGGTGTTACTACTTCTTCCCTGCAGGATGGAAGCAGTCCAGAGGAGGGCAACTAAAATGGTGCAAGGTCTGCAGCAGAAGCCATATGAAGAGAGACTGAGAGAGCTTAATATGTATACTGTTGATTAAAGGAGGGACAGGGGGGACATGATAGAAACGTTCAAGTACCTCAAGGGAATCAACAAAGTCCAGGAGGGTAGCATCTTTCAGAAAAAGAGATGTGTAAGAACAAGGGGGCACAATTTAAAGATAGAGGGGGGACGGCTCAGGGGTAATGTGAGGAAATTTTTTTTCACGGAGAGAGTGGTGGATGCATGGAACAGCCTTCCTGAGGAGGTCGTTGGATCTAAAACAGTGGGGGAATTCAAACATGCATGGGACAGACACAAGGCAATTATAGTTGGGGGTTGCAGGAAGTAGGCTGTTGGTTAACTAGAATCTGCAGCTTAACCAGTAGGTAGGGAAATGGGCAGACTGGGTGGGCCAAGTGGTCCTTATCTGCCATCAAAGTCTATGTTTCTATACATCCCCTCCTGACAGGCTCCATAGAATGAGATCAGAAATGAGTGACATTTGCCAGAAGTGCAACAGGGAGATAGGAACATACAGACATATGGTTTGGGGTCACCCTAAAATCCAGCCCTACTGGGAGAGGTTCATAGCATGTAGGGGGCACATCTGCCAGCCCCCCCAGTAGAGATGCATGTTGAATATGAAATTACTTGTAAGGCAATTCTAGGGGGTGGGGGTAGGAAGAAGTAGGCTGCTGGTTAACTAGGATCTGCAGCTTATCCATTAGGTAGGGAAATGGGCAGACTGGGTGGGCCAAGCGGTCCTTATCTGCCGTCAAAATCTATGTTTCCTTAGTTCTTTTAGAATTCTGGGGTGAATCCCATCAGGCCCAATTGCTTTATCCACCTTCAGTTTTAAGAGTTCTTTCAGAACCCTTTCTTCTGTGAAAGGACTAATATCAACCCCCCTATCCAGAGTGCTTCTATTGACTGGATTAGGTATTTCCCCCTGCTTTTCCATTGTGAATACTGAGTAGAAGTATTTGTTCAGTATCCCTGCTTTTTCACTGTCACTCTCTGCCCAACCTCCTTCCTCTTTGTTCAGTCTCAGTATCCCTGCCTTAGTCTTTCTTTGTTCCCTAATATACCTATAAAAGGTTTTATCCCCCCCTTCTTAACCGAGTTGGCTATCTTTTCCTCGGTTTGGGCCTTTGCTATTCTGACTGCCTTACCCACTTTCTTCTGCTTTAACTGGTACAGTTCTCTGTCGTGCTTGTTCTGTGTTTCCTTATACTTCCTGAATGCTATCTTTTTCTCCCTTACCTTCCCCGCCACTTCTTTTGAGAACTATAGTGTTTTTTTCTTTCATTTTGATTTGTTTGTTTGCTTCACACAAAGGCTTGTTGCCTCTGTGATAGCGGTTTTGATGTTTCCCCATCGTTGTTCCACCCCACCTTCTTGCCTGTTTGCTAGTACTTTTCTGAGGCACTCTCCCATTTTAACAAAATCAGCCCTCCTGAAGTCCAGTATCTTCACTTTTGTATGGCTTGACTCTACAGCTAAGTTTATCATGAACCACACTGTTTGGTGGTCACTTGTTCCCAGATGGCTACCCACTTCAAGATCAGAGATCCTCTCTCCTTCCCCATTTGAAAGTACCAGGTCTAAGATTGCTCTCTCCCGAGTGGGTTCCAACACTAGCTGTCTGAGGCATGCCCCCTGTAGGGTATCAAGAATGGCCCTGCTCTTGGATGTGGCTGCAGCAAAGGTGCTCCAGTTCACAATTGGCATATTCAGGTCCCCCATCAGCAATATCTCCCCTTTCTCTGCCATCCCAAGGATGCCTTCTATCATTTCCAGATATGAAATGTCAAGATTACTGATATTTTTCTAGCTTTAACAAATAGAGGGAAGTAGATTCTCTCACTGCAGCAGCTTGACTTATCTATTTCTCCAGCCTGAGGCTTTTGCAAGAGCTGAGTCACATGACCTGCCTTCAGTGAGCTTCCAAAGTGGCCTCTGATTGGACAGTAAGTATCAAGAGATCTTGAATGCCCGACAAATAGCAAAACACAGAATAGCCCTGTACAGTGCAAATTATTAATTTTTCTTGCCAGGTAATGAATGGTCTATTATTCATGGCATTCGGGAAACACTATTCATTACTGACATACCCCTCCCAAATTTACTTATAGTACTCCCTCCATAGCACTGTTTTACTTTATTCTCTGATGATGCAGGTCGGACAAAGAACTCGTCAAGTAGTTGTGGGGAAGAGGGACAAATTTGTTTTTTAGTCCCTGATGGGCCAAGTTGGGCATCAGACCTGTTTGTCAGTTTGGGGGAGGGAAACAGATTATTTTTTTTTTTTTATCATGTCGCTATTTA
Source organism: Neoceratodus forsteri (assembly GCA_016271365.2). Classification (NCBI taxonomy): domain Eukaryota; kingdom Metazoa; phylum Chordata; order Ceratodontiformes; family Ceratodontidae; genus Neoceratodus; species Neoceratodus forsteri. Next base: position 508,125,039 of record CM057455.1, read on the forward strand.
TGCCTGCTGCGGTGTCTAACCACGGGGGCATCCAGCCACCAGCCCTGCCCACCGGGAGAGCAGCAGGCTCACTCACATGATGGAGGGTAGCAGTATGGCCATTGCCATCCTGCTGGAGGGCTCCCCTTACCCTACCACGTCAGGCCGGCTCAGGACCCCCCAGTGCGATTCCATGATAGTCCTCTTGGCACCACAGGGCGCGGCCATCAGGCTGCTCGGTCACGCCCACCCATTTTCCTTCAGGTTTTCTCCCCATTGGGAGCACAGACGTGCAATGACATCCATGCACATATGTGCAGACATTCACTGCACCCCCCCAATAACACCAGTGCATGCAGTGCCTCCGGACATCCCCAGGGGCCGCCTCAGTGTGGTGTAGTTTCCCCAGCCCACCCCAGGACTAGGAGAACTGCCTCCCAATGCTCAATCCTAGTCCTCACCTGCCGACCTCGATGACCTGAGCTCGTTCCTGAACCCGGGTCACCGGCGTTGCGCAAGGTGTGGCGTCCAGTCCCTCAATCCTCAGTGCCACTGGGCCAGCCAGATTTTTTTTTATTCCCTGATGGCCTGGGTTTAGCCCTGGCCTAATCAGGCAGTTGGGTAGAGAAGGGGAGAAGGATTTTTTTTATTCTCTAACAGATTGCATTGGGCACTGGACTTAATAGAAAGTTAGGAGAGGGGGACCAGATTTTTTTTATTCCTTGATGGGCCAGTTTGGGCAGTGGACATTCTGCCGTGCAGCATTCTGGGTTGTAGTGTTTATGGCAGTATAATCTCTATGTCTGTGATGGGAGGAGTGTAAAGTTGAAATTGAGTACTGAGAAGGAAAGAGTGAGAGTCTAGAGGTGGAGCTGGAATTTCTGGCACTCGGGGTTACGGCCTCAGAAGTGTGCACTACGGCCCCCTTCAGTTCGGTCTCCCGTGCTAGTGCGCTGTGTTCAGGGGAGATGGAAATGCCTGAACAGGCTAGTAGCAGCAGCAGTATGACAGCAGACCCAAGCCTCTCGTGCAGTGTTTGAGCCACTGACTGTGATCTGAATGGATGGGTATGGGGAGAATAGTGTTTTACTGCCCCACCCGTTCCATCTTCAGTTCACTACTTTGTTGCTGCTCCTCTTTATCTCCATTTGGCTTATTGTACAGGCTAGGTGGGGACTGGACAAGTTGTTGGAGAGAGGGGGACAGATTTTGTTACTAGACTGGTAAGATAGTTGGGGTGCAGATGGCTGTATTTTCTTAAATTCCCTGATAGGTGGGCCACCACTGTCGAGGGACAGAAATGTACTTTTAAAAAAATTAAACGGGGCTGTACAGAGCCCACAATGCAGATGAGGATGGCACTACCTCACGCTAGGGCTGGGCAGGATGCCCCAATGTTAGGCATCCCCAGTGTCCCTAGTTAGTCCCCCTGTATCCCCATGTCCCAATTGCCAGGAGCCCCTGTAAAAAGTTAAACTTCAGCCTGCAGTTTTAAATAGTTTTTTTTTCTTCCTCTGTTTCCCCTGCAGCCTGTCCAGCCCTAGCATGAGGTAGTGCCATCCTCACACTGGGCAACTGCTTGCCTCCCTGGTCGCTAGGGACTCAGTGTCCTGAATGCCTGGGAGGGCTTCTGGTGGCCAGTAATGGCCATTTTGTATTTATGGGCGGCTAGCAACCGTGATGGTTGGGTAAGCACTCCCAGGCACCCTAACAAGTAAAAAGAAGAGTTTGGCAGCCCAAGTCAGGGAGAGAGAGGATGCAGGGAGGTAAATGTTAATGGTAATGTACCTGTAGTCCTTCTCTCATCCCAGCATTCATCTCTGCAGTCCTGCGATGATCCAATGCTCTGGCAGGTCCTCCAGTCGTGCGGCGGTCCAGTGGTCAGCAGCCTGTAGACATCCACATTGTGGGCTCCGTATAGTCCCGTTTTGTTTAATTTATTACAAAGTAAATTTCCGTCCCTCATCTGCAGCGCCCACAAGCGGGGCAACATCCATGAAGGGGAAATACAGGGCCAGCGAGGCACGTTGGACCGAGTAGCAAGGCCCTGTAGATGTCCTTCTGCCTGCCTGCTTCAGCCAGCGATCACCAGCCAATTACAGTACCTCCTCCTTCCACCTCCTCCTCCTCCAGCAACTTCTCCCTGGTTCAGGGTGGTGAGTCGGTAGCAGCACCATCCGGCAGGTGCAGACCACCAGAACTTTTAAATAAATAAAAGTTTATTTAGTGCTGGATGGGCACTCAGAAGGGTAACATAGAGGGACAGCCTAGAGGGGCAAGGCAAGGCCCCCTTAAAAGGGACCACCTGAGGGTGGGAATCTTTAAAATTATTTAAATTAGCTCCAGCCTAGAGCGATAGGAAGGAGCGGAGCCAAGGTGTGGCGGCCCCCTTGAGTGACAGAGAGGCCCCTGCCAGGCCTCCTAGATTTAAAGGGGCAATGCTAGGACCAACTAAGTTAAGGGGTAGTACAGGCCCAAGTAAGTAAAAGGGGCCAGCTTGGGGCAGGCCAAAGCCCCTGTACTATGGGCCAGTTAACCAAGTGGGCTACCAGACAGGGGGGCTTGTTTGCCCAAAAGCTTCAGTTTATTTTATTTATTAAATAAAAAGCACCAGTAAGGGCAAGCAGGCCCCAGTTAACTTGGTAGCCATATTAGCCAGGCAGGCCAGTGGGTTAGGAGCCAGGTAGCCAGTGTGGGTTTCTCAGTGTTTTTTCTCCATTCTGTGCAGTTTTTCCAGCTCTGGGTTGGCTGGCTAGGGGACACCAGTCCCAAATAAAGAATAGTGTCCCAGATTGGAGTAAAATGGCCAGTAGCCAAGTGGCCACCAATAGACAAGACAAGCAAATATTTAAAGAGTGCTATCCTGTTGCTTAGAAGTGCACTCTGTTCTTAGCAGTAGCCAGTGGTGAGGGAAGGGAAGTGGGTCAAGCAGTTAGGCACCCCTGCAGCTCAGTAGCCACTCTCTGTGCCCAAGGGCTAGTAACCCTTGTAACTTCCCCGTAGATCCTAGTTTGGGACGGGACAGTCAAGAAGGAACCCTTAGTGCTTCAGCTAGTCAGATTACCCTCAGCCGTATGGTAATTCTCCCATTAGGTGCCTTCAGAGCTAATTGCCTGTGGGAAGGGGGGGGATTTATACCCCAGGGTCCCCGCATAGCTAGCCCCTAGCATTTGGTAGGTTTCCTCAGTGCATCTCCCATCCAAAGTCCCTGTCTGGGAAAATATTTCTGTGGGACACTGACTGTTGAAGAAGGTGAAACAATTTTATAGGCATTGAGACTGTATTCACAAAGACAGTGCCTGAATTTTATATTATAATTACCTTCTCCTGCTCAAGCTGTCTTTACTGCAAGAAACTGTTGGACTAACTCTGCATTTGCTTTGCTTATATCAAAGTGCCCTGTCTGCTCATATTTGCTGGATTGTTCCTAGAGACTATTGGACTAACCCTGCACTTGCTTTCCCTTTCAAGAACTGCATTGCACACCACTGCACTGCTTGGTTATCTGAGAATTCTTTAGTCTAATGCTAATTTTCTTCACCTGATCATCATTCCATTTATAGACTGTTGATAGCAGTGACCAATTAGAGACTGATACCATCATCCTTCTCCAACAAAGTTGGGGCCAGTCACCAGCATAGGTATAGCATAGATAGCTACCTGTCACCCATTTCACATCCAGAACTACGGGCCATTCCCCTCTCTAACAGTTTTTAGGTAGTGCAGGGAACCACCCCAGTTCACAGGTAGGGATCCATCATAAAAATAGGTGTGGGGCTTCAGACGCAAGAACCCAGAAGTCTTCAATCAATTGTTTGCATCCTGTCTCATTTCTCTGAGGTCCAGCTTTGACCCAGTTGTCTGCATCCTGAGTTTCCCTGGGGTCCAGTTTCAGCCTAGGAGTCTTCAACCAGTTGTCTGCATCCTGTCTCATTTCCCTGAGGTCCAGCTTCAGCCCAGTTGTCTGCATCCTGAGTTTCCGTGGAGTCCAGTTTCATTTCCCTGGGGTCTTCCACTGGCCAGGAGGTGCTACATCTGCCTTGCATGGTATACTTCAATTTCTTCACAGTCTCATTTCCCTGGAGCCCTATTCAGCCAGGAGACTTACCATTGCTTGGGTTCTTGTTTGTTCTAGTTCTTCACCCTTCAGTTCTTCCAATTCAAGCAAAAGCTGGCTAACAAAGTGTACTTGTGGCCACCACTCATGACCTATGGAGGACTCTATGCTCGTTTGGTCTCTGCTTAACATGCTGTAATAACATGATGAATGGAGTATAAGGATTATTATAGAGCTTAGAGTAATAAGACCATCGTACAGTTTATGAATAGAGTATAAGGGTATTATAGAGTTTAGCATAATAAGACAACCTTAGAGTAAAGGGATAGAATATAAGACTTGTTATAGAGATATAGAGTACCAAGTTACAGTATATCTGGTTGTACACTGCTTATCCTCTTTGATGCTTTGCACCCAGTAAACCTGCTTCCATGCACTGCTACACCATCAGCAAGTTTTGACCACCCTTGTGCTTTACACAAATTTTTAGCATCACAGACTGGATTAAAAGGAGTCCAAAGCAGGCAACAGCTCATTCAGAATGGTAGTTAGAGAGTCAAGCAGCAGTTCCGCAAACAGTGGAGGATCTGGGAAAGGTTCCTGAGCACACTTGGGCATGCCACTCACCATGCCGTAATACTTGGGTGCACCTTGGCTACCAAGGTTTACAGGTGATGCAACAGACCCCACATCCACCAACCTTTGGGAGTTCCAAAATAAGATCCAGGTCATGTTCTGACTTTATGATGTCCCCGAACAGCAAAAGGTGGAAATCCTCATTGTACAGTTGGGAGGAGCTGCACACAGGAAAGTCAATGCCTGGCCAGAAGGATAGAAGACCATGGTGGCCTGAATCTTAACCTGACTGTGACGGATGTTTGACACCCGAACTGTATATGATTTAAAAATGAAATTCTTCTCTCATGTCCAAGGACCCACTGAAACCCTCAGAAACTATATGCTCAGTCTGCAGGAGGCATTGAAAGCTATACAGCAGATAGACCCTGATGAAGTACAGGACTCAGATCAGGCTTTGAAAGACCATTTCATTGAGGGCATCAGAAGCGATGTGCATTGCAGGGAGCTACAACTGCTATCCAGGCAAGATTCAGACACAACCTTTCTGAACTTTAAGGAAGAGGCAATCGAGCTGCTGTTAGAACAAACCCATCATGGCATGGTGCGTTCCCAGCATTGCAATAAGGAAAATGAGAAGGATTCCTGGTGCCGACCTAGAGGAATGGCGGAGGCTGAATCAGTCAGAAGAGATCAGAAAAATCCCAAATCAGACTTGATGGCTTATATCATGAGTGAGATGAGACAGGAAATCCAGAACTTAAAAGATGATCTCAGTTGTGAATTTCAGGGACAAGCCCATCCTGGTCATTTAGACTGGCATGAAGCAAGAGCGCATGGTCAGAGAATTAATATGGGATGGAGGCCTGTGGACCAATTTGACTCACAAGGAAGCCGATCTGTCATATGGGTGGTGTCAGCGGCCATGTAGAATGGAGATGCTCCTAGCCAGCCAATAGCAGAGAGATGGTTTTAAACAGGGAGTCCCAGAACAGAGGACCGAGTCCCGGGATGTCAGGCAATAGGTCCACAAAAATATCCGCAATGGTCGAGATTTGTGGGTAACTGCCCGACCATTTTGATACAGATAGATGGAATAACCCTACCTGCGCTTCTAGACACTGGATCTCCGGTGACCACCATCCAGAGTGGCTACTTCTTTGATCACTAGTCCAGAGATCAGCTACTGCAACCCCCGAAAGCTGGATCAGTCTAGTCACCAGCAATTGGACAAGAATACCAATAATTGGGTATGCAGAGGCTTCTGTGAAGACTGGGGACAGTGAGCACAGCCAGCAGGGTATACTCGCAAGCAACTGCCATGACCCTTCTGCACCGCCCGTGATTGTGGGGATGAACATACTGTAACATTATCAGAGTGCTCTGATGAATGTAATGAGGGAACAAAATCCATGCAGGTCCAGGAAAGAAAAGTCTGGCAGACTACTCTCCAATATCTCCAGAAGTACCGAAAGTTCACCAGCGAACAAGGGGAGATAGGAAAGGTGTGAGTGATGGATCGCTGCCCTATTCAGCTTGACCCTAGCATGGAGACCCTGGTGACGTGTAAAGCTAAAGTGGATCTTGTAGGAAAAGACTGTGTGGCCATGGTGGAACCCTTTTGGACTCGAGAGGGAGACCCAGTGATGGCAGTCAGGAGCCTAGTGACTGGAAAAGAGGGGAGAATTCCTGTCCACTTATTGAACTATGGATCCCAACCTGTGAAACTTTACAAATGGCAAACGGTGGGACGGCTTGTCAGAATAGATTCGGACGAAATTGTCACTCTGATAGAGATAAAGGCAAACCACCCCTTGTATCTGCAGGCCTGCATCAATGAGAATAATACAGACAGCCAAGAGGAAGCATGGGTACAGGAGACAGACATGGGACACCAGAACAACACTGCAGACCAGAGAGCCCAACTCTCGGTACTGATACGATGTAATCGGCAGGCATTTTCTCATCACGCCTTGGATTTCAGTTGTGTCACTCATGTCAAACACTATATCAGTTCAGAAAACCACCCTCCGATCAGAGAGAGATTCCATCCCCTTCCACTGGCATTGTACCAATCAACAAAGCAACTGATCAAGGAGATGCGTGATGCCGACATCATCAAGGAACGTCATAGCCCCTGGGCTGCGCCAGTTGTGCTGGTTAGGAAGAAAGACGGCAAGATCAGGTTTTGCCTAGACTAATGCAAGCTAAATCAGATCACCCACAAGGATGCTTAACCTCTACCTAGAATTGAGGATGCCTTAAATGCTCTGAAGTCCTCCACCTTTCCCACCATTGACTTGGCGAGTGGCTACTGGCAGGTCCCTTATGGCCCAGGAAGATCAACAGAAAACTGCTTTCATTACCCCAGTGGGCCTGTATGAGTTCATGAGAATGCCATTTGTCCTCTGCAGTGCACCTGAAACCTTTCAGAGACTGATTGAGCACTGTCTGGGAAGTTAAAATTTTGATACGGTGTTACTCTACCTTGATTACTTAATTGATTACATTTGAGGCACACCTCAACCATCTGGATATGGTTTTCAGTCATTTGACACAGTACGGACTAAAAATCAAGCTGTCAAATTGCCAGTTTCTAAAAGAACAAGCAAATTACCTGGGACATGTAGTGTCGGTGGAAGGAATATCACCAGACCCCAGTAAATGTGGAAGCAGTGAGGGATTTGTTCAGACCTATAACCATTCAAGACGTGAGATGTTTTCTGGGCTTCATAGAGTATTATCACAGATTCACAAAGGACTTTGCAAAAATTGCCTTGCCTCTGCATGAGTTACTGCAGTACCCAGAAGGAAATAAGCTACCGAAGATGAGTGTTGAGAGGTGGTCCCCTCAGTGCCAAGAAGCTTTTGATCTTTTGAAGAAGGTATTGATAACAGCACACATCTTAGCCTATCTGGATTGTGCTCATCCATTCAGTCTCTACACAGGTGCCAGCAGTCATGGTCCTGGGGCAGTTCTGGCTCAGGAACAGAATGGAATTGAGAGGGTGATTGCTTATGCTAGTCGAGGCCTGAAGGGATCGGAGAGAAATGATGAAAACTACAGCTCATGCAAGTTGGAGTTCCTGGCCTTAGTATGGGCAGTAACAGAGAAGTTCAGACATTATCTGGCAGCTGCATAGTTCACTGTCTACATGGACAATAATCCCCTCACTCACCTTGGGTTGGCCAGGCTAGCAGCACTGGAGCAATGATGGGCCTCCTGCCTTGCCAGTTTTAACTTCTCAGTCAAGTACAGATCGGGAGGGTCTAATGGAAATGCTGATGCCCTGTCCTGATTGCCTATCACAGATGAGCCAGAAAAGAGTGAGACAGAGTAAGAAGACCTTGAAATGTCACATTTTGTGCTAGTACCCACCAAGATAGTCTGAGTTTGCTGCCAACGCTAGGTGGATCCTGAACAGAATTCGGACCCCCGGGGTGTCCTATATCTGATGGGCAGGAAGACAAGTGGAGCAACTTCAGGACCAAAGTCTAGTAATGGCTGAACTGAAAGATATCCTCCAGACTGGAAGAAAGATAAACAGAGTAGAATGAACATGCTCCAAGAACTGGTCAAGTTGCTATGACAGCAAGAATACTTCAGAATTGAGGATGACCATTTAGTCCAAGTGACCCAACATCCTACCAGTCACAAAGAATATAGGAAAATCCTAATCCCTCATCAGGAAGCTGATCCAGTGTTAGAAGCCTATCACAATGCCTCTGGACATTTTGAAACCAATAAAACAGCACCATTTCTCAGCGGTTCTGTTGGGTGGGCATGAAAGAGGACATTGAGCGTTGGTGCACAGACTGTATGGCATGTAGCTTAAAGAAAGGTGATGGCAATGTTCAATGAGCACCTCTGCAACCAATTGTCACAAAGTCTCCATTTGAAATTGAGGCACTGGGTCACTTGAAGGTTGAGAGCAATCACAGTGGACTTAACCAGATTCTTACAATGGTAGATCACTATTCAAAATTTGTAGTGGCCGTTCCAGTGAAAGAGTTATCAGCAAGATGCATCGCTGAAGCATTCTGGAAGTATTTTGTCAAGCCATATGTTTACTCTACTAAAATTCTGACTGACCAAGGAGGGGCGTTTGAATCCCAGTTGTTTAAAGAGCTGTGCTCCCTGTATGGATGTCACAAAATGCGAACAGCCCCATACCATCCCCAAACAAATGAGTTATGTGAACACACAGACTGTACCCTAATTGAAATGCTTTGAGCACTACATGCACACTAGAAAACTCTATGGCCTGATTTGTTACCAGAACTATGTTACATATATAATAACACAATGCATTGCTCCACAGGTTTTACACCTTATTTTTTAATGTTTGGTAGACACGGACGATTACCTATGGACCTGGTGATGAATGTCGAGGTTGAGACTTGCAAAAGCATTTCTGACTCAAACCAGTGAGCAGAAGAGCAACATGAGCACCTCAGAAAGGCAGGCAACCTGGTACAATCTTGAATGGAATGAGCCCATGCTCAACAGAAGGAACAATATGACCGTAGAGCTAGAGCTGGACCTTCGTCAATTGTGGACCATGTCCTGTTAAAGAATCACGTCGAAAATGGGCACAAGTTAATGACCAGGTGGAAACCAGAGCCATTTGTAATACTGGACATTCCCTATGATGATTTGCCTGTTCATTGGATCCGGTCAGAAACCGATGGACACTTCACTAAGGTAGTGCATCACAATCAGAACAAGCCATGTACATTCCAAGCTGCAGACATGTGTAAGTCAGAGGATGAAAATGACTCTGTAAGTGAGAGGCAGGAGAGAATTTCCTTTGGTACCCCTGAAGATAGCCTGCTTCTAGAGTGGCCTGGTATGCCTGGCATTGGTGTATATATAGTACACCAGTCACCTATTCTACACCTAGTACATCTCCCACCTGTTTTGAACCATATGGTGCAGCTATCAGAAGGTCTATTCAAAGCAATAAGGGTTGGCCTCCCAGACGCTTGATACAAGAGTCTGACTAAAGGAGAGCTATCCAAACAGTAGGTAGTAATGCATTTCAGAAATACACGTAGATGTATACAGTTATATAAGGTCATTTACATAACATATAGTATAAGGTGAAAAAAACAGATATAGCAAAATGTAGACTATAACTTAAGAAAAAGGTATGAAAAAGGGTTTTGGGCCATGCATGGGGACATGTATGTTTGAGCAGGGCTGAATATGTAATGCCCCAATGCTAGGTGTCCCCAGTGTTCCTAGTTAGTCCCCCTGTATCCCCATGTCCCAATTACTAAAAAGTTAAACTGCAGCCTGCACTTTTAAATTGTTTTTTTTCCTCTTTCTCTGGTTTCCCTGTAGCCTGACCAGCCCTAGCGCGAGGTAGTGCCATCCTTGCACTGGGCAGCTCCTTGCCTCCCTGGTCGCTAGGGACTCAGCATCCTGAACACCAGGGAGGGCTTCTGGTGGCCAGTAATGGCTGTTTTTGTGTTTGTGGGTGGCCAGCAACTCTGACAGTTTGGTGAGCACTCCCAGGCACACCGATGAGTAAAATGAAGAGTTTGGCAGCCCAAGTCAGGGAGAGAGAGGATGCAGGGAGGTAAATGTTAAAGGTAATGTACCTGCAGTCCTTCTCTCCTGCAATGGTCCAGTGGTCTGGCAGGTCCTTGAGTCGTACGGCAGTCCAGAGGTCAGTGGCCTGCAGACATCCACATTGTGGGCTCCGTATAGGCCCGTTTTGTTTAATTTTTAAAAAAAGTTAATTTCCATCCCTCATCAGCGGTGCCCACAAGCGGGGCCACATCCGTGAAGGGAAGCGCAGGGCCAGCGAGGAGCATCCGACCGAGTAGCAAGGCCCCGTAGCTGTCCTTCTGCTTGCCCGCTTCAGCCAGCGATCGCCAGCCAGCTACAGTACCTCCTCCTTTCACCACCTCCTCCTATAGCAACTTCTACCCGGGTCAGGGTGGTGAGTCGGGGGCAGCACCATCTGGCAGGTGCTGACCGCCAGAACTTTTAAATAAAAGTTTATTTTGGCACTGGAATGGTGCTCAGAGGGGCAGCATAGAGGGACAGCCTAGAGGAGCAAGGCAATGCCCTCTAAGAAGGGACCACCTGAGGGTGGGAATATTTAAAATTATTTAAATTAGCCCCAGCCTGAAGTAATAGGCAGTGGTGGACCTAAGGCGGGGCGGCCCGCTTGAGTGACAGAGTGGCCCCTGCCAGGCCTCCTAGATTTAAGGAGGCAATGCTAGGCCCAGCTGGGTAAAGGAGCATTATAGGCCCAAGTAAGTAAAAGGGGCCAGCTAGGGGCAGAGCAAAGCCCCAGCACTATAGACCGGTTAGCCAAGTGGGCTACCAGACAGGGCTAGTTAGCCCAAAAGCTTCAGTTTATTTTATTAAATAAAAAGGGCCAGTAATGGCAAGGAGGCCCCGATTAACTTGATAGCCACATTAGCCAGGCGGGCCAGTGGGTTAGGGGCCAGGTAGCCTATGTGGTTTTCTCAGTGTTTCTCAGTATTTTTTCTCCATTCTATGCAGTTTATCCAGCTCTGGGTGGGCTAGCTAGGGGATGCCAGCCCCAGATAAAGAATAGTGTCCCAGATTGGAGTAAAATGGCCAGTAGCCAAGTGGCCACCAATAGACAAGACAAGAAAATATTTAAAGAGTGCTATCCTGTTGCTTAGATGTGCACTCTGTTCTTAGCGATAGCCAATGGTGAGGGAAGGGGAGTGGGTCAGGCAGTTAGGAACCCCTGCAGCTCAGTAGCCACTATCCATGCCCAAGAGCTAGTAACCCCTGTAACTTCCCCATAGACCGTAGTTCGGGAAAGGACAGTCAGGATGGGACCCTTAGTGCTTTAGCTAGTCAAATTATCCTCAGCCATAGGGTAGTTCTCACATTAGGTGCCTTTGGAGCTAATTACCTGTGGGAAGGGGGGTGGGATTTATACCCTAGGGTCCCCTCATAGCTAGCCCCTAGCATTTCACAGGTTTCCTCAGTGCATCTCCCTTCTAAAGTCCTTGTCTGGGAAAATATTTCTGTCAGACACTGTGACTATTGAAGAAGGTGAAACATTTTATAGACACTGAGACTGTATTCACAAAGACAGTGCCTGGATTTTATATTATAACTGCCTTCTCCCGCTCAAGATGTCTTTATTACAAGAAACTGTTGGATTAACTCTGAATTTGCTTTGCTTATATCAGAGTGCCCTGTTTGCTCATATTTGCTGGAATGTTCATAGAGACTATTGGATTAACCCTGCACTTGCTTTCCCTTTCAAGAACTGCCTTGCATGCCACTGAACTGCTTGGTTATCTGAGAATTCTTTAGCCTAATGCTAATTTTCTTCACCTGATTATCATTCAATTTATAGACTGTTGATAGCAGTGATCAATTAGAGACTGATACCATCATCCTTCTCCAACAAAGTTGGGTCCGGTCGCCAGCATAGGTATAGCATAGATAGCTTCCTGTCACCTGTTTCACATCCAGAACTACAGGCCATCTGTCACGTCATCTATTCACACCTTCACCAGACATTACAGACTAGACATAACGAATATCGAAAAGTCAAACTTTTCAAGGAAAGTACTGTTAGTGCATTCGAGCACCTAACTGGGTCACCTACCCCACCCACTTCTCACTATCACTGCTTATTAGCACCCAAATGGTAATGGATGGGGGATGCTGTAAGGCGATGCAATATGCAATGGTAGTTTACTCACCTGGTAAAAGTGATTGCATGAGCATCACCTTACAGCATCCCCAGCCCAACCCGGGTTAACTGGTATGGCGCCCCGGATAGGGTCACAAAAAACACGCACAACTACAATCAGAGATAACACAGCAAGACCTGGTTGTTGACTCAGCATGCCGAACGGGCTGGCATATTCTAGCATGTAAATAATAGGAATTAAACACACACAATACAAACAGCCCCAGGCAATGCATCTTTCAGGGTACTGACTGCGGTCTACGGGCCACGTTTCCCAGTGTTTTTCTATAGATTCCCTATAGCGTTGGAAGACACGAACTGGAGAGCAGAGGGACACAGCAGGACCTAGGCAGATTGGATTTCTAACATCTGGTCACATGTGCATCACTAGCCTATGAGATGGATGTAACCCCAGATGGTAATGGATGGGGGATGCTGTAATGCAATCACCTTTACCAGGTGAATAAACTACCGTTAAATCTAAGCTGCCAAATCCCAGACCACCGGTCTAATTATTCCAGATCCTCCTTTACATCCTGTATGCCTCCTGCTGTGTCCATCCTCCCACAGAGTTTGGTGTTGTCTGCGAATAGGCACATTCTGCCCTTAATGCCATCTCCAATATAATTTGTGAAGACATTGGACTGCACCAAGCCCTGCAGAACCCCACTGGTGACCTCCCTAGTGCAAGAAAGCTCACTCCCAACCACCACTGTCTGGGTCCTGCACCTCAACCAGTTTTCCACCCATCTGGTCGACTTCTCTCCAACTCCAAGATCTGCTGACTTCCTGATCAACCTCTTATAAGGTATAGAGTCAAAGGCCTTGCTGAAGTCCAGGTAAAGGATGTCCACCACTTGGCTCCTGTCCACTGGTTTAGTAACTCAGTCAAAGAAATCAAGTCAGATTTGTTTGACATGACCTTCCTCCCATAAATCTGTGCTGTTTCATATCCTAAAAACCATGCTTGTTCTAGATACCCTACCAATTTTTCCTTAAGTACGGTCTCCATGAGTTTGGACATGATTGAGGTTATACTGACCAGTCTGTAATTCCCTGGGTAGTCCCTGGGACCCCTCTTATAGAAGAGCACTACATATGCCATTCTCCAGTCCTATGGCACCAAGCCTTACTCCACTGGAATAGTGAACAGGCCAGTTAGTGAATCTACAAGCTCCTCCGCCAGTTCCCTCAGTACCTTTGGGTGTATGCCATCTGGACCTGGGGATTTGCCCACCTTCAGTGCTAGCAGCCCTGTCCTCACCCTATCCTCCTCCATTGCTACATCCATGCTCCCCACCCCCCACTCCTCTTCTTCCCCCTAGTGGCACCAGTCTGTTTTACTCTTTGGTGAAGATGGAACAGAATTACTTGTTTAGTACCTCTGCTTTGCCTCAATCCTCCACCACCCACATTCTCAACCACCCACCCTTCTCCTTTCCTGAGCCAATAGTTCCATCTTTCTTTTCCCTCTTCTCACTACTATAATGGAAAAAGGCCTTTTTCCCTTCTGTATTCCCTTAGCTAGCTGCAGATCCTTCTGAATCTTAGCCCGCTGGACTACCTTACCTGCTACACTAGCCATTTTCAGGTAATCCTCCCTGTCTTCCTCTCTCAGTCCTCCTGAATTTCTTGTAGGCTACCCCCTTGTTACTTACTGCCTGAGCAACCTCAATACTGAATCAGCTGGGTGTTTTGGCCCTTGAGTTTTTCCCCTTCTGCCTAACACACTTCTCTGTGGCAACTGCTATTCCCCTACTTGATGACAGACCACCTTTAATCCACCACCATATCCCCTTGGATGTCTATCAGGTGACTCCTTAGCAACTCACCCATCTTTCTGAAGTCTGCCTTCCTAAAATTCAGGATTTTAGTTTTCGTGGGGGCCCTTTCCCTGCCCATGTCTAACCAGAACCACACTTTGCGATGATCTCTTCAACCTAGGGGCTCTTCAGCTGAAATATCCTAGAGGTGCACCCAGGTTGTCAATATCAGATCAAGAATTGCCACCTTTCTGCTGGGTTCTGTGATGCCCTGAGTCAGGAACCCACTTTTGTAGCACAACTAGGATCACCTGACTCCTTGCGCAGGTTGTGGCGGGTACTCTCCAGTCCTCCTTGGACTGGTTGAAGTCTCCCACTATTACTACCTCTGTCTTCCCTGTAGCAGTCAATATTTGTGAGTTCAGCTCCCTCTCTCTTTCCTCCTTCTGGTTGGCCTCATCTTCCTCCTTCTATTGAAAGTAACAGAATCCAAATTGCTCCACCCTCCCTTCCTCTGACTCCTCCCTCATGCATGTTATACTCCCCCAGTGTAAACTGCCACCCCTCCCCCTTTTCCTACCACCTGTCCCTCCTGTATAATTTATACCCAGGGATCAAGAGGTCCCAGAAAGTCATTGTTTGGTGTGGCCCAAGTCTCAGTGATCACCACAATGTCCATTTCCCCTCTCAGTCAACAATGTCCTGGAGGTCGTCCATCTTGTTTCCAAGACTATGTGCCTTCAGAGACACCATTATCCACCTCGAATCTGAACCTCCTTCCCTCCCCTCCCTCCCATCTGCCATTCTTGTTTCTCACCTTTGCTTGCATTTTAACTTTAAGTCCAAACACAACTAAAATACTTTCTTCTTAAGTACCAAAATTACCTGAATCTCAGCAACGGTGCCTCCATTTTGTATCCAAGCTGTCAGGGGTCCTCAGGGATAGTGTATGGGGGGTGCATTCTGTTTCTTTTAGTTTTTTACTTTTTAGGAATGCTCAGGATATCTTGGGGCACAAAACACTTTTTGCAGCTGTAAGAACCCTGTAGGGTGGGTGTCCTCCTAATTGCTTAGGGGTTGGCAGTGCCAATACCTTACACTGCCACCAGATAACATAGAAGTTTGGTGTCTCCTGGGTTTGTTTTTTCCTTTACTAGTAAGCGGAATTTGTATCCAAACAGTAAAAATAGCGTGGTGCTTCCACTCAGAGAAATATTTAAGTATGCCTGGTGACTGATCAGTACAGTCCCTTGGGATGCTATACCTGCCTAGCTCCCCACATCTGGTCACCCCTCCTGCAGTACCCCTGAAAATAGCAAACAGTTCCTCAAATTAGCATGCACTGATTCTAGGTAGACTATAATTCACAATGGTTTAAACAAAATACAGATTTACTTAGTGTAAAACTCTTAAGCAGAAAAGGGTTAGATGGCTATATGCAAAACCAAATATGGACAGTCTTCTAGTGCCCTACACAGGCTTGACCCCCAACACCATGTGTAACAGTGGGCACTACTACATGCCCTTAACAGGCATAGCCAAAATAACTGTTTTCCTGGGTTGCCACTATAAGGACCCTTCCAGGCGTAGCATCCACACTCATCCCGCCCCACACCACAATGTACAGTACAGTAGTAGATGGTGTCCTCCTGCACTGGAGGTGATATCCCCCCCCCATATGATACCAGTAGTCCCCCTTTACACACCTGGGAGATACCAGACAAGTTACTGAGTACCCAGTGCTAAATTAGTGCAGGCCCGTGGAAAGTTGCAGCTGGTTGGTTGGTGTTGATGCACTTCAGATTAAATGGAAAATAACTATTAGTTATGACTCACAATCCCAAAGGTTGTGCAATTGCTAAAATGGCAGCTGAAGCCTTAAACCCAAGATATTTGCACTTTTCCTGCATTGATGGCCCAATGCAAAGAAACAGTTCTCAAACAATAGTTCACTTCCTCTGGTTGCATTGTCAAACCCTGAATATACTCACTGTTCCAGAACCTTGTGGATCCTTCTTCATGATGCAGGGCTTGGGTCTCTATTCTCAGCGGTCTCACTTAAGCAGCTGCTATGTCTTTGTTCTCCTTCATGTGGTCTCTCTGTCGGCTCCACTGTCTCAGTCTGGATGCATGGTTGTCCTCTGCTGATCCAACCACTGTGGGACTGCACCAATCCATGTCAAGGGCTGTGAACCCCTAGGGCAGTGGCAACCTGGTTACAAGCTATGGTGCCTGCTAGCAGACACCACAGACACTTTGCTGCAGCTCCATCTCTCTCTCTCTCTGTTCTGGCAGTTTACTACATTGACAGGGTCAAGGGGCACACATATGGTGTCAGCTGTGTTTGTCAGGGGCACTGGCCCAAAAGGATTTGTTTCCAACAGGGCTCCTACCCTTAAAACAGATCTATGAGCCCCCTTTTTTTCCTGGCATGGGTCATACTTCAGTCAGGTTGCAGGTCAGGACATCCTCTTGTTTTCTCAGTGTACACTCTTGCTCCTTTGGTTGTGGGTGGTGACACTCTGAAGAACAGTGGGAGCTGCAGCTGCAGTGGTGCAGGAGGCACCAAAGAAATCCAACTCCTGAAGTGCCACTCTGGTCAACATTAGTAGTAGTAGTAGATTTTATTTATTTAAGGTGCCTTCCCCAAAGGCTCAGGGTGCCTTTACAACATAAAACATCAAATCAAATTTCCCAGAAATGGAACATCTTAAAGCTGGGGTTCATTGAGCTCACAAACTCCTGCACTAACTGGAGAAGTAGGAAAGCTAGGGCTAGTAAGCTGAGCTGGTGGACCAGGGAAGTACAGATGAATATGAGGGAAAAAAGGGAGGCTTTTAAAACCTATAAGAGGACCAACAGAGTTATAGATAACGAGGATTACATCAGGAGTTCCAGGGAGGTGACCAGGGTGGTGAGGGCTGCAAAGGCTGAGAAGGAAATGAGGCTGGTGCATGGGATTAAGCAGGGTGAAAAGGGGTTCTTCAAATACATCAGGGAGAGAAGGACGTGCAGGGAGCAGATCTCCAGAATTAAAATGGATGAGGGATGGGTGGATAAGGGGCAGGAACAGGCTGAGGTATTAAATAAATACTTCTGTTCAGTTTTTACAAGGGTGGGGGGTTATCTAGCCAACAGAATATAGACAGTATGGAAACGGATGAGGAAGCAAGGATGAGAGATGAGGGGATACATAGTCGGAGAGTGCTAAAGGGGCTAAAGGCTCTAAGGATGGATAAATCACTGGGAGTGGATGGTATTCACCTGAGGATCCTAAAGGAACTTGCAGAGGTACTGGCAGACATTTTCAACACTTCCCTTCAATTAGGATGTGTGCCCCATGATTGGAGGTTGGTGAATATGGTGCCCATACACGAGGGTGGATCTTGGGATGAACCAGGGAATTATAGGCCAATTAGTTTAACTTTGGTTGCAGGCAAACTAATGGAGACTATGCTGAAGGAGAAAATACAAGAATACTTGGAAAAACATAGTCTCCTAGACGATCGGCAGCACTGGTTCACACATGGAAGGTCTTGTCAGACCAACTTTGTTGACTTCTATTATTGGGTGACTATGGCCCTGGATGAAGGCAAGGTGGTGGATGTTCTGTACTTGGACTTCAGCGAGACCTTTGACTCCGTGCCACACAGGGGACTGTTAGGTAAGCTGAAGGTTCTGGGTATAGGGGATAAGTTGGTTAAATAGATTGGGAGCTGACTAGAAAATAGGCAGCAGAGGGTGGTGGTAAGAGGGGGGATATCTTCACCTAAGGCCTTCATCAGTGGGGTACCACAGGGCTCAGAGCTGGGGCCAATGTTATTCAACATCTACATAGCAGATATGGCAGAAGGTGTTCAGGGTAGGATGAAGTATTTTGCTGATAACACCAAACTGGGGACAGTGGTGGATAGGGTGGAGGGGGTGCTGCAGAGGAACCTAGGAATATTGGAGAGATGGTCATACATCTGGCAGTTAAGCTTCAGTGCAAAGAAGTACAGGATTATGCACTTTGGGAGTAGGAATCCTGGGTTCAGTTATCAACTAGGAGGTGTGCAGTTAGCAGTATCCATTGAAGAAAAAGATCTAGGTGTGCTGGTCACAGGCCACATGAATCACTCTGGACCATGTCGAAAAGTGGCAGCAAAAACCAGTAAGATGCTGGGTTGTATAGCAAGGAGAATCACATCGAGGAGTGAGAAGGTGATCCTGCCACTCTACAGGGCATTGGTGATGCCTCACTTGGAATACGGTGTGCTGTTTTGGCACCCATTTTTAAAAAAGGACATCAGACTGTTGGAGGGGTTTCAGAGAAGAGCAACCAAAATGCTCAGTGGGATGAGGAAAAAGCCCTATGAAGACAGATTAAGATCGTACAATATGTATTTGTTGGAGGATAGACAGGATAGGGGAGATATTTATTTAGTTGTTGATTACCGGGTTAGTGCTCTAGGCAATGAAATTGCCTATTTTCAGGCACGACCCGGGAGAGTTGCAGTCATCAGTAAAACACATTACAATGGAGTCAGATACATAATGCAGATTTAGGTCAAACATATTACAGTGGAGACAGATGCATAATGCCTGAAATCAGGAGATCAGGCTTAAGTTGGGCATTTCAGTGACACGGGGGAAACAAATACAGATTTGAGGAGATGATATGATTAAGACCTTCAAATACTTAAAAGGCACTAATAGGGTTAGTCAGTATGGCCTGTTCAAATACAAAAGAGAAGGAATCACAAGGGGGCATAGCATGAAGTTGGAGGGAGGGAGGATAGGTTCAGAAGGAAGATGAGGCATTTTATAACAGAGTGAGTGGTGACAGCGTGGAATGCTCTGCCTGAGGAACTAGTTGTGCAAGCATCAGTTGGGGGATTTAAGGGTGTGTGTGACAGACTAATTGGCTAAATCAGAATGGGGAATGAAGGGGAGGAAAAGGGTAAAGCAATTGAGCAATTAGGGTGGAGGGTGAGAAGGGTGGTGGTGGGGGCTACATAGTTAAGTGTAAAAAAGATGGAGAAATTAGAGAGATGGGGAATGGGGGGTGAGGGGGTAGCATCAATGCCCAGCACTGAAAGCTGCACATTCGAGTAGACAAGATAGACTGTTAGGCCTTTATCTGCTGGCTTCATTGTATGTTCATAAGTAGTGCATCTGACATCAATAAAATTATAAATATCATAAATAATTCAATCTATATTATGTTCCCAGTACTCTCAAAACAGTAACAGAAATTACCTCTATTAATTGCCTAAGGCTTGTTGAAATAAAAATGGTTTTGATCCTCTTTTAAATATCTCAACAGAAGGGGTCTCTCTCAGTTACCCAGATAAGTTCTAGAGGATCGGCACCACCACCTCAAAAGATAGAGCCCCCGAAGATTTCAGTCTCACTCTGGGTACCTCCAGGAGGCCCTCCCCTGCTGACCAGAGAGAGTGACTGGGGCTGTAAGGATACAGTAGCTCTATCAGGTAACCTGGACCGCCCGTGAAGGGTCTTATAGGTCAATAGACCTATTTTAAAGGAGATGCGCCAGTGCACCGGAAGCCAGTGCAGTTCACACAGCACTAATGAAATATGACATGATCGCAGAAGACTCATCAATGGCCAAGCCACAGCATTCTGCAGCAGCTGCAAACGTTGTAGCACACTCCCCTAGATCCCAAGGTTGAGCGCATTACAGTAGTTGAACCTTGAAGTGACAAATGCATGTGTCAGTGTGGCCAGATCATCAGGAGGGACAAGGGATGTTATCCAGAAAACATTCCAGAGATGGTAAAATCCATTCTGGACCACTGCTGACACTTGGGCATCCAGTGTCAGCTCATTGTCCAGAATAATGCCCAGACTGTTCACCTTGATGGAGGTATCCAATTTGGATGTACTGATATACAGCCCCAAATCCTCCCAGGAGGCCTCACCCCCCCCCAACCGATCCAGCTCCACCACCAGCACTTCAGTCTTTCCCAGGTTGTGGCCCAGCCAATTTGACAACATCCAAGTCCAGATCTCAGCCAAGCTTATTCAGCACATTAACCCCATCTGTTCTTTCTGGTGCAAAAGACAGGTAGAGCTGGGTATCATCAGCGTAGCAATGAAACCCAAGCTCATGCCACCTAATGACCTCACCCAGGGGCAGCATATACTGTGCAGTGTGAATAGCATGGGAGAGAGGACTAAACCTTGGGGTACTCCACAGGACAAGGCCACTGGGTCTGAGGAATAATTCCCCAACATCACCCTCTGGGTCCTGCCCTGGAAGAAGGACTCAAACCAGCCAATGACCTCACCGGTGAGTCCAACATACTCCCTCAGTCTGTCCAGCAACAACTCATGATCCACAGTGTTGAATGCTGATGAGAGGTCGAGGAGGACAAGAATAGATCATTCTTCCCTATCCCTTGCCCTGAGCAGGTCATTCAGCACCCGTACTAATGTGGCCTCTGTGCTGTGCATTGCCCTAAATCCAGACTGGAGAGGCTCATAAATCTGGAAGTCTATATATATACTGTATGTTTTGTGCTCTCCCGGGTCGTTCCTGAAAATAGGCATACTACTTGTCTAGTGTACTTACCCTGTAAACAAAAGCTAAATAAATAAATAAAAGGCAAATCTCAAGCTGCTCTGCAACCACCTTCTCGATAATCTTCCCTGAAAAGGGAAAGTTTGAAACAGGTTGGTAATTTATGAGGAAGTCTGGGTCCAAAGATGTTTTTTTCAAGAGGGGCTTCACAAGAGCTGTTTTAAGAGACTCTGGGAAAGCCTCCATTGCTAAGGAACACCTACCAATCTCAGCAAAAAACAGGCCAAGAGCTTCAATGCAATCAACAAGTAATCATGTTGGGTCCCGGTCCAGTCTGCAGCATGTTGTTCTCAGCCCAGAGATTACTCCACAGACCTCCTCCATTGTCAAAGACTGGAACTCCCTCCAGGAAGGCTGACCACAGATGTCAACACAAAGCCCAACCCTGTTAGATTGTAACACTCCACCTGGAAAAATCCTCACCCTGACGGAAGACATCCTGTCTGAGTAGAACCGAGTGAACTCCTCACACTTTTACTCTGAAAATGTTCTAATGGGCTCCAGTCAGGATGATGTAAAAGCCTGACCACAACCCAAAAGAGCTGAGATGGTTTGTTCTTCCCAGCTGCAAATGACCTAGGCATAAAAGCTGCCTTTTTTTAGACAATTGTATTCTGATACTCAACACAATTAGTCATCAGAGCCAGTTTGTCTTCCTGGGTCCTGGTCTTTCTCCAATGCCGCTCTAACCTCTGCCCCTTGGTCTTCAGCTATCTCAGCTTACCATCAAACCAAGGTGAGCCAAGACATGACACTAGTGGGCCTACATGGACTGGCACCAGAAGGTCCAAGGCTGCCATGACAGCCCTATTATAGGCCACTATGGCCTCCTGTGGACCCTCCGTGCATGCCTCCCAAACAGATGAAGTGTCCAGCTCCATCAACAGTCCGTCTTGTCATAACCCATTTAAAGGGTGGAACTGTACCATTTTCAAAGGGGAAGGGGAAGGAATACAAGGGGGGGACACTGAAACTGAACCTGATGGTGCAATGATCTGACCGAATGACCAGATTAATCTCAAGATTATCGATCTTGAGCATCAGGGAGAACACCAGGTCAAGTGCACGTCCAGAGTGATAAGTTCCTTTCATGGCCACAAGAGATAAGACCAGGGCCTACATGTTGGAAAGGAAGTCTCTGGTATATAGCAAAGCTCCATCATCCACCCAGGTGTTGAAGTCACCCAGAATAAGCCATCTCAGTGACTCCAGCACCCTCTCTGTGACAAAAGTCATACTCTCTTGTAGGAAATCTCTGTTCTGTCCAGGTGGATGATAGATAAGGAGAATCCTAAGGCCAACCCCAGGCCCCATGCATCGCCATGCACTCAAAAGACTGGGTGTCCCTCACTGGGTGCATCGCCAGACCCAGCACCAACCTAAAACAAATGACCACCCCCGCTGTGATCCTTCCATGGGCAGTGTACCATGGATAAACCCGCTGGGACTAACGCCTCCAAGACTGGACCAGAGTAATCCCTCAGCCAGGTCTCTGTGATGCACGCCAGGTCAACAGAAGCCACAAAATCTGCCATTATGGTGGTCTTATTCATCATTGACCTGGCATTACACAACACTGCTCAAAGAGAATGAAAGGTGGAGGCTTGGGCCACCCCACCAGCACAGCATTAGCGCTACCACTCGCGACACCTGCAACCAGAGTTCAGGAATGAGCACAGGGTGTCAGAGGGCTGTCCAGGGGAGGAGGCTTGAGCATCCATGGGACTGATCATCTCCTTGGGGGGTGATGGGAAGTAGACTCGGTGCATGCCTGGCCTCTGGTGGTGACTGCAGGCACAGCAAGCTCGAGTCTTGTCTAAGGGGGAAGGCATGACAGATTATTGATCTTGAGCCTCAGGGAGAACACCAGGTCAAGCGCACATCCAGAGTGATGGGTCCCATTCATGGCCACAAGAGATGAGACCAGGGCCTCCATGTTGGAAAGGAAGTCTCTGGCATACAGCGAACCTCCATCATCTACCCAGGTGTTGGAGTCACCCAGAATAAGCCATCTTGGTAACTCCAACACCCTCTCTGTGATGAAAATTGCACTCTCCTGTAGGAAATCTCTGTCCTGTCCAGGTGGATGATAGATAAGGAGAATCTTAAAGCCAACCCCAGGACTTCCATGCATTGCCATGCACTCAAAAGACTGGGTGTCCCCCACTGGGTGCACTGCCAGACCCAGCTCCAACCTAAAACAAATGGCCACTCCCCCCCCTCTGTGATCCTTCCACACGCAGTGTACCACAGAGAAATCCACTGGGATTGCTGCCTCCAAGACTGGACCGGAGTTATCCTGCAGCCAAGTCTTTGTGATGCACGCCAGGTTGACAGAAGCCACAAGATCTGCCATTATTGTGGTTTTATTCATCATCGACCTGGCATTACACAACACTACTTGAAGAGAATGAAAGGTAGAGGCTTGGGCCACCCCAATAGCACAGCAGTAGCGCCACCACTCGCGACACCTGCAACCAGAGTTCAGGAATGAGCACAGGATGTCAGAGGCCTTCTCCAGGGGAGGAGGGTTGAGCATTCGTGGGACTGCTCATCTCCTCTGGAGGGGGGAAGAGAAGTAGACTCAGTGCATGCCTGGCCTCTGGCGGTGGCTGCAGGCACAGAAAGCTTGAGTCCTGTCTGGGGGGAGGTGTGACAGACATCAGCAACTGCCTTGATATCAGCACATGTCACACCACTGGGGGGGAGTTGTACTGAAGCAAAAAGCTCAGCCCTGGTGCACCACCAATGGAGGAACCGAGTACTGGCCCTCGACCACCGGCTCTGTGACCTTTGGTTATCCTAACAAGATTTGAAGGTATGGCGGGCTTGAGGGAGGAGCTCCTTTTCATCTCTGCCTGGGAGTATAACCAAGGCTCCATGGGGGATTGCTGGGGGCACAAACGCCTGGTTGGAAAGTAAGGTGGTAGTGCTGGAGACTTGAGGGGGCATAAACAGAAATTGTAAAAAAAAAAAAAATGGTGGAGGCTGATCCCTCTGCTACCTGCCCCCCCCAATCTGGTAGGTTCCCCAGGAAGAGAAACAAGACACAAAGGACCCTGCTCCATTGCTCTCCTAATCCCAGGGCATCTCCTGGTCCCCACAACCCCAACTGACCTCCTTTCATGACATCACCCTTTAATCTCTCTCCACCTTTCACCCTTCTTCCTGATTCCCAGCTCCCTGTAATGCTGGTAAACTGTGGCAGGCAGAGACAGGTCATGGAAGGGGTGCAAGGCCTTAAAGAGGAACTATGGTCACAAATTACTGCCATCAATAAATTCAGAATATGGATCAACATAACCCCAGTCACCCTAATGCCAAAAGTGAGATCTCTAAGTTACTTTGTTTAAAAGTTACAAATCATTTTACAACCCTAAATTCTCTGCCTGTTCAAAAAAGTCAGTTTCAGTGAAGAGGTACTGATGATGTCATCTCCTGAACTCACAGTCTAGCCCTCCCTGTCAGTAAGCTTACAGGACCTGCTTCTCCAAAGTTTAAAAACTATGTCCAAATGGTTTTCTCCAGTAAAACATGCAGCCCCATTCAATAAACATTGCTTTAAAACCTATGTGTGTTTCAGGTTTTGTAACAAAGTTGACAAATTAATATTTTTGTTTTTGGTGTTTTGTTGTTGTGGTCCTTTTCTCTTGGGTTGCTGGGTGCTAAGTCACAGCACAGTAATGTAAGATTTGCACACTGGACATATCTGATGTGGTGAAAGGTTGTGATCATTCACAGCTATCGTTCAATTGAGGTGATTTCTCAGAATGGCACTTTAAATCAATTATTCCATCACCCTGTAAATAGGGGTGGGAGAGGTAGTGCTGTCTTGAAACCTTACTAAGAGTCTTTGTGCAGTAGCCAGCTCAAATGCTTAATCAGTCAATCAATCAATCAATCAATATTTTATTCATCATCAAAGTATGAATGAATGGGATACTCAGTTGAGCAGAGCTCATTCTCTGTTTTCTCATTGACAGGCTGTTACTTGAGCTATATTCAGGCTCATCTGTGTTGTACTTCACATTGCAATTATTGTCTTACCAGGGCTAACACTTCCACCCCTAGTAGGAATTAACACATATAAGGCCCCTATTAAAACTTTTTGCAAAGCAGACACTGACAAACAGCAGTGCAGTTACCAACATTGCAACACCTGTTGCAATACAACTTCCAGACAGGCACTGCAGAGTAGCACTTCACTTGGTATCAGCAGCTCGGAGGCATGCTGACTCAGCAACCTGCAACTCTGGAGAAATGAACCGCACCAAAAAGGCATTAAAATACAAATTTGTGCAGCCTGGCCGCTGGTGCTGAGAGTTGAGGTGCTGGACGCCATACCTCGCACCACGCCATTGACCCATGTTTGGAAATTAGCATGGGTTGCCGGGGGTCGGCAGGGGTGGAGAAGGATTGAGCGCCCGATGGCTGCTCTCCTTCTCCTAGGGAGGGGAGGAGGCTGCTTCCACTGCATTACTGCCACCTCCTGGTGGCTGCTGGTATCTGGCAGTGCAGCAGGGAGAGCCTCAGATGCAGGGAGGGAATTTGCCAATGCCGACAGGGACCTGAGGGGAGGCATATCTCTGCGCACCTCTGCCTCATTGGTCCCACTCATGCCAATGTCGAGGGGAACACAAGAACAGAGGAAAATGGCTCCAGCCAGTCCTGGCAATGATCCCTCCATGCCAATCGTGCACCCACATGTTCCGAGGGCAGACTCCACTGTGCCACACTCCCTGAAATTGAGAAAGGTAAGGGGAGGTCCCTCCCTCACCCCGCCCGTGGGGTTATCCGGGGGCTTGAGGTATATAAGAGTGTGAGCACTCTAGGAGCAGATCTTTCGGCAAGTTGGGACGTGTATGGTCTGAGGGATCTGAGAGATAGGTCAGACTGGCGCAAAAGGATTGGGCAAAAAATAAAAAGTAAAAAAAAAAATACAAATTTGTCAACTTTGCTACAAAACCTGAAACACATTGATTCTATAACACTGTTTTTTAGAATGGCACTGCCTGTTTTACTTGTGAAAACCATGCAGAAAGATATTTTAACTTTGGAGAAACAGGTTCTATAAGCTTGCAGACAGGGAGGGCTAGACTGAGTTCAGGAGATGACATCAACAGCACATCTTCACTGAAACTGGCTTTTTTGAACAAGTAGTGAAATCAGGGTTACAAAATAGCCCATAACTTTAAAATGAAGTAACATAGAAACCTAATTGATGAGTCCTGATAGGACGAAACACGTGTCTATGTCATCTGTTAGCACCCTTTGTAAACTGTGTGAGAGGCCTTTCGGCACCATACAATTCTGCTTAAAGTTGAACCAGTTTAACATTCTGTGGTGATTTGCATATGCAG
This sequence comes from Neoceratodus forsteri, assembly GCA_016271365.2. Taxonomy (NCBI): domain Eukaryota; kingdom Metazoa; phylum Chordata; order Ceratodontiformes; family Ceratodontidae; genus Neoceratodus; species Neoceratodus forsteri. Next base: position 508,151,063 of record CM057455.1, read on the forward strand.
CCCATGATGCTTTGCATTATGTGGGCATGTGTGAGTTTGTATTTTCTTGAAACTTGGCTTCCCAACCAAATGCCCTTTGGGGTAACCCTTGCCTCAGTGTTTGCGCACCGAGGTTCTTTATCTTTTAAATAGTTTTTTATTTTAATGGGTTCACCACAACATACCCAAGACACACTGTCTTAGGGTAGCTGGTCCATTCCACTTGGGTGTCAAACAGACGAGGCATACTGATGAGTCCTGATAGGACAAAACACGTGTCTATGTCATCTGTTAGCACCCTTTGCAAACTGTGTGAGAGGCCTTTCGGCACCATACAATTCTGCTTAAAGTTGAACCAGTTTAACATTCTGTGGTGATTTGCATATGCAGCCCATGATGCTTTGCATTGTGTGGGCATGTGTGATTTTGTATTTTCTTGAAACTTGGCTTCCCAGCCAAATGCCCTTTGGGGTAACCCTTGCCTCAGTGTTTGCACACAGAGGTTCTTTGTCTTTTAATGTCTAGTATGAGATTTATTGAGGATATGCTTATTCTAATTCTGCAGTGTAGCACTTTTGGCCAGAGTCCCTCTTTAAGAAGGGATGGGAAGTAACAAAGCTCAGGGGATTGCACCAAGAAACCCATCATATTAACATAAACTGGTAAACCTACTACTAAAACTCAATTACACTATTACATACATTAAAATACACTTAAAACTTAGGTAACCCACCCTTTCAAACCACCAAACCAACAACAATACAATTCATCCAAAACAGTTTCCCCCACATCCCAACTATACCACACACAACACTCAGAATTACCCAGCCCTCCCCTCCCCTTACTCACTCCAACCCCTCCCAACTAAAAACCCACAAGATAACAATCTCGTTCCCAAATCAACTCTTAAATAATTCAAATACCAAAATCCAGAACATTTTACAATAAATAGCAAGGGAGTCCAGTGTCCAAGGAGCAATACCTAGAGTCCAAAAACAGATGTTATAATGACTCACAATTGTCCCTTAAATCCGGGTGACCACCTCTACTCTCAGTAGAGGTGCCCTAACCCGAATCCACAGTCTAACCAGAAGGCAGTTGCAGAGCTCAGATCAGCCCCACAGATGGCTGCTCACCCAAGAAGGGCTGGCATACCGCACTCAATTCAAGCCTTGTCAGTGCTGAGGTCTCCCTTCCCTTACACAGCCTTAGTCCTTGGGGCAGGAGGGAGCAAGGAAAAGGCAAGTTACACTGGACTCTGTCCAGCCAAGGTAAGCACCACTCTTTTCTGGGGGATAGTTACACAGCCTTTTTAAGAACAGGAATATCCACACAAGTGAGGGGAACTTATACGTAGGTCCCACAAAGGCTTACACTCCTTTGTCACTATCTTTCCATTATATTAAGACTTGCTTCTGATCTGCACTCCTTTCTTTGGTCCCTACATTTTAGATGTCCCTCCTCTTCCTTATATTTCTTCTTCTTCTTCTGTTTGCCATCCTACCCATCATGGGCTTTCTCCGATCCCAAAAAAAAGAAGACCTCCACCACTTCACTAGTAGAATGTATGCTTCCAGCTTTAGAAAATAATTCCTGCATCAGCCATGAGCTTCTTTTCCCTCTCCCTACTCAAGGGGAACACTCACTGACACCTCCCTTTACTGCTTACCTTACCTCTCCCCATGCCAGCTACTGTATGTCTGACTCCTCCCTCCACATTCCTAACCCCTACAGTGACTAAGTGGGCTATTCTTCCTAACTTCTACCTCTTTTACTAAACTAGTAGCCTCAGGGCTAAGGAGCTGTGTATGCATGATATTTTTGATTTATGGTCTACTGATTCAACTGTGTCTGAACTTTGTTACTGTTAGACCACTAATAAGGCCAGCTGCCAGTGCCCAAACATCAGATACAGCTGCAGCCAAAACGGGAGGTGTCCCTTGGAAAATCCTGCCCCAAAGGTTGATTATGTTCTACTTCAGTCATCCAGGCAGCAGCAGTATTCAAGCATTATGAGAAATGGTTGCAGACGTTGTTTTATGGGAAATTGTATCAGTCTTTTGCATGGACTTTGGCACTATGGAGAAAAAAAATGACCAAAGGTCAAACCCTCTGGAAACACAAGGCCTGGTGATGTACCTGCACCGCTCAGGCACACTAATTTGTTGCTAGTTTGCATCGTGTCACCCTCCTTTCCTCAAGGTATCAAATACTTTATCCAGTAATATTATTCTCCATTAGAAATGGACGCACTTGAGTAGAAATATTTAACACTCCTAACTTCCTCCATTTACTTTGTTCCATAGGTTAAAAAATGCTTTCCAACATTACCCTTTATTCTACCTGCTCCCCAATGGCACAGCAGGTCTTCTTATTCTACTGTCTTGAACAAGCTGAAAGTATGTTTTCCAGATAACAATCCCTTTTATAACTTAAAAAATTAAATACTGCATAAAGTCTTGGGAGGTGTTTAGACTAATAAGCCACGAAACACTGCTATAAATTTTGACCAATGACTGTAGGGTATATACTAATTAGAATATTACTTTAAATATCTGCTGAGAAAACATGTTTCATAGCTGGCATCAATTACCCTGGTAGCTGCTTTAGATTTAAAAAACTAAAACTGCTTTCATTCAATGTGTGCATTATTTATAACTTGATGAGGCTGCCACATCATGACAGAGATCTGATGCAGTCTTAAAATATGGAATTGAAATTTACTACCAACTTGCGTGCTCCTGTAATCTATAAGTGGGTTGTGACAAATAAGTTGTTAACCAACTTCCTTGCTTCTCATGCTAGGCCCGAGTGTGGCTGCGCTTTGACAATAAATCATATTGCAATCTTAATCAGTAAAAATGTGATGGCTCATCGTGTAATCATGAACTGGTCTTTATTTCACATACAGAGAACTTAAAAAATCTTGTGTGGAGTATGTGCTGTAGTGGTGTCCAAGATGTCTTATTCAGAGCACACATTTTGTGATAGGGAAATCGGCTGTGTTTTTTATGCTAGGAAAGCACAGGTCAAAGCTGTATAGATCAGCAGATATTTGTGCGATAGTCCGGATGTGTAGTATTGCAAAGACATTTTTCTGATACTCAAGGAAAATTAGATGGCAGGTCTGAACATTTGTCATTTTTATGGGGCGTGATGATTATATTACTGCTGACAGCCCAGCACTTTTTCATCAATTACAAGTCTGTGGCACTGTGAGCTAATACATGCCGTATAATTATTTTAAATTTTACATTTTATTCATCTAAGACAGCAACACTGAGATTCAAAATGTTGACTTTATTTTATTATTTATTTTGAAAGGAGGGCTAGGCAATTCTGCCTATTTTCATCTTCTTCCCAGTGAGGGAGGGGGAGAGGAGGCAGAGCTAGGGATGCAAACTTACAAACTGAACCAAATTAAGCTGTCAGTGGTATTTTTAGTGAACTTTCATTGGACCCTGTTTCTGCCCCCCCCCCCCAAACTACACTGTCAACTAGAGTTGGCTATAGACACCAAAAACAATGAGCCATTTGGCTAAACCCCATATTTTGTTTTAGCCATTTAATCATACATGGACAGCTACTATCTTGCCATAAAAAAAACATATTGGCCAACAGTGGCTAATTAAAAAAATAATAATTTTTTTTAAACTCAAATGGCTCAGCTGCTAGTTTTTCAAGCCAACACTGCTGTCAGCCCTGCCATAAGCTGTATGTGGTCCTTTGAACTAGATTTGAGGGTTGACAATGTTCTATTGGGGAAGGGAAACAATGCAGTAGTCCCAACCCATATTTGCCTATCCCTTGTTCTCTTTCTGAATGTAGCTCTCTTGTTTGTTTTCTGTTTCCCCCCGCTCCATTAAAATCAGCTCTGTGCAGTATATAGCACTCTTATTGCACTGTTGTCAGTGCCCCATCCAATGACCTCCTGGATTAGAATCAGTCAGTGCAGTCAGTGATGCCTGATGCTACTTGAATGAGCTACTACATTGATGACAATTTTTATTTTTTTATTGACCATATAAGCACACTGGGCAGTTAAACGCCTTTTTTTCAGTTATGACCCATGAGGTTACAATAAGGCAGTACAAATAGCTAAATACAATGTATAAGATTTGATACCACTTGCAGTTCAGTGTTCCTTGTGAACAAAATGATGGGTACCTTATTGTACTTTTTATAAATAAAAATAAATGAGAATCTTCAATGTAATAACCACAAAATCCACCAGTCAGGCTCTGGGTAACTCTTCCTTGGTTTACAAAGTTTCAGGCTTCATAAGCATAGACTACACACATATCCTGTCTGTCCTGTGTGAGCACTAGTCTGTTATAAGTGTTACGCCCTAGGGGCCGCTGTGTGATATGGCATGCTATGGCAGGGAGAATGGTGGTACCAGGCACGTGTGCCTGCAACAGTCCCACAGACCCGTATATGGAGTACTTCTTTGCATGCAGGCACCAACCCTGTCCTGGGCCCACTGGAGTTATCAGTCCTACTGCCTGTCCTGTAGCTGTCAAAATCCCAGACAAGTGTAGACTGTCCCCGGGTGCATGGTATGTGGTGCAGCTTTGTGACAGACATGGGCCACAGGAATCTCAACATGCCTCTGTTGCACAGCCTGTCATGTGCAGGCAGACCTCATGTACAGGTGCTTTAGTAGCACCGTCAGGTTGGCTGGCACCCCTATAGATAGGTGCCATACATGAGTCTGGGTGACAGAATGACAATGGATCTGCAACCATAGTTACAGAAGTGGGTAAACTCTGTCCCTACCATGTTGGAACAGTGTCAGTGACATGTCGGGCAGGTGGGTGCATACTGTACAATGCCCATGTATCTAGCGGTGACAGTCCCAGACAGTCAGTAGTACACTCTCTTTTCCCTCCCAGAAGGGAGATGCTCAGTTCTCTTTCACTGGCTGGCTTACATAATGATGGGAGTTCATTCCCGAACTTAGATCGCCGGCATAGCAAGCAGTAGTGCCGCTGCTGTTCTAGCAGGCTGGCCCAGCAAAGCATTTTTTTACACTTCACCTTTGCCTTGAATTGAGTTCTGTATATGGATAGCAACTCTGAAATACAGTACAGTATATTCATCTGTGGTTATCTTTGCCTCAGAAAGCCCAGGGCTTGGCCAGCTTCCCAGTGCTAAAAAAGCTGTAGCCTGACTGACCTTTACTGTTTTACCATAGCTGTGATGGAAATGACTGCTGAATGTTAAAGCATAATGATCTCAGGAAGCTATTATGCTGAGCTGTCCTCCGGGTCTCACTTTTCTTTAAGTGCCTCTGAAAAATGACTGTCTCTCAAGCTGTGTCATGTTCTGCTCCGCAGCGGCAGCTGGCTTCTGAAGGTCACAGTGGTTGAGTTGCATTCATTCAAAACACTTCATGAGACAGTATCCTTAATTGCCACCCTCTAGTCCTCAGTGCATCCCCAAATTAATACAGTCATGAGGATAATACAGTTAAGGAGTACCACTGGTATAATGTGTTGTTCCACTTGCAGAGTGGCATAGGGTATATTAAACCATCAGGCATGTCATGAGCTGCCTGCAATCCAATTACTGATCTATGTGTTGCATATGGCAGCCATGCTGTGTTCCTCTCAGCTGAGCTGTGAGATTGGAAGTCAAAGTGCGTGTATTTTTCTTGTTGGTAGATTCTGCTCAGTCTTTTACTTTCTAGTATATGTCTTTTTTAGTGTAATACTCAGAAATGACTTTAGTATGTACTATAAGAAATCATCTGAGACACTACATCAAAATTTCAATAGAATTTGGTGGTCAGCTACATTCAAGATGAGTCAACGTGAAATTGAAGTTTCCCTTCTTTGATTATTTCATTCCTCCTCACCTACAGATAGAGAGAGGGTTCAATGTCTTTTCTGGGGTTCTTGTTCGGTTTGGGTTCGACAGGGTATAGTTTGCGTTTGGTTCAGTTTGATTTGATAACTAGATGTTTTGAGTTCGGTTTGGTTTGAGTTTTCTTTTTAATTTTTTAGTTCGAGTTTGAGTTAGGTTTTAAAACATAAAAAATAGGGACACTTTTAAATCAGACTTTGGGGGTCAGGTCTTACTGCGTGTCAGTTCTACCATTTAACTATTGATGGCATCTGATAAACGCTTCCCTGCGTTCAAAACAAGATAACTGTGGGAGGGTGTTCACAGTAGCTGGTGCAGTTTTTGGTAAGTTATTTTGATTTACATAATCAGAACTACTCATTGTTACACAGACAACTGAATTAATCCCAATCCAGCACGATTTATGTTACTTTATGTTGAAAGTTCCACAGTTTCACCACTTATTAGATAAGCACAGTCAAGGCAGTAGTGGTTTGAACTTTTATAGGTATTTCTTGCTCACCTGGATGCCAGCACTTGGCGTGGGACAGCCATCTGTAAAATGGAATCTTGATTTATGTGTCAAATGGCAAATGGATAGACGTGCTCTTTGAAAGCCAGCAGTGTTGCACACACAAAACTTTACTATTTAAAACAACAAACTGCCAGCCTGGTGGCGCAGAGGGTTGAGGCTCTGGCACCTTACTTTGCGTCACACCGGTGACCTGGGTTCGGGAACGGACTCGGGTGCTGGGGGGTCGGCAGCGGCAGGAGATGGATCGAGCATCTGGAGGACTGCTCTCCTCTTCTGGGGTGGGCTGAGGGAAGCGTCACTTTGTGGAGACTAGGGGAAGCACAGATTCAGCGCAATTGGGGAAAAAGCAGGAGAAAAAAAAAAGAACATGGCATCTCCACCCACCAGGATGACGGCCACCCCAGATCGGTGCCTCCTCAGGACTCCGCTACAACCGGCCTGACCGCAGCAGCACCCGGAGCCAGTGCCTAGGCTACTAGGCCACTTCTCCTTGGAAGAGGAGGACCCACCCGATGAAGGGTAACATTGGGTTACTCTGAGGTGGCTGCAGTATGCAGTCGGATCAGCGGTGGAACCGAGAAACTGTGCAGGTCCTTGGTGGTAATTGGCCCAAAGGGGGGTAGGTGGGGAGAATAAAAAAACAAACAAACAAAAAAAAAAACTATGGCACACTGAGTGGAAAACGCTATGGCAACTAGATAGATGCTCAGTACAGCTTTCGTGTTCAGTTCAGGTTCTTTTTTTTGGGGGTGGGGGTCAGGTTCAGTTTGGATCGGCAGAAATTTAAGAAGTTGGTGTTTGGTTTGGGTTTGGTTCATGGACAAACCCAGGCTGTACCTAGAAACATTATTTACTTTATTTGTCTCACCAGGAGGTGGGCTGGCTGGAAACAAAAATTCCCATCCACACCCGACATATTATGGCGGCACAATAGTGCCAGTATAGTTAGGGTCTCTGCAGAGTTCCATGTTAGAGCCCATTTTTATATCACCTGCTTTTCAAAAATGCTGGGTTGTGCTGACATTTTCAGGGCCTTGTCGGAGTGCCAGGATCTACTAACCCTGAAAATATGAAGTCAATATGTTCAGCTGTTTTTGAAAGACAGGTGTTAGAAATAAATGCAGCTGTTGTGATTTTTTATGTGGTTAGCCTTTTTTTTTGCTCAAAGCTGCAGCAAAAGCCATAAAAGCTTAAATTCTGAAATTTGTAGGTGAGTCAGTAGTGTGGCAGGCAAATTCAAACCATACCATGCCATACCATACCATACCGTACCGTACCATACCAAACCATACCATACCAAACCATACCATACCATAACATGCCATACCATACCATACCATAAACATACCATACCATACCATACCAAACCATACCATGCCATACCATACCATAGACCTGTGCTCTAGAACTGACCAGGGTCATTTGACAGCCAGCCTGGGGAAGGAAGAGCAAGCATCCACAGATGGCTCTCCTCCTTTGGTGAGTGGAGCAGTGGTGCATACTACTGTTTAGCTGCCACCTGGTGGAAGCTGGATGGTGCAGCAGCAGTCACACTTCTAGTCAGCCGAGCATGGGCATTGAAGCATGCAACATCTTAACGCTGTATGTAAGCACCATTGTACATTTGCTGGCTCCAGGCTCAGGTTGGGGGGAATAGAAAAGCTGTCCAAAACTTTGCAGCAGCTGGCCATTTATCTGGGGCCCTCCCTGCCTGGACCTGGAAGGGAGAGAAAAGGTGCCTCCTCTTGGGGTGGGCAGCAGGCCCTGGTAATTCTCTAGGAGAAGGTACCACCGAGGCTGCCCCCAGGCAGTGACATCTGGTGAGGGAGGAGAAAAAGGGGTTAAACAGAGCTGGAGGCCAGCAGCTCTCCCTCTTTCTTCTTCTTCTTTTGGATTGAAGACAACAGCAAGTTAGCCAGTCATGCAGGCCAATCCAGTTGTCTGAGGTAAGCAATTTTTGTCTGTTATGGAATTCATGGGAAGGAGAAGAAAGAGGAGCTTAGCCCTGAATAAAAGGGCTCATTGTTTTAGTTGGGTCTGTAGGACTCTGCCTGCAGTGGCTGCCAGCCTTTTGACCCCTGAACAAAGGGGCTCATTTATATGGATGTTGAGGCTAAGTTAAAAGGGGCCTCCATGACCCAGCCAGGTGGGCAGCGGGTAGCTCAACAAAAAAAAACAAAAGCAAAAAAAAAAGTGTGTGCTAGGGGTTTAGCCTGGAAGTCAGAGTAGTGGGTGAATGAGCTGAGGGGCTGTTGGGCTGCACCTTGCTACCGGCAGTTTGTTCAACAGAGGGAAACTTAGGCAGTCGCTCATTAAATATGTTTACTTTGTTATAGGGTATAGCAGAAATAATACGTAAGATGTTTGAGAGTGGGTTACCTCAGGATGTCAGTGAATCCATTCCTTCCAGCGTCACTGGGTCCTGGGATCTTTGGTCCTTCTAGTGTGCATGGGATATGGTAGGGTGAGCTAATCCCCCAGTTCAGGCAGCTGTTGCTTTGCGATTTGTTTGGGTTTGACGCACTGCACATCTCACAGCTCGTGAGAATCTGGTGCCCATCTTGGGCATGGTGGCTTTTGTCAGCATGGCTGTTGAGTGGGAGCAATGCCAATATTCTCCATCTGGGACTCGGGGGGAAGGGTGCATTTTCTGGCAGGTCCGGACAGGCCCTCTTGGCAGCTGTATTTTCCTCAATGAGGTCAAGGACCAAGGGGTTGGGGCCTAGTATTAGGGGATATGGGCTGGCTGGATCCCAGGAGACTCAAGATGGTAGCTGGGTGCTGATGGCAGCCATCTTGGGTGATGCCTAGGCAGGAGTAGTCCCTGCATGTGGCTTTAGCCTTAAAAGGACAGGCTCTGATCTGCTAGCCACCCATGGCTTACTGCTGCCTAGGGGGCGATGTTGTGACCCATACTCACTTCAGCTGCCTTGGGGCTCAGGCAGGATGTTATGGATAGTTGTTTGTGTGTATATCATATATAAATAAAATGCATAAAGCAAAATAATTCAGTTATGTAGAGACGTGACTATTCCCTCCCTCCCCCCGCGTAGGTTGGGTGGGCCCCTGAGTAGGGCATCTCCCTTCCCTCTTCCCACAAAAAACAGTAAAATAAGAAGCACAAACAAGAAAAGGATAAGGGGAATGGGGGAGGGATGTAGTATTTTAACAGGAGCTGCGGCCAGTCTTTGGCGGTGAAGTCAGCATTCCTCCGAAGGCAGTTGGTCACATAGGTCTAATGAACCCTTTTTGGTGGGGGTAGTAGTTCTCATTTCAGGTTGAAGATGCCTAGCCATCAGTAGAACCCCTCAGTGAAGACAACAGCAGCCCTGGAAGAGCAGCTGCATCAGATGTGCCAGTGCAAAGGAACAGCATGGCTGGAAGTAAGTCTGGAGGGCATACAGGGTCCTTCCACATCAGGAGCTACAGTAGTGGTCACCATGAAGAAGAGACTAACCAAAGAGAAGGCGATGTCCTCAGCTAAAGTTTAAGCGATATGGCATATATAAGAAATTTATACTTTCAGGTACTGTAGATACTGTCACACTCTGTTGATTGTATCCCATTAGCAATGTTAGCACTAGTTTGTAGTAAGATCTAAATTTTTATACTCTGTAGATTTGTTTGAAGATCGTTGAGACAGCAACAAGATGCATCTCAAACGGTTAACAGCAGGTAGCCTTTGAGCACATTTTCACACATGTTGGGCATTTTGGCACCAATCATTTATGCCATTTGATCATACCAGATATTCATGTGCAGTTCTATTACATTATTAGAGACAGTATACTAATTATGTATTTCATTATAAAATCTGTGATAAAGGCAATTTTCCAATGAATTATTGTGTAATAAAATTCTTTTATATTGTTAACAGCTCCCCAGAACAAGTCATATTCTGGCAAAACGTTAGGATTAAGCTGATGAAATAATAATAAAAAACTTTAAGCCATTCTACGCATTTGGAAGTCGTGTTTTGAGCAGTTGTTCCTTCTATTTTGAATTGGATTTACACACTTCTACAACTTGCTCCACGCATACGACTTTCGTTATTTGTGGATTTCCCTTGGACTTTGTATTTTGACTCAGCTAAGGTACGCCTCAAACAGGTAAGCAAGGGCAGAGGCCTGGCAGGTGGGGGCCTAGGGTATTAGGGTAATAGTTGGGGCAGCAATGGGGAAGGGATCTGTAGGAGGAGCTGGGGTTCCTGAGAATAGGGAGGCTGGACAGGCCCCTGAGGGTGCAAGTCCAGCTGCACCGGAGGTTCTCGATGGTGAGGAGCCATCGACTGATGGGCGTGCATTGGAGCCGGGGGTGTTGGTTATGGTTCCACTGCCAAAGAGAGGCTGGACAAGCTCATTGACCTGGTGGCTTATCTGGCTGCTGGGGTCAAGAGCCAGGTGCAGGCATGGTCACCACCGAGGGAGACAGCTGCTGCCATTGCAAGCCCTCCAGCTGAGTGAGTGGACTCGGTGCCACTGCCTAGCTCATGTGCCAGCCTGGATCTGCCTGTAGGGATGCACTTGATGGATAAAGTCAGGCAGCAGATCTGGAGTACAGAATATGTAGACATATTCTCCCTCCTGAACTGGCCCACTGAGCAGGATGAGAAAAAGAAAGAAAAATCGTAAGAGTCTGACAAGAAGAAAGCAAAAGTTTCACACACTTATGAGAACTGGATAGTGGCATTCGTAGTGTATGCCATGCCCATCCTGCAGGTCAAGAAGGAGCAGGGCCTGGAGCTTTTTAACTATATGCATAGGATCTCGCTGATGCATAGGCAGAAAGTGGGGATGGCTTGGTTGGAGTATGATGAGAAGTTCCAGTGTCGGTGACGCGTAGATGCCACCCTGGGATGGAGGAAGATAGATATGCCCCTCTTGGTGAACATAATGCAAGGGGGAGGGGTGGTGCATATGGACAGTGGTCTCTCCCTGAAGGTGACCATGCCCCAGTGGCATGAGGTGGGGGTACGCCCACCAAGTTATGCTATGCCTATAATCAGGGGACCTGTAGTAGAACCAACTGCAGTTTTAGCATGCCTGCATGGCCTGTAGCCAGCAACACCCCTTTGTATGGTGTGCATCCCCTCATCCACTAGAGAGGGGGCTTCAGGGGCAATCACAGAAGGGGTCAGAAACCACCAGGTGGCAAACCTGCCCACCCCAGTAAAGGTGGAATGGATTAAGCCATGGCTGGACCGGTACTTGGACAGATCAGCCACCTGCCTGTTAGAGGAAGGGTTCATGATGGACTTTTGGATACTGTACTCGGGCCCTCAGGAGGAGTACAAGGTGAAAAATTTTAAGTCTGTGCATGATCGCCCACAGGTAGTCCAGGACAAGCTGGAAAAAGAGAGGAGGCTAGGGCAGGTGAGTGGGCCTTTCTCCACTCCTCCTTGCCCTAATCTAAGAATGTCCCCAATCTGGTTAGTGACAAGGAAGGTGCCAGGGGAGTTCAGGATGGTCAATCATCTATCATGCCCTGAACGGAACTCAGTCAATGAACATATTGATCCATGATATGCATCCGTTCCATATGAGTCATTTGACAGGGCCATCAAGGTGGTTCGCGTGGCCGGGTCCAGGACGGAGATGGCCAAAGCTGACATTAAGTTGGCTTTTCAGATGTTGCTGGTGCACCCAGATGACAGAGAGCTCCTGGGCATGAAGTTTGCAGGAGAATGTTATGTGGACAACTGCCTGCCCATGGGGTGTGTGGTTGGGTGCACAGTCTTTGAGCAGTTTAGCTCCTTCCTGCACTGGGTCACAGCGCAAGCCACTAGGAACTCAACTATTGTTCAATACCTCGATGACTTCGTGTTTGAGGGGCCAGCTGGGTCTACAGTCTGTAGATCAACCCTGGCTGCATTTGAGGATGTGTGCTGGGATATCGGGGTCCCCTTAGTGTGGGGGAAGGTAGAACCTCCCGGCATGGTGAAGACATTTTTGGGCATAGAGATCGACATGATGGGTCAGCAGTGTCACTGCCAGCTGACAAGCTGGACACCCTGCGGGAACTGTTGGAAAAGGCAGAGAGGGCCAAAAAGGTGACTCTGAGGGAAGTGAGACAGTTGGTAGGGCACCTCAACTTTGCCTGCTGTGTCATCCCTATCGGGAGGACTTTCCTGAGGTGCATGGCGAAGCTGGAGAAGGGCTGTAAGAAGCCACACCACAGGATCCAGGTCACGGAAGGGTTCCGAGAGGACTTGCATGTCGGGCGGACCTTCGTGAATCACTTCAATCAGGTGGCAATGTGGCAGGAGCCTGAAGCTGGCCAACCCCCAGAATTGTTTACAGATGCAGCCAGAGGGCTTGGGTTTGGGGCATAGTTCCAGGGAGAGTATTGCACGGTGCAATGGCCACCAGAGTGGGCAGTGATGGGCCTGCACAGGCAGATCACGCTTCTAGAGTTCTTCCCGGTGGTGGTGGCACTGTGTGTTTGGGACCCTAGATTGAGGGTGGAGATAAGTCCACCTCCAGTCTGATAATACGGGTGTAGTGCACACTATCAGTGGCCAGCTTGGGCAAAAAGACCCATTGGGGATTTGATGTGGATCTTTGTTTTGAAATGTATGTTGCCGAACATTGACTTTAAAACAGTTCATATACCTGGTGTTGACAATGGAATTGTGGATGTTTTATCTTGTTCACAGTGGCAGAGATTCAGGGAGCTGAAGCATGCAGCAGAATAGCAGCCACGGATGGTTCCCATCTTCCTTTGGGAGGTGGGGACATTGAGACTTGGAGATGCAGAGGTAATTCCATTGCGCCGCAGACAAGGAGGCCTATTGCCATGGGGTGGAGCATTACCTCGTGGTGCAGGAAGAAGCTGAGTGGCCTGATTCCTGGCTGATCCCAGTAGACCAGCTGTATGAGTACATTATGTGGGCTAAGTTGGAAGGACTGTGACCGGGGGCGGTGGGACATCATCTTTCTGGGTTGTTGTGGTTGTCTCGGGTGACGGGACTCACCAACACCACTAAGGCCTTTAAAGCAAGGAAGGTGTTCTGAGGGCTGGGGGGAAATCACAGTGGGCCCAGCCGGATGAGAGGCATCCTATCACGCCAGTGATCTTGACCTATATTTGGGCAGCCTTGCCTTTGGTGTGCTGGAGCATGTATGAGGCACAGCTGTTTGAGACTATGTGTTTGGTGGCCTTTTGTTGGGCATTCTAGGTATTGGAACTCACACAGGCGAATGGAGTCAAAGGAACCTTGGGCCTGCTGGCTGAGGATATGGTGTCCTCGAGGGAATTTTCATGCAAGTAAGGAAGAGTGAGATGGACCTGAAGGGAAGGGGCTACTGGTGTCTGGTGTGGGCCCTCTGGCTCCTCTTGGCAGGTCTCAGAGAGGGTAGAGGCCTATTATAACCACCTGTTCAAAGGTGGGGAAGGCATTCTTCTGGTTCAAGGATGGCAAGCTAGTGATGACTTACCAGTTTTGGTTTATCCTGAATAAGGCTATTCAGTAAGCTGGGTTGGTGCTCAGGTGTTTGGGACACACTCCTTTCGGATTGGGGTGGCAATGAATATGAGGAGTTTAGGATTTTCGGATGGGGACATCCAGACACTGGGGCACTGGAGGTCCCTGGCATTCCTGTGCTACATCCATGCACACTTGCAGTCATTTTTTTCCTTGTCTCTTGCAGGTTCCCCAGATGGTGCCAGGAGTGTGTCGATCTGTGGGCATTCCTTCATTTTCTGGACAGCAGTGAGAGCGGCTGACCAACTGGGGGAAGCAACCTATTGATTCCACTTCAGACAGCATGAATTCAATGGCTGGATAAGAAGGGCATGCACTGGGAGGAGTTGCTCCCGAGGCTGACATGCAGAAGAGCCCAGACAGAGCGCAGCCGTTTGCTGACACAGCTGTAAAAAGAGGGCTGCTTTGTCCCTGCCAGGACACTCTCCACCCCAGCAACCAGAGCATTTTTTGGGAAGCAGGTGGCGAGAGCAGAAGGTTCCGTGGAGCGGCAGGAGGAGGATTTACAGTTTGGGAGAGGAGGCTACAAGAAGATTCTGCAGGGAAAACCCTGCAATAAATTGCAGCCAGAGAGCGCCGTAGTGGACCAATCAGGTCTGACCTGGGAGGAGGTGCCGGAAAGTGTGGATGCCGACTCTTAGCTTCCAGAGGACAGAGCACAGCATGGTTGTTTCCACAGTGGTGGAAAGAGGGCTGCTTTGTCGCTGCCGAGACACCCTCCGCCCCAATAATCAGAGCATTTTTCGGGAAACAGAATGAGCAAGCAGGAGGTTCCAAGGAGTGGCAGGAGGAGGATTTACAGTGTGGGGGAGGAGGCCGCAAGAAGATTCCGCAGGGAAAACCCTGCAATAAATTGTGGCCAGAGGGTGCTATAGCAGACCAATTGGGTCTGACTTGGGAGGAGGTGCCAGAATTTAAAGTGTGGATTGGAAGCGACTCTTGGCTTCCAGAGGACAGAGCACAGCCTGTTTGCTGCCACAGCTGTAAAAAGAGGGCTGCTTTGTCCCCACCGGGACACCCTCTGCAACAGCAACCAGAGCATTTTTCGAGAAGCAGGAGGAGAAATCAGGAGGTTCTGAGGAGCGGCAGGAGGAGGATTTGCAGTTCAGGAGAGGAGGCAGCAAGAAGATTCCACAGAGAAAACCCTGCAATAAATTACAACCAAAGAGCACTGTAGCGGACCAATCGGGTCCGACCTGGGAGGAGGTGCCAAAATTTAAAGTGTGGAATCTGACTCTCGGCCTCCAGAGGACAGAACATGCACATCTGCTGCCACA
Source organism: Neoceratodus forsteri (assembly GCA_016271365.2). Taxonomy (NCBI): domain Eukaryota; kingdom Metazoa; phylum Chordata; order Ceratodontiformes; family Ceratodontidae; genus Neoceratodus; species Neoceratodus forsteri. Next base: position 508,166,184 of record CM057455.1, read on the forward strand.
GCTGTGAAAAGAGGGCTGCTTTGTCCCTGCCAAGACACCCTACGCCCAGCAACCTGAGTATTTTTCGGGAAGCAGGAGGAGAGAGCTGGAGGTTCCAAGAAGCAGCAGGAGGAGGATTTACAGTTTAGGAGTGGAGGCCGCAAGAAGATTCCGAAGGGAAAACCCTGCAATAAATTGAAGCCAGAGAGCGCTGTACTGGACCAATTGGGCCCGACCTGGGAGGAGGTGCCAGAAAATGTGGAAGCTGACTCTCAGCGTCTAGAAAACAGAGCACAGCACCTGTGCGGTCACAGCTGTGGAAAGAGGGCTGCATTGTCCCCGCTGGGACACCCTTTGTCCCAGCAACCAGAGCATTTTTAGGGAAGCAGCAGGATTTTGGCCTGCCCCCACCCCCTACACATATTAAATACTCTCCCTAGGGCTCCTCCCCAATAGGGGCTGCACCAGAGGGGAGCAAGGGGGCAAAGTCAAAGGAAGGTACTGATATCTCAGAAGAGCGGATCACTGATAAACAAAGCAGAAGGTCCTCAAGCTACAGGAACATTCATAAGACTAATGTGGGTATAAAAGTAAATGATTAGAGGTTGGTTAGTGGAATATGAATCACAAGTATGCATGCAATATAAATGATAGAGGATTAAGAGTGTATAGGGTTGGGGCATATAGGGGAAAACTGCATCTAAGAGTGGTAAGGTGTCTTTAGGAAGAGACACTGCCTACTTAAGTGTAGCATCTGATACATATGTGTAGAAAAGGAGGTAGCAATAAATTGAGAAAGGGCAGTTTTAAGGAGGTGTTAAAGTATAAGAATTGTGTAAGCTGTGACAGTGGGGAGAGGAGAGGCACTTTAAACTAGGGATAGAATGAATTACTCAGGACTGTGGAGAAGGCAGGGGCATGGGTCTTCTTGGATGGGGAGGAGATTCTGGGGGGGTGCAGGGACGTGGGCAGGGTAGTGGGGTGCAATGGATGTGGGGCAGCGTGTTCACAGAAACACTGTGGAGGATGGGGTGTTGTCCGATATGTATTAGATTGGGACCACTGGAAATGGAGGTAAACAATCTAGGGTGGGAAATGGTAAGGAAGTGGAGGGATGGGTGGGGGGACTACAACTATTATGGCAAGATGATGTGATAGGTTACTGTAATGGAAAGAGAGAGAGGGAAGGGATCAGCTGGGGGCATGGAGCAAAGGGACAGAAAAGGGGGGGTCAGGGAGAAAGAGGTCACAGACAAGGTGTCGGGGGAATAACAGCTGGCAAGAAGTGAGGAGTAAAGAAAGGGAGACTCCAAGGGCTCTTGGAAGGGAATATACCTCAGCAGCAGGAGGAAATGAAGCACGCACTTGGGGGGAGTAGTGCAGTGTCCAACAGGCACATGCCTCTTTCAGATAGAATGGAGGAGAAAGTCCTGAAGAGATTGGGGGGATCAGTAAGCATGGGCCAGGAAATAGGGATAGGCAAGGGGAAGGTGAGAGATTGAAGTAGAGGTAGGAAGGTAGACAAGAGGAAGGGGGTGGAAGGGGGAGGACTAGACGGAAAGGATACAAACACAGTGAGGAGAGCGAAGGGGGGTGAAGAGCAAGGAAGGGAGGCAGAAGATACAGAAGGAGTGGGGAAAACAGGCAGCAAGGAGGATGGCAGGAAACAAGCAAGGGAAACAAGTAAGCAGGTTAGATGAGGAAAGTAGAGTTAGGGGACCAGAGGGGGGACTGGAAGAGAAGGAGTCGGACTCCTCTGACGGGGTGTACAGGAGGGGACCAGGGGCAGAGGAAAAGAGGAAAACAGTTCAGGGAAGGTGGATGTGGTTCGAGAGCAGGTTTCGGGAGGGGCCACCAAGAACAAGACCAGAGCCACTAGTTGCCAAGATAGAGAATGCCATGGTATTCGGGAACTCCATCAATAAGGGGATACATTGGAACAGGAGGGGCCCTACATTCAGGAAGAGGTTGGCTTTTTGTGAACCAGGGATGGAGGCAGGGAGGGCAATGCAAAAACCAGGGAAAAGACTCAGTTGGTGGGGAAACCACATCTTATCGTTCATTTGGGTACAAATGATCTGGCTAGCGATGAAGTGGAGGAGGTCCAGAGGAGGTTCAAGAGATTGGTGCATTGTTGCCTGGAAGAAGCTAAATCCTTGTTTTTTTGGAGGTCTTACCAATCCCCTGTGCTAGCACAGTTAGGCAGAGTAGAATAAGGGAGTTCAATGAATGGTTCCGGGTTTGGTGTGAAGAGGAAGGTTTTACATATATAGGAGAGTGGGGGGACACATGGGCAGATGAGGACTTGTACTGGAAGGATAGGCTACATCTGAGTGAGAGGGGTCGAGAGTACTGGGGGGACTGCAAGGATACATTGATAAGGTCTTGGGGGGTTTAAACTGGTAAGGGGGGAGTACAAGGCTAGGATGGATGAGGGTTCAAAAAGAGGAAAGAACCAACTAGCAAGCACTCCCCCACAAAAGGGTGTGAAGCACAGACAAGACATGGGAGAGAGGGAAGGTGGGGAGAGGGGTGATATATGGTGGAAGGGAATTTCCACAAATGCACATAACCTAAAGAACAAGATGGTGGATTTAGAAGCAATAATGGAGGGGGAGGGCCTAGATACTGTAGCCATAACAGAGACCTGGTGGTCGGAGCACCAGGCCTGGGAAGTAGAGGTCCCAGGGTACATGTTATTTAGGAAGACTAGGGATGGGAGGAAAGGGGGAGGAATTGCACTATATGTTAGGGATGGCATAAAAGCTGCAGAAGGGCAGGAGGAGCTAGGGGGAGTAGAAATCTTGTGGGTAACACTGGAGAAAAGCACTGGGGCATCTATAAGGCTGGGGTGGTGTACAGACCTCCAATGCAGAGTGAGGAAATGGACTTACAGATGAGGGAAGTACACCAGATGGCACTAAAGGGGGAGATTCTGCTGGTGGGTGACCTTAACCTCCCAGATATAGACTGGGATATCCCAGCAGCTAGGTCATCCAGGAGCAGGGAGATCCTAGAGTCCCTCCCCGGAACCTTTCTGCAACAGCTGGTCAGGGAGCCCACTAGAGGGGGAAACATTTACTCACCAATGGGAATAGAAACATAGAAACATAGACTTTGACAGCAGATAAGGACTGCTTGGCTCACCTGGTCTGCCCATTTCCCTACCTATTGGATAAGCTGCAGATCCTAGTTAATCAATAGCCTACTTCTTCCTACCCCCCCCACCAGAATTGCCTTATGTCTGTCCCATGCATTCCTGATTCCCACACTGTTTTTGACCCCACAACCTCCTCAGGCAGGCTGTTCCATGTGTCCACCACCCTCTCTGTGAAAAAATACTTCCTCATATTGCCCCTGAGCCATCCCCCCCTCTATCTCCAAATTGTTTCCCCTTGTTCTTCCACATCTCTTATTCTGAAAGATGCTACCCTCTTGGACTTTGTTGATTTCCTTGAGGTACTTGAAAGTTTCTATCATGTTCCCCCTCTCCCTCCTTTTCTCAAGGGTATACATATTTAGTGTGGAGGGAGTGGGGGTGGGTGTCAGTCTTGGAACAAGTGACCATAACTCAGTGGGTTTCAGGGTTAGAGCAGGGTATGAAGCGAGACAAACAGTCACAAAAGTCCTGGACTTCAGGCGGGCAGATTTTCCCAAAATAAGGGAGGTGTTCCAGGAAGAAATGGAGGGGGTGGAGGAACTATGGAATATGATCGGGGGGGGGGCTCATTAAAGTCACAGGGGGCTGCATAAGAAAGGTGAGGAAGAGCAGGAGGAGAAGGATGCCGCTTTGGTTACATAGAAACATAGAAATTGTTTTCAGGTAAGGACCGCCAGGCCCATCCAGTCTGCCGGTAGGCCCTATATATTGTATGTGGCCACTGACCCTATGTGATCAATGGCTTTTCATCACTCCCTCCCTCCCCTCTCAAGGTTCCCTTGTGCTTGTCCCAGGCATGCTTAAACCCCTCCATTGTGCTTGCCCCCACTAACTCCTGTGGCAGACAATGCCAAGCATCAACTACTCTTTCTGTGTAGAAAAACATCCTCACATTACCTCTTAATGTACCCCCTCCAATTTCATATCATGCCCCCTTGTTCTAGTACTTTTTCCACATTGGAAAAGCCAGTTCCCAACTTGCACCTTGCTTATGCCCTTGAGGTACTTGAAAGTTTCAGTCATCCCCCCGACTCTCTCTCCTCGCCTCCAGGGAGTACATATTGAGGTCCCTTAGTCTCTCCTCATATGTTTTGTGGTGCAAGCCCTGCACCATCTTTGTCACCCTTTTCTGGATAGTCTCCACCTTGTTTACGTCCTTGTGCAGGTGTGGCCTTCAGAAGTGCATGCAGTACTGCAGGTGAGACTTTATCAATGTTTTATACAATGGCATCACCACCTCCCACCTCCTGCTAGTGATACCCCTGCCTATGCACCCCAGCATGACACTGGACCTCCCCGCCACCTTTTCACACTGCTTAGATACCTTAAGGTCATCAGAGATGATAATCCCTAGGTCCCTTTCCTCCTTGGTGACAGTCAGCTCTCCCCCCCATTCTGTAGCTCTCCCCAGGGTTTCCTCTACCCAGGTGCATTATTTTGCACTTTTTTGCATTGAACCTCAGTTGCCACATCTCCAACCATTTTCCAAGCTTCTCCAGGTCCCTCCTAGTTCAACAAGGAAGTGAGTGGGGCAATAGGGGAAAGAAAAAAGACATTCAAGGATTATAAAGAATGCAGGGGAAGGAGGGAAGGGAAACTTACAGGGAGAAACTGAAGGTGGCAGGGCAGAGGATTAGGAAGACGAAGTCAGAAATGGAGGAGAAAATTGCTAGGAAGGCCAAAAGGGGTGATCAGACTTTCTTTCAGTACACTGGGGAGAAGAGGAAAGTAAGGCAGGGGATAGTAAGGGTAAAAGGGGAGGGGGGAGTACAAGTGGAAGGCGGCTTCAAGAAGGCAGAGGTGCTAAATCGATACTTCAGCTCAGTCTTCATGATAGAGGGAGAGGGTAGGGGACCAGTGCTAGGGTGGAAGGGAAGGGGGGGGCATATGGGTGGATCCTAGTCCAATCATAGAGGACAAGGTCAGGGAGGAACTGGGTAAGTTAAGGGTAGACAAGGCAAGGGTCCGGATGCCCTGCATCCTAGGGTGCTCCGGAGCTAAGGGAGAAGCTGGCGACACCACTGGCGAGGTTATTCAACATATCCTTGGATACAGGGTGGGTGCCAGAGGATTGGAAGAGGGCAGATGTGATACCACTTCACAAAAGTGGTATCAGGGAGGATGCTGGCAATTATTGCCTGGTTAGCCTCACATTGGTGGTGGGCAAGTTAATGGAGGCGATATTGAAAGAAAGGGTGATGGATAGTGGGCTGTAGGACATCCGTCAGCATGGCTTCACATGGGGGAGGTCATTCCAGAAAAACCTAATCGAGTTCTCCGATGGGGTGACGAAGGTGGCTGATTGGGGGGGCAGTGAATGTGGACTATCTGGACTTCGGAAAGGCCTTCGACACTGTGCCCCACAGAAGATTGGTAAATAAACTGGAACGTTTGGGGTGGGGCAGAAAATAACAAGGTGGGTGGAGAACTGGCTGATGGGTAGAAGCCAGAGAGTGGTGGTAAATGGGGTGCATTCAGGGGAAGTAGGAGTGTTGAGTGGGTCCCCCAAGGGTCAGTGCTGGGGCCCACTCTGTTTAACATCTACAGCAGCAACATTGCGGAGGGGCTACATGGGAATGTCTGCCTTTTTGCAGATGATACGATGATCAGCAACAGGGTGGACACACCAGAGTGGGTGGAGGCTATGAGGAAAGACCTAAGGTTGCTGGAGGGGTGGTCAGAAATATGGTAGTTAAAATTCAATGCCAAGAAATGCATAGTGATGCACATGGGGAGAAATAAGCCACAAGCAAAATACACACTGGGCGGGGAAGAAATAAAGGCAACTGACAAGGAAAAGGATCTGGGAATCATAGTCACAGACAACCTCAAGGTAGGGACCCAATACAGCTAGGCGGTGGGAAAAGCAAACAAAATGCTGGCATGCATAGGGAGGGGGATAATGAGTAGAGGAAGGGAGGTGCTGATGGTACTCTACAAATCCATGGTGAGACCTCACCTGGAGTACGGGGTTCAGTTTTGGAGACCTCACCTATGCAAGGACATAGATGGCATGGAAAGAATACAGAGAAGGGCCACTAAGATGGTGCAGGGACTGAGAGGGAGGCCTTACGAGGAGAGATTAAGGGAGCTGGATTTGCACTCGCTGGAGACCAGCAGGGAGAGGAGGAACATGATAGAAATGTTTGAGTATATGAAGGGGATATATAAAGTGGGAGGGAGATTATTCATAGGGAAGGTAGGCACTAAAACTAGAGGGAATGGGCTGAGGGTGAAGGCAAGTAGGTTTAAGGGAAACAAGAGGGGACATTACTTCATGGAGAGGGTTGGGGTGTCCTGGAATGGTCTGCAGGAGAAGGTGGTGGCGGCAGTAACAGTGGAAAGATTCAAGAGGGCATGGGACCAACACAAGGGACTGTCTAAGGGACAGAGGGGGGAATCTAGGGGGGAGCTGTGCAAGTAAAGAGGGGGGCATTGGCAGACTCGATGGGTCAAGAAGGTCCTTTTCTGCTGACACATATCCATGAACCTTTGAATCTTGCTGATATACCTTGGGGGTGAAAACTTGGGGCTTCAAAATTGATGGACTTGCTGCTGTCAGTGAAGGAGGATCTGCATGCCATTTGTCGCTGGTGGTCCCATATGACTGTCATCTGGTTGCACCTGATTCAGAAGAAGTACTCGCCGCATGCTAGAGGCATTAGAGCAATTAATGCTGCATGCATTCTAATTAATCATGAGATGAAAGCCTTCATGCCTTCATGGAAACTGTGGGGGGAACTGTGGTGAGACACAGGAAAATGTATGCCCCCTGCTGGGGCCTCTTGGTTGGGGAGAAAGGGCAAGTGTGGGAAGAAAGAATATATCTGCTACTGAGTTCATTTAGGCAGGTTCTGGAGGAACAGTTAGAGCAAGTGGCTTGGGGGTCAGACTGGGTTCATCCTGTGGTGGCTCAGGAGGAACACTGACCAAGGGTACAGGGGCAAGAAGGGGGGATGAGTCAAATTCTTATGACGGGCTCATTGCCTCCGGTCTGCATGAGGTCAGGAGACTGCAGGACCCAGACCCAGCTGAGGGTCATGGTCCACCCTCATGAGGTTATCCTGCAAGGACAGCAGCGCTGGATGGGGGGGTGGATGCAGGAGTCTTGGCCACATGACCTCCCCAGGAGCTACATCAGCCCTTCAGGCTCACACCATGCGTGAACCAGGATTGAGGGTAGGTGTGTGGGATACCTGAAGAAACTGTGCAACCTCCCAGCTGCGTACACTGCTCTAAAAAGATTTGTTCACAACAATAAATGCATGGCTATGGCCATTTCCTCCAAAATCTGAGTCTGTGTGGCTATTTCAAGGTTAAGAGGTAATGGGTGCTACCAGACAATAGAGAAGCTGCCCAAAGCTTTGCAGCAGCTGGCTGTTTGTCTGGTGCTCTCCCTCCCTGAACCGGGTAAGGAGAGAGAAAGTGCCTCCTCTTGGGGTGGGTGGAAGGCTCCGGCAATGCCCTAGGAGGAGGTACCACTGAGACCACCCCCTGGGTGGTGGCATGTGGGGGAGGGAGGAAGGAGACAGAGGGGTTAAATAGAGCTGGAGATCAGCAGCTCCCCCTCTTTTTTCTCCTTCTTTCAGATTCCCACCCACCTACCTGCCCTCCTAAAAGCAGGGTAGGGGTGGCCAGAGTAGATGGTCCCCCTTTGACCCAGTAGGGGTGACTGCATTAGGGGTGGTGTACCGTCAAAATATTGAATTTTTTACAGTGAAGACCATTACAGTGATAAATTTGAGGTAGTCACTGTAATGGTCCCTCTGTACACCAGGGCCGCTTTCTCTGGTGTTTCGTCCCCTTCGAAATCAACTCAGACTCGGAGTTGATTATTTTAAAATCAGGGTGTGGGGACAGAGACCCCTGCATGGGGGGGGTATGGAGGAAAATAGCCCACTGCAAATAAAACAGTGATTTTCTGACAGGCAAAATTTTGTCTGTTGGCATTTCGCCTGTCACTGTCAGGGATTTCAACAACTTTGTTGTTGAAGCGGCTGGTGGAACCATTAGGGGTCGAGGAGTGAGATTCGCAGTTTTTCCCTTCAAAGGAAAAGGTTTTTCTGGGTTTTTCACCTCTTCCAAAGGGTTTCGAAGTTAGGAAGCAAAAGATAATGGACAAGGAAAGGCAACAAAAAACATTAACAAGAATGAACAGTTGAAGGAAGTCTAGTAGTCTGTAACTAATTGTCACAGCCATAGGTGGCGGCTCAGGAGAAGCACACACCGAGAGTACAAGGGGAAGAAGGGGGGGATGACTCAAATTCTTCTGAAGGGCTTGTTGCCTCCAGTCAGCATGAGGCAGGGGACCACAGGACCCGGACCCAGATGGGGATCGTGGTCCACCCTCATCAGGTTATCTTGCAAGGACAGTGGCGTCGGCCGGGGGGGATGGCTGCAAGAGCCTTGGCCACATGGCCTCCTCAGGAGCTACATCAGTCCTTCAGGCACACACCATGAGTGGAACAGGATTGAAGGCAGGTGTGTGGGATACCTGAAGGAACTGTGCATCCTCACAGCTGTGCACACGGCTCTAAAAAGATCTGTTCACAACAATAAATGCATGGCTGTGGCCATTTCCTCCAAGATCTGAGTCTGTGTGATTTCAAAGGTATGAGGTAATAGGGGCTACCAGACAATAGAGAGGCTGCCCAAAGCTTTGCAGCAGCTGGCTGTTTTTCTGGGGCCCTCCCTGTCTGGACCTGGTAGGGAGAGAGAAGGTGCCTCCTCTTGGGGTGGGCAGCAGGCCCTGGCAACACCCTAGGAGGAGGTACCACCATGGCTGCCCCAGGGTGGTGGCATGTGGGGGAGGAAGGAGAAAGAGGGGTTACATAGAACTGGAGGGCAGTAGCTCCCCCTCTTTCTTCTCCTTCTTTCAGATTCCCACCTGCCCACCCTCGTAAAAGCAGGCTAGTGGTGGCCAGAGTAGATAGGGCCTCCTTTAACTCAGTAGGGGTGACTGCATTAGGGGTCGAGGAGTGAGTTTTCCAAGTTTTTCTCTTCTAGGAAAGGTTTTTCTCATTTTTTTGCCTCCTCCAAAGGGTTGCAAAGTTAGGAAAGAAAAGATAGTGGACAAGGAAAGGCAATTAAAAACATTAGCAAGAATGAACAGTTGAAGGAAGTCGGTATTAGTATGCAACTAATTGTCGCAGCCATGGGTGGCAGCTCGGGAGGAGTGCAGACCAAAGGTACAGGGGGAATGAAGGGGGGACGAGTTGAATTCTTCTGAAGGGCTTGTTGCCTCCAATTAGCATGAGGCCAGGGGACTGCAGGACCCAGACTTGAATGGGGGTCGTGGTCCACCCTCATCAAGTTATCCTGTTAGAACAGCAGTGCTGAACCGGGGGTGGCTGCAGGAGCCTTGGCCACATCCCCCCCCCAGGAGCTACTTCAGCCCTTCAGGTACACACCAAGGGTGGCTCAGGATTGAGGGTAGGTGTGTGGGATACCAGAAGAAACTATGCATCCTCCCAGCTGTGTACGCTGCTCTAAAAAGATTTGTTCACAACAATAAATGCATGGCTGAGACCATTTCCTCCACAAACTAATTCGGTGTGGTTATTTCAAAGGTAAGGAGTGGTAGGGACTATCAGACAAAATCTGGAGGAAAAATCCTCCACTGACAGAAGACTCTGGCAACCCTGCAATCTCTGCACCACCCACTCATGCACCCGCTCACCCACAGAGGTAAGCAAATAGACGGGATACATCCTGGGGTGGTACTTGATGGTTTTGGAGCACACTGGCAGAAGGGATAAGTAGAAGGGAACTGGGTGGAAAAAAACAATCTGAAATGTGCGCAGGTGTTAGAGGCTGACCCACAGTAAGGCCTTTTGGGGTTAAAAATGTTCACTTTTTTTTTAATTATTATTTGTGCTTAAAAATGTAAATTTGAGGTTGTATTATGGGTTAAGAAACAACATACCACATGTACAGAAGATAGTAAAACATTTCATAATAATTACCACTGTTGCAATTTACTATAATTAACATTACAAGTATTTTTTCACTCAACAACTCTAAAAAAAAGCTAAACCCTCTCCCCACCCCAGTATCCCCTTGAGTGCATCCTGCCTTGAACCCAGAAAAAGTACAAAAATCCTCACTTTTAGCTGGTAAAGTATCCTTGGGTCTATTGCCCGCTTTGCTCTGGAGGATACAAGAAAAATTTTAACTCAGTGATCTAGCACTCCCTCCCTCTATATACTTTCCTACCACCACCCTCCACTACTGACCCCAGTATCTTTAAATGTAACCCCCAGGGGGCGCTATCCTAACAGCTACTACCCCTGCTTGCCCTAACTGTAACAGGGTGAGGGGCCCAGATCCGTTGGCAGGTGCCTCCACCCAGAGGTCGGGGTTAAAACAGTCGAGCTTGACTCGGTCACAGCCCTCTGGGTTGCTGCAACCCCCCTTACTTCCCACTAGTGGCCCACGCAGTTCAATTTCAGTGTCCTTACCATATACACTTACCCCCCCGGCTCGAACCAGTTGGCTCACTCCGGGGACCCCCTTGAAAGTAAGGTACAGTTACACCACATTCACTGTGCAGTATTTCACCATTAATGCACAAACTAGCCAGTGTACTTTTGCAAAACAAACAATCTGATTTATTTGAGGGGAGATAACAAGGACCGGGGGGAAATCAGGTTGATTAGCTTACCACTACAGTATATGAAAATCTACCTATGGCTCTGTGCACAGGCCTAACCTATTAAGTACTGTCTATGGGTACCCAAGCCCTAATGGCTAGTTCCTCGATGCAGCTGGTTGGAGCCCTGACACAAGCGAACATTTAATCCCTGAGCAAATCAGATGGAGCCAGAAAACTCAATTCTAGGGACATGGATATGTTATTCATCCACACTTATTGGCAGGTTCCTTGCCGCTTTAAATCTTGCCGGAAGGTCTTCAAGCTAGCTCCTCCCACCCACTCGGGTGGTAAAACTCTCGGCTCCGCCCCATGATGCCAGATCTTCCTTACCGCTTGGAAGTTCAGGTTCCCTCCTTAGTGCTTTGCGTTTTCAACTGGTTCCTGAAATTTTCGGTCTTCGAATTTAATTGGAAGCTTTTCTGAAACTTCGATCTTCTTATCTCGCTGCGGCAATGACTCATTCATTTTCCGGCTCTCGGAGGCGCCCAGTTAATTCCTCCAGGAAAGACCCGCACTCCACGTGCGTCTACTGCCTTGACTTGGATCATGATCCGCAACTGCAATTTTTGCTGTGCCCTTTCGACCAGCTCTCTGGAGGATCGTGCGGCCTGTTCAGGGCTCGGGCGACCTGAATTTTTTTCCTGCTCCGGAAAATTCCTTGGAGACTCGTCGGGCAGTGTCCGCATTGGCTGTCTCGGTTGAACAGCTCGATCTTCCTTCCTCCGGGGAGGGGGCAGCTGCCCCTCCCTCTTCCTCGGTCGCGGCACTCATCCCGCTCTCCTTGAGTTCTCCTCATGCAGCTTCATTCAAGGAGCTTCGCCAGTCCCTTTCCTCGAAGGGAGAGGGACCTTCGGGACCTGCCTCTCGGCCCAAGTCCAAGGAGTCGCAGGCTAAGTCCCTTCATCGGCGCTGGAGGGAGCGGGAGAGTTCCCCCTCCCCGCCCGGCCCGGCGTTTGACTTGATCGAGGTGCGGCTCACGCCGCTGGCTTCCGCGGTGACCCGTCAAGTCAGCGGCCAGGTCTCCCATCGGCGTTGTCGAGTCTCTTGACCCGTCATCTGGGCTGTCTTCTGCTGGAGCCGCCATCCCTTCGCCCGTTCCCCGGCGGAGGCTGAGTTCCTGCCTGTACCTTCGGTCCATGAGCCTCGACCCTTTCTTCTGAGCAGCGTGGCAGGGCGGGCGCGCCCCGCTTCTTCCCAGACCCACCCTCGGTTTCCCCGAGGATTCGGGTCTCTGTCTCGGTCCTCCTCTCGGTCAAGCCGCTCATGCCGACTTCGGTGTTCTCGGTTGGGGCACCAAGTTAAGTGGCATTACAGTTCTTCCTCGTCACCCTCCTCGGATGAGGAGTGGCTTCGATGCAGGTGGCGTCGATGCTATGAGGGATTCATGTGGCAGCAGTTGTTGTTGTCCGGGAATCAATCGACTCCGATTCATTCCCCATCCGGCAAGCAGCTGCCGCCCGATCGGCCAACTCAACCGCTCTCTACAGTCGAGGTGCCCACTCCCGGGCCGGTTGTTCGTCCGAACCTTGCTGCCCCACCGCCCTCGGTGGAACCTCGGTCGGGTCATGACCTGTCCCACAGGTTGTCTGTCCCCCTCACTCCTGCTCGCCCTCACCGGGTGAAGAGTGATTCAGGCCTGAGGCAGCTCTTTGCAGACCCCTCGGAGTCCGAAGTCGACTCCTCTATGTTCCCCAGTCGGGAAGACCCGGGGTCCTTTCCGGAATGTTCTGTGGACGACAGCCCATCGTCCTTCATGGGTCTGCTTCAGCTCATCTCGGAGTTCACTGGGATGCAGCTCGAGCCCGTGTCCAAACGGGCCCCTTATCCCCTGATGGAGATTCTAGACCGAAGGGGTTCTCCCTCGGAGGCCTTCCCGGTGGCCGAGGCCATTGTAGGCTCGGCCTTGGAGCTCTGGCAGTGGCCTACTTCCTGCTCTGCGCCCTCAGCCAGGATGGCCAGGAAGTACTCTGTCCCTGTCGGTTCTTTGCCCGGTTTCTTGGAGCACCCCTCGGCCGAGGGGTTAGTTACCGACAATGTTTTCCAGTGTTCAGGGAACGCTCAGGATGTGGATAGGCCCCCCGACAAAGAGTCCAAAAGGATGGACTACGTTGGGCACAAGGTTTATGCTGCGTCCTCCCTAGGCCTCCGACAGGCCAGCTCGGCTGCACTGATGGCACATTTTTCCCACGCCCTTTTGGGCTCCCTGGACGAGGTGCTCCCTCATCTCCCGGCCGACCTGTGGACCACGGTCCGGCGGGTGCGGGACTGGGGTAGGGCGGTGTCGAAGCCGCAGCTCCAGACTGCTCTGGACTTAGGTGATTCCTGTGCCAGATCGGTGGCGGCCACAGTGGCCATGTGCCGCAGGGCGTGGCTGAGGTTATCCACTTTCTCTTTGGAAACCCAGCACAAGTTGGCGGACATCCCCTTCTTGGGGACTGACCTTTTAGGCCCTGGAGTGGAGGGACACCTCCAGGGGACCGAGAAGTCCGATGCCACTCCGGACTCGGTCACTCCTGCCCGGAGGGACAAGGGCAGCCGGCAGCCTTTGCGTAAGCCCCTTTGCCCCCCAGTCTCTGCGGCTCGACTGGCCCAGCACAAGGGCCAGCAGGCTTGCGCTGGGTGGCCTGACTCCAAGCCAGCGTCTTCCTCTAAAAGGAAGCAGGGAGGTAAAGGCCTGGGAGCTCCCTCGGCCAATTCCTCCTCCAAGCCTGCTCAGTGATGGGCTAAGGGGCGCTGTCCCCGGCCCCGTCGCCCCTACCAGGGTTCCCCCATGGGGAGACAGCTCCGCACCTCCTCCACCTGGTCTTCTTCCCGGACATCCAGGTGTCGGAGGTGCTAGGCGAAGGCCTTGCCTCGGGTTGCGAGCAGGTACCACCCTTTCAAGCCATTGCCCCACGGGGGTCTTGGGGTCCACAGCCTCGTTGTCGGCCCACTGGGCTGACTTGCCTGGCCCTCTAATTAGAGGTGATCAGGAAGGTTGCGGATCCTCCTTCAGATCCTGGGTTCGTGTCCAGGTATTTCCTGGTCCCAAATGGACGGGGGGCTTGTGCCCCATTCTTCCGCACTCCTGGATGGTCTCTCTGCCTCAGATATCCCATCCTCAGAGCAAGGCGTGTGGCTTCTTTCCTTCCTGGACCTCCAGGACATACTTACACTTCGTTCCATCCGTTTCTTGGGAGACTCCTCCCTTTCCTAAGCGCGGGGATCTCCTTACGAGTTCCAAGCCAGGCCCTTCGGTCTCTGCTCAGCAGCTTTCTGTGGCATCAAGGGGTCCGGGCGTAACCCCACCTGGATGGCGGCCTGACTACAACCCTTCCAGGCTGAAGGGGATGATCCAGAGTTCTGGCTCTCAGACTGGTCTCCTTTATCGGAGCCACATTGGAACTCATGTCTTAGCTGGTGATCCTTCTTCGGGACGAGGCTCGACTCGTGAGTCTGAGCTCGGCTCCTGGTGGACAGGGCTGAGGTTCTTCCTCCCTTACCTAGTCAGGTCCGACTGGGCAATTGCGCCCTGCTGGGACCTCCTGCACCTCCTAGGCTCGTGGCAGCCGGTTCCAGTGTGGTCTGTTGGACCCGCTGGTTCATGCGTTCCCTTAGTGGGGACTGGCCAGCCAGCAGTCACAGTGCTGCATTCCTTTGGACCAGTTTGAGACTACAGCCCAGGAGTTAGGGGAACGCTCTCCCTTGGACCGTTCCAGCTCTTGCAGGAGGACATCCCGTTCGTCTGCCCTGAGTCGACGGTCTTCTCCGACCGATGCTTCTCGGATGGGTGGGGGTGCCCATCTAGGGGAATACAGAGTTCGCTGCCTCTGGTCCTCTTGGGAGTCCCAATGTCTTTCCTACCCGCTGGAGCTCTAAGCGGTCCGCTTGCTTGCACCACTCGCTCCGTTTGTGCGGGGTCTAGTGGTTAAGTCCAAGCGGACAACACCACGACCATGTGCTACCTACCCCGCCAGGTTCGTTCGAGCCCCTTGCCTCTGCGCAAGGAGGTTCTCCGCATTGGGTCTTTCGCGCAGCCGGGAGGCGGTTTCCTAGCCATTCGATGGCAGGAGCCTCCAGCTCCCTGGCTGATGCCCTAAGCCAGACATAGGCTGCGCCTCACGAGTGGTCTCCCCTGCCGGAGGTAGCACAGTATCTTCTCCCTCCTTCCCTCCAGGGAGAATACAAGGCTGAGACTGTCTCATGCCCGCCCCCTCAGCAAGTTTGCTGTAGGGGATGCCGTCGAGGCCGCGGACCCCGGGCCTTTCTACCCCTCTTCCCCCATTTCCTGACCCACGGGCAAGGCGAGGAGGACTAGGCGCAGGCGATGCTGGTAGCCCCAGACTGGATTGCCAGCTCTGGTATCCAGCTCTCCTCAGTCTCAGCCCCAGGCTCGGCGGCTTCCAGCCCGCCCGGTCCTGATCGTTGTCTTCAGGGGAAGGTTTTCATCTGGACCTTCGATCCCTGCACCTGAAGGCCTGGTCCCTGTGCGGCTAGGGGCCTGGCCTTGGGTCCTTCGGCAAGGTCCTCGACGTTTTCGAGGCGTCCTGCCAGAAGTCGGCCAAACACGCCGCCTTCAAATGGAAGAGTTTTCCATTTGGTGTTGGGAAAGGCTTGGGCCCTCTCCTGTCCTCGGTGAGCATTCCGGACCATCTGCGGTCCATTCCTTTTGAACTAGGGCTTCGGCTGACGACCCTCTAGGTGCTTCTGTTGGTCACCCCTGTCTTCCGGGCGCAGGCCGGAAGGCAGTCGGTTGCGCAGAAAAGGTGGTCTGGCACTTTCTAGGCCTTGATCACACCTCCCCTTTGGGGAGAGTATCCCCATTCTGTGGGATCTGCGCTGGTATGGGCTTAGCTCACGGGCAAGCCGTTCGAACCTTTGCACAGGTGCGAGTCCCCACCTGTTGTGGAAGAACACCTTCTTGGGGCTACCCTGCCATCCAGAAGGAGGGGAGAGTTCCAGGCACTCCTTTGAATCTCCCTATCTGGTCTTCCACAGGGACAAGGTAGTCCTGCGCCCCACCCGAAGTTCCTTCCGTAGGCAGTGGCGGAGTCTTTCCCTAACTGGGTATTGTCTCTGCCAGGGTTCATCCCCATTCACGCCTCGGAGGCCATATATAGGATCCATGGGACCCTATTTCACGCTCATCTACCCAGAGAGCATAGGGCTGAAGTTCGGGAGAGGTTCACCAGCTGTTTATCATCTACGCTGAAGCCGCACCTGGCAGGCCTGCAGCCAAGCGGACGACGAGCAGGCGGGTCACCTCCTGCATAGGTCTCTGCTGTAGGTGAGTGGGCAGGGAGCCTCCCAGAGGGATAAGTGCTCATTTTACCCGCCCTTCTGCTGCATCGGTGGCTGCTTCCGAGGATACTCCTGTCTAGGATATCCGAAGAGCTTCTACCTGGAAGCAGGCTATACCGTTTCCCCTTCCACATCGACCTTGGGTCATGCCGGGATGTTGGTCGGGGCCTCGGTTCTCCAGTCTTCATACCTAAGTAGGGGGTGTGCGCCTTGCCTCCCTCCTCCCGGAGAACTGCTAGGAGTCTGCCAATAAGTGTGGATGAACAACATATCCATGTCCCTAGAAATACAGATTACTCACCTGTAACAGGAGTTCTAGGAATGGTATATGTTGTTCATCCACACGACCCACCCAGCCTCTCCGGCTTAGACGCACAACCTGGCTTCCAGCGGGCTAGATCTGGCATCATGGAGCGGAGCCGAGAGTTTAACCACCTGGGTGGGTGGGAGGAGCCAGCTTGAAGACCTTCCGGCAAGATTTAAAGCGGCAAGGAACCTGCCAATAAGTGTGGATGAACAACATACACCATTCCTAGAACTCCTGTTACAGGTAAGTAACCTGTATTTAGTGCAGTCAGCAATACAACAAAACAATTTTGCCTTTGTAACCTTTAACAGGGAGCTACCCTGATTCAGTACTCACAACTCCAGCAGAGAACCACTCTTTCACCACTTGCAGGGCTGAGCCTGAGCTTCAAAGGCCTCCACACACATTTATATGGAAAACAACAGAGGGGTACCATACCAGGCAGCTGCTTCTAGGACCCAACTGAACTCACAGCTATGCAGGCATCTCACTGCAGCTTCACTGTCCTGACAGACCGAGCGCAATTCAGCAGATTCTCCAGTCCTCTACAGGGTGAGCCTGGTAGGTAGCTGCACTCCTGCACAGCCTCCTCTGGCCGCTGCCCTGCAGATTTAGTCTGAATATAACGGCAACCAAGCTGCCCAAAATTGGCCTTCACCACACACACGCGCTTCCCGCATGAAGACTTAAAGGCGCAGAAGCCCAGGGCTCCTTTCTCGCTCACAGCCACAGTGTCTCTGCCCTTTGGCAGTTAGGGCAAGTCTCTCTATTCGGGCGCCACCCGATCCCATTGGAGGGCTGCAGATGCCAGTCACTTATTACTGCCCTCATTGGTGCAAAACAGTGCCGTGGCCCAGAATGCCACTTCCCAGAATTACAAGCTGTGTCCCCATTTGTCAGCTGGCTCCATCTAGGGTCCTGGTTTCTGGTTGGCTGCTTTTTACTCTAGTTAAAATACCCCCTCGCTCCTATTGGACCCCTCGAACTGTCCTGGTCCAAGATGGAGGGGCACAGCACACAGAGTCCCATCTGCAACAAAGGCAGGTTAAACAAAACTGCATTTTCACTATCACTCGAAATGATTTCAGGCAAATAGTTACACCTAGCGAGGGGGCTCCCCTGGCACTTTCAGCGACCACAAAGAGGGGCAATTACAGTACAGCTTGAGCAGGACTTGAGCAGGGAAACACAAGTCCCCCTCATAAACAATGATTTTGTCTGCAAGCAGACGGCTCTTAAAGAGACAGTACGTGGAGGCTCTACTAGCACTCACCAAGCCATTCCAACCGGCTTAAGCGACGAACGCCAACCACCAGTGGGAACACTTAGGCAGCTCCTAGGAGGCTTTTGGGAACCCCCATTTATAAGGGGGGTTACTTAAAAAATAACCTCCTGCTCTCTCTATGCATGCTCGCACACTGCCAACATCCATTCTAGGTGTCTTTAAAAAAAAACAAAAAAAAACACTTTCTCGCCCTCTGCATGCTGTCCCACTTCACTTTCTGTTCCTGGCCCTGCTATCTTTACAAAAGAAAGAAAAACAACCTCACATTCTGTCTCTCTGCATGTTCTCTGATCCCCACCCTCTGTTACTGGCACGGGTATCTAGTAAAGGGAAAGAGTCAGCTTAAGAACCCCACACCTAAGTGTGTGGATGGTCCCTTCTGTAACTACAAATCCTAGAATCCCATGCAGCTGAAATCAGACAAGGGCTGCAGTTGTGGGAGATATAATAATCTGCAGCGCATGTTAGAATTTCTATAAGCTACAGTCAGATGTTTGCCAGTCCCACTGTTGTCCCAGGGCTAAGAACAGTACTCTGGGACTGTACTCAGCCTAGTGAGGATAGTGGGACTAGCAAACAAAAGACCAGGGGCCCGATATTCAAATTCTTGCAAAGCAGAGAGCCACAGTTAGCGCTGTGCCTTGTGTTTGCCCAAGTGCCCAAAGATGCTATAGTCAGTCAAATAGTGCACCAGCGCTGTTTGGCTGAATATAGGGCCATGTTGGCCCAGCACTAAGCCACATAGCACTGCCCCGACAGGGCTCCCAAAGTACGCCACCAGAATGGCTAGTGCTAGAATGCTATTTGCAATATTCAAAGGGACCCGCTCATATGAGCCCATTGGGCATGCAAGACACTAAGGGGCCATTTGTATGCCCATTATGGGCTAATTTACATGGGTAGTGAGGCAGGTTAATTTGGCTCTGCCCTCCAGTTGCCCGGTCCCAGACGTGTAGCTATCCCTGGTGGTAGTGGCCCCCCAGTCGCCTGCCCATACTGTATATAAATATATCCCTGGTGCTAGTGGTCCCTCCCCCGCCAATCGCCGGTCTGTACATATGTAAAAATACATCTCTGCTGCTAGTGGTCCCCCCCATCGATTGCTGAACCGCACATGTATATCCCTGGTGCTAGTAGTCACCCCCTTCCTCTGATTGCTGACCTTTTGTAAAAAAAATATCCCTGGTGCTAGTGGTCCCCCTCCCGCTCACTGGCCCCATCTGTAAAAAAACAAATCCCTGGTGCTAGTGGACTCCCCCTCCTGCCAATCACTGGCCTGTCTGTAATAAAAAAAAAAATCCCTGGTGATAGTGGTCCCCCTCCCTATGAGCACCAGCCTGTACTGCACAAAAACAGTATCCCTGGTGGTAGTGGTCCCCCGATTGCCAGTCGTACTGTACAAAATGGTATGACTGGTGGTATTGATCCCCCCTGCTAATCATTAGCACATACTGTATAAAAAACATATCCCTGGTGCTAGTTGTCCCCACCCGATATATATATATATATATATATCACTGATGCTAATGGTTCCCTCCGCTGATTGCTGGCGGTACTGTACTAACACAAAATACCTAGGTCTCCCCCAGCGCGGCACCAAAAACCCACCCCATCTCTTTCCCAGTCCCTTTGGTGCTGCAGGTGCCTCTGTGACTGGCGCAGCCCTCCTCATACCTCCTTGACCAGCCACCATATGTCCAGGCAGGGAGCATGCCTCTTATTTGTAGGATAGGGTGACAGGGTGATGTGCCCTGTCCTATAAATAAGAGGTGTCCTCCATGCCTGGACCTACAGCAGCCGACCGAGGAGGTGTGAGGAGGGCTGCATCAGTCACCGTATGCACCTGTGGCACCGAAGGGACTGGTAAGGTGATGGGGGTGGGTTTTCAGTGCTGCAGTGGGGGGGGAGCATTAGATGCCATGTATGTCATGTTAGCAAAGTGCAGACCGGTGATCAATGGGGTGGACCACTAACACCAGACACCAGGAAATATTTTTATACAGTACGGGCTGGTGATTACGGGGAACCATTAGCACCATGGATATACTTATAGACAGTACGGACTGGCAGTTGGGGGGAAGTAGCACTGAGGATATATTTTTATACAGCATGGACTGGTGATCAGTGTGGGGGGGGGATGTCCACTAGCACCAGGGATACTGTTTTGTACAGTACGGGCCCGTGATCGGAGGAGGGGGGACCACTACTGCCAGAGATACTGTTATGTACAATGCAGGCTGGCGATCAGAGTGGGGAGGGACCACTACCACCAGAAATACTGTTTTGTATAGCATGGGCCAGAGATTGGAGGGAGTGGGGACCACTAGCTCCAGGGATATATTTTTTACAGGATGGTCCAGCGATCGGCGGAGGAGGGAACCACTAGCACCAGGGAGTTTGATTTGTATATTTGGGGCCGGCAAATGGTGGGGGCTGTTGTGCTCCCCCAATGGTCAACCGGCTAGGTAGCTTAATTACCTCTGGCACCCACTAGGGTTGCCCGGAGTTAAGTCGGGGTTTTGTTCAGCGGTATTTACGTTGCACAATAGGACTGTGCTAAACCGTTTTGTGTAGCTCAAAGCCGCTGAATATGGGGTAGTGCGGATAATCATGGCCATGTCCATCCCCTTGCC
This sequence comes from Neoceratodus forsteri, assembly GCA_016271365.2. NCBI lineage: Eukaryota > Metazoa > Chordata > Ceratodontiformes > Ceratodontidae > Neoceratodus > Neoceratodus forsteri. The sequence goes on from CM057455.1 coordinate 508,186,482, forward strand.
TGCACAATACATTATGTTTTGCATGGGTGCTAGCCCTCTTTGTCTGCTCAAAAGCCCGTTTTGAATATGGGGATCCAGCGCAAATCCCAGTTTGCGTGGACAAAGACCTATCAGCACATGCACACACTTTTGAATATTGGGCCCCAGATCTTATGAAAACTATGATAAAGCTTTGTAAAATTTTTGACCAATCAGTAAGTAGAACTGCAGCACCTCTTATTGTATATGCAGCTGGTGCCTCATGCACACTGCTCAATCGATTCCCCGAACACACATGACTCTCATCCACTGGCACTTCCTTCAGCCTGTGCTCTGCTGCTAACCTCTGTGTCTTACTCTCAGTTTGCTGGCTCTTACAAGCTCATTTAAAAAATAATTCCTCCCACAAATTGATGCCACTAATCTCCAAGGTAAGGAAAGTGGCAACACGAGTCTTTGTTTATGTAGGCAGCTGGGCTAGGGCTGTCAGCATAAGTCACATATCAGTGCCCATATATTTAGTGACAGTGATGGGTCAGCCAACTAGTTTGGAATCATGAAATAAAAACAAACCTGCAGTTTCTCTTTTTAAATGTGTTATTTGCTAGTTGTTGGAGAGGGGAGTCAAGGGAGTGAAGTTATGTGGATGCACTGGGCATTTACCAGCATGTGACGGCTACCTACCGTTTCTTGCTGTAATGGGGGGTAAAGTATTTAAAAAAACCTTATTTTAAATGCTTACTGTGCTACAAAAGTGTGTTTTCTCCACATGCGAAAATCTTGTACTGCTTCATAATATATTAATATGTATACTTGGGGGTGCTTCTCGCAGCATAAGAATGTTATCTCATACTGTTTGGTCTGACAGAACCACTCAGCTTCGCTTTTTGGTCCTCTTTCCCAAACAGTACAGCATAACATTCTTATGCTGTAAGACATACCCCAAAGTGTATATAATAATATATATATAAAAAATATATATATATGTATATATATATATATATTATATATATATATAAACATGCACTGCAGGCTATTGAATCTCCCACTTCTGCACCCTCCTCTGATGACAGCTGCAGGAGAGTCTGGGATTTGTAGTTACAGAAAATGTCAGCCTGCAAGTCAGTAGAATTGATCTGCTACAATCTGCTATACTGAAGTAGACAGTAAGTAAAAAAATTGTTTTTGCATACAAAGTGCAGATTGGGACCTGCCTCACACTGTGGTGTGGGAATCTAAGTGCTGAGTGTTCCCCTTTGAAAAAAAAGACTGCTTCCTCCCTCTGTGTACTCTTCCACTGCTACCCTCAATTCCAGAAACTGATGCCTTTTACAACAGGCACTGGTGTCTTTTCAAGAAAACACACACCCTCCTGCTCCCTCCCTCCCTCCCTCTACATACTCTGTCATCCCCATCCTCCATTAATGGCCTCAGTATTTTTATAAAACAACCAACCTCCCACTCCATCCTTCTGTGTGCTTTCCCATCCCAACTTTTCATTCCTTGCTCCTGGTGTCTTTTAGAAAAACAAACTCTGGCTCCCTCTCTCTGCCTGCTCTACCACACCCACCCTGTTTCTGGCCCTGGCCAACCTCCCACTCCCTCCTTCTGTGTGCTCTACCACCTCTCCCTCTATTCCTGGCCCTGGTATCTGTTCAAAAAGCAACCTACTGCTCCATCCCTCTTAGTGCTGTCCCACTTCCACCCAATGTTACGAACCCTGGTGTGTGCTAAAGAAACAAATTCCCACTCCTTCACTGTGTCCTCTCCCACCACCACCACCATCTGTTACTGGCTCCAGTGTCTATTAAAAAAAGCCATCCCACTGTCTCCTCTGCATGCTCTCCCACCCTCCATTACTGGCTTGGTGTCTATTAAAGAAACAAACCTCTGGGCTAGCCTGGTGGTACTGAGGGCTGAGGCATTACTTGGTGCCTTAACTTGCACCATGCTGGCAACCCGAATTTGGCAATGAGGTTGGGTTGCCAGAGGTTGGTGGGGGTGAGGGCAGGAGGACTGAGCAAGCCGTTAGGCAGCTCTCTTATCTAGGCTGGGGTGACAACCAGTCCCTGTCTAGGCTGACACCTGTTGGAGGCCAGATGTCAAAGCACAGATGAGGGAGGATCATGTAATGTTGAGAGGGTGGATGAGGAAGTGGACCAGGAACACATGCACATCTCCACGCACATGCGCCTACTGCATGCCACGACCTCAGGACAGGGCCAAAACTGATAGTAAATAGAGGGCATAGCTGGGCTATATGAAGCCTATGCACCACACCTCTGACCACCATGTTACCAGAGCCTGTGGCAATCGGGATTGTGCTTCGGGGAGGAGGATGACCCTCCCCTCCTGACCCCACAAGGGGGGGGATCTGTGGGGGATTACACCGACAGGTAAACTGGGGGATTGTGGATGGGGGGAGTAGTGATGTCAACAGAAGAGAGCCCTACTCAGCCATGGCTGAAGGAGAGAAACAGTATATGGAAAATACAAAAAAAAAGGAGCCTTGCCTGGCCATTGCCAAAGGAGAGAAATAGAATATGGAATAAACAAACAAAAAAAACTCCTTACACTCCCTCTTTCTGCATGCTGTTGCACCCACACCCCTACTGTCAATTCCTGGCTCATTATTGGCATCAGCACCACTCAGGCAATGTGTAACCTATTTAGGGCTGCAGTGGGCGGAACCCTGCAGACCTCTTGCTAGCAAAAAAGGGCGCTGCATTCCTTGCAGCCAAGCAACCTGTTGGAGTTGCACCACAGTCACCTCCGTCTCCGTGGAGCACTCCAGTGGCACTGGACTATTTTTTATTTTAATAAGAAAAATCAGCCCATCCTGACCGCAGCACTGGGGGATTTGGCACCCCCAGTATCACTCTTTTTTTTTATCACAACTTTATCTATGCACCTTCTTACCGGCTGCTCCATTCAGCCTGACCGACCCTCCCAGCTCCGACACCTGGAATTACCGGGGCTTATCTTATGCCTGGCCTGGGAGCGGTGCCTGCACGGAGTCGGGCATCACCTTGCTGCTGTTAAGTGTTTTTCTTCCTCTATTTTTATCCAGGACTCCAGGAGTAGTCGCATGCGTGTGGAGGCGCGCAAGTGTACTACAGCCCCAGTAAAGACCCCTTTCACCCTCCCATCAGCCTAACACCTATGTACTCTATAGCCTGTACTTTCTTCTGGCCTCCAACAGGAGGCAGACAGTAGCTGAGGGGTGCCACCTGCCCTCCCCGGAGAGGAGAGCTGCCTTTCAGCAGCTCCATCCAGCTCCACCCTTCCCCCTTCCTTGCCGACCTCTGACAGCCCGTGTTCGTTCCACCGCCAGTGTCACTCTTTATGTTTTTGGGGAGGGGGGTGTGGAGTGGTGGGTGCTGAGAGGGAGGGTCGAGTGGAGGGGGGATAGCTTTAATTTTAAAGAAAAAACAAAGGGCAGTCATGGCGGAACATGGCATACTCCACCGTGTCCAAGATGCCATTCTCGTGGCACAGCTGGAACGAGTGCAATGTGCCGTGTCACTCCAAGCATGCCATGCAGGCCTGGCATGTGTTGTGGTGCACCTGTGTTTTGTGAGTAGGGGTAGGACATGCCACCGGACACACTCTGTGTCACCACCTGTGCACTGGCACACATTCCCACCACTGGCCCATTGCTGGGCACCCATACCGGTACAGCACGTGCACCCTCATGGCCATATGATGCATGCTGCACATGGAATGGTTCACTGACCCAAATGCACCCTGGACATCGTGGACACACAGGGTGCATGGGCGCGAGGCCTGGCCATGGTCCAGAGGAATGCATGCATGGTGGTGTGTGCCACCAATGGGGCACCCAGCATCCTGCATGTGGCAATGCACATGGTGTGACACATGCCTGATACATAAGATGGGTGCCACCGTGTTGCTGCATCGTCCATCGGTGACTCTGTGTACTGTTCACAGTGATGTGCCCTGGACTCCTGCTTAACGTGTACCTACAACATGCTGGCCATGCAGAAGGAGGGAGGCAGTGGCCATGTGAGCATGTGTTCTGGCCATGCATGGCCGGCAATGAGCTGTGGGACACCTACTGTATTGAGCGCTTTCTTATGCCATGGCACATGGTCATGCAGCTGTGCGACCTTGTCCGTGAGAGGGTGTGCCCCAGGACACGGTGCTCCCGTGCCATGTCCTTGGAGATGAAGGTCATGTGTGCCCTTGCCTACTATGCCACAGGATCATTCTAGCATGTGGTGGGCAATGGCATCAGGGTCAGCCAGTCATCTGTGTCCTGTGCCCTTGCGCAGGCCATGGACACATTGCTTGACCACATATGCGACTGCATACATCTCCCAGTGATGGACGGGGAGGTCTGTGCCATCAAACAGGCCTTCTACACCATGCACAGGATGCCAAATGTGCTCGGTGCTGTGGATGGCACCCATATCGCCATCCTAACACTGTTAGAGTCTGATGAGGCGTATCGGAACAGAAAGGGCTTTCATAGCCTCAATTGCCAGGTTGTGTGTGATGCAACGAATGTACACGAATATCTGTGCCAGATTCCCTGCGTTGTGCCACGACGCATACATACTGGATGCCTTGGGCCTTGGTGCACCTCTTCAGTCCAGACACTTGGACGGATGGCTACTGGGTATGTACTGAGTACACATGAGTGGTGCAATGTTTGGCCAACAGCACACTGACGTGTTCTCCCTTCCCCACAGGTGACAGCGGATACCCACTACGACCATACCTGTTGATGCCCTTCCTGGCACCAGCGGATGTGGAAGAGGAGGCCTTCAACACAGCACACCACCGTATGTGGTCCATAATCGAGAGGAGCATTGGGCTACTGAAGATGCAGTACTGATGCCTGGACCACACAGGGGGCACAGTTATGTTTGTGCCTCCCCGCATCTGCCGTGTGTTCGCTGTGTGCATGATGCTCCATGACATGATAGTGTGGTAGGACCTTCCCATGCCACAGTATGACCATCTGGATGTGCCATTGGGACACCAGGGTGACAACTGCTGTCATGGGCAGGAATCCACTGTGGGTCACGCAGCGCGTGCAGGGGTTGTGAACGGCACCTTCAGACGGTAGCATCGGTGTTAATGATCACCGTTACCTGGCAGCCGTGATCATGGGGTACGCACGACCTGATGTCCATCGAATCATGTATGCCACATCATGGCAAATTCCGGCATGGCAGACATTGTGCCCCATGATGACACGGGACTGAAGGTGCAGATCGGCAGTGGTGATGTGTTGTGCCACTGACCCTGGCTGGCTTTTGGTGACAGGGCACATGTGCCGCAGTACTTAGCTCCTGTACCATGGCAAGGTAGCCAGCCAAATGGGATCGCCCTCCCTGTCAATTGTGTGGGCATTCCCGCCCGTGCCCATGGAGTGTGCCCGCCACCACCGTGTGCCATCGTGTGCATCAGCATGCATCCCTGTGTCCATGCCATGGTGTGTGTGAGTGTGTGTGTGTGAATCTGTGTGCCATGCCATTCTTCTATGCACCACCCTGATGTCTCTTGCCGCCATGGTGATACGTGTGGAGCAGCCTGCTCACGCAGCATGGACTGCATCTCTCGCCTGTGTGCTGGACCCAGTGTCCTCCCCCTCCTACCCCTGTGCCATGCTGTGGGCTGCATTTGTGTTCCCCCTGCTGGTGTGTTCTCAGGGCCTTCACCAGCCAGTGAACCTTCGCACTGCTCGTCCTGAGGCAGTGCATCCTCTGTGACAGTGTCCTGGGTGCCTTGTGCAGTGGTGTCCTCCAGTATGTCCTTATTATCACACAGGCCCTGCGGCACGTGGTTGAGCTGGTAGTCTCCTCTCCATGCAGATTGGTGGCCACATGTGGTGCCGTACTGACTTCTTGACTCTGCGTTCCCTAGCCCTGGGCACATGGTGATGCCGTGCTGTGTAGCCATGTCAGGGGTCCCCATGCTGTCAGCAGCTCCACAGTGCACTCCTGTGGATGTGCCATCCTCAACACATTGAACCCCATGGCACGGACCGTGCTGGTCATTTCCACTATGGCCTCCATGAGCCTGTGCTGTGCCTCCAGCCTGTCACACTCCAGCTGCCTCAGCTCATCATACTGGGTGTCCGGTATTATGGTGGCCCGCAATGGCCAGCTGCATCCGATGGGTCTGCTGGATGGACCCTCATTACTGCTGCCCATCCCTGCGTGTCTGGCGATCTGTACCATGCCGGATGGACAGATGCAGAACATTGCCCACGTGCATGGTACCAGTACTGCAGACCTCCTGTTCCTGTGGCCATTGCCCACCGAGCGTGTGGGGCTGTGCATCCCTGGAAATATCATTGGGTGCCTTCTCCACTACTGTGTCCCCATCCATGGCATGGGTGGTGTTGTCATCGGACACATGCCGCCCATGCTGGCTGTTCCAGACCTGTTGGGGGGTAACATGAGGAGGGTGATTATTGTGCTGTGGCATGTGCCTGCCTGTGTACCTGCTGTGTGTCTCTCCATACTCACCTGTGTCATCGTCCTCCATTGCCTGCCCATGCCATCTGTTGGGGCCTGTGGTGGGCTGGCTCCCTACTGGTGCTCTCCCTATGTGTCCACTCTTCCTGGCATGCTCTGTTGGCACAGTGCTTTCCCATTAGTGGGCACTGCTGCCAGGCCCTTGTGCCCCTGGTTGTGGTGTGCCATTATGTGCATTATTCACTGGCTTGTGTATTGATGCCCTCAGCCACACTGTGGATACTGATGGCCGTGAGGGTGTCCGCCACTATCCTCTCCACAGGTGTCAACTGGCTGTCCAGGATGGGTGAGCCACCTCCAGTGCCCCTTTGTGTCTGTGTGTCCTCTGCCACCTTGTGCTTCATGGACATGCGCAGATCCCGTTATTTGTGCTTTATGGCAGTGATGGTTTGTGCGTCCAGCCCTGCGGCATTCACTGCTGCCTGCATGTCCAACCACAGGCATGCCTTCACGTCCATGGGGCTGGATGGGTGCAGCGCACCATATAGTCAGTTGTGGTTGGCACTTATCTCCACCACCACAGTCACCACCTGTGCTCCCGTGAAGTTGGAGGCCCTTGATTTGCCTGCGCTGCCACTGCGTGCACCTCCGGTCACCTGCTCCACCGGCTGACAAGTGTTCTCTGGCACTGCCTGTCCCTGTGCACCCATCTCCGCACCCCTCTCCCCTTCTGCCATCGTTTCTCCATCTTCTCTGCAGTCTGCATTCACTTCCACGTCTACGTAGTGGGTGGAGTGTTTGTCCTTATATGGCGGGATCAGGGGCCGGGCTGCTTTCCTGGGGTCAACCTCCACACTGCGCTATGCTCCATCTGTGGATCCGCATGCAGGGTCTGTGTGCTTCACATTTCAGTTGGTGCATGCCACATCTTGCCTGGTCCTGCATGCCGCACAGCTGTGTCCCACGTAAAACTCCTGTCTGTGCGCTTTTCTCGCACATTCGTGCATAGGGCCCATTGAATATTACCAAACTTATGAGTCTGCATTTGCAAAATTCAGCATAGCCTAATACCATTTTTGTTTTTAAACATTTTTACACCAAATTGTGAATATAGCCTTCTTATGACCCCACCTCATGAACAATGGCAGAGAACATTTTCAGCTCCTGCCCGAAAGGTGATTTCACACTGGGACTGCCCATAAAGGACTGCGTCTCTCGATAATTAATCCAGATTGCCAAGGTTCACTTGCAGTATTTTGAGTATATTTTGCCATTGTTAGTAACTGAATTGAAGCAGGAAATATGGGCATAGAGAGTTTTCAGCTTTAACACATTTTTTCTTTCTGATGCTTAATTTAAAGTCAGTTCTTTTTTAAGCATTTTTTTTTTTAATTTTGTACTGTGCATCACCTTATCATCTGATTTTCTCTGTTAATATACTGTAAATTGATACTTTTGTTTTTATTTAGTATGCATTTTTGCAGCACCACATATTACTTCAGCCCTTCACCAACCCCTGGACCCCATCCTCGTTCCCCCCGGAACTTACCTTGCAGGCGATACTCCCTGTATTGCCCCCAAGGGTGGGGCCACCTTTACCAGCAGGACCCCACAATGACAGGAGAAGGATGCTGGCAGGGGTGCCAACCAGCATTGCCTCCCTGACTTGCCCCAAGGGCGGGGCACCGAGTCAGCTGGATACAACAGACAATGGGATAGGTTGTCTGTTTGAGAGCACCAGAGCAGATGATTGGGGCTGAGGAATTGGGCAGGGCATCATGGATGGTGGCTGCTGATTTGCTGGCCCTTGAAGAAGGAGGGATGACATGTAATGACACCAGTGTCTGCACGCCTCCTAAGTAATCCAGATGCCGGTCGCTGCGAGGCCCCCAGCCTCCGCTAGGGGTCTGACTTGCACTGGACATTCAGCCCCCCCTTCCCCAGAATAGGAGAGCCATCCCTAGGATGCTCAGCATTTCTTTCCCCAGCCGGCCCTCCGACTTCCCAGGTCTGTTCCATAACCTGGGATGTTGGTGTCGCAGATGGACACCGTGCCGCTGTGCCAGCGGGCCGGTGTAAATTGATACTTCTAGCAGTATGGGTAGATACAGTTTGTATGGCTAAGTAATACAAAAATCCCCACTTCCAATGCCCTGCTCCTTTTTGCCGGTGCGGCTACACCGCACCAGTGAATGTTTGAGGTGTGTATGATAGCCGTTCAGATGCAGTGCCATACAGCTCTGAGAAAAACACCTCTACAATCAGCAGTGGTAACATGTAGGCAATTTGCATACTGCCGTTGGCAGGCAATTTGCCTACACGTCAGCACTGCATCTGAACTTCATAGACAGTTCATTTCTGATGTCCGTTGGATCTAATAACCCCCCATTGGTCAGTTTGTAGCACGCTGGGAGCCCACCCAGCATGCTTATGTGCCCCTCCACCCCCGACATTGAGTGGACCGACGGGGTGCCCACCCCTGTCGGCCCACTGCCCCCCCCAAAACAAACTTCCAGGTGCCATGCTAGAGCCCACCCCAGCGTGGCAAAAGTTCAGAGCTCCACTGGGTGCCTAATCCCCCATCGGCTCCACTGCCCCCCCAAAAAAAACTTATAGGTGCCACGCTGAGAGCCCACCCCAGTGTGGCAAAAGTCCCACATCGTCTTTATAAAAAAAAAACACCTAGAACAAAAGAAAACGGCCCCTCATTGACTCTCTTGCCCCCTCCCCAACCCATGCCCACCCTCTGCGTACCCCACCTCCCAACACACCCCTCACCCCATACTTACCTCCTGAGGCCGGTGCGACTATCTTCGGTGGACTGGGAACACGTCTGCACTCTTCAAAGCCGACCACTAACTGAAGAAATGTTGGTAAGCTGTATAATGACATAAATGGGTTTTTATCAACTTTAGTGCATATCTCGGCCATTTTTGGGAATTGTTTCCCCAGATTTTCAACATGGGGTTCTTGGGACCCCACCTCATGAACTCAACCACTGTCATTTTGTTATTCGGTCCCAAAAGGTGATTTCGTAGTCACTGCGTGGAACACCTTTTGGGACTGAGTAATGAAATGACAGTGTCACAGTTCATGAGGTAGGCCCCACAAAACCCTATGTTGACAATTTGGTGAAAAAATTCCTAAAAATTACTGTTTTACGAGCGTGCATTATGCAGTTCCTACACACGGTCGTAACTTTGACAATTTTCACTATTTTCACTTCAGATTTTCAACATTGCCATTTTACCACACCTCCTTATGAGCAGTACAGCTGTCATTTTTCGCATCTTGCCCAAAATGTGTTTTTGCGCATGTAGCGCACAATGGCACTGTTGGTGTGCAAAATCAATGTTTGGGACAGATTAAGAAAATCACAGTGACACTGTTCATTAGCAGAGGTCTTAAAATGGCTATGTTGAAAATTTGGTGAAAAAAGTCCATAAAATGACTGTGTTAGCGTGCATTGCGCAGTTTCCACGTACCCTCGTAACTTCATGAATTTTTAATATTTTGAGTCCAGATTTTCAACACTGGCATTTTTCCACACCTCCTCATGAACAGTACAGCTGTCATTATTCACACCCTGGCCGAAATGTGTTTTCACACTTCCGGCGCAGAAATGCACGGTGGCTGTGGGAAATCAGTGTTGGGGACAGATTAAGAAAATCACAGTGACACTGTTCATGAGCGGAGGTCTCAAAATGCCTGTGTTGACAATCTGCTGTAAAAAAATCCCCAAACTAATTACATTACGGGTGTGCGTTTCTACGCACACTCGTGACTTCACCAGTTTTTTTATATTTTCACTCCAGATTTTCAACATTACCATTTTTTACACCTCCCCATAAACAGTACAGCTGTCATTTTTCACATCCTGTTCGAAATGTGTTTTTGCACTTGTGGTGCCAAATGGCGTATTTGTTGTGCAAATTCAGCTTTTGGCTAACAAACTGATATTGTCATTGTTCATGAGTTGGGGTCACAAAAAAAACATGTTGAAACTTTGGAGTGAAAATATCAACGAATGCCCAGGGTGTTAGGGTTTCCAACCATAACGCCCCACCCTGTAGAGACTGACAGGCATCAGGGGTGTGACTTGGGATTGTCGCCTGTAATGCTCATGCCATTCCACCCCCACCCACACACTGCAGCCAGTGCCAGGCATCAAGGTGTGCCTTGGACTCTTTGGCCCCAAAGTTCACCCCATGCTACTATACTGCACCCATCTCACTGTATTTCCTTATAGAATAGGGTGAGCATAAGACCCAAAGATACCAAGGAACACCGTGACACTTGTCGGTGTCTGCAGGGTAGAATGTGGTGAAATGGCATGGGTGTTATGGCCGATGACCCAAAAGCCCACCCCAATGCCTGTCAGTCTCTGCAGGGTGGTGGTGGGGTTGGCTTAAGTTCAATACTTCACTGCCATTCCTATTATGTATCTCTCTAACTCCTACACTACCCAGGCCAATGCCAGCAAGCAAACATTTGGCATTGACAAATGCTTGTTTAGTGGAGATTTAATCAGGAAAAAGGTGATATATTTTTATCTATTGTTAGTTTTTTTGAAGTAACAGAAGTTTAAAAATAGAAAGTTTACATAAGATTTAATAATTATCTGATTATTATTTAGGATATATGGGCAGAGGCAAACTGGTTACCAAGGTTTTCCTATGTGTATGAATTATGTAAGTTCTATTGATGTATATATATATATATATATATATATTCATGGCAAAAAACTCTGTTAGGCATGACAACCCCAACGCACACCCTAATGCCTGTTGGTGTGTGGAGGGTGGGGTGGTGGGGGTGGAGTGGTAGGAGTGGCAACCCTAACACCACATTTCAGTGCTTTTGTCGCTATGATATGAACCCTAATTGATGCATTAACAGAGTTTTTTGCCATGAATTTCCCTTCTTTTTGAGAAATTGTAATGTAACTGGTAACTGGTATGAGTTAGTGGGAGCGCGGGCCCTGTGGTCCTATCACATTCTCCATTTTTTTCATAATGGTATGCGTATGTGGGAGCGTGGGCCCTGCGCTCTCCCACTCACACACAAGTACAGAGCCATACAGCGGCCCTATAGGGCAAGGAACCCTTATGCCACTAATGTGTCAATATCTCAGCAACCGTAGCAGCTACAAAAAAAATTCAAGTGTTGTTGTAATCATGACAGTGAGACATCTACATGACATAATTGTCTGAATCTGTATCTCACATTGTTTATGAGATATGGGCACTGAAATGCACTGAAAAGGCACCCTTGGAACATGTTTTTGTCAATATCTCTGTAACCATAGAAGGTAGGAAACAAATTCCATTGCTGGTGTCATCTATCATTTCCAAACTTGTTTCTACATATTAGTTCACTTTTAAGCTACAGGTAACGAAAATTCCGTATCTCACTTCGTTTTTGAGATACGGGTGCCGAAAGGCATAACGGATGCTGCAATGTTATCCTATAGGAAATGTCTCAACTTTGGAATGCTGTAACTTTGGTCCCCTTGAATGTTTTGGCACCAAACCACGAAAAGGCACACCTGTGGGACCAGTGATTGCCACCCTGCAAATTTCATCCCAAAAGACCCAACCGTTCAGTTGCAGGGTGATAGCAAAGATTTTCTGTTTTAAAAAAAAATATACTTTCGCAAATCATGAAAGTTTTGCAAAAAGTGGTATGAAATGTTCACATTTGTGAACATATTTTGGCAGTTTCTTTTGTGACTTGCAAAAGTATTTTTTCTCCAATGTTTAAAATGGCATTTCTGGGGGTTACCCCCCCATAAAAAAAGATAGGGCTGGCATCCTCAGGACCCAACTAGGTAAACCCAACAGTCAGTGTTATCTAGAGGGTCCCAAATTTAAATGCCAGGCATTTTTCTCTCTTACTAACTGAAAACAAGATGGCCACAGCATGAAAGTAAAAGGGCCATTTGAGAAAGTAAAATTGCATTTGCGAAACTTTCATGAGACACATATATTTTCTCCCCATTGACTAGAATGGGAAATTAGTTTTTTGAATAACTTTTAAATGGTTTAATATTTTTACACCAAATCTTCGAAAGGCACATTTGAGACCCAGGTTGCATTTTCCCTGAAGATTTTGGACCAAATGAACAAATCTTGTGGGCTGTGGGTGTGAGCAAAGAAATGCGAAAAAAGGCAGTTTCTTTGCGTCTTTGGTGTTCTGTAGCTACACAACTGTTCATCCGACCATAACGCAACTTGCCAGATCCAGAGATCTATGGTACCAGACCATGCATGCAAGATTTCAGGTGAATCCATTGTATGGTGGCAAAGTTATTAAGATGCAAATTTGAGGTTTAACATTAAAGTGTTTACTTAACCCTAACTATAGTGCCACTACCTTGGCACTACAAGAGATATATATATATACAATATGTGTGGGAGCTTTCTCAGTGAGATAAACTATGTTATTCTCACAGTGTTGAAACTACTTTCATGAAGTTAATAACAAGAAAGTAGCGCACCTGTCACACCTGCACCTGTGAGTCCCTATTTCACTTTCATCTTGTGCACTCTATGACAGCCCCAAAGTGAGCAAACAACAGCCTGAGTTTCATACTGGAAAAGAAGCCAAAAAAGAGTGAAGCCTTCTGCATCCATGAATACCTTAACTACCAAGGAATACAGCTGCTTCATCCCAAATGGCAAGACAGTGTTTCAGCTTGTTTTGGCAGAATTTTCCTTTTTTGTCCTGTGTCACCTTTGTTTATTCCACAAGATAAAGTGAAATAAAAAAAAAATTCTGGAAACCCCTACTGTATAAATCGCACATAGGATGTTCAATCGTGTGCTATGGAAAATATTTTCATTTCTGCAGAGCAACTTCTGGATACTCTCACTCATGGCATCACCACGCGTGAGTATCCAGAGGTCACTCTGCAGGAGTGAAAATATTTTCCATATCACACTCCTGCCCATCATGTATCCCATCTCTCTCTCTCTCATAGAGATATATATATATATATATATATATATATATATATATATATATATATATATATATGGGATACATGATGGGCAGGAGATGATATGGAAAATATTATTACTCCTGCAGAGTGAGCTCTGGATATCTCAAGAGTGCAGAAGGCACTCATGAGATAATCCAGAGATCATGATGCAGGAGTGAGAATATTTTCCATAGCACACAATATGCACAACACATGTGCTGTTTATACAATGGGGGTGAGAGCTTCAGAAGTATAGTTATGTTTTCCTGTTTGCTCTTTTATTTTAGTATTTGGTAACTGGGTAAGTTTTTAAGGGTGACTTGGGAGCACCGGGCAGTTAAGTAACTTATTCAGAGTCACACAATGTGGAAGTGGAGGCTGTGAGAGTCAAACCCAGGTTTGGTGTGCTGGATGTACCAAGGTTGTTCAAAGCTCATTACTCTAACCTCTAGGCTATACTGAGAGGTGTGGGTGTGGATGTGGGTGTGGGTGTGGGTGTGTGTGTGTGAGTGAATGGGCTGGAAGTGTTAGAAACACTATGGGAAACAGATGAATGTGTTTGGCAATGCTAACTGAGTTAGTTTCAGCTAGCAGTGAGAAACAGAAACTGTGTGGTGCAGTGCTGTCATTTAGAATGCAGTCTTTCTTGAATTTGAGATTAGTATAGTAATGGGCTGTAAGTTGTTGAAACACTATGGGAAACAGGTGAGTGTCCTTTTCAATATTAATTGAGTTAATTGCAATTAGCAGTGTGAAACAGATTTGTGAAGCAGTTCAAGCTAGAATGCAGGCTGTAGTTAGTGAGTGAGTGGTGACATCAGCATAGTATGTATAAATGGCATTTATTATCACAGTAGTGATGTCATCATCATTTATCACACTCCAGTGGAAAGAGCTGCATTTATCACGCTCTAGAAGCTCTCACCCCATTGTATAAATATATAAATATATATATATATATATAAAATGAATAAAGATAAATGGTCCAAATCCAATGTTCTGATTGTATAAAACACATCACATGACCGTGCGTATATCAGAGTGCAACCGCACACCTGCACTTTTACCCCTCTCCAAAAACAATTTTGACATTTTATAAGACAGATAAACCACTCTGAGGTGTGCAGTCATGCTCTGATATATGCACACCTTGGGTGGTTGATGCACTCGCCTGTGGCCTGGCACAACAACGCACAACAAGGTGTGCGTGATATCAGAACGTGACCGCACACCTCAGAGTGGTTTATCTATTATATAGTTTATGGCAAAAACATCAGTTTTAGTAGCAGTTAGGTTTTATTACAGTTAAAGTCTGAAATTGACAGTTATAGCACACTTACTCACCACCCCTCATTAAACTCCAAACACCAACCGGCATTGCAGTGTGCCTTGGGGTCATCAGATGTAACTCTCAGCTCATTCCATCTGTAAACAAGCTGAAATGGTACAAAATAGTAGAATGAGGTGAGAATTAGGTCCAATGACCCCCAGGTACACTGCAACGCCGGTTGGTGTTTGTTGCAGGGGGTGGTAGGGGTGTTAACCCTAACATTGAATTTCCAGACTTTTGTAGCTGTAATAGAAACCTTAACTGCTGCATTAAAATTGGAGGTTTTTTTTGCCATAAATTTCCCTTCTTTTTGCAAAAGTGTAATGTAACTGATATGTGGTTGTGGGGCCCTGTGCTCCCTTCTCACTACCATGAATATGTAATGCTATCCATTTGTTGGAGCACAGGGCCATACGGGCCCTGCGCTACCATATATCCATAAGTGTAGAGGCATTGTAATGAACTATCTCCCCCAGCACTGCATAATGGCATGCCCCCCCACTCCCATTTTTGCATAATAGTATGCATACAGTCTGCGGAAGCATGGGCCATCTGGGCCCTGCACTCCCACCTACACTTAATTATGGAGACATAGCGCAGGCCTAGAGATATTCCAAGTAACCCTTGTAACACTAATTTGGCAATATCTCAGTAACCATAGCAACTTCGGGAAAAATTCCACTGCAGCTGTAATCATGACTTAGCAACCTGCACATGTGTTTAGAAGGTAGACTATGCAGCACTTAGTAAACAATCTGTATCTTGAACTGTTTTTGAGATACAGATTTAGGTCTCACAACCCCAGTGACACACCCCAACAGCTGTCAATCTTGGGATGATGGGCAGGTCCGGGGGGGAGGAGCAACCCTAAAGATTTTTCATTTCCTGACTTTTTGTGTTTTAACCCTAAATGATGCATTAACACAGTTTTTTGCATAGAATTTCCTTACTTTTTGAGAAAGAATAAAAAACTAAGAACTTGCGTGGGTTGGTGGGAGTTGGCTCTTTCGTCTCAAGGCCCCACCAACCCACGGAACTTGGTGGAGCGAGAACCTCGGCCCTGCACTCCCACCAACTTGTAAACGTGTGTGTACCATCAACACCCTCCAAATTTCAAGGTAAAACACCAAACCGTGTTTGAGATATACTGTAGCATGTAAAAGTTTGAGATTTTCAGTTGTTAGAGATGCAGAATCCCGTACCTGTTAACGTTTTATAGGCACAATGACTGTAAGTAAGTAAGTAACAAGTTTATTGTTCGACGTCAGGTCATTACAATTTTCACAAAGACAAAGGGCATCTAAAAATATAAATAACCAAATAAAATTCATACCTATATAAAAGTACACCAATCACAATATTTAACAAAGTCTACTGTGTATATCCCTAAATTAATAATAAGAACAAAGTTATTTAACTCATTTGTTTGGGCACTTTAGTTCTTATCCTAATTGCCAATAAGCAGTTCCCCTTCAAGTCTTGCTGCAATTTACCTCTATTCATTTATTAAATTTATATTCATATGTCTACTTAGAGCTGAGAAGGTCTTGTGCAAAATAAATTATCCTTTTGGCATGCCATACTTTATAGCACTGACCTTTCTCCCTACTCAATGGACCATAAGTGACCCTCACAGAAGAAGGGGGGCCAAGTCCTAGGCCATGGAGCACACAACCAAAATAGGATTTCTGCATTGATTACTATCTCCTGATGGATTTGGAAGACCTTAGCTGTTGGTGCCAAAGTGCTCCAACCTGTGCCACCAGTTAGTGTTTGCCATAAGGGGGTCTGAATGGAACACCCCATAGTGCATGCTATCCTGTGCTCCACAAAATGAACCCTATAATAGGCATTATCGCTCTACTGTTACGCATTCTGAGATCAAGTATAGGTCCCTGCTGCCAGGTCCAAACCCTCCCCAACAGGTCTTTTCATCATTTGCATATCTCAAAATCAGTATTGGCTGAAGGCCATAACTCCGGATCCCACCCAACCCCAGCTCTGGGCCACAAAGACCACTTTTTGGAAGTCCCCCTCAAGTCTTGCTGCAATTTAGCCCTGTTCATTTATTACATTTATATTCGTATATCTACTTAGAGCTGAGAAGGTCTTGTACAAAAATAAATTATCCCTCTAGAATGTCATACTGCCATAATGCCATAGCACTGTTTTTACTCCCTACTCAATGGACCATAAATGACTCTCGCAGAAGAGTGGGGGCCAAGTCCTAGGCCATGGAGCACACAACCAAAAATGGGATTTCTGCATTGATTACTATCCCTGATGGATTTGGAAGATCGTAGCTGCTGGGGCCAAAGTGCTCCAACCTGTGCCACCAGTTAGAGTTTGCCATAAGGGGTCTAAATTGAGCACCCCATAGCACACACTATCCTATGCTCCACAAAATGAACCATATTATAGGCATTAACTCTCTACTGTTGCACATCCTGGTTTCAAGTATAGGTCCCTACTGCCAGGTCCAAACCCTCCCCAACAGGTCTTTTCATCATTTACATATCTGAAAATCAGTATCGGCTGAGGGCCATAACTACAGGTCCTGCCCTACCCCAGCTCTGGGCCACAAAGACCACATTTTGGAAGTCACCCAGACTGCAAATCATAAACATCCAGGGATCTTTATCCAAAGGAGAGACTATCACCTGTCCTCACCATCTATTCATTTATAAGGGCTTATATCAGTCAACAGATACATCTCTGCAATAAATATTATTATTATCCCTATATGAATACACCCAGAGAATATTACTAAGCATAAAACATACTAAACAAAAATCCCAATTGCATATATTCATAAGCGATAAATAGCAATCATAGTGTAATGACATTATTACTATATGGCTATGTCCTATATCATATAAGATGAGGGAGGTATATAATTACCTTTTCTGCTATGATTCCCCAACCTAGCTCTGCCCCCCCCCCCCTTGCTGCTGGCTCAGTGCAGCACTCTACTAGTTAAGTTTGCCCTTTAGTGTCTTTTACCCTGGGGGGGTCTCACACCACCCTGTAGCCCCTGGGTCAGTATGTTTTGTAACCTGTGGTTGTCTATATGCAATTCCATTGCTTCTTCTCACAATCCCTTGTTGTTCACCCCACCTTGTTGGTGTACATGCTGCTTCCCTATTGTTAGGTTATTCTGTACCGTACGCACCTGACAAAATGTTTCTGCTCCTGATTGCAATGCTGTCTATCTATCTATCGATAAGTTATTCTGTACCGTATGCACCTGACAAAATGTTATCTCTGTAACTACTACTCTGTCTCATTATTGGAGTATGCTTGCTCCTGATTGTAATTGTCGTCAATGCTCCTGATTGTAATTATTGTCAATGTATCTTCTCCTATGTAATTACCCTGTGATTCCCCCGGGTCGTACCTGAAAATAGGCACTGGCTGTCTAGTGTGCTTATCCGGTTACCAAAAGCAAATAAATAAACAAAATATTTTCACAAAAGTCAAAGCCACATACAGTATATAAAAACATGAATTAAAAAACATCTAGACACATGAATGAAATATCCACTGTACTAAATTCCTTCATGTGGACTCAATTTAACAGCCTTCATTTTCAACAATAGTATACAAAGTTTCTGTGCTGAATGCAAGTTCAGAGCGTTCATGTTTCACTCCTTCAAGTATTTTCTATTTCATGTGGCCGAAATAAAACAGTAATCAGCTCCATTTCTAGGAGTCCTTCAATCATTACCAATTGCCATTCGTTAATGACTAGGTATTAAGTATTCTACCAAAAGTCAGGGAAACAGAACCTCTCAAAGGGAGTCACCAAGGGCTAGCTCATCTGCCATTTAGATGGCATTCCTATATGGTTGAAGGAGAAAGGGTCACATTTGAAAATCAAACAGTTCTCCACCCTAACCTGTCCTGTCCTGTCTTGCTCACAGGTGGGGAAAACATGCCATTTTGTGTTCGTCAGCCCTCACAAAAAACGTAAAATCAGAGTTAAATTAAAATTTGGGCTTACCACCTTTTCAGAGGATACGATGGGGCAATGTTTTGGGGCTATATATATATATATATAAACAAATGGCTCCAAGACTAGACGTTTTCTTACCCTTTGGTTAGTGTCAGTTAGCCTCTGATGTTATACTCCATAACTCCATAATTCAGCAGTTCCATTACCCACAATAATAAATTACTCTGCTCTTCCTCAACAGAACTCCATGTAAATTCTGAAAGTTTTTAATTCTTCTTTTCTAAGAGGCTCATCAACTTTACAGCATTGCATACCTCTATTCCCTTCGGTATTTCAATTTAAATTTCAATTTCAGGCGGAATTGTTATATCCACCCCCGCCTCCTTGCTCAGGGAGTCCTAAGATTATTCTCTAGTTATTCCCAGTGGATTTAAAAAGTTCAGGGCATTGCTGCCGTCAGCCACCATCTTCGTCTTTTAATTCTGCAAATAGAAACACCCACGCTTTAGCAACTTGCAGTTCAAGGCAACTGAACTGTAACAGCCTTTAGCCACCATCCTCCTTTCCTTGTCTCCAATAACTAGAATGTGCAGGCACCTGTCAGAATTTTAAAATATGCTTGACAGCACATCATGGTGCAACATATCCTGTAACCCCTTGGCATAGAGCCAGGTTCGTAGTTTCTCACAGGCTTCTCTGTCCAAACATTGTCTAGTGGTGTTCTCTCGCACAGCAGTTTTCCTTGTTTAAAGGCAAAAACAGTAGCTATCGAATAGATGTCATAAAAAACAGCAAGCTGAAAAGCAGACCAACAATGTGTCATTGTCTATCACAAATACTGCTCAATAATAGTTGCCTGCTCATTTTTTAGAAGCTCAACTTCAAAATAAAGCATGTTTCATTTACTAGCAGTGAAAACAACATTTTTAAAACTTAAAATCTACAAAACATAAGAGGTCTTGCTCAACGTAGTGTAGAGCGGAGCAGCAGCACGACCATCTTGCTGCCCCACCCACGAGAGAGTCACCAGACTAGAGTCGATCCTTTGGGTAAAGGGCCCTGCTCATGTTAAACTCCCTTCCAGCACAATGATGGAAAACTACATCCATGGCACTAAGGCTATGTACCCTATCAATTTCAAGCCACCAGCACAATGCAAAACACTGTCCGCAACACGTAAATTGCGTCACGCAATATCTCCGCAAAAAAAAAAATGTTCTCCAACACATAAACACCATAATTCACAGCTACAGGACATGCCAAGAACACCCTCCAATTTCAATGCAAAAGACCAACCGTGTCCGAGATATAACATGTTAAAGTTTGACATTTCCATTCATCAGAGTTGCAGAATTCTGCACCTGTTAGCATTTTACAGGCACAATTATGGAAAACTACATCCATGACATTAAGGCTAGGTACCCTATCAATTTCAAGCCACCATGACAATGCAAAACGCTGTCCGCAAACCATAAAGTGCGCCACGCAATATCTCCACAAAAAAAAAAAAAAAATTGTCCAACACATAAACATCATAAGTGACATCTATAGGACATGTTGTAAACACCCTCCAAATTTCAATTAAAAAGACCAAACCCTTTCCGAGATATGTAATGTTAAAGATTGGTAAAATTAGCCTATCTAATGCATTATAAAATCTGGCCATCTTGTCCCTGTCTCACGATCAAAGATCCCGATCAAAGAATCTCACGATCAAAGAATTTGCAGGCTCACGATCAAAGAATTTGCAGGTTCACAATCAAAGAATAAAAAATGCAGAAAATCAAAATTTTGACACTAATGCGACAAACCACCACCACCATGGTTCGACAGAACGAAGCCCCCTGAGCAGAACCCACCCTCATTTGTCTTCCTAGACCACTCCTGAGCTTAGAAATTTGCATTTTTCAAAGGTCATCTTGTCCCTCGCTCACAATGCAAGATTGTGATCAAAGAATCTCACGATCAAAAAATTTGTAGGCTCACAATCAAAGAAATTGCACGCTCGTTATCAAAGAATAAAAAATGGTGAAACGCGAGTTGTTGGACGATTTACATGAAACCACCACCATGCCTCGATAGAACGGAGCCCCGGATCAAAACCCACCCACATTTGTGTTCCTAGGCCACTCCTGAGCTGAGAAAATTGTATTTTTAGCTCGCGATGCAAGATCGCGATCAAAGAATCTCGCGATCAAAGAATATGCAGGCTCACAATCAAAGATTGTTAGCGAGCAGCGATCAAAGAATTTAAAAGCTTATAACTCTATTTGTTGACCATTTTACACCAAACCAAAGGCATGGCTCAATAGATTGGAGCCAACTGAGTAAAACCCATCCAAGTTTTACTTCAGGAGTGACCCCGGGCCAAGATATTTTAATTTGTAGGGTCGGAAAAACAAAAACAAGATGGCAGACCTCACGGTCAAAGAATTCTCAGGGACAAAGATTCTCGAACCGCGAAGCTGCAAATTCTTTGACCGCCAGGTGGGACCAGATGGCCAGAACCCCATTCTTTGTTCACAAAACAACCATATAAATTTTCCCATTGACTTATAATGGGAACTTAAAGTGGCATAACTTTTGAATGCCATAATTTTGTTTCACCAAATGAAAAGCGGCATATTCGGGCAGCCAAGCTCTTTCAGATGAGCCATCTCGAAGAGCAGCACGCCACACGATGGCCGCGCAGGGCCACAGACAAAATTCCAAAAGCAGCCTCCAAAACTGGATAATTTTGCATTTTTCTGTGTTTTCATGTGCAAAGACTGTAAGTCTGACCAAAATGAAATTTGGCAGATCAAGAGATCTACCATGCCCCACCGCACATACCAAATTTCAGGCAAATCTGTTAAACGAGTCCAAAGTTATTAACGCCCAAAATGTTGACTTTAACATAGAAGTGCCTTCTAACCCTAAATATAGTGGCGTTACTGCACCACTATAATATATATATTCTTTGCAAAAAAACTCATTAATGCATCAGAGTGAATACCACCACCCCCACCCCAGGGGTTCCTACACCTCACTTCACACACTAACAGAGTTAGTAAAGATTGAGTCACCAGGCCCAATGATCACCCCACTCCATGTGTAAAATGCTTTATGCTGTAGTATAGGACAATGGAGTGAGAGTTAGACCTGACACCACGGTACACCCCGACCCTGTTGGTGTGTGGAGGGTCGGGGATGGGGTGGGTGTAGGGTGGGAACCCTGTGGGTGGGGCGTTAGGTTGAAAGCCCTCATGCCTCATTTCCTGCTTTTGTCGCAGGATAGTCACCCTAACTGCTGCATTAATGATGTTTTTTGCAAAGAATTTCCCTTCTTTTTCAGATTGTATAATTGTATCCTCATTTTACTGTGGGAGCGCAGTGTCCTTCAGACCCTGCGCTCCCATCCATCCATCCAGATAGTACAACAAAGTACAACATTATCCATATGTCCTGGCTTCCATCCCTCCATCGAGATAGTACAACAGAATCCATATGTCACGGTGAGAGCGCAGGGAGTGAACCCTCCATCAAGATAGTGCAACATTGTCCATATGTCACGGTGGGAGCGCAGGGTCCTTTGGATCCTGCACTTTCATCCCTCCATCAAGATAGTACAATGTGGTATTCACCCTAACTGATGCATTAATGAAGTTTTTTGCAAAGAATTTCCCTTCTTTTTCATATAGTATAACTGCATCTTCATTTTGCTGTGGGAGTGCAGGGCCCTTTGGACTCTGTGCTCCCATCCCTCCATCACAAAAAATGCCCTGTTTGCGAACAAAATGCCCTATTTTTGCACAAAATACTCAATTTTCAAACAAAAATGCCCCATTTTCAAAACTATGCACCATTTTTGCAAAACTTTGCCCAATTTGCGAAAAAAATGCCCCATTTTTGCAAAAAATGCCAAATTTTCAAACAAAATTGCCCCATTTTTGCAAAAAATGCCCAGTTTTTGAACAAAAATGACCAATTTTCAAACAAAAGTACCCAATTTTCGAAAAAAATAAATTTTTTTGAGAAAAATCCAATTTTCTTGCTGAACACAACTTTTCCCATAGGAAATAATCAGAAATTAAAAGTTTAATAACCTTTGAACGAATTAATATTTTTTCACCAAACCTTCAAAAGTCACATCTGTGACCCAAATCCTTCCTACCCTGAACATTTCAGCCCACAATATAAAGTCATTTCTGAGATCCTGGATGACAAAAAAATTTCAAACAATCCATATTTTTCCTTTTTTGTCAACACTTTATATCTCAGAAACCACTGAGCTGATTCCCACCAAATTTGTCAGGTCAAGTGACCTACCGCTAGAGATTATGCAAGCCAAATTTCACACAACTCCGTTGAACGGCTCCAAAGTTATTGACCCTCACAGTTTGAACTATAACATAGAAGTGCACTTTCACCCTAACTATACTGGCGCAACTGCACTAGTGTTATGCATATATATATATATTTTTTAATCAAGAATGTATTAAGTAATTGTAAAGATATTTACATAACTTTATTTGTATTGACAAACCAGACTCCCTGAGGAAGGGGAGAGTTTACTCTGAAACATAAGAAAAGTTGTTGATTTGTCTGGTAGTAACTCTAATAAAATGAAGAACCTTGTATAAATTTTACTTAGTGAGTGGGTCTGTTTCCCCAATCTGCTTTTTCTGGTGCCAGGTCCAGTAAGAGCATGGTATGGCTGCATTACCCATTACTAAATGAAAATAACAGAAAGGCAATATGCACATTGTGCAGCATGACTGTCAGCAGGGGGATATCTCTGGCATATTTATCAACCACATTCTTAATGAACCACCGAAAAGTAAAGCATCCCCAGGTTTTCAAAGCTTCCTCAGGGTCTGTGCCTGTGGTTCCATCAGATCCATTACCCAGTGGTAATGATGTAGACAGTGTTGTTGGTTATAATGCCATAGACTGTTCTCCCTCTGAAAAAAATTGCTTGTGCTATCACTCCTTCCTCCTAGGTCATGTCAGACGAATCTAATTGATTTCTTTGAATGGGTGACCAAAGTAGTAGACCAGGGAAGGGCTGTGGACATGGCCTACCTAGACTTTAGCAAGGCATTTGGCACAGTCCCACACAAAAGATTAATAAACAAATTAGCCAGCCTGGGAGTGGGTCCCAGGGTGGTAGCCTGGGTAAAACATTGGCTGGACAACAGGACACAGAGGGTAATAGTAAACGGAGTCTAAGTGAAGAAAGGGGGGTTACTGGTGGGGTACCGCAGGGTTCGGTACTGGGTACGGTCCTTTTTAATGTCTTTATAAGTGACATTGCAGAGGGACTAGAAGGAAAAGTATGTCTCTTTGCAGACGAAACAAAGATCTGCAACAGGGTTGATACACAAGGTGGGGTGGAAAGGATGAGAAGGGACTTGGCAAGGTTGGAGGATTGGTCAATTGTATGGCAGCTTAGATTCAGTGCAAAGAAGTGCCAAGTAATGCACCTGGGAAACAAAAACCCAGGGGAAGAGTACACAATTGATGGTGAGATACTGACAACAACAAAAATGGAAAGGGACCTGGGGGTAGTTATATCAGATGACCTAAAGGTGGGCCAGTGTAACGCCTAGGTGGCACTATCCCAAGGGATACTACCCCATCCTGCTTGGCTAGTAGCAGGTTAAGGGGCCTGAGTTCTGAAACAGGTGCCTCTACCCGGAGGTCAGGGTTGGTAGTGGTCAAGCTAACCTGGGCACAGCCCTCCGGGACACTGTAACCCTCCTCTTTCCCTTCTAGTGGCCTGAACACTGTACAATAATCACTTTCACAATACCCCTGGTACACCATACAAGTACCCACACTGTTTGCACTTACAACCAGGGCTGGTTCCTCTGGCTCGCCCCTGGGGACCCCCTGTAAAACAAGGTTATGCACAGCAACTAGCAACAGTACAGTACTTTGAACACAAACTGGAACCACAGTCAGATTAAATGCAGAAAAAGTTAGATCTGATTTATTCAGGGGACTTGAACAAGGGAGGGGCGAAATCAGGTTAATTGGCTTAAAAGCTAAATAAATCAAACAGTTAGGCACATGCTTTAAGTCCCCACACAGTCACACCTCTGGGTACCCAGATAGGAAGAGGATGAGCTAGCCAGGTCCATTGCCCGGGGTAGGCCGGCATCGCAGCTGGTTGGGGCCCTGTGATGGAAAAAAGACAACATGCACAACACACACTATTTGTAATCTGGAGCCGGAGGGCTCAGTTCATGAAAGAAAAGGCAACAAGACAATCAGATGACACACTTTAGATTAAGCTGTTGTTGCAGGGAGCTACCCTGATGATTACTCATGATACCCAGGACTGGACACAGGCAGGACGAAAATCGAGACTGCAGGTGGTTGATCTGGAGTGCCAGGAGAAGCAGGGCCTATACGAATCACCGAGGCATCGTTCCTGTTCAAGCGTGGAGCAGGGGGCTGATCCCCAGGCAGGTCTCTTGTCGATGGCTTTTTCTGTGCAGTGGGTAGTCTGGCTGGGCCAGCGTGGCAAGGCCCAGGCCAATCAAGGGTGAATACGGATTTCAGTCCGTGGAGCTGGATGCAGCCTCCAGCAAGCAAACACAGTGGGGAACCAAGTCCCGACCCACTATCAGCACACAGCACATTTACATGTAAGGAAAATTCCACTGTACCAGCAGATTGCTCTACGGTCGCAGTCACAGAGTCTCTGCACAAACCGGGAGTTCAGAGGTGGCTATAAGTCCTGACAGGCTGATCACATTCAGCAAATCTTGGTCTTCTTCAGGTTGAGCCTGGTCACAATTCAGTGGCTTGCTTCATTCTCACAAACTCGAATTCAGTCCGAAATAATTCTCTTCTCCCTCTCAGGGGCAGCAGGCATACATGCAGGCCAAAGCTCAGGCCTTTCCACAGTTCTTCCGAGTGAAACTATGCAGACAGCTGCTTGACTGTCTCGAGCTGTTGCTTCTTCACTTCCCAACTTAGATCTGACTATTTTCTGCTCGTCATGCCCATGAATCGGGGCGCAATGAAATGGCTTGGAGACTCGGTCCGAATTAAAGCTTTTTTTATCTCCATGCGAGAGAGCTGCAGGCAGGCCCAACTCAGCCTTCCCACCTAGTCCCCATGCTACCCCACGGGGCAGCAGCTCCTCGAGCTGCTCACTCCTCCAGCTCCAACTTAGTTCTGCCTCTTGTTGCAAGCAGCCCGGGAATTTCCTTCAGATCCAGCAGGTTCAATTGGCTGATCCATCTGTCAGTCACAACAAGGGCTCCCCCTCCAGGTTCGATTAGGCGCCAAAAGCCCAAAACTACAATTCCTACAAATTTTGCCCCCCTCCAGGTTCCTGTAGGCAGGCTCCATTTTAGAGTCCCACATGTACTGATTGGCCTAGTTCAGCAGTTCATGACTAAGATGGTGGAGATCGCCAGAAGTGTCCATGCTGCAAAGAAGGCTGGTTAGACAAACTGCAATATCATTACTATTCTAATAAATGATCAGCAAACAGTTACATCTTCTAACAAAGCTCCCTCTGCGCAATTAGCGATGGCAGAAATGGAGCAATTATCTGGCAGCCTGGGCAGGACTCAAGCCTAGACACACTCGGTCCCTACCCAGAACAATTACATGCTGCAAAATAGGCAGCTCTTAAAGAGACAGGCGCAGAGGTGATTAGGCACTCTCATGCAATTTCTTTTTAACCAGCAGAAATAAAGGACACCAGCCTGGTAGAGGGTATTTAGGCACACACAAGGAAGACTTTTCAGGAACCCCCCCATTTGTAGGGGGGTTACACAAGCAATGTGAGAAGGCAGTAAGGAAGGCTGGGGGGATACTGGGATGCATAGGGAGAGGCATCACCAGTAGAAAACAGGAAGTTGTTATTCCTCTGTACAGACTGTTGGTGAGACCCCATTTGGAGTACTGTGTGCAGTTCTGGAGACCCCATCTCTGCAAAGACATAGACAGGGAGGAGGCTGTCCAGAGGAGAGCAACCAAAATGGTGCAGGGTCTGCACCAGAAGACATATGAAGAAAGACTAAAAGAGCTTAATATGTATAGCCTTGAGGAAAGGGGGGAGAGGGGGGACATGATAGAAACTTTCAAGTACCTCAAGGGAATCAACAAAGTCCAAGAGGGTAGCATCTTTCAGAAAAAGAGATGTGCAAGAACAAGGGGGCACAATTTGAAGATAGAAGGGGGATGGCTCTGAGATAATGTGAGGAAGTATTTTTTCACAGAGAGGGTTGTGGATGCATGGAACAGCCTTCCTGAGGAGGTTGTGGAGTCAAAAACAGTGGGGGAATTCAAGAATGCATGTGTCAGACATAAGGCAATTCTAATGGGGGTAGTAGGAAATAGGTTGTTGGTTAACTAGGATCTTCTGCTTATCTATTAAGTAGGGAAATGGGCAGACTAGGTGGGCCAAGTGGTCCTTATCTGCCATCAAATTCTATGTTTCTATGTTTCTCTGTTTAACACAAAAGAGTCCATGCACCCACAGCACTCCTGCTAGGCACCAGTCCCCTGCTATCTGCACACCATCTGGCAAGCCTGGAACATCCACCCATCTATGGTCAATGCCATTAGTGGAAGTGTTCTTGGCCAGAACTTAGTACCAGTCTTCTCATCCACCAACTCAGTACATTACTCAGCTCATCAGTGAAATGATGACATTGGATCTGCAACCCTTTTCACTTGTGGAAGACGCTGGCTTTCAGAGATTGGGCAGCGTTTGCAGCCATGGTACCAGATCCTAATCACATTCCACAAGTTCACAGACTGTGGTGCCAAAGATATGTGAGGATATGTGGAAGGCAATTGCCACACTACCCTCGGCAGCTGTGGGGGGAATTTTCCACTGCACTTCAGACATCTGGAGCAATATGTACAACAGCCTATATGTCTCCTGTTGCCAATTCCAGCTTTTCTCCCTGTGTCACTGGCTCTTCCTTCATCACTCCACAATCTGGCTTTCATTCTAGGTCTACTTTTCTGAATGTGGGGCTAATGAAGAAAGGCCACATGTTACCGAACATCCTGGCATTCATTCGAGAGATGCCGCAGTCTCGACAGTTGGTACCAATCTACATGTTGTTTTTTGTCACAGATAATGGGCAAATATGGTGAAAGCAGTCAGTGATAGGAATTTCATCAGAATTTATTGCTTTGCACACACCTTGAATATAGTGGTCACATCTTCACTACATTACAGTTCTAAGGCTAGCAAGACTGTCTCCACAGCATGTTCCACTTATGCTAATTTTCATCACTCTGTAAAGGTGACTAACCAACTAAGAGAAGTGCAACAATGCCTTAGCCTGTCTCAGCATTGCTTGATACAGGATGTGAGTACCAGATGGAATTCATCATACCTGGTGCTGTCTAGACTGCTAGAACAGAAACGCACACTTCATGACATGTCATGAACATATGAAAATGCCAGCAGATATAGGCCTCACGGTCTGTCGAGTCTGCTCGATTGTGCAGCCAGACCCTCACCTTGCAGCTGCCCCATCCACCCCTTCCCTCTTCATAATTACCCCCCCTTGCTCTGTCCCATCCCCTCTTAAAGCTGTCTGCCATGCTACAGGCTACTACTTCCTCAGGCAGAGTATTCCACTTGTCCACCACCCTCTCTGTGAACTACTGCCTCCTGACTTCCCTCCTGAATCTTCCCCTCTGCAGTCTCAGCTGGTGCCCCGTCATGACCCTCCCTCTTCTGATCTGGAAAATCCCTGCTGTACTAGTCTTGTTTATCCCTGTTAGGTATTTAAAGGTTTCGATCTTGTCTCCCATATACCTCCTCTCCACCAGGAAATGCATGTTCAGCTTGCCCAGCCTCTCCTTATAGGAGTATCCTTCTAATTCCTGGACCACCTTTGTCACTCGACGCTGTACACCCTCCAACAATCTGATGTCCTTCTTCAGGAATAGGTGCCAGAACTGCATGCAGTATTCCAGGTGCAGCCTGACCAGTGACCTGTAGAGGGGCAGGATCACCTCCCTATTTCTAGAGGAGATTTCCCTTGCCATGCACCCCCATCATCTTGTTGGCTTTTGCTGCCACCTTCCTGCACTGAGACGAGTTGTTCATACTCCCTGTTATGAGCACCCCTATATCTTTCTCCTCTTCTGTACATTCTAGCTGTACCCCCCACAGCTGATAGCTCCTTCCCTGGTTCTTAGCCCCAAAGTGCAATACCTTGTACTTTTTGGCATTAAACCCCAACTGCCATGCCTCTGACCACGCCTGTAGTTCGGTCAGGTCCTCATGCAACCCCCTCCACCCTTCGACGTTATCAACCACAGCTCCTATCTTTGTGTCATCCACGAAGAGACTGATCTTACTCCGGACCCTGTGGGAGATATCAGCAATGAAAATCCAGAACAACACCAGTCTCGACACTGATCCCTGTGGCACCCCACTCGTCACATCCCTTGGTGACGAGAGTTCCCCACCACCACCACTCTTTGCTGCCTACCCTTCAGCCAATTGGTGATCCAATTTACCATCTTTGTTCCCACTCCTATATATTCCAGCCCCCCCCCCCAGCCTCCCACGTGGCACGGAATCAAAGGCCTTGCTGAAATCCAAATACAGGGCATCCACCACACGGCCTTTGTCTAGTTCCCTTGTCACCCAGTCATAATACTCAGTCAGGTTTGTCTGGCAGGATCTTTCTGAGATAAACCCGTGCTGCTGACCATACTGGGGACCATTGTTCTCCAAAAAGGTCACCAGGTTCTCTTTTAGGATAGTCTCCATCAGTTTTCCCACAATTGATGCGAAGCTCACTGGTCAGTAGTTGCTTGGTTCATCCTTGGGTCCACTTTTGTGAATGGATACCACATGGGCCGTCCTCCAGTCCACTGGTATGCATCCTGTGTCTAAGGAGGTATTGAACAGGTCAGCCAATGGTCCTGCCAGGATCTCAGCTGGTTCCTGAAGTACCCTAGGGTGAATGCCATCTGGACCGGGTGCCTTATCCCCCCTCAGTGCTCTTAAATATTTCAGCACCCTATCCTCTGTGATCCCTGTATCAGTCACTTCCTCCCCCCCCGGCCGCACTTCCTCTCCCAGGTGGTGCCTGCCCCACTTTCTCCTTCGTGAACACAGAGCAGAAGTAATGATTTAATGCCTCTGCCTGGTCCTTCCCCTTCTCCACCCAGCCCCCATCCTTCTTTATCCTCACTCTCTGATCTTTGTTTTTCCGCCTTTCAATGGAGTGACATTGGGGAAGTCCTAGGCAACCATAAGAGGAAACTGATTCATGCCATTTGAGAGTACTTGGGCCACTTGAGAGGAGCAACCTTGATCTAAGTGCATTCACTGCCATGCCAAGTCAGGTGATCCCTACAGTGCATATCCTGAATACATCCATGGAAAAATACTGCACTTCAGACGTTGGGGGGGGGGGTGCAATTTCTGCATGCCTGATCTCTTCCGCTGCCTGCCTTAGCTAGTTTAAATGTTCATCAAAGTAACATTTAGACCATCCACTGAGGACTATGGTTCTGCTCCTGGATAGATTCAGGCCATCACCCTGTATGGGCCCCTATCCTTCCAGGTGGGACCCCAGTCCCCAATGTATCTTAATCCCTCCTCTCTGCACCATTCCTTCAGCCCTGAGTTGAAGTTCCTAGTGCAGATATCCCTCTCCTTCCCCCTGTCATAGACAGGCAGCTCCTCAGTGAAAGTCACTGAGCATGCTACTTGTTTAAGACCCCTCCAGAGCTCCCTAAACTCCCCCTTCACTATCTCAGACCCATCCCTAGCCAGGTCATTATTCCTCAGGTGGACAATGACATCGAGCTCTCCCTCCCATCTTGCTGCCATACTGATCCTTAGGATCTGCTTCCCACCGCTCGAGGCCATGGCACCATGTAGGCACCCAACCTCCCTCTCCCCCATTTCCTATTTCCAAATATATCCCCCTCACAATCAAGTCCCCCACCAGAAGTTGCTTCCTCCTATTCTGGCGTCCTCTTCCACCCTCCTTGGGGTCTCTGCTATGGAGGACTCCCACATCCTCCCAGGCCTGTACCATGGGTGCTGTTCCTGGCAGTCCTGCCTTGCTAGAGCAGTGTAGGAATTGCATAGAGGTACCAGTTGAGGAATGTGCCTTTAACCCACCACCCCAACCCTTCCCAAGCCCACCACAGTCCAGCCATTCCTCCTCCCTGCCATCGTCTGAGGCAATGGTGGCAGACTTGATGGCCCTTGGGTGGAGGAAGAGGTCACCTGAATCCCAGCCAACTTGACCTGGAGTCTAGCGACCTCCTCCTTCTACTCAGAGAGGTGTGTGCAGATGAGGCAGAATTGTAGTCTCCAGATGGTCTCTCTAAAAATTTCCACCTACAGCCACTACACTGCACCACTCCCAGCATTCACAACTTCTGTTCTCTGTGTGTTACCTGGAAATATTTTTGTACCTTAACCCCCGATAGAGTGTTTCTGTTTTTTTCCCTTTTGTTTGTTTCTATTTGTG
This sequence comes from Neoceratodus forsteri, assembly GCA_016271365.2. Lineage (NCBI taxonomy): Eukaryota > Metazoa > Chordata > Ceratodontiformes > Ceratodontidae > Neoceratodus > Neoceratodus forsteri. Next base: position 508,217,656 of record CM057455.1, read on the forward strand.
TTCCCCCATGCCTTGGTTAAATACTCCTACTCTAGCTAGAGTGTTGCTTCTATTCCCAGTTTTGGCCTACCATTGATTTTCTGTTCTTCCCAGCAGTGACTGTTACCCAGTTGTGAACAGGTGCCTTACCTTAGTTGACCAATAGAGACCCTTGCTTCCCTGCTTCCTTCTTCTGATGCCTAAGATGCCAGTCACTTGTTCCACTCACTCCCTGGGATTCGAACATGCTGGATATATTAGAATGGAAGTACTTTTATAGTGCTCTTGTAAAAAGGTACTAAGCCAGCCAGCCCGGTGGCACTGAGGGCTGAGGCAATGGGCGCCTTACCTCACGCTACACCAGTGACCCTTATTCGGGAATGAGCACGAGCCGCCGGGGGTCAGCAGGGGAGGATAAGGATCAAGCATCCAAGGGACTGCTCTCTGTCTCCTGGGGGGGGCACCAGAAGTCAATGTCGACTGGCCCCTAGCGGTGGCTGAGGGATGGCACACTGATGCTCAGAGAGGGGGAGGAGAGGAGGTAGATGCTGGGAGGAGCATGTGCAGATGCATACATGCTCTCTCCATAGGGCATCATTGCACATCTCCACTCCTAAGAGGAGAAAAGTAGAAAAGAGTCATGGGTACAGCATGATGACAGATGATCCCCACAGGCCCCGATCCTGTGAATAATGGTAACCTCCACACTGGATCAGTTCTGGCGGGTTGAGGGATCCCTGCCACCCCACCATGGGAGGCAAGCCATGGAGGACAGTGGAAGGTAGGTCACGAGAGGGGGACAGGGCTGGGGGATCAGGCTAGAAGGAGTGCCGCCAGTTACTTTCAGTATGAACAGAACAAAATCAATGTACGTTTAAGGTAAAGCTAGGTGGTTTCACTCATCTCTTTAAGCAAAGTCTGTTCTTCTGCCTCAGTACCCCAACTGGCACCACCACCAAGGGGGTGGATAGTGTGGGTTAGAACCCTGTATGGACAATAGGTCCCAAGTTTGTTAGGGTTTATGGGCAGACTGAATGGACAAGTGGTCTTTTTTTTTGTATTTATTGTCTATGTTTCAATGTTTTCATGTAATTATTGGATAGTAAAATAGTTACATCAAGGTAGGAGCTCAGGGTACAAAACTTTGATTTACCAGTAGTGTAATAATTAGTACAGTAATTCACATTTAAGCACTTGAGGAAGCCTGCATGGGGCTTCTACAGCCACAACATTGGAGGTGACTATTCTAATAGGTTTCTGTAGCCTCAAAGGGACAGACTCACAGAAGATCTGTTTTGCTGCCGGTGTCAGAATGACATCTGCAGAGAGCAAAGGAAAGGCAGACAGATTCCTGCCTTCAGAAGAAGGAGGTAAATGCATGCTAACTCAGCACCAGGAAAGTGGGAAAGACCCATAGAAATTTTAAAACTCAGGTTGGGGAACATGTCAGGGCTATTTCTAACGGAGACATCACGTATGTTACAGCACTACATATCAGAGCTGCAGCTGACCCTTTGGCACATCAGTTCCTCTTTACAGCAACAGATAAAGTATCCAGAAAAACTGAGAGGGGGAGATTTTGACAATCTGTTGCTTGTTAGGGAGAATTTTTGGATTATTACACTGAGTGCAACACAAAGGCCAGGGCTGAACTCCCAGTTAGATGTTTGTACCTATGTAAAAAAGAAAAAGAAGTAGAAACAGTATTTGGTTATAGATATGAGTCCTTTGTGAGCCAAGTCAGTTTCTATCATGTATTTACTTGTGTTATATATGAATTGAAGTATACAGGTTCCTCCAATAATGGTTGTTCTGTATTATCAATTCCCCCCCCACTTTCCTTGATGAATTTTTGACATTAGGATGTGTTATTCTTGATAGATGACCTTATTTTTGAATGCTGTAAATGAAGGAACATTATAAAGGTGTTTTATAGTCAAGAAAGTAAAATGTTCATAAGATACTTAGCTTTTTATAGAGTTATTATTAGATTTTTTTCTTCTTCTCCCTCTCTCCCCCATCCAATTTGAATTGTTTGTCTTGTTTTTATCCCTGTTGTTTCCCGTTCCCCCTTCTTTCTTCTTGTTTCTCCTCCTTTTTCTCTCATGTTCCCCGCCTCTCCCCCATCCTTACTACCTGTTGCTTTAGTGCAATTTTAGTTGGATTATCCAGCTTTTTAACTGGTTTACTTATATTAGTAATGCTGCATTATAATTATAAATATGCACAAGCACCTTTGCACGTTTGGTTTTATATAAAAAGGTTTTCTGACTTATTAAAGATATGAGTAAAATTTTAAACCAATCATGTATGATGTCACTACAGTGTAACGTGTTCATGTGTTTTATTCAACCTATATCAAGCACTGTTGTAAAGAGTTCTAACAGCCTTTGAAGAAGGACTAATGGTCCAAAACATGTCAGGCTGGAGCCTGGTTTGGTCTGAATAAAATGTTTATTTAACTTTCTTTGGTGTGGCGTCCCTCTTACAGGTTAGTGTGTGCTAGAAACTTTTTGTGATTTTTAGTTCTAGTAGTTTCCATAGCACCACGTCCTTGTGCATGCTCCTGAGCATTCTGAATATTTTCAGTTTGCCACAACCCTTGTGTAAAATTGGAGGCCATTAGTGGTAATTTACGTTATTTTCCCTCCACCTCACCTGACTGTGTAAAACCTGAGGGTATACGCCATTTTATTACCATCCAAACTTCTTTTCTTTACAACAATGAACTACTTTTTGAAATATCCAACATATCCATGGAAAATAGCCCTAATTTGGTGTTACCGAGTGCCTCGAGTAATAACAGCAATATAAATAATTCTTTGGAGTATATAGAGATGATTCTATCATCCGCTGCAGCAATGATTCCATTTTTAACAGATGACTCCACAGAATTGCTGGCAGAACCAGAGACTTTGTCATTGTTTTCAACCTTCAAAACATTAGACCAACTTCGACACTTGTTTTGGAATAATATAAATCTAGAAGCATATCTGGAAGTGAAATAGGTACCGAGAGGACTACATCTCTTAAAGAACCCGACCTGTGGGACAGATAACAATGAATTCTTGCAAGAATGGAATTATATTCTGTTGGTAGCTAGATTCAAGCTGATATGGTTATTGGTTAAATATGGAAAATTAAAAAGCAAAATTGAAGGAGGATTTAAGGAAATATGAAACAGAGGTCTTGAAATTTAGGGAACACATGGACTTTGACAGACTCAACAAAAAACTAAAAGAATCCATTTTAAAATTGGATGCGGATCTACAGAAATTGGAAAAAAAAAACAAATTCATTCTTGACAAAGGGGACTGGGGCAGAGGCACGATTTTTTCATGGAAAAAAACAGAACCCCAAAGGTATACTTAAAGCTGCTAAAAACATATATTTTGAGTACATCATGGATGCAAGCGATTCAGAGAGAGAAGAACAGAGATGGGAATCTTTTTTTCGAGAGGAGGGCATACCATTGGATCCCCAGCACACAGGAGGGAACCAACCAGAGGAGTATATGCTATGTCAGGCACCCCTACCGCTGAGAAGGAGCCCGAGGTTACAGGTACACCCCCAAGAGTACGGAGAATCAGAAAGAAGACACGATGAGGCAAACGAAAATGCAGGTCCTGGATGCCAAACCTATAAGAACAACCAGCACTACAGGAATACACAAGAGTGACAGAACTACCAGAATAGGTACAGGGGCAGGGGATGCCAGAGGAGGTAAGCACCTTATGAACAGTAACTCAGATTATTAATTTATCGAGACACATCCTCACTCAGGCTGAGGAGAACTTACTCAAAAAAGGCTTAGGATTTGCACCTACGATTACCATTAATAGAGTGGGGATGTTGGTGGATTTAAATCTTTGCTGTAATAAACTTAATCTGTAGGCCTTTTTTAATAAAAGAGGGAACCATGAGACCAATCACGATAATATGGACAATAACAATACTACTGCATCCCGACTCCTTTCTCCGCGCCCTCCACGTTTTGTCCTCCAAACTGCGCAGTGGTTAATGTGTTTAAAGAACTAGAGGAGAAAGATCTTACATTGAAACATAGAAGCATAGAAACATAGAATTTGATGACAGATAAGGATGGCTTGGCCCACCTAGTCTGCCCATTTCCCTACCTGATGGATAAGCTGCAGATCCTAGGTAACCAACAGCCTACTTCCTCCTACCCCCCCACTATAATTGCCTTATGTCTGTCCCATGTATTCTTGAATTCCCCCACTGTTCTTGACTCCACAACCTCCTCAGGAAGGCTGTTCCATGCATCCATAACCCTATCCGTGAAAAAATACTTTCTAACATTACCTCTGAGCCATCCCCCCTCTATCTTTAAATTGTGCTCCCTTGTTCTTGCACATCTCTTTTTCTGAAAAATGCTACCCGCTTAGACTTTGTTGATTCCCTTGAGGTACTTTAAAGTTTCTATCATGTCCCCCCTCTCCCTCCTTTCCTTGATGGTATACATATTAAGCTCCTTTAGTCTCTCTTCATATGTCTTCTGGTGCAGACTCTGCTCCATTTTGGTTTCCTGCCTCTGGACAGCCTCCACTCTGTCTATGTCTTTGCGGAGATGGGGTCTCCAGAACTGCACTCAGTACTCCAGATGGGGCCTCACCAACTGACTGTACAGAGGGATAACAACTTCCTGTTTTCTACTGTTGATACCTCTCCCTATGCATCCCAATATCCCCCCAGCCTTCCTTACTGCTTTCTCACATTGCTTGCCCACCTTTAGGTCATCTGATATAATTACTCCCAGGTCCCTTTCCATTTTTGTTGTTGTTAGTATCTCACCCCCATTGTGTACTCTTCCTCTGAGTTTTTGTTTCCCATGTGCATTACCATGCACTTCTTTGCGTTGAATCTGAACTACCATACATTTGACCATTCCTCCAACCTAGCCAAGTCTCTTCTCATCCTTTCCACCCCCCCTTGTGTATCAACCCTGTTGCAGATCTTTGTGTTGTCTGCAAAGAGACATCCTTTTTCTTCCAGGTGCTCTGCAATGTCACTTATAAAGACATTAAAGAGGACTGGCCCCAGTACTTAACCCTGCAGTACCCCACTAGTTACTCTCCTTTCTTCACTGTGGACTCCATTTACTATTACCCTTTGCATCCTGTTGTTCAGCCAATTTTTTATCTAGGCTACCACCTTGGGACCCGCTCCAAGGCTGGTTAGCTTGTATATTAATCTTTTGTGTGGGACTGTGTCAAATGCCTTGCTAAAATCTAGGTAGGCCATGTCCACAGCCCTTCCCTGGTCTACTACTTTGGTCACCCAGTCAAAGAAATCTATTAGATTTGTCTGACATGACCGTCCCACTGTGAATCCATGCTGCCTTGGGTCCTGTGCCCCACTGGCTTCTAGGTACTCAACAATTCTTTCCTTCAGAAGTGATTCCATCATTTCCCCTACCACTGAAGTCAAACTAACTGGTCTGTAGTTTCCTGCCTCTGCAGGCATTGTTTAGAAATCCAACATACAAACATTTTAGTAACTTAAACAATGTGGGACGGAGAGCAAGATTCCCTGAAAAAAGACATTGACTTGGTAATAAAGCCAGCAGAAAAAGAGGGTGCAGTAGTCTTATTAAATAAAGAGGACTATATAAAGGAAGTTCTTCGACAGCTTAATAATCAAGATTTTTATTGTAAGTTAACTGAAGATCCAAGGACTTTTTAACAACACCTCATCCCAACAGAGCAACATTTTATGTTCTCCCGAAGGTGCACAAGACACTTTATAACCCTCCTGGACACCCCATTGTTAGTGAGATCGGGTCTCTAACTGAGCCTCTTTCCCAGTTTTGTGACTTCTATTTGAAACCTCTTGTATCTACCCTTCCCTCCTATTTGAAGGACATGAAGAAGGAGTTAAACATCTTGCCCACAATAACTTTGGAACCTGATATGCTGTTAATTACAAGTGACATTGAGTCCCTTTATATCAGTGTCCCCCACGAGGGGGCCTTGGATGCTGCAGCCTATTTTTTTTTTATCAAAACTGAAAATGAGACACCACCAGTGGAATTGCTAATATAAATGCTGAAACATATGCTAAAGGATAATGTTTTTCTTTTTAACAAAGTTATGTTTAAACAGGGTAAAGGGCACTGCGATCTGGGCCACATGTGCCTCCTCAATAGCCAATTTGTAAGTGGGGAAGTGGGAGGAGGCTGTGATTTATAACAACACTGTAAATTTGTTTTCATCCAACCTGATTCTGTGGAAACATTATATTGATGACATTCAGATTGTCTGGAAAGGTGGAATTAATAAGTTTCAGGAATTTCTAGATTTTGTACACAGCACCAACCCCCACTTAAAGTTTTCTTTCTCAAGTAGTGCTGAAGAAATAACATACTTAGATTTAATAATCAAAACAAATGAGAATGGTGGATTGGAAAGTGACTTGTATAGAAAACTGATGGATGGCAACACTTTGCTTATGGCAAATAGTTGCAACCCCCCATGTAACAGCCAACATACTAGTTGGACAATTCTTACGAACCAGACGCAATTGAATGCAACACAAAGGCCAGGACTGAACTCCCAGTTAGATGTTCGTCCCTATTTAAAAAAAAAAAAAAGAAGTAGAAACACTATTTGGTTATAGATATGAGTCCTTTGTAAGCCACGTCAGTATCTATCATGTATTTACTTGTGCTATATATGAATTGCAGTATACAGGTTCCTCCAATAATGGCTGTTCTGTATTATCAATCCCCCCCGCTTTCCTTGATGAATTTGTTGACATTAGGATGTGTTATTCTTGATAGATGACCTTATTTTTGAACACTCTAAATGAAGGTGTATTAACATTATAAAGGTGTTTTATAGTTAAGAAAGTAAAATGTTCATAAGATACTTTGCTTCTTTATAGATTTATTAGATTGTTTTCTTCTTCTTCTTCCCCTCTCTCCCTCTAATTTGAATTGTCTGTTTTTCCCCAATGTATGTTTTTATCCCTGTTGTTTCCCCCTCCCCTTCTTTTTTATATAGTTTCTCCCCCTTTTTCCCTTATGTCCCTGCCCCTTCCCCCATCCTTACTACCTGTTGCTTTAGTGCAATTTTAGTTGGAATATCTAGCTTTTTAACTGGTTTATTTATATTAGTAATGCTGCATTATAATTATAAATATGCACAAGCACCTTTGCATGTTTGGTTTTAAATAAAACGTTTTTTAACTTATTAAAGATATCAGTGAAATTTTAAACCAATCATGTATGATGTCACTATAGCGTCACTTGGTCATGTGTTTTATTCAACCTATAACAAGCACTGTTGTAAAGAGTTCTACCAGCCTTTGAAGAAGTACTAATGGTCTGAAACATGTCAGGCTGGAGCCTGGTTTGGTCTGAATAAAATGTTTAATTTACTTTCTTTGGTGTGGCATCCTTCTTACAGATTAGTGTGTGCTAGAAACATTTTGTGATTTTTTTTTTGCTACAGCTGGCAACCTGCAGTGTGGTAAAAGACTATGTGTACTACTGACCGATGGAGCCAGCATTGAGACTATAGACAGTCGGGAGAACTGGTCGGTCACTGTTAGAGCTAGGCACTGGCTAGCTTCTCACATTGGGATCTAGAAACCTGGGCATGTATGTGGGATGCGTGATCCCAGGTTGTATGATTGGTCTGAATAGCAGAGGAGAAGGAGAGAGGAGTGAGAGAGGCCTAGATGACTGCTGAAGCTGAAAGCCTGAATCCAACCCAGAGGAACCTGAGACCTGCACAACTGAACTGATCACCCAGAACAACTGACCATCTGATTAACCACCTGAGACAGACCTGCATCAGCAAAGATGGAAGAAGAGGATCCCAAGTTGTGAGGGAAGCTGGTGACACCAGAACCATGAGTACTCACAGGGCTTGCCCTGCAGCTGGAAAGTGTACCTAGTTTGACACTAAATCTTCATATTTGGCCAGCGGATCTGGATCTACAAATACCTCACTTGGAGGTTGCCATTTAAGCAACTGCATGGCTGTGGAGTTTGTGTTTAAAGTGTGTTAATTTGTTTAATCTGCACCACCACTGGCCAACCAGGTGCAGCATCAATGGGCCTGCACTGATTCCATAGAAACATAAACTTTGAGACCAGATAAGGACCACTTGGCCCATCCAGTCTGCTCATTTCCCTACCTATTGGATAAGCTGCAGATCCTAGTTAACCAACAGCCTACTTCTTCCTACTCCTTGGCTTGGTACCATGCTGAAACAGTTTCATTTACACCCCTCTTTCCCCATGTGACTATTCCCCAATAAATATTTTGTTATTCATTTCAATTTTTACTCAGGAGCATATTAATTGTATTTTCATTAAAATTGTTGTTGCACTGTTGAATTTCACGTGTGGGCTGGAACTGTGGGGAGGTGGGGAGGTACTGAATCCTAGGGATTGTACTGCTATGACACCAGGCCCACTTAAACCTAATCTCTGGGTGGAGCCAGCATGAAATTCAAATGCAAGAACAGGGAACCCCTTTTCATCTAGGGTTATATGGGGACATCGCTCCTCCAGAGAGCACTGCCTTGCAGCAAAAATTACTATCTCTCTACTGTTTACCTTCCCATGATGGGTGAGGACAAATAAGGACCAGGGCAACCAATGCACACTTTGGGGCACAACAAATGGGAAATCATTCACAAGCTAATGTCCACACTAGGAGCTGGGATCAAGCAGAAATCAGGTTTATTTTCTACACTGTTGTTAAACAGCTTTGAAGGGCATTATCCTCACCATCCTCAGGTCACCTCTCTTCCATTGTCACCATTAATCATGTTCAGTCACACAAAGAAAATCCTTTGCCCACCATAATACACTGCTCAAAACTTTAGTTCCAGGATTCTCTCCCTTTGCAGTAACAGGACTTTGCTGCTGCTGTTACATTAGTTATCATAAACTGTATCTCCCAGTTTTGTAGGGTCTCTGGAGCCAAGGTGCTCCAAAGACCATATGCATCATGGTACCCTCCCAGGCAGGGCAAGCACTACTGCAGAAGTCAGCTCTCTCACTCGACCATGTGTGTGGCATAGTAAGAGAGAGGCCATGCTGCAGTATGATTGTCAGTGCTTCCTGCTCCCTTTGTTGCAGCTGCAGTCATACTTCTTCAGTGCTGGTCCCCCGATTCTGGCAGAGGGGACTGGGAACACCAGGATCACTGCTTCTCTTCAACACCTCAGTGTGTCATGTTGATCGATCAACAGTTTGAGAGGAAGCACAAGCTACAATGGACTCCTCCCCATTCCTTCTTGCTGTCCTCACCTGCCAGCCATGCTACTCACTGACCCACTACCCCATCACCAAAATGACACAAATGGATAGTAGCCCAGGAGGACTACTATTAGGCCCAAGTGCCAGCACACAGTTAGGGGCAGCTATACAAAATAAAATTAAGGATTTGGTGCACATGGCTCTTACAAAGACATACGTGCAGACATCATGTGCTCCCTGACCTTGTACCTGGGCCAATCAGTGGACTAGAAAGCCCCACCAAGGACAGCAAAGACTTGTGGGGGAATGACATCAGAGAATCCTCCCCAATTGTACTAGATGGCTAAAAGGGCCAATCAGTGGGCAGGACAGGGCAGAAAGACTGATGGCCAGCCCTGCCAGCCCAATGAGACACAGAATGGAGGTAAAGAAGTTTCTGGGCTGTCGAGGAGCTCGTGGTAGTCTGAGAGGGACACTGAAGTGTTCAGACCTGCCGCTGGTGGGACAAAATGAGAGGCCTAGGCAAGCCAACCATCCTTTATTCCCTCACCAGGGTTCTTTCAGTAAACACAGAGACTGTGCCAGATGAGCATCTGTGACAGGAAATTGCTTAGAATGTGAACCTGTGAGCCATTGCTGCATACTGAAGCTACTGAGCTGTACCGCACAGAGACAGAGACCTGCATCCTACTTATGTTGCTCCAGAGTTTGTTAAGGGGCCTGCTAGCCCTTCTCTAGTTGGATGGATCAGGCAAGAGGGAGCCATGGGTCGCATGCCCTGAGTAATCTCAGTCCAGAGAGGAGTTGAAGTGTAGGGGTCACTCCTGAGGTTCGGGCTCCTTGGGAACTGGGAGGCCACTGCATAGTGCTCTTGTATCCTGATAGTTGAGCCAGAAGAGCTGTATCCTGAGACGTGTGTGCCAGAAGGGCTGTGCTGCTGCAGAGTGTCCAAGAGAATCTGAAGGTTTCATCCCCAGGTCACTGTGGCCTGTTCCTGATTGCTGCCTGATGTGCTGCTGTGTGCTGTTCCCCACCTTGACGGAACTGCTGCATTTGAGTGTCATGTGGGTGCTGGTATTGCTGGCTGGGGACTTTTTGCTTTCCCAGCTCTGGATTACAAGTTCGGTTTAAAGCATTCTCTATCTGGATTTCAAGTCCTTTGAATTGTGCTAGCACACTGTGACCTGTTGGAGGGGGGTGGTAAATTGCAAGTTTGTGAACTTTCATCAAGTGCACCACTGAAAGAACCTGGGCAATGTAGCTACCAGGCCTGTGCCGGAATTCTAATGTAATACCTGGGTACCCAGAGTCCTTAGTATTTGTATCATACTTGAAACTGTAGTTCTACTACTGATATCAATTAAAGAGTTTACTGCACTCTGTGTAGAATAATTCATCTTTTTGTACCACTTGACTGGGCAGGATGCTTTCTCAGACTGTGTGGTTCTGAGAGAGTGGCAGTGACCCACAGTACAGTAGCTCTTAGGGTGCATTGCCATTGGGTGGGAGTGCTCAAGGTGACTTGGAACTGCTCAACCCATTCTTTTCTTCCAGCTGCCAGGCCTGTGTTCTTAAATAAAAGCACTGTTAATTGGTTGAATTTTACTTCTGTGTGTGCTCCCAGTTTGTACAATCTGATTGAAGTGTTTATTGGTGAAGTTAACAGCTGTCTTAGTGCTCCCCAAGGTGTGGTCCAGTCCAATGTAGGGAGGTGGGTAGGTGCTGTATCCCAGAAGGTGGTACTGCACACAGCATCTTGCCCACTTATTCCCTCTGGGTGGAGGCACTGCTATTTATTATTTGTTCTGGGCTGAACTCCCTTACCACAGGAGAAAGAAAAAACCAACCCCCTAAACCAGGTGGGCCCTGTATAGTCTCCAGATAGGGTGTGAACCCAGACACAATGTTCTGTGGGTCACAATATTATGATCTATTGCTAAAAATATTATAGTTGCTCTGGCCGTGTGTTCTTCTCCACACTGATAGCCCAAGTAGAGTCCCATGCCCAGTCCCATCCTGGGGACTTACCAACCCCAAATATTATCAGGCTCCCCCTCTTGATGGCCATTCTTCAGGTTTCACTTCCCAGGGGGTTACACAGTACATTAGGTGCTTATTCCCTTTCCCCTACAGAATGTCTTAATAAAGGTTTACTCACATATTTGCTTTCTTCCTTGTGTACAATGGATGGGAGTGAATCCGCAAGGATTCCAGTGACATCCCTTGACATCACCAAGGCCTTTGACACCATCAATCATGGTCTACTTCTGAAGAGGCTAACAGACCTTGGTTTTGCATCTACTACATTGTCACGGTTTTGGAACTATCTTAGTGGTTGTGTACAGCTTGTATCCCTTTCTGGGCATTCGTCTTCTTTATTGCCTATTAAAAAGGGAGTTCCATAAGGGTCAGTCCTTGGACTGGCTCTTTTTTCCTTTTATGTAAATAAATTGGGTGAGGCTCTGGCTGGGGTGAATTATCACCTGTACTCCAAACAATACTATCATTTATTTTTCTTCACTTTGCATGGATTTTGTAAAAAGCTGCTTACAGAACAGCTTTTTAATCTTCAAACTTTTCTTTTCAACTCCATACTGGTTTTAATGCAAAACAAGTCCATGCTTTTTGGTTCTTCTGTTTGGTTATTTCATCTGTCTACACAGACCAGGTTGTCAATCCCCACTGTGACCGGCGCTGTCCTGGACACAGTGGACTCATAAATATCTGGGCTATTGGCTCTATGCTACTACCTCAGGGTTGGTACATATTGATTACCTTTTTAGTTCTATCCCAAAGAAAATTGGCTTCCTATACAGGAACAAGTCCCTTATCCCTATCCCTTTGCACATGACAAGCCCAGTCTTTAATTTTTCTACTTTTTGATTATATGGTCATCTGTTATGAATCTACTCCAGAAGGCTTCCTTCATAGGTTGGATGTTCTTTTTAGGTATCTTGTGTATTTTGTCTCCAGAGCGCCCAACTTTTCCCAGTATTGTAAAATGTTGATTACAGAAGTGGTTCCTTCCTTCTCTCAATCTCAAAAAATCTTGCCTTGAGGCCATAACTTGAACCTGAATACTTATTCTGAGGTTGTCTCTTGACTTATGATTGTGCTGTTTTATCTGTATTTCTGGTTTTTGTTTTTTATTTTCTCATTTTTATGTCTGCATTTTAATATGTTTATTTCCTTGTAAATTATATATATTTGTGGAATTGCTGAAACTGTGTTTATTGTTATTGTGAACTGGACGCCATTGTAAATGAGCTTCAGCTTAATGGTTTCAGAACAAATGAAATGAAATGAGCTCATGGGTGCCCATCAGGTCTCAATCTTCCCTTTCCTCTTGAGGTAGGACATTCAGATGAGTTCCTTCTCTTCTGGGCTGGTGTTCTCCTCCAGGATTCTGACTTGGCCCTGAGCATTTGGAGACTTCATCAGAGGAGAGCAGCGCCACCAGTCCCCTTTGCTCAGTCACAGCTTGAGAGGCTGGACTCTCTCTTACTGTTCTCTTTCCTCAGTGTCCCTGGCCCCTTAGCCTGTCTTCCCCTCTTATAGTATAAAGTGGAATGAGCAGGGCCATGAGTATTTATTCTTGAGACCCTTAGTTCTGGCTGAGTCAAAAGCTCAATGCACAAACTTCAGACACCTGGGGCTGGATTTTTAAAACCCTGAGAAATTGGCACATATGTGAAAAAACTTGCGGATCCATAGGTTATATTTGCATGTATAATATTTTCCATCACTGAGCCATTTTGTGACTGGCTCCATGATTTACAATAGCTTGTAGCTGTTTTTAGGAACAGCTACACCAAAATGCTACACCTGGTAGTAGCTGGCATAGCATCCTCTACAAGATGACAGCACATTCGACTCCCACAGTTGGACCAGTCCAAAGCAAGATAGATCCCCCTGCACATTCCACATGGCTAACTGTAGTGTGTTTCACGCAGAGAGCCATAGGGATACCTGAACAACCTGACTTGGGCCAGCAGGAGCCCATGCAGCTGCATCAGTTGCCCTTGCACATCATGGGCTGAAAACTGACATTTCCACTGGTGCAAAAAAAGTTTTTCCACACTGGTGGTTGTGGCGTGGGACTTAGTCTCTGGGCCTTTGGAAAATCTGGCCCCCTGTCTCCAAGCTGAAGCACATTAGAGAATATCCCACAGAATTATTTATTTATTTATTTCACAAAGAATTATTTAGGCAGATGCTTATTTATAAAGGCTCCAGAATCAGAAACAACCTTAATACACAGAGTCACAGAAATACATTGTTTATTTTTTTTTTTTCCAATTCTTTTTCTCACCTCCACCGACCTCTCTCCAGTGAGGTCACTCAACTTTCAGCTCTGCCCGCCTGCCTGAAGCCCCCTTGGTGCTCTGTCAGTCATCAGACTCCCCACCTCTTCCAATGCCGTCCTAACCCCCCCCGGGTCTTAGTCCTCCGGGGAAGGACCGCCACACCTCCGGTGCCCTTTCTACAGTATTGGTGGGTGATGCTGGCTTGAGGGAGGACCCGAGGAGCACCTCCGGAAGGCCCAGCATTGGGCATGGGGCTGTAGCTCCTGGACCCACCTTCGCCTGTTGGTGGGAGTTTTTTTTTCCTTGTTTTTGGCCCCCCGCCCCCCCAGCAGAGCCCAAGCGTGCAGTGGTGCCAGGCACACTAGTCGCGGCTCTGCAACCCCTTGTTCCAGCCCTCAAGCATTGCAGTGCCTCTGGTCTTCACCGGGGGCCACTGCAGTGCCAGGCAGTAGCCTGGATCACCCCCTCCCGAGAGAGGAGAGCAGTCCTCCAGATGCTTGATCCTCTCTCTCCCCTGGCGACCCCCTGTGGCCCAGGCTCATTCCCGAACCCAGGTTGCTGACGTGGCACGAGGTGTGGCATCCAGCGCCTCAACCCTCTGCGCCACCGGGCCGGCCCACAGAAGTACGTCATATAATCATTGACATACACCAGACATACATTTCAAGCAACAGCAGACACATTACAAAGATACATGATAATAGTGCAAATCACAAAAAAGGGTGCCGTAAACAAAATTTACATTGTGAGATTACAAGGCAGATCATTTGCATTAAGCACAACAGTCAATAATAAAGGATGCTTTAAACAAAGCTTACATTGTTGGATTAGAAGGCCATTCATTTGAAGCACTCACAAGTACCAGGCTTAACCCTTTGAGCGCTCTCTAGTAACTGGCCTTGAGCTAGATGAAGAGAGAGGCTGGTTACATAGAGTTACCTGGAAATGAGCCACCCAGTCTAGAATTTAACAACCTATGCCCCTCAACCTTGCTTGGACCCACAAGGCAGGGGTAGTAGTAACTGCAACATCTATGGCGACTTGGTTACATAAACATGAACTTGTATGCAGATACAAATACAAATATCAGACACACAGATACAGATACAAATACCCATAATCATGCATGCATGCATGCAGCCCTAATAAATATACAGCAGTGGTACACTTAGCAGGTCAGTAGTCAGGACTGACTACTGGTTCTGAATGCTTCTTTGTTTCAGACAAAGTCTGCAAAAAATAAGAAAAAAGACACTTAAAATTTCTATGCATCAGAAATGAAAGCCCTTCAAAAATGTAATGTCTCTAGGCTGTTTAAAAGTAAACCTTTTAATTTGCTTCTGTTTTACTTTTTACATACACACACAGAGACACAAACACATGCATGAACGCAGACACCTGCTCAATTTGCAATGTGTGTATGCTGGGCTTGTGACAGCACACAGAAATACAGTATAGTAGCCCTACTTTAGTTTTACTTTCTTATATAAAAAGTCTCTGACCAGTTCTCCTGTCAAGCACTGAATTACCACACAAAAGTCTGAAAAAAGCGACCCTATTTACTAAACTCTAGATAGTCACTTAGGAAGCACACAAAAACAATCAAGTTTTTTTTATTTTTTTGGAACTTTTACAAGCTCACTGAACAAGACTGCTTTTCAGAGCACAGCTCAGATGTTTGTCATATGGGCTGTCTTCACTGAACTTCCAACGTGGCCACTAATTGGACAGGCAGTGACGCAAGATCTTGAACACTCATAGAATAATACAATGCTGAATTGCCATGATCAGTGCTTATTATTCATTGTCATTCCTGATTAGCAAATAGGATATTATTCAATATTTGTGGTATTTCAGAAATGCTATTTGTTGCTCTCACTCCCCTAGTATAGGAGTTCTCCCCTGCAGGGGAACAACAGCAAATAACAAAATCAGCCTCCTAGCATGTGGGTGATGTCCCCTGGCTGGTTTTCTACCACCAGTCAATCCTTCCTACCCCATCTCAGGCATAGTGATGAAGGAGTGATTTACTCACAACTGTTCCATCAGGAGAGGGCATGGTGATATGTATCCGTTCTGCAATCCCTGTAGGTCTATAGACATGACTTTATACATCCGTATATTGTGTTCTGTCTCCAATTGTTTCAGCACACTAACCACTCTCTGATCTGTCTCTTCCTTGTATTGCTGGTATATTGCCTTCCTCCCTCCTGCAGTGGAACACTGGGCCTTAGGCTGTGGCCCTCCACTTTCTGTCAACACTAGCCAGGCATATATGGGAAGTTGTACCCATACTTCATCTCTACAACCCACGTGATTATTCTGTTCGCTTACACAGTATGGGTGTAGGGCCAAGCCACAAAACAATACCTCCCCCTGTGGGATTGTTTCTTTTCTCAATATAGGCTGTTACTGTTCCTTTAAGAAGAAGTCGTCTCTGGGCTAGGATTACTTTCACTTTTAATGCACTCTCTATATCTAGTCTTGTACTTTTTATGTTTGCTTGCACGCATGTGCAAGAAACATAGTGCCACCATACAAGTTTTCGTAGGTGTGCCACCCCCACTTCTAATGCCCTGCTCCTTTTTGCAGGTGCTGCTGCACCACACCAATGAATGTCTGAGCTGTCTATGACAGCCGTTCAGATGCAGTGTCATACAGTTCTAAGAAAACCACTGCTACAATCAGCGGTAGTAATGTGTAGGCAATTTGCATACTGCCATCGACAGGCAATTCGCGTACTGCCATTGGCAGTATGCAAATTGCCTACATGTCAGCATTGCATCTGAAATGTCATAGACAGTTAATTTCTGATCCCCATCAGATCCAGTCTTCCCCCCCATGAACACCTAGGTAGCACACTGGAGCCCACCCCAGCATGCTCATGCGCTCCACTCCACCCCCTTGCACTGTATGACCAGGGGTGCCCAATCCCCATCAGCTACACTGCTCCCCCAAAAGCAAACTTCCAGGTGCCACACTAGGAGCCCACCCCAGCGTGGCAAAGGTCTGTGGCCCACAGGGGTGCACAATCCCCCATCGGCTCCACTGCCCCCCCAACAAACTTCCAGGTGCCACACTGGGAGCCCACCCCAGCGTGGCAAAAGTCCCACGTCGTCTTTATAAAAAAAACACCTAGAACTAAAGAAAATGGTCCCTCATTGTCTCTCTTGCCCCCCCAGCCCGTGCCAACCCTCTGCGTATCCCATCCCCCACACCCCTCACCCCATACTTACCTCCGGAGGCTGGCATGATCTTCGGTGGACTGGGAACACGTCTGCTCTCTTCAAAGCTGACAGCGAACTGAAGAAATGCCAGTAAGCTGTAGAATGACATAAATAGTTTTTTTTTCAACTTTGGTGCATATCTCTGCCATTTTTGGAAACTTTTTCACCAAATTTTCAACACGGGGTTCTTGGGAGGACCCCACCTCATGAACTCAGCCACTGTCATTTTGTTATTCGGTCCTGAAAGGTGATTTTGCAGTCACTGTGTGGAGTGTGGAACCACCTTTCAGGACTGAGTAATGAAATGACAGTGTCACAGTTCATGAGGTAGGCCCCAAAACCCTATGTTGAAAATTTCCGAAAAATTCCCAAAAATGACTGTTTTATGAGCGCGTGTGTGCAGTTCCTATGCACAGCACAAGTTTGAGAAGTTTTACTATTTTCACTCGAGATTTTCAATATTGCCATTTTACCACACCTCCTTGTGAGCAGTACAGCTGTCATTTTTCACATCTTGCCCAAAATGTGTTTTCGTGCATGTAGCGCACAATGGCGTGGTCGGTGTGCGAAATCAATGTTTGGGACAGATTAAGAAAATCACAGTGATACTGTTCATGAGCAGAGGTCTTGAATGGCTATGTATAAAATTTGGTGACAAAAGTCCATAAAATGAATGTGTTACGAGCGTGCATTGCGCAGTTTCCACGCACCCTCATAACTCAACGAATTTGTAATATTTTCAGTCCAGATTTTCAACACTGGCATTTTTCCTCACCTCCTTGTGAACAGTATAGCTGTCATTTTTCACACCCTGGCCGAAATGTGTTTTCGCACTTCCGACGCAGAAATGTGCGGTCGCTGTGGAAAATCAGTATTCGGGACAGATTAAGAAAATCAAAGTGACACTGTTCATGAACAGAGGTCCCAAAATGCCTGTGTTGGCAATCTGCTGTAAAAAAATCCCCAAACTAATTACATTACGGGTGTGCATTGCTCAGTTTCTATGCACACTCGTGACTTCACCAGTTTTTTTATATTTTCACTCCAGATTTTCAACATTGCCATTTTTTACACCTCCCTTAGAACAGTACAGCTGTCATTTTTCACATCCTGTTTGAAATGTGTTTTCGCACCTGTGGTGCCAAATGGCATAGTCGCTGCGCAAAATCAGCTTTCGGCTAACAAATTAATATTGCCGCTGTTCATGAGGTGGGATCACAAAAAACCCATGTTGAAAATATGGAGTGAAAATACAAACAAATGCCCATGCTGTTATGGTTTCCAACCATAACGCCCCACCCTGTACAGACTGACAGGCATCAGGGGTGTGACTTGGGATTGTCGCCTGTAATGCTCATGCCATTCCACCCCCACCCACACCCTGCAGCCAGTGACAGGCATTGAGGTGTGCCTTGGACTCTTCTGCCCCAAAGTTCACCCCATCCTCCTATTCTGCACCCATCTCACCATATTTCCTTATGGAATGGGGTGAGCGTAAGGCCCAAAGACCCCAAGGCACACCGTGACACTTGTCGGTGTCTGCAGGGTAGTGTGTGGTGAAATGGCGTGGGCGTTATGGCCAGCAACCCAAAGGTTCACCCCAATGCCTGTCAGTCTCTGCAGGGTGGTAGTGGGGTTGACTTCAATTCAATACTTCACTGCCATTCCTATTATGTATCTCTCTAACTCCTACACTACCAATGCCAATGCCAGCAAGCAAACATTTGGCATTGACAAATCCTTGTTATTTCACAGTCTTGTTGTCCCAATTTAACTTGCTTAAACATGCAGTTCTTTTTCAAATTGTTGTTCCTGGCCCAACAATAATTGAAACAGAACTGTATGTTTAAGCAAAGAAAATTGGGACACAGGACTGTGAAATAGCTGGTCTGCTACTGACTCTTTTTTTTGCACTTTGTCCTGATCGCACTCTCACAATCTGAGGTATTTACAGATCTCTGCAACAGTCCTGCTTTTTCCTGCCTGTCTGCACTGTTTAACAGAAATTTTACAGTACTTCTATTTTTCTTTGCAGTCTGGACTGTCAGCGCTGCCTCCTCCAGTTTTGGCAGAGCACTCAGGCTAGTGGCAGTGACTCCTGTGCGTCCTCAGGCTGGCTGGAGCTAGAGAAGAACTGGCTATCTGGCTGCTGCTCTTTTAACATCATTGGATCCTTGGTGCTATCCTTGACTCCGTCATTGTTGGCAGTTGTTTCATGATGATCTGTGATGTGCTGCTCTGTCAGTGTTGGCAGTTGTTTCATGATGATCTGTGATGTGCAGCTCCACTTCTTCCCTGAACGCAGGCCACACTGCACACATGGACAGTATACAGCTTCTTATGTGGACTCTGCAGCTCCCATGCAGAGGTGGGATCTCTCTCGCTCCTCAACAACTCACACAGCACCATGCTAATTAATTGGGCTTTGGTCATGCCCCCTCTAGCTCCTTGCATGCTGAACTTCCTGTGCTGTAACTCAAGGCTGAAAAGTAAACTGCTGAAATACTTTTTTTTTATGTTTGCTTGTGCATGTGCAAAGCAAACATATTGGCAGCATGCAGGACTGTATGGCTTTTGGAGGTGTGCATGTATTGTCAGCAGTTGAGTTGAGCATTTCGGAGGCTTGGCTGTGAGTGGCGTATTAGCAGGATGGTGATGACACTGTTCTACTTACTGATGGAATCTTCTTACATATCAAAGGATGAAGCTACTCCTATCATAAGGAGCTTTTGTCCATTAGTCAAGTACCTAAAAAGAAGGAAACCATCCCTCATCGTCACTGGTCCCTCATCGTCTTTTCCCTGTTAAAAAAAAAAAGTCCCTCAATAAAGTGTGCTGCCCCTGACCCTCCAGCCCCCACCTCAACCCTCCTTCTCAGCACCCACCACACCAACCCCCACCCCAAACTTCCCTCTCTTACCTGCTTACTGATCAGGTCCTCCAATAACTGGCATGTCCTGCTGCTTTCAATTTACCAAATAGGAAATGTCTGGAAAAAGTAAGATTGGTTAATGTTTTTTCATGCATTTTGAACTTTTGCTCATACCTTTGTTATTTTTTAACATATTTACACAAAATATTCAACATAACCTTTTTGGGACCCCACCTCATGAACAAGGTAAGGGAAATTTTTCAAATCCCCCTGAAACATGTTTTCACAGTCGCTCTGCAAAATCAAGTTTTAGGGGGGATTTAAAAAATTCCACCTGTCTTTATCATAGGGTAGGGCCATAAAAAGTCAATATTGAAAAGTTGGTCCTGAAATGATAAAAACAATAAAGTTATGAGGAATGGTTGAATTTTGTCATTTACTCATAACTTTGAGATTTTTGCAGATTTTGGTCCCAAATGTACAACTTAGTCCTTTTATCACCCTACCTGATGAACGTGACGTGACATTTTATCAATCCCCCTCTGAAACATGTTTTTGCAGTCTTTCTGCAAAATCATCTTTTGGACAGAATTTGAAAAATTCCACCTACCGTGATCATAAGGTGGGGTCATAAAAAGACAATGTTGAAAATTTGGGGTAAAAATTAAAAAAAATAAATATGTTGTGAAGAAACATTGAATTTCTCCAATGTTTCCTTGTAACTTTATTGTTGCAGATTTTGGCCCCGATTTCCAACATATCTCTTGTGTTATCCACCTAATGAAATTGCTGGTGTAGTTCTTCAAATCCCCATAAACATGTTTTTGCAGTCTCTCTGCAAATCATCTTTCGGATGTGATTTAAAGAGTCACCAATGCCTCAAGAAGAAATTTGAAAAAATAATATTTGGACACAAAGCATCTTATATTTTTAATTTTGTATCCAAATTATTTATTAGAGGCCATATGCATGAAAACAGGACAGTTGTTCCTTGAGGGTTCATCAGCTCCACAATCCGCACAGGGGTTGTATACAGACCCCCTTCTCAGGGGGAGGAAATGGACAAGGAAATGATAGAAAGTATACTTAGTATGGCAAAAAAAGGGGAGATATTGCTGATGGGTGATCTGAATATGCCAGATGTTAACTGGAGTGCAGTTGCCGCAGCCACTTCAAAGAGTGGGGTTATTCTAGATGCCTACAGGGGCATGCCTTGAACAACTAGTATTGGAGCCCACTCGAGAGGACAATCTTAGACCTGGTTCTCTCAAATGGAGATAAAGAGAGGATCACAGATATAGAAGTGGGTAGCCATCTGGGAACTAGCGACCATCAGACAGTATGGTTCACAATAAACACACAGCAATAGAGTCAGCCATAACAAAGGCAAAGGTACTGATTTAAGAGGGCTGACTTTGCTAAATGGGTAAGTGCCTAAGGAATGCACTAGCAAATGGGCAGGAAGGAGGGGTGGAAGAACAATGGGAATGATAAAACTGCCATCACAGAGGCAACAAGCCTTGTGTGGAAGCAAATAAACAAACTAAACGTGTAAGAAACCACTATGGTTCTCAAAGGAAGTGGCAGTGAAGGTTCAAGAGAAAAGAAAGCTTCAGGAAGCACAAGGAATCACAGAAGGAGCAGGACAGAGAACTGTATCAGTTAAAGCAAAAGGAAGCTGGGAAGGCAGTCAGAACAGCAAAGGCCCAAACCGAGGAAAAGATAGCCAACTCAGTTAAGAAGGGGGATAAAACCTTTTATAGGTACATCAGGGCGAAGGAAGACCAGGGAGGGATAGTGAGGCTTAATAAAGGAGGGGAGGTGGGCAGAGGAGACTGTGAAAAGGCAGAGATACTAAACAAATATTTTGCTCAGTATTTACAAAGGGGGTACTAGAACAAAACTAGAAACACACTGGATACAGAAGTTGATACCAGCCCATCTACAGAAGAAAGGGTTCTGAAAGAACTCTTAAAACTGAAGGTGGACAAGGCAATGGGGCCTGATGGGATTCATCCCAGAATTCTAAAAGAACTAAGGGTAGAATTAGTGACACCACTGACTACCCTGTTTAACAAATCATGGGAGGATGGGGTGGTACCCGAGGACTGGAGGAGGGCAGAGTGAATCCCTTCACAAAAGTGGGAGCAAGGCAGAAGCAGGAAACTACAGACCTGTTAGTTTAACCTCAGTGGTAGGGAAATGATGGAATCACTTCTGAAGGAAAGAATTGTCAAGTATCTAGAGGCCAGAGGGGCACAGGACCCAAGGCAGCATGGATTCACAGCAGGAAGGTCATGCCAGACAAATCTGATAGATTTCTTTGACTGGGTGACCAAAGTAGTAGATCAGGGAGGGGCTGTGGACATGGCCTACCTAGACTTTAGCAAGGCATTTGACACAGTCCCACACAAAAGATTAATATACAAGTTAGCTAGCCTGGGAGTGGGTCCCAAGATGACAGCCTGGGTAAAAAATTGGCTGGAAAATAGGACACAGAGAGTAATAGTAAATGGAGTCCACTCTGATGAAAAGGGGGTTACTAGTGGGGTACCGCAGGGTTCAGTATTAGGACCGGTCCTCTTCAATGTCTTTATAAGCGACATTGCATAGGGACTGGAGGGAAAAGTATGTCTCTTTGCAGATGACACAAAGATCTGCAACAGAGTTGATGCACAGGGTGGGGTGGAAAGGATGAAAAGGGACTTGGCAAGGTTAGAGGAATGGTCAAATGTATGGCAGCTAGATTCAATGCTAAGAAGTGGAAGGTAATGCACCTGGGAAACAAAACGCAGGGGAAGAGTACACAATGGGGGTGAGATACTAACAACAACAAAATGGAAAGGGACCTGGGGTAGTCATATCAGATGACCTATAGGTGGGCAAGCAATGTGAAAGGGCAGCAAGGAGGGCTGGGGATATTGGGATGCATAGGGAGAGGCATCACCAGTAGAAAACAGGAAGTTATTATCCTCTGTACAGACAGCTGGTCAGACCCCATCTGAGTACTGCATGCAGTTCTGAGACCCAGTCTTCCAAAAAGACATAGGATGGAAGCTGTCCAGAGGAGGGCAACTAAAATGGTGCAGGGTCTGCACCGAAGACATATGAAGAGAGACTAAAGGAGCTTAATATGTATAGCCTCGAGGAAAGGAGGGAGAGGGGGACATGATAGAAACTTTCAAGTACCTCAAGGGAATCAACAAAGTCCAAGAGGGTAGCATCTTTCAAAAAAAGAGGTGTGCAAGAACAAGGGGGCACAATTTGAAGATAGAGGGAGGGGTGGCTCAGAGGTAATTTAAGGAAGTATTTTTTCACAGAGAGGGTTGTGGATGCATGGAACGGCCTTCTGTAGGAGGTCGTGGAGTCAAAAACAGTGGTGGAATTCAAGCATGCATGGGACAGTCATAAGGCAATTCTAGGGGATGGGGGTAGGAAGAAGTAGGCTGCTGGTTAACTAGGATCTGCAGCTTATCCAGTAGGCAGGGAAATGGGCAGACTGGGTGGGCCAAGCGGTCCTTATCTGCCATCAAATTCTATGTTTCTATGTTTCCTGTTGCTTCTTCACAACCAGTTGTCAAAACTGTGTTGTGAAATCACAGTTATTCACATGACAGTAGACTGTGATGTCACAACAGAGCATTATAATTTCAAGTAGGGAACAAGCTATAGAGGAAGATAAACTCCAAGGGATACAGATCTTATTTTTTGGGAATGTCTTCATTAATACATAATGGAGAGGTAAAATCTGTAGAACATATATGAAATACAAGCAGAATTGTGTCTAAGTATTATGTTTTCCAAAGTTTTCCCAAAGGCATCAGCTGCTCTTTAAAAAAAATTCCACTTGTCTTGATCATAACATGAGGTAATAAAAAGACTATGTTAGGAAATTGGGATCAATATGTTGTAGTTCACTGAAAATTAGATATTGCCTATCAGATGGCCTATCCTAGGTAAATATGTTATAAAATTGGGTAAAAGCAGGGCCCCCACTGAAAACAAGATACCACATCTCCAATCATAGGTAAATTAAGCAATAATGCATGACAAGGTGTGTGTCATTGTGGAATAACATCATGCCTTAGGTGGGTTGAAGCACAAAGTCACAGGTTGAGTGCATTCAACACCCAAGAAGTGACATTATCCCCCGAGTGCTTTATTTCTATTATACAATGGCTCATTTCTAAAGGAAAAAAAATAGATTTTTTAGTAAATTTAGCAATTTGTATGTATATGTATTAAAAAAAAAGAGTCCATCATTTCAGTTATCACCACAAGGTGGTGCTGTCTGCAATCTGTGTTTCTGGGAATCTCTCATGTTCATTTCCAGGCCCCCTGCCTGCCTGTATGCACACTGTAACAGTCTTCCCACCCCGCGTGTTTCTGATAAGTTGCCATTTTTTTAAAGTAATTTGTTTATTTAGTAGCATGGGCATTTTTCAGCACAGCTGATGAGGCGATTGGAAAGAGTTTGATGCTTTTGACCTATGCATGCATTACAAGGATTTCGCTGTCATGAGGGGACTCACAAGCCAGTATGAGTCATGGCTTTGTTTTATTTTTCTGTTTTTTTTTTATTGCAAAATATATGGGTGTACAGAAAGGACACTGATGGGGGTGTTTAAAAAGTGAAACGATGGAAGAAAGTGACATAAAGTCGGATGCTGAAAGGGCTGTGAGTGCTGATTTCAACCATGCCTACTTCATGTGAGTTGGTCATGTGTGTGCCTAGGCTTGATACAATGATGTTACACTCAGATAACATCACACTCGGGTAATACCACTGTTCTAGGCACACAGTGACCAATCAGTATGCTAGAAATTTTCCTGCCATAGTATAATACAGTGTAAAAATGGATACAGACAGAACACTATTGAAATGAGATATTGCATCTTATCTGGCCTATCCTGGGAAAAAATATTTTAAAAATGGATAAAAGCAGGACCCCCAAGCCACCCCAGCACCACAGAGGTAGTGCTATCACTTCCTACGCTGGCGACGTACATTTGGAAATTAGTGTGGGCAGTTGGGGGCAGACCAGGGGAGGAAGGACTGAGCATGCTGGGGACTGCTCTCCTTCCTTGGGGTAAGAGGATATTGTTTCTACTGTGTGACTGCTGACTGGTGGACACCAGCAGCATAGTTGGGAGCACCAGGAGGGGAGGGGTTGCCACTGGACACCTGTCATGCATACATACCATGGCACGCATGAATGATCACCTTATTGCACACCACAAACCCAGGGGAGAACAGGTGGCAGGACAAAAATGCCATCCAAGCTGGCATCCCCTGCAGGCTCTCTGACACCCTACACAGCTGCCCACACCACCTTGTGGTCCTGGGTATTTGGTGGATGACTTGTAAGTCTACGAGAAGGCCATGCTGGGGGGTTGCCACCATCCAAGACCAGAACAAGAAACAGCTTTGTGGGGGAAAAAAATGAGGACCCTATGAAAAACAAGATCTTGCATCTTAGTTGTGCTATCCTGTGTAACTGCAGTGTAAAATGTGTAAAAGCAGGACCCCATTGAAAATGAGATATCACTGCTGTTCTAACTTGCAACAGCGTGCAAGCAATAACATGGCAATTTCTTAGCCAATTTTGATCAAAAAAACTGCAAGTTACTTTTAATAACTGAGGGACCCAGCTAACATGCCCCATCCCTGTTCATGTAACATTTTGTAGCCAGTCCCTGGAGATTGATTACTGTGGATCCCACCAGGGGGTACTGTACAAGGTTCAAAAATATGTCCAGACACTGGAGACTAACTGGGGGCCCTGGATACGGTTACCAATAATCATACAAGGCATACAAATTAATAAAGCCACTGACCACACTGGTGAGGTAGAGTATTCACAATAAATATTTATTTTGGCCTTACACATGCACATTGGTCCCCGAGGGACACATACCTATTCCACAAGACAGTTCACACACAGGGCTTTTTGCTATGTTTTCCCTAGGTTGCTAGGAGCCCCAGTACATTAAGACCCATAACATTTACCCCTCCATGCATACTATTTACACACATCCCCTAGATCTCTGCCAGGTATTGTGCTGCAGCAATACAGTGACCCACCTTCTGCTATGGGGTGAAAATGGTCTGCTCTTTCAAGTGGAAATTGGAATTTAAATGGTTAACTCTCCCTAGGTTCCCTGTAACCTACCATTTGCTCCAGTACACTGTGAGCACACTTTTTTGAGACCTCATGGAGAACAGATACATACCTTAGCAGTCTATGCTCTGTACACGTGTAACCTTCATTTGGATAGAGGGATCTCGACGATGAGATATGGTGGCAAATTTTCTCCTTTACTTCTCTGTTGCTGCATACAGTATATGGCCAGAAACTACTCTCCTCCACTTCAAAAGCTGGATTGGGCTGTCACAAGCCCCAGGCAAATCCCTTGAGGGTTTACTCTCACTACTCCATCTCCATCTCCTGCATCAAGACCTAAGGGCATCTGAACGCTTTCTCTTAGACACATTTCACCGTTCTCTGATTTTTGGTACTGGATCATCACTCTGCCCTCTGTTCTCTTCAGGGTTTCTTCCCAGCCACCCCTAGCCTAGACACATCTCTGCCCCCCCCACCCCGAAGGAGGGGAAGAAGCTACTGAACTCACTGTTGTCACTCCTCTGGGCTATGAAAGTCAGCTCAGCTCCAGGAAGCACTCCCCTGATGTTTGTGTCCCTTCCTTTTATAAGGGAGGAGAGAGGCAGGTAGCAGCCAAACAGGCTCCTGCTGCTGAGCGGATATACCAAGCAGATGCATTCATTCAGTAGTCAAGCCCTGCTGTCAGGAAGGGAGTTTGGAGGGAGCCAGGCTTCAGGGCTGTCGGTACACTTAATTGTTTAGTAGCCAGGCTTGAACAGGCAGGGGTGAGAGTTGGGTTACCTCTGAAAATGGAGGGGGCAGCACTGGGACTGCAAGCAACAGCAGGATGCATGCCAGTGAGAAGAAATGCTAGAGACCACACCAGCTCAACAGTACTGAAGAGGCTGAGCAGGAACCAGGATGGTCGGCAGAGGGTGAATTAATTAATGGCGCAGTTAAAACAGCTGCTTAACAAGCCAGTAAGGAATAGATCCAGCTGATGGAAGGCAGGCTGAAGAACCAGGCAGGAGTGATGCACAGAATGAAAGCAATAGGAGCTGTTGGAAGCCAAAGGTGGTAGATAGCAGAACAAGCTACAGGTAAACAACAACAAAAATTTACATCTAAGGGACACTGAGGCATGATCAGTTAAGTACCATTAGGTGGGGGCATGTTGTAATCACTTGCTGCCCAAATAAACCACTGCTAGCCTCCCAAAGGAGTTTGCTACTGATTAATGCATCTTTAAATATTCATTTTGTATATGTAAAGTTCAAAGTTTATTTACTACACAGCATGTATAAAAACTTCAGTTATCACATAGAAGAAAAGAATCAAGTTAAAATTCACACAATTTTTAAAATATGATAGGCGAAGTCAGCAACTGAATAAATAAGACATTATGTATTACAAAATTAAATACATTTCATAGGGCACCATTTAGTCTCTATATCACTTACAGTATAGTATTACTATTGAACTTTGAACTTCGTCGTAGAAGTAAAGAGCCCATATTTTATAAAGGCTTTACAATACACACATGCACACACACACACAATTATCGAGCACTACTAATTTATTTTTGGTGTTAGATATTACTTTACAATATTTATTACCTAGGTATAAAATATTTGCAAATGCCAAAATTGTGGCTCCCCATCTTCCATGAACTGAACCCTTACCACTGCAATCCACGTAACCTCTGCTGCTCTCAGGTTTGGAAACCTGAGTCCCACTCTAGGCATGTATTTGAGTGTTCAGGTCAGGTGTTCTAAGTGGCAGCAGGCTGTGCTGCTCCTGCATCGATACTTGGAACCTTTTCTTTTCCATTGCTTTTTATCGTCCACAACTGAATGCCCAGTCCTTGGGCTCATGTGAACCATCCCAGCTCCATTCTCCACCAGCTGACATCTATGTATGGCATAGGGTGCGAGACAGTCATCACCCGTCATTATGATAGTGGCATGGTTTTTACTCCCATTTTTCCTTCCTACCACCTTCATGGATGTCGGGCTATGCCTCTTTTGGCCTCAGACATCACAGTGCACTTGTGAGCTACTGCAACCCCTCGCAAGAGATCAATCTTCCCAGCCCACCATGAGGGGTTGCTGTGATGGCAGATCCTAAACTTCTCACTCCACTGGGCTAGCTTGCGCATTCAGCAATACTCCTCTGGCCTGATCCCAGCTCCATAAGTCTTCTCCTGAGCCCAGGTCACTGGCATGAAAGCACAGCACACCTTTACTGGGCTACCAGGCAGCTCTGTGCTTGACCTTTTCTGAGGATTTTTCAAACAATCATTCACAGTGTCTGCATCAATTTCTTAACATTTTCTTGAAAATTTACTAAAATACCTAGTGCAAGAAATTGCCCTCCCCCATGCCAACAAATAGTAATATCTTTTCATGGACGTAAGTGAGCAGCTAAAGCTGCCAGCAATTTGTAAAACATGGCAGGATTTTAAACTCTACTTCTCATATCATTGCATTCTGCATTACTTTCATCAGATTTTCCATTTAATTTTGGCTTCGATTTTGCAGTGTCAGTTTATTGCCTAAGGGATTTTTACTCGAGCTCTTTTTTTCCTTTTCCATTAGCTACACAGGAATAATCTTGTACATGAGAACCAGAATGACATTTGCACAGGGACTGATTTATTAAAATATTAGGAGCAGCTATAAAATATCACCTTGTTTGTCATATATAAAAGCAGGACTGCTCTTTTTAAGGAAACTGTGTTAAGATTTTGTTCCAGATTTGGTTAGTTAAAGATACACGGTCAACACATGTAGGCCTATGTGGGGCCTTTAAAGAGCTATTATACTGCCTAGAATTAACAGCAACCTTCAGAAATAGTCAGCTATCACTTCATAAATCTGAGGTATTTTTTTTCTTTTCTGTTTAGCGAAAAAGAACAAATGAACATACGACTTTGCCAGCAGAAATAGGCCACCTCTTCTATCAAGTCTGCTAGAGTGTGCAGCTAGCATTCTTGCCTTGCAGCTGCCGCAACCCGCTCCCCTTCCCAATCCCCCCACCCTGTTCCATCCTATTTTGAAACTACCCAGTGTCTTACATGATACCACCTCCTCCAGCAGAGTATTCCATTCTGCCACAACCCGCTCCGTGAAAAAGTGTCTCCTCATTTCCCTCCTATATCTAACCCCCTCCAAACTAAGGCCATGCCCTCTCATGTCCCTCCCCCTCCTTAGCTTGAATACCCCTTCAGTTCCTGTTTTGTTTATCCCCTTTAATTACTTAAAGGTCTCAAACATATCTCCCCTATCCCTTCTCACCTCCAGGGGTTACATATTCAACTCTCTCAGCCTCTCCTCTTATGGCCTATCCTCCAATTCCTGGGTCATCCTCATCACCCTGCATTGTACCCCTTCCAGTAATCTCACATGCTTTTTCAGATATGGGCACCAGTACTACACACAGTACCCCAGGTGTGGTCTGACCAGTGACCAGTGACCTGTAGAGAGGTAGGATTACTTATCTGCTCCTGGAGGAGATATCTCTCATGATGCATCCCAGCATCCTGTTGGCCTTTGCTGCTGCCCTCCTGCACTGCTCTGTATTGTTAATTTTCTCCATTACAATCACCCCTAGATCCTTTTCCTTCTTGGTAGTACCTAGCTGTGCCCCTCCCAGTTAGAATCCCCTCCTTGGGTTCTTTGCTGTAAAGTTGCAGTACTTTGCACTTTATCATATTGAACTCCAACTGCCACTCTTCTGTCCACTTCACCAGCTTGATCAGGTCATCTTGCAGCCTCTGCCAGCCTGCTATATTATCCACCACTGCCCTCAACTTGGTGTCATCAGTGAACAGACTGATCTTACCCCTGATGCCAAGCAAGATGTCCGCTATGAATATCCCAAACAGCACTGGCCCCGGTACCGATCCCTGCAGCACTCCGATCTATGTGATAGCGACGAAAGCCTAAAGGTGATCACTGTTATCGTGCAGTCAGAGTGCTGACAACATTTTCAGCACTCTGACACCCTCAGCGCACAGAACAATGGTGCCAAGACATGTATTTTAATGCTTTCTGTTGGGGGGCTGTGCCCCCCACATGCACACACCTGTCACAGGAGCTTTGCCCCCCGCACCCTCCTACTAGAGGATTCTCAACTCCAGAGGGGGTGCATGTTGGGAGAGTGAAAGCATTAAAAAAATAAAGGTTTGGGTCAGGTGCAAAAAAATTGCACCAGCGCCCGGACCCAAACCCAGTACCTCACCCACCCCAACCACAAGCCAACCCCCAACACCATGATGCAGCTTGGCAATCTACTGCAGTGCCACCCCCTACAGCTTCTCCACCCCCTCCCAGCCCACTGTCACTATGCTCACTCCTCCCCACGTGCACGTACACATAGTGACATCCTGTCGCCCAGTTCACCTACCCCCTCATCCGTTCGCCCTACCCTCCCATCACCATGAGGGATTGCACCATGAAGGAGTCACCATTGTGGATGGCGATCTTCCCCATGCGCCCACCTCACAGGATACCACAGCACTCTGCTTGTCACAGCCCTTGGAGATGAGAGTCCCCACCACCACCTCTACCCTCTGCTGTCTCCCTTGCAGACAATTCTTGATCCATTTAACCATCTTAGTCCCCACCCCCATGTAGCTCAACTTTCCTACCAACCTCCCATGTGGCACCGAGTCAAAGGCCTTACTGAAGTCCAAATATATGACATCCACAGCATGGCCCCAGTCCAACTCCTTCATAACCCAGTCATAATACTCTACTAGGTTAGTCTGACAGGATCTTCCAAAGACAAACCCATGTTGATGACCATCCTGAAGCCCATTGCCTTTCTGAAAGGAGACCAACCTCCTCTTAAGCATTGTTTCCATCAGCTTCGCCACAAAGGACATTAGGCTTACTGGTCTGTAATTGACTGGTTCATCCTTTGGGCCACTTTTATGGAGGGGCATCACATGGACCATCCTCCAGTCCTGTGGTATACACCCTGTGTCCAGGGAGGTATTGAATAGGTCTGCCAGTGGTCCAGCCAGGACCTCCACCATCTCCTTCAGCACCCTGGGATGTATGCCATCTGGTTCTGGTGCCTTATCCACCCTCAGAGCCCTTAGACCTTCCAATACCCTGCCCTCAGTGATCACCTCATCCGTTACTATCTCCACCTCCTGCTCACCCTCCCTACCCACTGGGGTAGTTGTCTACCCTTCTCCCTCATGAATACAGAACAGAGGTACTCATTTAGTGCTTCTGCCTATTCCACCCCTTTCTCTGCCCACCCTCCCCAATCTTTCCTGATCCTCACTATCTGTTCCTTGCAGCCTCTTCTCTCCTATGTGTATCTGAAGAAGTTCGTGTCCCCATCCTTGATGCCCTGCACCAACCTCAATTCCCTGGAAGCCTTAGCTGCCCTGACTCCCCTAATAACTTATTTGGACCTCTTCACATACTCCTCCCTATCCACCCCTCCCGGATTTCCTGTATCTCCTGAATGCTGCTTTCTTGCCCTCACCAATTCTAAGACCTCCCTACTCATGCAGCTTGGTTTCCTATCCCTTCCCTTTTCACTCCACAATCTGGTACATGTCTCAGTAGCCTTCACAAGCCCCAATTTGACTTTTTCCCATTTCTGGCTTGCATCCCAGTATGGTTGAATTCCTTTCAGGTGCCCCTCTATGATTTCCCCATCCTACCAAAGTCAGCCTGTCTAAAGTCAACCACCCTGGTCACTGCGTCCACCACTTCCCTCTCATGTTAGTGTGAACCATACCGAGTGGAGGTCACTCCCAGCCAGTGGGTCCACCACCCCACCTCCCTTGCAGCCTCACCATTGGATAATACTAGATCCAGTGTATTTCCCAGTCTAGTTGGCTCAGTGATCATCTGTGCCAGGAAGCAATCCTGGAAGGCATCCAGGAGTATCTGCTCCATAGCACACTGTGACAGGTTCAATAGAACCATGTCCCAGTTGTTATGGAGAGTATGAATGCAGGGATCTGTTCTGTTCTTTCCTTTCCTGTCTCTTGTCTGTCTGGTTGCACAACCAAATTTTCTCATGAGACCTAGGACTTGATCACCCCAACAGTCTCGCAATTCTCTGTCTCTCACTATCTCTCAGTCTTCCCTTGCTGTTTGTCTTTTCCTCCCTTGCATATCTGCTGGTATAAAAATATATGCAAATCATTATGTGGAAATGTGACTGATATTGGGATCCCTTTGTTTAGAAATTATATAGGGTTACTGTTGAAATGTATATAATTGCAGTTTAAGATTATTGCAAAAAGCTATTGAAAACTCAAGGGTTAACCTGAAATGCATTTTTTAAGCCTTTTGCAGAAACTGTGGAAAAGGGGCCTTAGTTCTGGGACATTATGTTCCTGTCTGCCCCTGCCTGAAATATACAAGAACATTTTAGAAAAAAAAACAGGATGCGTATTAAGAAAGGGTGTTGCAAGGACTTATAAGAACAAAGCAGCAATTTCTTGCAAGACAGAGATTGAAGGAAAACGCTGATGGATCTTCTCTATTTATTCTGCCTTTGGAAATAGTTATATGGAACAATTTTAGTGTTTTATGTTACTGCTAGTACAAATAAATACTTTTTGCGAATTTTACAACTGCTCCTGGTTTTCCTGTGCTTCATGACCTGTGCCTCGATGACACATACAAGGTGGCTGGGGTACCCCAATCCAGTCCTGGTAGATTGAAGTTCCCCATGATAACTGTGTTACCTTTCCCGCACACTTTCCTAATTTGCTCTGCCAGCTCTCTGTCCAGGTCTTCCTCTTAAGCCAGTGGCCTATATACCACGCCCATCCTGAGAATCCTGTTCCTCATGTCCTGGAATTGTATCCACAAGGTCTCTGTCTTACCTTCCTCCCCCTCCTCCCTTACACACTTTATCCCTTCCTTCACACACACATCACTACCCCTCCCCCTTTCCCCTTGCTCTATCCCTCCTGTAAATCCTATACCCTGGAATCTTCAGGTCCCAGTCCTGCTATTGGCTGGCCCATGTTTCTGTAATGGCTACTATATCCACCATCTCCTCTGCCAATAGAGTCTGTAGTTTAGTGGTTTTGTTCCCCAGGCTTCTTGCATTTAAGGAGGCAATCCTCCAAGATGCTCCCTTACCCTCCTTGCCCCATTGTCTACCTTTCTTAACCCCTCCCTTTGACCCCTCCCTGATTCCAACCCTGTTTGTACGGGGGGGTTAGCTCATTTATCTCCCCTCTCTGGAGACCCCTCATTCTAGCTTCCCACTTGCCACGCCCTGCCTAGTTTAAATTCACCTTTGTTTCTATGTACTCTTCTGTCCTCTGCTTTAACAACCCCTGCCCTTCCCTGCTCAAATATAATCTGACCCCTGCATACAGATCTCTATTGTCCCAGACCCTGCCGCATCTTCCCACTAACCCATACATCACACCTAGTGGCATCTAACTGATGCTACTAGATGTGATGTGTGGAGTAGAACTCTACTTGGAGGCTGACATAGTCAACTCAATTCCTCCCTATACATTATCCGCATTGTGACTTCAGTGACTGTGATGTCACTAGTAACCAAGTTGAACCAGTTTCCTGTTGCATGATAGTTAACTTATGACACATGTTACTAATCAGGCAGCAGGGCTTGTGATGTAACAATGAGTGAGGTCACGTGCTGATGATGCAGAGGGATGAACAGATTTAAATCTGCCTGCTTCCAGATAAAGCACTGTTTTTTAACTTTATGTTTGTTGTTTTAACAACATCGCATACGGTTAAAGAATTGCAAGCAATGGACATTACAAAAAAAAAACATGTAATCACATTGAGGGTGCCACTCCTCTTATATCTATTTGGGCCATCCAAAGCTGTGAGATATGTCCGGTGGGGGAGGGTGGGGGACTTTAATACATTCCATCATAGAAAAAGAAACTAGTATGCTGCAATTTGAACCCATGAGCTGCATGGTATCTAACCAACAAAGTCTTGAAGTTTAATCCAGAGATTTCTTCCTGCAATGAAGAATGTATTTACTGCCATGCTTTATCACATTTGGCACTGATACTTGGCACCTTAAGTTAATGTGCAGCCGATAGCAAGCAACTAATGAAAGCACTAAACATATCCTCTTAGGCATCTAAAATGAAGAACTAATACTTGATTGACTATTCATACACATTGGCTTATCCGGAACGAGACCCAATATTAGTTCTAACCTCAAACTTTGTAAGAACATACGGGATTTAAACTACCACAACAACACAATTGAACCTATGTCAGTAATAACTGAAATAGCTAAAATGTCAAAAGTTGTCAGATGACAGCTATTTGAGTGGTGAACTGCCTCAAATTTAACAATACAGATACTTTTCCATATCTGAATTTTTAAATCCAGACTTACCTGGGGACAAGTTACTCACCCATACTAAAGCTTCTATACAGTCTCAAGCCGTTTCAGGTATCTTCATACTCGGAGGACTGTTCTGCAGGAACTGCCACTCAAGGCACTGAGGCAGTATATTTCTGGTGCCATTTGTTTTTATATGTAATCTCTGGGTTTTTACAGGTTTTCTCCCGACCCCTGTGCCACACGTCCCCGACATAGTGCATGCATGTCGAGGCACACGTGTGCACACCATTTGGGATGCCCCTTCCTTCCATTTGCACCACTGACTGCCTGCACCAGTTCCAAGCCTCCATTTGGTGATGGCGGGACTACAGGCAGGTGACCCCACCCCTTACCTGGGAGAGGAGAGCCAACGCTCAATCCTGCTCCCCCCCCTCCATGCCGGCATCCTGGTGACCTGAGGTCATTCTAAAACCTGTGTCACCAGGTAGTGCGAGGTGTGACATCCAGTGCCTCAAGCCTCAGCACCACCGGGCCATTCTGGCACCATTTTAAGGCATCAGAATGGCTGGCAAAAAGGAAGATTTTCCCTTGATGCACAATTCTCAGTCTGGCTGGAAAGACCATGCCATGAGGGATCCAAGCTTCCTGTATCATGGCCCTTGCTCCATTGAATTGTTTCTGCTTTTGCCTTGTAGCATAACTGATGTCTGGGTACATTCAAATCTGCTGCCCATCTTGTAGAAAACTGCCCTTCTGTTGTGCTAAAGCCATGATATAGTCCTGAGTGCCCATTCCATCAGTTACCAGGACAATGGTGCGTGGAGCACCTGGATTATCTGGGTGTTCACAAGGTGTAATCCTGTAGGCCTTTTATAGTTGTTGGATTATTTTTATTCCACTCCTCATCCCAACTATTGCACTAACTGCTGTTTTAGGAATATTAATAGATGATCACCTTTGCTCTCCTTGGCATCCCAAATAGTCACATATTGTCAGCTCTAACTTGATTTTCGAGGATCTCGAGATGTGACTTGAAGT
The DNA here is from genome assembly GCA_016271365.2 of Neoceratodus forsteri. Lineage (NCBI taxonomy): Eukaryota > Metazoa > Chordata > Ceratodontiformes > Ceratodontidae > Neoceratodus > Neoceratodus forsteri. The sequence goes on from CM057455.1 coordinate 508,252,749, forward strand.
GAGCGCTCTGCTGAATTACCAAGGTGACCACTTCCATTGCCACATCAGATTGCTTTGTGTCCTCCACAATTGAATGTTGCACAGAATCCAAGGTTGTTTCCAATACGGCAACAGTTGGTGAGTCCATCACAATCCAGCCATAGTGGCTATGAGACAATTAATCTTTACCCTCAGAGTTTGCAGTGTCTCTTCTCCCAATGCATCCACAGGGTCCTCCACATGGCCATGAGCTGAGCGCATGATAGGTGCAGTGGAAACATTTTTTGATTTAGCTCCAGCACCCTGCTGCTGATCCTTACGAGGACTTCCTATCTGAAGTTTCAAGAGTTTAGTTACTTTTATTTGGAGTTTAAATCTAAATATATTGAGAAATTCAGCACTTTCTTAGTTAAAACAAAAGTCTAGATACAGAGCCCTATCAGCAGACAACCATTTTGCTCAGGCTCCACAGTCCCCCCAAGATAAGATAAAGCACAGTTGTTCACGTTATACCCAGTTCTGTTAGGTAGGAAAGCATCTAATAAGCGCTTCAAAAAAGAATAACACTTCAGAAATCAAAAGTAATAAGGGACTACTTTTAAAAAGTGCTAAAATGTTCTGCTTGCTATTTTTGTGGTGTGCTACTAACTGTTTAAAACTGAAAATTGGGGGGCAGTGGAGGGCTTGGAAGTATTTGAAGCAAGGAATCTGGTTCTTTGTTGCCAGAATTTCTGCACTCTAAGATACCCTCATTTAGGCTAATAGCTGAGTTTCCAGGAGGTTCCTGGGGGACATTGCAGCAGAAGATATGATTATCAAATGTGTAAAACTATAAATATACTGAGGCTGAGATAGTAGAAGTTATAATTAAAGGCAGAGTGTAGCACCAAAATCTTTTATAAGCTCCACAAGGGCTATATCTAGAAATGTGGGGCCAATGCTTTAATTAAATTTTTTTTCATTTAATTTTTATTAGGGTTAAACCACTGAGCAAGCTCATTTGAAACGGTGATCCATGCTAGAGATGGAGTCACTCCTGAGTAATGAAGAGGATCTGGCTAACACGCTCAATAACTTCTTCTTCATGTTCAATCCTGGTTCCACAGGCAATAATAAACATATTGAGGGGGTAGATAATGTATTAATATAGGCAAGGTAATGGTGGAAGTTAGGCTGAAGGCTGACATACACCATCATGTCCTAAAACAATTAGTGTATGTCCTTGCAGACCCAGTCAGGCAAATATTTATAGCTAGTATTTTTCAGGGAACTGCTGAGAGACTGAACTGATGCAACAGTCATACCAATATATAAAAACAAAGTAGCAACAAATGATAAGAAAAATTACAGTTCTGTAAGCCTCACATCTGTGGTGGGTAACATCTAGGAGGCAATATTGAATGACAAGGTAGAGAGCTATCTATGTGAGAATAATTTAGTTAATAAAACCCAGCATGGTTTCAGAAAAGGGTGATCATGCCTCATCAGCTTGATTGAATTTTTGAGCCAGTCAGCAAGGCTTTATACAGGGGAATACCAGTACATGTAGTAAATATGGGTTATAGTAATGGCTTTGATACTTTCCCCCATAACAAGCTGTCTCAAAAGTAAGATGAATCGTGTAGTAACAACAATAAAATTAAATGGATAAACAGGTGGCTAACTAGGAGAGACCAGAGGGTCAAGGTAAATGGTCACGTGTCTGAATGGGGGATGGTAACTAGCACAGTTCCCCAGGGGTTTGTACTGGTACAAACACAGTTTACTATCTTGTGAGTGATATGCATTATACAAATGGAGGGTGGATGTTGAAACGTGCAGATGACACCAAAATTGGCTATGAGGTGGATTCACAGGTAGGCATACAGAATCTGCAGCAAGAACTGGATAGGTTGTTTGAATAGGCAGAAAGGACAAAAATGATATGTAATTCTGAGAAATACACACTTTTACACTTTGGGACAAAGAACACCAGAGCGACATTAAAGCAGGGACAACAATACATAAATAAATAAATAAACCTCTATAGCCTAGAGGTTAGAGGAATAAGGTGTGAATAAGCTTGAATCATCCAGCAGACCAGACCTGAGTTTGATTCTCACAACCTCCACTTGCATACTGTGTGACTCTAAGCAAGTCACCTAACCACCTAGTGCTCCCAGGTCACTCCTGAAAACAGGCATTTGTGCCTAGTGGGCCTTACCGGGCTACCAAAGACTAAAATAAAAACTAAAAAAAAAAAAACACTGTGATTATGTGATTAAAAAAAGTGGTAAAATTCTTGCTTGCATACTAAGGAATTTTCTTAACAGGGATAGGAAGGTGATTTTGTTGTTGTATAAAATTCCTTGCTAGACCACATTTGGAGTATTGTCATCAGTTTTGGAGCTCCCAAAACAGGACTGCTATAGCCAGAATGGAGACTGTGCAGAGGAGAGCAAGCAGAAAGATTTGGGACCTAAAAGGCTGAATGATGTTAAGAGTGTGTGTGTGTGGGGGGTGATTTTAGTGTATAGATCATTTAGACACCAAGAATTACAAAAATGTTTACTCTTGTATCTAGAGCTGCACGAAATTAAACTCCCTCATGCAGAACTGTAGCAAAAGTTGGAATTTCACTTCTTTAACATTTTGGAATGCACTTTGACAATTTTCATACAAATTCATCTTAGAATGGTGGAATGAATGTATGAATTGTGGATTAATGTATTAAACCTCAGAAAGAAATTCGGCAGAACTGATCACTGCCATAAAATCTGCAGAACAAGGCAAAAATGTGCCAAACACTTTCGGAAGATTCTGATATCACCAAATACAGTAGTTCAGAAAATTCTGTGAAATTTATGAAATTTCACAAAAATTCTGTGAAAGTAGAATTCATAACTTTTGCCCTGTTCTACTTGTATCCAGAAAACTAGGAAAACCAACTGTAAGGATATATGACCATCAACTGAGAGGTGGGGCTGTGGGAAATTGAAATTCTGCCTGCAGAATTTCCGCAAAAGTCGGAATTTCACTGCCACAACATTTCAGAATGCACTTTGGCAACTTTAACGAAACCTCAAATTTAGAATGGTAGAATCAATCTATGAATTGTGAATTAATGTATTAAACTGTGGAAAGAAATTCTGCAGAACTAATCACTGTCAGTCATCAGAACTGCAGAATTTATTTCCAGAGTTTAATATATTAATCCGCAATTCTTACATTCATTCTGCAGTTCAGTTAGTCACTGAGCTGCGAATGATGCATGAATTATGGATTAATGTATTAAACTGCGGAAAGTAATTCCACAGAACTGATCACTGAACTGCAGAATAATTACACGTTGTGGATTAATGTATTAAACTGTGGAATGGAATTCCTCAGAACTGTCATTCCACAGTTCATGTGTATTGTTCGTAATTCAGCTAGAGAATTTTGTGGAATGGGATGAAAAGTCACCAAACACATTCAGAATATTTGATTTAGACAAAGTCAGAATTTCAGAAAATTGCTTGAAACTTCTGCAAATTCAGAATTTGCTATTTTCGCCCAGCTCTGCTATGAAGGGAGCATTTTAAAACTGACAGAAGGAAGTACTGATGCACTCAGGCCCCGTCCACACTATGCCGCTTAAATGCTGTCACGGTTTCACACCGTCACAGACAGTAAACGGTACAGTGTGTCCACATTGCCAGTGAACTGTCTCGGTGTGGTGTGGAACCGTGACAGCCCGTCCACATTGTGGGTGCCGTGGGACTGTTACGGATGGCACCCTATCCTACAATGTATTGTGTTCTGCACTGGGGACAGCTGGGGCAACAGGCTTATGCATCCACACTACACCTGGTAACATTACAGAGGCAGAACCAGTTTCTTAACCTTTGTTGAAACCACCTCATATGTGGTTTCCACAACGGTTACAATAACGCCCTTTGTAACGTTACAGTTGTAACTGCAAACCATTGCGGTAATAGTTTGGACCCTCTGTAACGTTACAGAGGGGTTTTCGGGTTGTAGTGTGGACAGGGCCTTAGAGTGTGGTGGAAGGTTAGAATGGAATGCAAGGGAAGTTGTCAGCAGTAAAAATGTGATGGCTTTTGAAAGGAATCCAGATAAGTATATGGAGGAATATAAAAATACTATCAACTGCTGAGATGGCGGCAGACAAACTAGAATGGAACTAGCCTGCTTTTATTTATATCACCTATAAACCTATGAACAATCAGCAGTACACACTTAATGTATACAGACTGTATTTACAGAGTTTAAGTTTCACAGTACTTAACCCTTGCTGTGCCACAGACTGATATATCTGTCCAGATTTCCTATATGTTGTAATTCTGTCAGCAGTCTAAGGTGAACAGTAGCAGAAGAGTGTATGATTAGGCAGATGTTGTATCTGGGGGAAGACAGCTACAGGGTATGTTGTGATGGTAGAACATGGCACTCATAAAGGCACTGGTAATAGAAACATAGAACATAGAAACATAGAATTTGACGGCAGATAAGGACTGCTTGGCCCATCTAGTCTGCCCATTTCCCTACCTAATGGATAAACTGCAGATCCTAGTTAACTAACAGCCTACTTCCTCCTACCCCCCACTAGAATTGCCTTATGTCTGTCCCATGCGTTCTTGAATTCCCCCACTGTTTTTGACTCTACGACCTCCTCAGGAAAGCTGTTCTATGTATCCACAACCCTCTCTGTGAAGAAATACTTCCTCACATTATCTCAGAGCCATTCCCCCTCTATCTTCAAATTGTGTCCCCTTGTTTTTGCACATCTCTTTTGCTGAAAGATGCTACCCTCTTGGACTTTGTTGATTCTCTTGAGGTATTTGAAAGTTTCTGTCATGTCCCCCCCTCTCCCTGCTTTCCTCAAGGCTATATATCTTTAGTTCCTTTAGTCTTTTTTCATATGTCTTCTGATGCAGACCCTGCATCATTTTGGTTGCCCTCCTCTGGACAGCCTCCACCCTGTCTATGTCTGTGTGGAGATCGGGTCTCCAGAACTATACACAGTACTCCAGATGTGGTCTTACCAACTCTCTGTACAGAGGGCCAACAACTTCCTGTTTTCTACTGGTGATGCCTCTCCCTATGCATCCCAGTATCCCCCCAGCCCTCCTTACTGCCTTCTCACATTACTGGCCCACCTTTAGGTCATCTGATATGACTACTCCCAGGTCCCTTTCCATTTTTGTTGTTGTCAGTATCTCACCTCCATTGTGTACTCTTCCCCTGGGTTTTTGTTTCCCAAGTGCATTACTTTCCACTTCTTTGCATTGAATCTAAGCTGCCATACATTTGACTATTCCTCCAACCTTGCCAAGTCGCTTTTCATCCTTTCCACTCTACCTTGTGTATCAACCCTGTTGCAGATCTTTGTGTCATCTGCAAAGAGACATACTTTCCCTTCCAGTCCCTCTGCAATGTCACTTATAAAGACATTAAAAAGGACCGGCCCCAGTACTGAACCCTGTGGTACCCCACTAGTAACCCTCCTTTCTTCACTGTGGACTCCATTTACTATTACCTGCTGTGTCCTGTTGTCCAACCAATGTATTACCCAGGCTACCACCCTGGGACCCACTCCCAGGCTGGCTAATTTGTTTATTAATCTTTTGTACGGGACTGTGTCAAATGCCTTGCTAAAGTCTAAGTAGGTCATGAATACAGCCCCTCCCTGGTCTACTGCTTTGGTCACCCAGTCATAGAAATCAATTAGATTTGTCTGACATGACCTTCCCACTGTGAATCCATGCTGCCTTGGGTCCTGCGCCCCACTGGCCTCTAGGTACTCAACAATTCTTTCCTTCAGAAGTGATGCCATCATTTTCCCTACCACTGAGGTCAAACTGACAGGTCTGTAGTTTCCTGCCTCTGTCTTGCTCCCACTTTTGTGAAGGGGAATCACATCTGCCCTCCTCCAGTCTTTAGGTACCACACCATCCTCCCATGATTTATTAAAAAGGGTAGTCAGTGGTGTTACTAGTTCTTCCCTTAGTTCTTTTAGAATTCTGGGGTGGATCCCAGTTAGAGCTTCTTTGGCACTTGTGGGATGGCATTCCAGGGTAGTTGGGGCAGCTACAGCAAAGGAGTGTAAACTAATGGCCCTGTGAGTTCTTGGCACTTGGAGGAGACTATTATTTTGAGATCTTATCATACAGTGTATGATGGGTTGGGTGTTTATAGGAGACTGCTATGGTAGTTGGGATATATTCCATGTATACTTTTATATATCAGGGTAGCACATCTCACCTCATACCTGGCACTAGGAAACCAAGGTTACTAGAGAGAAAACAGTGATGTGTAGACAAACAGGCCAATGTTAAACTATAGATATTGTTAAATACTGTGGTTGTCTTTATGCAGAGAAGATACTGAAGCCATCTAGTAGATTTCACTGCTGCAATCCAAGAGTGAGAGTAGTAATTGCTGGATTACTTTCTTATGCTGGATGAGAGACAGGTGCAGGCAGAATGGAGTGCCTCAAGCTTTTAATGGATGCTTGTGGTTGTTTTGGTGATGTGGGCAAAGAAACTGAGTTTTAGGACTAGCCATACCCCAAGGCATTCGAAAGACTACTATTTCCAGAGGTTGACCTAAAGAAGTTCGGAATTACAAAGGTTGTGATGGTTGGGTTTTCCCATAAAAAGCATGTATCTTTATTTTCATGTAATGCAGGAGTACTCTGTTTGTGTTCATTCAAGTCTGGGTTTTGTTGAAGACTGCCTGAAGTGATTTGTTGAGGTTGACAATGAACTCCTATTTGAAGTAAATTATGGTGTCATCTGCACAGAGATGAATATGTGTGTCGAAGTTAGGGAACTTTATTTATTTATTTCAAAAGTTTTACCCTTTCAGACTCATTGAGCTGATAACAGCTCATTTCCAGATATATCCGGAGGAAGGTGGGGAGAGGAGAGATCAGAGCAGAGCAATGAGGCACACTAAGTACAATAAGCACAATAAAATTCAAAAATACAAATCATAGGTAAATGAGCTTTAACAAATTAACAATTGTGTAAAGGCAATGATTCTGTCTAAATAAGTACACTAGAATGTAATAAAGTGGTCAAGGAGAACAATTAGCAGTGGGAAAAAGCCAATGCAGAGTTCAGGGCGGAAGCAATGGTTTTAATTTGGGGAGAGTATAGGGGAGCAAACTAATGTAATTGTAGATAGAAGGGGCATCAGAGGCTGGAGGCAACAGCCCAGGACCCAGCATGGGGAAACTGCAGGAGTGAGTAGTGAGGTTACATACAGTAGGAGGAATTTGAGTGCGTAGATGGAAGGGGCAGAGAAGCTAGTAAGAGGGAGAGAGCCCCAACATTTAGGGAAGTGAAAGAAGATAGCAGCTTGACCCGCCATCTGATTCCCAGCCCAATATTATATTAAATATTCCCTGGTGTCTAGTGGCACCCCCACAGCCTCCAAGCATTGTCCCCATCAAAGTGTACAACTTCCTGGCATCTAGTGGCACCCCCCACCCACTGAGCCCCATCTCCATACAAGCAGAAGCATTCCCCGATTTCTAGCAGTCACCAACACTGCTGGTACCTAGCAACCCACCTGCCACCCCCCCTTTACTGGTGTTGCCAGTGCTGTGTATCCAATAGGTGACCAGCACAGTCCTCCTCGCACCACCTCAGCTGGCTGCCAAATGGACTGGTAAGGAGCATGCATCCTCTGTTCTGAAAATGAAGCATGTGTGCTGTCTAACAGTACATGTGCTCCCTTTACAGTTTAGAGTATGCACTTTCCCTGTCAGTCCACATGGCTGGGATTGGTGAGTTTGGGGTGCCACTAGACACCAGGGAACAATACAATTTTATGGTGATGGTGCCTGGAGGTTGGGGGGGGTTCCACTAGACACCAAGGCATATTTAATATAATATGAGGCTAGGGATTGGAGGGTAGGGGATGCCATTGGACACCAGGGAATTTTACTGTAACACAGGGCAGGGGATTTTGGGGTGTGGGGGGTGTCACTGGACACCATGGGAATTTAATATAATACAGACCAGGGATTGGGGGATGGGGAGTGCCACTAGACACCGGGGATTGGGTTGTACTTCATAGGGACAGACGATCGGAGTGGGGTGGGATGGTCACCACTTTCCCTTTAGTGCGTTGCATGCCCAATTTGCTCATTTGCATGTTGCAGGCTGAATATCATGCCCAGGGCTTCCGGCATTAACAGGTCTGAGTGAGCACCGGTTCCGTACACTTACTATGGACTGGATATAGCCCAGATCCATATCAGGGCAGTGCTACTCAAATTTGGGCTACCCTGACATGGCCCTATATTCAGTTAGATAGCACTGATAGACTTTCTGACTGAATACCATGTCCTTGGAGTCGTAGCCAAGGGCAAGTGGAGCATAAACCCTTGCGCTCTGCTTTTGTCCATTTTCCAGTATTGGGCCCAGGAGTCTAAACTGCTGAACTAAATATATAAAGGTAACTCATTCAATTGGCAGTCTAATGAGATTAACACATCTGATGCCAATTATCAATACAATGCTATATGTCACAGACACACTCAGCAGGTCAGGCCCTCTGCTCCCACAGTGCCAACCTCTGAGTGCAGTATTGTGAACAAGTAACAGAACAGGGTAACCCTCCTGTCTGCTTGTGGGTCCGAATCACCTTTAGTCTCAAGTTCTGGAGGGGATTCAAACTGTGAACCCTATGCTAGCGTACCCAAATGTACAGGCTCAGATAATTTGCTCTTCAGGGAGGATGCCAGATATCTTTCACCTAAGGGCACCTAACCAGGTATCCAAAATGAACCCTTAAAACTCTATAAAATACCTTAGGTATATTCTTACCTTTTCCAGTTCAGTAACACCATTAAGCTTATTAACAGTTGTCAGATTTAACCATCTGTACCTCACCTGCAAAAAGGAACTTCAAAGACACACCCAGGCAGTCTTTTTAAATGAAAGGTTCACTCAAAAATGAACACAAATATGTAAAATATAAACACAGAACACTATATCACAAAGCATACAATCACTTAAAATAAAAGCAAAGAAACTACAGTCAAACTCCTACCAACATACAGTTAGACTTTTTATATCTAATGTATTACCTCTATAAGTGCATAAGTTAGATCAGAGATCTTGTTTCTTAACAGTCCAACAAGAAATGTGTCTAGTTCAACAAAGCATACAGTTTAAAACTCTGTTTCCACCCCTTCCATGAAGTCATCTAGCTCCTCCTTTTAGAATATAAAAAAATGATACAAACAATGATCTTCCTGTCAGGAGGTATTTTAAATAATGTGACTTCAGCAAAAACTAATTTCCCAATATGACTCCTTAATTAACATCCTCTCTTTGATCTAGATCAGTTCCTGTTTTCCCAAGGATCAAAGGATTTTATAACTTTTTAGCACCATAGTGATATAACATGTTTTTTTCCCTCTAAGATGTCATAAAAGTTTATGAGCCCTATATCCTGGTAGCTGGGTCAGCTCTAATTAAGTCAGGGAAACAGGAGACCCTTAATTATGTCTCTCTAGTCTTTACTTACCTCCTGGTTTCAGGTTAATATATCCTGTTGCTTCTCTGAAACCTGGGGGGGGCATTCATGGAAGCACTGATAATCACACACTACATTCTATATTACAAAAATCATAGAGCAATCATAACCAGCTGGCCAAGCATCATACCATATACATTTTATTTTAAAAAATATAAAAGATTGTGTTTACATTTGAAGCACAGAATTAGATTTAACAAATAATTAGACTATGTGTTTCAAACAATGCCAACCCTCGTTTTGGTTTAATAATGCCAAATCCAGACCATTAGGTGTATGGTTTACAGTGTCTCTTTATCTTCAGAGAAAGCCATAGATTTTATTATCCTTAGTAGGAGGTTTAAATGCTACTTGGATGATAATTTAAATTAGCAGGGGGATAGCTGTAAAACCAAGGGAAGCAACAATTGCCCCTAGAGGATGATAGAGCATTGGGACCCAAGGGGAGTAACCTGCCCTAGGTCAGGTGTGCCAAAAGACTGGAGTGGGGACAAAGCAGAGGAATGTGGGGTATAAATCAGCTCAGTAAGAGTAAAGGATTAAAAAAGACAGGGAACAGACAAAGTAAAAAGGGAAAAAGGTAGGTCAGGGGGAGCTTCAGGGCATAACACTGCCAGGTAGGGCCTGGAAAGAAGAGAAGCAGGCAGGGAGGTAGTAATGGAGAGTAATGGAGAGCCGTGTTCACCAATGCAAAGAGTCTGGGAAATACATTTCTGGACCTAGAGGCAATCATGGTGGAGGCTGGCCTGGATTTTCAGGCCATAATGGAGTCGTGGTGTACTGAGCACCACGACCAGGATATGGTCATACCTGGCTACTCTGTTCAGGACAGACAGAGTAGGGACAAGGAGAGGAGGAGTTACACTATATATGAGCAAGGGAATCAAGGCCACAGTGGTAGAGGGGCACCCAAAGGAAAGGCAAGGGCTGGAAGTGCTGTGGTCATCCTAGAAACAGGCTATGTGGCTGCTACCCATACTGGGATAGTGTACAGTCCTACAGCACAGGGAGACAAGTTGGATAAGGCACTTGGGGGAGCCATCATTAATATGGCAAGTACGGGATATGTGCTGCTACTTGGCGATTTCAATCTGCCAGATGTGGAGTGGAGCTTTCCAACGGTGGCTTCTGCAAGGAGCAGGGCCATCCTTGCCTCCCTACAGGGGACCTTTCTCAGGAAGCTAGTCAAAGAACCCATTAGAGATGGGGCAGTGCTGGACCGGGTGCTAACAAACAGGGATCACACTGGAGATGTCACAGTGGGCTGTCCACTAGGTACCAGTGACCTTTGTACAGTGTGGTTTAACATAAAGACAGGAGCACAGACAAACCACATGAGGATGAGGGTCCTTGACTTTTGGAGGTCAGATTTTATAGAAATGGGAGACTGCCTCAGAAGCAGACTTATAGGTGGGGAATTGACAGGGAGGGGTAAAGGCACAGTGGGGAACAGTAAGGAGGGCATAATTAAGGCAACCAGCCTCTGCATGGAGGAGGTGAGTAAAAGCAGAAGGAAAAACAGCCCATTATGGTTCTCTAGGGAAGGTGGTGAAGGAAAAAAGGGTGGCATTCAAAAGGTCTAAGGAAATGCAGAAGAAGATGAACAGGGAGGCACAGTATAGCAAGTAAAACAGAAGGAAGCAGGTAAGGTGATAAGTAAGTGTCAAAGAGTTATGGTAGTGGATGGATGCAGACACAGTTGCATACTGGTTTTACGCCAAGCGAATATTAGGCAAGTTCTTTATTAATAACCAGCAGAAAATGTAAGAAATAATAATATGCAAATTGAACACGGCAAAAATTAAACAAAAGCAAAAATAAATTCACAATTCTCCAGTAGATAGCTAGAGCATAACATTAGGTTAGTCTGCTGCCAACCTTTCCACTCACTATCTAAGGAGGTAGAGAAAAGGTGCTCTTTTTATATTAGTGGGGGTCAGGTGATCTACCGGAGACTCCACCCACTTAACTTTACAAATTTGTGTTTTGAACAAAAAGTATTATCCTAACACAACAGGTAGCACCCAATGTTACCATAATGGAAATATGTACATTTATACCTTAAAAATTCAGCTTATTTCTCGTTCTCTTGCAACCTTCTAGCCTCAGGCCTGTCCCCTTGAGTATGCCAGTATATAATTATGAAACAGAGGGCTGGCTGGCGCTTAGAGACACTGGTCAACACTCAGGAAGGAGTTGCTACAGCTATGGTGGTAAGTACAACCATGACATTAGTCTTTATTTTTCTATTTCACAGCTTCTTTTCGTCGCATTGCAACAACAGTAAGGAGAAGAAATCATCATCATTTCCAGTTTCCTTAATATACTATCTAGAAACAGTTTACCATGTTTCCATATGCTCAGACAGATATGCTGAACTTAAACTAAGCTAAGAGGTTAGTCTATCTGTTTTGTACTGTTATGAGCTCTTCTAGATTCCCAATGTATGTGCGGGCGACATCTTCTAAAATACATCCTCCCTACAATAGCACTTTTTAAATAGCCCTGAATTAGTTTTACAATGCATTGTAGCCTTTATAAACTGTAGCAATTCTTTTGCAGACAAAAGTAAAATGCTATGTCAAGTAAATATCAAGTTTTACCTACTTTCCTGATGTATTTAACGGCTCCATGTTTCCAAAGTCCAGCACCCGATTAACCTGCTCTGGGATTGGCTGGTGGTTACTAAGGTCAGGAATGAGAACAACAACAAAAAAAAAAAAGAAAAACAAAACAATGTGGCAAACGCTACTGCTCGAACATGCGCACTATCAACCAGTAGCCTAATTAGTACTGCTCAAATGTGCATAATGTTGAGCGTCTCATTTTATACCCTTTTCCTAGCTTTAAGGTTTGGCATTTGGCCTTTTTCAAGCACCACAAATGCGATCTGTTTGAACCCGCAGCCTACGAAAAAACAAAATTATGCATTTAAACACTCCGCAGCTGTACTGGGCCGTACAGCCATTTATGAGGCATTTCTCTATTAAACCATCATGTTTAGAAGGCCTATGGTCACAATACCAAAAAAATGGGAATGTGTTCTCTAGCTGCTTTTGAAGAAAAAACAACCTTTGTTTTATACACAGATTAGTACTGACACCGACTTCACCAGTGCTAAATTAAATATTGCAAGTTTTATTTGGGGGGGTCTCCGAGCAGAAAGACTTCTTCTCTGGATTCATACAGAAATGCAGGGATAGTATAGAGGACCTTTCCCAGGTGGCCTATCTGGGAAAGGGGAGAAAAATCAAAGTAGATAGAATAGAATAGGAATAAGAAAAGACAGTATAGGAATGCTGCTGCAGCAGACTTAAAGCAATCGAAAGGAAAAGGTTCCAGAAAAGGTCTAGGTGGTCTTACTTCACCCTACGACAGTCTCCTCCCCACTTAAGTGGAAACCAGAGGAGACCTCAATGGGTTTCTGCCATGACCAGGACAATCTACAGTCAGACACAGTATCAAATCTCTCCGAGGGGATATGGAGCTTTAGCCCTCCCACTCCCAAAGCTTCACCTCGTGGTCCCTAAGTAAACAAATAAACAAATGTGATTCAGAGATATACACACAACTCTAAGTCTATGTATTATCGCTTACCTCAAGGCTTGACTGGTCTGACTGCAACTCCGTTCCATAGTGATGGAGGGCATTGTCAAAGAGAGGCTGGGGGGGGACTGGAAAAGTCAGTGTGCCTGGATGATAGACAGCATGGATTTATCCCGGGGAAATCATGTCAGACAAAACTTGTGGAGTTCTATGACTGGGTGATGAGTGCCTTGGACCTGGGTAGACCAGTGGATGTCCTCTTTCTAGACTTCAGCAAGGCATTTGACTCTGTTCCTCATGTGGGCCTGTTGGATAAGCTGGGAGAAATGGGGGTGGGGAACCAGAAGATCAGATGGATAGGCAATTGGCTCCAGGACCGGACCCAGAGGGTCGTAGTTGGTGGGATAGTCTCATCCTCAAGGAGGGTCATTAGTGGGGTCCCACAGGGATCAGTTCTTGGGCCCCTCCTGTTCAATGCCTATGTCTCTGACATAAGGACAGGTATCAGGAGTGAGATGAGTCTCTTTGTGGAGGACTCAAAACTGGGGGCAGTGGTGGATGGGGAGGAGGGGAGGGTGGCCCTACGGGGACCTGGAGGCTCTGGACAGATGGTCTAGAAAGTGGAAGCTGAGGTTCAATGCAGGGAAATGCAAGGTACTGCACCTAAGGCCAGAAACCTGGCCAAGTGTACACCTGGGGGATGCTATGTCTGGATAGCTGAGAGGGACCTGGGGTGGTGGTGGATGTCAAGATGAACAACTCAGAAACTTGTAGAAGGGCAGCAGCCAAGGCCAACAGGATGCTGGGATGCATCGCTAGGGGGATCACCTCCAGAAGGAGGGAAGTGATACGCCCTCTGTATAACTGCTTGGTGAGGCCACACCTTGAGTACTGTGCGCAGTTTTGGAGGCCACACTTAAAGAGAGACATCAAACTCCTAGAGAGGGTCCAGAGGAGGGCAACCAAAATGATTTGGGGCTTGGGGGACAGGACCTATGAGGAGAGGCTTGAAGAGCTAAATATGTACACATTGGAAGAGAAAAGGGACCGGGGGGACATGATAGAGGTCTTCAGGTACATGAAGGGGGTAAATAGGGGAGGAACAGTCAGGGTGCTTCGAAGGAAGGAGGAGGGGGCCACTAGAGGGTATGGGTGGAAGCTGGAGGGGGGAAGATTCAGGGGAAAAAGGAGGTGGTGCTACTTCACTGAGAGGGTGGTAGAGCCATGGAATGCGCTGCCTAGGGGGCTGGTGGAGGCAGAGAAGGTGGAGGGATTCAAGAGGGGGTGGGACAGGTACAGGGGAAGGGTTCTGGAAGCAAAATCCAATGCAGTGAGAATATCCGGAACCGGGAAGGGAGAAGCCAGAGAAGGCGAGGGGGGCAGCAAGGTCAGCTCCCAGGGTAGGGGCTGACCAAACGAGCAGACATGAAAGACCTGTCTATTATATCATCTATCCTGGGCATGGGATAGGCGTCAAACTTGGAAGTTGGATTTAACTTCCAAACATCTAGGCAGATCCTAATGCCACCTTCCTTTTTCCCAACAATAACCATAGGGAATGCCCAGTCACTTCTGGATGGTTCAGTGACCCCAAATTTCTGCATTTTCCTTACCTCTCGAATTACCTTATCCCAAAGTTTCTTAGGTATTCTGTATGGTTTTTGTGTCACAGGATTCTCCTGAGTAATTACTTAATGGTGCTGTACTCCATCCACTTTCCCAAGGGTAGAGGTAAAATTATTCTGGAACCTATTAAGAACCATATCTAGTCCCTGACATTGCTGTAAATTCAACAGTTGGTTTATCACTAACTCCCCCATTTCCCCTTGTTTTTCCAGCTTACCATATGCAATTTTCAAGTCATTTTCTGTCTGGTCAGGGCATACATACAGTCCTGGATTGGGCCTTTGCTACCATTTTTTTAACAGATTAGCATGGTAGATACCTTTAGATTTCTTTTTTTCGGCAGTTCAGTCTCATAATTCACAGGACTGGTTTGCCAGAGGACTATATATGGTCCCTGCCATTTCACAAGTAGATTATGTTCAGAACTAGGTAACAGTAATAGGACCTTATCACCATGTTGAAAAATCTTCTGTCCTACCCCCTTGTCATAATGTGATTTCTGTGTTACTTGTTTCTCAGTGTTCTGTTGGTGGGCTATCTTGATTTATCTGGCAAGCCTAGTTCTCAACAGGCTCATGTATTCTAATGTGCTTTGAGCTGTTTCCACAATATTGTCCTCCCATTCCTCTCTGATAACATCCAGGGTCCCCTAGGATTTCTCCCAAATAACGATTCAAAAGGAGAGAATGCAGCTGATGCTTGTGGAACCTCCCTGTATGCGAACATGAGGAAGGGCAGGTACTCATCCCACCGTTTTCCTTCTTCTTGTACAGATTTTTGTAACATTTTCTTCATGGTCTGATTAAATCTCTCGACCAGTCCATCCGTCTGAGGATGGTAAGGGGGGTACGAAGGGCTGTTACGTTAAGCGTTAAATACAACTTTTTCAGTAGATTGGAACAAAAATTAGTACCACAATCTGTCAAGATTTCATCAGGGATGCCAACTCTACTGAAAAGTTTTATCAACTCTTCTGCTACCTTTTCTGCAGTTATTGTTCTTAATGATACAGCCTCTGGATATTTTGTGTAATAGTCACATATAACAAATATGAATCTATTGCTCTTAGAATTCTTCTGTAAAGGGCCCACAGTATCCATGGCTACTCTCTTGAAAGGTGTGGAAATCACAGGGAGATGTTGTAAAGGGACCTTCTCTTTTCTTGTTGGTGTTGCTACTTTCTGGCATGCCTGGCAACTTTGACAGTAGTTTTGCCACCTGTTCATGTATTCCCGGCCAATAAAATCTGATCAGGAGATGGCTTAATGTACAGTCTCTTCCCATGTGGCCAGCTAAGGGAATATCATGTGCCAGATGCAACAGCTTCTCTCTGTAAGTGTCAGGAACTATAAGTTGGTCTATAGACTCCCCTGTACTTGGATGTGTACATTCCCTATACAATATTCCCTTTTTTATTTTATACTTAGGCCCCTGTACCATATTTTTCCCCACCTGTTGAAAGAAATCATGTCAGGAGGCATCACATTTTTGTTGAAAACTAAACATATCCCCTTTTTTCTCATGCAATAAATCCTTATGTAAGTTCTTCTCACTGAGTGTCCATTGAGTTTCTCAGATCTCCTTTCCCTCTTAGATTTTCGGTCCTTTCCTGGGGCCCCATATAGTTCTGGATCAAAGGGAAATAATTTTGACTATTGTTCCTCCTGTTTGCTCTGTGCTCTGGTAGTCATGGCACTGACATCATACAGTGCTGTTACAAATACTTGAAAGTGATCGTGACCAGTTACCACTGGTACTGGGAGATATGGAACCACGCCCACATCCAGCTGACACTCAATCCCTTTGATAGTCATTTTGATGTTAGACATGTGGTAATAATGAATGTCACTGTGTACACGTTACACTAGTTTTTAATTCATTAGCCATTTCTTTCTCTAACACATCAGTTCTAACCAGAGTCTGTCTGCTTCCTGAGTCAATTAAGCCAGTGACAACATCTTGACTAATAGTCACCGGAAGAGTATACTGTCCCCAGTTAGTTAAGGATAACTATGTTGGTGCAGACTTCTTCCTAGGACAAAACTGTGTGATGTGACCTTTGCCCTGACACTCTGTAGATTATATCTGGATTATATGGTCTTCTTGATTTAATGGTTTGATTACTCCCTGTTACCATCCCAGAAGTGGTAGGAAAACTTGCATTAGGTCTTACTGTGGTGGTAGTCCCAGTACCTGTCACAGCATAACCTTGCTGTCTATTTGGCCATGCTGTGATATAGTCCTCAGCAAGGGAGACAGCCTTTTCTGCTGTCTCTGGTCGGTGCTCCCTCACCCACGCCTGAACATCACCAGGTAGTACCTTAATAAATTGTTCCAAAATAATCATTTCTAGGATTTGGTCAGGCCTCTTAAGTCCAGGCAGTAACCACTTGAGGCACAGTTCCTTAAGTCTCACATATGCCCCCTTGGGTTGTCCGAAGTATGGTATCTAAATGTTGGAACCTTTGTCTGTATGTTTCTGGGCTTATGTCATATCGGCGTAATATCTCTTGTGGCACTGCATCATAATTATTAGCCTGTAGGCTGTCCTTTTGAGTGTAAGTGAATTGTGCCTTCCCAGTCAAACAGGGTGCAAGTCGAATGACCCACTGCTGCCTTGGCCACCCACATGCTTGCGCCACCCTTTCAAACGTTGTTAAATATGATTTGATATCATATGACTCACCTAATTATGTCAGCTTAATGTCCTTAGGGAGGTCAGATGAAGATGAAGAAAGTAAAGATCCCATGGTTTGTATGGCTCTCAATGTTAACTCATGTTTTTTGTCCGTTTCTACCTGTTTTATGCCGAGCCACCGCAACAGTTCTCGAATATCATCAGGTGGCACATCTTTGGGGGGGTTTGTCTGCAGGAGAGACAACTTCAGGGGGTCCTCCAGTCGTCCCTTCTTCCTCAGTTTCTGTCTTTGCCGGATACGTTTTTCGATGCACATCTGGTAATCCAGTTAGGAGCATTCTCCCAGCTTCTCTGCCATAGTGCTGGTAAGAACACCACTAGGTCACTCAAACTGCTCCACAGCTGCTGGCTTATGTTTCAGTGTCCACCTGGGCAGCAAATACTACCCAACCAATCCAATCCAAATCCCACTTCTGACAACAGTATCAAAGAGTCATGGTAATGAATAGATGCAGACACAGATGTATACTGATTTTAAACCAAGTAAATGCTAGGCAACTTCTGTATTAATAACCAGCAGGAAATGTAAGAAGTAATAATATGCGAACTGAACACAGCAAAAATTAAACAGAAGCAAAAATAAATTCACAATTCTCTAGTAAATAGCTCAAGCATAACATTAGGTCAGTCTGCTACCAATCTCTCCACTTACTATCTGAGGAGGTAGAGAAAAGGTGCTCCTTTTATATTAGTAGGGGTCAGGTGATCTACCTGAGACTCCACCCACTTAACTTTATAAACTTGTATTTTTAACAAAAAGTATTATCCTAACACAACAGGTGCCACCCATTACCATAGTGGAAATATGTACAAAAACCCATTAAGACCTTAAAAATTCAGCTTATTTCTCTTTCTCTTGCAAGAACTAGCGAGAACAACAACAACAAAAAAAAAAAAAGAAAAACAAAACAATGTGGCAAATGCTACTGCTCGAATGTGTGCACTATCAAGCAGTAGCCTAATTAGTACTGCTCGAATGTGCATACCATCAAGCAGCTGCTGCAAAATCCAAATATAGCTACCCAGGTTCAAGAGCATCTCATTTTATGCCCTTTTCCTAACTTTAAGGTTTGGCATTTGGCATTTTCTAGGCACCACAGGTGTGACCTGACTGAACCTGCAGGCTACAAGAAAACAAAATGATACAGTGTAAGAGATGAGACAATAACAACAAAAATCAAAAAAGACCTAGGAGTAATTATATCAGATGACCTAAAGGTGGGCAAGCAATGTGAGAAGACAGTAAGGAGGGCTGGGGGGATACTAAGATGCATAGGGAGAGGCATCAACACTAGAAAGCAGAAAGTTGTTATCCCTCTGTACAGACAGTTGGTGAGACCCCATCTAGAGTACTGCATGCAATTCTGGAGATCCCATCTCCGCAAAGACATAGACAGAGTGGAAGCTGTTCAGAGGAGGGCAACCAAAATGGTGCAGGGTCTGCACCAGAAGACATATGAGGAGAAGCTAAAGCAGCTTAATATGCATACCCTTGAGGAAAGGAGGGGGGGTGTGAGGGAATTTTTATATATCCTAAAGCTATATTTGCTATTAAATGCCTTGAAGCTATGCTTGCTTTGAAAGCCATGCTGTAACAAAGTCATAATGAATGTAGTAGAAATTTCTGAGTTCATGTTTTCTTTTTTTAAGGGTTATAGAATTTGTACTAAGGTTACTTGAGGTACATTTGTAAAACAGAAAAATAGATAAAACTGAGCAGAACTGGTTGTACCAGCCTAAATAATGGGCTTGGACAAAATATAAAGATAAGAGCATGCCTGGGCAAAATATAAAATAACAGCAGTAGTGGCATTGAAGGCAAGCTGTGCGTTGCTATGGTGAGTAAAACTCATTGTCTCTCTCAGGTCAGCTTGACCCAGGCATATGTATCAAGCAGTGTTGGGAAAGAAATGGAATAAGTAGTGGAAAAGTACCTCATACATAAACTTGTTTTTCTTTTTCTGTTACATTGCTGAAAACTTGTTATGCTGTCTTATGATTGGCTTATACTGAAATGTTGGTATTTTTCAAGCTAAGAAGTGCAAAATCTAGCTTATAAAAAGCTGCTGTAAATTGTAATCGGAGAACTTCTCCGTTGTAGAAGTCCCACATGCATGTGTGTTTGATCAAATAAAGCAACGTTAAGACAAAACCCAGTGGTGTGGTTTTTGGCCCGTGACGACGGGAGTGGTTGCTCAGGTAATACTTACAGTGAGAGAATTTGCGATCACAGGGGGCATGATAGAAACTTTGAAGTATCTCAAGGGAATTAAAGTACAAGAGGGTAGTATCTTTCAGAAAAGAGATGTGCAAGAACAAGGGCACAATTTGAAGATAGAGGGGAGACGGCTCAGAGGTAATGTTAGAAATTATTTTTTTCACAGAAAGGGTTGTGGATGCATGGAACAGCTTTCCTGAGGAGATTGTGGAGTCAGGAACAGTGGGAGAATTCAAGAATGCATGGGACAGGCATAAGGCAATTCTAGTGGGGGGGTAGGAGGAAGTAAGCTGTTGATTAACTAGGATCTGCAGCTTATCCATCAGGTAGGGAAATGGGCAGACTGGATGGGCCAAGCGGTCCTTATCTGCTGTCAAATTATGTTTCTGCTCCGCAGCTGTACTGGGCTGTACAACCATTTATGAGGCATTTCTCTATTGAACCATCATGTTTAGAAGACCTATGGTCACAATACCAAGAAAATGGTAGTGTGTTCTCTAGCTGCTTTTGAATAAAACAGCCTTTGCTTTTGACACAGATTAGTAGTGATACCGACTTCACTAGTACTAAGTTAAATATCACAAATTTTATTTGGGGGGTCTCCAGGCAGAAAGGCCTTTTGGAAAGGGGACAAGTGCAGTGTAGTTCAGGAGAGGCAATGTGAGAGCTGGTGCTACAAGGGGGGGCATAAGAAGAGAGAGAAAAAACAATGTTTTTGTTTTATTTTTTTTCTCTGTAGCAGTCTAAAAAGTGCCAGCATGGCATGTTCAGCTGTTTGTTTTGCAAACTGGAACCAAAAGTGAGGGAATGTGTGTGTATGTGTGCCTCAGATGGAACGGGAAAGTGGGTGGATGTAGTGCCGGACGGCGGGGGGAAGATGCTGTAGATAAATGGACTGTGACATTAGAACTATGTAAGCTAATGGAGTGTGATGTAGTAAATGTACATAAATAAAATTTATGCACACAGTTACTCAGATAAATGGATTTATCACACTCCATTTATATCCACCCCTATTGCATAAATGAGGTTATGCATACAATACCTAGATGACAATACACTCAACGGCAATACTTGAACTCAGACAGTTCAGACACAAGATCATATTAGTGAGGATTAGGAGGGCAGCAAGGGGAGACTGCGAAGAAAGGGACCAAGAAAAAACTGCCATCCTGAACAAGTACTTTTGCTCTTTCTTCACAGTGGAGGGAGGTTGGGATGGACCACTAGAGAGTAGCAGGAAAAAAAAGTGGGGGGAGGGAGGAAGAGGACACAGACCATTTTCAGAGAAGATTCCTGAAGGGACTTTTATTTAATTACTTATTGGAAATATAAAAGAATACCTTTGAGCACAGGTGCTCATTTACAAACATTCCATGTCAAATACAGTCACAAAAAACATTACAAGTACAATAAGCAGTTCCAGAGGAAATACAGTTGAGTCAGGCTCAGAGGACTTAAGACACATCAAATACATACAGTTTTGAAAAAATCCGTACAGATCATTGTATAAAAAGCCACAGGATATGTACAGAGAGAAACTAAATAAAACAATTTAACAGTTACAATTTCAATGGAATGCAAGAATCTCTTAAACTGATTAATCTTGGGGAGATTGAGCAAAGTATCAAGCGGTTCGCTTAACAAGTTAGCAGCCCTGACAGCAAATGACTGCTTGCCCAGCTGAGTATGCTGGAAAGGAGGCTTAAAGGCATTCCTGGCCATATTTCTGGTGAAATATTGGTTGGAGATGGTATGGAAACAATTTGTTAAAGAAGGGGGTGTTAGGACTTGCAGTTCTAAAGGTGGACAAGGCTATGGGACCAGAAAGAATACACCCAAGGATACTAAAGCAATTCAGCTGCCCCACTGATGGCCTCATTCAACATTTCACTGGAAACAGGCATGGTTCCAGAGGACAAGAGAAGAGCAGACACAGTTCTTCTATGTAAGAGCAGCAGCAGGGAGGAGGCTAGCAACTATAGGCGGGGCAGTCTCACTTCAGTGGTGGGCATATTAATGGAAACCCTACTAAAGGAAAGGCTGTTAAAATATATTGAATCCAGTGGGCTGCAAGACCACAGAAAACATGAATTCATGGGGGGGGGGGATCTCATGCTAGACAAATCTGATGGATTTCTTTGACTGGGTGACCAGGGAAATAGATCAGGGTAGGGCAGTGGAAATGGCCTATCTGGCCTTTAACAAGAACTTTGACACAGTGCCAGGACTAATAAAGAAATGGAGCAGCCTAGGGGTTAGATCCAAAGTGGTGAGTTGGTTTAGAAACTGGTTAATGGATAGGCAACAGAGGAGGGGTAGTTAATGGCACTCTCTATTGATAGAAAAGTGTCCAGGGAGGTGTTGGAGGGCTCACTACTGGGACTGATCCTCTTCAGTGTCTTCATACAGTATGTGACATAGCAGAAGAACAGGAAGGGAAGGTATGACTTTAAGCAGAAGATACCAAAATCTGTAATAGGGTGGACTCTCAGAAAAAGTTAGAAATAATGTGCAGGGATCTTGGGAAACTTGAGGAATGGTCAAGAGCATGGGCAGTTGAGTTTGGTTTCAATGTCAAAAGTGTAAAATCATGCACCTAGGGCATAGGAACCCAGAAGCAGAGTATAGGATGATGGGAAGCTATTGACAGACACTAAGCAGGAAAGGGACCTTGGGGTTATCATAAGGGATGACCTCAAAGTGGCAGGATGGTGTGACAAAGTAGTGGGTAGGGCTAGTAAGATGCTGGGGTGCATAGGTAGGGGTATCTCCAGCAGGAGAGAGGTGGTATTGCCACTGTTCTGCTGGCTGGTGAGACTCCACTTGGAGTCCTGTGTCCAGTTTTGGATGCTGCACCTCAGAATTGACATTGACAGGATATATGCAATCCAGAGGAGGGCAACTAAAATGGTACAGAGGTTGCACGAGAAGCCTAACGAGGAGAGACTGAGGGATCTTAACATGTACACACTGGAAGAGAGCCAAGAGAGGAAGGACATAATAGAGAACTGCAAGTACCTCACAGAGGCGAACAGGGTGCAGGAGAGGAATCTCTTTCAAATAAGAAAGAATACCAGGACCAGGGGGCATGTGATGAAACCGGAGGGGGAAATTCAAGAGGGATGTGAGGAAGTACTACTTCAGTGAAAGGGTGGTAGACACCTTGAACTGACTGCCAACAGAAGTGTTGAAGGAGAAAACAGTGAGGAACTTCAAGCATGCATGGAATTGACATAAGGGAATATTAGTAAATAGGTAGGGTGGGGGAGGGTCTCCAGAGACCAGTTAGGGTTTACATAGATGGATTAGGCAGGGAACATCTGAGCAGACTGGGTGGGCCAAGTGGTTATTTTCTGTCTACAAAGGATTTTTCTATTATAAAAGGTGTAGGAAATTTGCTGCATCCTGATTGGCCAAGATGGTTCGGAACCCAGGTGCTTCAGAAGTGACAACCACCTGTCTGGGAACCTTTTTGGCAAGCAGGATGCAGTGTACCTAGAAATATTAGTTCACAGAAATCAGTTTGTAAACACTCCTAGCAGTAATGTTTGTATGGTAAGAAGAACCAACATATATGGCTTGTAATAAAAAATCAAAAAAAAGGAATATTAACACACAGAATATAGCCACACCTAACAATCTATATAAACATTTTACCAAAGAACGTGTAAATAAAAAGACTAGAGACTTTAAGAAAGTATTTTCAGACCTGTAGAACACTTCCGTTATGTCAAGCCATCAATTCTCAGACTAGATTTATTACACAGATCATGCATTTTGATTCCAAATGTAGCTATGTCATCAGCCAGTGCCGCCACCCCTCACCCGCCAGCCAGCCAGTCAGTCAGCTTTGATAACACAGCACTGTGTTTGTAAATGCTGTTACACTGTTCAGACAAATGCTGGTGTTCACCAGCCCCCCCTTCCAACTTATTCTCTCTCTCTCTCTCTCTCTACTGCTGGTGATGTGGATTCTCCCTGACACATACCAGCCCATAAAACCATACTGCTGAATGTTTTTGCACTTAACTTTGCTTGGAGAACCTTAGAGCTGGCCAACCAAACCAGAAGCATTTTCAAGATACTGCTCCCGCATCTGTGACTTGCCATTTTCTAGAGAGATCTTGCTAACAGTTATGTCTCTCCCATAAAAAATGCTGAAAAACCCACAGTGGTGATACAGAAGACAGACTGCAACTTAAAAGTGCAGGGATGATGGCACTACAGTACAAAAGTGCTGGGACAATGGGAATTTTTTGTTTTATTTTGTGGTGCATCTCCGGCATAGGGTTGAGGCTGTTACAGTGACAGCAACCCACCGACACCTGCAGTGTCGACCGGGTTGCTAGAGCAATACCAGAGTCATCGACTCTGGAGTTTGGTTGCTCTCCCCTGAGATACGCCCCACTGGAGTTGGAATCCTTAAGTTTGGGAGGGGTGGGGGTGCCCCCCCGCATGAACATCGATAGTGTGTTGGTGCATTTTCCGGTCGGGAACCTGAGTCGGTGGTGTCAGGGATGTCTGCGACCATGTGTTGCTGTAGGGGAGGTCACCAACATTCCTGTCACTGCAGCAACATGGAACTAGGCAAGCTAGTGTGACTTCATGGTAGAAGCACCATGGAAGCACTGTCATAGGTAGGCAGAAGCACAGTGAGACTGAAGACTCCAGGGGCCTGACATTCAAAACTTTGCCCAGGTGCAAATGGGTATTTTCCCGTGCAAATTGGGTTTTATGCTGGAGCATAATGTTCAAAAGGGCAATTGCGTAGGCAAACAGGGTTAGTGCCCACACAAAAGATAATGTATGTGGGTGGGCAAAGGGAGGGGCAGGGACAGGAATATCTACACAACCCCATATTCAGTGCAGTTGCATTGCACAAAAGGGGTTAACATGGTCCTTTTGCACAGTGCAAATACCACTGAAGAAAACCCTAACTCACTCTGGGCAGCCCTAGCAGCTGGTGGAGTTATGGTAGTCAACAAACAAAGCTGGCCAGTGGGGAGCACACCTGCCACCTGGTGATCTGTGGTTCTCCTTCTGATCACCATCCCAATACTGATATAGGTAAACCCTGGTGCTCAGTGGTCCCCTCACCCAGTGACCACCAGCCTGTATGTAATTTAATAATCCCTGGTACCTTGTGGTCTTCCATCTCACTGACTGCCAGCCTGCATAGTAAATTAATAATCCCTGGTGCCTAGTGGTCCCTCACCCTCTGATTAACAGCCTGTATTGTAAATTAAATAATCTCTTGTGCTTAGTGGTCCCCCAACCTCTTATTGCCAGCCTGTATAGTAATTGCATAATCCCAGGTGCCTAGTGGTCCCCCTTCAATACACAATCTCCCATCCACAAAATAATACAGCTCCCTGCTGGCCAGAGGTCCCCCCCAACCTCTGATCACTGTCTCTTTTAGCATATGAGATGTCCCTTGTGTCCAGTGGTCCCTCGTGTTCCCTGATCCCTAGCATCCAGTGGTCCCCCCTCCCTTCCCCTGGTCTCCAATCCCCGGCCCCATGATAAAGACAACCCCCAGCCCTGTGTATATGGGAACTGTGAATAGAATGTGAGTTACAATGCAAGCAACCAATATGCCAGCTGTTAAATAGAGCCATTGCAATGCTTGATTGCCAGCTCTCTTTTGATTTTGTTGCCCAGAAAGGTTTCCTCAAGTTTATGAACTTTATTGAACTACGTTACACCATTCCCTCTCAGACATATTTCATAAAAAAGGCTGTTCCACAGTTGTATGACATGGTGTGTAGTGTGGTCACTAAACAGTTGAAACTGTCTGAGGTGAAGCAGGTTCGTATAACCACGGACATATGGACCAGCAACTAAACAATTGATTACATGACTGTTATAACTCATTGGGCAAGTTTTCAGTCAGAAAATAATACTTCTCACTCTAGCATAAATAGAAGGAAGCAGGCTGTATTATGTGGCACCACTTTTGAAGAAAACCACACTGCTGTGAATATTTTGCAGGAGCAGCAAATTCAATTCCAAAAATGGCTTATTCTGTATTTCTTATCTCCAGGGTTCATAGTATCAGATAATGGTGTAGAAATAGTCAAGGCTGTTAGAATTGGCAACTGCCAACAAATACCTTGTTTTGCACATTGTTTAACTCTTCTCATCCTTGGTTTCTTAAATGGAAACAGAAATGTTGAAAACCTGTTAGTTCTTGCTAGGAAAATATTCGGGCATTTCAGCCACTCTATGAAAGCTCAGAAAATCCTGAAAGGGCTTTAGAGGTCAATCAATTTACCCTTGCATACAGTAAAGCTGGAAGTTCCAACCCACTGGAATTCAACATTTTACATGTTGGAAAGGCTTCTTGAACAGAAGAAAAGCTGTACATGACTACATCATGCAGAATTAAATTATTAAAGTAGACATCACATTTAGTTTCAGCAGCTGGACTCAGTTGGAGTCTTTGGTCACCTTATTAGAGCCATTTGAGGCTGCCACAGGTGATGTCAGTGCGGACAGTGCAACTGAGTCAAATTCTTTCTCAGATCAGATTTCTTCACATTTTCCTTGATGACATAAAGAAAGACTTTCACTCAAAAGACGACACCACTGCTGTTATGCTGGCAGATGACATGAGTCTCAGACTGTTGACTGATCAGAGAATAAATGCCATGTTTAAGGATAACACCTATGTGTTGGCTACATTGCTAGATCCCCACTTCAGGTGGAACATTGAAGCCATCCTTCCTGCAGGGGAAGACAGTGAGTATTGGAGAGATCTTCTGCTAACCAGAAAAATTCATGTGAAGAAGGAAATTACAGTACAGGGTTTCCTCCAGGTCCCCTGACTGTACAAGAAATAGTGCCAGGTACCGTAGTACAAAGTACAAAGGTTAAATCTTTAGTGTGGAATTTATTTTACATTGACCCTGTAGACAACTCTTGAGCTTTATGCAGTCTGTGCAGAAAGAGTGTCAGTCATGATGCTAAACTGGGACATTTTCTAACATCAGGGCAGAAGAGCCTATTGGGAGGGAAAGGGGCAGACTAGATAGGCTGATGGATCCTTTTTCTACTGACATGTTTCTATGTTTCTAACCAAATATGACATTGCCCTACAAACAGCATTAACTGATGTACAGCAGTTAAACCCTGCCAAACCATCACAGTGCACCTCTGGTACAGATAATAGTATATCCATCAATTCTTCGCAGTCAACAGTGTCATCAGCGAGGGAAAGGACATGTAAAGCTACTTCTCGGGCATCCTATGTTCAGGGTCAGAAAGGCAAATCATTTCTGAGTAGCCTGCAAAAAAATGGACTGGTATCCTGCAAAGAAAGTGCAGCAGGCTCATCTGCCAGACTGGTAACTGTCTCATGCAGCACAATGATCCTGGAGTACAGTACTTTGCAGACCATACTGTGATTGGTCTCGAGGAAGACCCATTACTCTATAGGAAACAAAAGAGAACAATGAGGCCAGATCTAGCAAATCTTGCAATAATGTACCTTAGTTGTCCATCTTCAAGCATATATTCAGAACGCATATTTTGTGCAGCTGGAGGAATAGTCACTGACCACAGAACACTGCTAAGTCCTGCAAATGTGGAACAGCTTACATTTCTCAAAATGAATGCTGATAATTTCCCAGTTGTTACAAACACTGATTTGTGCAAGTCTGACCCTGAAAATGAACAACAGCCTGCAAACAGGAATACTGAATAAGATGATTAGGTTGTGCATGAAACAAAAGGAACCATCACCACTGCCACCATGCCCGCCACATGTGCCACACTAGTACTACTCTTAGTTTTCTTTTGTCAGTCATCAGTTTGTAAGTTTGATCAATGCCCACAGCCCACCATGGGTATATATTTTTTAAAACAGCAGCAGACCCACTCAGAGCAGCTGCACCTCTCATACCTGCCTCAGCAATGCCAACCATAGGTACAATTGTTTGAAACAGCAGCAGGCTCGCTAAGTGCAGCTGCACCTCTCATGCCTGCCTCAGCAATGTCCACCATGGGTATAATTTTTGGAAACAGCAGCAGGCTCACTCACAGCAGCTGCACCTCTTGGCATAATTTTTGGAAATAGCAGCAAAGTTTGCTAAGAGCAGTCACACCTCTTGTACCTGCTTCAACAATGCTCCCCAGAATCTTATCCTAAGGTCATTCCTCCCATTTTTTTCAGCTCTGAGGAATGCCACTGCTGCAGCATGGCACCACCCTGACATTGTTCCTGCCATGCCTAGGAGGGCAGATAAGCTCTATCATGGCTTATTATGCTGCCCAGTCTGAGACTGATTCCATAGTCATCAAAGTGGCACATGACATGTCCAAGGTGCCAAAGCACCTTAGCTTCCTCCCCCGATAAGGGATCCAGGAGAATCAACCTCTAGGGTAAGAGGGTGTATGCCTCCTCTACTTTGAGCCTCTGCATTGCAAATTACTTGTCCCATATGGTCAAGAACCAAAAATGCCATATGGAAGAGGGGCAGGGCAGCTGCTCAGGCCCTCTCAGAGGGTTACCAGAAACAGGAGGTCCTCAAGAATCTCCAGGTCACCAAGGATAGTAGTAAACACCCCCTCAGGGCCTTGTATAATATGTCTGACACTGTTGCCAGGGCTGCTGCTACAGGTATTTGCCTTTGTAGGCACACCTGGTTAAGGGCACGGGTTTCATGGCAGATGTCCAGCAAAAGGTGCTTAATGCCTCATTCAATGGCTCAAAATTCTTTGGGCCTGATGTCCAGAACATAATAAACTATTTTCAGGCCTTAGGCAGAGCCCTCAAATTTGTCCACTCACTCTACCATACCAAACCTAGGAGCAGGCAAAGGTCACCCTTTTGTAAGGTGTCCCACAAGTCTGGTGTGGGCTCCAGATTCCAGGTAAAAGGAAGGCCAGCTCCCCCTTGCCTACTCCCTCCTTCTCCTTGGGTCCTGCTATGAAATGGTCCAGAGGCAATAGATCAGCCCCAGTGGCAGGATCGGCCTCTGCCTGACTCCTTGTCATACCCCCCTCTTCAGGTCCACAACCAAGAGGTGGTGGTTGGAGGTCAGTTTTCCCTTCATCTCAGTCACTGGAGAACTATAACCTCAGATGTTTGGATTCTTCAGATCATAGAGAAGGGTCACACTCTGAAGTTTTTGGAGCAACCCCCAGAGACTCCTCCAGTACCCTCCACTCACCTGACAAACCACGCAGTGGTCCTTCAGGAGGAGGTACACTCCCTTCTGTGAGAAAGGGTGATCAAGCCAATGCCCAACTGGCAGAAGAACAGAGGATTTTATTCCAGGTTTTTCCTTGTCTCCAAAAGAACTAGACACCTATCCTAGATCTCAAAGACCTCACCCTGTATATTCAGTACAAAACGTTTGGCATGGTCACTCTGCCAGGCCTGTTGCCACCTGCCCAAATGGGGCAAAAACTGACTGTGCTCCCTCGATATGCAGGATGCATACCTGCATATTTCAGTGTGCCCTTCTCTCAGATGGTTCCTCCGGTTTCTTTTTCAAGGTGAACAATACCAGTTCAGAGTCTTGCCCATTGGCTTATCCTGTGCTCCATGGGTTTTTACAAAATGCTTAGCAGTGGAAGCTGCTGCCCTTCAGTGAGAAGGCCTGTACATCTTCTTTTACCTGGATGACTGGCTTCTCAAGGCCCCATCCAGGGCTCAGCATCTGCGACCTCTGGAGAGGACCTTCCAGTTGTTCCACTCCCTGGACATCACTGTCAGCTTGCCCAGATCCATTCTGATCCCATTCCAGAGGCTGCAGTATATAGGGGTGGTCCTGGACTCAGGGCAAGGCAAGGCCTTCCTGCTGCCACACAGAGTGCAGTGTCTTATATCACAGGCTCAGGTAGTGGCTCAGAGCTGTTATGTGTCCAAGAGGGTTTATTGAGGCTCCTGGGCCTCATGGCTGCAGCCATTACCACTGTCGCCGTGGCCAGGCTGCACATACAGGTACTCCAGTGGACCCTCTGGGTACAGGGGGAACAACACACAGATGACCTGGAACAGCTAGTGCTAGGATCCTCATTGGGTCACAAGGTCCTCCAGTGGTGGATGGAACCCTGAAATCTCTTAGAAGGGTCCCTTTCCTGATCTTGTCTCCTCAGCAGATCCTTACTATGGATGCCTCCAGTTTGGGCTGGGGAGTGCATCTGAGTCCCTTCCAGACACAGGGTAACTGGTTCCAGATCGAGACATCCCTCCATATAAATGTCCTTGCAATAAGGGCAGTTCTGTATGCCATGCAGGCCATCCAGAACCACCTCTTTATGGGCCAGTTGTTGATTAAGTCAGACATTCTCAGTGTGGTCTACTATATCAACAAACAGGGATGCATTCATACCCTCTTTGAAGTGAAGCAATGAAAGTCTGGTACTGGGCACTGGGCCATGGCCTGGAACTCTCAGCAGTCCATGTCCTAGGTGTGCTGAATACTTTGGTGGACAGCTCCTGCTGGACTCAGTCCAGGATGCATAGATGGGAGTTCCTGTCATCCTTTGCAGAAGATCTGTTTGACAGATAGTGTCATCCAGAGCTGGACCTTTTTGCATTCACATGCAATGCAAAACTGTCTGATTTCTGCTCACTGGATCCAGAGTCTAGAATTTCCTGATGAGTCTGGTTGTACCTCTCTTGGAGCAGGAGGTTTCTTTATGCCCTCCCTCCATTTCCTCTAGTTCAGAGAGTGCTTATCAAGCTGAACATGGAAAGGGCCAACATGATCCTGGTGGCACCCTTCTGGCCACTGCAGATATGGTTTCCATTACTGCAACAGTTAGCAGTGGAACCTCTGGTGCCTCTGCAACTCTGCAGGGATCTGCTGATGCAGACTCAGGGGACCCTGGTCCATCCACACCTCAAGTTCCTTTAGCTGCATGCCAAGCTCCTGAAGACATAGCCATTGCCCCTTTTGGGGTTTCCCAGAAGGTGGCTGACATCTTGGTGGTGACTAGGAAGCCCTCCACTAGGGCCACCTATGCCATGAAGTGGAAAAGTTTACCATCGCCAAGCACCATCTGGACCCTTGCACCTGTCCAGTGAATCAGATTCTGGACTACCTGATATCATTGTCTGACTCAGGCCTCCAGTATTCATCCCTCAAGGTACACCTTTCAGCTATTTCTGCCTTCCACAAGCTTGTGGATGGTCATAGTGTTGCACAGCTAGATGTGACCTGTGCGTTTCTCAGGGACCTCCTGCATATGAAGCCTCCACTCTGCAAGTCTTTTCCCGCTTGGGATGTGAATTTTGTTTTGGAAAAATGTATCTTATCTTCATCTGAGCCAGACGCATCTTGCAAGCTATGCTTCCTTTCTTGGAAAGCATTGTTTTTGGTTGCT
This sequence comes from Neoceratodus forsteri, assembly GCA_016271365.2. NCBI lineage: Eukaryota > Metazoa > Chordata > Ceratodontiformes > Ceratodontidae > Neoceratodus > Neoceratodus forsteri. Next base: position 508,283,693 of record CM057455.1, read on the forward strand.
ATTACTACTGCTGGAAGGATTTTTGAGCTTCAGGCTCTCTGGCGTGAGGAATCTTATTTGATTTTTCACAAAGACAGGGTGTCTTTGGACACGAATCCTAAGTTTCTTCCCAAGGTGCTGTCTGAGTTTACCCTGAACCATTCTATCCACCTCTTTGTGTATCTTCCAGACTGTGCCCATCCAGGGGAAGCACTGCTCCATACTTTAGATGTATGCAGAATTCTGAAGTATTATCTGCTCTGAACTAAGAACTGCAGAAAGTCTAAGCAGCTTTTTGTCTCTTCTCCCCAAGGAAGAGAGGGCTTTCAGTTTTTCAAACAATGTTTGTTCAAAAGGTTGACCAGTTGTATTGTGTTCTGCTACAACAAACATGACAAGGAGTTGCCAGGGATGGTGAAAGCCCACTCCATGAGGGGCATGGCTGCCTCTGCGGCTTGTTTCAGAGGGGTCTCGGCAGCTGACATATGTGCTGCAGTCACCTCTAGAGCCCAAGCAGGCTTCAGCCAGGCTGTTCTTCAGAGCCTTCTGTCTTAAGCCTTGGTTTGCCTACCTCGCAGACTGTTCTGCTGTAATTGTAACTGCTTTGGACTCATTCCTACAGTGTGGCCTGATGACTGAGATACCCCTGAAGAAGATAGAACAGTTAAGTAAGAACTTACCATAACAGTAGATCTTCGAGGGGATCTCGGTCATCAGGTCAGCCTTCCCTCCCACTATCCCCCCTTTTTGGAGTCCTCTTCTTAGACTGGCTAGCTGGTGTATCTAGGCTTTTATTTAGGCCTAGGCACCTCTCTCTTTCCTCCGTCTCTCATGGCATGACCTTGCTCCCTTGGTCTCTGAGGGAAAGAACTGAGGAGGGAGCAGGGCTGCTCTCATCTTTATAGGGATGATGATGTCAGCAGGTGATGATGGTGTGGGCAGCCCCTGTTGTACTGCTGGAAAATCTTCTGTGTGGATCCTGCTTCACTGATGGGGATTTTCCTACAGTGTGACCTGATGACTGAGATCATTTTGAAGATATACTGTTAGGCTAAGTTCTTATGTAATTGTTCTATCTCCAGATTACCCTCTTATGTATATGCCCATTAGTTTTTCAGACAGTCTCCAGAAAATCTTTTCAGTGTTGATTTTTTGAAGGCAATGTAACTGGTTATGAGAGCAGGATATATTTTCTGAGGCTCAGATTGCATATTGGAAGAGAAGATCCACAACTGATAAGTCCTTTATCTTGTATCATTAGATGGAAAATTATGCCATAATAAAGTGTGCTGCCTTACTGGGCTAAGATTCATGAAGGCCTGGAGAGCATATAGGGTACAAATGTCCCATTTATGTTTGTACACCTGTTCTTGGGGTAAAAAGTTCCACAAGTTGGTTGTAGGCCACAACAGATGCTCCTCCGGCCTTTTGTACTGTTGCAATGAAGATGACAAAGACAAAGATATCTGAGATGACAAGCAGATACCCTGCCCTCAGTGGAACTGTGGATATCTAAAATTAGAGAACTACAGACCATGGAAATCATTGCAGCCACATTGAGATTAATCCAGGAGAAGCATGTAGAGCTCTGGCAAAAGTGGCACTCATGTGACTCTTCTGAATGGGAAATGGTTTTGTTAGCAGAACAAGACAAACATACTGCACCCATGCCTCAAGACCACTAAAATGGTTATCTCTGGGAGAATCCCAGAACCAAGGAAGACTCAGATTTCCATTAACAGGCATGGTGAGGCTGGGGGAAAGTGATGAGAACAGGATGATGCCCCTCCTTAGATCAAAACCCTGAAGGCCCTTATCTGCTCTTCTGAATGAATTACCTAAAATGTATGTATCTGAAGTAATGAAGAATCAGACAGCCACACCCTCTGTTGTTTGTTACAGATGGTTTTTATTCAGTTCTGTTACATTTTAGGAAGTATAAGGAAACACAGAAGGAGCAGGACAGAGAACTGTACCAGTTAAGGCAAAAGAAAGCAGGGAAGGAAGTCAGAATAGCAAAGGATCAAACTGAGGAAAAGATAGCCAACTCAGTTAAGAAGGGGACTACAACCTTTTATAGGTGCATCAGGGAGTGTAGAAAGACAAAGGGAGGGATAGTGAGGCTGAATAGAAAGGATGGTGGGTGGGCAGAGAGGGACAGTGAAAAAGCAGAGATACTGAATGAATACTTCTGCTCAGTATTCACAAAAGAGGAGGTGAGGGAGGTGCCTAATCCAATTAACAGAAGCACTCTGGATAGGGGAGTCGATCCCAATCCTTTCACAGAAGAAAGGGTTCTGAAAGAACTCCTAAAACTGAAGGTGGACAAAGCAATGTGGCCTGACAGAATTCACCCCAGAATTCTAAAAGAATTAAGGGGAAAACTAGTGACACCACTGACTACCCTTTTTAACAAATCATGGGAGGATGGTGTGGTACCTGAGGACTGGAGGAAGGCGGATGTGATTCCCCTTCATAAAGGTGGGAGCAAGAAAGAGGCAGGAAACTACAGACCTATCAGTTTGACCTCTGTGGTAGTGAAAGTGATGGAATCACTTCTGAAGGAAATAATTGTTGAGTACCTAGAGGAAAGTGGGGCACAGAACTCAAGGCAGCATTGGCTGGACAACAGGAGACAGAAGGTAATTGTAAATGGAGTCCACTCTAAAGAAATAGGGGTTACTAGTGGGTTACCGCAGGGTTCAGTACTGGGTCCAGTCCTTTTTAATGTCTTTATAAGTGACATTGCAGAGGGACTGGAAGGAAAAGTATGCCTCTTTGCAGATGATACAAAGATCTGCAACAGGGTTCATATACAAGGAGGCATGGAAAGGATGAGAAGGGACTTGGCAAGGTTGGAGGAATGGTCAGAAGTATGGCAGCATGGATTCAATGCAAAGAACTGCAAAATAATGCACCTGGGAAACAAAAACCCAGGGGAAGATTACACAATGGGGGGTAGTAACAACAACAGAAATAGAAAGGACCTGGGGGTAATCATATCAGATGATCTTAAGGTTAGCAAGCAATGTAAGACGGCAGTAGGGAGGGCTGGGGGAATACTGGGATGAATAGGGAGAGGCATCACCAGCAGAAAACAGGAAGTTGTTATCCCTCTGTACAGACAGTTGGTGAGACCCCATCTGGAGCACTGCGTCCAGTTCTGGAGACCCCATTTCTGCTATGACATAGACAGGATGGAGGCAGTCCAGAGGAGGGCAACTAAAGTGGTGCAGATTCTATAAGAGAAGCCACATGAGGAGAGACTAAAGGAGCTTAGTATGTATACCCTTGAGGAAAGGAGGTCAAGGGGGGACATGATAGAAACTTTCAAGTACCTCAGAGGATTCAACAAAGTCCAAGAGGGTAGCATCTTTTAGAAAAAGAGATGTGCAAGAACAAGAGGACACAATTTGAAGATAGAGAGGGATGGCTCAGGGGCAATGTGAGGAAGTATTTTTTCACAGACAGGGTGGTGGATGCATGGAACAGCCTTCCTGAGGAGGGTGTGGGGTCTAAAACTGTGGGAGAATTCAATAATGCATGGGACAGACATAAGGCAATTCTTTTGGGGGGTAGGAAGAAATAGGCTGTTGGTTAACTAGGATCTGCAGCGTATCCTGTAGGTAGGGAAATGGGCAGACTAGGTGGATCAAGCAGTCCTTATCTGTCATCAAAGTCTATGTTTCTATGTTTACCAGTTGTTCCTGGTGACTCATTAACAAAAACTTGAAGACTGAACAATAATCATCTAGAAGAAGGAATACAAGCCGGTTGCAATAATAAGAATTTAATTTGCATAATATTGTAAATGTTATTTGATGACAGTCTTATATGTCAATGCACTGTTTCAGCACGATGTGCCCAATAAGCTGAGTTTAAAAAAATATTTGTTATTTCTGGTCTTCATAGACTTTTCACAAGCATTCGGTACACTCTCTAGACTTTTATTATGGCAAGAGATGCATAGATTAGAAGTCCTGGATTATTTTCCTGTTATTATTATTATAATATAAACATTTGCTCTAATATCTGGGCCCAGGTTAGATATTCAACTCTAGGAGTGCTTTCCGATAAATTTTAAAGCCAACAGAGGGGTAGAGTAGAGGTGTCTATTGGCACCTACTTTGTTTAGTATCTATATTGATTCCTTATTAAACAGCTTAAAATTGGTACCTGTTGAATCTGTATGTAAAAATCTTAAATTAACAATCAATACTAAAAAAATCTAAATGTATGATAGTGGGGGAAAATGTAGGTATTCGTAAATGAACTCTAAAAAGTAGACCACTACTTCAGGTAAAAACAATATGATTATCTGGACATCTATCTATCTATCTATCTATCTATCTATCTATCTATCTATCTATCTATCTACAAGTAATACAAAATCACACATACCACTATAATGCAAAGCATCATGGGCTATATATGCAAATCACCATGCCAATTTAGGCTGGTTCTGCTTTAAGCAGATTTGCATATATATCCTATGAAGCTTTTTGGAGGTACGTGTAATTTTGTATTTTTGGAAACCTGACTATGTTGCCAATGCCCTTTATTGGTAACCCTTGCCTCAGTACTTCTGTGCTGAGGTTCTTTATCTCTTTAGCACATATTATAGTGTCGCAGTAGTGCCACTATAATTAGGGCTGAGCAGGGGTTTCTATGTTAAATCTCAGACTTTGCACTTTACTAGCCTCACAACTGTTTAATGGATCTGCATGAAATTTGCATGCGTTGTCTTGGGGGGGGTAGTTCATTTGATATGCCAAGTTTTGTTCTGGTTGGATGTACAGATTCTGAGATTTGGATAGCGAAAAAGGTTTTTTTTTTTAAATGGTGCTTTTTGCTGTTCATTTGTTATTGCCTAGCATCCAGATGGTTTAGAATGCTGGTCTGAAATTTTCAGTGTAGAAAGGGCTTGGTCCACTGATGTGCCTTTTGCTGGTTTGGTGAAGAATTATTAATCCATTCTAAAGCTATTTTATTTTAAACTTTCAGTTCCGAGCAAGCTCAGTGCAGTCTTTTGGATAGCTGCTGGAGACAAAAAAAGAATTTGGGCCATACAGTAAAGAATTCTCATGCTCAGTACAGTCTTTTAGATGGCTGCTTAAAATGAAAAAAAAATAATTTGGTCCTTATAAAAAATGATTATTTTTCATATGGGGGTAATCCTTTTTAATGAGGAAAATATCCTTTTTCGTATGACCACCACCTTGTTTCTATTTTTTTTGAACACTAAATATTCAAAACCTACACAAATGAAATCCTGGGTACACACAAACACATGTATATTGGTCATTGGGTCCCCTTTAGGTGAAATATGCACTTAATTTTTAGAAAAATGACCCCCAAATGTGTTTTTTTTTATTTTAAAATCCCTTGTCATGACTCACTTCAATTTTTTCATATGCCCACACAAAAAAATTATTTGGCCATACAAAAACAGGATTCCTTCATACCTACAAAAAAAAAAAAAAAAGAATCTGGAAAAAAAATAAGTCTAAATTCTTTTTTCATGTAAAGAGATCTTTTTTATATGCCTTTTTCATTCCTATGAAAAAGGAAGTCCTCATACAAAAAATAATTTGTACTTCTTTTTTTTTTATTCTTTTTTCATGTGAAGGAATCATGTTTTGTATTTTTTTTGTTCATATGAAAAAGGACAGCCTCATATGAAAAAAAATTGGACTTAGTTTTTTTCCTGATTCCTTTTTTTTTGCATGAAGGATTCCTTTTTTGTATGGCATTTTCATTGATACGAAAAAGATCCTCATATACAAAATAAGATTTTGAACTCATTTTTTTCTCACATTTGAACTTCAGCAAGCCATAAATTCCTGGAGTTAATACAGGTAGAAATAAAGATGCAGCACACCAGGGGCCAGATATTCAAAACTTTGTGCTGGGCGCAAACCATTTGCGCATGGTTTGCACCGGGTTTGTGCAGGTCCTCTATATTCAAAAGGCCAAATAGCATGGGCAAACTGCATTAGCAGTGGGCAAAGGTATAATGTATGCTAGGGGCAAAAAGAGGGGGCATGCTCATGAATACAAGTGCAATGCTATATTCAGTGCATTAGTGCTGTGCAAAGTGTTTTTGTGCGACTTAGCATGACACTTTGCTCAGTGGAAATTACCGCCCAGGAAAAGATGGTCTTAACTCTGAGCAAACCAGCTTTACTTGACTTTGTGGCTTTGCATGGCTTTGCACAACTTTGTGTGACATAGAACCATGGTTTATGGAACTCTGTAATTCACAAGTGTGAAATTTGGAGCTTGTAAGGGTCTGCCAGTGGTGGTTTATTGACCCTAACCAGTGAATATTAAACATAGAAAGAAACCAGGCACGAAAGAAACATGCTGCACATGGATGGCACCTCCTGTTTTGCAATCATCTGCCACGGGTCCCAGCCATGCCAGGCATTAAGGGGTGACCCAGCGCCCAGTGGACACCATGGCAGTGTGTCCATACAGCACACACCTGCAGACCATCCTTTGGTGGACACCAACAGAATCCAGCAAACACATGCAGCACTGGGGACATGGAGGGTGTTGAGTGGAGGGCGAACAGGTAGCCAGTCTGCATCACATACTGGGTGCTGCCACAAGGCTGGGACAATTCATGCAGTGCAAATGGTCCAGTGTAGGGAATACCCCAACACCAGTGTGCCTGTGTGATGGTATGTGTCCCCCAGCCACTTACTGCACATCTGTACAGACATCACAGCACACACAGCCAGCCATGTATATGTCACTGTGAGTATCCCACGCCAGTGGTGCAGTGTCTGTGGGTCGCACAACAGCATAACAGCAATGTCCACTGTCAGTACACACCTGCAAGACGGGCCTGTCACTGTGCAAAGTGCAGCAGTTATTGATGCCCTACACACTATAGGCATTGTAGTGTCCCTCACACTACTGGCCCCCTTGTTACTGTAGTGTCTGCTGTGCACTGCAGCAGGAACTACAGTTTGACAATTGCATGCAGCACCACCACCTGTGCCTGTGCTGTGTAGTCCCCTGGGGCACAATATTCTATGCGGTTCTGTGCAAATGTAGCCTGCAGCTACCACTGTGCACTTCCAGAATGACCTACAGGTGCAGCTTTGGGCAGACCCAGCCAGTCCCTGTACTTCCAGACTGACCTACAGATGGAGCTGTGGAACCCTGCGACAGTGCTGGGTAAACTGCATGCAAATCAGGACATAATGAGATGCTAATCTGGATGTTTGCCCACAGACTGCCTAAGAAGGCTCATTTGCATGTCATTTTTGAATGTAACAAATTTTTGCCCTGGGCAAACATGATAGTGCTGGGCAAACAGCTTAGCTCTGTGCAAAACCTGCGCAAATGTGTTTGCGCCATGCACACATTTTGGAAACATGGTACATTTCTGCAGAATTTCATATGCGCCGGTGCTTGGAGCTTTAATGAATCCACTCCTTTGCTAGCACACACATTGGCCACATAGTTCACCTCTACCTTCCTTCATGTCGCTGTGCACTGGGCTGCTGTTGTGGTTTACATTTCCTGGTTACTGATGTAACCCCTAGGTGGCGCTATCCCTTGTTTGTTTGTTTATTGTTCTAGGAATTACTACCTTTGAGCCACAGGCTCTTTTACAAAGGTTCCACGTCAATTAGGTACAGTACAAAAGGTTACATAGATAACACAACAATTTGTGTTGTGTCAAGAGCCAGAAAACATACAAATACATATCAAATCATTTGTGCAAAAGGACATGAGATATCAATAATCACATTATTATTACAAGAAAGAGGTCATGCCAGATTAGGAGAAACAAATAGGGAAAAAGTCCAGAACAGAGAGGGTAAGTGAAAGACGTGGGGAGCAGACAATAGCAGGAGAAAAGGTTCCCCAAACATGTCTTTGTCAAATAACGGGACAGGGTGGGTAGTGAGAAAATAGGAGGTTTAATCAGGGCAGTCACAAGAGCTGGAGGTGGCAAGGTGAGAGAAAAGCCTTGGGCTACTACCCCTGCCTGCTTGGCTACTAACAGGTTAAGGGGCCTGAGTTCTGAAATGGGTGCCTCCACTCAAAGGGCTGGGTTGGTTTGGATGACGCTAACCAGGTCACAGCCCTCTGGGACACTGTGACCCTCCCTTTCCTCCGACTAGTGGTCCACACCGTATGCAACAGTGACTTTCCCAATACCTCTGATATGCAAAACACAGACACTTGTACTTGACACTTACCCCGAGGACTGGTTCCTTCAGCTTGACTCTGGGGACCCCTTGTAAAATAAGGTGATGCAGTACAATAGCCACAATACAATACTTTCTGCATAAACTGACACCACAGTCAATGTAAATTGCAGAAACAAACAGATCTGATTTATTCAGGGGTCTGTAACAAGGAAGGGGGAAAATCAGGTTAATTAGCTTAAACACATTAATAATCACAGTGCTGTGCATGCACTTAGAGTCTCACTAGTCACTTTCTCTGGGTGCCCAGGATGGAAAAAAGGGGACTAGCCAGGTCTGTTGCAGCTGGTTGGGGCCCTGTGATGGAAAAAAGAACATGCACACACAATTTGTAATCCGGAGCCTGATAGCTCAGTTCGAGGAAAGAAAAGCACTAGGCAATCAGATGACACACTTTGATTAAACAAAAGTTGCAGGGAGCTACCCTGATAATTACTCACGATACCTAGGCTAAACACAGGAGGGATGATGGCTGACTTGCTGGTTTGCCAGAAGAAGCTTGGCCCCTTGCTGATGGATTTTTCTGTGCAGCAAGGTAGTGAGGCACGACCCTCATGGCAGGGCCTATCTGCACCAGGCAGCACGGATTCAATCCGATTCTTGCTGATAAAACTACTTCCAGCACTAGCACACAGTTTACAGCAAGTGGGGAAACCAGATTGCGATCCCCTTCCAGCATGTAGCACATTTATATGTAAAAGAAAGTTTACTGTACCAGGCAGGTGACTCCTCAGTCCCGATCGCAAAAATCACTGCAATTACCCAGGAACACTACGGTAGCTACAGTCCTGATAGGCTGATCGTTTTCAGCAAAATCTTTAGTCTTCTACAGGGTAAGCCTGGTCCCAGCAGCAGCAGCTTGCTTTTTCTTCACAAACTTTGAATTCAGTCCGAAAATACCTTTTTCTGACTCTCTCTTCTCTTCCTCCACAGCGGCAAACAGGCCTGAATTCGGGCCTCACACGCGCCTCCTGCGCAAACTACCACGCCACTTGAACAGAGCAGAGCTCCTTCACTCCTTCACGCTTCACTCCCAACTCGAATCTGGTTTCCTCTTTCTGTTCCATCTCAGGGCTCATCCACGACTCTCCTGTGCAAACTATGGTGCCACTCAACCGCTCGCACACTCAGAACAGTTTTGGAGATGCAGTCCGATATGAAGATTCCCTTCTTCTGTTCCTCTCTGCTCATCATGCCCATAACTTAGGGCACAACGAAGTAATTTGGAGACATGGTCCAATATTAAGCTGTCCTTTTTCTCTGCAAGAGAGCCAAGTGCAGGAAGGCCAGACTCAGCCTTCCCGCCGAGTCCCCACGCTGCTCCATGGGGCAGCAGCTCCACGAGCTGCTCACTCTTCCAGCTCCATCTTCCTTCTGACCTTGGGCTGCAGGCTGCTGGGGAATTTCCCTTAGGTCCAAAAGATTGGGTTGGCTGATTCTGGTGTCAGTCACAGCAGAGCTCCCTCTATAGGTGCAAAAAGGCGCCAAGGATCCACAACTACATTAACCAGAGTCTCACTCCAATTAGTCCCCATTCAACAGGCTCTAAATGAGAGTCCCAATCCTGATTGGCCCAAAGCAGGCTCCATTTTAGAGTCTCAAGTACTGATTGGTCCCACTCAGCAGTCAGGGACCAAAATGGTGTAGCATAACAGAAACAGTCCAGGCTGCAAGAAAACAGGTTAGAACAAACTGCATTTTTATTATCACTCTAAACAATTCCCAACAATTAGTTACACCTTTCAACTGGGCTCCCTCTGCGCACTTAGTGAGAGCAAAAATGGAGTGATTAGGAAACAGCTTGAGTGGGACTCAAGCAGGGAAACACACAGACCCCCATCCAAATTAATTACACTGCAGTTAGGTAGCTTGTAAAGGGACAGTACACATAGGCACTTACGCACTCTCACGCAATTTATTTTCAAAACAGCTGAAACACTGGACACCAGCCTGGTACAGGGCATTTAGGCACACCCAAGGAAGGCTTTTTAGTGACCCCCATTTGTAAGGGGGTTGCACTATATTCAGAGCTGTCTTATTTCCCAGGCAATTTTTACACTGCACTCCCAGCCCAGTTTACCTGGCTTCCTTAGAACGCTATATTCAGCAGGTTTAGCACCAGGTCTATCCCTTTTGAATATAGCGGGCTATTGGTTCCGAGCTAGTTTAGCACACTGGGCAGTGCTAATTTAGCTCTGGGGCAAAGTTTTGAATATCTGGCCCCAGGTTTCATTATAAAAATAATATTTATTTTTACAAAATTATTTTAAATCAGTAATATTTACTTAATGTAATACATAAAATAAGACAAAATGACTAAATCAATTTATTTTTCTGTAGTGCTTCACATTGTCAATGGGTAATCATAACAACTGGATATAGTGCACCCCTACCAGGGGAATGGTGCAGCCCAAGCTTTAGAATTGTGGGCACCCGAGGATTCCGTGCACTAACAGCAATTCCCCAGTTAAGATGTGCAGTTCAAAGGGGACAGAGATACTTTTCTCTTCTCTAAAGACTTAAAGATTTCTTTGGGGCTGCAATTCTACATGGCAGGTTGAGGCTCCCTGTTTTCAGGGGACACCCCTAAATTAAAATTGTGCCTGTTAAGCTGCGGCTTTCAAATTGAATGACCTGCATTCCCACTTTCCCTGTGTGGATTGGGAACCTTTTTTACTGCCTTAATAGGGTGTTTTAGTGGTCTCTGGTTAAAATAAATGTAAGAATAAGTCAAAGTGCCACAGGTAGATAAAACTTTCTTTTTTGGGAGTGTGGGGTTTCTGGGGGTCCTTCGGCTCTAGTGTCGGTTCCTGTTTCCCACCCCCTCCCTAAGCTTCAGGTTTTGTGTGTCTTACTGTTTTACAGTTTGTGTGATTTTAGTCTTTTTGGCAACTGGGTAAGGCCCACTAGGCACAAGTGCCTGTTTTCAGGGGTGACTTGGAAGCACTAGGCAGTTAAGTGACTTGCTCAGAGTCGCAAAGTATGCAAGTGGCAGTTGTGAGAATCAGAATCAGAATGAGAATTTTGGTACATTTGAGTGCTTTTTTGGTGTTTCTGTGAGACTTAGCCCAATAAGTCAATGGTGCTAATAGTTATTTTTTTGGACAAAGAACCTTAGTGCGCAAGCACTGAGGTAAGGGTTACCCCAAGGGGCATTGGCTGGGTAGCCAAGTTTCAAAGAAATACAAAATCACACATACCCTCATAATGCAAAGCATCATAGGCTGCATATGCAGATCACCACAAAATATTATGCTGGTTGAACTTTAAGTAGAACTACATGATGCCGAAAGGCCTCTCACACAGTATGCAAAGCGTGCCAACAGAAGACACAGACACGTGTTTTGTCCTACCAGTACTCATCAGTGTGTTGACTTCAGTTCACTGAGAGGCTGGATTCCGCTGTCACAGCCTGGGGGGTTTTGGCTTAGGAACTCATAGGCATGTGTTTGTAAGACACATCCACTGCTGGATCTGGTTTGCTGTGGGATCTCACGGTTCTGAATGCTTCTTACAAGGAGTTTTTCTGAACTACGCCCATCCACTTCACTAGATGTGTTTGTTTTTTCAGGTTTCCTGTTATGGAGCCTTAAAGGAGTTTCTGAACCACTCCCATCCACTTCACTGGATGTATTTTTATAAGGCTTCCTGCTAAGGAGCCATACCTTATTAGGCATGAGGACAGGTGGTATTCAGAATGGTGTTCATCCCTCAGGTGTGTATTACCTTCCAGCAGTTCAAGACATAGATTTATGTTTGACTGTCCGCAACCTCCTCTGTTCAAGAGAAGGAACTGTACATGTCTGAATTAATCTTGCACCATTAGGACAAACCTAAAACATACATCTGAATTTCATAACTCAGGTAGCCTATTTGTGCTTTTGGGGCAACCAAACAAAGATGAAAGGCCTCTAAACCCATCCTAGTTAGGTGGGTGGGGGTCTGGGTTACTAAGGCCAATGTGGAGAAAAAAGAGGCCTCTGGCTCTTATCAAAGCTCACTTCAACAGGGCGATAACAACTTTCTGGGTGGAGAGGGATGAAGTCACAGTTTTCAGAGCTATGCAAGGAAACCACATGGTCCTCAGTCCACACATTCATGAAGCATTATAAACTGGATGTTCAGAGTTCTGCTGATGCAGCTTTTGGTTGCAGAGTGTTGCAGGCAGCAATTCACAAGTAATTCTTAAACATCTGGTGTATGGGATAATATTCTCCCCTTCCTGGATTTTGCCTGGGTACTGCTTCTTAGAACCCAGTTGTTATAATTAACCATTGACAAAGTGGAGCACTACAGAAAGAAGAAATTAACTTCATACTTACCATAATTTCCTTTTCTGTGTAGCTCCAAAATTGTCAATTGGACCTGCCCAGGAACTTGGCTCCTGAGGGAGAATCTGATCCTGCATGTTAAGAGTGAGGTCTGTCTTTAGTAAAAATTCCCTATGTGTACCTCTCTCTATTTCTGCTGCACTGTATTCTGATATGTGTATTTACATGCTAATTTATCAATTTTCTGTGGCTGCAGGTTAAACGGTTTCTTTGGTTAATGAAGGTGTATTTTCCTGTTGCAGTATAGTTCTCTGCATCAAAGACAGGACATGTCACATTGTTTATTAACTTCAATTCACAGATCCTGTGAGGCATACTCAGGCCTCAATTCCAGGTGGGTGATTCAAGTGAGACATGCTGTGGTTGCATGCCTTCCCTACAAGAAGAACTGACTACTTCAGACCTCCATTGTGAGTCCATGAAATGCATCCCTTTCCTGAGACTAGCATTCTAAAGCTGGGGCTGTGACATTCCCCTGCTAGGGGTGCACTATACCTAGTTGTTATGATTATCCATAGACAATGTTGGAGCTATCAGAAAAGGAAAGTATGGTAAGTATGAAGTTAATTTCTTTTTTAAAAACTCATTCATTTAAATGAAAATAAAATGTTTGGCAATATTTTGTTCATATTGCAAAATAAATGTAAACAAAAAAAGAGAAAAGTATTTTTTTTTGTTGACAAAGTCCTTTTTTGGGATGAAGAGGTACCCGCCCTGAAGCATCATGATGCGGGACTGTCAGTCACTTCCTGAGTGAGACTGCAATAGAAAGCAATATTGATAGCAGAAACATTTTCTTCTTTCTTTATGATACAATTTTATAGGTGTACTTACTTCTGTGGTGTCTGTCTCCAAGTTCAGGCTTCCCTGCCTCAATCCATGTATCTTGTGCCCACTGGAATCACTTCTTGTCCCCAACTTGGACACTGCCAGATGCTTTGATTTTGAAAAATTTCTACTGCACTTGCTTCGACTTGCAGCGACTTGCGTTCTTGTCTTTTTCAAAGTCTTTGTCCCTCAGGAAGTGACTGACCTTTTTCCACAATTTTTTTGTTGCACATTTGTGCCCCACATCATGATGTTGGCACACCTGTGACATTGAATGGCCTTCACCAGGGTGAACACCTCTGCATCCTTTCAATTTTTGGGCGTGTTTCTGTTTTGAAACAAAAAGGAACAAAATGTTATCTGTAACTGTCTGGTAATGTGGGACTGTCACTGCTAACTACTGTCTTTATCATGTTTTTCTTTTTTTCTTACTTCTATATCTTTCATGTCACAGAATTGTATAAAGTATTATAGCTCCAATTACTGCAACAGTAATGTAATGCAACATTGAAAGAACACAAATTATCAGGTCTGACTATGCTCCCCCTCACCATGCTGGTGCTGCTGTGTCTGCCCCCCAAACACCTGTACTGTCTCAACAGTTCCTAGTTGAGGCCAGTTGTCACCCACCAAGCCTGAGCCATTGCAGCCCTCTGTAAGGCACAGCATGTTCCGCATGAGTTGTGGCCATGCTGAAGCCCTCACTGGGTGGGGATGACCCTGTGCTACCATTGTGTAGGCACCCTATAGCAGCTGACAGCAGCCAGAGGACTGCTGGAGCAGTAGATGTTTGTGCCAGGTCTGACTAGCCCTCCCACCATGCCGGTGCTGCATTCCTCCCCAAATAGACCCATACAGTCCACATCTTGGATGACTCATCTGCCAATATATCAATGGGGTGTTGGGTCATCATCATTGTCTCTGCTACCATAAGCCTGAGCCATTGCAACCTCCACAAGGTAGGGCTTATACTGCACGACTCATTGTGCTAGTACTGAAGCCCTTGCTGGGTGGAGACAACACCATGTTACAGCTGTAAATGCATGCTACACTCACTGACACCACCCACACCACAGCAGGAGCAGATGGTGCTTTGTGCAAAGTTTAACACCCCCTCCATGGTGGCAATGCAGCATTGGCCCCACCACAGACCCACAGTCTTCATACAGTTGACCAGTTTGGGCCACTTGTACCTCCACCCCTGCTCCCATCCTGAACTGTTCAGGCCCTCCACAAGTCAGGACATGTTCTGGATGACCTGTCTGTGACCATGTTGATTGACTGGCAGATCACCATTGTTGCCCCATGCCACCACAAGTCTGTCCCACAGATTGCAGCACTCCCCTTTGGTACGCTGATTCATTAGTGCAGGTGTCTGTTTTCATCAAACCTAGTCACCTCAGTGCTTGAACACCAATTTTTCCAAAATCGGATGCAGGGTCTGTGGCAGCACCCCCCCCACCAAACAATCATGAAAGTGAAAGAAAAAATACATTTGTATTTGATGTAGGTGTAGTTCATCTATTTTTCGACCAAGGTAAGTGTGGCTCTGAAAAGAGCTGTTGTGGGGTGGCGTTAGGGAACTGCTCTTATATGTACTGATTGTGATGACACAAACAACACACTTTGGATCCCATGTTGGAGGTCTCCCAGGAAAATAGCATTACCAACATCTGAGAGATGCACACCATCTTTTAGGTAAAGCCAATTGTTATAATATTTAATTTGGGGGTGGGTAATAGTGTGCATACCCAGATCACTGAGAAAGTCAGATATTTGAATGCTAACCTTTCTGCATGATCATTTAATTCCAGGTGCATACTGCTGGCCTCTCCAGATCATGTGTTCTATAATATCTGAATACAGAATTTTACAGTTAGGCAACATTCTATGTAGTACAGCCAACTCAGATTTGTCTGCCTCTATTAAATCTATACCACTTTTGTAGTCTAAATCTTTACCTCCAACATGGATGAGTAGTATGTCTGGGTCAGGGTGAGTGTCCAAAAGTCTGTGCATCATTGGCATGAGCTGCTCCCACCTCATGACATGCTTACCAAACCAGTGGACATGAAAATTTCCAGTTGCAAATCATTTCCAAAATGACTGCTCCTGGCAAAGTGTCCAGCCCTTCTCACAATTGAACTACTCAGAATCCAAATGGTTGTTTTGAAGCCTTCTGCCATGCTTAATCTTTCTCAAGATTATGCAAGTGACAGCAATCTTAAATATGTGTCTGTCTCTCTCAGCAGTATCTGCCAGCTGATACTTTCAGTTCATCAGTTTTGTCTGTTAACAGGCAGTGTACAGACGGAGGTAGCAGCAATTGTCATTCTTGACATTTTATTGGCTAGCATCCGTCTGTATTTACCAATCAAAAAACAAACTTCAAACTACCTCTTATTCCCATTGTCATTGGTTAAATTGTTTAAAAATAGATACTTGTTTTGGACAGAAATTAAAAAGGTCTGATATTGCAAACCTAACAATATTCTGCTGTGTCATTGGTCACAGGATGCCTATGCATACTTCTTCACAAACCTGTTTTCACTCCTTTTTCAGCTGGAATCCTAGGTGGTAAGACTACTATACCTGCTATATTTTAATGATATTTCTAGACAAAAAACATGACCTGCACTAAAACAATTATCCCGTAGCTTCAGCTTCAATACTTATGTCTTAGAAGATGATATTTTTAGTGTTTACAATTAAGTGCATATATAAATTAATTAATTAGTTTAGAAAGGTACTTACACTGTTTTGTCTTCTCTGTCTCCATTTGAAAACCAAGATGGCAGACTTCTTGCTTTTTCTGGAGGTGATGGCATGCTTCTATTGGCTGCTAGGATGCATTTCGTGTTGTTTCAAATTTTTTTGTGACTGAATTCCTTTTTTCATATGGGGCATATGGAAGAAGTGGACTCTAAAGATCTTTTTCATGTGGGAACTAATAAGAAATCAGTTAGAGATGCCCTGCGTCACCGAGGTTGTTTTTTTCATATGCCCCATATGAAAAAAGATCACATTTTGTACCAAAAAGAAATAAGCTCACAAAAAAGATCCTTTTTGTATGGGAACCAATAGGAAATTGGTTAGAGACATCCCATATTACTTCAAGGTTCTTTTATTGTATGACTCCATGAAAAAGGATCAATGCGGTCATACTAAAAAGAATCATCTCAACAAAAAGGATCCTTTTGTATGGGAACCAATAGAAAAATAAGTCAGGAAAGTCTTGAGTGAGCATAAATTCTTTTTTCATATCACTCACACAAAAAAGGATGTCGTTTTATATGAAGAAACCAAACGGCTCATGAAAAAGATAATTTTTCATGTGGAAAACCATAGTAAATGGCTGAGAAATGTCCCCCAATTTTTTTTTGTATGTGGGTGCTATTACAGTGATAGAGGCAGTTGTGTTGTGGCATGTGTGAAGGAACATGTAGTGCTTGGTAAATGGTATTATACAAATTAGTTTATTAATATTAACAAATGACATTAATTTGTAATTCTGAGCTTAGTAATAAGAAAAGCCCTATTCATCTGTACATATGCCATTGTTTTATATTTTCTGCTGATATGTTGAATAGGCTGTTATTGGGCAGTGCCAGTGATCAGGAAATGGTGCTATAATTATGCGAATGTGCCTCAAAGTACAATTTTGGAGTCACTTTGTGAAAGGTACTTTTGTGCATAATTTCTGTGATCTGTGTGGTGCTCATGACAAGATGCCATAACTTTTCATTTTGTTTAACATTTTGGGATGATACCATGTGAAAGTGATACAGTTATGACACTGTGTCCATATTTAGAGAAATTATGCATCTGATAATGTCATTAGTTCATGGTCAGTGTATATGTTGGAACAAAGGCTATAATATCACTTTTTATAATGCAGCACTTGGATTTACCTGGGCCTTACCCCAAAAAATTATTTTCATAAATCACCAAATTTAATTATAAAATTCACATATGATATTATCCCTGTTCTTCAGGTTCTGGATAATGGCAATAACAATCCACAACACTTAGAAATATGAAAAAATATATATTTTATTAATACCTGTACAATAATTTGAAATATTTCTAATTAGCATAATATACCTTGTAAACATAAAAGTAATGTAAATCAACAAAGGTTTCAGAAAAGCAAGTAACCAATAAAACAAACAAAACAAATTTCAGCAAATAAACAATGCAAATGAATAAGCAATATTCAGCATAATAAATTGCATTGGCTATATACTAGACTTTCAGCATAATTAGCATTCAGCATAACCTTTATGTCTAAGAACATGCAAATTCATAACATCAGTGTTCACATTTTTTGTATGAGACCTATTTCAAAACTCTTATCATGCAAAATGTATTTGTCTCAGTTTAAACCTTTTAAACTATATACTCCAAGTGTTTTTGTAGTTGAGAGTGAAACCCCTTTGGTTACTTCCCCAGATAAGCCAATTAAATTACTAAAACTGTTCATTAAAAATTCATAAGTTAATTAATTAAAATGAATTAGGAGGCAGTATAGTGCAGTGGTTTAAGGCTCTGAGCTGCAAACCTGGAGACTTGGGTTTGAATCCCACAGCCCCCACTTGCATACTCTGTGACCCTAAGCAAGTCACTTAACTTCCTTGTGCTCCCAGGTCACACCTGTAAACACGCTTTAACTTAGTGTGTCTCTCCTGGTTAACAAGAAATAGTAAAAGTAATTAAAATATCCTTAAATTTCTGTTTGTAGAAGTGGTTCTTCTTCTCTCTTAACTTAAGAATCTGGGTTTAGTCTGTCTCTCAGTAAGAAAGTCTCTTTCAGTTAGCTTGTCTCTTCTGTTTTCCCCTGGAACTTGAACTGGAACTTTTTCTTGCATCTGTTTGGGATGTCATTAATTATTAAAAGTCAGTTTATAGGATTCAACAAGAAACATCAGACAACAGGATTTGAACAGTCCCGTGGCAACACTTGTATTAAAGAACTTTCTTGTGGATAGCAAAGTTATCTTAATAACTAGACTCTGACTTCTTCATGTTAATTCATCTGCACTTAAGCCTTAAGACACTGGACTCCTTTTATTCACAACACTGCATAGCTTACTTTGGCTGTGAATTTTAAAGTCAAGTCTCTGGTCCAGGATTTAGCAGACAACGTTACTTCAGTCAAAATGGTCAGGAAATAAAACACAGACCTTGGTTTATACCACAGTGAGAATGTCTTTGTGTCAAGAAGTTTGAATTCGGACCTCCTGGCAACGCTGCATAGGCTTTCAAGCTTATCCTTAACACCCCCTTCTGCATACAGCAATTGTTAACCAAGGCTGGTCCCAATATTCCAAATTCAGGCATGGACTAAGCTTTTTTAGGCCTAGCAGAAGTTATAAAGCATTAAGGTTTCGGCCAAATTCTTAACTAGATTGACATAGGTCCTCTTACATTGGTGTTCAGCCAAGACTCAGGCTTTGGCTCTGAGTTTTGTATATCTATTCCTATGTCGGGATACATCACAACCCAACTTTGATTGGTCCTTGCAGATGACAGACAGTGACATTGGCCACGCCCCTGCAAGGACTGCCCATTAACTCAGAATTCACTTTTATCTTGAATTTAATTTTCTCTTATAACTTCTTAATGCCCATTAATTTCAATTTTAAATTTACATATTTAACATTATCTCATCAAGTGGAGCATTTAGGTATGTTTCCCACATTTCTAGCATTAATATTTTTTGAATTAGTCTATTAATGGCTATAACTCCATAATTTTAATAAACCTCCATAAAATAAAGTGATAGTTTATATCCAAATATTCTAAGCTACAGAATAATATAAGATTTGTTTAGAACATCTGTTATCAAAGTCTCTTAAACATTAGTTTTTTATCCAAGCACATGAAGTTGTTTGTTCTGTAAAGAAGCAATACATTTCATACTGTCAAAAGATTTTTAGATGTGTTTCCTCTTCCAAAAAAGCACGTTACACACTTAAGAGTTATATTTCCAAACTTGTCACAATAGTAGCTCTCATTTAAGACTAAACTTGAAGAATTTAAAGAAAAGTGCTCTAAAATGTTTATATAAATAGTTTATTTTTCCCAATAGCTGCATCTATGAAACTTTGTGATCTTATTCATTATAATACTATTTGTCATCTGTGAAATTTTCAGACCAGCACCATATTGCATTATTAAGTTACAAATACAACTTCCTTTTCCTATAGAAAGTCTATGGAGATTTGAAACACATTTTCCTAAGAGTTTTTTTTTTCTTAAGCTCTTCAAGGCTATACCAGTCACATGACCTCTTATCTGATAGTAGCAAAGAGGCTTAGAATCCTTGGTATTTTTGGAATGTTCAAGTCTCTTGTTGGTAACTGCAGAGTGCAGTTAACATTAATCCCTAGAGGCCTTTAACAGGGGCTCCCTTAGCTAGAAATGACACATCCCCTTAAGCTTTTATTTAGACAAGCATAATGTTAAAATAAATTGTTTTGTCTTGCAGACAGTCTTTTCCCTTTTCTATGAAGCTTATATGGATATGCATTTTAACCAGAAATTCTAGTAAAACTTCCCGTAATGAATCTCACATAAAATTACATAAAATAATAATTAAAAATCAATTTTTTGATAATAAAAATAAAATAACTTTTTCATCAAGGGTTTTATTCCTACATATATGTTTTGCAAAGATGCATATGGTCACATTTTTTTTATCACGTATAGTGAAGTTGTGGATAATGATTCTTGTATGTGGACTCAATCACACTGATTACAAGTGGTAAGATTTACCTCACGCCTTCCAATGCTGCTGATACTGGAGGTAACATTCTAGTAGCAATGTGTTTCATGTCTTACTTGTTAATTAGGTATCAATGTGTGGTACAACAAAAGTACTACAACTCTAATGCTTAGTAACACCTTTGTAATTCATACAGTAGCTTCAAACCCAGGAATCCCACATTATGCATAACATATGCAGTGGTGGTGAAGCTGCCTGGGGGTGCTTGGAATGGCATTTAGAATGCAGTTCTAATCTCTACCCTCTGGGTGGTGCTACATTGGACAGTATAACATCAAATCCTTTTCTCTGCCTGCACTAGCAAGTTGCCCCGAAGAGCCCTCTTCAGCAACACGCTTGAAGCATTCGTATGTTGAAAATAAGTATATTCCATTTAGTCTTTTATTATTTTTAGTCATCTCTGCCCCCTCTTTACATTTATTTTTAGTATTTTGTGGGGTTTTTAGTTAAGTTTACGGGTTTTCTCCAGTTCCACAATGTTCCTGGGAATCGGAGAACTCGATCTTTATTTTCATTTTATTTGGGTTTAACTGTCATTCTTACCTCATCTTTGAGGTAAATCTGAGGTAAACATCATTGTTTCCCTTTTTGGTACTATTTTTCTGGGTTTTCATCTCAGTTCCCCTCCTGAGGAACCATGGCAATTTTTTTCGTTTTACTGTTAAGTTTACCACCTTTATTTTATTTTTAAAATAACTTGATTTTTTGTGATTGGAACTGAACCACAATTTGTGTTTTCCCTTGGGAATATTAATTTTTTGGGTACTCTGTACTTCGTTTGACAGGACAGACAAGCCCAAGAAGAAAACGGGACCTACTGTTTTTAAAACTTGTGTTAAATGCTTTACTCTCCTTGCTAAGGCAGATAGCCATGAGTTGTGTTGGATGTGTTTAGGTCCTGATCATATTTTTCAAAACTATACGCTGTGTAATAGATTCTGCTCAAAGACAGTAAAAAAAAAAACTAAAAAAACCTGAGGCACTCATGTCTTCTCAGTCTACCTCTCAGTCACTTAAATGGTCCAACAAGGATCCCTTCCAGTCTATGAAACCCTCAAAGAACTACTCTGAAAAACCCTGTGATAAAAAAAATCTGCAGAGCAGGCTTTAGATTTGGGTCCTGCTAAAAGGAAACAAAAAGAAAAACATGTCACTGTCCCTCCTGCCAAAAATCAAAAGGGGACAACAGCAGTCACAGTACCTTTGCCCTCTCTGGAAGATGTGAGAAAGGCCTGGCAATTCTTTCATTCATTCCAGGCCATGAGATCAATGATGGAATTCTTGTTTCCCCCTCAACTTCCAGTCCCTCCCCCAGTTCCTACTGACCAGGAGGAGGAGTTTTATTATGAAGGAGAGGATAAGGAAAGAAAGCTCATTCATCCAGATAGTTCCCCTGACCAGGAGTTTGGTTCCCTTCCCCGGGGATGAGAGGACTATTCCTCACATTTCTCCTTGTCAAGCAAGTTGTGAGCACCTTGGTCCCCTCCACTCAGGAGTCTGGAGAGGATGAGGAGGAAGCAGACTTCCTTTATATGATGGGAGTAACTCCCACTAAGAGGTTACTTTTGCCAGTACACAAGTCCCTGAAGAAAGCAATCTATAAGCTCCTCCAAACCCCTACCTCTATACCAGATATAAACAAAAAGATAGAAAAGAAGTACTTACCAGCTTGATAAGCAAGGCACTGAGGCTCTCTACAATCATCCTGATCATGAAGGGGTGGTTCACGCAGCTGACTGTGATAAGGCCAAAGTTTCCCTTTCTTCCCAGCCTCTGGAGAAGGATTCCAGAAAGCTGGACAGTATGAGGAAAAAAGTATACATGACTGTCTCCCTACTTCTGAGGCAGATTGTATACATGGCATACACAACACAGTACCAGAAAGCACTATGGAATATAGTGCTGGCTATCTGTAACAACCTCTGTGGGAAACATATTCAGGACCTAGCAAATACAGCCAGGTCTGCACTGGATGCCACAAAGTGCCAGTTTCATATCGCATTAGATGCCAATGACACAACTTCCAGAGTTCTTCTACATGTTATCTCCCTAAGGTGGTTTGCATGGCTTAGAACAACCAGTCTGTTGCAGAATACCCAGACAAAGGCAATGAATTGTCTCTATGAAAATAACTTCCTCTTTGGTGACAAGACAGAGGCTTACATGAAGAAAGTGGAGGAATACAAAACCATTTACCAAAGTAACACTGAGAAAGAAAAAGCCTCTACTTCATACAGGCCTCATAGAAAGAGAGGTAGAAGTAGAGGCTTTTCCCTCGAGCCTTCTACTCCATGCTCATGCCCTGTGACTACTCTCAGATGAGAGGTTTCTTCTGGGGCAGAGGAAGAAGGGGTGCCAGAAGAGGTGACCAGGCTTTGACCTCTAGGGCTCAGGCCAAACAAAATCCCTGATATGTCTGCCCAGGTCACCAGTACTCTGCCAGTGGGAGGAAGACTGGCCCATTTCTTCCAGGACTGGAAACACATTGCCACAGACAAGGTGCCCTGCAGATGACAGCTGGCAGAAGGAGAAAAATAATAGCCAAAAAAAAAAAAATAAAACAGGTGATATGGCTGAGGGCTATTAAAAAACAAACAAGCAAACAAAAAACTCCCAAACAAACAAAAAACAAATGGTCACCCTATCCACCATCATCCCATCGCTGCAGCAGGGAGATTGGTTGGCATCTGTCTCTGGACCTGATGGATGCTTACTTTCACATTGCCATCAGGCCCAGACACAGAAACTACCTGCATTCCAGGCTGCCCTCTGGTCACTACCAGTTCACAGTCCTTTCCTTTGGCCTGTCCTCTGCCCCCAGGGTATTCCCAAAATGTTTAGTCATGGTGGTAGCACATCTCAGAAGGCAGAGGTTGATGGTTTCTCCTTACCTAGCTCACCAAGATCAAGCCCAACTCTGCAGAATTCTGCAGTAGACTTACTGCAGGAAACAATGCAGTTTCAGTGAGAGTTAATCCCTTTTGTCATGCAGGGAAACTGTGGCACTGCACTTGATCCTAGCAGGCTTCACTGTAGATGACTGGCTAGTCATCGAGAAATCCTATCAACAGGTCAAGAACTCCCGCCACCTCACACAGTGCACTCTAAGAGTACTAGGGCTCCTCATCAATGTGCAAAAGTTACAGACAGAACCAGTGCAACTACTGGAATTCATAGTTGCAGAGCTGGATGCCCGGCAGAGCAAAGCATTCTTGCCCCAGGAAAGGGTAGTGAACCTTGTAGGGCTAGAAAATTCCTTTGTCCTAGGTCAGTCCAGGCCAATGAGACACTTGCAACAGCTTCTGGGATGCATGGCCTCCACCACAGCAATAGTAGCAGGTGTGAGATTTCAGATCAGGGTAATTCAGTTCTACTTAAGGTCCCATTGGTCACAAAAGTGACACCCTTTGTCCAGGCTGGCACCAGTCACAAAAACACTGCTACAAGCTCTAGACTGGTGGAAAGAAACAGACAACCTCAGGGAAGGTGTACCATTCCAGGTACAAGCTCCCACAGCTGTTCTGACAACAAATACCTCCATGCTGAGCTGGGGTGCCCACCTGGGGGACCTAATAGAAAATGGTGTCTGGTCTCCTCAGGAGTTCAGGAAGCATATACACCTGCTGGAGCTAAAAGCAGTGCTCCTAGATCTCTAGACATTTGCACCACATGCCAAGGGTCAGGCTGTCCAGGTCAGATGAGTAGTTACTTAGTTAAAGTTTATTGTTCAGTCAAAGACCATGACAATTAAAATACAATCCACTGCACTTTACATGAATTCACATTGTAATAGTTAAATAAAGTAAAAACACTTTAAGCACGTTTATCCGCTGTCCCCCAAACTATACAAAACTTGGTGATTAGAACAAATATAAAACATAAAAAAAATGTTATGACTAAAATCCATCATATCTAAAACTTACTAATAACCACCATACTCTATAAAGTGATATTGTCATTATGTTGCAACTGACATTACTTGTTGAAACTCATTTTGAATACATAAAGTGCCTTTGTTATGCAGAATTTGTTACAGCATCTTTGTTTTTAAACCTTAAATGTATTTTTGCTATGCTTACTACATACCTAGCAATTGCTTTAATAATCAGTTCATCACTCATAGTGAATAGCCATTTCAATAAAAGATCTGTATCATCAGATAAAATTCATTTACAAATTGGTATAATCCATTTAGCTCTAAGCTTATTGTACCATTGGCATTCAAATAAAACATTCTTAAGATCTTCTAAACGGCTTCTAGTACATGTGCAGAATTTGGTATCTCTCAGTTACTCCTTCCTATACATAGCATCCAGAACATTGCTGGAGAGCAATTCTAATTTATATTTAGTATACACAATCCTTTGATTTGGTTCGGTAAGAATGTTATAATGGTATCTATAAAAATGTTCATTATTTATTCTGTACCTTGGAGAAATTTTCAACTTGGCAGTGTTCTCCAAATCCTTAGCTTTATAAAATTCCAGAATCCTGGATGCAATGTAGGATTGGTATCTGTGACTTATCATAATACCCTTTGCCTCAATTTTTCTTAAGAATCCCAGTCCTGTTTCCTGTAAAACTTGGTATACTGAGGCCAACTAGCTGGATTTTAGGTGTCCCAGGTTTAACCATTTGTATTTTTCCTTAGACAACAGTAGGTTAATATGTGAGCTTTATGGTGCTGTATTTTAATCCAGTAATTAACTTTTCTTACTGCAAAGTATGCACCCAAGGAAACTAGTCCTAATTCTGCTGTCAAAATAGAAGATGGAACAGATTTCCCTAGTCCTAGACTTGATTGTAAAACTGCATTCATAGGTATATCTATTTTGTTTACCTCTTTTGGTTGCCAAATTTCCCCATTATATAATGCCTGTGCATTATACTTAGTCTTGATGGCTAGTGTAAGAGGTTTAATTGAGTTTCCTCCATATTTTCTATTAAATCTGTGTAATGAATTAGCTGTTTTTTTCATGTTGGGGATCAATTTTTGGGTATGTTTAAACCATTTCCCCTCACTAGTAAGATGGAGACCTAAATATGTATATTCTTTAACTGTATCCAATTTTTTATTACTGATCTTCCACCTAGATGTACTACCTTTAGCTCCAGAAATTAGAATTTGACTTTTTTGTTCATTAACTTTTAAGTCATATTCCTTTGTAAAATTGTTCAGAATATTTAGTCTGGCTTGTAAGCCTGAGCTTGTAAAAGAAAATAGAATCAGGTCATCTGCATAGGCAAAAGTTGCGCTATCCCTCCCTAACATTTTCAGGGAGTCAGTATCTGCCTTCTCCAGCTCTCTCAATAGTACATCAATATACTGTAAATACAAAACAAGGTCTATGCAAGGATGCACCCTTGCTTAACACCCCTGTTTGTTGGAAAAGGGAGTGACAGCTGCCCTGTTGTACCTAGTTTTACTTGAGCCGAAGTATGGGAATAAAGCTCTCTAATAATTGCTATTAGCTCTTGTGGAAATCCTTTATTTTTCATTATCTCCCATAACTTACTACAAGATATAGTATTGAATGCCGTGCTGAAGTCTATAAAAGCAGCAAAGAGTTTTTGCTTTCATAATGTTACATACTTTTCAAACAAGTGCCAGATCACAAAACAATTATCTGTGGTGGAATAACCAGGGCAGAAACCTGCTTGGGCTTCTGATAAATCATCTAAACTGGCCATATGCTCTCTTAGTTGATTTAAAATTAGTCTGGCAAAAACTTTCCCCATGTGGTCTAAGAGAGATATTGGTCTATACATGGCTGGGTCAGCCCTATTACCTTTTTTGTATAT
This sequence comes from Neoceratodus forsteri, assembly GCA_016271365.2. Classification (NCBI taxonomy): domain Eukaryota; kingdom Metazoa; phylum Chordata; order Ceratodontiformes; family Ceratodontidae; genus Neoceratodus; species Neoceratodus forsteri. The sequence continues at coordinate 508,309,651 of CM057455.1, forward strand.
TGAAATAATCATAGCACCTTTCCAAGACAGTGGCAAATCCAAATCCTTGCAACACACATTAAAGAATACAGTAAAAAGCTTAGCCCAGCTTGCAAGGGAATTTAAATAGACCTCCAAGGGGATCTGGTCTGGACCTGGGGCTTTTTGCAATTTTAACAAGGCAATTGCCTGATAAACTTCTGCATACATAAATGGAACAAATTGACTCTTATCAAAATTCAAAACTACCTGTGTATCCTCAACTGGTTTACTATTAAACTTATTTGCATAATGTGTGATCCAAGAATCCAGTGTAATAAATGTATCAATTTCAAACCTGGTCTTATTCGTACCTTTTGCTACTAAAAGCCAATATATGCTATAATCTTTTTTATTCATGACTCTCAACATATCCTGCCATTGTTTCTGTTGAGTCACTCTTTTCCTTCATTAAAAAGGCCTTGTATTTCTCTCTATTTTTGTTTAAATCTTTAAAAGTGAGACCATCTCTTTGTGACTTAACCCATCTTAAAATACTGTTACATTTACTTTTTTTCTGTATGACACTCTGTATCAAACCATGATATTGCCTGAGTATCTGACCTCTGTCTTTTTACACATGGCTTGCTTAATAAGGATTTAATTTTTTCCAGACATGAGGTGACATTCTGTTTTAAAACTACACTATTGTGTATATTTTTCAATCCATCTTCTATGCTATCAAATACTAAATTTTGGATCTGGCCAGCAGCTGCATTGTTCCATTTAATTTTATTTTAATGAATCTCGACAACTGGGGGTTAAAAATAACTACCAGTAGTGCTGTAATCTAGCTGTCTGGATTTTAGTATCAATGGAAAGTGATCGCTATCCACTTTTACAGGGTCAACTAAAATTTTCCATAATAAAACTTCCCCATTCCAAAACAGATAATCTATTAAGGATGAACCTCTGGTTGAAAAATAGGTAACATTTCCCAGTTTATCACCCAATGGTACTAAGTTAAATGTATTTAATGTCTCAATTAATTTTCTTCCCATACTATTTGTCCTTGTATTCTTTGAAATCCTCAGGAAATTTGTGGCCTCCCTATACACCCAGTTATGATACTCACTATCAGCATATCCATCATAGCTGCCTATTCTTGCATTGAAGTCTCCACGAAGCAAAACTTCATCATAATCAGACACTATCCAACTTTTATGAAGCATATCATCTAATTGATCCCAAATGGTTTGATCATAAAATTTAGAATTTGACGGAGGGACATAGACATTTGTTAAACAGAATGTTAAACCTCTCTGTTTAACCTGTACTATTAATATGTTATTATTAGAGCATAAAAGGTCTACTTTGGTATCTTCCTCTATTTTAATCCATGTTATTAAGCCTGCAGCCATTCTACCTTTTCTTGCCTTTTTAACCCCATATGACTGAAACATACTATAGCCATTTAGGGAAAGATCCTATTCTTTATAGTGCCACATTTCTTGTAGGCATATTATGCCAAACTTGGTAATAAAATCCATCCATTCTTTGTCTACTAATTATTTGTTAAATCCAAACTATTCAAGGAGACCATCAAAAGCTTTTATTAACTTCCATTCCAGCAATTTGGTCAGAATCACTCAGTCAATCTTCACATATTGCTAACTCTTGAAATTTATTTGATGTCAATATACTATATGTTAAAATTGAATCATTTTTTTTCTATATTTGTCACTTTTTCTATTGTCTTACAAATATCCTGTAATTCTGTCCTTACTGCATTTAAAGAAGTTTCGGCTTTGACCGGAACTATATGCAAACCTAAAGCATCCAACAGTGCTAAATTTCCAACTATCTTATTGTATAAACTCAAGTAAGTGACTGTTATAAAAACTGTGTCACAATCTGGATCACCTCTTTATTGAGACAGTTAATAGTTGCTCCAACAGGTCCATCACTGTGATTTTCAATTTAGCACTATTCTCATCTTTGGTTCTGCCTAAACCATAAAGATGTAGTAAGTTAGAAAACTTTTCTATCTGGTTCTCTTTTTTATTTCAAATAATAGTAGTTTTAGATCATTCAAGATCTCCTCATTTACTATATGTACTCCTGCTTTATCTAATTGTGAGGCTTTGCCCAATATCAAATCTGCCATTTCTTGTGATTGTAATAGTACTTCTTTCTACTCAGCCCAATCTAGACTCATTTTGCCATTTTATCACTTTCAGAATTCTTATTTCACTATCTGGAATCCTTAACACATGAGAAAAAAGATTAATACAAATTTTTTTCAGCTTAAAAACTGAATCATTTGGGGAAGTTTTTAATCCATAAATGCAAATTTGAGCTGATTGAGACTTATTGATTAGACTAATTTTATTTAACTTGTCCCTATTGATATAAACTAAGGTATGATTCAATTTTTACAGAGGTTCCTTATTAATCCAGATTTGATTCTCTATCCTAGGAACTGTGCAAAAAATAAACAAACACTCCACTCCCTCAAAATCCCTGTCCTTCCATATTTGAGCAATATCTACATTAACAATATCTGCTCCGGTGGCTGCCCTAAGCAGGTTCACAATATTTTCTCTTAACATCACATATGACCACTTTGAATCAGTTTTGAAACCATACAGATTTAAAATTGTGCAGTCAGCAATATCGATGGCTGCATTATTTACTGTATTTTTGAAAACGTTTGTGACTGATTACTCCTCTCTTTATCACTTCTTTCAGAAATTACAGCAACACCAACTTCCTTATAACCATTTTTCCACTTGTCCCAATCTTCCTAAATTGGTTAAAATTAAGTTTAAACTCCTTCATTTGTGACCTTAAGCTCTATAAATAGGAACCCTCGGTATGTGCACTGAATCCAGAACTAACCAGTTTAGTTTTTGAATTCTCATGCTCCTTTTGTACTTTGTTTTCCTTGGATGCAGTACATTGGGGCATTTCCACCTGTAGCAAGGTGTTATCAGATATACTGTCAATAGTTATTAATGCCTGGTTTGTTTTCTTTTCATTTTTCTTTCCTATCTTCCTTTTAGTTTTCCCCTTTCTCTTTTTCCCCTGTTTTTTACACTGTTTTTGTAATGGGGTCTCATAAAAAGCAATGGAAGGAAAGTCTGGTCTCAAATGCTCAGTATCCTCTACAGGGTTATTCATGACTATGGATGGGGAACCTTCCCGAGGAATGATTTTATTTAACTTTAGCAACAATTCATCCAATCTGCCTCCATTAATGGTAACATTTTCTTTAATTGTATCAAGCTCAAATTTAAGATTAATTAAATGATCTATAATCATCAGATGTGCTGTATGCAGATTTTGCACAAATATCTTTAGCTCTTCTCTAACAGTGAATGGATAAGTAGCATCAGGTTTATTTAATAATTCTGTCTGGTGCTGGTAAGGGTGTCTTGGCTGCTTAGGGACTGTGAATTGTTTGAGGCCATTTATGGTATCCTGCAATTCACTGGCAATGTTTCTCAGGTCACTATGCCACAGTGGTTTAGGGTTTGATTCACAGAAATAATCTGGTGAGAATTCTAATGAATTAGTCATGCTTAAATGGTCATTCTGATTCACACTCATTGATGCCTCAGTCTTTATGTGTAAGTCTGAACCTTCTAAACCTTCTATACCCCCATTACCTGTAGCAACCTCATCTTCTTCTATAACATCTCCTACAGTTAATAAACAACAGTTGGAGTAGTTTCCCCAGTTTCCTTTACTTACCGGGGCTTTAGAGGGACTAACTGTGTGAGTAAACTGCTTATGACTTTCCTTATTACTAAGTAGCTCAGTGCTTGTCATATTTATAGAAGTAGATTGGGCAGATTGATGAAACCTCCTTCTACCAAAATGATCTTTAATTTTGATTTGTTTGATCTTTTTTTCCTTTTTGTTCTCCACACCTACTTCCATTCCAGTTTCCAATATTGACTTTAATACCCTAACTCCTTTATTCAAACCTTTTTGGAGTTATTTTCTTTTAGATTGTACTGAGGCTTTAGTCTTTGCTCCCTTCTTGTTTATTCTGCTTACTTTCCTTTCATCTTGTAAGGTATGGTACTGCTGTTCTATAGTGCCTAAAGTAAGGATATTTAGTGGGCTCTTGGGACTATTAGTGCTATTAGCTAACAAATTAGCACCTGTTCCACTATTTGTAGGTATAACTAGGAGGTTAGAAGAGTTAGAAGACTTAAAATATTAATATATTCACCCCTTACCCCTTCCATACCCTGCAGCTGACATCTAGTTTGTACCATAATCAACAGAAAGGAATCACAATAACCAAAGCTTAACCCCATTATATAGACTTTTTAAAAGGCATTGTTACAGCAATAACAAAACACACCTATATACACAATATATATTTTTTCACTTTATTCTATTCCCAAAAGAGATGTCATATGCAGTCGTTTTACTTTCAAAACTCCACACTATCTAAAAGAAGGTAGAAGAAAAGTAAAAAATTCTTTTATGCCAATATGTGTAGCAAGTAACCTGTGACCAAAGTCCATTGACTGTCTGTTCACTTCACTTTCAACTGTTCTCTTCAGAGACTTGATATTTTGAGATTTCCTAAAAACCACGATCCACTGCTTGAATACTTGGTAAACAGTCAGGTCCTAGTGGAAACCCCATGAAAGACTCCACCAATTTCTCCACAGTTTTCCTTGAGTAACTTATGATAACTTATAGTTTAACTAGATGCAGAATGCTTCTCTCGCTTTCTTCCTTTAACCCCATCCAAGGCCGCAACCATAGTTTAAAAGGGGAGACCACTAAAATCACCAGCAATGACACAGTTAATATAGGTAAACTGTTCTCTTTTCCACCAGCAAGTGACCCAGCAAATGACCCAGTTGATGCACTGGAAAAGAGAACAGAAGATAAGAAGAGTACTAGCAACTTGATATCCACCAAAGTTTTATGTCATACTGTAATAGGGTGTGGGATAACAGATGGACACAACAGTCTGGTATAACATTCAATGCACCATTGGCAAGGCGCAATGTTTATTTGTTCCAAAACCAACAAAAAGGAAATAAAGTAAAAAGCTCAAACTGTGAGCAAAATAAAGGCTATATAAAGTAAATAACATTCTGTACCATTGTGGCAAACTTAAGCATTCAATTTCCACTTGTGTGATAAGGTCTTATCAACCCATCTCACTCCCTGGTCAGAAAACACTGACCCCTATCTGACCAAATGCTGAACAGGTCAGCCCTTTTATACCTGCCCACACAGTCATGTGTCTACAGCATCATCATGTTCATATGAGTTTGTTTTTAGAGCTCCATTTAATTTATATAATATAGGGAGCTCATATTAATATTCACTATATCAGGTCTGAGCAAACAGAACATATTTTTAGTTATGGAGAACTTTAATTTCAAACAGAAAACATTTCGTTCAGGTCTAAGGTAAGGTGTTGCAGTATAAAGTTAGACACTAGAGGCCGCTGCCACCCTATAATGCGGGCACACAGCAACTAGACAAACAAAAGAGCACACGCCCTGCTTGCAGGAGTCTGCAGAGCTTCACTTCTTTTGGGAGTAAGTTTTAACTTAGTTTGCTTTCTTTCTTTCTTGACTCTGTCTGGTTATTTATTATTTTAATACAATAATGCCTTGTTACCAAGCAAAGGAGACTAGCTGAGGTTTGTTTTAAACTTGCACCTGGGGATTCACCAGTGCCAAAATGTGCACTTCCTAGTGAGAAAAGCTTAATTATGTAGCTCCAGTCAGAACAGCTGAGGAACAGGAAGTAGTTAAAAGAAAAACTCCTGTAGGAGTTTTTTCCCCCTTCAAAATGCAGCCTGTAGGTTTCCCTTTTAAAGTATTTATATTTTAAAATAATAGAGTGGTTCCTGTTGCATTTTAACCTGTATTCTTTGGGAGAAACACTTTTATTTTGCCCCTTTCTGATGGCTTGTGTTTCAGCTAACAACCTGAGTGTTACTCTCACACTCTAATGGGGCTGTAACTCAGGATAGCCCCTCTCATTTCATTTCAGCAGAGGAACAGCATTATTTTATTTAAACAACCCACTGCTAAGTCAGCAGGAGCACATATTTGCTGGTTGCTATGTGCTTTTACCTGTGCGCATGATAAATACCTATTTGAGGTTGTTTTTGGTGTAAAGCCCAAAATATGAAAAAGCTCAACACACTTAAAGGGATTCTTTCTCAAGACCCATTTCTGATAATATAGCACTAAATGTAGCTACTTCAAAACTTTTAGCTACGGGTTAAATACCAGTCTGATTTTTAAATTACCACACTTGTTAATACAGTGAGGTGGCTTCTAACATTCAAATATTTAACTGCCAGCCGATTATACAATGCCAGGCCCTTTTTAATCACCAAGTTTTGACTGCACCTAGACTTATTTTTTGGACCACAGGAAAATTGAAAAACAGCGGAGACAGAAAAGCTTTTAGATGGGGGCTCAGTGGTGGCCAACCATCTGAACTAATAGCATAAAGGACAGTATAAAGACAGGACAGAACTGTTGCAACAGTAGTTTTAAAGAGTGAGAAGGTCCAACTCAAGGAGCAGGCTTACTTTAACCAGTAGACATCTACCAACTCCTTTTAAGAGGTTTTGTAACACACAGTACCATTCTATATTTCCCCTGTAAGGGCTCTGTGCTTAGCCTCTGCATTATTAAGTGTTTCACTTAATTTAGGCACTTTAAACACTTTAATTCCTCTGCACTCAAGAAGTTCATAGCTGCCCATTTATGTGAGCAACAAACATTAACCAGAACTTCTCTCTTGGGGGGGGGAGGGGGGACAGAACAGAAGAATTCAGCCTCCTACCCAGGGCCTACCCTCTTACACATACCACAGTGAGAGCACACATAACTCCTGACTAGAACTACTGCCTGCCAGCATCTAAAACAATCCAAAATCAGTCCTAGCCTGTCCTGTCCTACATGCCCTATCATTTTTACAAAGTTAAGTATAAAAAGGTGTTTGCACTATCTAAAATCGGCAATATCAATGGAATGACAGCAAAATGTAACAAACAAAGGTACATCTTTAGAAAAGCAAGCTTACTGGCTCTGAATGCAAATTCCAACTACAGCTTGTGGTTAATAAAAGTTAGGTAAAATAAAACCCCAAAAGTGACCACAGTAATGCCCCTGAAATATTAGGCATGCAGCACGTATCGAAAGATAACAACACGGATGGCATCTGTTGCAGCTCTAAACTCTAAGCTCCATAGCTGTGCAATACAAAGTGGTGGTCTTGTGGTAACCAGGACCCGTGAAAATAAGGTATTTATTTAAAAATTTAAAACAAACCCCATTAATTGTATAATAATACTTTACAACATGCCTTATTTGCGAATGCCCTCTAAAGAATATAAACCACTAATGCTATTAAGGCTATTTAGGCTTTCTGTAACATCTCAGTAATATTTATAAAAAAAAAAAAGTAGAGAGTAGAGATTTTAAATGCTGTGGATGGAATACATTCCTTTCTGTTCGGGGTGGTTCAGTGGCTTTTTCCAAAGTCTCTTTACACAAAAAATTCCTTTACATCAGTCCGACCGGCAGTTCTCTGAATTCCCATCTCATCGGCACCAGGCGGTGTCGGCACTAATATCAACCTCGAATCTGGGTTTCCACTTCTAGAGGATGCTTCAAGCTTTCTTCCCTGGGAAACAAAGAGAACGGGACAGCCAACACACCCAGTACTCAAGTGCAATAAGATTTACTGGAAAGGTTACACACATAGGTGACAATATCATACCTGTTATAAAATAAAACAAGCAGTGTAACCCTGTTTCTTGGGTCTCTTCCATAGACACACAAGAACACATAGCCTCAGGAGTACTTTCTTTCCACCCAGTTGCTGTCCTATCCAGGTCAGAACAGACACCACCACCACTAGGTATACATCAACAAGCAAGGGGACACAAGGTCCTCAATGCTGTGTACAGAAGCCATGAAACTCTGGAGTCTGGCTTACTCACTAGAGGCCCACCTCTCAGCAATCCACCTTCCAGGGAATGGCCTCTCAGCAATCCACTTTCCATGGAAGGACACTGTTCTGGCAGATTCCTTCAGCAGGATCTGCCAGAGCCACTATGAATGGACCCTCAACAGGCAGATGTTGGCCACAATCTTCAGGAGATGGGGCACATCAGAGATAGTCCTATTCACAGTCAAGGAAAATTTCCAGCTTCCACGCTACTGTTGCAGGCCTCCAGCAGTGGGTACAGTCCCTATGGGAGCCCTGTTCCTCGACTGGACAGGGAAGTTTCTATATGCCTTCCTTCCATTTCCTCCACTCTTTCAAGTCAGCCTGCATCCATGATCCTAGTAGCTCCACACTGAGCCAGGCAACCTTGGTACTCCCTGCTTCTGACCCTGTCCATCAAACAGCCCATTCTGCTTCCCTGAGGCACAACTTGCTGACCACATCTCAGGGCTAAGTGACATTTCCAAACCTCAAGTCTCTGCACCTCAAAGCCTGGCTCTTGAGGAATGAGAGTACTCTAATTTTCACTTATCAGACCAGGTCCTCAGGGTCCTTAAAGTCTCCAGAGAGCCTGCCACTAGAAAACATATTCCTCCAAGTGGAAATGATTCTCCCTGTGGTGTGCCCCCAAGCAAATCAACCCTCTTCAAGCAGCTCTGCCTTCACTGCTGGATGAATATTTGGTACACCTTCAGGCTCTAGGACTCAGACCTGCTACCTTAAAGATTCACCTGGCTGCTATTCTGCCTATATATCAGCAGGTAAGCAGAATACAGTAGCCTCTCACCCTATCATCAAGAGAGTTTTTCAAAAGTCTCTTGCATTTGAGTCCATCAGTGAGGGAACCTGTCCCTCCATGGGACCTGAACATCTGCGTAGCCAAGCTCATGGAGCCCCTTTTTGAGCCTGTGGCTTCTACAGATCTAAAGTATGTCACTTGGAAGACAGTCTTCCTAGAGGTCATTGCCTCAGCCAGACAGGTGTGCAAGATGCAGGCCCTCTTTACTGACCATAACAACATCGTCTTCCACAGGGACAAGGTAGTTCAAAGTACCAACAGGAGCTTCCTCCCCAAGGTAGTGTCTGAGTTCCACCTGAAGCAGTCTATCACTCTTTCTGTGTTCTTCACAGAGAAATCCAGCTCTGGCAAACAGAGATTGCACAACCTGTATGGGAAAAGGTCCCTCAGTTACTACATTGAGCACACCAAAGATCACAGATCTTCTAACTCTCAGCTATTTCTCACATATGGCAAGGTGGTAAAAGGGCAAACCAGCTTCTAAATATACCATAGCCTACTGGATAATTGCCTGCATTCAGTTCTGCTACTCCAAAGATGGCAATAAGCAACCTCAGGGTCTCAGGGCACACTCCACTCATGGCACTGCTTCATCTGTGGCAGCAGCCAAAGATAGTCCCTTGTTGGAAATCTGTAAAGCAATCACATGGAAACCAGTTCACACCTTAACAAAGCACTACTGTCCGGATATACAGTCCAGAACAGATGTCAGGTTTGGCACTGCTGTACTGCAGAACCTTTTCCCCAAGTAGGTTCTGTACCCGGCCTCCCAAGGTATTGCTTTGTAGTCTGCATATGTTGAGCATGATGAGGGACTCCTGGGATTTGAAGAAAAAAATTACTCACCATGGTAATATTGTTTCTTCCAGGGTATCCCTCATTATGTTTAAGTCTCCAACCCTTCCTCCCCTTCCAGAGCAAAGAAAATATTCTTAAGTCACCAGCTGCTGTCTTATTTTTGTCTGCTAGAGCATTACTTGTTGGCATTCACAGACTTCATTTTTGGTTAAAAATTACTTGATCTGCCATACTTAGCCTTTGGGCCATTCCTGTTGCTGTTGTTTGGGCTTGTATTTTTATATTGCTTAGCTAGGTTTGTAGACTGGGGGGGGCTATTTTGGGATTAGGCTCTGAAAGATATGACGTTATGCTGTAGAACACAGCACCACCCAGAGGGCAGGGATTTGAATTGCATTCTAAATTCCATTTCATGTGATTTGGGGCAGCTTCACCAGCCAGGCTCACTGCATATGTTAAGCATAATGAGGAATCACCTGGAAGAACAATATTACTGTGGTAAGTAATGATTTATTCTGTGCAGCAATTTGGAAATTGCATCTCAAGTGAAGACAGGACAAGACTGCAGTTTTATAAAAAACATAACTCTGTGACTCCTTGTTAAATATAAGGTACATGTGAAAGAACATGTGTGAGTAGATACCAGAAGGCTGCCACTTTATAGGCAGCAACAGGGTATAGCAGGATACTAAGGCACTTGGCTCTACCTTGTGCCTTGTAACTATCCTGTACCTAGGCCTAACCTTGTACAACCAATGCTGCTTTGTGTGTTACAATGTATATGCTTGTAAGTACGCCCTACAACAGTGATGTGAGTACTAGACAAGTAATTTTAACTGTACTTCATACTCACAATTTCATTCTTTGCAGCAGTACTGCAAAACTATCTCCTCTGTGACCATAGGATAATATTGCATGTTTACAGATATATAACTCCATTGCTGTTTGTAGTTCAAGAACAGCAGACACATTTTTCTCTTCCACACAGCTAAGTCATAGTGTGTAGTTGCCTGCCTTAGGATCTTTTTAAGTCATAAATCAATATTTTCTGTTCAGTGGTTTTAAATTAATTTTAGTCAGAAGTCCAATTTGTAACTTTGTGGTATGAGATTACCAGTTGCCAAGCACTGCAGCTGTCCCTCTAAAAATAGTATAATTCTGACACAAAGTAGGGGACAGAGATAGGGTGCTGTATGGAGAGTGTGATGGAATTGGGGGAAGGGTTGCCTCAATCTATTAAGGATATCTGTGGTGGAATACTGTATATAAATGTATGGGGCTACTATCTCTCTCTCCCTCTTGCTATATATATATATATATATATATATATATATATACATATATGTATATATGTGCACTCATTTAAAATATATATATATGTATGTGTATCTCTCTCTCTCTCTCTCTCTCTCTCTCTCTATATATATATATATATATATACACACACACATATATATAGATGCATATATAGACATGTGTGTGTAATCTATTAGCCCCATTCATGTATACATGCCACCAAAGATAATCTTATTACATTTGGGGAGTCTTGCAATCCTGTTCTCTACTTCATGTCATAATCATGCTGTTTTTAGCAGTGAGCTTGCAGTGCTTATCGTCTGTTTGGCACATACTATGAAGTTACAAGCTGGGCTTTGTTAGTAAAATTAATTTACAAATACTAGGAACTAAATATTGATATGTGTTTGAAAAGACTGGTAGGAAGGCATCTAAATGGTATGGCTTACTATCTTGGAGCATGGCATTACCTTTCTTATTGATAAGCTATATATGAAAGGAGATAAGCTATATATGAAAGGAGGTGTGTCAATTGCTAGGACACCAGTAACACTTAGTACTCCCCCCCCAAAAAAAAAATAGTTGAGGAAGTTGAAGACACTTGACTGTTCTTTCTGCATTGCAAAGGTTGAGACTGTTGAGTTACTCTTCTACTGTTTTTGATGTGTTCTACCCGATTCATTAGGTACCCAAGAATTAATGGTAGAATAAGAATGTAAGTGCTACAACATTAACACTTAAGAGTGACTGACAAGTTCATAGCTTTTGTATAGGACCGCAGATGTTACTGACAGCTGTCCACACAATAATACTGTATATTTATCAATGGATGTCTCCTTCAGTGTTTGCAATTGAGAGGAAAAAGTATACATGAAAGGAGGCGTCTGAATAGATGGTACAAGACCAACAGTTGATATTTAGTTAGAACATATATCGGGGGTAAAGGCGCTTGGCTTCCTCTCATGCCTTTGTATTGTAGTAACTAAAGGGTTTGCATTGTGTAACTGGTAATGTTTAATGCATTATTGCTCAAATGGGTGCAATGGGAATCTGAGTACTAGAATGGTAATAGTCATTACCCAGTTACAAATTTGTGGGTTATGTACATCACTTTTAAACTACCTAACACAGAATAGGTTAACATTCACTGGTTGCTAACATATAACTTCATGACTGTTTTCAGTTCAAGGACAAAGGATATATGGAAAGTGCATGGGAGTTAACCCATCAGTGTTGTTACCCACTCAGAAATTATAGCAAGAGTCAATGAAGTCCCTTACCTGCTTGTGATATAGTATTCTATGTATGGTTTCTGAAGCTTGGCATCATTTGTGTTATTTATATGTTTTGAAGTATAGTACCTGTTTGTCAGTAGGGAAAAATCACTTGCCAAACTTTACTACAGTGCAATAATTTGTGGTTTGTCTTTTTTTTCAGATTGTGGGGATCTTACTGTTTCAGAGTTTAATCATTTTAAAAAATGTTTTCTGTTTTTTTAAAGGTTTTACAGAAAGTTTCAAGTTTCATTAAAGAATTGCTACTACAAGAAAAGATGCCTACTAGAGAAGGGGCAAAAAACAGTAAAGGAAAAGAAAGGTAGTTTGGTAGCCATGGTTTGCTTTACAAGGCTGATGGTGTAGTATTAGATTATACACATGAGGCAATGAGGCATGCCTTTTGTTAGAAAGACAAGGCAAGAATACCAAAGAATATGACATGTGGCTACAAATATCAGTGTTTGGTATGCAAAAACGTGCAGGTTATGCAAACAGTAAAGAAGCCTAAAGTTAACCATAAAATGTATTTATTAATTTATTTAAAAGTTGGTAACTGGGAAAGGCACACTGAGCCAAGGCTTATTTCCAGGTAAGACCCTTGGGAGGAATGGGTTACAAATGCAGACAGAGGGCAGAGACATTAATCCAGAAATTAATACAAAAGGGAAATTATAAGCAACAAGGCAGCAGCAGTCAATAAACTACAATATGAGTCTTGGTACTTAAAACAATAGGTTGTCATAAGGTTACAGTAGTGGAACAGTAGAGGAGTGAACAGTGTCTAGGAGCTGTCGAGTATCAGTAGGGTGAGTCATAGCATCAAGGGGGGGTTAGGGAGGTTGAGGAAGGGGAACAGAGAGTTAGAAGGGCAAGAGTAAGGTGGTACTGGAGTGAGCCATAGCAGGTGCTGGAAAGCAGGGAGGAAAGTGGATGAATAAATGTGAGAGGAGAGATTATTGCAGTGGAAGGGAAAGCAGTATGAGAAAGCTAATATCCCAGATGTAGTATGTGGATGAGGGAGAAAGAAAGAATGGAATCCCTGGAGTGCAGTGGGTAGGAAGATAGATTAGCAGGTGATAGAAGGGAGGTGAGATAGGAGGGAAGGGTCCCAAACATATATTTGGCAGTGAGGGTCAGACAGTGTCACGGATATCTTTTGGGAAGAGGAGTGATGGAGATAGAGGAGTAGAGAGAGAGAGAGAGCAGTGGTGAGTGTGGAAGGGGGAGTTTGTGGCAAAGTGACAGAAAGAGTTTAGGAGAGAATCAAGCCTGGTGAGGAACACAGTGGAGGCAGTACCATAGACTATATCAGCATAGTCAAATACTGGTAGGATCATTTTGGAGATTAGTTGGTGGCGTACTGGAAGGGACAGGCAGACTTTGTTTTGATATAGGATCCCAAGCTTAGGGCGGAGCCTGGATCAGATGGTGTCAATGTGCGTTGTGTGGCACAGGGTCATAATGTCACAAGACATTATGCTGCAGCAATATACTGCACTGCCAATGCAGCACAATATATTGCCAGTAGCATAAGTCTTTTTTTTTGTGGGGGTCTCTGCCTCTGCACCCCCCATTGGGGGGTGGTACCCCCAAACCCCCAACTAAAATAACTAACTTCGGGGTTGGGGTTAACAGTTAAAATCGCATAAAATGAAAAAAATGAAAAAAATACATGCATCTGGGATTGGGACTCGAAACCCAGTACCAAATGCACTGCCTTCCTCCTTTGCTGCCAGTGGCTCATCCCGTCTAGCCATGGCAGCTACTCACTGGACCCCTGTCCTAGCAGAGGTCTTATCCTCTGCCTGGGAGAGTGAGAGGGTGCACTACCACGCATACATCCTCTCATGGTTTTGCACCCTTTTACTCTTCCCTACTGGACTGTTCCTGTTGTGCAGCTTTGTCTTATGCTGTACAGCGTACAACAAAGGGACCTGGTATGGAGTTATGCAGTCAAGGTGGCTATTCAGCCAGACCCCTAGGTATTTGAATGCAGGTACTACCTCAAGAGGGAGGCTATCGGGGGTGGAGAACACAGGGGGAGTCTGAAGTCCATTCAACTGTTTCCTGGTGCAAAAAGCCAAGAAGACTCTTTTTAGCATTGAGTTTGAGCTGGTTTGCTTGAAACCAACTCAGGGCATTGTTATTATCATATTAGAGGGGGGCTTGCATGTCTGCAGAAGATGGTCCAGAGGCATAGGTTATTGTATTATCCACATACATGTGGCTGTGAGAGCTGATGGATACAGAGGGGAGATTGTTTATGAAGAAGGAAAATAGGATAGGGCCTAGTATGGACTCTTGGGGGACTCCAGTGAGGATGGGAAGAGGGGGTGAGAGATCATTTCCTTCCTGAACTGACTGTTGCCGGTCAGAGAAATAGGATCAGAATCAGTTTACCATTGAGTCCGACAAGCAGCAGAGGCTAGCTTGTTTAGGAGTATAGAGTGGGACACAGAGTCAAATGCCTTAGCCAAGTCTATAAAAATGGCAGCAGTGATATGACCCTGGTCCATCCCTGAAAGGATGGAGTCTGTGACCCACAATAGGGAGGAGATGGTGGAATGATTCACCTGAAAACCTGCTTGGAAGGGGGAGAGAGTGTCAGTGCTGGAGAGGAAATCTCTAAGTCTGGAGTGGACAATGGATTCTTATAGTTTGGCGAGAGAGGGAAGTAGAGATATAGGCTGGTAGTTGTCAAGAAGGGATGGGTCACCACCTTTGTGGACAGGCAACACCTTTGCTATCTTCCAAGCCTTTGGAACAGAGCAGGTTTGGAATCAAAGGTTTAGGAGGAGGGTGAGGGGAAACATAGAAACATAAAAGCTGACAACAGATAAGGACCATGTGGCCCACCTAGTCTGCTAATTTTGCATACCTATTTCAAACCACAGATCCTAGTTGATCTGCAGCTCACCCTTTCTTTCCTGTCTCTAGGGTACCCTTATGTCTATCCCATGCATTCTTGAATTCCCAAACTATTTTTGCCCCCACCACCTCCTTTGGGAAACTGTTCCAAGCATCTACCACTCTTTCAGTAAAAAAGTACTGTGAAAAGAATAGTAGTGAGGGCAGAGATACAGAGAAGCATAGGATGGAGTATACCAGGGCTGGATTTGGAGAGGTTTAAAGACAGTAATGCATGGTGAACCTCCTGAGGAGAAACAAGTGGGAAACAATAACCTCCTGAAGACAGTGGGTGGGAAGTGCCATGGGGTGGGCAGGGTGTGATCTGGGAGAGCACAGGTAGTAAAGAATGTATTGATGATATGAGCAACAGAGGAGGGTCAGACACAGGTGAACCATCCAAAACATGGGTTGGGGGAGTTGATTGGGAGGGATGATCAAGAAGGGAGTGGATTACATACCAGAATTTTGAGGATGAGTTGTGATATGAGTGGAAATGGGACCTAAAGTAGTCAACCTCAGCTGTGCAGACTGCCTTTGTACAGGCATTCTGGAGAGTTCTATATGTGAGCAGGTTGGCCTGGGAATGGGAGGCTTTGAATGCATCCCAAGCTCGGTCACGAGCTTTACATGCGGCAATAAGGTTCTTCGTGATCCAGGGATGATGTGTTTGGTTAACCCTGACTTTCTTTAGTGGGGCGTGGAGGTCCCATATCCAAAAGAGGAAATTAGTGAACAAGCTAAGGCAAGAGTTGATATCAGGTGGAGAATACTGGAGACCAATCTGCACTGTAGAGGTCATGGAGAAGGGCATTTGTGTTGAGAGTATGAAGAGGACCGTGCCAAATGTATTTTGGTGATTAGCAGGGAAGATACACTTTTCTTACACGATATGTCAAGCAGTGGTTGCTGAGAGTGTCAGGGAGGATGCCTGGGGTGATGATATTGTAGGAATGGGAGGAGTGGATTCATTTGAGGAGGGAATGGTTTAAAGAGTGTGGGTTATAGTGGGTTGGTTCAGATAGAAGTTGAGTAAGATTTAGGGAGTCAATTGAATAGAAGGCTTAGAGGAGGGGGAGAGCCAGTCAAGTCTGAAGTCTCCTAGGAGGATGAGCTTGCTGGAGGCAGCATGGGAAGAAATTGAGGTAATGTTGGAGACCAGAGATGCAGGTGCTAGCTTGGGAGAGGTGTAAAGCACAGCCACATGGATTGGGAGAGAGGAGGGGATAGAAAGGTTGACAATCAGGAGCTCATGGGAGGAGGGGGAAGATTCATGTAGTGTGATGGAACAGGTGAGGGACTGCTGAATGTACATGGCAACACTGCCACCATGTTTGCCATGGTCTTATCTAAATAAATGGCAGTTAGGAAGGATGAAGAATGAGTCTGGGATCTTGGCAGATAACTAGGATTTGATGATACATATGATATTGGGGGAATGCTGGGCTATCCAAAGTTTAAGAGTGTCAGGTTTAGGGAGTAGACTCATGGTGTTTAAATGGATGAGACAGAGCCCATTTGGAAGACAGGGTGTGGAGGAAGGTGGGGTGGGCCAGGGTTGGGCTTGACATCCCTGGTCAGCAGTAGGAGGAGGAATGGGTGTAAGAGAAAATGCTTGTGTCCTTTGAGAGAGTAAGGGAGGGAGGAAAGGGAGGGGGAAAGGCAATACTGTTGAAGAAAGACCTCAAGGAGAGGATGGACCAGGGTGGGCTCAAGGAGGGAGAGGATGGTGGAACAGAGTTGCATCCCTCCAGCTGTACCTCTCCACAATTCATTTGCTCTTCTGGTGGATAGTGGTTCCTCTATGGAGGCACCTGCAGTGGAGACCAAGGAGTATGCTGGGAACCTTCACAACGGAGACCCACAGGAGGGTGGCATGGGACCCCACAGCAGAAGGAAACAACTCCTGGTGGGGACTTAATCATTAGGGGGTAGAAATGGGGGAGGAAGGGGAGAGGGAGGTAAGGTGCCTTCCTGGTGCCACGGCTTGGAGGGACAGGAAGCAAATCCTCAGGATCGTGGGAGGAGCTGCACGAGGGAGGGAGCTGGATGTCATTGTCCACCTAGGGACAAATAACCTGGCTAGGAATGGGATCAGAGCAGTGCAAGAGGAGTTTGTAGAGTTGGGAAGGGGCCTTAGACAAGTAGCGCATACGGTAACCTTCTCGGAGGTGCTGCCTATCTATGGCAAGGGAGATGCTAGGGCACTTCTCACCAGGGAATTCAATGAGTGGTTGAAAAACTGGTGTGGAGCTCAGGGTTTTGGCTTCATTGGGGACTGGGGGCCACTCTGGAGGGATGCAGACCTATAGTGGGCGATGGTCTGCATCTGTCCCGGGGAACCAGGATCCTAGGTGAGAGGTTTAAATGCTTCATTGGCAAGCATTTAAACCAGCCAAGGGGAGGCACTGAAAAGGAGCAGGAAACTGAGCCTCCCCCACAAAACATGGTGATTAGTGAGGTAAACACCAAGGTACAGAAGTTATTAGGGAGCAGAACAGATTTAAATGTAAAAAAAAGCAAAGCCAGTAAGGACAGAAATGGGGCTAAAAGGGGTAAGGCTATCAAAAAGTGGAGTGTGATGAGTACCAATGCCCGTAATCTGTGTAACAAGCTCCCTGAACTAGTGGCCTTGATGGAAGAGGGTTGCCTGGATATTGTGGCAGTCACAGAAACATGGTACACAGAGAACCATGACTGGGATGTCAACATACCAGGATACACAATCTACAGGAGGGACAGTGAGGGTAAAAGAGGAGGAGGACTAGCTCTCTATGTAAAGGAAGGGATCAAAGCAACAGAACTAAAGAGTAAACAGGGAGCAGATGAGGCACTTTGGGTCACCCTGGAGACAGGAAATGGCACCACAATCTGCATGGGGGTTGTATACAGACCCCCATCTCAGGGGGGAGGAATGGACAAGGAAATGATAGAAGGCTTTCTTAGAATGGCAGAAAAAGGGGAGATATTGTTGATGGGGGACCTGAATATTCCAGATGTTAACTGGAGCACCTTTGCTGCAGGCACATCCAAGAGCAGGGTCATTCTTGATGCCCTACAGGGGGCATGCCTCAGACAGCTAGTATTGGAACCCACTCAGGAGGGAGCAATCTTAGACCTGGTACTCTCAAATGGGGATGGAGAAAGAATCTCACATTTAGAAGTGGGTAGCCATCTGGGAACAAGCGACCACCAAACAGTGTGGTTCACGATAAACACAGCCATACAATCAAGCCATACAAAAGCAAGAGTACTGGACTTTAGGAGAGCTGACTTTGGGAAAATGAGAGAGTGCCTCAGAAAAGCACTAGCAAACAGGCAAGAAGGAGGGGTGGAGGAACAATGGGGAGTGATCAAAACAGCCATCACAGAGGCAACAAGCCTTTGTGTAAAGCAAATCAATAAAGCACAACGAAGAAAAAAAACGCTATGTTCTCAAAAGAGGTGGCAGGGAAGGTTAAGGAGAAAAGGGCAGCATTCAGGAAATATAAGGAAACACAGAAGGAGCAGGACAGAGAACTTTATCAGTTAAAGCAGAAGGAGGCTGGGAAGGCAGTCAGAATAGCAAAGGCCCAAACCAAGGAAAGGATAGCCAATTCTGTTAAGAAGGGCGATAAGACCTTTTCTAGGTACATTAGGGAGTGAAGAAATGCCAAAGGAGGGATACTGAAGCTTAATAAAGGGGAGGGAATGTGGATAGAGGGTGACAGTGAAAAAGCAGGGATACTGAACAAATATTTCTGCTCAGTATTCACAAAGGAAGAGGAGGAAGAGTTACCTAAACCAAACAAGAGAAGCACTCTGAAGATGTGGGTCGATACCAGTCCAGTTACAGAAGAAAAGGTTCTGAAAGAACTAATAAAATTGAAGGTGGACAAAGCAATGGGGCCTGATGGGATTCACCCAAGAATTCTAAAAGAACTAAGGGTAGAAATAGTGACACCGCTGACTACTCTCTTTAACAAATCATGGGAGGATGGGGTGGTACCCGAGGACTGGAGGAGGGCAGATGTGATTCCTCTTCACAAAAGTGGGACCAGGACAGAGGCAGGAAACTACAGACCAGTTAGTTTGACCTCAGTGGTAGGGAAAATGATGGAATCACTTCTGAAGGAAATAATTGTTGAGTGCTTACAGGCCAGTGGGGCACAGGACCCAAGGCAGCATGGATTCATGATGGGAAGGTCATGTCAGATGAATCTAATAGATTTCTTTGGCTGGGTGACCAAAGTAGTAGACCAGGGAGGGGCTGTGGACATGGCCTACATAGATTTTAGCAAGGCATTTGATACAGTCCCACACAAAAGATTAATACACAAGATAGCCAGCCTTGGAGTGGGTCCACAGCTGGTAGCCTGGATAAAAAAATGGCTAGACAACAGGATGCAAAGGATAGTAGTAAATGGAGTCCACAGTGAAGAAAGGAGGGTTACTAAAGGGATACCACAGGGTTCAGTACTGGGACCGGTCCTTTTTAATGTCTTTATAAGTGACATTGCAGAGGAACTGGAAGGAAAAGTATGTCTCTTTGCAGATGACACAAAGATCTGCAACAGGGTTGATACACCAGATGGAGTGGAAAGGATGAGAAGGGACTTGGCAAGGTTGGAGGAATGGTCAAATGTATGGCAGCTCAGATTCAATGCAAAGAAGTGCAAGGTAATGCACCTGGGAAACAAAAACCCAGGGCAAGAGTACACAATGGGGGTGAGATACTGACAACAGTAAAAATGGAAAGGGACCCTGGGGTAATTATATCAGATGACCTAAAGGTGGGCAAGCAATGTGAGAACGCAGTAAGGAAGGCTGGGGGGATACTGGGATGCATAGGGAGAGGCATCAATAGTTGAAAACAGGAAGTTGTTATCCCTCTGTACAGACAGTTGGTGAGACCCCATCTGGAGTACTGTGTGCAGTTCTGGAGACCCCATCTCCGCAAAGACATAGACAGAGTGGAGGCTGTCCAGAGGAGGGCAACCAAAATGGTGCAGGGTCTGCACCAGAAGACATACGAAGAAAGACTAAAGGAGCTTAATATGTATACCCTTGAGGAAAGAAGGGAGATAGGGGACATGATAGAAACTTTCAAGTACCTCAAGGGAATTAACAAAGTCCAAGAGGGTAGAATCTTCCAGAAAAAGAGATGTGCAAGAACAAGGGGGCACAATTTGAAGATAGAGGGGACGGCTCAGAGGTAATGTGAGGAAGTATCTTTTCACTGAGAGGGTTGTGGATGCATGAAAAAGCCTCCATGAGGAGGTCGTGGAGTCAAGAACAGTGGGGGACTTCAAGAATGCATGGGACAGGCATAAGGCAGTCCTAGTGGGGAGTAGGAGGAAGTAAGCTGTTGGTTAACTAGGATCTGCAGCTTATCTGTTAGGTAGGAAAATGGGCAGACTAGGTGGGCCAAGCAGTTCTTATCTGCCATCAAATTCTATGTTTCTATGTTTCTAAGGTTAAGCATGGGGAGGACAACAGGCAAGGATGAGAAAGGGGGTCAGAGACAAAAGTAAGAGGGATTGAGGTGTAAAGGGAAAGCAAAAGGGGGGTTCAGAGTAAGGGAGGTTAGTGAGGGGTGTGGAAGAGTGGGGGTAAGTGGATTTGAGGGTCAGGGAAAGGATGGAGAGTATAGAAACAAGGAGGAGAAGGAGTTTGGGCATGGTTGGGAGGAGTAATGGGGAAGAAGTGGGAGAATAAGAGGTATATAGGAAAGACTGGAGAGTGTGAGATGTGAATGTAAGGTTGGGTAGTGTGAGATGCGAATGTAAGGTAGGATTAAGATTGCACTAATAAGGTGTGGCTGGAAAATAGAGTAGGAGTAGCAGCAGCTAGTAAATTAAACAGTAAGTTAAGGAGAGCAGGCTGAGAGTAGTATAGCAAGGCATTAAGGTCAGGGTATGTGTAGAGCTAGTAATCAAAGCAGGAGAATTAGAAGCAGGTGCAAACACTTAACAGGTAGAACAAGAAACAGGAAGTGAGTAAAGTATAAAGGTGGGGTATGCCAAGGGAGGGTCATGTGTGATTTGAGCAGAAGGCAATACTAGAGTAGAGATGAGGGCTATGAGAAGAGGAAGGTATGCAAGCAACCAGTTCAGGTAAGTGCTACCTGATTCAGGTATCATGTACTACAGTCTGGTGTGCCATAGGTTAATGTGGACTGTAAATGTGTGTCAGGTAAGAACTGGTGCAATCAATGACACAGAGTTGGAAAGGCAGGTGCAGACACCTATGGGAATCAGGTAAGGTGTGAGAAGAACATAAAAAGGAGTGCTGAGCCTGGGTGGGTGGGAGATATGATTTGGCAGCAAAGCTAGTACTTAGTACTCTTTTGTTTCTGGATCTGTGGTTTTGCTGCTTGTGTGGGAGGGTCCAACCTTCTGAACTGGGGAGGGCAGCAGCTCTTGCAACCCACAGAAACAAGAGAGCAGAGAGATTCTGAGGTGAGCACTGGGGCCGGGGATGAAAAGCTTAGAGGTTTAGTAAGCAGATGAAGCACAGTGGGCAGGTCTGAATAGACTGAATGCTGGTACTGGCTCCAGAGCACCACACCTGCCTCTAAACAGCCCATTTGGTGAAACAGAAGGAACCACACTGCCTGCTACAGATTTGGCTATAGGAATAAAAACTAAGCAACTGGAAGTTAACGAAGTATACACTAGAGCATTATACATTAAGGAACTAAATGACTAAAATGTTAAAGAAACTGTAAACTAGAGCATTATATGCTAAGGAACACATCCTAGATAGGATGCAGACACAATATCAGAGCCTTTTAGAGACAAGATAAATTACACACTACAGAGCCTTATAGAGGCAAAGTAAATTACAGTACAGATCATTTTAGAAACAGAGTAAATAACACTACAGAGGTGTTCAGGCAAAATACAACAACTGCAATTAGACAAAGCAGCCAGCAAGGATTGCAAACAAGTGTAGACTGTGGGTAATCTAAGCTGGAAAAGAATGCCTTTGTTCCAAATCTGTTTGGCAAAATGGTGACTAGGATTCACAAGCCAAAACAAAACAAAAAAGCCACAGATGTCACTGTAACCAGCAGGCATCACAGAAGAGTAAAATCACTCCAGAATGTTGTCTGCTAGAGCCAAGTAAACAATAAGGCATGATGGGGTGTGCATGGAACACATTGTACTGCATGACCAGGGGTGTAATAAGGCATGAAGCCAAAGGCTGAGTGACTTTTGCCACTGGCTGCATGGTAAAATGTGTTCCACACTCATCCCAGAGTGCCTTATTGCACTTATAAAATGGGCTCCTTTTTTAAAAACTTTTTATAGTTGGGAAAAGTATGTTTATATGTAGAAACAATAGATTGACTTGTGTGCATGTATGATAAAATAGTCCTTCTGCCTACTGCAAATGATGTCATTGTATTATTGCCTACTTTCTTCTTCCTGTTTTTCTTTTCTCTGTTTTCCCCACATTCAATATGTGGAATGTTTAGCATGAAATGTTTACCATTAAATACATGGATTCAAAATTCTGCTCAGTTCCACTGGTAGAATGTTACTCTCCTAACATACTGTACACACACACACACACACACACACACACACACACACACAAAACAAAGGCCTCTGTTACAGCCAGAGACTCAATTATCTCACTGTCAAGGCAAGGAGAAGAGATTTCCCTGATGAGCAGGTAAAGACAGAAGGGGAATTTTTCATTGTCAGCAAAGAAACAGTTATAATGAAAACTATAAACAATACTTAATGTTTTTAATTTGTTTATGCATGTAAGGAGAGTGTGATGATCAGAGAAACAACATTTAATTAATTTGTTTTATTTTGTATTTGAGGTCATTTTATTTTTATGGCACAGTGCAAGTAAATGTGATGCTCACAGTTACAGGACAAAATAAACAAAAAAACAATGGCTGCCAGTTGAATTCTTAACATTCTGTTAGCTTAATGATTCCAGTGGTGATCAGTGCACTTTTGGCAGAACTTTTTATTTTCCATGCGTGGAACATAATTGCTACATGAACAACAGCCAATCAGATTCCAGGATTTTCCCTTACCATTTTATAAAGTTGAGCTAATTATATTTGCCATAATGAGACATAGTGGTAAAAAAATAGACAAAAATATTTACCAGATGAAACTAATGTATGCCTGAAAATAAAACACTTTGTCCAGATGGCCATTAATGTATGGTCACAACTGTAGGCAAACAAGATGACTCAAACTGACAATTTGAGCAAAGAAAATTGAGAATATTAAAGTAAAAACAGATGACTTTAAACATCTAAGAAGAGCCAACTTCTGTTTAGTATTTAATGGATGTTGGCTACATATTCAGTATACTGAGGCATATTTCTGGGATGTAAGTTATCATCTACACAGTAAGCAATTGCCTGTGTCTGTAGATGAATCAGGACAAGCACAGAATGTTTGCCAGTGCTCAGAGATGCCAACTTGCATGACACGAATGAAGAAAATCTGTTCGATTCAAACCAGAAAAAGGCACAGCATATCATATGGACATGTGATGACACATGTAATATCAGAGAAACATCTTTTGATGAGGTGGAAACGTTTTTGAAAGTATTTCTCACTACAAAGAGGAGTGAGAAATACAAAGTCATTCAAACCATTGACAAAGGTGAGATTAGATCCCACCATGAATTGATGGGCCATTCTCTGTCACGTTTATAAACTGGAGCTTGTGACAGCATATTTCATCACTTCTGCATGAATGCTGTACACAATTCAGGAATGTGAAAATTTGTGGCAAAATTGTATCATGTCAGAAGTACTGTTAACAACTTCACATGATTGGATTCTTTACTGTCTGAAGGTGATATGGAAGCTGCACTTAATTTTATTAGGCAGCTGAAAGAGTCTAAAGCACCTTCTGATGAAGTGCTGGGATGCAGTCCAGACCATATGTAACAATATGTGACAGCAAAAGAATCACAATTTATTCAGAAATCTGGTAATGAAATTGCCACATTTGAGCTGGCTAAGAGGCAAAAATTTGAGTATGAATGTGTCTCATGCAACTGCCTATTCTACTGTGAGCAAATGGTAAAGGTCAACTTATCTAACATTCTAAGGTGGAAAGAAATGTTGGGTCGCTTGGTTGCTTATTTCTTACTAAAGAGTAATTTTTATCCACAGAAAATCGTGAACATGTGTTCATGCTGTTTCCAAAAGATAACATTAAACACTTTGCCTCCTAGGTCTGTGCTAAACAATATGGAGGCAGATGTTTACACCTCCTCAGATAGCTTGAATTTGTTTGAGCAGATTCTATAATCCTCCAGACAATGAAGCCATTTTAAAGAATTCTGAGACTAAATAAAACATGAAAAACATGCTGCAAAAATAGCTCATTAAATCACTGAAGGGTTCCATTATGTACCTGCCACTCCCACTCCAGGGACATGTTGAGACAATAGCAAGGAACAACAGTATTGTCATTTTGGTGAATGGTGTTCCAGCAAAGTCCAAAACAATTTGGCAGGAAGTTGTCAATGTAGAGAAAGTAAAAAATGTTCTACACTATTTAAAGCATACAAACCAGTTGTATGACAATAGAAATGTGGATCACCTTGGTGACACTGACACTAAGTTTGGAATACCAGATAGTAAAAAGCAATGATTGAGAAGATCTCAATGAATATAAATGAGAATGTGTATGAACAGTACACAGTTCATCCACTGCTTGGCAGGTATTCACTACTTCATAATATTGACATGTACCTGATGAAGCAGGTTGAAGGGAGTCCTGTTAGTATCCGGGAGTGCACATTGGAAGCACAATGTTTTTCTGATCTGTTTCTGCATGGCACTGGCGGTCGCTTGGATGAACATGAGGTACGCATTCCTGGAGCTGAGTACCGAGCATCCAAAGTGTTGCATTCTGATGGTAAGTTCAGATGAAATATTCAGTATTTATTTCATTTACTGTGGGAGAGTGAATTAAGCATACTCTCTGTGTCCGTTACCCATACTCTGTGGCTGACAACAGAGTTGGATGGTATGACAGCTGCAGAGCTTCTTTAAAAGTTACAAGAAAAGGACGAGACACTGCAGGTGAATTTGACCTCCATCTTTTCCATTATGTGTAGCACCAAAGAATATTGGTACCAAAGGCACTCCAACATTAGATGTATATTACAAGAGTATAGTGCAGCCACTTAGTTTGTTACTCTAAGTGGTGCAGAATACAGCTGAGTAGAACTGGCAGACATTCTGAAGTGGGCAAATGCAGATGTAGTTCAAGTTCAAGTTCAAGTTTATTGCAGGAAAACTCCATTGAGCAAGCTCATTCACAAGGACGTCCTGTGACATAAACACTTAAAGTACAAACACAGATAGGTAATAACAGTATATACATGAAATGCACGTTACATGATACAGGCTGGATAAACATACAAGGGTACCACATAGGGTGACCGCAGGTGGTAAACATTGATATGAAACAGGGAAGCGACTTACAGGTTGCATACTGATAAATGAAACATGATGACTGGTGTGTGCAATACATATATTTTGGCAGCTAGAACAAACAACAGACTACAACTGATATGGGGGGGAGGAGTGATTTGATAGAGTAGCAGTGGTGCGTAAGCATAGATAAAGCCAAGAGTAGAAGGGGAAGGGAAAGCAGTTATTATGACAAATCAACTTGAACTTGAACTAAGTGGTGCAGAATACAGCTGAGAAGAACTGGCAGACATTCTGAAGTGGGCAAATGCAGATGTAGATGGCATATCATCTACAGTATGACTCTTGGTGAGATGTGCTCTCTAGACCCTTTGTCTGTTCACCAGCATTTCCATGCACTGCTGAGATCCAGTCTGTAAAAAATGAATCCACCTCTTAGTATTGTGGAACACAGCTTTTGAAGAGTGGAATATCAAGAATGTCAGGCTTCTCACATTCGCATGCTACTGTCGGTAAAGGATGCTCCCCACATTAGAGACAGTGAGGACTCTGAGATCCTCAAGTTTTTCATGCAATACATTACATTTCAGATCCCTGAGATGTACAACAGTCCAACACTATGGAAACTGGTGGAAAAGTTCCAGTGTCATTTGTGTTGTAACTACTGTCATAAAAATGTGAAAAATTGTGGCAATTGGTACACAAGGTGTCCTTATGGATTTTAAAGACGTGTGTGCAAAAATGACCATGTGAATGATTTGTTCTCTGCCATGCAGCATCACCTGAAAGCAAACTCCACAAAGAGAGTGTATGAGTTGCTCAGAAAGGAAAACAGGCATTCATAAACAATTATAGTCCGTCTTTCTTGTTGATGTGGCAGGCTAACATTGGTGTGCAAATAAAACAGGTAAAGCACTCACGGTAAGGTTGGGTGCTGTAAAATATAGTTACAAAGGAGGTAATATATAACAGCACTCCAGGTTAATGCATCTTAAAAAATTTTTTACTTCAAGGAAAAGAAACCGGTGCAATTTCACACAAAATTTAAAGACACAATGTGGGTCCATATACCAAGATCATAAAATAGCCCAGAGCTTTGAGGTCCCAGCAACCTCTTTGCCAGGGGTCCCGGATGAAGAGATTGCTGGGACCTCGATGCACTGGGTTGTTTTACAATCTTGATATGTGGACCCACATTGTATCTTTAAATTTTGTGTGAAATTGCACTGGTTTCTTTTCCTTGAAGTAAAAAACTTTTTAAGATGCTGTTATTTATTACTTCCTTAACATTGATGTGCAACTTGTTGCAGACAATTCTAGGGCCCTGCTATGGTATGTGACTTCTTGTGGACCAAACCATTTCTAAATACTTTATACCTGCCCAAATGATCACCCACTACTGTGAAGGAGCTTGATGCTCCTATCATGGAGGTGGAGGTACTGGCAGTCTTGAGGCTCTTACCAACGGGAAAGTCACCTGGCCTGGATGGGTTTTCCTGAATTTTATAAAATACTGGCCCCAGCAATGGCACCTATTTTAACAGAGGTCTTTAATACCTGCCTGGAAGAAAAAATAATTCTAGATTCCTGGAAAGAAGCATTAATCACAGTAATTTCTAAGCCAGACAAACCGATAGACCAATGTGAAGCTTTCAGGCCGATATCATTGCTAAACCAGGACTTAAAAATTTTTAACTAAGATATTACCAGTCAGGCTACAAAAATATATAGAACTACTTGTTCATGGAGACCAAACTGGCTTCATACCCAATCAGCAACTGACTGATAATATTCAGAAATTACTTAATGCGATGTTTACAAAGATGGAATGGACACGGCCCAAGCAGCAATCTTTTTAGACACTGAAAAGGCATTTGATCACCTTAATTGGGCCTACTTAACAACGGTACTGGAGCACTATGGGCTGGGTGACAATTTCCTGTGGTGGATCTCACTATGTTATGATGCACCAACTGCTAGGGTTGAAGTGAATGGTACCGTCACACCAATTTCCAATACAGTGCGGCACACGACTAGGTTGCCCCTTTTCACCTCTTCTGTTTGTGCTAAGTCTGGAACCGCTCGCAGTGGCAATCAGGCAGTCTTCCTCCCTACAGGATATTGGTGTAAATGGGCATACCTGCAAGGTATCACTCTATGTAGATGATACTCTGATCTACTTAGAGAATTTAGAAAAATCTATCCCAGCCTTATTGCAACTGTTAGACAAATACGGACAGATCTCAGGTTTAAAAGTTAATTTAGAAAAGACAGAGATCATGTTATTAGGGGGCTCTATATCGGAGGCACAGAGGGTTAAGATACCCTTTCGCTGGGTTAAAGATAAGGTCCAGTACCTTGGAATTTGGATTCCAAAGCACATATCTAAATTATATCGATATAATTATTCCACCCTATTTATTCAAATATTCTCAGACCTTCACCACTGGAGTAATCTTCCATTATTTTTCTCAGACAGAATAAATAGTTGTAAGATGAACATATTATCAAGATGCTTATTTTTATTGTCAACACTCCCCTTAACAATTCCCTCTAGGGACTGGGATCTCCTTAAAAAGAGAATATCAGGCTTCATCTGGGCAGGGAGAAGACCCAGAGTTAAATGATCAGTCTTAGTGGAGGATAAGAGGGAGGGCAGATGGGGCTACTGGACTTACAAAAATACTGTTTCACAGCACAACTGCTGGTGGTGGTCAAAATGTTGTCTACTGCACAGCAGGGTAGATGGTGCCTCTTGGAGATGGGTGCACATCTGAGAATTCCTTTGAAGTTTCTTGTCTGGGTAATTCTCCCATGAGATTTGAAAGACATTCAGAACACCTGGACAAGACATACCATGGCCATTTGGTTAAAGGTGAGATACAAGTGGGAACTCCCAACTACTGTCTGGCAAATACATCCTTATGAAATATCTATCTCGGTTTCCTGTGGACCACCCAGATTCCTGTTTCCGGAGATGGGAGAACCATAGGTTGGTCACTCTGTCACAACTCATAAGGTGGGAGACAATTATAGATTTTACAACTCTCCAAAGAGATTTTTCCCTGCCTCGACAAGATTTTTACCGTTACTTACAATGTAGAGATTACATTAGTATGGAACTGGGAGTGGCAACCTTTCTTAGTGGGCTGACACCAGGCATAATTCTGATACACAATAGGAGTACCCTCCTAGACACAAAGCAACTAATATCCCGTGTGTATCAATTATTACAAGAAAGAATGGGCACCCTGGCAATACAGAAAATTCAAGAGAGGTGGGAGGAGGAGTAGGGCAGTCCAGGGAGGAAAATATATGGACTGATACTTGACGAGATGTCCATAAAACCACATCTGTGGTTGGGTGGAGGGAATTTCACTGGAAAATATGTGGATGTTTCTTTATTACTCCAGTTATGTCAAAGCATTATGGTGCACACTCTTTAGACCTTTGTCGGAGGGAATGTAAAGGTAGGGGGACCCATTATCATTTATTTTGGAGTTGTCCGACAAGTCAATCCTATTGGACACAAGTAAAAGGGCATATTATTAAAATGCTGGGCTGCACCTCAGACTTGTCATTTCCATGTCTGATATTGGGCCTTCCACTGGGGGGAATGCTTTCTGCAACAGAAAATTACCTATATTATATTGTAGTGATTGCAGCTTTGAAGACAATCACGCAAAAATAGCTATCTTCCAAACCACCCACAGTAAGACAATGGAAAAGCAATATTCAGAATGTTAAAACTATAAAGGCAACCACAGCTAAACTGAGATTTCAAACAGCCAAATTTAACATGAGATGGTTGCCCTACTTCAGTTATATAGAGGGGGAAGAAGGAACCACAGTGGTGGACCAACTCCTGGGGTGATACCAGAGATATGGGGAGGGAACGCCCCTTTTTTCCATAACTCCAAGCTGAGTACCCATGTTTGGGAACTTGGTCATTTATAGCTAAATACTGACTAACACACACCATGGATACGGAACAGTAAATAATGCTTTTATTTTTTCAAATAGTTGAGATACTGACACATAATACCATTGGTCAAGAGTGATGAGTTCATTATCATAAATTAATCCTGAGAGCGGTTAGTTTATTATTGTCTTTTCCCCTCCCATTGTTTGTTCCTTTTATTTTTTTACAGCAAAAAAACATTAAAAGAGTTATGAAGTACGGGCAAAAAGATGGACTTTTTCTGGACATTCTCAGAGCTTAGGATGTCTTCTATGATGACTTTCCAGATGACACATCCAAGATTTGGAGATCTCCAGAGGAAATGGCAACTTACCCTCATGGACATACCCTATTTTGGGCAAAAAGGGAGACAGAACTGAGAGGATTTTCTCAAGTTTAACTGACAGACCTCTGGAGCTTATGAGTATACTTTTATTTTTCCTGAGAAGGTTATGGTAATGGAGGGAGAGCATTACTAATTGTAAACATAGCCTGTACTCTTTACATTATAATGGATGTACTGTATTTTTAGTCTTAATAAAATTACAAGTTCAAAAAAAAAAAGGAAGGAAGCTCTTTCAAAGGTGACTGCAACACATTTGAGGAGCAGTTCAAGTTGAGATGTTAGACCTTCAAGACTGAAACAACAGTTGCTTATATTAACAGATTACAGTCAGAAAAAGAGCAACTGGAAAAAGCTAGACAACAAATGGAGAAAGATACTCCAGTAAATTCACAAGAAATTTGTGATATGGAGGGAGAAGGAGCCCTGGGACCACCTCTCCCTGTCAATGGTCTAGTAGTACCGATGTCAGAGGTTGAAAGTGCTATGCTACAGGCATGCCACTCCACCAGTGAGAACTGCATGATCCAGCAGCAGTTGAATTCACATCAGGACTGACATATGCTGTGAAGCATGGTATGCATCATGGGAACAAGGAGTGTAGTTGTGATAAGCACATACCCCAACGTATGTTTGAGTGGTTCTTCTGATACAGGCAAGAGGTTTCCTTATTGAAGCCATTAGTGCAGAAATACAGAAACACTGTAATTGTGACAGCTCCAACTGAGCTAGCAACATGCTGTAAAACATAGGTGGAGTAACACTGCACTGTCTTTTTATGCTGCTTGTTGAACACGACAAGGCAGGCGAGTACCGCAGATTGTCATTTGAAATTGCAAGTGAGCTATGGACCATGTTTGACAAGATGGAGGTCTTGATTATTGATGAGCTCAGCATGGTTTCCAATGTTCTTCTTGTCTTCATCACCTACGTCTGCAGGAGATTGTTGGCACAGATGATGTTCCTATTGGGGAAAAAATATTGTTGTTTTTGGAGGCCTTCCTCAACTAGCACCTGTGAATGGTCAATAGGTCTTCTCTACACTTTCTGTTGAGGAATCTAAAGAAACTATTGGGTGCATTGGTGGAATAAACCTGTGGGAGTTTTTCACCTATGTTGAACTGTTTCAGAATATGAGACAGAGTGCTGATCTTCAATACAAAGCTTTATTTAATGAGACTCGCATTTGAAACGTGTCACTTTCCAATGCAGCACTGTCAAAGACATGTATCATAGCCAAAAGTGATACTTCTATGCTTGATGCATGTGATCTAATTTCTAAGATGTGCACTGATGGAAGATATGTTGTCTGTTTGATGCAAGACTTAAGCAGTGTGCAGAATTCAACCAAATTATGCTGGAGAGACAGCAGCAATAAATTCCTACCCTATCATTGCTTGATTCAATTGATGGTGTCTGCTTAACTCATTGCCTCATAGAATATGACTGTAGGCAACAGCAAATGTACTGCAGTGTGTCCCAGAATGACCACAGAAGTCACCTACAGACTTCCTGTGTGCCCTAGTAACATCTGGAGATGTCACTCCCAGCCAAGGCCCAGAAGGCTGGCCAGCTGAGAAACCCTCATAGAAACATAGAAACATAGACTCTGATGGCAGATAAGGACCGCTTGGCCCATCTAGTCTGCCCATTTCCCTACCTACAGGATAGGCCACAGATCCTAGTTAACCAACAGCCTATTTCTTCCTACCCTCCCCAAGAATTGCCTTATGTATGTCCCTTGCGTTCTTGAATTCTCCCACAGTTTTAGACCCCACAACCTCCTCAGGAAGGCTGTTCCATGCATCCACTACCCTCTCTGTGAAATAATACTTCCTCACATTGCCCCTGAACTGCCCCCCTTCTATCTTTAAATTGTGTCCCCTTGTTCTTGCACGTCTCTTTTTCTGAAAGATGCTACCCTCTTGGACTTTGTTGATTCCACTGAGGTACTTAAAAGTTTCTATTATGTCCCCCCTCTCCCTTCTTTCCTCAAGGGTATACATATTAAGCTCCTTTAGTCTCTCCTCGTATGGCTTCTCTTGCAGACCCTGCACCATTTCAGTTGCCCTCCTCTGGACTGTCTCTATCCTGTCTATGTCCTTGCGGGGATGGGGTCTCCAGAACTGGATGCAGTACTCCAGATGGGGTCTCACCAACTGTCTGTACAGAGGGATAACAGCTTCCTGTTTTCTGCTGCTGACGTCTCTCCCTATACATCCCAGTATACCCCCAGCCCTCCCTACTGCCTTCTCACATTGCTTGCTAACGTTAAGATCATCTGATATGATTACCCCCAGGTCCCTTTCCTTTTTTGTTGTTGTTACTACCTCCCCCCCATTGTGTATTCTTCCCTTGGGTTCTTGTTTACCAGGTGCATTATTTTGCACTTCTTTGCATTGAATCCTAGCTGCCATACTTCTGACCATTCCTCCAACCTTTCCAAGTCCCGTCTCATCCTTTCCACACCTCCTTGTGTATCAACCCTGTTGCAGATCTTTGTGTCATCTGCAAAAGGCATACTTTCCTTCCAGTCCCTCTGCAATGTCACTGATGAAGACATTAAAAGGACTGGGCCCAATACTGAACCTCCTGTACCCCACTAGTAACCCTTCTTTCTTCAGAATGGACTCCATTGCAATTACCTTCTGTGTCCTGTTGTGCAGCCAATGTTTTACCAGGCTACCCATCCTGGGACCCACTCCCAGGCTGATTAATTTGACTATTAATCTTTTGTGTGGGACTGTGTCAAATGCCTTGCTAAAGTCTAGGTAGGCCATGTCCACAGCCCCTCCCTGGTCTACTACTTTGGTCATCCAGTCAAATAAATCTATTAGATTTGTCTGACATGACCTTCCCACTGTGAACCCATGCTGCCTTGGGTCCTGTGCCCCACTGGCCTCTAGGTTCTCAACTATTCTTTCCTTCAGAAGTGACTCCATCACTTTCCCTACCACAGCGGTCAGACTGACAGGTCTGTAGTTTCCTGCCTCTGTCTTGGTTCCACTTTTGTGAAGGGGAATCACATCCGCCTTCCTCCAGTCCTCGGGTACCACACCATCCTCCAATGATTTTTTAAAGAGAGTAGCCAGTGGTTTCACTAGTTTCTCCTTTAATTCTTTTAGAATTCTGGGGTGAATTCCATCAGGACCCATTGCTTTGTCCACCTTCAGTTTTAGGGGTTCTTGCAGAACCCTTTCTTCTGTGAAAGGACTGGGATCGACCCCCCCTATCAAGAGTGCTTCTGTTAATTGGATTAGGCACTTCCCCCTCCTCTTTTATGAATACTGAGCAGAAATATTCGTTCATTATCCCTGCTTTTTCACTGTCCCCCCGCCCACCCACCATTAATTCTATTCAGCCTCACTATCCCTCCCTTTGTCTTTCTACGCTTGCTGATGTACCTATAAGAGGTTTTATCCCCCTTCTTAACTAAGTTGGCTATCTTTTCCTCAGTTTGTGCCTTTGCTATTCTGACTTCCCTCCCTGCTTACTTCTGGCTTAACTGGTACAGCTCTCTGTCCTGCTCCTTCTGTGTTTCCTTATACTTCCGGAATGCTATATTTTTCTTCCTGACTTTCACAGCCACCTCTTTTGAGAACCATAGTGGCTTTTTCTTTTGTTTTGATTTGTTTATTTGCTTCACACAAAGGCTTGTTGCCTCTGTGATGGAAGTTTTGATGATTCCCCATTGTTGCTCCACACCTCCTTCTAGTCTGTTTGTTAGTGCTTTTCTGAGGCACTCTCCCATCTTGCCAAAGTCAGCCCTCCTAAAGTCCAGTACCCTCACTTTTGTATGGCTTAACTCTGCAGCTGAGTTTAACGTGAACCACTCTGTTTGATGGTCACTTGTTCCCAGATGGCAACCCACTTCAAGATCTGAGATCCTCTCATGCCCTGTTTGAGAGTACAAGGTCTAAGATTGCTCCCTCATGAGTGGGTTCCGTAACTAGCTGTCTGAGGTCTGCCACCTGTAGGGCATCAAGAATGGCCCTGCTCTTGGAAGTGGCTGCAGCAAATGTGCTCCAGTTAACATCTGGCATATTCAGGTCTCCCATCAACAGTATCTCCCCTCTGCCATCTCTAAGAATGCCTTCTATCATAACCTTGTCCATTCTCTCACCCGACATGGGGGTCTGTACACAACCCCTGTGCGGATTGTGGTGCCCTTTCCAGTCTCCAAGGTGACCCACAGTGCCTCCTCTCCTCCCTGTTTACTCTTTGTTCAGTTGCTTTATCCCTTCCTTTACATAGAGAGCTACTCCTCCCCCTCTTCTCCCCTGCCTGTCTCTCCTGTAGGTTATGTACCCTGGTATGTTAACATCCCAGTCATGGTTCTCTGTGTATTATGTTTCTGTGACTGCTACAATATCCAGGCATCCCTCTTCCATCAAGGCCACCAGCTCAGGGAGCTTGTTGCCCAGACTATGGCATTGGTACTCATTACCCTCCATTTCCTGATGGCCTTAATCCTTTTTGCCCCATCCCTGTCCTTCTTGCCTTTGTCACTTTCTCCATTTACCCCTGCCCTTCTCCCTATCGACACCTCTATGTTGGTGTTTACCGCACTTACTACTGTGATTGTTTGGGGGCTAGGATTTCCCTGCTCCTTTCCAGTGCTTTCCCTTGGCTAGTTTAAATGCTTTCCAATGAAGCATTTAAACCTATCACCTAAGATCCTGGTTCCCCTCCTGGACAGATGCAGCCCATCATGCCAGTATAGGCTTGCATCACTCCAGGTGGACCCCCAGTCCCCAATGAAGCCAAATCCCTGAGCTCCACACCAGTTTTTCAACCACTGATTGAATCCCATGGTGTGGAACACCCTAGCCTCTCCTACGCCATAGATGGGCAGCACCTCCGAGAAGGTTACCATGCATGCTACTTGTCTAAGGCTCCTCCCCAATTCCACAAACTCTTCCTGCACTTCTCTAATCCCTTTCTTAGCCAGGTCATTTGTCCCTAGGTGGACAATGACATCCAGCTCCCTCCCCTGTGCAGCTGCTCTGGCAATCCTGAGGATTCGCTCCCTGTCCCGCCAAGCCATGGCACCAGGCAGGCACCTTACCTCCCTCTCCCCTTCCTCCCCCAGTTCTATCCTTCCTAACAATGGAGTCCCCCACCAGGAGTTGTTTCCTTCCCCTGTGGGGTCCCCTGCCACCCTCCTGTGTGTCTCCTTTGTGGAGGTTCCCAGCATCCTCCTTGGTCTCCACTGCGGGTGCCTCCATAGAGGAACCACACTTTGTCAGAATAGCATCGGAATTGTGGAGAGGTACAGCTGGAGGGATGCGCCTCTGTTCCACCACCCTCATCCTCCCTGAGCCCACTGTGGTCCAAACGCTTCTCTTTCTTGGCAACCTCTGAGGCAACGACAGTGGCACTGGTGGTCCCTGAATGGAAAAGGAGGTCCCACAAATCCTGGTCAACTCTAGGAGGACCAAGATGGAATGACTCCTCCGATCTCTCGCAGTCAAGAGATCATTAAGTACCCAGACCAATGCTGTCTTGAATCTGGACTGGAGAGGATCATAGACATCATGGGTGGTCAGATGCTCCTTGAACTGCAATGTGACTGCCTTCTCAATAACCTTGCCCACAGAGGGCAGGTTAGAGACAGGCCTGTAGTTTGCGAGACAGCCTGGATCAAGAGAAGGTTTTTTTCAGGAGGGGGTGAACCACTGCCTCCTTCAAGGTGTCCAGAAACAACCCAGTCTCTAAGGAAAACCTAAGTATCTCAGCAATGACCAGTCTGATTATCTCCACACACCCCATCAGGAGGTGTGTTGGACCTGGATCCAAACTACAGTAAGTTGGTCGCAAACCCAGGATCATCTTCACAATGTCCTTGATTACCATCTGGCCAAAGTCCATCCAGACAAATCAGGTGCCTGCAACCTCCTACCGATCTCTGCTCTGCCCATTTGAGCAGGCTGTACATCATAAGTATTGCGCAAAATAAACTGCGCTGATAAAAAGTGCATTGTTAAGTACAATCATCTGTGAACTTTGTAACAACCTAACCTATCCCTGATCCCAGTACCTACCAACATACTGATGTGAGATGTGTCTCTAGATCTGTCACACATGTTGAAGAGGAAGAAGCCTAGTATACATTACTCTTCCAGCTTTACAGGTCACAGGTTACCTCATGTTATTGATCAATTCAGATCACCTCCAGCAAAGAAGTGTCTTGGTCTCTCTGCGATGGTAACATTTGACAACAGTACTAGAGTACACTGCTATGCTAACTCTGCAAGACAGGTGTTCCATTATATGCAAGGCAAATTTTATTTTTCTGGTGCCCAATCCTGGAGGCTCTGGGCACCGAACAACAAAAACATACTATAAATACAAAGATACAAATTAGTATAAAAACAGTAAGATATCAAAATGCATAAATATAATTAATAAATATCTCTAAAAAACTGAAGCTCAAAACAGAAGTTTGTTGACATGATTAATGCTTCTTGATCGACAATTTTGTCTGATTCACTGAAGCAAGATGTAAATGCCAATCAACAACAAGTTGCCAGCTTGCATACACTAACACCACTGTGTGTAACATAGAAACATAGACTTTGATGGCAGATAAGGACCACTTGGATAAGCTGCAGATCCTAGTTAACCAACAGCC
Source organism: Neoceratodus forsteri (assembly GCA_016271365.2). NCBI lineage: Eukaryota > Metazoa > Chordata > Ceratodontiformes > Ceratodontidae > Neoceratodus > Neoceratodus forsteri. The sequence continues at coordinate 508,346,058 of CM057455.1, forward strand.
TGTTTCTTCCTACTCCCCCACAAAAATTGCCTTATGTCTGTCCCATGCATACTTGAATTCTCCTGCATTTTTAGACCCCACAACCTCCTCAGGAAGGCTATTCCATGTGTCCACCACCAAAAAAATACTTCCTTACATTGTCCCTGAATCTCCCCCTCCATCTTCAAATTGTGTCTCCTTGTTCTTGCACATCTCTTTTTCTGAAAGATGCTACCCTCTTGAACTTAGTTGTTCCACTGAGGTACCTAAAAGTTTCTATCATGTCCCCCCTCTCCCTCCTTTCCTCAAGGTTATACATATTAAGCTCCTTTAGTCTCTCCTTGTATGGCTTCTCTTGCAGACCCTGCACCATTTCAGTTGCCCTCCTCTGGACTGCTTCTATCCTATCTATGTGCTTGCGGAGATGGGGTCTCCAGAACTGGACACATTACTCCAGATGGGGTCTCACCAACTGTCTGTACAGAGGGATAACAACTTGCTGTTTTCTACTGGTGATGCCTCTCCCTATACATCCCAGTATCCCTCCAGCCCTCCCTACTGCCTTCTCACATTGCTTGCCAACCTTAAGGTCATCTGATATGATTACCCCCAGGTCCCTTTCCATTTTTGTTGTTGTTACTACCTCCCCCATTGTGTAATGTTCCCCAGGGTTTTTGTTTCTCGGGTGCATTATTTTCCACTTCTTTGCATTGAATCCAAGCTGCCATACTTCCGACCATTCCTCCAACCTTGCCAAGTCCCTTTTCATCCTTTCCACACCTCCTTGTGTATCAACCCAGTTGCAGATCTTTGTGTCATCTGCAAAGAGGCATACTTTTCCTTCCAGTCCTCTGCAATGTCACTTATAAAGACATTAAAAAGGACTGGACCCAGTACTGAACACTGCAGTACCCCACTAGTAACCCCTCTTTCTTCAGAGTGGACTCCATTTACAATTACCTTCTGTGTCCTGTTGTCCAGCCAATGTTTTACCCAGACTACCACCCTGGGACCCACTCCCAGGCTGGTTACTTTGACTTTTAATCTTTTGTATGGGACTGTGTCAAATCCTTGTTAAAGTCTAGTTAGGCCATGTCCACAGCCCCTCCCTGGTCTACTACTTTGGTCACCCAGTCAAAGAAATCAATTAGATTCGTCTGACATGACCTTCCCGCTGTGAACCCATGCTGCCTTGGGTTCTGTGCCCCACTGGCATCTAGGTATTCAACAATTCTTTCCTTCAGAAGTGACTCCATCACTTTCCCTACCACAGAGGTCAAACTGACAGGTCTGTAGTTTCCTGCCTCTGTCTTGGTCCCACTTTTGTGAAGGGGAATCACATCTGCCTTCCTCCAGTCCTCAGGTACCACACCATCCTCCCATGATTTGTTAAAAAGGGTAGTCAATGGTTTCACTAGTTCTCCCCTTAATTCTTTTAGAATTCTGGGGTGAATTCCATCAGGTCCCACTGCTTTGTCCACTTTCAGTTTTAGGAGTTCTTTCAGAACCCTTTCTTCTGTGAAAGAACTGGGATCGACCCCCCTATCCAGAGTGCTTCTGTTGAATGGATTAGGCACCTCCCCCCCTCCTCTTTCGTAAATACTAAGCAGAAATATTCATTCAGTATCCCTGCTTTTTCAATGTCTCTCTCTGCCTACCAACCGTCCATTCTGTTCAGCCTCATTATCCCTCCATTTGTCTTTCTACACGCCCTGATGTACCTATAAAAGGTTTTATCCCCCTTCTTAACCAAGTTGGCTATCTTTTCTTCAGTTTTGGCCTTTGCTATTCTGACTGCCCTCCCTGCTTCCTTCTGCCTTAACTTGTATAGCTGCCTCCTAGTGCCTCCCCCCTTGGCTATTTTAAATGCTTACCAATGAAGCATTTAAACCTATCACCTAGGATCCTGGTTCCCCTCCTGGACATATGCAGACCATTACACCAGTATAGGCCTGCGTCACTCCAGGTGGACCCCCAGTCCCCAGTGAAGCCAAATCTCTGAGCTCTGCACCAGTTTTTCAACCACTGATTGAATCCCATGGTGTGAAGCACCCAAGCCTCACCTATGCCATAGACAGGCAGCACCTCCGAGAAGGTTGCCGTGCATGCTACTTGTCTAAGGTCCCTCCCCAACTCCACAAACTCTTCATGCACTGCTCTGATCCCTTTCTTAGCCAGGTCATTTGTTCCTAGGTGGACAATGACATCCAGCTCCCTCCCCTGCACAGCTGCTCTGGTGATCCTGAGGATTTGCTCCCTGGCCCTCCAAGCCATGGTACCAGGCAGGCTCCTTACCTCCCTCTCCCCTTCCTCCCCCAGTTCTACCTTCCTAACAATTGTTTCCTTCCCCTGTGGGGTCCCATGCCACCCTTCTGTAGGTCTCCTTTGTGGAGGCTCCCAGCATCCTCTTTAGTCTCCACTGTGGCTGCCTCCATAGAGGAACCGCACTTTGCCAGAATGGCATATGAATTGTGGAGAGGTACAGCTGGAGGGATGCATCTCTGTTCCACTACCCTCACCCTCCCTGAGCCCACTGTGGTCCAACTGCTCCTATTTCTTGGCAACCTCTGAGGCAATGGCAGTGGCCCTGCTGGTCCCTGGATGGGAGAGGAGGTCCCACGAATCCTGGCCAACTCAGCCTGGAGATAAGCAACCTCCTCCCTCAGTCCAGAAAGGTGCCTGCAGATGGGACAACACCACATCCTCCAGGATGTCTCCCAGAAGACTGCTGCTCCACAGCCACTGCACTGCACCACTCCCATCATGTCTTATTTCTGGCCCCTTCACTGTTGTTTGGAATCCTTACACTTTCCTCTGTTTATTTTTTTTCTCCCTACTTACTTACTGCCTCTGTGCCCTTTAAGCTCCTGATCTTCCTGTTCTGAGACAAGAAGATCCTATATTTATCAATAGTCCCCTTACTTGCTCAGAGGCAGACCTCCAGCAGCTACGGGGGACAGAGCGCTACTTTTGTCCTTCTAGAATGGTGAGTCTTTGGTGGCTCTGTGATCACTCACTTCCTGCTCCCAAACAGGAAGTTCCTGTTGTCAGTCAAATCCTGTGCCTATAAAAGTAGAACTGGCTTTGGGTGGGTGGGGGGTGGAGGGAAGGAGGAAATTTAGTCCCAGTGGAGAAGTCCAGTCACAACAGCAGCTCCTTGTCCTGGTGTTCTCTGCCAATTCTCTGGCAGAAGCTGTCTAGGGCAGTGTTTAAATCTGGCTTCCTTCTAGCTAACCCACTCCCCCTACTTAGCATATCTTTCTACACTTAGTTAAATTGCACAGATAACAATCCCCTTCAGCCAACTGAGATTAACACCTAGATAACTGCTCAGATGACAACTCACTTCAACCAACTCAGACAAACACACTGACTTTTTTTAACCCTAAATTGAAGGTCCCAGTGGTAGAGTCCTACTTCTTTAGTCCCAGTAAATTAAAGGTCTCAGTAGTAGAGTTATACTTATTTAGTCCCAGTAGAGAAGTCCAGTCATAACAGCAGCTCCTTGTCCTAGTGTTCTCTCCAAATTCTCTAGGTACATAAGTAGAATTTTCAGGTCCAGTTAGCTACTATAGCCAAATAAGGGCCTGCCACTAATTTAGTGGTCAAGTTTCCCATTTCTTTTCACCCATATGGGCATCTAGTAATCTTTTAAAGGTTTCCAGGCTACCAGCACTCACTGCCTTTAGGGAGAGTACATCCCATGCATTCACAACCCATTGATTAAACCACCTGCCTCTCTTTGTAGTATTATACCACTCTCCCTGTAACTGCCAGGGGTGGGACCTTGTTATTATCTTTGTTTTTTCTTTCTGACACAGACCCACTGATTCCCAGATTACCCCATCCTTTAGAACTTTATAAACATAGCAGAGGTAGTCTCTTGCCCTGTGATAGGAAAAGGAGTACAGTTTTAATGATCTTAGCCTTTCTTAATAGTTTAGGGTATGTACTCTCCTCACTTTTTTGGAAAACCTCCTCTGTACCTGCTCTGTCCTTTTAAATGTCCCCACTGTTTGTGAAGTACTAAATGGGGCCCCATATTCAAGTATCAGTCTTACCGTAGTCTTATATAGTGGTATCAGAACCTCATCCCTCTGACTTTTAGTGTTCCTCAGGATATTTCCTACTATTCTATTACTTCTCCTAACTGCTTCTATATTGTGATTTCAAAACTTAGGGTGTTAGATATAACTACCACTAGATCTTTTTCATTTACTGTTTCAGAAATAGGTTTATTGTTGAGGCTATATTGGGCTAGTTTGTTATTCACCCCCAAAGTGCATCACCTTGCTGGCAGCTTATTGTGGACATAGAACATTTGCTGATAATGCTCAGCAAGATGTTACAGAGGTCATGATGGCTATTATTAATACTTTTAAAGATGAATAGATTCCAGGAAGACAGTACTTCACTTCATTGATGTTCGTCTGGATAAATAAAGATTTGATTCACTGATGTTCGCCTGGATAAATAAAGATTTTGATTGATTGATTGTTAGCTACGTGTCCAAGTATATATGCCCATCCTGTGGGAGAGGGGAAAGAGGATACAAATGAATAAGACAACAAAATAAAATATATATATATTTTAGTCTGTACATACAAACTAATATGTTTAAAACTATGCCAAACATATTTGAGGTATAGGTAGGCAGCACTTGACTTCCAGGTAAAGACTATGTACATATATGCATTATACATATACTTACACATACAAATTTTATATATACATATATATATATATATATATATTCTAGAGATGCATGGATATCACTTTTACACCAGATATCGGATCTGGATATCCTGCATCTACTAACTGACCAGATTGGTTCAATATCTGGTCAGATAGTAGTTAGTGTGATGTTAAAAAAGTATGCTCTCATAGTGCTGGATTGGAGAGAAGAGCTTCAGCAATGGCAGTCTGAAAGTGCGATGTGGTATCGGCTGATGACTCATTAGTTTTCCTGTCATGCACCTCTCATATAAACTCAGAACCTTCCTGAACTGGTGCCATTTTCTGGAAATGAACTATTTTTCATATTCTCATAAGGTTATGGCAATTGAGAATAAAAAATGCATTAAGAAAAAAAAATTGTATGCAGTTATCCAGTCCTTGCTTTAGTAACAAATCACATAAAATGCTGGCATTGACTGCATGGTTTCTGCTTGTCCAGCAGAAGCTATAAATGGGTAAAGCTTGGAAAAGTTTAGGCTAGAAATGGGTGAAACTTTAGAAAAACTGATGCTACATGCATAAAGCTTAGATCCAGTGTGGGTTATAGATGCACGAGGCATGTAAAAGCAAATAGGAGAATCTTGACAAAGCATCACGCTATAGACGCGAAGTGCCAAGGTTGCAGTCTCACCAGGGTTCGGTGAATAAAATCTTCTATTGGCAAGTTTGTTACACCTTGACTTTTTTTGTCTTTAAACTTTCCTGCTTCAGAGTGCAGTTGTTCAGTGTGGTCTGTGCTCAAGCAAGTATTACTGCACCCTCCCCTTATCCTGTGTTATGCTCCAGTGTCATAGTTGAGCTGGAGGAAATGGTGCATCTTTAAAATACTCAACCTGACCTGATTTAAATTTAGAAATCGATCGGGTCTGATATAGGTAAAGAGCCTGATATCTGACCGGATCAGATCTCTGGGTCAGATATCCGAGCATCATTAATATATTCCCATACCTACATATTCATGTACATACACACAAAACATATTAATGCAGATAACATTTTCCTGGGTTAGCTGTTGAGTAGTAAGTGAGAGCTTTGCCAGCCTGGGGTGATGGTGGGAGTAAGTTGAACCTTCACCCCTTCACCCCTCCAGGATGCACACCCCACAAGGGGATTTGACAAGGAACAGGTGAGGAACATTGGTGGGTAGATTGATGGACAGAATAACTGGTGCTGGCACATAAGAAGGGGATGAAATAAAAGGGAGTTAGACTGTAGCACACTGGAATGGAACCTTATGATGATAACAACTGCATGATGCAGATGGAGTTGGGAAATTGAAGAGGAGAGAGGGTGTGGGTTTGGGAGGCAAGCCATAACGCTCAGCAGTGGTACTCAAGGGTATAAACACTACTCAGTGCAAACCCAGCCAGTGCTAAATGCTTTTGGTGTGCCAAGGAAGGGGCAGAAGTGGGGTGAAGTTGGTAAAATAGGACAGTAGTGGGGGAAAATAAAGGTAGTGAAGGAGACATGAGTCAGAAGCAGTTACAGGATGAAAAATGAAGTGTAAAGAAGCTAGAACAATGAGCAGGTAGATGGGGCAGAGCAGATACCCAATTGGAGGGAGTTCCAAATATTTGCAAAGTGATAGAAGAAGGCAGCTCTCTTTAAAGTGGAAGGTCAGGTTAGTAGGGCAAGGTTCCTATAGGGGGAGTTGCGGAGGGAGTAGGAGGGAGTGAGAGGGGTGGAGTGGAGGGTGTTGAGGTAGGGTGTAAGGGAGCCAAGCCAGAACTTCCCAACTAATGATGCACTGTAGGCAAGATGTCTGGCCCCAAGAAGAGGGAAGGAGAGGGCAGTGTAGAGGTCACAGTGATGTGTACGTGGTGGACAGGCAAGAGCAAAGTGACAGAAAAAGTTGAAGAGAGTGTCCAGTCTGGTAAGGGTGGACTTAGGGGAAACACAATAGACTATGTATGCAAAGTCAAAGATGGGGGGATCATCTTCTGGACAATCTCCCGACAGGCTGGAGGGAGAAGGCAGCCACAATGTTTGTACAGAGTGCCTAGTTTGGGAAGTAGCTGTTTGTGGATTCCATCCACATGACCAGCAAAGTTAAGATTCTGATCGAGCCAGAGCCTGAGGTATTTGGAGGAGGAGACTGTGCAAGAAACTATGTCTTTCAAACTGTACCATACACGAATGGGTTTATACCACCTACCAAATTACAACTCAGACATGTAAATATGTACATATGGCTGAAAATGTGTTTTACTTTAAATATACTGCATTACCACTAATTATATATTTTGAAAAGTAATGCAGTTGATATCTATGTGCGCTGCTGTATATATATTAAATGTTTTGTTTGTCAGTACACAGTATAGATTGTTAAACTAATAAATGTTTCAGCACTTAAGTAATGATATGTCACTTTTCTGAATTGGTTCAAAAATGTACATCTTTTGTAAGTGACAAGCTGAAACTAATTGTTGCATTGTTTTTCACTGATGCACATAGTACACTACTCATGATATGTCTCGCTTTTTCATAGCATCGCCTTCATTAAGGGGTCGCATGTGGAATTTTCCAAGTACAGTCTTGTAAATCATTATAAATAGTTTCTAAATGCCATTATGTATATATGTTGTTGATAGTCATCTATGATTTAGTATTCTGAGATGATTCAGTTGTTTGTGGAGTGGAAGATTACTTTTTTCTATTTTAAAGTACTTGGTTTTTCACCCTCACCAGGAACACAGCTATAATTTGTTACTAATTCAATTGGCATTTTGCAAATACATTTTTTAAACTGACATTCTGTGTTGTGTCTCTTTCTTCGTAGATACTGATGAAGTGCTCTGGTGTTGTATTGCAATCAATCAAAATACAGTTTACAAAAGCTATATCAACTATGAATATGGTATGTTAAATGGTTTACAAACAGAAATTAAATTACCATCTGTAAAACATGAATTGACTTCTTTATGGTTTCTTGTTGAATGGAACTCTCAAACTTGGCACAATACATAGCAATGATAACATTTTATTTGATATGGAGATTTTGTGAGGTATTGTGATAAGCATTGGATAAGGTATGCACTGGTAGAGTGGTGTGAAAAGGTAGCTAATGAACAAAAAAAATGTCTTGTGTTGTGAATGCATTCTCAAACGTTAAGGAAATTCATTACAAAAAAATTGTGATTGCATCAGTTAGGGTTCAGGTTGAACTGACAAAAGCTGGGAAAGTGATGTTAGGGTTTGCTCCCAGGTTGCACCTGTAAACAAGCTTTCAGCTCAGTTTTTTTCTCACCTGGTTAAATAATTGGAAACAAACAAACAAAAAAATAACACAAGCAACCAGAGACAGCCATCATCAGATACTGTAAGACAAACAGCATACAACTCTCTGCAGATAACACAAAAGACATAAGTTATCATGGTCCCCCACTTCTGTAGCCATTGATACACATGCACACTTCAACACTGTGTAATTCCAACATACATTCAAAATTTCCTGTTTAATTTCCACTGTATAATTCCTGTATACATGCTTGTACTCATGTTCACATTTAAGAAACTTTATTTATAATGTTATGCATGACTTGTTGCCCATTCCATTATTGTGCTATACACTACTTGTATATACTATGTACTGTGCATATTGTTTATTTTTGTATCTTTTGTATCTTTGTATCCATTTGTAAAACTGGACATTTGTAAAAATGGGCATTTTTGCTCACATAACTTTTCCAGTATAAAATAAACTTGATTGATTGATTGATTGAACACATACACACCCATTTCAGGCTGCAGAAATACATCACTTTTGAAATGGTAAACAGAAACATAAAAGAAACATAAAGAAGATAAAAGGATAGGAAAATTGTTAGCCTACGATTGTGTCAACCTATGCTTTTTCTGAGTTTACTCTTCTATTGTTGATACTACTTGAAAGAGTACCTGCCCATTGCTATTATGCTTAGATAGAAATGCACTAAAAACTGAACACAGTGCATCAAGCTGGAATGTCTCTGCTGCTGTTCTAATGATAAATAAGATTGTTGTGTCCTATCATAACACTATATTGCTATGGGAAACTCATTCTTCATAGTTCAATTATTGACTTTGTTTCTATGGCATACTATAGTAACAACATTGTATAAAGACAGAAATTATGATGAGAGTAAGAATAGTACCAACACTATAGTGTGCTAGTGATGTCATGAAATGCCAGTCTCTCTGTGTCGCACAGTCAGATAATATCATAACATAATGGAACCATCACGGCAAAGAAAAACAGAAGTTACACAATACATGGTATTATGATTTCAGAACATTGCCACTAATAGTGTCTGACTGTAAAATTCTAGATATCATAGACTGTGTATTATTGTCTTACAACTATCATTGTTTTGTGCATAGGACCTAGCTGTAAACAAGAAACAAAAATTATGTAGCAGTGGATTTGCATATTAAACTGACAGAAAACCATTATAGTACAATGATAGTGTAGAAGTGTTTTCTCACAGTACTCACATATCTTCAATCCATTTCTAACAACCTTATCCACAAATAAATGTCTTCCTGAGCAAAAAACACAGACTACAACTGTTTAGCACAGTTCCACAGTTACTCGGCATTGACATTGATTTCTTCTACAATGCTATACAAACATATATAATAATGTAATGATTACATTACTTCATAGGTAGAAAACATTGCATCTTTCATATACTACTGCAAACAATTCTGCAGCCTGAAGTGGGTGCGTATGTGTTGAAGTGTGCATCAGTATCCATGTCTACAGGAGTGGTGTATCATGATAATGGATGTCTCTTGTGTTATCTGCAGAGAGTTGTATGTTGTTTGTCTTAACTGATGATGGCTGTCTCTAGTTGATTGTTTGCTTTGTCTCTTTCAGTGCTGGGGTGGGGGATATAGAGTTAGGGTTGGAAACCCTAACATCACATTTCCCAACGTTTGTCACTTTAACTTGAACCCTGATGCATTAACTAGAGTTTTTGCAATAAAGTCAATCAATCAATCAATCAATCAATCTGTCTGTCTGTATCTATCTATCTATCTATCTATCTATCTATCTATCTATCTATCTATTGACATATACAGTAGCTATTATAGAACTCACAGTGAAATAAAGGCCCCAGGGGGAGACAGTCTGCCAGCCAAATTTTATCAAGTCTTTAAATAATTTATCATTAGTCCACTGTCAGATGCCATTCTTGAGACTGAAGAAACAGGGACCCTTCGGCTGCCCATAAGGATGGCACAAATAATGCAGATTCCTAAGACAGGGAAAGATCCCAAGCTTTGTGCCAGATACCAACCTATCTGCCTTATCCCTGTGGATTGCAAGACCTTTGCAAAAATGCTGGCAGTGAGAATGAAAGAAGTGGTGGTGCAACAGGTGGATCCAGATCAGGTGGGGTTTGTGCCAGACAGGCTGGCTCAGATGACACTAGGCACCATACCAACCTACTATGGCAAGCAATGCACCAGCATCCATCCATGGACCTGCTGTCTCTTGATGCTGAAAAAGCATTTGACTGAGTGGAGTGGAGCTTCTTGTTCCATGCACTGCAAACTTCTGGGCTTAGCCCCAATATGCTACAATGAATCTCAGCCTTGAACAATGGTGCTGAAGCCAAGGTAGTCACCAATAGCACTTCCTTGGCCAATTTCCCTCTAGGAAGAGAAACCTGTCAAGGTTGACCTCTCTCTCTCCTCCCTGCTTTTTATTCTTACATTGGAACCCCTGCTACAAGCCATTTTTACAACACACACATATCTACAGTCTCCATGAAAGGAAAACATAAAGTTATGGTCTTTGCAGATGATATTATGCTGTCCCTCATGCAGCCAGAGACCTCCATACCACACCTGGTGAGAATGATTTCAGAATATGGCCAGCTGTCAGTCTACAAAATTATTGTATGGAAATCCACCCAGTTTCACTCCCAGCAATCTGTTCTCTCCCAACAGGGTTATATATGGGACAGGACAGTGGCTTTGCACCAGGTAAAGTTCCTGGAGATAAATTTCTTCCAAAATCTAGACAACCTGTGGAAACTAAACCCTGAACCATTATGTCTACTCCTGAAGAGAAACCTTACAAAGTGGTCTCACCTGTGCCTCTCTCACTGGGGCAGGGCACATGCATGTAACATATCGGTAGTCATAGAAACATATAACTTGACAGCAGATAAGGACTACTTGGCCAACACTGTCTGCCCATTTTTCCCTAGCTGAATTCTTACTGCAGACCATACTTGACCTACAGCTCTTCCACCCTCACCCCTTCTTTTCCACTATGATTCTCTTGTGCCTGTCCCATGAATTCTTGAACCCCCCCACCACTGTTTTTGCCCACATCAGCTCTGCTGGTAGGCTGTTCCAGGAATCCACCACTCTTTCTCTGAAGAAATACTTCCTTGCATCTCTCCTGAAATGACCCCCTTCCAGCTTTTGTTTAAAAAATTCTTCCATCCTTTACTTCGTGTACCCCCATGAGGTACTTAAAGATCTCTTTCATATCTCCTCTCTCTTTCCTCTCTTCCAGGGTGTACATGTTCTGTTCCTCTAGTCTCTCCTCATAGAACTTTTAATGCAGACCCAGCACCATTTTAGTTCTCCTCCACAGGACTGCCTCCACTCTGTCTATATCCTTCCAGACATGTGGTCTCCAGAACTGGACATAGTATTTAAGGTGGGGTCTTACCAGTGATCTATACAAGAGTAACACCACCTCCCTCTTTCTGCTGATGGTATCCCTCCCTATGTACCCCAACATCCCACTAGCCCTCCCAACTACCTTATTGCACCATCTGTCCACCTGTAGGTCTCTGTCCTGCTTGGTTGCTGTCAATACCACTCCACCCATTTTGTATTCTGCCCCTAGATTTATGTGTCCCAAGTGCATTATTTTGAACTTTTTTGCATTGAAACCCAGCTACCATACCTTTGACCACTCCTCTAGTTTTCCCAAGTCATTTCCACCCCCCCAGAATGTCCACACTAATACAGATCTTGGTGTCATCTGCTATAAGGCAAACTTTCCCTTCCAGCTCCTCTGCAATGTCACTTATAAAGGTGTTAAAGGGGAACAGACCCAGAACTGATCCCTGAGGTACCCTGCTGGTCACTCTCCCTTCCTGGGAGTGAACTCTGTTTACCATTACTCTCTGTCACTTATACCCTAACCAATTTCTTGCCCAGTTTATGACTTTTTATCGGTTCCATGTAATAATTGTGCCTTTAAAATCACGATTTGCATTATAGCACCCGAGTAATTGCGAGCATCAGTAGCACGACCAAACATTTTTGCAACACACAAATTCACCACCTCTTAAAAATTGCGATCATGCTTGCTCCAGTCAGTCAGACTCAAGCTACTTCCTAGGGACATATCCCAGAGCCCCTCTTACTCCTGTCCTCTTTCTCTTCAGGCCATTGAATTTCACAGAATTAATTTAATTCTCTACTGAGCTATTACATCCAATCCTGGCACTCAGATCTCTCAGTCTTTACCTTACTACCCCCTTGTTAAGCCTCCCATCCTTCCACCCACCCAAGCTCCTCTTTAAATTTCTGTCAGGTACTCGCTCTGCTGCAGTCACAATTTTCACAGGTGTCTTTACAGCATATCAGTGATGGTTAATTTCAGATGTCTAGTATTCAAAAGGCACACTATGCAAGTGGAGGGCTGTGGGATTCAGTCTCTGGTCTCCAGGTTGGCAGCTCAATGCCTAAACCACAGCACTATAGTGCTTAAACATATGTATATCAAAGTTATGTATGCTGCAGTCGCAATTTTCACAGATGCCTAAGTGGTTTTATTACAGGAGGTTACCGTTCAGGTGTACAGTAAAGTTGTTACACAGGATTTTGGGGGACCAGAAGAATGCTGAGTTCATCAGTGCCTGCCCTCATCCTGTACTGCAACCAAATTTTAGTAGGAGGTGCCTAGGTGTAAATGTATAGTGTGAGCGATCTGGTCCAGGCGCCATTTTATACCGCTCACTATTTTGGGACACATGTTGGCAAGTTCAGGCACTATTTTGGATACAGCACGATTATATGGAGGTCGTTGATAAAATAATCGATATTACTGCATCGCAATTTGTTAGTTGCTAAAATGCAGTTGCGATTTTTACAGGTTACCTTTTTATCCACCCCTAAGCTACTCAGTGTGTTCACTTGTCTTTGATGTTGAACAGTATTGAAAGCCTTACCACTGGTGGGTGCACCCTGGAGATGTTCGTGCTTGGTGGCCTTAACCTCAGCTGGTTAGAAAAGGACTCATCCAAATACAGACATTCTCTTGCCAGTTTTAAACCTTTCCCAAATTATCACACTACTCATGATTGTCACCTATGCCACAAACAACCACAGCCTTCTAAACTAGATTCTTGTAAAGTACCCTAATAGAATTTCAACTTCTGGTGTACTTTCAGACTGCTTCAGTGATCATTCCATCACCTTCTTTTTTTGAAAAACATAGCAATAATACAATACATTTCATATCCTTACATTGTTGAAAGGTACATTTTCCATAGAAGTAGTTTTTAAAAAGAACATCTTTATAATATGGGTGATAGTTCCTTATTTATCATATTGCTTCTCAACACAAACACTCATTTGTGAAAATAGCTTTTATTCCAATACATTCATACATTTTTTTCTGATTGGTTAACTGTGCTGGGGGTTTCCATAACAACTTTACACTATTACATCTTCTCCTATTATTTGCAATCTCTATTATGGTGGGGAGCTAGCTTCCAATTCCTTCCAATTAATGTTGAATATATCATCAGTTATTTATACTGAATCCCACTTTTTTCAAAATTCAGAGTCTCGACATATTCCACCATCTGTTTTTCTCAAAATCAGGGATAGCAAGGACTAAGGAGGCCTCCCCCTTCCAAAGAGTACCACTGCCACAACCACTGCCTCAGAGGTTGCCAAGTATGAAGAGCAGTTGGACCATAGTGGGTTCTGGGAGGGTGCAGGTGGTGGACCAGAGGCAAAGCCCCCTAGTTGTACCTCTAGACAAATCATATGCCATTCTGGCAGAGCAAGGTTCCTCTATGATGGCACCCTCAGATGAGACCCAGAAGAAAGCTGAGGACATCCACAAGGGAGACCCACAAAAGGGTGGCAAGGGACACCACAGGGGAAGGAAACAGCTTCTGATAGGGGACTCTATTGTTAGGGGGATAAACCTGGGAAATGGAGAGGAGAAGGAAGTAAGGTGTCTGCCTGGTGCCATGGCTTGGAGGGACAGGAAGCGAATCTTCAGGATTGCAGAAGCAGCATCACAGGAGAGGGAACTTGATATCATAGTCCACCTTGGGACAAATGACCTAGCTAGGCATGGGATCAGTGCAGTACAGAATGAATTTGTGGAGTTGGGGAGGGGCCTCAGATGGGTAGCAAGCATGGTAACCTTCTCAGAGGTGCCACCAGTCCATGGCAGGAGTGAGACTCGGGTACTGCACACCATGCAGTTTAATGAATGGTTGCACAACTGGTGCAGAGCACAGGGCTTTGGCTTCATTGGGGACTGGGGGGCCACCTGGAGAGATAAAGGTCTATTCTGGCATGATGGTCTGCATCTGTCCACAATGGGAACCAAGCTCCTAGGTGATAGGTTTAAATGCTTCCTTGGCAAGCTTTTAAACTAGCCAAGGGGGGAGGTGCTAATAAAAGGCAGGAAATTTCAAGCCTCCCCCCACAAAACATGGCAGATAGCAAGGTAAACACTGAGGTACAGAGCTCAACACAGGGCAGGACAGTGGTAAATGGAAAAATAGACAAGGACAGTAAGAGCAGGGATGGGGGGAAAAGGATAAAGCCAACATTAAATGGAGGGCAATGAGTACCAATGCCTGTAGTCTGGGAAACAAGCTTCCTGAGCTAGTAGCCCCTGATGGAAGATGAACAGTTGGATATTGTGGCAGTCACAGAAACATGGTACACTGAGAACCATGACTGGGATGTCAACATAACAGGGTACACAATCTACAGGAGGGACAGGGAAGGTAAAAGAGGAGGTGGAGTAGCTCTATACATAAGGGAAGGGATCAAAGCTACAGAACTAAAAAGTAAAGGGGAGGACAAGAGGCACTGTGGGTCACCTTGGAGATGGGGAATGGCATCACAATCCACACAGGGGTTGTATACAGACCCCCGTCTCAAGGGGAGGAAATGGACAACAAAATGATAGAGGACATTCTCAAAATGGCTGAAAAAGGGGAGATACTGTTGATGGGGGACCTGAATATGCCGGATGTTAACTGGATAACAGGTACTGCAGCCACATCCAAGAGCAGGGTCATTCTCGATGCCCTGCAGAGGCAACCTTAGACAGCTTGTGTTGGAGCCCACTCGGGAGGGCAATATTAGACCTGGTACTCTCAAATGGAGAGAGGATCACAAATTTAGAAGTCAGTAGACATCTGAGAACAAGCGACTACTGCACAGTGTGCTCTACAATGAGCACAACCATGGAGATAAGCCAACAAAAACAAGGATACTGGACTTTAGAAGAGCTGACTTTGGCAAAATGGGTGAATACCTGAAAAATGCACTAGCAAATGACCAAAAAGGAGGGGTGGAAGAACAATGGAGAAAAATCAAAACTGCCATCTTAGAGGCAACTAGCCTTTGTGTGAAGCAAATAAAGAAAACAAAGCACAGTAGAAAACCACTACGGTTTTCAAACGAGGTGGCAGGGAAGGTTAAGGAGAAAAAGGCTGCATTCAAAAAGTATAAGGAATCACAGAAGGAGCATGACAGGGAACTGTATCAATTAAAGCAGAAAGAAGTGGGGAAGGCAGTCAGACTAGCAAAGGCCCAAACCGAAGAAAAAATATCCAACTCAGTTAAGAAGGGGGATAAAACCTTTTATAGGTACATTAGGGAGCATAGAAAGGTTAAGGGAGGGATAGTGAAGATTAATAAAGGAGAGGGGAGGTGGGCAGAGGGAGACAGTGAAAAAGCAGAGATACTGAATGAATACTTTTGCTCAGTATTCACAAAAGAAGATAAGGAGGAGTTACCTAAACCAGACAATAGAAGCACTCTGGGTAGGGGGGTTGACACCAGTCCATTCACAGAAGAAAGAGTCCTGAAAGAACTCCTAAAACTCAAGGTGGACAAAGCAATGGGGCCTGATGGGATTCACCCCAGAATCCTAAAAGAACTAAGGGAGGACCTAGTGACACCACTGATCACGCTTTTTTAACAGATCATGGCAGGATGGGGTGGTACCTGAGGACTAGAGGAGGGCAGATGTGATTCCCCTTCACAAAAGTGGGAGCAAGGCAGAAGCAGGAAACTACAGACCTGTAAGTTTGATGTCAGTGGTAGGGAAAATGATGGAATCACTTCTGAAAGAAAGAATTGTTGAGTACCTAGAGGTCAGCGGGGCACAGGACCCAAAGCAGCATGGATTTACAGCAGGAAGGTCATGTCAGATGAATCTAATTGATTTCTTTGACTGGGTGACCAAAGTAATAGACCAGGGAGGGGCTGTGGATATGGCCTACCTAGACTTTAGCAAGGCATTTGACACAGTCCCGCACAAAAGATTAATAATCAAGTTAGCCAGCCTGGGAGTGGGTCCCAGGGTGGTAGCCTGGGTAGCAAACTGGCTGCACAACAGGACACAGAAGGTAATAGTGAATGGAACACATTCCGAAGAAAGGGGGGGTTACTAGTGGAGTACCTCAGGGCTCAGTACTGGGTCCAGTCCTCTTTAACATCTTTATAGGTGACATTGCAGAGGGTCTGGAGGGAAAGGTATGCCTCTTTGCAGATGACACAAAGATCTGTAACAGAGTTGATACACAAGGGGGGGTATAAAAGATGAGAAGGGACTTGGCAAGGTTGGAGGAATGGTCAGACATGTGGTAACTTAGATTCAATACAAAGAAGTGCAAAGTAATGCACCTGGGAAACAAAACCCCAGGAGAAGAGTACACAATAGCAGGGGAGGTACTAACAACAACAAAAATGGAAAGGAACCTGGGGGTAGTCATATCAGATGACTTAAAGGTGGGTAAGCAGTGTGAAAAGTCAGTAAGGAGAGCCAGGGGGATACTGGGATGCATAGGAAGGGGCATCACAAGTAGAAAAAGGGAAGTAGTTATCCCTCTGTACAGACAGTTGGTGAGACTCCATCTGGGAGTACTGCATGCAGTTTTGGAGACCTCATCTATGCAAGGACATAGACAGGATGGAAGCAGTCCAGAGGAGGGCAACTAAAATGGTGCAGGGTCTGCAGCAGAAGCCATATGAAGAAAGACTGAGAGAGCTTAATATGTATACTCTTGATGAAAGGAGGGATGGGGGGACATGATGGAAACATTTAAGTACCTCAAGGGAATCAACAAAGTCCAGGAGGGTAGCATCTTTCAGAAAAAGAGATGTGTAAGAACAAGGGGGCACAATTTAAAGATAGAGGGGGGACGGCTCAGGGGTAATGTGAGGAATTTTTTTTCACAGAGAGAGTGGTGGATACATGGAACAGCCTTCCTGAGGTGGTCATGGGTCTAAAACAGTGGGGGAATTCATACATGCATGGGACAGACACAAGGCAATTATAGTGGGGGGTTGCAGGAAGTAGGCTGTTGGTTAACTAGAATCTGCAGCTTATCCAGTAGGTAGGGAAATGGGCAGACTGGGTGGGCCAAGTGGTCCTTATCTGCCATCAAAGTCTATGTTTCTATGTTTCTATGTGAATGGCATCATTCTATAGTCATGAGTTTGGCTGCACTAGTTTCTAGTGCAAACATGTTACCTCTTTCACTGAGAGATTTAGTCTTTCTACATCATTGGAAAGGAAAAGGTCTGGTTTCATTGGCAAACTTGTTTCCAATAAATGGCTCTTCGGTTTGTTTGTTTCATCCCATCATTTAATTATACTGGGACAGATAAGGAGGCAGTGACTCAGATCTTCTATGTCATCGCACACATGGCAGCATAAGTCATTATTACATTTGTTAATTTTTGCTAGGTTTTTAGGAGCAAAATATTTCTGTTCAATAATGTTTCTTTGTATTGTCTTATTTTTGGCCAAGCTGTAATTTTTGTTAGCCTTGATCCATACGTTGGTCCACTGTTGGGTTGTTAAAATGATATTTATTTCTTTATTTATTCTATTTGGAGTTTATTTTTCCCCTGTGTCATTTTTATTCCTTATAATAATCATATAGTTGCTGGCTAATATTTTCTCCTTTTTTAATTGCAAGTTTTTGCCCTTGAAGGATTACGGTAAAGTCCTTTATACAATCCATTCAACATTTTTTTACTTATTATTTTTAACTTAAGTTTTATTACATTATCCAGGATAAAATTTATCCCATTAAAAATAGATCCTTTCCGTATACAAGGCCTTTCATAAAGTGGCATTATGGGAAACAACAAGATTGTGTAAAAATAATGTTGAAAGAACAACAAGGTCACACAAATTACAGCTATGGGGTGAAAAGTATAAAACAACTAAAAGAGGTAGACAGTTTTCTCAGAGAGTAGTGACGCAGTGAAATGCTTTGCCAGCATCAATTGTCCATAGTAATACCATAGATCAGTTTAAAAGGGCACTTGATGATTACATGGGAAATGAAAGGGTTACACTCTGCCACTGATATGTGGTGAGTTACAAAAGGCTAACGCCAAATGACTCAGTCCCCTATTCTATGATTTGATGATTCCCTTCCATTCTTCATAAGTAGGGGATTATTCCAATATTTAACATAGATCTCCACTTTAATATACTGGCCCTTTTAAGACATAACAATGTCTTATTTTTGCTATCATTATTGGACCATAGTTTGCAGTTGCCCCATATTTTTTTAAATTTTATTTATTTAATTGTTTCACCAGGAAGGCATACTGAGCAATATAGCTCATTTCCAGATGTGTCCTGGGGGAAGGGGGAAGGGGAAGCAGTTCACAGTATTAGCAGTATTTACATTGTAGAATCATAGAATACAATAAGTACAAGATAGGCAACAAAATACAGGTTAAAAGTAACAATCATCTCAATATCGGATAGCAACTAGACGTTATCCATTAGATACAAGCATGAGTTTTGGACAACACCACAAACACAGTTAATACCATGCCATGACCTGGAGGGGTGGAAGGTTTGAGAGATATAGGTGTGGAATTGAAAGGGAGAGGGTTTGAGGGAAAGGTGAAAATTAGGAGCAGGACCAAATAAGAGAAGTGAAGAATTGTAGTAGGGAGGAGTGGACAGTGGGGAAGGAGGCATTTTTGATAGTGTGTGTGGGAGGCTGTTCCACAGCTTGGAACAATGCAATGAGAAGGCAGATTGATCAGCAGTGGTGGTCCTAAGGGAAGGGCCAGTGTTCTAGCTGTGGAGCTGTGAAGGGAGTAGTGGGGGGAGGGTGGGGGTAGATAGATTAGAGATGAGGTAGGGTGTTAGTGACCCAATCCAGAATTTGGTCATGAAAGTAACAGAGTGAATGAGTCATCTGGATTCAAGGGAAGGGAGGGAGAGGGTCTTATAAAGATTACAGTGGTGTGTCTGTGGGAAGCAGCATACAGCAAATTGGCAGAAGGCGTGAAAGAGGGTGTCCAGCCTGGCATGGGTGGATTTGGGAGCTGCACTATAGACAATTTCAGCATAATCAAAGGTGGGGAGTATCATTTTCTGAACAATTGCACGGTGGGCTGGTAATGGAATGCGATCACGGTTTCTGTATAAAGCACCAACTTTGGGATGCAATTTTTTCAGGATTGCATTCACGTGAACATAAAAGTCCAGGTACTGGTCAAAACATACTCCAAGGTATCTAAATGAAGTGGCATTCTCTAAAGGTGTTCCATCTAGGGTGTGGAAGATGGACAGGGGGAAGGGATTTGAAAGTATCTGCCTAGTGCCAAAGATCATGGAAGCAGTCTTTTTGGCATTTAGAAACAGCTGGTTGGATTGGAGCCAGTGCTGTACATTGTTGAAATCCTGCTTCAGTCTAGCTACTACATCAGTATGGGAAGCTCCAGAGGTGTACAGGACAGTGTCATCCCCATACATGTGTATTGCAGTAGAGAAGCAAGGAGCAGGTAGCAGGTAGATTATTCAGGAATATAGAACATAGGATTGGGCCAAGAACTGAGCCCTGTGGAACTCCAGTATTGATGGGCAATAGGGGGATTGGGAGGGGCAAATCTTGACTGATTGGATCTTACCTTACCCATATACTTAAATATAGACAAGGAATGTCCTTTGGATATTTTTTGGAGACTTTTAAACATTTTCTAAGTATTTTTGGAAAAAGTACTCTTCATACCTTTTAGATTGGAATCAATCAGTAAACTATTAATACATATTTTGTCTGTTCCTTCAGTGGTAAAGATTTTCTGATATAATAATATGATTTCTTTTTTGTTGAAGAACACCCATGTCCATGTTAACCCTATTTTTCAGACATACTGTAGGTAATTGGGTCAGGGTGACTCAAGCCCCTTAATTGTCCTGAAATATTTATATGTCTCCAGGAAATCCTGGGCTCCACTTCTACATAAATTTTAACAAAGCCCCCTTTTAAAAGAAAGAGCTGCTTCTCACACTACTGTTGCAGTCACCATATTGCGAGTGCGAGTATTTTGATTTGTGTGTGATCATTCCATCACCTTCTGTGTCTGGAAAATTCATAGCAAAATATCCCTCCGAAATTTATCATGGCTCATTGTATAGGCATTTCATACTGGTGGACTTCTACTCAGACTTTTATGCTATAAGATTGACTGTATTGATCTTATCCTCTTTGTAGGTGATGCCTGGGAATTCTTTGCCAGTGAATTTTTTAATGTCTGCAACCTGCATATATCAATCAGATCATACATAGTCAAAGGACACCATTATTCCTGGATCTCAAAGGGAATTCTTGACTTATTTTATTTATTTATTTTTATTTATTTATCAAGTCTAGGATTACAAATACCTTTGAGCCATGGCTCTTTTACAAAGGTCCCACGTCAGAGAAATACAAATTATGGGGAACATCAAGACAGGCATTACAACAATGTGGACATTGCAAACAGAGTACAGATTAATACAGTTCAAGGGTAGCATTGTAACAAGGCAGACAGCGGCATTTGTCAGAGAAAATAGACAACAGATAAGAAGTGCCAGAGTCATAGGGAGAGGGAAGAGGGTGGGGGAAGGAATGTAGGAAGGGTGGCAAGAGGGTGAAAAGTGCAGCATTGGGTATACCAAGATGTGAGAGTAGAATCCAGTGGGGGGGGGACAACTAGAGCAGAAAGGGAAGTGGAGAAACAAGGTTAAGTTGGGCAGTCACAGGAGCTGTTGGTAGTGAGATAGTCCCAGAGCCTAGTTTTAAACATACCAATAGTTGGGTTAGAGGAGATGGTTGGGCTGAGGCCATTGAACCAGAGTGGTGCTCGATAAGCAAAAGAGCATTGTCCCTGTGAAGTGTGACAGTGGGAGACTTTCAGTAGCTGTAGCGTGGATCTCCTAAGGCACCATTTGTTAATTTGGTATTGTAACAGAGTTGAGACCCCAGAAGGTGTAAGGCCAAGGTAGATATTTTTGACCATGGAGCAGGTGAGAAACTTTATGCAGTTTGATAGTTGGAGCCAGCCGGTCTGAGTGTACAGGTCACATGTGTGGGTGAGACGGTGAGCACCAGTGATGAGCCGACATGCTTTATTTAAGGCAGTTGAGAGGCATCTAGGGGTTGTGCTTGTGGCCGCTTACAAATGATGAGACCATAGTCTATTACAGAGATCACAGAGCTCAGGGCTGCAACCTTCAAAGCTTCTGGCGTGAGGTGTGGTCTGTGTTTGTAGAGGAGACCAAGCCGTGTATTAGCAGCTCTAGCTACATTATCTACATGAAGTCCATAGGAGAGATTAGGGTCAAACTGAATCCCTAAGTATTTGAAGGACACCACCTGATCTAGAGTGTTGCCCTGGGTGGTGGAGATAGCCAAGTGGTGTAGCTTGTGTGGGTTATGAGAGCAGCAGAAGAGCATAGATTTGGTTTTCTTGTCATTGAGGACCAGTTTATGATTAAGAAACCATGTCTCTACAGAACTGAAACCAAGTTGAAGGTTGTGTTGAAGAGTTGCAGGATCTTTGTGAGTGAAGAATACAACAGCATCATCGGCATATAGTATGATCTGCTCAGAGCAGTGGTAAGGGAGGGAGTTTAAGATAAGGCTAAAAAGGAGGGGTCCCAGTATGGATCCCTGTGGGACACCCGAGCAAACAGGCAGGGTGTTAGAAACAGCATCCGCAATTTTTACTCTCTGTGACCGGTTTTCTAAGTAGCTTTTAAACCAGAGAGAAGAGTCGGGTGATAGCCCGGCATTCAGTAGTTGGTGTATTAGTAGTCCATGGTGTACTGTATCGAAGGCCTTGGAGAGGTCAACGAAAACGGCCCCTGTGAGAAGGCCATTGTCAAGGGATTTGTGCAAAGCTCCAGTGTACTCAAGAAGGGCTGTGGTGGTGCTGTGACCTTTCTGGAAGCTGTGTTGTTGTGGACAAGGTATATTGTATTTATCCAAGTGGTAGGTAAGTTGATCAGCCACGATGCGCTCAAGTGCCTTAGAGAGTGGGGGCAATATGGAGATAGGGCGATAATTTGAGTGAATTGTCTTGTCCTCACTTGTTCTTGCAAAGGGATACTGATTGGCTAAAGATCAGATCCCTTAATTACAGACAGTATTACAGAAAACTTCAGAATCAAAATATCTCAACAGTAGCTAAAGCAAAAGTGGACTACTACCACAGCAAATGTGAGGAAAACAAACATCATTCAAGAAAATTATGGCCAGGAGGTAAAATACCTACTTGAAACGAATCACCAAGAACAAATTGGTAAAATCTAGAACCCCTCTGGAGACCTTCTCTTGTTTCATCCAGACATTGTGAATGCCTTTAACACCCACTTCACTAAACTCAGTATTATTGCCAAGTTTTTGAACTCCTTGCTGCAATCCATTGTTGGTCTCTCATCAAGCAGTTGGGAGCCTGACCCACATGATCTTACAAATTTTAACTTCTGACAAATCACCAAAGAACAGATCCTTAAAGCACTAAAGGGCTTCAGCCCAAACAAAAGTTCTGGTGCTGACTCCCTTGACCTGAAGCTTTCACGCCTTATGGCACATCATATCTATGCCCCAGTTACCATGCTGTTAAACATCTCCCTTGCTTCTGGTAAGGTACATACTGTCTTTAAATGTACTAGAGTTGCGCCCCTCCACAAAGGATGAGCTGAACAGGATTTGAATCAATACAGACACATTTCAGCCTTTCCTGACCTCTCCAATATTCTTGAAAAGTGTGTTTACTCACAGATCACTGAGAATTTCAATCTGTACCATCTGCTCTATTCCATGCAATGTGGCTTCAGGCAGGGGTATTCTACCAAATCTGCATTAGTCAGTGTCATCAATGAACTCTACATAGCCATGTATAATGGTCACCATACTGGGGCTATCTTTGTGGACCTCTCCAAATGCTTTTGACTTGGTGGATCATGCAGTACTCCTTCACAAGCTCAAGACACTAGGTCTCAGCTAACCAGACATCAAATGGTTTGAAAACTGTGTGAGTAGCCATGCCCAACAAGGGTCCATACAAGGCATTAATTCAGATCTTGCTGTCTTAAATCTTGGGGTTTCTCAAGACTCAGTCCTTGGCTCTCTGCTGTTTTCCATTATTATTAATGACCTCACAAAACAGAGTTGGAGGTGTCTTCTACATATGAATGCAGGTGACACCATGCTGTACTACAGTGCAACAACAATGTCTAAGGTTAATTCTGTACTCCAATCTGATTTCAAAACAGTCTCCCTCTGGTTCATGAACAACTACCTGATCTGAAATGCAAGCAGACCTAAGCCTTTGATGTTTGGATCTTGGAACCTACTAACTCATTCAGCTGGTCCATCTGCAATCATAATGTCAGATGGCAACACTACTGAGCAAGTCAACATATTCAAATATCTAGGAATCTGTCTTGATGTATCACTTGTGTATAGGAGGTACATTGATTACTTCTTATCAGCTGTAGGGTCCAAGCTCAACTTTCTCTACAGGTCTAAATGTTGCCCCAGTACTGACATAAAGGAGCAGGTAGTCTCCCACTTCTTGTTCCCTTCCATTGACAATGGAGACATCATATACCACTGTGCAAACAAAACCACTCTGCTTCTCCTGGCTCATTTGTACAACAAAATGTGCAAGTTCATCCTCTCCTGTGAATGGTCTCTACATGATTGTGTGCTGTATGATCAGTTTAACTGGACAAGCCCCTCAAACAGACATAACTATCACTGGCTTTCCTTGTACAACTGTGCACATAGAAAAGCTCCTCAGTATCTTCTAGTCGTCCTCACACAGTCAAGCAGTGCCTTTTCACTCTGTTTAACAGCAGCACTTACATTCCCATTTCTAGTAGGTTCATGGACTTAAAAGGGTTAACTCTAGCCAGCTTAGAGACTCCCTGCTAGCTGTATTGGTTGTGAGTTTTCAGTGGGTGTGGCCAGCTCCTGGTGACTAGTGAGTCCTCGGATGTGGTTGTTTAATCAGTTCTAGGAGAGGAGTTGAAGAGAGCTGCATCCTGCAGCTGAAGGAGTAAAGCCTTTGATAGAAGTGGAACCCACTTAAGCCTTGAGACTGTGATGGAGACAGAATGCAGATCCTCAGGGAAGTTACTTTACTTGCAAAGCTAGGTATGCAGCCTCTGGTGTAAAATGTAATTTTTCTGGACATTGAAAAGTAAATGTATTAAGGTTTTTTGGTACCCCCTGTTGGATAGCAGGGGGATAACCTTGTAATAGGGTGGTGCTACCATATGGCCCAGGATCCTTTGCTCCATGGGGGCTGACAGAATAGCAGGTAAGGAGGCAAGACTCATGGTAGTTCCAGTTCCCCAATGAATAGTTCTCCTCTGTAATCCTTTCTAAATTGTGTGGTGAACCACACAGGTCCTGAAGTAGCTGGGACCGAAGCATGGAATAGGTGGAGATTATGTAGGCTTCAGGGCCTCTAGATTGGCTACCATAATTCAACAGGGAGGTGTACACACCAGAACCCAGATCAGGCTATGGTTGCTCTCCCTTGGGGAAGCGGTGAAGCGGGTACAGAGTCTAGGGGATTGCTAGAAAGCCGAAATCCAGAATGGAATGCCACATAGTCTCATTTATATTTCATTGCTGGAACTCTGAATCCTCAGCTTGGAGTATGAGTTTAGGGCTACGACATGCTGGATCCCATCTAATAGTTGGAGGTCACAAAATATATTCCTCTCTTTAGGAAGTAAAGTACCTGAAACTCTCCTGACTAGGACTTATGATTTCTCCCCGTATTAATATGCTTATGAGTTTGTACTTTCATTAAAGGGAAACACTGAAAAGGGTACAGCTTTACCTAGGCACTAGAAAAATGTCTGATTAGTACTTTCAGACAGCAACATTTTTTTTAAAATGACCTCTAATTGCCTTTTTAGTGATTTAAACAGTTGCCTTTGACTTTCACTTTCTATTGCTGGCAGCCACCATCTCATGAGCAGCAGTGAGCTTCCTGAGCTCACTTTATGCTAATATGTCCTGCTAACCAATAGCAGAGGTCAGACAGACATATTAGCATACAGTGAGCTCAGGAGTCTCACTGCTGCTCATGAGATGGTGGCTGCCAGCAACAGAAAATTGTGGGTAGCTGTTTTAAATCAGTAAAAAAGTTACTGTCTGAAAGCACTAACTGAGAGCTTATGTAGTGTCTTAGGAAAGCTGTGTGTTTTCTACTGTTTT
Source organism: Neoceratodus forsteri (assembly GCA_016271365.2). Taxonomy (NCBI): domain Eukaryota; kingdom Metazoa; phylum Chordata; order Ceratodontiformes; family Ceratodontidae; genus Neoceratodus; species Neoceratodus forsteri. The sequence continues at coordinate 508,371,539 of CM057455.1, forward strand.
CCTTTAAAATGGATTCTGTTGGACTTTACAATTTATTTGGACATTCATTTACTAGTTACAAAGTGTTTGCTTGCTAACCAGTTGAATCTGAAGCTCTGAGCAGATCGGTAGATGTCTGTGCACATGGGAGGTTGCCGCAGGCCCAACAGGTCAAGTAAGTCATTTTGTTACATCATTGACTCACTCCCTATGGAATGAATCATGATGGTGGTTACCCCTAGCTGGGGAGAGTTGGTACATGTGAGGGCTCATCTGGGATTTGAGGTACCCTTTGGTGTGGAAGCTTGTACAAGGGCCCTAATATGCCTGTTGGAAAAGTTAGCAAGATTTGAAACTCTGTGCATGCATGTGTGTGTGTTGGAGTTCAAAATGGCCCTTGAAGAGCATATTAAAAGTGTGTGGTGTGGCACAGTTGTTGGGGCTGGACAAAGAACATGCCTCCAAGTGCTTGTGCCTTTTTCAAAATTTGCATAAAAGCTTTTTTATTGGTGGAAGCAGTGGAGCAGTGCCTGAGTATCAGGAGCATGCTCATTCATGAGTTACACAAGATAGCAATGTTTATTCATCAATGTTTTAATGTATTCATGTCTCCTGGATTCCTATGGCTGCCTTGTCCTGTCTCTGCTGAAACATGTGCTGCCTTCATGAATATGTAAATATGGGATGGCCCACTCCAGTACGAAGCTGCCATTGGCTCTGATTTCACGTGGTGGGGGGCTGACAGGACATTGATGTCTACTGCATATCAGTGGTGGCCATACTGAGTGGATAACATGAGTAGATGAAACTCAGAAGTGCTTTCTGTTCACTGAACTGAGTGCTACAAAAACACGTTGCCAGTAACTCCCCCAAAAGACAAACATTTTCCTAAGTCCCCCAGTGTGCCTGTGTACAGTATTCACGTGAGTTGAATCTTGTACTCCCAGGGTGAACATCAGTCTGGGGACTCTGAGTATTAGTAATAGTTTAAAAAACATATACTCTTGAACCAAAGTCAGCATGAGTGGGGGGAAATGACCTTTTGCAGGTTGGTGACCTCCCTTCTTTCCCATGACCTCCTCACATTTTGTTGACATACTGTACTTAGGATTTTGGGATCAACTTTTTAGGTTTCTTTTTTTTTTTTCTATATAGATATTTATATAGATATTTGTCACCGGTCTCCCCTGGCTGCTCCCTTCAGACCAACCCTCCCAGCCCTGTCACCCTGGCTTCCCCAGGACTTACCTTGGCCTACGCCCTCTGCCACAGGGCTGTGGTGGTGCCTGGTTGCCAGGTGTAGCGCTTGTGGAGGGTTGCTCATCACCCATAGCCCAGGGTGTTTTTCTTCATTTTCTTCCCTTCCCATCCCCATCGCTGGGGTGAACATGCCAGACACACATGCTTGGAGGCGCGTACACACCCACAGAAGTCCCATAGCACCCTCCCTTCTCAGGTGCCCAACAGTCCCACACTACCATTAGGCCTCCACCTGGGGGCAGTCGTTCAGTGGGAGAGCCAGTCCTTCCTCCCCCAGGGAGAGGAAATCAGTCCTCTGAAAGCTCTATCCTATTCCTCCTCAGCCGACCCCTGGTGGCCTGCTTGCACCCGAAACACGGGTCACCAGCGTGGCAGAAGGTAAGGCATGGATGTCTTAGCCCTCTACATTACTGGGCCAGTGGCTTTTTTAGGTTCCTTGACCTTATTTTTGCTAAAGGAGGTGATAATGTATTTTGTATGCTAACAGTACATTCTAGAAATGGTGATGCATCACCATGTAAAAAGGGAGATGATCCAGCATGTCCTTTAGATCCTAAGGAACTTAAAGGTTTTAATTGCTGAAATACACCTCTTTTTTAATTGAAATTACAATTTTTTTGACTATTCTGTACATGACAGTATCTTCTGTCCTGTGTGTAAGTCCTGCCTTTAAAAGAAGTGAGTTAAACAGCTCAGCTCTACAGTTTCTTTTGCTGTGTATAAATGGTGTCTGGCCTTGACCTTTCACTAGCTGAGCTATATGCTGACAAACTTCATGAGATTGCTGTGGAAGGTTTGCATTAAGAGCAACATATAATGCTGCCAAAGCCATGCTGGCAGAGGAACAGAATGCTGGTAAAAAGTTGTCTCCCTGCCTGTTTTCCTTGCTGCTGAGAAGCAAGGTGAAAGACTAATGTAACCCTGGGCTTGGGTTGCTTATTTGGTGGAAAGTATTTTAAAAGCTGGTCCTTTCATTTCACGTCTGTGTTTAAAAAACATTTTGAAACAGCAGTTTATTTCAGGACAAAATAAAGTGTTTGTAACTTTCTCACTTTTAAACTCTCTCTCTCTCTCTCTCTTTTCCTCACCCTCATGAATAGAACATAAATGTTGAACAGCAGTACTGCCTAAATTCTAAATTCACAGCTTCAGGAATATAGTTTGTAGTTTTTTGGTTTTGTTGTAGGCCTCAGGCTTACCTGCTTTCTCTGTGTTTCTCCATGTCCTTGTTCCTTGTTTCTAGGGACCTGGCTGGCCACATCTCCCCTAGATTTAGGAAGAATCAGGTTGGGGGTAACTTCTAGCAGAAGGTGGGATTAAGCTAAAAAATCACTTACTATTGTAATTAAATGTTCTTGAATTGTATATTTTTATTTTGTTTGTCTGTCTTTTTTATGTAAGGGTTAGAAAATGATCTGTAAATGGTATTAGTGCTTTGAATTTAAAATATCAAGACTCTTTGTCCTTGTCAATCAAATTATGTCATCACTAGCCGACCTTCAACCAATCCTGTGGCACCTGTCTGTATGTAGAGCGGTTCTATGTCATGACAGTGATCGCGGAATAGCGATCGCTGTTTCGGTGAGTGTACATCACCGAAAATGAATTATGGCGATGTACACTTGTGGTGAACTGCAAGGCAGCGACGGAAATTACACCGCACCCCCCCCACTTTAGGATTCTCAACTCCAGGGGGCTGCATGTTGGGCAGGTGAATTTGAATTTCTTAAAAAAATAACAAGCCACCTACCAGCACAAAAAACCCCATGCCACTTTGGACTTGAACCCTGCACACCCCAACTGACCACCCTCCCCACCACGGTAGCTGACCAGTTTGGCAGCTGCCTGGCACACTCCCTTCCGCATACCTCCCCTTCCCTTCCTCCCCGTGCATGTGCATGTGTGTATGCTTCCCATCGCCCTACCTCACCCACCCAGGTATCCGGTGCTACCATGCCAGGTAGCCTGAACAGAGGTGCTGCGATTGAACTGCCCTTTTTGAAAGTGCTCAATCATGGTCGCTGTGTTAGCTGGATACCATATAAAGCTGACAGCTTCATGGACTAGAAAGAGTTCATTTGGGGCAGAGCTGCAGTGAAGTCAGAGCTCTGTGCTGGTGTTAAAACCAGGCAGAAGATGAACTCCAAGTGATGCTGGACATTTTGCTGTTTAGCTAAAAACCTTGAATAGGACCTCTAAATGCTGTTTTTTTTTTTCAGCCCCACAGGGCCGGGTGTTTTTGTTTTGTTTCGGTTTATTTGTTTTGTTTAATAAATCATTTTGAAACTAAAGAAGCTGACATGGACCCTGGGTTCATTCATTCCAGATTGTGACAATATGGTTTCATCCGTGGGATGCTGAAGTCTGGTGGGATGCTAAGCCCACTGTAATTGCTGAGTCCTATAACCAGCTTGGCAGCGCAACAAGATATATGAGTGGGAAAGGTAGAAGACAGCCAGGAGAGCCTAGCTAGATAGAAACTCAGAGTATGACTGAAAAGAAAGACTGGATGTGCTTCCTAAAGATACTGCTAGGGGTAAACTAGAAAATCCGTTATACCAGAGTATATCTAGAGTACTGTGTACAATTCTGGAAGCCACATCTTTGAAAGGACATTGACAGGGTAGAGGTGGTCCAGAGAAGAGCAACAAAGATGGTACAGGACTTGCACTAGAAAACGTATGAGGACAGACTAAGGGACCTCAATATGTAATCACTGGAGGAGAGGAGAGGAGAGGAGAGGAGAGGTTGGGCTGACATGATAGAAACATTCAAGTACCTGAAAGGCATAAACAAGGCACAGTGAGGCAACATCTTCCAATATAGAAAGAGTACAAGAATGAGGGTGCATGATATGAAATTGGAAGGTGGCAGGTTAAGGGGAAATGTGAGGAAGTTTTTCTTCATGGAGAGGGTGGTGGACACATAGAATAATCTGTCACAGGAGGTGGGAGCAAGTACAGTGGAGGGATTTAAAGATGAATGGGACAGACAAGAGGGAACCCTAGAAGTGGGAAGGAGAGGAGAAAGGCGTTTGACCTAGAGGCCACAAACAAGGGTAGGGCTTATGGGCAGACTAGATGGGCCTGGTGGTCCTTATTTGCTGATAATTTCTAAGTTTCTTAAGGGGAAGACTGGTCTGAATCTTCTGCTGAGACACTAAAGTACTTGTTATTTTGGTTGTCCCTCAGACAAATAGAGGCAAATAAACAGAGAGAGGAGGATAGACGAATCCAAGAAAGAAAATGGGAGGAACAAGAAAGTAGATGGGTAGATATGTTAGAGGCAATGAAAAGTAGTGCTCTGCTGCCTCCTACAAGTGAAATAAGTAATTACACCCTTCATCAAAAAGACATTAAGTTAACTTAATTATGTCCTTTAGATGACATTGAGGCATATTTTGTGACTTTTGAAAGAATTGCAGAAGCTTGTAAATGGCCTCATGATCAATGGATGGTCAGGCTAGCTCCTTATTTAACTGGGAAAGCTCAACTTGCTTACAGTCATGTGGAGACAGCCAGAGCCACTGATTATGACCATGAGCCACTGATTATTTATTTATTTATTTAGTTTTTGTTTACTGAGTAAGTACCATAGCCAAGACATGACTATTTTCAGGCATGACCCGGGAGATTACAATAGGTAAGCAGGGAAATGGGAACATTGTTTAACCAGGAGTAGCACACTAGGCTGAAGCTTGTTTCCAGATGTGACCTGGGAGCACAAGGAAATTAAGTGACTTGCTCAGAATCACACAGTATGCACCTAGGTGGCTGTGGGATTCAAGCCCAGGTCTCCAGATCTGCAGCTCAGAGCCTTAACCCACTGTGCTATACTGCCTCCTATGACATTTGATAACAGGAAGAACAAGATACAGAGCAACACAATCATTGAACAAAGCATGAGTAGGAACAAGATTAGACAAATTACATGATTTGGAGCAGGACGGGCCAGTAGTCAACTAACATTAACATTAAACAACAATTAATGATTACAAACATGCATGATAAGCACAACTTGGTTAAGAGCAGCTAAAGCAAAACCAATAGAGACATAAGAGCTTAACAACAAAACCAGATGGGTAGGCCAAGAGGGGAGCAGTTATCAGCATTGGAGAATGAGGTGACACCTGAAAGCAAAGATTCAGTGGGGTTTAAAGCAGGCACAGGAGACCTGACTGAAGAGGAAGTTTCGATAGTTCATTTTAAACTGGGCATGGCTGGGGGCCAGGTGAACATTAAGAGGCAGGGAGTTCCAGAGTTTAGTCGCCGAGTGAGAGAAAGCAAGGGTTCCTTTGTTAGATTTACATCTTGGTGTTTCCAGCAGCGATTTGTCAGATGATTTGAGGCCATGGGAGGGTGACAGAGGACTTAGTAGGGAGGCCAGCGATACAGGAATCCCTGTTCTTATAACATTGTCAGTTAGGGAGCCAAGGGCAAAGGTTCAAGCCAATGCAGGGGGTAGCCAATTTAAGTCTGCATAGAGTTGACTGCAGTGTTTAGACCAGGGTGAGGCTGAGGCATGCCTACAGATGCTGTTATAAGTGGTATCCCACTTTCTAAGGAGAGTGGTGGATGAACTCAGATAAGTGACTACCCCATAGGATAAGGACACGAGCAAGATCCCATGGGCTATGGCTAATCTAGCCGGTTTCATAAGGATGTAGCTGGTTTTGTAAGCAGCACCAATTTTTGCATTGACTGATTTATAGGAAGATGTTTTATGCTTTTCAAAGTTGAGGTTTTTATCAAGGAGTACTCCAAGATACTTGAAAGACTGCACAGGTTTGAGAAGCGTGCCATCATGACCAGATACTTGAAATAGATCATGATTGTTGTTTAAATTGACTGTTGAACCAAACAACATAGTATGCATTTTATCAAAATTAAGGATTAATTTATGAAAGTAAAGCCAGGACTGAATAGACCTAAAAGCAGTGGTAAGGATCTGGTTTATATGGTGTGCATTCTTGTCATCACAATACAGTACCAAGTTATCTGCGTAAAGGATAGCCGAGCAGTTGGGACTGTTTGATGAGATGCTGTTGATAAATATGGAGAAGAGGAGGGATCCTAATATTGATCCTTGAGGAACACCTAGATTGATTGTCTTAGGGCTGGACACAGTGGAATTGAATCTAACGAGCTGTGTTCTATTTGATAGATAGCTATTAACCAGGCAACCAAGTTAGGTGATAAACCAAGAGCTAGGAGACTATCTAGTAGAAGGGGACAGTCAACGAGGTTGAATGCCTTTGTCAGGTCAATAAAAACTGCACCCGTGAGGTGGCCATTGTCCATGGCAGTTAAGGTGTCATTTGTAAGGTGGAGCAAGGCCGTGGAGGTGCTATGACCTCTCTGAAAGCCATACTGAATTGGCAAGAGAAGGTTATATTTGGTCATGATGACCATGTGAAGCAAATGATTCTGCAAAGGTATGACATCAGCAGTGAAACATACAGTCAGAGATTCAGGACTATTAAATTTAGACCTGGAGACCAACCTTGGGCCATTTTTGTGAGATTAAAAGACCATTACTACAAATGGGTGCAATCAGACCAGAAAACAGTCCACCAAATTTCAGAAGAAATGGTCCTGGAACAGTTTATCCAAATTCTTCCTGAAGATCTACAGATCTGTGTGAAAGAGCATAGGCCCGAAAATGGAGAAAGAGCTATTGAACTGGTAGAGGATTACCAATTAGCATGTCAGATACCCCACAAAAAAGATACAAGAAACCATAGAGAATCTGGCAACAAACTGGTGAGATCTTTCCAACTTACTCAACCCCCAACCCCGATAATAAGAGACATGGAAAAGGAGCAGGGAAATCCGAGCCTCCCCCCACAAAACATGGTAATTAGTGAGGTAAACACCAAGGTACAGAAGTTATTAGGGAGCAGAACAGGTTTAAATGTAAAAAAGGCAAAGGCAGTAAGAACGGAAATGGTGCTAAAAAGGGTAAGGCTATTAAAAAGTGGAGGGTGATGAGTACCAATGCCCATAGTCTGTGTAACATGCTCCCTGAACTAGTGGCCTTGATGAAAGAGGGTTGCCTGGATATTGTGGCAGTCACAGAAACATGGTACACAGAGAACCATGACTGGGATGTCAACATACCAGGATACACAATCTACAGGAGGGACAGGGAGGGTAAAAGAGGAGGAGGAGTAGCTCTCTATGTAAAGGAAGGGATCAAAGTAACAGAACTAAAGAGTAAACAGGGAGCAGATGATGCACTTTGGGTCACCCTGGAGACAGAAAATGGCACCACAATCCGCATGGGGGTTGTATACAGATCCCCATCTCAGGGGGAGGGAATGGACAAGAAAATGATAGAAGGCTTTCTTAGAATGGCAGAAAAAGGAGAGATATTGTTGATGGGGGACCTGAATATGCCAGATATTAACTAGAGCACCTTTGCTGCAGGCACATCCAAGAGCAGGGTCATTCTTGATGCCCTACAGGGGGAATGCCTCAGACAGCTAGTATTGGAACCCACTGGGAGGAGCAGTCTTAGACCTGGTACTCTCAAATGGGGACAGAGAAAGAACTCAGATTTAGAAGTGGTAGCTATCTGGGAACAAGCACCACCAAACAGTGTGGTTCATGATAAACACAGCCATACAATCAAGCCATACAAAAGCAAGAGTACTGGACTTTAGGAGGGCTGACTTTGGGAAAATGAGAGAGTGCCTCAGAAAAGCACTAGCAAATAGGCAAGAAGGAGGGGGTGGAGGAACAATGGGGAGTGATCAAAACAGCCATCACAGAAGCAACAAGCTTTTGTGTAAAGCAAATCAATAAAACACAACGAAGGAAAAAACCGTTATGGTTCTCAAAAGAGGTGGCAGGGAAGGTTAAGGAGAAAAGGACAACATTCAGGAAATATAAGGAAACACAGAAGGAGCAGGACAGAGAACTTTATCAGTTAAAGCAGAAAGAGGCTGGAAGGCAATCAGAATAGCAAAGGCCCAAACTGAGGAAAGGATAGCCAATTCTGTTAAGAAAGGGATAAGACCTTTATAGGTACATTAGGGAGCAAAGAAAGACCAAAAGAGGGATACTGAAGCTTAATAAAGGGAGGGAATGTGGGTAGAGGTGACAGTGAAAAGCAGGATACTGAACGAATATTTCTGCTCAGTATTCACAAAAGAAGCAGAGGGGAGTTACCTAAACCAAACAAGAGAAACACTCTGAAGACAGGGGTCGATACCAGTCCATTTACAGAAGAAAGGGTTCTGAAAGAACTAATAAAATTGAAGGTGGACAAAGCAATGGGGCCTGATGGGATTCACCTAAGAATTCTAAAGAACTAAGGGTAGAACTAGTGACACCGTTGACTACTCTCTTTAACAAATCATGGGAGGATGGGGTGGTACCGAGGACTGGAGGAGGGCAGATGAGATCTCTTCACTAAAGTGGAGCAGGACAGAAGCAGGAAACTACAGACCAATTAGTTTGACCTCAGTGGTAGGGAAAATGATGGAATCACTTCTGAAGGAAATAATTGTTGAGTACCTAGAGGCCAGTGGGCACAGGACCCAAGGCAGCATGGATTCACAATGGAAGGTCGTGTCAGACTAATCTAATAGATTTCTTTGACTGGGTGACCAAAGTAGTAGACCAGGAGGGCTGTGGACATGGCCTACCTAGATTTTAGCAAGGCATTTGATACAGTCCCACACAAAAGATTAATACACAAGATAGCCAGCCTTGGGTGGGTCCCAAGGTGGTAGCCTGGATAAAAATTGGCTAGACAACAGGATGCAAAGGGTAGTAGTAAATGGGTACACAGTGAAGAAAGGAGGGTTACTAGCGGGTACCTAGGGTTCACTACTGGGACCGGTCCTTTAATGTCTTATAAGTGACATTGCAGAGGAATTGAAGGAAAGTATGTCTCTTTGCAGATGACACAAAGATCTACAACAGGGTTGATACACAAGATGGAGTGGAAAGGATGAGAAGGGACTTGGCAAGGTTGGAGAATGGCCAAATGTATGGCAGCTCAGATTCAGTGCAAAGAAGTGTAAGGTGATGCACATGGGAAACAAAAACCCAGGGGAAGCATACACAATGGGGGGTGAGATACTGACAACAGTAAAAATAGAAAGGGACTTGGGGTAATTATATCAGATGACCTAAAGGTGGGCAAGCAATGTGAGAAGGCAGTAAGGAAGGCTGAGGGGATACTGGGATGCATAGGAAGAGGCATCAATAGTAGAAAACAGGAAGTTGTTATCCCTCTGTACAGACAGTTGGTGAGACCCCATCTGGAGTACTGTGTGCAGTTCTGGAGACCCCATCTCCACAAAGACATAGACAGAGTGGAGGCTGTCCAGAGGAGGGAGACTAAAATGGTGCAGGGTCTGCACCAGGAGACATAAAGAAAGACTAAAGGAGCTTAATATGTATACCCTTGAGGAAAAAGGAAAGAGGGACATGATAGAAACTTTCAAGTACCTCAAGGGAATTAACAAAGTCCAAGAGGGGTATCTTCCAGAGAAAGAGATGTGCAAGAACAAGAGGCACAATTTGAAGATAGAGGGGACGGCTCAGAGGTAATGTGAGGAAGTATTTTTCACTGAGAGGGTGTGGATGCATGGAACAGCCTCCTGAGGAGGTCATGGAGTCAAGAACAGTGGGGGACTTCAAGAATGCATGGGACAGGCATAAGGCAGTCCTAGTGGGGTGTAGGAGGAAGTAAGCTGTTGGTTAACTAGGATCTGCGCTTATCTGTTAGGTAGGAAAATGGGCAGACTAGGTGGGCCAAGCGGTCCTTATCAGCCGACAAATTCTATGTTTCTACATGAATCCCCTGGTAATCAAAAAGAGACTAGAGTTCCTCAGCTATCTTCCAGTGCCTTAAGTTTCCAAAGATTGCCACACCTTCTGGTCTGAAAAGAAGAAGACAACAGACTGGGTGAGTGCAATCCAATTTTATTATGTTGTCTTGCACACTCATGCAGCTCATGCAACACAGGTGTAATATGACAGAACTTTGGCTGCCCAGTAAGCAACCAGGCAGTCACATTCTGCACTAGCTGCAGTCTGCGGAGAGATCCTGCCATAACCTCAAGGTAGAGCGCATTACAGTAGTCAAGCCTTGATGTAACTAAGGCATGTATCAAAGTGGGAAGGTCCAGAGGCGGAACAAGGAGCTTTATTTTGGCGACATTTCTGAGGTGGAAGAAACAGGATTGGATGGTGGAAGATATCTGCACCTCCATCATCATACTCCTATCCAGAAAGACACCAAGATTTTGCACCCTAGAGGAGGCCTTCAATGGAATAGATCCCAGAACAAATTCAGTCTCTGATCCGGAGGCCATCCTATCATGCACTCTGTTTGACTCCACCTCCAATACCTCTGTCTTATTGGGGTTCAGTCGCAACCAACTAGAGGCTATTCAATCGTTGATCTCAGCAAGGCAGCTATTTAGCACATCTACTCCATTGGATGCTCCTGGGGCAAAGGATAGGTATAGCTGGCTATAATCAGCATAGCAATGAAAACCCAAGCCATACTTCCTAATGATCCCTCCCAAGGGCTAATACTGACCCCTGAGGTACTCCACAAGATAGGGGGCTAGGGGTAGATGCCCCCCCCGTGACTGGGGAAAGCGCTCGCTCCACCGGCTCTCATAGCCCAGCATTCAGGAGGCAATTTCATAGCTGCCAACGAATCAGCCCAGCCCCGATTCTGCTCCCTCCAAGCGGCCCTCCCATGACTGGGGAAAGCGTTCGCTCCACCAGCTGTCATAGCCCAGTGGTTGGATGGTGATTTCATAGCCGCCGACCAAGCAGCCCAGCCCGGATTCTGCTCCCTCCAAGGTACAGCACCTCTATCAACCTATCGGAAGTCGAGCACCTTTTCGCTGAGCTGCCCCGATTGGTCAGGAACCAAGAGCTTTCAGTTTGAACTTTCCTCTGCCTAAAGGACTCTGCTTTCCCTCTGGGTTTTCTCCCACCCCCACCCTGCCCAGGCCCCAATTAAATACACTCTAGCTCTGCCCTCATCTAGAATTACTCCACTGTCATTGGGCAATAATTGGACCTATCCCTAAGGCTCCCCATTCTGCTCCAGGAAAGACACCCTTTCTAGGCATCCTCTTTCCTTACCCTCCTTACTAAAACCATGGCATACTACACTTTTAGCATCCTGCTGTTCTGCTGATGTGTACCTCTTACTCTGTACCATATCGAGGAGTTAGGCACTGAAACAGTACCTGCCCTACTATATCCTGTCATTCAAGCCTCCTGCTCCCTACCATTTCCAGCATCCCCCCCGCTCTTGTCCTTACACCAGTGTCCCCTAACCTGCTGCTCCCATCACCATTCACAGCTTCTGCACTCCCCTTACCTTCTCGGCAGAGCCACATTTCATCAAACCCTACCAGCAGCATCTGTTTTACATCACCACCACCAAATAAATGTCGTTCAAGGAGTAAAGAGCTTAGGCATTCCATCTGCATACTTAAGAAACTACTCCTCCTGCTTCTACTTTGCTCAGGCAATGTCAAGGTAAACCCAGGCCCTCGCTCATTGTTTAGCTCACCAACTGAGTACGCGCCAGCCTCAGGCATTAAAATACTGTTAGTTAATATACTCAGCCTTGCAAAAAAAATTGATCAATTGCAAGTTTGGACCCTTCACACAAAGCCTGATCTCATTGTCATTATGGAATACTGGTTAAAAAAATCAATTCTGGATCAACAAGTCTCTCTCCTGGGATACAATCTTTATACAGCAGATAGGGTACCCTTAGGAGGGGGAGTAGCTATATATGCAAAAAACAAATTCTCAATCAGTGAAATCTTTTGCAGCACTAAGCACAAAGAATATCAAATAGTCTCCCTAAAATTATACCTCCCATCTATGGAATGTATTACAATCATAGGTGGTTATAGGCCCCCTAACGGTGGCACAGACATCTTGAAGACCTTGAAATCTTAAACCACTGCTGTAAATATGGAAGTTTTAATCCTAGGAGATTTTACCCTTAACTGGCTCGCACATAAATCTCAAACCCTCAAATCTCTCTGTGATGAATTGGGTCTTATCCAAATAGTGACCGAACCAACCAGGACTAACAAGGTAAATGATGTGAATAGCTCAATTCTTGACCTCATTCTTACTACCCATCCTAACAAATTCCTCCGCACAGCCGTGTTTCACAATGACATGAGTGACCATGGAATAGCAGTATGTACCAGGTCCCAAGTTAAAAATGCAAAACTAAACCAAGTTCATAACCAAACGATCATTCAGAAAATTTCTACCGGCAAATTTCCTAAGCGACCTTAGTAAGATTAGGTGGCAGAACCTTTACCTCACTCCAACTCTAGATGAGGCAGTTACAGTCTTAAATGAGAAACTCAACCATATAGTAAACAAACATGCAGGATGCAGAAGTTCTCTCACCCCTGGTTTTCGCCAGAGCTCAAGTCTGCTCTCTCTGAACGTGACAAGCTATGGGTAAAGACGATGAACACCAAGAGTCCGGTAGACTGGCAGGCTTTCTGAACCTCAAGGAATGCCTGCATCAAGCTTATCCGCTCTGTCTAAGCCAATTTCTATGTGACCACACTAGAACAGGCCAAAGAGGATGCCCAGAAAATCTGGAAGACCTTGAAGTCAATCGAAGGGAAATCAGTGGCATCACCCTTACCAAAGAAAATCATTAAAAGCAATGTGACCATTAAAGATAGTAGCCAAATGCTAGAAGAATTTAACTCTCACTTCACCACTGCTGGGCTAGCATTCGACTCATCCCCCTATGCATCATGAGTGAACAGACAGGTCGACTCAGACCTCACCACACCTGCAACAAGCTGCTCTTTTCGGCTTCTCCCTATCAGCTTTAAAGAAGTGGAAGATGCCCTTACTAAGCTAGACATCAAAAAAAGTGCAGGAAATGATGGAATTGAACCACTCTTCTTAAAACTCAGATTTCCTCACCTTACTGCCCCCATCCTACACATTTTCAACCTTTCTATTTCAGCATCCACTGTCCCGTCATGCTGGAAGCTAGCCCACATCCTTCCGCTTTTTAAATCAGGTGACCCTTGTGATCTGAATAACTATAGACCTATTTCAATCCTTCCAGTCCTCACCAAAGTCTTTGAAAAATTGATTTATGTCCAACTAAAGCAACACATGGACACCTCCTTGCTCCTGAACCCAGTTCAATGTGGTTTCCGTTCCAGCCATAGTACTGTTACTGCCCTCGCCAAAGAAACCAATGACTGGATTACTGCTTTGGACTCTAAGAAGATTATGGGGCTGTCTTTCTAGACCTAAGCAAGGCATTCAACACAGTAGACCACTCCATAATCGAACACAGCCATATGGTGGCTTAGCAGCTATCTCTCAGGGAGAATGCAAAAAATTAAAGCTGGTAACATGTTTTCTATACCCCTACCAATTACTAGAGGAGTCAAACAAGGCTCTATATTAGGTCCAATCCTCTTTTCTATATATATTAATGAACTCGACCATCATATAACACAATTGAAACTCCACTTCTTTGCTGACGACACGGTTCTCTATACTTCTGAGGCATCTCTACCTAAGGTTAGGGAGATCCTCAAAGCTGACTTTGCCCAACTCAAAACTAATCTCATTAATGCCAGACTTCTCTTAAATGCTAAAAAAAACAAAGCTATGATCTTATCTCCCAAAATGGGGCCCTCAGTAATTTCCATCTTGCTGAAAAAATTCTTAGTTACATCCCTAGGCGAACCTCTCAAAGTCACCCCGAAGTTTAAATACCTCGGGTTCTGGATTGACAATAAGCTGACCTTCTCGGAACATACAGATGATCTTGCCACCTTAATAACTTCACAACTACTCAATGGATTTGCATGAAAGTTTGCATGTATGGTCTCATCAGATAGATCCGTGGATGTGCCAGGTTTTGTTCTGGTCAGATGTGTGAGTTCTGAGTTCCAGTTAGTGTAAAAAGTGAATTTTGGGGATTTTTTTCCCATGGGTTTGGCTGGATTTTCTGTCAACTTGGCTAGTGTCCAGCAGTTTGGAATTTTGGTCTGAAATTTTCAGGGTAGAAAGGGGATAGACCACAGATGTGTCTTTTGCTTCTGTGGTGAAAAAAATATTAATCTGTTCCAAAGTTATTTATTTCTGAAATTTTTAATAATGGGTTCTGAGCATGCTCAGTAAGTACTAAAAAATAGCTGTATGAAACAAAAAAATTATTTTATTTTCATGTTGACATCATCCTTTCTTATGAGGGAAAAATCATTTTTATTTGGCTGCCATCTTGTTTTCCATTTTTCCTAAAGATTCAAATTTGGAAATTCTGAAAAATGACATTCTTGGGAGCAACCAACACATGTAGCTTGCTTATCAGGATACTCTTAGCTGGCTTCTGCACTTAACTGTACAAGAAATCCACACTGAAATGTGTGTTTTTGAAGTTTATACATCTTTTTTCATATTGCACGATATGAAACAAGATTCCTTTTTCATATCACGAGTGACAAAAAAGATCCTTTTTTTCTGACAGAAACATCCTTACTATGGTGTCTAGTAGCATCCCTGCCTGCCTTTGACTTCTGTAATGTGCCCAGAGCCCCTGGGATTGGGCACCATATAAATAAAGTTTACCTTACCTTACCCCCTGCTCTCTAATTGCCGATCCTCTTGGTATAATAATTTTCCTTGGTGTCTACTGGCACCGCCCAATCCCCATCCCCATTGTTATTGTAAGTTTCCTTTATGTCTAGTGGCACCTCCTGCACTCTGATCACTGAACCTGTTATTGATATTATCATCACTGCTATCTAGTGGCACCTCTGCCCTCTCATCACCATCCCCATTGTTATAATCATTTTCCCTGGTGTCTAGTGGCAGCCCCTTCCTCCGCTCTCCATTTCTGTCTTATTTTTATAATTTTCTCTGGTGTATAGTGGCACCCCCCACCCTCCAATCACTGTTCCTATTGTTAAATTAATTTTCCCTGGAGTCTAGCGGCACCCCCACCCTCCGATCACCGTCCCCATTGTTATGATAATTTCCTCTGGTTTCTAGTGGCACCCCTCCCATAGATCTCTGTCCCTGTTTTGTTTTTATAATTTTCCCTGGTATATAGTGGTGCCCCCCACCCTCTGATCACCATCCCCACTGTTAGTATAATTTCCCTGGTATCTAGTGACATCTCTGCCATCCGATCACTGTTCCTGTTGTTATAATAATTTCTCTGGTGTCTAGCGGCACCCCCCACCCTCTCGTCACTGTGCTACCTGAAGTATAGAAAACAGTCCCTCGGTGTCTTTTTATAAACCTGTACAAAAGAACATGGTTCCTCATTGATCGAACCCCCCCCACCCCACCACTCACCAGCACCCACCACCCCACACCCCTAATGCCCTCTCACACCCTCACTCACCTGAACAGGTCCCAGGGTGAAGATCCACTCTGTGATCTAATACATGTCTTGCTGCTGGAAACACCGACTGCTATATCAGAAAGCAAGGTAGGTGCAGTTCAATGTATTTCAGTAGGGTTTTCAACTTTGGTGCATAACTTTGTCATTTTTGCATATTTTGGCACCTAATTTTCAATATGGCCTTTTTGATGCCCCACCTCATGAACATTGTTGGTGTCATTTTGCAAATACTGCCCGAAAGGTGATTTCACGGTCGGCTGGCAAAATCATCTTTTGGATGGGATTTCAAAATTTTCATCATACTTTAAAAAAACATTTTTTAATTTTAATTTTATTCTTTTGGTAACTGGGTAAGGCCTACTAGTCACAGGTTCCTGTTTTCAGGGGCCACCCGGGAGCACTAGGGAGGTTGAGTGACTTGCTCAGAGTCACACAGTATGCAAGTGGAGTTTGTGGGAATCAAACCCAGGTCTGTCTGCAGCATGTACCAAGCTCATTTACAGCTGGTTGCTCTAACCTCTATGCTATACTGCCAGCCCATGGTGTGGCAATGGTAGTGTCATTTTGCAAATCCTGTCCAAAAGGTGATTTTTCTGTCAGTTGGTGAAATCACCTTTTGGACAGGATTTCAAATTTTTCACCATACTTGTTCATGGGGTTGGGTCATAAGAAGGATATGTTGAAAATTTGGTGTCAAAGTATGCTAAAATGGCAAAGTTGTGCACATCTGTTGACATTTCGCTATGCTCGCTTGTACCTTTCTTAATTTTGAATATTTTAACCCCAAATTATCAACATAGCTAATTCTTTACACCATCTCGTGAATGTAACAGCTGTCATCTTTCAAATCTTGCCCAAAATATCTTTTCATGCCCCTGGCACAGAATGATACTGAGGTGTCGTGGAATGATATTTTGGTGGGGATTTGACAATTATTACTACTGGGTTGATGAGGTAGGGTAATAGAAAGGCTATGTTGACAATTTGGTTGCTGTCATCCCATAAATGGAAGTGCAGGGCCCTGAGGGCCATGTGCTTCCCCATAAACATACATATACACATCTATGGAGGGGTCAGACAAATAACAATACAATTACACTATCTCAAAAAGTACAGGTGCATGGGAGCGCGGGGCCTGGAGGACCCTGTGCTCCAAAAGGAAAATAAGGATATCATTATACTATCTCAAAAAGTAAGGACATTCTTTGCAAAAAAAACTACATTAATGCAACATTTAGGGTTCAGGCAAAAGTGACAAAAGTAGGGATATGTGACTTTAGGGTTTCTAACCCTAAAACCCCAATGCTATCCCTAAAGCACATCAGGGTGGGATCTTCCTAAGGGTTGTCAATCCTAAAGCTCACCCTATTAGGTGTGTATGTTTCTGGAGTATATAGAATGGTGTGAACTTTAGGGCTGACAACCTCAAGGAAGACTCTGCCCCTGATTTGCTTTAGGGGTGGCACTGGGGTTTTAGAGTTGGAAACCCTAAAGCCACATTTCCTTACTTTTGTCACTTTAGCCTCACTAACCATCCTGGGGTATCAACTGTGGAGACAGAATAGAAATAAAAGAGGGGGTAGGATCATCATCTACTCGAAACTTACCATCCAAATGGCCAAAATACCCCTCACCCTAAACTCCCCAATAGCACTATTAGCTATAGAAATAAGACTACCCCATACAGAGCCCTTACTTGCAGTAGGCACATAATGAGAACCCAAATGCCTTTACACAGCCTTCAACACTCTCCAGGATGTACTGACAAAATTCAAACATTCTCATAAACTACTCTGAATAAGGGACTTCAATGCTTACTGGAAAGCCTTGGACCTAAACCATGAGCTATTTAACCTCTGCATATGTCTAGACCTAACCCAGCTCATAAAAGATATCACCAGATTAAACCTGAGGGACCCTAGCACCTCCACCACCCTAGACTTGGCCTTTACCTCTAATCCAGCACTCTATAAAACAGCTGAAGCCATCACAGATTCCATTAGTGACCACCAGGGCATTATTTGTATTAGGAACAAAACACAAAAAATAAAAGGATCAAATCTTACATTGTATAGATCATGGAAACACTTCAATTACCTGGCTTTCATGGCTGATACAGAATCAATGAACTGGGATAGGATCACAGTAATTCCTACTGTCAATGAAGCATGGGCATGGTGGCTGTTCTTCCTAGAAGAATTTAGAATGGTATGCAATACTCATGTACCACTAAAGCACAGAACCATCAAGCTGAGTAATGCCCCCTGGTGCAGCAGTGAACTAATCAAATTTAGACATCTAAGGGATAAGCTTTGGAAAAAGCAAAGAAATCAAACAATCACTCGGACTGGCTTTTGTACAGACAGGCTAGGAACAAATATGTAAATGAGATAACTAAGGCTAAATCTAAGTATTACAACTGATCCCTAACATGCAACATTAAATCCAACCCACGTGAATTTTGAAGTCTGATATGCAAACTGCAAAATCAAAATAGATCAGAACTCCCAAAACCTTCACCATAAACAATCAAGAAACTCCACTTGGCCTAGAAGCAGTGAATAAATTCAACCAGTTCTTCACCAACATGGCTGCCAAAGCTCTGGAGACACTAGTGAAACCCCTCATGATCCCCCCAGGCCCACAGAGGACAACAAAACAATCTCTATTTTCTTCTTCATTGAAATCAGCCCTGACCAAGTAACTCGGGGAACTCCTCAGACTCAACACCAGGAAAGTCACAGGACTAGATGGAATACCAACAAGCCTCCTGAAATTTGCAGCCCCCACCCTGGCTAAACCCTTAACATACATCTTTAACCTGTCCTTACAACCTGGAGACTACCCAGATGGATGGAAAATATCTAAGGTTATCCTGGTGTACACATCTGGGGACAAATCAGACATTGGGAATTACAGGCCCATTTTGCTACTCCCAATTGTCTAAAGTATTTGAAACAAAATAGTCAGCAAACAACTAACTGAATATATGGAGAGCAACCTGCTGTGGAACCCTCACCAATCTGGTTTTAGGGCAAACCATAGCAAAAGCTCAGCTCTCATTAAAGTAACATCAGATATACAGGAGAAGCTAGACAATAGGAAGAGTGTAGGAGCCATATGTGTAAACTTAAAGGCTTTTGACGTCTTAAACCATGATATCCTCACCAAAAAACTCCAGAAACCAGGCCTATTAGCTAGGGCACTACACTGGTTCAAAAACTACCTAAGCAACAGAAAACAACTAGTATCAATTGACGACCACTGTTCAACCCTTCTACCATCCACATTTGGAGTCCCACAAGGCTCCATACTAGGACCACTTCTATTCAATATCTATATGTACTCCCTAGCTATCTCACATCCCCACATACAGTATCACCTCTGCGGATGATGCATTAATATACTCTGCCGGCAGCTCCCTGAACCTCATCCAAACAAATCTGCAAGATGCTTTCAGTCAACTGTAGGATTTCTGTTTACTCAAAAACTGGTACTAAATGCCAAAAAATCCAAAATGATGACATTCACACCCCACCACAAGCCAGCCAGCTTCAAGGGCCTAAATATCACAACATACGCAGATAACAGACTGGAACAGTATCTTGGTACGTGGCTGGATGAACACTGCAGGTGGAATATACACATAAACCAGATGGCTAAAACCCTCGATAGGAGATTAGGGGCTCTATATTAAATCAAAAAAGAACTACCCAGGGACGCCAAAACCAGAGTACTGGAGTTTATGCTACTACCCATTCTAGACTATAGCAATGTAATATACAGAAGGACAGCCATCTCTGAATTGAACAAAATTGACACCTTCCTCAACAAGTTGGCCAGGTTCATGCGGGGGGTACCCCATCTACTCACCACTGCCTGCTCCTGGCCCAACCCAGATACCAGGAGAAAAATGCACTTATTAAACCTAATGGTAACAGTACACCACAAAAATCACCTGCCAGGGTATATACTTAACAAGCTGTTAGCAAACAAAATCTCCAGGCCCAACCTAAGATTGGCTGATGGTGTGGAATTCAATCCACCTCAACCATCTACCAAAATAGGAAGGGTCTCCTCTCTCTCTATAGGGATCCCACCTTATGGAACTCACTACCCATCCAGCTCAGGATTAAATCAAAACCCATAGGACCTGGACCCATCAGAACCTGGCTCATGACAGAGGCTCTCAAAGCCAAAACCTGCTACCCAGACTATAACTATGGATAAGTCACACACGACATACCTCACTGAACGCCACTGTATGATAATTCAGCCACAAACCCTTCCATCACCCTACTCAATATCATCTCCCACAACACAAGAATTATCACCACTAACCTACCCTCAAACATATCTGTAGTTTCAATCTACATGACTATGTGCCTAAACGAACAAACGTTTATAAATCTACTCATCTCAAGTGTGTCCACAGTAATATTCGCACCCTCAAAGCTGCTTACTGTCACTGTCTGTTTACCTCCTCTCTTCTGAGTACCCTTTCCTTCTCATGTATATACTGTTTACCTACAGTCATTGATTTGTCTCCTATAACCTAAGAATCTTATCTCCTTGCATGTAACTATTGTATACTTATTGTATGGCATAGATAGAATAGAACTAACGTATAGCTTAGAATATATATAGGAACTGCACAATGCCTGTAACCATGTATACTTAGCTTTAATTCAAACATTGTAACCTTGTACCCTTGTAAACAGTAATCTTGAACTATTTGATACCCATTGTAAATGAGTCAACACTGGCTCAGTTGGGGTCAGATCAAGTTCATGTCTTGCATGGCCATTATTATGAATAAAATCTTACTTACTTACTAGCCTGAAGTTTAAATATTGCATTAACACAGTTTTTTTTTGCAAAGAATGCATATGTGTGTGTGTATGTATATGTGTGTGTGTGTATATATATATATATATATATATATATAGTCTATCTATATACATACATACATATATGATATATATTTATAAAATGGGTAGGGAAGATAGTCTCTGCTGCAGGTTGGCTGAAACACATCACATGACCGTGTGTATATCGGAGTGCAACCGCATGCCTGCACTTTCACCCTCCTCCAAATATATATAATATATATATATATATATATATATATATATATATATATATATATATACACATACATACACATACATACATACACACACACACATATATATATATATATATGGGATATGCGGGTGCCTGTTGGATAACGATGTTTTTTGTACAGTAGCCTGTGACCTCGAGTAACCTCACGAGTGGTGAAGCCATGAGTGAGGTTCATGAGAGGTCACAGGCTACTGTACAAATAACTTGGTTATCCAACAGCTGCCTCCCCGAATATTGGATTTAGGCAACAGGCAAAGACTGTGTAATTACTCAGATTTTTGATAGTGTGTCTATTTTTTGTTTTTGTTTTTAAGTTTAATGGTTTATTTCATGTACTAGTAGTGCTGCACTTTTGTTGTGAAGAGGGTTGCTAAGGATACAGGCAAATAGACATGCAAATGACACTGTTTATTGCTGTATCACTTGCCATTAGGGAAATGTGTTTAAAAAAATGGTGGCTGTGCTTAGCGTGGGTTTGATGTTTTAGTATGTAGCATCTGGTAGTTTCCTGGACAGGATTTTTTATTTTGTTAGAAGAAATTATTTTACTGTTTTGTAGTTGTTTTTTTTTGCACACTGGAGCAGCTGATTTAAGATTACATGGCAGGTCCTCGAGTTGCGGTCTGGAGCTTTTTGAGATGTCTTTGGGAAGCAGGAGTGATAAGCTGCAGGTGCTCCCAGAGGTACAGTGAAAGTAACAGAAGAAGTGAGCAGGCAACCATCCGGAGCTGTGAGGAAACAGTTTATTTGTGGAAAAAAAAAGTAAAGGAAGGTGCAGATACTTTGTGTGTGGAGCGGGAGCCAGAATGTAGATTGAATAGTGATCAATGGTCGTCAGTTCATAAAAGATGAACCTCATGGGGGGGGGGATTTCATGTATAGCGAGTGGCAGGCTGTAGTTTAATAATGAAAATGCTTCTTACTCTGTGTCAGTATTTTGGGAAATTTGAAAAATCGTGAGTATAGTAGAGTGGTGAAACTTTTAGGTTAGGCTGGTTCCATTATATTTCTGTGTGTTCTCAAGGTTGCTGTACTGTCTAAGGTTCGTGGCTGGAGGCATTAAAAAAAGATTGGGTATTTCTCTGTTATTGCAGTTGCCGAGAAGAAGCAGAGTAAAATGTTATGGGAATGTGTTGCAGTTTGTCAGAGATTAGAACTTTTAAGTAAACTTTGTATATGGGAGGCAGTTTTATGAGGTGTGGGATGGAGGGGAAAGTGAAAGTGGCTGAGGGCTGAAAAAGTAGTGCTGGTGGGTTAGTGGGGATGATGTAGTAACTGTGGATAAATGGAATATGATGTACTCACTTTGGGAATAACTTGAAGTTCCTCTCATGGTGATTACAACATCCCCCATTTATCCACACAGTGATTCATATAAACAGAGTTATGCTCCACATTCTATCCTGATATATATGTAATAGATAACCCACTCTTAGGAGTGCAGTCATGTTCTGATATATGCACGCCTTGGTGTGCACTGTACGGCCGAGTGCGTCAACCACCCAAGGTGTGCTTATATCACAGCATGACAGCACACCGTAGAGTGGGATATCTATCTTATAAAATGGTAAAGTTGTTTTGGATGGGGGTAAAAGTGCAGGTGTGCAGTTGTGCTCTGATATACGCATGGTCATGTGCTGTGTTTTATACAATCAGAACTTTGGATTTGTGGCCAGATGATTTACTCATTTTATAAAAAAATATATATATATATATATATTTATATATATATATATATACTATATATATATATGTGTGTATGTATGTATGATATATATATATATATATATATATATATATATATATATATAGTGGCACAATACCGCCACTATAGTTAGGGTTGAGTAGCATGTTTAATGTCATATCTCAAACTTTGCACTTCAATAACTTTGCAACTGATCAATGGATTTACACAAAATTTGGCATGAGGTGTCCCATTGGGTAGGTCTCTTGACCTGGGAAGTTTCATTCAAGTAGGATATGCAGATTCTGAGATCCACACAGTGCAAACAGTCATAAAGTTGCCACTTTTTGCAGTTTTTCCTCATCACCTTGCGTCCAGATGCTGTGGAATTTTGGTGCAATTTTTTATGGTAGAAACAGCTTGGGTAACAACAGAACAGGCATGCATTTGTTTTGTGAAAAAAATATTAATCTGTTGCAGTTATTCAGTTTTTCATTTACCATGGTTTTCAATGGGAAGATCACTTTTCAGGATAGAGGGAGAAAGTTTGACAAAGGATTTGATCTCGCAAAAAAAGATTCTGTCTCACGAGACCCATTCCTTTTTAATGAGAATAAAATCCTTTTGCATGAGAGAAAAATCCTTTTTCACGAGCCGCCATCTTGTTTTCATTTTTTTCTTAATTATTTTTTCAAAAGCCACAAAAATTACATCCTGGAGTGACACCACCACACCTAGCTGTCTGATCGGGACCCCGTTAAGTGTAAGCTACACTTCAAAGTTAGGAATATACCCTTGAAATTAGTTTTTTCTTAATATAAAGAATCCTTTTTTGTGACTTCGTGATGCAAAAAAAGAATCCTTTTTCGTATCACGAGTCACTGTCATGTGAGAATCCTTGCTTGTCCCTTCCATTGCCCTCTCCAGTACTCTAATATTTTTCCCTGCTGTCTAATGGCCCCCACCCTCCAGTACCCCTGCCCCTACATTTCCCTGGTGTCTAGTGGCACCCCCCCACTTTCCGATTGCCATGCCCATAATGAAATTAATTTCCCTGGTGTCTAGTGGCACCCCATGCCCTCTGATCACAGTTCCCAGTGTTTCCCTGGTGTCTACTGGCACCCCCCACCCTCTGACCACCGTCCCCTACTTTCTGTGTTTCCAACACTGGGATGCCCACCCCTGGTGTTGGAGTCCCTCCCCCCTTTACAGCCCATTGTTTTGTTTATTTGCTGACATCAGGGTGTCCAATCTTCATGTTGGCATTTAGAGTCCCTCCCCCCAGCAGTGTGGGACACTGGGGAGGCCACCCGCAGTGTCCCAAAAATTTTTATTAATTAAACCCTATAAAAAGAAAACTGTCCCCGTCATCTTTTTTTAGACTTGAAAAAAGAAAACGGTCTATCATCATCAACACTGTCCCCCTCCCCATCCCCCATCCCGAACCTCCCACTGAGCACCCACCATCTCACACCCCCCTTACCCTGTACTTACCACTGGAGGTCATGAGCTGTCATCTTCTATGGACCAAGACACGTCTGCACTCTTCAAAGCCAAACCACGAACTGAGGAATTAAAGTAAACGCCATATAATATATTTCAATGGCATTTTGAATTTATTTTCATAACTTTGCCAGTTTTTGGAATTTTTTTTCACCAAATTTTCAACATGGCCTTTTGGGACCCCACCTCATTAATACTGCAACTGTCATTTTGTTAATTGGGCCCGGAAGGTGATTTCACAGTTGCTGCGTGAAATCACCTTTTGAGATGAAATAGCAAAATTTCACCACCAGTGTTCATGAAGTGGGGTCCCAAAAAGGCCATATGGAAAATCTGGTGAACAAATTTCTTATAATGCCCGAGTTACACTCGCTTATTGAAATTTTTCTACGCACATGCATAATTTTGGTACTTTTCAATATTTTGACCCCGAATTTTCAACATCACCATTTTTTCACACCACCTCATGAACAGTACAGCTGTCATTTTTCACATCCTATCTGAAACATCTTTTCACACCTGTGGCACAGAATGGCATTTTGGCACAGATATGAACATTTTCACATACAGAACTTATGAGTCATAAGAAGACTATGTTGAAAATTTGGGGTCCAAATATGAAACATACAAAAGTTATGAGCATTCATTGGACACCCAAGGCACACCCCTCAGAAGCCCAAGGCACACCCCACACCTCCTCTCCTGCCTGGTTTGGGAGGGTGGGATATTAGGGTTGGAAACCCTAATGCCTCATTTCCCAACATTTATTGTTTTAACTCTAACTGGAGCATTAATGAAGTTTTTTGCAACTTATTTCCTTACTTTTTGAGACAGTATAGTAATATCCATATTTTACTATGGGAGCACAGGGTCCTTTGGACCCTGCACTCCCATCACTCTGTAGATGCGTATATGCATATAGCTGTGGAAGGGCACCAAATTGTCATCATAGCTATCTTACTACCCCACCTCATGTACCTAGTACAGAACATTTTTGAATCCCTGCTAAAACATAATTCTGTGCAACTGCAATGCCATTCCACATCACAGGTGTGAAAACACATTTTGGCCAGGATTTGAAAAATGATAGCTGTGACATACATAAGGTGGGGTATTAAGAGGGCTATGTTAAAAATCTGAGGTCAAAATATTTAAAATTTCTAACGTTATGAGTGTGCATAGTGAAATTGCAATGAATGGTCATAACTCTGGTATGTTTTCATATTTTGACCCCAAATTTTCAACATAGCCTTCTTATGACCCCTCCTGATGAGCAAGGGCAGGAAAAATCTCCAAATCCCACTCAAAAGGTGACCACCAAGTGACTATGAAATCACCTTTTGGGCAGGAGCTGCATAATGACAGTCCTATTATTCATGAGGTGCAGGCCCCAAAAGGCCATGTTGAAAATTTGGGGTCAAAATCTCAAAAAACAGCTAAGTTATGTGTAACCCCCTTGTTACCCAGGGTTACTAGAATCCCAGTAAGACCTAGTAGGCAGGGAAGGCAGCTTGTGAAACTCCAGTTAAATGGATTTCACACTGTCTCACTCTGTTCTCAGTCTCAGCTGAGACTAAGGGATGACATCACCATAGAACTGTCGCAGCTGCATGAGCCACAATGGAATCTGCAGTAGGGAGTTGGAGTAGAATGTTGGGAGGTTTGAACAGTAGTCTGTAGGTCAGTTGGAGTTTGGAGCTTGCTGAGAGAGGAGCACAGCAGCTCTGTGTTAGGCTCATGGAGCCTCAGCCCTGACATAGGGCTACATTTAGGAAAAAGGTGTGTGTTTCCACCTAAAAGAGAGACACAGAAGATAGTTTTAAAGTGGTGGAGACCGCTGATTCAGGTCTCAGTGCCCCATCCCTCAGGGGATGGGGCAGGAAGGGTTTCCTGCATTTCCCAGGGGCAACCTCCCCCCAGTTTTCTGCTAGTGGAGAAGCTGCCTTAATTGGTTCAAGAGTTTTTAGGAAACAAGAAGAGTTTGTGATTCGCCTGAGGGACACCTGCAACCAGAGGGTGAGTTTCTGCTCTTTCTAAAGGGCCCATGTTTTCACCCTGGGACTTGTGTGATAGTGGGGATTGGACTACTGAAGTAGTAGGAGGCCTAGAGTAATAGGCTTAGCCAAAAGTAAAAGTATGTTCAAGTCCTGCACATATGGGAAGTCAAGACATGTAGAGGAGATGTGACATACATCTACCCAGTAATCTACATTGCCAAGCTTTCAGAAAAAGAGTTGTTTAGTTTCCAGAGAAATGGCCGGGTATGGATTGTGTGAGCTGGAGGTGGGAGTCCCCCCATCTTTAGTGACTAGGTCCACCTCTACGGATTTGCTTTGTGGATTTCTACTTTGCTTCATGCACTTGGCCAGTGATGAGGGAAGTACCCAGATGTGGGATTGGAAGGAAAATTCCCTCTAGGAGTCGAAGGCTCTAAGGTGGTTTGGGGAGCCACAACAGGAAAACTGGTTAATTTCCCAAAATGGACCGTGGATCAAGTGGCTGGCGGGGGAGCCGGGCCAGTGGGGGAAACCCAAGTAGTGTACAAGTCAGGCTGTGTACTCAAATCTGCATGCAAGTCTAGGCTGTGTGTCTGGTGGGTTC
Source organism: Neoceratodus forsteri (assembly GCA_016271365.2). Lineage (NCBI taxonomy): Eukaryota > Metazoa > Chordata > Ceratodontiformes > Ceratodontidae > Neoceratodus > Neoceratodus forsteri. The sequence continues at coordinate 508,398,102 of CM057455.1, forward strand.
AGAGCCTGAGGGCTGGAAATAGTGATGAAGTGTTCTGTTGTCTCTAATCTGCATTACCAGGAATGTAGCCCTGTGGGGATCCATCTATGCTTTGTTTGTTCAGTTTGGATGTGAATAAAAGCCACACTGTAGAATCCCATTCCTGGTTTTGGACATTACAGTTATTGCTTCCTGTGTTCAGATTTACTTGGCTGTCCCTGTGCAGAGTAGCCAAACCTAGGCCCCCTGTGCCGAGTAACCTTATCCTCCCCGAACCCAGTCCTCACCAGGTACTTCTGTCAGCTTCAACAGCTTGCCACCTGTCATTTTGCTAAGAGGCAGGGGTGAGGGGTTACATATGCATAAACTTTGAACCCCCCATTGAAATACATTGAACCACATTTAACTTAATTTCTCATATTGCAGTCGCTGGTCCCAGCTGCAAGACATATCTTCGATTGGAGAGTGGGTCTCGAACCTGGGACCTGTTCAGGTGAGTGAGGGTGTGGGTGTATGTACTGGGTGTGTAGGGTGGTGGATGCTGAGTGGGAGGTGGGGTGGGGGCTGATCGGTGGGGACAATTTTTTTACAGGTTTTAAAAAATGTAACCTTGAGGGAAAGTAAAAATTTTCCAATGGCAGTCATCATTATTGACTTAAGTAATTAATTGCATAAATAAATGGGGAAAAAGATGTAAAAAATGAATATAATTTTCAATAAAAATTAGTTTACTGTGGATCAGTTTTTACAGAACAACCATACATGGAGAGCTTTGGAATATTTTTTTTTAATGAATAGATAAGTTGCTGATCTACATCTCAGCTCCAATTAACGACCAATGAACAGAATAATAGAAATAGTGACATTACTGAAAGCAAGCCAGCAAGCAAGCAAACTTTATTTATATAGCGCCTTTCAAGGTCAAGGTGCTGTACATAATATAAATTACAATGTTAAAACAAATTGCATTATAGAAAAAAAAAAAAATATATATATATATATATTACAATGTTAAAACAAATTGTATCATAAATTATTTAAAACTGATCAATCAGGGAAAGCCAAAAAATAAATAAGAAAAGGAAGGCCAACATGGTGGAGACTGCATATTTACACACTGCCTGAGCAGATATTACAGTATATCTAGTACTGGTAACAATGTGAAAGGTGTTCATTCATAGAAGAGCAAGCACCTCACTACCTATTCATCAAGGTTGCTTTGAGCGTGGTTTTTTAAATGTGCCAATACTCTATGTCACACATTAGTTGGTCACCATAGGCTGATAAATGACTGAACTGTGACTAATGTGCAGTGATGCCTCAGTCATGCATTCAGCAATTGTAAAAGCCATTTTCAAGATCACTAAATAAGTGAACACATACACTGTGACATACCGTAATGTAAAAGACAATGCAACTGAGCACAACAGCACAGAGAGCCCTGACTGAGAAGGGCAACCTAGATGTCTGGTGATCTGCATATACCTAATGAACAATAATGCTTTGCATTATTTTGCTATGTATGATTTTATTATTTTGCTAAATATACTATCTGTATATTACCAAAAAAAACAAGCAACAAGAACATATCAGACACAACATGTATGACAATCTCAAGTCACTAAATAACAAAAACAGCAGAAGCTAGTGTATAGGGTAAATTGATAGGCATAACTGAGGTAGTGAATAGCACCCCCAACCCCTGGAGGGGAGGGTGGAAACATCAGAATGCACTGTTCATGTGTTGTTTGATAGATGATATGTACTGGTAGGAAAAACCTACATGGGCCATGTAAATTGAAACCCCAAAAAGACTAATATTGTAACTGAGCCACAAGAAGCTTGTGTTGGGTGGGCATGTGAAAATGCAAAATAGACTTAATTGTACTTAGAATACCAAATAGTCCAAGCAGGAGATGTTTAATCGATAATCAGACATTGTATTTTTATTTATGTTTGGATGAAGTACCTAAATAATGTTGCCGTTTTGCTACTGGCAATCACTGCATGCGGCTACTTATTTTAGAGCTTAGAACTTAGTGATGTGTGTAGACTTGTTCTAGTGTTTAATAGCATCCGTGTGACCGCTGCAAAACTATTCAAAGTATTTCATCACCTGTTACCACACTCAACTGCTCACATTGGAAGCACAATGCATTATTATTAATAAGGCTTGCTTGTACATTCTGCTAAATGTTTTCCCCAGTAATATTCAGTCACACTCTGATAAAGGAGTGAACCTCCAACTGGAACCTACCATCTCGGACTGCTTTGGACTGTGGCATTAGCCTTACATAATTTCTGCCAATCCATAGTGAAAGAAATACATTACTATCAGGACCTGTGCCACATATGTGCAACAGACTTCTAGAGAAACTTAAAACAGCATTATTTGCAACTGACCATATAGTTTTCTTCAGTAATAATGTCTGGCTGGTAAAAATATCAAGATCCCATTTTTCTATTCATTTTCTTTCATTTCTGAACCAAGATGCAGGATTTTTAAGTTTTTAAATGTTCCAGTTCCAGTGCCACGCCCACCATGAAAAAATTAAATACAGTGGCACAGTGCTGTGCTGTTTACCATCAGAAACATGTGGTAATAACATCCTAATATATCCACATTAGGACTTCCAATGACGTCATGCATATAGATGGTGGTCTAGGGCAGGGCTCCGTAACCTCAGGCAGCTTAAATCTCTGTAATCGGTCACCATCGCGTGTTAAAGCTGACAAAAACTAAGTGATCATTGTGCTCTACTACAATGGGATATGGGGCGAACTATAAAGAGACCTCCTGCTCCTAGCAGAAGCACTTCAGTGGAGAGAACCTCTCAGAGGCCTTCCAGCCTGGCGCTCTCCCGATCCTCAATTTTCACAGCTTCAGGAGATGAATCAGAGGGTTCTGGGTCAGATGCTGCTTCCACATTCACAAAAGCAGACGGTCATCATATGATTAAAATACTACATTGTATTGATGTCAGAATTCTGGGCATACAGAGAGACTTTAAAAAACTAGAAAATGGTATGGCGGATGTAAAGGCCCATATGGAGAATTTACAGGGAGAGCATATGGCCTATGGAAGATCCCTCGCATACCTACATAGGAGGGAGCGGGAACTGACTTTAACGGCAGAGGACGCAGAGGCGAGGGCTCGCAGAAATAATCCATGGATCTTTGGGATCTCAGAAGGAGCAGAACCTCCTAATATGGGAGATTATGTGGATGCCTGGTAGAAGAAGGAGTTAGACCTGGGGGAGGATTTTAATTTGAATATCGAACGAGCTCATCGTGCAATTGTGCCAAAACCAAAGCAAGGTGTTCCCCCTAGATCTATCATAGTTCGATTCCTATGCTATACCACAAAGGAAAAAGTACTCAGAATTGGCTGGGCTAAAAGGGATCTCAGTCTCAACTGTCAGATAGTTTACCTAGATCAGGACTATCCTCCACTGTTGCTTGCTGAAAGGTAAAAAATTCTGATGGTAGTCAAAGACCTCAGAGAAAAAGGCTGCAAGGCATACCTAGATACCCCACAAGGCTATGGATCCAAGACAAAGAAGAGGTCAAGTGTTTGACTTGCTGTTAGCAGCTACCCCTTACCTCAATGCCATGGAGATTTCAGTTCCAAATACCAAGGAGGAACAGGTGGAGAAAGAAGTAGAAGAATTACTCTAGTCAGTGGACCTGGCCCTAATAAACGCACAGGGAGAAGAGGAGATATTTTACTGCCTTTGCATGCAGACCTCCCTAAATGGCTCCAGAAAAAGAAGACCTGAATATTTCTGTGCAGTTCGCAGATCAGCCTTCTTCATCGTTCTGGACAGTCAGAGCTTTTTACGCTTTGGTGCTTGTGAGATATACAGTGGAATGGCTTACTGAACTTTCTTCTTCAATACCTGTTTCCAGGACTGTTTTTGATTTGTTGGGCTGGTGTTTTTAGTTAATTTTCAGAATATCCACATTAGGAATCTAGCATGTAGATTCAACAGGTATTTTCGACAACAGATTTTTTAAAATTACGAATGGTGGCCATCTTTAATGACATGAGTCATAAATTACAAAATTAGCTGTAATAGCTCTTTTGACAATATCTGAGAGAACTAAAAATAAACTGAGCATGCATTTTAAAATATCAGAAGTACATTTTTACCAAAAAGCTATAAAATGAAATGTTTTGACGTCTAACAAATACTGCTGCTTTAAAGTGATCTTACAAGCTCAAATGGGCAGACTAGGTGGGTCATAGGCCCTTATCTTCTGACAGTATCTACGTATCTATGTTACTTTTGTAATCCCTAGGTGGCGCTATCCCAAGGGCTACTACCCCTGCCTGCTTGGCTAGTAGCATTTTAAAGGGCCTGAGTTCTGAAACGGGTGCCTCCACCCGGAGGTCAGGGTTGGTAGTGGTCAAGCTAACGTGGGCACAGCCCTCCGGGACACTGTAACACCCCTCGTTCCCCTCTAGTGGCCTGAACACTGTACAATAATCACTTTCACAATACCCCTGGTACACCACACAAGTACCCACACTGTTTGCACTTACCACTAGGGCTGGTTCCTCTGGCTCGACCCTGAGGACCGTCTGTAAAACAAGGTTAAGCACAGCAAATAGCAACAGTACAGTACTTTGAGCACAAACTGGAACCAAAGTCAGATTACACGCAGAAAAAGTTAAATCTGATTTATTCAGGGGACTTGAACAAGGGAGGTGCAAAATCAGGTTAATTAGCTTAAAGGTTATATCAATCAAGCAGTAATGCATGCGCTTTGAGTCCCCCCACACAGTTCACCTCTGGGTACCCAGGTGGAGAAGAGATGGGTTAGCCAGAACAGTTGCCCGGGGTTGCAGCTGGTTGGGGCCCTGTGATGGAAAACACAACATGCACAGTATACAATATTTGCAATCCGGAGCCAGAGGGCTCAATTCGTAAAGGAGATGAAGCAACAAGACAATTAGATGACACACTCAGATTAAGCTGTTGTTGTAGGGAGCTACCCTCGTATTTACTCACAATACCCAAGACTGGACACAGGCTGGACGAAAATTGAGACTGCAGGTGGTTGATCTGGAATGCCAGGAGAAGCAGGGCCCACACAAGTCACGGAGGAGTCATTCCTGTTCAAGCGTGGAGCAGGGGCTGATCCCCAGGGAGGTCTCTCGGCGATGGCTTCTCTGTGCAGTGGGTAGTCTGGCTGGGCCAGTTTGGCAATGCCCAGACCGCATGGAGACAAGTTTGGAAGCAGTCCATTTTGGGCTGGATACAGCTTCCAGCAAGCAGAACACAGTTCAACAATGGGGAACTAACTCACAACCCCCTAGCAGCTCATAGCACATTTACATGTACAGGAATTATACTGTACTAGGCAAAGCACTCCCTGGGCACAATCGCAAAGTCTCTGCACACACTGGGAGCTTAGGAGTAGCTGGAACCCCTGACAGGCCGATCGCATTCAGCAAAAATATTTGATCTTCTTCAGGTTGAGCCTGGCCCACTTCAGTAGCTTACTTTAGTCACACAAACTTGGATTTAGTCCAAAATAATTCTCTTCTCTCCCTCTCAGGAGCAGCACACTGGCATGCAGGCCAAAAACTTAGCCTTTTCAGAGTTCTCCCATCTGAATCCACTCAGGATAGCTGCTCAGAAACACTTCAGCTCCTTCTTGCTCAGCTTACAGCTTAGTTCTAACTGAAAAACTACAAGCAGCCCGGGACTTCCCCAAGATCCAAAATATTTGGTTGGCTGATTTGGCTGTCAGTCAAAGTGAGAGCTCCCCCTACAGTTGCAAAAAAGGGGCAAAAAGTTCAAACTGCAATTCCTATAGATTTTGAATTCAGACAGCTGCTGCAGTCCAGCTACATTTTAGGTCCCACCAGAACTGATTGGTCCAATTTGCAGTCCAGTACCAAGATAGTGGAGACAAACAAAACAGTCCTTGCTACAAAGAAAGCAGGTTAGACAAACTACATTATCATTATCATTCTAAATGGTTTTAAGTAAATAGTTACATCTTTTAACAGTGCTCCCTCTCAGATTACCTAAACTGCAATTAGGCAGCTCTTAAAGAGACAGTACACAGAGGCTATACAAGCTCTGGTAATCACATGTAAACTGCTAAAACGCAGGACACAAGCCTGGGAGTGAGCATTTAGGCAAGCTCAAGGAAGACTTTTTGGGAACCCCTATTTGTGGGGTGGGGGGGTTTACACTTTAAAGGGACACTGTCAACCCCCTTAGGTCTCAAAGTGTCCCTAGTTTAAAAACATATTTAATGACTGCCAAAATTCTGTAAAGATTGTTGATGTAGCTGGTAGTTTGATTCTAACTCTTATTTTCTTTAAAAAAGTAAACAAACAGACTGCCCAACATACTGGTGTTATCACACCAAAACAGGTTTATTTACATTCCTTGATCAACTACAGATGTATATTTCCTGGACTTGGGAACAATCACAAAAAGGTCTAGCCCCTCATGATGGAGTGAGAGTTTAGGCGGCTACTGTCTAGACTGTTTGGGTGTGTTTCTAATGCTCAAGAAGTAAGCAGTAAGAAAAGAACCAGGATTGTAAACAAAAATAAGGTTGTTTATACATATGTATTGCCATGCGTTTCAGTTCTGCTAAGCAAGGAGACAGACAAAACAAACAGCAACATCAGTGAATTTTAGAGAGGGTAAGCAAGCATAAAATGTGGAGTTTCAACTGTAAATAATATGATGAAAAATCAGGTTGACAGTGTCCCTTTAATGAGGGCATATGTGTGTGTGTGTGTGTGTGTGTGTGTGCGTGTAAGAGGCATCACTCAAATTCACCCACCCTTTCTAATCGAGACCAAGAAACTGCACAATGTAAAACAATTAAAAACTGTCAATTAACTACAATATAAATGTTATCTTGTGTCAGTATTCTTTTAGGATTTATTTTACACGTACAGTATACTGATATCTAAAGCAAGCCCATACATTTTTGATTTGCAGAATACAGAGTCATATTTACATGGTTTTATCTCCAACAAACACAAATCATTTATGTCTTGAATTCTATCATAATTCAAAGGGCCCATACATAAGGCACACACGACCCACTATGACGATGTCCCTGTAAATATTTTGAGATGGACTCTTTGCCTCTTTGCCTGTGTTACTTGTCTTGATTACGTTTCGTGTTGAGAGTGCTTACCTTCATGTTCATGTCTGTGCATGCATGTGAGCTTGAGAATAGATACATAGAAAAACTGGAATCATGACATTTAAATCAGTGCACTATAACCAAGTCTGAGGTTTTTTCTCTCTTACATTTAAGTGCCCTGTCTTAAACTGCTATTTTCCAGTCCTCCAACATACAACAGTTATACTGCATGTCACTTTGTACAAATAAATTACTTTGCAAATAGTATGTGGTGTATTAACTCTATATGCTGGATTGTCAGAGAGCACCTGTAAGACTCAATTGAAGTAAAAAATGCTCTACTTTAAAGGGATGTTTAATACATATGGGGGGATTCACAAAGAATTGCACTCTGCACATCTCAGTTGCATCAGCACAAATGAGATGCGCTGAGCCCAAATTGTGGAATTCACAGAAGATGCACCAGAAGATGCTCCCGGCACATCCCCTCTGTGAATACCACAAGTGTGCCCAACCCAAGATGTCCCAGCGCACCCCCCTGGTTGGGCTGGGAAACTGATGGAGCAGCACATCTCCAGATGCATTGGGCCCAAGGTTGGTATTCACAGCCTCAGACTTGCAAATAGGGCCATTAGGCATGCAAGGTGCAATGGGGCCATTTGCATGTCATTATGGCTCCATTTGCATGAAGCTTGCAGGGATACACCTGGCAGAATGTGCCAGGCACCCTGCAAGGGTTGAGAGCAGTAACTCAAAGGGCACTAAACCCTGGTAGTCTAGTGCCCCCCCTCCCTGTCTGTATCCCAGATCATCTAAGAAACCACCTGTACATTATCACCTGGTAGTCTAGTGGTCCCCACGCCTCCCTGCCCATATCCTTGATCATGTAAAATATGCCCGTACATTATCCCTGGTTGTCTAGTGGAACCCTCCTCCCTGCCCATATCCCTGATTATCTAAGAAACCACCCATACATTATCCTTGGTAGACAGTGGTGCCCCCCCCACTCTGCCCCAACCCGATCGCATAGTTGTATGAAAATCCAAAGTATCCCTGGCGGTCCAGTGACCCCACCACTCCCCCACCCACTCAGGCACCCACCCCACTCCCCCCATCCCAGCATGGGCATGAAGTCAGTGGGCAGCTCAACCCACCTGCAAACCACCATGGCTGCCTGCTGACTGAGCTGTCAGTGATTGACAGCATTCAGTACTACCGTAAGCCCATTGGTAGACCCTGTTGATCAGCTGGCTTGCATTGTGTGCTGTCAGCTGGCATTCACGACTTCACATTCATGCCTGCAACCTGTCAAACCCAGAAAAATCTGTAGCAATCTCTGAATCATTTATATTGCCTGAAAATGAGGTAAACCCCAAATCACAATGTGCCCAGAAAACACACCGTGCTATTGCATTATTATCATGTTAGTTCTCAGAAATGAGTGTTCTCATTGTGGGGGCGGGGTTCAGAGAATAAGGAATCGGCTGATTACGATCCAAATTTTTAATGAGGATACATGACATGGCAATTCAGAATAAGCATTTTTTTAATACACAATGAATTAGAAGTCAATTACATGATTTACTGGTAAGTGCATTTCAGATCAAGCTTTTCTTTCAATGTGATGGCAAACTGAAATGAGTTAGCACTGAAGTGAGTGCTGCATACCACAGAGTGAAAGGTCCATGTAAAATTAACTCTGGTCCTGCTCACAAACTCAGTCTATTTTTTCAGCATTTCATCACTTAAAAAATAATGAAGAGAAACACTGTTTTTGAGGTGTTGTCACAACCGTACACCACACACCTTTCTGGCATGACTGCTGAACTAAGTCATGGATACTTGACAGAATGGAGATTGGACAAAAAACACACACACACATATACAAGAATTCCATTACACACAATGATTTATTTAAATAAAAAAATCAAATGAATGACAGAAGTCACTTTGGGTTTTAACACTTCAGGATAAGTATAGCACTCCATTACACATTATCTGACCAACACAAAGAAAAAGAATGAGAGGATTTCCAAAATTAACAGACAAACAATTTTGAATGTACAATGAAATGGCAGTCACACAGGTTGTAACATGCAAGATATTGCAAACACACAAAAGCAGATTTAACTTGAATTATATAGATTCTATTAACAAAACATTTCCAGAGCAAGAACACACACATGAAGAACTCCGGCAAGTGGAGACTCTGATTTCTTTTCCCTCGATATGTCACTTCTGGTTTCGGCTTGACTGATGCTGCTCGGCACATCTCAGCAAACCTGCAGAATAAAAAAAGGATAACTATGTGAGAAAATGTTACCAGATGTGATTCTGGACAGTTACAAGGTAAAGACTGAAAAATACACTGCTAAAGCTACAAACCCCAATTTCAATGAACAAATCCTGATCCAGTAGCTGTTTACAATAGAACACACTGGCCAACAATTGACAGAGGAAGGGGATGAGGGGTGCCACTAGACACTAGGCCAAGGGAGCTCAAAATTCACACTGCAGCTGGCAGCACTAGTTCAGCTGTGGCTGCAGAAATCAAGAAATTCCTGCAGTTCTCATACAGAAAATGTGGGGGGAAATTATTCTCTCACTAAGCTGGGCACCCAGGATTTTAGGTGCCCAGAAAAAGTATTTCTGGCCCTAACTGTGAAAAACGAACACCAGCATCTAGCTAAATGGGGCCAGTTTAGCTAGGTTCTGGAGTTTGATTTGTAAAATTACATTTTTATTTATTTTTTCATGCTTTTTAGTTTGTGAAAAAACAAAAAACAAGATGGCAGCTGGTGAAAAAGGATTTTCTCTGTATGAAAAAGGATTTTTTCCTCAGAAAAAAGGAATGGATCTCGAAAGAAAGAATCCTTTTTTGTGAGGTCAATCCTTTGTTGAACTTTCTCTCTCTGTTCTGGACAGTGATCTTCCCATTGAAAACAATGGGAACTTAAAAATGTAATTACTTTGCAACAGATTAATCATTTTTCACCAGACAAAGCATGCCAGTTCTGTTACCCAAACTGTATCTACCATAGAAAAATCACACCAAAATTCCACATCATCTGCATGCAAGGTGATGAGGAAAAAACTGTAAAAATTACGACTTTTAAGGTTTTTGCACTATTCGGATCTCAGAATCTGTATATCTGACACAAACACAACTTACCAAGTTAAGATATCTACCCCATGGGATAATGCATACCAAATTTTGTGCAAATCCATTGATCAGTTGCACAGTTATTAAAATGAAAAATTTGAAGTTTAACATTAAACAGGCTACTCAACCCTAAATATAGGGTACAATCATGCCCTATTATATATATATATATATATATATATATATATATATATATATATAGAGAGAGAGAGAGAGAGAGAGAGAAATTGCAAAAAATAACTTTGTTAATGCATAATTTAGGGTTGCAGTCACAAAAGTTGGAAAATGTGGCACTGGGGTTTCCAACACTAACACTCCACCCTGAACACATCAACAGACATTGGGGTGTGTGCCTTAGGGTCATCAGCCCTAATGCTCACCCCATTCCATAAGTAAATAAGATAAGATGGATACAATATATGAGAATGGGGTGAGCATTAGGGCTGACGACCCCAAGGCACACCTCCAACACCTGTTGGTGTGTGCAGGGTAGGGTGAGATGTTAGAGTTGGAAATCCTAACACCACATTTCCCTACTTTTTTCACTGCAACCCCAACTGAAGTATTAACTAAATTTTTTGCAGTTTATTTCCTTACTTTTTCAGATAGTATAATAGTATTCTTATTTGCCATCCCTCCATAGATGCATATATGTATGTCGATGTGGAAGGGCCCTGCGCTTCCATGTATAGGACAACAGCAAACAAATCGACAGCATAGTTTTCTTATTATAATGTATGGACAGTGTCTATTAACCCCTGTTTTCCATCAGTTTATAATCTGATGATCCCATTGTTATGACATCAGTATGCTGTAAACCTTGCTTAACTATGTCATAATGATGGGATTACTGGATAGAATGTCACCAACTGTCAAAATTCTTGGAAAGGAAAGGTGATCTGCTGCTTGGACATTCATTCAAAACACACACATTCCATTCAGAAAGTTACAGACCCGCTGCTCAACATTCAAACTAGGAGGCATTCATAGTTGAGCAGGAGAACAAATGCACATTGAAAAAACTGTAATTTTTCCCCCCACAGTGGCTAGTTTTCCATACACTATAAAATACAATGCCTGAATAACGGTTGTCAACCATGGATGTAATCTCCTCTCACGGTTGCCATGACAACTGTAAACCTCTCGAACTGCACTCTCAAGGTTTACTTGGTTGTCCTGGTAACTGCTTGAGGTGATTACATTGTGGTTAACCACTGTTACTCAGGCATTATCCTCTATATCCCACCTCATATACCCGATGTAGAAAAATTTTGAATCCCCGTCAAAACATAATTACACACAACTGCAACACCATTCTGTGCCACAGGTAAGAAAACACATTTTGACTAAGATTTGAAACATGACAGCTGTGACATACATGAGGTGGGGGTAATAAGATGTCTATGTTGAAAATTTGGGATCAAACACTTTAAAATTTACGAATTTAAGAGCGTGCGTAGCAAAATTGCAACAAATGGTCATAACTTTGCCATTTGTACATATTTCAACTCAAATTTTCATCATAGACTTCTTATAACCCCACCTCATGATTAATGACTGTCATTACACAAATCCCACCTGAAAGGTGATTTTGCCAACCTACTGTGAAATCACCTTTTGGGCAGATGTTGCATAACGACAGTCATATTGTGTATGAGTTGGGGTCCCCAAAAGGCCATCTTGAAAATTTGGGGTCAAAACCTAAAAAATGGCTATGTTATGCATAAAAGTTGAAACCCCCACTGAACTACATTGACCGCATTTACCTTAGTTTCTCATATTGCAGTTGCTGGTTCAAGCAGCAAGACATGTCTTCAGTGTGAGAGTGGGTGTTGAACCTGGGACCTGTTCAGGTGTGTGGGGGTGTACTGGGGGGTGTAGTGTGGTGGGTTCTGAGTGGGAGGTGGGGGGGCTGAGGGTCAAGGGACCATTTTTTTTATAAGTTAAAAAACATTAAGGGACCATTATCTTTCTTACAGGTTTTGCCTGCAATGGGAGTGAGTGTGTGTGTGGGGGGGGGTGCAACTAGACACCAGGGAATATAAAAGGGGACACCTGGGATGGCGATCAGTAGGTGAGGGGTGCCACTAGACACCAGAGAATATAAAAGGGGATAACAATTGGTGGCTGGTGGGTGCCACTAGACATCAGGGAATAATAAATAATGGGCACTGTGATTGGTGGGTGGGGGTGCCACTAGACACCATGGAATAATAGAAAATGGGGACAATGATTGGCTGTGAAGGGTGCCACTAGACACCAGGGAATAGTAAATAATGGGGACAGTGATTGGCTGTGAGGTGTGCCACTAGACACCAAGGAAATATAAATAATGGGGACAGCGACTGGCAGGTAAGGGTGCCACAAAGCACCAGGGAATAATAAATAATGGGGATGGTGATTGGCAGGTGGGGAGTGCCACTAGAGACCAGGGAATATAAAAGGGGAATAAAGAGATGGTGATCAGTGGGTGGGGGTGCCACTAGACATCAGGAAATAATAAATAAATAATGGGGATGGCGATTAGTGGGTGGGGGCATACCACTAGACACCAGGGAAACGGTAAAACAGTGATCGGCTGGTGGGAGGCGTATAATGTAAAAAAAAAAAAATTATACACCATTTCCACTTCACATAACTACAAAATCCAGCAAAGGGGGTTCCAATAAGCAAGCTACATGTGTTGTTCTGTAGTAAACAAAAAATGTTCTTTAGTTTTTTTTAAAATATGTTTCCCTCACTAACAAAATGGCGAAGCTCAAAAAAGAATTTCCCCATCTGTGACACAGGACGACCCGTCTGCGAAAAAGGGTTAGGCACCTGTGACAAAGGATCCTTTTTTGAGCTAAACATCTATAATTTCCCACTGAAAATAATGGGAACTTCAAAATGTAATACCTTTAGAACTGATTAATATTTTTTCACCAAATCAGCAATAGGTACATCTGTGAGACAAAGCCTACCTACCCTAACAATTTCAGTCCACAATTTGAAACAGTTTTGGAGATACAGGTGGACAAAGAAACAGCAAAAATCACATAAATTACACAGTTCTTTACACTCTGTATCTCCAAAACCACACAACTGATTGGAATGAAATGTGCAACATCAAGACACCTACTCCATGAGATTATGCATGCAAAATTACATTCAAATCTGTTACACCGTCGCCAAGTTATTAAAGTACAGAAATTAGGCTTTAACATTAAACTGAGCAATCAACCTTAACTATAGTGGTGCTACCGCAGCACTACAGCATCTATAAAATTCTGCAGAATTGTGTTTCCTTCTGGTGGCTTCACTGCATGAGGTTGGATGGCCCTGGAATCCTGTGACTTGGTTATTAATGACCTTTGTATCCAGTGATCCTTACTCCATGGCCTCGTTCCCTTCTGTTACTGTTGTCTGTGGTGCCTTACCTTTAACCCTGCTGAACTGAAAATTTTGGCTCACACTGTACGCTTTACAAGAAAATGAGAAAGCAATTGTTATTGGCTGTAGCCAATTTTTGTTAAAAATACTGGCGCTGATCTTGCAAAATATTTATTTTATCATTTAGACATTTGCAAAGCAGGATATCCTCAGATAAGTGGAACCCCTATGTTACAAAATGTGCCGGGGGACTGATGCAGCAATAGAGTGGTTGGGAAGATCATGGAGACACTGCTAAAAGAAAGGATAGTGGGATACCTGGAATCCAGTGGTACCCAGGATTTGAGGCAACATGGATTCACAGCAGGAAGGTCTTGTCAAACAAATCTGATATATTTTTTTGATTGGGTGACTAGGGAAGTGAATCAGAGAGGGGCGGTAGATATCGCCTACCTAGATTTCAGCAAAGCCTTCGATACTGTCCCACACAGAAGGCTGGTTAACAAGATGAGCAGTTTGGGCGTGGGGCATAAGGTGATACACTGGGTTAAAAACTGGCTGACGGACAGAAGACAGAGGGTGGTGGTAAATGGGATCCAATCTGGGGAGAGAGAGGTGACCAGCAGAGTACCACAGGGATCAGTACTGGGACCAGTCCTGTTCAATGTCTTCATTAGTGACATCGCAGAGGGGCTGGAAGGAAAGGACTTCCTATTTGCAGATGACACCAAGATCTGAAACAGAGTGGATACTCCAGAAGGGGAGCAGAAAATGAAGAGGGACCTGGAGAAGCTTGAAAGATGGCCAGAGGTGTGGCAAATGAGTTCAGTGCAAAAAGAACAAGATAATACACCTGGGTGAGAGCCCTCCGGAGAGCTACAGAATGGGGCTGACTGTCACCAAAGAGGAAAGAGACCTAGGGGTTATCATATCTGATGACCTTAAGGTATCAAAGCAGTGCACAAAGCCTGCAAGGAGGGTCAGTGGTATGCTGGGGTGCATAGGCAGAGGCATCACTAGCAGGAGACAGGAGGTGTGTATGCCATTGTATAAAACACTGGTAATGCCTCACCTGGAGTACTGCTTGCAGTACTGGAGACCACACATGCATAAGGACATAGACAAGATGGAGGCTATCCAGAGAAGGGAGACAAGGATGATGTATGGCTTTCATCACAAAATATATGAGAAGAGGCTAAGAGACCTCAATATGTACTCATTGGAGGAGAGGAGAGAAGAGAAAGGGAGGACATAATAGAAAGTTTCAAGTACCTCAAGGGCATAAACAAGGTGCAGGTGGGGGATATTTTCCAATGTAGAAAAATATCAGAACGAGGGGACACAATATGAAATTCGAAGGGGGTAGATTATGAGGTAATGTGAGGAAGTTATTCTACACAGAGAGGGTGGTGGACGCTTGGAACAGTCTGCCACAAGAGGTGGTAGAGAAAGCACAGTGGAGGGGTTTACGCATGCCTGTGACAGGCACAAGGGAACACTGGGTAGGGAGGGAGTGATAAAAAGCCATTTATCACTTAGGGTCAGTGACAGAATACAAGTATAAGGTTTATGGGCAGACTAGAAGGGCCTAGTGGTCCTTATCTGTTGACAATTTCTATGTTTAGTTATTTATTTATTTATTCTAGGATTACAAGTACCTTTGAGCCAAAGGCTCTTTATCAAAGGTTCCACGTCAGAGCCAGGACAATACATTAGTACAAATAGTGGAGCATAAGACAATGTACAATAAAGCAAAGACAGGCGGTGCAGAAAGTTAGAGTAACATACAGTTGCATAGTAAAATTTCTATTGCATAGAGCATGCCAGTGGCAGTTGTCCACAGGAGAAGAAGTATAGGGGAGAGGGGTGTGGTGTAGGGAAGGTGGATTGGGAAAGGGAAGGGGGAGGTAGTGGATAGAGGAGAGTGGTAAAGGAGGGGACACCTCAGAGAACTGCATGAATGTGTAGAGGGGACCAGGCTAGTAATGACAGTCACAGGTGCTAGAGGCGGAGAGGAGGCATCGGAGCTTAGTTTGAAATAGACCTAGCTTGGCGGTCATGGAGATCTCAGGATAAAGGCTGTTCCACCAGTATGGGCCCCTGTAAGCGAATGAGCATTGGCCCAAGGATGTTTTGCAGTGCGGACCTTGCAGGTGATGAAACGCCTGACCTCTTGTGCGGTGAGGGTTACTGCTAGGACGGAGTAGAGATAGGACCCCAGGGGGAGCCAGGCCCATGGTGATCTTCTTAGCCATGGTGCAAGTTAAATGTTTTATGCGATTTGGTGGTTGTAGCCGCCCGTTTGAGTGTAGAGGTCACAAGTGTGGGTTAGGTGGTGAGAGCCAATGATCAGATGACAGGCGGAGATATGTTTGAGAGCTGTAGGAGTGGCTGGGCCATAAACTATAAGGCCATAGTCTATGATGGAGAGGATAGAGCTATGAACTGCAATGTTCAAGGCAGCGGGAGTTAGGCTGGACCTGTGCCTGTAGAGAAGGCCAAGCCAAATGTTGGTGGCCTTGGCAACATTGTCTATGTGCGTTGCATAAGACAGGTTACAGTCAAGGGTAATCCCTAAGTATTTGAACATTGGAACCTGTTCAAGGGTAGTCCCATGTTTGTTTGAGATAATCAGAGGGGGTGGTCTTTGTTTCTTGTGGGAGTTGTGGAAAAGCATAGTCTTGTTTTTTTTGTAGTTAAGGATAAGTCTTTGTGCTGTGAACCATTTTTCCACGGATGAGAATCCAAGTTGGAGCTTATTTTGAAGGTAGTGCTGGTCTTTGTGGGAAGTAAGAATTACGGCGTCATCTGCATAGAGAATGATTTGTTCAGGGCAGAAATTAGGGAGGTTATTCAGGAAAAGGGAAAAAAGAAGCGGTCCCAGAATGGATCCCTGGGGAACACCAGAGTGGGCTGGCAAGGCATTGGAGAGAGTACCTGTAATCTTTACACATTGTGATCTATTTAACAAGTTGCTTTGGAACCATGCTGTAGAGTCAGGGGATTATACCATAGTTAAGAGCTGGTTAAGCAGCAGGTCATGGTGGACTGTATCAAAAGCCTTTGTTAAATCGATAAAGACTGCACCGGTAAGATGGCCATTGTCTAGGGAGTTGTGGATGGCTGAGGTAAATTCCAAGAGGGCAGATGTGGTGCTGTGCCCTTTCCTGAAGCCATGTTGTTGATGACACAAGATATTGTGGTTGTCTAGGTAGACAGTGAGTTGGTCAGCAATGATATGTTCTAGTGCTTTCGAGAGGGAAGGAAGTATGGAGATTGGCCGGTAGTTTCCACAGTGAGTTTTATCACCGTTCTTGTGAACTGGAGTGATGATGGTGGATTTCCATAAGTCAGGGAACTGGCCAAGACAGAGGGACATGTATCTATGAGTCAATACATAACAGTTACAGGGGACAAACACAGCAACGGAGCCAATACTTAATAGTTACAGGGGACAAATACAGAAACTGAGTCAATGTTTAATAGTTACAGGAGACAAACAGCAACTGAGTCAATACTTAACAGTTCTGGGGACATACACAGGAACTGAGTCAATATTTACAGTAATATTTTCATAGAATCAAAACAGCAACAGAGTTAATACTTTACAGTTCCAGGGGATCTACACAGCAAAATTCAATACCTAACAGTTATAGAGAACAATACTTTGACACATTAGTTAATACATGTTTTCAGTGCTTGATGTCAAATAACAAAAATATATACAAATGTAGAATGATGTGACAAAGGATTTTTGCCATGAAACTATTTGGCAAAAGTTATACTCCCACTTATCCCTATCACAGTGCTATATTCTCATGCTATTATCAGAAGACACTATAAAAAGGAAACAAGTATAAATGTCTAGTTCAGACTGCCCGCCAGTGCAGGGGCAGGGTACCCATCTGCGATGCTGACGACCTGGGTTCTGGAAAGGACTCGGGACGTTGGAGGGCCAGCCAGGGGAGAAGGATTGAGCAGCCCTGGTATTGTTTTCCTTCTCCGGGGGTTAGAGTGTCCGGCACATCATGGAACTCTGACGGAGGTTGGGGGTACCTCCATGCTGGCACTGTTACTTGAGCGGGGCAGGACAGACATGGAATGTCATTGCACATCCCCCCCAAGGGAAAAGCACCAATTAAAAAATTGTGGGCCGCCATAACGGTGCCCGCCCTGGCCCTGATCGCTTCCTCTGGCTCTCTCTGTGTGTTGATCAATTCCGGAGTCCATGGCTCCAGCCGGCCTCAAACCCCTCCCTGAGGAATAAGCCAGGGAGAAAATGTCAGCAGGTAACCTCCGCCGATGCCTTGTCCTGTCCTTGAGAGGTCTGCCTGGTGCCATGGCCCCACTCTGGGGGGGGGGGTAAACCAGGGGGTTTCTGTGGTGAGGAGGTAAGGCCGGGGGAGCAGGGTGGGAGACAGGAGTTCAGGTGAAAGGAGGGGGGGGATGGCGTGCAGACAAAAATCAATCAATCAATCAATCAATCAATCAATGTCTAGTTCAGATTGAAACACAGAGGATCAGGACAGCTCAATAATATTGGGAAGCCCTGAACGTGCAAGGCTCCCTACTTCTTACCTTTTGTAAATTAGCACTGGCCTGTTCATTCTATTATTTGCAATATTAATGTTTTTTTTTTTAAGAAGATGATTCAGTATTACTGACAGACAGAAACTTGAATCTAAACATATCCTTTTAGAGCTACCAGATATTAAACAGAAAAATCAGACTAGCACATCTAAATACAGAACTGTACTCCCATGTCACCTCAGGATAAGCACAAGCTTGATAGCTTTGAGAGGATCACTGAAGCAGGCGTCCCAATGAGCCATAAGTAATCATAAACACAGTCATTCATTCTTTATCTTCACTTCTTGACACCTTGATGGGGTTTTCAGCTGTGCTGACTTTTCACACCACTTCCAAATGGTAATAGGTATTCAGTGACAAGGGCTTTGCAATGGGTAGAGGGTTGTCATTCAGAAGGACACAGTGTTTTGAGATGTACCATTTTTCCTGCTGGCCTAATTATTGGCTGTTTTAACTTTTGCTCTCCAAGCTAGATCAGGGAAAATAAGAGCTCCTAGGCTTTCATGTATCAAACAACCTTTGCTGAAGCATTTGGCTACATGACTCTGAGTTCCAACTTTGAAAGCCTAAATAGCATTATTTTTAAATGAGCAATAGTTCCTGTTAAAACATGTTTAATGCTTCAATATGTCATCTTTTTCAACCCCCATGTTTATCCCTGCTGTTCATTTATGTTTCCAAACCCACCGATATGGTACCACTCTTCATTTTATGTTTCCAGGTTAGGTTTAAAGTTGTTATGCCTGGAGTTAGAGGACTGTGTCTGGAAGGATCCCTTTATAGTTTCAGTTAGCAGTGATTCTTCTTAGTGTTCATACACTCAGGAAGAAAGAATACTAGTAAAGTGCACTGAGAGTATGACTCATGTTCAGAGATATTTTTCCCCCTCTTTATGTTCACTATGCACACACACACACACACACACACACACACACACAGTGACTACACAGTTATGATACTGGATTTTGAGAGGTGTGACACTGGTCCAGTGCAGGGCAGTCTGCATGGTGCTCATCAGTGTCACACCAATCATCAACCAGGCTGATCATGACACTGTTCAGCCTTACGGGGTGGAAACTTTATGTAGTTGAAAGGAGAGAGCTGGCCTGATCATAGGGTGACTCTTTTCTTTGATCTGCATTGCGCTGCCCAGCAATCACAGCTGATCGGGTCATGATCAGCTTGATGGGGTTCCTTCCCCTATCATAAACTGAAATAAAGAAAAGTGACCCATAATCCCTCCCTCCCAAGGTGAAAAAAAAAACATTGCTGCTTAAAACATTGGAATAAAGTTCCCCAAAGTGTGGAGCATGTGGCCCTGACACAAGGCAAAACACCAAGGAAAGTGAATCCTTATTCAACTAAGTGTCAATGCCACTTAGGTGGGTGGAGGATGCACCTTCTTCCCTCTCTGTCTGGTCTGTGCTACTTAGTCCTGTTCCTCAATCTCTTTCACCCCTTTTTTTATGTTTCCAACACAGGGTGGTGACACCATACATAGTATCTCCAATCCCTTCCATGCCTTATTATTCCATTTCTTACACCAGGATGCTCTATCCCCAGTGCTGGCAGGTACTCCTTACCACACCCATTTTCACTGTGTGACACCAGGGAGCCCATCCTAATGGTGTTAATCAAAACACCAACACTGGGGTGCCCAATCCCCAGTGTCAGTACTTGAAATAAAGAAAAACGTCCTTCAAAGTTTTTTTTGTAATACCCCTGTAAAAAAAGAAAACCCTCCATCATTGTCTGTTGCTGCCACCACTGTTACTGTCCCCCCACGTAACCCTTCTACTCAGCACCCACCACCCACACACCACAGCTTCTTACTTACCTTCCAGGGGTCCAACACCATAACCTTCTCTGGACCGGACACACACCTTCACTCTTCAATGCTGGACTACAAACGTAGGAAATCAGGTATGTGGTTAAATGTATTCCAATGGCTTTTGACCTCACCATCATAACTTAGTAATTTTTGGAGAATATCCCCATGTGACTTTTTTTGGACCCCACCTCATGAACAGCGGCAATCGAATTATGCAAATTTGCCCTGAAAGGTGATTTCATGGTTGCAGTGCAAGATCAACTTTCAGGAAGGATTTGAAAATGTTCTCAGCTCTTGTTCATGACATGGTGTCATAAACATGCTATTTTTAAAATTTGGGGTGAAAATATTTAAAAAAAAAGTTACGAGTCTACACTGAAATTTATGAATACACGCTTGTAACTTTCTAATTTTTATATTTTGACACTAAATTTTTAACATAGCCATTTTTTTTCACAATACCTTATGAATGTGACAGCTGTCATTTTTCAAATCCTGGCCAAAATGTATTTTCACACTTGTGGCATAAAATCACCTTTTGGGCAGGATTTGAAAATTTTCTTCACCCTTATTCATGCAGTGGGGTCATAAGAAAGCTACAGCTTTCAAGCAGGACTGGAATAAATAAACACTCAAATTAAAATCTGAGGGAATTGTAATGGGTAGGGATCGGGGGGGGGGGGGCTAGGTCCTGGATCTGAGAAGGTCCTGGGAAAAATGTGGGCATATTTGATGGACCTTTGGTGTCCTTCTGCCACCACTTAATGTGTTTCTATGTGGGGCCATAAGAAGGCTATGTTGAAAATTTGGGGTAAAAATATGAAAAACCAAAACAGTTATGAGCCTATGTTGAAATGTTTCAATGTCTGCTCCTAAGTGTGGTAATTTTCAATATTTTGACCCCAGATTTTCAACATAGCCAATTTTTCCCACCATCTCATGAATGTGACAGCTGCCATTTTTCACATTCTGTCCAAAATGTGTTTTCACACGTGTGATTCAAAAACACTCTACACCCTTGTTCATGAGTTGGGGTCATAAGAAGGCTATATGGGGTCATAAGAAGGCACAATATTGAAAAAGTGGGGTAAAAATAAAAAAAACAACAAAGTTATGAGTGTACATTGAAATTTTTCAATGCATGCTCATAACTGTTATACTTTTCAATATTTTGGCCCCAGATTTTTAAGTTATTTTTTCACATTACCTCATGAATGTGACAGCTGTCATTTCTCAAATCCTAGCAAAATGTGTTTTATACTTGTGGCACAAAATGATGTTTCAGTCACTGTATTATAAATGACACCTCACACATTCAGAAGGAGCAGTCATAAAAAGACTATGTTGAACATTTGGGGGTAAAAATATAAAAGAAAAAAAAAACAAGTTATGAGGAAACATTCAATTGTTCCAACATTTACTCAGAATTTTATTCTTGCAGATTTTGGCCTCTAATGTTCAACATATCCCTTCTGTTACCTCACCTCCTGTACATGACAGGTGTCATTTTTCAGCTCCCATCCGAAACTTGTTTCCACAATGGCACAGTGAAATTATCACTCAGATGGGATTTTAAACATTCCAACAGTGTTGATCATAATGTCAGGTCATAAAACGACTGTTGTAAATTTGGGGTCAAAATGTGAGAGCCCACTGAAAATTAGGTATTGCCTATCAGCATCCCTATCCTGGGTAATTATAATGTAACAGTGTATAAAAGCATGGCACCGCTGAAAATGAGACATTGCATCTCATCTGCTCTATCTCAGGTAAATATATTGTGCAAATGCATACAAGCAAGACCCGATATAACAGCAATACCAACAGTGAACATTTGGCATTGACAAATGCTTGTTTCGGGTTATGCTTCATAAATGCTTTCAAGACACTCTTTACTCTTGGTATCAGTTAAAACATCTGATTCTATGATGCTGCATCACATTATATTAGCTGTAGTGGCAGGTGAAGATATACAAGCTGGCAGGTTAAGTAGCAGAAGCTGTAAGCATATACTTCAGCAAATGCTAAAGTCTTAACATTAAATGAAGATGGACAATCTTTCTATATTCATTATGGTTCCTGCCAATGCATTCTGAGAACATTTTTAAATAAGGGCAACTGAAGCACTGTATTTTATTGCATTTGCAGTCAAGGCTGATCATACACATTTATTCGCATTATACTTGATTGGTATTTCAGATACCAGAATGCAAGGGTATTGTTTTCTTAGCAAATATACTGTACTGATGTCCAGTACCAAAGCTATCACCCTTTCTAAAGCATGTAGTATTTTATACTACTACTACTACTACTACTACATCGCCTATGCTGTCTACCAGTGGCAGAGACTACAGCAGTCCTAATGTTCTCAGCTCTAGGTTTAAAATTGGGTCCACATTTAATGTTTTCACCCCTACAGCTGGGGACCAAATCTAGCCTGCTATGAGGTAGGTGTATGATTTGAAATACATTCATGGATAATTTGGAGGCTGAACAACGACAGAAAAAAATCATTAGCAGAATAATCTTTTTTTTAACCTTGTTTATTCACCTCCACCCCAGTGAAATCTCTCTAGCGACCTCCAAGTACTCCGGTCT
This sequence comes from Neoceratodus forsteri, assembly GCA_016271365.2. Lineage (NCBI taxonomy): Eukaryota > Metazoa > Chordata > Ceratodontiformes > Ceratodontidae > Neoceratodus > Neoceratodus forsteri. The sequence goes on from CM057455.1 coordinate 508,420,764, forward strand.
CTACCTCCCATCATGATGTATTCCTGCTTCGTACCCGCCCTAGCCCAGCACAACTCCCCGGTCTGAACCCTCTGTACTGTATTTTACATAACTGTAATGTATTCTTCTTCACCACTTCCCCATCCCCCGGGTCACACCTGGTAATGAGCCTCAGCTCAGTATGCCTCTACTGGTTACCAATGTTTAATAAATATGCACACCACACCCCCAGAAATATAAATGTAATTATCTGTGCATCACAAGGTTGTGCATTAGAGGAAGAGTAATGTGCTTCTGGGGGTCTTAGGTTTCCAGTTGCCTTGGTAGCACAGTTGGAGCAGAATTCCAGGTGACCTGGGTTCAAATCCCAGCTAAGGCACTTATTGCTTTCTCTCTTCTGTTTGTTTGTGTTCCATATATAGCACACTGCACCCTTGTAAATATAAATGTAACTATCTGTTCAGCACAAGGTTGAGCACTAGAGAAAGAGTAATGGGCTGTATGTAATGCATGATGACATTTAGATGAGTACAGTGGAGCCTGCCAAAATGCAATGCAGTGTCACAGTTTCCTGCACGACAAAAAGAATTAGAAATATAGAAACATAGAAGTTGACAGCAAATAATGACCACAAGGCCCATCCAGTCTGTCCATTTTTTCTACCTTATAAATGTGCCATAGGCCTGTACTCTGTCAATGGTCTATTTATTCATACTCATCTGTATTGCTCCCTTATGCCTATCCCATGCCTGTTTGAAGCCCTGCACTGTATTCATATTCACCACTTCCTGGGGTAGGCTGTTCTATGCATCCACCACCCTTTCTGTGAAAAAGAACTTCCTCACATTACCCCTTAATCGGTCTCCCTCTAATCTCATGCTATGTCCTCTTGTCCTGCTATTTTTCTTATATTGAAACATGTTAGACTCTTTCACCTGGTTAATGCCCTTAAGATGTTTGAAAGTTTCAATCGTATCATCTTCCATTGAAAATGCCTTGTAGTAAGCCTATTACAGAATTCTTCAGCATTGGGTTGCAACCTGGTGGATTGTACTGTAGTTTCAAACTTATAGGAGCTCAAAGTCTAACATTTTATTTTTTTGTGAAATTTTGTGAAAATATTTCTCTGCTTATAAGTAATTCACCTGTGGAGCAACACACCTGCATAGTAGCATCAATAGCTTTTTTGGAAGGATAATAAAAAATGGTTAAATGTATAGAGATTTGGTTAAGTAATATTTTAAGCTACAAGGATGATAATTTCACAATTCGATGATCTGTGAAATTTTGTAAACATTTTTAAAGGCGATGTATATAACTGCTCTATTATTATAGGTAAAGACCTGAAATTTGGCATGTATTCCCAAAGTCTGCTGATCCTGGAATCTAATAAAACTGGACAAATTTGGTACAGTAGTTTTACATGTACATTGTAAATACTTCAAATTATTAATTGGCAAACATTTTTTTCAAACATTCATGACAGAGTAATAGCTAATGCCACCAGAGTTCCATGTGTGGAATTTAAAGAGCAAGTTGCACCAAAACAGCTCATACTGTAAAGGGTCATTAATGTTTAACTGTAGTTAATTCTTACTTTTTATTTCCCTGGTGTTTTATATTTTCCTTTAACTCATTAGTAAATTTTATACCTGATAGAATAAGGTGATGTGTGAAGATTAGTGCTTTACCCGGCAGCTGGTATATCTAGTTTTATTGCTCTTCATATCTCGTCAGCAGTGTGACCTCACTCACTTTGACATCACAAGTGACTAACATGGCAGCAGGTTGTTGACACCTCCTGAGTAGTAATGATGTCACAGTGCTGATGAGGTATGAAGAAGAAGAAAACTAGATATGTCAGCCTTTATGTAGAATACTGTTCCACATATCACAGCTGGTACTGTACTGCCAAGTAGAAATTCTTTCTTCTAATTAGCAAATAGGAAAAGGAAAAAGTACCTCAGACATAAAAAGTAATAGTTGACTAATTTTAAAAATTAATATTAACTTCAGACAAAGCTCTAGCTCTTTAGCCTTCAGAAACTTATCACCACTGCATCTGATAAACTGAGCAGAGCTGTATGCAATTCTGCAGTTGTTTCCTGGGTGACTATCCCCCTTTTTTTCTCATAGCCTCAGCAAATGGATTCAATGGAAATGATTTCTCTGAAATCCTCCTTGTTCTTTATAGTGGCACAGTCCCTTAAAAATAGAGCCACCTACCCTTCTCCCGTCAGACCTATTAAATTGGATTAGCCAAAATTCCTCCTCCTTGGTACCCACTCATTGTTTCCCTCACTAGGTCTCTCTGACTTGTCACTTTTGCTGGGTGTGATTCTTATATGTCAGAACTATTGTCCTCTAGGCTTACTTCTTGTGCTTCCCAACTCAGCTGTCCTTCCCTTGATGAGCCCATGCATCCAACCCCTGCTGCTGGCAATCCCGTGCAAAAGCTGCCTCCCTAGCCCCTATCCTTTAAATTGAATTCTCCTAACTCCCCTGTCCCTTGACATGACCAGTACCCCTTTCTCTTGGCACAGCTGCAGTGCATCTTGAGTATGTAGCTATTCTTTGCCACAGAATGACCTCTAGCTGACCAGAAAAAAGAAGACCCTTCCTCTTTCAACAGAATCTTAGCAAAAGTTAGCTCATCTAATTTCAGTCAGTTTCATTCCTCACTAGTCCCGGCCCTTAAGGATCTTAGAGAAGATCCTTCTGGGTATTGGTCCCTTTAGGAGCATCTCTAGTTCAATATATGACCTCCTCATGTCCACAGAACATGTACTGACTATTATAATGTGGACAGCAGTCGATTCTTCCCTCTAACTGCAGTGCTTGCTATGGATCACACTCATTTGACCTACGTGGTAGGCAGGCAGGCAAGCAGGCAAGCAAAGAACCTTACCTGCACTAGCATCCTGGTTCTGCAATGCCCCTTTGATTCTCCTACTACTTTTGCACTCAAGTCCTCTATAAATCTACTCCATCTAGCCTTTTCCTTTATTTCTACATGGCAGGGCAAAATTCATGGATATGGCTTCCACAAAATAATCATAACAATACCACAATTTTCACAAAACTCATGAAATTTCACTGTAAGTACTGATGTTATTTTACAATTATTGGCAGCTTTGCAGATGGACATCTTTTATGCAAGCATTTAAAAATTTGACACACTCAGTCTTCCTTTAAGATTTCTGAAACTGCCAAACTTAGTGACATGGTGTTCTCTACATTAATGTTTCAGAGGTTTATAATTTTGCATTTTCCATTCTTGCTAAATTTAATTGAAATATTGACAAGCATTTGACTGCTTCTAAACAACCATCTTAAAAAGGGGGAATCTAGCACCTAAAAGGGAGCTAGCATTTGCTTTTAAGAGTAACTCATTTTTGAGAGGAAGAGGGGAATCAGCTAAATCTCCCCTCCCCCATCACTTAACTGCTAACAGCTACTGCTAAGGGATGGTAATAGTACTACCCTCTCTCCCACCCCCCTCCCAATCACCCAGGTTCCTTCTACATTTATAGAAGCCCAATGGAACTTCCTGCAGGGCTCACAAAGGAAGACACCAGTGAAACCAGGAAGAGAGGGCAGAGAAGATGCAGTGAAGTGAGAAAGAAACAGTGACACCTACAGGTCAAAGGAAAACAGACATGGACATCCAGATCTGCCACAGCTGTGGAGGGCTGGTAATGAGGTAGACACTCTGGAGACTGGGTGCCCCTTCTGCAGGACAGTTGCAGAACTATGGAGGGAGCTGTGGCAGGCAAGAGAAGAGATCATGAGGCTGCCAAGAAGACTGGATTGGGGATGCCATCCACCCCACCTTACCCACCCATTCCCCCAAAGGCCCACTGGTCTTGGGGGGATGGAGGGTGGTGGGAGGGGGCAGTGGGGCACTTAGAGATAAGATGGGGCACCACCATCCACATGCCATCCACACACAGAATTGTTTTGCCGCCCCCCAGCTGCGGGACAGAAACCAGGTGAGGAAGACTCAGGCAGGACAAACCTAATACAAGAAAGCAGGAAGGAGGTACAAAGAAGAAGAGAAATAATACACAGAGCAACAGGAGGATTCTGGTCATGGGAGACTCTGTGTTGCAAGAAGTGGAGTCACAGTCCATCAGGACACAGGGAGATGAAGCCATGGTGAAATGCATGCCAGGAGCATCTGCAAGGAGAGCTATGGACAGACTAGGATGGCTGGTGAGAAGAGATGAGGATTTTGCAGGGATCATTGTCCACCTTGGGACAAATGACATAGCAAATAGGACTGTGGAAAAAGTCAAGGCAGACATAAAAACCAGGCCTGTCTGGCTTATGTTGAGAGCCTAAAGGAGTACACAACACATCTAGCCTTTTCAGAGGTGTTGCTGGTTTGAAGGAAGGGCAGAAATCAGGACAAGATCAGGAATGAAGAGATCAGGGAATTCAGCTGGTGGCTTCAGGGTTGGTGCACAGACAATGGGATGCACTACATTGGAGACTGGGGTACCTTCTGGGACAGGAAGCTCTTCAAGCATGATGATCTGCATCTCACCAGAGAAGGAGCGAGAGCACTAAGGCAGAAGTTTGAGGTCATCTTGGAGGGTTTAAACTGGGAGGTCTCCATCACAGAGAAGAAGACCGGAATGAGGATGTGGCAGAAAGATATGATAATAAGGGGATTGGTGAACAGAAGGGAACCCCTCGACATTGGACTAAAGGAAACAGGCATGGCCACGAGCAAGGAGGGATTTCAGGTAAAGTACAGGAGGGGCAGACACAGAAAAGGGGAGATGGTACTGGGGTTATAGCAGAGGGGAGGGGCCATGATTGGAAGGCTATGTGCATCTATGCCTACAGCCTGGATAACAAAATCCCAGAACTTGTGGCATTAATGGCCTCTGAGGACCTTGATATCATGGCAATCACAGAGATATGGTGCAATAGCAACCATGCCAGGGAGCTAGCCATTTCAGGGTACACACTGCACAGGCTGGAAAGGGAAGGCAAGAAGGGGAGGGGTGGCATTGTATGTTAGGGAAGGGATAAAAGTGACAGTCCCACAAGACAAGTGGGGGAGCAGAGGTGCTGTGGGTAACCCTGGAGGTGGGGAGGGGAACAATACTTAGAATGGGAGTGATATACAGGCCCCAGGGCAGGGAGAGTATGTAGACAGAGAACTGCTGGAGACTATAGAGAACATGGCAACAAAAGGTGAATTGCTGCTGATGGGTGACTTCAACTTGCCAGATGTGGACTGGAGTGTCCTGGCAGCAGCCTCAGGCAGGAGTAAGGGACTCCTGCAATCCCTGCAAGGGGTGGGTCTCACACAGCTAGTGAGGGAGCCTACAAGGGAGAATGCAATTCTGGATCTTGTCATAAGCTCTGGGGACAGGATAAAGGAAGTCACAGTGGATGAGAACCTTGGGACTAGTGACCAACGAGCTGTGGGGTTCACCATAGGGACATTGCAGGAGGCTAGCCACACAAGGTCTAGAATCCTGGATTTCAGGAGGACAGACTTCGGCAAGATGAAAGACAAATTCAGTAAGGCTATATAGAGATATGATGACATAAGGGGAGTGATGGAACAGTGGGATATGATAAAGGACGCCCTGCACCTAGTAGCAAACCATTGCATCAGGCCCTGCAGCAAGAGCAAAAGAAAGAGGAAACCACTGTGGTTCTCAAGGGGAGTAGCAGATCTAGTAAGAGGAAAAAATATTTCATTTCTGAGGTACAAGGCAACACAAAGCAAGGAGGACAGGCACAAATACTTGGAAAACAAAGGGAAGTGAACAAGGCAGTAAGGGCAGCAAAGGCTGAAACCAAGGAAAAGCTAGCTAAATCAGTGAAGGAAGGCGAGAAGGCATTCTTTAGGTATATTAGTGAGAGGAGGAAGACGGGGAAGGATTGTAAGACTTAGGGAACAGGGAGGCAGGGAAGTGGAGAAAGACATTGACAAGGTGACCATCCTCAACAAATACTTCTGCTCCATATTCATAGAAGAAGGCAATGGGGATGGTCCCCCATTAATAGAGAAGGGCAAACAGGGAGAAGGTATGGACATTAGACCTTTTTCAGAGGACAGAGTAAAAAGAGCACTAGACTGGCTTAGGGTGGATAAAGCTATAGGGCCAGATGGGATACAACTGAGGATCTTAAAGGAGATCCAGGAGGAACTGGCTAAACTTCTGGCTAAGCTGTTCAGTGGATCACTGGAAACAGGTGTGGTTCTGGAGGAGTGGAGAAGGGCACAAGTGATACCCCTGAACAAAAGTGGTAGCAAGGAGGAAGGAGGAAACTACCACCCTGTCAGTTTCACCTAGATAGTAGGTAACAATTATGGCAACCCTGCTTAACTCACTGAGCCCCAGAACTCACATGAGTCGAAATGTTCTATGCTTAACCTTATTCAAAATGGCCGCCTGGGGCTGAGTGGGTTAAAGAAAGACTGGTGGGCTACCTAGAGACAAGGGGGTTGTTGCTGTACCCAAAGTAACATGGATTCACAGCAGGGAGGTCATGCCAGACCAACCTGTCTGATTTCTTCATGTGAATGATAAAGGAACTAGATCAGGGCAGAGCAGTAGATGTGGCCTATTTGGACTTCAGGAAGGTCTTCGACACACTCCCACACAGAAGACTAATCCACAAGCATGCAAATCTGGGGGTGGGGACAGAGGTAGTCATGTGGGTTAGAAACTGGTTGAGTAACAGAAAACAAAGAGTGGTGGTAAATGGGGTTAGCTCACAGGAGGGATGGATAACAAGTGGCATACCCCTAGGATAAGTGCTGGGACCAGTGCTCTTCAATGTCTTCATAAGGGATATTGCAGAGAGTCTAGAAGGGAGGGTTAGCCTGTTTGCAGATGATACAAAGCTATGTAACAGGGTAGATACACAAGAAGGTATAGAAAAAATGAGGAGTGATCTGAAGAGGCTAGAACACTGGTCCAAGGAATGGTAGTTGGGTTTCAGTGCAAAAAAAGTGCAAGATTATGCACCTGGGAAGAGGGAATTCCAGGGTAGAGTATGAACTAGGATGGGGTAACACTGGAGGCCACCAAAGAGGAAAGGGATCTAGGGGAAGTCATAGAAGACAACCTCAAAGTGGCTAACCAGCATAATAAAGCAATTGGAAAGGCTAACAGAATACTAGGGTACATAGGGAGAGGTATAACAAGTAGGAGGAGGGAAGTGGTGGTACCATTGTACAACTACCTAGTAAGGTCTCATCTGTAGTTCCGTGTTCAGTTCTGGAGGCCCCATTTCCAGAAAGACATAGACAGGATGGAGATGGTACAGAGGAGGAGGGTGACAAAAATGGTGTCAAGGATGAAGCATAAGTCACATGAGAAGAGATTGAGAGCTCTCAATATGTACTCCCTGGAAGAAAGGAGAGAGAGGGGTGACATGATAGAGACCTTCAAGTATCTGAAGGGGATCAACAGGGTACCAGAGGTGAGCATCTTTCACATGAAGGGAAATTGCAGAACAAGGGGGCACAGCATGAGACTAAAAGGGAGAAAACTTTGGGGGAACTTGAGGAAGTTCTACTTTACTGAAAGGGTGGGGGAGATGGAATAGTCTTCCCCAGGAAGTGGTGGGGACGGCCATGGTGCAGGAATCTGAGAATGTGTGGGATAGGCATGTGGGAATTATCAAGCTAGGGTGAAGGGGGGGGGAACTTGTCATAGCATCTAGGTACCTTAAGCATTAGAAAGAGGGATAGGGTAGACTGGATGGGCCACAAGGCCCTTATCTGCTGACAGCATCTATGTATCTATGTAAAAAGCTAGAGATCCGAACTAGTATACACACACACACACACACACACACACACTCATATGTGGCACAGAACTGAACATGTGCCATATTTGCTGAAACTTTAATGAGTAGTTTTAAAATAATTTATTTCTTACAGTTTGATAACTGTGAAAGGCACATTGAGCTGGGCTTGTTTCCAGGTGTTATCTAGGGTAGGGATATAGGAAAACAGTACATTCGAAGTAAAGTACTGTCAAAATAAACAATAACATTGAAATGGTAGTGTGAACAACCAGCTAGCAATATGTACAGTGACAAGTTTCATAAGGGATTATATAACTGTGTCAATAAACAGTGATGAGCTAGAACAGCATGGTTACAAGAAAGGGAAAAATAGTACCACTAATTTAGTTTGCTTTTATGAAAACAATTAGATGCTAGATACCAAAACTCCTTGTGGTGTAGTCTACATTGACTTCAGTAAAGCCTTTGATTTAACACCCTGCTAGGCAATACTTGAAAAAATAAAAGCCACCAGTATCAACAGGCATATAGTTAACTGGATTGGGGAGTGGTTAGTGATAGAACACAGAGGGATGTAGTTAATGGATGCTTGTTGTGGGAGGGAAGCGTTACCAGCAGTGTTCCTCAGGGATAAGTACTTGGCCCACTTTTATGCCAGCTTTTTATTTCAGATTTAACTGAAAATACTTCCTGCTGGTCCACCAAATACGTTGATGATACCAAGCTAGAAGGCCCATGTGAAACATTTCCACAAGTACAATACTTACAGAAAGACCTGGATAAGATCACAGCATGGGTAGAGACATGGGGGAATGAGACTAAATATGGACAAATGCAAGATAATGCATTTAGGTAACAATAATCCTAGGTATACTTATATGCTATGAGGACAAGCATTATGAGTCACAGAAAGTGAAATGGATTTAGGCATACAGATATCAAGTGATTTAGGTTGTACTAACTACATAAACACTGCAATTGCAAAGGCTAATAAAGTAATTTGGGCAATTAAAGGAAATACCATTTCCAGGGACAGTAAAGCACTAGCTCCATTATATAGAGCATACGCATGACCACACAAGGAGTACAACTCTCAGTTATGATGTCCATTGAAGAAAGGGATAGGAAAAACCTAGAGATAGTTCAGAGGAGATACACAAACATAAAAAATATCAGGGACATGGAGTATGAGGAATGATTAACAAACTTAAACTTAATATCACAAGGCTAGATGTATCAGAAGGGACCTGCTCTTTATGATTGACTTTATGCAAGACCCTTATCTTCTTATGGAGTTAGGGATTTCATTTAAAAACCATAACAGAGACACCAGGGGGAACATCCTTCAGATAGTAGGAAAAACATTTAACATACAAAATGCAAATATTTTTTTACAATTAGAATATCCAACCCATGGAATTCCTTGCCTGTTGAAATAATTGTACGTAAAACAAAGTTAGAATTTAAACACAGACTGGACAAATACATATTGTCTGGAGGAATCCTTGCATACTATACTGAGTAAGTGCTCTCTAGCTCAGGAGCATTTATGGGCACTCAGCCTTCTTGCTCCTCACAATCCTTAGTATGAACCTTGTTAAGTTATGGGCAACATGTGCACTAAGAATCTGAGCAGGCTACATGTAAAATCCATGGCTGTAAACAGTGTGAAAAATTTACAGACCAAGTATGTAGGGAAGTTGTACTGGCAATAAATACAAATAAAATAATAGGGGACTGTATTATGAGGCTATAATACCATTGAGAGGTTTTGGGGACATGTGAACATTGACAGCAAGGCTGAAGAGGTTCCAACATGTCCCCAGAACATTGAAATGGTATGTTTTAGCCATGTACTGTAGTCACAGTCCTCTATTTGTTATTTTTTGTAATATATTGATCTGAGATGGATTTTAAGTTCACTTTTAAGTTACTCATCTGCCATTTTTACTTCCACTTTCTCCTTAGCTGAAGAGCCATCCAGCTGTTACTGTATGCACCGGTTACAGTAAAAGCCAGCTGACACTCAGCTGTGAGAAGTGCATGCATCATGAACTGAGTGTTCTGTCTTGTAATGCTATCATTACAGCTTCTTCCATAGTATTACAAGATGATGTAATACCATCAATGGATTACTACAACAGTATTACCCGGATTTTGTTTTTGTATGCTTTGTGATACTATTAGTATGAGTATTCACATATTACAACAGTTGTGATACAGTCAGGAACCCGAAAAGTACCGGATCAAGGGCCCACTTTCAGGCATGACCCAAGCCAGTGAGGTTCACAAAGCAAGACAGTTATGCACAACAATAGGTTACAATACATAAACACAAGGTACATACAGACATACATATTAGACATTTGTACTAATTAAAACTAATTTTTACCTTGGTGGCCATTTTGTATCAGGTTATGTGTTGGATAGTTTGGACTTCTTAAAGAGCTAATGGAGGTAATGTTTTTTTTAAGCACTGACATATAAGATGCTGGTGAAATTCTGGCAACATGTTGGGAAATGTTCATGGAAATTCTGTGAAATTTCTCCAAAATATATCATTTTGCAGGAATTCTGCTGGAGGAATATTCAATTGATCAGGCCTACATTATGTAGTAACTGAGATCCCTTGATCAGACCTTGAACACTCTAGGTGATCTTGGTAAGGGTGTACATGGACATGCAACACTAGGGATCTCCAAAATAACATCAGTATTCTCACTGTGCCAGAAACCAGTCATACCTGGTTTCAGGCATGCCGCATAGAATGGCTCAACCTCCCTTCCTGCCGCCTGACTTGACTACTCTTGTAGCCCAGGTAGATGGTGGAGTAGGATCTGGTCATGGCAGAGGACATGACCGTAAGTGGTTCTGTGGATGTCATTACATAGATACGTAGATACATAGACACTGATGGATAAAAAGTCTCTTGGCCAATCTAATCTTTCCACCCTATCTATTCTGCCTTCCCTTAATGGTAAACCTCCTCTTTATTACTGTTTTCCCTTCTTGCTAACTAAACCCACATGTTTATCAAATCCCTGCTTGAAGTTGCTGATTGATTCAGTCTGTACCATTTCCTCTGGTAGCTTATGCCACTTGTCCACCACCCTTTCTTCAAAGAAGTGCTTATGGGCATCCTTTTTGAATCTCCCTACAACCAGCTTAAGTGATTTTACTCTTATCCCTGCATTTTAACTAAAGGAGAAGAGCTCCTTGTTGTCTACTCCATTTATTCTACGCATGTACTTGCATATTTCAGTCAAGTCACCCCTTTCCCTCCTTTTCTTAATGGTGCACCTGTTTAAGGTCTGCAACCTCTCCTTATATGTAATTTCCCTTAGGCCATGGACTATATTTGTTGCCTTGCACTGTACTATTTGTTTATTTATTATTTAAGTCTTTGGTAACTGGGTAGGTACGCTGGTCCAAGGACCATTTTCAGGCACGACCCAGGTCACAGGATTGGCACAGCTAACATAACATAACATAACATAACATAACATAACATAACATAACATAACATAACATAACATAACATAACATAACATAACATAACATAACGGATATAATTTGCACAAATGTGGTGGCACAGGCAACTTAAAGTACAGGATACAATGAATTACAGAATAACATACAGTACAGGATCCAATGAATTACAGTGGGAAGGAGGCAAGCAGTGGTAACGAAGGGTACTAGCGCTAACAAGACAACATAAGGAAATATCTACAAGATAAAAGCTCAAAATTCAGGATTTTAGTCTTCTAGAGAGATGAAATGAAAAACTTAAATTACAGTACATTGACTTCCTGACTGCACACAGAGTGGAACAAGTGCAGTGATAAGTGCAAGTGGTGATTAGAGGTAGGGTCTCCTCAGAGAAGATACAGTCAAGCCAACCAGGTTCAGAAGGAGGAGAGAGCAGAGGAGGGAACAGGACCAATCATGGGGGGGGGGGAGCTATCTATGCTACCTATGCCATTGGTTGCTTTGTATATATAGAGGGGCACTGCAGGCACAAACAAGTTCTATGCTCCTGCATATCGATTTCGGGATCAGGCCTTTAGATGGATGCACTTTGAGTGGCAATGCCAGAAAAGTACTTAATAAGCAAATCCTCATTTATAGTGCCTAATTTACATGTCTTATAAAAATTGCAATAGCAGTTTACATTTATGGAATAACTCAATTGGCCGGGCACATACTGTATGTTTAAGTCAAGATGGAAGTTTAACATATTAACTGTTTAGGATATTAGACAATTTGTGATCATCTGTTTATGAATGAAAGAAAACAGGATAGATATGAAAAGGTAAACAGTTTACCAATTGGAGCTGCACAAAATGCATTTGTCAAACAGTTTTACACTTTGGAATGTGAAAATCTTTAAAAAAATATACAGAGAATTCTTCAAAGTTTTCTTTATAGCATTGTCTGGGATATGCAGGTAAAAAAATAACACAATTTCTTCCACAGTCTGGCGGGAAAGAATGTTTTCACAAGTTTAAATGTGAAGGCACAATTTTCTACATTATAGAACTTTGTTTTTTCTGTATGCATTTTTTGTGTTTTACTATCTTTACAAGTTGCTGATTTGTCACAATGATTTCTTCTCCAATGTGCTACAGCAAAGACAAAGAGTGACAGTTCCACACTGCTCTGTCTACAATAGGATTTTCAACCTTCTGGGGAATCATATGGGTATGGGGTTTACCTGTCATCCCATTGTCTCCCTTACAGTCACCACTAGTTGTTTTCCTAATGATCAGGCATACTGTAGATGTGTTTTGTAAGGGTGTACTGAAATAGTAAATATGCACAGAACGTATTAGAATCAGAGTCTGTTGGAATCTGCTATACTAATACAATCAGCAGCTCCCTGTGCATGTGACGGTCAAGGACATATGGGTAAAAAGAACCAGTGCCACTAGCTTCATTGACTCCCTGGGGAAAATATCTTTTCCACTCTCATTCATCAGCATGGTCACTTTCATCACCCATGCCGTAGTAACCTTGTGTATTATAGTATGTTTTTTGTCATATAAAAGAGGTAGACTAAAAATGTACATCCTCATTAGGAGAAACTTATGAATCCAAGATCTGTAGAGTTTGAGGGCCAGAGTTTGGAAGGAGGTAATGCATTGTTACAGATGGGAAGTATTGTATGCCTGTTTCCTGCAGGTTATTTGTGACTGTAATATATTACGAAGTAACCAAGAGATCTAGCATCACTTATACAGATACTCAGATAAATATGAAACAGGAAGAAATTGATGTAAGAAAGATCCCTTTTTATCAATTCACCAAGTTCAGAGTACATAAATACAAACCAGCTCTGACCAGAGCCAATACGGCTGCCAAAAATGTTATTGATGGTGGAGAAAGGTGGAAGAGTAGATTTGCAACTAGGAATAATTAAAAAGAAAGAAAAGAAATGAATGAAATCCATCGCAGAAACAGGGTGTGGACAGGCTGGTAGTAAAGAGGAGTTGTTTGAGCCCTGACTGAGACCCTCGTAGTTAGGCAATTCATCAGTAGTGATTAGAAAACTCTGTACTTCTGTAATGCAGATAGTCTTTTCAGCACAGTAATCTATGTTGTTGACAGGCCCAAACTCAATACTGTGTTTTCATTTTTTGACTTTCCACATGAGCCAACAGATCACCACGCCCATCTGAGTGTCACAGCTGAGATCTGAACTTGCGTCAAAGAACAGTGCACTTTCACTATTGTATTCAATGAGTTAAGCAGTAGTGCTTTCCACTTGGAGTAGTTTGTGCCTTCTGTTTCATTTGTGCCTTATTATATCCAAGCCAAAAAGAGAGATCCTAACATAAGTCTGTTATCTTAAGATAAAATGTTACATACGAGTTTATCTCAGAAAGTCTTTAATAGGCAGCTAGATAGTTCCTTAAATACACTTACATTCATGTTTGTTCTGTAACCAGTGCAGCCTAGCCTTGGCAGTTTTACAGGAGGTAAAGCAGTCCCTGAAAGGGCAGGGGGTTTAGTACAATTACTATATGTACAATACAAAACAAGAGGCAACCAACACCATCTGTACTATTGTTTATGTAAGGTGTGTTCATTATAAGTTGTGGATTCTCTGTAGACATAATCCTACAGTACAAACCTCTGTATTTAACTGTTTATTTGGCGGCTATTCTTAATTTAGTTGCTAAGCTATCAGCCACCAGTGGTAGTAGTTTTTTTTTTTTTTTTTTTTTTAATTGTTTAACCAGGTATAGCACACTAAGCTGAAAGCTTTTTTACAGGAGCGACCTGGGAGCACAAGGAGGTTAAGTGATTTGCTCAGGGTCCCACAGTATGCAAGTGGAAGCTGTGGGATTTAAACCCAGGTCTGGTCTGCTGGATGTCACCAGATTTGCAGTTCAGAGCCTTAGACCACTGCGCTATACTGCCTCCAATTGTGTCTCGTAAAAAAGACAAACGTATCACTTTCTGTAAGAGAGACTCTGAGCCTAGAGCTAGAAGTACTGTAACACATGGGTAAAAGTCTCAGTGACAGAAACATTTGTTAAGTGGGTTGCATCTCTGTTGGATTGCTAGTGCCAGCTGGCATCCCTGAGTTTCATTCTACCATAAGCTGAAGTGTGGGGAAATTGCAGCTTCTTCTGTATGACTACAAAATCAGATGCAATACCCTGCTGTTGTTGCTTCAAGAGCACATGCCTGAAACCTGTTGTGGTGGACAGAGAACTGGACCTTTATAATACAAGAAATGAAAACGATCAACATAGTCATCAGCCGCTTGCTTTTATCTTTGGGACTTTTACAAAAGTGAGCCTGTGTTTATCATGGCTCCATGCCGTACATCAAAAGAGCTGTTGTCACTGAGCAGGAGCAGCATTTTGGCACTAGTGACAGGCAGGAGGTTTCTACTTTCTGGCCAATAGCTTAATGGAACACCTTGGAGTGCAACAGTGATGAAAACAACGTGGGTCAACTTTGTTACAATAAGCACAGGAGCTATAATAAATAAGTTTGTTGAAGCAAGGCTCTTGGAAGTGAGAGGCTCCCAGAAGTGAAGTGAAAGTGACAGTGGACCAGGAAAATAGTGCAGCAGTGGGGGAGTGGGGAGACAAAGAAACAGTGCTGTGGTCAGTGGAGAGGACCACATGTGCTTCAGCTCCTCTGGTGGAAGGACACAGTCTAGGTATCTGGTCACATGCTTCCAGAGCCTCTTTCTCTACTGTCTCTTTGGAATATGTCAGTTCAGCATGTCTGCGCCGGAAGACATATGAAGAGAGACTTAAGGAGCTTAAAATGTATAGCCTCGAGGAAAGGAGGCAGAGGGGGGACATGATAGAAACTTTCAAGTACCTCAAGGGAATCAACAAAGTCCAAGAGGGTAGCATCTTTCAAAAAAAGAGGTGTGCAAGAACAAGGGCACAATTTGAAGATGAGGCGTCTCAGAGGTAATTTAAGAGTATTTTTTCACAGAGAGGGTTGTGGATGCATGGAGCGGCCTTCCGGAGGAGGTTGTGGAGTCAAAAACAGTGGTGGAATTCAAACATGCTTGGGACAGTCATAAGGCAATTCTAGGGGGTGGGGGTAGGAAGAAGTAGGCTGCTGGTTAACTAGGATCTGCAGCTTATCCATTAGGTAGGGAAATGGGCAGACTGGGTGGGCCAAGCGGTCCTTATCTGCCATCAAATTATATGTTTCTATGTTTCTATATGTAGCCCTAAAAATTGCAAGACATCAAAATGCATTCCCAGCTGAGGATTAATGGACTTGCTTATCCAAGAGAAACAAAAAGGTGTACACATAACTAAAGTCTGAGAATTCCATTCAATTCATTAAAAGTGAAGATAATCATTGCTAGCATGGCCACACTATACATTCAACAAATATTTAAATTGCAGATGTACAAGGAAATACAGTCAGACACAAATAAACATTTTCTACACATAATATCACTAATGTGTTGATCAAAGGAGGCTTGCAGCTCATGTATAGCTCCTGTTTGCTCCTGTTTTCACAGATAATATTGTAAATCACTACCATTTGCTATAAATATGTCTAGGTTTTCCTTCAACTGTTTTTTGTTTTCTGCAATAACAATATCTGTTGGTAAGCTATTCTGCACATTTTGTATCCTCTCTGTGTAGTAAAATTTATGATTGTCAGTTTGAAATTTCCTGTTACTAACTTGAAGAGATAAATCAGATTTTAGAACCAGAGTCTGTATATGCAATATTTAACTCATTCAGCAGATATAGGTCATGTATTATGTTATGAAAAAGTAGAATGTCCCAACACTTCCCTTGCAGTTCTAATGGGTATAATTTTAATTCTGCAATCTATTGTTATACAGTAAGTTTTTAATTTCTCATCATTTTGGTAGTTTTTTAATGCACCCTCTCTATCCTACATATTCTCTCCTTCCTATATAGACACCATACTTATCTACCATAATCTAACAATGGTCTAATGTAAGACTTGTATAGGGGAATAAACACTTCCGACTTCAGAGTGTTGATGTTTCTTTTTATTGTAGCCAGTACTCTATTAGCTCAAGCTATTAGGTCAGTGCAGTGGTCTATTGAATCTAATTTATTGTTTGTGATGATCCCAAGGTCCTTTTCTTTTGTACTCACTTTTAAGACTGAATTACATAATGTATATTATGTAATTAATGCTTTGCATGAAGGGGGCATGTGTAATTTTGTATTTCTTTGAAACTTGGCTTCCTGGCCAATACCCTTTGGGGTAACCCTTGCTTCAGTGCTTGCGCGCAAAGGTTCTTTGTCTTTTAGCTTGTTTTTTGTTTTTATTGGGCTCACTGCAACCCAACCCAGATAGACTAACTTAGGGTAGCTGGTTCATTCCACTGGGGTGTCATACAGATGAGGCACACTGATAAGTCCTGGTAGGACGAAATACGTCTGTGTCTTCTGTTGGCATCCTTTGCAGACTGTGTGATAGGCCTTTTGGCACCATACATTTCTGCTTAAAGTTGAACCAGCATAATATTTTGTGGTGATTTGCATGTATAGCCCATGATGCTTTGCATTAAGGGGGTATGTATGATTTTGTATTTCTTTGAAACTTGGCTTCCCGACCAAATGCCCTTCGGGGTAACCCTTGCCTCAGTGCTTGCATGCTAAGGTTGTTTGTCTTTTAGCTTGTTTTTTGTTTTTATTGGGCTCACCACAACCCAACCCAGATAGACTGACTTAGGGTAGCTGGTTCATTCCACCTAGGTGTCATACAGATGAGTCACACTGATGAGTCCTGGTAGGACGAAACATGTGCCCGTGTCTTCTGTTGGCACCCTTTGCAGACTATGTGAGAGGCCTTTCAGTACCATACATTTCTGCTTAAAGTTGAACTAGCATAATATTTTGTGGTGATTTGCATATACAGCCCATGATGCTTTGCATTAAGGGGGTATGTTTGATTTTGTATTTCTGTAATGTATATTAATGTTGTATTGGATTCTTGCCAAGGAGTAAGACATAGCATTTATCCAAGTTGAAGGACCTGTCCCAGAATAAAGCCCATTTTATGATGTTGTCAGGATTTGATTCTATACTTTCTATTTGTTCTATTGTGTCTCTTGGTCCCTGCAGTTTCATATCATCTACATATTTTTTAATCCACTTCAATACTTTCTCATTTACATCAGTTATGAAAATCTGAAATATTATAGGTCCCAGTATTGATCCCTGCAACACGCCATTTGTTACTCTCTCATTATCTGACAAGAAACCATTTATAATCACTGTTTGTGTACGGTCCATCAGCCAGTTTCAGATCCATCTTATTAAGATCTTATTTACATTATGATTGTACAGTGTTGAGCAATGCAACATTTGTGGATTTGCTATTATGTAATAATTCACTCATTTTCTCATAGAAACAAATGTGGCTTATCACACATGATTGCCCTTTGGTAAACCCGTGCAGTTCCATATCCTTTTTTCCACTTTCTTCTATATGATTAATAAGTATATTTTTAATGATTGTCTCAAGAAACTTACATGGCCTTTAAGTTACACTTATTGGTCTATAGTTGGTAATCTTGGGCTGGATTTTCAGGCCATCTGGAGACTAAGTCCTGCTCTGCAACAACCGTTGTGGACTGACATCTCCACACCTGAGAGGTTTCATATTATCAGCCAGTGCAGCAGCGGGGGATGTTATACCAGATTCCACCAGGTTGTACCTTTTCCCCACAGCTGCACTGAAAAAAGACCACAAACTGCTGGCATTCTATGGCCCCAGAAGCTCTGAAACTGGTCACAAGTTGCTCGGTCTTATCCACCATAGACTATGGCCTTGTTATCTATGGTGCTGGCACTGGCACTGCCCTCAAAAGGGTAAAAACCCTACTTAACAAAGGCTATCACCTGGTTCTGGGGTGGATCACCGAACACATTCTTGTGCCCTCTATCATGAGACATGATGACTTCTTCTACACCATAGGATTATATACCAAACATGTCTCCTTGCTAAGAAGTCCTTGCTGGGATTTACCCCTAGAACAGCTTCCTGCCTATTCTGAACCACTCAATGTATTATTAGAACCAAAAATGTGGTTAAGGAGGGGCTTGTGGTGCCGGTCAAGTGAACAGCACAAGCCTAGAGATCCCTCTCCTTCTGTGGCCCCAAGTGGCTCAATGAACTCCCCAAGGACCTGATCGAGTGTAGTAAGGTTATCCAATTCAAATCGGGCCTCCGAGCCCACTTAGCCCATGAGAATGTAAGTAAATCTTTCCATAAACCCTAACAATATCTAGCCCTTGCCAAAGCAGAGATCCCTGGGCTCCTTTCATACCACACCTTTGGACACTAGTGTAAACAGTTAAAATGATCCCCTCCCCATTCACTGTTGCCCCACCTCACATCTCTCCCCTCGCCTTGATCTCCCCACATTCCCCCCTTCTTCCTATCTTCCCCCTTCCACCCCTCCCCCACTCCCTGGTTTGCCTTCTGGTATTTCCCTCCTCCTCCTCTGCCTACTCCCCTTCCCCTCTGTTCACTCCTAGCATGATTCTCCTCCCCACCACACTCCTTCCCCTACACCAGGCACTGACAAAGCCTTCTCTGGCTGCTTCACTAATGCAAGCAAGCTTTGGATTCTAGTCCTCTTGCTGTACTCTGCACATACCCTGGCATAGCTTTATACTGCAACCTGCATCTGAAATGTAAACAGCTCAAAACTTGTCATGTTGTGTCCTGGGCTATCAGGTTCACTAAGTTCTTTTGCAAACAATGTACTCATGTGGACTTTTTTGTAACTTGTAATGTAGCTTGCCATTGAATCTGTGTAACCTTATGTAACCAATGTGTTGTTTGATTGTCTTATGTATCCTTATGACCTGGAACCTTTGAAAACAAGTCCCTGACTCAAAGGTATTAATCCCAATCTGAAATAAATAAATAAATAAATAAATAAATTGGGGAGCCAGTCATAGACCAGCTGTTCCTTTGAAAATACCATGGCTGTGGGAAAAACTGCAGCTCCACGAGTGGAGACCCAGTTGTGCCAATTTTATCCCGCAACTGTGGTAAATTCAGGGGCTCTGAAAATTCAGTCTTTTATGTTTATACCCTTTCTTTGTATATTGGGGCGACCTTTGCTAACCTCCTGTGTGTTGGTACATATCCTTCATTTAGAGATTTCTCAAAGAGTATCTTCAAAGGAGTTGATATACTGTTTTCTATAATCTTGTGCTTTTGGGGGATTACTCCATCAGGCCCTGGTGCACCATGTGTTTTAAGGTGGTTGATGATAATAGTTACAGTATGTCTGTTTCACCAGTTACAATATTTTTGCTGTTCACACAGCAATCATTCCCTGGTAGATGGCATATTAGATTTAGCTAACATTCCTCTCAACCTGTCCTTAGTATAAAGTGTAGCACCGGCCTTTAAAAAGTAAAATGTTTAGTACTTTCACAATCAAAAAACAGTAAAAATAGTGGGTATCAAATTTAGTGGTACAGTATGAAAGGCTTGCATGGAGTTACAGTAAGAGACATGTCAGAAAATACTGCAGTAAAAAAGGACTTAATTTCCATTGAATTACATTGTTCTTTGCAGCATACTGCAGCATTTTGTGATGTACTGCAGAATTACTGCACTACATCCTGGCTGTAGGTAATTCTGGAATACCTGGTAAGTCCAGAAGCAGCCCCAAAATAATGCAGAGCATCATTATTTCTTTGCACTACTGATGGAAATTGAGAGACAAAATGTGTAGCACTGTGCCTAAGGTGTAGCATTTGAGATGTATGCTAGCAAGGAAACACTGTACCATCTTAAAAATCAACATTTTTCTCCACAAGCCAGAATTAAAGGTAGGCTGTCAATGACACAAAGGACAGTCACTCAGACATCAATCAGTGCAAAGTGTTCTTAAAATTCGTTGTTGTATATTAAGTCACTAGTTCTTTGTCTGCAAGAATTCTAGTCACTTTTTAACAGAAACTAACAAAGAATATGTTACACAGATGGCTACAGCATTCCAAACCACACCACTCAAAATGTCTGACTTTATTAACGTTCACCACTGAGTTAATCAAGGGTTCTTACATACATTTATTTATATATCTGCCTTACAACAGTTAAAATAAGCACCAGCTAATAATCTAAAACCTGATTACAGTACGATCCTCTTTTTTTATGACATATCCTGTTTTATAAAATAGGAAGGGAAAATCCTCCATCCGGATTGGTCATTAGGCATGCATTAGAAGTGTCTAATGCTCAGCTAAAAACAAGTGCTGGCCAGCAGGACGCAGGACATGATAGAAATCCTTATGTCACTCATCAGAATGTTAACAAATTCAGAATGTTAAAAAACATTTCAGCAACCATTTTATTTTTGCCCTTACTGAGCTTCCCCCTTCCAGCTCACTAACATTCAGTCACACTAAACTGAAGGAATATAATACACAACGAACATAATTTATTCTAGAATCCTTCATTTCTGTAGTGTTTTCTTTGAGTATATTTAAACAGTTTTACAGATAATTTTTTTAACTGTGACCCGACGCCCATTCGTCACTCACTTCATCTGACCTCTGATCGAGAATTATACAAAGGCAAAAAAAGAAGGAGTCTTAAACTATTTACTGGTGATAAGTATTTCTGTATCTTTTTTTTTTAATTGTCCTTCAGTTCACTCTCCCATTTTGCCTAAAATTGCACTGCTGGAGAGTACAATCTCTATTCCTGCCTCACTTCCTCACCCTCACCCCCTTCTGCTGCCGAACAGCCGGGCCACACATCCACACTCCCACCACTCACTAGCTTGCGTAACTTTACTACAGCGAGCACAAAAAAAATAAATAAAAAAATAATGAAGGCAGAGACATTTCTAAATGAATTAAAACACTGATATCCACAAATGATAATGGCTGCACTTCCTGCTTTACAGTGGATTTCTGTCTCTTTCCATTACACTCCCCAACCACAGTCTGCTTTTTGTTTAGATTTTTTTTTTTTGGCCAATCCACTCTTTTCATCACAGACTTGCTTATTGGAGTTTGATTGTTCAGCCCATGCTCTGCTTTCATCAGTGGAAAAACATTGGTCTCCAAGTCTGTCCTCCCCCATCATGCTTGCTCTTTCTCGCTCTCTCTCTTGTGCACCACCAGACCCCAGTTCTGATTCCTGCTTAAAATGACTTTGAAAATATAGTTAGTGAAAAGTGTGTGTGTGTGTGTGGGGGGGGGGACGTGTATGGGGGTGGAAAAAAAGGAAAAAAACTACAACTACTGCAACAAAGAAAGGACAATTGTCCTTAGGCAATTCAATTAACAGCAGGTGAAAGGACTGTTTTACCAATAGTTCAGCCTAATACAGCTGTGATTAAATATTTAAACATGTTAACATAAAGTATTAAAGTCACTTAAAAAAAGAAACCCATTTTATAAGCACAATAAGACACTCCAGGGGATTGCATTATGCAAGAAATAATACCCAGCAGGGTGGGTGGTATTGGGCAATACTGGACTGCCCAGGGGCATAATGAGGCCTGACACCACAGGTGGTGGGCCTTATAGCCTCTGGAAGGTCCAGTATTTCCCATACTGCCCATCCTGGAGGGTATTATTGTACTTAGACAATGAGCTACACGTTATATTTTCATTTAAGAAATAAAAAGTGTCAAGAGAATAGAAAATTATTTATATAAATGATTGTAAAGTTGTTTTACTGTAAAATAATCCCTCTACTGGCATATTTGGCAGTAGAGGGCACTGCAGTCTTTTATTATTGCTTCCATGGTGAGACGTTCTCCCCCCATGCACAGACTGCATCACAGAGTTGTTTCCCTTGGGAAAGTGTACTGTCCCCCTCCCCCCAAGACAGCCTGTGGTCTTTTTCATGTTTTTTTTTTGCTGACATCACTACAATAGCACCCACCCCCATGCTGTTGGAATCAGAAAGGGCAGTAGTGCCTGAAGTCAGGCAATGGAGGAGAGGAGAGGAGAGAAGAGGTACCTTTTTCTAAAGAAATGTTGAATCCAATTTGTTTTTGTGTACTGTAGGTTTCATTCTTTTATCAGAAGGGAAAAGAGAGAGGGTGGTGGAGTGAGAACCATTCGGTAAGCAGCATGGGATGCGAGAGCAGGGTTGGGAGACTGATACTGTTGAAACTAAGCATGGTTGGGGAAATGCTCTTTGTCCCCGACTGCAGAATAAATACTGGAGTTTTATTTTGTTCTTTTCTTTTATAAATATGGTCCATTTACATTTATTGGAATTTGGTCAGCAGAGGAGCATGTGAGAGCTGATCAAGCGGTGTAGGAAGCAGCGCTGCTGATCAGTGTGGTGTGTTGTAAGATACACACCACAACTGATTTTTTTTTTAAATAATTTTTTTTCCTTTTTACTTAAATTAGACGACTGCCAAGTGCAGTGACTGCTATTTCATGGTGATGGGGGTTGGGGGACTACTCACTCGCTAACTGGTATAAAAAAAAATTGGCAGAAGTTTGAAATTGTGTGGCCAGTGCTCCAGCCAATGAGGAAGCAGGCTGGTCACAGGAATATTTGGCTGGGCATGAGGCAGGTTTAGGCTGGCACTTTTTATTTCCTGGACATCTCCTGAAAGTAATGTACCCCTGTGGAATGGGGACCAGCCAATCAGATGCCAGCAAATAAAAAGCCCATTTTCTAAACAGCTTTAATGCATGGCCAAAAGCTGAACACACTCAGCCTATGGCCTCGTGCCTTACTACACCTCTGGCCATGCAGTAGAACTGTCTAATGCACATCCCCTTCTGTCTTATTGCTTACTTAACTGTCTGTTACACCTATGATGAATAGTCTTAATTGGCATGTTTTTTCAGACGTAGTACTCACAACCATACTTTGTGTTTAACTCCTTTTCAATGTCCTATGTGTCATTTCCAGAAAACTTTCCCATGTCTCACATGAATCATTAGGTCTCATTTAAAATATTCTTATATAACAGGGCCTACAGTTGTAGCCATCTAGTCATCCAGATAACTCAAAATATTTTGTGATATGTCTAATTAGATTGTCTGTGGTGGCTCTAAAGTGGAACTGCAGGGAGGCTGAATATGTTTCTAGTGATATCACAGAATTTAAAGAAATATCCATACATACCATTGGCTTCAGCTGCATACCACAGTAGAACAGTAAAATGAAATGGAGGCATGAATTGCACAGAGGATGCCATTCACAAACTATAGGAATGGCAGATACAAATAAACAGTGAGGGAGGGTCAGAAGACAATTAGAAAGGCTATGAATGTATGAGAGCATTAGTGAAAGTGGCATTAAGTGGGACAATAAGACATTTTAAGTACATAAGGAAAAGACATTAGTGAGAGAGAGAGAGAGAGAGAGAGAGAGTGGATTCGTTTAGTGTGGGGATCAGACAAGTAATGTTAATGGAAGACAGGGGAACTGCAGAAAAGTTAAAACAAGTTTTGCCTTAGTTTCATGGTAGAGGCAGATGGGACTATACTAAGCATTAAGTGAGTATTTGAAGGAACAACTGAAGAAGAATTAGAGATAGGGAGATGACACTAGTAGATAAACATCCAGCGAGAATTAGTGTACAGTTGTAGCAATTGACATGTTCAGATATTTCCAGATATTTTGCAATATTTCTAAAGAGATTTGCTCTGGTGGTCTTACAGTAGTACTGCAGGCAGGCAGGGCAGTTCTTTAGAGTAATCACAGAAATTTCAGGAAATACCTGACCGTGTCTAATATTGCAACTTTAAGTAATGAACAAGAGCTGGACAACTTACATCATCATACCTCTCAAACTCCTGCCTCACTAATCAGGGACAATGCTTCAAAAAGTCAAGGACAAATACCCAAAATAAGGGACATCTTAAAAAATGGTACTAGCAATACACAAAGAGTAATACAATGTGAGACATAATGTGAATTTTTTTTTTATACAGCGAAATAGACTTTGACATTTATAACTGAAATAATGATATAATTCAAATTCCTACTCTTCAGCGACAGAACTATAACATTTTAAAGGGATAAGTTTGAGGCAATATTAGTGACAAATCTGACAATCAGTTATAGGTAAGTCATATATTGTATCTGGTGGTACTAAAATAGCTCAGAAATCCACTAGCTTTACCATTCATGGTCTTTTTTTTGCATCACTACAAGAAGTATAAGTGGGGAAAGTTCTAGGGAAAGGTCAAGAAGAAATACTTCAGAGAATTAATGATAAGCTCTTACAATAGACCTCACTTGAAGCGCAGACTGAAAACATTTATTCACAGAAAAGTTGCTTTCTCACGGAGCAAATGGGACTTATGAAACTCTCAGGATTACTGGAATTCTTTCTTCCTCCTAATCATCATATTTGTATTTATATAACACTTTATATCTTGACCTCAGTGAGCTGAACATAGCATTAGGGCAGAAAACAACGCAAATTGTGACACAGAAGCAACATACAGCATGTTCAACTTAAAATACGTGATGTCAGTTGACATAATCAACTACAACTATTAAAAGTCAGGGAAAACTAGGATGAACAGATGAGCTTGCAGCCATTTTTATGGATGCATGGGCAGTGCCATGCTGATGTATTGCTTAGAGGTAGGAGAGAGAAGGGACTCTGGAAACATGTAACCGTATACCTACAGTGTGTCCTTCCACTGAGTGCTTTGAAAACCTGAAATCACGTTTCGGGTGGGATTTGAAAATTGTTACCTACCAGGTTCATGAGGTGGGGTCATAAAAAGAATATATTGATAATCTGGTGTAATACTTTGACTCCAAACTTTCAACATAGTCATGTTTTCATACCACCTCAGAAATGTGACAGGTGCCATTTTTCAAATTGTGGATGAGATGTGTTTTGACACTTGTGGTGCCAAATGATGTTTTGGTCAGTATTCTATAAATACCACATATCATGTTTATAGGAGGGGGTCATCAATGACTATCTTGAAAACTTGGGCTCAAAATAAAAAAAAATTATTAAGAAACGTTGTGTGTAGTACAAGCCTTTACTCCAGCAGGTAGTGCTTTGTGATTCCAAAGAGTTAGCTAATGCCTTTAATCTGGCCTTTACAGACCTTACCTCCGTTCTCCCTCCAGAGCTCCTTGTTACTGACCCTAACAGCCAGCCCCCAAACCCCACTACCACCGCAGACACCATTCAACCCCCATTCTACTTCAAAATGATCACGAAGGCAGACATTAATAATTTGTGAATAAGATCTTTGGCAAAACTAGAATGTGTAGTGATATGCTTGACATGAAGCTTCTCGCCATCACCCTAGAAGAGCTTACCCACCCACTAATGCAACTTTTTAACATATCCCTTAAGTTGAACATATTCCCAGACAAGTGGGAAACTGCCCTCATCACCCCAGTCTTTAAAAGTGGAGACAGGACAGCATAAGCAACTACCACCCCATATCTATTTTACCACCCCTCTCGAAAGCCCTAGAGAGAATTGTGTCAGATCAGCTCATGGATTACCTCATCAAATATAACCTACTCTGACCTCAGCAGCATGGGTTCCATAAATCCCACAGCACTATTACTGCACTCACTGACTTTACTTCACACCTATAAGAATAAGGGGTACTAGCCGCACATTCGAGCAGACTTGATAGACCTCTAGGCCTTTATCTGCTGGCAAATTTTGTATGTTCGCATGTTCGTATATGACTCCCTGGATGGTGGAAAAATGGTTAGGTCAATCTTTATTGACCTAACCAAAGCATTTGACACCATCAGTCATCACATCCTGCTCAATAGCCTCTCAGCCCTTGGCCTCTCCACTAATACATTGTCCTGGTTCTCAAGCTACCTCTCACACAGGTCCCAGTGTGTTAGGATAAAAGATGTATCCTCTGAACACCAGAATGTTACTTTGGGTGTCCCACAAGGATCAATTTTAGGGCTCTTACTATTCAGCCTCTTTATCAATTCCCTGCCAAGTACAGTGATTTCTGTACCAGGAACACACCTCCATGAAATAACAGCTACCCTTCAAAGTAGCTTTACCAAACTGCAGTCATGGTTTGCTCACAACAAATTCCTCTTGAACTACAGAAAAAACAAAGCAATGCACTTTACCCTACAAAGTTCAAAAAAGCAGGGTGGCCCACTTACCATACTAAGTAACAAAAGCGACATAATCGAACAGGTTGCTATCTTTAAATACCTGGGATTATTCCTAGACAACACCCTTTTTTTTAACACCCATATTGACCATGTTGTGAAAACAGCCAACATCAGACTCAGACTCCTTTACTGACACAGAAATGCTATGACCACTGAGGCCCTCAGCCTTGTCATCAAAAGCTCAATACTGTCCATCATTGACTGTGGACTGACTATCTATAGTGCGGCCACTGAAACTGCTCTCAAAAGAGTTAAGCTCCTGCTCAACAAAGCCTGCTCACTTGTTCTAGGAGCTAATTGGTATTCCCACTCTTGCAGTCTCTACTTTGCAACTAGCTGGCTCCCATCACCTCTAAGGTCCGAGTACCAGGCATGTATCATAGGAAAAAAGCCCTCCTAGGACTGGTCCCAGAATCAACTTTGAAACTTTTCCAACATAATCCCAACACTGAAACAGCCCGAAGCTCTGCTAGAGGGGTACTGCACCTACCTTAAAAACAAACCTCCTTCGCCCAGAGGTCCCTTTCCTACTGAGGCCCTCTCTGGATGAACAACCTACCCACCTCCCTTTTTCACCATAAGAAACTTGGCCAATTCAAAAACAACTCCATTGCCTCCAGGTAGAATCCCAAGAGTGCAACTGCTGTGCATAACGATAGGAGTTCCATCCCCTGCACTAGACTTCCAACCCTTACCCCCCATCTTCTTACACCTCTTACCCCATGAGTCCTAACCCCTTTCCCTCCACTTGGTTTACACTTCCCCTAGGCTGCCCCATGCATACAGCACTTATCAGCTTGTTCTCTGTCATCACTCTACCATTATATAATATGCCTCCTCTGTACTCATGCCAGTACTCTCCATACCTCCTCCCTCCTCCCCTTTTCTTTGACAAAGCCAATTTTGGCTGCCAACTACAAGCAACCTGCACTTAATAACTAGACCTATAGACTACAGATATTTCTGTAATAAAAGTATTTGTATTTGAGGTTATACTCCACATTTATCTTACTTGTAAAATAGTCTTGTCACTTGGCTATTGTATGTTGTCATCATATGATGTAAATTGTACTGTTTTGTCTGTTCTTCTACATACTTGGAGCCTTTGTGAAAGAGTCAGTTTGGCTCAAAGGTTGTAATTCCAAAACTGAAATCAATCAATCAATCAATCAATCAATCTCATACTGGTGAGGTCAGAGATCCAGCTGGTTGGGCCAAAGGTGGGGGGGGGGGCAGTGGTGTCATGTGACACCATGCCCCAGCCTGTGAAGGGTAGGTGCAGGGTTATCCACACAGGCCCAAGTACCATATAGGAAAGAGAACTATGCTCTTGGCATAGGGTTCTTCACCTCTGCACCCATGAGTGCCAGAAAGCTATGTGCTTTGGCTGAGAGATGGATACTTTGCCCTATGCATCTGTGTCTGGAACCACATGGAAGTGCAGGACTCAGAGGGCCCTGTGCTTCAGCAGGTCACCAGACAGCCCCATGAATTATTGACACCAGTTGCTGCACTTCTGTAGGCAGATAGAGCCTTCCCTCTGGGCCCTGCACATCTGAATCTGTTCACGCAGGTCCCAAAATGACTTGCACGAATGAGAATATGATTCCATTATCTCAAAAAGAAAGGAAACTTTTTTACAAGAAACTGTGTTAGCGCACCATTTAGGGTTCGACTTAATGCCACAAAAGTAAGGAAATATAGCGTTAGGGTTACCCACTCTAACTCCAAACCCCCATCCTGCAAGCAGCAAAAGGACAAGATCCCACAAGCAACCACAGACAGCCATCATAAGGTAAGATAAACAACATAGGGAAGAGGTAAATGGAGAACGTGACAAAGGCAATAAGGACAGGGATAGGGCAAAAAGGAGTAAGACCATCAGGAAATGGAGGGTAATGAGTACCAACGTCCACAGTCTGGGCAACAAGCTCCCTGAACTGGTGGCCTTGATGGAAGAGGGATGCCTGGATATTGTAGCAGTCACAGAAACATGGTACACAGAGAACCATGACTGGGATGTTAACATACCAGGGTACACAACCTACAGGAGAGACAGGGAGGGGAGAAGAGGGGGAGGAGTAGCTCTCTATGTAAAGGAAGACATAAAAGCAACTGAACAAAAGAGTAAACAGGGAAGAGAGGAGGCACTGTGGGTCATCTTAGAGAAGGGAAATGGCACCACAATCCGCACATGGGTTGCATACAGACCCCCATGTCAAGGGAAGGGGAGGGAATGGACAAGGATATGATAGAAGGCATTCTTAGGATGTCAGAGAAAGGGGAGATACTGTTGATGGGAGACCTGAACATGTCACATGTTAACTGGAGCACATTTGCTGCAGCCACATCCAAAAGCAGGGTCATTCTTGATGCTCTGCAGGTGGCATGCCTCAGATAGCTAGTTTCGAAACCCACTCATGAGGGAGCAATCTTAGACCTCGTACTCTCAAATGGGGACAGTGAGAGGATCTCAGATCTAGAAGTGGGTTGCCATCTGGGAGCAAGTGACCATCAAACAGTGTGGTTAACGATAAACTCAGCTACAGAATCAAGCCATGCAAAAGTGAGGGTACTGGACTTCAGGAGGGCTGACTTTGGCAAGATGGGAGAGTGCCTTAGAAAAGCACTAGCAAATAGGCTAGAAAGAGGGGTGGAGCAACAATGGGGAAACATCAAAACTGCCATCACAGAGGCAACAAGCCTTTGTGTCAAGCAAATAAGCAAATCAAAATGAAAGAAAAAGCAACTATGGTTCTCAAAAGAGGTGGCTCAGGGAGAAAAAGACAGCATTCAGGAAGTATAAGGAAACACAGAAGGAGCAGGACAGAGAGCTGTACCAGTTAAGGCAGAAGGAAGCAGGGAGGGAAGTCAGAATAGCAAAGCCCCAAACTGAGGAAAAGATAGCCAACTCAGTTAAGAAGGGGGATAAAACATTTTATAGGTACATCAGGGAGCGTAGAAAGACAAAGGGAAGGATAGTGAGGCTGAATAGAATGGACAGTGGGTAGGCAGAGAGGTACAGTGAAAAAGCAGGGATACTGAACAAATATTTCTGCTTAGTATTCACAAAACAGGAGGAGGGGCAGGTGCCTAATCCAATTAACAGAAGCACTCTTGATAGGGGGTCGATCACAGTCCTTTCACAGAAGAAAGGGTTCTGAAAGACTTCCTAAAACTGAAGGTGGACAAAGCAAGAGGCCTAATGGAAGTCACCCCAGAATTCTAAAACAATTAATCGGAAAACTAGTGACACCACTGACTACCCTTTTTAACAAATCATGGGAGGATGGTGTGGTACCTGAGGACTGGAGGAAGGTGGATGTGATTCCCCTTCACAAAAGTAGGACCAAGACAGAGGCAGAAAATTACATATCTGTCAGTTTGACCTCTGTGGTAGGGAAAGTGATGTAATCACTTCTGAAGGAAAGAATTGTTGAGTACCTAGAGGCCAGTGGGGCACAGAACCCAAGGCAGCATGGGTTCACAGCAGGACGGTCATGTCAGATGAATCTAATTGATTTCTTTGACTGGGTGACCAAAGTAGTAGACCAGGGAGGAGCTGTGGACATGGTCTACCTAGACTTTAGCAAGGCATTTGACGCAGTCCCACACAAAAGATTAATAGTCAAATTAACCAGCCTGGGAGTGGGTCCTAGGGTGGTAGCCTGGGTAAAACATTGGTTGGATAACAGGACACAGAAGGCAATTGTAAATGGAGTCCACTCTTAAGAAAGAGGGGTTACTAGTGGGGTACTGCAGGGTTCATTACTGGGTCCAGTCCTTTTTAATGTCTTTGTAAGTGACATTGCAGAGGGACTGGAAGGAAAAGTATGCCTCTTTGCAGATGACACAAAGATCTGCAACAGGGTTGATACACAAGGAGGCGTGGAAAGGATGAGAAGGTACTTGGCAATGTTGGAGAAATGGTCAGAAGTATGGCAGCTTGGATTCAATGCAAAGAAGTGCAAAATAATGCACCTGGGAAACAAAAACCCAGGGGAAGATTACACAATAGGGGGGAGGTAGTAACAACAACAAAAATGGAAAGGCACCTGGGGTAATCATATCAGATGACCTTAAGGTTAGCAAGCAATGTGAGAAGGTAGTAGGGAGGGCTAGAGGTATACTGGGATGTATAGGGAGAGGCATCACCAGCAGAAAACAGGAAGTTGTTATCCCTCTTTTCAGACAGTTGGTGAGACCCCATCTGGAGTACTGCATTCAGTTCTGGAGACCCCATCTCTGCAAGGACATAGACAGGATAGAGGCAGTCCAGAGGACGGCAACTAAAATGGTGCAGGATCTGCAAGAGAAGCCAAATGAGGAGAGACTAAAGGAGCTTAATATGTACACCCTTGAGGAAAGGAGGGAGAGGGGGGACATGATAGAAACTTTTAAGTACCTCAGTGGAATCAACAAAGTCCAAGAGGGTAGCATCTTTCAGAAAAAGAGATGTGCAAGAACAAGGGGACACAATTTAAAGACAGAGGGTAATGGTTCAGGGGCAATGTGAGGAAGTATTTTTTCACAGAGAGGGTGGTGGGTGCATGGAATAGCCTTTCTGAGGAGGTTGTGGGGTCTAAAACTGTGGGAGAATTCAAGAATACATGGGACAGACATAAGGCAATTCTTGTGGGGGGGTAAGAAGAAATAGGCTGTTGGTTAACTAGGATCTGCAGCTTATCCTGTAGGTAGGGAAATGGGCAGACTAGGTGGGCCAAGCGGTCCTTATTTGCCGTCAAAGTCTATGTTTCTATGTTTCTGTGTTTCCAGATGACATAAATACAGTAGCTCTGTTGTGCTGCCTTCGTGGATTTGTATTTGCAGCATGCACCTCGAAAGACATACAATGGTAGTTACAAAAACATTGACTGGTACAGCGGTATTTTCCATCAACTGTGGAAAAAAATACAGTGGATTTATCACTACCGCTGTAAAAGACTGCATTGAATAACACTGTTTTTTTTCCACAGTATGTGAAAAATTCACAGTATATTTTCCACGGTTGACAGAAAATACCACGGTACCGGTCAACTTTTTTGTAACTACCACTGTATACACTCACCTTATGCAGTTTTTTGTACAGACTAATTATCTATCTATCTATCTATCTATCTATCTATCTATCTATCTATCTATGCTGTATATATACAGTATGTATATGTCTATATATATGTATGGAGAGAGAGAGAGAGAGAGATAGAGATAGATAGATATATAGATAGATAGATAGCTTGCTATAGCGAACCTCGCTATTGGAAAATTCTGGGTGTAACGAATGCCTCCTGTGGCTCCTGGTATTTCCAGCTGTATTCGCCTACATTCGCTTTTTTTTTTTTTTTAAATACTGTGTATTGTATAGTGGCTGTGTGCAGAGGAAGGAAGGAAGGCAGAAAGATGTGGAGACTAACCCGCTGAGAGCCACTGCCAGAGAAGAGGCACAGCCACGAGGCAAACGTAGAGTGAGACATATATCCATACAGTTGGTAGGGAACTAGGAGTCACTTTGGGTGAGTGTGAGTGCGAGCAGGTCACAGTGGGTCACAGCCTGCAGTTTAGAAGTATTGGCGGGTATAACAATTTATGATGATTCATATGTATAAATACTGTACTAACCTGGAATCCTTTACGCTTCTACAACACCTGACCACTTCTCTTCAGAGGCTGCTTGGCAAAAGAGTCTTTTAAATCCAGTACAGTACTATGTAAAAACTCAGATTGATCCATGGACTGATCAGTCTCAAAGTAATCAGAGCAAATTACAGAATGCTCTGTGTGCTGAGACCCATCTCTCTCCCCCCCTGCATCCCTTATCAGCGTGCACACTTAACTGAGCAACCCTCCCTGCTGCATGTCCTGTATTAACATTCCTCGCTGTAACAAATAAGGAGATATAATGAACAATAGACGTGGGTTCCAAAGCATTCATTATTGCAAGGGGTTACTGTAGGTAGGTATGTGGATAGATGGATAGATAGATATAGAGGTAGATAGATAGTTAGATATGATGTCATAATTAATTGCACACTACTGATAGTTGTTGAGGAGGATGACAAGGGGGGGGAGGAGATATGAAGTGTGTGCTCATTTATACCCATTCCATTCATGGTGGGGGTCAGACAAATTTGTGAGGTAGATGCACAATATTGCACTGGTTGGTGATAACAATGCCATGCTGGCATCTTGAGAAAAGGGTTGAAGATATGGAGCAGTACAAAAAAGGACATTTTGTTGTATGCTCATTATTGATTTGGCATTTCATAGATGTCTGTAACAAGTTTTGTTACATACAATCCATGCATTCAGTGAGAATGAACATGGGCCATTGGAGGCCATGGCTATCACCAGTGCCCCAGTAAAAGCACACCACCACCAGTAAATTACTTTTTTTCACAGGAAGTTCTTAATTTTATATATTAGATAATTAATTTAATTTAATTATACTTTCATTTTGTTTACCAGGTCAGCACACTGAGCTAAAGCCCTTTTTCAGAAATGGCCCAGACCACAAATCCATAACAAACAAATTCATTATTACAGTACAACATAATAACTTTTGTATTTATATTTTAAAATATGTGAAGGGGACTAAAGTAGCACAAATATAAGGAGGAGGAAGAGGAGGAGAACAAGGAGTAGTTTGTTAAACAATATTCACTCATGGATGAGGCATTTAGTGGCTTTAGTTTAAGAGCAATAATAACTAGTATGATAAAAATACAATACAACCATTTTATTAGGCTATATACATTTTTTTATTTGTATGAAGGGAAAACCAGGGAAAAGCAGGTCAGTGGCTCAGCAGGTTGCACACTCGCTTCTGAGGCTTGAATATCAGAAGGCTGTCAGCTGCAGCCCTACAAAGTAGGGTAAAAATACTGACACTGTGGATCAGCATGAGGGAGATGCTGTACTTCGGAGGTACCGTCTTTTGGATAAGACATTAAACCAAGGCACCATCTGCCTGTTGTGGTGGTGGTTGTTCAGGTGGACGTTAACAATCCCATGGCACTTTTCAAAAAGCGATGGGGAATTTCCCTGGTGCCCTGGCCACACTTCCCCCATTCATTAAAAATCCCTCCAGCTATCCCATGGCCCAGTGGCATGGAGGGCTGAGGCACTGAGTGCCTCACCTCATGCCACGCTGGCCATGCAGGTTTGAAAACAGACATGGGTCACTCAGGAGCAGGCTGGGTGATGGAGGATTGAGCAACCATAGGACTGCTGTCCTCCCTCAGGGAGGGAGGGTTCCATGGCTCACTGTCTGACTGCCACCTAGAGGTATCTGGCTGGCAGTGCAAGCAAGTCACCCACAGGAGAGGGATTTCACGTTCAGAGTGCTGGGGCATCTCTGTGGAGCTGGAACTTGAACATTGCCCTCATTGCACTGCATGCATCCTGTAGACTCAGGGAGAAAATTGGATGAAAAATACCTCCAGCTGCAGGATGAAGACTGACACCTTGCAGGCCCTGCACCAGCAACCAGGCAGCTCCCCACAGTCCTGTGGTAGAGGACAATGGCAAGAAGGTAAGTCCTGAAGAAGCCAGGTGATGGGGCTGTGGGGGGCCTCAGTCAGAAGGGGGCAGCTGGGGCAGCTCAAGAGACAAAATAGAATACAGAACAAAAATACCACCAGCAGCTTAACCTGATTCAATATGTCAGTTTCCGTCTGTATCCCCCCTCCCCCCAGCATAAGGCTGAAGATAGGCAGAATTGCCCAGCCCTCTTTCCCGGTTAACGGAAAATAAAATAAAAACATAAATGGTGAATTTTTGATGGAGAACACTATATAAGTGGTGGGCAACCTGAGGGCCACATGCGGCCCCCTGTTGCCCCATCATCCATCCAAAAATACATCAGGAAGTGCTCTATGCAAAGCTAGAAAAGGGTGATAGGCTGAAGGCTGTGTTGAACATGTTATATATAACTCATTTTTAATTCAAATGTATACATTTGGCTTGTGACTGTGGTAAACAGGGGATTTGCAGCCCTTGAGGGTGTTTGAGGGCCGCAGTTGTGGCCCTCTGATTATCTTAGGTTGCCCACCCCTGTACTATATGCTTCACTTCATCTAAATAGAAAAATATATAATTCATTCATTTCATAGTATTTCAAAAGGATGAGGACAAAGAGTACTTATCATATGATCATTTTGATTACTTTTTATTTATCTGTATTATTACTGTTTATTTATACATATTGGGAGCAGGACAGGGATAAATGCAGAAAAAGGCAGTAAGGGCAGGGATAGGGCTAAAAGGGGTAAGGCCATAAAAAATACATGGAAGGTGATGAGTACCAATGCCCGCAGTCTGTGCAACAAGCTCCCTGAACTAGTGGCCTTGATGGAAGAGGGATGCCTAGATATTGTGGCAGTCACTGAAACATGGTACACAGAGAACCATGACTGGGATGTCAACATACCAGGATACACAGTCTACAGGAGGGACAGGGTGGGTAAAAGAGGAGGATGAGTAGCTCTCTATATAAAGGAAGAGATTAAAGCAACAGAACTAAAGAGTAAACAGGAAGTTGATGAGTCACTATGGGTCACCCTGGAGACAGGAAATGGCACCACAATCCGCATGGGGGTTGTGTACAGACCCCCATCTCAGGGGAGAAAATGGACAAGGAAATGACAGAAGGCATCCTTAAAATGGCAGAAAAAGGGGAGATATTGTTGATGGGGGGACCTAAATATTATTTATTTATTTATTGAATTTTGATGACCGGGTAGGCCCACTGGGCCCCGGAGGTCCCTTTTTCAGGGGCGACCCGGGAGTTACAATTATTGCAGATAACAGATGCAGCACACACAGGTGCAGTTCATGTTGTAGGCAAAATAGTTCTCATTACCTGGGAATCAGCCTTGGCTCAGTGTTCCTTTCCCGGTTACCAATATGCCAGATGTTAACTGGAGTACCTTTGCTGCAGGCACATCCAAGAGTAGGGTAATTCTTGATGCCCTACAGGGGGCATGCCTCAGACAGCTAGTGTTGGAATCGACTCGGGAAGGAGCAATCTTAGACTTGGTACTCTCAAATGGGGAAGGAGAAAGGATCTCAGATTTAGAAGTGGGTAACCATCTAGGAACAAGTGACCACCAAACAGTGTGGTTCACAATAAACACAGCTATAGAGTCAAGCCATACAAAAACAAGAGTATTGGACTTTGGGAAAATGAGAGAGTGTCTCAGAAAAGCACTAGCAAACGGGCAAGAAGGAGGGGTGGAGGAACAATGGGGAATAATCAAAACAGCCATTGCAGATGCAACAAGCCTTTGTGCGAAGCAACTCAACAAAACAAAACAAAGGAAAAAAACACTATGGTTCTCAAAAGAGGTGGCATGGATGGTTAAGGAGAAAAGGATAGCATTCAGAAAATATAAGGAAACACAGAAGAAGCAGGACAGAGAACTTTATCAGTTAAAGCAGAAGGAGGCAGGGAAGGCAGTCAGAATAGCAAAGGCACAAACTGAGGAAAAGATAGCCAACTCTGTTAAGAAGGGGGATAAAACCTTTTATAGGTACATTAGGGAGTGAAGAAAGACCAAGAGAGGGATACAGAGACTTAATAAAGGGGAAGGAGTATGGGCAGAGGGTGACAGTGAAAAAGCAGGGATACTGAACAAATATTTCTGCTCAGTATTCACAGCAGAAGAGGAGGAGGAGGATGTACCTAAACCAAACAAGTAGAGAAACACTGAATGGGGGGTCAATACCAGTCCATTCACAGAAGAAAGGGTTTTAAAAGAACTCTTGAAACTGAGGGTGGACAAAGCAATGGGGCCTGATGGGATTCACCCAAGAATTCTAAAAGAACTAAGGGTAGAACTAGTAACACCACTGACTACTCTCTTTAACAAATCATGGGAGGATGGGGTGGTACCTGAGGACTGGAGGAGGGCAAATGTGATTCCATTTCACAAAAGTGGGAGCAGGGCAGAGGCAGGAAACTACAGACCAGTTAGTTTGACTTCAGTGGTAGGGAAAATGATGGACTCACTTCTGAAGGAAAGAATTGTTGAGTACCTAGAGGCCAGTGGGGCACAGGACCCAAGGCAGCATGGTTTCACAGCAGGAAGGCCATGTCAGACAAACCTAATAGAGTTCTTTGACTGGGTGACCAAACTAGTAGACCAGGGAGGGGCTGTGGATATGGCCTGCCTAGATTTTAACAAGGCATTTGACACAGTCTCACACACAAGATTAATATACAAGATAGCCAGCCTTGGAGTGGGTCCCAAGGTGGTAGCCTGGATAAAAAACTGGTTGGACAATAGGATGCTAAGGGTAATAGTAAACGGAGTCCACAGTGAAGAAAGGAAGGTAACTAGTGGGGTACCGCAGGGTTCGGTACTGGGACTGGTCCTCTTTAATGTCTTTATAAGTGGCATTGGAGAGCACCTGGAAGGAAAGGTATGTCTCTTTGCAGATGACACAAAGATCTGCAGCAGGGTTGCTACACAAGGTGGGGTGGAAAGAATGAAAAGGGACTTAGCAAGGTTGGAGGAATGGTCAAATGTATGGCAGTTCAGGTTCAATGCAAAGAAGTGCAAGGTAATGCACCTGGGAAACAAAAACCCAGGGGAAGAGTACACAGTGGGGGGTGAGTTAATAACAACAACAAAAATCGAAAGAGACCTTGGAGTAATTATATCAGATGACCTAAAGGTGGGCAAGCAATGTGAGAAGGCAGTAAGGAGGGCTGGGGGGATACTGGGATGCATAGGGAGAGGCATCAACTGTAGAAAACAGGAAATTGTTATCCCTCTGTACAGACAGTTGGTGAGACTCCATCTGGAGTACTGCCTGCAATTCTGGAGACCCCATTTCCCAAAGATATAGACAGAGTGGAGGCTGTTCAGGAGGACAACCAAAATGGTGCAGGGTCTGCACCAGAAGACACTGAGGAGAGACTGAGGCAGCTTAATATGTATACCCTTGAGGAAAGGAGGAAGAGGGGACATGATAGAAACCTTCAAGTATCTCAAGGGAATTAACAAAGTACAAGAGGGTAGTATCTTTCAGAAGAAGAGATGTGCTAGAACAAGGGCAAAATTTGAAGATAGAGGAGGAATGGCTCAGAGGTAATGTTAGAAAGTATTTTTCTAGAGGGTTGTGGACGCATGGAACAGCCTTCCTGAGGAGGTTGTGGAGTCAGGAACAGTGGGAAAATTCAAGAATGCATGGGACAGGCATAATGCAATTCTAGTGGCGGGTAGGAGGGAGTAAACTGTTGTTTAACTAGAATCTGCAGCTTATCCATCAGGTAGGGAAATGGGCAGACTAGGTGGGCCAAGTGGTCCTTATTTACCATCAAATTCTATATTTCTATATGCCGGAAAAACAGTAATCATGAGTTTGTGAATTGGGACTGCAGCATGATTTCTACCATGTGTTTTTAGATGTCAGTGACATAACAGTTTTGGTATACTGTGGTAAAGAAAAGACTCACATTGCGGCAAACGGGCAACTGTTTTCATGTTGTTTCTCTGAGATGGACAGGGTGAGGGCTTGGCTTTATGTTTATGGATGGATCATTTCTATTTTGTTTAAAGGAAAAGGAACTGGAACTGGCATCACTTAAAGGAGCAGGAAGAAACAAGTGTACGTCTAGATTGCATGGGGTGATGTCGTCCCCATTTGCAATGGATGACCTGGCAAGACTGTTTGTAATGGGAGTGGAACCTGTTGATGTCTGAGTTTTTTCCCTTTTCTTTTTGTCTGCTTTATTTCTTTCTTGGATACACCAGAGAAGTCAAGGCTCCAGAATTCTGATCCCACTGGCGGCACAGACTGCAGACCCTCTTACCAACCTACTGAGACACTGAAGACATATCAGATTTCTTCTGATTTTGTGTGTGACATGACAGATGACACTAAATGCAGTGACTGGTGGCCACCAAAGCAAACTATTATGACTCACTTCAGTAGTCATCACACAATTTTAAATGCTCATGTACCACATGACTGGCAAGGAGCGAGGAAAGGGAACAGAGTGAAGACTCAGGAGGGAGGACATGGGACCAGACCATGAGTGAAAGACAGACCACCCAGCCATACCCCACTGACTAACCCTGACAATAACACCCCACTGAGAGACCTAAGATTGCTCTCCGCTCCATCACCCGATTGGTCTCTGGCTTTGGCCACTGCCTCCTGACTGGACAAAACTCTGTTGCTTCTATCTGGGCTCTGCACCCATTCAATTGCACAGCAGACTGCCAAAATTTTATGCCCTCCCCCACCTCCAGCCTTAATTAAATAGACTCCTACTCCATCCACATGCCTTCTAGTCCCACCCCTGTCTATTTTCACCGCCTATCCTTTAGTTTTACACCCGCTTTCTCCACTCACGTCTCTGTGTTCCTTAGGCGATACATCTTTGCTTTGTGTACACTTGTTGCAACTCCCACCTGTCCCGTCCCACCCACGCTTGACTCTCTGCTCTCCCACCCTCCTATCTCTCACCTACACACTGCCTCCCTTCCTAATTACTCCCCCTGACCATGCCTCTCTTCAACCACCTGCTCCTGCCTCTTCTCACTCTCTTTTTCCTTTCTCCCCTCAGCTACCTTCCTGGTGCCTGCCATCCCTCTCCTCCCTACACCTACTGCCTACTCATCTCCTACTGCCAACCTGACATTCTGGCTCATGCACCTTGCCCTCCCTTGGGGCACCCACCTACTAAGGGCTGGCCTCTCGTTGATACACATAAGAATGGAACCTGGGCAAACCGACCCCTGCTGCTATCCATTGCTCTACACTGGGATATACATCACATGAGCTGCATCCAGACTTGCAAAAAATGGAGATGAAACCTCACATACTACGATCGACAACAGATTGCACTTAAACTCCTACTCCTCCTCCTAATGATGTCTGAGAGTGTTCATCTGAACCCTGGCCTGGTTACCTCCAGCCCAGCCAATACTGGGAAATCAGATGGGGGTCTCATCATCACCACCCTCAACACCTGCAGCCTCCTCCCAATGCTCGCTGCCCTTCAAATCTTTGCTGACCAGCATAACCCTGATATAATTTCTGTTGTAGAAACCTGGCTGATGCCCAATACTCCTGACCATGCTATTTCTCTACAAGGCTATAATGTCCACAGGCTTGATAGGATGACCAAAAGAGGGGGGATCTACAATTTACATCAAAGACAATATCACTGGTCACCCCATCATCACTACCCCCTCCGACTCTCCTGTGCAATTCCTACCTGGCAAATTACTCCTTGGAGCCCAAAATAAAGTGCTCACTGTAGTCCCAGCCTACATCCCACCAAAAAACCGAGGGTCTGGTCTCCAGGCTGTCCTGGATTTTGTAAGATCCTAACTTCCCGGCTCCGAGATCCTCCTCCTTGACGATTTCAATATCAACTGGCTTGCACCAGACATAGGAACCCACAAGGATGCTATTTCTTCAGCTAACCTAGCGCAGATGGTCGATTCCCCTACAAGGAAGAACTACAAGTCAGGTACCAGCACTCTTCTGGACTGGGTCCTTGACAGCCACCCAACAACACCACTGTCCCCCTGGATTCCCTCAGCGACCACTCCCCTGTCATCTGCAACTGGTCAAATTAGTTTCGTAAGCCTCCTCCTTTAACTGTTCCCAGCAGTGTCCTACCCCATGGCCAAATGACCCATCTCAAATCCTGTCTTAGTTGGCAAGACTGGTCTCCCATATACAATGCACTGGATGTTGACTCGGCCCTTGATCATTTCATCACCACGTTCAATGCTGCCTGTGACTCCTATGCCCCAGTAAAAAAGCACAAATTCAAGGCACTCTCCAATCCCTGGCCCACTACTGGGCTACTGGCTCAGCTTAAAGCAAGGGACCACCTCTGGGCAATTGCTAGGGCTACAGGTGCTCAATCGGATATTCAAGACTTCAAACAATCTCGCAACAGCTGCACAAAACAAATACGAATGGCAAAGCGTACCTACTACAAGGAAGCCCTCATCAACACTTGGAGAACTGGGATAGCTTTTTGGGACAATATTAGGGAAATCTCAGGGGAGCAGCCCAAATCCTCCCCTACCCTGCTGACTGTTGGCAGTACTACCATGCTTGACCTGTTGGTCATTGCCAACGCCTTCAATGCAGCCTTCACCGACCTCAGTGGTGTCCTCCCCCCACACTTTTTCTCGGAAACTATCTCCCCCGCAACAAATTCCCTCCCTACCACATCAAGTCATCCACCTTTCCACTTCAAAAAAGTCAAGGCAGATGATGTCCGCAAATACATATAAAAGACTATCTCCAAGTCCAGAGCCAGTGGAGATTCACTGGACCTTAAACTGCTATCCCTCACCCTAGAAGAGGTATTGAATCCGCTTACCAGAATCTTCAACCTCTCACTCAACCTCAGTCAGTTCCCAAGCAAATGGAAATCTGCTATTGTCACTCCGGTCTTTAAAAGTGGTGACAAGTCCATCCAGGGGAACTACCGGATGAACTCTATATTACTCCCTCTCTCCAAGGCCCTTGAGTGCATTCTTGCTGACCAGCTTACAGACTACTTGGACAAATATAACATCCTATGTCCACAGCAACACGGGTTCAGGCAAGGGCACAGCACATCAACCGCCCTCCTGGAGTTCACTGGAGCCCTTCACAACTCATTGGACAAAGGTCATCTAACTGGAGCCATATTCATCGACTTGACTAAGGCATTTGACACTGTTCACCATGGCCTACTTACCAAACAGCTGCTGAATGCTGGGTTCTCCCAGGACTCCACTGCATGGTTTAATAGTTACCTAGACCAGCGCTCACAAAGAGTAAAAATCTCAGGACTACTCTCTGACTCCAAACCTGTCCGCTCAGGCGTCCCCCAGGGATCCATACTGGGACCACTACTTTTCAGTCTTTTCCTAAACTCTCTTCCACAATCCTGCCCAGAACAAATTATCCTCTATGCCGATGATGCTGTGCCTCTCATCCCCCATAAGGAACCACAACCATTACTTCACAACCTACAGCTTGCTTTCTTCACTGTTGAAAACTGGTTCACAGAACATAAACTGGTTCTAAACCACAAAAAGACTAAATCTATGCTCTTCTGCGACTTGCAAAACAAACACAGGCAATACCCCCTTGATATCAACACAAGTGCTGGATATACTCTCAAACAAGTGTCATCTTTTAAATACCTCGGAATCTCACTCGACCCTTGCCTATCATATGGGACCCACATTGATAGCATCGCCAGAGTTGTAAACTCACACATTGGAATTCTCTACCAAAACAGGCTCCACCTTACCTAGGCAGCACTGAAGATGGCTATCCAGAGTTCTGTGGTCTCCGTCATAGACTACGGCCTCATAATCTATGGCTCTGCCTCTACTGCTGCCCTCAGGCATTTAACAGCCTCCCTTAACAAGGCCTGTCGACTGCTTACTGGAGCCAACCGATTCACACATACTTGTGAGCTTTATGCTCAGTCAGGATGGCTTCAACTTGCAAACCGAATTAAGTATCTTACCTGCTTGATGGCGATAAAAACTACCTTGGGTCTTATTCCACCTAGTGTCCAAGCCCTCCTGAGCCCAATCTCTAATCCCTGTAATGCCAGAGGGTCTGAACGTCAGCATCTACAAGTCCCCCAGTACCCCACCACTCTGGGCCAACGATCCTTTGCACACCGTGCTCCCAGCTGGATGAATGCCCTCAGCACCCATATCACCTCCTCACTGGGCATTTTCAAATCAAGACTACATCTTCATCTCACTGCCTCCAGCTCTTGTGACTGCCTCCTCTAACTTCTCTCTTCCCTCTACCCCTTTGTGATCAACCACCCCTCGCCTATGTTGTATGATAATGCTGTGATCTGCACTAGCTTGCACTAGCTTTTTGGCTGCCGCTCCCCCTTCCTCCCACCCCAACTCCTTCTAGGTTTCTGAACTGATACCTGTTTGTGTTATCCATGTATTTTCTTACTGTGATGTCATATCTGAACCGATGAATGTTATATGCTCTTTTTTAATGATGTTTTCTTTTGCCTAACATGTATGTACTGTCTTGACATGGAACCTTTGTAAAATAGCCTTGGCTCAAAGGTTCTTGTAATCCTAGACTTAAATAAATAAATAAATAAAAGATGTTTAGGAGTGATTGGGTGAATCACAGAAAATTTTCCCCATTGGGCATCTCCATTACGGCCACAAAGGAAGGGCACTTCCTGTATTGCTGTGCCTGTGAGGCTGCTGCTTCAATATACAGTAACTCCTGCAGGGGCCGGTGGTGGTTGGACTCCTTGTGAAACAGTGCTGGTAACTTGGGATGCATATGTTTGATCAGATTGCTGCTATAGTTGCTGGATTACTTGAATGAACCATCTTATCCCACCATTTCCCATACCAAAACCTGACTGCCCCAGCTGCTGGCCCATTTGACCTGAGTGCTGATTGAGAAGATATGTGGCTGTTAGGAGGATGCCATTTTCACAGCGTAAATGATTCACCAGAGCACTCTTCCAAAACTTTGACTAGACTAACCCCTACTAATCATCTTACCATACTTATTGCAATAGGCTATTAGTGACCTTGTGGTGTAATCTGTAAAATATGCCCACACAGTAGAGAGTCTCTTTGTGTTTTTTAGGGACGGTGGCCAAGTAAGATCATAGGGTACTTACTAAGGAATTGGGCAGTACCTGTGACATGATTTTGCCTTAGCACTGGGGAATGGGTAGGCAGGACTGTAGCAAGAGGCACAGTACTATGTGACTGATGCTGTGCCAGAGCCAGACTCAGTGTTTCTCATGCATACTAGATGGCTGAGCAGCAGGACTGTGTGGTGCTTCTGATGCATGCTTTGGGAGCCGGGGGCATCATATAATGGTTTCTGTTTGGACTGGCGATTGTTGACATTCACACTGTTGTGTTGTGGTTCATATAAGATGGACAAGGCAGGGCTTTCCTTTACTTGTCTGGATGGGTAATTTCTATCTGATGTAGGGTACTGCA
Organism: Neoceratodus forsteri; assembly: GCA_016271365.2. Taxonomy (NCBI): domain Eukaryota; kingdom Metazoa; phylum Chordata; order Ceratodontiformes; family Ceratodontidae; genus Neoceratodus; species Neoceratodus forsteri. The sequence goes on from CM057455.1 coordinate 508,464,146, forward strand.
ACTGGAACTGACTGTGGCAGTAAATGAAGGAGGAAGAGGAAAAAGGCAGTGTTCCTCTGGATTGCCTGTAACTCAAAGGGGGCATAGAGGTTACAGTACCCACAAAAACAGGTAAAGGTAAAGATACAAAGAAATGAAACATGGTGCATAAAAAATTCAAACAGCCAAATGGGGGACCCTGAGGAAGAATCTTAACAGTCAAAGCAACGGGGTGTTTCTCCTTTATGTCCTGTTTTGCAATAAATCAGCACCATGCAAATAACTGACCCGTTTGATTTTTATTTTGTGCACCATTTTTCATCTTTTATCTTTGCTTCTAGATTGCTCAGGGCAGTTTCATCACCAGATGCACTGGATGATTGGCTGGGAAAGCTGCTTGGAGTAGAACCAGAAGATTGCTGGAGACCAGTGGAGCATGGTTTCTTTGTCCTTCTTATCATCACATGCCCAGCCCTAGTCCTAACAACCCCACAAGTCTGACTCCCAGTCCCACATTAATGATCTTCTCCACCACCACCACTGGTTGCAGAACTTGTTCTTGATGGAACAGGTTTGGTGAAACCTTTGTCTGTACGTCCCCACCCCCACCAAATCCCTTTCTCCTTTTGTTCTTTACCTCAAACTATATTTTCTACATGATGACTGCTGACACTATAATGATGCTGCTGCCACCAGGTAACTATGATAACTTACAATAGCCATTGACAGTTTTGAGATGCTCAGTTGATATGCACATGGCCTTCGCATGACTTGTGAGGAGAGGGGGCATCAAGGCAATCAAGTGAGAGAAACATCACCCAACCACACCCCACTGACATTCAACTTTTTATCAACCCACTTAGAGACATTAAAAAACATACTGAAACTAAAAAATTAAGCACTCACCAACCTCATTAAATTCAAGGGCACAGGTCTCAGAAAAAAGGAGAACTTTATTACATGGTTAAAATAGAAACATACAATTGGCTGATGCATTTCAGATGGCTGACCACCCTTTCTCAAAAGCTAATTTCAGTCAGTTAGCAATGCAGTTAAATAGTGTATTCAAAAACCGTCACATCAGAGAATACCTATGATTAGTTAAAATTAATTACATGAAGTTAGGCACCCCACAGTGTATCAATATATGCTAAGTTTAAATATGAAATTCATTACACCCAAGTATACCAGCATATAGATATAAATATAAAAGCATACATATAATATTACCAATAATTGAGACTTTAAAAACATCCTTGTAAAAATGGGGTGGGGTGGGGTGGGGTTAAGTTGTGGGGGTGGGGAAGGGAATGAGGAGGAAAAGGGAAGGGGGTGTAAGGAACACAATTAAAGCACACTGATACATAATTCATAACGCCATACTGCCCAAAAAAATTTTTTGGAGGGGGGGGAGGGGGAATGGCAGCAGTATAAAGCCAAAATAATGCCAAATGATTTCTTCCTTCTCTTAAGAAATAGCTTGAGTTCAAACCCCATGAGTCAGACCCTGCTCTCTATCAGCATTCAGATTAATAATCCAAAATGCTTCACATGTAAGGAGTAGGTCATTAAAATTGCCACCTCTTGGTTTAGGGCGCACTTTATAATGGACTTCATATTTAATCTTAGTATATATATAGATACATTGTGGGGTGCCTAACTTCATGTGATGAATGTTACCCAATCATAGGTATTCTTTGATGTGACAATTTCTGAATACACTATTTAAATTAGCCTTTGAGAAAGGGTGGTCAGCCATCCAAAACCTGTCAGCCAATTTTATGTCTCTATTTTAACCATGTAATAAAGTTCTCCTTTTTTCTGAGATATGTGCCCTTGAATTTAATAAGGTTGGACAGTGCTCAATTTTTTTAGTTTCAGTATGTACTTTTTAATCTTGAAGTACCACCTTTCCTTTGTGCATACTGCAGTCTGTTGTTTTACATTAAAAAACCTAATGTCTTACACGCCAGCCTTCTTTACTTTTTACTCACTGATATGCTGACTATATCAGACACAGGGAAAACAAATAAAATGATACATTTCTGAGCCCCTCACCACCAACAACAAAAAGTAAAATAAAAATGATTCATCAAATAAAGCCTTCAACTTCCCACTTCTTTCTCTGCCTGTACAGTCATTGATCTGTGATAAAGTGGCACTCTCCTTACCTCAGCAGCAGTAATAGCAGCAGCACCACCACCACAATGTTACTTTGGTCAAAAGGCAGACAAGTTCCTGATCTCTCTGTAACCACTCTTCTGATTCAGATTTTTTGGATGTAATGCTGTGCATAGCTAGTTCTATCTCAACAGGCACCACTTTGTTCAGCAATGTCTCTCGGTCATGAATGAACCGTGAACAAAAGATCACTAGGAAGAGACAAAAATCTAAGAAGGAGCACAAGCCAGTCACCACTTCTCTACTGCTACAATACTACTATCAAGGAGAATAAAGAGCTACCAGCATCGTGATCAGTCATGTCTAGGCACATTTACCAAAAAGGTCTGCTCAAAAGAGAAAGACTGATGAGGAAAGGGAATTGCTTGCTACAGCTGCTGCCAGTACCGTCTTGTGCCACGAAAGGCACATCAAAATGAAACTTGTAGGTGTGTCACAGGAGTACAGGGAGGTTAAGTTACTTGTTCAGAGTCACACAGTATGCCAAAGGTGGTGAGTGTGATTTTCTTTTGGTAAAACATTTTGTTAAGGTACTGCTGACAGAAACAACACACAGTTGTTTACAATGGCATCATTTAGAACGTGGCATTACATCTTGAATGCAACAGATCACATTAAACATCTCATGAAAGAAAGACAGTACTTTACATCAACTCGAAATCCACTTTGATTATTCACTTAATTAGCCCTTAAGAGCTTACATGTAAGCCCCTTGGCTGAAGGTTTTTATGGCAGTAAATCATGGTCATAGTTACAGTAAGGCAACTTACATAAGATTATGCTGGGACTATGTTGTCCTCTATGGCTTTAACTAATAGTTCCCATGCTGAAACATAGAAACTGATGGCAGATAAGGATTGCTAGGCCCATCCAGTCTGACCATTTTCCCTACCTACTGCAAAAACTGCAGACCCTACTTGATCTTGAGCTTTACCTCCTCAATCTTATTGCTAGGGCTCCCCTATGCCTGTCCCATGCATGTTTGAATTCTCCCACTGTGTTTGCCCACACCACTTCTGCTGGGAGTCTATTCCATGCATCCACCACCATTTCCATGAAAAAATATTTCCTCATGCTATCCCTTAGTCTACCTCCTTCCAATCTCATGTCATGCCCACTCGTTCTTGGACATCTCCTTTTCTGAAAGATGCTACCCTCCAGTACTCTATTTATGCTTTTTGGATATTTGTAGGTTTCTATCATATTGCCTCTGTCTCTCCTCTCCTCCACGGTATACATATTGAGGTCTCCCAGTCTCTCCTCATGTGACTTTTGGGCAGGCCTTGCACCATATTTGTTGCTCTTCTCTGATCTGCCTCCACCCTATCTATGTTCTTATGGAGATGCAGCTTCCAGAACTGGACACAGTATTCTAAATGAGGCCTCACCAATGATCTGTACAGTGGCATCACCCCCTCCTTTCTTCTGCTGGGGATACCGTTCCCTAGTCATCCCAGCATCTCACTGGCTCTCCCCATAGCCTTGTTACATTGTTTGGCCACCTTTAGTTCATCAGATATGATTACCTCCAAATCTCTTTCCTGTTTGGTGACCATCGGTATATCCCCCCATCATATAATCCTCCCCTGAGTTCTTGCACCCAAAATGCATGATTTTGCACTTTTTCGCATTGAATCTCAGCTGCCACACTCTAGACCATTCCTCCAGTTTACCTAGGTCTTGCCTCATTTTTTCCACCCCTTCCAGCATGTCCACCCTGTTGCAGATCTTAAGTTATCTGCAAAGAGACACACCTGTCCTTTCAGCCTCACCGCAATGTCACTTATGAAGACATTATACAGGACTGGCCCCAGGACTGATCCATGTGGTACCCTGCTGGCCACCATTGTTTCCTCAGATTGAGATCCATTTACCACAACCCTCTGTCTTCTATCACTCAACTAGTTCCTAACCCAGTTTACTACCTTGTGACCCACTCCCAGGTAGCCCAGCTTGTTTACCAGTCTTTTATGTGGAATGCAATCAAAGGCCTTACTGAAATCTAGGCAGGCCACATCAGCTGCTCCACCTGATCCACAACCCTAGTCACCCAGTTAAAGAAATCAATTAGATTTGTTTGAGATGACCTTCCCACTGTGAATCCATGCTGTCTCAGATCCTGTGCTCTGCTTGATTCAAGATATTCCACAATCCTTTCTTTAAGTAGTGATTCCATAATTTTCCCCACTATTGAGGTGAGGCTGACTGATCTATAGCTTCCAGCCTCCTCCCTATTCTCACTTTTGTGAAGAGGGACTACATCTGCCCTCCTTCAGTCCTCGGGAACCACTCCTGTATTGAATGACTCCTTGAACAGGGCTGCCAGTGGTGCTGCCAGCATCTCCCATAGTCCCCTTAATATTCTAGGATGTATCCCATCTGGTCCCAGTGCCTTGTCCACTTTCAGTTTTGTGAGTTCATTCAGTACTCTCTCTCTCTCTTCTGTAAATGGACTGGTGTCCATCTTCCTCCCATATTTGTTCATGTTACCTAACTGCAGCCTCTCACCTTCTCCTTCTTCTATGAATACAGAACAAAAATATTTGTTCAGTATTGATACTTTTTCCAGGTCCCCTTCCACACACTTGTCTTCTTCTCCTTTTAGCCTCGCTATCCCACTCCTGGTTTTTTCCTTTCACTAATGTACCTATAGAAATTCTTGTCTCCTTTTTTACCTTCTGTGCTATTTTTCCTCTATTTGTGCCTTTGCTCCACTGACTGCTTTCCCTGCCTCCCTCTGTTTATCTTGGTACCCTACCCTGTTCCCCTCCTGCTGTGTTTCGTTGTATTTCCTGAAAGTCATCTTTTTTCCCCTTACCATCCCAGCCACTTCCTTTGAGAACCATAGTGGCTTTCTCTTGGCCTTGTTTACTTGCCTAATGCAAAGGTTTGTCACCTCCACTAAGGCTCCTTTCAGATGGGACCACTGCTCTTTCACTCAGCCCATGTGTTCCTCCCTGCCAGGGCATACTGGAGACATATCCCCATCTTAGTAAAGTCCGTCCTCCTACAATTCAGGTTTGTTGCCCTTGTGTGGCTTGACTCTGCCACTGTACTAATGCTGAAACACACCATGTGGTGATCACTGGATCCCAGGTGTCCGCCCACCCTGACTTCCTAAGTTCTGCCCCTATTTGTGAGTACAAGGTCCAAAATTGCCCCCTTCCTGGTGGGCTCTAGCACTAGCTGGTTGAGGCCTGCCCCTTGCACAGAGTACAGGATGTCCCTGCTCCTGTCAAACTGCCTACCTTGACCTTTGGCGTTGTAATAATAGTTTTTCAACCTCATACAAAACAGCATATTATTAACCCACTGAGTCAGAGTTGGGGGTGACGTGCTCATTAAGTGCTGGGCCACTGTCTTCCTTGCATTTATTAGGGCTTTAGAAAATGGGCTTCTTACTTGCTGGACTCTCATTGGTCAGTACCCTTAGCATAGGGGTACATTAACTTTCAATAGATGACCAGCAAGTAAGATGTGCTAGTCAGCTGACCACTGTACCTCGTCCATATCCTGCTGCCCAGCTGACCACTTCTGTCAACCAGCTCACAAAAGTAAACCTGAGATTTAAAAAAAGCAAACATGTCTGACCAGCTGCCAATTAATTTCGACCTTATAAGCATTTTAAAGCACCACAATGTACTCACAGAAGATGACCAGCCAGCACAAGAACCAAAAAGAAGTCATCCTGTAAAAAACAAACCAGAAAAAGCAGAAGTAAGTGATCGTTTCATTTCTGTGACAGATCTGCAGCTAGATAGTATAGAAAATGAAAGACAGGAACAGAATACATTGAAAAATACTAAATGGGCAGTCTCCGTTTTTGAACAGTGGCTAACACACAATCACCTAACAATTGACTGGCAAAGCATCAGTTTTGAACACTTAAATGATCTCCTCAGGCGATTCTATGCCGAGGTCCGAACAAGCAGCGGGACAGATTACTCTGTAGCTGGGTATTGCGCCTTGCGCGCAGGCATCAACCGCCACCTCGGCAGTACAGATCTCCATCGCCCTGTCAGCATCATTAGCAACCCAGCATTTAACTCTTCAAACAACGTGCTAGCAGCAGTGCTGAAATGACTCAGAAAGGCACAAAAAGATATAGCAAGCCACTATCCACCAATAAATACAGCAGACCTAGAAAAACTAAGGAACAGCCCAGCACTAAATCCCGAAACCACCCCTGGGTTAGTCCATAAAGTCTGGTTCAATATCCAGCTTCATATGGCCAGGCGCGGTCGGGAGGGCATCCGTGAACTTACCAGAGACAGCTTCACAATAAAAGAGGACAAAACTGGACATAAATATGTAATCCTCACACATAATCAACAGACTAAAAACCACAAAGATCCACAGGAGCGTAACAAAGAAAACACACGGGGCTACATTTCTGAGCAAAGAAACGACCTGCTCTGCCCTGTTAGCTCCTTCTTAAAATACATAGAACAATGTCCACCAACTGCAGGAAGCTTCTATCTGCATCTGAAGAGGCTGCCACAACAGATCCTTAACCAGCAACAGTACTGGTATTCCATGGAGCCCATGGGGAAAAATTACTTGGGCTCCCTCATGCCTCGACTCAGCAAAGAAGCAGATTTGTCCCAGCGTTACACAAATCACAGTATTCGTGCAACCGCAGTACAGCTGCTATCCAGGGCAGGACTTACCGACAAGGAGATCGTGGCAGTGACAGGACATCGCTCAGAACAAAGTTTGGCATCATACTGGGCCCCTTCAACTACCGACCGGAAAATATGGAGCTCCATACTAGCAGGTAAGCAAAGCAGAACAGAAAAAATGTCAAACCAGGCAGCAAAGCAGAACACAGATAACCAAAACCCCAGCAGCAGCTGTAACAGAAGCCTGCCACCTAGTGATCTCACAAACTGCAACGCAGAACATTTTCCAGCCTAGCAATTGTACTTTTAATTCACCAATAAACTTCATAACTTATCAGAAATAAATGCTACCCTCAACATGTTTAACAGTATTTCAAACCATTCTGTTTACACTATTTTAGCATTTTAAAGCATTTCACGTTTAGCACTATTTTAAAACATTCTACTTACAGTATTTTTAAAACTTATCATAACTAAATGCTACCCTCAAAATGTTTTAAATGTTTAACAGTATTTTAAACCATTCCATTTACAGTATTTCAAAGCATTTTAAAGGATTTCATGTTTAACAGTATCTTAAACCATTCTATTTACAGTATTTTTAACCATTTTAAAGCATGTTAAAAATGGACTATTTTTTCTCAACTTTTAAAACAATGTTAAAAATAAAAGTTATTTATTCACACAAAAACTACAATTCTGTCTATTTATTTTTCAACAGTTAGCCCATTTTTCTAAGCACAATAATGCCCTCCAGGGTGGGCGGTATGGGCAATACCGGACCGGACAGGAGCTATAAGGCCCTCCGCCTGCGGCGTTGGGCCTCATTACACCCCTGGCCGGTCCGGTATTGCCCAATACCGCCCACCCTGTCGGGCATTATTGCTTGCATATCCCATAACTTCCAAGTTATCCCTTTACTAAAGGGTGGGTGGTGCAGGTCTTCTACACCAAGCATGCATACAAAAGGAGAGGAAGGCAGTCGAAGCTTCATAACCCTTTCCATAAGTGAAATATAGAAACATAGAAGTTGACAGCAAATAAGGACCACAAGGCCCATCCAGTCTGCCCATTTCTTTTTCTACCTTATGAATGTGCCATCAGCCTTTGCTCTGTCAATGGCCTATCTATTCAAACTCATGCAGGGGGCAGGCCTTAGACAGCTAGTGTTGGAACCTACTCGGGAGGGAGCAATACTAGACCTGGTACTCTCAAATGGAGAGAGGATCACAAATTTAGAAGTCAGTAGACATCTGGGAACAAGTGACCACTACACAGTGTACTTCACAATAAGCACAACCATGGAGACAAGTCATACAAAAACAAGGATACTGGACTTTAGAAGGTCCGACTTTGGCAAAATGGGTGAATACCTGAGGAATGCACTACCAAATGGCCAAAAAGTAGGGGTGGAAGAACAATGGAGAAAAATCAAAACTGCTATCATAGAGGCAACAAGCCTTTGTGTGGGACGAATAAAGAAAAGCGGAGTAAAAAACCACAATGGTTCTCAAAAGAGGTGGCAGGGAAGGTAAAGGAGAAAAAGGCTGCATTCAGAAAGTATAAGGAATCACAGAAGGAGCACGACAGGGAACTGTATCAATTAAAGCAGAAAGAAGTGGGGAAGGCAGTCAGAATAGCAAAGCCCCAAACCGAGGAAAAATAGCCAACTCAGTTAAGAAGGGATAAAACCTTTTATAGGTACATTAGGGAGCATAGAAAGGTTAAGGGAGGAATAGTGAAGATTAATAAAGGAGAGGGAGGTGGGCAGAGGAGGCAGGTGAAAAGGCAGAGATACTGAATGAATACTTTGCTCAGTATTCACAAAAGAAGATGAGGAGGAGTTACCTAAACCAGACAATAGAAGCACTCTGGGTAAGGGATTGACACCAGTCCATTTACAGAAGAAAGAGTCCTGAAAGAACTCCTAAAACTCAAGGTGGACAAAGCAATGGGGCCTGGCAGGATTCACCCCAGAATCCTAAAAGAACTAAGGGAGGACCCTAGTGACACCACTGACCACACTTTTAACAAGTCATGGGAGGATGGGGTGGTACCTGAGGACTGGAGGAGGGCAGATGTGATTCCCCTTCACAAAAGTGGGAGCAAGGCAGAAGCAGGAAACTACAGACCTGAAAGTTTGACCTCAGTGGTAGGGAAATGATGGAATCACTTCTGAAAGAAAGAATTGTTGAGTACCTAGAAGTCAGCGGGGCACAGGACCCAAAGCAGCATGGATTTACAGCAGGAAGGTCATGTCAGACAAATCTAATTGATTTCTTTGACTGGGTGACCAAAGTAATGGACCAGGGAGGGGCTGTGGATATGGTCTACCTAGACTTTAGCAAGGCATTTGACACAGTACCGCACAAAAGACTAATAATCAAGTTAGCCAGCCTGGGAGTGGGTTCCAGGGTAGTAGCCTGGGTAGCAAACTGGCTGCACAACAGGACACAGAAGGTAATAGTGAATGGAACACATTCCGAAGAAAGGGGGGTTACTAGTGGAGTACCTCAGGGCTCAGTACTGGGTCCAGTCCTCTTTAACATCTTTATAGGTGACATTGCAGAGGGTCTGGAGGGAAAGGTATGCCTCTCTGCAGATGACACAAAGATCTGTAACAGAGTTGATACACAAGGTGGGGACAGAAAGGATGAGAAGGGACTTGTCAAGGTTGGAGGAATGGTCAGACATATGGCAACTTAGATTCAATGCAAAGAAGTACAAAGTAATGCACCTGGGAAACAAAAACCCAGGAGAAGGGTACACAATAGCAGGGAAGGTACTAACAACAACAAAAATGGAAAGGGACTTGGGGGTAGTCATATCAAATGACTTCAAGGTGGGTAAGCAATGTGAGAAGTCAGTAAGGAGAGCCAGGGGGATACTGGGATGCATAGGAAGGGACATCACAAGTAGAAATAGGGAAGTGGTTATCCCTCTATACAGACAGTTGGCGAGACCCCATCTGGAATACTGTGTGCAGTTTTGGAGACCCCATCTACGCAAGGACATAGACAGGAGGGAAGCAGTCCAGAGTAGGGCAACTATAATGATGCAAGGTCTGCATCAGAAACCATATGAAGAGAGACTGAGAGAGCTTGATATGTATACCCTTGATGAAAGGAGGGACAGGGGGGGCATGATAGAAACTTTCAAGTACCTCAAGGGAATCAACAAAGTCCAGAGGGTAGCATCTTTCAGAAAAGAGATGTATAAAACAAAGGGGGCAAAATTTAAAGATGGGGGGACAGCTCAGAGGTAATGTGAGAACATTTTTCACGAAGAGTGGTGGATGCATGGAACCTCCTTCCTGGGGAGGTTGTTGGGTCTAAAGCGGTGGGGAATTCAAACATGCATGGGACAGACATAAGGCAATTGTAGTGGGGTTGCAGGAAGTAGGCTGTTGGTTAACTAGAATCTGCAGCTTATCCAATAGGAAGGAAATGAGCAGACTGGGTGGGCCAAGTGGGCGTCAAAGTCTATGTTTCTATGTTTCTATGTTTCTATCCATGCCTGTTTGAAGTCCTGCACTGTATTCATATCCACCACTTCCTGAGGTAGGCCGTTCCATGCATCCACCACCCTTTCTGTGAAAAGAACATCCTCCATTACCCCTTAATCGGCCTCCCTCTAATCTCATGCTGTGTTCTCTTGTCCTGCTATTTTTCTTATATTGAAACATGTTAATGCCCTTAAGGTGTTTAAATGTTTTGATCATATCACCTCTCTCCCTCCTTTGCCCTAGGGTTAATCTGTCCTCATATGTTTTCTGATGCAGTCCCTGCACCATTTCGGTCGCCCTTCTCTGGACTGCCTCAATTTGGTTAATGTCCTTGTGAAGATGTGGCCTCCAGTACTGAATGCAGTACTCCAGATGGGGCCTAACCAGTGTCTTGTAAAGAGGGATTATTACCTCCCTCTTCCGACTTGTGATACCCCTACTAATACACCCCAACATCCCCATACCTTTACCTACTGCTTTAGTGGTCTGCTTGGATGATTTCAGGTCATTGGTGATGATGATGCCCAAGTCTCTTTCTTCCTTTGTGACTGCCAGCAGCTCCCCTCCCAGCCTATAGGTGGCTTCAGGGTTTCTCTTCCCTATTTGCATGATCTTGCACTTCTTTGTGTTAAACCCCAGTTACCACTCTTCCGACCATTTTGCTAGTTTATCCAGATCTCTTCTCATTCTGCCCACCCCATCTGGATCATCTACTCTGTTGCAGATCTTGGTGTCATCTGCAAAACAGACAAACCTAACACTCCAGTCCATCTGCAATGTCACTGATGAAGATATTGAAGAGGACTGGCTCCAGAACTGATCCCTGAGGTACCCTACTTGTGACTTGTATCTCTTCTGACTGTATACCATTTACTACCACTCTCTGTTTTCTGCCCATCATCCAGTTTGCCACCCAGTTGACCAAATTCTGACCCACCCCGAGCCTACTCAGCTTATTAATCAATCTTCTATGTTGAACAGTATCGAAAGCTTTGCTAAAGTCAAGGTAGGCGACATCAACTGCTATCCCTTGGTACACCACTCTGGTTACCCAGTCAAAGAAATCTATGAGATCAGTTTGACAGGACCTTCCTTTTGTAAACCCATGCTGTCTTGGATCCTGTGCGCCTGTGGATTCCAGGTATTGCACTATCCTTTCCTTGAAAAGGAACTTTCATGATGGTCTAAAAAGTTACAGCTTGTAGTCATTATATGCAGTACTAGACCTGAAAAGGTGTGTGCATTTGTTATTTTTGGACAAGGTTTACTCTGCCTTCCATAATTTGGATTTGTTTTTGAGCCCTGCTGCACTTGCCATTGCTGTTCAGCAGCTGGGCTGCTAGCTTCTGATGACATCACTATAGGGTAGAGGAGTGACTTACACTGTGCAGTACCATGCAGTTGCAGCAATGTTGCAAGGGAAAACTACCAGTACTCAGTGTACGTACTGTCTTCTCCCTTCCCCAAGACACCCTGCTAGCAATGCATTACACCAAAATCCAAATGCTTTGCTAGTATGTTTTTTTTTGTGAAATTGACTCTGCCCTACAGTGATGTCAGCAGTACAACCCTGGGTCCACAACACCAGGCTTGATATAGATGCTCTGGTACACGATGCACTTTTTAGCAGCTCAGAATGCAAAAACGAACTACAGTGGAGAGTAATGAAATACAATTCCAGAATCAATGCAAGAAGGGGTAATTTATGCATGAAAGTCAAAAGAACTGGTGAAGGTCCTCTTTAAGGAGTGCCTCCATAATCTTGCCCACTACTGAGGTAAGACTGACTGGTCTGTAGTTCCCTGCCTCCTCCTTGCTACCAATGTTGTGGAGTGGGATCACATGAGCCCTTCTTCAGTCCTCTGGGACCTCTCCTGTGCTCAGAGACTCACTAAACAGTTCTGATAATGGCTCTGCTAGTTCCACCCTTAGCTCCTTTAGTACCCTGGGATGTATGCCATCAGGTCCCAATACCTTGTCCTCCCTGAGCTTATCGAGCTCTTTTAGGACCCTTTCTTTTGTGACGGGACTAGTGCACACCTCCCTCCCCCCTGTATCCATGATGCTGAGCTGTGGGCCCTGCCCTACCTTCTCTTCAGTAACTACTGAGTAGAAGTAACCATTTAGGATAGATGTTTTTACATGGTCCTCTTCCTCACATACACCCTTATCCCATTTGATCTTAGCAATACCCCCTCTGGACTTTCTCCTTTCACTAATGTAGCTATAGAAAGTCTTGTCACTTTCTTTTACTGTTTGTGCTAGTGTTTCCTGGGTTTGGGCCTCTGCCTGCCTTACTGCCTTCCCTGCTTCTCTTAGGGAAGTTTGGAATGCCTCCCTATCTTCATCCTACTGCTTTACCTTATATTTCCTGAAGGCCATCCTTTTAGCTCTGACTTTTTCTGCTACTGTTTTTGAGAACCGAAGTGGTTTCCATCTTCTTTTGCACTTCCTTTTCTCTTTAACACAATGGGATGTTGCTTGAAGTATTGCATCTTTAATGCTTGCCCACTTTGCCTATACCCCCTCACCTGTATTTCTTTTTGCCAGGGCTAGCTTAACTCTGTTGGCCATCTTATCAAAGTCAGCTCCTCTGAAGTCCTATATTTTTGCCTTGGAATGGGATGATTTCGTTCTAGTGGCCAAATTGAACCATACCATGTGATGGTCACAGGCCCCAGGTGACCTGCTACCTGGAGATCTGAAATCCTTTCCCTGTTAGTCAGTACTAGATCTAGGATAGCCCTGTCTCTTGTGGGTTGTTGTACCAGTTGTTTGAGGCCCTCCCCCTGCAAGGAATCCACCATGTGTCTAGTTCTGGCAGATGTTCCTGCTGGTATTGACCAATCTGTATCTGGCATATTGAAGTCTCCCATTATCAGAACCTCCCCTGTAGCTGTCATGTTTAGTATATCTTCTAACAGGAATGTGTCTATGTCCTCCTTCTGGTCTGGAGGCCTGTACACAACCCCAGTTCATATGGCTGTCCCATTTCCTGTTTCCAGGGTGACCCACAGTTCTTCTGGCTCCTTATGTGTATTCTGAATTTCTGTAGCTTTGATATTTTCATTGACATAAAGGGCCACTCCACCCCCTGTTTTTGCACAGCGGTCTCTTCTGAACAGTATATAGCCAGGTACTGAAGTCTCCCAAGTGCAGTTACTGGTAAACCATGTCTCACTAATGGCTGCTATGTCCAGTTTAGCCTCTGTCATTAGTGCCTACAGGTCTGGGATCTTGTTTCCCAGACTGCAAGCATTTGTGTACATGATTTTCCATTGGCCAGATTTTGGTGTGTTACTTGTTGGGCCAGGTCTGGCGTTTCCCCTGTGTGTCACATGGGGAGCTGGACCTTTTTCCTTACCTGGTGATGCAAATGAACTGCAAACATGCTGAACTCCTGTTTGACCATTAGCTGAGGAAGAGGGGTGTTCTTCCCATTTGACGTATAGGTTGCTGCACCCCTCTCCCTATTTGCTAGTTTAAATATTCTGCAAAGACATCAAACTTCTGCCCCAATGCACTGACTCCCTCCTTAGATGCAGTCCATCAAATTTAAAGAACTTTCACTCCCAAAACTGTTGCCAGTTCCCTACAAATTTGTGTCCTTTTTCCTGGCACCAGCCCTTGAGCCACATGTTTAGCTCCCCTATCTCCCCTTCTCTGACCTTTTGTCCATCTGCTCCCCTCTCCCAGACTGGCAGGATCTCAGAGAAGGAGATGCCGGATGAAATGGATGATAGTTTGTCACCTAGCCTGGTCAGGTGTTCCTTGGTCTCCACAACTGACCGGATGGTGAGATCGTTAGTCCTTATGTGTACCATGACGTCAATGTTTTCTCCTGCTTATTGAACAATTTTAGCAATGCGGTCAGTGTCTCTCTATGCTGATGTACCTGGGAGACATCTGACCATTACCCCTGGCTGGAGATAGGCATCAACTCCTCAAATCATGGAGTCTCCTATGATCAGAAGTTTTTTGGATTTCCTTTTTGCTTTTTTTGTTTTGGTTTCTGTTTTGGGCAAGTTTTGTTTTGCTAGCTCCTGTGCTGCAATGCTCTGCACTGTCCTCTGCCCCTTTGTTTGATTTCAGAGATAGAGGCAGATACCTGTTTGTAGTTTTTATATGGTTTGTGGAGGTGATATATTGGAGAGCACTGAGTGATGGGGCACCCGATTTGCCCCTCCTAACCACCTGCCAACCTCCCAGGCCAACTACCCTCTGCAATTGAGGTGCTTCTGTTGGATGTCGGGGAGATGGCGGGTGGTTCTTATAATATATTTCCTCTTGAATATGCAATTTGAGGCACACAATCTCTGCCCATGCTGCCTGGAGCTGAGCTCTTAGATCTCCAATGGCCCAACATGTAGGGCAGTGTCCTAAATTTTGTAAAACTGCCCTTCTGAAAGTGTTCCGCAGTACCTGTAGTTAACGATATCCATTCCAGATAAGTTGCAAGTGTATAACCTGGTCAGAGTAATTAGAAGGAAGAAAATGAATGCAAGAGTTTGATTTTGTGTTTTGTTTGTTTGTTTTTGTATAACTTGTTATAACAAATTATATTTCTAGTGCCCCTGTAAATGAGGTCACTGTGTGGATACCTCTCTGATCTGCCCCTTTCTGCTTTGCTGCAGGAAATGTCACGCCTGTGCTACCCTATAAAAGGAGTGTAGTGTGTGGTGGTTGGGGATAGGGGTGGGTGGCTGGGCCCTTCCCCTGCTGAAAAAGAAGAACCACAGATGAAAGAAACAAGGAGGTAAGAGCAGAAACAATCAGCCAGCAACAAATGCAGTAGCCCTGAAAGCTTATCCTAATCATAGCTAAAACTGTAAAACCTGTTAAGCACCACCTGTAATAATTTCACAGAAGATATACCCTGTAAGAAACACTTTGCTACAGAGAAAAATAAAGCAGTGTATGACCTCTTTCCAAAATACGGACACCTTAATACAGGTTAGTGCCATATGGACAAAATCCCCTTTCTCTGGCTGGCACCTGTAACCATGCAACTGCTCTGGTGTATAATATGTACCGTAAAGGAAAGTAAACTGTATTTTCCTTAGGCTATTAGAGCTGGAACATGCATGCAGGTGCCTGATTGCCACGTCACAGACCTCAGAGTCCAGGATAATATCTAAATTAGTGCTCCACCACTCCTGAGCCTTTGAGGTTTGGGTGTAGCCCCCAGAAATAGCCTCTACAGGGCAGTCTATGGCCCCATATTCAAAAGTCCCAAGCTGCATTGCACAAGTGCCTGTGCTGCACAATTGAGATGCGCCGGTACAAAATAATGGTATATTCAGAAGATGAGCTGTGAGATTTGATTGCGCATGCCTGGCTGAATATCCTGAACATGTGTGATTGCACAGTGGGAGATGTGTGGCATGGCAGGTGACCTGAGCCCTATGTGGACCATAGGATAATGTACGATAGACGCCACCTGCGCAGTGCGCAAAATTGCAATATTCAGCCTGGATATGCAATCGTCCTCATTGCATATTCCGAGCCCATTCTCCACATGTGCAGCTCTTTACTGGAATGTATTTGGGTCATTTGCATACCCCAGGCATGCTCATGTTCCAGCTTTGCAGGGCTATCCCACCACTTCATGAAGGTGAACAGGAGGTACTGCAGCCTAGCAGGCAGGTGTAATGGAATGTTTGAGTGTTGGTGGGTGGACTGAATTGGCCTGGGTACAGTGCTATTATCAGTAGCCATGCTTAGGGTTGGACTGGGGTACAGGGGTCCCACCTGGACAGTGGCCACAGGGGCCCACCTGGACAAGCAACAGGGGAGGGAAGAGGGTGACACAGTTTGATTGGTATACCACATGCATGTGATACACCAGTTCTGTATGCAGCATACAGTCACCTGCAGTGCCTCACACACTCCCATATGGGGGGAACATGGTGATAACCACAAGGAATGGCAGTGTGCAGAGGGTGAACAGGTACCTGGGTGGGTCCCACCTGTATGCACCTATGGTGTACCACCATGGGTGTGTGCCATAGGTCAGTCCCTGGCCCATGCCAGGCTGTCACTCATACCACCAGGCTACCTGGGCACCATTGCCCCAGATGTCACCCTGGGTGCATACCACCACTGAGTGGTGCCCTGCAGGCCACATGGGTACAGGCCATGGCCCCTGGTACATGTGCTGCAGTGTGGCCATCTACTCCGCTGGTGTGCTAGGGTGGCACCCAACAGCACTGGCATGTGGAAGATGGGTGTCTATGTCCTGGGTGCAGTGTGGGGAATGGCTCTCTGGGTGGTGCCCATGGTGTGCCAGCAACTGTGGCTCTGGGTACTTCCATCCTGGCATGGATGCTGCGTATGGGTGCCTGGAGCACATCCTGGTGCACCTCCAAGGACTGTCTCAGGATGGCCTGTCTGCAGTTCCATGACCTTCCTGTGGGTGGCTGCCCAGTTTAGGCCATCCTTTTGTCTGCCCAACTTTGCACAGCACATTTCCGGGATGCGCTGAACATTTTGGCTGAATATATGGATGTGCGGCATATTCATGTACCCGCCCCCATTTTTGTGCTGCATACATCTTTTCTGCATGATCACACATTTGGAAATGCAAGATGCATCTCACCCTTTTGAATATTATGCTTTCATGCATTTTCTGAGATGTACCGTCCATCTCCATTTTGTACCGCGCATCTCCTTTGAATATGTGGGCCCTAGAGGATGTCTGTGGACAACACAAAATCTCTTCAGTTGGAGAGGTTGTGATAGTTTACTTAGCTAGATATTGTCTAATTCATAGAAAGGCAAAGAAATCACCAGTGTGTAGGGCAAACTCCTCTTTAACATCTGTGAAGGATTTCCATATGCCACCTTCAGATAGGTCCCCCCACTAAAGTCAATCCTGTTTTGCTCCACCTCATTAAGACCTGGTGTAATGGACTATTGTATCCCACCATTTTTTTACACATGGTCAGTAGGCCTACTCTAAGGGACAGTCCACTGGGGTGTTTTATGAATTTATGGGTGCCAAACCAAATCCTACTTAGCTGTCGAGTATGAGGGTTTACCTTGTGTGACGTATGTACACCTGTTAGACCAGGTATTAAGTAACCCCTCAATAGACCTTTAACATCTCTCAACCCCTTCAATGCTAGCCAGTCTAGGGTCTTTTCCCTGATTTATCTCTGTTAGAAGGGGAAAGCTGTGTGGTCCAGTAGTAGAATTAATAATAATAATAATAATAATAAAACTTTATTTATTAAGTGCCTTTCAAGCACCAAGACGTTGTACAAAATGAGCATAAAACAAAACCATATATAAAATCAATATAACAGCAATCTTAAGTATTAACAATAAAAACAAAAAGCATATTTAAAATTTGGTAGTGCTAGTCCTCCTTTCTGAAAGGGCGTCTGCAGGATATTCCTAGCTATTCTGGCCCTTTTTCCTGTCCAAATGAACCTTGTAATTATTGAATTGAGGAATTTAAAGAATCTTTCGGGGACACACACTGGTAAATTTTGGAAAAGATAAAGGCACTTGGTGAGAATATTCATTTTTACAGTATTGATACACCCAATTAATCTCAGGGGAAGGCCCATCCATCGTTCACAATCCTGCATATCCCAATCAGCAGTTTACCATAATTTTCCTGAAACTTGGCTGGGCCTGGTTTAGAAATGATGATTTTGAGGTATTTCAGCATTTTCACCACCTTAATGTTCCATGGGTTATTACTAAGGTGAGTATGTGGCCCAGGGCCCACTGGCAATACCTCATGTTTTGAGCAATTAATTTTATGGCTGGAGATTTTACTGTATTCATTTAAAAGTTCATGCAACTTTGGTAGGCCCTCTTCTGAGTTATCCAAAAATATCAATAGGTCATCTGCAACTTAAATTTGCAACCCCCTCTCTGGAATCCTGCAATAAGTTTGGATGCCTGTAGTGCTGCAGTCAGTGGTTCCAGGGACAATACATATAGAACTGAGGAGCGAGGGCAGCCTGTCGAGTTCACCTGGTAAGTGAAAAAGGGCAGGATAATTTGCCATTAACTGAAACTTGACCTGCAGGAGTCTGGTACAGAGCAGCTATCTACCTAATTATATTGTTACCTAACCCAAACTTTTTAAGAACCGCAAACATGTAGTCCCACTCCACACGGTCAAATGCTTCCTCAGCATCAAGGGCCAAGACAGCAGCGCCAGTGCTGCTACAGCACAATCCCTGCCACCAGATAATATTTAGAGCTTTGCTCACATTGCCTTTACCCAGCTGTCCCTTTATAAATCCCGCCTGTTCTGGGTGTATAATATGAGGCAGAATATTTTCTAGTCTGTGTGCCAAAACCCATGCTATTATTTCATAATCGGCTGTTAAAAATGAAATAGGTCTATATGACCCACAATGCTTTGAGTCCTTGCCAGGCTTGGGCAGGACTGTTATAACTGCAGACAATGTGGAGGGGGGCAATCTGCCATTCCTCAGACTTTTTGGAATCACATCAGACAGTGGCTTCTGCAATTCTACCCTAAATATTTTATAAACATCAATGGGGAAACCATCCAGACCTGGTGCTTTTCCCCCTTTAAGATGCTGTATTGCATTACACACCTCTTCGCATTGAATGTCTGCTTCCAGTGTGGTGCTTTGCTGTGAAGATATACTAGCAATTGTGGCTGTATCAAGGAAAACCTGTATATCTGAGTCAGGTGGATGACCTCTGAAGCATAGAGATCCCTGAAGAAATTACGAAAGTACTCCCCTATGAACTCATCAGTATGCTTATCTATCCCTCTCCAGTCTTGTTATAGGCAGACTACATCAGACTTCGTGGCCCTTATTTTAGTTAGCACTCTTTTCCATTTGGTATGGGATTTTACACCGTTTATATTCCATGATCGCACTTGCAAGATATTGCCACCCATTTTCATTCCTGCCGAAGACCAGTGTAATTTGCCACATCTTATAATTGGATAGCAAAAACAATGATATTCTGTCTATGCCATATTTTAACAAAAGGAAAACATGAATATAAACAGATACTATAAAACTTACAATTTATTTCTACCTCCCACCCCTCTCCTTTATCCCCGCTATTGACCATCAGACTACAAGGACCCTCTAAACATGAAGAGTCTTTAAAGAGATAGCCCACAACCCCAAACCCCTGTCCCACTCCTTCATTTACCAGTCCTCAACATGCTGTAAGAAAGAGAGCTGTTGTGTCTACTCCCGATAACTTGTTACAGATTCCCCATACCCCTCTCCCCAATCCCCCCAACCAACTATAACAAAATTAACCATATAAACATAAATTTGCAACAATTTGTCACCCACTGCCCTCACCCCACCCCACCCCTCCCTTAGTAATACACTAGTGCAGTGCAGCATCCCACCTGTTCTGTCGTGGAGGTTGAAAGATATAACTGCAGGGGATGATTGCAATGATTCCCCTTTCATCAGTAACTAAGCAATGAACATTTTAACATTAACAAATAATATGAAGACTTGACATTTAATAAAGAGCCAGTTTAATAGAGTGATCCGATGCAGCACAATCGCGGTGTCAGCCATGTCCATGATAGTGCAGGTTGTAAGACTTGCCTTCAATCAATAGTTAAGCAATAAGGCACAACAGGGAGGGTGTTGTGGTAGGATAATGGCCCGCCTCAGGTGGGTTAAAGCAAGAGATGAAGCTGAGTGCTTCCACCAGCTGAGAAGGGCCGTTATCCCACCACAATGCTCCCCCCCCCCTGGAGTGCCTTATGGCGATTATGAAATAGGTACAGTATCCTAAGATTTTTTTTTGTATAATTTAAAATTGGAAATGAAAATGAAAAATGTAGCATAAATGTTTAAGAAGAAAAAATAGTCCAATTTGGTAGTGTAGTGGCCGCACCATTTATTGCTCAGCCGTTATCACAGATTTTTACTCTCTCTCTCTTTGCAATGGAGTTATCCTGGATGTATGGAAAATGGGCAGAATCACCCCGGTCTTTAAGAAAGGTGATAAAAGAGATATGGCTAATTATTGGCCGATAGCTATACTATCAGTACTAAGAAATAAATGGAAAAGCTACTATCAATTCAAGTTACTGAATTCATGACTAAACATAACCTTCTGTCGCCAATTCAGTATGACTTTCGGAGAGGTCATAGCACCTCCACGGCCTTGCTCCACCTTACAAATGATACTTTAACTGTGATGAACAATGGCCACCTCATGGGTGCCATTTTTATTGACCTGAAAAAGGCTTTCGACCTCGTTGACCATCCCCTTCTACTACATAGTCCCCTAGCTCTTGGTTTCTCACCTAACTCAGTTGCCTGGTTTAATAGCTCTCTGTCGAATAGAACACAGCTTGTTAGATTCAATTCTGCTGTGTCCAGCCCAAAGACAACCAATCTAGATGTTTCTCAAGGATCGATATTAGGACCCCTCCTTTACTCCATATTTATCAACAGCATCTCGGCAAACAGTCCTGACTGCTTGGCTATCCTTTACGCAGATGACTTGGTACTGTATTGTAATGACAAGAATACACACCATATAAACCAAACCCTTACCACTGCTTTTAGGTCTATTCAATCCTGGCTTTACTTTCATAAACTAATCCTTAATGTTGATAAAACACATACTATGTTGTTTGGTTCAACAGTCAACTTAAACAACAATTGTGATCTATTTCAAGTATCTGGTCATGATGGCATGCTTCTCAAACCTGTACACTCTTTCCGGTATCTTGGAGTACTCCTTGATGAAAACCTCAACTTTGAAAAGCATATAACATCCTTCTGTAAATTAGTCAATGCCAAAATTGGTGCTGCTTACAAAACCAGCTACGTCCTTACGAAATTGTCTAGATTAGCCATAGCCCATGGTATCTTGCTGCCATCCTTATCCTATGGGTAGTCACTTATCTGAGTTCATCCACCACTCTCCTCAGAAAGTGGGATACCACTTATAACAGCATCTGTAGGTATGCCTCGTCCTCACCTTGGTCTAAACACCACTGTCAACTCTATGCAGACTTAAATTGGCTACCCCCTGCACTTGCTTGAACCTTTGCCCTTGGCTCTCTGACTGATAATGTTATAAGAACAGGGATCTCTGTATCACTGGACTCCCTACTAACTCCTCAGTCCCCCTCCCATGGCCTCAGATCATCTGACAAATTGCTGCTGAAAACACCGAGATGTAAATCTCACAAAAGAACCCTCGCTTTCTCTCACTCAACAACTAAACTCTGGAACTCCCTACATCTTAATGTTCGCCTAGCCCCCAACCATGCCCAGTTTAAAACGAACTATCAAAACTTTCTCCTCAGTCAGGTCTTCTGTGCCTGCTTCAAACCCCCCTGAGTTTTTGCTTTTAGGCTCCACCTCACTCTCCAATGCTATAAACTGCTCCCCTCTCGGCCTACCCACCTGGTTATGTTATTAAGCTCTTATGTCTCTATCGGTTAGGCTTCAGCAGCTCTTTTACCCAGTCGGGCTTACCACGCATGTTTCTAATAATTAATTATTGTTAATGTTAGTGGATTACTGACCTGTCCTGCTTCAAATCATGTAATTTGTCTAATTATGTATCTTGTTATTCCTGTTATCAAACGTCATTCCCTGCCTTCTTATTGTAATCTCCCGGGTCATGCCTGAAAATAGTCATGTCTTGGCTATGGTACTTACTTGGTAAACAAAAACTAAATAAATAAATAATTAAAAAATAAATAGTGTTACTTAAGGGTCTGTTCATGAAAAGGGGTTACCAAGGCTTCTATAACTTGTTTTTTGTGCTAATAAAAAAATGAAAACCATTTTCTGTCAGCAGAATGGT
Organism: Neoceratodus forsteri; assembly: GCA_016271365.2. Lineage (NCBI taxonomy): Eukaryota > Metazoa > Chordata > Ceratodontiformes > Ceratodontidae > Neoceratodus > Neoceratodus forsteri. The sequence continues at coordinate 508,486,241 of CM057455.1, forward strand.
ACATTTAATATGTGCTAGCCTGCAGAGATAGTTAACATAATACCACTGTTGTAAAATATCCTTAAGTTAATTTTATTGCTATTATATAGCTTGATTTCTGCTGTTTTTTCACTCCCAAAGTGTGACATGGAAACCCTGCTCTTCTTGGTGTGCTACTGTGACAACACTGCACTTCACAGTAGGCAAACAATGTGTTGGGATCACTCTTGACACACTAAAATTTGAATCCCTTAATGTCCTGTGTCCCTTTAACAATTCCTGCTTGCACAGTGCAGCTCTCTATTTACTGTGATGGTCGTAACGCATGGTGTCTTACTCTGTTACACCCATCACAGTAACCCCTAAACACAAGTGTGGTCCGTGTTGCCCTATCTTGCAGTTTCCCTGCACAAAACAACCTCCCAACTTGTGAATGAAATTATTCTCGTCAGCGAGAAGCGCTGCACAGCCATGCAAAGTCACACTTTGACCCCCCACCTGACGTGGTGTCCGAGAAATCACGTCTGTTTGCGCACGTCACAGGTGGGGGGTCTATTGGCTTCTGGTTTAGCGTGTTTTGGCAGAAGTCTCGATGGGAGGTCGCTTGGCATAATGCCCTCCATAAAAGTCGCTTTTCGGTGCTGGGAGTCGCTCTCGCTTGCCGAATTCACCAAAGAAGGTGTCGGTGTGTGGAATCTTGAAACTGCTACGCTCGTTGAAGGTAAGCAGATTTACGCCCATCACGGCGGTCAAACTGTTTTTGGGACTTTGGCAGCATTTAGGGTAAGAGGGAATACCAAATAAATGCTAAATAAATGATTCATCACTGCATGATTTGCCATCCCATTAAGTTGATCAGAGGAGAAAGTGTAATTTTTGAACATTTGGGGTAGGGGGCTGTATAGTGAGCAGCTATTCTGTGGGAGCAAATAAACTCAGCAATTCAGCTTTGCCATGCTTTCTTTGTTGTTTGGAAAAATGTGTTTATGGCCCCAGTGTTGGAATCAGCTTTGGGAGCTCGGGGTGCTCAAGCCTGTATAAAAAAAATTGATTTTGTTTACTCGAATATTTGTGAATTGCTTTGTATTGGACCATGCGGTGTCACTTCTCGGGGGTTGGTGGTGGTGGGGTGGCTTTATGTGCTGGTCTCATTCTGGCCGAACAGGAATGCTCTGACTCCTCGATGCCCTCAATGCTTTTGTTTGCTTGTATGTGTTGGTTTCAATATTGCTGGGGTTCTTATGCTGGCCTGGAGTGTTGTTTCTTGGCCTGTGTGAGCATTCATGTTCGGCCATCTTGAGGACCATGCGGCTTGTGGGTCTCTTGGCTGGTTCTTTGATGCAGCAGGGCAGCTGTATGGTGCCCTGATATGACCGAACATGAATGCTTTCACTTGCTCGATGCCTGTAATGCAGCTTAAACCAAAAAAAAAATAAAAAAGATGGTAATTGGCTAGCCTGGGGCCTGGTCCCCTGTGTTTTGTGTGTGAGCATTCACGTTCGGCCATGTTAAGGACCATGCGGTGTGACTTCTCGGGGGGGAGGTTGGTGGTGGTGGGGGGGTTTATGTGCTGGTCTCATTCTGGCCGAACAGGAATGCTCTGACTCTCGATGCCCTCAATGCTTTTGTTTGCTTGTATGTGTTGGTTTCAATATTGCTGGGGTTCTTATGCTGGCCTGGAGTGTTGTTTCTTGGCCTGTGTGAGCATTCATGTTCGGCCATCTTGAGGACCATGCGGCTAGTGGGTCTCTTGGCTGGTTCTTTGATGCAGCAGGGCAGCTGTATGGTGCCCTGATATGACCGAACATAAATGCTCTCACTTGCTCGATGCCTGTAATGCAGTAAACCAAAAAAAAAAAATAAAAAAAGATGGTAATTGGCTAGCCTTGGGCCTAGTCCCCTGTGTTTCGTGTGTGAGCATTCACATTCGGCCATGTTAAGGACCATGCGGTGTGACTTCTCGGGGGGGGGTCGGTGGTGGTGGGGTGGTTTTATGTGCTGGTCTCATTCTGGCCGAACAGGAATGTTCCGACTCCCTCGATGCCCTCAATGCTTTTGTTTGCTCGAGTATGTTTTGGTTTCAATATTGCTGGGGTACTTATGCTGGCCTGGAGTGTTGTTTCTTGGCCTGTGTGAGCATTCATGTTTGGCCATCTTGAGGACCATGCGGCTAGTGGGTCTCTTGGCTGGTTCTTTGATGCAGCAGGGCAGCTGTATGGTGCCCTGATATGACCGAACATGAATGCTTTCACTTGCTCGATGCCTGTGATGCAGCTTAAACCAAAAAAAAAAATAAAAAAGATGGTAATTGGCTAGCCTGGGGCCTGGTCCCTGTGTTTCGTGGTGTGAGCATTCACATTCGCCATGTTAAGGGACCATGGGTGTGACTTCCTGGGGGTTGGTGGTGGTGGGTGGCTTTTATGCTGGTCTCATTCTGGCCGAACAGGAATGCTCTGACCCTCGATGCCCTCAATGCTTTTGTTTGCTTGTATGTGTTTGTTTCAATATTGCTGGGGTTCTTATGCTGGCCTGAAGTGTTGTTTCTTGGCCTGTGTGAGCATTCATGTTCGGCCATCTTGAGGACCATGCGGCTAGTGGGTCTCTTGACTGGTTCTTCGATGCAGCAGGGCAGCTGTATGGTGCCCTGATATGACCGAACATGAATGCTTTCACTTGCTCGATTCCTGTAATGCAGTAAACCAAAAAAAACAAAACAAAAAAAAAGATGCTAATTGGCTAGCCTGGGGCCTGGTCCCCTGTGTTTTGTGTGTGAGCATTCACGTTCGGCCATGTTAAGGACCATGCGGTGTGACTTCTTGGAGGGGGGTTGGTGGTGGTGGGGTGGCTTTATGTGCTGGTCTCATTCTGGCGAACAGGAATGCTCTGACTCCCTCGATGCCCTCAATGCTTTTGTTTGCTTGTATGTGTTGGTTTCAGTATTGCTGGGGTTCTTATGTGGGAGCCGTTTTTTTTTCCTTCAAATTAAACTACTTGCGCCTTAAGCAATAAGGCATCACCTGGTGTTGAATTAATATTGTTAATCACACCCTAGGTGTGTAATGTGGCACATGCCACATCAGAATGTCATATTTGACCAGGGGTGACTAACTGACTAATTTCTGGAGTGCCTTATTGTGATTTTATTCTAATTTTCAATGTTTTGCTCATTTAGATGGCAATAAGCTTTTAATATATGTTGAGTCTTTTCTTCAGCTGCAACATACATTATTTTAACATTTAAAATTTGCATCCCAAGTATGGTGCATGTTAGGGAGAGTGCCATAAAGGTGCAGTGATGCACTGCTCACTTCATTAAAGCGAGCAGTGCATCACCGCCCTGCTGAATAATGAAGTCTCCCTCGTGCCATACTTTCACGTTGTACATTTTTAAAAGATTTTTGTTGCGGACTGAGAAAAAAGACTCAACACACATTAAATCTTACCCAGAGGTAAGTTTTGCAGGGGCAGGACATTGGATTTGGACAGCTTTCCGTTTTAAATTTCTTCCATCAACAGTTTAAGAATGCTGGTTCAAAGCATCATTCCATTCATTCAGTGGTGCTAAAGGAATAATCTGACAGCCCTCTTGCCTAACAACACACCCATGGCGTGCATTAATGCCTCAAAACCCCATGCTATGTCTTGGATTATTGGAATCCTAACAGCCAATCAGATTGCAGCATTTTCTAAAGCATTTTTATAATATCCCATCTTTCTTACCGTCGAATGGTCTGCAGTGTTCTGTGCGGCTCCCTTGATTGGAAGTATCATGCGGAGTGTGCATGTTGGCTCTTTCTTACCGTCGAATGGTCTGGAGTGTTCTGTGCGGCTCCCTTGATTGGAAGTATCATGCGGAGTGTACATGTTGGCTCTTTCTTACCGTCGAATGGTCTGGAGTGTTCTGTGCAGCTCCCTTGATCGGAAGTATCATGCGGAGTGTGCATGTTGGCTCTTTCTTACCGTCGAATGGTCTGGAGTGTTCTGTGCGGCTCCCTTGATCGGAAGTATCATGCGGAGTGTGCATGTTGGCTCTTTCTTACCGTCGAATGGTCTGGAGTGTTCTCATGCGGCTCCCTTGATTGGAAGTATCATGCGGAGTGTGCATGTTGGCTCTTTCTTACCGTCGAATGGTCTGGAGTGTTCTTGCGGCTCCCTTGATTGGAAGTATCATGCGGTGTGCATGTTGGCTCTTTCTTACTCGAATGGTCTGGAGTGTTCTGTGCGGCTCCCTTGATTGGAAGTATCATGCGGAGTGTGCATGTTGGCTCTTTCTTACCGTCGAATGGTCTGGAGTGTTCTGTGCGGCTCCTTGATTGGAAGTATCATGCGGAGTGTGCATGTTGGCTCTTTCTTACCGTCGAATGGTCTGGAGTGTTCTGTGCGGCTCCTTGATTGGAAGTATCATGCGGAGTGTGCATGTTGGCTCTTCTTACCGTCGAATGGTCTGGAGTGTTCTGTGCGGCTCCCTTGATTGGAAGTATCATGCGGAGTGTGCATGTTGGCTCTTTCTTACCGTCGAATGGTCTGGAGTGTTCTGTGCGGCTCCCTTGATTGGAAGTATCATGCGGAGTGTGCATGTTGGCTCTTTCTTACCGTCGAATGGTCTGGAGTGTTCTGTCGGCTCCCTTGATTGGAAGTATCATGCGAGTGTACATGTTGGCTCTTTCTTACCGTCAGAATAGTCTAGGTGTTCTGTGCGGCTCCCTTGATTGGAAGTATCATGCGGAGTGTGCATGTTGGCTCTTTCTTACCGTTGAATGGTCTGGAGTGTTCTGTGCGGCTCCCTTGATTGGAAGTATCATGCGGAGTGTGCATGTTGGCTCTTTCTTACCGTCGAATGGTCTGGAGTGTTCTGTGCGGCTCCCTTGATTGGAAGTATCATGCGGAGTGTGCATGTTGGCTCTTTCTTAGCATCGAATGGTCTGGAGTGTTCTGTGCGGCTCCCTTGTGTTCAGTGTTAGCATTTCCAGTGATTTACAGCATCCCATGTAGTGTGCCTGTCCTTCACTATGCAGTGTGAATTAATCAGAACTAATTTTTTTTGCTTAAAGATTGCTGGAGAAATGGAGAATGTGAGACAAAGACTGCAAGTATCTGCTGCAGTGCTTTTGCAAGATGCACTTAAAAATGTATGCAGCCCAATATCTGGCAAGGACCGAAGTCAGCAATACAGAGATGACCTGAAAAAGAATCCCGAACGTTATGCAGAACATAAGAAAAAAACAGTATTACGCTGCAGAAAGTACAGGGCTTCTCTGACTGACGAGAAGAGAAAAGAATATAATGAGAAGTCACGGCTGCGAATGCAGAAAATGAGGGAACGGCGGAAGAATATAGTCTCTGAGCCTGCAGGGAGCCTAACAGGTAGGGGGACAACCATGAATTCAAGAGAAGAAGAAAAAAAAAGATGGAAGAAAGAGCATGCTGGAGGGAAAGTAGAAGGAAAGACGTGCCAATATGTCTGCACAGAGCATGAAGAATAAATGAAAGAGGAGAGAGAAATACAAGGAAAAGAGAAAAAGAAAAAAACAGCAGTGTAACTGTATCATTCACAACAACCAACATTGCATCTTCACCAACCCCAAGATTTCCTGAGTCCTTAACAAATGGAAGCGTTTACGCAGAAACCCCAGTGACTGCACACGATCAAACCAAGCCATCAGAAAAGCACTACAAAGAGCCCGCAGAGGACTTCCAAGGTCTCCAAGATGATTTGCCACCACTGTTTCTAAACTTATTTCATGCTGCTCCCCTGCAAAAAAGGAGGCCCTATCCAAAGTGAACGTGAGCATGCCGTGACGCACAAACCTGCACGCCAAGCTGGTGGAGGCAATGAAAGACAAACTGTCGGATTTAAAGCATAAAAACTCAAAGGCACAACGAGAATTGAAGCATGCCTTTACCAGTGCAATATTGGTACTGAAAAAGTACCGTATGCTCCGTTGTGCAAGCCAGACATTTGGAATCAGCTGGAGGCAGATGATGAGGGCATCACGCAGCCAAAGGGTGAAACCCATCAACAGGCACAAGTCAGCATTGTCTGAAGAAATGGTGCAGAAGGTAAAAACTTCTTCGAGGCCTCATCCACGCCATTACCACATAAGAAGGCGTTTCAAAACGAATAGGGATTGCAAAGGCTTTCCTTGACAAGCCTCTTCATATTCTGTACAACAGTTCTGTGAGCAAAACCGGGGCAAAAATTGGACCAACCAAATTCCGTAGTTCTGGCCAAAGCACATTAAACTGGCAAAGGATCAAAATCTTGAGCAGTGCTTGTGCAGTACTGCACAAATGCCATCCTAAAGTTACAATCATTAAACAGATTTGCAGATTTGCACAGAGTCCCACACTGCAAGATTGCCAGTATATACAGTGCTGTCAACGTGACCATGTGTCCAAGGTCTCCAGGTGAACAGTTCTTTGCAAAGAAATGCATTGAGAAGACCTGTGGAAACTGCAGTGCAGATGGCATAGAAAAAACAGCAAAGGAACTGTTGGACAGACATGGCATGGAAGAACTGAAATGGTGCCAATGGGACAGTGTTACCATTACAACAAACACAGAAGGCAATGAGACAAAAAAGAACGAAAAGTACTGAAAAGAAAAAGCAGCACAGTATCAACATTTTTGAAGTACTGAAGGACGATATAACGTTTTGGGACAGCACCTGCATATTGCATCCTGGCAAACAAAGTCAGTTTAAGTCTCTAAAACTAATGTGCCAGAAGGATGTGTGCTCATGGTACTGGACTTTCTGGAAAACTACACGTGTACTTTCCAGGATGAAATTCAGTCTGCCCATTGGCACCACGAACAGGCCACTGTTCACCCCATAGTGACATTCTACAGATGTCCTACATGCAAGTATTATGAAAGAGTCCTTAGTGTTTATATCGAGTGACCTGAAGCATGACCACCATGCTGTTAGGCACTTTGTCAAACAGGCAATGCACATCTTCAGAGCATCCGCTCACTCAAGATTGAGAAAAAGTGCACTTCACAGATGGCTGCGAAGCCAATACAAATCAAAGTGGGCATTCCAGGACATTTCAGAAGCACCCGCTAAATATGGATTTACAATTGAAAGAGCTTTCTTCGGTTCCAGACATGAGAAAGGACCATCAGATGGAGAGAGTGCTGTGATCAAGTCCGGTGTCAGTCTAACAGTGCAATCCCGTCGAAGCAGTAATTGCCAATGCAAAACAGCTGTATAGAGTTCTGCAAGAACCTCAAAAGAATCTAAAACTGAAGACTGCAGGCACGATCTGCGCACATTCTTCTGGGTGGGGAGAATGCCATAAAGAGGAGTGCAAGACAACAAATCAGAGCAGTACCAGAGACACATAAACTACATAGTGTATGCTCTGGGCTTCTGGTGTGATTGTCAGACGAGAGCATAGCTACTTTTGCACTGCATGCTTGAGTGGCACAGACACTGTGAAAACAGTAACTGACAGAACCCTGAAGGCAACAAAACTTAAAAATATTGTGGACACAAATTCTTCTGTGCCATGGACCAACAAATGTCATTCTGTCCACAAGATGGATACACCAGTCATTTATGATTCTGCACCACTGGCACCTTCTTCCTCCCAGGTCAGTCGGGATGGTAACATGACAGATTTGATCAATGAACCTGAATGCTTACATCCTAAAGCTGCACAAATGCATGTTAATGTTGATGTGCCAACTACTGTGACTACCGTAGCTTCAAGTAGCAAAAACACCAACCAGCTCTTTGATGCAGCCAGTTCATCAGCACCATCAAGTACAGTGGTCTCTCGCCAAAAACTGGAGCACATAAAAAACCCCCACTTTTATGCCATTTATTATTCAAGCAACTTTTATTGGAGAACTAACAATGATTGATGACAGGAGGCAGTTCCACTTCAGTTTCTTGAGGCATCGTGAGGATGGCATCTTCACATGGCCACGCCGAAAGGACTCTGATGCTGTAAGGAAGACGAGCCGTATTTTCCATGGACCTATTTTTTTTCCATCACCAGGCACATACAATATCCAACAGGAAGAGCTGCAAAACATAATGAAAAAATATGAAGAATTGCAAGACCGCTGGCATTAAAAGTGGTTCATAACCTTGCAATTCAATTAGGGACACTGACACTGAACATTTCCGTGATGGACTGCACACATAGAAACACGATGCAATTGTTTGTAAATGGCTTATTTGTGGTGCTTACAACTTACAAAATTCTACAGCTTACAAAACTGTGTGTTATAGTGTGTTCTTTGCGTGGCTCTTGCCACCTGAATAAGGGACACAATAGTTGCTAATGGTGAAACAATGGACATCAAAGCAGGGACCCTTGAGAAGTATGCAGTGGTGTGTCTGTTACACTCATTGCAATGGAACTGCACAGCACTTTCTGCACATGAAGTGGACAGTGAACTTGTATGTGGCCCACAAAAACAATCTCACTATTGCTGGGAATTGTTGTGCATAATAAAATATATTCTCACTCCAATGCTGATTTGCACAATTGTAGAATTGCACAGTTTAAAATAGCATAATTATAACAAGCATGTTATCACTGTTTAATGTTACGTAATGTCTTTTACTACTTTCAGTCTATAAATAAAGGTGTTTTTTCCTGCATCAACAATTGTGTGGTGCCCTTTATTACACTCACTGGGATGTGTGGTGTCTTGTTACACCCACCATGGTGTGTCTTGTTACGCACACCATGGTGTCTTGTTATACCCACCACAGTGTGTGGCGTCTTGTTACACTCACCACGGTGTGTCTTGTTACACCCACCACGGTGTGTGGTGTCTTGTTACACCCACCACGGTGTGTCTTGTTACACCCACCACGGTGTGTGGTGTCTTGTTACACCCACCATGGTGTGTCTTGTTACACCTATCACACCAGACCTTATTTTTCTTGGGAAGCTTAACATTTTTTATCTTGCAACATACTGTTTTTATCACATGTAGGTCACAGTATCTTAACCTGTATTACAAAATTAATTTATGGTTGATTTTAAAATTTGACTTCCATGCCACACTTTGGTAACCCCTTTTCGTGAACAGACCCTTCTCTGCCAGTAGGAGGAGGCATTGCAGTACATGACATTGTGTAAAAATAACTGAAGCCTTAAGGTCAGCTGGCAAGTTCAAGAAATGGTGTGCCATTGGGGGAAGTTTCTGTGTTTGCATGTGCTATCAGCAGCTGTTTATTACAGTGATTTCCTCTAAAATTGAAACTGAGTGGACTTCACTATTGCCGAATAGTGTAGGTGAGCAATGGCAGCTGATGGGCAGTAACAGCAGAAGACAAAAAGAAGGTAGAGCCTAAAGTTGTAAAAACCACATGTGAGTCAAGGGCAGCGGGAGTTGAACTGATCTACGGCCACTAGTGAAAGTGAGAGGTACCAGGAAGGTTGAACCACAATGCAATACTTTGAATTAGCACCCTGTGAAGGTGTGGGATGAAACAGACACAATAAACCAGAAGTCAGGTGCATAAAAATGCAAATGTTATTTATTTTATTCAAATCAGAAAAAAAAAATAATAAACATACAGAAAGCAAAAGGTTATTCAATGTCCAGTTTCCAGCAAACTTTCTAATTTCAAAAATTCATGAGGCTTAGCTTCAGCCTTTGCAAATAGAACAATGTAGAAACAAGCGTACACTTCTGAGGTCCTCTCACTTGGTAGTCTATATTCAACTGATTCCCCTATTTATCATTATAAAATGGCAGGGTAAAATCACGTAATCTGATTGGCTCTTATTTATGTATAAAATATGGTTTACACATGGTTAAAAAAAGGACTGCTCAGCAGTGAGAGTCTGGAACCCCGATCAATGGGCATTTGGAGCTCAGGCATTTCGGTTAGCCCTCTAGTGACAGAACTGATCTTCCACCACAAATATGGCTGCTACCTTTACACCGTAAAAAAAACTTCAACTGGGCCTTAAAAATAAAATGATCTTAAATACAAAAATATAAAACAAATTAATTAAATGTTGTTTCCCTGATTATCTCACTCTCCTTACATACATAAGCAAATTAGAAACATTAATTTTTGTTTATAGTTTTCACGACAACTGTTTCTTTGCTGACAGTGAAAAGTCCCCCTTCTATCTTTACCTGCTGATCAGGGAACTCTCTTCTTCTTGCCCTGATGGTGTGATAATTGAGTCTCTGGCTGTAACAAAGACCTTTGTCGTCTGTGTGTACAGTGTGTTAGGAGAGAAACATTCTGCCAGTGGAACCAAGCAGAATTCTGAATCCATGTGTTCTGTGATAAACATTCCATATCTTGAATGTGGAGAAAAACAGAAAAAAAAAAAACAGGAAGAAGAAAGCAGGCAATAATACAATGACATCATCAATGACATTACTTGCAGTGGGTGGAAGGGCTATTTTATCACAAATGTATACAATTAAATCTATAGTTTCTATATATAAAGATGCTTTTTCCAATGGTAAAAAGTAAAAAAGAGCCAATTTTAGAAATGCAATAAGGCACTCGGAGATGTGTGTAAAACTTATTTTACAGCACGTCCAGTGGCAGAAGTCACTCGGCCTTCAACCTCGTGCCTTACTACACCTCTGGCTGTACTGTAAAATATGTTTTACACACACTTCTTCGTGCCTTATTGCTTACTTGTTACTCCAAGTGGTGGGTTTTTATACCTTTCATGGATGACATTACTGTCAGGTGATCCACCCCTTTTTGCTAAAACCAGTATAAACCTCTTATTGTCAGGAGCTCCCCAACCAAACAGTAAAGACATTCATGTTAATTTTTCTAGCCTAGACTCAACTCCTCTTTTCTTGGTTAAGTGGGTTTTATGTTAAGGGGGTTTAATCACAATCTGAATATAAAATTAGTCTTAATGAGGCTAAACCCCTCTCTCAGTCTGTGACATCACCACTTGAAAATACCAGAAATAGACTCATTCTGTGGGCTTCCAGCCCTATAACAGGTCATGAAATACTATTCAGCAGGTACAGTTTAATCTTTCTTTGTTTTATATTTCCATTTTGTTTCATCTGAAAAGTTAGTTTTAATAAGATAGTAAATCCATGAGGGTTCCACTGGGTTTGAAAGGGAAAGGGGAGAACAAGGGCACGCTCCTCTTCTCCCTTTTCTTGCCAGCCCTTGTAACTCATCATATCTTTTTCTTTTTATTTCCATTGTCATTAAATGTAACACCCTAATGTAGACAAGCATACTGCAAACATATCTCATTTTCATTCCCAGTGTGAGAGGCTGTCCCACAGAAACAAAGAGCGAAAGGAATGGGGGGGCCTAGATATCCCACCCATTGGCATCCACTCCAGATAGGGCTCACCCTGTCACCCCCCACACTAGAAGCTCCACCTCAGGGACCCTATGAATCAAAATGGTATCTGAATCCAGATGCGCTAACATCAACTGATACCATTCAGTTCCCTGAGGCTTTCTACACAGGTTTTGCAATACCTGCGTAGACATCATCTTTCATCTACACATCTAAATATTTATTTTCATTCAGGATATACACATGTACAATTCATTTATCATCAGCATTTCCCCCATAATAGGATAGAAAGTCAACATTCTGGTGTTGGGACGTTACTCTCTGTTTCACAGAAAATCAGTAGGGCTGCAGTGCTAAATACCAATGCATAATCCTTGAGTTTTTATCCTTCATCTGGTGGAGCCAATACAACGGATTATGGTCAGTTAGCACAGTAAATTCTGTACCCCACAGATAATACTTGAGGGCATCAGTGTCATTGGCTTCCATCAATATATTCAATTTAATGTCTCTGGGTGTATCTCGATCTGGCTGAGCTGGGTTAAGGGCTTGAATTGCTTGCAGGGTATCCATCCACTTCTCATCCTGCTGTTGTTGATCCTCTTTCTGTTGTCATCGATCCTCTGCTCATTCCTGCTCCATCTCCAGCTGCTACATACAAAGCCATCATAAGAGGTCACTGGGATCCACTGGGGCTCTCTCCTCCATCTGTCCCTCTGTCTCATTCTCCAGCTCATCCTTCACCTTTCTTCTGGCTCCAAGATCCAACCTGGGTTCAGGTTTCTCTCCAGTCTCCTCCACCATGGCACGAGTTAATGGATATGTTTTTGCCTCAACACCCTGATCTTTTTGCATCTGTCTGGGTATTGGTTCAGTACCCACTGATAATGTCTCCCATGCAGTGTAGACATACCAGAAATCCCACTTTTAACACCACTGTGGAGGTGTGGGATAAAACAGACACAACAAACCAGAAGTCAGGTGTTTAAAAATGCAAACGCGCAATGTTATTACATTCAAATCAGAAAATAAAAAAATAAAAATAATAGCCATACAGAAAGCAAAAGGTTATTTAATGTCCAGTATACAGAAAACTTTCCAGTTTTGAAAATCCCTGAGGCTTAGCTTCAGCCTTTGCAAATAGAACAATGTGGAAACAAGCACACACTTTTGAGGTCCTCCTCACTTGGTAGTCAGTATTCTACTGATTCCCCTATCTGTCCTTGTTACTCCAAGTGGTGATCACCCCTTTTTGCTAAAACCAGTATAAACCTCTTATTCTCAGGAGTTCCCCATCAAACAGTAAAGACATACATGTTCATACGTGTTAATTTGTCTAGCCTAGACTCAACTCCTCTTTTCTTGGTTTAGGGTTTTTTATGTTAAGGTGGTTTTGTGTTAAGGGGGTTTATGTTAAGAGGTTTTTATCACAGTCTGCATATAAAATTAGTCTTAATGAGGCTAAACCCCTCCCTCAGCCTGTGACATCACCACTTGAAAATACCATAAATAGACTCATTCCGTGGGCTGCCAGCCCTATAACAGGTCGTGGAATACTATTCCGCAGGTGCAGTTCAATCTTTTTTTGTTTTATATTTCCATTTTGTTTAACCTCAAAAGATAGTTTTAGTAAGATAATAAGTCGATGAGGGTTCCACTTGGTTTGCAAGGGTAACAGGAGAACAAGGGCATGCTCCTCTTCTCCCTTCTCCTGCCAATACTTGGAACTCTTCATATCTTTTTCTTTTTATTTCCATTAAATCATTAAATGTAACACCCTAAAATAGACAAGCATACAGTAAATGTATTTCAATTTCATTCCAAGCATGAATGGCCATCCCACAGAAACAAAGAGCGAAAGGAATGGGGGGGGACCCTAGACACCCCACACATGGGCATCCACCCTAGACAGGGTTCACCCTGTCACATGCCCGTACTGGATGGTGGCTGACTGGCAGTGACAATGGGAGCCATAAGGGAGGTGGTGCTGAAAGCCATTACTTTAAGCAGCAGCAGAGAAAGTGCGAGAGATGAACAATTAAATTGCGGGTGGCCAATCACTCAAGCCGCTGATCTGTGTGTTCATGTGCAAGTGGCCAGTCAGCGACAGTGAGTGGGCAGTCAGTGACAGTGGGCAGTGATATGCCATGGTTGATTGCTAGTAAGGAGGACTGACTGCCAGGAGCTATTTTCACCTGGGTCATTATGCTGAGATAATGGCCTGGCTGAAAGAAGCTCTCAGCCAATCAGGAGTCGAGATTGTTTGTGCCCATTTCATAATATATGGATAAAGTATTTCTTTTAGCATATAACCATCTTTTCATGGATCCCCATTTCACTGAGCTATGTGGTTAAGCCCTGGAAATCGGTCCCCCCTTCCCTTGATACCTGCCACCCCAGCGGCAGTTGGAGGTGAGGACTTGGTGGGACTCGAGCAAAATCCCCTCGGGGTAGTTCCACTGGAAGGTTCGTGATGGGGTGAATTTTAGATTGTAGATGCCACCTTGTAGTGCACCGGTCGGCCATGCAGTACGACTCCAAATATTTCAAGCAATTGCTATTCCCTTGTTAAACCACCTGCAGTTTAGTTTAACATTTTATTTTATTTATTTATTTATGTCTTTGGTAACCAGGTAAGTGAGCTGATCCAAAGGACCATTTTCAGCCGCGACTCAGGCCACTTAACCATTTTTGAATCTTCCTGCCATCTTCACTCCCTTCAAAGTTTTCCAATAAGTCTGATGTTGAAGGACCATCCTCTATTTTCTTGATCCTCAGCTGAATTGGTCAGGATGTGGAGCTGTTCCATAAAAGTTCCCTTGACAGATCTGCCACCAAATATTCTAATTCCCCGATATGAGTTTTAGCTTCATCCAGTCATTTAGTATGTACTGAAGAGCTTTCAGCAAGCTCTGTCACTACTGCTTGTCTATGGGTGATCTGGGCTGTAAGATTTTCAAACCCTGGTTTTACTTCTTGCTGCAGAGACACTATAAGGCCTGCAATCGTTTTATCCTGAGCAACTTTTTCTTTCTCTTTCTCCTTTCCCGTCTCCAGTGCCATGCTGTGGAATCTCATTCCTGCTTCCCCTGATGGTTGAACAGTCTTTGTTATTAGCTCAAAATCGATAGTTGCCTGTCGTTTTGTTAGTTTTCCACATGCCATGAGCTACCACTGTTAATATTGAACTTCTGAATGCTGATCATGAGAGGAAAATTAATTTATTGCTGCTTTTTGTTCAGTGCTGACTGGAGCCCATCTATTGCCCATCCACCTTTGTTGGCTCCCAAGCCACCCCCCCCCCCCCGGGTAAGTATGAAATTGTATTTCAGACACAGGTCTGCTATATAATATTCTGGTTCACACTTGTGCTGTAACCACTAGGCTATTTAGGGTTAGTGCCACTGCTAGAGTTCAAATTGAAATCAGGGGTTAGCAAGTTGTCACTAACCCTCTGAGTTCTGTCAAAGCAAGGATTTTTTTCGTAACAGGCACACTGTAGTGAAACTTGCAGATACATGCCAGGAGCACAGGGTGGTTAAGTGACTTGTTCAGAGTCACACAGTACGCAAGCTGTTGGTGGGTGTAGGATTTCATTTTACACAGTGGTGTCTGCTGTATAGTATTCTGGTTTACATTAGTGCTCTAACCACTAAACTATTTAGAGCTGGTGCCAACACTAGATTTCAAATTTAATCAGGAGTCTGCAAGCTGGCCTAACCCTGTCTGAGTCCTTTCAAAGCATGGAATTATATATTTTTCTATAATCAACACAAAAGGAAGACTACTGGCACCAGCCTCCTCTGCTTGTCCTTATCTCCCACGTTCTTTCCTCCCCAACCTTTGTTTCTGAGAGGGATGTGTGTTTTCATTCATCCCTTTCCTGAAAAAAAATACACTACTATAACTTTAATTGTTGTAGTACTTAAAAGGACTCAACAAAAATGTCTGCTCTGTCTACAGTAGCAGCAGATGATGTGGTTTAGTTAGTTTAATACTAATTTACAGATGAAAGGCTTGAAGTACTGCAGGGTATTTATTTAGCAGCAGACTGCCTGCCAGGTGACAATCTCTCTCTCCTCTCTCCACCCTCCATTTTTGACTCAGAGAGAGATGAATGAAAAAATAGTTTTGTTTGGTTTGCGTAGCTTTGTTCCAACTCAAAATGTTTTTGCAGGAGACAAGGAGTTGGAAAACTCAAAAAGCATTTTATGTAAAATAGTTGAGTGGCAAGCCAATACTATTAAATGGAGCTTTCTGTGCTGCTTTTCTATTCAGTGTCTGCCACACATTAATAATAATAATAATAATATTTTTATTTATATTGTGCCTTTCAAGCGTCAAGGTGCATTCCAGTAAAACAAGATAGAAATACATGAGTACAGAAACAGAAATACAAAAGTAATATTATAAAAACACACAAAAAATTAATGAACAGTAACATTTTTGAATCTTCCTGCCACCTTCACTCCCTTCAGAGTTTTCTGGTAGGCCAATAAGTCTGATGTTGGAGGACCATCCTCTATTTTCTTGATCCTCAGCTCAATTGCTCATTGAGCAGAGCACTGATCATTGCAGCCCTGAGAACTACGTGTGTTGTTCTGTACCTAACCAGTTAGGTGCCCGTTTACAATGGCACACAAATTCTATCCAAAATCAGGAGCAGCTTTACAGATTGACACTAAAGACTCATTCTCTGCTCCCTCCCACACCACTGATGCTCATGAGACGTCTGCTCCATGTCAGTCCCCATCCTGTGTATTGCTGTCAATAGAAGTCCAGTGGAAACAAGGAGCTGGGGAAGAAATGTTCAGTCTGCAGCACTGCCTGATGCCTAAGGCAAGAAAAAAAAACATAAACTACACACCTGAATCAATCTGCATGTTAAAAGCCATTCAGAAGTGGTTCAATGGCCATTTATATTGCTGGTTTTGGTGGGGGGGGGTGAATTTTTTCTGGAGTGGTTTGCCTATCCCTAGTAAACAATAACTACTTCTGAAGTCATATCCACATCAGGGCATGGAAACCATAGTCAGCCGAATACCATGCAGAACAAAGAAGTGTGATCAGAGACAGGGGCCATATTCTCCGCAAGCCTTGGGTTCACCAAAGATATGGTGCACCGGGCCTGTGGCAGTCTGAGATTTTCCATCCTTTGCAGCACTTGATGCAAGTTAGACCAACTTTGTGTGGTCTAGATTGTGTCAATATTGGTGTTTGTTTTTATGGAACTTGCGCCTGAGATTTGGCACAAGCTGCTGTAATGCAGGTAAAGTGTTGCAACTGTGCCCGAGCTTTGTAACTCAGGCAGCAGTTGTGGTAAGTGGGACTGGCACAGCTGCATCAAAGAAAGGGTTGATGCAGGACTTGCTGCAAGCCTGGCACCACCGTTTCAATGTCCACCCCGGGGAGAACGGTATAAATAAGTTCTGCTCACTTTGCAGGTGTCTGAGAGCACAACAATGTGGGGCAATAGAAAAGCCAAATGTTTTAGTGGTCCCAAGCTGCTGCAGAAACACAGCAGCAATTTGGTTGCCATAATTTGTCTTCTGGATGCAGCTAAAAGAAACATTGCTTTTGCAGTGACTCAGAACAATTTGCAGTCATTTGTGTTATGATTACTATAGATCTTCAGTTAGAAGCTACCCTTGAATATAAGCTGCGGGCCATAGTGAAACATTTTAATAAAAGCTACTGTTATGTGCCCTCTTATTTTGACAGGTAAAACTCCTGATATGGGACTCCGTCACAGTATAATCTCCTACCAGCTACTGTTTGGTTGTATGATCTAGCTAATGATTTTTATCTTTGTAAATATGAGCTTCATTATACTTCATATGATCTGAGTTAATCTTTTTGTACATTTTGCCATAGACTATTAACAATACACTTGGTCAAATCCAGGATATGTTAAAAGCTGAATTTTTTCAGTAGATGCAACCGTCCAATACAAGCAACCTGAAAACGAGCCATGACTAGACAAAATACAAAATTGTAATAGAAACAGTGGCTTCTATTGGAAGATATATGGGGCCAGATATTCAAAACTTTGCCCTGGGGCTAAATTAGCACTGCCCGGCAGGCAAACTTAGCCCAGAGCACAAAGCAAGCTATATTCAAAAGGAAATAGCCCGGTGCTAATCCTGCTGAATATAGCAGTCTAAGGAAGCCGGGCAAACTGGTCTGGGAGTGCAGGGCAAAAATAGCCTGGGAATAAGACAGCACTGAATATAGCAACAGGGAAGTGCAAACTGCAACTGCATCTGCAGCTCATTAGACTCTGTAGCAAGCCAGTGTTGCAGGTGGAGAACATTGTGTGTGATTGCACAGAGTTGTCTCACAGCTACTGCAAACACACCTCTCAACCTCCTGACTCATAAATCAAGGACAAGGCTTAAAACAATCAGGGACAAAGGTTTAAAATCAGGGACGCACCTTAGGAATTGATGATATCCACTCAGAAAGCTGGTAGAATAAGTGGTGTAGTGTAAAATGCATTGTTAAAGGAAGAACACGTCTGTAACATTAATGTCTGACATTATGTTATGCCTACAACCCCCACTGTTTGGTCATGGAAACACAATTTGTAGGAGGGACAGAGTGAAAGTTTGAGGGAAATTCAGGGATGTCCCTGAAAATCAGGGACAGTTGAGAGGTATGACTGCAAAAAACACTGTATGCCACACACTGCAGATCTGTGCTTAGTGTGCAATGCTGAAGTGAGGTTAGCCCGGGGCTAACCTGATTGCACAGTGCTAACACATTAGCCCGGTGAAAACTGGTTAGCCCGGGGCAAACGGGAGCTATATTCAAAGCTCCCATGCAAATGAGCCTACTCAGGTAATCCGTGGGCAAACAGGTATATTTGCGTCTCATTAGGTGCGGCTTAGCATACATTACCATGCAGTTTGCCCGGTGCTACTGCATGGAGCACAAAACTCCCCCTTTTGGTCAGAATGGAAGTACAGGCTGGACGCTGCAGGCCAAGGCATGCCCACAGCAGCCCCTGTTGGTCAGAACAGAAGTACAGGCTGGAAGCAGCAGGAACTGTGTGGTGGCAGGCACAGTCGGAGCATACATACCTCACAACCCCTTGCCCCAAGAGAAGGGCCAAGACTTCAAAGGATCAGGGACAAAGACCCATAATCAGGGACACATTTTAAGAGGTATGCACTCAGAATGCTGATAGAATAAGGGGATTTGTGATAAGAAGCAGTTTCAGAAGCAGAACCAGTCTGTAACAGTCATGTGTGACATGAATGTGTGAGGTTAATCCCCACTGTTCTGTCACAGTAATACATATTCTGTGAGGGACAGAGGAATATTTGGAGGCTATATCAGGGACCACCCAGAATAGTAGGGACAGTCAGGAGGTATGAGTGCATACAATGCACCCATGCACATGTGTGCTTGATACACACAAGTGACCCTGGTGCTCTAGTGGACTCCCCACCCCCCAAGCGTGATCCCCGACCCCCGTAACCAGGTTAATTTCATAATTTCCCTGGTGTTCTAGTGGTCCCCCCACCCCCAGGTGTGATCCCCGACCCCCGTAGCCATGCCACTATCAAAATTTCCCTGGTGTTCTAGTGGTTCCTCTACCCCACAAGTGCGATCCCTGACTCCTGGTAGCCCCGAAATGACAGCAAAACCTGGTGGTCTAGTGGGCACCCCCCCAAGTGCGCTGCCCGTCCTCCGTAGACAGACTCAGAATGGTTTCTATCCACAGTGGTCACCTCAAACCCATTTTTATCAGAAGATGGGGGCAACAAACTTTTGCAACCAGAAGCAAAATCATTATTGAATGCCTTCAGAAATTTGGAAAGTTACCCATAAATTAAGAAGGATTTTCTGGAACCATACGAACATGGACACTTATCTCCAAGTCAACCAGATACCAAGAGGACTGAAACTGACTCTAAATCCAGCTACAGGTACTGACAATGAATCCTTTATGAAAGAATGGGAACTCATTTTCAGTGAAGCAAGTGCAAAATTAATGAGACTCATAATTAAATACAGTAAAGAACGGGAAGCATCTTTAAGAGAGGAATTAAAACAGTTTGAAACAGAACTATTAACATATAAAGATAATTCAGAATTTGAAAGACTCAATAAAAGACTGCAGGAGTCCCTGAAAAAATTAGATAATGAACTACAAAGGGTGAAAAGAACTACATTTACAAGGGACAAAGGGGATTAGGAATGAGGGATGGAGTATATCTGGAAACAAAATAAATCCAAGGGGCATTTTGAAGTACAAAGTTTCATTTGAATTTAACACAGACCCATGAGTGATTCTGAGAATGAAGATCACAGAAAGCCCCCATGGACACAACTGACCCACCATTATACGGATATCCACTGCAGCAAGAAATACAACCACAGTCCTATCAGAGCCAGCCCCCCGAGCCCAAGATTCCATCAGCATCAACAGGACTACCAAGAAAGAGAAGCGGAATCAGGCAGGGAAGAAGGAAACGAGCATCGATATCAAGTCAACTACCTTTTTCCGACATACAACAATCGAGGGAGATTTCAGCGGAGACCGTACAGGGGCCAACGATGGAGGAGGTAAGCGAACAAGTAGAAATCTCACAGATCACAAATCTATCAAGGCGCAAACTTACTAATACAGAAAGTAGCCTTCTTAAGAAAGGCCTAAGTTTTGCACCAACAAAAAATATAGACTGGGTTAAAACATTAACTTGACTTAAATTTCAATTGTCGGAAACTAATTTTACAGTTTTTTTGGAAAAACAGACAAAAACACAAGTGGTAGTAATAATGATCAGGCCCCTGCTGAAAAAATTAGAAAGTCATCCACTTTCTGTGCCCCAGCCAGTGCAGCAGTCAACGTGTTTAAAGAACTTGTGGAACATGACCTTGAGTCATTATTTGCTGACCTCCCAATGAATTATTTTAACAATTTGAGCAATGAAGAAAGGGGAGCTATAAAAAGTTTATACATTGGCAGCGATTTAATCATAAAACAGGCTGACAAAGGGGGAGCAGTGGTTTAGATCAATAAGTCCGATTATGTACAGGAGGTACAAAGACAATTAAACAACGTAGATTTTTATTCAAGATTGACTACGGACCCTGCCTTAGACATTAAACGTGATATCGATGTTTTGTTGGAAGAAGCACTGAATGAAGGGACTATAAATAAACTTGTCGAGGAGTTCCTTACAACAGATAATCCAGTTTGAACCACCTTCTACATATTACCTAAGGTGCATAAGACACTTGTGAATCCCCCTGGATGTCCCATAGTGAGTGATTTGGGATCACTCACAGAACCTTTATCGAAGTATGTAGATTCTTTTCTTAGAACTGCAGAAGAGACTTTACCATTTTATCTTAAAGATACCAAAGAGGCGGCCAGCCGTGGTGGTGAAAGGAGGGCTGAGCCGGTCGCCGGCGCCATACTGAGTCTGTATACGGAGGACGGGCGGTGAACTTGGGGGGATGCCTACTAGACCACCAGGTTTTGCTGTCATTTCAGGGCTACCGGGAGTCAGGGATTGCGCTTGTGGGGTAGGGGGACCACTAGAACACCAGGGAAATTGTGATAGTAGCATGGCTACGGGGGTCAGGGATCGTGCTTGGGGGGGGGGACCACTAGAACACCAGGAAATTATTACATTACCGCAGCTATGGGGGTCGAGGATCATGCTGGCGGGTGGGGAACCACTAGAGCACCAGAAATTGTTCAATTACCGTGGCTACGGGGTCGGGGATCATGCTGGGGGGGCACTAGAGCACCAGGAATTACTGTGCCTATTGTTGCTACCTGTGCTCGGATGCTGGGGGGGGGGGCACAGCTACATTACTGCCAGCTTTTTGTTGGCGGTATTTAGCGCCGCCACTACGGGTCGTGCTAATGCCTGTAGCGCGGCACTATACATTTGAATATGCCGTGCAGCCAGTATTCATGGCCACTCCCCTAACTCCCACCCCAGCATATATTTAGTTTTAGCATTGGCACTATCACACAGTGCCGGCAATATTAGGGCTTCTGAATATTGCAGCCTGGTGGGAATCCAGCGCTATTCCAGCGCTACAGCTTTGCGCCAGGCGCAATGCTTTGAATATCTGGCCCATGGTATGCAAAAAATGGGCAAAACGGCAGGCACAGATGGTGTATGAGAAAACAATGGCTGCCATCTAAAATGGATGTAAAAACAATTAATTTAATATCCTCAATAAAATATTTGATGCCGCCTCACTTAGCACCGATAGCTGGGTTCTGAAAATCAGATAAGGAAGTACACCATATAAGGGACAAAATAGTACTGAGAAAAAGAGGGGACCTGCAACAGTATGCTGAAAATAAATAGTCTGGAAAGCATTTTGTGGGACTAGCTTTTAAGCTATGCAAATTGTACTAAAATTATATCAGAAAAGCTTATAGTTTAAAATGGTGCAAAAACATATCAATGGAATTCATGTTATTTACTAGGGTTCATTGCTCTAACAGACTGCTTGAGATCATTTACACTGCATGTGAAACTTCATTAAAAAACAATTAAAAGCTGAGAGTTTAAGCTAGCTCCTTTTAGGAAATAATAATTATTTGACACTGACACAAACCATGACCTTGGGGCTCAGTGAAGTGCAGATGCTGTGAAATACTATAAGGTATTGTGCTTCTCAGCCTTCCTTCACGCTCCATTAGCTGAGTGAATGTTCTTACATTTTTCACTTACAACATCACTGTCTTTATACTTCCAGAAACCAGAGGCAAGCCAGTAGCTAATCGTTTGCTTTTTGTTAAGTGTAAGCCATTGTATCCGGCACAAAACACTTTGCAATGCTCAACCAACAAATTGCTTGTTTCATTAAATTTAGATAGGCAAGTCATGGCTACAAGATAGTACACAATGCCAGACTACAGGCCACCGATGAAAGGCAACTGCATGGTGTAGTAAACATTCTGCTCTGCTCCCTTACAGCTAGAAGCATCAAAGCTGTATTACTAATCTTTTGAAGCAGCAGCCTGGCAGCATGTGCTAGCACTGAAAACTCATGGTTATCTAGAAAAATGTTACTCATTCCATTTCAGAGTTCTATCGAATAGCCCAAATGCAAAGCATCATGGGCAACAAGGTAAGCATATAACATTTTAGTAGAACTAAATGTTAGCCAAACCAGGCTTCTATACAAATTTATTAAGGTTACAAAAGAAACAGACTAGCTGTTGGGTGTTTTGTAAAGCTATATTTTCATTAAACAAATCAATTTTATTAGTGTAGTGGAGCCCTATTATAAGCACACCATCAATGCCAAGCAAAAATGTTCTTATAACCGGGATATTTTTATAAGAGGGCTTCACTGAAAGTAATGACAATCCATGTAAAATATATGATTAACATGATGGAACTGAGCTCAAACTAGTTGTCAGAGAACTCATTGAAAAGTAGTATAATATACTATAGCGTTTTAAGAGAACTGCTGTATTGTTGTGCAATTCATTCATGAAGGAATATGTGCTGCCTTCTGCACAGGGCATGTTTCACACATCCATGTTTCTGCATAAGTGACTGTTAATGAGAAACTAAATGATGATTCAGCCCAGACTTAGCACACTCAGAGGTGATAATGACTATCTACAACTACCTCTGGAAATAAAAACTGTTTTCATAAATGGGCTGAACGGTCTTATAAATGGGCTTCATTGCCTCTGAAAATAATGGGCAAAAATCGGGACATCCAAAAAATGTTCTTCTAAATGAGATGTTCTTATGTCCAATGTTATTTGTTAATACGTCCTCCGGAGCCACTCGTTGCAGTATGAGAGTGGCTTCATGCACTTTTGGTTGGAGCGAGAATAACTAAGTGAAGCTGAGCTGCCCTGGCTCAAGCTGAAGGCAAGTGAAACCACTCTAATACAAGAATGAGTGATGATGGGGGATGTATTAATATGTTATTGATGGAGAGTGATCAATAATGTATTTATTTTTGAAAATGGTTCCCAGAAGGTGCCCATTTCCAGGGCATCTCTGCACGTGAGACACTCTTCACAGAATAAGAGTGTCTTACACGCAGGGGAAAGGAACACTCTGACATGCAGGGGAAAGGAGCACTCTGACATGCAGGGGAAAGGAGCATTCTGATTGGTCAGGAGCGCTGCTGCGATCTATAATCATAAACATAGACTCCACTGTAATTAATACAATTTAGAATCACTGTTCCCAATATGGATTAGATTATGGAAAATTGTGCCAAGCAATATAATTGCTCTGAATCCTAATTTCTGTTACAAGGTAAATACTGCATCTGTGAGAGACTTCTGCCCTGCTGGCACATGTCTGTCTCATTTGCAGACACATGAGCAACTGGATGCCCAGACAGCTTCTTGTGTTTTCATGCTGCCACCACCTGAGTGGCCTCTAAGGTATCTAAGTCTAATTCTAGTCCCACCACTGGCAACAGCTCAGCCAGTTCAAGGCCTTACTTTTGATACATAACCAGTCTTTCAGTCACTCTCAGGACCTCTCCCTTCTCTGTATCAGATACAAGAACAGAAGGAGGCAGTATAGTGCAGTGGTTTAAGGCTCTGAGCTGCAAACCGAGAGACCTGGGTTTGAATCCCACGTCCCCCACTTGCATACTGTGTGACCCTGAGCAAGTCACATAACTTCCTTGTGCTCCCAGGTTGCATCTGTAAACAAACTTGTGGCTTAGTGTGTCTCTCCTGGTTAAAAGAAAAAAAAGATACAAGGTAATTTATACTTCGTAGTCATGCTCTTTAGTAGTAGTCACTAGTTTACTCAATTGAAATGGATTGTTACCTGCCCTATAAAACACTGCACAGTGACAGAGAATATTAAATGTTTTATATTTACAGTACCAAATTACAGAATTTACCATAAAATACAAAAGGGATGAAGCACAGTAGGACATGCAAAACAAAAAGTTAAACAGGAAAGATTACGGAAAAAAGAACATGTCCACTCTGAAAATTCGGGCACTCACCACCATTTAATATAGAACACCAGAGCAAACCATCTTGAAGTTGATTATTTTATTTTCCGAACATCCATATCAATACAGACAGATACACTCTACATAGATACATACAGTAGATGTTGATGGCAGCTAAGGGCTACGGCCCACCTAGTCTGCCCATTTGTACACGTGACTTCGCTTCTTCAAGCTTCTCTAGAACTGGGTTGTCCTCTTCCCCCAACTACCAGGATCCCTTAATGCCTATCCCATGCATTCTTAAATCCTGTAATTGTTTCAGCCCCCACTGCCCCCTCTAGCAGGGTGTTCCATTTGTCCACCACCCTCTCTGTGAAGAAATACTTCCTCACATTCCCTCTGAATCCCTCCCTCCCTCCAGTTTCATCCCATGTCCCCCTTGTCCTGGAACTTATTTTTCGATGACAAATTGCATTTTCCTGCACCTTGTTCCTCCCCATTATGTACTTATATGTCTCAATCATGTCCCGCCTCTCCCTCCGCTCCTCTAGGGAGTACATATTTAAATCTTTCAGCCTGTCCTCGTAGGTTTTGTGATGTAATCTTTGCACCATCTTGGTTGCCCTCCTCTGAACTGTCTCCACCCTGTTTATGTCTTTATGTAGGTAAGGTCTCCAGAACTGGACACTATACTTGAAGTGTGGCCTCACTAATGTCTTGTATAACGGAATTATGACCTCCCTTTTCCTGCTGGTGATACCCCTGCCTATACATCCCAGCATCCTGTTTGCTTTACCTGCCACCTTGTCACACTGACTCCCTACCTTGAGGTCATCAGAGGTGATAACTCCCAGGTCCCTTTCCTGCTTGGAGCATTCTATATCCTACCCCCCAGCTGATATGTTGTTTCAAGGTTTTTGAGCTCCATGTGCATTATCTTGCATTTTTTTGCATTACATTTCCACTGCCACTCCTTGACCAGTCCTCAAGCTTCTGCAGATCTCTCCTCATTCTCTCCACACACTCTGGTGTGTCCACCATTACAGAGCTTTGTGTCATCAGTGAACAGGCACATTCTCACTTCTAGGTCTTCTGTAATAGAAATATAGAAACATAGAAGTTGATGGCAGATAAGGACCGTAAGGCCCATCCAGTCTGTCCATTTCTTTTTCTACCTTATGAATGTGCCATTGACCTTTGCTCTACCAATGGCCTATCTATTCATACTCATTGGTATTGCTCCCTTATGCCTATCCCATGCCTGTTTGAAGCCCTGCACTGTATTCATATCCACCACTTCCTGAGGTAGGCTGTTACATGCATCCACCACCCTTTCTATGAAAAAGAACTTCCTCACATTACCCCTTAATTGGCCTCCCTCTAATCTCATGCTGTGACCTCTTGTCCTGCTATTTTTCTTGTATTGAAACATGTTAGATTCTTTCACCTTGTTAATGCCCTTAAGGTGTTTGAATGTTTTGATCATATCACTTCTCTCCCTCCTTTGCCCTAGGGTATAAATATTGAGCTCTGTTAATCTGTTCTCATAAGTTTTCTGATGCAGTCCCTGCACCATTTTTGTTGCCCTTCTCTGAACTGCCTCAATTTGGTTAATGTCCTTGTGATGGTGTGATCTCCAGTACTGCATGCAGTACTCCAGATGGGGCCTAACCAGTGTCTTCTAAAGAGGGATTATTACCTCCCTCTTTTGACTTGTGATACCCCTTTTAATATACCCCAACATCCCCTTAGCCTTATCTACAGCTTTAGTGGTCTGCTGGGATGATTTCAGGTCATCGGTGATGATGACGCCCAAGTCTCTTTCTTCCCTTGTGACTGCCAGCAACTCCCCTTCCAACCTATAGGTGGCTTCAGGGTTTCTCTTCCCTATGTGCATGATCTTGCACTTTTTTGCGTTAAACCCAGTTGCCACTCTTCCGACCATTTTGCTAGTTTATCCAGATCTCTTCTCATTCTGCCCACCCCATCTGGATCATCTACTCTGTTGCAGATCTTAGTATCATCTGCAAACAGACAAACCTTACCCTCCAGTCCATCTGCAATGTCACTGATGAAGATATTGAATAGGACTGGCCCCAGGACTGATCCCTGAGGTACCCCACTTGTGACTTGCATATCTTCTGACTGTATATTGTTTACCGCCACTCTCTGTTTTCTGCCCATCAACCAGTTTGCCACCCAGTTGACCAACTTCTGACCCACCTGGAGCCTACCCAGCTTATTAATCAATCTTCTATGTTGAATAGTATCGAAAGCTTTGCTGAAGTCAAGGTAGATGACATCAACTGCTTCCCCTTGGTCCACCACTCTGGGTACCCAGTCAAAGAAATCTATGAGATTAGTTTGACAGGACCTTCCTTTGGTAAACCCATGCTGTCTTGGATCCTGTGCTACTATGGATTCCAGGTGTTGCACTATCCTTTTCTTAAGGAGTGCCTCCATAATCTTGCCCACTACTGAGGTAAGACTGACTGGTCTGTAGTTCCCTGCCTCCTCCCTGCTACCACTCTTGTGGAGCGGGATCACATGAGCCCTTCTCCAGTCTTCTGGGACCTCTCCGGTGCTCAGAAACTTGCTAAACCGTTCTGATAATGGCTCTGCTAGTTCTACCCTTAGCTCCTTTAGTACCCTGGGATGTATGCCATCAGGTTCCATTGCCTTGTCCACCCTAAACTTATTGAGCTGTTGTAGGACCCTTTCTTTTGTGAAGGGACTAGTGCACACCTCCCTCCCCCATGTGTCCATGGTGCTGAGTTGTGGGTCCTGCCCTACCATCTCTTCAGTAAATACTGAGCAGAAGTATCTATTTAGGACAGATGCTTTAACATGGTCCTCCTCCTCACATGCCCCCTTATCCCCATTTGATCTTAACAATACCCCTTCTGGACTTTCTCCTTTCACTAATGTATCTATAGAAAGTCTTGTCACCTTCTTTTACTGTTTGTGCTAGTGTTTCCTTGGTTTGGGCCTTTGCTTGCCTTACTGCCTTCCCTGCTTCCGTTAGGGAAGTTTGGTATGCCTCCCTATCTTCATCCTGCTGCTTTCCCTTATATTTCCTGAAGGCCAGCCTTTTGCACTTAATTTTCTCTCTAAGACAATGGAATGTTGCTTCAAGTATTGCATCCTTAATGCTTGCCCACTTTATCTATACCACCTCATCTGTATTTCTTTTTGCTAGGGCTAGCATAACTCTGTTGGCCATCCTATCAAAGTCAGCTCCTCTGAAGTCCCATATTTTTGCCTTGGATTGGGATGATTTAGTTCTAGTGGCCAAATTGAACCATACCATGTGATGGTCACTGGCCCCCAGGTGATCTTCTACCTGGAGATCTGTGATCCTTTCCCCATTAGTCAGTACTAGAACTAGGATGGCCCTGTCTCTTGTGGGTTGTTGTACCAGTTGTTTGAGGCCCTCCCCCTGCAGGGAATCCACCATGTGTCTAGTTCTGGCAGATGCTCCTGCTGGTATTGACCAATCTGTATATGGCATGTTGAAGTCTCCCATTATCAGAACCTCTCCTTTAGCTGTCATGTTTTGTATATCTTCTAACAGTAATGTGTCTGAGTCCTCCCCCTGGTCTGGGGGCCTGTAGACAACCCCAGTTCGTATAGCTGTCTCATTTCCTGTTTCCAGGGTGACCCACAGTTCTTCTGGCTCCTTATGTGTATTCTGAATTTCTGTAGCTTTGATATTTTCATTGACATACAAGGCCACTCCACCCCCCCTTTTTGCAACTCAGTCTCTTCTGAACAGTACATAGACAGGTACTGAAGTCTCCCAAGTGTGGTTACTGGTAAACCACATCTCGCTAATTGCTACTATGTTTCCCTGACTATGAGCATTTGTGTACATGATTTTCCATTGGCCAGATGGAAAATCATGTACACAAGTGCTCGCAGTCTGGGAAACAAGATCCCAAACCTGCAAACAATAATGACAGAGGCTAAACTGGACATTGTAGCAATTAGTGAGACGTGGTAATGTCACTGATAGAGATGTTGAAGAGAACTGGACCCAGCACTGATCCATGTGGCACCCAACTGGTCACCCTTCTGTCATTGAGGCACAGGTCAGGAAGCATAGGAAAACCAGGAGCAATTGTAAAATTAGCAACAAGGGATTTATTATAAACAGTAAAATAAAAAAAAAAATTAAAATTGTTCAGTATAACTATTTACAAAGGCAGTATAAACAGAGAACGTCCATCTGGGTTTCTTCTCAATTTCCAATTTCAGTCTCTCTCAGTCTGTGTGTCTCTCTTGCAAGAAATTGCAGCTCTGTTTTTATAAGTCTTTGCAACCCCCGCTCATTAAGAAAACAGCATGCTTCTCACACTGTTCTTATAAGTTTCAACATGTGCAGCAAAATAACATTATGACCCAGAACTGACCTCTTGCTTACAGCTTCTCAGAGAGTTTGCAAGCAGGTTAACCCTTTGAGTTCCAAATAGCTTTTTGCAATCATTTCAACAGTATGACTATATACATTTCAACAGTATAACTATATACCTTTCAACAGTAAAATGATATGCATTTCTAAACAAAGAGATCCCAGTATCAGTTATATCTCCACATAATGATTCACATATATTTTTATACCAGCAGATGTGCAAGGGGGAGAAAAGAGAGAACAGCAAGAGAAGGCAGAGAGATAGTGAGAGGCAGAAAAACTGCAAGACTGTCGGGGTGATCAAGTCCTAGATCTCACGAGAGAATTTGTTGTGCAACCAGACAGAAAAGGAGAAAATAGAACAGAACCTTGCATTTAAACTCTTTCTCCATAACAACTGGGACAGGGCTGTATTCAACCTTGTCAGACCTTTCTTCTGTGGGGTGACAGCCATTAACAACCACCCTCTGTGTCCTGCAATCCAGCCAGTTTCTCACCCACTGCACCACTGTCCTTCCCACTCCCAAATTCCCCAGCGTAACCATCTTCTATGTGACACAGTGTCCAAGGCTTTGCTGAAGTCCAGGTAGGCCACTTCCACTACCCCCCAATTCATTTCCTTTGTCACCCAGTCAAAAAATTCAATGATGTTATTTTAGCATGACCTCCCCAAGTAAAACCATGATACCTTGGGTTCTGTACCATTGGCAATCAGGTATTCCACTATTCCTTCCTTCAGTAGTGTTTCCATGATCTTCCCCACTACTGAGGTCAGGCTGACTGGTCTGTAGTTTCCTGCTTCTTCTCTGTTCCCGCTTTTGTACAGGGGGATTACATCAGCTATCCACTGATCTCTGGGTACCTCTCCTGTTTTCAGTGATCAGCTAAACAGGTTTGTCAGAGGTACAGCCATCACTTCTCATAGATCCCTCAGCACCCTGGGGTGTACCCCATCTGGCCCCATAGCTTTATCGACTCTTAATCCTTCCAGTACCCTTTAGGACCCTTTCCCATGGAAAATGACTTGTGTCCATTTCCTTGCTCTTCCTCCCCTTACCATTCCCTTCTGGCCCATTACCCCCTCCACTGTAAAGGCTAAGCAGAAATATCTGTTAAGTATATCTGCTTTACTGTTGTCATCCTCCACTCTACCTCCACCCTCCCCTTTCAGTCTCATTATCCCTCCCTTTGCCTTCCTTTTTTCACTTATGTACCTGTAAAAGGTTTTGTCCCCTCTAACCACAGATTTCACAATGTGCTCCTCTACTTGTGCTTTGGCTTCCCTTACTGCCCTCTCTGCCTCTTTTTGTTTCTCATGGTACGACTCCCTGTCCCTCTCTTTCTGTGACTTCTTGTATGGTTTGAATGCAATTTTATTTGCCTTTCACCAGGGTTTCAGTTAACTTCATTTCAGGAGTATTTGACTCCACTAAAATAAGGCAAAAACTTCCAAAATAAAGGGGGAGGAAGTCATTGACTTCCAAATATAAAAGAAAAACTAACCTGGATGTCTCCCAAGGCACAAAAGCTACGAAATGATGAATTTCTTTTAAAGAAACTGTATTTTACCACTAATGTTTGTATGGTTTTACTATGCCACTGTGACATCCACCACGCCAACATCCCAGACAGGGGCAGCTGCAATGCCGAGTGTCGGCATTGCACTGTTGGGGATGCCACCACCCCACCTCCTGGACTCTAGGGATACAACTCTGAGTCAGAGTTGTCTCAAGGGAAGGGGCGATACACCAGGCAAGACAGTCCCGATGCCAGCAGAGACCATCACAGTGATGCGAGGATTTCACACAATTCCTGTCACTGTGATGGTCTTCGTGCTCTTGGGTTCGCTGTATCGTCTGCATATCTATTTGTATTAACACCCATAAATTGATCATTCCTAGAATATTTGCTTTCAAATTGTGGGATCTGGGAAGTATTTTGACTTCCGAAAAATTGGAATAATTTTGACTCATGGAAGTATTTGACTGCCACTAAAAATAAATTAACTGAACCCCTGGCTTTCACTTTCTCTGCTGCCTCCTTGGAATACCATAATGGTCTCCTCTTCCTTTTCCCCTTGCTAACCTGTTTTACACATTCTTGCATTACCCTTGTTATCCCTGTTTTGAATACTGCCCACTGTTTCTCCACCCCTAATTGCCTCCCTATTCCAGTTAGTGTCTCTTCCAAGCATTCCCCCATGTTTCCAAAATCTGCCCTCCTAAAGTCTAGGATTCACATTTTAGTGTGGCTGGGTTATCCCTTAGTTAGGTGTCAGCATGACTCAGATGGTAACAATCTGCCTCTGGACCAGAAGGTCGTAGGTTTTCATCCCACACCATAATTGGACTCATACCTAAAAACTGGCACCCAAGTGCAGTATTAGGGAGGTGCTGTCCTGGTGGGGTGTGCCATCCTTCAGATGAGATGAGATGTTAAACTGAGGTCTCTTCTGCCCATCCTGGTGTGGTCCTGGTGGGTGTCCTGGTGGAAGTAAAAGAACCCATGGCATTCTTCTCAAAGAGTAGGAGATATTCCCGGTGTCTTGGCCAATATTCCCCTTCCCCCTTGGAGGAAGTTTAGCACAGTGGTTTAAGGCTCTGAGCTGCAAATCTGGAGATCTGGGTTTGAATCCCACAGCCCCCACTTGCATAATGTGTGACCCTGAACAAGTCATTTAACTTCCTTGTGCTCCCAGGTCACACCTGGAAACAAGCTTCGGCTTGGAGTGCCTCTCCTGGTTAAACAATTTACCCTTCCCCCTTCTCCTTCCCTTCCCCTTCTCATAAAACTGGTTCATGCAATTGTCCAGGCTGTGTGTAGATGTTGATGTGTTATATGGCTGCCACTACATATTCAGTCACTTCACTACCAGTCTAGCATTGCTTGTAAAGCACTTTGGAATACATTGCATATAAAAATGCTATTTAAATGCTGATTCTTCTTCTTCTGTCAAACCACACTGACCAGTGGTCACTGTTCCCCAGGTGCTCCTCCACTGTGATGCTGGTCCAACTGTCCCTGTTTGTGAGCACCAGGTCTGAAGTACCTCCTGCTGTGTGGGATCCATGACCAGTTGTTTAAGGAATGCTTCCTGAAGGGAGTCTAGGATAAACCTGCTCCTGGCTGATGCCGCTGCTTGGAGGCTCCAGTCCATGTCTGGAATATTGAAGTCACCAACCAGCACTACCTTTCCCTTGTTTGCCATTCTTTGGATGGCTAGCATCATCTCCCTATCACTCTCCTCCCCCTGGGCTGGTGGTCTGTAAATTACTCCTGTGTGGATGGCTGACCCTGCTTTTCTATCAAGCTTAACCCACAGTATATCCCTCCCCTCTTTGTCAAGGAGGCAGTATAGTGCAGTGGGTTAAGGCTCTGAGCTGCAGATCTGGAGACCTGGGTTTGAATCCCACAGCTGCCTAGGTGCATACTGTGTGATCCTGAGCAAGTCACTTAACTTTCTTGTGCTCCCAGGTCACATCTGGGAACACGCTTCTGCTTATTGTGCTACTGCTGGTTAAACAATGTTCCCTTTCCTTTCCCTCTTTGTTCCCCTTGAATCTCTGTGGCCTTTATGTTGTACTTCACATAAAGTGCCACTCCTCTCCCCTTCCTGCCTGCCCCTCCTAAATAGATTGAAGCCTGGTATGGCCATCTCCCAGTCGTGGTTATCATTACACCAGGTCTCTGTGACCTGGCCACAATGTCCAGATGTAAATGTGCCATGGCTGCCTCCAAGTCCTCCATCTTTTTGCTAAGGCTCCAGGCATTAGTACACATGGTTTTCCAGTATGTAACTTCCCTCACCCTTTTTGTTGCCTTAATTCCCCCCCCCAACTCTCCCTGGGCATTCTTTTCCCCTGGTCCTCCATGTCTTCTGCCCTTATGCTGAATCCTGCCCTCTGTCTATCTCCTTCTTGGGTACTTGTGTAGAGCATGTGCTCATGGTGGGAGGGATACTAATCCACCTGACCATCCGGCCCCCCCGGTCAGTTTAAATGCTTGCTACAGAAGCATTCAAATCTTTTAGTTAGGACTAAGGTCCCCTTACTGGATGGATGCAGGCCATTATCCTTATACAGGCTCACATTCTTCCAGGTGGGGCCCCAGTCCCCCATGAAGCCAAAGCCCTCCTTTCCATAACATTCTTTCAACCAGGAGTTGAATTTCTGGATGCAGAGTGACTTAGCCTCCCCCATGCCAAGGACAGGTAGTACCTCCTTGAAAGAGATGGAGTATGCTCTCTGCTTTAGGCTCCCCCCCAGCTTCCTGAAATCCTCCTGAAATCTGGCTATCTCCACCTTGTCCCCTGCCAGATCATTTGTCCCTAGGTGGTCAATGACATCCAGTTCTTCCCTCCTTACTATCACACTTGCAATCCTATAGATCTGCTTCCCATCCCTCCATGCAGTGCTTCCTGGAAGGCACTTGACCTCACTCTCCCCACTGCTAGGTGCCCCTAACTTCACTGCCCAGACAACTGAGTCCTCCATCAGGAGTAGCTTCCTTCTTCTCTGGGGTCCTCTATCCCCCTTCCCTGGGGCTCCATGGAGGACCAGCCAATCCTGTTTGATCTCTGCTGTGGGTGACCTTGTGGGGATTCCCTGCTCCTCCAAGACAGCGTAGGAGTTACTTAGCTGGACTGGTTGGAGGATGTGCTTCTGACCCCCCTGCTGCACCCTTCCTGAGCCCACTGTGGTCCAACCACTCCTCCTCCTGGGCATCCTTTGAGGTTCTGGAGGTGGACACAGTGTGCTCTGGGTAGGGTGAAGGTGTCCTGAATCCTTACCAACTCAGCTTGGAGACAGGTAACCTCCTCCCTTAGCCCAGAGAGGTGCCTGCAGATGGGGAAACACTGCATGATCCAAAATGTTCTCCGAACATTGCGGCCCCACACCCACTACATTGCACCACTCCCTGCATCTTTCCCATCTGTTCTAACTATGTCCCCTACTACTAGTGACCTCTTCTGTATTCTTTGTATCACCTTCCAGTGTTAGGTTCCCCAAATTTTTTTTTTTTTATCTCAGTCCTTCTCTGTTGCTTAAATCTGCCCTCCTCTATATTGTGCTACTATGCTAGATTATTGACCCAATACCCCCCCACATGGTTCTATTATGTGGCTGTA
This sequence comes from Neoceratodus forsteri, assembly GCA_016271365.2. Lineage (NCBI taxonomy): Eukaryota > Metazoa > Chordata > Ceratodontiformes > Ceratodontidae > Neoceratodus > Neoceratodus forsteri. Next base: position 508,519,966 of record CM057455.1, read on the forward strand.
GTCCCTCCTGCCCTGAACTAAACCAGAAAGTGGTAAAACCTTTACTGATCATCTGCCTATAAAGGTGGACTAGCCCGTGGGTGGGAATGGGGGAGGGTAGGTGGGTTTCCTTTGCTGTGTCTGAGTTCGAGAAACAATCAGCTCTCAGACCCACAGATGGGCCTGGTCTAACTGTCCTTGGTGCTGAGACCTAAAACCCCTCCTCTACCAGGTAAACAAAATATCACTTTGTAAACTCTGTGCCCGCCTACTGTAGCTTGCAAGGGACATCACCTGTACTCTGTTGCTCAGCTGATCTCCAAGTGCCTGGCTTATGATGCTAGTTTAACCCTCTCAAGGAGGCCACCCCTATCACATCATCCTGTTTGTCACAAGGGTCAGCCCCCTTTTGTTCCTTTGGTCCTAGCTGCTAACATTTTCCTGTGGGTTTTCACACCCACAAGTGGTAACTCCTTGAAATCAGTTTCTTCTATTCTGAGCTGCAGAACTGGTCCCAGCGTGCTTCAAAACTGGTTTTACCGTGCCAAATCGACAACACTGTTGTCAGAGTTTGGCATGGTGGGATCCCCAATGTTGACAGGCAAAAGTTTGCCCTGTCAGACATTGTGTGGTTTCAATAAGGGGGCAGCACCCCCTCAACCCCCCCATGTAGGGGTCTGTGCCCCCTGCACCCCCTCCTCCTTAAAATAGTTAACTCTGAGTCAGCATTGATTAGAAAGGGGGGCAAAAGTCAACAAAAGGGCAACATTTTGGCCTTAGGTCCCTCACAGCGACAATCTCGAAACCTGTTGAGATTGTTGCTGTGAGGGATTTGGCCATCTAGGTTTTGCTCTTCGGTCAGCATACGCTCAAAACCAACTCAGCTGCTTCAATTATCTTATAAAGTTTGGCATCTCACATGTGATATCTCCTTGAAAGCATCCCTTTCCTACATAGAAACATAGACTTTGACGGCATATAAGGACCTCTTGGCCCACCTAGTCTGCCCATTTCCCTACCTAGAGGATAAGCTGCAGATTCTATTTTACCAACAGCCTATTTCTGCCTACCCCCCACAAAAATTGTCTTATGTCTGTCCCATGCATTCTTGAATTCTCCCACAGTTTTAGACCCCACAACCTCCTAAGGAAGGCTGTTCCATGCGTCCACCACCCTCTCTGTGAAAAAAATACTTCCTCACATTGCCCCTGAGCTGTCCCCCCTCTATCTTCAAATTGTGTCCCCTTGTGCTTGCACATCTCTTTTTCTGAAAGGTGCTACCCTCTTGGACTTTGTTGATTCCACTGAGGTACTTAAATTTTTCTACCATGTCCCCCCTCTCCCTCCTTTCCTCAAGGGTATACACATTAAGCTCCTTTAGCCTCTCCTCGTATGGCTTCTCTTGCAGACCCTGCACCATTTTAGTTGCCCTCCTCTGAACTGCCTCCATCCTGTCTATGTCCTTGTGGAGATGGGGTCTCCAGAACTGGATGCAGTACTCCAGATGGGGTCTCACCAACTGTCTGTACAGGGGGATATCAACTTTCTGTTTTCTGCTGGTGATGCCTCTCCCTATACATCCCAGTATCCCCCCGAGCCCTCCCTATCACCTTCTCACATTGCTTGCCAACCTTAAGGTTATCTGATATGATTACCCCCAGGTCCCTTTCCATTTTTGTTGTTGTTACTACCTCCCCCCCATTGTGTAATCTTGCCCCGGGATTTTGTTTCCCAGGTGCATTACTTTGCACTTCTTTGCATTGAATCCAAGCTGCCATACTTCTGACCATTCCTCCAACCTTGCCAAGTCCCTTCTCATCCTTTCCACTCCTCCTTGTGTATCAACCCTGTTGCAGACCTTTGTGTCATCTGCAAAGAGGCATACTTTTCCTTCCAGTCCCTCTGCAATGTCACTTATAAAGACATCAAAAAGGACTGGACCCATTACTGAACCCTGCAGTACCCCACAAGTAACCCCTCTTTCTTCAGAGTGGACTCCATTTACAATTACCTTCTGTGTCCTGTTGTTCAGCCAATGTTTTACCCAGGCTACCACCCTGGGACCCACTCCAAGACTGGTTAATTTGACTACTAATCTTTTGTGTGGGACTGTGTCAAATGCCTTGCTAATGTCTAGGTGGGCCATGTCCACAGCCCCTTCCTGGTCTACTACTCTGGTCTCCCAGTCAAAGAAATTAATTAGATTCGCCTGACATGACCTTCCCGCTGTGAACCCATGCTGCCTTGGGTCCTGTGCCCCACTGGCCTCTAGGTACTCAACAATTCTTTCCTTCAGAAGTGATTCCATTACTTTCCCTACCACAGAGGTCAAACTGACAGGTCTGCAGTTTCCTGCCTCTGTCTTGCTCCCACTTTTGTGAAGGGGAATCACATCAGCCTTCTTCCAGTCCTCAGGTACCACACCATCCTCCCATGTACATCCCTAGCCCCATCCTCCCTACAACCTTCCTATGAGCTCAGACATTTATATTTCTTTTTTTCTGAGATCTGTTAACCCTTACTGACCTTCTGGTGCCTTTTAATATTCTCCACCTAGGCCTCTTATTCACACTACAAATCTATATTGATGGTACAGTTTCAAATCTATACCCATATTAAATCTTCCCTCTTCAAAAAATATAAAGGGGCAACGTTGTGACAACCCAACAAGGTGCTTCTTCATGTGAGGTTGGCATGTTACCAGTTGTCATCTTCTCTATGGCTTGCACCCACTCTTTGATCCACAGATCACTGCCTAGACAGTAAACCTGTACTGGAATGCTGGGAACCACTGCAGTGCAGGATACTGTATTCACAATGTTTTGCTGTAGCAGCAGATTCCACCTTGGTAACTTGCCCTCCTGCCCACTTGTCTTGTGGTGCCATGTTACAAGACTGTGGCTCATGACCAAAGTAAACTCCCTCCCATACAGTTATGGCTGCAGCTTTTGAAGTAACCCACTATCCCTATAAACTCCTTTTCAATTGTGGCATGGGCCGTTTCCCTGGGTAGCAGTTTCTAGTTCAGATACACGACTGTATTTCCATCCTCTGTAGTTGTGACCTGGCTCAGAACAACTCCTAGCCCATGGTCAGAACTGTCCACATGAAGAACAAATTTTAGTTAATAATCAGGGCTAGCAAACACAGGTAACAACAAAACTGGAAACAGTGCACTTAAAAAGGAAAAAATTAAAAGGCATACATCCAGCAAAAACATTTGTCAAAAGTTATTTATCAAGTGATACACCATGGGAGACTACAAAGTTGCTGACAAATCTGCCTCGGTGCTTTGTCAGGAAGATGAGCACATAGTTCCTTTTTAATTTTTTGGTCTAGCAAGCACAGGTACCCTATACATCACTCTTTGAGTAGGCAGAATGGCACATCACAACTTTCTGGCCATTGAATCATTTCAGCCATTGTTTTCTCAGTAAGGTGTGTCAGGGGTTTTGCTATGCTGATAACGTTTGAGACAAACCTTTGGTAGTACCCTGGAGTCCACTGAAATGGCTTCACCTGTTTTTTAGTGGTGGGTGTGGTCCATCCCTGAATGGCCTCAATTTTTGCTGGCTCAAGCTGGATGTGCTCACATAGAAACATAGACTTTGACAGCAGATAAGGACCGCTTGGCCCACCTAGTCTGCCCATTTCCCTATCTAGAGGATAAGCTGCAGATCCTATTTAACCAACAGCCTTTTTCTTCCTACCCCCCACAAAAATCACCTTATGTCTGTCCCATGCATTCTTGAATTCTCCCACAGTTTTAGACCCCACAACCTCCTCAGGAAGGCTGTTCCATGCATCCACCACCCTGTCTGTGAAAAAATACTTCCTCACATTGCCCCTGAGCCGTCCCCCCTCTATCTTCAAATTGTGTCCCCTTATTCTTGCACATCTCTTTTTCTGAAATATGCTACCCTCTTGGAGTTTGCTGATTCCACTGAGGTACTTAAATGTTTCTATCATGTCCCCCCCTCCCTCCTTTCCTCAAGGGTATACATATTAAGCTCCTTTAGCCTCTCCTCATATGGCTTCTCTTGCAGACCCTGCACCATTTTAGTTGCCCTCCTCTGAACTTCCTCCATCCTGTCTATGTCCTTGTGGAGATGGGGTCTCCAGAACTGGATGCAGTACTCCAGATGGGGTCTCACCAACTGTCTGTACAGGGGGATAACAACTTCCTGTTTTCTGCTGGTGATGCCTCTCCCTATACATACCAGTATCCCCTGAGCCCTCCCTACTGCCTTCTCACATTGCTTGCCAACCTTAAGGTCATCTGATATGATTACCCCCAGGTCCCTTTCCATTTTTGTTGTTGTTACTACTTCCCCCCCCATTGTGTAATATTCCCCAGGGTTTTTATTTCCCAGGTGCATTACTTTGCACTTCTTTGCATTGAATCCAAGCTGCCATACTTCTGACCATTCCTCCAACCTTGCCAAGTCCCTTCTCATCCTTTCCACACCTCCTTGTGTATCAACCCTGTTGCAGATAGAGATGCCTACCCAATGACCAAGGTATGACACCTCTGCCATCCCTACCTGGAATTTCTCCACCTTATATATCAGCCTTACAGCCTGCAGTCAGCAAACACCTCCTTCACATGACTGACATGATCCTCCTATGTCTGCTGTAGATGACAATTTTATCCATGTACACCAGTGTAAAATCACCTGCCCCATGCAGTGCAGTGTCAGTGGCTCAGCAGGTTGCACACTCACCTCTGAGACTGGAAGAACAGAAGGCAGTGGGTTCTATCCCCACACCAGGCACTTAATAATAATAAATTTTATTTTTAAAGCGCCTTTCAAGTTTTCAAAGCACTGTACAAAACACATAATAAAAAAACAGACATTATAATATAATATAAAACACTCATAAAAACTACAATTTCATCCACAATTTATACAGAGTACTATAAAAAGGCAATCTGAACTGAACTTGTGTTAAACATTCTAATACTGACACTGTAGTGCAGCATGAGGGAGTGCTGCACTCCTGAGGTGCCATCTTTCAGATGAGACATTAAACCAAGGTCCTTTCTGCTTGTTCTGGTGGTTGTTCAGGTGGATGTTAAAGATCCCATGGCACTTCTTGAAAAGGGTAGGTGAATTTCCCCGGTGTCCTGGCCAAATTTCCCCCCATTCACTAAAAATACCACCAACAGCTTCATCTGGTTCAATTTCAGTTGGTTACCATCTGTATCCCCCTCCCTACTGGTTGTCCCTGAAAAAGGAACTTCTAGTCTCAGTGGGCCCACTGGGTTAACACAATTCAATAAATAAATATAAATACAGAATGTTGTCCATGGGGTTCTGAAAGGTCAGACTCTAAGCCTCTGATAGGCTGACTGGTGCATTCTTCATCCTGAATGGCATTACTCTGAATTCAAATAAATCAATTTGGATGACAAAGGCTAACCTTTCCTTGGCTTCAGGAGGCAGAGGTAGAGCAGTGCCAACCAGTATGCAATGTAGTACCTTGCAGTACTACTGCAAAATGCCTCAGTATGATGCAGTGAGAAATGTCATTCAAGGGCAATTAAGCCCTTTTGTCATGCAGTATTTAACACAGAAACACAGAAAAATTGAAGGCAGAAGGAGACCAAGAATCCATCCAGTCTGCACTACAGTTCCAGAGACCATTTCATGTCCCAGGACCTAGCCCCCTCTACCGAATGCAACCCCATCTAATCTCCTTGGATTTAATTTGAGTGTTCACTTTATCCCAGCCCAGTTTGAAAGATGTCACTGTCTTGGCTCTCACCACCTCCATGGGCAGCTTATTCTAAGGATTTACCACCCTTTCTGAGATATAAGGTTTCCAGTTCCCTTTCAAAGCCCTCCCCCGCAGCTTCCATTCATGCCCTCTGGTATTTGAGCTGGATATTATGTTGAACAGTTCCGGGTAGAGCACCCTATTTATTCCTCTCAGGAGCTTAAAGGTTTCTATCATATCCCTGTTCTCCCTCCTTGTCTCCAGTGAATACATGTTCAATGCCTCTAAGGGCTCCTCATACAAAAGCTCCTGCAGAAACTTTGAATCATTTTTGTCACCCTTCTCTGCATAGTCTCCTGTCTGTTTATGTCCTTCTTTAAGTGTGGGATCCAAAACTGGACACATCACTCCATGTGGGGCCTCACAAGGGACCTATAGAGTGGCAATATCACCTCCCTGCTTCTGCTGTCAAATCCTCTCTCAATATATCGCGACACTTTGTTGGCTTTTCTGTAAACTGTGGTGCACTGCCTGGTCTGCTTAAGGGTGTCAGTAACAGATGATAGCACCTAGGTCCCTTTCCTCCTGTGAAGCACTGAGTCTGACCCCATTAAGCCAATATGCTGTCTTTGGGTTCTTCTTGCCTAGATGCAACACTTTACACTTCTTGGCATTAAATTTCAGCTGCCAGACACTAGACCATTTTTCTAACCTCTGCAGATCTTTTTGAAGGTTCTTAACCACTTCTGTCCACCCTACCACCTAGCTTAGTATCATCTGCAAAGAGGTCAATCTTGCCCTATATACCTACCCCAATGTCTCTGATGAACACATTGAACAGTACCGGACCCAAGACAGAGCCCTGCACTACACCACTAGTAACTGCTTCCTCATCTAATTTCTCCCCATTGATGACTACTCTCTTCTTTCTGTCCTTAAGCCAGTTACCCACCCATCTAACAATACTCTTTGTGGTGCACAGATCCTCCAACCTTTTCAGCAGGTGATTATGTGGTACCGAGTCAAATGCTTTGGTGAAGTCGAAGCAGAGGAGATCTACTGGATGTCCAATGTCTGATTCCCCCTGTTGAAAAACATGATCAGGTTCATCTGACATGATCTACCTGCTATGAGCCTGCATTGCCTGTTATCCTGAAGGCTATTCTTGTCCAGATATTCTACCAGGGTCCTGTTTAATCAAGGCTTCCTTTGTTTCCCCATTACTGATGTGAGACTAACCAGTCTGTAGTTACCAGCCTCCCCCCCTGCTTCCACTCTTGTGTAGAGGTACCACATCAGCTGTTCTCCAGCCCTTTGGTATGACTCCTGTCTGAAGTGAACGGTTGAACAAATGCTCCAAGGGTTCTACCAATACCCTCACTAACTCCTTCAGCACCCTTGGATGGATCTCATCTAGCCCTGGTGATTTGTCTTATTTTACACACTTGAGCACCTCTTTAACTCCATTGGTGGTGAATGTTGTAAGTTCCATCTGTGGGACCCCCTTGCCCACTGCTTTAATACCACTGTTAGGCACTGGGCCTATGTGTTCCTTGGTGAACACTGAACAGAAGTTGTTCAGAACAGTGACCTTCTGTCTGTCATCTTCCACTATCCTGTCACCATCTTTAAGTTTAACTACCCCTACCCCTTTCTTCCTTTTTTCATCTATATACCAGAAGAATTGTTTGTTCCCTGTTTTGACCCCCTCCGGTATCTGAAGTTCAGCCACCACTTTTTTTTCACTTTATATTTTTATTGAAATTTGAGTATATAAGAAAGCACACATCTAATACAATAGAAGACTATCCTCCATGTAAGGTATAAAATACCACTTAACAAAACACAGTATTTAGGGTAAACATATTGGAGAAGCCTTATATACATGTATTGACAATAAAACACAAACCTAGACAGGATGTAAGTGGAGAGCAGAAGGGTTACAATTAATAGGGTATTATAGGATCAGAAATAGCAACCATGTACAAAATACATGCTAGGGCAGGCTATGGCAAGGCATTCAGTAAATTGCAAAAGTGATAAATGTGGTAATATGAACAATGTTCAGTAATGGAAAGGTGAAGATAAGAGAAAAGTGTGCAAGGAAATAAAGAAGAGAGAAAAAAGCAAGGAAGAAGGGAAGGAGAGAGAGGGAGAAAACAGGGAAGAAGGGAACAAAGAGGATATATCTGTCGACAAAAGTTTTGAGAAAACCTAATTTGAGAGCAAAATAAGAAGGAGGGCTAAATATCCCTAAGAATTAGGGTCTAGAAGAACTAGGTTTGATGTACTTGAAGTAATCCTGCCAACATCTGTCATATACAGTGAGTCGGTTATGAGTAACATGAGACAATCAGTCTAGGGAGGCATACGGAGAGAGGCTTTGAAGAACATCCGAAAGAGAAGGCACCAGTGTTGATTTCTATTTCATAAGAATCAGACGTTTGACCAGAAGAGAAAGTATGTTTAGTCATCTAAAATGTGCATGTGAGATGAGAGAGCTATTGGGGATAAGGATGCCTAGAAGGAACAGCTTGGGGTCAAAAGGTAGTTTTTGTCCTGTTACTCTGGAGGCAAGTAAACAGACTTTATGCCAGAGCTTATTAATGGAAGCACAAGACCACAAGATATGAAGTAGATCCCTGTTGGCCAAATTGCAGCGCCAACAATTATTATTATTTAATAGGCCCATTCATTGAAGCACAGAGGGGGTTCTATACCAAAGATGTAGGATTTTAGTTTGTATTAAAGAACTACGGGCATCTTTAAAGGTATTATGTGCAATACGTCAACACTTACTCCATTGTGCATCTGAAATATTATAGTTAAGAAGAGTACTCCATTTATTTTTGGCCTGTATAGACTGATCAGGTAGATTATCAGTAATGTCTTTGCAAATGGAGCTATTTAATTTTACTGATAAATTAGTCCAGTGCGATATGTATGGGTTTAGAAGAGTATGCCTATACACTAAACTAGAGAGAGAGTTATAAGCTGCCCGAATTTGTGAAAACTTCCAGAAGTCCTGTTTAGGAAGTTTCCATGTGACCTGCAAGTCTGAGAATGATCTAAGAGTGAATGAATTCTGGTCCAAGATATCTCTGAGAAAGAAAATGCCTTTGTTCCTCCATGTACGACAGAAAATTGGGTGATCTTCTAGAGTGAGCAGTGGATTGCCTCATAAAGGGGTATAAAACCAGGGTGTTGGATTGGATTTCAGGAATTTGTGGGTTAGTTTTCAATAAAGAAGAGAGGGTGATATAGTCAGGTGAGATTTTAGTTTAGAGGAAATGGGATTAAAAATGAAGGAAGTGGGAACTCCTCCTGGGCACAATGCGGATTCCATGGCAACCCATAGTGGTGAGTGAGGGGAGGGTTTCTGAAATCAATTAATGGTTTGGGCCATTCGGAAAGTCCAGAGGTAGCCTTTGAACCAGGGGAGTCCGAACCCCCCTTTTTTGTAATGTGATCGAAGTTTGTTGCGGTTAAATCTCGGTGGTTTCCCATCCCAGATGAAGTTACCTATTAATTTATCAATTGTAGCAAAAAAGGAGGATGGTAAGACTAAAGGAATATTGGCAAAGAGGTACAGAATCTTGGGAGAAATGGACATCTTAATTGCTGCAATTTTCTCCATGAAAGAGAGATTAAGAAGCTTCCATCTGTCCAGAATTGTTTTGATGTTATCAAATAAGGGGTTAAAGTTAATGTCCCATATCTTCCCTAAGTTACTAGTAATTTTTATTCCTAGATATGTTATACCCTGTGGTGACCAGCAGAATGCAAGAAGTAAGTTCATAAAGGCTTTACAGTGGTCGTTAAGGGGCATAGTTTGTGGAGTGCCATAATTCAAAGCAAGGCCAGAAATTTTAGTAAAATTATTAAGCAAATCAAGCAACAGGGGCCCAGCCTCATTCAGGTTTTTGAGTAAGAGTAAGAGGTCATCCGCGTAGGAGAGAGAAACATATCTTGAATTGCTCACAGGCATGCCCATAATGCCAGAAGATTGACGTAAACAAGCAGTCAGGGGTTCCATGGCTAAAATAAACAGGGAAGGTGACGGGGACAGCCTTGTCTAGTTCCCTTTGCTAGATGAAAGTAAGAGGAAAGGGTGGAATTACTAAGTACTTCAGCAACAGGGAGTTATATAATAGCTTGACCCAGGAGCAAAAGGTATGAGAAAGACTGAAATAAGATAAAACTTGATGAAGGTAGTCCCCGGTTAAGAAATCAAAGGCCTTCTCGAAATCAATAGCTATGGCTGCAGCTGGTGTCTTCAGGGATTTGGCTTTATGAATTAAATTAAATAAGGAACATAAGTGATCAGAACCAGAGCTATGTTTAATAAAACCAGCTTGAGAACAATGAGTTAGCTTGGGAATCAAGGATTCAAGTCGAGAAATTAGTAGTTTAGCAAATATCTTCCCATCCATGTTTAATAAAGAGATGGGCCTGTAACTTGCGAGGTGAGTTGGGTCTTTTTCTTTCTTAGGGATTAGGGTTATGATTGCTTCAGTGCAGCATGGGGGAAGCTTGCCAGTATTGGAAGCTTCTTGATAACCATTAAGAAGAAGGGGACATAAGGTGTCGGAAAACATTTTATAGAAATTGACAAGGAATCCATCACCCCCAAGGGATTTGCCGGATTTCAAAGAAGACAAAGCTTTCTGGATTTTCTGAAGTGAGAAGGGTTCATCTAAAGAATTTGTTTCAAGAGTATAAAGATGAGGAAGATGTAATGATTTAGGGAACTGTTGAATTTGTAAAGTAGATGGAGGATTTGTGTTAGAGTATAGTTTTTGATAAAAGGTTTTCATGATACGATTTATAGAGGGGTTGTCGGAGTGAATTGTATCCTGTTCATCTTTTAGGCTTAGGATGTGTCGCTCCATTTGTTGTGCTTTGAGCTGGTAAGAGAGGAGTTTCCCATTTTTATCACCGTGTTCCCAAAACTTATATTTAAGTTTAAACAAGGCCAGTTCGGTTTTACGAGAAATTAATTAGTTAATTTTAACTCTAAGTTGAAGAATTTTAAGATGAAGTTGAGAATCAGGACAGTGCTTATTAGAAGAAAAGTATAAATTCTCTTTAGTCTTAAGAGATTTTTCTAAGTCAGCCAGCTGTTGTTCTCTTACTCTTTTCCTATGTGCAGCATAACTGATAATTTTCCCTTGAATCATAGCTTTAACAGCTTCCCATATGGAGGACATAGAAGATTTGGTTGGGGAATTGTGAAAGATGAAGTCCTAAATTTGTGCTTTGATCATGGGTAAGAAATTGGGATCCTTGAGAAGGAGAGGGTCCAGCCGCCAGTAAGAAGATTTAGGTGCTAATGGGCCCCACAAAAGTTGCAATTTGACAGGGGAATGGTCCAAGATTATGATGGAAGAGATGGATGAATCAATAGTTTTTTCCATTATAACAGGAGAAGCTAACCAGTAGTCATTTCTACTGCATGTCTTATGTAGAGAGGAGTAAAAAGTAAATTCTCAATCACGGGGTGAAGGAGGTGCCATACATCAGCTAATCCAACATCTTGCATTAGTAATGAGAGGGCTTTAATACTTCTAGGGTGGGTCTCTGTAGTGGGGCTACTTCTGTCAATGCTGGCTTCTAAAGCTAAGTTAAGAGCCCCTCCAAGAATAACTGGTGTATTATCAGTGTTAAAGGACAGAATCTGTTGAGCTAAATTATGAAAAACTCCGGGGAATCGGAGTTGGGTGCATAGACATTAACAAGCAGAAGAGGACCAGAGTTGGTAATCAGTTTGACCATTACCCATCTACCGTCAGTATCGGAAACAGAGTTTACAAGGGACCATTTGAGACTCTTGTGAATAAGAATATCAACTCCTCTTTTTTTTGAGGTATAGGATGATTCGTAGATCTGACTGACCCAATCTGTTTTACGTCTATGAACATCCTCTGCCAATAATTTTGTTTCTTGAAGGAAAGCAATTTGTGTTTTATGTTTTTTAAGATGTGAAAGAATTTGCTTCCGCTTACAAGGAGAATTAAGTCCCTTCACATTCCATGTATATAAAAGTATGTCACTCATATTGTTAGTGTTAAAGAAAGGGAATAATCGCTGGAGTGTGAAGGGACAAATAAATGAGGCAGAGGATGATTAGGATATAATATAGAGAGCTTATGTATATGCAAAGAGTGGCAGGAACATTCAAGCCAAAAAAAGTGAGATGTATGATACATGAATAGCACAGATATCTTATTAAAGTTAGAATAGAGATGGGGAAGGAGAAAAGTCATTAACAACAACAACAATACTAGTAAGCTAAATAACAAAGAAAACGTCTTATGGGTGTGAGGAGATATGAGTCAGCCAACTGGCTAAGAGACTCTCTCACCACACTCTGGGGCGTCGATGTAGGGAGGAGACTAGGGAGGACTGGTTATAAATATCGGCCCGAACCTAAGTCTGATCCCAGTAATATAATAAAGTAAGTATTCCTGATAAGCTAAACTGAAAGGGAATAATTCCAGGAAAGGCAGGGGACTGTAATAACCTCAGCTTTAATTCTAAGCTAACAGGACAAGGTATAAGGATAAAGCTAAACACCAGAACTTATTTATAAACATTAGTAGTAATAGTACAAGATATACTGACTCAAAATAACAGTAAATTAAAGAACCATATACGAGATGCCAGTACAATCTAGACATAAAGCAAGGAATTCAGGGAGCCAGGTGGAATGCAAATGAACAAATATAGAAACATAGAATCTGATGGCAGATAAGGACCGCATGGCCCACCTAATATGCCCATTTCCCTACCTAACGGATAAGCTGCAGATCCTAGTTAACTAACAGCCTACTTCCTCCTACCCCCTACTAAAATTGCCTTATGTCTGTCCCATGCATTTTTGAATATATAAAAGGAAAAGTAGATCATTACCACATTAGAGTGACTCTGAGTATACTTTGCAGCGCAACAGAATAAAGTACATAATAACTACAATATTGAGGGGGAAAGAAGAAAGGGGAGGTCAATTTAAGCCCTTACGCCCTGAGCCAAATGCAAATTGGGATTATGTGGAGACATATAGGCTTCGGTGATAACTGTAGACAGAAGAGATAGTTATAGTAAAGATCAGCTCCAATTACTTGAAAATCGCCTAAATAGGTGTTATATGGGGTGACTAGGTCTAGAAGACTAGGCCCAGTGAGCCCCAAAACAAGAGGGACCCCACAGCAGTGGATTTCAATAATATCTGTAGGCTTCGTGTAAAATAAGGAGCATAAGGAAGATGTAGATTGGCAATACTTTGCAACAGTACACCAAACATAGCCCACCTCTTTGAGTGCTAATGATAGTTCCATATTTTAAACAGGAGGTAGTAAGAATAATGGAGCGTAGTGAAGGAGATAGATTAAATGTAGTTGCCAATAATACTTAAGAACCTGTCATCAGGAGAGGGAAGGGGTAAGTTGCCTTGTAATATATAATAATTCACATATGAAAAAAGAAAAGGCAATAATCAGGATGCATACCGATTGAAGATATGCAACTGAACAGCTAAAAGACTATAAACCTAATGCACTGCTAAACTAGAGAGTAAAAGGATAGATACAGAGAGCCTGTTTAGTGAGGTAATGTATAAGATCTAACACTAAAATAATGGGTTAGAAAAGCATTGCTGATATACCAAAGTTCCCTTGAAGACCTTTAAGTTGCTCATTTAAACACTGCAACAAAAAGTAAATTGATCGCACCGTTATGTACAGCCTTTGCTTTCTGCACCCGCTGGGAGCGAAAGCAACCAAGTAGCATAGACTGTAGAGCAGGCAGCTAGGTAGAAAAAGTGTACTGGCACTCCCTTTAAGTATTCTGGAAGCAAAACCTACCAAGTTATAACAACTGTGACCATATTACTGATCATATAAGCTCATGACACTTTAGATTTATTAGCAGGATAGTGACTATTGATGTTCTTGCTTTTGGTCTTTGCCCCACGTTTCTTTTTGGGCGGCTCTAAAGATTTGAGTGGAGAACTTGCAACAACTTCTGCCCATGAAGTATCGGCAGAAATACATCCCTGAGGCACAGGGCCCAAATTAGAGGGATGTTCGTCTGAAATTTGCTGGGAAAGATCCTGCGAGGAGTGGATGTCATCCTCCAAGAGAGCAAACTTATTGCTCAAGGGAATAGAGGGGTTGATTTGAAGGTGAGAGGCAGTAGCTTGGGCTGTTTGTGGTGAAACATTCCTAGAACAGCATGAAAGTCTTGCAGAATTATGCCCTGACAGAAGCTTCCATTGCAGCCATGATGCCTTGGGGTCAAATCAGTTGCGGTGTTGCTGCTTGGGGCTGTGAGTTCTGCAACACTTTCCCCATGTTCCTGTACCTCGTCGTCCACCCTCCATGTGGATACCAAAGCTGTGTTCAGGTTGCCAATTGCTGCTGAACCTCACAGGGTAAGATTGCAGAGAGAGACCTCCAGATAGTTGGCTAAGGTGTCAGGGGTTTCAAAATCCTTGAAGGAAGAGCCTGAGAAAAGGCGTAGTGTCACGGGGTAACGTAAAGAAAATGTAATGCTTCTTTGGTGGAGGATTTGTTTAAGTGGAATGTAAGCCTTCCTTCTGATGGTTAAATCTTTTGAAAAGTCTCTGTAGATGGAAATATTAAACTCTTGCCACTGGAGTTTCCCTGTTTCTCTGGCTCGTTTCAGTAGTAATTCTGTGTGGGAACAATTCAAGAAGCGAGCAATGATAGGCCTTGGTCGCTGGTCTGATGTTGGCCTGGGACCCAGAGTGCGGTAAGACTGCTCAATGATTAACGTTAGGTCAGGAGGCAGTTTAAGCATTGCAGGCAGCACATATAATAAAAGCGCAGTAGTGTCTACTAATTCTACACCATCAGGGAAGCCAAAAAAGTGTTAATTGTTGCGACAATTACAATTTTCAATATCATCAGTTTTGGCTTGTAGGGATTTAATAGTTCGATCTTGATTGCGGACAGTAGCCTGGAGGTCATGAATAGTAGTGGTGTTACAGGCCGTTTCTTTCTCATTAAATGCAATTTTCTGGCTAAAAGTTTCAAGAGTGGTCGCATTCTGTTGGGTGGAGGTTTTTAGATCATTAATCTCAGCCATCAGTTTAGAAAACATTACTTCCACTCTAGCAGGTCAGCTTTGCTGTACTTGGAGATCTGCCATAGTGCTAAAGGATGAGGCCTAGTATGCTGCAGTACAGTGTAGAATAATTGAATATAAGTAGATGATGGATCAAAAATGACTTACAAACTGTGTCAGGCAGTAAGATTACAGGATGGTCACAGGAGTTGGTACCAAAGAAGGCCTGGTGAAGGCTGGATAAGGTTAGATTGCAATCATTCCTGCAGAGATTCTGAACTATGCTGCCATCTTCTGCCTGGTCAGGCCACGCCGTCTCAGCCATTGCTTTTGACTGTTTCACCTTCCTCTTACTTTCCCTAGTCTTCTGGACATAATCTTTCCATTCGTTTTTGCTCGACTTCCTTTTAACATAACATAGAATCTGTCAGCAGAAAAGGATCACTCAGCCCATCTAGTCTGCCCCTTCCCCTTCCCATGGCTCATTTGCTATATTTTCTTTACTCCCCACTTTCTTGCCCTCCCTTCCTAATGCAGTCTCCAGCCCCCCTTTCCCAACTGGGTTCATACCCTTACTTCTCATAGCTAATCCCATGTAGGTATCCCATGCTCTCTTGAACTCCCCCACTGATTTTACTCCCACCACCCTCTTAGGCAGCTTATTCCAGGGACCCACCACCCTCTCAGTGAAGTATTGTCCCCTCATATTTTCTTTGAACTTGCCACCCTCCAGTTTTAAGCTGTGCCCTTAGTTGATGTGTTATCACTCATTTTGAAAATACTCCCTTCCCTCACCCTATTTATTCCCCTCAAATATTTAAAAGTTTCTATCATATCCCCACTCTCCCTCCTTGTTTCCAGTGTGTACAGGCCAAGCTCCTCAAGCCGCTCTTCATATGATCTCTTGTGCAAGCATTGCACCATTTTGGTAGCCCTTCTATGGACCCTCTCCACTCTATCCTTGTCATCCTGCAAGTGTGGTCTCCAGAAGTGTACTCCATATTCCGAGTGTGATCTAACAATGGACTTGTACAGCAGCATGATCACCTCTCTCCTCCTACTCATGATATCCCTCCCTATGCATGCTAGCATTCTGTTTGCCTTTTCCACTGCATTGTTACACTGGTTTACCACCGTAGGTTATCTGAAATAATAATCCCCAGATCCCTTTCCTGCTTTGTTGTCTCAAGTTCCTCTCCCCCCAGTGTGTAGCTTGCCTTTGGATCTTTGCTCTCTATGTGCATTTTCTTGCACTTCTTTGCATTAAAGCACAGTTGCCACCTCCCTGACCACTCCTCCAGCTTGCTTTGATCCTCCCTTATTTTCTCCACCCTCCTGGTGTATCCACCTTATTGCAGATCTTTGTGTCATCTGCAAATAGACACACCTTCCCATGTAGACCCACCATTACATCCCCAGTGTAGATGTTGGGCCCAATACTGACTCCTGTGGTATCCTACTTGTCACCTTTTTCTCCCTGGAGTGAGCCCCATTTACTACCACTCTTTGAATTCTGCCTTCTAGCCAGTTTTCCACCCAATTTGTTAATTTCCTCTCTACCCCTAAGCTGCCCAGTTTGTTCACCAGCCTCCTGTGAGGGACAGTGTTGAAAGCCTTACTGAAGCCTAGATAGGCCATTTCCACCATCCCTCCATAATTGCATACTTCTGTTACCCCATCAAAGAATTCAATAAGGTTCATCTGGCATGATCTTCCTCCTGCAAAGCCATGCTGGCTGTCATCCAAGAGCCCTCCCTCCTCCAAATATTGTGCTAATCTTTCTTTTAGGAGTGCCTCCATCAGCTTTCCCACCACAGAGGTAAAACTGACCGGATGATAGTTTCCTGGATTCTTTGTCTCTCTGCTCTTGTGCAACGGCACCACATCTGCTCTTTTCCAGTCCCCTAGGACTTTCCCCCATCCAAGAATAGATTAAACAGCTTTGTGAGTGGTGCCACAAGCTCCTCCCTCATCTGCTTGAGCACCTTGGGATGTAGTACATCAGGATCCATTGCCTTGTCAACCCTTACATTGTCTAGTTCTTCCAATACCCTACATTCCGTGAAGGGAGTTGTGTCTACCTCCCTGCCCTCCATTCCTCTAGCTCTTAGCTCTGGTCCCTTTCCCTCATCCTCTGTCGTGAAGACTGAGCTAATGTATCTGTTCAGCATGTCCGCTTTATGCTCACCTCTCTCGATCAGAGCTCCCTTTCCCTTTTAGTTTCATTACACCGTTTGCTTTTCCTTCTCTCGCTGATATACGTAAAAAACATTTTGTCCCCTCGCTTAGCCTCCCTTGCTAGTTTCTCCTCTGTATCTGACTTTGCTCTTCTGACTGTTTGTCTTGCCTCCCAAAGCTTTTCCCTGTATTCTCCCCTTTCATCCATTCCTTGAGTTGTTTTGTATGCCCTGAAAGCTTTCTTTTTTCCCTTATTGTGCCCGCCACCTCTTTTGTAAACCAAAGCAGCTTTCTTCCTCTTTTTTTCTTGCCCACCTTCCTAATGCACAACTCTGTTTCCCTCAACATTTCCTCTTTTCTTGCCTCCCACAGTTGCTCAATGTCCTCCAGATTCTCCTTCCTTTCCATCTCCCTCTTGAAAATTCCCATCATTTTCTTAAAATCTGCCCTCCTGAAATCCATTATTTTGGTGGTTGTACAACATGCTTTCTTCCCCATTCTAACACTAAACCTAACTGTTTTGTGGTCGCTATCTCCTAGATTCTCCCCCACCTCAATGTCTTCTGTACTATCCTCATTTGTCAAAATTAAGTCCAATGTGGCCTCCCCTCTAGTTGGTTCCCTGACAAGTTGCTGGAGGAATGCCTCCTGCATCTATTCAAACATCTTCCTACTCCTTTCTGATGCTGCTGTTGGGATCCCCCAGTTTATGTCAGGTAGATTAAAATCCTCTACCAACAGAGTCTCCCCTTTTCTTGTCATTCTTTGTATTTCCTGAATTATCTCCTTATCAGCTTCCTCCTCCTCCTGATTTGGTGGTCTGTACACCACTCCCATATGTACTGCCTCCCAGTCCTCTTTGTTAACGTGACCCAGAGGATCTCTACTGGACCCTGATCTTCCTGACCTACCATCGCCTTCATCCCTTCTTTTACATATAATGCCACCCCCTTCCCTTTCCTATCTTTCCTAAAAAGACTGTACCCAAGTAATACCACCTCCAAATTATGATTTTCTGTCCACAATGTCTCAGTTATGGCTATCAGATCTAGTTCCTACCCTGCCACTGTTCCCTCCAAATCCTCCATTTTGTTCCCAGGCTCCTCACATTTGCTGGCAAGCCCTTCCATCTGTCTCCTCCCCCACACATTTTCCTTCTTTCTAATATACCCTGCTCCATTCTGGGGGGTGCTAGCTAGGCAAGACCCTCTAGTTTTTTCTTCCAGTCCTTCCCTAGTTTTGTACTCCCCCCTTAGTTTAAGTTCCTGCCCAGAATTCCATCAATATACTCTTGCAACTTTCCTCTTAACATTCTAGCTCCCCCCTCATTTATGTGCAGTCTATCCCTTGTGAAAAGGTTCCCCTCTGCCCATGTGTCCCATTTTCCTATGCATGTGAAGCCCTTCCTCTGCACCATTCCCTTAGCCAGTGATTAAAATATTTTATTCTCAGTTGTCTAGTCATAGTAGCGCAGTGTACCAGCAAGACTTCTGAAAATGCTAGAGAGCTCATCATCCCTCTTCATCCCCTGGCTGGCTCTCTAAACCTTTTTTTGTACTTCCTCCACATCTTCCCCTGCCAGATCATTTGTCCTGAGGTGTAGAACCAGGTGTGGTTTACCTTCAAGCAATCTAAAACATGCCTTTATTCTTGGCAGTGTTCTGCTTGCCTCCATCCCTGGGTCACAGAAGACCAACCTCCTTTTATATGCCACCCCCTTCCTCAACCAGTGGATTCCCTTGATGATGGAGTCTCCATAGACCATTACCGACTCTGTGTCTACCATTCCTGGGTGTGGCCCTCTACACCTGTCCTGATTCTTTTTCCTTGTACTCCTTTGATTTTTATCTTGGACTTCTGCCCCAGGTCTGTCCACCTTTTCTTCCACAATCTTCTCCTGCTCCCCTCCTGTTCCCATGCCACCCCTCTGCTGTTCCCGCCCTCCATCATGCCTCCCTTCTGTACTACCTCCTTCTTTCCTCCCCCTATTTCCTTTTCCATTCCCCTCTGTGTTTATTTATTGAGTAATTGGAATTATAACCTTTGAGCTAAAAGCTCTTTTACAAAGGATCCTCATCAATAAGGGATGGGAAAATACATGACTTAGGGAGACAGAAGCAGCTAAATAAGCATTGTCAATACATCTAAGTGGGAGATAATGTGATCAGTAGCATAACATAGGCTAAAGCATCACAAATCCAAAACATGGAACACAGTACATGGGGATACAGTTCACACAGCAGCCTAGATAATTAAAGGAGCACTATTCCAATTATGTACTAGCTAGAGTGATCAAAAGTTGTAGCTATGCAGCATTATCGATACCTAAGGGAGTTCAAAGGTAGCATCATCCAGGGGAGTAACCATAGCAGGCAATCAGGGAAAAGGGGGAAAATCAAGATTAGGTGAAAGAAGTGGAGTCAGATAAGGGGACAGAGGTGGAATAAGAGGTGGGCTCATCAAAGATAAGTAGGGTAAGTAGGGGGTTGGTAAATGGTAGGTAGGTGAGGGCTCATCAGGGGGTGTAGGGAACAGGGGGTACAGGTAGGTAGGTAGGCAGGAAGAGAGCAGGGAACTTCAGGACCATTAGGAGAGTGCAAGATGAATGGGGGAAGGTAAATGGTAGAGTGGGGGGTGTAGAGAATGGGGGGGACAAGGTAGGTAGGCAGGCAGGGCAGGTGGAGAGCAGGGAATGTCAGGACCATTTGGAGAGTGCAAGATGAATCTGGGCATGCCCAAGGCACAATGAGGCTGGTCACAGCTGGGTTATGAGTGGCAGTAGCAGTGTACAGGAGGGGAGATAGACTTCCTAAGCTCAGACTTGAAAGGACCGAGGCATGTAATTCTTGTAGTGGCATGAGGTAGCTCATTTATCCAAGTGGGAGCCCTTACTGCAAATGCTTGCCTCCACAGGGCAGTCCTTCTGAATGGCACTCCTACTGTTTGCTTAGAGACTTCTTGTGGCATTTTCAGCTGGAGCAGGATGGAATAAGGCTTGTAGGGAAGTAGGTGCAAGTTCTAGTAGGGCCTTCTTTCCCAGGAGGCAGGCCTGGAGCTTAATGCGATTCATAAGAAGGAGTCATTTAGTCCAAATGTATAGGTTGCATGCGTGTGTTAGACGAGTGGCACCTAACACAAATCTACAGGCTTTACTGAGAGTAGTGTGTCCTCTAAGTAGGCTAGTGTCAGAGGCTGCCCCATCATCCACATTCCCATAGTCCAGGATACAGTAGGTAGGATTGTACCTCTAACTGCCCGAACCCCAGCCTTGGGAGTGAGGCAGAACTGAAGCCTGTATAGGGCCCCTAATTTCCTGTTGATGGCAGTGGTAGTATTGCGTATGTGTTCATCGAACGTCAGGGACTCATCTATTGTGATTCCAAGATACTGGAAGGAAGTCATTTGCTCCAAGGTGGAGTGAGAGTTGCAGGTAATTGAGAAGGGTGCAGTAGATCTCCTTTTTTGTCGTCCAGCAAAGAGCATTGTCTTGTTTTTTTTTTTGCTGTTGAGCACCAGCATGTTGTCTTTAAACCAGTCCTGTAGTAGGCTAAAGTTGTATTGCAAATTCCTAGTGAGAGTTTCTTGGCAGGAGTTTCGAGAGAATACCACCGTGTCATCTGCACATAGCAGGATCTTAGATGTGGGGCATGCGTCAGGGAGGTTGTTCAAAAAGAGGCTGAATAGGAGCATGCCCAGTATAGACCCCGGGTATAGTCCCCTGAGGGACCCCTACCATAACCTCTCTGGTGTCAGAGATGGCACCACCAATTTTTACTTTCTGAGACCACCCAGACAGATAGCTGGAGAACCACCTGACTGTGACAGGGGACAGCCCAAGGCTACTTAACCTGTGGAGCAACAGTTAGTGGTCCAGAAGGTCAAAAGCCTTGATTAGGTTTATAAAGATTGCCCTGACCAGCTGGCCCTGGTCAAGAACCTTGTGCACGTAGCTAGTGAAGTCAGTTAGGATGGTATTAGTGCTATGCAGCTTGCAAAAGCCATGTTGTTGGGGGGAGAGAAGGTCATATTTATGCAGATGATCTATGAGTTGATTGGCAATGATTCTTTCAAGTGCTTTAGAAAGTGGTGAAGGAATTGAGATGGGTCTGTAATTCGATACCAGTGACTGGTTGCCCCCTTTGAGCACATGTGTGACCCGAGTTGTCTTCCAGTTGAAAGGGAACGCAGACAGGTGGAGTGAAAAGTTGAACAGCTTGGTGATAGGTCCAATGACTTTCGGAAGGGCAATACAGATCAGTTTCATGTCAATACCATTGTCTCCCATTCTTGTTTTGCCAAGGACTCTTGCAAGATATTTTCTTGTTTCTTTGATTGTTACCCATCTGAAGTAAAAGGTTGGGCAGGTCCTCATGTTGGAAGAGGAGTGCAAGTGGTTAGTGGCCGGTGTTCTTTCACGGTATGTAGTTGGTTTAGGGGGGAGGACAGTGCTGTAATCTGCAAATGCCTTGTTAAAAATATTGGCCATAGTGTCATCATCTAGTATTACTTCATCATTGTGGTGAAGCATGGAGGGGGGATCTGTCACTGGTTCCGATGAGGTTTTTGATAGAGGCCCAGTATTTCTTCCCTTCACCCTAGCATTGAGATTGTCGGTTCTTGTGGTGTGTAGCCTTGACCTGCTGGGTTACCCAAGTGCACCTGTTTCAGGCTGCCTTGTAGTTCTGGACATCTGTTGCAGACCCTATTGCCTTAGCCTGGTGCCAGAGTAGATCCCATTGTCGCATCAAACTTAGAAGTTGCGGGGTGGCCCAATCCATGCTGCAACTTTTGATCATCTTCTTACAATATGGAACAAACTTGTCCACTGCAGCGTTGAAGTGATTGAGGAAGAGCTGCAGATCTGTGTCAATGGAGGGGAATGAGTCAAGGAAGCTCCAGTCTAAATTTCTAAGTTTTCCTAAAGTTGACCATTGAGCTAGTCTTAATAATTCTATTCCTCACCATTCTTGGGGGAGGCTTGGCCTGTTTAGCCAACCACTCACATTGGATAGGTGAGTGGTCACTGAGGGTGTCAGGGAGTACCTTGACATCCTTTTGTCACTCTGGGTGCGTTGTCAACACTCAGTCAATCAGTGTGCTTATGCCTGTATGGTAGTTTGTATGGGTTCAAAAAGGAAATGCACTGGGACTGTGGTGCAATAACAGTAAAACCTTCAATAGCAGACTTCAGAAAACTGTTGCACTCACACCCTTGTAGCAGAAAGATGCCGGAGCTTCAAGAAGGAAAATATAAAATGTATTTTATTACATGCAAACACCAGAAATCACCTGATGCGCTTCAGACATACACAATCCTTTATCAAAGGATTGTGTATATCTGAAATGCATCAGGTGATTTCTGGTGCTTGCATGTAATAAAGTACATTTTATATTTTCTTTCTTGAAGCTCAGGCATCTTTTTGCAACAAGGGTTTGAGTGCAACAGTTTTTTGAAGTCTAGTTTGTACTGGTGCAGCTCTTGACCATCTGCATTAGGTAGAATCCTGATAACAAGTCTTGCGATGCTAGAACTGGCAAGCCAGTTAAGAGTTAAAGTCCCCTAGAATGATAGTTTACTTGTTCTGGCTTGCCTGGGTGTAGAGGTTAGCGAAGGCTTCTAGCCCCACTTGCTGCCATCCTGGTGGGATGTAAACTGCTATAACAATCAGGCCTTTATGCCCCTTGCCTATCAGGAGTTTTATTACTAGGCATTCACAGCCATTATTGGTGGCTGACAGTTGGACTCTGTGGCATTGCAGGTGGTTGCGGGTATAGAGTAAACGTCCACCACCTCATTTTCCTGAACAATCCAGCCTGTGCAGGTTGTAGCTGGGTATGGAGACTACCGAGTCAGATGTATGCATTGCGAGCCAGGTCTCAGTCAAAGCCACGCCGTCTGGCTGGATATGTGCCACCCAAGCCTCAAACTGTGTCAGCTTGGCTAGGAGGCTGCCGCAGTTCATAGCCACAATACTCAGTTGCCCATTCATTGCTGGGGTCTGGGCATGTGTTGTCTTTGGGCCTGGGTTAAGGTGGATGTTCCCTGACATCAGCAGTAGGATTATGATGAGTTTCCTACTTATTTTTGTGAAGTGGTGATTAACTTTTGACCTCTCAAGTACCTGGGAGTTGCAATTAGTAGCTGGGTTTCCAAGAGGAATATGAAGGCCAGGAAATAGCCATAAAGTCAGGATAGAGATACCTGTGATAGTAGGGGGCCAGGGGGGTTGTCAGTGGGGCAAGCAGGAGGGGGCGCTACTGCAGGTCTCCCATTGTGCCGGTTTTCCGCATTTTATGCTGGGATAGTCAAGGCGGTGGATGGTGGACATTGAGGCAGGGTGTTTTTGTGCAGTATACACATCAGGAGAAGGAGTTATTGTATGGGGATACCTCTAGGCACGAGGTATAAGCTCCCAAAGGTGTTCATTTTTATGAGTAATGTGAGGGAGCCTTCCTGTACTCTCCTTTCAGTTTTGATCTCCTGTGTCATCCATTCTTCCTCTGTTCCCATCTCTTTTCCCATGTTCTTGCCTTTCACCCCCTCTACATTTTCCCATTTTGCACTTCTCCTTTTTCTTACTCCTTTCTCTGTTGTTCTTCTCCCTCCCTTTTTTCCTCACTCCTTCCTGCTGAGTCACCCTTGTTCCCCTCACACTTCCCCTTGCTGTACACTTTACTCCCAGTTCCCTATTTCTGGATCCCAGATCCATGCCTTCCTCAGCTCATTCCTTCTTCTACTCATCCTGTAATTTAGCAAAAGGTGAGAACCTGTCTGATACCCTTGTATAGCTTACCGTACTTTCATTCATCTTTCTGCACCCCTGAGTGATGTCCCCTTCTCTTGTATTTGTCCCTTCCCCAATCCCCATTCCCATGTTTTACCTTTTTCCTTCCATTAACTTCCTGCCCTCCTTTCTTTTCTGCTCCCCTGTCCTTCTTCTCCCTCCTCCCTGCTATACTGTACCCTTCACTCCATCTTCCTTCTTAGCCACCCTAATTCAGCCTCCAGTTTGCCTAGTCTGACAAATTGGGCACCCTCTTAGCCTCAATAGTGTGTCCATGAAAACAGCTGCCCCACATCCATCGTAACTCACTATATTTCCCACTATTGATTGTCTTCTTTACTCCTGCCCCCGTACTCCTCTCCTTTCTCCTGCCACTAACCTTTACCATGAGACTCCATCCTGTTTTTTCTGATACCCTCCCTTGTATGCCACATTTTGTTGAACATTCTGCTCCTTATCTTCTTTTGAAATCTTACCTTGTCCTCTCCACAGTGATTAATTGATTTAAATTTTGTGCCCCTTTCGTGCAAGTACCCCTACGGTACTATTAACCTAGCCTAATATCCTCATTTAAATCCTTAACCCCAGTAATTTTCTCACGTCCTACAGTATTTGTCCCAAAATGTCTCCTCAAATGTTGAAAGAATACTTTTTTACTTATTTCCCCTCCTTGTCAGAGCTGTCCTTCCGGAACTTTTGAACTGGCCTAGATACCCTAACCATTAATCCTGCACCTCCTTCTCTGCTCAGGTTCAGTATCACAGCAACCCTGGTTTAATACCACAGCTACCCCACTTCCCCACACAGAATTAAAATTCTCAGTATTTCAAAGTTTAATGTTTAAAATCAGTAGTCTGAGTCACCCACAGTAGCCCACATCCCCCCTCTTGTTGCTTTAAGATTGAATCCCTCAACAGTAATCACCATCCCAAACAGTAAAACCTCATTGATCCCTCATTGCATGTCACTTTAAGTCATTGACTATTTCCTTCTCAATGTTCTCCACCCCCTGTGGAAATCCCCTCTGGGAGGAGCTTAAGAGTATTTAATAAGTCGCGGTAGTAGTGGGTAGGAGGGCAGGAGAAAAACAGCTCCCAGAAGTGCTTCCAGTGTAAACTAAAGCCTCTGCGGCAACGGCTGCTTCCTCTGCTGCTTTTAAAGTTGAGGAAAGCCTCTCTTTCATGACATGTCATTTACTGCAAGTTACTGCATTGCATTATGGCTGGCACTGTGGTACCTGCCAGTAGTCCTTTGTCAGTTCTATGGTAGTCAAATATTCAGCTCCCCCTAGTTATTCTAGGACCCTATCTGTTCTGGTCATGGTGTAAGCATCTGACTCAGTGCAGTTGTTAAGACTGTGGTAGTCAACACAGAACTTTGTGGTTCTATCCTTTTTAGGGATTAGCACCACAAGAGAGGCTCAGGGACTACTGGACTCCTGTATCACTCTGAGCCAGATCCTTCAGCTTCCCCCAATTGGCCTGCTTGACTGCCTCTGGAACCCTGAAGGGGCTCAGCCAGTGTGTTGTACCCAGGTTTCCCTGTGAAAATTCTCCCAAATGTTTGCAGCACCCCATATATTTCCATTGCCTAGGCTGATGTCAGCTACTCCAAGACGGTAATGATATTTGTGAAGGATTCTTCCTGAACTTCACTGAGGAGATCCACTAAAGGATCCATGTCACTTTACTCCTTTGGGTTTCTAATGCACAGTCAGGACAACTTCTTCTCTATTTTGGTAGAAATTTATCATATCAACATGGGAAACTTTTTGTCTGTGCCTCCTGTCCAGCAACTCCACCCTGTAATTTACGTAATTTACCTTCCTAACCACAGATTTATGATGGGCTTTCCCATGCTGCCTACCAAAGTTATTTTTGCCAGACAGGGATGAGTACCATCACTTGTCATCTGACCTCATACTCCCAGGTTCTGGCTCCTCAGTTGTACCACATCTTTTGTCTATGCTGTGCCGTGGCCAGGTGCTGATGGGCATGCCGAATGAAAGTTCAGGATATACTCTGCAACAGATTGCATCCCTCGCAAGAGAAGGTTCACCCTCTCCTTCATCCTTGACCAGATCTAGAGGCCTGGTCACCCTGTAGTCAAACAGGAGCTTGAAGGGTGAGAACCCTGTAGACTCTTGTGGGACCTCTCTATTGCAAGCAAGACATGGGGTAAGTACTTGTTCCACTCTTTCTAATGTTAGTCAGCAAATGCCCGTAACATGGTTTTAAGCTTGGCATTAAAGCAGTTGACCAAGCCATTAGTCTTGGGGAGGTATGGAGAAGCTATGAGTAGCCACACTCCACACATCTCACACAAACTGGTCAGAAGGGCACATAAAACTGGTGTCCTTGACTAACAGGATCTCCTGACGATATCTCACTCAACTGAATATCGCTGAATGTGTTGGGGAGGTATGGAGAAGCTCTCAGTAGCTATACTTCACACATCTCACACAAACTGGTCAGAAGGGCACATAAAACTGGTGTCCTTGCCTAACAAGATCTCCTGACGATATCTCACTCAACTGAATATAAATGAATGTGTTGGTGAGGTATGGAGAAGCTCTCAGTAGCCATACTTGATACATCTCACACAAACTGGTTAGCTGGGCACATAAAACTGGTGCCCTTAACTAACAAGATCTCCTGAGGAAATCTCACTCAACTGAATATCACGAAAGGTTTGTCTACCTCCTTCCCGCCTCTGTGTGGGACATGGTGACAGACTCTGGGTACCTGGTTGTGTAACATACTACAATAAGTATGTAATACTTGCCTACTTGCCTGTGTGACTTGGGGTGCTTAGTGGCCTCACACTGTCCACAGCCAACCTCTTAAAGGTTGGGAAATCAAAGCTGCTTTAACTTTATCCCCAACCTTTCCAAACTGCTGCTACTGAGGACAAGTGATGCAGTAAACAGTCACATCTTTGGATATACTGGGCCAATAAAACTTGGTTTTAAACTGCCTTTTTGTACATCTTATGCCTAGCAGTCCTGAAAAAGGGATGTCATGGGCTAGGTCCAAGATCCGCTTTTAGTATTCCCAAGGAACTGCCAGCTGCCAAACTATTCCTTCCTTTGGCCCTTCCTGAGGTACCCACTTTCTGTACAGAAGCCCTTTTTCCTAGCACACCTCCTGTCTAGCTCCTTGACAGTCACTCTCAGTGCTCGCTGCTAGTTCCTTCAGTTTTTGCAAGGATGGATCAGGTTGTTGAACTCTGCTGAGATTATCATGCCTGACCTTCCCTTGGGAGCACACCTCCTTCTGTAAAAAACCTACTGGAGTCTCCATAGTTTCCAGCTGTGGAATCAATCTGCTACTCCCAACCATCCCCTCAGCCACACTGGCTACCCTCTTGGCTGCTGAGGAATAGGTTGCTTCTTGCTGTGCTGCCCCCTCACTGTCATCAGAAGCTGGTCTTATGGCTTGATTATGGGCAGTGACACAAGCAATATATTTCCTGCTATTGAAATCATTACCCATAATTATATCCACAGAGAGACCAGATACAAATTTTACCTTCTGTACCCTCTGGCTCCCTTCCTATCGCAGAATGACCTGAGCCATCGGTATGGAGACCAGAAGACACATGACTGTCTGATTTTTAGAAAAGTGCCTGACAGAATCTGCTCCACATGGATTACATTCTGCTTAACAATCAAGATAGAGGCTCCAGTGTCCCTTAATCCCTAAATTACCAACCAGTTCATTAAGACAGGGTGCAGGTGGCCAATGGAATTTTCAGGGGCTTGCATTCAGTGAACAGGCCACTAGCTGCATGGTACCTCCTTGGTTACCCCCTCCTCATGTACTCTGCCCCCTTGTAAGATTTTTGCAAGTCACTGGACAGATGCCCTGACCTCTGGCAAATGTAACATTTTCATTCCCCTGGCGTCTTTGTTTTGGGATCAGTAGGTTCTGTTTTGGGTGCAGACACAGGCTTATTTAATCAATAGATATGACTTTTTCCCCTTCAACCCAGTAATCTAAATAATCACCCATTTGCACATACATTTCTGATTAACTATCTCCCAGGCCTTTTATGTAGCTCCCTAAATTTCTGTCTGTATGCCTTAGTGGTTAATTCAAGACATTTAAGCAAAACATTGTTTTTCTTTCTCGTAGTCCATAAAGTCCCCATCACCTGTTCTGGCAAATGCTTCTTGTGGATGGCCTTGAAATAAAGGCATATGATGCATCACTCAAGAAGTCCTGACCAATGTAAACTGTACGCACAATGTCTCAAAAGATTTTAGAAATGAATCTGTATCCTCCCTCTTCCAATACTGAGGAAACATTTTAGTATTCATTTTGGTTTCTTGGATCTCTTGTGCAAGTATTTACAGTTTGTTGCTGTGCCCTCTGGAGCAGAATCTCCATCTCTCCAAGGTGCACATTCTCATTCCTGCTCCTCCTTTATCTGTGACTCATGCTGGCACTCATTATCTTGCTCCTCCTTCATCTTTAACTCATGCCGGTGTTCATTATCTCACTTCTCCTTCATCTTTTACTTGTGTTGGCACTCCCTCTTTTACTCATCCTTCATCTGTCACTCATGCTTATCAATCATTATTTCACCCCTCCTTTTTTGCAACTTCTGCTGGCACTCCTTTTCCTACTTTTCTGCCTTCAGTTTGGCCTTCTGCTCCTCAGCCCCCAGCTTACAGGTTTGCTTTCTGCAGAAACATAGAAACATAGAGTTAGTGGGAGCAGAGGGGGCCATGACCTGGGCTGATGACTCGGCAGCAAGCAGGAGGTAAAAAAAAGAGAATTAAAAAAAAAAGAAACATAGACTTTGACGGCAGATAAGGACCACTTGGCCCATCCAGTCTGCCCATTTCCCTACCTATTGGATACGCTGCAGATAGTAGTTAACCAACAGGCTTGTAGCCGAGGCACTAGGGGCTCACACTGGTGAAAATAAATGACAACATTGGTTGTTGAAATTGCTGTACTGTGGTTCTTGGAGTGTTTTTACTTGGATTTTCTAGTTAACCAACAGCCTACTTACTGCAGCTCATCTTCTGCATTTGCCTTAACCAGAGCCCACTCAAAATGCAGTATTTTGATCTGGTCTGATTGTACAGAGGCCCAAGTTACAGGCTTCCTTAATGCACAAGTACAGACAAGTCGAAATCTCTCACATAAGAAATCATTGCAAAGAGGTACTAGACAAGGAAGCCCATTGTCTCCTCTGATGTTTTGCTCTAGTAATTGAACTTCTGGGCATTGCAATGAAAGGGGACATTGTTTAACCAGGAGAGGCACACTAAGCCGGAGCTTGTTTCCAGGTGCGACATGGGAACACAAGGAAATTAAGTGACTTGCTCAGGGTCACACAGTATGCAAGTGAAAGCTGTGGGATTCAAACCCAGGTCTGGTCTGCTGGATGTCACCAGATTTGCAGCTCAGAGCTTTAGACCACTGTGCTATACTGCCTTCTAGGGAAAGGGAAAAAGCAATCATGTGAAACATACAGAATAATGGCTAGTTGCGTGTTATGATGTTTTTTCACACACCCGAGGTGAGTCATGAGCCATAATTGCTCAAGAGGTTCATGAGCTCATCATTTACTGAGAGTGTGTAAAAAAACATCATGAACACAAACCTGCCTAGGCTTTATTTTTTATAGTTACTGGTGCAAAGACTTACTCCCCAAGACAATCTGTTTAATTTGTGCAGCCCCTTAGTCTGTCCTCCATTCAGAGAGAGTGAGTGACTCGACAGGTCCCTTAGTGAAGTGAGACTGAGCGGTGTTCCTTTCGGTAAAAAATATTCCCCACTATGTACAGATAGCAGTGCTTTGTTTACAAATCCTGTCAGTTGTAGGGGATAAGCTCATTTTCTTATTTTTGAGTTAGGGAAGCCACTGAGTGTAGTCTGAGGAGAGCGAATAACTCGGCGGCTTCTGAAGATGAAATTCAAGCATGAACGAGTGTTGCTATAGCAACACTCACGGTCTATACCTGTGTAAAATCCTTGATGGGAGCACAGTGTATAAAAGGAGTCAATTAGACACATTAGCCATTGAGGCATTGGAAAGTTAGGGACTAAATCGAAGGGTCCCACCTTGACGTTGGTGATTTAGCTTACTTAAATTGGAATTTCAGTCTGAAACTAAGAGGACCCACTCCTCACATGGAGCTTGAAGTAAATATAGCCAATTTTGGTGGTGGAAAGTTTAAATATGCTATGCTGTGTGTGTGTCGGGGGGGGGTTGGTGTGCGCTAGTATCTTTGGATTGTATGTTGTTTGCCACAACCTAGTAGCACCCCTTAGAAGAAATGTGAATTCCAGTGTGTGAAGTAACATAAAAGGTTTGAGCATGCTATTTTTGGATCTGATTATTTAGAAATTGCGGGCATAAAAATAGGACATGTGGCCTACAAAATAACCATGTATACAGAGGATGAATATACTTTCTTTAAAATTCACAAAGGTCCAATACACAAATACTATCAACAGTAAAGGAATCCAGAGTTGCATCGAGTTATGAAATGATATGGCCAAAAATAGACATTACCACAGTAACAAATCTAATAGAAGGACTCCGTTGCCAAATTAAAGAAAGGAAAGAAAAAAACACTTAGGAGTAATTCTAAAAAATGTAGAGAATCTGGGCAAATATAATGACATGCTTCTATTAAATAAAATTACAACAAGACTGTACCAAACTACCACTAACACTAATCTGACACACCAATGTAATACAAATAAATACATTACAACTTCTTTATCTATTTCATTCTTTAATAATACTGGAAGAAGAGTTTTTAAACAATAACAAATAACTAGATTTTCATAGCAAAACAGAAAAACAAGACTAACACTAGTCAGATTAATCCGACCATAAAACTTGGGGGATTAGCACTTCCTAGTCTTAGATTTTGTTGTATAACAGTACAGGTAACTCAAATACAAGGCTGGTTTGCAAGGATATGGCCAGCAAGCAGATTGAAAAAAGAATAGCATCAAATTTACTTTTACCATCTAATTTTAATGCTGTTATCTGGTAATGTCCATGTGAACCCTGGTCCAGTGGCCCTGAGGAAAAATGTTTCTCTACAGGACTTCTGTAACAGTTGTTTGTATATGTTTTTTTTACTGTAAATGTATTCCCTCCATTCTTTGTAACTGACGTGGAGCCTTTGCAAAAGAGCTATGACTCAAAGGATTATAATTCCGATTCTGTTCAATAAATAATAATAATAAAAAAAAACAGAACTAGCATGGGCTTACTGCATTTAAATGTGAGGCGCTTGTTCCCAAAAATGGATTACATTAAGTCACTGGTGGACACAGTTAGTTCAGACATCTTTAAATTTTCAGATACTTGGTAAAGTAAAGTAATAAGGTCTGTGACTTGGATGTTATCATCAGTGACTACAATGTCTTCAGGCAGGACAGATCCAAAAGGATGGGGTGGGGTGGCAATTTACAGTATCTTAGAAAAACTTATGGAGGACAGACTGTACTTGCAAAGTCTATACCAAAACAGTTGTATCTTTTAGTATTAAAAGTTATGCGCTCATAAAATTTTAGTTTATACTGTATGTAGCTATATGTTATAGGCCACCATCTGCAATATCTGATTCATTACAGTGTTAAGTACTTTGATTGCTTCATATTTGAGCTATGAATTTGTTCTCCTGGGTGATTTGAACTGAGATATGTTGAATCCCCGATTAGATGTACTTAATCAATTTGCAGCTTTAAAGCTTTCTCAAATAATATATAATCCAACCAGATCACATAAAATAAAT
This sequence comes from Neoceratodus forsteri, assembly GCA_016271365.2. Taxonomy (NCBI): domain Eukaryota; kingdom Metazoa; phylum Chordata; order Ceratodontiformes; family Ceratodontidae; genus Neoceratodus; species Neoceratodus forsteri. The sequence continues at coordinate 508,551,490 of CM057455.1, forward strand.
GGTAAAAAAAAACAAAACAGTTTAACTCATTGCCTCCAAGAAACGCCTATAGGCATCAGCAAATCTACTGCAGTGTGTCCCAAAATGACTACAGAAGTCACCTACAGACTTCATGTGTTCCCTAATAACATCTGGAGAAGTTACTCACATATTTTAACATTACTTGCCAGCCAGAATTGAGCAGAATTGACTGCATAGTACCATTAGAAGGGTAATGTTGTGCTGAACAACTTTGCCACTGACACTTTGTGTGCTCACTTTAGGAGTTATTCACATTTGTTTATGACATTTTGTCCATCTAGAACCTCCTAAGCACTTTGAAGAAAACACACATTCTGGGTATCTCAGCCAGTATAAAACAAAAACCGAAATGAGCACAGTTAATTACATAGCACCGTTGGAAAGGCAATTTTGTGTGGAACAACTTTGCTACTGATATGCTGTGTGCATCATGTATACCTTAGGAATTATATGCATTTGTTTATGGTATGGTGTGTATGGTTCAGATTTGTCTCTCAAACCTCACCAACACACCTTGACTCAAATGTGGAAAAATTATGTTTAATACTACAGAAATAGCTGTTTTTTCTTTACAAACAAATTATTAAAACTACATCTAATTTCTGGATGCTTAATTTTGTGTTGATATGTTACATATTTCCCAACAAAAAGGGCTTATGGTGCATTTTTTAGTGAAAAAAATATTTTGTTATGCTGTTTCAACCAGCACAGAAATAAAACTAAATTACCTATTATTCCTTGCATACCACCTTTGGAAAGGTAATTTTATGCTGAACAATTTTGCCATTCATACTTTGTGTCTAGCACTTACAGTTTTTGTGCTATTAGCATTTGTTTGTGGCACGCCAGTTATAGCTTGATTTTGCTTAGAAAGGCCCAGGACTCACTGTTAACAGTATACAGGAGACAAGTGCTGCAACTTCAGAGAGCTCCTGTGGAGGCAATGAGTTAATAGATCTTATACTAACTACATCACCACACAATATGTATAATCTGTGTTTGAATCTGATATTAGTAATCACTGTTTTATTTCATGTAGTAGAAACAGTGTAAAAGCATTATCTTCTGTATGTACTATTTTAACACGGAATTTCAATAGATTTAGAGATCAGGCTTATTTAAGGGACTTAATGGAGCTTAACTGGACACTATTATAAGCTTGCCCTGATATTTCAACCTCGTGGGGATTTTTTAAATCTTCATTACTAGATGTTATAGATAGAAACATAGAAACATAGAAGTTGACAGCAGATAAGGACTGCAAGGCCCATCTAGTCTGCCCATTTCTTTTTCTACCTTATGAATGTGCCATAGGCCTTTGCTCTGTCAATGGCCTATCTATTCATGCTCATCTGTATTGCTTTCTTATGCCTATCCAATGCCTGTTTGAAGCCCTGCACTATATTCATATCCACCACTTCCTGAGGTAGGCCGTTCCATGCATCCACCGCCCTTTCTGTGAAAAAGAACTTCCTCACATTACCCCTTAATCGACCTCCCTTTAATCTCATGCTGTGTCCTCTTGTCCTGCTATTTTTCTTATATTGAAACATGTTAGACTCTTTCACCTTGTTAATGCCCTTTAGGTGTCTGAATGTTTCAATCATATCACCTCTCTCCCTCCTTTGCTCTAGGGTATACATATTGAGTTCAGTTAATCTGTCCTCATATGTTTTCTGATGCAGTCCCTGCACCATTTTGGTTGCCCTTCTCTGGACTGCCTCAATTTGGTTAATATCCTTGTGAAGATGTGGCCTCCAGTACTGCACGCAGTACTCCAGATGGGGCCTAACCAGTGTCTTGTAAAGAGGGATTATTACCGCCCTCTTCTGACTTATGATACCACTACTGATACACCCCAGCATCTCTCTAGCCTTACCTACTGCTTTAGAGGTCTGCTTGGATGATTTCAGGTCATTGGTGATGATGACGCCCAAGTCTCTTTCTTTCCTTGTGACTGCCAGCAACTCCCCTCCCAGCCTATAGGTGGCTTCAGGGTTTCTCTTCCCTATGTGCATGATCTTGCACTTCTTTGCGTTAAACCCCAGTTGCCACTCTTCAGACCATTTTGCTAGTTTATCCAGATCTCTTCTCATTCTTCCCACACCATCTGGATCTTCTACTCTGTAACAGATCCTGGTGTCATCTGCAAACAGACAAACCTTACCCTCCAGTTCATCTGCAATGTCACTGATGAAGATATTGAATAGGACTGGCCCCAGGACTGATCCCTGAGGTACCCCACTTGTGACTTGCATCTCTTCTGACTGTATACCATTAACCATCACTCTCTGTTTTCTGCACATCAACCAGTTTGCCACCCAGCTGACCAACGTCTGACCCACCCCGAACCTACCCAGCTTATTAATCCATCTTCTATGTGGAACTGTATCAAAAGCTTTGCTGAAGTCAAGGTAGGCAACATCAACTGCTTCCCCTTGGCCCACCACTCTGTTTACCCAGTTAAAGAAATCTGTGAGATTAGTTTGACAGGACCTTCCTTTTGTAAACCCATGCTGTCCTGGATCCTGTGCACCTATGGATTCAAGGTGTTGTACTATCCTTTCTTTAAGGAGTGTCTCCATAATCTCACCCACTACTGAGGTAAGACTGACTGATCTGTAGTTCCCTGCCTCCTCCCTGCTACCACTCTTGTGGAGCAGGATCACATGAGCCCTTCTCCAGTCTTCTGGGACCTCTCCTGTGCTCAGAGACTCACTAAACAGTTTTGATAATGGTTCTGCTAGTTCCACCCTTAGCTCCTTTAGTACTCTGGGATGTATGCCATCAGGTCCCATTGTCTTGTCCACCCTGAGCTTATTGAGCTCTTGTAGGACCCTTTTTTTTGTGAAGGGACTAGTGCACACCTCCCTCCCCCTATGTCCATGGTGCAGAGCTGTGGGCCCTGCCCTACCTTCTCTTCAGTAAATACTGAGCAGAAGTATCTATTTAGGATAGATGCTTTTACAGGGTCCTCCTCCTCAAACACCCCCTTATCCCCTTTGACCTTAGCAATACCCTCTCTGGACTTTCTCCTTTCACTAATGTATCTATAGGAAGTCTTATCACTTTCTTTTACTGTTTATGCTAGTGTTTCCTCAGTTTGGGCCTTTACCTGCCTTACTGCCTTCCCTGCTTCCCTTAGGGAAGTTTGGTATGCCTCCTTATCTTCATCCTGCTGCATTGCTTTATATATTTCCTGAAGGCCAGCCTCTTGGATCTGACCTTTTCTGCTACTGTGTTTGAGAACCAAAGTTGTTTCCTTCTTCTTTTGCACTTCCTTTTCTCACTAACACAATGGGATGTTTTGTCAAGTATTGCATCTTTAATGCTTGCCCACTTTGCCTGTACCCCCCCCACCTGTATTTCTTTTTGCCAGGGCTAGCTTAACTCTGTTGGCCATCTTACCAAAGTCAGCTCCTCTGAAGTCCCATATGTTTGCCTTGGAATGGGATGATTTTGTTCTAGTGGCCTAATTGAACCATACCATGTGATGGTCACAGGCCCCCAGGTGACCTTCTACCTGGAGCTCTGTGATCCTTTCCCTGTTAGTCAGTACTAGATCTAGGATAGCTCTGAATCCACCATGTGTCTAATTCTGGCAGATGTCCCTGCTGGTATTGACCAATCTGTATCTGGCATGTTGAAGTCTCCCATTATCAGATAAACATGCCTTATCATTAAAGAAATAGTTAGTAATAGCACTACTCCATGGATTAATAAAAAAGTAAAACAACTCATATAGAAAAAAAATCTTAAAATCATCTATGGAATAAGGCAAGGGAAACTAAAACCCAGGAAGATAGGCTTGCATATAAAATTATGAGAAATAAATGTACAAGAAAAATAAACAAGGCTAAATTGGATTATTATGTTACTCAATTTTCTGATCTTTCAATGTAGAGAAAAAAACAACAAATATGACGCGTGAGATACCCTTTATTGGACTAACAAAATTATTTCTGAGGCTAGCTTTCGAGAGATAAAACTCTCTTCTTCAGGTAAAATCTTTCAAAAATTCCTAAAAAGATTTGGAAAGGTATCAGTTCTTTACATGGAAAGGATTCAACTTCAGTTCTGCCAAAATTTCTGAATTATAAGAATGTTGTTATTCACAAACCAGAGGACCAGATAAAGTCATTTAATTAATTTTTTTGCAGAAGTTGGCCTTTCCTTTGAAAAAGAACACCTGAATTTAAAATCACCTCCCTTGGATTTAGATTTCTCAATGAAACCCCCTAGACCTATTTTTTTTCATTTATAGACATTACAGAGGAGGAGGTTATTAAAGAACATATTAAATTAGATACTAGCAAAGGGGCTGGTACTGAAGGTATTGCTCCTGTCTTTTTTAAAATTGCAGCTAAAGTCCTTTCCAAGCATATAACTCACTTGTATAATTTGCCATTCCATACAGCATACTTGCCTGATGACTGGAGAACAGCATACATTACTACTATATTTAAAGAAGGGGATTCATCGGCCCCCAGCTCCTACGGTCCTAGTTCCATTATTTCTGTTACTCAAAAGGTTTTTGAAAAATTGTTGTACAGTGCAGTATAAACAACTTTCCCAATATCTTGCTAGACATAATGTTATTTCAGATTAACAGTCAGGTTTAAAAAAAAAAGGTTTAAATACAGTACATGTAATCTCAAAAGTCACAGATGATGTTTATGCAGCCTTTGATAAAGGATACAATAGATTTTTTAGATTTATCTAAGGCATTTGATGCAGTGGACCACAGCATTTTGCTTAACAAGTTAAAACATTGGGAATGGGGGGTTCAGCAATGTTATGGTTCCATTCATATCTAATATTACATTTACAATATGTCAAAGTAGGAAAGGTAAGGTCAAGCACAACATCTGTTACTGTAGCAGAGGAGTACTACAGGGATCAGTCCTGGGTCCTCTGCTATTTTTATTATATGTTAATGACCTTCCAAATTGTTGCTCAGAAAGTGTGAAAATACAATTGTATGCAGATGATACAATTTTATACACTCATCATAATAAAGTGGATTTAGCTGTTCATAATTTACAGACAGACTTTGATAAAATACAAGAAGCTTTATTGCATTTACGGTTACTTTTTAATGAAATAAAAAAAACAATGAATGCTTTTTACCAGGAAAAGGCAGACCTTGTCTGATTTGATTATAAGATCCATTAAAGATACTAGCATAACTAGAGTTCAGGGGCCAGATATTCAAAACTTTGCCCCGGGGCAAAATTAGCACTGCCCGGCGGGCAAACTTAGCCCGGAGCACAGAGCAAGCTATATTCAAAAGGAATAGCCCAGGGCAAACAGCTTCTGAATATAGCATGGGAATGAGGCTGGGCAAACTGGGCTGGGAGTGCAGGGCAAACGTAGCCCTGGAATAAGACAGCTCTGAATATGGCAACCAGGAAGTGCAAACCACAACAGCAACACAGTGCACAGCGATGTGAAGGTAGGTAGAGATGAACTATGTGGCCAATGTTGTGCCAGCAAATGTATGGACCCAGTACAGCTGCAAGCAGCAGCAGTGTATGTGAAAGTACAGTGTGCAAACCGTAAATATTTCGAATTGCGTTAGCGCAGCTAACACGCTTATGCTGGTTTAGCGTGGTTAAAATCATAGCCCGGAGCAAACATCGCTTGCCCGGCGCTAAATCCTTTGCCATATTCAAAAGTGACATGCAAATGAGCCCACTTAGGTCGTCTGTGGGCAAACATCCAGATTAGCATCTCATTATGCCCTGATTTGCATGCAGTTTGCACCGGGCTAACTGTTTAGCCCTGTGCAAAACCCGCGCAAACGTGTTAGCGCTGCGCAAACAGCTTGGGGAATATTATACAGTTTTGAACACTACTTCCACATGCACTGCTGCCTGCAGCTGTACTGGGACAACACAGCATAGGCACAGATGGTGGTGGTGCTGCATGCAACTGTCACATTGTAGGTCATGCTACAGTGCACAGCAGAAACTACAGTTGCAAGGGGGCCAGTAGTGTGTGGACACAGCATTGCCTATGGTGTGTAGGGTAGTGATGATGACTGCACTATACACAGTGAGAGGCCCAACCTGCAAGTGTTTACTGACAGTGGACATTACTGTTACGCTGTTGTGTGACCCACAGATGCTGTACCTGTGGCATGGGATGCTCACAGTGACATGTACATTTCTGGCTTTGTGTGCTGTGGCAGTTGTACAGCTGTGCGGTATGTGGCCAGGGGTGCATATATTATCCGAAAGGCACACTGGTGTTGGGGTGTTCCCAATACTGGCCCATGTGCACTGCATGATGTGTCCCAGCCTTGTGGCCACACCTGGTCTGTGGCACAGCCTCGCCACCCATACATACTCCCCTCAACATCCTCCATGCCCACAGTGCTGCATGTGTGTGCTGGCATCTGTTGGTGTCCACAGAAGTGTGGTCTGCAGGTGTGTGCTGTATAGCCACACTGCCATGCTGTCCATTGTCAGCAGGGTCACCACTTCCTGCCTGGCATGGCTGGGACTGGTGGCAGATGATGGCATCATTGTGATGCCATCAGTTAGCAGCATGCTTCCTCTATGTTTGGCTTTATCTATGTGTCATATTTCTCCGTTAGGGTCGCGCTAAACCAGCGCAAACACCGCGCAAAGCCATAGTGTCACGCAAAGCTGATTGCCCAGGGTTAAGACAAGCTTTTTCTAGGCGGTAATATACACTGCGTTAAGTGTCGCCAGCTAAGTCACGCAGAACCAGCATAGTTGGCTTAGTCGCTGAATATAGCATTGCGCCTGTATTCATGTCAGTTTGCCCCTTGCATACATTATAATTTTGCCCAGAGCTAATGCAGTTTGCCCACACTATTTGGCCTTTTGAGTATAGCAGACCCGCGCTAATCCCGCGCTAAACCTGCGCAAACGGTTTTTGCCCGGCGCAAAGTTTTGAATATCTGGCCCCATGAATATAAGTATTTGGATTTAATTTTGGATGAGCAGTTGAATTTTCAATTGCATATACACTTTCTTTCTGGAAGCTTAAAAAACTATTAGACTTTTTTACAGAAATACGAATAATTTTAGCTACCTCATCAGGAAGCTTCTTGTCAATTCATTATTTCTGTCACTGCTAGACTATGGTGACTGTATTTCTAGGAATACTACCCTGACAATACTTAATTCTTTAGACCCTTTATATCACAGTGTAAATACCACCCTGACTATACTTAGTTCTTTAGACCCTTTATATCACAGTGTGCTAAGATTTATACTGATTTGCCACACAAAACACATCGCTGTCAGCTATACAAACACGTGTGTTGGACTTCTTTAGCAGCACATAAGAAAACCATTGGTATTTATTTGTTTATAGATTTATTACTGATAATTTATCAGCATATTTATTAAATGACCTTCAGGACAGAAATTTTTCTAAACATTTTCTTTGATCTGCTAAATTTTCAAATGTTTGTGTACCTAAATGTAGATCTAAATTTGGGGAATTTATCCTTGCCATATCTGTCCTCTGAACATGGGACTTCATTCAGAAATAATGTAAATTAACAGTCTTAGCCCCTCTAGCTCATTTTAGAGCTTCACTAGAGAGCACACCATATAATCACGGGGCCGGATATTCAAACTGCGCCATTCATAGGCGCAAGCCCTTGAGCTGCGCAAAATAGTTGCGCAGGGGTGTGTCCTGGGTGATATTCAAAGGAGTTACACTATTGAGCAACTCCTTTGAATATCACCCCCCAGCCACAGCCACTGTGCATGGCGCAGTGGAACTTGCGCCACCGCACGTTGACAGAGTGGAGCATTCAACTTGCGGTGGCACAAGTACCATTGCGCCATGCGCAAAATCACGATATTCAAAAGGTGACATGCAAATGGGGCTATAATTCATGCAAGGCACAGGGGGCCATTTGCATGTGATTATGTCCCCATTTGCATGCCATTAGCATGTAGATGCGCCTATACCCGAGGACTTGCGCCTGGCACCCTGCCAGGCATCAGCCATCGGGGACCGGCGCCTCTAGCGGGCGATCGCGGGCATAGTGTACTTCCCCCACCAGCCGATTGCGGGCATCAATGTGAGCTCCCCACCCTCCTCCCGTACATATCCCTGTGGTCCAGTGGACGAATGCCCGATCGCGGCGGTATGTGTGATAAAACCACCCCGAACATAGCCCTGGTGGCTAGTGTCCCCCACCCTACCCACCCACGGCCCCACCCGCTCCCCGCAGCCGGCGGGTGGCAGCATCCCACCCGCCCGCCGCCGCTCCGCTGCATGAGGTTGATCGAAGGTTAGACGCTTATTGGGAGAGCAAGAGCCATCACGGCAGTTTGTCAGACATGACAGTCCAGACGGTGAATGTCACAAATCTGAACCGGTCGCGTAATATTGGGCTGCACGCCCATTGGCTCTTGCTCTGCACCAATGGCGGCAGCCCTACCTGGTAGTCGGTCGGGCGGCGCGGGTGGCAGAAGGTGTGATGCTGCCGCCCGCCGCCGCCGGGGAGCGGGGTGGTGGCCGTGGGTGGGTAGGGTGGGGACACCAGCCACCAGGGCTATGTTCGGGGTGCTTTTATCACATACCACCCGCGATCGGGCATTTTGTCCACTGACCACCAGGGATGGAACGGGAGGGGGTGGAATTATTGTACATACCGCCAAGATCGGCATTTCGTCCACTGGACCACCAGGGATGTGAACGGAGGGGGTGGGAATTATTGTACATACCGCCACGATCGGCATTTCGTCCACTGGACCACCAGGGATGTGAATGGGAGGGGTGGAATTATTGTACATACCACCTGCAATCGGGCATTTCGGTCCACTGGACCACCAGGAATATGAACGGAGGAGGGGGAGCACATTGATGCCCGCCATCAGGCTTGGTGGGGTACACTATGCCCGCGATCGGGCCGGGCGGGGGGGGCACAGGGACTGGTTAGCCAGCCACAGGTGGCAGCTGCTGTGTTGTGCCCTGCAATACAGCAGCTCACCTGTGGGTGGCCCTCGACTTAAGCCTTTTTTTTGGCTCAAAGTCCTGCAGGCGCAGGTTGGGGTTGCGCCTGCTCAACTCTGCACAGCCCGGCTGAATATCGGGCTGCGCAGTTTATGCATGGTTCCTCCCCCTCCAGTTCAGCATGCATTCATTTGCATTGCGCTGTTGCTCAGCATGTTTTCTGTGGCGCAACTGCCTCCTGCTGAATATCGCAGAATGGAGCAAGTCTGGACTTGCTCAGGCGCAACCTATTGCGCATGGCGCAACCCTTTTGAATATCTGGCCCACTGTGCTTTGGATGAAAATCCATTTTTTAAATGATATTGTTTTTATGTACGCAACTTAAATGTTATATTGTTATATATGTGTATGCCAGTTTTGTAATGTATTTTTGTACCCTCTTTGAATGCAATTGTAAATGAGAGTTCTCTCTCAATTTGCCTTCAATAAACAAAATGATGATGATGAATATCCAGATATGTGAATATACAATATTATATTCTGACTGCTGTAAGAAAAAGTTCAAACAATTCCTATCAGATAATGTACACAAATGAGTGCGCACTGGGACGCGGTGCTCAAAGAACCAACAAAGTTGAAAGTTCAGCAAAAAGGTTCTGGCACATGCAAAGAACTCAAAAGAGGGATGCATATTTAAAATCAGAAATTTATTCGTGAACCATAACAAATTAAAACGTCAGCCTGACATGTTTCGGACTGAATGCAATCCTTTATCAAAGCCTAAAGAAACCCACTCAGAATACTTTGTTTATATACATACTTAATCACAGGTGAAACGCTTAATAGATTTAGGGCCAGATATTCAAAACTTTGCCCCGGGACAAAATTAGCACCGCCCGGCGGGCAAACTTAGCCCGGAGCACAGAGCATGCTATATTCAAAAGGAATAGCCCAGAGCAAACAGCTTCTGAATATAGCATGGGAATAAAGCCGGGCAAACTGGGCTGGGAGTGCAGGGCAAACTTAGCCCTGGAATAAGACAGCTCTGAATATGGCAACCAGGAAGTGCAAACCACAACAGCAACACAGTGCACAGCGATGTGAAGGTAGGTAGAGATGACCTATGTGGCCAATGTGTGCCAGCAAATGCGTGGACCCAGTACAGCTGCAGGCAGCAGTGTATGTGAAAGTACAGTGTGCAAAACTGTAAAATATTCCCCGAACTGTTAGCGCAGCGTTAACACGTTTGCGTGGGTTTAGCGCAGGGCTAAACCGTTAGCCCGGAGCAAACACGTTTGCCCGGCGCTAAACTTTGCCATATTCAAAAGTGACATGCAAATGAGCCTACTTAGGTAGTCTGTGGGCAAACATCCAGATTAGCATCTCATTATGACCTGACTTGCATGCAGTTTGCACCGGGCTAACTGTTTAGCCCTGCGCTAAACCCTCGCCAAGAATGTGTTACGCTCGCGCAACAGCTTGGGAATATTATACAGTTTTGAACACTACTTCCACATGCACTGCTGCCTGCAGCTGTACTGGGACAACACAGCATAGGCACAGATGGTGGTGGTGCTGCATGCAACTGTCACATTGTAGGTCATGCTACAGTGCACAGCAGAAACTACAGGCAGGCAAATAGTGTGGACACAGCATTGCCTCTGGTGTGTAGGGCGTGATGATGACTGCACTATACACAGTGAGAGGCCCAACCTGCAGGTGTTTACTGACAGTGGACATTACTGTTACGCTGTTGTGTGACCCACAGATGCTGTACCTGTGGCATGGGATGTTCACAGTGACATGTACATTTCTGGCTTTGTGTGCTGTGGCAGTTGTACAGCTGTGCGGTATGTGGCCGGGGGGGGGGCATATATTATCCGAAAGGCACACTGGTGTTGGGGTATTCCCAATACTGGCCCATGTGCACTGCATGATGTGTCCCAGCCTTGTGGCCACATCTGGTCTGTGGCACAGCCTCGCCACCCATACATACTCCCCTCAACATCCTCCATGCCCACAGTGCTGCATGTTTGTGCTGGCATCTGTTGGTGTCCACAGATGTGTGGTTCGCCGGGGTGTGCTGTATGGCCACACTGCCATGCTGTCCATTGTCAGCAGGGTCACCACTTCCTGCTTGGCATGGCTGGGACTGGTGGCAGATGATGGCATCATTGTGATGCCATCAGTTAGCAGCATGCTTCCTCTATGTTTGGCTTTATCTATGTGTCATATTTCTTTGTTAGGGTCACGCAAAACCTGCGCTAAACCCGCGCAAACACCACGCAAAGCCATAGTGTCACACAAAGCTGGTTGCCCAGGGTTAAGACAGGCTTTTTCTGGGCGGTAATGTACACCGTGCTAAGTGTCACGCTAAGTCGCGAAAAACCACTTAGTGCGGCGCTAGTCGCTGAATATACCATTGCGCCTGTATTCAAGTCAGTTTGCCCCTTTCATACATTATAATTTTGCCCAGCGCTAATGCAGTTTGCCCGCACTATTTGGCCTTTTGAATATAGCAGACCCGCGCTAATCCCGCGCTAAACCTGCGCAAACGTCTTTTGCCTGGCGCAAAGTTTTGAATATCTGGCCCTTAGTCACTAATCATCAGTCCAGAACAAGAACACAAAACAAATACATCAATTTGATTTTTAACCAATCTTAGTTATGACTGGTTAAAAATATTGTGCCATAACCTTTTTGCTGAACCTCGTATCAGATAATGGCATCTTAACTCAGAATGTCCATGGGATTTTGGAAGATTGAGCAATGATACAGCAATAATGCACTAGTATCATTTGAATAACAACAATCTGAATGTAAATTTCCAAGACAACAATTGTTTTGATACTTGCAAATAATGGACTTTGGTCCTCATATTAAATGCCAGCCATGTGTACTGTGCAACTAATAGTGGTTCACATGATACAGGGAATGGAAAGCTAGAGTGCTATATTCAGATAGGCATGAATATGGGCCATGTTAGTGCCACACAAAGTGACCATGTGTGGCAATAACACAGCCACCTGCAGGAAACAGAGCCATATTCAGTGAATAGAATACTAATGACCACATACTGTATGGCATGCAAGGCAAAAAGGAGCCTTTTCCATGTTACTATGTGGTCATTAGAGGTTCTGCACAATGCTACTGCACACAAATTTGCAGAGACCTTGTCAGGAGCCTCAGTTGGTCCCCTACCTCCAGATTCTCAGCAGCTGACAGACTGTATCAGCTGTCATTCCATGGTAGTATAGTGGTCCCCACGCTCCTCCTCAATGCCAATCTGTATATTGTGCTAATGATTCCTGCTGTCCATAGCAGTCTAGTGGTTTCCATTCCTCCAGTGCCCATCCATATATTGTGATAATAATTCCCACTGTCCCTGGCAGTCTGGTGGTCCCTTTGCCCCTGATGCCATCCATATATTGTAATAGGTATCCATTTATAAGCATGAAACCTACAATCCTGACACTTACCACACCGAGTATGGTGGCCCAACAGACACAGCATTCCAATGTCTAGCATGTCAACCTTTTGTCCCGACAGGATCTGTGTCAAGGTTGCTGGATAGATGGTGCTGCATGGGTTAAACCAAGTATTTTCTGGTGTGTAGGGGTGTTGGGAAGTTATGTGTGTGTACTGGTGTGGTACTTGGATTACCAGGAAGCATCCGACACTATATGGTTGTAGGCGGAATGCATTCTGGCAGCTGGTCTCATTTAGCGCAGTGGGTAGGACAGTGGGCTGTTAGGTAGGCAGGCAGAAGTAGGATAGGGATAAGGGTCTGGTTCTCATAGTCACTCAGTTAGGGTTCTATGATAGTAAAATCTCTGTGGTCGCACTGGCATGCTTCTCTAATTTGTTTTTCTTCAATATGGTGCAATCTCAGAGTTGATTATATTTATTTACGGGGGGTGTTGGGGCAGAGCCCCCTACATGGTGTGTGTGGTCTCTTCCAGTGCTGTTTAGCAGTTTTCCTGCTGGTTCCATATTTTGTTTTGTTGGGCTGATGTTTTTGCGGTTTGCCACATTTCAGCCACATGTACTCAGTATTTCGGCTGTCGGGATACTGAGTGTCTAAGTTTCATTATATATATCCTTGTAATATACAGTATGTTCCCACTGTTCTCAGTAGTCTAGTGGTCCTTCCACCACTGTTGCTTATCTGTATATTGCAAAATACATTACCACTGTCCATTGGTGTCTAGTGGCCCCCTCCCACTTCTAGGCACCAACACATCTTCTGTACTGCCCACACGTTCCACTAACTCTGAGTACCCTTTACCCACACCCCCTATCTGCACCCAACGTACCCTCCAAATATTAAAAGTCACTACAGTCCTTGCTGCAGTGACAGTGATAGGTACAGACCCTCCGCATACCACCTCGGCATGCCACTGTCTGCATTACAGGGAGTGAGTTTATGAAGACTGAATATTTTTATTGTATATGCTTGTTCCCTGTTCTGCAGATGGTGGCCATTCAAGGTGGTGACAGGAGGGTTCATATTAGTTGCTGCCACTGCAGTGATGATGGTGATGACTTTTAACATTTAGAGGATGATTTGGTGAGGACAAGGGGTTTTGGTGGTGGATACTGAGAGGGTGAGACAGGAGGGGTGTACAGAGGATGTTTCAGTGCCAGAGTTGGGAGGGGGCTGCTAGACTGCCAGGAACAGTGGTAATATGTATATAACAATATACAGATGGATATCAGGGACAGGGCTGGGGACCACTAGACTGCCAGGGTCAGCGGGAATGATTATCACAATATATAGATGGACATGGGGGATGGGGGGAGCCACTAGACTGCCAGGGTCAGCGGGAATGATTATCACAATATATAGATGGACATGGGGAGCCACTAGACTGCCAGGGTCAGCGGGAATGATTATCACAATATATAGATGGACATGGGGGTTGGGGGGAGCCACTAGACTGCCAGGGTCAGCGGGAATGATTATCACAATATATAGATGGACATGGGGATGGGGAGCCACTAGACTGCCAGGGTCAGCGGGAATGATTATCACAATATATAGATGGACATGGGGAGCCATAGACTGCCAGGGTCAGCGGAATGATTGTCACAATATATAGATGGACATGGGGATGGGGAGCCACTAGACTGCCAGGGTCAGCGGAATGATTATCACAATATATAGATGGACATGGGGAGCTACTAGACTGCCAGGGTCAGCGGAATGATTATCACAATATATAGATGGACATGGGGAGCCACTAGACTGCCAGGGTCAGCGGGAATGATTATCACAATATATAGATGGACATGGGGGATGGGGAGCCACTAGACTGCCAGGGTCAGCGGGAATGATTATCACAATATATAGATGGACATGGGGGATGGAGGGAGCCACTAGACTGCCAGGGTCAGCGGGAATGATTATCACAATATATAGATAGACATGGGGATGGGGAGCTACTAGACTGCCAGGGTCAGCGGAATGATTATCACAATATATAGATGGACATGGGGATGGGGAGCCACTAGACTGCCAGGGTCAGCGGAATGATTATCACAATATATAGATGGACATGGGGATGGGGAGCCACTAGACTGCCAGGGTCAGCGGAATGAGTATCACAATATATAGATGGACATGGGGGATGGGGAGCCACTAGACTGCCAGGGTCAGCGGAATGATTATCACAATATATAGATGGACATGGGGAGCCACTAGACTGCCAGGGTCAGTGGGAATGATTATCACAATATATAGATGGACATGGGGGGGGGAGCCACTAGATTGCCAGAGACAGTGGGAAGAGATATTGATATGGACGGGTATTGGAAGGCTGAGGATCTACTAGGCTACAAGGGACAGCAGGAATCATTATCACAATAAATGGATGGGCACTGGGGGGATGGGGGAACTGCCAGACTGCCAGGGACAGTGAGAAATATATTGCAATATTTAGATAGGCGTCAAGGGGCAGGAAGACCCACCAGACTGCCAAGGATGATGAGAATATAATATAATAAAAGGAAATTGAGAAATGGATGTGCACCAAGTTATCTCAGTAGAACAGTGGCATAGGCAGCCATTTTGAATAAGATTAAGCATAAAGAATTTTGGCTCACATATTTACTATAGGGACTCAATTTAATTTTCAAAGCCCTGAGAATGTCACAAGCCCCTGGTGCACTGTTTGTTTGGTGCATGGGGCTTGTGGCATTCTCCCAGCCAGCAATCAGGATTTTCATTCCCAAGAGCCAAATGCTGCAAGTTAGACCAGATTTTCACTGGCCTAATTTGTGCCATTTGGGGGAACCTTTTTATGGGGCTTGCACTAAATCTTTGGTGCAAGCTGCCTTAAACTAAAGAAACTGTTGCAACTGCACCTGACAAAAGAAAATTGGGTGCAGTTGTGGCAAAGGAGTTTAGTGCAGCTGCACAAAAAATGACTTTGATGCGAGGCTTGACTCAAGCCCTGTGTCAGCCTTTGAAAAGCGAGTCCCAGGAGTGAATGAGTTTTAAATCACACTTTGATAATTTCCTGCCAACCAAAACACAACATGTACAATTTAATCCTTTACATACAGTCAAAGCCACAGACACGGTCAGACATTTCCTGAAATTTCTGAGATATTTCTAGAGAAATCTCTTGCTTTCTGCAGTTCCACAGTAGGGGCAGCAGAGAGAACCGCTTTAGAAATGTTGCAAAATATTGAGAAATATCTGACCATGTCTCTGACTACTACTGTAGAGTATACTATAACCAAGTAGACTAAATAAAATGAACCTGAAATTTCAGACAGATGCCCTAGATGTGCAACACACACTGGATCACTTGCCCATGTTTTTGAATTGTAAAAAGTTAACAAGATAGTGTAACAGTGCAACTCACATACTAGAAGCTACCACAGTTAGAACAGAAATGCAACGTGCAGATATTATAGCAGAAATGTGAAGACATTCACAGCAAGGCAATATAAATCATAAAATCTACTGTATTAATGTTGGGATTAAACAATGCAAAAAATGCATATTGCTAAAATGGAAAGATGAAAAAATACATGAACATATGGATACACTTAATGGCTGAACTGATAAAACCTCACTACTGCTTGAAAAATAATTGAATGCCTTCAACTACATCTGATTACCTTTTAGCAAATAATAGAGGATGTATCTAAAAGGATATGGGAATCTGTAACCAAAACAATAGAAATAAATCATGATGAAACTGAATGTAATCCATGCACCATTTTCAAATTAGAGATTAGACTTTCATTCTGTATTAGTATGTACAGTACCACTCTAAAAATAAATACAACTTTATAAAAAAAAGTTTATAAGCCTGGGGCTGATCAGGGTATGCCCCAACTGAATGCTACATTGCCCCTCAAGGAATCGGCTCCATTCTTATGGACTGGGTACTGTAGCTCGGCTTTCTTCTGCAGTATAGCTGTCCTACTTCAACTTCAGAGGGTTTACTTGTGATCTAGTCTTCTCTGTTGGGCTCTGCTGCTGACTAAGCTCCTACCTTCTCTTCCTTCATTCCAGCCATGGCTCTGGCCCTGCTTCACTCCTTCTATTTTTGTGCATCACTTTCAAAGCCTACAGTCTAATAGCAATAACATGACAGAATCATTCTGAATAACTTTCAGGCAAATACCTTCCTCACCACCACCAGGCATATGTCCTCTGGCTCCAAGCTTTGGCCCCACCTGGGCTGGTACGTTGACCTGTCTATTGACTATACAATAAGTTCTCTTTCTATACTGTCTATTCCTCTTTTCTCTCCTCAGTGCTTCCAGCAGTCCTTCTGGTTTCAGTTTAGAGCCTATTTTGTTTAGGATTTAGATTGAAGACCTAAACATAAGAACCAGTGGTAGTCAAATTTCCCATTCTGTGCTGCAGTACTAAGGTCTAGCCCAACATGCCCATGGGTTGGTTGGGCATTCCGCCATAGCAAGGTAGTTCTCCTCACATAGAGCCAAATGTCCTTAAGGGAACCAGGCGTCCTTCCTCAAAGAGTGGGGTCTTTAACTTGAAGTCCCTTTTGCTCTATGATATCAGTTCTCTGACTCCTTCAAAGATTACCATCCTGTTAGAAGGGTGAAGCAAGTTTGTATATATTCTAAAGTTTGCCATTTCTGTTCCCTTGCTTTGACTGTACCAATGCTTGGACAGTTTTTGGGACACTCGGGAAATTCCCCTACTGTTCTCAAGAAATGCCATGAAATCTTTAATGTCCACCTGATCAACCATCAGAGCAGTCAAACAGGACCTCACTTTAATGTCTCATCTGAGAGACAGCACCACAGGAGTGCAGCACCCCCCTCATTCTGCAGTACAGTGTCAGTATTGGGTTTTTAGCCCAAGTTCCTGGTGTGAGGCTAGAACCCAGAACATTCTAATCTTCTGGCTTCAGAGGCAAGTGTGCAATCTGATGAGCCACTGACTACTGATAGTACTCAACAGCCTCATCTAATCTAAGCTGCACAAGCACTACACTATGTTGCAAAAAGCAAACAATTTCAGTTTTTAATCCACACTCAGTTGCCTGCTGAACTGGTAAACCCATCGCATGGGCAACAGGCAAACTGCAGTTCACATACTACTGAAATCATGTGGTTGCCAAGAAGGCCTTCAGTTGTTACACAGCCTAGTTTTTGTGCCAGCTTGGCACTGAAAAAACAACATTTTAATGAGTGTGTGTGTGTGTATGTGTTCATGCGTGTGAGGCAGAGCTGTGTAGCAGGCCCTTGGCACCAGGTAGTAGACAAGGGACGGGAGGGAGGGATTGTGTTGGGTAGTGGATTGGACTCAATAGGGCTTCTCTGGATTGGCAACCCGGCAGTGTCCAGTGCCAATTGGCATTATTTAAACATGCAGTAGGGAATATGACACCAGAGTAGGCTGTACTGCTACAGTAGTTACTCTGTGCTGCTACTTCACCTTCAGCTTCTCTGTACATACATATGCTCCAACTTTCAATTTGTTTCAAGTGTTTAACAGCATTGTTTTTATCAGTTTTAATCATTTACTACCTTTTTGTGAATGCTACCCTGCTGACCTGATTTTACACCTTTATCTTTCAATCCTTTCCTGCTGCTGAAAAAAATGCTCTCCTGGTGTTGCCACCGCTCCTCCTGGCATTCATTCTTGCAGCTTGCCATATCAGCCTTGTTACCTGTATTCCACTTGTTGGCCATACTTTGGACCTGCACCAGCACTTCCCATGGTGAGTCTTCTGCTTGCTTTAACTCATTGTTTCTGACTATGAGGGAGTGAGAGAGAGAGAGAGAGAGAGAGAGAGAGAGAGAAGATAGAGCAGGGAGAGAGAAGGGGGGGAGAGAAGAGAGAGAGAGAGAGAGAGTGCAATAAGGGAGAAAGAAAGAGGAGAGAAAGAAAAAGTAAAATTGCAGCAATACATATGGTCAGCTATTTCTAGTTATTTTGTGATATTTATAAAGAGAGGCAGACAACAAATTTCCACAGAGATATCACAGAAATTTAGGAAATTTAGACCATGCCAGTTGCTGAAAATGTAGCTGGTAGCTGCAGCAGCTGTTGGAGCCTAGTTGCTGGGACTCGGTGCAAAGAAGCAAGGAGGTGTGATTGGGTCCTAGCTACCTTGCTGCAAAATCAAATTCTCTTAAGCACATTACACATGATCATCACTACCTTTGTCCTGACCCTGCCTGGCCTGCTTTCCTTTTCTCTGAGAGCCAGCTGTTTTGCTGGTTTCCACTGTTTCCAAGTGAGATGGTGAGCAGGAGTCTGGAGCTACTGCTATGCTAGAATTGTGTTTCTGGGTTTAGTGCAGAATGTAATCCGACCAAATCCCTACCTGGCTACCTTACTGCAGTATTGACTTTACATGCTTATCTAAGAATCACTCTGTCAAAGAATGTAGCCCAGATGCTTTTTCTACCTCAGTGCAAATTTAGTCTTTGCTCATTGCTGAGAATCGCTGTGTCTTCTCCTACTGCTCTTTCATGTATTGGGCTGGGAGCATCAGCTCCCTTATGGCTGTCCTAGCATTTTTCTTGAAACTACTGTCTTGATTTGGGAGCTGTTTCCCATGTAGCTGCATTACTCTGGATTTAGAGCACTACCTAGCACTGGGAACACTGCCTCTATTGTTGTCATCCTCCATCTAGCTGGGAGTGCAGCTGTTTCCTGCATCAAGTTAGAAGTGCTGCCTTTCCAACAGCTGTTTCTTGCTTTCTTGTCTGGAAGAATCACACAGTCAGGAGCTTTGTTACCCCACTATGTCAATAGAATCTTGTAAAGGGAGAGTAGACTCTCTATAAACTGTCTTACTCCTTCTTGCTCGGTGTGTTGTCTCCCCTTCATCTGTATTTAGGCACTGACACATGCAGTGCTGGTCTCAGTGTATGTGATGCCCCTAAGCAAGCTTGAAAATGGTGCCCCTGCTTGGGGAAACAGTTTCAACCACACTCTGCCCCAGCAGCATACAACTACCCCCCATGATAATGTCGATGTTGCTGTCTGAAGAGTTAGCATATCATGAGCAAACTAATAAACTTGGGGTGCTCCAACATAAGAGAGCACTACAAGGCTAACAATAACCTTTCATAACCATAGGTACAATATTTTTTAAAATTATGTTTATGGCTCCCTGAGTTGGTGGGGATGTACCACATATTGAACCCTTTGGTCCCAACCACTTATCCCTCCCCCACATTGGGAGACTGTAGTGACCCACACGGTGGCCCCTCCCCCTCCAGGAGGGCACAAGAGAGGAGGAACTAGGGAATATGCTAATCCAGCAAGTCCCTGTGTGCCAAGGTGAGTATCATGGTGCTCAGTTTAGGGGGTTTTCTACTTAAGGCTCCCCCTGATGGCTAGGACATGCACTGATGTAAATGGTGTGCAGTGCATATGCCGATGTCCACCTCAGTGCCAATCCCATCATTGGAGACCCTTGCAGTGCACTGACTCCTGGACACTGTCAGGAATCAGATTATTTCCGACAGCTGGCTCCCACCCCACCTGGAGGAGAAGAGCTGTCCATCGGATGTGCTATCCTCCTTCTCCCCAAGCCGACCCTCTGACACTCCGGGTTTTTTCCCAAACTTGGGTTGTTGGTACCACAAGTAATAGCACTATACATACAGTATTATATATGAGTGGACTTCCTATGGTTTATAAATGAATATTGCTCACACCCCTGGGATTCCACTCCTGTGGATGGCTTGCTTCCCCACCTCCTCGTCCCTTAATTTCATCCCTCTCTGGCTTCCTACCTTTCACCATCCTCCTCTTGATCCCTCCCCCATCCCCCATCTTGATCCCTACACAACACACCCTTTCCTAACTCCTTGCTCTTAGGTGCCGATCTTAGTTGTCTCCAACCTCGACCCCTTATTGCTCCCACAAATCCCCTTGTGGAGTTTGTATCCTGGAGGGGCGTAGGCCCACCAGGCTATCCATCCATCCCCCCTTCCACTATTCTGGCAAAGTCCTCACTTTCTACCACCTATGGGGCACAAAAACCCTGGCACAATATATCAGTTGGGGGGTGAGGATATAGCATGCACCAAGCAGGAAAGGGATCTTGGGGTTGTCATCTCTGATGACCTCAAGGTAGGGAAACAGTGTGACAAGGCATCAGGTAAAGCAAATAGGATGCTGGGATGTATAGGCAGGGGCATCACCAGCAGGAAAAGGGAGGTCATAATTCCGCTATACAAGACACTAGTGAGGCCCCACCTGGAGTACAGTGTACAGTTCTGGAGACCATACCCACGAAGGACATAGACAGGGTAGAAGGTTCAGAGGAGGGCAACAAAGATGGTGCATGGGTTGCATCACAAGTCCTAGGAAGACAGGTTGAAGGAACTGAACATGTACTCCTGGAGGAGAGGAGGGAGAGGGATATGATAGAGACATACAAGTATCTTACAGGGAGGAACAGGGTGCAGGAAAACACTATTTTTAGCGAAAAGATGTTTCAGGACTAGAGGGCATGGGATGAAGTTGGAGGGAGGACGATTCAGAGGAAACATGAGAAGGAATTCTTCACAGAACGGGTGGTGGACAAGTGGAACACCCTGCCAGAGGAAGTGGTGGGGCTGAAACAATCACGGATTTAAGAATGCATGGGATAGACATAAAGGAATTCTAGAGGTCAGGGTAAGGGGAAATAGACTTCTAGGAAAACAAACTGAACTTACAAGCTCAAATGGGCAGACTAGGTGGGCCATAGGCCCTTATCTGCTGACACTGTCTATGTATCTATGTATCTATGTATCTATGTAATGTTATAAGCAAATATTTTCTTATTAAAGGTCTTGTGCGTATGTCTCTGTATACATAACCGAGCACTAATACACGCATGTGCAAATCTAAAGGAAAATATAAACGTATGTGTATATATGTCAAATGGATATATGTATATAATTATATATTATGGCAAGTACTTCCTGTCTATCCCACAAAATGTTTCGTATTCCTTACTGTTTTTTACATAGTCCTAACTATGTATATATTTTATCGGTTCTGTATTCAATATTGTATCCCCTCTTACCCTTCCCCGGGATGCTTCTGGAAATGAACTATTGTAGCTCAGTATGCCTTTCCTGGTGAAACGTTTCAAAATAAATAAAAAAATATGGGCACAGATCATTTATGGATGTCTGCTAGCTAATAACCCTAATATAATAAATAACACCTTTGGCTTAGTACCCCTCCAGCTACAAAAAGATGATCAGGGGAAATTAACAGCACTGTTGATGCAATTTGCAAGATAAAATGTTGCCCTGTACTCTGTCTACCCAATTTAATTTGGAAATTGCTCCATATTTCTAGGATGGCATCTGGGCTGACACATTCCTGACAAAAGAATCCCAATTTTTATGTAAAATAATAAAAAAACATATTTAGGTTGACCAGGCAAGTAAGCCAATATTCGTACTGTCCCACAGTTCTAATAGTTTTGAAATTAAAGCAGCAGTGCAACAAAATTAGGCCAAACAAGCATTTTCCAGTTTGATTTGGTGGTAACATTTTCTGGTTCCATCAAAATATGAATACTTTGTAAATGTTTTTATGTAGTTTTTCTCAAGAAAAAATGATGGTCGGCACATTTGGCTTAGAAATAGCAGTGTAAACAAAATTCATGGTGTGTAGCATAGGAGGTACCTAGAAAATTAGATTTGCCAGATATGTTAATATTTTTATTAACTGCAGCTCAAAACAGCTTTTTTGGAAAAACATTTTTCTTTGCACTACTGCTTTAAATTATACACGTTCCTTGACCTCAAAACAATTTTTAAAGAAAATATGTGTTGCCTGTGATTTGGATGCAGATTTGACATAGTCATTGATCCTCCAGAAGCTGTAATCAAGGCTCCCAATTGTATAACTGGAGTAAAGGATGGATCAGACTGCAGCTACAGTGATGCCATACGTGGATGACCTGCTGGCCAGGGACACACATATGGACACCTCATTACTGGCACTCATGGAAGTTATTTGAGCTTTTTGTGTGCAGGCTGGATATAACATTAATTTACCCAAGTTAGCTGGGATGCCTTTATGTAGCTGTAGATACCATGAACTCCTGTCACCTGACCAAGTAGTGATCCCAGACCCAATTGTAAATAAGGTCTAGGACTGACATGACTACCAGACCTGGTGCTGCCAGGGTTCAGTATTAGAAATCCCAATCTGACATGTTCTGGAGTGGTTCCAGTCATTATCAGATTATAATAAAACACCACAGCACACAATATATAAATATATAAGAAAGAGTCATGTATATTTTCCCAAGCAGAAGCATAATAAGCAAAAATTACAGTCTTGCATTTCTCATATTCTCACATGTTCCCGAAAACAATAAACAATAATAAACATATCATGTACACATTGTATCTAATATTTCTATTGTAAAGCAATTAGTTTGTCTAGGCCTAAATAAAACAAAATATTTCCCCCCCAAAAGCAGTCTTTCCTGGCTTATAGCTTAAACTCTGACTTGTACACAAGAGAAAAATCATACTAAGCTAAGAGCTGAGCAATTTCTTACCCCAATATTTGTCTGTTTCTGGCTATTTATCTATTTGTCTCTCTGTGACCCCATCACAACAAGTCCAGCTGAGACCTGCTGGAACAAACTCACATGGCAGCCATCTTGGAGTGTTCTCATGGATCGTCCTGTCCTCTGAGGACATGCCTAGCTTCCTTATAGTATGTTCTTTGGCCAGAAAACAAAATGGAAATTTCTAGTAAGCATACATGCCAACAACTGGTCTTCTCAGGTTCTTGCAAAATAATGCTAAAAACAACTTGGGATTTCCCAAGCTAGTGATTTGCCTGCCAAAAAACAGTTCTCATCTCTAGTGGGAAGCATCCCACAATGCAGGTGTTCAGTTACTGTATGTGTGTATTCCCAATTAGTGAGGCAGGAACCACAGTATATGGAGATAAAATACAGCATTATATTATTTTGGTGCAACTGACCTTGACTGGCTGAACTGAAGTGACCTGTCAGCATTTTTCTCTTTCTGTTAAAAATACAGAGTCTGAAGCCTATTTTGTCAGTTGCTAAAATACTTTGTCCTGTTCTGAGATGTACCCACTTAGGTCCCCTATGGCTAATGGCTAATGTTTGGGTATCCTCAAATCACTGAGGGAGCCTACCGTCCCCCTGCGAATCCCTACCTTTTCAGTGGATGAAAACAGTGTTCAGATATCTGAGGGTGAATGTCACTAGTAAAACACGTGGTTTATGTGAAGCTAACTTCACACCACTGCAGGCAAGTACGAAGGAACTGTACACAAAATGGAAGACCTTACCACTGTCATTGGTGGAATGGGCTAATGTTCTTAAAATGACAATTCTCTCTCATTTTTTGTATTTATTGCAGGTGCTGCCCATATACAGTTTATCCCGCCCGACTACTTCAAGCAGTTCAAACCTGCTACACTGATTGGCTATGGGTTCATAAGATACCCAGAGTTAGCTATGACAAAGTCACATTACCACCAGGGGAAGGAGGACTGGGAGTTCCCCAATTTGAAAATTATTACTGGGCAGCACAGATGGCAAGACTGAAAAGGATGGTATGACATTGAATGTACAACAAAAGGAATTACTGTGGAAAAAGAAATCATTGGGAAGGTCTGCCTTATTGACTTGTTTTACTGCCCAAATGAAAAGAAGTATGGGTAGTGAAACTAACCCCACAATAATTCACCTGCTAAAAATATGGCATAAAGCTCATAGACTTATGGTCCTGGATTCCCACCAAGTAATCTCATCCCCTGTGGTGGAATCAGTTATACCCTGGTTTTCTGAGGGGACCCAGACTATAGGTACTGAGACCAATATGGAATAAGCCTATTTGGCTGCCTATTTGAAAATGGAAAGTCAAAATTGTTGCAAAACCTAAGACTATTACATGGTTTGCCTGAAACATACTTTTTTAAATATGCTCAGCTTCATTACTATCGAAGCCAAATTCTGGGCCCCACTTGTCAGTTGCAGGAACCCTCAGGCATCCTAAATAATGCACAAGAAACTAGGGGCCTGGTCTGCAAACCTTATAGACACACCCTGCTAGGGGCACCAGGTAAAAGAATGTATACCCAAGAGAAGTGGCACAGGAGTTGGCATATGTATACCCTGGAGGAAGATTGGGCAGATATCCCGATTGATGGCTGGAGAATCCAGATGCAATTTAAATTTAAATTCATCCAGTACCTCACAATCCAGCAGGACTACTACACCACAAAGAGACTTCAAACATTTTCTGCAATGTATGTTGACTTATGCCCTTGGTATGAATACCAGAAGGGTGATCTAATAGTTTTTTTTAATTTTTAGTTAAAATTTGTTAACCCAGGTTAGCTCCATGAGCAGTACCATAAGTGCCCATTTTGACAGATGACCTGGATATAAGGCACACAAAGAACAATACAATTAATAGAGTTCAACAACTGCAAATATACATTAGGGACAAGTACAGGATAATTTTTCCAAACAATATTTTTTAACTTTGTTTTTAAAAGACAGGTAATACATATGAAGTTTTCTTGCCCTCAGCTTCAGCAATACTGGCAAGACATAGAAAAGGATATTATCAAAGGTAGCAGCCTCTGATATTAAACTAGAAGCACAAATAACCTTACTGGATTTCTTGAAAGGCTTGTCGGAATCCAAGAGGGAAAATGGAAATTAATATACATACATTATCTGTGCTAAATTAGGTGTCCTGACTTAATGGAAAAGTGAAGAGTGCCTGCAAAGTCAGATATGGCTGAAACAGTTAGATGAATGCGTTGTTATGGAAAAAATGATATATAGATCTAAAAGATGGCTTACATTAGAGGGGTACACATGTAGAAACATAGACAATGGTAGCAGAAAAAGACCACAGGTCTATCTAGTCTGCTTGGAGTTCCATATCTGCTCTAGGAACTATTGTCCATGCAGGGTTTTACCCTCCTGGTCCACTCCCCTGTTCTCCTGCCTACTGCTACTGACCTGAGCAACCACCAAACCCTTCAATCTGTCTGAGTCATGCTTGAAGCCATTTATGATCTTGGTGTCCACCACCTCATCTGGCGGACTGCTCCACAGATCCATCACCCTTTCCATAAAATACAACTTCCTCACATCCCTCTTAAAGGGAACATTCCCTCAACCTATTTTCTGTATACCTGTGTGGTTTGTAGGCATGAACAATGATTCCCTCTTTGCATCCCCCTAATTTCATTCTAATTTAAATATAAATGAGGTTGCTTCGCTCTGTTTTACCCAGGTGTGAAAACCTGTTTGTTTCCATTCCAAAGATCACGACCCCATTCATGCAAGGCACCATGGGAATTGATGATCTGTACATTCAAAAGTCAGCAGAAGTTATACTCTAATTTAGTTCTGTTACATGTCTTGTAAAGTCCCTGTATTCTCTAAAAGCATTTTTTTCTAACTCTGATACACTTTAATCTTCAGAAAACAGCAGGACATTTACTATACCTTGAAAAGTTTCATGTCCAGCATAAGACAAGAACATAGGGACTGCTGAGGACAGCAACAGCACTGACTGAAACAGTATAACTACTGCAGGCTTTAGCACCATAACATCATAAAATTTGAGGATGCCTTACATGAGTCAGGTCATGACCATTGCAATGGAGTCAGGCAGGTTTTCACACCAGACTTAAGTACCTTCATTTACATTTAAATTCTGATGAAATTAGAAGGGTGCAATTGAGGCAATCATTGTTCATGCCTACAAACTACCAGGTTAACAGAATAAAGCCTGAGAGAAGCTTCCACTGATGGCCTCAGGTTTTTGACTCAATACTCACACTAAATAGTTCCCCACAGTTCATCTGGTTTATTACCTTCAGGAATTTGAAGATCTGTATCATATCTCCCACCCCCTGCTTGGTCTCCAGTGAATACATGTTTGGTGCCTTGAGACAATATACATAAGATCTGCCCTGCTGGCCCTAAATCATCGTGGCCACCCTGTGTTGCACTGTCTCCAACCTCTCCCTGTCCCTGTCCTTCCTTAGGTAAGGAATCCAGAAATGAGCACAGTATTCCAGATGTAGCCTCACCAGTGACCTATACAGAGAGTATAGTACTTCTTTTTACCTGCTGTCAGTATCCTTTCTGATACACAACAGCATCCCATTAGTCTTACCATAGACCTTATTACATTGCTTTAATTGTTTCAGGAAGTCGCTAATGATAACTCCAAGGTCCCTGTCCTTTGCCTTAGTGCTCAGTTTAACTCCTCCCATCTAGTACTTTGTTCTATTTTTCCCCTAGGTGAATAACCTTGCATTTTTGGTGTTGAATTTCAATAACCAAACCATGGACTGTCTCTGTAGCCTTTGTAGATCCCTCTGCATCTCCTGGATTGCTTCATCACCAAATTCCCTAGTGCACAGCTTTGTGTCATCCACAAATAGACACAGTTTGCCCCAGATACCCTCTCCAATGTCGCTGATGAACGTATTGAAGAGGACAGGACCCAGGACAGATCCCTGTGGCACCTGAGTCATGACCTACTCTCTTCCAATTTGAGCAGTTTTACCACCACCCTCTGCTATCTCTCCTTTAACCAGTTTCCTTGACATCTATGTCCTTAACCACACCCAGGTCCTTCAGCTTCTTCAGCAATCTTCTGTGTGACACTGAGTCAAAAGCCTTGCTGAAATCGAAGTAGAGTTAATCCAAAGCATGTCCCTTATCTACTACCTTTATTACCCAGTCAAAAAAAAAAACTAGCAGGTTCGTCTTCCTAAAAAAAATCACAGATCTCACAGCAATGATGGCTGAGGCCAGCCTCGACTGGGTTGCTGTCACGGAGACTTGGTACACAGAGAACCATACCTGGGACATTGCCATCCCTGGGTACACTCTCTTCAGGAGAGACCACATAGGTAAGAAAGGAGGGGGGGATTGCTATTTATATCAGGGAAGAGATAAATGCTACTGAGACCCAGGGAACACAAGATGAGACAGAGGCCCTATGGCTCACTCTCGGAGCTGGAAACAGCAGTATAGCGCAGTGGTCTGAGGCTCTGAGCTGCAAATCTGGTGACATCCAGCAGACCAGACCTGGGTTTGAATCCTGCAGCTTCCACTTGCATACTGTGTGACCCTGAGCAAGTCACTTAACTTCATTATGCTCCCAGGTTGATCCTGGAAACAAGCTCTGGTTTAGTGTGCCTTTCCTGGTTAAACAATTTCCCCTTTCCCTTTCCCCTATCAAGGTTGGAACTATCTCTAGACCTCCAAACCAGGAGATTGCAAAGGACAAAGTTCTCCTGGAAGACATAATGAGGATGGCCAAGGAAAGTGAGCTATTGCTAGTTGGGAACTTCAATCTACCAGATGTAGAATGGTACACCTTCACTGCCTCCTCAGAGAGGAGTAGAGACTTCCTCATGGCTTTGAGGGGGGCAAGACTGAATCAAATGGTGGTTTCTCCCACCAGAGAATCAGCTATCCTGGACAAGGTACTCACTAACAGTGCCAGGGTATCAGACGTACAATTGGGGATCAATCTGGACACCAGAAAATTCTGGTGGTGCCACCAGTATGCGAGCAGCATAAACCTTGAGCTCTGGGTAAAACTCCTTAAATATTGGGATCAATCATCTTGCCAGAACAGCTTCTTTTGAGATAAACATAGCAAAGGACCTTTATATAGATGGCTGGGAGGCCACCTCACCAAAAAGATATTAAAACAGTGGGAGTTAAAAATAAATTTAAACAACTCTCTATTGGTGTGGCAGCGGAGGGCCTAACAGCAAACGCATGGCCCGATAACCAAGGGGAGACAGAATCAGACAAGGAAGAGCATGAAGAACTAAACCAACCAAAAACTGCCCAAGCAGTACAACAAATATTGGAAACAGTCAGCAACATCGAGGCAGCATTCATTGACCTTAAAGGCAACCTGAAAAATATTGATATCAAGGTAACTTAGAATGAGCAGAAAATTGTACAAATCACAGAGGCTCAGGAATCTCATGACCAAATTCTCTTGTATCTTGCAGAGAGATAGGCTGACACAAGAGCATCTGGAGGATGCCAAAAATAGAGCAAGGAGAAATAATTTCAGGATTTATGGAGTGAAAGAAGGAGCAGAGGAAGGCTATGAAACACCAACAGACTGTTAAATACCTGTTAAAGTTACTGCTCTCACTTCCCTCAGATTTATCACTGGATATGGACTGAGCCTACCACTCCTTAGGGCAAAACCCCTCCAATCCAAGCACCAGACCCAGATCCTGGATAGTTCGAATGTTAAGATTTCAGAAGAAGGAAATAATATTGCAAGCAGCATGGCGACACCTCTTACCGGACTTTCAGAAGCTGGCAAAAAATGTGGTAACCGACTCTGTAGGAGAGAAGTCAAGTGGCCAAAGTGCAAATACAGATGGTTGAATTAAGGGAAACTGTAAGTTCAGGAAAAACCTTTTTATTTAACAACACGCTAGCAATGCTGTGCTAGTGAGTAATGCTCCCAGAGACATGTGGAAGAGGGCAAGAGACTTTTACTTGTGGACCGCTACCTACTTTCACTAATAACGTTTGGTTTAATTATAGGATATTATAGTCTAGAAAATAGCTGTATGTACATCAAGGGAGGGGACTTGGGGGAAATGGGAGGGGAAGGGAGTAGATCCTGGAGAAGGTACTGGTGGCATACGAGAGAAGAGGGGGAGGAAAAACAACTCTCTCTCTCTTATTAAAGGCCATGGGGGAGCAGGGAAGAAAGGAAACACGTTCTGGTTGCCTTATAATCAATGCCTGGCCTTTCCCCAAAAATAAGAACATGGAATTGATTTTGTGATACAATCAGTAATCACAAACATCTAGGAAGCACAAGTTAAAAGTTTTTGCTATGCAATATATGTTTGTTGGTTTTGCTTCAAACAAAAGTTTCAAGTTTGTACCATTTTGTTTGATTCATGTTAGGATCAGAAGTAGTTTTGTACTCTGTGAAATGAGAAACCTAAACAATGGACAGGGGTTAAAGGTAATGGGAAATGGAGTGAAGTATGTGGATAGAAAACCAAGCGAAATGACAAACCTTTCAAAGGGCTGATATACAATTTATTTCTTACAATGTAAAGGGAATTAATTCCCCAGTCAAGTGCATTAGGCTACTATCTGAGCTGAAAAAGCTTAACTGTGAAGTAGCATACCTGCAAGAGATGCCCCTCACCACTGAGGAGCACCTAAAACATAGAAGGGAATTGGTGGAATTTGTGGAAGCGGCTCCCTCAAAAAACATAAAAAAGCTGGGGTCGTAATATTAGTAAGAATGGGGGTGTAACATTAAGCTAAATTCTTCGGAGAAAGATGATAAAAGACATTATTTAAGAGTTACGGTGGAGTACCAAGGGGACATACTGCACTTGGTTAACATATATGCCCCAACCACGAATACAGCTGAATTCCTGAGTAAGATCTTTAAGAAGGTAGCAGACCTACCTCCAGGGCAAGTTATTGTCGGTGGGGATTTTTATGTAGCCCCAAATCCAACATGGGATAGATCTATACAAACTCAAAAACAGAGTAAGGCAGAAATAAGAGTGTTATTAGGAATGACAAAGGAATGGGACTTAAATATATTTGAGAGAACAACATTTAGGAGAAAGAGACTATACAGTTTTAGTTTATTCTAAAGCTCACTCTTTGTACTCCAGAATAGATCTTTTTTTTTACCCAACAAAATAAACTCCACACCATCACACAAAGATCCAAAACATAACATTGTCAGATCATGCCCCTGTTTCTATTAGGGTCAGCTTGCAGAGAGGTATGAAAATCTCAGGGTGGAGATTAAATGTCTCTCTACTGCATGACCAGCACTTTGTGAACCTGCTAGCAGATAAAATAAAAGATGTTCACGCCATTAATATCCAGCACTGAAACTAGTGGGGAGAAGAGAAATAATCAGTTTTGCTTCAGCTATAAAGAAAATGCTATAGTTAAACTATAACAGATTACTCCAAAACTTAGCAGAATGTGAACAAAAACAAAAAAAATAACCTGACAGAAAAGGCATTTTGAAAGATTTGATTAAAGCAAGGGATGCACTAACACAACATGAAAAGAGAATTGTTGAAGGAAACCTGAGATTCAGTAACCAATACCATGGGGGGGGGGGCAGGTAGCCAGGCTACTGGCATTTCTGCCGAAAAAAATTCAAGCAGACAGAACAATTTCTAAATTAAAAAACAAAAAAGAGCCTTTAAAATCATGGTGAAACCCAAAGATATGGTGGAGCAATTTTTTTTTCCTTAATTTTTAAAAGTTTTATGAAGTACAGTATACACCATACAGCATATAACACGTAAGGTAGCAAATGTTGTACATCGCAGTCAGATACAGGTCAAGGTACACTAGGAGTATACAGACTTATTATTCATTCTGTACTAATGTTTAACAACCTCAGTGAAACTAAAGAATTATTCTCTGGCTAGATAATAATGTGGGAAGTAGTGCTCTCACACATCCTATACCATACAAAACATTTCACCATTATTTCAGCCCCTCGTAGGAATCTAAACGGGGAGGACTGGGCTGTCCTATAAAGGAAGACTAAAACTAGGATCTAACTAGGTTGTCTGGACTCAGTTAAGTTGCTTAGCACCCCTATCACATATGGCAGACCTGATAGGGAGACAGTTATTGAACGAGGAGCTTGCAAATAGTTGACGAATTGAGTGGGGTGATATATCCCCTACACTTGTGGTATCCCTTAATAGGCAGGAAAGTCAGCAATAAACTTTAAACATACTAGCACCAACATGGCATAACTAACAATAATAGTAAGCTCCAGCAAAGATCAGACATACAGGAAAAACAGATATTTGCTTCCCTGAGTAAGTTGGCATTGAAGGGTAACATCATAATAAACTGTCTCAGGTTCAATCATTAGTGTCCAATTCAGAACTCAAGTCCAGAGCAGCTTTTTGCTGAGTTTGAGCCTTGAGTAATTTAGAAGCCAGGGCGGCAGCAGCATCTGGGTCTGTCAGAATATGGGTCTCACCAGAGTGCTTAATCTGAAGCCTCACAGGGAACAGGAGTTGAGCCTCGAATCATTTTCGAGGAGAAGTTTCTTTGTGAGTTGCAATGCCTTCTTCTTGGTCTGGCGCTCTGAAGAAATGTTAGAGAAAAAGGCAATCTTGCTGCCTTCCCAGACCAAGTCTTCCCTTTGCCTGGCAGCCCGCAACAGTGGGATATGGCTTTTCAGAATTCAACAATGTGGTAATGGCAGTCAGTGGACGTATGCTACCCGAGCCCCTTCTGGAGCGCATGGGGATAGCGAAGACTCTGGTTCCTGTGATCCACAAGTCAGCAGGCAGTAGTGCCAGGTCAGTAAAAATAAGTCTATTAATCACTGTTAAGATTTCAGTAGAAGAGGCAAATCATGAAAGCCCACTATACACACGCCTGCCAGGCCCAGCGCTTTCAAGGGCTTCTAGTTTAGTCCGGAGGAAGGTCAGGTCCTGCAAGAAAGTTGCATTTTTTGTTTGCTGGTAACCCGATTCAGCTTTGAGTGCTTGGATATCTGTTTCAGTTGCACTCACTTTCTCATCAAGGTCCTTAAATCTGGACTCCACCGCTGCCAGTCTACGACTGGTTTCTTCACCGTTCTCCTGAATTTTGTGTAGAAGTGCCATGACCTGGGGATTAGGAGTTTCACTCACTCGTGGCTCGGCTGACACAGAAGGGCTCGGGTCTGCTCCCCTTGATGTAGGCGTCATATAGAGAGAAAGGCTTCAATATGCTGGGCAGCATGTTTATGATCCTTCTTCAGACTCATTTTATGTTCAACAGCCCTTCCGACAGAGGATGTTGCTTTTTTAAGTGGTCAGCTGTCCAGGAGAAGGTAGAATTTAAGTTTTTAAATCCAATCCTTGCAGGAGATAAAAACTAAGTAGCCGCCATGTTGGGTGCTCAGCAGTGCCCCCCCAGAGGAGCAATTTAAAAATTACTATAAACAGTTATATCTGAAGGAGGGGCAAGGAATAAACATTCAGGAAGCTACTGAGACCATATTAAAAAGAATAAAGCTACCTAAGTTGGGGGAGCAGTCTCGAGAGGAAATCAATGCCAGCATATCAGAACATGAAGTGATCCAGGTCGTAACATTCCTACCCATAGGAAAGGCACTGGGGCCAGATGGTTTCTGTGCTGCATTTTATAAAAGATTTGCAGAGATCCTGGCCCTGATCCTGACCCAGGTTTATAAGGACTGAATCACTGAGGGCAAGATACCACGCTCGTGGCAAGAGACCATGATTACAGTTATTCCTAAGCCAGGAAAGCCAACGGATGTCTGAGAGGCTTATTGCCCTATTTCCCTCCTTAATCAGGATCTGAAACTTCTAACCAAAATTCTGGCAGTTTGCTTGTAGAAATGTGTGGAATCGAATAAAAGGAAAAGGCTCAGCACTCACCACCTCAAAATATAAATTGCCCCAAATAGTCAGAATGTGTGCAAAATATCCTTTATTGGAGTGCAATAAAAAACACCATACCTCATGCTTTGACACGTTTCAGAAAACAAATCCTTTCTCAAAAAGCATGAGGAACTCAGTGCATGCTGCGTCTTAAATACATACTAATGATGTCATCAGTGAAGGGCAACACATATAGAATACAGGTATATCTATATGACAATATAAATTAATGCATTATAAATTCACATACAAATTAAAAACACCTCCTTTAGTGAGATGAGATAGCAGGAAAAACATATTCATTCAGATCATATAAAGTCATAGTAGTTATAGACTATAGTTCTGTTAGCCAAATCACTAATTTTAATAGCCATCTAATTTTATTCTATGTCCTGTGTCTCCTTTTTTGTAATACGTCTCCAAAAAGTAAATGCTTGGGATCTGTAAAAAACCAAGACAGAAAATCATTAAAAAGTTATTTTTGGATTAATAAAAAGAAACATTCTATTATGAAAGAAAAAGACCTAGAAATCCCCCAGACTTTTATAGAGTGCTATGAAACTTATAACATCATCTTGGAAATCAGTATCGAAAATCTCTATATAGTCTCTAAACAAATTAAAAGTCAGAATAATCTATTCTTGCAGTTATAAATAAGGGGATAGGTTAAATCTTTCATTAAGACCAGGGTACTGGAATGCTTTCAACAAATAAATCCAGAATCCTTCCCTTTTCAAGATCAAGTTCTCATAATCACCCCCACGAGGGTTGGGGAGCACCTTCTCTATGCCTATAAAAGTGAAATTGTGCTCATTTTTATCATTGCCACACAATTAAATATGCATTGCAGTGGCATAGGTCACATATCAGTGATATATAGCTCTTTTGTGTTCACCTACCTGTGCCTTTAGTTGTCTTTTGGTTTTGCCAATATAAAAAGCCCCACATTTACAGTTAGCTTGATAAATGACACCAACTGTGTCACAAGTAATAAGCTATCGGATGTTAAAACACTTCTGTACATTCGGGCTTGTAAATACTTTTTCCTGTCTAATAATTTTACAATTTACAAATTTTTAACATCTGAAGCAGCCAATATATACATTTGCAAGCCAGGTCTTTTGTGTAGGTTGAATTTGCCTACTGTGGACTAACATGTCCTCCAGGTTGGTAGCTCTCCTGTATGTAAATCTAGGCACCTGATCATGATACGCTTTCAAACCCATATCACCCTTCAAAATATTCCAGTTTTGCATAATCATCTCTCTCACTTTATGTGAGTGTACACTGTATGTTGTAATGAAGTTCATCTGATCACAACTAGATATTTGATTGTTATGTTGTTGTCTCTGTATAATTGTAT
The DNA here is from genome assembly GCA_016271365.2 of Neoceratodus forsteri. Lineage (NCBI taxonomy): Eukaryota > Metazoa > Chordata > Ceratodontiformes > Ceratodontidae > Neoceratodus > Neoceratodus forsteri. Next base: position 508,585,773 of record CM057455.1, read on the forward strand.
TTCTATCAATATCCTTAACTGACTGAGCTATTTGTTGAATGTGTGTTTTATTATATCCCCTTTCTTGAAATCTATTGTGCAACTCAATAGCAGCCTTATCATAGGCTTCTTTGGTGCTACAATTTCTTCTTAATCTCAAAAATTGTCCCTTCAGGATGTTTTGTACTATATGTCAAGGGTGACAGCTAGAGGACAAAAGTAATGTGTTTCATTCACATTCTTTCCTAAAGATATCTGTATAGGTATTTCCCTCTATGTCTTTTTGAATATGTAAATCTAAGTATTTTATCTCCCTCTGACTTGCTGTATAAGTAAAATGTAGATTTGGGTTTGAAGCATGTAAATAGTCAACAAATTGCTCAAATTTCTCCAGTGTACTATCCCACATAATTATAATATCATCAATAAAACGTCTATATAAATTGATGAAAGAAAAAAGGGATTAACATCAGAGTCTCGAAGAACTTCATTTTCCCACTTTCCTACATACAGGTTAGCTATACATAGAAACATAGAAACATAGATTTTGACGGCAGATAAGGACTGCTTGGCCCACCCAGTCTGCCCATTTCCCTACCTATTGGATAAGCTGCAGATCCTAGTTAACCAGCAGCCTACTTCTTCCTACCCCCAACCCCTAGAATTGCCTTATGACTGTCCCATGCATGCTTGAATTCCACCACTGTTTTTGACTCCACAACCTCCTCTGGAAGGCCATTCCATGCATCCACAACCCTCTCTGTGAAAAATTTCCTTAAATTACCTCTGAGCCGCCCCCTTCTATCTTCACATTGTGCCCCCTTGTTCTTGCACACCTCTTTTTTTGAAAGATGCTACCCTCTTGGACTTTGTTGATTCCCTTGAGATACTTGAAAGTTTCTATCATGTCCCCCCTCTCTCCTTTCCTCGAGGCTATACATATTCAGCTCCTTAAGTCTCTCTTCATATGTCTTCCGGTGCAGGCCCTGCACCATTTTAGTTGCCCTCCTCTGGACAGCCTCCATCCTGTCTATATCCTTGCGGAGATTGGGTCTCCAGAACTGCACGCAGTACTCCAGATGGGGTCTCACCAACTGTCTGTACAGAGGGATAATAACTTCCTGTTTTCTGCTGGTGATGCCTCTCCCTATGCATCCCAGTATCCCCCCAGCCCTCCTTGCTGCCCTCTCACATTGCTTGCCCACCTTTAGGTCATCTGATATGACTACCCCCAGGTCCCTTTCCATTTTTGTTGTTGTTAGTATCTCACCCCCCATTGTGTACTCTTCCCCTGGGTTTTTGTTTCCCAGGTGCATTACCTTGCACTTCTTAGCATTGAATCTAACTGCCATACATTTGACCATTCCTCTAACCTTGCCAAGTCCCTTCTCATCCTTTCCACCCCACCTTGTGCATCAACTCTGTTGCAGATCTTTGTGTCATCTGCAAAGAGACATACTTTTCCTTCCAGTCCCTCTGCAATGTCGCTTATAAAGACATTGAAGAGGACTGGTCCTAATACTGAACCCTGTGGTACCCCACTAGTAACCCCCCTTTCTTCAGCGTGGACTCCATTTACTATTACTCTCTGTGTCCTATTCTCCAGCCAATTCTTTACCCAGGCTGTCATCTTGGGACCCAGTCCCAGGCTGGCTAGCTTGTATATTAATCTTTTGTGTGGGACTGTGTCAAATGCCTTGCTGAAGTCTAGGTAGGCCATGTCCACAGCCCCTCCCTGATCTACTACTTTGGTCACCCAGTCAAAGAAATTTATCAGATTTGTCTGGCATGACCTTCCGCTGTGAATCCGTGCTGCCTTGGGTCCTGAGCCCCTCTGGCCTCTAGATACTCAACAATTCTTTCCTTCAGAGTGATTCCATCATTTTCCTACCACTGAGGTTAAACTAACAGGTCTGCAGTTTTCTGCTTCTGCCTTGCTCCCACTTTTGTGAAGGGAATCACATCTGCCCTTCTCCAGTCCTCGGGTACCACCCCATCCTCCCATGATTTGTTAAAGAGGGTAGTCAGTGGTGTCACTAGTTCTGCCCTTAGTTCTTTTAGAATTCTGCGATGAATCCCATTAGGCCCCATTGCTGTGTCCACCTTCAGTTTTAAGAGTTCTTTCAAAACCCTTTCTTCTGTAAATGGGCTGGTATCAACTTCTGTATCCAGAGTGTTTCTACTGTTTGTTTTAGGTACCTCCCCCACTTCCTTTGTAAATACTGAGCAAAAATATTTGTTTAGTATCTCTGCCTTTTCACAGTCACCCTCTGCCCACCCTCCCTCCTCTTTATTAAGCCTCACTAGCCCTCCCTTGGTCTTCCTTTGCTTCCTGATGTACCTATAAAAGGTTTTATCCCCCTTCTTAACAGAGTTGGCTATCTTTTCCTCGGTTTGGGCCTTTGCTGTTCTGACTGCCTTCCCAGCTTCCTTTTGCTTTAACTGATACAGTTCCCTGTCCTGCTCCTTCTGTGATTCCTTGTACTTCCTGAATGCTTTCTTTTTCTCTTGAACCTTCACTGCCACTTCCTTTGAGAACCATAATGGTTTCTTACATTGTTTCGTTTGTTAATTTCTTCACACAAAGGCTTGTTACCTCTGTGATGGCAGTTTTATTATTCCCCATTGTTCTTCCACCCTCCTTCCTGCCCATTTGCTAGTGCATTCCTTAGGCACTCACCCATTTTGGCAAGTCAGCCCTCCTAAAGTCCAGTACTTTTGTCTTTGTATGGCTTGACTCTATTGCTGTGTTTATTGTGAACCATACTGTTCGATGGTCACTAGTTCCCAGATGGCTACCCACTTACATCTGTGATCCTCTCTTCATCTCCATTTGAGAGAACCAGGTCTAAGATTGCTCCTCTCGAGTGGGCTCCAATACTAGTTGTCTAAGGCATGCCCCCTGTAGGGCATCTAGAATAACCCCACTTTTGAAGTGGCTGCTGCAACTGTATTCCAGTTAACATCTGGCATATTCAGATCACCCAGCAGCAATATCTCCCCTTTTTCTGCCATTCTAAGTATTCTTTCTATCATTTCCTTGTCCATTTCCTCCCCCTGAGAAGGGGGTCTGTATACAACCCCTGTGCAGATTGTGGTGCCATTGCCGGTCTCCAAATTTACCCACAGTGCTTCTTCTCCTCCCTGTTTTCCCTTTTGTTCTGTTGCCTTGATTCCTTCCCTTATGTAAAGAGCTACTCCTCCTCCTCTTTTACGCTTCCTGTCCCTCCTGTAGATAGTATATCCTGGTATGTTTATGTCCCAGTCATGGTTTTGTGTGTACCATGTTTCTGTGACTGCCACTATATCCAGATGTTCCTCCTCCATCAAGGCCACTAATTCAGGAAGCTTGTTACTCAGACTACGGGCATTGGTACTCATTGCTCTCCAATTTTTGATGGCTTTACCTTCTTTTGCAGCATCCCCCACTGACCTGTCTACTTCGGTCTTTTTCTCATTTAGTACCCTGTTTTGTAGGGAGAGGCTGGGATTTTCCTGCTGTTTATCAGTGCCTCCCCCCTTGACTAGTTTAAAAGCTTGCCAATGAAGCCTTTAAACCGATTATACTGGGTGCAAAAGTAGCACCCATAGCAGTTCCACTGATCTGCAAGAAAAATTCAATCAGAAAAGTAAAGACATTATATTTAAGCACAAATTCTGTCAGTTTCAGCAAGAACTCAGTCGGAGGTTCAGTTTCCTTCTCCTCAGCATTCAGAAAAGAATCTAAACTGTCTAATGCATCCTCTTGAGGTTTGTTAGTGTACAAAGACACTATATCCATAGTAATGAGAAAAGAATCCCCACTAACCTGGATATCCTCCAAGGTCTGTAGGATATCACTAGTTTCCCCTCACATATGAACCTAAATTAAGTACATATGGTCTGATGAGCCAATCCACAAATTGTGACAGGGGTTCTGTAAGAGACCCTATACTACTGACAATAGGTCTACCTGGAGGGGTTGAGGCAATAAACTGCTTATGAACCTTGGGTAGGGTGTAAATCATTGCTCTACTAGGAAAATTGACATTAAAAAAAATCTCTACAATCACTGTCTATCCAGCCTTTTTGAAAGGCTTCCCCTATATACTCATCAACTCAGTGTTTATATAATGGGGTTGGGTCTGATGTAAGCTTTTGGTAAAATGATTTATTGTCAAGTTGCCCCCTAATTTCTTTAATATAAGCTTCAGTATCTAAAATAACCACAGCCCCTCCTTTGTCAGCTGGTTTTATAACTATGTTCTTATCCTGTTTCAGATCATCCAGTGCTTTTCTTTCATCCCTGGACATGTTATCAAATCTTAAAGATGGCACATCATCAAACAAAACCTCCAAATCTCTCTCACAAACTTGCTGAAAAGTATTAATCGCTGCTCTACCTCCTGGGAAAAAATTAGATTTACCTCTGAATTTTTTTATCCTATCTGGGATTACAAGTTCATGATTAAATGCGTCAGAGCTACTAGTACACATACTAGCAATATTACTATCTTGTCGTTCAGATTCTTTTCTACCAAAAAACGATTTAAGACACAGATTTCTACAAAAACGTTGAAAGTCCACAAAAGTCTCAAACTTGTTTAGTCCACTCGTGGGTACAAAACAAAGCCCCTTATTTAATACATTTATTTCAGTTACTGTTAGTAACCTAGTAGATAAATTCATTACCTTAGAAGTCTCGAGCGAAAAACCAGATGCCGCTGAACCAGTCGTTACCATTGCAGCCGTTGTGGTTATTACTGTCTGGTCTAACTTCTCTGTATCTAATGGAGGTAGGGATTCAGATAAATTTACCTTTGCCACTTGCTCAGTTTCTAACTCCAATGTAATATTCACGATGTCTGATGGGGACAGGGGTACCTTGGTGCTAGTTAATGCTGATACTGTCCGCATATGTATCTTGATTTCCACCATTGTTTTTTCTTCCTACCCCCTTCCTCTCCACGTCTTCCTCCTTGGGGTCTGCTTTTCCCTCTGCCTCGCCCTCTCTGATAAGCCAGTTGAAAACTCTGATGTAGATTCTGTCGAGGACTGCATCACGGTGGCTCCATGGTAAGGGTTCCCTGTTCCTGATATTCATCTCCCGATGTAGCTGAGTCAGTCCCACTTAAGTCCATGTTGAAATTGAATGAGACTCATCTCTCCTGTCTCAGAATACCCTTTGGCTTCTTCTTCCAATCATACATCCTCCCCAGGTGATAATCATCATAGTCTCTCTTGAATTTCATCAATTTCTTAGACTTCATTTCAAAGTCCAGCTTCTTTATATTTGCTTTAAGTTTTGTATTGCAACATTAAAAATCTGCATGATCTTTGAAAGTAACCACAATTTTCTCTTGTTCTTTAATGTCCTTTAGTAACGCTTCATTAACTTCATTGCCATACTTGATAATGAGTCTCATTAATTGGTTTGAAGCCTCATCTAGAATGGCATGCCATTTCTTCATAAATTCCTCTACATCAATCCCGGAAGCTGGTTTCTTAATTAACCTAAGACCTCTGGGAATTCTCTTGACTTGTAGATAGGCATCTAAATTAGTAACATTCCAATGTATTTACGAGTCTTACTTAATAATCTTTCTAAACATTTGAAAGCATCCAGTAGACTTGTGGCTGTTTCTGTATTTGAGCTTATTGGCACAGTAAAATCTACTAAAAATGGATTGTCCGTAGCTGCTGCTGCTAGTAATCCATTAACAAAAGAAAAGGGATCCTGATCCTGTATAGGATTCTGAGAAGGTTCTGTATAGATTAAACGTGATGTACATTCCACTGACATAATTCTGACTCTACACATATATAAATGTGTGGAATCATTGGTTCACCCAGACCAAACAGGTTTTATACCCAATAGACAGTTAACTGATAACATCAGAAAGCTACTTAATATTATCAATATAGTACACACATGGATGCAGTGCAGTTGGCCATTTTTCTTGATGCAGAAAAGCCTTTGATAGGCTCAATTGGGGATATTTATTTAGTGTACTAGAACACCTGGGGCTGGGAGGGAAATTTCTATAGTGGATAAAATTATGTTATCATATGCCCACAGCTAGGGTCAAAGAAATTGTACTCTTTCCAATCCCATACAAATTGAACATGGTACAAGACAGGGGTGCCCCTTATACCCACTACTTTTCACTCTGAGTTTGGAACCACTAGTGGCAGCCATACAACAACATCCAGAAATTCAGGGCATTAAGATAGGACACAAACCAGTAAAGTATCATTGTATACAGATGACATGCTTATATATTTAGATCACTATCAAAAATCTATACCGACATTAACACAACTTCTAAATAACTATGGAGAAATCTCTGGGTTTAAGGTAAATGCAGAGAAATTGGAGGTTATGCTGGTGGGTGGGACGAATGTTGAAGGCGGAGGAAAAAACAGGTTCCCTTCAGATGGGTACAGGAAAAATTTAGTTACCTGGGCATATAGATCCCTACCAATACATCTAAACTATACCAGGCAAATTATGGGAAATTATGGCAACAAATTTCAGAGGATATAAACAGATGGAACCTTCTCCCCTTTTCCTTCTCAAACAGGATAGACACTCTGAAGCAGAATGTCCTCCCGAGGCTGCTTTTCCTCTTTTTCACACTACCGATCCCAGTGCTTAACTTGGATTGAAAACACCTTGAAAAAAATATCCATCTTCCTGTGGGCAAATAAAAGATCTAGAGTAAGAAGGGCCTGTTTGGTAACCCAGAAAGAGAAGAGTGGATGGGGCCTACCCAATTTAAAAAAATATTATTTGGCAGCACAAACAGTTCCGGTGGTGAAACTACTATCTAACCCTGTGACAGGTACTTGGTGGGCACTGGAAGAAAATGCACATTCAATAATCCCAACACAGCTGTTGCCATGGATTATTTTAAAGGGGGACCTTACCCAGATTAAAAAAAACTGCTGGACAAGGCTTACGCTACAGATCTGGTTAAAAATCAGATCACACTGGGAATATCCAACATGAATTTAGCAGTATATCCCCCTTAGGTACCTACCAGGTTTCCAACAGAGGGAGAAGACAAATGTTTTATGGAACGGGAAAGACAAGGTCTAAGGTACCTCTCTCAATTCATACAGGAGGGAAGGTTAGTAGAATACAAGACATTACAGACCAGATTTAAATTGTCAAATACAGACTTCAACAGATTCTTGCAGTATAGACACTACATAAGCACTGAAATAGGTATGACAATTTTGGAATTTCCATCAGCAGAAACAATTTTGGTAATCAAGGATAGAGTGCTGCAGAAAAACACCATGCAGCTTATCGCCTAGCTGTATAAGAGCACCCAGGAAGGAGTGTGAACTCTGGCCCTACAGGCCTTTCAAGAAAGATGGGAGCAGGAAGTAGGGTATACAATCCCTGAAAGGGAATGGGCCAAAATATGGAGAGAAACTCACCACACCACATCCTCAGCAATTTGGAGAGAATATAGGTGGAAGGTGACGGGGAGTATTTTGCAACACCCATGATCACAAAACATTTAGTTAGACACAGTACTGTCAAGTGTTGGAGGGGATGTGGTGAGTGAGAGATACATTTACATATTTTTTTAAGTTGCCCCTATGTTAGGAACTATTTGCAAACAATAAAACAATTAATGGTGGAGATACTGACCCTGTCATGACCCCTGGATTTCAAAGAACTGGTACTAGGTCTTGTGCCAAAAGAACTGAAGCAGGAAACACAAAAATACCTGTTCAGAGTGATGGTTGTAGCAGGGCTAAAGATAATAACACAAAACTGGCTGAGTCCAAGAAAACCTGACCTAGACCAGTGGTGGAGCAACATAAGAGAAATTGAGGCCATGGAAGCTGTCAAGGCTAGACTGAGATTAATGATATAAAAGTATAATTCAAGGTGGACCCCATACTTTCATTATATTACAAAGGCCGCGGGTATTCCATTTTAATGGATTAAGGAGGAGGAAAGAAAAGGGAAACACAGATTAGGAAGTAGGGAAGGGGACAATAGACCCATTCCAGACCCCTGAAAGGTAACTAAAAGTTAAAATAACAGAGTCACAGAGTGCCATTTGAACTGTTGATTTTTAATAACCAGTTTAATAACAGTTGATTATTTTGTACAATTTATATACACTGAACAAAACTAAATGGTGGTATTGAACCAAATGGTAATCAGGGAACATGATTTTAAAGTTGAGTTAGGTTATCCAAGAGGGTAGACATAACACTAACTATTATACAATATTTTGGATAGGAGGTTACAAGCCTTTATTCATTTAACTGGAAAACGGATAATTAGATTATTTTTGAAGGACCATAAAGATAGAGGATTGTCTGGTGGATAACAGCAAGGGTAACAGCATCACCAAGGAAAAATCCTGGAGGAGAAAGAAAAGATAAAAAGGGGTTACTTGTCCATTTTTAACATAGTGCATCAGGTAATTAATAATTTAGCAACAGAATAATTTAACACATCAACTGTAAAATATGATTTTATGTGTGTATGATGTAACTATTGCATGTAACTGGACATCCAGATTGGAAAACTGCTCTCAGTAAAGAAAATGTTCTAAAAGTTCTAAAAAAAAAATATCTGGGTACCAGTGACCACAGGTCAGACTGGTTCTCCATTAGCAAGACTTAGGATCCCAGCCACTCCAGAATCAGGGTGCTCGATTTCAGGAAAGCAAATTTCCTGAAAATGAGGGAAAGGATCAAGCCCCTGCTGGTAACAGATACCACATGGAATGTGGAGGACAAATGGACAAAGCTCAAAGATGCTATAGTGTCAGTCACAGTGCTATGCACTGAACAAATCAACAAGTCTAAAAGGGCAAGGAACCCCCTCTGATTCTCCAAAGAGGTAGCTACTATAATTAGAGAAAAACTTTGTAGAAGTACAAGGAGACCAAGTCTGAAAAGGACAGAGAAGCCAAGGAAGCTGGGAAAGCTATTAGGGTGGCAAAGGCCCAGACCAAAGAAAAACTGGCTTAAGAAGTGAAAAGGGGGGACAAAATATTTTATTGATACATTCGAGAAAAAAGAAAGTGCAAAGGAAGAATAACACAGGTGGCAACCAAGGAAGGACACCTGGCGGAAGACAACAAAGACAAGGCAGAAATTCTCAACAATTTCTTCTGCTCGGTTTTCACACAGGAAGACATTGGTAATGGTCCAGCACCAGCCAGGACAGTTTCCCTTACCAGGGGAGCCGACATATCCCCTTTATGAAAGAAAGTGTCCTTGAGGAGTTGTCTAAAAGAAGGGTGGACAAGGCAATGGGCCCTGATGGAATATACCCAAGAGTTCTAAAAGAACTTAGAGATGAACTTGCTGCTCCAGTTGCTGAACTGTTTAACAGTTCACTGGAATGGGATAGTACCACAGGACTGGAAAAGGGCCACGGTTGTGCCACTGCACAAGAGTGGTAGCAGGGAGGTAGCAGGAATCTACCACCCAGTAAGTCTGACCTTAGTGGTGGGTAAAATAATGGAGACATTGCTTAAATAAAGGGTAATGAACTACCTGAAAGCAAGTGGGAAACTTGACCCAAAGCAGCATGGTTCTCATCAGGATGCTCATGCCAAACAAATTTAATAGAATTATTTGACTGGGTTACAAGAGAAAGTAGAACAGGGGGCAGCAGGAGACGTGATGTATCTAGTCTTTAGTAAAGCCTTTGATACAGTCCCACACAGAAAGCTAGCCAACAAACTGGAGCAAGCTGGCATTGGTCACAAAGTAGTTAGATGGATCACAAACTGGCTGCAAGGCAGGACACAGAGGGTTATGGTAACTGGCACCATGTCCCAAAAGGGGAAGGTGTTAAGTAGTGTGCCGCAGGGGTCAGTACTAGACCCCATCCTTTTCAACATATTCATCAGCGACATTGCTGAAGAACTGAAAGGGAAAGTCTGCCTCTTTGAAGATGATACATAGCTCTGCAACAGGGTGGATACACACGAAAGGATCACAGAAATGGAGGCAGATCTCAGGATGCTAGAGGAATGGTCCAGGAACTGGCCGTTGAGATTCAATGCCAAAAAATGTAAAGTCATGCACCTGGGTAGAAGGAACCCATGCATGAAGTATGTCCTGGAGGGGCATCTACTAGAAGAAACAAAGCTGGAACGGGACCTTGGTGTCATGATCTCAAACAATTTAAAGGTAGGAAAACAAATGTTTGTGTTGCTCATTCCCTTTTAAACATAGGCTTTTTAGCGGTTCTGGGGTGAAATCATGGCAGGGAAATTCAAAGTATGTTTTGCACACCGCCTTAGCCTCTGGCTGCTTTCCACCTGCACTCCCCTTCCAATGTTAAACTTCTTTTATCCTCTTTTATAGAACTTCACACATTGGGATTTATCAACTTAAAATGTTTAATTTATTACTCTTTTTTAATCGTGGACAAGTGCATTTCCAAACAATATTACACACAATTCTTTTCAAAAGTTCATTTTGTTTTTAAATACCATGCAGTTCTTGTACTTTACCCATACTTGTCAGGATTCTATTCCTTTTTTCTCCACTGTGTCCACCTTCCTCACAATGGCATTTCTGCTTCCTGAAATTTCTTGGCACAATTGCCTATTCCACTCACTACTCAAAGTCCTTTTCATTCGGTGCATATATGTGCCATCACTTTTTTATTGTTATTATTGCCCGAAATCCAGAGTGCTGTTTTCTTTCTCGCAGTGCAGGGAGCGCCTGGAAAGCACTAATACTTTTAAATTTGGCGCTCTTAGCACTTGCACATGCTTACACACGCCATTGTTTCTTCTCCCTGTTCCTTCCCACTTCAAACTGCCCAGACTCCTAAGTGCTTCCACGAATCAGTCAGTGATGACACATACTAACATGCTGACGTTTCGGAGATGAATCCCCATCATCAGATCTGTGTATTCTAACATGTATGGCCTTTTTATACCCTATTTCCATTCATTATTTAATCAAAACTTTTTTTATCCCAACTTTTTTATCCTTATGCAGTGCAAGGTTATAGCCACTCATATCTTAGCAGTTATTTTGAAAACATACCTTATGGCACTTCAAAAGTCCTTCATACATTGAAAAATAGTATTTACTTTATTCCTTAATACTGGTTTGAAATACCTTATGAAATAAATAAGAAATCCTTTTCATCTCTTAAATTTTGATTCTAAATACTGACTGCATAAGGATAAAAAAGTTGGGATAAAAAAAGCACCAAGGAGGCTGGGCAGTTTGAAGTGGGAAGGAGCAGGGAGAAGAAACAATGTAAGTGTGTGCAAGCACTTAGAGCACTACATTTAAAAGTATTAGTGCTTTCCAGGTGCTCTCTGCACTGCAAAAAAGGAAACAGCACTCTGGATTTCAGGCAATAATAAGAATAAAAAAGTGATGGCACATATATGAACCGAATGAAAAGGACTTTGAGTAGCGAGTGGAATAGGCAATTGCGCCAAGAAATTTCAGGAAGCAGAAATGCCGTTGTGAGGAAGGTGGACACGATGGAGAAAAAAGGAATAGAATCCTAACAAGTATGGGTAAAGTACAAGAACTGCATAGTATTTAAAAACAAAACAAACTTTTGAAAAGAATTGTGTGTCATATTGCTTGGAAATGCACTTGTCCACGATAAAAAAAGAGAGTAATAAATAAAACGTTTTAAGTTGCTAAATGTCAATGTGTGAAGTTCTATAAAAGAGGATAAAAGAAATTGGACATTGGAAGGGGAGTGCAGGTGGAAATCACCCAGAGGCTAAGGCAGTGCGCAAAATGTAATTTAAAGGTAGGGAAGCAGTACAAAAAAGTGGCACTAAAGGCAAGCAGCATCCTCAGATGTGTTAGTAGGGGTATTACCAGTAGGAAGCGTGATGTAATCCTCCCACTGTACAGGTTCCTTGTAAGACCTCACTTGGAGTACTGTGTGCAGTTCTGGAGACCTCACCTAAAAAAGGACATAGACCATCTGGAAACCATGCAGAGACGTGTCACCAAAATGGTGCAGGATCTGCACCACAAAATGTACGAAGCTAGGCTCAGCCAGCTAAATTTATTCTCCCTCAAGCAGAGGAGAAACAGAGGAGACATCATTGAGACATTTAAATTTGTTAAAGGGATCAACACAGTACAGACCAGGAACCTTTTCTGGGAAAACAGGGCAGCACGTACTAGAGGACAGAACATGCGGCTGGTGGGAGGTAAATTCAAAACAAATGTTAGGAAGTACTTTTTCATGGAGAGGGTGGTGAACCCTTGGAACAGCTTGCCACCAGAGGTAGTGGCAGCCAAGATGGTCAGTGAATTCAAACAGGCATGGGATAGACAGTATAGTCACCTTAGCAAGACAAATTGATAGTGGGGGTAGAAAACCCGAGCAGACTAGATGGACCACATGGTTGCCTTCTGACAGCAAATCTTATGTTCTTATGTTCTTCCAGTCTGACAAGACCTCCCTGCCACAAACCCATACAGTCTACTATCCTGTTGACAGTTGCTGTCTAGGTAGTTCACAAGGTCCTCTTTGATCAGTGACTCCATCAGTTTACCCACTACAGAGGTAAGGCTGACAGGTCTGTAATTCCCACGTTGCTCTTTGGCCCTCCTCTTGTGTAGTGAGACTATACCCACTACTCTCCAGTCTTTTGATACTACCCCTGTCTGAATTGAGCAATTGAATAGCACTAACAGGGGTGCAGCTAGCTCTGCATTCAATTCCTTGAGCACCCTTGGGTGCATCCCATTTGACCCTGGGATTTTATTTGCCTTTAGGGCTTCAACCCCCTTCTGGGCCCTTTCTCTGGTAAATATGGAAAATACTGGCTACCTCATTTCAGGAATGCTTCTAACAGTGCCTTGATGCCACTTTCAGGCTGGGTCTCTGTTTACTTCTACTCTGTCTTCCCTTGTGAAGACAGAGCAGAAGTAATTGCTAAGGATGGCCACTTTTTGTTTATCTTCTGCTAGTGCTCTCCTCCCCTCATGTAGCCTAACAATACCCCTTCCTTCTTCCTTTTTTCCTTAATATATCTGAAGAATTGTTTCCCCACCCTTGTTTCCCTCCACAATTTGCAGCCCCATGTCTGTCTTTGCCTCCTTGACTGTCCTCTTTGCTTCCCTGGTTTCTATTTGGTACTTTCCCTATTCCTCTCCCGCCCACCACAGTTCTTTGTACCTGGTGAAATCCTTTTTCTTGGCCCTCACTACTTCTCTGGCCCTTTCTGAGAACCATATTGGTTTCCTGTACCTGTTTTGTTTTGTAACAACTCTGATGCATGACTTTGTTGCCTTGAGAATGGTCCAGCTGATGGTCCAGCTATCACCATTCTTCCTCTTCATGCAGTGGTATGCTATATTAGATCAATGAGGAATAAGTTGGCTATTATGACATATTTTATTTCCCCTGTCAATTTGGCTTGCATTACAGAGACCTCACTGGGTGATGATGCAGGCCTGGTTCTGGAGTCAGTTTCAGATAGGTTCTCCATAGTTCACTGCCCAAGGAAGGACTACGGGGGGGTGGCCATCTGTTTTAGATCTGAGCCGAATCTGGTGGTGCACCCAGTGGGTGATACCTTGTTGTTTGAATGCGTGGCCATGTGTGGGGGTCCAGGTGCAGGTTGCACAATCTTCCTTGGGTACTGGCCTCCAGGGCATGAAGGGGGGAATTAATCAGGAAAATATGGACTTCATTGCTGAAAGGGTATTGGAGTTGCCCAGATGACTTAGTCTGTGTGACTTCAGTGCTTGGGTTGATACCAGACTCTCACAGTTTGGTCAAGATTTCCTCCAGTGCATGGTATCCCTGGGCACTGCACAAGCAATTGTTTCCACAACCCACCAATCTGGCCATGCCTTGGACTTGGAATTCTCTCTGGGGCTTGAGATTGTTAATCTCCAGATCGATCCTGTCAGCTGGTTGAATTAATGTGCCATCAAGTTTACTTTCAGGACCCCCTTGTAGTCCGTCCCTGTAGAGGTTGTCCAGTTCCACTCTTTGCAAGGGCTTCAGCCAGAGGGACTCTAGGCCATATGGGACACCTTGGATGTGTTGACAGCCTGCATTAGGGGTTCAGAGAAAGCCATGGCAACCTATAACAGGGTTGTTATGGTAGCTTTTGACCTTGTGGCACCAGTTCATGTTCACCTACTGGTTTCACACCTGGGCTTGCCATGGTTTTAAAGTGAGCTGATGGAGATGAAAGCAAAGAGGCAGTGGTCAGAGCATTGTTGGAGAAGGTCCAGGGCCCAAGAGGACAGACTGGCTTTGATGTCTCACTACAGTGAGTATCAAAGGGCAATCACACATAAAAAGGCAGTGTTCCTGCCTAGAGAGATTGTTGCTGGGTGGAACCGACCAGCTCACCTCTTTCATACTATGAGCAGGCTTCTCCATCTGGCTTATCTGGAGCCTGTGAGAGGCTGTTTCACTCACGAAATGCAAGGAGTTTGCTCTGCTTTTCTCAGACAGGGTGTCCTCTATTAGGGCTGGGATCTCACCAAGTGGGTTATCGCAGCCCAGCAGTGTTGAGCCTGTGTATCTAAGATACATTCAGTGGTCTTGTGGAGAGTTCTGACTGGAGATGATGGAAGAGATGAGTGGAGTGATTTCAGAGCTGTGGCTCACTTTTTGTGATCTGGTCCCAGGCCTGACACGTCTACTCGTGAGCTGTGTGGGGTAGTTGGGTCTAGTGTTTGCTAGGACTGTCCAGTGTTCCCTGTCCAAGAGGTTGTTCCCAGTGTCTCTGAAAAATGCACTGATGAAACCCCTTCTGAAAAAGTCATCTTTGGACCTGGATGCCCTAGCAATTTATCAAACTTGTCTCTAACCTGCCCTTTTCGGGCAAGGTTATTGAGGAGGTAGTTGTACTGCAGCTTGAGGAACACCTCACTGCCTTTGACAACTGTGAGCCTGTCCAGTCTGGGTTTATGTCTAGGCACAGCACAGAAACTGCAGTAGTTAAGGTGCATAATGGCATGGGGTCATAATGTTGCGGCCAAAACCGCGCAAATAAACAATGCCGCACACAAAATGGTGTGTGCTAAAAAACGGTCAGGAAAAAACACCGACCATACCAGAAACAACGCACACTGTAAACACAAACAGAACTACCGTATCTTGTTTTTTGAGGGGGCTTCGCCCCCCACACCTCCAGGCTTACTATATCTAACTCCAAGAGGGTGTGGACTTTGAGAATGGGGCAAAGCACTGGAGAGTGAAATTTTTGGTTTTGGAAAAAAAAAGCTGCAGAACTATGGGAACTGAACTGCGGTCCCAGGACCCCAGTGCCGCTGGGTGCTGGTGCTCTAGCCACTCCACCAAAGGAGCGGCTCGACCGTGCACTGCACTGACAGCCTCCTTGACACTCCCCCATGTGAGCCTGCAACGGCAGGGGTAGTGGTTATTACCGCATGTTCAGAAACTCCTGTCGCTGTAGAAACTTTTGCGCTTTCTGCAACATGGTTCTTCATGTGCTGGTATGGCAGCGTTATATTGACTCAGTACTGTGCATAATGACTTGCTCAGGGTGAGAGATAGAGGAGACTGGTCAGTTCTCATTCTCCATGATCTCTCCTCAGGATTTGACACTGTGGACCATCGGTTGTTATTGGACTGGCTTAGGCACTAGGTAGGCCTCCTTGGCAAAGTCATCTGCTGGTTTCAGCCCTCTGTCAGTGGCAGGACTCAGAGGGTGGTGGTGTGAGAGTTCTCCTCACTCCTAGCAGTCAAGTCATGTGGTGTACCCCAGGGCTCCATCCTTTCACCCAGGTTGTTTGCAGTATACATGCTACCCCTGGGCAAGATTATCGGACAGTTTGGGCTTGTGTTTTATTATTATGCTGATGATACCCAGCTCTATGTGCTATTTTCACTCTGGACACTGGGGCGATTGATGTGCTAAAAGGTTGCCTGGCTGATATCTAAGACTGGATGTCATTGAGCTGGTTGAGACTTAACCTGGACAAAATGGAGGTACTGGTGGTGGAGCCGGGACATAGGAGGGGAGTGGCAGGTACAGAGAGGGAGACTGGGCTTTGGCTCATTCCCTCTGGGATCTTGGCTGCCACAAAGGTGAGAAATCTGGGAGTCATTCTGGATCACAGGCTGACATTTGAAGCTCAGGTGTAAGCAGTAGTGCAGATTAGAAAATGGTCAAGGAATTCCTAGGCTCCTGATTGGTTATGACAGCATGACTAGCGGGCGGATATTTCTTGATAGAGACCGCTAAAAAACAAGGGCCAAATTGGGGTGCCCCATTGCTTAGGATATCCTGTGGCACCCCGAATTTCACTCTCCTAAATGCCATTTTAGTATCCCGCTTAGTGGGCGACTTGGCAGCCATCAACCCAACCACTGCTTAAGCCCCCCTCCTCACATACTCCATATACACATGCCTCATGCAAAATATCTCTAATCAAGCTTCTTTCTTTCACAGAAATGAACAGTTTTTCTTTTTGAATTACTAGTGCTAGTATGCCACGTGCTCAGCGCTCCTCATACATTTGGCACAGCACTTCCTCAAACCGGCTCCCTTGCACATCCCAACTCCACTCGCATTTCATAAAAAAATTCTACAACTCTTCAAGTGCTGTTTTGTTTAAACAGAGCAATGCCTTGAAATTATAACTGTACCTCTCCTGCAGCCTGTATCCACAATCTCAATCCCAATGCAAGTCCTGACCGATCGCACTCCTACTGTCACTGCCACTGTTCCACAGAATAAATGAAAGTACTCCTGTCACGAAGGATACACCGTTCAAAACTCAACTAAGTAATACAAAAAAAAAACATGAACCTGACGACAACAGTACTAGGTAAAAATCAAATCAGGCTAGTAAGGAAGCGGGGGGGGGGGGTGCACTGCAGATGGACTACAACTCCCAGGAAACCACAGGCCAGCCATGCAGCTCAATCACACAGGGTCTACTAAACAGTAGCACCCTCTACTGACAAGAAGGGCACACTACAAGGACTACTTTGCAAGGAAAATAGATTTTCTTCTATTTTTTTCATTTATTATACATGTTTTTATTATATTTTTTTTATTGAAAATGGTACTTGCGAGCCATTTTCTAAGCGCAATAATACCTTCCAGGGTGGGCGGTATTTGGGAATACCGGACCTTCCAGGGGCTATAGGGCCCTCCACCTATGGCGTCAGGCCTCATTACGCCCCTGAGCAGTCCGGTATTCCCCAATACCACCCACCCTGTTGGGTATTATTGCTTACATAGCTTCTACCATCTGAGGAACATCAGCCAAATTAAATCCCTTATCCCTCCCCTCAGCAACCTGGCCACACTGATGCACACATTTGTGACTTTAAGGTATGATTACTGCAACTCTCTGTACCTCAGGGTCAATGGAGATGTGTTTCGGTGCCTGCAACTGGTGCATAACGCAACTGCTAGGTTGCTGACTAGCCTTCCAAGGTCATCTTATGTCTCTGTGGTGCTGCGTAATCTGCACTGGCTGCCAGTTAAGTGGCACATCTCATTTAAAGTGAGCTTGCTCACTTACAAGGCCCTGTATGGGTTGGGCCAGGTTTACCTGGCTGATCTCTGAACTCCTGACGTACCCTTGCGCCTTCTTCACTCCACTGAGGAAGACCTCCTGGTAGTTCCCATGGTGAGGTTAAAAACCTTGGGGGACTGGGCCTTTGATGTGGAGAGGCTGGTCCTTTGAAATTCTCTCCCAAGAGCCCGGGGCTCAGTGGAGGCCTTTAAGAGGGGTCTGAAAACCCACCTGTTCGTATAGCCATTTGGGGATTGATTTTCCCTGTTTGCCACAATCCCAGTCTGCTATTATTTATTGATTTAACTTAAGAAGGGCTAGTGGATTGTATTATTCCTGGTGTATTTATTATCTTTAGTTAATTTAATTTTACTGATCCTAGTGCTCTATGATTGTACTGCTACTACTACTACTTGATTGCACCCCCCCCATCTTTTTTCAAGACCTCCAGCGCTGTCCACCCTGGTCAAATTGTCATGGGCCAGCTCCCTAATCCAGTTGAAGTTTGCTTTTCTGAAATCTAGGACTCCAGTTTTTGATAGGGGCATTCTGGTCCCAAGGGCCAGCCCAAACCAAATGGAGTTATGGTCGCTGGACCCCAGTGGCTCCTCTACCCTCACTTCACCCACGGTCTCTGATTTGGTAAACACCAAATCAAGAATGGCCACCTGACTAGTGGTTCCCTAACCATCTGCACCAGCAGACAGTCCTGCAATGTATCTAATGGGAACTGACCTCTTGTGCACCTGAGCACCTGGCACTGGAATGTCCCAGTCGATATCCTTACCTTGATACCAAGTACCTTGATACAAAGTGTCAAGTGGCCAAACACAGGGCAGGGATAATAACAAATGTAACCTAGAATGGGTGGGTGGGGGGACACACGCAGTGGACTGAAGGCATATATATGGGAATAACATATTGTTTGACTTTCCAAATGGGTACAACATAATTAACTCTGTGAACTGTTTAATTCTCACTTGGAGTAGATGTTATAGTTTCTTTTTGGAATTCAATTTTTTCTTCATTTTTTGTATTGAGGTATTTTAACACCACAACATTAGCTTCTGCAATATATTAATTGTATGTTTTAATGAACAATATTTTTTTTTGATAAATTTCTGTATAAGCTCTCACATGACATATTGTAAATCACACTTTGGAAACCTAATGAAATATTTTTGAAAAAAAAAATGCATTTGCCCTCCAGACCCAATTTATTGAACCAAACAGGTCTGAATCCACATTAGATTAGATTTCTTGATTCATCGTGCTTTAAACTGCTTTGGGCTTAACATTCAGACAGTCAGAAATGCTTTGCAATCTATGTAGCACCCATGACTTGGAATAATTTACTGCCACCTCTTACCTGAAGGCCAAGAACACACCTAAAACATCTCTAGCTAAATAGTTCTGTACATGGCACTGTAAAGTGTACTGCAGTAATAATGTAGCACTTGTGAGGACCTCTCCTGTTAAAATGTGTTGTCTGAATGTACAGTAACTTACTGTACACCTGTAGCTTGCTGCCCCACGACCCAGTAGAAAATGAGATATTTCATCTCTGGTGGTGTATGCTACAAAAGGTACTTCAATAACTAATTACGTTTTCTTTAGTCTGTTCATTTTTATGTTTGCTTGTGTGCATGCATGAAGCAAACATACTGACACAATAATGACATTCAGAGGTGTTACTGTTGAATCCAGTGCATTTCAGGCAACAGGGGGCTCGACAGTGACAGTCCAATGATCAGAGAGGCTGATCATGACAATGTTCTCTACTTGTGGGGTGCAATCTTGTGTAGTTGAAAGGAGCTAGCTGCTCCTATCACAGAATGTCTGGCTCCTTTCAACTGAATGATGCTGCCCAGCAACCAACTGAGCCATGTCAGTAGGTACTTTGTATACAGTAGCAGCAACACCAAACTCATTAGTGTATAAGACACTTTGGGACACTGCAAATATAAATGAAAGGCAGTATATAAAACACCATCTCTAGTTGGTTGCAAGGTAACTTGTTTAAATGCTATTGTGCTGTTCTTGGTAGAAAAGGAATAAAAAAGGGCAAACACTGAAGTGCAGATGGACTCGAGGGAAAAGTTAGAAGCAGAATTGCAGAGGGAATCTCATGACAAGGCAAAGACAGAAGCACAGAAAGAATATTTTCCTTTGAGTCCTACTACCACTTTTACCTTGACCCACCTTGACCCACCTATGATGCCCATTTCCATCCTGCACTACTGGATGAAACTGGACATGCTGTTCTAGTCCACAAAGGTCCCTGGCTGTGCAGGCTACTGAACGTGACCCTAGCATGGGGTAACTGAAGCTTCTGGGCTTGTACCAGGTACTGCTGGGTGAAGTCCCCAGCCACCCGGCTGACAGTACTGGCATTCTGGAGCAGGAGAGGTGGCCTGTCTCCAGTGCCTCAACAAAGCTGTTGGCAGTGATGGCTGCCTCACAGAAGTCCTTGAGCCACTTGGACATGTTCTCTTTCATGGTGTACAGGTACTCCTAGCTCAAGCAGAATGTCTTGATGCTTTTTATGGTGGCTGACTGGATCCCAGCTATTACATTAAAGAGTCCACCACATGGGATATGAAAGGGGGTGCTGGTCTCAAACCCGTGCCCTAACCACTGCACCTCACCATAATCACAGTCCATGATCAATCTTACAGCCACAGATTGGTGGTCTTGTAAAATAGAAAATTAGACTTCAGACTGTTTCCAGTCTCATTAACTCCCCTCTGTGTTACTGGAATTATTCATACAACTAAAATTTCCATTAATTTCCAAACTTATTTTTTGTTCTAGTCCATGCTTTAACTTTTTCAAAACTTTCAGAACCCCCCCCCCGGAGTTGTGCAGATATGAATAGGAGAGGCTGGCTTCTTTCATCTGCATGATGCCACCCAGCAACCAGATGAGTGGTGTCATTAGGTACTCGGCATACAGTAGCAGCAACACCAAACTCATTAGTTTGTTAAACACTTTGGGACACATCAGGTATGAATCAAAGAGTACATAAAACCTTATTTCAATTCAGTTGCAAGATAACTTGTTTAATTGCCCCAGTGCTGTTCTTGATAGAAGAGGAAAAGACAGTGAATGAAGTGCATGAAATGTTAGGAAAAGGCAGAGACAGAATTGAAACATGGGAACATAGAATCTGACAGCAGATTAGGACTACTTCGCCTATCCAACCTGCCCATTTCTCCCTACTTACACTGTTACCACAGACTGTGCCTAATCTACAGCTCTTTCTGCCTCTCCCCTTCCTTTCTACTATGATTTCCTTGTGCTTATCCCATTCATTCTGGAACCCCACCACTATTTTTCCTCCATCACCTCCATTGGAAGGCTGTTCCAGGAATCCACCATTCTCTCTGTGAAGAAGTACTTCCTCAGATCTCTCCTGAATCTACACCCCTCCAGCTACATAGCATGTTCCCTTGTTCTTAAACACCTTTTTTTCTGAAAAATATCCCCCTCCTGTACCTTATGTACCCTATGAGGTATTTGGAAGTCTCTATCATATCTCACCCATCCTCTGTTCCAGGGTGTACATATTGAGGTCCTGTAGTCTCTCCTCATAGGGTGTTTGATACAGACTGTGCGCCATTTTAGTTGCCCTCCTCTGGATCACCTCCATTCTGTCTATGTCCTTCCTGAGATGTGCTGTCCAGAACAGGACACGGTACTCTAGATGGGATCTTACCAATGATCTATGCAAAAGCAATACCACCTCGCTCTTTCTGCTGGTGACTCCTCCCCCTATCCACCCCAGCATCCCACTAGCCCTCCCTACTGCCTTGTTGCATTGCCTGGCCACCTTCAGGTAATCTGATATGATTACCACCCGATCTCTTTCCTGCTTAGTGGTCATCAATACCACCACCTCCCCCATTTTGCACTCTGCCCCTTGAGTTTCTGTGCCCTGAGTGCATTCTTTTACACTTTTTTGCAAAATTGCAGAGAGGATCACAGGGAAAGGCAGAGACAGAAGCAAAGAGAGAATCTTTCCCTCGGAGTCCTACCATTTTTGTCTTCACCCACCTTTGTTGCCCATTTCCTTCCTGCACCATTGATGGAATTGGATACATTGTCCCTGACCACGAAGGTCCCTGGCTGGGCCAGTCTACTTAATGTGACCCCAGCCCGGGGCAGCTGTAGCTTCTATGTTGGTATGGGGTACTCCCAGGTGAAATTCCCAGCCACCCAGCTCACATTATTGGCATGCTGGTGCAGGAGGCGGCCTGTTTCCAGTGCCTTGGCAAAGCTGCCTGCAGTGATGTCCACCACGTAGAGATCCTTGAACCAATTTGCCTGGTCCTCCTTTATGGCATATAGGTACTCTTTGCTCCAGTGGAATGGCTTAATGCTCTTGATGGCAGCTGACTGGATTCCAGTCATTGTCTTAGAGAGTCTGCCATATGAGACAAGAAAGGGGGTGCTGGTCTCGAACTTATGTTCTAACTGCTGCTCCTCACCATCATCACAGCCCAGGATCAACCTAGAAGCCAAGTATTAGCAGGCTTGAAAAATATTAAATTAGACTTTGAATCATTTCCACTCTCATTAACTCTCCCATGTGTTAGTGGAATTATTAATACAGCTGAAAGTTCCATAAATTTTCAAACCTGTTTCTTGTTTTTTCCCTGCTTTAACTTTCCAGAAACTTTCAGAACTTTCTTTCTGCCCCTGTGGGCTTGTTGTGGGGATTTGAAGGAGTCAGGTGGCATCGGAAATTTGATAAGCTGCAGCGCACACCATGACCCTCCCTCCCTCCCTTCTTTAATCTCGGACACACTGCGACTGTTGTGTTTCCTTTCTCGGGCTTTACTTGCCCTCTGCTTGGTGATGAAGGCATGTTCACCAACCCCTACAATCAACAATTGAAACTAAGAGAGCTCTCAGTCACCAGAGTTGCTAATTATCTCATACATTTGATTTAGCAAGGAGCAGAGCTTGGGTGCCTCCTTTCACAGAGACAGCAGCAGCCTGGAGTGCTATTTGCAGGGCCCCACGTCTAGCATGTCAAGTCTTCCTCATTTTCAACCAATCTCCATCCTTCCCTCACAATTTGGTATATCTCTTTCCATTTTTTTGCTGTAGAAAAGTCGATTTTTTCTTTCCATGTTTATGTGCATGTATGTGCAAAGCAAACATACTGTCATAATAAATGCTTTCAGAGGAGTGTCACTGTTGGATCCAGTGCAGCTCAGGATGAAGGGGGCTCAACAGTGACAGAGCAATTATTGCTATGGCCGATCATGACAGTGTTCTCTGCTTGTGGAGTGGGAACTTCATGTAGTTGAAAGGAGCTAGCTGCTCCTATCACAAAGCAGCTGACTCCTTTCATCTGCAGATGCTGCCCAGCAACCAACTGAGTGGTATCATTCTCAACCTCACTGATCAAGTGTCACAGTACTATGACCTCCTCAGCCAATGGCTTGCATCTCTCTGTGAGTTTGCTTGCTCCCGGTGGTGATGGACCACTGTTTCAGTGGCATTTAAATTTCAGATGCTCCTCTATCAAGGTGATGCACACCAGACCATGGTTGCATTGGCACTTCAAAGCATGGACCAGACAGAATGCAGCAGGAACAGTCCAGGATGTACAGGAATGCAAGCACCAGCTTTCAGTAAGATGTGTCATTATTGGTCTTCCATGGGTTATACATTTCAGAGAAACACAAGAAAGCATCAGATCTCACTAAATGTATGATAGCTATACAGTGTACCAATCCTGCTTTAGAACAAAAATCTTCGATATTGAACATATTTATCAGCACACTACAGCTGTGTTTGGTCAAATATTACCATTGTGTAGAAGAGGATCCCCTTTTGTAGTGATTTATCAAATACATAAAATTGCTTGAATCACAGCTGTTTACAATTGTTTTGCTGTCGCAGGACACGGCAATTCAGATTCATAAGGTAGAATAATAACACTTTCTAATATTGCAGGGGGACTTTATGCAAAACCTACAGGGCTAGATTATCGAAGGGTGATACAGGGCTTGCATCAAGCCCTGTGTCAAACCAGGTTTTGTGCAGCTGTGCCAAACACCTTTGCTGCAACTGTGCCTGATTTTAGCACATCAGGCACAGTTGCGACAATTTCCTCATTTTACAGCAGCTTGCACCAAATATTTGGCACAAGCACCGTAAAAAATGGTCCCCTTTATTCCACTTTTTTTCTGCTTTGAACATTGAGATCTTCTTCTCATGAGGATTCTTCCCTTACATCAATTTAACTTTAGCTATTTTTGGCTAATATCTGTAACTCCATCCTGATCGATAATGTTCACGCTTTCCTGACTAGTTTATCTATACTCATTAGGTTAAATAGGATTGTTAATATCTGAGTATGATATTCCTTTTTTTTTCTGGTTAGATTTTACATTGAAAATGACATTTCATAGAGCTGATAAATTATTATTAGGTTTACCCTATGTTTGATACTTATCTTTTCTTGTTGTTTACTGGATATTGTTACTGCAATATTTTTACTTATGTGTGTATATTTTATCATATTGCATGTATCCATTTATACTTATGTACTTCACATACGCTGTTTTTATGGTTGTTTTCATTGTTGTATGATTTATATGAAAATTTTAAATAAACTGTTTACCAACAAAAAAATGATCCCCTGAATGCTGCAGGCTAGACTGGGAAGAGGTGACCTAACTTGCAACACTTGGTGCACTGGAGAGAAAATCCTGATCATGGGCCGGCAGAATGCCTCAAGCCCCGTATGCCATATGATCGGTGTACCAGGGACTTGCGGTACTCTTAGAAGCTTTGAAAATCCAGTCCACAGACCAATTTGGATGGCATTTAATACTGATGAGGTTTCTGCTCATCTTAGCCCATAATGCAAAACTAGCAAGCAAGCTGCAGCCTATTAAAGGGGGTTGGCCTCTTCGTGTCTAAAGCCATTTGGATGGAAATGAGAAGCATTTATAATTCAGTGCCATTTTTCTTGCCAGCCCCCTCTTACCTTGCCCCACTGTCTGATATCAGTTAACATGTCAGGCTGAGCCTGGAGCAAACCCATTAATGCAGCATAAAATCTTCTCCCGGTAAGAAATGTACATGATTGTCCACCATCATCATGCAGGTTGGATGATGACTGAAAACATACCCAGTGGATAACATTTTCAGGGCTTTGTCGCCCACCTGCTAGCCTCCTGGAGCACCCCAGCTAACAGCCAGTCTGAGCGCAGCTGATGGGAAGCAGCTCAGCTTTATTCTGAAACCACTCAGTGACATGCTCCTGGTGGGGGAGGGGAAGCAAGGAACAAGTCAGTGCAATTAATCCAATCGGTCAAATTTGCCATACTGCATATCGCTTGTGCACATGCAGTTAACCAGATGACTAGCAGTGGACCGGACTGAAAACAAAAACTATTGTTATGTGAGCTGCCTCACTGGTGAAAGTTGGGAGTTGGTTGTTGAACTTACAGTGGAAGACACATGCTCTACTCTGACAAAATATTCTCAGTCCTTAAAGGAACATACTGCCCTATTTAAGACTTCAGTAAACAAGACTATGGACCATATTCATGAAAATTTGCCATGGTGCAAACTGGGATTTGCACTGAGTTGGTATTTACAAAAGCCCATTTTTCCCCCTGCAAACTGGGTTTATGCTGGAGCAATGTTTTGAAGGGGCTGCAATAAAAATGAGGGGGAAGGGACCTGCATATTGGCACTGCCCAATTCACAAAGCACTTGCTCTGTGCAAGGGCCTCTTGAGTGGTCCCCTTGCATGGAGCACATACCACAGACAGAGACCTGGCGGTATTCTGTGCAATCCTAGTGGCTGGTGGAGGTACTGTAGTGGCCCCCCACCAAATTGCTGGCTAGAGACATAAAAGAGCAGCCTCCCTGGTGGTCTATTGTCCTTTCCCCTGGCTGATTGCCTTCCTGTTGATAATAACATATGTACCTGGTAGTCTAGCGGTCCCTCCCCACCTCCCCCGATCTCTGATCATTGTTCCGGTACTGTAAAATTATGTCCCTGGTAGTCTAGTGTTCCCTCCCCCTCTCCCAATCTCTGATCACTGGCCTATCATAGTGAAATTCTTTCCCTGATAGTCTAGTGGTCCCTCTTCTGCCCCCGTGCACTGATCACCATCTTGTTATAATATAATTATATCTCTGGTAGTCTATAGGTCCCCCCAACCTATCCCTGATCCCACCCTGCTACAAGTTGAAGATGAACCCTGGTAGCTAGTGGTCCCCCCCATCACCTCATCCCTCATCTAATACAGTATATGAAAACAATGCTCCTGGTGTCCAGTCTATCCCCTCCATCCCAGTCCCATGCTAAGTCATGTGTCACATTACCCTGGTGGTCCAGTGGTCCCCTCCCTAGCCTGATCCCCTGCATAAGTAATGTAACCCATGCCCTGGTGGTCTAGTTGACCCCCTACCCTGGCAGGTAATGTCCTACCACCTGTTCTCCCCATTATGACCCCTAGCCATCGACTAGCACAGTCCTCCTCTCACCACCATGGCTGGCCGTTGACTAAGCTTTCAATGAGCACATATTGTATACAGTACATGCTCACTGAGAGCACAGTTGGTGACCAGTCATGGTGGTGAGAGGAAGGCTGTGCTGGTTGATGGCTGGGGGTCATGATGGGGAGGGAGCAGGGTGGTGGGTCACAACCTTCCAGAGTTCGAGGTCCACTAGACCACCAGGGCATGAGTTATATCACTATACAGGGGTCAGGCTGGGGGTAGTGGACCAGCCAAGGTAATGTCAGACATGACTTTGCAGGGAATCAGGATGGGGGGATACACTGGACACCAGAAGCACTTTTTTCATATATTGGGTGAGGGATTGGGTGGGAGAAGGACTGCTAGCCACCAGGGTTCTTTTTCAACTTGTGGCAGGGTGGGATCAGGGATAGGGTGGGAGGACGACTAGACTACCAGGGAAATAATTATACTGTAATGGGACCGTGATTGGTGCATGGGTGAGGGGGGAGGGACCACTAGACAACCAGGGAAACATTTTTTTTATCAATGGGATGGCAAGCGACAATCAGGGAAGGGAGACCACAAGACTACCAGGGCATTATTTTTATTATAAGGGACAGCAATCAGCAAATGTGGGAGGGGAGGGGCCACTAGACTACCAGAGAATATTTATCATTATAAGGAAATGGTGTTCAGGCAGTTGGGGACAGGGGAGAGATCACTAGACCACCAGGACATTTCTTTATTTTGTATTGGTGGTGATCGGTGGTTGGGGAGGCACTAGCCCACCAGGGACTGTGACTGTGTCAGAGAGGGGCTGGGGGGGCATGCTAGGACACCTGCAGCCTATGCAAACTGGACCATAATGGGCAAGCAAATTACCATCTAGTGTTTTGCATGCCCAATGGGCTCATTTACATGGCTGCCTTCATAATTCAGAAATAGCACCCCTGCACTATTCCTTGCTGTCCCACTGGGGTAGAGCTGGCAGTCTTGGGGTTACCACTGCCTGGGATCATCTCTATTTATAGTCTGATAGTGTGGAGTGCTATCTGACTGTGAATAGCAATTTGTGGCACCTGGGCAACCACAAAGTGCAATGCAAATGTTTGCATTCCACTTTTGTGATTTTTAGTGAATCTGGCCCAATGTCTTTCATGTTCAGCAGGTTAAATATCAGCCAGTTTCATAACTAAACAACCATTTGTCACTGCTGAATGTTTCCAAGCATGGTGTGTCAGATAGCGTTTGGTTGTGTTTAGAGAATAATGAAGTCAGAGTAGTATTATAATAAGACTCTCCCTGTGCATGCCTGAGCTCCATTAATTCAATCCCATCCCTGAGATGAGACTCTCAATCTGCTCCTACCCCCTCATTTCCTCTTCCCCTCACTACTGTCTCGCCACCCAACCCTGCCCTTACCACATACTCACCTCCGTTTTACTTCAGGCTGCCTGAATGACAATTATGTTCCTGTAACTTGGAAATCAGCCCACGTAATACCTATACACAAAAAGGAGCCAAAAGATAATTGGAAGAATTATAAATCCATCAGTCTCACTTCATCTGTCTGTAAGTTACCTGAGAGCCTAATTAAGGATTACAATACTCATGATCTAGATCCACTTGATAGTGAACAACACGGGTTAAAAAAATGAAGAAGCTGCCTCACTAACCATATATGTTTTTATGAAGAGGACAGCTCCAAATTAGATAGCTGTATACTCTATGATGTCATATTCATTGACTTTAGTAGAGCGTTTGACATTATGTCACATCATGCTTAAATTACATAAAACTACTATAAATAAAAACATCATATACTGGATCAAAACTGGCTCAGTAATCGAACACAGAGAGTCTTAGAAATGGGAAAATTATCAGAATTAGGTAGAGTTAGCAGTGGAGTCCCCCAAGGTTCTGTTCGGGGCCCCTGTCTGTTCCAGGTTTTCATATCTGACTTAACAAATGTTTTTCGCATACTACAAAATATGCAGACAATGTAAAAATAGATGGTTCTTGTAGTACATTGGATCAAACTCAAGTTATCCAAACCAACCTTAATAAAATCTTCAAATGGGTAACTGAGTGGGACATGAAAATAAACACTAGGAAGTGTAAAGTCATGCACCTTGGTCCTCAAAATCCCTTGTCTCAATACTCCATTGGAAGGCACATTTTATGCTCTACCACTGATGAAGAAGATCTAGGATCACACATTTCAAATAGATTTGGACAATCTAAACAGGTTCATGAAGCCATTAACAAAGCAAATCATGTAATTTTGTCAATAAAAAGAAACATCAAATCCAGAGACAAAAATGTTATGCTGCCTTTATACAGGGCATATGTAAGACCACATTTGGAATACGCCTCCCAGCTGTGGTCTCCTTATAAAAAAAATGAAATAATCCTTCTGGAAAAAATTCAGAGAAAATTTACTAAACACATATCTGAACTGTAAAATGAACCATACGAAAATAGATACAGATTACTTAACTTAATGCCTCTTGAAACACGATGTTTCAGAGGGGATCTTAGTTTTATGTTTGACCTCATTCAAGAACCATATTTAATATCTGAATTAGGTTTTGCATTTAAAAATACCATTCATTTCATGAGAGGACACCCCTTACAGTTCTGTCGAAAAAGGTTTAATTTCTCCTCTCACAAACACTTTTTTACTCAAAGAATATTAAACCCCTGGAATTCTCTCCCTATTGAAATCATTGACGCTTAGACAACCTTATACTCTCAGGGTTTGATTTTCATTATTATAAATAATTAGCATTTACAGGTGCAACTATGGGCTCTCAGCTTCCTAGCACCTTCTTCTTCCTTAGTATGACCTATCACCTGTTGTTTTCCTAGCTCCAATTTTTCCAGCTCATCTCCGCAACTGTACCTGCTGATACCCCACTCCCCCACTCCTGCACCCCTCACCCTTCTCCCTTTACCTGCAACGATTCTGAAGAATTTAGGACCTGAAACTTGTGATGATGCCTGCTCCCAAGGCAGCTAGTTATACCTCTCAAACTTGTTAATTGCTACTGCTTGTAATCAACTACAAAGCTACTGTCTTGTCCAGGTAGTATTCCTATGTTAGATACCTGTATTTCTGTCTATGTGAATTGTATCATTGTAACTGTTTTTACTGTTGTATTGTCTCTTGATGTGGAACCTTTGTAAAAGGGCCCATAGCTCAAAGGTTAATTTCGAAGTGTTAAATACAAAATAAATAAATAAAAAAGACAGTTTGCAGTGGAGTCAGTGAGTAGTAATGTTTATCTTATGTATTTTCATTTCTGAAGCAATATACAGGATTTTGAAAGTTTTAAAAGTTCCCAGTCTTGTACCATGGACGCTATGTAAAAATAAAATATATTGGTACCATGCTGTGGTATTTGCAATTACTAATATGTGGTAACATCATACTAAAACTGAACAAGTAAACTCAAGGGAAATGATTTTCAGAAAAGAACAAAAAAAAACAACACAAACATTACTACTCACTGACTCCACTGCAAACTATCTCTTACTACAGTACTACTCTACCTTTATCATTAGGAACATTTGAAGAAGACAGCAGAATAAGGCTAATTGGTCTATCTCATCTACTTGTATTACAGGGTCCACAGCTTAAGTTACTGATGCCGCCCCCTTCTCAATCCTCCCATCCTTTTTATCCATCCCTTCAATGACCCTTACTTTCCCCTTATGTCTATCCCAGCCTCTGTTGAAGCTGCCCACCATCTTCAACAAGACCACCTCTTCTGGTAGTACATTCCAACTGGTCACCACCCTCTCCCTGAAAAATTGCTTCTAAAACTCCCTCCTAAATCCCCCCCCCCAGCTTAAGACTGGGTCACCCCATGTTTCAGCTGCCACTTAACTTAAAGAGACTCTTCCTTTCCACCCTATTTATTCCTTTCAATTACTTGAAGGTCTCAATCATGTTCACTTTCTTCCTCCTCTCCTCCAGGGAGTACATGTCTAGGTCCCCCAGTCTCTCTTTGTATGCTTTACCCTGATGCCCTGTGATCATCTTTGTTGCCCTCCTCTGCACCATCTCCAGCAGGTTAATGTCCTTTTTAAGATGTGAGCACCAGTACTGTACTCCGTACTCAAGAAGGTGGTCACTCTGCAGCTGGAGGATCATTTAACAAGCCACAATATATATGACCCTCTCCAGTCAGGTTTCAGGAAACAGCACAGCACTGAGACAGCCCCAGTCAGGATACTAAGTGATCTCCTGATGGCCAGAGATCAGAGGTCCCATACCATTCTGGTTCTTCTTGCTCTCTTGTCAGTATTTGATACTGTAGACCATGGGGCACTCCTCAAGTGCCTGCAGTTTTTCTGTGGACTGGGTGGGTCAGTCTTCAGTTGGTTTTGATCGTTCCTCGTGGGTAGGTCTTAGAGGGTGGTATTGGGGATTTATTCCTCGGCCCTCCATGAGTTGCCCTGCGGGGGGCTGCAGGGCTCGGTGTAGTTCTCCATGTTGTTTGCAGTATACATGCTACTGTTGGGAGACATTATAAGATGGTATGGCTTTAGTTTTCACTGCTATGCAGATGACTCTCAGCTGTACATGTCTTTTGTGCCTGGCCAGGAGAAAACTACTGTATCGGTGTTTAAACAGCTGCCTAGTTGAGATTCAGGACTGGATGAGTACCAGTTGGCTGAGGCTAGACCCAGAAAAAACAGAGGTATTAGTCGTGGACCCAGATCGCAGGTCAGCCAGGACATTGGGGGGGATAGCCCTCTGGCTTAGAGCTGGGAGGGAAACCACTAACTGTCTCAGACCAGGTGCATAACCTTGGTGTAATTTTTGATGAAGGCCTGACCTTGAAGGCTCAGGTATCGGCCATAGTCAAATCTTCCTTTTACCATCTTAGGAATATAGCCAGGGTGAAACACCTCGTTCTGGCTGAAGATCTTCCTGCACTGGTCCATGCCTTTGTCACCACCCGTCTTGATTACTGTAATGCCCTCTACCTAGGGCTACTGGGGGTTGATATCTGCTGCTTGCAGCTGGTGCAGAATGCAATGGCTAGGTTGTTAACTGGAGCCCCTAGATCCATGCACATAACACCTGTGTTGCGTGAACTGCACTGGCTGCCAGTAGAGTGGCAGATAACCTTCAGGGTCTCATTGCTGACCTATAAAGCCCTATAAGATCAGGGACCACACTACCTGAAAGACCTCCTGATTCCTTACTGCCCCTCCCGGCCACTATGATCCTCCAATGAGGGATTGCTATAGATTTCCAGGGTCCATTTGAAGACATCTGGAGGTAGAGCATTTGCGTTAATGGCGCCAACCCTGTGGAATTCTCTACCTCGTCGGATATGAGATAGCCTGACCATGGAGGGTTTTAAAATATCCCTTAAAACACATCTATTTAACCAAGCCTTTTCTGGGCTATAACAAGAAGGTATTTTATTAGACCATCACTAATAAGAGTTAAAATGGTATGTAGTGATTTTATGATTTAAACAACATGAAGACGTGCTGTATTCTGACTTATTGCAGTTAGCCCCAGCACTGGAACTGTCCCAGAGAGGAAAGAGTTAACTTTATGCAGGAGCATAGAATGTTGAGCTCGAGCTTGGTTTTCAAACCTCTGTCACTGGTACACTCTGGTGTAACCATCAGATTCTTTACTTTGTCTAACTGTGAAGATGCTCTGGAGATTTCTCCTTGCTACTTCGGTTCGGTTTAGTAAATTTGTATGGTTTTTTCAACCGATTCATTATTTTTTCGGTATCAAATCTCTGTTTATGGTACAGGTAGTGTAATTAGGTAGATAGTGATAGAAATCGTTTTTTCTTCGGTTCCTTATTGGTCAGTCCGGTTTGGAACCGAACCAATTCTGGTATTCTTGTAATTTTCTGGTGTTAAAATCTTCTCTGGCGTGTGGTGTGCGGTACATTTCAGTCTAAAAAAAACAACGTTTTATTCCGTTTTTTTTTTCACAACCCTTGAACCGATTGGTGACCGAAAGGTTTGGTGTTACCTGGCTTAAACTCTGTTAAGGGTAACTTTCAGGAAAAGAATGGCAATGTCTGAGAAACCCAAAATGAAAACCTGTCCCACTGGGTTTCAACACTGCACTGAGTGTGGGGAGGCTTTTGCTAAAGCTGATCCCCACCTCATCTGTGTTTATTGTCTGTGGTTTGACCACCTTAAATCAGACTGCCAAACATGTGCACATTTTCCAAAAGCCACGCTGGACAAGCGGTTAAATAGGCTGAAGGAAAAAGCAGGCGAGAAATCCACTGATCCGGATGGCCAGCCCGGTCCAGTTCCGACCGAACGTGAGGAGGTGCCTGCTGACACGGGTGATACCTCCTTGGGCAAAAGGAAATCCGATTCCGAGGGATCGGTTCCGACAAAAAGAAAAAGGAAGTCGGTTGGTTCAGATCCAAACCTGCAGATCCCAACTGCTGAAGAAATCGCAAAAGCGATCGTCATTGTACAATCGCTTCGTCCCAATCCGACCAAAAATGATGACCTTCGGAAGGCAATTGTTTGAGTCAGTTCAAGTCCTCTCAGAATATGATCCAGAGGCCTTTTATGAAGTTGAATGGGAAAGAGGAGAACAAGACGATGACGAAGATGATGATTTTGGAGGCCTAGATGAGCCAGTAGAGCCTGACATCTCCCCAGACAGGCCTTTTGAAGTTTCTCCTCCCAGACTTTCTGAGTCCCCCCTTCCACTTTTTGTTTTACAAAAAGGTGGCAGACTCTCTCCAGCTCCCAATTGTGGAAGCTTCTGAGGAAAAAGAAGAACCTGACTTTGTGGAGATGATGGATGTCCCAGAGTCAAAAAGGTTGTCTATTACCTTGCATTTGGGGAAACAAACTAAAAAAATCTTACAGCTTCCCACTTCTATACCTCCTGTGGATAAGAAAATGGACAGGAGGTATATGCTGTCAAGTTCTGGTACAGAATTCTTGTACAACCATTGCAGCCATGTTGGGGTAGTGCAGGCTGCAGCCTGTGACAAGGCTAATATTCCCTTGACTTCACCCCCCCCCCCCGCAAGAGAAGGATTCTAGGAAGGTGGATGCTATGGCTAAAAAACAGTACTTAGCAGCCTCCTTTGGACTCAGGCAAGCCTCTCATATGGCCTATGCTGCTAGGTACCAGAAGTCGAGGTGGGATTCAGTTCTGGAACTAAATAAGAATGCCCCTCCCCAGCTTGCCAAGGAGCTGGAACAGGTGGCTGTGGATGGCATTAAGGCATCCAAGGTTCAGTTTCATGCTGCTGTGGACTCCAATGATGTGGCATCAAGAGTCATGGCTACATCTGTCTCCTTGCGGAGGTTTGCTTGGCTCAGGTGTACTAGCCTGTTACAGAATACCCAGGCTAAGGCTATGGACTTCCCTGTTATCCAGAATTCTCTGTTTGGGAAGCAAACAGAGGCATACATGAAGAAGATGGTGAATACAGGACCACCTACAGAAGGGCAGTGGCCAAGGAAAGGCAAGCTACTCCTCAAAAGCAACAGTCTAGAGCTGGCAGGGGCAGTTCTTTTCACAGGCCTTTTCATCAAGCCCAGGCCTCCTCTACTTTTCAGCAGATGGTTTTTTTCAGAGGGAGAGGCAGAAAAGAGATGAGCAGGGCTGCATCCACTTCTCAGCCTAATGCTCCTTCCAAACAGACAACCTGATGTGTCAGACCGGGCTGCCTTCTCTGTTCCAGTGGGGGGCAGGCTGGTTTACTTCTTCCAGGCATGGAAGTCTGTTACTTCAGACAAATGTGTCCTGGAAGTAGTAAGCCAGGGACTGGCTCTCAGCTTCAAAAGATTTCCCAAACTAAGAACAAAGTCCTTCAAGCCTGCCACACCTCTGGAAACAGCAACTCTGGAAGCAGAGGTGTCTTCTTTGTTACTCCTAAAAGTTGTGGAACAGGTACCTCTGTTACACAGGGGGAGAGGGTTGTATTCTAAATACTTCCTTACCCCGAAAAAGACAGGGGGTGGTGACCCATCCTATACCTGAGATATCTGAACAAACATTTTACAAAGCCAAAGTTCAAAATAGAGAGTCTGGGAATTATTTTTCCCTCTGAGACCAGGAGACTAGCTAGCCTCCCTGGATCTCAAGGATGCCTATTT
Source organism: Neoceratodus forsteri (assembly GCA_016271365.2). NCBI lineage: Eukaryota > Metazoa > Chordata > Ceratodontiformes > Ceratodontidae > Neoceratodus > Neoceratodus forsteri. The sequence goes on from CM057455.1 coordinate 508,619,868, forward strand.
TTACATCCTCATCAGATGCTCCCACAGAAAGTACCTCAGGTTAGAGTTGCCCTCAGGTCATTACCAGTTCAGATAAATGCGCTTCGGCCTAACATCTGCTCCAAGGGTGTTTACAAAATGCCTTGCAGTAGTGGTAGCCTTCCTCAGAAGACAAGGCATTTGTGTATTCCCTTACCTAGACGACTAGCTCATAGTAGGCCAGTCTTCAGACCAAGTTAAGTCAGCTCTGGCTGTTACCCAGAGGCTTCTGGGTTCCCTAGGTTTTCTTCTCAATCTTTCAAAGTCAGTTCTGGAACCACTTCAGCTACTTACCTTCATTGGGGCAGAGCTGGATACCGTACAGGCAAAAGCTTTTCTCCCTATTGTTTCCCATTTCCTGTGGAAAGGTAAAACCCCAAGAAGAGCATATGCATGACTTGGGGTCCTGAAACACTTGGGTGGGCTTAGATTGCATAACTTTTACCTATATTACCTGGCTATCCACATCTCAAAATATGCCTGGTGGTCTCCACTTCCATATCAGCCAGGAGAGTTTAAGTATGTGCCAATATGGCTTCAGATTGAATGACACCTAATACCAGTGGCGGGGGCCTCTGCCGCTAGACTTTTCTTTGTCTCCCCCAATTCCCTACCATTTCAGCTCAAGGAAGCGGTTATATACACCTCAATAAAAGTGCATGCACAACTATGTAGGTCCATGAGGTATAAAAACACACATGATATCTCTTAGCCACTGTGTAATAACTTAAATCTCAAGCTAGCAGGTAAAGTTCTGTCACATCTTAGATTCCCTGGGTTGGCTGGTAAACAGGTTTCTGACCTCCTGAGGGATGGGCAATTACTAAACAGTCAGGATCTTTTAACCCATCTTAGTTTCCCTCTCACACAGATTTTTAGAATTTACCAAATTCAGCATATGCTGATTAAGTGGTTTGGGGCAGCAAAATGGAGTACCGACCACAGTATCTTCCTCTCTCTCACCCAGTCTCACTCATGGCATCCTCATTCTGTTTCACATTTAGTGTCCCTTCTGTTTCACCATTTATTTCCCACTATCACAGGATGCTTCCATCATTGGGAGGCATCTCTGCCTAACTTGGCAAAGAGTTGGGATCGTATCTGGCAGGATACATATCAATATTTGTCTAATGATGTTACATCTTACGCAATTCTATATCTTGCATAACATCAACTTTACCCCAGTCCATCTGCAGAAGATGGGTAAACTCTCATCTGCGGTGTGCTGTAGACACATGATGGTGGAAGGATCATTGTTGCATATTATATGGGACTGTCCTAAGGTTGTTCCGGTATGGGAAAAGATTAAATTATGGTTAGAGCCCTTACTCGGTCTAAACGAATACTTTTCCCCTGAAATCTGTTTGGTAGGGAGTGTCTCTGAAATCCCAGTGAAATAAAGGAGATACCATATATCTTCAATATCCCTATCTGTAAAGCGCCTGGTCCTACGTCACTGGCTTGATCAAGAAGTATCTTATTCTGAATGGCTGAATGAAATATTACACAGTTTAAGGGTGGAGAAGATGATAGCTAGTACAAGAAAATCGCTTAAAAGCTTATTATAAGAAGTGGAGTAAATTAGAGACACTTTTGTTAGTTCATTCCTCCCCTCATTAGATTTACAATTGCTTATTGTACTTTCTGTATAATTACTAGAGCATGGCCCTCAAGGCCCGACCTGTCAACTTTATCTACATTGTGGTCTCTTAAACTGTTCTCTTTATCTTTTGGGGATGGGGGAAGAGGGTGGGGGTGGGGTAATATGTGTGCTGTCTGTATACTATGTTGTATTGTTGTTATGTTATGTACTGTTTGTATTGTTTTGGAAAACAAAGTATATTAAATAAAAAAAAATGTGTATATATATATATATATATATATATATATTGTAGTACAGTAGTGCTACCATAGTTAGGGTTGAGGAGCCATTTACATGTTAAACCCCAAATCTTGCACCTTAATAACTTTACAACCGTTTGACAGATTTGCCTGAACTTTAGAATACAGAATCAAGACCCATACGCCTTGGGATCTGCCAAGGTTCGTGCCAGTCGGATACAAGAGTGCGGAGTTATTAAGCATGATCTGCGCGTGCGTTTATGCTTTTTCTGGAATTCTACAGTCTTGCCTACAGGTTGCACGATTTATGCGACCAGCCCAAAATCTTCAGGGAATGTGTGGCCAGGGTCCCCAGTGTGCCTTTTGAAAATTTCGTGAAAAAATATTAAACAGCTCTAAAGTTATTCAAAAAACAATTTCCCATTGTAAGTCAATGGGAAAAGTTAACAAAAAGTTCGACAGTGTCGCAAATGCATTTTTACTGTCGCAAATGGCCTTCTTACTTTCGCAAATCCACCATCTTGCTTTCAGTTAGTGATCAGAAAAATGCTTGCCATTTAAATTTGGGACCCTGTAGCAACCTAATTCTTTCTGTATTCACCTAGTCAGTCCCTGAGAATGCTAGCCATGTCTTTATTTTAGGGTAAAACACCCCAAAAATATGTTTTTCAAATTTCTGGAAAAAGTACTTCGCAAAGTAGTGTCGAACTCACAAAAGTGTCACAAATTTTATAAAGCCGCAAATCATTTATTAATTACTTTTATGACACTATGCCCAAAATAACAGTAATTCTTTGGCACCTGCTGCAAAAGAACGGTTTGGAGTTTTGGGCTGAAATTTGAGCTGACATCTCACAGATGTGCCTTTCAGTGTTTCATTGAAAAAATATTACACGGCGGCAAAGTTATGGTACTCCAAAGTTGACACTTTTTCCCATAGGATAACATTACGGCGTACAACGCATTGTAGCAATCGTTTGACGCCCTGCTGCAAAATAATGGTTTGGTCTTTTGGGCTGAAATTTGCAGGGAACACAGTCAACATCCCACAGATGTGCCTTTCAGTGGTTTTGTGAAACAATATTACAAGGAGGCAAAGTTATGGCAGTCCGAGCTTCTGTTTTTTCCCCATAGGATAACATTACGGCATTCGCAGCGCCTTTCAGGGCCCGTATCTTGAAAACGGTGCGAGATATGGACTTTTTGTTGAAAAATTCTTAGCCCCCTAATGGGGGCCAAGTATAAAGCTAGCCAGGAAAGTGATAATACATATGACTTTTAAACTTTTTTTCTATGTCATACAGTTACTGAGATATAAGCAATTACTATTTCAAGTCCTCATTTTTGTGTTCCGAGAGTCATTATTTTGCATACATTCTTTCTACTCACTGTCTTTCTCTATACAGTTTTTGGGGAAAACCAGCCTGTGCGCTTACATTACTGTTACCATTACCATTTCTGCTTGCGGTTCCGTACCCATTTCACTTACCGTTCACGTTTACACCACCATGTGCGTTGCCCTTTGCGTTTTCATTTGTGGTTGCGTTTGTGTTGTTTTTAACATTTCTGTCTACAGTACTGTTTCTCTTTCTGTTTCGCTTTGCGTCGCCATGTTCATTACGATTTGCGTTTGTGGGCACAATGTTACTATGTGACAAGACATCACGTGGCGGGAGCGCGGGGCCCGCATTACATTCACTATTTCTCATTATCATTCTCAAAAAGAAGGGAAATTAGAGGCAAAAACTCAGTTTAATGCATCAGTTAGGGTTGTTCCACAGCGTCAAAAGTGAGGAAATTCGATGTTAGGGTTGAACCCCCCTTTGCACCCCTTCAGCCCACCCCCAACTGGATTTGGGGTGTGCATTAGTCATCGGTCCTAACTGTCACCCCATTCTCCTATTCCTCAGCTTCTTTCCACATGTCATGGGGTGACAGTTAGGCTGATGACCCCAATGCGCACTTGATTCCAGTTCTAACTGATGCATTAAATGGAGTTTTTGCCTCTAATATATATATATATATATATATATATATATATATATATATATATATATATATATATATATATATATATAGTCTCCATGAGCTTGCACATGATTGAAGTCAGATTGACCAGTCTGTAATTGCTGGGTCATCTTCTGGACCGCTGTTATGAAGGAGCACTAACATAGAAACATAAAAGTTGACAGCAGATAAGGATCGCGTGGCCCACCCAGTTTGCTCATTTTTCCTACCTATTTCAACCACAGATTCGAGTTGCTCTGCAGCTCACCCTTTCTTTCTTGTCTCTAGGGTACCCTTATGTCTATCCCATGCATTCTTGAACGCCATAACTGTTTTTGGCCCACCACCTCTTTTTGGAGTCTGTTCCATGCATCCACCACCCTTTCAGTGAAAAAGTACTTTCTCACATTGCCCCTGAACCTCCCCCAACTTAATTTCATGTCCCTTTGTTCTTGCACATCTTCAATTTTGAAAGTTGCTACACTCTTGTACCTTGTTTATGCCCCTGGGGTACTTGCAAGTTTCTATCATGCCCCCCCCCTCTTTTGCAGGGAATACATATTGAGTTCCCCTAGCCTCTCCTTTAGGGCTTTTCATGCAGTCCCTGCACCATCTTTGTAGCCCTCGTCTGGACTGCCTCCAGTCTGTCCCTTTGGAGATGTGACCTCCAGAACTGGACGCAGTACTCCAGTTGAGGTCTCACCAGTGATCTGTAGAGTGGCATAACCACCTCTTTCTTTCTGCTGCTGATATCTCTCTCAATGCACCCCCAGCATCCCACTGGCATTCCCCACAGCCTTCTCACATTGTCTGGTCATCTTTAAGCCATCCAATATGAGTACTTCCAGGGCCTTTTCCTGCTTGGTGGCTGCAAGTACTCCCCCCCCATCTTGTACTCCTACATTGGATTTCTGCAGCCCAAGTGCACGACTTTGCACTTTTTGGCATTGAATCCCCGCTGCCATGCTTTTGACCACTCCTCCAGCCTGTTTAGGTCTTTTCTCATTCTTTCTGTCCCCTCATACTTTCCCGTCCAGTCCCTATTTATGAAGACATTGAAGAGGACTGGTCCCAGGACTGATCCCTGTGGCACCCCGCTGGTTACCTCCCTATCCTCAGATTGTAAACCATTCGCCATCACCCTCTGTGTCCTGCCCCCCAGTCATGTTGTGACACAGTTTACCACCTTTTGGCCCACCCCTAAGTTGCCTAACTTGTTTGCCAGACTTCTATGTGGGACAGTATCGAAGGCTTTGTTGAAATCTAAGTAGGCCACATCCACTGCCCTTCCCTGATCTATCTCCCTGGTGACCCAGTCAAAGAACTCTATTAGATTTCTTTGATATGACCTACCTGCTCTGAATCCATATTGCCTTGGATCCTGCACACTGCTAGATTCAAGGAATGACACAATCCTTTCCTTTAATAGTGCCTCCATTACTTTCCCCACCACCGAGGTCAGGCTGACTAGTCTATAGTTGCCAGTCTCCTCCTAGCTCCTGCTCTTGTGGAGAGGGACCACAATCGCCCTTCTCCAGTCTTCTGGGACTACCCCTGTCTCCAGTGATCTGTTGAATTGGGTGGTCAGTAGGACTGCCAGCACCTCCCTGAGCTCTTTTAATATTATGGGGTGAATCCCATCTGGCTCCATTGCCTTATCTGTTTTTAGTTTCCTGAGTTCTTCTAGGACTCTCTCTACTGTGAATGGAGTGGTGTCTTCGTCCCCTGCCTGGTTTCTTTTTTTTTCTAAGTTATGGACATTTGCTTTACCCTTTGTTCGTGAAGGCTGAACAAAAGTATTTGTCTGGCAGTTCTGCCTTTTCTATGGCCTCCTCTGTGCATCCAACCCCTCATTTTTTATCATGACAATCCACTCCTTGTCTTTCTTCTGTTGCTGATGTATCCGAAGAAAGTCTTGCCACCTCTTGTTACCTTCTGTACTATATTCTCTTCAGCTTGTGCCTTTGCACTCCTGACTGCCTTCCCTGCCTCCCTCAGCTTCTGTAAATACTGCTTCCTGTCCTCTTCCCTTTGTGTTTCTTTGTATATCCTGAAGGCCCCTCTTTTATCCTGCACTTTTCTGGCCACCTCTTTCAAGAACAAAAGTGGACACCTTTTTCTCTTGCCCTTGCTTTGCTGTTTAACACAGAGGTTTGTTGCCTCTGTTATGGCACCCTTGAGAATAGACCTCTGACTTTCCACTTCACCCCATTGTCCTCTTTTGCCAGGGCTCCCCTGAGACAGTCTGTCATTTTGTCAAAGCTGGCTCTTTTGAAGTCCAGGACCTTCACTTTTCTGTGGTTTGCCTCCTTTGCTGAGGTTACGCTGAGCCATACTGTTCTGTGGTCATTCGTCCCTATGTGGCTGCCTACCTTAACATCCATGACCCTATCCTCAGTTGTGAGCACTAGGTCCAGTATAGTCCCCTCGTGGGTGGGTTCAGCCACAGGCTGTTTTAGTCCTGCTCCCTGCAGTGCGGTCAGGATGTTCCTGCTTTTGGCTGTACTTGTAGTCTGGTTGCTCCAATCTACATCTGTCAGATTGAAGTCTCCTAGTAGTAGTAGTAGTAGTTCACCTTTGGTTGCTATTTTGTGGATGGCTTCCACTAGTGAATCATCTGTCTCCTCCCCCTGTGTCGGAGGTTTATAGATCACCCCTGTTCTAATGCTGGTTCCATTCCCTGTCTGTGGGGTGACCCACATTGCCTCTGCTCCATCCTGCTGCCCCTGAACCTCTGTTGTTTTGATTCCCTCCTTCATGTACATGGCTACCACACCTCCCTTTCTTCATTTCCTGTCTTTTCTAAAAGTGCATATCCTGGTATGGCTATATCTCATTCATGGTTTTCAGTGTACCATGTTTCTATAATAGCCACTATGCACAGGTTTGCTTCCCCCATCAGTGCCTCTAGGTCTGGGATTTTGTTTCCCAGGCTGTGGGCATTTGTACATATTGCCCTCTATGTTTGGTCACCTCCCCCATTAACCCTGGATTACCCTCTGCCCCCTTTTTGCCTATTGTCCTGTTTTTTGTTTCCTCCTCCTTCCACCCTCTGCTCTCTGATTCCTCTCTGCCCCCTTTTTGCATTTGTAGCCACCCTACCTCCCCAAATGTCTAGGGGCTCCTGATGTTACAAGAGGAGAGGGGGCCTACCCCGAAGTAACCCAGACCAGAACATCAAAAACCATGAAGAAATAAGATGGTTTTCTCTTACCATGGCCCTGGTCCTACTGCAGATAAAATATAAACTGCTACCCCTCACAAATTCTTTGGAATCTCAAGCTGAAACAGGAGACCTCTTCTTTTCTCTCTCCTCTGGAAGTCCCCCACCAGCATTCCGGCCCTGGAAGCACAGGTCTCAATCAAGCTGAATCTTTAAAACTCCCCCCAAAGAAGTATGGTTAAGAATTCATTAAACACTCAGCCTTTCATAAATTACTTAAACTTTAAAAACACTCTCAAGCACTCAAAAATAAGCTGCCCAAACAATTTATTGCTCCTGGGATCCCAATGATTTGCTTAAAAACATGTTCAACATCCAGCTCCATGGAGCACAACTATTCACATATTGGGGGCTCATAAAACTGGGACTCAAGATGTCTTAGGCAGCATTCACACTTCAGGCAGCTTATGAAACCTCAGATGATACACCTGAAGTCTCCTGGAACCTGCACCCGACCCTCAGAGCCAAACCTACCCTCTGGCACTGGTAAGTTGGTCACTGACCTATCCCTTTTCTTTTCTCTCTTCCTGATCAACCTCTAGCCTTGTAGAGAAGCAAGATACTTCTCCCACCCGGTCCCTTGCCATGAGATCGCAGGAATTTTCCCTCTCTGAACAGTCCTTTGATTGTTTTTTTCTTTCTCTTAACCACATTCTCCTTTGGGCATAGCTGCTTAACTGCAGGTCTCCTTTTTCCGGCTGTGTGGGGGAGGGATCTCAGCAATACCTCTAACCTGAATCCCTTTCAGCCATCAATCCTGTGCTTGATTTAAGCTTACTGGGTCAGGAACGCTTCCCAAGGCCTGTCCTTTAACCTGCAGCCTGCCCGAGCAGCTTGTGCCTAGCACCACAGGACCTGCCCCTTAACTGGGTGGGAAACCTCCGACACCCCCCTAAACAGATCTGGACCACCCTGCCACACTGGGAATTGAGAGGGGAGCTGCCACTGCCCCTACCCTGGAGGAATCCTGCCACAAAACCTCCAGCCCTGGCAGTCCAAGCCTACTTCATACAGGCCTGGGATTCCACCAAACTATCTCCTCGGGCACTCTCACTACCCCATCTTCTACTGGAGCCCCATTTTCCCCACACAATGCTGGTAGACTGTCTGAGGCATTCCCATGAAGCACCCTTTACTGGTGCCACATCACTGGAATCTCAGCTCTACTTTACACTAACCGGGGTCCTCCCTCGAATCAGGCCCAACCCGGACCGACGAGCTCCTCCCTGCCTGCCTGTCCTGCCATCTCCCAGCCAGCCTCCTTTTTCCCCCAGAACCATCAGCACTGACTCCTTTTATGGACCATGAGACTGTGCCTAGTGGCAGTCTGATAGCACAGCCCAGAACTGTGGCCCCCCCCAAATACCTATCTAACCCTTAAACTAGGGGGAGAGGCACAAGAGTGGGATCCCTAAGGTAGGCGTAAGCCCCTCTCAAAGAGGGGGGCCTACACATTCCTTCCCATTTTTTGATTCCCCCTTTTTTTCTATGTAGGATTTTTGCTTTTCTGGTGCTCTTTTAACCTTAGTATCCTCTGTTAAGACTGTCTGTTTCTGTTGGGGGGCAATGTGATATTCTCTGCTTGATTTCACCTCCTCCCCTTGGCTAGTTTAAAAGTTTGCCGAGGAAACTTTTAAACTTATCACCAAGGATCTTTGTACCCCCATGGTTGGATGCAGGCCATCCAGCTTGTACAGTCCTTTATCCTCCCAGGCTGGACCCCAGTCCCCAGTGAAGCTGAACCCTTCCTGTCCTCATCAAGCTTTCAACCATTCATTAAATTTCCTGGTGTGGATGTCCCTCTCTTCCCCTCTGCCATAAACAGGCAGTACCTCCAAGAAAGCTACAGAGTGTGCTACCTGCTTTAGGCCCCTCCCCAATTCCCTAAAGTTTTCCTTTACTGCCTCCATTGCCACCTTTCTCCCTGCCAGATCATTTGTCCCCATGTGGATAATGACATCTAGCTCCTCCCTCCCTGCTACCACCCTGGCGATCCTTAGGATCTGCTCCCCCTCCCTCTGAGCAGTGCCACCAGGTAGGCACATGATCTCCCCCCCACTACCATCTCCCAGCACTATTCCTCTCACCATGGAGTCCCCAAACAGGATTTGCTTTCTCCATGTGCCATTTTCCAGTCCTGTGGTGCCATGTCTGACTCCAGTGAACTATTGAACAGGCCCATCAGTGGCTCCTCAAGCTCCTCTGCCATTTCCCTCAGCACCCTTGGGTGTACTCTTTCTGGGCCCGGTGATTTGACTACCTTCAATGCAAGCAACCTTTTCTTCACTCTGTCCTCCTGTACTACCACATTCCTTCTCCCCTCCTGCTGCTCTTCTCCCCCCTGCAGTTGGCACCAGTTTGTCTTTCTCCCTGGTGAAGATAGAACAGATGTATTCATTCAATACATCTGCTTTTACTGCATTCTTCTCCACCCACCTGTCCCCTTTCAGAAGCCTAACAATCCTGTCCTTCTTTTCCCTTTTCTCACTTATAGTGCAAAAACAGGCCTTCTCCCTCTGCTTAATTCCCTGTGCTAAATTCAGTTCCTTCTGAGCCTTAACCTGCTGGACTACCTTACTTGCCTCACTAGCCTCACTAGCCATCTTTAGGTAATTCTCCCTGTCTTCTTTTCTCATGGTTTTCCTGAATTTCCTGTAGGCTAACCTCTAGTCTCTTATTGCCTGGGCAACCTCAGTACTAAACCATTCTCTAAAACACAACCAAAACCTACCTGACACGACATGCAAGCAAACATTCGGCATTGACAGATGCTTGTTTATGTTAATACTGATCACATCCTGAGTAAGAAATTGGGGCATTTTGGTCAGCATTTTGGTTATCTAATAAAGTGGATAATGGATTGCCCACACATGATTAATAGAGACTGCAGTATAATCTGACCTTGTTAAAGGACGTATCCCCAGATGATGTTTTAGCTGCATTTGTATAGAATTATGGGAGAACAATTCCTGTGTGTATGTATCTGAGGGAAGACCTTTAATCTCCAGCCTGTGTTCTCTCTCCCCGCCTCCCTCTCATACATTTATCCTAAGTATCTCTTTCATTATAATACAAAATGTGTTTTTTAGTACCCTTTGTGACACAAATCCCTCATGTAGGGACTTCAAGTTCACTGCCACCATGAGGGTTTTTACCAGCAGGCCCCAAGAAACCTGTTTTTACCTCCTCCTTGTTCAAGGTCAGGAAGGTTCCACTCCCTTTTGTGCTGGTCAGCAAATGTCCTGAGCATAGTTTTGAGGGTACCATTGAACCGCTCAACCAGGCCATTTGTCTTGGGGTGCTAGGGTGAAGCACTGAGCTGTTTGACCCCGTACTTGACCCACAAATTGGTCATTAAAGACGACATGAAATTTGTCCCCTAGTCTGACAAAATCTTCTGGGGAAACCCTACTCAGCTGAAGATTCCCAGGAGCTCATCTGCCACCTTTTCTGTCTCAAAGGAGGATATGGCCACTGCCTCGGGGTACCTGGGTGCATAATCCACAACAACAAGTATGTATTGTTTGCCTGTGCAACTTGGGGTACTCAGGCACCCAACTATGTCCCTCTTAAAGGGTTCATTGATAATAGGCAGGGGCACCAAAGCTGCCTTAGTCTTATCCCTGACCTTTTCAACCCTCTGGCACTGCGGACAAGTCCGACAGTAATTTGCCACATCTGTGTACATGCTTGGTCAAACGAAATGATTGTCAAGCCACTTTTTTGTGCAGTTAATACCCAGGTGGCCTGAAAAAAGAATATCATGGGCCAGGGCCAGAAGCTATTTTTGGTAGTCCCGGGGGACTACCTGCTGCTGGAGTACCTCTTCCTCTAGCCCCCTCTGTGGTGTACACGCTCTGTACAACAGCCCATTTTCCCAATAAACTGACTTTTTACTCCCTCGAGAGGCCTCAGCACTATCGGCTACCTCTCTCAGTTTTTGGAGGGTATAATCAACTCGCTGTGCCCTGCCCAGCTCCTCCCATCTGACACTCCCCAGTTCCCCTTCAGTAGGAAAGCTGCCCCTGGTGGCAACCTCCTCTGCTTGCAGCTGGGGTTCAGGGTTGCTACTCCTAGCTAGTCCCTTACCCACACTAGCCACATCCTCAGCTGCTGAGGGATGGGTCTGCACAGGCTGTGTTGCCCTCTCCTCACCATCAGAAGCTTGCCCTTTTGCCTGGCTATGGGTAGTAACACATACCAGGTTTTCTCTGTGGTCAAAATCATTCCTCATGATCACATCCACAGGGAGATCAGGTACAACTCCCACCTCTTGTACCCCATGGCTGCCCTCCCAGCTCAGGAAGACCCGAGCCATTGGCACTTGGACCACTGTACATGTGACTCCCTGAATCTTGGAGAACTGCCACAGCAGAATCTGTTCCACATGGATCAGATCCAGCCTTACCATGGAGATGGAGGCACCAGTGTCCCTAAGTCCCTGTGTTACTGTCCCATTGACTAGGATAGGATGCATATGCTTGGTGGAGTTTGGTGGCACTACAGTGTGTGTGCAGTTTACCAACTGCTGTGTACTGCCTTGGTCACCCCCTCCCCTAGGCTTTTGCCCTTTACTTCTGTTTTTAGGGAAGTCAGATGATAGATACCCCACTCTCTGGCAAGTCCAGCATTCCTTTGACCAGGGGTCAACCGTAACCTTTTTTTGCACTAGCCAACCGGGCTAGTGAACTAGAGATTGCACTAGCCAGCAGAAGTTTGCAGTAGCCTGCAGTCAGTATGGTTAACAGTGATTTGTTAAACGAAAGGCAAATAAAATCACATTTGTCCTGCCAACAGTCTGGATACCTACCAACTAATTTTGCACTGTGCCTTTAACTGCAAACTGCACATACTGTGACCCTAGTTCCTTGTTCCTCTTAGATCTGGTGGGTTCTGTTTTGGCCTTGGGTACAGGTTGGTTTCCTTCCCCTTAAAACCATGCGTTGCCCCACCCCCATAGTTCTTATGCTGCGAATGTGGTCTGCTGGCCACATACAAATCAACACTTTCTGCTGCCTCCTTTGTGGTGTTGCATGCCTGGTCCAGTAGCCAAATGTGCAGGTCATCAGCTGCAATTTTAAGAAACTGTTCCCTTACCATTTAATCTTTAATTTGCTCTACAGCCTTTGCCTTAGCCCCATCCACCCAATGGTCTAAATAAGCACACATTTGGACATGCAGTTCTACATAGCTGTCTCCTGGGCCTTTTCTTAATGCTCTAAATTTCCATCTATAAGCCTCAGGAGTCAGTTCAACATGTTTTAATAACATTCTTTTAACTTTGTCATAGTCCGTGCAATCATTATCGTCCATTCGAACAAATGCATGCAAAGCATTTCCAGTAAGTAGTGGGGTCAGGTGGATCATTCACAAAGCCTTATCTAATTTAAATTGCCCACAAACCCTTTCAAATTATTTTAAAAACAAATCCAGATCATCTCCTTCTCAGTATTGCGGAAACATTTTAGAATTAATTGTGGCCTTCGTGGATTGAACCACCTTTGCCATTACTCACGGTTTGCTGCACTGTTTGCTGGCGCAGTTTCTTCATCTTGTTCTCTCTCTCTTGCTCTACTTGTTCCTTCTCTTGCTCTGTTCATTCTTTCTCTCTTTTCTCTCCCATCAGGAACTCATGCTGGTGAATCTTTTCCCTTTCCTCTACCTCCAACCTTATTTTCTTCCTTTCAACCTCCAGTCTTGCCCTCTGCAGTTCAACATCTTGCAATGCAAGTTCTGCTTTCAGGATCTCAAGCTGAAGTTGATTGCACTGCACATCTCCCTCAGCTTGTTCTACAAGGTGCCCCCCTTGCTCAGTCGCTGTGACCTCTGTCTCGCCACCTGGGTCACTGTCCTTAGTGACTGCCTGTGATCAGTTATTGGACCATGCCAATTTGAGATCTTCTGCCCCTCCTGCAGCCAGTCATACACCAACAGAGCTTCCATGAGTGCACTCTTTGTCATGTCCTCATAGACAATCCCCCTTGCTACGCACCTCTCACAAAGCTGCTGTACATGAAATTTGACATAGCTTAAGGAGCTCATATTCTCTGGCTACACTTCATTAAGCTGTCTGGAAATCAAAAACAGTAGTAAATAATGCAGCCTTTTGAAACCCTGTTTCATTACTGTTAAGGTATATTTGTGCTAGCACTCTGTCACCACTGTGCTCTCTCTCTCTCTCTCTGAGTTCCTGCCTCACAGGAAAGCACACTGTACACTGTTCTGCACTGCACTGGTATCAGTTACCACACAGATCCCACCACTGCCACCAAATGTGACACAAATCCCTCACCAGGGACTTCAAGTTCACTGCCACCATGAGGGTTTTTACCAACAGGACCCAGGAAACTTGTTTTTTACCTCCTCCTCCTTGCTCAATGTCAGAAATGTCCAACACAATAACTGTGGGAAGAGTGCCCCTTCAGAGATGTGCTGCAAAGAGAGTCCAGCAGAAATAGTAGAATTACCTTTTTAAATCAAACCAGCAATCACAGAGTCTGTAAAAGTAGAAGCTTTACTAAAAGACTATGAGTACTGACAACATGATATATTTACAGCAAAACGAAAGGGTTGCACATTTGCTAAGAAGAAGAAAATAAAACCAGGTTGAACAGACAGATAGTGTACAGCAGTAATCTGAGCTATTCTCACCTAAATCCTATGTTTTTACCTGTTGCTGTCTGAAGAAGATATTTTCCCCCAAGCTGTCTTTCTTACCAGACTTCTAGCTGCAGGGCTCTCGATTTCCGATGTATAAGGATCCAGGAGGAAGTGCTTACTTCCAGCACCACAATATATTTCTCACTCCATGTGGGGAGGGGTCTCACTCACTTTGAGTGACAGTTCCATGTTGTCCCAGCCCTCTTTGAGAGTGTGTGTGTGCGTGTGTGTCCACTCACCCTTCAGCATCTCCTTGCTAACATTAAGACATGCACCTAGGTCCTTTGCCCAACATGGGAACATCTCCAGGAAGGACTCTCCATTGGGTGTATTGCTTTATTGCCTCCGCCCTAGCTTTCCTGTTAACTTTCCCATGAGAACATCAGACCCTCCACCCTGGCTAACATAAGCTGTCATATACTGCTTGATCATGTGATCTGTTAACCATCTTGTACCTGAAGCAGATGCATATTTAAAAAAAAGAATAAATGAATTAAAAGAATACATGGCTCTGGTCCCCTTTTCTGTCACATCCTTATTCTGGTAAATGGAGTCCCATGGTAATGCTGGCCTTTTTGTTTTATGGCAGATGACAATGAATCCTTTGATATTTCAAAATTAATTGCTGCATCTACAGTAACACAGGTACCCTGAAAAACTGATTGCGGACCTCTCATGTTTCTTTCTTCCATCTGCATGCCTTTAAAACCCCAGTGGAGGCATGCAAAACTTGATGCCATAGAGAAAGTAGTTTTACTTGCTTTGGCTATACAGTATATAGGTTATTTTCAGCTGGAATTCCATATTGGCATTTTAAAATGTAGGGTTATATGGCTGAACAGACATTAGACTAATGGCTTTCTTTTGTCTTTCAGACAGCTATTACTCAAGCAGTTCTTGCCCAATGTTTGCCCTTAGCTATTTGAAATATATACACCATTAGGAAATTATAGGTCCACTGCACTCTCACTGATCAGGCTTATTCTGAAAGTCTGAACTTTTAAAACCTTGAATGATACTAGTATCCATAGCCAAACTGTCACTCAGAGTTAAGCATTGTTGCACATTATATTAAGGTACTTGCAGTGAATAGGATGTGAACTGGAAAATGGAAATTAACCTTACTTTACCTATGAGTTGTTACTCACAGTACCCCTGTAGCCAGAGATTTCTAGAATATTGCTCAGGCTACCACAAATGGAAAGATGAGAGATCAACTATTTTCTAGTCTAGAAGCTAATAAACCAATTTGTAGCGAAAATAATAAACTAATTTGTTAATTTAACAGCATATTTGCTGTTTTTCTAAGCAGATCATTGAAAGTTGTTTTTTTTGATGCCTGCTTCAAGATTGGGTGATTGCTTAATACATTTAAAATAGAGTGCATTTAATATATTTTAATCAGGAATACCTGTGGTTTTACAAATCTAATTTTTAGAGTTCTGCTGGGGAGTAGAGAACTTACTGTAAGTAGGCCTACACTTCTTAAATTGTAATGAATGCAATAAGTTTCATTACAGTCTAAAATCAAATGTATGCACACATTTGAAAAAATGCAAAAGTCTTTCAACACTTACAACATGAAGATGAGGTTTGTGCCAACCGTCATTCAAGAAAGATGTGCTTTGGGTTGGCTCTCCCTCAGGGCACACAATAAAAGCTATTTTTACCAATAACACATCTCTGTTTTTGGAAAAAAGTGAATTGTAGGTAGTTAACATATCTCCTGTGGTGTGAATTTAAAGTCGAGCATAATGGACAGACCTCAGAAAACAGCACGTGATGGTGGTTGCAAGAAGAGACAGCAGGTGGCAGGGCCCAGCCATGCGGGAAGGACTGCAACTGGCAGAGAACAGTCACATCAGGACTTCATAGTTAATGATGCAATACAGGCCAGCCATGCATTGGATTTGTGGGTCGCTGCTTTTGACAACAAGCTGAAGGACTTCAGCAGTGGTCTGTCAGTTTGTGAGACCCACGCCCCTCTTGGAAATGAAACAAGTGGCTAGGTTGGCTCTTAAGGGCATGTGAGTGTCAGAAGGCCTCACAAAGAAAATAAACTGCTCAAATTTCAACTTGAAGCCCTTGGAAAATAAAATGAGGGCTTCTAACCATTGAGTAATTGGATGGGGGGAAGGCCTGGAAATGGATGACCCCTGCCCTTTTGCTAGTAAATGGTTGGCTGAGCAATTGAATGTGGACCCACTCCCAGCACTCCATAGCACTTACCACATTACTCCTCAGCAGAGGAGAGAGTATTCACCAGGCCTGCACACATTGCTAATTGTGCTGGCTGAACATGTGAGAGACAGTGTTTCGGCAGCGGAGAGGAAAAGAGGCTCCATAGCGATGGAGGACGGGAACAAGATCCTGATTTGTCCAGACCTCAGTTTTCCCACCAAGGACCAGAGAAAAAGCTTTGACAACCTTCAGTCCACTCTGGGAGTAGGGATGGGGGTGGGAGGAACTCCCGCCCTGCAATATCTGGCACAATTGTGGATCATTTACTGTGACAAGTTATATCTTTTCAGTTACCCGAAAGAGGCTGATAACTTGATAAAATTTTGATTAATAAGGAGAGACAGCAGAGGGTGGTGGTAAACAGGGTCAAATAGGAATTGAGGGAGGTCATGAGGGGTGCCACAGGGATCTGTCCTGGTTCCCATTCTCTTCAATGTGTTGGCAAGCGACATTGGAGATGTCATCCAGTACAGCTGTAACTCTTTACCGATGACACGAAGCTCTGTCTTAGAGTAGGTAGCAAAGAAGGGATCAAGGAGCTGCAGAGGTACTTACAAAGACTAGAAAAATTGCCTTAGGTTTTGCAGTTAAAACTCAATGCCAAAAAGTGCAAGATTATTCACCTAGGGAAAGACTATGCAACTAGGGGAAAAAAACTGGACAGAGTACTGGATAGGAGATGTTAAACTAAGCACTATGGCAGAGGACAGGGACCTGGGAGTCATCATTAATGACTCCCTCAAACAATCAAGCCAGTGTAGCAAGGCCTATAATAAGGCTAATAGGATGATGGGGTGTATTGGAAGGAGTATTGACAGCAGGAAAAAGAAGGCACTACTGCCTCTATATAGGTCACTGGAAAGGCCACATCTGGAATACTGTGCATATTTCTGGAGTCTTCATTTAATGAAGGACAGGAACAGGCTGGAGATGGTGCAGCGCAGGGTGACCAAGATGATTCAGGGCCAACAGGGCAGCTCTTATGTAAATTGTCTGAAGGCACTGAACATGTGCTAACTGGAGACCAGGTGAGAGAGGGGGATATGATAGAGACCTTCAAGTTCCTAAAGGGAATAAACAAGGTGAACTGCGGGAAATGTTTTAGCAGGAGTACTGAGTCATGAACCCAAGGTCATGAGTAGAAACTGGTGGGGAAAGATTTAAGAGGAATGCAAAGGGTGGTGGAGATGTGAAACAGTCTGCCAGTAGAGTTGGTGGGTGCCAAGACTGTAAATAGTTTCAAGTTAAGCTGGGGCAGAGTGAAGGATCTACTGGTTACTCGGGTTGGTAGCAGTAGGGAAGGGAGCAGTGGCATGGACCATGAGGGATAAAGCCCTGTGTGGACAATAGGTCCTAGAGCATATAGGGAATTCTGGGCACACTAGATGAACCTTTGGTATTTTTCTGCTGTTATTGTCTATGTTTCCATATAATAAAATGAAACTGGACTTTGGCATGAAAGAACATTTGGATGATGATTTGGACTAAATGCAGTTGTATACGTTGGTGGTATTACACCACATGGTAAAATGTCTGTTTAATAGTTTTATGTGGTGGGAGTACTGATTCAGGGAGTGAAAAGCCACAGGGAAATCATGTAAAAGGGTTATATGCTCACACAGGGTATTATCTCTAATTTTGAGAGAAGGGGAACAAAGACTTGTGATCCTCAATGATGAGTTACAGAGTGTTTGGTTCTGCAATAGCATTCACCACATGGTGGTATGGAAAGTCTTTCCACATCCCCCCATTTAATTTTCTTTTTTTTTCCCTTTGGCTAGCTTTTCCTTTGGTCTGCCATCCCTACCACCTTGCTCAATCCCCTGAGACTTACCTGCTGCCATGGGAGTGCTCTCTGGATAATTGCCCAGGGCAGGGCTGTAAAGGAGCCCCCTGCACTAACTCGTGAACAGTGCCACGTGGCAGACCAGTGGCAGAGTGCCTTGGACAGCTGCATAAGGTTTGCTGTGGGAGGTGGATGTCATCAATGCCAAAGACAGTCTTCTCCCCCATTATTGGGCTGACCCTCCAGCAGCCCAGGCTTGCTCCAGAACTGGGGTCACTAGTGTTGTAGGCAGTAACTCTACCTCTGTATCAGTGGGCCGGTACAAGTTATTTTCACTCTTCGTATGTTGTAGCAACATGGGGGTAAGGGGGTGGAGTATGGTAATGTATCCTGTTGTAAGTTATTCTTTTATTATGTGCTTATGGCAGTGTACCTCTTGAGCTTATTGTTTTACAATTAAAACTTAATAAAAAGAAAGCCAATAAAAAATGAAGATAATTCATTTTCCATTTACTTTATGAGCTATCCTAGACAAATGTTGCATAGTACAAGAAGGCCACTGTAGTCGTTATGATTTGAAGTCATATTTGCAAAGTAGTGGAATATATTCTGTAAACAATTATTCAGCTGTGATGTAGTATTTATTCAACTGCGTCTTCATACAGTATGTCAAGCAGATGCAAACCTCCATGAACATCCTGACCATTGAGCGTAAATTATTGAATCTCAGACCTTTTACAGTTAGCTTTATTTTTCTGTTTAGAAAATGGACAAGACATTTCTTGGCATTTGATTGGCTGAGACCCCTGGCAAGGGGTACATTTATGTGCCAACAGAGACCGGGAAATAACTCCTCCAGTATCAGCCTGCCTTTCCACCAAAAATACCAATTTGCCCTGTTTAAAATCTTCTGGCTGCATTTTTTTTTGCTTACTTAGTGAGACTGACACCATT
The DNA here is from genome assembly GCA_016271365.2 of Neoceratodus forsteri. Taxonomy (NCBI): domain Eukaryota; kingdom Metazoa; phylum Chordata; order Ceratodontiformes; family Ceratodontidae; genus Neoceratodus; species Neoceratodus forsteri. Next base: position 508,638,599 of record CM057455.1, read on the forward strand.
AACCCCACTCACACAAAGGCATCAGAAGCTATAAAAATGACAGTGTTTACTTGTTTTTACAGGTTAATCAGTTATTTTAGTGCCCACTCGCTCCACCTCCCTCGCTCTTCACCTCTTGACTGCACTTCATATAGAGTGCTGTATTCTGGCCACTTGTCCACTCTCTCTGCTGTAGCAACTCAGCAGTGCATCTTCATCTGTGTGAGTGGATTCCACACATCCACGACTGCGCTCTCCTAACTGTGCTCAAAAGCCGCACAGTACTAATGGGACAGGATGGGAGGTGGGTAAGAATCAACAAGTTACGACCATCAGCACTACAGAATACAATTGGGGGGGGGAGCTTACCACAGCCACATTAATGAATGTGATGGCATCCAACAGCAGCACCATCTACTGGCAACACTACTGGATAAGGGACTACTTTACAATAATCATACATACAGTATATGCCCAGTTTTAAATATTTTATTTCTTGGGGGCACAATTTGAAGATAGAGGGGGGACAGCTCAGAGGAAATGTTAGAAAGTATTTTTTCACAGAGAGAGTTGTGGATGCATGGAACAGGCTTCCTGAGGAGGTTGTGGAGTCAGGAACAGTGGGAGAATTCAAGAATGCATGGGACAGGCATAAGGCAATTCTAGTGGGGGGCAGGAGGAAGTAAGCTGTTGATTAACTAGAATCTGCAGCTTATCTGTCAGGTAGGGAAATGGGCAGACTGGGTGGGCCAAGCGGTCCTTATCTGCCGTCAAATTCTATGTTTCTATGTTTCTTAGAATTAAATAAAAATGTAATTGCAAATCAATTTTCTAAGTGCAATAATACCCTCCATGGTGAGTGGTATGGGCTATACTGGACCTCCCAGGGGCTATAAGATCTTCCATCTGTGGCATCAGGCTTCAGTACGCCCCTGGGCAGTCCAGTATAGCCCAATACCACTGATTATGTTGAGTATTGTTGCTAGCCTAGTTGATTACCTAATAGACCTTTTCAGTTGGTAGCCCAACTGTCTACAAAAATAAACATTTCTGTAATACTTCTGTCTAGTCTAGAAATAAATCAGAAGAGCTGTAGTAGACAACATTATACTTAACATGGCTAAGTTGGCTAGCACCCAGCTCTGAGTTCACAGCTGTGACCAATAATGTAGGGCCCTTGTAAAAAGTTCAGTGGGCCTCCTTATAAAAGGTTCACTGCCCCCTTAGTAAAATATTTTAATAAACCCTTCCCACCCTGGTACTGAAAAGTACCCACCAAACATTTGGCAGTACAACATTTTAAATACAACAGGAACCACCTTTCCACTAGTAATTTGAACCAAGAAGCCCAATGATATTCAAGTTATAGATGGTAGAGAACACCAAAACAATCTGCCATGGATACTGCCTGAAACCTGGGTTTCTTAGGTGACAGCCCCTCAACACCCAGTAGTTTTATATTAGGCACACTAGAACCAGAATTGTAAAGCAAATAATAATATAATTATAAAGTTAAATGCAATCTTGAGGTACCCCTTAAAATGTGTTCCCTTCAAAGACTGCAGCCTTCATGATGCCGTATGCATAACCCTGCCTGGTTAATATTTAATTTCTAACCCTGACCCAACTCTGTGTTCTTCAGAAATTTAAAATGAAACTCAGAGGCCTACCTGGTGGCACTGAGGCACTGGGCACCATATCTCACTCCATGCCGGAGACCCATGTTCAGGAATGAGCACAGGTTACCAGGTGTCAGTAGGGGGTGAAAGGATCAAATGTCTAAGGGTCTGATAGCTTCATGACCGTCTGCAGAATGAATTTCGGGGGGAGGTGCAAGGTCATGAGGCAGGTGTGACATCGCCCCCCTTGTATCCCAAGAAGCTCTGGAGTCTAGGTTCTCTGTGCTGAGTTTTGGGGCCTTTGTTGATGACGAAAACACAGTTCTGTTACATCTTCCCTACCCCTGACTCTAGGGAGAAAATTATCCCCCCCCCCGTGTACTTAGTGGTGTGGACTGCTATGAAGATTACATTACTGTCAGGAAGGTCCATTACAATTACACTACAGTCGACTGACAAAAAAGGCCTAAAATATTTTAGGACATTATTCTTTGAACAAGAGTCTCCTAGCCTCTAGGCCAACTAATCCACTACTTTCCCAACAAACCTTTCCTTCCCCAGGTTAATTTTGTTTCTGTACACACTCATCTCTGCATAAGCCAGTTAACTGCTTGTTGCTCATTGTTGACCAAAGCCTTGTTTTACCCTTTGCAAGGTGCTGAAAGAGTGTTCAGTTGTGCATGTTGTTACAGGGAGGGCAAGTGCGGTATGAATGGCTGTTTTGATGGACAGAAAGAGATTTGTATGGTCCAAAACCTCCATAATACTCATGTCATCTGTGTTCGTTCCCTCACATTATCTGTTTGCCCACACATCATACCACATATTGGATTCCTCCACAAAATTATCAAACTGGTAGAATTCATGGATCTATTTGGCCAGGTTTCTGAAGTTAGTTTGTTCTATTGTAGCCATCTGAGAAGGATGAAGCTTCAACAGACTGTAAGCAGGCTTGTTTTTGTGAGTGAACCGAGTTCTCAGTGACGAAAGTAGTGAGTCCAGGTAGGGAATAAATATACGGATCAGCGGTAATACTCTTCGGTGCTTTGACTAGGTGGATTAGCTCAGTTTGTCTGCCTTGTGGCCTGTCTTGGTGCCCTGATCTCCATGCCAACTTCATTTGGCAATTTCTCCGAGTCCTCTAATACAGACCTGAAGTTGGTCTCACTTCGCTCCCTGTGATCACTGATCACAACTACTAGCTCTTGGATGAGAGACTGCACCTCCAACAGGTCTAGCTGCACGGCCTGCAGTGCCTGGGTGACTGGCTCTAGCAATGCAGACTACTTCTTTATCAAGACTAGACAAACAATAAATGTTGGTGTCTGTGATGCACACAGCAACTGGTATTTAAGCTGTCTTGTTTTGGTGTTGCTGTTATTTGTTTCAGCAGGTTCTCCAATTCTGTTACAATCTTTGTGAAGTGTTCTGCAACAATTCAGATGCTTTTGTACTTCTGAGTCCAGTGTGTTTCACACAACAGGGGAAAGTTTGGGATGAGCTGTCTCCTTTGAGAGCTCTCATGGAAGAAATTGATTATGGATTTTATTGTGCTGACTGCATTACGGACATCACTCACATTATTGAAGTCATTTATGACGTAGCTGAGTCAATGCAAGGAGCAGTGTACATGTGTGGCTCTAGGGTAATTGTCTTCAGTTATGACTTGAACACATGATTCTCTGCCAGCCATTGCTGAGCAACCATTATACCCTTGACCTATTAATTTATTTATTTATTTAGTTTTTGTTGACCAAGTAGGTGCGCTAGACAGCAAAGCTGCCTATTTTCAGGCACAACCCGGAAGGTTACATACAATGGTGTGGGAAACAGCAACAAAATGCAAAGAATAAATCAGGTGACAACATGCAGTACAAATTAACCATAAGCATTAGTCAGTTAACTACAAGATTATGCAATAAGTCAGGCATGGAATTAAATTAAATTAAACTTACACATTAGAGTGGCATAGACAAAGAAAAAACAGAATCAGTGCCCCTGAATGTGACATTATCAACACTGTACAAATAGAGGGTAAGTACGAGGGAAATAACTGGTTCAGGTAAAGCTCTGGGAGAGCAGGACATGGAGAATAGGAAAAGTGTCAAGGCAAAGCTAAGAGGATCAGGCGAGTAAGTGGTTACACCCACCACAGGAACAGAGATCAGAACTGGCAAGTACTGTACAGAGTTTCAACTCCTGGGAGTTTTGGAGTTCCTGAGAACCAGTGGGAGGGAATTCCACACTTTTAGAGCACTAACAGAGAAGGCGTATTCACCCATTTTAGTGTTGCACTTGGGTTGGGCAAGGTATGACTTTTCAGCAGATCTAAGGGGGTAGACAGAGTGAGCAGGTTTTAACAGTAGGACCAGCTTGTCAGGTTTGTGGGAGGTGATGATGGTGCTGATGAAGCAAGTGGTGTGTATTGCTGGTAAGCTGTGGGAGCAAGCCAGCACAGGCCAGAGTAGAGTGAACAGCAGGGAGTAAGCTTGGGTACTGACAGAGCAAAGCAGCAAATGTTATTATAGCAGACATCCCACTTGTGTAGGACCCTCTTGAGGATTCTGGAATGGCAATCATCCCATAGGGCAGCTTAGGTCTCAGAACCCCCTGAGTGATGGCCTGCCTTGCTGCAGAGGTGAAGCTGTGCCTAACTTTATATGTCTAATCAAGTTGTTTGGGGCTATTTTAATAGTAGTAGAGAGGTGCAGATCGTAGTCGAGGGCTGGATCCAAGGTAGCCCCAAGGTATTTAAAGGAGGAGACAGGGCCGGCCCACCGGCACAGCGGTGGGATTTCTGCTTGCGACGCCGGCAACCCGGGTTCGGGAACGGACTCGGGTCGCTGGAGGGCCGGCCGGGGGGAGAAGGATAGAGCGTCCTATGGACTGCTCTCCTTCTCCGGGAGGATAGAAGTGCTCGGGTCTGCAGCGATTCCTGGTGGAGACCAGGTGCAAGCGCGACTACCGACCTCAACAGTGTGTACTTCGGGCGGGGCAGGATGCTCCGTCATTACACATCCCGCCTCGGAAATGGAAAAAAAAAAAATGGCTACCGGTCGTCCTCTATGAAGCCCGCCGCGGCTTCAATTAGCCCCCCAGGCCGGCCCTCCGACCTAATACAGGTCCTGTGGGGTGTTGGCCCCTCGCATCCCGTAGCCCCGCCGTGGGGGGTAAGCCATGGGGCTTTGGAGGGCTCGAGGCCGTTCTGGGGGGTGGAAGCCGTCGGCCCGTGACCGGGCGGATACCCTGGACGACCAGGTAGGAGGAGAGAAAAAAGAAAATAGAAAAAAAAAAAAAAATTAAAGGAGGAGACAGTGTTGAGGGGGCGTGTCATTAGCTGCATTAATGCATAATGACTGGTGACAGGCCCTAATTTTGGGTCCCAAGCCAAACAGCATGGAAACTGCCTTTTTGCTGTTGAGAACAAGTCTATTTTGCTTCAGCCAGTGCTGGAAGGTGTTGAAGTTTGAGTTTAGGTTCTGGTTGATGTCCGATAGGTCAGAGTAGCTGGAGTACAGCACCAAGTCATTGACATATAACAGGGCAGAACATGGGCTGGACAGCAGGGGGGGGGTCATTTATTCAGATTAAGTCCAAATTCTGAACAAGCTCTCAGATTCTCATTTGATAAGCCTTATGTGGTTTGGTCAGAAGCCAGGATAAAACCAAAGAACTCTTCATGTACACATGTATTTCCATTATGTTCCTCAGTAAATCTCACCCCAAGAAACAACTGTTCCATGCCTAAAATATCTGTGGTTTCATCTGCTAAAATCAAGAACACCACTGAAGTATTACCTGCATGGACAATGTCCTCTCTCAGAATGTTACCTCAGATTTCGATATGCTCATTCTGCATTTTGACAGAATACCTGGCATTGGCAGGTGCAGTTTCCGAATGATTTTTCAAAACTTCATGTCGTGCCTTGATGAAAAACTCCATCAGACTATATTGCCCAAAGAATTCATCTTGCCATGGATAGCTATGTCATGGGTCCCGCAGAATACTATGCTACTGGATAGAGTTTTTTGCGATTTTCCTCTGCGTTTTTTCTGTGGGCTTCATTCATTTTTTTTTTATTGTTTTACTGATTATCAACCATCATTTAGAACACTGACTGAACTTAATAATGTCACCCAAATTTGATATACATCCTAATCAATAAGCCAAAGTAATAAACAGCCCTGTCAATAAAAGAACTGATAAAGCCCTCAATGCAGGAAGAATCCATAACACATAACTGAGCTTCCTGCCAACTAACTTAAAGAGACCAAAATAAAAATGAACTTGTAAAAAGTCTTATTGGTACAGCCCTCTTATCTTTAACAATAGTTGATCATTTATACTACTGGGTATAGGCCACAAGCTTACAGAATAAACTACCAAAATAAAATTCGATATCCTTCATCCCTAAAACATGAGCCCCTTGTGTGAACTATAATAGTTTAGGATATGATGAATGAAAGAAAAGAATCATCCTTCATTTTCATCCTCCAAAAGCTTCACCTTTTCTTCTATATTCTCATCTCTTTGTTGTTTCTTCTCATATTTTAGTATTATTTTCTCCATGATATACTGCTTTAATTGCTTGGGATCAAAGAATATCCCAGTATCTTCACCACATGTGAGCACACATTTCTCGGGAAACAATACTTTGAAATTAGCTACAATTTCTTTCAGTTCATCATTATATTGTAAGAATTGTTTCCGTCATTGAAGTGTTGCTGGAGCTATATCGGGGAATATGTGGCAGATTATTTCTTTATAATGTAAAGCTCCCATTTTTCTGGCAGTATTTAGCACTAAGTCTCGGTCAGTGTTGAAAGTAAGTGAAAAAATAATAGTATTCTTAGGATTAGAAGTATATTTAAAAGAGTTAGCAGCATTCTGACCTTCGTTGAAAACTGCAGCAGAATCAGGAGAAGGTAGACCAAAACTTATATCTTGCTGAGTAGTCAGCTGAGTGGTTTTCTGCTGGGTACTGGAAAAGGATTTCCTCATATGAATATGGAATGCCTTACTGACAAAAGATAAGTTGTGCTCAGGTAGTTCGAGCACTGTAACAAAGAAATCCTGCAAAAGCTCTCTCAGAGGTGCAAATGCGTTATCGTAAGAATTAGGAATCCCCACAAGTCCTAAATTTTTGTAGCACATAGCGGTTTCCATTATTTCAGTTTTCCTTTGTAACGCAAGGATTGCCTTTATGTTAGTGGTTGATAATTCTTTGTTAGTTAAAGCTTTTTGCTGAACAACCACTACATCTTTTTGTAAAGATTTTTGAGTTTCCTGCACTTTTTCCCACTTCCGTCCTAATTATTTTGGGCACCTTATCCAGTGTATCTGATCAAGTAATCAGCAAGTTAAGCTTCTTATCGAAGGAGGTCAAAAAAGTAAACAGATCGGAAAAAGAAGAATATGCTTCTTTTAAATTTTTAAATTCGACTTTAGCTGGGAGTGTCATAGTCGGACCAGGCAGGGAAATGAAGTGCATTGCAAATGAAATTTGCTGCAAGTTCATTGAAGCAAAAGAGTCCTCCAGATTCAGCCCTACAAAAGATTTTGGAGTCACCCCTGCCTTGGCATTGACTGTGTTCATAGAAGGTGTTCCCAGCGCGAGGTCAGTGGATTTTTGGCATTCTGATAAGCTTGGAGCAACCATTACAGATTCAGTTTGTTTGGGTAACTCTTCCCCATTTGGTGGCTCATGTATTATAGGGAATATGGAGCAAGAGTCCTCCTTTGTCTTCGGGCTGGTGCTTCCCGAAACTACAGGTAAGCTCCTAACACCTGTCGGCACTTGTGCTTCCCCAGAGCTAGTAACACTGGTAACAAAGTGATCAAGCAGTCCTTTTTGGGTCAGCATCTCTAAATCTGAAGAGGATGAATCTTTCTTCCTCTTCTGCTGCTTTGCTCTTAGAAATTCCTTTGTTTGTTTAGACAAATGTGGTGGCACTGATTTTCTCATGACAGAGTTGACAAAAGATAATTGAAATAAATGACTGACCAAAGGAACTTCTTTGCGTGGCTCCATACCCATTGCCATCTTGGATGCCCTCCTCATTGTGGGATTCATTAAGTTGTTGCTCAACTGAAACAGCTTTCCTTCTCATGAATGCAAGAAAGTTAATTGCGTCTTCATGTGATCCTCGATGCCAGCAACTTTTGTCATGCTCTTTTGCAGCTTCATGGAAGTCTTTGTATTTAGTAAAACCTTTTGTAATGAAAGTGTCTTGTATTCTGCACATTACCTTCTGAGGAAACAGAACTAGTGGTGCTTGGATAGTGCCTTTGTGGATCTGATTGTGATCCATCGGATAGTGGCAGTATCCAACCTGGGATCTGATCTAAATCAGAGATTGCATCCCAGGTCATATCCCACATTATCTGAGGTCGGATTCAGGGATCCGTGGTCGGATCCCAGGATTCACGGTCAGATCCAGGGATCTGAGGTCGGATCCAGGGATCTGACCTCAGATCCAGTGCTGGATCCAGGGATCTGACCTTGGATCCAGTGAATTTGACCTGAATCCGGGATGGTCAGATCCACAGTCAGATAGTGCTACTATCTGACCAGATTCACTGTCTGGTCAAATGTCAGGTATCTGGTGGTATCCTAATTCATAGGATACTATCTGAGCAACACTAAACAGAACACAATACTGACAGAGCATTCCTTTCAAGAAGAGGAGTAGGCTAGTCAAGAAGAGTACTGGGCAAAAACATTCTTTGGCCTGTATTATCACGTTTAAAGTCATACATGCCAGCAGGTATCCAACAGTTGGTAACCAGTTGAAATTTCTGTTCCTCAGATATGGGTTTCGTGTTGCTGATGTATTGTCCATTGTCCAGTGTTTGGGTTTCTGCTGGCTCTAATTATCCACGAGTCTGACTGCGCTGTGCAGTTACCAACATATGCTGTAGTGCTCTCTTCCGGGTTTGGTTGTCTTGTGTCTTCACATATGGATGCTTACTGTGTATCAGCCAGCTGTGAGGAACTGTAAGTTTCTTCAGGAACAGGAACATGATTTTTCTGTTTTTTGAAATAACTGTGGATGTCCCTGGCTAATATCCCCTTTGTTCTGCTGTTGCTGCCCTTTTCCTTTTGTCCCTTTTTGTATTTTCTGTTAATCTGTTTATTCAGTTCAGTAAGCCACACACTCTGGCTAGCGTCTTCTCTGTCCGGAGCAACATGGCTTCCGATCAGGTCACAGTACTATCACGGCCTTGCTCGAATTCACCAGACACATTCATCATTCAATTGATCAAGGCATTCTGGTTGGGGCAACTTTCATCAACCTATCAAAAACATTTCATACAGTGCATCATGAGCTTCTACTGGACCAACTGTCAGCTCTCCTTGGAATCAGTACACTGATTCAGCAGCTACCTTCACAATCGCTCATAAAAGGTCAAAATGGGGGGGGGTCACCTCTGATAACAGGGCTCAGAAGTCCCACAAGGATCAATTCTGGGACCCCTACTGATCAATTTATTCCTAAACAAACTGCCATCTGCATGCCCGGGCTGAGTGCTCCTATGCGCAGATGATGCGGTCATATTCAACAGCAACCCTAATCCTGAACAACTGACAGTGGATCTCCAAAAAGGGTTCTCAGCTGCTGAAAAATGGTTTACGGATCACAGACTGGTCATAAACTGCAAGAAATCTAAGACTATGATGTTCACCAGCACACAGAGCAAACATAAGGTCTCCCCTTTGCAAACAGGAATGCCAATGGGGACCCAATGGAACACGTCCAACAGTTCAGGTACCTGGGCATCACACTTGACTCTCCACTTTTGTATGCCCAACACATCGACAACACAGCAAGGGTGATTAATGCAAGAATAGGGATCCTATACAGACATAGACACTGCCTAACACATGAGGCATTGAACCAGGCCATCAACAGCTCGATAGTCTCCCTCGTTGACTATGGCCTGGCAATCTATGGGTCAGCGACAGACACAGTCCTAAACTGCATCACCACCACACTAAACAAGGCAGTCCTACTGCTCACAGGTGCAGAAAGACTAACGCACACCTGTGAGCTCTACACCTGGGCAGGCTGGCTACAACTGAAGGACAGAATAAACTACTGAACCTGCCTCATCACTAAGAAATGCTCCCTCAACCAACTACCCACAGGGGTCGAGAACCTCCTAACTCCACACTCAAGCACCCAACCCTCAAGGAACTCCTCCACTCAGAGCTACAGAGTTCCCAGGTGCCGCACAGCCCTGGCACAACGTGCCTTTTACTATCGTGCTCCACTATGGACCAATGCCTTACCTGCTGACTTTATTAATGCCACATCTATTGGATCATTCAAATGCAGACTCCAGCAGCAACTAGTAAAATCTAGTAAATGTGACTGCTACTATTAGCACCCTTTTGGAGCATCAAACAACTACCTGCTCTTATCTCCTGACAACTCATTGGGTTGAGGGACCCCAGTCCCAGCACTTTAGGTTACACCTACCCCCCAATCATGACATTGATTATACTTTCCTACCCCCTCAGATGCTCCTAACTATGTTACTCTTTCCCAACATGTTTGCAACCCCTCTTTCTTCTCACCTCTGAGAGCTTCCAGGTAGGGTGTTGACCTCTGACGCTGACTAGCCTCTATACTGCCTGAGCTGTTTAATGCTGTTGTACCCTGTAACTTACCTGCACCATATGTAAACCTGTCATCTGTATTGTATTGTCTATGTAACTGACATGGAACCTATAAATGAGTATCTGCTCACTGGTATAATCCAAGACCTCAATAAATAAAAAATAAATGAAAATAAATAAATAAATAAATAAATAAATAAGTGTCAGGCACTCAGTGAGACCAGACATCCTCACCCTCCCAGCCAAGGCTTGCCAAGGTGATCTCCCTTTATTTCTTCTTCCTTTATTTCAGTTTTGTTTCGCTCAAAATGAAGCTGCAGCAAGCAATAGCCAGCACAGTAACAGTAAACCTAAACCACTTAGGCTGTGCTATAGACTACAGTCACAGGCAGCACAGGTAGCAGGCAAACTACCCCACTTGCCCCCCAGCAACCCTGGCTGGCCCCTGCAGTAAGTGAGTTACCACCCAGTCAGACCCCCTCTAGCCAGGCCCAGGTCTCTGATCTGAGCTCTTTTTGTTTTTTTGGCTTTGCCCTCTTTGGTTCTTTTGTTTTCACTATATATATATATATATATATATATATTGGTAGCACGATAGTGCTACCATAATTAGGGTTGAGTACCCCATTTAAGGTTAAATGGTGAAACTTTGCACCTTAATAACTTTGCCACCGTTCAATGGATTTGCCTAAATATATATATATATATTTGCAAATTGCAATGTAAGACGCTTTGGGCCAGATATTCAAAACTTTGTGCTGGGCAAAAACCATTTGCACAGGTTTAGCGCGGGATTAGCGCGGGTCTGCCATATTCAAAAGGCCAAATAGCGCGGGCAAACTGCATTAGCGCCGGGCAAAATTATAATGTATGCAAGGGGCAAACTGACATGAATACAGGCGCAATGCTATATTCAGCGACTAGCGCCGCGCTAAGTGGTTTTGCGCGACTTAGCGCGACATAGCGGTGCCTTCGCCAGGAAAAGCTGGTCTTAATCCTGGGCAATCAGCTTTAACGGCGACATATTATGGCTTTCTTGGCTGTGTTTGCGCTGGTTTAGCGCCGGTTTTGCGACCTTACAAATAAATATGACACATAGATAAAGCCAAACATAGAGGAAGCATGCGCTTAACTGATGGCATCACAATGATGCCATCATCTGTCACCAGTCCCAGCCATGCCAGGCAGTAAGTGGTGACCCTGCCACCAGTGGACAGCATGGCAGTGTGGCCATACAGCACACACCTGTGGACCACACTTCCATGGACACCAACAGATGCCAGCACACACATGCAGCACTGTGGGCATGGAGGATGTTGAGGGGAGCATATATGGGTGGCGAGGCTGTGCTACAGATCAGGTGTGGCCACAAGGCTGGGACACATCATGCAGTGTACATGGGTCAGTATTGGGAATACCCCAACACCAGTGTGCCTTTTGGATAATATATGCCCCCTGGCCACATACCTCACAGCTGTACAACTGCCATAGCCCACAAAGCCAGAAATGTACATGTCACTGTGAGCATCCATGCCACAGGTGCAGCATCTGTGGGTCACACAACTGCGTAACAGTAATGTCCAGTGTCAGAAAACATCCGCAGGTTGGGCTGCTCACTGTGTATAGTGCAGTCATCATCACTGCCCTACACACCATAGGCATTGCTGTGTCCACGCACTACTGGCCCCCTTGCTACTGTAGTTTCTGCTGTGCACTGTAGCATGCCCTACAATGTGACAGTTGCATGCAGCACCACCACCACCTGTGCCTATAGTGTCCTGTTCCCTGGGGTATAATATACTATGCTATGCTGTACTGTTTACATGTAGCCTGCAGCTATCATCATGCACTGCCAGACTGACCTACAGGTGGAGCTGCGGTTGGACCTGGTCAACCCCTGTACTTCCAGACTGACCTACAGGTGGCTCTGTGGGACTCTGCAGTAACGCTGGGCAAACTGCATGCAAATCAGGATATAATGAGATACTAATCTGGTTGTTTGCCCAGAGACTACGTAGTAGGCTCATTTGCATAACACTTTGAATATGGCACATTTAGCCCGAGCAAGCGTGTTTGCTCTGGGCTAACTGTAACTCCGGCGCTAATGTGTTAGCGCGGCGCTAACATTCTGAGGAATATTATACAGTTTTGATCACTGTTCTTTCACATCTGCTGATTCCTGCAGCTGTACTGAGTCCATGCATTTGCTGGCACACATTGGCCACGTAGTTCGTCTGTACCTGCCCTGATGTTGCTGTGTACTGTGTTGTTGTTGTGGGTTGCACTTCCTGGTTGCTTTATTCAGTGCTGTCTTATTCCAGGGCTATTTTTGCCCTGCACTCCCAGCCCAGTTTGCATGGCCTCATTACCATGCCATATTCGGAAGCTGTTTGCCCTGGGCTATTCCTTTTGAATATAGCATGCTCTGTGCTCCGGGCTAAGTTTGCCCACTGGGCAGTGCTAATTTTGCCCCGGGGCAAAGTTTTGAATATCTGGCCCTTTAAGTTTTATTATTTTCTGTTTTTTTACTTTTGTAATAATTGCTACCCAACTACTCAGTCACTTCTGCTCTGTAGCCAGACTGTCAGACACAGTAAAAGGCAAGCAAGCAGATTAGAATGTCATTACTGAGTGAGAAAATGAGAGACTATGATGTCAGTGAGAGATTAGAGACACTGAGAAGGTGCTCAGAAGTTCAGAACAACACTAGTCCAGATACAAAAATGTCTGTGAGGGTGAACTGATTTTGAGCACTGTGTAAGTGGCAAGCATTTCTTTTATCCTGCTGGCCCTGGCTCAGTTAAAAAAATAAATTCAAATGCCCAAATACTTTTGCTCTGTAGCCAGAAAGTCAGATACAGTAAAAAGCAAACAAGTGAGCCAATTAGAACATTGTTACTGAATGAGAAAATGAGAAACTGTGATGTGTGTGTGAGTGAGAGATACAATTAAAAGGTGATCAGAAATTCAGAACACTAGTCCAGATATAATAAGCATTTGTCAATGCTGAATGTTTGCTTGCTGGCATTAGCAGTGGAAGTGCAGGAATTAGATGCAGTATAGGAATGACAGTGAAGTATTGAACTGACGCCAACTCCACCCCACCCTGCAGAGATGGACAGGCATTGGGGTGTGCCTTTGGGTCATCACCCATAACAGTCATGACATTTCACCTCACTCTACCCTGCAGACACTGACAAGTGTCAAGGTGTGCCTTTGGGTGTTCGGGCTTTACACTCACCTCATTCCATAAGGAAATATGCTGAAATGGGTGCAGTATAGGAGAATGGGGTGAACTCTGGGGCCAAAGAGTCCAAGGCGTACCTTAATGCCTGTCACTGGCTGCAGGGTGGGGATGGGGGAGGAATGGCGTGAGCATTACTGTCGACAATCCCAAGTCACACCGCTGACGCCAGTCAGTCAGTCCCCACAGGGTACGGCATTATCATCAGAAACCCTAACACCCTGGTTGATTCTTGGTATTTTTACTCCAAATTTTCAACATGGGCTTTTTGTGACCCCACTGCATGAACAGTGACACTATCAGTTCATTAGCCGAAAGGTGATTTTGCACAGCGACTGCACCATTTGGCGCCACAGGTGCGAAAACACATTTTGAACAGGATGTGAAAAATGACAGCTGTACTGTTCATAAGGAGGTGTAAAAAAATGGTAATGTCAAAAATCTGGAGCAAAAATATGAAAAAACTGGCGGTCACGCGCGTGCGTAGAAACTGCGCAATGCACACCCGTAATGTAATTATTTTTGGGATTTTTTACACTAGATTTTTAACATAGGCATTTTGGGACCTCTGCTCATGAACAGTGTCACTGTGATTTTCTTAATTTGTCCCGAACACTGATTTCCCACAGCGACCACGCTATTCTGCGCCGGAAGTGCAAAAACACATTTTGGCCAGGATGTGAAAAATGACAGCTATACTGTTCATAAGGAGGTGTGGAAAAATGCCAATGTTGAAAATCTGGTGGTGTGAAAATATTACAAATTCGTGAAGTTACGAGGGTACATGGAAACTGCGCAATGCACGCTCGTAACACAGTCATTTTATGGACTTTTGTCACCAAATTTTCAACATGAGCATTTTAAGACCTCTGCTCATGAACAGTGTCACTGTGATTTTCTTAATCTGTCCTGAACATTGATTTCACACACCAACTGCGCCATTGTGCGCTACATGTGTGAAACACATTTTGGGCGAGATGTGAAAAATGACAGCTGTACTGTTCATAAGGAGGTGTGGTAAAATGGCAATGCTGAAAATCTGCAGTGAAAATATTAAAAATTCTCAACGTTACAAGCGTGCGTAGGAACTGCGCAAGTCACGCTCATAAAACAGTCAGTTTAGGGAATTTTTTCACCAAATATTCAACACTGGGTTTTTGGAGGCCTACCTCATGAACTGTAACACTGTTGTTTTGGTAATCAGTCTCGAAAGGTGGTTCATGCAGTGACTGTGAAATCACCTTTTCAGGACCGAATAACAAAATGACAGTGACTGCGTTCATGAGGTGGGGTCCCAAGAACCCCATGTTGAAAATTTGGTGAAAAAATTCCCCAAAATGACCGGGAGATCCACCTAAGTTGAAAAAAAAAAACCTATTTATGCCATTATACAGCTTACCGGCATTTCTTCAGTTCGCGATCTAAACCTTCAGTGTACAGTATTGACAATATGTATTGATTGAATATTCACAATGAATGCAAATTACCTTTTAGTACCTTTACTGTTTAGCATGGTCTAGAGGCAGACAGACTTCTGTTTGTTTTTTTTTGTTATATCAAAACATACTTAATATTGTACAATTAACTACTTAGTGATTTCATTTCTTTAAAGTAAACAGAGCTGAAGACTATCAAATATGCACTTTTTTATGAGGAAGCAATACTATACAGTAAGTGAGGATTACAAGGTCAAAAAAAACCCAAGCCGACCATGAAGTGCATAACAAGGGCAACTCTTCCAGTGAAACTCGCTGTCTGCAACAAGCAGTAATGGCTGAAATGTTCTGTATTCAGGTGCAAAGCACGCCCTCTGCTAAATAAATAATTGGGAAAAACCTCTTAAAAATGTTTTTGGCTTATTAAACACAGGTTGCGAGTTGAAGTTTTCTTCCCTGTGCATAGTTTGCTTATATCCAATTGTTAAAATATTCATCTTCGTTCCTTGATAGTCACATATAGAGACCCAAGACTGCTATTAGCTGGTGTGCCCCTCAGTACAGTTGCCCTATTTTACTATTTAAATGGAGTATTACTGATGAGTAATTGTAACTAAAAGCTCGGGTAGGATTTCTAATAGGTGCACATTTACATTTTTATTGCCTTATAATTAATGGGTTCCGTTTTTTTACATTGACAAAACCGTGTATTAAATACCGTAACACCTGAGTAGGTGTTACGGCATTCATGCGCCCACTTCAAATCGAAAGTACAGTGCGGCTCGAGAATTTCAAAAACATGCTGTCTCTCAGAAATACACTTAATGACAAACACTCACCTCATCAGCCACTGTAAAACTGAAGCACATTTTCTTCTTCCCGCTCACTACATAGCTTTCTCCCAAATCTTTCAACTCTCCCCCTTCCTCTGCAGATCACAAGACTCCACTGCCAGGCAACACGTAGCAACGGCCGTGGCAACGTAAAAAAAAAAAAACAGCCAGACGGAAGATTCAAACGGACATTTTTTCTTTCTCTTTGCAGTTAAACCTAATGAAATTGCAGTTCTAACAGTTAATTTAATATGGCTAATCATTACAAAGTACTCTGCCTACCGAATAAAGAAAATCTATGACGCAAGGTACGACTGTCTATATTTTATTTATCAGATCTTTCAGTGACAAGAAAAAACGAAACCCCTTGAATTATATAAAATAAAATATGGGGTGCAGTGTGTTTAACTCGAATTTAACACACACCCTTGTTGTTGGATGGCTATCATAAACCCCTCGAGCTTCGCCCGCGGGGTTTATGTGCCATCCAACAACTCGTGTGTGTGTTAAATTCTCGTAACACACTGCACCCCATACTTTATCCTATATTTAAACTACTAACCAATTCACTGTTTCTTCTTCGTCTGTTTAATATTTAACAGGAGGAACCCTGCAGACATTGCTAAGCAAGGCAACATTCTTAGTGCATGCCAAGAGTTTCAGCTGAACTATGTAACAGCCATTCTTTAAACTCTGCTTCTGCTCATTCCATGTCCCATTAGTTTTAAGTTTCAAGTTTCAAGTTTATTGCAGGAAAAGTCCATTGAGCAAGCTCATTCACAAGGAGGTCCTAAGACATTTACACATACATATCATCACTCATTCACAAGAAGGTCCTAGGACATTTACATATCATTATTTCTCATTCACCATGAGGTCCTGAGACATTTATACATACATATCATTGTTACATAGATAGGAGCAATTGTATATAGGTAAGCACAGTGAGTACATATCGTCCAAGAGTTTTACAACTTGGTGATTTACCCAGTTGCTACAACATAGCAGTGCAGGGTCCAGTTGAGTCATATATTATGTCAAGTGGAGAGAAGAATAAAAAGAAAAATACTTGTACCAGGTAGGCAATTACATTCCGGTTAATGGAGTAGAAGGGGAGTCAGCACACAAAAGCTTGACTTGGAGTTAGAAGGAGGCCTAGTAGCACCTGCAGGTGTCTTTTATTTTAGAGACTGCTAGTGTTTTGTAGGAACTGATTGAGACAGTGCTGGTTAGCTTCAGTATGGATTGAAGTTGATTCCAAATGTTGTGGAGGGCATATGAGACCGCCTGTCTGCCAAGTGTGGTACGAGTCCTAGGAACATCTAATAGGATGTAGTCAGATTTTCTTAGGGAGTAAACATTATGGGAGATGCGTAGTAGAGATGTTAAATAGTCTGGTAGTTTGTGCAGAAGTATCTTGAGGGTCCAGATACCTGCATGGAGCATGCTTCTGGTGGTAAGTGAGGTCCAGCCAACCACTGCATATAAATCGCAATGGTGGGTCCTGAAGGTGAAGCTAGTAATGAATCGTAGGGCACGGTGGAAGAGAACATCCAGCTTGGTAAGGCTAGAGGCTGCAGAGGAGATGTATATAAAATCCCCATAATCTAGTAGGGGGAGGAAGGTTGCTTGGACAAGCCGTATGCGGGTCACAAGAGAGAAGAGTGACCTATTTCTAAAAAAGAATCCCAGTCATGCTTTGAGCCTCTTGGATAGGTTCTCAATATGGTCATTGAAAGATAGCTTGTTGTCTACCCACATGCCTAGGTATTTGAATTTAGGCATGATTTCCAAGGGTTCACCCAAGGAGGTTACTAAAAAGTCCTGCAGTAGGACAAGTAAAGCACCAAGTGAGAGATACTGTGTAAAAATCATTGCCTTGGTTTTTTGGCATTTAGGAGAAGTTTGGCTTTGATAAGATTGTTTTCTAACTGATGAAAGTTGGCTTGCAACACTTCCCTGACTTTTGATAAGGTTGAACCTGTGGTGTATAATACGGTGTCTTTCTCAAAGAAATGCATGCTGGATTTTTTTATGCAGGCATTAAGATCATTGATATATAGGGAGAAAAGGATCAGGCCTAGGATGGAGCCTTGGGGGACTCCCCTGACAATCAAGAGAGGGGCTGATAGTAGGCCATCGGCTTTGACTTTTTGTATCCTTCAAGAGAGATAACTGTTGAACCACTGAGCAGTGAGTGGAGTGGCACCTATTTTGGTAAGGCAGGTAATTAGGAAGTGATGGTTGACAGTATCAAAAGCTTTACTAAGGTCCAGAAAGACTGCACCAGTAACCTTCTTGGAATCCATAGCAGTGATCCAGTCATTAGAGACTTTAGCCAGAGCTGAGATGGTACTATGTTTAGACCTGAAGCCAGATTGTGCAGAATTTAAGAGTGAGTGCACTTCAAGATGAGTTTTTAGTTGGCTATAGACCAGTTTTTCTAGGGTTTTTGAGAGAACAGGCAAAATGGATATAGGCCTGTAACTGTTTAGATCACAAGGGTCTCCTGATTTGAAGTGAGGAAGAATATGGGCAGATTTCCAGCAGGATGGAACTGTGGCAGAGGAAATGGAGAGGTTGAAGATATGGAGGATGGGAGCTGTGAGCTGGGCAAAGCCTAATTGCAGGAAGAATGGTTCAAGGGCATCGTCCCCTACACTTTTCCTAACATCGAGGCTGAGGAGCAAGTCTTCAACTTCTATATAACTAAACAAGTGCAACTAGAAGGGCTGGGGGGGAGGTAGATATGGAGGGTGGGCTAAAATTGCTATTTGCGCGGCTGGCATACGGAGAGGAGTCAAATGCTAATCCGGCTGTGGCAAAGTGTTGGTTAAGTTCTTCAAGGATTTGTGGCTGGTTTTCCACCACCCTGTCCTTGGTAAGTATCTTAATTGGTATTGAGGGAGCTGTGGGACGGCCTTCAATGGATCTTCAATGGATCTCTGTGTCCTCCAGATTTTTTAGGGACTCCCTTTGGCCTCTTCTAGAGTGGAGATGTAATGGTTTGCTTCCGTGGTACGTATGTTTTTAACACAGGCATTCCTGGCAGTTCTAAAGGCCTGCCAGTCTGCTGGGTTCTTGGTTCGCCTGGCTTTTGCCCAAAGCTGATCTCTAATGGTAAGTGCTGCCTTCAGCTCAGTGGTAAACCAGGGATGTGAGGATTTACGTACCCTAACTTTAATAAGGGGGGCATGCTTGTTTATCAGGATGGAAAGATTGTCATTAAGAACTGTGACAGCTCAGTCAGTAGATTTGGCCAGATATAGATCTTGCCATTTGATGTTGCCCAGATCAGCTAAGAAGTTTGCTGTATTGAATTTGGGAAAGGATCATTTGCTCTGGTCAGTTCGGTCGATTTTTCAGAACTCTCCTAAAAATATCCTTTATGGGACTGCAGCTAAGGAAACATCCACCCACAAGAATTAGACTTGCATTGTGGACAATGAGGATCACCCAGTACACCTGTGCATTTTTAATGTAATATCTTAAATGAGCTCTGAGATTGTATAGCAAGAGCTGATCCAGTGTACTTTGCATTTCCCCATACTGCAAGACATGTACAATATTCCCCCTTTCAAAAAGGTATTACTTTTTTTATTATGGATGGAAAATATACTATAACATGCTAGTCACAAAGACTAATAACATTTTCAAAAGCAAGACAAGCAGAGACTCACGTCATTGTATTTAGGCTGACATTCAGGGTAGCTAAATCCAGATTAAAGCAGCAGTGCTCATTGACATTGTTTTGTTAGCAGTTGCTCAATGTTATACAGTTATTTTACTGTACTCCTGGATGTCTTTCTGATCCTTGACAATGTATATTTTGTTTATAATTAATGGCTTCCGTTTTTTACAATGGAAAAAAACGTGTGTTAATCTACGTAACACCGCATAACTACTTCGAAATGCTAGTAAACAAGACAAAAGTAAAACTCAACGAGAGCCTTACTCTGTGTTTTCTAACACAAATCAGTCAGCATAACTCACCTCCTCACTGCCATTCGCTCCATAAAAAACAGTATCCGGTAATCTCAACAACCGATATGAAAAAAAAAAAAAAACAGTTCCAGCACATTTCAAATCGCGGACTAAACGGAAACACACCCGATTTTACACACTCCCTAACCACTCTCCCTTTCAACCCTCACCTTTCCCCTGTAGGTCAAATGACGCCAGCACTTGAAAACACTTGCTTCGTCAGAAAGGACACAAGGATCAAGACAGTTTTTTTTTTTTATTTTCTTCTTAAATAATTAGTTACTTGTTAAACCTGTTCTCTGTTCAAAATTAAACTAGTTACTCAACAGAAGGTAAAAGTCCCGTTTCTTTTTCACCTTTTCTACCAGAAAAAAACGGAACTACCAGAAAAAAACGGAAGCCTTCAATTATATAAAATAAAGTATAGGGTGCGGTGTGTTTAACTCGAATTTAACACACACCCTCGTTGTTGGATGGCTAGCATGAACCCCTCGGGCTTCTCCCTCAGGGTTTATGTGCCATCCTACAACAAGGGTGTGTGTTAAATTCGACTTAAACACACTGCACCCCATATTTTATTTTATATAATTCAAGGAGTTTCGTTTTTTCTTGTCACTGAAAGATCTGATAAATAAAATATAGACAGTCGTACCTTGCATCATAGATTTTCTTTATTCGGTAGGCAGAGTACTTTGTAATGATTAGCCATATTAAATTAACTGTTAGAACTGCAATTTCTTTAGATTTAACTGAAAAGAGAAAGAAAAAATGTCCATTTGAATCTTCCGTCTGGCTGTATTTTTTTTTTACGTTGCTACGGCCCTTGCTACGTGTTGCCTGGCAGTGGAGTCTTGTGATCTGCAGAGGGAAGGGGAGAGTTGAAAGATTTGGGAGAAGGCTATGTAGTGAGCGGGAAGAAGAAAATGTGCTTCAGTTTTACAGTGGCTGATGAGGTGAGTGTTTGTCATTAAGTGTATTTCTGAAAGACAGCATGTTTTTGAAATTCTCCAGCCACACTGTACTTTCGATTTGAAGTGGGCCCATGAAATTTAATACACGGTTTTGTCAATGTAAAAAAATGGAACCCATTAATTATATTCTCATAACACACTGCACCCCATACTTTATCCTATATTTAATGATTGCCTGTTAGAAACTCCTCCACATGAAAATTTGTCCGGTTTGCCATTTGAGCTGCCGACTTGGAATGTCAGCACGAGCCAGCAACGGAGCTGCCGGCAGCTAATTTTAATGTTACGCTCCACCTCCTCACTTCTACATATGTCTAACCTGCATGCTCATTCACATCTTGTGGCGGTAGTCTATTGTCATTTGAAATGGAGACAGCAGTGAATTACTCTTCAAGTTCATCTGATATTTCAGAGTATGTTGATTACCATTTTCTCTGTCAAGTTGCAGATAAATCGGTTCCCAAAAGTGTTTGGTGTCCTAATGCAATATTCATTAGCCGACATTAACATATTCTGTCAGGATTTTGCCATTTACAGCACTGTTATTCAGTGCTGATGCCTTTGCGATAAGTATAACTTGTTGACAGAGACTATGAGTCTATGTAAATTTGACATAGCTGTGATGGAATAAACTTTCAGTCCTTACTGTAAAATAGGGGGCACTGTAATGTAATTCACAGTATGTGGTCGCCAAATGCTATATCAGTGAGATGGGAGCACGCTTTTTCTGACTAGTAAATTTCTGGATGTTTCTATATTCATTTTTTAATACAGTTCCCCTCTATCTTTTTTTAAATGCTTTTTTTACAATTCTTGAGGAGTGATATTTCAGTGACAGAAATATTTCAGATTATTGCAGAATAGTCTGTTTTCTGTGGTGGTTGGCGGAGGGGGGGGTGAGTACTTGTATGCCTGGAGTGCACTGAGCTGACGAACATACATGGGCAAAGTAGATGGCAAGTGCAGAAGCCAGGCCTCAGTGGTGATATGTATTAATCCACTGTATTCTGAGTAAGAGTTATTAGTGTGTCCACCCCCCGCACCACTACTCCCAAGGTGGCCCTCTCTAACTACACAAATCGTATTGCCTGTGGTGATGAGCGTGATACATAGCTGAATGAAACCGTAGTCCCAGGCAAATGATGGCTGAGAGGAGTTCAGTCTGGAGCACTAAACTAGAGGGACAAGTGGCTCGAAGACAGCAGATGACATGAAGTAAGAAAGAAAAATGAAGGAAAAAAACACAAATCACAGTGCTTGTACTGATCAAGATTTTATTTAATGTTAAAAAATTACATAAAATGTTACAAATACAGCATACTGTAAGGCACATAGTAGTGAATTACAGAAAAATTTAATATCACAATGCTGAGCAATCGGTAGTGCTGCAGTTCCTTCACACACACACACACACACACACACACTCTCACACACACGCCCTGTCAGTTATCTGAACCACAAACCCCATTGAAACCAATGTTTTACTTTATTTTAAATGCTCAGGAAAATGAACAAAATGATTGGATACTTGCCTTCAAGTGGCAGTACTGAACTACATGTCATTGTATCAAATGAACCTTATGGGGCGATTACATCTTGCTAACCACAGCTGGTGAGATCAAATGTAATCTTTTTTCTAGAAATTACTGCTAACTAATTAAAAATAAAGTAAACTACGTTTACTCCTCAATGTTGAGCGACAAGTCTTTATAACAAGCAGAATATTTTATGACAGGGAAGCAGCAGTATGCATCTGTAATTTAAACAAATGGAAAGGTAACTCAGATGAAATAAATGCCAAACAATCTCATACGAGAGAGTGAGCACGTCAACTTAGAATGCAAGACGCACATCCTTAGTACTGCGTGCAAAACCGATGGTCAAAAGCAATTTATGACTCGAGTCACTAATTACAAAAAATGTTAAAACTTCACATAAAGACTGTGGAACACGTTTGGGACCTCATAGCAATGAAATGGAATTCCAGGCTATGGCCACGAGGCTCTAAATCACCGTGGTCAGTAACATTAGACAACAAGGAGCACCGCAAGGCTTGTGCGCAGTGAAAAGCCGACAGTAACAGAGATTGGACCTCGGTGCGACTGGTCGCTGGCAGCTTCTTTCTGCTTTATGCATTTAGTATCTGTCCATTATCCCAGCCATATAACAGATGAAGAAAAGGGTGGAGAAAAGGCACCAAAGTCCTGCAGTCAGTGCTTTAATTCCCCATTCTTTTATGGATTTCCAATGATGTCCCATTTCAAAGAAACATGGCGGCAGCTGTCCGTTGGCTTTGTGGGAACTGTGAGAGGCCGATGGAGAAGCCACTGCCATGTTTCTTTGAAATGGGACATCAGACAATGCAGCTGCAACAGGCCGCAGCAGTGAGGGACTGCCCTGCAAACACAGCTGATTGTGACAGGGTGCTCCCTGAATGCAGTGGTCAGTTTCCTTGGGTATAGTGGCATACTCATTAACGGCTCCCTGCTGAAACATAGACTTTGACGGCAGATAAGGACTGCTTGGCCCATCTAGTCTGCCCATTTCCCTACCTACAGGATAGGCCGCAGATCCTAGTTAACCAACAGCCTATTTCTTCCTACCCCCCACAAGAATTGCCTTATGTCTGTCCCATGCATTTTTGAATTCTCCCACAGTTTTAGACCCCACAACCTCCTCAGGAAGGCTGTTCCATGCATCCACTAACCTCTCTGTGAAATAATACTTCCTCACATTGCCCCTGAACCTCCCCCATCTTTAAATTGTGTCCCTTTGTTCTTGCACCTCTCTTTTTCTGAAAGATGCTACCCTCTTGGACTTTGTTGATTCCACTGAGGTACTTAGAAGTTACTATCATGTCCCCCCTCTCCCTTCTTTCCTCAAGGGTATACATATTAAGCTCCTTTAGTCTCTCCTCGTACGGCTCCTCTTGCAGACCCTGCACCATTTTAGTTGCCCTCCTCTGGACTGCCTCTATCCTGTCTATGTCCTTGCAGAGATGGGGTCTCCAGAACTGGACGCAGTACTCCAGATGAGGTCTCACCAATTGTCTGTACAGAGGGATAACAACTTCCTGTTTTCTGCTGGTGATGCCTCTCCCTATGCATCCCAGTATACTAGCCCTCCTACTGCCTTCTCACATTGCTTGCTAACCTTAAGGTCATCTAATATGATTATCCCCAGGTCCCTTTCCTTTTTTTGTTGTTACTACCTCCCCATTGTGTATTCTTCCCTGGGTTCTTGTTTCCCAGGTGCATTATTTTACACTTCTTTGCATTGAATCCAAGCTGCCATACTTCTGACCATTCCTCCAACCTTGCCAAGTCCCTTCTCATCCTTTCCACGCCTCCTTGTGTATCAACCCTGATGCAGATCTTTGTGTCATCTGCAAAGAGGCATACTTTTCCTTCCAGTCCCTCTGCAATGTCACTTATGAAGACATTAAAAAGGACTGGACCCAGTACTGAACCCTGCGGTACCCCACTAGTAACCCCTCTTTCTTCAGAGTGGACTCCATTTACAATTACTTTCTGTGTCCTGTTGTCCAGCCAATGTTTTACCCAGGCTACCACCCTGGGACCCACTCCCAGGCTGGTTAATTTGACTATTAATCTTTTGTGTGGGACTGTGTCAAATGCCTTGCTAAAGTCTAGGTAGGCCATGTCCACAGCCCCTCCCTGGTCTACTACTTTGGTCACCCAGTCAAAGAAATCTATTAGATTCATCTGACATGACCTTCCCTCTGTGAATGCATGCTGCCTTGGGTCCTGTGCCCCACTGGCCTCTAGGTACTCAACAGTTCTTTCCTTCAGAAGTGACTCCATCACTTTCCCTACCACAGAGGTCAAACTGACAGGTTTGTAGTTTCCTGCCTCTGTCTTGGTCCCACTTTTATGAAGGGGAATCACATCCACCTTCCTCCAGTCCTCGGGTACCATACCATCCTCCCATGATTTATTAAAAAGAGTAGCCAGTGGTTTCACTAGTTCCTCCCCTTAATTCTTTTAGAATTCTGGGGTGAATTCCATCAGGCCCCATTGCTTTGTCCACCTGCAGTTTTAGGAGTTCTTGTAGAACCCTTACTTCTGTGAAAGGACTGGGATCAACCCCCCTATCAAGAGTGCTTCTGTTAATTGGATTAGGCACTTCCCCCTCCTCTTTTATGAATACCGAGCAGAAATATTCATTCAGTATCCCTGATTTTTTACTGTCCCCCTCTGCCCACCCACTGTTCATTCTATTCAGCCTCACTATCCCTCCCTTTGTCTTTCTACGCTCGCTGATGTACCTATAAAAGGTTTTATCCCCCTTCTTAACCGAGTAGGCTATCTTTTCTTCAGTTTGGGTCTTTGCTATTCTGACTTCCATCCCTGCTTCCTTCTGCCTTAACTGGTACAGATCTCTGTCCTGCTCCTTCTGTGTTTCCTTATACTTCCAGAATGCTATCTTTTTCTTCCTGACTTTCACAGCCACCTCTTTTGAGAACCATAGTGGCTTTTTCTTTCATTTTGATTTGTTTATTTGCTTCACACAAAGGCTTGTTGCCTCTGTGATGGCAGTTTTGATGATTCCCCATTGTTGCTCCACACCTCCTTCTAGCCTGTTTGCTAGTGCTTTTCTGAGGCACTCTCCCATCTTGCCAAAGTCAGCCCTCCTGAAGTCCAGTACCCTCACTTTTGTATGGCTTGACTCTTGTAGTGATAGTATAATATGTTGATTATTGTCACTCCATTTTGTATGCTATTTCATGTAATGTATGTCATTTTATACTCCATTTTGTATTGTGTGACTCCATTTTACATGCTGCTTCATTTAATTGGTGTTTTGCTCTTTAGATAGCCTCATTATTATGTTTTGCTTCAGACAGTGTATTTTGCTGACTTGAAGGTTGCATACAAGATGTTGTGAGAATCTCTGGCATTGTTTGGTTCATGATGTTCTGGACACCTGGCCAGTGCTTAGGGCATGATGATCTAACGAATGCCAACTATTTATTATGAGAATAAGTGGTGTTTGTCATGCTGAACTCGTGATGTTCTGGGCACCTGGCCAGTGCTTAGGACATGATGGTTTAGCATTTCTAAATACCAGATAAAACATATAAAATGGGACTTTCCAGATGCCTGGTTAGAAGCCTCTCCTGCAGGGTGGGACGCATCGCTGTGGGGCCAGTTCGATTCGAGAGACTCTAGCCAGGCTGACAAGGGGGCTTCCAGCCATTGGAAGAGGGCTTGGATGATGCTTTATTGAATCGGTGATATATAACCTTTTGTATTATATTTTGTTATAATAAAGCTTTGGCTTGCTGTACTTATTGTATTGTTATTGTGTGTATGTGAGTGTAAGTGAGTAAATAGCTGCCTGGTTTGAGTTGGCAGAACATTTTTGGCGTAGTCGGCAGGATTCGAAAATAAAATGTCTATTTTTAGGAAAAAGAATGAGTTCTTTTTTTTAAGGCTCAAACAAGCAAGGGCAACTGCCCTTTGTACTTGTAATTTGTGTTTGTTGCAAGTATATACTGTTAGAGCCAATGATGGCTTTCACAGTTCAGGCTGCTTTTAGGAGAAAAGCAGTGGCTGGTTAAGTAAAGTTAGATAAGCAACATCTAGAAAAAGAAAAATAAACTACTGTGGATGTACGAAGAGTAGGTGACTACAGACGGGATGATTTGAAAATCCTCCCCCACCCATGTTGCCTATCTGTGTAGTTTCAAGTTTTTATCAATTTCAAGTTCCCTTGCCTCCTATAGAGGCTGAAACATTTGATCCTAAACCCAAGTACTGGGGACCTCTACCAGATGTATCTCAACCTAGTACTGTTAGAGATTTTTGTTTGTTTTGTTTTTAAACTGCAAACCAGAGCTCTGGAAAAAGACTTGGTTTGGCAGGTTACTAAAATGGCCAAAAGAAAACCTTTGAAAGGGTTAAAACCTTTGAAAGAGTTAATAGCTGCAGCATTTGGAAATTATCACGAAGGTCCTGCAGTCAGTTTTCTTACTTAGACTAGTATATAGGAAAAGAAGAAGAAAATACCTTGGCACGGGT
Source organism: Neoceratodus forsteri (assembly GCA_016271365.2). Taxonomy (NCBI): domain Eukaryota; kingdom Metazoa; phylum Chordata; order Ceratodontiformes; family Ceratodontidae; genus Neoceratodus; species Neoceratodus forsteri. The sequence continues at coordinate 508,665,333 of CM057455.1, forward strand.
AAGTCTGAATTTTTTATTCAAAGTTGTTTTATGTCTGTCTGTTTTATTTCTGTGTCACTATACTAAACAAGGTAATGCTCCGTCTTTCTCATGCATATTTTCTAGCTTATATCTGTGTTCTGTAATTATATTCTGTTGTCAAGGTTGCGAGATAGGATTGACTGCCTTCAGTGCACAACAGGTTACAGAAAAAAAAAAAGGAAGAAGAAGCTTCTTTGCCTCATAGCTGACTGTTTTAATTGGCTTTATTTTTAATGGAACATTTGTGCTGCCTAGGTAGGGTCAGTGTAGAACTTTTGTTTGGTGGAGCAGGTAGTGTTGATGGTGAAGAGTTATGGCGTCATATAGATTGCAATGTGCAGAAAGAGTTGTAGTTTGCAAACAGCGTGCCAAGCCACTGCTAGGTGAAAATGTAATGTGTTAACAGCTATAAATGGCTTTATCATACTTCTAGTTAAAACCAGAAACTTTTGCAAAATGGCAGAGTGCCATATTTTAGTTATGTGCCAAAAGGTGTAATCATGTTATACGAGATGTGTTCACTTACAGATGATGTGTTTAAAAAGTGTTTTGTTCTGGAAAGATTTGGCATGGCAATATGTATAAATGTGTTGGTTTAAAATTGTCAGTGTTACAAGACAGGCAGGAGGCAACACATATATCTAAACCACGTACAGTTTTCTAATGGAACTATAGGCATTACCTCAGCAAATTGGTGTGAAACAATGTCAGTCTTATTTTGTGTTAAGTATTTCTTTTTGTGTATGTGTATGTGTATGTGTGTGTACTGTCTTGGCCAGCAGTTTTATTGTGTAAAGATATTTTAATATTGGTGGTGTTCAAGGACACTACAGGAATGGCTGGGTTTGAATGACCCTTGCATGCACACTGTGACCTTTGCACATTATTTGACCTTCTTGTGTTTCAACATTTTATGTTACTACCAGTTCAAACTTGATGTGTATTCCATGCCTAAAGCACAACTTTTCACACAAAATGTATGTTTTCATGAAAGCACACCAAGAGTGAACCATGTAATTTGACTTTTTATTGCAAAACTAGTATTCTAAGTGAAGAGGAACAAACTTTTACAATTTTGAAAAAGGACTATTACAGCTGTTTTTGAGAGTTTACCATCTACAGAGATACGTACGTATGGTATTACCATCAATCTGGACATTTTGTCATGCTTAGGATAAGGAACCCAGGGACGCTTGGCTTCTTTTATCCTATGGAAATAATCTTGTTTTATTTTTAAACTGATGTGTGTTTGTTTTTGTTGTTTGTGTCTGTGTTTCACAGCTAACCTTTTATTGCTACAGTATTGAGCTGTCTCTTGCACTCGAGCTGTGTCTTCCACCAGTAGAGCTTGGAGGAGGGGTAAGCTACCTTCCTCCCTTCCAGTAATACCCACAAAGGTTGCAAGGTACATGTCATATTTATACTGATTCATGGTCTGTAGCCAATGGTTTAACAACCTGGCTGCCCACTTGGCTAAGGATGAGTGGAAAATTTATTCGAAAGAAATATGGGGAAAAGAACTGTGGCAGGAAATATGGACTATGGTGCAAAATACTCAGACCACTGTATTTCATGTTGATGCTCATTGTGCTTCAGATACACTAGAACGATGGTATAATTCTATTGCAGATGAAAAAGCTAAGATTCTTCCAGTGGATATTGAAGAAACTCAAGGTCAGCAGTTATCAGGGCTGGCAAAATGAGCACATCAAAAATGTGGACATTTGGGAGAGAAAGCCACTTACAGGTGGGCATATAGTAGGGGTGTACCCCTAACATTGGATTTGGTTAAAACTGTTATTGCTCAGTGTCCTATATGCCAACATGGGCAACAAAGACCAATCCTCATATTGTGAAAGGACAATTGGGGGGGGAGCCTACGAAAATGGAAAGAGAAATGCATGAAGTATTACAGATTTTAAATAATAGACCAATTGGAGAATCTGAGACCCCCTTAATGCGAATGATAACTCCTAATTTGCAAGTGCAGGCTTACTCAACTACAGAAACAGTGTTATATTGGGAAATTACACCAGGAGCTCTGTCTCCTTGCAGGCAACCCAGAAGCTGCTGGACTTGATTTACATGCCTTCAAGAATACAGAATAAACAGCAGAAACATTCAAGTGATAGAAACTGATATTGGAATACAAATTCCACCAAGACATTTTGGTTGGATAGCACCTAAATCAGAACTAGCCCTCAAGGAATACAAATTTTGGGAGGGTGATTGATTGTGATTACCAAGAGAAGTGAAAGTAATTTTGTTGAATAGTAGAGAACAAAATCTGTTAATTCAACAATATGACAGAGTGGCTCAATTGTTAATTATTCCAGTTAACAAAATGACCCTATAAAGGGACAAGCCCCCACTCTTAACAGCAAGGGGGATAAAGGTTTTAGATCTACAGGAGGTTTTAACAATGGTGCCAAAATATGGGTTACAAACCCAAATGCCCTCCTGAACCAGCTGAGGTGATAGCCACCGGACGAGACAACACAGTGTTAATTATCAGATCAGGGAAAGAAAAATGGGAATACGTGCCTGCACATAAATGTTATCTTGAGAATAATGAAATTTGTGTCTTTCTAGGTCCAGCAATGGATTTTAAAAGGAATGCTGGTGTGTCTTATGGTCCATTTGGCAGAGCTAGTTACCCCTGGAGGAAGGATTCAAAGGGTTAACTGTAATGACACTGGTTGTAAAGGAACCTGGAGTTGGAAAAATGATACCAAAGATAGAACCCAGGGGAACTTTAGCTGCCCATCCGGACAGAAGTGTGTGGTACTGAACATGACATTTTCACCAGGGGTCCAATCTCTGGATGACAACTGGTGGCTCAGGACAATATGCCCTCCGAAACAGATGAAATCTCTTTGCAGAATAAGACTGCTATTAAATGCTGCAACTTACCGAATAGTTGCATGGTGACTGCACAACATAGACTTGATTGCTGCATGAATCAAACAGACATTTTCAATGCAAGTATTACTTTGATTGACATAGACCGTTATTCTGCATGAATGCTACTGCAATAACTAATAGAACTACTTGGGCAGATCACATTACAGTGTTGAAAAATCATCCTGTAATTAGCAATGATAGTATAGTTAAGGTTTCATCCACATGTACATCAATGCTTAGCGGTATCAGAAAAATGTAATCCATTTTAACATAACGTTTATGTTTAGTAGAAAATGCAAATATAAAAGAGCTTGGTATGATATGCTATTAGGTGGAGCAGGGGCAGGCATGGGAATTTTAAATAGTGTGGATATAGAAACACTGACTAACAGGCTTCAGGCAGTAGAATTGATGTATTTAGCTTAATTAACTTACAAGCTCAATGGATGCCAACTGTTTCTTATCACAAAGATTAACTTTGAATTATGATTTTGAGTTCTGCAGTTATTTAATGCTTCACAGGTATGGGGAATGGGAGTAGCAGAAAATATTTCATGATTTATTGATTGGACAGAATGCACAATGCACATATGTATTCTATAATGCAAAGAAATAAGGCCAAGTGATTTAATGAGTAATAATGAATATGTGTGGAGGACCGTGTTCAAATCATGGATTAATCATTGGATTGTAATGTCATCCACCACAGTAAATGCACAGGTCTCTGATAATGAGCAGAAGCTTATTTTGTATTGCAGCCCAATATTTTAGATCAATCAAGATTGAATATCTCGTTAAATAAAATTAAACAGATAATTCAAGAAACAGATGTAATGCAGGCTCATTTGGCAATAAGAAATAAATCATTAGTGCAAAGTCAGGTGCAAACTTCGATAGTTAAAATAAAATGATTGATTTAAGTTCAAGATTCAACAGAGACTACTCATTATTGGTGGGATATTTTACAGGATGGTCTCCATCAGCTACAAAAGTGTTAAATATTCTGATACATCCTATCATAATCATTGCTGTAGTGACAATTATATTCGTAGTAATTTTGCTATGGTACCAATATCATACAAATCGTATTCACAATAATCAAACTACCGAATGTAGTGATAGTATAATATGTTGATTATTGTCACTCCATTTTGTATGCTATTTCATGTAATGTATGTCATTTTATACTCCATTTTGTATTGTGTGACTCCATTTTACATGCTGCTTCATTTAATTGGTGTTTTGCTCTTTAGATAGCCTCATTATTATGTTTTGCTTCAGACAGTGTATTTTGCTGACTTGAAGGTCGCATACAAGATGTTGTGAGAATCTCTGGCATTGTTTGGCTCATGATGTTCTGGACACCTGGCCAGTGCCTAGGGCATGATGATCTAACGAATGCCAACTATTTATTATGAGAATAAGTGGTGTTTGTCATGCTGAACTCGTGATGTTCTGGGCACCTGACCAGTGCTTAGGACATGATGGTTTTGCATTTCTAAATACCAGATAAAACGTATAAAATGGGACTTTCCAGACGCCTGGTTAGAAGCCTCTCCTGCAGGGTGGACGCATCGCTGTGGGGCCAGTTCCCAGTTCGAGAGACTCCTAGCCAGGCTGACAAGGGGGCTTCCCAGCCATTGGAAGAGGGCTTGGATGATGCTTTATTGAATCTGTGATGTATAACCTTTTGTATTATATTTTGTTATAATAAAGCTTTGGCTTGCTGTACTTATTGTATTGTTATTGTGTGTATGTGAGTGTGAGTGAGTAAATAGCTGCCTGGTTTGAGTTGGCAGAACAACTCTGTAGCTGAGTTTAACGTGAACCACACTGTTTGATGGTAACTTGTTCCCAGATGGCAACCCACTTCTAGATCTGAGATCCTCTCACTGCCCCCGTTTGAGAGTATGAGGTCTAAGATTGTTCCCTCATGAGTGGGTTCCGAAACTAGCTGTCTGAGGCCTGCCACCTGTAGGGCATCAAGAATGGCCCTGTTCTTGGATGTGGCTGCAGCAAATGTGCTCCAGTTAATATCTGGCATATTCAGGTCTCCCATCAACAGTATCTCCCCTTTCTCTGCCATCCTAAGTATGCCTTCTATCATATCCTTGTCCATTCCCTCCCCCTAACATGGGGGTCTGTACACAATCCCTGTGCGGATTGTGGTGCCCTTTCCAGTCTCCAAGGTGACCCACAGTGCCTCCTCTCCTGCCTGTTTACTCTTTTGTTCGGTTACTTTTATCCCTTCCTTTACATAGAGAGCTACTCCTCCCCCTCTTCTTCCCTGCCTGTCTCTCCTGTAGGTTATGTACCCTGGTATGTTAACATCCCAGTCATGGTTCTCTGTGTACCATGTTTCTGTGACTGCTACGATATCCAGGCATCCCTCTTCCATCAAGGCCACCAGCTCAGGGAGCTTGTTGCCCAGACTACAGCGTTGGTACTCATTACCCTCCATTTCTTGATGGCCTTACCCCTTTTTGACCCATCCCTGTTCTTACTGCGTTTGTCACTTTCTCCATTTACCCCTGCGCTTCTCCCTATTGACATCTCTATGTTGCTGTTTACCACACTTACTACCGAGACTTTTTGGGGGCTAGGATTTCCATGCTCCTTTCCAGTGCCTCCCCTTGGCTAGTTTAAATGCTTGCCAATGAAGCATTTAAACCTATCACCTAGGATCCTGGTTCCCCTCCTGGACAGATGCAGCCCATCATGCCAGTATAGGCTTGCATCACTCCAGGTGGACCCCCAGTCCCCAGTGAAGCCAAATCCCTGAGCTCCACACCAGTTTTTCAACCACTGATTGAATACCATGGTGCGGAACACCCTAGCCTCTCCTACGCCATAGATGGGCAGCACCTCCGAGAAGGTTACTGTGCGTGCTGCTTGTCTAAGGCCCCTCCCCAATTCCACAAACTCTTCCTGCACTTCTCTAATCCCTTTCTTAGCCAGGTCATTTGTCCCTAGGTGGACAATGACATCCAGCTCCCTCCCCTGTGCAGCTGCTCCGGCAATCCTGAGGATTCGCTCCCTGTCCCTCCAAGCCATGACGCCAGGCAGGCACCTTACCTCCCTCTCCCCTTCCTACCCCAGTTCTACCTTCCTAACGATGGAGTCCCCCACCAGGAGTTGTTTCCTTCCCCTGTGGGGTCCCCTGTCACCCTCCTGTGGGTCTCCTTTGTGGAGGTTCCCAGCATCCTCCTTGGTCTCCACTTCGGGTGCCTCCATAGAGGAACCACACTTTGCCAGAATGGCATAGGAATTATGGAGAGGTACAACTGGAGGGATGCACCACTGTTCCACCACCCTCACCCTCCCTGAGCCCACTGTGGTCCAACCGCTCCTCTTTCTTGGCAACCTCTGAGGCAATGGCAGTGGCACTGGTGGTCCCTGGATGGAAGAGGAGGTCCCACAAATCCTGGCCAACTCAGCCTGGAGATAAGCAACCTCCTCCCTCAGCCCAGAGAGGTGTCTGCAGATGATACAACACCGCATCCTCCAGAACGTCTCCTGGAAGACTGCTGCTCCACAGCCACTGCACTAAACCACTCCCATCATGTCTTATTTCTGGTCCCTAAACTGTTTGCCATCCTTACTCTTTCCTCTATTTTTTTTTCTCTCTCTCCTTATTTTATACCTGTGTGCCCTTTAAGCTCCTGATTGTCCTGTTCTGAGACAAGAGTATCCTATATTTCTCAGTAGACCCCTTACTTGCTCAGAGGCAGACCTCCAGCAGCTAGAGGGGGCCAGAGAGCCACTCTTGCCCTTCTAGGATGGTGGATCTTTGGTGGCTCTGTGATCACTCACTTCCTGCTCCCAAACAGGAAGTTCCTGTTGTCAGTCAAATCCTGTGCCTATAAAAGTAGAACTAGCTTTCGGGGGGAGGGAAGGAGGGCAATATAGTCCCAGTAGAGAAGTCCAGTCACACAGCAGTCCTTCCTCCTGGTGTCTTCTGCCAAGCTAGTAGCAGAATCTTTCTAAGGCAAGGTGTTTCTTGCGCACACACCAGCAAACAGAAAATGACTGAGAGAGTGAACTGATTTTAAACACTGTAAGTGGTAAGCCTTTTAGCCTGCCTGGCCCTGCTTCGGAAATATTACATTCACATTTTATTTCTTCCTCTGAGAGAGTGGACTGATTTTGGCCCTGCTGTGGCCCTGTTTCAAAAATATTAAATTCAGATTCTTCCTCTGAGAGACTCTAGAGTGAACTGATTTTGAGCACTCACTGTGTAATGTAAGTGGCAAGCCCTTTCAGTCTGCCTAGCCCTGCTTCAAAAATATTAAACTCAAATTGTTCCTCAGACTCAATCCTTTATATGCCCCACCGAATGCGTTTCAGTTCAATGAAGTTCCTGATGCCTTTCCTCCTCGCTGACCCCCGCAGGGTGATCTCTCTTCTTCCCCCCTTCCCTGCCCTGCCTGGTTTGCCTACATCCGTTCAAGCTCTGTTCCTTCCAAGTTCCACCCTTTCTCTCTGGGCCTCTCCAGTAAATGTTGTTCAAAAAACAAAACTGTATTTTCTTTTGTGTATGTGTTCTATGAGTTTTTTAAGTTGTTGCTGCCACCGAGAATTGTCTCTGAAGAGCAGATCAGCAAGCAAAAGCAAGCACCGCTACCAACATGACACAACTCTCCATTTAGTCTGGCAGCATGCAGATCCACACACTGAGGACAGTGAGTGACACGGGGATTATCCAATCCACTCCTGCACCAGCTCAGATCCCTCAAGACTCAATTCCCTTCCTAATCCCTGCCTCAGCCACCTGACCGAAATTGAATCTCTGCTAGTCAGGTGACGCACGCAAGCACAGAGCAGCTCACAGCATAACTTGTGCCCCCCAATAAGCTGTCACCTGGGCATGACCACCATGTTCCATCTAAGGGGAAGCAGGCACGCAGAAGTGTAGGAGAGCTGAGACAGTCATCCTGAGCCATAGGATGCGGTCATGAAGCAGCAAGAGTAACAGAATGGATCAGAGAAAGAACAGGTATGGGTGCTCGCCTGTGAGTCATGACCTGTGCGTTGTGCGTAGTCACTTAAAGGGCCGGTAGCTTTTTTTATATATTATATTTAATTGGTTTGGGGGCCCCATTCTAGGGGCCCTTGTGGACACCTATGGATATCTTCTCCAAGGAGGGAGGACTGCTGGCTCCACCAAATGACTGCCACCAGGTGGAGGCCTGGAGGCATTACGGGACAAGAGCGGCAGAAGAAGGGTGGGTGCTGTGGGACTCAATGGTGTGCGCGAGCCTACACACAAACACATACACAGATACACACACACACATGCTAATGTTTGCACCCCAGCAGAGAATCTGGGGGAAAAAGTGGTGGAAAGTGGTTGTAAGGCAGGCACTGATGATGCCCTGCACATTGATCCACCACCTGTCTCACCACTAGGGACCTGAAATGCCAAGATGGGAATGTACCAGTGGGAAGGATGGCCCTCCCCTGCCTGAGCCTGCCACAGGGGTAATATGTGGGGGTATTCAAGCTTCTCAGGTAAGCCTTGGGGAGGTGTTGGATGGTAGGAGTTGGTGGGGACAGGGATGAAAGGGAGCCAAAGCCTGCATAGACCAAGGAGAATAGAGTGTTTAGAAAAAAAACACAACTTTGAGTGAGATAGGGAGTGGAAGTAGTAAAGTGCAGGCATGTAATTTACAGATTTAACCCATGCTAGGGAATACTCCATGAATACTGTGGTGTACCAGCTGGCAGGAAAGAATGCTACTTATGTCATAACAAACTGGAAGCAGTAAGAGTGGACAGAAAATCCTGATGTGATTGAAACCCACGGACTAGTAGGAATGACTGTTAGAACCAACCAATTCAAAAAGTAGAAATCCAAGACAAGAACGGATGTTAGCAACTGTAGTCAAAAAGGATTATGATAAAGGTGAAGGAAAATAAAAAAGGAGAGAGTTCCTTTCTAAGTTCAGTGAGTTCAACTGGGGAAGTGCAATACAAATACAGTATGCTAAACATACACACAGATGCTGTACTTACTTTTTACAACTGCACATATCATATTTAAATATTTGTGTTAGACCACAAAAAGTAGTATTAGATCTGCATTTTGTTCTGTTTGTATGTTGGAAAACTTTAATAAATAGTTTAACTACAAAAAAAAGTAGTATTAGACCTTGCCTGAGACCAGTGTGACATGCATACATTACTTCTGCTCAAAACACAAATGCTTATTTCATTAATAACTTTGCATATTTTATTGGTAACTCTCAAACTGTTGGTCTTGTATTCTCATTAACAGCAGAAACTTATCTGAAATGTAAAAGAGGTATTTTAGTAAACATGAATATGCAAACAGATACCACTACAGCTATGCAAATACCTGAAACATGAATACCAAAGGTCAGTCAAGTGCACAGCCCATTAGGCCCAGGGGTGGGATTTTTACCACTTTTAGCTGCTGCTACTGGCTCATCGGTGCAGTGGTAACACTACTGCTTGTGATGCTGGCAACCCCATTTCGGGAGTGTGCCTGGGTCACTGGGGGGGGCCGGGCATGGCTGGGGGGAGGGAAGCTGTGCATCCCAGAAGATGCTCCTTTCCTCTGGGAGGGAATGTGCCAGCTTCCTGCTGCTACAGCTCCCACTGGCTGAACAGAGGGGATGGTGCAATGGGGACCACAAAGGAAGTGAGGATGTCTCTGGTGATATCAGGCGTGCATGTGCATGAGCATGATATGATGCCTTAGCATGAGATGTCCTCAGGGGGAGAATGAAAACAAATGGAAAAACCCTCAGCCTCACAGCATGACAGCCCTGCACACCTACAGTTCCTGCACTTGTCGACCTGAGCACTCCATGATGACCGGATAATTGTTCCTCAGGACCAAGCCCAGCCTGAGGGCCCCACGGTGGAGGGCAAGCCACAACAGCAACGTGGGGAATAGTAAGTCCCTGGAGAAGGTGAGGTGATAAGATTAGGTGCAGCCGAGGCTTGAGAGGGGGCCAACGGCTGGTTGGCTGCTGGAACACAAACAGAATAATTAAAAAAAAAGTCTAGGCTGCCAGCATGGTGTAGACGATCCCACATACAGTGTAAAGTTTTATGGCTCTGGGCAAGGTTCAATGCTTGTCTATGGCCAACAGTTTGTAAGACAATTTTATAGTGCATGGGAGAGGGCTATTAATGATGGAATTCAATGAATTCCTATTGTTGTTAAACTATCATTGTGATGTCAAGAGGTTGTTATATCCTTGAGTACGTCACAACGATAGTATAACAATGAATGTCTTTGCACATGAACTTCTCACAAACTTCCGCATTTCAACAAATAGCTGCAGTGGTGAGAGCTGACCCTAAAGGAGACCAGTGCAAAACAAAAAATGGAAAAGTAAGGACGCATTTTGTTTAAATGTCGACCATATGCTATAAAAGACAATGGATGGGCACCAGTGAACAACAACGCAGAGTTCCCTTCTCGAGGCTGTCATGCCAACGGTAAACCTCTTGAGCTTTGCTCTTGAGGTTTACTAGGTTGTCATGACAACCTCTCAAAGAGAACACAGCATTGTTTTTAACTGGTGCCCAGCCATTATCCTCTTTGTTACCATACTGCATTTGCCTTAGAAATTGCCCTTTTGATAGCAAACTAAATGACTTTAATCTAGTATTCCAGACCTTTGAAATGGGAAACTGGGGAGAAAACCTTTACAAACAGCCAGAAGTCCACCAATGTGTTTTTGCATACTAAACTTCAATAAAAATATAAAGGGCCCCATATTTGAAACTTAATTAAAGAACAAAGGGCAATGTACTCACTCTACTTTGTGTGTGGCACAAAAAGAGATAGCTTTGAAACTGAGCACTTAAGTCCTGAGCTGTACTAACAGGTTTGCAATTTATTATCTTTGAGCACTATGCCAAGAACAGCCCTAACCCTTGTGTGACTAAACCATGGGAGTGAGAACATGTACACACACTAAGCACCTCTCCACATTGAGCATGCTGGGCCATTTACAAGGCACAAATCTAAAGGGATGAACTTCAGTATTCACACTGCTACTGACCCCTCTCAACATGAAACCCTAATGTCCCCTTATCTGACAATCTAAGTGTAAAATGGATTGTCATTAAAACTACTAATTTGTCTGTTATATGCTTAAGGATGCAAGTGTTACAGTAAAGTAAAGAACAAGGAATCTTGAGAACAGTGAACTGTGAGTAGGTTTAGCCGAAACATGTGTCATATAATTTTATTTATGTAAGAAATTAATACATGGTCGGTTAAAATGTTGATAGTAAAAATGTTTTATGCTTTATTTTAGACTTCTATTCAGTCTCCTGAGGAAGCCCTTCATATTGGGCAAAATGCAGAGGAATAATTATGTGCCTATTTGTAACTTATTTTTTATTGAGACATCGGCATGATATACAATGAACAGGTTACTTTTGACATTGCTTAATACAGAAACCCATAACTGTTTCTATAGATATTAACACAGCTGTAGCTATCTTGCAGAAAGGTTGAGCATACTGTATCCTCTGCTGGAGGAAAAGACCATATAAAGAATGTTTAAAGTCTATGAGTAGTTCAACCTTACGTCATTCAGAGAAGGACCGTTGAAGATGGACTGGTCATAGCATACAGCCACTACCGAAATCAAAGCTATTCAGAAATCTCATATACACTTTTAAGGAACACATCTATAAACAGTAAACTGGAAACTTGTAGTACCTTAAGGACCAAAAATAAATAAATCTATTGATTTAATCAACTCACTTATGTTGTTGTGTGTACAGTGTGTCTTAGAACCTATTATTTGCTGGGATTACAGCTTTATGAATACATAACAACTAATATCGTTATATAGCCATCAAGTTTGACTATGAAAAAAACATAAAGAAATCACTGTGTACCTGCTATACATCATTTGTTGCAGTATTGTCTCATTGCATCTAAAACCTTACCCCCCCCCACTTCAGGTGCCATGGCCTCCAGATCCCAAGTAATCTATCTAGACCGATCCGAAGGTTGGCTGTAATTCTCTCCATATTATCTAATTCTTCCACTTTTTCCTTCCATAACTGTAAGGTGAGAGGTTCTGGGGAAAGCCATTTTAAAGTAATACATTTAAGAGCAGCCAGTCTCAGATAATGATATAACCGCCGCTCTAGTCTGGTCTTAAGTTGGTTAGGTTTCCCCAGGATACCCAAAACAAGGCCAGAAAAGGAGAGAGGTATAGGAACCCCCAAAAGTGACTGCAATTGCCCATGTACTTATTGCCAAAAGGGTATCAATATGGGACAGTCCCAAAAGATATGGAAGTGAGAGCCCAGTGAACCACATGCCCGCCAGCACTGAGCAGTGTGAGTAGTATTAAAATGTCTTGTGACTGTCCGGGTTTTAAAAAAATCTCACCACCACCTTCCAGTGGAACTCACCCCATGTCGGGGAGGTTGTGATTCTCCATTCCTGGGAAAGGGTGACATTCCAACCCGCGTCATCAATGGGAAGAAGGGACTCTTGTTCCCACCTGAGACAAATATGGCTAGCACCTAAAGAGGGCTGGGCAATTAACAGCTGGTTAAGCTGTGAAAGTGGTCTCATCTTGACATTAAGAGTGACTCAACTATAAAAGAGTTCCTCCAGAGCTGACTGGGGTCTCTGTAGCTGGTGGAGGTGTGTGGGCTGTTGGATAAAGTGTCTTACATGTAGGAATCAGAAGTGACCTTCCCTCCTAAGATTGTATTTCTGCTGCAAACTATGAACGTTTGTGCAGATCCTATTGTGGAGTAGGTGTGTGAATCTAGTGAAACCCTGGTTCTCCCAGAATTTGCAACCAGTGTCTAGACTTGGAGGAGTGAAATGTTTGTGATGCCTGATTAAAGTTAGGGGGCCTAGGCTGTTAGGGGTATTAGTAAGTTTACGAAGTTGAAGTAAAGTTAATAAAGTATGTCTAGTCCAAAGGTTTAATACTTTGCAAAGTAACTTTGAAGAAATATAGTTGGTAGGCAATGTCCATATGGGGTGTGTGGAAGCTGATCCAATTCCATTAGATACCTACTCGCCTCTACCCTTTGCTTCAGCCATGAATGAAGCCATGGGCCCTGGACTGCCCAGTAATACTTTTGTAGGTCCGGAAGGCTGAGACCACCAAACTGTCAGGACAAACATAATGTAGATGGCAAAATTCTTGGCCTCTTACCCTATCACATGAATTTAGACAAGAGTAGTGTGGAGATCTTTCCAGAAAAGTAGGGGAAGTGATACCGGGAGCATCTGAAAAAGAAATAATAGCCTAGGAAGTTTATTCATTTTGATAGTGTGGACTCTGCCATATAGTGTTAAAGGTAAAACCTGCCATCTTGCAGTATCTTGTTTTATGGCTTGAAGTAGTTTTTGATAATTATTGGAGAATAATCTGAAGGTATCGGCTGAAATTTGAATATCTACTGTAAGTAATGGAAGGTGTTACGGGGTGCCCATGTAAAGGGAAGTGTAGCACGGAAATCTGGCGGTGAGGATCCATATTGTATGCCTATTTGAATTGCTTGGAATAAAGTGAAAATCTCAAAAGAAACTACTCAGTATCTTGAATAAAGGTCCATGTGCCCCTCCCTCCCACACACAATAATCAGTAGGCAACGTAAAATGCTCTACATTACAATAGATATGTAAAAAAGAGCATTACTTATCACTGTACTGCATATTTAAAGTGGGTTGGGTGGATGGAAGACCAGCACTGACTCTCTTGTGTTTCTCTTCCTCTTCAATTGCACCCTGGGTAGTAATGTACCTGAATGCACTCTATCTTACTTTTCCAGAGGTCCCAGGAAATCTGCACTGCAAGACCTCCCTGCATCTCGCCACCTTTCTTTCTTTCTTTCTTTCTTTCTTTCTTTCTTTCTTTCTTTCTTTCTTTCTTTCTTTCTTTCTTTCTTTCTCTCTTTCTTTCTTTCTTTCCTTCCCTTTGGAGATTGCCTTTGAACACAAGTGTTCATTTACAAATGTTCCACATCAATTACATAGTCACAGAAACCATTACAAGTACAATATGCAGTTCCAGAGGAAATGCGGTTAAATCAGACTCAGAACACTTAAGAGAGAGCAATTACATTGTTTTGAAAAAATCCATGGAGATTGTTGTGTAAAAAGTCACAGGATATGTACAGAGAGAAACTTATATAAACCAGTTTAACTGTTAGAGTTGCATTGGACTGTAAGTGCAGACTGCAAAGATCCCTTAAACTGATTAATCTTGGGGAGATTCAGCAGTGTATCAGGCAGTTCATTTAATCAATTAGTGGTCCTGACAGTAAATGACCGCTTGCCCAGTGGAGTTCGCCAGAAAGGTGGAATAAGGGCATTCCTGGTCATGTTCCTGGTATTGCATTGGTTGGAGTCAGTGTGGAAGCAAGTTTTAAATGGAGGGGGTGTTAGGCACAGGAGCACCGTTCTGGATAGCAAACAGATCTGGAGCTTTTTTCTGCAGGGTAAAAGTAGCCAATACTAGGTTTACTAGGTGTTTTGGGACATAAGTAGGTGATAGCCCATCGAGAATGCCCCCCAGTTTTGTGGCACATTAAGGACTCAATTAGTATTTAGCCACAAATCTAGATCTTTTTTGAATGTTTCAGAGTTTTTGCTGTCGACTAGTTTTTGTGGGAGTTTGTTCCATAGTCTGGGTGCCCTTATAGAAAAATAGTTTAGTCTTTTATACTTTTAACTTTCCCAATCTCTAGCTGCTTTGAATCCAGCCTTGGTACTATTTTTCCATCTGAGAAGAAAATACTACATTGCTGCATTAAGGATGATGTATGAAGTATTGTATTTTAAAGAGGAATAAAAGATCTCCTCTACAGCACCTTAATTCCAGGGAATGTTTGCCCAATTTGTGGAGTCTATCTGGGTAGCTTAGCTGTGCTAAATGGGGTACCATTTTGGTTGCACTTCTTTGCATGTGTTCAACCCTGTCTATGTCTTTCTTTAAATAGGGACTCCAAAAGGGTGACCCGTAGTCAGAATATGGCCTGATATATGTTCTATAAAGAGGAATTATACATTGCTCTGTTTTTGTGACAAATGCAGGATCTATTCTTCTGAGAAGTGCATTGAAATTTTACGCTAATTTGTTGCAGTGGTCAGTTGAAGAAAGTTTGTTGTTGACTATAATAGCAAGGTCTTTTTCACTATTTGCTACCCTTAGCGTGATGTTGTTCAGTTGGTAAACCTGCATTGGGTTGTTTTTCCTGAGATGAATTATGGTACACTTCTCAGTGTTAAAATCCATCCCATTTATGTTCGCCCAGGTCTTAATCTCAGATAGGTCCTTGGTTAGCTGATTTGTACAGTTTAATGAATCTGCTCTTCCCCAGTTTGGTGTCATCCATAAATCTGGATAACATATTGCTTGAGCTGATTTGCATGTCAGATATAAACAGGTTAAATAGTGTAGGTCCAAGGATGGAGCTCTGGGGGACCCCACTGGTCACCTCCCCATTATTTGATAAAGTTCCGTTGATTTTGAGCCGATGTGTTCTGCCTGTCAGCCAGTGGTGCACCCAGGTAACTAGGAAGTCCAAGGTGTAGAAGTTTGTCAACTAGTTTCCCATGTGCCACCCAGTCAAAGGCCTTACTATAATCCAAAATGATAATGTCCATTGGAATGTTAGAGTCTACCCCCTGGTTTATATGGTTATAAAAAGCTGTGAGGTTAGTGAGTGCATAAAGGGTACAACTATGAGTGTGGTTATCTGCACCAAGCAGCACACAGATCAGTTTTACTCTATAGAGCACCATGTCACAGGTAGCTGTGTAGGCAGGGAGGCCATAATCTATAAGTGACAGAACAGAGCTGGTCACAATAAGATATCTAATGCCCCCATTGAGATTGTTCAGATTATGGCACAGGTCACCCAGTCTTCTGTTAACTATAGTCACCAGATTGTCAACATAGAGGGGCAAAAGATAAGGGGCCCGATTCTCAAAAGTCAGCGTAAGCTGCACCAAAAGCAGTTTGCTCTGGTTGCCGGTGCGTCAGGAATCCTGCGCCCGATTCTCAATCAGATAGGGTCTTGGTGGCAAAGTCCTACAGCTTGTGTCAACCATAGCCATGTGCCAAACAGAGGGTGTATCTGGACAGGTTGCTGCAAGCTGCAGGCGGCTGTGTGGCAGTGCAACTAAGCATTCACTGGTGGTCCAGCAGATCCCACTGATCCCCTTATCTTTAAAATATTCAGATCCCTGGTGGTCTAGCAGACCCTCCACCCCAATTCCCTTATCTGTAAAATATTCAGGTCCCTGGTGGTTTAGCAGCCCACCCCTACCCTGATCCCCTCATCTGAAAAATATTCGGGTCCTTGGTGGACTAGCAGACCCCCCGGCCCAATCTCCCCACTTACTAATACGTTCATTCCCTGGTGGTCTAGCGGCCCCCCACCCTATCCCCGATTGGCCCATATAATTATATATATTTGTACTGCAGTGGTTTAGTGGACCCTCCTCCCTATCCCCGATTGGCCAATATAATTATATATATTCTTACTCTGACAGTCTAGTGGACCCCCTTCCCCCAACCCGGTAGGCAGTGCCCCACCACCCCATTCTCCTATCTCATTCCCGAGTGGCGACTGACTCAGCCCTCCTCTTCCCACCATGGCCAGCCACCAACTGAACTGCCAGGAGCGTGTACTGTATACAGCAGGCATTCATTGACTGACAGAGCTGTATACAGTATGTGCTCTTTGACAGTTCAGTCAGTGGCTGGCCGGAGTGGGGAGAGGAGGGCTGTTCCAGTCTCTGGCTTGGGGTTGGGAGAGGGGAAGCAGTGTGGTGTGGTGGGGCACTGCCTGATGGGGTGGGGGTCCACTAGACCACCAGATTAAGAATATATATAATTATATGGGCTGATTGGGGATAGGGAGGGGGTCTGCTAGATCACCAGAGAATGAATGTATTATAAATTGGGTAGATTGTGGTGGGCATCCACTAGACCACCAGGGACCTGAATATTTTAAAGATAAGAGAATCAGGGTGGGGGGGCCACTAGACCACCAGGGAACAAATATGTTAATGATAAGGGGATTGGGTGGGGGGACCATGGCACATTGGCGCAAGTTGCTCAACCCTCCAAGAGGGCACATTTCTAAGTACCCTAAGACCAGCCCTGTACCAGACCACATAAGTACTTAGAAATTTGCCCTATGGGAGTGTTTTGAGAATCCTGAAGTACGGGATTCGGCACTCTGTGTTTGCCTCAAGCCCCCTAGCACCATGGCGCAGCCCATTTTGTGCTACAAGGATGGTGCAAGCCCCCTTTGGTGCATGTAGCCTTCAGTTGCTGCAGGCTGCATTTGAGAATCACTCCAGGTGCATCTTTGGTGCAAGAGGCACTTTGCACCATTTCTTGCGGTGTAAGCCTGCTGCACCATTTTGGGAGCTTACTGAGAATTGGGCCCAAGGTGTCACCGAGAGTTAATCCAAGGTATTTGAAGGTCTCCACTGGTTCAAGGTTTCATGGTGATATCTCTCCAACATATGCATACTTTTTCTCACTTTTTAATTATTAAAACATGGAACAGTTGTAAAATAGCTGTTACATCTGGTTTAACCATTTATGACCATGGTTTATTCATGCTCATATGAGTGGGGCATTATTAGAATGGCCAACTGGAACTGGGGATTAGCATTAACAGGGCTATAGGAAGGAATTATGTATTTTTTTAGCTGTGTTAGAAGTCAGAAAGGTGCAAAAGAGAGAGCATCATTTTATTCAAATAAAAGGACTTAATCTTGCAAAAACAGTTGAACTGCTTTACCCACGGCAATAGTTTAGAATGGAACTGAAAGTCAAACTGTTTTCTGATCTTAAAAGTCAATTGTATTCTAACTGCCCAGCGTGGGCTTCACAGCCACAAGTCTTAAATTACCCCGCCAAACAGATAAAAATAAATCAATAAATCAGCTGCAAATCTGAAGGCTAACGTAGCAGTTCTGCAACAGTTTATATGATGTCTAAAGGCTGATGAGACAGTATGCCTTTACTGCTTTTGGCTACTATGGGCCCTATGCATTGTGGTTATTCAATCAATCAATCATCAATCAAATCTTTATTTATCCAGGCGATCACCATTGAGCAAGCTCATTTACAAGGTGGACCTGCTGTTGGCAGGGGAAATTGTACAGTTAGTACATGTTATTCTAACATGCATTATACTTTACTGTGGTTATACTGCGGATTTAGGACAATAGAAGGCTAAAACCCATGATAACTGTCCCCACTTCTCAGTGGTTGTAGCTACCAGAGCCACAGCTGTGTAGAAAAGAATCTAGCCTCTTTTTAAGATCTAGGAAATTTGTTGATTGAACTACATCCCCATGCAAACGATTCCACATTCTGTGAGATCTAAGTATATAAGCATACTTCCTTAAATAGGTTCTGTGGGTACTTTCTACTAGTTGTCACCCATGCCCCCTTAAGTCATGTAGACAATGTTTGTATCTAAGACCCAAATCAATCATTTGGTCCCTATCATCCAATAATTTGTAGAGGGAAAGCAGGCCTCCCCTATCTTTTCACAATTTTAGTGTCCATAAACCAAGATCTTGTAACCTATCATCATACATTTTGGAATTCAGTCTTGGGATTAGCTTAGTGAACCTTCGCTGCACTGTCTCCAAGAGTTCAACATCCTTTCTGAGGTAGGGGCTCCAGGACCGGGAACAGTAGTCAAAATGGGGTCTTATGTATGATTTATATAATGGCATGAGTACGTTCTTAGATTTACTGTAAAAAGACCTCCTAACACAATTTGTGAGATGATTGGTTTGGCTAGACACTAGATTACAATGGGTACTACTATTTAAATTGGAGCTGATTGATACTCCTAGATCCTTTGTTGTGTCAACTACCAGTAACTTGGTACAATTAATATAACAGTCTTGCTTGGGATTAGTTTTTCCAAAATGAATTACCATACACTTAGATATATTAAATAGCATTTAATTCCTACAGGCCCAATCACAAATACAGAGGAGATCATTTTTCATATTGGACCTGTTAGTTTCAGAGTTAACTAATCCACCTAACTTAGTGCCATCTGCAAACTTTATTAATTTATTTTCACTGTGTATCATAAGGTCTTGTATGTAAGTGTTAAATAATAAGGGGCCCAGGACTGAGCCCTGTGGGACTCCGCTAGTCACATTCCCCTCAGATTATAAACAACCATTTATTCTAACTTGCTCTTTTCTGTCTATCAGCTATCCGTGAACCCACCTAAGACTAGCTGTATTAATGCCCATGCTGGTTAATTTAAATAGAATCCTCCAATGTGGTAGTGTATCAAAAGCTTTCCTGAAATCGAAAAAGTTACGTCTGAAGCTTTGTTGTTATCCAAGTTATGGCTAATTAAGTCATAGAAGCTATTCAAATGATTTGTGTTACAGCTTCTGTTCTTAACAAAATCATATTGAGTTTTGTCAACTAGTCCTCTTGAGGTTAGTTCGTTAGCTAGTTCATCTCTTATAATAGTTTCAACTAGTTTACCAACCATTGATGTAAAGCTGATTGACCTATAATTATCTGACATAGATTTATTACCCTTCTTGAATATCAGGATCACCACTGCCCTTTTCCAGTCGTGTGGCACCACACCCTCAGATATAGGTTTGTTACCGATAGCTGAAATTATGGGTACCAGTTCCTTAGCTAGTGCCTTCAGCAATCTGGGATAGAGACCATCAGGTCCTGCTGATTTATTAACATCTAGTGATGACAGATGTTTATAGAGTAACCCTGAGTTACATATGATAGTATCATGTGTATAGCCACTATTTGAATCCTCCATGGGTGGGCTATCAGCAGTATTAGAGGGAACGTAAACAGAGCAAAAATAATCAATAAATATTCTGGACTACTATAAATAACCCCATCTTGGATTAGTGAGCCTATAACCCAGAAGTACCTCTGGAGCCATTAATATAGGAATAGAATGCTTTAGGGTCTGATTTAATATTTGACAGTCAAAAATCTAACCCCATCCTAGCCTTTCTTATTGCTGATTTTAGTTTCTTCAGGACTGACTTATATTTACAAATGTGGGAGGGGATTATGTTTTTTCATAGATACATAGCAGTGCTTTTTTTGAGTTATTAGCCTTTTGATGTTAGAATTAAACCAAAGGGACTTTTTCCCCTTTACTGTTGTACCCAGATCTAATTGGGACATGTTTAACCTCTAAGGACTTCATAATGCTAATTAGCAAATTCCAGGAGTCTTTGGTATTCTGGCCCTATGCTTTTACATGGCATGTAGAGCTGGGATATGCACATTTGGGGTGTCCAGTGTACACCTGCAGGTGCAGTAATGGTGTACACACACTCCGCACTCCTGCCCTGGACCGTGCATAGGGGATGCCATGCAACTACGTGGTCGGTCCAAGTCGGGGGCATGCAGTGGGTGTTCCCATGGAGGGCTGGCAGAGCACAGCATGCATGATACCATCTGCGCTCCCTCGGGTTGTCAAGGGGACTTACTGTTTTAGTGAAAGGGGGAATTTGGCTAGGACACCGGGGGACCCACCCCCTGCTGTTTCTGAAGGGATGCTATTGATTGTCTTATTGCAAGACTGTCTACTCATGGAGGGAGAATAGTTGTGCTGGATGCTGTGGTAGCTCAGGGGCAGGCCCCCCCCCCGCTATTGTGGATTTAGATGTCAAGTCCTTGGATTCTGCAAAATCGGCACAAAGCCAGGAAGGTGCGGTGACCATTTCTGTTACTACTGACCAGCACTGTGACGATGATCTGCTTATCTGTGTTGCCCAAACAGGCTTTGATGTAATGACCTGCAAGGTGGAAATGGAAGTCCATTCAGAGGCTGAGTGGAGTGAGGATGTGGAAATGTCCTCAGGAGAGAGCTTTGACTATGGTATTATAGACTCTGAAACTGTTCTTGCTCAATCCATGTCTGCCAAAAAGACTCGCCTTCTCAGGCTTCTGGCTAAAGAAGTGGAAAAGACTGCATGTGGTAATCCTTCTAGATTTTCACCCAAACAGACACAGGCAGCTTTGAGACCTGCAGCCCTGCTGTCAACAGAGTCACTGATAGCATCAATATTAATAATAATAATAAATTTATTTATAAAGCGCCTTTCAACTTACCAAGGCGCTGAACACATTAAAACAATAACATCAAATATAAATCCAATAATACTTATAAATAAAATCATAAAATAGTAACATCAAACATTAAAATCAGTTAATAAAATATGAAGTAAGATCTCAGCACAATAAAAATTAACCTATGAATAACCATCCAAGAAGGCCAGTCACCACAAATGAGCTTTCAGATTATTCTTGAATTCCTCCACAGAGGTGCACTCCTGTAACCGGCGTGGTAGAGAGTTCCAAAGAGTGGGTGCAGCATAAGAAAATGCTCTGCTGCCAGAAAATTTTAAACTCACTCTTGGAATCTCTAACAACCCCTCGTTGGCTAAGCGGAGCGATTGGCCGGGGTAGTAAGGCACCAGGAGTTCTTTAAGTTAGGCCAGACCCTGATCGTGAAGGGCTTTAAAAGTCAATAAAATGACTTTAAAGGTGATCCGCCACCGTATAGGAAGCCAGTGCAGTTCACGCAGCACAGTGGTAATATGACAGGACCTACTTGTCCCAGTCAGAACCCGGGCTGCAGCGTTCTGCACCAGCTGTAGGTGACCGATTTCAACCTCAGAAAGCCCAAAGTATAGGGCATTGCAGTAGTCCAAACGTGAGGACACAAAAGTGTGGACCAATGTTGTCAAAGATTCAGATGGAACAAGGTGCCTAACCCTGGCGATATGCCTAAGATGGTAAAAGGAAGTCCTGACAATGGCCGACACTTGAGACTGTAAGGTCAGCCTGTCATCTAAAACAATCCCAAGGCTACGCACCCGTTCAGGGGTCGGAAGTGACACTCCACCTAGAAAAATTCCAGAGGGCGTTCCATCACACGACCTCTCTATCTGACAACCCGGGTCCACAACCAGAACCTCTGTCTTCTCTGAGTTCAACTTAACCAACTAGAATCCATCCAACCCTGGATTTCTTCCAGACAGTTGTTAAACACCGCGAGAGCTCCATCCTGGTCGGGTGCAAAAAGACAGGTATAGCTGGGTATCATCTGCATAGCAGTGAAACCTCAGCCCATACCGTCTTATAATGTCTCTGAGGGGCAGCATGTACACTGCAAATAATATGGGTGATAGCATGGAACCCTGTGGCACCCCACACAACAAAGAAGTTGGGCCAGAAGAAAAGACTCCCGACACAACTCTTTGTGATCTCCTAGTGAGGAATGAGGTGAACCATTGTAGAACAGTTCCAGACATTCCACAAATTTGCCTCAGGTGTGCTATATAACACCAGGTGATCCACAGTGTCAAAAGCTGATGAGAGATCAAGGAGAACCAGAATGGAACATCTCTTCTGATCTTTCGCCCTCAGAAGACCATTATGCACCCGAACCAGTGCAGTCTCGGTGCTACGTCTTTTACGAAAACCGGATTGGAAGGATTCAGAGATATTATGGATGGTTAAATGGTCTTCCAATTGGCTGCCTTACTATTTTCTAAATAACCTTCCCAATAAACGGAAGGTTACAGATAGGTCTGTAGTTTGAGGAACAGTCTGGGTCCAAGGTAGCTTTCTTCAAGAGAGGTGTCACCACCGCCTCTTTCAGGGAGCTAGGAAACTCACCTGACTCCAGGGAGCACCAGACTATTTGCTACAGGACTGGACCGATGATATCAATACAACCCAAAATTAGGGGAGTTGGTCCAGGACCCAAACTACAGCTTGTGGGATGCACACTATGGATGATCCTCATAATATCCACGAACTCAGGTCGACCAAAGGAACTCCAAGAGAACTGGGGTACTGTGAACTCACACTGTTCTATGGCATTACCCTTAGAGATTGCCGGGCACAAGTCCGCCTTGATGTCGGCCACTTTAGTTGCAAAGTAACGAGCAAGCTCCTCACACTCTAATTGTGAAAAAGTTTTTCGAACTTGCAGACAGGCTGGGTTGCACAGTCTGTCTATAGTCCGAAACAGCTGAGCTGGTCGATTCCGAGCAACTGTAGTCTCCCTGGACAGGAATTCTGCCTTCTTAGGAGTGATTGCAGATTGATAAATAGAATAATGTTCTATCAATCTAAGGTGGTCGACCTCAAGGACGGACTTGCGCCAACATCGCTCTAACCTTCACCCCTGTCTCCGCATCTCCCTCAATGTCCCATCAAACCAAGGGAACCTGGGGTGAAGGGATAAGGGGCACTCACGAACAGGAGCAATAAGATCCAGGGCCGCTGTAACGGCCACATTATAGGCCAACACCAGCGTCTCTGGATTACTGCTCGCCAACATGGGGGATGATAGGTCAAGGACCGCTGCAAGGCCTTGGGAAGTAATATTCCGTAATAGGTGGTACCTGACCATCTCCACAGGGGAAGGCCTTCTCGGGGGGGTGCAAAAATTGAACCTCACGGTGTAGTGGTCTGACTAGGTGACTGGTTTCACCCCCATGTCGGATGCATCAATCCCTAAGAGGAAGACTAAGCCCAGTGTGTGCCCAGATTAATGAGTACCAATGGAAATTACCTGTGTGTGGCCCAAAGAAGACGTTAATTGGAGGAAGTGATTACCAAATTGCGAGAGTTCATCGTCGACCCAGGCGTTGAAGTCACCCAGAACCATCAATCTGGGTGACTCAAACGACATGTCGACGATGAAGTCTGCTACTTCCTATAAGAAGCGTTTCCCATCTCTGGGTGGACAGTAGATGAGAACGATTCGAACGCCTACACCCGCTACAACTGTGCACTCAAAGGACTCAGCCTCACCCACTACCACATTTGTGAGGCCCAATTCAGTCTTGAAACAGACCGCAACCTCCCCCCCGAGGTCCAATCTCGGACGGTGTATCACCGAGTAACTGGCCGGAGTCATGGCCTCCAATATGGGGCCTGAATTTTCATCCAGCCAGGTCTCGGTGATGCAAGCCAAGTCAGCTAAGCCAATAAGATCGGCAATAATGGCAGTCTTATTCCTGACGGACCTGGCATTGTATAACACCACCCTAGTTGGACAAACCTTGGAGGCTGTCAGGCCTATCTGCCTACTAAATTTAGTAGTGCCCTTGGGAATGGGCACCAGACATGGTAAACCTTGATCTGGTTTCCATTTCGCCCCAAGGCGCCTTCTGGACTTAATAACCCCGATACGGTGGCTCCCCTCATTCATCCTCTCCTGTTCACACACCTCCGCCCTCCTCACTCTCAGTCAAACACTCGGTCATGCTGGCAAGCAGCTTCGGATGAGGTGAAGTCAATAGGATGCCTCGGTGAGTGCAGAAACCTGGGGGAAAAAGAAGAATGTATCCTGGAGTATGGTGTGAGTCCCGGAAGCCACCAGCTGGAAACACACTGGGAATGGTAAAAGTTGGCTGCCAGGAGAACTGCCAATGGCCGCAGAAATCATAAGGGTGGCAGCCTCTTCAGAGGTAAGCATGTCAGCTGTAATTCATGCTGCTGCTACCCACCCAACCACTTTCACAGCCATGGAACATGAGACAGTTCTGGTACAGCAATGTGTAGTCCCTAATGTTAACAATCCCCTTGAGCCCTTCATAATTAGCCTTGGTGAAAGTATTACTCTGCATTCTTGTAACAAACTTGTTTCTAAGGGACTGATATTATGAGACCAGCTTCACTTCAAACACCAGATGATGATTCTGGGGTAGTTCACCCCCCAACCCTTCACTGTGCACAGACTCTGCAGATCCTTCCCAGGAGCTGCTTCAGGGGAAATTATATAACACAAAGACTGGAAGGGGTGAACAGCTATTGCTGAGTCTACTGCTAATGATGATTCTTCTGTCCCTAGGGGAAGTAATACATTCCCCTGACAATATGGAAACTTCCACTATTAATACAGGAATTAACCCTGGCTCTTCCATTCCTGCTCAGCTATTGCTGACTACTACTACTCCTCCTCAGGTTGCACACCCAGACCACTGCAATACACAGACCCCTTTGCATCCTTTGCCCATACCACCCAGGGGCACTGTTCCTCTGGTACTGGCTCAGGACCAGGGAAGCCAAATCTTTTGCTGGCCTGTTTCATGATCCAGGCATGCCAACTAGGTAGGAAAATGCAGTACGTCTGCACTATAAACAGGGCCTGTATTATACCCCTGACCATATCTACATAGAAACATAGAATTTGACGGCAGATAAGGACCGCTTGGGCCACCCAGTCTACCAATTTCCCTACCTAATGGATAAGTTGCAGATCCTAGCTAACCAACAGCCTACTTCTTCCAACCTCTACCCCCCTAGAATTGCCTTATGTCTGTCCCATGCATTCTTGAATTCCACCACTGCTTTTGACTCCACAACCTCCTCAGGAAGGCTGTTCCATGCATCCACAACCCTCTCCATGAAAAAATACTTCCTCATATTATCTCTGAGCTGTCCCCCCTCTAGCTTCAGATTGTGCCCCCTTGTTCTTGCACACCTCTTTTTCTGAAAGATGCTACCCTCTTGGACTTTGTTGATTCCCTTGAGGTATTTGAAAGTTTCAATCATGTTCCCCCTCTCTCTCCTCTCCTCGAGGCTATACATATTAAAATCCTGAAGTCTCTCTTGATATGTCTTCTGGTGCAGATCCTGCACCATTTTAGTTGCCCTCCTCTGGACTGCCTCCATCCTGTCTATGTCTTTGCGGAGATTGGGTCTCCAGAACTGCACGCAGTACTCCAGATGGGGTCTCACCAGCTGTCTGTACAGAGGGATAACAACTTCCTGTTTTCTACTGGTGATGCCTCTCCCTATACATCCCAGTGTCCCACCAGCCCTGCTTACTGCCCTTTCACATTGCTTGCTCACCTTTAGGTCATCTGATATGACTACCCCCAGGTCCCTTTCCATTTTTGTTGTTGTTAGTATCTCACCCCCCATTGTATTCTCTTCCCCTGGGTTTTTGTTTCACAAGTGCATTACTTTGCACTTCTTAGCATTGAATCTAAGCTGCCATATATTTGATCATTCCTCCAACCGTGGCAAGTCCCTTCTCATTCTTTCCACCCCACCTTGTGTATCAACTCTGTTGCACATCTTCGTGTCGTCTGCAAAGAGACATACTTTCCCTTCCAGTCCCTCTGCAATGTCTCTTATAAAGACATTGAAGAAGACCACTCCTAGTACTGAACCCTGCGGTACCCCACTAGTAACCCCCCTTTCTTCAGAGTGAACTCCATTTACTATTACCCTCTGTGTCCTGTTCTCCAGCCAATTTTTTAACCCAGGCTACCATCTTGGGACCCACTCCCAGGCTAGCCAACTTGTATATTAATCTTTTGTGTGGGACTGTGTCAAATGCCTTGCTAAAGTCTAGGTAGGCCATGTCTACAGCCTCTCCCTGATCTACTACTTTGGTCACCCATCAAAGAAGTCTATTAGATTCGTCTGACATGACCTTTCTGCTGTGAATCCTTGCTGCCTTGGGTCCTGTGCCCCTCTGGCCTCTAGGTACTCAACAGTTCTTTCCTTCAGAAGTAATTCCATCATTTTCCCAATCACTGAGGTTAAACTAACAGGTCTGTAGTTTCCTGCTTCTGCGCTGCTCCCACCTTTGTGAAATGGAATCACATCTGCCCTCCTCCAGTCTTCAGGTTCTACCCCATCCTCCCATGATTTTTTAAAGAGGGTAGTCAGTGGTGTCATTAGTTCTACCCTTAGTTCTTTTAGAATTCTGGGATGAATCCAATCAGGCTCCATTGCTTTGTCCACCTTCAGTTTTAAGAGTTCTTTTAGAACCCTTTTTTCTATGAAAGGGCTGGTATCAACCCCCATATCCAGCTTGTTTCTATTGTTTGGTTTAGGTACCTCCCCCTCTTCATTTGTGAATATTGAGGAAAAGTATTTGTTTAGTATCTCTGCCTTTTCACAGTCACCCTTTGCCCACCCCCCTCCCCTTTATTAAGCCTCACTATCCCTCCCTTGGTCTTCCTTTGCTCCCTGATGTACCTATAAAAGGTTTTATCCCCCTTCTTAACTGAGTTGGCTATCCTTTCCTCGGTTTGAGTCTTTGCTGTTCTGACTGCCTTTCCTGCTTTCTTTTGCTTTAACTGATACAATTCTCTGTCCTGCTCCTTCTGTGATTCCTTGTACTTCCTGAATGCTCTCTTTTTCTCCCTAACCTTCCCTGCCACCTCCTTTGAGAACCATAGTGGTTTCTTATATTGTTTTGTTTATTTGCTTCACACAAAGGCTTGTTGCCTCTGTGATGGCAGTTTTTATTATTCCCCATTGTTCTTCTGCCCCTCTTTCCTGCCCATTTGCTAGTGCATTCCTTAGACACTCACCCATTTTGGCAAAGTCTGCCCTCCTGAAGTCCAGTACTTTTGCCTTTGTATGGATTGACTCTACTGCTGTGTTTATCATGAACCATACTGTTCGATGGTCACTAGTTCCCAGATGGCTACCCACTTCTAAATCTGTGATCCTCTCGCCATCTCCATTTGAAAGTACCAGGTCTAAGATTGCTCCTTCTTGAGTGTGTTTTTTGCTAGTTGTCTAAGACATGCCCCCTGTAGGACATCTAAAATGACCCCACTCCTAGAAGTGGCTGCTGAAAATGCACTCCAGTTAACATCTGGAATATTCAGAGCCCCCATTAGCAACATCTCTCCTTTTTTCTGCCATTCTAAGGATACTTTCTATCATTTCCTTTTCCATTTCCTCCCCCTGAGATGGGGGTCTGTATACAACCCCTGTGCGGATTGTGGTGCCATTGCCTGTTTCCAATTTGACCCACAGTGCTTCCTCTCCTCCCTGTTTACCCTTTTGTTCTGTTGCTTTGATGCCGTCCCTTATGCAGAGAGCTACTCCACTTCCTCTTTTACCCTCCCTGTATCTCCTGTAGATGACATATCCTGGTATGTTTATGTCCCAGTCATGGTTCTGTGTGTACCATGTTTTTGTGACTGCCACAATATCCAGATGTTCCTCCTCTATCAAGGCCACTAATTCAGGAAGCTTGTTACCCAGACTATGGGCATTGGTACTCATTGCTCTCCATTTTTTGATGGCTTTACCTTTTGTAGCACTATTCCTGTCCTCATTGACTTTGCCTTTTCCAATTACCCCTGTCCTGCTCCCTACTGACCATTTTACCTTAGTCTTTACCTCATTTAATACCTGGTTTTGTAGGGGGAGCCTGGGAATCTCCTGCTGCTCATCAGTGCCTCCCCCCCTTGACTAGTTTAAAGCTTTCCAATGAAGCATTTAAACCGACCGCCTTGTAGATATGTTCCCTTCCTGGACAGATGCAGACCATCCTGCCAGTATAGGCTGGTATCCCTCTAGGTGGAACCCCAGTCCCCAATGAAGTCAAACCCCTGTGCTCTGCACCATCTTTTCAACCATTCATTGAACTGCATGGTGCGAAGCACCCTCGCCTTACCCTTGCCATAGACAGGCAGCACCTCTGAGAAGGATACTGTGTGTGCTACTTGCCTTAGGCCCCTCCCCAGTTCCATAAATGCCTCCTGCACTGCTCTAATCTCATTTTGAGCCAAACCATTCATCCCTAGGTGGACAATGACGTCCAGCTCAGTCTCCTGTGCAGCTGTTCTAGTGATCCTGAGGATGCGCTTCCTTTCCCTCCAAGCCATGCTGCCAGGCAAGCACCTTACATCAGTTTTCCCTGATCCCCCCAGTTCTATCACCCTAACAATTGAGTCCCCCACCAGGAGCTGCTTCTTTTTCCTGTGGTGTCCTCTGCCTCCTTCCTGTGGGGCTCCATTGTGACAGTTGTCCACAACCGCCTTAGTCTCCTCTGTGGGTGCATCCATAGGGGAACTATGCTCCATCAGAATGGTGTATGGATTGTGGAGTGGTACAACTGACTGGGTGTGCCTCTGTTCCACCATTCTGACCCTCCCCGAGCCCACTGTGGTCCAACTGCTGCGCTTTCTTGGCAGTCTCTGAGGTAGTGGTGGTGTCCCTGGTGTTCCCTGGGTGGACAGACAGCTGCAAAAAGATTCCATGAGGTTTTTCTTTAGTACAGTTTGTTCCCTAATCCATATCACCAGTGAGTCGACTTATGATATTAGCTCCAAGACAGCAGGGCCCTTGACGGATTTTGGTAGAAATACCATATTCTAAAATCACTCCTTCATGGACTCCCTTTCTGACTATTCCCTTGACTAAGCCTGCTTTCAAAACCATCACTGGCGCATTCAGGAATGAGGGGGTGAGTATGTCAGACATGTTTTACTGGCTGAAACAATTGTCATGTTCTGGTAGACCCCATGCCACTTCTGGACTCTGAGTTTATCTGGACAGGGTACAGGAAGGTAAAAGTTAATCTCAGGTCTCTCAGATACTGGCATTTAGAAAACGGACTAAGAAATTCCATGGCTCTGACTGGCTGATAATCTATCAGACAACAGAGCCTGGGTAAAAAAAGTACCAGTCCCAGCTGACCTGATTACCAATGTCACTGTGCCCATAGAATTTTCAACTTTTTCTCTCTCACTTAATGAGAGATACAGCCCCCAATGCTCCTTAACAAGTGAGTGCAAACAAAACAGCAGATTCACCCCTGCTTGTCTGATTTCTTGCTACAGTTCCTAACCATGGGTAGGATGGTTCCCAGTTTGGGGAGCTGTTCCTCCTCCAGCCCTAGCGGTGGTTGCACTGATCACATCTCCAGAACTGGAAACGGCTGTTACAGCAGCTTCCCCTGACTGTGTGTGTGTGTGTGAGAGTGTATGTGTGTGTGTGTGTATTTGTGTGTCTGTGTGCATGGGATGTGTTTCATTTTCCGAGACAGGCACTTGCAGCTGAGCCTCAGAGCGGCAGAGACAGCAGGGGATAGTTTATCTAGGGGGACCTACCTCCCAGCATCTAGAGAGCAACCGTAGCAGGGGACATGGCCACTGCAGCCAGTGCTGCCAACACAGAGTTCAGGGCATTCTTGCTCAAAATCAACAGATAAATAAATAAACTTGGTCAGTCTCTCTCTGTCTCTTTCTCTCTAGGTGGGTAGAACTCGAATCTAGACACCAGACTTAGCACTTTCCCATGCTTGTCAGTTTTATCCCTGCTCTGACCTTTCCATACTTGTTAAATGAATGCTAACAATGTTCACTTCTCTGTGGTGTACAGTATATATAAGCTGGTGAAGTCACAAGAGAGCAGGATGAAACCTTGCTTTTCTCATTCTTTCCATAACAGTTGTGTCCCCAATGTTGTGCAAGAAGCCAGGGACTCAGGAGGCAGGGGAGCACATTCTCAAAAGGGGAGGAAAGGGAGAGGGGTGCTCCTGCCCCATTGCTGTCATTTATTATGTTGGCACACTTGCGCAACCAACATCTTGCGGTAGTGCAGATTTGGTGGCGCAGTCACTGTTGGGCGAATGCAGGGCACGCATCAGTAGGTGCGTCCCTCATTCCCCAATCAGCCTGCGTGCTGGTGCCACACCATGCATACCTAATGTGGCCATGGGATCAAAAATGAAAGGTCTGCTGCAATGTGAGCTAAGCTCGTCATACACAGCGGACTGCCCATTGTGCTTTCCCTGGTGATTAACATGGCAGCATACTGCCGACTTCGGGGGTGCCCAATGCCCCTGTCGACATACCCTGACCCAATATACATGTCAGCAGGGAAGCCCACTCCCCACCGGCATAATGCATCCCCCCTCCATTTGTTATGTGCCGAGGGGGTGCCCAATCCCACTCGGCTCTTGCCCCCTCTGCTTTCGTAGTGTGCTGATGGGGGTGCCCAATCTCCCATCGGCTATAGCATCCTCCCACCAGAAAACACCTAGGTGGCATGCTGGGAGCCCACCCCAGCATGCCAAAGCCCCTGCAAAAAAAAAAATGCCCCCGGATGTTTATTGTTTTATTTTTGTAAACCTGTAAAAAGGAAAACTGTCCCTCACAGTCTCCCTGCCCACCTCCCATGACCACTCACTGAGTACCCTGCCTCCCCACACCCCCCTTGCCCCATACTTACCTCTGGAGTCTGGTGCGACCATCTTCGGTGAACTGGGAACATGTCTGCACTCTTCAAAGCGACTGCGAACTGAGGAAATGCCGGTAAACTGTATAATGGAATAAATAGGGCTTTTTCAACTTTGACGCATCTCTCAGGCATGTTTTGGAATTTTGGCACCAAATTTTCAACATAGGGTTCTTGGGACCCCTGCTCATGAATTCTGGCACTATCATGGCATTAATCGGCCCCAAAAGGTAATTTTGCGGTCACTGTGCGGAATCACCTTTCAGGACCGATTAACAAAACGACAGTGCCACTGTTCATGAGGGGGGCTCTCAAAAAGTCTATGTTGCAAATTTGGTGGGAAAATCAAAATAATGGCTGTTTTACGAGGGTGCTTTGCACTGTTTCCACACACGCTCATAACTTCGTGAATTTGTAATATTTTCAGTCCAGATTTTCAAAATTGACATTTTTCCACACCTCCTGATGAACAGTACAGCTGTCATTTTACATATCCTGGCCAAAATGTGTTTTCGCACGTCCGGCGCAGAATAGCATGGCTGCTGTGCAAAATCACTTTTTGGGACAGTTTGAGCAAATGACGGTGACACTGTTCATGATCAGAGGTCCTAAAATGCCTATGTTGAAAATTTGGTGCTAAACGTCCATAAAATGACTGTGTTGCAAGCGTGCGTTACACAGTTTCCACGCACCCGTGTAACTTTGAAAATTTGCAATATTTCCATGCCAGATTTTCAACACTGGCAATATTTCACACCTCCTTATGAACAGTACAGCTGTCATTTTTCACATCCTGCTCAAAATGTGTTTTTCCGCACCTGTGGGGCACAATGGCGTGGTCGCTGTGGGAAATCAACTTTCAGGACAGATTAACAAAATCGCAGCACCACTGTTCATAAGGGGAGGTCCCAAGATGCCCATGTTACAAATGTGGCTAAAAAACTCCCCAAAATAAGTGGGTTACAGACGTGTGTTGCGCAGTTTGTATGCATGCGCATTGCTTCACCAATATTTCATATTGTCACTCCAGATTTTCAACGTTGCCATTTTTTTACGACTCCTCATGAGCAATACAATTGAGGAAAGAAGGGAGAGGGGGGACATGATAGAAACTTTTAAGTACCTCAGTGGAATCAACAAAGTGCAAGAGGGTAGCATCTTTCAGAAAAAGAGATGCACAAGAACAAGGGGACACAATTTAAAGATAGGAGGGGGGCGGTTCAGGGGCAATGTGAGGAAGTATTATTTCACAGAGAGGGTAGTGGATGCATGGAACAGCCTTCCTGAGGAGGTTGTAGGGTCTAAAACTGTGGAAGAATTCAAGAATGCATGGGACAGACAGAAGGCAATTCTTGTGGGGTGGTAGGAAGAAATAGGCTGTTGGTCAACTAGGATCTGCGGCCTATCCTGTAGGTAGGGAAATGGGCAGACTAGATGGGCCAAGTGGTCCTTATCTGCCGTCAAAGTCTATGTTTCTATGTTTCTATGTTTCTATGTTAATACAGTTATCATTCTCCATATCCTGCCCAAAAATGTGTTTTCATCCCTCTGTTGCCAAATGGCACAGCCGCTGTGCAAAACCACCTTTCAGCTAACAAAGTGATTGTGCCGCTTTTCATGAGGTGGCATGACAAGCAGCCCATGTTGAAAATGTGGAGTGAAACTACCATGACATGCCTACGGTGTTAGGGTTTACAACTGTAGCACCCCACCCGGTACAGACTGACAGGTGTTAGGGGTGTCACTTGGAATTATTGGATGTAATGCTCATGCCATTCCACCCCTCCACCCTGCAGCTACTGAAAGGCATCATGGTGTGCCTTGCACTGTTCGGCCACAAAATTCACCCCATGCTCCTATACTGCACCTACGTCAGTGTATTTTCTTATGGAATGGGATAAGTATAACACCCAAAGACCTCAAACCACACCCCGACGCTTGTCAGTGTCTACAGGGTAGGGTGATGTACAATGGCATGAACATTATAGCTGATGACCCAAAGGAACACCCCAATGCCTGTCACTCTCTACAGGGTGGGGGTGGGGTTGGCATCACTTCAGTACTTCACTGCCATTCCTATTATGCGTCTCTAGCTCCAGCACTGCCAATGCCAATGCCAATGCCAGCGCGATAACATTCGGCATTGACAAATGCTTGTTTATTTTATTGTATTGATTTGTTACAGCCCCATGTGCTATGTATGGTTAAATATTTCTGAACTCAGGACTTATTTCTTTTAGTAGTTTACCTTTTGCTTCCTTCATTTATAGACAAAAATTCCCCTCTGAAGTGTGCAGGGAATAAAGGGAAAAACACACACAACGAAAGTGTCTCAGTAAATAAAAGCATCTCACAAACAACTGTACCCTCTGCTAGTATCTGTACAAATACAAGGACTACTTTATAGTAACATTAGTTTTTTATTATGTTTTACGTGATTATAGGGGATTTTCTTAGAAAAAAGATAATTTGAAGACAAACCCATTTTCTAAGTGCAGTAATACCCTCCAGGGTGGACAGTATTGGGCTATACCGGACCTTCTGGGTGCTGTAAGGCCCTCCATCTGTAACGTTGGGCCTCATTACACATCTGGGTGGTCCAGTATAGCCCTACCGCCCACCCTGTCAGGTATTGTTGCTTACTTAGAAAGTGGGTTGGAGAAATACAGTTTTCAGACTGGCTGACAGCAGCCGGCACCCGGGCAGGTATCAAGCAAGAGAGACCAAAAATAACTAGTCCCTGTGCCTGCCTGCCTTTTAACTGAATTTATGATGCTCACACAGAATGTTGAGAGCTCTGAGATGGCAGCCATGTTTTTTCCTCCCTTAGAGACCTGACACCACTCACCTGTCACCTCCCCTGCTCTGAAGAAAAAAAAAAAGATTTACCATCCTTTGCTTTCCCAGTAAATCCCAAAAATGTTTTACATGTTATTACATATTCTTCCTATCCTGGCATTAGTCTCCAAAACTGGACCACTTGACAATGCACATGAGCTGCCCTGACTGTCCTCAGTAGTGCTAGATTTCAAATAGCACTTCCCAACCACCTGGAGCCGACAGTATTGAAGTACTGCCAGAACAGAAAAAAACCTTAACCCTGGAAAGACAGTGAAAGGGAGAAACTGACTGCTACTAGGGGACCAGGGGCAGTCTGCCCGATTGCTCGCAGCCTCCCTGTCTAGTCCCAGTACACTCCCTACTCTGTTGTTGACCACGCTCCTCTCCTGATTGCATTCCTCCCTAAACAAGGTAAAACAGAGCACTAGTGGGCAGGCTGGGGAGCTTATTTTACACAAAAGATAAAACGGAGCACCAAAAGATAAAACTCGTCATGGAGGGGTAGGTGGAGGGTCTGAACACAAGTGGTATCACTGAGACAAATTTTTTTTTTTTTACAAAAATCAGCTCTCAAACACTGCACTGCCCTCTACTGACTGGTATACCAGTAGAGGGACTACTCTACAAAAGACTGACTTGAAATTGATTTTTAGTCATATTTTAATTGTATCTTTTAAATCCTATATAAAAATTTAATATATAACCCATTTTCTAAGTGCAATAATACCCTTTATGATGGGGGTACTGGACCCTCAAGAGGGTTATAAGCCCCTGGGCATTCCGGTATATCCCAATGCTGTTTATCCTATTAGATATTATTGTTTATTCTCCAAATGTTGTCAACTTTTTGGGGGGATAATTCATGATCCTGATTTCCCTCAGCATTCTGGTGTAGCCTTCAAGCACCTCTCAAGGTAGAGCCTCCATAGCAGAGGTTCCTTTGGTTGCAAGGCCACAGCCGGCATCACCTCCATGATAGTGCAAGTCTCAATGAGATGCAGATGACAGTATTCATCCTAGTAGTTTAGTAGTGTCTGGAAGGTTTAACAGCATGGCAACCAGGTAAACAGAATCATTCGCTACTTGCATCTTGAGTTTGTTTTTCTGGTAACAGTGCAAATAAATCAAGGTAATGCCAGAAGGCATGGTGATCAGTGGTGCTTGGATAGTATTAACTGAAGTCAGATACCACCCTCTTTTTTTCTGAAGCAATTAGATATTGATAGCATCCAAACATTGCTCTAATAACCTCAGATGCCATTATTTACGTACTATTGCATTCATCACCTCTGCTCACCATCATCAGCCACCCCCTCTCTACTCACAGAAGCTATGCCTCAGTCAGTGAACATTTCAATCTTACCTTAGGCACTGATCTTTGGGATTCTTTCCTAAGGTACCTGTAGCCTACAGTAACATAATTCTCATCGCACCCCTCGCCTGTCACTTCCCCTGCTCTGAAAAGAAAAAAAAAAAGATTTGCCAGACCCACCCTGAGTGGAAGTTGTACCATGAATTGTGAAGTCAATTCAAGACCATTCACAAAGGAAAGAGTCCTTGAAGAACTGGGAAAAGTCAAGGTTGACAAGGCCTTGGGCCTGGATGAAATTCACCCTAGGATTCTTAGGGAGCTAAGAGAGGAGCTGGCAGCACCTCTGGCTAAACTATTTAACCAATCACTTGAACTAAGGGGGGTCCCGAGGGATTGGAGAAGGGCAAATGTTGCCCCTCTCCATAAGAACGGGAGTAGGGAAACAGCAGGCAACTATTGCTCAGTCAGCCTCACCTCGATTGTGGGCAAAATGATGGAAGCCCTACTCAAGGAAAGAATTCTAGCCTCCTTAGAGGAGAGTGATAACTTGGATCCAAAACAGCATGGCTTTACCACAGGAAGATCATGCCAGACAAATCTAAAATATTTCTTCAATTGGGTAACCAAAACTGGATCAAGGAGGTGCTGTGAATGTGGTATACCTGGACTTCAGCAAAACCTTCAACTCCATTCCACACACCAGGCTACTAAACAAGCTTGACAACATGAGAGTGGGCCAGAAAGTGGTGGACTGGGTAGGGGGGCTGGCTGAGTGGAAGGACCCAGAGGGTACTGGTAAATGGCACATTATCGGAAGAAAGCGAGGTGACTAGTGGCATGCCAGAAGGGTCGGTATTGGGACCCATCCTCTTTAATATCTTCATTAGAGACATATCTAAAGGCTTGGAGGACAGAGTGAGCCTGTTTGCTGATGACACCAAGATATACAATAGGGCCGACATCCCAGGTAGGGCAAATAGGATGAGAGTGGATCTCAGGAAGTTGAAATTATGGTCAGAAACATGGCAGTTACAATTCAATGCAAAGAAGTGTAAGGTCATGCACATAGGGAAGGGCAACCTTGGAGAAGAAGACCACATGGAGGGGTGTGAAACTAGAGGCCACAAAACAAGAAAGGGATCTGGGTGTGATTATAATGGAAGACCTCAAAAAGACCAGGCAGTGCAAGAAGGTGGCATTAAAGGCAAATGGTATGCTGGGATGCATAGCAAGAGGAATCACCAGTAGAAAAAGGGAAGTCGTGCTGCCACTCTACAGATCACTGGTGAGACCATACCTTGAATACTGCATACAGTTCTGGTGCCCACATCTTAGAAAGGACATGGATAGATTGGAGGCGATGCAAAGCAAAGCTACAAGGATGGTACAGGGACTACATCTGAAACCATATGAGGAATGGTTGAAGGATCTCAATATGTATTGCTTGGAACAAAGGAGAGAGAGGGGAGACATGATTGAAATCTTCAAATACATGAATGGAATAAATAGGATACAGGTTCAAGGCCTGTTTCAGGTCAAGAGCTATAGAAGAACAAGAGATCATGATATAAAACTGGGAAGGGGCAAGTTCAGGAGCAACACACGTAAGTTCTTTTTTATGGAGAGGGTGGTCCACGCATGGAACAGTCTTCCACAGGGAGTGGTGGAGGCGAAAACAATTGGGGCTTTTAAGAGTGCTTGGGATAATTACAAAGGCATCATAATACTGAAAAGCAGTTAAGGGAGGGGGGGTAGGAACATGGGCAGACTAGACGGATCTTATGGTCCTCTTCTGCCGTCACTTTCTATGTATCTATGTACCTATTCATATGGAACCTCCTTAAGAGGTTTCCTGTGCCTTCCTGGTACCCCCAGAAGGGTGGTAGTCCCAGTCTAGGACAGAAAGCCTGAACATCCACAACTATGTTGCTTAAGCATCCAAGCAAACTTCCACCATACAAACATCTTCAGTTACAAGTATCATACTCGAATAACGTGTTATGTTGCAGAAGCATGATTCCATCTACCCATATTTAGTCATTCACTGACTCCTCGAATAACGTGTTATGTTGCAGAAGCACGATTCCATCTACCCATATTTAGTCACTCGCTGACTCAGTGAATCAATAAAATGCTAAAATGTGACCCATAGAATAAGACAGTAAAACACTGTTTACCTAAATAAAGACTTAACTTAGAAGCAGTGTGGTCTAGTGGTTGGAGCTCTTGTTTGGGAACCATGAAACTGCAGGTTCAAACCCCGCTAGGACCAAATACTCACTGTATGATCTTGGGTTGTCACTTAGCCTCTCAGTGCTCAAGTCCACCAAGCAGTGGAAATAGGTAGAAGGAGGACGCCACAAGAATTAAGATGCTGTATCTCTGCTGGGCTACCTTGGGTAAACAAATGGGGAAAAAAAAATACTTTCAATGCTGTAAAAAGGGATGCTGGAATTTATGTAAAATAGTAACTGAATAAAAACCTTTTACTTCACTTTTAATAATAAGGGTTGGTTGCAAAGGACTGCAAAACAGCTGCCTCATCCATCTAAGTGATGATAGTGATATATTGTTACTTCACAAAACGTCTCCTTAGGACCTTGATTGTACTAGGATGAAGGATAAAGGACAGGGTATAGATGTCAATTGAAA
The DNA here is from genome assembly GCA_016271365.2 of Neoceratodus forsteri. Lineage (NCBI taxonomy): Eukaryota > Metazoa > Chordata > Ceratodontiformes > Ceratodontidae > Neoceratodus > Neoceratodus forsteri. The sequence goes on from CM057455.1 coordinate 508,703,109, forward strand.
GTCTTTTGGAATTCCAGAATGACCCTGTTACAAATTGCCAGCTCAGGTACTTGTATAATGCAGTCTCCCAGGGCAATGAGTATGAAACCAATCTGCTACACAATGTAAGGCATGGATCATATTATTCTTTCCATCTCCAAACCACTGTGGATCCATTCAATGCATTGCATTAGGCAAGGGTATGTATATGCAGACCATTTGATTACTGATACTGTATAGTATATTACTAGGGTGATAGACATGCCATCAGTAATGTATTGCTATTTTAATTTTCCACATGAGAGGCTCATAGTTTCAGTATGTTGGCAGCACAATATCTTTGCCATAGTTAGGATTACATTTGTGTTTCCATATAAAATGCTGAATTCTTCACTTTAATGCAGCAGTGCATGTTAATGTTAACATTTCTTAAGTATGTGTGTTCTATTTTAGATTGGCCTTTCAAACCTATCCTCTAAGGTTCCCTTTTATCCCAGTTTTAAGTCTGCTATAGAATTTTAGATCTGGCATACTTAAAGGAGTACTCTTTTAACAATCGACTGTCTCTTGGTTTTCATCCATATTCACAGCTGTTTTTGAAAACCCTATGCTTCTCCTTACTTTTCTTTTGAGTAAGGCAAAGTAACATGACTCAGAGACTCATAGAGGATACATTTGTCACCCCCAGTCCCCAATCGCAAGGGCATCACCTCCTACAGTAGGTGATGGACAACATTGAGTTCAGTGCTGTGGAACAGTGGCCTACTTGCTGGCTGACATCAGATGACATGGAAAACACAACAGCAGGGTGCACAGCAAAAGTGGCCCTGTTTATATGGCAATGGTACAAAATGATGGCCAATTACGATTGCATGAGCATAACAGCTGTAGTCTACAAACAGGTCTGGCGCCAGCACCATGTGGGGGAAATGATGCAGACAGCTCCTATGTGTAAAACCAAGGTCAAGCAAGGGGTGTACACAGTACCCAGGACTGGGGAAACACATGACACAGCCCATGGAAGGTGCTGTCCACCCAGAGCACAGGGACACAACAAACAGCATCATACAATAGGCAGCAGTCCCCCAGGAATGAATGCAGATCCACTGCCATACATATTGGTCACACAGGTGACGCACCCAAATGATTCCATGCACATCCACTGAAAGCAGCCAATCAGCAGACAGGCAGAGTAACATGGTATGCTGTCAGGTCTGGACAGGCCCATTATCACCATGTAGCAGCTTAATTCGAAACAGCCGCCCCCCCATAATAATAGCAATCATAGGAGTACAACACCCCCACAGAATGGCACCCAAGGCAACAACACACTGGTGGTCAGATCAGACTTGGACTGCAGAATGCTACTGGAGCTAATCCATGACTTGCAAACCATGAATAAACTGGACAAGAACAGCAGATCTTCCAGAAGCTGAGGAATGCACTGGTGACAAGAAACATACACTTCACATGAGTACCGCCACAGCACCATGCCAGCCACATCAGCACTTTTACAACTGTGACACACACTACTCCCCATACCCCAAGGATGGGCACCACACCCTGCATTGCATGTCCACAGGTGTGCAGCAGACAAAGTGTACCACTCATATGCAGCAGAGGGTGCATACTATGTGCAGCAAGGACAGCACGCATGGCCACTGTACCATGAAGAGTGTGGAGGGCACCACAGTGGACAGGTTCATAGGCATACCACAGAACAGCAGACAGAGCCAGATGCATACTACATTGATGCCAGCATCAGGGAAGCCTGTACTGGTGTCAGCAAGTGCTGGTCCCTACAGTGTGCAGGACAAGGGCTGAAGCGTAGTGGGCAGTACAAGTCTAAGTTCCACACCTCTGGTGAGGTACTATGCACCAGGGTCAGACCAGGGTACAGTGAAATAGCCTAGAAAGTGGAAATATGGCCCCAACCTTTTTTTATTTATTTATTTTATTTGTTGAACTGTTTCACCAGGAAGGCACACGTGGGGGGGGGGGGTACAATTGGATGAAAAATTTGACATACAGTTTAACATTTAACACATCCAAGAAATTAAACATTTAATTACATTTGTAACAAGACAACCAGTTAAAAATATCATAAATAATCATACAGTCACATTTGTGACATAACATACAGTTAAGTATATCATACCTGTTGATCGTGCATTTAATTACAAGTGGCATATCTGAGGAACATAGTACAGAAATTTAATGTAGCCTTTGAGCCAACTCCTTGCAGGAATGGATCACAGTTAAGAAGCAGATTATTTAGCAATTATTGAGTGAATGAGGTGCAGTGAGGGGACATCAAGGAGGGTAGTGGGGTAGACTGGGGAAACCAGCTGGGGAAAGGAGAGGATAAAGATGGTGGGAACATTACTGGAGGAAAGTGAGTAAAAAATCAGTTATGAGGGGCAAGTTGACACAGGGCTAGTACAGTCTGGGAACACCTCAGACAGAACAAAAAGTGCAAGTTATTAGCTCAAGTGAACTCATTCCTTTGTTTAAGTGCAGGGGGTAGAGAGAGAGAGGCAGGAGAGAGGTGAGGGTAAGGGATAGGGTAGGGAAGGATGAATCATACTTGGAAATGGCCCCTTCAGAGTGTGGAGATCGCTGCCAGTGGTGGAATGAGGTGAGGACTTAGAATAAGGAGCAGGAGTAGGCAAGAACAAGTTGGGTAGGGGTAGTAGAGGGGATGGTAAAGGGGAGGAGGGGTGGGAGAAACTTACCTAAGACTAGGCCTCTTCAGGATGCTGAGGACCCTGCTAGAGAGCAGAGTCAGGTGAGGACGAGTTAGGTAGAAAAGATGAAGAGGAAAGGGGAGGGAAGGAAGAGTCATTTCTCAGTGCTGGACCCCTCCAGGATGCTGAGAACCCTGCCAGTGGGCAGAACTAGGTGAGGACAAGTTGGGAAGAGAGAAAAGAAAGGATGAAGGGAAAGGCAGGAAGAGGAGGGAAAGAAGAAGCTTGTCTCAGACTAGGCCACTCCAGGATGCTGAGAACCCTGCCAGAGTGCAGTATCAGCCAAGGACTAGTTGGATAGAAAGGACAGAGGGGAGGGGAAGTGTAGGAAGAGTTATTGTCCAGTGCTGGGCCCCTCCAGCATGCAGCGAACCCTGCTAGGGGATAGAATTAGGCGAGGACAAGTTGGGCAGAGGGAACGTGGAGATAGATGAGGAAAGGAAAAAAAGAAGGGAGGGAAGAAACTTAACTAAAAGTAGACATCACCAGGGTGCTAAGAATCCTGACAGAGGGCAGATTTAGGTGACGACAAGTTGGGTAGAAAGGAGAGAGGGGGAGGGGAAGGGAAGAAGGAGGCTTGCCCCGTGCTAGATCCCTCCAGGATGTTGAAAACCCTGCCAGAGGTCAAGTTAAGCAGGGGCAAGTTGGTAATGGAAGAAGGTTAGGGGCAGGAGTGAGGGGGTAAGCGGTGAAGGGAAAGGAGAGTGTGCTGAGAAGCAGGCTCAGGGGGAGGAAGGTTTAATAGGGGATGAGAGTCATGGAGAGGAGTAGAGATATAGGAGGATGGTTAAGGAGGGTTAAAGCAGGAGCAGTTAGATGACAGAAAGTTATGTAAGGCAGAGGCAAGGGAGTAGAAGGAGGATGAGTGCTGTATTGGAGGGGGGGGGAGTTCCAGATTTGTGGGAAACGATAGATGAAGCCTGCCTGACTGATGAGAGTGGTTTGACGGGGGACCAACAAAGTGCGAGTGTCGGAGGATCTGAGGGAGTGGGAGGGGGAGGTGGGAGAGAGTGAGCATGAGAGGTAGGAGGGAAGTTCTCCTAACCAAAATGTAGAAATGAGCTTGGCACAATGAGTGAGGTGTCTGTTGGCAAGTGGGGGAAGGGACAGGGTGTGGTAGAGGTCACAGTGATGAGTGTGTGATGGAGCATCAAGGGCAAAATGACATAAGCAGTTAAAGAGAGTGTCTAGTCTGGTTATGGAGGATTTGGGAGTGGCACCATAGATTACATCACAGCAGTCGAAAATGGGGAGGATCATCTTCTGGACTAGTTCACGCTGCGCCATAGGAGGGATGCAACTATGGTTCCTGAATAAGGCACCAAGCTTGAGGCACAGTTTTTTCAGGATGTGGCCAGAGAAGTTGACGTGTTGGTTCAACCAAACCCCAAGGTATCTGAATGAGGAGGTGTCCTCTAGGACTGTCCCATCAAGGGTATGGAAAGAAGGTAAAGGGTGGAGCCTAGAGAGTCTCTGCCTAGTGCCAAAGGTCATGGAGACAGTCTTTTTGACATTTAGGAATAGCTGATGTGAGGCAAACTATTGCTGAACCTGGTGTAAGTCATGCTGAAGGGTGGTTGCTATACTGGTGGGTCATTTGCCAGAGTAGAACAGGGCAGTGTCGTCGGCATACATATGGATAAAGAAGGAGGGGGAGCATACTGAGGGCAAGTCATTTAGGAAGATGTAGAAGAGAATGGGTCCAAGCACCGAGCCCTGTGGGACTCCTGTGGAAATACTGAGAGGGGAGAGATTGTATCCTGGATCTTGACTGATTGTGTTCTGCCTGAGAGGTAAGTTCTAAACCAGTTTTGGGCAGAAGCAGACAACCCAACAGCCATAAGGGAGTCAGGAAGTAGGGCATGGGAGACTGTGTGAAAAGCCTTGGCGAGGTTGTCAAAGATGGCAGAGGTAATGAGTCCATTATCCATCTCGGTGAAGATGGAGTCAGTGAGCCTGAGTAGGGAGGTGGTAGTGGCATGGTTCTTCCGAAAGCCGATTGGAACGTGGTGAAAAAAGAAAAGTCATCAAGGAAGGAGGTTAGTTGAGAGAGGACCAGGTGTTCTTGGAGCTTAGCAAGGGCAGAGAGGAGGGAGATTGGGTGAAAATTTGCAGGGGAAGAGGGGTCACCACCCTTTGGGAGAGGGAGGACCACTGCATGTTTCCAGGACAAAGGGACACATGAGGATGAGAAGGAGAGATTTAGGATTAAGGAGAGAGGGTAGTTTATAGCAGAAGCTGAATGGTAGAGAAGTTTAGGGTCATGATCATCCAGTGATGAGCCTTTAGAAGGATTAAGAGAGAGAGAAGGGCCGTTAGTGTTTCCTCTGGGGAGACAGCAGAAAAGAAGAAGGAAGGGTGGGCATGGAGGGGGTTGAGTGCTGAGTGTGGGAGGATGAGGAGGGGGGAGGTTAGAGGGGAGGGACTTTGGAAGTGCTGTGGTGCAGCAGGTATGATAGGAGTTAAACTCTTGAGCCACTGCACACTGTTCAGAGACCAATGAGTTGTTTATTTTAAGCACTGGGGAGGCGGATGTGAAGGGGGGGGACAATAAGCATGGACCACTTTCTAGAATTTGGAAGGGGAGTTGATGTTTTTGAGAAAAGATGATTTAAAATATTCAGACTTGGCAAGTCTCATAGCTTCTGTGCAGGCATTTCTTAATATGCAATACCTGGCATAGTCTGGGGGAAGTTGGGAGGCCTTATGTTTCCTCCAAGCTTTGTCTTGCTTCCTGAGACAGATCAGTAACTCAGGGGAGACCCAGAGATGATGGTTGCCATGAACTCTAGTGCATTTGAATGGAGTGTAGGAGTTCAATGTAGTTAGAAATTTATCTTTAAAATAAGCGAGGGCTTGGTCAATGGAAGGGGCAAAGGCAATAGGGGACCAGTCAGAGCTGGCCAGTTCGTTAAGAAGGGGATTAAGGTTTAAGGAGTTGAAGGAGCAGAGCTGCAGGATTTTGTGTGGCGGTTTTGGTCTATGGACCTTCCAGACTATGAAGATTGGGTGATGATCACTGAGGGCATCCGGAAGGATGCCTGAACTAATTACTCGGTGGGGGTGAGAGGTGAGATCCCAGTCTATCAGGGAGTGATTAAGGGTTTTATGATTTAGTCGGGTGGGTTCCTGGATGAGTTGGGAGAGATTTAAGGCAGTGATGTCATTACGTCTTGGCAGTTGTTGGGGATAGCCAGTTTAGGTTTGCATCACCCAGGATGTATAGCTCGCCTTTATGTGAGAGGGAGGTTATGGAGGTAATGAGATCTGAAATATCAGATGCCTTGGAACCAGGTTGACAGTAGATCCCAGCTATGAAGATAGGGGAGAAAAAAGGCAAGGTAATGTTTACTACAAGTGCTTCATAGGTGGAAGGTAATGAGGATGATAGAATTGTTGTGAACTGAAGAGAGAACAGGATAAACATGGCTACTCAATCAGTCAATCAATCAATCAATCAAAATCTTTATTTATCCAGGCTGGCACCATTGAGCAAGGCTCATTTGCAAGGTGGACCTGGTCATGAATACATCAAAGTACAATACAGAAGCAGGTATACAAAAAGCAATAATATACAAGGAAGAAAAAGTATATACAGTGTATACAGTGCAATACAAGGTTGAAATAAATAAAAAAAAAAAACAGCATTATTTTACAATTGAAGAAGTTAGCAGATGTACAATGAACCATAGGCATACAGCGGTTATAAGCAGAGATCTTTTGAATGAGGCAGCCGGCGACTACACATATGGGGAAAGAGGCCATGTATGGGGTGGCAGGTTAGAGAGGTAAAGAAGAGGAGGGATATATTACCGATGACTAGGGGAAAAATTGAGCTAAAACCACAGAAAGTGACGATGGCTTTCGTGTACTTGTTTATTATGATAATGACGGAGGGGGGGGTAGATAATTGGGACACTACTATGGATGGGGTGGGACTTTAGCCAGTCTGGATTGGACAGGGAAGGGTGGATGCAGCAGGAAGAGTTAATAGGGAAAGAGTGAGAGCCAGGGGTAGAAACATGGCGAGCATCAGGATGGAAAGGGTGAGTTGCGGAATTAGTGGGCTAGCAGTGAGGAAAACATTTGCAAGGTGCTTTCATGTAGCGATCGTAGAGCGTCTTGAAGATATTCAGGCTAACAGGGCAGCTCAGCTTCAAGTTCCTTTGTAAACCGTTCCACAATGTGGGTAAAGAGAAGCTTAGAGCAGCTTTGCCGAAATAAGTTTTGACCCTTGGAACTTGGAGGGCAATTAGGGAATAGCTCCTTAGAGCGTAGGTGCCTAACACACTTCGGGGAATACAATCTGAGACATATGAGCGCTTGTTGGTCACGGCTCTGAAGGCCCATAGGGCAGCATTTCTATTCCTTCTGTACTGAAGGGAAGTACAGCCTAACGATGAGTACAGGGAGCAGTGGTGTGTGGAAAGTGGAAGGCCAGTAATGAAACTGATTGCTCTGTGGTAGAGGGTGTCCAATTTAGCCAGTGCAGAGGCAGTGCAGTGGCTGTAGAGCAGGTCCGCGTAATCTTTTGAAGATAGGAAGGTAGCTTGAACCAGTTGAATCTTGGCCTCCTTTGTGAGCAGGTGGTTAATTCTGTAGAATAGTCCTAGTCTTTGCCTTAGTTTCTTCTGTAGTTCTTCGAGATGGTCGGCAAAGGAAAGTTTATGATCGAGCCAAACTCCTAGATATTTGAATTTAGCTACATACTCTAGTGTTTCTCCAAGAACAGTGGTAATTTGTGGGATAGCTCCCCCACCCCAGCAGGAATTGCCACATGCAAGGAGGGGGAGAACAGCATGGCTTTTGTCTTTTTTGCATTGAGCAAAAGCATTTTGTTTATGAGCTGGTATTGTAGAAGGTTAAATTCAGCTTGGAGGTCTTCACAGGCTGCTTCCGGAGTGGGACGACTCAAGTACAGTACATTGTCATCCGCGAATAAGTGGATGTTGGCTTTTTTGATCGGGTCATTGATATTGTTAATGTAGACTGCAAAGAGGAGGGGACCAAGGATAGAGCCCTGGGGCACGCCCCTCAGCATAGGTTTTAATGGAGAAAGATCACCTTTAGCTTTAATCTGCTGTTTCCATTCTCTGAGGTAGTCTGCAAATCAGTACATAGATTTATGGTCCAGGCCTAAGGTGCTTAGGGAGGAAAGAAGCAGGCTGTGATCGACTGTGTTGAATACCTTACTAAGATCCAAGAAAACAGCACAGACATGCTTCTTCTTGTCAAGGTCTAGGAGCCAATCATTGGTCGCTTTAGCTAGGGCTGTTATGGTGCTGTGCTTTGCTCTGAATCCAGACTGAACCGGGTTTAATAGGCTTCTGGATTCTAAGTATATCCCTAGCTGGCCACACACTCTTTTTTTCTAATAATTTAGACAGGATGGGGAGAAGGGAGATCGGTCTGTAATTATTTAGATCGCAGGGGTCAGCTGCTTTTAATAGAGGGATGACATGGGCTATTTTCCATTGGGGGGGAGGCTACCCTGGGAGAGTGACATGTTGAATAGGTGTGTGATTGGCACTGCAAGCACATGGTAGGCACATTTCAGATAGTATGGCTCTATGAAGTTGGAGCCTGCTCCCTTCCTGGTGTCCAGTTGCAGCAGTAGGTCTTCCACCTCTTTTAGAGAGACAGGCAGGAGGGAGAAGGCCTCCTTGGTAGAGGGGGACTCGTGGGTTGGTGGGCCCTGAGCTGTGCGGAGGTCATTGGCAGGAGAAGTATCAAATGCTAGCCCTGCCATTGCAAAATGGTTATTGAGGGCTTCCAATATCTCTGATCGGTTAGCGATAACGCTGCCACCGGACTTAATTTTTGCTGGAATGGAATTACCAGGTGCATGTCCAGACATGTCTTAATGTTTTCCAGAGCTTTGTAGGATTTCTTGTGGCAGAGGCTAGCTCTGAACGATAGTAGGCTGCCTTGGCTGCTTTGACCAACTTGGTGCACTTGTTACATGCTCTCTTAAAAAGACACCAATTCGAGTTGTTCTTGCTTCTTCGGGCTTTTTTCCATAAAGTATCCCTTTCTAACAGGGAAGCTTTGAGCTCTGGCGAGAACCAACGGCAGGTACTGCTCTTGACCCACACCTTAATCAAGGGTGCATGCTTATTTAAAGCCCCACTTAAAATATTGTAAAAAATGGTATATGCCCTGTTAACCATTTTGGGTTGGAAGAATTCCTGCCATCGCGGTGAATGTTTCAAGTTGCGGACATTAGCAAACAAATCAAAGCTGCGTTTGCACCTCTTGATAGAGAACTTTCTCACAAACTGTGGGTTGTGCACGGATCTAATGGTGGTGATTATACAATGATTGCTAATGTCTGAGAAAAATGTTCCAACATGAGAGAACAGGTGTGGCTTGCTAACCAAAATTACATCTAAGAAGGAGCAATTGTTAAGGTTCTTTTTATTTCGGCGAGTAGGCTCGCCAATGAGTTGCACCAGCCCTAGAGTGTCACCAAAGGATTTCAAGGGAGCTGATGCACTTGATAGCCAATCGTAGTTCTGGTCGCCAAGAATAATGGTTTCCAAGGAACTGAGCCTCAGTACGGAACTGAGGTGAGACAGAAGATGAGGACCAGGAGAAGGGTGCCTGTAGCAGCCTATTACACATAGTGCACTGGAAGGAGAAAGTTTGATCTTTAGGGTCAAGCACTCAAATTCTTTGGGGGAGGATGATGCGTCTATGCATGCGGCTGAGTATTTGTCCCTTACATAAATTGCCACCTCATCTCTTCTTGATTGCCTATCTGCTCAGAAGAGTAAATAATTTGGGATATTGATTTCATTGTCTGGGGTGGCTGGCCTAAGCCAGGTCTCAGTGATCACTAGGACGTCAGGTAGGGTGTGGCTCACCCAAGCCTGGATAAGGGTGAACTTTTTCAGCAAACTACAGGCATTAAGATGTATAAAAGACATTCCTTTGATACCTGCCAGGTCTGATGGAGAAGCAAGGGTATCGAATTGTCCTGGGTTGAGTTCGACATTGCCTGAGCACAATAGTAAAAGGAGCAGGATTCTTTTTAAGGCAGCGAACTGTAATTTGTAAACACTATTTTTTGGGCGATAGGGGAGGCGGTGTTGATGGGTAGGCCTGTACCCACTCCTAGTGTTATACTGGCCTAGGGTTGCAGCCACTAGTGTCCTGGTAGAAATTTGCTGTGAAGGAAGTCTCAAGTCTGATGGGAGAGTAATCTGCAGAGGCAGCTCGGGAGGTGTCCCACTCCCCGGCAGAGACAGCTGAGAAGCCCAATAGTCCAGAATGGCAACCTGAAAGAAGCTGTTGGATGCAGGACAGGGAGAAGTGCAAGGGTCATTCCACTTTAAGAAGGGATGAGGGATCTGAAGAATTGATCTGAGCACTAGTAAAGCTAGTCACACACCACGGAACCAGCTGTAATTTCCCATGGTAGATCTAAACGCCACAACAGCCGGCAGTAAACGCCACTAGAAGCCTAGACCAATCGGTAATCAGGTGTCATAAGTTCAAAATCCTTTTGTTGGCTGAAAGGTGGTTTTGGCACTGAATGTACCTGTGAAGCAACTCTTTGCAGTTGAGCCAGTGAGGTGGTTCAAGGCTGCAATCCGGTGTGGCAAGATCGGTCTGTAGCTTTCATTTCTGTTTCTGGCCCTTCTCTACCAGTACAGAATGGGAGTGGGGGCAGGCATTCAAGTCTTGCAGCCTTAGTGGATGAGCATGGTTCGGCCTGAGAAACAGGCAGAAAAACCCAGGGGATGGTCCTCAGAAAAAGAGGTATCCCAGGTCCACTAGAGCAGAAGAGGAAGTAGAAAATATAATGTGTTTCCTCTTTAACAGAAAAGACAGCTACTCCGCCACCACTGCCAGTCCTATCCCACCTAATTATGAAATAACTTGCGATATTAATGGTGAGATTGGGTATTTTAGTGTTTAACCAAGTTCCCGTTAAAATTAGAATATCAGGTGCGAAGGAGAATACCATAGGATGTAAAAGGTCAATTTTTGAGATGAGACTGCAGATGTTTAAGTGGAGGATCTTCAGGCCCTAGGGGAGGGCAGAAAGGGTATGGGAAGTTGGTACATTAGTGGAAGGACTGGAATTGGCAGAGGTGGATGTAGTGAGGCCAGGATTGGTTGAACATTTCCTGATGTGAGTAAGAGGAGTGCTATTATGAGGGAGTGGAGTTTAGGGTATTTATGACAGGCTGAGAATTTGGGAAGTATTTTGGGGGAGGGGCTAGGACAGATGAAGATAAGGAGGTGAAGGAAAGCTAGGTGGCTAGGTGCTGAGAACAGAGTAGCTGGGGAGGTGAGGGAAGTGAGACCAGAATATGTGAGGGGGTGTAGGAGTAATGGCAAGGTTAAAAGGTAGGGGCTAGGAGAGCAGAGGGGAAAGGTGAGAAAGGTTTATTAGACTGAGGAGAGTGCAGAGCTGAGCTAGATAAAATTGATAGAAGAATTAGAAGGAGGGGAAGTGGTGAAGGAAGGGTTGGCATATTGTAAGGATCGAGGGAGCAAGAATAGATCAGGGTATACTAATCAATAGCAGGGAGTAGATCAGTGGCACTGGCAGAAGTAAAGTGACTGTGAGTAGTGGTGGACAGTAACAGTAGCCAGCAGCAGCATGTTAATTAAGTTGTTGCCCTCTAGTGGCTTTGCAGTATAATTTGCAAATGGGGAAAAAAAAAGAATTATATATATTATAGTGGCATGGTAGTGCCACTATAGTTAGGGTTGAGTACCCCCATTTAAGGTTAAAGTGTGAAATTGTGCAGCTTAATAACTTTGCTACTGTATGACAGATTTGCCTGAAATTTGGCAGGCACAGAGCGGTACCATAGATATCTGAATCTGCCAAGTTTTGTAATGGTCGGATATGTGGTTGCGGAGCTATAAAGTGCAATAGAAAGTCGTATTTACGCTTTTTTTGTGCATTCTTTGCTCGCATCTACAGGTCACACGGTTTGTGTGACTGGTCCGAAACCTTCAGGAAACTTGCAGCCAGGGTCCCCAATGTGACTTTCAAAGATTTCGTGAAAAAATAATAAACGGTTCAAAGGTTATTCAAAAAACAAGTTCTCCCATTATAGTCAATGGGAAAAGTTAAACTAATCGACAGTGTCGCAAATGCAGGTTTTAGTGTCGCAAATGACTCCTGTAGTGTCATGAGTCAGACATTTATTTTTCAGTTACTGGTCACAGAAATGCTTGGCATTTAAATTTGGGACCCTCTAGGGACACAGTTCTTTTTGTGTTCACCTAGTCAAGCCCTGAGGATGCTAGTCATGTCTTTTTTGGGGGGTTAAACACCTCAGAAATATGTTTTTCAAGTTTTTGTAAACTGTAGTGTCGAAAAGTAGTGTTGCACTTGCAACATTTTTGTGATTTTTTTTGCGAAAGTGTCGTGATTTGCGACACTACTTTGCAACACTATGCCCAAAAGAGTAGGAAATCTTTGCCACCCTGCTGCAAAAGAACGCTTTGGTCTTTTGGACTGAAATTTGGAGGGAAGAAAGCAAAGATCCCACAGATGTGCTTTTTGGTGGTTTGGTGACAAAATATTAGAGGGCTGCAAGGTAACAGTACTCTGAATTTGACTATTTTTTGCATAGACTAACATTACAGCTTCCGCCACGCCTTTTGGGGCCCGTATCTCGGAAACGCTTCGAGATAATGACTTTCATCAGAAAAATGCTTAGCCCCAGTAGGGGCTAAATACAAACTAGCCAGGAAAGTCATAAATTATATGAAATTTAATTTTTTTTTCTACGCCGGACGGTTCCTGAGATATAAGCAATTTAGTATTCCAAGTGCTCATTTTCTGCTCCGAGGCCCATTATTATGCATGCATTCTTTGTATTCACTGTGTTTCTCAATGCAACTTTTGGGGGAAAAAAGGGTGTGCGCTTTCATTACTGTTACAATTAGCATTTCCACTTGTGTTTCCGTAAGCGTTTGCTTTAGCATTCCCGTCTACGCCACCATGTGCGTTACCTTTTGCATTTTCATTTGCACTTGCATTTGCATTACTGTTACCATTTGCGTTTCCATTACTGTTTCTGTTTGCATTTTGTTTTGCATCACTGTGTGCATTACCATTTGCATTTTCATATGCACTTCCGTTTCCGTTTGTGTTTCCTTTGGCGCCATCGTTGCTGTTTCCGTTAGCATTTGCATTTCCAATTGCAGTACCATGACCATGCGTGTTACCATTTGCATTTCCGTATGTGCTTGTGTTTGCATTACTGTTCACTTTGGCATCATCGTTGCTGTTACTGTAACTGTTTGTGTTTCCAATTGTGTTACCATTACTGTTTGCATGTTTGTCACCGTTTGCGTTTCTGTTGGCCTTAGCGTTTGTATTTTCGGTTGCATTTCTGTTGTCGATTGCATTACTGTTTCCTTCTGTGGCACTATTGCCTTTACCGTTTGCATTTCTGTTTGTGTTTGTGTTACAGTTTGCATTTTTCTTACCGTTTGCGTTTCCATTGGTGTTAGTGTTTATGTTACAATTTTTGTTAGTGTTTGCATTTCTGTTGCCGTTAGCATTTGCATTACCGTTTGCGTTACCATTTCTGTTATCATTAACGTTTGCGCTTGTGTTTCTCTTACCGTTTGTGTTATCATTTACGTTCGCATCACCATGTGCGTTACTGTTTGTGCTTGTGTTTGCGTTACCGCTCCCACCACCACATTCCATTCACTGTTTATAGTGCTCATTCTCAAAAAGAAGGGAAATTCATGGCAAAAAACTCCATTTAATATGTCATTTAGGGTTGTTCCACAGTGACAAAAATGAGGAAATTCAGTGTTAGGGTTGCCAACCCTTGCACCCCAAGCCCACCCCATCCCCACCAACAGGCATTGGGGTGTGCTTTGGGGTTGTCAGTCCTAACTATCACCCCATTCTCCTATACTGCACCACCTCAGCTTGTTTACTCATGGATGGGGTGAGAGTTAGATCGATGACCCCCAACGACACCCCGATGCCTGTTGGTGGGGATGGGTATTGGGGCAGGCAAGCAACCCTAACAATCAATTCTCATCCCTTTTATCACTGTGGAACAATCCTAACTGATGCATTAAATGCAGTTTTTTGCCATGAATATATATATATATATTTATAAATGAGCACATCATCCAAATCCAAATCCAGTGTTCTGACTGTATAAAACACATCACATGACCGCAGATATATCAGAGTGCGACCGCACACCCGCACTTTTACACCCCTCCAAAACAATTTTGACATTTTATAAGAAAGATAAACCACTTTGAGGTGTGTGGTAGCACTCTGATATACGCACGCCTTGGGCGGTTGACACACTCGGCCTGCGGCCACGTGCATACAACGCACACCAAGGGTGTGCATATATCAGAGCGCAACTGCACACCTCAGAGTGGTTTATCTATTACATATATATATATATACACACATACACAGAGCTGTAAGTACAACCCAGCAATATAAAAGTTTGTGCAAACTAAGCAGCTTACGGAGATGAAAGCAGTAGCGAATAAGAGGGCAGGAGAAAGGTGAAGTGTCCAATTAAGGCTGAGGAAACTGAGATACAGACCCAAATCAGCCAGTGGAAGCAGAAAGTGCCAAGATTCAAGCCCGGTAACTCCAAAGGCTGGGCTGTATCTCTATGTCCATACCTGTGGGTCTCTGGGCTGGCTAGCAGTCAGGCAGGTCACCATGGAAAAGCCACCAGAGAAGGCGCAGCTCACATGGGAGATGTTGGAGGTGGACTCCCGTTCAGGGCAGGTGGCCTGCAGAGGGGAGAAGGGACAGTCAGTTTAAAGCAAAAGAATACAAAGGCAATGGCAGCTAATCCCCTAGGCCCCAGGAAGGTGGGAAGGCAGATTCCATAACAAAGGCTCTGCACAAAAGTAGCTCTACAACTAAGCCAAAAAGAGTTGTAACACCTTAGGCTATGGGGAGGGGGCAGGGGAGATGATTAGCCAGCACAAAGAAAGCCACAGGGAAAAAAGAAATACGACTCAGGGCAAAGGACAAATATAGGTAGCTGTGCTAAAATGCAGAACACTAATTCAGATAGTAGAAATTTAAAGAGAGGATGTAGGGTACCATGGAGAGCTTAGCGTTACTCCGTTTGCTCAGGCAGGGTTACAGGGCAGAAAGGAGCACGCAGACTATACCTCTAACAAGTTTTGGCAACTTATATCACAGTAGTGTAGACACTAAGCATTATTAAAGAACAAAATGGAATGCAGAATTCAATAAAGTATACAGAGCAGTAAATACAACCCAGCAATATAAAAGTTTGTGCAAACTAAGCAGCTTAGGGAGATGAAAGCAGTAGCGAATAAGAGGGCAGAAGAAAGGTGAAGTGTCCAATCAAAGCTGTTTGGCTCATTCAAATGCAAATGCAAACCCATACCTGTGGGTCTCTGGGCTGGCTGGCAGTCGGGCAGGACACCATGGAAGAGCCTCCAGAGAAGGTGCAGCTCCCATGGAAGAGGTTGGAGGTGGAAGCCCATTCAGGGGAAGTGGCCTGTGGGTCTCTGGGCTGGCTGGCAGTTGGGCAGATCGCCGTGGAAAAGCTGCCAGAGAAGGCGCAGCTCCCATGGGAGAGGTTGGAGGAGCACCCCTGTTCAGGGCAAGTGGCCTGTGGGTCTCTGGGCTGGCTGGCAGTAGGGCAGGTCACCTCGGAAGAGCCGCCGGAGAAGGCACAGTTCCCACGGGAGAGGTTGGAGGCATTCAGACTCTGAAACAGAGGTGGTCCAAAGGTGACACACACAGCAGTGTGAAAATGCAGTCTGATATAGCTCTTGACCACTTCTTAACTAAATTTAACACTGTCTGTGGTAAACATGCCCCTGTAAAGACAAGAAAAATAAAAGGACACTGCAACCCCTGGATTACCCCGGACCTCTTGGATCAGCTCCATGCCAGAGATCACCTATGGTAAAAAGCAAGAGTGCATGGTACCACCGCTAACATCCAGCGGTACAGAAAATCCCAAAATAAGTGCATGAAAGCCATCCAACTTGCCAAAAGCATATTCTATAAGGAAGCCCTCTCCAGCTCTTGGAACAACAGCAAATCATTCTGGGCCAGCCTCAATGACATAACCAAAACTGCCCCACCAATGCTCATGGTTGACAGCATACCATCCTTGGACCATCTTCACATAGCCAACACACTTATCAACGTGTTCACAGACCTAAGCAGTGTGCTACTGGAGGAGTATTTCAATCCCCCAACACAGTCTGACCCTACCGGGAACCAGGAATTATCTTCTAATCGACCGCTATTCTGCTTTAAAGAAGTCCCCCCCCACTTGCTTCTATCCTCCTAATATCCAGATCCTCCAAGCACCTTATCAGGTTCCAAGGTGCTTCCCTGTAGGCATAGTACCACAGCTAACTTTCCACTGAACCATGCCAGTAGTAAACAATGAGCTTAACATGTAAAATTATATTTCTTCTGCACCTTTTGTTAATTCTACTGTCAACATATTTGTAAGGACTGATGCATGATGATAACCATGGCTGTAACCTGCTCACACATCAGAAACTACTCTGCAACCCAAGTCTTTCTCTGTATGAAAATATGTATTGTTATCCCGGGTCGCCCCTGAAAAAGTGACCTTCGGGGTTCAGTGGGCCTACCTGGTCACCAAATTTTAAATAAATAAAAGAAATAAATAAAGTCTTCAAAGCTGCAGCCAGAAAGTACCTGGAAAAGGCACTGGGGAAATCAAGACACAGCGGGGACACCCTGGATCTTAAATTTGTTAACCTGACCCTGGCGGAAGTGCTTGGCCAACTCACTAAAATAATCAACCTATCTCTCTGTCTCTCACAGTTCCCCCAATGTTGGAAATCTGCAACAAAAACCCCTGTGCACAAAGGAGTGGACCAGACTCTGCATAATAACTACAGACCGATCTCCATACTCCCTCCACTCTCCAAAGCTCTAGAGTATATTGAGGCAGATCAGCTTGTTGAGCACGTGAACAAGTACCAGCTCCTCTATCCTGAACAACACGGGTTCCGATCAGGACAAAGTACCATCCCGACCTTACTTGAATTCACTGGTTTCATCCACCACTTGCTGGACCAAGGTCTTCTGTAGGGGCAGCATTCATCGACATATCAAAAGCATTTGATACGGTGCACCATGCACTCCTCCTAGAGCAATTGTGTGCCATTGGGCTCTCACCAGAAACCGTGAACTGGTTCCACAGTTACCTACACAACTGTTCCCAACAGGTCCAAATTGGTGAAGTCATCTCAGATAGCAGACCAGTCCATTCCTGGGTCCCACAGGGGTGAATTCCGGGACCTCTACTCTTCAGTTTATTCTTAAACCAACTGCCGGCCTCCTGCTCATGCCGAATGCTCCTCTTCAAGGATGACGCGGTCATAGTCACCAGCAACTCTCACCCTGAACAGCTAGTGGCAGGTCTCCAAAGGGGGTTTTCATCTGCCAAAAAATGGTTTAAGGAGCAAGGACTAGTCATGAACTACAAAAAAAACAAAGACCATGGTGTACTCCAGCTCCCAAAGCAAGTACAAGTCCCTCTCTCTTGCAATCATGAATGACAGCGGAGACACTCTGGAATATGTCCAGCATTTCAGGTACCTGGGCATCACAGCTGACTACTCCACACTGTTGTATGTCCAACACATAGACAACACAGCAAGGGCAATCAGTACAAGAACAGGGATACTTTACTGTCACAAGCACTGTTTAACATATGAAGCGCTGAACCTGGCCATCAACTGTTCAATTGTCTCCCTCATTGACTATGGACTGACTATATACAGGTCAGCAACTGACATGACCCTCCACCGCATCTCCATTGCACTAGACAAGGCCTGCCACCTTCTCACAGGTGCTTATTTATTTAGGAAATTAGAATTACAGCCCTTTGTGTCGTAGACTCGTTTCCAAAGGCTCCACGTCAGAATAAAACATACTGTATATTTACCTAATGGGTAGTTAAAACCTATACAATTGGTAGCTAAAGCAATGTATGATATGAGTTGGTAGTAAGCTGCCTCAGGGAGGTCTTTTCTTATACATAATACAATGCATTCATAGTCCAGTGCAACTATATGGTAATCGAGGGAGGTGAGAAGCCTGTAGGCTAAAAATAGTGAGGCTAGACTCACGCACACCTGTGATCTGTACACCCGGACAGGCTGGCTCCAACTGGATAGAATCAAATACCAAACCTACCACCTCACAAAGAAAGGCTGTCTCAATCTACTACCTGCAGGGGTCCAGAACGTCCTAACCCTGCACTCGAGCACCTGACTCACAAGAAACTCCACCACTCAAACCTACAATGTACCTAGATGCCGCTCTGCCTTGGCCCAACGTGATTTCTGCTACCATGCTCCCCTCTGGACCAATGCTCTACCTCATGATATTACTGGTGCTGCAACTATTGGCTCATTCAAACGCAAATTTTGTCAGCACCTTTTACTACCAGCAGCTGTGGCTGCTACCATTAACACCCCTCTTTAGCTGGACTCGCCTACTAGCACTTAGCTGCCAGAACCAACACTACACATTGGTGTAACCCAACCTCAGCACTTCAGGTCACCACCCTAACTCCCACCTTGGTGCCTGCACCACTCCCCCCAAACAGGGCACCCTCTCCCACTCCCTCTCCTCCCACTGTCATTCTCCTATGCCTACTCCTTCTACTATCCACTATGTGTTTGCTACTTAGTAGGGTGCTCCTAAACTCCAGACACTGGAAACTTGTATACTGCCTAAGCTGTTTCAGTTTGTGTGTACCTTATTGTAATTCTGTATGTACCAAATGTAAACTCCTCACCCGCTTTACCTTATTGTTTTTGTAAACTGACATGGAACGTATAAATAAGCATCCACTCTCTGGTGTAATCCAAGAGCATGATAAATAAAATAAATACATTAGCTCTGTGTACCCAGTCGTCAGTTAGGAGCTTGGGAGGCAGTATAGCGCGGTGGTTTAAGGCTCTGAGCTGCAAATCTGGAGACCTGGGTTTGAATCCCACAGCCCCCACCTGCATATACTGTGTGACCCTAAGCAAGTCACTTAACTTTCCTGTGCTCCCAGGTTGCACCTGTAAAAAAGCTTTCAGCTTAGTGTGCCTCACCTGGTTAAACAATTGGAAAAAAAAAAGCTGTACCCTAAATACTCGCTATAAATAATGAGATAAGAAACGCACACTCTCCTCAGCATGTAGAAGGTGTCCAGGAACACAGCAGAGGGTGGACTTTTCTGAAACCACCATGGATGCTAGTTGGCAGGTGTGACCCTGCTGGGCAGCTGCAGTACAGGGATATAGGACCACAGTCAGACTGCCTAACATGATGGCAGTTTGTGGGAATGACAGCCGACAGACCCACAACAGGGGTGGGTGTGCAGCACTCATAGACGGCACTGTGGATGGGTGTGGGTATTCAGGATAACATCACCAGGCAGACAACCACTTTAGTGCATATAAAATGCCTGACGGCATTTGTCATTTTATTTTTCTCTTAAATTCACAGGAAATATATGTAGAAATCAAAAGAACATATAGAAAATAAAGGTTAGTTCAAACTCAGTTAACTCAAAAGGCCACTGCTTTGCTTTAGCAGTGCCAAGACTTTTCCCAGCCTAGCCTGAAATCAACCGCTGGCGGTTGGGGCACAATCTCAGAAGTTCTTTCACCTCCCTAAGTCAGTTGCCTACTGACTCCCTATCTAAATTAATGCCTCTAGTGGCAGGCTTAAATACTTTTATTCAGTGTGACATCACAGTCATGTGATGTATATATATTTTTTTTAATTAGTATCTCTCAGGCTCACAGCCGAACCTATACAGAAATAAAGGTTGTTTCTAAGCCTTCATGATTTCAAGGATCATTTCTGTAAGGAATAAGAAGCATAAAACATAGTCCTGCTCAGTAAATGGCTCTGCAAAAGTAAGTATCATTAATGACTGTAAGCTCCTCCCTCTGGCCAGAATGACTTGCATAATGGTAGGTATAAATAGAGGCCTCTAGGGGCCGCTACTCCCCTAAAAGATCCATTTGACCTTTGGAGTAAGGTAAACCCAGTAACACTTTTGACTCTTGTGGCTCAGAGCAACATATACTGATATCAATTCAAAGAAAACATTGCCAAGAGTTACAACACATTTGCACTGCTGGGTTTTCTCATGAAGGTTTTTGGTTGTTCTGCAAGTATTGCAGTTTAGTTCTGAAAGTGTTTTAAAGGGGCACTGTCAGCCTTGTCCCTCGTTTTATTGCCACAAAACAACAGTGTGCCTCTGTGGACACAGTGATCACATATGGTCCACAGAATACCCTCTATATAGAACATAATCAAGAATTCTTACCAATGTTCTTAGTTTTCGCAATATTTACTTTCCCTCGGGTTCCCCATAAGTACGCTGTGCACCGGAAGCAGAAGCAAGATGAGAGCGCACATCGGACACTGTGCGCCGGCACATACATCGATTTTGCACATGGCCATGATAAAAAGTTAAACACAGCGGCCCAGATATTCAAAAGGGTTGCGCCATGCGCAAGTCCTACATTGCGCCATTCTGCGATATTCAGCAGGAGGCAGTTGCGCCACTGAAAACAGGTTGAGCAACAGCGCAATGCAAATGAATGCATGCTCAACAGGAGGGGGAGGATCCATGCATAAACTGCGCAACCCGATATTCAGTCGGGTTGTGCAGAGTTGTGCATGCGCAACCCCCAACCTGCGCCTGCACAACTTTGAGCCAAAAAAAAAAGGATCAAGTTGAGGGCCACCCACAGGTGAGCTGCTGTATTGCAGGGCGCAACACAGCAGCTGCCACCGTGGCTGGCCCCCAACTCAGTCCCTGTGCCCCCACCAGCCCGATTAAGGGCAGTATGTATCCAGACACCCCAAACATCTCCCAATGCCCGATCGTGGGCAGTATGTATGAATACACTCCCCCAAACATCTCGATGCCCGATCGTGGGCAGTATGTATGAATACACTCCCCCCACAATCTCCCTATGCCTGATCGCGGGCGGTATGTATAGATACCTCCCCAAACGGCTCCCGATGCCCAATCCGCAGAATAATGAAACAACCCCCAGTACCCGATCGCGGGCAGAATGTAAAAGCCCCCCAGCGAATATCTCCCTGGTGGTCAGTGGACCCGTAATGCCGATCGCGGGCAGAATGTCAAGTTACCCCCCAAACATCTCCCTGGTGTCTAGTGTCCCCCCCACCCCACCCACAGACCCCTCCACCCTGCTCCCCGGCGGCGGTGGGCGATCTGTCAAAGCGTTTGATGGGGCACTGTCTTTAGCAGATATTTCTCACATAGAGTGTGGCATGTTGAAAACCTCGCTGAGTTAGCATAGCAGTTCACTCATTGCTGTTGTCAAACACTGGTGTGCAGCTACCAACTGATTTCTGATGAATTGCTGGCTGTGAATGTTTACTGAGGTTGTGACCTTGTTGAACTCTTTTGAGTTGAATCACTTCTGGAGCTTGTCGCTGTTTGTTGACACCAGCTGTGACTGAATCAGTGGAGACAGACAGATATGTAGGCAGTATTAAAGACATTTGTAATATGAGCACGAACCTGTTGTATCAGAGTCGGTTGCTTGTCGGCTCATATTTCTGAGGTGCTATAGCGGTAATGTGCAACCCAGAAGGCTGTGGACATGTAAAGTGCCGTGGCTCATGCCATCCTGAAAATGTCTGTACTTGTCTGTGTTGCTGATCTAGCTCTGCCCTGAGATTTGTGAATAGAAACAGCATATGCAATACACATAGAAACTGTTTCCTGTTAACACAGATATCCTTAATGCTTGGAATTTTTGGGTCGTTTATGTGTGCAGATGTTCCATGTTGTCAAAGTGAACTACAAGTGTCTCGATATATGTGTCGGACATTGTAGACAAATTAGTGATGTTTCATGGCACCATTTACCATGCCTCGTTCTATATCTAGATTACGTGCAGCATGACATGCATTCTACAACTGTGAGAACAGCTTAGCCAGTTGTGCATGAAACATCTGACTTGGTTCATAGTCATTCAGTCATCTTACTAGTTTCGACTAAGAATAACGCCTATCAACTGTATCATCAGCATGTGCAGAGTTACAAACCTCTTGGTTTTCTCCAGCATTAGATTGTTGAATCTACATTTCTTTAAATTGGCATAAGACACACTGTGTGTGTCCCTGTAAGTATACATCATGAAGACGTACATGCTGTTTCTATGCATGCAGTGTTGATGTGATTCTCTGATCATTAACATACAAACATGTTCTGGTTGGGAGAACCTGTCTGAGTTCATCTAAAGTGATTTGTAAGCTAGATCACCATTGCATGTTTCAACAACTCAACATGGGTAAATAATCATGTTGCAACCTGCAAATCGAGGATATTCTAGCTTGTTTGGCAGTTAGGTTGTAAATATATGCTCTATTGACTGGTACAATCTGTTAAAGGTCTCTAACACAAGTATGCTTTGCTACCAAATGGCACCCATCGTCAGTACCTAAGATCTTAGTTGTAACATAGATGAATACAGGTGCATGACATTGGGACCATGTTATTTTATCAATGAGTATCTCACTTTTGCATGGAATGGAGCTGAGATGCAACCTCAAATGACAGTTTACATGCTCTCCAGTTCTCCCACTGGCAGCATAAAGGCGGGTATGTAACTCACCAATGTTGTATGCTGCTAGTCCGTGGGAGCAGTTACGGCAGCAGGTATTGAAGAGCCTGTCAGGCTTCGGCTGGCATGATGGTTAATGAAACTCTTTCTGTGCCAGTTGAACCATATCAAACATCAGTATGGCATAGTCACTACTGTCACGTGTTGTTCATGTTGTAGGCCATGTTGCTGGCTTGTCTACTTGAGAGTGAACTGTATTCTGCTTCGATTTAGTCTTTTCTCAAGTCAGCTGGGTTGACTATAGGTGTGCCATGTTCCATGGCTGTCTCAATTCTGGCTAATACTTGGGCATTTAAGGGCAAGGTTCACAGAACAGCTTGTCCTTCTGATCAAGGTTGTCTTGTGAACAGCCAGGTGTGTTCTCCTAGCTGCTTCTCTGCTTCTCAAGCTGTTCTTTCTCAATTAGTCTCTGTATGTATGTTCTGAGTATTCAGTTTAAAAGTCGCATAACAGTTGAACTGTTCTTCAGTGTGTCACATTACTTTTAATTAGACTCCTCCTGTGGGTCTAAATAGAATAGGAGGCGTAATGTTCTCTGCCTCCGACAAAGCCTAGATGCACTTATAGTGGTCTATGAGCCATGGTTTGTGTCTTTTATGAGACACCATCTACCGCATTCACCTTGTAAATCTGTTGTGTTGAGTCAGGTGCTACATCTGTTTTGTGGTCATGCCCTTAGCCACTTGGAAAGGACACATATCATTCATGTTGTTGTGTCTACGGTGTGTATCTATCAGGTTATTCTTCAAGATATGTTTTGAAGAAGATCTATTAAGGTATGCTCAATTCGTACGAGAGTCAGTACCGTTCCATTTTCTTTGTAGTTTATACTGAGAACCATACAGCATCAGACTTCCGCAGATGTGTACCCATTAAACTGCACGGTTCTGCCAAGCTCCACATTCCTTCAGTGAAAGAGTCTTCAAGCCCAATGACCAGAGTTGAGATCAGGCTTCGCTTGAACTGGCAATATCTTTCCAAAGATCTTGTAAGCTAGTCTACCTATGTTTGGTTATGCATCAAGGACGCATCAACCAGGGCCAGTGAGTTATCAGCCAAACCGAACACCCATGTTTGCTTTGCCACATCATGAGAAGAGTTGTTGTAGTCATTGATGTGTCTTTTTTTCATCTCTTAACTCATACCCTCTGGTTGATTTTGCCTTCAAGTGGTGTCATTGCTGAGAATGGTCATTCGTTGCACCATCATGACAAACTCATTAGGAAATCCAAAGTGACATCGTGTACCAATTAGATTTGTTCTTTACTACTCAGGCAGTATTTTGCTAAATATGTCACTGAACTTTGTACCAACTCCATAATGTAGGACTGTCATACTTGTTTGGAAGTGATATTTTTTGATGAAGCAGCACTCTGCTGCTTCACATGTCTACTCAATGCATGGAGCATCCTTTTGGATCCAGCAGTCAACATATGGATAAGGAGGGGGCACCCTGCGGCTTGATATCTTCCTCCAAAAGTAATATTCCGATACCTAGGGTGGATTGTCCTTGACAAGATGATCAGAATGTCATGCTGTTTTTGAAATGTCTTGTGACTGACACCGATCAAGTGAACACATTTCTCCAACTGTCATTGATGAATGCCATCAACATCAAATTGTCACTTGAAGTTCAATGAGCTCATCGAGCATTCAGCACAACTATGTGTTAAAACCATGTGGCTACCATACTCTTGCAGCATTGTCATCGTTCAAGTTCGTAGACAATATTCTTGTGCTGCGAAGACTTGAAGTATGGAAGACAGATTCACTTGCACATTTTCATCTTTCGTTTAATTCTCTAGAAATTGAGCGCTGTTAGTCCATCTAGTGGACTTGTTGGGCGAGTAGTGCTATGAGATGCAGCAAATGCTGATTCACTCTCCTGAGGAGATGAAACAAGTACTGTATTCGTCGAATTTCCATCTTTGCTGAGCACATGGCTGGTGCAGTACTCAGCACCATGTACACACTCTTTTCATCTAGCATCCACCTGACCCTTTGGAAATAGGTCTGAAACGGCTGCTTTTTGTGTTGCCTCCCAAATGTGACAGGCTCACCTTCCACCTGATTCATTTAATAGAGATCAATGTTGTCTCCTACTGATCTCTGCCATGTAGTGGGTGGTGTGTACTGTCATACATTGTTACTTGTCTGTCCTGATGTTCTCAATGATTGGTTTACTTTTTCTAATAGATCATGTTGACAGAGTATTGTTCATCGATCTTGTCAAGGTCTGTATAAAGGAATTGTTACCTTTAAATAGTAGGCAAGCAACCTTTTGTGCTGACAACATCTGCCAGATGACTTTGGCCTTGTTGGAATTTCATTAACAAGAATCACAAACTATTTCTGTTGAGATTGTGAACATTCCTGTAGAGGTGGTAGACACATCTGGAACCTTTAGATCAACAAGCTCTTTTGTGAATGTTCGTCTTTGTGTTCAGGCGTAGATAGTTTTAATGGTTTCATTGTCTGAATTAAATGTGTTCAAACATATTTAATGTTGAACTTACTGTGTAACATCTACTCATATTATTCAGCAGGACCTTGCTGGCAAATGTTAGACTTGTGTAGAAACAGTGTTTGTAGCATAATGGTGTCTTGTGTGGAAGTCAGATTTGTGCAAGAATGTGAAAGCGAACCACACATCATTGTATGGTGACAGGTTTTAGGTTGACTGTGACTGTTTGTTTTATGTGCTTTAGGTTGTCCATGAGACTTGTACAAGTCAAACTTCAGAGACTTTGGTAGTCAAACTTGGCAATTTCGTCGTAGTGTCTCAGTATGTCACTTCTTGCAAACAGATGTTTCGCAGAAGTGTTAAACTGAGAGATGTTGTGTCTGGTTTTAAGTAATGTGTTGTGTTTTTGAGAAATGTGATGGTACCTGCATGTCACCTGACTGCAATAAGTCATTTGCTAAGTGTACTGATGTACGGTCGTTGTACTTCATATGCTCTGTAGGCAGTTTCGATGCCTGTTTGATGCACCCAAGCATCCGCACAATAGAAAAATACTATCACAAACACCACTATCGAGACATGCTAGTGTGAGCACCCATGAGTCCAGTATGTGGATGAATTCTAATGGTTAATTGTGTTAACAGTTTATGTCTGTCTTTGTGGTCTGTTATCACAAATGGGTTGACAAACTGTTCAACTTTCAAATGACAATTGCCTTCGTTTGCAGGTATCACATGCCCATGCTAGATAGTGCTGTTTATTGAATGTTGTTGAATCTGATCATCATCAGTATCCATTGCATTGTCGTCACAGATACTGAGGATATTTACTAGTTTGCCGCATTTCACTGGCCAGTGAACTTGTGTTCTTTTTTTTAGGGAATAATAAGAGTCTTCCCAAATATATGCCTGAGTGCTGTGTTGCATCCACTGACCAGTGAAACATCACAAGTTGTCACAGTCAAACAAGGATACTGGTAGCCTTTTAACGGCATACACAACTTTCCTGATTGTTCACACATGAACGTCTTATGTCACAAGTGCACAAACTCTGCTCTGTTGATGAAAGTGTGCACTTTGATAGCTTCTTCAGAGACAGATGACTTTAGTCTTTTATGGGTGTGTTTATCACGCTATAAGTCTTCTATCTTAGCTTTACTTCTGGGATCGGAATACTTTTTTTCTCAGTTGCCGTCAGCAGTTGTGAGTTTGTGGAGTTGTTGGATGTTTGTTGATGGTTGTACTCACAATAGTTGTGTTTCATCTGAGATCTACACAACTTTTGTAGAGGTACCCCTTTTTTCTTTGCTGTTGAAGCATTTGCTTTTGCTGTGCAGTGACTTGCTGTAGGGGGTCACTGTTGCGGTAAAGGTCTGTGTATGTTCATTTTGTGATGTTACTTTACTGTTTTGTTTTCTGCCCTTATACAACAGTGCAGTACTATTATACCTCTCTCGTTTTCCTATACATCTACGTCTGTATTTAGTTGGCATGTTTTGATATTATGGTTCATAGTGGCAGTAAGAATCTTACAGAAGTATCAGGCACCTGTGCTGAGACAGTAAAAAAACAGTGTTAGAATATGCCTCAGTACATTTTTTTTTATTACAGTGCATTGAGAGACCAGACATAAGTATGTTTTAAATTTGGTGCAAAACTAAAGAGTACTGTCGAATGTAAGCAGTGTTGCTACGCATTTCATTAGTTTTGTGTGCATTTGATGTTTACCCACATTTTCAGCATTTTCTTTACCACCTCTGCTTATGAGTATTACAGCTGTCATTTTACATCTTGACCAAAACATTTTCTCCGGCTCATGAAGTATAACAGTGCAGTCGGTGCGCCGTAAATCACTATACAGTACACAAAAGAAATGAGACCGATAGTGTTCAAGGAGCAGAGCTCTAAATGACTATGTTGAAAAATTAGATGGAAAAACATGATATATCGACTGTTGTAATGAGCGTATAGCTAGTTGCTACGTATGTTTTCGTTCTTGATTTTCAATATTTTCACTAGATTCTCAACATCGTTTTTTAGTATACCTCTTTATAAGCATTGTAGTCGTTTTTTGACATCTTGCTCAAAATGTAGCCAGACATATGCAAAAATGTTGCAGTCGGTGTACAAAAGTAATTGTATGGGGCATTGTGTACAAAATTACAGGATATCTGTTCATGACCAGAGGTCTTAAATGAGTATGTTGGAAATTTGTGGAAGAATTCTAAAATGACTGTTTTACGAGCTTCAGTGTCGCAGTTTATATGTGACGCTCAGAAGTTTGTGTATTTTCATAATTTTCAGTTCAGATTGTCAGTGATTTTCTTTTGCTGCACGACCTTATGAGTAGTACAGCTGTAATTATTTCACATCTTGGCAAAAATGTCTTTCACTCATGTACTGCGTTATAATTAGTCGATGCTAATGACTATATACATAAAGAAAATCACAGTGACACTGTTCATGAGCAGAGGTCTTAAATGGCTATGTTTAGTTCAGGTGAAAAAATTACTACAAATGACTGTTTAACAACTGTGCATTGCGCAGCTCTTACGCAGAGACAAGCTTGAAGTTTGCAAATGTTCCAATATTTGCATCCACTGAGTTGTAGCACCTACAGCACATACATGTGTTTATTATTGAAAATTGTAGTTATTTTGCCATAAAGGCTGAAATTGTGGCAATAAATAGACACTTTGAAATTACTGTTGAATGCACTGCAGTGTCACAGATAGTACTGTCGGCATTCGACAGTGTCGCAAATTGTCTTTCTTGGTGCATTCGCTAGTATGGTGAAAAGTAATGTCGGTTCAAACTTTCACAAAATTTACTTTCGCATTTGAAAGTGTCAGAAAACATTGCAGTGCAAGTGTCGCAAAATTACTTTTCTGGCATTCAGTACGTAAATTTAACACTTGGGAGTGGTAAATACATTCATTATCAAATCAGATTTCAGTGTGTTGACTGACAGCTGGTTCTACTAATGTAATGCAAGATTTGTCAGGCCAGCCATACAACCAATCAGAGATGGACAACACTGGAAGAAGAAGTCAACAGCAGCCATCTTAGTTATTACTGAGAACAGCACTTCATAACTGTGAGTACAGTATATTTTGTAAACTCATTTTCTCTAGTATACAAAAAAATGCTAACAACATGTAAATACTATTAATCAAAACGTTTTCAATGCTGAATTTCATTATGTTAGTTGTCATTATCAAGATGCTGTATTATTCAGAGAAAACAGTTTAAAGTCAGATAGCATTTTAGTACTAACTTAGTTGTATACAGCTGCAAATAGAGGGGATAGGAAGGTGCATGGAACCCTAACAGAAAATGGAACCAATCAGACATGTTCTGCTGTTGTAATTGTTTAAATCTGCTCTATGAAAAGGATGCATTTTCCCACTTCTCAATGTTTGCAGATTTTAGCTGGAACAGAAGTTCAGTAATAGTGACTGCATCACTTAGATTGGTTAATGAACCCACAGCAGTAGGCAATGCTTATTTTTCATTTGTGTGTTGTGTCTCAGCCCACTGGAAGTTTGCTTGAAATAAGGAGGGAAATATCAGTTTACTTTCACTACTGCCCGGTCACTGCAGGGTGAACACTGACTTTCTTGGTAGCTCCTCTGTACACTTTTGAGTGTTAAAACTTAGAATGGTAGAAAATTGCAAAGGACTTTGTGGATAGCTGGAAGAAGTTTCGATGAGATGAGCAGCTGAGTTGGCTGTTCATAGTGATTTTGGGAGGGACCTGCAGCCCAGATTGCTATGTAAGATCGTTTGGTTGGGGTGGCATGGATGGGAACATCTTATGCCAACCATGCACAGACTTTTGAGAACTCACTCTCCTCCTGACATACTGCTAATACATCTTGGAGGCAATGATTTGGGCACTGAACGCTTGCAGATTTAGTTACAGAGGCAAATTGGACCTGTTTATCATGAGTATGTTGCCCTGCCTGTATAATCATTGTTTCAGATATTACAGGAGCGTAGTCTGCAAGCAGAACATCATATGTATCTGATTGACAGAGCTCACAGAAAAGTCAACGTACAAATAGCTGCTTTTCTACACATGCATGGAATGTATACTATACGTCACCCAGAAATTAAGTACTGTAATGACTGGCTATTCCTACCAGACGGTGTACATTTCTCACATGCTGGCAATTGCCATTTCCTGGGAGAACTTCAAGATGGAATCCTCAAAGTCCTTTAAGATTGATAGACTGTTGGAGCAAATATTACAGTATACACAAAGGTTCTTCTCAGAACCATATAAATGCGGTCAAAAAATAGATCAGCTGCATGCATCAGTGACACATATGGGACATATATGGGTTGGGAATATTCATATTGTGGGATGCTGTGTAACAATAGTGGGGAGACAGCAATAGGAATGCATCGTGTTGCTGTTTGAACACTATTGTATGATGTTGTTATGTGTTAACATTTTTATATAGTTTCAGTCTGTTAAGTGAATGTAACATTCACTGTGGTATTACACTGTTGTACCTGTAACAGGATGGTACGGGTGCAACAACAGTGAAACAGAGTGGTACAGCTTTATGTATAGGTTTATTTAGTGTTATGTCTGGAAATAGAGCTATGTTGAATGGAACACATATGTGAAGTTATTTTTATGTGTGCTTGCATGAATGTACAAGACAATTATGATATCATGTGACTTTCATCAGGTTTGTTAGCCCTCCTCAAATTTAGTCAGTGTATTTGCAGGTGCATGCAAAGTTCTGCAATGTGTGGTTCAGCTGTGTATTACTTCACTTTACAATGCTGTGGTGTATAGTTGAAAGGTGTAGTTATGCTTTGACGAACAGTGGTAGGATATCACATGTTCAAGTGTGCTACCCACCTGCACACACACACACACACACATATGGATGCATACTGTGTGATGGACCCTCTGACACACTGTATAGGTGAGGGTGGTGTGCAACTGCTCGACAGCTGTGGTGCGAGACCACAAAACAGAGTTGTACAGCTCACGCTGTGTGACCACCCCAGCGTAGTACACATGCATAGATGATGGTGTGGGCAATCTGCTGTTGGGTGCACTATCTACCCCCCGAGAGTACTGGGTGGCATGCTAGTGGCACACCGCAGCATGCCAGCAGATGTTGTCAGTGCTGGGGGTGCCAAATATCTTGTTGGGGCTGCATAACGCTAACGAGCTGTCTTTCTGCCATGCTTAAGCAGACGTGCTCTTTCATTTCATAAGTACTACATGGAATTAATTGAACAAATAATTGATATTGGTAGATGATAGTAATGTGAATGTTTCTTTATGCTTCTATTTCAGAACTGAATAAGAAAGAAAAAAATATGAGGCAGTGGACCTTGCGAGAAGTGTGTGCACAGCTTGAGGCAGTCCACGCAAGGGGGAATGCCCACATTTTAACGCGGAGCATGAACCAGAAGCTGGATTCACTGTGGAGGTACATAAATTGCTTCCTGCGTGTTGTACTAAAGGTAAAGAACAAGACAATTGTGCAGCTGAAGTGGAAGTGGAAGCTGTTGCGCCAGCGTTTCTACTTCTTGAAACAGCATGAGGGGATACCGGACAATGACACATACTGGTACTACCTCGGCATATGAGCTATGGAGGTTGCTGGCAAGCCAGCTGTGGGGAAGCTACTTACCACCGTGTAGTAACTCAGCAGAACTTTTAACTATGGCATGCATGTATTCAGATATTCTAAGAAACATGCCAGACAGTATAATACTTAATACTATATGTAATTCCATAAAAATGGCGAAAAACATGCAGATTCATTTTAGTATTTATTAAGTGTGGTGTTGTTCAGTCACAAGGCAGAGTCTAGTGACATAGATGTTCAACAAATAGTACAGCCATCCAAATACACAGTTCCTATTATGGTATGTTGTTAGAAAACAATATTTACTGTTAATGTAGTGTATTTAGTGATATCAGTTGGAACAGTGTCATACTGTGTATATATGAAAAGTTTGCTGCATGCATGTGCAACAAACATAAGTGCTATGATACGACTTTCATAGTTGTGAGTGCTGTTCCAATTCAGGGACTGTGTTTGCAGGTGTGGTCACAGTTTACAAATGCCTGCTGAGCGTATGAGAGCTCCAAGATGCAGTGGCGTACAGGTAAAAGGGGGAAGTGTGTTTCAGTGAGAATTGATAAGATATTGCATGCTGATGTGTTGTCCCCCCTAGACACATGCAGACACAGAGACACAGACACACAGACATGCATGGACGCATGCTGTGTGCTGTCGCCCCCCCAAACACATACTATGTAGGCAATGGTGTGGTGGCCCCCCAAAAAAAATCTACATGTCACGGTGGGTGGCCACCGCAGCATAGAAACTTGTATAGCTGGTGGGAGGTGGGGACTGCCCTGTCGGATACACTGTCTTACCTGACCCCAGCCACACACACTGCAGGGTTGCATGCTGGTAGCACATCATAGTGTGGCAGAAGATGGTATGGCTGATGGGGGTAACAATTGTCTCTCAACTCCACAGTCATCAAAACTACACGTCCTTGTTACATGCTGTGAGCAGACCCCAGCGTGCAAAACGTCCTGTATTGTTATTTAAAGAAAACAAAAAAAATACTAATTACAAACTTTACCTTGATGCTTATGCCTGGCCGCCTTCCAGAATCTGTACACACCCACTGTACACCCTGACTACCCACACCACTTTCATGCCATGCCTACGTCTGAATTTCAGCATGATTATCTTTGGTGGAACAGGAGCATGTCTGCTCTCTTCAAAAGCAACCATGAACTGAGTAAATGTACTTCTTATTGTAATATGTTGCCACAATACTTGTGGTGTGTATAATGAGAAGCTATGTTAACTATGTGATGCATCTTTTATTGTTGTTGTAAGTGTTTTAAACATGTGATGTTATTCAAATGTAACAATTACATAAGTGGCTTCTTTCTGTTTTATGACAGGACAACATAGGTCTCCCCCGGCTTCCAGAGAGGTAGTACCAGCACAGCGTGAAGCTGTGGAGGGTGGTCAGTCAGATTTAGACAGTGTGATTATTGTTGAGTCTGATGGTAAGATTGTGATAGAAATAATTGTACTTTGTAATTGAAGTGCTCTGAGGATATGATATTATGTTTGAGGTTCAGAACTTCAGGCTGTATTTTTTTTTAGAAAATGGGCTTTTTATTTCCTGGCATCTGATTGGCTAATATCCTTCCTGAGGGGTAAATTAACTATCAATAGATGCCCAGGAAATAAAAAGTAGCAGCCCCAATACCCCTTCACCCTCTGTTAAATACTTCTGCCCAACCTGCTCCCTCATTGACTAAAAGCACCCCCACTAAATTTGAAATCCACGCCATTTTTTTTCCTCGCCTAGCAAGAGATAGACACAACACACACAGTGTAAACTCAGCCTTTCCTCCAATGTGACAGTTTGTTAAAGATGAAAAAAAATACACTTTCAGTGGAAAAACAACTATGTTGTGGTGCAGTATGAAACATTGAGAACTTATGCTGCTTCTGATGCCGCACCCTGTAATCTCCTCTAACAACTTAATCCGCCGCAAATGTGAATCGATAGATTTTTTTAAAGTAACGATAAACACACAATACACATTTTTTTTTCTGTTCTCGATGAGTCAGACAAATTCACATCCCTGTGCTCATCTACAATGGCACTGCTGTCACTCCTGTTTCTCCGCAGCGCTTAACCTGCCCGTCACAGTCTTCCCCGACCCTGTCCCATCTTGAATATAACCTTCTAAAAGCATTCCCAACTGCCACCACCACTCCTTACCACACTGCATGATTCATAAACATCACCAGTATTCGTCCCCTGAAGCTTACCAGTGACAGGAGGGAAGCACTGATGCTACGGATAGAGCACAATAGCACAGCAGGGTAGCGAGACACGCTGCCTTTGTAAAACAGTAATTCCATTCTCAGCCCAACCTCAGAACTGACAGCCTGATGCACTGCAGTCGGCATGTGTGAAATGTTAATCAGTAGAGTACGAGGACTGCCAGTGCTCCGGGTAAGTGTTTATGAATCACCACTGACTGCCACCCTGCCACCCAGTTCCCAGTCAGTTACTGTCATTCCATGATGGCCGACAGTAGGGGGAGGGCATAAATAAAACAGAATGGCTGTATTTGTGGAGGTGGCAGGATAAAGAACAGGACAAAACAGGACTACTTTACAACCAGAGCTAAACTGCATTCCTGTTTATTAAAAGTTTTCCTTTATTTATTTTTTTAATTCCCATATAAAAAACACCACACAGCCCATTTTCTAAGCGCAATAATACCCTTCAGAGTGGGTGGTATGGGCAATACTGTACCTTACAGAAGCTATAAGGTGAGAAAGAATGAGCCCATCTGTCATTTGTCAACAGAGACCACTTAAGAATTATTCCGTGTCTCTGCAGTGTGATTAGGTATCACATCCTTGATGTTACAGAATCTTTATTTGTCTGATGCAGCGAGGTTTCTCTTAATATATCTCTTTCGTGTTCCATTGTACAACAGGCTGTGTGATGATATGATACATTAATATTACATTGACTACTGAGTCTGTTGCTACACTGGAGGTGTATGACTGCTGACAGTCTCAGATAAAATTACATACATCTGTTGCACTGGTCTCTGAAGTTCAGATATGTGGTGTACCCTGAAAGAATACACAAATGACAGTAATCTACTAAGTGTGTTATTGAAGTGTAATACACTGGTTGACAGCGAAGTAATAATTGCTGTTATGCTTCTGCCAAATTTGTGATGTGTGAGAATTACTAGTTCAGCAGCCATCTGATTGTGTCCTGTGTGTTTAGTAACACCAGTGGGACAGATGTATGTCCATGGTAACAGACTGTTAATGTATGCTGATGCAGCACATATTATCAAATAAAATGAAAAGATGTCAATTGATAAATGAAAACATGTCTAATGTGTAGTAAGATGTGAGTGTGATAACATTTTTCATGTATGTTACAATGGATGTACACCCATAGGGCTACTTGACGGTACATGTGGGCTGTTGGGGGGGGTACCTGTTCTCCTCCACTACTTTTGGTGCTGGACTTTCATGTTCAATGAATCATCCATTAGCAATTGGTATTTTGCTGGTGTGTTATTGATATTCAGTTGTTGTAGTGTGTGATAATGTATTGCTGAGTAACACATGCCGCTACATGGTTATTATCTGCTTGGAAAGTCTTCTTTCTATTATTTAAATATATGTTACTGGACAGTATGGACACTGTCTACATGTTCGTTAATGAACGAATAACATAAGTTTGCGACAATGTTTGTACTTGAGCAGTAACCTTGAAATGGTGACACCCTTGGTTTTATAAAGGTCTAAGACATTAACAAGGGTTATTTTTATGCTGTGTTAATAACCCTCTAGGGGTATAGTGTTGAATAACACACAAACAACTGCCATATTGTGGTACAGGGTGAGTAAATGAACAGTAACATAACACATATGAGTGCCTTCATGCTATTATAATTAGAGATTTATCAAACTGTGTTAAATTCAGTTCATCATATGGTTATGTCTACATGTATGTTAATAAAAGATACACATAAGGTTGTTAGGATGTTTGAAAGAAAAAAAGATGCATTCTCACAGTATTGTTAGTATTGCCATCAATGGGTAGGTACTGGGTGTTGTGCACTGCATACTAGGAATAATAGATTTCTGTGTTTTCTTTCTTTTTTATGTAATTGGACAAACATTGTCAGGGAATCACCAGAAAAAAATTGGATTTTTTATATAAAGTCTGTTCAGGACTGGATGGACATTTCTCTTGGAAGAACACAGACACAGGCTTTCATTATTTCAATTTTGTGTACCTTTGGGCTGTGGCTACAGTAATGTGCTGTATGTGGTTTGATGTATAAGGGTTACTGACCGTAAGTACAGCAGTGGCAAGTAATGTGGTATATTGTTCCTGGCACAGTAACAGTCAATGGGGTGGACATCAGTGAATAAGTATATGTAGATCTACAGTATTGTATACTCGTGGTGTAACAAACGCACTACATTGTACAATAATGGTGTGTCAGATTTTTTTGTAATAATGTTTTTTATTTTTTATACTCTTCTTGTAAGGTGCTTGATCTCTCTGCAGATGAGAAGAGTTGCTGTATGCATGTTATAGTTACTTAAGAACATGAATCCACCTAAACACAGAGCTGTTTTTGTAAAGAGACATGTGTTCACATGTTTGCTGTACACAATGACGGAGTGTTAGTAATGAAGGTTTTTAAGAAATATACTTGTAGCTTGATATTTCATGTATATACAGTATGTGATCATTTTTTCACTTGTTTCCTTCTATAGAGCCCAGGGAAGCTGAGCGTGCAGAACCTGTGGAGGTGAAGCAGGAGCCCGGCGCCAGCTCAACACGTAAGTGGAATCTCAAAATGTTTCCAAGCAAGATGTAGTGGCACAGTATCATGAACTCAGAATGTATGTTATTATTACTGTGTCTCAGTTGAGCAGTTGTGTAATTACTTATGTTATTTAATGGGAGTGTTTACCTTTTTTTATGTTGCCTTGCTGCAGCTGCAAGCCAACATGTAGGGAGAGTGCAGATTTGAAGCGCTGCTGCTGGGCTTAATGCAGGTTACGTACATGAGTAGGTGCGTACCCGATTACTCAATCAGCCTGCATATGTAAGCAGTTAAGTTCATTTCAATCCGAGCAAAGTTTGTCACACGAGCCACCATTTGGTTGTGTGCTTGCTGCTATTATGAGCATGCTCGGCGAGTAGCTTAGCAGTTGTCTACATTGGTGGTGCTCAATCCCCTGTTGGTAAACCCCACCATTCTGTTTTATCATGATGACAGGGGGAGCCCAATCCCCATTGCCATACCCCCCAATTGTTGAATTCTGAGGGGTGTGCCCAATACCCCTTGGCTAGCGACCCACCACCACTGTCTTTGTTTGACGACGGGGTGCCGAATCCCTGTTGCCATTATTGCCCCTCCTTGTGTTGTGAGCTGACAAGGGTGGTAATGGCTCAATGCCTACTGACACCCAACCCCAAAAAAATGGCTCCATGCTGGGAGGCCATCCCAGCTTGCTAAATACTCTGCAACACAAAAAGTGTCCGATGATGCTTTTTCTTTTTTTCCCACTGTGAAACTAAAAAACGTCCCTCGTAGTCTTGATGCCCCCTCCTCCCAGTCGAACCCAACCGCTGTGCACCCTGCCTCTCCTCACCCTTTCCCACCTCATACTTACCTCCACAGTGCAGCGTGATGATCTTCAGTGTACTGTAACATGTCTGCACTCTTCAAAGGTGATCGTGAACTGTGGAAATGCTGGTAAGCTGTATAATGGAGTGAATTATGGGCCCTTTTCCATGTCACCCTTTGAATATCAGACATTTGTGCATGGTGCAATGGAACTTGCACCACCACATCTTGAATGATCCAGTCTGACCACTTGCAGTGGTGCAAGTTCCACTGAGGCATACACACTGGCTGTGCCCGGGGGCGATATTCAAAGGAGTAGTTCAATAGTGAAACTCTGTTGAATATTGCCCCAGTCACATGCCCAGCTTAACCTTTTGAACAGTGCAGGGCTTGCCACAGAATGGTGCACTTTGAATATCCACCCATAATGCCCAAAATGTGTTTTCGACTGCTGCATGATACCGTGGTCGCCAAGCTAAATCACTTCTGGTACACTTGAGGAAATAACACTGATACTGTATATGAGCAAAGGTGCTAAATGCCTATATGTTAAACATTTGGTGCTGGATGACCATTAAATGCCATCATTGCAAGCGTGTATTGGATATTTCCCATGCACTCTAGTAGGTTCACAAATTTTGTATATTTATATGCCACATTTTCAACACTGTCATTCTTTTCACCTCCTAATGTAATGTACAGCTGTTATTTATCACAGCCTGCCCGACATGTTTTTCCGCCCTGCACTATCTAACACCCAGAGGGACACACTAATGCCTGTCACTCTCTGCAGGGTGGAGGTGGGTTGGCATCAGTTCAAAACTGTGTAACTCCTGCACTACCAATGCCAATGACAGCAAAGCAACATTCGGCATTGACAACTGTTTGTTTCATAATGTCACATAATACATTTTAAAAGTTTATTACTGCTGTACCACATTGTCTTTAACACTTCTACCCTGTGTCCATGCAAGAGCACACTGATCAGCACATTACATGGATCCAACACTGCACTAATGAAGTGAATCTGCTTATTTTACCTAGATTTCCCCATACTCTAGTTGCAGTATTAGGTTAGTCATCTGAATTTCTTGTAGTTATAGTAACTACCAATCTGTTTTTTATCCTTTTCCTGTACCTCAAGATGTCTGGCATGTCTGTTGACTACATTTTGTCTGCTGATGTGTAAATATGTAGGTTAGTGAGTGTACATATAGGGCGTGTTCTGCAAGACAGAATTGTTTACATTTCCCTGTTGTGGCCAATTCCCAGAATGTAAGTCTATGATAATAAAATTCTAAATGACAGCTTGTTTATGGTGTTTTGCTGAATGAATGTAATATCAGTAACTAAATTATTTTAAACATTTTGTGTGTAGAGGGGCTGAAATAGGACTCAAAAGCTGTTTCTTTTCAAACAATCATGAAAGTGATCATGATGATGTATACATAAAAATATCTTATGATAGTGTTCGTGTGAAGGTAGTTTCATATTCTATTGCAGAGATGACTAGACATTATAGCCAGACATGGTAAAGTTTAAATTCTCACACATGATGAGGATCTACTTTAACTGTATGGTACTGTACTGTTTATTATGCTAAAGTATATAGATACTGAATATTTATGTCTAGTCAATAAAAGAGAAGAATAGCATAGTAAACCAAAAGTTACTACAAGTTTTTTGATGCTGTCATCTAATGAGATAATATAGTTAATAAAGTATTATACACAAACAGACAAGACAACAATCTACATTTGCATCAGACTTCTATATATTATCATTAGTGCCAAATTAATGTATTAATGATACTGCAGTAGCTAGGAAATATTTTACGTTGAATGACTGAAAGTCCATCACTGTTTTTTTAGTCTTGTGTATTGATTTATTTATTTTGACTATTTGTTGGGTGCCGGTGACAAAGAAGATGTACTGGCCACTGCCGTTGCTATCGTAGGCTCGAGCGCGAGGTTGCCGGTCTCAGGAAAGACAATGTTGCGCTCCTTGTAGGGCAGCGGAAAATGCTGTCCTTCTTGGAGGCACAACAACGGACTGTCAACCTCGTGCTTCAGCCTGTGGTAGCAGTGGCTGACGGCAGTGTGGCCAGTACTAGTGCTTCGCCTCCACCAGCACCACCTGTTCCCTCAGCTTCCCTGGGATTAACTGACCACCCTTCACAGTAGTCCGGTATCTCCTCTGGAGGGCGCAACAGCTTCCACTTCCTTTGTGCCTCCATATCGAATCCAGTTTCCAGCTTGGATTGCCTCAAGCAGCACACACACCTCTCGCAAGTCTTGGCCAAAGACTTGTTTTTGTACATACATTAATTGTCGTATTTTATTGTTTGTTATTTTTTTATTTATCTAAAGAGAGACTTTTTTCAAAAAATATTTATTTTTGTATGAAAACAATACAAACTTTTAAAACTATTTTGTTATAATTTTTTCATAGAAAATTTGTATATAAATATTTTTGTATGTTTTTATAAAAATCAATTTATTTTTGTTTACATTTGCTTTTAAATATCTGTCATATTTTTCTAAAAAAATAAATAGTTAATTTATACTCTTTTGTGTTTGTTGTGTTATTGTGTAGTGGGGATGTTTATTTGCAATATTTGTGAGAAAGATTTGCACAACTGTTATTTCATCATTTGCTGAAACATTATACCACACTCATGTGGTATTACACTTGTGGTTCTCCATAGAAGTCACTGAGATGTGTGACAATGGTACGATCCACCATCTGTGGTAAAATGCTGTTGTTTCATAGACCTATTGCAACAGTATGTCTGTATGTGGATCATGATGAAGATGAGTATGCCCCCCTAGTACAACAGTGACATTTCCGTGGTGGTGCAGTACACCAATCACTGTGTGATTGTATTGATCAGTATCTCATTAAATACTGTTACACAGTGGTGCTTTTGTGTGCTCACACCCAAGTCATCTACTGAGCCCCAGCGAGCCACTTCCACCCCTCTTCACCTGATTGGTGCCACCACCTCACTTGGTTGTCACCCCAACGCCTATCGAATGACAAGTTAGTAGGGTAACATACCCATTTGTTCACAAGATGACCTAATGGTATCCATCTCATATCATATACTCTATTCAGATATGTAAATGTTTTTATTTACATATCTGTTGTGAGTAGCAGGGCATGGGCTGCATGCCCATTGGTTGATGTTGATAAACAATGGTTGTTCAAGTATACTGACCTGTTAGTTGCTCAGTGGCAGGGTGGAAGCCGGGTGCACTACAGCCATCTGTTAAGTGTCGGAGAGTAAATAATGGTGTTAGGATTTACTGTCAGGTGTGCTCTGGTGTATGATACACCATCAGGGTTTTAGGGGTATTTTATGAGGTTCAGATGTTCATGATCAGCCATCAACAGGCCCTGTGGATCATAAACAATATTGTACTTTGTAGTAATGTATTAATGATGACTGCGATTGGGCTCACTGCACCACACTACACCAGGAGGGCTATTGCACTTTTGGGGGGGTGCATTAATGATGCCTATTATAAGGTCAGAACAATACACTTAACTATGTGTAATATTGCATATTTTTGTGGGTGTTCATGAATCCATCTGACTGGGGTGCATGCAGTGTTGTCTTTTATGACTGCTGACTGTGAGGGCGCCACCCACAACTTCTCAGAGAATGGTAGTTCTGTATGGTAGTAACATGCAAATTGGGCTGTAATAAGATTCAAATGTTTCTCTGTGTGTCTTGTAGAGATTATGAACCCGTTTGGATGTCACATTGTGAATATGTGAGAAGCAGTGCATGGTGCAATGCCACTTCCACTAGCAGGTCTGCATGATACACTCTGGACACTTGTGTTGTAGCAGTACTACTACAACATGTACAGTTAGGGAAGCAAGGCTGTGATATTCAAACTACTACACCATAGTGCAGGTCTGTCGAATGTCACCAGGACACACCCCTATACAAGCAACTTCTGGTGCACCAAGGCTTGTGTCATACCTGGAACACTTTGAATATTCACCCTATACACTGCTACATTCATCATGTGTCTGAAGAGTACTTACATTGAATGCACAAAGAAAAAGAGTAACACATTGCAACATAAAAATTAAAAAATGCAATAACAGTGAAACATGAAAATAAATAGAAACATAGAAACATAGAAACATAGACTTTGACGGCAGATAAGGACCGCTAGGCCCATCTAGTCTGCCCATTTCCCTACCTACAGGATAGGCCGCAGATCCTAGTTAACCAACAGCCTATATCTTCCTGCCCCCCACAAGAATTGCCTTATGTCTGTCCCATGCATTCTTGAATTCTCCCACAGTTTTAGACCCCACAACTTCCTCAGGAAGGCTGTTCCATGCATCCACTACCCTCTCTGTGAAATAATACTTCCTCACATTGCCCCTGAACCGCCCTCCTTCTATCTTTAAATTGTGTCCCCTTGTTCTTGCAAGTCTCTTTTTCTGAAAGATGTTACCCTCTTGGGCTTTGTTGATTCCCTTGAGGTACTTGAACGTTTCTATCATGTCCCCACTCTCCCTTCTTTCCTCAAGGGTATACATATTAAGCTCCTTTAGTCTCTCCTCATACGGCTTCTCTTGCAGACCCTGCACCATTTTAGTTGCCCTCCTCTGGACTGCCTCTATCCTGTCTAAGTCCTTGCGGAGATGGGGTCTCCAGAACTGGACACAGTATTCCAGAAGGGGTCTCACCAACTGTCTGTACAGAGGGATAACAACTTCCTGTTTTCTGCTGCTGATGCCTCTCCCTATACATCCCAGTATACCCCGCCCTCCCTACTGCCTTCTCACATTGCTTGCTAACCTTAAGGTCATCTGATATGATTACCCCAGGTCCCTTTCCTGTTTTGTTGTTGTTACTACCTCCCACCCATTGTGTATTCTTCCCTGAGTTCTTGTTTCCAGGTGCATTATTTTGCACTTTTTTGCATTGAATCCTAGCTGCCATACGTCTGACCATTCCTCCAACCTTGCCAAGTCCCTTTTCATCCTTTCCACGCCTCCTTGTGTATCAACCCTGTTGCAGATCTTTGTGTCATCTGCAAAAAGGCATACTTTTCCTTCCAGTCCCTCTGCAATGTCACTGACGAAGACATTAAAAAGGACTGGACCCAATACTGAACCCTGCGGTACCCCACTAGTAACCGCCCTTTCTTCAGAGTGGACTCCATTTACAATTACCTTCTGTGTCCTGTTGTCCAGCCAATGTTTTACCCAGGCTACCACCCTGGGACCCACTCCCAGGCTGGTTAATTTGACTATTAATCTTTTGTGTGGGACTGTGTCAAAGGCCTTGCTAAAGTCTAGGTAGGCCATGTCCACAGCCCCTCCCTGGTCTACTACTTTGGTCACCCAGTCAAAGAAATCTATTAGATTCGTCTGACATGACCTTCCAGCTGTGAACCCATACTGCCTTGGATCCTGTGCTCCACTGACCTCTAGGTACTCAACTATTCTTTCCTTCAGAAGTGACTCCATCACTTTCCCTACCACAGAGGTCAGACTGACAGGTCTGTAGTTTCCTGCCTCTGTCTTGGTCCCACTTTTGTGAAGGGGAATCATATCCACCTTCCTCCAGTCCTCGGGTACCACACCATCCTCCCATGATTTATTAAAAAGAGTAGCCAGTGGTTTCACTAGTTCCTCCCTTAATTCTTTTAGAATTCTGGGGTGAATTCCATCAGGACCCATTGCTTTGTCCACCTTCAGTTTTAGGAGTTCTTGCAGAACCCTTCTTCTGTGAAAGGACTGGGATCGACTCTATCAAGAATGCTTCTGTTAATTGGATTAGGCACTTCCCCCTCCTCTTTTGTGAATACTGAGCAGAAATATTCGTTCAGTATTCCTGCTTTTTCACTGTCCCCCTCTGCCCACCCACCGTTCATTCTATTCAGCCTCACTATCCCTCCCTTTGTCTTTCTATGCTTGCTGATGTACCTATAAAAGGTTTTATCCCCCTTCTTAACTGAGTTGGCTATCTTTTCCTCAGTTTGGGCCTTTGCTATTCTGACTTCCTTCCCTGCTTCCTTCTGCCTTAACTGGTACAGCTCTCTGTCCTGCTCCTTCTGTGTTTCCTTATACTCCGGAATGCTATCTTTTCTTTCCTGACTTTCACAGCCACCTCTCTTGAGAACCATAGTGGCTTTTTCTTTCATTTTGATTTGTTTATTTGCTTCACACAAAGGCTTGTTGCCTCTGTGATGGCAGTTTTGATAATTCCCATTGTTGCTCCACACCCCTTCTAGCCTGTTTGCTAGTGCTTTCTGAGGCACTCTCCATCTTGCCAAAGTCAGCCTCCTAAAGTCCAGTACCCTCACTTTTGTATGGCTTGACTCCTGTAGCTGAGTTTAACGTGAACCACACTGTTTGATGGTTACTTGTCCCAGATGGCAACCCACTTCTAGATCTGAGATCCTCTCACTGCCCCCGTTTGAGAGTACAAGGTCTAAGATTGCTCCCTCACGAGTGGGTTCCGAAACTAGCTGTCTAATGCCTGCCACCTGTAGGGCATCAAGAATGGCCCTGCTCTTCGATGTGGCTGCAGCAAATGTGCTCCAGTTAACATCTGGCATATTCAGTTTCCCATCAACAGTATCTCCCCTTTCTCTGCCATTCTAAGAATGCCTTCTATCATATCCTTGTCCATTCCTTCCCCCTGACATGGGGGTCTGTACACGCACCCCTGCGGATTGTGGTGCCCCTTCCAGTCTCCAAGGTGACCCACAGTGCCTCCTCTCCTCCCTGTTTACTCTTTTGTTCAGTTGCTTTTATCCCTTCCTTACACATAGAGAGCTACCTCCCCTCTTCTCCCTGCCTGTCTCTCCTGTAGGTTATGTACCCTGGTATGTTAACATCCCGTCATGGTTCTCTGTGTACCATGTTTCTGTGACTGCACGATATCCAGGCATCCTCTTCCATTAAGGCCACCAGCTCAGGGAGCTTGTTGCCCAGACTATGGGCATTGGTACTCATTACCCTCCATTTCCTGATGGTCTTACCCTTTTGCCCCATCCCTGTCCTTCTTGCCTTTCTCACTTTCTCCATTTACCCTGCCCTTCTCCTATCGACACCTCCATGTTGGTGTTTGCCACACTTACTACCGTGATTGTTTGGGGGGCTAGGATTTTCCTGCTCCTTTCCAGTGCCTCCCCTTGGCTAGTTTAAAAGCTTGCCAATGAAGCATTTAAACCTATCACCTAGGATCCTGGTTCCTCCGGACAGATGCAGCCCATCATGCCAGTATAGGCTTGCATCACTCCAGGTGGACCCCAGTCCCCAATGAAGCCAAATCCTGAGCTCCACACCAGTTTTTCAACCACTGATTGAATCCCATGGTGCAGGAACACCCTAGCCTCTCCTATGCCATAGATGGGTAGCACCTCCGAGAAGTTTACCGTGCGTGCTACTTGACTAAGGCCCCTCCCCAATTCCACAAACTCTTCCTGCACTGTTCTAATACCTTTCTTAGCCAGGTCATTTGTCCCTAGGTGGACAATGACATCCAGCTCCTTCCCCTGTGCAG
Organism: Neoceratodus forsteri; assembly: GCA_016271365.2. Lineage (NCBI taxonomy): Eukaryota > Metazoa > Chordata > Ceratodontiformes > Ceratodontidae > Neoceratodus > Neoceratodus forsteri. Next base: position 508,746,742 of record CM057455.1, read on the forward strand.
CTGCTCTGGCAATCCTGAGGATTCGCTCCCTGTCCCTCCAAGCCATGGCGCCAGGCAGGCACCTTACCTCCCTCTCCCCTTCCTTGCCCAGTTCTACCTTCCTAACAATGGAGTCCCCCACCAGCAGTTGTTTCCTTCCCCTGCAGGGTCCCCTAGCGTAATATAAAAAACAATATGATTCATATTGAAGTACTGTTAGTGTAAATAACAGAAAATAGCACTACAAGAGTTGCAATATTCCTGATCTTGGTACATTTTCAGTATGTATGTGCACTACTCTTAGAACAATTAATCATATACTATAGTGAGTAATACTTCTCAAAAAGACAGGATATTTATGGCAAAAAAACTCAGTTCAATGCATCAGTTAGGGTTGTTCCACAGCGACAAAAGTGAGGAAATTCGGTGTTAGGGTTGAAAACCCTAACTCCGAATTCACCCCCCCAGCACCACACACACACACAGACACAGACACACACACACACATGCAAGTATGTACTAAACGTACACATCCCTGATTGCAGCTGCACACAACGTACCACACTTAGTAGTTGCATGGCCTTACCTACCGATGCCCCATGCCACATCACATGTGGTGGGCCACCAGTGCAATACAGTTCACCAAAACCAAAGAGTAGTACAGCTATTATATCTCTCATTATAAAAAGGGTCTGAGAAATGCAGCTTTCTGATTAGCTGTAAACACTGTATCAGCCTTATGTTTACTTTTTATTAGCATACATGTACAGCCTAAGCATATCATGCACATGGTTTAATGTTGTAAAAAAAAAATCAGTTTTATCATTATAGCAATAAGCCACTCCCAGGTATTATTTTAATGGACAGTGTATCACTCTGTAGCAATGTGTGGCACTGAGCTACACCTCATTCAACATTAAAGCACTATAGAGTGATTAACAAACCATTTAACATAACCATTGGTCATCCCTTATTGGTTAATGACCTTCATGTGTAGATACTTCCTCTGCTAGACACTGCAGGAGCTTTGCAACACAGTGTGTGACCCACTTACATAGAAACATAGAAACATAGACTTTGATGGCAGATAAGGACCACTTGGCCCACCCAGTCTGCCAATTTCCCTACCTACCGGATAAGCTGCAGATTCTAGTTAACCGACAGCCTACTTTCTGCAACCTGCAACTATAATTGCCTTGTGTCTGTCCCATGCATGTTTGAATTCCCCCACTGTTTTAGACCCAACGACCTCCTCAGGAAGGCTGTTCCATGTATCCACCACTCTCTCCATGAAAAAAAATGTCCTCACATTACCCCTGAGCCGTCCCCCCTCTATCTCTAAATTGTGCCCCCTTGTTCTTACACATCTCTTTTTCTGAAAGATGCTACCCTCCTGGACTTTGTTGATTCCCTTAAGGTACTTGAATGTTTCTATCATGTCCCCCCGTCCCTCCTTTCATCAAGAGTATACATATTAAGCTCTCTAAGTCCGTCTTCATATGGCTTCTGCTGCAGACCCTGCACCATTTTAGTTGTCCTCCTCTGGACTGCTTCCATCCTGTCTATGTCCTTGCATAGATGAGGTCTCAAAAACTGCACGCAGTACTCCAGATGGGGTCTCACCAACTGTCTGTATAGAGGGATAACCACTTCCCTTTTTCTACTTGTGTTGCCCTTCCTATGCATCCCAGTATCCCCTGGCTCTCCTTACCAACTTTTCACATTGCTTACCCACCTTTAGGTAATCTGATATGACTACCCCCAGGTCCCTTTCCATTTTATTGTTGTTAGTACCTCCCTGCTATTGTGTACTCTTCTCCTGGGTTTTGTTTCCAGGTGCATTACTTGCACTTCTTTGTATTGAATCTAAGTTGCCACATGTCTGACCATTCCTCCAACCTTGCCAAGTCCCTTCTCATCTTTTCTACCCCCCTTGTGTATCAACTCTGTTACAGATCTTTGTGTCATCTGCAAAGAGGCATACCTTTCCCTCCAGACCCTCTGCAATGTCACCTATAAAGATGTTAAAGAGGACTGGACCCAGTACTGAGCCCTGAGGTACTCCACTAGTAACCCCCCTTTCTTCAGATGCAATGTCTACTTACTGGAGAATAGCTGCGAATATGAACTCATGAAGATGAACAGTGTAGCTTAATCATTACAGTTATAGAAACCTTAGTGTGATTATAACTGACACAGTCAGTGATAGAGAAAAAACTCTGCTGTCCTATTACAGTTATCCCATCATGAGTTAAATTAATACTGAAATACATTCTATTTATATGTACAGTATACCTACTTGATTCATGTTGTAGGACAATTAACATAGTTATCACTTTGATGGCATCAGTGACAGAATTTTGTGAAACCGAAATACTAGGCATACAGACTGAGTATGAAACAACTGTTTAAAAAACTAGCCTCTGTACATAAGTGGCATAGATCATACATTGTAACAATAGTAAATGTATCTGTATTTCAAGAAGTTACTAACCACAGATGCAATGACATTGTCTTTATCAGGTACAACATACTTACTAAGTGGACACAGGAAAATCTATCCTACAAACATGTCCAATACAGCTATGTCATTGTTGCTTCAGTAGTGCTATAATATTTAGTCATTGGTTGGCCTGATGCATACAATTACACTGTTTCTTACAAAGAATACTTACTGCATCTTAAGTATTCAAACACACTGAAGGTATATATGTACATCAGCAGTACACCTTCATCAGTAAGAATGCATCTGATACTGGCAGTACAAATTTCATAGAGTTCAACAGGCAAGGATTTTTATACATTAACATCAGGCTCTCAATCTTCAGTAAACAGTAGCAGTAAATGTACTATTATGTAAATCACATACTAAATGCAACACTACTTTTATGTTGACCATGGCTGTGTCTTCTAATTAATGAATGTAGTTCTTGCAATTTATGTATACTCACTAGTGTTAAAACCTTTGTACGGCTGTGATCATGCCCCTTCATAATTTATGTTGAATAAAGGCACAGTACGAGGTCTGGTGTGCTGTGGGGCATCGGTAGGTAAGGCCATGCAACTACCACTAAGTGTGGTACGTTGTGTGAAGCTGCAATCAGGGATGTGTACATTTGGTGTACATGGCCTCTGTTTTGCTGTTGATCTCCACTGAGCATGCAGTACCTGGTCAGGTGGGTGGGGATGTCTCGTAGTACATTTAGACAATTGTTTGTTATTTCTGTCACCTGCTGCTGGCTGTCTGTCATTGGTTGTGTTGACTTGGTCCTCCCCCATACTTGCATGCATGTGTGTGTGTCTGTGTGTGTGTGTGTGGTACTGGTGGGGTGAATTCGGAGTTAGGGTTTTCAACCCCTAACACTGATTCCTCACTTTTGTCGCTATGGAACAACCTAACTGATGCATTAAACTGAGTTTTTGCCATAAATATATATATATATATATATATATATATATATATGTATGATACTGGCACTGTAGTGCCAGTATAGTTAGGGTCTGCAACCATACAACCAATGCGCACATGTTTCATGCGCCATCAGGATCCATAGATCTCCTGATGTGGCAAGATTCTTTCCAGCTGGATGTTCAGTTGAGGAGTTGCTTAGTGTCAAAAAATGCAAAAATTATCATTTTGGTACAAATCATTTGCCATGCTGCAGCTCTGAAATGACTTGGGGGTCTGGTCTGATGTTGTTAGTGTATATGGTGTCTGGGTCACAGATGTGCATTATGAAGGGTTGGTGAAAAAATATTAATCTGTTCAAAAGTTATTAAAGTTTCAAGTTTCCCATTATAGCCTATGGGAAAAATTATACATGCCTTGTGAAAGCAGTTTCTGCTTTCGTGAAGGCACTTTTTGCTTTCGTAAATGGGAAAGTAGTGTTGTGCTTCCACCATCTTTTTTTTCAGTTAGCGATGTGGAAAAAATAATTTAATTCAAAAAATACTGTTGCTTGGTAAATGCCAGCAGTTGTGTTTACCTAATCAATGCCTGAGAAACATGATTTTGTCATTAGTTTTTAAAAATACTGCCTGATAATATGTTTATTTTATTCAGCCATTGGTAGTGTCACAAATGTGCAACACTGCTTTTGAGAAACTGTCACAAATTGTGAAAATATTTCACAAAATTACATCAGGAGTATTGCAAACTGTGACACTGTGTCATGAAAGCTATCATAATTTGCAATATTACCTACCCGAATTTGTGACAATACTTTTCAGATATGTCTTTCTTTGTTACTGCATTGCAAACAAATAGTTTGGACCTATAGGCATGCCCCACAGATGTGCCTTTTGATGGTTTGCTGATAAAATTTACATGGATTCCATAGTTATAACATTCAGAAGTTTAGAAATTTCCCATAGGATAACACTGTGGTAGTCGGCTACATATTGGGGGCTATATCTCGAAAACGCTTCTAGATATGGATTTTTTGCAAAATGCAGTTTAGTGTACTAAGCAGTTATGCATGTTTCCAGACCTTGATTAAAACTGCTGTGGACATTTTTATCAATGTCTTTATGGTGACTGTGATACTGTTCCATTGGCGGCACAAGGGTTAGTTGCAATGTGTCGATACCTATGGATAGAAGGGAGCGCAGCAACCAGAGGGCCCTGTGCTCCCACATATGTATACTATTTTGGAGTGATAGGAGTGCAGGGCCTAGAAGGCTCTGCACTTCCACTGCAAGATGAGGATTAATTACAATGTTTCTACATTTATGGAAAGATGGGAGTGCAGGGCCCTGGGTAAGATTACACTTTTTCAGAAAGTAAGGAAGTTCATTGTAAACAAATTCATTACTGCTTCAGTTAGGGCTCACATTAAAGTGACAAAAGAATGGAAATGTGCTGTTAGGGTTCACAACACTAACACCCCACCCCCCCAGCCAGCCATACCACTGCATCCCACCCCCAGCTTCCATGCACCAACAGGCATCAGAGTGTGACTTGGGGTCATTGACCCTAATGCTCATCCCTTTTGTCCTATGCAGTACCACCTCTGATTCCTTACACATGGAAAGGGTGCACATTAGGGTCAATGACCCCAACACTCCAACCAACAGGCATCAAAGTGTGGAATGTGATGGGGTGAGCATTAGGGATGATGACCCCAAGATACACTCCAGTGCCTGTTGGTGTGTGGAGGCTGGGGGTGGTGTGTAATGGTACAGTTGGTTGGGGGGTGGGCTGTTAGGGTTGTGAACCCTAACAGCACATTTCCATACTTTTGTCACTTTAATATGAACCCTAACTGATGCATTAATGAAGTTTTTCTGAAAAGAATATAAATATATATACACACACACACACACATATATATGTATGTGTATACAAATATTATATACTGTCTGACCTTGATTATCCAGACCTTGCGGGGACATCAAAATAGTACGGATAATGGAACGTCTGGATAATCGGAAAAAAATGTAAAAATAAGACACTGCATGTCAATAACTAGTGTGTCTATTTTTATTTCATTTTACAATAAACATACATGTAATTAAGAAATTACTATTATGAACTACTGCTGCACTCTACTCAGTTTTTAAAAATTGGTTTATTTTCATCTGCCTCGCTAGTGTGAGCAGACGGTTCAGGGTCAGTAGATGAATAGGGTCTGCATCTGACTGTCTTTCAAGCCATCTTATGGCATTTTTAAAGTTTTCCACTGCCTGAGAGTTACTCACAACCTCCTGATTGCAAGCTTCATCTTTGTCCTCATCGGATTCTGTATCCATGCACTTCGGTTCTGTGACAAGTGTGATTATGTCACAGTCTGTAAGTTCCGGGGCAGTCATCAGTTCTTGATCTTGAGCATTTAACTCTGCAATGTCAGCTTCTAGTGCATGATCGTCAGCTGGTTCAGCTCCCTGACTATCCTCCTCTTCATTGGCATCAACATCTATGGGTTCTACACCAATTTTTAGAGTCGATGCAAAAGACTTTGAAATGCTCTCTGGTGTCGTCTCAGCCCAGGAGTCACCTATCATATATGCCACATCTTTTAGTGACAGTTTTTTCAGGCAGTCCACAATAGACACATCTGGCTCAGTCTCAGTTAGGATACGGCGCAGCAAGCGCTTTCTGTATCTCTTTTTTAGTCCTTCAAGAATGCCGTGATCGAATAGCTGAAGGAGAGAGGTCATGTTTTGAGGCAGAAATTCACATTTTATTTTGCCATCCCTTGATTTCAAACCCGTAGGATGTGCCAAGCAGTTGTCTAACAGGAGTAAGGCTTTATGCTGCTGTTTAATCATTCGCATGTGTTTGCGGACCTCAGTTACAAATCATTGGTGGAACCAGTCTGTGAAGAGGTCACTGCTCATCCATGAACTTCTCTGGCTCTCATAAACTATGGGCAGAGCTGTCATGTTTACATTTTTAAAACATCGTGGATTAGCAAACTTCCTGATAATGAATGGCTTTAACTTGTGTTATCCAGTAGCATTTGAACAGCCAAGAAGTGTAATGCGGTCTTTAATTTTTTTGTAGCCTGCTGCTGTTTGCTCTTTTGAACTGGCCAGTGTTTGATCGGGAAGCAGCTTCCAGTAGAGTCCTGTTTCATCTGCATTATAGATTTGTTCTTGTGTGTATCCCCTCTCATTGACTAGCTTATGCAGTTTTTCAATGTATGGCTGCACCTTGTTTACATCAGCTGACATGCGTTCCCCCTGGATCTCCAGTTGTCTAATGGAGTGTCTTTTCTTAAAATGCTGTAGCCACCCATTGGATGCCATAAAATCTTTTTGTGAGCTGTTCTGACTGCTAGCATGGTTGCTTATTTCATTATTAAAGTGCAGTGCTTTTTCCTGAAGCATTGGGCCAGACACTGGAGCGCCCTTACTCCACTGCTGTGCGAACCAGAGGTAGGTGGCTTTCCCTAGTGTCTCATCAGCTGCAGGTTTCAAAGTTTTACGTCGCTTCAGCTCCCAGTCATCTTCCATATTGGTGGCATGCAACAGCAGCTGATCCCGTTGTTTTTTAGATCAGAAATTTGCTGCTTGCTTATGTCAAACAAAGACGCGATGGATACATTTTTTTCACCTTTTCCCAAATGGTCAAGAATTGCAATCTTGTCACTGATTGCCAAGATCCATCTTTTTCTCTTTGTGGCAGCACCATGGGATTCCATCATATTGCAGGTTGCTAAGCTGAAAAAACAGATTTAATGCAGATCAAAGCTCACAGCTCGAGAGAGGGGACTATAAAGGGTACAGTATCAGTATCAGCCTGAGCATGGGGAAAGAAATAATAGTCTTTATTAGCACCTGCTTAAGTGATTAAGTGAATTATTGATTAAGGGAAACATTCAAATAAGGTTTAGCATTAGCACCTGATTAAGTGATTGCTTATTGCAGTATCAGTTAGTTAGAACAGGTGTTCACTGTTGTCTCACAGACCACAGTTCAAAAAAAAGCTTAACCGCAAAGCTGTTTACTTTAACAATCTGGGACCAGATCACAAGTCCGCTTGAGTGGGCGGTCCGGATAATCGAGGTTGGACTGTATATATATATATATATATATATATATTTTCTTTGAAAAAACTGCAGCAGTTAGGGTTTTTTACAGTGACAAAAGTGATGAAATTTGCTGTTAGGGTTACCGCTCCTTGTACCCAACAACCACCCTGCCCTCACCAACAGGCATCAGGGTGTGTGTTGGGTTCATCAGCCCTATCTCTCACCCCATTCCATGTGTAAATAAGCTGAGGTAGTGCAGTATAGGAGAATGGGGCAAGAGTTAGGACCAATGACCCCAATGCACACCCTGTTGCCTGTTGGTGTGGTGGTGTGTCTAATCCAGTGTAGTTTCATGTTATGCCCTTTTGTTATTTTAGGGCAGATTCTGTCCTGAAAGAGTCTTCCCTCCTATACCTTATTAATCACTTGAGGTACTTGAAGATGTCTATCATGTCTCCTTTCTCCTTCCTCTCCTCCATGGTGTACATATTGAGTTCCTGTAGTCTCTCCTCATATGATATGTGGTACAGACCCTGTACCATTTTTCTTGCCCTTCCTTGAACAGTCTCAACCCTGTCTATGTCCTTCCTGAGATGAGGGATGCATCATTCCAAATGAGGTCTCACTAATGACCTATGTAGCGGCATTGTGATTAAATTTTTTTCTGTTAGTGATACCTCATCCATCGCACCTGAGCATACCACTGGCTCTTCCCACTGCTTAGGCACATTTTTTTGCAACCATTAAGTTATCAGATATGATGACCCCCGATCCCTTTTCTGTTTTGTGACTGCTAATATCTCCCACTTCATTATGTAGTCCTCCCCTGAATTCTTGTTCCCCAAGTGCATGATTTTGCACTTCTTCACATTGAATCCTAGTTGCCACATTCTGGACCACTCTTCCATTTTAGCTAAGTCCCTCCTCATTCTCCTCACCCCTCCTTGACTGTCCACCCTATTGCAGATCTTTATGTCATCTGCAAAGAGGCACATTTTCCCCTCCAGCTGCTTTGTAATGTCACTGATGTAGATATTAAACAGCACTGGTCCAAGAACTGAAACCTGTAGCACCGTGATGATCACCCTCCCTACTTTGGATTTTATCTCATTCATCACCACCCTGTTTCCTACCTTTCAGCAAGTTTCAAACCCAATTCACCACCTTATACCCCAGTCCCAGGCTGCCCAGCTTGTTCACAAGTCTCCTATGTGGAATGATGTTAAATGCCTTGTTGAAGTCAAGGTAGGTCACATCAACTGCTCCCACACAATCCACTTCCCTAGTGACCCATACAAATAAATCAATCAGAATAGTTTGAGATGACTTTCCTGCTCTGAATCTGTGTTGCCTTGGATCTTTGGCTCCACTTGATTCAAAGTTTTCTGCTATCCTTTTCTTTAGCAGAGATTTTATAACTGTATCCACCACTGAGGTCAGACTGATTGGTCTATCCTTTCCAGGTCATAGTGTGCAGCTCAGTGACTATGCTTTACTGCTTCCCAATGGAGGAAGTCGTGGGGTCAGATAACTGAATCTGCTAGACATTAATTGGGAGATCCTGGTGGCCAAAATCACCAGGAGTTAGACATTGCTGGATACCTCCTATGACTGTCTACTGATGCAGCTTGTTAACGTGGAAACAGAAACTGTCAGCAGATAAGGACCTCCAGGCCCACTAAATCTGTCCAAGTGTTCCATCTCCATGTTATTCAAGGATCCTAGGTAATCTGGGTAATCCCCCCATCTCCAGAATTGCCTTGTACCCATCCCATGCAACCCTGAATCCCATCACTGGTTTGGCCCCCACCACTTCCTCAGGGAGTTGATTCCACCCTTCTACAACCCTTCCTTTGAAGTTGTGTTTCCTGATGTTTTCCTAGAATCATCCGCTGTCTATCTTCATGTCATAACCCCTTGTTTTTAACGGCCTCTTATTCTGGAATGTACTGCTATCTGGGACCTTGTTTATACTCTTTTGGTACTTAAAGGTCTCTATCATGTCCACCCTTTCCATCCTTTGCTCCAAGGTATACATGTTGAGGTCTTTCAACCTCTCCTCATATGTCAAATGGCTTAGTCCTCACTCCATTTTCATTGCCCTCTTCCTGATCCTCTCCACTCTCTCCACATCCCTCCTGAGGTACAGTCTCCAGAACTGGAAACCATATTCAGGGTCTGACCTCACCAGCTGTTTACAGTGGCATTGCCACCTCCCCCTTCTGCTCTTAATACTTATGCCTATGCAGCCCAGCATTCTAGTGACTCTCATGTCTGCTCCCTTGCATTGCTTAGCCACCTTAAGATCATTATATATGATTATACCAAGTTCTCTCTCCTGCGCTATCACTTTCAGTACTCTGCTTTTAGATTACTATTCCCTTTTGGCTTAACTATGTAATTTTTGGCATTTAAGCTCAACTGCCACACTTTGGCCACTCCTCTAGTTTGTGCAGATCCCTTTTCATTTTTTCTACCCCATCAACAGTCCTTACTCTGTTGCAGAGCTTTGTACTGTCTGTAAATAGATAGACCTTCCCCTTAAGCCCTTCCACAATGTCCCCAATCAGAATATTGAACAGAATTGGACCCAGTGCCAACCATGTGGTAGCACACTAGTCACCCTTCCCTGCCGTGATGGAACTCCATTAATGATCACCCTTTGCCTCCTTCCCTCCAGCAAATTCTTCATCTATCTCTTCATATCTGGAGCCACCCCCAGGGCTCTCATTTTATGCAGAAACATTCTGTGCATCATGATGTCAAATGTATTACTAAAGTCTAGGAACACCATATCCACTACAAAACCCTTAGCTGTGCCTTTTGCCTCAAACCCAACATTCATTTTATCAATACAATATTTTGATGGTTATTGTTTATTAATGTACTACATTGGATTCCATCACTCTTTTCTGGGTTTGGGACCAGTTGGTATGAGGATAGCTGAGACATATCAGGTGACATTATATTCCTTACACATAGTGTAATTAAGTGTATATAGTTCTTTGTAAATAGCTTAGTTGTGTGTTTGTCAATATGGCATTGTTTTTCGAACAAGTAGTAGTTAGCTTTAATTTATATGGTGAGACATTATCACTGTGATAATGTGGTGTCCCTGTAGCACACGTTAACTGTTGAAAAAAAAGCTAAAAAATATCATTTCCTTTTTTAACTAGGAGATGCAGAGTTGTCTGTATTAGAAACAAAGGTGTTGAAGGCTGCACAGCATGGTTGCTCGAGAATATTAGAAAGATCCAAGTTATAACAAAACTGCTAAATTACAAAGTCTAACATACAATGGGTTTCTAAAATGAATTGTTGTTTAAGCCCCCCCAGAATGAATAAGAAACAAACAATGAAAGATCAATACTACAGCCCATAAATAGAAGCAGAAGTCATGGTATTATAAAAAGATGCTTTTATTTATATAACTAGAAATTAAACAAGTAAGACACCATGTTATGCACATTAGAGTTTTCATATTCTAACTTTGGATACATTTTTCCATAACATAGACTTCATGAACTATCTTTATATTTTGCATACCAACAGTAGCATATATATATGCATCTTAATAGAGGCATAGTAATGAGAAACAAATAGACTTAATTTTTTGCCCTGAGAGTTACAATAGGTCTCTCCAGTAGCAAATGTGTGCACATATATATAAATATGGGATATACAATGTTGAGCTGTCAGATAAATGATTTATCTACCCAAGTGCTGTTTGACCTTGAGTAACCTCACAAGTGGCGTAAGCTATGAGTGAGGTGTCCAAGGTCAAACAGTACAAGTGTAGATAAATCATTTATCCAACAGCTCACCATTGTAAATTTCATTTATGCAATAGGGATGCTTTCTATCAGTGCAGGAACATTTGGTTTTGACTGTTTATCTTTATTTTAAATGATAATTTCTGAGAGTTTTGTTAACTTTCCTAGAGTATGTCTGCCTAGCATAGTGGTTGCTATTAAATGAAACACCACTCATTTTGTAGAAAACTTCTCACTGAACAAATGTCATGCACACAGTAGTATGCTACCTTTTTCATTTTAAAGTTATTCACATTTGTTTGTCAAAAAAGGAAAAGGAAATCAAATTTTATGCTGTTTTTTGCTAATTATAAAATAAAACTAAAATGTATCTATAAGTGAAACACCACTCATTGAGTAGATATTTTTGTGCTGAACATTTTTCATGCTCACAGTACCATGCTATTATTTTTGGTTTTAAAGTTATTCACATTTGTTTGTCAAAAAAGTGAACAAAAAAATCAAATTTTCTTCTGCTTTTTTGCTAATTGTAAAAAATCTATAAGGTATCTATACATGAAACAGCACTTATTTTGTAGATAATTTTGTGCTGAACAATTTTCATGCTCACAGTACCATGTTATCTTTTTTCCTTTTAAAGTTATTCCCATTTGAATATGGTTAGTACTGCTTCTGAGGCAGAACATTCTAAATGAATTCTAAAGAGATTTGTGACATAGTAACTGTGTGTATAAATGGTCACTGTATGTATAAAAATGTATACATACAGTGACTCAGATATAGAGAATACTGGATGGGCAACCATGCAGAACCAGTGTGTTCTGCCACAGAGGGTTATGATTCCCTGTGACCTCGAGATCGAAGCTCGAGAGGTCCTTGGAATCATACCCGAGGTGGCAGAACACGCTGGTTCTGCACGGGATTGCCCATCCTGTATTTTATATAGTGTGTGGTGCCCCCTAATCATTTTTATGCAGTTTGCAGCTATCTAAATATATTTTTTCACGTAAAAAGAAACTGCTGTGTCCCATTTAGTATTTTGGGAGCTACGACATGTTCCTATGGTGAGTTGTGTGTTTGCTAGGGATTGAGCATCCCTATGTTAGCAAAGCACACTATCATTGGTAGTTGCTCTTGTGTGGGAGGGATTTAGAGAAAATAAAGCATGGTGACCCGACCTCTCGCTTAACAAGCAACTAATGAACTGGAGGGATAAACTTCATTGTAAGTAGTTATAATTAGATAATATCTGGTTGATCCTGCATTTTTAGATACATTTTCTGAACTGTGCCCTTGTAAAAAAAAAAAATACTCCGGCCATTGTCAATTGTAATATTACTACATGGCGGTTTTCGGTTTCAGCTTTCAAAGCACAGCTCACTCTTTTCAATCTCAATGAATGGAATGCTGTTCTGCACATATGGTCAGTACAGCATTCCATTCATTGTTTTTTGTGTGGTTGAACAACATTTTGGTATGGTGGAAATTCAAGTAAGAACAGCATTCTACCATACACTATAAATGCATTTATCACACTGAATGTATGTCCACCCCTTTTGCATAAAAAAAAAATATATATATATATTTTAGAGGCAAAAAACTACATTTAATGCATCAGTTAGGGTTGTTTTACAGCAAAAAAAGTGAGGAAATTTGGTGTTAGGGTTGAAAACCCCTTGGACCCCACACAGCCCACCCCCAACTGGCATCATGGTGCGCAAGGAGCCATCATCCTAACTCATACCCCATCACATGTGTAAAGAATCTGAGGTGTAGGAAAATGGGGGTGAGAGTTGGGCCGATGATCTCATGGTGCACCACGATGCTGGTTGGGGGGTGGGCTGGCCCAATAGAGATGAGGGGTTTTCAACCCTAACACCATGCTCACTGTTGTGGTGGAACAACCCTAACATGCTGAGTTTTTGCCTCTAATTCCCTTCTTTTTTAGAATGATGACATGAAATAGTGAATGTAATGTGGCGGCGGGAGCACAGGGCCCGAACGCCACGTGATGTCTTGTAATATAGTAACAGGAACAGCAATGCAAACAGAAGCACCAACAGTGGTGCACATGGTAATGCAAACGTAAATGGTAAAGGAAACTAATAGAAATGCAAGCGCAAAGTGATGCCGAAGAGAACAGTGATGCAAGCAGACATTGATGTGCATACAAAAAAGCAAATGGTAATGCGAAAAGTGATGGCAGCAGTATTTAAAACTGAAATGTTAAGTGTCACCTCAAAAGGAATGTGAAGGGGAACAGAAACAGAAATGCCAAAGCAAGTGCACACATAAACGCAAACCGTAACATGCACAGAGACAGTACCGGAATTGTAAATGCAAATGGTAATGGTAACAGCAACAATAACACCAAAGCAAACAGAAATGCAAAAGGAAACACAAGTTCATATGGAAAAGCAAACTGTAATGTGCACAGCCAGAGAAGAGAAATTGAAAATGCAAATGGTAACAGTAACAGCAAGGAAGATGCAAAACAAAAGAGAAATGGAAATGCAAACGAAAGGGCTGCAGTAAACAGAAATGGCAATGCGCACGGTGATGCAAACAAAAACGCAAACAGAAACAGTCGTGTAAATGCAAATGGTAACAGTAACGAAAACACAAGTGCAAATGACAATACAAAGGGTAACACACACGGTGGTGTACACGGGAACATAAAAACAAACAGGGACAGAAACGCAAGCTGAAACATTAACTGCAACAGTAACAGAAGCGCATACCCTGTTTTTGCCAAACAGGTGCATAGAGAAACACAGTGTGTACACATTACTACCTATGTGGTACTAGTGTACAAAGAATGTATGCATTGTAATGGGTGTCGAAGCTGAAAACAAGCATTGGAAGTACTTAATTGCTAATATCTCAGCAACCGCACGATGTAGAAACAAAATTGAAATTTCACAAAAATCATGATTGTCCTGGCTAGGATTTTGCTTTTACATAGCCCATAGGGCTATGCATTTCACAACAAAAAATCTGTGTCTTGCATCGTTTGAGATACGAGCCCTGAAAGGTACGGCGTACGCCACCTTGTTAGTCTATGGGAAAAAACACCAACTTCGCAGTGCCGTAACTTGGCATTCATGCAATATTTTTTCACCAAACCACCAAAAGGCACATCTGTGAGATGTTGGCTGCATTTCCTACAAATTTCAGGCCAACATACCTAACTGTTCATTTGCAGCAAGGTGGCAAAGAACTCAAATTTCAGGCAAATCCATTGAACGGTCGCAAAGTTATTAAGGAGTAAAGTTTGACCCTTTAACCTTAAAAGGGCTCCTCTACCACAATATATAAATATAACTATTTATATTTTAGTGTCACGGTAGTGCCACTATAGTTAGGGTTGGGTACCCTATTTCAGGTTAAATGGTGAAATTTTGCAACTTAATAACTTTGCCATCATATTGTGGATTTTCCTGAAATTTGGTAGGCACAGAGCAGTAGCATAAATCTTAGGATCTGCCAAGTTTTGTACCAGTCAAATATATGGTTGCGGCGTTATTAAGCAACATTCTGTAGCGCATTTATGCTTTTTTTTGTGCATTCTTTGCTCCTGCCTACAGGTTGCATGGTTTATGCGACCAGTCCACAAACTTCAGGTAACATGCAGCTAGGGTCCCCAATGTGCCTTTCAAAGCTTTTGTGAACAAATATTAAAAGGTTCAAAAGTTTTCAAAAAACAAGTTTCCCATTATTGTCAATGGGAAAAGTTAACAAAAAGTTTGACAGTGTTACAAATACAGTTTTTAGTGTCGCAAATGACCCCTGTAGTGTCGTGAGTCAGCCAGTTTTTTTCAGTTAGTAGTCACAGAAATGCTTGCCATTTAAATGTGGGACCCTCTAGGGACACAATTCTTTTTGTGTTCACCTAGTCGAGCCCTGAGGATACTAGCCATGTCTTTTTTTGGGGAGTTAAACACCCAAGAAATGTTTTTCAAATTGTTGTAATCTGTAGTGTCGCACTTGCGACACTTTTGTGATTTTTTTTTGCGAAAGTGTAGCAAATCATGACACTACTTTGCAACACTATGGCCAAAATAACAGGAATTGTTTGTCACCCTGCTGCAAAAGAACAGTTTGGTCTTTTGGGCTGAAATTTGAAGGGAAGAAAGCCAACAACCTGCAGATGTGCCTTTTTGTGGTTTGGTGAAAAAATATTGCAGGGATACAAAGTCACAGTACTCCGAAGTTGATGCTTTTTCCTATAGACAAACATTGCGGCGTCCGCTGCTACTTTCGGGGCCCGTATCTCGGAAACAGTGTGAGATACGGACTTTGTGGGAAAGAACTAGCCAGGAAAGTCATGAATCATATGAAATTTGTATTTTTTTCTATGTTGTATGGTTCCTGAGATATAAGCAATTTAGTATAACAAGTGCTCATTGTCTGGTCTGAGGCCCATTATTATGCATACATTCTTTGTAGTCACTGTGTTTCTCTATGCGGCTGTTGGGGAAAACCAGGGTGTGCACTTCACTTACAGTTACACTTAACGTTTCCACTTGTGTATCTGTACCTGTTTGCATTAGCGTTCCCGTGTACGCCACCATGTGCATTACCCTTTGCATTTTCGTTTGCACTCGCATTTGCATTACTGTTACCATTTGCATCTCTACTACTGTTTCTGTTTGTGTTTTGATTTGCACCACTGTGTGCATTACCATTTGCATTTGCGGCTGCCCTTCCATTTGTCTTTTGTTTTGCATCATCGTTGCTGTTACCATTACCATTTGCATTTCCAGTTCCAGTACTGTGACCATGCATGTTACGGTTTACGTTTCCGTATGAGCTTGCATTTGCATTTCCTTTTCTGTTTCCTTTAGCATTATTGTTGCTGTTACTGTTACCGTTTGTGTTTACAATTGCGGTACCGTGACCGTGCGTGCTACAGTTTGCATTTCCGTACGTGCTTAGATTTACATCTCCATTTGTATCACTGTTCACTTTGGCATCACTTTGCACTTGCGTTTATATTACCGTTTGCGTTACCATTTACGTTTGTGTCACCACGTGCATAACTGTTTGCACTTGCATTGCACTTACTGTTACTATGTGACAAAAAAATCACGTGGTGGGAGTGCGGGGCCCGAAGAGCCCATGCTCCTACCACCACATTCCATTCACTATTTATAGACCTCATTCTCAAAAAAAGGGAAATCCATGGCAAAAAACTTCATTTAATGCATCAGTTAGGGTTGTTCCACAGTGACAAAAGTGAGGCAATTCGATGTTAGGGTTGAAAACCCCCCTTCCCCACCGCCCCAACCAGCATCAGGGTGTGCGTTGGGGTTGTTGGTCCTAACTCTCATCCCATTCTCCTATACTTCACTGCCTCAGCTTGTTTACACATGGAATAGGGCCAAAGTTAGGCCGATGACCCCAATGCACACCCCAATGCTGGTTGGGGGTTGGGGTGGGGTGTATATATATATATCTATATATATATATATATATATATAGATATATATATATATATATTCATTTAAAAGAACTTCATTAATGCATCAGTTAGGGTTCATATTAAAGCAACAAAAGTATGGAGATGTGGTGTTTGGGTTTAAACCCTAACATCACATCCCACCCCCTTTCCAACTGTACTACCCCACCCTCTACAGACCAACAGGTGTTGGGGTGTGCCTTGGGGTCGGCAACCCTAATGCTTATCCCATTCCATGTGTAAAGAAGCTAACATGGTACAGCGTAGGAGAATTTAGCCACAGATGTTTCAACATAGTCATTTTTTAACACCACCTCATGAACTGTACAGCTGTCAATTGTTACATCCTGCCCGAAAGGTGTTTTCCCATCTGTGGTGTGGAATGGCACATTCGCTGTACAGAATCACCTTTCAGGACAGACTGATGAAATTGACAGTGCCAGTGTTCATGAGGAGGGGTCCCAAAAAGGCCATGTTGAAAATTTGCTGAAAAAATTCCTAGAAGTGCATGAGTTATGTGCATCTGTTGAATTTATTCTACGTACTCGCATAATTTTGGTACTTTTCAATATTTTGCTAAAAATTTTTTAACATAGTCATTTTTTTACACCACATCAAGAACAGTACAGCTGTAATTTATTGCATTCTACCCAAAATGTGTTTTTGCATCTGTGGCACAGAATGGCATTGCAGATGCGCATAATTACATTTTCCCTTGCATTTCACAATTTCTCTGTACAAGAGGTGGGATATTAAGATGGCTATGCTGACAATTTGGTCACTGTTTGACACATGGAAGTGCAGGGCTCAGAAGTCCCTGCTCTTCCACACTAACATACATATGTGCATCTACGAAGGGATTGGAGCACAGGGTCTGAAGGGCCCTGCTCTCCCCAAGTAATATAAGGATACTATTATACTATCTCAAAAAGTAAGAACATTCATTGCAAAAAACATTAATGCATCAGTTAGAGTTCATATTAATGCAACAAAAGTATGGAAATGTGGTGTTAGGGTTCAAACCCTGACACTACACCCCACTCCCCCAACCAACCCTACCACCCCACCCCCACCCTCCACAGACCAACAGGCATCAGAGTATGGAATGTAATGGGGTGAGCTTTAGGTATGATGACCCCAAGATGCACTCCAATGCCTGTTGTTGTGTGGAGGCTGGGGGTGGGGTGCAGTGGTACAGTTGGTTGGGGGTGGGGTGTTAGGGTTGTGAATACCTAACAGCACATTTCTATACTTTTGTCACATTAATATGAACCATAATTGATGCATTACTGAAGTTTTCTGAAATGAATATAATGTGCGTGTATGTTGAAAATTTGGTGGGAAAATATTGAAAAGTACCAAAGTTATGCGCGTGCATACAATAAATTCAATTGACGAATGTATCTTGGGTATTTTTAGGAATTTGTTCATCAAATTTTCAACATGGCCTTTTTGGGACCCCACCTCATGAACACTGACACTGTCATTTCATTAATCTGTCCCAAAAGGTGATTTCGCACAGCGAACAAGCCATTCTGCTCCACAAGTGGGAAAACATGTTTCGGGCAGGATGTGAAAAGTGGCTGCAGTACAGTTCATGAGGTGATGTGAAAAAGTGACTGTGTTGAAAATTTGCCTGCAAAATTTTGAAAAGCACCAAAGTTACATGCATGTGTAGGGAAAATTCAACAGATGCATGTACCTCTGACATTTTTAAAAATTTTTTCACCAAATTTTCAACATGGGTTTTTGGGACCTCAACTCATAAACACTGGCACTGTCATTTTATTAATTTGTCCTGAAAGGTAATTTCATGCAGCAACCATGAAATCACCTTACAGGTCAGAGTAATGAAATTACAGTGACTGTGTTCATAAGGTGGGATCCCAAAAAGGCCATGTTGAAAATTTGGTGCATAAGTACCAGAAAATGGCTGCACTATCAATATAAGTTAAAAACACCTTTGACAGCCATTATACAACACTTACCTTGATTCTTCAGTTCACAGTTTGGCTTTGAAGAGTGCAGACATGTCCCAGTCCACAGAAGATGACAGCAGATGACCTCCAAAGGCAAGTACGGGGTAAGGTGGGTGTTGGGTGTTTAGTGGGAGGGGGATGGTGAGGGACCATTTTCTTTATTATAGGTAAAAAAAACCCACAGGGGACAGTTTTCTTGTTTTCAGGTGTATTCATGTGTATTCAATCTATGTTAGGAAACAAGGGGTGGGCTCCCCAGTGTCTCACTCTGTGGGGAGATGAAGGGGGATTCTGAATGCCAACATGGGGATTAGGCCCCCCCATTGTCAGCAAAAAATATTAAAATAATTGGTTGTGGGGGAAGGCATCTGACAACAGGGGTGGGAATCCCAGTGTTGGATCAAACAAAATAATACATATTATGATACTGGGACACTTGGGGTGGGGTCCCCAGTGTGCCACAGAGCTAAATAAGGATAAAATATAAACAGTGCTAGTGGGGATTATGGCCCCCAGTGCATGGAATTGTAGATTCAAGGGACGTCACAGTAAGCGCAGTGGAATGCACATGTTGTGACAGTTCATTTGTTGTTATACTTCATACCTCTTCCACTGGGGGAGATTTTAAATGAAAACAATTGAGCATTTAGGTAAATACCAACAGGTGTTTATCTAATGGAGGGATGAGGAATATGATTCTGGAGTCTGTTTGCCTGAGAAAAATCCAGAAATTATTTCTTTGTCAGTGGTCATTGTTGTGCCACAAATTGCGGCATTTCTTCCACAAAACAAAGATGGTTGTTTCATTAAATGGTGAGTAGTTGTGCCACAATTTCCAGCACAATCCCCTTTGCTTCATGAAACACCACTGCAGTCTGTGGCACAAATACGGCCGTGGATGATATTAACATATTTCTGGGAAGTTTTGTGGCAAACTTATCCCAGAATCTGATTCCTTGGGCCCCGATTAGGTAAACACAACTGTTGGTGTTTACCAACTCAAAGTAGTTTTTAAATATTTGATTTTGTTTGCCTCACTAACTGAAAATGAAATGATGCAGCTCAGCAACACTTCCCTCATTTGCGGCATAAAAAATATAATTTACAGCACAAGAACAGTTTGATCGAGGCTGCCAGCTAACTTTTCCCAAAGAGAATAATGGGAAACTTAGACATTTAATAACTTTTGAATAGATTCATATTTTTTACCAAATTTTCAAAGGGCAGATATGTGATCCAGACCCCATGCACCCAGAAGGTTTCAGACCAAACCCTTAAGCGGTTTTAGAGAAACACGAATTTGCATAAAGATGGTAATTTTCAAATTTTTTGATATTCCACAGCTCCACACCTGTACATCCGACCAGAATGAATGTTGGCAGATTCAGAGATCAGTCTTACCACACAGAGCATGCAAAATGTTGAGCAAATCAGTCAAATGGTTTCAAAGTTATTAAAGTGCAGAATTTGGGGTGTAACATAGAAGTGGCCATTGAACCCTAACTACAGGTATACTGGTGAGCCTTTGTGTGAAGCAAATAAACAAAACAAGACGATGTAAGAAACCACTATGGTTCTCAAAGGAAGTGGCAGTGAAGGTTCAAGAGAAAAAGAAAGCATTCAGGAAGTGCAAGGAATCACAGCAGGAGCAGGACAGAGAACTGTATCAGTTAAAGCAAAAGGAGGCTGGGAAGGCAGTCAGAACAGCAAAGGCCCAAACCGAGGAAAAGATAGCCAACTCAGTTAAGAGAGGATAAAACCTTTATAGGTACATCAGGGAGCAAAGGAAGACCAAGGAGGGATAGTGAGGCTTAATAAAGGGAGGAGGGTGGGCAGAGGAGACTGTAAAAAGGCAGAGATACTAAACAAATATTTTTGCTCAGTATTTACAACGGAAGAGGAGGTACATAAAACAAACAGTAGTAACACTCTGGATACAGAAGTTGATAACAGCCCATTTACAGAAGAAAGGGTTCTGAAACAACTCTTAAAACTGAAGGTGGACAAAGCAATGGGGCCTGATGGGATTCATCCCAAATTCTAAAGAACTAAGGGTAGAACTAGTGACACCACTGACTACCCTCTTTAACAAATCATGGGAGGATGGGGTGGTACCCGAGGACTGGAGAAGGGCAGATGTGATTCCCCTTCACAAAAGTGGGAGCAAGACAGAAGCAGGAAACTATAGACCTGTTAGTTTAACCTCAGTGATAGGGAAAATGATGGAATCACTTCTAAAGGAAAGAATTGTTGAGTATCTAGAGGCCAGAGGGGCACAGAACCCTAGGCAGCATGGATTCACAGTGGGAAGGTCATGCCAGACGAATCTGATAGATTTCTTTGACTGGGTGACCAAAGTAGTAGATCAGGGAGGGCTGTGGACATGGCCTACCTAGACTTTAGCAAGGCATTTGACACAGTCCCACACAAAAGATTAATATACAAGTTAGCCAACCTGGGAGTGGGTCCCAAGATGACAGCCTGGGTAAGAATTGGCTGGAGAATAGGACACAGAGAGTAATAGTAAATGGAGTCCACTCAGAAGAAAGGAGGGTTACTAGCGGGCACCGCAGGGTTCAGATAGGACCAGTCCTCTTCAATGTTTTATAAGCGACATTGCAGAAGGACTGGAAGGAAAAGTATGTCTCTTTGCAGATGACACTAAGATCTGCAACAGAGTTGATTCACAGGGTGGGGTGGAAAGAATGAGAAGGGACTTGGCAAGGTTAGAGGAATGGTCAAATGTATGGCAGCTTAGATTCAATGCTAAGAAGTAAGGTAATGCACCTGGGAAACAAAACCCAGGAAGAGTACACAATGGGGGTGAGATACTAACAACAACAAAAATGGAAAGGGACCTGGGGGTAGTCATATCAGATGACCTAAAGGTGGGCAAGCAATGTGAAAAGGCAGCAAGGAGGGCTGGGGGGATACTGGGATGCATAGGGAGAGGCATCACCAGTAGAAAACAGGAAGTTATTATCCCTCTGTACAGACAGCTGGTGAGACCCCATCTGGAGTACTGTGTGCAGTTCTGGAGACCCAATCTCCGCAAAGACATAGACAGGATGGAAGCTGTCCAGAGGAGGGCAACTAAAATGGTGCAGGGTCTGCACCGGAGGACATGAAGAGAGACTTAAGGAGCTTAATATGTATAGCCTCGAGGAAAGGAGGGAGAGGGGGGACATGATAGAAACTTTCAAGTACCTCAAGGGAATCAACAAAGTCCAAGAGGGTAGCATCTTTCAAAAAAAGAGGTGTGCAAGAACAAGAGGGCACAATTTGAAGATGGGGGCGGCTCCGAGGTAATTTAAGGAAGTATTTTTTCACAGAGAGGGTTGTGGATGCATGGAATGGCCTTCCGGAGGAGGTTGTGGAGTCAAAATCAGTGGTGGAATTCAAGCATGCATGGGATAGTCATAAGGCAATTCTGGGGGTTGGGGGTAGGAAGAAGTAGGCTGCTGGTTAACTAGGATCTGCAGCTTATCCAGTAGGTAGGAAAATGGGCAGACTAGGTGGGCCAAGCGGTCCTTATCTGCCGTCAAATTCTATGTTTCTATGTTTCTATGTAACCAGTATAATACACACACATATATCATCATCATCATCAACTTTATTTTTAAAAAGCACCCTTCCAGAGCTCAGGGCACCCTTACAATTGAAAACATAGAGTCACATATTCATAAATTCACAACTTCATATATATTTAAAATATTCAAAAAATTCATCACATACAATTTCTTATAAGCAACTGCCTAATAAAAGGCCTTTAATATCATAGACCAGAAAAAGCCTGGTTGAATAAGTGGGTTTTCAAAGATGTTTTAAAACCTTCTATAATCAGGCTATCTTATATCTAATGAGGTTGAGAATTCTACAGGGTCAGAGCCATAAAAGCAAATGCTTTTCCTCCAGATGTCTTCAAATGGCCCCTTGTAATTTCTAGCAATCCCTTGTCAGAGGATCAGAGTCGGCAGGAGGGGCAGTAAGGGGACAAGAGTTCTTGCAGGTACAGTGGACCCTGATTGTGTAGGGCTTTGTAGGTTAGCAATGTGACTGTGAAGATTATCTGCCACTGTACTGGCAGCCAGTGCAGTTCATGCAGCACAGGTGTTATGTGCCTGGATCAAGGGGCTCCAGTCAACAGCCTGGCCATCGCGTTCTGCTCCAGCTGCAAGCGATGGATGTCAATCCCTGGTAGTCCTAGGTAGAGGGCATTACAGTAATCAAGATGAGTGGTGACAAAGGCGTGGACCAGAGGGGGAAGATCTTCAGCCAGAACCAGGTGTTTCACCCTAGTTATATTCCTAATATGACTAAGGGAAGATTTGACTATGGCTGACACCTGAGCCTTCAAGGTCAGGCCCTTGTTAAAAAATCACACCACGGTTATACACATGTCCTGAGTCGGGTAGTGGTTAGTGGTTATATATATTCATTACAAAAAACTTCATTAATGCATCAGTTAAAGTTTATTAGTTAAAGCAACAAAAGTGGGGAAATGTGGCATTAGGGTTTCCAACCCTAACACCCTACCCCCACCCTACATAGACCAAGAGGCATCAGGGGTGGTATTGGGATCATCAGCCATAATGTTCTCCCCATGCCACTAGACAATAAGCTGGGCAGGTACAATATAGGAGGCTGTGATGAACGTTAGGGTTGATGATCCCAATGCCGTCCCGATGCCTCTTGGTCTATGCAGGGTGGGGGTAGGGTTCTAGGGTTGGAAACCCTAATGCCATATTTCCCTACTTTTGTCACTTTAACCCTAACTGATGCATTAACAAAGTTGTTTGCAATGAATATATATTTACTTTGCAAAAAACAGCATTCAACTTAATGCCACAATATATGGAATAACACTTGCCAAGGTGTCTGGGTGCTCTGATATAAGGTATAAGGACACCTTGGGTGCATTGTGAGGCATGAAGCATATATCAAGTGCCTTCAAGCATACAAGAAGTCCTTATATCAACATGCCTGGACACCTCAAAGGATGCCTTCCTCTTATAGGCCCTATACTGATTTGTGAAGCATAAACAGTTACCGTAATTAGTTCTGAACTGTCCAGGTATGCCCTGATAACTGCACAGTCAGGTGGTGCTCCTGGCCAATCAGATTACTAGTATTTAATTAACTCATATTTGAACTCTAGTGCAGGGAACTCTCATAGCACACCTCCTCAACCCCCCACCCACCCACCACCACCAGTACTAGCATGTCAGCCAGAGGCCAGGACTCAAGGCAGGGCCCAGAGGCTAGAAGATGGTAAGGAAAAAGAGACATCATAGGAGGCCCGGGGAGGAAGCCAAAAACCAGGAGCATTTCCTGGCCATCCAAACCAAAATCAGGTTTGCAGCACTGCTACCAATCACAGACAAAGTAATACAAGGTAAAGAAATCAAACCACCAAAAAAGGCTAACAAGCCAATTAAAACCAATACAAACTATGATAACAACAAAAATACTAAAACTCAAAATAAAAACAACACAAACATAAACAAAAGCAAAATTCTCATAATTGGGAGTTCCATGCTCTGAAGAGTGGAACACCACCCAACACAAAATGTTATACGCAACATCATGATAAAGTGTCTACCAGGAGCCTCTGCAAGTAGGGACACTAACCACATAAAGACAATTGTACAGGAAACAGGGGATGTTACACATATAACAATACACCTTGGTACCAATGACTTGGCAAATCACACAGATCAGGAGGCCAAGAAACACTTTGAGGACCTGGCCTACAAACTTTCTTCCTTCCATCCAAATTGTCCTTCTCAGAAGTGCTGACAGTGTGGGAAAAAGGAAAAGGCACCAAGAGAGACAGAGAGATAAAAGTAGTTGAATTCAACTCATGGTTGCGTGACTGGTGCCAAGACAAAGAATACTACTATATAGGGAACTGGCAAAACTTTTGGGAAAGAGCTTTTTTTAAATATGACAGATTGCACCTAAACAGATAAGGTGTGAGAGCACGCAAACAAAAATCTGATGTCTATACAGGTAGTTTAAACAAAATAAGGGGGAGTGTGATTCAGCTCACACCCCTGCCATTGGTGGGCTGGTCATCACTCCCCAAAATGCCAAATGCGTGCATATTTCTCCCGAAAACAAATCAGAGCCAACATCCGCCTGAACCAGCAACTTCCATAATCTCTTGGCCAGAAAGAGCAAACTGGAGCAGTCCAGGAAGATGGTACAACCTTGTGCAAAACAGTACATTCCTGGAAGGCAATGGTTGCAAATACTAGGAGCCTAACCAACAAGCTTCATGAACTCACAGCCATCTTGGAAACAGAAAGGTTGGACTGGGTGGCTGTAACAGAAACGTTGTTCATGGAAAACCATGGATGGGATATGGCCCTTCCCGGTTACAATCTGTTCAGAAAAGATAGGCAGGGCAAAAAAAGAGGGAGGGGGCATAGCCATTTACATTCGGGAAGAAATGAAAGCCACTGATGTAAAAGGGCAACCTGGAGACTTTGTTTCACTGTGGCTAATAGCAGACACATGCAAAAAGGGAAAACCCTTCAGAATCGGCATTGTGTACAGGCTCCCAAATCAAGGAAATAAAGGAGGCAAAGACCTACTAGAGGAAATTCACAAAATGTGTGATAAAAGTGAAGTAATACTGGTGGGGAACTTCAACCTACCAGATATTAACTGGAGCACACTAATGGCAGCAACAAGAAGTAGGGACTTCTTAATGTCACTACAAGGTACGGGACTTGTTAAAACCCAAACAAGGGGAGATGCCATTCTCAATCTTGTCCTTGCAAACTTAGAAAAGGTCAAGGACATCAAAGTGGGATGCCATATGGGCAACAGCGACCACCACAAGGTAAGCTTTAAGGTAAACATAACAAAGAACACCAGCCACTCAAAGATAAAGGTGCTAGTAAAGGTATTATATTTCAGAAAGGCTGACTTCCAAAAAATGAGGACTATCATAGTTAGCCAGTTAATGGAAATAGAAGCTGAGGAGGAGGAGGTCATGTGGGGGAGACTCAAGACAGCAATAAAGACTGCCACAGATCAATGTAACAGATGGGTCAGCAAAGGAAAAAGAGAAAGAAATCTTCTATGGTTTTCCAAGGAAGTGGTTACCACAGTCAAAGAAAAAGAAAAGGCGTACAACAAAAGAAAGGAAGGAAGGAAGGAATCTAACAAACAAATTAGAAAGGCAAAGGCGCAGAAGGGGCAAAGACAGGAGACAAAAATTTTTTATATACATTAGGGAACGTAGGAAGGCAAAAAGGGAAAAAGTAAAGATTGCTACTGAAGAAGGGAAATGCACCAAACATGACCCAGAGAAAGATGAAATCCTCAACAAATACTTCTGCTCGTTGACCAAAGAGAACCTGGGGGATGGCCTAGCCCTGAAAAAAAAACAACATCCCAGGACCAGGGGTAGACTAGAGTCCCTTTACAGAAGCCAAAGTATGGGAGGCACTAAATAAACTAAAAGCAGACAAAGCCATGGGACCAGACAAGATGCACCCCAGAATCCTAAAGGAACTGGGGGCAGAATTAGCAGCCTCTCTGGCACTTCTATTCATAAAATCCTTGAAGAGCAGTGTGGTACCCAAAGACTGGAAAAAGGCAATAGTAGTTCCACTTCACAAATCAGGCATTTGTGAAGAGGCTAGTAATTATAGACCGGTAAGTCTCATGTCTATAGTAGGAAAATGAATGGAGACACTATTCAAACAGAGGATCATGGCATTCCTTGAAACTAGCAGCCAACCAGACCCTAAACAGCACAGTTTCACAGCAGGTAGGTCATGCCAGACAAATCTGCTCGAGTTTTTAGACTATGCTACAAAAATAACGGAAGACGTGGGGCAGTAGATGTGATCTACCTAGACTTTAATAAGGCCTTTGACTCGGTTCCACACAGAAGACTGGTAAAAAAGCTTGACCACACATGGGTTGGTCCAGAAGTAGTCAGATGGGTACAAAACTGGTTACAAGGCAGAATCCAGAGGGTACAGATTAATGGAACTAAATTGACGAAAGGCAGGGTGACCAGTAGGGTTTTCCAGGGCTCAGTGCTGAGTCCTCTGCTCTTCAATGTTTTTATAGCAGACATCACTGATGGACTGGAAGGGAAGGTGTGTCTGTTCGCAGATGACACCAATATATGTAACAGGGTGGAAATCTCAAAAGGAGTGAGCAAGATGAACACTGACCTCAAGAAACTAGAAGAATGATCTGGAGTGTGGCGACTGAGATTTAACACCAAAAAATGCAAGGTCATGCACACAGGAAAGAAAAATCCAAGAAAGGAGTATTACTCAGGCAGCGAAAGACTGACAGCCTCAAACCAGGAACAAGATCTGGGACTCATAATCTCAGATGACTTGAAGGTTAGTAAGCAGTGTGAGAAGGCAACATTGAAGGCCAACAGAATGCTGGGATGCTCTGGGAGGAGAATCACAAGCAGAAGGAGAGAGGTGGTACTACCACTGCATAGATCACTGTTCAGGCCTCACCTGGAATATGGAGTCCAATTCTGGAGGCCTCACCTCAGGAAGGACATTGACTGGATGGAAATAGTACAGAGAAAGGTGGCAAAAATAATTCAGGGTCTGCCATATATATGCTATGAGGAAAGACTTAGAAAACTGAATATGTAAACCCTGGAGCAGAGAAGAGAGAGACAGGACATGATTGAAACATTCAAGTACATGAACATGGACATAAGTGAACAGCCAATGAAATGGTCAGACTGGCAGTTTACCACTGGTGTAAATCCTATGATAATCACTGGCTGATGAGCAAATATAAAAGCTCATCCATATCCTAATCATCTGCAGCCCAGGAATAAATAGAATAAAAATACAAAGCAACCTCTTTAATATGTGTATTTTATTATAGTAAAAAAATGAATCTTGGTATAATCGCAATAAGCCACTCAGAGGATGTGGGTTATTGGGGGATTTACCACTGCTGGCGAGGATTTACTCACTCAACTGTGCCTCATGGGCAAACCACTCCAGCCATGGTAAATCCCCAGAAAACCCACACTCTCTGGTGGCTTAATGCTTAATTAACAAGGCACAGGCACAGGAACTTTTTCACTTCAAGAAGGGCTCCAGAACCAGGGGACATGACCTCAGGCTGCAAGGAGGAAGGTTCTCTGCCAACTCCAGAAAGTTTTTCTTCACAGAAAGCATGGTGGATGCCTGGAACAGCCTGCCCCAGGAGGTTGTGGGGGTCAACACAGTGGGGGGATTCAAGAATGTATGGGATAGACACAAGGAGTCCCTGACTACAAAGGGCAACTAGAGCGTCAAAATAGGTCTAAAACAAATGTCAGACTAAATGGACCTAGCAGTTTCCTTCTGCCATCAATTTCTGTGTTTCTACCTATTTCATAACTATATATGTATCTGATTAATTAATAGGACCACAGATCCTTGATAAAGCTGGCAAGAGTGGCTAGCAAAACATTGGGGATATAAGTGGCAGTTAAATCAATTAAAATCTATGACATTTGAAGAAATTTAATTTGCTGGTGGATTTGTCCATCTTTCATTTTTATAATTATTTAGTCTGTATTGAAGTGTTTCTGGCAGACACCATATCAGGATATGCTGATATGCTGTTTGCCACTTCGCTCATCACTGGGCAGTGATGAGCGGAGTGCCTCAAGACTCTCTGCTGGGTCCAGTGTTATTTGTGCTGTCTATATCGGATATCTCACATGGAGTTACAGGCAGGATCGGTTTGTTCCCAGATGATATGAAGATAGGGGTAATGATGGATGATATAGATGGGTAGCAGGGGCTACAGGAGGACCTGATCAGACTGGAGGAGTGGTCAGCAAAGTGGCAATTTGGCTTCAATGTGAAGAAGTGCAAGGTTATGCACTTCGGAACAAAGAACCCTAGGAGGGAATATTGGTTGAGAGAGGTTTGGCTAGGTGTCACCAAGGAAGAAAAAGACCTAGGGGTGTTAGTAGCGGGGAACATTAACAATTCTGCTCAGTGCAGGAAGGCAGTGGCTAAGGTTAACAGGATGTTGGGGAGTATTGCAAGAGGTTTCCCATCCAGACACAAGGATGTGATCATGCCTCTGTACAGGTCATTGGTCAGGCCACACTTGGAGTACTGTGTACAGTACTGGCATCCATATCTGAAGAGGGATATCAGGCTGCTGGAGAGGGTGCAGCATAGGGTGACCAAATTGATCCAGGGAATGAAAGACAAAACCTACAAGTACAGACTGAGGGATTTGAGTTTGTACACCCTGGAGGAGAGGAGGGATAGGGGGATATGATTGAGACCTTCAGATACTTTAAGGGGATCAACAAATCTGGCACAGATGGGTTATTTAGGTTGAGGAAGGGAAGGAATGCAAAAGGGCACAGGCTAAGGTTGGAGAGGGGTAGATTTAGGAGAGAGATGAGGGGACATTTTTTCACAGAGAGGGCCGTGTCAAAATGGAACACTCTGCCAGAGAAGGTGGTGTCTTGCAGGATGGTGGGCAGCTTTAAAAGAGCATGGGACAGGGCGCATAGTGGGGGTTAACGGGAGGAGGGGAGGTGGGTGGGGCAGCTGTAATTTAAGGATGCTAGCTGCCCACACGAGCAGACTAGATAGACCACGAGGCCTGTTTCTGCTGGTAGATTTGTATGTTCATATGTTCGTATATGTATTACTGGTAGAATGAAGGCTACATCTGGGGAGCTGTTTCGCTTTGGGAGTACACTAAATATCTCAACAAGTTTGGTCCTTTACATACTGTATATGGTAGCCACTGTGGTAGTGCATTCAACATATTTTATCTAACATGAGTGGAGTTATTACTGTGAATATCAATGGACAGTTGTCATGGTCCCTTAGCTAAGGTTTGCTGGTCACTGCACCCTACGGCCCCCTAATTTACAATACAGAAAATGGTGGTGTGTTCGGTATAAATCATGTGATTAAATTTATGCTGCTGTGAACCATAGCTTGCTGATCACTGCACCATACTGCTTTCCCCATTTACAATACAGAAAAGGGTGGTGTTTGTGCTTCTATTGCATATTATGGAATTAAGCTTGTGCTCCTGTAGTTAAGGAGTGCTGGTAACTACACCATACAGCCCACTCTTTCCATTCCAAAAAGGGTGGAGTCTGTGCTGTTGTTCACCATTTCAGCATTGAACATATATGAAACATGACTCAGTGAAATAAATGTTCATGAAAATTCTTTCCATTGTGAGAATTGAACTCATAACTTTCTATTCCAAAGTTAAATTATTTTCCCCCTGCCCCAGTGAAGGTTTGTTGATGCTGCCTTGACCTTGCTAACCAATTTATGGCATATCTAAGTTACGCATTTAATTTGGAAAACTTTTCAGACCAGCACTTACAGATTAAAAGAGCAAAGTGTAATTGTGCATGTGATGGTGGTTGTCAAGAGAAGTCCACCTGAGGGCACAGTAGAGGTTGTAATGGTGATTGTGAGGTGAGCAGTTAAGGGAAAATCAAGAAAAAGCTTGGTACAAAGTGTCCAGTCTTTCTAATAGGAACTTGGAAGCAGTACCCTGGTACAATAGTCAAAGACAGGGAGGATCATTTTCTGAAAAATTTCACACTTGGCTGTACTAGGAAAGCAAACTTTCTTCCTGTGGAGGGTGCAATGCTCAAGGGGAACCTTAGACAAAGTGGCATTGATTTGGGCAGGGAAGTCCAATGACTGGTCTAGTCACACACTTAGGTAGTTGAAGGATATGACATGCTTCAGGGTGCATCACAGGTCTTAAGTAGAAGATGGGAGGACAGTCATGCTAGCTTAGGTTTCATACCAAAAGTCATGGCCACAGTTGCTTGGCATTCAGTGTCAGCTTGTTTTATTCAGACCAGCACTAAATGGCTTGCAAGTCAGACTGTGAATTGGCTTTAAGGGAGGAAATGTCAGCGCTACTTGCAAACAGAACTGTATTGTCCGCATACATATGTAAGAAGAGTGAGGAACAGACTGAGTATAGGTCACTTGAGAATACTAAGACAAGAATGGACCAAGGAGAAAACCTTCGGGGACCCTCAGACAAGTAAAGATTATACACTGCTCCATGTCAGATGACTTAGTGTGTGACTTACAAACAGTGCCCTTCAAATTAAGGAGCCCACTTGTGATAAATGGCACTATGGGACTGAGGACTAACTACAATGATAACTATCTCCTGTTATCATGTCAGGAGATGGCAACATTTTTTGTAGAATCACTGCATGGGAAGATGAAGAGAATGGCGTGGGAGACTGGGTGGTAAGGGATGGCTAGAGGACTATTCATGGCCTTTGGAGAGGGCTAAATGATATTTATTTCAATTTTTCCTCTCATTTTTGGGCCAAATAAAGCATCTGGATGTCTGGAATACTGAATCAGAATACCTGATGCATACTTAAGAGAAAATATTCCTACCCCCATAGAGAAAGTCTGCAGTGGGTTTGTTTAATTTGTGTTGTGTTTTCATTGCTGGAATGTAAATATCAAAAATAGTTTCTACAATGCATTATTCAGTCCCAAGGAATGAATAGTCCATTATTACCGGAACACAGGAATTGCTATTTGTTACTCACTGAGCCTTATACATTGAACATGAAGGAGGTATGAGGGCATCCCAAACAGGATGATATTATTTGCTGCTCAGATTTCAGATGTTTAAACTCTGTACAGTGCCTCAGTGAAGTTAATGCTATGTTTTCAATAGCTTATAAATTATGGTTTATGAAAACATAATAAAATGTTGCTTAAAAAGAATTCCTGGTAACAGGAAGGAATTCTTGATAACAGGAGCAACATGACAGAAAGGATTGTTGCTTATGGCTCATAGTGTTTGGGGAACTTCAAGCATCTTTTTCTTGCAATTTCTCTAAATAAATTGAGTTGGTCAGGTATTGATAGAGATTTTCAGGGTATTGTTAATATCCACACTTAAATATTAGAGTGGCCCAATGGAATTCCATTCTATTAGGTAGGGAAATGAGTCCTAGGTCCTATACACAGTAGCAAGGGGCTGTCACAAAGTTATTACAGTGACAACTTTGCTCAAATTCCTTCCTTGCAAGCTCCTGAGATGTACTTAAAGGGGGTTGCAAACCTCACCCTCAACCCCTAAAGCATTCAAAGATCACTTTTTGAGTGTGTTAAGAAGGGGACAGAAATAACGATGCAAACTGCCTGCTGGGCTTTTCACAGAGAATGATGCCTCTAGCAAAGTGGGTTGCAGATGGTTGTGACACCTCCTGCATGAAGAGCTAGAGTACTACCTAAAACTAATATTAGTTGTTAAAAGCAGTTAAATTATCCTTTATATATGAGGTACTTTTTCTTTTTGCTTTGGTTAATTAGAAGATTTGTTACCTGATGTTATTAGTTGTGATGTGTGGGACAGTAATTTGCCTGGCAGTTGACATATCCATCTCTGTCCTCCCTTCCACTACATCATCAGAATTTTGACCTCACTGACTGTGACATAACTGCTGCCGAGGAACAGCCACTCAGTCACTGCCAGATCAGTCACCTGTGATGTCAGTGAGACCACAATGCAGATGATGTGTGTGTGGTGGAGGGGGGGAATAGAGGTAGATACATCAGCTGCTAGGCTTAGAGCTGTTTCACACATCCAGCATAACACTATCAAATAGAAAATATTCCGATGAGTAAAAAGAAAAGGAAAAATACTTCAACGATATAAAGTTACAACTGATTACTTCTTAAAATTTGTATTATTTTCTTGTCTGTCTGTTTTGGTTCCACTACGTAGCACTTTAAATAATAAAAATAGGCATGTCTGGACCTGGTAGCAGACAGAGATTGTCAAGGGACCTAGTTTGTTTCTGCATGACATGGGGAATGAGGTTAGGGAGTTAAGTTCCACTGGGTGTCAGGTATATGTTTAGATACACATTAGGAAGAATGTGTGAGTCACTGGAGAACCACTGATAGCTTAAGCAAAAACTTATGGTGACAGCCCATTGTGGAACTAAAGGTGAGGGTCAGGTGTATGTGGAAAGACTACAGCAGCAGTGCTTGTCCTCTTAGGCACTGTGTGTGGAATAGGGAAATGTAATATAACTGGCATTAGACCATTCACAGTACTCTATGGATACTGGAATCCAGGATGGTAGTGAATGCACACAGTAACACTGGGAAAAATCATTTTCATTGTGGCTTAGTCACAGGGGATTCCTCGTCCCTGTGACCAAGAAGACCATCTGTGTGCAGGGTGAGAGGACTTTAAAGCAAAACTGAGCAGTTCTGTCTGCCCAAACCTAATGAGAGGAGTCTCCTTTACCGTAAGAGACACTCTTCAAAGGTCCTATTAACTTATTATAATCATTCAAGTTAGTTACAGTGATGTATAATAAGTTGTAAGTAATTATTTTTACATCTTAAAAGTTTTTTCTGCTGTTGTCCCCTGACTCTGAAGTGGAGTCCTCCACTTCTAACTCTGTTAGAGAGTTAGATGGTCCTCCAGTGACTCCCAGTAATTAAACCAGGATGGAGTGGAAGACATGGCCTACCTAGATTTCAGTAAGGCTTTCAACACTGTTCTACAAAAGAGATTAGTAAGCAAGCTGAGTAACATGGGGTGGATCCAAAGGTGATAAAATGGGTAAGAAATTGATTACAGAATAGTAACAGAGAGTGTTGGTAAATAGTGTTCCCTCTGAAAAAGGGAAGGTGACTAGAGGGGTGCCTCAGGGGTCAGTGCTGGGGACCAGTTCTCCTTAATGTTTTTGTAAGTGACATTGCAAAGGAACTGGAAGAGAAGGTCTGCTCTTTTGCAGATGCCACCAAAGTCTGCAATAGGATGGGCACTCCATGGGGGTGGAAAGAATGAGCAGGGACATGAAACAACTCAAGAAGTGGTCAAGGGTTTGGCAGCTGTGTTTCAGCATGAACAAGTACAAAATAATGCACTTAGGGCATAGAAACTGAGAGGCTAAGTACCAGATGGTAAAGTGGTATTGATGACCACCAAACAAGAAAGAGACCTTGGAGCAATCATATCAGATGACCTAAAGGTGACCAGATACTATGACAAGGCAGTTGGAAGGGCTAATGGTATGCCTATATGCATAGAGAGGGGTATTATCAGCAGAAAGTGGGATGTGGTGTTTGTCTGTTTGTTTTGTTTATTTAAAATCTGGAAATGTCCATGGGTCAAAGTCCCATTTACATGGGCAACAAGAACAAATGAACAAATATACACTATGCATAATGAATAAGGATAGAATCTACAAACTAAATTAATGAAAAATTAAACAATTACAAATATTGATAACAATAAGATGTTTCTTTAAAACTGATCTAAAGACAGGTACTGTATTAACACCAGTTATGAATATTGGTAAAACATTGTCAACTCTAGGCAAAGAGTATAACCATGATCTCTGTCCAATAGAAGTTTTCATTATAGAAACTGTAAACCAGGTACATTGGGTAGATCGTGTCTGGGCTAGAGAAATATGTTTTTCCAAAAGTTCATGAAAAGAACAAGGTACCATGTTAAGTATAACTTTCCTGGCCAATGTCCCAGGTTGGAGCTGATATTCTGATCTAACTGTAACCAACCCAAATATTCATAAAGATAACTGTGATGTATTGAATAAGGTAACTGTGAAGCAAATCTTGCTATCTGATTCACTAAAATCTTAACCTTATTTAATATCCCCAAACATGCTGAATGGTAGAATAACAAACCATGATCTAACAAGGGTAAAAGAAAACTTTGAGACAATAACATTCTAGTGGATGGAATAATTAAAGAATTAAGTCTATGGACAGAACCTAATCTTTGATGTACTAGCTTGGTCATTGTATTAAAGGGACACTGTCAACCTGTTTTATATCATATTATTTCTAGTTAAAACCCCACATTTTATGATTGCTTACCTTCTCTAAAATGCATTGATGTTGCTGTTTGTTTTGTCTGTCTCCTTGTTTAGTAAAACTGAAACGCATGCTAATGTGTATTTATAAACAACTTTGTTTTGTTTCAGATCCTGAATCTATTCTTATTAAATACTTCCTAAACATTAGAGGCACCCCAAACAGTGCAGTCACTCCTGGGGCAGTAGCAACCTAAACTCCCACTGCATCATGGATGGCTAGACTGTGTTGTAGGTGTTCTCAAGTCAAGGAAAGATGCAGTGGGAGTTGATCAAGGAATGTTAAACCAGCCTGTTTTGGTGTGGTAACACCAGTACGATAGGCAGTCTGTCTTTCACTTTTCAAAAGAAAAAAAAAGAATCAGAATCAAACTACTAGCTACATCAGCAATCTTTAGAGAATGTTGGCAATCATAAAATGTGTTTTTTTTAAAACAAGGGACAATTTGAGGCCTAAAAGGATTGACAGTGTCCCTTTAATATGCTGCTTATAAGTTAAAAATTAATTTAATATGATCCCTAAATATTTAAAGGTTTTAACTTGTTCAATATCATCTCCCTTCAAAGTACGCAGTGAGAGGGTAGGAGTCTCAAATCATCTTTTTTCTTTGGTTCAATGTGCTTATGCAACTGAATGAGATGAGGTGAGATGATGCTTGTGTAACTTGATTTGCTTTGTGGCTTTCCGCCTCTCAATCCATGGGATATACCACCCTGTAGAGGTACAATGCAAGGAACCCTAGAGGAGGGTTCCTCCCCTACAGGTGCCATGGAAATGATTGCATCAGCTAAAGGTAGGTTAGGAAGAAGCCCACGGGTAAGAGAGATGAGCCACTGGAGGAGGAGGGGTGGATGGTGGTCAATGAAAAACTAATCCTGGCAAGGACCAGGATGTGTGACCTTTTAAGCCCGATGGGGGAATGACATTGTTGCTCCACCCATCGAACCTCGGACTTAAAGCCATCCCATTCAATGTGCTTACACAACTGGATGAGATGAGATGATGCTTGTGTAACTTGATTTGCTTTGTGGCTTTCTGCCTCTCTATCTATGGGATATACCACTGTGTAGGAGTACAATGCAAGGAATCCTAGAGAAGGGTTCCTCCCCCCACAGGTGCCATGGGAATGATTGCATCAACTAAAGGTAGGTTAGGTAGAAGCCCAAAAAGAATACCCAAAGGTGTTGAGCTTCGAAGAGGCGAGGATGATGAATGAATTCTGAGAAGATGATAAGGGCTGACTTTCTAAGAAGAGAGGGGAAAACTGAGAGCACCATCCACCTCCATCCAACAGTGGAACCTAACTAACTAACCAAAGAAAGCACTAACTCTAGCTAATATTATGACCATTGGCACAGTGGAGAGGAACAAACCCCTTTGAGGAGGAAACCTCTGGGATTCCAAGGCCTAGTTCACCTTCTCTCCAGGCTGACGATGTTTGATTTGAGGACATATGTTGGTAAAGAGAATGGTTCATTAATGAGGGATATAAGTAGGGAGAAAGATGACGGGATAGGGAAAAAAAAAAAACAAAGAAGCACGGATAAAAGAAGGAACGTGAGGCAGCAGGGACCTGAAATGGGTAAGCTCGTGTAGTTGATGGGAGGGAGCAGATCCATGTAGAAGTCAGAGGAGCAAGGGGTATCCATATGAGCCTATGAGGAGACTGAGGATAATGCAGACTGACTTGATTGAGCAATGTGAGTAAGCAGACACTGAGTCCAACGAGGCATGCTTGAATATGTGATATGAATTGATTATGCAATGTTAATGATTAGACCCTGAGGTCGGAGTCGATGAGGTAGCACAGGATTCAATGATAGGAATGGTCGAGGAAGCTGCTAAGAATGCTTGAGTAAGTGATCATGAGAAGACTGAGGAAGCACCGATGATGATGGAGAGAAGCTATGAAGGCTTGAAAGGGTGAAGAGGAGACATAAAATGAACTTGAAATTGAACTTGAACGATGGTGGAGAGCAGCCAGCCAGCACTTAACAAGGGGCAATGGACAGGAAGGCATGTCCTTGATTGGATATTGAGTAGATTCAAGATAGCAGGGACCCAAGAGGGGTATGCTCGAGTAGTCAATGTGATGGAACAGGCCTACATAAGGGTTGTAGGAGCAGGACAGGTAGGAATGATAGAGTGATGTGATGAAGTAGACAGCAATGCCAAGAAGGCAGGCTTGGAACCAGAGGGTATGCTTAGGTTGAGTGATCAATGGGAGCAACATGGACAATGATGGAGTGAAGCCATGAGTGGAGCAAATCCATGATGTCTGGTACGAGGAGAAGACATAGTGAATGAGGACCAGAGTCATGGGCTTGATACATGTGGCAGGAGGGCCTCGGGTTCACAAGGTGGCATATGATGCAGGATAGGTAGGCCCCAAAAGAAATATCAATAGCAGGCCAGACAGAGGAGTAAAAAGGTGGATGGTGCACAAAGAGCTCCACACTGAAGAGGAGCAGGTCGGTAGATGAGCGAGGGATGCCCAGAGGTGGGCATAAGAAGTTTGAGGGAGTAATAGGCCCATATGAGTCATGATGGACAGCCGTAGGAGGCAGGTGGAGCATGCCCAAAAGGAATGCACAGGCCGTAGCAGAGGAGGAGAGAAGAAGGACACTGCATGAGCAATGGAAATGGGAGAACCATGAGGTCAGCAATGGGCTGAGGACGAGGCAAGAAAGGAGGAAATAAATAGTGGCAAGTAGTTTTCTTTTTTTTTTTTTTGAGGTCACCAGTATGAGCTCCACACTGAAATACTACACAGAAAATGGGAAATAGGCAAGTACAGACACAGTTAGACTATCTGCACACTGAAATGCAGAATTCCTACATTATAAGTGCCAACGAATACAGCGTAGTGCTGTAGGAACAAACCGCACAGACATGAACAGCAGAAAACATTCTGTCTCCAGCCACATGACTTGCTGGGCGAGTGCTGTGTCAGATCCTTGGGTGGGCTATGGGACATGAAGAAAACTGTAAACTTAAAACAAAGACTTGAACAGAGAAACTGTGCAGGAGTGGTACCATGCATGCAAAGTCTCCTCAGCAAGGCAACAGAACTCCTACGGAACTGGGCGACTGGATAGACCAATGCAGAAACATGGTCCCCCACCTACCACAGTCCCTACAGAAAATGAGAACAGAATGGCAGTACATTGAGATGGATGTCGGTCTCCCCAGGCATGTCAGAAGTATGAG
Organism: Neoceratodus forsteri; assembly: GCA_016271365.2. NCBI lineage: Eukaryota > Metazoa > Chordata > Ceratodontiformes > Ceratodontidae > Neoceratodus > Neoceratodus forsteri. The sequence goes on from CM057455.1 coordinate 508,784,521, forward strand.
GAGGATAAGTGGGGATAGTGCAGCACTTGTCTCACATGGAAATGGAGCAACAAGCGGGGCCTTTCAGACACACAACCTGTGAAGTGGTGCCAGGCATACCAGCACCAGAAAGAGGATGCAGGAATGCTCATCCGGCAGATCATACCTGCAGGTAAAGCCTAAACATATGGTCCCATACATTGTCATGGCCGAGTAACATCCTCGAGAGCCAAACTAACTGATCCATCTCCAACATGCATGTCAGTTGCTGTCCAAGTGCAGAGGTAAGGTGCGATTGTGCAGACACAATGGGAGGAGAAGAGGCAGAGACGAGGAGTGGCCCCAAGGAGTGAGCAGGCAGCAAGAGAACAACTGAAACAACTGAATGGGAGGGAGTGAGGCAGGAACTGACAAAGGGCCACAAGTGAGCGGGGGGGCGCTGCCAAGGGAAAGAGGCAGAGACAGAAGCTCAGAAGTAACAGGAGCTGCCAGGATGAGGAGGGAACAGTAAGCCAAACCATGCAGATGCAGGTGATTGGCAGGGAGAGAAGCTATAGAAAAGGGGGCTAAGAAGGGTCAAGATAAATGAATGGGGAGTCGGAGGCAGTAACCAAAAACAAGGGGAAGCAAATACGGCAGAAAGCGAGATAGAGAGGGAGTGGAAAGTAGCACCTCTGGCTGCAGTGAAAAATGAATGCTGGCGAGGCTCAGGATGTGAGACCTTTTAAGCCCGATGGGGGAGTGACATTGTAGCTCCACCCATCAAACCTTGGGCTTAAAGCCCTCCTATTATAAAAAGCCATGGTCTTTGTTTTCCTATCATTCAGAACCAATTTTGCATCACAAAACCAATTCTAAATTGCAACAAAATTACAGACTGGATCATTACTTATTTCCAAGAAGTTGGAACCACTCATGAAGATCACCGTATCATCATCATAAAGAAATATTTGGGTATTTAAACAAACTGAGGGTAGTGAATTTAAAAATAAACTAAATAAAATGTTGCCTCGGTATAGGTCACTGGTAAGACCCGACCTAGAGTACTGTGTCCATTTCTGGGATCATACCTCTGGAAGGACATAACTAGAGTTAAGGTAGTCTAGAGGATTACAACTAAATGGTGCATGATCTGCATCAAAGCCCTACAAGGAGAGACTAAAGGACCTCAATAAATTTACCCTGGAAGAGAGGAGGGAGAGGGGAGATATGATAGAGATCTTTAAATACCTCATGGAGGTAAATAAGGTACAGGAGGGAAGTATTTTTCTGAAAAAAAGGTGCTCAAGAACAAGAGGACATGCAGTGAAACTGGAAGGGGTAGAGTCAAGAAAGATGTGAGTAAGCACTTCATCACAGAAAGAGTGGTGGATTCCTGGAACAGTCTTCCAGTGGAGGTGGAGTGGGCAAAAACAGTGGTGGAATTCAAGAATACATGGGATAGGCTTAAAAGAATCTTAGTGGAAAGGAAGGGTGGGGGAAAAAACAGAGATCAAGTAGGGTCTGCGGTGATACTGTAGGTAGAGAAAAATAAGCAGACTTGGTGGGCAAGTGGTTCTTATCTGCCATTAAATTCTATATTTCTATGTTTTTGCATAAGAAACTACTGTACCTATGATAAGAAGTAGAGTGGCACTGTGCACTTATTGGCTGAAGTCATGGAAGTGATATGTAATATGGACCCAAGTTGTGGAGGCACTACATGATGGTTGTTTATTTACTTGTTTTTATTTAAAAGTTGAATAAATTACAGGATCAGTTCTATGAGAAACAAGTAGTGTTGTGCAGAATTTTCTAATTCTGGCAGAATGAAATTCAACATCATTTTCAAAATTCTGTTGAAATTCTGCTGAATTTCACCAGAGATGGAATGGTGGAATTCCACGGCAGTAAATAGTTGAGGAATGATTTTCCACAGAAAAAATGCTGTTGTATTCCATGAATCTCAATATTTTCCACAGAAATAGTTGCAGAATAATTTTACGCAGTAAATGTTTTTCCAAGGAATATTATTCCACAGATCACAGTAGGCGAAATTCCGCAGAACAACCAGTGAAATTCCAGTGGAAGTTCTGCCGTCGGAATGGTCATTCCATGCTAATTTTTGCCAGTGGAATTCCACATTCCATACAGCACTACAAACAAGTCTCGTTTACAGAACATCCCAAGTCATTTAAAACAATAAATGCATAAGTAGACATAAACAACACTAATTATGACAAGTACATGTAAAACATTCCTGTAATAACAATTTAAGTCACAGGTTAATTAAAACAGTAAATGCATAAGCTGACATAAGCAACTCCAATTATAACAAGTACATGTAAGTTACTCCTGTGACAACAACTTTTTAAAATCTCATTTGAAGATATAGAGAGATGATGAATTTCTTAACTGAAGGGGAAAACTGTTCCATGAAAGTGAAGCATCATATGAAAAACATTCTTTCCCAAAGTGGGTTTGAAACTTTGGCAGAGAAAGACCATGTTGAGACATATCCCAGGGACTATATTTGTAGGCAGGAACCATGAGCCTGTCAGATAAATAAGTTGGGGTCTGTTTATTCATAGCTTTAAAAATTAGGGATAACCAATGAAAAATACGTCTGGAAGAAGGTGACAGCCAGTTTAACTGAGGCAATAAAGTACAGTGGTGTTCATTCCAGAAGGACTTTAGAATGAACTGTAAAAGTTGATAATAAACAATATTTACTAGAAGAAGATTTGAAGCATTGGCATGATGGTAGGCAGTGTCACTGTCATCTAGTATGGGAAGGATGGCTTGAGCAACAATATGTTTATGATGCAAAATTGACAGACAATGCCTGGTGAATTTTCAACTATATAGGCATTGACAAACTTTTAAAATGTTTTTATCGATAAGGGATTTGAAGGTGAGGGATGAATTGAAAGCCAGAACAAGGTATTTAAACTTGATTACAAGTTCAAGGGGCTACTATTTAAAGTAATAGAAAAGGAAGAGTCTGTAGGGGTGCAATAGACTGGGTCCCAAACAGCAAGATCTGAGTCTTTTTTACTATTTAAGCATTGAAGATTATTGGAAAACCAGAGCACAATTTTATCTGGATCACCCTGAAGTATCAAGCAAGGAGAAAATAGATTCTTGTGAGCCTCTAGAGCACAGAGGCTGTTTGTGCCCATTGTATGCTGAAACACTTTGTGACTGTGTATTGAGTTCTGCTCTGCAGCAGAGATTGGAAGAGTTGGAGCACTGACAACATCCTAGTTAAAATCTATAGATATTGTCCTATGTGGTATCTAGTTTTTAAATTATGTAATATTTTCTGTTCTGTATATATTAGCTTTTTTTAATAACATCAGTAAGATCTGTTTCCTTACTAGCATTCTGGTGTCATAGCTGTGGCTGTTGACACTTCTGAAAAACTGAGTGGGGGGTTGGTTGCTTTAAATTATTCCAATTCAGGTTCCTTTATTATTTCTGGCATTTATCAGCATTGTCTACTGTAAAACAAATTATGAACATGCAGATAAATAATGGCATGAGATCATTATAAACCATCATTTATTACAACACATGATGTTTCTTTTCAGCAGTCATTTTGCACTCATGTGAAATCATTATTAATCATGATCAAAATGATGGATTTTGAGGAGTGAACGTGATTTTTGAGCATGACTGATGATGGCGATTTATGATCAGTCATGATTAAATTACCATTATTGTGGATGAGGAGGCATGCTGTAGCATTCAAAAACATTTGTTTTCTGTAACAAAAGTGGCATCCAATATAACTGCTGATGTTCTGCTTGAATGCAGCTTGATTGGTTTCTTCTTAAAGTAGTTTGTAGACTTACAGAGCATGCTGCTGCTGCCCTGCTACAGTCAACAAGTAAAAACCAAATGAATGAAACTATTTAACTGCTTCAGTGCTCTTAATGTCAGTTTCATTCCATTATTTCATACAGAGACAGTACTGTAAACCAACTAGTTATAGTTAATGTACACTTTTTTTGAATAGACAATGTTGATTTACAAACATTAATTTTTAGGCTTTTTTTTAACCATGCTTACTGTATGTAATGGAAACAATCACAATGTCTGTTAGTCAAATCACAATAAAGTGCAGTAACATAGTTATTCATGGTAAGAAGGGATTCTAGGTCCCTCATGTCTGCCACTGTGGGATTCTAGGTCTCTCATGTCTGCTTCCATGCTTCATATGCATTAATAAAATATGCATGCCATGCAAACATGTATCAATCCATAGTGATTCCCCACCCAGTAAACTAGCCAGGGTATGTGAGGATTCCCTTGATAAGCAAAAATATGCCCAGGCTTACCTTAAAAACCTGTAATGTATTCTTGCCTATTGTTTCTGTTGGTGGGCTGGTTTACACTTGTACCACTCTCCATGAAAAAATGTGCATCCTGAGATTACTCCTGAATTTATCGCCCCTGAGCTTCAGGGTGTGTCCCCACATCCTTCTACCAGGACACCAGATCAAACATCTCCAACTGTTCAATCTTGTTGATACACCTTTCAGGATGCAAAAGACTGAGATCATGACCGCTCTCAGCCTCCTCTTCTGCAGGGTGAATATTTTAATGGCCTCCAGCTTCTGCTATATTTTTTGTTCCCCCATACCACTAAACATTTCAGTGGTACAGTGCTGCCATCTTCCTAATTTTCTAAATGTTCCTTCTGAACTGAGGAGAACAATACTGTGTGCAATACCATAGGTGGGGTCTGATCAGGGCCTTGCAAAGTGGCAGGATTACTTCCCTTACACTGTTGGTGACTCCATTTAGATGCAACCTAGTACTCTTCTTGCCCTCTGGACAGCAGCTGTTCACTGCTTGCCTCCTTCAACCACTTGTCTATTATGATCCACCAATCTTTTTCCTTCACAACTATAGAAAGAAGAGTCCCGCACTGTGAGTAGTTGCCAAAAGGTGCAGGGTTATATGCCTGGGCCAGAGAAACCCTGGCACTGTTAATAAGATGGGGGAGAGGTACTTTCCCTTACCAAACAATAAGGAGACCTCCAGGTAATCATATCTGATGACCTCAGGGTAGCTGGGCAGTGTAACAAGGCTGTTAGAAAGGTGCTAGTAGAATGCTGGTGTGCATTGGGAGGGGGATTTCTTACAGAAGGAGGGAGGTGGTGCTGCCATTGTATCACTCCCTAGTGAGACCACATCTGGAGTATAGTATGCAGTTAAGGAGGCCATACCTCTGAAGGACATTGCCATGGTGGTGGCGGTACAGAGGAAGACAACCAAAATAGTGCAAGGGTTGTATGATAAGACATATGAGGAAGGGTTGCAGGATGTCAACATGTACTCCCTGGAGGAGACAAGAGCAGGAGTGGACATCATTGAGACTTACAAGTACCTCACAAGGACGAACAAAATGCAGGTGAGGTGTCTCAGGAAAAAAAAGGCACTAGAATGGGAGGCATGCAATAAAGCTAAGTGAGGCATAATATATTTACTTGAAGTAATACAAAACAACAGACAGCATCGATTGCAGCTTTCCACCTTTACTGTATTCTCCCTCCCTCTCTCCTGTCTCCACTGTGACATCTTTTCCCAGAGCCATGCAAGGCATTCTGGGCTATGTAGTTTATAGGAAATACAATAGTCTGCTATGCAACACAGAAAACCATTCTTTACCATGGTAGATACCTTATAAGAAACAATATATAACACTTCTCCCCCTTACATTTCGGAGCACTATGTCCCATTTGTAAATATTCTATCTTATTAGTGTAACTTTAACCAAACAATTTAACTTTTAACAGTTTATTCCTCACTATACTGACAAGGTAGAGGTAGACCACTCTGGCCTTGTAACAAGTTCAGGGGATTATTCTGCCCTATGTCTAGGAACTTGTTCTGATGTTTATAGGTTTAGGAAGTTTAGAGATTTACAAGCTCTTAACTGAATAACATCTTTCAAAGTTAGGTTTGTCTCCATCAGTAGTTACCGACACCTCCACGTCAGTACAAACACTTCCTGATAATGATTCCAGCGCAACTGCTTCTGGTTGTGCTGTAGAATCCAAAACCTCAATGACCTCAATGATAGGCTCTAGTGTGCTCCCTTCTGGCTTTAGAGTTCTGTAATCAGGTGTCTCATATTCTCCTAATGCCTGAAAGATGTAGCACTAGAGTCTGGATCTTGTACTTTGGACAGTAAATAATAGTTTATATATACTTTGTGCACTCTGGAGCCCATCTGAAACAAATAAACAAGAAGCTCACATTTCCTTTAAAAGGTTCCACACTCCCATTTTTCCTTCCCCTTTAGAAAACAACATACCTTCATGTGGTCTTGAGTTTTGAGTTCTTGCAGATTTTCTGATCTTTGTCATGTTGTACTTTTTTCCTCTCTTGCTTGACTTCAGTTGTTCTCCAAAGGCTCAGCCTAACCAAAGTAAATTTGTTTGTGAACTGGTGCTTCAAGAACAATTTTGCTGGTGAACAACTTGTAATTGAATGTGGAGTGCTTCAATACATAAAAAGGAAGTCTGCCAGCCAGTGTTGCAGTGACAGTTTGGGCCTGCCTTGGTCTACACTAATACTTTCTTAATGTTTGCACACATCATTTTGCAGCCCTGTTTGAAGCTGAATGGTAGGAAGGTACATAAGTATGTTTAGTTGCATTGGAATCCATGAGCTGTTGAAATTCTGCTGAGGCAAAATGATGCCCATTATCACATACCACTTCCTCCGGCAGGCCATATGATGCAAACAGATTCTGTAATGCTTCTATGGTCTTGGGCATTACTGTGGATATTAAAATCACCCCCAGCCATTTAGAATGGCTGTCCAGAATGATGAACTACTGCTTGTCTTTCTCAAAGAAATCAATATGGATTCTTTGCCAGACTTGTGTTGGCCATTTCCAGGGATGAAGAGGTGCCACTGGTGGTATGTTCTGAACCATCATGTACACTCCACAGCCCTAAACCTTCTGCTCAATGTCTTTGTCTTGTCCTGGCCACCATAAATAGATCTTTGCTAGAGACGTTCACTGTGAAAGTCTAAGTCTAAGCAACCAGTCAAAACTGTTTGTGCTGTACATCCAAACTATCAACCTGATCCAACCAATATTCAAGAGCACTCAGTCCCCCATCATGGGGTATATTCATGTAGAGTGTTTCTACATCCAATGAAACTAGAAGCCAGTCTTGTATAAACTTGAGATCCCCCAGGATGCCCAACATGTCTGTGGTATCCTCTACATAATATGGAAGGGCCTTAACATATCCCTTAATATGGGCATCCACAGATTTTGATGATGGTTCATTAAGTGAACCAAGGTCCGCTGCTATTGGCTGCCCAGAGGGATCATCCAGCCTATACTGGCAGGATGGTCTGCATCTGTCCAGGAAGGGAACAAGTCTTTGGGCAATCAGTTTAAATGCTTCATTGGCAAGCTTTTAAACTAGTCAAGGGGGGAGGCACTGATAAGCAGCAGGAAAATCCCAGCCTCTTCCTACAAAACAGGGTACTAAATGAGAAAAAGACCGAGGTAGACAGGTCAGTGGGAGATGCTGCAAAAGAAGGTAAAGCCATCAAAAATGGAGAGCAATAGTACCAATGCCCGTAGTCTGAGTAACAAGCTTCCTGAATTAGTGGCCTTGATGGAGGAGGAACATCTGGATATCGTGGCAGTCACAGAAACATGGTACACACAAACCATGACTGGGGCGTAAACATACCAGGATACACTATCTACAGGAGGGACTGGGAGGTAAAGAGGAGGAGTAGCTCTTTACATAAGGGAAGGAATCAAAGCAACAGAACAAAAGGGAAAACAGGGAGGAGAAGAAGCACTGTGGGTAAATTTGGAGACCAGCAATGGCACCACAATCTGCACAGGGGTTGTATACAGACCCCCTTCCCAGGGGGAGGAAATGGACAAGGAAATGATAGAAAGAATACTTAGAATGGCAGAAAAAGGGGAGATATTGCTGATGGGTGATCTGGATATGCCAGATGTTAACTGGAATGCAGTTGCAGCAGCCACTTCAAAGAGTGGGGTTATTCTAGATGCCCTACAAGGGGCATGCCTTAGACAACTAGTATTGGAGCCCACTCAAGAGGAGCAATCTTAGGCCTGGTTCTCTCAAATGGAGATGAAGAGAGGATCACAAATGTAGAAGTGGGTAGCCATCTGGGAACTAGTGACCATCGAACAGTATGGTTCACAATAAACACAGCAATAGAGTCAAGCCATACAAAGGCAAAGTACTGGACTTTAGGAGGCTGACTTTGCAAAATGGGTGAGTGCCTAAGGAATGCACTAGCAAATGGGCAGGAAGGAGGGGTGGAAGAACAATGGGGAATAATAAAAACTGCCATCACAGAGGTAACAAGCCTTTATGTGAAGCAAATTAACAAAATGAACCGATGTAAGAAACCACTATGGTTCTCAAAGGAAGTGGCAGTGAAGGTTCAAGAGAAAAAGAAAGCATTCAGGAAGTACAAGGAATCACAGAAGGAGCAGGACAGGGAAATGTATCAGTTAAAGCGAAAGGAAACTGGGAAGGCAGTCAGAACAGCAAAGGCCCAAACCGAGGAAAAGATAGCCAACTCAGTTAAGAAGGGGGATAAAACCTTTTATAGGTACATCAGGGAGCGAAGGAAGACCAAGGGAGGGCTAGTGAGACTTAATAAAGAGGAGGGAGGGTGGGCAGAGGGTGACTGTGAAAAGGCAGAGATACTAAACAAATATTTTGCTCAGTATTTACAAAGGAAGTGGGGAGGTACCTAAAACAAACAGTGAAACATTCTGGATACAGAAGTTGATACCAGCCCATTTACAGAAGAAGAGTTCTGAAAGAGCTCTTAAAACTGAAGGTGGACAAAGCAATGGGGGCCTGACGGATTCATCCCAGAATTCTAAAAGAACTAGGGTAGAACTAGTGACACCACTGACTACCCTCTTTAACAAATCATGGGAGGATGGGGTGGCACCGAGGACTGAGAAGGGCAGATGTGATTCTCCTTCACAAAAGTGGGAGCAAGGCAGAAGCAGAAAACTACAGACCTGTTAGTTTAACCTCAGTGGTAGGGAAAATGATGGAATCACTTCTGAAGGAAAGAATTGTTGAGTATCTAGAGGCCAGAGGGGCTCAGGACCCAAGGCAGCATGGATTCACAGCGGGAAGGTCATGCCAGACAAATCTGATAGATTTCTTTGACTGGGTGACCAAAGTAGTAGATCAGGGAGGGGCTGTGGACATGGCCTACCTAGACGTTAGCAAGGCATTTGACACAGTCCCACACAAAAGATTAATATACAAGTTAGCCAGCCTGGGAGTGGGTCCCAAGATGACAGCCTGGGTAAAGAATTGGCTGGGAATAGGACACAGAGGTAATAGTAAATGGAGTCCACTGAAGAAGAAGGGGTTAGGTGGAAGTACCGCAGGGTTCAGTATTAGACTGCCCTCTTCAATGTCTTTATAAGACATTGCAGAGGGACTGGAAGGAAAAGTATAGTCTTTTGCAGATGACACAAAGATCTGCAACAGAGTTGATGCACAAGGTGGGTGGAAAGGATGAGAAGGGACTTGGCAAGGTTAGATGAATGGTCAAATGTATGGCAGCTTAGATTCAATGCTAAGAAGTGCAAGGTAATGCACCTGGGAAACAAAAACCCAGGGAAGAGTACACAATGGGGGTGAGATACTAACAACAACAAAATGGAAAGGGACCTGGGTTGTCATATCAGATGACCTAAAGGTGGGCAAGCAATGTGAGAGGGCAGCAAGGAGGGCTGGGGATATTGGGATGCATAGGGCGGCATCACCAGTAGAAAACAGGAAGTTATTATCCTCTGTACAGACAGTTGGTGAGACCACATCTGGAGTACTGCGTGCAGTTCTGGAGACCAATCTCCATGGACATAGACAGGATGGAGGCTGTCCAGAGGAGGGCAACTAAAATGGTGCAGGGTTTGCACGGAAGACATATAAGAAGACTTCAGGAGCTGAATATGTATAGCCTCGAGGAAAGAAGGGAGGGGGGACATGATAGAAACTTTCAAGTATCTCAAGGGAATCAACAAAGTCCAAGAGGGTAGCATCTTTCAAAAAGAGGTGTGCAAGAACAAGGGGCACAATTTGAAGATAGAAGAGGGCGCTCAGAGGTAATTTAAAAGTACTTTTCACAGAGAGGGTTGTGGATGCATGGAGCTTCCGGAGAAAGTTGTGGAGTCAAAAACAGTGGTGGAATTCAAGCATGCATGGGACAGTCATAAGGCAATTCTAGGGGGTGGGGGTAGGAAGAAGTAGGCTGCCGGTTAACTAGGATCTGCAGCTTATCCAATAGGTAGGAAAATGGGCAGGCTGGGTGGGCCAAGCGGTCTTTATCTGCCGTCAAAATCTATGTTTCTATGTATCTTAGGCAGAATGTAAAAACTTGCTCATATTGGATGAGATACTGTAAGAAAATCCTGTTCATTCTGTGTACTCACATTCTCAATACATGCCTCCGTAAGGAACCCATCACTTTGAACTTTGTAAGTATCAGTTGGATCACTTTTTAAAATTACAAAATTAAAATTATTAAAATTGTTTAAAATTTTTAAAATTTAAAATTACAATATAATACTGGATTCTTAAGCTGATGCTCTATTTCCTGTATATATTTTTCAATGGACATACTCACTACTTAACTTCCCTTATCAGCAGGCTTAATTGTTATGTTCTGATTGTCTTCCAAAGATTTCAAAGCAGCAACCTCATTAGGGGCCTGATATTCCAAAGTTTGCCCAGGTGCAAATCCTAGTTTGCATGTGCAAACTGGACTTTATGTAGATGTCCCATATTCAATAGCCCGGTTAGTGCGGGCAAACATGGTTTGTGCCCAGGCAAACTGTGGAGAGGTGCACAATGCAAAGTGAGATGCAGGGACATGATTATTGGTGCAGTCTGATATTCAAAATATTTGCACTGTGCAAGATTATTTTGTATGGTCTCCTTGCATGGCACAAATACTGCGGGCCTAAACTACGGCTTATTCCTGTGCAATTCTAGTGGTTGGGGGAAGAAGTGTGTAGGCTCTCCTGACCCCCAACACAGTATTCCCTGGTATCCAATGGTCCCTCCTCCTACCCAATGCCATGCCCGATATGAAATAGCAATGTTCCGTGTTTCTAATAGTCTCTTCCCCTCACCCGATGCTGTGCCCAATATGTAATATCAAGTTCTCTGGTGTATAGTGATCCTTCCCCCACCCTATCCCATGCCAGATATGTAATAATGAGTTCCTTGGTGTCCAATGGTCCCTCCCCCACCCAATGCCATACCTGATATACAGTATAATATCAAGTTCCCTGGTGTCCAATTGTCCCTCCCCCCACCAGATGCCATGCCCAATATGTAATATCAAGTTCCCTGGTGTCCAGTGGTCTCTCCCCCCACCCGAACCCCATTTTTGTACTAAGAAAATCTCCCCTGCTTGTCAATAACCCTTCCCACAGTGACTGCTGATCTGCCACTGCCATACGGCATGCCATTTGCAAGTAACTCCTCTTCAACAAAGCCCTGGACCCATTTCAGAACAGTGATCCTGGCCGCCCCCTTAGCCCATCCTTCAGTGTTGGTTAATGGACCCCTCCCACCATTGGCACTGACAACCCACCCCCCAGTCCCCCGCACCTGCCTATCATTGCCGTGGTCAGTGGATGAAAAGCAACACAGCCCTCCACACACTACCTCAACTGCCCAATGTCTTACAGGAGCAGGGAGTGCACAACTTATTTATCGGACAAGCCCTATAAATCAGCTGCATGCTGTCTGCCACTGCAGCATGATGGGCAGCCGTGGTGGTGTGTGGAGGGCTGTGTCACTTGCCATCTACTGACCGCAGTACCGATAGGCGGGTATGGGTGACCGGGTGGTGTACTGTCGGTGCTGCGGGTGGGAGGGGTCCACTAACCAGCACTGAGGGTAGGGCTGTGGGTGAGCCCTGATCACTGTTTCAGAATGGGACTGGGGCTTTGTTGTGGGGGGGTTACTTGCAAATGGCATGCTGCACAGCAGTGGTGGGCCAGTGATCACTGTAGGGGGGTTTGAATTGGCAAGCTGGGGGGCTTTACATGCTATGAGGACAGGGATCAGGTGGGGGGAGGGACCACTGTACACCATGGAACTTGATATTACATATCTGGCATGTCATGGCATTGGGTGGAGGGCAGAACCACTAGTGATCTAGTGGGCCCCCATTCCTGATCCCCAATGTTGCCATAATCATAATTAATAATAAACCCCTTCCTGGTGGGCTCGGGCGCCACCTCAATCCCCAATGTCACTGTTCTCATAATTAATAAAAAAACCTTCCCTGGTGGCCTAGTGGACACCCGCCCCAGCAGTTAGTGACCATCACCCCACTCCCCCATCCCAAAACAAAGCCAGGGACTGGCACAGCCCATCTCTCACCTCTGCAGCTGGCTGCCAACCAAACTGCTACTGAGAGAGTAATGTATAGTGTATGCACAGATTGACTGACAGTCAATCAATGAACGCTTACACTATAGAGTATTTGCTCAGTGACAGTTCAGCCAGTAGCCAGCCGCGAAGATATGAGGTGGACTGTGCTGGTCACTGACTGCGTTTTGGGATGGGGGAGTGGGGTGGTGGGCACTACCTGCTGAGGTGGATGTGGGGGTCCACTAGGCCACCAGGGAAGGTTTTTTTTTTACTAATTATGATTATGGTGACATTGGGGATTACGGCGCACTAGACCACCAGGAAGGGGTTTTGTAATAATTATGATTATGGGTGGCATTGGTGATTTGGGAGGAGGCTACTAGACCCCCAGGAAGTCATTTATTATTAATTATGATCACGGTGACATCAAGGATCAGGAAGGGGGGCCACTAGACCACCAGGAAGAAGTTCATTATTAATCATGATTACAGTGACATCAGGGATTGGGGAGGGGGCCCACTAGACCATCAGGAAGTGGTTTATTATTAATTATGATTATGGTAACATCAGGGATCAGGGGCACTAGACCACCAGGAAGGGGTTTATTAGTAATCATGATTACAGGTGACATCGGGGATGGGGAGAGGGGATTGCGGCACATTGCTGCAAACAGGTCAACCCTCCCAGAGGAGAATTTGCTAAGTACCCCTAGGCCAGTCCTAGTTGGTCTAATGGTACTTTGAATTTCTCCCTCTGGGAGAGTTCTGAGAATCTCACTTTCGGGGATGTGGCAGCTTGCATTTACCACATGCCCCTAGCTCGATGTCACAGCCTATTTTGGGGCACAAAGATGGCACAAGCCCATTTGGGGCAGGCAGCCTGCAGTTGATGCAGGCTGCCATTGAGAATTGCTCCCATTGCATTGTTTGGTGCAAGGGGCACTTTGCACCATTGATTGTGGCATAATCCTTTTGTGCTGCACCAGGAGTTTGAGAATTGGGCCATTTGTTTTCTGTGTAACACATGATAACCACTTCTGAAGAGCAGACATCTTGGGCTGCAGATGTCTTGTGTTTGTACTTGTGTTTCCTACCATCCCTCCTTGTGCATTTCCTTGTCCTTCATGTGGTCTCTATAATTGTCCATTGACTTGGACTATAGCTTCCCTGTGCCACCATAAGGTCAGATTTGGCTCCACCTCTTCTAAAAAAATCTCCTGTGCCTTCATGTCAGATTCACTGGTGGAAGTGTAGCACGTTGGTGACACACCTCGATTATTTAAAATAGATTGAGGTGGTGAGGGGTTAGGTATACAACTCATTGGTTGGTGAAGAAGGTGAGGACATACTTCTTCATGGAAAGGGTGGTGGATGACAGGAACAGCCTACCAGAAAAGGTAGTAGAGGCAAAGACTGTGGGGAACTTCAGGGGTAAAATGGGTAGAGGAGGGAAGGGGAGGGAGGGATGCCAGTGACCAAATAGGGTCTGAGGTGTCGGAACAGGCAGGGAAAAGGGGAAGACTTAATGGGCATACCAATCCTTTCCTGCTGACAAATTATATGTTTCTCTGTTTCGAGTTCTTACTTCTCTTTTTCCTCACCAAGTGTAGCACCTTATATTAGGCTAAATTAAATCAGAAACCTCAGTTGTCAGACAAATCAGCAATCTTGTTTTGGTACTTTCAAAGTTTGTCCTCATCCTCAAGAGAGTCCACCACCTTGGCTAACCTAATGTCATCCATGAACTAATAGAGCTTGCTAGAGAACCCAGCTTTTAGATAATTGATGAAGATGTTGAAGAGCACTAGCCCCAGCATGAATCCCTGAATTCCACTGAGTTCTCCTCTCCATTCAGAGTAGTGTCTGTCCACACCCACCCTCTGCCTCCTGTCCCTAAGCAAGTTAGAAATCGTTCTTGGGTTTGTCTCATGTATACTAGTTTACTTTGTCCAGGCCAGAAGCTTGTCATGGGCTACAGTATCAAAGGCCTTTATAAAGTTCAGATAGACTACATCTAATGCCCTGCTTTTCAACCTCCCCAGTCACCCCGAAGAAGTTGATTGGTTAGTATGGGATGATCCGCCCTTCATAAGCCATGCTGAAAGAGGGGCAGGAATTTTTGCATCAGCCAAATGCTCCATTATTCTGTCCTTGGTAATGGCCTCTAGGACCTTATCTAGCACTGATGTTAGGCTGGCCATTCTTACTTTCCCATGTTCAACCATGTCCTTTCATGAAGATGGATACAACACTGGCCACCGTCTGTCCTAGAACACCACACCTGTCTGGACAGACTACTGAAGGATTATTGTAAAAAGCACTTCTTATTGATCCTTTAGCTCCACTATGATACTGCGGTGTATCTGGTGTACCCGTTGGACCTTACCTGACTTTATCTTTGTCATGCAGTCATGTAAAAGGGCAACCATTATGTCAATGGCTACATTAAAGCTGCCTATGATATTATGGCCTTCACAATAAGCCTCCCACCCAGCAGGAATCATCTGGTTCACACTAGAGATAAGTATTTGTTAAGCATCTCAGTCATTGCCTCTGGCTGTATCACAGATGCCTGCCAACAACACAATTCTTGAGAGCCCAGTCCCTTCCTTCACCTGCCTCCTTCCCTTTATGTGCTGAAAGAAGGTTTTTGTGTTGTCTGCAGCAGCTGCTGCTACAAGGTTCCATTTTTCCTTTGCTGTCTTAATTCTAGTTTTGTAGTCCCTCAGTGTTGCTCTGCACCTCTCTCTGGCTGAGAAGCAGCCCATTTCTTTCAAGGTGTAATAGACCTTCTTTTTGTTCAAATGTTATTTCCATAGATCCCTGTTGTGCTGGAAGGGGCCAGATGCTTAGCCCTTTTAGTCTTATTGCTAATGAGACTGCTGACCTCTGCAGATGTTTCAGCCACCTTCTTCAATGAGCATCACAGGTGCTCTGCATCACCAGTCTCATTCAGTTGCAACAGATATTTGGACACCAGAGGCCCGATATTCAAAAGTTTGCAAGGGCACTAACTGGTGTTTGCCCTCACAAACCGAGTTATGCACTGCAGCCCACTATTCAAAAGGCTCGGTTGTGCCAGCAAACCGGGTTAGCACCCATGCGAACCAAAAATGGGGGGAGTTTGCAAATGGGGGGTGTGCGAGGACAGGAATATTGGCAGAAGTCGATATTCAGCAGATTTGCAATATGCAAACAGGTTTAGCACAGTCCTTTAGTGCCCCACAAATACTGTCAAACAAAACCTCCTCTTACTCCACACAATCCTAGTTGCTGCCAGAGGTAATGCAGCCAACTAGCCAGTTGTCCATTGGGTGAGCACACTCACGCTTGTGGTCCATGGCACCCCCCCATCGCCAGCCTGTAATTTTGAAAAAAAGACTCCTTGGTGCTAGTTAACTCCCCTCCCAATCACCAGCCTGTAATGTTATAAATAAATCCCTGGTGCTAATGGTCTCCCCTCCCTCTGATCACCAGCCTGTATATTAAGAAACATCTCTCTGGTGCTAGTGGTCCCCCGTCCCCCATTGCCAGCCCATCTGGTGATTGGGGTTAAGGCCACTAGCACCAGGGATATATTTATACCATTACAGACTGGAGATTAGTGGGGGGGGGACCATTAGCACTAGGGATTTAGTTATAACATTATGGGCTGATGATTGGAGGGGGGCCACTAGCACTAGGGATTTAGTTATAACATTATGGGCTGGCACTCGGTGGGGGGACCACTAGTACCAGGCATTTATTTATAACATTATGAACTGGTGATCAGAGGGAGGGAGGAAAGACCACTAGCACCAGGGCTTTATTTATAACATTATGGGATGGTAATCAGAGGGAAGGGGGACCACTAGCACCAGGGATTTATTTTTAACATTATAGATTGGCAATTGGAGGGAGGGGGACCACTAGCATCAGGGATAGCTAGAGTCTTGGACCAGGGAAGGGGGTTGCACCATGCTCCTTACCGTGGCTTCCCATGCAAATGAGCCCATAATGGGCATGCAAATAGCCCTTGGCACCTTGCATGCTCAATGGGCTAATTTGCATGGGATTCTTTGAATACTGCAGATAGTACTCATATGGAACTGGTTTACAATGTCCCACTCACCCTGAAAATATATTCACAAATATATCAATTTTCATACAAAATATTTTATTTTAACATCATCTCTCCCAGTCAATAATATACATCAACGTTTTGGGTAAACCCTTCTTCAGGACAAAACTGGCTTTTCTAAAGTAATAAACATAAAAATATATAAACAAACATTTTTTTATCATCACAATTCCTAAGCTCTAAAAATATAATGACAAAGAATACTTCAAATGAAGGTATTATAAACCCTTACTATTCATTTTCTGTAACTTTTCCTTAGGTTTACTGCTTTACTATTACATTCATGTTCGACTCCCACCATAGGCCACTGTCAAAATTAAAGTAATAATACTTACTAAACAATTATGATCAGATACAAACTAAATTCTTCATACTATACACATGAAATATTGTTTTTACTAATCACATCTTAAGAAATCTTTACCAACATTATACTATTAAATCATGTTACATAACGGTTGTAAAGCCACTTCACAGGGACTTCTGCAAATACAAAAGCTATGTGTTATTTTTTCTGTTTACTTTTTACTCTTTCTTCCCCTTCCCTCTATATATGTTCTCTAAATAACACCTGACTCTAAACAGGCTCCCCTATTTTGAAGACTTTTGAGCTGAATTGATCTCTTAAATCATAACATATTGAACTATTTCCACCAAACTAACTTATTTCATCTTCTCAGAAGTTTTATGACTTACGTATCAAAGTTGCTAACCTTACACTCTTGCAGTGCTTCTATCCCACTGTCAGAAGTGTTCACATTTTCTATCTGTAAAACGAATCAAAAAGATCACATTTTAAATTGCCTACTCAAATATTTCAAGTTGCTAAAAGGATGAAATGCAGTCATTACTTATTGAAGTAGTTATCCGGTGTCCTGCTTGGGTGGAAGTGAGCATAGGGCAAACTAACACCTCTTTTATACAATGGTCAGACCCCACCCCCAAATCTGGCAGCCAACACAGAAGTGTAACACAAGCTAATTAAGCTTGCCTGTGTGCCAGACCTGCCTACTGATGGCACCAAGTACCAAATTCATCGGTGTTGGAGGTAATACCCGAGTTTCTTCTGATAAGAAACTTACCATAAATCTTCTATTACTCTGTTCAAGCATCCTAATTACACTTAAAATTGGACACTAGAGGAAATAGTAACCTGGACCAATGTTCTACTGCCTCTCTCTATCTCTGTATAAACAATATTCCTAATAAATTCTGTTCCAAACAGTATAACTAAAACTTACATAATTGGTTGCCAATCAGTAACCTCATTTAAACCATAACATGGATTATTTGTCTGAAAATAATCAATAAACCATGCCTCTCTCAAAAGTAATTTATTGTTGAAATCACTCCCCCCCAAGTATTTTTGTGAACCTTCTCTATTCCAAAAAAATGTAATGAGGGTAATTGGTGACCCCTGCCGTAATAATGACGTGCTATAGGGGAAGTTAAATCTTTGTTCCTGATGTAGCCTTTATGTTCCCCTATTCTTTGTTTACTTGTCAATTTGTTTTCCCTATATACATTAAGTCACAAGGGCATTTAATACCATAAATCACTCCTTCAGTTTGACAATTTATAAATTCCTTTATAGTGAAATTCTCATTTCTACTAGTGTTCCAGATCATTTTTATTCTGTATGTATTGTGGCAATGTACACACCTCCCACAGCTGTAATTACCTTTCAATTCATCTGTTGTGAATAATTCATTTCTCCTGTCCCCTGGTAATTTATGCTCCAAATGTACCAATCTGTTTACTTTCTTTGCCACTACTTGGACCCTTTTATTAAAATATTTCTCCCCTTCTTTTGTGGATTCCAAAATCTTCTAATGCTTTTTAACCATCCTGCCTATGTCATAATATATATCACTATATTTAAATGAAAGTACAATCTTTTTATTTAACTGGTCTTGATTTTCTACAGTTCTTTTGGAAAGTAAATCTTTCCTTTCTTTTTCTGATACCTTTTGTTTTGCTCTTTCAAGCATTCCCTCTTGCTATGAATCTCTCTGTCATTTATTCCATAAACTCTTCCACATCTTGGTTTTCAGAACAGTTACGTTTTACTCACAAATATTTACTCATGGAAATTGATTCTGTCAGGCTTTTTGGATGGAAGCTATCAGCTCTGAGTATGGTATTTCTATCTGTTTGCTTTCTATATATTTTAGTAAATAAACCCTCACATTTCTTAAAAATAACCAATTCCAAAAATGAGATTTCTCCTGAATCATGGTCAGTCGTAAACTGCAGGTATTCCGTTTGAGAATTTAATTAACTATGGCATTCCAATAGTTCCATTTCTGTTCCCTCCCAAATAACTAAAATGTCATCAATAAAGCATTTCCACAAAAGAAGATGCTTTGTAAAAAGATTATTATTGTAAACAAATTTCTCCTCAAACCAATTCATAAAAAAATTAGCATAAGATGGGGCCATGCTAGACCCCATGGCTGTCCCTTTTACTTGAACATAAGGGGGGGAACAGACTGGGGGTGAAGGTTTCAGGAGGAGCAAAGGGAGGATGGAAGTATAAGGAATCTGGGTGGGGTTCAACAAAGAGGATCAGGGATAAGGGTTGGGGGTTGGTGTTAGTAAATGCCAGGAGCTTGGGAAACAAGTTGCCAGAGTTCCAGGTCATGTTGTTCGGGGGGGTGGATGTGGCGGTGGTCACAGAGATGTGGGCCAACAAAAACCATGACTGGGACCTAAACATATGGGGGTACACTATGCTTAGGAAGGATAGAAAGGAGAGCAGAGGGGGTGGAGTGGCTATGTTCATTAGAGATGACATAGAAATTGCTAGGGTAGAAGAGGCAGAGGGAAATGTGGAGGCCTTATGGGTCACCTTACAATCCCTAGCAGGAGATAAGGTCAAGCTGGGTGTAGTATATAGGCCCCCCGGGATGAGTGATGTTCTAGAGGATGGTTTGCTGGACAACATCATTGCCCAGTGTGAACCAAAAGAGGAAGGAGTGGTGTTGATGGGGGACCTTAATATGCCAGGTACAAACTGAGGAACCATGTCCTCTAAGGTGGCCAAGGAGCAGAGGCTGCTGGACAGCTTCCAGGATGTGTTCTTAACACAGCATGTGATGGAGCCCACAAGGGAGGGGTATGTCCTGGACGTGGTTTTGGCAGATGGGGATCTGGTAAGGGACCTGGTTGTACAGGACCCCCTGACTGGGAGCGACCACAATACTGTCTGGTTTCAAATAAACATGGGGGGATCTAGGACACTGGCAGTGGACTTCAGGGGGGCAGACTTTGAGGGCATGGGAAATATTCTCACGGATCACTTGAAGGGGATTACATCAATGACAAGTGTGGAAAGGAGATGGGAGGTCATAAGCAGGGGACTTCATGGAGGCAGTCAGGATCTGCGCTAAGTTGAAACGTAAGGGAGCAAGGTCACATAAACCATGCTGGTGGTCCAGTGAGGTACAGGTAGCAGTCAGAGAAAAGAAGGCAGCCTACAAAAAATATAAAACAACAAGAAGGGGATAGGGATAAGGAAATGTACCATCTTGCATCTAGAAAAGTCACCCGTATGGTGAGGGGAGCAAAGTCCAGTAAAGAGCAACGGCTGGCACAGGGGATACAAAGACGGGAAAAGGGGTTCTTCCAGTACATTGGGGAGTGGAGAAAAACTAAGGATCATCTCAGCAGATTGAGATCAGAAGGAGGGTGGGTGGAAGAGGTGAGGGACCAGGCAGAGGTATTTAACGAGTACTTTGCCTCTGTGTTCACTAGTGGGGGATGGGATATCTACAAAGCAAGGCACGAAGGGATAGAAGCGGCAGTGAGTGGGATCAGGGGAGCAACAGAAATGGAGCAAGAGGGAGGGAGAGGTACTCCAGGGGTGTCACATCTGGATAAGGATAAAAAGGCCAGTAAGGTGGAGGGGACGGATGATGCTATCTCCGCCAAAAGGGTGTGGTTAGCCCTCAAGGCCCTAAAGAAAGACAAATCTCCTGGGCTGGATGGCATTCATCCGAGAGTACTATGGAAATTGGCGGACATACTGGCTGCACCCCTGGTGGAGCTCTTCAACAGGTCACTTGAGACAGGAAGGGTACCTAGGGATTGGCGAGAGGCACATGTGGTGCCAATCCATAAAGGGGGGTCGAGGGAAGTACCAGGTAACTATAGACCCATCAGTTTGACCACGGTGGTGGGAAAATTAATGGAGAGTATACCAAAGGAACAATTGGGGGTGTACTTGGAGGAGGTGGGAGGTCTGGATAGTCGGCAACATGGGTTTGTGCCAGGTAGATCATGTCAAACCAATCTTGTAGAGTTCTACAAATGGGTAACATCAGAACTGACAGGGAAAGCCTGTGGATGTATTCTCTGGACTTCAGCAAGGCGTTTGACTCTGTCCCCACAATGGTCTGGTGGAGAAACTGATGGGGTTTGGAGTAGGCCCTTTGATGGTCAGATGGATTGAAAACTGGCTAGCTGGATGCGCCCAGAGAGTAGTGGTCTGTGGGGGGCTCTCGAACCCTAGAGATGGTGGTAGTGGGGTACCGCAGGGCTCAGTCCTGGGTCCAATCCTGTTTAATGCATACATATTGGACATCAGGGAGGGTATAGGGTGTGAAATGAGTCTCTTTGTGGATGACTCCAAGATGGGAGCAGTAGTTGAGGGAGAAGAGGGGAGGTTGGCCCTGCAAGGGGACCTGGACACCCTGGAAAGCTGGGCTCACACATGGAAATTAAATTTCAATACCACTAAGTGCAAGGTGTTGCATCTTGGTCAGGGAAACCCTAAACACAGGTACACCCTGGGAGGGGAGGCACTGGAGGCCTCAATAGGGGAAAAAGACCTAGGAGTCATGGTGGATGCATGTATGAATAACTCTGAGCAGTGCAGGAGAGTGGCTAACAAGGCAAAGAGGATGTTGGGATGCATCATAAGGGGGATCACCTCTAGGAGCAAAGAAGTGATTCTGCCGCTGTACAATGGACTGGTTAGACCACACCTTGAGTACTGTGTACGGTACTGGAGACCACACTTGAAGAGGGACATACAGCTCCTGGAGAGGGTACAGAGGAGGGCAACTAAGATGATACGAGGCTAGGGATTTGACGATGAGGACAGACTTGAGGAGCTCTGCCTGTTTTCATTGGAGGAGAGGAGACAGGGCGACATGATTGAGGTCTTCAAGTACCTCAAGGGAATAAATAGGGTAAACATGGAGGGATCTTTAGACTAAAGCAGGAGGTATCACCAGAGGGCATGGTTTGAAGTTGGAAGGTGGAAGGGTGAGGGGAAAAGGAGAAGTTTTTCACTGAGAGGGTGGTGGACCCTTGGAATGCACTGCCTGGCGAGCTGGTTCAGAGATCCACAGTGGAGGGCTTCAAGAGAGGGTGGGACAGACACAGAAAGTGGATATATCAGATGATGGCCTGTCCCAGGGGGGTGGGGATGGATGATAGGGGTTTCTGGAGCACAAGAGTTGGGAGGGCCTCGGCACCCAACTAAGGATCTAGGGTTCGAGCAGACTCGATAGACCATAAGGCCTAATCTGCCGGAAAATAGTATAATAATTTTTTTAAAATTTGAAGTAATTTTGGGTGAGGACTAAGTGTGCTAGATGTAATAAAAAATCATTTGGTGGTATTGTTTCTGTTCTATACTTCTCCATAATTTCTTTGAGGGCTACACAGCCCTCTAAATGTGGGATTGATGTGTAAAGGTCCTTCACATCAAAGCTTACTAATAATATTGATTTGTCTGTCAAATTATGGGTATTACTGAACTCATCCAACAAGTTTATTAAATATGTTGAATCTTTCAAATATGACAAAGTTGAGTCAACCAATTCCTTTATATGTAAATCAACAAACACTGAAAGTGGTTCCAACACAGAACCTATCCCTGCTACTATAGGTCTCCCAGGAGGGTGAAAAGGGTCCTTATGAATTTTAGGAAGGGTATAGAAAAGTGGGATAATCAGAAATTCTTTTTCAATGCTCTTTGTTCCCAATAAGTTATCCAACCATTTTGTAAAGCTCGTCTCAGAATTTCTGACAAAATAAGTAGTTTAATAGAAGAAATTCTGAGAAGAGCTTTACAAAATGTAATTTCAAACTCATTTAGTTTCTCATGTGGGCAAAAGGTTAGACCTTTATTTAACACATTCATTTCTTCTTGTGATGAAATCCTACTAGAGAGATTAAACACAGCTATTTCACTTGAGATCTCATTACCACTTGTAATCAAAGGAAACTATCTAAAATTGACCCCTAACATTTTGATACATTTTACTTGATACACTAGGTAATCTTCTATAACAATACCTCACCCGTTATCTGTCTTTTTTATGACAATGTTAGGATCAGTTTCTAAACTTCTTAATGCTTTAAACTCCTTTGCAGTTAAACCACAATTAGTCATCCTGTCAGAGTTTGTTTTCTTTCTTAATGATGTGTCCCACATCTTTACTCACTAAACAGATATAAGTTCCTATAATATGGGGAATAGGGCCAGGAGGCAAAAACTGAGATTTAAATTTTAATTTCTGACTTAATTCTATTTTTCCCTTCTGTTCTTCTTGATTTACAGTAATCCTTCCAATGGGTTATTATCAAAAAAATATCTAAGTCTTAATTTTCTGAAAAATCTATTTAAGTCTAATTTGATTTCAAACTCATTTAGTTTTTCATGTGGGCAAAAGGTTAGACCTTTATTTAACACATTAGTTTCTTCTTGTGATAAAATCCTGCTAGAGAGATTAAACACAGCTATTTCACTTGAGATCTTGTTACCACTTGTAATTGTGACTCTTTTTGTTTTTTTGCGCTTTCCTTCTTTCCCTGTATTGACTTCTATTTTCCTGACCCTGAACCCCCTTCATCTGGATCTGACGTAATGCTCGGTTCTTTCCTCATATACTGGTTTCCTCTGGTTTGTCTTCCCCACTGATGTCTGCCCCTGCCACTGTACCCACTCCTTCCTAAAAAACGGTCTCCCCTCCCTCCTTTAGTAGCTTCTGTATCTGTGTCACTACTTGATGTGTAAATATTGCCATCTGAATCTGGATTATATATATATATATAACATTCTGTTCTTCATCCCCTTATTCTTAAACCATGAATGAACCTTTCCATCCCGATAATCATTTAAATCTCATTTAAATTTCGTAATTTTGATTGACCTAATCTAATTTTCAAACTCATTAATTTGTTTATTTATTTTATCTAAGAAAACAGTCAGTTCTTCTATCGAAAACTGTTTCCTTATTTCCTCTTCTAAGACTAATATATCCCTGTCCATTTTCTCCAGCTCTTTAGTAAAAGCCTCTACTAGGATCAGCATAAAATCCTTTGAACACCTGTTTCTTGCACCGTCCCACTTCCCCATTAATTCTACAGTAGTAAATCCTAAATTAAGCTCTATTTAAAATTCTTAGCCCCCTAGGAATTCTTTTTTGCTTTAAATATTCTGTTAGCGTTAAAGCATGCCAATCCCATTTGAGTTGTTTTTGTTTAAAAAAATTAATAATCCTGTTATACAGTTTTTGATGTTATTAGGCCAATAAATTGTCATTTTGATTTAAAGTTTTCTAAGATTGCATTTTCCTCTGATTCTGTAATTATCCTTGGTAAAGATCATTTATCAGTAATGGCCTCAATCTCATCAAAATTACTCATTTTGCTATACCTGAGAATAGTAACAGTTTCTATAGAGGACTAACTACACAGACTTTGATCATTTAAATACTAAAATGTTGTAATAAACCATACCTCAGCAAAGACAAGCATCCAACAATTAGTCCACAGACAAAAAACAAAACAAAAAGTTACAGAGCTTCTGACAGCTATACAGAAAAGTCCAAGTCCTCTATATTCCCTTGTCCACAAAAATCGCAGTGTGGTTTCAAAGATTTCTTTAATGAAAATGTCTGAAAGAAGTAAAATATAGTTCCTTAAGTTCCAAAAGAAGGTCTCGGCTCATGGATATATGTACAGTAGAAGTAATTCTGTCAATTCCTGGTAAGGCCCCCTGGTCTTCAGCACACCAGCCATGTGCCAAGAATGTTCTTCAAAAAGAAAGATGTTTCCATTCGGCCAGTACCTCAAAATAACATAGATATAATTTGTAATTGTTTACTTGTGGGGAGAGGACAAAAATACCAGTTAAGGCTGACGCTAAACACAAATGGAACTGGTTTACAATGTCCCACTCACCCTGAAAAAATATTCACAAATATATCAATTTTCATAAACAACATTTTTATTCAACATCATCACTCCCAGTCAGTAATATACATCAAATGTTTCAGGTAAACCCTTCTTCAGAACAAGACTGGATCTTCTAAAGTAATAAACATAAAAAGATATAAACAAACAGTTTTTTATCATCACAATTCCTAAGCTCTAAAAATATAATTTATTTATGTATTTGCTTTTGTTTAATGACAAAGAATACTTCAAATGAAGGTATTATAAACCCTTACTAGTCTATATATATATATAGCAGATAGCACTCTGGCACAATCCCCATCTTTTATTATGGCAAAGTCTGCCTTTCAAAAGTATTCTGCCTTGGTGGCTCAGGTCTAGCCAGTTTTTCCTGTCACTAGGGTAAAAGTGATTTGGTTGTGGTTATTACTTTTTTCTGGTTCCTTTACTTTTACACTGGAGTTGGTCCATTCCCCACTGAAGAAAGCAAAGTCAAGCGTGGCCTCAAGCATGGTGCCATGTTAAACATGCTGCTCTAGGAAGCAGTCCTTGAAGATGGAGAGGAATTCAGTTTTAGCTTGGCCATTAGCACTCTAAAGATACCAGTCTATGCCCAGGAGATTGAATTCACCCAGGTTCACTATAACATCCAGTTTAGCTGCTCCCATAATTTCCCAACTGTCTTGGTAGCATGCTCTGCTGAGCTATTTGGGGACCTGTAATGGAATGTACTGCATATATAGCATAAGGACTTCTATTGTGTATACCTCTTGTATTATATTTTTTTTGTTTGTTGTTCCACATTTTATAACGCCTGTCTATGTAATTGCGAACTGTATGTGTATGTACCTCAGGACCTCCTTGTGAATGAGCTTGCTCAAATGAGTCTTTCCTGCAATAAACTTGAAACTTGAAAAACTTGAAACAACCTTGAGGATGACTCTTTTTTACCTCTTTTCCTTTAGCTCCACACAAGACTGTTTACATGTTGTAAAGGTTTGAGAGATATTGTATGATGTAATGTGGATCACACACCTTTCTGTAAAACATGATTTTGCTACTGTATGCCATCTTTGTATCATAATATTTATAGTAACTTAAAATATTTGACAAATCCATTTGAAATTGGAACAAGTTGCTGCTTTGAAACAACTGAGAGCTGTGTGGGAGACACTATTATGGACTAGAAATCTGCAACAAATCTCACTCTTGCTCAAATCTGAGGGAGGTGTACCTTACTTTAATTCTTACACTTAGTATTGCTTTGTGTTTATTTAGTTTTTACTCAAGAAGTGGGTTTGCAAACCTGCATATCTTGTGAGTAACAGAAGGATTGAAATACTACATATTTGGTTTTCCCTTACTGGTAGCTGGATTGTCTGCTAGTATTTTGTGACAGTTTGCATCAAATTATTTTTAAATAATTTACTGGTGGCTGAGGAGCTGTCATAGGAAAGCCTGCCATTCGTGTATCTGAACCCAGACAGCGCCTTTGGTGGGGAAATTGTGTTCCCCTGATTGCCTTCAGAGCGCACAACACCAAGTTGTACTGGATCAGGGGAGGCTTACATGTGTTGGGCTGAACTGCTTGATTTTTCTGTTTTTTTTTTTTTTTGGCTGGGTATTTTCTCTGTTAACTCATTGTGCAGATTGTCTTGCTGAAAGGAAGGTCAACACTCATCATAGTGGTGGTTCAGAGCTTGTAGCTGATTGTTTCCAGAGGCACGGCTTAGGCTCACCCCCTCTTGGTGTCATTTCCTTTATACCAGGGGTTCTGACATCATTTCCTCAAAAGGGCAAGGGGCATACAACTGTAATATCCTTACCAGCACAGCACACTGCATTGATGGTAAAAGCACACAAAATTAGTATTTATAGATATTTATATATATATATATATATATATATATATATATATATATAAATTTACACAGGATAAATTGGAAAGAAGACAGACATGTGGGGAGTAGTGCAATGCACTGGCTGTGGGGCAGCAGTCTTCCGGAGACTTTCTGAGGCTGAGATACTGCTCTAATTGCAGGCAACTCTCTGCTCTAAGGAAGGAGGTTGCCCATCTCCAGGCCAAGCTGGACAGGAGTACAGGAACCTCCCCACCCAGTGAACACCCGGGCCACCACCTCTGCCTCAGAGGTTGCCAAGAAAGAGCAGTGGTTGGACCACAGTGGGCTCAGAGAGGGTGAGAGTGGTGGAAGAGAGGTGCATCCCTTCAGATGTACCACTCCACAATCCATACGCCATTCTGGTGGAGCATAGTTCCCTATGGAGGCACCCACAGTGGAGACTGAAGAGGTTGCTGGCAACCATCACAAGGGAGGTCCACAGGAAGATGGCACAAGACACCACAGGGAAAGGAATCAGCTCCTGGTGGGGGACTCAGTTATTAGGGGGATAGAACTGGGGGGCAGGGGAAAGTGAAGTAAGCTGCCTGCCTGGCAACATGGCTTGGAGGGACAGGTAGCGAATTCTCAGGATCACGAAACCAGCTGCACGGGTGATGGAGCTGGATGTTATTGTTCACCTAGGGACAAATGACTTGGCTGGACATGGGGTTAGAGCAGTGCAGGAGGAGTTTGTGGAGTTGGGGAGGGGGCTTAGACAAGTAACCTACACAGTATCCTTCTCGGAGGTGCTGCCTGTCTATGGCATGGGTGAGGCGAGGGTACTCCGCACCATGCAATTCAATGAATGGTTGAAAACCTGGTGTGGATCACAGGGGTTTGACTTCATTGGGGACTGGGGTTTCCCCTGGAGGGATACCCACCTATACTGGCATGATGGTCTGCATCTCTCCAGGAAGGGAACCAATCTTCTGGGTGATCACTTTAAATGCTTCATTGGCAGGCTTTTAAACTAGTCAAGGGGGGAGGCACTGATAAGAAGCAGGGAATTCCAAGCCTCCCCCTACAAAACAAGGTACTTAATAAAGTAAACACCAAGGTAGAAAGGTCAGTAGGGAGCAGAACAGGGGTAAATGGTGAAGGCAAAGTCAGTAAGGGCAGGGATGAGGTTACAAGAGCTGAAGCCATCAATAAATGGAGAGTAATGAGTGCCAATGCCCGTAGTCTGGGTAACAAGCTTTCTGAACTAGTGACCTTGATAGAAGAGGAACATCTGGATATCGTGACAGTCACAGAAACAGGGTACACACAGAACCATGACTGGGATGTAAACATACCAGGGTACACTATCTACGGGAGGGACAGGGAGGGTAAAAGAGAAGAAGGAGTAGCTCTCTACATAAGGGAAGGAATCAAAGCAACAGAACAAAAGGGTAAACAGGGAGGAGAAGAGGCACTGTGGGTCAACTTGGAGACAGGCAATGGCACCACAATCTGCACAGGGGTTGTATACAGACCCCCATCTCAGGGGAAGGAAATGGACAAGGAAATGATAGAAGATATCCTTAGAATGGTAGAAAAATGGGCGATATTGTTGATGGGGGACCTGAATATGCCAGATGTTAACTGCAGTGCATTTGCTGTAGCCACGTCCAAGAGCGGGGTCATTCTAGATGCCTTGCAGGGGGCATGCCTTAGACAGCTAGTATTAGAGCCCACTCAGGAGGGAGCAATCTTAGACCTGGTAGCCTCAAATGGAAATAGAGAGAGGATCACAGATTTAGAAGCCGGTAGCCATCTGGGAACTAGTGACCACCGAACAGTATGGTTCATGATAAACACAGAAGTAGAGTCAAGCCATACAAAGGCAGTGGTCCTGGACTTTAGGAGGGCTGACTTTGCCAAAATGGATGAGCGCCTAAGGAATGCACTAGCAAATGGGCAGGAAAGAGGAGTGGAAGTATAATGGGGAATAATCAAAACTGCCATCACAGAGGCAACAAGACTTTGTGTGAAGCAAATAAACAAAACAAAATGAAGTAAAAAAAAACACTATGGTTCTCAAAGGAGGTAGCAGGGAAGGTTAAGGAGAAAAGATAGCATTCAGGAAGTACAAGGATTCACAGAAGGAGCAGGACAGAGAACTGTATCAGTTAAAGCAGAAGAAAGTGGGGAAAGCAGTCAGAATAGTGAAGGCACAAACTGAGGAAAAGATAGCCAACTCAGTTAAGAAAGGGGATAAAACGTTTTATAGGTACATCAGGGAATGAAGGAAGACCAAGGGAGGGATAGTGAGGCTTAATAAATGGGAGGGGGGTGGGGAGAGGGTGACTGTGAAAAGGCAAAGATAATAAACAAAAATGTTATTCAGTATTCACAAAAGAAGAGGGGGAGGTATCTAAACCAAACAATAGAAACACTCTGGAAAGGATTGTCAATACCAGTTCATTCACAGAAGAAAGAGTTCTGAAAGAACTCTTAAAACTGAAGGTAGACAAAGCAATGGGGCCTGATGGGATTCATCCCAGAATTCTAAAAGAACTAAGGGTAGAACTAGTGACACCACTGACTATCCTCTTTAACAAATCATGGGAGGATGGGGTGGTACCTGAGGACTTGAGGAGGGCGAATGTTATTCCACTTCACAAAAGTGGGAGCAGGGCAGAGGCAGGAAACTACAGACCTGTTAGTTTGACCTCAGTGATAGAGAAAATGATGGAATCACTTCTGAAGGAAAGAACTGTTGAGTACCTAGAGGCCAGCAGGGCACAGGACCCGAGGCAGCATGGATTAACAGTGGGAAGGTTATGTCAGATGAATCTAATAGATTTCTTTGACCAGGTGACCAAAGTAGAAGACCAGGGAGGGGCTGTGGACATGGCCTACCTAGACTTTAGCAAGGCATTTGACACAGTCCCACACAAAAGATTAATATACAAGTTAGCCAGCCTTAGAGTGGGTCCCAAGGTGGTAGCCTGGGTAAAAAATTGGCTGGACAACAGGACACACAGGATAATTGTAAACGGAGTCCACTCTGAAGAAAGGAGGGTTACTAGTGGGGTACAGCAAGGTTCAGTACTAGGACCGGTCCTCTTCAATGTCTTTATTAGTGATATTGCAGAGGGACTGGAAGGAAAAGTAGGTCTCTTTGCAGATGACACAAAGATCTGCAACATGGTTAATACACAAGGTGGGGCGGAAAGGATGAGAAGGGACTTGGCAAGGTTGGAGGAATGGTCAAATGTATGGCAGCTTAGGTTCAATGCAAAGAAGTGCAAAGTAATGCACCTGCGAAACAAAAACCCAGGTGAAGAGAACACAATGGGGAGTGAGATACTAACAACAACAAAAATGGAAAGGGACCTGGGTGTAGTTATATCAGATGACCTAAATGTTGGCAAGCAATGTGAGAAGGCAATAAGGAGGGCTGGGGGGATACCAGAATGTATAGGGAGAGGCATCACCAGTAGAAAACAAGAAGTTGTTATCCCTCTGTACAGACAGCTGGTGAGACCCTATCTGGAATACTGCATGCAGTTCTGGAGACCTCATCTCCTCAAGGACATAGGCAGGATATAGGCTGTCCAGAGGAGGGCAACTAAAATGGTGCAGGGTCTGCACCAGATGACATATGAAGATAGACTAAAGGAGCTTAATATGTATACCCTAGAGGAAGGGGGGGGGGATATGATATAAACTTTCAAGTACCTCAAGGGAATCAGCAAAGTCCAAGAGGGTAGCATGTTTCAGAAAAAGAGATGTGCAAGAACAAGGGGTACAATTTGAAGATAGAGGGGGACGGCTCAGAGGTAATGTGATGAAGTCTTTTTCATGGAGAGGGTTGTGGATGCATGGAGCGGCCTTCCTGGGGAGGTCATAGAGTCAAAAACAGTGGAGGAATTCAAGAATGCATGGGACAGACATATAGCAATTCTGGGGGGGGGGGGGTAGGAGGAAGTAGGCTGTTGGTTAACTAGGATCTGCAGCTTATCCATTAGGTAGGGAAATGGACAGACTAGGTGGGCCAAGCAGTCCTTATCTGCCATCAGATTCTATGTTTCTTTTTCTATCCTCCCTTTATTGTCCTCCCAGAGTAAAACAAATCCATCTAAACATAATTGACTCCTCCTTGCTTGGCCAAGAGAACTGCTGCTTTACCTTACAGAAGCATTATTTGTGGGTTGGCAAAACAATGTGATCTTGTTTTTCGCATAAATGTATTTCTGACATCCTTACATTCATAATCAGTATATTTAAAATATCCCTTAGATATTTTTAAAACAGATGCATTAATATATATTTTTTAATTAATACCTCTAGACAACATGGATGGCTGCCACTAGCAGTTTTTTAAATGACTTCCATTAGGGTTATATAAAAGTATAAAAATTAGATTTATACATTGCATGTATTCTGATGGTTTCTCCTCCTGTTCTTTTCTTTCTTCTGATCCCTCCTGGGTGCCTCAGCAAAATGGGACACCAATTGCATTGAGAAAATAGTGGAAGGAGCAGGGGAGGACATCATAACCATGGTCAAGGCCCCTGGAATTCTGCGGTTCTGTGGTTGCGGAATTTGCAGCAGCATTTGCATCATGCCGCAGAATATATATAGTGCCACAGAATTCATTGTTTTTGGTGAATTTTCATATAAATATACTGTTTTTCCATAGTGTCAGGCTTTCTTTCCCACCTCGTTTATCCTGAAGCCCCTCCTCTATGCTCAGCATATGATGTCATCGATGACATCACATCATATTTAGCCAATGACAGGACAGCATTCTGCCAGAGAAATGAATAAATCATGCCTCAGAAATCAGAAAATTCTGCCGCAGAACACCAGGGGCCCTGACCATGGTGTACCTTGGGATGAATGACCTGGCGAGTCAGTTAGTAGAAGAGGCCAAGCAGAACCTAATTAAACTGGGTGAATGTTTGGCCACTCTTTTGTCATCCTTAGCCTTCTCAGAGGTCCTCCCTTTGTGGGACAAGAAAGGTAGCACATAAAAGATATGAGTCAAGGAACTCAAGGAACTTAACACATGGCTAAGAAGGTGGTGTCAGTATAGGAGCTGCCACTACATTGGAGCATGGAGAGACTTGTGGGAAAGGTTCTTCAGGTATGATGGCCTACACCTGACAAAAGAAGGCATACAGGCATTAGGGTAAAAGTCTGATGTCACCATCAGACATTTGAACTAAGAAGGGGAGCTTGAGGCTGAGGTCCGCAATGAGGAGGGGATCCTGACCATCAGTCCCCCAGAAGAAGGTATTTCACATGGTAGGCAGAGAAAGACAAGTAGAAACACAAAGGGTTGTCATAGAGCCCAATCTGTGATGGAAGAGATAAGCATGCTTGCTGAGGGTGGTAACAAAAAGGTACTGAAGAGGATACACTAGAAAAAGGGTGAAAACACAAGAGGAAGTGAAGCAAGACTTGGAAATCAATATGTACAAATGCCCGTAGCCTGGCAAATAAAATCCCAGAACTAATAGCCTTAATGACTGAGGTGAAGCTAGACATAGTAGCTGTCACTGAGATGTGGTACACAGAGAACCATACCTGGGACACATCAATATCAGGGTATGCCCTATTCCAGAGAGACAGGATTGGAAAGGGGTGGAGAGTGGTTATATATGTTAGAGAAGGAATCAAAGCAACCAATGTACAGGGGTGTCAGGAAGGGGCGGAAGCTCTGTGGATCATGCTGGAGACAGGAAATGTAGTAGCTATTCAGTTAGGAGTGGCCTATAGAACTCCAGGACAGGGGGAGGAGATAGACGAGGAGCTAGTAGGAATCATATACAAAATGACAGAAAGGGGAAATGCACTAGTTAGGGGCAACTTCAATATGCCAGATATAGATTAGAGCACCCATACTGCAGCCACAGCAAGGAGCAGAGTTATCCTGGAAGCTCTGCAAGGGGTGGGACTCAAGCAGCTTGTGATGGAGCCCACCAAAGAGAGAAGTATTCTGGACCTGGTGCTCACCAATGGGGAGAGAGTTAGAGATGTGCAGGTAGGCAGCCATCCAGGGTCCAGTGATCACAGTACTGTGTGGTTTACCATAGAAACTGTGGAGGAATCCAGCCACACAAGGGTAAAAGTCATGGATTTCTGGAGGGTCAGTTTGGAAAAGTTGAGGGTATGTCTAGTAAAAGCATTATGGGGAAGGAAGGGGGATGGACAGGCAATGGGCAAATCAAAAAGGTGCCATAGAGGAAGCTACTAATATGTGCATTAAGTAAGTAAAAATAGGAGAAGGAAAAAACACTATAGTTCAATAAGGAAGTAGCCAGGAGGGTAAGAGAGAAAAGAATGGCATTCAGAAAATACAAAGATACACAGAGGGAGGAAGATAGGGTAGCATACGTGGAAAAACTGAGGGAGGCCGGAAAAGCAGTTGGAAGGGCCAAGGAGCAAACAGAGGAAAGGATAGCTCAGTCAATTAAAAAAGGAGACACGACCTTTTTTAGATACTGTACATCAGTGAAAGGAGAAAGGCTGGGGGGTGATAGTGAGACTAAATAGGGAGAAAGGAGGGCTTGCTGAGGGGACCAGTAAAAGGCTTAAATCCTGAATAAACATTTCTGCTCAGTATTTATGGAAGAAGGGAAGGGAGAGGGACCACTACTGAGAGAAAAAAGAAGTGAGAAGCAGGGTGTGAATACCAGTCCATTCACAAAGGAGAGAATCCTAAAAGAGCTTGGAAAAACTGAGAATAGAGAAAGCAATAGGACCAGATGAAATTCAAGCCAGAATACTAAGAGAGTGCAGAAACGAGCTGGCACTACCCCTGGCAGAACTATTCAGTAAATCATTAGAGACAGGTGTAGTTCTGGAGGATTGGAGAAGGGCAAATGTTGTCTCTTTCCACAAGAGTGGGAGCAGGGAAGAGTCAGGCAATTACAGGCTGGTAAGCCTAACCTCAGTGGTGGCAAAATTGATGGAATCATTGCTCAAGGAAAGGATTGTGGAGTACTTTGAATCCAGTGGCAGCAGGATCCAAAGCAACGTGGTTTCACAGCAGCTGGGTCTTGCCAAAGAAACCTGTTGGATTTCTTCGATTGGGTAACAAGAGTGGTAGATCGGGGGGGAGAAGGTGGAGGATGTGGCCTACTTGAATTTTAGTAAGGCCTTAGACACTGTTCTACATGGAAGGCTAGTAAACAAGTTGAGTGGTCTGGGAGTGGGGCACAGGGTGGTGAACTGGGTTAGAAGCTGGTTGAGCCGGAGAACACAAAGAGTGGTAGTGAATGGAGCTCAGTCCATGGAGAGGGACTTGACCAGCAGGGTGCACCAGGGGTTGATGCTGGGGCCAGTCCTGGTTAATGTCTTAAAAAGTGACATCACAGAGGGACTGGAGGGAAAGGTGTGTCTATTTGTAGATGACACAAACTGACACAAAGATCTGCAATACAGTCAATACTCTGGAGGGGTGGAAAAAATATGAAGAAACTTAGGCAGACTATAAGAATGGTCAAGGGTGTGGCAACTGAAATTTAATGCAAAAAAAAAAGCAAAATTATGCATTTGGGGTGTGGAAACCGAGAAGAAAGGTATTCAATGGAGGGGGGGAGAATTGCTGATGCCCACCAAGCAAGAAAGGGATCTAGTGGTAATTATAACAGATGGCTTAACAGCAGCCAGACAGTGTGAGAAAGTGATAAGGAGGGCCAGTGGAATGTTGGGGTCATAGGGAAGGGGATC
This sequence comes from Neoceratodus forsteri, assembly GCA_016271365.2. Taxonomy (NCBI): domain Eukaryota; kingdom Metazoa; phylum Chordata; order Ceratodontiformes; family Ceratodontidae; genus Neoceratodus; species Neoceratodus forsteri. Next base: position 508,818,809 of record CM057455.1, read on the forward strand.
TACAGGAGAAATAAGAAAGTGATGATGCCACTTTACAGATCACTGATGAGACCTCATCTGGAATACTGCATCCAGTTCTGGAGGTCACACCTCTGAGAAGACTTAGACAAAATGGATACAGTGGTTCCATGTCATAATGGCGATCGTGGAATAGTGATTGCCGTTACGGCGAGTGTACATCACTGAAAATGAATTTCTGCGATGCACACTCGCAGCATGGACAAAAACAGCACCCGAGACCTACAGGTCTTATTTGTAATGTGGGGGGGGCTGTGTCCCCTACTTATGGCTCTCAACTCCGGGGTGCATGTCGGGTGTGTGTGTGTGTGTGTGTGTGTGTGTGTGTGTGTGTGTGTGTGAAGAACTTAAAAAAAGTTGAAAGCTGCCTACTGGCAAAAAAAAAAAAACCTGCACTGCGCTGGACCTGAACCCTGCACCCTTCACCTCCCAGACTACCACCCTCCCCACCATGTTAACGGACCAAATTGGCAGCTGCCTACCACACCCCCTCCCACATACCATCCTTCCCATGCCACTCCCCCCACATACGTTTGTGTGGGTTTACCCATGTACTTCTCGTTGCGGTATTTCACCCACCCTAGTATTCGGTCACCCTCCTGTTAGGTAGCTGTAAACACAGGTACCATAATTGAGTTGCCATTTTTGTAGGCACCCAATTTCCGTCGCCTTGTTCACTGGATACTGGAGACAGTCCAGTGGAGGGCTACAAAGATGTTGCAGGACCTACACCAGAAGACATATGAGGAGAGGCTAATAGACCTTAACATGTATTCACTGGAGACGAGAAGGGAGAGGGGGATATGACAGAGACTTTTAAATACCTCAAGGGTTTTAATAGGGTCCAGAAGGGGAGCCTCTTTAAGAAAAGGGAATGCTCACAAACAAGGGATCATGATATGAGGCTGGAGGAAGGTAGACTCAGGGGAAATGTAAGGAAGTACTTCTTCATAGAAAGGGTGGTGGATGCATGGAACAGCCTCCTCATTAAAGTGGTAAGGTTGCAAATAATGAAGGCATTAAAAAATGCTTGGGATATACATAAGGGGATCCTAGCGATGACAAGGAAAGGGTAAACAAGTGACACTTGGGAGGTAAGGAATAAGGGCAGACTAGATGGGCCAGGCGGTTCTCATCTGCCATCAAACTCTATGTATTTATATATCTATGTACCTTTCTTCTTCTGTTCTTTTCCTCATATTTCTACACTGCAACACATGAGAGTTGATGACACCATATTGATGCAGCCACTACCAGATGCAAACTAAGATGACTCATAATCAAGGCCACTGATTTACGGTGATTAAAACAATGAAATTCCGTTTTCAAGACTTCAAATTCCAGAATTGCATTGGTGATTGTTACTCTAATTTCCAGATTTTACAGGGATTCTGCTGTCATTCTTTTAGTATGTGTATAAACATAGAGGATTGTGTATGAGCACTCATACACAAGGTTATTCTCTGATCGAGTGGTTTCTGTTGTGACAAGAAACCTGGAGGGCGCAGCTCGACAGATCTCATTACCATGGAACCACAAGAACAGAAAATAACCTTGTCTGTGTATGAGTGCTCATACACAATCTTTAGTAGTGTATGGGCGCATTCCTGGCAAACAATGTCCGCCAAATAATTTTTAACTTCCTTACTGTGGCGCATTGCTCCAGCGCCGGTAACTTCCATTTGTTCTCTCACTGCCGGCCCCTTTATCGCACATGTGCATCTACAATCGATGTTATGCTGCACTGGTGATGTACTCAGTGCAGCATAACAACATTGTGATGTAACCAAGGCAGCACAACAATGCTGTTCTGAGCTTGGATGTCCATGCTCAACAGCATTCCACCATACACTATAATTAGAATAATAGAAGGTTTAATATACTGAGTATTAAATAAAGCAAATTGAAAATAGTACAGGAAGCAATTATAAGAAAAATACAAGTTTTATAGATTTACTGATCCAGTATAAAATGCCAGATTCCATGAAATCTCTGTTTTTACTATTATTGAGGCAGGCCTAACTCTGGAATTTTACTGGGTTTTCTGGTAAAAACTGAAAATCAGTAGCCATGCTCATAACAATTGTTAAAGATTTTCAGATGCCAACATGAACATGTAATGCATACACAGTGTCACATGACTCATGAGGCAAAACGGATGAAAGGAAGATGAGCTAGAATGACACCACCTTGCTATATCCTACTGATACAACATCACACTATCTAGCTTAGAGACTTCATGGGCAAGATTTTCGAAGCACCAATAGAGTGGCACAAATTGCACTGAACCCCCACCTGCAACAACTTCTGGGTGCACCAAGGACCCTGCACCAAATTTTAGAACAACAGGGGGTCCCTGCATAAAGTCATTACATTTGCCACTTGTAGGGTTCTGTGCCAAACAGGTGGCACACCGGAGAGATCTGACAGAGGGTGCCGTCAAGCTTACCACCTGGCACAGAACTGGCACCAGAACAGCAGCACAGTGAAGAACAGGGGGATGCACCCTGAAACAAGCATGGACACTGACTAGGGACCTGTGGGAGTGCCCTAAAGAATGCTGTGTGTATGGATTGCAGTGCCAGGGTAAATAGTGGCACTGGGCAGGTGTGCCTAAATCAGGGTCACAGACCCAAAGACAGGGCATCACATACTTGGGCTTACTGTGCACGTTGTGCAGTAAGTCCGACTAAGTGGCACCTCATCTGCAGATCTGTGAGCCTGATGTGGGCACACATGCTTAGTGCCACTGTTTGCCTTGGCACTACCATCTGTGCACACAGCACCCCTTTTGGCACTCCCACAGGTCCCTGGTCAGTGTCCCATACCAGTCTCTGGGTGCCCCTACCCTACACAGGTCCAGCATTAGCTGCAAGAGATGTTAGTCCAGCACTTGGCTGGTTTAACCACAGCTGTGAGTTGTGGCCTCAGTGGGGCTTTCAAACTCCCAAATTAGGGGATGCTACATTCCCACTGTGGCACTAGCCACATTCCGCCATGGGGCACTGATGCAGCCATTGTTAGGACAGCTGTAACCCAGTTGGCGCAGACAGCTCCCCCCATGACACGCAGTCCCTTCCAAAATTGGGACTGGCACAAGGTCTGGTGCAAGGAGCCCTTTGCACCATTTCTCCTTGCCACAAAACCCCTTGCGCCAGTCCTGACTTTTGAAAATCGAGCTTCATGTCTCACACAGCAGCCTACTTCACTTTTCACTTACTAACTGGCTAGATAACTTATAGTCACACACAGCAGCTAAATAAACAGAAAGATGGATTTCTGTGCCCTAAAGCACCAAGAGTTATCACCACCAATATTCAGCAAAATAAAAATTATTTTCCAGATAAAACCTTCAAAATCCCAATTTCCTCTTTCATTGTCTATTAAGATGCTGCACTGTTGCACAGCTACAGCTACAGTTAGAACGCACCAGAACTCTCCTACTCTGCAGCAGTACCTGATTTTATGGGCCTGCCTGCCTGAATCTACTGCAGTTAAATACAGTTCCTAACTAGAATGATCATGCAATCACATCAATAACTCATCATGTTAAAAAGTAACCACTGGGATTCACTCTTCAAAAAGCATCTTCATACAATTGAACACACACACACACACACTTTCTCAGCGTTGTTTGGTATATGGTATATGTAAGCATTATTCACCAACAAAGGAGGGCTCTACCGGTGGATTAATGCCCGGGTGGGGGTGGGGGTTCGTGCACAAGGCCGCAGGCCAGGTGCTTCCAACCACCCACCGGGCACTAATCCACAGGTAGAGCCCGACGCTGGAGGTGATTAATGCATTTGTAACATGGCAAGTGCAAGTGGAATATTGTGCGACCACTATTTGACTGGAAAGCACAGAGACGTTACATCACAGAACTATTTCTGCATGTTAAACTATCCACGGCTTGTCTGGTAACAGCAAAGTGAGAAGATCCTAGAACGTGCGCATTCATGCTTGCCGATACACAGTCATTTATATAGTGTGCGGTATTTTACACTGCTGACCACGACACTACTACTATATGTAACACAGAAACTAGACTGTGATTCAGTGATTCGTGCCGACCATTGTAATGCTTAGTGCTTCGCCCTTACATCCTAATGCTGTGTAGCAGCAGTGCACTGTGGGACATTTCTTTGCGTTAATACACTGAGATGAGAAAATATGCATATAGTCATGTGTGATTCTCACGCATGTATGTCTCACAATTTCTGAACAGTTGTAACACACATACAGAGACAGACATGGGCAAGAAAAGGATTGTTTTAATTACTGTGTTGCTTTTCCGGCGTGTGCTGTGTTCCTTCTGTGTACTCATTCACTATTTTTGCCATCTCAGTTTCTCATTGTCTTCTGGCAATTGCATTGGTTTTCGAGTGCCATCTACTGGGACAGAGACTGTCATCCACTAAACCACATCAGAGCACACACAGAATCTTTGGCTTCTAATTTTTCTTGTGCGCGATCCCGATGCCGACTGGATACTATGTAAGCATTGGATATCTACCCTGTTCATTCCCGTCACAGTGTTGCACCATGTGACTACTTGTGGTAGGGCACCAGTGGGCTCTACTGGTGGGTTAATCACTGCTCGGTTTGCATCACCTGATACATTTCCACCAGTCTCTGCTCTCCAATTCACTATCATTTTCTATGCCATGTTACAAATTATGATGCTGACTTCATAACTGTTTCATCAGGTCAGGTTTTGCACAAAGGTTTAAGCAAATATCAACTTACAGTGAAGAATTCTTCATCCAGGGTTACATTTATCAATAAATAAGTTGCACACCTACAGGATGTTAAAGGGTTTCTACTTAAAGCTCCATCAAAAAGGGGTTTGTTAAAATGATTTTTGTTTTAACAAACTTCGGTATTACCTTCACTTAAAACACAAAACATTAAATGCAAGTCATTTCAATAAAGACAATTTAAAATGTAAGGCACACTATATTACCTAATTAGAAAAATGTACTTTCATAAAATTTAACTTGTACCATAATAACTACATGTTCCTTTGGTAACCCGTGAAGTGGGCGCATGAGGAAGGGTGCCATCCATTATGGCGATACCTTCCCCTTGCAATCCACTCATGGTGACCGACAAGTACGGCGACCAGATGAGGGGGTGGGTAAACTAGGTGATAGGATGTTGCAATATGTACGCACATGGGGTGTGGGGGAGCGAGCACGGGCGTGCGCTGGGAGGGGTGGAGAGACTGTGGAGTGGCTCTGCAGTTGCGTGGAGCTGCATCATGGTGTCGGGGATTGGTAAATAGCTGGGGTGGCTGAGTTACCTGGTTCGGGTCCAGGGCTGGTGTGATTTTATTGTGCCCGGTCCAAACCTTTTTATTTTTACTACTTTCACCCCCGACATGCACCCCTGGAGTTCAGAATCCTTAAGTAGGGGGTGCGAGACGAAGTCCCCCATGAGGGTGTGTGTGTGTGGGGCACAGCCCCCCTACAGAAAGTAGTAAAAATATGTCCTGGCGCCATTGTGCTGATGTGCCAGGGTTGTCAGAGTGCCAAAATGTGTTTGGCACTCTGACTGAGTGATAACGGTGATCGCTTTTAGGCATTCGCCATTATCACATAGACCTTGATCCTTTTAGTATTAGGAACACTATGTTACCATACTTGTGTTTTGTTGTATTAGGCTAGGAAACACAGAGATATGGAGACTGAAAAGGATACAAGCAGTTTGAGGGAATGTGGGTAACATTATCTCTGCAAATCTGGGTGGCAAGGGTTGAGGCAGCCCCTCCTCTCACTACTGGGATTCTGGGGGGGGGGGGGCCATGAATGCACATTAGAATGCATTTTGTTGATGCAAGTGTGAAGGCATTCAATTCAAATACAGAAGATGAATCTCTTTCTCCAAAACTTCAAAATGAGGTGACAAGGTAATTTAACACCACCGAACTGGCAAGGGAAATAACCCAGTAGGCCAATGACCTTCTCTCTATCCTAAAAAACTTATGTTCATAAGAAGACAAATGAGGAGACTGTCCTGTTATTATTCAGACAGATGTATGTGATATAATTTCAGTTGTGTGCTATTAATTTATTAGGTTGCAGTTATAACAGTTATTGATTTGGTGTTCAAGTCACTTCACTACCAGTTTAGCATTGCTTGTAAAGCACTTTGGGATACACTGTGTATGAAAAGTGCTATATAAATGCTGATTCTTCTTCTTCTTCTTCTATATAAAAAAAATCATACTTAGGGCAGTTACATGTAAAATATATTGTTACATTTTTCTCAGCTAGACTATTTCTGGACTGGCATGCATGTGTATAAAAAATTGAAATGTATTTTGTGCTTTAGTAAATGGTTCCATGTTAAAATGGTGCAAGGAAACCCCAGCGAGTACAAAAAATGCAAGTGAAAAATAATTCTTGCACAAACAGCATTTGCAAATAACAGCAATTGCTGTAAATCACAAACAGTGCCATAGTGACTTTCTGTGGGGAGCTTCACCCCTACACCCCCCTTTATGGAGGGGGGTGCTTTACCTGAGAATATTCTTTAGGGGGACACAACTCGGGGAGGATGACAAATTCGGGAGGGCAAAAGTTGCTGCAACATTAAAAAAGACAGGCATCACAAGATTCAAACCCAGGTCTGCCGAATGTAGCAAAGGAACCCCAAGGAAAGGGCTCTAACCTCTAGGCTACACTGCCAGCATTGCTCCTGTCACACCCATTACTGCCTACATCATTCAACAACTTTCTGCCTACATTGCTGAAACAACTGCCTACAGTGCTGAAACAACTATGCGCTATTAGAACATTCACTAAAATGCCATTCACTGTATTCCATTTGCTATTATTGACTTGCTCTTTTGTACTCACTCATTTGACAGAATATCTGCTGGAATGGAAGTGGCTTGACCATTTATAAGTATCATGTAGCATTAAAAATAAGTTTCTGTCTTGAGAGTAATATTTTCAAATGCTGTTTGTGATAGGCAGTTAAGACATGTTATTGGGGGGGTGCAAATACTTGTTTATACTGTAGATATAGAAGGGCAAAAACATTTCTTGCAATCTAAATGGTCGATGCCCACCTTGAACAATGATGTTATCCCAGCACAGCATCACTGTATCTAAGTTCAACACACAAAAGACAACACAACTTAAAAGAAAAAAAAGAATCACTCCATCTCCCACGTATGCCTCAAAAGCAACATTATTTTAATAAAACCCGTGTCACACCATCTCCTATATTTCCCACAAGCATATACAGAAGCACATGCTGAAATTTTAAAAGATACCACAAGAAAATAAGCTAATTTGAAATCAAGATGTCATTTCAGTTGGCTTCACTGTGAGTGCTAAACCCCCTTGCTCTTCCAATCAAAACTTATGTGAGTGCATATGCTTTTTAAAAGCAGATTGCACTTTAATTACTGACTGACTGTTCCTTTCTAGCAATAATGACTTCAGTATTTCTATGCCTCTACAACCTTTTGTGCTTATTCTCCCAATACTCAGCTGGCTGTACTGGAGAAACAGTGAGATGCATGGAAAGTAAATTCTGAGCTCTGGCTCATACAAATACTTGGGCGAGTGAGAAGGTGGGTGGGTGGATGGTGGGGGGAGGGAAGAAACACCATGACAGAGAGATGTGGGAAGGGAAGCAAGTACTGTAAAACTTAAGACATGAACCAGAGAGGGTGCAGATGAGATGCCATTTAACATAAAGAGAAAGAGAGAGAGAGAGAGAGGTAAAACTATAGGGACAGCGGCAGCAGGAGATACAATGTGAATAACAGAAAGAGAGAGATGATGAGGGAGCAGTACCACCTAGTGGAGAAAACAGAAATGCTGGACTTTTTAAAACATATACATGCATATTGTAAAAATTATGTGAAAATGTATTTAAAACATTTTTTAAGCTTTTTTGTGTTTATAAATGAGTCATTGTATAATAGCAAGAATGTAATTCAGGGGTGTGTGTCATGTAGGGTACCGTCATTTCTTTCCCACATCCCTGCAGCCTATATAATATACTCCTATGTCTATCCTGTGCATGCTTGAAGCTTCCACTGTTCTAGCCTCCACCATTTCAACTGGCACTCTATTCCAGGTATCCATTACCCTTTCAGTGAAATAATATTCCCTCACGTCACTCTTGAATTTCCCTTCTTATAGCTTCATTGCATGCCCCTGGTCCTGGTGATTGTTCTCATTTGAAAGAGACTCCTCACCTGTTCCCTACTTACCCCTTTAGGTATTTGTAGGTCTCTTTTATATCTTCTTTCTCATCTTTCTTCTTGGGTGTACATGTTGAGATCCCTCAGTCTCTCTTTATCATAGGGCTTTTTGTGCAAACCATGTACAATTTTAGTTGTCTTCCTCTGGACTCCCTGTACTCTGTTTCCTGTCTTATAGTAGCTGCAGTCTCCAAAACTGAACACAGTATTCCACATGTGGCCACCAGTGACATGACTTTAAGTGCCCTACATGGTTGTGCAACATAGGGCTACTGATGCTACCAACCAGACCTCCATCTTCATTAAGGAAATGGAATATAAAGGTATAGTAGCCCCAACCCTGACAGCACTACTCATTTATCTTCGCTTCCTATTTTCTTCAGGTCTAGGGAATGGTCCATTATATTCCAATTAGAATATGCCAGCTGCATTACATCATTCTGTTGGATGAGGGCTTTTGAAGTTTATAAGGCTGTTTCAATAGCACAGGATCTGTGAGCAGTGCTTGCTATGACGATGTCTGCAGTTGCTCTGAACCTGGGATAATATGGTGGGCCAGTAAGTGGAGGATCAACAGTCCCAGATTATATTTCCCTGTTTCAAGGAGGAAGGGCTGTGGTGTGACTGGAAGTGCTTGCATACCTGACAGGATGAGATGCATCAATGCTGCTTCTGGTTCTGGAACTGTATCACAGCATCCATGGGGGTGGGATTTGGTGGAGACTAGGGAAAAGCCATTAGCAGATGACACCCTCATGTCCACTGGGGCTCCTCAACCCCGTCCCTCACCAGAGCTAGGTCATGAATGATTGGTAACGTGTCATCCAGGTCTCCCATAGCAGCTCTGAAGAGCAAGGTGGGGACCCTTGGAGCAGCAGTGGCCCTGGATGGGAATTGACCAGTAGGTGGTTAGCACCAGATGGGGATGGACCAGTGGGTGGTTACAGTGGATGGCATTGCAATTTTTCCATGGGAGTTCAAAGATGTCCAGGGCACTCCAGAACCACAGTGGGAAGGAGAGAAAGATAAATAGAAATTTGCAAAAGGCAACATCTAGATTTTAAAATTATAGGTTATGGAGCCCTAGTTTCTTTTTTTTTTTTTTTTTAGAAATACAATGAAATACGCTTTTTAATACCCACAGAGTTGACACAGGAAAGATATTTTTATTAATGTATTCACTAAAACAGGGTCACATCAACAGATTGCTTCTAAGTAGGCAATATAAGGGTACAGTCTATAGCAACAACAGTCCCAAATAGCTACTGGAGTGTGTTCTTGAGCTCCCCCCAAAATCTCTAGTCTTCATCAGCTAAACATATTTTGTGAACTTCTCAACTTCACAGCCTGCTTGAGTAAAGTTCACATTCCATAACTGTGGATGTAGCATCTGACATTCTGTGTGATATGTTGAGTTTGTACGCTTTGCCTCTCCATCACCACGAAAACATCACTTGCTTTGTCCCTCCTGCCCCCAAAGAGAGCAAATATATGTGTTATTTAACTTGTCTCTATTTTAAAATCTCAGGCAACTTTAGCCTGCATAAATTAATGCAAGCCATCCTCAATTTCTGCCAGTTAGTGTTCAATGATGGTTCTTCCCTGCCCAGGGGGGTTCCCTTGGCAATGAAACAGCACCTACTGACTGATTGCCCTCTAGGGTGTCACACAACCCTACTGTAGATGTGCGCATGTTGTACCTGCCTGCCAACTCTTGGCTCTTCTTCCTCACATGGTGCAGCTCCTTCACATTTGGCTCAGTGCTCTTAGCTTTATTGTTGCTTGTGACTCTCTGCTACAAGCGCTGAAATGAAAAGCTGCTGCATGCAGGGCATTCAATTTCAGCTGCTTGGCAGCTTACCCTTGGAGAACGGATGCACAGAACTGTACATCATCAACATTCACCTCTGCACTGTATCAGTGGCACATGCTTAACTACTACAGGGCTCATTATAAAATTGAAACTTAATATAACCTGTATATATTTTTTTCAGCTGGGCATCACCACCGATTAATCAGGGACTGACATTTGGGAAAGTGAACACATTGTACAGTGCCCACTGTGTCTCTTAAGCAAATGAATCAGCACTTGGCTGCAATACTTATGTAGAAGTGTTCCATTTCTGCTCTTTCTCATTTTTCAGGAATGCCCTCATTTCAGACTGCATTTCCATAAAATAAGTATTTGACTAATTTACTTCTACTCTCCTCGTATAATTTAAGCTGTGACCACATTGCCGCATGTTTGACTGAAAATATATAGTAACAGTACAAACACAAAATCTCAAATATCGAACACCATACAGGGAGTTCACTGAGTCATGAAATACTGCTTTGGAATACAAGGGTGAGAGTGAATATATAATCAGAATATGTTTCTGTGTGGTCAAGGAAACAGAATCTTAGACAACTAAACTCAGCTTCAAGTTTTTTCTCCTAAGAAGTTAATATAGTCAAATATGCTTGAAACAGGAGGACATATACATTTTGGAAGTGTGGATTTATAAGGGCATGGGAAACTTTAGCCCTTCTCCCTTGGAGATGCATACAGTTCTCTCTCTATCTCTCTCTGTCCCTCTCTCACTCTCTCACACTCTCTCTCTCTCTCTCTCTCTCTCTCTCATGTCATGCCTTCTCTGATGCCTCTGAACTGCCAGTCATAACTTTCATTTTACTGATCTCCATTCAACAATATTGAAGCTCTTCTGCACATGTGGTACATTAACTCTAGCCTGATTCCTGAAAGGCCAAACCCAATTTATCAGATGTAACTATCTTAAACAAATACAAAACTCCCAAGTATCAACCCCCTAAGGAAATCCTTCCCTACCAACCTATGCAACCATGTAAAATTTCACTGTTTACACATTTACAGTTTTTTTTCTCTAGCTGAGGAGCAAAATAAATAAAATACCATTGAAAATCAATAAGGAATGGAGAAAATGCATTTGTTTCACACTTTAATGTCTGTAAAAATACTAAACTATTTTCATGAATTTTTTAGGGATTTTAGATTCAGCCATGTACAACAATTTCTGAAAGTTTCTTGTAACTCTGTAGAACCATATTTTTGTACGCAGCAAACAAAAACCTGGGTTTCACATGGAAATCACCAGTGACCCTAACTATAGGGGCACTAACACACCTCTATAATGTCCATGGGAAAGTGTACAGTCCTTCCTTCCTTCCTTCCTATTCTCTTTGTCCTGCCCATATTTTCCTGTCTCCCCTTCCCTTCATCTTTTTTTGTCTGTTTGTATTAATCATGTTATTGTACTCCCAGCATTACCCCTTCTTGCTGTATATTTATTTTAGTTATTGCTATTTTTGCTTAATCATTTAAATTCCTTTTTAACACTTTAATTACCTTTGGTATAACCTGTTTACTATTGCTCCAAACCTTGGTAATTCACATATGCCTATATGCTAAATTTTTTTGTACTGATTATTTTTTAGCTTTTGAATGTACTTTTTCTTCCCAATCCCCTTTCCCCAGATTGCACCTGGAAATGAGCCCTGGCTCCCTATACCTCTCCCAGTTACCAAATTTCAGTAGATAAATACATCAATAATGGTGTGTCTATTTACCAAAAATAATAATCTTTGATTTTCTATTATTGGCTGCTACAGTGGCTTTAAATTCTTCAATGTTACTTCCAGGATAAATAACTTCTTTTAGTCTCATTCCTGTTAAGGGAAATTACAATAACAATTACAATATCATCATCATATGCTAAGATACCAACCTTTTTGCTAAGGCTGAGTGTGAAGATTGTTCCTTTTTTATTTATATCAATTGCTAAGCAACTATGATTCATATTAAATAAAGCCAGTACCCATATGCACCCTTGTTTTCTACCTTTATTAGAGACAAATGGTTCTGAAAAATCACCATGGATATTATATTCAGTAGAGGACCAAATAAGATAATTGTCCATTGTTATAGTACAGTAAATAGGATTTCCCATAACATTGCCCTTGAGACCATGTCAAACATGGCCTTCAAATTAACGAATGGTATGCACAGGGGAGTGCAAGTAATGAATAGTATTTTCTGAATGCCTGAAATCAGTATTATATGAATAATGCACTATTCATTATTCAGATCTGAATAATGAATAGTGGAACTATCTGTGCCTATTCATATTTGGGAAATACAATAAAAAAAAAAAAGAGAAACACCTCCTGTAAGATATTGAACATCCCCTCCCCCCTACCCTCTTTTAGAATCACACCCACCCTTCTCCTCCTACTACCCAGAATTAAAAAAAATTGCTATGTTTAAAAAAAGAAATGCTGATTTTACTATGACCAAGCACACAAGCATTTTCTTTCAGGATAAGGAAGCTGGCTTTGGAGGAGGGTGGATTGCGTGACCAGTTGCCTTCTTCCTTAGACTTGTCATCACTTGGGGGTCACTATCTTTTGGGTGCTGGGTGGGTGGGAGGGGCAGAAGAGGTGCTACTACTTAATGAAGGGAAGCGTGTTGGATTACTTGATTTAGCAAAAATAATCATTCGAAGGCGGTGACAGGCCAGCTGTGGAACTGAGCAGGTTGTGCTGGCTGCCCATCATGGGAGTTTTTAAATATATATATATATATATTTTTTAATTGTGGGTGCTGGAGGTGGGGGTGGAGGGTGGGATGGATTTTAACAGAAGGTTGGCGACAGAAAGGGGTTGTACATCTTACAGGGGCTGTTTTCTTTTTTTTTTGTAGTATACCTGAATAATGAATACTCAATATTTGGGGTCCTGAATGGAATATTCAGTCTGAATATTTGGGATAAGGTATTTGCCACTCCTAGGTATGCATGCAATCTGATTTCTTGCATATACATACTTTTTATTTATTTATTTTACCAGAAAAGAGGCTAGACAAATCTGCCTATTTTCACTGTCATCCAGTGGGGGAGGGTACAGATGAAAACTGACATAGGTAATCAAGTTGATAAACTGTTGATGGCATCTTAGTGAATGGGTGAAATTTGGCCAGGACTCTGAGGAAACTCCACTGCTCTTTGGAGGGGGCACAATGGCTGTCTTGCTGTCAGTAAGATGGCTGACTTTGGAGGGGGAGGAGTGGGGGGAACTTGATTAATCTGTCTCAGTGTGGAGACAGAGACTCCATTGGTGATGATTGGATGTGCGAGCTACAAAGTTGTTGTCAGCTACAGTTTAGACTTTACATCTATACCTAGTCCTGCCTGTACTACAGTTAACCCACAAACACACAAAATTGAAGGTGCTGTGTGAATCAAGAGTTCTGGCACAATATACTGTGTTTGATGTTTTAATTCATTCTCTTAATGCAATACGAGCAAACGGCATGGCTACTACCCTAGCGCTTTGACTCACTTTGAGCCTTCAGCAGGTGACTGTTGCAGGCTCAGTAACAAACTTGACAAGGAGCAAAGGGGTGGGTACTGGGAAGTTTCAAGGAAAATTAGAGGTTATTGCTGGTATTCCTGTGGAAGGTGCATCCCTAGACATTTTTGAGCATCAGTTTTGGGGATGGCAATATGGCCCTGCAAAAACAAGAATAGCCATTTAGAAAAGCCCCTTCCATACGTCCAGAGATGGAAGTGGTGAAAACTTTCTAAGCAGAATTTTTATTTTTTAAATAAAAAGCTTACTGATGCCCAGATTTCTATATGTCAGCTGTACTTTTCCCTCTCTGTCTATATTGAAGCATGGCTGTTTGTTCATTTTTTATGTTTTTTTTTGGAGCTAGTAGGCTTAATCCTATAAAAAGGGGGATCACATGGTTGAGCATTAAAAATGGAGGGGTGGGGATGCGCAACCTGTTATCCTTTTTTATAGCATATTTTTTTTTTTTTCCATAATTTTCAGAGATCCCTGCAGCAAGAGGATAGCTTGTGAGTAGCTCTGGTGAATGAATGGATGTTGGCACTTATACTAGACTGGGAACTGGGCAGGATATGCATTACAAAATGTGGCACAGGAACAGCCTGCCCTGAGTAAATGAAGAGGGCTTTTTCTAAAATTCAGAAATGGAAACTCAGTCCAGGTAATGTTGAATCTTCCTCTTGAAAACTACTACCTATGAGAAGATAAAGTCTATATCATTTTTTTGCTGACCTTGTTATCCCTAACTGTTGGGCTGGGAAGGAACCAGAGGTAGTACAACACCTCTCCAATAAAAATGTGAGACATGTTGTGGCTCAGTACTCATGGCAGGCTCGGAATAGAAAGCAACTTCTAAGCATAAGAGTCTGGAGGAATGACATTGTCTGAGACCCAAGTACTTAGCCGATTTAGAGACCCAGGATCACTAGTTCCTTTTCTGCTCATGTGTCCAAGGTTTTGGGGCATTTTTTTGCCAATTTTAGTTCTATAGGTCATCTCCAGAATATTACATACCAAGAGTTAGTGCTAGGAATACTCTCCCCTCCTTGGAAGTACTATAACCCATCATCAGTATATTTTTTTTGCTTGTTTGTTATCATTAAATTTGATTTATGGCAATGTACTGTAGATGTGCCTGTTCATTTGTTCCTTACAAAAGCTTGTACCATACCAGGAAGTTTTCTTCACCATTAAGCTGTCCATACAAAATGTTTATCAGTGTGATATGGTCAGGGTTTCTAGGTCCAGGTTAGCTTGTATATTGGCAAGCTTTCCAACACAATTTCTGCTACTTTAGGAAAAGGGGGGATTGGTGTGGTGATTTTGTCTGAGGTCTTGCTTTTGGTGAATTGGCTTTCTTCTTTTGTTCTTTGTAGTTTACTTTAGATAAATGTTCTACTTTTCCTTCTCAATTGCAGTTTAATTTTTTACATGTTTTGATTGTACATTTTTGTAAAACAGCTTGATTTTTGTTCCATTGTTTTGCATCTGTTGTTTGTCTTGTTTTTCTTCAATAAAAAAAAATCCCCATCTCTTTTTGAGAAATGCCATTGGATCTTTAATGTCCACCTGAAGAACCACCAGAACAGTCAGACAGAACCTTGATTAACTGTCACAGCTGAAAAATGACACATCAGGAGTGCTGCACCCTCCTCATGCTGCACCACAATGTCAGTATTATGATTTACCACAAGTTCCTGGTGTGGGGCAAGAACCCACAACTTTAGATTTGGCCTCAGAGGTGAGTCGGAACCTACTGAGCCACTTTTTCTAGACAGGTGAAAAATACAAAGGGCTGGATATTCAAACTGCGCCATTCTGTGGCGCAAGCCCTTGCGCTGCACAAAATAGTTGCGCTGGGGTGTGGCCGGGGTGATAGTCAACGGAGTTGCACTATTGAGCAACTCCTTTGAATATCACCCCTCCGGCCACAGCCACTGTGCATGACGCAGTGGAACTTGCACCACCACAAGTGGTCAGAGTGGAGCATTCAAGATGCGGTGGCGCAAGTTCCATTGCGCCATGTGCAAATTTCCGATATTCAAAAGGTGACATGCAAATGGGGCCATAATTCATGCAAGGAGCAGGGGGGGCCATTTGCATCTATATATGGCCCCATTTGCATGCCATTAGCATGCAGGTGCACCGATCCCCGAGGACTTGCGCCTGGCGCCTGCCAGGCAGCAGCTGTTAGGGATCGACGCCTGCAGCCTGATCATGGGCATAAGTGAAGTAAACCCCCACCCCTGACTGGCCCAATCGCAGGCAGAACTTTGAAATCCCCCACCCCCTGACTGGCCTGATCGCGGGCAGAACCATAGTAACCCCCTCCCCACTAGCCCGATCGTGGGCATTAGAGTTCCCCCCCAGAACAACATCCCTGGTGGTCCAGTGGACCGCAAAGCTTGATTGTGGGCATTAGAGTTCCCCCCAAGGTCCCAGTAGCCTGGTGATCTAGTGGCCCCCACCCCACTCACCCATGGAGCCCCAGCACCCCGCTCCCCCATCAGCCGGCGGGTGGCAGCATCCCACCCGCCTGCTGCCCCGCTGCCCGCTGACTGACTGCTCGGTAGGGCTGCACACCCATTGGTTCAGAGCAAGAGCCAATGGGCATGCAGCCCATACCATACAAGGCAGTTCAGATATGTGAATGAATTCACTGGACCACCAGGGATATTGTTCTGGGGGGGTTGACCTCTAATGCCTGCAATCGGGCTAGCGGGGGGAGGGGGGTTACTATGGGTTTGCCTGCAATCAGGCCAGTCAGGGGAGGGGTTTACTTCACTTATGCCCTTGATGGGGCCAGTTGGGGGGAGGGTTACTATTATGCCACGATTGGGCTGTGAGGGGGCTGGGGAGTAAGTCGAGGGCCATCCACAGGTGGCAGCTGCTGTGTTGCACCCTGCAATGCGGCAGCTCACCTGTGGGTGGCCCTCGACTTACTTTTTTTTGCTCAAAGTTGTACAGGCGCAGGTTGGGGGTTGCACCTGCACAACTCTGCACAGCCCGCTGAATATTGGGCTGTGCAGTTTATGCACGGTTCCTCCCCCTCTGGTTGAGCATGCCTTCATTAGCATTGCACTGTTGCTCAGCTTGACTTGGGGGCGCAACTGCCTCCTGCTGAATATGGCAGAATGGCGCAAATTCGGACTTGTGCAGGCGCAACCCTATTGTGCATGGTGCAACCCTTTTGAATATTCAGCCCAAAGTATTCATCCATGGAAGCTCTTCCTTGTCTGAATCTCCCTGAAAGTGCTGAGATGATTTTTTTATTCTAACAGTACATGTAACCTTAAAATTATTTTGCCAATACCTTTCCTTGAGTTTCTGTGAGAGTTGTAGTATGATGTGGAGGGATCATCTTTTCTGCCCTGTTTATGATCAGAGAGGTGATATTCCCTCTCCAGCTTTTCCAGATAAAGTTATTGCGAATACAGCTATTAAAGAAAACAGCTGGAATTTCAGACAACCAGGGTAGACCAACTTTATAGATTTCAGCAGGAATTTCATCATAACCAGGAGCATGTTACCATTAAAAGATGATGTAGCAGATGATATTTCTTGAGGACTAATGTTAAAAATCTTGACTTTTTTACTCCCGGTACTTCGTATACCACTAGCTAATTTTTGTCATAAACGATTAACACAATTAATCCATTGAGATGGGGAAATAAACAGCAGCATTTTTAGTTCCTCCTGAAACAAGTGTCAAAAGCTTCATTGAATAATTTTGTTTTTGGGACTCAACATCAAAGTCTACAATTTCTCCTATGTAATTCTTTCCATTGTTATAATATTTTTTTTATAATTTAGACATGCCTTGTTCAGTTGTTCCATTTTTTTAACTAGGTACTTTATTACTTATCTTATAAGTCAATTAGTGAATATTTTTTTAACTTACTACATTCTTTATTAAATCACCCAGTACTCACAGCCTGCTATGGTAGGGGTCCACTTTACTGCCAATGACCAGAGTGTTATTGCCTAATGGGGGATTAGGAATCTGGGGAGGAAGGGCCACTAGACCACCAGGTATTATTAAATATAACATAATAGTGACATCAGGGATTGAGGAGCGAGGGCCACTAGACCACATGGTATAATTAAATAATAACAACATAGTGACATCAGGGATTGAGGAGGTAGGGCCACTAGACCACCAGGTGTAATTAAATAAAACAACATAGTGACATCAGGGATTGGGGAGGCAGAGCCACTAGACCACCAGGTATAATCAAATATAACATAATAGTGACATTGGGGATTGGGAAGGGGGGACCACTAGACAACCAGGGAAGGGATCATTTTATTTTGTTAATATATTCACACACTGGGGATCAGAGTTGGGGGCACCACTTGCTTTGCCACAAGGAGCCTGTGGCAAACCCTAATTAAATAATAACAACATAGTGATATTGGGAATTGAGGAGGCAGGACCAGTAGACCACCAGGTATAATTAAATATAACATCATAGGAGAGGAGAGTTAGGGGAACAGTGAATAAATGGATTACCCTGGAAATGTTTAAATTGATGAAACAAAGGGATCAAGCATGGAAACAATTTTGCTTAAGTAAAAATATTAGTGACTTTCAAAGGTATCGGAAACTTAGAAATGAATGTAAGATAAAACTAAGGTTATGTAAATCTGATTATTACACAAAACAACAAGATTCAGATTTGTCAAATCCCAAAAAATGTTGGTCCTCAATCAAATCTTTGGCGTTTCCTCCCATAAATGAACAATTGGGTGAGTTCCTTGCTGAAGGAGTTACAATAAAAGATCCACGAGATAGAAATATAGCCTTCTTACAAACATTTTTGGTTATGGGTGAATATAGTGTAGACAAGGAAGACCAGGACCAAAAGAAAATACTTACAGAATCTTTAAATGATTTAATATTTCATTTTAAAGAAATAGATTCCAATCAGGTACTGAAAATTGTGAAGAAAATTCCCTTAAAAAATGTTGGAATTGATGGTATTCAGCCAAGGTTTTTGAAGTTAATATCTTCATATATTTACATACCTATGAAAAAATATTCAATTTGTCCTTAGAAACAGGGATCTTTCCACAACAATGGAAAACAAAACATAATAAGGCCAATTTTTAAGAGGGGAGATAGTAAAGATTTGGGGAATTATCGCCCTATTTCTCTTCTCCATCCTTTAGGTAAAATTTTAGAAAAGATGACAGAGCTAATAGCTTGGCAGAAGACACCAGGAGAAAGGACTGCTGTGTGACTGGACTTCTCTGCTGGGACTAAAGTAGAAGAACTGTTGTACTTGGACCTTTAATTTAGGGTAAAAACACTAACATACAAAAAAAAAAGTGTGTGTTTGGGTTAACTGAATTGAATGGGTATCTGAAGAGTTATCTAGGTGTAAATCTCAGGTGACTGAAAGGACTTAACTGCTGTGAGGTTTAAATTACTTGTAGAAAGATCTGGTAAGTAGGGGGAGTGGCTTAGCTAGAAGGACGCTACATTTAAAGACTGCCTTAGAAAGATTCTGCTAATAGCTTGGCAGAAGACACCAGGAGAAAGGACTGCTGTGTGACTGGACTTCTCTGCTGGGACTATATTGCCCTCCTTCCCTCCCTCCACCCCCCCACCCAAAGCTAGTTCTATTTTTATAGGCACAGGATTTGACTGACAACAGGAACTTCCTGTTTAGGGGCAGGAAGTGAGTGATCACAGAACCACCAAGGACCCCCATCCTAGAAGGGCAAGAGTAGCTCTCCGGCCCCATCTAGCTGCTGGAGGTCTGCCACTGAGCAAGTAAGTAGTCTACTGAGAAATATAGGATATTCTTGTCTCAGAACAGGACAATCAGGAGCTTAAAGGGCACACAGGCAGAAAGTAAGGAGAGAGAGAAAAAAGCAGAGGAAAGATTAAGGATTGCAAACAGTTAAGGGGCCAGAAATAAGAAATGATTGGAGTGGTGCAGTGCAGTGGCTGTGGAGCAGCAGTCTTCGGGAGATGTTCTGGAGGATGCGGTGTTGTCCCATCTGCAGGCACCTCTCTGGGCTGAGGGAGGAGGTTGCTCATCTCCAGGCTGAGTTGGCCAGGATTTGTGAGACCTCCTCTTCCATCCAGGGACCACCAGTGCCACTGCCGTTGCCTCAGAGGTTGCCAAGAAAGAGGGCGGTTGGACCACAGTGGGCTCAGGGAGGGTGAGGGTGGTGGAACAGGGTGCATCCCTCCAGTTGTACCTCTCAACAATTCCTATGCCATGCTGGCAAAGTGTGGTTCCTCTATGGAGGCACCTACAGTGGAGACCAAGGAGGATGCTGGGAACCTCCACAAAGGAGACCCACAGGAGGGTGGCAGGGGACCCTGCAGGGAAGAAACAACTCCTTGTGGGGACTCCATTGTTAGGAAGGTAAAACTGGGGGAGGAAGGGGAGAGGGAGGTAAGGTGCCTGCCTGGTGCCACGGCTTGGAAGGACAGGGAGCGAATCCTCAGGATTGCCAGAGCAGCTGCACAGGGGAGGGAGCTAGATGTCATTGTCCACCTAGGGACAAATGACCAGCTAAAAAGAGATTAGAGAAGTGCAGGAAGAGTTTGTGGGAATTGGGGAGGGGCCTTAGTCAAGTAGCACGACGGTAACCTCTTGGAGGTGCTACCCATCTATGGCATAGGAGAAGCTAGGGTGTTCTGCACCATGGGATTCAATCAGTGGTTGAAAAACTGGTGTGGAGCTCAGGGATTTGGCTTCATTGGGGACTGGGGGTTCACCTGGAGTGATGAAAGCCTATACTGGCATGATGGGCTGCATCTGTCTGGGAGGGGACCCAGGATCCTAGGTGATAGGTTTAAATGCTTCATTGGCAAGCTTTTAAACTAGCCAAGGGGGGAGGCACTGGAAAGGAGCAGGAAAATCCTAGCCCCAAATAATCACGGTAGTAAGTACGCAAACACCAACATAGAGGTGTCAATAGAGAAGGGCAGGGTAAATGGAGAAAGTGACAAAGGCAAGAGGACAGGGATGGGGCAAAGGAGTAAGGCCATCAGAAATGGAGGTAATGAGTACCAATGCCCGTAGTTCGGCAACAAGCTCCCTGAGCTGATGGCCTTAATGGAAGAGGGATGCCTGGATATTGTAGCAGTCACAGAAACATGGTACACAGAGAACCATGACTGGGATGTTAACATAGCAGGGTACATAACCGACAGGAGAGACAGGCAGGGGAGAAGAGGGTGAGGAGTAGCTCTCTATGTAAAGGAAGGGATAAAAGCAACTGAACAAAAGAGTAAACAGGGAGGAGAGGAGGCACTGTGGGTCACCTTGGAGACTGGAAAGGGCACCACAATCTGCACAGGGGTTGTGTACAAACCCCCATGTCAGGGGGAAGGAATGGACAAGAATATGATAGAAGGCATTCTTAGAATGGCAGAGAAAGGGGAGATACTGTTGATGGGAGACCTGAATATGCCAGATGTTAACTGGAGCACATTTGCTGCAGCCACATCCAAGAGCAGGGCCATTCTTGATGCCCTGCAGGTGGCAGGCATTAGACAGCTAGTTTCAGAACCCACTAGTGAGGGAGCAATCTTAGACCTCATACTCTCAAATGGGGGCAGTGAGAGGATCTCAGATCTAGAAGTGGGTTGCCATCTGGGGACAAGTGACCATCAAACAGTGTGGTTCATGTTAAACTCAGCTACAGAGTCAAGCCATACAAAAGTGAGGTACTGGACTTTAGGAGGGCTGACTTTGGCAAGATGGGAGAGTGCCTCAGAAAAGCACTAGCAAACAGGCTAGAAGGAGGTGTGGAGCAACAATGGGGAATTATCAAAACTGCCATCACAGAGGCAACAAGCCTTTGTGTGAAGCAAATAAACAAATCAAAATGAAAGAAAAAGCCACTATGGTTCTCAGAAGAGGTGGCTGTGAAAGTCAGGAAGAAAAAGAGAGCATTCTGGAATTATAAGGAAACACAGAAGGAGCAGGACAGAGAGCTGTACCAGTTAAGGCAGAAGGAAGCAGGGAGGGAAGTCAGAATAGCAAAGGCCCGAACTGAGGAAAAGATAGCCAACTCAGTTAAGAAGGAGGATAAAACCTTTTATAGGTACATCAGCGAGCGTAGAAAGACAAAGGGAGGGATAGTGAGGCTGAATAGAATGAACGGTGGGTGGGCAGAGGGGGACAGTGAAAAAGCAGGAATACTGAATGAATATTTCTGCTCAGTATTCACAAAAGAGGAGGGGGAAGTGCCTAATCCAATTAACAGAAGCATTCTTGATAGAAGTCGATCCAGTCCTTCATGAAAGAAAGGTTCTGCAGAACTCCTAAAACTGAAGGTGGACAAAGCAATGGGTCCTGATGGAATTCACCCCAGAATTCTAAAAGAATTAAGGGAGGAACTAGTGAAACCACTGGCTACTCTTTTTAATAAATCATGTGAGGATGGTGTGGTACCCGAGGACTGGAGGAAGGCGGATGTGATTCCCCTTCACAAAAGTGGGACCAAGACAGAGGCAGGAAACTACAGACCTGTCAGTCTGACCTCTGTGGTAGGGAAAGTGATGGAGTCACTTCTGAAGGAAAGAATAGTTGAGTACCTAGAGGCCAGTGGAGCACAGGACCCAAGGCAGCGTGGGTTCACAGCGGGAAGGTCATGTCAGATGAATCTAATAGATTTCTTTG
The DNA here is from genome assembly GCA_016271365.2 of Neoceratodus forsteri. Lineage (NCBI taxonomy): Eukaryota > Metazoa > Chordata > Ceratodontiformes > Ceratodontidae > Neoceratodus > Neoceratodus forsteri. The sequence goes on from CM057455.1 coordinate 508,841,075, forward strand.
ACTGGGTGACCAAAGTAGTAGACCAGGGAGGGGCTGTGGACATGGCCTACCTAGACTTTAGCAAGGCATTTGACACAGTCCCACACAAAAGATTAATAGTCAAATTAACCAGCTGGGAGTGGGACCCAGGGTGGTAGCCTGGGTAAAACATTGGCTGGACAACAAGACACAGAAGGTAATTGTAAATGGAGTCCACTCTGAGGAAAGGGGGGTTACTAGTGGGGTACCACAGGGTTCAGTATTGGGTCCAGTCCTTTTTAATGTCTTCATCAGTGACATTGCAGAGGGACTGGAAGGAAAAGAATGCCTTTTTGCAGATGACACAAAGATCTGCAACAGGGTTAATACACAAGGAGGCGTGGAAAGGATGAAAAGGGACTTGGCAAGGTTGGTGGAATGGTCAGAGGTATGGCAGCTAGGATTCAATGCAAAGAAGTGCAAAATAATGCACCTGGGAAACAAGAACCCAGGGGAAGAATACCCAATGGGTGGGGAGGTAGTAACAACAACAAAAAATGAAAGGGACATGGGGGTAATCATATCAGATGACCTTAAGGTTAGCAAGCAATGTGAGAAGGCAGTAGGGAGGGCTGGGGGTATACTGGGATGTATAGGGAGAGGCATCATCAGTAGAAAACAGGAAGTTGTTATCCTTCTGTACAGACAGTTGGTAAGACCCCATCTGGAGTACTGTGTCCAGTTCTGGAGACCCCATCTCCGCAAGGACATAGACAGGATAGAGGCAGTTCAGAGGAGGGCAACTAAAATGGTGCAGGGTCTGCAAGAGAAGCCGTATGAGGAGAGACTAAAGGAGCTTAATATGTATAACCTTGAGGAAAGAAGGGAGAGGGGGGACATGATAGAAACTTTTAAGTACCTCAGTGGAATCAACAAAGTCCAAGAGGGTAGCATCGTTCAGAAAAAGAGACTTGTAAGAACAAGGGGACACAATTTAAAGATAGAAGGAGGGCGATTCAGGGGCAATGTGAGGAAGTATTATTTCACAGAAAGGGTAGTGGATGCATGGAACAGCCTTCCTGAGGAGGTTGTGGGGTCTAAAACTGTGGGAGAATTCAAGAATGCATGGGACAGACATAAGGCAATTCTTGTGGGGAGTAGGAAGAAATAGGCTGTTGGTTAACTAGGATCTGCGACCTATCCTGTAGGTAGGGAAATGGGCAGACTAGATGGGCCTAGCGGTCCTTATCTGCCGTCAAAGTCTATGTTTCTATGTTTCTATGTTAGTAACAAATTAATGATTTTTTACAACTGACTGGGCTTTGGGCTCCTGAGCAGCATGGTTTTACGAAATTTCATAGTACAGGTACTGCCTTGGTCAGGTTCACAAATCACATCAGTGAGGCTATGGAAAGGGGTGAGCTCACAGGTGCTGTTTTTGTGGACCTGTCCATGGCATTTGACCATGTAGACCATCACCTGCTGCTCAGGAGCCTACTGTACCTGTCAAGGGATTCTCTGGATTGTCACTAGAATAGGTGGAGAATTATTTATCTGGTAGGGAATTACAAGTCCTTTATGAGGGTTCAGTGTCAGAGAGTAGATTTTTGGAAAAGGGAGTACCTCAAGGATCAATCTTGGGACCCCTTTTGTTTTCCATATTTGTGGATATTATACCAAGTAAAATCCTTAAGACTAAGACATTTTATATGCTGATGATATAATATTATACAACAGTTCTAATTCATTAGATAGAATTGCTCAAGATTTGACTGAAGCTGGGCTTCAGTGCAAGCTGCTGTATGCCATAGCTTGCTCCGTTCTAAGCCCTCATTGAGAATCTGGCCCATGGCATCGATTTGGATGCCCTGCACCATATTCACTCAGGAATTATTAACACAAAGCCTGAAGAGCCTGCCGTTCCTCCAAACAAACTAAAGGCTTCACACCAATGATATCTCCTCAGCATTTTGCACTGATCCCATACCACCATGTGCAGACATCTATGAGCCTATTGATTTTAATTTGTCATGACCAGCACCTGACGTTTGCATACAGGAAATACCTCTACACTACTTGCTTAATTTTCTCACATTTACATTTCCTTTTAAAGTAAAAGACTGGTTTCATTTTTTTGTGCAGTGGGGTTGCACTAATTGACACAGTTTCTGTGGTGATTAAACACATACACCCCAGGTGTTATCAATGTATTTGACCATAACAAAGCAACAATAACACGGAAGAACTTTCTTATTTTTTGAATGAGTTTAACTAGGTTAATTCAGTGAAGACATTCTAAAGCTGTGGTATAAAGTATTGCACAGTGTTTGTATCGATCGCAAAGTACTCCCTGTCCACACTACATGCCCCCAAACCTCACAGAACAACAAGGGGAGATCTGCATAATGAACTGTAAGTGGGAATAAGAGGATACAGTGATACAGGTTGGTGTTTCAGTAATGTGAGGTCCACTTGAATGAGCCCCTACTGTATTTTTACAAGTTTCAGTAAACAGTTCTACCTACTGTAAGTGAAAAATAAAGCTGTGAGGCAACCACAACTATTGTAGCTTTCATTCAGTATGTTGCTGGCTTTCCTTTTACATGATGCTGCGATGCAAATATCAACACAACTTTTTGAGCCAGTTCAAGCAAAGAAATGCTCAGTGCACTAGAAAATATTCTTTCATGCTTTTTATTCATATTCCAGTCCGGAAGTTTTGCCTACACATTAGGCTTCATGTTAAGCTTCATATGGGGAATTCTGTGTTCAATTCAGAAAAAAATTTATATTTTTATTTTGTGCTTATAATCACTATTATTACTTTTATTTATAAATGTTCTCCTCTCTTGGGCTAATTAATTTATCTTGGTCCATTTTAAGTCATTATTTAATAAGTTAGTCATTTTTTATCATTTATATAGTCACTGTTATAAAACGCTTTTTTCGTTCCGCATCACTGTGTAACCAGCCACCATTATCTATATTTAAGTGTTGTATTGATAAACACTACCTACCTTGTATCATGGCCAAAACAGCTCCTTGCTCCTGAAAATGTATTCTTCAATCTTTCAAGTTCAAGGTATATTAAGTTAAAGCAAGATTCATATGCAGTATCATATTTATCAGTAATGCACACATCGAGTTAATTAATGCTTTTAGTTTTCAGTCACTTATTTATCACCTGTTCTTCATTTTAAACACTTTCCCCAATTAGTTTCCATGTCCATTAATATTCTGTTGAATTAATCACAAGTTACATCACATTCACATTATTACCTTCATGTTAGTTTGCCATTTTCATGTACATTCTGATTTTTCTTTTTCGGCTGCACAATCTGTTGTTTTCCTGGTGCTCTATTTGGCATCTGATGCACTTCTTAATTCCCTTTTCTACTTCTGTCTTTCATATACTTGGTGTCTGATGCACTTGTTTCACTTCAGGTTCATCCTTAAAGCTCCGTGTATCCAGTTATCAGATCCCATACTATGGTCTATCAGTATTACTCAAATACTTTTACATACATGGCATCTTATGCACTTCATTTATTCCAATTGCAGCTTTAAAAGCTGCACATTAAGTTATCAATTCCTTTCATAGAGTCTACCAGTTAACTGTGCATTCTTATCCACTTTACCCTGTTCACTGTGACCTCATTCTTCCAACACACTCCGTTTCTTTCATAACATCTTTACTCATGAATAAGTCACATACCACTTTCTAATTTCACTATCTACTCACTGTATGATTTGTATTTGTAAGTGCTTCTACTTACAGTGGGATATGTGCTTTGGTAGTGAGCCAATGTTTGTGTTCAATCACATTTGGATTTTGAACATTCAGCAGTGAGGCTTAAGCTGAGGCCTGCCATCTTGTGCCCGTGAGGAGGTCATGTGACTACATGATGACATGGTCACACTCTGTGCAGCCTGCAACCTTACCCAAGGACATTTACAATGCAAATTTTAAATGGCGTCATAGCCACAACTGAACTTTAAGAAACATTTCTTTCAACTGGACTTTTTGGATAAGTAACATATGTGCCACAATTTGCTTATCTAATAAATATAATCGACTACATTGCTTAAAGGTTTGAGATTCTGACATTTCACTGTTAATTTGCTGTAATGTATGGATAGCGGAATGGAAGCATTAAATGAGGTAGGAGGCAATGCAGAAGGTAGTTATACTTTCTGCACCATCACAGACACAGAGAGAGAAGGATTGTTTAACCTGATGAAGGGAGACAGGGACTTGACAACAATGGATACAGGTAGCTTTAAATCCCTGAAGAATAGAATAGAATAGAAAATTTAAAGAACAAAGATCTAAGACTAGATCTACATGGTGTTACATTGGTGAAATACTTGGAATTCAAAAGAATTCCAAGAGGTGTTCGAGTTATGATAGAGCCCAATTTGGGAATCGAAGATGAGACATTAACAACAAAGTGGAAAGGGATCAGAACTAGATGCAGTGTGGATTTTATGTACGCACTAATTGAAGCCATTATAAAAACTAGAGGAAAGCTGGCAGAAGAGATGCAAGACTATGAGAAGTTATTACAGACACAGATTAAGGTAGAAGAACTTAATGAATGGCTAGAAGGCATTAACAAGAAATTAAGAGAATACGAAAAAAACATTAAAGGAGATAAAGGTCAAGAAGCTCTATAGGAATACTGGCGACTATAAAAATAATAGAGTATACACATATAAGAAATTCAATAAAAGTTCCACAAGGGGCACAGATTCTGGTTCTGACAGCTCTGGGAGCTACACTAGGGACAGCAACAGATCAGATTTTAGAAGACCTTGAAAACCTTATTTATACAGGGAGGGACAACCAACAGGGTCACACACACAATCAAACAGAACAAACACAAGACACGGGCCAGGGGACCTCAGAGAGGTATGATCTGAGGAGAAGAGAACAACCAAACACAGAAATAAGAGGAACAGAAGAACAAAGTGGAGGAGGAAGAGGGCAGAGCAGACCACAGAAAGGAAGGCCATGATATTTAATTTGAGTAACAGAACTTTAACTCCAGAGGAAAACAGGGTCCTATCCTTAGGACTGTCATATTCGATAACAAGGGACCTGGATAAATTCCAGGTAGAGGTAGACTTACAAAAGTTTTTATAGGAAACTGGGGGGGGGCGTGGTTTAGCCACCCACATGATGGCAGCTTAACTTGCAAGCTCTCTCCTGGCCGAGGACCATCCAAGCTTGGATGCCGTGATCCCATGGAGTTACAACCCCCTCATCACAGCTTAATGCACAGGTGATGATCTGCTTACTGGGCGGCATGCTTTTAAATGGATTTTGATGTGATTTGTGACTTTTCGCAGTGCTGTTATCCGTGGTACCTCTGGCCACGCTAGGCCGCATGGGCCCCACAGCACATTACAGCTCCTGACCACTACGTGGTTACCCGCTATTGTTACACAGGCACTGAGGTGATTTGGGTTCCTAAAATCCTCCACATCTAGCAGGCATGGACCCCCCCAACTGTAGCCTTACCACCAAGTCCAGCTAGCCCTCCTACCACCCAACCAGCATCTGTGGGAGAATCTCTGCAATACATTACTAAAATGCTGGAAGCATTACTCCTTTGGGTGGATGACATTAGCCTTTCTTTGTTGGGTACAGTCACTGAAGTTCGGCAACAACAAGATCAGATGAACGTCTCAGAGCAGACAGTGGAGGCCTGTGAATTGCAACAGCAACAAATCTGGCAGTGACTACACCAGGATGAGGAACATCTGGCGGCTCTCTGGGATAGAGCCAAAGATCAGGAGAACAGAGGCCGCCGCAACAATCTGCAGATCATCGGCCTCCCTGAGGGGACTGAAGGGCAGTCAATGGAAAGGTTTCTCAATGGCAATCTCCCCATTATGTTAGGAGAATGCTGGAGAGGCTCTGAAGACTTGGAGAGGGTGCACCAGGTTTCTACTCACCCCAATAAATCTACAGATGCTCCCACACCTGTAGTGGCCTACCTGATTTGTTACTTCATGAAGGAATGAATCTTCCATGCTGCCAGAGACCTGGGGGAGATCTTATTTATTTACGTTCTTGGTAACCTGGCAAGTGCACCGATCCAGAGGACCATTTTCAGTCACGATCTGGGCCACAAGGTGGCGATAGATAAATGCAAGGACTTTACATGATATACAATTTGATTATATTGTACAAGCACCAATATACAACAAACAGACAATGTTTACTTAAGGTATACAAACACGGTGAATGAAGTACTATGGGGTACCTGTGGCAGTACAAGGAGTTATGTATGTTACACAGGTTGACAAGGAGCAGTTTGAACATAACAGACATCAATATCTTAGTCTAGGTAACATGCCTGTCCTGAGAAAGAGGGTAGGCCGACCTGAGGATCTTGTGGGAAAAAGTAGAGTATGGCTACAAGACAGTGCTCTGACTTTGGGCAGTGAGGGACCATAGGCTGAGTAAACTGGAGACCATGATCGTTAGTGATGTGCCCTACCAAGTCCTGGTGCATCCTTGAGACATGGCCTGGACCTGATACAGTAGAGTTCGAGGAGGTCACCCAGGTAGGTGTGAGTGGCAGTATGAGAGTCAAGCATGTGGGACTGTGTTTTGGGGACTGGAGGGGGGAGGAGGGTGGGCAGAAAGGCCCCAGACAGTGGTAGGATTATGGTGGCTTTTGGTCACCTGTGCTGCCCTGTGTGCATGTACAGGTGGAGCCTTTCAAAAGCCAGGCCTTTAGGTTAGACTTGAAAGATGCATGGGATGTAGATACACGAATGAGCATGGGAAAACGATTCCAGAGAGAGGGGGCAGAGACAGAGAAGGCATTACTGCCCATTGCTGTAGAGGCATGGGATATTTGCTGAAAAGAGGATTCTCTAAGAGGTCTCATGGAAGCTCTATTCCCGAGTAGGGGGGCATAAGGGGACAGCTGGTTACTTTTGAGGGCATTATCGACTAGGCAGCCTGTGATATAGTCAAAGCATGCCTGGAGAGGGAGCCATCCAAGGGTCTGGTAGAGTATATAGTGATGAGTTAAGGAGGGGGCTTTGAGAACAAAGCGACAGATGGCATTGTACATCATGTTGAGGCAGGAAAGTTGCTTTAAGGATGTCTGAGTAGATGGGGGAGCAGTAGTCAAGGAGTGGGAGAAGGTTTCCTTGCACAATAGCGAGACAAGCTTCAGGTGATAGTAGGTGGCTTGCACGGTACGCTGCTCCTAGCTTATGGTTTATCCTATTTACCATCAGGGTTGTGTGATCAATATAGGTGAGCGATGGGTCTAGGGTAACACCGAGATATTTGAAAGAGTTGACCTGTTCAAGTGGAGGTTCTGCAGGTGTATATACTGTGACGGATGAGTTTAACTTGGCTGACTTGTTTAGGAAAGACTTTGATCCAAAGAGCATGGCCTTCATCTTTTTCCCATTTACAAGGACTTTTCTGGATGTGAACCAGTGAACAGCCGCTGCATAACTGTCAGGAAGAGTGGAGGAGATGGCTTCTAGGGACTTATTGCTGTGGTATAGGACTAGGTCGTCCACATAGAGGAGTGTGTTGCAGTTTAGGCTGTCTTCTGGTAGGGCATTGATAAAAAGGGAGAAAAGAAGGGGGCCAAGGAGGAGACATTTTCAAGCCAGTGAAGGGAGGACCAGTTTAAGGACTTAGCTTCTCTAGTCACAGGTTCATGATTCTGGATGCTGAAATTTCTAAAGGATAGTAATTTTGCTGGTGTGTGAACAGACTTTTGTTTACAACAATGTAGGTGGGGGAGTGGTCGCTAATTGCATTCAACATGGTACCTGTTTGGAGGAGTAGGTCAGACCGGTTGGTTAGAATCCAGTCAAGGGTAGATTGGTTTGGTGTGTGTTGGTTGAATCTTGTTGTGGTTAAGATTGCTTGCTCGAGGTTATGTGGCTTTAGAAGGGCTGCATAGTTTGGTAATGAGTTTGCAGTCCAGTTAAGATTGAAATCCCCCAGTAGGAAGACATCTCTATCTGCGGTGGTGCATGTTAGACCAGACAGTAAGCTTGAAATTCCCTGGGTAGTAGCTGGGGGGGTTGTAGCACCAGCCAATGTAAAGTTTTTTTGAGGAACTAATGGTTAGCTCAGTAATAATCCACTCACTAATTGAGGTGGCAGTGGAGCAGGCAACAGTGGCAGTTGATATATGGTCCTTTCAAGTACCTCAAGGGAATCAACAAAGTCCAAGAGGGTAGCATCTTTCAAAAAAAAAGAGGTGTGCAAGAACAAGGGGGCACAATTTGAAGATAGAAGGGGGGTGGCTCAGAGGTAATTTAAGGAAGTATTTTTTCACAGAGAGGGTTGTGGATGCATGGAACAGCCTTCCAGAGGAGGTTGTGGAGTCAAAAACAGTGGTGGAATTCAAGCATGCATGGGACAGTCATAAGGCAATTCTAGGGGGTGGGGGGTAGGAAGAAGTAGGCTGCTGGTTAACTAGGATCTGCAGCTTATCCATCAGGTAGGGAAATGGGCAGACTGGGTGGGCCAAGCGGTCCTTATCTGCCATCAAATTCTATGTTTCTATGTTTCTATGTCCTGGACACACAGTGCAACACCTCCTCCTCTCTTCCTGCCAGCCTATCTAGCCAGAGGAAGGAATAGCCTTGAAGTTGGTACAAGGTATTGTCATGGTGTGGTTTTAGTCAGGTCTCCAAGAGACCCAGCACAAGGGGCTTATATAGGGTCACCCAGGCCTCTATATCAATGAACTTGGAAGGAAGGCTACATACATTTAGGTGAGTGATCTTGATACCATGGCTTCTAGTCAATGTGGCATTAGTGTGATCAATGTGTGCATTCACAGGTCCTGGTTTGGTTTCAATGTCACTTGCTAGCAGGGCTAGTAGAAGGAGGGACAGGAGGGGGCAGGTTGGAGGATGCCAGTGTTGTTTCTTTAATGTGGCAGAATGAATCAGATAGCCTAGCTGTCTTTGTTCTTTGTTCGATAGGGATGACAGCAGTAATAATGCTGGGGTGTGTCATTTTTTGGGGCTGTGTTGGGCAGGCTGAGAGTAGGAGTGCATTGATGAAGGAATTTTTGTTCAGTGGCAAGAATTGATGCAGGTAAATCTGTTGCTAGCAGTAGCCCAAACAATGCGAATGTTGCCAGCAGGAAAAGACTGGCATTAATTTGGGGCACTGATGAACAAAGACACTTAGAGTCTGGAGGAGCCACAAGGAAAAGGAAAAAAATGAAAGCCATGTTCCTTTGGGAGTAGTTCCTATGAGAGCAGAAAGTGATTTTAGGTGAGGTGGAGGGATGGAGAAATGCAGGGTATTGAAACAGTGGTGGATTCAGATAAGCTGCAAATGGCAAAAAGGCCTGATTGGTTTTTGAGATCAGATCACATGACGTGAGGTGAGGTATAAATTGCCCTGTTGACCAAGGGTGGTGTTGGGGGCAGTGGGGCAGCTGGTGCATGGCACCTGCAGGGTAAAAATCTCACTCAGATCTGTTGGAGCCATTGGAACTGTTGATTACCTGCGGGATATCCATGCAGCACTGCACTTCTGATGATTCGGGGGGGTTCGGGGAGGGCTCATCTGCCTAAGAAGCACCCTTGCGACCATCTCGACTGCCAGACAGCTGCGGAGGAAAACAACACAGGTTTAACTTAAGGAGGTAGGTGGAGGAGGGACAGAAAGAAGACAAAGAAGGGGGGAAGGGTTGTTGCTTAGCATGCTTCTCAGTAGCTACTGCCTGTCTGAAAAAGCACAAGCATTTCTGCCGTATATTCGTATAGTTTGAATTGCTTTTAAGTTACATATAAGTTGGGAGAATCACCCGAAAAGCACTAGCAATCTGTAACAAATTAATTCAAGCTGTAGAGAAAGGCTCCCATAGAACAACTGCAGTCATTGACGAATTACTTCAAAACCGTGGAGAAGGCTCCCTTAAAACAATTGCAGTCTGTGCCTTACTTAATTCAAACTCTGGAGTGAGGTTCCCTTAAAACAAATACAGTCTTTGCCTTACTTAAATTCAAACTGTGGAGAAAGGCTCCCTTGAGCATTTGTAGTCTGTGACTATGTTAATTCATGTGACTATATTAATTCAGACTGTGAAGAAAAGTTTAAGGAAATGCAATTTAAAATGAAAGTAGCTGGGGAGAGCTGCTCTCGAACAGCGTGAAATGCAGTTCAAAATTAAAGTTAAAGTGGAGAAAGGCTCACGAGCAGTGTGCTCACTTAGGAAAGCATAGTCAATAAAAACAATCAGCATTGCTGCGCCGACATAAAGGGATGTTGTTTAAGGCGCCAAAGTCCAGCTTTCAAATAAAAATCTCTCTCAGATCTGTTGGAGCCATTGGAACTGTTGATTACCTGTGGGCTATCTGTGCAGCATTGTGCTCAGATGATTGGGGGGTTCAGGTGGCTCCTCTACTAAGAAGTACCTCACGATTCTTCCTGACTGCCAGACAGCCGCGGGCTATCTGTGCAGCACTGTGCTTCAGAAAGATCTGCTGGCAAGAGGCCCAGATCTCTCTGTATTGGGACTTGCCTAAGAGACTGCAGTGAGGAAGAAAGCCTTTGGCCCCATTAAGTGTTTCTTTTACTAACATGACTTTCATTTTAAGTTCAAAAATCTTACCAGGCTCCTTGTATCCATACATGGGCATGAAATAATTGCTGACCATCCTGCTGAGCTTGAGCGCTGGAATATTAAATTTTTGCCGGCCCTACACGTCCCTACTACAAATCCCAGGAGGCTTTGGGAACCCTCTCAGGTGGGACCTTTCAGTAGGAACAGTTCTTCACCCACTGGGATTCCAAGGGACTCATTACTAGCTGGACCAGTACCTCACCAACCAGGTCCCTCCTTGCTCAATGGCACCTCCTCAGCTTCTCATGCCCTAGTTTCTGCAGTGATATTGGACTCCCAGCCTACCTGTCCTCTCTCCCTCAGCACTCGATTAGTTCTTTCATCAAATCTCGATAACGAGCCAGGAGTGGGACCCAGCACTCGCCCAGCAAGCACCCCACAGCTCCACCTGCTAAAAGTTGCAGGGAAGGTCTAGCCCCTGTTGCAGACCCAGTGAATTCGGACTTACCTGACTCTCAAGAGATGGGGGTAGGAAGAAATAGGCTGTTGGTTAAATAGGATCTGCAGCTTATCCTCTAGGTAGGGAAATGGGCAGACTAGGTGGGCCAAGCGGTCCTTATCTGCCGTCAAAGTCTATGTTTCTATGTTTGGACATTGCACAACCGGTGGATTGGGCTGATGTTCTTGATGCTTCCCTCGTTGAAGCACTGGACACTGTTTCCCCTGTGAGACCTGGGTTAATTAGCTATGTTGCAGCTGTAACGAAGACTACTATGGACTCTGGTGCCCCTCCTTGAGTCATACCTGAGCAGGCCGAAGGACTGAACACATGAACTGCTTCCACGACCTTTACTGTTGTTGTCTTCTCACACTGCCTATTAGTTCCTGATAGGGCACTACCATAGACCCCCTCCTCCCTCTCCTTTACTGCTGTCTGATTTTACCCACTAGGGTATGAGAACTAAGGCAAGCTCTACCCAACCTGCCCCCCCTCATTCTCTCATACCCTTGGTCCCCAACCTATGGACTGGTTTTCCACCTTGGTGCCCTTTGCTCATGTACCGTGCTATTAGGTTACACCTGCTAGCTGGTTTTCTGTTTCACCCTGCCCTGATAGCGGCTAACTGCATAGTGCCATCATACTTTTACTTGTTCCTTGCTCTATACCTTGTTATGGGGCCTGTATGCCTCACTGCTACTGTGCTTTGACTGGTAGGTGGGTGTGTGCCCACCTCATTCCCCTATCCTACAATGTTCTTCCCCTCTACCTCCCCTGTTCCCCTCCCTCCTTCCCCCCCTTTCCCCCCATGGTCAGGGAGCCCAACCTTGGGTGGCTCCTCAGTACTAGTTGAACTTCCACATTATACCCCATACTGAGAATTGGAGATAGCATAGCTGTAGGGCAGATTTCCTACCCTCATTTGCTTTGACCTCTGCACTCATAGCGTGTTTACGCTAGTTGTGTCTCTATTGAAAATTGATTGTTGACTTTTAGGCTTTTTAGCCTTACAGGTTTTGCACTATTTGTATTTTAACTATTCTCTGTTTGTTGCTCTTTTGCACAGCCTTCAGTATTTAAAGACAGTGTACTCCAGCCTTTCAGTAATGCTTACACCCTCTTCCTCCTTGGGCTATGGATTTACAGTACTGGGTTGTCTAAGGTGCTTTTCTATCCGTAGGATCTCTGAATTTTCTCCCCACCTCTCTCCTTGGCTCACAGTAAGTACTCCTTTTGCTTATTAGCCAAGAATATGGCACCAGACACACCTGTGCCTCATGACCACCAGTGGGTGTCCTGGATTGTTAAAGGGCTTAACCACCCAATCAAGCACACAAAAGTTCTTCAGCACTTACGGTCTCTCCATGCCGATGTTGCACTCCTACAAGAAACCCATCTTTTGTCCGGGGTGACATCTTGGATGAAAAATATCCTGGGTGGGATAATATCTATGCTCCCAATGTTGACCACGTAGACTTCTTTCCAGCAGTCAGCCAAGCTCTATTGGCACTACAACCAGATGGCCCACCTATTCCAGTTGTGATGTGGGGGATTTCAACATGGTGGGTGATATCTTCCTTGACAAGTCTCACCCTACGCTGCATGCCACCCCTAAATGTTGACAATCCCTGCAGGACCTGATGGAGGAGTGGGCTCTCATTGACGTATGGCATAGTGATCACCCCACTGGTCATGACTACACATTTTATTCCATGCCACACTGCTCCCATAGCCACATCGATTTTTGGCTGGCCAATGAAGTGGTGGCTCAGGGTATATCTGAATCAGCTATTGGCTCGATTCTGATCTCTGACCATGCACCTACCCAGATTACCTATACCCTCCGGTACTCATGCTCCCGGTGTCTGATGGCAGTGTAATCCCCTTCTTTTTAAGGACCCCAACATTTGCCCCATGCTGATTCAGGCCACGAAAGACTATTTTTCCCTCAGCTTTGACTGCAGAGTCTCACATGGCACAATTTGGGAAGCCTTTAAGGTGGTCATCCACAGCTGCATTATTGCTTTTTCTGCAGCTCAAGATAAGGCCCACAGAGTGAACTTGACCAAGCTACAGGCAGAGCTGTCAGCACTGGAACAGCGCTTCCAGGCCATCCCACATGCTGCCATGGATGGTGTCTTGCACCATCAAATCGTGGAGCTCAAGTACAAGATTAACATTATCTTACAACAGAAAGCTGAATGGCTTTTACTCAGGTCTAAACATGCTTACTGGGACAGTGGAGAGAAATCTGGCAGGCACCTTGCCTTTTGACTCCGCAAACAATGGGCGTCCACCGAGATTCATGCCCTCTGCACTCAAGCCAGCTCCATTTCCTCCAGTCCTAGTGACATTAACAGCACCATGAGACAATTTTATGAAACTCTCTATCAATCTCACTTCACCAACACAGGTCCACAGCTCTCACAAGGCATTGTGGCCTTTAGCCAACACATCCCTCTCCAGGTCCTCAACCCTGACCAGGCGGCCCAACTCGATTCCCCCCTCTCACGTGAAGAACTTTGTATAGCGTTATGCAAGATGGTTCAAGAAAAAGTTCCTGGCCCAGACAGCATGTAAGTAGAACAATATCAAGCCCTGGGATCATTCATTCTATGGCCACTCCAACTTGCCCTACAAGAATCTGGCTCCCTCCCCTCTACCATGAGGGGTACACTTATCACTTTACTCCCCAAAAAATCCTCTGACCCACTGGATTGTGTGAACTTTCGGCCTATATCCCTGCTATCTGTTGACACTAAGATACTAGACAAAGCCCTGGCTACTAGAATGATGTCTGTCCTCCTGTCAATTATTCACCCCACACAAGCAGGCTTCATGCAGGGCAATGCCGGAGTGGACAACACCAGACTTCTACTTAACCTTAAATGGTTTGCCTCCAAATCACCCCTCCCCATGGCCACCTTAGCAATTGACTTTTCTAAGGCATTTGATTCCATAGAATGGGTCTTTCTCCAAGAGATCCTCCACCTCTATGGATTTGGTACCTATTTTAGACAGTGGGTGTGTAGACTTTATTGTTCCCCTATGGCCTGCATTCTCACTTACAGTGATATCTCCCCCTCTTTTTCCCTCCATAGAGGCACCAGACAAAGTTGCCTGCTCTCCCTCTCCTATTTCTGGTAGCCTTGGACCCTTTAATTTGAGTTCTTATTGCCTCCCCACAAATCCATGGCATTGAGGTCGCTGGTCACTCCTACCTGGTGGTGCCTCTATGGAGGGAAAAAGAGGGGGAGATATCACTGTTAGTGAGAATGCAGGCCATATGGGAACAGTAAAGTGTACACACCCACGGGGCAGTTTAAATGTCCCTTGGTTCTAGGCTACCACCTTTCCTGTATGGCAGCCCATGTGACCAAATGGTTTGCACCTGGCCACTTGGGTTCCCCACCCTGGGTCTAGCTGGAAACAGACCTGGCAGAGGAGACAGCTCTTTACTCCCTTCTCACACTCCAGTTGCAGCTGGCTCAACCCCTTCCTCCCACTATTACTAACACAGTTCATGCCTGTAGACTTCTTATGTTTAAAGGAAAGGTATGCCTCTTTGCGGATGACACAAAGATCTGTAACAGAGTTGATACACAAGGTGGGGTAGAAAGGATGAGAAGGTTGGCAAGGTTGAAGGAATGGTCAGACATATGGCAACTTAGATTCAATGCAAAGAAGTGCAAAGTAATGCACCTGGGAAATAAAAATCCAGGAGAAGAGTACACAATAGCAGGGAGGTACTAACGACAACAATAATGGAAAGGGATCTGGATGTAGTCATATCAGATGACCTAAAGGTGGGTAAGCAATGTGAGAAGTCAGTAAGGAGAGCCAGGAAATACTGGGATGCATAGGAGGGCATCACAAGTAGAAAAGGAAGTGGTTATCCCTCTGTAAAGACAGTTGATGAGACCTCATCTGGAGTACTGCGTGCAGTTTTGGAGACCTCATCTATGCAAGGACATAGACAGGATGGAAGCAGTCCAGAGGAGGGCAACTAAAATGGTGCAGGGTCTACATCAGAAACCATATGAAAAGAGACTGAGAGAGCTTAATATGTATACCCTTGATGAAAGGAGGGACAGGGGGGACATGATAGAAACTTTTAAGTACCTCAAAAATCAACAAAGTCCAGGAGGGTAGCATCTTTCAGAAAAAGAGATATGTAAGAACAAGGGGGTACAATTTAAAATTAGAGGGGGGATGGCTCAGGAGTAATATGAGGAAATTATTTGTCACAGAGAGGCTCAGGAGTAATATGAGGAAATTATTTTTCACAGAGAGAGTGGTGGACACATGAAACCACCTTTCTGGAGAGGTTGTGGGGTCTAAAACGGTGGGGGAATTCAAATATGCATGGGACAGACATAAGGCAATTATAGTGGGGGGTTGCAGGAAGTAGGCTGTTGGTTAACTAGAATCTGTAGCTTATCCAATAGGTAGGGAAATGGGCAGACTGGGTGGGCCAAGTGGTCCTTATCTGCCATCAAAGTCTATGTTTCTATGTTTCTATGTAGAGTAGCTGCAGTCCACATGCTTCTTTTCCTCTGGCTCTTGTACCTATTTAATAACCTGCCCATATCTCTTTCCCCTAAACTATTTACCTCACTGGAATGCTTAGACTCCTGCTTTTTGTGGGACAATAAACCACCCAGATGGAGCAAGCAAAGGCTGACCATGCACTGATCATGGGGCAGTTTAAATGTCCCTTGGTTCTAGGCTACCACCTTGCCTGTATGGCAGCCCATGTGACCAAATGGTTTGCACCTGGCCCCTTGGGTTCCCCACCCTGGGTCCAGCTGGAAACAGATCTGGCAGAGGAGACAGCTCTTTACTCCCTTCTCACATTCCAGTTGCAGCTGGCTCAACCCCTTCCTCCCACTATTACTAACACAGTTCATGCCTGGAGAATTCTTATGTTTAAATCACACACACCCAAACAGGCATGGCCCCACAATATGCTTTGCCCCATTATGGCATAATGCCAATTTCCAAATTGATGGGACCCCGCTGTACTGGCCCTCCTGGCAAAGATGTGGCATCCAAGCAGTGCAGGACCTCTGTTCCCCTGACTCTATCTCCCTACTGTCCTTTGTTCAACTGCAGGCTAAATTCTCCCTACCACACAAGGACTTCTGGAGATACCTCCAGATTCACAGTGTCTTGCAACCTTTCCTTACTAGCAGTCCTTCCAACACACTCTGGCAATGGTGGGATGCCCTTCATAGACATCCCATGTCTAAGGGCCTGCTTGGTCATTTTTATACAACTTGGAGGGAGGCCCAGCCAAATGTCACCTCACCATGTCAGTTAAAGTGGGCTGAGCAGCTTGGCTCCTCTATCTCAGAGGATCAATGGAATCTTTATCTTAAAGATGTACATCGTATCTATAGAGATACTAAAAGTCATTTCCTTCAACTTAAAATCTTACTGTTTTGGCATTGTACTTCTGTGGCCCTTCATGCACAGGGTCTGCTTAGTCATACTCAGTGCTGGTGGTGCTCACAGACTGATGCCCACCTCCTGTACATACTCTGGACCTGCCCGCAACTTGTCTCATTTTGAAATATGGTTGCCTCTGATTTCTCAAAGGTACTAAAGTTCCCAATTGCCCTTACAGACCCTAAGTTACTTCTGGGCAATACTACCTCCCTGACTGATACACCCAAACCTCTCCGAGACTAGGTTCTGCTAGCTCTTCTGGAAGTAAAGCACCTCCTTCTCATGCACTGGTGCCAAGAGGCCCCCCACCCAGAAAGCCTGGCATACAGCACTAGCTCATCTATCCCTCTTTGAAAGGCTACCCAATACTCAAGGGAATAACATGCGCTACTACCTATCTACATGGGGGCTGTACCTACAGTCTGACCTTTGTAATCTTCCTACGCTGCCTGCAAATCCCCCTGTATGACATGGATGTCATAGCTACCTATTTTTGGTTACTGATTTGCTACTGATAACTCACAGAGAGTGTAAGTATCTGACTTATTTGTTTCTATAGATTCTGATGTCTTAATTATTGCTGCTATGTATATCTCACTCTTGGTTCATTATGGAGTCATGATGTGACCTGTTTCAGATATGGTCAGTCCTATGTCAATGTTTTGTAAGGATATCTTGCTGTACTGTCTATTATATGCTGTGCTGAAAACCTAATAAAAATCTTATACGATCAAAAAAAAGGTTTTTTAGGAAACTAAGACTACAAGTACAATTAACAGACAAACCAGAAACTAATGAAGATAAAAGCAAATTGAAAATGGCAATGGGTATAAAATCAAGATATATGCCAATGGTTGGACACATTCATGCAGTGGAGAATTACATACAAATGGTAGAAAGACAAGTCAGGAACATTCTGAAAAACAATAAAAAAGCAAAACTAAACTTATCAGCAACAGAAAAAACAGCATTAAAAAACCTGGAGGAGGATATCGGGATCATAATAAAACCATCAGACGAGAGGAGTAATAGTTATTCAAAATAGAGAAGACTATAGAAATATGTGCCTGAAATTATGATTGTACCAGAAAACTATGTAAAATTGAACTAGGACCTCCCTAACAGCCATTACAAGGAAAATACAGATGGAAGTATTGGAAATGGAGACAAATGGGTGACTAAGACAATGGGAGGCGGAGATGCTGTAGGCTAGTCATCCCATTACTCCTGTATTTTATTCTCTACCAAAAATACGTAAAGATGTATATACAGTAACTCCCTGGGAGGCCGATAATATCGGCCATTGGGTCAGTCCTTGAACCCTTATCAAAATGTTTGAACTACCATTTACAACCACTAGTAGAGGAGATACCCATGTACATCAAGGACACCACGCATGCTTTACAATTATTAGAAAAACTTAACCAAAATGCATCTATAGAAAACTGTCTACTTATGACAATAGAGGTGAAGGACCTTTACACATCTATTCCACATGATTAAGGCATAAACGTGATGGGCCAGCTACTG
This sequence comes from Neoceratodus forsteri, assembly GCA_016271365.2. NCBI lineage: Eukaryota > Metazoa > Chordata > Ceratodontiformes > Ceratodontidae > Neoceratodus > Neoceratodus forsteri. Next base: position 508,859,093 of record CM057455.1, read on the forward strand.
GATACTAGACCTACATATAAGAAACCTAAAACAGAAATTTTACAAAACTTAGCAGAACTAGTACTATATAACAACTACTTTCAATTTTGAAGAACAATTTTATGGACAAATCAAAGGCATGGCAATGGCCAGCACAATAGCACCCAGTTACTCCAATGCATATATGCATCAATTAAAAAAAAACACACATCTTTGCAGATACAAATCCATTTTAAGGAAAAATTAAATACTGGATATGCTTTTTTTGACAACATTCTAGTAATTTGGATAGGAACTCAAGCTGAATTGAAAAGATTCATGATACACACTAATATTAGAGACCAAAATCTACAGTTTACGTTTGATAGTAATAAGCAACAAATAGACATTTTAGACATCACGATATATAAGAAAGAAAACAGATTAGAAACAAAATTATTCAGGAAGAACAGTGATAGGAATACAACATTACATTCAGGAAGCTTTCACCCTAGGAAACTGATAGAGAGTACAGTATACCATACTCCCAGTTTCTTAGGGCTAAGTGGAATTGTAGCACAAAGAGAGTACAAAAATGAAGAAAAAGTGATAGAAAAAAAGTTTAGAGATAGGAGTTATAGTGACAGTACACTGAAGAAAACAGAGAAGATGTTAAGAGAAACAAGACAATAAATCTTGAAACCAAGAGAACAGATAGAAACTAAGAACATAACATTTAGTACACAACACAATGTATGCATGGCAGAAATTAGACAAATTATCCTGAGGAACTGTACTGTAAGATGTTGGAAGAGAATCCAACCACAACAAAGGTTTTAACAACTAAGCCTTTTTTTAGTCTCAAAAAAAGGACAACAATAAAGGACAGAGTTATATACACACAACATTATCAAAAAAATGCACAAAAGTGGCAAATTAATTTTGGAGCCTCTTAAGAATGGCATGTACCCATGTAGAAAGTGTGCAGCCTGTGGACATACAAGAAGAAAAATGTCCTATAAACACCACTACCCAGAGAAGGAATACACAATCATATCACATATAACTTGTGCAACAGAAGGGGTAGTATATTTAATGCAATGCCCCAGTGATCATATATACATAGGAAAAACAATCAGAGAACTAAGGGCCAGGATATATGAACACAAAAGCAGGATTAGAAACAAGAACGAGAATTCACCTCTAGCTAGACATTTTGTGGAAAGAGGACACACACCAGAATAGATTAGATTCTGGGGGCTGGAACATGTACCTGAACCACCAAGAGGAGGGGACTATAATAAAAAAATATAAGGAAGAGAAATGTGGTGGATGTATGAAATGGGAGTAATCTTTGAACAGTGGGGACTTAACGAAGATGTTAACTGGCAAGCGTGCTGGTAAAGATAATTCAGGCTAAACATATACTCTCCTAAACAATAAGAAGAAGAATTTATAAGAATGACAATAAGAACAGATTCTAAAAATTAGAATTGAAGCAACATAAGTCAGAAACTATCTAGAATTAACATAACAAATAATGACTAACACAGGAATAATTAATAAGACAATTTAACAGGCAACAAGATTTCAGCGGAGAAAATATAAATCTCAATGCTGAGACAGGAACACATGACATTCATATAGCCAAAAAAAGAAAGGTCAAAGCAGAATAATAAGAAATCCATAGTAAGTTAAAATACATATGGAGAAATAAGGAATATCATAACAGTTAAAATCAAATGAAATATAGAGCATAATAATTATACTAACACAGACCAAATGGTAAAAGAATAAAAAAAATCATTTGAGTGCTATAAATTCCAGTAATTCAATACACTAGCAAAACCAGCGGAATTGATGCCCATGAGGATGGCCATGGTTGCTAAGGCTACTGCTCTGTACACACACAGAGCGTGATTGCGTCATCACATAGTCACATGATCTCCTCACGGGCACAAGAGGGCAGGCCTTGGCTCAAACCTTGCTGCTGAATGTTCAAAATCCAAATGTGATTGAACACAAACACTGGCTCACTACCAAAGCACATATCACACAGTGAGTAGAAACATTTACAAATCATAATTGAAACTGGAAGGTTGAGCGAGTACAAAAAAGTGAGCAGATGGTGAAATTAGAAAGTGGTATGTGACTCATTCACTAGTAAAGATGTTAGGAAAGAAACAAAGTGTGCTGGAAGAATGAGATCACAGTGAGCAGGGTAAAGTGGATAAGAATACTCAGTTAATTGGTAGACTCTATGAAAGGAATTGATAACTTAATGTGCAGCTTTTAAAGCTGCAACTGGAATAAATGAAGTGCATAAGATGCCATGTATGTAAAAGCATTTAAGTAATACTGATAGACCATAGTATGGGATCTGATAACTAGATACATGGAGCTTTAAGGGTGAACCTGAAGTGAAACAAGTGCGTCCGATGCCAAGTGTATAAAATATAGAAGTAGAAAAGGGAATTAAGAAGTGCATCAGACACCAAATAAAGTACCAGGAAAAGAACAGATTGTGCAGCCAAAATAGAAAAATCAGAATGTATATGAAAATGGCAAGCTAACATGAAGGTAATAATGTGACCATGATGTAACTTGTGATTAATTCAACAGAATATTAGCGGACAAGGAAACTAATGAGGGGAAAGTGTTTGAAGAACCAGTGATAAATATGTGAATGAATGGCAACTAGAAGTGTTAACTCGATATGTGTATTACTGATAAATATGATACTTAATATGAATCTTTCTTTAACTTAGTATACCTTGAACATGACAGACTGAAGAATACATTTCCAGCAGCAATCAGCTGTTTTGGCCATGATACAAGGCAAGTAGTGTTTATCAATACAACACTTGAATATAGATAATGGTGGCTGGTTACACAGTGATGCGGAACGAAAAAAGCGTTTTATAACAGTGAATGTATACATTATAAAGAATGACTAACTTATTAAATAATGAGTTAAAATGGACCAAGATAAATTAATTAGCACAGGAGAAGAATATTTATAAATAAAAGTAATAATAGTGATTATAAGGACACAATAAAAACATACATTTTTTTCTGAATTGAACACAGAATTCCCCAGATGAAGCCTAATGTGTAGGCGAAATGTCAGGACTGGAATATGAATAAAAAGAATGACAGAATATTTTATGGTGTAATGGGCATTTCTTTGCTTGAGCAGGCCCAAAATGTAGTGTTGAAATCTGATGGTACCAAAGATTAGGCCAGTTCCACTGAACTAAAAAACATAGGGCAGGATTCACGAAGCTCGTGGAATACCTGCAGCTGCGGGTAAACCTCGGCGCAAGTCCGCAGGTTACCCGCAGCGGCGGGTATTCACAAAGCTGGAGCCGGATTACTACCGGCTCCATGATCTACAGCTGCTTGTGGATGGTGTTGTTGAGATGATGGCCGCAGCAGCGGGAATGGGCTATAGCTGCTGGAGGCAGCAGTAACACCCTCCGCAACTGCTGCAGCTGTGAATCGCAACTGCCGCAGCTGCAGGCGATTCCAGTCTGCAGCAGCAGTTGCGGAGGGGAACTTGTAAAAATTCACGTTGTGAATTTTGCCCATAGAAGAGGACTACAGAATAGCCATAAACTTTTCCTTGTAATTTCCCTTGGGGCCCCCATTGCAACAGTGATGCAATATTGACATTTGAAGGTCCTGGGTTGGTCATGGGTATGCTTTCTCTTCATTTAAGCCTTCTACACCAGAGAAAATAGTCTCTGGGTTGCTGCCAGTGACATAGGGAACTTTGGGTTTTCGGGCTGAGTTTGGGATGCATCAAACTACTTTTCGGACTGAGTTAGGGTTGGGCGGGGGTGGGGTCATTAGCAGTAGCAGTTGTCCATCATATCGAAAATCAGAGGACATTGCAAAAGCCTGGCTTGAACAGCAATGCTAATTCCCTTAGTGTACATAACACTTTTTTTCCAAATTTCAGTATAAAATTGCATTCCAGAAAAAAATGGAACTGCTATGCAACCATGACTAGCAGAGCACCCCATAGCATTCAATCAATGGGTTGCTCGTGTTCCCTTCAGAAGATACAAAATGCACAGCTTGAACAGGTAAATGGGTTGTCTCCACTGAGGTTTTCTGACTTTGGACTGAGTTCTCAGGTGAGGTAGGGGCACTGTGATGATCACGCTAACATAGCGAGTTTGAGACTTCAGTGGGACTTGAACCTGTAACAGCACCTGGTCAGTAACACAGGTCATTTGGGTTCTTGGGTTTGAGTTGGGGGGGACATCAAAATGGTTAAAAAAACACCCTAATAACCAAATTATCCAGATCACTCCTGTGTGTAGGCTCATCTGATTGTACTAGTAAGCAGAACAGTGTCCATGTTCAGCGCCACAGAAAATGAGCTGTAAGGCAATTGGGACATTTGAGGTTTCTGGGTGGGGCAGGTGGGCAGTAGCACTAGCATTTCTGTATTGTACATGAGACCAGAAATGATTGCACATCAGAAGCAGACCTTCAGTAGGGCACACACTTCAATGCTCACCCCATTCTCCTATACTGTACCCATCTCAGCTTATTTACTTATGGAATGGGGTGAGTGTTAAGGCTGATGAACCCAAGGCACACCCCAACACTGGTCGATGATGCAGGTTTGTATTTGCATGAAAACGTTTCAAAAATGTGAACTGTTCCTGTCTCAGTGCACAACTTGCTATTTTCCTGATGCATTTTCACTTAGTCAATGGTGTCGTGCTGTTTGACTTTTTCCATCCTCCCCTTCCCCCACTGAGTCAGGGGAGTTACTCTGACTCTATCCTACCTCCTCTCACTCACCGTTCTGATGCTTGTTTAACATGCTCATGCCACTTAACTGCACTGCATGCTTGCTGACCCACCCCTCTTAAATTTCCAGTATAAGTCACAGCTGTGGCACTTTCCTCCTATCTGGAATTACCATCAGTGTCTGTTTTAGTTGAAGTCACTAAGTCACACTTTCAGTCAGTTTTCACCTCCCTGCTTTCCTCTCCATAATTATTATCATTGTCACTGTTAAATGAAGCTGCTTAGGCATTTTTCACTCACTAACCCACCCTCTGAAGTCAGTGGCAGTGCTTGTGTTAGAGATGTCGCTCAGCAGCAATTTTTCACCTACTGGTCACCTCTCCATAGTTATAAGCAGTGACTGTATTAGATAAAGCCAACCAGTGACAGTTTCCACTTATCTGCCCCCCCCACACTCTCTGTAATTACTGGCAGTGTTGGTGTTAGTTAAAGCTGTCCAGCAGCACTTTCCTCACACCCACCTGCCTCTATGTAATTACTAGCAGTGCCCATGGTAGAGGAAACTACCACAGTACTACCAGTTGTCACTACTCTGGAGTGGAACCTTTCACCAAAACATTTTCTTTTGATTGGAAATAAAATATATATATATCTGTGTGCATGTATGTTGCAAAAAACTCCATTAATACTCCAGTTAGGGTCAAAGCATCAAAAGTTGGGAAATGAGGCATTAGGGTTTCCCTAACACCCCACCCACCCAAACCAGGCAGGAGAACAGGTGTGGGGTGTGCCTTGGGCTTCTCAAGCCTAACACTCACCCCATTCCATCTGTAAATATGGTAAGATGTGTAGGCTTTATGAAAATGAGGTGAGCGTTAGGCTTGAGAAGCCCAAGGTACACCCCACACCTGTTCTCCTGCCTAGTTTGGGAGGGTGGGATGTTTGGGAAACCCTAAAGCCTCATTTCCCAACTTTTGTCTCTTTGATCTTAACTGGAGCATTAATGAAGTTTTTTGCAACTTATTTTCTTTACTTTTTGAGATAGTATAATAGTATGCTTATTTTATTGTGGGAGCTCAGGGTGCTTTAGACCTTGCACTCCCATCCTTCCATAGATGCCTATATGTATGTAGCTTTGGAAGCAACGGGCCCTCTGGGCACTACACTTCCATTTATAGGACAACAGAGACCAAATTGCCAGCATAGCCATCTTACTACCCCATCGCATTTACCCATTACAGAAAATTTTCGAATCCCGGCCAAAACATAATTCTGTGTAACTGGAACACCACTCCACAACACAGGTGTGAAACACATTATGGCCAGGATTTGAAAAATGGCAGCAGTGACACACATGAGGTGGGGTAATAAGAAGGCTATGATGAAAATCTGGGGAAAAATATTTAACATTTCCGAAGTTGCGAGCGGGCGTAACGAAATTGCAATGAATAGTAATAACTTTGGAATTTTTTCATATTTTGACCCCACATTTTCAACATAGTCTTCTTATGACCCAATCTCATAAACCTCATAGGTGAAAAACTTCAAATCCATGCCAAAATACCATTCTGTGCTACAAGTGCAAAAACACATTTTGGGCAGGATTTGAAAACTGACAGCTATGACATACATGAGTTGGACTAATAAGGAGGCTATGTTGAAAATCTGGGATCAAAATATTGAACATTACCAAAGTTATGCATGTATGTATAAAAATTTCAAACGTGTGTAACTCAGCCATGTTTAAGAATTTGTTCACCAGATTTTCAACATGGCCTTTTTGAGACCCCACCATATGAACAATGGTGGTGAAATGTTGTTATTTGTCCCAAAAGGTGATTTCATGCAGTGACTGCAAAATCACCTTCCGAGCCCGATTAACAAAATGACAGTGACAGTGTTCATGAGTTGGGGTCCCAAAAAAGGCTATGTTGAAAAGTTGGTGAAAAAAGCCCTATAAAAATGGCAAAGTTATGAACATAAGTTCAAAATATCATCAAAATATTATACATCATGTGGCACTTATCTTTATTCCTCAGTTCATGGTCTGGCTTTGAAGAGTGCAGACGTGTCTTGGTCCACAGAAGAGGGCAGCATATGTCCTCTGGAGGAAAGTATAGGGTAAGGAGAGGTGTGGGGACGTGGGTGATCAGTGGTAGGGTTGGGATGTGGGGAGTGGAATGGCGGTGTTGACAAGGGACCATTTTCTTTATTTCAGGTTCATATAAAATACATCTGTTTTGAGTCACTGGTGGTGGACTCCCCAGTGTCCCACTCTGCTTGGGGAGGGGGATTCTGAATGCTGACATGGGGATTGGGCCCCCAATGTCGGCAAACATTATTAAAGCAATGGGTTGAGGGCAGGAGGCATCCCAGTGTTGGATTGTATAAATATAATTAAAACAAATGAGAGAGGTAAGAAGGCTTCCAATAGACACCACAGAAATACATTACAGCATGAGGACAGCACAGAAATCATGAGAAAGGATCCTTTTTCATGACTCATGATATGAAAAAGGATTCTTTTTTCATATCAGGTGGTCACACAAAAGGATTCCTAATAGCAAATAAAACACATTTCTGGGGCATACTGTATAGGTAACAGTGAAGGCAAATTGCACCTGTGGGTGTCCCGATCAGCCAGGTAGTTGTGGTGATGTCTCTCCAGGATGTCATCTTTGTGGCTTTTGAATTTGTTTTGAAAAAATAGAATACAAGATGGCAGCTCATGAAAAAAGATTATTTTGTTATGAAACAGGATTTTTATCTCATGAAAAAGGAACAGATCACTTGAGAGTGGGTCCTTTTTCACAAGGTCAATCCTTGGTCAAACTTTATCCCTCCAGTTTGGACCAGGGAATTCCCATTGAAAACAATGGGAACTTAAAAATGGAATAACTTTGCAACAGATTAATATTTTTTCATCAAACTAAGCATGCCAATTCTGTTACCCAAGCTGGTTGTACCATATGATATTATGGGGGCATGGTTGTACCCCTATAATTAGGGTTGAGTAGCCTGTTTAATGCTAAACCTAAAATTTTGCACTTTAATAACTTTGCAGCCGGTCAATGGATTTGCACAATATTTGGCATGCGCTGTTCCATGGGGTAGATCTCTTGATGTGGCAAGTTTTGTTCTAGTTGGATGTGCAAATTCTAAGATCCAGATAGTGCAAAAACCTTAAAAGTCGCCACTTTTTGTAGTTTTTTTCTTGATCCCCTTGTGCCCAGATGGTATGGAATTTTGGTGTGATTTTTAATAGTAGAAAGAACTTGGGTAACAGAACTGCCAAACTCTGGTGAAAAAATATTAATCTATTGCAAAGTTATCCCATTTTTAAGTTACCATTATTTCCTAAGGGAAGATCACTGTCCAGGATAGAGGTAAAAAGTTTGACAGGACTTGATCTAGCAAAAAAGCATTCATTCTCATGAGATGAATTCCTTTTGCATGAGGGAAAAATCCTTTTTCATGAGCCACCATCTTTTTTTCCCAGCAACTTAAAAGTGTGGAAAATACACTAAAATGTTTTCATTTTACAAATCAAACACAAGAACCTAGCTAAACAAGCCCCATTTAGCTAGATTCTGATGTTTGTTTTTCAAAATGAGGACCAGAAATACTTTGTCTGGGCGCACAAAATCCCAGGTGCCCAGCTTAGCGAGAGGAGCATTCCCCCATGTTCTTTGTATGACAGTCAGCCAAAATCAGTCAAAGTTTATTGATCAGCTATTTGCCATTACAAAAGGAGAAAGTTAAAACATAGATTTACATTTAAAATTTACATACAAAATATCATACAGGACAAATATACAGTAGAGCAGTCTTCATCTCATTGCTCATAGATGTTTACCTTTCCCATTTAGTTCATTGGTACTAACAAGTATAAAATATAAATATTGACCTATTAAAGAGCAATATGAATTAGAATTCAATAGTTAAATTGACCTTCTTTATATTGCACTACCCCCTTTACTTGCTTGAGGTACAATGTGTAGTTCATTTCACATGGCACCCAGTAGGTCTGTACCTATTTGAGCTTACTGGCAAGAGTAAGTCTGGCAGAGTATAAAATCTGAAAGAGGATCCTACAATATTCATTCAATTATATATTTTTTTGTTTTCTTATTTTAGTAATGGTTAATAGATATATTGCTAAATGTCTTAGTATATCCTTTTGTTATGCATTAAATAGCAAGTCTAGAATAAATCTATTAGGTATATATATATATATATATATATATATATATATATATATTTATATAATGATCCAATATATTCACCTAGATATTTTCTCCATTGAATATTATACCACGGACAATGGAATGTGACATGTAGAATATCCTCTTCTTCATGTAAAATATAGTTACAGTGAGATGTTTTCTCTGTATGAGAACAGTGGATTTTCTTGACTTCTGCAGCCACAGCTGAACTTGTGCTGCCAGCTGCAATGTGAGCTGTAAACTGCCCTGCCATTTCTCTGGTGTTTAGTGGTGCCTTACCACCTGCCATGCTGGAGACACAGACTGTTCTCCTCTCTTGGGGAGAGAGGTGAGCACAACTCACTTTTCATCAGCCACTTGGAGGTGTTCAGGTGGCAGTGCAGTCTGAGAATGCACAAATAGTGGGGAATGAGCATGCATGGGACTCCGGGGGCGTCTCCATGGAGGCACATCTTGCACATCATGCCCATTGCATGAGCATGGATCCAGGTCAAAAATAGGTGGAAAAGCACCTCTGACCACTGGATGAAGTCTGACCCCTTGCAGGTACTGTATCAGTGACAAGGGGATGCCAGAGGGCAGGTAAGTCCCAGAGAATCCAGGTGATGTGGCTGGGGAACTAAACAGAAAGGGGTGGCCAGGGGAGATGAGAGGTAAAAATGTATATGCAAAAATAAAAAATACTATTACTTAAAATTTATTATAAATCATGCTTGCTAACTCAAGAAAGTTCATTGTACAGAATAAAGGGACACAGTCTGACAAAGAATTGACCTCACAAAAAAGGATTCTTTCTTGTGAGATGCATTCCTTTTTCGTGAGCTGCAGTCTTTTTTCCCACAAACTAAAAAGCATGGAAAATACATTAAAATGTTATCATTTTACAAAACAAGCACCAGAACTTAGCTAAATGGGCCTCATTTAGCTAGATGCTGGTGTATGTTTTTCACAATTAGCCCCAGAAATACTTTTTCTGGGCACCTGAAATCCCGGGTGTCCAGCTTAGCGAAAGAAGCTTTCCACCACGTTCTCTTTGTGAGATCAGCAAATTGTATTTACTTCTGCAGCCACAGCTGAACTCCTGCTACTGGCTGCAGTGTGAGTTGTGAGCCCCTGTTTTCCCTGGCGTCTAGTGTCACCCACCCATCCTTGGATTGCCATCCCCTAGTCCCTTATTAAAAACTGTGTAATCAAAGGAAGACGAGCAAGCGAGGATTAGAAAGTGAAGAGAGTGACTGTCCTTCAGAACTCACAAGTGTGCCAGTTACCTACTCAATCAATTAATCAATCAATCTTTATTTAACCAGGTGGAACACCATTGAGTGAGCTCATTTGCAAGGTGGGCCTGGGCAGTACACATACGCGATTCAATAGAACATCAATAACACAAGTCAGCACAACAGGAAAACATATACAACCTGAAACATATTAAGGTAAAGGGTAATACAACAACTCTGAATACAACAAACATAAGGATATATATACAATAAGTATACATGTAAAATAACAGTTCATAATATAAGTAATGTCTCAATATAGGAGTCAGCCTGCTAGGAAAAGTGTCAGAAATGTAAGGAGGCACAAAGGATAAGGGGAAGGGAGAGATGAGGGTAGGAGGAAGGATGAGGGCTACAAGTATCACAGTAGTGGCAGCAGTGCAATTAGTGACAGGGAAAACATTTACAAGGCTCATAGAATGATTTCGAGTAAAGGGATTTGATCTCCACAAGATCATTGGGTTAACCAGTTTTAAGGTTTTCTGGATTTTATTCCTTAGCTGAGGCAGCATGTAGCTGAAGAAAGCTCTACCGAAATAGGAACTGACCTTAGGTACATATAGTGAGATGTAAGAGTAACTTCTCAGGGTGTAATTGCCTAAGGTGCAGAGATGTAGACAGCCAGATATGTATAAGGGGAGTTTCTTAATAATATCTCTGTAGGTCCAGAGTATAACATTCCTTTGTCTCCTGAATGCAAGTGATGACCAACCCACCAGGGAATAAAGTGCACAATGATGCAAGGTGTAAGCTGCTCCAGAAATGAAGCGTAGGGCTCTGTGGTATAAGATGTCAAGCTTAGCTAGTGCTGACACTGGAACTTGACCGTAAAGGAAGTCTGCATAGTCCAAGAGAGCTAGGAAGGTGGTTTGAATCAGCCTCTTCCTAGCCTCTTGGATAAGCAGATGTGTAATGCTATAGAATAGGCTAAGCCTTTGCTTCAGCTTTTTTGAGAGTTCCTCTACATACTTGATGAAAGAGAGTCTGTTGTCAATCCACACCCCTAGGTATTTGAATTTCACAGCAAAATCCAGCAATTCACCAAGCAATGTGGAAAAATCAGCTGTGTATGACTTTGATAAAAATTATTTTTTTGACTCCCTCATTTTCTATAAATGATATCTAGATGATATTTTTATTATTTGGCAAGGTAATCAAGAGGAATTGTCATTGTTTGTTCAATATTTGGAAACAACAAATAATAACTTACATTTCTCTATTACAGCTAGTCCGACTGAAGTATCATTTCTAGATGTTATAGTTAAGAAAGTTGGTGAGGGGGGTCTGACTACTGATCTGTTTAGGAAGCCGACTGATAAAAATGGTATATTACACTTTTCTAATTGCCACCCTAGACATGTTGCTTCTAATATACCAACAGGTCAGTTTATGAGAACAAAAAGGAATTGCAGCACTGAAAGGGGGTATCAGAAGAGATGTACTGTCTTAACTGAAAGATTCAAAAAGAGGGGTTACAGTAAACAACGTGTATGGGCAGCAAAAACAAAAGTTGATTCAATGACCAGGGAGAATTTATTAATTGTTAGGAATAAAGAAGAGAAAGAAAGTGATAGATATGAACATTCTGAGTATAATTGTGTTACTACCTTTAATACACAGGCAAAATAATTGAAAATGTTATTAGAAAGGACTGGCATTGCTGGCCTAGCGGTGCTGAGGGTTGAGGTGCTGGACGCCACATCTTGTGCTATCCCGGCGACCTGGGTTCAGGAATGGACTTGGGTTGCCGGGGGTCAGTGGGGCGAAAGAGGATTGAGCATCCCTACAGATGCTATCCTCCTTCTGGGGTGGGATACCAGGGGTGTTTCAAGCACCCAACACCCCTGAAGCCAGTGGAAGCACGGGCTTCCAGGGCACCGGTGGCTCTGCTCCATGGAGTCGGGGAGGGGGGAACGCTGTTAGGTGCTCGGCAGTCAGCGTGTGTCAGCACGTCATCATCCTGGACATACTTCCTTCATACTGGCATCCCAGGGGGATGGGAGAAAAACAGGGGAAAAATTAAGAAAACCCCTGGCCCTACATGCACAATGAAACTGGGGATGGGATGCCTTGGGGGATTGCCCTGGCAGATGGAGTAGGAGGAGGTACGAGGCCTCCTCTGAAGCCATGGGAGCCAGGCAAATGACAAAAAAAAAAGAAAGAACTGGCATATCCTGTTTCTGGAACCCAGTTTGGAGAAACTAACAGAAGATAGACCCAATTTCTCATATCAGAGAACAAAGAATTTGAAAGATAGTTTAGTCCACAGCTGAAGTGAACATCAAAGATGGAAAATGGGTCCTATTCTTTGAACAGAAATTTTAAATGTGGGAATTGTACTGCATGCAGTTATATGGGTGTGGGGAAAATGTTGTTATACCTCATTCTGGACAAATAGTATGGCCTAATGCATTTATTTCTTATAGCACAGAGGCAATTGTATATATAGCTATATGTAAGTGCCAATGTTTTTACATTGGTAAGACAGTGAGAAAACTTAAGATTAGAATACTGGAACATCAGAGACATATAGGTTTGGGCTCACTTGAGAATGCATTAGCAAATCATGTACGCTTAAAAGGGAAGCAACATGTATTTACTTTTTATGGGTTGGAAAAAGTTAGTAATAACTTAAGAGGGGGTGATCTGGACAACAAACTGATGTGTCAAGAAACCTACTGGCAATTTAAACTGAAAGCTGGTAGGTTTCCAGGACTAAATGGACACTTTCAATTGGCACCATACCTTAAGAAAAGATAGGAAACATAATTTTGTTTTGCTGTTTGCTTCTCAACTGAGCCACAATACCTATGAAAGTACAAGCAGTATAGAAAATATAGTTCACATTTGCACTTGTAGATATTTTTATATAAAGATTATCTATGATAGTAACATAGTAACTGTGTTTAATTTATTATTAATTATATACTAGATTATAGGGTTGTTTCCTTGTGTGTAATAGAGAATTTTATCATGGTAAATATTTTTTCTGCTTTACCTTATATGCTGTAATAGGGTTTCTTTAGGATTACTGTGATTAGTATTTTTTACGTAGCCCATTAGATAAGTTGATTGAGTAATTGCAGTTTGGTGATGGGCAATTTCAAATTGAGATATGCAACCAAGCACATGAGAATTTGTCTCTAGGTAACATCATGAATTGTATGTGCTTTTTAGACAATTGGTTGATTTGGTTCATTAATTGAATATTGAAGGCATTATATAAGGTATTTTTTTATGTGGTTAACTATCTTGATAAATCATCAAGTGTGATGCGAAACGTAGATTTTTGTGTGAGGGGTGCTACATTCGCTAATAAATACATTGTTTTTTAATCTTATGAACGGTATTTTCTGCTATTTATTGTGGATTTGGGTGAGCCAAGGGTTTCATTTTTTTGTTTCTGCCATTTGTATTTGTACCTTGGCTCCCCTTTGCTCAGACCTTGAGCCGTGTTTACATTCTTGTACTTGCTAAGACTCGATGACTGAGCTTTAAGAAAGTACAGTCCAATAAGATCTGCTCCCACACTTCTTTTGGCATGCAGCTCGAGGAGCAGGTCTTCTACATCTTTAAGTATAACAGGCTGAAAGGAGAAACCTGTGTCTAGAGCACAGTGGTTAGGGACAGGGATAGTAGTGCCTTGGGTTGCAAACTGACTTCGGAGGTTGTTGGCCAGTGATGAATCGAAGGCCATCCCAGTGGTGGCAAAATGTTTGTTTAGGAGATCTAAGAGCTCAGCTTTGTTGTTAATGGAGAAGCCATCATATGAAATTTTTGAGGGGAGGGAGCCAGAGAATGCATGGCCTTGAATATCTTTAAGTGTTCTCCAGAACTTAGCAGGGCACGTGGTTGAGGAGTCCAGCGTGTATGGTAATAGTTAGCCTTTGCAGTTCTGATAAGCTTTGTGAAGCGATTCCTGGCTGACCTGAAGGCAGTACAATCAGAAGGAAGTTTTGATTTATGAGCCTTTTTCCAAAGTTTATCCCTGCTGAGCAAAGTGGACTTCAGTTTGGCCGTGAACCAAGAGAACATTTTCATCTTGGTGCGGATTTTGACCAGGGGGGCATGCTTATCTAATGCCCCACAGACAATGTTTTGGAAGGACTCATATGCAGCCTCAACCATCTTGTCCAGGTAGAAGTCCTGCACAGTGACACAGTGAGTTGTGCAAGTCCGTGAGGTAGGCTAGAGGATCAAAACTACTTAAACATTTTTTAAATGTGAATGTGGATTTAGAGATTGGTTTAGGTGCAGACCTTATACAAGTGATGGAGCAATGATCATTGAAGCTGGTGAAGAAGACACCAGAGTGGGAAAATAGGTGAGGTTTGTTTACTAGCATGATGTCTAGCAGGGAATTTTGTTTGTTTGTTTTTTTGTTTGGTCCAGTTATTTCTGTGATGATTTGGACAAGCCCAAAGGTGTTGCATAGATTTTTTTAAATGTTTAGAACAGTCCAATAGTCAGTCAAGATTTAGACTGCCCAGGATTATGACTTCGGATTGTATCGCATTCAAGGAGCTAGTTAAATGGCTCAGCAACTGTAAACTCACAGACGGAGGGATATAGCAACCCATAATGTACAGAGATGAGGAGGTTGAGAGTTGGACTTTGATCATTAGACTTTCAAACTCCTGCGGGACAGAGGTAGAATCTGCAATAGAAACTGTCAATTTGTCCAGAACATAGATGGCAACCCTGCCTCCTCTGGCCAGTTGATCCTTTCAAAAGATATTGTAGGATGGAATGTTCACCTCAAACCCACAGTTCAACTCCTTCACCTACATGCCGAGAGATCAGGAAATCAAAAGAAAAAGAAAGCCAGTCCAGACATAGACCACAATATGTCCTAATTTCCTAGTGGATGTCAGAAGTGCTAAGCTGCTCCAAGCTATGTAAGAGAAGATTGAGATGTGAACTCTGGCATGTCTTTACTGATCCGACTGCACCCCTAGTCCTCTGCACCTGCTACTGCTCAAACACCAAAATACAGTACCTCATGGTTTCTACAGCTATTAAACCTGTAAAAATGTATCCCTCACTGTGACTGAGAACAGCTGATTTCTGATTGCTACCGGAAGCCTTGCACACCATTCAAGTATAGTCAGGGTTTCATTATACTGTATTGAGGTTTAGTATAGTGAGGAAGCACTGCATGAATTTAACTTGTTTTTGGTTAGATCATCCACCCTCTATACCAGGCAAAATGGATTTTCACAGATCAGCCCAGTATAAATGGTGGGGTCTGTATATAGTCTGATTCCAGGATGCCCACCCCTGGTGTCAGTTGCCTCCCCTTGTTGTTATTTAAAGTGCCAAGATCGAGGGGCCTAATCCCTGTGTCAGCATTACAAGCCCCCCAAGCAGTATTGGATATTGGGGAGCCCACCCCCAGTGTCCTGAAATATTTATTTAATTCAAACCTGTAAAAAGAAAACAGTTCCCAATGTTTTTTTAAATCCTGAAAAAAAGAAAACAGTCCCTTGTCGTCCCCACCATCCTCTCCCATATCCCAACCGTCCCACTGAGCACCCATCCCCACACACACCCTTACCCTTTACTTACCACTGGAAATCATAGGCTGTCATCTTCTGTGGACTGAGACAAGTCTGCACTTTTCAAAGCCAAACCATGAACTGAGGAATCAAGGTTAGTGCCATATAATGTATTTCAATGGTGTTTTGAACTTATGTTCATAACTTTGCAATTGTTTGGAATTTTTTCACCAAATTTTCAACATAGCCTTTTTAGGACCCCATCTCATGAACACTGGCACTGTTATTTCATTGAATGGATGCGGAAGGTGATTTCATAGTCACTTCATGAAATCACCTTTTGGGTCCAAATAAAGAAGTTTCAACACCAGTGTTCATGAGGTGGGATCCCAAAAAGTCTATGTTGAAAATCTGGTAAAAAATGTTCTAAATGTGGCCGTGTTATAAGCATTCATTGAAAGTGTTCTACTCATGCACATAACTTTGGTAACTTTTAATATTTTGAGTCCAAATTTTCAACATAGCCATTTTATCGCACCACCTCATGAACAGTACAGCTGTCATTTTTTATCCTGTCCACAATGTGTTTTTGCACCTGTAGTGCACAATGGTGTTTTGGCATGGATTTGAAAATGTTTACCGTGGGGGGTTAATAAGGTGGTGTCATAAGAAGTCTATGTTGAAAATTTGGGGTCAAAATATGAAAACATTCCAAAGTTATGACCGTTCATTGCAATTTCGCTACACCTGCTCATAACTTTGGAAATTTTAAATATTTGGACCCCAGATTTTTAACATAGCCTTCTTATTACCCCGCCTCATGCATGTCACAGTTGTCTTTTTTCTAATCCTGCCCATACTGTGTTTTTGCACCTGTGACATGGAATGGTGTTGCAGTTGCACAGAATTAAGTTTTGGCCAGGATTCAAAAGTTTTCTGTACCAGATACATGAGATGGGGTAATAAGATGGCTATGTTGACAATTTGGTCACAGTTTTCCTATAGCTGCAAAGGCCAACAGGATGCTGGGTTGTATTGCCAGAGGCATATCCTCTAGGAGGGGGGAGGTGATCCTGCCACTATACAGGTCACTGGTTAGACCACACCTGGAGCACTGTGTGCACTCCTGGTGACCATACCTGAAGAAGGACATTAGGTTACTGGACAGGGTGCAGCACAGGGCAACAAAAATGATCCAGGGGCTAGGGGACTCACCCTATGAGAGCAGGCTGAGGGAGTTGAACATGTACTCCCTGGAGGACAGGAGGGATGGAGGCACATGATTGAAACCTTCAAGTACATGAAGGGAATAAATAAGATGGGAATGGAGGGGCTTTTCAAATTAAGGAGGGGAGGGACACTCAAGCACATGATCTGAGATTGGAAGGGGGAAGGTTCAGGAGGGAAATGAGGAGACACTTTTTTACAGAGAGGGTGGTGTCTGGGTGGGACACATTGCCAGAGGAAGTGGTATGCTGTAGAACAGTGCTTCAAGAGGGGATGGGACATGGTAAGGGAGAAGATCACTGGAGGGAGGAAGGGAGGAGCAGCTGCAGTATAAGGGCTGCTAGCTGCACGATTACTTGATAGACCATAAGGCCTTTATCTGCTGGCAATTTCATATGTTTTTATGTTTATATAAATGGAACCGCAGGGCCTGGAGGGCCCTGTGCTTCCACAGCTACATGCATATATGCATCTACGGAGAGATGTGAGTGCAGGGTCTGAAGGACCCAGTGCTCCCACAGCAAAATAAGGATACTATTATACTGTCTCAGAAAGTAAGGAAATAAGTTGGTCAAAGTGACAGAAGTTGGTAAATGAGGCATTAGGGTTTCCCTACCACCACACCCTCTCAAACCTGGCAGGAGAGCAGGTGTGGGGTGTGCTTTGGGCTTCTCAAGCCTAATGCTTACCCCATTCTCATAAGTCTACACATCTGACATTATTTACAGATGGAATGGGGTGGCGTTAGGCTTGAGAAGCAACACCTACACCTGCTCACCTGCCTGGTTTGGAGGGTGAGAATGATTAAACCTGATGCCTCATTTTAACTTTGTCACCTGACTAACAAGCATTAGCAAAGTTTTTGCAACAGGTTATATAACAAATTGCAAAAAACTTTGCTAATACTCTAGTTAGGGTTAAAGTGGCAAAAGTAGGGAAATGTGACATTAGGGTTTCCAACCCTAACACCTCACCCCCACCCTACACCTACCAACAGGCATTGGGTGTGGGCCTTGAGGTTATCAGCCCTAATGTTCACCCCATTCCATAAGTAAATAAGCTGAGATGGGTACAATATAGGAGAATGGGGTGAGAGTTAGGGCTGACTACCCCAAGGCACTCCCCTGATGCTTGTTGGTGGGTGCAGGGTGGAGGTGCAGTGTTAGGGTTGGAACCCTAATGCCACATATCCCTATCTTTGTCACTTTAACCCTAACTAGAGCATTAACAAAGTTTTTTTGCAATTTATTTCCTTACTTTTTGAGATAGCATAAGTGTATCCTTATTTGTCTGTGGGAGCACAGGGCCCTCCAAGCCCTGTGCTCCCATCCCTCCATAGATTCATATATGTATGTAGCTGTGGAAGCACTGGGCCCTCCAGACCCTGTGCTTCAATTTGTAGGACAACAGTGACCAAATTGTCAGCATAGCCATCCTATTACCCCACCTCATGAACCCAGTACAGAAAATCTTTGAATCCCAGCCAAAACATAATTCTGTTCAATTGCAATGTCATTCCACACCACAGGTGTAAAAACACAGTTTGTTCAGGATTTGAAAAATGACACCTGTGACATACATGAGAAGGGTAATAAGAAGGCTATGTTGAAAATCTGGGGTCAAAATATCTAAAATTTCCAAAGTTACAAGTGTGCATAGTGAAATTGCAATGAATGGACATACCTTTGCTATTTTTACATATTTTAATCCCAAATTTTCATCATAGCCCACATCATGAACACGGGCAGGAAAAAATGTTCAGATGGATCCCGCCCAAAAGGTGAATTTGCCAAGTGACTGCAAAATCACCTTATGAGCAGGAGTTGCATAATGACAGTCATATTGTTCTTAAGGTGGGGTCCCAAAAGTCCATATTGAAAATTTGGGTCAAAATGTCAGAAAATGGCTAAATTATGCAAAAAAGTTGAACCCTACACTGAAATACATTGAACAGCATTTACCTTAGTTTCTCATATTGCAGTTTCTGGTTCCAGCAGTGTCTTCGATCAGAGAGTGGGCTTTGAACCTGGGACCTGTTCAGGCAAGTGAGGCTGTTGGGGAGGGGATGTACTGGGGACTGTAGGGTAGTGAGTGCTGAGTGAGAGGTGGGGGTGGGGGTAGGGGGCTGGTTGGTGAGGGACTGTTTTTCTTTTAGGTTTAAAAAATATGCTTCTGTTTCTCCATTTGATCACAGAAACTACTGTTTGATGCAGTTCAATGTCTGTGCTGTTCCTTTTGGGTTTCAACTGAAAACCAATATAAATTATTTAGCAATGTGCAGTGGTATGATTATTTTGTGATGTACTGTATAAATGACCTACAGTATGCTGTACAATAGAAATATCTGTATGTTACCTTTCATGCCACAGAATTAGTTTCTTAGCATCAAATAAACTATCATCCTTGTTGTAACATGTATTTTTACTGTATAAAGTGTTCTTTTTATAAAGCCAACAATAATGGGAGGGAAATGCCAATCAGCTAAATCACAATTTCCTTGTGCAGGGCAATGTGTCTCCCCGATACTTGTATATATTCTGTTAGGTAGTGGTGACATTGTCCTGCGCTCACAACACATATTATTAACCAGAATATAAAACCATAAGTCCAAAGGGAGAGTGGATTTATGATCTGGTTATCCCCCTGCATGGGTTTGCTGCTAGGAGTATGTACTGTAAGTGAATTTAGGACTTGTGGTAAATTAAGCTTTGCATGATCATCTTGCTTGCTACTCAATGGACCTGCTGTATTTTACATTTTTATTGGGGAGACTGAAAAGCATAGCATAGCAATCATAAAAAAATTCCTTATAAAGAAGAAACGTGCTACTGATTATGTTCATGTCTGATGGTACTACTTCTTTCCCTAAAGGATTTGTGACTTTCAAAGTTGTTGTGGAGATGTTAGTAGCTGGTTCTATTCCACTGCTCTTTATACACCAGTTGCATGGCCATTTCCTACTTGTTTTCCACAATGATATGAATGAATAAATGGAGTACAACTTGTATATGAATAGAACACTTAAAGTTGCATCAAATAACCATGTGACTCAGTTGATTAATAGCACTGTCGCCAAGCACATGGGTTCAGTTTCACATTTGAGACTTGGAACTTTGACGCCACAGTGCAATATTAGCAGAGCACTGCCAGCTGTAGGAGTTGTAGTTCATAAGAATATTTTTTATATATTTTACCAGGTAAGCAATACTGTAATCAAGACAGCCTCATTTTCAGTTGCTATCTGGGAAGAGGGAAGATGAGTAGGGAAGGGATAAGGGACTTGCAAGGTTCAGCAATGACAATAGACCACATAAACCTGTACAGAGTAGAATGTAGGTATACTATCATCCACATACTGTATACCTGAAATAACTGAAGAGCAGCAACCTGAACAAGATTAAATATCAGCCACAGTTTCATAGGCTGATGCTATTCACAGATACAGTACACCAAACAGCTAGATGGCACAGATATTCAGAGAATGTGACTAAGCCATTACTGACACAGATGCAGTCCTGACTACACTGCATCAGCTCTTAGTTGTACATGGCAGTTTTACAGTACGTTGTGGAATCAGTCCCATAGCTTAGGAATGTGAAAACTGCAAAATGTGATATATGTGTTATATATGTGTTATTCATGCTCAATCATCACTCTCATTGGAAACTTGTAATAACATAAATGTATTTATTTATCTTTAAAGGGAGCATGAACCCTGGTTTTACCATACAGTTCAAAATGTGGACATGTTTGCAGCCTTCATAATATCCTTAAATTACATGTGGTAGCAGTGGAATTAACCAGATCACAAACTGAGACAAATTACTATAGTATTTTATCATGTACCTGCTCTCTGTATTAAGCTGGTGGGATTAGCCATCTGATTTGGGGAGAAAAACGTCTGTGACAGTTTACATAATAGACTGAGTTGCACTCATAGGTTGTACTGTGCCATAGTCCATTAGCTTCACGCCTTCCAAAAGAGCTTTCTGCAGGGTTTGGGCGTTCTGTGTGCCAAGGAAGATGGCTGGGAGAAAGATGAGAGTGCTGAGAGTTCTGAATGAGCTTGGTAGCCATAATCCTGTTGCAGTTCAAATGAAACTGGCAAGTACAATTGAACATGGCTGTTTTTGTTTTTTCTTTTGTTAATGTATGCTACATATGGACGCTGTTCCCTGTGCTCGTTTGGTTTCCTCCACCCCCCTTGCTCTTTTACTGAAGTAAGTGAAAAGTCAGAGTGGTGATAAATTTTTCTTTTCCTTTTTCTGGATTTCTTAATGAAATTAGCCATTAGCTTCTACTATTGAGAAACTGAGGTTTGAATACTGCTGCCGCATAGATAGCTCAATCAGTTTGGACACAATGGTTCAGCTGGTAAATCAATGGGACATGTACTTTCTGGCATGTAAAAAAAAACTAGGTTTGGTTTTCAGTTTATTTTAATAAAGACAAAAATATAGCTTATCACTACTCTGACTTTTCCCTTGCAACAGTAAATGAACAATGATGGTTGGGGGGGGCGGGTGAGTGAGCATAGGGGAGGTCAGATGGGTGTAACATACATTAAAAAAAAATCTTCACATCTTCAAGTTGTACTTGCCAGTTTTATTTGAACTGCAACAGGATTCCAGCTGCTATGCTCATTCAGAGCTCGCAGCACTCGCATCTTTCTCCCAGACTTCTTCTTTGGCACACAGTTGAATGTTAAAAACTGTAATGTGATGTATGTTATTCATGCTCAAGTATCGCTCTCACTAGAAACCTATAATAATGTAGATGTCTTCATTTGCCTTGGGACATGCACCCTACTTTTACCCATTTTAATATTTCATATAGATTATGTCTACTGCACTGTGCACTGCAAAAAGCACTTTTGCTGTTTCAGTCACAACCGCTCATCAGTTTCATTCCTGTTCAATGGTGAAAATTGGCACATAAAAATTCCATTTGATTACCTAGGGTGACCCATCTAAACCTTACTGTTTGCAAAGACAGGTTATCCCTACTCATTTCTCCAAAAGGTGTACCACATTTTTGCTAAATCATTTTTATCAAAAACTGCCTTATAAGTAATTAATAAAACAATGATCTCTTACCAGGCAAACCACTATGAGCCCATTTTATATAAATTTAAGCACCCATACTACTGCATGGGCATATATCCAAGTGCATCGCTACCACCAAGGTAACTGCTCTGGGTGCTTTATCAACTGCCAAAAAATTGAAGCCTACTCCAAATTTGAACCAACTTAGGGTCCCTACTCTATGGTCAGCACTCCTGTTGTGCTTTAGACTACAAAGTTGGATCACTTCTCTCAGGTTACCACTTAGCTCATTAGTGGACACAAAAATTACCAGTACTGGACCCTAGTCTTAATTACCAACTAGAAAAAAAATGTGTGTACACCATAACGTATGCCTCATATTAAGAAACCTTTCTGCTGATTCCAAGCCCCATGTACTAGCCAAACTAGCAACACAACATAAATTACTTCTGTTATTTTTCTATAAGCCCAACTAAACATAACACACCGCCAGTCTAAATAATGTGGCTAAGTGGTGTGCGTGTTTGATCAGCCAGCTCCCATTGTTACATTAATATACTTATCTATTAAAGAAAAACATTATGGGGAAGGTGGGGAGTGCCACTAGATGCCAGGGAAAAACATTATTTTAATACAGGGCCACTAGCCATGTGTGGGGAGTGCCACTAGACACCAGGGAAGAATTATAAGATTAGGGGGACAGTGATCAGAATCTTGAATGTTTACTGGTGCATCAGCAAGGTTTTTTTTTTTTGCAAAGAATATATGTGCAGTATATATTATATATCAATATGGGATATGACATGGGTGAGAGTGAGATAGTAGAACTACAGTATCTCCATGAGCTGTCAATGAACTCTTGATATCCCAGGAGTGGCAAAGCCATGAGTGGGATATCAAGAGTTCAGTGACAGTGAGTGGAGATATTTCTACTATCTAATGATCAGCCATGTCATATTTGATTTGTACAGTTGGTGTGGGTCTATCTGGGGCCAGTGAGGGCTGACAAGAACTCTGTGCCACACTATATTGTAGTTTGATGTACTGGCCAACCTGCAGCAATCCCCCCCCACACACACACTGTCTGTAACACTAAATACATGAACTAAACTTATATATTGTATTTTGAAGGAAACAAAGTGTGACCTGTGCTGCCTTTGTTTGAAAGAGGCATTCTGCACTGGGCAACCTGCAATCGCCCTCCCAGCTCTGTAACACTAAACCCATAATCTACACTAAAATTAAGCAGTTTGAGGAAAATAAAGTCTGACCTGTGGTGTCTCCACTTGAAAGAGCATTCCGTAGGAGTTAAGCATTTTTTTCTTTCTTTTATTTAAAAAAAAAAGGGCTGATTTGGCAAGACGCATTGTGAAGGAAAGCTGCTCTAGACTATGGCAGCTGAAGAGGGACACTCTTGCTTCCTATGAACCTGCTCCAAACTGGAGAATACTGTAGTTAAACTCTGGCCAGAGCTGATAGGCCTGCAGTCAAGGAATGTGGGGTAAAAATATTGAAAATTTGTTTTTTATTATTTTTACACCAAATTTTTAACACAGCCTTGTTAAAATCCTGCCTCATGAAAAAGGACAGAGAACATTTTCAGCTCCTGGCCTAAAGGTAATTTTGTGCAGGGACTGCAAAATCAACTTTCAGGATTCAAAAACACATTTTGGTCCACAGTTGAAAAATTACAGCTTTCACATTCATGAGGTCCCCATCTCCTGGCCACCCCATTATAGCAGGAATTGAATGTTAACAGAGCCTCTGTCAAAATTTGTTGATGCATACTTTAAACCCAATGTCCAAAGTACTCCATCATATATTAGAGACACAGAAGATATACTTAATACTGTATATGATATGGAAATGGAAAGTGACTCACAGTTTGCTACCTAGATGTTCAGTCTCTGTACACATCAGTCCCCCATTTTGTGGGACCGGAAGCTACGAGGTATTTTTTAGATCAGAGAGATGGGGGTGATGGCCCCCCCCCACTGAATTTGTATTGGACCTTTCTCAAATCGTGTTGATGGTCAATATGTTTGTATTTTGTGGAAAATATTATTTACAGACACAAGGTACAGCAATTAGCACCTAGTTTCGCAAATCTCTACTTCGTCAAGTGGGAGTTAGATGTTGTTAGGAGCACCTCCACAAATACATTTTTTGGATATTTGGATTTGTGGAGGTGCTTTGTTGATGACATCTTGAATGTGTGGAACAGAGATGATAATGCCTTATGTTTATGTGCTTCCTTAATGAAAGTAATCCATCTCTGAAATTTCAGCTTAGTGTATGGAAGTACAGTATTAATTTGTTTAGATGTAACTCTGTATAGAGATGAACAAGGAAATATTCTGTCAGATTTATTTGCAAAAATTACTGACAGGAACACACTCCTGCAGGAAAAAAGCTTTCATCTGCAAAATACAATATGAGCAGTCCTCAAGGGACAATTAGTCAAGGTGAAAATGATTTGTGCTGACCATAATGTGTATAAGGATAGAGAGAATCAACAAATTCAGAAATTTTTAGAGAGGGGATATAACACGACTGTTATTTCTAAAGCAGTGGAGGAGGTACAAAATATGTCAAGAACAATGCTGCTGACTTGCGAGACTAATAGAACAAACAGGCAAAATAATTTTGAGAGCCCAAGGTTTATAATAACGTATTCCTTTGGAGCACAGAAGTTGAGAGAAATCGTATACAACAGAATGTTGAGTTTGCAGAGCAATTTTAGATTACAACACATTACAGAAAGCAAACAGATTTCTTTTTACAGGAGAGCACAAAACATGGGTGATACTGTGGTATCCACTTTGTATAAACCCCAAATAGAAAATGTAGGGTTTTGGAGAGACCCCAATATCAACAAGAGATGTGGACATTTCATGCATTGTGAATTTCTTACCCAGGGCAGTTCAATTCCACACCCTAGGGGGAAGAAATAGATTTATTGCAATACATTTATTCACTGCAATTCAGAGGGGATGAGCTACATTTTCAGGTGCCAATGCAAGGCGTTTTATGTTGGACATGTTATTAGAAATTTTAAAACGAGAATGGGGGAACATGTGAGGGCGATGAGGGGCAACAATGTAAAATATGCAATTGGAAGGCACACCTCGGTAAGAATAAGAATGAACATAAGATTAACTTTTTTTGAATTCAGAAATTAACAGAAATGTGAGGGTTGGAAACTGGGAACAGCAGATGAGCCAGAATAGGATGCTTTGGATATTCGGGATGTGGGCCTGCTACCCACCAGGGTTAAATGACTCAGTGGAAGTAGGTCACCTGTTGTAATGAATGTATAGTACTCCTTGCTTATTTGAAAGGTTAGAATTATGTTGTACTTACTGTTCACTAGATATGCTAGAAATGTGTTAAAATGAGTGTGTAGGACTTTGAAATAAGGTTCTGCACTCATAGCATTGGAATGAAAAATAATTGGGTGTTTAATTATTGAAAGTAAAAATATGAAAAATGCACCCATATTATTAAAGTTGATGAATTGGATGTTCAACTTAGAAATTATTGTTTTTGGTAGATTTAATATGATGTGCAATCAGCTGAGAAAGGTGAATGTTCTTTTTCCCTTTCTCCCCCTCGCCCCCATCCCCAGTGGTTTACCACAATGTGTAGCTGATTTTGTTTTCCTGCAAGGATTTCTTTTACCTCTTGAGGGATAAAAAATAAAATACAAAATATAAGATATGTTTTTTATCTACCTCTTGTTGCAGTCTTGGCCTTATGCATACATATTGCTAGTTATTGCTATTAGTACAATAAAAAGCAAAGTAGTACTTTTAAAATAAAAGAATGATATAAATATACTGTAACAAGCATTTGTCAATGCCAAATGTTGTCTCGCTGGCATTGGCATTGGTAGTGCCAGAGTTAGAGATGCATAATAGGAATGGCAGTGAAGTATTAAAATGACACAAACCCCACCCCCACCCTGTAGAGACAGACAGGCATTGAGGTGTGCCTTTGGGTCATCAGCTATATCGCTTATGCCATTTTGCCTCACCCTACCCTGTAGACACTGACAAGTGTTGTGGTGTGCTTTGGGGTCTTTGGACATTATACTTATCCCATTCCATAAGGAAATATGCTGAGGTGGGTGCAGTATAGGAGAATGAGGTGAACTTTATGGCTGAACAGTGCAAGGCACACCACAATGCCTGTCACTGGCTGCAGGGTGGGGGTGAGGGTGGAATGGAATGAGCATTACAGCCGATGATCCCAAGTCACACCCCTGATGCCTGTCAGTCTCTACAGGGTGGGGTGCTACAGTTGGAAACCCTAACACCGTAGGCATGTGTTGGTATTTTCACTCCAAATTTTCAACATGGGCTTTTTGTGAGCTTCCTCATGAAAAGCGGCACTGTTTGTTAGCTGAAAGGTGGTTTTGCGCAGTGGCTATGCCATTTGGTGACACAGGGATGAAAATACATTTTGGGCAGGATGTGGAAAATGACAACTGTATTGTTCATGAGGAGATGTAAAAAAATGGCAATGTTGAAAATCTGGAGTGAAAATATGAAAAATTGGTGAAGGTATGAGCATACATAGAGACTGTGCAACACACGTCAGTAACCCAATTATTTTTGGTATTTTTTTAACCACATCTTTAACATAGGCATTTTGGGAACCTCCCCTCATGAACAGTGGCAGTGTGATTCTGTTAATGTGTCCAAAATGTTGATTTCGCACAGTGACCATGCCATTGTGTGCCACTGGTGCAAAAACACATTTAGGGCAGGATGTGAAAAATGGCAGCTGTGCTGTTCATAATGAGTTGTAAAAAAATGCCAGTGTAGAAAATCTGGCATGAAAATAGTGCAAATTTGTAAAGTTACAAGGGTGCATGGAAACTGCGCAACACACGCTTGTAACACAGTCATTTTATGGAATTTTGTCACCAAATTTTCAACACAGGCATTTTGGGACTTCTGCTCATGAACAGTGTCACTGTCATTTCCTGAAACTGTCCCAAAAACTGATTTTGCACAGCAACCACGCTATTCTGCGCTGGACATGTGAAAATACATTTTGGCCAGGATATGTAAAATGACAGCTGTACTGTTCATAAGGAGGTGTGGAAAAATGCCAATTTTGAAAATCTGGAGTGAAAATATTACAAATTCATTAGGTTATGAGCATGTATGGAAACTGCACAATGCACGCTCGTAAAATAGTCATATTGTGGATTTCTTCCACCAAATTTACAACATAGGCTTTTTGAGAGCCCACCTCATGAACACTGGCACTGTCATTTCGTTAATCGGTCCCAAAAGGTGATTCCATGCAGTGACCACAAAATCACCTTTGGGGTCCAATTAATGCCATGACAGTGCCAGAATTCATGAAGAGGGGACCCAAAAACCCCATGTTTAAAATTTGGTGCCAAAATTCCAGAAAATGCCTGAGACATGCATCAAAGTTGAAAAACCCCTATTTATTCCATTACACAGCTTACCGGCATTTCCTCAGTTTGCGGTCAGCTTTGAAGAGTGCAGACATGTTGCCGGTCCACCGAAGATCATCGCCCTGGACTCAGAGGTAAATATGGGGTGAGGGTGGGAGGCAGGGTGCAGTGGGTGGCCGTGGGTTGGGGGGCAGGGAGACCGTGAGGACCTTTTTTCTTTTGACAGGGTAAAAAAAAAAGAAAACATTGCAGGACCATTTTTTTTTAACAGGGATATGTGGCATGCTGGGGTGGGCTCCCAGTGTGCCACTGGGAGGGCAGCTGTAGCTGATGGGAGATTGAGCACCCCCATTGGCACACAACAAAAGGGGGGTTACATTACGCCAATGGGGTTTGGGCACCCCCGTCAGCACACAACAAAAGTGGAGGGGGTTGACATTATGCTGACATGGATTGGGTACCCCCAATGGCACACAACAAAAGCAGGGAGGGGGTGTTACATAATGCCAACGGGGAGTGGGGTCTCCCGTAGGCAACATCACTAAGGCACCGCAGCCAATGGGGATTGGGGCCACCTTCAGCAAAGAAAAACTGTTGGGGGGTGCACATGATGCCAAGGGGGATTGGGCAGCCCCTTGGCATACATTGTAAATGGGAGGG
Organism: Neoceratodus forsteri; assembly: GCA_016271365.2. NCBI lineage: Eukaryota > Metazoa > Chordata > Ceratodontiformes > Ceratodontidae > Neoceratodus > Neoceratodus forsteri. The sequence goes on from CM057455.1 coordinate 508,887,191, forward strand.
GAGTTATTATGCTGATGGGGAGTGGGCTCCCCCATCGGCATTCTGACAGGAGGTGGCGGCAGTGTTGCGTGCACATCTGGAGGTGTGTTGTGGTCACGCTGCATGAGAGCTTCACTCTCATTGCAGTGGACCTTTTGTTAGATCTGGTGACCACATTCCACATTGCTGATGTAGCGCCTGCATGCTGCCTGATTGGGGAATGAGGGACGCACCTGCTGATGCGTGCCCTGCATTCGCCCAACAGTGACCGCACCTCCAAATCTGCTACTACTGCAATATGTTGGCTGAGCATGCATGAGCCAACATAAAAATTACTGTTATTGGGTGGGTTTTTCTATGTTTATGTTTTAGCATGTCTGTCTCATGCATTTTGGAGCAAAACATTCCCAAAGATAAATTATCTGATTAAAGAAGAGCATGAATAAGGAATCTTTTGGCTTTGCATTATACAACTCTGGGAATGGAACAAAAATGAAGAGTTGGATCAGACTATGAACAAATGCATCATTTGAAAAATGTTGAATATTTTGTTGAAGGACTTAAATGCCTTAAAAAATTAAAAGGGATATGTTCATTGTACTTTTCAGATTACTGATTTAAACTTATTATTACATGTAGTTCAGGGAATCTATAGTTCCTTTTACAATTTAATTAGGAATGTTCCAATAATTATAAGTGGAATCATGTTGGGGTTTAGATCTTGACACATTTTGCATAATTTTAGTTGTTGGTATAATATTGTGTTTTTTTATTTTCACTGCCATTTGTAAATATCACATGTAATGGATTTATCAATTCCACTTTAGCACTTTGATTGGTGTCCCTGTAAAAAGGGCTAGAATTGCACAAGTGATTTACCTCTGAAGAAGGCCCGCCCAGATGGAATGAAACATAAGGTCTATTTACCTGAGGGCTATTCTGTAGCTCTGTACTGCCTTGTTCCTTCCTGTTAGATACTGCCTGTTTTGCTGTCTTTTGGATGCAATGTTTGGCACTTGGAAAAAAAACTTTTATATACAAATAAAAAGAGTATGTAAGTATTTTACATCTCTTTAGTGGTTTTTTATATTTCCTATATGCTAGCATCCTATATTTAAGTATATAGCCGTTAGTGGGTGCTCCTTGTGCTTTGATTATTTTGTATTCTTTTTTTTTTATTCAATATACTTTATGGAGTTTTATGCAGTAAACATTATAGGGTACTACAAGAGTACAGCAGGGAGCTGCAAAGACAATCAATAAAACAAAACAGATGGAGATTACAAAAGACAAAGCACAAATCACAAATCCCCCATCCTTCCCTCTCCAAAACCCCTCCACAAAAGTCTGCATATCATACAAAGAGAGAAAAAGGGGAATTGTAGGGGTCTAGTAAAACTAGGGCCATCAGTTTATGACCTCCAAAGAGAGGGTAGGGTCAAAAGGAGCTCTCATGTTGACTGAAAGAAGTGGAGTCTATGTTGCATAATGGCTATATGCTTCTCCAGCTGAATTACTAACAGGTTTCTCAATACCATTCTAATACAGAGGGAAGGGAATCCTCTTTCCAGTGCCTTAACATTACTAATATTGCCGTGGCAGACACCAGGGCTAGGTGATCTTTCCTGATTCAGGGCATTCTAGGAGGGTACAAGGTTAAAAAGCAGCATTCTGGGGTGAATAATGGCTCCAGTCCCAAAAGAGGATCTAGGGCCTGTTTTATGGAATTCCAAAACAGTTGGGACTTTGGGCAACTCCAGAGCAAATGGTATAATGACCCAGGAGCATCTCCACAATGGGAACATAGGGAGGATGTAAGTTTTCCTATTTTGTGTAATCTAGTAGGGGTATAGTAGAGATTATGTATAATGTTAAACTGGATCAAGCGCTGTCTTATCTGTTTAATTAATTTATATATAGCACTCCAGGCTTTCCTCTAGAAGGTAAACTCTGCTGGAAGAGACAATGTCTGGACCCAATAATAGCAAATTCCAGATGTGAGAGATGGAGCTAGGGATTCTAGGTGTTTATAGACTCTGGAAATGGTGTGTGGCTGATTAGCCACCTGAAGTACAGAGGATAGGTCCTCCCGGGATGGGAAGGTCCAGGGCTTGGGTCCCAAAAAAGAGAGTATAGCATTTTTTATCATTTTGTATTCTACATTTTAGTGCAGCACCACTGACCTGAAGCTATTTAGTGGAGTGCCAGGTTTTTGGTTCTGTTGGATATGTTCATTCAGAACTCACAGCATTCGCATCTTTCTCCCAGCCATCTTCTTTGGCACACAGTTGAATGTGAAAAACTGCAAAATGTGATGTATGTGTTCTTCATGCTCAAGCCTCATTCTCACTGGAAATGTGTAATAATGTAGATGTCTTCATTTGCCTTGGGACACAAATCCTATTTTTACTTGTTTTAATATTTCATATAGATTTATGTATTTATTTATTTATGTATGTCTTTGATAACCGGGTGAGCAAACTGATCCAGAGGACCGTTTTCAGTCATGACCCGGGCCACCAGGGAGGAAAACACAACAAACATTAGTACAATGCAGAGATACAATTAAAACAAAACAGGACTGCCGAATACACTTGGTATGAGGTCAAATTACATAGTACAAATATTTCTGAGAAATCAGTACATACTGGTGTAGTGACATACATTAAGTGGCTGTGCAATATAAAAGGCTTAACATTGTGATTATGGTAAAGTATTACATGCAATGTACAGACAGTCACTGGGGAGCCAAGGAAATAAATACAGTTAAAATGAAGGTTCAGTCTATCACCAGGACTGGTATAGGCACAAGTTATATTTTATTTTATATTTAATTTTATTTATTTATTTTTTTATTTAGTTTTTGTTGACTGTGTAAGTGCACTAGACAAATCCTGCCTATTTTCAGGCACGACCTGGGGAAGGGGGATACAGATGAATGCCAACTGACCTTGAACCAGATTAATCTGTTGGTGGTATTTTTAGTGAATGAGGGAAATTTGGCCAGGACACCAGGGAAATTCCCCTACTCTTTTTCAGTAAGTGCTATGGGATCTTTAACATCCACCTGAGCTACCACTAATCCAGGCAGATGGGACCTCGGTTTAACATCTCATCCAAAAGATGGCACCTCAGAGGTGTAGCACCTCTCTCATGCTGCACTACAGTGTCAGTACTGGGATATTAACCCAAGTGCCAGATGTGGGAACCGAACCCAAAGCCCTCTGATCTCCCAGTCTCAGAGGTGAGTGTGCTACCTACTGAGCCACTGACACTGCAATTGGCAACAATGCAACTTGAGTTAAGTTGTAGAACCTGCTAACAGTTCAGAATAAAACCGGTAGTCATATCCAGATTGAACAGAGGAGCAGAACAGTGCAAGAGGGTAGAGGCACTGGAGATAGGGTGAGGGCATGAATAGATGCTATGCCAGGATACACGCCCCCCTGGTACTGCCTGAGGAACAACTGCAGGTACAAGTGGCCTCAACCAGGAGCCATGCCCTTAAGTTTGCCTTGAATACCTGTTGGGAGGGGGATGATCGACTGGACAAAGGAAGTCTATTCCAGAGGAAAAGGGCAGAGACAGAGAAAGCTTTACTACCCATGGTAGTAGTAGTGCGAGGGACTTCCAGTGGGGGAATGGAGGAAGCTCGGATACTCTGAGAGACCACTCTGTAAGTGAGTAGGGAGGAGTAGGGGGACAAGTGATGGTTTCTGAGTGCACTGTCAAGGAGGCTGCCCATAGTGAAGTCAAAACATCCTTGCAGAGAGAGCCACCCGAGGGACTGGTAAACCGAGCAGTGGTGGGTGGTAAAAGGGGCTTGAAGGACAAAGCAGCAGATGGAGTTATATGTGGTAAGTAAGCGGGTCCGTAGGGAAGAGGATGCAGTAGAGTATACAGGGGAGCAGTAGTCAAGGAGGAGATTATGTCTAATCCACTGTGCACTGCAAAAAGTACTTTTGATATTTCAGTCACAACCACTCAATAGTTTCATTCCTGTTCAATGGTTAAAATTGGCACATAAAAATTCCATTTGATTACCTAGCATGACTCATCTAAACCTCACTGTTTGCAGACAGGTTATCTCTACTCATTTCCCCAAAAGGTGTACCACATTTTTGCTAAATAGTTGTTTAACAAAAGCTGCTTTATAAGTAATTAATAAAATAATGGCCTCTTACTAGGTACACTGCGATGATCCCATTTTAAACAAATTTAAGCACCCTCACTGCTGCACCAGCATAAATCCGAGTGCATTGCTACCACCAAGGTAACTGCTCTGGGTGCTTTATCAACTGCCAAAAAATGGTAGCCTACTCCAAATCTGAAACAACTTAGGGTCCCTTCTCAGCTTACCACTTAGCTCATTAGTGGACACAAAAATTACTGGTAGTGGACTCTAGTGTTGATCGTCAACTAGAAAAAAAATGTGTGTCCACCATAACGTATGCTCATATTAAGAAACCTTTCTGCTGATTCCAAGCCCCATGTACTAGCCAAACCAGCAACACAGCATAAATTATTTCTGTCATGTTGCTATAAGCCCAACTAAAACATAACAAACCGCCAGTCTAAATAATGCGGCTGAGTGGTGTGCGTGTTCAATCAGCCATCTCCATTGTTAAATTATTATACTTATCTATTAAAGATAAACATGGAGAAGGTGATTGGAGGGTCGTGAGTGCCACTAAACATGAGAGAAAAACATTATTTTAATACAGGGGCCACTATCCATGTGTGGGGGTGCCACTAGACACCAGGGAAACATTATAAGGTTAGGGGGACAGCGATCAGAGTGGTGGGAGATACCACTAGACAGCAGGGCAACATTACACATTTCCAGGGATGGCAATGGAGTTGGGGGGCACTAAACATCAGGGAAAGGGCACCTCACAGCTCACACTGCAGCCAGCAGCATAAGTTCAGCTGCAACTGCAGAAGTCAAGAAATTCCTGCTGTTGTCATACAGAGAACATGGTGAAGTGCTCCTCTCACTAAGCTGGACATCCAGGATTTTGGGTGCCCAGAAAAGTTATTTGTGGCCATTATATTAAAAAACAAACATCAGAATGTAGCTAAATGAGTCCTGTTTAGCTCTGTTCTGATGTTTGTTTTTTAAAATCTTGGCATTTTTATGTATTTTACACTTTGTTGATTCATGGAAAAGATCAACAAGATTCAGTGGCACAAAAGCAAAAACTGGCTTTAGCGTCACCAAATTTTTACTTTATTTTTACATTATCTGAAAAATGCTGCTGTGCATGTGCAGGTTGGAAAATAGTAAATTATAAAGCCTTATAATGGGGGAATCCTTTAATATTTTTTCACCACACCTGTCAAAGGCACCAGCTTGGGACATGACACATGTCCCCTGTAAGTTTGGACTAACAAATTCTATTCCATATAGGCTGTAGGGGAGGGAGGAAAAAAACATGTTAAGTATAGGAAAAAAGTTTTAGACATTTACAAAAAAGGTCAGATGTGGAGCTTAGAAACTGCATAAGCTGCTGTCACAAAAAATGTCCTCACATCAAGACCTATCTCCTAGACAACATGTACAAAATTTCAACTCATTTCATCAAAGCGAGCCAAAGATATTAATGTGCAAAGTTAGGGATTTAACATTAAACAGGCTACTCAATCATAACTAAAGGGGCGCTACCTTGCCCCCTATAATTCATGACAAAAAACTACATTAATTCTTTAGTTAGGGTTGGGATTAATGCATCAAAAGCTGGGAAATTCAACATTAGGGGTTCCAACCCTAACTCCCCACCCCACAAGCAGCAAAAGGACAAGCCCGCACAAGCAACCACAGATAGCCATCATCAGGTAAAACAGACAACATACAACTGTTTCCAGATGACACAAATGCAGTAGCACTGCTGATCTACCTTTGTGTATTTGCATCTGTGGCATGCAAACTCCCAAATATACCGTACACACTCACTTATCACTGCAGATAGGAATCAATGATATTGGTGGATGGCTGGAACATCCTCCCAGCCTAGGTGGTGGGAGGCAAAAATGGTAACAGAATTCAAGAATGCATTGGGTAGGCATAAGGAAACCTTGGTGGTAAGGAAAGGGGGGGAGCTGGAGATCTAGTAGGGTCTGCAGTGTTACAGTAGGTAAGAAAATGGCAGACTAGGTGGGCAAAGCAGTCCTTATCTGCCATAAAATTCTACGTTTGTGTTTCTATACTGAAATCACCACACTGCTTCTCTATACAGAAGCACAGGCCCCTCCAGCCAGATACAACTGCATGATATCCAAATTACAGAACTTCTTTTCTCTATTCCCCTATGGGGACAGCCTTTCTGTAGCAAAGAGGGTCCTGTGTCTCTTCAGCAAGAGGTGTAAGACATACAACAACTTCCGTCTCCAGAAGAGCAGGCCGCTTGCATATAGAAAATCTCTGAAGAGACACAGGACCCTCAGGGGACTTTGCTTCTGCAGACATAAGTACAGCTGCATTTTTTGTATCTTGGATTTTGTGTGATTTGCACTTCTTCACCCAGAGGACAGTGTGTATGTCTTACACCTGCAGCTGCATAAGCATAGTCTCATCAATTGTGTTTATGTTTTATGGTGCCCATGGCTACATGAGACTACAGAAAGGCTGAAAGGGCAGCTTTGCACACCTAGTCTGCCATTTTCTTACCTACTGTAACACCGCAGACCCTACTTGATCTCCAGCACCCCCTTTCCTTATCACTAAGGTTCCTTTATGCTGACCTCATGCATTCTTGAAGCCCATTACCATTTTGGCCCCCACCACCTACACTGGGAGGATATTCCAGGCATCCACCAGTATTGTGGATTTCTATTTGCAGTGACAGCTGTTGTATGTTTTTTGTCTTACCTGATGATGGCTGTCTGTGGTTGCTTGTGTGGTTTTGTCCTTTTCTACTTGTGGGTGGGGGTGGGGAGTTAGGGTTCGAAACTCTGGGCCTGATTCCAAGATGCTGTACGCATGGAACAAGGTGATTTATGCCAAACCCCATGGAAACTGGAAATTGTGATTCCAAGTCACAACCTGCACCATGCCATATGCAGGTTGCACCAAAGGTGGGCTATGCCACCCACTATGCCCATAACCTGCAACGGCATGCACAAGGGTGGGTTACAGCAGCAACTGTGCCCTATTCCAAGATGATGGCTACCGTAACCCACATACGCTATTCCAAAAGCTGCAATGATGCAGTGAAGTTAAACCAGCAAGGAGATGGTTTAAGGAGCATTCATCCATGCCAATAGATGGATGCCCCCTCTGCAGCACTGCAGCACAAACATTGCCCGACTCCCTTTATTCCCCCATCACAGACATGCCCCCAACCCCATGAATGTCAGGCACCCCCGGGGTCCATTTCACCACATGTCCCCAAATGCCAATGCCACCTGGCTAGCCCCCCAATGCCCTCGGTGCATGTGGTCTTGTTCATGGGCAGGGGGGCTCCGGGGGGCAGTTCTCTGTGGGCTACTACTTGTGGTGCCTAGGTTCATTACTCCACTCCTGTGGCACTAGCTTGCAGCTGACACAAGTCACAGGACATAGGTGCTGGGGACCCTGGCTGTCTTGGAATATGGTGCAGGGTCCCCGACCTAGTGCCACATGGCACAACTCACATACCCCCCAGAGTTGCACTATGCATTCTGGAATTGGGCCCCCTAACATAAAATTTCCCAGCTTCTGACACTTTAATACCAACCTTAACTGATGCATTAATGTAGTTTTTTTTAAACAAATTTCCTTACATTTTGAGATAGTGTAATCAAAACCTTATTTGCCTGTGGGAGCACAGGGCCCAGAGGGCCTTGCGCTCCCACCCATTTATAGTTTTTGAGATAGAGTAATCATATCCTTATTTGCCTGGGGGCCCTGTGCTCCCATCTTTCCATAAATGCACATTTGCATGTAGCTGTGGAAGGTCCCTAGGCTTCCATTTATTTGACAGCAGTGACCAAATTGTCAGCATAAACATCTTATTACACCAACTCATGTACCCAGAACTGGAAATTTCTGAAGCCCCACCAAAATGTAATTCTGTGCAACTGCAATACCATTCTGCACCACTGGTGTGAAAAGACATTTTGACCAGGATTTGAAAAATGACAGCTGTGACATACATGAGGTGGGATAATAAGAAATAAGAAGAAATGTTGAAAATTTAGGATCAAAATATTTAATATTTCCGAAGTCACATGGATGCATAACAAACAGAGCAGTGTGGAATATAAGATTCCACCTGTCAAATGCCCACAAGATGACCATTCCAATTCTGTGGAATTTTGCAGAATTTTCACAAAAATTCTGCAGAATGTTGCCAGATTTTAAATTTCAGTTATGTTGCTTTAATTGTAATAGTGTGCATCCAAATAACACCATATTTGGAATGAAACCAGTACCCAATAGCATGCAACACCATCCCAAAATGTCAGAGCTATAGGTTACAAGGGAGCAGATATATGCATGGCCAAACATTTAATCAAATGTTCATTTTCAGTTATTTTGAGATAATTTGAAAATTTCTCATCCAAATTTCTCCACAATGTCAGGATTTAGAGAAGCATCCAGCATGGGTATATGCACCATGTTGTAAGTCTAAAGCTTCAATGGGAGCTGATTGATAGGTATCCAAACATTTTACCACACTTCAGATTTCTGTAATTTTAATATAATTGATAGTATTCATTGAAATGTTATACAAGTTGACATAAATTTAGGTTATCACTAAATTTGTATATGTTCATTATTTCAAGATTGTTAGCTTCATATGAGACTGAGTTACAGCCTGCCAAACATGTTGCCAAAATTTTTATCTCAGTTATTTCCCTCTAATTTTAAATCAAACATATCTACATTTTACCAGGGTTGAAACATTTAAACTACTATACCACATTGTCATTTCTGAAACAATTCATATTTGCAGCTTAAATGGGATTTAATTAAAAGTAGTCACACTTTTGCAACATTTAAAAATTTAATTTTGCAAGAATGTAAACTACAAATTTATGAACCCCTGAAATTTTAAAACTAGAGAATACAATACCATTAAATTTACCACGTCCTTAGACCTTAGCAGGAGACTGTGTGTGCCAATTTTATTAATTGCTTGTGCCAGAAATTGCAAAATAGCATCTGTACATTTGTTTATTTATTTAGTTTTTGTTGACCGGGTAAGTGCACTAGACAAATCCTGCCTATTTTCAGGCATGACCCGGGGGAGGGGGATACAGATGAATGCCAACTGACCTTGAACCAGATTAAGCTGGTGGTGGTATTTTTAGTGAATGAGGGAAATTTGGCCAGGACACTGGGGAAATTCCCCTACTCTTTTCGATAAGTGCCATGGGATCTTTAACATCCACCTGAACTACCACCAATCCAGGCAGATGGGACCTTGGTTTAATGTCTCATCTGAAAGACGGCACCTCAGAAGTGCAGCACCCCTCTCATGCTGCACTACAGTGTCAGTACTGGGATATTAACTCAAGTGCCAGATGTGGGAACTGAACCCACAGCCCTCTGATTTCCTGGCCTCAGAGGCGAGTGTGCTACCTACTGAGCCACTGACACTGCTACATTAAGTCAAACCCCATAAGTCTTTGTGAAAACTGTAGAATTTCATGAACAATTCCATAAAACTGGAATTTGCTAAAATCACTCATCCTTATCTGTGGGATTCTAATTAAGTTAAGGGGTATGAGAGGCAGGGAGTGTAGGGGGTCAACAGGTTCAGGAGCTAGATGAACAGTTTCATCAAGAAATGGACAGCTTAGCTGGGTAGCACAACAAGGTAGACCCCCAGGTTGAAGCAAGGAAGCACAAAGTGCCAACAATTACAGGTTGAATGCAGGATATTTAAGGATCACATCCAGTAAATTTATGATCTTGGGAGCCTGATGTACATGCAAGTCTGGGTCTCAGAGGTACTCACAAATATGTAGTGGGGGAAGACAATGTCTGGGGAAGAAGGAAGGAAGAATTCTGGCTGTTCTAACAGGGTAGGTTGATAGGAAAAAGAATAGGTGTCTCACATTTTAAGAGAATTCGTCACTGTAAAGAACAAAGAGGATACCAGTGAGATCAGTAGTTCTACTGAGTCAATATGGCTATGCCAAAAGAGAAGGGGGGGTATAGTCACCCAGAGAGGAACAGCAGGACTACAAAAAGCTCAGCTCAGCTTATCAAATGAAGTAATGATACGTGCATTGTTAATGTTAAATTCCACAAAAAGAATTCTGGATCCTTCATCTATATGCTGCCATAAATATGTGAGAACATGTTACCAATCATTTTTTTGTTTCTACTGCAAATTTAAAACTGCTAAGCCAATTTATCCAGTTGTGTTAGACACCAGGATTTACTGGCTATATATATGCATGTTAAATGTTAACTCTATGCCTGCAAGTGCAGAGAAGTTACAAACATCCACCTTTTTGAGAGTTTTCACAACATTTTGCAAATATTTACATAGTAATGTTTTGAACTCCTGTATCTTAAAAGTCTCTAATCCAATTCTCTCCATGTTTAGGTCATTCTATAAGCATTACAAAAAGGTTATGTGTGCTAAGTTACACATGTCTAGCTCTAAAGGTGCCTGAGTTATATGCAGATGAAATGTTTTCATGAAATTTCCAGCCAAAAAAAAAAATGACAGATGTTGAGCACATATCATTTTGAGATGATGCATCATATTGTCATGAAATCTGGTACATTGTTAGAACATACTGTATATCATAAAGGAATCATGCCATATTTAAGATCGCTGACCCAATTGATGGCTGAGGTATATGCAGATAAAAATGTTCATGAAATTTCACACAAAAAATAAAATGACAGAATTTGAGCACCTATAACTTTGAAACCATCTGTCTGCATCTCATGATATGTGACACGTTATTGGCTCTCCAACAAAAAAGTGAAAACTTCCAGATTTCAAATCTCTAGCTTAAACAATGGCTGAGTTCTGATCACATTACTAAATTTTAAAAATTCTGCAAAATTACTATGAAATTCCACAACATTTCATAGAATTTCACAAATTTTCATCAACATTTTGTGAATTAAGAATGTTCCCATTCTACACAGGTCTAGTAGCAAAATTGCAATGAAAGGCCATAACTCTGCGATTTTTTACACATTTTAACCCCAGATTTCCAACATAGCCTTCTTATGACCCCCACCACAGGAACAAGGGCATGAATATTTTCAAATCCTACCCAAAAGGTGAATTCACCAAGTGACCATGAAATCACCTTTCTGGTGGGAGTTTGTGTGAAGACAGTCATATTGTTCATGCGGTGGGGTCCCTAAAAGGCCATGATTGAAACTTTTGGGTCAAAATATCAAAAAATCACTGAGTTATGCATTAAAGTTGAACCCCCCCATTGAATTACATTGAACCATATTTACCTTAGTTTCTCATATTGTAGTCACTGGTTCCAGCAGCAAGATGTGTCTTCAATTGGGAGAGAGGATCTCAAATCTGAGACCTGTTCTTGTGAGTGATGGTGTGTGGGGGTGTACTGGGGGGTGGTGGGTGCTGTGTGGGAGACAGGGGTAGGGAGCTGATCAGCAAGGGACCTTTTTTTGCAGGCACCAAAAAGAAAACAAAAAAACCCATCAATGGATGTTTTTTGTTTTGCAGGAACAGATTGGGGGGGGGGGGGTGTCACTAGACACCAGGGATATAAAGGGATGCATTGTGACTGGTGATTGGACAATGGAGGAGGGCAGAGGGACCACTGACAAAACAATGTGTTCTGTGCTATAAATATATATCGCACATAATCTGGTGATTTATCATATATTTAATAGGGGTACTGGGACTGTCTGTTGTGGCTGCATAAGTGTCATACCTTGCATACTTTGTGTGCCAAAACTAATAACTTTTAGTGCCGCTCCTCTGTCCTACAGTAATGACCAATAAGCATGCCATCAGATTATCTGCTCTTTCTTGGATGGCAGGAATCCTCCTTGCAGCCCTTCATGTCTGCTTTGTTCTCATCACTTCCTTTTGTGGACTTAAGTTTATTACTTCCTTTGTGACTATTCTACAATATTAGCATTGGCACGTGCTGATGTTTCCCCTGTGGACATACTCAATTTAGTCATATCCTATTGAATCTACCATGTATGAAGCCTGTCACTGGGGTTGCTGATTCAGGAAAATAGGTCCAGAGTCAACAGGATCAAGCAGGCATAATCTAAAACTATGAACTAAAGCAAAAGTACTGTACACAGTTTTTATTTGCCCAAAAATGGCAAATTGGGAACATCCCCACATCCAGGTGTGGGGCTGTTAATGTTGACTTTTCTCCTTGATTTGCAAAAAAGTACACAGATGGAAACTAATATCAGAAAGATATAAAAGGTGCAGTGGATAATTGAAAGAAGTGTATATAACTTATTTTTAAAAATAGAAATATACTGTATTTACCTGGGAGTGGGTAGGACAGTGGTGTGGTAGGTGGGAAACTGGATAGTACGACACAGAGGGTGGTGGTAAATGGCTGTCACTCCACAGAGGGACATGTGACCAGTGGGGTTGCACAGGGATCAGTGCTGGGTCCAGTCCTATTCAACATCTTTATCAGTGACATTACAGAAGACCTACAGTAGAAGGGAGAATTTGCCTGTTTGCTGATGACACAAAGCTCTGTAACAGGGTAGACATGCCAAAGGGTGTGGATAGAATAAAAAGAGATCTGCAGAAGCTTAAGGACTAGTCAAGGGAGTGGCAGCTGAGATTTAATGCAAAGAAATGCAAGATAATGCACATGGGGCACAAAACCCCAGGAATATCATATCAGCTAGGAGGGGAGGATATAAAATGCGCCAAACAGGAAAGGGACCTAAGGGTTATCATCACTGATGACCTCAAGGTGGCAGGAAAAGTGAACAGGATGCTAGGCTGCAGAGGCAGAGGTATTACCAGCTGGAATTGGAGGTCATAATTCTATTATACAGGACCCTAGTAAGACCACACCTCAAGTACATTGTCCAGTTCTGGAGACCTTACCTACGTTAGGACATAGACAGGGTGGAGGCAGGCCAGAGGAGGGCAACCAAAATGGTGAAAGGTTTACATCACAAAACCTATGCGGACAGGCTGAAGAACTTAAATATGTACTCCCTGGAGGAGAGAAGGGATATGATTGAGATATATAAGTACCTCACAGGGTGAAACAAGATGCAGGAAAACACATTTTTTCAAAGAAAAAGATGTTCTAGAACTAAGGGACATGGAATGAAACTGGAGGAAGGAAAGTTCAGAGGGAACGTGAGGAAGTACTTCTTTACAGAGATGGTGTTGGACAAATGGAAATGCCCTGCCAGATGAGGTGTTGGGGACAGAAATGATTACAGGATTTAAGAAAGATAGTCATAAGGGGATCCTGGTAGTCAGGTGGAAGGGAACAACATAGTTGTAGGGAAGCTGGAAGAAGCACAGTTACATGCACTAATGGCAGACTATGTGAGTTGTAGGCCCTTATCTGCCATCAACATCTACATACGTATCTATGTATCTACAATTTCATTTTGAAATACTTTGGGGGTCTTAGTAGTACCACAGTGTATTTTTTTTACTTACTGTTTGAAAAGTAATAGATGGCAGATTCACATAGGAATATTTATCTCGACTGCCAAGACCTGCATTTAAGCCCAGTACTACTTTAAAAACAAGCTGGACCACTATCTTAGCAGTAGAGCCACCACTTGCCATGCTGGTAATCTGAGTTTGGGAACAAACTTGGGTCGCAAGGGGGATGGTAGGTGAGGAGTGGGATCAAGAGTCCTAAGGATAGCTCTCCTGATTTTGTAGCACTTAATGGGACCCTGAACAAATTAAAAAAAAAAAAACTTGCTTGAAGGTAATATTCAGAAGAAAGACTGAAATTATTCATTTATCTTACTGGCTGCAATCATAAGCCTAGTCCACCAATTACTTCCAGTGGTGTGAGGACCAAATACTGTTTAAAGTAACAGTAATGAAAGTTTCTGATACTAGACAGTTAGTTGGTGTACACCACACATGTTTGAATATCCCTTTCCCATGTATAATGAAATGCTATTATTTTAGCCATGCTGTTTAATTATTAGCTTGCTAAAGTTTTAATTTTCAATTTACGCTTTATGCCATTGTTTCCAGTAGATCCATAATTATTATTTTGCTGAGAAACGTGTTGTACAAAGCCTAGCGGTGATCTTTTTTTAATAAATGCATTAAAAAACACTCTGTATGAATATACCAGTTTAGTGTTAACTGTCCTTAAACATTTTTTTAATGTGTTGAATATCATTTATTTAATGAAGCAAATAAATGCTGACTGACACTTCCCTTTCTGGAATTAGTTGTTCTTATCCTCAGAAACATGATTTTGATCCATTCCTTATTATTACAAGATTTGTGTTCCTAGCATTGTAATACTAACTAAATGCATTTGCAGCTTAAATGTCTACTCATATATGTTCGCCGATTTCATGAGGATTCACACCCCCCACCCTCCACCCCAGAATCTCACACTCATAAAGTACATCACATGCTTATGATTGCATGCCATGAGCTTTCAAAAAAAAGTGTTTTTCTTTTAATAAATATATTTTTGGTGTAACACTCTCCATTCTATATATTCCCTGGTTTTCCAGCTCTTCAGTTTGATTAGTATTTTATTATTTATTGTGTAGTATTGTTTAAACTATTGTAGCTGTTGATGCATTTTTAGAAGAAATTCATTAATGCTGGGGGGATCAAAAAGGATGCCTGTAATCCTGTCTTCATAGAAGAGGTCGTCGACAAGTAGAATAAGCTACCAGAGAAAGTGGCACTTGCAAGATCAATCAGTAGCGTCAAACTGTGATATGACAGGTGTGTGGGTTTTAACTAAAAAACTGGGGATCAGTTAACAAAGGGGAGGATTGTCTTTAGGGCAAGGCAGAATAGTCGGGCAGGGTGGATAGCCTCAATGGGCCAGCAGTCTTTCTTACTGCCCTCAGAGTCTATGTATGTGTGTACGTGTGTTGTAATTTTTTGCCGGCACTTCCTATGTCAACTTTAACCCTCTGTACAGTCTTTGTGCTTACAATTTTCCTGTTATTTGACAAGTTAATTTTATCTGTTTTGATTTTCCTGCAGGTAATCCCCCCTCGTCACAACCGGTACAAGCTACAGCTCAGTGTGCCTTTCCTAAACATGGTTTTAAAACATAAAGATAAATATCTACTTTCAATTTCCAATAATATTTATTTTTTCTGACAGTACTTGTAGTGGTATTTGCTGTAATGTTTCTTTAAACTTTTTTTGTTACTTTTGTCATATTTTTGTGGAAGTTTCTAAAGGTTGTATTAAAAAGAGAGAGTGTAAGTCTTTTACGGCTTCACAACATAATCTCAAACCTATTTGCTACATGGCACTGTTATCATATCTCCACTGTCTATTGCCAGTGGAATTAGATATGTAACTGATTGATTTAATAGTACTCTAAGGACAAGACTAGATAAAAAGGTATGTGATCTCCTGGATCCCGTCCAGAAAAAACAAAGCAAAACTAACTGTGATATACTGTGGTTTCGGTATTATGCATGTGCATGTCAAACCATGGTCAGCTTTAAGTTCCGTGCAAATACCTCTTAACTTTTTGCTTTCTAACATAAAATATGCCAGAAAGGAATGTAATCAGTAGTGCTCATGCTGTCATATGCTCCATAGTGCTGTATGGTTAGGTTATACTTCCCTGTGGCTGTTTCATGCTAATTTTTAAAATCAGTTGCACTCAAAGAATGTGTGGTCATAGTTCCCTGTGGATGTTACCTGCAATGTTTTACTCATCATTTCTTCTTTGCCATACATTCAATTGCTGCTAATTAATTTTAATTGTGAATCTAAACTGGCATCAACACAACTGCCAGTTCATTGAGTTATCAGACCCAGATGTATCTTGCATCTGAGAAATTCTAATGTACTTTGACTTATCTCTCTTTCTCTGCACTGATAAGTCTTTAAGGGAGTACAATGAAAAGCAATAAAAATGCATTTAAATCCTTATCACATAAACTGTTTTTCATCTTGTTCTGGGATGTACACTGTGGTGCACTAACAGCTTAGACAATTATGTGGAACTAGACTACTGAGACAGTAAAACACAACAAAGCTTTTAGCAAATGCAAGGCATGAGGCTGAGGGACCATGAAATTCACATCTTTTTTTTGTTTTACATGAGCAGATGGTGGGTCTTTCAAGCTACCCTTGAACTATTTGCTGTTCATCTCTCGTAAGGTTAGCACACGTTTACTGTTACTCATACTTAAATACTGTGAATGATTTAATCCCCTTTATTTTTTATGCCTTTTAAGCATCCTGTGTAGAATTTTTGCAATCTGAAGGAAAATACATGAAACATTCTTGGAATTTAATCTTCCTTTTGTCAAGTTTTGTAGGCTTCAATGCCCTAGCAACATCTGCAGAATCAGAGGTGTAGGTTACAGCATAGTGAACAGTTGGTTACAGACTTATATGTACAATAATATATCCTCACAGGACACTACGTCATAATGCAGTCTCACTATGCCCTCTCAAAAATTAATTTGTTTGAATAGCTTCAGGCTCCATTCCCAATGCAAAATAAAGAAGTCATAAAAATAATGACTGTCAGATTTGCAGGAAAAATAGTCAGTTAAGGAAAGAAATCTTGTCTGTTTACCAATGGGTGCTTTGCAGGAACAAATTACTAGCAAGAGGGGAACCCACAACAGGCAGACTAATCGATTGAAATAACTGTAGGCATTCTCTTGAGAAAAATGAACAACCAGGAAATATAATACAAACACCTGGATGGCTATCTGAGAACAGGGGAGGGACCATTGGACTACCAGAACTCTGAATGGAAATTTTCAGTTAGAACAGTAATGTTCAAAATATTAATAAGTGCAATGATTATTTACTGTTTGAATAGTAAAGTAGAGCAAACTATAAACTGAATGGTAATTACTCAAGTGACAGGGGACATCATTTTCAGTGGAAAAAAACATATTTGCTGTGTAGGTATACTAATTTTAAGACAAACATGGCACTAAGCATGCCACTGAGACCTAAATACAGGTGTTGTGCTGTCTTTACCACACAGCAGTTGTGTACAACATTATTTTGCAAATTGTTAGAAAAACAAGATGGCTGACTGTACAAACAGTATTTTCTCTGAGCAGGTCGAGTAAATTTACATTTTGAACTGTTTTCATTTACCTGCCTGTCTTCTGGCTATCACAAAAATCATTATAATTCAAAAATGGTAATATATTTTTTCACCAAACCATTAAAGGCACACCCTTGGCATACACTCCATCATCCCTAAAAATTTCAGGGAAAAATTTCATTGTGTGTGGGCTGTTCAGTAGATGATGGCAAAAAATCCCATGTTAATCTATGGAAGTTCTCTTTCTGTTTACCACATTATATCTCAAAAACCATACAAGATGTGATCACAAAACTTTTCAAATCTTGAGGCACTAGCACAATAACCATGCATGCCAAATGTTGGGCTATGTTGTTAAACAATGCCAATGTTATTAAGGTGCACAAATTGGGATTTAACATTGAAGTGCTGTATCAACCTTAAACTATAGGGGCACGACCATATAGTTAGGGTTGTACTTGGACTTCTATGTTAAATTCAAATTGTTGTACCTTAATAACGCTATGCTTTTTGATGAAATAACCAAAATTTGGCATGAATACCTGCCAGTTTCTCAGGATGTGGAAACTTTTGTGATGGCAACATGTATGGTTTTTGAGATACAGTAAATGGTAAAAAACAGAGAAACAAATAAGCACTTGTTTCCATTGGTTAAAGGGGACAGGAAATCTGTGCTGCTTTGCAACAGTTAACACTGTTCTCATTTACAAATATAAAATTATATTCCAATTGCTCCATAGGTAACTGTTGTTGAATAAACACTGATGTGAAAAAAATTAGTTTTGTGTTGTTTTCTTTTTTTGAACAACATTCTATACAATTACTTTCAAGGAACCAGAAGTTTTGATTTTTGTCTATGTTGTGGTTTGTGTACAGAATGCGAAGCATGAGCTGATGACCTATCCGAATAGAGTTTAGAGTTCTGTACATAAACCGTGATATAGTTAAAACTCCAAATTACTTGTTCCATCAAAGGAACTGTACAGAATGTTGTCCATAAACATAAAACAATACAAAATACAGTTTTTCACAGAAACCTTTATTCAGACGCAGTTAGCTAGGGATCACTTAGGGGCATGAATATCATATTTGAACCCAAGAACATTACGCACATCTACCAATTAGAAATAATATCCTGTCCTCTTTAACATGGGATTGTTTGCCCTTTTGTACAGGTCAGATGGAGCAACATTTTTCCCTGAAATTTTCAGGGATGATGAAGTCTGTGCCAAGGGTGTGTCTGTGGCTAGTTTGGTGGAAAGAAATTTAACCATTTTAGAATTGCATTGCATTTTGTGATAGCTGCCAGACAGACAGGTAAATGAAAACAGTTTGAACTGTTAATTGTTGAGGTTTTACTGTTTGTGCTCAGAAAAATACTTGTTTCTGCTTCCGCCATCTTGTTGTTTTTCTTTTAAAAATTGATTTTTAAATAAATCCTACTTGGTTAGGAATTACCAAGGCCTGTATTTTGGTCTCAGTCACATGCTTAATAACATTATTGTATTATTATTCAAAACTTTTTAGGTCAAGTATGTGTTTTGGAGGTGGGAATCATATTACCTGTCACTCGCTTAGTTAGGATCAATCGTTAAGAAAATAACTGTTCAAAGTTTTTACAGTTTGAACTGTAAAGACTTCAAACAGTAAAGGTCCATGACAGTTTGAACTGTCATACCTCACTGGTGCCTAGAGGACAGTCAGGATAACCCTATAAAGTATACTACCATATCTTCAACAGAGGCACAACAGGGGGTTATTACTAGCAATGCAATTTTATTTAGTTATTATTATTTTGGAATATACCTTTGATCCAAGACTCTTTTACAAAGGTTCCACATTGGGGAAACAATACAGAACATAGTGAGGACAACAACAAGTTCAGTAGTTTCAAGCAGCCATAGGCTTTGTCGGGTACATTCAAGCTTTCATATGGAATTACTGTAATATGTACAATGATTCACAGTATGTATGTTAAGTTACAGTAATTTGTGTATATTATTCAAGAACATATGTACAATAAAAAACCACAGTTGTAATATGGTTCACTAGAATAAATTAGAAACTGCTAGGAGAGATGGCAGATACATGTAGAGGAAGCTATGGGGAGAGAATGTAGGTAATAGTAGGGAAATAAAAAGGGAGAAAATAGGAGTTAGTGGGGGTAAAGGTGGGAGGGACTTAGAGGGGGGAAATTAGAGGGAAGGAGAGTAAGTTTAGTTAGAAGAAACATTCACAGGAGGCCACTGTGACAAGGTGCTGATACAGGTTGCACTTGAAAGTGCCCAGGGTAGTGTCATTGGTAACAGCAGGTGGAAGTAAGTAGTACCAGTATGAGGCTCTGTATGTAAAGGAGCATTGTCCTTGGGTAGTGCAGCAGTGTGGAACAGAAAAAGTAAGAAAAATGAAAAAGAAGCAATGGTGCAGATGGCACAAACTACTGCCACTGTAGAAGCAGCTAACAGAGATAAAGGCCACAATGCAAAGAGCTGCTGTAGTGAAAAGTCACCAAAACAAGGTGACTGAATTTTTCAGCCCACGACACTCATCACTTTATGCAATGCACCAGAGATTAAATGCTTTTAAAATAAATAAAAAAGCAGTTTAAATAAAGTTTACAGTTAAGTAAGTCATCTAGGGTCTAATAAAAGTTAGCCCAAGTACGATAAACACAGTATTGAATATTCAAACTGTACCATTTGTAGGCATAGCCCCTCGCCTCTCAAAATAGTTGTGCAGGGGTGTGGCCAGGAGCGATATTCAACGGAGTTGTGCAGCGCACAACATCTTTGGAATATCACTCCTGGCCACACCATTCGTGCATGGCGCAGTGGAACTGTGCCAGCGCAAGTGGTCAGAGTGGAGCATTGAGATGTGGTGGCACAAGTTCCATTGTGCCATGCACAGCACCTGTGATATTCAAAGGGTGACATGCAAATGGGGCCATAATTTATGCAAGGTGCACGGGGGGCCATTTGCATCTGATTATGGCCCCATTTACATGCCATTAACATGCAGGTGTGCCGATCCCCGACGACTTGTGCCTGGCACCCTGCCAGGCAGCAGCCATCGGGGACTGACGCCCCCCTGCAGCCCGATCATGGGCAGAACAGTAGTGTACCCCCCCAGCAGCCCAATTGCGGGCAGAACAGTATGCTTCCCCCCCAGCAGCGCGATCGCTGGCATAACAGAAATATCCCCATCCCCGCGTAGCCAATCACGGGCATAACGGAATCATCCCCCACCCCGAGTAGCCCAATCAAGGGCAGCAGACCTCCCCAAAGTCCAATATCCCTGGTGGTCCAGTGGACCGCAGTAGTCAATCGTGGGGCATTCTCATCCCCCACATCAGAAATCCCTGGTGATCTAGTGGCCCACCCACGGAGCCCCACCACCCGCTCCCCATCAGCCGGTCGGGGGCAGCACCCCACCCGCCTGCCGCCCGCCTCGCTGACTGACAGCTCAGTAGGGCTGCACGTCCCATTGGTTCAGAGTATGAGCCAATGGTGTGTGTCTATCATCGTATAAGTCAGTCCAGATATGTGAATGAAATTCACCACATATCTGACTGACTTCAGGTCGGGTATGGGTTGCACGCTCATTGGCTCACGCCTGAACCACGGCATGCAGCCCACCGAGCTGTCAAGTCAGGGTGGCGGGCGGCAGCCGGGTGGTGCTGCCGCCCGCCAGCTGACGGGGGGCGGTGGTGGGGCCCGTAAGGGTGGGTGGGGCCACTAGATCACCAGGGATTGACATGGGGTGAGGATGCCCTGCGACACATTATGTCCACTGACCACCAGGGATATTAGACTTGGGGGTCCGCTGCTCACGATAGGGATACTGGGGTGGAGGAGGGGTTCCATTATGCCCATGATCTGGCTACTCGGGGTGACACTCAGCCTCGCGATCAAGCACGGGAGGTGCCGCCAAGGTGCAGGAACAGTCCAGGGCCACCCACAGGTGGCAGCTGCTGTGTTACTGTCCTGCAATGTGGCAGCTCACATGTGGTGGCCCCTCGACTTGTTCCTTTTTTCAGCTGCACTTTGTGCAGGCACAGGTAGGGTTGTGCCTGCATAACTCTGCATGGCCCGCGGCTGAATATCGGGCTGTGCAGTTTATGCATGGGCACACCCCCACCTGTTGCCTGTAGCACATTACTGATGCACCCTGGCGCATCGGGATTTGTGCAGGCACACTTTTCCCTTTTAAATATCGCACTAGGGTTCATCAGTGGGTTGTGCATGGTGCAACACTGTTGCACCATGCACAACCCTTTTGAATATCTGGGCCAGTGGACAAAATGCACACAGTCTATGCCAGTACCCCATACAGTCCCTAACTCCACTATATCTGTTTCAAATAGCTCTATGCTCTGCTACATTTTAAAGGAATGCCTGAATCAGATATGTGTCACACAATATGTATCCATGCCTGCAGATCTGGAGGGTCTTTATCCTTCCATTTTAACAAAATATATATATATTTGTTTTTGCATTAGTAAGCACTATCATTGAATTGACTATGTACAGTATTATATAGAGAATAATGGATGGGGAAGGGTTTGATATGAGAATTTAATGCACACCCAAGTTGTGGGATGCTACATAAACCCCGAGGGCGAAGCCTGAGGGGTTTATCAAAGCATCCCACAATGAGGGTGTGCATTAAATTCTCATATGAAACACCCTCCCCATCTTTTATTTTTTATAATAACAGACCAGCAATTTTTCTCCAGCAGTTTATGAGACTGTTTGGCCCCGCCCACATACAGAATGTTGGCCAATGAGGCAGCAGCACTGTTTGACTGGCATGGCTCATGAATGTCATAACAACCAGCTGGTTGTTATGGAAAATATCAACCTGGTCAGTACATTGAGAGAAATTGCTGACCAGTTATTATAACTATATACTGTATCAATGTTTGAGTTGAGATGATGCATGACATGCACGGCATAACCATCCATGAAGCAATCAATTTTTGAAATCCTCCTAATCGTAGACTGGCAGAGTAACAACAGCCCCAACATGAGTGAAAAAGAGGGGAATAAAACTGATGTGGAGAAAACTCTTTTTTAGTGGTTCCAGCAGGTGCTTGCTAAGGATGCCTAATTGTCCAAGGAAATGCTAAGAAACAAAGGCTCATGAGTTGCCCTCACAACTTGGCCACAATGGTTTTGATGTGATGGAGGGCTAATTATGCTTCTGGAAGGTGAGGCACATTGTTTAAGAGAAAGCACCATAAGAATGCCAATGCAGATTCTGTGACAGCACAGTCCTCAGTCAAATAAATCTTTTCTGTGCTGCTATCAGATTTCATCCTGAAAGACATTTAATGCAGATAAAATGGCATTATTCTATAGAGAGTATCATGACCATAGCCATGCCCTTCATAATTTGATCTTGCTGGCAGAAAAAAGCAATCCTAGTCTGTGTTAACTTTACAGACAATGGAAAAAGAAAATGCTGGCTATTGGGAAAGTAAAAGATTAAGGCGCCTGCCTCAAGATCTGTCAAAGTTCCCAGCAGTGTACACTAGTTTGGCCAACACACAGTTGTCCAGGCTGCTCCAGCAATGGCTGGTTTCCTGGGACCAGCAGCCAAGACGCTCCCTCCACTGCATCCTGTTGCTTGTGGACAACAGCCCAGCACACCCCCATGAACTTGTAAATCAGCAAACATAACGTATTTCCCCACTGAACACCGGAAGTGTAATATAGCCCAAAGACATAGGAGCGATTCAAAATTTAAAGGGTCATAACAGGTTCTCAGTGGCCAGTAAAATAATGTCCCCAATCAACCAAGAAGAATCAGCACATTCCTCCAAGATAGCTTGTAAAGTAACTTTGGTGGGTAGCACCTATATGCTGCACAGAACTTGATCACTGGTAAAGCTGACTACAATCAACAATTGTTTTAAAAAGGACAGTTTCATGTGTGACATATCGAAGGATGAACTATAGCCAGATTTTATGTTCCCTGATACCTTGCTGATTTTGTTGACATGGATGTGCAGGGCCCAACAGAGGGTGATCTCACCAAAAGAGATAGTGTCCACAACCACATTTTTTAAAATAGATTTAATTATTTTTTTTATTTATTTATTTCAGATTCGGATTAAATCACCTTTGAGCCAAAAGGCTCTTTTACAAAGATTCCAAGTCAAAGGTCACAAAACAGAACAATACAATACATGAAGTACAAAATAAGTTACAAATGAGTACAGTGGTACACAGAACAAGGTTTGGTAGTGTCATAAAGTGCAGTTGGATCAGAACAGCATCGTCAAACACATTCACAGTTTCAATAAGTTTTGAACATTCAGTTATGTTGCTAAGTGCAGAGCAGTGAGGTGGTAGCAGCCAGATAAGCTTTGTCAGTTGAGGGGGGGATAGGGTGGTAGGTGGTGGAGGGTATAGAAAGAGGGGATGGGGGCTCAGTGCTGGGGTGGGAATGGATGCTCTTAGGAGTTACAATCACAAAGGTTTGCTTGGGAAAGATGGAGTCAGAAGTCCTGTTTAAAAGGGCCAATCTTACAATACTCTAAAAGGGGGGGGGGAGGGAGGTTGTTTAACCATTGGGGCCCCCAGTATACAAGGGTTTATTGGGCCAAGGAAGTACGCTTGAAGGGGACCTGGAGTATACCCTTAGCTGTTCTTCTAATCAATTTCAAGGTTTTATTATGCTGGAACAAGTCAGCAGTTGACTCCGGTGTTAGACCTAAGAGGGCCTTTTTCCAAATCAGGCATGCCTGGTACTTGACCCTTAGTTGTAGTGGGAGCCATCCTGTTTTAGAGTAGAGGCTGCAAGTGTGGGTAAGGTGCTTAGCTCCTAAGACCAGTCTACAGGCTTTGTTGAGGAGCAATTTTACCCTTTTCAGTGCAGTTTCTGAGGCAACACTATAGATGACTAACCCATAGTCAATAGTAGACAATATTGAGCTCTAGATAACCAGATTCAGGGCCTCAGTGGTTATAGCCTGCCTATGTTGGTAGAGGATACCAAGTTTGATATTGGCTGATTTAATTACGTGGTCCAGGTGTGGGCTGAAGGAGAGGGGTGTCGCCAATGTGGATGCCTAAATATTTAAAGGTGTTTACTTGTTCAGTGGGCCCTTATGGCTCATAATGGTTAGTGGGTCTGATTTTTTTCTTTATGTGGTGTGTAGTGAAATGCAATACTTTAGTTTTTTTGTAGTTCAGGAGAAGTCTATTATGGGAAGACCAAGACTCAAGTTGTTTGAGGCTATCCTGTAAGGCCGCTGCTATTTCAACAGGATGATTACCTGGTATAGAGATTACCACGTCGTCGCAAACACCATAATTTTGGCTGGACAGGCATGAGGTAGTGTGTTTTAAATAGGCTGAAGAGCAGGGGTTCTAAGAGTGACCCTTTGGGAACTCCCAAAATTACATCTCTAGGCTCAGACACTACCCCTCTTATCCTCACGCACTGTGTCCTGTGAGACAAGTAGCTGCTGAATCAGATGACAGTGTCACGAGAAAGTCCTAGGGCCAGAAGGTTGTCTAGTAGGATACTGTGGTTCACAGTGTCAAATTCTTTAGTGTGGTCTATGAAGATTGACCCCGCAGACCTCCTGGAGTCTAAAGCATCATACAGGTGAGAGGTAAAGTCAATGAGTGCTGTGATGGTGTTGTGGTTTCGCTGAAACCTATGCTGCTGCGGGCAGAGAAGATTATATTTCTTTAGGTACTCAGTAAGTTGGTCTGCTACAATTCTTTCTAAGGCCTTTGATAGTGGAGGCAATATAGATAGTGATCTGTAGTTTCCCAAGTTGGTTCTGTCCCCATTTTTGAAGACTGGGGTACCCAGGGCTGCCTTCCATTTATCTGGGAACACCCCAGTTCTCAGTGAGATATTAAATAGTTTTGTGAGGGGGAGAGCTAGTTCGTTCAAGAAGAGGGCAACAAGCTTAACATCAATCTTGTCACTGCCCATCCTAGTTTTGCCTAAGACCCTATGGACACATCTTATTATCTGTGACCTAGTGATCTGCTTGAAATAAAATGGTGGTCGCACAGATTTGTCAGAGTGGTGGTGATTGGTGTCAGAGGATCTGCTACTGGCCAGGGTTTTTAGGTATTCAGGAGGAAGTACCATACTTATGTCCATGAATGCATTGTTGAATGGATTAGCCAAGTCCTTAGGTTGTTGTAAGGGGCCTGAAGAAGTGACAATGAGATTGGGTGGCACCCTGGATTCCCGACCTGTTAGTGATTTAGCGTTATTCCAAAACTCCTTCTCATTTCCCCAGCTTCTCTCCATCACCTCTTTATAGTATTTTGCCTTTGCTTCCCTCACCAATCTAGTACATTTATTCCTGTCTGCTTTGTAGGCAATATAGTCAGACTGCCTTCCGGTCACCCTAGCCTTGTACCAGAGGTTGTCTCACAAGTTCATTTGTTCAATAAGGGAGCCAGTAAGCCAGGGGTTAAATGAACCTTTGACTTTCAAGGACTTGACTGGGGCAAATAAGTCACAGGCTTTTTTGAAGGTTGCACAGAAGTAATCCAGTGCCTGGTTTGCATCATTCATGTCATCCAAGGGAGAGCAGTCAGAGTTATTTAGGTACATTTTAAAATGGTCCATCTGCCCTTTTATCAGTGATTGCTTTTTAGCTGACAGTGGGGGGTCTTTTGGACCCTTATTTGTCCACATGCAGACTATTGGGGAGTGGTCACTTAGGGTATTGGGTAGAATGGAGATGCTTGTTATGTGTTCGGGGCACGTGGAGAGAAACTAGTCAATAAATATACTGGTGCCTGTGCAGTAGTTCATTCTGGTCCTGTAATCCTTGCTTTAATTTCTCTTTCAGGAAACCTTCCTCTTCAGGGCTCCCATGGCCACCAGCAGCTGTGGCTCAGAGCCTCTCTGACTGGACACACGCCATCTCCCACCTGCCCACCAGTACACAAAGCCAGTAAAGCTGCCTTCCTCAGGGCTCCCATAGCCACCAGTGGCTGTGGCTCAGAGCCTTTCTGACTGGCCAGACTCCATCCCCCACCTGCCCAGCTGCACACAGAGCAAAGAAGCTGCCCTCCTCAGGGCTCCCATGGCCACTAGTAGCTGCAGCTTAGAGCCTTTCTGACTAGCCACACTCCATCCCTCTCCTGCCCACCCGCACACAGAGCCAGGAAGTCACCCTCCACAGGTCTCCCATGTCCACCAGTGGCTGCAGCTCAGAACTTCTGTGACCAGCTGCACTCCATCCCCCCGCCTGCCCACCAGCACACAGAGCCAGGTTTGGACCTTGAAGGGACTTGAATTTCAGTTTTTCTATTGGCTGCAGTTGCTGCTGTTCAGCACCCCCATTGACTGCTTGTGATTGTGCTCAGCCTGCGATTGGCAAGGACTTCTCCATAGACTTTTGCAGTCTGCAACCTAGTACTCGCTCATTCTTCCACCGCCTTCTTTTAAATCTAAATTTTTAATTTTATTACTTATTGCCTCCCTAATGTATTCTGCTTCACCTGACTTGCCTAGTTTTAGCCTGCTTTGTTGGCTTTAGACAGCTACCAAGGGTTTGCTCATTTTTTGCACTGTTTATACTGTATTAATTTTGTGTTAACATTTTCATTGCTGTGATGCTTACTAGTCAGCCAACCGTGTAGTCTACTTATATTTTACTTTTGTTGTGATACCTTTAGTCAGTTAGCCTTTTATTGAATCCTTGTTTCTCGCTCCAGAAATCCATCCCTCCTACTTTGGGTTCTTTTCCTCTTCACTGCTGCCCTCTCATTTCTTTCTCCAGTAAATCCTCCCTCCTTCTTTTCATTTCTGCTGCTTTCTACTCCATGTCTCTTTCTCTCCCATCCCAAGCTTGCTGGCTGAGATGCACTTGATGCTAATGCCAGACTCCCTCTTTGTTCAGCTTGTTTAATCTCTGCTTCCCACCCTCTATCGCCAATTTTCCCTCTTTAATTTCAGCCTATAAGTGAACTGCCCAGTGATTAACTTAGCATGGCCCTACAACACATCTCCTTATCTGTAATCCCTGTTTTTCTTCCTCTTTCAGGAAGCCATCCTCCTCAGGGCTCCCATGGCCACCAGTGGCTACGGCTCGGAGCCTCTCCTATTGGCAGCACTCCAACCCCCGCCTGCCTTCTGGCACACAGAGAAAGGCATGGACCTTGAAGGGATTTGAATTTCATCTTTTCTATTGGCCACAGTTGCCACTGTTCAGCACCCCATTGGCCTCGTTGCGATTGCACTCAGCCTGTGAATGGCAGGGACTGCTCCATAGACATTTGCAGTCTGCAGCCTAATCCCCGCTTGTTCTTCCACCTCCTCATTTTAAATCTAAATTTTTTCCCACCCACCCTCCTCAGCCATAACCTCTAGTAAATACATTTCAGCTCTGCCTTCCTTCCCTTTCCCTTCTGCCATTGGCCCCTGCCTAACAGCTGTTCTCCTCCCTAATAGATCTGCCTTACCCACCTCGCTGGCACTCCCTGCTCCCTCTTCTCTGTGTTAGATTACACTTCCCAAGCACCCTAGTTTTGAGTCTCCTACATTTGTCTCTGCTGCTCCTGATGTATCACAAGTTCACTTAGTCATGCCAGGGTTCATTACTTCACGAAACTCTCACGCTGCATTTTGCCACCTATAGCTTATATTTCCCTCACTACAAACAGGATGTCTGCCAGCCCTCACCTAATTCTACATTGACATCTCCCCTGCCTCAGGCTGTCTTATCTCCCAAAGGGCCTTGCTTACAGTCCTGCACTCAGTTATCTCTCCCATAGGACACAACCATGAGTTATTGTAATACTTGCATCTCAAAGCACCTCCACATGCTTATCTTTATACTCTTGACCCTGATCCTATATGGCATTGATCATGGTTTTACCAAGTTATAGAACCCAACCAGTGCTTTCCCTATCTCCCCGGGTGCCCTAAGTCTTTGCCCCACCAGTTAACAAAGATTCTTTTGAAAGCCTGAACCTAGACAGCTATACCAGGGCCCCACTTGTCCTCTCAGCTCAGGTGGCCATCCACATCTCCTTCCCCCTTTTAATTATGTATTACAGCATAAAATGCACACTAACCCCACCCAACCAAACAGAGGGCTGCCCTGTCCCTTAAGCTTCTACTCACTTCTCTCAAAAAACTCTTACTCCTATTATTGTTATGCTCAAGGAATAAGGAATCAAACCCTGGCCCTCAGGTTCCCCTCTCAGCACCCTCCGATCTGGCCCAGTTCAAAGGTCTGTCCTTCCTCCATATCAATGCCTGCAGTCCCCCTAGGAAAATGGATGCCATCCAGACCTGGGTCTGCCACACTAATCCAGATATTCTTGTTATATCTAAAACATGGCTAAAATCCCACACTTCAGATCAGGCCATAAACATCCCCTTTTACAATGTATTCAGGGCCAATAGACCCAGCAGGGGTGGGGGTGTTGCAATTTATGTGCGTGACACAAACTTTCTGTCACTCTCATTGAAGCTTCCTCCATAGCTGAAGAATTCAAATGCCTCACCCTTAAGGTCCTTATATCCCCTTCTGAGTTCTTATCCATTACGGGTTGCTACAGGCCACCTTCAGGTGGCCTCAACTTGTTGCAGCATCTCAAGTCTCTACTAGGTCCCCTAGCCACATAACTCATCATCATGGGTGACTTGAACCTGGATTGGTTCTCTCCCTGCTCCTCACCCTTAAAAGTCCTTTGTGACTCCCTTGGTCTCTCCCAACCAATAATAGAGGCCATGAGTATTAACTCAAAAAACCCAGCAAACAGCACCTTACTAGACCTTATCTTGATGAACAGACCTTATAATTTCTTTTACTCTGGAGTCATTTTCAATGATATAAATGACCACAGTGTCATTGCTTATGTTAGGAACCTTCCCAAACCTGTCTCCTCCTTCACCTATATATATATAAAAGAAGCCACCGTTACCTCAATTGCACTAGCTTCCTCTCAGACTTAAGCAATATCATGTGGCAAGACTTTTAGCTTGCCACCTCTGTGGAGTCAGCTTATACTCAGTTCAAAAACATGCTACTGCAGGTTATAAATAAACATGTGTAAACACAAAACCAAAAAGCAATCACACAAATTAGCTCCAAAGACGAAAGTTTATTTTAGGACATATACGACTTCCCTGGCACTTCGAGGGAGAACCCTTTTCATCACGGGGGTGGAGTCAATAGTTTACCATCTCCTTAAATACATAAAGCTTTGTGACATCACAATTTATTCTGCCCATGCACCTCTTAATTGATACAATTCTTTAATCCTTTAAGGGATCCTTTTACAAATATACAAATTACATTAGTGCAAAAGTAGAGAAGTGTGAAAAAGTTTTTTTTTAAAACCAAAACACACAAAAGAGTTATCAAAAAGCAGTATCAAAAAACATTTATTTCTGTTCCTGCCAAATCCCATTAAGATAGAGTTTAAAACTACCTAAAAAAATGGAGATGTTAATTGCATAATTTACATATATAAGCAAGAGACAGTGCAGAAGCTTCCTTCTTTTTCTTTTCCTTTTCCTTTGTGGATCTGCCATATTAGCAATCACACTCTTGAATCCTTAAAAAATACAATGTAAAAGAGGAACACATTTTACCTCTATTCAATCTCCCTTGCAACTTTATCTTAAAGTTACAAACCATGGTAGGTCCTAGAAGCAGATATTTTATACTCAAGTGTTTAAGGATGCATTTTATAAAAAGACAGGCAGAGTTTTGATAGTAAGCATAGATAGTGTGTACAAACAACAGTCTAGTGGGTAATTTCTAAAAATGAGCTTACAAAGAATTTTTTTCCTGTTACAGTATTGAATAGGACACTCCATGCCCACAGATTAACTTCACTACAAGTCCAATATAATGTTTCCTATAGTTCAAAAAAAGGGGAACAATCACATTGAGGAATAGATGAATCTAGGGAAAAAGGGGAGGGGGAGAAAAGGGGAGAAGGAGGGGGGAGAGGAAGAGTTAGGATTAAGAAAAAGGAAGCATAAAAAAGGGGACTCTCATAAGAATCTTTACCTTCTGTTCCTTTTATAAGTAAACTGTCAAGTCCAGTTCTCTATTCAAACCATTTGGTTCTAAAGAATCCAGATCAAGTCCCATTCTCTATTCAAGCCATTTGGTTCTAAAGAATCCAGAGTAAAAATCCATCTGGATTCTTTCTGTAATAGTATTGTCTTCCTGTCTCCCCTTCTCAGTAATGGTTTCACATATTCCAAAATAGGGAATTTTAAGGAGCTTGTGTCATTGTTATGTGCATTAAAAAAATGTGCTGCTAACGCTGAATTCAAATTATCGTTCCTAATATCCCTTATATGTTCCAACAAACTTACTTTTACTGGATGAATTATTTTCCCCACATATTGCAGTTTTCAAGAACAGGCCACATAAGCCACAAAACTGGTGGAGCAATTTACAAAATCTCTGATTTCCACTGTAATGTCTTTAGTGGGGGATCTGTAGGCTTTCTCTTGATTGATAAATTTACAGGCACTGCAGTGGTCACACCTAAAACGTCCCACTGGCCTGTTTGGTAACCAGGTTGCTTTAGTTCTTTTATCTGGGATGTAATGGGTCTTTTACTCTTCCAGATTCTTTGCCTTACTATAGGTGACCCTAGGTTTTATTGCAAAGGCCTCAGGCACCCCATTTAGACCCAGCAAGTTCCAATGTTTTAATAGAATTGTCTTCACTTTCGGAGCAATCGGGTTATATTCGATCACACAGCTCTTTATTTCTTTATCAGGTTTCTATAAACTCTGTTTAGGCACTAATAAAAAAGACCTGTCTTGGGATGCTGCCCTCTGAAGGGCTGTGTCTAAGACCTCTAAGACATAGCCCCTTTCCACAAATATTTTGTGCATGTCTAATGCTTGTGTTTCAAATTCAGATTCACTTGAGCAATTTCTCCTAAGTTGGAGAAATTGTCCATATGGAATGGATCTAATTAGGGTTGGGGTGGGCACTCTTTTCATGAAAAACTGTGTTGCTTTCTGATTGTTTTCTAAAGTAGGGGCTTTCTCTCCTACCGCCTTCATATGCAGTGAGTGTTTAATCAAAAAAATCTATTTTGTTTACATCAATAGTATATGTACATTTTAGATTGATGTTGTTATTATTCAAACTTGACAAATTTTAATGTTTCTATTTCTGGACCCTGTAAAATTATAATGATCATCAATGAAGCAACTCCAATGTTGAATATGTGTAGTAAATGTATCTTCCCATTGAATATTACTGTCTTCTCCCACCAGCCTAAAAAAAGGTTGGAGTATGTGGGGGTACTGTGCCCCATTTCTGCAAATATACTTTACTATTGAAAAGAACATAGTTAAGGGTTAGAAAGTGTAGGAGGGAGTCCAAAAATAATTCAGGGGGGCATCAACAAAGGTGTTTTGACTTAAAAAGAACTTAAGTACCTCCAAACCTGGAGTGTTTGGAATAGAGGTGTACAGTGAAGTTACATCAATATTTATCCACAGCCAATCCTGATTCCATGTTAAGTTCTTTAACTTTTCCAGCATATGTAAGGAATCCCTTGTATAAGAGGGTAACTTGAAAACTAACAGCTGTAGAGAATAGTCACAAAAACATGACAATGTTTCAGTGAGTGTTAATGCTTGCTATAAATAGGCCTTCCTGGAGGCTTTAGCAGTGATTTATGAGCTTTTGGCAAATAGTAAAATGTTGCTATCTGTGGACATTGAGTTTTCAGAAATTTTGCTTCATTCATTGTTATATGCCCCCCCCCCGCATGCTTCATCTATAAAATCAACCAATAAAGTCATATGCTAGGGTAGAGTCCTTCTTTAACACTAAATAGTTTGTCTCATCTGAGAGCAAACGTAGTGCTTCTTTCTCATAATCAGCATTAAGTGTTATGATGTTCCCCCTTTGTTTGCCTGTTAAAAAATAATTCCTTCTAATTTTTTTAGATGTTCTAATGCAGTATTTTCAGCAGGAGATAAGTTTCCATGTACCATATTCCATTTCTTGGAAAATAAAGTTTCCATTTCCCTCATAATTGTTTTCTGGTAAGTTATAATAGCAGGATCAATGGCCTGTGGATAAATAATTGATTTCATTTTAAACTTTGCATGTCTATCTAAATACAATATCTCATTATTTTCACTTTGTACACTTTCACTGTTCTAAACATATACATTTCCCTGATTATCAAATTCCACTCACCCCAAAAGATCAAACACACTGGAGGCATTAAATGCACTATCATTTTCAGTAACATATTCTGAGTTTTCCCCTAATAGGTTCTCAAGTTCTTCTCTAGAAATATCCATGTTTGCGTTGTCTACAGGTGCCTCACTTCCTCCCATTTTTTGTGCAGGAAAAATAATTTAAATTAATTTTTCTATATAACTTGTACAATTCTATTTGTAAGTTAAACCTGTTGACTGAAGGTGAAGGGACACAATTGAAACCTTTCTTTAGAACACTTTTTTTCAGTCTCACAAAATGTATAACTACTCAGGTTTAATAGTTCTTTTGATTCTTAAAATGAGTGGCCCTCATTAATTGGGGTTCATTCTCTTTGTTGCCAACCCCAATTTGCACAGTCTTGTTTTCCTTTTGCTTTGTCTTTTTTCTCTAAAAAAATACTTTCTTCCCTTTATTGATGTTCGTATTGGTGCTTGTGGAGGCTGCTAAACTTCCTTGTGGATTTTCAGCTGTACAAGGCTCTACTCTGTCCCCTAACCACAGAGCTCATAATCATGGGTGACTTGAACCTGGATTGGTTCTCTCCCTGCTCGTGACCCTTAAAAGTCTTCTGTGACTCCCTTGGTCTCTCCTAACTAATAAGAGGCCATGCGTATTAACTCCAAAAACCTGGCAAAGATCACCTTTACTTAGTTTACTCAGTGTATTTGGACAAAAGAAGGCATACGCCCATCGTGATTGTTCCCCACCCACATGTGGGACTTGTACAGTCTTACTGATCTCTTAACCAGTAGTCTTATCTGGCTTTGAATATATTAAAGGATTTAGATACAATGATATTGTTTGGGAGAGAATTCCAGGCTTTTGCAGCTCTAATTGGGAAAAAAGGAATCCCTTTTGATGGAGTTTCCCCATTCGACTACCAGTTCTTGGTGGTGTAGTCTAGCTACATGCCGTCTATTTGAATGTTGCAGACCACATTGTTTCATTAAACATTGAGACTGGAGTATTTTATAAGTGAGCAGTACCTCCAGATTTGGAGAGAAAATAAGCCAGTTTCCATGAGTTTTGTTCCATAATCCATTTTTGATAGACTGGGCATTAATTTAGTAACCCTTCTCTGGATCCTTTCCACCAGATCAATGTCCTTCTTATGGTAAGGGTTCCAAAAGGGTGAGTCATAATCCAGGTGAGGTCTGATATACACTCGATAAATTGGAATTACACATTCTTCTGTTCTAGTGACAAAGGTGCGCTTAATTTGTTTTAACAGATTGTTAGCTACCCGAGTTACTTTAACACAATGGTCAGATGCTGTTAGTTTATTATTGACCATAATACCTTGGTCCCTTTCACAGCTAGACACTTTAATTAATCTGTTATTTATTAGACCTTATCTTGGTGAGCAGACCTTACAATTTCTCTCACTCTGGAGTCTTTTTCAATGATATAAGTGACCACAGCGTCATTGCTTGTGTTAGGAACCTGCCCAAATTTGTCTCCTCCTTCACCTATATCTATAAATGAAGCCACCGCAACCTCAGTTGCACTAGCTTCCTCTCAGACTTAAGCAATATCATGTGGCAAGACTTTACCTTGCCACCTCTGTGGAGACAGCTTACACTCAGTTCAAATCTTGCTATTGCAAGTTATAAATAAACATGCCCCACAAGTCAAAATCAGATCCAGGTCTAAGTCATGCCCCTGGTTCAATGATTCACTCAAGTCTGCCCTACACAAAAGAGATGGTCTTTGGAAAAGGGCACAGAAAACCAAGCTTCCAACACATTGGATGGCTTTTTGTGCCTTTAGGAATCACTGCATGAAAATAATCAGAGCAGAAAAAGCAAAATCTTTCCAGTCAGCTCTGGACTCCTCCAACAATAACCCCAACACATTCTGGAAGACCCTGAGGGAAATCCAAGACTTCAATCCTCCCCCTACCCTCCCTGCAAAGATCTCCATTGGTGATACTACAACAACTTGCAAAAAGGACATCCTAACCTTTTAAACAATCACTTT
The DNA here is from genome assembly GCA_016271365.2 of Neoceratodus forsteri. NCBI lineage: Eukaryota > Metazoa > Chordata > Ceratodontiformes > Ceratodontidae > Neoceratodus > Neoceratodus forsteri. The sequence continues at coordinate 508,921,566 of CM057455.1, forward strand.
GCCACAGCTGGCCTTGCCTTTGATTCCTCCCCTGTAAGTACTCTTCCCTCCTTGACTCAGACACCTCAAGCCTCCCTATGAGGGCACCCCCCCACATGAACTCCTTGAGCTTCTCCTCTGTCACCTTTAAACAGGTGGAAGACCTGTTGCTAGCCCTCGATGTTAACAAAAGTGCTGGGGCTTATCAAATTGACCCCTATTTCTTAACACTTGGATCTCATGTGCTGACCACCCCCTTCACTCATCTTTAACAAATCCTTCAATGAAGGGGTCATCCACCATGATTGGAAAGTAGCCCACATTGTCCCACTTATTAAAAACAGGTGATCCAAGTGACCTGAACAATTACAGGCCCATATCCCTCTTACTAACTCTGTCCAAACTACTAGAAAAAAATAGCTAAGTCATAAATCAGAGAATTCCTTGAGACAAACAATTTGTTGAATTCCCTGCAATTTGGTTTCAGACCTAACCAAAGTACCATCACTGCACTTGCCAAGGTAACTAATGACTGGCAAACCATGCTTGATGCCAAGAATCATATCTGTGCCCTATTCTTAAACTTAAGCAAAGCATTCAACACAGTCAACCATGATCTCCTCCTGCACATGCTATGTAATATTGGCCTTGATGACTTGTCCCTCAAATGGTTTCCCCTCTAACTTAATAGGAACACAGTAACAGGTTCAAGATCAATGCAATCTCTCCCCACTCAAATCCCCTTATGAAAGGAGTTCCACAGGGTTCTATATTAGGGCCATTGCTATTTGCAATCTACTGTATGTCAATGACACTGACCTCAATATTTTCTCAGCCAATATACATCTATTTGTGGATGACACTGTTCTTTATATGGCAAACCCTTCCCTTGAATTTGCCCTCTCAAACCTCCAACAAGAATTCTGTCTGCTGCAATATAAGCTATTACACCTCAAACTACTGCTCAATGCAAAAAAAAAAAAAAACCTAAACAAACTAAAAATCATAGTGTGGTACAGAGAGGTGCTCCTAGCCCTGCAGCTAGAGATGCAAATCACATATCTACGCAATGGAATCAAACTTTTTCAGAACATGTGGGGGCCCCATCGAAGCCTTATTATCCATATGGAGCCCTTAACCTTTTCTACTTAATGGTCCCTTAAGGGGCCAGTTGCTCCAATGCCTTCCTAGAGGATAGCACTTGGCATGGGGGGATTGAGGATGGGGAAGGGGAGGGATAGATGGGTAGTAGGATAAATATCCTTGCTTAGACCTCATGATGATCTTCATTATTATAGTTTATTTCATTGTAAAATACAGTCTGTCCTTTTCAGACTAATGTTCTCCATCTGTAACTTTGACTGCTTGAAATATAATAAAGTATATTAAATAAAAAAACTAAAATTATGTTCATCTCTCCCCAAGCTAACTCAGTAGGCATCATTTCCTCAGGAGCTAGGCCCCAAATCACAATCCTCCTGGGGGAATCACTAGAGCCAGTAGAAATGTTCAAATACTTAGGCTTCTGTTTTTTTTTTTTTTTTTCTCAGTATGGTTCAGCAAAGGTATGACAACCCAGTCATGTAACTTAGCATTTCAATTATAAAGAAAATTGAGCTATTCACTTTACATCATATACCATACAGACTTACATGTCTAAGGGTCCAAGGAGTTCTACATTTTAACTTAAATCTAAATCATTCATCCTAAATTTATCCATAGCCTACTTTATGCCAGTTTATACACACTATAATTTAAACTGCACTTATTAAATTTATGAATTTGTTAGTCATTCATTCTTCACTGCATTCTGGAAAGGGGACCATATTTTATTATATGTTTCAATCTGGTCACTTCTTATATAATGCAATTTTTCCTGTTACATTGTATCCTTCATATGGTTAAGCCATATTTCAAATTTTGGGGGTAAAATACCCTTCTGCTGTAGTAAAATACATTTATGTGCTGTGATGGTTACAACAGCGTAAAGAACTCTTAGGTATTTATTTTTGATTCCCACATTTGAAAAATTTACTTGCAATGTTATAGCAGGTGTGTAGTTAAAGTGTATTTTAGTTGCACAGTTTAAAAAAATAAAATATTCTGGGCAAAACTTGAATAGGTTAGGACATGCATAAATTAAATGTGCAAGTGTTACTACATCTGGGGCACTTGGAGTCAATAGATGGGTTGATCTTATTAAGTCTCGAAGGTGCAAAGTATTATTATTGTTTATTGTTTATTAAGATCTAGGATTACAAAATACCTTTGAGCCAAGTCTCTTTTACAAAGGTTCCACATCAGGAAAATACAGAGATAGTGAAAAAGTAACATTACAAGGAGACTAGACATTTCACAGAGTAATACATTTTGTACGGTTATTAGGACCATAAGCTTTAACAAAAGGAGGGGGAGACAGTGAAGCAGCCAGAGGCATTTGTCAGGCTAGTTGTGCCAGTAAGTGCTATATCCTTAGAGGTGGGTGAGAGAGGAGGAGTGAAAGGGGGAGATTAGATAATACATTGAAGGGATTAAAGAAGGAGGAAATAGAGGATGGGAGGCAAGGTGAGGAAGTGGGGAAAAGTGCAAGTCATGTATATGAGTGTGGGGTGAGGCAGATTTGATTGGTGTGGGGTGCCACAATCTGCTCAGAGTGTGGTTCCACAACTTAGGAGATGCAATCGCAAGAGCTAGAGGTTGTGAGGTGTAGTTGAAGGCTGGTTTTGAATATTCCAATGGTATTGGCAGAGGAGATAGCGTGGCTGAGGTCATTTAGCCAGACTGACACTTTGTAGGTGAAGGAACGTTGGCCCAGTCTAGTACGGCAGTGGGGGACTTTCAGAATCTGACACTTAGATCTCTTGGAACTCCATTGACTGGTACTTGCAGGCAGGAGGGCTAGGACACCAGGAGGAGCCAGGCTGAGATGGATTTTTTTCGCCATAGTACAAGTAAGATATTTGATGTGGTTTGATAGTTGGAGCCAGCCGGTCTGAGAATACAGGTCACAGGATGTGGGTAAGACGATGGGCGCCAGCGATGAGATGGCAGGCCTTATTTAGAGCAACTGATATCTGCCTGAGGGTTGTCATCATGGTGGAGCTGTAAATGACGAGTCCATAGTCAATGGCCAAGACCACAGAGCTCTGTACAGCTATCTTCAGTGCCTCTGAGGTAAGGTGTTGTCTGTGTTTGTAAAGTAGACCAAGATGAGTGTTAGCAGTTCTGGCGACATTGTCAACGTGGGCCACATATGTGAGGCAAGGATCCAGTAAGATCCCAAGATACTTAAAAGACTGGACGTGATCAAGGGTGTTACCATTTGCAGTGGAAATAACCAGCTGGTGCTGCTTATGTGGATTTTTTGCACTGTGAAAAGCATGGATTTGGTTTTCTTGTGGTTAAGCACCAGCTTGTGCTTTTGGAACCAGGACTCAATGGAGCTGAAACCATGCTGGAGAGAATGTTGTAGAGACGAGGGGTCTTTGTAAGACGAGAAGACTACTGCATCATCTGCATACAATATAATGGGCTCCGAGCACGATTGTGGTAAAGAATTCAAAAAGAGGCTGAAAAGGAGACTCCCAGGATGGAGCCCTGTGGTACCCCAGATAGGACGGGCAGGGTGTTGGAGAGAGCAGAGGCAATTTTTACTCTTTGGCTCTGGTGACCCAGGTAGCTGTTGAACCATTGTGTTGAGTCAAGTGACAAGTCAGCGGCTTGCAGTTGATCAATAAGGAGTCCATGATGGACAGTATCAAAGGCCTTGGATAGGTTGATGAAAACTGCCCCAGTGAGCTGTCCATTGTCAAGTGATTTGTGAACTGCTCCAATGAGCTCAAGGAGGGCAGTGGTGGTGCTGTGACCTTTCTGAAAACCATGTTGTTTTGTGGTTAGGATGTTGTATTTCTCCAGATGGTCAGTGAGTTGATCTGCCAAAATCCGCTCAAGGGCTTTAGAGAGCGGAGGAAGAATTGAGATAGGGCAATAGTTAGAGTGATTAGTCTGATCCCCACTTTTGAGGACAGGGGTCACAATCACAGTTTTCCATCTGTCCGGAAATATACCAGTAGTGAGAGAGAGAGATTGAGAATTTTTGTTAAGGGGAGAAAAAGCTCATCAAGGGTGAGGGATAAGAGCTTAAGGTCCACGGTATCAGCACTAGTTCTGGAGTTTGAGATGGCCATGGCAATGTAGTAGCATGCAACATACGGTCTGACCTCTCTGAAGTAGAAGAAGGGTGGGTGAGACTGAGTACGATGGGGGTCGAGGGAAGAGGTGCATTGATTGAAGTAGTCTGAAGGGAGGACTGCACTGAGGTCAGTGAATGCCATATTAAAGGTATTGGCAATGACCATAGGTCAAGAGTAGCAGATCCATTGACTAAAAGCATGGTCGGGGAGGTTTTAGACTGCTTTCCTGTTATGTCTTTCATATTCTCCCAGAAAGCTCATCTGTAACCCCAGGTGTTAGTAAGCACATCTTTGTAGTAGGAGGTTTTCGTTAGCCATATGGCTGTAGTGCAGGTATTTCAGGCTTGTGCATATGATTGAATGTCTGGTTGCTTTCTGGTTAATTTAGCTACTGCCCAGAGGTGATCTTTCCATTTCAACTGGGCAAGGAGGCCCACAGTGATCCAGGGGTTGCAGATAGTTTTAGCCTTATGCTTTTTTACTGGGGCAAAGAGGTCACATGCTGTGTTAAAGGTCAGGATGAAATGGTCAAGAGCCAGGTTGACAGCTGTTGTATCAAATACGGGTGACCAATCTTGAAGTATCAGGTATTGTTTAAGAGAGGTAAGGTTGCCACGTGGAAGCACTCTACTGGAGATGATTTTTGAAGGGGGCTTTAAAAATTTGTTAGTCCATTCACAGATGACTGGTGAGTGGTCACGATGGATCCTGGCAGGGTGGTTCATGAGAACCCAATCAAGTAGGGTACTGGTCCCTGTTTTGTAGTTAGTCCTGGTAGAGAAGTAACCATCTGCGAGAGGTTGGCAGCAGAGATGGTATCTTTGAGGGCACTTGCATCTGGTGATTGCCAGCTGATATTGAAGTCTCCAAGTAGAATAAGTTCAGAATCAGGGGGGAGAGAGTTTACGAAGCTTATAACATCGTGAAGCCCAGATCATTGGTTTCTGGGAGGAATATAGACAGTGATGATGGTGAGGGCTTTATGATTAGGACCTAGTAGTATTTTGATAGGTAGTATCTGGGCCAATGAAGCAGGTGAGACAGTATCAAAAGGGTGCCACGTGAGAGAGTCCTTGATGTAGATGGCACATCCGCCCCCTTTTTTAGTAACTCGGTCCAGCCTGTGGATGTTGTAACCCTGTATGGTTAAAGCCCGGTCGGGAACTTCAGTTGTCAGCCAGGTTTCTATGACAGCAAGGACGTCAGGATTGCGTTGGTGGATGAAGGCTTGAAGGGCATCAGTCTTTGGCAGAAGGCTGCAGATATTTAGGGTAGCCACGGTTAGGGACCCAGCAGATTTATCAGGGGTCAGGTGAGCAGGGCCAGGGTTTGGGTGGACATTACCTGATATAAGTAGGAGGAGGAATGTCAGTTTAAGAGAGCAAAGGCGTAGAGTCTTGAGAGATGATTTCTGTCGTTGCTTCCTGGATGAGTAATAGGCTGTCACTGTTTGGTCATACCGGTGAGATACTATTTGGTATAGTGTAGGTAGAGGATCACACGTGTGATGATTGTTAAATGTAAGGGATACACTAATGTTACTGAAATGGTGGTCAAACAGGTGGTACATAGGGAAAAGTAGGGTACCTTGAGAGTAGCAATAAGCACTTGGAAGGAAAGTGGGGCTGGGGGAGAGGGGGGTGAGGGTAAGTGGGACCAGGGAGGCAGAAGCGAGAGGGCAATGAGAGAAGTAGCAGAGGCAGTAGAAACAGGTGGGGTAGTGTCGCCATGACTGGCGTTAGTATAGTACACAGCGGGTAGGGGTATTTGAAGCAAGTATAGCTAGGAAGAGAGCTTGGGGAGATAAGCTGACTGAGGATGGCAGAGTGGGTGTGAGGGAAACAGAGAGGGCCTAAGGAAGGAAATGAGGGAGGGTGAGGAAGCAAGCATGGAGGGAAGAGGAGGTGGCTATAGATAGGAGCCAATGGGGGAGAGAGGCGGGGTGAGATACGGCGAGTAGGTGGGATTTAGGTGTATTTAACTAGGGTAAGAGGAGGGGGAGGGGTGGGTGAAAAAATTACAGCAAAAGGTAATGCAAGTGAATGGGCACAGTGCCCAGCGAGCAGAGCAAGGCAGGGAGAAACAGAGCCAGCCAATTAGCGGCAGTCCAGGAGACAGGGGTCCAATCAGGCATGAGCTGTAGTTACTGAGAGCCAATGGCAGCAGCTCACGGCTTTACTGACTGCAGGCAGAGGTCTTACCCATCGGCGCTGGTCCTGTAGGTGGGTTGAATGGAGTTGGCTAAGCAGCAGGCTGGTGGAGCCGCGGCTGCGCTCGCCGGGGATCCAAATTGCCCAAACCAGGGCTGGATCTGAGGGAGGAGAGAGAGAGATTAAGACCTGAGGAGGAGGAGAGCTGAGAGAGGGTGACGCAGAGGTTAAATTGGTGGGTGGGGAGTCGGGGGAGCTGAGAGCCAGACAGTTAGAGGGGAATAATAGCGGAGGGGTTGGGGTGGCAGCCGAGGACAAAGACCAAGAATCGGTTTTGCTGATCCTGGCGCTGTAGGGGCGGGGTGCAGAGCAGAGTAGATAGGAGTAATTAGGTAGTGAAAGCAGAGGTCAGGGGAGGAGCGTGCAGAGAAATAAGCAGAAGAAAAATAAGCGAAGAGCAAACAGGCTAAAGTACTGAGACAAATTACATGGGCAGTTTAAACATTTGCAAAACAGTAAATCCAGACAGTTTGAAGCAGAGTCAGAGCAGGCAAAAATTATGGCAAAATGCAATGCAAGTGAATGGGCCCAGCACCCAGTGAGCAGAGCAAGGCAGGATGAAACAGAGCCAGCCAATCAGCAGCAGTCCAGGAGACAGTGGTCCAATCAGGTACAAGCCGTAGTCGCTGAGAGCCAATGGCAGTCGCTCACAGCTTTACCGACTGGAGGCAGAGGTGTTACCCATCGGTGCTTGTCCTGTAGGCGGGTTGAATGGAGGTGGCTAAGCGGCAGGCTAGTGGAGCTGTGGCCGCGCTTGGCGGGGAATCCGAATGACCTGAACCGGGGCTGGATCCATTGGCGCTGGTCCTGTAGGTGGGATGAATAGAGATGGCTAAGTGGCAGGCTAGTGGAGCCGCAGCCATGCTTGGCGGGTATCCGAATGGCCCGAACCAGGGCTCTGTGCATTGTATTATATTGAATTTGTTGTAGTTTGGTTAATTTCATAATAGCACAGGGTGTACTTAGAATTTCAGCCCATAATGAATATGATATGTGTATGCCGAGATCTTACGGACACTTAATTTTTAATTTTGTAAGATCAATCTGTGATTCCTCATTTATAATTTTATATATTAATGTAATTAATTTTGAATCATTTTGTTTTTGTTTCAAAGCTTCAAATATTGGTGAATTAATAGCTAGCATTATAGTACCCTTAATTGTTTTGATATAATTTTTTATTTGTAAATATTGAAATATGATTTTTTTATATCTTATATTCCTGCCTAAGTTGATTAAATGTTTTAAACTGATTTTCTTTAAAAAGATGACCAAAATGTGTTATTCCCTGTTTAGACCATGTATTAAATATTGTATCTGTCACTAACGAGTCTAATGCTGAATTATAAATTGGTGTGTCCCTTGTAATTTGTATTGTATATTTATTTTCATTTATTTATTTTAAATTGATAACCAGAAAAGGCTCATTGAGACGAAGCTCATTTCCAGGTGTGACCCGGGTACAGAGCATACACAGAGATGAGAAGAGTTACACAAAGAAACTGCAAAAAGACACAGTATACACAAAGATTTGTCATACAGTACACAAAATTTTACATTTCCAATGAAGTAGACCAGTACACAAAAAAATGTACTGGGCTGCTGCAAGATTTCTATTTGCAGGTGGTAGGGCTTAGGGGGGGCGTACTGGGACTATTGGGGCACGTGGGGCAGAGGGGGGTAGGGAGGAGCATGAGGAGCTTTTTATGGATGAAAGAGAGAGGGCCTGGTGCAGGTCAGAGGGAAGGCTGTTCCAGAGAAGGGGGAGACGTTACGAAAAGGCAACTTGGCCGGTAACATTTTGTGGGTGAGGTATGTGAAATGTGCACCAGTCCCTGTGTCAGAGAGGGTAATTAAGGGAGTTTACTGGGGTCAGGCAGGAAGGGAAGTGGGGGGAAGGGAACCAAACCAGTATTTTGCTATGAGGGAGGCATTGTGGATGGTTCTTCTGTGGGAGAGCGGGGCCAGGGAGAGTGGTGCATTGAGGGTGCAGTAGTGAGTGCGTGGGGGTTGGCAGCAGTGGCAAAGCAGCAGAAAGAGTTGAGTAGAATGTCCAGTTTGGAGAAAGATGAGGTTGGGGCTGTTCCATAAACAATGTCGGCATATTCCAACACTGGCAAGATTTTTTTTTTACGTATAAGCTCGCACTGGGTGGGAAGGGGTAGACTGGCTTTGTGCCGATAGAGGACAGCAAGTTTTGGCCAGAGTTTGGTGCAGATAGTCTCAATGTGAGAAGAGGAGCTGAGGTAGCTGTCCAACCAGACATCCAGGTACTTGAAGGCTGGGACCAATTCAAAGGCAGAGCCATCCAGGTTGGTGATCACACGGGGGCGCGGACGGAGGCAAGCTTCTGTCTTGATCCAAAAACCATGGTGACAGTTTCATTGGCATTGCATTTTAGCTGGTTTTCCAGAAACTAGGACTGGACTTGGTTGAAGTCATTCTGGAGATTGGGGAAGACACTATCGTAGGAGTGGCCAGAGGCAAAGATGATAGTGTCATCTGTGTAGAGATACACATTGGAGGAGATGCAGGCAGAGGGAAGGTCATTTATGAAAAGAGAGAGGAGGATGGGGCCGAGGATAGAGCCTTGGGGGACACCTGATAGGATAGGGAGAGGAGAGCGTGTCACCTAGTTGAACTGACTGTAGTCTATTTTAGCGGTACGAGCAGATCCAGTTCACTGCAGGTTGAACGATGCCAAAGGAGCAGAGTTTTAGGAGTAGCAGTGGGAGATGGAGTCGAAGGCTTTTGCCAAGTTGATAAAGATGGCAACTGAAGTTTGGCTATGATCCATGGTGAAGAGGATGGAGTCGGTAATGCGCAGCAGGGTGGTGATGGTGGAGTGGTGTTTTCTGAATCCTGACTGCACAGGTGAGAGGGAGTTGTTGGAGGAGAGAAAGTCTGACAGTTTGGACAGTATGAGGATTTCCTGGACCTTAGCAAGGGAGGGGAGGAGTGAGATGGGCCTGTAGTTTCCTGTTAAGGAGGGCTCTCCACCTTTATGCAGAGGGAGGATCTTGGCCAGTTTCCAGGCTGCTGGAACAGTGGCTGTGGAGAGAGAGAAATTTATTATGTGTGTCAAGGGAGCAACTATGGCAGTGGCAGAGATACAGAGTAGTCTGGGGTGCAAACCATCAGGGCTGGATTTGGATTGGTTTAAGGCGGTGATTGCATTGCATACTTCCAGTGGTGTGAAAGGAGGAAAGAGGAAACCAGGGGTAGGGGAGGTAGATTCAGTAGGGTCATGGTTGGGTAGGGGCAAGTCGGTCATGGGAGAGGATAATCGGGCATGGCACAGAAGATGAAGAATTTATTGAAAAGTTTGACTACAGACTCTGGGTCCTAGACAGATCTGCCCTCGATGTTCAGGACAGGACATGCTTGCTTAGATGGGGGAGTTGAGAAGGAAGTCGATCAACTTCCAGAAGGATGAAGGGGAGTTTTGGGTTTGGGTAAGTTGTGCTTTAAAGTAAGAAGATTTAGATTGCCGGATGGCCTTGGTGCATTTATTTCTAAGATGTTTGTAGGACTGGAGATCATGTTTAGCATGAGAGGTTTTGTACATCCTCCATGCCTTAATAATTGTATGTGCTTTATACCAAGGCCCAGATATTCAAACTGCGCCCAAAAAGTGCGCAATAGCAGGAGCAAGCGCAAGTCTATTGTACCCATGCTCACGAGACGTGATATTCAAAAATGGAGCAGGCCAAATTGCACCTACAGCCAATGACTGAATATTGCATCACCTGCGCCATAGCGCAGCTAGGGAGGGGAAGCTGAGCAGATCTGATACGCCATAGCACAACAAGGGATGTTCAGCTAAGCAGTCCAGAAGCGCCATAGCGCAACCAGGGAGCCCCCAGCAGCACAGCAATGTAACTGCACAACCAGGGAGGTAGGGGCCCACCACCCATGCCAGAGATGGGCACAGGAACACACAGCAGAACAGACATCGTCCCCTCACACCCCAAGCACTGCACAACTGGGGGAGGGCTGGAATAACCACTGGCCCATGGAGACAAGCAAACAACCCACAGCCGGGCCTTGGTGCCCCATCACACCTACCGGCAAGCTGTGACTGACACAGAAGGAGGGCAGACCACCCCATGCCACACCATCCCCCCCAGTGCAGAGCACACCCTGCACCGTGACCCCCAGACACCCCCCCATGAGCAGTGACCACCACTGCAGGAAACCCCATGCATGCCACCACCCCCACTGTGACACTGCAATCCTGTGCACCATAGAACCATGCAAGCCAGCCACACCATGAGCACCCATCAGCGGGTGGCAGCACACGGCAATGCAACAATGGCAGACACAGTGCCACCATGCACAGTCCCCCCGAGGTACTGCTGAGACCAACCATGCGTCGGCACAAGAGGTACCCCATACGGGTCAGGGCGTGCCCTTGACAGCACCACCAGTGGTACAGCACCCTGCACAGTAGTCCAGTGACATACGCTGACCCACCACTGGCCACAACAGCCAGCACAGACACCCACAGTGGTGTGTGGAAGCATGCACCACACTGGATGCCACACAGTGTAGGGACAGACACCCACCCATACTCAAGGGCACACCAACACAGGGACGCAGTGGTGGGGCAACCAAGCCCCCATTGTGGGCCCATGTAAGCTGTGTACACACAACCCACAGTCCTCCATGGCATTGGAGTGCCAGCCACCCTCTGCAGGTACTGTGGACCCGTACACCACCAGCAGTCACCCGGAGCACAAGTCACAGACAGTGGGGCACATCCCCTGCAACACACACAAGGCACAGCATGGAGGTGGGACAATGATTGTGGTGCCCACAGTGCCACCCGAGCCAGGCATGCACCACACCAGTGACAGGGGCAACCCAGCAAAGTGACGGGTACAGTGGCTGCCCTGCAGGGACTGCCACCACTGACATGCCAGCAGACCGTGCAGGTCACAGACATGCATGTGTGTCAGCTGCACAGGCCATGAACAGGCTGATGGGTGCGCCATGGACACAGAACACGCGCCATGGACCACTGCACACAGTCATCCAGTGCACAGGGCACAACACACACACCACAGGCACTGACTGATAGCTATCCCCACACCATAGTCACCTCCACATGGACACACACACATACCCATGACTGCACCACCCCTGATGCCATGCACTCCACTGCAGCTGAGCACCTATAGCCCGCTGCAAATCAGAGACCACCACAGTATTCATATCAAAATTAAATGTATTGCACAAATATAAAATTCAACTATTTACAGTATGACAAAACTATATACAAGGTTGGGGGCCACAAACAAGGTGGGGGTGGGTAGGGGGCAGGGGTGGACAAATGGGATGGAAAAGGAGGGGTGTGAGGGTGGATCCAGGGGGGGTAGGGGAATACAGGGACTGAGAGATCCCTAGTGGGAGTGCCGTTCTGTGCTGTGACTCCTCCGGCCTCTGTGCCTCCTCAGTACCCCGGTGCTATCCAACTGCCTGAGGATGTCCAGCAATTCCCGGGCCAGCAGTAGCAGTTCTCTCACAGCCTCCCTGATGTCCCATAGATGTCAGGTACCTAGGACAAGGGAGCACAGTCAATAGGTGTGAATGCACAACCCCATACAGCCCGCCCACTGTGCATGGCATATGGCCTTGGGACATACCACTGTGATGGTGTGTGACCACCCGCAATGATCACATCCACAGGACCTACCCATCCAGGTGCATACAGCCATGCAGAATGCTGCACACACCCCCCGGCCAAGTCTTGCACAGCACCACCGTGGCTGTTTAGTGACATGGCTATGTGGTGCAAAGGCAGTGACACAACCATGCACCTGGTGCATGCATGGACCACCATTGACGCACTCCCAGACATGCATTGCCACTGGACAGTGTTGACTGTAACAAGTTGCGTGCATGGCAGTAGTGTTGATGAATGGTGGCCATGCCCCGCTGCCCACCCTGTCACACAGCATGCAATAGTAATCATGGATGTATGGCACTCACTCTCATCGGGCCAGTCAGGTGGGCTGTGATGGCCCTCGCCCCACTTGGCTGCAACGCCCTCTTCCTCCGCCCACTCCTCTCTCAACCGCGGCATTGCCTGGGCCTTTGGGAAAACAAGGAGAAGAACATCAGTACAATCCTGAAGCAAATCCCCTGCACCAAGGTGTGCCTCCCACCCAGCCAGACTCACCCACCCCACACCCTGTGAACACCGCCACAGCCAATCCCAGAAGGTCCCTCCTCATGTGCTGGACACATACAACACTGTTACCCATATGGACGATAAAAGTGTGTTGACAGAACCCCTACCTGGACGTGGCACTCGCGGCTCCTCCTGGCACGTGCTCTGTCCAGTCTCACAGTAGCTCGCCCTCCTCCGCGAGGTCCCATAGCAGTGCCTGCACTGCCCATGCTCCACCCTGTCCGGGTGGCCTCCTCCAGGCAGTGGCCACCTCCTGCCACACCCAGTCCTGGCCCTGTCCAGGTCTCTCCCGAAGAGAGCCCATGGTGGCTCCACAATTGCCACCAGATTTGCCAACTCAATCACAGACCACTGCACTGCCCATCTCGTGCCATCCTTCCAGTTATAGTAGGCAATATGGTGCTCTGCAGCGTGGCTCCCCACGTGCAGATGCTGCGCGGTACAGCACTGCCATTCCCTATCGCGCTGTTACCGAACAGCGCGACAGAAGTGCACCCATGCCTGATGCATGGCGCCTAGGGGGCAAAGGTCGAGCACAGGGTCAAGGGTCTCTGGCGCATGGCCATGCACAGCACCATTGGAAGACAATGTGTGTAGCGTGATTGGCTTCCCAGTGTGCCAGCGCCATAGCAGACTACCGAGCAGTTGGGCCATTGCACCTATGATGGCCCAGTGCCACAGCCCCATGTAGTGACCATCGCTATAGTGCCACTGGCACAATGGTGGCCGTGCTCTGCATTGCCTACCATGCACAGCACGTCATCAGTGCAGTAGACACCTGTGACAGCAACCTGGGTATGCGCAGTGAGGTGTACTATGCATGTCACAGAACTCCGCCATTGGCTCAGCACATTCAACACAATTGCGCAAAGCGTAACAGCGCGATATTCAGCCGTCATATGCAAATCATCTAATCAGCCATTCAATGGTGCAGCACTGCAATTTGCATCTACTTAAAGTTGCTCCTCATCTCATTTGCATGTATTGTGCTATAAAAGTGCGACAATGTGCTGCAGTGGCCATAGTCGGTTACTGCAGTCTATTGGTGAGTTGCATGCTGTTTGGGAGTGTGGACTGTGGATTCAGGGACATGCATGGGACTGCACAGTCACAGGTAACTGCCATTCTTACAGGCTACATAATGACCGAGCAGGTTGTTGGAGAGGAGGAACACAGTGGTGGAAGGAGGAGGAGGCCTAACTTTACAAAGGCCGAAACCGAGGCCCTGTTTGAGGCCTACCTGGATCAGAGCCACTTCTCAGTGGATGGCGGAACCTCAAGCCCATGCTGCTGCATGGGAGGAGGTGGCACGTGCTGTGAACTCCGCATGGCAGCCACCAGCCTCCGCAGGCAGGTGTAAGAAAAGATGGGCACAGATAGGAGGAGGATAAAGGAGAAGGTGGCTGCCATCAGGGCAGCACGTGCTACAAGAGGTGGGGGACAGCCGGAGGTGGTACAGCTGACCCCACAGGAGGAGAGGCTTGCTGTAAGCATGCAGCGCAGTGCCATTGAGGGTGTTCCGGGTGGTGGCTTCCAGATGGGTGGTGGCCCATCACTGCATGGTAAGTCATGGTCTGTCTATGGAGGGGGGCAGGGTAGGTCACACGCACTAACGTGACTTTGCTTTCCCTTACAGATCCTGAGCATCTGCATGGGTCAGTGGTGGTGGGCCTGTCCACTGCGGACAGTCAGTTGGAGTTGGAGGAGGGACCATCCACCTCCACAAGTATATGTGGATCACTGCGACAGTGGGGCCGCCTGGCTGTCCACAATACACTCGATGTCATTGTAACAGGTGTGGAGGAAGTCCTGCCTGTGTCCCAGTGTGCTGGCATCCATTGATGCCAACATGCTGTGACTGTGGCCGGTGCAGAGTCCATCACCAGTGATGATGACACGACCGTCATGGGCAGTGACACATGTGTGCCATGGGATGGCCACACAGCAGGGCAATTTGCGCCCATGGCTGTGGGTGGTGCCACCATGGAGGCCTGCGTGTCAGCACAGTCCCAGGCTGTGCCTGTTAGCACCAGTGGGGCAGCGCTGGTGTCTGTTCAGGACAGTGAGACTGTTGCGGCCACTGCGGCGGCACCACTAAGCCCTGGGGAACGGCAGCCGGAGGGCCAGCATCAGCAGTCACCCAATGGGCTTGGGGGTACAGGGTTCAGCAGCGGCATCTGTGTACCGCCTGTGGACATGCCCAGACCTGGTCCTGGTGCGAGCACCCACCCTCAAGGGGTGCTGATCATCGGGGCCGTACACACCCTGAGGGACAGGATGCTGAGGAGGCTGATGACCTCTTGGACGAGCACACCCGCTTACTGCAAGCATCGGTCCAGCAGCAGATGCGGCTTGCGGCGTCCATGGATGCACTGCGTGTGGCTCTGGAGTGGGCAGAGGAGCATCGCAGCAAGGACACTGCACTGATCCTGGCAGGGATGGACCGTTTGCGGGAGGATGTGACCGCTGCCATTGACAGGCATGCACAGGCATTCATTGCTGTCATGGCCACAATGGGCTCACAGTCATGTGCCCATGCATCGCGGACACCACGCAGTGCACTATTCACCCCCCCGTTCCCAGCATCATGCAACTCCCACCCTATCGACGCCGGGTTCAGCTGTGGGCATCCCAAGCACTCCTGGTGCAGGCATGTTCGGTGTGCTGCAGACCCTTACGCAAGCATGGTCACGTTCACGCAGTGGAACCCTTGGGGGACCATCGGTGCCACCCCATGAGGCCAGTGGTCAGCCTGTCAGTGCTGGCGGGTCTCGGCGGGGCCACCCATGCATCCGTGGTAGCTGTGGCACAGTGTCATGTGACTGACCTGTCTTCCAGAGCGGCTACTGTCTGGTGCTGCCCCGTGTGCATTGTGTGTTTGTTTCAGTGGGCAGTGCACGGGTGGGTAGCCGGCCCTGCATGAGGACACACAGTCCACCTGCACACCCTCCCGGCTGCTGTCCACAGTTGCGTGTGCATGATGATGTTCTCTGCATTGTGCTGTACACCAATGTGCAATGGTGCTCAGCATCTGACACACGCACATGGACAGGCAGTGGGCGTGGTGGCCTGTGGACATGTGTGTTGCTAGGGTGTGCATTCTGGGTCAGTGTGCCTCCTGCCCTCTGTGCACATTTGTTGCATTGTGTGTAAGTGTGTGTGTGTGTCCATCACGTGGCATGCTAATCCTCACCCATCCCTGGTTGTGTGTGTGCTTCTGTGCCCTGCCACTTCCCTTGCTGGCATGCACCCCTGGTGTGTGTCCATGCATGTTTGTGGGTTGTGCCTTAGCCACTGGTGGTTGCGCATGGCCCCATGACTTACCTGGGTTGGCTGAAGTGCTCCTCCATGATGGTGTTCCGGTGCAGCTGTGCCAGCCAGAGCAGTCGAAGTCCCGTCGCTGTCACGGGAGCTGCTAATCACCATCGCCACCGGGCGCCCCATCGCTGTCCCCCTCTTCAACCTGTATGGCTATCCCACATTCGTTGGCCATGTTGTGCAGGATGCAACAGGCCAGGAATAGCCCACAGGCCTTTGAGGGTCTGTACTGTAGGGCACCATCAGAGGTGTCCAGGCAACGGAAACGTGCCTTCAGCATCCCGAACACCCGCTCGATGACATTACGTGTGGTGGTGTGTGCCTCACTGTAGCATTGCTGCAATGGGGTCACGGGCCGCCAGTAGGGTGTGAGCAGCCAGGGATGGAGTGGGTATCCACTGTCACCTGTGTGTAGAGGGCGGAGGTTAGTTTTGTGATCAGCATCGCCCTGCCCCAGGCCATGTAGGCCACTGCCCATGCCACCTCTGGTCATGCCCCCCCAGGCCCTATAATTGTCCATGTGGTTTGCATACTCACCTAATAGGTGTCCAGTGGGGATGTCCCCACTCTTGAATCTGTGTCACAGTGCTGACTGGTGTCAGATGAACGAATCGTGTGCTCCCCCAGGGTGCGTGGCACAGACATTGATTATGTGTCCTCTGGCATCGCACACCACCTGGCAGTTGATGCTGGCATAGCCCTTGCAATTTATGTATGCGGCCCCCTCGGGGCCAGGTGGTGTGCGTATGGCCACATGGGTGCAGTCTATTGCCCCTAGCACACCAGGCATACGTGCTACCCTGTGGAACTGCTGTATGTTTGCTGTGCACTCCGTCGCTGTGCTGGGGAAATGGATGTACTTTGCAGCATGTGGCAGCAGAAACATAGAAACATAGACTTCGACAGCAGATAAGGACCGCTAGGCCCATCTAGTCTGCCCATTTCCCTACCTACAGGATAGGCCGCAGATCCTAGTTAACCAACAGCCTATATCTTCCTGCCCCCCACAAGAATTGCCTTATGTCTGTCCCATGCATTCTTGTATTCTCCCACAGTTTTAGACCCCACAATTTCCTCAGGAAGGCTGTTCCATGCATCCACTACCTCTGTGAACTAATACTTCCTCACATTGCCCCTGAACTGCCTCCTTCTATCTTTAAATTGTGTCCCCTTGATCTTGCAAGTCTCTTTTCTCAAAGATGCTACCTCTTGGACTTTGTTGATTCCTTGAGGTACTTGAAAGTTTCTATCATGTCCCCCTCCCTTCTTTCCTCAAGGGTATACATATTAAGCTCCTTTAGTCTCTCCTCATATGGCTTCTCTTGCAGACCCTGCACCATTTTAGTGCCCTCCTCTGACTGCCTCTATCCTGTCTATGTCCTTGCGGAGATGGGGTCTCCCAGAACTGGACACAGTATTCCAGATGGGGTCTCACCAACTGTCTGTACAGAGGGATAACAACCCTATTTTCTGCTGCTGATGCCTCTCCCTACATCCCAGTATACCCCTGGCCTCCCTACTGCCTTCTCACATTGCTTGCAACCTTAAGGTCATCTGATATGATTACCCCAGGTCCCTTTCCTGTTTTGTTGTTATTACTACCTCCTCACCCATTGTGTATTCTTCCCTGGTTCTTGTTTCCCAGGTGCATTATTTGCACTTTTTTGCATTGAATCCTAGCTGCCATACATTTGACCATTCCTCCAACCTTGCCAAGTCCCTTTTCATCCTTTCCACGCCTCCTTGTATATCAACCCTGTTGCAGATCTTTGTGTCATCTGCAAAAGGCATACTTTCCTTCCAGTCCCTCTGCAATGTCACTGATGAAGATATTAAAAGGACTGGACCCAATACTGAACCCGCGGTACCTCACTAGTAACTGCCCTTTCTTCAGAGTGGACTCCATTTACAATTACCTTCTGTGTCCTGTTGTCCAGCCAATGTTTTACCCAGGCTACCACCCTGGGACCCACCCCAGGCTGGTTAATTTGACTAATAATCTTTGTGTGGGACTGTGTCAAAGGCCTTGCTAAAGTCTAGGTAGGCCATGTCCACAGCCCCTCCCTGGCCTACTACTTTGGTCACCCAGTCAAAGAAATCTATTAGATTCATCTGACATGACCTTCCCACTGTGAACCCATGCTGCCTTAGATCCTGTGCTCCACTGACCTCTAGGTACTCAACTATTCTTTCCTTCAGAAGTGACTCCATCACTTTCCCTACCACAGAGGTCAGACTGACAGGTCTGTAGTTTCCTGCCTCTGTCTTGGTCCCACTTTTGTGAAGGGGAATCACATCCGCCTTCCTCCAGTCCTCGGGTACCACACCATCCTCCCATGATTTATTAAAAAGAATAGCCAGTGGTTTCACTAGTTCCTTCCTTAATTCTTTTAGAATTCTGGGTGAATTCCATCAGGACCCATTGCTTTGTCCACCTTCAGTTTACTTAGTTCTTGCAGAACCCTTTCTGTGAAAGGACTGGATTGACCCCTATCAAGAGTGCTTCTGTTAATTGGATTAGGCACTTCCTCCTCTTTAGAATACTGAGCAGAAATATTCATTCAGTATTCCTGTTTCACTGTCCCCTTCTGCCCACCCACCGTTCATTCTATTCAGCCTCACTATCCCTCCCTTTGTCTTTCTACGCTCGCTGATGTACCTATAAAAGGTTTTATCCCCCTTCTTAACTGAGTTGGCTATCTTTTCCTCAGTTTGGGCCTTTGCTATTCTGACTTCCTCCTGCTTCCTTCTGCCTTAACTGGTACAGCTCTCTGTCCTGCTCCTTCTGTGTTTCCTTATACTTCCGGAATGCTATCTTTTTCTTCCTGACTTTCACAGCCACCTCTCTTGAGAACCATAGTGGCTTTTTCTTTCATTTTGATTTGTTTATTTGCTTCACACAAAGGCTTGTTGCCTCTGTGATGGCAGTTTTGATAATTCCCCATTGTTGCTCCACACCTCCTTCTAGTCTGTTTGCTAGTGCTTTTCTGAGGCACTCTCCCATCTTCCAAAGTCAGCCCTCCTAAAGTCCAGAACCCTCACTTTTGTATGGCTTGACTCTGTAGCTGAGTTTAACGTGAACCACACTGTTTGATGGTCACTTGTCCCCAGGTGGCAACCCACTTCTAGAT
Organism: Neoceratodus forsteri; assembly: GCA_016271365.2. Classification (NCBI taxonomy): domain Eukaryota; kingdom Metazoa; phylum Chordata; order Ceratodontiformes; family Ceratodontidae; genus Neoceratodus; species Neoceratodus forsteri. The sequence goes on from CM057455.1 coordinate 508,940,593, forward strand.
CTGAGATCCTCTCACTGCCCCCGTTTGAGAGTACAAGGTCTAAGATTGCTCCCTCACGAGTGGGTTCCGAAACTAGCTGTCTAATGCCTGCCAGCTGTAGGGCATCAAGAATGGCCCTGCTCTTGGATGTGGCTGCAGCAAATGTGCTCCAGTTAACATCTGGCATATTCAGGTCTCCCATCAACAGTATCTCCCCTTTCTCTGCCATTCTAAGAATGCCTTCCATCATATCCTTGTCCATTCCTTCCCCCTGACATGGGGGTCTGTACACAACCCCTGTGCAGATTGTGATGCTCTTTCCAGTCTCCAAGGTGACCCACAGTGTCTCCTCTCCTCCCTGTTTACTCTTTTGTTTAGTTGCTTTTATCTCTTCCTTTACATAGAGAGCTACTCCTCCCCCTCTTCTCCCCTGCCTGTCTCTCCTGTAGGTTATGTACCCTGGTATGTTAACATCCCAGTCATGGTTCTCAGTACCATGTTTCTGTGACTGCCACGATATTCAGGCATCCCTCTTCCATTAAGGCCACCAGCTCAGGGAGCTTGTTGCCCAGACTACGGGCATTGGTACTCATTACCCTCCATTTCCTGATGGTCTTACCCCCTTTTGCCCCATCCCTGTCCTTCTTGCCTTTGTCACTTTCTCCATTTACCACTGCCCTTCTCCCAATTGACACCTCCATGTTGGTGTTTGTCACACTTACTACCGTGATTGTTTGGGGGGGCTAGGATTTTCCTGCTCCTTTCCAGTGCCTCCCCCCTTGGCTAGTTTAAAAGCTTGCCAATGAAGCATTTAAACCTATCATCTAGGATCCTGGTTCCCCTCCCGGACAGATGCAGCCCATCATGCCAGTATAGGCTTGCATCACTCCAGGTGGACCCCCAGTCCCCAATGAAGCCAAATCCCTGAGCTCCACACCAGTTTTTCAACCACTGATTGAATCCCATGGTGCGGAACACCCTAGCCTCTCCTATGCCATAGATGGGTAGCACCTCCGAGAAGGTTACCGTGCGTCTACTTGACTAAGGCCCTCCCAATTCCACAAACTCTTCCTGCACTTCTCTAATCCTTTCTTAGCCAAGTCATTTGTCTCTAGGTGGACAATGACATCCAGCTCCCTCCCTGTGCAGCTGCTCCAGCCCTCTGAGGATTCGCTCCTGTCCCTCAAGCCATGGCGCCAGGCAGGCACCTACCTCCTCTCCCTTCCTTGCCCAGTTCTACCTTCCTAACAATGGAGTCCCCACCAGGAGTTGTTTCCTTTCCTGCAGGGTCCCCTGCCACCCTCCTGTGGGTCTCCTTTGTGGAGGTTCCCAGCATCCTCCTTGGTCTCCACTGTAGGTGCCTCCATAGAGGAACCACACTTTGCCAGAATGGCATAGGAATTGTGGAGAGGTACAACTGGAGGGCTGTGCCTCTGTTCCACCACCCTCACCCTCCCTGAGCCCACTGTGGTCCAACCGCTCCTCTTTCTTGGCAACCTCTGAGGCAACGGCAGTGGCACTGGTGGTCCCTGGATGGAAGAGGAGGTCCCACAAATCCTGGCCAACTCAGCCTGGAGATGAGCAACCTCCTCCCTCAGCCCAGAGAGGTGCCTGCAGATGGGACAACACCGCAGCCTCCAGAACATCTCCCGGAAGACTGCTGCTCCACAGCCACTGCACTGCACCACTCCAATCATGTCTTATTTCTGGCCCCTTAACTGTTTGCAATCGTTACTCTTTCCTCTGTTTTTTTTTTTTCTCTCTCTCTCTCTCTCCTTACTTTCTGCCTGTGTTCCCTTTAAGCTCCTGATGTCCTGTTCTGAGACAAGAATATCCTATATGTCTCAGTAGACCACTTACTTGTTCAGAGGCAGACCTCCAGCAGCTAGAGGGGGCCGGAGAGCTACTCTTGCCCTTCTAGGATGGTGGGTCCTTGGTGGTTCTGTGATCACTCACTTCCTGCCCCTAAACAGGAAGTTCCTGTTGTCAGTCAAATCCTGTGCCTATAAAAATAGAACTAGCTTGGGAAGGAGGGCAATATAGTCCCAGTAGAGAAGTTCAGTCACACAGCAGTCCTTTCTCCTGGTGTTTTCTGCTAAGCTATTAGCAGAATCTTTTCTAAGGCAGTCTTTAAATGTAGCTTCTTCTAGCTGCCACTCCCTACTTACCAGATCTTTCTACAAGTAATTTAAACCTCACAGCAGTTAAGTCCTTTCAGTCACCTGAGATTTACACCTAGATGACTTTTCAGTTACCCATTCAGTTCAGTTAGCCCAACACACACTTTTTTTGTTTTGTATTTGTATGTTTTTTTACCCTAAATTAAAGGTCCAAATACAAAGTTCTTCTACTTTAGTCCCAGCAGAGAAGTTCAGTCACACAGCAGTCCTTTCTCCTGGTGTTTTCTCAAGCTATTGAGCCACGCGCAGGTGCTGAGGAATTGGGTGAGGTGGCATGACGCTGCCAACTGGCAAGAAAGCCTGTGGTGTCCCCAGCTGGTCTCTGAAGGTACCCGTGGTGAGCAAGCACATGCAGGCTGTTACCTTAGTCTCCACTGACAGGGCATGGTTCCGTGGTGGGTGCCTGCATCACATCACTGCACAGCTCACAGAGCCACCTCAGAATTGCCTCATTCAGGTGGCACCGCCCACAATCTCAGTATCAGTGTACAGCTCAAAGCTGGTGCGGGCTCGGTACTGCCTGTTGGGGTATATCAGCTGACGGGCCCTTCCACGGCCATGCCCCCCTGCTGCCCACCTTCCACCCTCATAATGGCCTCCATTTGAAGGTGGCACTGGCCATGTACCTGGCTTGTGTTCACCCCCGCAGCTGTTGCTGTATTCCCCCACTGTCCTGGCTGCTACTTCCCCTGCACCGGGTACACCTGCCTGTGCTGGCCTCTGTGCTGTGTGGCTCCCTACACCTTCCCTGTGCCTGGCTGTTTAGACTGCCCTTTTCCTGGCCTGCCCTGTTTGTGCCTCCTGCCCTGTCTGTCTGGCTAGAGTTCTGTCTCATGTGGCTTCCCTGTGGCGTTCTTGCACCTCTCCCTTGCTCCTTTTGGCACACAGCTCATTTCGCTGTGGCACAACTTCAACGCTCCCCTATTGGCGCATGGCGCAAGTCGCTGAATATCGCACTGCGCCATTTATGCATGGTTCCTCCCCCTTCGGTTGCACATGCCTTCATTATCATTGTGCTGTTGCTCAGCATGATTTCGGGGGCACAACTGCCTCCTGCTGAATATCGCAGAATAGTGCAATTTCGGATTGCGCAGGCGCAATTCTATTATGCATGGCTCAACTCTTTTGAATATCTGGGCCCAAGTATTTAGTGTGACTTTTGACACACTATTCTTAATATATTTATTAATGATGGATTCATGATTGTTATATGGCAAAAGAAGTAAATTACTAATTGGCAAGTTTAGTAATTTTATTTCCATTCTTGCTGTGGAATAACTATCATATTTATCATATTTATCATGTATCCAGTACCATACCATCTTACATTGTGAGGATAAGTAGTATTTTTCAAAATCTGGATGAACTAGGCTACCATTTGCTTTAGATTTGATTAAAGTTGAATATGCAACCTGTGTTTTTTTTTCTTTTTCCATACAAAATACCTAGGCTTCTGGATTGATAGTAGGCTTTCCTTTACCTCACATATCGAAGAACTAGTCAAAAAGCTTAGAAAGAGACTGGGTATATTTTATCATATCAAGCACTTTCTTACTTATGAGGCAAACATAAGATTAGTGCAAATATTCCTTCCTCCTTTGGACTATAGTGACATTCTTTACAGTCATTGCACTGCTGCCTCCCTGTCCAGACTTGACATTTTGTACCATAGAGCCCTCAGATTTGTTACCAACTCACCCTACAATACACACCATTGCTTCCTCTATGTCGAACTTGGCTGGCATTCACTAAACACCAGGAGACAGATAAATACTGCTATATGAGCCTACAAAGCCATCACAGGCAGGCTTCTCCAGTATGTTTCCCAAGCTCTTAGTCTACTCCACAGGTACCTATTCCCTGAAAAGATATTCCTATATTACACTCGACACCTCTAGGACCAGAACTGGATACGGTACATCTTCTCTAAGCTATGGCCTTCCTTTCACTTGGAATAGAATCTAAAAATCCCCAAAACTCACAAACTGTCAACATGTCAAACTTTAAAGCATTACTTTTTAACCTTTTGAATGATACCTGTAAATATTTTAAGTCCCTAGCTCTCTTACCTAACCCCCCCCCCCATTTTCTGCTAGTCTTTCGCTCCTCTATAGTTGGCCTGGTCAACCCTCAAATTCGGTCAAGCCACCCCCCTTCTTTACCTGGTAGGCTTGAGTCCTGCTGCAACTTGTTCTGGTCTCTCCAGTCCCCTGTCTTAATCTTCCCATGTTATCCTTCTCCCTAACAAACTGTTTATATTGTAAACTTTTTGTAAAACCACGTATCCTGTTATTGCTGTACATATGCTTTGTACATACACTGTATGTATTTTCATTATTGTACCTCCTACCCAGGACCTTTGTAAAATCATGTATCCCATTATTGCTGTACATATGCTTTGTATTTACTCTGTATGTGTTTATTATTGTACCTCCTACCCAGGTCCACTTTGAAAATGAGTTCTCTCAACAGTGTTTCTCCTGGTAAAATAACGATTGATTGATTGGTCACTTAAGTGACCATTTGTGTAAGGTACAGGCTGTTAATTCTGTCTCTGGTGACCATGGTATCCTGGGCTAGCCAGTTGGTGTTGAAGTCTCCTAGTATTTATCTATTCCCAGTTTGGCATAGCCTTGGTAAAGTGGTCAAAAAACAGTTCTAACCCTATACCTTGTTTTCCTGAGTGTATATAGACTGTTAATAATACTAGAGTTTTGCAATTGTGCCCTAAGGTGAGTTTGAGGGATAGTATCTGTGTTTCTTTAGTGTTGAGATTGTTTGGCAACACTTGGCCTTTGATGTTTAATGTATTGCTCAGGTAAACCAGGCACCCACCCCCATGTTTGGACAGCCTGTCCTGCTGGAATATGGTATAACCATCAAGGGATCCTGGATCTTGTTGGACAGCCAGGTTTTGGTGAGCGAGATAATATCTGGCCTATGTAGTGCTACCCAAGCATGGAACTGGGAGAGTTTAGGTAGTAGACTGCTAATGTTAATTGATGCAATTTTGAGGTAGCCTTGGTCCTTAGGGCTCACAGAACCTAGTGGGCCAGGGTTAGGGTGCACACTCCCTGGCAGGAGTAGGAGGATGGCGATTATTCTTTTAAGGTGGTATTTCCAGCAGCCTCTTAGGCCCTGTACACTTCAGGCTAGTTAAAATGTTTTAAGGTATTTAAAATGTTTTAACTATCGCAAACATGGTGCCCATCCACATTAAAGCATGGTTTGAAAGTGTGGTAGCAAACCATGCTTAAACCCTGCTGGAAGCTAGTCTTAAATTTTTTTTTAAAAACAGTTTGAGGAGCGAAAGCATGTTACCTTATAGTGCAGATGGACGTGTTTCTTGATCCATGTCAGTGCCATGTTTTTGCCTTTGGTCCTCAATTCTCTCCATTCTGGGGAACCGGGTTACAACACGTTACAAAATGCAGATGCAGATGGGAGTCGACCGTGTTATAACTGACTTAAAACTCGGTTGAAAACTAATCTGGACGGGCTGCTGTGGTGAGTTTAAAAACATTTCCAAAATGTTTTAAAAAATGGTGCAAATCTTTCTTCCTAATGTGTACAGGGCCTTAGTCTGCAGAAATGCCTGCATTTACATTGGCTGAGTTTATTGTCAATTTTAGTTGAGGGGTGGGTATAGAGAGCAGTTATGAGTGCAGGTGAGAGGGGGAAGACCCTTTTGGTTGTGCCAGGGGGCTGATCAGTGGGGGGCTAGCAGGAGTGTCCTTCTGCACCCCCAAGGTACCAGGTGGTTGCAAGGGTGAGTAAATGGCTGTTGGCAGGGTAGTAACAGGGAACACAGGGTGTCCTCCTTCGTGCACACCAATGAGAGTTGGTAAGAATATGGGCACTAGCAGCCAGAGGAGCTTAGATGGACCCTGCAGAGGTTGCCAACAACAAGTGGGCATGGTGGTGGCAGCAGGGTCAAGTCACTTTAAGAAAGGGAGAAAAAGGATGAGAGAGAGAAGGGAGCAGGCCTGTGACACTAGGATTGAGCAAGGTGCCAGGGGCAGAAACTGTATTTAAAGAGGGGTGGGGGAGGGTGGCAGGAGAAAATTCAAGTTAAAGAAGGAAGGAGAATAGAGAGGAAATAGGTTCAGATACATAGTTGCCAATTGGAGAGGCTGTCCCACACAAAGCAGCCAATAGCGTGCTTCAGGAGACAGCCTAGGGCCAATCAGATAGCAGGCTTTTGATCTACATACCTTAAGCTGTGGAGTCCAGGGGGAGAAGTGGTCTGGCAGCAGGAGTTCCAAAGCCGAGCTGCTGGTCCTCAGGATGCACCCTGTCAGGGCATGAAGCAGATCTGGGGGGGGTGCTGCTGGGAGCACAGTTGGCAGCTAGAGTGAAGCAGTGGTCCAAGGGGGGGGTGCCAGGTTAGGGGCACTTTCTGAAAGGAGGAAAATTAGAGGGTTAGCACAGATATACCTGCCACCGATCACTTAATTGGTGGGTGTGCCTGTAGAGGAGAGAAACAATAGAGGGACAATGGCTTCCGAGGGGGGGTAGGTGTAGCTCAGTGGGATTCAGCGCATTGGTGCCAGAGGAAAATGGCACTGCTTAGGAGGAGAAAGTCTTTGGGGGGGGGAGTAAGTGAGGAGACAGCAGAAGAGAGGGAGAAAGTGGGAGAAAGCAAGTTCCGGGCAGAGAATTGCAATGGTGATCATTTTTTTTCAAGGTGTGTGGGCTTAGAGGGACAGGTGGGGGTTAGAGTAGTTCAGAATGCAAGAGAGAGGGAAGCACTGCAACAGGTCATCAGATACAGCAGCAATAGTGATTTAGCTAACAGCACACAGTAAAATGTGTGGCAGCAGGCAATTTTCCTAACAGTTTAAATAGTAATTCTGTCTAAAAAACAATACAGTAGCATTAACTAGCTTAACAGTGCCAGCTGTGAAAATTGAAGTTGAAGAAGGAAAGAGAATAGGGAGGAAAAAGGTTCAGATACACAGTGGCCAATAGGAGAGGCTGTCCTGTGTGAAGCAGCCAATAGCATGCTTCAGGAGTGAGCCTTGGCCAATCGAATAGCAGGCTGTCAATACCTGTACCTAGAGCTGTGGAGTCCAGGGGGAGAGGTGTTGCTGGCAGCTGGATTTCCAAATCTGAGCCACTGGTCCTCAGGATGTGCTTGGTCAGGGCATGAAGCAGATCTGGGGGGTCCTGCTGGGAGCACGGTTAGTGGCTAGAGTGAGGCCACAGTCTGCAGGTGGCACCAGGTCTGAGGCACTTTCTTGAGCTGTGGAGTCTGAGGGGAGAAGCGCGGTTGGTGGCAGGAGTTCCAAAGCCAAGCCTCTGGTCCTCAGGATGCACCCTGTCAGGGTGTGAAGCAGATCTGTGAGGTCCTGCTGGGAGTTTGGTCGGCGGCTAGAGTGGGGCCATGGTCCACAGGTGGTGCCAGGTCAGGGGCGCTTTCTTGAGCTGATTCTTGAGCTTGAATCTTGATTAAGATGCTTCTGAAAATACAGAAAATGTGGATGATGACTGCCAGGATAACTCTATAAAGGATACTGCCATATCTGCAACAGAGGCACTACATGGGGTAAGTACTAATATATAAAAAAAAAACTTAAGCATGGTCTTTTAAATTCTTCCGTTTAAGGATTGCTAGTCTTCCTATACCAGCTGGTCTTGATTTTATTCTCTCTCTCTCAGCCATCTTGTTACTCTAAAAATTGGACAAGTTTAGATGAGACATTCCAAGCTGCCAGCAGAACTGAATGCTGCAAGTATAGACTAACACTCCTTAGATTTAATCAATTATAGACTCATGTTTGTTTTTTATGTGGGGGGCTGAGAATTAGCAGTTGTCACTCAAAAACTGAAACCAACAAGGGTGATAGATGATCAGCTGTCAGCATGAGTGAATCACATTCACTTTCATGCTGCAGTACTGCATGTAATCTGTCCTGCCCAGGACCTCCTTGCAATAGAGCTTTTTTTCCAGGTAAAATAAATAAATACAAAAAAAAAATACTTAATCACTAAACAACTATACAATGTTTTCCCCACTAAGAGATCCAGCTACTTAAACTATGTCTCCACAAATCAGACACACACACCTTCCCCACCCCAACTGGGCAAGAAACCTTTCGACTCTGTGTGATCTCCTGTACAACACTTTACAAACAAATATATGGATCAAGTCTGCCTGGTCCCCTGTATAACTTTGCAAGTATTGCATCATCATAGAATGGATGCTTTAAAATGAACACACACAAGCATGCAATCAGAGCACAGTTGGGCACTTGGTTAAATATATTTTATAGGATTCCACACTCATTCACACAAAAATTAATGTTGATACAAGCTCCCTCTCTATAACCTCAGCTCCACTGTTGCAGTCCAACAAATCTCTCTAACTTTTAGGACACTATTCCACCTAACATAGGGGGCAAGCTAAAAACAGTGAAGTTGAATTGTCCCATTTCACAGCATCTGAAGTTTGGCAAAGCAACTGGATTCATGCTTGAAAAAATAGAAATAACAAACCCCCAAAACAACAAAACCCCAAAACAATTGAAATCAAAGTTGGACCCAGGAAAATGTGTAGTGCCACAGGCTGACATGTGCAGATTTCATATCCCTGTGAACACCCCGTGAAAGTCTTCCTTACTTGTTCAAGATAGTGCAATGACAAACTGCACTAAATTAAAAAAATCTGCCCAAGGAAACAATACCAAATGAAAAGCACAACCTAAACGTGGGTTTGGGGATACAAGTACATAACAGCTGCTTAGAATGATGTGGGCTGCAGTGAAAGCACTGAGTCACCCTTTCCCTGGTGATAGTGGCATCCTCCAGTCCCTAATCGCTGTTTTCATTTGTCTATATGTTTGCCTGGAGTCTAGTGGCCCCACCTCCACCTCTCCAATCGCCATGTACCCTCCAACCCCATTCGATGTTCCTGTATCTTTTCAAGTTTACCTGGTGTGTAGTGGCATTGCCCCATCCTCTGATTGCCCTATGCTGTATATATGAATGTTTCCCTGGTGTCTAGAGATACTCTCTCCCTACCCCCACCACAGTCCGCTCTGATCGTCCTTACTTTACCATGTATCTGTTACTTTTATATAAAAACAGGGAGTAAAATTCCCATTGTTCACTGAGAAATTAGTAAATGATTTAAATGAAAGAGTTGTTTGAGCTTTCTATCAAACTGCCAATCAAACAAGTACAAGCTTGGAACATGGCGTTAATTGCAACTTCTATAGAGAGCCAAGTCATTCACAATGTTTTATCGTATATGTTGGCACTTATCAGAGCATGGTATTGATCTCTATGAAGTGAAAATTGCCAATGAAGTTCTGAAAATCATGCAGACAGCTAAGAAATTGAAGTCCTGTTACAATATTGCACCTGTATGATTGGTGGTTTGATAGTGAAGCTTAAAAAACTCATTTATTGAAATGTTTAACCAGGAAGGCACACTGAGCAACATGTTGCTCATCTCCCAGTGCAACCTGGGGGGAAGGGGTACAAAAGGAATGAGGCATTTTACATTCAAGTTACAAAGATCAACATAGCATACAATTCATTTAGGCTGCATACATATGTAATTTGTGAGAACAATTAATAAATGCAATGGTAATAAGTGAACAAGTGCTATCATGAAATTAGGGGTGAAGGGGAGAGAGAGAATGAGATGACAGTTTGTGCAGAGTTGTGTCCCAGAGAGACCACTTCAGGATGTGGGGAACCCTGCAAGGGGACAGGGGACTGGAATAGTGATTAGAGATGAAGAGAGAGAGAGAGAGAGAGAGAGAGAGAGAGAGAGAGTAAATGTAATTAACACCTGGGGGGGGGGAATAAGATCTGGCCCACAAAGAGAACCCTTCAGGATGCAATGAACCCTGCAAGGGGCAGGGAAGTTCAGGTGATTGTAAACCCTCCTGCAGTTAGGCATTGTAGTGATAGAGGGATAGTGAGATGGAGGGAATGAGAAACAACACCTGGGAAGGGATGATACCTGATCCAAGAAACCCTCCAGGATGCTGGGGACCCTGCAAGGGGACCTGGAAGGCCAAGGATAGGTAGATAGGGAAGAAAAGATGGCAGGCCTAGGCACTATAGGACCCCTTCAGGATGCTTAGAACCCTGTAAGGGGAGTGTGAAGGCTAGAAAAAAAGGGGGAGAGAGTAGGGAAAGGGAGAAAGGTATGGGAATTAGCACCAAGGAGGGGCTAGGGTCAGTAGAGGCAGTAGAGTCGATAGAGGCATTAGGTAAATTCTGAAGGGGGATGAACAGTAAGGACCAAGACAAAGGAAATTAAGGCAGGTCATAACAGGACCAGTTAAGTGCAAAATAGTTGTAGAGGGCTGTGTTGATAGAATAGAGGGAGGAGGAGTGTCAGATTTGGGGAGGTAGAGAGTTCCATATTTTAGAGAAATGGTGAGAGTACCCAGACTGGCCAGAGAGGGTGGAACAGTGGGGGACAGTGAGGGCCTGTTTCTCAAAGCCTCCATCATGGTGCAAGGGACTTGAACAAAAATGAATGCCGCAAGGTGCCTCTTGCACCAAAAGACACCAGCAGGAGTAATTCTCAAAGGCAGCCTGCATCAAATGCAGGCTGCCTGCCCCAAACGGGGCTTATGGCTTCCCTGCACCCGGCAATGGGCTACAACATGGCACTAGGGGCCATGCACTAGATGCAAGCTGCCACAGCCCCAGATGTCCAATTCACATAAACCTCCCTGAGGGAGAACCTCTAAGTTCCCTTAGACCAGCTATGACTAGTGTAAGGGGACTTAGTAATATCTCCCCAGGAGAGATGCAGGTCATAATAGTGCTGTGGGACCCACCTCCAAAGCCCCAATGTGCCACATATGTATGTATCCCCCCACCCAGATCCCTGCTGGTCCCCACATGTACAATGCACCATGAAGCACCCCTCCAAATCTCTGATGTCCCCATTCCTATGGCACAGTGAAGAGCACCCACATTGGTAATACAGTGCCCCCACCCCCACCCCAATAGGCAGTGCCTCCATCTCCAGACAGAGTCACAGCCCTCCTCACACCTCCACAGCTGGTCCCCGACTGAATGGTCAATGAGCATGTACTGTACTGTGTCTGTGCTTATTGATAATCAATGAGTGCATACACAGTACCGCGTGTGCCTATGGACCTTTCGGTCGGGGACGCTGGCTAATGGAGAAGAGAAGGCTAATGCTGATCCCTGGCTCTGTCTAGGGATGGGGGCACTACCTACTGGGGTGGGGATGGGGGCACTGGACCACCAAAGTGGGTGCTCTTTACTGCGCCATAGGAACAGGGACATCGGAGTTCTGGGTGGGGGGGTGTCTCATATGTATATTATGCATGGGCACATTGGGGTTCTAGGCAGGGGGATTCTACTATATACCTATACCTATACCTATGGGGCACATGCTATTTTACCATTGGGCACAACAGCATGCCATCACCGCAAAGGGCCTTGGGCAACCCCTTTCCATGTGCCATGTATTTGCCATAAGGGAGGGGTTGCTGCAGGTGTGTGGACTTAGGCACCGGGACCCCTCCTGTACATGAATCAGGTTCAGGGTCCCTGGCACATGGGGTTTTGATGTAAGCTGCTGTTTGCTGCAGCTTGCGCCAAACCCAGACCCCTTTGTAAATCGGGCCCTTAGTGTGCAAGTGTCAGTAGATCTGAGGGCATGGGAAGGAGGAGGGGGTGTTATAAATAATAATAATCAACTTTATTTCTAGAGTGCAATTCCAGAAACCAAAGTGGTGTAAAGAATTATAGATAAAAATGTATTAAAACAAATAAAAAAATGGAATAGTCCAAATTCAGATTACATAAGAATAAAAACAGATTTAATCAGTAGAATCCCCATAGACCAGACAAAACAGATGGGTCTTTAAGGCTGTCTTGAAGCTGTCCACAGTATAGCACTCTCTAATCTGATGAGGTAGAGAGTTCCACAGGGTAGGGGCTGCATGCATAAAAGCTCAAGACCTGAAGGAGAGGTAGGAAAGGAGTTCACCCAGACAGTGTTTAGTGGGGAATTTGGCGCAGTGTGAGAGGCATCTATTTGTAAGGGAGGGGAAGGAAAGGGCTCGCTAGAGGTCACAGTGGTGGGCGCGAGTGGGAGCATCAAGGGCAAAGAGGCAGAAGGAGTTGAAGAGAGTGTCCAGTCTGGTCAGGGGAGACTTAGACACCATAGACTATGTCACAGTAGTCGAAAATGGGGAGGATCATCTTCTGGACAAGCTCACGCCTAGCCGCAAGAGGGATGCAACTGCAGTTCCTGAACAAGGCACTGAGCTTGGGGTGCAATTTTTTCTGGATGACGTCAATGTGTTCAGAGAAGTTAAGGTGCTGGTGTATCCAAACCCCAAGGTATCTAAAGGACGAGGTGTCCTCAAGTAATGTCCCATCAAGAGTGCGGAAAGTGGGCAGTGAGGGAAGTCTAGAGAGTCTCATGGACACTGTTTTCTTGGCATTGAGGAATAATTTTTATTTTGTTTATTCTTTTAACCCCCACTGTGGCAGATCACCTACCTGTTGGCAAGTCTGCCAGGCTCCAGAGTAGTTCGGGGACTTCTAGCACTATGCATGCTCCAGCAGAACCCCTGGAGCTGGCCTGGAGGCTTCATCCTTGGTGACCCCCAATTTTCCTCTGTTATTGAGCCCTTAGTTACTCAAGGCCCCGGAAGTGGTGATGCATTCGTGTGAAGGTGCGCATGTGCACCGCAGCTCCAGACAATGGCCTCTTCCGCCTTCCCCCAGCCTAGCACACCAGTGCTCCTTGGATGTGGCACTGCCACCCAATCTCCACCAGGGGGCAGCCAAGCTCCAAGGAGACCCACTTTACCCTCCCAAGGTGGAAATCTGCCAGCAGGCAGCAGATCAACAGCCTCTCCCTCTCCCCCATTCTGACCTCTGATGACATGGGCTCATTCATGAACCCAGGTCACTGGCGTGGTGTGAGGTTGGCATCCAGTGCCTCAACCATCAGCACCACTGGGCTGGCTTTGCATTGAGGAATAATTGATGGTTTGCAAACCAGAGCTGGACCTTGTTGAATATGTGCTGCAAGCTGGGTGTAACCTCAGTTGGGCATGAGCCAGATGCATACAGGACAGTATCATCAGCATACATGTGCATGGCAGAGGAGGGGTAGCAGACAGATGTCAGGTCATAAAGGAAGATGGAGAATAGAAGGGGGCCAAGCACAGAGCCCTGAGGGATGCCAGTGCATATTGGTAGGGGTGGTGAGATGCCATCTGCAATCTTAATTGATTGGGTTCAACCTGTAAGGTAGGCCTTAAACTAATTAGTGACAGAAGGGGTTGGCCCAGCAGATGAGAAGGAACCAAGGAGAATGGAGTGGAAAACCATGTCAAAAGCCTTGGCAAGGTTGACAAATATGGCTGAGGTGATTTGGCCATTGTCCATCCCTGAGAGGATGGAGTCAGTGAGCTGAAGTAGGGCGGTGGTGGTAGAGTGATTTTTGCTGAAACCAGATTGGAACGGGGTGAAGAAAGAGGTATCAGATAGAAAGTAGGTGAGTTGAGAGAGGATTAGATGTTCTTGTAATTTGGCTAGGGTAGGGAGTAGTGAGATGGGGCAATAGTTGCCAGGGATGATGGGTCTCCAACTTTAGGTAGGGGGAGGTCCACTGCATGCTTTCATGTGGTAGGGACATCGGAGGTTGAGAAGGAGAGATTTAAGATTAAGGAGAGGGGGTAGGCAATGGCCAGGGCTGAGAGAGAGAGAGGATTTTAGGGTCAAGTCATCTGGGGAAGATCCTTTTGAGGGGTTGATGGCAAGAAGGACATTTACAGTATTGGTGGGGGAGACTGAAGAGAAAGAGAAGGAGGGGTGTGGGGAAATAGGAAGTGGAGCATTTTTTTGTGATGGAGGATTGAGAGGCAGCTGTGACATTTGAGGGAGGGGAAGGGGGAGGGCTAATTAGGGAGGGACTGCAGCTGTTCAGTTGCACAGGAAGTATAGTAGGAGTTAAATTCCGTAGCTGCAGCATGGGAGTCAGCTACAAGATTGCCATTTACCTTTAGCATTGGGGAAGGCGGGTGGGACTGAGGGGTGAAGAGGGCATGAACCACCTTCCAGAAAACTTGGAAGGGGAATTTATGTTAGTGAGGAAAGCATTTTTGAAGTAATCAGACTTGGCTAACCTTGTTGCCCTGGTACAGGTGTTTTGGATCTTATGGTAGTCCATGAGGTCAGTAGGAAGCTGGGTAAATTTGTGGCACTTCCAGACATGATCTCTGGTCCTAAAACAGGCTAAGAGTTCTGGATTAATTCATGGTAGGTGGTTACCCCTAAGCCTGGTTTGTTTGAGAGAGGCAAAGGCATTCCAATTTGCAAGGAATATTTCTTTGAAGTAGGCTAGAGCCTTATCAACTGAGAGGGAGGAGACTAAGGGAGACCAGTCAGAGAGAGATAGGTTGTGCAGGACAGGTTCAAGGTCTAGAGATTTTGAAGGAGTGAAGTTACAAGGTTTTATGCAGAGATTTTGGTCTGTGGATTTTCCTGACAATGAATATTGGGTTGTGATTGCTGAGAGTGTCTGTGAGGATGCCAGAGCTAATTGTTCTGTGGGGGTGGCTGGTAAGAGCCCAGTCGATCAGGAGTGATTTTGTGTCTTATGGTTAGGGTGGGTGAGTTCCGAGATCAGTTGCAAGAGGTTCAGGGCTCCAAGATCATTACATATTTTGGATGTCTTGGGAAGACAGTTAAATTTAAGTTAAGGTTGCCTAATATGTATAGTTCACCAGAGAGAGAAAGGGCTGCAATGGAGGTTATGAGGTCAAGAGCAATAGAGGGCTGGATACTTGGGCAACAGTAAATACCAGCTTTTAAGATGGGCTAGTGGATGAATAAATAATAGAATATTGGAGGGAGATAAGAAAGTACATGGTGATGCCACCACCTCTACTTGTTCGGTCTTGCTTCGGGAGGGAGTAGCCAGGAATGGAGACAAAGAGATCCAGGATTGTGCTCTTTAGTCAAGTTTCCATGATGTTCAGTATGTCAGGTTTTAGAGTGGCCACCATGGTTTGTAGAAGGTCAGTTGTTTTCAACAAACTATGTATATTTAGATGAAACCCTTTGGGAAGACAGCGGGAGCAATAGAAGGGGCCTCGGTAGATAATGGAGAATTCAGGGTATGAGACGCAGACAGACCAGGGTTGGGGTGGATATCTCCACAGGAGAGCAAGAGTAGAGCTAAGATGAGGAAGTGAAGCTTGGGGAATTTAGAGTTAGATGTTGAGGAACCAGTGAAACTGGCAGGGAAGTGTGCATGAGAGTAGGGGAGCAGGAGATGAAAAGCAGCAAAGAAGGTTGGGACAGTTAGTAATGAAGCATGAGAGAAAGAGGGAGAATATGACCATAGTTCAAAGGGTGGGGATGGAGTGATAGTGAGGATGAAAATAGGGGATTGGAGATAGAAGGGTGTAGAAGGTGAGTTATTTGGCTTTTGTGAGTAGAGACCAATCGGAGGGGTCAGGGAAAGTACTAGGAATAGAGAAAGGGGGAGAAAGGAGAGGAGAGAAGGAGTTTCATGTTGCAGGGCATGATATGTGTAACAATATGATCTCTATACAAGAGAAGCAATTCTGCAAGTAGGGGTAAGAAAGAAGAAAAAGATGGGAGGAGCAAGGCAAGGGGTGCTAGGTCTAATTGTTTTTATTTAACAGATGCTTAAAGAGAGCAAAGAAGAGGTATCTATATAAACAGGCAGGGATCGCTTTAAATAAAGATTGTGTCCCTCTAGTGGCAGTACAGTATAACTTGCCAGTGGAAAAAAAAATAGTTACAGCTGAAAGCAGAGCTAGATAGGAGAGAAGTCAGTCCAATCAGTCAGCAGAGACAAGGTTTTAGTGTCCAATGAAGGGCCGTCTTCTGCCAGAGTGCACCAACCAATTGTGCAGCTTAGGATCTGAGCACCCAGATGAAGCAGTTACCTGGGCAGAGTTCATTTTTCTTTTCATTTTATGTTTTACCCTTCTAAATCTGATGAGCATAATGGCCCGTTTTCACAGACAAGCATATACATAAATATACAAATACAATAACATAATACGAAGACAAACATTACAGTTCAGGGCAGGAGGCAGAGATGGTGACTGTAGCCAGCCAGTAGGAATGCCGTAGTCATAGGGGAGAGAGAGAGAGAGAGAGAGAGAGAGAGAGAGAACACAAGGAATGGCTAAACTCGGGGCAGGCAAAGAGACAGAGAGAACAAAAGATAGCTAGAATATTTTAAAAGAAGGGAGGAGAGATAGAGGGAGACAAAGGATGGCTAAAGCAGGTGGTAAAATGGGCATCAGCAAGAAGAGGAGGAGAGATCAAGAGGGTCGCTTGTGTTCCCAGCATTAAAACCAGGTTGAGAAACAAGTGAAGGGGGGGCTGGGGGCGAGAGGAACCAAGGACAGAAGTAGCAGAATTGAGACCAGGTTGAAGAAGTGAATGCGGGGGGGAGGGGGCTGTGGCCAAGAAGAGTCAAGGACAGGAGTAGCAGGTAAGTAGTTAGATATGGTGCGAGGTGCCAGAGACAGAAAATGACAGCAAAGTAGGTAGATAAGGTGAGGCCAGGAGGAACTGAAATTTTCCTGGCAGACTTTAGTATGAACAGGCTGCAAACACTCTAACAATAATTAGTAATTTAGTTCTAAATTACTTGCCAGACTATAGATTTAAACCCCTGCTGTGTGGTATTGCTTGCTTTCAATTTACAGTGTGGGCCTATAGGAATCATAAACCACACTTCCAGGTGGTTGATACCACTCGGCAGCACCTAATACTTCATAACTCACCTAGGCTGTGCGATAATATAGCATTATTGCACATCCTGGCATGTGCTCTTCCTTACTTATAGTTTACAATGTGATAGGATTTTTTTTCTGCACTTCCCAGGTAGTGTGCAAATGTACATTTCTATCCATGGATACAGAAGCGGTGAACCATGATGATGTTTGTCTCTTGTGTCATGTGAAAAGATTTGTATGCTGTTTGCCTTACCTGATGATGGATGTCTGTGGTTTCTTTTGTTGCCTTGCCCCCTTTGGCTTCGAGGGTGGAATGTGGAATTAGGGTTGAAAACTCTAATATCATATTTCCATACTATATATCTATATGTGTGTGGAGGTTGGGGTGGGGGTTAGGGGCTCAACCCTAACAACTCATTTCCCCACTTTTGTCGCTTTAACCCTAACTGATGCATTAACAACTTTTTTGCAATGAATTTCATTAGTTTGAGAAAATGTTATGTAAGAGGTAAATGGTAAGTGTTGGTGGGAGCACGGGGTCTCAAGCTGCCCATTTGTGCATAACGATATGCATCTGTTAGTGTGCAGGCCATTTGGGCCCTGTGCTCCCACTTACACATAACAATGGAGCCATACAATAAACAAAAGGAACCCTTGTAACACTAATTTGCCAATATCTTGGTAACCGTATAACCTATCAAAACAATTCCACTGCAGTCGTAATCATGACTTCGAAACCTCCAAGCATGCTCAGCAAAAAATTCATACCTTGCATTGTTTCCAAGATATGGGCACCAAAAATCACTGTGGGTGCCACAGTGATATCCTATGGGAAAAATCTCAACTTCGTGATGGCATAACTTTGTAACTGATTAACTTTTCTTTTTACACCTAGAGAGCATAATTCACATCTCTGGGATATCCCCTTTATACCCTGCAAATTTCAAGCCAAAAGACCAAACCATTCATTTACAGTACAGTGGCAAATTTTTAAAATCCTAGATCATGAGGTGTCAAAATCTCGGTTCACCAGTAGTCCTTGATCGTCAGATTTTGGCCATCTCATCTGGAAGTCGTGAAAGGGGATTTTGTCAGCTCATGAAAGGGGATTGGCCCACAAATGGGGATTTTGACAGCTCACAAATGAGGAACTGAAAAATGAATCTTCTTTCGCGAGGTATCAAAATCCCCATTCGTGAGCCAATCCTCATTTGCAAGAATGGCCATCTGGTTGTGAAATGATGATCAAGGATTTTGTCAGCTCATGAAAGGGGATTCAAAAACCCAATCCCCTTTCATGAGCTAGCAAAATCCCTGTTTCGCGAGCCGATCCTTGTTTGCGAGATAGGGCCATCTGGTCCCAAAGTCGTGATCAAGGATTTTGCTACCTTGTGAAAAGAGATCAACTCTTGAACAGGAATTTTGTCACCCTGTGAACGAGGATCAGATGTGAGTCATGAACTAAGAATTTAAAAATCTAAAATGGCCATTTTTTTTGGCCAAAATAAAGGAAACCAAAGGCATGGGTTTGTAAAGGGCATCACCCTGAACAAAACCCATGCCTTATTTGTGCAAGACGTCCCCCTTGGGGCAAGCTACAACATTTAGTTTTGGGGAAAAATGAAAACAAAATGGCGGGCTCTCAAATTAAGTATTTTTTCTCCCAAATGGGGAGTTTATAAATTCCCATTTGTGAGCTGACAAAATCCTTGATCGTGAGCCTAATCCCCTTTCGCAAAACATACATATCAATCTTGGAGTGAACAGAACATGCTCAGAACCTGAAACTTGAAAATTAAATAACTTTAGAATGGATTAATATTTTATCACCAAACCAATACTGGATTGTTCTTTGACCAGACCTCATTGTACCCGGAATATTTCAGACTACAATACAAAATGGTGTGGCCGCAGCATAATGATCAAAAATCAGCAAAAAAGTGCCCCAAAAAGCGAAAAATGCTTCACTGGACGTAAACCACAAGTCCGACCAAAACGCTACTTGGCAAATCAAGAGATCTACCATACAACACCGCACATTCCAAATTTCATGCAAACTTATTGAACATTGCAAATTTATTAAGATGCAACATTTGGGGTTTAATATTTAACTGCTTACTCAACCCTAACTCTACTGGTGTGACTGCGCCAGTATAATATCTGTCTGTCTGTATCTCTCAATCTAGCTATACAGAATCTTTAAAATATTTCATAAAACATTTTTAATGTCAAATGTTTGCTTGCTGCATATATGTTTGGCAGTGACAGTGCAGAGGCTAAAATTATCAAAGCGATAGCAAGAGTTATAATAATGAAATTGTCATGATTGAGAAATTAAAAGGTTCAGACTTATATTTGTTGTTTTATTATTTTCTGACCTTGGATTTTCAAAATACTAGTTTTTATTGCCCCAGCATATGAAAACAACAGGTGTCATTTATGAAATGCGACCAGAAACACTGTTTTTGGAACAACCACATAAACTGTTTTTTGAGAGGGATTTGTAAATTACACCTTGCTGGTTGGGACTGACAGTATAGCCTAGAGGTTAGAGTAATGATGTACTCTAAGAATGTGCTTGGTACATCCAGAAAGCCTGGGTGTGACTCCACAGCCTCCACGTGCGTATCGTGGGATCCTGAGCAAGTCAGTTAACCTCTCCAGTGCCCCTAGCTTGTCCCTGAAAATATGCCTTGGGCCTAGTATGCTGCTGGCCACTGGCTCCTCCTGTGGTGTCAGGCATGGCACATCTGGCTGGCCCCCACCGGTGGCAGCACGTACTGCCCTGATAGCAGCCACCTCATCTTTGATCCTCCTCCTGTCCATGCTGACCTTCTTCTTACACTCCTGCACGCACCCGCTGGTGGCTGCCATGCTGGTTCATGGCACATGCCACCTCACCCCACGCTGCAGCATGGGCCTGTGGCATTCCCTGCTGTCTGCTGAGCAGTGGTTCCCTTTCAAGATATGCCTCGAACAGGGCATCTGATTCAGCCCGGGTGAAGTTGGGCCTCCTCCTTCTCCCGCGTCCCTGTTCCTCCTCTTCTTCACGTTCGGTCATGATCGAGCCTGTGGGAATGACAGGTGTTACCTTTGACTATGCAGTCCCATACAGTCCTCACAAACCACAGTCCCCACATCTCAACAGCATGCAACCCATCACAAGAGACTGCAATACCAAACTATGTCCTCTGCAGCCCCATGTTGCATTTATTCAGTGCAACGCATGTAAATGAGGCGAGGCGCAACTGTAAGTGGATGCTAATGCAGTTGTTGCACCGCGGAATGGCTGATGAGCTGATTTGCATATGCTGGCTGAATATTGTGCTGTTGCACCTTGGGCAATGTTGTTGAGCATGCTCAGGCTATGGCTCAGCACTGTGACGTGCAAAATCAGCACCGCACTGCGCATGCCCGGGGTGCTGACGCCAATGCGTGCGGTACTGCTGACATGCTGTGCATGGGAGGCAGTGCAGGACATGGCCACCAATGTGCCTGTGGCGCTAGTGTGCTGTTCGCCCCTGTGGCACTCATGCCCTGGTGTGCCGTAGGCACCATGGAGCCACAGCACAGTAGGCCACTGCAGGGCGTCACACACAAGCACCCTACCGCGCTACATGCAGGGTGTCCTAATAGCACTGTGGCGCTCCATGCATGGACAGACCCTTGACCCTGCAGTCGACCTTTGCCCCCTAGGCACCATGTGTCTGCATGGGTGCACCCCTATCACGCAGTTCGGTGGCAGAGCGAAGGGGACTGGCAGTGCAGTACCGTACTGCCTCCGCACGTGGGGCACGTATGCTACAGAGCACCATTTTTGATAGCAATACACACTGCAGAATGGCACGAGGGAGAACACAGCAGTGGAGAGCTATAGAGCTGGCCAACTTGGTGGCCATAGTTAAGCCTCATACTGGGGCCCTGTTTGGCCAGGATCCTCTGGACAGGCCACGCAGTGCTTTCTGGGAGGAGGTGGCTGATGGCCTGGAGGAGGCAACCAGGATGGCCAGGTCTGCTGAGCAGTGTCGCCATAGGTATGGTGACCTACGGTGGAGGGACCCTGACAGGCTTGGGAATCTGCAGGCATACTCCCATTGAGGCGCCGTGCCACAGCAAAGTAGGTGCTCTATCCAAACACTGGTAGTGTCTGTCCATCCGGGTATCGTGGTGTACATGTGTCCACCCTGCAGGGGGGGTGGGGGCCATCTAGTGGGGGTGGGGATGGTGGTGGTGGGGGTGCATCATAGCTGGGCTGTGCCGGTACGCACACACCATGGGGGGCTTTGCTACTGGTTTGTACTGGTGTTTCCCTCTCCATGTTTGCACCCTCGGCCCAGAGGAGTGCCTTAGGGTGAGGCAGGCCCGTTTCCAGCAGAAGCAGGGCGGAGTGGGTGCGCGCAGATGAAGCAGGGACGAGGTGGAGGGGCCATGGGCCAGCAGCGCCCAGCTGGCCTGGATGCAGGTGAGTGCTGTTTTTCCCCTTACATCTGTGCATGCTGGGTTGCAGGGGTGGTGGAAGGGCGTGGCCACCAGCACTTGGCCCCACTGCCGTGCACACCACACAGTGTACTCAGCACTGTCCTGTGGCACTGCATGTGTGGGTGGGCACCGCAGGTGGTCCGTTCGTGTACTGGGTGCATGGCTGTGCCACTGCTTCGCACTGCACAGCCATGTCAATGTATGGCCACGGTGGTGCTGTGCAGGACATGGGCAGCGGGTGTGTGTGTGTGCAGCATTCCACTTGGCTGTGGGTGCCTGGGTAGGCGGGTCATGTGGGCATGGTCACTGTGGGTGGTCATATGCCATCACAGGGGCGTGGCCCATAGCTGTATGCCGTGCACAATGGGTAGGCTGCAGGGGTCTGGCCAGTCACGCGTAATGACTCTGCTCCCTTGTCCTAGGTGGACAATGCTGGACCGCGCTCGAGAGGAGTGTGCAGGAGCTGCTGCAGCTCATGAGGGCCACCCTCGAGCTCCTACAGAGACTGGATCAGGGCAGAGGACGGCGGCACTGGAGAAGGCACAGGGACAGAAGTGGGGAGAGGGGTCAGCGCTAGGCCCACTATGCCCCTGTTTTGTATTCCCCTCCTGGACTAACCCTCACACCCTTTCATCCCACTCCCAGTTGTTCACCCTTGCTCCATGCCCACCCCCACCTGGTTTGTGGCCCTTCCCCCCCTTTGTAAATAGTTGTATATATGTTTTGTATTTCTTACACATCTTTATTACATACATTTTGTTATGACAACTGTGGTGGTCTCTGATTTGCAGCGGGCTTATGGTGCTTGGCTGCAGTGGTGTGCATGGCGTCGGGGATGGTGCAGACCTGGGCGTGTGTGTGTTCGGCAGGGACCCGCCTATGGTCTGGGTGGGGGACTCGGTCCCTGTCTGTGGTATGTGTGTTGTTCCCTGTGCACTGGATGCCTGTGTGCAGTGGTCCCTAGTGCATGCACTGTGTCCATGGCACCCCTGTCAGTATGTCCATGGCCCATGCAGCTGACACCCTTGCATGTCTGAGGTATGCATGGTCTTCTGGCATGTCAGTGGTGGCTGTCCATGCTGGCCACCCTCTGGCCCCGACACAAAGGTGGCTTGCCTCTTATCACTGGTATGGTGCATGTCTGCCTCGGGTGGCACTGCGACCTATGCTGTTGTCCTCCCTCCATGCTGTCACTGGTGTCCATTGTGGGGTCTGTGCTCTGATGTCTGTCACTTGTGCTCTGGCCACATGCTGCTGGTGGATGGCTTCATGGTGCATGTGCAGGATGGCTGGCACACCTGTGCCATGGTAGGGTGCAGGCCATGGGTACAAAGCATCAGTGGTCGCATGCCAGTGGAATTTGTTGCCCCGCTATTGTGTCCCTGTGTTGGGGTGCTCTTGGGTCTGGGTGGGTGTTTGTCCATGCCCTGTGTTGCATCCTGTGTGGTGCATGCCTCCATGCACCACTGTGGGCATCTGTGCTGGCTGTTGGGGCCAGTGCTGGGACAGGGTGTGTGTTTGGGTGGGTGTGCAGGGTGCTGTTCTGCTGGTGGTGGGGTCCAGGGCAGGCCTTGTTGCATGCGGGGTCCCTTGGGTACTGACGCAGGATCGACCTCTCTGCTGTGCCATGGTGGGGCTGTGCAGGGTGGCACTGTGTCTGCAGTTGTTGCATCGGTGGCTGGTGTCGCCTGCTGCAGGATGCTCACAGTGGGACTGCCAGGCATGTCTCCATGGTGCACAGGGTTGCAGTGTCACAATGGGGGTGGTAGCATGCATTCAGTGCCATGCACTGTTGGGCACTGCTCCTGGTCAGGGTGTCTGGGGATCGCTGTGCAGGGTGTGCTCTGCATTGGTCAGATGGGGTGGCACTGGGTGGCCGGCCCACCTTGTGTTGCAGTCACTGCTTGCCAGGGGGTGTGCTGAGGCACCGTGGCCCAGCTGTGGATTTGGTGCTGGTGGTTCATCCAGCTCACAACAGGTTGTGCAGTTCATGGGGTGTGGGGGGTGCTGTCTGGTCTGCTGCGTGCTCCTCTGCCCATGGCTTCCATGGGTGGTGCACCCCTGCATCCTGTCCCTGCGCATCCCTGGTTGTGCTACTGCACTACCACCCTGCTCCACTGCACATCCCTGGTTGTGCTACTGTGCATCAGCTCTGCACCACTGCGCATCCCTGGTTGCGCCATGGCGCAGTTGGTGCGATATTCAGTTGCATTACGCAAGCGCACCTTGGCCTGCGCTGTGTTTGAATATCGCAAGTGTTGCACATGGGTGCACTGCATTTGTGCCTACTCCTGCTATTGCACTACTTTGTGGCACAGTTTGAATAT
Organism: Neoceratodus forsteri; assembly: GCA_016271365.2. Classification (NCBI taxonomy): domain Eukaryota; kingdom Metazoa; phylum Chordata; order Ceratodontiformes; family Ceratodontidae; genus Neoceratodus; species Neoceratodus forsteri. The sequence continues at coordinate 508,964,305 of CM057455.1, forward strand.
CCGGGTCAATGTGTATTTATTTTGGTGCAGCTCATGTCATTCTCATCCCTTGCATCATTTTGTTGATGCAGTGGACCTTTTGAGTCAGTTCTGGGGATTTTGTTACAGAGAATGCTTTCCTTGCAAAATATGGCACACAGTATTTGGCGCACCTAGATTTGACACAAGCTGGTTGTATGACGCAGCTTGTGTGGATCTAAGGCCCTTTGAAAATCTGGCCTTTAAAGTTTAGCATCGTGGGCTTATTTTTTGCTGATCTAGTTTCCCTCATCATCTAAAATTCTCTCCGGTAATGGTCCCTGTTCCACAATAGCTCTCCAAGTTTAACTTCTCTAACCACATCATCTTCACTATTTAATAGCATATCAACAACTGCATATCCCCTTGTCCCATAGCTGACATACTGAAGAAGAAAACAACATTCTTTATAGACAATATATTGCTCCTTGTTTGTTTTGTTTTGAGAAATGACCCAAATACTGTACACACACATACCAGAAAAACTATACTCTTTAAATGTATCAACTTTATAGAAACAAATATGTGTACATTCAGCTTAATGCAATTAGTAGCAATGGATTTTTTCCCATCATGGAATCAAGTTGAGATTTCCTCATCCCTGTTAGCATGCAGACAGTTAAAATAGATACTAAGTGTTGTTTGAGACAGTGCTATGTTTTAAGTGAAATATTTTTTTAAACAAGTTGATATATTCTATAGGAGATTTAAAATATTTTTGAAATCAGTACTGGGGGTCTGAAAAGAGATTTAGGGCCTGATCCACAAAGTAATGCACACAATCTGTGCCCTGATCTATGGAGTAATACAAACAATCTTTGCATATCCTGGCTACATTGCTCTGCATTCCAGTTCTGTTTACACTGGATTCCATTCACAGCTGCTGCCTGAGAGTGCAGAACTTTGCATGAGGGCAGGGAGTGTCCTGGGGTGGAATTGTGCAGGACACTGACCATCCAATCAGATGTCCAAATCAACAGTGCACTGGATCCCCTGGTCTTGAGGAAGTGAAGATCATGGAATATGGCAGTCAGCTAAAGGGTCAAATATGCCTAGCAGATACTGGTCAGGGTTTCTTTCTGAAATTACCCCAAGCCCTCCCTACTTTCACAGAAGACTGGGGCAAGTGGAAGAAAAGCCAATGAGGCCCGTAGGTACTGTCTGCAGCTAGGCAAAGGGGATAAAATAGACACTACATCAGGGATTTGCCTTGTGCAGCTTGTATCTCCTCTGCCAACCCTCCACACTATAGAGAATGTGTTCAGAACTGAGCGCTTGCATGCCATTCCCTGTGCCACCCCCCAAGTTGGTGAAAAGTGTACTAAACCAGCAACACAGAATTAGAGTGCAGTGAGGGTGTGCATCCAGGGCTGGGGATGCATGGAGGTCACCACATGTGTGGAGCAGGACCTCTGTGCACAACCAGCCCATGTAAGCACACCTCTACATGTGCACATCCCATGATGGATCAGGTCCATTTTTAATAGGGGTGTCAAAAAGCTCTTCTATAGCACACAGTATGGTACTAGACATGTTATATTGTATGTAATGAGATGAGTAAGCAATAATATGCAGCAAGGTTGGTCGCATTGGGCTTTACTGGACAGCTCAGGGGTGTAATGTGGCCCAACATTGCAGGTGGAGGGCCTTATAGCCCTTGGAAAGTCCAGCATAGCCCAATACTACCCACTCTGGAGGGTATTATTGCACTTAGAAAATTGGTTTGGGGATAATTTAAACAAAAAGTTGAAAAAAATTCTAAATGTGTTCAAAAAAAAAAAAAGAAAAAGCAGTATCAAAATCCTATTTGTGTAAAGTAGTCCCTGGACTATGAACTGCATAGTGCTGGCATTGGCAGTAGAGGGCACTGTAGCCATAAAGTTGAGTGTAGCAGTGTCCCTACTTTCCTCATAACTTCAGTCCCAATGTCCCTGCCCCCACTTCAGTACTGATGTTTTAAGTTGGTGGGACTGCAGCCTGTTTTCTCAGCTCAGTAGTGGTCAGGTTGATTTGTCTTTTTTTTTAAATTGCAGTCAGATGGAAGGACCAGATGCTATCTCATGTGGGAACAAAAGAGTTTACACCCTGAAGTAAGCAGGAGGGACTAGGGGCTGTAAAATATTAAATTCATTTTCTTTTTTATTTAAAAAAATTTATCAGGTTTGTGATAGAGATCAGGAGCTGTTGCCATCCTTATGCAGGCACTTTTCCTTTCTCTTTGGTGTCTCCCCCAGACAGTGGCAGTACACTTTACTTTTTAGTCCTTTTCTTTTTTAAACTGGGACAGGGAGCTGTTGCTATTGTAATCAACGTGGGAAGACAGAGCGAGTGAAAGTCAAAGCACCGTCTGAAAAATGAGTGGGGCTTGGGGAGTGGGGTGAGACCAGGTAAGTGATGACACTAGGGAAAGAGTTTTAATTTTTTTGATAAAGAAAGCTTCAGCTTGCTGGTGCTGCAAATAGAAAGCATTGGGGGGGGGGGAGGATCCAACCAGTGAGCAGACCAAATTGCAGTCATGATTCAGTGAATGCGGTAGGGAAACAGTTGTTTTTTTATGCATCAGCTTGTTGGTGCTGCAAACAGAGAGCGGGAGGGAGGAGCCGACACTGAGCAGGTGAAATTGCGGTTATGATCCAGCCAAAGGAGAGCTCTCGGGAGCGATGGCAGAGTGCAGCTGGATGTTTCTGTGTGTCAGAGCAGGGCTAATTGCATTTCTTTGTGAATCACTATGTCTGGTGACACTTTCGGTCGGGGGGACTGTCACTCACTAAGCAAGAAGAAAAATGTGGCAAAATTTGTTTTTTAATAATTCTATGGCACAATAATCTTTAGAACAATATGAGGCAATGGAGACTGGTACTAGTTATTTATCAGTCTCTTTTGTCTCATAGCCGACCAGCTGATTGGTGTTTTTAGCCAATCAGGATAAAGATTGCACTTTACCATTTTTCCAAATGACAATAGACCACATTCCATTAAAGTATCCATTTTACTTCATTCTGTAACTTAATATACATATTACTATACATAGATACAGTTTACACTACACATACTACATATTTATTTGCAAATTGTTTTACCATGTAAGCAGTACAGAGAAGCACAGTCTCATTACAGATGCAACTTGGTGGAGGGGAAAAGGTAGCTGGGAGGGAGAGGAATACAGGCATAAGTTAAAGTACCAATGGTACTAGGAGACGCCAAGGTATGGATGTGTCATTTTGTATAGTAAAAGACACACATACATGCTAAACAATGTACATGCAGATGTTGCACAGTACAGACACATACATACATTCAAGTCCACACATATGCTTCACAAAAAAACCAAAAAAACAAGCATACCCCACACCATACACAGACTCAAAACTTTTAACCTGATCAGTTTTTGCACTAGGGTCTCTGGAGTAAGCATGATATTTTGTCAGTTTGAAGTAATGTTTCCCAAGTTGCATTCAAACCTCAGAGTCTCAGCTAGAACCTTCATATTATCAGAAATATAAAGAGAAAAATGGATAGGTCACTAGGTACTACCGGTGAGTAATACCATCGAGAGGTTCTGGACACATGGGAACCTCGAGAGTAAAGCTCAAGAGGTTCTTATGTCCAGAACCTCGAGATGGTAGGTCACTGGTAATGCCCAGTGACTTATCCGCTATGTTTTTTAATATATGGATACAATTTTTAATTTTTTTGTCACTTAAGGACTGTGTCAGTCCTGGCCGGGAGCCACACTGTATAGCCCTCTGATTACTTTTGGCAGAAGACACCAGGAGAAAGGACTGCTGTGTGACTGGACTTCTCTGCTGGGACTAAAGAAGAAGAACTTTTGTACTTGGACCTTTAATTTAGGGTAAAAAGAAAATTAACAAACAAAACAAAAAAAAAGTGTGTGTTTGTCTGAGTTAACTGAACTGAATGGGTATACTAACATACTATTTGCCAGCAGTTTAGGCCTTATGGTCTATCGAGTCTGCTTGAACCTTAGATCCTTAGTTGGGTGCCGAGACCCTCCCATCCCTTGTGCTCCAGAAACCCGTATCATCCATCCCCACCCCCCCGGGACAGGCCATCATCTGATACATCCACTTTCTGTGTCTGTCCCACCCTCTCTTGAAGCCCTCCACTGTGGATCTCTGAACCAGCTCACCAGGTAGTGCATTCCAAGGGTCCACCACCCTCTCAGTGAAAAACCTCCTCCTCTTTTCCCTCACCCTTCCACCTTCCAACTCAAACCATGCCCTCTGGTGATACCTCCTGCTTTAGTCTAAGATCCCTCCATGTTTACTCCTATTTATTCCCTTGAAGTACTTGAAGACCTCAATCATGTCCCTCTGTCTCTCCTCTCCTCCAATGAAAACAGGCAGAGCTCCTTAAGTCTGTCCTCATCACGTCAAACTCCTAGCCTCGTATCATCTTTTGTTGCCCTCCTCTGTACCCTCCAGGAACTGTATGTCCCTCTTCAAATGTGGTCTCCAGTACTGTACACAGTACTCAAGGTGTGGTCTAACCAGTCCATTGTACAGCGGCAGAATCACTTCCTTGCTCCTAGAGGTGATCCCCCTTACGATGCATCCCAACATCCTGTTTGCCTTGCTAGCCACGGTCCTGCACTGCTCAGAGTTATTCATACATGCATCCACCATGACCCCTAGGTCTTTTTCCCCTATTGAGGCCTCCAGCGCCTCCTCTCCAGGGTGTACCTGTGTTTAGGGTCGCCCAAGATGCAACACCTTGCACTTGGTGATATTGAAATTAATTTCCATGTGTGAGCCCAGCTTTCCAGGGTGTCCAGGTCCCTTGCAGGGCCAACCTCCCTCTTCTCCCCAACTACTGCTCCCATCTTGGAGTCATCTGCAAAGAGACTCATTTCACACCCTATACCCTCCTTGATGTCCGATATGTATGCATTAAACAGGATCGGACCCAGGACCGAGCCCTGCGGTACCCCACTACCAACCTCTCTAGGGTTTGAGAGCTCCCCACAGACCACTACTCTCTGAGTGCGTCCAGCTAGCCAGTTTTCAATCCATCTGACCATCAAAGGGCCTACTCCTAACACCATCAGTTTCTCCACCAGACCATTGTGGGGGACAGAGTCAAACGCCTTGCTGAAGTCAAGAATAATACATCCACAGGCTTACCCCTGTCCAGTTCTGATGTTACCCATTCATAGAACTCCACAAGGTTGGTTTGACATGATCTACCTGGCACAAACCCATGTTGCCGACTATCCAGACCTCCCACCTCCTCCAAGTACACCAAGTACCTCCAAGTATCTGAACAGTTATCTAGGTGTAAATCTCAGGTGACTGAAAGGACTTAATAGCTGTGAGGTTTAAATTACTTGTAGAAAGATCTAGTAAGTAGGGGGAGTGGCTTAGCTAGAAGGAAGCTACATTTAAAGACTACCTTAGAAAGATTCTGCTAATAGCTTGGCAGAAGACACCAGGAGAAAGGACTGCTGTGTGACTGGACTTCTCTGCTGGGACTAAAGAAGAAGAACTTTTGTGCTTGGACCTTTAATTTAGGTAAAAAAACTAACAAACAAAACAAAACAAAAAAGTGTGTTTGTCTGAGTTAACTGAACTGAATGGGTATCTGAACAGTTATCTAGGTGTAAATCTCAGATGATTGAGAGGACTTAATAGCTGTGAGGTTTAAATTACTTGTAGAAAGATCTAGTAAGTAGGGGGAGTGGCTTAGCTAGAAGGAAGCTACATTTAAAGACTGCCTTAGAAAGATTCTGCTAATAGAGAATTTGACGGCAGATAAGGACCACTTGGCCCACCCAGTCTGCCCATTTTCCTACCTACTGGATAAGCTGCAGATCCTAGTTAACCAGCAGCCTACTTCTTTCTACCCCAACCCCCCAGAATTGCCTTATGACTATCCCATGCATGCTTGAATTCCACCACTTATTTTGACTCCACAACCTCCTCCGGAAGGCCATTCCATGCATCCACAACCCTCTCTGTGAACATTTTTGTCCCCATCCAGTCCCCGAACCCAGAACCTCCTCTTCCAGGGCCAGCCACCCTCACCAGCACACCACATGGGCTGGCTTAAAGAGAGAGGCACAGCACTTTCCCTGACCGGGAATCGAACCCGGGCCACGGCGGTGAGAGTGCCGAATCCTAACCACTAGACCACCAGGGAACAGCTTTAAGAGAGAGTGCCCCATGTTTCCGCCCGGTTTCAAACCGGGGACCTTTCGCGTGTGAGGCGAACATGCTTGGCGGAAGACACCAGGAGAAAGGACTGCTGTGTGACTGGACTTCTCTGCTGGGACTATATTGCCCTCCTTCCCTTCCCTCCACCCCCTCCACCCAAAGCTAGTTCTATTTTTATAGGCACAGGATTTGACTGACAACAGGAACTTCCTGTTTGGGAGCAGGAAGTGAGTGATCACAGAACCACCAAAGACCCACCATCCTAGAAGGGCAAGAGTAGATCTCCAGACCCCCTCTAGCTGCTGGAAGTCTGCCTCTGAGAAAGTAAGTGGTCTACTGAGAAATATAGGATATTCTTGTCTCAGAACAGGACAATCAGGAGCTTAAAGGGCACACAGACAGAAAGTAAAGAGAGAGAGAGAAAAAAAACAGAGGAAAGAGTAAGGATTGAAAACAGTTAAGAGGACAGAAATAAGACATGATTGGAGTGGTGCAGTGCAGTGGCTGTGGAGCAGCAGTCTTCCGGGAGACGTTCTGGAGGATGCGTGTTGTCTCACCTGCAGGCACCTCTCTGGGCTGAGGGAGGAGGTTGCTCATCTCCAGGCTGAATTGGCCAGGATTGTGGGACCTCCTCTTCCATCCAGGGACCACCAGTGCCACTGCTGTTGCCTCAGAGGTTGCCAAGAAAGAGGAGGGTGGACCACAGTGGGCTCAGAGAGGGTGAGGGTGGTGGAACAGAGGTGCATCCCTCAAGTTGTACCTCTCCACAATTCCTATGCCATTCTGGCAAAGTGTGGTTCCTCTATGGAGGCACCTGCAGTGGAGACCAAGGAGGATGCTGGGAACCTCCACAAAGAAGACCCACAGGAGGGTGGCAGGGGACCCTGCAGGGGAAGGAAACAACTCCTGGTGGGGGATGCCATTGTTAGGAAGGTAGAACTGGGGGAGGAAGGGGAGAGGGAGGTAAGGTGCCTGCCTGGCTCCATGGCTTGAAGGGACAGGGAGCAAATCCTCAGGATTGCCGGAGCAGCTGCACAGGGGAGGGAGCTGGATGTCATTGTCCTCCTAGGGACAAATGACCTGGCTAAGAAAGGGATTAGAGAAGTGCAGGAAGAGTTTGTGGAATTGGGGAGGGGCCTTAGTCAAGTAGCACGCACAGTAACCTTCTCGGAGGTGCTGCCCATCTATGGCATAGAGAGGCTAGGGTGTTCCGCACCATGGGATTCAATCAGTGGTTGAAAACTGGTGTGGAGCTCAGGGATGGCTTCATTGGGACTGGGGTCCACCTGGAGTGATGCAAGCCTATACTGGCATGATGGGCTGCATCTGTCCGGGAGGGAACCAGGATCCTAGGTGATAGGTTTAAATGCTTCATTGGCAAGCATTTAAACTAGCCAAGGGGAGACACTGGAAAGGAGCCGGAAATCCTAGCCCCCAAATAATCATGGTAGTAAGTGCGGCAAACACCAACATAGAGGTGTCGATAGGAGAAGGCAGGGTAAATGGAGAAAGTGACAAAGGCAAGAAGGACAGAGATGGGGCAAAAGGGAGTAAGGCCATCAGGAAATGGAGGGTAATGAGTACCAATGCTCTGAGTCTGGGCAACAAGCTCCTGAGCTGGTGGCCTTGATGGAAGAGGATGCCTGGATATCGTAGCAGTCACAGAAACATGGTACACAGAGAACCATGACTGGGATGTTAACATACCAGGGTACATAACCTACAGGAGAGACAGGCAGGGAGAAAAGGGGAGGAGTAGCTCTCTATGTAAAGGAAGGGATAAAAGCAACTGAACAAAAGAGTAAACAGGGAGGAGAGGAGGCACTGTGGGTCACCTTGGAGACTGGAAAGGCACTACAATCCACACAGGGGTTGGTACAGACCCCATGTCAGGGGAGGAATGGACAAGGATATGATAGAAGGCATTCTTAGAATGGCAGAAAGGGAGACACTGTTGATGGGAGACCTGAATATGCCAGATGTTAACTGGAGCACATTTGCTGCAGCCACATCCAAGAGCAGGGCCATTCTTGATGCTCCACAGATGGCAGGCCTCAGACAGCTAGTTTCGGAACCCACTCATGAGGGAGCAATCCTAGACCTCGTACTCTCAAATGGGGGCAGTGAGAGGATCTCAGATCTAGAAGTGGGTTGCCATCTGGGGACAAGTGACCATCAAACAGTGTGGTTCACGTTAAACTCAGCTACAGAGTCAAGCCATACAAAAGTGAGGGTACTGGGCTTTAGGAGGCCTGAATTTGGCAAGATGGGAGAGTGCCTCAGAAAACCACTAGCAAACAGGCTAGAAGGAGGTGTGGAGCAACAATGGGGAATCATCAAAACTGCCATCACAGAGGCAACAAGCCTTTGTGTGAAGCAAATAAACAAATCAAAATGATAGAAAAAGCCACTATGGTTCTCAAAAGAGGTGGCTGTGACAGTCAGGAAGAAAAATATCGCATTCTGGAAGTATAAGGAAACACAGAAGGAGCAAAACAGAGAGCTATACCAGTTAAGGCAGAAGGAAGCAGGGAGGGAAGTCAGAATAGCAAAGGCCCAAACTGAGGAAAAGATTGCCAACTCAGTTAAGAAGGGGGATAAAACCTTTTATAGGTACATCAGTGAGCGTAGAAAGACAAAGGGAGGGATAGTGAGGCTGAATTGAATGAACGATGGGTGGGCAGAGGTGGACAGTGAAAAAGTAGGGATACTGAACGAATATTTCTGCTCAGTATTCACAAAAGAGGAGGGGGAAGTGCCTAATCCAATTAAGAGAAGCACTCTTGATAGAAGGGTCGATCCCAGTCCTTTCACAGAAGAAAGGGTTCTGCAAGAACTCCTAAAACTGAAGGTGGACAAAGCAATGGGTCCTGATGGAATTCACCCCAGAATTCTAAAAGAATTAAGGGAGGAACTAGTGAAACCACTGGCTACTCTTTTTAATAAATCATGGGAGGATGGTGTGGTACCCGAGGACTGGAGGAAGGCGGATGTGATTCCCCTTCACAAAAGTGGGACCAAGACAGAGGCAGAAAACTACAGACATGTCAGTCTGATCTCTGTGGTAGGGAAAGTGATGGAGTCACTTCTGAAGGAAAGAATAGTTGAGTACCTAGAGGCCAGTGGAGCACAGGACCCAAGGCAGCATGGGTTCACAGTGGGAAGGTCATGTCAGACGAATCTAATAGATTTCTTTGACTGGGTGACCGAAGTAGTAGACTAGGGAAGGACTGTGGACATGGCCTACCTAGACTTTAGCAAGGCATTTGACACAGTCCCACACAAAAGATTAATAGTCAAATTAACCAGCCTGGGAGTGGGTCCTAGGGTGGTAGCCTGGTTAAAACATTGGCTGCACAACAGGACACAGAAGGTAATTGTAAATGGAGTCCACTCTGAAGAAAGAGGGGTTACTAGTGAGGTACCGCAGGGTTCAGTATTGGGTCCAGTCCTTTTTAATGTCTTCATCAGTGACATTGCAGAGGGACTGGAAGGAAAAGTATGACTTTTTGCAGATGACACAAAGATCTGCAACAGGGTTGATACACAAGGAGGCGTGGAAAGGATGAAAAGGGACTTGGCAAGGTTGGAGGAATGGTCAGAAGTATGGCAGCTAGGATTTAATGCAAAGAAGTGCAAAATAATGCACCTTGGAAACAATAACCCGGGGAAGAATACACAATGGGTGGGAGGTAGTAACAACAACAAAAAGGAAAGAGACCTGGGGGTAATCATATCAGATGACCTTAAGGTTAGCAAGCAATGTGAGAAGGCAGTAGGGAGGGCTGGGGGTATACTGGGATGTATAGGGAGAGGCATCAGCAGCAGAAAACAGGAAGTTGTTATCCCTCTGTACAGACAGTTGGTGAGACCCCATCTAGAGTACTGTGTCCAGTTCTGGAGACCCCATCTTCGCAAGGACATAGATGGTATAGAGGTAGTCCAGAGGAGGGCAACTAAAATGGTGCAGGGTCTGCAAGAGAAGCCGTATGAGGAGAGACTAAAGGAGCTTAATATGTATACCCTTGAGGAAAGAAGGGAGAGGGGGGACATGATAGAAACTTTTAAGTACGTCGGTGGAATCAACAAAGTCCAAGAGGGTAGCATCTTTCAGAAAAAGAGACATGCAAGAACAAGGGGACACAATTTAAAGATAGAAGGAGGGTGGTTCAGGGGTAATGTGAGGAAGTATTATTTCACAGAGAGGGTAGTGGATGCATGGAACAGCCTTCCTGAGGAGGTTGTGGGGTCTAAAACTGTGGAAGAATTCAAGACTGCATGGGACAGACATAAGGCAATTCTTGTGGGGTGTAGGAAGAAATAGGCTGTTGGTTAACTAGGATCTGTGGCCTATCCTGTAGGTAGGGACATGGGCAGACTAGATGGGCCAAGTGGTCCTTATCTGCCATCAAAGTCTATGTTCTATGTTTCTATGGCCCGCCCAGCCGCTCGCTCGCTTGCTTGCTCCCTAGCTCACTCACTCATTCACTCACTTGGTTCACTTGCAGCACAGGCAGTCCTACCTTTTTCTTGTTTTTGGGGAACGGGGAACTCAGGATCAACCAGATATCTCCATTTAAAAAAAAATTAAAACGGGGAATGTTTTTTGAGAATAACTAGTCTCACTAAGCGAGAGACTGGCCGCCATGGTTTTAAACTGTTCTGCCCGCCCACACAGGGAAAGTGGCCAATGAGGAGGCACGCTTAGGATGTAGGGGGCAGGAGGAATCTTTTCGTGTGCTTGCAATGATACTATTATCAGCACAAAACTATACTATTAAAAGTGATTGACAATAGTATTAAAAGTGATTGATAATACTATTATCACTGAACCTTTGAGGGTATTACTGGATTTTTTTTTGTATGCTTTACACACCTATTAAATTGAAGATCCATATATTAAACAACTTTAAACCTTGCTGAAACTCTATCACTAACATCAGCAATGGCATCTAACAATTTCTCTCATACTACATAATTGTAGTGAGAATGAAAAGTAATATTCTGCACTGGGGATTGAACCCTGGTCCCCTAGCCACTACTACTTGGTAGCCTGTATTTCTATCACTATACTAAGGTTCCTTGACCAGAAGTGCAAGCTGTGGCAAAGGACATTCAGCGGTGAGTGCAGACATCCAACATACACATACAGCTGTGGTGAATTTTAATAATGAGTAGTCTGTCAATTTGAAGTAATTCTTCTCAAGTTGCATTCAAACCTGAAAGTTTCAGCTGGGAACATTTCAAGTTTTCGGCAATATACAACTTGAAACTTTGCTGAAAGTACAGTATATCCCTACTATCATCAATAATAAATAGACATTTTTCTCATACTACATAAACTGTAGCGAGAAATAAAAATATGTTCTACTCCGCGGATCAGATCCAGGCCCCCTACTGACTACTGCTTGGTAGCCATTAGCGCTACCACTGTACTAAGATTCACTGACAGAAAATGCATGCTGTGGTAAAGGACATCCAGCAATGAGTGCATTCCCCCTACACAGCTGGAGTGGATTTCAGTAATGAACATCTGTCAGTTTGAAGCAATGTTTCCCCACATTGCATTCAAATCTCAGTGTCTCAGCCAGAACTACTTCTCAACTAATCAGCAATATAGAACTTCAAACCTTGCTGAAACTCTATCACTAACATCAGCAATGAACGAGCAGTTCTTCTCATAATACATATTGTAAATTGTAGTGGCTGAGAAAAACATGCTTCTCTCTGAGATCAGACTCAGGCCTCCCACCCAGTACTCTTGGTGGCCATTAGCTTTTTCAATGTAGTAAGGTTCTTTGACAGGAAATGGATACTGTTGCAAAAGATGCTCAGCAGTAATTGCAGCCCCCCCTCCGCACACACAAAGCTGCAGTGGCTTTTAGTAAAGAATCTGACAATCAGAAATATTGTTTCCCAAGCTGCATTCAAACCTCAGTGTCTGAGATGGAACTTTTAAAGTTATCAGCAATATAGAGTTTCAGACCTTGCTGAATTTCTATCACTAATGTCAGCAACAATGTGCAACAATTTCTCTCATACTACATAAATTGTGGCGATAAAGTAAAAATATGTTATTCACTGTGGATGGAACCCAGGGCTGTGTAAGTCTGAAACCCTACACCAAGGCCTAAAAGCCCTATCACTGATATCATCAGTGATATCAAGCAGCCAAATCACTCCCACTGAATGTATCTTTGAACTTGACTAAATGCAAAAAAAAAGTATGCATGACCACAGCAGATGCTTACAGCTATGCTGTTGTGCTGTTGGTGACTAATAAAAATGAACAGTAGTAGAAAGAATGTACCCACTAGTTAACAACAAAAATTGTACATGAGAAGTCTGCATTACAATACATGGCACAACATGAAACATTAGTAGGGTCAAGAATGTGAAGTGACAATTTGCCTCACATTTTATCAGGTGAATGACATTAAATAATAGAAATATGTGTAGTGATACTCACAATTTTGATCTAAACTTACTAGAAATTTCTGTAATGCTGACTTAACATTCAGACATCCCTCTCAACAAGCATTTGTGAGAGTTCTGCATATACAGTATTGTCATGGGGTTCAGTCATGGAGGACAGCAGTAGTAATAAAATATGGTACAAAACACCCTGAGGTGTTGTTTTATTGCCAGTTATGTACAGGTAATATTTAAAGAAAATGGTCTAGGAGTTTAGTTAGGAGACCTCTCACTAAAGCACTGCAGGTGGACCTTACACTGCGCTCTAGAGACCAGGAACTGACATCCTCACATGGTATGGCCACACCTGCCAATACCCCCTGGGCTTCTTCATGTTCCTCTGCAGTTTAAGTATCTGTACACTCAGACATCTGCAGCTTCTAATCAGTCTGAGTCCTGTTCCCTTGGTGAATTCTGGGTGAGCAGCCTCTAGCAACCAGGTAGCCCAAACCTGAACTTTGGAGGTCCAGGGCCAATCCCAAGCCTACATCATCCACCCCTCACTTTTCACACTAAGCAGCCTATATTGTCCACCCCTCAACCTAATCTGACCCCACACACCCACCACATTCCCCCCACCTCCTTACCTGTCCTCGCAGACCACACCTCACACCTTCCAGATTCCCTCCTTTCCCTCTTATCCTCCCTTAACTTCTTGTAATCACCCATCACTTTTGGCCCCCTCCCCATCTGTTGTCACCTACCCTCAGGCTTTCTCCAACCTTCCTTACTGTTTCCACTTCCCACCCCCATGTTTCTGTTCTGACAAAGTCTTTCTATCAGACTGCTAACCTTTCCCCTCACCTCTACCCTTCTCCTCTTCGCAGACCACATCTCATACCTTCTCCTCTCCCTCCCCCCTAACTTCTTGTAGTCACCTATCACCATTGGCCCCCTACCCCTTTCTTCTGACACCTACCCCCATGCTTTCTCCAACCTTCCACACTGTTTCACATCCCACCCCCCACTTTCTTTTTTGACAAAGTTTTCTACCAGACTGCTAACCTTTCCTCTCACCTCTACCCCTATCCTCCCATCTGCCCCTGGTTCTCCCTTGAACCTGTCTACTCTCCTCACTGCCAAGGATCAATGTCACCTTAAATATATCCCTATGTTAATTGTTATTGCTGCACCTCAGTGAACTGTTTGTTATTATGTGTTGTAGATTATGTATTTTCAACTACAGTATAACCTCATTTATCCAAACCTAAAGGCAGATATAACTTTTGTTCGGATAAACGAGTGTCCTATCTGAATTAACGGGCAATGAGCAGAACAAGCAGAATGAGCAGAACTGTATAAAATAGACCACGTGAAATATTACTGTTTTCTGCAATAAACTTTATTAGGCTTTAAGTGCTTGTAAAATAAATAAAATAATAGAGTGGTGCCAAACAAGACTGTTACTTGAAATAGTATGTTATGGCATGCTGCTTTTTGCTGTCATTAAGTTTCTTAAGAGCCTTTTGTTTCAACTGCCTAAGCAGTAGAGTGTGTAGGTAGTCACAGTCTGGTTGGCTTTCTAGCCAAATGATGCAATGCTTGAACAAATCCACTGCTTCTGAGATGGTCGGTAAAACAGTATCCTCTATCTCCACCTCTTCCAAATCCATGTCAAGCGAGTTTGTAGGGGCATCTTGAGAGGCAATGGTGATAATGTCACTGTCGGTTAATTCCTCATGGCCCTGGTCATTGGAATCCGCATTTATCCATTCTGTCATGGCAATTTCATCTAGCACAAGTTGCTCAGCAACCTGCATAAGTCCCTGTGTAGCCTCATCTTGCTGATCCACAGCCGCTTCTACAGTTGTTGGTGACAGAACTTGGGAACACGACCAGCATTTTTCAATCATATCTGCTCACACCTCGGACCATGATTCGGCGAGCAGATAGCAAGTGTCTTTTACTGTCACTGACTTTGTGATGTCCGAAAGGGTGCCGTTATCATTCTCTTCAGACAGCACATTGCTCAGTAGCTTACCCTTGTAGATTCGTTTAAGAGTGGCTAGAATGCCCTGGTCCATAGGCTGAAGTTTAGCTGTTGTATTCGGTGGCAGAAACACGCAATGAATGCTGTTGTCCTCAGTTGTAAGCTGGTCAGTGTCTGGATAAGCCCTGGCATTGTCAATGAGAAAAATTGCTCTTAACGGCAGTCCCTTTCCTCGTTGATAAGACCTAACAGAGGCAACCTCAGTTTCCTTCTCCCCTCGCTCCAGGCATTCCAAGATGCAAATTTTTTGGGAGATATCAAGGACTCAGCGCTTTCGTTTATGATCAGCCATTTTCAAAGGTAATATAAGTTACAGCAACAAGTGACAGCCTGTTACAGCAGCTTCTTAAGTACTGTACTTATGTACTGTATTGCTATGGGAGGTAGTGCTTTTGGGCAAATCAGCAACAATCGGTAAAAAAATTAAAGGCGCAAATTGAAAAAGGCATTTTTTTTAAGAGGGAACTGGGGGACACAGTAACGGTTTGGATAATCCAGAGATTCAGATAATCAAGGTCTGGATAAATGAGATTATACTGTATTTGTTTTCATTCTGTAATGTGGAACCTTTGTAAAAGAGCTTCTGCTCAAAGGTTGTTTCCGAATAATTAATAAATAAAATAAAACAAAAAATAAAACAGTGATTCCTCTTTCCTTTTAGGCTTTGCAGAACTTTCAACCTGAACTCCACCTTAAGCTTGCCTTACCTTCGCCCATTCAATAACCAGGAACTCAATAACTCAGCACTGGCATGTCTCTCCCAACTTGCCTCTCTGCTTCTCCAGCTCCACACTGCTTCTCCCCGAGGTTCCTCTCTGCTCCACAACCCAAAGTACACTAACTGTAGGTTACCTGAACATCCCTTATAATCTGCTCAGGTGTCATGTAATTTGTCAATCATATTATATTAAACAAAGAATTAGAGGAATACTAGGGGCCAGATGTTCAGAAATGCACCAAAGGCTGGCGCAAGTCCGGCTCAGTGCAAATCCGATGCGCCGTGGCATGACAGGAGCCATATTCAGAGGTTAAGAAACAGAAACATAGACTTTGTTGGCAGATAAGGACCACTTGGCTCATCCAGTCTGCCCATTTCCCTACCTATTGGATAAGCTGCAGATTCTAGCTAACCAAAAGCCTACTTCCTGCAACCCCCCACTACAATTGCCTTATGTCTGTCCCATGCATGTTTGAATTCCCCCACTGTTTTAGACCCAACAACCTCCCCAGGAAGGCGATTCCATGCACCCACCATTTTTGTTGTCGTTAGTACCTCCCCTGCTATTGTGTACTCTTCTTCTGGGTTTTTGTTTCCAAGGTGGATTACTTTGCACTTCTTTGCATTGAATCTAAGTTGCCATATGTCTGACCATTCCTCCAACCTTGCCAAGGTTCTTCTCATCCTTTCTACCCCCACTTGTGTATCAACTCTGTTACAGATCTTTGTGTCATCTGCAAAGAGGCATACCTTTCCTTCCAGACCCTCTGCAATGTCACCTATAAAGATGCTAAAGAGGACTGGACCCAGTACTGAGCACTGAGGTACTCCACTAGTAACCCCCCTTTCTTCGGAATGTGTTCCATTCACTATTACCTTCTGTGTCCTGTTGTGCAGCCAGTTTGCTATCCAGGCTACCATCCTGGAACCCACTCCCATGCTGGCTAACTTGATTATTAATATTTTGTGCAGGACTATGTCAAATGCCTTACTAGAGTCTAGGTAGGCCATATCCACAGCCCCTCCCTGGTCTATTACTTTGGTCACCCAGTCAAAGAAATCAGTTAGATTCATCTGACATGACCTCTCTGCTGTAAATCCATGCTGCTTTGGGTCTTGTGCCCCGCTGGCCTCTAGGTACTCAACAATTCTATCTTTCAGAAGTGATTCCATAATTTCCCTACCACTGAGGTCAAACTTACAGGTCTGTAGTTTCCTGCTTCTGCCTTGCTCCCACTTTTGTGAAGGGGGATCACATCTGCCCTCCTCCAGTCCTCAGGTATCACCCCATCCTCCCATGATTTGTTAAAAAGTGTGGTCAGTGGTGCCACTAGGACCTCCCTTAGTTCTTTTAGAATTCTGGGGTGAATCCCATCAGGCCCCATTGCTTTGTCCACCTTGAGTTTTAGGAGTTCTTTCAGGACTCTTTCTTCTGTAAATGGACTGGTGTCAACCCCCCTACCCAGAGTGCTTCTACTGTCTGGTTTAGGTAACTCCTCCTCATCTTCTTTTGTGAATACTGAGCAAAAGTATTTATTCAGTATCTCTGCCTTTTCACTGTCTCCCTCTGCCCACCTCCCCTCTCCTTTATTAATCTTCACCATTCCTCCCTTAACCTTTCTATTCTCCCTAATGTACCTATAAAAGGTTTTATCCCCCTTCTATAAAAGGTTTTATCCCCCTTCTTAACTGAGTTGCCTATTTTTACCTTGGTTTGGGCCTTTGCTATTCTGACTGACTTCCCCACTTCTTTCTGCTTTAATTTATACAGTTCTCTGTTGTGCTCTTTCTGTGATTCCTTATACTTTTTGAATGCAGCCTTTTACTCCTTAACCTTCCCTGCCACCTCTTTTGAGAACCATAGTGGTTTTTTACTCCGCTTTGTTTTCTTTATTTGTTTTTGTTTCACACAAAGGCTTGTTGCCTCTATGATGGCAGTTTTGATTTTTCTCCAGTGTTATTCCACCACTCCTTTTTGGCCATTTGCTAGTGCATTCCTCAGGTATTCACCCATTTTGCCAAAGTCAGCCCTTCTAAAGTCCAGTATCCTTGTTTTTGTATGGCTTATCTTCATGGTTGTGCTTATTGTGAAGCACACTGTGCAGTGGTCACGTGTTCCCAGATGCCTACTGACTTCTAAATTTGTGATCCTCTCTCCATTTGAGTGTACCAGGTCTAGTATTGCTCCCTCCCGAATGGGTTCCAACACTATCTGTCTAAGGACTGCCCCCTGCAGGGCATCGAGAATGACCACGCCCTTGGATGTGGCTGCAGTACATGTCATCCAGTTAACATCTGGCATATTCAGGTCCCCCATCAATAGTATCTCCCTTTTTTTTAGTCATTTTGAGAATGTCCTCTATCATGTTCTTGTCCATTTCCTCCTCTTGAGATGGGGGTCTGTATACAACCCCTGTGCAGATTGTGATGCCATTCCCTGTCTCCAAGGTGACCCAGAGTGCCTCTTGTCCCCCCCTTTACTTTTTAGTTCTGTAGCTTTGATCCCTTCCCTTATGTATAGAGCTACTCCACCTCCTCTTTTATCCTCCCTGTCCCTTCTGTAGACTGTGTACCCCAGTATTTTGACATCCCAGTCATGGTTCTCCATGTACCATGTTTCTGTGACTGCCACAATATCCAATTGTTCATCTTCCATCAGGGCTACTAGCTCAGGAAGCTTGTTTCCCAGACTACGGCATTGGTACTCATTGCCCTCCATTTAATGTTGGCTTTATCCATTTTTCCCCCATCTCTGCTCTTATCGCCCTTGTCTGTTTTTCCATTTACCCCTGTTCTACCCTCTGTTGAGCTCTGTACCTCAGTGTTTACCTTGCTACCTGCCATGTTTTGTGGGGGAGGCTTGAAATATCCTCCCTGTTATCAGCACCTCCTTCCTTGGCTAGTTTAAAAGCTTGCCAAGGAAGCATTTAAACCTGTCACTTAGGAGCTTGGTTCCCTTCATGGACAGATGCAGACCATCGTGCCAGTATAGACCTTCATCTCTCCAGGTATACCCCCAGTCCTCAATGAAGCCAAAGCCCTGTGCTCTGCACCAGTTTTGCAACCATTCATTAAACTGCATGGTGTGCAGTACCCTAGCCTCACCCCTGCCATGGACTGGCAGCACATCTGAGAAGGTAACCATGCTTGTCTGAGGCCCCTCCCCAACTCCACAAATTCTTCCTGCACTGCACTGCTTCCATGCCTAGCTAGGTCATTTTTCCCAAGGTGGACAATGATATGTAGTTCCCTCTCCTGTGATGCTGCTTCTGCAATCCCGAGGATTCGATTCTTGTCCCTCCAAGCCATGGCACCAGGCAGGCACCTTACTTCCCTCTCCTCTCCCTTCCCCAGTTCTACCCCCTAAGAATTGAGTCCCCTATCAGAAGTTGTTTCCTTCCCCTGTGGTGTACCTTGTCACCCTTTTGTGGGTCTCCCTTGTGGATGTCCTCAGCATTCTTCTTGGTTTCCACTGAGGGTGCCATCATAGAGGAACCTTGATCTGCCAGACTGGCGTATGATTTGTGTAGAGATACAACTAGGGGGCTTCACCCCTGTTCCACCACCCGCACCCTCCCAGAACCCACTGTGGTCCAACTGCTCTTCATACTTGGCAACCTCTGACGCAGTGGTTGTGGCAGTGGTGCTCTTTGGGTGGGGGAGGCCTCCTTAGTCCTTGCCAGTTCAGCCTGGATGTGGGCAACCTCCTCCATCAGAGCTGACAGTTGCCTGCAAATAGGACAGCAACGTAGTTTCCAGAATGTCTCCCAGAAAATTGCTGCCCCACAGCCAGTGCATTGCACCACTCCTCACATGTCCCTCTCCCTTATAATATACAATATGTAATATATATAATTTTGCTTTTGTGGTGTGTACTTACCCTTTATGCACTGTGCTGGGTTATTAAGAATATGACAGTTCTGCCCCAAGACCTGTTCAGGAAGTGATGTCAGAACTTTGGCTATAAAGGATATGCCTTGCCTGGGGGTGGGGAAGGGTGGGTGGGTAGTCCACAACCATAGATGACTGTTAGAAACAATCAAATACACCACTGCTCCATCACCCTGAAGAGTACTGCCCTTTATAATAATTCAACTAACCTCCAGTAACTTATTTAAAAATAGCATAACTATCACAAAATCCTACACACCACAAAATTATTTAAAAAGAGTTTCTGTCCCAAAATCGTAGTAGTCAATCCAGCTACCCAAAGGGACAACCAAAATCCAGTATTCAAGCCCTTGTGAACTTACTTCTAAGATAAGCAGAGTTTGCAAGCTCCTTATCCAGCTTCTCAGCCTCCTGCAATTTATTTAAAAATAGTTTAACTGTCAGAAAATCCTAGTAGACAATCTAGCTACCTCCAAGGGTCTACCCAAATGCAGTATTTAAATCCTTCTGAAGTTACTCACAAGATAAACAGAATTTTGCAAGCCCCTTCTTGCTTAAACACTAAATAAATATGTAAATAAAAAGCAATTACCAAGGGTAGTTAGTTTCACCTCCCACAGAATTGAGCAAAAGTGCACGTTGTTGCAGATATCAAGTGCAATATAGAATTTCCCATACAGCTCCCATACAACTCATAGCTGAATAAAGAAATAGTCTCCTTCCAGGTCAAGAAGATGTGCTTTGCGTCTCTAAATATTGTAGCCACCAGTAGTTTATAGTAATCTGATCAAGTCTGGATGAGTCCACCCTGGGCAATTGGTTGACAATGGTTATGATGCAACCTTTCCTAATCCAATACAACACTTTGTGGTCTGAAAACTATGAGGGGAAATGATTTCCTGCACCTGAGGCTGTCTGTGTTTCAATTCACACTGTAGGTTTTGCTATTACAACTCCTTAACCGCAGTAACTTATTTTTGTTTTTGATGCATTATTTTTTCCGAGCTCCCAGCTTCTGCCATCAGTTGTCCCCTAGCGTGCCCTCCCCCTAAGGTTAAACCCCCTTCCCTGTGCACACCATGACTTACCCTTCATGGCAGGGTGGTGGGGATTGACTCGACCCACCCCAAATGGATCCATGTCAGGGAGGTGCCTTCTCAGAGGTGGTGCTCTGCGGGGACCACGTCATCCAGCTGGAGCTTTTTTCCACTTTTCTCCCCTCATGAGGAGGCAGGGCATGCAATGATGCCTGCAGTGAGAGTGTGCACTCTCAACAAGCATCTGGCTGTCTCCTCCCCTTCAGCTGTGTCATTGGCGTGCTGCCCCCCAGCAGCCGCTAGGGGCCAGTGGAGCGCTGACAGCTAGTGTCCCCCCACCCTGGAGAAGGAGAGCAGTCCAACAGATGCTCGATCCTTCTCCTCCCCGCCAACCCCCAATGACCCGTGCTCATTCCCAAACATGGGTCGCCAGCATGGCTTGAGGTAAGGCATCCAGTGCCTCAGCCTTCAATGCCACCAGGCCGGCACCACAGTAATTTACTTAAAAGTAGTTTAACTCACAAAATCCTATGCACCAGTAAATTATTTAAAAATAAATTATGTCCCAAAATCCTAGTAGTCAGTGAAGCTACCCCCAAGGGACAACTAAAATGCAGTATTCAAACCCTTGTGAACTTACTTCCAAGATGAGCAGAGTTTGCAAGCTCCTTATTCAACTCCTCAGCCACCTGTAATTTATTTAAAAATAGTTTAACTGTCAGAAAATCCTAGTAGACAATCTAGCTACCTCCAAGGGTCTACCCAAATGCAGTATTTAAATCCTTCTGAAGTTACTCACAAGATAAACAGAGTTTGCAAGCCCCTTCTTGGTTAAACACTAAATAAATATGTAAATAAAAAGCAATTACCAAGGGGAGTTAGTTTCACCTCCCACAGAATTGAGCGAAAGTGCACGTTGTTGGAAATATGATGTGCAATATAGAATTTCCCAAACAGCTTGCAGCTGAATAAAGAAGTAGTCTCCATCCAGGTCAAGAAGATGGTGCTTTGTGTCTCTAAATATTGTAGCCACCAGTAGTTTATAGTAATCTGATCAAGTCTCGAAGACTACACCCACAGCAATTGGTTGACAATGGTTATGATGCAACCTTTCCTGATCCAATACAACACTTTGTGATCTGAAAACAATGAGGAAAATGATTTCCTGCACCTGAGGCTGTCTGTATTTCAATTCACACTGCAGGTTTTGCTATTACAACTCCTTAACCACAGTAACTTATTTAAAAATAGTTTAACTATCACAAAATCCTACGCACCAGTGAATTATTTAAAAAAAAATTCTGTCCCAAAATCATAGTAGTCAATCCAGCTACCCCCAAGGGACAACCAAAATGCAGTATTTAAACCCTTGTGAAGTTACTTCCAAGATAAGTGGAGTTTGCAAGCTCCTTATTCAACTCCTCAGCCTTCTGTAATTTATTTAAAAATAGTTTAACTGTCAGAAAATCCTAGTAGACAATCTAGCTACCTCCAAGGGTCTACCCAAATGCAGTATTTAAATCCTTCTGAAGTTACTCACAAGATAAACAGAGTTTGCAAGCCCCTTCTTGGTTAAACACTAAATAAATATGTAAATAAAAAGCAATTACCAAGTTTAGTTAGTTTCACCTCCCACAGAATTGAGCAAAAGTGCATGTTGTGCAGATATCAAGTGCAATACAGAATTTCCCACACAGCTCACAGCTGAATAAAGAAGTAGTCTCCTTCCAGGTCAAGAAGATGTGCTTTGTGAATATGGCACAGTTGTGCTATGGTGCAACTGAGGATGTGCCATGGCACAACCATGGATGCACCATGGCGTAACCACAGGTGCACTATGGGCAGACACAGAAGCCCCAGGTCAACCATGGGAGCAGAGCAAGAGAGAAACAGAGCAACAGAGGGGGGCATGGCACAGAGAGAAGACCCAGGGACAGAGCCAGGGAAGCATAGTGACAGGGCACAGGAGGCCACCACCAGCTGGGCACAGCAGGGCATACACAGGCACCCATCCTCTACCCGAGAACACAACAGTGGCACAGACAGAAGGCAACAGGGGGTGCCAATGTAGGATGGAGGGCCACCAAGGGGGCAGGCAGCAGGCTGTGCCCCCCTGCACATCCAGACCAGAGCAGGCCACCCCCATGACCACGCAGCCAAGCAGACACACCCACCACACAACCCTGACAGCCACCCCAAGGGCACCCCAAGGCACAGCCATCTACCGAGGGAAGGAACACCAACACCATCACCACCATGGGACCCACTGCAGCACACAGCAGTGACCCACAGAAGCACAACATGCACCCCAACACATGCACACCACATGGACAGGCATTATGCCACTGCAGCATGGCTCCTCACACCACCTTCAAAGCAGACACAGAGACAGGCAGGTAAGTCAGAAAAATATATTGTGATACAAACTATTTACAATAACCAGGGTCTGGGAAAGGGTTGGCATAGTGAGGGAAGGGGACAGAGAACAGGGACTGTACAGTGGGATGAGGGACAGGAGGGGAAGTATGGCTGGGGAAACTGGGAACTCAAGGCCTGACTAGCAGCGGCCATGGCCTGTGACCCCCTGCTGACGTCACTGCCTTCTGTCCGCCTGGATCATTCTGCGGACCTGCATCACTGTCTCAATCATTGTAGAAATTAAATAAATCAGCTTCCTCAGGAGCCAGCAGTAAAAGGGCCTCCTGCAATGTGGGCAGACACCTAAGACAATGGAAAGGAAAGGTGATCAGCGCAATGAACCGAGGAACCATGCCTAACACAGCGCATAGCAGGCTGGGGGAACACACACACCCCTGGGGGGCCCATACAGGCCACCCACAGAGGCATGGGCCAACACTTGCCAGCAACACAGCACACCACATCAGCGCACAGTGATGGTCCCTGCTGCGCAGTGGCCATCCGACTGCACTATGGCAGTCACATGGCACAGTTCTCTGGCAGCACCACAGCAACATCAGTGGTGGCTTGGTGCACACCCACCGCTCCAGCAGCTGGCACATGTGTGCAATGGATGCGCCACAGTGGCAGGCACCACGCACAGTGTGACACACACAGCTGCCACAGTACATGGCACAGGTAGCCATGCCTACACCCATGCCCCGCCACCCCCCAATGACGGTTTGCAGAACAGTGTCAGTGCTTACCTGCCCTCTGTGGCCCCACTGGTGCCGGAGCCACTTCCCCACCCTGGGCTACTGCAGCCTGGTGTCCCACCAGCACCACCTGTCTGTGGTTTTCAGGCCCTGGGAAAGGAACAGAAACAGGTACACATCAGTAACCAACCATAGCAGCTGCCCACCACCCCCACCCCTGTGCTCAGGGTGAGCCCCTGCCCGACACGTCCCACACAGTGGTAGCACAATGCAAGTGGTGGAGGGTGATGCCACCCCGCAATGCGCACAATGGTAGTACAATGTCCTGAAGGACATGCCAGGCAGCCTTGCCAACACCACAATACAAAACCAGGGCACACAATCATGATGGGCCTACTCACCTAGCTGTGGCACAGCCCCACGCCTCATGTGGACCTCCAGCCTCCTGATGTGCTCTGGGTCCCTCTGCACCAGGTCCCTGTACTGATGGCGACACTGCTCACTGCTCCAGACCACCCTGTGCACTGCCCCAGTGAGGCAGCAATTGCCTGCCACACAGCCACCCGAGGCTGTTGCAATGGCACCTGCCCGAACAGCTGGGGTGCATGGGGCTTGACACAGGCCACGAGGTTGGTAAGCTTGACCTGCATCCAGTTTGCCACCCATCCACATCACTGCTGCGCCATGTCTTAGGTGCAAGCCACTGAGCAATATGGCGGCAGCAGACGCATGTGACCACTGCATGCGCCAGATGTGCAGGCTGAGGAGACATGTGCTGTGTCCGCCTATCACGCACACACAAAGATGCATGGCATGGGTGTGGCTAGGTGGGGTCACGGATGCCAGGGTCAGGCAGGGACTGAGATCACAGCAAGGGTCGGAGGTCGGCTGCCACACAGTGTGCACATGTGCAATACCAGGCGTGGTGCACTGTGTGCCATTGGCCTTATTGCGCAGTGTGCTCACAGTGTATGATAGGTGATAGCACATCGTCTGGCACATGTGCACTGCAGTCCTGTGCACCGTGCATGCGTGTGCATTGCGATGCTACTTGCTCCAGAGCAATCCCATTGCACACGAAGCAAATATGCGATATTCAGCCACCACATGCAAATGAGCTCATCAGCCAATGCGTAGTGCACTGGGGGAATTAGCAGGTCATTACCGTTGCACCAAAGCTCATTTGCATGAGATGCGCTATAAAAGCGCCACTGTTAGGCACAGGCCATGGACCGGTATTGCATCCTTTTTAGGTAAGTTGCGCATGCTGCTGGAGCACACTGAGTACAGCCAGCACAGCAGGGGGGATGGAATAGGGTGCTGCTGCCCCTGCCACACTGTGCTCTTCATGTCCACAGGAAGCATCATGTTGGAAAGGGAGGAGCGTGGGCCTGCTCACAAGTGCAGGCCCAATTTCACAAAGGCAGAATCAGAGGCCCTGTTCATGGCCTACCTCAACAGGGAGCTGCTGTTGAGTGGTGCCATGGACACACCACAGGCTAGAGCTGGGGCCTGGGAGGAGGTGGCATCATGTGTGAACCAGCAGAGCAGCCACCAGTGGTTTGTGCAGGAGTACCACAAGAAGGTGGGCACAGACAAGCGGCATATTAAGGAGAAGGTGGCAGCCATCCATGCAGCCCAGAATGCCATCGGAGTGGGGGTCTGCTGATGCACCACAGCTCACAGCGCAGAAGGAGCTGGTGGCAGCCACCATGCACCATAGCACCATGGAGGGTGTGCCTGGTGGTGAATTCCAGACAGGTGGCAGCCCATCGCTGCATGGTATGTATGTCAGCCATGCACAGCATGCAGTTGCTGTGTTGGGGGGGCACTTGTGGACATTGCATCACTGACACACCTGTTTTCTCTTTCAGCACTGGCACGCCTGTGTGCAGAGGATGGGGCACCGGCAGCGTCTGTGGAGGCAGGACCAGCAACGGACAACCATCCATCCACCTCTATGGGCATCCGGGGGCCTGACAGGCTGCAGCACACCACCACTGTCCAGCCGGATGTCTTTGGCATGGGGTCGGATGAGGCCTTGGATGTGTTTCTCCAGGATGCCAGTCTCAGTGTCCTGTGCATGGTGACACAGATCAGGGCAGGGTCTGACACCAATGATGACCTCACCTTAATCCTGGACAGCATGTGTGGTGTAGTGGGCTAGACACCCCTACCAAACTCCAACACAGGTGGCACACCCAGCAACCTGACAGTGGAGGAACATCTGCCAGCTGCCACTGTGGGTGCAGTTGTGTACACTGCCACATCTGTGCCATGTGGTGGTGCTCCCATGCAGGCACTGGGCAGTGATCAGCAGCAAGACTGGTAATGGCAGCAGGCTGCAGGTGCCACAGGGCAGCCAGACGCAGGGTCCTCCACTGGGGCGCCAGCTAAGAACATGCCCCATGAGGACCCCACTGTGCAATGTCCACCTGAGAGGGGGGCTGTGCAGCATGGCTGGTCACTACAGGAGGGTTGGTGTCCCGCCAGGAACGCCAGGACACCGACCCACTGGCAGAGCACACCCATTTGCTGTGGGCCTCCTTTGAGCAACAGGTGTTGCTTGCTGCTGGGGTGCTTGCATTGCATATGGAGGTGCACCAGGTGGCTGAGCAGTGCAAGACAGGCACTGCGCAGTTCCTGGCAGTGATACAGTGCATGCTGGAGGCCACGACTGCATCCCAGGATCACATTGCCAATGCGATCATGGATGGCCTTGCACTGCTGGCTGCCACAGGGCATGGCTGGCCATCACAGTCCAAACACAGTACACTGTCCACCCCATGATCCTGGTGTCGGGTGACAACTTCACTGTCGATGTTGGGTTCTGCTGTTGGCATCCCTGGCATGCCTGGGGCAGGCCTGTTTGGGCACCTACGCACCCCAGCATGGACCCGGTTATGGTCTCGCAGTTCAACCCTTGAGGGGTTGTTGCTGACATCCCCTGTGGCTGATGAGCAGCCTATGGCTGCCGATCGACCCTGGCATGGCTTCCCCCAGGGCCATGGTGGCCATGGTTCTGCACGGCAGTCCTGATGTGCATGCCGCCCTGACTGCTGCCTGCAGCTGCTTCCCTGTGCATGCATGGGTAGCGTGTGTGTGTGCATACCACTGGTGTGGTGCCTGTCTGTCATGCTGCACACTGCCTGTGTGAGTGCCTGCCAGGCCACTGGCCATGTGGCATGGGCATGATGAGGGCAGTTCAGCACCGGTTGCACCTCTGCATTGCATCTGATCCCTGCCACATGCCAGCGCCTGGGAGTGGGGGTGCATGGGTGCTTGTGTGTGTTGCTGTGTGATGCTGTGTGCAGTTGTGTGTGGTCGTGTGCCACTGACTCCCTCACCCCTGTACCATGCCACTGTGTGTGCATGCCCATTGCCATGCATGCCCCTGCCTGTGTGCTGTACCTGTGTGTGTGGCCTTTGCATGGGTTCTGCACCACCTACCTATGTGCACCATAGTGCTCCTGTGCGATGGTGTCATGATTCTGCCACACCACCCATTGCAGCCGGGGATCCCTCCACCCAGTGGGGGCTGTCCACCACCCTCTGGCACATTGTCTCCATCATCCCCACTACTGTCACCCTCATCAGCCTCAACAGCTATCCCATTGCCAATAAGCATGTTGTGCAGTATGCAGCAGGACAGGAATAGGCCACAGGCTTTCGAGGGGCTGTACTGTAGGGCACCACCAGATCTGTCTAGGCAATGGAAACATGCCTTCAGCATGCTGAATACATGCTCAATGATGTTGCACGTGCTGGCATGTGCCTCGTAGCATTCCTCCACTGGGGACAACGGGCGCCAATAGTGGGTGAGCAGCCAGGGCCTCAGTGGACAGGCGCTGTCTCTTATGTGGATAATGACATGGTTATCCCTCTGCCATCCTTTGCTGTGCCTCTTGCCTGTCCCTGGTGCCCTCACCAGCATGCCCACCCCGCCTCCCCATCCCATGGCCTTATCTGCCCATCACCCCATGCCCGTCCCATACTCACCCACATAGGTGGCCTGTGGGGATGTCCACATGCTCAAACCTGTGGCACAGGGCAGAACTGTGCCAGATGAATGCATCATGTGCACTCCCAGGGTGTGTGGCACAGACATTGGTGATGCGCCCCTTGGCATCGCACACCACCTGGCAGTTGACACTCGGGTACCCCTTCCTATTGATATAGGCCACACCCTCAGGGCCAGGTGGTGTGCAGATGCCCACGTGGGTGCAGTCAATGGCCACCAGCATGCCTGGCATATGTGCTAGCCTGTGGAAGTCCTATAAGGTTGCTGTACGCTCACTCCACCTGTGTGCTGGGGAAATGGATGTATTCTGAAGCACGTGACAGCAGAGTGCTGAGGAACTGCATGAGGAGGTGTGATGTGGCCAACTGCGTTATGCCTGTGGTGTCCCCTGTTGGTCTCTGGAAGGTATCTGTGGTGAGCAGGCACATGACAGCTGTCACCTTGGTCTCCACAGACATTGCGTGGCTCCGTCTTGTAGGTGCCTGCATCTCCTCACTGCACAGCTTGCAGAGTTGCCTCTGAATGGCCCTGTTCAGGCAGTACCATCCCACAATCTCCGTGTCGGCGTAGTTCTCAAAGGTGTTGTGGGCACGGTACCACCTCTTCCAGGCCTACCGCCGATGAGCTCTTCCTCGGCCACATTGCTGTTCCTCCTGCCCCCTCACACCCCTCATTATAGCCTCCATCAGGAAGGGGGCACTATCCATGGCCCCTGTTGTCCTGTATCCCCCTGGCCGGACAGCTGCTGTGGGCTGTATGCCACCCTGGTGCACTGCCTGGTACTGCACCTGCCTGTCCCATGCACTCTCTCTGCCCCGTCTCCCTCTCCACTGCCACCTTTGTCCCTCTCCCTCTCTGGCTGCCTCTGTCTGTCTCTCACTCACTCTGTCTCTCTTGGTCTGTCTTTCTGTCTGTCTGTCCTTCCTTCTTTCTATGTTTTGGCACTCTCTCTCTCTCCCTCAGCGCAAGTGCTGTCTGTGTGCTTGCACCCTGTATTTATAGGCTGAAGTCTGCTCGGCGCATCCTGGTTTTGCTCCGCACTTGCGCCATGGTTCCACAGTTGAATATCGCATTGCACTGGATATTCATGGGCTCGCCCCCTGCTCTTGCAGCTGCATTCATTATAGTTGTGCATTAGCGCAATGGGATTTGCGCTGCTCAATGACTCCCACTGAATATCGCTCCTTGGAGCATGTCTGCACTTGCGCCGGCACAACTCAGTTGTGTCATACACAACTGCTTTGAATATCCCGGTCTAGGTTTACAATTCTCATAGCTGTAGTCCTCTCTAGAAGACATACAGTATTTAAAGGGGCAGTTGTTACACAATGCTAAACCCCTTTCATAAGCATAAACAGAAGAAAATACAACAAAACATCATTTTCAGGAAGTTCCTCTCTCTAGACTAGTCGCTTCCTGGCAGGACAAGACCCAGTCCTTCCCTAAATACTAATGCAGTTATGGGCCAGCCCTTCCCTTAGGGAACACCTTTCTAAAATAGCTGCAGCTGCAGCAATAGCAATAGCAGAACCACAGACCCAGGCGTTCCTGAACTCCCAGCTTCCAGGTACAAACTCTGTTTAAAAAGCATATATACTTCTAGAGAATACTCCATTGTGTTTTAACTGATATCATGTATGTAGTTTTATAGTTTATATAGTTTTTACATATCTTCTTTTTCTAAAGCTATTTCCTTATAGCATGTTTTATTTCATAGGAAGACAGCCTTAGCCGTCTCCTAAAATCAATAGCAAACTATTTAGCACAAGCATATTTGCCTGGATTTACTGATCAAAACTTTATCACATACTTGTATAGAGGATGGGGGGCTGCAGCCTTCCATTATTTAACCAAACTGCTAAGCACACACTCAGAGTTTCTGCAGCAGTGAGAGTTTTATTCATTTGTTAGCTGGCAGAATACAACCCTTAGGCTGTTTCTTTTACTTTTGTTTAAAGGCAAAGGCCTCATTTAATGCTTGTTTTGTGGTCTTTGCAGACCAGCATGTCTGTTGCATTGGGGGTGATTACAGAAGAAAACTACAAAGAAGAAGAAGAAGAGCACACTGATAGTGGTCAGCTAGCAAGGCCCAGAAAAATACCAAAGTACAGAATGTGTAGTACAAGAATTACCAGTGCTCCCATATTGATTTGGCATTTTCCCTGTAACTCCAGGGTGATATTCCTGTGTTTTCCTGTAGATTACATTATTTCCTATGGAAGCTGAATTGACCTGTTTTCCTGTATAACCAATGCAAGTCTATGGGAAGAGTTTTCCTGTAGATGCCTCCAATTCCCTGTAAAATACAGGAATCCCTGTAGATATGGGATCCCTGAATTACATAGAGGAATGAAAAGGAAATGCAAGTTTATTTTACTTTTAGGGATTACTTTATGCTTTGGATCTCCCTAATTTTGCACCATGGGGGTGGGGTGGGGAGCTTTGTCACAGCAGGGCTGCTTCAACCATCACTACAGTTTTCTGACTGGGAAAGGTTGTTTAACCCTATCACAAGTATTTGATATTTTTTCTACCTTACTCTTCTTTTAATACTTCTGCTATGATTTAAATAAATGTCAGCAAGCGCTTTGATAAATTATGTGATATTCTTAGATACAGCATGCCTCATTTGAGGCGCTGCAAAATAAAGTTCTAATAATTAAAAGAGCTAATTTAGACACATTAATTTTATTATCCGAAATAAAGTCAATGATCCATAATCTTTAAGCCAAAGCACTCATTCCACATTGCATTCATATTTGCATGATTCATTAACCACACTCGTAATGTATCCATTTTATGTTCTTCATTCCTTCATTCATTAATAGTCTGGATTTTTAGTACAGTTTTAGTTTTATAACTGGAATGGGACAGAGAGGGAATGAGATAAGAATACCAAGATAAAGGAATTAGCTGAATGTCTGATAAACACTAGAAATGTTGCTATGAGTAACAATGGTTACAGAAAGCTAGAGGTACACAAGTAGCATCTGGATTGGATGACTAATATGCATTTCTCACAGATAAGGACTGCTGGTATGAACAGAACAATTGGTTTGCACCTCTCTGATGTGTTGTTTAATTAAAATAACACATTTCTTCAATGTTATTTTAATGAGAGGACGGCACACTCAAGGCAATAAGGGTATTCCCAGGGATTCAATGCATATCCCTGGGAGCTAAGAAGGCACATAATACAGCCAAAGTACTTTCTACACAGAATGAACATTAAAAATCCTTGCCTTGTGGATGTGTGTTAAGTTACTTTATAAAACAGACTGTGATCAAGTTTGCCTCCTCATTAGTCAGAGCTGGTCAAATGGTGCTACTTTAATCTGTAGGCAACACTTTGCTTGAACAATATAACTCTACTCAGCCCCTCAGAAATGACCACATGACTATTCTTACTGTAACCACCTCAGTTCCTCTCTATATAACTTTCTATATTTTTTTTGGGTAACTGGGTAAGGCCCACTAGCCACAACTGCCTGTTTTTGGGGCGATCGGGGAGCACGGGGGTGGTTAAGCAACTTGTTCAGAGTCACACAGTATGAAAATGGAGGTTGTGGGAATCAAACTCAGGTCTGCTGGATGTACCAATCTTATTCACAGCTCATTACTCTAACCTCTAGACTATACTGCCAGCCAGTCTCCCTGAAGGTGTAACCACATGATAACCCTCACATGTATAGTGGTTGCCAGTAATATGTCCCAGTAAATTTCTAGATATATCAAGATATGTTATAGAAAACCACTTGAAATAAATGGGAACTTTCTGTGATTTGTCTATTTATTTATTTCAAAAGTTTCACCAGGAAAGAAATACTGAGCTGCTAACAGCTTGTTTCCAGATACATATGGGGTTGAGGGGAACAAGAGGAGAAAAAAAAATGAAACAGTAATGATAATATTGCAGTAGGGAAAGGGAAATGGAAAGGGGAAATTGTTTAACCAGGAAAGGTGCACTAAGCCAGAGTTTGTTTCCAGGCATTTTATTTATTTATTATTTTATTTATTGAAGTCTTGGAATTACAGCCCTTTGAGTCAGAGACTCTTTTACAAAGGTTTCACTTAAAAAAAAACACAGTACAGAGAGTTACAACCTTACAATCAGCAAAAATAGTACAAAGGAGAGACTGTCTAAGTTAGGTGATGAAGTGCAATAAAATACAAAACAGGGCAAAAGCACATAGTAAGCCATTTAGGTAAGTGATAAAAGATAAGCAGGCTGGACAACAAAATAAATAGGCATTGTACCCTAGAGTTAGGAGGTAAGCAGTAGCAACCAAACAGGACAGGTGGAGTTTAGAACACAGGAGAAGCAACAGTGCAGGGTGAGAGAGAGAGGCCAAAGGCCTAGTAGGAGAAGGGACATGGAGACTGACCAAACAGGGCCAGGGAATGTGTTGGGATAGCAGAGATATGGTTGGGAGGACTGTCCAGGGAGTGATAATCATTGGATTGAAAGAAGAACAGGGAGGGAAGGGGATGCAGGGGAGTAGTAGACTAACAACTGTGTGAGGGTGGCAGTAGGAACAGGAATGGGGGGAATCAGGGAGCAAGGTCACGGGGACAAAAGGGTGGATAAAGGACATCACAGGGGTGGGTACGAGTAGGCGGTACAACTAAGGACAGTCACAAATATTAACAGATAGTCGGTGCTAACAGAGTAAAGTTTTGAAGGGGCCTAATTTTATTGTAAAAGAAACCTCTGGAGGGAGAACGTTAGGCAAAACAGGGGCACTATATATAAAAGCACGCTGACCAAGGACAGTCCTACAGAGAGGGACTAGGAAGAAGGCCTTGTCAGAGCTCCTGGCAGCTCTGGAGGAGGGGCAGGTGTAAGGAGCTGCTGAATAGAGGGAGAAGAGAGACTAGTGGATAGCTTCCTGGCCAGCAAGCAGGTGTGGTAGGCAAGCCTACCCTTAAAATTTAGCCAGTTAGCTGGACTATAAAGATCACAGGTATGGGTTAGCCTTGGGGCTCCCACAACTAGGTGACAGGCTTTATTGAGGGAGATCATGATTCTTTTAAGAGCAGTATCAGAGGCAGAGCCATATATTACAATACCATAATTGACTACTGATAAGATAGAGCTAGAGACTGCCAAACAAAGGGCATCCTTTGTTAGGCAGTGCCTATGCTCATATAGGAGGCCAATTCTAGTATTCACTGTTTTGCAAACCAAGTTGACATGCTCGTGGTAGGAGAGGGAAGTGTCTAAGGTAATCTCAAGGTATTTGAAACTGCCAACCTGCTTAAGGGGTGTGAGTTGATTATTGTGAATATTTAGAGACACGCCTTTGTGCTTGTTCTGGTTGTTTGCGAACAGCATCACATTGGTATTTTTATAATTTATGATGTTTGTGTAGAAAGAACCTGAATTCTAATTCAGCAAAGTTTATCTGAAGGCTCTATTCAAGCTGAAGGGAGTTAGGGTGGCTGGAGAAAATAACTGCGTCATCAGAATATAGGAGAAGATTGCCTGAGCAGGCTAACGGGAGGGTATTGATAAAAAAACTTAACAGGAGTAGGCCTAGCATTGAGCCCTGGAGAACTCCTGGCCAAACTGGTTTACTGGAGGAGAGGGTATCCAGGATTTTTGCCTTCTGGGACCTCCCAGAGAGGAAACTTGGTAACTAGGAGGTGGCATCGAGAGATAGACCTAACCCTAAGAGGAAGGAAATGAGAAGCCTATGGTTAACCATGTCAAATGTTTTTGTTAGGTCTATGAATGACAAATTCTCTGACCTATCCATGTACCTAAGTAAATTTCCAAACAGCCAGCCAAATTGCTCGGTCCCCTTTTCAAACACCCTGTCGACTCTGGCCGGGCTGACCACACATCCTCACATCCCCCCTTTCTATTTCAAAGCCCTCTCAACTTCTGACACCACTAAACTCCTCAAAAACCTCCCAAATCATGGCTCCACTGTAACTGATGGCCTATCCCCAGTCTTCCTCAGGCTCGTCTCCCCAACTACCACTGAGTCTCTCACTTGTATCTTTAACCTCACCCTCTCCTCTTCCTCTATTCCCAACCCCTGGAGGACTGCCAAGGTGATTCCCATCTTCAAAGCCTGTGACCCTCTGTCCACAGACAATTATTGTCCCATCTCCATCCTCCCCCACCTTAGTAAACTACTCGAGAAGGCTATCCACCACCAGCTTGCTACATACATGGGCAAACACAACCTCTTGAGTAGCCAACAGCATGGCTTCCACAAGAAAAATTCCACTACCACTGCCTCACTCTACTGACTGACCCTACCCTCAGAAACATAGACCATGGTAACGCCACTGGCATGGTCTTTGTAGACCTCTTTAAAGCCTTCAATATGGTCAACCATGCCCTCCTCCTCTTCAAACTACAGTGCCTTGGCTGTTCTCAAGCAGTCACAAACTGGTTCCAGAGCTACTTCACCAATCATACCCAATTCGTGTATGCTGGACCTGCCTGCTCCCTCACCCTGCCTGTCTCAATGGGTGTCCCCCAGGCTCCATTCTGGGCCCCCTTCTATTCTCTTTATTTATTAACTCCCTTCCCTCAGACAGTCTCAAATGCCACTCTCTCTCCTCTATGCTGATGATCTCGTACTTTATTATGGTGACAAATCCCCTGCCCGTATTTCCCCTGTTCTCACTCACAGTTATGCTGCAGCCCACAACTGGTTTGCGGATAACCTCCTTTTGGTTAATGCTAAAAAAAAAATAAAAAAAAAAATCCATACTGTTTGGATCCAAGCTCTTCCTAGCCAAATCCAAATCTCTCCCCACTCTCAACATTATCTCCCCTGATGGCCAAACCCTGGAAGATGTCAATACCATTAAATACCTTGGTGTCCTACTTGACCCCTCCCTCCCTCTCTTTCTCTGATCACATCAACTCCCTGGTTCAAAGATTCCATGAAAAATTAGGTGCTGCCTACAGATTCCAGCAATACCTCACCCATTTCAGTGACTCTGGACCTCAGCTGTTGATCATTCTTTTGGCTTTTGACTTAACCACCAGGTACCTATCTGCAAGCGACTGGGTGCAACTGACAAGCTACAACAAGGATAAATGGGCATATCATCCTTTATTACTAATAATCTCCTTGCTCTGGGTCCCTAGACGCCTGCACTGGTCCAAGCTGCATAAGCCTCAGAAGTGTAATTCAATTGACTACAAAGTACAGCAACTGTCTCTTAAACTCCTACTCTTCTTCCTCTTGATATCAGGAAGTGTCCACTCAAATCCTGGCCCTGTCTCCTACAGTACAACAAAGCCTGCCAAAATGGAGGGGGGGCTCAAAATTGCTACCTTAAACATCTGCAGTCTCCTCCCAAAACTGGCCTCCCTTCAAATCTTTGCCAGCCAACACAACCCGGATATCCTTGCCATCATCGAAACTTGGCTGACACCTAATATTCGGATCATGCCATCTCTATACAAGGCTACAAGATATTCAGGCTGGATAGGACCTCAAAAGGGTTGGTGGATGTGCAATCTACATAAGGACTACCTCACCTGTCTCCCTGGTTCTTATCCAC
Source organism: Neoceratodus forsteri (assembly GCA_016271365.2). NCBI lineage: Eukaryota > Metazoa > Chordata > Ceratodontiformes > Ceratodontidae > Neoceratodus > Neoceratodus forsteri. Next base: position 508,999,273 of record CM057455.1, read on the forward strand.
CACAGAAACCTCAGTGCAACTCCTCGCTATCAAGATACTACTTGGTGCCCAAAACAAAGTCCTCACGATTGCTGCTGTCTATATCCCACCAAAAGATCCTGATTCCGGCCTACAGGCTGTCCTCAAGTTCGTAAGTACACAACCTTCTGACATCGAACTCCTTCTCCTTGGGGACTTTAATATAAATTGGCTTGCTCCTGATGCAGGGTCAAACAAAGATGCCATCCTAGCAGCAAATTAAACACAAGTGGTAAACTCCCCTACCAGGAAAAACTACAAATCAGGGACCAGCACCCTCATTGACTGGATCCTTACCAGCCACCCTACCCATATAACCAATGTAAGTGTTCTCCCTAACTCGCTCAGTGATCACTCTCCAATAATATGTACCTGGACAAATAAGTTTTGTAAGCCGCCTCCAAAAACCATCTATAGCCGAGTCCTACCTTATGGCAACCTTACTCATCTCAAGACCTGTCTTAGGCAGATAGACTGGTCCTCGATTTACAAAACTCAAGATGTTGACCTAGCCCTTGATTACTTTATTACTACTTTCAACACTGCCTGTGACACCTATGTACCAGTAAAAAAGTGCAAAATCAAAGCACTCACAAATCCCTGGCTCACGGCAAAGCTATTGGCACAACTCAAAAGTAGGGATCACCTCTTGGCCACTGCAAGAGCTACTGGCACACTGTCGGACATTCAAAAGTATAAACAGGCTCGCAACCACTGTACTAAACAGATCCGCTTGATGAAGAGCTCCTACTTCAAGAATGCCCTCTCCAACTCCTGGGGTAAAGGGAAATCCTTCTGGGACAACATAAAGAATATCATGGGTCAGCAGTCAAAATCCTCTCCTACAATAATGAATGTGGATGGAACCACTACATAGACCCAGAGATCATTGCAAACACCCTAAATGATACCTTCACGGACCTTACTGGTGTCCTCTCATCTGATTTCTTTACTGATGCTGACCCTCCATTTCTACTTACTACTGCCTCTCCAACCAAACCACCCTTCCATTTCAAACTAGTAAAGGCACATGAAGTCTATAAATATGTAAAGAAGGCCATTTCTAAGTCCTGAGCAAGCAGCGACACTATTGACCTTAAACTTCTGTCCCTCACTCTGGAGGAAGTACTGCTCCCCATCACAAGAATTTTCAATCTCTCCCTCTGCTACAGCCAATTCCCTAGGAAATGGAAGGCTGCAGTTGTCACTCCGGTGCACAAAAGTGGTGATAAGTCACTGCATGGTAACTATCGCCCGATATCAATACTACCACCTCTCTCTAAGGCCCTTGAACGCTTGGTGGCGGACCAACTTTCAGACTACCTGGAAAAGCACAACATCCTATGCACTCAGCAGCATGTATTTAGGAAAGGGCACAGCACATCGACTGCCCTACTTGAATTCTCAGGAGCAATCCACAATGCCATGGACAAAGAAAACCTAACTGGAGCAGTCTACATTGACTTAACCAAGGCATTTGATATAGTTCACCATGGCCTACTTATCAAACAACTTCTACCCCTAGGGCTCTCGCAGGGTCCTGGTGACTGGGTAAAAAATTACCTTACTCAGTGCTCTCAATCTGTAAAAGTAGCTGGAGTTCTCTCAGACTCAAAACCGGTTCGCTCAGGAGTTCCCCAGGGAACCATCCTGGGCCCCCTCCTTTTCAGCCTTTTCCTAAACTCCCTCCCCAAATCCTGCCCTGAACAATTAATCCTCTATGCCGATGATGCCGTGATTCTTGCCACTCATAAAGATCTGAACCTCTTATGCCTCAACCTTCAGTATGCTTTTTCCAAAGTTGAGATGTGGTTCCTTGAACATAAGCTGATTCTAAACCACAAAAAAACTAAATCCATGCTCTTCTCTAACCCTCAAAACAAGAAACAGCAAGTCCCACTCACCATTAATACATACCTGGGAAATACCCTTGAACAAGTGCCAATTTTCAAATATCTTGGAATCAACTTTGATCAAGGCCTAACCTTGCAACTCACATTGATAGTACAGCACAAACTATTAATCAGCAATTGGGATTCTGTATGGAACCGACAGCTTCTTACCCATTCTGCACTGAGATTGCCATCCAATCTTCTGTCATCTCAGTCATTGACTATAGCAATTATATACCAGATCTGCCACTACTACAGCACTTGGTAGCATTACAACATCCTAAATAAGGCCTGTCGGCTCACTGGGTGCACATCGACGTACCACACATGTGAACTCTATGCTGACTCAGGTTGGTTGCAACTCTCAAACTGGATAAAGTACCTTACCTGCCTGATGGTGAAAAAATCCACTCTGGGCCTCACTCCACCCTGTATCCAAGACCTGTAATGCCTGAGCGATAGCACCCGTTTTACCAGAACATCAGAACACCAGCCTCTCCAAGTCCCCCGATGCCGGACTTCTCAGGGACAAAGATCATTTGCCTATCATGCCCCCAGCTGGCTAAATGCCCTCAGCACTCATATTACTGCCTCCACCTCTCTAGGTATTTTCAAATCAAGGCTTTTCTCTCACCTTGCCACCTCCAGCTCCTGTGACTGCCCTGATTAAACCTCCTATTTTCTCACTACCCACCCTGTTCCATTATTTGACAAAGACATGTTTGGAAACCTTTTCTCCTGCTATTGTCTGCTCCCACACCTTTCACTTAACCTCTCTGTTCTGGACTTTTCCCTATTTGTTTCTCCTAATCTGGCATGACCTCTTTCTTGTAATAATAATGTGATTATTGATATCTCATGTCCTTTTGCACAAGTGATTTGATATGTATTTGTATATGTTTTCTTGCTCTTGACACAACACAAATTGTTGTGTTATCTATGTAACCTTTTGTACTGTACCCAATTGACGTGGAACCTTTGTAAAAGAGCCTCTGGCTCAAAGGTAGTAACTCCTAGAACAATAAACTAAACTAAACTAAACCCTGGAGGCCCAACTTGCCATCGTCAAGGGAAATCTACTCCCGATTCTGGACTACAGCTCTCCCATCTACACTAGGACATTCACAGCCCTTATGGTCAAGCTCTCTTCTGCCTACAATAGCACATGTCATTTCATCTTGTTGGCCCCTTTCATTACTCACCACTATGTTCTTCACAATTGGCTAGAATGGCTTCAACTGCAAGGCCGCTTTGACCTCACCCTTGGCTGCATGGCTGACTCTGCCATCCAGTCTGGCTGACTCTGCCACCCAGCCTGGCTTGCAGCTATCCTCACGGTCTGTACTGTACACCACTGCCTCTGCTCACACAGCATCCCCCTCTGAATATTCCCAGGGTATTCACTAATGTGGGTGATAGAGCCTTGTCAGTAACTGCCCCATGCTGTGGAATAAACTGACTGCCAAGCTCTGCTCTATTAACACCCGTGTCCACTTCAAATCTCACCTCAAAGGGTGGCTCCTGGTGACTTCTGGGTGCCACTGCTTCCCTGGGTAGTCCCCTCATCTTTTCCCTGGCTGCCCATCCCATGTGAGTTTTCATGCCTTCACATCTCCCTCTGTTAGGCTCCCTCTTCCCCTTGCCTTCCTTCCCATTCTCCTCCCTTCCTCTCTACCAGCCCCACCCTATCCTTTTTGTTCCACTCCCCAAGGGACATGGCTCATCTCCAAAAGCAACTTGCTGTATATTGTATGTAAATTTATGTATTTTTCTCCTAAACATGTTATATGCCAACTGGATCTATGTATTATATAACCTTGTATCTTGTGGAGCTATGCACTCCTGCTGCCCTGTATTCTAGTGTACTATTGTAACCTGTTATTTATTGTAAAACTGTATAGTATTGTAACCTGTTATTATTGTCAATCTGTCTACAGTCTTATGCATTGCTGTTTATGTAACCCTGTGCCACTGTTATTGTGGCCTGGGCCGTGCCTGAAAACAGTCCTTGGGATCAATGCACCTACCTGGTTACCAAAGTCATAAATAAATACATAAAAAAAAATGTACACAGACCCAAATAAGTGACTATGGTCCAGGGATTTAGGAGTGAAGCTAGTAAATTCCAAGAGGGCAGTGGTAGTGCTGTGGCCCTTTCTGAAGCCATGTTGTTAGTGACACTGGAGATTGTATTTGGCAAGATAATCAGAAAGTTGGCCATACACTATGCATTCTAAAGCTTTGGAAAAAAATTGGAGGAGAGAGATGGGGCAAAAGTAACAATGGGCAGTTCTGTCACCACTTTTATGAACTGGAATAATGACCACAGATTTCTGCAGGGAAGGGAACTGGCTTTGGCAGAGAGAGAGAGAGAGAGATTAAGGATTTTAATGAGGGGGGAGAGGACTGCATCAAGTGCATGGTGTAGCAATTTCAGATCAAGCAAGTCACCACTAAATCTGGACTTGCCCAGTACTCGAGTAAGGTATGCTTTGGTTTCCCTAGGGGTTACAGTTCTGAAGCAAAAAGGGGGGATGCCAATGGAAGCAGAAGTTGGAGGAAAACTTGAGGGGCTGTTTAAGAAATCAGGAGGAAGAACCGAGCTGAGGTCAGTAAAAGCATTGTTGAAGGTATCAGCTATTAGAAGTGGGTCTTGGGTAGTAACACCATTAATATTTAGCATAGAGGGGGAAGAAACACTAGATCTGCCTGTCAGGTCCTTAATAATTTCCTAAAACTTCCATCCATTGCCCCATGAGGAGGAAAGCATGTTGTGTAGAATTCTGCCTTAGCTTGTCTAATTTCATGTGTGCAGACATTTCTAGCTGTCCGATACTGTTGTCTGCCCACAAGGAGTCTGAATGCCAGGGCCTTGTATGAAAGGTTGTCACGAGTTGCAACTGATTTTAAGAGAGCAGGGGTGACCCAGGGGTTGTCATGGTTTTTTACCTTTTGTTTCATGAAGGGAGCAAAAGTGTCACATGCAGAGTTAAAAGTAGAGATAAAGTAGGTGAGGGAAATGTCAATGTTCATGGCAGAGTCTAGTGAGAACCAGTCACAGTAGAGAAGGTATGACTGGAATTTCCCTAGCATACCTTTTTTGAGGGTGTGCTGAAAGATTGACTTGAGTGGTGTTTTAATGGAGCTGTTCAACCAGAGGCAGAGGGTTGGGGAGTGGTCACTTAGTGATCTGGTAGCACAAGGACATTAAGTGACTTGTTCAGGGTCACACAGTATGCAAGTGGGGGCTGATGGGATTCAAACCCCAGTCACCAGGTTTGCAGCTCAGTGCCCTCAAACACTACACTATACTGCCTCCAAAAATCAAAATCATACACAGGAAGACAGTATATCAAAGGAGCATAATTATAAATATTGAAGGCTGATCAGTACAACAGATACATACAGCAGATGAAATTGAGTTATGATAGGTGGAGGAACTACTGATTCAGGTAGAGCATGGGAATGAAGGAAACAAAATGGTAAGAGCAAAACTAGTCAGGTGGAAGGAAGACAAGAGTCAAAGGGAGAAGGACAGTGACAGGTGGGAGCAGAAAGGTCATGAACAGATGTTAGGGGGAAGCAGAAGAGGCAGAGTGGATTGACAAGTGAAGGGGGGACCAGAGTTTAGGAAAGTGATATTTGAGAGCAGATTGACCAACAGTAGATTTTATAGAAGGAATAGATACAGAATATGAAATACTGCATTACTGCAGAGAGGATAGGAAGAAGAGGGAGAGGATAGTAGGGATGAAAGGTAGGAAGGAAGGAAGGGAACCAAACCATAATTTGGATGTACAGTAGAGGAAGCACAATGGGAAAAGCACCTGGCATTTAAAGAAGGTAGTGAAAGGACAGTGTAGAGTGAGCTGTGGTGGGTATGAGAGGGACAGTCTAAAGAAAAACAACAGAAAGAGTGAAAGATGAAGTCCAGTCTGGCAAGGGAAGATTTGAGAGCTCCACTAGAGAAATTTCACCATTGTCAAAAATAGGTGAAATCATCTTTAAAACAACCTCTTGGTGGACAGGAAATGGGATATTTACTTTGTTGCTGTACAGTGCACCAAGCTTGGGGTGGACCTTATGGTCTATGGCATCAATATGCACCAAGAAGTCAAGATGTATGACCAGTCAGACACTGAGGTACTTAAGAGGATTCATCCTGAAGTATAGTACTTTCAATGTTGTAAAATAAAGGGGGGACTAGAGAGTCTGGTAAACCTCTGTTGGGAGACTAAAGTCATGGAAACTGTTTTTCTGGCATTGAGGGACAGTTGCTTAGACAAGAAGCAATGCTGAATGTTGTCAAAATCCATCTGTAGCTGTGAGGTAAGGTCATGGGAAGAGGAACCAGATGCAAAAATAACTGTATTATCAGCACACATATGAATGGACACATTGGAAGAAACAGAAGGGAGGTCATTCAAGAATATGAAAAAGGGAATAGGACCCAGGCAGACCCTTGAAGAACTCCTGAGCAGATAGGGAGTGGTAATGTAATGGAACTTTCTATCCAGACAGCTTGAGACCTACCCTCCACCTAAGAACAAAAACATTTGACTGAAGAGTCACAGTGGCCCACTGCATGAAGCTTGTCTAGAAGGAGGGGGATGTGCCACAGTGTCAAAAGCTTTAGCAAGATCAACAAATGTGAGGGGAGTGATCAGATCCTTATCCATACCTGAGAAGATGGAGTCAGTGAGCCAGAGGAGGGAGGTGGAAGTAGAGTTGGAGTTCCTAAAACCAGACTGGAAGTGGGTAAAAAAAAGGAGGAAGAGTCAAGGAAGGAAGACAGCTGAGATAGTACAAGGTGTTTCTGTAACTTAGCCAGGGTGGGAAGGAAACAGATAGGATGGAAGTTACCAGGAGAAGAAGGATCACCACTTTTAGGGAGAGGTATGACAATAACCTGCTTCCAGGCTTCAGGGACAGTTACAGAGGAAGAAGAAAGGTTGAGGAGTAGGGTAGTAGGCAGAGTGATGGCAAGGCCTGAGAGAAGCTGAAGCTTAGGATCAAGGCCATCAGGGCTACTGCCGGTGTGAGGATTAAGGCAAGCAGGGCCTTTAGGGAAGCAGAAAGAGTGGTATAAGAAGGAAAAAGAGAGGAGGGGAAGGCAGAGTGAGGGAATAAAGAGGGGTGATGGGGAGGAGGGGATATGAAAGAAAGCACAGGTAGTGAAGTAGGACTTAAAGGAAGAAGCAATAGCACAAGGGTCAGAGATGAGGAGTCACCAACCTTGAGAACAGGGGAGGGAGATTGGGTCAGACTCCAGAAAAGGAAATGGATAACCTTTGAAAACTTGGAGGGGTTATTAATGTTGTTCTGGAGTGTGGATGGAAAATACTCAGACTTTGTAAGTCTGATGGCTTTGGTACAAGTGTTACAAAAGTGCTCATAGTTGGCCAAAACAGCAGGGTAGCCAGTGATATTAAATGGATGCCAGGCAAGGTCTCTGATATGGATGCAAATCATCACTTTGGCTGTTATCCAGGGAAGATGAGAACCCATATTCTGGGTTTTCTCAGGGGTGCATGATAATCCCATACAACCATAAATCTGGATTGACTATATTGCAGGGCAAAATTTACATTATTGGATGCAGAGATGTGGGACCAATCAGATGTCCGTAGATCAGCTAGGAAAGAAGATAAGTCCAATGACCTAAAGGATCTGAGATGGAAGAATTTATGAGATGGATTAATTTATTTTCCCTAGGTAGGATGTTGCTCCTAGTTCCAGTTTTTGCTTGTCTTTCACCTTTTGCCATTCCTGGCAGTAAATGTCACACAGTAGTGAAAAAGTACCTTATCTTAGTTGACCGGCAGAGTCCCTGCTGCCCTACTTCATCCTGAGGATGATTGCTGATGCCTAAGATGCCAGTTTTACACTTGTTCTACTCCTGTGCTGTTCCACTTACATGCTGAGACATGAAAGTGAACTGTTATCTCTAATGTGTGAGAGTATAAGATCCAAGAGTGGGAAATGATGGTCAAACCCAGCTTTCCACCCCATGTGCACTCTAGAGTACCACAAACATAGGTGAGCTATATAATTTACAGCAATAGCATTAAAACAACTAGTACAACAATAAGAAATGGTTTTAGTCAAAGGAGTAGTAGCCCAAAGAGATGTGAGATCTTCATCTCATCCAATCATTATGGCAAGGCCCATACCAGTATAGGTAAGGAGGAAATAAGATAGGGAAGAGGGAGGAGCCTGACTGCAAGATGGTGGACGAGACACTGGAGTGAGCAGTAGCACTCTTTTGACCCTCCCTTCTCGTATAAGTGTTCTCATACCACAGCAACGCATTTAAATCCCTGAAAGAACCTTAATGTATATAATTGAAGAGGCTACTGATTCTACAGAGAAAAAAGGGAAAAAAATGACCCTGACAGTCTGACAACATGACGCCAAAAAAAGAAACTAAGAACACCAAACTTTTTAATGCTCTATTTATGAGCAAATATGGAGGTAAAACTTTAAAATAAGTGACCCGGGCCAGATAGTCAAAGCTTAGTGCTGACGCAAATCCGTTGCGCTGGACTAGTGCCAAATTTGCACCCGACTGCAATATTCAGAAGGACATTTAGCACTGGTGCTAGGTGTTAGCACTGATGCTAAATTATAATGTATGCAGGGGAGGGGCCCTGAATGCCATTGCACAGGCATATTCAAAAGTATAGCGCCACACTACAGGCATTAGCGCAACCTGTAGTGCAGTGCTAAATACTACCAACAAAAAGCTGATGATAATGCAGCAGTGCCCCCATCCCCCACATGAATCCTGACCCCCTGTTGATTGTAAAAAAAAAAAACTTGTCCCTGGTAGTCTAGTGGTCCCCACCCCAGCATGAATCCGACTCCTGTTGTCATCAAATAAAATATTTCCTGGTAGTCTATGTACCCCTACCTTCAGCATGAATCCCAACCCCTGTTGACCATAAAATAAATCACTTTTCCCAATTTGATTGGGATGAGCAAAGGTGTCACTGCCGGGTGGGGGGAACCACTAGACTACCAGGAAAGCCTTTATTTACAGTAACAGTTGGGATTTATGCTGGGTGGTGGGGGACCAATAAACTAACAGGGAAAAGTATTTTATTTTACATTCAATGGGGGTCAGGAGTCATGCTGGGGGGTGGGGGACCACTAGACTTCCAGGGTTTAAAGTGAATTGTGAGGCTACAGGGGGTTGGGGATCATGCTGGGGGGATGGAGGGACCACTAGAGCACCAGGGATTTCAGTGTGTTTTGGGGCTACTGGGGTCAGGGATCATGCTGGGGGAGACATTAGCCTACCAGGATGTAACAGGCACACATGGGAACAATGACCATGACAGCAGAGAAGGACTGCCTGGCCCAGCCAGTCTGCCCTATTCCCTAGCTAATGGATATACTGCATATCCTAGTGAATCTACAGCCTATGGCCTTCTGACCCCACCAGGTTTGCCATATGCCTGTCCCATGCATTGAGTCCCCCCACCATGTTTCACCCATTACTGCAGTAGGGTACCTATGTTTTTGGGGGAGGATCCTCCAGGACATGTATGGCCACAGGCAGTGTGTCTGTGTTTAGCTATCAATCTGTATATGTGTGTGTGTGTGTGTGTGTGTGTGTGTGTGTGTGTGTGTATGTATATATGTATATATATATTAGAGGCAAAAAACTCCATTTAATGCATTAGTTAGGGTTGTTCCACAGCGACAAAAGTGAGGAAATTCGCTGTGAGGGTTGAAACCCCCTTGGACCCCACTACTACCCCCAACCGGCATTGGGGTGCACATTGGGATCGTCAGCCCTAACTCTCACCCATGACATGTGTAAAGCAGCAGAAGTATAGAGAATGGGGTGAGAGTTAGGATCCACGATCCCAATGCACACCCCAATGCCGGTTGGGGTGGGGGTCCAAGGGGTTTTCAACCCTAACAGCGAATTTCATCATTTTGTCGCTGTGGAACAACCCTAACTAATGCATTAAACTGAGTTTTTGCCTCTAATTTCCCTTCTTTTGAGAGAATGATAACGAGAAACAGTGAATGTAATGCAGCGCGGGAGGCGCACATGATGTCTTGTGGCATACTAACAGGGACAGCAACACAAACAGAAATGCTAACAGTGGTGCACATGGTAACACTGGCGCAAATGAGAACAGAAAGGGCACATGGTGGCGTGAGCCGGAACAGTCTGCCACGTGATGTGTTGTCACAGAGTAACATGGTGCCTGCAAACAGAAATGTCAATGGGCATGGTGATGTAAAGTGAAACAGAAAGATAAACAGTACTGTAGACAGAAATGGCAAAAATAACAGAAGCATAAGTGCAAATGAAAGCGCAAAGAATAAGCATGGTGGCGCAGGCGTCAATGGTAAGTGAAACGATACAGAACATAAAGCGGAAAGGACAACAGTAACAGTAATGTAGCGCACAGGCTGGTTTTCCCAAAACCTGCATAGAGAAAGACAGTGAGTACAAATAATGTATGCATAATAATGAGTATCGGCAGAAAATGAGAACTTGGAATACTAAATCACGTTATATCTCAGGAACCGTGTATGGCGTGAAAAAAATTTAAAAGTCATATTATTTACAACTGTCCTGGTGAATTTCCTGATGAAAAGTCCATATCTCACACGTTTCGTAGATCACGGGCCCTGAAAGAGGCGATGCACGTAATGTTATCCTATGGGAAAAAAAGAAAGGTTCGGAGCACCATAACTTTGCCTCCCTGTAATGTTTTTTCACCAAACCACTGAAAGGCACATCTGTGGGCTGTTGGCTGTCTTCCCTCCAAATTTCAGGAAAAAAGACCAAACCGTTATTTTGCAGCAGGGATCCAAAGGATTTCTGTAATGTGTCGGGCGACGTAATGTTATCCTATGGGAAAAACTGTCAACTTTGGAATGCTATAACTTTGCCACCGTGTAATATTTTTTCACCAAACCACTGAAAGACACATCTGTGGGCTGTTGGCTGTCTTCCTTCCAAATTTCAGGAAAAAAGACCAAACCGTTATTTTGCAGCAGGGTGCCAAAGGATTTCTGTAATGCGTCGGGCGCCGTAATGTTATCCTATGGGAAAAACTGTCAACTTTAGAGTGCCGTAACTTTGCCGCTGTGTAATATTTTTTCAATGCAACACTGAAAGGCATATCTGTGAGATGTTGGCTCCGTTCCCTCCAAATGTCAGCCCAAAACTCCCAATGGTTCTTTTGCAGCGCAGTGCCAAAGAATCGCTGTTACTTTCCCACAGATGGAAAACTGCTGTCACCCAATTTATGACTTTTGCAAAAAAGTTCGACACTTTCGTGAGCACGAAAGTAATTTGCGAAAGTACTTTTTCCAGAAATTTGAAAAACATATTTCTGGGGTGTTTTACCACAAAATAAAGACATGGCAAGCATCCTCAGGGTCCGACTAGGTGAATACAAAAAGAATTAGGTTGCTAGAGGGTCCCAAATTTAAATGCCAACCATTTCTCTGATCACCAACTGAAAACAAAATGGCTGATTTGCAAAAGTAACAGGCCCATTTGCGAAAGTAAAAATGCATTTGCGACACTGTCAAACTTTTTGTTAACTTTTCCCATTGACTTATAATGGGAAACTGTTTTTTGAATAACTTTTGAACCGTTTAATATTTTTTCATGAAATCTTTGAAAGGCACATCGCTGCACATTCCCTGAAGATTTTGGGCTGGTCACACAAACTGTATGACCTGTAGGCGCGACCGTAGAATTCCAGAAAAAGCGTAAACATGCTCACAGAGCACGCTTAATAACTCTGCAGCTGTATATCTGACTGGTACAAAACTTGGCAGATCCCAAGGCCTATAGTTCTTGATCATGTATTCCAAATTTCAGGCAAATCCATCAAACAGTTGCAAAGTTTTGGGGTTTAACATGTAAATGGCTCCTCAACCCTAACTGTAGTGGCACTACTGTGCCACTATAATGTATAGATACATATACATATATATATATATTATATAATATATATATATTATATATACATACATATACAGGTCCTGCTTGCACAGATGCATGGGTGTGTTGTATGCACTGACTGTGTCTGCCAGCACACAGTTCCTGCTGCTTCCAGCCTGTACTTCCATTTTGACCAACAGGGGATGTTGTGGGCATGCCTTGGCCTGCAGCATCCAGCCTGTACTGCCATTCTGACCAAAAGGTGGATCTGTGTGCACCATACAGTAGCACCGGGCAAACTGCATGGTAATGTATGGTAAGCAGCACGAAATGAGATGCAAATGGTCCTGTTTGCCCATGGATTACCTAACTAGGCTCATTTGCATGGGAGCTTTGAATATAGCTCCCATTTTCCCCAGGTTAACCAGTTTGCAATAGGCTAATGTGTTAGCTCTGAGCAATCAGGTTAGCCCCGGGCAAACGTCACTTCAGCATAGCACAGTTCTGCAGTGTGTGGCTTGCATTGTTGCATGCAGTAGATGTGAGACATCTCTGTGCAATCACACACAATGTTCTCCATCTGCGACACTGGCTTGTTCCAGTGTCTACTGAGCTTCTGTTGTAGTTTGCACTTCCCTGTTGCTATTTTCAGTGCTGTCTTATTCCCAGACTATTTTTGCCCTGCACTCCCAGCCCAGTTTGCCCAGCTTCCTTCACATGCTATATTCAGCAGGATTAGCACCAGGCTGTTCCTTTTGAATATGGCTGGCTCTTTGGTCTGGGCAATGTTTGCACACTGGGCAGTGCTAATTTAGCCCTGGGGCAAAGTTTTGAATATCTGGCCCTATGAGCTTTGGAAAACTTGCCGGTTCAGTGCATGAAAAAAAGAAAGCTCTCTTAAACCAGGATGTATTGTTGTTAATTCAGGAATATAAAATAGCCAAAGAACCCAGCAAAACACTTCTAGGTGCACAACAAATGAACCGGAGGAAGACACAGATGGAGCTGCTGGGCAGTAAATATCTACTGAAAATATGTGGAAATTGGAGATAAACCTAAATAAGTTCTATGAAAGAATACTAACTGAAGAGGAAGACTCTCCAATAAAAGTTTTGGAAGAAAATACAGCACAGGAAGGAGAACTCCCAGACAAAAAAAAGACACCTCAAACCAACAAAGAATAACAAGAGACCAAAGCCAGAAAAAGGTTACAACTCCAGGGAATATGAACTAGACTGTAAGTAAAAAAATACATTTCCTATAATGCAAAAATGTCAGCTGTTAAAACAGAAAGAAATATGGAACAGCAAAAATTAATAGAGGGGGCAGAGAGTGGGGAAGCACAAGTGAAACCAATTAAAGCAACAAGCAATGTACTAAACAATGATCCCCCCTGCCAAGCTGACAGAAAACAAAAGTTTCAGAAAATCTCAAAAATAAAAAGCCTACTATACAAACTAGGGAAAGAAGTACTGAAGCTTCTGAACCTGTAAAGCAAACAAAACAATGTTGAAAATACACATCATGAAGAAGGAGAGATGTTAAGCCCAGGATCTACCGTAAGCAAAAGGCTAGAGGAAGGTAAAACAAGCATTTGCTGATATTGAAGAATCAAACGGAGAAATAATAAACTCAGATGAAAAAAGACACCGAAATATCAGAACTAAATGATAAAGAATTCTTTGGTATAGCCCCCCATATGACTTTCCCTCCTCATCCCTACCATACAAATAAAAACAAACAATATGAATCTAAGAACTCAGATACACCAAAGAATAAAACAAATAGGGCAGAACAAATTGATTCAGACTGTTTAAAAGACACCCCAGACTGGGCAAATGCCCTCTGGAAACAAATGTCAAACATTAACACCAAGCTGGAATGTTTAATAAATATAGAAGGGAAACTAAGCAATGCATGGGACCTTGTAAATAATTTGATAAAAGAAAACGAAAATTTGAAAAAAAGAAAATGAAGAGATTAAAAAAAGAATTGCCAAAATTGAAGATGACAAATCACAATATTAATTCAATGGAATCAAACAACAAGCAATTCTGGGCAGAAATGTTACACTATGAGTCCAAACCAGCAGGAAAAGTAACTAATCCTGGGCATCCCTGAGGCATGGGGTGACCTAAGACCATTAAGGGAACCCTTCAAACAAGTTGCAACAACATACGTTGACACAGATCCTGGTAATATCAATTGGGGAAACAGAATACATAGATGTTTACAAGCAAGACAAGATAATACTTGCCCTCTGAGACCTATAATTGCTAAGTTTTAAAATAGGGAGAAAAAGATTCCCTAATGTCAGAAGTATATACAGTATAAAAAAAAACATAAAAAATATAAGGTGCAAACATATCAATATGAAATGACTTGCCTCCAGACCTAATCCAGGAAAGGAAGAAGCATGATTTTATTCAGAACAAACTATGAAACGTAAAAATAAAAACATCTGTTACTTATCCAGCAAAGCTTAAAGTGATCTTAGAAGATGGACAAGCAATATACAACACTCCTCAAGCTACAGTTCTGGAACTAAAGAAAAACATTTCCAACATATTTTCATGACAAGGCAATTGAAACATAAATAACTAAAATGATGTTAATAAAATCTATAAGTAGGGAGGGGGTAGGGGTTGACATGTTTTGTTATTTTTGAAAATAAGAGAAGGTATGAAACATCTGAAGTGAAATAGAATGCTGCACTTTTCTTTGCTTTATTAGCAGAGGTTGCAGAAATCATTTAATAGGGAATGCTGAAAGGGGGGAGGTGGAAGATCACAAAAGAGTAATACAAGATGGGAATGTAGCCTAGATGGGCTACTTATGTGTATTGAACTTCTGTTAATGCATTGGTTAATAGACCTAAAGGTATTGGTTAAATCCACATTTATAATGGGTGGAGGGGCTCTGAAATCCAAATATGGGGAAGAAACAGAATAAAAGGGAAAACTGCAGAACAAAAGTAAGCATCAGACCAGATTGAATATTTATAGGATTGTGACTGAGATAAAAAAATAAACCTTTTTTATGTGACAAGATCAAAATAAATTTTCAAAACAATACTGAGCAATTCACAAACAGGTAAAATAATATGATGGGGAGCATTGAACATGAATGGAATTAATTCACCAATCAGAAGGGCCCGTATAATCACATATCTAAATAAAATAAAAATAGATCTTTTTTTACAAGAGTCCCATCTGGAAGCAGTAGAGGCGATGAAGTTAAAAAGGAAATGGATTGCCCACTTAATATTGTCAGTATTACCAAAAAAAGTGACGGAGTGGCTATTTTACTCAGAAAGCAAACAAATTTTCAGTTATTAGAGAAATTTTAAGATAATGAAGGAAGAATATTATTAGTTAAGGGCCACATGTACTGAAATGAAATAACGTTTGGCTCTCTGTACTGGTCCTTTGATAACTATCCACAACTTTTAGCCACAATAATGGAAGGGCTTATGAAACTTCAAGCAGAAAAAACATTATTTTGGCAGGTGACATGAACACCCTTCTTTATTCAGAGTTAGACAAATCAATTAAACCCACTCAGAACAATTTACAATTAGCTAAAATGTTAAAACATTTTCTAGACTTACACTGGATTCATGGAGACTAAAATTCTCAAATGAAGGAGAATGTACACATATAGACCAGAAAAATAAAAGTTTCACCTGCATTGATAATATACTGTATTTATATAAAAAAAACTCTGGTAAAAAAGATAGTGGATGAGAAAATAAACTCTAGAATGATCTTGGATTATGCGTTAGTACATTTAGACTTAATAGAAACCCCAGAATGAACATATAATAAACAGTGGATTTTAATAATGAACTTTTGCAGGACAATATGTTCATAAATACAATAAGCAGGACTATCAAGGAATATTGGTATTTTAATTATGAAGGCCATAGTCTAGCAGTACAGTTATTGGATCCCATGAAATGCACTGTGCGAGGCACTGTTAGATCCTACCAATTATGGAAAAACAAGGAAAATAAGGACAAAGAAACTACATTAGAAAAACACAAAAAGTTTAGATAAATTGATGTTAGCAGAATACAATAAGTATTATTCAGAATGACGGGAACTAAAAATCCCAAAACAGGAACTACTGAAAAGGGAAACCACTATTTAAAAGACTAAAATGCACCAAATACCTGCAGGGGGACAAATTGGGAAAGATATTAACAAGTTTATTTAAAGTGTAAAAAGAAAGAAACTAGATTACTGAACTGGAGTATTCATTGCGGTAAAAGAAAATCAAGGATGTTGAAATGGAAGAAATCTTTTGTCAATACTATGAAAGTATATTTCAAAATGTACTGTAATACCAATAGATACATAGAAATTAGAGTCGTACATGCAGGAAGCCAACTTACCCACCTTTAAAAGTCAAAATAACCAATTTGAAGAGGCAGAAATAAGAAATATCATCTTTTCATTACCTAAGAGGAAGACATGTGGTTTAGATGGGTTTATGTCAGAATTTTACATGGCCTTCCATAAGGAACTTATACCTTGGATAGTGCAAATAGTGGAGGAGTTGGTGGATGGCATGGGACAGCTCCTGTCCTCTTTGGAAGAAGCAAAGGTACTAATAACAAAAGAGGGTAAAATTCCATACAAGCCAGAGAGTTATTGTCTAAAAGCACTGCTAAATAGTGACTATAAAATAGTTGTAAAGATGGCAGTGAATAGACTGACAGTGGGGCTGTCTGGTACCATCCACCAGGCTCAACATGGCTTTGTGAAGGAAAGAAATATCACCCAAGCTACTAGGAAAATTTAAGTCATATTCCATTTCATAAATACAAGCTATAAAAATAAGGAGAATGTCTTTCATGCCATTGCCTTAGATGCAAGGAAGACATTCAATGTTATAAACAGAAATTCCATGATTGAGTGCTTAGCAAACTGGGGAATTCCACCAGTTTTATTAAAAATGACTTAGATACTATATAATAAAATAACTAAAATTTCAAATCAACTTTTGTTTGACCCCAATTTATAATATGTATAACAAGGTTAGACAAGGCTGTCCCCTTTCTCTTGTCATTTTCATATTGGCCCAGATATTCAAAAGGGTTGCGCCAGCGCAAGTCCGAAAATGCACCATTCTGCGATATTCATCGGGAGGCAGATGCGCCCCCCCAAATCACAGTGTGCAACAGTGCAATGATAATGAATGCATGCGCAACTGAAGGGGGAGGAACCATGCATAAATGGCACAGTGCGATATTAAACAACATGCGCCATGCGCAATAGGGGAGCAAACGGAAGTTGTGCAGTAGCGGAAATGATCCAAAATAAAAAGGAACAAGAGAGAGCTGCAAGAACGCTACAGAGAAGCCACATGTTGGTGAACTGCAGGCAGCCACACAGGCACACAAAAACTGGGAGCAGGACAAAGCACCTGGAACCCCCAGGAACAGGGAAGGTGTGGGGAGCCTGTGCCACAGTGCAGGTCAAAAGGGGGAAGTGCCACACAGCACTGAGGCCACAGATAGTGGGCAGTACGGCCACTACAGGAAGGTGTTCCCAGTGCAGGGGTAGCAACAAGAACAGCGGGGGGGGCTAACACAAACCAGGGACATGGCCAGTGCCACCATCCAGAGGGTGGCAGTTATGAAGGGGGTGAGAAGGCAGGCAGCGGGGGGGCACAGCCATGGAAGGGCCCATCGGCAGTATGCCCCCAACAGGCAGTACTGAGCCCACACCAGTTTTGAGCTATACACTGATACTGAGATCTTGGGCCAGTACCACCTGAACTGGGCAATCCTGAGGCAGCTCTGTGAGCTGTGCAGTGATGTGATGCAGGCACCCACACGATGGAGCCATGCTCTGTCAGTGGAGACCAAAGTGACAGCTGTCATGTGCCTGCTCACCACGGGTACCTTCCAGAGACCAACAGGGGACATGACAGGCATAACCCAGTCAGCCGCATCATGCCTCCTCACCCAATTCCCTCAGCGCACTCCTGCCACATGCTGCGGAGTACATCCTTTTTCCCCAGCACACCGGCAGAGCGCACAGCAAACATACAGGAGTTCCACAGGATAGCACGTATGCCTGGCATGCTCAGGGTAATAGACTGCACCCATGTGGTCATCCGCACGCCACCTGGCCCTGAAGGGGCTGCATACATGAATTGGAAGGGGTATGCAAGCATCAACTGCCAGATGGTGTGCGATGCCAGGGGGCGCATAATCAATGTCTATGCCACGCACCCTGGGGGAGCACATGATGCCTTCATCTGGCACCAGTCCACACTGTGCCACAGGTTCGAGAGTTGGGACATCCCCACTGGCCACCTAGTGGGTGAGTATGCAAACCACGCAGAAAGACATGGAGCTTGGGAGGGGCATAGTCAGAGGTGACATGGGTATTGGCCTAGATGGCCCAAGGCAGGGCGACGCTGATCACCAAACTAATGTCCACCCTCTACACACAGGTGACAGTGGATACCCACTCCATCCCTGGCTGCTCACACCATACCGGCGGCCCACGACCCTATCGCAGCAACACTACAATGAGGCACATGCCACCACACGCAATGTCATTGAGCGGGTGTTTGGGATGCTGAAGGCACGTTTCTGTTGCCTGGACACGTCTGGCGGTGCCCTACAGTACAGCCCCTCAAAGGCCTGTGGGCTATTCCTGGCCTGTTGCATCCTGCACAACATGGCCAATGACAGTGGGATAGCCGTACAGGTCGAAGAGGGGGACAGCGATGGGGACGATGAGGACGCTGGTGAAGATGGTGATGGGCAGCCCCCCCCTTGGTCGAAGGGACCCCTGACTGATCCGGATGGCACAGCTGCACTGGGACACCATCACAGAGGAGCACTTCAACCAACCCAGGTAAGTCATGGGGTGCATGTCATTAAGGGAATTGGCCGAGCATGGAACCGCACATGCCATCAGGGATGGGCAAGGTCTAACACGGGCACATGGACACACACACACACACACACACAAGCACACACACACACCTCACAAGACATGCACAAAAGATAGGAGGCACGCTGACCCTGACCGCCACCCCTAGCCACACACATGTCCACAGATCACCACGCCCAGTGCCTGTCATTGTGCGTGTGTCAGACACTGGGCACCATTACACAGTGGCAGACAGTGCAACGCAGGCATCACCATGCACACGCCACAGCGGACAGCAGCTGGGAGGGTGTGCAGATGGAACGTGTGTGTGCATGCAGGGCCGGGTACCCCACCCGTGCATTGCATGTTGAACAACACAATGCACACAGGGCGCATCAGACAGTAGCCATGGTGGGAGACAGGTCAGTCATGCGCCACAGTGCCACGGCCACCATGGATGTGTGGGAAGCCCTACCGAGACCCACCAGCAGTGACAGGCTGACCAATGGCCTCATGGGGTGGCAGCAATGGTCCCCCAGGGGTTCCGCTGCATGAACACGACTGTGCTCACGCAGGGGTCTGCAGCACACTGAACATGCTTGCGCCAGGCGTGCTCAGGATGCCCACAGCTGAACCCGGTGTTGACAAGGAGAGTGTTGCATGATGCCAGGAACTGGGGGTGGACATTGCACTGCACGGTGTCTGCGACGCATGGGCAAATAACTGTGTGCCCATTGTGGCCATGACAGCTGTGATTGCCTGTGTCTGCCTGTCAATGGCAGCGGGTCACATCCTCCCGCATCTGGTCCATCCCTGCCAGGAGCAGAGCGGTGTCTCTGCTGCGCCGCTTCTCTGCCTGGTGCAGAGCCGCACTGAGTGCATCCACTGCTGTCACAAGCTGCAACTGCTGATTGACTGATTCTTGGAGTATGTTGATGTGCTCTTCTAAGAGGTCATCTGCCTGATTGGCATGCTGTCCCTCACGGTGTTCACGGCCCTGATGGGCAGCACCCCTTGAGGGTGTGCACTGCACACCAGGGCCAGGCCTGGGCATGTCCACAGGTGGTGCACTGACGCCACCCCCGACACTGTACCCCCATGGCCATTGGCTGACTGCTGACACTGTCCCTCCAGGTGCCGCTCTCCAGGGCTCAACGGTGCCGCCACAGTGGCCGCAACAGCCCCACTGTCCTAGACACACACTAGTGCTGCTCCACTGGTGCAGACAGGCACAGGCTGGGACTGTGATGTCACGCAGGCCTCCTCCATGGCAGCACCACTCACGGCCATGCCCGTGATGTCACCTGCTGTGTGGCCATCCTGGGCCCACACGTATCACTGTCCATGAAGTGAGCTCCATCATCATCAGTGATGGATCCGGCACCAGCCTGAGTCTCAGCATGCTGGCATCCATGGACGCTGGCACGCTGAGACACGGGCAGGGCCTCCTCCGCACCTGCTCCACCAACATCAGTCCAGGTGGGCCCACTGTCACTCTGACCCTCGTATGCCTGTGGAGGTGGATGGGCTCTTCTCTATGTCCATGGTATCACCCTCAGTGGGCAAGCCCACCACCGCTGACCCATGTAGATGCTCAGGAGCTGTAAGGGAACACAGTAGCATTAATGTATCTGCCCTGCCCTGCCCCCCCATTGACAGACCAGGACCTACCATGCAGTGACTGGCTACCACCCATCTGGAATCCACCACCTGGAACACCCTCGATGGCACAACGCCACATGCTGCCAGCAACCCGCTCTTCTTGTGGGATCAGGTGTTGCATGGCCAGCTGTCCCCCACCGGTCGCAGACTGTGCTGCCCTGATGGCAGCCACCTTGTCCTTAATCCTCTGCCTGTCCGTGCCCATCTTATTTTTGCTCTCCTGCACAGACCACTGGTGGCTGCCATGCAGGTTAACGGCACATGCCACCTCTTCCCATGCAGCAGCATGGGCCTGTGGTGTTCCCTGCCATCTGCTGAGCAGCGGTTTCTGGTCGAGGTAGGCCTCAAACAGGGCATCTGTTTCTGCCTTTGTGAAGTTAGGCCTCCTCTTCCTCCCACATCTCTGTTCCTCTTCCTCACGATCGCTAATTATTCATCCTGTGAGAATGGCAGGTGTTACCTGTGACTGTGCAGTCCCATGCATGTCCCACACGCCATGGTCCACACTCCCAAACAGCATGCAACTCACCACAATAGACTGCAATAACAGACTATGGCCAGTGCAGCCCAATGTCGCATTTTTATAGCACAACGCATGCAAATGAGGCAAGGCACAATTATAAGTGGATGCAAATGCAGTATCTGCACCATTGAATGGCTGATTAGCTGATTTGCATATGCCGGCTGAATATCGCGCTGTTGCACTTTGCGCAATTGTGTTGAACGTGCTCAGGCAAGGGCGCATTTCTGTGACATGCGCAATACACACCAAATGGTGCATACCCAGGGTGATGACGCAGACACCTGCTGCACTGCTGACGTGCTGTGCATGGGAGGCAATGCAGGGCACAGCCACCATTGTGCCAGTGGTGCTACTGTGCTGTTCACATATATGGTGCTCTGGCACTGGGGCACCATAGGCGCACTGGGGCCACAGCACGGTAGGCCACTACAGGAGGTGGCACACAGGCACCCAATCGCGCTACACGCAGTGAGTACCAATCACGCTGTGGTGGTCCGAGCGCGAGAGACCCTTGACCCTGTGCCTGGCGTTTGCCCCCTAGGCACCATGCGTCCGCATGTGTACACCACTATCGTGCTGTTCGGTGACAGCGTGATAGGGAATGGCAGCGCTGTACCATGCAGCATCTGCACATGGCGGACCGCGCTACCGAGCACCATTTTGACTCCAACCAGCTTTAGAGATGGCAAGAAGGAGGGCTGCTGTTTGGAGCCAGGTGGAGCTGGCCAATTTGGTGACCATAGTAGAGCCCCATGCTGGGGCACTTTTTGAAGATTCTCCCCTGGACAGGGCCAGGAGTGCAGTATGGGAGGAGGTGGTGGTGGCACTGGAGGAGGCCACAGGAATCGGGCGCATGGCTGAGCAGTGTCACCACCAATACGGGGACCTCCAGCTCAGGGACCCATACAGGCTTGCCTGCCTGTGAGCATGTGCCAGGAGGGGCACGGTGCCACGGCCAGGTAGGTGCCCCATCCATACTCTGTTAACGTCCATATGGGTATCACAGTTGTATGTGTTCGGCACATGGGGGGGCCATCCAGTGTTGGCCGTGGTGGTGGTATTGGGGTGGGGGGTGGATGGGTATGGCTGTGTGGGATTGCACAAACATGGGGGTGGGGGGACTTTGCTACCGGATTGTACTGATGTTCCTCTCTCCATGTTTGCACCTTAGGCCCAGAGGAGCGCCGGCGGGCGAGGGAGAGGAGGTGCCGCCAAGAGGACTAGCAGGCCAGGAGGGATGCCAGACCACACAGGTGCAGGGACCAGCCTGATGATGGTGAGTGCCTTACATCCATGATTACTTTTGCATGCTGTGTAACAGGGCGGGCAGTGGGGCATGGCCACCATCCATTGACACCATTGCCATGTGCGCAGCTTGTTACAGTCAGCACTGTCCAGTGGCACTGCATGTCTGGGAGTGCGTCAATGGTGGTCCATGCGTGCACTGGGTACATGGCTGTGCCACTGCCTTTGCACCGCATAGCCATGTCACTGTACAGCCATGGTGGTGCTGTGTGGGACATGGGCGGTGGGTGTGTGCAGTGGTCCGCATGTCTGTGGGTGCCTGGGTAGGAAGGTCTTGTGGACGCAGTCACTGTGGGTGGTTGCACACCATTACAGGGGCATGGCACATGGCTGTATGCCATGCACAATGGGTAGGCTGCAGGGGGCTGGACAGTCACACGTATTGGCTCTGCTCCCTTGTCCTAGGTGGACAACACTGGATGGCCCTAGAATGTGGCATGCAGGAGCTGCTGCAGCTGGTGCAGGCGTCCCTGGCACTTCTGGAGAGGATGGAGTGGCACGGGGTCCAGAAGAGAAGCACCCGGAGGCATCACAGGAGTGGACAGTGGGGCAGACAATAGGCCCTCCATTACCCCCTGACTCATCTAACCCTCCTGGACCCACCTTCACACCCCTTCTTCCCTCTCCCATTTGTACACCCCTGCCCCATACCCACCCCCACCTGGTTTGTGGCCCTTTCCCCCCACCCTTGTATATATTTGCAAATATGTTTGATTGTTTCTATTTTTTAATACATACATTTTGTTATGACAACTGTTGTGGTCTCTGATTTGCAATGGGCTAGAGGTGCTTGGCTGCAGTGGTGTGCATGGCGCCGGGGGTGGTGCAGGCATGGGCGTGTGTGTGTGTGTCCGGCAGGGACCTGCCTATGGTTTGGGTGGGGGAATCAGTCACTGTCTGTGGTTTGTATGTTGTTCTCTGTGTACTGGTTGCCTGTGCAGTGGTCCATGGAGCATGCTCTGTGTCCATGGCACCCCTGTCACACCATCCATGGGCTGTGCAGCTGACATCCTTGCATGTCTGTGATATGCACCATCTGCTGGCATGTCAGTTGTGGCTGTCCATGCTGGACAACCACTGTACCCAGCACAATGCCAGGTTGCCTCCTGTCACCAGTGTGGTGCATGTCTGCCTCAGGTGGTACTCTGGCCTCTGCTGTTGTTGTCCCACCTCCATGCTGTCACTTGTGTCTGTTGCAGGGGATGTGCTCCACTGTCTGTCACTTGTGCTCTGGCCACATGCTGGTGGCATACAGCTTCATGGTGCCTGCGCAGGGTGGCTGGCACACCTGTGCCATGTAGGGGTGCTGGCCATATGTACACGGCTGCCGTGGCCACACACCAGTGGATTGGTTGACCCGCTACTGTGTCCCTGTGCTGGTGTGCCCTTGGGTATGGGTGGGTGTTTGTCCATGCACTGTGTTTCATCCTGTGTGGTGCATGCTTCCATGCAACACTGTGTGTGTCTGTGCTGGCTGTTTTGGCCAGTGCTGGGATGGGATGTGTCCTTGGGAGGGTGTGCAGGGTGCTGTACCACTGGTGGTGGGGTCCAGGACATGCCCTGTCACATGTGGGGTACCTCATGTGCCGACGCATGGGCATGGTCAGTCTCTCAGCTGTACCTCGGGGGGGACGTGCAGGGTGGCACTGTGTATGCAGTTGTTGCATCACTGTCTGCTGCTGTCCACTGCAGGGTGCACATGGTGGGGCTGCCTTGCATGGCTCCATGGTGCACAGGGTTGCATTGTCACAGTGGGGGTGGTGGCATGCATGGGGTGTCCTGCACTGTTGGGCGCTACTCCTGGGTAGGGTGTATAGGGATCATGGTGCAGGGTGTGTTCTGCATTGGTGGGATGGTGTGGCAGTCATAGCTTGCCAGGGGGTGTGCTGGGGCACCATGCCCTGGCTGTGGGTTGGTTGCTGGTATCCATGGGCCGGTGGTTATTCCAGCTCTCCACCAGTTGTGCAGTGCATGGGGTGTGGGGGGCAATGTCTGTTCTGCTGTGTGCTCCTCTGCCCATCTGTGGCATGGGTGGTGGGCCCCTGCATCCTGTCCCTGTGCATCCCTGGTTGTGCTGTTGCACTGCTGCCCTGCTCCATGAGGCATCCCTGGTTGTGCAATGGCGCATCTGGACTGCTCCACTGAACATTTCTGGTTACACTATGACGCATCTGAACTGTGCAACTGCACATCCCTGGTTGTGCTATGGTGCAAGTGGCATGATATTCAGTTGTGTGCTGCAGGCGCATCTTGACCTGCACAGTTTTTGAATATCGCACTTCTTGCGCATGGGTGCAGTGGACTTGCGCTTGCTCCTGCTGTTGCGCACTTTTTGGGTGCAGTTTGAATATCTGGGCCATTATGTTTAGAGCCCTTCTTAAGACAAATAGACAACAGAAAAACTGAAGGAATAGAGATGAGAGAAGAAACTACCAAGCTAAGTGTTTTCATGAACGACATCCTCTTATAATGAAAAATACTGATTTATTTTTGCCAAAATTCCTGGAAGAGACTGGAAGATTCTCTGAAATATCTGGATATAAATTTAACATGCAAAAATCAATAATTATGCAAATTACTATAGGAGCTAAGATTTTATTAGGGGACTATGCAAAGGACTTAAAAGTTGAAAGTAAAATAAAACACCCAAGTATTCTCTTGACTCCAGATCAGAATACAGCCATTCAAGAAAATTTTACAAACACCAAATTTAAAATGAAGAATTTTTTGATCAATTGGGAAAATCTCTTCATCCTTGTGGGGATGGATAGACACAATTACAATGATGATGATGCCCCATTTAATTTACACATTACAGACAATATATGATTGCCCCAAGGAATCCAGGTTTAACCAAATTAGAACTGTATTTTCTAAGCTTTTATGGAGAGGGGTAAACCCCTGATTGCATGGTCCCAGATCATGGTACTGAGAGAGGGAGGGGTAATGGGATGCCCTGATCCCAATATATATGTCAAAGCTTAATATTTAGCACTAGCTTGGGAATGGTCTCTGTTTCCCATAACGGAGCATGTAAGATATAATGTAATGATAAAAGAAAACTTTAAAACATGTTGGTTGATTTTAATCCATTAGAAGATTGGTCATTATTTTTGGAATGGGAAACATAGAAACATAGATTTTGACGGCAGATAAGGATCGCTTGGCTCACCTAGTCTGCCCATTTCCCTACCTAGAGGATAAGCTGCAGATCCTATTTAACCAACAGCCTATTTCTTCCTACTCCCCACAAAAATTGCCTTATGTCTGTCCTATGGATTCTTGAATTCTCCCACAGTTTTAGACCCACAACCTCCTCAGGAAGGCTGTTCCATGCATCCACCACCCTCTTTGTGAAAAAAATACTTCCTCACATTGCCCCTGAGCCGTCCCCCCTCTTACTTCAAATTGTGTCCCTTTGTTCTTGCACATCTCTTTTTCTGAAAGATGCTACCCTCTTGGACTTTGATTCCATTGAGGTACTTTAACATTTCTATTATGTTCCCCCTCTCCCTCCTTTCCTCAAGGGTATACATATTAAGCTCCTTTAGCCTCTCCTAGTATGGCTTCTCTTGCAGACCCTGCACCATTTTAGTTGCCCTCCTCTGAACTGCCTCCATCCTGTCTATGTCCTTGTGGAGATGGGGTCTCCAGAACTGGATGCAGTACTCCAGATGGGGTCTCACCAACTGTCTGTACAGGGGGATAACAACTTCCTGTTTTCTGCTGGTGATGCCTCTCCCTATACATCCCAGTATCCCCCCAGCCCTCACTACCGCCTTCTCCCATTGCTTGCCAACCTTAAGGTCATCTGATATGATTACCCCCAGGTCCCTTTCCATTTTTGTTGTTGGAAAATTAGGAGAAAACTTAAAAAAAACTTAAAGAAAACCATACATCAAATAAAAAGACTGGATATACCATGGTTATACTTCAATATTCAGAACAATTTAATTCCAAAAAAAGGAAAACACTGCATAACACATTCCATAATTTTGTAAATATAAGATGGATAGATTTTCTAGAACAGGATCAATTCCCTGGATATATAAAATTAAAATAAAAGATGGGAGAAATATCTAAACTGAATTATCTTACCTATCTTACAATTAAGGACAAATTTAATGAAAAGAAAAATAGATTTGGTGTCATAAGAAATGATCTTGCTCCTATTATTAGAACCCAGAATAATGTAATAAAAAAGGACCAAAAAGAACTGTTAAGAAAATGTTATAACATTCTCATGACTGAAAGGAAAGATCCATATGAGGGAAAAATGTTAAATGGAATAAATAAGCTAATTTGTTATGGACAGACTAGCAGTGGATAAACTATAGAATTAAGGCAAATAAAATATATGTATCTGCAAAAAGTAAAACCATTCAATGGAAAATCGTTGACAGCACTTATATGGCACTAGGAATTTTGGCAAAAATAAATAAAAACAATAATGCTGGATGTCCGCATAGATGTAGATCAGATGCGAATTTAACCAACTGGATATGGAAATGTCCAATGATAAATGGATGGTGGGAAATGACCAATCATATCCTGTTGCAAGTACTGTAATTAATAAAAATTTGCCTAGGAATATGGAAATTCTTATATTTAATAATATAGAAACAATGCAAATAAATCAGACTGAACATAAAATAATAGGCCTTGGCACCATAACAACCAAAAGACTAATACTGGAATATTGGAATACACAAACCTTACTGAAATGTGATAAGCACAAATGGTTAAATATGTTGAAAGAGGTTCTTTCTTTTGAAAAAATATGGATTAATGTAGAAAATATGGAAGATATTTATGGAATTGGCTGGCATGAATTGGAGGTGAATCTGACCCCTCTATCAAAACTATAATGTATATGGTCTCATTTAAATGCTTTAAAAGTGAGGTATTATGTTATAGTAGCATATAATTGGATCCCTGAGGGTTGGGGTGTGGGATATTTTAAGAAGATCTCTGTAATACTAATTGAAAATAAATTAATCATGGATACATGGAACTGTGGAAACCAATAATATAAACATAATTATGAATTTATGTAATTTGAATATAAAAAAAAGTATAGGTAAGAAGGAAATCCTGCTTGAGATGGGGGGATCAAAAACCCTTCTGTAAAAGTGGAACAGCGGGGGCCTGGGACTAAAACTGAGACAAGTAGTGACAACAAGTTTCTCAAGTTGAATAAGGACCCCAACCTCAGCTGAGCCATTTATTCCCTACATGACCTCACTATCATAGCCTGTCCAAAAAAGAAAATAAAAAATCCACACGCCTTGTCACAGTGTCTGCCATACTAGGTATGGATCAGGTTAGCTTAGCTGCTGCTAGCTTTTGGAAGACAGAAATCTTACTTGTAGAGCAGAAAGCAGCAGACTAAAAACTACAGTTTTTCTTACTAATTTAACACTTCTATCTCAGCAGGAGTCAGTGCCTGTTGGGATTAAGCAAACAGATACATTATTAGAAGTAGAGGGGGTCTCATTCAGGGTTAAAAAAAGAAAGAAAGTCGGTGTGTGTTTCTGTGTTGGGAAGGGTACTGTATCAACTTACTTTGCTAAAGCAGTAGGAAGGAAGAGTGGTTAATTGGGGGTGTGGCTTAGGCAGAAGAAAAGCAGGTGACTCCAATTACAACTTCCTACTGCTAGTTTCTGGAAGACAGAAATCTTGCTTTTTTTTGTAAGGTCCATTTCTGCACCCTACCCTCAGGGCATCTCTCAGGGTCTCACTGACAGCTGCCACACTTACCCGCCCACCTGAACTGGCTGTTCTGGAAGCTACATTGGGTATGTGAGATCTGGGGCTCTCCTGCCCCCACAGAGAGACCCCCAGACCCCAAGGAGAACTGGAGAGTCAGCCGGTGTTGGGCGTGTGGTGGGTTGGCTTGCCAGTGATCGCCTTCACCTCACCCAAGGGCAGAGGGATTTTCTTTGTGTTTTCTTCTCTGAGGCATGGACGTGCAATGATGTTCTGCCTGGCGTGCACATGCTCCCGCATGCACCCAGAGGACATCTGCCGCTGCCCCAATCCCCATACCTATGAGTCATGCACTGCAGTGCCCCCTGCCTCTGCCAGGTGTTGCCAGTGCAACAGAAGAGTCCCTAACCCACCCTAGGACTAAGAGTGCTGTCCACGGATGCTCAATCTTAGTCCTCCCCTGCTGACCTCCGACAACCCAGGCTCATTTCTGAACCCGGGTTGCCAGCATGGCATGAGGTGTGTTGTCCAGCACCTCAACCCTCAGCGCCACTGGGCCCAGAAATCTTGTTTGTGGAGCAGAAAGCAGCTAACTAAAAAAGCTATAATATTTCTTACTAATTGCCCTCCATCCCACCCTAAGCCAGTACTACTTTTATAGCCACTGGATTTGACTGATAACAGCAGCTTCCTGTTTGGCAGTAGGAAGGGAAGGATCATAGAGAAACATTAGTTTTGTCAACCCTGAAGGAAAAAAGTAACTCTCCCCCCCCCCCAGCTGCTGGTGGTCTTACTTTGAGCAAGGAAGAAGGAGACTACTGAAGAATACAGGAATTTGCTGTCCCAGAACAGGAAGGGTGAGAGTTGTAAGGAGAGGACAGAGTAAGCATACAGAGAAACAGGAGAGGGGACACAAAATAAGACATGATGGGAGTGGTGCAGTGCAATGGCTGTGGGGTGTCAACGTTCCGGGAGACGTTCTGGAGGCTGTGATGCTGCCCTATTTGCATGCACCTCTCTGGTCTGAGGGAGGAGGTTGCCCATCTCCAGGCTGACCTTGCTAGGATTTGTGAAACCTTCTCCCCCACCCAGGGACCACCAGGGCCACTGCTGCTACCTCAGAAGTTGCCAAGAAAGAAGAGTGGCTGGACCAAGGTGGGATTAGGGAGAGAGAGGGTGGTGGAACAGAGGTGCATCCCTCCAGCTGTACCTCTCCACAATTCATACACTGTTCTGGTGGATAGTGGTTCCTCTATGGAGGCACCTGCAGTGGAGACCAAAGAGGATGCTGGGAACCTCCACAAAGGCGACCCAAAGGAGGGTGGCATGGGACCCCACAAGGGAAGAAAACCACTCCTGGTGGGGGACTCAATCACTGGGGGATAGAAGTGGGGGAGGAAGTGGAGAGGGAGGTAAGGTGCTTACCTGGTGCCGTGGCTTGGAGGGACAGGAAACAAATCCTCAGGATTGTGGGTAGAAATGCAGCGAATTTAAAATCCTCTGGCGAAGTGCACGCGAAGTGGGCACTTCACGTTGCTACTCCACTACGCAGAGTATGCAATGTAAAGTGCTCACTTCACCTTGTCATTACCACTTCGCATTGGGTTGAATGACAATGCGAAGTAAGGCGAAGTCATTGATTTCAATGGACTTCGCATTCCTCATTATGATTCTAAGTGATCCACTTGGTGTTTCAGACTTGGCAGCCCCCCCACACATCACATGGCTTACAGTACTGTAAGTCACATGTTCTCTAGCCAGGCAGGTAGGAAGTGAGTCACACAGACAGTTTCACTTTCTGCTGTGCAGACAGAGAGAGGAGTGTGTACTAGAGAGAGGAGTTTTTTGATTGCAGAGGAGGAGAGTTAAAATTTGATAGTTAACCGAACAGCTTTTTTAAAAGCTACATTTTTTTGTCTTTTCTGTACTGTTTTTTACTTAATTTGTTCTTTCTGCAAATTTTATTTTTTTTACCTACTTACTTAGTTGTTTTTGTGTGTGTGTGTGTGTGAGTGTGTGTGTGTGTGACTGTGTGTGTTGTGCTTGTGTCGTGAGATGGAGCAGGGTGAGGGAATGTCTGGGGCGGGGGCAGCTCTGGGAGAGCATGGTAGTACATGTAGTCGTATCGTACGCATGTGTGGGGGGCATGTGTGCCCATTTGTGTTGGACTGCTCTAAACTTGTGAGTGTCTAACTTCTGGGAGCAAGACCAGCACCACCTCCTGACTCTGAGGCAGTTCAATCACCACCACCACCACCACCACCACCACCAAGTCCAGCACAAGGTCCTTTGGAGCAGAATGTGCCTGTTCCCCCAGGCCCAGGTGTGGATCCCATCAGTACTGTTGAGCAGTGTGAGCAGCCTACTGCCAGTTCATCTGGCCCTCCCCCGCTTGTGCCTGGTCCTCCCTGCACTCCGCTTGGCAGTTTTGACTGTGTCGGGGGGGACAGCAGTGTAGTGAAGTTTCGCCTGTGTGCAGTGGAGGTGTGCTGTGGCCCCCGGGGGAGTCACCTGGGGACTAGGGCCCAGCGCACCCATATGCTTAATCACCACCAGTTGGAGTGGCAGGTTGCTACAGAACGGACCATGTCTGCACCTGCTGGCCATTCCGTGGCAGAGGGTGCCACTGTGCATAGTGGCATCCCTAAGAAGAGGAGGGCCACAGCAGCACCTGTTGCTCCACCAGCACCCCCCCCACCACCACCAGCAGGACAGACTGTTGAAGGAGTGGACACCAGAGAAGTGCGTCAAACGCTGTCTGACTTGGCAGTTCTCTGGAGTGCTGTTGAGGAGAACAGTGAGAGGATGAGTGCTGTGGAGCAGTGGCTGGATGACATAGAGGGACATCAGCTTCAAATTATGTCCATGCTGGAACTGCTGCTGGTTCACCATAGGATCCCACATTAGTTTTGTTTCCTCACACCATGTCCCCCCTCACCTTCCTTGCTGTGTCATAAAATGTATTCCTCCACCATCCCTGACCCTTGTCTGTAATTATGCCCTTTTTTTGTTGTCTTCAGTATGCCTTACACTTTGTATTCTGGGGCCCCTTCCTTTGGTTAAGTGTCTGTGTGTTTTGTGTGTGTGTGCTGTTTTGGTGCCTCATTTTTCTGCATCCGCAAAAGGCATCTGTCTTGAGCCCAGAAAACTGACAAGTGGTAACAGAGTGAAATGAGACTGTTTCAGCACATACAAAGTCCCCCAGAATTAATGGCGCATTCAGTCATGTGCACAAAAGTGGCACAGAGTCCCAGATTTTTTCTGCAGGCCCACAATGCATCCTCCTTGTGTGCAGAAAAGTGAAAAGTGATCATCTCAACTGGATTGAAAAGTGCCCTTTAGATGTACAGTAATAGTAGCCTTGGTGAGTAGATATATAGATATATATATACTGTGTGTGTGTATGTGTATCTATATATATATATATATATATATATATATAGTTGTGTATTTTGTAGGTGATGATGAGGGGGGTTGAACTTGACATGGACATGTACTCATGCTATTGTTCTGCATCACACTGAACTGTTGCTGTGCACCGTCCAGTGCTCAATGAGAATTTTTTGCACTTAAATGGAAATGGATAACTCTCAAGCACATGAAGGTAAGTATTTCTGTTTTTTTTTTGGGGGGGAGGAGTCATATTTTCAGTTTTGTCTGTAATGGTTTCTTATTTTTTTATTTCTTCACAGATTTCATCAGCATCCTTCTGGAGTTCGGTTCTTAATGATGGTCATGGTCATCGAATGAAACGACTTCTGCATGTTGCATGTGTGCCCAAGCTCGAGTCGGGGAGGGGTGTGCCTGATCATGTTGGCGAACTTTTATGGATAACGCCACTTTGGCAGAACAAAGTATCACAAATTTTCCTAAAAAAAGAAAAGAAATGAATGACTTCTTAAAAGTTACAACTTCATTGTTATGTGTCCCTCTCTGGTTCTCAAATCTCAATCCCTATTGTCAACTAAGTTACATTTCAGAGACACATCTTGTCAACTACTAAGACAACCTGTTTGCAATATTTGCAGCAGTCTTTACAAAGCAATGAAACAGATGAAATAAATCTTCATACTTACCAGAATGGATTTCACAT
The DNA here is from genome assembly GCA_016271365.2 of Neoceratodus forsteri. Lineage (NCBI taxonomy): Eukaryota > Metazoa > Chordata > Ceratodontiformes > Ceratodontidae > Neoceratodus > Neoceratodus forsteri. Next base: position 509,031,296 of record CM057455.1, read on the forward strand.
GGACATTACATCGCTTCCCCTCTGTATGGTATAGCTACAGCATCTTTCCCAACGAGTAATATTAGCGATGGAGCCTGTTTGTTTTCCTGTAAAAGAAACAAAATAAGTGTACTGTATGTGTTTTGCCACTGCGGCTCTGAAAAACTACAGAAAACAAAACAGACAACTTAAGGAAGTGAGGCAGCATAACAAACATGAGTGCACATACTCACTTTATGGTTTAAATATTAAGAAGCTGGTGGTGGTGGTGGTGCACTGGTAGACTAGTGGTCCGGGGTGGTCAGACAGACTCATGGTGGCAGCAAACTTGGATAACATCAGTCCCGTGGTGGTGGTCCAGGGTGGGGGCACACCACCTTAAATACTGCAGTTAAAACTGCCAACATTAACCACATCATCATCCTCATAAAGAAAACTGCCCTCACAGTCATCGATGTCTGAAGTCTGACCACTGGGAAATTCTTTCTCTATTGTGTCATCATCTTCGTCAGTGGTGGGCCGTTTCAGGCAGCCACTGCCAGTACCACCAGGATGCTCCATTTGCACATCAGCAAGACCACCATGACTAGGCAGGGGTATGAATATCGAGGTTGCAGTCTGTGCTGGTATGTGCCTCTCATTAATTTTAATGAATGTTAGCAAACTAACATATGCAGGAGACAGGTTTGTCCAACGATTCCTGACTATTGCATCTGCTGAGCTGAATACCCTCTCAACACTTACACTGGAGGGTGGGCATGTGAGGTACTTCAGTGCCACTGCAGTCAGCTCTGGCCATTCACTGACCTTTCCACTCCAGTACAAAAGAGGATCTTCACTTATTGCCAGATGTCTGTTTTCAGACAACTGTGACTCAACCATTCACTGTGCCGCACTATGTCCGATTGTTGATGCATCAGCCTGCTCCTTGGAATCATTGATGTCGCAAATACCCACTTTGGACAAAGCCTCCGAAAGCAGGTTGACGCCAACCACTTTGGATGACAGACCACCAGGAACTACAGTCCCCTTACCCTTGGACGATATGCTTGCTGGTCCTCCAGCTACACCTTCAGCTGGATTATGCTGCTGAGGTTTGCAAACCTGGGCATGTGACTTCTGTGCCCCATGAACCAAGCGAACCACTTGACCACTGATATTTTTTACCTGTTCAGGCCCTCCCTCCAGTACTGATGCAATTCCACGTTTGTATCGTGGGTCCAGCATTGTTGCCATGGCAAAGTTGTCACTATGCTGAATGCTCACAATGTGATGATTCTGGTCGAATACTGTCAGCATGTGTTGCAGCAACATACTGCTACCACAGTCTCCGGCAACATCAAGGCTATGCTGTACATTCACCAGTGTCTGCCTCAGCATCCACAGCAGTGGGATTGATTGGCTAATGGAGGCAGACTCGCCACTCGCTGCCTGTGTGGCATGTTCAAAAGGCCGCAAAATTGTTATTACAGAGTCCATGAGGCGCCACTGTTCAGTCGTCATAGACATGGAGGCCCCAGAACTGTTACGGCTAGTGTGTGTATAAAAAGATATTCTGTGATGGCTTTGTATTGTTCATACAACCTCTCTGCCATGTATAACATGGAGTTCCATCTGTTGACAACTTCCAGCTTCAAGCGGTGCTGAGGCAGGCTGTTTTGTATCTGCAACTGCCGCAGTTGGTCACGGGCCTTTCCAGATCTTGAAAAGTGAGAGCAGATACGTCGTGCAATGGTCAGCATTTCCTTTATGTCAGGGTGCTGCAGAAACTCCTGAACCACAAGATTTAAACAGTGGGCCATGCATGGAACACGAGAAAAACCATCATTCGTGATGCATTTCACTACATTTGATCCATTGTCACTTGCTATTAACCCAGCTCTCAGGGACAGAGGGTTTGGCCATCTGTCAATTTCAGTCAGTACCATGTCCAACATGTTCTCACCAGTGTGTGAACAGGTCACACTGTACATAGCAATTGTTACATGCTGGCAATTCCAGAAAGATTGCTACTGCGACAATCCACCTTCCTGCACTGATTATTCACACTACCAGAATCACAAACAACCCCCGGCACCTGTGCCCAGTGTGCAGTTATACACAGATATGAACTCCCCGCTGTTTTGCCACTTGTCCACATATCCATACTTAAATGGATGAATGGAGAGGAGGAATGTTGAAGGGCATGTCTTACTGAGTGTGAGAAAGTGTGGAACAACTCGGGAACAGCACGGATAGAAAAGTATGTCCTAGATGGGACTTTCCATTTTGGACAGGCACGGGCAGCAAACCGCTGGAACCCAGAATTCTCCACAAAGGAGAAGGGCAAAAGATAGATTGTCAGCATTTCCGCTACAGCAGCATTAAGTTCACGTGACACTGTATGATTGGGAGGGTACTTCAGCTTATGCGCAAAAACACTCTGTAACGTGGGCTGACTTAAATGTTTTACACGGTGTGTGTTGTTGGTCACAAATGGTTGTGCTCTGTGATGAATATCATTGGCAGGGGGTGGAGTGTAGACATTTGATGAAGACAGTTGCACAGGTGATGATGACAAACCCAGAAATGATGTTATTTTTCTGGATTTGCCAACTGGGGTTGATGTACCACTTGCACTAGACATACTGTATTCACCACCACCACCACCACCACAAAAACTGCTACTCTCACCAGCACTGGACAACATTTTAAAGTCATTATGGTCCTCCATCTCATCATGCCTGTAGTAATCCTCTGCTGTTATTACCACACTACTGCACATGTTTAACTTCCTACTGGGCTTAACAGTCATGGAAGGGGATAACATGCTGGCTATGGTTGCCGCCGGTGATATGGGTGAACACCCAAGTCTGGTATTGGCTGCCAGCTTGTGCTGGGTCCACAGAGCCAAGTGCCTATTCTTAAGATGCATATGCTGTCCTCCTGTGCCCAGATGGCTCCCCTTTTTACCTCGACTCACATGCATATGACAAACCTGGCAGATTGCAACTGAATCATTATTTGCATCTTGAACAAAAAAATCCCAAACAAGGGACTGTGATGCTTTGCTTTTAACATGTCTGTGATGATGTGGCTTATTTAAGTCTGTTTTATTTTAAGCACTGAAGTGGGGGGCGCACATGATGTTTCTGGCACTGCACACCTGGACTGCAACTGACCAGCATGACTACCTATCATATTGAGTACTGGATCATCATCCTCATCATCCTCATCCCCCTCCTCCTCAACCGGTAACAGTAAATCACAAGTTTTTATGGGGGGGGGGGTGGATTCCGGCAAATAGATTCAGACACAGCCACTTTCAATTTCTTTTTCTCCAGTTCCCAACTGGGGTCAATTAAATCATCATCATATTCATCAACGTCTGTCACACACATCCACATCTTCTGCTAGGATGCCAACATGTGGACTGCATGTTGCAACAACAGCGACATCATCATCATCACATTCATCATCCGCATCTACACCACCATCACCTGATATTTTTTCAGCACACTGTGAATCACTATTGCATGGAAACTGAGTGACGTTAAGTGCCACGGTGGGTGGAATATCACATTGTATGCTATTGTTGACATGATCATCAGAATCAGGTTCAGTTAATGGGATGTTACTGGGAAGTATGACATCATTTACGCTGTCACTCACTTGCACTGCTTCACACTCAATATGTTTGGATATGGCACACTGCTCGGAATTAGAACTTGACGCAACAATGCTAATACTACCTCCACCACCACTAACACCAATAACACTAACACCACCGGCTGGGAATATATCATCTCCTTCAACTATCAGTGAAGCTACTGACTGGGCTGTAAAAAACATTGCCGGGAGAATTACCTTTCCTCCCATCAGCAATGCCCTTTTCTGTCCGCGTACTACTACCATGCCCACAGACCCTCTTACTGCCAACATTGCCATGGCCAGAAACAACTTTACTTGCACGTCTCTTTGCAGGCATTTTGGGGGATCAACCACAAATATTATTACCAAATTCAGATTTTGATACGTTCATTTTCTGACTGGAGGGTAGCTACTTGCTAGCTAGTTGTGAAGCAAAATAAACATCTGTGGCTTCAGCAACAGATAAGGGACTACTGTGTTGTGACACTGTCATAGAATTAAAACAACGTCAGTAACCAGTGGTGCTGATGGGGTCACAAAAACAATCCAGTCTGGTAAAAAAAACACCTTTTCAACGTGGGGGGGCACTGAATACAGACAGTGCTGATTTTTACGGCACTACAAGCAGCAACACTAAGAACAGAGAACACGATTGCAGTACAAAATCAGGCAGCTGCAGTGGATAGCAGGTCCACACTGCTGCGCTTAGTTGCACTTACATTGAATTTTACATTGAATTTCACTTTTGTGCTGAACGTTGTTTCCAACTCCTTATTTCTTTATTTTTTTATTTTATTGTCAGTCCCTAGAAAGAGAATCAATCCTTTCAGTATCCTTAAATATTTTATTTTTTGAGTCCTATTAATCTTCAATTATATGTTACTATCTCACTTTACCTGGCTAGTATGTAAGTAATAATACCAAACAGGGTGGGCATTATTGGGATATAACGGACTGCCCAGGGGCGTAATGAGGCCCGACGCCATAGGCGGAGGGCCTTATAGCCCCTGGAAGGTCCGTTATATCCCATAATGCCCACCCTGGAGGGTATTATTACACTTAGATAATGGGGTTACATTAGTTTTTTTTTAATAATGTTTTTATTTTAAAAAAAATTCAAATATTATTAAAAGGAAAGAGAAATGTGGCTTGTAAATAGTCCCTTGCCACCAGAGGGTGCTGTCATATTTTTTTATACATAGGAAGGGACGCGACTGTGAGTGTGGTCTATCGAAGTGTCTAATATGGCACTTTAGTAATCAGAAGAGGAGCACAACTACGAGGTATTAGGAGCTGCAGTAAAGTTTTGTTTTTTATTTAACAGAGAAAAAGAAAGGGAGTTAGGTGTTTATGGATGAACGTTGTAATAATGAAGGCGAGCAGAAGTGAGGGTGGTGAAAGGACATAATGTACATACAGTAAGTAAAAGCGAGTCGGTGGACTCACCCGAATGCTGTTGGCAGTGAAAACAGAGCAGAACTGTGAGGCAGGAACGTTTTGTTAAATATTTAATTATTTAGTTTTTGTGCTGTGGAGCGTTTGTGTTGAGGGCGCAGAGTGGAATGAATGCGTTCGGTTGCTGTACTGCCGTCTCAGTCACTGGAGAATACAATGGCGGCTGGCAAGATTCTATTGCAAATGATCGAGCTGGCACTTTTTCTGAGCGGGCCGTTGTTAAGAAATAACGGCCCGGGTGCCAGGCTCTTTCAGCCAATCAGGAAGCGAGTTTGAATTTACCCATTATCTAAGTGTAGATACTTTGGGCATAGTGTTAAAAGTCACCTTCAATTCTTTCTTTAGCTTTATTACGTGAGCCTTGTATCTGTATGCAAAGAAAATATGCTCTTTTAATCACATTTTAAATTTATTTGACATAGCTACAGCTCCTAGATATCTAAATATTTGTCTTTTCTTACCGTGTGCTGGTTCTGTTGTTGTTCCTTGCATTGTTTGGTGCTGCTACTGTGTGAGTGAGTGAGTGAGTGAGTGAGTGAGTGAGTGTGAGTGTGAGTGTGAGTGTGTGTGTGTGTGTGTGTGTGTGTGTGTGTGTGTGTGTGTGTGTGTGTGTGTGTGCAAACTCTCTTGCTAAATACCTCTCGGCCTGATCACCACATGCAGTTTCACCTGCCATGGATGAGCTCCAATTAAGCTCAACTCATGGCTGCTTAGCAACCTTTGTTGTAATCAGGCCATTGCCTGGCCACATTGTGTCTGTTTTTAATTATTTAATTACTCATTTCAATGTTAAGTTTATTGAGAAACTAATGATGTCTTGAGGTGTTGGGTTTTCTTAATAAGCTGTGATTCTTCAATGTGTTTACATTTGTGTTTAGTTTATGTGTTCTTTATATGGGGAGGATAGTGCTATGGGGGTGGGGGGAAGGACCTCAGAGTGTGAAGTATTCTTAACTTTATAATTTCTTGCTTTACCATATTTTGGTTAAAATTTGCTTTTATATCCCTTCTTTTTCATGAACATTCAACTACTTGTGATGTTACTTTCATGTTCTGACATACAGTTTGTTGATGGAATATTGCTATCTTCTTCTATTAGATTTTCATATACTATTTGTATATTAAAGTGGAGGACAATTTTGATTACTGCTTACTAGCCACATTTTATCACGTTGTCGTTCTGTTTTTAGGATTTATTATATTATAAAAAGAACCCATTTTGTAAAGTGTTCATTTTTTAATGTGTCCAACCTTACTATTTTGTATTTGTTTTTAATTTTTTGTCTATGGAGCCATACTCCATCTCTCTTATTTATTTTAACATTACCAACAGGCATTCCAGTTTATGTCCTTATTCATCCCTATGTTTCTTTCCAGGGTTTGTAACTGAAAAATCCATTTAATTTCTGCTCTGTTCAATTGTTTTTGATAGCCCCCACCCCTTAGTGGTTTTTGGATTTTGTTCAAGTCCCCAGAATCTGAGTGAGGCTCCCGTATGTCCTTGTTCAGTGACGTGATTTGCTACCTGTGATTTTTCTTCCTGTCTTCTAATATCCCCTTTATGTTCTTGTATGCGTGTTTTTAAAGCTGTGGTCGTTTGCCCCACATATAAGTATGTGGTCACATGGACACTGTAATACATATATTACCCCCTCTGTTGTACAGTCTATATGTTGTCTTATAGGGTACTCTTTACCTGTGTGTGGGTGTTTAAACACTTCTTTTTTGCTGGTATGGTTACATACCGAGCATCTTCCATATGTTACCATTCCAGGTTTGAGGGTTCTTAGTAAAAGTTGCATCCCTTGCTGTACTGGGATTTTAAATTGGGATCTTACTAGTTTGTCTTTGATGGTTTTAACTTTTTTTGCTGCAATAATGGGTCTTTCTTTAAATTCCATAGGGACTTGTTCCCTACTGACATCATGTACCAGTGTTTGTTCCCCTACTGACATTATGTACCAGTGTTTGTTTATAATTCTTTTAATTTCTGTAAATCAATCATTAAACTTAGTTGTAAATACCACCCTTGGTTTATGTTGTTTTTGTTTGGTTTGTAGAGTGTCTTGTCTAGTTACTGTCTCTAGTCTTTGATTAGCTTTTTCAAGTACAGACTTCTTGTATTCCCTTTGTTGAAATCGATTTATCATTAATTGTTTTTCTTTCAGAAAATCTTGTTCTTTAGTACAGTTTCTTTTCACTGTAACTAACTGTGAATAAGGAATGCTTTGTTTTAATCTTGTTTCATGGAAACTTTTGCCATGTAGGAGTGTATTCCTGTCTGTCGGTTTTTTGTATAAGCTTGTAAATAGTTGGTTGTTTTCCTTATATATTTTGAGGTCAAGATATGATATTTTCATTTTATTATGTGTCATAACAAATTGTATATTATGATTAATGTTGTTTAAGAAATTAAAAAAATTGTTCTAACCTCGGTATGGTACCTTTCCAAACAAAAAATCCATCATCTATATATCTATTCCACGTGTTGATATCAGTAAAAAATGGGGTTTCTCTCTCATTTAGTATATGTTCTTTTTCTAAATCATACATAAAAGCATTTACATAGGCAGGTGCCATTGTGCTTCCCATAGCAGTACCCTTTACCTGTCTATAATACTCTGAGTTGAACTCAAAATAATTATTTGTCAACATGATGTGTGCTAACTCTTGTAGTATTTCTGTCTTTGGATGCGCTTCTGGACTTCTTGTGTTAAATAATTTACCCATTGTTCATATGCCATCTTTGTGTGGTATGGACGTGTATAGGTCCACCACGTCCACTGTTAACAATATATCCATTTCTTGTGTGCCACTAAGTGTCATTTGTTCCAGTTTATATAACACAGTCAGTTATATAACAAAAATATTACCAAAACACAAAGAAATCACTAGTTCTCCAACTTAAATCTACCTACACACAGATACGCCTCTCCCCCACACAGCACACTTCACTGTCTTTCACCACACACACTCTCAAAGTTGTAAATTTACATTCAAAATCCACACACAAACAAAAACGCTCGATGATGTGAGTACAGGAGGGTTTCCTACAATCGATGAACTACAGTTGAATCCCCCCCCCAAAAAAGCAAAAATGCTTTTTGAGCAGCTTTTAAAAGATTCCTACAGACAGCTATCAGAGCACACTGTCTTCTACTCCTTCCTACTCATACTACCTTGAACTGAGGCTGTGCAGATCAATATAGAGCCCATGTGACCTGAACTTCATGAATCACTGCAAAATCCTCCTTCGGAGCTCAAAAACAAGGCGAAGTGAGGCGAAGTGAACTGCCACCATTGTACTTCACCTTAAAAATTGAAAGAGAAGTGACCAGTGGAGGTGGAGTAACGCGAAGTAGCTGTTTTCAAGGCACTTCATGTTCCTCATTATATTGTGAAGTACTCATCTTCACATTGTGGAGCACTCCACGAATCTGCCTTTGCTCCGCGAATCACTTCACAGAGCGGATTGAGACCACTTCGCCCACCACTAATCGTGGGAGCAACTGCATGAGGGAGGGAGCTGGATGTCATTGTCCACCTAGCAACAAATTATCTGGCTAGGAATGGGATCAGAGCAGTGCAAGAGGAGTTTCTAGAGTTTGGGAGGGGCCTTAGACAAGTAGCACATACGGTAACCTTCTCGGAGGTGCTGCCTGTCTATGGCAAGGTTAATGCTAGGGTACTCCACACCATGGAATTCAATAAATGGTTGAAAAACTGGTGTGGAGCTCAGGGTTTTGGCTTCACTAGGGACTGGGGAGCCACCTGGAGGGATGCAGGCTTATCCTGGCATGATGGTCTGCATCTGTCCTGGGGGATCCAGGATCCTAGGTGATAAGTTTAAATGCTTCATTGGCAAGCACTTAAACTAGCCAAGGGGGGAGGCACTGAAAAGGAGCAGGGAAATCCTAGCCTCCCCCCACAAAACACAGTAATTAGTGAGGTAAACACCAAGGTAGAGAAGTCATTAGGGAGCAGGACAGAGGTAAATGCAAAAAAAGGCAAAGGCAATAACAGGGATAGGGCTAAAAGGGGTAAGGCCATCAAAACTTGGAGGGTGATCAGCCAGCCGGTGCAGTGGTTGGATTTCCACTTGCAACACTGGCGACCCAGGTTCGGGAACGGATCCAGGTCATCGGAAGGCCAGCAGGGTGGAGAAGGACTGAGCATCCTTGGACTGCTCTCCTTCTCCGGGGGAGGGGGTAGTGTGCTTGGCACAGGAGCAACATCTGGTGGAGGCTGGGTCATTGCCCTAGGATCGACGCAAGGTCGAGAAGCTCTGCGGCTGGACAGACGCTGGCATCATTTCACATCTCCACCCCAGCTTAAGGGGGATAAAATCCTCATGCCTACCACCTACATGAAGCACTGTATCTGTGCTTCAGTTAGCCTCCTGGCCTCACGCTCTCCCAAAATAGATACCGGTGTTGCGGTACTGGTCTCCCCATCATGCCGTGATTCTGCCCCCGGGGTGCTAGTGAAACTGGGGAGCAATGAAAGGACTTAGTAGGAGGTGGAAGCATCAGAGATGCTGTGACCAGGGCAGATAACTTGTGGTAGGTGAGGGCAAAAAAGCAGAATATTAAAAAAAAAAAAATTGAGGTGATGAGTACCAATGCCCGTAGTCTATGTAACAAGCTCCCTGAACTTGTGGCTTTGATGGAAGAGGGATGTCTGGATATTGTGGCAGTCACAGAAACATGGTACACAGAAAACCATGACTGGGATGTCAACATACCATGATACACAATCTACAGGAGGGACAGGGAGGTAAAAGAGGAGGAGGAGGAGTAGCTCTTATGTAAGGGAAGGGATCAAAGCAACAGAACTAAGGAGTAAACAGGGAGCAGATGAGGCACTCTGGATCACCCTGGAGACAGGAAATGGCACCATAATCCACATGGGAGTTGTATACAGACCCCCATCTCAGGGGGAGGGAATGGACAAGGAAATGAGAGAAGGCATCCTTAGGTAAAGGCAAGGCAAGGCAAATTTTATTTTTCTGGTGCCCAATCCCAGAGGATCTGGGTTCCGTACAAATACACAGAAATTTAATTTAAAAATACATATATATAAATAACACACCATACAATAAATAATCACATATCAAAAAAAAAATACCCTATATATAAATATTCTCCCTCTTTACTTTAAAAGGGACTGCTAACCTCTGTTCTCATATAGTACCCGAGAAAGCCTGGCTAAACAGATAATACTTAAGGTGGGCTTTAAATACCTCCACTGACAGGGCCTCCCTCACCAATGGCGGAAGTGAATTTCACAGGATGGGGCCGGTGATATTAAAAGCTCTGTCACTGGCCATTCTCAACCTCATCCTGGGAATCGCCAGAAGGCCCCTTGAGGAGGATTGCAGGGGGCTAACTGAGGCAGTGGTTGTAAGAAGATCTGCCAGGTAGCAAGGGCCCAGTCCATGTAGGGCCTTATAGTGAGCAAGCCCACCTTAAAAAGCACCATCCATCGAACTGGCAGCCAGTGCAATTCCCACAGCACCAGGGGGACATGACAGTATTTCGACTGTCCAGTCAACAACTGGCAGTTGTATTATGCACCAGCTGCAGTCGATGGAGAGTGCCGCCAGAGACCCAGAGGTAGAGTGCATTACAGTAGTCAAGCCTGGATGTTGCAAATGCATGCACCAAGATGGGGAGGTCCAGGGGTGGAATCAGGTGCTTAATCCTGGCAATGTTTCTCAGATGGAAAAAACTAACCCTGACAACGGATGACACCTGATATTCCATCGTCAAACCACTGTCTAACACCATGCCAAGACTGCGAACCTTAGAAGAGGCCATCAATGGGACAGACCCTAGAACTAGTCCAGTATCTGCCCCAGAGGCCAACCTCTCATGCCTCCTGTTCGACTCCACCACCAGTACCTCCATCTTATCAGGGTTCAGTCGCAACCAGCTAGAGGCCATCCAGTCATTGATCTCTGCCAGACAGTTGTTTAATAAATGGCAGAAAAAGGGGAGATATTGTTGATGGGAGACCTGAATATGCCAGATGTTAACTGGAGCACCTTTGCTGCAGGCACATCCAAGAGCAGGGTCATTCTTGATGCCCTGCAAGGGCCATGCCTCAGACAGCTAGTATTGGAACCCACTTGGGAGGGAGCAGTCTTAGACCTGGGACTCTTAAATGAGGACGGAGAAAGAATCTCAGATTTAGAAGTGGGTAGCCATCTGGGAACAAGCGACCACCAAATAGTGTGGCTCACGATAAACACATCCATAGAGCCAAGCCATACAAAAGCAAGAGTATTGGACTTTAGGAGGGCTGACTTTGGGAAAATGAGAGAGTGCCTCAGAAAAGCACTAGCAAACAGGCAAGAAGGAGGGGTGAAGGAACAATGGGGAGTAATCAAAACAGCCATCTCAGAGGCAACAAGCCTTTGTGTGAAGCAAATCAACAAAACACAATGAAGGAAAAAAACACTATGGTTTTCAGGTCAGGTCTTTTTCTTTCAAACAGTAGACAGATAAAACGTTCATAGGGAGATTAATATGTCTCAGCCAATAGCAAAGTTTCTTAATATGGAAATGGACATCAGCCATAATCAGACCCAGTTCCAATCTGATGTATACAGATGAGCAAGATAGACTTAATCCCAATATTCTTCTGAGTACTCTGTATAACAGGGCTACCAGCTTATCTCTAGTTTTCATATCCCAGGTCTCTGATCTGTACAGCATTTATGGGTAATATTTAGCTTTGACAGCATGAACCATTGGTCTTAACATCTGTCTGCCATATCTCAGGTTAAAACTTTCAAGCCCTAACACTGTTTTATTAAGTTTTTTAACGGTGGCTTTAATTTGTTCTAACCAAGTACAATGTGCACTATCAGTAACACCTAAATACACATAACCTTTAACTACTTCAATATTTTTTGTCCCTAGTTTCCATTTCCCTCTGGATCCCTTGCTCTCCAAAAATAGCAGTCTTAGTCTTTTGTATGTTAACCTTCAGTTGCAGTTTCTGAGATTTAGATTTATTTTGTAATCTGGAATGAGTTAATGAGCATAACAGTAAATCATCCACATATGCCAATGCTGGACAACTAAATTGATCTATTATTGGACAGTCAGTATATATTGCATCTAATGCAGTTAATATACTATCCACATACAAGGAAAACAATATGGGGAGAGCACACAGCCCTGCCTAACACCACTGGTTACTTTTATTGGGGCAGACAATTTTCCTGTTATTCCCATGCGAATCTTGATCCAAGTATGAGACTAGAGGGAGGAAATTATGCTAATCAGATTCCTACTGATTCTCTTAGCTAAGACTTGCCATAGTATATTTCTGGCAACAGTATCAAATGCTGCAGAATAATCTATAAAGGCGGCATATATTTTTTTGTTTTCAGATATATATGTATTTCTCTATTAAATGATTTAGAACAAATATATTATCAGATGTAGAATAATTCTTCCTGAAGCCAGCTTGAAATGGTGACAATCCCCCTGTTGCCTCCACCTCATATGATAGTCTTTCCAGTAAAACTCTGGAGAAAATGTTAAAGTTAACATCCAAAGACTTATTGGGAGATACATCAAAGGGTCTGTAATACTATCTTTTTTATGGATAGGGAGAATACTTAATCCCTGACATGAAATTGGATATTTTCCTTCTTCTTTACCCTTATTAAGGAAAACTGTTAGGCTTCCAGCCTGGATTATCACTTAAATATACCACAGCAGGAACTCCATCTGGGCCCGGAGCTTTTCCTGTTTTCATGGAATTTATTGGCATTAACACCTCATCTATGTGAAGTATAAAATGCCCTTCTATATAATAATTAAGATTATATTCTGCTGCATTCAGGTCCCAAAAGATGTTCTTATAATGTGACACCCATTTATGCACCAAGATATATGTGTCTAAGTTATTTTTGCAGTTATTTGTTCCGGTGGCAACTAACTTCCAAAATGTTTTGGTGTTATTTGAAGTTATTACGTCCAACATTTCTTCCCACTCTTTCCAGTAGTATTCAGATTTTTTCCTCTTAAATAAGTCTTTATATTCTTTTTTGGCTGTATTTAGTTCTTTAAGGGTGTTACCGAGTCTTTAAACTTTATAAGCCTTATAAATTTTCCTTATTTTTTTCATGTTTTTATATTCATTATCATACCAACCTATATATATCCAATTTTTGGTGTAGGTTTTATGCTGTCCTCCAGTCCGTCTTTTATTCTTTTGAGTAATTGAACCGGCAAGTTATCGAATTGTACTACAGTTAGTGTGGAAAGAAAATTAATACGTTTGTTAATAAAGAAGTTATCCAGAATTCTAGATATATTAATATCTGACTCCTTTTGCCATACTTACAGGATTGGATTTCCAAGTACATTAATTGGGAGGTCTCAATTGCCTTTAGGTCAGCCATACCCATCATTAGGATAATTGGCAGGTGATCACTTTTAGCTCAATCCTTTATTGTTAGGGTTTCCCGTATAGGGTGTAATCCTGTCCAAAGGGCATAATTGACCACAGACACCCCCCTTGGTGATGAGTAGGTCCAACCTCCTTCCCTGTCTCCTGTGACCCTCCCATTAAGGGGTTAAAAATTAAATTCTTCCATTAAGAGAATGAGACTGTTCCCCACTTTGTTAGTCATTTTATCCTTTGCTTGTCTCTACTCTATAGATGTTTTGCTGTAATTATATTGGTAATGTGGATTCCCTTTTTATCCATCATAATTACTTATTCTAGCATTGAAATCACCAATGATCAGGATACCAATGTCAGGGAAAGAACTTATAATTCTCCAGATGTCATGGTCATAAAAGTGGGAATTTTCAGGGGGTATGTAAATGTTAACAACTATCATTTATTTCCTAAATATTTTAAAATAAATAGCAATGTGATTAGCTCCTTTTGAAATACACAAAGTCTTTTGGAACAAGCCCACTTTAAACAATAAAGCCAGTCTGCTAGAGCATCTCCTCAAGGAAGACACCCTGATCCCTGGCACATGGAAAGATTCAAAACCATTTAGAGTTACCTCATTGTGCCAAGTTTCTTGTAATGTGATTATATCATGTTTCTTAAAGTTATTCCAATCATTATCTGCAATTTTATTATACCACCCTGATATATTCCATGATATCAAAGTTATTCTTTGTGATTTTCCCAGTGATTCTAACTTTTAGTATACTCTACTTGGGTGCTCATGCTGTAAATTTGTCAGTCATAGTAACCAGCCAACATACGATATTTGTTTGAGATTAGATGTTCTTTGAGACCCTCATTGTTTCCTGTTTTTTTTTTTATCATCAAGTATATCTGCCTCTACTAAGTGTATAACTAGTCTGTCGAACAGTGTCCTTTTGTAAGATTCTGCTGGCTAGATCTTTTCCATAAATTATCAGGTTAACCTGAGAATCTGTTCCAGCTCTGTGAACTTTTATATTTCCTTTTCCACCCAGTGGCACTTGTAGGATGTTTTCAAATAAATTGCAAACAATTCCAGGCAATTCAGTTCTAGTTTCTCCCACCAGGGGCTGAGGCCCTATATGTGGGGTTTGAGGGTCGAATAACCTCCCCCTTAAGACTGGACACACACCTTTGATTACCCAGTACAGCCCTCAGCCCAAATTAGGATATGTAGCTTTGCCATCAAGCCTTTCTGTTAAATCTCTGTATGACTAAATGGAAAAGAGAGGTACTGGGGTGACAGTAATGAGGGAAATTGTGACTAGAAATATGGCAGGTTCACTGCTGTTGTAAAGTTGTTAGTGAGCCTCGTGAAGGACTGTAACTGTCAGCTCCAGTATGGAGATAGGATTACCCAGAAAACCATGCTGAGAAGTCATTTCACCCAGTGCTAAAAACAGGGCTCACCAGCCAACTGCATTGCACCTTATGCCCCCAGGTGATAAGATCATGTAACCTACCCCCTCCCTGGCCACCCAGACATAAAGACTACATAATAACAACCCCCAAACCATGCAGCTTGCAGAAAAATTAGAAAGGATATTCAAGTCCTCTTGTGCATGCCTTGTGAAGGTCAGTTACGTAAAAGAAACAGTGGCCTCCATCACTCTTCCACTATAAGAGCTGTATAATAAAACTTGACTCCTACCAGAGCCACTTGCATTGCACAGCTCAAATCCATGTCCATGGTGGAGTTTTCTGTCACAGTAGAAGGGTTCATAGGTCATAAAAATCTAGTGTAGTTGAAAATAGCCAGGACCCTTGCAGGAGGAGGTTAAAGGTTGAGCTGTGGCAAGGCTAACTATCCAATGCTTTGGGATAAGAGCAGCTTGGACCACCCAGTCTACCCATTTCCATACCTATTGGAAAAGCTGAAGATCCTAGTTAACTAACTGCTACTTCCTCCTACCCCCATTATAGGTTCATAGGTTAATTATGAGTCATAAGGTCACTAGACCCATTAACAACTCTCCACTTATTAGTGGTAGTAACTCCATTTATCCTCTCCCATGTATCTATCAAGTGCTCATTTAAAAGGAGTCAGAGAGTCACTATTCACTACCCAGCAAGGTAAACTGTTCCAGTGTGTTATTACTCTCTGATTAAACCATTTTGATCTCTGGACAGTCATTGGTAGCTCCCCTCATATCTGCAAATTGTGCGCTCTAGTTCCTTTTCTTATTGCTCTCCTACCAATTCCAATACTTTCACACAAGTCATCTTTCATTGCCCTATATACTAAGCAAAGATCCCCCTTATTCATCTGTAATCCAAGAAATACAGATTTAAGCTCTTCAGTTTATCCCCATATGGTCTATCCTTTAGTGCACTTATTTTTTTCGTTGTCCTATGTTGTACACCCTCCATTAGTTTCCGTCATCTAGTACTCTGAGGAGCACAAAATGCAGAATTGTATTCCAGGTGTGGCCTTACAAGGGAAGTGAACAAAGGAACCATCACCTCCTTTGACCTACTTCTAATATTTTTCAGTATAGTAGCCAGTATCCTATTGCTTTTTTGCAAACATTTTCTAGCATGAGTTTCAAACTTCAAATCATTTGTAATAATTACTCCCAAAATCCCTCTCTTCCCCTACTTCATCAATCCTTCTGCCATTTAAGATGTACTGGTATTTATGGTTCTCTTTCCCCAAGTGCATCACCTTACACTTCTCCTCATTGAAACTCAACTTGCTATTTCTCACCTCTCCTGTATTTTGTATAAATCCTCCTGGAGGTTTCTTGCAGATTCAACATTATTTATGATAGCACCTATTTTACTGTCATCTGCGTACTTTGCAATCCAAGAATGACTTGATGTCTGCATAGATGCAATAAATATACCACACAGAGTGGTCTTAACATCGAACCCTGCGGCACTCCACTCATCACTTCTACCCAGTCTAAGTAGTGTCCCATTTTTCCAACTCCTTGTTTTCTCCCTTCCAACCATGACTCTACCCATAGGACTATATTTGTGCTTATTCCTAATGCCACTAATTTATCAATCAAAAGATTATGGGAGACTTTGTCAAATGCCTTAGCATAATCCAAGTAAATGACATCTACCAATAACCCATTATCCAATGCAACACTGACCGATTCATAAAACTGTAATTGATTTGTGAGACATGAGCGACCCTGCACAAAACCATGCTGCATAATGTCCTGATTCCCCTGTATCCTTATCTGAGAGAATAAATACTCTTGTAACATTCCCTCCAAAATCTTACCCAGAACCGAGGTCAGGCTTATAGGGCGATAGTTTTTAACCTCCTGCCTACTTCCCCCTTATGCAGAGGCATCACAATTGCCTCCCTCCACTCCTCTAACACCCTCCTCCTCATGTATTGATGCAGAAAACAGTGTTGCTATTAGTCCTGCTAGTTCCTCAGCCAGTTCAGCCAATAATCCTGGGTGTATATTATCGGGTCTGGGTGATTTGCCAGGTTTTAATTTCAGCAATTTTTCCTTAACAGACTTTTTTGTGATTATTATATCCATTTTATCTGAAACTACCCCCTGATTTATATGTAATTTATATTCCTTTGGTAAGAAATTTCCCAAGAAATACTTATTTAGCACAGTTGCCATTTCATCAGTATTTGTACTAATCTCTTCCCCAGTTCTGAGTGGTCCTATTTTAGGCTCATTACCCTTCAATGATCCAACATAGTTGTAAAACTGTTTACTGTTGTTTTTGTTAATATTTTTTGCCAATGTATTTTCTGTACCCCTTCTTGCCTTATTAATAATTATTTTACATCTTTTCACTTGTACTTTATATTCATTCCAGTTTTCTTTAGACTCGTTCTTCTTACACTTATTATACAATTTCTTCTTCCTTCTTATATTTCTTCTGATATTATTAAACGATGCAGGCATTCTTTTGGTTGATAGGTACTTATTTCTTTCTGGTACATAATTATGTATGCAGTAATCTATTTTAACATGTAACTTTTCCCAAATAAACTGCATCCTTTCATTCTTATGTTCCTCCTCCCAGTCCCAATCAGCTAAATATTTCCTCATGGCCTCATCATTTGCTTTATGATAACACCTAATAGTAGTTGTTTCATTTATTCTTTCTCACTTGGTGATTAGTCAAATATGATCTTATTATGATCAGAATTGGCTAATGGTTCCAGTATAGCCAAATTCCTTATATTCTTTGGTTGTGAAGAGAATATTAGATCTAGAATATTCTTGTATCTCATATTAATAGTGACCTGTTGCTCTAGACTCTTTTATTGTTTCATCTATAAATCTGTTTTCTACAGATGTTGTTCCTTCCAAGCTGTGCCAATTAATGTTTGGAAAATTATAATTCCCTACTAAAATATACTCCTTGGGCCCAATTCTAGAAGGGTGGTGCAAGTTGTGCCACCAGCAACTGTGGCATTGACCCTGCACCCTATTCTGGAAGGGGCAGGGTCTCCATAGTAAAGTCCCGTGACTTGCACCATGTGGCTAGGTACGCCACACAGTGGACATACCTGGCCAGCATGTCATAACCCACTGCCACAGGATGCAAGTGCACCCCCCTGCCCAGCAAGCTATAATAGCTGCCCCACACCCCCTGCCCCCCAAGCCACCTGTATGTGCCTTGCAGGTAAGCACACCATGTGGCTGAACACCCTGTAGATATGCCCCACAGGGCCCATCTCCAGCCCCCGGATCACCATTGTAATACACCCCATAGGGCAGTGCTGCCATCCCCTACCTGTGCCTTGATCCCCAAGTTGCCAGCTGCATATGCAGCAATTAACCTTCCCTGGTAGTCTAGTGACCTCCCCGATCACTGTATATTAAATAAGCAGCTCCAATTCCCTGGTAGTGTAGTGGCCTCCCCCGATCATTGTATATTAAATAAGTAGCTCCATTTCCCTGGTAGTCTAGTGGCTCCCCACCCTCACCCAGCTGTGCAGCCCACCCAGCACCCCCATCCCCAGCCAGCGTGGCATAACCCACCTCACCACCGTGGCCAGCCACTGCTGAGTTCAGTATCAGTGCATACCGTGAAGACACACTCAGATATAATTTCCTGAGCACGCCTTGCAGTATGCTCTGATACTGAACACAGCTTGCAGCTGGCTGTGGTGGTGAGAGGTGGGTGTGCCAGTCACCAGCTGGGACGGTGGGGGGTGCTGGGTGGATGGCACTTCCACCGGTGGGGGCACTAGACTACCAGGAAATGGAGTTACTTATTTAATATACAATGATGGGGCCACTAGACTACCAGGGAAATGGAGTTACTTATTTAATATACAATGATCGGGGCGGCCACTAGACTACCAGGGAAGGGTAATTGCTGCATATGTGACCGGCAGCTTGGGGATCGGGACACGGGTGGGGGATGGCAGCACCACCCTATGGGGCATACTACAACAGGGGATCTGGAGGCTGGTGGTGTGTGAAGCCCTGCAGGGCAGTACATGTGCAGGAATTGGGGCAGTTGTTGTGGGCAGTTCTGTGGGGCATGTACTGTACAGGAGCTGTACAGTAGGGGAATGGGGCAGGATTATGGTCCCAAGTCCAGGACTGGTTTTGCTGTGCCCCAGTGGGGCAACAACAGGTGCAGTCTGGGCATGGGGGGGCACATGAACCGGGTTCTATGGAACCCTTGGATGTGGTATGTAAGTTACACAGCTAAATGCAGGTGTAACTTTCGATGCCAGTTCTCCTCCGGGGGTTCTTGTAGAATCGCGATGGTGGGGACTTTGTGGCTGCCCTTCTAGAATGGGACACAACTGCTGCCGTAAACCCTCTAGTGCCATGGCGCAGGGGGGTCTATGGCCGCAAGTGCCGGTGTAACTGCTGTTTGGCACAAGTGTCCTGCACCATGTTGCAGGCCACTTTGTAGAATTGTGAATGTCGCAACTGCTGGCATAAGTTGCTACATACGCCATTCTACTTGGTGCAACTACTGTTATGCCAGGTGTTACTTCTTCTAGAAACTGGCCCCTCATCTACATCCAGCTGCTCCAGTGCTTATATAAACAAATCGTTTTCTTGTGTCGTAAGCCCTGGAGCCCTACAACCCTCCCCTATAACTATGTTATGAGTCTTCAGATCCAACTTAATCCATATTAATTCTTCATCTCCATCTTTAATTTTCTGTGGTGTTATCTTACTTGCTGTCAGCTCATTCCTAATGAACACCACCCACTCCACCTCCTTTTTTCTGTTTCCTACACTTTAAAAAGGAACCATAACCTGCAAATTTTGTCCCCCAGTCCCCTTCCTTATACCAAGTCTCAGTAACCACACATACATCTATATTATTAACACTGAGCTCATAAAATAGTTAATCTCTTTTATTACATAGGCTCCTAACATTTAAATATAACACCCTTAGAGATTCCTTTTCCTTTGTATGTCTGTGTCTCAATTTTAATCCATTTCCCTTCTCTCCCATTATTTTCATCTTATCTCTTGTTGTTAAATTATGCCCTCTTTCAGTTGTCCCCTGTAGTTTAAAGCCTTTTGGATAGCTTGGAGAAAGAGACCTCCTAAATGATCCTGTTTAAGTGCAGTTTATTCTTCCTGTACAACCATGTTCTGCCAATGAATTGTTCCCATGTAGTTATACAAGTTAATCCTTTTAAGGTACACCAGTGTCTCAACCAATTATTTATTTTTTTCATTTTTCTCGTAATCATCTAATTTGTTTTCGGGTGTGGGTAAAATTTCAGAATAAATAGTCTGGCACCCTTTTGTACTCAGCCTTGCAAATTTCTGCATATGCCATAAAGATATCCTCAGGACTATTATACCTAACACCATTCATCCCTATATGGATTAATACTATGAATTCACAGGCATAGTATTCATTAGGTCAGGCAAAATAGTTAGGATATCCCTGACTCTAGCCCCTGGGAGGTAACTACTGATCACTCTTGTTTTATCCAACTTCATTGTAAAGTGATCTGTGTACCTTATAAGTGAATTTCCTAAAATGTATATTTGTCTATTTTTTTGTTCACCTTTATCATTTGGCCTTATCGATTTTGCTCCATCTTCCTCCACTAGCATACTGTAATTTATGTTTTCCTCCTGCTCCTCACATCTATAATTTTCTGTATTCCCTTCTGCTAACATTACTGTTTGTCCCCAGACAGGTGTCCATTTTGTATTACCACAATAGGGTACAGTGATCCCCGAGTTGTTAAACTACCTTCAGCTGAAACCTCCAGTTCCTTGGCCGTCATACTTTCACTATCATGAACTTCGTTCTCAACACTTTCAACAAGTGTTAGTAGAGGTTCATATCTGTTTTGTATTGGTACAGCAAAATTCATCGCTCTCCTACCCATTTTAGACACACCACCCACCTCCACATTTATTCTATTTCATCCTCCACTCCTACTTCCCTGTGCCTTTTCCCCATCATGTCCCATTTATTTACCAGATCGCCCCCATTTTTATCTGGCTTGGATGTAACCTCAGTGTTAGGCCCTGGAAGATTTTTAATACATTTCAATTCCATCTCCAACCCTAAAAGCTTTGATTTGAGTAATCTTAACTCTTGGCACTGCGTATAAGTAAAGGGTTCAACCATATTTATCTCCTCCAGGCTAAACCTGCCACATTCACCACATTTAGTAGCAATTTCACCTGTCCTCAAGGTAACCTGATTAGTACTTATATTTATCTTCATCCTTTTCTCATACAGTTCGCTGTTTAAATACCTCCTCAAGGGTTTGTGGCCCTTTTCCCCAGCTTCCCCATCTGATGCCGATCAGATGCCACTGGCCTCTGCCTGCGTCACCTCCACTCTGCGCTCGGCTCCGCTCGCTAGAGCCATGCGCTTTATAATATGCCTGCTTCTGACATCACCTGTTGCTATGGTGACCGTCGGGTGAATACCTCCCTGTGGGGCCAGACAATACAGAGTGATATGCCTTTAAAAAGGCAGTCCAAACTGCACAAAGGGAGCACCAAAGGATTTCCTTTAGTACCCCCAAACTAGGAGGTGCCTGGCCCTGCTTTCTACTGCTTTTCAAAATTGGAGAAAATGCTATTACACAGGTACTACCAGCTGTTACACCATACTACTCCTATCCACTGTAAAATCAGCCACCTGAGTCCCTCTACTATAACTGCTTGTACCTGCAGCACAGAAATTCGGACCCTACACCTTCAGTACAAAAACAGTTTTTTTTCTAATTGCTTTATGTCTGTCCCATGCATTCTTGAATTCCCCCACTGTTTTTGACCCCACTATGCCCTCAGGAAGGCTATTCCATGCATCTGCCACCCTTTCTGTGAAAAAAATACTTCCTCACGTTGCCCCTGAGCTGTCCCCCACTCTATCTTCAAATTGTGCCCCCTTGTTCTTGCTCATCTCTTTTTCTGAAAGATGCTACCATCTTGGAATCTGTTGATTCTTTTGAGGTTCTTGAAAGTTTCTATCATGTCCCCCCTCTCCTTCCTTTCCTTGAGAGTATACATATTGAGCTCTTTTAGTCTCCCTTCATATGGCTTGTGGTGCAGATCCTGCACCATTCTAGTTGCCCTCCTCTGGACCGCCTCCATCCTGTCTATATCCTTGCAGAGACTGGGTCTCTAGAACTGCATGCAGTACTTCAGATGGGGCCTCACCAACTGTCTGTACAGAGGGCTAACAACTTCCTGTTTTCTACTGGTGATGGCTGTCCCTATGCAGCCAGCATCCTCCAGCCCTCCTTACTGCCTTCTCATATTGCTTGCCTACCTTTAGGTTGTCTGATATGACTACCCTCAGGGCCCTTTCCATTTTTGTAGTTGTTAGTACCTCGCCCACCCCATTGTGTAGTCTTCCACTGGGTTTTTGTTTCCCAGGTGCATTACTTTGCACTTCTTTGCATTGAATCTAAGCTGCCATACTTTTGATCATTCCTCTAACCTTGCCAAGTCCCTTCTCATCCTTTCCACCACCCTTGTGCATCAACCCTGTTGCAGATCTTTGTGTTGTTTGCAAAGAGGCATACTTTTCCTTCTAGCCCCTCCACAATGACACCTATAAAGACATTAAAGTGGACCGGTCCCAGTATTGAACCCTGCAGTACCCCGCTAGTATCCCCCCCTTTCTTCAGAGTGGACTCCATTTACTATTACCCTCTCCATCCTGTTGTCCTGCCAATTTTTACCCAGGCTACCATCCTGGGACCAGATCCCATGTTAACTAACTTATTTATTAATCTTTTGTGTGGGACTGTGTCAGATGCTGTGCTAAAGGCTAGGTAGGCCATATCCACAGCCCCTCCCTGGTCTACTACTTTGGTCACTCAGTCAAAGAAATCTACTGTATTAGATTAATCTGCCATGACCCTCCCACTGTGAATCCATGCTGCCTTAGGTTGTGAGCCCCACTGGCCTCCAGGTACTCAACAATTCTTTCTTTCAGAAGTGATTCCATCATTTTCCCTACCACTGAGGCCAAACTAACAGGTCTGTAGTTTCCTGGCTCTGCCTTGCTCCCACTTTTGTAAAGAGGAATCGCTTCCACCCTCCTCCAGTCCTCAAGTACCATACCATCCTCCCACAATTTGTTAAAAAGGTTAGTCAGTGGTGTCACTAGTTCTCCCCTTAGTTATTTTAGAATTCTGAGGTGAATCCCATCAGGTCCCATTGCTTCGTCCACCTTCAGTTTTGCTTCACACAAAGACTTGTTGCCTCTGTGATGGCAGTTCTGATTTTTCCCCATTGTTCCTTCACCTGTCCTTCCTGCCCATTTACTAGTGCATTCCTTAGGCACTCGTCCATTTTGCCAAAGTCAGCCCTCCTAATGTCCAATACCCTCGCTTTGTATGGCTTGACGCTATGGCTATGTTTATCATGAACCACACTTTTGGTGGTCGCTTGTTCTCAGATGGCTAACCACTTCTAAATCTGAGATCACCTCTCTGTCCCCATTTGAGAGTACCAGGTCTAAGACTGCTCCCTCCAGAGTGGGTTCTAACACTGGCTGTCTGAGGCATTCCCCCTGTAGGGCATCGAGATTGACCCTGCTCTTGGATGTGACTGCCGCAAATGTGTTTCCGTTAACATCTGGCATAGTCAGGTCCCCCATCAACAATATTTCCCCATTTTCTGCCATTCTAAGGATGCCATCTATCATTTCTTTGTCCATTTCTTCCCACTGAGATGGGGGGTCTGTATACAACCCCCATGCGTATTGTGGTGCCATTTCCTGTCTCCAAGGTGACCCACAGTGCCTCCTCTTCTCCCTGTTTACCCTTTAGTTCCATTGCTTTGATCCCTTACCTTATGTAGAGAGCTACTCCACCCTCTCTTTTACCCTCCCTGTCCCGCCCGTAGATTGTGTACCCTGATATGTTGACATCCCAGTCATGGTTCTCTGTGAACTATGTTTCTTCCTTCTCCTTCCTTCCCCTCCCACTGGCCACCTTTCATTCTCTGGGGGTGGTGTATATTCCTAGATAGTTGATGCTCCCTGTGCCACTGGAAGCTGCTCTAGTGGAAGTGAGGTAGCTGTATCTATAGCAGTGTGGTTGGAACAGGCATCTGACTGTGAACCCACCCTTCCTCTGCCCCTGTTGTATTAGTCTGTAGGTTGGATATGGGCTCACCACCTCAGGGTCAAGCAACAGTGGGATATTTCATTTACTACAATCCAGAGACAGGCAAGAGATCGCAAGCTAATTTTAGTCCTATTGCTGGTAACTGCTTTCTAGCTGGTGTAAAGGCTCTGCTTCCCTGTATTAATTCTTCAGAGAAATCTAGAAACAGACTTACCAACAGACCTTGCCACTGTAGTGGGCCTCTCATCCTTACTAACTGCAGTACATTTTCTTTCACTTTGTAGTGGAGCAGTTTGACCAGTATAAGGAGAGGTCTAGCCCCTGCTGGAGGTCTTGAAGCTAGGGACTGGTAAGCCCACTTGATTTCAGTGGACATCAAGTCAGGGGCATTCAAGAACTTATGGATGGTTTGTTGAAGAAACTGTACCATGTCAGAGCCTTTGGCCCCTTCAGGAAACCCGGTGAAATGAAAATTATCAGGCCCCATTCTCTAGGTCATCAACTTTGGGGAAAAGATAATCGATATGTACAACCTGCACTCTGAATGTGTTGTGGAAGAAATCCTCTGTCTGCTTCACTGCATAGAAGTGGGCTTCCTTGCTGACCACTCTCCTTGATTATTTCTGTAGCTCTGTGACTGTGCTGATGTGGTCTTTAAGGTAGCAGTGTCCTTCAGTATCTTCTCCAACATGCCAGTTATCCCTTGTAGGCTTCTGGTCCCACCTTAACTGTCACCACCTATACGCAGTCCATCTCAATGTATCAAAGTAGACATGATGATTCACACAGGCCTCACTGCTGCACAGCTTCTACTCAAAAAATTGTCACTGGACTTGGTCAGTTTGCAGTGAATCAAACCTGGTCAAAATGGAAATATAGGCAATCAGGAGATTGCAGGTTAGCCCATTTCAAAGCTCTTTTGTCAGTGTAATGGGACAGATTGCTAGGGATTTCACCAGTTGTGGTTAAGCTCCAAAAGATTATACTGCCATGTTGATCACCAGCAGACGACACACCACTTTTTGCTCTCACCTACAGCCAAGATAATATGGATTTTTATTCCATGAATCTTTCAGAGTGGAAGTGGTTTGTGTCAAGGAGGTGCCTCTCAAAGATTTTGTGAAAAATATTTATCAATTCCAAAGTAATAAGGTTTTGAAATTTGGCTCCTGAGGTTGCTCAGTAGTGTTTTTGAGACAACCCTCTGATACAACTCAGATATTGTTTTGCAAGCACTTTCTGATCATGAATAGTTGTGTTTTTGAGTAGTAAGAACAATTATTAATTTAGATCATGATAACTGCCATCTTGTTTTTTCTGTGTAAAAAAAAAAAAAAAAAGTGAAAATACATAAAATGAGGTATCTAAAATAACACATAAATCTTGTTAAATGGGACACAATACGCTTGATTCTGTGTTTGTGTTCCAAAAAAAAAAAAAAACTGTCTTGAAAAACCTTTTTTGGACTATGTTAAGTTGTTTAGCTGTCTCCTTACCAATATGGCCTATTATTGTGCCATAAGCTGGGAATTCTTGGGTCGCACATTTAAGTGTGACTGAAGAATTTTTTGTGCTTACCAAAAATGGAATTCTTGAGTCACAGGTGCAACCGAAGAATTCCAGTTTTGGAGCACACAAAAAATTCTTTAGTCACTTAACTGTGTGACCCAAGAGCTCCATTTTTGGTGTGCATGAAAAATTGTTTGCATCTTACATACTTTTATTCATAACTTGACAATTTTACAATATTTTAGTCCCACATTTTTAATATACTATTTACATGACCCTTCCTCATAAACAAGGTGGGAATCTTAAAATATAGTTTGAAAGGTGATTTTGCAATCTCTCTGCAAAACCACCTTTTAGGCAGCATTTAACAAATTTGAGAGACCAACTTCATGACGTGGGATCAAAATGTAAAACAAAAAAGAAAAAAGTTATGAAGAAATGTGTGCGAGGTTCACCTTTGGCCTAGTGGCTAGTGGGTTGTAATCCCATGCTGGTGAGCTATGTTTGGGGCCCAGTTTAGTGTTCCAGCTGGATTGGCTGAGGTTAAGGGGCTATAACTACTGTGTGGCACCACCACTGGCATGGGGAGGGATGGTGCAGAGTTGGCAGCATGCACAAGTAACCATAAAGTGAAGAGAAGTCTTCTCTTGGCAAAGGGCCAAGAGGGCCATACACCACTGCACCTTCAGCTACATGGAAACACAGGACCCCAGGGTCCTGTTTTTTCACAGTCAGAAGGAATCATGGCCCTGCATGTCTGCATCTGTAGCCACCAAGGGCCCTGCACTTCCACAGTCCCCAGACAGCACCAAAAATGCTTTGCACCTAGAGCAACACAACTTCAGGCCCAGAGAACCCTGCACTTCTATAGCCAGATGGAATCCGTCCCCTGGCACAGGGCCCAGAGGGCCCTGCTTTTCTGCATTTGTAGCCACATAGAAACACATGACCTGAATGGTCCAGTGCTTCCTTGGCCAGATGGGCTCTTCCCTTACTGAAGGACTGTTTGGGACCTGCACATATTCATTTATAGCTGCGCTGACATGCAGGGCCCAGAGGACACAGCACTTCTGCAATGAGACAGACTCTTCCCTTGGCACAGGGCCCAGAGGACCCTGTGCATTGGCATCTGTAGCTTCACAGAAGTCCAGGGCCCAGAGGGCCCTGCTCTTCTGCAGCTTTGCATACTATTCCAGTATCAGAAAAAGAAGGGAAATTCATTGCAAAAAACTACATAAATGCAGAGTTTAGGGTTCCCAAAAAGTCAAAACGTACAAAGCAGGGAAATACAAATATTAGGGTTTGGAGGCTCAGGAGTCTTGGGAAATAAATGGTGTGGTGGTCCTTGTGGTTGTCAACCATAATGCCTACCCCCTTCCCTGATTAAACAAAGTTATACATGATCTCTTGCTTCATGCAGGGCCCTGTGTGAAGAAAGTTATGATTGATTCTGTTGGCCACAAACCTCCAAACAGCATATGACTATGAGGCATGGTCTTGGAGTTGTACCTTGTGCTCAAGCAGAAGGCTAGGGTCTGGGGATAGGGATGGGCATTAGTAATGACAACCCTGAGGAACACCATACCACAACTCCAATTCACCAAGATTCCTGAGACTCCAAACCCTAATGTTTTCATTTCCCTACTTTGTGCATATTCACTTTTTGGGAACTCTAATCTCTGCATTAATGTAGTTTTTTTTTAATGAATACATTTATCAAACTGTATGCAAATGAACAGATATTCACTTAGACCAATATAGTTAAATCTGAGCAAACATATTTCAGTCTAAACAAATACATACTGTAGTCACACAAACTAATGCAGGTTTGTGGCATGACTGGATTTTTTTCTTGGTTGGCATCTCTTACATAATCACTATCCCTGAAACAAATTATTGGATCTGTCCCAACACATGTATTAGCACACAAATGAGGGCTTGTTTTAAGGATTAATCAACAGTGTATTCAGAAGAAATTCCCCTAAACTGGGTGGGATCATTTATTTCAAGCTGAATAAAACTTCAATGACAAAGTGTGATTTGAAGGGTCAGTTTTGGTTTGAAATAATAAAAAAATAAATAAAAAGTAACCAAACTGTGAAAACAACCTGTCCTCTCCTGTAGCATCAAAATGGCACCCCTTTTTCACTCTGTTACATGCAAAATACTCCCTGGCACCTAAATGGCATCTCACTCTCTCCAATCTGTGGCAAGTAATCCCTATTGTCTATATTGCCTCCTCCTTATTCCACCTCATGCCAATTAATCCCCGGTGTCTATGTGGCACCATATAGCATAACAAAATGCACCAATCCCTTCTGTGATGGAGGTGATGGAGACCAACACAGCCCCTCAGACCATCTAAATTAAACATAAACTGCTAAATCAATATACTGTATATGAGAATATCAACATAACTACATGACATCTAACTGAACATTACTCAAACAACTATTGATATACTGCAGCTGTTTAAGTAATTTAAGTGGTAAAGCATAACAGGGGGTGAGTTACAGACTGATAATCCCACTCTCCGTACAACTCACAACATGAACTGAATGTGATTACTGTTCACCATGGAGGATGGGAGTTCTGATCAGTAACCCACTTCTCATAGTTGCTTTACCACAAATATAAAGTGCATTAAGGCTTTTCATTTAAGCATGAATTATTTTTTAAAACTACTAGCAGCTCAGCGAAATGCACCCTGGAACATGAAACAGCAGGGAGAATGCAACTTATGTGAACATGGGTCCCTGTCAATCAGATGGCTAGATTTTCTGATACAGAGTTTATAATTTTAGTTAGACAACATTCTGTTGGCTATATTGATATTCTGGTAAATTAGACAGCAACCAGCAGAGGAAGTGAGTGGAGCGCTGTTGTTGTCATAATGGGAAGGAGGTGGTGGGTTTCATGCAGAGGGGGGTGCCGCATAGACACCAGGGATTATTGGGATGGGATGGTGAGCTGAGCCACTTAGATACCAGTCACCACACATAAACAGCACACTCCACAAAGAAGATGCTCCTGGATGCTCAGGGCACATATCTGACATGACGTGACAGAAACATGTATTCTTTTAAATGATCAGTGGAAATTTATTGCAATAATTATTCTCCATGCTATTTAAAATAATATATACATATATATACAGTATATATATGTGTGTGTTAATAACTTTGTATCTGTTCAATGGATTTGCACAAAATTTTGAATGTGCAGTCTGGTATGGTAGATCTCTTGATTTGCCAAGTTGTATTTCAGTCAAATTTATGATTTCTGCACAGCAAAATGCTAAAAATGCATTTTTTGCCACTTTTGACACTTTTTTTGCCCATGGCGCTGTGACCACACTGTGTGGGCTTTTGGTCAGAAATTTGGAACATAGAAAGAGGATTGGTCAAGCAACAATCCAGCATTAGTTTGGTAAAAAAATATTAATCCATCCCAAAGTTATTAAATTTTTAATTTTCAGGTTCTGAGCATGCTCGGTTCACTCCAAGATTTATATGGTTATTTTTCATACAAAGATTGGGCTCGTGGTTAAGGATTTTGAAGCTCGGGGACTAGGATCCTGGTCCACCAGAAAATTTCTTGTCTGTGAGCTGCCATTTTGTTTTTCAGTTTTTCCCCAAAACAAAATGTAGCTTTCTCCATGGGTGACTTTTGGGCCAAATGAGGCATGGGTTTTGTTCAGGGTGACCCCCTCCACAAATCTATGTCTTTGGTTTAGCTCATTTTTGTAAAAAAATAGCTTTTTAAAATTTAAAAATTCTTTGACCGTGACTCATTAACGATCCTAGTCAGCGAGCTGTCAAAATTCTAGTCTGCGAGCTCATGGTCAAGGATTTTGCTACTTCGTGGACTAGGATTTTAAAAATTTTACCATTGCAATGCTAATGAACTGTTTGGTCTTTTTACTTGAAATTTTCAGGATATTGAGGGGATGCTCTACAGGTGTGAATTATGCTGCTTTGGTGTTGGGGAATTAAGTGGTTCCATAGACATGCCATCATGAAATTCAGATTTTCCCCATAGGATTACATTGTGCCACCCACTGCATTTTCAGTGTCCATATCTTGAAAGTGATGTGAGCTACCAATTCAGTAACTTATGTCTTGAGTAGTGCTCATTGTCACAATCACAATGACACTTGATTTTTTTCCTAGCTGCTATGGTTCCTGAAATGTTGGCAAATTAGTGTTACAAGGGTTCCTTGCCCTGTAGGGCTGCTGTATAGAATCAGGGAAATGTAGAATTTGATGGCAGATAAGGACCGCTTGGCCCACACAGTCTGCCCCTTATCCTACCTAATGGATAAGCTGCAGATCCTAGTTAAAAAACAGCCTACTTCCTCCTGCCTTCAATCCCTAGAATTGCCTTATGTCTGTCCCATGCATTCTTGAATTCCGCCACTGTTTTTGACTCCACAACCTCATCAGGAAGGCTGTTCCATGCTTCTGCAACCCTCTCCATGAAAAAATACTTCCTCACATTTCCTCTGAGCCGTCCCCTTCTATCTTCAAATTGTGCCCCCTTGCTCTTGCACATCTCTTTTTCTGAAAGATGCTACCCTCTTGGACTTTGTTGATTCCCTTGAGGTACTTGAAAGTTTTTATCATATCCCCCTGTCCCTCCTTTCCTCAAGGGTATATATATTGAGCTCCTTAAGTCTCTTTTCATATGTCTTCTGGTGCAGACCCTGAACCATTTTAGTTGCCCTCCTCTGGACTGCCTCCATCCTGTCTATGTCCTTGCGGAGATTGAGTCTCCAGAACTGCATGCAGTACTCCAGATAGGGTCTCACCAGCTGTCTGTACAGAGGGATAACAACTTCCTGTTTTCTACTGGTTATGCCTCTTCCTATACATCCCAGTATCCCCCAGCCCTCCTTACTGCCCTGTTACATTGCTTGACCACTTTTAGGTCATCTGATATGACTACCTCCAGGTCCCTTTCCATTTTTGTTGTTGTTGTTAGTATCTCACCCCCCACTGTGTACTCTTCACCTGGGTTTTTGTTTCCCAGGTGCATTACTTTGCACTTCTTAACATTGAATCTAAGCTGCCATACATTTGACCATTCCTACAACCTTGCCAAGTCCCTTCTCATCCTTTCCACCCCACTATGTATATCAAGCCTGTTGCAGATCTTTGTGTCATCTGCAAAGAGACATACTTTTCCTTCCAGTCCCTCTGCAATGTCACTTATAAAGACATTGAATAGGACCAGTCCTAGAACTGAACCCTGCAGTACCCCACTAATAACCCACCTTTCTTCAGAGTGGACTCTGTTTACTATTACCCTCTGTGTCCTGTTCTATAGCCATTTTTTTACCCAGGCAACCATCTTGGGACCCACTCCCAGGCTGACTAACTTGTATATTAATCTTTTGTATGAGACTGTGTCAAATGCCTTGCTAAAGTGTAGGTAGGCTATGTCCACAGCCCCTCCCTGATCTACTACTTTGGTCACCCAGTCCAATAAATCTATTAGATTCATCTGACATGTCCTTCCCACTGTGAATCCATGCTGCCTTGGGTCCTGTGCCCCACTGGCCTCTAGGTACTCAACAATTATCTCCTTCAGAAGTGATTCAGTCATTTTCCCTATCACTGAGGTCAAACTAACAGGTCTGTAGTTTCCTGCCCTTGCCCTGCTTCCACTTCTGTGAAGTGGAATCACATCTGCCCTCCTCCAGTCCTCAGGTACCACCCCATCCTCCCATGATTTGTTAAAGAGGGTAGTCAGTGGTGTCACTAGTTCTACCCTTGGTTCTTTTAGAATTCTTGGATGAATCCCATCAGGACCCATTGCTTTGTCCACCTTCAGTTTTAAGAGTTCTTTCAGAACTCTTTCTTCTGTGAATGGACTCGTATCAACCCCACTATCCAGAGTGTTTTTGTTGTTTGGTTTTTGTACCTCCCCTTCTTCACTTGTGAATACTGAGCAAAAATATTTGCTTAGTATCTCTGCCTTTTCACAGTCACCCTCTGCCCACCTCCCCTCCCCTTTATTAAATCTCACTATCCCTCCCTTAGTCTTTGTTTGCTCCCTGATGTACATATAAAAGCTTTTATCCCCCATTTTAACTGAGTTGGCTATCTTTTCCTCAGTTTGGGCATTTGCTGTTCTGACTGCCTTCCCTGCTTCCTTCTGCTTTAACTGATATAGTTCTCTGTCCTGCTCTTTCTGTGATTCCTTGTACTTCCTGAATGCTTTCTTTTCTCTTAACCTTCCCTGCCACCTCCTTTGAGAACCATAGTGTTTTTTTTACATCATTTTGTTTTGTTTATTTGCTTCACACAAAGGCTTGTTGCCTTAGTGATGGCAGTTTTGATTATTCCCCACTGTTCTTCCACCCCTCCTTCCTGCCCATTTGCTAGTGCATTCTTTAGGCACTCACCCATTTTGGCAAAGTCAACCCTTTTAAAGTCCAGGACCATTACATTTATATGGCTCGACTCAACTGCTGTGTTTATCGTGAACCATACTGTTTGATGTTTGCTAGTTCCCAGATGGATACCCACTTCTACATCTTTGATCCTCTCTCCATCTCCATTTGAGAGTACCAGGTCTAAGATTGCTCCCTCCCGAGTGGGTTCCAATACTAGTTGTCTAAGGCATGCCCCCTGCGGGGCATCTAGAATTACCCCACTCTTTGATGTGGCTGCAGCAAATGCACTCCAGTTAACATCTGGCATATTCAGATCCTCCATCAACAAGATCTCCCCTTTGTCTGCCATTCTAAGGATACCTTCTATAATTTCCTTGTCCATTTCCTTCCCCCTGAGAAAGGGGTCTGGATACAACCCCTGTGCAGATTGTGGTGCCATTGCCTGTCTCCAAGTTGGCTGTGTAGCTATGTGTAAGTGGGAGCACAAGGCTCAGAGGGCCCGTGCTCCCACAGATCTATATTGTTATGCAGAAATGGGCAGCTTGGTTTGGGCCCCGCACTCCCACCAATACATGCTATTAACTACTTATATTACGCTTTTTCAAAAAGTAAGAAAATTTATGGCAAAAAACTGCATTTAATATATCAGTTAGGGTTCAAGCAACAAAAGTGAGGAAATGAGACATGAGGGTTGAGTCCCTAACCCCCCCACACCACACACCCCCAACCTCTACAGACTGACAGACACCAGGGTGTATCATGGGGTTGTGAGGCCTAAATCTCACCCCACTCTCCTTTACTGTAGCATGTCAACCTGTTTACACATGAAATGGGGTGAGAGTTGGGCCACACGACCCCATGGCACACCCCGGCATCTGTCAGTTTGTGGATGATGGGGGTGTGTGGTGTGAGGGGGCTAGAGACTCGACCCTAACATCTCACTTCCTCACTTTTGTTGCTTGAACCCTAACTGATGCATTAAATGCAGTTTCTTGTCATGAATATATATATATATATATGTGTGTATATATGTATATATATATATATATATATATATATATGTATGTATAAATATTATAGCTGCACGGTAGTGCAGCTATAGTTAGAGTTGTATGGCCACTTTTATGTTAAGCCCCAAATTTTGCACTTAATAACTTTTCAACCATTATTCCGATTTGCCTGAAAGTTTGCATGCAGATCCTTCTACCATAGATTTCAGGATCTGGAATGTTTCATTCTGGTCAGATGTGCAGTTGAGGAGCTGTGGAGTGCCAACAAAACTGCAAAACAACACTTTTTTCATCATTTTTGGTAAATTGGTACCTCGTCTACACAGCCCAAATGGTTTGTTTGTCTGGTCTGAAATTTTCAGAGTATATGGGGACTGGGTCAGGGAAAGGTTTTTTGAAGGTTTGGTGAAAAAAGTACTTTTGACTTTTGTGAAAGCACTGTTTAGTGTCATGCTTGGGCTTTTTATTTTCATGCTGCCACCATCTTGTTTTCAGTTTACGAGGCACAGAAAACATTGTAATTCAAAAACATACTGCTCCTAGGTAAACACCAACAGCTGGGTTTACCTATACAGGGCCCTAGGAATAGGACCGTGGCATTAGCTTTTTGCCAGGATGCCCAGAAGTATGGTTTTAAACTGTTGACACCATCTAAGCTTCAGAATTTTCACGCAAGTTCCATGGACTTTCGCGAAAGATCTGCGGGTGCTTGCATGAAAGTCCTGCATCTACAGTGGCAGAAGAGTAGCACAGCCTCCGTGTTATTTCTGCAAAAGCTGACCCATATAAACCAGTGGAATTTTTGTGAAATTCTACAGAAGTTCTGTAAATGTTTTGCAGTTCAACATCCCAAAACACCACTTTCTTTGTCACTTCAAAGCAAGCAAGCCAAGGGTTAGGATTTTTGGGCTGAAATTTGCAGAATGTTAAGTCCTTGCCCCACAGATGTGCCTTTTCCTGATTTGGTGCACAAATCTACACCAGTTCCAGAACTACAGCAGTTTGAAGTTATAAATTTTCCTATATGATAACACTGTGGTGGTTGCAACACCTTTCAGTGCCTAGATCTTGAAAACGGTTCAAGATATGGACTAAGCATTCATGGAGATGGCTATGTCATGTATACAAATATGAAATAATTTTTTCCACAGTTACTATGGTTACTGAGATACTGCCAAATAAGTGTTACAAGGGTTACTTGGAATGCCTCTAGGCCTGTTCCATGTGTCTGTACTTATGGGTAGGTGGGGGCGCAGGGCACAGAAGGACCGCTCCCACACCTATGGATATGATAATGCAAAATTAAAAGTACAGGGTCCTCCTGCGCTATGTCTCTATACTTACAGGTGGGTTGGAGTGCAGGCACAGAGAACCTGTGCTCCCACTCATGTACACCATCTTGTAATAGTGTGAGCACAGGGCTCTCCTGCGCTATGTCTCTTTACTTATGGGCAGGTGTGAGCACAGGACCCAGAGGACCAGGGCTCCCAAATATACATCCCATTATGAAAAACTGGGAGCACAGTGCTCTCCTGTGCTATACCTCTACACTGATGGGTGGGGGGAGCACAGGGCCAGGAGGGCCTGCACTCCCACCTATGAATACCATATGAATATCATTTCACTTTCTCAAAAAGAAAGGAAATTGCAAAAAAATGTGTTAATGCATCAGTTAGGGTTGATTCCATGCCAACAAAAGTTGGGAAATTCGATGTTGCTACTAATCCTACTCCCCCACACACCACACCACCTTCCATAAAACAACAGGTCTGAGTGTGCCATGGAACCATCAGGCCTAACTCTCACCCCATTATCAAATACTGTACCATCTCAGTTTCTTTACACATGGAATGGGGTGAAAGCTAGTGTCCGGTAGGGCTACTACAGTAATGGTTGAGTAGGTACTTTAATGTTAAATTCAAAGTTTGCACTTAAATATCTTTGCAAGCGTTTGTTTGATTTCCCTGAACTTTTGCATGCACGGTGTGGTGCCATATATCTCTGGATCTGGAAAGTTTTGTTCTGGTCAGATTTGCGGTTGTGGAGTCATGAAGTGTGAAAAATCCTCAATTTAGTGGAATTATTTGCTTGTCTCCACAGCCCAAATGGTTTTTCAGTCTGGTCTGAAATTTCCAGGGTATATGGGGACTGGATCAGGGAAGTGCCTTTGGAACATTTGGTGAAAAAATATTAATCCATTCAAAAGTTCTTAAATGTTTTCATTTCCCATTATAGTCTACAGAAAAAAATATGTGCGATGCCGCTCACCGGACGGCTGGCTTCGCTCAGGCCGCTGCCCGAGATCTCCTGCCTGGACTCAAGCACAGCAAGCCAGGATCCCTCCACAGGGCTCCCCAGCTCTGCTGCTGCTCACTGGATGGCCGGCTCCACTCAGGCTGCTGTCCGAGACCTCCTGCCCAGACTCAAGCACAGCAAGCAGCCGGAACCCCCTCCACAGGGCTCCCCAGCTCCGCTGCTGCTTACTGGATGGTCGGCTTTGCTCAGGCTGCTGAACCAAGACCTCCTGCCCAGACTCAAGCACAGCAATGTACGGCTCCTGCCATCAGCCAATTGGGGCCCGAGCACTGTTTTTTGGCATGCTCCTATTGACCGAAACCTTTCTCCATCTGCCTCTACTATTTTTATTCTAACTACCAGCTTTTCTCTGCACTTAGCTACTGAATTGTTTAAATAATTGTTCAAAAAAGAGTGTAATCCCTGTAAAACTAAGATAACTGCTAATTTTAGAGTGATACAGCCTTTCTTGATTATTTCCTTTCTCGGGCACCAGACTGCTCCCCACCCACCCCCCACCCTCGCACCCTAGCTCAACACTTTGCTTTGTAGTGTAGAGTGATCACGAGGTCTTGTAAATTACTAACTATCGACTTTCTCATATACAGCCTATACAGTGCCACCACTAGGGGCTCTATAACTGCTTACTGCTCTTGCCAGATCTCTCAGTCATATGCAAATACACCACCAAGTGACTCACGTTAACTGGCTCATCAGGCTACAAAATATGCACAGTTTCTGCACAATACTACAGCTGCTCATCCTCCTCACAATCCTTTACCATGGTCATACTCTAAGATGTCAACAGGCTTCTCAGCTATCAATGTACCCTGGCACACATATCCACTATGAACCCTACTGTGTTACTGGGCACTACTTCCTGACTGCTAAGGGAGCCTGGTCCACCCACTGGCTCATACTGCCACCTATATGGTGGCTGACATTGGTGACCTGCAACCTATGCCCAACAAAATTCTATGATCTAAACTACATGGACTCCCAGGGTGCCATGCACAGTCTACATATGGGAAGAAAAACAGCAGTCTTTGTAAAAAGTTATATGTATACCAGGATTTTGAACACCACCTCCTATTGCTTAGGGCTGGGGATGTGCAAGCAAACCCTGGCTCACCAAGTCCACTTCACCCCGCAAAGCTCCCAACACATGGAGTGATCAAATTTGCATCAATTAACATCCGAAGCCTCCCAAGCAAGCTGGACCAACTTCAAGCCTGGACCGCACAACACAACCCTGACATTGTGTCGGTTGTTAAAACCTGGATCTCACCCAAGATCTCTGACAATGAAGTTGCCCTCCCTGGCTTCAATACTTTCAGGCTTGACAGGGCTATCAAGAGAGGAGGTGGCTGAGCCATCTACGTCAAGGACACTATCAAAGGACACGTCCTCCCACAGGTGGATCTCGGGCCCCATGCCCAGGCACTAGCAATTAAAGCCATACTTGGGGCACACAACAAAGCACTAACAGTCATCTCTGTCTACATTCCCACAATGAACACAAAAGGGGGCTTCAAGGGTATTGTTGACTTCATCCACTTCCAGCCCTCTAAACTCTGAGATCATCTTACTAGGAGACTTTAACATCAACTGGCTTTCACCCGATGCATGCACATACAGGGATGATATCTCTTCAGGTCACCTCACCCAGCTTGTCTCCTACCCTACTAGGGTTAATTACAAAACAGACACCAGTACCCTCCTAGACTGGATACTTTCAAGCAACCCAGAATGACTCTCCAATGTGACAGTGCATCTGGATGCTATTAGTGACCACTCCCCAGTCTTGTGTAACTGGTCAAATTCCTCAAATCACCACCCCCCCTTCACCTTCCATAGGGTACTAAAACATGGGCATCTTCAGTCCCTGAAACATGATCTTGCCAACACCAACTGGTAACTAATTGACAGTGCTACTGATGTCAACACTGCCCTGGACTATTTTATAAAACAATTCACACAAGGCTGTGATGTGCATGCACCCCACAAAAAGGTCAAGGCAAGGGAATCAGTTAAACCATGGTTATCACCTGACCTCCTAAGCAAACTGAAGAAGAGCGATCACCTCAAACTTGTTGCCCTCACTGTTGAAGAAGTTCTCCTTCCCTTAACCAAGATCCTGAACATGTCTGTCTGCCACTTGCAATTCCTACAGTTGTGGAAATTAGCCATTGTGACTCCTGTGTACAAAAATGGGGATAGGGCATCGCTGTCAAATTACCAGCCCATCTCTATTCTGCCACCGCTCTCTAAAGTGCTAGAATGTATAGTGGCTGACCAGCTGGTTGAATACCTTGTAAAACACTCAATCCAGTGCTCAGAACAGCATGGCTTCAGTAAAGGCCATAGTACCTCCACGGCACTACTTGAACTCACAGGGTTTGTTCACTGGTCTCTTGACCAAGGAACCTTAGCAGGGGCAGTATTCACTGACCTCTCAAAGGCTTCAGTACTGTCCATCACTCCCTCCTCTTAAACCAATTAACCTCCATTGGTCTTTCTGCAGAATCAACCATCTGGTTCAAAAGCTACCTAGGACAATGTACACAAAGAGGGAAAATCAACAATGTCCTTTCTGATTATCTGCCTGTAAAATCTGGGGTCCCATAGGGTTCCATATTGGATCTTCCCCTTTTCAGCATCTTCCTCAACAATCTACCATGCCACTGCCCACAGCAGGTGCTACTCTATGCAGATGATGCAGAAATTTTCTCAAACTGCCCAAACCCAGAGAAACTTGAGTACAAGCTGCAGCATAGCTTGGGGATTGTTGAGAAATGGTTCCAAAACCATAAACTTATGCTAAACAGCAAAAAAAAAAAACATGACGTTCTGCAGCACTTGAAGCAAGTACAAATCACACACTCTCAACATTAGCACATGATCTGGAACTCTGCTCGAACATACCCAGCACTTTAAATATCTTGGGGTCACCCTTGACAGCAGCCTTGCCTATGACCAGCACATCAGCAATGTGGCTAGGACTGTCAACTATAAAATTGGTCTCCTCCAAAGGCACAAGCTCTGTCTCACTTTGGACACTCTTAGACTAGCTATCAACAGCTCCGTCCTGTCTGTCATAGACTACTGTTTGGTCATCTATGGTGCTGCTAGCTCCAATGCCCTCCGCAGAATATCGGTTGCACTGAACAAGGCCTGCAGGCTGCTCATAGGAAACAAGTGTCTCACCCACACCTGTGACCTCTATGCCCAATCGGGCTGGCTCCAACTCAGTGGTAGGCTACACTACCAAACCTGCTTGCTGGCAAAAAAGACGCAACTAGGTATTCTTCCCCATGGCACAGCAAAACTACTTCAGCCACACAGCAGCAACTCCCAATGGACAAAAAGTGCTAGCACTCAACTCTTCCATCTTCGAACAATGCAGGGTCAGTGCTATTTTGCCTACAGAGCACCCTTCTGGTTTAATGCCCTTAGCCAGGCCATCTCCACTCAACCTACTCTGGGTCCATTCAACAGACTACTACACCAGCAGTTCTTCGCATCCAGCACCTGTTACTGCTTCCACTAGTCCCCCTGCCATAGGACTCTGAAATACCCCAGTGGCTCCCAGTACTGGCATGCCAAAGCCATCTCTTCCCCCTTTTCTCCCTTCCTCCCCCTACCACAGTGACTCAAGGTAGCTCACAACTCTGATTGACCACCTACCACATCCATCCACCCCCCCTCGACAAGGTCTATGACTGCTGCAACTCAGTCTCCCACTACTGTCTACACACGACCATCATCATTTTAGCCATCTTATCCCTACCACCTACTATTCTCTCCACTAACTACCCTGTCTACTAATTCTTTCCCTACATCCTATGACCTTCAACTATTCTCTCCTCTAACTTACTCTATTTGGGGACTGAGGGTAACCCACCCTCCGTAGTTGTATCCTGTCTGTATAAACTGCCTGTATAACCACTGTAACTATTGTACATGTCTAATGCTTTATGTTGTTTAAACCTTTGTAATATTGCTTTCCCTCCCACTGATGTGGAACCTTTGTAAAACAGCTCTCAGCTCAAAGGTGTTTAATCCTAGATCTTAATAAATAATAATAAAAGGTTTCACAAAAGTACCATTGGTTAACATGGGGGGATTTCATGAAATTACGCATTAATTTTGCAAAAGTACCGTGTATTTTCGTGAAAGTACCATTGGTTTACATGGGGGACTGTCGCAAAATTCTTCATTACTTTTGCGAAAGTACTATTGATTTGCATGGGGAACTTTCATGAAATTCCACATTACTTTTGTGAAATTATCGCAGTTCTTTCACAAAAGTTGTGCCATGTAAACCAATGGTGCTTCTGCAAAAGTCCTGCAGAAAGTCCTACACCTACTGTATGGATATGATTATACAGAACTGGGAACACAGGGCAGTCTTATATACTTATAGGTGGGTGGGAGTACAGAGCCCAGAGGGCCCATGTTCCTACCTATGGATAACATCTTGCAATACTGGGAGCACAGGGCCCTCGGGCACTATGTCTCTACACTTATAGCTTGGTTGGAGCTCAGGGCCCAGATGGCCCACACTCCAAAATATTCATTCATTTATGCCAAACTAGGGGCACAGGGCCCTTCTGTGCTATGCCTCTACACTCATCAGTGAGTCGGAGCGCAGGGCCAGTAGGACCCGTGCTCCCACCTATGAATATCATATGACTAACATTTCACTTTCTCAAAATAAAGGGAAATTCATTACAAAAAACTCCATTAATGCATCAGTTCTGGTTGATTCCACACCAACAAAAGTCTGAAAATTGCTGTTGTTATAACCCTACGCCTTCATTACTTATTTACATTTTCCACAGACTAACAGGCGCTGGGGTACCTTTGAGGTCATCAGTACTAACTCTCACCCCATTCTCCTATACTGTACCATCTCAGCTTTTTTACATTTGGAATGGGGTGAAAGTAAGGGCCGATGACCCCAAGGCACACCCCAGCACCTGTTGGTCTGTGGAGGGTGGGGTGGTGGTGTGTGGGGGTAGGGTTGGTCACCTTAACCTTGAATTTCCAGACTTTTGTTGGTGTGGAATCTACCTTAACTGATGCATTAAAGGAGTTTTTTTGCAATTAATATAAAAGATATATAGCATTCCAGGTCAAAATACATTATGTATACATTGTCACCTGCTGGAAAATAATAAAAAAAAAGCAGAGAAGCAAGGTGACCAGAGGCCATGAAGAAATTGTTACTCCATGATGCACTGGAGTTGTCTTGCTAAACAGAATACAAGTTTCTGTTACCTCTTGCCATGTAGAACACAGTATGTGTCTGGCTTACCTGTGCTGTTGGCCTGTAGCCACTTAGATTCCATAAATTACTTGGCAATGTACAGGGAGAGTAAGGGATGTCACTTGGGCACCATGGAGTAACTGGTAAAGAATGGTGGTAGGGAGGGTATTATTTCAATTAGAAACTGAGTATTGGGAGAGGGAAAGGGGTGCTTTTAGCCACTAGGACACAGGACGAGGAGAGGAAGTGGGAGGTAGAGGGGTGACATTTCTGCTGTACAGCAATGAGTATGTGGTGTGGGATGGGGGTCTTTTTAACTCTGAAACCCTTAGAACTCTCTCATATCTAATTTCCTATTAAAATGCATAGAAATTATTGTTTTGAAAACAAGAACCTTTTTAAAGATTTTTGTGTCAATTTCAAACTTCTCACACAGAGCTCCAGATAAGGGGAACAGATGCCTATTTTACTCACCAAATAAAAAATAAAAATACCCTTTGAAATTTCTTTGGATGAGTACCAGTACTCATCCCAACCCTTTGAAATGCTCCATAGATACTTCAGAAGATGCAGTTTTTTTCCAAGTTCAGAGCACTTTTACACATCAAAATTTTATTTTAATCACCTAATATCAGAAATGGTGAGTACATTGCTCTTGATCACCAAAGTTATCTGAAGCACTGGTCTCACAAACTGAACCAAGAGCGGTTCATCCATCTTTAGTTTATTTTAATGTTTGACATATACTATTTTAATTCCATTTTGCATAACTTTCCAGCAAAAGCGTCACATCATTTAGATTTTTTTGCAAATACATTTGTACAAAAAATGTTTGTTTTGTTAAAAAAGTAATAATTATACTGAATTAGTCAAATTTCTGTGCAGTATCAGTTGTGTATGACAGAAAAGCATAGGTCCATTAAGACAAACATGATTTTTATACTTAATCCCTCCAAGGGCTGGAGTTTGAGGCAGGCTAGCATATAGCATGCAAAAATAGTACATTGCCAGCCCATGGGAGGGATAGTGAGGCTTAATAAAGGGAAGGGAGGGTGGGCAGAGGGTGACTGTGAAAAGGCAGAGATACTAAACAAATATTTTTGCTCAGTATTTACAAAGGAAGAGGGGGAGGTACCTAAAACAAACAGTAGAAACACTCCGGATACAGAAGTTGATACCAGCCCATTTACAGAAGAAAGGGTTCTGAAAGAACTCTTAAAACTGAAGGTGGACAAAGCAATGG
This sequence comes from Neoceratodus forsteri, assembly GCA_016271365.2. Lineage (NCBI taxonomy): Eukaryota > Metazoa > Chordata > Ceratodontiformes > Ceratodontidae > Neoceratodus > Neoceratodus forsteri. The sequence goes on from CM057455.1 coordinate 509,073,086, forward strand.
GGCCTGATGGGATTCATCCCAGAATTCTAAAAGAACTAAGGGTAGAACTAGTAAAACCACTGACTACCCTCTTTAACAAATCATGGGAGGATGGGGTGGTACCCGAGGACTGGAGGAGGGCAGATGTGATTCCCCTTCACAAAAGTGGGAGCAAGGCAGAAGCAGGAAACTACAGACCTGTTATTTTAACCTCAGTGATAGGGAAAATGATGGAATCACTTCTGAAGGAAAGAATTGTCTATTATCTAGAGGCCAGAGGGGCACAGGACCCAAGGCAGCATGGATTCACATCAGGAAGGTCATGCCAGACGAATCTGATAGATTTCTTCGACTGGGTGACCAAAGTAGTAGATCAGGGAGGGGCTGTGGACATGGCCTACCTAGACTTTAGCAAGGCATTTGACACAGTCCCACACAAAAGATTAATATACAAGTTAGCCAGCCTGGGAGTGGGTCCCAAGATGACAGCCTGGGTAAAGAATTGGCTGGAGAATAGGACACAGAGAGTAATAGTAAATGGAGTCCACTCTGAAGAAAGGGGGGTTACTAGTGGGTACCACAGGGTTCAGTATTAGATTGGTCCTCTTCAATGTCTTTATAGCGACATTGCAGAGGGACTGGAAGGAAAAGTATGTCTCTTTGCAGATGACACAAAGATCTGCAACAGAGTTGATGCACAAGGTGGGGTGGAAAGGATGAGAAGGGACTTGGAAAGGTTAGAGGAATGGTCAAATGTATGGCAGCTTAGATTCAATGCTAAGAAGTGCAAGGTAATGCACCTGGGAAACAAAAACCCAGGGGAAGAGTACACAATGGGGGGTGAGATACTAACAACAACAAAAATGGAAAGGGACCTGGGGTAGTCTTATCAGATGACCTAAAGGTGGGCAAGCAATGAGAGGGCAGCAAGGAGGGCTTGGGGATACTGGGATGCATAGGAGAGGCATCACCAGTAGAAAACAGGAAGTTATTATCCTCTGTACAGACAGCTGGTCAGACCCCATCTGGAGTACTGCGTGCAGTTCTGGAAACCCAATCTCCGCAAAGACATAGACAGGATGGAAGCTGTCCAGTGGAGGGCAACTAAAATGGTGCAGGGTCTGCACTGGAAGACATATGAAGAGAGACTTAAGGAGCTTAATATGTATAGCCTCGAGGAAAGGAGGGAGAGGGGGGACATGATAGAAACTTTCAAGTACCTCAAGGGAATCAACAAAGTCCAAGAGGGTAGCATCTTTCAAAAAAAGAGGTGTGCAAGAACAAGGGGGCACAATTTGAAGATAGAGGGGGTGGCTCAGAGGTAATTTAAGGAAGTATTTTTTCACAGAGAGGGTTGTGGATGCATGGAACGGCCTTCCGGAGGAGGTTGTGGAGTCAAAAACAGTGGTGGAATTCAAGCATGCATGGGACAGTCATAAGGCAATTCTAGGGGGTGGGGGCAGGAAGAAGTAGGCTGCTGGTTAACTAGGATCTGCAGCTTATCCATTAGGTAGGGAAATGGGCAGACTGGGTGGGCCAAGCGGTCCTTATCTGCCATCAAATTCTATGTTTCTATGCTGCTACAACCACAGTGTTGCTACACAAATCAGGCTCATGGACGGGATCCATATCCCCAAGCTGAGGAACTCCTCTCAGGGACTGGGGAGAGCAACCAGTGGTGATGGACGAGGGCCAGACCTCTGACTTCAAACAGAATGCCTGGATTGGCTGATGCCTGAGATGTCTTAATCCCTTTCACTATGGCACTGGAGGATTGTGGGATACAGCAGTCCAACTGGATTTCTTTATTCCCTTTACAAGGGGGCATCAATTTCTTAACAAAACATAAAACACAAATCCTCTATGTTTTTCCAGCAAACTGGGGAGAGGGATTGGGTGCCAAAGCAGGGCTTTGAGGGCACAGGTGCCCATAGCAGGTAGACACAGAATAGCTATGCCAGCAGTCTGACCCATTTACTTGCCATGCCCACCCTTGGTCCAAAGCCAGATGTACCTGAGTTTTGGGTTTCCACAGAGAACAGCACCTTACACTGCCAAGCTCACTTACTTATGCAGTGGGATGGGGTTGTAGATACCTGTAAACAGATGCATTCTCTACATGTACAAAGGGTTACTCTCATCTGGCACTGTACCAAGAATTTTACATTTTGGAAGCAGGGGACGAAGACTGTACGATAAAGTTATCCAGTCTAGCAAATATTTTCTCCTAAAGCCCACAGTCTCCACACAATGCTAGGAGCTAAGGATTGTTTCTTAGGATTTAATGAGGGCATAATGGGATGCAAATTATGTCTTTCCACCTTGTTTGAGGACAATGGTTATTTACATGGGGAACTTTAGAATATATTAACTTAAAGCAAAAGCCATAACAGGTTTAGGACCCCCTAACTGTTTTTTTTCTCCATGACAGCCGTTATGTTCCTTATAGGCATATACCTCTGTATGGCCAGCAATTGGGTTTACTTAATGCTGACCACAGCTGTTAGTACCTTACTGGGGAAGGTCAGTGTGGTGGAGCATAGGCACATCCCAAATCCACATCCCATAGCACTACAGATCTCCTACACCACACTGGCAGGGCAGAGCAGTCCCAGAGAAGCATCCAAAGTAGTGGCAGAGATGGAAATGGAGGTCCTCCAGGGCAGAGACCTCAAGGGGGGAAGTAGAGGAACCCTGAGGAGGAGGAAACAACTCCTTGTGGGGGGGCTCCATAGTCTGGGGAGTGGAGTTGGGCTCAGGTAGCAGGGTGGAGAGGGAGGTTAAGTGCCTGCCAGGAGGTACAGCTCAGAGGAATGGTGAGTAGATCCAGAGGATTGCCAGGGCAGCAATAGAGAGGTGGGAGCTGGATGTCATTGTCCATCTGTGGACAAATGACCTGGCTAGGGGCAAGGCAGGGATGGCAAGAGTGCAGGAGGAGTTCAAGGAGTTTTGGAGGGGCCTTGGGCAGGTAGCAAGATCTGTGACCTTCTCAGAGGTGCTGCCTCTCCAGAGCAAGATGGAGGCTAGGGATCTCTGCACCAGGGACTTCAATGCATGGTTGAGCAACTGGTGCAGAGAGAAGTGTTTGGGCTTCATTCATTTATTTATTTATTTATTTATTTATTTAGTTTTTGTTAACCGGGTAAGTGCGCTAGTCAGCAAGTGACTGTTTTCAGGCACGACCCGGGAGGTACAATTACAACACACAAAGAGTACAGCCAGATTATTAAGACAACGAGTACAAAAAATGCAGAGAGAAATACATATGGCAATGTAACATACATTAGTAAACAAAAATATACTTTAGCACTTGATCATGGAACATACTCAAAAATGTGAATAGTAGAAGGCAGAAAATAAGAGAGGATAGGCATCAAGAAAAGACACAAGGAAGGAAAACTGGCAAAAGGATGGGAGGGAGAGATTAAGTGGAAGGAGGTGCAGTCAGATACGGCAACAGCGGGTGAGGTACCAACCTGAGGCTGGCCTATGGAGCCGAAAAGACGGCAGGCTAAGAGAGAGAGGTGGTGGGGGGGGTGGCAGACAGCAACAGCGAGGAGGTAGGAAAATGCAGCTGGCTGGTGGAACCGATAGAGGGCAGGGCGAGAGGAGGATGCCGGGAGAGGGGATAGAGGCGGAGGAGTTATGCAACAGCGGCAAAAGTGTCAAGCCAAGCCGGTCAGTGGAACCAAGAGACAGCAGGGCAGGGAAGGGGGTTGGTAGACGGTGGAGTAGGTGTAGTAGGTGGAGAGGTGACTAAGCACAGCCAGGAGGGTAGGGACTAAGGAGGGCATGGATGAGGTAGGAACAGGTAAAGGTGAGTTTGGTGGGGAGCAAGAGAGGGAGAGGATATAACAGAAGAAGGGGGAGAGCAGCAGTGGGGTTAAGTGAGGAGGCTGTGAAGTGAAGATAAGAATGTCATGGAGTAGAATAGCGACTTACAATTGTCAACAGCTAACATTAGGCTTGTAAAAACAGGTTAAGGCAACATTAATTACAAGGCACAAAATAAAACATTAATTACAAGGCACAGTATAGAACGCCTATTTGACAGGGCAAAAGTGCTAGCAATGAGGAAACAGTACAAATGCAGTGGATCAGGTAGGGTCAAAGCAAACACATTTGTCCATAGTAGTGAGGAAAGTCCTGAGTTTGCTCTTAAAAGTCACATGAGTGGAGACATCTCTTAGATCCTGAGGTAGTAGGTTCCATAGGTGGGGGCAGCATGATGGAAGGAGCCCATGCCTTTTAGTCCGACAAAAGGATGGATAGTAAGATCTGATCAGCCGATCTAAGATTCCTTGTGGGAATGGCCGCCTGAGGAGACTGTGACAGGATAGCAGGCTTGGACGTCCTTAGGATGGAATCAACTAAATTGTACAAGTAGTACTGCCTGGTAGAGGAAGGAGAGAGCCAACCAAGGTCCTGATATAAGAGACAATGATGCTGCAGTCGAGAAGCTTGGTTGCATACCTGCACACATTATTGAAGGTAGTATCCCATAGTTGCAGTGAAGATTTGGTGGCCAAGGACAGGATGGGACACCCATATGTAAGGGTTGGCAATAGAATGCCTCTGGCTATCGCCAATTTAGCAGCAGGGGTGAGCAGGTATTTGGTTCTGTAGGCAACCCCAATTTGCAGTTAATTGACTTGCAGGTTTCCTGTCTATGTGCTTTCAGGTCCAAGGTTTGATCCAGGTGGATGCCAAGGTAACGAAAGGAAGTGACAGTTTCTATAGGGTCCCCATCGATATCAGAGACAGAGATGGTCAGAGGACAGGATCTAAGCTTGTGATTGGAGCCAAACATAATAACTTTTGTTTTATGTGTATTTAAAACCAGGCGTTGAGAGTTCAACCAGTGTTGTACAGCACGAAAATCTGCAGTGAGGGCAGCATTTAGATCCAGGACCTTATCAGAGTGATAATAAATTACCAGATCATCCACATAAAGAAGTGAGTGACCTGTGGTGACCAGCTCAGGAAGTTTATTGACGAATAATGAGAATAGAAGAGGGCCAAGTATAGACCCTGAGGGACCCCAATGTTGATAACAGCACTGTCTGACATGGATGAATTAAACTTAACAGCTTGTGTTCTGTTGGAGAGGTAGCTTTGAACCAGGTAGTGACTGGGGAGAAGCCCAAGGTACTGAGGGCAGATAGTAGCAGAGAATGGTCAACCAGATCGAAGCTTTGGTTAAGTCAATGAAGACTGCCCTGTTAACTTTCCTCATCCATATTGGTAACGATATCTGAAGTGAATTTTGCAAGTGCTGTCATGGTGCTGTGATGCTTTCTAAAACCATGTTGTGCTGAGCTTAGTAAATTGAATTTCTCAAGGTATTCAGTGATTTGCATGGATACTACTTTTTCCAGGATTTTATTCAGAACAGACAAAATAGCAATAGGCGGTAATTTGATATGTCATTTTACTGCCTTTCTTAAATACAGGAGTGATTCTGGCTGCCTTCCAGACTTCAGGGACAATGCCATTGGAGAGAGATAGGGTGAAGATGTGTGCCAGGGGCCAGAGATGATGTAGATAAGCCATTTTAGTAGTCTTGGTTCTAGGCCATCTGAGCCAGTACTGGTGTTTTCAGAGAGTGACCTGAGCAGCTTTAGGACCTGATGCATAGACACTTCCCTGAAATAGAAGGGTTGGTTAAGTTTGGGGGTCCTTCAGATGCTGTGGGGTTAAACTGTGAAGCAGAGGATTGTGATGGGAGGGAAGCTGTGAGGCAGATAAGTCAGAAAATTGTTGGTTAAAAGCATTTGCAATGGTAGTAGAATCATTACAGTGTACACCATGTAGGACCATATCTGAGGGAGTGACATCTTTAGCAGAACCTAAGAAGGACTTAATGTGACCCCAAAACTTGCGAGGGTCATTGGAAGAATTAATCAGCAGGTTTTGGCAGTATTTACTTTGGCCTGCCTGATGCATCTTTTACAGTCATTTCTGTATTGTTTATACAGAATGAGATCTGACTGCAGTCCAGTTTGTTTGTACTTTTTCCATTGATTGTCTCTAACTTTTAACTTTTGAAGCAGGTCTTTTTTCAGCCACCTCGAATGCTGGCCCCTTACCCTCCTTTTCACTGTAGGGAGGTGCTTCTTTGGATGTTGCCAAATTCAGTCAGAAATGAATTGAGGGCAGTATCAACATTGGTTATGTATAAATGTTAGACCAGTCAACACAAGAGAGGTCAAATAGGAAGGCTTGTTTGTCCAGGCAGCATAGTTTGAAAACCTAATCAGACGTGGTGGAGGAGGAGGAGGTGGACAGGATCGCCATCAACAAAGTGTGGGGGAATGATCAGTGATTGAGTCAGCAAGCACTGTGGCATCTAGTACATGATCAGGTCTGGTGGTGAGGATCCAATCAAGTAGGGACCCTGAGTGCGGAGTAGTAGTTCTGGTAATGCCTGTGATAGTTTGGTGTAGATTGTGCTTCTGTATTAGAGATTCAAGGATGCTGTGCTGTGGACCCAGCCAGTTAAGGTTCAGGTCCCCAAGGAGTAGAGCCTCATTTGATTTTACATTCTGGGAGACATATTGTAGCAAATTCTGGAGACCACTCATCCCGCTTGTAGGTGGATTGTAGACACAAATGATGTGCAGCAGTTTTGAACCCAGTGTCAGGGTAGCGTGCAGAGTTTCACAAGGTGTTAGGGAATCAGTGCAGGGTATTTGAGACCAGGAACCCTCCTGGAGGGATGTAGGCCTGTACAAAGGTGATGGTTTGCATCCATCCATGGAAGGAACCATTGTCTTTAGTGATTGGTTTAAATGCTTCATTGGCAAGCATTTAAACTAGACAAGGGAGGTGGTAGAAGGAAGCATGGAGAATCAAACTGCCCACCCCCACAGGGTAAAGTAGTCTGCAGGGAGGACCCTAAGGTTGGGAAATAAGTAGTAACTAAACTAGAAAAAGGTAGAATGGCAGAGAAAAAAAGAAAGGGGGATTAAAGGTTGGGGCTAGTGAGGGAAGGCATGAGGATAAAAGGGGGGATGACAAGAGGGGAAATAAAATATTGAAGGCCATGTGTGCGAATGCATGCAGCCTAGGAAATAAAATCCCAGATCTGGTGGTCTTGATGGCAGAGGCTGACCTGGAAATTGTCACTATTACTGAGACATGGTATAATGGGAACCATAACTGGGATGTAGCTATACCAGGTTTACTCTACTCAAGAAAGACAGGGAGGATGGAAAGGGAGGAGGGGTAGCTCTTTACATCAGGGAGGGTATAAAAGCAGCTAAGGCACAGGGATTGTGGGGGGGGTGGAGGCCCTGTGGGTCACCCTGGAGATGGCTAGGTGCACTGCTGGTCACATGGGCATGATCTACAGAAGTTCAGCACAAGGGGAAAAGTTAGACAAGGTTCTAATGAAATCTATCCATAAGATGGCAATTAAAGGGCTCTGGGAGCCCTTGAAAGGGCAGGCGCCTTCCATGCTGCTGCGGCCATGGATGGAGAAGCCAGCCAGCTATGTGCCCTTCATCTTCCCACCACTGAGCTCAGCAAGCCAGCTCTGGGAGTCCTTGATCAGGCAAACGCCTTCCATGCTTCTGCTGCTGCAGCTGGAGAAGCCAGCCAGCCGCGCACCATTCACCTGCCCGCCGAGCTCAGCAAGCCGGGTAAGCCAGCAAACAGCTACGGGGAATAGCTTTGGGGCCCTGATTGACTGAAGACACACTGGGACTCCACTGATTGGGTGCTGCCTGTACGGCTTTTACTGGGATTGGCCACTAGGAGATTTCTGCTCTCTGTGACTTTTTCTTCCTTTCTTTCTCTCCTGGTGCTTTGCTGCTCGCTCTAAACTGAAACCTGTATTTTGTCCAACACCGCCCACCCTGACCCCGGCTTCTATTAAATGTCCTTTCCTTGAGAGCTAGGCCAACCTCTTGCACTCCCATTGGTCTGCTCACAGTTAGTCTTGCCTAATTGATAACTTCCACTCCTAGCTAGCTCTGCGTCCTTTTAGTAGCTCCTTACACATTGGTTCTGACATCCCTGCCTGTACTGTCTCTTAACAGGATATAATATCCCAAATAATGCCATGGGAGGATATTTTCTTGCTCAGCTGCTTCATCCTGTTAACCTACATACCATATTGAATTCCAGTTGCCCAATCGCACCAAGGCCAATGCTCCCCTCTAGGTGGATACCCACCTCTACACTCTCATAACAACACATGGCTCCACACCTTGGGGATGACAACCCCATCGTCCTGTATACCTTCACATCAGGTATTGTCCAGTGAATACGATAGAATGCCTCTGAACCTGCCAGTTAAAACAGTCATATATACTCTATTCTAAACAAATCACCCTAGTGGCCATAACTTAGCCACCTCAAACCTCTCCACTCCAAGCGGTGCAATAAGTGGTTACTCAGTATGGTAATAAATTGCCTCAAGAAATTACTACTGCTTCTTTTACTTTGCTCTGGAAATGTTGAACTAAATCCAGGCCCACCTGCTTCTCTAAACACCCTTGCAGACCTCCCCCAATACAAGGGCATCAGCTTCCTTCATATGAATGTCCAAATCAAATCAAATCATCTTTATTTTTAAAGCGCCTTTCAAAACCTATGTCTTCCAAACATAGCACAGTTTCTGCCCTCACTAAAGTAACCACCGACTGGCAACTGCCTTGGACTCTAAGAAGCATATGTTTGCACTGTTTCTTGACCTTAGGAAGCCTTTCGATACTGTGGATCACAGCACTATGCTTAATGTATTGAGTAACATCAGTCTTGATAGTACTGCTATTAAATGGTTCACCATCTACCTTACTAACAGATTACAACAAGTCAAAGCATTGGGAGAAATGTCTCCACTAAAAACACTACCACGAGGTGTCCACCAAGGCTCTGTTTTGGGCCCAATCTTATTTGCAATCTATATCAATAACCTTGATTCACATCTGCGCACAGCTAATGTGCACTGATTTGCAGACACTACCGTCCTCTACACCTCTAACTGTTCTTTGGACATGGCCCATGAGGATTTACAGCAAGACTTTATCGCTCTCCAATGTAATCTTATTAAGCATAAGCTTCTACTCAATGACAAAAAGACCAAAGCCATGATCCTCTCACCGAACGCAGCTCCAGGACCAACATGCAACCTTAAGATTCTAACTTTATTGGGTGAACCCCTTGAAACCATTGATACCTTTAAATACCTAGGGTTCTGGCTTGACAATAAGTTTAACTTTCTGTGCCACCTGAATGAGCTCTCAAAAAAATTAAGACAACGCTTAGACATATTCTACTGCATTAAGCACCTTCTCTCCAAGGAAGCTAGGAAGAGACTAATGCAGTCCACATTCCTGCTCTTACTGGATTGTGCTGACTTCCTCTACAACAATTGCCCCTGTTCAATGCTCTGTAAACTTGACACTCTTTATCACCGGGCCTTAAGGTTCATCCTCAATCTGCCTTTTTGCACCAGTCACTGCCTGCTGTACCAAGAGATGGGATGGTCCTCACTGCCTACAAGGAGGAAAAGAAACGCCTTCCTCTGGTTCTATAGGGCTCTGTCTGATAAGCTTCCAGCATACATCTCGAGCTTCTTTGAGCGTGCCAAATGGTCGTACATTTTGAGACACTTCTCCCTACTCTGCTTCCAGATACCCAAAGTAAAAACATTTCATGGCTTGGCTGCAATTCATTTCTCCTTCCTTTCTTTATGGAATACTATGCAAAGATCTCTAAAGCTCTCAACCCTCTCTGGTCCATTCACCTTCAAAGCACTAATAGCTGAGTAACTGAAGGAAACCTGCAACTGTTACAGGTGACTCATGTGCCCTCAGGACCCAATTCTAGAAGAGTTACGCTTGGTGTAACAGCACTTGCACCAAGTAGAATGGCGCAAGTAGCAACTTACTCCAGCAGTTGTGACTTGTGGGATTCTACAATGTGGCCTGTGACATGTCGCAGGCCACTTGATCCAAAGAACAGTTACACCAGCAGTTGTGCCATAAACCCCTGCGACATGGCACTATGGGGTTTATGGAATCAGTTGCTCCCTATTCCAGTGGGGCAGCAACAAAGTCCCCAATGTCGAGATTCTATAAAAACCCCTGGAGGAGAACCGCCAATGTAAGTTACACCAGCATTTAGCTGGTGTAACTGTACATATGTCCTCCGGTGGTTCTGGTGACCCACTGTACCAATTCCAGGATGTCGTCCCATGCACAGAACACCCCCATCAGTGCCCCACAGGGCAGCCCACAACCCCCCCAGCCTCTGATCCCCCACAGCAGATGTGCCCAGCTGGGCATCATGCACCCCCAACCCCCAGAACCCCCAAACTCTCAATGCCCTGCAGGGAGCCCACACACATCATGCCCACAACCCCACAACACTAGTGCCCCAGTGTCTATACAGTAAGCGCTCAGAAGGAGCTCAGTCAGTGGCTGGCCATGGTAGTGAGAGGAGGGTTGTGTCAGTCACTGGCTAGGTATGGGTTGGGGGGGGGTGCAGAGTGTATTGGTACTGCTGGGTGTGGGGCCACTAGACTACCAGATATATCTGTAAGGGACATCAGACATATGCCTGTACTGTATATACTGTACAATACACTGGTCATGGTGCTCCAGATCTGGACACCGTGGTGGCATGACAGTGGGTAGGGGGCCTCTAGCCCTGTGGGGCTCTAGCAGTGAATGGGCATGGGGGGGCACTTATGACTTACAGACTTGCGGTTGCGGCTTGCAACATTCTCGCGAGGTGCGCCCTCTGTTCGGTGTACCTGGCTGTATGTCGCAAGTCGCAGGACTTAGACGCGGGGACCCTACCCCTTCTAGGGTGCAGGGTCAGTGTTGCAGCTGCATTTTGCATAAGTCATGCTTGGCGGCAACTTGCGCCATGCTTCTAGAATCCCACCCTTAGTCTCTGGTGTCCCACAAGAATCTTCTGACACTTAAGTTATGCTCAGCTCCCACCTTCCCTAATGGGGGGCCCCAGCACTCTTGCAACCTCTTTTCTCACCCCCCCGCCATCACCACCCTACCTCCCCCTATCTCCTATACCCTCCCCTCTTCCTCTCCCTCCCAAGTCCAATAATAGAATACCCACTGGTCTACTTACACTAGTGAGTGCACTGGTCTACATATACTAGTGAGTGCCTGGGTTCTAAGTTTTTAACCTACTTTGTTTGTTTGTTTAACGTGCTACAATTAGCATTTAATTGTGTTATCTTTGAATGTATAGGCCTGACTTATCTCTCTTTTGTACAATGATTTGTTTTGCCTGCCCTACACCTGCCTGTGATTTGTTTGATGTCCAGGACCACTTTGAAAATGAGCTTGCTCAATGGTGTTTATGCCTAGTTGAGTAAAGTTTGATTGATTGATTGATTGATTGATTAAAGGGGAAGTGCTGCTGGTAGGTGACTTCAATCTGTCAGATGTTGATTGGAGCATACCAGCCACAGCCTCAGCCAGTAGCAGGGGCATTCTGGACTCCCTGCAGGGGGCATGCCTCAGGCAGCTAGTGCTAGAACCCAGTCATTAGGGTGCAGTTTTGGACCTGGTATTTACAAATAGGGACAAATAGGGACAGAATTGCAGATGTCATTGTCGTTGGACACCTGAGGTCCAGTGAACATCGCATGGTGTGGTTCAATATGAGTACAGTGGCAGAGTCAAGCCACACAAAAGTGAGGGTCCTGGACTTCAGGTGGGCAGGCTTTGCAAAGTGGGAGTATGTCTCAGGAAAACCCTAATAGGGAGGGAGGACTGGGGGCAGAGGAGTTGAGTAACAGTGGGCCAATCTAAGAGGAGCCATAGTGGAAGCAATAAACCTTTACATTAGGCAAATAAACAAAGGCAAGAGAAAAAGAAAACCACGATGGTTCTCAAAGGAACATGCCGGTAGGTAAGAGTGAAAAAGTTAGCTATTAGGAAGTGCAAGGAAACACAGAAGGAGGAGGACAGGGTAGTCTATCTGGATACATAGAGAGAGGCAGGGAAGGCAGTCAGGAGCACAAAGGTGCAAATGGAGGAAAAAATAGCTCAAGCAGTAAAGAAAGGGGACATGACCTTTTATAGGTATGTTACTGAAAGGAGAAAGACAAGGGGTGGGATTGTAAGGTTTAAGGGGAAGAAGGTGAGTGTGCAGAAGGGGACTTGGGGGGGAGCAACAATCCTGAACAAATATTTTCCTTTAGTATTCACAGAAGAGGGGGAAGTTGAGGGACCATAATTAAGTGACAGGAGCAATAAGGGGATGGAGTTGGACACCAGTCCATTTATGGAAGAGAGAGTTCTAAAGGAACTCTCAAAACTGAAAGTATCAAGGCAATGGGGCCAGACGGGATGCATTTTAGAACATTAAAGGGGCTTAGGGAGGTGCTGGCAGCACCACTAGCAGCCCTGTGCAACAAATCACTGAAAATGGGAGTGGTTCCAGAGGACTGGAGAAGAGCATATTTATTTATTTATTGAAAGTTTTGCCAGGGAGAACCTACTGAGCAGCAAGTGCTCATTTTCAGGTACATCCTGGGGGGGAGGGGAACAGAAGGGAGACTGCAGGCAAAAATACATAAATACTATATTAACAGGTAGTAATACAAGTTGAGGTAACAGCTAGCATACATAGGTACATGGGCACAATGCAATAATCAGCAGAATTAAATGAAAATAAAAATATTTACACATTTGTACATGAGAATACAGAGTTAGGAATTAAATTACATTTATTTACAAGGCTACTGCAGTGAGCAACCAGCAGGAACTAAACAGGGAGGGATGCAAAGGAGATAGAGTGGTGTCCCTCTACACAAAAGAGGGAGCAGGGAGGAGGCTGGAAACTATAGCCCTTGCCTGACCTTGGTGGTGGGGAAAATAATGGAATCACTGCTAAAAGAAAGGATTGTGGAACATTTTGAATCTAGCAGAGCACAGGATCTGAGGCAGCATGGATTCACAGTGGGAAGGTCATGTCAACTAAATTTTCTTTGACTAGGTGAACAGGGAAGTGGATCAGGGGGGAGTAGTGGATGTGGCCTTCCTGGACTTCAGCAAGGCCTTCGATGCCATTCCACATAAGAGGCTTGTAAACAAGCTAGGCAGCCTGGGAATGGGTTCCAAGGTGGTAAACTGGGTTATAAATTGGTTTGGGACAGAATACAGAGGGTGGTGGTAAATGGAGCTCAATCCAAGAAAAGGAGGGGGGCCAGCAGGAAGCCACAGGGATCAGATCTGGGGCCAGTCCTATTTAATGTCTTCATAAGTGACACTGCAAAGGGGCTGGAAGGAAAGGTATGCCTCTTTGCAGATACTAAGATCTGCAACAGGGTAGACACTCTGGGAGGCATGGAAAAAATGAGGAGGGAGGTAAGAAAACTAGAGGAATGGTCAAGAATGTGGCAGCTAAGATTCAATGCAAAGAAGTGCAAAATCAAGCATTTGGGGCATAAGAACCCAGGGGAGGCTTACATGATGGGGGTGAGATACTGACAACCACCAAAGAGGAAAAGAATCTGGGGTAATCATATCAGATGACTTCAATCAATCAATCAATCAATCAAATCTTTATTTATTCAGGCAGACATCATTGAGCAAAGCTCATTTACAAGATGGACCTGATAAGGTCAAGGTTCAATGGTTGGTACATTAGCAGATATATACAAAACACTTGTAATTAAACAGATACAGTAATATAAACATATATACAATAATCCAAGGACAGAGGTTGATTAAACCTAACAGGACAAGGTAGGATACAAGAAAAATACACTAGAAGAATCCAGTATGTACAAATCCCAGTAGAGGAGCCAAAGCAAGCACGCAACATAAGGTACCCAGAATTACAGGCTCCAGGGCAAACTAAAGCAGACAAACGGATATAATGATTGACTGACTGCAAAAAAGTGATGATTACAGCCTCTGACAAATGACATGGAAGGGCTGGTGGGGATTCAGATAGGGGCTATGGCTATTAGTAGTAGGAGGTATGGGAGTAATTGGGTTGAGGTAAGTGCCAGGAGTTGATGTGAAGATCATAGTCAGGGGAAACAAAACTGTAAAATGGTATGATGAGCGGGCTGAGATACCAAATAAGGCCATGGGAGGGAAAAACTAAGGGGATAATTTATGGGAGAGCTGCCAATTATAGTTGCTGACTGGAAGGGGAGGGTTGTGAATGTGACTGACTAGGTCTTGTGGTAGCAGTTGCATTTCTCTGGGAAGAGACTTATGCAGAGCTTTTAAAGGATGCTAGAGGTATAAAGTTAGTCAACTTTAGGGTCTTCTGTAGAGAATTCCATGCCATTGCTAGAGAGTAGCTGATTGCAGACCTCCCATGACGGGTGTAGACTTTGGGTATCTTGAGCGTGATGAAGTTATTGCTTCTTAGGGCATAGGAACTAGCTGTGCCAGTGTAAAGCAGTCTAAAATATAGATTGTAAGTTTATTAGACAAAGCTCTGTAAATCCATAGTGCAGCATTTCTGTTCCTTCTGAGGTGTAGGGATGCCCATCCAACTGCAGCATAAAGAGAGCAATGATGAGTGTTGAATGGAAGATCTGTAATAAACCTTAGTGCTCTGTGATACAGGCTATCCAATTTGCTTAAATAGGAAATAGGACAGTGACCGTAAAGGAAGTCTGCATAGTCAATAAGTGAAAGAAATGAGGCCTGGATTAGCCTCAACCTTGAGTCTCTGGTTAGGAAGTGTTTTATTCTGAAGAATAGACCGAGCCTCTGACAAAGTTTTTTCAGAAGTTCTTCAATATGATGTGTGTAGTCAAGCCTGCTGTCAATCCACACCCCTAAGTATTTGAATTTATCTACATAGTCCAGGCTTTCTCCAAGGATGGTGGATAGCTGGGGAAGATTGCTTAGTGAGGAGGTGTTAGTATAGGTATGATTGGAGAAGAACATTGCTTTTGTTTTCTTTGCATTTAAGAGGAGCTTTTTCTCAAGTAGTTGATGTTGCAATAGGGAGAATTCTGCTTGTAAAATTTCGCATGCCATTGCAGGCGATGGGTTGCTGACATACAAAACAGTATCATCTGCAAAGAGGTGAACACTGGCTTTGGTGAGATTTGAATCAATATTGTTAATGTAAATGGCAAAAAGGATAGGGCCCAGGATAGATCCTTGTGGAACTCCTCTTAGAAGTGGTTTTAGTGAGGATAGGTCACCTTCAGCTTTCACCTGTTGCGATCTATCAGTAAGGTAACACCTGAACCACTTAAGAGAGGGTGGGTCTAAGCCTATGGAGTGCAATGAAGAGAGTAGCAGCTCATGGTCCACTGTGTCGAATGCCTTGCTTAGATCAAGGAATACAGCACAGACACTGTTCTTTTTGTCTAATTCAGTTTGCCAGTCATTTGTGACTTTGACCAGTGCAGAGATAGTGCTGTGCCTGGCCCTAAATCCAGATTGAGCTAGATTTAAGAGATTAGTAACTTCAAGATAATCTCTTAATTGGATGCTCACTAATTTCTCTAGCATCTTGGATAGCACTGGAAGAATGGATATGGGCCTGTAATTGTTGAGGTCCATGGGGTCTCCTGATTTTAGGAGGGGAAACACTTGGGCTGTTTTCCACATTGTAGGAATTGAGCCAGAAGTTAATGATAGATTAAAAAGATGTGTTAAGGGAACTGCAAGCACATGAATTGCAATTTTTAGAAAATAGGGGTCAAGAGAGTCTGCACCTGCACTTTTTTTAGTATCCAATTGCAGCATTAGATCCTCTACTTGCTTCAGCAATACCGGTTTGAAGGAGAAGGAAGAATCAGCCCTCTGAGCCTCAGTCAACTGGGAGTTTAGTTGTGCATGCAGTAGATTAGCTGGAGAGGTGTCAAAAGCAAGGCCAGCCATTGTGAAATGGTTATTGAAAGCATCCAGTACTTCCCATTTATCAGAGATAGCACTCTTATTATGGTGCACTTGAGATGGCAGAGAGGTGCTAGAGTCCTGCCCTAGAATCCCCTTGATGGTGCCCCAGAATCTAGCAGGATTGTGGTAAGAGGCATCAAGTTCAGCCATATAAAAGGCAGCCTTAGCATCCCTTACTTTCTTGGTGCAACTATTTCTGGCCTTCCTAAACAGCATCCAATCATTTGGGTTCTTGGTCTTCCTTGCCAGTTTCCATAGCTTGTCTTTTTCCAACAGTGCAGTTTTAAGGTCAGCTGAAAACCAACGGCAAGATCTGCTTTTTGTTCTAACACTAGTGATTGGTGCATGAGTGTTAAGGGCACCTATTATTATGCTGT
The DNA here is from genome assembly GCA_016271365.2 of Neoceratodus forsteri. Lineage (NCBI taxonomy): Eukaryota > Metazoa > Chordata > Ceratodontiformes > Ceratodontidae > Neoceratodus > Neoceratodus forsteri. The sequence goes on from CM057455.1 coordinate 509,089,308, forward strand.
TTAACACCTGGTGTGCTTTTTCCACAGAATGTGTAAGGTAAAACTCCTGCCAGCATGTAGCGTGACTTAGATCATGGAGATATCCCTCAATATTGAGGTTTTTCTTGGATCTTCTCAGAAGGAATTTTGCTGGGGTTGCTGGTTTGCCGGATGATCTTATTCCTGCAATGAGGCGGTGGTCACTTATGCCACTGAAAAGCACTCCAGTGTGTGAGAACAGGTGGGGTTTGTTTACCAGAATGATGTCAAGTAGTGTGCTATTACTTCTATTCTTTAAATTGTTGGTTCATTTATCAGTTGTGTAAACCCATGTGTATCCCAGAATGATACTAGAGGTGCAGCTGTCTTGGAGAGCCAGTTTAGGTTTAGATCACCTAGGATTATGATTTCTTCAGGGCCCGGTTTGATTAGATTCCCCAGGTGGGATAAAAGCTTGTGGTCAGCAGAGGGGGGCCTGTAGCAGCCAACTAGCTGAAAAGCTGCCGTATTGGAGAGAGTTATTTTGAGGGATATACATTCAAATTCTTTGGGCATCGATGTTGCTGTAAGGCAGGATGCAGATATATTTGACTTTACATATATAGCTACTCCACCGCCTCTTGTCTGGCGATCCGCTCTGAATATTTGGTAGTTGGGTAGATTTACCTCCCTGTCTGCTGTGGCAGGTTTGAACCATGTCTCAGATACTACAAGAAAGTCTGTCAAGGTGTGGGCAACCCAGGCTTGTGTTAATGAAAGCTTTTTCAGGAGGCTGCATGCATTGATATGTAGGAAACTTAGTCCTTTGGTGGAGGCTAGGTCTGCTGGGGAGGTGATGCCCTCCAGAGGGCCTGGATTGATTTCCACATTACCAATACAGATCAGCAAAAAGAATAAGAGTTTCATAAGGGCTTCGAGAGACAGGAAGAGGGGACTGTCTTTGGGCCTTCTCTTCTTGCTCAGTGGTCACTGTTTTGAGGTGTTCCACCTGGGGTTGTGACTTTGTATCGTGTCACAGAGTATTAATTTGGTGGGCAGGTGTAAGGGGGAACTATATGCCCAATAACGGAGCATCGAGCAGAATAAGTACATAACAAGTTGCCAAACATAAGTACATGACAAGTTGCCAGACAAACACCAAACAGGAAAAGAATCTGGGGTAATCTTATCAGATGACTTAAAGGTGGCCAAACAATATGCCAAAGCTGTGGGGAGAGCCAGTAAGGTACTGGGGTGCATAAGGAGAGGTATCATCAACAAAAGAAAGGAGGTGGTGTTGCCACTGTTCAAATCATTGGTAAGACCCCATCTGGAGTACTGTGTCCAGTTCTGGAGGCTGCATCTCCATAAGGACATACACAGGGTAGAAGCAGTTCGGAGAAGGGCAACAAAAATGGTGCATGGTCTGCATTAAAAGACATACGAGGAGAGACTGGAGGACCTCAATATGTATACACTGGAGGAGAGGAGAAAGAAAGGGGGATATGATTGAGACCTTCAAATATCCCAATGGCATAAATAAGGTACAGGAGGATAGCATCTTTCAGAAAAAGAGATGTACTAGAACAAAGGGACATGACATGAGGATGGAAGGGTAGACTAAGGGGTAACGTAAGGAAGTATCTCTTCACAGAAAGGGTGGTGAATGCATGGAACAGCCTCCCAGTAGAGGTGGTGGGGGCTAGCTTGGTAGGGGAATTCAAAAAATGCATGGGATAGGCTTAGGGAACCCTAGCGATAGGAAATAGAATAATGCCAAGAGATGAAGCAGGGTCTGTGGTTTTTGCAGCAGGTAGGGAAAATGTGCAAAGCATAGACCATATACAGTACTGGTATATGATCTGCGCAAGTCACGTAAAATACAAGCACACTCTCATACAGGGTAAAAGGAGTACATATAATTTCATCTTGCAACACAGAGAGAAATTGATAACGTACACGTAAAAATATTTATTTTTAGACAGGATCATGACAGCAAAATACACCTTTAAGGCTACATCATCCTATTTACAAGGTGGTCCTCTGTTAAAGTACATTAGTTGCAATAAATTATGCTATAACAGCAATAAAAATAAATAAATGTAAAAATAAATAAATGTATGTCACCCTGCATTCTTGTACAGTAGGAAGAGGGGGGAAACATATTGTCTATAAAGTCCAGATAATATAGTAAACGTTGCCAGCCTAGACCACAATCATTGAGATTGCTATTTAACCAGTTAAATAGTTAAGTATTGAAAGGAGATAAGATTACACAGCTGAGTCCCATACTTGCAGAACTGCAATTTTACCCTTTAAATTATGAAGCATCATATCTTAACAATTAACAGAGGAACAAAGATTTTAAACAAAGAAGTAGTTAAACCTGAAGCATATTTTTTTTCTACTATTTAGGAACCCCTCGTGACTTCAATAACCCAGACTGCTATACAGGGACATAAACAAAATGGCAGCAAAACTGCCACAGAGCATGCAAACTGCAACATGCTTCTTATCAGAAATAATGCAGAATTGCCCTGCAGCCTTCTGGGGGTCTGCCCAAGCTATTTAAAATAAAAAATTAAAAACATTTCCACTCCACCCACATAAGGAAACAAAGAGAAACAGTCACATAAGGGTCCCCAAACAGCATGAAAAGTCCCTTTATGAGTAAGAATCATCATCAGTCCTCCTCAGATTTTTGTCCATCATGAATAGTGTCCCCAGTGGCTTTGGCAGCAAATTCCTTTCCAGTTTTCTGTAAATGCCTGCCTGCATCTTTGGGATCTCGGGGAAAGCTGCCATGTTTTCCTACCATATGTGATGCAGAGCTGGGCAGGTAAAAGAAACAAATATACAATTCCTTGTTACCAGAGATGCTGGCACACTGCGTCAAACTGTTTTCTTCTGATTACTGTTGGTACATAGACTGCATCTCATAGAAATTCCATCTTGAAATGTATTCCTGGCATGAATGATTCAGCTGGCCCAATATGAGTGGATGTCCCACCTGATCACTAATTTTATAGTGCAGTACAACAAAGTCTGGTCCCCCTTTCTATCCTATCTCCAATGCACATCTGTCCAGCTCCCTTCCCTGAAGGGGATTGGATAGATCACTAAGACGCTTTCCGTTGGATATAGGGAATGATCCCTGTTATTTCCTTTCCACACCCTGGAACTCTCTGAAAGCATTTCTGTAGCACTCCAAATAACCCCAAGTCATGGAATCGACACCCTCAGACTCCTGTATAGTATAATAGGTGCTTCATTCTCTAAATAGTTATCGATAATAATAACTCTTATTAATTATAAAATTTCTTTTACATAGTCAACCTGATTGCAGGGTGTGCTTCAGTCCATTAAGTTATGAACTGGATTCAGGTCCATATGTTTTGATATGTCACCTCATCCACCCTTCCTGAATCCAACCAGATTGCTATCTCCTAACCGCATATCAGCATAATGCATAGCCCTCAACAATCTGTAAAAGCCATGTAATATTGGATTGTACCCTGTAAACTGATTTCAGATTCAGATTCAGATTTTATTGTTACAAACATATGTATAAAACCAACAGTTCATCACATACAAATATTTAAAAAAGAGACACCTCAATATACAATTATCACTAAATAACAACTATGTGTGCTACTTGTCCAACATGAAAAACATCTTGTGTGGGATAGTCAGAAGGGTTGCGCATGGCAGAACACAGTTGCACCATGTGCAACCCACTGATGCACCCCGGCGCGATATTCAAAAGGTGAAAGTGCATGGCACAAATCCCGATGCGCCGGGGCACATCAGTAATGTATGCGGCATGCCCATGCATACCCCTGCACATATCTGGACTGTGTAGTACGGTACGGTCTGCACACCCATTGGCCCACACTGTGGACCAGTGGGCATACAGATGTACTGTATGCAGTCAGTTGGCAGGTGGCTGGGCAGCTTGCGGGTGGGGAGCTGCTGCCCGCCGCTGACTGGTGGAGGGAGGCGGTGGCTGGGCCCAGTGGGAGGGTGGGAGGGGGTACCACTGGACCACCAGGGATGGGATCTAATCTTTTTTTAGACTTCTGCCCGCGATCATGCTGCGAGTGGTCCACTGGACCACCAGGGATATAGGTGTTTATTATTTCTATACTTATGCCCGTGATCAGGCTGTGAGCGGTCCACTGGAGCACCAGGGATATAAGAGTTTATTATATTTATACTTATGCCCACAATTGGGCTGTGGCGCACTTTGATGCTTGTTCAGGGGGCATCGGTCCCAGACAGCTGCAGCCTGGCAGGGCGCCATGCACAAGTCGCCAGGGATGGGTGCACCTGCATGCAAATGGGTCCATAATGACATGCAAATGGCCCCATTTGCGCCTTGCATGCATTATGGCCCCATTTGCATGTGCACCTTTGAATATCGTGGTTGATGCATCTCCCTGCCCCTCTCTGGCCTCTTGCCATGCACAATGTGGGTGGCCACAGAGCGATATTCAACAGTGCTGAGCCATGGTGCAGCACTGTTGAATATCACCCTGTCAGCGCCTTGGCACATCCCAGTTGTGCTGCACCCAGGCTTGCGCCATAGTCTGGCTCAGTCTGAATATCCCACCCCTTGTGTGCACATTTAGCCAATGCGAAATAACTAACCTATTTTTCTGAATAGAAAAGTGTCCCTAGTTTATACTGTATTGTATCATAAGCATTAATACAGGGTAATATATACTTATTTCTTTCCATGGACAGTAAAGGACAATACAACAGCAAATGAGTAACTGTTCTCTTTTCATTTATATCATGTTTGCAGAATTCATCGCCCTTGATTCCAGTCCAGAAAATATTCCACTCCCTTTGTTTATTGATCAGACCTAATCTCACTAAACAAATTAAATTCCTGTCTTTTTTATTTTCGACCACTTTCAAATAATACTTTACTTTCTTATATATTTTCTCTCTCTCATTCTCATACTAGACAAAAATTCTACTTTTTACATATCTTTCTGGAAATAAACATTCACTATTCTTTGCCTGGCTTCTTTTACATATATGGTCACTTGTTCCTTCTGTTCTTGGAGCCATATTGGCACCAAGCCAAAATGTCTCATTCTGTCATTAAGAAAACCAAACCAAGAATATGTAAAACCCATTTGTTTTAGTGTCTTCCCAGCATTGCTTTGGCAATCTCTTCTCTTCCATTTGTATTATCTTTATTGTTCTACAGAGTATCAGTTGTTCCAATCTAGCCATCCCTGTTTCCAGACTAAGTATTGCCGTTGGCGTATCCCTTGGTAGTCCCAACACAAGCCTAAAAAAGAAATTCTGCACCATCTCTAAATCCTCTGTATTGGCTTGTAGTCGCCATACTTCGCTGCAGTATAGTAGTTGGCTATTTATTTTAGCTTCAAAAACCCTTCTCATTGCAGTAAAAGAATTACCTCCAAAATGATTTGCAAATCTATTTATAGCTTTCACAGACTCTATCCCTGCTCCTTTAACTTTATCCATACGATCTCTTCACATTCCATTATAACTAAATGTTACCCCTAAATAAGTAAAACTTGTCATTTGTTCAATTTCAAAGTTGTTAATAATCCATTTTTTAGTTTTTTCCTAACTTTTCTCAGTAACCATAACTTTACTCTTTGTTACATTTATCCTTAATTGTAAGGATTCCAGATGTTCAGCTGTACTATTTAAAGCCCTCCTTAACCCAATTGGTGTTCTAGGTAATAAAACAATATCATCCTCATACAATAGCACTTGTATCACTTGATTATTAATCTGTGGACTATGCATATCGATCTTTTCTAACTTTTTAACCAAAGTTTCAATATATGTATCAAATAATGATGGAGCCAAAAGGCAAACTTGTTTTACTCCCCTGTCTATATATACTTTGTCAGTTAGAGATCCTAGTCTTGTTGCCCAATTCCTAACTGAGATATTTGAATGTAATCTACTATTAATATTAAGATCTTCTAATATTTTCCAAAAAATCTCTTTACTAATATTATCAAAGGCTGCATGTATATCAAGGAAAGCTACATATAGCTTTCCTTTTGTATGCTCTACATATTTTTGACTCAGGTAATTCAACAGAAATATATAATCTACCATACTGTAAGATTTCCAAAACCTCACCTGATTTACAGATAGAATCTTCTGTTCTATTGTCCAAGATTCTAAAATCTGCAAAATAACTCTAATATATAACTTCATAGAGACACCTAATAATGTGATAGGTCTATAACAGGCTGGATTTGTTCTGTCCCCTTTCTTAAATACAGGGACAATTAAACCTTCATTGCAACTTATTGGCATTTTAAGGCTATTATTTATATGTGTAAAAACTGGAGCCAGAATCTTTGCCCATCACTCCTGGTTTGCTTTAAATACTTCTGCTGGTATGCTGTCTGGCTCTGGTGCTTTATTATTTTTTTGCTCATTTATTACCCAAATCACATTTTCTTCTGTAACACTTGACCAGGGCTCTATTTCTCTATCTACATTATTTCTAACTATGTTTTCCTTTGATTTACTTCCATTCAGGTTGTCGTAGTACCTGTACTAAACCTGTGGCATAATTATCCCATCTGTATTTAATTCTCTATTATCTGTACCATAGGCTACCAAGTTCCAGAACTTCTTACAGTCCTTATAAATAATGGCATCATATAAAGAAATCCATAACTTATTTCTAAATTGGTTCTTTTTTTCCCTTTAGCAATCTTTTGTATTCTTTCCAAAGTCTTAAATAAGCGTCTCTTAGCCCTGTGTTGTTATATCCTTTGCTACACCTTTTAGCTTTTATTACTAAGTTTGTATATTTCCTACCCTCCTTAACATACCATCTTTTATTTATCCCCTTCCCTTGGAGTTTCCTCACTCTAGCCACTTTACCTAAAGAGTCTACTATAATTTCAAGGATTTCCTCCAAAGTTTGTATCCATTCCTTATTTCCATTATGAGAATCCACATCAGTTATTTGTATAACCTTTTCTCCAATCAAAATATTGTTATATAGTAACTCATTAATTTTCTTAGAGCTAACTAGATCCCACTTTATCTTTTTCTTATTCATTACAACCATATACTTGTTTGCATCATCCTGATCTTCCCTTAGGGCATAATGCTACCCTTCCTGCCCTATATCCATAGTTACAACTATTGGAAAATGGTCACTTTACCATCTTTCCAAAACCACAAATCTTTTAACTTTGTTAAATGACCATACATCTATAAGGGCAATGTCAATGACTGAACCACCATTTTTTAATGGGAAGGTATAATTACCACCATAATCACCCTTAGTCCTCCCATTCAGTATCCTTAACCCATTATTTTCAGCCAAATTAAGCAATTTCTTTCCTCTAAGGGTCAGTTTTTTATCCTTTGAAGCTCTATTTGGAATAGATAATAAGTCATCTATCCCCCATTTATTTGACTAGTTTCCTACCTTATCAGCTATTCTTTCATTGACATCACCCATTATACAAATTGGACTGGAACCATAATTTTCCATTACATTCTCAACAAGTCATGTTAATTCTAGGAATATCTGTTTTTCCATTTCTCTATTTACTTTTAGTGGAATGTATACATTTATATAGATCAGAGAGGGGTTTTCCATACTTCCTAGTATACTCCCTAGAATATACTGACTATTCCCTTCAATCTTCTCTGTATTTATAAATGCCTCTGTAGAAATCAATGTAACTAAACCCCTTCTTGCATGTCCAAACCTTGTTGATCTTATATCAGGTATATAATGGACAAGAAAGCCTTTCATTATATTTGCTTCTATACTTTCTAACCATGTTTCCTGTAACATCACAACCTGAAACTCCTGTACTTCCCGAGCCCACTGTGCATCCTCTAATTTCCCTTCTAGGCCAGCTACATTCCAACTCAAAATGTTTATTTCCCCTTTTTTATAATGCACTGGTCTAAACAGTTTCTATTTCATGCTGATGAATCAAGATCTATAAGGGGATTAGAACTATCCCAACTTCCCTCTATCTCAATACTATCATTCCTATCTTTTTTTCATTTTTTAGTATTTGCATCTTGAATTGGAAAAAAGGTTGTTGGAGCCAATAAAGAACTGGTTTCTAGTATAACACGAGTATTAATCTTAATACCTCTAGATTTCTGCCCCCTAATATAAGTCTCTGACTCCTCCTTAATGTCACTACCAAATGAATGAACAGTAACCATAGGTTGCAAATATTCAGTTATTCTTTGTTGCTTCTGTTTAGCATTATGATCCTCCAACTCTGATCTTATTTGCTTCCCCTTTTTCTTAAATGTTTCTGTTTCTCTTTCATTTCTTTTTAATTCTCCTAACCCTACCACTGTCTCATTCAACTTAACTCCCATTTTCTTGAAGTCCTCTTTTTGACTTAAAAGTTTTGTCCTAATCTCTGGTCTTTTTAGTATAATACACACCCAACCTTTCTCCTCTCCTGTTAGATATTTATACATTGTTACCAAGTCTGTCCATCCAATAGCATTTCCTAGGACCCCCTTACAGAGGTTGTATGCTGTCAGTTTTAAGGTAAAATGTGATTCATTACTGACCTTGGGCATTCCTTTAATAAAGATTGTGGGCAATAATTTTCCCTGTTTTATCAGCCTCCCTTTTCTACCCAAATTGAATTACTTATCCCTCAACTTTACCCAAGCCCCAACTTCTTTTCCTCATTTTTCTGTTTCACTTTGTATACTTTCAACATCCTATCCCCTGAGGCTTGCTTTCCTTTGCCTTTTATCAACACCTACCAACTTCTCTATATTCTGTACATCTTTCTGTCCTGTTCTCTGTACTTGTTTACAGTTTAAACATTTCAGAACTACTTTATCCTTGTTACCATTACTATTTATCTTTCTATACCTACATCTGTCCTTTTTATGTATTTCTTCTTCCTTAATCTCTTTTTCCCATATTTCCTCGGTTATTTTCTGAATCTGTTTCCTTCTATTGTCCGATCTTTTTTCTTTTGTTTGTTTCATTTCTACTTCCTCCTTACCCTTCTCCTCCTTTCTTAATTCTTGCCCTTGGTGCAGCCCTTTCATCATATCCCTTAACAAATAATTTGTGCATCCTAGTTCCCTTTTAATTTCAGCTAATCCCATTATAATTCAATTCTGATTCACAAAGTATTCTACAGCTGATGGCAGGTGTGACTTATCAACATTTGGGTATCCCCTTTTCTCCAATTTTGATCTAACCCTTGCATCAGACATCTTCCCCCCTCCTCCTCCACTGTTTGCCATAAATGTGATACCTCTGGAGGTGCATCAGATGGGGTATCCATACTCAAATGCTGTTATATATGGTGAAATGAAATTCTCAAAATTATACAAGAAAGAACCACATTCCCTGTGGTATATTCCATCACCTTGTGCCAAGGTGAGAGGAGTTGTTATACCTTTATGTTTAATTGCCTCTTTACTTGCTAGGTTCTGCACTATTAAATCTCTATTATCTCTAGCATAAAGTAGTAGTTCTTCCTGCCTAGGTTCCTCCATTCTATATATGTCACTGGAGTGTATTACATCCTGGGGGATTCAAACAGGAACTTTCTATTTAATTTCTTCCCCTTAATGTCAACCCCTTTCTGAGTTTTTTTTTTAATCATTGACCCTTCTTGTTTTTAAATTTGGGCTAATAGTGAGTTAATAGATTGTTCCTCGATTTCTTTCTCTATTCCAGCTTGCACTGAAATAGTATCAGTTTTCTCTAATACAGATGCTTGTCCCTCAATTATCTCTAGTCCAGACAAAATGAAATAATTAGTAATTGCCCCATTTATTTACCCCATTTACCTTCATCTGATTTCTAGTCATTATCTTTCTAGTTGCCATCATGCCTTTGCTCAAAACACATGTAAATCAATATACAAATAAGCCCAGCAGAAGTGGAAAAGATTTTACCCAGACACTGGTTCTCCTAGACTGATAAAATGAGGTCTCTTTCATCTCTTTATAAAAAAAAAAATTATTTTTTAAAAAGAACCATATGTTAACCTATCAACCACTAGTTTTAATACTGGTGGTCAGAATCTATCAAATATAGAATTAATTGATAGATTGTGACTTTTCCTAAGTGTATTACTACCGGGCAAAACTTTAAAAACACCTTTAATTTTACTAATAAATACATTCTTTTCAAACTCTGTTGGTCCTACACTTATCTGTCACACTTCTTAATTATGTTGTAGCTACCTGTTTAGATTAAACATATCAGATACAAAACAATTTACCAAGAAGTCCTTTATCAGTTTTTAGTTTTTCTCTGCTGAGTGGCACTCACGCCACCCACACTCATGCCACAGTGCTTGCACTATGGCAGTACAAGCCTTTTATTCTGTGCAGCTCCTCCTCTAATGCTGACATGCCCCTCTGTTCACTCCCTCTTCAGCCATTTGTTTCTTTGGTATACGGGGGCTCAGACTTGCAAGCAGCATACATGGTAGGGCAATAAGCACAGTCACAAAGTTTGAATTAGAAGCAATACAGCTCAGTTCAGCCTTGATCTGTAATAACAGGCAGCTAAACTGTAAACTGGATAATTATCACATATGTAATATTCTTGTGACTGTATTTTGAAACTTTGAATAAAATTGCTTTCTACTGGCTCTGATTTGAAATGATAAGTCTGGAAACAGTTTAATAATAGAGCTGTGAACATCTGATGGGTAGGCCACCCAGGCTTCTTCCAACAGTAGGTCTCTTGCCTACAATCCTCCAATGCACAGTGGAACTGTATGTGGCTGGGTGACTGTTGCAGGTTAGACACATGGGTTCACCCAGTATGCTCTCTTTAATATGCCCAGTTAAAGTTCTCTGGGAGAGAAAGAGAGGATTACAGCCATTGTAGAAGAAAGCCCAGAAGATAAGTGCCCTCTACACCCTCCAGGACCCCCACCAGTTGGATTTCTGGATTTAATTTCATTTTCAAGACCTTCTAGACACCCACACAACTGCTGGTTCTCTTGTGTGAGGAATGTGACTGTGGTCTGTGTATGAGCTGATCTCTTGTTCACCTTAGCCATGGAGCCTGACAAGTCTTTTAGCATCACATGGTATGATTCCAACTTGGCCAGCATGCGCTCTATTTTATAGTCCATGGCCCTTATGGACTCCAGCATTGGTTAACACAGTGGTTCAGTGATAGAAGATGGGCTGCTGGTGCTGGTGCTACCAGATACTTCTCTGACCCTGTTTTCCTGCATGAGGAGTCATTTTCTGTAGTTCTGATGACAGATTTCTTTAGACCCATTGTCGAGTTTGGTATCTCTTGACCCTAAAACAATTGAGGAATATAGTAAAACAGATTTGGTTATTGACTTTTGCCAAATACTAATGTTATATCTATAAAGTGCAGCTCTTGGAAGTGGAGCTCATAGAAGGCACATCTTTCCTCAGAGATAACTCTCCTGTGCCCCCGTGATCTGTGGAATTTTTTTTTTTACTCTGTCTGGAGTCATATCTAAATTGCTACAGCTGATCCTAATGAAATTTATGGTAAAGGAATATTTAAGGACTTTCTTTCGACAAATGTGAAATGGAGATGACGTAATAATTCTATGTATGTCAATCAATCAATCAATCAATCAATCAGATCTTTGTTTTTCCAGGTGAACGTCATTGTGCATAGCTCATTTACAAGATGGAACTGGTTAGCACAGGAACACAGGATATACAATGTTTGAACACAACATAACACCTCAGTAATATTATACAATACTGAGATACTATAGATAAACATAGACATAAGTGGAGAACAGTTTGGAAACAGTGTTTTAATTCCTTTGTGGTGTATAATGAGTCTAGTAACAGTAGCTGGAAGTACTAAGAAGGACAATTGTTAGGTAATGGTATTTACATACAATGCCATAAGTAGCAAGACAGACAGTGAGTTAAAAAAAACAAAACAGTGTAGCAGGGTAGAAGGGGATGTGGTAGGCGAGGCAAGATAGGGTACAGGCAGGGTGGTAGGAGATAGATGAGGGACAGATGAAACCTTGGAGAGGACACAGAACAGGAGGGTGGGGAGCACAATTAGGTATTAGAGAAATGTGAAGGAGAGGCCACAAGGTCAGGCATAGCGGAGAGGACAATGCCATCATGGTACGCTATAAGTACAGGGAAGTTTAGGATCAGGGGAAGCAATTGCAAATGTCCTTGACCGAATGGTCATATAGTGTCTTGAAGGAGGAGAGACTGATCGGGGTACTAAGCTTTAACGATTTTTGTATTTTGTTCCATACAGATGGCAGAGCAAAGCTTATAGCCATTCTCCCAAATCATGTTTTTAGCTTAGGTACCTTTAAAGAAACAAAGGAGTAGCTTCTCAGTACATAGTTCCCAAGCTCGCATAGTGGAAGACAATCAAAGATATATAGGGGTAGTTTTTTGATAATAGCTCTGAACATCCAGAGTACAGCATTTCTGTTTCTCCTCTACTGAAGGGAGGGCCACCCTACAGCAGCATAAAGGGCACAATGATGAGTGCAAAAAGGTAGGTCAGTAATGAATCTCAGAGCCCTGTGATACAACATATCCAATTTAGCAAGATGAGAGACAGGGCAGTGACTATAAAGAAAGTCAGCATAGTCGACCAAGTAGAGAAACATTGTTTGTATCAGCCACCACTTGGCATCGCTAGTAAGGAAGTTGTTAATCCTGAAAAAGAGTCCAAGCCTCTGCCTAAATTTTTTTTAGCAGATCTTCGATATGGTCCGTAAAGGAAAGTCTATGGTTGAGCCACACTCCCAACTACTTGAATTTATTGACAAATTCTAAGTTTTCTCCCAGGATTTTTGTGATCTGTGGAATGCAGCCAGCACTGGCCGGGTTTGTAAAATGGAGAAGTGGAGAAAATAACATTGCCTTAGTTTTTTTGGCATTTAATAGGAGCTTTTTGTTTAGGAGTTGGCTCTGAAGTAGATTGAATTCAGATTGGCTTGTCTGACTGTCCTGTAGTTATATGTTAATTATATGCCCTGTTAAATCTGATTGACAGAGCTAACCACAGGGTATAGTAAGGGGTGTGAAGTAGGAGGGGCATAAGGGGGAATAAGCTCACCCTCAGCACGACAAGTGTTTTGACTCGTTTATTTATTTATTAGTTTCTTTTCTTTTTTTTTTTTTTTTTTAAAGAAAATTATCTGAGGATCAGTGGCAGGACTTTTAGGACAGTGAATTAATAAAAAGGGAACTAGGAGAGCTTCAGTAGCAGACAAGTAGTGGAATAGCAGTATAATTGCAGTATAATGTGGGGAGTGGTGCAATGCAGTGGCTGTGGGGCAGCCATATTCAGGCAGACCTTCTGGACACTGAGGTACTGCCCTATCTGCATGCATCTCTCTGGACTGTGGGATGAGGTAACCAAACTCAGAGCAGAAGTAAACTGAGTCAGGAATACCATCACCCCTATCCAGAGACCACCCAGTCCAATTCAACTGCCTCAAAGGATGCCGAGAATGAGGAGCACTTGGATGACAGTGGGCTCAGGGAGGGTTAGAGCAGTCAGGCAGAGGCACATCCCAGATCCTATTCCACTCAAGAACTCATATGCCACACTGGCAAACGAGGACAACCAAATAGAGGTACAGAAGTGGAAGGGAAAGGATGTGGAGGTTAGCAAAGGAGGTGACCTCAGCGGGAAAGCAGTGGACCCCAGAGGAGGAGGAAGCAAATCCTGGTGGGGGACTCCATCATAAGAGGGATCCAGCTAGGAACACAAGAGGGGGAGGACAGGGAGGTGAGGTGCCTACCAGGTGCCACGACATGGAGGGATGGAAGGAAGATCCTGGGGATCACTGGGAAGGCAAGATGGGAGGGTGAGCTGGATGTCATTATCCATCTAGGTACTAATTACCTGGCAAATGGGGAGCCAAAGGAAGTTCAGGAAGAGTTTAGGAAATTGGAGAGGGATCTCAAGCAAGTAGCTACTTCTGTCACTTTCTCAGAAGTACTACCTGTGAGAGGCAAGGGAGAGCATAGGAGTGCATGTACCAGGAACTTTAATTCATGGTTGAAGAACTGGTGCTGTGAGGAAGGGTTTGGGTTCATTGGTGACTGGGGACCCACCTGGAGGGATGGAGGTTTCTTCAAGCCTGATGGCCTGCATCCATCCTGGATGGGAATCCAAGCACTCAATGATAAGTTTAAATACTACGTTGACAAGCATTTAAACTAGCAAAGGGGGGTGGCAGGCCAGCAAGGAGGGTACCTACTTGCTCACCCCCCACAGCTAGCAGTGGAACCAGTGAACCAGAGGAGTGGCTATTTCTGCAAAGCAGTGTGCAAAAGACAGAGATTAGTACCCAAGAGGTGGATAGGCAGAAAAGGGGCAAAATTCAGCAGAAGGGCAGACAGCAAGGAGAACCAGGGATAAAGGACAACCAAGGAAGGGGCTGGAGTAGAACAGCGAAACTGTCTAGGGAGGTCAAATCATGGAAAGCCATGTGTGCAGATGCCAGGAGCCTTAGCAACAAGATGGAAGCTCGGGCGGCTGTCATAGTGCAGTCAGACCTGGACATTGTGGCCATCACTGAAACCTGGTGTAATGAGAACCACGACTGGGAGATGGCCATACCTGGCTACAACATATTCAGAAGAGACAGAGCAGGCAGGAAGGGAGGAGGAGTGGCACTGAATGTGAAAAATGACATAAGGGCCACAGAGATCCAGGAGGAACAAATTGGGGGAGAGATACTGTGGGTTAAGCTGGAAAGGAAAATGGGGACAGCCATCCACACAGGTGTGGTCTATAGACCACCAGCCGAGGAGGAAGAAACAGATAGGGAGCTGATGCTAGCCATCCAAAGGATGGCAGACAAGGGTGAGGTAGTACTGGTTGGAGACTTCAATATTCTAGATGTGGACTGGAGCATCCCAGCAGCAGCATCAACTAGGAGCAGATTTATCCTGGACTCCCTTCAGGGTGCCTTCCTCAAGCAACTGGTCATGGAACCAACTCGGCAGAAGGCAATACTGGACCTTGTGTTCACAAACAGGGACAGTGTGATGTGGGAACAGTGGGGGAGCACCTGGGAAACGGTGACCACCAGTCATTGTGGTTTGAAATCACAGCAAGAGCAGAACCAAACCACACAAAAACACGTATCCTGGATTTTAGGGGGGCAGACTTTGGGAAAATGGGGAATACTTGAAAAGGCATTAAGGGGTGGACAGGAATCAGGGTTGAGGAACAGTGGGCAGTATTTAAAATGGGGATTACAAGAACAACAGAATTATGCATTAAGCAGGTTAGCAAGAGGAAAAGGAAGAGGAGACCATTATGGTTTTCCAAAGAGGTAGCAAAGAAAGTGAAAGCAAAAGATTGCATTCAGGCAATACAAAAAGACACAGGCAGAAGGGAATAGGAGAAGTACCAGGAGAAGCAAAGGGAGGCAGGGAGGTCAGTAAGGGAAGCCAAAGCTCAGACAGAAGAACACATTGCAAAATCAGTGGTGGGGGACAAAACCTTTACAGGTACATAAGTGAAAAAGAAAGACAAAGGAGGAGTAGTGAGACTGAAGGGGAGGATGAGGCTATGGAGGATGACAACAGTAAAGCTGACATATTGAACAGGTATTTCTGCTCAGTCTTTACTGAGGAAGAGGAGGGTAATGGGTCTGAAGGGAGTACAAGGGGTGAGAATGGTGCAGAAATGGACACAAGTCCCTTTACACAAGAAAGGGTCCTGAAGGAACTGGAAGTAATAAGAGTTGATAAAGCAATGGAGCCAGATGGGGTGTACCCCAGGGTCCTTAAAGAACTAAGAGAGGTGGTGGTTGAACCTCTGACTATCCTGTTTAGCCGATCACTGGAAACAGGGGAGGTACCCAAAGACTGAAGGACAGCAGATGTAGTCCCCTTATACAAAAGTGGGAACAAAGAGGAAGCAGAGAACTACAGACCAGTCAGCCTCACCTCGGTAGTGGGAAGATTGCGGAAGCACTACTGA
This sequence comes from Neoceratodus forsteri, assembly GCA_016271365.2. Classification (NCBI taxonomy): domain Eukaryota; kingdom Metazoa; phylum Chordata; order Ceratodontiformes; family Ceratodontidae; genus Neoceratodus; species Neoceratodus forsteri. The sequence continues at coordinate 509,105,248 of CM057455.1, forward strand.
GGAGAGATTGGTGGAACATCTGGTTGTCAATAGACTACAGGACCCAAGGCAGCATGGTTTCACCAGGGGAGGTCATGTCAGACCAACCTCATTGAATTTTTTGACTGGGTGACTAGGGAGGTGGATCGGGAGGGCAGTGGACATGGCCTATCTGGACTTCAGCAAGGCCTTTGACACTGTGCCACATAGAAGACTACTACACAAACAGGGGAATATGGGTGTGGGCAGGACAGTAGTGTGGTGAGTAGGTAACTGGCTGGGTGGCAGGACACAGAGGGTGGTGGTAAATGGCTGTCACTCCACAGAGGGAAGAGTGACCAGTTGGGTACCACAGGGATCAGTGCTGGGACCGGTCCTATTCAACATGTTCATCAGTGACATTGTGCAGGACCTAGAAGGCAGAATTTCACTGTTCGCTGATGACACAAAGCTCTGTAACAGAGTAGACACACCAGAGGGTGTAGACAGAATGAGAAGCGACCTGCAGAAACTTGAAGAATGGTCAGGGTTTGGCAGTTGAAATTCAATGCAAAGAAGTGCAAGATAATGCATATGGGGCAAAAAACCCTGGCACAATATATCAGTTGAGGGTGAGGATATAGCATGCATCAAGCAGGAAAGAGATCTTGGAGTTATCATCTCTGATGACCTCAAGGTAGGGAAACAGTGTGACAAGGCAGCAGGTAAAGCAAATAGGATGCTGGGATGTATAGGCAGGGGCATCACCAGCAGGAAAAGGAGGTCATAATTCCACTATACAAGACACTAGTGAGGCCCCACCTGGGTACAGTGTACAGTTCTGGAGACCATACCTACGTAAGGACATAGACAGGGTAGAAAGGTTCAGAGGAGGACAACAAAGATGGTGCATGGATTGCATCACAAGTCCTATGAAGACAGGTTGAAGGAACTGAACATGTACTCCCTGGAGGAAAGGAGGGAGAAAGGGGATATGATAGAGACATACAAGTATCTTACAGGGAGGAACAGGGTGCAGGAAAACACTATTTTTAAGCAAAAAAGATGTTCCAGGACTAGAGGGCATGGGATGAAGGAGGGAGGACGATTCAGAGGAAACATGAGAAAGAATTTCTTCACAGAACGGGTGATGGACAAGTGGAACACACTGCCAGAGGAAGTGATGGGGGCTGAAACAATCATGGGATTTAAGAATGCATGGGATAGACATAAAGGAATTCTGGAGGTCAGGGGTAAGGGGTAACAGACTTCTAGGAAAACATAAACTGAACTTACAAGCTCAAATGGGCAGACTGGGTGGGCCATAGGCCCTTATCTGCCGACACTGTCTATGTATCTATGTATCTATGATTGTAGGTCTCCACAGGCAGCTTCTGGCAAAGGATGACTTAGATAAAGAACCATGTCATCTGCAAACAGATGGATATTGGCCTTAGTTATGTTGGTGTCAATGTTGTTTATGTAAATTGCAAACAGTAGGGGACCAAGAATCGATCCCTGGGGAACCCCTCTTTGCAGAGGTTTAAGGGGAGAAAGTTCACCTTCTGCCTTTACTTGCTGCCGCCAGTCAGAGAGGTAGTCAGCAAAACGATGCAAGGATAGTGAGTCCAGTCCTATCACCCTCAGGGAGGAAAGGAACAGGCCATGATCGATGGTGTTGAAAGCCTTACTTAAGTCTAAGAACACTGCATAGACAAAGTTTCGATTCTCCAGGTCTCGCTGCCAATCATTGGTCACTTTGGATAGGGCCGTAATGGTGCTATGCTGTGCTCTAAAGCCAGATTGCATTGGGTTTAGAAGATTCATAGTTTCTACATAGGTTCTCAACTGCTTGCTTACAATTTTTTCCAACAGTTTGGACAGTACAGGGATTAGAGAAATCAGTCTGTAGTTGTTAAGATCACAGGGGGTCCCCATATTTCAACAGAGGGATAACATTAGCTGTTTTCCACAAGGGTGGGAGGATTCTGGGGGACAGTGAGAGATTGAATAGGTGGGTATTTGGTATAGCTAAAGCATGGTAGGTGACCTTTAGAAAGTATGGGTACAGAGAGTCAGCACCCGCACTTTTTTTGGTATCCAACTGTAATAGAAGTTCTTCAACCTCTTTCAATGAAGTAGGCCGGAGAGAACAGATTGAGTTGGTAAGAAGAGGTTCACAGTTTTGCGCACCCACCTGGGAGCATAAAGAACATGCAGGGGAGTTGTCAAATGCCAGCCCTGCAGTGGCAAAGTGGTTGTTAAATGCATCCAGGATCTCCATTTTGTCACAGGTGGTGGCACTGCCAGAGGTAATCTTTTCAGGCAGGGAGTTCCCCAGGGTATGTCCGGGCATATCCTTAATGGACCTTCAAAATTTAGAGGAGCTCCTGGCAGCAGAATCCTGTTCTGAATGATAAAAGGAGGCCTTAGCATCTCTAATTATCTTATTGCATGTATTCCTGGCTTTCCTGAAGTAACATCAGTCCATCGGGACCTTAGTTGTTCGTGCTTTTTTCCAAAGCTTGTCCCTGTCCAGCAGTGTTGTTTTGAGTTCTAAAGAGAACCAGCAACAGGTTCTACTCCTTTCCCTAACTTTTACAAGAGGTACATACTTATTTAATGCCCCAGTCACAGTTTCAGAAAAGATGTCTTATGCCAAGTGGACCGAGTTAGCTAGGTAAAAGTCCTGCCAATGCAGCGAGTATTTTACCTCATCAAGGCAGACAGACTGATCAAAGTTATGTCTGGACCTCTTAGTATAGAACCTTGATGAGGATAGTGGATTCTGGACCTTTCTTACAGCAGCAATGATGCTATGGTCACTTACATCAGAGAAGGTTTCTGCATGGGAGAACAGGTGTGGTTTACTTACTAAGATGACTTCAAGCAGCGTACTATTAGCAGGGTTCTTCTTACTAGGGTGTGTAGGCTCACCAATCAGTTGCGTCAGCCCGTGGGCATCACAGAACTCCTTAAGTGGTGCAGCGGCCTTAGACATCCAATCAAGGTTAAGAACCCCAAGGATAACTGTTTCAAGGGAGCCATGCCTCACGATAGTAGTTAGATGGTTGAGGATTTGAGAGCCAGCAGATGGGGATCTATAGCAACCTATGACACAAAGCGCAGTGGAGGAGGATATCTCAACTTTTAGTGCTAGGCATTCAAATTGGTTTGCAACAGATAATGAGTCTAGGCATGAAACTAAGTATTTATCCTTGATGTAGATGGCCACTCTTCCACCTCTAGTGAACCTTTCAGCTCTAAATAATGAATAGTCTGGGATGTTAATTTCTCTGTCAAGTGTAGAGGGTCTGAGCCATGATTCAGAGATCACCAAAACAAGCATAAAGCACATTCCTTTTAGTTTTGCTGGATCCAATGGGGAAGTAAGAACTTTAGCTGGGCCAGGGTTAAGCTCAATGTCTCCTGAGCACAACAGAAGGAAAAGTAAGAGCTTCCTTAGCGCAGCAATAGTTATTTTGTAATCCCTTGCCCATGTTCGTCTACAAGGGGTGTCGGGCCAAGTAAATAGAACCCCGTATTTAGATCTGGTCTGTCCTAAGACAGCAATTACCAAGACCCTGGCTGTGAGATGTAAAGAGAGGTAAGTGCACAGCAGAGTGATGGATATGCCCTGTGGGGGCAGTTCGGCCCATGTCCTGCCACTAATAGTAGTTCAAACAAAGGGCTGCAGGTGGGGGAGTCTAAGAGCACAAAGATAATTATAGGATGAGTTACGGTGCACACAACAGCCCATCAGAAGGCTATGTTTCCCCCGGCTAGAAGATTGGGAGAGTTTGTTTATTGTGCATGGCACAAGGAAAACAAGGAACAGAAAACAGAGCCAGTGGGGCACCCACATGATGATGCCTTGCATAAAGCAGACACAGTTGATCTGTCTGGTCCTTGCAGCCTATAGATTGAATTAGCAATCTATGCAAAGGCAAGGTGCCAGCTACTGGGATGGTTTGGCTATGACTGGGTATGTCACCATTACAGTGTAAGTGTAAGAATTGAAAGGGTATATAGTCGAATTAGCGTGAGGTCCCTAACAATAGGGCAGGTTAGAGTAGTAACTCAGTGGAGTTAACTGGAGAATTGAAAAGGTATATAGTCGAATTAGGTTGAGGTCCCTAACAATAGGGAAGGTTAGAGCAGTAATTGAGAGGAGTTAACTGGAGTGGCTGGAGAAAAAGTTGAGAGCAAATGTGTGACCCTGTGGGTAAGATTGCTTTAAAAAGGGGTGGTAAGAAAGTGGGTCAAGTCAGGTATTGAAGACAGCAAGGTCAATAGCATAAGAATGTGCAGCAGTGGAGTGACCAATCAGCTGCTAGGCTGAGAAAAGGGGCAGAGCAAGGGTCTATTTAATACTATGAGGAGGTGGGGGAGGGGTGTGGGTGAAAAAATTCAGTCCAGAACACAGCACAGAAAGAGATGGGCTGTCTGTGGAACAAGGAGGGAAAGACGGAGGATTAAATACAGCTAGAGTACAATAGTAAGCTCAGTAGGGGGCAGGCAATGGGGAAGGACAAAGCATCAGCTACTATACAATACAGTTTGTCCAGCACTAGTCGCACAGCAGCAAGTAGCACCGAGAGGCTAGACTAGTGGCTTGTAATTGACTAGCTAAACTGGCAGGTAAAGTAAAACCAATTGATGCATAACATAAGTAATTACATTAACAACAATTCAGTCCAGAACACAGCACGGAAAGAGATTTCCCTGAGATCAGGAAGCACCAGGCACTGGAAAATCAGCCAAGGAGCAGAAACTGCCAGTCAGTGTTTGGCTCCTCTACTGGGCATCAAGTCAAACAGCGGCATTCAAAACCATGAGTTTCAGAGGTCTGGTGCATACCTGAATCTGTCTGGGGGGTCAGTCTGCTGGTCTGTTAGCTGCAGCCTGCTTGGAGAGAGCCAGGGCCACAGGAGCAGCTTGGGAAGCTCGCAGATAGGCTGTCTGAATCTGTCCGGGGGTCGGTCAGGCAGTCTGTTAGCTGACCTGCTTGGAGAGAGCCAGGGCCACAGTAGCAGCTTGGGAAGTCTGCAGATGGCTTCATTTGTGTCTTCAACATTTATATCACATACCATACTTGTAATGTGTCCTTCAGCACCCTCAGTCCTATTAACTTAAGTTAGCGTCAACAAACCACATACTGTATGTTCCTGACAAAATATAGAACTGTATCTCTTTGTAGAAAAAAGTTGTATTACTACTTATACTAAAGATCTAAACTTCTTGTACTACAGATGTGATACTGGCAAACTACCAAAATTAATATACTATAGCAGTTGAATTTCATAACATATCTTGCAATCACAGTAAAGATCAATTTTGTAGCAGTGTTCTCCCAGGACAAATTTACTATCAGAAGAGAAATTCTGCATGGCTGAGGAGTTTGCAAAGTAATAGATTCACAAGCTCTGCATTGTAATCATCTTTATGGAGTGATGTTTTGAATGTCAAAGTTAGCCTATAAATGTCTGCTCTGGACATTAAAATTGCCAGTGCCAAGAATATTTAGTTCACATTATTTGATATTCCTTTCACTTCATGCTGAAGTCTTTAATGTCCAAACACAGCTTAATTTAACAATGGGCTGAAGAACATATCACCTCATACAATTGCAAGCTTCTCTGGTATGCAAAATGTGTCTTAAACTAATAGAAATCTTTTAAGGTTTAGTTATTATCAAGTGAGCAATTAATTTGTGCATATATACAGCATGCACCTGTATCTCTGTGTATCTCTCTGTCTCTACATCTACTGTATCTATTGGTAAAGCACATGCCTGTAGTTCTGTGGTGGAAGAGCTCCTCCCCCACATCCTGCTTAAGTCATCAGGTTACTGCCACTCTGCTTAGAGTGAGTCGTACTCACTGGCATGCTGCTGCCAGTGGTGGCAGCTCTTCTTTTCCTCCTGTCTAGCCTGTGCTCTTCTGCCTAGCCCCCTCCCTGTCCCTCTTCCTTGGTCCTGTCTCCTGCTGGTTTGCTTTTTGTCTTCTCTTGTCCCCCCCCCCTTGCAGCTCCACTGCCCTTCCATCTCTTTCCGTACCTTGTTTCCCCTTATGTCTCTTCCTTGGGGATTCCTGCTGCTCATCCCATGCTTTCTGCATTTTCTCCATGACAGCTTGTGGCCATGCTGCCACTACTGCTGCTTCTCTCTTGATGTCTCTGTCCTTGCTTGCTGCACCTTGTAACCTTCTTCTTTGCCTGTCTTCCTTTTGAGCAACCACTCCTGCCACAGTGCAAGTTCCTGTTCAGCGAGGCCGCTTACCCCGACAGCTGGACTCCTGGTCTCTGTCCTGCTGCACACCGTGCAGCACCACCTACAGCTCTCTGCACTCCTTTGCCTGTCAGCACATGCTGTTGGAGCATCCTGCCAGTCGATTCCTCTACCACTGGCCACTTATTGTAACTCCGTTTCTGAGTGTCTGTGCCCTTCTACAGCTGTGAGTGCTGCCTCGTCTTCAGCCATGTCCTACAGACTTCCTCTACCTCCCTCCCTCCCTAGATTCTGCACTACATTCCAAACCATTTCTTGGACACCAACTTGAGGAGCACTAGGGATCTTCAAGGACACCCTCGGACAACAGATTCCTCTCCTGTGGGGATATGGGCATGGATCCATGCCTCTCAACTGCCATGACTCTCACATAGTGCTATGATTTTCACACTTACATGTACCCTTGTTCTGCACAAATTTACTGATGTTTCTCTTAATGTTAGAGATATTTAGGGATGCACAAACTATTAAATCATTGAACTACGATGATAGACAGATTCCTTGTTACTAACTATGTGGGACCCACTATCTGGAGACATATTACTGTTTAATGTAAAACAGTGCTACACATTCTGGCCCTTTGCTATCATTATTGAAGGCCAGTGCTATGACTTTTAATGCTGAGAGGGTGTGCCGTATGCATGGATCTCTGTACGCCCCTGTTTCCTTGCTACTCATATTGCATGTTGCATTATGGACTTCTGGGTTGCTGCTTTCATGTCTCCTTGATGCCTGTTACCTGTTGGATGTGCGTTTATACGAGGGTGGTGCATTTCTGGATCATGATGGGGCTGTTCCTCGCTATTGCTGGCTCCTTGGGACGTGTGCAGCTCCCTGCTGCTTCTTGTATTTTATTCTCCATGACTGGAAGGCTTATTCCTGGAGTTCAGTTCCTTCTGCTGTCCATCTGGCTATGTTTTCTGGCTGACTCTCGGTGCCTGGTTCCCACCTTGCCCAAGATCACTGCTGTCCTGCTCATCCCTCCTGGACTTCTTCTGGCACCATCTACTTCTCAGCAGTATGCTTGGTGGCTGCTGAATTCCTGGCTTCTGCACTGGTGTGACTCCTTCTCATATGACCCCTCCTAACATTCAGTCCATGTTCTGACCTGGCTGCTTCTTCTGCCACCTGTAGCCCAATTCTGCTCTGCTGGTACTACCCATTGTGCAAACTCCCTCTGGTTTCCACCCTCTTTGATGCTTTCCTACTACCATCCCCTCAGCTTCAGCCTCTGGGATGTCTATTGCACCAGGGGGCTCTCCATGGTGGTGTTTCCACCATACCTAGCCTTTCCAATGGTCTAGCTTGACTCACTCTCTCCCCTTCCTGCCTGACCTATGTGGGGTCCTATCATTCCACAGGCCATGTGGAGACCTTGCCTGGCTGCTTTTGCTGCTCCTTGCAGACCTGTCTTTTGCTTCCCCTGAGTGTTAGATTCAGCTCCATGCCAGCTTCACCTTTCTGAAGTTTTCTCTGACCTGGATCAGCTGGTTCATTCCTTCCCATCCTGGCAGCATGTTGGATCTCCTCCTATAGACCATCCTCTTCAGTCATGTCCCCCTGCTGTTCACCTGCTCTGGATATGGATTGTGTCTGGACTTTAATTCATTTGCCTACCCGTCCCTTTGCCTCTGAGGTGTCTCCTTTTCCCTGGCCTGGACTCAGTTTGCTCCTGCTGCTTTCTGCTTGCCTATTCAGATTGTTGTCCTCCTTTTGGGCATTTTCATTGGATATCCATCTGCCAGAAGCCTTCATTCCATGTTACTTACTCATCTCTGACTTTTCCATCAGGATTGGACGTACTACCAGGATTCCTCACCTTCAGTCGTATGAGTTTCTGGATGCTGCAGCTCTCACCTATGCCTACGCACACCTTGCCCTCATTAGGATATCCTTCTCTGCTCCAATATGGACTTCCATCTGGAGTTTATATCAGGACTTTCACAATCAGTTCCCTTGGGTGTCTCTTGCCATGCTGCTTCAGTTCATTTGGATTCCCTACTACTACCATTTCCTTCTAGAGCTCTCAGCTGAGCTCTATTCCATACTGCCATCCCTATCTCCTTGCTGAGGCCTCAGACATTAACCTACTCCAGTGCAATGAGACTGTGGTACCATTGGGTCCCCCCCCTCGTGTGGGATTGAGCAGAGTGACTCTCTTATTTTAGTCTGTTGTGCTACAGCACCTCTCCTATTCTATTCTTTAATTTCTCCTGTAGAATGGCCACCTACAGTCTTTAATCTTCTCTCCTATGTATTTCTTTTCCTTTCTTCATAGCTCTTTGTCTCTCCCCGAGTTCCCTGTGGGTATCCTTGCTGCCATACTACTAAAGTGCCAGGTCTCCACTGTATTTGTGGGACATCATGTTTTTAAGTACATCTTTATTGTTGCTAGCACTTGTTTAAATCCCCTTTGTGCAATGACAGCTCCCGCTAACGAACCTGCATGATCCTGCGCATGATCTTAGTAGCGCACGATCGCAGCATCACACAGCTGCTGTGTAAAGGTTTCTGTTTGAGTGAGGTTTCCCCTTTAGACAGTATAGTCCATGTTTGCCCTAATTGGCATGCCTTGTCTTCTTCTTTTAGTTTGCCTCATTGTTTAAAGAGCAGAAAGAAAAAATGATCTAGTTTTACAAACAGCTGAAAAAAGCCAAGGGAGTTGGTAATTTCAACCTGTAGCAACACTGCTGTTCTCCTTCAATTGTTAGACTTGCCTCCACCTATGAAGTGGAAGCTTCTGTGGACCAGCAGATTCAAGAGCACAGATAAAACTGAATCTGTCCTGAAAGTTTGTTTTTTGTTCCCTGGTAAAGCTGCACTGCTAGGCTCTTGTCTGCCTGGGTGTAGCTGTGGGAAGGTACTGTCCCAATAAGTAAAATAAAAAACTCTAAAATTTGCTATACAGAGAAAGCTTTTGTAATTGCTTCTAGACAGTGTGTTTTGTTTTCTAAAACTGTTTAAAGTCTTGCTTTGTCCTTTGTGAGGTGACTGCCCAGTGACTGTTTTAGTTGGCACCAAGAAACACTCCCAGAATTTGCAGAGGCTTCTCACAAACAGCATAGAAGCAGGAATAATGGAGATTTAAATGTTTTAAGGGGATATTTGAATTATAAAATACTCCCCTATGTTTTAGCAATACCTGTTAACTTGCAAGCCATTCCAGTTCAAGGTTACAAACACCATACAAACAGTCAAAAGTGCTGAAATTTCATGCTATGAAAGTCATGTTTAGCATTTTTCCTTTGCACTAACTTTCTTCTAGTTCTCCGGCCTATTTCAAGTATTTTGTGTTTGTATTTGGTCTTTTAATGACTGACTCACTCCTGGTACACAAGGAACTGAGACAAATGCTGAAATACTAACCTGCTCTGTTGTCCTGGTTGCCTCTATAGGGCCAGTGCCCCCTGCACTGCTGGTTAAATACAAAGGGGGCTGTCACTTTAGAGAGGTGGGCAGGGTTACAAAGCAGAATCAGATAAATATATGGAATTATAGATATTTGTGGGTACCTAGAGATCCTAAAGCAAGTTTATGTTGATTTCATATGTAATAAAAATGTTTATTTGTGTTTTAAAATTATTTTAGCACTATTTTGTTAGAAAGTGGGCAGAGTTTCACATATCATGTCATTTCTTCCTATAAAAAGGTGCTTATCCTTAGCCTAAACAGATCAGTTCAGCCTTGGAAAGGGCTGAGGAAGCACAGAGGGTAGACCAAAGCTGGGTCTTGACTGTTTTTTTTTTATTTATTTATTTACACTTATTTTACAAGGTTATGCTATTTACATCTGCCTAATTTAATAAATCTATACTTCTGAGTGAATTTATGCACCATATTCCGTTGTCTGTGTTTTACTCTGAGCTCCCATGATCACACTTGGTGTCAGAAGTGGGATAAGGTATTGCTTCTACTACCATCTATGGAGAACAAGCTCCTAATGAAATGGCAAGGTACATATAAGATTCTTAGAAGGGTGGGTAGCATCACCTATGAGGCGGAGACCCCTGATAAACATCCTGGTGCAAAGATTTATCATGCCAACCTTTTAAAGAAGTGGTATGAACACTCTGGTCCCCCTGTTAGTCTGTTAATTATGCCAGAAAAAGAGAAGTCCAAGATAGAAATGGCATATAGCCACCTGGAAGTTAGAGAACAAAAGGGAGAGGAAGAGGTAGCCTTTAATCCAGCCCTTGAGGAACAGCAGAAGGAAGAACTACTTAATGTTATTAAACAGCATGCTGTGGCATTTACTAAGGTATCTGGGAAAGCTAAAGGGGTGGAACATCATATCTATACTACTTCTCCCCCCATCAGACAAAAGCCTTACTGTCTCCCTGAGAGATTTAGGTTAGAAGTACAACAGGAGATCCAGAAATTGCAGGAACTGGGTATAATCATACCTTCAAAAAGTCCCTGGGCATCTCCTATTGTAGTTGTGCCGAAGAAGGAAGGAGACATCCGGCTATGTCTGGATTTTAGGAAGTTAAACCAGGTGTCACAGTTCAATGGGTATCCCATGCCAAGGATCGATGATCTGATCGACCATATTGGGCATGCCACATACCTAACAACGTTGGATCTGACTAAGGGCTACTGGTAGATTCCTCTAGAGCAAGCATTCTAAGAGAAGACTGCATTCAGTACCCCTGTAGGATTATTCCAATTTGTGACCATGCCCTTCGGTTTTCCCGGGGCCCCCACCACCTTTCAGAGATTCATGAACCATCTTTTAGCCCCTCATGTTGCCTATGCTGATGCCTATCTTGATGATGTTGTCATCTTTAGTACAGATTGGCAGACACATTTTAAACATTTGGCAGCTGTGCTTGAAACCATCGGTGGAACAGGGCTTACTATCAATCCCAGTAAGTGCACTTTGGCCATGCATGAGACCAGATACCTAGGATTTATTCTAGGTAATGGCCAAGTGAAGCCTGAGATCACTAAGGTTGAAGCAGTGGCCAAAAGCCCTGTACCTCAAACTAAAAAGCAGGTATGATCGCTCCTAAGACTTGCCAGTTAATACAGGTGTTTCATGCCCAGTTTTGCCACTATTGCTGGTCTTCTCATCGATTTGACAAAGAAAAGGTGTGGCAATATGGTCAAATGGACTCCAGAATGCGAGGAAGCATTCTGGGCCATTAAAAGTGCTTTATGTTCCTCCCCAGTCTTAAGAAATCCTGACTTTGTCAAGCCATTTGAGGTCCATGCGGATGTGTTCAATGCTGGCATTGGAGCAGTATTAAGCCAGAACATAGATGGAGAGGAACATCCTATACTTTACATCTCCAGAAAACTTCATGACCGTGAACCAAAATATGCCACTATAGAAAAGGAATGCTTAGCCATTAAGTGGGCTATAGAGGCATTACGTTTTTACCTTTGGGGCACTGATTTTGTCTTGGTCACTGATCATAATCCACTATGTTGGATGAATCAGATGAAGGACAAAAATGCTAGCGTGCTCCACTGGTATTTAGCCCTTCAGCCTTACAAGTTTGTGGTAAAGCACTGACCTGGATCACAACATAAAAATGCGGGACCTTGTGTCCCGCTATGCAGCTGGCATAGAAAAGGATCAGACCTAAATGTAAATGTGTAGATAGTAATTAAGTAAATAACAGCTAGAATTGTTGACTATAGGTATAGCATGAGGCTATGGATAGGTGAGTAAGAAAACAGTGTGTGACCTTTTGTTTTCATGTAAATAAAGTTTTTCTAAACCCCAGGGCAAGTGTTTAGTCAGTAGTTAGTGCTACTCATGGATAACAGTGTCAGTGGCTCAGTAGGTAGCATACTCGCCTCTGAGACTGGGAGATCAGAGGGCTGTGGGTTCAGTTCCCACATCTGGCACTTGGGTTAATATCCCAGTACTGCCACTGTTGTGCAGCATGAGAGGGGTGCTGCACTTCTGAGGTGCTGTCTTTCGGATGAGACATTAAACCGAGGTCCCATCTGCCTGGATTGGTGGTAGTTCAGGTGGATGTTAAAGATCCCATGGCACTTATCAAAAAGAGTAGGGAATTTCCCCGGTGCCCTGGCTAAATTTTCCTCATTTACTAAAAAAATACCACTATCAGCTTAATCTGGTTCAAGGTCAGTTGGCATTCATCCATATCCCCTTCCCCCGGATCGTGCCTGAAAATAGGCAGGATTTTCCTAGTGCACTTACCCAGTCAACAAAAACTAAATAAAATAAATAAATACCCTTGAGTAGGGATGGTGTTAACACACCGTTTGTATAAGGGTGTCCTGGGATGGAACTTCTAGTGAGGGTGGGCGGAAGTCCCAATAACCCCCCTGGGTTGGTTCAGGGGAGGTACCCTAATTCAGGGTGTAGTTCTGAATATAGAAATCTAATTATGGTATCCCTAGTTTCCATTTGGGCATGATGGTGTGTGGCAGCATTGGGTCCCCCCTCCTCGTGTGGGATTGAGCAGAGTGACTCTCTTACTTTAGTCTGTTGCGCAACAGCACCTCTCCTATTCTATTCTTTAATTTCCCCTGTAGAATGGCCACCTACAGTCTTTAATCTTCTCTCCTATGTATTTCTTTTCCTTTCTTCATAGCTCTCTGTCTCTCCCCGAGTTCCCTGTGGGTATCCTTGCTGCCATACTACTAAAGTGCCAGGTCTCCACTGTATTTGTGGGACATCATGTTTTTAAGTACATCTTTATTTTTACTGCCACTTGTTTAAATCCCCTTTGTGCAATGACAGCTCCCGCTAGCTGATCTGCATGATCCTGTGAATGATCTTAGTAGCGCACGATCGCAACATCGCACAGCTGCTGTGTAAAGGTTTCTGTTTGAGTGAGGTTTCCCCTTTAGACAGTACAGTCCATGTGTGCCCTAATTGGCATGCCCTGTCTTCTTCTTTTAGTTTGCTTCATTGTTTTAAAGAGCAGAAAGAAAAAAATATCTAGTTTTACAAGCAGCAGAAAAAAGCCAAGGGAGTTGGTAATTTCAACCCGTAGCAACACTGCTGTTCTCCTTCAATTGTTAGACTTGCCTCCACCTATGAAGTGGAAGCTTCTGTGGGCCAGCAGATTCAAGAGCACAGATAAAACTGAATCTGTCCTGAAAGTTTGTTTTTGTCCCCTGGTAATGCTGCACTGCTAGGCTCTTGTCTGCCTGGAAGTAGCCATGGGGAAGTACTGTCCCAATAAATAAAAAAAACACTTTAAAATTTGCTATACAGAGAAAGCTTTTGTAATTGCTTCTAGATAGTGTGTTTTGTTTTCTAAAACTGTTTAAAGTCTTGCTTTGTCCTTTGTGAGGTGACTGCCCAGTGACTGTTTTAGTTGGCACCATGAAACACTCCCAGAATTTGCAGAGGCTCCTCACAAACAGCATAGAAGCAGGAATAATGGAGATTTAAATGTTTTTAGGGGATATTTGAATTATAAAATACTCCCCTACGTTCTAGCAACACCTGTTAACTTGCAAGCCATTCCAGTTCAAGGTTACAAACACCATACAAACAGTCAAAAGTGCTGAAATTTCATGCTATGAAAGACATGTTTAGCATTTTTTCCTTTGCACTAACTTTCTTCTAGTTCTCCAGCCTATTTCAAGTATTTTGTGTTTATATTTGGTGTTTTAGTGGGTGTCTCTTTCCTGGTGTACAAGGAACTGAGACAAATGCTGAAACACTAACCTGCTCTGTTGTCCTGGTTGCCTCTATAGTGCCAGCACCCCCTGCACTGCTGATTAAATACAAAGGGGACTGTCACTCTAGGGCGGTGGGCAGGGTTACAAAGCAGAATCAGATAAATATATGGAATTATAGATATTTGTGGGTACCTAGAGATCCTAAAGCAAGTTTATGTTGATTTCATATGTAATAAAAATGTTTATTTGTGTTTTAAAATTATTTTAGCATTATTTGGTTAGAACGTGGGCAGAGTTTCACATATCATGTCATTTCTTCCTATAAAAAGGTGCTTCTCCTCAGCCTAAACAGATCAGTTCAGCCTTGGAGAGGGCTGAGGAAGCACAGAGGGTAGACCAAAGCTGTGTCTTGACTGTGTTTATTATTTTTTTTTTATTTATTTACATTTATTTTACAAGTTATGCTATTTACTTCTGCCTGATTTAATAAATCTGTACTTCTGAGTGAATTTATGCACCATACTTCTGTTGTCTGTGTTTTACTCTGAGCTCCCATGATCACAAAGACTTACGAAATCTGGTCGTTGCCAACCCATCAGCTCAGTTATCTTACCGCATTCTTCTGCCATTCTTGATCTTCAGGAACATAACATTTCTACAGGACCATCTTGCTGCTCTTATAAGTCTGTCTTAGCTTCTTCACCTGCCTTGCCAATTCGGAGTATGGGGGTTTGACTATTATTGTCACTATGTTCTGCACATCTACATGCCGGTCCCCTTATTACCACTTTGTTTACCGACCTACGTGCAGGTCCACACTTGCTTACAAAATCTTTGCTCCTTGCTTACGCACATTATCGCTTCATGCCTACTGCTCTCCCCCCCCACCCCCCGGCTTCAGCCTCTGGGATTCTGCTAACTCCGTACTGCATTCGACCTTGCAAGGTCTTAGCACTCAACGCCCCTTATGATCTCAGCACACCACTGCTCACTGAGCTGCTCACCTGTGTTTTGCTCACCTACTCCACTGCCTCACGGCATCAAGGCCTGGAGGATCGAATTGTCCTACTCTGTACCTGCCTTGCCCTGCATCTGGGCCTGGAGGTTCAAATATTTCCACTCTACACCTGCCTCACCCAGGGTCGGGGCCTGGAGGTTCGAATATTTCTACTCTATACCTGCCTTGCCCAACATCGGCCTGGAGGTTAGATTATTTCTACTGTACTCCTCCCTTGCCAGCTTGTGGCATGGAGGTACTCTTTCTTACTGTACTTGCTTTGCCAGATGGGTTGAAGGTTTTCTGGGCTTTCTGGCCTAATGTCTAATTACTGCTTCACCTCCTCTGGACCAGGGGTTCCTTTGCTCCACCTTCTTCAGCTTCACAACTTGCATCCAGCTTACTCGCCTTGCCTTTAAGACTCTATACTTCCATAAACTTGCACATCGAAACTCGGACCAACCTTCATGATCGATTCTGCATTCAACTGGATTCCACGTAACCTCCTATCATTATTGCCCTGGACTTCAACATCTCAGATGAGGAATTGCTCAGGATCTGCTACCATCCGCTTGCTGGACATTCAATGTCAGGACTGGATTCCATTGCTCTTACCAACCTTCTGGTCTTCATCTATTGGGGTTTTGGTCTAGCCGATAATATGTATATATTGCTCATTTAGGATTACTGTCATTTAATATGCCCAGATGGATGGGCAGGTCAGTAGCTATGGGCCCTCAGAGGTTCCTCCCAAGGGGGTTTTCCTCTCCTGCATGCTACTGGTCACACTCTTCGGAGTTGGAGGAGATAATCATACCTGCAATCATTATTTCTTTTCTGGAGGTATCATCCTACTCGACTAAGCATCCTTCCTAAGGTGGGATACAGAGAAAAGCCAAAACATCAAGTCCTAACAAGTTGTTATTCATCAGTTTAAGCACCTAAGCACTATGCATATACAATCCAGTTCATATATACTACAGTCACTGACTTGCTCATATCTAAGCTGAAGTATCTTAAGCACTAATCATTTCATATAACCCATATACTTTGCAGGCATTGTCCTACTTACTGGTCTGGCTTGAGTATCCAAACATAACCTACATCATTCAGCTCTACTGCACGTAGCACAAGCACTGAGCTGTGAACCACACAGAACTAACTATCTATCTATCTATCTATCTATCTATCTATCTATCTATCTAGCGACCCAGGTTCAGGAATGAACTTGGGTTGCTCGTGCATCAGCCGGGGGATGAGGAGAATTGACCATCCCAGAAAATGCTCTCCTCCTCTGGGGAGGAAGGGCAGACTGCCAGATAACATGCAGGGTGGAGGTATTCATGCCTCATCTGTCGCTGTGCTGGTGACCCAGGTTCGGGAATGAACTCGGGTTGCTCGGTGGTCAGCCAGGGAATGAGTAGAATTGAGCATCCCAGAAAATGCTCTCCTCCTCTGGGGAGGAAGGGCAGACTGCTCTGCTGCAATACTGACACCTAGGTGACCATTGGTGGCAGCATGACCTAGAGCAGCAGTTCTGGGTGGGAGACAATCCCTGATGGCAGATGCCAGCATGTACTTCAACATGCACACATCTGGCTGTTCTTGACTGGGTACTCCTCACTCTCTGCACATGGCCATGGCTGGGAAGCCTGCTGGCCACAGCTCCTGTCCTACCCACCCAGCCTCCAACACCACAACTCAGATCTTCCCTTGACCGGGCGCACCTCACTCACTGAACACAGCCATGGCTGGGAAGCCTGCTGGCCATGGCTCCTGTCCTGCCCACCTGTGCTTCAACACCGGAACTCAGGTCTGCCCTTCACTGGGCACTCCTCGCTCACTGCACATGGCTGTGGCTGTGAATCCTGCTGGCTGCCATTCCTATCATGCCTGCCTGCTCTCCAACACTACAACTCAGGTCTGTCCTTGGCTGGGTACTACTTATTTGCTGCACACGGCTGTGGCAGGGAAGGCTGCCGGCCATGGCTCCTGTCCTGCCCGCCCTCTCTCCAACACCAGAACTCAGGTACGCTCTGCTTACTGATCAGGACTGCAAGCCAGGACTCTGATTGGAGGAAACCTTCCAGTCCCAGCTCACTATTGGTGGTCAGACTTCAGCTTTGCTCCTGACTGACCAAGCAGAACTAGTCACTTTCTGCTTCTGCCTCCTCGGAAACCTACTCCAATTTTGATTCTACTTGATTTTTCTCCAACCCACCCTCCCCCACCCCAGCACACTTTAAATACTCTTGAATCCCTCCCTCATGTGCTAGCAATCTTATGATTGGATGCCTCTGTTGATTCTAAGCCTTAAAGGGGCCATCTCTTTTCCTTGCACTGTCAATAGACCTGAAGAGGATCCTTAGTGACCTAATTACTGGGTGCCACTACACCAACAAAATGCAGTCAGCGCTGCTAGTTACAAGCTGTTTTTTGGGTTTTCTCCTCTGCACCTTTAACCCTGACTCTGAGCCCTTGCAAGTAGCTGCATCCACTTGGCTGCAAGAACATTGCACCCCTCCTATAACACAAGTACCTGCATCTACTTGGCTGAAAGTGCATTGCACCCCTCCTATAACACAAATCCTGCTACCTGATCTTTCAATAGTTCTGCAACATTATTCCTTCTATAGCATGACCCTCACATACGTCATGTCCCTTCCTCCTGCTATAAATCACTTCACCTTCTCTGCCAGGGTGTTTCTCTATGCTTCTCTCACTTACTAACTTGACTTCCCACCTGTACTCTCCCGACATTATCATAAGAGAGGTCATACTCGGCTCATTAGGCTACTGTTAAATGCTCTCAAGAAAATCTTGCTGCTGCTCCTCCTATGCTCAGGCAATGTTAAGCTGAACCCTAAGCCAACCTCCCCCATCTCAACACCCTTGGAACCGGCTCAGTTAAAGGGAATACTTTTTCTCCACTTAAACATCTGTAGCTTAGTAAGGAAATTTGACTCAATACAGTCCTGGACTTGTCACTCTAAGCCTGACCTACTGGTGGTTACAGAAACCTGGCTTAGACCCTCTATCTCTGACTCTGAAATGAACATTCCCTCCTATAATGTCTCCAGATCTGACAGGCTCTCTAGAGGGGGTGGGGTCACAATCTATGTCCATGAAAGCTTCTTTGCCACCATAATTGATGCAATTTCCTTACCTAAGGAGTTTGGGAGTCTGACATTAAAGGTACTACTTCCCTCCACTATGTCCCTTACCATCATTGGGTGCTACAGACCCCCTTCGGCAGGGCTCAAGTTACTGGAACACCTTTGTAATACCCTGGACAAACTGTCCTCTGAGGTTTTTATTTTGGTTGATCTCAACCTCGACTGGTTCTCTCTGTGTTCCAAACCTTTAAAACACCTCTGTGACACCTTTGGCCTTACCCAACTTATTACAGAAACCACCCATCCAAATATTAAAAATCTGGACCATAGCACCTTACTTGACCTTATTCTAGTAAATAATCCTCACCTCATCTCTCACTCTGGCATTTTCTTCAATGACCTAAGTGACCACTGCACCATAGCCTGTGTGAGGGCCATCCCTAAAGCTGTCTACTCTTCTTGATACATCTATAAAAGAAGACTTCGTAACCCTGACCAACACGCCTTTCTTGAGGATCTTCAAAACTCTTGTTGGCAGGAGTTTTACTTGGCCCCAACCGTACGTGAGGCTTATGAGCAGCTTCAGGACATCGTCGCTGGAACTATAAATCGTCATCTGCCATTAGTTAAAATTCATACTAGAAAAAAACTTGCCCATGGTTTACGGTCAGCCTGAAAGATGCACTGCTCCATAGGGATGCCTTCTAGAAGACGGCATGAAAAACTAAAATTCCATCTGACTGTGTGGCCTTTAGAGCAGTAAGGAATCAGTTCACAAAGTTAACTAGGGCTGAAAAAGCTTGATACTTTTGTACTGATCTAACCTCCTCTGCCAACTGTTCCACAAAGTTTTGGAAGACCCTAAAGGATATAAAGGGCATATACCAGCAAGCTCCATCCCTGTGAAAATTACCACAGGTGGCTCCTATACCACCATCCTAGATCTTCTTAATAACCATTTTTCCACTGCCAGTCTTGTGTTCCACTCTTCCCCTGCCTACAACCTTCAAGTACAGCTTTGTGCCCAGGATACTTCCTTTATTGCCCAAGCCTCCCCTGCTCATGATGCTCTCTTCTGCTTCCATCCTGTCTCAGTAAAGGAAGTGGAAGATCTCTTCCTAGATGTAGACACCAAGAAAAGTGCCTGTGCTGACCTCATTGATCCGTACTTCATAAAATTTGGATACCATGTCCTGTCTGCCCCTATCACACACCTTTTCAATCTCTCCCTTTCTCAGGATGTTATCCCGTCTTTTTAGAAAACTGCCCATGTCATCCCTCTGTTCAGATTTGGTGATCTGGGTGAGCTAAGTAACTATAGTCCTATATCACTTCTTCCTGTTCTATTCAAAATGTTCCAAAAGCTAGTCAACTTTCAACTTAGAAATTTTTTAGGAGTCTCATAATCTGCTAAATCCTGTACAATCAGGGTTCAGACTGTGTCACTGTACAATATCTACTCTTGCTAAGGGATCCAATGATTGATTTAAGGCTTGGATACTAAACATTATGTATGTGCCTTATTCCTTGACCTTAGTAAGGCCTTTGATATGGTGGACCATGACTTGCTACTGTTTATTCTCCAAAACTCTGGCCTTGACTCCACCATGCTGAGTTGGTTCACCAGTTATCTCATGGGTCACCATCAGCCGATCAAAGCAGACAGGGAATTCTCCCCACTGAAACCTCTCCTTAGAGGCATGCCTCAGGGCTCTAGTCTAGATCCACTTTTATTTGCACTATACATCAACAACATCAATTCCGGTCTTACATCAGCAAACATTCATATTTTTGCTGATGACACTGTCCATTATATAGATAGGCCTTCCCCGGATCTGGCATGTCAGAGTTTAACCTCCTGCAGCAAAACCTCCTGCACCTGAAGCCCTTGTGAAATGCCAAGAAATCCAAGGCCATGCTTTTCTCTCCCCTAATCCAAGCCTCCTATCACTACCCAGTAGTGCTACTGAACCAGCTGTCAATTGCTGGACTCTCCCCTGACTCCATGGCCTGGTTCCAAAGCTACCCAGAAAATAGATCACAATGAGTAAAAATTGCTGGTGTTCTCTCTAATCATATGTCAGTCCACTCTGGAGTTCCTTAGGGCTCTGCACTGGGACCATTCCTATTTTTCCTCTTCCTGAATAAACTCCCTCAATCCTGCCCAGAACAAATTATACTCTATGCCGATGATGACGTAATTCTCTCCTCCCATATGGACCAACAACCCCTGCAAAATAATCTTATGCAAAATAATCACCAACTTGGTTTTGCATCACTGGAAAACTGGTTCAGCAAACAGTAACTCCCACAGCAAACACAGGTGCCCCCCCCATTCATCTCAAGCCAACATGAATCAACTCTCGAACAGGTTCTAGCCTTTAAATATTTGGGGATCACTCTTGACAGTAACCTGTCCAATGGGGCTCATATTGACAATGTTGCTAAGGCTGCCAACATGCAACTTGGTCTTCTCTACAGGCATAGGTCTAGCTTAACCCTGCAGCCTTAAGCATTGCAGTTCAAAGCTTGATTGTCTCCATCATCGACTATGGCCTCATCATTTATGGATCAGCCACTTCAACTGCCCTCAGACACATTTCAACATCACTCAACAAAGCCTGTTGACTTATTACTGGGTCCCATCATCTAATCCATATATGCAACATCTATGCTCAAGCTGGCCGGCTACAAATATCCAATCACATAAAATACCAAACTGGCACTAAGGCTAAGAGGATCACTATGGGCCTGGCCCCCCCTGGGGTCCAATTACTCCTCTGCCCAAGTAGTAATCCCCACCACACCAGGGGCTCTGAATCACAAAGCCTGTTGGTCCCACTCTGCAGAACCTTCCTGGGTCAATGCTTTTTTGCCTACCAGGCTCCTTGCTGGTGAAATAGCCTCAAAACTGAGATCTCTTCTGCTCCCAAGCTAGGCCCATTTAAATTGAGGTTCCAGCTCCACCTCTATGCCTCCAGCACTTGTGACTGCCATACTTAGCTGGCCCTCACAGCTATTTTGCAGTCTAGCTGTATTGTCCCCCTACAGCACTTTCACCTCATTCCCACTACCTTCCCTTTTCCCCATCCCTCCCTCCCCATTACCCCTCCCACCTGCCCCACTACCAGCACTTCTCTTGTATTTGATAATTGTGTCTCTTGCAAGCTCTCACCCCCTCAGTGTTCCCCCATCTCTGTTACCCCTAGTACCCCACCTGTATTTTCCTATAAGTATTCTTTGGTTTTATTTACAACTGTGTGTTAAATCTATTTTATCCTGCCTAATATTGCATTTGCCTTATTGTGTATTGCATTTGCTCTACTGTGTTCTATTGTATGGTCCAGTTTCTGATGTGGAAACTTTGTAAAAGAGCCTCGGCTCAAAGGTACTTATAATCCTAGACTTAAATAAACAGTACTTCAAATTACCACCCTCTTGGGGGAGTCACTGGAGTTTGTGGCCAAATTCAAATATCTGGGGTTCTGGGTTGACTGTATGTTGTCCTTCCAAGACTATATTGATGAGCTAGCAAAAAAATTAAAACAAAGGCTTGGTCTGTTCTTCTGAATAAAGCATTTTCTCATGCAGGCAGCCAAGTTCAGTCCACCTTCCTTCCTCTTCTGGGCTACGTTGACTTCCTTTATGGTCAAGGCCCCAGTACTGCTCTAACTAAGCTGACACTCTTTACCACAGAGCCCTATGATTTATAACCAGTGTCCCTTACTCCACTCATCACTGCTTACTGTACTCAAAGCTCAGTTGGTTATTGCTCAAACTTAGACCTCAAAAAAACACCGCCACCTGGATTTACAGAGCAAAAATTACCAAGTTGCCTTAGATATCTAGATTTAGTATCTGCCGTATTAGTCCTTGTAAGAACAGATCCAGAAGCAAATAATTTGATACCTTTTTTTTGGACCAACATAGATGTAACAAAAAGAACAAAGTGCTTTAGCTTTTCTACCAACAAGTCCTTCGTCAGAAGTGTAATGACAGTTATTTGCAAAAAACTATACTTTTATTACCCAGCTCATGCAGAAAAAAACTGAAAAATTCCCCATTTGTGTAAAATACTCATTTTAAAAAAACAGAAGATGATTTCAGAGAAGCTTAACACTACCATGTCACCTTTAACTGAGAGAATCTAAGGGTCAGAGGTGATTAGTGCAGAAGACATACGAAGAACTCTACTGCATATAAATTAAATTGACTTATAAAATAACAACTACTTGAGCAGATGGCTCTTAAATGAAATTATGAGTGCCACAATGTGTATAAGAATGCAGTTACTGAAAAACAACTCCAACCCGGATTAAAGACATGCTAAAATTGTCAGTTAAAAATAAGCTGCCTCAGTACATTTCAGACAGTCTGCCTGCTCGTACTGTGGGTAACTACCCTCTCAGGAGTCTCTTCTACATCTCCTTAGTCATCCCTAGAATTAGAACAAGATTTGGTAGAGCCTACATTAGCCATGCCCTTCCCGTCCTGTGGAATAACCTCCAAAAATAAAATAGTGACTCCTTTCAAATTGGCCACCTTTAAAACCCTATGCACACAGACCCTAAATTAGTCCTGTAAATGCTTCCACTGACAGCCCACTGACCCACTTTTCTGTATCCTTGACCTATGCTTGGATTGCCTCTTGCTAACTCCCTAGCTATTAGCCCCTCATCATTGAACCTTGATATGTATGTATTGCTATGTTATGTAAATATTGTGAATATTATGCATGCTGAGAGCCTTTTGTACTTGTTTTCCATGCCTTATTTAGATCATTATGTTTCTGCTGTTGCTCTGTAAAATTATATTACCTGTTATTCTCTGTTGTTCTTATGTGATTGTCAAGTTCCATCTTGTAAATGAGATTGTCTCTCAATGATGTTTTGCCTGGTAAAAATAAAGATTAATTGATTGATTGATTGTTGCCTCAGCAGAGCATCTGTGGGATGGGAAGCAAGAACACAGGGAAAATACCACTGGTTGCAGGATGACACCTGATGAAGCTTGATCCTGCACACCTCCAACTGGATGAAAGGGACCACTGATCTAAGCACAACACCAGAGGGGACTTGGAGGACCCCCAGCAGCCCCACTACAGGGGGCAATTTGTGGAGAACTCGGTGGCCACCAGGTAAGACCCAGAGATGAAAGTTGATGTGGTTAGTGGAATCATGAGGGCCAAAGGGGGCACATCAAGTGGAGTGGGAGTTAAAACAATTAATAACAGATTACCTAGAGTTAGCCAGACAATGCAACAAGGCAGTAAGGATTGACAGTGAGATGCGGGGATTTCACTTACTTTCTGCCTACCTTAGTTATTTACCTATAATTTCCTGGGTATGCTAATTGTTGTTCAGCTACATTGCATTATACAAATCTATACTTATTTATTACTTTTTTATTACTTATATGTCACATTTATATTGTAATCAGTCTGTTTATTTGTACCACCTTATTCCTCTTCCCCACAGTTCACACCTGGAAATGAGCTTTGGCTCAGTGTGCCTCTCCCAGTTCCCGACATTTTAAATAAATAAATAGAGAGGGGCATCACCAACAGAAATAGGAAAGTGGTGTTGCTCTGTATAGGTGGCTGGTAAGATCCCACCTAGAGTAATTGTCCAGTTCTGGAAACAAATATCCTGATGGAAGGACATAGGCAGAGTAGAGATGGTCCAGAGGAGTGCAACTAAAATTTGTGCAGGGTCTGCATCAAAAAGCCCCATGAAGAGAGACTAAAGTACCTCAATATGTACACCCCAGAACATAGTAGGGAGAGGTGGGATATGACGAGACCTTTTAATACCTCATGGGGTAAACAAGGTACAGGAGGGAAGGCTTTTTCAGAAGAAAAAGTACTCAAGAACAAGAAGACATGCTATGAAGCTGGAGGGGGCAGATTCAGGAGAGATGCGTGGAAGGTCTTCTTCACAGAAAGAGTGGTGGATTCCTGGAACAGATTTCCAGCAGAGGTGATGGGGGTGAAAACAGTGGGGAGTTTCAGGAATGCATGGATAAGCACAAGGGAATCACAGTGGAAAGGAAAGGGGAGGTAGAAAGAGCTGTAGATTGGGAATAGTCTGCAGTAATAGTGTAGGTATGGAGAAATGGGCAGACTGGATGGGTCAAGCAGTTCTTACCTGCTGTCATATTCTATGTTTGTACATTTCTATGTTCCTGTATAAATACATATGTATGCACAGTGGCGTCCCCCAGTATGAAATGCAATTATGCAGTATTTTGCAGCACTCTGCAGAATGCTGCAGAACAAGTAATGAATAAAGCAACGTAATTTCAATGGTAATTAGTCCCCTTTGTCATTGAGGAAAATGAGACACTGCCAGGATGAAGTGAATGCCACAGTTCCCTGCATGACAAAGAGGACTAATTACCATTGAAATTACATTGCTTTAATCAGTAGGTCTGCTGCAGCATTCTGCAGAGTGCGTTAGAAGTGTGTTTCATCCTGGGGGACACCACTGTATGTATGTCTACGTATAGATATCTATATTCATTGCAGAAAACTTCAATAATGCATCAGGGTTGAAAGTTAGGTGCAATGTCCCCATGGCACACCCCAATAACTGTTGGTGTGTGGAGGATGGTGGGGGGTGGTAGGGTGGGGGGTTAGGGACTCAACCCTAATGTCTAATTTTCCTACATTTTTCACTTCAACCCTAACTGAAGCATTAATGAAGTTTTTTGCAATGAATTTCCTTACTTTTTGAGAAAGTTTAATGTAACTGATAAGTGGTATGTGTCAGTGGGAGCGCAAACCTGGAGGGCCAGTGCTTCCTTAGAGCTGCCCATTTTTGCATAATGATATGCATCTGTGGGAGCACAGGTCCTCTGAGCCCACTCTTCCACTTACACATAACTACAGAGCCATACAGCAGCCCTATAGGACTGAAAAAGAACCCTTGTAACACTAATTTGCCAATATCTCAGTAACTGTAGCAGTTAAGAAAAAAATTCTGCTGACCCGGTGGCCTAGAGAGTTGAGGCATGGGCACCTTATCTGGACCCACACCGGCGACCTGGGTTCAGGAATGGACACGGGACACTGGGGGCTGCAGAGGCAGAAGAGGATTGAGCATCTTCAGGAACTGCTCTTCTCTCTTAGGGGTGGGTTAGGGAGTCATTGGTTGGCAGCGGCCTCTCTGGTGGAGACCAGGAGCACCTCACGATGGCGAAGGAGGGACGTACACAAAAAACATGAAAATGCTCCATGTCACGCTGAATGATGGCTGCCTGACTCTCTGAGCCTGTCAATGCCTCTGAAGCATTCCCCCTCAGTAGCACCTCCCCGGTCCAAGATGCTGCACTGGTCTGTGGCCCCCTGGCTGGTGCTTTTCCCTCAGAGTAGGAGGATCCATTTGGTGAAGGGTTACGCTGGGTTACCCGGGGAGATGGCTGTCATTTGAGAGTGGAGACTCGGGGCACAGGACGTGTCAGTAGAGGCATTGGCTAACCTGAAGGAGAAGCTGGCATGTATGCAAGTTGGGGAGAAAAGAAATAACACACACACACAAAAAAAAAATTCCACTGCAGTTGTAATCATGACTTCAAAGCCTCCATGTAGGTTAAGCTGTCTGAAGCAAAACATCTGTATCTTGCATCGTTTCCAAGATACGGGCACCAAAAAGCGCTGTGGGCACCACAATGTTATCCTATGGGAAAAATCTCAACTTAGCAATAGCATATCTATGGAATCAATTAATTTTTTGCACCTAAACAGCATAATTCACATCTCTGGGACATCCCATTATACCCTGCAAATTTCAAGCTAAAAGATCAAACCATTTATTTACAGTGCACGGGGAAAGTTTTAAAATTCTCGAGTTCATGAGGTGGCAAAATCCTCATTTGCAAGGTCGATCCCTGTTCGCAAGCTGTTAAAATCGCCGATCGTGAGAAATCCTTGTTCATCAGATTTTGGCCATCTGGTCCGGAAGTCGTGATCAAGGATTTTTTTAGCTTGCAAAAGGGGATTGACTCATGAAAAGGCATTTTGTCACCTCGCGAAAGAAGATTTAAAAAGCCAATCCCCTTTCATGAGCTGTCAAAATCCCCTTTTGCAAGTTGATCCCATTTTGTTAGGTGTCAAAATCCTCTTTTGCGAGCTAATCCTTGTTCATGAGGTAGAGCCATCTCATCTGGAAAAGATGATCAAGAATTTTGTCAGCTCACAAAAGGGCATCGACTTGCAAAAGGGAATTATGACACCTCACGAACAAGGATCAGAAACGAGTCATAAATGAAGAATTTTAAAATGCAAAACAGCCATTTTTTGACCAAAATAAAGAAAACCAAAGGCATGGGTTTGTAGAGTGCATCACTCTGAACAAAACCCTTGCTTAATTTACAACAGTACACAACCATGGGGCAAGCTACAACATTTTGTTTGTGTGAAAAAATGAAAACAAGATGGAGGCTTATGAAAGGGGAATTTTTCTTCACGAATGGGGATTTTATAAATCCCCATTTGTGTGGTGATAAAATTCTTGATTGTGAGCCCAGTACCCTTTCGCAAAACATACATATAAATCTCAGACTGAACTGAGCATGCTCAGAACCCAAAAATTCTAAATTAAATAACTTTTGAACTGATATATATTTTTCACCAAGCCAATGCCAGATTGTTCTTTGGGCAAACCTCTTTCTACCCTGAAAATTACAGGCCAAAATATCAAACCGTGTGGCCACAGCATGATGGGCATAAATTATCAAAAATGGGCAAACAGAATAAAAAAAATAATTTTGTTGTGCTTTGCTTCACAAAAACCACAAGTCCAATCAAAATAAAACCTGGCAAATCAAGATATCTACCGTACAAGACTGCACATGCCAAATTTTGTGCAAATTCGTTGAACAGTTGCAAAGTTATTAAGGTGCACAATTTGGGGTTTAACATTAAAGAGATAGTGTTATGGCAGTGGTGGTTTCGGAGTTTCACTGTACCTATTGTAGTACCGGAAGTATGTGGGTAACACTAGTTAACCCTATGAAATATTTAAAAGTTTATATTTCTAATCTTACCACTTGTTTGATCTGTCTGTGTGCTGCATTCCTATCAGTGACAGTTCCGCATTTTGAAGTGCGGTAATGACGTGGTCTGAGGAGTTCTGTCAATCACGAAGCTAGGGGGTGGTCTTCAATTGTGCACGTGATGTACAGCTGTACTGTTGGCATAGCTGTCATGAGACAGTCAATACATCAAGGAGCCCTCCGTTTCACTTGTGTGAATGTAGTAGTTGTGCTACTGAACTGCTCGAGTAATGCATGGAGTGAAAGAAAAAAGGACACATTCTGGGTTATGTGTGGGCATAGTAGTGTATTGAGCAGTTCGGTTGGACAGACAAATACTTGAAAATCATTTTTTTTCCTCACAAAGGTCATTCTTTAAGAAGTGTCAAGTTTCCCTGCTGTGTTTACCTACTGCAGTTTGAACTGTAGTGATGCCGAAGCGGTGCGTGGTCTATGGCTGTGGAAACACAGCATCATCTACAGTTTCTCTACATTTTTTTCGGACAGATGTGTCTGTCCGTTGCCAATGGATGTCTTTTGTGAGGAAGGGCAGAGTGAATTTCATGGCATCTAAATGCTCTGTCATATGCAGTATTCATTTTAGGGTAGAAGACTTCGATATAAGCTGCAAAGTGAGGAAATTAGTGGTCATGCCAGGCAGTCCAGGGTGAGTTGCTGTCAAAGGTTGTGTGGTGCTGACATCTGTCCTTTCCCCATTGTTTCCTGTAGGAACTCCTCCCTCACCCAGCATGTGCTTTACACTCCGCTGGTTAATCCTCGATGTGGCATGGCCACAGTTGTGATGTGCATGTGTTAGTGACAAAATAATCCATTGTTGAAATAAATCCATGATAGGTTCAGCCTGACAGTGCTTCTTCTTTTGGGTAGTTGACTGTGACTGTCATTATAAGAAGCACAATGTTTTATTGAGAGTACTGCAGTGCTTTTTGTTTTTCCCATCTCATACAGTGGGCTGACTCTCTGATAGGGCTCGGAGGTTGGTTGACAATGGCCAAAATTAGGCAAATGATGTTGGCTCCACCTAACCTCTTTCACACTGTCGGCCCCCTTCTCTCTTAATGCAGCAAATGGGCAATTAACCCCCCAAACACACACACCTCCATCCCAAACCACTCCCCTAATACCCCACACCTAGTGGTGTTGGATGAGTTCGAAATGTATTATTACAAGGTGGTGAAGTCTGGGATCATCCTTTCATGTCTTTACATTTTTTCATGATACTGGTGACTCACAAGGCTTGGTATTGCTTGGTTTTCCCATAGTGCCAGAGTGGTGTGGCTGCTGTCTACATTCACTGTCACTGTAGAGCGCTAATCTGTCTAGCTGAAGCGCCAGAAATGTCAGTTTCTCTGATGACGAATTATACTAGTTATTTACTATATAAGAAAGTGGTATTCTTTGTGCACAATTTGATGGGGGAGGATTTAATGTGAAATGATAGTGTTGTGTTCAGTGAGATGTGTAAGGTTAAAAGGCAAAATGAATGAAATACATTTGATATCGTATTTCTCAGCTGCAGTACATTGCATAAACATGCATCTGGTTCACCTGAGCAACGGACATTCAGGAGTTGTTTGCAGTTGTCAGACAGTGTATTTTTTTGTGTTGTCGTATGATTGTAGTCCTTTTTTTCTGAATTTTCCCTTTTTTTTGTTATTTTTGGTTATGTATTGTTATTTGTCACTTTGTTATAATTTATTGCCTCATATGCTTCCTCAGTTAACATGTGGCTGCATGTGTGTGAAGTGATGGCAGTTTCAAGGTCTATTTCTATTAAGCAGCTTGAGCATGTGTGTTAAAATGTGTAAGAATAATTGAATGATGATAAAATCTAGTGTTGTGTGTGGCAGAGAAATGCATTATGCTGTTTCTGTAAATATTTCAGTTTGTGATGTTAATATATTGTAATAAGTCAGTCTTTTTCTGTTATGTTTGTAAGTATTACTATTTTAACTGTATAATAGAATTACTGGGCTTTATCTGCAATATGTTATTCCTTTCTTTTTATTGTTTAGCTTATGTACTTGTGTTACCTGTTTGTAATGCACAAGTGCAATGCTCTTATTCCTATGTGCATCACAGAAGTTGTCTGGTTTTCCATTCATGTGACTGCATTTGGTTTGTGGTAGTGGAATTTTGTTTTATTGTTGTTTTGTTATTACTCCTGAGGCCCCATACATGGATATCTTATTGTGGGGTGCTCATTAGTGTTTAGTCTGCATGCGGCACTGTGCTGTATCAAAATGCTGTATCAGTATTTAAAACGATGATCACATTGTTTTGCACTGCAGCAATTGCTCATGAATCTCCTAGTTCTCTTCATTTTGTAATCATCCATCTGCATTGGCTGTGATTGACATATAGTAGTGCACACTTATCTGTCTGATTATAATTACTGTATTGTATTACTACTAAGAAAATCTTGCTGGGCCTTGGCCCCCCCCGGAGTCTGTGCCCTCATACAACCGAGACTCCACACCCGACCTACCACCAGGGGATCGAAACCTCAGCTTCTGCAAATCCCGCATTACCACACAACACAAGGCCAAAGATCCTTTGCTTACTGGGCCACTAGTTGGTATAACGGTCTTCCCAGCGACATCTCATCCTCACTATCGCTTCAGCACTTTTAAGACTCGTCTCCGTCTAACACTCACTGCCTCCAACTTCTGTGACTGTTGTGGCTAAACATGTCTTTTGGCTCCATAGCTGAAGATGCCCTTTTTGGATCCACATCTTCTCCTGCACTTTGCCAGCACCCCCCCCCCATCTTCACCTCCCCTGCTGACCCATGACAAATGCCACCAGGCTGCATTACCTCTATTCTTATTTGCCTTTCACCTCTCCTCTCCTCTCTCTGTCCCCCCCAACCTACCTCCCCTTTTCTTCCATCCACTTAGTCTCCCTGACTTCACCCTCCTCCTTTCCCCTCCCCAAAGTTTCACCTTATTGTTCTTTTTTCATCTACAAGACTATGTGTTTTTTTTTTAATTTTATAAACTGTTATCTTTGCTTATGATTGTCTCAATTGTACCAATGACGTAGAACCTTTGTAAAAGAGCCTCGGCTCAAAGGTATTTGTAATCCTAGAACAAATAAATAAAATAAATAAATAAATAATTGCAACTATGTCGTATGTGCATGTCAGCTACAGTTCATGTCTTTATGGTCATTTCTGTTGTAGGTGTCACTTGAACAGGGGTGCAGTGTGAATGGTGTACAGTTCTACTGAACAGCCACCAAATAAGAAGCCTCGATCTATTATAGAGACTGTAGATGGAAGAATGGTAATATCGAATAGTATGTACTCACATCTCAATACGTATTACAGATGTAAATTGAATTACTATGTATTCTTTTTAGCGTTTTTTTTTTGTTTTATTGAACACTTCCTTTTTATCCCACCTTGCTGTCCCCTCAACCTACTCCATCAGACAGTTGATCAACCCACACATGTCACTCACACTGTATTTGCCCAGAGTGCCAGGCATACTCCATTATCCCGCCTACCTACTCTTCCTCTTTGGAGTGCCTGTACAGTGGGGGCTGTCCTGCGGGTTGCTGATCCCTGAGGTGGATCGGATGTCATCTGGGCCCGAGGGGGAATTTTCTTTTTTCTCTCCTTAGTACCTCTATCCTCTGAGGATGTCGGCATGTAGGACTGATGTTCAGTCATGCGGGATTCTGTCGCACATTGCCAACAAATGTCCGCAACATTCTCCCCTCCCCAAATCTTGAAGAGCTATCTGTGCACCAGTGCCCAAGCTTCCACGGGCACAGGTGCATCGGGTGTGCATGACACACCCCAGGATCCCACCCTGGAGGAGGAGAGCATTCATTGGGAAACTCAATCCTCCCGACCCCCGATGTCCGCCGACGACCTGTGTCCGAACCCAAGTCACTGACATGTTGTGAGGTGTGGTATCCCCTTATGAATTTTTGTTGCTAATGAAATGCAAATTGGTTTTCAGGTGGTAATACTGATCTATAGTAAAAGAATATTGTTCTAGTAGTAAGTGCCTCCTTGAAGAGCAGTGTGCAAGTATTATTGAACTTCACTGTGAAGAACTATATTAGCACATGATTTTACAGCAGAGAATGACTGCAAAAGTCATGTATTTTTACTGTTTACTGAACAATTTATTTATGTGCTGCTGTCTGCAGGTGAACACTGGCAGCTGACTATCATTCCTCCCTCTTGCATTTCATGCGGGCAGACTTCAGGGAAAATTTGTGAGCAGTTCTAATGTTGACATCAGATCAGATATGGGGGCGGTCCAAAGGTATACTGATTGCCACAGATGATTGTGTTAAGCTCAGGTGGAAGAACGCAATGTCCAAAGTGCCCAACTGGGTCAGTTCTGCGGTTGCCAAAGCAGGAAGAGTAAAGAGGTAGGCATACAGAAAATGCAGGTAGACCAAGATAGATAGGTGAAAATATACAAAGAAGCCAGTAGAAGAAGGCCATTTGGTCTATCGAGTATGCTGGTATTGCAGGGTCTACATCTTGAGATAATGTATCTTCCCTCCCTCCCCACTTCTCACATCCTCTCTACCCATGATTCTTATCTTATCTTATAGGGGAAGTTACCTGAGGTTGGCTGGTGAGGTAAGTAAGGAAGTCCAGTGAGAAAAGGTACAGAGTGAGCTGCCAACATCTGAATGAATTAAGAAGGGGGGGGGGAAGCATGCTCTCTATCACTATATACAGTATGTGAGAAAATGGTCTACATGGAAGGGATTGATAGGCTTAGTAAAAGGGTGGAGTGGGTGGAGGAAAATTAGATGTACTAAATGAATACCTTTGTTCTGTCTTCACCATGGAGAAGGATGGACCAGTGCCTGCGGGAGGGAAAAAAGGAGCAGAGGGGGACGGGAACACAACTGTTGTGATAGAGAAGGCTAGAGTGAGGGAAGGTCTGCTGGAATTGAAAGTGAACAAGTCACCAGGCCTGGATGCTGGGATGCAGAGCATCTCATTGAAGACAGTGAGCAGCTTTAAGAAAGACTGGATAGGCATAGGGTGAAGGTAAGAATCATAGGCAGGGAGGATGAGAGGAGAGGGTAGGGAGGACAGACAAATTAGCTCAAGTTGTTGACCATGCAATACAAGCGGACTTAATAGACCACATGAACATATTCTGATGGGTTATTTTTACATTCATATTTATGCTTCTGTATGCTATGATATGACAATAAGGGATAAGCAAAAGAGTTTCTGTATTCTGACTGACTAATCATATTGTTAATATGTCTTCAAAAAATTGATGAGTGACAACTACATTACCAACATCAGTCAGGTGAAAGTGTTTTCCACCAGGGATATGTAATATCTCAGAAAATATAGGTCAGGAAAGTGCACACGATAGAAATACATGCAGAGCTGCAGATACTTCCAGTGAACAGCATTCTGCAGCATTATCAACTGCTCTAAATCTAGAAGATACAGTGTTCTCTAATACCATGGATATTCAGTGTGAGTTGGACATAAATTATGAATTAGTTGAAGAAGAGTGTGAAATTCATATAACTGAATGCATCCCAGATAAGGATGTAATTCTGCATGATCATATTTATGGAACAGCCAAAGGGAAAGCTAACCAATGTACCAAAAGTACTCAGACTGTTAAGAAAATATGTGAAAAAGGTTAGTAAGTTTTCAGTATAACAATATAGTGCTCACTCACAGTGTCTATTTAAAACACAGTCAATCACATAGCATAGTAATGGTTATGTATATTTTTATTTTTGAACACTAGGTATTCAGGTGTCCACTAAAAAAAGATCACTGAGCACTCAGGTAAAGCTAGAAATGCTCCCAAAGTACTATGAGCCAAAACTGTCAGATATCCCAGATGAATATTCTGATGACGTAGAGTTTGTTGATGATCCAAAGGACAAAGACTACAAACCTGATAGTGATGATGATGACACGTCATCAGACAATAGATGATTATTCTATGATGCTCTTTCCACAAATGTGGTACCCTGTGCTGACATGTCATTTAGTGTCTTACCATAGATAGATATGTAATGTTTCAAAATAGTGCAGATAGTCATTAATCAGATGTTTTTAAGATATCATTCATTGGTATTTATTTGCTAGATATGAATTGTGTGGTTTTTTTTTACCATTTACTATGTAATCAGTAAGACACGATAGGGCATTGTGCTGAAATTGCTGTTTTTCCATAATGTGCTAATGGGTACTTGTTCATTAGAACTGGTTAACTATGTATTCCATTAGTATTGCCATAACTAACTTTATAATGAGCACATCTGTTAGTTCTTCTTCCTGTAGTTTAATTAGAGAGAAATATTACGTAGTAGCTGAGTCTTGTCTGCTGCAGTTATTCTCCATCTGCCTCTACTGTTACATGCCAGAAACGCTGACAGCATTAAGCCAGATCATAGGGAGTATGGTCATAGTTAAGCAGACTTGCTTAATGTGCAGGTAACATACGTGTGTTAAAAATGAAAATGTTTCATAAATAATGCTAACTATGTCATTCACAGATATGCCATGTGTAAATTATTAGCTATTTATTAGTGCTATTTTTCTCCATGCATATCTAGCAGTGGAAATGTATTGGGAATCTTGTGGACAGATATTCACAGTCTGAGTACAAGTGCTAATGTTCAGAATGGCAGTCAGTCCAATTAATATTCCCCAGTGTATAACTTTGCTCATGACAACATGTGATTACATATTCATAGATTCATAGAAGGCAATTCCACTTATCACCCCCCCCCCGGAAAGTAATAATTCATTATGTTACCCTTGATTTACCCACATTCACATGCAAAACATGGCCCCTTGTCCTCTGATTTTCCTTCAGTTGTAAGATGCTTTCCAGGGGAACCTGTTTTATACCCTTGAGGTAGTTGTACGCTGACATCACATCTATCTGGAATTAGAGGGAGGTCCCTGAGGCCCACGTCGCCTTCTCGGTATACTGTTTTTTTTTTGTCTTTACTTAATCCACTCCCCCTTCTCCCCTGCAGAGTATGAACATTCAATGATACCAGGGACATCCATCACAGCTCTACGTCCATTCTCTGTAGACCTGGGCATTGCAGTGTATCCAGTCTCCACTGGGGGATGCTGCAGTGCTGGGCAGTCCCTGCCCCCCGCCCCTCAGAGAGAGGAGAGCAGTCCTCTGGAAGCTCAATCCTATCTGTTCCCCATTGATCCCCGATGCCCCATGTTCACTCCCAAACCTGGGTCGCTGGCATGGTGCAAGGTGTAGTGTCCAACACCTCAACCCACAGTGCCATCGCTGCAGCCTCAGCAATTTAGCATTTAAAAGCAGTCTCCACTCAGTTTTATGAGGTGGGCCAAAATTTCTGAAATTTGTCGAAGGCCACAGTTGCATCCTAGGTCAGGCCACCCTCTTTTTTTCTGTCTCCTTCCCTACTGTCTGTCTAATAGAGGTTGGGACCAGTTTGGCAGGGTGGGTCCAATTTCAGCTCCTATGTAGCCGAGAGTGGGGATAAAAGAAGACTATAGGCAGTTATTAGTAGGTTTCAGGGAATGCATCAGAATAGTAGAGTGTGCAAACAAATGTGATTCACTATATATGTGTTTTATGTATATGAGTGTTGGTTCTTAAACTTTTATGTACACAGTGCAATGAGTAACCAGAAAAAAGTAAGATTTGCATCTCTTGACAGAAAAGCCTACTTATGGAGAAGTCAACATTTGACTGCTGGAATCCCTGACTTTAGCCTAGCTTTGTCATCTGCTGTTTTATTTGCGGGCGCTGTGCCATCTCAAGTGTTAAGAGTTATGCAGTTTGCACGTGTTGCATGTATCAGCAAGATCAACATTCTTTAAGCATCAGAAGAAATTCCTACATGATTGCATTAGAAATGTGTGGGAGAAAAAACAGATTATGCTGAGGTCAGAAATAGAAAGGAATAACATACCAATTCTATTAGGGTACAATGCTAGATATGATAGCCCTGGATACAGCACAAAGTACGGGTGCTACACTTTAACGGATGTGCGCAACAGTAAGGTTCTGCACATTGAGCTTCTGCAGGTCAGTTAGAATGCTGTTTCAGTAGCATACACAGACTGTGCTGCTTTGTAATTGGAGTATACAGAGTAGTACTAATTCAACAAGGTGTTGCATTTCAGTAATCACATCCTTATACTAACTGTGACACTCATAGCTTGATTTAGGAGTTATCTGCTTCAGCAGTATTATCTTATGTCAATTAAATTTATATGCAGTAGGATTCTTTGTATTTGTGTTCCACCAAGCACGTCTGACCCAAGGTTCTTTCTGGCTGAAGGCAGTATGGTACTGTTAAACTTCTCTGACATCATCTTCTGTTTTCTTTTTTTTTTAAATGAGTATTTTAAACCAATGGGGATTTTTTTCTGTTTTTCTCAGCATTATCTAGCTGTTATAAGTATTGTATTTTCTAAACAACTGCCATGAGCTTCTGAAGAAGGACTGGTTGGTCCGAAAGCTAGAGCACTTTGTTCTTGTTGTTGCATCTATGTTGGTCCATTAAAAGGTATCAAATCATTTGCTTCTGGATTAATTCAACAAGGGGAATATGTAAGCAGGAAGACATGATGGGGTGTGCATGTAACACATTTTACCGCATGTCCACGGGCGTAATAAGGCACAAGGCTGAAGGCCAAGTGAGTTGAGCTGCTGGCCATGCAGTAAAATGTGTTTCATGCATATCTTGGAGTGCTACATAAACAACAGCCCATCAGATTTCCAGTTTTTCTCTTACCATTTTATAATATAAATCCTTACTGAGTTATCTAATTGTTATGTTACTCAAGGGCCCAGGCAACTGTAGATACTGTAAAATGATAGTTTGTTAATTAAGCAATAAGGCACAATAGAGTGTGGGTTATTGGGGATTTACCCATGTGTTGTGTGGTGTGGTGTGTCACAAGGCGCAGCCCAGTGAGTTAACCACACAAGAAGTGTGTAAATCACCCAGAAACTCACATCCAGGAGTGCCTTATTGTGATCATACAATGGACCCATGTGTACAATACATTTAAAATGGGTTTAATTATGTGTCTTATAAATGCCATTCCCCAGCCTTGAATTATGCAGGCTTTACCCATGGTCACGTGACATGCTATGACCAATGAGGTTCCAGGATGTTCACACACCATTGTATAATATCCATTATGAACCGGCGATCGTAATTCGAGCAACCTGATTGGCCGAGAGGGTTTCGAGGCCGTGATGATATCGGGCTACATCATCACGGCTTCGGAAAACCTCCGGCCACCAGCCAGCTCACTCCCAGCGCAATCTTCTCCACTTCCCCACAAGCGAAGCAAGTCAGACCTCACTACAACTCACAGGCCAAAAAAAACACATCCTCACAGTTGCCTCCCCCATACAGGTCGGCCAAACCAGACACGCTTACAAACACAACAAAAAAATCTCCTTTATTACCGAAACTGTTCATTCGTGAGCACTCAACTACCGCCACCACTGCTCGCTACTAAACGGCAAAAGCTACAACCCGCCTCCTCAGGCTTGACCTCACTTCTCCATTTCTCAGAAGTAGGGCACGACTCATCTTCACTTCCTCAACAAAAAAAACAATATTAACGCATCAGTAAACTAAACTTCCGGGCGGGGATCAATGCCACAACAATTAAGCCTGTAACAAAATCCTCCTGCAACAGCACCACCTACTGGCCAAAACATGAAATTCACAAACTTTTTTTTTAAATGTCTACCTACACATATAAAACAATAATAAAATATTAAAAACTTTATTTTTTGTATTAAAGGCATAAAATATCAATTAATCCAGTTCATATTGAATACGATTCAGGGTAGAGTCAGATATCGCCACTGGAATGTTGGACGCACCGCCCGCGGCCTCGTGCCCAACCACCCGAGGCGTGACGATATCCCACGATATACCACACCCTGTCGTGCATTATTGCTTAATTATGCATTGTGTGGTATCATAAAAATTGTTAACGCGCATATTTAACATTTGTATATGCTTGTCCATTTTGCTTACATTACAAATAGAGTAATCAGACTGGAGGAAGTTGCCATATGGAATTGGAAGGTCTGAAATGATGCCTGGCAGAAGTTAATAAGAGGAGTAACATTGAAGCCTTAGTTACTGATTGCCACCACTAAATAGAAAAATATGTGAAAGACAACTGGGCAGCATCATTTTCCCACTACTTTGACATGTGGCACGTTGCCAAGGGCGAGTTCAATTATTAACTAATCTCTATTATTTTCTCTTTACTTAGGCTCCCTTAGTGAGGTACTGTACTCTGCAGTTTGGTAAAACATACTTATTGCAAAATCATTATGTTTTGGTTGCAGGAATTGTGAAGTCCATCGAAAAATTGACTGTTACCAAGGAATGTGAAATCATAGGTTTTTGGAAACAGTCAATAAATAACCATGTGTACTGGCTAGCTGGAACACCTGAGGGGAATGGTGATATAGCAGAGGCAAAATGGAGAAGTGTTATAAACCATGCTAGAAATGTACATACTAGTCACGGGGATCCATTTAATACTTGTGCTCATGGGCAATTGGAAGGATGAGATGCTAACCGAAAATGAATATTACCGGGTGGGTTACTCACTATCTTATGTATTGGTTTAATGTGAACTGCAATGGAGGAAAAAGAAACACACACTGTTGAACTGAAGACATAATAATGATTGTATTTGTTGGCAGATAAGGAGCAGGGATTTCTGTGACAAAGTGATAGGGATAAGAAGGGGATTTTTCAAGCTTAGCAAAGAAACACCAGCAATGGAACTGTGAATAGTACTTGATTTTTGAGTTCAGCTGTATAATAATTGCCTATGTCTTTCTTATAACAAAAGGTTCTAAGGCAGCAAACAGATTGACTGACACCTTGATGGGGAAATGGCCGGTGAGTGACATACTGAAACTGTCACCATATGGTCAAACGTCATCTGTTGAGGCTTTCCATTCTATCATTAATTATTTTGCACCAAAACTGTACCACTTCTCCTATCAGGGCATGTGCAGCAGGCATTGGTCAGAAATATAAAAATAAAGTGATATGTTGTTATTTCACATGTGGTATCTGACCCACCAAATATTAGCAAGGCACTTAGCAGAGAGCTATGAGTTTGTCTGACAACCTATTACTCCATAAGGTATCCTCTTCCCCTCCTTTACTGACTGTAATTAGTCAGCCCCCCCATATACACACAAAATTGTACCATGCAATACATGAATTCAACATTCTTGAGAGCTCAACTGGTACACAAACAAAGATACACACACAGGCCTGAAGTGGAGCCAAAACCTCGGTTTTATCTGTTGCCATGTAAGGAGCAGGGAGTTGTCTGACAAAGTGGTAGGGATAGGAGGGGGACTTGTCATAGTCATCACAGAAACACCAGCAATGGAATCTCAGAATAGTACTTGATTTTTAAAATTTGTGAATGTGTGTAAGGAGTTTCATGAGTATAAATAACATTACATTATTTACTTACTGTATTTAATTTTAAGGACTTTTATTTTTAGGGCCTAGTCAGTGTTTTTTATATGTGTGAGAAAGCTGCAGCCATGTTTGTGATGGAAATTAGGAAACAGTTGGCTTATGAATTCTGTGAGTTGTCCTGGTTGGCAGGGACTTATTTTAGCCAGTGGAGTTCTCCCTTACCTCTCATGCATGTGAACTGCAGCACTTTCCACCTCTTTTACTAGTCACTGCTTCTTCTACTTGGGCACAGACTTCTCTAAATTCTTAGTATACTATGTCCAAAAACAGTCACTCTCCTTACTATCCTGCATTCATGCATTCAAGAAATCATGTAATTACGATTGGGATAACTAGCGTTACACATGTCAGATGTGAGACATTAGCTGCACAACTGCATCAGCATCCTGTTAAATGCAGTACAGCAGTGAATTATTTTAAAAACAGCAAAGTATAACTGTTGTGTGTCAGAATTATTCATAACATATAGAGAACACTAGATTAGTCACTATGCACAACCAGTGTGTTCTGCCACAGAGGGGTTCTGATTCCCTCTGACATCGAGAGTGAATCTGAACCCCAAGATAGCAAAACACACTGGTTGTGCATAGAGTTGCTCGTCCTGAATTTTTAGTGTGTCGTACTGTGTGAAATATGTATTGTGACTGTTGTTGCTTTCAAGCTGCAGCAAACTCATGCAGTCTCTATAGATTCTAGAGTGCTAGTCTACCACTGTAGGGTAGAATCACATTCCATGACCTTTTAACTGTGGTACAACAGCATTTTTAAAGGGATGGATTTCTATACAGAACAACAGTCCACTATACAGTATTGAAATGCTAATGTGATGTACTCTGCATATTTTACTTTATTCAAACACAAGTTATGGACAGCAATTTGCTTGTCTGCCATCATTCTATGGTAACAGCATGACATGATTTCTGAGTTTCAGATTACTGTTATCAGTACTGCATTACAATGAGAATTCTGCATGAAATCAGTATGTGAACTGATGTGGGGAGAAGGTGTATAATATCGTGTTTCCAAAATTCAAACATGGGGGCCATTCAGTTGGAAAAGTGCTCACAAGCTGCACCTACGGTAACATGAAATTATTATGATTGATATGTATGTATATATATATATATATCTATATATATATATATATATATCTATATATATATATATATTTATAAATATATATAATTTAAATATATATATATATTTATATATATATGCACACACAGACACACAACATACGCTTTCGGATATATTGACAGATAAAAAGTGCTATATGAGTAAGTCAGTGGAGATATCCCTAATAAATATATGTTCCTAATTGTCATAGTGATAGCTCAATGTTGCTATTTGTCTTGGATATATCTTTATGTTCCTATATGTCATTAGAAAGAAAGAGAAAGCATTTCACTTTCTATTGCTTGGCTGTTTTTGTCTAGCACCTGCCCCCCCCCACATACACAGATGTCTGACACATCTGGATGAACATGCCATAAGTTTCCAAAAAAAAGAAAATAAAACTGAGTACTCTTACCTGGCCCTCGAAAATTAATATGTTCACTACAACCTGAGAAGGTAGTGTTATCAAACGATATCAAGCCTGACATTTGAGGTGCTTCCATAGAATGAAAATAAGGCAGCCTGTGTCACTAAAGTCACAACAATTTGTTTATGGGATAAGTTTGAAAAAAAATTAGTTTTAAAAAGTTGACTTACTCCACCGACAGGACAGTGAGCAATTTGGCAGCTTCAGATCAGGGCAAGGATGTGTGTGAATGTGTTGTGTCAGGCTTGATAGCACTCTGTCACACTACATTCTCAGGTGACAGTATACATACTAGGAGGGTGAAATGCAAGTCCTATAGATAACCCACTGCACAGTAGAAAGTTAAGTATTTCCATTATTTTAGTTGTCATGTATATATTTTAAGCATTTTCCTATAAAATAGTTGTAGAATCAGCCAAATAACTGTAGTTATGTAATGTTAAACTGCTGGATCAACCATATTGTATCTGATATACAGTATATGGTTACTGAAAATATCAATATAGGATCTTACTCCGTTTCCTAGGACCACTTTGATAGTATTGTTCTGTCACAGATATTTGTAAGAGCATTACTTCAGCTTCTATCTGTATCTCCAGATGTTTCAGACTGTTGTAATCTGATCTGTCTGTTTCTCTTTGTATTTCAAAAATGCCTTACTTTTCTTGAAGATTTCCATTAGTTGTACTGTCCCATTAGGACTTCTGCTACTAATACATCTGTATACCTCTTCCACTTTTTCGCCCCCTGTTTTTTCTAACTAGCGTACACCTAATAGAACATTCTTGCACACAGTATCCTATATGTATGGAATGCAGAAACAACATATCTGAACCAATAAGTGTCTGTGAAAATGTATAAATGTGGTGTTCATATGTGTTTCAGATTATGTAGAACAGCTTTTTAATGAATTAAGAACAGTACTTTTTTCAAATGTGGAACAAACTGCTACTCTACCCCCCACCATTATGCTCATCATTTGAAAAGCCCAGCAAAGAAGATGCAGTGAAAGGAATGTATTCAAGATTTAATGAGATATAGGTAAATAAGTATGTAACACATGACAAATATGTTCATGCCAGCTACCATACTGGAAAAGTAATAATAGAACACTGGAATACATAGATGTAGTTACATGCACAAAAAACTTTAAATACAGTCTTATGTTGTGCTTGGCACACACTTCTTTACCTACAAGTATATAATAATTACATAATAAGTAACATAACTTCAGCAATACAATATATACCCTTCTTAAAACAACAATTCATATTAACAGCAACACATCGGATAAACAATAACTGTAGTAACAGTACTTTGACAGTCAGGTAGCAAAAGCATTTCAGTGCACAGGTTTTAATACCCTAGTCAAATCAGGTTCTAATCTTGAAAGACAAAAATGCATAATGCTTGATGTTTGAGGAGGGGGGACTGAGCTTTTTGAAAGGGGCATTGTGGAGATTGATGAATAGCCTAAAAATGTATACTGTACTCATTGTAGGTACTGCTATTAATCAGTTTGTAAATAAAATCAGTATGTTGGTGTTAGATGTTAACAGTTAAGTACGCTAATGCAAAGGTGGGTAGTGAAAACCAACAAAATCACCATTATCAGTAAGTGGGAGAAAAGTCATTCGAATCACATGAGCAACACTTGATGGAATTGGGGCATGTATGTGTCTGCCCAATACACCCCAACACCATCTCACAAAGCGATGATATGATATGTGCCTAAATTTCTTATGAATGGGCCCCTCATATGCATTGTCATACTGCCGTCTTAGTTCACTCCACGCAAGTTGCAGACGCCAAACATCCAAGCAAATTGCATGGAACCTAGGGTGATTTGTGATACATGCACAATTAGTTTCATCCAGCATAGGTTGAATCACTGTAACTTCAGCACAACATGTGCTCTCGGTCGCAGTCGTCATTGACACACATTCAACACAAATGCACCTGAAAGATAACAATAAATTAGTATTTATAATATGGAAATAAAAAAAGTGGAAATCTAATTGGCTAAGACAGACCAACTGAAAGTGGAATAATTCTCTCTCTCTCTCTCTATATATATATATATATATATATATATATATATAATGTTAAAAGCTCAGATTCACATATATTTTTACTTATTTAAAATTCTGTTTCAAAATAAAACACATTTTTATAAAAAAAAGAGAGGAATTAGAAACTGTCTGATGGTTGAAATGGCCGTGGCTGCTTGGGAGGTGAGCAGCAGTTTAGGTAGCTTTGGTGAAAGGTTCACGAGATGATGGGACAGTTAAAGGCAAGGGATGAAGCAGAGGATGTCTTTCCTGGTGGGGGGGGGTGCAATGGGGGAAGAAGTGGAATAGGGGGAGAGTATAAGCAATAAAGGAACTTGGGACATGGCTACAGAAACAAAGCAGGGTGCAGAGGTACAAGCAGACTTGATAGACCATGAGGCCTACTCAGCTGTCTGTTTACTATGTTATTATGTTAGTATGAAGAGAGACTGGGGGGAGCTAAATCAGTACTTGCGGAATGGAGAGAAGGAATGGGTGATATGATAGAGCTATTGAATTCCCTCAAGGTCATGAATATGGTAAACACTGAGGGGCTCTTTCAGCTGAGGGAGTCATGTCCCACAAGTGGACACTCAGTTAAGTTGGATGTCAGGAGGATAAAGGTGGAAAAAAGGATGTGGTACTTCACTGAGAGGATGGTAGAGCCCTGGAATGCTCTGCTATTAAATCTGATGGCATCATACTATGTTAATATGTTAGTTACTTAACATTATGACATTACCTGTCCACATTTCCTGTTCTCACAACTTGTTCTGTATTCTGCAGATTTACATTTTCCTGCTCATCTTCCACCTCTGAACCAGAAGGCTCAAACTGGTAAGGTCTAATACCTAAACCCACCAGACCAGATATAGACTGCTCGGCATCATGGTTCATTTCATCAGCAAATGATGTGTCACTACTGTCTCCATAGTCACTCTCTGAACTGCTCATGCTGACCACATCTGATGCATTCATGGCCCTGCAATGAGAAAAACATGTTGTTATGTATGAGCCTGCAAACATATGGATGATTCTTTAAAAAAAAATAACTTCACAAGACTACTGAGTTGGACATTACATATATTTTAATCAGATTTTTGACTAATTTAACAAGTTTTCATTACTGTAAAGCTTGTAAGTCAATTCAAGACCAAAATGTAGCTTAATACAATGGACAATTCTTCTGATATGTCTCTCTTTGTAGAAAGAGGCACATTTATTTATTTTATTTATTAAATTGTGGTGACCGGGTAGGCCCACTGAGCCCCGAAGGTCCCTTTTTCAGGGGCGACCACCGATTGATGAGGTACTTCCCTTGATCATAGCTACTTGCTCCAATCACAGACAAAGTCTGTGTATAACCTTTGATTCCATTTTTCGATTATTAAAAAAACAGCTAAATAGCGATGCACTTCATCACAATTACATTTGCTTAAAAAAAAAACTACCCTGTCAATCCACTTTGTTTTACCGGTTTCTTGTCTGTTTTGTGGTGATGATGCAACTCCACACAGTAATGTGTTCTTTTGAAAATGTAATAGCTGATCAGTCTTGTTTCTGATGCCATTTGATGCACTTCTGGAGTATATATGATTTTACACAGATACACAGTAATGTGACAGCAGAGAAAGGCACCACGGCCCATCTAGTCTGCCCAACACCCTACCTCCCCCCTTCTGTTATGCTTCCACCCTCTTTTCCCAACCCCTAAAATCTATCCCAAGTCCTCTTGAACCCCGTCACCATTTCATCTGCCAATACCTCCTCTGGCAGCTTGTTCCAGGCCTCCACCACCTTCTCCATGAAAAACTATCCCCTGACATTACCTCTGTATTGCCACCTTCCACTTTGAGGCTATGTCCCCTTGTGTTCACTCCCTTCTTCAATTTGAACAAGCTGTTACCCTCTACCTTATTTATTCCCTTCTTCAATCATGTCCCCCTTTCTCTCCTAGACTCCAGGGGGTACAAATTCAGCCCTCTCAATTTTCTCTTATAGGCTACATCCTGCATCCCTCATACCATTTTGGTTGCCCTTCTCTGCACCCTCTCCATCAGCTCAACATCTCTTTATAGATGAGGCCTCCAGAACTGCACCCCATTGTCCAGATGCGGCCTGACCATGGTTCTGTATAATGGCATTAGCACCTCCCTCTTCCTGCTATTAAAACCCCTTGCAATGCAAGTCAACATTCCATTTGCCTTTCCCACTGCCCTGCTATGCTGGCTGCCCACCTTGAGGTCATGCAATACCAAAATCCCCAGGTCCCTTTCTGTTTCCTTCTCCTT
The DNA here is from genome assembly GCA_016271365.2 of Neoceratodus forsteri. NCBI lineage: Eukaryota > Metazoa > Chordata > Ceratodontiformes > Ceratodontidae > Neoceratodus > Neoceratodus forsteri. The sequence goes on from CM057455.1 coordinate 509,149,672, forward strand.
AATCACCAGCATCCCAAAGGAGTAAGTTTCCCTCCTATTCTTCCTCCCCAGGTGCATCAGTAAGCACTTTTGTATATTAAACTTCAATTTCCAGGTATCAGACCACCTCTCCAGCCTCTCCAGGTCCCGCCTCATGGCTTGCACCCCACTAGGTGAATCCACCCTATTACAGACCTTTGTATCATCTGCAAACAGGCACACCCATCCTTCCAGACCCTCCACTAGTTCACTAACATAGATGTTAAAGAGTACTGGTCCTAGCACTGACCCCTGTGGCACCCCACTGGTCACCACCCATTCCTTGAAATGTGTCCCATTTATCACCACCGTATGACTCCTTCCCTTGAACCATTTTTCTCCCACCTGGTGATCCTGTTGTCCACTCCTTGTCTGTCCAGCGTATGTACCATTCCACCATGCGAAATGGTGTCAAAGGCCTTATTGAAATCCAGATAGGCCTCATCCACTGCTCCTCCCTGGTCCACTATCTGTGTCATCCCATCAAAAAACTCTATCAGGTTAGTCTGACAGGACCTTCCCTTGGTGAAGCCATGCTGCCTGTCATCCTGCATGCTATACATCTCCAAGTATTCCATCAACCTTATCTTGAGTAGTGTTTCCATTACCTTCCCCACCGCTGAAGTAAGACTAATAGGATGGTACTTTTTGACCTCATCCTTCCGCCCCCCCCATGTAGTGTGACCACCTCTGCTCTCTTCCAGTCCATTGGCACCACCCTGTGACCAAGGACAAGTTAAACAGCCTTACTAGATGTGGCTCCAGTTCATCCTTCACTTTGTGTTCCTTTTATGGAGAAACACTAGTGTAAATCGCAACTATAAATAAGTCTAGCATGCCAATGTACTGTTCTAATTAGTAACGAACTTTGAATATTGCATAGTTGTGTAACACATGTTAAAAAATCAAAAATTGTAACTTGTTTTTTTCAATACAATATATATTGCTGGCATTAAATGCATTTCAAAAACCCTAGGTGTATGTTTTGTGAATGGTCATGTAATTGTCAGTCAGTTGCAGTTTGCAACTATGAACGCCCACCTTGAATCACACAGTCCTCCCACAGAGTGAACTAGTAAGGTGTCAGCACCCATCTGGTGCCACATGCACTCAACTGCTGAAAGGCTGGAAGGGAATTCACACCACCTTAGGTATACGGGGCTGGATTTGTGCACACTGCAGATAAGGATGGAAAGGGTGAACACGAAAGAGACTTGGAAGGGACATGATGGCTTCAGAGTCATCAACCGATGAATACAAGCAGTGTGTCTTAGATTTATATATGTTTTGTCACATTATTGGGTGGGGGGGGAGTGGACAGGGCATGAGGCGACAGATATTGCAATGGAGAAAGTGGGAATATTAAATGAGGGCTGGTGTTGTCCCTAGGGGGGATAAAAAGTGCAAAGTCATGAAAATACATATAAAAAACATGGGGAGAGAACATAATGAATAGAGGATAGGTAACAACAACAAGGAATACTAACAGGCCTGGGAGTGGTCATATCAGGTGGTCTAAAGATTAGCTAGCAATGTGTGAAGCCAGAAGGGAAGGATGGGAGGAAACTATGATGTATAGGGAGAGCTATCACCGGTAGAAAGAATGAAATGATTATCCCTCTGATGTTGTCGAATGTAACCACCTTCCTGAAGAGGTTGAGCGCTCGATAACTGTTGGAAAATTCACAAATGCATGGGACAAACATAAGGCAAATCTTCTGAGGCATTATGAAGAAATAGGCAGTTGCTTAACTAGAGACTGCAGCCTATCCAGTAGGTAGGGAAATGACAAGACTAGTGAGGCCAAGCGGTCCTTATCTGCCATCAACGTGTACATCAATATATTTCTATGTGGGAGAACAAAGGAGAATTTCAGATAACAGGCATTCCCCAGATAGAGATTTTGTCACAGTGATATGGGACAGGAAAAAGAGAGGTGGTAGACAGTACAGAAAGGATGAGGTGGTACACAGGTTGCGAGGAGCATAGAGAGAGTGTGTCAATGGATACAGGCGAGGGTAAGCACAGCAGATGAAGGGTGAAGTGCCAACAGGGCAAGTGGACAAGTGTGAGTAAGCACAGAAATAGTATGCATACATTATATAGTGAACAAAATCAGATCTGAGTGGTGTGGAGTGTGGTAAAGGCATGGCCTACTTCATATGAGTAAGTATTGGAGTAAGTAAGGATGTTAAAAACATGAGAATGCCACACAGAAAGATGACAAAGTAAAACCAACAGAATTGTATGATGACAGGCCTATATACCAGATTACGCATCATAAGCAACGGTTCTGTACATCATACTAACATACTAATTGACAGCAGATTAGGCCTTATGGTCTATCGAGTCTGCTCGAACCTCAGATCCCTAGTTGGGTGCGTAGGCCCTCCCCCCCTTGTGTTCTAGAAACCTCTATCATCCATCCCCATCTCCCTTGGGCCAGGCCATCATCTGATACATCCACTTTCTGTGTCTGTCCAGCCCTCCTCTGTGGATCTCTGAACCAGCTCTCCAGGCAGTGCATTCCAAGGGTCCACCACCGTCTCAGTGAAAAACCTCCTCCTCTCCCCCCCCTCACCCTTCCACCTTCCAACTTCAAACCATGCCCTCTGGTGATACCTCCCTGCTTTAGTCTAAAGATCCCCTCCATGTTTACCCTATTTATTCCCTTGAGGTACTTGGGGACCTCAGTCATGTCCCCCCTTTCTCCCCTCTCCTCCAGTGAAAACAGGCAGAGCTCCTCAAGTCTGTCCTCATACGTCAAATCCCCTAGTCCTCGTGTCATCTTAGTTACCCTCCTCTGTACCCTCTCCAGGAGCTGTATGTCCCTCTTCAAGTGTGGTCTCCAGTACTGTACACAGCACTCAAGGTGTGGTCTGACCAGTCCATTGTACAGTGGCAGAATCACTTCCCTGCTCTTAGAGGTGATCCCCCCTACGATGCATCCCAATATCCTGTTTACCTTGCTAGCTGCTCTCCTGCACTGCTCAGAGTTATTCATATATGCATCCACCATGACCCCTAGGTCTTTTTCCCCCTGTTGAGGCCTCCAGCGCCTCCCCTCCCAGGATGTACCTGTGTTTAGGGTTTCCCCGCCCATGATGTAACACCTTGCACTTGGTGATATTGAAATTTAATTTCCATGTGTGAGCCCAGCTTTCCAGGGTGTCCAGGTCCCCTAGCAGGGCCCACCTCCCCTCTTCCCCCTCAACTACTGCTCCCATCTTGGAGTCATCAGTGAAGAGACTCATTTCACACCTTATACCCTCCCTGATGTCCGACATGTATGCATTAAATAGGATCGGACCCAGGACCGAGCCCAGCGGTACCCCACTACCTACCTCTGTAGGGTTTGAGAGCTCCCCACCGGCCACTACTCTTTGGGTGCGTCCAGCTAGCCAGTTTTCAATCCATCTGACCATCAAAGGGCCTACTCCCAACCCCGTCAGTTTCTCCATCAGACCATTGTGGGGGACAGAGTCAAACACCTTGCTGAAGTCCAAGAATAATACTTCTGCAGGCTTTCCCCTGTCCAATTCTGATGTTACCCATTTGTAGAACTCCACAAGATTGGTTTGACATGATCTACCTGGCACAAACCCATGTTGCCGACTATTCAGACCTCCCATCTCCTCCAAGTACCCCCCCAATTGTTCCTTTAGTATACTCTTCATTAATTTTCCCACCACTGAGGTCAAACTGATGGGTCTATAGTTATCTGGTACTTCCCTCGACCCCCCCCTTTATGGATTGGCACCACATGTGCCTCTCGCCAATCCCTAGGTACCCTCCCTGTCTCAAGTGACCTGTTGAAGAGCTCCACCATGGGTGCAGCCAGTATGTCCACCAATTCCCATAGTAGTCTTGCATGAATGCCATCCAGCTAGGAGATTTATATTTCTTTAGGGCCTTGAGGACTACCCACACCCTTTCGGTGGAGATAGCATCATCCGTCCCCTCCACCTTACTGGCCTTTTTACCCTTATCCTGATGTGACACCCCTGGGGTACCTCTCCCTCCCTCCCTCTTGCTCCATTTCTGTTGCTCCCCTGATCCCACTCACTACTGCTTCTATCCCCATCGTTCCTTGCTTTGCAGATATCTAATCCCCCTTCCTAGTGAACACAGAGGCGAATACTCGTTTAATACCTCTGCCTGGTCCCTCACCTCTTCCACCCACCCTCCTTCTGATCTCAATCTGCCGAGATGGCCCTTAGTTTTTCTCCACTCCCCAATGTACCGGAAGAACCCCTTTTCCCCTCCATGTATCTCCTGTGACAGTCGTTGCTCTTTACTGGACTTTGCCTCCCTCACCATTCCGGTGACTTTTCTAGATGCAAGATGGTACATTTCCTTTTCCCTATCCCCTCTTGTTGTTTTATATTTTTTGTAGGCTGCCTTCTTTTCTCTGACCGCTACCTGAACCTCACTGGACCACCAACATGGTTTATGTGACCTTTCACCCTTATCTTTCACCTTAGCGCAGGTCCTGACTGCCTCATGAAGTCCCTGTTTTATGACCTCCCATCTCTTTTCCACATTTGTCATTGATGTAATCCCCTTCAAGTGATCCTTGAGAATATATCCCACGCCCACAAAGTCTGCCCTCCTGAAGCCCACTGCCAGTGTGCTAGATCTCTCCCCCCCCTGCTTATTTGAAACCAGACAGTATTGTGGTCGCTCCCAGTCAGGGGATCCTCTACAACCAGGTCCCTTACCAGATCCTCATCTGCCAGAACCATGTCCAGGACATGCCCCTCCCTTGTGGGCTCCATCACATGTTGTGTTAAGAACACATCCTGGAAGCCATCCAGCAGCCTCTGCTCCTTGGCCACCTTAGAGGACATGGTTCCCCAGTTTGTACCTGGCATATTAAGGTCCCCCATCAACACCACTCCTTCCCCTTTTGGTCCACACTGGGCAATGATGTTGTCCAGCAAATCATCCTCTAGAACATCACCTATCCTGGGGGGCCTATATACTACACCCAGCTTGACCTTACCTCCTGCTGGGGTTCTCAAGGTGACCCATAAGACCTCCACGTTTCCCTCTGCCTCGTCTACCCTAGCAATTTCTGTCATTTCTAATAAACATAGCCACTCCACCCCCTCTGCCCTCCTTTCTATCTTTCTTAAGCATAGTGTACCCCCCTGCATGTTTAGGTCCCAGTCATGGTTTTTGTTGGCCCACGTTTCTCATCCACCCCACCTCCTTACAGCATGGCCTGGAACTCTGGCAACTTGTTTCCCAAGCTCCTGGCATTTACTAACACCACCCCCACCCCTTATCCCTGATCCCCTTTGTTGAACCCCACCCAGGTTCCTTATACTTCCACCCTCCCTCTGCTCCTCCTGAAACCTCCTCCCCCAGCCTGTTTTCCCCCTTCCCCTGGGGTTTGATGGCTACTCTCCTCATCTGGAGGAGAGGGCTTCTGGTCAGCCCTCCCTTATCCCTCCCCCTCACAAGTTTAAACCCCACCTTTCTTGAATGTAGTCAGCCACCCCCTGTTTAAGGGCTTCCTTCCTAACGGGGCAAGATGAAGCCTGTCCTTGGCATACAGTCCCTTATCCTCCCAAACTCCTTTCCAGTTCCCTAACACCCCCAACCCACTCTCTTCACTCCACTTCCTGAGCCAGTCATTAACCTCTGTGATCTTCATTTTTTTCTCCATTGAGGCCTTTGGTACTGGCAATATCTCCGAAAAGGAAATGTGGCATCCATTATCCCAACAGTCTCTGGCAAGTTCTTGGAACCTTGCTTGGATTTCCAAAACGCCAATTCCCTATAGGTCGTTAGTTCCCAAATGCACCAGGAAATCTGGTTTCCCTCCACAATCCCTAACCAGTTTGTACACCATGAACTTTGCTCTGTGCACTGTTTGCCCAGAGATACTCACTACTTTCACCTGGCTATGGCATCCACCCCCCCGTGTCCCTCCCACTGGATACCCCTAATCATCGAGTCTCCCAATAACAGAACCTTAACACCGCCATCATCCTTATGGTTACCTCCACTATGCACTCTCAACCCCCATCCCCCCCTTTATTCATGATCTCAATTGCATGGGAGTCTTCCTGCCTTATTAGAGACCGCCTTGTCACCCTCCCCTTTCTGCCTCCCTTGTTATTTTGCCCACTTAACTCAGACCCCCCCGAATAGGTGTCCACTTTAACCCTCTCTTATCCGAACCATTTATCCTGGCCCTGATGGTTTCCCCTTCTCCAACACTGCCATCCTTCTCCCCCTTGCAATAGTACCCCTACCTCCAGAGACCTTCTGTGGGTCCCCTTTACCTAGGGGCCCCATCCTTGGTACAGAACCCCCTGCTGGAGGGGGGCCCCTCCCCCGCCTCCTTGTCTCCCAGTTTCTCTCCAGTCATGCTCTCCTCCCTCATGTCTGCAGTATGTTACATCCCCCCATCTGCTTAACATTTATGTTTCCCTTTCTCCCTCTGGGACTATTTCTATCCTTTCCAGTACCGGTCTGTGATACCCTATGGGTATCCAACTCCCTCCCCCCGGCCTCTGTATCAGTTTCCTCATTTCCACCAACCCTTTCCTCCCCCTCTAGGTTGTTTAGTAGCTCAAATTTATTGTAACACTCTATGCCAGCCTCCATCAAGTAACCTGAGTTTCCCCCGACTGCCCCTCTAAACTGCCCCTCTTCTTCCCCTCTTGCCCTGTTCTCCTTAGGAGCTCCCTTCCCACAGTCTGCTCTTTTAGGCTTCCCCACAACAGCCCCTCCCTTCTCACTGTCTGCTTTTCTAGGCTTCCCCACAACAGCTCCTCCTGACTCTTCCCCCTCCACTCTCTTTATATTCGGAATGTTTACCCCATATGTTTTCCCCTTAGCGTCAACATTCCTATCTAAGGGTCCTTTGTCCCTAATATTCCCCATCCTGCTTGCTGTAACATAACGTCCTGTAATTTCTGAGCATTGCCCCAGCCTCCCCTCAGCACCACCCTTTTGCACCCATATCCACACCCCTTATCCTTGGACACTCCCCAACTCCCCCAGCTTACTCCTTAACCAATATACTTCACTCCTGATACAAGACAGCTGTCTACAGAGAGGGAAGCCTCCCTCTCTCACTGCCCAATTGAGAATTATTGCCATCCCACAGCCTGTGCAGCCTATAACCCTTTCAAAGATGCCTGCCATGGTGGAATGTGGCCACTCTGTTTGTCCCTCTCTGTTCATAATGGCACACACCCCTTTTCTCATTCCCTTCCCCCTGGAATACAGTCTCTCTCTATACTGACTGCAGTTTTTTACAAACCCAATTTCAACCCCACCAATAAAGTTCCCAAGTCTCATAAACACATACAGTCCAGTGTGTGTCCAGTCCCACTAACAGTGTGTGTATGCAGACATCAGGTACCGCATGATGTCACAAGCCCACCAGATCCTGTTGATTCAAATTTCAGTCACAAACAGAAATGCACAGCCCTTCAATCCCAACCCCCAGTGGCTTTTCAGTATTTAAGAAAGCCTACAAAACAGGGTGGGTGGAAGGGCTCTGGCAAACATCACATTTAATTTTCACTCTAATTATCACTGCCAAACAAGTGTTCCCACACCCAGCACACAAGCACCAATAGTTACAATATCACAGCCCAAGTAACAGCTCTAACTCAAAGTAATAATTTTTAACACATAGAACTAATTTCAAGTATAAAACTATTCAAATATTTCAGTTAAAACAGAAGATAAAACCAAACCTCTTTCCTGAACAACCTCCTACTTCAGAAAATCAAAAGTTATAACATAGAAGACATTTGCCAGCTCTGTCCAATAACAGGAGAAAACTTTCTTCCAAAATAGGACCAAAAGGAGATCTTCAAATAATAAGATATTTAGGATCAAAAGTACAGTTTAGAAGTTAGTTGCAGATGCCCAGTAGAAATAAGAAATACTGGACATCTAGTACTGTTCATTCTTCACCTAACATCAAGATGGTGAGGTGGGGAGCTTCGGATAAACTGTGGTTGGGGAGGTATGAGCTGACATGACACAAGTTTGATTTATGTCCACCATGGTGCATAACCATGCATTTTACCAGGTATGCTGTCTTTTGGTTTTTTCTGCTTTCCCCGATGTACCTGTACCCTACCACACCATGTTAAGTAAGCAATAGTGGCTGGGTGTTGATAGTACTGAGATACGCAACCACCCAGAGACGTAGTTAGTCACGAGACCGCAGGTCGAGTGTCTTCAACATCTGGGTGTGAGTATCTGAGTAATACCAACACCTGGCCATGTCTTACTGCTTATATAAAATGAGCCTATGGGAAACTTTGAAAAAAAGAATTTTCTTAAAGTTCTCAGAGTCACAAAACAATGCACTAAAACGTTGCTAAATAATGTAAAATAGTCCTTCCACAGATGTTTTTCTCCTGCCAGTCATCTGTCTTTCTTCACACTCAGTACATCATGTGATTGTATACCATAGATCAGAAGAATTAAAAACGCTGCAGTATTCAAGCAGTACAATGCTCTCCCCCCCCCCCCCCACAAACGCACACAAAATGGTAACATGGAATACAGGAATTCAACATTCTTGATAGATCACTTTAGATAGGCAAGTACAATTTTGGCCCCTTGATAGATGTTCAATCCCCAACAAGAAGTAGTCAGTGATGGTGCATGTCTGAATAAATAACTCAGAGAAATGTAGAATGGCTACAGCACAAGCACAAAAAAATGCTAGTGTACATAATCAAGGTGACGTCCCCAAGAAGTAAAGAGGTACTTCTACTGCTACACAATAACATGGTTGGACCACGCCTTCAATACTGGTTGCAAGTCTGACTTCACTGCTTAAAGAAGGACACTGCACTACTGGATAGGGTATAGAGGAGAGCCACCAGGATGGTACTAGGGCAAGTGGAAAGACCATATGAGGAGCCCAACCTATACTCAATGGAGGAGGCAATAGTAAAGGGGGATATGATAGAGGTCTTCAAATTTGTCAAGGGGATCAATAAGGTAAGACTCACAGGGGTCCTTCACCTGAAAGAAGTGGTGGCCAACAAGGTACACACCATGAAGCTTGATGAGAGAAGGAGGATGAGGGTGGAAACAGGGAGGCGCTACTTCACTGAAACAGTGGTGGAGCACTGGAATGTGATACCCAAAGGGAACTGGTGACTGCTACAACTTTGGAGGAGTTCCAGAAGGGATGAGATAGGTGCAGTGGTAGGGCACATCCAGGAGCACCACTGGGAAATACTGGTCATTCTTGGGCGGGACAAAGTGCTACTATTGGTACCCTATGCAATCACTGAACATTGAGCAAACTTGATAGACCATAGGGACTATTCTGCTGGCTTCACAGAATGTCACCATGTTACTAATACCTCACATTTGCCATTGTATCATTATATTCATGCATTACATCCCTATACATGTCCTCCCCCAATTCTGGATGTATATAAATAACAAGTATGCAGATTTCTAGGGCACCACCCAATCCTATGGTGACCTACAGTAACTCAGTAGTGCCCTATGTGGCTTGCCACACAGTTCCTCTGTTAGGTTCTGTTACAAACCGAGCCACGCGTCACTGTTATTATTCACCCAATCTCTCCTGCATACATCACAGTTTCAAATACTTGTGTCCCACTCATGATTTGGGTAGGGAGTGACTGGGGGAAAGAGAGTTTAATAAGCTAAAACACAATAGATGCTCATACCTGATCATCCATCCTATGTCTGTATTGTTGCTCATCTTTCTAATAACACCATGCAATTTTTAACATTGAGCTACATCAATACAGCTAGCCTCTAGCTACTCAGACCCGCTGCTGTCAACAACAAAAAAAGAAAATTAGAGATACACAGAAGTATTCTGCATGTATCCAAAAGCAATACCAGAGCAGCAGTATTACATCATGACATAATGAACAGAACTTATGCAACAGTACTAAAGACAGGGGGCTTGCACCAACATGATGGTACTCACTGCTACTGTTCCACTGCCCTCGCAACCCACATCACATCATCGCAGAAAACAGGCCACACACACAGACTACTTACAAGCAGCCTATCACTTTCATGCACTGTAATATTCAGTTGAAATTTGCACAAATTATGCAGAATGACTCGCCTGATTCACAGGACACAGCGGACTCCCCCTGCCCCAATGACACACATACACCACCACCACCACAACACACAAATCAGTCATTACTGAAAGAATGCAATATGACTAAATAAGACTTAGATGCAGAATGTCCAAGTTTCCCACAGATGACATTCAGCAACATAACATCACTGATGTATTACTTCTATTAACTACTGGGCAAAGTGCAGATGAAGTGCAGCTACATTCCTAGACACAGATTGTGATTTCACCATGCTTTTAAAAATGTATATCTTGATGTGACTCACCCTCCAAAGCTACTACACTGCTGCTGTATGCCAGGCAGTTACTAACTACAAGGCTTACTGAAAGTGTCCAACAGCCTTGAGATGGAGCCTTACAGAACCATACTCTTCCACAACAACAAAGTGAAATCCTTCTCTATGCAAAGGGATGAGGCTGAAGTTTGTAAATAAAAACACAGAACTTATTTTCACGTCAGACCCAAAACTCCCACTGCCAAATGATCGCAGTCGCCGTTCTGTGAGAGGATGCCCAGAAAAATAAAAAATGGCTTTACTACTGAGATCATATTATGAGCATCAAACATAAATGCTGGGGATCTTTTTGGGATCACTATATGACACGGGTCCTCCTATTTATAACAAGAAGGAATGTAGGTCTGTGAAACTTACTCTATGGTGCTTAAACATACAAGGCTTTCCGTGGTCATGTCCTGACAAGCCCTACAGAAGATCAGACAAAAACAAGTAAGAAACAGTTATCATTTCACTCATCGAATCACAGGAATGCAAGTATTATGTATTTAATTACAATGCAGTACGGTCTCACCTCAAGAACTGAAGTATGAGTGCTTTAATAACCAGTGTCTCATGATTGACACTTGGCCTCCCACCACATCACTGGCACAAGCGCGAGGCTATCATTCTTTTCACCTTGGCAAAACACAACAAGCCTAGGCATTCTCATTCCTGTAACATTAGCGTACTAGGTCATCGCTGTCACTCAGACAGATAGCACCAGCATGCATATGGAACCACTCCACTACAAATGGTGTCAAAAAAACAACACTTTACACTATCTGTTTAAACTACCTACTCAACCTGAAGTATAGTGGCACTACCACCCCACTATAATATATATCTGTATATTTTTTTTTTATTTCAATTTTGATGACCGAGTGAGCACTCTGAGACAGTCAAGTCTGTCTTAGGGAGGCAATATAGTGCAGTGGTTTAAGGCTCTGAGCTGCAAATCTGGAGACCTGGGTTTGAAACCCACAGCCCGCCTTGAATACACTGTGTGACCTTGAGCAAGTCACTTAACTTCCCTGTTGCACCTGTAAACAAGCTTTCAGCTTAGTGTGTCTCATATGGTTAAACAATTGGAAAAAAAAAGTTCCTTTTTCAGGGGCAAACCAGAGAACTGAACATTCCATACATAAGAAAACAGTACAATTACAGATATTATTTACAGACGTCTTAGGTTCATACATTCATTGAAAACTAACTATCCCATTCATTGGGAGATATTACGTTAAAAATGTTAAAAGTAACATAAATAATCAAACAGTACAGGTTATTCAAGTGGACAATATAATCGTGATAGAGGCATTAATACATACATGTAGAGCATAGTCAATTGGCTGTGTAAAGAATCAATATATTAACATTTAGCATATAAACAAGGAGAGTGTAGGCATCAGGCAGGGATAAAATCTGACATCACATTTCCCATTTAATATATATATATATATATATATATATATATATATATATAGATATATATATATACAGTATATATATTGCACAAAACTCCATTAATGCATCAGTTAGGGTTACTAGCACAGCGACAAAAGTTTGGAAATGTGATGTTAAGGTTCAAAACCCTAACTCCTCATTCCCCCCCCCACAAACACACAAACACACACATGCAAGCAGGGGAAGGGCCAAGGCAACACAACCAATCTGAGCATCAGGTAACAGAAGTAACATACAACTCTCTAAACATACTACAAGACACATCCATCATCACAGTCCACCAACTGTATGAGTTCTACTGCTATCCAAGTACACATGCATGCTGGGCAACCATGGGTGATGGCCCACAGTAAGCATTTTGTGTTACAAACATCAATAACAAGATTTAAGCAGATGCCTATATTGAAATAGTTAACAAATGATGAAACACACAGTATGTTATGTACAGATAACTATATTGGAAATGCTAGTTTGGATAACCCTACCAACAGTCAGTCCTAATAACAAATAGTAGTAATAATAAAAGTAATTTTTTGTAGTATAGTTTACAAGTAACATGTGAAAGCAACAGTTATAACATCCACAGCTAACCATAAGATGCTGCTAATGAGTATTTCCAGGTAATGCAGCAGTATAACAACATGTGATGGTGCTAGTTTCATATATGAGCAGTATCCGAAAAGTACTATGTATGTGTCAGCTCTATCTTTCCTGCTATGTGGTAGCAGCAATACCTGCAGTGAGCCAATCTTTGAATTATGACACATAAAAATCAATATTTAGAAAATTTGTATGGACTAAGTTTCATTATATGAAGAAGATATGCCAGCAATAATGTGTCATCATACTGTGCTGGCAGTATATAGTCACTCATACTGTATTTGTTTTTTCATTACATAGTGTTATGTGAAATGAGTACAGTGCTGTGATTATTGTGCTTACAGATGTGACTGACTTGTATAGTGTCTTACAATCTTGCTTGTGTCTTACATATGTATGTGGGGGGGACAGGGGGAATGAGGAGTTAGTTTTGAATCCTAACATCACATTTCCAAACTTTTGTCACTGTGCTGTTTAACCCTAACTGATGCATTAACAGAGATTTTTTGCAATGAATTTCCCTTCTTTTCGAGAAAGTATAATGTAACTGGTAACTGGTATGTGGTAGTGAGAGAGTGGGCCCTCTGGGCCCTGCGCTCCCTTTATACTCCCTATATTTTCATACTGGTATGTGTATGTGGGAGGGTGTTCCCTCCGGGCCCTGCACTCCCACTTACACATAACTATGGAGCCCTACAGCAGCTCTATAGGGCAAGGGACCCTTGTAACAATAATTTATCAATATCTCAGCAACCATAGCAGCTATGAAAAAAATGTAAGTGTCATTGTAAGCATGACAGAGAGACCTCCACACCAGATAAGTCACCCTAATCAATATCTTGCATGGTTAACAAGACATGGGCACAGAAATGCACTGAAAAGGCACGCTTGGAACCCTTGTGACACTAATTTGCCAGTATCTCTGTAACCGTAACAAGTAGGATAAAAATTCCACTGCTGGTGCAATCTATGATTTCCAAGCTTGATTCTGCAGATTAGTTCACTTAAAAGTGAACTAACCTGCAAGCAGCAAAAACTCCATCTCTCACTTCATTTTCGAGATGGGGTGCCGAAAGGTGCCACAGATGCCGCAATGTTATCCTATGGGAAATCTGTCAACTTTGGAACACTGTAACTTTGGGCCCATTTGATGTTTTGGCACCAAACAACCAAAAGGCACATCTGTGGGATCAGGGCTTGCCACCCAGCAAATGTCAGCCCAAAAGCCCTAACTGTTTTGTTGCAGGGTGATAGCAAAGATTTGCATTTTTTGGGCAAAGTTCTTTTGCAAATTGCGAACGTTTCACAAAAAAACAGCACAATACTTTTGTGTTTGCAAAAGTGTCACAACTATTTCTTTCACAATTGGTGAAAGTACTGGAGTGCTGATTTTAAAACTTGCACTTCTGGGGGGGGTTTACCCCCCAAAAAAGATAGGGCTGGCATCCTCAGGACCCGACTAGATAAACCCAACAGTGTTTATCTAGAGGTCCCAATTTTAAAGGCCAGTCATTTTTCTCTCTTGTTAACTGAAAACAAGATGGCAGCAGCACAAAAGTTAAAAGTCCATTTGCGAAAAGAAAAAGTACTGGTGGCAGCTTTCATGAGACACATACATTGCTTTCCCATTGACTATAATGTGAAATTTTGTTTTTTTAATAACTTTTGAATGGTTTAATTTTTTTTATCAAATCTTCAAAAGGCACATCAGTGACCCAGATGTCATCTTTCCTGGAGATTTCAGACCAAACAGATAAATCATGTGGGCTGTGTGTACGAGCAAAGAAACACACAAAAGTACATTTTTTTGAATTTTTTGGCAATCAGCGGCTCCTCAACTGTACATCTGACTGTAGCATAACCTTCCAGATCTAGAGATCTATGGTACCAGACTGCTCATGCAAAATGTCAAGCAAATCCATCATACAGTGGCAAAGTAATTAAGGTGCAAAACTTGAGGTTTAACATTTACTCAACCCTAACTATAGTGTCACTACTGTGGCACTATAAAAAAAAATACAAATATATATTCATTGCAAAAAACTCCATTAATGCATCAGTTAGGGTTTCTATTGATGACAGTTAACAGAAATTTGGTGTTAGGTTACTGACCCTACCACCCCACCCAACTCCCCCAACCCTCCACACACCAACAGGTGTCAGGGTGCACCTTGGGTTTGTTGGGCCTAACTCTCACCCCATTTTATGTATAAGGACACTGAGATGGTATAATATGGGAGAACTAGGTGAGAGCTAGGTCCGACAAAGCCAAGGCACACCATGATGCTTGTTGGTATGTGGAGTGTGGGAGTGATGAGTGTGTGGTAGGGTTGGTAACCCTAACACCAAATTTTCATACTTTAGTCACTGTACTAGAAACCATAACTGATGCATTAGTGGAGTTGTTTTGCAATGAATTTCCCTTCTTTTTGAGAAAGTGTAATTTTACCCATATGTGGTTGTGGGATAAGTCCAGAAGTAAAAGCATGCCTATGAAACACAAACCAAGGATATTCAACTGAGTTGTTGATTTATTATGCCACAGTGGGAGCCCCTAGTGCCTTGGCAACAAGCCTTCAAGGGGGCATAAACCAAAGTGAAAAAGCTACACCTTTTATACAATCAAGAGTGCATGACATCATCATGAAAGGTGATCCAACATTTATTTATTTATTTATTTATGTTTTTGGTAACTTGGTAAGTGAACTGATCCAGTGGACTATTTTCAGTCACGACCTGGGCAACAAGGTGTCAGTACAGGGAAATACTGTATGATTACAGGAGTAGAAAGAAATTCACATTGTAGTGTATGGTGGTTACAACAACATTAGTACAATAAGAACAGTCATCACTTATTTATTTATTTAGTTTTTGTTGACCGAGTAAGTGCACTGGATAAATCCTACCTATTTTCAGGCACAACCTGGGGAAGGGGGATACAGTTGAATGCCAACTGACTTTGAACCAGATTAAGCTGTTGGTGGAATTTTTTTTTTTAGTGAATGAGGGAAATTTGGCCAGGACACCGGGGAAATTCCCCTACTTCCTGTAGGTGGGATGGAGGGACTCATTTCAGAGCCAGACACAGGAAGAGCAGGAAGTGCTGATGTGGCAGGGGAGATGGCCTCCTCCCCTGTCTCTCTTCCTACAGAGGCTGAAAAAGACAGAAACTCTGCAGAAACAGTTATGGATTTGGAAGACCTGACTATAGAATTCAGCAAAGAGGATGGTGCACCCGATCCTACCTGTGTAGGGGAAATAATAGAGAAAAGCAACAGAGAGCTGATGGAAAATAAAGATGGTCAAACAGAGAATGTGCAGGTACTGGATATTGAATTGAAAGGAAAAGTTAAAATGCTTCAGTTTAAAAAAGAAAAGATCATGCAAAGAGCTGCAGAGCTAGAGAAAGAGCTTGAAACTCTGGCACAAGTACCTGATAAATCCTCTGTAGTGAATAACACAAAGATGAGTCATCCAGCTTCTGACTCACAGTCAGGCCAAAAAGACAGGGCCGCTGCTTCTGTCATAAACAAGGCGGTTCAAAGCAATGCTAAACAAACGGCTGGCAGTTTAAACGGTGTAGAACCCGTGTGCCGAGATCCGAAGGAAAAGGAATCAGAAAGTGTTTGCCTCACTAAAAACATCAAAATGAGACTTGGAGTTGGGAAACAGTTGCGTTTACAGGACTCACTACGAACTGATACATTGGAGAAAACTTACTCCTTCAGGGACAGGCAGAAGGAGAGAGGGAGAGACTGGGCCTCCAGAGCTCCTGACTTTTGCAATGAAAGTTCAGTACAGCATTCAATGCACAAGCATTAGAGAATGCTGGTTGGAAACAGGGACAGCAGGGAGCCTGGGTTTCTGATTCTGAGGCCCCTTCATATCAGGAGATGATAGAACGTATACCTACAAAAGTGGCCACTATCAATGAACAAGACATGAGCTCCAACAGACCCCGGGGTAACACTTTTTCTATTGTATCTGGTACCAGTAATATTGATGCATGTGTTGGGGGAAATATAAATGAAGGAGAATCTATGGCAAACAGAGATATTTCTGAAGGTGTGAGTGTGAAAGGGGCAGATATTCCATTACGGATGGGACCCAGTAAGGAGGTCATACATGGATCTGAAGATAGGCCAGCACTGGAGCCTATATTTAAATTATCTGATTTGTTTTTAAACAAAGGGGAGCCTGCTCCCAGATGGAATGCTGTTAGGTTAGTGTACAAGGGAGTCTTAGAGAACCCCCCTGATAGGGCACACATAGCAAAGCAACTTTTAAAGAATTCTATGAAATTTTTTCCATCAGAGATTTTTGCCCTAATAGGGTTGGGAAACGGGAACTATGACATTAGCTTTAAAAATGTGTCAAGTCTAGATCACTTCTGGGCCCAGTACCAGGTGTTAAAAAATACTCCTTTATGGATTCCTTTTTTGGTGGTCCCTTTAACGAAACCCCTAGTCAAATTAATTACAGTTTTCTTTAGGAATGAAGGGGTAAACATTGAGGACATCCTCTTTTGGCTGAAACAAAGGTGTGAAATCTTAAATAAACCTACCCCAAATTTAGACAGAGAGCAAATATGGGACGGGAGTTGGAGGGTGAGAGTTAAACTAATTTCCACAAATACAGGCCCTGCTCATCTCCCCATTTCCTTTTTTAAGGGAAAGACAGGGGATCAATATTCTATAGCGGCCAACCCAGGTCATGTTTCAAGTGTGGGTCAAGGGCCCATTTAAGTTCTGCCTGCGACTCCACAAGATGTAACCACTGTTAAGAGTTTGGACACAATTCTGCTAATTGCCTAAACTTGTTTCATTGCAACCTTTGCGAGAGGACAGGTCATGCATATGGTAGGTGTCCCTGGGCATCCCATAATAGGGAGGATTGTCCTTCAAATGAGGGACTAATCAACATGGCCCAGCAACAATATGCAAAAAAGGCAACCTCTGCAAGCATTGTAGTGGCTGCATCACCAGGGTATTCAAGCTCCCTAGAACAGAATGTTCCTACATACCCTCCTGCACCAAGGGACCCTCTAGGGCAGGATTTGGAGGGAATACAGGCCACAGAGGAAGTAATGGGAATGGAAACAGGTGAAGAAGCCCAGGGTATGAATGGGGAGTCAGGTGAAACAGAGCTGGACATGCCCCCACCCCCACCCCAAGGAGAGAATGATCCACCTTTTAGAATAGTATCGCATAAAAAAAGAAATAGACAAGGGCAAGCTGCGTCACAGGGGAACAGGAAAGTTAATAGGAAGGAAACTGCCTCAGTATAGACTGTAAACAAATATGCTTTATTAAATTCAGAGGGAACCGATGGTGAGTCTGAAGGGGAGGGGACAGATGGTTCTTCAGTAACATCCATTACAGATTCTGAAGGAAGAGGGTGAGATTCAATAGCAAAATGAACAAAAAGTGAAGGTCATCCAAAATGACATGAAGCAAGTATACTGACATTTTGCATTTTTTTATATTATGGGGTCATTAAAAATCATTACTCTAAACATCAATAGTATTAAAAATTATAGAAAGAGGGCTGGGGCCCTGCTTACTCTGGGCAATTTACACAGTGACATCATTTGTATTCAGGACACTCATCTTAAAACCCATGCTGAATTACAATCTGCATCCAGAGCCTGGTTGACAGGGGCCTCCTTCTGGTCCTCAGGGACAGAACCCTGTGATGGGGTAGGCATTTTACTAGCTAACTCCCTCCTAAAAGTATCCAGATAAGTTGACATACATCCAGGAAGGGCTTTGATGTTAGATATCTCTTACATTTTAGAAAGGTTTCATATAATAACAGTGTACACTCCCCAAACTAAAGCACAGAGATTAGCCTTGTTTAAAGAGATTCAGCCTTATCTGCATACATCCAGACTTGTAATCTGGTCAGGGAATTTTAACTGTGGACTCTCTACAACTGATAGAGGCCTTCAAACCTCAAAGTTGTTTTGTGACACTACAGCATTACTATAGATAGTTAGAACAGCTGGTTTGGTGGATACCTATAGAAGGAAACATCTAAATGGGGGCTTTACATATTTTAGGGATACCTTAAGGACTCGGATAGATTTTACCTTTGCATCTCAAGTGTTAAACATTCTTTCTGCTTCCACAATCCCTAATGAATTTTCAGACCATATGGCAGTTCAGATTCAGGTATCATGGGAGGGAACCCCAAGATGTAAGAAAAATAAATGGCGTTTAAATGAAACACTTTTAGAGGATCCAAAAATGAAAAGGATGTGGAATCAGGACTGGATAGCCAGGCTCTCAGTAGCGGAAATGTATGAAAACATTACAGAATGGTGGGAGGACTCTAAAAAGAACTGGCAGAAACTTTTTCAAAATAGAGCTACATATATAGCCAATAAGGAATATATGCAATACCTGCAATTAAGACAATATTTACAGCATCTTATTTCCCAGGCTGAATTGTCTAAACAGGATTATAGTGCAATCATTAAAAATACTAAGCGAAAAATGTCTGACATCCAATATAATAGGGCCAAGTCCCTAAACCAGGAATTGAGATTTGGGACTCAGGTAAGGCAAAAATCATTAAACCCTTACAAAGAGTGTAATAAGAGGGTTGAAAACAGATTTATTGAAGAATTAAGCACACCAACAGGACAGTTAGTAAATTCTCCACAGGAGATTTTGAATGTGGTAGAAGAATATGTGGCAGGTCTATTTGGTACCACCACTCTGGATCATGATCCCTCTAATTTACTAAAATCATTGGGGTTAACACAGATATCTGAAATACAGGTCCAAGATTTGATTAAAGAGGTATCTGTAAAGGAAGTTACAGCAGCTATTTTACAGCTAGCACCACATTCTGCTCCAGGTATGGATGGATTAGGGTCAGGATTTTATAAAACCTTTAGTATAGAATTAGACCCTGCTTTGGTGATTCTGTTTAATTATGTTTTAACATCATCAAATTATGCCCCTTCTATGCAGGAAGCAGCTCTTGTACTGCTCCACAAGAAAGGTCCGAGACAGATAATAGGTAACTGGCGTCCATTAAGTCTGTTAAATACAGATTTGAAAATCTTAAGTAAAATTCTGCAGACCAGATTATTGAAAGTCGTTCCAAAACTAATCTGTCCTTTTCAGTCTTGCTCAATACCAGGCAAGAAACAACAGGACACTCTTATAGTTATGAGGGAATTGCTCTTTAGAGGGCAGGCAGGACAAGCACAGGGCTTCATCTTAAGTATCGACCAAGAGAAAGCTTTTGACAGGGTTTCTCACAAGTTCTTGTTAAACACTCTCAGGGAATTTGGGATTCCAGAGGTTTTTGTAAACTAGATAAAACAAATGTACAAAGGGGTCACGATCATCCCTAGTATAAATGGTTGGGAGGGGAAGAGGATAAAGGTTGAACGAGGCGTTAGACAGGGTTGCTCTTTGAGCCCCCTACTTTACACCTTTGTCATAGATATTTTTATTAGAATGTTGTTAAAAGAACAAAGGATCACAGGAGTAGTAACTAACCCAGATTGTCCCCCGGACAAGGTGCTAGCATACGCAGATGATTTAGCTATAGCAATATCTTCTTCTAGTTCTGCAGAGGCTCTAAGTAATATATTTCAGCAGAATTCCAAATTTTCAGGTTCTAAAATTAATGTGGGAAAGAGCAAGGGGGTTACAATAGGTAATACTCAAGTACCACACTTAGGGCATATAGGTGGTATTCAAGTGACTGATCAGCCCATCTCTATATTAGGTATAGAGTTTGGTCCAGGGGATATGGCTATGTTAAACTGGAAGGTGAAAGTGGAGAAGGCAACAGGATTAGTCAATAGTTGGAAGGGACAACAACTTTCAAAGAAAAAAAGAGTGGTTTTAATTAAACCACTACTGGTCCCCATATTTCTCTATTTAAGTTATATATACCCTCCTCCAATAAGTATGTTTACAGTCATTTACAGCATCTTTTTTCAGGCATCCTGGGGATCTAGATTGAATCCTGTTAAGAGGGAATATACATATCGTCCTGTTTGTGAAGGTGGGGTGGCAATGATCAACCCAATCGCATTCCTTTTTAGTACTTTTCTATCAGGTAATATTAGCCAAGCCATGAGACCTGGGGATCCACCATGGAAGCTAATGTTAAATACATGGCTAGAGCCATGCAAAAGGGTATGGGAGAATAAGAACCCCAGAGGGTTGAACAGATTGGTGTATACTCCTCAATATGGAGTGGAATGTATAAAAATGCTGGTGAAATGGAACATTAGTATAGAACAGATAGTAACATTAGATAGGAAAAAAATTTAAGGTTTGATTATAGATGCAGAATGTAGGGCTGAAATAGTGTTCCCAGAGTGCCCTGACACACAGAAAAAAACAGTACTCCAACAGCTGGTGAACCCAAGACTTCCCTATTTTGTGTGGGATTGTGTTTGGTTAGGCAATTTTGGAAGATTAGGAGTAAGGGGTAATAACAAGCATAAACAGCTTGAAGAGAGATATTGCCCCAGAGTGACATGCGGGCAAATTGTGGAAACCCAACAACACTTATTTTTAGAATGTTCATATATAAAACCATTTTGGACATATTTGGCTAGAACATGGAAGGACCCTTTGTTCAGAAAGTTGAATTATACGACTGTAATGTATGGTCCTGTAGGAGGGCTATTTGGTAAATACCACAAAGACACTATGTACATAGTATTTGCAACAATAAAATATTTTATTTGGCAGGCTACGTGCATGTGTGTTCTGCAACAGAGAGAAGTACCTCATCTGGAACTTTTTCAAAATATTGTGATATCACTAAATAAAACTATGAAATTTGATATGATGAGATATACCCCTGAAAGAGCTAGGCTTTTTGGGGTCAATTGCAATGAATGAGGAATCAGTGATTAGGATATTATTTTGTTGAATATTGGTAGATTATAGTGTGCAGGACATTGATAAATACAGAACGATACGTATAAGGTTTTCTTTTGTACTGAATCTTTTTTTTTTCTCTGTTTGTTACAATTGGGTAATAATTTTGTTTAGAATGTATTTGTATTGTAATGAAATCCAATTTTCAATAAAATTCCCCTACTCTTTTCAATAAGTGCCATAGGATCTTTAACATCCACCTGAACTGCCACCAATCCAGGCAGATGTGACCTCGGTTTAACATCTCATCCAAAAGACGGCACCTCAGAAGTGCAGCACCCCTCTCATGCTGCACTACAGTGTCAGTCCTGGGATATTAACCAAAGAGCCAGATGTGGGAACTGAACCCACAGCCCTCTGATCTCCCGGCGTCAGAGGTGAGTGTGCTACCTACTGAGCCACTGACACTGCTACTGACACATTTACATAGGACCAGATATTCAAAAGGGTTGCGCCATGCACAACAGGGTTGCACATGCTCAAGTCCTAAATTGTGCCATTCTGCGATATTCAGCAGGAGGCAGTTGCGCCACTGAAAACAGGCTGAGCAACAGCGCAATGCAAATGAATGCATGCTCAACTGGAGGGGGAGGAACCATGCATAAACTGCACAGCCCGATATTCAGCCGGGCTGTGCAGAGTTGTGTGAGCGCAACCCCCAACCTGCACCTGCAGGACTTTGAGCCAAAAAAAAAGGCTTAAGTCGAGGGCCACCCACAGGTGAGCTGCTGTATTGCAGGGCGCAACACAGCTGCTGCCACCTGTGGCTGGCCCCCAACTCAGTCCCTGTGCTCCCCCACAGCCCGATCGCGGGCATAGTGTACTCCCCACCAGCCCGATCGCGGCATCAATGTGCTCCCCCCCTCCTCCCGTTCACATCCCTGGTGGTCCAGTGGACTGAAATGCCCGATCCCAAGCGGTATGTTTAATAACCTCCCTCCTCCGTTCACATCGCTGGTGGTCCAGTGGACCGAAATGCCTGATCGGGGGCAGAAAAGTAAGCGGAACCCCCAAACAGCTCCCTTGTGCCCGATCGTGGGCAGAAAGTAAGCGGAACCCCCTGAACAGCTCCCTTGTGCCCGATCATGGGCAGAAAGTAAGTGAAACCCCCACCCCGAACATCTCCCTGGCGGTCCAGTGGACCAAAATGCCCGATCGCGGGCAGTAAGTAATTGAACCCCTCCCAAAACATCTCCCTGGTGGCTAGTGTCCCCCACCCCACCCACCCACGAAGCCCCACCACCCCGCCCCGGCAGCCAGCGGCAGCAGCATCCCACCCGCCTGGCCGGCTGCCGGCCGACTGCTCGCCGGTTATTGGCGTAGCAGAGCTACGGGACGCAGCCCATGTCGCGACATGACAGTCCAGATTTGTGAATGAATCAATCACAAATCTGGACTGTCATGGGACAGGCGGGCTGCACGCCCATTGGCTCTTGCTCTGCACCAATGGCATGGAAGTCTCACCGGCAGTCAGTTGGCGGGCGGCGGGCGGCAGGCGAGGCTGCTGCCGCCCGCCGACTGGCTGCTGGGGAGCGGGGTGGTGGGGCTTCGGGTGGGTGGGAGGGACTAGCCACCAGGGAGATGTTTGGGGAGGGGTTTCACTTACTTACTGCCCGCGATCGGGATTTTTGTCCACTGGACCACCAGGGAGATGTTCGGTGGGGGTTTCACTTACTTACTGCCCGTGGTCGGGCACAAGGAGCTGTCTGGGGGTTCCACATTTTCTGGCCCAATGACAAGGCACAAGGGAGATGTTCGGGGGTTCCGCTTACTTTCTGCCCATGATTGGGTACAAGGAGATGTTCGGGGTTCTGTTTACTTTCTGCCTGCCGATCAGCATTTCGTCCACTGACCATCAGGGATGTGAACGAGGGGAGTTATTAAACATACCACGATCGGCATTTTGGTCCACTGACCACCACGGATACGCACGGGAGGAGGTGGGGAGCCATTGCTGCCCGCTATCGGGCTGCAGGGTGCGTCGGTCCCCGACAGCTGCTGCCTGGCAGGGTGCCAGGTGCAAGTCCTCGGGGATCGGCGCACCTACATGCTAATGGCATGCAAATGGGGCCATAATCAGATGCAAATGGCCCCTGCCGCCTTGCATGAATTATGGCCCCATTTGCATGTCACTTTTTGAATATCGTGATTTTTGCATGGTCGCAATGATATTTCCACACCACCATAAGTTGGATACTCACTCTCCAACCAACTTGCGGTGGCGCAGTTCACTGCGCCATGCACGGTAACAGCTGGTGGGTGATATTCCAAGGGGTTGCTCAATAGCGCAACTCCTTTGAATATCGCCCGGCCACATCCCTGCGCAACTATTTTGCGAAGCACAAGGGCTTGCGCCTCAGAATGGCGCAGTTTGAATATCCAGCCCATAATTTTTACAGGCATTGAGATACATAGATAAAAGAAAGCAGGCACAGATACAGATACTATTACAGAAGTAGATACAAATTCATATTGTAGTGTATGGTGGTCACAACAACATTAGGACAGTAAGAACAGTCATCATTTTTATAATGTTTACAGGCATAGAGATAACATGACATGAGACAAGGAAATACAGGCTGAGAATGCAGGGGAGAATTTGTTAAGTATATGCACAAAGTAGGTAAATCAGTTTTGCAAACTAGGCATAAGTAGCAGTTTGAGCCTGTCAGACTGCTTTCAAAGTGGACGAGGTGGAGACACCTGTCCTGGCCATATTGCTGGGGCTGGCTGAGTAGCAGCAGCATGCAAGGTAGGCAGTGTGAGTGATCAAGCAAGTCATGTATGTTCATAGTGCTCTGGAGAGTAGGTGGCAGTGGCCAACAGTTATGGTAGTTTAAGGTGGCTCACGGGTTTCTACTCTGCCCAGTGAGCATTTGCAGGAGGACTCCTTCAGAAGCCAGGCCTTAAGGTTGGCTTTGAATGATGCATGGGATGGGGATGCATGAATGGAAGTGGGAAGACTGTTCCAGAGGGAGGGGGCTGTTGCTGAGAAAGCCTTGCTGCCCATCATCGTAGAGGCACAAGGAACTTCGAGAGTTGGAAAAGAAGAGGTCCTAAGGGGTTTGGTGGCTGCTCTAAGTATGAGTAGGGGAGCAAAAGGGGATAGCTGGTTACTTCTGAGAGCGTTGTCCACCAGGCAGCCTGCTGCATAGTTCTGGTGTGCCTGAAGGGAGAGCCATCCTAAGGACTGATAGAGGTTGCAGTGATGGGTTAATGATGGGGCTTTGAGGACAAAGTGATAGATAGCATTATATGCCATGTATAGGTGTGAGCATTGCTTTATGAGTGTTGGGGAGTAGATGGGGGAGCAGTAGTCTAGGAGAGGGAGAAGGTTTCCTTGTGCAATGGCAGGCAATCTTCCAGGGAAAGCAGGTGAAATGCATGATAGGCTGCACCTAGTTTCTGATTAATCTTTTTGATGGTCAGGGCTGTATGATCATTGAACGTGAGTGGGGATTCAAGGGTAACCCCGAGGTAGGTGAAAGCGGTGACCTGCTCAAGTGGGGGGCTAGCGGGAGTACATATAGTGAGGGCAGTGTTGTATCTGGCAGTCTTGTTTAAGTAGGGCTTGGATCCGAAGAGCATGGCCTTCTTCTTTTTTTCATTTACTACTAGTTTTCTGGATGTGAACCAACTTTCAGAGACCCTGTAGTTGCCTGTGAGGGTAGTAGAAATGGATTCCAAGGACTTATCACTGTGGTACATGACTAGGTCATCTGCGTAGAGAGTCGCATTACAGTTTAGACTCTCAGCAGGTAGTGCATTGATGAACATAGAGAAGAGAAGGGGGCCAAGGATTCATCCCAGGGCAACTCCGGTGCATCCATTAATTAAAGCAATCACTTCAAGAAATACACTTATTCCATACAAACATGCATTTTAAATATTCTTTTTAACTATTCTTTTTTAAAAAACTTTTTTTTTAAACAACAGCACTACTCATAGCTTATGAAATATACATATTAATAGAATATGTCCCCAACATTTCTTAACAGGAAAAAAGGCCAGATTTGCAAAACAAAATATCAGGAAAGCCTATATAATTAAGTGTTTTAAGCTTCTTAAGCTAATTTATACCTGTGTGGTTGTGGGAGAGCAGGGTCATCAGTCTGTAGTGTGTTGTGGGAGCACAGGGCCGCATGCATGCATGTTGTAATTGTCTCTGATTTTTATCTGGGCCCTGAGCTTCTATGTAACCATAACTGTAGAGACACTGCAATTAACCCTCATCTTCCTGTAGGAGAGCAGGGCACAGAGGGGCCTGAGCTCTCATTATGCTGCCATTGCTCCATAATGGTATACACTGTGCTATAGGCCCTGCGCTCCCATCTAGCCATAATTGTACAGACATTGTATTGAACCCTAAGGAGGGCCCTATGCTCAAAGTACTGCATAATGGAGGGCCCTGCATTCCCATTATTTCATAATGGTATCCATATGCCATCTACCCATAAGTATAGAGACACAGCGTGGGCCTAGAGACATTCCAAGTAACTCTTGGGCTGCAAATAGTGCAATATCTCAGTAATCACATTAACATTGGAAAAAATTCCACCGCAGTTGTATTCATGGCCTGGCAACCTGCATACATGCACAGTAAACCTAAAGGTGTACTAAGCTGCGTTTAGTGAAAAATCCGTAACTTGAACTGTTTGCGAGATAAAGGTGCAGAAAGGTACCACAGCCACCACCATGTTATCCAATTGGAAATTTCTAAACTTGGGAATGTTATAACTATGGAACTGATGTAAATTTTATCACCCAACCAGAAAAAGGCACATCTGTGGGGCAAACCCTTTGGACCCTGCAAATCTCAGCCCAGAAAGTCCATACCTTTTATTTGCAGTGAAGTGACAAATGAACAGCACTGTTTTGTAGGTTCTTTCTCAAATTTGTGAAACTTTTGCAAAATTTGTGAAAGTTTCCCAAAAGCTTTCTCAAATTTGTGAAAGAACATTAATGAAACTTTCACAAATTTGCGATGTTTTGCAAGCATACTTTCGTAAATTTGCAACAATTCCAATGACCAAATTGAAAAAACATATTTTTGAGCATTATTTTTAAAATCTAATGCCAGGATCCTTTACCTTGGGCCTCAACTAGGTAAACACAACTATTGGTGTTAACAAAGGACCATTATTTTTTGAATTACAATGTTTTTTACCTGTAGCTAACTGAAAACAAGATGATAGCAACAAGACACTACAGAACCCATTTGCAAAAGTCAAAAGTGCTTTCATGAAAGCAAAACCTGCTTTTGCACCAGCCATCTAATTTTTCCATAGACTATAATGGGAAACTTAAACTTTAATAACTTTTGAACAGATTTGTATTTTTTCACCAAACCTTCAAAAGGCACATAAGTGACCCAGACACCATATACCTTCATATTTTCGGACCAGACCCCCAATCTGTTTTGGACTTATGGACGAGAAAAGAATTTGCACCTGAATGGTAAATTTCACATTTTGTGTCACTTCAAAGCTCCACAACTGTACCGCTAACTAGAACAAAACTTGCCAGATCCAGAGATCTCTGGTATCAGATGTGACATGCAAAATTTCTGGCAAATTGGTCAAACAGTTGCAACGTTGTTAAAGTGCAAATGTTTGGGTTTAACATAGGAGTGGCCATGCAACCCTAACTATTGAGCACTACTGTACCTTATAATTAATAGCAAAAAACTTTTTTAATACACTAGTTAGGGTTAAGGACCTGTGCTCCCATCCCTCCATAGATTGATTCCTGCCACCTCCACTTGCATAGTATGTGAACCTGAGAAAGTCACTTAACCTGGATGTTGCTGTAGCTAACTATATTCCAGGGCAATCCAGGAACACCAACATCCAGGTTAAGTGACTTTCTCAGGTCCACACACTATGCAAGTGGAGGTGGCAGGAATCAAACCCAGGAGTGCTGGATGTAGCTAGTGAATTCATAGCTTCTTAGTGTGCACCTCTCCACTTTAAGGGACAGACTCTGTGCTGCTGTTGCCAGTTGTTGTCATGGTTCTGCTGTGCACAAGCCCTCCCCGATCCATTTTCAACTCACTGATGCAAACCGCAAATCTGAGCCACAAAGCAATTGAACTTTTTAAAAAATGTTCAGCTCGAACTTCAACCATTATTTTTAATTTACCAAAGTTTGTTAACTTTGACTTGTTTTTTGAATTAACCAATTAAAGTTTATATTAACTTTTACCTGTTTTTGTAATTTCCTGGTCGAAGTTTATCAGCCAAACTTCAGTGTTATCCTCCCCAACATTTTATCATTCAAAAACTGAACAATGTTTTTTAACCAAACCATCAAAAGGCACACCCTCGGCACAGACCCCATTATCCCTGAAAGAAATCGTGGAAAAATTCCAGATTGTCTAGGCTGTAGGTGTGAGTAAATATCCTAGTGTTAAGTACAGGGAAAAAACAGTGTTTTTGTTTCACTTCTTTGGCCTTTTTTATCTCAAAAAACATACAAGATTCCATCACAGAACTTTCCACATCTTCAGATTCTGGCAGCCTGACCATGTATGTCAACATTTGTGCTAATTCATTAAATGAAGACAAAGTTATTTAGGTGCATAAATTTCAACCATTTTTTTGGGATTCACCAATAAAAGTTTATCAGTCGATGTTTGTCAGTCAAAGTTTATTGGTCGAATTTCATTTTGTTTCACTTTTTGACCCTCCATATCTCAAAAACCATACAAGATGCTATCACAAAAGTGTCCACACCTGCCACACTTTGTGCTAATTTGTTAAACAAAGGCAAAGTTATTAAGGTGCAAAAATGCTGATTGTTTTTTTTTAATTTACCGATCTAAGTTTATCCGTCAAAGTTTATTGATCAAAGTTTATTGGTCCAAATTTATCAGTCAAACTTCGACATTATCCCCAAAAACATGTAAAAAACTGTACAATATTTTTTCACCAAACCATCCAAATGCACACCCTTGGCACAGACCCCATCATTCCTGAAAATGTCATGGAAAAATTCCAGACTGTCTAGGCTGTAGGGGAGAATAAAAATCCCAGTGTTAAGTACAGGAGAAAAAGTATTTTTTCACTTTTTTGACCCTCTGTATCTTGAAAACTGTACAAGATACTGTCACAAAACTTTCCACATCTTCAGACTCTGACAGCTTGCTCAAAGATGCCAAACCTTGTACTAATTTGGTAAAACAAAGGCAAAGTCATTTAGCTGCATACATTTCAACTAGTTTTTTTTATTCACCAATTAAAGTTTATGGCCCAGATATTCAAACTGTGCTCAAAACTAGCGCAACAGCAGGAGCAAGCACAAACCAGTAGCGCAAATGCGCAACAGGTGCGATATTCAAACATGGAGCAGAGCAAATTGCGCAAGCAACCAACATCTGAATATTGCACATACTGCGCCATCGCGCAACCAGGAAGGAGAAGCTGAGCCAAAATGTTGCGCTATGGAGCAACCAGGGAAGCTCAGCTGAGCATTCCAGAGCTGCCATAGCGCAAGCACAGCCCCCCCCCCAGAGCAATGGAACTGCACATCCAGGGAGGCAGGCTGGGGCCCACCACCAGCCATGCCACACATGGGCACAGGAACACACTGCAGAACCCACACCACACCTGCACACCCCAAGAACAGCATCACTGGGGGTGGGACGGATGATCCACGTGCCCATGAAGACAAGCCAACAAAGCATAGCAGAGCCATGACACCCCAGCACAACCACTGGCAGGCGGAGAGTGCCACACACAGGGGGTTGACAACCACAGTGCACATCAGCCCCTGTGCACACAGCACACCCTGCACCATGACCCCAAGACACCGCCTATGTGCAGTGACTGGCACTGCAGGAAACACCATGCATCCCCCCTGGCACACGCCAACCCCTGCTGCAGAGAAGCATACAAGCTAGACACACCCTGTGCACCCAGCAGTGGGTGGCAGGAGCGGCAAGACCAACAGAAAGTCAATGCCATGCTGGTGATACCTCCCATGCACACACACACACACATACACACATATACCCAGGACCACACCACCCCAGATGGCATGCACACCACTGCAACTGAGCAACCATAGCCAGCTGCAAATCAGAGACCAACACAGTATTCATAACAAAATATAAATGTGTATTATAAAATGTAAATTCTAAAATCAACATCAAACAACTATTTACAAGGGGGGTAGGGTACAAGGTAGGGGTGGGCAAGGGGTAGGGATGAACAACTGGGAGAGGGAAGGCAGAGTGGGAGGGATGGGTGGAGAGAGAAAAGGGGGATCTGGCCTAAGGCCTAGCAGACTGGTCCATTGCTGCCTGGTGCCGTCTTTCTTGGCTGCGCCTCCTCCTTAGCCCATGGCGCTGTATGTCCTGGAGGATGTTCTGGTTCTCCTGGGACACCCGGGTCAGCCGATGCAGTGACTGCTCCATTCTACGGAGCACAATGAGGCCTAGGAGAAGGGAACACAGTCAATGGCTGTGACTGACCACAACCCTGAACACCACCCAACCTGCAAGCCATATAGCCCAATGTCCCGCACCTGTGATGGCATACACCCACCCACAGTGAACATGCACATGGCCATCACAAACAGGTGGCACCAGCTATGCGCACCACTGCCCACACACACTGCCCACATCCATCACAGTACAAACAAGGCTGGCAAGTGACGTGGCAACGTGGTGCGATGCCAGTTACACAGCTATGTGCCCAGTGCATGCCTGGACCACCAGTGACGCATACACAGACATGCTGTGATACTGCACAGTGATGCATGTCACCTGTGTCGTGCCTACATACATAGATACATAGACAGTGTCGTCAAATAAGGGCCTATGGCAAACCCAGTCTGTCCATATGAGCTTGTCAGTTCACTATGTTTCCCTGGAGGTCTGTTGCCCCTTACCCCTGATCTCCAGATCTCCTTCACGCCTGTCCCCTGCAGTCTGAAATCCTGTGATTGTGTCAGCCCCACCACTTCCACTGGCAGGGGTTCCACCTGTCCACCACCCGCCTGCTGAAGACAGTCCTTCTCCATGTGTCCTCTGAATTGTCCTCCCTCCATCGTCATCCCATGCCCTCTAGTCCTGGAACATCTCTTTCACTTCAAAACGTGTGGCCTGCACCCTGATCCCCCCTGTAAGATACCTGTATGTCTCCATTATATCCCCTCTCTCCACCCTCCCCTCCAGCGAGTACAAGTTCAGTTCCTGTAACCTGTCGTCATAGGACCCGTGATGCAAGCCATGCACCATCTTTGTTGCCCTCCTCTGAACCTTCTCTGCCCACTCTACGTCCTTACGTAGGTATTGTCTCCAGAAATGTACACTGTACTCCAGGTGGGGCCTCACTAGTGTCTTGTATAGTGGAATCATGACCTCCCCCTTTCCTGCATGGTTGTATTGTGCAGGGCTACTGGTCTCCCCCCCAGCATGCAATAGCATCCATGAAGTCATGATACTCACACTGCTCAAGCAGCTCTGTCTGCTGCTGTTGCTGTTGCTGCCGCTGCTGCTGCTGTTGGGGTGGAACAACTGCTGGCACCGGGTCCCTGGCACGGTCCTCCTTATCCCGGCCCTGCATCCTCACATCCCGGCCTGTGGGAGACATATGTTGAGACAAACATCAGTGTGACTCAAAAGCAGAGTGCCCCCTACCCCAGTGAGAGTGCCTGCCCACACAGCCATAATCATCCATCGCACAGCTGCACACACTGACACAGCCAACCGTGTCCGAGCTGACACCTATGCACAGCCACCCAAGCACACACACACCCCTACAGAGAATATAGGTGCATAGATGGTACACTCACCTGGCCTAGGCACCACGCCCCACCTGGCACGTGCCCGCAGTCTGGCCAACATGTCCGGCTCCCTCCTGCGGAGGTCACCGTACCGGTGCCGGCACTGCTCAGCAGACCGGCCCAGTCCAGTGACCTCCACCAGGTCAGTGGCCACTTGCTGCCACATGTGGGTCCTAGGCATGGTGAGGGGGGCCTCACCATAGAGTGCCTCACAGTGTGGCTCCACCAGAGCCACCAGGTTGGTCACCTCCAGTGGGCTCCAACTCACTGCCCTCCTCCTAGCCATCTCAGCCAGTTTACAGCAGGCAATATGGCGCTCCGCTGCACTGTAACCCCACGTGGAGATGTTGCGCAATAGACCACCACAGGCTCCAATCGCGCTGTTTGAACAGCGCCATCACTTCACATAGCGCTGTCACCAGACAGCGCAATAGGGATGTACACATGGCATGTGAACTGCGCCAGGGGGCAAAGGGCATACACAAGGTCACGGCAATGACGCAAGGCTACGCACAGCACCATCGGACGTATAGGCATCCTGCGCGACTGCCAAGCTGCGTACCAGTGCCACAGTGGACCATTGCGCAGTAGTGCCACAGCGCCATATAGTGCCCAGTGCTGTAGCGCCACTGGCACAATGGTGGCCATGGCCTGAATTGCCTATCGCGCTCAGCAGGTCTGCAGCGCGATAGACGCATGCGTAAGCTGTCTGGGCATGCGCAATGCAGTGTAGCATGCAGGCACAAATCTGCGCCATTGGCTCAGCCGGCCCTTCCGTATTGCACAAAGCGCAAATCCGCGATATTCAGCCGACATATGCAAATCATTCGATCAGCCATTCAAAGGCGCAGTGGCGCGATTAGCATGTCATTAAAGTTGCGCCACACCTCATTTGCATGTGTTGCACTATAAAAATGCGACAGTGGGTTGTGCTGGCCAGATTCGGTTACTGCAGGTGAGAGGTGAGTTACATGCTGTGTGATGCTCAGGACAATGCTCATGGGCAAGGGTGCCGGAGGATGATAAAGGCTGAGGGGGCTGAGCATGAAAAGGGCACTTAGAAAGGGACAAAGGGCACCCTTTCTATCAGTATCTGCCATATGGAGAAGAAACGTGGGGGGCTTCCGCCCCGGCCGGCACCTATGCTCATGGGGAAATGCTGTCGACTGCACAGTGACAGGTGTCCACTTCCACCCATACAGATCACCATGACTGACCAGAGCCAAGCTGAGGGTGAGGACGGCGGGCGTAGGAGTAGGCCAAACTTCACAGCGGCAGAGACAGAGGCCCTCTTCCAGGCCTACCTGGAGGATGAGCCACTATTGAGTGGACGGAGGGGCACCCCTCAGGAATGTGCAGCTGCATGGGAGGGGGTAGCTGGGGCCGTCAACCTGCACGGAAGCCACCAGCGCTCCATGCAGGAATGCAAGAAGAAGATGGGGACTGACCGCAGGAGGCTGAAGGAGAAGGTGGCAGCCTTCAGGGCGGCACGTGCTGGCACTGGTGGGGGCCCGCCAGTGGTGTTGCAGCTGACCCCAATGGAGGAGACACTGGTCGCGGCCATGCAGCCGAGTGCCATTGCGGGCGTACCAGGCGGAGGATTCCAGACAGGTGGAAGCCCATCACTGCACGGTATGACATGGTGGTGGTGTTGGGGGGCTGTTGTTCACATGCACTCACATGTACTCTCTTTCTGTTACAGATCCTGTTCATCTTCAGGAGACGGTGGTGGTGGTGGGTCCAGACAGTGATGCAGACCTGCTGGACGTGGAGGAGGGACCATCCACCTCCGCCACCAGCCAGCAGGCACTGCAGCAGCATGCACGCTGGGCCAACAACTCTGGTGTCAGTGATACGGGTGCGGGGGTGCACAGCCTGTGTCTCAGCAGTCTGGCATGCAGGTATGCCAGCATGCTGTGCCTATGGCAGTGGCACGCACCTGCACCATTGATGATAGCAGGCCTGCAATGGGCAGTGATAGGTGTGTGTCCCATGACGGACACATGGCAGGCCAGCACATGCCCCTGGGCCTTCCTGGTTCACACCTGTGTACCAGCATGCTGGCACAGTCCCAGGCTGTGCCTGTCAGCACCGTGGGCAGCACCGTGGCTGTGCAGGTGTCTGGCACTGTTGCCAGCATGGAGGTGGAACAGGTGGACCTAGGGGCTCAGCAGTTGGAGGGGCGGCAGCAGCAGTTGAACACCAGGTCTGGGGGTACAGTGTCAAGCAGTGGCACATGTCCACCACCCTTTGATCCGCCCATACCTGGTCCTGGTGAACAGCGCCCACCCTCAAGGGGTGCTGTGCACCAGGACCGTCCACACCCTGGGGGTCACGATGCCATTGGGGCACAGTACCTATTGGACACGCACACCCGCCTGCTGCTGGAATCAGTACAGCTGCAGGGGCGGGTTGCAAGGTCCGTGGAGGCACTGTCTGTGTCCGTGGAGTGGCACAGCAGGGAGTGTGCTCGGGACCGAGCCGAGCTGGTCCTTATGCGGACGGATGTGACCGCTGCCATTGACAGGCTGACCCAGGCAGTGGTCTCTGTCACTGACGCATTGGCACACTGTCAGGTGCCCCTGTACCGCACACCCCACACAGTGCGCTCTCCACTCCCGGATCCCAGCATCATGCAACACCAGGCCTGTCGATGCTGGGTTCTGCTGTGGGCATCCCGAGCACCCCTGGTGCATGTTTTTTTGGCATGATGCAGACCCCTGTACGGGCAAGGTCACGTTCGCGCAGTGGGACCCCTGGTGGTGCAACAGTGCCACCCCATGTGGCCCCTGCTCAGCCTGCCAGTGCTGCTGGGCCACAGCTGGGCCGCCCATGCATCCGTGGTGGCCATGGGACAGTGCTACATGACTGAGCTGTCTCCCAGTGCAGGCCCTGTCTGGTGCTGCCCTGTGTGCAATGTGTGTCATGGTGGGCAGTGCACTGCTGGGTGCTCTGCTCACCACGCTGACACACGGACCACCTGCACACTCTCCCAACTGCTGTCCACAGGTGCGTGTGCATGATGATGCCTGCATTGCACTGTACACCAAGGTGCAAGGGTGCCCAGGTCCTGACACATGTACTTGGACAGTACAGGTGGTGGGGGTGGTCGGTGGTGCTGTGTGTTGGCAATGTCATTTCCGCAGTGCTGTGCTTCTGCCCATGTACGCTGCCTGGTGTGTGTGTGTGTCCATATGAGTGCTCACCCCTCCCTGATGGTGTGTTGGTATGCCTGGAACCTTCAACTCCCCTGACCTTCATGCACGGTGTGTTCCCCTGTGTGCCTGTGGTTTGCGCATGGACAGTGTTGCCTGCACATGTCCCCTGACTTACCTGTGTTGGGCGTAGTGCTCTTCTGCAATGGTGTCCCGTGCAGCTGGGCCTGCCGGGTCAGTCGGGGGTCCCTCCGTCCTAGGGGGGGCTGCTCATCACCAACATCACCGGCGCCACTGGCGTCCCCATCGCTGTCCCCCTCTTCGACCTGTACAGCTATCCCATGGTCTTTGGCCATGTTGTGCAGGATGCAACAGGCCAGGAATATCCCACAGGCCTTTTGGGAGCTGTACTGTAGGGCACCACCGGAGGTGTCTAGGCATCGGAAGCGTGCCTTGAGCATCCCAAACACCCGCTTTATGATGTTACGTGTTGCGGCATGTGCCTCATTGAAGCATAGCTGCGCTGGGGTCGTGGGGCACCGCTACGGTGTGAGCAGCCAGGGACGGAGTGGGTATCCACAGTCACCTGTGTGGAGATAGTGGAGATCAGTGTCATGTCAGGTCCATATTGCCCATATCCTTGTGTGCCACTACCATGGCACCTGTGTCATTCCCACCCTTGCCCAGAGTTTGCATTCCATACATGTGTACTCACCCACTAGATGACCCGTGGGGATGTCCTCACTCTCGAATCGATGGCACAGTGCGGACTGGTGCAATAAGAAGGCATCATGTGCTCCACCAGGGTGTGTGGCACAGACATTGATACTGCGCCCAGTGGTGTCACACACCACCTGGCAGTTGACACTGGAAAACCCCTTTCGGTTCCGATATGCCTGGTCGTCGGGGCCAGGTGGCGTGCGAATGGCCACATGGGTGCATTCTATGGCCCCTAGCACGCCAGGCATACGTGCTACCCTGTGGAACTCCTGCATGTTTGCTGTACGCTCTGCCGCGGTGCTGGGGAAATGGATGTACTCCGCAGCA
The DNA here is from genome assembly GCA_016271365.2 of Neoceratodus forsteri. Taxonomy (NCBI): domain Eukaryota; kingdom Metazoa; phylum Chordata; order Ceratodontiformes; family Ceratodontidae; genus Neoceratodus; species Neoceratodus forsteri. The sequence continues at coordinate 509,185,070 of CM057455.1, forward strand.
TGAGGCAGCAGTGCGCTGAGGAATTGGGTGAGGATGCTTGACGTGGCCGACTGTGTAATGCCTGTGGTGTTCCCTGTTGGCCTCTGGAAGGTGCCCATGGTGAGCAGGCACATGCAGGCTGTCACCTTGGTCTCCACAGACAGAGCGTGACTCCGTCGTGAGGGTGCCTGCATCACATCACTGCACAGCTCACAGAGCCGTCTCAGTATTGCCCTGTTCAGGCGGTACCGGCCCACGATCTCGACGTCCTGTGTACAGCTCGAGCTGAGGCGGGCACGATACCGCCTGTCGGGGCATACCGGCGATGGCCCCTCCGCGCCATGTCCCCCTGCAGCATGGTGTCTCACCTCATTACAGCTTCCATGTGGAAGCTGGCACTGTCCATCTCCTGGCTTCTGCCCCCAGCTGCTGTTCCTGTGTTACCCCGCTGCCCCCACTGCTGCTTCCACTGCACCAGGCACCCCCGCTGGCTCTCTGTCCTCCTGGACCCACTGTCCCTGTCTGCCCTTCCAGCTTCTGTCTCTCTCTCTCTCTCCTCCAGTTTGTGGCCTGCTAGGGTTCTTACGCCGCTTCCTTGAGACTTTTTATTTTGGCTCAATTCCGCTACTGCGCAACTTCCGGCTGAGCCACTCTTGCGCATTGCGCAAGTGTTCGAATATCGCATTGCGCACTTTATGCATGGACCCGCCCCCTTCGGTTGCGCATGCCTTCATTTCAATTGCGCTGTTGCTCAGCATGTTTTCGGTGATGCAACTGACCCCTTCTGAATATCGCAGAATGGCGCATTTTTGGAGTTGCGCACGCGCAACCCTGTTGCGCATGGCGCAACCCTTTTGAATATCTGGGCCTATGAGTCCAAGTTTATCTGTCGAACTTCATTTCATTTATTTTTCACTTTTCTGACCCTCCATATCTCAAAACCCATACAAGATGCCATCATAAAACTTTCCACATCTGTCAAATTTTGTGCTCAATCATTAAACAAAAGCAAAGTTATTTAGGTGCAAAAGTTTATGTTTAACATTAAAACCCCTGATCAACCCTAACTATAGAGGCGCTATCATGTCTTTATTATAGGGCATGGTAGCACCCCTATATTTTGGGCTTAGCAGGGCTTTCTATGTTGAACCTCAAATTTTGAACATTAATATCTTCACAACCGTTCAATAGATTTCCATGAAATTTTGAATGCACAGTCTCGTGGGGTAGGTCTCTTGATATGCAAGTTTCATTCATCAGATGTGTGAAATCCGAGATGCAGATAGTGAAAAAACATAAAAATGTACTGTTTTTTGCTGCTTTTTGTCATTACTTTGTACCAAGATGGTTTAGAATTTTGGTCTGAAATTTTTAGGGTACAAAGGGCTTGGGCTGCAGATGTACCTTTTGCTTGTTTGGTGAAAAAATATTAATCCATTCCAAAATTATTAAATTGTCAATTTTTTGTTTATGTCAATGGGTAGTACAGTCTTTTTTATAGCAACTTGGAGCAAAAAAAGAATTTTTCCAAATGGAAGAGGATCCTTTTTTGTTTGGGTCTTATGCTTTTTCATGAGGAAAAGTTCCTTTTTTGTTTGCCACCATCTTAGTTTCAGTTTTTTTCTTCAAAAAAAAAAATTTGAAGACCCACAAAACTGATATTCTGTAGAGACACCAACGCATTTATCTTGCACATCGGGACTCCATTAGGTGGATTCTGCAGTTATCTGATGGGAAAATAACCCGGGAATGTGTTTTATGTTAACATTTAACATCCTTTTTTATGACTTGCTAACACCTTTTTCGTGAGTCATTTTTCATTCAAATGAAAAAGGATCTCTAGATACAAAAAAGGATTTCAGACTTTGTTTTAGTTTGTTATGGCTTTTTTCATGACTTTTTCATTTAAACAAAAAAGGATCCCTTGTCATGGAAAAGGATTTTGGACTTAGTCTTTTTTTCTAAATCTTTTTTTGTTTGAAATGATCCTTTGTAGTTTGATATTTTCATTCAAATGAAAAAGATCCCATATCACAGATAGGACTTCTGACTTAGTTTTTTGCTGAATGTTTTTCCATTTGAAGGAATCTTTTTTCATTTCCATTTTTTTCATTTGATACGGAAAAGGATTCCATTAAATGAAAAAGGACTTTCCAAAAGTTCTCTGGAATTTTATTCATTTTCTATAGTATCTAGTGGCACCCCACACCCTCTAATTGTTCTACCACTGGTGTTTTAATTTTTCTCTGTCAGTAGTGGTACCCCCCACACTCCGATCATTGTTCCTTGACTTTATTTAGTTTTTCCATGGTGTCTAGTGGCTCCCCTGATCACTGTTCTTGCAATTTTTGCCATTTCCCTGGTGTCTAGTGCCCACCCTCTGATCATCATTCCTATAATATTTTTTTATCCCTGGTGTCCAGTGGCACCCCCACCCACTGATTGCTGTCCCTATATTTTTTACATTTTCTCTGGTGTCTAGTGGCACCCCCACCCTCCAATGCCATCCCTGTATCTCAGTCCCTGTAATAAAGAAAACCTTCTCTCAATGTCTTGTTTCCTCTAAAAAAAAAGTTCCCTTGTCAATGTCACCCCACCCTGACCTCCCATAGAGCACCCCCACTAAACATACCCCAGTACACCCACACACACCTGCACTTTTCTGAACAGGTCCCAGGATGAATAGCTACTGTCTGATTAAAAATACATCTTGCTATTGGAACTGCTGAGTGCTATATGAGAAACTAAGGTAAGTGTGGTTCAATGTATTTCAATGGGGGTTTCAAGTCTGGTGCATAACTTTGCTTATTGGCATATTTTGGCACCAAAGTTTCATCATGGCTTTTTGTAGATCCCACCTCATGCACAATGTTAGTGGAATTATGCAAATCTGGCCCAAAAGGTGATTTCATAGTTGAATGGTGAAATCACCTTTCTGGCAGGATTTTCATTTTTGCCCTTGTTCATGAGGTGGGTCATAAGAATGCTATGTTAAAAATTCAGGGTTGAAATATGTTAAAATGTCAAAGTTATGCACGTATGTTGAAATTTTGCTTTTCTCACTTGTAACTTTTGTGCTTTTCAATACTTTGACCCCAAATTTTCAACATAGCCATCTCATTACACCACCTCATGTATGTGACATTTGTCATTTTTCAAATATTGACCAACATGTGTTTTTGCACCTCTGGTATGGAATGACATTGAGGTGTTGCGTAATGATATTTTTGCAGGCATATGACAATTGTTAGTACAGGTTTGATGAGGTAGGGAAGTAAGAATGCTAGACTGACAATTTGGCTGCTGTTGCCCTACAAATGGAAGTGCAGGGCCTGAAGGTCACTGCACTTCCACATCAATATACATGTACACATCTACAGAAGGATGGGAGTGTAGAGCCCAGAAGGCCTTGCACTCACACATAAAACGTATGGATGGATGGGAGCACAGGGCCATTTGGGCCCTGTGCTCCCAGAGGCAAATACAAAATAATTATACTGTCTCAAAAAGTAAGGAAATTATTTTTAAATAAAAATCTTTGTTAATGCAACATTTAAAGAGCAACTGACATTATCTGGCCAAAAGTGCTACATTGTAGAATTAGAATAAGTATACCCCCAGTAAACCTCATACCAAAAACTAGATTTCTGTGTTACTTCATTTTAAAGTTATTAGCCATTTTGTAACCCTGATTTCACTACTTGTTCAAAAAAAGCCTGTTTCAGTGAACAGCTGTTGCTGATGTCATCTAGGGACCCCACAGCCTAGTATTACCTGTCAGCAAGCTTATAGGACCTTTTTCTTCTAAGCTGTAAAGATCATGTGCAATGATTTTCACAAGTAAGACAGGCAGCACCAGTCAGTAAACTATATGGGCTTTTTTACTTGGTTTATGAAAGTTCCCCCTCCTCCTCAAGTGGCTCAGTTCAGTACATTTGGAAATCAATCTAAATATGGCTATAGAACAGTGTTGTGCTGCTAGCATTGTTTCACAGCCATCTGTTGGCCTGCCAAGGGAATTGCAGGAACAACTACCAAAGCTGAACTCTCCTATGCATGTAAATATATGCATTTCACATAATGCACGGCAGCCAAATCCCAAACAGCAAACATGGCAGAAAAATGGAGATGATTCCACAGTTCATAAAAGTAAATCAGCAGAATGAACATATATTCTGAAATGTTGATCACACCTTCATGTAATCAATAATTGAATGACTGTTCATCATTGCACCCATAATATACAAAATGTAGTTAAATATATGCATTTCCCAAAATGCACAGCAGCCAAATCCCAAACAGCAAACACAGCAGAAACATGGAGATGATGCCACTCTATTTGTGTCTGTATCTGTGTTTTATTGCACTTGCTAATATAGGATGTCATGTTATAATCTCTTATAAAGCATAATGCCCTGTTTCTGCACTTGCCATGTTACAAGAACTTTAAACTACTCCAGAGAATTGTTTTCATTTTCATTTCATTTCATTTATTTATTTTTATACTGGTAAGTCTGTGGGACAAGCCCATTTTCACAAACGACTAGTTTAAACAAACATACAAAAAAGTTAAAACAGTACCACATTATAAACACACATTACACATACCATTTACAATCTGACTTTTCTAACAAAGTTTTCCTAAGTTCATACTTAAAAGTAAACAATTTCAGTTGTCTTAATACATTTTTAGGAAGTTGATTATACATCTTAACAATTATGAAATCCAATGAATTTTGACCAAAAGCTGTTTGAAAAAAAGGAACCTGAATGGTTCTATTATGGAATTAACTTTGTTACAAAATCTGACACTCATATAGTTTTTATAGCTATGTTTTTTGAATGGTGTTGCCTGTTTTACGTGTGACAACCACTGCACATGATCTTTAAAACTTTCAAGAAACAGGTTCTTTAAGCTTGCTAACAGGGAATACTAGACTATGAGGTCCCTAGATAATGTCATCGGCAGCTCTTCACTGAAACAGGCTTTTGTTGTACAGGTAGTGAAATCAGGGTTACAAAATGGCTAATAACTTTAAAATGAAGTAATGTAGAACTCTAGTTTTTGGTATGAGATTTATTGGGAGTATGCTTATTCAGATTCTGCAGTGTAGCACTTTTGGTGTCAGTGGCTCTTTAGGGTTCAGGCTAAAGTGACAAAAGTAGGGAAATGTGGCTTTAGGGTTCAGAACCCTGAAATCCCCCACCCCAAAAACAAATCGGGGTGCAGTCTTTCTTTGGGGTTGCCAACCTTAAAACTCACCCCACTGTATACATTTAAGAAACATGCACACATACTGGGGCGAGCTTTAAGGTTGACAACCACAAAGAAGACTGCACCCTTGATTTGTTTTAGGATATGGGAGGGTTTTAGTGTTAGAAACCCCAAATCCACATTTCCCTGCTTTTGTCACTTTAGTCTGAACCCCAAATGGTATTAATGGAGGTATTTTTACAAGGAATATACTGAATATATATATATATATATATATATATATATATATATATATATATATATATAGTATCATATATATATATATATATATATCTATCTATATATATATATATATATATATATATATATATATACAGTATCTATATATATATATATATATATATCTATCTATATATATATATAGATATATATATATATATATATATATGTATTAAAAGGGCAAGGTAGCATAACTAAAGTTAGGGTTGAGTAGGTTGTTTAATGTTAAACTCCAAATTTTGCACCATAATAACTTTGGCATCATTTGATGAAATAGCACAAAAGTTGGCATGAGCAGTCAGGCTGCTGGAGTCTCAAGATGTGGAAAATTTCCTGACAACACCTTGTGCAGTTTCTGGGGCATCTGGACACTCATTTTTTGTAAAATTGTCACATTTTTCCTTATAAGTAATATGGGATTTTTTGCTGTCATGTACAGGCTACACAGCACTGAATTTCTGCACAAAACTTTCAGTGTACATGTGTTCTGTGCTGAGGTAGTGCCTTTCAAAGGTTTGTAAAAAAATATTAAACAGTTTGTGAATGATATGATTTAAAAGTAGATGCCTCATACAAACCAAAAATGTCTGGTTCACAAGTTTGATGTATCACGAACCAAAAATTGGTCTCTGGAACTATTATATTTTTGTGGTTCACAACTACCGACATCTTGTTTCTTTATTTATGTTGCTATTGAAGTTGGAAAACACATGTAAAGGGATAGTTTTAGCAGAACTAAAACATCCCTGATGTTAAATGTTTTCCCTAAGCAGGATTTTATAGTCTGTTTATGGGAAAATTTGCTAAAATGTTATATTTCACACATTTACAATCTCTCCTGAGCGATTTCTGGTTCAAACCCTAGTTTCTTTGATTCAAACTAAACATTTTCTGTTTCATGAACCCATAAAAGTGGTTTGAACTACTAATTCTAGGTCATAAACTAGAAAAAGTGGTTCTAACTAGGTTTGGGGGTGGCTTCAAAAGTTTCCTCCAGGGTTTCCAGTTGCAATGCTTTAATGGTGGTCCTGGGTCTTCTTTTGGCCCCTCAGATTCTAATTATCATTATAAGTAATCCTTATTTCCTTATCTTACATTTTAGCACTTTCTGAGTACTTTGCATCATCTTGTAGAGGGACTTGAGAGTTGGGTGATAAACTAGGGTCGCTACCTGCTGTTACTGTATAAAATAAAAAAGAAGGATACGTATTATGTTTAAATATTCCATTTGTAGTCAGATACCTCAAACACACTGCACTATCTTAAGCTGTTAATAAAAATAATTTCAGAATTTGATATGAAGCATGTCAGACTCGGTTCATATAGCAAATGCATCCAGTTTAAATAGCACTATGTTCACCCCCTCCCTCTATTTTCAAATTCCTGAACAATTATCTTGCTAAATGTTTTAGCTATGTGTTTCTTTTCCATTTACTGTGGCTTATTATAAATGGCTTAATTGACCTTTTCGTAATTGCAGACATCTAAAAACATTTAAAATAAAAGAACACTCATGTTGTGTTTTTTAACTGATATTTCGTAAAATACAAGCCTTATACAAAATTGATTCCGCCGACACCATCATCTCAATTATTATAAATGTGCTGCAGGCAGCTATTGCTCTATCAATCTGTGAAATATTATTGCCTCCAAGACTATAGAAATGTACGTTACTGACCCCTTAAGCAATGTCCTCTGTCATCTAAACATGTACTATCTATACATTTGAAATCTATAACCATCGTGTTAATTCATTTTGGAAATGTGTGGGAGTGGGGGGTGGGGAATGTAATCTACAGTCAACTTCAACAGGAAGGTGTACTCGTATAGCAAATGCATCCAGTTTGAATAGAAAATGTTCAGCCCACTCCCATTGTCATATTCCTGAACAATTGTCCTGCTAAATGTTTGTGTGTTTCTTTTCCATTTACCGTGACATATTATAAATTGATAAAGTGACCTTTTCTGAACTGCAGACATCTAGAAATATTTAAAATAAAAGATCACTTGTTTTTTTTAACCGATATTTCATAACATGCAAGCCTTAAACAAAGTTGATTCTCCCAACAATGGTGTCCTAGTTATTATAAATGTACTGCAGGCAGCTATTGCCCTATCAATCCATAAAATATTATTGCCTCCAATACCCTAGAAATGTACATTACTGACCTCTTATGCAGTGTTCTGTATCATTTGAACACATAATATCTATGAGCTGGAAATACATAACCATCTTGTTAATTCATTTTGAAAATGTGTGTGCATGTATGTGTGTGTGTGTGGGTGGTGGTGGTGGCGAATGTAATCTACAGTCAGCCTCCACAGAAAGGTGTATTCTTATAGCAAAAGCATTCAGTTTGAATAGCATTATGTTCACCCCCAGTGTCACATTCCTGCACAATCATCCTGCTAACTGTTTAAGTTATGTGTTTCTTTTCCATTTAATGTGGCATATTATAAATGAATTAAGTGACCTTTTCTGAATTGCAGACATCTAAAAATATTTAAAGAAAATAACATTTTTTTACTTGATATTTCATAAAAAGCAAACCTTATACAAAACTGATTCTCCCTACACCAGCACCCCAATTATTATAAATGTTATTATAAATGTGCTGCAGGGATGCTTCTTATGCAGATCAGCATGTGGTTCACATAGTTGTGTATTAGTCATGCAGTAAGAGGAAGTAAGTCTATTTCTTAATTTTAAAAACTGATGAATTTCTCGAAGTCCTTATTGCTGTGTATAATTAAGATTGAAGCATACAAAACACTTGCTGTCTTAGATCTATAGTCAGCTGTTGACTGTGACTGTAAATCAACATTCAAAAAGCATTTTGTCAAAGCAGGAGCTGAGATCCAAGAGACAAACTAGAAAGGCAGGAAACACACATGGAGTACTTTGGTGGATGAGTTCATTTATTTACCTGTCATGAACGTGACATGGTGCTTGAAGCCATCGGATAAAAGTTCAGTTGGTGTAAAAGAATAGGCTTTAGTAAGATGCTCTTGCTCAACATAAATAGGCTCATGATTAGGTTATGAAATGTTAAAATAAATGTTCAAATACATTTAGACAGCAAATGCAAGTAAAATTGACAAAGAATAAATAAATAATAGTAAATGAAATACCATGGGTTGGCTCACATTGTAGCAGTCTCCTCCTCCCTGACACTGATTGTCCCACAGTACCAAAAACAATAAATAAATAAATAAATAAAATAAATAAATATTGCTTTTAGTAGAATAAAATGAGTGCAAACATGTTTATGTCACATACAAAAATTGGCACCACAACTTGTTATTCGTTGTGTTTGTGTACCATAGATGAACTCCAGTTTTAAGACAGAACAAAGCTACAGGTAAAAATAATTTTCTTTTACATTAGGCAGCTGAAATATCTTTTTGATAATATGCTAATCCTTGAGATTGTGCACTGCTAGTGCATGCTTACCATTGCTGCACATGCATATCAGGACCGCAAATGCACTGTCAATGTAATCCAGCATTTATCTTGCTACACTTTATATTTTTCACGCAATGTCAAAATGAAGAATGTGTCATTTTTTTGATGAATTTGTGTTTAATGCCAGGTAAATGTTGTTTGATAGGTTGATCTCCATGTAGTGTGCTTAATGTCTGAAGTTCATTTTTAAGCTGCAATCTTTTAGTATACACTATAGTCACGATTCTGATTTACTTTTGCTTCATGTAGCACAAATGATTTTGCTGCAGTTCTGGTGATGAGCATAGCTCAAGTACTTCTATGTTGCAATGTGAATGGCTGCATCTGTGTAAATTCATAACTGATATAGCCATTATATTTAAAGCAGAATAAATGATGATTGCTTGCGCCTGAATGAAAAAGCAATAGCAGTGATTTTAATCATTTCTTCTTTTCATTTTGATCAGGTATGAGTCACCATCAAAACTAAATACCTTAGTCAGTGTTCTACCTCAGAATATTTGTTGCCCACATTTTTAACATTCTCAATAGGACTGACATGCATCTACTTTAATCATATTCTATACTACTGAATTAAATCCAAGGTCTCAATGAGCATGATGCAATGTTTTATGATTGTAAAACATATGTGGCTCATGCAGTGTGTTGAGAGGCTTTCTCTGGGGCAATGCCATTCTGTTATACAATCATTAGTCCTGCCAAGGCTCCTGATCATTGTTAATGTGGCCTTTGACTGACTGATCTGTCTTCTTGCAGAGTCAATGTGCAATAAAAGTCTGCAGTAATGCACTTTTTGAGCTGTAATCCTAGATGAAAATACAGGGGACTTGATCGGAGGGTGGGGGGTGCCACTAGACATCAGGGAAAGACAACGCAAATAGGCGGATGGCAACTGAAGGGTGGGGGAGTTTTCCTAGACATCAGGGAAACAGTGGCCCACTGCTCTCAGAGCAGATTATGACACAAGTTAACAGCTTCTTTACTACTTGCACAACATGAAATGAATGTATATACCAGGGTTTGCCCAGAGCAAATAGTTCAAACAATAACGCCATAAAGGAATGGTCACACCTCTTAAATGAAACTTAGTTGGATTAAATAACAGCTTACCACAGGTTTTGGTTCAGAACCCATAAGTCAATTCAAATGCTTGCATATTAACATTTTTTTAAAGCTGCAGCAACACAAATCAAAATGGTCCAGGGACCACACATGTGAGCCTAGCCTTTTGCTCAGCCTTAAACCGCAAAGTAGAGACCATGCTAGTAAGATTGTTAAACCTGTGCTTTGAAGCAGACTCCCTGGTCTGTTTTGGTTTGTGTTGAACATTGAAGTGCACTCTTGATGTAGCAAGTTTTGTTCTGGTCGAATGTGTGGGTGCGGAGATAAAGATTGTGAAAAAATGTGAAAATTATGTTTTTTTTTTCATTTCCCTTTCACACCACAGCACAAAAACAGTTTGGAATTTTGGTCTGGAATTTTTAGGGTAGAAAAGTTTTGGGTCACAGATGTGCCTTTTGAAGATTTGGTGAAAACATATGAATCAGTTCCAAAGTTACTACATTTTAAAGTTTCCCATTATTTTCAGTGGGAATTTCTCTCTCCAGTTAGATGTCCTGCTCTAAACAGGATCCTTTGTTGTATATGGGTAATCCTGTGTCACAAAAGGGGAATCTTTTTCCATGCTGCCACCATCTTGTTTTCTCTTAGCGAGGAAAGCAAAATTAAATAACTGAAAAAAATTTATGTTTTCAGAAGTAAACAGCACGTGTTCTGCTAATCGGGATCTGTTCAATTCAGGTTTTGCATTGGTTTTTGATAAATCACCTGGAAATATGTTTTTTTGAACATGCTCAAGTTGTGAAAAAAAAACAAATCAGGATCCTGTTTCACTATTTGCAAAAAAAGAATTGTAAGTCAAGTGTTTGTCACTCCACAGTGAAGAAATGGTTTGGAATTTTAGTCTGAAATTTGTAGGGTACAAAGGTTTTGCTCCAGAGATGAGCCTTTTGTTTGTCTGGTGAAAATATATTACTTTGTTCTGGAGTTCTGCAGGCTTAAATTTTGCTTCATTTCCCATAGGATAACATTGTAATGTGAGGTGTGCACAATCATTTCTTTGTCACTTTGCTTTGAAGAAATGGTTTGCAATTTTACTTTGACATTTTCAAGGAAGAAAGGGCTTCCCCCGCATATGCATTTTTTATGATTTGGTGAAAAAATATTAATTTGGTGTGAAAGTTTGCTTTGTTTCATATAGGATAACATTGTAACTATCTCATAAATCTCTTACACATGAATGAGTGTAGAAAGCCTTGTGGCCCATATAACATTTACCCCTTTACACAAGAGGATATCTGGTAGAGTCACATTTATAAAAGTGATCTAACTTGTCCTTAAAGGATTCCATATCCCTACTAACTACCACTACATGTGGTAGGTTATTTCTGGTCATTACTACCCTCTGCTTGAACCAAGAGACTCTGCCGACCACATTGCATGTTTCCCCTTTTAGCTGCAAGCTATGAGCTCTCATGCTATGGTTATGCTCCTTGAGTGGCTCAGTAGGTAGCACACTCACCTCTGAGGCAGGGAGATCAGAGGGCTGTGGGTTCAGTTCCCAAATCTGGCACTTGGGTTAATATCCCAGTACTGACACTGTGGTGTAGTATGAGAGGGGTGCTGCACTTCTGAGGTGCTGTCTTTCAGATGAGACATTAAACTGAGGTCCCATCTGCCTGGATTGGTGGTAGTTCAGGTGGATGTTAAAGATCTCATGGCACTTATCAAAAACAAGAGTAGGGGAATTTCCCCAGTGTCCTGGTCAAATTTCCCTCATTCACTAAAAATACCACCAACAGCTTAATCTGGTTCAAGGTCAGTTGACATTCATCTGTATCCCTGTCCCCCATATCATGCCTGAAAATAGGCAGGATTTGTCTCGTGCACTTACCCGGTCAGCAAAAACTAAATAAATAAATAAATTCCAGGCCAAAGCAGTCCCAGAGGTCATTATTAGGCAATGATCTAAATAGCAGGCAGAGATCCCCCTTAATGTCCTATTTTGTAGTATAGTATGTACAAATCCAGATTTTCCAGTCTGTACTTATAACTTAGTTCCCTTTGTCCAGTTATCATTCTTGTGGCATTTCTCTGGACCCTTTCTAAAATATTTGTCTCTAACCTGGTGCTTGGGGACCATAGCTGTAAGCAGTACTCAAGGTGTCGCCTCACCAGAGATGGATATAACAGTGATATCACCTTAGCATCCCAGGATACCTTCTGATGTTATTCAGCATGTTTGATGCAGTTAAGGCACTAGAACAACACTGGCTCTTAAACTTTAAGTCATTTGTGATTATGACACTTAAATCCCTTTCTTATATGGTTTCTTTAAGAATTTGACCATTTAAAACATACGTGCCATATTAGATCTTCCAAAGTGTATTACTGCACATTTATCCTGGTTGAAACTTAATTTGTGCTCATGTGCCCATTGTTCCAACAATAACAAACTGTCCTGTAATTTAATAGCATCATGTGGTGTATTGACTACATAACCAATGTTTGCATCATCAGCAAATTTTGATACCCAAGGGCCTTCCCCACAGTTCATTGTGGAAGTGAAAAAATTAAACAAGGTCAGCCCCAACACTGACCACTGGGGGACTCCACTCATCACATTCACCTAGTCAGAGGATATTCCACAAATCACCACTTGTTTTCTCTCAGAAAGCCAGGATTCAATCCAGACCACAATATTGCCACTGATACCTGTTCCTGCCAGTGCCTCCACTAGCTCATAATGAGGAACAGTATCAAATGTCTTCCTATAATCTAGAAAAACAACGTCGGCAGATTTTCCCCAGTCCACTTCCCTACTGATATTGCCATAAAAATTCAACAACTTTGTTAGGCATGATCTTCCCTTGACAAAACTGGGTTGTGTAGGATCTCTCAAACTGCAGTCCCTAATATGTTCTTCTATTTTTTCCTTTATCAGACTTTCTAGAATTTTTCCAATGACTGATGCCAGACTAATTGGTCTATGTTTTTAATCTGATTTCTGTTTCCTTTTTTGAAAATTGGTACTACTGTGGTATTCCTCCAAATTACCACCACTTTTCCCTGTTTTAATTGAAGTCTAAAACTGTAGGATGACTAGTTCTACTAAAACATCTGTCAATTCCTTTATGACTCTAGGATGGATACCATCCAGACCTGAAGCCTTGTTTGGGTTAATCTTTTGCAATCTGTTTTTACTCCACCCACATCCAAGCTCAATCCATTTTCTATATGGTCCACATTTAAGGGAATTGGTGTATTAGTATTTTTGTTAAATACTGTGCAAAAATAGTTAACATTTGAACCATTTTTGGGGGGTCCATTACCAAGATTCCTTGGTCATCTTGTAATGGGTCAGCCTATATGTTATTCCTTCTCTTATGATGCATGTAGTTATAGGACGATTTATAGTTGCCCTTTAGCTCATTAGTGAAATGCTATTCATAATTATGTTTATTAGTCTTAATAATCATTTTACAGACCTTAGCCTCGCTCTTATATCTAACCCATGCACTAACTGTGTTTACTTTCTCAGTTTTTGAAAAGGTCCTTTGCCAGCCCAGTGGCACTGAGGGTTGAGACATCTAGCCTTACCTCGCATCATGCCGGTGACCCAAGTTCGAGAATGACCTCAGTTTGTTGGGGAGCCAGTCAGGGGGGAGGGTGGGAGCAGGATTGAGCCACCAACCGGCAGCTCTCCTCTCCCAGGGATGACTCTCTCCCTCCTGTAGTCCTGTCACCACCGAGTGGAGGTCTGGTGGTGGCATAGGTGGGTGGAGGGGGCAGCTAGTAGATTGTGATGTCCCACAGTGTGTGGCATGCATTTGCCTCCACACGCACACGTCCGCACCAAGGACGGGTAGGTATCGATGGGCAAAAAAGGGGAAAAACTGAATAAAGAAATAATAGAAAAAAGGTCCTTTGTTTCCATTATATTGCCTTTTTGACTTTAACATATAACAACTTAAGAATTCTTCCCGAATTGTTGTATTTTATCTATTCAGGGACATGCTTATTAACCAGTTCATTTAATTTACTTGTCAATATATTGCATATAGTATCAGAATTCCTAAAGTTCTTTCCCAATCACAATCTTTGAGCTCTTGTCTCGTAGTGGTAAAGTTGACTCTATTGAAGCATTTTCTCTTGGTGCCTCCTCTTACTTTTAATACTGTCCCTTTAATTTTAAAATCTGACAATGTTATGGTCACTTTTCCCCAGAGGAGTGGTTGTTCAACAGTCCATGATTTCTTCACCCATATTGCTTAGGACTAGATCAAGGATATTACAAACTCTTGCGGCCATGGTTACATATTGTTCCATGCTTAGACCATTGATCATATCTAAGAACTTATTTTATATAATACCTTTACCATTTAGCTTTTCCCAATCTATTCCTGGCATATTTAAGTCACCTAGAAGAATAATTTTATTTTCAGGACTCATTTTGTTTAAGACTGTAAGCAGTTCCTTGTCTACATTAAGTTCTTGGTAAGGTGGTCTATATATCAGCCCAAGCAGTATTTTTTTCCCTGCTTTTGGGCACACTGAAATCCACATATATTCTAGGGCATCATAATTTTCTACATTTAGGGACTCCACATGTATATTGTTTTTAATGTAGAGAGCGACACCTCCACCAATCTTTTTAACTCTTTCCCTGCTGAACAGGTTGTACCCTTCAATGTTTCTCCCCAACCATCCTGGGCCTGCCACCATGTTTCAGTAACTGCATATTTGAATATAGTCATGCTTTACAATGTATTCTAAGCTATCCATTTTGTTCACTAAACTTATGGCATTTAATAGTAGGCACTTCCAACTTTGATTATCTGTAGTGTATAATGGATTGGCCATACTTGTGTACTGCTCACTGGGGTTTGTGTTAGAAATCCCTCCCCTTTCCCCCCTAACTTATTAGTTTAAATGCTTGTCTATGCAATTTTTGGATCTTTGTGCCAGTAGTCTAGAACCTGTCCTATTTAGGTTAAGGTCATCTCTATGATACAATTTGATATCCCTGAATCTATCTTAGTGCCTCAGGAATTCAAATCCCTCTCTTGCACACCATCTTCACAGTCAGATATTCAGTTGCACTTTCTCTTGTTTTTTTGCATAACTTGCCTAGGGACTGGTAGGATTTCTGATATTGTTACTTTGCATTCTTTCTTTTTCAATTCTGTGCTGACACACTCAAAGTCTCTTTGTATGTCTAAGTCTTTCCTTCTGCCTATGTAATTTGTTCCAAAATGCAAAATTGTTGTCAGATTTCTAGAGCCCTATATGAATCCATTTAAATAGTTTCTTATATCCTGTATCTTGGTACCAGATAAAGAGGCCACTAATGTTGTTTCTTTCCTACCACTACAGATAATACTATCACTATTTTTAATCATGGAGTCCTCTCACACCAGGATATTTCTCATTGATGTATTATTTTCCTTTACAGTGTTATTGACCTGGTTAGTTTCTGGTAATTGTGATGGAATTGCTTCCATCAAGCTGCTACATGTTTCTATCTCATTTTCAGCTCTGATGTTATCATTTAAGATCTCAGCTTCTGAGACATCCCATCCTTCATTGTTAACTGCCCTAATACCTTGTATCTATTACTGAGTTCATAGGAGGATCCCCTAGAGCTAGCCTTCTTTTTCTCTGGATGCTGACATGAACCCTACACCATTCATTTTCCCCTAATTCAATAGCTTCCTTGTTCCTTTGTTTATTGTTCCTTTTCCTTTTAATCAGCCCCTCCTGGGCAGTTACTCTGTGTTAATTCATATCAACCGGTGGACAGGTTTGGTTGTCATTTTGAATTTCACATTCTGCTGCATCAATAAACTTCTCTAGTGTTTGTATTTCCTGTTGCACTTCTAGCCTTTTATTCAGCCTGTCAAGCACATCCTTTAATTCTTGTATTGATAAACATTTTGTACATGTGAACTTTTCAGTTTCTGCCCTTTTTGAATACATGTCAGAAGATTCACTATATGAAAGTCGTGACTCCATCTTGTTTACAACAATGGCTGCTGTGTTCCCACTTAACCAACCTGGATTTGTTACAATTCTATATTTTTGATCCTTTGCCCATTCTTCCCCAGTAGACACAGCAGACATTCTTGTTTCTGCATGCATCTCCACGTGCACTCATCTGCTCATGCTTGCCATGCTTGCAGTGGGTAGCTTTTTATTTGGTACCCGGAAGTGTTGTAGCATGTCACATGACTGTTCATGATGTACTGCGCAGGGTTATCATGTACAGTAAAATACTTTAAAAATCCCCTTAAAAATGCCTTCTGTGGGTACACTCAGGTTGTAGTGTCCCACAGTAGATTTAGCCTCCTTCCCAATATAAAATTATGTAGTTCACAGCAGTTCAATTGTTCTATCAAGGAACCAGAACTACAATCCCCATGTCCCTGCTGACCTGCTACTTGACAACAGGTGCAAACAGTTTGCTGCAGGAGGAAATATCTATTCCTTTATATCCCAACAAGTATAAAATATAGTCTTCAGTAGTGGCCCCCTCCCCAGATTCCCCCCATAGTCAGCTATGTAGTCATGGAAGTGCAGGGCCTATTTAGAAAGTTATGGATGGATGGGAGCAAAGGGCCCATTGGTCCCTGTGCTCAAACACACAAATAAGGATATTATTATGGAGTGATTGGAGCACAGGGCCTGGAAGCTGTGTGCCCCAACTGGCAAATAAGGATATAATTATACTATGTCAAACATTATGGCTGGATGGGTGCACAGGACCCAGAGGGCTCAGTGCTCTTACATGCTAATAAGGGGATATAATTACACTATGTCAAGCCCTGCACTCCCACATGCAAATAAGGATTAAATTACAGAGGGATTGGAGTGCAGGGTCCTCTGGGCCCTGCACTTCCACAGGAAATAAGGATATCACCATACTATCTCAAAAAGTAAGGAACTTCTTTGCAAAAAACTTTGTTAATGCACTAGTTAGGTTTGGTTACAGTGGCAAAAGTAGAGAAAAATGTAGAGTTAGGGTTTACAACCCTAACACCCCACCTCCACCCTGCAGGCATTGCAATGGGGTTGGGGTGGGCTTTGGGGTTCTGAATCCTAACATTCACCCCATTCTCATATATTGTACCCATATCCACTTATTTACTCATGGAGTGGGGTGAGCATTAGGACTGAGAACCCCAAGTCACACCCCACCCATGTTGCTGCCTGCAGGGTGAGGGTGGGGTGTAACAGTTGTAAACCCTAACCCCACAGTTCCTTATGTTTGTCACTATAACCAACCTTAACTAGTGCATTAATGAAGTTTTTTGTAAAAAAATTATATATACACATATATGTCATATGCAGTTGTGGGGTCCTATGGGGAAAACAGACCCATTCTTTCTTGATTCAGCCAGTGGGAAAACCCGCTCCAAACCCACATCTGACAC